>CM066155.1:5007500-10007500 GCA_033617975.1 Populus alba x Populus glandulosa | reverse complement strand
TTAAAAAGCAGTTAAACACTTAGGTGATTGGAAACTAAGAGTGTGTTTGGTATTGCGGTAGCTCTTGTAGTTGTGGTTTGAAAAAAATTGTTTTTATAAAAAATACTTTTAGTTGAGATTGGTTTGAAAAAATAGGTGTTTGGTTAAAACAGTGATTGAAATTCAGGTTGAAGAAAAAGTAGTTTTAATGTGTTTCGTTAAGAATGCTTTTGAAATTGAGGTTATAAAATAATTTTAAAAAATATATATTAATATTGATGGTTTTTAATTTAAATATTATGGATTTAACTATTGCTATTATATCATAAAATAAATCACACTTTATATAAAATATTTTTTTATTATTCCATTAAATTATCTACAATTCCATCATGTATGAAATTGATATTGCAATCAAATTCTGTAAATGCAGCGTCATTAAGCGATCCCCGTCTAATTTATATAGTCATTCAATAATGTTTAACACTAGTTTTTTTTTTTTGAATAAAACACAATTAAAAATAAAAAAATTTTATTTTCTTGGGTCGAACCCGGTTCAATGCATTTTTAGCTTTGAATCGAACCGGTCCAGCCGGATCAATTTTACTATTCATAAAAAAAAGGTGAACAGTAGAGCCATGCTCCACTGTTCGAAGAAAATAGATAAGAACAGTGGAGCATGGCTCCACTATTAGAAGAAAATGGATGAACAGTGGAGCCATGCTCCATTTTCCATTACAAGAAGTAGCCGAGAGCTGTTTCTTGATACCTGTGGTTGCACCACAGTTAATTGTGGGACCTATCATTGAAAAATTATGATGGAAATGTTAACAAACAAAAAAAATTATGGCTGCGGGTAAACCTCACTAGCATCCACAACATCAAACAACCACTAAAGCTGGCCATATCAATAATCGGAAAGCTCTAGTGGGTATTCATCTCTAACTCCTTAAATCCATTCCTAAGGTGTATGTCTTTTACTTTTTATTTGTTTGCAATTAAGGGTTTATGTTGATCTTTCCATTTGGCTCGAGTATAATCTTTCTTGTTCATATCTAATCGGATAGCCTGAAAGTTGACAAGTGCCTGACTTGAGTTGTCATTAAACCCCTTTTCTCGTAGGTTCATACACTCAACTTTTTAGAGAGAGTAGAGAGAGGAAGTCATATTTTCTATGAAGGACGGATGATTCTGATTTTTAGACCCAGCATTATGTTAGAGCCATCGTCAGGGTCACTGTCTTGTAGCCATAGCCGGACTATTTATAAAAAAGCAAATGCTATAGTTTTGAAATCCAGATTGACTTGATAGTTTGATTTGGGACTCAACTGTTCAAAGTTATAATCAGGTCGGGTTAAAAAAAAAAAAAAAAACCTGAGATGATCTGGTTGCAACCTGTTAATTTTGGTTATTTTTTTTTAAATAATGTTGTTTTGATTTTAAAAAAAGAATTGATTCAGGCAACTCGATCAAAACCCCGATGACCTAGTCAAAACCCGATAACTCGGTCAAAACCTCTCTCTCACTAGCTTCATTGAGATAATGGACTACTTGACTACCCATATATGTCTATCTTGTGCTTCTAATCTTTCTCTCACTAGCTTCATAGAGATAGTGGACTACTTGAAATGCTTTTCTAACTCAATCCTATATATACATTCAAGTTCAGCTTCTCAGTATGAATTTGTTCGAGAGTCGTCATCTTACTAGATTGTTGAGCAAATACATTGCTTGTTGGTGGATTTTGAGATAAAACAATCTCGTATCCATCATAATATGATTCCAAGCATTCAGCCAAGATTTGCCAAACCAAGCCACCACCAAACGTCCTTCCATTTCTATCCAAGTTGTAGATGCTTGTACATATAGACTATATTCAAGAAAGAATCCCTCACACTTGTACTGTACCCTGGATCCTTCCCCAAATTCAGCAAAAACCAAAGGCTTCTTCAATATTGTCTTCGAGTCTATCCAATGACTTGACATCCACATAGGGTGTCATCTCTTGAACTCATCCCTGTTATATTTCAAGGAGATCGTTAGCAGAATATATTATAATTAACCCGATGGCTACCTGTATTATTCATGGTTGCTAACATTGTTTCTTACATTTACAGTCTTTCCTGAGTAGTCAACCTGGCAGCGTGGTTCATTCATTAATTCCCATTCTATGATTGTTGGCTCATCCCGATAAGAAACTGTGTGTGTAAAAAAAAAGGAGAAACTTTACAGCATTAGCTTGTGGCTGATATTTACACTAAATTCATTTAAAAGCATACCATTCATATTGGATTTACAAAACAATAGTTAGCATTGTTTAATTTATTTGAGCAATTCCTGGGCAAGTTTTAATGACAAATTGGATTTTGAATCCATGATTAAAACATTTCTTAATTGATTAGATATTGAATAAACTATCAGCGTCTAGTATTACCAAAATCATTTTTCTTGTCACATTTTGTATGTAAACAAGTCTTGGTAGATATTGCTTCTTAACAAGTGAAATAACTACTTTCTCTATCTCATTGAAAATTTTGTTTCCTCGATATCTTTATCTTTTTAATTGATGAGAGTGCCCAATAAATTAATTCAAAAATATTGAGGATCTAAGTAAATAAAATAATACACAAATTTAAATTTTTACATAAAATTACCTACTATTTAGCTTTACGATATCAATCATAAATCTCAATTTAACTATTGGATCTGATTGAAATCTTACAATGAAACTCTTTACATATTTCTCTATCTTAAAATAAAAGTTCAAGTCAATCGAAGTTTAGAAGATCTTGCGATAATGCTAATAATAGAACAAAAATACAGAGAAATATCATATAGATATTTGGAAATGGTATTGTCATAATTTAATAAAACAATTTCCGATGGTACTTTTTTGATACTATTTTAGTTGAAAGCGCTCTTTTAAGGGCGGAGAAGCTTGATTTTGCTCAATTTTTTTTTTTAAAAAATTAAATGGTAATCTTCCAAGATTTGAGTGTTAAGAGGGTTTAAAAATGTTTCTATCTAGGAAAACAAATCAAAGGGGGGTATTTTAAAGAGAAAGAATGTGATGGAACATATAAAAGCTAGAGAGAGAAAGCTTGGATTTTGGTGAGGTTTGCTCATTCAATTGAGTTTTCTAATAAAGGTAAGAGATTTGTTTTTCAATTAAACCCATAAGATACTTTGTTTTATGGGGAAGAAAAAAAAATTCACAATTTTTAATTCTAGGGTTCATGAAAAGTTTTTGAGGAAAAGGGTGGTTTGTAGGATTTTGTATAAGTTGACATGAAAATGATGATTGGATGAAAATATTAAGAGAAAAATTCAAAACACAACAAGGGGAGATAGGTGTCATTAGGGCCGACCATGGAGAATATTGTAGGACATGAAAAACTTCGCTTAAATTGTGTGATAATGTATGTCCATTTAATGTATAGATATGAGTAAACTATATTTGGGAAAGAGTTTTGATGTGGATTTTATGTTGTATAAGTGTAGGGAAAATCATGTATGTGAAATTTGGTATGATTTTGTGATATGCACATTCATGGATTTATATGGAAGCCTTAGAAATGGTAATTGAAGTAGAATTTTTTACTTAATGGATATTGACATGTTGTGATACATGATTTATGATGTGTATCTGAGAGATATATGATGTGGAATATATATTAGATTTTATCTTGAAAGTTTATGATATAAGCATGTTTAGGGAACATGGTTTGCATGTTATGGAAACAGGGAAAAGTGTTGAAATTATATGAATAATTGTTAAATACTAGGTGGTGATTTTTATTTTTTTATTTTATCAATGAAAAACAAGATTTTTTTTTTGTCCCACACCATTCTAAATTATTTTCAATTTAAAAAAATAATCTTCACACCGCCCTATATATATGACAACAGAAACAAATAGCGTGGAAAGCATAAATCATTGATTAGAGAAGCACACGATATGTTGGCAAGCCCATTTCTTTCTTCATTTGGTCTCTTCATAACTATATAACTCCATGTCCTCTATTCCCTATCTAATTATTTTTCACTTTGCCACTCTTAGACCATCTCCAATGAAAGATGTTATATTAAAAAGCCAAATTAATAAAATGGCTTTTTAAATAGTATAAATATATCTTTTTTGTTCATGTATAATTCAAAAGTAAAAAGTTATTTAAAAAAACTAATTATATTTTAATATATTTTATATTAAACTAATTTTAATATAATTATATAACTAATTTTGTTATTTTTTTATAAAATATAATTATATAATTTCAATAGATACATGTCCTTTTATTTACTTTTAGCTTTTCTACATAGAAGTATAGAAATAGCATTTCAAAATAAGAATAGGCATTTTAGCTATTCATATAGCTTACTCATTGGAATTGTAGGTAAAAATATAATTTTATTTATTTTGGCTTTTCTTTTAGTTGCTACATTGGAACACCTTCCATCTTTCACTCTCTGTTTCTTTCTCATTACTTTTGGGTTTTTTTTTTTTTTTTTCAGTTTCTTTGGATCAAGGACTCGTAATGGTAAAGTTTCAAGGATGTTTGAAGTTAGATTATGAAGAAAGACGACTTTCAGTGGAGAAAGTCCAAAGAAAATGATATCATATGGCATCCCTCCTCCTCTCATGGAGCTTCATGCATCAGGAAATGAAACATCAGAGAATTCTCTTATTTTATGGGAATTTCAGCTTATATTATTTTGATGGATTAAGAGAAAATTAATAAAAAAATTTGTATATTTCTTTTAATCCTATGTTTCTTTACCAGAGCAATAAAAGAAACACTTACATGTAATCATTATATCTACCAACACAAACATACTAATTTTGATATAAATTAAGCTAATATTTCTCAATCAATTAATGCTCTCATTTTTTTTGTTAACAAATTAAATTGTTTTTTCATTCTCAATGAAAAGAAAGTATATATTGTAAAAAAATAATAATTAAAAAATCATGATTAGTTTTCCTCAAGAGTAATATCAAATTCAAAATCAAGATTGTTTCTTTCCTCAAGGACCTTCTTCAAGAAGTTCAGCACAAACTCCATGTCAGTCCCGTGAAACCTATTCCCAACTGGCCAATCCATGCCATTCACCCTGAAACAAGATTTCTTAGTGACTACCAAACATTGAATTTAAAACTCTCTTCATTGTACACCTGGTTTTGTGTCTGTACGTCCCTTTTTTTTTTCTTTTTAATACAAGCTTATAAAATAATTAATAAAATATCATTAGATGAAACACTATAAAATTATGCACAAAAAATAGTTTTTAATCTTTCATAAATGCCAAGTTTCTATATGTAGATAAAACAAGACTAAACTTCCACAAAAGGCTTGAATGCACAAGAGTTTTGTAAACATGGGATTTTGAAAAGGTTTTATTGTGTGTTTGAGATTGCTTTAATGATAGTGATTTAAAGTATTTTTTTTTTAAAATTATATTAAAATAAAAAAAATTATTTAAAATTTAAAATAACATGTTCCAAACCCACTTTCAGTGGTTTGGTAATTAAGTAGATGGTAAAGAAAAAAGAAAAGGGGGGAAGTAATGATTAATTACCTTTTCGATGATTCCGATCCAGATGAAATGGTAACCTCAGTAAGAATATCCATCCACCTTCGTACCTTCTCCATATCTTCACTGAAATCTTCTTCATCCTTGTCGAAGACAATCGTATAACTCTCTGCTTGTGCATCTACCTTTGATTGCTCGAAATTATAAGAAACTGTTGAAACTAGAAAAACAGCGTCCGATTTCATCTTTTTCATAAAGCCAACAATCTTGACAAGTTCTTCGAACCACCAAGGTGAACAAGCATAATCTCTTGCAAATATAATAATTGACAGCCCCGACTCTTTGATGTCTCTTAGGAGACTCGATTCAACTACCCTCAGATACTCTAGCTCTCTGTCTTCTTGGATAATGCCTCTCTGGACTAGAGCTGGATACAAATGGGTAAAATTATTGCAAGTGTGCTCACCTCTGAAGCTAAAGAAGACATCATGCATCCATTGATAGTAAGATGAAGAATTAGCCAAAGAATCAATATATGAAGAAGCTGCTTCTTTGCTTGCAACAATAAGATGGCCAGTAGGTGATTCCCATGATGGAGTGTACGAATAATTTACCAAACGGACACTACAATTCTTCACCTTTTCTCCTCGCTCGTAAGAATGAAACGACAACTCGAGTTTGCTATAGGCTTCATTCTCCCGTTCTTTAAGCTCTTTTGGATAATCAAAAGATAAATAGAATAACCACAGATGATCTGACAAAGCTTGCATAGAGTTACAACCTATAATTCTCTTTTCCATCGACTTTGAAATGACAAAAGAGGGCTTCTACCATGTGCACTAAATGCAACACATGCAGCAAACCCCATCCATCCATTAGCATCACCATCCAGATAATAAGAAGGCACCTGCACCTTAATTGAAGATTCCTTACTTTGATGAGTGAACCAGCCTGGGATTTCATTTCCAGGAACAACAATACCAAATCCAGGTCTTGGTGATGAGCCCTATATCATAAAACAAAAATTTTTCAGAGAGAGAGAGAGAGAGGGAGAGAGAGAGAGAGAGAGAGAGAGAGAGAGAGAGAGAGAGAGATTGGATATGGTGAAGAGAGGACCTGGATGTATTTTTCAAGCATGTTCATGTTGGTGGGAGAAACCACTGGTGGTGGCTTTGAAACACTCAGAGGGGATAAAACACAAAGTTTTATTTCAAGAACAAAAGCTTACAATAACACAAAATCTTAATACACGCCCTCTCTCTTTCTCTCTCTTTCTCTCTCTCTATATCTAGTGTTTCTTTCTAAACTCTCCACATAAAATAACATAAGCTTAACTGCCTATTTATACACAAATTCAAAACATGAAAAATTCAAACTTTTAGGTGTGAAGGTGGCTGGCGGCATGGGCTAGGCGGTGGCTGCTAGTGGCTGGCGGCTGGTCGGTGATAGCTGGTGGCTGGCTGGGCAGTGGTTGCCTTCCTTTACCTTCTAGATTGAGTTTAATTCAACAAATCTCCCCTTTAAACTCAATCGATGGATGTCATGCCAAGCATGAACTTTAATCTGATAAATACTTCTCCCTTCAATGGCTTTGTAAAGATATTTGCAACTTGATCATTTGTTTTGCAGGATATCAGTTCGACTTCTTTATTCTTCACATGTTCTTGGATAAAATGATGACGTGTATCAATGTGATTACTTCTTTCATGATACATCGGGTTCTTTGCCAATGCAATCGCTGATCGATTGTCAATATAAATCTCTGTAGGATTTTCTTGAGGAAATCCCAAAAACTTCAGCATATTCCTTAACCATATTGAATGGCATACGACTGAGTTGGTAGCAACATACTCAGCTTCACAACTTGATAACATTACAATCGATTGCTTCTTGGATGACCATGTGAAAGATGTATCTCCCACAAAAAAGACAAACCCTGTTGTGCTTTTCCTTTCATCTAGATCTCTACCCCAATCACTATCCGAGTAGCCTACAAGATTGAAATCTTTACTTGAGGTATAAAACATACCTTCATTCATTGTGCCTTTGATGTAGCGAAGAATTCTCTTGGCTGCATTTAAGTGAGACTGGTCTGGCGTCTCCATATATTTGCTGATGAGTCCGACTCCATAGAGTATATCCGGTCTGGTACATGTCAAGTACCTTAAGCTTCCTACTAAGCTTTTGAAGTAAGTTGGATCAACATTTCCAACCTTACTCTTCCTCAATTCTACTCCATTCTCAACTGGAGTTGATACCGGATTGCAACTTTCCATCTTGAACCTTTCAAGAATATCTTTGGCGTAATCGCTTTGGGATACAAAAATCCCTTCTTCTTTCTGTGTTACTTTTAAGCCAAGAAAATGTGACATTAGATCAATGTCAGTCATCTCAAACTCCTGTACCATGCTTTGTTTGAAGTCTTCAAACATGGTAGGGTTGTTGCTGGTGAATATCAAGTCATCAACATATAGGCACGCAAATAATATGCTGCCATCTGCTTCTTTCTTCACATAAATTGTGTGTTCATATGAACATTTTTGAAATCCATTATCTTGTAAATACCTGTCAATTCTGGTATTCCAAGCACGCGGAGCTTGCTTCAAACCATAAAGAGCTTTCTTCAACTTGTATACTTTGCCTTCATTATCAGCTTCAATGTATCCAAGTGGTTGTTCAACATATATCTCTTCTTCTAGCAAGCTATTCAGAAATGCTGACTTCACATCAAGTTGATAGATCTTCCATCTATGTTGTGCAACTAGTGAGATCATCAGTCTGATTGTCTCTAGCCGGGCTACTGGAGCAAATACTTCTCCATAGTCAATGCCTTCTCTCTATTTGTAGCCTTTAGCCACTAATCTGGCTTTGTATCTTTGCACTTCTCCTTTTGCATTCTTCTTCGTCTTGTAGACCCATTTGACACCTATTGCTTTCTTGTTTTCTGGTAGATTAGTCAGCTTCCAGGTATCATTCTTCTTAATGGCATGTATTTCTTCATCCATTGCTTTAATCCATTTCTCTTCTATGATAGCTTCATTGAAGCTTAGTGGGTCACTATTTGCAAAGAAACAAAATAGAGTTGTATCTTTCATGACTTGAGTGGCATTGTACAACTCTTCAAGATTTCTCATCCTTCTTGGTCCTTCTGATGCTGATGCTGATGGTGGTGTTGTTGATGATGATTCTGGTGTGTTCCTCTTATTGAATACAAGGAATCTGTGTATCGGACTTTGTGGTTCATCTGCTGGCACAATCGGTTCTTCTACAAGTACTGTTGGTACTTCTTCATCTTCAAGGATCAAATCCGTGTTGATCCATTTGACTGCTTCTTGATCATCATTCCATTCCCAAGATTTATCTTCTTCAAAGATAACATCTCTACTCATAATTACTTTCTTTGTGAAGGGATTTTACAGCTTGTATCCCATCCTACTTTCACCATATCCGACAAAGATGCATTTCTCGCTTTTATCATCGAGTTTTGTCCTTCTTGCATCTGGGATCTTTGCATATGCCACACAACCAAAGACTCGTAGATGAGCAACACTTGGTTTGTGACCACTCTATGCTTCTTCCGGAGTGACACCTTGCAAGCTTCTAGTTGGGTAGCGATTCAATAGATATACTGCACATGACACAGCTTCAGCCCAGTATTGCTTGGGCAACTTCTTTGCTTTGAGCAGACTTCTTGCCATGTCAAGAATTGTTCGATTCTTCCTCTCAGCTACACCATTCAATTGTGGTGTATAAGCTGGTGTTATTTGATGTCTGATGCCTTGTTGTGTATAAAAAGCTTCAAAGTCATTTTCTGTATATTCTCTATCTTGATCAGATCTTACGGTTCTGATCGTGTAGCCATTTTGCTTCTCCACAATTTCTTTAAAATCTTTAAAACAATTGAATACTTCTGACTTCCTCTTTAGAAAGTATATATGTCTTTCTGCTAAAGTCATCAATAAAAGTGAGGAAGTACCTATTTTGTCCAGTCGACATAGGTTTTATTGGGCCACACACATTTGTGTGCACTAAATCCAGTGGCCTCTTTGCTTTCCAGTTGACTTCTTTGGCAAAACTGGATCTGTGATGTTTGCTGAGGACACAACTCTCACAGACTTCACCTGGATGATCAATGTGAGGCAAACCTTTGACCATCTTCTTGCTTGCTAGCATCTTCAGACTTGTGAAATTCAGATGTCCAAGCCTCAGGTGCCAAAGCCATTCTTCACTATTGGTGATGGCACTCAAACACCTTGCTGCATCATACTGGATGTTCAAAGGAAATATCCTATTCTTGGACATTTTTACATAAGCAATTAATCTCCCATTATAGTCTCTAATTGTCAAATGAGAATTCTTCGTGAAAAGAGTATAACCTCTCTCCATAAGTTGACCTATGCTGATCAAGTTCTGCTTTATAGCTGGGACATAATAAACATCGACGATGTAGCTGTGATCGCCGTTCTTCAACTTGATTGGGATGTTGCCTTTACCTTTGAATGGAACCTTTGAGGTATATCCAAAAGTAACTAGACCTTGAATGGTCTCATCTAGGTCACCAAATAAATCTCGGTGGCCACACATGATTGCTGGCTCCAGAATCTAGATACCATATATTCTCCTGTTTCTCGCTAAGTCCTTGTTGGACAAGTAATGCAGCTGCTTCTCTGTCATCCTTTTTTGCATAGTTGGCTTGCTCACGTATCTCTAACGGAGTTTTCCTTCGACATTCAGTGCTATAGTGCCCAAATTGATTGCAACTATAACACTGGATATTCCTCTTGTCACGGTTATTGTAACTGCCTCCTCCTCTAGAAGTGAATGCTTGTTGTCCTCGACCTCCTCTGGTGGTGTTTCTACCACCTCTTCCTCTAAAGCTTATATTCCAAGATCCTCTTCCTTGGAATTTCTGAAATCCTCCTCTGGATTGTTGACTTCTTGCTTGAGTGGTATATCCACTTGTTGAAGTCTCCCCTTACTCATATCTGTCCTTGAGAGACAGCTTTGCTTGCAAGGCATGCTCAATGGCCTTATCTCCATTTCGCTTTACAATCTTTTGCTCATGAGCTTGCAAAGAACTCATAAGCTCATCCACTGTCAACTTGTCCACTTCTTTGGACTCTTCAATAGCGACAACAACAAAATCAAATTTTGGATCTAGGGATCTTAAAATTTTCTCAGTAATTCGAGAATCGATGATGGCTTCTCCATTTCTTCTCATCTGATTGACTATCACCATAATTCTTGTGTAATAATCAAAAATAGATTCCAAGGACTTCATCTGCAATAATTCAAATTCACCTCGTAAAGATTGAAGACGAATCTTCTTGATTCTGTCAGCACCTTTGTATTTTTGTTGGAGAGCCTCCCATATGTCTTTTGATGTTTCAACGGAAGCAATGATCTCGAATGTGTCTTCATCAGGACCTTGATAGATGATGGTCTTTGCTTTGTTGTCTTTCTTTCTGTTGACTTTTAGGGCTTGCTTCTGTGCTTCTTGTAGAGTATCTTCTGATTCTTTGGACTCTGGTTCATTATAACCATATTGTACAATATCTAAACACTCTTGTGAACCAAGGAATGCCTTCAATCTGATGCACCAACTATCATAGTTGTCTTTGGTCATCTTTGGGATGAGTGTTTGAGTACTTTCTGTAGTCATTTTGCTCTTTGAATGACTATATCACCTTCTGGGAGCCGAATTTGGCAAAACAGACATTGTAGATCGATCCGGAATGGTCCAAATAGTAGGGAACCGGTCTGACTTTGTAGAAAATGGGTCAAAAATGCGGTGAACCGGTCATAAAACCAATTCTGTACGGTGGGCGGTTCGCTGGGGTCGAACCGGGAATATTCTGTCGACTTGGCTGCAGCTTGACGGCTGCTCGGCTCAGCGCGGAGGACAACTCAACTTGTGGCTCGGTGCGGCCCAGCTTATGGCTCGGCTTAGACGACTTAAACGACTCAAATATGGCGCGCGTGTGGCTCAGTCGTCATCTACCTCTGGTGCGCGTGGGCGAACAGTGCAGAATCCTCAGGCAGAGCATGTGGCTCACCGCGAGCTCCGATGAGGTTGATTCTTGCACCAGTGAGTTCGTATGGATGAGCTCTACACTGTGGAATGATCAAAATTTGTTTTTGACAACTTTGAAAATTCAGGTATATCCCAAAACACTTCTATTTTCTGACGAACGGGGCTCTGATACCAATTGTTGGTGGGAGAAACCACTGGTGGCAGCTTTGAAACACTCAGAGGGGATAAAACATAAAGTTTTATTTCAAGAACAAAAGCTTACAATAACACAAAGTCTTAATACACACCCTCTCTCTCTCTATCTAGTGTTTCTCTCTAAACACTCCACACAAAAATAACATAAGCTTAGCTGCCTATTTATACACAAATTCAAAACATGAAAATTCAAACTTTTAGGTGTGAAGGTGGCTGGCAGCATGCGGCTAGGCGGTGGCTGCTAGTGGCTGGCGGCTAGTCGGTGACAGCTGCTGAATGGCTGGGCGGTGGTTGCCTTCCTTGACCTTCTAGATTGAGTTTAATTCAACAGTTCAGACCCATGTTGTTTTGGCCTTTATGCTTGTACAGTTCCAAACAGTTAAGACATTTGAACTCTGATCTTTTTAGATTGCTTAGCTTTATTGGATCTGGAATTTTTTTTATCCAATTTTACTTTTTGAACATTCAAAGGAACTCCAGGCAATGATTCAAGCATCACACAATCCTTCAAGGCAAGCTTTTCAAGCCTAGAAAGCTGATTTATGCTTTTAGGCAAGCTAACGAAGTTATTTCTGCTCAGATTTAGAATCCTCAATGATGATAAGCAGCCAATATCTTCAGGAACTGCTCCTCCTAGATTGCAAGCACGTAAATCTAGTTCTTCTAAAGAACACAGACTAGACAAAGAAGGCAATACTTGATCCGTGAGATTCATAGCTATTCTTTTGCATCCGTTAAAAGACAATACTCTAAGATTCTTTAAAAGCAAAATAGATGCTGGAGGTTGTCTAATTGAAGTTCCACTTGCATCAAACTCCTCCAAACTTTCTACTTCCCCCAAATTCTCTGTTATGTTCTTAAGTTTAGAGCAGTCAGACACATCAAGTCTTTTGAGGGATTTCAAACCACTTATGCTACTGGGAATATTTTCAAGGTTCTTACAACTGTTCATGCTCAATAGAACTAAACCAGCCAAACAATGAAATGATGAGGATAGTTCTGAAATAGTAGTCCCATCTAAACGAAGCTCCCTCAAGCAATTCATGTTTCCTACTATATCAGGAAACTCATCAAGTTTCGAGCAGCCACTGAGAGTGCAAACTTAGTAGGTTGACCTGATTATAATGGGCTTAAATTGGTTACTTTTGAAAGAACAAATCAACAACATGTACTGCATCGTTAGTTTTCTTGCAAGGAATGAAATGGGACATTTTGGAGAATCGATCAACCACCACCATTATTGAATCCTTCCCATGTTGTGTTCTTGGTAATCCAAGTACAAAGTCCATGCTAATGTCCATCCATGGTTGCTCTGGAATAGGCAGTGGCATATATAGTTCATACACATTCTCTTTACCCTTAGCTCTCTTACAAATAGCACATCTTTCAATCACCTTGTGTACATCCCGTAACATACTGGGCCAAAAAAATGTTCTTTCAGCAGCTCATAAGTCTTCTTCTCCCCAAAATGACCACTAAGACCACCACTATGAGCCTTGTTGTTACCCATTTTTTGGCCCATGTTTTTGATATATATTTTTTTAAAAATCCAAAAATAGAGAAAAAACAATGAAAATAAAAAAAATATGTTTTTAATATATTCTCGTCATTTTAGCATTTTCAGCGTCGTCTAAAAAAGAATTTAAATTTTCAAAAGATTTTCAAACGCGTTCGACTTTTCACCCGTCATTTTTAAAATCATTGATTTTCCTCATTGAGTCGACGTTGATATTGCTCGTTTTCAAAAAATACAAAACAATTAAGAAAGAATCAAATTTACAAAAAGAAAGAAGTTGAGGTACCAAGTTGAAAAACCTAGCAACATTTTACCTATAAATACTGGTCTTCAACTCACACAAAGGGGGGGGGGCAATTTTGAAATATCAGAGGAGAAACACAAAAAAAACCCTAATCCTAAACTTAACCCTACCCACACAAACCAGCCGCCGGCCTTCCCTGTCTGATTTATTCCTTCCCTCCTGAACCGGCCGACCACTTTTCCCTCTCCCTTCTCCTCCAAAACCGAACTGCCCCCTGACCAAAATTCTGACCCAAAGCAACCGCTTCTTCTCCAGCCGAAACCAGAGAAACAAAGCCACCCCTGGCCTTTGATTTTTTCTCAGCCGGCAACAAACCGACAACACCCTCTCTTTCAAAACCTAACCGGAGCAGCCACTCTGTTTCCCCAAGCCACAAATCTGCCCTCTCTTACCTGAAAAAGACCAACGGCCACAGACCCATCAACGCCGAACCCCCTCCCTCAGCAGCCTCTTCTTCGGTGGTTCCTTCAACCAGCAGACCCCGCCGGCCACACAACGCAAGTCCCCCCTTCATTCAGCCTCCAGTAGCAGCACCGACACCCACCAGACCTGCCAAGAGAAGTGAAACCGAACAACCATCTCCTCTCCATCGCAGCTCCCCCGCAGACTAGCGGCCATGCCAGCTCCACCGTAGCTTCAACAACCCAAGCTCAGTCTCACGCCGGACAGAGACCAGCGCCGTCCCCCTTCGCTCTCCTCTCTCGCTGGCCGCCTACTTCTCCTCCTACGATCTCTTCATCTTCATCGACAACGGAGCCGCTGAACGGACGACAACAGCAGCGACCCCAACAGCGCCGCCCGATCTGACACCCGAAGTAGAGGTTGACCCGGGGAAAAGCCGATCTGAAGAAGGAAAAGAACCGATCTGCAGAGAAGCAGATCAAAGAGATCAGATTGAAAACGAAGAAAAAAAATTAAAATCAATTGTTGTTTTGTGTGTGTTTCTTCGTTCTACAGATAACGGTGTTTTTCACCGCCGGCGAGGAAGAGAAGAGGGGAGGAAGCCATTTCCGGTCCCCCCTGCTGCCTGTGTTTTCACGGCGGCGCGTGGACCCACGCGCCGCCAGTGGCGGTGGTGCGTGAGATCCACGCGCCGCCACTGTTCCCGCAGCCAAAAACCTTGCTCAACACTGTTCCGGCTGGCAGAGAGGCATTCATGTAATTTCAGATGGTTTTTCAAAGTTAATCAGGAATTTTGATATAGAGGTTTGTTTTTTGTTTGAAACCAAGTTATAAAGTTACTCAGACAGATTGGTTTTTTGGTTATGGAACATCAGTAATGTTTCTTGGTTTGGTAATAAGGCTGAAGGTACTAAAAGGGGCATTCTGGTTATGTGAGATAACTCTAAGTTTGCGGTATCATCAGTGGAGTATGGTCATGGTTGGATCGGGTTATTTGGGCAGCATGTCTTGACTAGCTTCTCGGGGGCGGTGGTGGGTGTTTATGCCCCTTGCAATCAAGCTAACAGACTTCTTCTTTTAAAGGACCTTCGTATTCTGAAGGCTACTTTTGAGTGTCCTTAGTTTTTAGCAGGTGACTTCAATGAAACTTTGTTGCGAAGGGACATAAGCATCAACTTCATTAACAAAGTTGGTTCAAGGCTACTTTTTATTGATGATTGTAACCTAATCGAGTACAACATGTCAGAGGGTTTGTACACCTTGGTTTCGTGGGGGATCCATGAGTAAACTAGACTGTATTTTTTATAGTCCTTGTTGTCATTTGCAATTCCCCCTTTTGTCTCTTCGACGGTTTCCAAGAGGGTTCTCTGATCATTGCCCTTTAATCATAGGGGCTTTACCTGCAGAAAAAGGTTGGATTCCTTTCAAATTCATGGACTGTTGGCTTCATCATCTAAATTTTAAAGATATCATAAAAGGTATATGGGATGAAGCTTGCAATGAATTTTCAGGTCAACTCAAGCTCATTAAGAAGCTCAGCTTTATGGCAACTCATCTAAGACAGTGGAATAGGGTTGGGTATGGGAATCAAGAGACTACTTTGGCATCGATCCAAAGCAATATTTTAGTTATAGAATAGAAATCAGAGTATTGGCAATTATCTACTGTAGAGCAGAACTCGCTGGATTCATTGATCAAGAAGCAGTGGCAATGTAACTTGAATATAGAAAGCATGTGGCGGCAAAAGTCTCGCCGAGTTTGGTGTCACCTGGGTGATCGCAGCACATGTTTCTTCCATCTAGTTGCTAACTTTAGGAGGGCTAAAAAACCATATCCTGAAAGTGGTTCATAATGGTTCTGTTGTTGAAGGCTTACCGGTCATAAAAGATGCAACAATTAGCTTCTTCTCCAACTATAAACCCCAAGAAAAATAAATAAATAAAAGTGAAGAAATTCATGCATATGGTTAAATAAAAAATAGGAATTCAGAAATTTGATCTTCAACTGGTTGAAGATCAAGATCTTAATTTATACCGGGTAAGGTATTCTAAACATGATCTTAAAAAAAAAATTCATTTTTAAATTCAATAAAGAATTGATGCCTTGATATTGAATCATAGGTTAGGGTTCTTAGACATAAATTGGGGAAAAGTACTTATTGTTAAGATTAAGTTAATTTATGTGTGTGGTATGTAGTTCATGAAAGTATTGTGTGACGGGGAGGGCGAGACAACTCTGGACAGACTTGTCTCCTGACTTTCGGTGAGATTTTGGATAGGAGGATGAGGGAATTAGGATTGGATTCCTCATAGAAATTGTAGATTTGATGTTAGCTAACCAAGGAAATTGGTCTTGCTCAATTTAGAGATGTAGAACTCCAGTTATGGGTTACTAACCAAAACTGAGTCGTGACTGATTATGTAGGGTAGTAGGATTGATTAGTTGGTGCGCAATTTTGACTATCTTGGAGGTAGAACTGGGTTCTCCTTCCTCAGAGAACTGGTAGCCTTGTGTTTTAGCTTTCTAACGAGATAAATCTCACTTAAAATGGAGTTTTAAAACTTTAGATATAGTTAAAAACTTGATGAGTGTTCGGATAGTAACAGTTCAAAGTCATACTGTAACGGTTCAAAGTCAGACAGTAACAGTTGGAAATTGGACAGTAACAGTTCAAAGTCAGATAGTAACGGTTCAAATTTAGACAGTAATAGTTAGAAATTTGGACAGTAACAATTCAAAATTAGACAGCAATAGTTGGAAATTGGACAGTAACAGTAGACTTTCACGTAAATACTATAATGGTTGAGACACTATGGGCCGCCTGCAAGTTATCGACCCTAGTGTTGGAGAGCCCGTACACCCGATTTTTATTGGGTCTACCGGATGATCCTACCTTCATCCATAAATCCAGATCGAAATCTGGATGGGTCAAAAGATCATCCCCATATCTCTCTCTCAACGGGCTATTATATAAGCATGTTCGGGGAACATGGGTTGCATGTTATGGAAATAGGGAAAAGTGTTGAAAATATATGGACAATTGTTAAATTCAAGGTGGTGATTTTTATTTATTTTATTCTAGTGATAAAAGGATAATTATTTTTTTATCCTTTTTCTGGAGCTTCATGCATCAGGAAATAAGACATCAGAGAATTCTCTTATTTTACGGGAATTTCAGCTTATATTAATATGGTGGGTGAAGAGAAAAATAATAATTTTTTTTAAATGCTCAAACAAGGAAATTAAAAACTATGAAACATTCTTAACCGTCAGATCAACCTCTCGAGATTGATTTGTTTTAAAGTGAGAATATTGCTAGCAATGAACATGTTTTGATAGAAGTAGACGCATTTTGTAAGTCTCCTAGAAACTTGAATTCGTGTTACTAATTTATTTATTAAAAATTATTATTCTATTTTTAGTGAATTTATATGTTAATTAATCAAGATTAAGAAAAGAACATAAATGATTAAGATTGGAAACATATAGCATAATTGTGTGATGAAAGCTTTGAAATTCCTAATTTAATCAAATTCATATTCTACTACTCTGAAATTAATATTCTATTTTTAGTGATTTATATCTTTCTTTTAATCCTACGTGTAATCATTATGTCAACCAACAAAAACATAATAATTTTGATAGAAATTAAGCTAATATTTCTCAATCAATTAACGCTGTCATATTTATTTTTGTTAACAAATTAAATGAAAAGAAAGTATTGTATATAAAAAAAAAAACAATCATGATTAGTTTTCCTCAAGAATAACATCAAATTCAAAATCAAGATCAAGCTCACTTCTTTCCTTAAGGACCTTCAGGAAGTTCTGTACATACTCCACGTCAGTCCCGCGAAACCTATTCCCAACAGGCCAATCCATGCCATTCACCCTGAAACAAGATTTCTTAGTAAAATTTAAACTCTATTCACTATCTTTCTGTAAGGTGAGCATATAAAATAACTGATCACCATAAAATTAGCATGAGAAATTAAGTAGTTTTTAATCTTTCATGAATGCCAAGTTTCTACATATAGATAAAACAAGACTAAACTTCCACAAAAGGCTTGAATACGTAAGAGTTTTGTGAACTTGGGATTTTGAGAGGCTACTTAGATTTTGAATACGTAATTAAATAGATGGAGAAAAAAGAAAAGAAAAGGGGGGAAGGAATGATTAATTACCTTCTCGATGATTCCGATCCAGATGAAATGGTGACCTCAGTGAGAATATCCATCCACCTTCGTACTTTCTCCATATCTTCACCGAAATCTTCTTCATCCTTTTCGAAGACAATCGTGTAACTCTCTGCTTGTGCATCTACCTTTGATTGCTCGACATTATAAGAAACTGTTGAAATTGGAAAAACAGTGCCCGGTTTCATCTTTTTCATGAATCCAACAATCTTGATAAGTTCGTCGAACCACCAATGTGAACAAGCATAATCTCTTGCGAATATAATAATTGACAGCCCCGACTCTTTGATGTCCCTTAGGAGACTCGATTCAATTACCCTTAGATACTCTAGTTCTGTGTCACCTCGGATAATGCCTCTCTGGACTAGAGCTGGATACAAATGGGTAAAATTATTGCTACTGTGCTCACCTCTGAAGCTAAAGAAGACATCATGCATCCATTGATAGTAAGATGAAGAATTAGCCAAAGAATCAATATATGAAGAAGCTGCTTCTTTGCTTGCAACAATAAGATGGCCAGTAGGTGATTCCCATGATGGAGTGTACGGATAATTTACCAAACGGACACCACAATTCTTCACCTTTACTCCTCGCTCGTAAGAATGAAATGACAACTCGAGTTCGCTATAGGCTTCATTCTCCCGTTCTTTAAGCTCTTTTAGATAATCAAAAGATAAATAGAATAACCACAGATGATCTGACAGAGCTTGCATAGAGTTACAACCTATATACATGGGCGAAGGATAATTCTCTTTTCCATCGACTTTGAAATGACAAAAGAGAGGGCCTCTACCATGTGCACTGAATGCAACACATGCAGCAAACCCCATCCATCCATTAGCATCACCATCCAGATAATAAGAAGGCACCTGCACCTTAATTGAAGATTCCTTACTTTGATGAGTAAACCAGCCTGGTATTTCATTTCCAGGAACAACAATACCAAATCCAGGTCTTTGTGATGAGCCCTGTATCATAAAACAAAAATGTTTCACAGAGAGAGAGAGAGAGAGAAGACCTGGAGGTATTTTTCAAGCATGTTCAGACCCATGTTGTTTTGGCCCTTATGCTTGTACAGTTCCCAACAGTTAAGACATTTGAACTCTGATCTTTTCAGACTGCTTAGCTTTATTGGATCCGGAATTTCTTTTAGTCTTAAACAACCATCCAATTTTACTTTTTGAACATTCAAGGGAACCTCAGGCAATGATTCAAGCATCACACAATCCTTCAAGGCAAGCTTTTCAAGCCTAGAAAGCTGATTTATGCTTTTAGGCAAGCTAACGAAGTTATTTCTACTCAGATTTAGAATCCTCAATGATGATAAGCAGCCAATATCTTCAGGAAGTGCTCCTTCTCCTAGATTGCAAGTACGTAAATCTAGTTCTTCTAAAGAACACAGACCAGACAAAGAAGGCAATACTTGATCCGTGAGATTCACAGCTATTCTTTTGCATCCATTAAAAGACAATACTATAAGATTCTTTAAAAGAAAAATAGATGCTGGAGGTTGTCTAATTGAAGTTGAACTTGCATCAAACTCCTCCAAACTTTCTAATTCTCCCAAATTCTCTGGTATGTTCTTAAGTTCAGAGCAATCAGACACATCAAGTCTTTTGAGGGATTTCAAACCACTTATGCTACTTGGAATACTTTCAAGATTCTTACAATTGTTCATGCTCAATAGAACTAAACCGGCCAAACAATGAAATGATGAGGATAGTTCTGAAATAGCAGTCCCATCTAAACGAAGCTCCCTCAAGCAATTCATGTTTCCTTCTATATTAGGAAACTTATCAAGTTTCGAGCAGCCACTAAGAGTGCAAAATATTAATGATTCCATTTCAAGGTAGCTTGGGAGAATCGTAAGACTATAACAGTTCACAAGATTCACAAATTGAAGCTTCTTGTGACGTCCAAATGATGGATGGACCTCAGATAAACTTGCACAACCTTCAAGAATCAGACTCTCAAGATTTGGAATTCCAGTAAAATCCGGAGTATTGGTCAGGTTTAGTGAGTTACTGAGATTGATGGTTTTCAGATTAACTAAAATCTGCAATCAAGACAGGATAGAGAGAACAAACATTAAATGGTGGTACTATACATTCACTATGATTTAGTTTTAAATAATAATATTTGACAAAATAAGAAAATTGCTTTTGAATATTATTATATGATGTTTTGTTCTCTCAGTGCAAAAAAAATAAAGACAATAATAATAAAAAAAACTAGACAAAAAAAGAAATGAAAATAAAATTGTGTTTATTAAAATTATGTTTGATAATAATTTGAAAGACATAATAATTAAATGGTGGTACTATGCATTTATTATGTTTTAGTTTAAAACAATATTTGACAAAATATAATAATTTAGTACTTTGAAAATACATATTTTTAAGTAGCATTTAGTTACTGTATTAATATAGAAGAAACATAGATAATAAAAACAAAGGAAACAAAACAGAAAATGAGATAAAAACAAAATTATATTTGATAATATTATACAAGACAAAATAATTATTTATGTATCCTGTTCGATTATGGTACACAAGATATAAAAAAATATAAAAACTTTATTTTACCATTAATATGTATTATTATCAAACTTAAATGTTTAAAAAACTAAATAGATGTTTTTTTACTTTAATTTATATTGAGAGTTCATATTAATAACAATATAATAATTCTAATTATAAAACCAGATCTGACTTAGGAAGTTGACCTGATCCTAATGGGCTTAAATTGGTTAGGATTTAAGAAAAAAAATAAAAGAGAGTTTGACCGGATCGGACTTAACCTAGTAAAAAACCGGATAAAATATGGATAAAAAAACTGTTGACTTTTTTTTAGTCAAAATGAGGTTGCTTTGGTTCTATTTTTTTATAAACAAAATTGGGTCAACTTGGATTGACACTCCCAACCCATGACTCAAGAATTACCTAGGGTCGACTCTTGAGTCTGATTTTAAAACTATGATAATAATTATTTCTATCCATATATTGACTTGTGTCAACCCATATTAACTCTCTCGACTCATGACCTGGGATTTGCTCTGGGTCAACCCTTAAATCGAGTTTTAAAGCTACGATAATAACAACTTTTATCCTTATGTTAACTTGGGTCAATGATCAACTTGACCTGTTATCCATGCCTTGTCCTAGATCGACCACGTAGTTGAGTTTTAAGACTTTAATAAAAATATTATTCGTAAGTTGACTCGGGTCAACTTAGGTTAATCTTCTCAATCGGTGACTCAGGTTTTATCCCGTATTGACCTCCAAGTTGAGTTTTAAAATTATAATAATAATTATTTTTATTATCCTTACAAGTTTTAGTTGAGAAATTTTTTAAAAGATAGAGTTTTTACAAGGATATTTTAGAAATAAAGATAATAAATATTGTCTCGAGAAATATATTCCTTCTATATTTCCTGTTATGAAATTATAGAAATTTATTCTAAAATTATTTTAGGGATAAATTTATTTTTATCTTTATATCTTTATCTTTTCAACTAAATATATTTTTATTTTTATTGTCTCTTATGTTTTTATACTAAAAGAATAACCAAACATTAACTTAAAATTTTAATAAGCTAATTCACAGGAAACGTGACAAAATAAAGTTAACAAAGTGCCATGATTTGTCATTTTTAAGTTCTAACTTGACAAATTTTATTATTTAATTTCAAATGTAACGGGAAACAAAATTAACCAAGAGAATCTAAAATAAAAAAAATAATAAGTAAAAAATGATAGTGAAAATAAATTAAAGGGTAACTAAAAATTTATATTGGGGGGTAAATTGAAAAACAAATCCAATAAAAAAAATGAAAAAGAAAGGAACAAAGAAACAATAAGACACCATAAACTTGGATCGAAGTGTGAAATTAAAAATTAATAAAGTTTTTATTAAAAAGCTTAGGAAACAAATTAGAAAGAAAAATAATATGGACCAAATTAAAAAATA
Source organism: Populus alba x Populus glandulosa (assembly GCA_033617975.1). Lineage (NCBI taxonomy): Eukaryota > Viridiplantae > Streptophyta > Magnoliopsida > Malpighiales > Salicaceae > Populus > Populus alba x Populus glandulosa. The sequence continues at coordinate 9,985,374 of CM066155.1, read as the reverse complement.
TATATATAAGAAATTGAAGTTAAATAACTAAATTTAAAAGAAATAAAAATTTTACAAAAAAACTGAAGGAAAAAAGTAAGAAATTAAATGGAAAAGGACAGAAGTAGAAATATAAAAAACAAAGACGATCAATAAGTAATTTAGGAGGGGGAGAAAATAAAAAGAAAAAACAAATCCACATGCTATAAAGTGTTTAATCGCCATTGACACGCGTCACAACATGAGAAAAAAGGATATGACAACATATCAAACGACATGATAAAAAGATAGTTTTTACCACATGGAGGTGTTACATGCGTTACCTAAAGTGCACAAGTGCGTCTTAGATGCTAACATGTGCAATGCACATGCCAATAACTTTTTAAAATCTAATATTATATACTTTTGGTTAAAAAACTATAATACCCTCAATAACAATAAATAACAAAAAAAAATCAATTTGAAAAGACAAAAATAACCCTTTACTGAATGCTCTTTTTTACCATAAGGGTATTTAAGTAAATTTACTATACAAGCAAGAGTGAAAAACAAAAATTGCCCCTAAACCCATGCATATATATATTTTGCTTTCTAGAGCATTTTAGTAGTTTTACTATTTATAAAAAATCTATAAAAACTATCTTACCCTCGCCAACAAGCCTAAATGTTATTTGATTGAGGGGTAAAATAGTAAATTTTATTGTAGTCTATGATTAAATGAGTTTGGTGCTATAGTAGAGGTAGTATTCTCACCACTTCCATTTCTAGTCTATTTTGTTATATAAAAAAAGGAAATCTCAAAACTTCTGCTATCCATTATCATTTATACCCCAATAATGTAACAAGTATTTAATAGTTACGATATTCAATTGACAAGCAAGCAATCATTAATAGGTAATCTCAAGTTTCAATTTTTCTTTTTTCTCCTTGTTGTAACCTGAATTAAAGTGTAAAATTAAAAATTGATAATTTGTTTTTATAAAAGAACTAAGAAAAACAAATAAAAATTAAAAAAATAAGAATTAAATTGAAAATAATAATATATAAGAAATTGAAATTAAATGATTAAATTTAAAAGAAAGAAAAATTTTACAAAAATACCAAGGTCAAAAATAAGAAATTAAAAAAAAAATAGAAGTAGAAATATCAAAAATAAAAAAGACCAATATGTAATTTATGGGAAAGAGAACACGACAATACATCGAACGATACAACAAAAATGCAGTTTTTACCACATGAAGGTGTTGCACGTGTCGTTTAAAGCGTGCAAGCGTCTTATAGACCTGACATGTGCGATACATATGCCAACAACTTTTTAAAATTTAATATTATATAATTTTGGTTAAAAAATCATAATGCACTTGAAAAAACAGTAAATAACAAAAAAAAATCAATTTTAAAACAATGAAAATAACCCTTTAGTGAAAAACCAAAATTAATTACCCCTAAACAATGCATTTATATTTTGCTTTCTAGAACATTTTAGTAGTTTTACTATTCATTAAAAAAATAACAAGAAGACAATCTTAGTCTAACCATCAAGCCTTAATGCTATTTCTAGAAGGGGTAAAATATTAAATTCATTGTTGTAACCAATGATTAAATGAGTTTGGTGCTATAGGATAGGTAGTATTCTCACCCCTTCCTTTTCTAGTGTATTTTGTTATATATAAAAAAGTGAAAATCTCAAAAAATTTGTCGTCCATGCATTATAATATATATCAAATCCTAAAACATGTATCTCAAGTTTCGATCTAAAAAAAAACGTTTTTTTCTCCTTATTGTAATTTAAATCTCATGTTTGACTGACTCTTTATTATAAAAAAAGAACCCATTAGATTAACTTTTAATTTTTACTTTTTTACTTTTAATTTTTTTTTGTGATTTTAGATAGTTTAATATGTTTATATAATTAGAAATAAATTAAAAAAAAATAAAAAAATATTATTTTAATATATTTAGAAACAAAAAAAAAATCAAAATATCTTAATCTCTTATTTATTTGCACTTGTCTATTATATGCTTTTTTTTCCCTTCTATCTAAATTGAAATCTCACTTGAGAGCCGAGAGTGCAAGGGAATCCTATCACAATTTGTCACGTATCGGTGTCCTTGTCCTTTGTCTACTATACTTTTGCTTCATGTTCTTTCTTGTTTCACCATACATATGAAAAGATAGAAATAAATACAGAGCTAGTGGGTCTTACCTTACATTCGCACCATAATTGCTCAATACTGCTGCAAGACATGTAGAGTTCAACAAGCTCATCCGGACGGAAACAAGCTGGCAATGACTTTGAAGGGTAAGCATGCCATTCAAGGAATCGTAACTCGTTTGAGAGATACTCAGGTCCTTCAGAAAGATCCACGTTGTGAATTTTGAGCAATCTTAGTTTTGTCATTTTTGAGAAGGCTGTCATGTTCCATGGTGCCTCTTTTGCTCTGGGCAAGTCCAAGAATATACTTTCTATTTTTCCCTGTCGACCAAGAGGAAGGAGAGGTAAGAAGCTATTACAGAGTAGAGATGGAGCATGAAATATTATGGATAATGAAGGTTCTGTATATGTCAGCTACTACTCACTGTGCTGTCCTTCAGTGCGTCGCAGACATCCTTGTACGTGCACAATCTACTGCGTCTTCCAGGCTCTTCAGGGGATTCAAGACGAACAATTTCTTCACCCATTTTCTGTAATAAATTATGCATCCTTATCTCATCTCGTGAGACGCTTATAAGGGATTTCTCAATAAGAGCCTCCATCCCAATATCTGCATGGAACCCACAACTGTCAAGTAGCCTTGTTATACGATCCTTTTTCATCCCCTTCAAGAAGCAAGCGATATCTAAAAATATTTTCTTCTCTAATTCATGGAGGCCATCAAAACTAATGCGAAGAACATCAATAATCTTCCTGTCAGGAATGTCATTCATTCTATCAATTGCACTTTTCCATTCACGCAGACCTCTTTTATGCAAGAACGAACCAATGACTTCAAGAGCTAGTGGAAGGCCATTAGCATAACCCACAACTTGCTTGGACAGTTCCGATAAATCTTCGGCAGGCTGGTCTCTTTTGAAAGCTTTCCAGCTAAATAACATAAGAGCATCTTTATCATTTAATTTCTCAGCCTCGTATATTCTAGTAACACCATGGCTATCCAGCACATGTTTATTTCTGCTCGTTATGATAATCCGGCTCCCTCGACCAAACGATCCATGCTCTGCAGCCAACATCTGTAATTGTTCTTCATCATCTACATCATCGAGAATAAGAAGAACCCTTTTACGCCGCAGCCTGCGCTTTATCAAATCAATACTTCTTGAAGAATCCCGTGCGGTGGGAAGCTCCATTGAGATTTCTGAAAGAAGTTGTTCCTGTAAACGACACAGTCCATCTTTCTCTGCAAAAACTTCTCTCACATTTGCTAAGAAGCAGCTGCCTTGGAATTGCCAACGGATCCTATCATACATGACTCTTGCAACGGTTGTCTTCCCCATGCCACCCATTCCACATATCCCTATAAAGAGAGTATCATTTGCTTGCTCGTATATATATTCATTCAATACCTTCAGACGGGAATCTATTCCAACTAAATTTTTGCTAATTGTTGGCAAAGTGAAGCTTAGTTTGCACTGTATATATTCAGCAATCTTTTTTATTGACTGTGACTCGTCCCTGCGTAAAAGGGGCAAAAACATTAGGCATGCAGTGTGCGAAAACATGAAAAATTGTTACTTGAAATATATGCGTGGTTGTTAACGAGAAATTAATCAATCAACCTTGGATAATACCTCAAGAAGGAGGAGGAAAAGGAAAGAATAATTTGAAAAGGAACTAGGATTCCGTGGATTCACAGAATGATCGATCCTTATAATAGCTAGCTTATTGCACATAGAATAGCATGCATGTAAGAACACAAAAGCCACTAAGTATGGTTTTGACAGGCAAAAAACCAATCACTTCTTAAATTGCCATGTCAATTTATCAATTTATCTTGCAATGATTTGGTTTTATAAAACTTTTTAGATTACTCGACATAACATTTCTTTTGTGTATTGTCATTTGTCAAGCTCGCCATGAAAACTCAATCACTTGCCTCCTTTTAGTCACCCTTCAATATTAGTTTTTCGATATTATATTTTGCCACCTGTTAAATTGATGATGAAAACTCAACGACGAAATGAATGTATAGATCTTCAATATTTCTTCAGTCATGCAGTTGCTCTCCATCAATTTCATAATTAATTAGGAAAAAAATCCATTGCGCATAAAACTTTGGGTTGTCTTTAAGGTGATTTGTCTTTAATAAAATAAATCTACAAACACTTTAGCATCTTGTATTCTTGTTTTTTCTGTTGTTTGAATATGCTAATAAATATTTAATAATATAATGCATTGATTTATAATCAAAGGTCGAACATATGAAAAAAATAACTTACAAGAATAACGATTTGCGAGACAGTAATAACTCCTTCCAAAATAAATATAAACAGGCTTAGTTTACCTGTCCCGTACATCCCAGCCAGATAGATTGGCCACTGCGGAGAGACAATCACTCCAGCATTTTACCTTGTCCAGATTTCCCGAGAGCTTTTCTTTATGCTCAATGAACGCCTTCATATAATTTCCTTTCTGATCGGCTACCTCTGATGGATCCACATCATAAAAAACTGGTAGAACAGTGTGCCCCATCTCTTTCATGCACTGAACAATCTTGACGAGCTCATCTAAGCACCATGGTGAAGACGCGTAATCTCTTGAAAACACAACGATTGAAAATCTTGAATCTTCGATGGCCTGCCAGAGAGCAGGTTCGATGGTCTTTCCTCTCTCTAGCTCCCTATCATCCATGTATACATCGATGCCTCTTTGTACCAAATTAGAATATAGATGGCTAGTAAAGTTATTCCGTGTGTCTTTGCCTCTAAAACTAAGGAAGACATCATACATCCATTGGGGAGGAGAATAAGAAGATGAGGTTGCTTTCTGTATGCTGGATGAAGCCATGGGAATCCCAGTAGCAATAATTTAATACTGATTGATTCCTTCTAGTCTTCTTAATTCTTAACTAGCGTTCTCCTGAGTTCAAACATGAAACAAAAAGTTAAGAGCAAGAGATTTGGCAAACTCAAGCTGGAACATAATTCTAATACACGTAGCAGAGACAAACCGTGTGGGAAGAGTTGAGTAGAGAGATGACAGATCTAGCCAATTCCCAATTCTTTCTTCTTCTGGCTTCTCCGCAACTGTGTAACTTCCAGATCCCCCTCTCCCTCTCTGATTTTTCTCCTCTCTTACACCCTCGATCCTTCACTCTCGGTTTTTTCTCCGGTTTCTTTAGAGCAGAAACTCGTACGGCCGGTAAACGTCCTGGATTTTTTCTTATGTGATTGTAAGGAAGATTACTTTCAATGCAGACAAATGAAAACGCAAGTGGAATCCAACACGGATGCTGCTGCGAGCTTGTTTGGCTTTGCGGTTAAACCTGCGTTTGGTCAAATTTTAAATTTTTTTTTTGTTAAAATTAAGTATAGTTTATATTTTTTTTATCGTTTTGATGTGCTGATGTCAAAAATAATTTTTAAAAAATAAAAAAACATCATTGGCATGTATTTCGACATGAAAAGCTATTTAAAAAGCAATCAGGTGTGTTTGGCAGTGTGGTAGCGGTTGCTTTTCAAATAGCTTTTCGTGCCGAAATACATGACAATGATGTTTTTTTTTATTTTTTAAAAATTATTTTTGACATCAGCACATCAAAACGATCCAAAAAATACAAACCGCACTCAATTTTAACAAAAAAGAAATTTCAAAATTTCACAAAACACAGGTACAGACGCAGCCCCAAACAACCCTACAAGTGGCACCTTCCTAGCAAAAGTCTGGGTAGTGCCTCCCAAGTCAAAAACGAAACATCAAAGAATTTTCACATGTTATGGAATTTTCAGCTACATTGTGATTCATGGGAAATTTCCTAGACACAAAATAAATAAAATATTAATGAATGATTGATTGATGACAAAAATTGATTGATTGATTCTTGCCAACAGATGCCAGGTCTACTTGACAAAAATTAAACAATACTTTATAATTAATTGGTACATGTATATTTCTCTATTATAATCTATAAGCAAAATAAATAAAAAATATTAATGTATGATTGATTGATTCTTGCCAACACATGCCTAGTCCACTTGAAAATTTCCAAACGAGAAATTCTTATAGTTATTTTAGGATTCTAATTTTTTACAAACAGGTAGGAGAAAAGTAATATTTTTACATTTATTACCATCACTCTAAACTCTAAACATAAAAAAGAAAAAGAAACAAGCATTAAAAGATATATATATATATATATATATATATATATATATATATAAAGGATTAAAATTAAGATATATAAAATCAAATTTATAGGTATGGGCATTTACAGCACTACTCATCTTAATTAATGTATGTAGCAAAAACCTAATGTAATTAAATTGGTTAATTTAATGTACTTTCATTGAAATAACCATAATATTTATACCCCGTTTATTTTTAATTATATTTCAAAAGTGTTTTTGAAATATTTTAATAAAATTTTATTTTGTTATTTTAAATTAATATTTTTTTGATGTTTTTAGATTATTTTGATATGTTAACATCAAAAATAATTTTTTTAATAAATATATATTATTTTAATAAATTTTTAAATAAAAAAAAAACTATAACTACATTTACAAACATCCTCTTAAACTGAAGTTTCCTACTTGTGGACACATAATGCATGCAGTTATGGACAGAAGATTCTCTTTAGGTAGGATTGGCATATATATGCCCTAATTAATTATCCTTTAAACTAAAACTAGATATGGATTGAGCGGGCAATTAATCTTTAAATTTTCATTCTAAGATATCCAGAGCAAATGACTAATAAATGGAAAACTAATTGGGGAAAGCTTACATAATGGATATTTTTAGACAATAGATATAAGCAAGCAACAAAGCAAAAGTTGGACTTTATAATAACTAAGGGTGTTCACGGTCCGGTTTGGTCCAGTTTTAATATAAAAATTCATCCGAACCAGAAAATGTCATTCCTTGTTAATATAACATGAACTGAATTGGTTTTGTTAATATAACTAGAAAATATCCGGTTGGGTCGGTTTTTTAGCCTTAAAAACTAGAAAAACCGAAACCAATTAAATAAGAAAAAACTTGGCCGAATCACATTCAAAAAATTCCTTGCTGAAAACTTTGAATTCGAGCCCTTTGGTTGAGATCTGAAAGATCTTCCTTACTTGAATCATAATCACTGGATTTATCCAAGTTAGCACAACTATATGTTAACAAAGTTTCCAATAGCGTCCCACAAACTACTAGGACCTCACTAGGAGAATTGCATGTTAATAAAACCAAAAACAAGGATTTTATCCAAGTTTTTTGCCATAAACTAAAGTAGAGAGTACAAACTTTAGCTAGAAAGAACAGGATTAGGGTTTGTCTCATCAAATCATCAGTAAATGAGAAAAGACAACAATATGAGAGAAAGACAACAATAACGATAAAAAAAAGAACAGGAAATGGAATAGAGGAGAAAGACAACAATATGAGAGAAAAGAGCACAGAGGAGAGGGAGTGGGAGAGAGGGAGGGGTGGGGCAACTAGAAAGGAGGAAAGGGGAAGGGGGGGGGAGAGCAGGGAGGGAGGGATGGGTGGGAAGGGGGAAGGGAGAAGGGAGAAAAGGGAAAAAATTAATCGAAAAAATGAATGGATACAAAAAACCATCAACATCTAGCGTGCTTGATTTAGAAACTTTATGTAAATTATAAGATATGGATGGAAACTATAGAAACAATAAAAAAAGCACATAATTTTTTATGAAAAAAAAGGCTACTGTGAACTCTAAATTTGTTGATTTATTCTTTTTAAAATAATAATATTAAAGTCTGTTGGAGAGAAAAAAATAATACCACATTACATCACTAAGCTTGTCGGAGAAAAAAAATTACCGATGGTTTTACAAACGGAAAATATAGGCCAAAACAAATTCCCGTTGGAAATATAACGACGGATATATTCCGTCAGTGATAGTGGCATATCTAGTAAATATTTATCAACTCTCGGTAAAATGCCGACGGACTTCATCCGTCTTTGAAGGCGTCGATGATTGTTGCATTTTTAGTGAATATTTTGTTGCGATGTCACGGTTGCACAAATTAATTACCTTAGCTTCAAACACAACACACAAGATAGTATAGAGCAAGCAAGGGCTTGATCCCACAAGGAAGGTTCAAGTCAGATTTTTATGCTAGATGTTATGCAATTTGGGGGGGTTTGGACGTTATCTAGGCTAAAGCAAAAGAAAACAGAAAACTATCAAACGAAATTTAATAAAATTAGAAAATTATCAAGAGAACAAACCTTGGTCGCAAGCACACATCGACCTACAGAAATCAGAATTGATCATGGAAACGAAACATCAATTTATATTCTGAATATTTATCTCTTCTTTAATATCGGCTTGAAGGAATCATAACCAAAAAACTTCCTTGTGATTCAAGAGGAGCAACCAGGATTGAATCTTCTGTTAGGGGAGGTCGTGAGACAGGCGAAGCAGGTGCGTGATTTTCCTCCAATTTGAACTTATATAATTTAAAATTCATCTGGTGAATGCAATTATAATAAGTGTCGTGTTCAATATAAATAAAATCTAGCGTAAATACAAGATTAACTTCGGCTAATGGCATCCGTGATAGGATTATCGGGAGATGATTTACAAGATTAGCTTCGGCTAATGGCATCCGTGATAGGATTGCTGGGATAGGAATTACAAGATTAGCTTCGGCTAATGGCATCCGCGATAGGATTGCCGGGATACGAATTACAAGATACTGGGAGATGATTTACAAGATTAGCTTCGGCTAATAGCATCCGCGATAGGATTACCGGGAGATGATTTACAAGATTAGCTTCGGCTAATGGCATCCGCGATAGGATTACCGGGAGATGATTTACAAGATTAGCTTCGGCTAATGGCATCCGCGATAGGATTACCGGGAGATGATTTACAAGAATGGCATCAATGATAGGAACGCTGGGAAATGGATTACAGGATTAGACCTTGCAAGGTCACCCAGTTCATGCAAATAAATAAGATTATTCAATTAAGAATATACAAATGAGTGTTAATTGGGTTTAAAAGATTTACAAGCAAAATATAAGTTCTCTGTTAGAATTCTTATGGTTCGATAGAAAGTTAATACTTCATTCGTATTCATTACATGAGCATACATATATTCTTTATCAACATAATGGTATATTTATTTATGTAACAAGCCCATCAAACATCCAGGAAGATCATTAGTTTAGGACTCTACTTTGTGAAGCTTATGTAAATATTTAACTTAAACAAAAGGGAATTAACGTGTTTATGTAGTATACTTTTGTGTAAACCTTGATGTATTTATAAAAGTTCAGCTTAGCATTTAGTATTTTAGTTATCTTGCAACTAACCCTTTTGAAATATTTAGGAACACTTATTATGTTGTAAATACTTTCTTTACATGTTAGTATTCATTTTCTCTTAAATTTTATGATATGATGTTTGGATTATGCTCATATTGATCTTACTTGTGTGTGTGTGTGTGTGTGTGTGGAATTATGAGGTTTGATACAAGGTCCGGAATTATAGGACCTTGTGATGATAGGTTGATTGAGTAAATTGATAGGAGTCAATAACTTGGGATATCTTAAATGTAAAAGAAACTCTACTGATTTTTTTTTTAAAATTCACCCTCAAATATAAAGGATATGTTGTGATCTTTTAACATTGATGGAGTCATACAGTCGGATTGTTACAGTTGATATTAGAGCCTTGGTATAGGTTCTGGGAAGAGATCAAAAGAGGTTGTTGATGTTCATTAATTTATTGCAGGATGATACGTACCCGTCAAGAGATTAGAACATATCTCTCCTCTGCAGGGAGGGGGAATAGAAATATAGATTTTTCCGAGAGGCAAGAAGAGAGCCCTTTGGAAGAGACTGCTTCACATGCACCGGTAGTATCGACTCAAACAGGGCATGAAGAATCGTCAGGGCCTCAAATTAGACAGGCACCAAGGCACACTAGGGATGTTCGGCCGACCATGTCAGCCCCACGAAAATGAGTAGAGGAGCCCCCTCAGACTACACCTGCAGGGCCATCTGTTTCTTATGTTGATCTGATGCTCTTGCCCCAGCTAGTCAAAGCAGTAATAGAAGGTATGGCTAATGCTGCCACTCCTATGCCAGCACCCCCACCTGCACCCATCATACCAACCATTTCAGAAGCAGCTACAGCTACTAACGACATGGTACCATTAGTTCGTTTGGTGAAAAGTATGAGAGAAATGGGTTGTGAACCCTACTCAGGTGAACAGAATGCTGAAGTAGCGGGAAGGTGGATTAGAAAGGTGGAGAAAACCATGGTTCAAATTAAGATACCACATGATCTACGGGTAGATCGTGCTACTCAATTACTATCAGAAGGTGTTATGACTTGGTGGGAGATAGTTCAGTTGAGGAGGGCTACAAAAACCCTATTCTGGGATGATTTCAAGATAGAGTTTGAGAATCAATATTACTCCAAATATCATCAAAAGATTAAAGAACATGAATTCCTAGCCTTGAGATAGGAGAGAATGTCAGTACTTGAGTATGAGAGACGATTTCATGACCTCTCACTATTCGCACCACATTATGTCCCATCAGAACAACACATGATAAAAAAGTTAAAGGATGGCTTTAGACAAGAATTGAAGCAGGGGCTGATTGCTTTGTAATTCAAAATAATAAGGGAACTGATTGAAGCAGCACAGGTCTTGGAGGCTTGTATGGAAGAAGGCCAACAAAGTCATGGGGGTGCAGGTAAACGAAAGGATATGGAATTTTTAGGTAGGCCGCCACTTCCAAAGAAAGGTAGAGGCGAACAATTCCTTCAATTCAAAAGAAAGTGGGGACATCAACTAGCTTCCAACAAGATATCGGTGGGAGGTCGGGAAGTGGTCAGACCCGCTCCAGGGCTATAGCTATAAGGGGGCATAATGACCAGAAGGAAATTGTCTACCCTCAATGTGCTTAGTGTGAAAAAAGACACCCCGAGAGTTGTATGGTTTCTCTTGGATGATGCTATATATGTCGAGGAGAAGGTCATAAGTGGAAAACCTGTCAGTACTTGGGAAGAGGATGTCATCACTGTGGTGAGAGGGGTCACTTTAAAAGGGAATGCCCCCATTTAAGCACTGAACAGCCTCAGAGACATAGGCAGCAAAGTCAGAGTCATCAGTAGTCCATCACAATAAACAGACTGGGAAGGTCGACTCAGTCAGGAGCTAACTCAAATAGGGGACGACCCAGAGTGCAAAATGAAAGGGATCAAAGAAGGGTTTTCCATATGACCCAAGAGGATGTCAAAGTAGCATCAAATGTGGTGGCAGGTATGCTGCAAATGAATGACTATCAAATGCATGTTTTGTTTGATTCTGGTGCCACTCACTCCTTTATAGCAAATAAAAGTGCAACCAAATTAAGTAAAGAAACAAAAAAGGTAGAAAAAGGATTTATTATTGGGACACCTTTGGGTGAAATTGTGGAAACAAATGTTGTATTCGAAGGGGTGGGAATTAACATTAATAGGAGTGAACTAGAAGCAGATTTAATACCCCTAGAATTAAGTGATTTTTATATAATTCTAGGTATGAATTGCTTGGGCAAAAATAAGGCTTGTCTAGACTGCTTTACAAAAATGGTAACCTTCCAAGGGGCTAAGGGTGAAACAATGGTCTTTAAGGGGGAGAGAATTTCTAACTTTACAAATATGATCTCGGGTATGGTTGCAAGAAAACTACTAAAGAAAGGTTGTACAACATACCTTGCCTATATGATAAATTCAGAAAAGGGTAAATTAGGAGTGTCTGACACTCCAATTGTGAGGGAATTTCCGGATGTATTTCCGAAAGAATTGCCAGGACTACCCTAAGTTGAAGTCACCATAGATATGTTGCCTAGGGTGTCTCCTATAGCCCAACCACCGTATAGAATGGCCCCAAAAGAATTGGATGAGTTGAAAATTCAATTGCAGGAGCTTTTAGACAAAGGGTTCATACGACCAAGCAACTCACCTTGGGGGGCACCTATATTATTTGTGAAGAAGAAAGATGGAACGTTTAGGCTTTACATAGACTACCATCAGCTAAATAAAGTGACAATAAATAACAGATATCCACTTTCGTGGATAGATGATTTGTTCGATTAGTTGAAGGGTGCCAAAGTATTCTCAAAGATTGATTTAAGATCAGGATACTACCAAATGCGAATCAAGGGGCAAGATGTGCCGAAAACTGCCTTCAAAACTCGCTACGGACACTTTGAGTTCTTAATGCTACCCTTTGGATTAACTAATGCTCCAACACTTTTTATGGATTTAATGAACCAAGTATTCCAACCATACCTTGACAAGTTTGTTTTTGTATTCATCGATGACATCTTGATTTACTCCAAATCCTATGAGGGGCATGAACAACACCTGAGACAAACACTACAGACTCCGAGGAACCGCCAGTTGTATACCAAGTTGGATGAATGTGACTTCTAGTTAAAAGAAGTTACCTTTTTGGGGCATGTGGTGTCTTTAAAAGGCATTTTTGTGGACCTTCAGAAGGTGGAAGCAATTTTGAGATGGGAAAGGCTAACTACGGTAACTGAAATTCATAGTTTTCTTGGATTGACAGGGTATTATAGAAGATTTATCGAAGGGTTTTCAATGATAGAAACTCCATTGACACGACTCACCAGGAAGAACATAAGATGGGAGTGGTCAAAGGAGTGCGATGAGAGCTTTCAAGAATTGAAAAGAAGACTTACTACTACCCCTGTACTAATCCTTCCATCCAGAACAGAAGGCTTTGTAGTCTATAGTGATGCTTCAAGAAAAGGAATGGGTTGTGTTCTAACGCAGCATGGAGAAGTAGTTGCCTATGCATCGAGACAACTGAAGACTCATAAATTCAACTACCCAGTTCATGACTTAGAATTGGCAGCAATAGTTTTTGCTTTACGAGTATGGAGGCACTACCTATACAGATCCCGGGTTCAATTTTTCACGAATCATAAGAGCCTTAAATATCTAATGTCACAGAAGGAGTTGAATATGCGACAAGGGAGATGGGTAGAATTAATTAAAGATTACGACTGCATTATAGATTATCATCCAAGAAAAGCGAATGTAGTCGCGGATGCTCTCAACCGTAAAGATAAGGCAATTAGGGGTGGACCAGCGACTAGGAATGAGGAAACCATGATTGGACCAGTCTAAGTTCACTGTATATCCAAGTAGTACTAAGATGTACCAGGATCTGAAACAATACTATTGGTGGCCAAAGATGAGAAAAGAAGTGGCTGGTTACGTGGCAAAATGTAGTATTTGCCAACAAGTAAAAGTAGAACACCGAAAACTGGCAGGGCTGCTACAACCATTACCAGTCCCTGAGTGGAAGTGGGATATAATCACAATGGACTTTGTGTCAGGACTACCCAGAGGAAAGAGGGAAAATGATGCAATCTTGGTCATTGTGGATCGACTAACTAAGTCTGCCCTTTTCCTACCAGTAAAGATGACAGATCCAGTTGACAAGTTGGCTAAGATTTATGTGAACGAAGTTGTAAGGCTTCATAGAGTCCCAACATCAATTGTATCAGACCGAGACCTAAGATTTACTTCACGTCTCTGATTGAGCACACAACATGCCTTGGGAACAAATTTGAGTATCAGTACTGCCTTTCATCCACAGACTAATGGCCAATTTGAGAGAGTTATTCAGATCTTAGAAGATTTACTAAGGGCATGTGCTTTGGAATTTGGTGGAAACTAGGAGGAGCACCTGTCACTAGTAGAATTCACGTATAATAACAGTTATCAGACAACAATTGGAATGGCCCCATTTGATGTTCTTTATGGCAGAAAGTGTAGGACACCCTTGTGTTGGGAAGAAGTTGGGGATAGAAGGTTATATGGGGCAGAATTAGTACAAATCACTACTGAAAAAGTGAGGATTATTAAGGATCGAATGAAGGCGGCTTTGGATAGACAGAAGAAGTAAGCAGAGTTTCAAAGAAGACCACTTGAATTTTGTCCTGGAGATAAAGTATTTCTGAAGGTAGCTCCATGGAAGCACATGTTGAGATTCGGCATGAAGGGAAAGTTAGCCCCGAGGTTCATTGGACCATTTGAAATTTGAAAACGTATCGGACCTGTAGCATATGAAATAAACTTGCCCTCACAGTTGGCCAAGGTTCACAATGTATTCCATGTTTCTTTGCTGCAAAAAGCTGATGTGGACCCTTCGAGAGTGTTACCTCAAGAGCCAGTGGAGGTAAAAGAAGACTTAACACTTGAGGTAAGACTGATAAAGATACTCGATTGGGGCGAGAAAGAACTTCGTAATAAGGAAGTTCCCATCATCAGAGTCTTATGGCAAAGCTCACAAATCGAGGAAGAAACATGGGAGAGAGAATCATAAATGAGACAAAAATTCCCCGACTTGTTTATAAATTCAGGTACACCACTCAAATTTCAAGGATAAAATTTCTATTAGGTGGGGAGAATGTAAACCCCAAGAAAAATAAATAAATAAAAGTGAAGAAATGCATGCATATGGTTAAATAAAAAACAGGAATTCAGAAATTTTTGAATATGAATTTTCGGATGAAATAATTTGAGATATTATAATGAAGTCGGTACTGTTGAGGGTTGGATTTAATTGAAGAGAAAAAAAATACACTTAAAGGAAAAGGGGGGCCTAAATGCAAATAAGGGAAAATATAGAGTATAAATACTCTCTCCTCACCAAAACAAAATCTATAGGAACCATAAAGAGAGAAGATAGGGAGTTTAATACCCATTCTTGAGAAATCAAGAGATAAGTGTTTGGGTTGCAGGACAGATTCAGACTTCTCCGTTGTTGCTATAATTTGGACTTGAAAACAGCCTTCTTAGATCTTGGCTTCCATATGAAAGTTGTAGGCCTATGTCTTACCAAATCTGTCCTAAAATTTGAGATCATTTAGACATCTAGAACTCGAGATATGACCCAATTACAGAATAGTGTTCTAGTTTGGACTGCACTAACATCTCTTTTCTAACTTTGGCCCTTTCTTTGTCCTTTCAATTTCAATACTTAAACTCATCAATCAATCCTTTCATTTATGTGATAGGTCTACGTATTTAAGATGAACATTTACCATAAATTAAAGGAATCTTATATTATTAGGTGTGTTATTATAAATCATGCTTTAGTTAAAGAGTTATTGATACTTCAAGTGCAAAATTATGATATAAAACCTTGATAAAAAGCACTTTTAAGGTCGATAACTTATTATGGATATTTAGGAACACTTATTATGTTGTAAATACTTTCTTTGCATGTTAGCATTCCTTTTCTCTTAAATTTTATGATATGATGTTTGGACTATGTTCATATTGATCTTACTCGTAGGATATATATATATATTGTGTGGAATTATGAGGTTTGATATAAGGTCCGAAATTATGGGACCTTGTGATAATGGGTTGATTGAGTAAATTGATAGTAGTCAATAACTTGGGATGTCCTAAATGCAAAAGAAACTCTGCTCAATTTTTGAAAAAAAAAATCACCCTCAAATAAAGAGGATATGTTGTGATCTTTTAACATTGATTGAGTCATACAGTCGGACTGTTACAAATATGCTTTCTATTTTTCCCTGTTGACCAAGAGGAAGGAGAGGTAAGAAGCTATTACAGAGTAGAGATGGAGCATGAAATCTTATGGATAATGAATGTTCTATATATATATATATATATATATCAGCTACTACTCATTGTGTTGTCCTTCAATGCATCGCAGACATCCTTGTACGTGCACAATCTACTGTGTCTTCCAGGCTCTCCAGGGGATTCACAATGAACAATTTCTTCACCCATTTTCTCTAATAAATTATGCATCCTTATCTTATCTCATGAGACGCTTATAAGGGATTTCTCAATAAGAGCCTGCATCCCAATATCTGCATGGAACCCACAACTGCCAAGTAGCCTTGTTATACGATCCTTTTTCATCCCTTTCAAGAAGCAAGCGATATCTAAAAATATTTTCTTCTCTAATTCATGGAGGCCATCAATGAATTCTACAAAGATCTTTAATGGGCTGCAACATAGTTTCCAAGTGTGGCAAGCATTCATAAATGTTTATGAATCCTTTTCTTACAAGGATTCCTTATTCATCCTAGCTAGAAAAAGGAAATAAGATTTCAGAATTAATTCCATCTTCAGATTTGATTCTCCTAGCTTATATGGGACTTCTAAAAAGTAACAAATCTGATCCTATCATATTTAGGATATTAAATTCGAATTTATTTATTTTATTGTTATTTTCTTCTTAATTTAGGGTTTATTTATATTATTTGGGTTTAATTGTAAGGGGGCATCATATAAGTCCACATAAGGGGTCCATTAGGGTTTATTTAAGTCTAGAGTTAGTATAAATAAAGGCATAACCAGACATGTAAGTTGGACAATTCATATTAATAAAACTTCTTGTTTGCCGCACTTTG
Source organism: Populus alba x Populus glandulosa (assembly GCA_033617975.1). Classification (NCBI taxonomy): domain Eukaryota; kingdom Viridiplantae; phylum Streptophyta; class Magnoliopsida; order Malpighiales; family Salicaceae; genus Populus; species Populus alba x Populus glandulosa. The sequence goes on along the minus strand of CM066155.1, from coordinate 9,968,785 downwards.
TGTGTGTGTGTGTGTTGGTGAGATAATCTCCCTTCCATGGTTCTCTAAAGAACTAAAAATGACTTATCGAAGAAAAATTGTCTTCGTGGCGTCATCCTTATACTTCTCGTTGGCGAATCAATATTCGTTGGGTGGGGGTCTCCGTTTCCAATAGTGATGGTGCCTAGGTACAAGTTATCTTTGTGTCACACTCCTATCAAACCTGATTTACTTGGCTTTTTCGGGAATTAGTGTCTTTTTGTGTGGGATGCGTGACCATGTGATCACGAGGTTCACATCATTTGGTATCAGAGCTTGGCTCCATTAATCAGGTTATATCCTTCTGAAATTTTCGTTCTTGTTGTTTCCGCAAATATTCCTTAGTGTCCAATTTCTTCTTCTCCTTGATTTTGCAGCATATCAAAACAAAAAAAAATTAGTTATTTTGTTTAGTTACAGTCCAAAATATATGACAAAAAAAGAAAAAAATCGTTCAAAAAGATGTTTATTGCTTTCTGCCGTAGAAAACTTAACAAGGGCAAATTGGACCAAATCAACTCGGAATTAGCTCAAATTTGATACACTTATTACTGGGTCCCTAATCACATGAAATTTTAAGTTTGGGGTCAATTGGATATCGTTCGATTTGGTTTTCAATTTCAGGTCTAATCACGTCTAATTCATATTGTTTTTGTATCAGTATATCAAACCTTATCGTAAATTGCTCAAACTTCATATTCTATCTATTTGGGTTGATAATGCACTATATATTAAAGTTTAGCTCAATTAGACATCATTGACTTTAGGTTCCAGATTCGGACTTAACTCGTCATAAACGAGTCTGTTTTGAGTCAAGTTTTGAAATTCGCTTTCTTTCTGTTGTTTTCATTTATTTTTTTTGCTGCATATTTGGGTGTTGTTTCGTCATATTTTGCATATTTCATTTCTATTGTTATTCGAGTCTTCAGTTTCATTTGTATTTCAGAAAGATTCGCTTGCTACTCGCGAGACTATCATCTCAATTTCGTTTTTGCTTGTTTTCTGGTTTCTATTGCTTCTTGAGTCATATTTGGATTGCGCTACCAAGTTGGTTTTATTTGGTGTTGGTTTCAGTTTCGCAAGAACCGCAAGGTGAGACGAGAGGTGTGAGCGTGTGAGGACATTAAGAGTGTTTGAGCGAAACACGAGTGATGTGAGGATTTTTTTTTACCATTAACCAATTTTTACAAGTACTATCATGTCAGATCAAAACAACACACCGCGCCCTCCTGATGTAGAACTTAAATTCCAAATGCAAGCTATGACGAAGAATGATGGAAATAATGAATTTCACGATGGGCAACGTGTGTGACAGACTTGAGAAGGTGGCAATACATGGTAACATGGCTGGAACATGTACCCAAGATGTGAGAAAGGTTGGGGCTGAATTGAAATCAAACCATGGCATGTGGGGCTGAAAGGCCAAAGTGGGGTGATTATGAGGATTTTGAGGAGGACATTGATGATAATGGTGATGGTTTTAAGGATGAGACCATAGGCTATCGGGAAGGTTTTCGGCAGCCTAGAAACAGAAGGGATTTCATGTATTTTGATGAGGTGTTATGGCAAAAGAAAAGGAGGATTCAAAAAGAAAGGTGGTATCAAAGGGACAGAAATAAAGAGATTAGTGTTCCAAAGAGTCCATCTCGTATTCTCGGGGAGATGAAGAAAAAACTTGATGTGTTAACGGCAGCATTCAATGCGCAGCAAGCTTCAGAAAGAGAGGAGAAAAAATATTTCAACGATGAAATACGAAATAGAACGGCTGCTACTTTCATCCAAAGTTGTTGGCGATGATTGTTGGCAAGAAAAGAATTCCAAAGGCTTCAAAATGAGGCTAAGGAATTGTCCATTCAACTTGTTGGTGATTCGAGGACGAATCATCTTGAAGAGAGAGGGAATGATACGATCCAGGGAAGGTCAAATTCGGATTTTGACGTAAAATGTGCAACTATACAGTTTTACGGCAATAGTCATAATTCTCAATCCTACAATTAGATCGGGCTGAAATTTTATGTGGAGTCTCCTGACATGTTTTCCTATGTTGGGTTAAAATATCATGTCAATTGGAGTTCAGCAAGGCATCCAAACACGGGTCAGAGGTTGTACGAGTTTTATTATTTACTTCCTTTTGACTTGTGGACTTCCTATTTGGCTAGGATTCTTTTCCTAAAAGGTTGTGGCAGCTTATTTTGGAAATCTCATAATTCTACAAAGATCTTTAATGGGCTGCAACATAGTTTCCAAGTGTGGCAAGCATTCATAAGTGTTTATGAATCCTTTTCTTACAAGGATTCCTTATTCATCCTAGCTACAAAAAGGAAAGAAGATTTCAAAATTAATTCCAGCTTCAGATTTGATTCTCCTAGCTTATATGGGACTTCTAAAAAGCAACAAATCTTATCCTATCATATTTAGGATATTAAATTCAGATTTATTTATTTTATTGTTATTTTCTTCTTAATTTAGGGTTTATTTATATTATTTGGGTTTAATTGTAAGCGGGCATTATATAAGTCCACATAAGGGGTCCATTACGGTTTATTTAAGTCTAGAGTTAGTATAAATAAAGGCATAACTGGGCATGTAAGTTGGACAATTCATATTAATAAAACTTCTTATTTGCCGCACTTTGTGTGTGTGTGTGTGTGTGTTGGTGAGATAATCTTCCTTCCATGGTTCTCTAAAGAACTGAAAATGACTTATCGAAGAACAATTGTCTTTGTGGCATCATCCTTATACTTCTCATTGGCGAATCAATATTTGTTAGGTGGGGGTCTCTGTTTCCAATAGTGCTGGTGCCTATTAAACCTGATTTACTTGGCTTTTTCGGGAATTGGTGTCTTTGTGTGTGGGTTGTGTGACCATGTGATCACGAGGTTCACATCATTTGGTGTCAGGAATGTAATTCATTCTATCAATTGCACTTTTCCATTCACATAGACCTCTTTTATGCAAGAACAAACCAATGACTTCAAGAGCTAGTGGAAGGCCATTAGCATAACCCACAACTTGCTTGGACAGTTCCGATAAATATTCGGCAGGCTGGTCTCTTTTGAAAGCTTTCCAACTAAATAACATAAGAGCATCTTTATCATTTAATTTGTCAGCCTCATATATTCTAGTAACACCATGGCTATCCAGCACATGTTTATTTCTGCTCGTTATGATAATCCGGCTCCCTAGACCAAACGATCCATGCTTTCCAGCCAACATCTGTAATTGTTCTTCATCATCGAGATTAAAAATGTTGAATTAATGTCTTAAAAGTTGCTGACGAAGAAGCTGCTGATGTGGAGTCTGCTGATGTGGAAACTGATATGAGTTTTAGTTTTAATAAAACACTTGTTGTTTTGAATTTGTCAATTTTTGTTAGGATTGATATAATCCTTTTTGTTTAGTCATTATTTTTCAATTCTGTTACATAACAGCAGGAGATAATGTTGTTATTACTTGTATTTAAAACTTTCCTTTCCATTGTTTTTCTACATGCTGAATATCAATAAAGCAGTGAAGTTCTAAGAACAAGTTTGATATTTGTTAGCTTTTGCATGTCATTTTGTTAAAATCCTACAAATCGGTATTAGAGCTGATTCCTTTCTTGAGAGATCTGTGAGGCTGAGAGAGCTTAAACACTTACCCTAAACACTTATTATTCCTCTAAAAAACCAATCAGCACAAAAGGAGTTCAGAAGCCTCCGTGAATTTGATGGCACCAATAGTATTTGATGGAACAAACTATCAAGCGTGGATTGTTCGAATGGAAGCTTACCTTGATGCAAATGATCAGTGGGAAGCTATTGAAAACACATATGAGGTTCCTCTTTTGCTTGACAATCGAACTATAGCTCAAATGAAAAATCACAAGGAGAGTAAGGAAAAGAAATCAAAGACAAAAGCTAGCTTACTTGCAGCTCTCTCGTCTTCAATTTTCACTAGAATCATGACTATGAAGACAACAAATGAGATTTGGAACTCTATGAAAAAAGAATACGAAGGGAATCAACAAGTGAAAGGCATGCAAATTCTAAATCTAATCAGAGTATTTGAGATGCAAAGAATGAATGAATCAGAAACCATCAAGGATTACTCTGATAGACTTCTTGACATTGTAAACAAAGTAAGACTTCTTGGTACTGAATTTTTGTATTCTAGAATTGTTTAGAAAATTCTTATCACTGTTCCTGAAAAATTTAATGCTACAATATCATTAATAGAAAATTCAAAGAATGTATCAAGCATCACTTTGGCAAAGCTACTGAATGCACTGCAAGCTCAAGAACAAAGAAGACTTATAAGACAAGCAGGTTCTATGGAAGGTGCTTTTTTTTCAAAATCACAGAACAACATGCAACAAAGAAACATAAATTACAGCAGCAGGAACACAACATTTCCATCGTGTTCTTACTGCAAAAAATCCAATCATCCACAAAGTAGATGCTGGTGGAGGCTGGATATAAAATGTCAAAAGTGTTGTCAGCTAGGACACATTGGAAGGGTATGCAAATTTCAACAACAACAACAACAACAGTAAGGAGAAGTCAAAACTGTTGTTGAACAACCTGAAGAAGAACAACTGTTTGAGGCATCATGTTTTGTTGCTAATAACTTAACAGAGAGCAGGCTTATAGATAATGGTTGTACTAGCCACATGACTTATGATAAAGAGCTTTTCAAAAGGCTTGATAGAACTGCCATTTCTAAAGTGAGAATTGGAAATGGGGCATGTCTTGCAGTAAAGGGTAAAGGAACAGTGGCAATCAAAGGCAACACAGGTTTAAAATTAATTTCTGATGTCTTATATGTTCCTGAAATTAATCAAAATCTTTTGAGTGTTGGTCAGTTGCTGGAAAAAGGATATAAGGTGCTATTTGAAGATAAGTTTTGCTTGATTATTGATGCACAATACAAAGAAGTATTTAAAATTCAGATGCAAAGTAAAAGCTTTGCTTTGAATTTTACAGAAGAAGAACAAGCTGCGGTACATGAAGAAAATAGCAATACAATGCTTTGGCATAAAAGATTGGGGCATTTTCATCATACAACTCTACTCTTTATGAAGAAGAATAATCTTGTGAAAGGCCTACCTGATTTAGAAGAAGAACTTCCTTTGTATGCAGCCTGTCAGTATGGAAAGCAGACAAGACTTCCTTTTCCACATAATAAAAGCTGGAGAGTTACACAAAAACTACAGCTAGTGCACACTGATGTGGGATAACCTTTGAAAATATCATCATTGAACGGTAGTAAGCATTACATTACTTTCATTGATGATCATACAAGAATATACTGGATTTATTTCATGAAGTATAAATCTGAAGTTGTTGACATCTTCTGGAAGTTCAAAGCTTGGGTGGAAAAACAAAGCACACATAAAATACAGGTGGTTAGATTAGACAATGGAACAGAATATACCTTAGAAAAATTCAACAAGTTCTGTGAAAAGGAAGGCATTGAACATCAGCTGACAACACCTTATACCCCTCAGCAAAATGGGGTTGTTGAGAGAAAAAACAGGACACTCATGGAGATGACAAGATGTTTATTACATGACAAAGTCTTGCCAAAGAATTTATGGGCTGAGGCTACAAACACAATAGTGTTTCTTTTGAACAGATTGCCAACAAAAGCTCTGCAACAAAAAACTCCATTTGAGGCATAGTATGGCTATAAACCAAAGTTGTAAAATTTAAAAACTTTTGGTTGTCTTTGCTTCTCTTACATTCCGCAAGTTAAAAGAGACAAACTTGATAAAAAAAGCAAAACCTGGAATCTTTGTAGGCTACAGTTTAGTCTCCAAAGCCTACAGAATTTATCTTCCACAAGACAACAAAGTGATTGTTAGCAGGAACATCCAATTCTTTGAGTCAAAAAGCTGGAACTAGGAGAAAAATAAGCTTCAATTTCAAGAGGAGAATGCTGATGTTGATGATGAATCTGTTACAAGAATCAAATTGCTCTCTGATATCTATCAGAGTTGCAATGTGGCAATAATTGAACCTGCAGGATATGAAGAAGCTGTTGTAGATCAACATTGGATGGCTGCAATGAAGGAGGAGTTTATGATGATTGAGAAAAATCAGACTTGGATGCTAGTGAACAGACCTGCACATAAAAAGGCCATAGGAGTTAAATGGGTTTATAGAACCAAGTTCAATGCTAACGATTCTATAAATAAACACAAAGCAAGACTTGTTGTCAAGGGATATGCTCAGATGTTTGGGGTGGATTTCTCTGAAACTTTTGCTCCAGTTGCTAGGCTTGATACTATAAGAATGTTGCTTGCTCTTGCTGCTTAAAATGGCTGGACTATACATCAAATCGATATCAAATCTGCTTTCTTAAATGGATATTTAGAGGAGGAAATATTTGTGGAGCAGCCTGAAGGTTTTGTCATTCAAAGAGAAAAGGAGAAAGTATATCTACTGAAAAAAGGCTCTCTATGGTTTAAAGCAAGCACCAAGGGCTTGGTACAACAGGATTGATGCACATTTGTTAGACTTAGGCTTTACAAAAAGTCTAAGTGAATTGCTTGTGGTTTCTCTTTATGTGGATGACTTACTTGTGACATGAAGTAACATGGAGCAAATTGATGTGTTCAAAAGAGAAATGAAGAATGTCTTTAAGATGACTGACTTAGGGAAGATGACATTCTTTCTCGACATGGAAGTTCAACAAAAGCAGAATGAAATCTTTATATGCCAGCAAAAATATTTTTATTTTTGGTAAGCTGACTTATGTATTAAAAGAAAATGATACAAAGAATATAATGGGCATACCCAAGATTTACAATGTGAACAAAAACGAAAACCAACAAATGGCTACAGGCTAGCCAAATAACAAAACAAAAACTTAGACCAACTAGATATGCTAGGGGTACAAAAACAACCAGCTAAACATCAAATTAAGAGTCTATGTTATTGACCCTCCAAAGTCTTTGGATCATTTTGTTTTCATCTGTTTGTTGAACGTTCCTCATCAAAACAAGCTTATCGCGAATGATACATTCGATTTGCCAAAGAGATTTTAAAGAAGTTCAACATGGAAGAGTGTAGATCAACAGCAACACCAATGAATCAAAAGGAGAATTTTGTAAAGAAGATGGAGCTGCAAAGATTGATGAAACACTCTATAGAACCTTAATAGGATGCTTGATGTACCTTACTACAACAAGACCCGACATTATAAATGCTACAAGTATACTTTCAAGGTATATGCATTGTGCAAGTGAAATTCATTTTCAAGCAACAAAAAGAATTGTCAGATACATTAAGGGAACAATTGACTAAGGATTGAAGTTTTGTCAAGTTAAAAACTCCATACTCCATGGTTATTCTGACAGTGATTGGGCCAGCTGTGTTGATGACATGAGGAGTACTTCAGGTTATTGTTTTAGCTTTGGTTCTGCCATTTTTTCGTGGAGTTCAAAGAACCAAAAAGTCATAGCTCAATCCACAGTAGAGGCAGAGTATATTGTTGTTACTGCTGCCGTGAATCAGGCTATTTAGATTAGAAAATTAATGGCTAATCTGCAGATGGAGCAAAAGGAAAGCACACAAATACTTGTAGACAATCAAGCTGCAATTTCAATTGCAAAAAAATCCTGTGCATTATGGCAAAACAAAACATTTCAAATTGAAACTTTATTTCCTAATAGAAGTTAAAAGAGAAGGTGAAATACAGCTGATCTATTGCAAAACAGAAAATCAAAATGTTGATATTCTAACCAAGCCGCTTCCTCAAGTTAAGTATGAATTCTTTAGACAGAGACTTGGAGTCTGCAGCTTCAGAGCCAAAGAGGAGTGTTGAATTAATGTCTCAGAAGCTCCTGACAAAGAAGTTGCTGATGTGGAAGCTGATATGAGTTTTAGTTTTAATAAAACACTTGTTGTTTTGAATTTGTCAATTTCTATTAGGATTGATATAATCCTTTTGTTTAGTCATTATCCTTTCAATTCTGTTACGTAACAGCAAGAGATAATGTTGCTGTTACTTGCATTTAAAGCTTTCCTTTTTATTGTTTTTCTACATGCTAAATGATCAATAAAGCAGTGAAGTTCTAAAAAAGAAGTTTGATATTTGTTAACTTTTGCATTTCATTCTGTTAAAATCCTACAAAGAAGAACCTTTTTCAGCTGCAGCCTACGCTTTATCAAATCAGTCCTTCTTGAAGAATCCCGTGCAGTGGGAAGTTCCATTGAGATTTCTGAAAGAAGTTGTTCCTGTAAACGACACAGTCCATCTTTCTCTACAAAAACTTCTCTCACATTTGCTACGAAGCAGCTGCCTTGGAATTGCCAACGAATCCTATCATACATGACTCTTGCAACAGTTGTCTTTCCCATGCCACCCATTCCACATATCCCTATAAAGAGAATATCATTTGCTTGCTCATCTATATATTCATTCAATACCTTCAGACGAGAATCTATTCCAACTAGATTTTTGCTAATTGTTGGCAAAGTGAAGCTTAGTTTGCACTGTATATATTCAGCAATCTTTTTAATTGATTGTGACTCGTCCTTGTGTAAAAGGGACAAAAACATTAAGCATGCAGTGTGCGAAAAAATTAAACATTGTTACTTGAAATATATGCCTGGTTGTTAACGAGAAATTAATCAATCAACCTTCGATAATACCTCAAGAAGGAGGAGGAAAAGGAAAGAATAATTTGAAAAGGAACTAGGATTCTGTGGATGCACAGAATGATCGATCCTTATAATAGCTAGCTTATTGCATATAGAATAGCATGCATGTAAGAACACAAAAGCCACTAAGTATGGTTTTGACAAGCAAAAAACCAATCACTTCTTAAATTGCCATGTCAATTTATCAACTTATCTTGCAATGATTTGCTTTTATAAAAGAACTTCTTAGATTTTAAATTGTTGAGTTTTTTTTCGAAAAGATTATTCAACATAACATTTCTTTTGTGTATTGTCATTTGTCAAGCTCGCCATGAAAACTCAATCACTTACCTACTATTAGCCACCTGTGCGCTTGGTCTGCCCAGCACTCAGGCAGGCAGCCAAGCACCACGTGTCCCCACGTAGTAATTTTTAATTTTACCTTTCAATTCAAATTTATGGTTGTTTTTCAATATTAATAATATTGTTTTCTAATTTAGTAATTATTTTATTAATAATATTAATTATTATAAAAAAATAATATTTATAACACAAAAGATAATAATGTTAATTATTATAAAAATAATAACATGGAGTTGGTTGTGGTCGCATCCAGGTTCAACATGGTTGTGGATGCAATCGCGTCCAGGCCCAACCTAGTGTTGAACACGGTCACGTCCAAACCCAACATGGGGTTGGGCGCGGTCATGTCGAAGCTCAAGGTGGGGTTGGGCACCAACGTGTCCAGGCCCAACATGGTGTTGGACGCAGTCGCGACTAGACCCAACATGATGTTGGGCGTGGTTGCATCCGGGCCCAACATGGTGTTCGCTATGGTCGCATACAGCTCCAACGTGGGGTTGGGCACGGACGCGACCACATCCAACGTGGGGTTGGGCGAGGTCGCGTTGAGACCCAACGTGGAGTTAGACCTGGACGCATCCGCGCCCAACCAGGTTGTTGGGCTTGAGCATGTCCGGACTCAAGTTCGGTGGTCTAGTTGTGTGTTGTAGGCAAGACAGCCCCAACACCACGTGGCGCGCGGGTCTAACCCAACACAAAGGCAGGCAACCCAAGCGCCACATGTGCGCAAGGGGTGTGCCCGACAAATCTTTATTTTATTAATAATATTACTAATTATCAAAATAATAATAATTTTTTATATTAAAAATTTGAATTATTATAAAAATAATAATATTATAACACAAATAATAATATATTTGATATGAATACTTTGGATTGTAAGAAAAATAATAATATTTACAACGCAAATTATAATATTTTTTATATTAACACATAGAATTGTTGAATATTTTTAATAATATTACGCCGCGGGCCCACTTTTTATTTTTATAAAAAAACCATAAAAGTTTATAATAGAAATAATAATATGTTTTAAGTATTAATGATAATATTTTCTTTCAATTTTATTAATCATACTAATTATATTAAAAATAATAATATTCTGAAAACAAATAATAATATTTAGAATCCTAGAACGCAGGAACCTTGTGGCTTGATGAAGGACCCAATAGAATTGGGTCCTTACACAAGACTCATTTATCTTGGATCCTGACGCCGGACTCATTCCCTTTGGGTCCTGCGCCATGACCAAGTGTCGTTTGTCCCTAAGTGGGGCGCGATCATGGCTCACCCATTGCAGCCCAAGCGTCACATGTGTGGTGGGGAATGCCAAACCCACAAGCAGGCAGCACAGCGCCATGTGTGAGCTGGGGTGTGCCCAGCACTGAGGCAGGAGCTCAAACGCCACATGTGCTCTTCAGGCAGGAGTCCAAGCACCACGTGTGCACAAGGGGTGTGCCCAACCCCCAAGTAGAGCCCAAGCGCTACAGTGCAGAACAGTGCAATCTATGGTGAATCCACTCAAAGTGCACAGTAGCTCGCGCTACATCAAACACTGATCAATTTTAGTTATAGTTAATTGGCATATGCCCTTATTATCCTTTAAACTAAAACTAGATGGATTGATCGGGCAATCTTTAAATCTTTATGCAAATGAACTTAGGCACTATTTGTTTTTGCATTTTAAAAATGTTTTTGAAAAAATTTAAGGTTCTTTAATTTTTTTCTTTGTTTCAAATTAATATTTTTTTTTATGTTTTTATATCATTTTGATACCCTGATATCAAAAATATTTTTTTAAGAAAAAATATTATTTTGATGCATTTCCGAGTAAAAAAACACTTTGAAAAGCAACCGCAACCACTCTCCTAAACACACCTAGAAAATTGATTGGCGTAGCACATGATAAGGGGAAGCTAAAGACAATAACGAAAAAAGAACACATTTTTTCATGAGCAAAAGGGGTGGCAAATATGAACTCTATATTCATTAATTTATTCTCTCTAAAATAATAATATTGAAATTTGCCCCTTTAAAAGGTTTACAAAGCCTTAAATAGGCTAGAAACCCTATCTTAAATAGGAAAACAAAACAAAAACTTGAAATTACAAAGGAAAGAATAAAATCTGAAAGTAGGAAATCCAAAAATAACAAGGAAAATCACAGAAATTGTCAAAATCAGAGCCTTGGGCGAGATTCTTGAAATCTAAAGATTTGACAGTTAGAGTAGCAATTCCATATTATTTTAAGGAAAGCAGCCTCAGGATATTTTTTTAAATATTTGAGTACGATCCAACGGTCGGATCAAAAGTTATGACCTCTTGAGCCTAAACCTGTCCCACTGGTCCATAAAAGTATTTGTTAGACCATTCATGTAATCTGTCTAGAGCAGATCCTATATAGTTATGGCAGACTCACATCTGACTACTCGAAATAACGTATTATCATAAGCCCAACTATATCATTATCTCAACAAAAACATGTGCATATTGGTAGAGCAGCCTCAAGCTTTATTAGAAAAAGTGAGGACAGGCATGCGATCCAACTTTTTGTTTAACAAATATGCTTCATTCTTTTCAACTAAACATCCTTCTTTGAATAAACACCGTAAGTTTTGTGTGTTCTTGGATGGTAGAAATAAGAAATTGCATGTTCTAGAAATTGTAGTTAAATTCATAAATGTTTGTATGGTAAACGATGGCGTGTCTAATTGTTGAAGAGGGGAGGCAATTATTCTTATGGTATTGAAGCAAAGGGTGATATGTATGGAACATTTTCAAGAAAAATTAAAATTGATAAGTAGTGCACAACCCTAATCTAGTGTGAGGGGGTGGGGGGGAGAACAAAAGAATAGCATTTGCATGAGCATCGGTAAGAAAAATGAAAAACTTTGGGTTCCTCAATACATTTAGAATCCATGAATCAGCAAGTAAAATGAGAATCAGAAATTCCATGAATTTTGCTCATTTAAACACTAAGCCATTAATTAACAGCTTAATTGAGCCATTTGATTTTCTTAATGATGATATTATTGACAAGGTTTCATTCCTCAATAAATTTGGAGATAAAGCATGCAATGGCTCCTTGCCACGCTATTTTTTAACTAATTGGTTAACTTCCTCATGTGCACAAGGCTGAGGGGACTTGGTTGAGGTTATTTTCTTTTTTGTTTCTCTGTTAAGTACATCCTCAACACTGGTGAACACCGAAAAAATATTTTGAGTAATATTTAGCTCAACTATATGAAGAAGTTTGATTGCAAAGTTAGAAATAGAACAACATCTAAGCAAGAGTGATCTTAGCAGACATGAGAAACTGGCCTTTGGTGAGAAATGCAAGAATGAAAATCTAGTTTCCTTTTTGCACTAGGTGACATGGCATGCATGAGGATTCAACTCTATTTCTATGGCAGTTTCTTCGAAAGATACAAGTTATAGGCGCTGCGGAATAATATTTGCTGGATGGGTTTGATGTTGTTGTTCTTGATGAGGTAGCACCTATACCAGCTTTTGAAGGCCTGTCTGATGCAAGTGACTGGTGTTGTTATGTGTTAAGGGTCCCCTCGATGTTGTCTGATGCAACTTTGCAGTGACTACTACAACTACCAGAAATTCAACTAAAACCAACCACTACGAGATTTCACAGTTTTCCTGATGGACCGAATCCATTGGTGTGAGATTTAGACTTCATCAGTAACTTTTTTAACGACTAAATCACCAACAGAAAGTGTCTGTCGGGATATCTTTCGTCGGCTATACCACATTCCGTTGCTAAGCCTATCAGAGAAAAACATTACTAATGGTTTTACAGACGGAAAATGCGGGCTAAAAAAACATTCCCGCTGGAAATATACTGACGGATATATTCTGTTAGTGATGGTGGCATATCCGGTAAATATTTTTCAACTCTCGGTAAAATGCCGACGGACTTTATGTGTCTATGAAGGCGTTGGTTGATTAGTACTTAAAAGTGTATTTTTATCAAGGTTTTATATCATCATTTTGCACTTGAAGTATGAATGACTCCTTAACTAAAGCATGTTTTATAATAACATACCTAATAATATAAGATACCTTTAATTGTAGTAAATGTTCATCTTAAATGCAGGCCTATCACATAAATAAAAGGATTGATTGATGAGTTTAAGTTTTGAAATTGAAAGGACAAAGAGAGGGCCAAACTTAGAAAAAAGATGTTGGTGTAGTCCAAACTAGAACATTGTTTAGTAATGGGGTCTTATCTCAAGTTCTAGATTTCCAAATAACCTCAATTTTTTGGACAGATTCGATAAGAGATAGGCTTATAACTTTCATGTGAAGTCCAAGATTTAAAAAGGTCATTTTCAAGTCCAAATTATAGCAACAACGAAGAAGTCCAAATCTGTCCTGCTACCCAGACATTGTTCAGTGTTCAACCCATATATCAAGTTCTAGAAATCCAAATGACCTTAATTTTTTTTTCTGGAAAGATAAGACAATTTCCAATAACTTTCATGAGTACAAGTGGTTCTAGTTCTGATGCTAGCAATGACGTTTTATTCAGACAAGAAGATAATGATTGCTCTCTCTTTATATTTTTTATAATTCTTAAGTTTTGCTTTCATTAATATCTTGTTTATGCTTTTCATTTCCTTTCCTTCACTTAGTTAACTTGTATCTTATTTATGTTTTTATTTTGTTTAATTATGTTTCTCTTATTCATTATGTTTAGCTAAGTTTATTATGTCAAGGTGAAAAGGTTACACTTATGGTGTAAGAATAAGTATAGTGTAAACTCAATATGGACCTTAATGTTTAATATTAACATGTCTTATCTTTTTATCTTACTAATTCTTAATACCTTGCTTGTTAAATGGTTAATCTAGATTTGTGTTGTATAACACTTGGTTCAATAAATGTTTGGCACTCTCATAACTCAGCCGTATGGTATTACCTACACCTGTGCTATGAAAGGAACTTGATTTGTTGTTAACATAAGTTAGCATCATGAATTCCTGATAATATTTAAAAGTTTGGTGTTACTTAAATAAGATAATTAATATGATCATGTTAACAATTTATAATGAGCTATTAATGACAAATCATCCGATTGGAACCTCCTTTATGTGTGGTTTCTAGTTGAATAATAAGAGTTTATACTATACTTGTTTGAAATACCATTAGTGATCCTCTAATCTTGACATTTGTTTTTATCATTGTTTAATCCTTCCATTAATCTTCCACTCAAAGTTCTCATCAACTTCTTCTTCTTTATTATTACTATTACTATTGCTATTACTATTACTATTATTATTACTATTACTATTATTGTTGTTGTTGTCTATAATTTATACAATTAACCTCCCTGTGATTCGACCCCGATCTTGCCGGGTTATTTATTACTTCGACACTCCTATACTTGGGATAAGACATCAATCTTTTGGTCGTGTCATCGGTGATTGTGGCATTGTTAGTAAATACTTCTCAACTCTCAGTAAAATGCCGACGAACTTTATCCATCTATGAAGGCGTTAGTGATTGTGGCATTTTGAGTAAATATTTCTCAACTCTCGGTGAAATGCCGATGGAGACATTCCGGCTGTAAATCCGTCGTGGGGTTTTTTAAGATTTTTTTTTAAATTATTTAGAATAAATAATTTAAAATTATATAAATTAATTGTAAAAAAACCAATTATGCAAATAAAATTTTATTAAACATCAAAAAAATAAAGTTAAATAATATTCATTACAAATTTAATGTGTTTCCAAAAAAATATTAAACTAGAACAATGGCGGAGTTGGAGGAGGAGGAGGAGGCTGGTTGCTCTCAGGACCATACGACCAAAAAGAGAACGCACATGTATCATCCTTCTATGATGTAATGTTCATGAATCATGACCATTTGGCGGAGTTGGTCATAATTCGTCAAAAGTTGCTCGTATTTTTCATTGAGATGAGTTGTTTGTTGTTCATAATTCGCTGATAGTTGCTCGTATTTTTCAGTGAGATGAGTCGTGTGTTGCTACAAGGCTATAAACTCCTTAGATTGGGTGCTCGTTACTAATTGAGAGTGCTCCCAACAGTTGAAACACTATAGGCCGCCTGCAAGTTATCGGCCGTAGTGTTGGAGAGCTCATAAACTCGATTTTTATCGGGTCCATCGGACAATCATACCTCCATCCAAAAATTCAGATCGAAATCCGAATAGGTCAAAGGATCGTCCTCATATCTCTCCCTCAACTAGATATAAGCATGTTCAGGGAACATGGTTTGCATGTTATGGAAATAGGAGAAAGTGTTGAAATTATATGGATAATTGTTAAATACTAGGTGGTGATTTTTATTTTTTTAATTCTACTGATAAAAGGATAATTTTCTTTTTATCTTTTTTTTGGAGCTTCATGCATCACGAAATGAAACATTAGAGAATTCTCTTATTTTATGGGAATTTCAGCTTATATTAATTTGATGGGTTAAGAGACAATTAATAAATTTTTTTTAAATGCTCAAACAAAGAAATTAAAAACTATGAAACATTCTTAACCATCAGATCAACCTCTCGAGATTGATTTGTTTTAAAGTGAGAATATTGGTAGCAATGAACATGTTTTGATAGAAGTAGATGCATTTTGTCAATCTCCTAGAAACTTGAATCCATGTTACTAATTTATTTATTAAAAATTATTATTCTATTTTTAGTGAATTTATATGTTAATTAATCAAGATTAAGAAAAGATCATAAATGATTAAGATTGGAAACATATAGCATAATTGTGTGATGAAAGCTTTGAAATTCCTAATTTAATCAAATTCATATTCTACGTGTATCAAATTCTCATCTGTATCTTTCTTTTAATCCCACGTATAATCATTATATCAACCAACACAAACATAATAATTTTGATAGAAATTAAGGTAATATTTCTCAATCAATTAACGCTATCATTTTTTGTTTGTTAACAAATTAATTAGTTTTCCTAAAGAATAACATCAAATTCAAAATCAATATCAAGCTCGCTTCTTTCCTTAAGGACCTTCAGGAAGTTCAGCACATACTCCATGTCAGTCCCGTGAAACCTATTCCCAACTGGCCAATCCATGCCATTCACCCTGAAACAAGATTTCTTAGTAAAATTTAAAACTCTATTCACTATATACAAGGGTTTTGTGTCTGTATCTTTTTGCAATGTGAGCTTATAAAATAACTGATCACCATAAAATTAGCAAGAGAAATTAAGTAGTTTTTAATCTTTCATGAATGCCAAGTTTCTACATATAGATAAAACAAGACTAAACTTCCATAAAAGGCTTGAATACGTAAGAGTTTTGTGAACTTGGGATTTTGAGAGGCTACTTAGTGGTTGGTAATTAAGTAGATGTGAAAAAAAAAGGGGGGGAAGTAATGATTAATTACCTTTTCGATGATTCTGATCCAGATGAAATGGCGACCTCGGTGAGAATATCCATCCACCTTCGTACCTTCTCCATATCTTCATCGAAATCTTCTTCATCCTTGTCGAAGACAATCGTGTAACTCTCTGCTTGTGCATCTACCTTTGATTGCTCGACATTATAAGAAACTGTTGAAACTGGAAAAACAGTGTCCGATTTCATCTTTTTCATGAATCCAACAATCTTGACAAGTTCGTCGAACCACCAAGGTGAACAAGCATAATCTCTTGCAAATATAATAATTGACAGCCCTGACTCTTTGATGTCCCTTAGGAGACTCGATTCAATTACCCTCAGATACTCTAGTTCTCTGTCTTCTTGCATAATGCCTCTCTGGACTAGAGCTGGATACAAATGGGTAAAATTATTGCTAGTGTGCTCACCTCTGAGGCTAAAGAAGACATCATGCATCCATTGATAGTAAGATGAAGAATTAGCCAAAGAATCAATATATGAAGAAGCTGCTTCTTTGCTTGCAACAATAAGATGGCCAATAGGTGATTCCCATGATGGAGTATATGGAGAATTTACCAAACGGACACCACAATTCTTCACCTTTACTCCTCGCTCGTAAGAGTGAAACGACAACTCGAGTTCACTATAGGCTTCATTCTCCCGTTCTTTAAGCTCTTTCAGATAATCAAAAGATAAATAGAATAGCCACAGATGATCTGACAGAGCTTGCATAGAGTTACAACCTATATACATGGGCGAAGGATAATTCTCTTTTCCATCAACTTTGAAATGACAAAAGAGAGGGCTTTTACCATGTGCATTGAATGCAACACATGCAGCAAACCCCATCCATCCATTAGCATCACCATCCAGATAATAAGAAGGCACCTGCACCCTAATTGAAGATTCCTTACTTTGATAAGTAAACCAGCCTGGGATTTCATTTCCAGGAACAACAATACCAAATCCAGGTCTTGGAGATGAGCCCTGTAACATAAAACAAAAATGTTTCAGAGAGAGAGAGAGAGAGAGAGAGAGAGAGAGAGATTGGGTATGGTGAAGAGAAGACCTGGAGGTATTTTTCAAGCATGTTCAGACCCATGTTGTTTTGGCCCTTATGCTTGTATAGTTCCCAACAGTTAAGACATTTGAACTCTGATCTTGTCAGACTGCTTAGCTTTATTGGATCTGGAATTTCTTTTAGTCTTAAACAGCCATCCAATTTTACTTTTTGAACTTTCAAGGGAACCTCAGGTAATGATTCAAGCATCACGCAATCCTTCAAGGCAAGCTTTTCAAGCCTAGAAAGTTGATTTATGCTTTTAGGCAAGCTAACAAAGTTATTTCTGCTTAGATTTAGAATCCTCAATGATGATAAGCAACCAATATCTTCAGGAACTGCTCCTTCTCTTAGATTACAAGCACGTAAATCCAGTTCTTCTAAAGAACACAGACCAGACAAAGAAGGCAATACTTGATCCGCAAGATTCATAGCTATTCTTTTGCATCCATTAAAAGACAATACTCTAAGATTCTTTAAAAGAAAAATAGATGTCGGAGGTTGTCTAATTGAAGTTCCACTTGCATCAAACTCCTCCAAACTTTCTACTTCCCCTAAATTCTCTGGTATGTTCTTAAGTTCAGAGCAGCCAGACACATCAAGTATTTTGAGGGATTTCAAACCACTTATGCTACTGGGAATACTTTCAAGGTTCCTACAATTGTTCATGCTCAATAAAACTAAACCAGCCAAACAATAAAATGATGAGGATAGTTCTGCAATAGCAGTCCCATCTAAACGAACCTCCCTCAAGCAGTTCATGTTTCCTACGATATTAGGAAACTCATCAAGTTTCGAGCAGCCACTGAGAGTGCAAACTTCTAATGATTCCATTTCAAGGTAGCTTGGGAGAATCCTAAGACTATAGCAGTTCACAAGATTCACAAATTGAAGCTTCTTATGACGTCCAAATGATGGATGGACCTCAGATAAACTTGCACAACCTTCAAGAATCAGACTCTCGAGATTTGGAATTCCAGAAAAATCCGGAGTATTGGTCATGTACAGTGAGTTACTGAGATTGATGGTTTTCAGATTAACAAAAATCTGCAATCAAGATTGGAGAGAGAGAACAAATATTAAATGATGGTATTATGCATTCACTATGATTTAGTTTTAAATAATAATATTTGACAAAATAAGATAATTTCTTTTGAATATTATTATGTGATGTTTTGTTCTCTCTAGTGCAAAAAAAATGAAGACAATAAAAAAAAAGACAGAAAAAGAAATGAAAATAAAATTGTGTTTGGTAAAATTATGTTTGATAATAATTCATAAGACATAATAATTAAATGGTGGTATTATGCATTCATTATGTTTTAGTTCTAAACAATATTTGACAAAATATAATAATTTAGTACTTTGAAAATACACATTTTTAAGTAGCGTTTAGTTACTGTACTAATATAGAAGAAACATAGACAATAAAAACAAAGGAAACAAATCAAAAAATCAGACAAAAACAAAATTATATTTGATAATATTATACAAGACAAAATAACTATTTATATATCCTATTTGATTATGGTACCCAAGATATAAAAAAAATTATTTTACCCTTAATATGTATTATTATCAAACCTAAATGTTTAAAAAACTAAATAGATGTTTTTTTTTACTTTAATTTGTATTGAGAGTTAAAATTAAAAATATTATAATAATTATAATTATAAAACCCGATTTGACTCAGTAGGTTGACCTGATCCTAATGGGCTTAAATTGGTTCGGATTTAAAAATAAAAATAAAAGAGAGTTTGATCAGACTGGACCTAACCTAGTAAAAAACCGGATCAAATGCGGATCAAAAACCTGTTGACTTTTTTTTTAAAAAAAAAAGGTTGCTTTGTATCTATTTATATATATATATATATATATATATATATATATATATATATAAATTGGGTCAACTTGGGTTGACACTCCCAACCCGTGACTCAAGAATTACCGCAATAAATAATAAAAAAATCAATTT
This sequence comes from Populus alba x Populus glandulosa, assembly GCA_033617975.1. Taxonomy (NCBI): domain Eukaryota; kingdom Viridiplantae; phylum Streptophyta; class Magnoliopsida; order Malpighiales; family Salicaceae; genus Populus; species Populus alba x Populus glandulosa. The sequence continues at coordinate 9,949,357 of CM066155.1, read as the reverse complement.
GAGAAGACAAAAATAACCCTTGACTGAAGACTTTTTTTTACTATAAGGGTACTTAAGTAAATTTACTATACACGCAAGAGTGAAAAACCAAAATTGCCCCTAAACCCATGCATATGTATATTTTGCTTTCTAGAGCATTTTAGTAGTTTTACTATTTACAAAAAATCTAGAAAAACTATCTTACCCTCACCATCAAGCCTAGATGTTATTTGATTGAGGGGTAAAATAGTAAATTTTATTATAGTCCATGATTAAATGAGTTTAGTATTCTCACCACTTCCATTTCTACTCTATTTTTCTATATAAAAAAAGGAAATCTCAAAACTTTTGCCGTCCATTATCATTTATACCCGAATACTGTAACAAGTATTTAATAGTTACGATATTCAATTGACAAGCATGCAACCATTAATATAGGTAATCTCAAGTTTTGATGTTTCTTTGTTTTATTTCTCCTTGTTGTAACCTGAATTAAAGTGTAAAATTAAAAATCAATAAAGTTTTTATAAATAAACTAAGAAAAACAAATAGAAATTAAAAGGATAAGAATTAAATTGAAAATAATAATATATGAGAAATTGAAATTAAATGACTAAATTTAAAAATAAAACTTTTACAAAAATACCAAGGTCAAAAATAAAAAATTAAACACAAAAAATAGAAGTAGAAATATCAAAAATATAGAAGACCAATATATAATTTATGGGCGGGAGGAAGAAAAAAAAAAAGAAACGTTCATCTACAATAGACCGTTTAATCGCCACCGACACACACTGCAACATGAGAAAGAGAACACAACAATGCATCCAACGATACAACAAAAGTGCAGTTTTTACCATATGAAGGTGTTGCACATGTCATTTAAAGTGTGAAAGCGTTTTATAGACGCTGACAGCTTTTTAAATTTTAATATTATATATATTTTGTTAAAAAACCATAATGCCCTTAAAAAACAGTAAATAACAAAAAAAAAAAACAATTTGAAAACAATGAAAATAACCCTTGATTGAAAAACAAAAATTAATTACCCCTAAACAATGCATTCATATTTTTCTTTCCAGAGCATTTTAGTTGTTTTAATATTCATAAAAAAAAAAGACCATCTTAACCTCCCCATCAAGCCTAAATGCTATTTCTTGAAGGGGCAAAATATTAAATTCATTGTTGTAACCAGTGATTAAATGAGTTTGGTACTAGAGGATAGTAGTATTCTGACCCCTTTCCTTTCTAGTCTATTTTGTTAAAAAAATAAAAGAGGGAAATCTCGAAAATTTTGCGATATTCAATTGACAAGCAAGCAATGATAATCTCAAGTTTCGATGTTTTTTTTCTCCTTCTTGTAATTTAAATCTCATGTTAGAATGACTCTTTATTATAATTTTTATTTCTTTCTTTTCCAACATAATAACCCATTGGATTACCTATTTATTTTTACTTTGTTACTGTAACAAAATTAATTCTTCTAGTGATTTTGGATAGTTTTGATATGTTTATATTAAAAATAAATATAATTGCTCATGTTTCACCATTCCCTTTGATGCCCTCTGTGGTTTATTATGGCTTATGAAAAGACAGAAATAAATACAGAGCTAGTGGGTCTTACCTTACATCCGCACCATAATTGCTCAATACTGCTGCAAGACATGTAGAGTTCAACAAGCTCATCCGGACGGAAACAAGCTGGCAATGACTTTGAAGGGTAAGCATGCCAATCAAGGAATCGTAACTCGTTTGAGAGATACTCAGGTCCTTCAGAAAGATCCACGTTGTGAATTTTGAGCAATCTTAGTTTTGTCATTTTTGAGAAGGCTGTCATGTTCCATTGTGCCTCTTTTGCTTTGGGCAAGTCCAAGAATATACTTTCTATTTTTCCCTGTCGACCAAGAAGAATGATAGGTAAGAAGAATGACAGAGTAGAGATGGATAATGAATGTTTTGTATATATCAGCTATTACTCACTGTGCTGTCCTTGAGTGCGTCGCAGACATCCTTGTACGTGCACAATCTACTGCGTCTTCCAGGCTCTTCAGGGGATTCAAGACGAACAATTTCTTCACCCATTTTCTGTAATAAATTATGCATCCTTATCTCATCTCGTGAGACGCTTATAAGGGATTTCTCAATAAGAGCCTGCATCCCAATATCTGCGTGGAACCCACAACTGTCAAGTAGCCTTGTTATACGACCCCTTTTCATCCCCTTCAAGAAGCAAGCGATATCTAAAAATATTTTCTTCTCTAATTCATGGAGGCCATCAAAACTAATGCGAAGAACATCAATAATCTTCCTGTCAGGAATGTCATTCATTCTATCAATTGCACTTTTCCATTCACGCAGACCACTTTTATGCAAGAACGAACCTATGACTTCAAGAGCTAGTGGAAGGCCATTAGCATAACCCACAACTTGATTGGACAGTTCCGATAAATCTTCGGTAGGCTGGTCTCTTTTGAAAGCTTTCCAGCTAAATAACATAAGAGCATCTTTATCATTTAATTTCTCAGCCTCGTATATTCTAGTAACACCATGGCTATCCAGCACATGTTTATTTCTGCTCGTTATGATAATCCGGCTCCCTGGACCAAACGATCCATGCTCTGCAGCCAACATCTGTAATTGTTCTTCATCATTTACGTCATCGAGAATAAGAAGAACCTTCTTAAGCCGCAGCCTGCGCTTTATCAAATCAATCCTTCTTGAAGAATCCCGTGCGGTGGGAAGCTCCATTGAGATTTCTGAAAGAAGTTGTTCCTGTAAACGACACAGTCCATCTTTCTCTGCAAAAACTTCTCTCACATTTGCTAAGAAGCAGCTGCCTTGGAATTGCCAACGGATCCTATCATACATGACTCTTGCAACAGTTGTCTTTCCCATGCCACCCATTCCACATATCCCTATAAAGAGACTATCGTTTGCTTGCTCGTCTATATATTCATTCAATACCTTCAGACGAGAATCTATTCCAACTAGATTTTTGCTAATTGTTGGCAAAGTGAAGCTTAGTTTGAACTGTATATATTCAGCAATCTTTATAATTGATTGTGGCTCGTCCCTGCGTAAAAGGGGCAAAAACATTAAGCATGCAGTGTGCGAAAACATGAAATATTGTTACTTGAAATATATGCGTGGTTGTTAACGAGAAATTAATCAATCAACCTTCGATAATACCTCAAGAAGGAGGAGGAAAAGGAAAGAATAATTTAAAAAGGAACTAGGATTCTGTGGATGCAGAGAATGATCGATCCTTATAATAGCGCAAGCTTATTGCACATAGAATAGCATGCATGTAAGAACACAAAAGCCACTAAGTATGGTTTTGACAGGCAAAAAACCAATCACTTCTTAAATTGCCATGTCAATTTATCAATTTATCTTGCAATGATTTGGTTTTATAAAACTTTTAGTCACCCTTCAATATTAATTAGTTTTTCGATATTATATTTTGCCACTTGTTAAATTGATGATGAAAACTCAACGACGAAATGAATGTATAGCTCTTCAATATTTCTTCAGTCATGCAGTTACTCTCCATCAATTTCATAATTAATTAGGAAAAAAATCCATTGCGCATAAAACTTTGGGTTGTCTTTAAGGTGATTTGTCTTTAATAAAATAAATCTACAAACACTTTAGCATCTTGTATTCTTGTTTTTTCTGTTGTTTGAATATGCTAATAAATATTTAATAATATAATGCATTGATTTATAATCAAAGGTCGAACATATGAAAAAAATAACTTACAAGAATAATGATTTGCGAGACAGTAATAACTCCTTCCAAAATAAATATAAACAGGCTTAGTTTACCTGTTCCGTACATCCCAGCCAGATAGATTGGCCACGGTGGAGAGACAATCACTCCAGCATTTCACCTTGTCCAGATTTCCCGAGAGCTTTTCTTTATGCTCAATGAACGCCTTCATATAATTTCCTTTCTGATCGGCTACCTCTGATGGATCCACATCATAAAAAACTGGTAGAACAGTGTGCCCCATCTCTTTCATGCACTGAACAATCTTGACGAGCTCATCTAAGCACCATGGTGAAGACGCATAATCTATTGAAAACACAACGATTGAAAATCTTGAATCTTCGATGGCCTGCCAGAGAGCAGGTTCGATGGTCTTTCCTCTCTCTAGCTCCCTATCATCCATGTATACATCGATGCCTCTTTGTACCAAATTAGAATATAGATGGCTAGTAAAGTTATTCCGTGTGTCTTTGCCTCTGAAACTAAGGAAGACATCATACATCCATTGGGGAGGAGAATAAGAAGATGAGGTTGCTTTCTGTATGCTGGATGAAGCCATGGGAATCCCAGTAGCAATAATTTAATAGTGATTGATTCCTTCTAGTCTTCTTAACTCTTAGCTAGCCTTCTCCTAAGTTCAAACATGAAACAAAAAGTTAAGAGCAAGAGATTTGGCAAACTCAAGCTGGAACATAATTCTAATGCACGTAGCAGAGACAAACCGTGTGGGAAGAGTTGAGTAGAGAGATGACAGATCTAGCCAATGCCCAATTCTCTCTTCTTCTGGCCTCTCCGCAACTGTGTAACTTCCAGATCCCCCTCTCCCTCTCTGATTTTTCTCCTCTCTTACACCCTCGATCCTTCACTCTCGGTTTTTTCTCCGGTTTCCTTAGAGCAGAAACTCGTACTGGTAAACGTCCTGGATTTTTTCTTTGAGATTGTAAAGAAGATTACTTTCAATGCAGACAAAAGAAAACGCAAGTGGAATCTAACGCGCATTGGACTTAATTGGTTTTGGAATCATTATTATAGATTTTATATATAGATAACTTGTTATTCTAACCATCAAGTGGCACCTTCCTAGCTAAAGTCTGGGCAGTGCCTCCGAAGTCAAAAATGAAACATCAAAGAATTTTAACATGTTATGGTTTTTTCAGCTACATTGTGATTTATGGGAAATTTCCTATAAGCAAAATAAATAAAATATTAATGTATGATTGATTGATTCTTGCCAACAGATGCCAAGTCTACTTGACAAAAATTAAACATTACTTTATAGTTAATTGGTCCATGTATATTTCTCTATTATAATCTATAAGCAAAATAAAAAAAAATATTAATGTATGATTGATTCATTCTTACCAACACATGGCAAGTCCACTTGACAAAAATTAAACAATACGTTATAGTTAATTGGTCCATGTATATTTCTTTATTATAATCTAGAAGCAAAATAAATAAAATATTAATGTATGATTGATTGATTCTTCCCAACAGATGCCAAGTCTACTTGACAAAAATTAAACAATTCTCTATAGTTAATTGCTCCATGTATATTTCTCTATTATAATCTAGAAGCAAAATAAATAAAATATTAATGTATGATTGATTCATTCTTGCCAACACATGCCAAGTCCACTTGAAAATTTCCAACACATGCCAAGTCCACTTGAAAATTTCCAAACGAGAATTGGATTTTTTTTCTTATAGTTATTTTAGGATTCTAATTTTTTACAAACAGGTAGGAGAAAAGTAATATTTTTATATTTATTACCATCACTCTTAAACTCTAAACATAAAAAAGAAAAAAAAATAAACATTAAAATAGTTTCTAAAAACTCCTATAAATATTTAAATGTGATTCAATAATCGAATAAAAAATTATAATTATTTTGAATTATTATTTTAGTCTAAAACGATTAAATTTATTTTTAGATCTAGATCTGTGTATAAATATATTTATTAAGCTATACACATAATCTATCAAGGATATATCCTAATTTAGTTATGACAAATTTCCTCACCTACAATATTTCAAGGAAACTAAATGGAAGTAAAACAATATCAACCCCATTTCTAGACTATCTAGCTCTCCTCCTCACCTACAATAGTTCAAATAATGGAAGCAAGACAACCTCCAAGAACCCAACATCAAAACAAAACAAAATAAAATAAAATAAAACAAATGAAAAGCAATGACAAGAAACAATTCAGGAAAAATAATGGCGGGAAGAACAATGACAGCAATTTATATCAAACCTATCTCTAGAAACAAGTCTTCAAGAATCAAGTATACAGAGAGGTGAGACGCGAGAGCACAAAAGATGGAGAGTTAGCCGTAACTAAAAAAATTGAGCAGTATTTATTTCGAAAGATTTTTCAAACTTAAAACAAACGAGAGCGAGAGCCGAAAGATTTTTCAAACTTAAATCAAACGCGAGAGAGAGAGAGATTTGAAAAAGAAAAAAAAAAAACACAAATTGAAAACGCAAATAAATAGTAGTCGTCTTCCTTCTCGGACACTTTGAGAGAAGACGGGACGGGAGAGAAGAAATAAAGAAAGAGAGAGGAAACACGAAAAGAAAAAAAAGAACCTGTTCTTCTACGTGTATATTTCCTCTCCCAATTTAAATAAATAAAACAAAAAACAGTTCCGTTCCGTAGCTCTTTTCAAAATCTGATTTCTCTAGAAAACCAATCAGATCTCGTTGGTTTTTAGGGTTTTTCGACTTTTGCTCGATCGGTTCGATTTTAGCTATTTTAGATCTTTGATTAAAAAATGGAAGCGATCGAGGAATTGTCACAGTTATCGGAGTCGATAATGCAAGCAGCGGCGTTGCTTGCCGATGAGGATGTTGACGAAAATTCGAGTTCAAGTTCAAGACGGAACTCAACTTTTCTTAATGTTGTTGCACTTGGCAATGTAGTAAGTGACTTAATTTACTTGTATTTGCAGAATGAATTTGAATTTTTTTAAAGTGAAGAAAAGGAGCTTGTGTTTTAATTTAGTTTTAGATTTTTCTTGACCACTGACTACAAGGAAGGAAGGGTTGTGTACTTGTTTTTAGGTGAATTTGGTTTCCACGCGAGTGGTTTTTTTTTAGGATTTCTGTTGTTAGCGAGGATCTTATGAATGGAATACGCTGCTTTCGGGGTAATGATTTCTTTAGCATTGAAGGATGTTTGTTTTGGCTTCTTTGTGTATAATGATGCGAGAGATTTATGTCTCTTTTTAGGAGTATCATCTTCCACCTGCGGTACCAGCAAGTGATATTGTTAATACCAATAGTTTGAATCAAAGTTTCTCCACAAAAGTAAAATCAAAATAATAAGAATAAAATTCCATGAGATGCCAGTACATACCTTCTGGATAAGTATGCAATGAAGCCATGCAGGTGTTGAAGGTGACAATTCATCAGTTGATGCAGCACCGCCTTAAGCACCAAGAAAAAGAATGAATTTGGTTTTTGATAAACGTGGTTTGTTATTTATTTTATTTTTGCAATCCAAGCATTAGGAATTTTGATGGTATGGTTTTAAATGCATTCTATCTTTACATGTGAGCATGAGTGCGCGCGCGCTTGTCTGTGGAGGTATTAGCAGCTATGTTTGTTAAATATAACTAGATGATAGGGTATTCTTGATTTTGTGACATTTCTTGCATTGGAGATGCTCATATTAGCTAGATATTTAACTCATTATCTGTTTTGGATGTAAATTGTGGTTATGAGCCATGAGGAACCGTTGGAGATGAGATTTTATAGCCTACTAAACTCTGAGATTATCTGCTTCTACAGCTGCTATTTTTGTGCTATGTCTATTTCACCTTTTTTCCCTTTAATGAACACCCCATCTTTTTTTTTTTTTTGGGGGGGGGGGGGTAATGTAATCCTTGTTTGATTTCCTCTTCCCTGTTTGTGGACAAATTGGTTGGGGTGCTGGTAAATCTGCGGTTTTGAACAGTGTAATTGGACACCCTGTTCTGGTAAGTTGATCTGCATGAGGTTCTGTATTTTTCTTCCTCTCCTGAATGTAGTTTGATTCCTGATATTCTCTTCCTTTGCTGCAGCCAACTGGTGAAAATGGTGCCACTCGGGCCCCTATAAGCATTGGCTTGCAGAGGGATGTTTCTTTGAGCAGCAAATTAATTATCTTGCAGAGTGACAATAATTCTCAACAAGTTTCTGCAAGTTAGTAACTGCAATTGAATGACTCAAATTGCATTATTTGTGTCTTGTGTTTTATTTATTTTGTTCTCTTTGCCAGTTGCTGTTGATTATATGGTTGAAAGATAACTTCTAATCCAACCTCTTAGGATTCTCATGTTATGACTGATAGTTTTTTGAAAATTTCACCAACTTCTGCTGAACTGGCAGCTTTATGATTCCTGCCATAACTTACCACCTCCTCTCCTCAATGCTAACATGGTTGGAGGACAGCAAGACCAATGCTTTGAATATTCATCTTCTCTGTATTTATTTTGTACGTGTAATGGTCATGCCTGAGGCAAAAAGTTAGTTGTGTAGTTGACTCATAAAACAAACAAACATTGACATGCTAGAGTTAGTGGTGAAAACAGAGATATGCATTGGACTTGACTGAGGTGGAAAATTGCTTTTCCACTATATGATCCAATGTCAATAAACATGTAATGATAAAGACTCCTTTCAGATTATCAGATGTTGGTACCTTTTAATCTAAACAAGGAAATATGATGTTTGTTATTTTGCAGGTGCTTTGCGGCATTCTTTACAGAATAGGCCGAGTAAGGGTGCCGCTGGCAAGAGCCGGGATGAGATATATTTGAAACTGCGCACAAGCACAGGTTTGCTCATTATTTAACTGTGTAATCTAGTTTAGTTTATGCATAAAGATTCTAAGATTTGGTAGTGGCTATTGCTTTGTTAAAGACTTTTGTGACAGTTCCATGATGGGATAGGAGATACTAAGATTCAGTTAACTATTCAGATTCATTTAATCACATGCTCTTGTGCCTGTTAGCGGACATACTGATTCTGTTGTTACCATTCTTACTCTTATCATGGTTTTTCTCAGCACCTACCTTGAAATTGATTGACTTAACTGGCCTGGATCAACGGGTTGTGGATGAATCTATGGTAAGAGTTGATTAATGGTTCTAGATTACATATAAGGATTTACATCAACCAGCATCACTGTCATGGTGATCAAAACATTAATTTTGCATGTAATCTGTGAAAAGAAAGAAACTCCTTTTTCTTTATTTGTTTATTTTTTGCGTATGCATTTAGGTCAGTATGGCACTCGAAATATTATGGCGATAATTTTTCAATATGGCCATTGCTTAGGTTAGTGACTATGCAGAGCACAATGATGCCATTTTGCTAGTTATTGTACCTGCGGCCCAGGCACCTGAAATTGCTTCATCTCGAGCCCTTAGGATTGCCAAGGAGTATGATGGAGAAGGTAAATGGCTGTTAAAGCTGATTGTACGGAGATCTATGATAGTTTTAATAACAGTACATGAGATATCAGACACTTCTCTCTTATTTTTGTACACATACTTTTCTCCATTGTGTATCTGCATCATCTCTTTTTTTTAGGTGTTTTATTATTAAATTTAAGTGTTCAAAAGTTCTTTTCTTATGTTGCTTTGCTACATATAAGAAAAAATGCTTAGAAATGTTACAAGAACAAATGTTAAGGTGTAAGTGTTCGCATTTTTTTGTTTCAAACTCGTTGAACAGGGTGAAATGTTATTAAGATAACTTTTGAGCCCCCTTCACCCACTAAAAAAGATATCTTTAAAATGATTAAGTAGGTGCTCTTCTGTCAATGACAGGTAATAGAACCGTTGGTGTAATTAGTAAAATAGATCAAGCTGCTTCAGACCGGAAAGCTCTTGCGGCTGTTCAGGCTCTCTTACTAAATCAGGGGCCACCAAAAACTGCTGATATCCCATGGATTGCTTTAGTTGGTCAATCAGTTTCAATTGCTGCTGTGCAGTCTGGGAATGAAAGCTCTCTGGAAACTGCTTGGAAAGCAGAGAATGAAAGTCTCAAATCCATACTGACTGGAGCCCCTCAGAGCAAGCTAGGTAGAATAGCTTTAGTGGATGCTTTGGCACAGCAGATTCATATAGGCATGAAAGTTCTGCTTCCAAATCTCCTTTCTGGGTAATTGTTTCATACTTCTCTTATGGCCTTATCTCTTTCTTTAAGAAATTTTATTGTTTCCTTACCTTACCTCTTATTTAATTAATTTTCTCTATTGTCAGTGTTCCTTGTATTGCCTCTCAATGTAATGCTCTATTACATGTGCTTGTCTTGTTATTAGCACACAGCCAAGGAACTTCTTGACATGAATTTTGTTGTTATTACTGTTGATCTCCCTTGGTACATAATGTCCACTTTGGAGTAACTGGTGCATTTGTTCCTCCTGATAATGCCACAGTTGGTCTGTAGACTATAAGGAGACAAATGAAAGTGCTTTGTTCTGTTAACAACATTATAGATAAGGGTGGGATAAATTTAATCAATTATTTTTACCTTTTTTTCTTTGTTCAATATATGAAATTATGCTTCCTTTGCAGGCTTCTATTTGTTTTTTGGTTACTCACATATTTGTCCTTTGTACCTATGCAGTTTACAAGGGAAGTCTCAAATAGTTCAGGATGAATTAGTGAGGCTTGGGGAGCAGATGGTTCAAAGTGCTGAGGGAACAAGAGCTATAGCTTCGGAGCTTTGTCGTGAATTTGAGGATAAATTTCTCCAACACATTATGACAGGACAGGTGAGTAGGCAGATCAGTTATGTATTGATGTTATACTTGTAAAATACTTAGTTCTCCATGGATCTATGTACTATGCTGTTCTCTATGAATCTTTATACCCATGCTTATTGTTCTTTTCTTCTCCTCAGCTATTTCCTTATTCCTTGTGTCACTCCAATGGCCTAGGGTTTTTTTTTTTTTGGTTTAAATGGTAGATATCTTTTTTTAAAAAAAATCCTCTGATGATATTCTTGGTTTTGTTTCTCTAAGTGCGCCCTTGTAAAAATTTTAACATTAGCTATTTGCTTCTGTTCTATGAATAATCAAAACTAAAATATGCTAGGCGATGCAGTTAATTAATATCTTAGTTGTTACAAGTATTACTTAAGAAATGGTTTCAATGAAGTTTCATGATCTGAAATATTAGCTGTTATTTCAAATATTCTGCTGCAGGGTTCTGGTTGGAAAATTGTTGCAAGTTTTGAGGGGAATTTCCCAAATAGGATCAAGGAACTTCCTTTGGATAGACACTTTGATATCAATAACGTGAAGAGGGTAATTGTGCTGCTTTTCATCACTTCCTATTTTTGCTACATGCTCTGTTGCTTTTAGGAATATTAATGTAGCATCACAAAATGTTTTCTACTGTGTGTGTTCTATCAGATTGTCTTAGAGGCAGATGGATATCAACCATATCTCATATTCCCTGAAAAGGGTTTGAGATCCTTAATAGGATCAAGGAGAAATCCAATCTGGCAGAGAAGGAAGTGCAGGAGGGTTCTGGTTTAAAGACTGCTGGTCCTGAAGGAGAAATAACAGTAGGTTTATTGGGTTATAGTATTTCTGTAAAGATGTTTAGTTCGACCATGGGTCCTGTATATAACTGTTGATTACATCTGTGTTTTGTGTTCTATTCCAATATTTTCTGAAATTTAAAGCTGTAGCTTTCTAAAATTGAAAAATCTTTTGGGTCATGGACATCATAATTTCTTCATTTCTTTTATGTAATTATAGAATTTGAACTACCCTAGAATTTGAACTACCATTTCTTTTATGAAAGTTGGCTTGGCCATTAGTTTTTCTGGATTGTTACACGGAAATGGGTTCCTGAATTTATGCAGGGAACTAGTTTAGAATTTGATCTTCACATGAACAAGCCTTTGGTTTATAATACGTGCAGTGTGGAAGATGTACATATTTAGTATTAACTTTTGAATATCTTAAATTACATTTTCAAAAACATGCTTGAAAATCCTCTTTATATATATATATATATATATATATATATATATTTTGCACTTGGGACCCTGCAACCACAACTATTTATTAATAAAGTTGTCTTTCTTGTCCAATCTTCCCCTGAATAATTCCTGTCAATTTCCTAATGAGAAAGTTTCAATTTTAGTGAGCAGTTTGCATGTAATTTGCAGGTTTTTTATCAAAGAAAAGTGCAAAGACTAATGGATGGAGCAAGCGATGGTTTGTTTTGAACGAGAAGACTGGGAAGGTTTGTAATTTTTTCTCCAGTAAACTTTGTTGCATGTTTCTTCTTACATATTATTTTGTGAACTCTGTTTTTATTTTGTTTATGATTACTGTAAGACTAGTTTTTATGTCTCTGTATATGTGCTGGTTAAGGAAACTTAATTTCAGGCATTCACTTGATAGTGTCACTTCAGTTTTTCTTGCTGCAAATCACTTATAGATGTCAAGTTTGTTAGAGAATGATATTACAACATGTTAAATGTGCGCACCTCTATGGTCTAATGGTGTGAAAGATACCTATGTTTGCACTCTCTCATGTGCATCATCCATGTATAAATTTTTAAAAAATAAGATTTGGAAAGTAAGTAGTGCAGAAACAGTTAATCTAGTTGCTATAATTGGTAGTATTTAATATTGCACGTCTCTTATGTAGATGATTGGTAGGATTAAACTCATCCATTTTTTATTTAAAAGCTTGGTTACACAAAAAAGCAAGAGGAGAGACATTTTCGTGGTGTCATCACTTTGGAGGTATGGTCAATTATCACTCTTTTGCTTCTAGATCACCCCTAATTTCTGACAGTTTAGAGTCTTTTGAATAAAATTGTGTCTTCTCATTGAGAATTGCTCATTATATAGATAGAATTTACAAGCTAAGAATGGAAATAATACAACAGGAAATAATACAGGCTGATACAGGAAATAATATAGGCTGATTTTCAGCCCTTAGAAATAGCTAACCTAAAACTAATATATCCCAATAAAGGAAAGAATAAATAGACAGAATCTGCTAGCATTAAATGTGTAGGTATAGGTATTTCCTTTGACATCCCCCCTCAAATTGATGCTGGTAAATCGATAAGCATCAATTTTCCAGTGAGGAAATGATGGCGCTGACGGGGCATGGATTTGGTGAAGATATCTGCAATCTGTAGAGTGGTGGAGATATGTGGAAGGGTGATAATCTGATGATCATATGCTTCCCTGATTGAGTGACAGTCAACTTCAATGTGCTTGGTGCGTTCGTGATAGACAGGGTTGGCGGCAATTTGGATGGCACTAGTGTTGTCAACATGAAGTGGAGTAGGATGAACTGGACAGAAACCGAGTTCTGTGAGGAGACCACGCAGCCAAATGATCTTAGAGCAAGCAGCAGACAACCAGACATGGCTCGATACTCTGCTTTAGTAGATGATTTGGAGATGTGGTCTTGTTTCTTGCATTTCCATGAGATAAGGGCATCACCAAGAAACATACACCAGCCGGTAGTAGATTTCCTGGTGTCGGGGCAGCCGGCCCAATCAGCATCACTATAGGCTTGTAGTTGAAGTGAAGAACCTATAGGAAAAAATAAGCCACGACTAGGAGTGCCAAGAATGTAGCAAATTATACGGCGGACAACTGATAGATGGAGATGCCTTGGTGCTTGCATGAATTTGCTGACAGTGTGAACAGCATAAGAAATGTCTGGTCGAGTAATAGTTAGATAAATAAGACTACCAACTAGCTTCTGATAGGTAGTAGGATCATCAAGAAGCTCCCCTTCGTCACGATGATATTTCACATTAAGTTCCATGGGAGTGTCAACCGAAGTAGTGTTGGTGAGGCCAGCTAACTGAACTAGTTCTTGACTATACTTGTGTTGATGTAGGAAGGGACCATGAGGTTGATGATGCACTTCCAAGCCCAAAAAATATGTGAGCTGACCAAGGTCTTTCATGTGGAATGTAGAATGCAACAAAGTCTGAATCGCAAAGATTGCCTCCAGGTCAGAGCCAGTGATGACGATATCATCCACGTAAACAATGAGGACAACGATACCCATGGATGTCTTTTGTAGAAAGAGAGAGGAGTCATACTGACTTTGAGTGAAGGAGAAACCCAACAACGTGGATCGAAACTTGTCAAACCATACTCTCGGTGCTTGCTTCAAACCATACAAAGAACGTTTTAGTTTGCAAACATCATCAGATGAGGAAGTAGACATACCAGAAGGAAGTTTCAGGTAAACATTTTCCTTGAGATCACCATGAAGGAAGGCGTTCTTGACATCCATTTGATGTAAGGGCCAGGATTGAGATGCAGTAAGGGCAAGTATAGTTCGGACAGTGGTCATTTTGGCGACTGGTGCAAAGGTCTTATCATAGTCAAGACCATATTCCTGTTTGTTGCCAAGTGCCACTAACGAGCCTTATAACGGTCGATAGACTCATCAGAACGACGCTTGATAGAAAACACAAATTTACTGCCAAGGGGATTCACAGATGAGGAGGCATGGAACAACATCCCAGGTTTGGTTTTCTTCAAGTGCGAGAAGTTCAGTTTCAATGGCTTTTCGCCAACACTCATGCTCCATTGCTTGTTTATAAGATGAAGAAAAGTAGAAGACAAGGTGGCTGTGAAAGATGAGGGAGGAGAGTACCCATACCTATCAAGGGGTTACGAACCCGAGTACTTTGTCGATGAGAGGAAGTTACAGTTGCTGGAACAGGAGCAGCAGTCGGAGAAGGAACTTGAGGGGGCTTTGGAGGGTCTGGAGGCTGGTGGGAAGTAGTAGATGAACGTCTTTGATATACTAGGAGAGGTTTAAAAGGGACTGGAGATGCAGATGAGTTAGTAAACATAGGCAAAACAGAAAATGAAGGAGGAACATGATCCTAATGCATGGAAAAGAAATATTGGTTTTCTAGAAAGATCACATTCCTAGAAATTCGAATGCGACGCAGATTTGGGTCATAGCAAAGAAAACTATGGAGAGTTGTTAAATTCTGACTTCTCACTTTATTTCAGAATGAATTCTTGAATATATACAACATCTACAAATATTAGGACAGCTATTAACTACACATAAATAGGTATTATTGCTAGGTTCTGATTTATAGGAAATGATATTTGACTTTTTGTTTTTACTCCCTACAAATCAGCTTCAAATTTGCCTTAATTACTTCAGAATCTTCAACACTCCCCCTCAAGCTGGATGGAAGAGATCTTTCATTCCCAGCTTGTCCAAGGTGTTTTTGCACACAGGATTTTGAACACCTTTAGTAAGTATATCAGCAAGTTGTTCCCCGGTAGGCACATAAAGAGTGCATATCAATCCACTCTCTAACTTTTCT
The DNA here is from genome assembly GCA_033617975.1 of Populus alba x Populus glandulosa. Lineage (NCBI taxonomy): Eukaryota > Viridiplantae > Streptophyta > Magnoliopsida > Malpighiales > Salicaceae > Populus > Populus alba x Populus glandulosa. The sequence continues at coordinate 9,934,256 of CM066155.1, read as the reverse complement.
TTGATGAAATGTCTGTCTACCTCCACATGTTTAGTTCTATCATGTTGCACTGGATTGTGTGCTATTGCAATGACAGCCTTATTGTCATAGTGCAACTTCATTGGTTCATCCCACTTGATTCTTAAATCTTCTAGGATAATCTTCATCCATAGTAACTCACAAATTCCAAGTGCCATTGATCTGAATTCTGCTTCTGCACTTGATCTTGACACAACACTTTGTTTTTTGCTTCTCCATGTCACAAGATTTCCTCCCAGTAGAGTACAATAACCTGATGTTGATCTTCTATCTGTTAATGCACCAGCATAGTCTGCAGTCTACCATTCCTGTTTCCTTTAGAAGGTCAAGAATATATTTTGTTGAGAGATAATCCCTTTTTCTGAATGTGCCGCTTCTATGCCAAGAAAGTATTTCAACTTCCCCAATTCCTTGATTTCAAATTCTGCTGAAAGTCTTTTCCTCAACTTATCTCTTTCCAAATAGTCATCACCTGTTATTATAATGTCATCAACATAAACAATCAGAATAGTAACTCCCCCTGAAATGGAGTGTTTGATGAACAAAGTATGATCTCCTTGGCTTTGCCGATATCCCATAAAAACCATGGCTTTGGTGAACCTTTCAAACCAGGCTCTAGAAGATTGTTTTAAGCCATAGAATGCCTTTGAGGAGTCTATTTCAAACCAGGCTCTAGAAGATTGTTTTAAGCCATAGAATGCCTTTGAGGAGTCTATACACTGCTTGGAGATGTGAATCTTTCGAGTTGTGCATAAATTGACTTACCACACTCACGGCATAAGCAATGTCTGGACAAGTGTGAGCTAAGTAGATCAACTTACCAACTAACCTTTGGTATTGACCCTTGTCAGTTGTGGCTCCTTCCTCATCATTCTCAAGTTCGTGCTTTAGATCAATAGGTGTTTCACATGGTCTGCAGTCTACCATTCCTGTTTCCTTTAGAAGGTCAAGAATATATTTTGTTGAGAGATAATCCCTTTTTCTGAATGTGCCGCTTCTATGCCAAGAAAGTATTTCAACTTCCCCAATTCCTTGATTTCAAATTCTGCTGAAAGTCTTTTCCTCAACTTATCTCTTTCCAAATAGTCATCACCTGTTATTATAATGTCATCAACATAAACAATCAGAATAGTAACTCCCCCTGAAATGGAGTGTTTGATGAACAAAGTATGATCTCCTTGGCTTTGCCGATATCCCATAAAAACCATGGCTTTGGTGAACCTTTCAAACCAGGCTCTAGAAGATTGTTTTAAGCCATAGAATGCCTTCTTTAGTCTGCAGACTTGGTTGGGAAGAAGGGAGTGATTGAATCCTGGTGGTGGATCCATATAAACCTCTTCTTCCAACTCTTCATGTAAGAAGGCATTCTTAACATCATGCTACATACACCATCCAAGATTAGCAGATAAAGAAAACAGAATTCGAATGGTGTTCATCTTAGCAACTGGAGCAAATGTCTCTTGATAGTCTATCCCAAATGTTTGTGTAAATCCTTTTGCAACTAGCTTGGCTTTTTACCTTTCTAGGCTGCCATCAGCTTTATATTTCAAGGCATAAACCCACTTACACCCTATTCAACTTTATATTTCAGGGCATAAACCCACTTACACCCTATTGTTTTCTTCTCTTTTGGCAACTCAACTATTTCTCATGTTTGATTCCTCTCTAGTGCATTCATCTCTTCTTTCATGACAGTTTTCCAATTCTCATTTCTTAGAGCCTCATGTAAGGTTTTTGGGATAGGTATGGTGTTTGTTTTTGAGAGAAAGGCTTTATGTGATGGTGAGAACTTTTGAAATGACATAAAATTAGCTATAGGATATAAGGGATTCTTAGTACATTCTCTTCTTTCTTTTCTAATAGCAATTGGTTGATCAAGGTCAGGAATAGGTAGAGATGAATGAGAAAGTTCATTACCTTGCTCTGGTTCGGATTCTTGGGCTTGCAAGAGAGTCAAATCAGGTTGTATCCTTCTTCTATATACCTGAAGAGGTCTGTCAGCAGTAGTTTCTCTCTGCAGAGTAATATTCGGAGACTCACAGGATGGTGAAATGGGAGATGATTGCTTCCTAGATGGGATTTGGAATGAAAAAATATCAAAGTCATTATTAGTCATATCTTTTGTGTTGTTTTCCTCCCCCTGAAGAGAAGATTTGTTGAAGAAAGACTGATTTTCATTAAAACTTACATCCTTTGACATAAGAAATCTCTTTGAAGATGGATGATAACATTTGTAACCTTTTTGTGTGATGGAATATCCTATGAAAACACACTTAAGAGCTCTAGCATCAAGTTTGTCTCGTTGATGTTTATGAATGTGACATAGGTGACACACCCAAAGATCCTTTGGAAAGATTATTCTTTGGAAAGAATTCTGACAAATAGTTTAAAGGACTTTTGAAACCAATAACTCTTGAAAGTATTTGATTTATCAAATACGTAGAGGTTAAAACTGCTTCTCCCCAATAATTTTTTGAAACTTGATGTTGGAAAAGTAAAGCTCGAGTAGTTTCAAGGAGATGTTTATTTTTTCTTTCTGCTAACCCATTTTGTTGGGGAGTATTAACACAAGATGATTGATGAATAATCCCATCTTTTTCAAAGTATGGTGATAAAATCTGATTAAAGTAGTCCCTAGCATTATCAGTTCTAAAACCCTTAATGCTAACCCCAAATTGATTCCTTATCATAGTTCTAAAGTTTGGAAGGATATGACTCACATCAGATTTTCTTTTAAGAAGGTAAACCTAAGTCATTCGGGTGCAATCATCAATAAATGTTACAAAACCTTTTGCTCCTGAAATATTAGGAATGTTATATGGACCCCATATATCCGAGTGAATTATAGTAAATGGAGACACAGATCTTGAATCACTTATAGGAAAAGGCACTTTATGGTGCTTTGCAAATTCATAGATTTCACAATGAAATTGCTCAACATCAAGATTTTTAAATAAAGATGGAAACATGTTCCTAAGAGTCTTAAATGATAGATGTCCTAAGCGACGATGATGATTCCAAACATCAATTTTATTAGAATTAACTGAAATGAATGATAGAGAAGGGGAGTTACTACTGTTGCCTTGCACTCTAAGCATGTACAACCCATCCTTGACTCTAGCTTTCCCAATCGTCCTCCCCGTAGCTAGGTCATGAAATATGCAGTGATCAAGAAAGAAAGTTACACTACAATTTATGTCTTTAATTAGTTTCTGGATAGACAACAGATTTGCAGTAAGATTAGGAACATGTAATACTCTTTTAAGAGTAAATACAATATTAAGAGGGATTGTTCCTTGGCCTGCAACTGTGGTTAGAGATCCATCAGCCACTATGATCTTACTGCTAGGACAAGGTTGATAGGATGTGAAGGCATCTGCAGAATAAGTCATATGGTCTGTTGCACCTGAGTCAATGACCCAGATGCTGGAATGGTTCTTGTTTAAGGCGCTAAAGACATGAGAAACTGGAATTTTACCATTTTGAGCAAGAGAGCATGATCCAGATGGTTTCTCCATTGTGTTGAGTAAGGTTCCTAGGCGTTCAATCTCCTCTTTATTGAATCCTCTCACCTCTGGGGTGCTGGACTCATGTGTTGTCTCTTCTAAATTTGTCAAGTTTGCATATCCTCTTGAATGGTTCCATTTGTGTCCTCCATTATGCCCCATCCTTGGTGGTTTTCCTTGAAGTTTCCAGCAGGTCTCCTTTGTATGACCTGATTTCTTGCAATAGTTACAAAACTGATAATCTTTAAAGAATTTTCTTCCTTCAGTCTTCACCACTTGTGCACCATTCATGACATCATTTTTGTTTCTGCTGGCATCACTTAGGTTTCTGCTATTAGTTATCATCATAGTAGAACCTTCAGTATTTGGGACCTCAATCATTACAGTTCTCCTTCCTTCTTCAGCCCTTATTACCGAGAATACCTCATTGAGTGAGGGCAAAGATTCCTTTCCAAGTATTTGGACTCGTATTTGATCAAATTCTATGTTAAGTCCTGCAAGAAATTCAAAGATCCTTTCTCTTTCTACATAATTCTTTAAAATCACAGCATCATCACTACACTGCAACTTAAAATCCTGATAATAGTCCAATTCCAACCAGAAACTTTTCATAGTATTGTAATATGCAATAACCATTATATTACCTTGTTTGGTCATTGAAAGCTTCGACTTAATCTCATTGATTAACGCAGCATCCTTCACTTTATAGTAGGTCTGTCTCATTGCATCCCATATGTCTTTTGCTGTAATTAGAAACATATAAGGCCCGGCATAATAGAGTTCCATAGCCATGACATAATCATGGAGTCTTCTTCATCCCAAAGTGTAAACTTTGGGTCTTCTGGACTAGAAGGATTGTCCATCAAATGATTAATTTTTCCCTTTCCTTTGAGAAATGTTTTTATTATCTGTGACCACTTTAGATAGTTTCTTCCATTCAGTCACTAGGATGATTGTAAACTCTGGAATTCCCCTGATATTTGAGTTTCTTTTGTAGTGTTTTCAGATATGGTTTTTCAGATCTGGACAAAACAGATGGGAAGAGAGGAGGGGAAATCCCAGATTTAGAGAGAGATAGGCTTAGGAAAAAAATAGGCTCGTTTTAGGCTCTGATACCATATGGAGAGTTGTTAAAATCTGACTTCTCACTTTATTTCAGAATGAATTCTTGAATATATACAACATCTATAGATCTATATTAGGACAGCTATTAACTACACATAAATAGGTATTATTGCTAGGTTCTGATTTATAAGAAAGGATATTTGACTTTCTGTTTTTACTCCCTACAAATCAGCTTCAAATCTGCCTTAAGTACTTCAGAATCTTCAACAAAAACCTTTCTGGTGTACTGAATATCCTAGGAAAGCACATTGAATTGATTGAGTCGTGAGTTTTGTGCGTTCATGTGCGGGAAGATGAACATAACAGACACAACCAAAGGTACGGAGGTTGGAATAAGTTGGAGGATGACCAAACAACCTGATGAAAGGAGTGTCATGGTTCAATGTGGGGGAAGGCAATCTGTTTATGAGGTGGACAGCAGTGTAGAGAGCTTCACACCAAAAACGAGAAGGTGTAGACGACTCTAAGAGGAGAGTACGAACAACATCAAGAAGATGACGGTTCTTTCTTTCAGCCACCCCATTTTGTTGAGGTGTTGAAGGGTAAGACCGTTGAGAAATGATGCCATGATGTTGTAAGAAGTCCTGAAACAAATGAGACATATACTCACCCCTATTGTCAGAACGAAGGATTTTTATTTGGGCTGAAAATTGGGTTTGGATATGTGCATGAAAAATCTTAAAAACAGAAAATACTTCGTCTTTAGAATGAAGGAAATAAATCCATGTAAAACGGCTATAGTCGTCAATAAAAGTGACAAAGTATTTGTAATTAGCATGAGAAGTGATTGGTGCCATACCCCACACATCACTATGTATCAAATCAAAAGGTTGGACTACATGTGGTGTGTGAATAGGAAAGAGCAGAGTTTTACTTTTGCCAAGCCTGCAAGAATTGCAATCAAACTGAACAGCACTAAGAGATGGTGAATCTTTATTTCCAAGAACATTAGAGTTTGGATGTCCGCGACGTTTATGCCATGCTCGGTAATCAACATGAGCAGAATTACAAGTGACAAAAGGCAAAGAAAAAGGAGATAAAGGAAATTGAAAAGGAAAAGGACGTCCCACTTTAGGCTCCCTCGCAATCATCCTCCCTGACTGTTGATCCTGCACAACACAACTAGATTTGGAAAATTCTAGTTTACAATCATTTTCAACCAGCTGACCAACAGACACAAGATTGGTGGTAAGACCAGGTGATACAAAAACATCAGTGAGAGAGGGAGAAACATCACAAATGGCCGTGATAGGTAAATGACTGCCATCAGCAGTATGAATTTTGAGATTTCCAAAATATTTGTTGACATTGGTAAGAGAAGTAGCATTGTTTGTCATATGATTGGAAGCCGCGGAATCAAAATACCAAGGAGATGATGTAGAAAGATTTTTACCTGAGAGTCCCAAAGCTGAAAATGCAGAAATGATCATTTGTTGAATCATGGCAGGAGTCACAGATTGGATAGGAGGAGCATTTTGTGTCAGAGGTGAAGAGCCAACTGAGACAGTATATGCTGTCTTTTTGTTTTCTTGGGAGGTCAAGTAGGGCATTCTTTAATGATATGGCCATCTTTTTTGCAGTAGTTGCAGAATTTTCGGGGACAATTTGCAGCATAATGGCCAAATCCCTTGCAACAAAAACACTGAATAGTGCTCATATCCTTGCCTCTTGGCTTACCTTGTGCTGCATAGGCCACAAGAATAGATGTAGATCTAGATCGTCATTGTTCCATGGTGGTTTGAGTGAGAAGGCGTTGTTCTTCGCGAAGGAGGTCACTAAGGCATGTATCCAAGGAGGGAACAAATTCTCGGTTCATCAGGTTGGATCTGGTGCCTTCAAATTCAGGTCTCAGTTTCATTAGAAACTGATCCCGTTAAGTAGTTTCATGAACAATTTGAACAAAGCTAAGACCCTCGGATGGTAAGCCAGCATAAATTATATCAGTGTATTCAGTCCAAAGATTAGTGAATCTAGAGTAAAAATCAGAGATAGAAAGACTATCTTGTTGAAGAGTGCTTAATTCATGTTCAAGCTGAAACCGACGAGCAGTGTTTTGTTGGCTATAGATTTTCTTCAGGTAAGTCCACATCTAAGTTGTAGTCTGAGAGGATCGAAGATTCAAGATAATGTTAGGCTCGACAGATCCTAAGATCCCAGCCATAACTTGAGCGTCCTTGACTTCCCACTTGGCGTGCTGGTCTATGTCTTTGATTTTGTCAGGAGCTGGGTCACTTCCATCAACATGTCCCCATAGCTCCTTACCTTTGACAAAAATCTTGAAATGAAACGCCCAAGCAGAGTGGTTCTTGCCATTGAAACGAATCATAGAAATATCAGACTTATCTGAAGACATGAGGTTAAGAGAACTTTGATCAAGACTAACCAAGACTAAGAAACTTGATAGCAAATAATAATTTAGAGTTGTAGCTCTGATACCATGACAGTTTAGAGTCTTTTGAATAAAATTGTGTCTTCTTATTGAGAATTGCCTGTTATATAGGTAGAATTTACAAGCTAAGAATGGAAATAATACAACAGGAAATAATACAGGCTGATACAAGAAATAATATAGGCTGATTTTCAGCCCTTAGAAATAGCTAACCTACAACTAATATATCCCAATAAAGGAATGAATAAATAGACAGAATCTGTTAGCATTAAATATGTAGGTATAGGTATTTCCTTTGACAATTTCATGGTACTCGATTTTAGGTATCCTTTTCAGCTTTTTTTTTTTATTTTTTTTTAAACTAGTTTTGGACTTCTAAAATGTTCAATTAGTAGTATATTATGAGGACTGCAATGGAGGAGAGCCTTTACAGATATGTGTTTTGTTTTGGGGGAGGTGTTAATCTTTGATGAAGTATTGGTCTATGGTGTGTGAGGTTTCTAGAAACAAAAATTATTTAGGGATTGGATAGGAGCAGTGCATGAAATGAAAATTCATATGTTTGTAGATGTGCTTTTATTTATTTGTCTGTTTACTACACAATGTTGGCTCAAATATCAAATGTTCAGGTGTTAAAGATTAAAATTGATGTTATAATCACCATCTGAATTCAGGTCTGTTTTAGAGATGGAAAAAGACTGCATCTTTAGATCCTTTTCTGGTGTAGGGGATTTTTCCTTAACATGCAATTTTATGTTAACAAGCATTATTTTGATCCAATCGTTGAATCGGAGTGAAATTTTATTAGAAGAGTGTAGAGGCATTGCTTCCTTTAGATCAAAATTCATACCCATTGGAGTTTAGGGGGGCCTTCAACTAAGGCCTAGAAGTTACTGTTCGGGATTTGCTATATTTTCTTAATTGATTTAAGATTCCCTTTTCCTATTTGAATTTGAACTCTTTTATTATTTTTCCAGCTTTGTTTATGACTTTTTTACTAGCATATAAGCAGCCTAGAAGAATTCTAATAGGGAGTTTTTTATTAGAATATTTGTGTGGTGAAATGTTCAATAACAAAATTTTGAATTAAGGTTTGTGGTGTGATACTATTCGATAAAATTTTGTATTGCTTGTTCTTGCTATCTTTCTTGTGTTTTTGTTTGTGCTAGTTGGTATCAGAGCTTTGTCATTTTCTTTATGGAAAAATAGATTATTGTCTCCAAAAATATTGTTGCTCTATTTCTATAACATATACTCCTGTAAATTGAAAAGTGAAAAAAGGGGAAATGTAGGGCTTTTTCTGGCACAATAATATTGTGATTCCATTGGATTGGCAGTGTAGCTGTCTTTGAAGGCCTGATTCCTTCTCTGTTTGGTCATAGAATATTATTTATTAATGCTCTAGAAGGTGAGAACCAGTACACAGCAAAATGGTGCCTTTAAGATTCCAATACTTGAAACGTTTTACTAAGCATTGAGAGACCAGTTATCTAACCTGCTTTACCAATATCTTCCTGGAGGGATGGATTAAGTCTGGTGTGCAACCATGTTGTTGAACTGTTTTTTCTTCTGGAATTTGTGATAACTAGTTTTCCTTTTAAGCAAGTGAAGGCCGTGTCAATACCTTTTTTATTTATTGTTGCCTTGTGTGTCCTCCCAAATTGGCTCTTTTTCTATTTGCACTATACTTGATATAATTCTACCGGACACGCATTTTGCAAGGTAATAACTGGATTAATCTATGGTCAATTTTATGGCTGTGCATGCAAATGATTTGTCTCATCTGATCTATTTATTTTGCAGGAATGCAATATTGAAGAGGTTCCAGATGAGGAAGAACCTCCTTCATATAGTTCAAAGGATAAAAAAGCCGATGGACCAGATGCTAAAGCACCCAGTCTTATTTTCAAGATAACCAGCAAGGTTCCATACAAAACTGTTTTGAAAGGTATGCATCTTTTGTACTTCTCAAGTGAATTTTCTTTCTTCTTATGTTGTTTGCAGCTGCTGTTACATTTCTAACTGTCCTTTTATCTTGCAGCTCGCAGTCCTGTTGTTTTGAAAGCTGAGAGCATGGCTGACAAAGTTGAATGGATGAACAAGATATCAAAGGTTGCTCAACCTTCTAAAGGAGGGCAAATGAGGGGTGTATCTCCTGAAGGTGGTCCTGCAACGCGGGAGAGTATTTCGGATGGTTCATTGGTATGATTACATACTGCACATTGGTTCACCTATAGTGAAATCCTCCTTTGGATTAATTCTCTAGCTACCTCCAATGTTTTCCTCACTATGTATGCGGGATGGTTTAGTTATGTATTCTGTGAAGCAGTTTGGTCCAGTAAGCATGTGCATAAAGGTTAAAAGTACAGAACTTGAACATTTCTGAGTTAGGCTTTGAAATTCATCAGAAACAAACTTGTTTTTTTGTGTGCAGGATTTGATGGCTCGAAGGCCTGTGGATCCTGAAGAAGAACTTAGATGGATGTCTCAAGAAGTGCGTGGATATGTAGAGGCAGTTCTGAATAGCTTGGCCGCTAATGTACCCAAAGTAAGCTTGTCATCATTTTTTTTTTGTTTTTATTTTCTCCTTATAGCTGCTCACTTATGAGAGGCTTTTATAATGCTTCATAATTGGTCAATCAGGCAATTGTTTGAGAAAGCAAAGGAAGATATGCTGAATCAGTTGTATAACTCTATCAGGTATGGTGCAGTGTCTTTTTCTGTATTTGATTACTTTTGTCCATTGCTTTACTAGGAAGCTCATACATAGCTACTTGTTGGATCAGTTCATGTGATTATTATTAATATCCTGTTTGTCACATGGATGCCTGTTCTACAGGAATTTTCCTGTGACTGAAACATAAATTTTGAAACTGTTTTTAAGGAAATTGTAACGATCCATTTTGTATTTGACTATGATTAGTGCTCAAAGCACAGCCAGAATTGAAGAGCTTCTTCAAGAGGACAAGAATGTAAAGTGCAGGAGGGAGCGTTACCAGAAACAGTCCTCCCTCCTTTCAAAGCTAACACGCCAACTCAGCATCCATGACAACCGAGCTGCTGCTGCTGCTTCTAGCTGGCCTAATGGTGATAGAGCAGGTTTGTAGTTGAAAATTGTTGTTGAGATAGAAAGGACACTGAAATGTCGAACTTTGATGAACATTGAACTGTTGAATTTACTGGTGGAATTATTCAAACCATTTCATGCTGTCTGCCAACAAATTTTTCCTAATTCTTCATGAGAAAGATGTGGAGTGGTCTATTTGCACTCTCCAAAGTCTTTCTTCACACTAATAATAATTGAATGGAAGAGAATTACCTTACCTAGCCTTTACTGTACTATTTGGAGAAGATTATAACCAGAAGAAATGTGATGAGGGGTGGTCGTCATCTGATAGGGTTGGGCAGCCCAATGATTAGCATATTAGGTGTTTTTCTCTTCATGTGATAGATGAAGCTACAGTTTTCCTGCAGATATGTTGTGTTTTCTCCACCTGGCATGACGATCACTTTGGTTTAAAGTATGTTTTTTCAATGGATCAAATTTTACCTGGCCATCCATATGGATCATAGCCTCTGATTATTGTTCAATTTTTCCTTTGACCCTGAGCTGCCATGCCTCTTTAAACACTTAAGAGTCTTCATCATTGATTGTTTCATTACATTTTCATTTCTCCTTTCAAGGACTCACTGTAGTATGTCTATTTTCCCATCCTCACTCGCTCTCTTGAAATGTATGGAAGGAATATGTATTATGACTAGTTCATAGAAATAATATTTAACTGCATTGTAGATTCTGCAAAACACCCATCATGAAGCATTTGCTTATTCCGAACCCTATACTTCAGAATCTTTAGAAGAGAAGAGGGTGTTTGTGTACATAAGACTTTGTGTACATAAGACTATAGCTCTTCAATACCGGGTTCTTACAGCTTGCCCCAGATAGAACAATGGATGCAAGGAGTCCTTGAAATCCATTTGTTGTATTTTTTTTGCTCCGCTCCCTATTCTTGGAGTTTTATTTTTTATTTTTGAAATTGCTGTCATTTTTGCATGGCTGTTGTGCAATTTTGCTTGTATGGATTCTATAAAATTTGCGATATCCTCATCAAGGGAACCATATATTGTAATTTCCGATTGCGATTGCGACTACTGACGACAACCTCTTCACTTTGACGTTGGTGGTTGAATGTCAGTGGTTACTAATTCCGAGCTTGTAAATGGTTACTTTGAGATGGATGTTTTATGTGTATTAATTCTCTACAGGTATTGCATGAAAATCAAGGGAGAGAGAGGAAAGAGGGAGAAGGAGAGAGGAAAGAGGGAGAAGGAGAGAAAATGGGGATATTGGAGCTGTGTTGTTTCTCCATTGACAACTTGAGCCGCCATGGGATTGGGAGGATAACAAGATGTTTTCCTTGGATAAAGTTGCATGCGCCGCTTTCCCACATGCTAGCACTAGCATATGCTTGTCAGCTATTTTTTATTTTTTTTTAGTTCAGCCCCTTGTCATTGTTTTTAGTCCTTATTCTTTGATAACTATTTAAGTTTATTTTTTTATAGGTTTTTAACAGGGGTGAGCAAATAAACCGAGAAAAAAATAACTGAAAAAACCGAACCGAAAAAAAAAACCGATTAAACCGATTAAAATTTTAAAAAAACCGACCGGTTCGGTTCGGTATCGGTTTTACGCTTATAAAATCGAAAAAACCAAACCGAAAAAATAACCGGAAAAAAACCGAGCCAAACCGAGCCAAAACCGGAAAAACCGAGCCAAAACTGGAAAAAATTGAGCAAAAACTGAAAAACCGAACCAAACTGGTTTTCCTCCTAAAAAAACCGAATCGAAATCGGCTGGTTCGAACCGGTTTCGGTTTTTTTTTTTCAAAAAAATAATAATTCAGTTTGGTTACTTTTTTTGATAAAAATCGAACAGAACCGGTTTTGCTCACCCCTAGTTTTTAATTTGGTTTCAAACTTCATCTCTCTCATACGGGGAGAAAGGAAGGGAGATGATAAGAGAAATTTTTATTTATTTGGTTTTGTTGTGGTTCTATAGTTTAGATCCAAACTTCACTTACCATGGAGAAAAGAAGTAAAGGGAAATGAAAGAGATATTTGGTTATTTGGTTAAACTAATTTAGCTCATTATAATCATCTTATGACCCTAACCGTATATGTAGCGGGTTAGACTTGATTAACAGAGATCGATTTAATATGGTGTTGTTTTTTTTATTTTACTTTGATTTTATTTTAATTTTTTTTATGAATTTTTCCTTTAATATTTTGTTTTGCGTTTAAATCTAATCAAGTTAAGTAGGGGTTTACAACAACGTCTTGAAATTGTTATAGAGCCAAATTAGGTTTTGAATTGGGTGATTGAGTTAAAAATAGGCTCTTTGATCAAATAGCACATGTGGAGCCAACTTTAACTCAATTGGATTTGGAATCCAGGCTATCTAATGGGCTATAACGTGGGGAATTATGCTAGCAAATTATTTTTGTTTTCAATTTAAATTTTATTTTCAATGTAATTTTTGTCATTAACAATTCTTTTTAGCTTCCTTTTTTTCCCATAATTTTTTATAATTTTACTCAACTCTTGATCAAGCTTTTGATGTATATTTTGGTTTTTTTTTTTTTCATTTTCAACTCAAAATTTAACATTGTCCTTATATTTTATTTATTATTGAATTGATTTTTTATTCGATCCACAAGGACTTGAGTGTATAAAGGCTACATTATTATTCCCTTTTTTACCCTCTGCTCCATGTGAGTTGATATAATTTATGAATATATAAATGCCTATGAATTACTAGGATAGAAAAATCAGCACCATTAATACATAGAGTGAACATTTTCTTCTTCTACATTTATCATCTACATTCATTAAGGCAACATTTTCATAAATTAAGCTTTAGAGGGTCCTTTATATAACACAAGGACTTGTTTTTCAAGAGTTTGTGGACCTTCAACCAAGCTCTAGACTTTGTTAGTGATGCAGTCTATGACAAGGCATAACAAAAGTTTGATCATTTCCTTTTCATTTTATTAACTCTCCATCTTTTTTCCATGATATATAATTTATACAATCTAAGACAATGAAGGGTTATAGACCTCCCCAACATAGGATCTCCATTAATGATCCTAGATCTCCATCAACTTAAATAATAACAAGAATGCTCGCTAAAACTCTTTTGGCCATGCAAAAGCAATTTAAAGCCTTGCCTATCTCTTGTAGGTGGCACTACAATTAGAGTTACCATCGCACCACCAAGAACATATAAATAACTTTAATTCTTAGAAGAGGTAGACTAAAAGGAGATACAAAGAGTTAATAAGGACACTATTGCTCTTAAAGTCCACCCAACGACCACTCTCACCATCTTAAGGAACGTTCTCAAACTAAGCACTCTATATATGATCTCTATAAGTCCAATGACAAAGCATAAAATGGTTGCAATCACATGGGCATCCACTATCATTATTATTAATCCTCATTAGAGTCTTTCTTTAGTAGTCATGAATAAAAAAAGTTCTGGAAAAAAAGTGAAATATTAATTTAATAAGCCTCAAAAGAAAAGTACAACCCCACCAAGTAATGGGTTCTCTATTATCTAAACGAGTATTAGATACTCACCTCATCATCATAAATATGAACTTGAAAAATTATAATGGGTTTATAGGCTCAAAAGAACACATATAAAATATATGCAATAACTTAGAGTTCTTACTATAAGACATTGACATATGTGCAAGATTCTTCCAACTAAGAGATACAAAGAGTTAATAAGGACACTATCGCTCTTAAAGTCCACCCAACGACCACTCTCACCATCTTAAGGAACGTTCTCAAACCAAGCACTCTATATATGATCTCTATAAGTCCAATGACAAAGCATAAAATGGTTGCAATCACATGGGCATCCACTATCATTATTATTAATCCTCATTAGAGTCTTTCTTTGGTAGTCATGAATAAAACAAGTTCTGGAAAAAAAGTGAAATATTTATTTAATAAGCCTCAAAAGGAAAGTACAGCCCCACCAAGTAAGGGGTTCTCTATTATCTAAACGAGTATTAGATACTCACCTCATCATCATAAATATGAACTTGAAAAATTATAATGGGTTTATAGGCTCAAAAGAACACATATAAAATATATGCAATAACTTAGAGTTCTTACTATAAGACATTGACATATGTGCAAGATTCTTCCAACTAAAAGGAGATACAAAGAGTTAATAAGGACACTATTGCTCTTAAAGTCCACCCAACGACCACTCTCACCATCTTAAGGAACGTTCTCAAACGAAGCACTCTATATATGGTCTCTATAAATCCAATGACAAAGCATAAAATGGTTGCAATCACATGGGCATCCACTATCATTATTATTAATCCTCATTAGAGTCTTTCTTTGGTAGTCATGAATAAAAAAGGTTCTGGAAAAAAAAGTGAAATATTTATTTAATAAGCCTCAAAAGAAAAGTACAACCCCACCAAGTAAGGGGTTCTCTATTATCTAAACGAGTATTAGATACTCACCTCATCATCATAAATATGAACTTGAAAAATTATAATGGGTTTATAGGCTCAAAAGAAAACATATAAAATATATGCAATAACTTAGAGTTCTTACTATAAGACATTGACATATGTGCAAGATTCTTCCAACTAAAAGGAGATACAAAGAGTTAATAAGGACACTATTGCTCTTAAAGTTCACCCAACGACCACTCTCACCATCTTAAGGAACGTTCTCAAACTAAGCACTCTATATATGGTCTCTATAACTCCAATGACAAAGCATAAAATGGTTGCAATCACATGGGCATCCACTATCATTATTATTAATCCTCATTAGAGCCTTTCTTTGGTAGTCATGAATAAAAAAAGTTCTGGAAAAAAAGTGAAATATTTATTTAATAAGCCTCAAAAGGAAAGTACAGCCCCACCAAGTAAGGGGTTCTCTATTATCTAAACGAGTATTAGATACTCACCTCATCATCATAAATATGAACTTGAAAAATTATAATGGGTTTATAGGCTCAAAAGAACACATATAAAATAAATGCAATAACTTAGAGTTCTTACTATAAGACATTGACATATGTGCAAGATTCTTCCAACTAAAAGGAGATACAAAGAGTTAATAAGGACACTATTGCTCTTAAAGTCCACCCAACGACCACTCTCACCATCTTAAGGAACGTTCTCAAACGAAGCACTCTATATATGGTCTCTATAAATCCAATGACAAAGCATAAAATGGTTGCAATCACATGGGCATCCACTATCATTATTATTAATCCTCATTAGAGTCTTTCTTTGGTAGTCATGAATAAAAAAGGTTCTGGAAAAAAAAGTGAAATATTTATTTAATAAGCCTCAAAAGAAAAGTACAACCCCACCAAGTAAGGGGTTCTCTATTATCTAAACGAGTATTAGATACTCACCTCATCATCATAAATATGAACTTGAAAAATTATAATGGGTTTATAGGCTCAAAAGAAAACATATAAAATATATGCAATAACTTAGAGTTCTTACTATAAGACATTGACATATGTGCAAGATTCTTCCAACTAAAAGGAGATACAAAGAGTTAATAAGGACACTATTGCTCTTAAAGTTCACCCAACGACCACTCTCACCATCTTAAGGAACGTTCTCAAACTAAGCACTCTATATATGGTCTCTATAACTCCAATGACAAAGCATAAAATGGTTGCAATCACATGGGCATCCACTATCATTATTATTAATCCTCATTAGAGCCTTTCTTTGGTAGTCATGAATAAAAAAAGTTCTGGAAAAAAAGTGAAATATTTATTTAATAAGCCTCAAAAGGAAAGTACAGCCCCACCAAGTAAGGGGTTCTCTATTATCTAAACGAGTATTAGATACTCACCTCATCATCATAAATATGAACTTGAAAAATTATAATGGGTTTATAGGCTCAAAAGAACACATATAAAATATATGCAATAACTTAGAGTTCTTACTATAAGACATTGACATATGTGCAAGATTCTTCCAACTAAAAGGAGATACAAAGAGTTAATAAGGACACTATTGCTCTTAAAGTTCACCCAACGACCACTCTCACCATCTTAAGGAACGTTCTCAAACTAAGCACTCTATATATGGTCCCTATAAATCCAATGACAAAGCATAAAATGGTTGCAATCACATGGGCATCCACTATCATTATTATTAATCCTCATTAGAGTCTTTCTTTGGTAGTCATGAATAAAAAAAGTTCTGGAAAAAAAGTGAAATATTTATTTAATAAGCCTCAAAAGGAAAGTACAGCCCCACCAAGTAAGGGGTTCTCTATTATCTAAACGAGTATTAGATACTCACCTCATCATCATAAATATGAACTTGAAAAATTATAATGGGTTTATAGGCTCAAAAGAACACATATAAAATATATGCAATAACTTAGAGTTCTTACTATAAGACATTGACATATGTGCAAGATTCTTCCAACTAAAAGGAGATACAAAGAGTTAATAAGGACACTATTGCTCTTAAAGTCCACCCAACGACCACTCTCACCATTTTAAGGAACGTTCTCAAACGAAGCACTCTATATATGGTCTCTATAACTCCAATGACAAAGCATAAAATGGTTGCAATCACATGGGCATCCACTATCATTATTATTAATCCTCATTAGAGTCTTTCTTTGGTAGTCATGAATAAAAAAAGTTCTGGAAAAAAAGTGAAATATTTATTTAATAAGCCTCAAAAGAAAAGTACAACCCCACCAAGTAAGGGGTTCTCTATTATCTAAACGAGTATTAGATACTCACCTCATCATCATAAATATGAACTTGAAAAATTATAATGGGTTTATAGGCTCAAAAGAACACATATAAAATATATGCAATAACTTAGAGTTCTTACTATAAGACATTGACATATGTGCAAGATTCTTCCAACTAAAAGGAGATACAAAGAGTTAATAAGGACACTATTGCTCTTAAAGTCCACCCAACGACCACTCTCACCATCTTAAGGAACGTTCTCAAACTAAGCACTCTATATATGATCTCTATAAGTCCAATGACAAAGCATAAAATGGTTGCAATCACATGGGCATCCACTATCATTATTATTAATCCTCATTAGAGTCTTTCTTTGGTAGTCATGAATAAAACAAGTTCTGGAAAAAAAGTGAAATATTTATTTAATAAGCCTCAAAAGGAAAGTACAGCCCCACCAAGTAAGGGGTTCTCTATTATCTAAACGAGTATTAGATACTCACCTCATCATCATAAATATGAACTTGAAAAATTATAATGGGTTTATAGGCTCAAAAGAACACATATAAAATATATGCAATAACTTAGAGTTCTTACTATAAGACATTGACATATGTGCAAGATTCTTCCAACTAAAAGGAGATACAAAGAGTTAATAAGGACACTATTGCTCTTAAAGTCCACCCAACGACCACTCTCACCATCTTAAGGAACGTTCTCAAACGAAGCACTCTATATATGGTCTCTATAACTCCAATGACAAAGCATAAAATGGTTGCAATCACATGGGCATCCACTATCATTATTATTAATCCTCATTAGAGTCTTTCTTTGGTAGTCATGAATAAAAAAAGTTCTGGAAAAAAAGTGAAATATTTATTTAATAAGCCTCAAAAGGAAAGTACAGCCCCACCAAGTAAGGGGTTCTCTATTATCTAAACGAGTATTAGATACTCACCTCATCATCATAAATATGAACTTGAAAAATTATAATGGGTTTATAGGCTCAAAAGAACACATATAAAATATATGCAATAACTTAGAGTTCTTACTATAAGACATTGACATATGTGCAAGATTCTTCTAACTAAAAGGAGATACAAAGAGTTAATAAGGACACTATTGCTCTTAAAGTCCACCCAACGACCACTCTCACCATCTTAAGGAACGTTCTCAAACTAAGCACTCTATATATGGTCTCTATAAATCCAATGACAAAGCATAAAATGGTTGCAATCACATGGGCATCCACTATCATTATTATTAATCCTCATTAGAGTCTTTCTTTGGTAGTCATGAATAAAAAAAGTTCTGGAAAAAAAGTGAAATATTTATTTAATAAGCCTCAAAAGAAAACTACACCCCACCAAGTAAGGGGTTCTCTATTATCTAAACGAGTATTAGATACTCACCTCATCATCATAAATATGAACTTGAAAAATTATAATGGGTTTATAGGCTCAAAAGAACACATATAAAATATATGCAATAACTTAGAGTTCTTACTATAAGACATTGACATATGTGGAAGATTCTTCCAACTAAAAGGAGATACAAAGAGTTAATACGGACATTTTTGCTCTTAAAGTCCACCCAACGACCACTCTCACCATCTTAAGGAACGTTCTCAAACTAAACACTCTATATATGGTCTCTATAAATCCAATGACAAAGCATAAAATGGTTGCAATCACATGGGCATCCACTATCATTATTATTAATCCTCATTAGAGTCTTTCTTTGGTAGTCATGATTAAAAAAAGTTCTGGAAAAAAAGTGAAATATTTATTTAATAAGCCTCAAAAGGAAAGTACAGCCCCACCAAGTAAGGGGTTCTCTATTATCTGAACGAGTATTAGATACTCACCTCATCATCATAAATATGAACTTGAAAAATTATAATGGGTTTATAGGCTCAAAAGAACACATATAAAATATATGCGATAACTTAGAGTTCTTACTATAAGACATTGACATATGTGCAAGATTCTTCCAACTATATTTCACAGATTTACTCAGGCGTGGTATCATAACTTAGATCCAATCTTCATATTTGATTTCTATGACCTTTTTCCAAAGTTTGTCATCCACTTTAACACCATCATTTCAGCTAAAAAAACTATATTAAGCTCTTACTATCACACAATAGTAGGATAAGAGTACTAGAACGTAATTGAAAAGATTTAACAAAGATATTCTCTAAGTGGAAGGATTACTTGATCTCATTGTCAATGAAGCCTTTATTGATGTTTATAACTTGACCCTATGGAAACAATTTTATGTTCTCTCATTTTGGACTCTTTTCAAGGTGAAACAAGTCCTGGTTCTAGAAGCATAAGATGAAGATAAAAATCTCCATACATGAAAGGTCTCTTAAACGTTCATAAGCATCTGTAAGAATCTAAAATGATTAATTTATTATCAATTTGTCTTTCTCAGACTCATGAACATGTCTAAATAGTACTAGGACTGAGGTGTTTACTGCTATTAAAGGGAAATAATTCATGCAATACCCTTCTTCTATGAGGAGTGACACCCATATATATATATATATATATATATATAGAACTCCAATAAGTACTAATTGTTTCATAAAGATAGGAGACACAATATTAATGATTGTTATGCCTTTAAAAAAGAGATAGAAAGACACAATATTAATGATTCTTATGCCTTTTAAAAAGAGATCTAAAGACTAATTATCGAGGGCTATCTTTAGTAATTCATAAAAAAAGAAACTCCTACCTAGATATAAAAAGGAAAAGTCTAGTGCACCCTTAAATAAGTTATAAAGTTGCATTCCCTTCGTTGTAGGAACCTTCACCATTGGGTTTTCTCTAGCCATTTCTAAGTTAAAGTTATCTCTTTTGTAACAGCAAGAGCAGCAAACACAAGCTTCTTGATTTAGTCTTGTTTTTTGGATATCTCTACAATAGCTTTCACCATTTATGGAAAGTTCTCTCCTTGCTTCATTGGGCCTTCCACTATAACTTCAACGTCCTTCAGGAGTGTTTTTCTTACCTAATTTTTGTAAAGGGCTTCTCATCTTCAAGCTCCAATCCAAATACTCACCCTAAACAATTACTTTAACATGGATTCGGAAACATCACTAGCAACTAGGTCGAAGATTTGCATAAAGTCTATTTTGATTCCCTTAAATAGGTTAAAAAAATACAAATTACCTAATAGCTTTATTAGTTTATCCTCTAAAGTGTTAATGGAGCTAGCTCCTCTAAAAAATAAGTTATAAAGTTGCATTCCCTTCCTTGTGGGAACCTTCACCATTGGGTTTTCTCTAGCCATTTCTAAGTCAAAGTTATCTCTTTTGTAACAGCAAGAGCAACAAACACAAGCTTCTTGATTTAGTCTTGTTTTTTGGATATCTCTACAATAGCTTCCACCATTTATGGAAAGTTCTCTCCTTGCTTCATTGGGCCTTCCACTATAACTTCAACGTCCTTCAGGAGTTTTTTTCTTACCTAATTTTTGTAAAGGGCTTCTCATCTTCAAGCTCCAATCCAAATACTCACCCTAAACAATTACTTTAACATGGATTCGGAAACATCACTAACAACTAAGTCGAAGATTTGCATAAAGTCTATTTTGATTCCCTTAAATAGGTTAAAAAAATACAGATTACCTAATAGCTTTATTAGTTTATCCTCTAAAGTGTTAATAGAGCTAGCTCCTCTAAAAAATTAGGTTTTGAGCTCCTTAAAAGTGTCTTTCAGAGCACTCACCTAAACATATTAGCTTAAGCCTCGTTATCATCCATATTGGCTTTAGTTAGGATCAACTCTAGCTCCTTTATTCTATGCTAATAGGTAAAAAGGTTCTAATTAGCCTTTATGATACTCTTTTTAGTGACACATAAGTGCATTACCTAAGCATCCTTCCCATACAGGGCCTTATGAAGGGCATTCTTTAAGCTAAAGAATCAGGTTTCAAAAGTCTGATATACACCCCTCATGGCTTGAAAAGCCATGGTGCTCCCCTAAGCCACAAGTAAAGTCTAGGTTATCTCTTCACACTTTGTCTTCAACATTTAGCTCTCAGTACTTATATTTGAAAATATTATCATAACATCCTTATAAAAAACATGAGTAAAAAAGGAACCAACACTTAGTAAATGAATAATATTTATATAAGTCTCATGTTTATAGTAAACCCCAAATGATAGGAAATGTTGCTCCTACTCCAACACTCTAGATCCCTAAAGATCTATGATATTAACCCAAACATGTCGATTATGGACATCTCCTTTACTTCCAATATAGTAGAGTTGCTCCCGAGCATGACCATGAGGGCACACTTATTCTTTTTTTATCCAATTAAAGATGAGAGGAACAATATATACCATACCCTAACCTATTGAGTTTGGGAACTAAGACCAACAATCATTACCTCTCTTGGAGATAGTTGTAGAAGGGGGGTTACACCACTCATAAAGAGTCTCAACAAGAACAATTCCTACAAAAAGAAAAGGAGATCGATCCTTTCATGTTAATAGAAAAGAAAATGCAAAAGTCTTCTCTCTTAGTTAATACACATGTCTTTATTTTTAGGAAACAAATATTGAAAAAGCTTTGTAAACCCCAACCCAAAATTCAAACCTATAATAAATAAGTATTGTAAACCCTCACAAAAATAATAATAACAAATTGGTATGTGAAACATTTTTAATGGTCAAAGACTTGACATAAAATAAACATGTGTGATATCTAAATAAAGGTAAAATGGTAAATTGAGCAGCAAAATATAAATCTAGATAAAAAAAATATATTAATAAGCATTGATCTAAAAAATATCCCATAGTTGAAGATTTTAAAAAAAATGAATGGTATAACATTAATGGTAAAGTTGTAAAGTGGGGCAAATTTATAACTTAGAAAAAATGAGAAGTTAATTTATGATTTAGGAAAAGTTAGTGGCAAATTGGTGATTTAAGATAAAATAAGGGCATTGTAACCATTGTATAAAAATACAGAACCAACCCTAAATAAACAAGGGCTGATCGAATAGAAAAACAAGAGAGAGGGAGGAGTGGAGTTACAAAGAATGAGATATAAGAGCTGATAGAACATTAAAACCTACAAAGAAGAAAGGGTTTACTGAGAGGAAAAATGATGATGAGATGAGCAATGTGGAAGAAGAGTATAAAAGTAAAAATAATTATCAAATCCAAAGCTACCAAAGCCAAAACTATCTGACCCTATCTTCCCAAATATCCAGTTTGTTAATCCTTCTTCGATAAACCAAGCCGAAAATAATCTAAGTAGAGCCTATCAAAGAAACCAAAAACAACTCTTGCCTTCTATCTATGTCCTTAGGAGAAATGTATGCAAAATTATTAACCATAGGTCATCTAGGCCTTCTTTCATTTCCTCAACTAAAGCCTCCTTTCCAAATTGGTACAAACCAGATCTAACCTGTAAGTTCTATATTGAAAACCTTGGCTACAATAATGATACTTGCTCAGCATTTAAAAGGAAGCTCTTAAAATTATTCAAAGCATGATGGATAACCTTTAAAGATACCCCTAACATTAATTCCAACCCCCCTGCCTAATCATGCCTCTATTAGTAAGGGAGTAAATGTTGTGGAGTTTGGAAGAAAGAAAAATAAGGTTTTAAGGGTAACTATGGATAAATTGTATAACATATTAGTTTAAGCCGGGTGTTTTCCAATAAAAAATATATTAGGTTTAAGCAAGAGTAACATTTATTGTAGGTTCCATGAAGTAATGAGATATAATATCAATGAATGTGAAGAGTTGTCACTAAAAGGTGATACAAATGATGATTTGTGGTCTGTTACAAATAGAGAAGGAAAAGGATGATGTCGCAGTCATGATAAGTTTTCAAGGAAAGAAAGCAGAGATTTGTAGGCTTTAACATGCCGAGAGCAGCCTACCAAAGCTTGTCCTAATAAGACTTGTTGTTACCTATAATGGAAACTATAATGCATTGCCTCATAATTATGGAAATTCTCCTAATATTAAGGGTCTTACTCTTGTGTTTTAAACCAAGATTGATGGATTAACTCAAAATGGCAAGTGTTTTACACCTGAAGAGCTAGAAAAGCAATAAAAAGCCAAAGTCAAAGAGGTTGTAGATGCCATCAAAGATATGGAAATAAACAAACCCGCAAGTGAGGAAGAAACTGGTGAATTCCTAAAGCTGGTGAAGCATATTGAGTATAGTATGGTACAGTAGCTGAAGAAAGCCTCTGTTAGGATATTCTTGGTGTCTCTTTTCATGAGTTTTGAGCCCTATTGCAAGGTGTTGTAAAGAGTGTTGAATGAGGCATATATGCCCCAAGACATGATCCAAAGGACTATGAAGCATCTGGTCAGAATAATCCATGTGAAAAATTACCTATACTTCACTAAAGACGAGCTCGATGTTTGAGGAATGGGTTATAATAAACCACTATACATCATTATGAAGTGCAAAGGTTGTACCATTGGCAAAGTATTGATGAACAATGGTTCAACTTTAAATATACTTGCAAAACATGTGCTAGATGAAATGTTAGCTAATTCAACGCATATACTGCTAAACACTATGACAACTATGGCTTATGATGGTTCCTCAAAGCAAATGGTGGTGACCACTGAAATAAAGTTTTTCATTGGCCTGCAAGTGTTTTTAGTAACCTGTAAGTGATAGACATTCACCTGTCATACAACATGTTATTATAATGGTCTTGGATACACATTGTTGGTGCCATGGAAACATCATTGCATCAGTGTTGGAAGTATATTGTAAATGAGATGAGGTGATATTTTTGTGAACTTCAAATGACTAGATGCTCAGGCTTGATCAAAAAAGGTTGTTTTCTTTCTCAGTATTTATTTTATCTGCATGCATAATAAATATTAGCTTAATTCATGAAGTCACGACCCTTATGGAAAAGCTCTTCAAGTTTTGAGAGCACCATTTATCGGTTCAAGTTGCTTGCTTGATTAAAAAGGGCTTTTAAAAAGCACGTAATGTAGGCTATGGTTCATGGATATGAAAGAAAATAATTTCAAAGGCTCAAAAGGTGTTTGAGGGTTTTAAAAACCTAGGATCAACATCAATTATTCATCAACTCGTTTTCTATTGTTGTTTTTGTAGAGGAAACGACATAAAACCTTGTTAACCTCAAATATCAGACTTCTATTAACATAAGTCATAATGCAAGTCCACATTTCCATGATGAATAATTGACCTTAATCATCTGATAACATCAGAGGCTTTATAATGGATACCAAAAGTCACGTTTATAGCTTAGTCTCTTTTTTTTTTGTATTGATTGAAATTTCTTTTGCTTTTCATAGACTTGATAAGTGTTCTCCTCCCTTTATCTTTAACTTGTCTTTAAGTGAAGGCAATTTCACCTCATAGCCTTTCTCAAAAAAAATTTATATGCCCCCAGTCTATGTGTTTTCTTTTAGCTCTCTCTCAATCATTGGACTTTTGTTCTAAGCCTTCCCCTTTATCCATTAATTATATCAATGCCTTCAAAATATCTCTCATCTGCCCCCAGTGTTGGGTGTGATCCAAGTCAGGGTTTTTATGAAAAGAATATTCTATCCAGCTCAAAATGGGACTACAAGGGATATAATCTTTAGAAAGTGAAGGGATATCAAAGATGGCCTTTTCTCATTTCAAGCAAGGTCAGTTTAGAACCGATAAATTTTGACCCCATCCAGTGTAATGATTTGGCCTTGTAAGAATCATGATTCACGAGTCCATAACTACCGAATCTACTATATGTCATTATGCATACTGCTAAAACTTAGCTATATGATGTGTGGTTCAATTTTATGTGTGAGCTCAAAATTTGTTCGGTCACCTCATGTTATTTCAACAAAATCGAGTCATTTCTATAATCAAAACACTTTTAATCTTCAGGATTGATTAACCTTTATCGCATGTTGGAGTTTGATCAAAACATTTTGTCAGAATAAAATGTTAAACATCTGTTGATTTCAAAACAACAAAGAGACAAAAGCAAGACATGTTTCGGTAAAGGATGAGATGTGATCCCAAAACAAAATGCAGAATTCCATAACAATATGATTGACATTTCATCACCATTCTTGAATCAGCTTTTCTGGCAATATCTGCGTTTTGCCAAGCACCTTCGATCACATGTCATTCTAAAGATTTTTGGGGGGCAATATAGCCAATGACACCCTCCTTCACAAACTCTACTTGTCTCTTGCTCTCCAACTTCAGGACTCAATTCTTGCAATTCTTGAAACTGTTCACTTGAAATGGTTGAGGACCCCACCATGACATCACATCTCTTATCTGGATTATACCACCTAGAAATTAGTGGTTGCATGGGATTTGTCGGCGTCTAGCAAAAGTCTAGAATCTGGTAGATTCTGGTAAATAAACCCACATGGCAAAAGAATGTCTTTCTTTGGCAAAGACATTTGAGTAGCTGATGATACATCGACACTTGGCTAGACCATATAATTAAGGTTTCCCACCGTCAGTCTTCTTTGGATTCATCTCTCATCATTGTTCTGGAATCCTTGGTCGAACCTTCAATCTTTCCCATCTTGATAGCTTGTTCAAAATTATTTTTTTTTGGCAATCCACACAACTTCCCGTCAATTTCCCAATATTATTGTTGTTGTTTTAGGATTGTTGGAAACCTCTCAATATCTAGGTAATCCTGGCAGCGCACAAAAACAAAAGCGTGTGGAATCACACATTGTCCAAATTGGAAGAGAACCCGATGAATCTACAACATCTTCTATTTCCTCTTTGATTCCTCCCTGACGGTGCAGCAAACAACCACTTTTGCGTTTTAATGCTGATACTGGAAGGAAACAATTATGGACAATTTGAAACCACTGCATCCCTTCTTGGATTTCCCACTTGCATATCCACAAACAGATTCTTGCCGAGAGATCTCTGCTACATTGAAGTTTGATATTTGCTCATGTTTTTTCAAACCAAGTCTGGCTCTTCAACCTGCTACAGTTTCTTCGTGCTAAAATTGATGAGAGAAATATTTGTAGCATATGCAATTAGTAAATCCCCTCTTGCACTCTTAACTTGCAGCATCATAAACAGATTTTTGTAGAGAGAGCTCTTCCACGTTGAAGTTTGACGACTACTCATATTTTCAGACCAGACCTGACTCCTCTGCCTACTACAATGTTTTGTTCGTGCCACTGGTGGGAAAAATAGTTTCAAAGCATATGAAATTAATGCATCCCCTTTTGCATTTCCCATTTGGCAGATCCATAAATAAATCTTTACAGAGAGAGCTCTGCCACGTAGAAGTTCAGTGTCTAATCATGGTTTTTCAGACAAACATCTTGTGCTGCTGAAATGGAATTGAGCTCATAATTGGGGTAGCTTCAAAGAAGACTAATGCACCATGTACAGGAGATCGGTAGTTGTTTGGTTCCATTAGATGATGTGGAGGCGATGAACATTTAACAGTGCAACTGGACAAGAACCAGAGTTGTCATTAGTTGATGACTGAAGGCATTGTTGCTGTTGTTCATGACGGAAAAGGAGAGATACAGCTTCAATTGGACGTGAACAAGCAGTGTTCCCACAGAAGACTATGCAGACACTCTCTTTCCATTTGATGATCAACACTTCTTCGAGCAGATCTGAGTCCAGCTACTTCACCTTTGATGCTCTCAACCTTAATCTGATAATGAGCCTATATTTGACTCCTTTGTTCACTTCCCTCATCTTTCTTCAATCACGTGCAGCACAACTTGTACAGGTGACCTACCTTTCAACCCGGTTCATGCATGATAAATGTATGAACATGTAATCTATATGATGAACTAGCCCTTCGAGGGGTGACAATATGGTCGTAACTCTTGTATGATGGAACAAGAATCATGATTTTTGCCCAAACTCTACAATGAAAATTTTCGGAGTGACGGCCAATGTGTCACCCACAAGTCTTGAGTTCAAGAAGGGTTTGCCCTTATGCAAATAACGATAGCACATACAACCTAAGGACAGGTTCTATTCATTACGTGAACATGGGTAGGTTTTCTATCTGGTCTCAAAAGGGTATCATATCTGCCCAGTGACGTTCTTCGTAAAGACAGTATGGGGGCGTTGCAAGGAATAGTTAAGGCACGTATACCCACCATTACCAAGTAGGCACTCAGATATGAGTTGGGTGTTTCACGCATCTGAACCCTGACCAATAGTCTTAGGGCAGATCGCTAGTTCCCCACCTAACCTAGAAGCTTGTGTGTGCTTTCAAAAATAAGTACAGGTGATGCATAAAACAATTCTATAAAATGCATGAAAACAAATATTAAAAAAAAAGAGATAAAATTGCAAAAACTTAAACATATCAAATACACAAAGCTTAGTCCAATAATGTTAGAAACAATACCTTCCCTAGTGGAGTCATCATTCTGTCGCACGTCGGAAAATCCGCGCGGCATCGGCTGGCGATTTTTATCGTTGTTGCGTTGTTTGCTTTGATTGATTCGTTGGAGTCACCACCTAGTAATTTATTGAAGGCTACTAGGAAACCAGATGTACTGTTCTTTTCAGAGATTCCCGAGTAAGGGACTGGTTGTGGTTAGGGAAGGTATTAGCACCCCTAACACACCCTACCTAAGGTAAGTTGCTTCGCGAATTTGATGTGTTAAAGAAGTTTTAATAATTGTCTTTTCATCGGATATTAGAAATACAACTTAGGATCCAATCAAAATATTAAATTCTTCTTTAATCCTTGCAATTTTATCATAAATAAAAAAAACATCCATAAAAAAAGCATACAAACACACACATACAATTTCACTATATTTTCTTATCTTTTCCTTTTCTTTTTTTTTCATATTTACAAAATACAAATAATAAAAATTCAATGCTAAATAAAAAATTTACATCAAACCATTTAAAATTACAAAACAGCCCCTAAAACATCCTAAATTTGCAGGGAAGGCCATCTGCAACCGTATGAACCAGTTGATTTTAGTTTTTATTTCATTTTTGTCTTTGAAATCTGCTTCGACTTTTATCTCTTTTTCAGATCTACTCCGGTTCTATCTTCTTCCTTCTTCGTGGCATCCATTCTTTCCTTCTTCAATCGGTGGCAGGTTTGGCGGTGACGGCGTTGTGCAGGAGCTGGAGGAAGACGGCGGATAGATATAAGTCCGTGAGCACCGCTGTGTTTGGGCTGATCTAGAGGAAGCAAGTAGAGGCGGGTGGATATCTAGTTCGGTCTGTGATGGTTGTGGGTCGGCCATCGATGCTCGGTTGGAACTGAGGACGCTTCTACTGAAGAGATCGAAGGCGAAGAAGACGTTGCTGAGGGGAAAGCTTCGGGTTGATGGAGATGAAAAGATCGGTCTGGGTCTGTCGGTTCAAGGGGGGAAAATGCAGAGGTCAAGGAGCTGTGAACCGGTGGGTGTTGGCGTGGCAGCTACTTAATTTGGCCAGAGGAAAGGAAAACTTCGGGCGGTGGCTTGGTTTTCAGGGGAAGGGTCTGACCGCTGGTTTTTCAGGTGAGAGAGGGCAGATTTATGGCTTGGGGAAACGGAGTGGCTGCTCCTGTTTGGTTTTGAAAGAGAAGGGGTTGTGGGTGTGTTGTCGGCTGAGGGAGAAGACGCTCTGATGTTGTTGCTGGGTGAGGGAGAAAGGAATGGCCGGGGATTGGAGAGTGATTCAAACCGGGGGGCGACTGTTTGGCCAGTTTTTGCAGGGGATAAGAGCGGGTTGGTGTTTTGTTTTGGTTTTGGCCGGGGAAGGGAGAAGTCAGGGGGGAACTGCAGTGTAGAGAAAAAAATTCAACGTGGGGGCGGCGACTCTCTTGTTAGAGATAGATTTAGGGTTTTCTTTTTTGTATTTTTCTGATGTTTCAAAACTGCCCCCCCTTTTAAAAAGTGTTGAGAAGACTCGTATTTGAACATGTTCAAAAGATACGTAAAAACTTAAATTATTTTTTAGACGACGTTGAAATTGCTAAAATTACGAAAATATATTTAAAAACATATGTTTTTGGATTTTCTTTGTTTTTTCTCTATTTTTGAATTTTTCTGAAAATTTATCAAAACATGGGTCAAAAATTGGGTAGCAACAGGCATTTTAAAGATATGACAAATGCTTTTACCCAAGGTTTGGCTGCTATAAGCATCAACATATTGGAACAAGATGACAATAAAGTTAGAATCTAGAGAGAGGCACTCTCCTCCCATAGAGTTGATTCCCTTGGTAGCACTGGCGGATTCTAGAGTTTGATTTCCCCTTGATTTCCTTGTCTTCCTCACTTTGATCTCTTCCCTTCTCCATCTTTTCCACCTGATTTTGTTCTTTTCTCAGTTCCCCCACTTTTTTTCCCACCTATGATTCAATTCAAATGGCCAAAACTAGACGGAAGATTGTTACTACAGTGTCTCGTGGAAAAGACACCCTGCATGTGCATGTTCCCGATGATCCAAATCATGATGGCTCTATTGTTCTTGGTCTTTAGGCTATCAAAATCGGATGTTATCTCCTGTACATCTTCTTCTGTCCCTTCTCCTCTATCTCCATCCAAGATCAATCCTTTCTGCCCTGATGTTCTTCCAACCATCCCTGAGATTAGTTCTGGTTCTAAGCTTTTGGATACTGTTACAGTTGAAGACTAAGAAAATGAAGCTTTGGTTGAAGTGCTATTGGAAGAGGAACAACTTGATTTTTCTTTTTCTGATGATGATTGTTGTGATGGTTCCCCCAAATCACCACCCCTGCTTTCCCCTCCTACTACTCCAATTCCTCCTCTTGTCGCCTCAAGGGTAGTCTACAACATACATCTACAGGAGCAGGTACTCCCCTCCCTTCTGCCTCTAGTAGTCATGTGTGGCGAGATCTTTTCTCTTCTAACCGACCATCTGCTCCCTGTACAAAGCTACAAAATTTCTCCCTTAATCATCTCACTAAATCATGTGCCATCTCTCCAAAAGATTTCCAACCTCAATTTGAGGTCTGGAACTTGTGTGCTGTTGGTTATGTTTCAGGTAAGAGCCCTGGTTATAAGGCCTTGAATGGCATCATTTCCTCTGTATGAAAGTGTGAGGCTTCTCTCACTATCCATGACTCTAGGTGGCTGATTTACAGATTTAATCGGGAGGAAGACAAGATCTCTACTCTTCGTGGTGGGCCCTACCTTGTGTATGGCAAACCCCTCATTCTAAGGCCTATGATGAAATTTTTTTATTTCTCCAGTGAGGAGATGATGAGGGCTCCTATCTAGGTAAGATTTCCAAACCTTCATATTTGTTGGTGGTCTCTTCTATGTCTGTCCAAGATTGTTAGTGTTCTAGGAAAACCCATCCATTATGACCACATGACCTTTATTCTCTCTTGCCTGTCCTATGCAAAAGTTCTTATTAAACTTGACCTTCATGAAGACACTCCACACTCTATAGCGGTGTCTTTGCCATCTGGTCCGGTGCTTTAACAAAAGGTAGTCTATGAATCTCTGCCAAAATTTTGTAACTTTTGCAATGCCCTTAGCCATACTTGGCTTTTTTGCTCCAAAGCTGCATCCAATATCAAAGATAGGGGTTGTACTCAGGTTAACCAATCAAGTAAAGGGGGAGTCTTTAAAAGACTGAGACCTTAAATACAACAATATAAGCAAGCCATATCCATAGATACGTAAGAGCAGAGTTAGCCATTATCAGTTTAGGTTTCTCCTATGGCTACATCAACCTCTCTTGTTGTGGCTTATTAGCCAGTTGGCTCTAGTGTTGCTCCTGATGGCTGGATCATGGTGGAGTCTAAGCGAAAGTCCAATAAACATGTTAAAAGCCCCTTCAATGGGAAGAAAGTGACTGTTGTTGAAGTTGTTTCTGGTAAAACTCCTTGTTATAATCTTGCTCTCTCTGCATGTGCAGATGCAGTTGTCCATCCAACTAGTATAGAAGTTGTTGTTGCTCCTGAATGTGCAGATGTTGTATTAAAAGTTGCTCTTTCTAGCATGATGTCTCCCAATCCGGGAGAAGGTATTCTGGCCTCTCAGCCTTTATAAGTTCCTTTTATAAGTTCTTTTTAGCATCATGCTCTTTCTAGCATGATGTCTCCCAATCCGGGAGAAGGTATTCTGGCCTTTCAGCCTTTATAAGTTCCTTTTTTGGGGGATTCAATCAAGACCAATAGGAAGCATAAAAGCACGAGGACCAGTACTGGTAGTAGAAGGGCCACCCCTTCTCCTGCATCTCCATGATTATATATACTTGGAATGTCAAGGAAGTCAATAATCCCTTGAAGCAACATGAGGTGGTTGGCCTTATGAAGAAATACCATATGGATAGTTGTGGTTTACTTGAAACTAAATTGATTCCCTCTAGGGTAGCCAACCTGCACAGGTTGAGACTTTGGGATTGGAAATATCTTTCCAATGCGGATGTAGCATCTATTGCTCATATTTTTTCTGTTTTCAGTATATATTCTGTATATATAATATACGTCTTCTTTGGTTCATTAGTATTATGAATAAATTTAAGTTATGTTATAGAAAAAAAAAAGAGGATTTTTTGGTTTTTTACCTCCTGCTAAGAAAAGTGCTTCGGTTTATTTCAAAATACTTCAATTGGTACACGCAAAAAATAGGCCAATTCCGCTGCTTTTTGCTCAATTTCTCGTGGAGTCAAATTCTCATCAGTACGAGTCAAAGGAATGGCCCCCTGGCCTCTGATTTCCATATAAAGGACACGCCGAGCAGAAAAACCCTCTTTAAGTTCTATTCTGATAGACTGAATATCTTTCATAAAGAGTCGTAGTAAGATGCGACGATTTTTTCCTGGAAATCCCCAACGAAAGCGTTCTATAAAACCTTTATTGAAAGCGTTCTATAGTTTCTATTGACCTGGTTTCTTCCACTACTTAAGCCCTTCATCTTTCTGTTCATAGTTTCATTTCTCAGTACAACTTTCAGGTTACTTTTGTTTATGGATTCAACTCTATTTTTGCTATAAGATCTTTATGGACTGATTTGCGATGCTGGAACTCCTTGTGTCCTTAGATGATTCTTGGTGATTTCAACTATGTTCTTTCCTCTGCAGACAAGCACAATGGTGAGCCTGTTTCTTCCTATGAAACTTCTGATTTTTGTTAGTACTGCTTAGATCTTAGGCTCCAGGATGTGAACTATACTAGTTGTCACTACAGTTGGACCAATGGTACTGTGTGGAGCAAACTTGATAGGGTTCTGACAAATCCTTATTGGTCTTCCTTTCAACGCTTGACGCATGTTCACTTTGATCCTCCTAGAGCTTTTACATTACCACACTCCTACCAAAGTCAGTTTGGATCATCATGTCCAAGACATGAGAAACTCCAAATTCTTCAACATGTGGGCTTCACATGATCAGTTCCTTGATGAGGTCTTTACTCATTGGCCTTTTGCTCTCTATGACACTCCCATTTATATTTTGTGTCGCAGGTTAAAGCTTCTAAAAAGGCACCTTAAAGAGCTAAATTGGTTATATTTTAGCCACATCTCAAAACGTATTTCTCGTCTTGAAACTGAGTTGGTGGATCATCAATTATCTCTGCATCATGACAGGGACAATCACCTTTTATTAGATCAGGAAAAGCTTCTTAGATCAAAAGCTTTCACAATCGAAGTTTGCAAAGAAGCAATTTTTCAATCAAAAGATCAAATGCAATTTTCTTAAAGACAGTTATAGAGGCACCAAGTTCTTCCATGCATTGATGAATCATAACCACAAAAGGAATTTCATTCCAGCCATTATGATCACTTATGGTTGTCAAAGCTCCTCTTTGGAGGAAGTTGGAGCAGTTTTTAGCAATTATTTCCAGCAGTAGCTTGGCATGTCCAACCCCACCATCCCTCTTGATAGTGCAGTCATCCATAGTGGGCCATGTCTTTCCTCTAGTTCTCATGATCTTTTGTTATCTCCGGTCACTCATGATGATATTCAAAAGGTAGTTTTCAGCACAAGGGATGACAAAGCTCCTAAGCCTGATCGTTATTCTTCCTTTTTCTTCAAACGTATTTGGCACATAGTTGGGGAAGATCTGTGTGCTGTTGTTCAGGATTTTTTCCCTACAGGTCGGTTCCTTAGGCAGGTTAATCACTTCATTATTGCTTTGGTTCCTAAATCAACTAATGTTACATCTCCATCTGATTTCAGGCCCATCTCCTCCTGCAATGTCATTTATAAGGTCATTGCAAAGATTATGGCTAGTCAACTAGCTCATGCACTTTCAGACATTATCAGCCCTTTACAAAATGCCTTCTTGGGTTGACGGTTTATGAGTAATAACATCAATCTTGTTCAGGAGCTACTCAGACATTATGGCAGGAAACGTTCCTCTCCTTGCTGCCTGTTGAAAGTGGATTTTAGGAAAGCTTTCGACTCTGTTCAATGGAATTTTCTAGAAAATCTTCTTCGTCAACTTGGGTTTCTAAACCGATTTGTTTCCTTTCTCATGTAGTGTGTATCCACTGCCTCATACTTTGTTGTTGTAAATGGTGATCTCCATGGTTTCTTTCTAGGAAAAAGTGGGGTTCAACAAGGGGATCCTTTATTCCCATACCTCTTTATTTGTTGTGTGGAATACTTTTCTAGGATGCTAAAGATGGCCTCTTAACAAGCTGATTTTTGGTTTCATCCCAAATGTCAGTTCCAACAACTCCACCTTTTTTGTCAGACTTCAGGGCTAGTAATAAATCCACATAAATCTTCTATCTTTTTTGGGGGAGTTAGGGATGCTCACAGGCAAACCATCCTTACTAAATCAGGCCTCAGGGCAGGGCTTTTCCCCTTCACTTACTTAGGGTTCCTTTGAGTCCCCATTAGCTATTTACCAGTTAGTTTGCACCTCTTTTAAATGCTTTGGAGTTGACAGTTCAAGGCTGGACTGGCAAGCATCTCTCATTGCTGGTTGTCTTGAGCTTCTTAGATCTGTGCTTTTTGGAAAGGTTCACTTCTTGGAAAGGTTCACTTCTAGCTGAACATTTTTCCCATGCCAGGGATTGTTCTTACCAAAATCATCAGCATCTACATGAATTTCTTATGAACATGGGACATCAGAAGAAATGGCTCAGCGTTAGTTGCATGTAAATTTCTCTACCTACCTAAAGTGGAAGGAGGTGTCGGTCTTTTTGATCTTAGAGCTCGTCATAAAAGCTTCCTTGCCAAACAGCTTTGGAACCTCCATCTTAGAATGGATTCGGTATGGATTCGTTGGGTGCATCACTTTTATTTGAGAAATGATGATATTTGGAATGCCTAACCCAATCAACATTCTTCCCCATTGTGGAAGTCCATCCTTTCTGTCAGGGACCTTCTTTCTCTCTGTAGTGGAAGTCCAAGGGAAAGTATGCAGTTGATGACCAGATGGTCTACTAGTGGGATCAACTATCTCATGGCATAGGGTGGTTTGGGAGTAGTGGTCCTTACCTAAGTATAGTTTTATTCTATGGCTGGCTACTTTAGGCAAACTTTGCACTCGAGATCGATTGCGATTCATGCCTATTGATCCCACCTGTGTAATTTATAGGTAGGAGGGAGAATCTTACAGTTATTTATTCTTTCTTTTGTGGTTGGCTATGTCTGGACTATGATCAAAGTCTGGTTGTGGATAACCAGGAATATGAACACCTTGTCTAGTGCTCTCCGCTAGTTGCACCCTAAGAAGAGAAACATAGCAGCACGTATGAGAAGGGTTTCGTTGTGCATAGTGATTTACTTAATCTGGGAGGAGCGCAACATAAGGATTTTCAATGGCATATCTAGAAATTTTAATACAGTCTTCAGAAGATTCCAAGTCTTGTTTTACATCATCTTCCACTTTCATGAGAGGGATCACTCTCTCCTATATGTCGGTTGATGGTATGTGGAAGGGCTTATTTTCCTCCTGGTGGACCCGTCTTTATTTATGTGGTTTAAGGCCTCCGGTTCATGCTTTCTCCTCTACTGTTTTTGAATCTGGCGCTGCGTGCGTGCGTGCATGCCTCGTGCATATTGACTTACGTGATGCTTTTTGCTTATGGGCCCACATACTCTTAATGGATCATGGTCTCTAGCTTATAGTTCTTAATGGAACTATTTCTTTTATATAAATGTTGTCAGGCATCTTTGTGTAGATGGTTTTATTGATAACTTCTGCTTCTTTTGGTTATCCTAGGCACATGTAGACTTTGGGTTCCTAAAATAACTGATGGCTTAGTTTCATTGTATTTTTCCTTTGTACTTGTTGGGAGCCTGTTCTCATAAGCTTGATTTGTACAAGTGTATCTTTGGCTTGCTGGTTATCTAGTTTGTCTAATTTTTTATCTATAAAATTCTAACATCTGATAAAAAAAAAAGATGATAATAAGGTTAATTTGAGTTCACCAATAATATGGCTGAATATAAAACTTCCATCCTTAGATTAGAAGCTGCATTATAATTGAAGATAAAGAAACTTGATGTCTATAGAGACTTAATGTTGATAATTTGCCAAGTGAAATAAGAATGATTGACAAAAGATGAGAGGTTGAGATTATATTAAGAATATTTGTCCAACTAGCAAAAGAATTTGATGAGATAAAATATACTCATATACGAAGAGACAAAAACCAATTTGTTGATGCTTTGGCTACTTTAACTTCTGTTACGGGGCTCGTGCACGGGGCGTCATTGTCCTGAGAGTGTGTGTTGGAAATGGGGTTTGAGTATAATTATGATTATAAGATTCAAGAGTTGCTACTTAATATCATAGTAACTAGAAAATCTATAGTCTACGGGAGTCCGGGTAAGGGACTGGTGTGTAAAGGAAAGACACATCCCTTAGTGCACCCTACCTAAAGTAAGCTGCATTATTGTTTTATTATTTTTCTAGGTCGTGTTTTTATCCATTGGTCTTTTATCTAAGGTTCGAGGTAAGTCTCTCCTCGTAAGGAAGTCTCTTCATTATTAAGTTAAAGTCAAACTATTCCATAGCCCAAATTTTAACATCACATTTATTTTTTTGTATCTTTAATACTTGAGGGTATACTCTACAGTGTTGTTTTACACCCCCAAGTATTAAAGTTTACAACTAAACTTTTTTGGATAAATCTAAGATGATATAAATAACATAAATATTCTCTACACAAATATGAGGGACATACCCAAAGAGAAAAAACTAGAATGTGATTGGTGAAAGGTTTTTTGATATTTTGGTCAAATCCTAATAGATAATCATAAATTAGTTACAATATCCATTTTTTAAATTTAAAATATGAAAAAAAAATGCATTTTTGTTTTTTTTTAATAAAAAGTATGCTTAAAAAACTTTTTGGATTTGGTTGTATGCATAAAAATCATATATTTTTGTTTTTTTAAATCAGGTATTTTAATATCAGATTTGTATTTTACAATGTAAATATACATGTTGATATTATGCAAAATTATTGGAAAAACATGTGAGAAAATCACAAATATTTTAAAATGACCCTTATATATATATATATATATTAGGCTGGAGCCGATCTAGTCATCTAACCGGGCCCGGAGCAGGTCCAAGTCGACGTAGTTGGGTTGGTTTGCGATGTCGCGGTCGCACAAATTATTTACCCTAGCTTCAAACACAACACACAAGATAGTATAGAGCAAGCAAGGGGTCGATCCCACGAGGAAGATTTAGTTCAGATTTTTATGCTATACGTTATGCAATTTGGGGGGGGGTTGGATGTTATATAGGCTAAAGAAAAATAAAACAGAAAACTATCAAACAGAATTTAATAAAATCAGAAAATTATCAAGAGAACAAACCTTAGTCGCAATCACAAATCCACCTATAGAAATCAGAACTGATCCTTGAAACGAAATTCCAGTTTATATTCTGAATTTTTATCTTTTTCTTAACGTTGGTTAATTAACGGATCCGCCGTATAACTAACCCTAACCAATAAATAATCACAGTGTCCGCACTAATGATTTAATCCAATGGCAGGCCTAAGATCTAGATAAATTCATTAATCTTAACAACTAAGTTGTCTGCTTATGTTGCTTTGATCGAATGTTTTCCCTAAGATTAATAACGTAGATCCGCTACAATTATTAAACTCAGTTGCTTCACAAGTTCATCTATCACAACTCCGGTTTTGATATCAAACTTAGCAATAAATTGTCTACAATAATAACTTAGAGTCCGCTCTAGCAATTAAAATAAACAATCATAGGAAAAATAAGCATAGGAGAACAAACATATTCATCATATAAACTGAAAAGAAAAGGTAAAATAGATCTCACAGTTCTTGAAATCTGAAGGTTTCCGTGTCCTTGCAACCAAGAAAAATGAGTTTAGCCTTGCATGTTTATTGAATAAATAATCAAAAAGATGAAAGAATGCATGATTTAGGGTTTCTTAGAGTAGGGGGCATTTTTCTCCTCTTGGGTGGCTCCCCCCCTTCTCTTCTCTCATTCTTTTTATATGTTAGGAAACCCTAATCTCTATTTTACAAAATAGTTCTCCCTTAAGTAGACAATTTACATTTAAGTAGTTCAATAACTATTTTCCTAAAAAAGGAGAAATAGCTTTGCATGAAATCTTCAAGCTTTGACTTAGAGGAGCTACATTGCTGAAATAAAAACTTGGATGTTGGTTTAGATGCTTCGGAACGTAATCTGGACTCGTTTCTTCACGAAACCTGTTTGCTGGCATAATTCAGTTGTCATCTTTGAAAACTCATATCTCCCTCATATGACATGTTTTTGGCTGAACTTTTGGAGCGTTTATAGGCCTTTGAGTCAGGAATCCAAAACAATTGAGTTTGCATCAATTGGACTTTTGTAGCTCTAGATATTCAAGTCGGAATGACCGAAGGTCAGCATTGGCAGATTGTGAGATTTGACTTTGAAAGCTGCGATTTTCATGCTCTTCCTTATTTTATTGTCTTGCCTTAGATGTCCAGAAAGGTATGGATGTTAGCTTTTTAATTCCACTGGAATCACTTCATTTCAACCTTTAGAGCTCACGTTCTGCACAAAACATCGATTGAACGTCAAATCTGTCAATTACCTTCAATTTACTCCTGTTTGCATCTTTCATCCAAAAGTGCCTTCAAAACATAAAACAAAGAATATCAAGGCATTTTATATATAAAACATAGGCAAAACACTAGTTAAATGTGGGTGAAACTATCAAATAATATGGTTGCATCAGTTGGGTCGACTAACGGCTCGATATACCTTTTTTTTTTTTTGGATGGACTAGACCCAGTCAAGCCATATGGGCTGGGTTGAAACGAGTTTAGCCCACGACCTACATGGTTGTTGCCCTAGCCTAGCAATGATGTTCATTAATTTTCCTTCTGCATGGAGTGGCCGAAGGGAAGGTTTTGGGGAGAAAAAAAAAAGAAAGAGTCTTGCCTGGCTGGAGAATAGTAGCTATTGGCTATGTTTTTGGTGGTGCAGTGAAGGTCGAGCACAGAGGTTGGAGGTGTCGCTAGAGGTGGGGAAAAAAAGGGGAAAAGGGAGGTTGCCGACCATAAAATAGGGAGGGTTTGATTTTTTTGCCAACTTTGAGGCCAAATTTCTCCTTCTTAGGATATGGAATCCATCTTTATTTATAGAAGGTGGAAGAGGGATGCATTGTCTCTTTTAGGGACAAAATTTGGTCATTGATTCAAACCGAAAGGATCCCAATTGTTAGTTTAAAGTGACTATCATAGACTGTTAGATTTTAAAAACTTAAGGCTGCCTGAGTTGGCTACTTTGGGGCGGCACCAAGATCATTGTGGTGTCAATAAGTTAAAAAGAACCATATTAAGGTATGGTCAAGTGTCAAACCATCATTTCGTGCATGTTTTGTCAAATTTGATAAAGATATGAAGCATTAAATGCCACTGAAAAGTAATCATCTGAGCAGTCTTTTCAGGATTAAATGAAGAAGAAGATGAATAGTAATCAGACAACAAGTCGTCTTGTCTATCTTTTTTTTATTGTTCATAACGACATCCTTTTAGACTTTTAAGGGTTTTAATTTAGGGTTTGACCAAAGTTCAATCTGGTCCTCCGACTTTTAATTTCTTTCAATTGCACCCCTAATTGACCATAAACTTCTAAATTTATGCAATTTTGCCCCTCATGAACTTCAATGTCAACCCTGGATTTCAATGCCTTTTTCATTTTGGTTCTTGGTCATGGATTTCTTTAATTTAGCCTCTAGTTGACCATTAAACTTTCAATTCTCTTGAATTTCACCTTTGATTCCAATCAATTGGGTCCCCAAAGTTCGATGGCTTTTTCAAAATAGTCATTGGCTGTGAATTTCTTCAATTTAACCCCTAATTAACCCCCAAACTTTTGATTTTCTTATGATTTTACCACTGATTTGAACCAATTAACCTTGTAAAAATTAAAGTTAGTCTCATGCCATTAACTACTTCATAAAATGGGTGGAAGTTAGGTCATATGCTCATGTAACCTAGAAGATAATGAAGAGATTCATTGGACGAGATTTAATCTGTCGATATGGAGCACCTGAAAAGATACTGATTGATAATACTCTGAACTTCAATGAAAGAATGACAATAGAGCTTTGTGCAAAATAAAAAATCAAGCACTCAAATTCATTTCTATATAAGCTAAAGATGAATAGTGTTGTAAAAGCTACTAACAAGAATGTCAAGAATATTATATACAAGAAAGTAGTCATGTACAGGGGCTAGCATGAAATGCTCCATTTTGCTCTACATGCATATCACAATACAATAAGAACGTCTACAGGAGCTACATCTTATTCATTGGTTTATAGGATGGACACAATAATGCCACTATAAGTAGAAATCTCATATCGAAAGGTAATTATTGAATCAGAACTTGAGGAAGTTAATTGTGTCAATATGAGATACGAGCAATTTAAATTTGATCAATGATAAGAGATTAGCTGTAATTTGTCATTACCAATTGTATCAACAAAGAATGACTAAAGCATATGAAACGTGTGGGTGACATCCACTTGCTAGCACGTGCAACACCAATAAATTTTTATTTTTTATGATATTTTATTTATTAAAAAACTAATTTGGCTGGTTACCAATAAATTAATTTTTTTTTATATAGTTATCAAACTTTCATGACGCGAATCCCAGGTTTTACAGGCAAGTTTTACGGGTTAATCTGGTTTGAAGGGTTAACCTAATTAATTCAGATTTTTTTTCTTCATTAGTTTTTTTTCTTCCTGTTGGTTTTTTTTCTTTGTTTTTTTTTTAATTAATCTACTTAATTATCACACTTTTATGACATGACCTTATAGCCAGACCCACATCCAATATTCTTGGGTTTGGTGTTGCAGCCAGGCTCATTTAAACTTGGGTCATGCAAGTTTAATGTTATTAGTAATATTATAAATATTACTCTTAGGTCAAGCTTTGCAGCCAAACCCAAGACTCCCGGGTATAGCTTTGCAGAAAAACCTAACACTTTTAAATCTTAAATTTTTTAATATTTTTTATGCAAAAAAAATGACTCGCGGCATCGCACGAGTTATGTAACTAGTAGAACTTTAAAACGTGTGGGCTTTTTCACTGTGCAAGAATGGACCGTGGACTATATTTGATATAGAGAAAACTATTAAGTAATACTTTAAAAGGTGTGGGGAAAGCACTGTAGCTTCCCCACGCCTTTCACTTATTAATATATTATATTATTATATTATAATTATTATTATATTATATTATAGAATTGTCTTTTTCTTTTGTTTGTTTTTAATTTTTATTAAGTAATACTCTAAAAGGCGCGGGGAAAGCACTGTAGCTTCTCAACGGCTTTCACTTATTATATTATATTATATTATAGAATTGTCTTTTTTTTGTTGTTTTTAATGAATTTTTTTGTTTGATTTAATTTGTTAATGTTAAATTTTTTTTATTTAATTACCAAATTTTCATGAGATGGATCTCGGATTTGATGAATTAACCTGGTTTAAAAGGCGTGTGGAAAGCAGTGTAGCTTCCCCACGCCTTTCATTTATTAACATATTATATTATTATATTATAATATATTACATTATAGAATTGTCTTTTTCTTTTTTTGTTTTTTTAATGAATTTTTTTTGTTTGATTCGTTTGTTAATGTTATTTTTTTTTATTTGGTTATCAGATTTTCATGATACGGATCTCTGGTTTGACAAATTAACTTGGTTTGACAAATTAACCTGGGTTTTTTTTTCTTTTTAATTAATTTTTTTTGTTTAGTTTATTTTGTTAATGTTAAATTGCTTTCTATTTAATTATCAGACTTTCATGACACGTATCTTGGGCTTGACGAGTTAACTTGGTTTGATGAGTTTAACCCAGTTAATTCTGGTTAAACCCGTCAATTTGTTTTTCTATTTAGTTATCAAACTTTCATGACGCGAATCCCAAGTTTTACGGGTTAACCTGATTTGAAATATTAACCCAATTAATTCAGATTCTTTTTTCTTTTTCTTTATTAGTTTTTTTTTCCTGTTGGTTTTTTTTCTTTTTAATTAATCTACTTAATTATCACACTTGTATGACACGATCTTATAGCCAGACCCGCATTTAATATTCTTGGGTCCGGTGTTGCAGCCAGACTCACTTAAACTTAAGTTATGCAAGTTTAATGTTATTATTAATATTATTAATATTACTTTTAGGTCAGCCGTTACAGCCAAACCAAAGACTCTTGGGTATAGTTTTATAAAAAAAATTAATATTTTTAAATCTTAGTTTTTTTTATATTTTTTATGTAAAAAAATAACCTACAGCATCGCGCAGATCATCTAACTAGTTTTGCTCCAAATTATGGTTCCTTAGTACCGTGGAGGGCTGTAAGCCTGTAACAATCCAGTTTTTTCGATAATGAGTCTGTTTGTCTACGCGGCTGCGGCTGCGTTTTATTTAAAACGCAGTCTGCAGCCGTTTGGTAATAATAAAAACTCGATTTAGTGTGGATGGGACCCGCACAACTTTTGCGTTTAAAACGCCGAAAATGAAAAGCATACAAAACTTGCTTTAATACCGAACAGTTCACTGCACTGTTCACAAGTGAACAGTGCAATTCACTTGCATTTTTTTTTTAATTGTTGTATTAATTTTTTTTAAAAAAATACTAGTTTAGATAATTAAATTTATTCGCGATGTGAATAATATTTTTTTCTTGAAAAACTAGTATAGAGTCAATTAAATTTACTCGCACAATAATATTAATTTGATATCTGATAATATTTTATCTAATTTTATTACACGCTCAAAAAGTTATGAAAACTGTAGTTCTTATCGGATGAATTTTGTACGTAATGGAATTATAAATAGTTTAAATAAAAAATATTTTATATAAAGTATTATTTTTTTTATGATATAATAAGAGTAATTAATTTTACAATATTTAAATTTAAAACCATTAATATTAATATATATTTTTTAAAATTATTTTATAACCTCAATTTTAAAAGCATTCTTAACCAAACACATTAAACTACTTTTTTTTCAACCTCAATTTCAACCACAGTTTTAACCAAACACCTATTTTTTCAATTCAACTTCAACTAAAAGTACTTTTTATAAAACAACTTTTTTCAAACCACAACCACAACAGCTACCACAATACCAAACACATTCAATATAAAAAATAAAAAAAATCACTGCCTTCTTTTCCTAGCACCGCCCTACTGCTTTTCCAGAAGCTTCCGCTGCCGCTTCTTAAAAAGAACAGAACACAAAAAAACACTTTCTAAAAGGAAACTAGTTTCCTCGTTCCCTTTTCTCCCAGTTTTACTATTAATTAAAATAAAAAGAAAATGTTCAAGAAGGCGATTGAGGCAAAATCTCACCAGAGACTCTCTGGAGCCGACCGGAAAAAGCTCAAACGAACTATCAGAGACCGCTTTCCTCGCGCCTCCGATGCAGATATAGATGCTTTGCTCCCTCCCAAAGTAACACTCTTTTCTCCTCCCCCACCCCCCTCAATTTCTTTGTTTGACATTATTATTATTATTATTATTATTATTATTATTATTATTATCCGTTTAGTGTGTAATTAATAGTTTAAAGTTGTAATTTTGATGCATTTGTACTCAAGTTCTTTTTAATTTTTTTAGTATTTACATAAGAAAATGATTTCTCCAGTGGAAATGTTCTTGAAAGAAGAAGCAATTAGTTTTACTGCTACTTGATATGTTAATTCTCTTTACCTTTGATCGCTGGATCGTTGTTTTGATTATTGCTCTGATGTTTTGTTATCATTGTTGTGTTTAGGCGGAAATTACTGTTTCAAAGTTTGTAAACAGGGTTCATGTATATGGTGTTGAAGGTAACTTTCCTATGTTTTTCGATGTTGATGGCCGAGGCTCTGAAATTTTCCCCACAGGTTAGGTTTCGCACTTTCATGTCTTATGTTTCAATCGACTTTCTCGCATTTTATTCACAAATAATTGAAGTTTGTTAAATTGTAAGTGTGAATAGTGAACGCTTCCATTCCTTATTTGCTTGTCATGCTGTTTTTCCTTGAAAGTCTGGACAATTTATGATGGTTTAGCAGGTTTAAATTCTGCTAAATCACTATTTATCGCATGGAGGATTCTAATGACAGGGAGTCTCCTGTTTGGTGGTGTGGTATACTTGGTTCTAGAGTAGGTCAATGCCTTGTGAATCAACTTGTGGGCTATTCACCATTGATGATGGATGGGTTTCTAACTCTTGATGAACCCCTCTCCACAGGGGCAAATAAAGACAATAAGAAAATGTTAATGTTTTATGTAGTTTATGCAGGGATATCGATTGTTTTTTAAGTTGATTTTGAGTGGAAATGCTAAATCAAATTATGAAGATTGAATTGA
Source organism: Populus alba x Populus glandulosa (assembly GCA_033617975.1). Classification (NCBI taxonomy): domain Eukaryota; kingdom Viridiplantae; phylum Streptophyta; class Magnoliopsida; order Malpighiales; family Salicaceae; genus Populus; species Populus alba x Populus glandulosa. Next base: position 9,890,662 of record CM066155.1, on the reverse strand, counting down.
ATTGAAATGAATTAAGGAGAAATGACCTTTTGCCAGAGGTGGCTGTGGAGCTCTCCTGTCATGCATATATGTTAATATTCTTCTCAGAAAGTTTATCTCTAGTTTCCTTTATCGTGGAGAATCTGATTGAATTACTTGCTACTGGATAGAACCCAGCAACCTGAATTTTTCTTTCTTGCTTCTGTAATTGACATGTTAAAATGTCAAATTATACTTAATTATTACACAATTCAAATTTATAGTAGAGCCACAAGGACAGCATACTGGTTCAAGAAACCATGCCTTGCTTCTGTATATTAAAAGACAGTTTTGTGCATGAGATGGTGATCATAAATACTGGAGCAGATAGTTGAATAGGTTTTCAGCCTTGCTATTAATGTTGATGCAAAGGATCCACATATTTCTCTCCATTTTTTACAGCTAATAAATGGGTTCCCTTTCATTAAAAGGCAGAATAAAGGAGCCTTAAAAAATTAACCTCAATTTCATTCTCTAATCAGAAGTGACACAATTATTTAAACAGGAACCTGAAGCTGTGGTGAAATACATTTTTGGCTGTTTGCTTGTTTGATTTTAATTTTGTCTATGTCTTGATGCAGTTTTTGCCCTCTGGAAGGTCCCTGAGATGTTGCCGTCTTTCATTCTGAAAGGGGGTGAGGTATCTCAATTTATCATTGGAGGAGCAGATCTGATGTTTCCTGGTATCAGTATACCTGCTGAAGGTCTTCCTTCTTTTCTAGTAGGTGACCCATGGGCTGTAAAAGTTCCTGGGAATCCAGCACCTATTGCCGTAAGCTTTTCTCTCTCATCTTGAGTTGGGTATTATTGTTCATGCCTTATCCTGGGGAGTTGGCTATGGCTCTTATTCTACCTCATTCACGACTGAGTTGGTTTAGATTACTACTTTTATGAGTAGGGATGAAGATAACTTTAATTTTGTGCAGGTTGGGTCTACCACAATGAGCACTGTTGAAGCCTTGAAGGCTGGTTTGCGTGGAAAGGCCTTACGGATAACTCACTATTATCGGGATTTACTTTGGTTAGTGTACCTTCTATTTGGAGAGATTAGTTATCAAGTATTTTCATCTTTGACATGCTCGAGGAATCATCCGCAGGGAGTCAGTTGAGGGACATTATGTGCCAAATGCAGGTTTCCTTGAAGATGTTGTCTTTGAGGATCCTGTATTCTTATCATCTGCCCCGGTTCCTGATTCAAGTGAAAGTTCTGGTGATTCTTCAAATCAAGAGAATGGTGGTGTTGACAGCAAAGAAGTTGGGGAATTAGCTGATGTAAAAGATCCCATATCAGACAATCATCCCACTTCCAAGACACAACTTGATTCTGATACTGATACTGTAGAACAAGTAACAAAAGCTGTAGGTGGTTTTAAGGTTACGGAAAATATTGCTGCTGATGAATCCACCACTGTTGTTGAAGAACAGCATACTTTGTCTGCTGAAGACGTAGATGCTTATTTGCACAAATGTCTTTTGCAAGCCCTGCATACAACTGTCAATGACAAAGATCTTCCAATGCCAGGAAGCACTTTATGGTAATATTCATCTTCTTTTTTTTTTCCTGTTTGATGAAGGGATGTTAATTGAGGTTCCAAAAGATGGGCACCACTTCCTGTACCCTGTTAAGTATACTAGGACGCCAGATGCTGTTAAATTGCTTATAATTTAGTTTGTCTGCTCAGATATTTTTGCTTTGAAGCCCAAGGATCCTTCTCTTCAAGAACCCTACCAAGTCTCTCTCTCCAAAACAACCAAAAGTGAATGTGAGGAAACCAGCACAAAGCCTAAAACTATTAACTGGTTACAACTGCTAGCTAGCTCTTAATTAAAAATAACAAAAAAACCCCCGAAAGAAAAAAAGGATTAAACCTCAATATGATGTCCATCACCTGACCATACACCCTCTAAGAGAGGATCTCCTTTGCCTAGAATTCAAATGATGAACGCCTTCAATCTTCTACCCCCCTTGAAAGGAATCAAAAAAGAATACAAGGAAGCAAACTCTAAAAGCTTTTCCTTCTATCCTCTCCAGAAACAACCATGCATTGCCATCTTTTGAACAACAAGGACCAAGGTGTCGGCAACCAAATCCAAGAAGACAAATGCGATGGCCAGGTCCACAGCTGCGAATTAGCCAACATAATAGCATTTTCCTCCTCTCTTGCACACAATTTATAACAGATTGGTTTGATTTGCCTCTCATTGAGATTAGCCTTTTATTTATATAGGGAAAATTGTCTTGTACACAGTAATTGCAAAGAGTAATTCTAGGAAGCTATATATGTTAAGCTAGATCTAGGGAGCTATCTATGGTAAGAGAGATTTCCTATCTAGTATTTACAGCCTGCTTGATTTTAGCTTTCTATTGACACTCCCCTTCAAATTAATGCGGGCTTGTTTATAAGCATCAATTTGTTTGCAAGAAAATGATGACGTTGACGTGTGAGAGTTTTGGTGAAGATGTCAGCCACCTAAAGATTGCTGGACACATGAGGAAGAGATATAATCCGAGCCTCAAACATACACCAACCAGTAGTTGAACGTCTAGTATCAGAACACCCAGCATAATCATCATCACCATAGGCAATTAAATTAAGAGAAGTACTAGCAGGATAGCAAAGCCCTCTCCGAATAGTGCCATGAACATAGCAGATGATTCTTCTAACAACAACCATATGAAGGTGCCTGGGAGAGGCCATGAACTGACTAACCTGCTGTACAACATAAGAGATATCAGGTCTATTGTTCGTAAGATAGATCAAGCTGCCCACAAGTGTACGATATGTTGTTGGATCTGGTAATATATCTCCCTCATCTCCGCGTAGATTGATATTAATTTCCATTGGAGTATCAAGAGGTGGCAAATCCTGGAGACCAACAGCAGCCACCAAGTCCATGGCATACTTATGCTGTGATAGAAAAATGCCATGTGAACCAGCATGAATCTCTAGACCAAGAAAATATGTTAGATTACCGACATCTTTCATGTGGAAGGAGTTCTGCAAATGCTGTTTTAGTTGATCAATCAGAGTTAAATCAGTACCCGTGATGACTATATCATCAACATATACCAATAGAAACACAACTCCATTTGCAGTTGTACACAGAAACAAAGAGGCAACATATTTGCTCTTGAGAAAATCAAAGTCAAGAAGGGTAGAGGCAAATTTCTTATACCACGCCCGAGGAGCTTGTTTGAGACCATATAAGGAACAACGCAACTTACACACAACAGAAGTAGGAGTGGAAAATAACCAGCTGGTGGACGCATATAGATATCTTCATTGAGATCACCGTGAAGGAAGGCATTCTTCACGTCCAGTTGGTGTAAACACCAATGTTGTGAAGTTGCGATGGCCAAAATTGTTCGAATCGTAGTCATTTTGGCTACTGGAGCAAAGGTCTCCTCATAATTGACTTTATATTGCTGATGGTTTCCAAGAGCCACCAAACGGGCTTTATGTCTGTCCAAGCTGCCATCAGCCTTGATTTTAACATAATAGACCCATCTACATCTAAGAGGAGTAACACCAGAAGGACAATCAACAATATCCCAAGTATGATAAGCATCTAGGGCACTTAATTCTTCTTGCATGGCCTGCTGCCAGCATGACTCTTTAGCTGCCTGTGAATAACTAGTAGGAATATCAATAGAGTTTAAAGCGGTAGAGAGAGCAGTATTAGAGATATGTGCCATGGATGGGTTAAACCCAAACCTATCAGGGGGTATAGATACTCTAGAGGAGCGCCTTAAAGGAGGCAGTAAGGGAGGCAAATAAGTTACCTCAGAATCCACCGAAGGAGGCAAAGGAGGAGCAAATGGCAAGACATTAGCTGAAGGGGGCAACACTGGTAGTCTATGCCTGTACACCAAATGTGACTTGATTCTATTGACCTGAACACTGGGTATATGAGAAGTGTCATTAAAGGAAGGCAAAAAGGCAAGAGATGTGGTCGAGGATGAAGACAAAGGAAAGAAACATGATTTTCAAAGAAGACAACATTTCTGGAAATGTGAACTCGATTGGTGTGTAGATCAAAACAAAGATAACCTTTTTGATTGACACTATACCCAAGAAAGGCACAATGAATGGACTGAGTAGAAAGTTTATTTCTATGAGGTGGAGGAAGATGCATGAAGCGTACACACCCAAAGGTGTGAAGATTTGTATATGTAGGATGGCAGTGATGAAGCCGAAAGTATGGAGATTCTAGACCTAAGATTTGTGAAGGAAGATGATTGATTAGATAAGTTGCGGTAGTGAGAGCTTCTACCCAAAACTTAGGAGGAACTGAGGTTTCAATGAGCAAGGTCCGAACTACATCCAAAAGATGTCGATTCTTACGTTCTGCTACTCCATTTTGTTGAGGAGTATAGGAACATGATTGTTGAGAAATAATGCCTTTAGTTTGCAAGAAAGATTGGAAAAGCATTAGACATATACTCTCCACCCGAAGCTGATCTAAGAATTTTAATAGTGGCAGAAAATTGAGTGTGCACAAGTCCCAGGAATAGTTTGAACATGGAGAAAACTTCTGATTTGTTCCGCAAGAAATAGACCTATGTACAATGGTTGTAGTCATCTATAAGAAAAATTAAGATTTAAGAATTCTATGAGAGGCTCTAATACCATAACAAATTGGTTTGAATTGCCTCTCATTGAGATTAGCCTTTTATTTATATAGGGAAAGTTGTCTTGTACACAGTAATTGCAAAGAGTAATTCTAGGAAGCTATATATGTTAAGCTAGATCTAGGGAGCTATTTATGGTAAGAGAGATAGCGAGCTATCTATGGTAAGAGAGCTTTTCTATCTAGTATTTACAGCCTGCTTGATTTTAGCTTTATATTGACAATTTAATAGCCATTCCAAAGTTGAAATGGTGAATAAGGAAGCAGCATGGTTCACTTCTCATGAAAGTCTAGAAAGGGTACCAGAGTCTTTTGTTGTGACCAGTCACCAATGCCCTTTTGTTTCAAGCCAGATTTACAGATGGAAAATTTTCATTGCTCCCAAAATCAACTTGTTAGTCCTTTGAATGTTTTGTCGCTCCCCTGATATTCCTCCAAAATGTGCAAGATCAATCTTGTCGTGAAATTTGGTGGAGGACAGCAGGTTCAACTTGAAGGTTCTATTAGCTACTTTTATATGATCACTTAACTACACCTTACTAAAATCCACATTTTAGAGTAATGGAAAATCTATTTTTAAGTTTTGAACCCCCATCGATAATCCTATGCAAATCTACCTCTCTGAACCATCTCCCAAATTAAATCTCATGACAGAGGCCTAAGAGGCACCAACTGCTCTAGTGCTTTGCCTCAAAAGCCCATTACACAGATACTGCTACAATTTTTAAAGTCTATCCTTGTTTCTTGGTTCTCCAAAATCATTCTCTCAAAGGCTTTTCCGAGAGAATCCAAGTATACGATTCCTCAAAACTTATGATTTGGTGTTTTGCATTGCCAAGTCTCTAGTGTTGGAAAAAATGTCACGGCTAAATTTAGAGAGGAAAATGTAGCAGATGTCCAATTTCATATGCACATCAAACATGCCATTTTTCTTCAGACCTTTCAACTCCATGTTAATAAGATGACATTCAATTTTTCCCATTTCTCTTCTCATAATTGCTATTAAAACCTCAACTATCAGAATGAAGCATTATTTCCTATTCCTCATAATCAGTTAGCAGTAACTGAAATCCATCATAAGGTAAGGCACATAATTAATGACGTTGAGATTGATGCCAATCACCAAGTATTCTTTGGAAATGTGATCTCTAACATTAGGTTTCAGGAATATGGGTGCAGATGAGAGTGACATCTTCTAGAATTCTATAAATTTAATTGACATTTCTGAAGTTTGGAAACCTTGAAGCATTTTATTTGATCTGCATTGATGCTGAATATATGAATTCCATAATGATTTTTGTTAAATTTGATTGTGGAATTATGCTAATTGTAGCTGAGCTGGACCATACTGTTACTGTTTACACACACACACACATGATGCTTGACATTATTCCAACTGATAATTGGATTTACATATTGCTTGAATATTTTAGGCTTAGAACTTAAATTTCTGTTGGGAGGACGTTAAATGTTACGTGCTTGAAACGAGAGGATTTCTCTTTAGATAAGTTTTAGCTTGCAGCTGTCACATTTAGGTGGGAATTTTTTTCACGATTCTCTTGCTTGCTTTTATAAAAAATATTTGTGATTGGTGCAGGTCCAACCATGTATTACCTTGTAGGCCTTCAGGTATCACACTAGATATCAAAAAATCATCACACAAGAAATTGTCCAAGTGGTTACAAGCTAAATCATCTGCAGGATTGGTGGGTTCTTCCTTCCCTTCATATGCTCCCTCCTTACCTTTCTCTTTAGTCAAGTTAGTCATGCTGTACTGAAAATGTGCATCTTTTCTTTGTTCCTAGATAACGTTATCTTAATATGATTACCTTTTTTTTTTTTCACGTTTAACAAAAAAACCATTGTTCACTACAAATAACAAAATGTTCCAGTTTAGGGTGACATTGTAATTGAGGTTCAATTCTTTTATTTAGAGAACCCAGACAGAGAAGTCTCAGCTATTTTCGATAATCTCCAATACTTTATTCTTTCACTGAAACCTCAAGTTCTAGTTGCAGGGTATGATCTATGAAGAAGTCTGGTAATTTATCATATATATCAACATTCACATAACTCACTGAAACCCTGACCTATATTTGTAATCCCCGGGTTAGTTGTATCTAGAAAGTAAAGATAACTTCCAAGGACCACGGCAGTTAATTGGCATTCCACGATGTTGTTCAAGAGGCCACATGATGCCCTAGCATGTAAGCAATGTGTTCTAATACCTGTCCATGGATCAAATGGTCTCTTCTCTTCTGCCATTGAGTTTACCCCCCAGACAATAAAAAAAGGAAAAAAACTGCATCACGTCCTTTATCCGCCCAGTATTCTGCACTGAAAACCTTAAAAATTGGTCGATGACAGGTTCAAAACATGATTTATTTCCTGATAGAAAAATTGATCTAACTTGAAGTAATCATACCTGTAGAATGAAGTTGTAGCTATTGAAAAGGCTTTGCTTGATGGATGAAGTTTGGTTGGCAAGCACCGCACTGTGATAGGGAATGCTACATGATGGCAGCTTTTCCATAAAATGACATAACTTATGATGAAGGTATTTAAAATGTATGGAAGAATTGGATAACAAATTAGGGTATTCACAGGAATTTAGAGTTAAACATGCTGAGACTGAGTTAAGGGTTTTATAACATGTTTTGGTAGAATTAGTTTCTTCGAGTGCAATGAGAATGCTATTGAGCTACAATTGTAGTTCTTACTTTCAGGTATGTGCTGAGGCACATCTAGGTGTCATTATAGAAGCTGCAGCCTGCTTTGGTTTCTGTTTGTTCTCCATAGAAGCTGGAGAAACTTGTCATAGTGAGGGGAGTGGCAGTATGCTGTTATTTTGGGAGGATTTATTGTTTATTTGCAGAGGCCTTTGAAGAATTTCTTTCTTTCTTTCTTTGGATGGCCATGCTGCTGTTGCTAATTACATAAACATGGATATATATTGCAGTTTACCAGGGCTAGTAATGCTAAGAGATAGGTTCCATTTATTTTAGGAGACTGAGAGCTTCCATTCCATGAAAAGTGATTTACTTCTATGGAGTTTCAGTTGAATTAGTAGTTTTTTTTAACTTTATGATCACAAACTGAAAGATATTGTTCTGCTGCCAATCAATCATATTGGAATTGGTGATGGGTTTTGAGCTAATGCCTGTGACCTTTGCGGCTCAGTGAAGATCTGTTTGATTATGAATGAGAAAACCATCCATTAGAGGGCTTTAACTGTGTGTCTGCATCTCTGTCTTTACTCATAGTATATTCAACACAAGTGGAGAGAGGAAAAGGGTTATCGAGGCATGCTATGCAGATGGAAGTTTTTGCTTACATATTTTATTTTTTTCATTTATAATCTATCTTATTTTTTGTTAAGTTGCACATGTATTAAGTAGATATATGCTTAATGTTGAGTTTGCAATGTTTGTTTTCTGTTAACAGATTTCGGTAAAAGAAGACAAATATAAAAAGGAAACTGTCTTATTTTCTGTGAACCACAGTCACCTAGACTACCTATCCTTCAAACCAGAAAGAAGGCAGGAGCAGAAGGTTGATCAGGGTGGTGATCAGGCTGTTAAAGAAACCCGATCACCAAAACTGCTTGAAGTCTCTGAGATTTATAAACCAAGTGTACATGTCAATCCCATTTTTGCTTCTGTTGGAGCTGATACTGGGAAGCTATACAGTGCTTCAGAAGCCTCTGATGTTGTATTCAAGTACATTGAAAAAGGACATCTGGTAAAGACAATGAACAAGTCCATTGTGGTTCTGGATCCAACCTTATGTGATGCTTTGTTCAAGGGAGCTATCAAGAAAGGATCAGCATATCCGACTGAGATTCATAAGAAAGATTTAGGATCTACATTTGTAAGCCGGATGCAGGCCCACCACGTTGTAACCAGAGGAAGTGAATCAGTTGTTCGGAAAGGCTCAGTGAGAACAATTCAGATAATGACTGAAAGACGTCAAGGTAACAAGAAGGTGACGAAACTCTCAGGCATGGAAACATTCTTGATGGACGCTGATGCATTAGCGTCAGAACTGCAGAAAAAGTTTGCTTGTAGTACATCAGTGTCAGAGTTGCCAGGTAATTTTTTTCTCCACTTGTTATGAATTGGTGGTTGTAGGTGGAACATGTTTGTGTTGCTTCTCTATCAAAGCATTTTGGTTTCAATGTGGCAGTGAGAATAGGATCACAAGGAAAGTAACTTGTATGTGAAGTTGCTTGTATGCTGTTAAACTGATTGTGGCTTATGAATATTATCACCGTGTTCTTTAATTTGTAAAAAAGAAAAAAAAAGAAGCAAAAATTCTCAGCAATCCTCTACTTGATTAGCTGTGATATCACTGAATGGAGTTCTTCATACATAGCATTTCTCACCTGTTGTATGCTGTAGTGGTTCAGAGTTCCTTGGGTAGTTCCCTTTAGTGTTGTCAAAAGCAAAAGGCGCCCTAAGACGTCAAGGCTGTCAAATGCTTGAAGTGCCAGGCGCTTGTCTGGATAAAACAAGGCACAATGCTATAAATTCAAATAAAATACATGTATAATATTATAATATATAAATCACAAATATATATCTAAAAAATAAAGATTAGAAAATCAAAATGAAACTCAAAATATCTTAACATAGTCATAAAAGTTATACTATTCACCATTAAAAACAAAATAAGACAACTTAAAAGAGCAAGTAGATTACAATAGTTAAACTTAAATATCATCATCATTAATCTTCCAACACATCATCATCCTTGCTTTCATCTCCTTCACTTGAGTCCCCATATCCACCATTTCAAGATTATCATTTGAATCATCTCTTAAACTATAATGCACTCGTTTAGCATGGTTGCCGCTAAGCCATGATGCTCTCTTTAAATGTGCCTCTAGTTCCATTTTGATGATCTTTTTTCTTTTTTAAACCCTACTCTTTACATTTACAACTATACTTCAATTTTTTTTGGCGGTGGATAGAAAGAATATGGGCAAATAGGTCAAAACACATGTCAATTAAAAAAGAAGAAAAAAGAACATATATTTTGAGTAGGCACTCACTGCAGCGCCTGGTGGTTGCACGCCTAAGTGTGCCCATGTAGTGCCTAGTTAAATTGCCTCGCCTGAAAAAATAAAATGTGCTGGGGTCTCTCCTCGCCTTGCCTGGACTCCTAGGCAAGTGCCTCAGCACCTCTTTACAAAACTGGTTCCCTTTGCTGATATTCAACAGTGTTGAGTTTTCTTTAATATTGAGACATATTTTGTTTTTCTATTTTCCACCATTCGGATTATTTTTCCTTTTCCTCTTGTATTTTTTTGGGAAGTGTTCCTTGCTCTCCAGAAAGTTTGGGGCTTACGCTCTCATGTTTGTAGTTTTTTCCACCTTAGAGTTATCTGAATAAATTGAATAGAAAGAAGATATTACATCAGTTTCCACTAGGTTTCTAATTTTGTATTAGCCGTGCAATCCAAACTTGTTCATCTACTTAAGGGATAAAGAACAGGGTTCACGTGTCTCATAATTGAAGCTATGGTGGTTGTACTGGACATTTTGGAGTATTAATTGTTCTCCTAGGAATTTTGGTATATTCTATTCTTTTTGTGACACCTTCTCTTACAAGAAACGTGAAAAAAATAAAATAAAAATATAGAGAGATAAACATGTGAAAGCATCTGTTTCTTCTATTCTTCTAATGAGGAATCAGTTGTGATAGATCACGTAGTAAGAAACTGAAATGCAAAAATCTTTTTATCCAACTACATCAAATGATGTTTCTAGCTATCATTTAAGAAGATGAATTCTCTTTCTATATATATATATATATATATATATAAAGAGAACATGAATTCAAAGCAACAAGGATGCTAGGTTATCTTGTGTTGGTGGGATTTCAAAAGAAGAGGGGAAAAAAGAGAGGAGAAAGTCATTGTTGGTCATTTTGAAGCTCAATAGATAATGACAATACTTAGAAGGATGGTAGAGGAAGAAATCAAATGAGAGTCACCTACCAGGACCCTGGTAGCAATGTCAAATACCTGCAGATACTGAAGGTGGGTAATTTGCTTCCTGTGTGTTCAGGTTGATGTCTAGTTCTTTTTTTGGCATTTTACTGTCATTTCATTGTGTCCAGTTTCAAACACCCTTTAAAAGGGAAGTTGACTGCTTGGGTGAGTTGTAGCATCAGGGGCATGAACTGATCATGCTAGTTGTGATAAAATATTGCAAGAGTGGCAGCAATTTCTGTGGCGGTAGCAGTGAGGGACTGATGTTATAATGTTAATAGTGGAGTGGAGTTGAGGATTGCTGGAGGGACAAGTGGTGATTTGGATTATTGAACTGTAAGGTGCCACTATCCCCGCATGAACTTGGTTGATCAAAAAATTACAAGCTGGTAGAAAATAGTAGGATAGCTGTCCTATGATCTTGTAATCTATGAGATCACCTCTCTTTGGAGTTGCAAGGTTAGGAGAAAATCTCTTTATGCTTATAAAAATGTGGCAGCTGCGCAAAATCCCATTTGTTCTTTTGAAATGGCATAGCTTTAATAAGTGGAATTGAGGAGTCTTTGGAACTTTAGAACAGTACTAGAGAATGTTCAATGTTATGAATATCTTGAATCCTGAATCCTGAATCATTTTATTATTTGTTTTTTTTTTAGATTAATGTGAGTGTCCGAGACAGTATGCGCGTACTATTATTTGCTTTTTTCATTCATAGTTATTTAGTGTTCCTGAATTTGTATGCTCATATTTTATTTTCAGGTAAGAAAGGGCATGAGGTTCTTATTCAAGGTGGTGTAATTGATGATGTGGCAAGACATCTGGTTGAACAGTATGGGGTGCCCAAAAGATACATTGAAATTCTTGATAAAACTAAAAAATAAGATGTGATTATCGGTTAGTTTTCTCTACCCAATTAATCTTTTAATATATTGTTGTAGTTTTCCATTAGGGTCTAGTTTTCTCCATAAATTAAGCTAAAGTCATTCTTTTTTCCATAGCACCATTTATTCTTTTGCTGGTTTTGCAGGAGTGAAATTGTAATGCATGCTGTGGTTTTATGTTTTTTGTTTCCTTCTATGGTGTCATGGAGGCCTATGCATGTACAATTGCTAACTTGTTCCTTGTCTTGATATGTACTTGCATGTATTCTACGAAGTTTACCCTTGAGAGAATAAATCTATTTATACTGAGAAGTCCTCGCCAGATAGGCTTCTGAAAGATAACCATTAGATTAGCAGGCCCAATCTAAGTGGGACCTTTTTGGGAAGCCTATAAGGTGATTCCTACCATTTTTACCCTGGAATTCAGGAAAAATACCTTAGAAGATTCAGATAAGTCTTTTTATATTTCAAATTATGGCCAGCTTGCATAGTGGTTGCAAAGCGGTCATTATTGCCAAATATAATGTGTAGGCATGTTTATGTACTGAGTAGCTAACTATTCATTATTGCCAAATATAATGTGTAGGCATGTTTATGTACTGAGTAGCTAACTATTTTAAAGGTGTTGAGGCTTGATGGCACACCTTTTTTGGTTTAGCGCATTATAGTAGCCTCTGGTGGTAATTGGTTAGCAATCTATAGAATGAATTTTCTTGAACAGATTGTGTTTGCAACATAAATGGAGTTGAATTAAAGTATGTAGTTGGAATAGAATGTTCGTAGTAGGATAATTTTCTAATAATCTGCCTTAGTTTGTACATTAATTTGTAAGTTAGCATGTGCCAAGAAGCACACTTTGTGTAATATGAGCTAGTGTTTGTTGGCTTGGGTAGGTGCTTGAAGACTAATTCGGCTGGGCTGAGATTTAGACCTGATTGATTTGGTTTGGTCCAGCATATAAAACATGGCTCATGTCTGTGCAAATTGAACTGGACTACTAATGGCCTTATTCCTCTTTTAGATTTGCATACTCTTGACATAGTCTTGCAAGTTTCTAACAAAGACAATATATTTCAGCTTTAGTAGCAATGTAGCATAGGGTATCTCATCCTTCCTAAACTTGAGATTTAAAACTTCATGAAACCATTTTTAAGTGCAATTATACATGTTTAATGCATGTGATGTTAAACTGGATCTGGATCGTGCCAAGGCTAAAGGCCATATCACCAGGCCTTGATTAACAAGCAGTGATGATGCTCTTGTGCTTGCATGTGAAGTGGTGATGGTGATTATAAACCTTTCTCTGCCCAGACTGAATTTTTAGCTGTATCTTGTATATTTTTTTAATCACTGGGAGTCCCATCAGCTTTCATGATGGGCTAGACCTCCCTTCATTAATCCTCGACCCTTGGTATTAGCTGGCATTGATTTCAAATCACTTGGTTGAATGCCAAGTAACTGTACCAGCTTAGCTGGCTTGCCCCACACTTGTGCATTCTTCCTGTTTTGATATTTATCCAGTATTGGACACGCATTTATCCAATGCTTTCTCATTGTTCTGTACTCATCACTCAGTTAATTCCTTAAATCAAGTGCAGGCATATACAAGTGTGCACTGTCACGAGGTTACAGGAGGCAATGGAATGGTGTGATTCGATGGTTTGATGAAGTTAATGGATGCAATCCAGAAATGGGTGCTGAAGAGAGGTTAGAATAATTTTTAAACTTGCCTCAATACAATGAAAAGAGTGTACAGAAGTTCTTGTGCTCCAGAGTATACGTATATGAATTTTCTTTTTGTGGAGATGATTAGCCGTTTTATCTTACTTGAATTGAGTTGACTATGGTGTGGTTTAGACGACTGCTCAAAGCTGTGTCTTGGTATCTGGTCAACTCTTTACCGCACCTCATAGTTATGCAACAGACATTTCAACACTTCATGCCACAAGTTGCTAATTAATATGTTTATTTGTAAGTTTTTATGGTGACCATGCGAGTCTTCAATGTTACTAGGAATGCAAGTGTGCATCATAAAGATCATTCATTATTGCTTAGGCTGTTATTTTGGTGATCAACATGGAGGACAACATAGCTGTGATTTGAGGATGAGGACGCGGGGGGTGGGCGGGACATGGTGAATGGTGTGCATCGGAAATGTTTTGGGAATGGAGTAAAAGACCAAATGAAGTCCCAAAATGATTGGTGAATTGTGGACCGATTTCTTAGTATTTCTACTTTACATGTATTCTGTGTCACGCTTCAGAAGACAGAATGCTGTCTTTGTGAAACAATACGGAATATTACTAGGATAGTCATGCTTGATGAATTTAAACTGGAAACCTTTGCAATCACACGTCTGCAAGCATAAATCCTCGCAGGTCTCTAGGGTGTTACTTAGGATAGAAGCCAAAATCATAGCTAAAAACTCACATTAGTCAGTTGAAGGAAGCCAGTCTCATTTCCACCACAAGAAAGATTGACCTCTGGTTCACAACCCAAAGACCAGTCTGTATGATCCTTGATCTTGAATCCTGGAAGGCAAGAACATTTTCCAAAATCAGGAACGTAGCTGCAATTACTGTTTGGTCCACAAGTCCCGTGGATCCTACAAGGTGGAGACAAGGGCGCTTGCCATGAAACAACCCATGTGTCTCTCCCATCTTCCTGGCTGTATAATCGAAGATTCCCATCGAAATCAATCTTCAATCTTCTGTGGTACCCTACACCATCATCTGCTGACATAAAAGTAAAACGATCAATAGAGCTAAAGTTGCCCAAAGAATAAAAAGCAGCAATTCTACTACTGTTGTACGTTGACCGCCCCAGCTTCCCAGCTCATCAGCTCTGTATCTGGCCAATAAATGCTCGAGGTATCAGGACAGTCATAAAGAAGACGAAGAGCATTATCGTTGTCGAAATAAAGCTCGAAGAAACTTCTCGATGACACAAGCTTCTTGTCTTTCATGAGTGGCTGCTCCGCAAGGAGAGTATGTGGGAAAATCAAAGCTTTGCCAAAGTATTACACTGGCCTCCAAGTCAAATAAGATGAGATTTCAATTGTCAAGGAGTTGTAAGTTCACTGAAGATTGTGAGAAAGTGTTTGTAGACCAAATGGTGAACCGACTGGCATCGGTTAGGACAAGATTACCAGATTTCAACTAAGACAGACCTTATTGTTTTCCATCGACATGTTGGTCACGGTTTGCTATCCAAAATGTAGTGCAGTTTCAGTTCCCGTCACAGGAAGGTCTACTAAACCATACTGCGAAGCAACGTTCATCATCTCCTACTGGAAAGAATCCAGCGGAGAAAAGCTTGGTGAAGTCAAAATATCATTTAGGTTCTCCACTGACAGAGATGAGTCTTTGCTTAAACTATCAGAAGATGAAGTTGAGAAGGAAAAGGATAATATCAGTGGTAGAAGAAGCAATAAAATTTTGGTATTCATGGAGTTTATGGAAGTTTCGTAGTTAAGAAATGAGAGCAAGTTTGGGTTATATTTTTATGCATTTTCTGCGACTTCAGGGAAAAATACATGGGGATAAGCAAGCATGACAAAAAAAACCAAAATATATTTTGGTTATTAAACGCTTATGAGTGTTTGATTAGGTCCTAAACCAATTAAAAAAAAATTGAAATCATCTTACATTTCTATCGTTTCTTTCCCAATGGCCGGACATGAGAAAATATTTTGAACTATTTTCAAATAAAGTAGAACATAAAAATATTTTAATTAAAATAAAAATAAATAAATTTTAGCATCCATCTTTCATCAAATTAGAAAAATAAACACAATAGAATATAATGGAAGAATGAATACATAGATGTAAGAAAAAACAAAGACGAACCAAGTGAAACGGTAAAGAGTTGAAGCAAGATTACTGAGATAATTGTTATCACCATGGTGAACCACCAAAATTCTCCATCACGTACACAAACCATGTGAAAGGTGTTCTGTAATTAGGCTTTAATTCCCACAAATGTTGATCAAAATATCACCATCTTTCAATGCAAGTTCATACTTTTATTTTTTAATAAAGTAATTTTTTAATAATATTCCATTAAAAATTTACTTGTAACAGTTGATGAAAATTAAAAATACAAAAAAGTAAAGTTGATTTTGTTGGGCTTGATCCAATCTAATCTTACACTCAGAGAAAACAAGGCCCAACTAAGCCATGCTAGACTTAGTTGAGTTGAGGCCCAATTGAGTTTACATAATGGAACTGAGTTCTCTTTCTCTCCTTTCTCTCCGCCTCTTCTCTTAATCTCTTTTTATTATTACAAGTACAATTCTTTTTGTTCTCTCTCTCACAAAAATAAGAGCCATTGGCTCTTGTACAACTCCCAGCAGTGTAACTTCCACAAGCACAAGCCAACCTCCACAATTTCGTCGCCATCAGGATCAGGGCATGTCAAATAAGTTGTTGGTTTCGTTGAAATGTGAGAGACTACAAGGTATTCAACCTCTAATGATGGAAAGTTTCCTATTCCTGAAAAACGATACCTCATATGATGTTTTTTTTTTTAATTTCCCATTCAAGCATAGAAATGAAGGGTTGTTTCCTTCTGTCTACATACAATCTGATCGAAGCAGAATACTCTACCGAATTCAACAAAGCCAGCTTCCCTGGTTTCAAAGGCCAATTCTTCGTCAAGACATGAGATGTTTTCGACGAGAGATTCCTCGCATATCACTTTCATAAATACTAAAACTAGTGCACGAGGCTACTGAAAGCATTCCGAAGGACACAAATCCTTGTGGAAAACAAATACTATAATTCTGAGTGGAAGAAAATACATAGATCACTACCTCGTGCTAACAGACACAAACACAGACATATATACATGCTTAGAGAACACACGAATTAAGACTATTATAAGCTTACAATGGATTAGACAAGTTCATAATCATTTTCCTGGTGCAAAATCATTTCAACTACTTGGCTCATTGTTGGTCTCGCATCTCTGTCTTCAGCTACACATTTTATTAATTGTTCTTTTTAATTCTACAATCACTAAAAAATATTATTGCAATTTTGTTTAAATTTTTTTATTTATATTTTATATAAATACACCGTATTTGTATGATGTGTTTATAAGAATAAAAATTATATTCTTAGTAAAATAATCATTTGCATATGCATTTTGTTTATAGCTTTTACGAGAAAAAAATAACTTCTTTTAATATTTAATTATTATGAACAACCCTTTCTTATATATTTTTTAGAATTTATATATTTAAACTTTTAAACCACCCTTTTGGAGAGGTTTAATGCATTTAGTAGGGGTTATCATTTTCAGTTTGGTTTGGTTTTTATAAAAAAAAAATAATCAAACTGGTTTTTTTTTAAAAACCAAAACTAAACCGAAACCGGTACAATCCAACTAGTTTTGGTTCGGTTTGGTTATTTTAGAATAAAAACTGGTTTAAACCAGTTTGACTCGGTTTTTTAGGTTTGACTTAGATTTTTTATGATGAGGCTTGGTTTTTTTTTTTTTTTTTTCGGTTTTGATTCAGTTTTTTCAGTTTCAGACTTTCAGTTTTATTAGTTTTATAGATTTTTCGTTGTTTTTAGTCACCCTAGTATTTAACCTCTAATGATGGAAAGTTTCCTCTTCCTAAAACCTCAAATGATGGTTTTGTTTGCTTTCCCATTCAAGCATAGAAATGAAGGGTTATTTCCTTCTGTCTACATACGATCTGACGACCAAAGCAGAATACTCTACCGAATTCAACAAAGCCAGCTTCCCAAGGCCAATTCTTCGTCAAGACACGAGATGTTTTCGACAAGAGAGATTCTTCCCATTATCACTTTCATTAGAAATATTCTAAAAAGGATCAGCCTTTCATTGTTGAAAAGCTGAGCTATAATCTTCTTCCTTTTTTTAGCTATTTTTTAATGTTTTTTTAAGAAATTTTTTGTGCTTCTTTCTATGTTTTTTTTTTCTTTCAACAAAAGTTTTTTTTTTAATTTAGTTTATTAATGTTAAATTTTTTTGTTTAGTTATCAGACTTTCATGATACGTTTTCTGGATTTAACGGGTTAACCTAATTTTTTTTTTTATTCTTTTTAATTAATTTTTTTCGTTTAGTTTAGTTTGTTAATATTAAATTTCTTTCTATTTAATTATTAGACTTTCATGACACACGTTTTCCAGATTTAACAGGTTAACCTGATTTGACGATTTAACCTAGATTTTTTTTTGCCTTTTATTCTTTTTAATTAATTTTTTTTTTGTTTAGTTTAGTTTGTTAATGTTAAATTTCTTTCTATTTAGTTATTAGACTTTCAAGACACATATCCTGAGTTTCACGGGTTAACGTGGTTTCAGGGTGAACCTAGTTAATTCTGGGTTGACCCGTTAATTTTTTTATTTATTTTTATTTTCATAAATTTTTTTGTTTAATTTAGTTTGTTAATATTAATTTTTTTTTATTTAGTTACCAGACTTTCATGATACAGATCCTGAGTTTAATAGGTTAACATGATTTGACGAGTTAACCCGGATTTTTTTTATTTTTTCTTTTTAATTAATTTTTTTCGTTTAGTTCACTTTGTTAATGTTCACTTTTTTTTATTTAGTTACCAGAAATTCATGACATAGATCCGGGGTTTAACGGGTTAACTTGGTTTGACGAGTTAACCTGTAATTTTTTTTTGCTTTTTTTTTCTTTTAAATTAATTTTTTTTGTTTAATTTAAATTGTTGATGTTAAATTTTTTTCTATTTTGTTATCAAACTTTCATGACATGGATTCCGGGTTTGACAAGTTAACCTGGTTTGATGAGTTAGCCCGGTTAATTCTGGTTTAACCCATTAATTTGTTTTTTTTCTTTTTAATTATCAAACTTTCATAATGCGAATTCAAGGTATGACGAGTTAACCTGATTTGAAGGGTTAACCCAATTAATTTATATTTTTTTTCTTTTTTTTTATTAGTTTTTTTTTCCTGTTGGTTTTTTTCCTTTGTTTTTTTCCTTTTTAACTAATTTATTTAATTATCACACTTTTATGACACGACCTTGCAGCCAGATCCACGTCCAATGCTATTGGGTCTGGTATTGCAGTCCAGACACTTTTATGCTAAGGGTTAACCTAAGTTTAATGTTATTATTAATATTAAAAATATTACTCTTGGGTCAGGCGTTGCAACCAACCCTAAGATTTTTGGATATAACTTTTCAAAAAAACCTAACACCCGCGACATCACGTGTGGCATGTAACTAGTAAATACTAAAACTAGTGCAAGAGGACAGTACTACTGAAAGCATTCCGAAGGACATAAATCCTTGTGGAAAGCATATACTATTATTCTGACTGGAGGAAAATACATAGATCACTACCTCGTACTAACACACACAGAAACACAGACATACATGCTTAGAGAACACACGAATTAAGACTATTATATGCTTACAGTGGATTAGACAAGTTCAGAATCATTTTCCTGGTGCAAAATCATTTCAACTACTTGGCTCATTGTTGGTCTCGCATCTCTGTCTTCAGCTACACATTTTAGAGCCACCTCAAGCAGGGTTTCCATCCTACCCTTGTCATATTTTCCTTCCAATTTGGGGTCTATGATCATTTCAATCCAAGAACTCATTTCAGTAGCTTGCTTCATCTTTTCTCTCACCCATGTAACCAGCCTCCTGTTCTCTATCTCCTCTGCTGGACACTTTCCACTTATCATCTCCAGCAATACCATGCCATAGCTATAAACATCCACTTTGGAGGTGATGGGCAGATTGAAAACCCACTCCGGAGCCATGTAACCTCTAGTTCCTCTGATCTTTGAGAAGCTTTTGTTAACTTGGCTACCTCTTTTTAGTGGCCGAGATAATCCAAAATCTGACACCTTTGGCTGGTAGTTGCTGTCGAGAAGTATGTTCTGAGGCTTTACATCACAATGTAAAACCCACTCTAGGCATTCTTCATGTAAATAAGCAAGGCCTTTAGCAGTCCCTACTGCGATGTCAAACCTCTTTTCCCAATCAAGTGAATTGGAAGAGAGTTGTTCTGCCAAGGACCCATGCTCCATGTACTTGTATATCAAAAGCCTGTGCTTTCCTTCTGCGCAATATCCACACATCTCTGTCAAGTTCATGTGATTAAGTTTCCCAATTGTGCTAACTTCTGCCTGGAACTCTGCTTCTCCTTGGTAAGCATCATTCAGTCGCTTAACGGCTGCTATTCTATGATCAGATAACATTCCCTTGTAAACAACTCCTCCAGAACCTCTTCCAATCTCTTTGCTAAATCCTTGAGTCGCCTTTTTTAGCTCTGAAAGGGTGAATTTTCTGAAGCCAGTGGTAATTCTGTTGTAATTTTGCGTACCTACGCTTGAGTTCCGGTGAGTTCTTATAAAAACACACCACACTATGATAATGACACCGAGCTCAACCGATCCAACTACCATCGCAAACCGAACGACAAACTTTAGTGATGCATTTTCTTGGTGTTTTGTGTATGTTCTGTTCAGCTGCTTGACAACTGTGCTGGAGCAATCTAACCCAATTTCTTGAATAGGCAAGGTTTTTGGCACCTTCAGATACATGTCTCCTTGGAAATTCGGTGAACGTTGGCCGTTCAACAACTGTGTCTTTGGGTAACAATAAGGAATGTTACTGGGATGGTCGTGCTTGATGAACTTGAACTGGAATCCTTTGCAGTCACACATCTGCAAGCACAAGTTTTCACACATTCCGAAGGTGGAATTGGGGAAGAAGCTATAGTCGTAGCCAAAAAACTCAACATTAGACAGCTTAAGGAAACCTGTCTCATTTCTGGTACAAGTGAGATTGAATCCTTGTACACAACCCAATGACCAGTCCGTACGATCCCTGATCTTGAATCCTGGAAGGCATGAACATTTCCTACCAAAGTGAGGAACGTAGCTACAAATACTGTTAGTTCCACAAGTCCCGTGAATCCTGCAAGGTTGAGACATGGCTTGCCATGAAACAGTCCACTTGTCCATCCTGTATTTTCGACTGTATAGCCGAATATTACCATCGAAATCTAGTTTCAATATTCTCTGTACTCTTTCTCCATAATCAGCAGACATAAAAGTAAAATTGTCAGATGAGCTAAAGTAACCCAACGAATCTAGAAAAGCAATTCGGCTGCTGTTATAAGTTGACCTCGAAGCTTCCCAGCTCATAAGCTCCGGATCCGGCCAATATACGCTGATTTCAGGACCTCCGTACAGAAGACGGAGAACGTTATCGTCATCAAAATAAAGCTTATAGAATCCTGAAGAATAGTTCCCTTGGCTTCTAGATGAAACAAGCTGCATATCCTTGGTGAGTAGTTGCTGAGGAAGTAGAGTATCTGTCGGAGAATGGAAGCTTTGCCAAAGCACACCACCTTCCGAGTTTTGTAGTATAAGATTACCATTTTCATGGAGGTATAGAAACACAGGGGATTCTGAAACAGTGTCTGTGGACCAAACAGTGAGACGGCCAGCATCGGTAATGATGGCATTACCCGATTTACGTAGAGAAAGCTCTGACTTTCTTCCGTTAACTGGTTGGTCACGGTTTGCCATCCAAACAATGGTGTGGTTGCCGTCACTATATGGCTCACTGAACCATATAGCAAAGCAGTAAGCATTATCTCCGACGGGGAAAAACCCCGCCGAGAAAACGCCATTCGGCGAAGTCAAAACATCGTCTGCATGTTCCACTGATAAAGATGAGGACCCGCTTAATCTGTCAATTGTTGAAGATGAAAATGAAGAGAAGAAAATCAAAGGCAGAAAGAGCAAGATAATTGATATAGCCATGAGTTTTGATAAAATTGATAGAGCTTCCTCTGCACACTGGAGTATGTCATTATAAATGTGTGGTGACGATTCACGCAAGCAGATTCAAAGGAAGAATTCAAAGGTATTTCAATTTTGGCTGGCTGGAAGGACTGTAGACCTGTTGAAGCCCTTGAAAGGGCAAGATAAAAGTACTGAACGTAAAAAAAGACGTTCGTTTATTAATCGCTATAAATATATTTCATAACCATAAAGAAAATCTAAAATAATCTCAAGGGATTGGTCAAAACCTTAAATAACACAAAATATAATTTTTTCTTACAACATTCCAACCATTATAATATTTTATTGAGACTTTGTTTTTATACTACCAAAACTTTATAAAACCAGAAAATAATAACGAAAATAAATAAATACCCAAAATAAATAAAATTACTTTTAGTAAGCTATTAAAATCCGCGAGCATATATATAAAGAATCAAATGACTTGTTGCAGAAATGTGTTCTACCATCACTTATTATGACTCGAGGGATTCCAAATCGACTCAAAATATTGTCTTTCAAAAACTTTATCACTGTTTTGTGATCATTGTTTCGACTTAGAATTGCCTCTATGACAAGAAACATAATCTACTGCGACTAATATGTACACGAAACCAAATGATGGAGGAAATGGATCCATGAAATCTATACCCCAACATTTAAAGATCTCAATGACAAGAATAGGATTTAAAGGCATCATATGACGTTTTGAAATAGATCCCAACTTTTGACAATTTTCACAAGTTTTGCAGAATGCATGTGAGTCCTTGAAAATGGTGGGCCAGTAAAATCCACTTTCTAAGATATTTGCAGTTGTCTTTTTTGACGAGAAATGACCCCCACATGCCTTATAATGACACAATTTAATTACACTACTAACCTCATTGTCAGGAATGCATCTTCAAAATATTTGATCATGACAATATTTAAATAAATACGGGTCATCCCAATAAAAGTTTTTCACTTTGTTCAAGAACTTTCCTTTGTTTTGGGTACTCCAATGAGCTTGCAATTGTCTTGAAACAAGAAAATTAACAATATTAGCAAACCAAGGCATCATAGAAACGGAAAGTAAAGATTCATCGGGAAAGTAGTCATCGATTGGTGTGAAGTCAGATTTCGAATCTATTGTCAATCTTGACAAATGATCTGCGACAACATTTTCGGTGCCTTTCTTGTATTTGATTGTGATATCAAATTCTTGAAGTAACAAAATCCACCGCACCAATTTAGCCTTAGAATCTTTCTTAGAAAGAAGATATTTCAATGTTGCATGATCACTAAAAACAACAATAGATGAGCCAATAAGATAAGACCTGAATTTATCACATGCAAATACTACTGCAAGTAATTCTTTTTCAGTGGTGGTGTAATTCATTTGAGCACTATTTAAAGTTTTACTTGCATAGTAAATCACATAAGGTTTCTTATCTTTTCTTTGTCCCAAGACAGCACTCATGGCATAATCACTAGCGTCATATATTATTTCAAAAGGTAATGATCAATCAAGAGGTTGAATGATAGGAGTAGAAGTAAGCAAGTTTTTAAGTTTAACAAAGGCTTCTTCACAATGTTCAGTCCATTCAAAAATATTATCCTTTGTTAGAAGGTTACTCAAGGGCTTAGATATTACACTAAAATCTTTGATGAACCTTTTGTAAAAACTAGCATGTCCTAAGAATGATCTAACATCTTTAATAGATTTTGGTGTTGGTAAGTTGGCAATTAACTCGATTTTAGATTTATCAACCTCAATTCCTTTTGATGAAACAATGTGACTAAGTACAATGCCGTTTGTTACCTTAAAGTGACATTTTTCCCAATTCAGTACAAGATTCTTCTCTTCACACCTGCTCAAAACCTTTTCTAAGTTAGTCAAACAATCATCAAATGAATCACCAAAAACAGAAAAATCATCCATAAAAATCTCAAGAAAACATTCAACCATATCACTGAATATGCTAAGCATGCAGCTTTGAAACGTGGCTGGTGCATTACATAATCCAAAAGGCATCCTTTGATATGCAAAAGTACCAAATGGACATGTGAAAGTAATCTTCTCTTGATCTCTCAATGCAATTTCAATTTGATTGTAACCTGAATAGCCCTCTAGGAAACAATAAAATTTATAACCTACAACTCTTTCTAGGATTTGATCCATGAAAGGTAAAGGGAAACGATCTTTTCTAGTCATGAATTAAGTTTCCTATAGTCAATGCTAGTTAGGGGGCTTAAATTTTGTGTGTGCAAATCAAAGGGCTAATTCCTTGTATGTCAGCTATCGTCCATCCCAATGCATTTTTGTGCATTTTCAGAGTTTGTAATAACTTACTTTCTTGATGTGCATTAAGTTTGGAAGAGATTATTACCGGGAAAGTTTCATTTTCTCCCAAAAATGAGTATTTGAGATTAAATAGTAACGAATTCAATTCAGGTTTTGGTGGTTGAACACTTGAAGGTATGGACTCAATTGATCGTGGTGGCAATTCTTCAGTTTGTGGTCTCCAATTACAAATCATCAGATTCATCAATCTTAGTGTCACTGGAAGTGGTTTGAAATTGATCATGAACTAATTTTTCAATAAAGTTCATTTCTTGTAAATCATTATCATCTCCAAGTTGCTTGTAAATGTTGAAAATATTCATCTTCAATGTCATGTTTCCAAATGATAGCTTCATTAGTCCATTCCTATAATTAATCAATGCATTAGAAGTGGCAAGAAATGGACGTCCTAAATGACAGGAATTGAATTACATGCTTCAACAGGTTGTGTATCCAAGACAACAAAATCTATAGGGTAAATGAATTTATCAACTTGTACTAACACATCCTCAACTATTCCTCTAGGCACTTTTACAAATTTATCAGCAAGTAAAAGAGTTACAGAGGTTGGTTTTAACTCACCTAGATTGAGACTTTGAAAGACTGAATATGGAAGTAAATTCACACTAGCTCCAAGATCAAGTAAGGCTCTTTCACTTTTATGTTCTCCAATAAAGCAAGAAATTGTAGGACAACCAGGGTCTTTATATTTCAAAGCATTATTGGTTTGAAGAATGACACTTACTTGTTCGGCTAAAAAGGCTTTCTTTTTCACATTCAGTTTTCTCTTCACAGTGCACAAATCTTTCAAAAATTTAGCATAGGAAGGAACCTGTTTAATAGCATCCAACAAAGGTATATTGATCCTTACATGTTTGAAAGTTTCAAAGATTTCAGAGTTGTGATTGACTTTTCTTTGTGTGGTCATAGCATGAGGAAATAGAAGTGCTGGCTGGGAATCAACCTTTTCTTTGCAATGTTCACGTTCAACCTCTCCCTTACCCTCAGAGATAGACTCTTCTTCTTTCTCACAAGGTTCAAGAGTGGGTTTTTCAATAACCTTACCATTACGAATAGTGATGACTGATTTGACTAGATCCATATGTTGGCTTCCAGAACTACTTGTATTTGCATTGTATTGCCCCTTTGGATTTTGCTGTGGTTGAGAAGGAAACTTACCTTTCTCTTGAAAACTGAGAGCAGATGTTAATTTTGCAAGAGTATCTTTAGAATCTGTCATGCTTTGAGCAAGTTGAGTATTGATTGTTTCCTGCTTTTCAATGAATGCATGCAATTTTTCCTCAAGATTTCTTCTAGGAGGTGGAGCATAAAGAGGTGCATATCCATGAGAATTTCGGAAATTATGGTGTGCTTGAAATGGTGGCTATGAAGTTTGTGTATTGTTGCTATCACTCTTTCAACTGAAATTTGGGTGATTTCTCCAACCAGGGTTATACGTTTGTGAGTATGGGTTATAATTGAGCCTTTAGAAACTGTTTAAAGCATGGGCTTGTTCATAGAGGCATTCCCTAAAAAAAGGCAAAGTTGGACAATCATTTGTTGAGTGTTCCTTGGTTTCACAGATTTGACACATAATGTCTTGAATAGATTTTAATTGACCACTCTTTTTCAATTCAAGTGCTTCGACTTTTCTAGCTAAATATGCAAACTTGGCTTGGAGGTCATGATCTTCCCTAAGGTTGTGCATACCTCCACTAGATGTATGGGGTTGAGTTTTACTTGGTGCCTCATAAGTACCCGTGGTGTCCCAATTGAGCATTTTCAGCTAGCAAGTCTAGGTATTCCATTGCTTCATTAGGGTCTTTATCTTTAAAAGTTTCATTGCACATTAATTCAACCATTTGCCTATCTCTAGGTGTTAAACCTTTATAAAAATATGAAACCAATCTCCATGTTTCAAAACCATCATGGGGGTAAGTATTAAGCAAGTCTCAATACCTATCCCAACATTGGTAGAATGTTTCTCCTGGCTTTTGAGTAAAAGTGATGATTTGTCTTTTAAAAGAGTTTGTTTTGTGAGACGGAAAAAACTTCTTTAAAAATTATTGTTGCATTTCATCCCAGCACGAATAGATCCTGGTCTCAAATTTTATAGCCATATTTTAGCTTTATCTTTTAATGAAAAAGGAAAAAGCTTTAATCTAATGGTGTTTATGCTACAATTTGAGTCATTATAGGTATTACAGACCTTCTCAAATTCCCTTAAATGCAAGTATGGATTTTCTAGGTCTAAACCATGAAAAGAAGGTAAAAGTTGAATAATGCATGGCTTAAAATTAAAATGGGATGCATTAGGAGGGAAAACAATGCATGAGGGTGCATTTGTTCTTGTGGGATTCATGTGGTCTCTAAATGTTCTCATACGATTATTCTCATTATGAAGCGATTGATTATCTTCTTCGGTCATATTTTCTGAAAATGACGAGGATACCCTACAAAGTCGACCACTTAATGTACATGACCAAACTCTCCCTGACAACGACGCCAAAAACTTGACATGACTAAAAGAATGATGTCTTCTCCCAAGTACAGGAGTATCGAAGTAATAAATAACCCGGAAAGACCGGGGTCGAACCACATGGAGGTTAACTATATAAATTATAAATAACAACAACACAACAACAACAACAACAACAATACTAATACTAATAATAACAATAATAGTAATAGTAGTAGTAATAGTAGTAGTAGTAATGATATTAATAATAGTAATAATAATAATAAAGAGAGCTTTGAGATGTAAGATTGATGTAATGATTAAACAATAATAAAAATAAATATCAAGGTAAGAGGATCTACTAATGGTACTTCAAACAAGTATAGTATAAACTCTTATTACTCAACTGGAAACCACACACAAAGGAGGTTTTAATCAGATTATAATTGTTAACATGATTACATTAATTATCTTATTCGAGTAATGCCATACTTGTAAATATTATCAGGTATTCATGGTGATAACTTATGTTAACAACAAATCAAGTTCTTTTCATAGCACAGGTGTAGGTTGTACCATACGATTGGGCTATGAAAGTGCCAAGCATTTGTTGTACCAAGGGTTGTTCAACACAAATCTAGATTAACCATTTAACAAATAAGGTATAAGAGTGAGCAAGATAATAAATATAAAACATGTTAATATTAAGCATTAAAGTCCATGTTGAGTTTATACTATACTTATTCTTGCACCATTAGTTTAACCTTTTCACCTTGACATAATAGATTTAGCTAAACATAATGAAAGAAAGAAACATAAATAAACAAGATAAGAACATATTTATAGAAATAAAGGAAAGGAAATGAAAAGCATAAACAAGAGATTAATATAACATCAAATAAAACTTAAACATTACAAAATACAAAGAAAGAGAGCAAGAGCATGATCTTGATTTGAACACCAATATGCCTAAATGCATGGCAAATGCCTTCTTTTATAGGCCAAAATTTAGAACTATTGATTTGATGACTAATTGTTGAGTAGGTGACCACATCTTGACTTGGTAACAATCCTTATCTTCTTGTATGAATAAAACATCATTGATAACATCAGAATTTGAATAGACTTAACTTTGAAAGTTTTAGGAAATTGTCTCAGCTTTCTAGGAAAAAAAATTGAGTATCAGACTTGTTATTCATTTAAATTTTAGTAGTTAAACTCATCAATCAATCCTTTGATTTATGTGATAGGCTAGCATTTAAGATGAAGATTTACCATAAATTAAAGGTATTTTATAGTATCAGACTTGTTATTATAAAACATGCTTTCGTTAAGGAGTTATTGATACTTCAAGTGTAGAATGATGATATAAAACCTTGATAAAAATGCACTTTTAAGTACTAATCACATCCCCTAACTAGCTTATTACTAGTCCCTAGTAATCAAAGGGTTAAAATAGAAAAACAATTTGAAAATTCCACAAAGCAAGGCATTCATCATTCAACTTCTATTAATCTATTTAGATAAACAAACCCTCATTAAATTTATATATATCTGCTTAATACCTTTTAAAAAAAATATTAATAAACCTTGTTTTTTATGTGCTCAATGTATGAAAACATAGATAATGGGGCTTTTATTGAAAAAAAAAACAATATTTTGTTCTAATGTTTAAGGTTAACTTTCTTGGGTTGGGATTATTATCTCTTTTTTTTTTTTTAATATACATAGAACTTAAAACACAATGCATCTTTAACCCATATAACGAGCTTTCGGCTAATGACTCCCAGACTAGTTGGTCTTAGGGCATTAGGTGTTGAGACACCTTTTCGAGCTTAGTAACTCGGGTTGCAGATACTGATACGTAGATAGTGCAATGTTTGATTCCCTTAAGCTTTTCTCCTCAATACATGTAACAAGTGTTCAACCAATAATTCCCAAGTCAGTTGACTTTAGGCTATTAGGTGTTAAAACACCCTTCAGGCTTAATTGCTTAGGTTAGGGAGGCTACGAAACCAAACGTATCTACGTTTTATTATCATCATTTTTTTTTGTTTTTGTTGGGGTTCATCGTCTTTTCCAAGACGTGCTTTATTTCTCGGTTTTAAACCTCAGCATGTTCGTTGGTTTGTGGGTGGTAAGTTGTGGCTACTTGATGATGTACTCCATATTTTCACATCAATGCTTCAACAGTTCGATTGCAAAAATGAGTGCCTTGATCACTTATCATTGCTCTTGGAATTTCAAACCTATTGAAAATGTTAGATTTGAGAAATCCTACAACAACTTTAGAATCGTTAGTACGGGCAACCTTTGTTTCTATCCATTTTGAAACATAATCCACAACAAGCAAAAAGTAACGAAAATCAAAAGAACTAGGAAAGGGTCCCATAAAATTCATGCCCAATACATAAAAAATCTCACAATATAAAATAGGAGTTTGTGGGATTTCATTCCTATGAGATAAACAACCCATTTTTTGACATTTTTCATAACTTTTGCAAAATTGGTAAGCATCCCTAAAAAGAGTTTCCAAATAAAACTCATTGTCTAAGATTTTCCTAGCTGTTCTTTTGGGTCCAAAATGGCCTCCACATGTATGATTATGACAATAAGTAAGAATGGAATGAATTTCATCGTTAGTTACACATCGACGAACAATCTGATCAGAACCTATTTTCCAAAGGTATGGTTCATCCCATATATAATACTTAGAGTCATTTTTTTTTTATCTTTCTTTGCCTTATTCAAATCATCAGGTAACATTCTAGTAACTATGAAATTTACCATATCAACAAACCAAGGTTCCTTACCTTATAGATGCAATAGTTTCTCATTGGGGAATGTCTCAGCAATAGGCAATGGTTCTTCCTCACACACAAGTCTGCTCAAATGATATGCCAGAGAATTATCAGCTCCTCTTCAGTTTTTAATTTCTAAATCAAACTTCGCAACAAAAGAATCCAGCGTAAGAGCCTTGGTTTGGATTCCTTCTTTACCAATAAATATTTGAGGGCAACATGATTAGAAAAAAAAATCACTTTAGATCCTAATAAATATGATCTAAATTTGTCTATGACAAATACAATAGCTAAAAGCTCCTTTTCGGTGGTTGAATAGTTGTATTGAGTAGAATTTAGTGTCCTTGACGCATAGCAAATGACATGACTTTTCTTTTCCTTTTGTTGGCCAAGTATAGCTCGTACAACATAATTACTAGCATCACACATGATCTCAAATGGCATATCCCAACTTGGAGGTTGTATAATTGGCGCTGAAGTGAGCGATGTCTTTAATTTATCAAATGTTATTTAACAATCTTCCTTGAAATCAAAAGGTACATCCTTTTACAACAATTTTGACAATGGTTGTGTAATTTTTGGGAAGTCTTTGATGAACCTCTGGCAAAAACTTGCATGGCCAAGAAAACTATGAATGTCCTTAATATTAGTAGGATATGGTAAGCTTGTACTTAAATCAACCTAGGCCTTATCAACCTCGATATGTCTAGCTGAAACAACATGACCCAAAACAATTCCTTGTTGGACCATGAAATGATATTTTTCATAATGTAGAACCAAGTTGGTGTTAATGCATGATTTCAAAACCTTGGTCAAATGATTTAAACACTGTTCGAAAGAATTGCCATAAACAGTAAAGTCATCCATAAAAATTTTAATGCAATTTTCAATCAAGTAAGAAAACATGCTCATCATGCATCTCTAAAATTTACCAAGTCGATTACACAATCCAAAAGACATACATCTTTAAGCATAGGTCCTAAATGTACAAGGGAATGTTGTATTTTCCTAATTTTCATGAGCTAAAACAATTTGATAATAACCAGAAAACCCATCTAAGAAACAGAAAAATGACTTACCTGCCAGTCTTTCTAGCATTTCATCGATGAAAGGAATTAATAAATGATCCTTTCTTGTGGTCGCATTCAATTTCCTAACCTTGATGCACATTCTTCACCCATTTTGAACTCTAATGGGCACAAGTTTATTTTGTTCATTAGGAACAAGAGTCAAACCTGTCTTTTTAGGAACTACATGCACTGGACTAACATATTGACTATTAGATATGGAATAGATGATTCCTTGGTCAAATAGCTTTAAAATTTCCTTCATTACCACTTCCTTCATGGTTGGATTCAGCTTACGTTGTGGCTTTCTCACGAGTTTGGCATCATCTTTCAGTGAGATTCTATGCATGCAGATTGCAAGGTTTATGCCTTTTATATCAACTTAAGTCCATTTGATAGCTGTTTTATTTTCACTTAAAACCCTCAACAATTTTTCTTCTCTTATTTCCATGAGATCATTTGCAATGATCACTGGTAATGTCTCACCTTTTCCTAAGTACACATACTTCAAATGCTGGGCAAAGACTTCAATTCCAACTTTGGCGCTTGTTCAACAGAGGGTAAAACCCTTTCATGAGAATTAAGTAGTTGTAAATGAGAGTTTACTAACCTATTTTTCATTTGAAATAGTGAATACAAAGACATAATTGTTTCCTTTATGTATTCATTATTCTACAACCTTACATCCCTATATGTCTTGCTTTGCTATAATACAAAGTTCAACTTATCTTGTAAAATTTTTTGTTCAAATTCATCTTGCACAATGGGGTCAATTACATCAACATGGAAAACAAATTCAGAGTCATCGGGATATTTCATAGCATAAAAAATGTTAAATGTTACTATTTCCCTATCAAACTCACAAGATAAAATTCATTTATGCACATCAATCTTAGTTCTTGTTGTTTTCATAAATGGTTTACCTAACAATATATGAGTTGAGTTTGACACAAATTCATCATCTATATCTATAATGTAAAAATCCATAGGAAAAATCAACTCATTTATTCTAATTAAAACATCCTCAATGACGCCTTCTTGGTATGAACTAGACTTATCTGCCAATTGAATTATTACCCTTGTCTCTTTTAAAGGTCCTAGATTCAAAACCTTATAAATTAAAAGTGGCATAACATTGATCAAAGAGCCTAAATCAAGCATAGCTCTTTGTACCTTATGATTTCCAATTATACATGGTATAGTAAACATACCTGGATCCTTGAATTTTTTAGGCAATTTCATTTGTATGACCGCAAACACATTCTCTCCAACTATTGTTTTCTCATCAATGTTCAACTTCTTTTTATTGGTGCACAGTTCCTTGAGAAATTTTTCATATCGCGGAATTTGCTTGATCGCATCCAACAATGGGATGTTAACTTCAACCTTCCAGAAGGTTTCAAAAATATCATGTTATGACTCTTCCTTCCTTGTCTTCACTAATCTGCTAGGAAATGGAGATGGAACTAAATTCTTAGTGATAGGAAAGATGGGCTTACAGTGTAACTCTATTCTTGGTGCATCCAAGATTGCTGGTTTTGTTTCCAGCTTGCTGTTCTTTGTTGTTGTTGATTCTAGTGTCACAACAGGCTGGGTAGTCTACACAACAGCTGCTGAATTTGGGGTTGTAGCCGGCGGTATATATATTTCATGTTGAATCTGGTATTGCAGTTGGCAGCACAATAGCTGCTGAATTTGGGGTTGAAACTAGTAGCCTATTTGCTGTTGATTCTGGCGTTGCAGCTGGCAGTATGGTTTGCACTTCTCTTCCACTTCTAAGAGTCATGGCACTTACGTTTTCTCTTGGATTAATTCAGCTTGAGATGACAACTTCCCTTTATTTGTCTTAATGTTCCTCACAAACGTTGCAAGTTGTGAAATTTGAGTCTTCAAATTATGGATGCTAGCACTTGTTTCTTGTTGTAACATCTGCGTATTAGTGGCTAAAGATTTCACAATTTATTCTAAAGACATACCTATATTTGATGCTTGGTGAGGAGGAAAAGCTGAACTTTCATATGAATATGACCAGAAGGGTTGCTGATTTGGAGGCTGACCATACTTCAAGTTTGGGTGGTTTTTCCAACCGAGGTTGTAATGGTTTGACTATGGTTTATACTTTCTTGGTTGATTACTAAACCCTCCTATTGCATTCACTTGAGGGGTTGCATCTTTTTGAAGTTGTGGGCACATATCAGTAGAATGTTTTGGGACTACACAAATGCCACACACTTTGGATTGCCTAACTTGTATCAACGCTATTTGTCTCACAAGAAAAGTTAGTTCTGAAAGTTGTGTCTTAATAGTAGAATGCATCATCTCATTTTTCAGATGATTTTACTAATGGAATGATCGAGGGATTCAAACTAGGATCTCTGTACAATAACGTGGCCCATTCACCGTCAGAATTATCGACAGGTATACCGACAGGGCATGTCCGTCGGTGATTCCATCGGTAACAACCAATATATCCACACTCTGTTGACTTTCTCCTATATTTCTCTTTCTTCTTTCTCATCCCAACTCTCCCCTCCCAAACTGCAAACAACCACCTATCCCCCTAAAAATATCCCCTCTTCTCAACACAAGCACTCATCTTTCTTATACTTTTGTACGTAGTCACAACATCCATTCTCCAATTTATTGTGGATTTTATCAATTTTTGTAAGTAAATCTATCCTTTTTAATTTTCACATTTAAATGTCAATTTTAATATTTTTTATTTTTTTTAGTATATGTATTTTGTTAACATATGTACTTGTTTTATTGTTATTTGTCAAATAAACTTGTAGAATGAATGTATAATTTTGTAGTTGTTATAGTTTGTTTTAGATTTTGTCAAATTGTATTTTTTTTGTAAGTTGTTGAAACGTTTTTTGAATTGCACCAAATTACATGTGTTGTGATTAAATAATTATAGCTTATTTAACGAGTCCGTTTTAATTTTTATCAATTCTATTGCGGAGTTGTAATTTTCATAAATTTATATATGTATAAATTTGTATGGACGTTGATAATTGATAATTGATAATGCATATTTAACGTAAGTGTTTTTTAGTTTGTTGGATAATGTCGGGGCAAACCAATATTTTTGCAAATTTATATACGCAGCATAGTTAATTAATACATGTTGTCATCATAATTTTATAGAGGTTCTATAGAAGTCATGGATGATTGTTCATGGATGGATGGAGACTTACCCCAAGGATTGTGGAGGATGGATTATTGTAATGGGGTTTAGAGTTTTATTAATTTTGCAACATCTATTTCGAGGAATTTTATTGATGGCGGTATTAGGTATCTATGTAGAAAGTGTAAAAATAAAAATTTTCTACATCAAGATGTTGTAATGATGCATCTTTTAACCAAAGGGTTCATGGAGAATTACCTGTGTTGGTATGCATACGAAGAACTATTTATTCCTAATGAAAGCATGGTAGAAAGGGTGGTTAAGTCAATTTCTAATGCTAACAACGTGTATGAAGTTGTAAATGACAACAATAATCGTTACAGGAATATGGTTATGGATGTAATGAGAATGAATCAAGGTAATGTCAGTCAATATCCAATTGTAGAAAAAGAACCTAATGCAGATGCAACAAGATTTTTTGATCTGTTGAAAGATTCTGACAAACCATTATGGGATGGGTGCATAAACCACAGTAAATTATCGGTCGTAGCACAAGTGTTCACCATCAAGTCAAATCATGGGTTGAGTGAGGTCAGTTATGACAAAATTATGAAATATACGAGAAACATTTTACTTGAAGGGAATGGAACAAGCTTAAAGAGAACTTTTATACTGCTAAGTCCATAATGAAACCCCTCGGTTTAGGATACTAGAAAACTGACATGTGCCCTAACTTCTGCATGATATACTACCTTGAAAATGCTGAGTTGACCGTGTTCATGACATGTGGGTATTCCCATTACAAACCCAGAACTGGCATGGGAAAAAATCTCGTGGCATATAAGAAACTTAGATACTTCCCAATCAAACCTAGATTGCAGAGGTTATTCATGTCACCAAGGATTGGTGAGCACATGATATGGCACCAATCATATAATATAGTTTGATGGAGTGATGGTGCATCCTTCTAACAATGAAGCATGGAAACACTTTAATAGTGTGCATCCTCATTTTTCAGATGAATCAAGGAACATGTGTCTTGGGTAGTGTACATATGGATTTAACCCATTCAAGTAATTTGCTGCTCCTTATGCTTGTTGGCCTGTCATATCGATGGTTTATAACTTGCCACCGGGGATTTGTATGAGGTTGGAGTTCATGTTTTTATCTATGATCATTCTAGGTCCGTGCAGTCCTAGCTGGAATATAGATGTTTGTCTTCGACCGTGCAGTCCTCCAGAGCTTTGACTTATGATATATCAATGAAACATAATTTTGTTATGAAAACGGCTTTGATGTGGACTATCAATGATTTCCCAGCTTAAGGAATGGTTTCTGGTTAGAGCACGCATGAAAAAGTATCATGTCCATACTGTATGGAACAAAGCAAGGCATTCACGCTAACAAACAAAGGTAAAGCTTTTTTTTTTTTACTGTCACCATCGTTTCTTGCCATGAATCATAGGTATAGAAAGAACAAAAAAGATTTCTTTGTTAGCATAGTTGAAAAGGATGTTGCACCCATGTGTATTTTTGGTGATGAATTACATGATGTTGTATCAGAGTACGGTGACATTGTGTTTGGTTTCCAATCAAGTAAGCAGAAGTTTCCTGGTTTTGGTATAACCAATAATTGGGTAACCTGAAGTATTTTTTGGGAGCATCTTTATTGGAAGACCAATTTCCTCTACCATAACCTTGACATCATGCACATAAAAAAGAACGTGTTTGAGAATATTTTCAACATCTTTATGGATGTGAAGGGGAAGATAAATGACAACATCAAGGCTAAATTGGATTTAGCATTGTTTTGTAACTAAAAAAATATGGAGTTGGTTTTTAATGGGTCACAGGTCGCAAAACCCAGAGCAAGCTTTGTGTTAGAGAAAAATACATAACTACTAGTCTATAAATGGCTTAAGAGTCTGTGTTTTCCTGATGGACATGCCTCAAACATATCAAGGCTGGTTAATATAGAGGAATGCAGATTATATGGAATGAAAAGTCATGACTACCACATGTTTATGCAAACACTCATTCCATTAGTTTTTCGTGATTTGTTGCCAAAGGGGATTTGACATGCACTCACGAAGATCAGTCATTTCCTTAGAGATATATGCTTCGGCAAGTTGAATGTTGATCATATTGAAAGGCTTGAAACGAATATTGTCGAGACAATATGCAAACTTGAGATGATATTCCCTCCATTATTTTTTGACTCAATTGAGCATCTACCCCTAGATTTATCGTATGAGGTAAAAGTTGGAGGACCGGACTAGTATAGATGGATGTATCCATTCGAGAGGTTAGATATTATAGTTGTAATGTAATTCATAATTAAAAGTTTTTTCATTTTTTTTAATTGATAATTTTTGTTTAATTCTATATACGTATGCACTTGTTCAATCTTAAGAAAAAGGTTAAGAACAAGGTGCATGTTGAGGCTTCAATATGTAAGGAGGCCTATATTATTGAGGAGATCTCAACATTTATCTAGTACTATTTTGAACTTTATTTGAGAACGAGAATTAACTATGTTCCATGGCATGATGATGGTGGTGAAGTGTCTTAAAGTGGAAACTTGTCAATATTCTCCAATCTTAGATGACCCACACCTAAAAATGCCATAAGGCGAAGATATTTATCCGAAATAGAGTTCAGACAAGCGCACAATTATATTCTATTTAACTGTGATAAGTTGAGACCTTTTATTAAGTAAGTAGATGTACTATTTAAACTTTGTCAAGAGTGTACTATTTATATATTGTGATATCATAAACTCATATAATTTGGAACAACCTTGTAGGCAAA
The DNA here is from genome assembly GCA_033617975.1 of Populus alba x Populus glandulosa. Lineage (NCBI taxonomy): Eukaryota > Viridiplantae > Streptophyta > Magnoliopsida > Malpighiales > Salicaceae > Populus > Populus alba x Populus glandulosa. The sequence goes on along the minus strand of CM066155.1, from coordinate 9,854,733 downwards.
TCGACGATATTAATTATTCAATAACTCACAGTTGACCAAATCCCAAATCTTTCAATTACAAGATGAACAATTTACCACGTGGTTTAGAGCACATGTAAGTCCTATTACAAACTCATTCTCTCTTGCAAGGTAACTGTACGTCAATATTACAGAATGTCCATTTATTGATTATTATTATATTTGATATATAAGGTTTATCAAATGGGAGGTAGTGCTGCTATTTTATTGTCTTTACTAAGTCTGAGCCCTAAAAGAAAAGTCAAGTGCTTTAACGAGTATTTTATCAATAGTTATGAGTTTCATACTGAAGAATACGGGCATGGAAGAAAAACATACAATAACTATGTTTGTATTAAGGGATCGACTTGTAGTGAGTTTGAAGTTGACTATTATGGAAAATTAGCAGAGGTTGTCGAATTTCAATATCATAACGAGCAGAATATAGTGTTTTTATTCAAATGCTATTGGTATGACACAACTGACAAAGGAATCAGAGTAGATCCTCACTATGGTCTCGTTAAAATCAACTCAAAAGCTAGACTCCGCAACGTAAATGATGTCTTTATTTTCGCAAAGCAATGTCAACAAGTTTATTACACATACACCACTTCCTTTAGAAAGGACCGATCAAGAGTTAATTGGTTATCCATTTTAAAAACAAAACCCAGGGTTTGTGTCGAGGTTTTTCAAGATGAGAACGAAGACACGAGTGTTATAGATGAAGTCTTTCAAGTTAGTGAGTTGGTAGTGTCGCGGGGTGCGGGCGACGCGACATCGTCTGGCGACGGCGGAGGCTACTGTCGTCCCTCCTGATGTGAGGTGTGGTATGTTGGGAATGTTTTTTTTGGATTTAATTATAAAATTATGATTAAGATTATGGAGTCGCCACCTAGTATTATGGTCACTAGGAACCTATGGTCTGCGAGAGTCTGAGTAAGGGACTGGTTATGCAATGGGAAGACGCATCACCCCTAGTGCACCCTACCTAAGGTAAGCTGCATTGTTTTTTATTGTTTTTTTTCCAAGGCGGGTTTCTGTTGGTCTTTTCTAAAGCTCAAGGCAGATCTCTCTTTATGACAAAGTCTCTACCTTATTGGGTTAAATCATAACCGTTCTAAAGTCTAAATTTTAGCATCACATTTATTTACACCTTGTATCTTTAATACTTGAGGGTGTACTTTATCGTGTAATTTTACAACCCACAAATATTAAAGTCTACATTTGGATCCTAAAAACAAATTGAAAAAAAAAAAGATTTTTGACATGTTGGCCAAATCCTAATGGATAATCCTAAACTGGTTACGATATCCATTTTTGGATTTTTTTTTTAACATGAAAAAGATGCAATTTTGTTTTTATGAAAAATATGCTTGGAAAAATTTTAGAATTTGGCCGTATGCAACAAAATATTTTTTGAAAATGTTTTGAATTTTTTTTTGAAATATTTCAGAGAAAACCAGTATTTAATACTAGATTTGTAATTTATAGTGTAAATATACAACCCGATATTATGCAATATTGGTAGAAAAATATGCGAGAAAATCACAAATTTTTTTAAAATGATTTTTGATTTTTTTTAATATTTTTTAAAAGAAGTATATAATATAATATTATATATTAATTACAGAACGTGAACTGTAAGTTCACGTTCTGCATGCAACTTCACAATTGCAGTGGCAGAGAAAAAGCAGGAGGCAACCTTGCGGAGGAGAAGGAGTTGTTGTCACTGGCCTGGCATGAAGTTGGAGGTGGTCTAGGTAGTCTCCCTGAAGCTGGTGGCGGCGTTGATGGGAGCTTGGTGTTGCTGCTGCCGATACTGGAGAAGGAAGAAAACAAAAATAGTGGTGCTGATTGGCTGCTGCCGTCGTGGAGGAAAAAGGAGGAGCTTTCAATGGAGGAGGCTGGTTTTTTGCAATTTTTTGACCTGATTTTCTCCTTTCTCAGTCCATCAAATCCGACTTTATTTATAGGCAGTGGAAGAGGGCAATCTTGTCTACATTGGGGAAAAATTGCAGCCCTTGATTCAGATGGGAAGCATACCAACCGTTGGCTCAAAATGTGCACCTCGAGCTGCCAAATTTGGCAGCTCCAGGCTGTGAACTGCCCGAGGTAGCCACTCAACGGAGCCGTTTCGGCGTTTATAGGCTCGACCTGACAATTCTCAGGGGTAGAGGAGTTTCAGGTGGCCATTTTGGTGCATGATTTGTCAATTTTGGGGAACAAACGAGGCATTAAACGCACCTATAAAACAGCTACCCGGACAACTTCACGGGGAAGATGATGAACAGTAACCATGTGATTAGCTCAATGGAACCCCTAATTGACCATAAACCTTTGATTTAATGCAATTTTGGCCCCTAATTTCAATCAATTAACTTGGTAAAAATTAAATTTGTTCTCTTAAAATTTCAATCTTCTTAATTAAGCCTAAATTAGGCTCCCAAACTTAATTTTTCACCAATTAAGCCCCAAATAAAATTAATTTGACCCACTTAAAGTATAATTAAGTCCTTGCACTTAATTAAATCCTTAAATTGGATCCAAATTAATTCTTAAACATCATTAAAATTTAATTTGGCCCATGATTAAATCAAATTGGCCTATTAAAAATTTAATTACATCATTGGATTTAATTTTTATGCAAATTCGTCCAATAATCATTTAATTTGACCTTGAATTTGCATTTTTTCTCTATTTTTGGGCATAATGGGGTACAATTAGGCCTTGAATTTCCTCCAAAATTCCAGCTTGATTGCCTGATTTGCTTTCTCCACATTGCCAGTCTTTATTTTATTATTTTATTTTTATTTTTCAAAAAGAAATTGATTTTTTTGGGAATAACCCAGAATTGGGTTATGACAGATTGAACCATATCAAGTTGTTCCTTTGATTGACTTAGAAGAAAATTCAAATTTTTATGTTTTCAGTGATAGTCTTGTTAATGTTGACATAGAGCAGTTAAATGTTGTTTTGAGTTCTAGTCGACTAGCAAATGTTGATGAAGATGATGATAACCACATTAAAGATGATAATAATTCAATTGAGGACGAAGATGAAAATTCTGACTAAATATGATCGGAAAATGAAAGTGCAAAGCTTTTTTTTATAATGTAATATTATGGATGATATTTTCGAACATGAAATATTTATTTTATAATTGTTTACTGTTGTTATTTTGTTGTGCGGTAAGTTTGCAATTTAAGCGTTTGTGCAAGAGGATAAATAGGCAATACCAAAAAAAAAATGTAAAAGTATGACAAATATCGACGTCCATACTGACAGAATCATAGACAATCATACCGACAGCCTAAGGTCATCGATATTTTATTGAGACTTTCAAAGTATTTACTGCTCATGCCACAATCATCGATGTTGTTTTCGACGAACAAACCGTCGGTATATCATTATAGAGGTGCGTGCGACTGTTAGAGTGTTAAGTTGGTTGGTGCGGATACCAACAGAACCATCGACAGACGCTGGAAATTCCAATACGCATGCTCTGACACCTCTATACCTACAGACGTGCCAATGTACTTCCAAAATTTTGGAGGCATTTTTAAAATTTTAGTGCAAGATTCAAAATATACCGACAAAATTTACCAACAGAAATTTAATGCCACCACCATGAAAATATTATTCTAATGTCCATCGGTAAAGCTGTTAGTAAAATTGTAGTATAAAACCCCCCCCTCAGTGGTTTATTTTTTCTTTGTTTCTCATTTCATCTTCTCTTCTCCTCTCCATTTGTGTTTTGTTTTTGCAAGAATTGGTGCGAATTTTTATTGTTTTGATTGTAGTTTTCAACATATTAAAAGATATGTATTCTCCTTTCTTTATCTTTGTATTTTTTTAATTTTTTTAATTTGAGTTATGATTATTTTTGTTGTGTTTTTTATTTTGTGTATTGTTCATAGATAAAATCTTGAAATCAACACACTATTAAGGTAAACATTTTTCATTCCAAAAGTCTTTAGTTTTTTCTTTTATTTGTTCAATTTATTTTATTGTTTGTATTGCCATAATAATTGAAACTTTTGTTAAGTTTGAATTGTTATTGTTGAATTTACCTTAAAAATGTTAATTGAAATATAGAATTAAATTTAATTATTTTATCTTAATTTTATTATATTATTGCTTGTTATGTTTTTTATTATTTCGATTAATTTTAATTGTTATTTATGAATTTGTATAGATGTTAATTGAAAATATATAGATGTTAAATTTCTATAGATGTTAGGTTGTATATAAGATTTTGCAATGGAGTCAATTGGCTTGTAGATATTATCAATATTTGTAGGTATGAAAACTGTGGGTAGTCTCTAATATAGAGAAGGTGCTGGCGAATGTTTTTTAAATAATTAAATTTAATTATTTAATTATTCATATAAATTTATGTAGATGTGTAGAATGAAAATTTAATTATTTAATTGTTTGTATTGTAATAATTATCTGAAAATTTTGTTGAATTTTAATTGTTATTGTTGAATTTACCTTGGTGATGGTAATTGGAAATGAAGAATTAAATTTAATTATTTTATCTCAATTTTATTCTATTATTGCTTGTTATGTTTTTTTTTAATTATTTCCATTAATTTTAATTGCCATTTATGTATTTCTATAGATGTTAGTTGAAAATATATAAATGTTTTCCATTAATTTTAATTGCCATTTATGTATTTCTATAGATGTTAGTTGAAAATATATAAATGTTAAATTTCTATAGATGTTAGGTTGTATATAAGATTTTTCAATGGAGTTAATTGGTTTGTGGTTATTGTAAATATTAGCAGGTTTGAAAACTGTGGATAGTCTCCAGTATAGGGGAGGTGCTACCAAATTGTTTTTAAATAATTGAATTTAATTATGTAATTATTCATATAAATTTATGTAGATATGTAGAATGAAATCAACATCATGTCGCCAGCAAACAGTTGCAACTAGTTCTTCTAGCAGTGAGGATGGCTTATCCTTAGGTGCTAATCAAGAAGAGGCACTTGAGCCAACTTGTGATGTTGCCTCTTGTAGTGTGGTTTCATAGCGTAGAGGCAGTGTGCCTTCACAACGGGGTCAATTCACCCACATGTACTAGGCACATTGGATGGATGACCTTTCATTGTCACTTTGTTTAAGTTTTAGTTTTTTTTATATACTTATAACATAATTTATGAACAACTAATTAATATTTTATTAATTTTATTTCATTTCAGGTTCACAAACATTGAGATTGCCCGGACAATAACATCGGCGTTTAAATTGTCGATGGAGATTCAATTATTTCAATGGAGTCAGGTTTCCAAACATCCTAAGTGGAGACCTAATATCGATGCATGGTTTTGACGATTTCAGGTAGGTGTTAACTTCTAATTTCAGCTTATTTTTAATAAATTATTTTTAAAATTTTATATCTTGTACTATTTTTATTTTAAATGAATTATTTATACACAACACAAATTTGAGTTGGATAGCGTGAACAACAATGTTGTGAGGAGCGTATGGGAAAATCACGCGACAACTAGGTAACATAAAAAATAATATAATTTTTTGTTTTATAATTTTATGCTCTAAATTCTAATTTGTTACTATGGAAGTAGATTGCGTGATTTTTTATATGACAAAAAAAAGCAAAAAGATATGTGAGAGATAACGGTCTAGAAGGCTAGAATGAGGTGGCGGTTTGGTGGGAATTCAAACCGCCATTCATGTCGGGGGATATATGGACACAATATATTGAGCATGTAATGTCTGAGCGATTTGCATGGCGCTCACATTCCGGTGTCGACAACCAAAACCGACAAATTCATCGGTGACAATGCACACCGGTGGCTTCGTTCCATTCAGTGCATATGCGAAGCGGATGGTAAGATCAACTTAAATGAAATACATTGTTAATTAATTTGTTATTGCTTATAAATATACTTAACTTGTAACATTTTTTTTTTCTTACAGGCTACGTCTCTTGGACGTGAGCCAAGCCCAATGGAGCTGTTTGTCAAGACACAAGTGCGGAGTGAAGACCGCTAAAAGGAGGTGCAACAGTTTGTGGACAACTGTGCTCAACACATCGTGGTATGTTCGTTCAATCATTTTATTTTGTAAGTTATTATTTTCTTGAATTGAATATGATGATTTTTTTTTTAATTTTCAGGAGACCTATAATAGCCGGTTGAGGGAGAGATATGGGGACGATCGTTCGACCCATCCGGATTTTGATCTGGATTTGTGGATGGAGGTAGGATCGTTTGGTGGACCCGATAAAAATCGGGTCTACGGGCTTTCCAACAATATGGCCGAAAACTTGCGGCCGACCCGTAGTGTCTCAATCGTTGGGAGCTCTCTATTAGTATCGAGCACCTAGTTTAAGGAGTTCATGGCCTTGAAACAACAGTATGAACGACTCTTGACGAATTATGAATAGCCACATCAAATGGTCATGGACATTAGATCAAGGATAGGTGATGATACATCTATAACCCCTTTTTGACCGTACGGTCCTTAGAACAACCAGCCTCCTCCTCCACCTCCGCCATTATTCTAGTTTAATTTGTTTTTTGAAACACATTAAATTTGTGATGAATATTTGGATGAATATTATTTAACATTATTTTTATATTTTTAATGTTTAGTACAATTTTATTTGGTTAATTAGTTTTTTTTACTATTAATCAATATAATATTTTAAAATAAATTATTTATTCTAAATTATTTTTTAAAAAATATTTTTAAATAAATACTGATGGTCTTATAGACGGAATAGATCCATTGGTATTAGGCAAAGAGTTGAAAAAAATTTACTGCCCATGCCATAATCATCGACGGTGTTATTCCATCGGTGATTTACCATTGACAATACCGATAGATTGTATCAGTCGATATTTTACAGAGAGTTCTTAAATATTTACTGTCCATGCTACAATCACTGACGGACTGGTCGTTGGTGATTTACCAATGGATATATAGACGGAATAAGTCCGTCGGTAAAGTTCTAGCACGAAATTTTTGTTGGTGCACTTTGTCCGTCTATAAAACCGTCGATGTTTTTTTTTCTAACATAAGTAGCGACAGAAATGGGAATTACCGATGATCAATATTTCAACAGATGGATTTTATCGGTGATTCTAACAGTAAAAATATTTCCGACGAATTGCGTGTCTTACACCAACAAAATTAATTCGTCGGTAAAACTGTTTAATGGTGTAGTGAAAAATATTGCAGGAACAATTGGTCAAAAATTTGGTGATGTGGGCACCTTGCGCACAACTGATCAAAACGTTCCCAGTATTCATATAACGTTTCCCTATTGTTTTAGAGAATTCCACTAATTTCTTTATGAATTGTTCTAGCCCATGAGAGTGGAAAGAATTTTTCCAAGAGCTTTTTCTTTAAATCATTCCATGTCAGTATTGATCCTGAAGGAAGGTAATAAAGTTAGTCCTTTGCCTTGTCTGCCAAAGAGAATGGAAAAACCCTCAATTTAACATGTTCCTCTGTCACTCATGACTTCATGGTTGAACAAACCACATGGAATTCCTTCAAGTGCTTATGAGGGTCTTAACCTACAAAGCCTCGGAAAGGTGTTAGTAAATGAATCAAACCAAATTTTAACTCAAAGGCTACAACAATATTTGAAAATTCAATCCGTAATGGTTGTTCGTTCACGTTGGGAGTTGCTTAACTCCTTTAATGTTCTATGAATCTATGTTATGCTATGTTTTCGAAAGCCTTTGCTTCTTTCTCGCTTTAAGAATTGTTGGTTGAAAGCGTTACGGTTGGCTGGTTCCCCTCTTGCCTCTTTTCCTTCATATTTGCTTTAACGATTCTCTCAACTTCTGGATTAAAAATTAGTTCACCTGTACGAGATGATCTTGGCATAAATTAGTTTACTATTGAAAGAAAATTAGATAAAAACTTCCCCAACAACGGCGCCAAAATTTTGTCGGTCCTTGGAATAATTCTGACTTAACTATAAAATGAAAATAAAATTATGGTATGATTGTGAAAACCAGGTCGAACCCAAGGGAAATTTCATTTAATCTTCTTACAATATACTGAAATGAGAAAGAATAGGAGATTTGAATGAAAAAATCAAGAAGCAATAATTATAAAAATAATAAATTGGTATGTCGTTAAATCAATTCAAGGGTTCACACATCCAATCCTATAAATCTATTGATCATCGAAGTAAAATAAATATTCTTCCACGTCAAGCAAATAAATTCCATATCCCTTAAAGTTGAAGGAAATCGATAAAATTACGAGTACATTAATTAAGAAAAGCTCTCTAATCAATTTCTTACCATCAAGCGAATGTAATATTGAAAGGAATTTTCATTAACTCGACAGTAGTCTTAGAAATAAAATCTTTGCATTTATTCTAAGCAAACGTTAAAAAGCTTGACAATTTTAACTTAGTTTTTTCTTCTCTAATAAATCAAGATGAGAGTTACAGCAATCAAATTATTTCTTTTGCTTCTTACTCTAGTCCCTAACAACAATTACAGATTGAAAGAAACTAGAAAGCATACATGCTATCTCAAAACAATTCAATAAACTTGAATAACAATCAATTGCATAATTCTAAACAAGGAAAAATAAATACTTAAATCTGAAAGAATTACAATGGTAACGTTACTTCTCACAACATGCTAATGGAAATGGTGTGTGTCTCTCTTTAATCAAATTCACGAGTTTAGTTCATGGTTGTTCGAAAATTGATCAAAGCAGAGAAGAAATGAACGTTTCTCGTACCCCTGTTTCAGCTGTGTTATGCTCTTTTTATCCTCCACCTTTGCTGCCGAAATCTTTAGGATTCTAAAACTAAATGAGAGTCTTCATGATTCTAAATTCATTCCTTCTTTATCTGGTCTTTAAGGTTGGAGAAATCTCTCAGAATTTGTGTTGAAAACTGATTCTGCTGTAGTAACAATTCTACGATACTTCCAACTTTGTTGCAATATCCAACTATCAAAGCTGTATTCATTCATTCATTAGAGGCTTGATATGAATCTTTCTTGGGTACTAAGGCCCACCTTTTTTTATGTCAGACTCTCAGCCATAGGATGCTAGACACTGTTGGTTTCCTTATTAGAGTAGGAAACCCATCTCATCCTCTAGATTGCATCCGGTGTTTGGCCTTGAAAATGATGTTATCTGAATTATAACCCATCATAAAAGTTGTAGTACTACATATGTAGATGAATTTGAGCTTTTGAATCTTCTAATTTTGATATCTGAAGCTTAAGATATTCTTATTTGAATATCTACTATGAAAGTAGAGAATCCTGCTTAAAGTAGGATTCTGACCCGAGTTTGCAAGTCTGATTAGAGATCCCAATAAGATCGGGTTTTTGCCAATGATATCTTCATGGAAAGCTTGACATGTGTACTTCAACTTAGATTAAGCCCACGTTTTCATTCAGGAATTCTAACTTGACGGAAAATCTGTTACAAGAAATTACATCCAAAACATGAAATGCAAAATTTTTAATATTTTAATAATTAATTCATGAAGTCTCTTCTGCATGCCAAACTCATAAAAATAACTTCCAATAAACTCAAATAAGTTCAAAATACATTAAAAAGTATAATGTAAAACAAATAAAAACATATAAATATTTTACACTAATCAAGTTCTCCGAAATTTGGCCAAATATGTCCATTTAGCAATGCTGTCTTTTTGAAACAATACGGAATATTACTAGGATAGTCATGCTTGATGAATTTAAACTGGAAACCTTTGCAATCACACGTCTGCAAGCATAAATCCTCGCAGGTCTCTAGGGTGTAATTAGGATAGAAGCCAAAATCATAGCTAAAAACTCGACATTAGTCAGTTGAAGGAAGCAAGTCTCATTTTCACCACAAGAAAGATTGACCTCTGGTTCACAACCCAAAGACCAGTCTGTATGATCCTTGATCTTGAATCCTGGAAGGCAAGAACATTTTCCAAAATCAGGAACATAGCTGCAATTACTGTTTGGTCCACAAGTCTCGTGAATCCTACAAGGTGGAGACAGGGGCGCTTGCCATGAAACAACCCATGTGTCTCTCCCATCTTCCTGGCTGTATAATCGAAGATTCCCATCGAAATCAATCTTCAATCTTCTGTGGTACCCTACACCATCATCTGCTGACATAAAAGTAAAACGATCAATAGAGCTAAAGTTGCCCAAAGAATAAAAAGCAGCAATTCTACTACTGTTGTACGTTGACCGCCCCAGCTTCCCAGCTCATCAGCTCTGTATCTGGCCAATAAATGCTCGAGTTATCAGGACCGTCATAAAGAAGACGATGAGCATTATCGTTGTCGAAATAAAGCTTGAAGAAACTTCTCGATGACACAAGCTTCTTGTCTTTCATGAGTGGCTGAGAGTATCTGTGGGAAAATCAAAGCTTTGCCAAAGTATTACACTGGCCTCCAAGTCAAATACGATGAGATTTCAATTGTCAAGGAGTTGTAAGTTCACTGAAGATTGTGAGAAAGTGTTTGTAGACCAAACGGTGAACCGACCGGCATCGGTTAGGACAAGATTACCAGATTTCAACTAAGACAGACTTGATTGTTTTCCATCGACATGTTGGTCACGGTTTGCTATCCAAAATGTAGTGCAGTTTCAGTTCCCGTCACAGGAAGGTCTACTAAACCATACTGCGAAGCAACGTGCACTACAAGATTTCACAGTTTTACCGACGGACATATTCCGTCGGTGTGTGATAGAACTTTCATCGGTAAAGTATTTACCGACTATATTACCGACGGAATACTCCCGTCGGAATACCTTTTGTCGGTGATTCCACATTCCGTCGCTATATCGGTCGGAAATACAAAAAAAACTTTTACCGACGGACCGTGCGCGCCAAAAAAAAAAAAATTCCCGCTTGGAATATACCGACGGAATATTTTCCGTCGGTGTTATAAAAATACCGACGGACTAACTCCGTCGGCAAAAGTGTCGGTGATATTTGATACCGACCGAATATTTCCGTCGGTAAATTCGTCGGTAAATTGATACCGACGGATTAGTTCCGTCGGTGATGGTCGGTGACGGTGGCAGACAATGTCCAATGCCGATGGAGTTTTTCCGTCGGTAAATCCCTGTGTAATTGTTTTTTAATTATTTTGAAAAAATAATATAAATTAATGGTAATACAAACCAATTATGCAAATAAAATTTATATTAAGCAACAAAAACTCAAAGTGAAATAATATTCATTACAAAATGAATGTGTTTCAAAAAAACATTAAACAAAATTTTAAATGTAAATAATGTTTATTAAAAATTAATATAAAGGTGGAGGAGGAGGAGGAGGATGGGGGTTAGGCGGCCAAAAAGGATTAGGCGCACATGTTCCACCTTGTGTCATGTTCATGACCATTTGCCGAAGCTCTTCATAGGCCGCTCTTTGTTGTTCAGACTCTACTCTGTGTTGTTCGTTCACCAATCTTTGCTCTTCTTTGAGTTGTGTGTATGCCTCTAATAGGTGGTCGCACCTTTGCTGCAAGGCCACAAACTCCTTAGATTGGGAGCTCGATACAGATTGGGAGCTCCCAGCGGTTGAAGCAGTACCGGTCGACCGCAAGTTGGCCGCGGTAGTGTTGGAGAGCCCGTAAACCCGATTTTTATCGGGTCCACCTGACGATCCAGCCTCCATCCACAAATCCGGATCGAATTCCGGATGGGTCGATGGATCGTCCCTGTATCTCTCCCTCAACCGATTATTATAGGTCTCCTGAAAAAAAAATCATCATATTCAATTCAATAAACATAATAATAACTTACAAAATAAAATGGTTGAACAAACATACCATAAAATGTTGAGCACGGTTGTCAACGAACTGTTGCGTCCCCTTTTGGCGGTCATGACTTCGCACGTGCGTCTCCACAAACAGCTCCATAGGGCTCGGCTCACGTCCAAGAGACGTAGCCTATAATGAAAAACATGTATTAACAACAAATTAATTGAACGATATATTTCATTTAAATTAATCTTACCATCCGTTTCGCATGTGCAGAAAACGGAACGGAGCCGCCGGTGTGCGTTGTCACCGAGCCATGAATTGGCCGATTCCGGTTGCCAGCACCGGACTGTGAGCGTCGAGTGAATCAATCAGACGTCACGTGCTGAAGATAGTGTGGCCATATATCTTCCGGGATGTATATTCGTTTGAAATCCCTCCAAACCGCAACATCATTCCAGCCTTGGAACCCCTTATCCCTCGCTGTTTTTTTTGCTTTTTTCTGGGTGTCATACCAAAAATCACGCAACCTAATTCACGCATGAAAAAATTACATTTCGAAACATAAATAATTATGTAAAAAAAAGTCGTATTGTTTTCGATGTTACCTAATTGCCGCGTGATTTTCCCACACCCTCCTCACAACAGTGTCATGTTCATCGTCCCAGCAGAATCGATGTTGTATATAAAAAAATAATTTTTTAAAATGTTAATAATTTATTTACAATTATAACTATAATTTATTAGAAATAAGCTGAAAATTATATATTAACACGAACCTCAAATCTACGAAACCATGCATTGATTTGAGGCATCCATTCAGGATGTCTGGATATCTGACTCCATTGAAACAATGGAATCTCCATCGACGCTTTAAACGCCGATGATATTACTCGGGCGGCCTCAATATTTGTGAACCTGAAAAGAAATGAAATTAATTTGTGATTACTTCATAAATTATGTTTTAAATTTGTTTTTTTTTTATATATAAAAAAAACTAAAACCTTAACAAACTTACATTGAAAGATCGTCCTTCCATTGTGCCTCGTACTGGCGGGTAAATTGATTCCTCTGCGAAGGCACGCCACTTCTGCGATGTGAAACATCGCTGGAAGAGGCACCATCGGTTGACGGCGCAGGTGGTGTAGGTGCCTGTTCTTGAGAGGCACCTAAGGAAACATCATCATCGCTGCTAGACGAACTTGATTCGACTGGACGTGAACGACCAACTCTGGTTTTCATTTTGCGTATCTAAACAATTTTATATTAATAATTGTATAATAAAATTCAAAAGTTAAAAAAAAATCGGCAGCACCTCCCCTATACTGGATACTACCCAAATCCACAAACCTGTAAATATTAACAATAGCCACAACCAATTGAACCAATCTATACTAATTATTCCAACATATTCAACTATTAATCCTAAGATAAATTCAACGTTAACGATTATAATTCATAAATTAATCAATAATTATATTCAAAACAATAAAAAATATGACAAAAAATAAATTCAATAAATTCAACAAATTAATCATTACAATTCAACATTAACAATTATAATTCAACAAATTAATCAATAATTATATTCAAAACAATAAAAAATATGACAAAAAATAAATTCAATAAATCCAACAAATTATACTTCAACAAATTAATCATTATAATTCAACATTAACAATTATAATTCAACAAATTAATCATTATAATTATGACAACAAAACAATAAAAAATATTAAAAAAAAAAAAACCTACATCAATAAAACGAACGAAATATACATACCTTAATAATGTGACAAATTCAAAACTTTATCTACATTACCAAAAAAAACACCAAAACAACAAAATAACAAAAATAAAAACAACTAAAAATAAATTAAATTGGAAATCGATAATTATTCCAACAAACGCAATTATTAATTCTAAGGTAAATTCAACATTAACAATATTAATTCAATAAATTAATCAATAATTATATAGGCAATACAACAATAAATTATATTCAATAAATTAAAAAAAAATATAGACTAACAATTAAATTAACAAATATTCAACAAATTCAAAAAATTCAAAAAAATTCAAATATTCAACTTTAACTAATTCTAAGTTAAATTAACTAAGAACAATTCTAACAACACAACAACAAAAAATATTCAAAAAAGTAAAACAAAAACCTACATCAAGAAAAGGAACAAAATATCGTACCTTAATAATGTGTCAAATTCAAAACTTTATCTACATTGCAACAAAAAACACCAAAACAACAAAAATAAAAACAACTAAAAATAAATTAAAATAAAATAAAATAAAATAAATTAGAAAAAAAACACATACCTTTTAATATGATGAAGATTTACACCACCAAATCTTGCTAGAGATTAAAGGTGAAAGTGTTTAAGGATTGAGGGGAAAAAAATGAAAAATCTGAGGTGAAAAACGGAGGAGAAGCGAAGCGGCGGGGGCTGGAACTTATAGGGCAGTTTTACCGACGGAATCACCGACGGAATTAATATCCATCGGTAAAAGGTAAAAAATTCCGTCGGTAACCGGTCAAAAATCTGTCGGTATTTTTTGAATTTCGCCCCGAATTTTTAAAAGCCCTCCATATTTTTCGCCGTTCGCGGTCCGTCGGTATTTCTATCGGTAATATGTGTGACCGACAAATCGGTCGGTGAATCCGTCGGTGATTGTGGCATTTTGTTGTAAATATTTTCGAACTCTCTGTCAGATACCGACGGACTACAATCCGTCGGTATGCCCGTCGCTGATTGTGGCATTTTGTTGTAAATGTTTTCGAACTCTCTGTGAGATACCAACGGATTTAATTCCCTCGGTATACCCGTCGGTGAAGGTGGCATTTTGTTGTAATTCTTTTCGAACTCTCTGTGAGATACCGACGGACTAGAATCCGTCGGTGTATGTGTCGGTGAAGCCGTCGGTAATGTCGTCGGTGTTGGTGGCATTTCGCGTAATTAATTTCGAACTCTCTGTGAGATACCGACGGATCACTATCCGTCGGTATGGACGTCGGTAAGATTGCATGATTCAGGAAAGGTTATCTTTGTATTGCCTGTTTACCTTCCTGTAGAAACTTAACTGATAAACTGTCCATCACATAAACACAATAACCACATTGCTTAAACAGTAAATATTTTGTTTTACAAAATACATCATCTATAGTCTAAATTACATGAGACAAATGTTTTTACATAGGACTTCATTTTCATAATTAGTCGGAATTTTCTTCTTCTTCCTCATCAATTGAATTGTCATCATCTTCATCACAATCTTCAATATGGATATCATCTTCTTCATCGACATTTGCTTGTCCGCTAAAGCTAAGAACAACATTCAACTCCTCTCCATCAATATCAACAAGACTATCATCGAGAACTCGAAAATTTGAATTTTCTTCCAATTCAATCGAAGGAGCAACTCGATATGGTTCAACCAACTCACGAACTTGAAAGACTTCATCTCGCACACTTGTGTCTTCGTTCTCATCCTGAACAACCTCGACACGACCCCGTGGTTTCATTTTTAAAACGGAAAACCAATCAACTTTTGAACGATCCTTTCTAAATGAAGGGGTGTATGTGTAATAAACTTGTTGACATTGCTTTGCGAAAACAAAGACATCGTTTATGTTGCGGAGTCTAGCTTTTGAGTTGATTTCGACCAAACCATGGTGCAGATCAACTCTGATTCCTCTGTCCGTCGTGTCATACCAATAGCATTTGAATAAAAACACTTTATTCTGCTCGCTATGATATTGCAGTTCGACGACCTCTTCTAATCTACCATAGTAGTCAACTTCTAACTGGCTACTTGTGGATCCCTTAACACAAACACCGCAGTTGTATGTCTTTCTTCCTTGCCTGTATTCTTCAGTATGGAAAACATATCCATTGACAAAATACCCGTTGTAGCACTTAACTTTTCTTTTAGGGCCGAGGCTTAGTGAAGACAATGACTTGGGCGCACTCCTTCCCATTTGATAAACCTTGTAAATATATGTAATTAAATGTACATCAATACACGGTAAATGAACGAGAATCTCGTAATGACATGCATACGTTAGAATGAGTTTGTGATAATGCTTACATGTGTTCTGAACCATGTGGCAAATTGTTCATCTTGTAATTGAAAGATCTGGGATTCGGTCAGCTGCGAGTTATTGGAGAGCAAATATTGTCGATTTTGCTTGCAAGTGATAATGAGTGTATGAAATTACAATATATAATTAACAGTATATTACTGACAAAGTTTAATTAGTATTACACATATATAGACTTACTGAATAAATGGTCTCAGCTCATCACAGTTAAATAGAACATAGTTGTGTGCTTGTTTGAATTCTATTTTCGACAAATATCTTCCTCTTACGGCATTTTTAGGTGTGGGTCGTCCAGTATTGGAGAATATTGACAAGTTCCCACTAGAAGGCACTTCACCGCCATCGTCATGCCGTGGAACGCGATTGATTCTTGTTCTCAGATGAGGTTCGAAATAGTACGAGATAAATATTGATATCTCTTCAACAATATAGGCCTCAGATATCGAAGCCTCAACATGCGCCTTGTTCTTAACCTTTTTTTTTAGATTAAACAAGTACCTGCATTGAAGTACAATTCAAGTATTTTCAAATAAGAAAAACATAGAAAATACTTTAAGATATGAATGCCATTGCAACTGTAATATCTCACCGTTAGAATGGGTACATCCATCTATACTGGACCGGTCCTCCAGCTTTTGCCTCGAACGGTAGATGTATAGGGAGATGCTCCATTGAGTCAAAAAATGAAGGAGGGAATATCATCTCAAGTTTGCATAGTGTCTCGATGATATTCGTTTGAAGCATCTCAATGTGCTCAACATTCATCTTGCTTGAGCATATATCTCTGAAGAAATGACTAATCTCTGTTAGTGCATCCCATATTCCCTTTGGCAACAAATCACGAAAAGCTAATGGGATGAGTGTTTGCATAAACACGTTGCAGTCATGGCTCTTCATTCCATACAATCTGCAGTCCTCTATGTTAACAAGCCTTGATATGTTCGATGCCTGTCCATCCGGGAAACGTAGACTCTTAAGCCATTTGTAGACTAGCAGTTGTGCGTTTTTCTCTAACACGTCATAAACCAACTCCATATTTTTACGGTTACAGTATAAAGCTATATCCAATCTAGCCTTCATGTTGTCCTTTGTCTTCCCCTTCACATCCATGACGGTGTTGAAAATATTCTCAAACACGTTCTTTTCGATGTGCATGACGTCAAGGTTATGGCGGAGAAGATTAGTCTTCCAATACGGAAGCTCCCAAAAGATACTTCGCTTTACCCAATTATGGGTCAAACCAAAACCAGGAAACTTTTGCTTACCTGATTGAAGGCCAAACACAATGTCATCGTACTCTGATACAACATGATGCACTTCTTCACCAGAAAGACGCGGGGATGCAACATCTTTTTCAACTCTACCAACAAAGAAATATTTTCTGTTCTTTCTGAGCCTGTGATTAAGTGGCAAAAAGCGACGGTGACAGTCAAAAAAAGAAGCTTTACCTCCGGTTGCTAGCGTGAATGCCTTGTTGTTTTCCATGCAGTATGGACATGCGAGTTTCTCATGCGTGCTCCAACCAGAAAGCATTCCATAAGCTGGAAAATCACTGATAGTCCACATCAAAGCCGCCCTCATAAGGAAATTTTGTTTCCTCGATATATCATAAGTCAGAGATCCGGAGGACCACAACTGCGTCAGCTCATCTATCAACGGTCGAAGACAAACATCTATATTACGCCCCGGGCTGCTTGGACCGGGTATGACAGTAGATAGAAACATGAACTCTGGCCTCATACACATTCCCGGTGGCAAGTTATAAACTGTGAGAATGACCGGCCAACAAGAATAGGGAGCAGCAAATGACCCAAATGGGTTGAACCCGTCTGTACACAACCCAAGTCGAACATTCCTTGATTCAGCAGAAAAGTCAGGATGAACACTGTTAAAGCGTTTCCACGCTTCACCGTCAGAAGGATGCACCATCACACCATCAACGACATCGTGTGTTTGGTGCCATGTCATGTGCTCAGCAGTCCTTGGTGACATAAATAACCTCTGCAGTCTAGGTGTGATCGGGAAATATCTAAGTTTTTTATATGCCACTAGAGTCTTCCCCCTGCTAGTTCTGGGTTTGTAACGGGAATGCCCGCATGTCATGCACTCGGTCATCTCAGCATTTTCAAGGTAGTATAACATGCAGAAGTTAGGGCACATGTCAATTTTTTGGTATCCTAAACCGAGGGGTTTTATCATGGACTTTACAGCATAAAAGTTCTCTTTGAGCCTGTTCCCTTCAGGTAAAATGCTTCTTGCCCAATCAATAATTTTGTCATACCCGGCCTCACTCAACCCATGATCTGACTTGATAGTGAACACCTGTGCCACAGCCGATAATTTACTGTGGTTTGTGCGCCATCCTATAATGGTTCGTTAGAATCTTTCAACAAATCAAAAAACCTAGCTGCCTCTGCATTAGGTTCTTCTTCTACGATTGGACATTGATTGACATTATCTTGATTAATTCTCATTGCATCCATAACCATGTTTCTGTAAGGATTAGTGTTGTCATTTGCCGTTTCATGCACGTTGCTAGCACTAGAAGTTGACCCAACTACCGTTTCTCTCATTCTCCTATTACTAACAAATACCTCTCCATGTGCATACCAACACTCGTAATCCTCCACAAACCCTTTGTGTAGAAGATGCATCATTACAACATCTGGATGCAGATACTTTTTATTTTGACACTTCCTGCATGGACACCTAATACCGCCTCCAGTAAAATTTCTGGGAATAGATGTTGCGAAATTAATAAAACCCTGAACCCCGTTACAATAATCCATCCTCCGCAATCCTTGGGGTGAATCTAGATACATCCATGAACGATCATCCATGACTTCTATCGAACCTCTATAAAAAGGACCTATTAAGCAAGCTCTTAATTATTTCAAAACATAACATGTAATTCGGTAATTCTACAAATTAAGTTTTAACAATTTACAAACAAATACAATCTTACAAAATCTAAAACAAACCATAACAAGTATAAAATTATACATTCATATACTACAAGTTTGTTTGAGAAATAACAATAAAACATGTACATCTACTAAAAAAAAAAACATATACTAAAAAAACAATAAAATTGACATTTAAATGTTAAAATTTTAAAAGATAGAATTACTTACAAAAAATGATAAAATCCGTCGGTAAATCAAAACACGGATGCTGTGACCACAAAACTTCAAGAAATACAACTTGTTGTGCTGAGATGAGGAAGATTTTTGTTTTGGGGCGAGGGGGGGCTGGTTATTTGCAGATGGGGAGGGTTAGGATTAGGAAGAAGAAGGAGAAATGGGGGAGGAGAGTGTCGGCAGAGTGGCCATATATTCACTTTTGCCGATGGACTTACCGACGGTTTTATTCCGTCGGTGAATCCGTTGGCTAAACCGTCGGTAATTCTGACGGGCCATCGACACGTCACCACACGGACCTGCTATTCAAATCCCTCGGTGATTCCGTCGGTATTTTTAACGGTGCACCGATCACGTCACCAATACGGATCTGGCATTTCAAATCCGTCGGTGATTCCGTCGGTATTTTTGACGGTGAACAGGTGCCATCACGCGTACGGGCCCCAGGTTTTCATTCCGTCGGAAAAATCACCCGCCAAAACCTCCACGCCACCTACCCGCCCTTTTTTCATTAATTCTGAATTTTCTGTCGGTAAGTCTGTTTGTATTTAGCGAATTTCTGGTGGTGGTGCATCATCTCCTACTGGAAAGAATCCAGCGGAGAAAAGCTTGGTGAAGTCAAAATATCATTTAGGTTCTCCACCGACAGAGATGAGCCTTTGCTTAAACTATCAGAAGATGAAGTTGAGAAGGAAAAGGATAATATCAGTGGTAGAAGAAGCAAGAAAATTTTGGTAGTCATGGAGTTTATGGAAGTTTCGTAGTTAAGAAATGAGAGCAAGTTTGGGTTATATTTTTATGCATTTTTGCGACTTCAGGGAAAAATACATGGGGATACGCAAGCATGATACACAAAAGCCAAAATATATTTTGGTTATTAAACGCTTATGAGTCCTAAACCAACAAATGTTTTTTTTTGAAATCATCTTACATTCTATGTTTCTTCCCCAGGGCACTTGAGAAAATATTTTGAACTATTTTGAAATAAAGTTGAACAAAAAAATATTTTAATAAAAATAAAAATAAATAAATGTTAGCATCCATCATTCATCAAATTAGAAAAACAAACACCATATAATATGATGGATGAATTAAAAATTTACTCTGAATAATTGAACTTTGTTGGACCTAGACCCAATCTAATCCAACCTAATCTCACAATTAGTTGGGATGAGGGCCATGAGGTTCAGTTGAGTCTCCACACTCGGCTAGGTAATAGGCCAAGTTTTATGTTAGACTTATTGGATCTTGGATCAATTGAGTTCTCCTTCTTTTCTTTTCTTTTTCTTTTTTTTTTCTATCTCTCTCCCTTTTTTTTAATGTCTTTTAATTATTACAAGTTACAATTCTATTACAACTCTATGTGGAGAAATAACAGAGGAATAGGGTTGCCACTCAAAGAAGCTGAAAGATTTTTTCTAGATAATATATAGATTTTTTCAGGTTTTTTTTACTATAAAATGTTGTGTTTTAGCAACAAAAAAAGAAGATTCACCAAAAACAATATAAAAAAAATATATCCTACTCTGTCTCTCTCTCTACTTGTTGTTTTTAGATAATATCCATCTAAAAACCTTAAATTGATTTTAACTTCCAAAGTTCTTTGTGTTTGCTAATAACACTCAAATTGAGTGAAGTTTTTTCAAGCTTATCACTATCCCCCTCTTTTATTCCATTAAAACTCTCCCTTTTATTTATTTATTTATTTTTACTTTGCATTAATAATTTATTTAAATTTTAATTAATACCCTCCCTTTTATTATTTTAAAGTATTTAGTTAATGTTTTCTAAATAATATTGAATTTCTTAATTGTTATTTTTAATTCTACAACCATTAAAAAATATTATTGCAATTATCTTTAAATATTTTCATTGCTATTTTATGTAAATAAACCGTAAATGTATGATGTGTTTATAAGAATAGAAATTATTTTTTTAGTAAAATAATAACAAAACATCAAAATTAAAAATAAAAATCGAGGATAAGCATTTGCATGTGCATTTTATTTGTAGCTTTTACGAGAAAAAATAACTGTTATTTTAATATTTAATTATTATGAACAACTCTTTCTTGATATATTTTTTAAAATTTATATATTTAACCTTTTAGACCACCCTTTTGGAGAGCTTTAATGTATTTAATAGGGGTGATTATTTTTTGTTGGGTTTGGTTTTTATAAAAAAAATAACCAAACCGGTTTTTTTTTAAATAACCGAAATTGAACCAGAACCGGTTCAAACCGACCAATTGCGGTTCAGTTCAGTTATTTTAGAAAAAACTAGTTCAAACCAGTTTTTCTCAATTTTTTCAGTTTGGCTCGGATTTTTTCTGGTGTGACTCATTTTTTTTTTTTCGATTTCGGTTTGGTTTTTTTTATTTTAATTTTATAAAACTGAAACTGAACCAATTATTTCTTTAAAATTCTAATCAATTTAATCAATTTTTTTTCACGGTTATACATATTCTTCGTCAAGACACGAGATGTTTTCGACAAGAGAGATTCTTTGCATTATCACTTTCATAAATACTAAAACTAGCGCACGAGACAATACTACCGAAAGCATTCTGAAGGACACAAATCCTTGTGAAAAGCATATACTATTATTCTGACCGGAGGAAAATACATAGATCACTACCTCGTACTAACATACACAGAAACACAGACCTATATGCTTAGAGTGTTGGTGGGAGAAACCACTGGTAGTGGCTTTGGAACACTTAGAGGGGATAAAGCACACAGTTTTATTTCAAAACAACAAGCTTACAAAATACAAACAAAACACTCTTAATACACACCCTCTCTTTCTCTCTAATGTTTCTCTCTTTTCTTTCCCACACATAATAGCATAAACTTAACTGCTTATTTATACACAAATTGAAAGTAAGAAAATTCAAACTTCAAAAGGTGTTTGGGTGGTTGATAGTTGGTGGCTATAGGTGGTGAGTGGTTGATAGTTGGTGGCTGTAGGTGGTAGTTGGTGGTTGATTGAGTTTACCACAACAAATTCCCCCTTTAAACTCAATCGAGGGATGTCATGCCAAGCATGAACTTCAATCTGATAAATATTTCTCCCTTCAATGGCTTTGTAAAGATATCTGCAACTTGATCATTTGTTTTGCAGGATATCAGTTCAACTTCTTTGTTCTTCACATGCTCTCGGATAAAATGATGACGTGTATCGATGTGTTTACTTCTTTCATGATACACTGGATTTTTGGCTAATGCAATTGCTGATTGATTATCAATATAAATCTCTATAGGACTTTCTTGAGGAAATCCCAAAAACTTCAGCATATTCCTTAACCATATTAAATGGCATACAACTAAGTTGGCAGCAACATACTCAGCTTCACAGCTTGATAACATTACTATCGATTGCTTCTTGGATGACCATGTGAAAGATGTATCTCCCATGAAAAAAACAAATCCAGTTATGCTTTTCCTTTCATCCAAATCTTTACCCCAATCACTATCCGAGTAGCCAACAAGATTGAAGTTTTTACTTGAGGTATAAAACATACCTTTATTTATTATTCATTTGATATAGCGAAGAATTCTCTTGGCTGCATTCAAGTGAGACTGGTTTGGTGTCTCCATATATCTGCTGCTAAGTCCAACTCCGTAAAGTATATCCGGTCTGGTACATGTCAAGTACCTTAAGCTTCCTACTAAGCTTTTGAAGTAAGTTGGATTAACATTTCCAACTTTACTCTTCCTCAATTCTACTGCATTCTCAACTGGAGTTGATACCAGATTGCAGCTTTCTGTCTTGAACCTTTCAAGAATATCTTTGGCGTAACCGCTTTGGGATACAAAAATCCCTTCTTCTTTCTACGTTACTTCTAAGCCAAGAAAATGTGCCATTAGACCAATGTCAGTCATCTTAAACTCATGTACCATGCTTTTCTTGAAGTTTTTAAACATGGTAGGATTGTTGCCGGTGAATATCAAGTCATCAACATATAGGCACGCAAATAATATGCTGACATTTGCTTCTTTCTTCACATATATTGCGTGTTCATATGGATATTTTTCAAAACCATTGTCTTGAAAGTACCTGTCAATTCTGGTATTCCAAGCATGCGGAGCTTGCTTCAAACCGTAGAGGGCTTTCTTCAACTTGTATATTTTGCCTTCATTTTTAGCTTCAATGTATCCAAGTGATTGCTCAACATAGATCTCTTCTTCTAGGAAGTCATTCAGAAATGTTGACTTCACATCGAGTTGATAGATCTTCCATTTATGTTGTGCAACTAGTGAGATCATCAGTTTGATTATCTCTAGCTGGGTTACTGGAGCAAATACTGCTCCATAGTTAATGACTTCTCTCTGTTTGTAGTCTTTTGCCACTAATCTTGCTTTATATCTTTGTACTTCGCCTTTTGCATTCTTTTTCGTCTTATAGACCCATTTGACACCAATTGCTTTCTTATTTTCTGGTAGATTAGTCAACTTCCATGTGTAATTCTTTTTAATGGCATGTATTTCTTCATCCATTGCTTCTATCCACTTCTCTTCTGTGATAGATTCATTGAAGCTAAGTGGGTCACTATCTGTGAAGAAACAAAATAGAGTTGTATCTTCCATGACTTGAGTGGCATCGTACAACTCCTCTAGATTTCTCATCCTTCTTGGTCCTTACGATGAGGATGTTGATAGTGGTGTTGTTGATGATAATTCTGGTGTGTTTCTCCTGTTGAATACAGGGAATCTGTGTACCGAACTTTGTGGTTCATCTGCTGGTAACATCGGACCTTCTGTAAGTACTGTTGGTACTTCCACTTCGTCTTCAAAGATCAAATCAATACTGATCCATTTTACTTCTTCTTGATCATCATTCCACTGCCAAGATTTATCTTCTTTAAAGAGAACATCTCTACTAATGATTACTTCTTTGTGATGGGATTGTACAGCTTGTATCCCATCCTTTTATCACCATATCCGACAAAGATGCATTTCTCGCTTTTATCATCGAGTTTGGTCCTTCTTGCATCTAGAATCTTTACATATACCACACAACCAAAGACTCAAAAGGTGAGTAACACTTGGTTTATGATCACTCCATGCTTCTTTTGGAGTGACAGCTTGCAAACTTCTGGTTGGGCAGCGATTCAGTAAATACATTGCATATGATACAACTTTAGCCCAATATTGTTTGGGCAACTTTTTTGCTTTGAGTAGACTTCTTGCCATGTCAAGAATCATTTGATTCTTTCTCTCAGTTACACCATTCAGCTGTGGTGTATAAGCTGGTGTTCTCTGATGTCTGATGCCTTGTTGTGTACAAAAGACTTCAAAGTCATTTGCTGTATATTCTCCACCTTGATCAGATCTCACGGTTCAAATCTTATAGTCACTTTGCTTCTCAATAATTGCTTTAAAATCTTTAAAACAATTGACTACTTCTGACTTCCTCTTCAAAAAGTATACCCATGTCTTTCTGCTAAAATCATCAATGAAAGTAAGGAAGTACCTATTTTGTCTAGTTGACATGGGCTTTATGGGACCACATACATCTGTGTGCACTAACTCTAGTGACTTATTTGCTTTCTAGTTGACCTCTTTGGCAAAACTAGATTTGTGATGTTTATTGAGGACACAACTCTCACAGACTTCATCTGGATAATCAATGTGGGGCATACCTTTGACCATCTTCTTGCTTGCTAGCATCTTCAGACTTGTGAAATTCAGATGTCCAAGCCTTAGGTGCTAGAGCCACTCTTCATTGTTGGTGATGGCACTCAAACACTTTGTGGTATCGTTTTGGATGTTTAAAGGAAACATCCTATTCTTAGACATTTTCACATAGGCAATTAATCTCCCATTGTAGTCTTTGACTATCAGATGACAATTCTTCGTGTAAAGAGTATAACCTTTCTCCATAAGTTGACTTATACTCAACATATTGTGCTTTATAGCTAGAACATAGTAAACATCTGCGATGTAGCTATGATCTCCATTCTTCAACTTGATTGGGATGTTGCCTTTACCTTATATTGGAACTTTTGAGGTATCTCCAAATGTGACTAGACCTTGTATGATCTCATCTAGATCACCAAATAGATCTCGTTGGCCACATATGTGATGTTGGCTCTAGAATCTAGATACCAAATATTCTCATGATTCTCACCTAGTCCTTGTTGGACTAATAATGTAGCTGGTCCTCTAATGATGGCATCCTCCTCTACATAGTTGGCTTGTTCATGTACCTGTAACGGAGCATTCCTTCAACATTTAGTGCTATAGTGCCCAAATTAATTGCAACTATAACACTGGATATTTCTCTTGTCACAGTTATTATAACCACCTCCTCTTCCTTTAGGAGTAAATGTTTGTTGTCCCCGACCTCCTCTGGTTGTGTTTCTACCTCCTCTTCCTTTGAATCTTGTATTCCAATATCCTTTTCCTTGAAATTGTTGAAATCCTCCTCGTCTTTGTTGACTCCTTCCTTGAGTGGTATATCCACTTATTGAAATCTCCCAGCCCTCCTTGAGAGACAACTTTGATTGTAAGGCATGCTCAATTGCCTTATCTCTATTTCTTTTCATAATCTTTTACTCATGAGCTTGCAATGAACTCATAAGCTCATCCACTAACAACTTGTCCACTTCTTTGGATTCTTCAATCACAACAATAACAAAATCAAATTTTGGATATAGGGATCTCAAAATTTTCTTAGTAATTCGAGCATCTAAGAGGACTTCTCTATTTCTTCTCATCTGATTGACTATCACCATAATTCTTGTGTGATAATCAGAAATAGATTCTGATGACTTCATTTGCACTGATTCAAATTCACCTCGTAAAAATTGAAGACGAATCTTCTTGATTCTGTTAGCACCTTTGTAATTTTGTTGAAGAGCCTCCCATATTTCTTTTGATGTTTATGCGGAAGCTGTGATCTCAAATGTGGCTTCATCAAGACCTTGATATATGATGGTCTTTGCTTTGTTGTCTTTTTTTCTATTAGCTCTCAGGACTTGTTTTTGTGCCTCTTGTAATGAATCTTCTACTTCTTTGGACTCTGGTTCATCATAACCATATTCCACAATCTCTATACACTCTTGTGAGCTAAGAAATGCCTTCAATCTGATACACCAATTATCATAGTTGTCTTTGGTTAGCTTCGGGATGAGTGTTTGTGCATTTTCTAGTCTTTTTGCTTGGAATGACTATATCACCTACTGGGAGTTGAATTTGGCAAAACGGACACTATAGATCGATCCGAAATGCTCAAAACAGTAGGTATTCAGTCTTACTTTGTTGAAAATGGGGCATAAATGGGCTGAATCGGTTAGGAAACCGATTCTGGACGTTGGGCGGTTCGCTAGGGTTAAACCGGGAATATTCTTGAGCGTAGCTGGTGGCATAGCTTACAGCTCGGCTAGGCGGCAGCTTAGGCGGCTTGGTGCGGCTCAAATATGGCGCACGTGTGGCTTAGTTGTTTTCTTCCTCTAGGCGTGTCGGCTGTGCGTGGGCTACAATACCAAACTTTTAGGCAATGCGTGTGGGCTACCTTCTTCTCCGGTGATGCTTATTTTTGCACCAGTGAGTTCGTATGGATGAACCCTACTCTGTGAAATGATCAAAATGTGTTTTTGACAACTTTAAAAATTCAGGTATATCCCAAAACTCTTCTGTTTTCTAATGAACGAGGCTCTGATACCAAATGTTGGTTGGAGAAACCACTGGTGGTGGCTTTGGAACACTCAGAGAGAATAAAACACGGTTTTATTTTAAAACAACAAGCTTACAAAATACAAACAAAACACTCTTAATACACACACTCTCTTTCTCTCTAGTGTTTCTCTCTTTTCTTTCCCATATATAATAACATAAACTCAACAGCTTATTTATACACAAATTAAAAGTAAGAAAATTCAAACTTCAAGTGGTGTATAGGTGGTTGATAGTTGGTGGCTGCAGGTAGTAGTTGGTGGTTGATTGAATTTACCACAACATAGAGAACACAATAATTAAGAGTATTATATGCTTACAGTGGATTAGACAAGTTCATAATCATTTTCCTGATGCAAAATCATTTCAACTACTTGGCTCATTGTTGGTCTCGCATCTCTGTCTTCAGCTACACATTTTAGAGCCACCTCAAACAGGATTTCCATCCTACCCTTGTCATATTTTCCTTCCAATTTGGGGTCTATGATCATTTCAATCCAAGAACTCACTTCAGTAGCTTGCTTCATCTTTTCTCTCACCCATGTAACCAGCCTCCTGTTCTCTATCTCCTCTGCTGGACACTTTCCACTTATCATCTCCAGCAATACCATGCCATAGCTATAAACATCCACTTTGGAGGTGATGGGCAGATTGAAAACCCACTCCGGAGCCATGTAACCTCTAGTTCCTCTGATCTTTGAGAAGCTTTTGTTAACTTGGCTACCTCTTTTTAGTGGCCGAGATAATCCAAAATCTGACACCTTTGGCTGGTAGTTGCTGTCGAGAAGTATGTTCTGAGGCTTTACATCACAATGTAAAACCCACTCTAGGCATTCTTCATGTAAATAAGCAAGGCCTTTAGCAGTCCCAACTGCGATGTCAAACCTCTTTTCCCAACCAAGTGAATTGGAAGAGAGTTGTTCTGCCAAGGATCCATGCTCCATGTACTTGTATACCAAAAGCCTGTGCTTTCCTTCTGCGCAATATCCCCACATCTCTGTCAAGTTCATGTGATTAAGTTTCTCAATTGTGCTAACTTCTGCCTGGAACTCTGCTTCTCCTTGGTAAGCATCATTCAGTCGCTTAACGGCTGCTATTCTATGATCAGATAACATTCCCTTGTAAACAACTCCTCCAGCACCTCCTCCAATCTCTTATAAGAAATTTTGGGTACCTGCGCTAGAGTTCCGGTGAGTTCTTATAAGAAAACGCCACACTATGAAAATGACACCGAGCTCAACCGATCCAACTACCATCGCAAACCGAACGACAAACTTTAGTGATGCATTTTCTTGGTGTTTTGTGTATGTTCTGTTCAGCTGCTTGACAACTGTGCTGGAGCAATCTAACCCAGTTTCTTGAATAGGCAAGGTTTTTGGCACCTTCAGATACATGTCTCCTTCGAAATTTGGTGAATGATGCCCATTCAGCAACTGTGTCTTTGGGTAACAATAAGGAATGTTACTGGGATGGTCGTGCTTGATGAACTTGAACTGGAATCCTTTGCAGTCACATATCTGCAAGCACAAGTTTTCACACATTCCGAAGGTGCAATTGGGGAAGAAGCCATAGTCGTAGCCAAAAAACTCAACATTAGAAAGCTTAAGGAAACGTGTCTCATTTCTGGTACAAGTGAGATTGAATTCTTGTACACAACCCAATGACCAGTCCGTACGATCCCTGATCTTGAATCCTGGAAGGCATGAACATTTCCTACCAAATTGAGGAACGTAGCTACAAAAACTGTTAGGTCCACAAGTCCCGTGAATCCTGCAAGGTTGAGACATGGCTTGCCATGAAACAGTCCACTTGTCCATCCTGTATTTTCGACTGTATAGCCGAATATTACCATCGAAATCTAGTTTCAATATTCTCTGGAATCTTTCTCCATAATCAGCAGACATAAAACTAAAATTGTCAGATGAGCTAAAGTAACCCAATGAATCTAGAAAAGCAATTCGGCTGCTGTTATAAGTTGACCTCGAAGCTTCCCAGCTCAGAAGCTCCGGATCCGGCCAATATACGCTGATTTCAGGACCTCCGTACAGAAGACGGAGAACGTTATCTTCATCAAAATAAAGGTTATAGAATCCTGAAGAAAAGTTCCCTTGGCTTCTAGATGAAACAAGCTGCATATCCTTGGTGAGTAGTTGCTGAGGAAGTAGAGTATCTGTCGGAGAATCGAAGCTTTGCCAAAGCACACCACCTTCCGAGTTTTGTAGTATAAGATTACCTTTTTCATGGAGGTATAGAAACACAGGGGATTCTGAAACAGTGTTTGTGGACCAAACAGTGAGACGGCCAGCATCGGTAATGATGGCATTACCCGATTTACGTAGAGAAAGCTCTGACTTTCTTCCGTTAACTGGTTGGTCACGGTTTGCCATCCAAACAATGGTGCGGTTGCCTTCACTATATGGCTCACTGAACCATATAGCAAAGCAGTAAGCATTATCTCCGACGGGGAAAAACCCCGCCGAGAAAACGCCATTCGGCGAAGTCAAAACATCGTCTGCATATTCCACTGATAAAGATGAGGATCCGCTTAATCTGTCAATTGTTGAAGATGAAAATGAAGAGAAGAAAATCAAAGGCAGAAAAAGCAAGATAATTGATATAGCCATGAGTTTTGAGAAAATTGATAGAGCTTCCTCTGCACACTGGAATATGTCTTTATAAATGTGTGGTGACGATTCACGCAAGCAGATTCAAAGGAAGATCAATTCAAAGGAATTTCAATTTTGGCTGGTTGGAAGGACTATAGACCTGAAGAAGCCTTTGAAAGGGCAAGATGAAAGTACTGAACGTTAAAAACATGTTCGTTCATTAATCTCTATAAATCATATTTCATAACCATAAAGAAAATCAAGAATAATCTCAAGAAATTGGTCTGGTTAATTAAACATTACGTAAAACCCTAAATAACACAAAATATTTTTTTTTCATAAAACATTCCAACCAATATAATATTTTATTGAGACTTCAGTTTTTTACTACCAAAACCTTATAAAACAGGAAAATAATAAATAGAAATCCAAAAAAAATAAAATTACTTTAAAATTTATATATATCTTGATATATATATATATATATATCTTGGGTTTTGGCTCCTATAAAATTAAAAAATTTATAATTTTTTTATTATTTCTTGATGCAAATTCTATTAGAAATAAAAAAAAAATTCATTCATAAATTTTTTCCCAACTTATTATCAATGCTTAATTTTTTTTATTGATTGAAATTGAATTAAAAAACCTTATATCCCTACGCCTACTTTAATCTATAGAAATTTATCTTGCCTTTTATTTTTAAGTGCATGACATTGCTCTTAAATGTCTCACGTTTAATATATTCATATTAGTTGTTGTGATTATTGCCTGTAAAGGATTTTCAAATCAAATCAATTGTCAGAAATGAGTAAAGTTAAGGATGACGGGTGTGGGACCATATGAATACGTAGCTTGAATGGCATATTGATTGAAATGTCAACAATTTGCTGTTGACCAAATTTCCGTAGAGAATATGAATATATATATATATATATATATATATATATATATATATATATATATATATATATATATATATATATATATATTCCCTTGGTTTTCACCTCTCTTTTCCATTAATAATATGCAGAATTGGGTTTTTAAATTCAGTGGGGGAAGGACGTCGCATGTGCTGTGCCGGACAAGCTCTCTAACTTTCTCGTATCGCTGATAACCGGCCAGCATTATACCCAAAGTCTTTGTAGGGTATATCTAAGGGTTGCTGTTAACCTGTCAAATAATTTGATGGTCAATTATATTTTTTGTTAATTATTCATAAGGAGAAACTATATAATAAGAATTTAATATTGAAAGGTGGTACGAAACAACCTTGCAAATTCAAATTGTTATGATTGATCATTTTCCTTGGTCTATTGTTACTCATAGTTCTTTTAAACTTCCTAGTCCATAATGACTCTTATAATATGGTCTATTTCATTACACTTGATTGATTTTAGTTTTATTTATTTATTTATTTTTCTGTGAACAATAATTGCCTTTTTTTAATTGAAATGTGAATATTTTTCTATAGATTAGATTATCATAAAAATATAAAACTATGAATTTATCTATGATCTATGCAACAAATGATTCATAATTTTTATAAAAGTGTTAGTTGCATTAGTATGTTCAAAATGCATTATTAACCATTCATAGAACTTAAAAATAATTTTTCATTTATCATCTTTATCATAATCTAATTTTAGGCCCACAAAATTCTTTTATGTAAGAAATTTTTTTTAAAAAAATATTCAGATGGGTTACCCGGGTCAACCCAAAAAAAAACTATTAGATGTCAACTCCTTGTTAAAGCAAATGCTCCAAAAAGCAACTTTGAGTTTAGGCAATCTAATTAATTTTACCTGTCCTATCCCATGATCCGTATAATTTATCCCATCCACGTTGATGCTGTCATTTCTTGTATGAGACCAAAAAAAAATGGTAAGAAATTTTATAAAAATTCCCCCAATTAAAAACCCAACAAAAAACTCAATAAAGAAAATCCAATTCCAATTCAAAAAACGAAAACCCATTTCAATAAATTTTTCATGAATCCCACCACCAAAAACACAAAAAAGTACATGCACCTTTACAGACTGTACTTGTGAACACCTTGGAAAGTTTCAACCTTTTTAGCATAAGAGGAAGAGGATTATATAAGGAAATCATCATAATCTCAGCTCTTCAATGATTTACTTCCATGTATAGCACCTTAATTCTTACAGTCTAGTTTATGACTGTATATTCATTATTATGATCTTCCCTTAACAATCATAGCAATTGTATTATATGTAGACAATATTGCAATAGAATAATATCAAGCTTCTATATCAATTCATTTGTAATAATCCTTTTATGGTATCAGAGCCCTTTTCTTCTCCCACGAGATCAGAAACGCTCACCATGTCGACCAATGGCAACCCTACTCCTCTCTCAGACTCTGCATCTTCGCTTCCTCTCATTACTATCAATACTTCCAGCCAATTACCTTACAAACTCACATCCTCAAATTATCCCTCCTGGCGTGCAACTTTTCTCACTATTCTCATTGGATATGATCTAATGAAATATTTGGATGGCACTTTGCAATGCCCTCCTACACCCGATGCAAACTCTTCTACCTCTACTATGGCACTCCATGCACACTGGAACAGGCAGGACCAGCTGTTGTTAAATGTCATTTTTGCTTATATTTCTGAAGTAGTTATGTCCTTTATTGCTATGACCACTACAAGCCGTGATGCTTGGCAACATCTCGCACGCTTGTTTGCTAGCAAATCTCGGGCGAGGATTATGCAGTTGAAAGAAGATCTCACCCTTATTCATAGGGGATCTCGCACGGTGTCTGAATTCCTTCATGCAGTCAAGATGATTGCAGATGAACTCTCGTTGATTGATGCACCCGTTTC
Organism: Populus alba x Populus glandulosa; assembly: GCA_033617975.1. NCBI lineage: Eukaryota > Viridiplantae > Streptophyta > Magnoliopsida > Malpighiales > Salicaceae > Populus > Populus alba x Populus glandulosa. Next base: position 9,822,605 of record CM066155.1, on the reverse strand, counting down.
AAATGATGATTTGACGTTATATGTGCTTAATGGTCTTGGCTGTGAATTTAGAGATATGGTGGCTCCCAAACGCACAAGAGAAACTACTTTATCCTTTGCAGAATTGCATGATCTATTAATTGGACATGAACATTATCTCAAACGTATGGATGGACAACCTTCCTCCAATCTGGTTGTCACAGCCAACTCCTCTCAAAGGAAGTCATCAAATCCTCGGTTCAAACACAATAAAAATCGTTTGAATCGTTACAATACAGGTTCTACCAAGAGGCCGTCTGTTGTCTGCCAAATATGTGATCATCCTGGTCACACTGCCAAGAACTGTGTTAAATTGCAGTCCTCACCTTCTGCAAATTACACCACCTCTTCTACTCCATCGAAAGGCAAATGGCTTCTTGACTCTGCAGCTTCACATAATATCACGTCTGATTTGGCCAATCTCTCCATCCACTCCGAGTATGATGGTCAGGATGAGGTGGTCCTTGGTGATGGTACAGGTTTGAATATTGCTAATATTAGTTCCACTGCTATCTCCTCCCCTTCCCGCTTTCTTTGTTTAAAAGACGCTCTGCATGTGCCCCTACTTCACAAAAACTTGATTTCAGTTCATAAGTTCACTCATGATAACAATGTTGTTATTGAATTTCACCCTTTCTTTTATCTTGTGAAGGATCCGATAACGGGAGCGGTGCTCATGCAAGGCAGGTGTGAAGATGGTGTTTATCCTGTGGAACCATGTCTTCCTTCGGCTCAAGCTCATGTTGTCACTTTAGCTAGCACATGTGCTTCCCTTGATCGTTGGCATCATAGGCTGGGACATCCCAGTTCTAAACTTTTGTCTTCTCTTCTTCGCAGTTATAATTTACCACTGTCTTCCTCTAAATCGTCTTTATCACCTTGTGTTTCATGTCATTGCAATAAATCGCATAAATTGCCATTTAGTGTCACGTCCCTTACCAGTCATGCTCCACTTGAATATTTATATGCTGATGTTTGGGGTCCATCTCTGGTTCCTTCCATTGATGGCTATCATTATTATGTGCTCTTCGTCGATCATTTTACCAAGTATTGCTGGTTCTATCCTATGCATAACAAGTCAAATGTGTCTCCTTTATTTGTTCAATTTGCAACCATGATTGAAAATCAGTTCTCAAGAAAAATTAAGAACTTTTATTCTGACAACGATGGTGAATTTATCAAACTTAGACCTATTCTGGCTGCTTGTGGTATTAGTCATTTTACCACTGCACCGCATACCCCTCAACAAAATGGCACTGTTGAACGTCGCCATCGACATATTGTCGATACTGGTATGACCCTTTTACATCATGCTTCAGCCCCTTCCACTTATTGGACATATGCCTTGGCTACGACGGTCTATCTCATTAATCGTCTTCCCACTATACTACACTCACGTCAGAGTCCTTTTGAAATTTTATTTGGACGAGTTCCTGACTATCATAAGCTGTGCACATTTGGATGTCAATGCTATCCCTGGCTTGTTCCATATCGTGCAAATAAGTTTCAATCAAAATCCTATCCTTGCATCTTTCTCGGGTATTCCACCACCCAACATGCATTCCAATGTCTACATCTTAAAACAGCTAAAATTTATCTCTCGCGTCATGTTACTTTTGATGAAAGCATTTTTCCTTTTACAAAAGCATCATTCTCTACCCGTCAGCCTGTTGCCTCCCCGTGTCCTACTCCTTCTTCTCCTGCTCCTGTTCCTCATGTCCGCATGGTTCCATTGGATAATTCTACTCTTCCATCTATCAGGCCTAAAGCTCCTGTCCCCGTGACTCTGTCTCCTACACCAGGTATGACTTCTCCTTCTTCTGATATTCAACTTCACTCCTCTGCATCTCCTTTACCTGTAGAACCTGTGCCTCCCACCCGTACTCACTCCATGGTTACTCGGGCTCAAAACAATATTTTATGTCCTAAGCAACTCTCGGTTACTACAAAGCATCCACTTGCATTGCCCTTAGAACCTACATGTGTCTCTCAAGCTCTTAAAGACCCCAGATGGCGTAAAGCTATGGCAGATGAATTTACCGCCTTAGTCTCTCATGGCACTTGGTGTCTGGTCCCTCGACCATCAGCTTCCAACTTAATTAGTTATAAATGGGTGTTTAGAATTAAACGTCGTCCGGATGGTCTAGTGGATCGGTTCAAAGCCTGTCTTGTGGCTAAGGGATTTAATCAACAATCGGGTGTTGATTATACTTAGACATTTAGTCAAGTCATTAAACCGACTACCATTCACCTCATTCTCTCCATTGCTCTGTCAAATAACTGGCCTTTCAAACAGCTAGATGTAAACAATGTGTTCCTTCATGGTCAGTTAACAGAACAAGTTTTTATGCATCAACCTGCTGGTTTCATTGATCAGACCTATCCTCATCATGTTTGCTCCCTTCAGAAGTCTATCTATGGTCTCAAGCAGGCGCCTAGAGCCTGGTATACTGCCTTGCGCTCCAGCCTTCTTGCATTGGGTTTCTTTAATTCTAAGTCCGACAACTTCTTATTCATCTTTAATAAAAATGATGTTCTGCTCTATGTGTTGGTCTATGTTGATGACTTAATCCTCACCGGCAATAACAATACATTTCTGCAGCATGTAGTTACCTCTTTAGGTGAAACGTTCTCTCTGAAGGACCTGACTGATCTATATTATTTTCTTGGGGTGGAAGTTATACCGGTTCAACAAGGTTTGTTCCTTTCTGAAAACCGTTACATTCATGATCTTCTCATCAGGCTAAATATGGCTGGCGCCAAGACGGTCCACACCCCTATGTCTGTGTCTACAAAGCTTATGCTTGATGATAGTTCAGCCAACTGTGATGCCACCAAATACAGACGCACCATTGGCTCTCTTCAATATCTCTCACTCACTCGTCCAGACTTGGGTTTTGCAGTCAATCGTCTAGCTCAATTCATGCACAAACCAACGGTGACACATTGGCAACATGTTAAAAAACTCTTACGCTATGTCAAACAGACCATGCACTTTCGTCTCTTGCTACGTCGCCAATCTCACCCAGTACTTCATGGGTTCTCTGATGCTGACTGGGGTGGCAATCTTGATGACCGTAAGTTCACTACGGTGTATTAATCTTCCTGGGCAATAATCCTATCAGCTGGCGTACCAGGAAACAAAAAGTTGTAGCACGCTCCTCTACAGAAGCTGAATACAGGGCACTTGCCACCGCAGCTTCTGATATTACGTGGATCAAATCTCTCCTTGATGAAGTAGGTCTCATGTTACGTGAACCACCTCTACTGCTGTGTGATAATGTTGGAGCCACTCAGCTGAGTCTCAATCCTGTTTTGCATTCCAGAATGAAACATATTGCTATTGACCTTCACTTTGTTCGTGAATTTGTCCATCGTGGCCACCTGCGTGTTGCTTTGCTCATGTGCACACGGATGATCAACTTGCTGACTTGCTGACAAAGCCACTGCCTCGGTCTCGTTTCACTCTGCTACGTGACAAAATCAACGTTGCTGATGGAACGTCCATTTTGAGGGGTCGTATAAGGAAATCATCATAATCTCAGCTCTTCAGTGATTTACTTCCATGTATAGCACCTTAATTCTTGCAGTCTTGTTTATGACTGTATATTCGTTATTATGATCTTCCCTTAACAGTCATAGCAATTGTATTATATATAGACAGTATTGCAATGGAATAATATCAAGCTTCTGCAGCAATTCATTTGTAATAATCCTTTTAGATTACTCTCTCAAAACCTTAGCACCTCTCTCTAAAGCCTCAGATCAAACCTAGCAATGTTGTTCGTGGGTGACCATTCCTAAGAGCTCTAAATTACCCGCCGTCGTTGATTGAAGCAAAGTGGATGGCTGAGATTGTATAGAAGAAGAAGATGAAGAAGGTTGAGGGGAAGGAGAAGGGTTTGAAGAAGAGAAAGGAGAGAAACTAAAAGGGCCATCAGCAAAAAAAACAAAATATGATTGAGAAAAGGAAAAGGAGGCTGCTATTGTTGATATTAGCCCTCCGATTTCACTTGTTTTTCCCTTTTTTTTTTCTCTTACTGTGTAAAGAAATAAAATAATAGACAGTGTATAGAGAAACCTTGGGCAAGACAGTTGTTATGGATAGAGAGACAAAGTGCAAGATAGTTGACATTAAAAAAAAAATTAAGGTCGGGTATCATATGGGTTTACCCGGGTTCCGGGTTGACCCTCCGGGTCGACTGGTTTCATCGGGTCAAATTCCCGGCTGTTTTTTACTTAGACCAGCCTCGCTCCAGGTCAAGGTCGGTTGGGTTTCTAGTTGACCTGCCGGACTGGACTGGACCAGACCGGATTTTAAAACTATGTGTGAGAGGTAATCAACGAAAACAAGTTGTGACGCAGGAGTATGCAAACATTTCGTGCGTCAAGACGTGTGTTGATGTTGTGGAGGATGGCACCAGCCATGGGCACGGCAAACTGAAGCTCATACGTGGCAGGGACGCTGGGGGCCAGAACGGAGACCACATGGCCCGTCTCGATGCCGTAGGATGATAGAGATGATGCTAATTGTTGTAGTTTATCTTGCCAAGCCTTTCAAGTATGTGTATGGCCTCTGGGAAAAAAATCATAACTGAGATTAAGCATCAATTAATTATTATAATTTAGAATATAGTGAGGCAAGAGACTGTCGTTAGGCATAAAACTGTATACGCTTTTGCAAAGCCAAAAGAGCATGCTTTTCTTGTTATTGGCTCTCGCCAGCAGTGTATCTTCCAGGAGCACAAGCCAACCTACACAATTTCGTCAAATAAGTTGTTGGTTTTCATGAAATGTGAGAGACCACAAGGTGGTGCTAAGATAAAATGAGAAAGATCTTTTATTTTTATTGTAAAGACAAAAAAAAAATATATGGTGCAATTAAATTCAATGAAGTAATATTTTTGCCAAATTTTAATTACAGCTCTCCCTTTTATTTATTTATTTTTACTTTGCATTAATAATTTATTTAAATTGTAACTAATTAATACCCTCGCTTTTATTATTTTAAAATATTTAGTTAATATTTTCTAAATAATATTGAATTTCTTAATTGTTCTTTTTAATTCTACAATTATTAAAAAATATTATTGCAATTTTCTTTAAAAACATTTATTGATATTTTATGTAAATACACCGTATTTGTATGATGTGTTTATAAGAATAAAAATTATATTCTCAGTAAAATAATCATTTGCATATGCTTTTTGTTTGTAGCTTTTATGAGAAAAAAATAAATGTTATTTTAATATTTAATTATTATGAACAACCCTTTCTTATATATTTAACCTTTTAGACGATCCTTTTGGAGAGGTTTAATGTATTCGATAGGGTTATCATTTTCGGTTTAGTTTGGTTTTTATAAAAACAAAAGTAACCAAACTGGTTTTTTTAAAAAAACCAAAACTGAACCAAAACCGGTACAATCCAACTAGTTTCGGTTCGATTCGGTTATTTTAGAACAAAAATTGTTTTCAACCAGTTTAGCTTGGTTTTTTTCGGTTTGACTCAGATTTTTTCTAGTGAGACTCGGTTTTTTCTTCTTTTTTTTCATTTTCGGTTTCGATTCAGTTTTTTTAGTTTCAAACTTACAAAACCGAAACCGAACCTGTTAATTTTTTTAAAATTCTAATCAATTTTTTTTTATAATTTGGTTTTTTCAATTATTTTTTTTCTAGTTTTCTTAGTTTTATAGATTTTTCATATTTTTAGTCACCCTAACAATTAACCTCTAATGATGGAAAGTTTCCTCTTCCTAAAAAAACGAAACCTCAAATGATGGTTTTGTTTGCTTACCCATTCAAGCATAGAAATGAAGGGTTATTTCCTTCTGTCTACATACGATCTGACGACCAAAGCAGAATACTCTACCGAATTCAACAAAGCCAGCTTCCCAAGGCCAATTCTTCGTCAAGACACGATATGTTTTCGACAAGAGAGATTCTTCGCATTATCGCTTTCATAAATACTAAAACTAGTGCACGAGGACAGTACTACTCAAAGCATTCCGAAGGACATAAATCCTTGTGGAAAGCATATACTATTATTCTGACTGGAGGAAAATACATAGATCACTACCTCGTACTAACACACACAGAAACACAGACATACATGCTTAGAGAACACACGAATTAAGACTATTATATGCTTACAGTGGATTAGACAAGTTCAGAATCATTTTCCTGGTGCAAAATCATTTCAACTACTTGGCTCATTGTTGGTCTCGCATCTCTGTCTTCAGCTACACATTTTAGAGCCACCTCAAGCAGGGTTTCCATCCTACCCTTGTCATATTTTCCTTCCAATTTGGGGTCTATGATCATTTCAATCCAAGAACTCATTTCAGTAGCTTGCTTCATCTTTTCTCTCACCCATGTAACCAGCCTCCTGTTCTCTATCTCCTCTGCTGGACACTTTCCACTTATCATCTCCAGCAATACCATGCCATAGCTATAAACATCCACTTTGGAGGTGATGGGCAGATTGAAAACCCACTCCGGAGCCATGTAACCTCTAGTTCCTCTCATCTTTGAGAAGCCTTCGTTAACTTGGCTACCTCTTTTTAGTGGCCGAGATAATCCAAAATCTGACACCTTTGGCTGGTAGTTGCTGTCGAGAAGTATGTTCTGAGGCTTTACATCACAATGTAAAACCCACTCTAGGCATTCTTCATGTAAATAAGCAAGGCCTTTAGCAGTCCCTACTGCGATGTCAAACCTCTTTTCCCAACCAAGTGAATTGGAAGAGAGTTGTTCTGCCAAGGATCCATGCTCCATGTACTTGTATACCAAAAGCCTGTGCTTTCCTTCTGCACAATATCCCCACATCTCTGTCAAGTTCATGTGATTAAGTTTCCCAATTGTGCTAACTTCTGCCTGGAACTCTGCTTCTCCTTGGTAAGCATCATTCAGTCGCTTAACGGCTTCTATTCTATGATCAGATAACATTCCCTTGTAAACAACTCCTCCAGCACCTCTTCCAATCTCTTTGCTAAATCCTTGAGTCGCCTTTTTTAGCTCTGAAAGGGTGAATTTTCTGAAGCCAGTGGTAATTCTGTTGTAATTTTGGGTACCTGCGCTAGAGTTCCGGTGAGTTCTTATAAGAAAACACCACACTATGAAAATGACACCGAGCTCAACAGATCCAACTACCATCGCAAACCGAACGACAATCTTTAGTGATGCATTTTCTTGGTGTTTTGTGTATGTTCTGTTCAGCTGCTTGACAACTGAGCTGGGGCAAACTAACCCAGTTTCTTGAAGAGGCAAGGTTTTTGGCACCTTCAGATACATGTCTCCTTCGAAATTTGGTGAATGATGCCCATTCAGCAACTGTGTCTTTGGGTAACAATAAGGAATGTTACTGCGATAGTCATTCTTGACGAACTTGAACTGGAATCCTTTGCAGTCACATATCTGCAAGCACAAGTTTTCACACATTCCGAAGGTGTAATTGGGGAAGAAGCCATAGTCGTAGCCAAAAAACTCAACTTTAGACAACTTAAGGAAACCTGTCGCATTTCTGGTACAAGTGAGATTGAATTCTTGTACACATCCCAATGACCAGTCCGTACGATCCCTGATCTTGAATCCTGGAAGGCATGAACATTTCCTACCAAAATGAGGAACGTAGCTACAAATACTGTTAGGTCCACAAGTCCCGTGAATCATGCAAGGTTGAGACATGGCTTGCCATGAAACAGTCCACTTGTCCATCCTGTATTTTCGACTGTATAGCCGAATATTACCATCGAAATCTAGTTTCAATATTCTCTGCAATCTTTCTCCATAATCAGCAGTCATAAAACTAAAATTGTCAGATGAGCTAAAGTAACCCAATGAATCTAGAAAAGCAATTCGGCTGCTGTTATAAGTTGACCTCCTAGCTTCCCAGCTCATAAGCCACGGTTCCGGCCAATATACGCTGATTTCAGGACCTCCGTACAGAAGACGGAGAACGTTATCGTCATCAAAATAAAGCTTGTAGAATCCCGAAGAATAGTTCCCTTGGCTTCTAGATGAAACAAGCTGCATATCCTTGGTGAGTAGTTGCTGAGGAAGTAGAGTATCTGTCGGAGAATGGAAGCTTTGCCAAAGTACTCCACCTTCCGAGTTTTGTAGTATAAGATTACCATTTTCATGGAGGTATAGAAACACAGAGGATTCCGAAACAGTGTCTGTGGACCAAACAGTGAGACGGCCAGCATCGGTAATGATGGCATTACCCGATTTACGTAGAGAAAGCTCTGACTTTCTTCCGTTAACTGGTTGGTCACGGTTTGCCATCCAAACAATGGTGCGGTTGCCTACACTATATGGCTCACTGAACCATATAGCAAAGCAGTAAGCATTATCTCCGACGGGGAAAAACCCCGCCGAGAAAACGCCATTCGGCGAAGTCAAAACATCGTCTGCATGGTCCACTGATAAAGATGAGGATCCGCTTAATCTGTCAATTGTTGAAGATGAAAATGAAGAGAAGAAAATCAAAGGCAGAAAAGGCAAGATAATTGATATAGCCATGAGCTTTGAGAAAATTGATTGAGCTTCCTCTGCACACTGGAGTATGTCATTATAAATGTGTGGTGACGATTCACGCAAGCAGATTCAAAGGAAGAATTCAAAGGTATTTCAATTTTGGCTCGTTGTAGGACTAAAGACCTGAAGCAGCCTTTGAAGGGGCAAAGATAAAATTACTAAACGTTAAAAAGACGTTCGTTCATCATTAATCTCTATTATAGTGTTTCTGGTATTATGACAACTTTTATAATTCTAGTTTAAAAAATATATTTTATAAAAATTATTTTTAATTAAAGTTAGTTTGATATTTATATATGTTTGATTAAAAGTGTGATTTAAATTGAGGTTTAATGTATTTTGTTAATAATATTTTTTAAATTGAAGTTATAAAATAACTAAAAATAATATATATTAATATTGATAGTTTTTAATTTAAATATTGTAGATTTAACTATTGATATTACATCATGAAATAAATAATATTTTGTATAAAGTATTTTTTATTATTTCATTAAACTATCTACAATTCCATCACATACGAAATTCATCCGACAAGCACTATAGTTTCCATATTTTTTTTAGCATGCAACAAAATTAGGTAAAATATCATCAGGAATAAAATTAGAATTACGATCAAATTCTGCAAATACTATGTCATCATGTGATCTTCTTCAAATTTATGTAGTGTCATTGAATAATATCAAATACTAATTTTTCAAATAAACATAAAAAATAGAGTTTTTTACTATTTATATGAACAGTGCAAAGTGAATTTTCACTCTATATTATTTATTTTTTGGTGCAGAGTGAATTATAAATCACTGTGCACATATGGAAGCAGCTTGGATTTGCTTTCCATTTACATGCCTTTTAAACGCAAAGAATACTGGGTTCCACAAACAGTAACCCATGTTTTATACTTAACCCAACGCCAACTTTTATGTGGTTTGCTTCAACGACATAAACAAACATCCTCTAAATCATATTTCATAACCATAAAGAAAATCAAGAATAATCTTAAGGTACTGGTCTGGTTAATTAAACATTTTCTTAAAACATTTCAACCAATATGATATTTTATTGAGACTTCATTTTTAATACCAAAACTTTATAAAACAAGAAAATAAAAAATAAAAATCCAAAAATAAATTACTTTAAAATTTATTAAACTATCGAAACAAACATAAACGCGTGCACGCTTACACACACACACACACATATATATATATATATATATATATATATATATATATATATATATATATAACTTGGGTTATTGTCTTATTAACTTTTGACTCCTCTCGTTAAAATGATTCATAATGTTTTTATTATTTCTTGACGAAAATTCTATTAGAAATATAAAAAAATTCATTCATAATTTTTTTATAAATGCACATAAAATAATTTCTATTCAAATTACATATAATTTTAAATACAATATTTTAAAATTAAAAGATTCATAAATTGTGTTGTTTTAATCCTAATATTGTAAGATTAAAAGTTAGTGGAACACTAAATGGGATTATAAAAAAAACAATCCTAATTTATTCATCAAAAGCATAAATAAATGTTCTCCTCTTGTGTGTGGTAAACTGATCTTGATCGCTCAATTATCCATGTATAATCAATTGTCTAGTGATTTGATTGTGTTATCATAATTTTATTTGTGTATTGTCATAGTCAATATAAGTATATTTATTATTATTGTTCTATTGTATTTAAACATGAAAATTCTTAACCCAAGCATTTCTTAATATTTATAGCATTTTATTTTTTTTCCCCAACTTATTATCAATGTTTAATTTTTCTTATTATTTGAAATTGAATTAAAAAACCTTATATCCTACGCTAGTCTATAGAAATTTATCTTGCCTTTTTGTTTTTAATGTCTCCTGTTGAATGTATTCATATTAATTGTTGTGATTATTGCCTGTTAAGGATGATGGGACCATATTAATACGTAGCGTGAAGGGCATGTTGATTGAAATGTCAATAATTTGCTACTGACCAAATTTCAGCAGAGAATATACATATATATTCCCTTGGGTTTCACCTATCTTTTCCATTGATAATATGCAGAATTGGTTTTAAACTTCCTAGTCAATAAAGACTTTTCTGATATGGTCTAAAGACTTTTTTAATATGGTCTCTTCCATTACTATGGATTGATTTTAGCTTTTTTTTCTTTATTTTGTTGTGAATAATTATTGCTTTTTTATAATTGAAAAGTGGATATTTGTTATAGAATATAATATCATAAAAATATAAAACTATGAATTTGCCTATGCATGCAGTAGATGATTTATAATTCTTATAAAAGTATTAGTTGCAATAGTAAGTTCAAAATGCATGATTAACAATTCTTACGACTCAAACATAATTTTCCATTCATCATCTTTGTGGTAAACTAATTTTGGGCCCTCAAAATTCTTTTATGTAAGAAGTATCTTTTCCTTTTGAAATATTCAAAAATCCAAAAAAAATCTAAACAATAAAAACTTAAAAAATTCTTAGGGTCACAATTGGCCAAGAAATTTGAAGGTGGCAAAAATAGGCTAAATAGGGATTTAATCACATATATTAGAAATTAGAGGACCAAATTAGACCAAATAACAAAGGTTGGGAACTCAATTCTAGCAACAGAGGGCCTAATTGAAGAAAAAAAAAAGATATTGAAAATCAAGGCAAACTTGTAAAATAAAAACTTGTAAAATAATAAAGTTCAAGGACTTAATTGAACTTTTAATGGCCCTAATTGATTAAATCAAGGGCTTAATAGAAATTAAAATTAAGTTTAAAAGTTAATTTAGACAAAATTGGAAGAATTAATTAAGTTCAAAGACTTAATTAAAATTTTAATTGGTTTAATTGACTTAATTAAGGATTTAATTGAAGGAAAATTAAGTTTGGAAGTCTAATTTAGTCAAATTATAAGAACTAAAAGCTTTGAGGATCAATTTTAAAGAAAAGAAAGTTTAAAGGACAATAATGGGTTTAATTGAAGAGATTTAAAACTAAGAACCAAGATGCAAAACGTGTGTACATTCAAGAATTAGAATTGATTGAATTAGGGGTCAAATTTTGACAAATTAAAAATTTAATGGTCAACTGCTGACAAAATTATATACTATGAAAACTAAAGACCAATTTATAAAAGACATGTGAATGAGTCCTTCAACTTAAATTTTACATGGTCTAGCTCTTTGTGCTTGTGATATGATGCAATTTAGTCTCTAACTCAATAGTCCTAAACTAAGGGTTCTTATATTGTTCTTCTTTTTATTGAGAATGTTCAACAAAAAACCACCATTTGATCTTCACAAATTCTATTTGAATCATGGGTTTTATTTATAGGTCTTGGGCTAGGCTGGGAAGTTCAATTCATGTGATTAGGCTGAGCCTTTAAGGTTTAAGATCATATTTGCAAAGCTAAAATTTATTAAAGAACAAATATATTTTTAGGTTTTTAAGGTGTGTTTGGCAAAGAAGTCCGTTGTTATCTATTTTAACCAAAAATAGAGAAAAGAAATACAAATATATACAAGAAAATACACATGAAGTAAGCCTAAAAGGAATTGCCAATGTTTGTTGGTGAAAGATCGGAATGCCAAATGAGAGTTGATAGACCAAAATATCCAATTTAGCAACTCAAAATTTTGATTGTCAAAGGAGCCCATTAGTGAAAATGCTTTATTTAGGTGTTTAAGGACTTAATTGAAATTTTGGAAGATTTAAATAAATTTATTGAAAGCTTAATCGTAAGAGAAATCAACTTCTAAGAGTCAATTTTAATGTCAATTGAAACAAATAAAGTTTAGGGATAAAAATTGGATCTTGAAAAGTTTAATTGGTCAAATCAGAGTCTTAATTGTATAAGATTCAAAGTTTTGTGAGTAAATAAGGACTTAATTGAACAATTTATGAACCAAGAACCAACTTTCAAAATGCATGCAACTTCAAGGACTGGAATCAAGTGAAATCAGAGGTCAAATCAAAGCAAATTAGAAGTTTGATGGTCAAAATATGGGTTTAATTAAACAAATTAGAGATCAAGGATCAACTTTTAAAAGACGATCAAAATTGGGGCTGACAATTGAAACTAGCAAGGATGTAACTTTTAAAAGACTATCAAAATTGGAGCTGACAATTGAAACTAGCAGGGATGTAACTATATGAAATTAGAAAGTTAGGGGGGAATTATGAGTAACGAAATAAGAAGAATAGGGATCAAATTAAAAATTGCCAAATCCCAAATTAAAAAAAAAAACCTAATTTATAGGGATTAACCAAAATGGTGTCGTTTATGGTACACATCCTCTTCTTCAGTTTTTGGTTGATTGGGTAGGTACTTTCAGGCGAATAAGTGTGACGTTTATGGCCACTCTAAAGGTTACAACCACTACCATTCAACTAAGAAACACCCCGTCTACAACCCCCTGTCTTAAAAATAAATATTTACATCTCATATTCTCTATTAATCTCCACAATAGCATGTCCCTAGTTAGCCAACAGTATAGTTTCTTGAGTGGGAACTTTCAAACATTTGAATTTAGAGTTATAAACCTTTAAATCAAGCAAGAATGGATCCGATCAAAAGATGTGCACCGCCTCCACCAAGTTTAGGTGGTCTCAGGTAATGTTGATGTTAGAGTTACTTTAACAAAGCTACAAAAGTGATCAACCCAATCAACCTTAACAAAGACACTCATTTGCAGAAAATCACCTAATGTTTTTGTGTGCTCCCACTTAGAAACTCCTAGAAGGTTCCCATCAAGGGTTTAAAACCTTTCTCTCTATATCTAAAGATAAAAATAAAATAATAAAAAACACCTCAAATTGGTCTTTAAGTTTCCTACAAAACCACCCAAACCCAAACTCATTTGTTCTATGACAAAGCCAACTAAGTTTTAGTTTTAAAGTTATTTGTCTCTTCATCCCCTTCTTTCATCTTAATATGGTGATAACCAATTTTTAAATCAATCTTACTAAACATATAAGATTCATGCAACTTATTAAGAATATCATAAAATCTAGGGATATGATTGTGTTTTTATAGTTGAATGGTTGTAATATTAAATAGGGTATGCAAGTCATGTCCTATCTTTTCTCTATTTTTTTTCAGGTTATGAAATTGTTTCTCATATAATTCCCCACAAATATAACTCGAGGTTTCTTGGTTAATTATGTAAATATTATGTGATTTAGAAATATAGGAATTTAGATAGAAAAATTATTTTATAATCCAAGATGAAGAAAGAATGGCGGTAAAAGGATACAACCATGATGCTTGCAAAGGACTTATAACGATTTGTGGTAGCTACCTAGGTTTTAACCACCTAATTCTCTTCAATAGCTCGAGAGAATGAGCTTAGATATGTTAAAAATCATGTAATTAGAATGATATGCTAGGGGTGTATATTTATATTAAAATTGTTATATATGAAACATATATCTATTATGCCATGTTATGTATAAAACCTAATTAAATGATACTAAATCCCTCATTAATATATTATGTACATGTTGAGAACATGAATGGTTGTCTTCCAATTTTATATGCATAAAACTTGAGTTTTACTCGTGTATAACTTGTTGAGTCACTCAAGGTTACCATTAATTGAATATATTTAATGATGTAAAATTAGGCTCTACTTAACTAACCTATATGATTTGGATGAGTCACTCGTGATCATATGAGGTTAGAGGAATGGGTTAGGCGAAACATATAAGATATGTTTAGATAAGAATTATCACCTAACTGATTTAGAAGTCACATACAGATTTGATTAATAAACTATATTATCTACCTAATTTAATTTATTTCAATGTGTTGAGTCACTCAAAGTTGAATAAATTAAATGGAATCCTATCCCATTAGGAAAATTTATGCAAGATTTCCTAAATTAATAGGAAGACTAAATTAGAATTAAAGACCTTATCTAAATTTGAAATTTAAATATGTATGTATGAAACTAATACTCTTTATCTTTATATAAATAGGTTGGTAGATCTAAATAAGTTGTAATATATCCTTACGAAGCATACTTGATGCTAACAAATTATTTGAACCAAATTTTGTAGATTAACATCAAAATATGAGAATTGTTCCCAAACAAGAAAAGAGGTTGTAGATTCTAAAAAACCTAATCCCAAATGCCCTTGCTAAGGATGCTAAAGAAGAACTTAGGAATGAACATCAACATTATGTTGATGATGACGAACAGGCTGCATGTCTAATGTTAGCCAGTATGTCACCTAAACTTCAGTATCATGAGAATATGGATGTTCATACTACAATTATGCATCTCAAAGAATTATTTGATAAAGCTAGCAAGATTGAGAGATATGAGACCTCAAAGGAATTATTTCACTGCAAGATGATAGAGGGTTCTTCAGTTACCACCTATGTTTTGAAAATGATTGGCTATATTAAGAAGCTAAACCAATTGGGTTTTGTCATGGACCATGAGTTAAGTGCTCGTTTGGTTTTGCAGTCATTAAACCAAACTTTTCGCAATTCATTATAAATTATCACATGAATAAGTTGGAAATACATTGCCATAATTGTTTAATATATTTAATATTGTTGAAGGAGCACTTAAAAAGGAAAAAGACCCAGTTCTTCTAGTTCAATCTTCTAGAATGTCTAAGAAGGATTAGAAGAATAAGAGTGTTGTCTCTAAACCAAACAAACCTACTTGGGACATCAAGAAAGACAAGGGCTGATACGAATCAAGTAATGTCCAAATTTGGCTTTAAAATGTCTTGTGACTAGTTTTGCGAGATTGGGCATAACTTAGACATAAGTGTTGTTGATTTTGAAGATGTGTATATGGGATATGGAAAATGTTTTGAACAACAGGGAAATTGTCAGTTTGTAGGGGAAAAATATAATAATAATTTTGGTCATATGTGTAATTATAGGTACCAGAACCATATACTGAGTTAGGTTAGGGTTTGAGTAGAATAAGCTAAAAATATCAGTTTTTCAAGGGAAAAATGATCCAAAAATTTATTTAGAATAGAAAAAAAAAAGATGAAGTGGATTTTTTAGTGTCATAGTTATTCAGACTTCAATGTAATTAAAATTAGATAAGTTTTTATATTAGTCAATATCAAAATTAATTTTAAATTTCATGAATGAAAAATATTTTCCTTAAAAATTTTCAATAATGATTCATTGAAAATAAATACTAATAATTTACTAGAAACACCTAGCCATATTTAATAGAATTCATATTGTTGATGACTGATAACTAAAATACGTTATAGGTTGGAGTCTAATCCATAGTTATTCTTAAATTATTTGTTATATGATCATTAATGTGGTAATTAATTAATTTTTTTTGTTAGAATTGTGTATTTTATTCATTAAAAACAACAAACATTATGTTTGCTTGGTGAAATACATGAAAGGAATAGAACTGAAGAAATTCTTCCAACATATAGGAAGTTTCTGAAAGCATAACAACCGTATTCAGTACATAACACCCACAAAAATTCATTGTAACCGCGATTATTATAACTACGATCGTACTATGATCCTAACTCCAAATCATCAATGCTTCTAGAGCCGCGTTGGTGTCACCTCAACTTGGTCAATGCAACTCTGCTTTCGAAAATTACTTTTCAGGGCCCATACGCAATTTCCTTGAGCACAAACTTTTGAATCTTCCCGGTTGATGTCCTTGGAAGCTCATCTTTAAACACCACATATTTTTCCTACAAAAATCAATTATATCCTTTACGCAAGGTTTTTGGTTCAGCCCATCTTCCAAGTCCACAAATGCACATGGCGTCTCCCCCCAAAACTCATCAGGTCGACCCAGAACAGCTGCCTCTTGAACAGCAGGATGTGTATACAACACAGACTCAACCTCCACGCTACTAATATTCTCTCCACCGCTAATGATCACATCTTTGGACCTATCTTTGATTTCTAAATAACCATCTTGGTGAATAATGCCCACTTCCCCCGTGTAAAACCAGCCATCCTTCATGCATTTTGACGTACCCAATGGATCCTTCAGATAACCTAGCATTAAGCACCCGCCTCTCAAAACCACTTCTCCAACTGAAACCCCATCTCATCTCATGCTCTCCCCTGTTCTGGGATCCACAACGTCCATCTCAGTAAACCCAGCCATGGTAACTCGTCTTGCTTTTAGTCCAGCTCTCTCACTTGCTGGAAATGTATTTCAGTACTCTAGTTTCAATGCACAAGACACCACAAGCCTTGTTGTTTGAGTTAACCCGTACCTATGACTCACCACAAAACCCAGTGACTCAGTTCTTAAGGGGCTCAACGACAAGAGATTTTGTTAGGATGTTTAACACCATAGGAGCACCGCTCATGTGAGTCACACCGTGTCTATCGATCAAACTGTAGATTGTGGACGCTTCCACTTTACGGAGACAGAAGTTGGTCCCACCAACGGCTGCCTTGCCCCACACATGGCTCCATCCATTGGTATGAAAGATTGGTAACGCTCATAAATATACAGGTTGTTTTGAGTTGAGAATAATTAGGAGGCTTAACCTAATAGGTTAGCCAACCCTTTCTATATATATGAGTAGGGCAATATACAATAGTAAAGGTGGAGATTACCACATAAGAATATGACTATAATATTTCCTATATAATTACATGCTATAATACGCCCCTTCAAGCTGAGGGTGGAGGATCAACCCGAAGCTTGAATCTAAAAGCAGTAAATGAAGCAGCAGGAAGTGACTTAGTGAAGACATCGGCAAGTTGATCCTGAGAGGAAATAAAACGAATCTGAATCTCTTTCTTCGCAACTCTATCTCGGACAAAATGATAATCAATCTCAATATGTTTTGTGCGAGCATGAAATATAGGGTTTGCGGACAAATACGTGGCACCAAGGTTGTCACACCAGATAATAGGGGCAGAAGGAGTTGGAATCTAAAGATCCGTTAACAAGTACTGAAGCCAGATAACTTCAGCCGTGCCATCGGCTAAGGCTTTGTACTCAGCTTCCGTCGAAGAACGAGCAACAGTGCGTTGCTTACTCGATTTCCACGAAATTGGCGTCTGACCAAAGAACACAAGATAACCACCTGTAGACTTTCTATCCTCAATACTACCTGCCCAATCTGCATCTGTAAAACCGTGTAAAGCAAAGGAAGAGCTGCGAGTAATATGTAAACCATGTGATGCCGTACCACGGAGATAACGCAAGATGCGTTTCACGGCAGCCCAATGGGATTCTGTAGGAGCATGCATACATTGACAGACCCGGTTAACAACAAAGCAAATATCCGGGCTTGTGAAAGTGAGATATTGGAGAGCACCAACAATTTGCCGAAAAAGAGTAGCATCAAGAAACAATGGATCCGGCATAATGGTGGCTTTGGATGCCGAAATAGGAGTATCAACTGGTTTACAGGATAACATACCAGCTCGTGTGAGGATATCAAGTGTATATTTATGTTGACAAAGCATAAGTCCCAGACTAGTACACTGCACTTCAATACCCAAGAAATAATGAACATCACCCAAATCCCGAAGTTTAAATTCTGAGCTCAGTAGCTGAATGAGTCGTTGTAGCAGAGTTCCATTATTACCCGTAAGCAGAATATCATCAACATAAACCAAAAGATAACAAATATCACTACCAACCGAGAAGATAAACAATGAGGTATCCACTTTAGAAGCACGGAAACCAATGGATAATAGAAAATCATTCAGACGAGTGTACCAAGCCCACAGAGCCTGTTTTAACCCATATAGAGATTTATGCAATCGACATACATGACCTGGGAGTGCAGAATCAACAAAACCTTGAGGTTGTTTCATGTAAACCTCTTCATCAAGGACTCCATTTAGAAATGCATTATGAATGTCAAGCTGATGAATTTTCCAACCACTCGAAACTGCAATGAAGAACACTAAGCGGACTGTTGCCTGTTTGATAACAGGACTAAAAGTTTCTGAGTAATCAATACCTTCTTACTGAGTGAAGCCCCTAGCAACCAGGCGCGCCTTATACCTCTCAATGCTACCATCAGATTTGCGTTTAATTTTGTAGACCCATCGGCTACCAACAACATTCATGGACGGATGAAATGGCACTAAAGTCCATGTTCTGTTTGCGCGTAAGGCCTGAATTTCCTCTCGCATAGCATTATGCCACGCCTCATATCTGTTAGCATCAGGAAAAATAAGTGGCTCATGCGAGGGAGGAGAAGTTACCCGACTGAAGGAAGCAGCAGAGGTGGCTGCCGTGGTGGTGATCAGCGCTGTCTTGGGCTGTCTCGGACGAAGAACCATGGGGTGTTTAGGAGCAGCGGGACATGGGGTAGCAACACCTGTACCTGGAATGTGCTGAAGAGGATAAGAGGAGAGATCAACACAAAGTTGCAGACCAGGAGGTGAAGCCGGGGAGGTGCGGGGTTGTGCCGCAACTGAATCCTGCAAGTCATGACTTGTTCCTGCACAATAATCATTGGAAAGACAAGCACGTGGTGATAGTATGGCTGTGTGGGGTGGTGAGGCAGGGTCGGCTAAATCAACGGGTAGGGGAGCAAGCTGGGGGGTTGCGGCAAGGGGCAAAGGTGGGTTGTGTGTTTTGTCGAGTTGGGAAGGAAGAGGCTGAAAACAGGAAGGGGGTTGCATTGATGGAAGATAGGTAGGTGGAGTGGGGGGAACCGGGGGTGTTGTTACCTGTTCAGACTTTTGAAAAGGAAAGACACATTCATGAAAACGAACATGACGGGAGACATAGACACGACCAGATTCTAATTCAAGACACCGATAACCAAGATGAGACGAGCTATAGCCTAAAAACACACAAGGAGAAGACCGAAAATCTAATTTATGAGCATGATATGTGTTGTAACCCATTTTTGGGTTCCCATGAAAAATAAAATAAATAGCCAAAAGAGTTTAGAAAAAATAACAGAAGGCAGAAGCGCTCAGAAAACAGTCAGAAATTGGTCAAGGAATTTAAAAATACAAGGATTGAATTTTTGACAGAATATTCTTGAAGGATAAAAGCCCGATTGAGAAGGAAAATTTGAATTTTGAGGAGAAAAGCCCAAATTTGGATGTTTATGGATTTAATTGGATTTTTATTGAATTTATAGAAGATTTGATTGCAAGAAAAATTGATTTTTAAGTCAATTTGGGCTTTAATTAGAAGAAATTTAAGTTTTGGGGCCAAAATATATTTTTTAGGAATTTATTGAGTCAAATCAGGGGCTTAATTGCATAAATATTGAAGTTTAAGGGCGAATTAGGGACTTAATTAAGAAAATCAGAAACCAGGGACCAAATTGGAAGAGGCGCGTAAATGGAGGGGCTGCTAATTTTTCGGTTCAGGGGCCTAATTGAAGAAATTGAAAGTTTATTAATCAATTGAGGGCTAAATTGCATAAATCAGATGCCAAGGACCAAAGTGAAAAAGGCGGCCAACAAGAGGGGCAGGGACCGATTTGGAGGACTGATTTGAAGTTTGGCCATTTAAATGAAACGGCGCGTTTTATCCAAAACGACGCCGTTTCATATATTAAAAAAAAAAAAAAAAGAGGACCGGAACGGTGTCGTTTTGAACGACACTGTTCCTCTTCTTCTTTTTCCCCCCGAACCTGCAACAGAAGACGAAAACCGTTTTAAAAAAAAACCATCCCGCGCCTCTCTCTCCTCGCCCCCACCACCTTTAGATATTGGCCGACCAGCCGTTACACCCGATGGTCCCCCACGGTTCTGCCCCTATAAATAGAGAAGAAAACCGAAAGAAAAGAAAAGGGCAGACCCCGAGAGGAATAGAGAGAGAGAGACCCGAAGGGTGGAGAGAGAGAGAAGACCGCCTGACCCGCCGTCCGTAAGCCAAGCTGCCACTGCCTCCGCAGCAGCACCGCCAGCAAGCCGTCGTCTCCGCCGTGCCAGGTACGCTTCCCCCCCTGCACATTTTTTTCTTTTTGTTCTTAAATTTCGTCTGCTGCATGCAGAGGCGTTCTGCATGCAGGGGACGGGGGGGGAATAATTCCCCCCCTTGTGTTTTTTAATTCCTCTGGGCCAGATGTTGTCTGGGCCCGAACTATGTGGTCCGGGCCAGAGAGATCTGGCCCAGTCCGGCGGTCTGGGCCGGGTCCAGCCCAGACCGAGGTTAATTAGTTTTTTTTTTGCCGAGTTCGGCCCAGTACCCGTTGGGCCGAGTTCGGCCCAATGACTGTTGGGCTGGGTCTGGCCCAGTTTAGTTGGGCCGGCCCAGCCCCTTTTAATATATAAATATATTTTAATTATATTATATTATTATTATTCTATATGTGTATATATGTTATATATATATTAAAAAATATTTATATAAAAAAAAATATTAAAAAAAAAATCTAAAAAATATTGTTGATTTTTCCGCATATTTTTATCAAAGTGGTTTAATTTTGGTTTGTATTTTTATACCGTAAAGATACAAAACCAGTGTTATAAATACCCGGTTTTCGTCAAAACATCAAAGATTTTCAGAATAAAAAATGTTTTTGCTTTCCAAAAAAAATTCTAAAAAGTCCCTAAAAATGTTGTTGATTTTTCTGCATATTTTTATCAAAGTGGATTAATATTGGGTTGTATTTTTATACCGTAAGGATACAAACCCAGTATTAAAATACTCGATTTTCGTCAAAGCATAAAAAATAATATTTTCCAAAAAATTTGTTTTTGTTTTAAAATACGGCCTAGTCTCTCCAATATATATACATAAATATTATAACATCATATTTTCACACAACAAAGAAAATTTTCAAAACAATATATGTATTAACATGCATTTTGGCTTTAATAACCAGTTTATTCAAGCCATGAGAACTAGGCCAATATTTCAAAAATTCTAAAAAATCTTTTTGTTTTCTTTTAGTATTTGGGATTACGAATTTATACGTAAAACGTATTCCTAAATATTATTAATAAAATTTTGGTATGGACGTTAGAACGGTTAGGTTTTTTTTACCCAATAAGATAAAAGATCTCCTTGCCGAGGAGGACTATTCTTAAACCATACCAACAACTAGGAAAACACGAAAATACCTTAGATTTTATCAGACAATAAAACAATGCAGCTTACCTTAGGTAGGGCGTATTTGGGGTGCTAATACCTTCCCTTTACGCAACCAGTCCCCGTACCCAATCTCTGAGACCAGTTAGGGTTCCTAGTGACCAAAATACTAGGTGGCGACTACAAACAACCAAATCAAGTCAAATCAAACCAAAATAAAAAAATTCGCCAGTCGAACCCGCAATTGAAATTGGATTTTTTGGGGGTGCGACAATATAGACGTAAAAATGGAAAACAAAGACACCCAAAAGTGCGTAGAAAATTATAATCAGGAGTGCGATGAAACAGACACGCAAAAGGAGATTTATTTTGAAGAACAGGAGTAGGCATGCGATTAATAAGATAGACTGATGATTCCATAGCATAGTTCCAAAAACGCAATGGGGCATTACACTGGCCTAAGAGGGTTAGGCCAGTTTCGACAATATGTCTATGACGACGTTCAACTGTGCCACTTTGTTCATGAGTATGAGGACAAATTAATCGATGATGAATACCAATTGTTTGAAAAAATGTATTTAATTTACGATATTCACCACCCCAATCAGTTTGAACAGATTTAATTTTAAGAGAAAACTGACGCTCAACAAGTGTCTGAAAACGTTGAAACGTGGAAAATACATCAGATTTCGCAACAAGCGGATAATACCAGATATATTTAGTGTGCGCATCAACAAATATAACAAAATAACAAAAACCATCAGAAGAAAACATTGGAGCAGGGCCCCAAACATCACTAAAAATTAATTCAAGTGGGGTAGAAGTTTTGTGACCCGTCGGTCGTAATGACAAACGGGATGACTTGCCTAATGGACATGCTTGACATTGAGTAAAAGATCGTTTAGACGTAAACGACGATGCCACAAGTCGGCAGTCGCGGAAATGCAAGGAGACCAAAAAGCTTGAGGAACTGACGTAGCCGAGGACTCGGAGAGAACATAAAGACCATCATGACTCCGACCGGAAAGAAGAACTTCCTTGGTGACGAGATCCTTCACATAAAACACAGAATCGTGAAATTCAAAATAAACATGATTATCACGATAGAATTTCTGAACAGATAACAACGGTTTGGTAATGTGAGGCACACGAAGAACATTAGTTAATGTAAACGAGCGTTTGGGGGAATATAAACTAGTATGTCCAACATGGGATATGTGAAGGGCCTTACCATCACCAACATGCAAGAAATCATTACCAAGATAAGGAGCAGAATCAGTTAGAGTTGCAAGATCAGGCGTCACATGTTGATTCGCGCCGGTGTCGGGAAACCAAGTCGTTGCAGCAGAATCATTCGCAACAGCAAGGTGAGCAGAGGGCTGCTGTGTGCTGCTGCGAAACTGATAGCATTGAAGAGCTGAATGGCCAGGAGTGGAACATAATTGGCAGCGCACGTGTCCAGACCACTGCCCCTGATTTGGCCGAAAATCTGCAGCAGAGGTGCGCCTGTTCTGCCACTGATTTTGCCTCCAATCTGCAGCGGAGTGACCTCTGTTTGGGGCCTGAAATCGGTTGGTGTTTGAGCGCCAATTACCTCTAGAACGTCCCCTGTTTCGGCTGTGATTAGTCATGGCATAATAAGTAGAATTCGGAGGTGTTGGCAGCAATGGTGGCTGCTGTGGCAGAGAAGAAGAAGACAGCAGTGATGAAGAGGATGAACCGAAAACCATGGAGTGAAAGGAGTTCTTGTGCAGAAACTCGTGGGTAAGGAGATGGCTATGAAGATCAGCATACGATAGCGGTTCAGCCTTGGTTATGAGACTAGTTACCAAGTCTTTGAACTCACCGCGAAGTCCACGAAACACATAGAGATTGAAATCTTCAAGGGACATTGGGCGACCAACAGCAGCCAATTCGTCAAATAACGATTTGGCTTGTTGCATATACATACTAACCGATGCATCACCTTGCCGAAGGTCTTGAAAGGAGCCATGTAGTTGCATGATCCGAGAATTAGATGGAGAGGCAAGTGCCTTCTCAAGCGTGCGCCAAACACAATGTGAAGTAGAACAATCGACTACAAGATGCAGCACATCCACGGAAAGAGAGGAGAGTAGAGCACTCAAAATAAGTTGATCTTGTTGCTTCCAACGAAGAAAAGAGGGGCTGATGGTAGAAGAGGAATCAGCCGAAGCATCAATCATATGAGATGGAGGACACGGCAAGGAGCCGTCAACAAACTGAAAAACACCTTGACCAAGGAGATATGGCTTCATCTGCATTCTCCAATAAAGATAATTTGTGTTCGTAAGTTTCAACGACACAACATGGTGGGTGTTTGATAGAGGAACCATTGTAGATTGTGTTCCCATAAGAGGCAGAGGAACGGCAGAGCCAGCAGCAGGAAGAGGGCTGGCCGGTGAGGATGCATCACCGGTGGAGGGAGAGATTGGATCAACGGCAGCAGGAGGAGAGTCCATAGGGGAGAAAATTAGGGCCGGCTGCAAAGAGAGAAAATATTAGGAGGCTCTGATACCAAGTTGAGAATAATTAGGAGGCTTAACCTAATAGGTTAGCTAACCCTTTCTATATATATGAGTAGGGCAATATACAATAGTAAAGGTGGAGATTACCACATAAGAATATGACTACAATATTTCCTATATAATTACATGCTATAATATTTTGGAACTCCCCAATCCATCAACGCTGCAGCGAACACGATGAAAATACCTCTATGAGATTGGACCACACCTTTAGTAGACGAGGCAGGTGTATTTGGTATTCCGGTTGCTGTTATGGTTGTGATTTAAAAAAAATTATTTTATAAAATGTATTTGATGTTGGTTTGAAAAAATATATGTTTGGTTAAAACTGTGGTTGAAATTGAGGTTGAGTAAAAAATAGTTTAATGTGTTTGGTTAAAAAAATGTTTTTAAAATTGAGGTTATAAATTTATATATATTGATGGTTTTTTAATAGCGCAACAACATCAGGTGAAATATAATCAGGAATAAAATTGAGATTGCAATCAAATTCTACAAATGTAACGTCTTTCATAAATTGGATAATGTTTAATACTAACTTTTCGAATAAAACACAATTATAAATAAAAAATATATTTTTTTATTTTTATTTTGCCGGGTCGGACACGGTTCAATGCATTTTTAGCTTTGTACCGGATCCGGTCCAGCCGAAACAGTGAAAAATGTCTCTACTGTTCACTGAATAGTGGAGCATGGCTCAACTGTTTAGTGATTCCTCCCACACGTGAAGCAGCAAAATGCTGTTCTACAAAACCTGCGGCACAACTGTAAAATTAGTGGCATAAAACACTTTTTTTCTTAACCAAATGGTAGTATGTGTGGCTGCGGGTGAACCTCACCCGAAACCACACTACCAAACACTCACGTAGTCCCTGACGAGTAGTTTAGGACTACTGGGTCCCACTCACTTTTTGGCTGGACCCACTTGAACCTAGGATCACCTTTCTCCACCATGTCCTTATAAGAGTAGCTAAAATAAGCGGCCAGTGATGAAGATGATGACTGGTCTACATCAGCACCTGCATCATCAGTGATGAGGAAGAGTGTAGGGTGTTTTGTGTTTAGAGGAAACAAAGACACGACCTCAAGGATGAGCTCACGTGAGAGTATAGTTTTTAAACCTGATCTGGTGGTCGATTCGGTCTAATGATCGGGTTATGGGTCAGATGGGTTGACCCAAGTTAACCCGGCTCAACCCAAAAAAAAACTATTAGATTTCAACTCCTCATTAAAGCAAATTCCAAAAAGCAACTTTGAGTTTAGGCAACATAATTAATTTTACCTGTCCTATCCCATGATCCGTATAATTTATCCCATCCACGTTGATGCTATCATTTCTTGTACGAGACCAGAAAAATATGGTAAGAAATTTTACAAAAATACCCCCAATTAAAAACCCAACAAAAAAACTCAATAAAGAAAATCCAATTCCAATTCCAAAAACAAAAACCCATTTCCATAAATTTTCCATGAATCCCACCGCCAAAAACAAAAAAGTACAGGCACCCTTACAGACTGTACTTGTAGACACCTTGGAAAGTTTCAACCTTTTTAGCATAAGAGGAAGAGGATTACTCTCTCAAAAGCTTAGCACCTCTCTCTAAAGCCTCAGATCAAACCCAGCAGTGTTGTTCGTGGGTGACCATTCCTAGGAGCTCTAATTTACCCGCCGTCGTTGATTGAGGCAAAGTGGATGGTTGAGATTGTACAGAAGAAGAAGATGAAGAAGGTTGAGGAGAAGGAGAAGGGTTTGAAGAAAAGAAAGGAGAGAAACTAAAAGGGCCATCTACAAAAAAAAACAAAATTTGATAGAGAAAAGGAAAAGGAGGCTGTTATTGTTGATATTAGCCCTCTGATTTCACTTGTTTTTCCCTTTTTTTTTCTTTTACCGTGTAAAGAAATAAAATGATAGACAGTGTATAGAGAAACGTTGGGCAAGACAGTTGCCATGGAAGGAGAGACGAAGAGCAAGACAGTTGGCAAAAAAAAATAAGGTCGGGTCTCATCTGGGTTTATCCAGGTTGACCGGGTTCCAGGTCGAACGGTTTCACCGTGCCAAATCCCAACTGTTTTTTACTTAAATCGGCCTGGTTCCAGGTCCGGATCGGCTAGGTCCCTGATCGACCTGCCAGGTCATGCCGGGTTTCAAAACTATGCTTAAGAGGTAATCAACGAAAACAAGCTGTGACGCAGGAGTATGCAAACATTTCGTGCGTCAAGACGTGTGTTGATGTTGTGGAGGATGGCACCAGCCATGGGCACGGCAAACTGAAGCTCATACGTGGCAGGCACGTTGGGGACCAGAATGGAGACCACGTGGCCAGTCTCGATGCCGTAGAATGATAGAGATGATGGTAATTGTTGTAGTTTATCTTGCCAAGCCTTTCAAGTATGTGTATGGCCTCTGGGAAAAAAATCATAACTGAGATTAAGCATCAATTAATTATTATAATTTAGAATATAGTGAGGCAAGAGACTGTCGTTAGGCATAAAACTGTACACGCTTTTGCAAACCAAAATAGCATGATTTTCTTGTTATTGGCACTCGCCAGCAGTGTATCTTCCACGAGCACAAGCCAACCTACACAATTTCGTCAAATAAGTTGTTGGTTTTCATGAAATGTGAGAGACCACAAGGTGGTGCTAAGATAAAATGAGAAAGATCTTTTATTTCATTTTTTTATTTTTTTGTAAAGACAATAAAAAAACATATGGTGCAATTAAATTTAATGAAGTAATATTTTTGCCAAATTTTAATTACAACTCTCCCTTTTATTTATTTATTTTTACTTTGCATTAATAATTTATTTAAATTTTAATTAATACCCTCCCTTTTATTATTTTAAAATATTTAGTTAATGTTATCTAAATAATATTGAATTTCTTAATTGTTCTTTTTAATTCTACAATCATTAAAAAATATTATTGCAATTTTCTTTAAATTTTTTTATTGATATTTTATGTAAATACACCGTATTTGTATGATGTGTTTATAAAAATAAATATTACATTCTTAGTAAAATAATCATTTGCATATGCATTTTGTTTGTAGCTTTTATGAGAAAAAAATAGCTGTTATTTTAATATTTAATTATTATGAACAACCCTTTCTTATATATTTTTTAGAATTTATATATTTAACCTTTTAGGCCACCCTTTTGGAGAGATTTAACATATTTAGTAGAGGTGATTATTTTCGGTTTGGTTTGGTTTTTATATATAAAAAAAAAATAACTAAACTGATTTAAAAAAAAAAACCAAAACTGAACTGAAACCGGTACAATCCAACTAGTTTCGGTTTGGTTCGGTTATTTTAGAACAAAAATTGGTTTAAACCAGTTTGACTTGGTTTTTTTTTGTTTGGCTCAGATTTTTTCCGGTGAGATTTGGTTTTTTATTTTATTTTTTATTTTTAGTTTCAATTCAGTTTTTTCAGTTTTAGATTTACAAAATCAAAACCGAACCTGTTGGTTTTTTTAAAAATTCTAATTAAATTTTTTTTTTATATAATTTGATTTTTTTCAATTATTTTTTCTAGTTTTCTTAGTTTTATAGATTTTTGGTTGTTTTTAATCACCCTAGAATTTAACCTCTAATAATGGAAAGTTTCCTCTTCCTAAAAAACCGAAACCTCAAATGATGGTTTTGTTTGCTTACCCATTCAAGCATAGAAATGAAGGGTTATTTCCTTCTGTCTACATACGATCTGACGAACAAAGCAGAATACTCTACCGAATTCAACAAAGCCAATTTCCCAAGGCCAATTCTTCGTCAAGACAGGAGATGTTTTCGACAAGAGAGATTCTTCGCATTATCACTTTCATAAATACTAAATATAGTGCACGAGGACTGTACTACTGAGAGCATTCGGAAGGACATAAATCCTTGTGGAAAGCATATACTATTATTCTGACTGGAGGACAATACATAGATCACTACCTTGTACTAACACACACAGAAACACAGATATGCATGCTTAGAGAACACACGAATTAAGACTATTATATGCTTACAGTGGATCCGACAAGTGCAGAATCATTTTCCTGGTGCAAAAGCATTTCAACTACTTGGCTCATTGTTGGTCTCGCATCTCTGTCTTCAGCTACACATTTTAGAGCCACCTCAAGCAGGATTTCCATCCTACCCTTGTCATATTTTCCTTCCAATTTGGGGTCTATGATCATTTCTATCCAAGAGCTCATTTCAGGAGCTTGCTTCATCTTTTCTCTCACCCATGTAACCAGCCTCCGGTTCTCTATCTCCTCTGATGGACACTTTCCACTTATCATCTCCAGCAATACCATGCCATAGCTATAAACATCCACTTTGGAGGTGATGGGCAGATTGAAAACCCACTCCGGAGCCATGTAACCTCTAGTTCCTCTCATCTTTGAGAAGTCTTTGTTAACTTGGCTGCCTCTTTTTAGTGGCCGAGATAATCCAAAATCTGACACCTTTGGCTGGTAGTTGCTTTCGAGAAGTATGTTCTGAGGCTTTACATCACAATGTAAAACCCACTCTAGGCATTCTTCATGTAAATAAGCAAGGCCTTTAGCAGTCCCTACTGCGATGTCAAACCTCTTTTCCCAACCAAGTGAATTGGAAGAGAGTTGTTCTGCCAAGGACCCATGCTCCATGTACTTGTATATCAAAAGCCTGTGCTTTCCTTCTGCACAATATCCCCACATCTCTGTCAAGTTCATGTGATTAAGTTTCCCAATTGTGCTAACTTCTGCCTGGAACTCTGCTTCTCCTTGGTAAGCATCATTCAGTCGCTTAACGGCTGCTATTCTATGATCAGATAACACCCCCCTGTAAACAACTCCGCCAGCACCTCTTCCAATCTCTTTGCTAAATCCTTGAGTCGCCTTTTTTAGCTCTGAAAGGGTGAATTTTCTGAACCCAGTGATAATTCTGTGGTAATTTTGGGTACCTGCGCTAGAGTTCCGGTGAGTTCTTATAAGAAAACAACACACTATGAAAATGACACCGAGCTCAACCGATCCAACTACCATCGCAAACCGAACGACAATCTTTAGTGATGCATTTTCTTGGTGTTTTGTGTATGTTCTGTTCAGCTGCTTGACAACTGAGCTGGGGCAAACTAACCCAGTTTCTTGAATAGGCAAGGTTTTTGGCACCTTCAGATACATGTCTCCTTCGAAATTTGGTGAATGATGCCCATTCAGCAACTGTGTCTTTGGGTAACAATAAGGAATGTTACTGCGATAGTCATTCTTGACGAACTTGAACTGGAATCCTTTGCAGTCACATATCTGCAAGCACAAGTTTTCACACATTCCGAAGGTGTAATTGGGGAAGAAGCCATAGTCGTAGCCAAAAAACTCAACTTTAGACAACTTAAGGAAACCTGTCTCATTTCTGGTACAAGTGAGATTGAATTCTTGTACACATCCCAATGACCAGTCCGTACGATCCCTGATCTTGAATCCTGGAAGGCATGAACATTTCCTACCAAAATGAGGAACGTAGCTACAAATACTGTTAGGTCCACAAGTCCCGTGAATCATGCAAGGTTGAGACATGGCTTGCCATGAAACAGTCCACTTGTCCATCCTGTATTTTCGACTGTATAGCCGAATATTACCATCGAAATCTAGTTTCAATATTCTCTGCAATCTTTCTCCATAATCAGCAGTCATAAAACTAAAATTGTCAGATGAGCTAAAGTAACCCAATGAATCTAGAAAAGCAATTCGGCTGCTGTTATAAGTTGACCTCCTAGCTTCCCAGCTCATAAGCCACGGTTCCGGCCAATATACGCTGATTTCAGGACCTCCGTACAGAAGACGGAGAACGTTATCGTCATCAAAATAAAGCTTGTAGAATCCCGAAGAATAGTTCCCTTGGCTTCTAGATGAAACAAGCTGCATATCCTTGGTGAGTAGTTGCTGAGGAAGTAGAGTATCTGTCGGAGAATGGAAGCTTTGCCAAAGTACTCCACCTTCCGAGTTTTGTAGTATAAGATTACCATTTTCATGGAGGTATAGAAACACAGAGGATTCCGAAACAGTGTCTGTGGACCAAACAGTGAGACGGCCAGCATCGGTAATGATGGCATTACCCGATTTACGTAGAGAAAGCTCTGACTTTCTTCCGTTAACTGGTTGGTCACGGTTTGCCATCCAAACAATGGTGCGGTTGCCTTCACTATATGGCTCACTGAACCATATAGCAAAGCAGTAAGCATTATCTCCGACGGGGAAAAACCCCGCCGAGAAAACGCCATTCGGCGAAGTCAAAACATCGTCTGCATGTTCCACTGATAAAGATGAGGATCCGCTTAATCTGTCAATTGTTGAAGATGAAAATGAAGAGAAGAAAATCAAAGGCAGAAAAAGCAAGATAATTGATATAGCCATGAGTTTTGAGAAAATTGATAGAGCTTCCTCTACACACTGGAATATGTCTTTATAAATGCGTGGTGACGATTCACGCAAGCAGATTCAAAGGAATTTCAATTTTGGCTGGTTGGAAGGACTATAGACCTGAAGAAGCCTTTGAAGTGGCAAGATGAAAATACTGAACGTAAAAAAGATGTTCGTTCATTAATCTCTATAAATCATATTTCATAACCATAAAAAAAAAAAAAATCGCAATTTATTCATAAAAAATAAGAATAAATCTTATTGAAAAAAAGATTCCTTTATATAAAAGAGTTTATAAGAGTAGATACTAATAGTAATTGTAATAGAATAAAACATTCAATACTATAATTTTGAAATACAAGAAGCTGTATATATGTTCTCCTCTTGTGCGGTAAACTAATCTTGATCGTTCAATTATCCATGTATAATCAATTGTCTAGTGATTTGATTGTGTTATCATAATTTTATTTGTGTATTGTCATAGTCATTATAAGTATATTTATTATTATTTTTCTTTTGTATTTAAACATCAAAATGCTTAACCCAAGCATTTCTTAATATTTATAGCATTTTTTTCCCCAACTTATTATCAATGTTTAATTTTTCTTATTGATTGAAATTGAATTAAAAAAACCTTTTATCCTACGCCTACTTTAGTCTATAGAAATTTATCTTGCCTTTTTGTTTTTAATGTCTCCTGTTGAATGTATTCAAATTAATTGTTGTGATTATTGCCTGTTAAGGATGATGGGACCATATTAATACGTAGCTTGAAGGGCATGTTGATTGATACGTAGCTTGAAGGGCATGTTGATTGAGAGGGCATGTTGATTGATACGTAGCTTGAAGGGCATGTTGATTGATACGTAGCTTGAACGGCATGTTGATTGAAATGTCAATAATTTGCTACTGACCAAATTTCAGAGAGAATATACATACATATTCCCTTGGGTTTCACCTATCTTTTCCATTAATAATATGCAGAATTGGTTTTTTAAAGGAAAACATAACGGATGCAGTGGGGAAGGACGTCGCATGTGCCGGACAAGCTCTATTAACTTTCCCTTATCCCTTATCGCTGATGATCGGCCAGCGTTGCAACAATGCGTTTGGTTGCATACGAGATTGGGATAGTTTAAAATATTTTTTTATTTAAAAATATATTAAAATAAATTTTTTTTAAAAAAATTATTTTTAATATTAGCATCTTAAAATAATCTAAAAACATAAAAAAAAATTATTTTTTAAAAAAATTATTTTCAAATTTTAAAAAAATATGGTTTGCACGGTATTCCCACACACACCCTTTAAGATATATCTATGGATTGCTGTCAATCTATCACATAATTTGTTAATCAATTATTTTTTTTATTTAATTATTCATACCTTACAAGCTTGAAAATTCAAATTGTTATGATTTATTATTTGTTTCTTGGTCAATTGTGACTCATAGTCACTTATCGTCAGTTCCTTTAAACTTCCTAGTCAATAAAGACTTTTCTGATATGGTCTAAAGACTTTAATATGGTCTCTTCCATTAATATGGATTGATTTTAGCTTTTTTTTCGTTGTGAATAATTATTGCTTTTTTATAATTGAAAAGTGAATATTTGCTATAGATTATAATATCATAAAAATATAAAACTATGAATTTGACAATGAATGCATAGAGTAGATGATTTATAATTCTTATAAAAGTATTAGTTGCATTAGTAAGTTCAAAATGCATGATTAACAATTTATACGACTTAAAAATAATTTTCCATTCATCAACTTTGTCATTAACTAATTTTGGGCCCTCAAAATTCTTTTATGTAAGAAATATCTTTTCCTTTTAAAATATTCAAAAATCCAAAAAAAAAATCTAAACAATAAAAACTTAAAAATATCTTAGGCTCACAATTGGACAATAAATTTGGTGGTAAAAATAGGCTAAATATGGATTTAATCGCATATATTAGAAATTAGAGGACCAAATTGGACCAAATAACAAAGGTTGGGAACTCAATTGTAGCAACAGAGGGCCTAATTGAAGAAAACAAAAGAAAGATATTGCAAATCAAAGCAAACTTGTAAAATAATCAAGTTCAAGGACTTAATTGAACTTTTAATGGCCCTAATTGATTAAATCAAGGGCTTGATAGAAATTAAAATTAAGTTGAAAGTCAATTTAGACAAAATTGGAAGAATTAATTAAGTTCAAGGACTTAATTAAAATTTTTATTGGTTTAATTGACTTAATTAAGGATTTAATTGAAGGAAAATTAAATTTGGAAGCCTAAAAGCTTTGAGGACCAATTTTAAATAAAAGAAAGTTTAAAGGCCAATTATGGGTCTAATTGAAGAGATTCAAAACTAAGAACCAAGATGTAAAACGTGTGTACATCCAAGGATTAGAATTGATTGAATTAGGGGTCAAATTTTAACAAATTAAAAGTTTAATGGTCAACTGCTGATAAAATTGCATACTATAAAAACTAAGGACCAATTTATAAAAGACATGTGAATGAGTCCTTCAACTTAAATTTTACATGGTCTAGCTCTTTGTGCTTGTGATATGATGCAATTTGGTCTCTAACTCAATAGTCCTAAACTAAGGGTTCTTATAGTGTTCTTCTTTTTCTTGAGAATGTTCAACAAAAAACCACCATTTGATCTTCACAAATTCTATTTGAAACATGGGTTTTGTTTATAGGTCTTGGGCTAGGCTGGGAAGTTCAATTCATGTGATTAGGCTGAACCTTTAAGGTTTAAGATCATATTTGGCAAAGCTAAAATTTATCAAATAAAACATATATTTTTAGGTTTTTAAAGTGTGTTTGTCAAAGAAGTCCATTGTTATCTATTTTAACCAAAAATACAGAAAACAAATACAAATATATACAAAAAAATACACATTAAGTAAGCCTAAAAGGTGTTGCAAATGTTTGTTGGTGAAAGATCGGAATGCCAAGTGAGAGTTGATAGACCAAAATATCCAAATTAGCAACTTAAAATTTTGATTGTCAAAGGAGCCCATTAGTGAAAATGCTTTATTTAGGTGTTTAAGAATTTAATTGAAATTTTAGAAGGTTTAAATAAATTTATTGAGTGCTTAATCACAAGAGAAATCAACTTTTAATAGTCAATTTTAATGTCAATTGAAACAAATAAAGTTTAGGGATAAAAATTGGATCTTGAAAAGTTTAATTGCTCAAATCAGGGTCTTAATTGTATAAGATTTAAAGTTTTGTGAGCAAATAAGGACTTAATTGAACTATTTGTGAGCCAAGAACCAACTTTCAAAATGAATGTGACTTCAGAGACTAGAATCAAGTGAAATCAAGAGTCAAATCAAAGCAAATTAGAAGTTTGATGGTCATCCAAGGGTCTAATAAAACAAATTAGAGATCAAGGATCAACTTTTAAAAGACGATCAAAATTGGGGTTGACAATTAAAACTAGAAAGGATGTGACTTTTAAAAGACGATCAAAATTGGGGCTGACAATTGAAATTATCAGGGATGTAACTATATGAAATTAGAAAGTTAGGGGGGAATTATGAGTAAAATCAAACAAAATCGAAAGAATAGGGATCAAATTAAAAATTGTCAAATCCCAAATAAATAAATAAAAACCCTAATTTATAGGGATTAACCAAAATTGTGTTGTTTACGGTACGCATTTTCTTGTTCAGTTTTTGGTTGATCGGGTAGGTACTTTCAGGAGAATAAATGTGACGTTTCTGGCCACTCTAAAGGTTACAACCACTACCATTCAACTCAGAAACACCTCGTCTACAACCCCTTGTCTTTAAAAATAAATGTTTACATCCAATATTCTCTATTAATCTCCATAATAACATGTCCCTAGTTAGCTAGCACTACAGTTTCTATCATCATGTTGTTTGATTGGGAACTTTCAAACATTTGAATTTAGAGTTATAGACCTTCAAATCTAGCAAGAATGGATCCGATCGAAAGATGTGCACCCCCTCCGCCAAGTTTAGGTGGTCTTAGGTAATGTTGATGTCAAAGTTGCTTTAACAAAGCTACAAAAGTGACCAACCCAGTCAGCCTTGACAAAGACATCCATTTGCAGAAAATCACCTAATGTTTTTGTGTGCTCCTTAGAAACTCCTAGAAGGTTCCCATCAATGGTTTAAAACTTTTCTCTCTGTATCTAAAGAGAAAAAAAAACATCTCACATTGGTCTTTAAGTTTCCTACAAAACCACCCAAACCTGAACTCATTAGTTTTACGACAAAGCCAGCTAAGTTTTAGTTTTAAAGTTATTTGTCTCGTCATCCCCTTCTTTCATCCTAATATGGTGATAACCAATTTTTAAATCAATCTTACTAAACATATAAGATTCATACAACTTGTTAAGAATATCATAAAATCTAGGGATATGATGAATGTACTTTACATTACTATTGTTGATTGCATCCTTTATCAATGGCAAACCACTATGGATCTCATCAAGAAACACAACCAACATGATTGTGTTTTTATAGTTGAATGGTTGTAATATTGATAAATAGGGTATGCAAGTCATATCTTGTCTTTTCTTTATTTTTCGTTCAGGTTATGAAATTGTTTGTCATATAATTCCCCACAAATATAACTTGAGGTTTCTTGGTTGATTATGTAAATATTATATGATTTAGAAATATAGGAATTTAGATAGAAAAATTATTTTATAATCCAAGATGATGAAAGAATGGTGGTAAAAGGATACAACCATGATTCTTGCAAAAGACTTATAAAGATTTGTGGTAGCTACCTAGGTTTTGACCACCTAAGTCTCTTCAATAGCTCGAGAGAATTAGCTTAGATATGTCCATAATCATGTAATTAGAATGATATGCTAAGGGTGTATATTTATATTAAATTGTTATGTGTGAAACGTATATCTATTATGCCATGTCATGTATAAAACCTAATTAAATGATAATAAATCCCTCATTAATATATTATGTACATGTTGAGAAAATGAATGGTTGCCTTCCAATTTTATATGCATAAAACTTGAGTTTTATTCGTGGACAACTTGTTCAGTCACTCAAGGTTACCATTAATCGAATATATTTAATGATATAAAATTAGGCTCTACTTAACTAACCTATATGATTTGGATGAGTCACTCATGATCATATGAGTTTAGAGGCATGGGTTAGGCGAAACATATAAGATATGTTTAGATAAGAATTATCACCTAATTGATTTAGAAGTCACATACAGATTTGATTAATAAACTATATTATCTACCTAATTTAATTTATTTCGATATGTTGAGTCACTCAAAGTTGGATAAATTAAATGCAATCCTATCCCATTAAGAAAAATTATGCAAGATTTCCTAAATTAATAGGAAGACTAAATTAGAATTAAAGACCTTAATTATCTAAATTTGAAATTTAAATATGTATGTATGAAACTAATACTTTTTATCTTTATATAAATAGGTTGGTAGATCTAAATAAGTTGTAATATATCCTTACGAAGCATACTTGATGCTAACAAATTATTTGAACCAAATTTTGTAGATTAACATCGAAATATAAGAATTGTTCTCAAGCAAGAAAAGAGGTTGTAGATTCTTAAAAATCTAATCCCAAATGCGCTTGCTAAGGAAGCTAAAGAAGAAGTTAGAAATAAACATCAACATTATGTTGATGATGACGAACATGCTGCATATGTGATGTTAGTCAGTATGTCACTTGAACTTCAATATCATGAGAATATGGATGTTTATACTATAATTATGCATCTCAAAGAATTATTTGATAAAGCTAGCAGGATTGAGAGATATGAGACCTCAAAGGAATTATTTCACTGCAAGATGATAGAGGGTTCTTTAGTTAACACCCATGTTTTGAAAATGATTGGCTATATTAAAAAACTAAACCAATTGGGTTTTGTCATGGACCATGAGTTAAGTGTTCATTTGGTTTTGCAGTCATTAAACCAAAACTTTTCGCAATTCATTATAAATTATCACATGAACAAGTTGGATAATATACATTGCCATAATTGTTTAATATACTTAATATTGCTGAAGGAGCACTTAAAAAGACCTAGTTCTTCTAGTTCAATC
This sequence comes from Populus alba x Populus glandulosa, assembly GCA_033617975.1. Lineage (NCBI taxonomy): Eukaryota > Viridiplantae > Streptophyta > Magnoliopsida > Malpighiales > Salicaceae > Populus > Populus alba x Populus glandulosa. The sequence goes on along the minus strand of CM066155.1, from coordinate 9,786,039 downwards.
TTCTAGAATGTCTAAGAAGGATTAGAAGAATAAGAGTGTTGTCTCTAAAGCAAACAAACCTACTTGGGATATCAAGAAAGTTATGTCCAACTTTGGCCTTAAAATATCTTGTAACTAGTTTTGCGAGATTGGACATAACTTAGACATAAGTGATGTTGATTTTGAAGATGTGTATGTGAGATATGGAAAATGTTTTGGACAACAACGAAATAGTCAGTTCGTAGAGGAAAAAATATGGTAATAATTTTGGTCAGATGTGTAATTATAGGTATCAGAACCATATATTGAGTTAAGTTAAGGTTTGAGTACAATTAATAAGCTAAAAATATCAGCTTTTCAAGGGAAGAATGATCCAAAAATTTATTTAGAATAGAAAAAAAAGATGGAGTGGATTTTTTAATTTCATAGTTATTCGGACTTCAATGCGATTAAAATTAGATAAGTTCTTATATTAGTCAATCTCAAAATTAATTTTAAATTTCATGAATGAAAAATATTTTCCTTGAAGATTTTCAATAATGATTCATTAAAAATAAGTACTAATAATTTATTAAAAACACTTAGCTATATTTAATAGAGTTTCTATTGTTGATAACTGATGATATCTAAAATACATTATAGGTTAGAGGCTAATCCATAGTTATTCTTAAATTATTTGTTATATGATCATTAATGTAATAATTAATTAATTGTTTTGTTAGAATTGTGTATTTTATTCATTAAAAACAACAAACATTATGTTTGCTTGGTGAAATACATGAAAGCAATAGAAGTGAAGAAATTCTTCCAACATATAGGAAGTTTCTGAAAGCATAACAACCGTATTCAGTACATAACACCCACAAAAATTCATTGTAACCGCGATTATTATAACTACGATCGTACTATGATCCTAACTCCAAATCATCAATGCTTCTAGAGCCGCGTTGGTGTCACCACAACTTGGTCAATGCAACTCTGCTTTCGAAAATTACTTTTTAGGGCCCATACCTTTAGCAATTTCCTTGAGAACAAACTTTTGAATCTTCCCGGTTGATGTCCTTGGAAGCTCATCTTTAAACACCACAGTCTTCGGCACCATAAAGTGAGGCATATTTTTCCTACAAAAATCAATTATATCCTTTTCGCAAGGTTTTCGGTTCAGCCCATCTTTCAAGTCCACAAATGCACATGGCGTCTCCCCCCAAAACTCATCAGGTCGACCCACAACAGCTGCCTCATGAACAGCAGGATGTGTATACAACACAGACTCAACCTCCACGCTACTAATATTCTCTCCACCGCTAATGATCACATCTTTTGACCTATCTTTGATTTCTAAATAACCATCTTGGTGCATAATGCCCACATCCCCCGTGTAAAACCAGCCATCCTTCATGCATTTTGACGTACCTAATGGATCCTTCAGATAACCTAGCATTAAGCACCCGCCTCTCAAAACTACTTCTCCAACTGAAACTCCATCTCGTCTCATGCTCTCCCCTGTTCTGGGATCTACAACGTCCATCTCAGTAAACCCAGCCATGGTAACTCCTTGTCTTGCTTTTAGTCTAGCTCTCTCACTTGCTGGAAATGTATTCCACTTTGGTTTCCATGCACAAGACACCACAAGCCCTGCTGTCTCAGTTAACCCGTACCCATGACTCACCACAAAACCCAGTGACTCAGTCCTGAGTATCACGGCTGCTGGGGGTGGAGCTCCAGCGGTTAGAATGTGTACTGGGTTCTTGAGGGGCTCAACGTCAGGAGATTTTGTTAGGATGTTTAACACCACAGGAGCACCACTCATGTGAGTCACACCGTGTCTATCGATCAAACTGTAGATTGTGGAGGCTTCCACTTTACGGAGACAGATGTTGGTCCCACCAACGGCTGCCATGCCCCACACATGGCTCCATCCATTGGTATGAAAGATTGGTAACGCCCACAAATATACGGGTTGTTTTGGAACTCCCCAATCAATCAACGCTGCAGCGGACACGATGAAAATACCTCTATGAGATTGGACCACGCCTTTAGGAGACGAGGTAGTCCCTGACGTGTAGTTTAGGACTGCTGGGTCCCACTCACTTTTTGGCTGGATCCACTTGAACCCAGGATCACCTTTCTCCACCATGTCCTCATAAGAGCAGCTAAAATAATCGGTCAGAGATGAAGATGATGGTTGGTCTGCATCGGCGCCCTCATCATCAGTGATGAGGACCAGTGTAGGGCGTTTTGTGTCTGGAGGAAACAAAGACACTGCTTCAAGGATGAGCTCTCGTGAGAGGTAATCAACGAAAACGAGCTTTGACTCGCTGTGACGCAGGAGTATGCAAACATTTCGGGCGTCAAGACGTGTGTTGATGTTGTGGAGGATGGCACCAGCCATGGGCACGGCAAACTGAAGCTCATACGTGGCAGGGACGTTGGGGGCCAGAACGGAGACCACGTGGCCAGTCTCGATGCCGTAGGATGATAGAGATGATGCTACTTGGAGACATCTACGGTTAGTTTGAGACCACGTATAAGTGGTGTCGTTGTAGATGATGGATGGGCAATCAGCGTATGCAATAGCTGCTCTTTCCAAGAAAGCTATTGGTGTGAGGGGAGTCGAGTTCACTGGGCTTGGCTTTAGTTCGTCCATTTTTGCTGCTCTTTCGAGTTCGTGTTTTGCACTTGATGGCCTTTTTTTCTTTTCTTTGTTCTTACGTTAATAATGTTCTTTTTAGGAGCATGAGTATAAATACAAGTGCTCCATTGATGAAACAGAAGACAGTGGATGGAGTTTTGCTAAAAAATAGGAAACGGAAGATAGTGGATGGAGTTTTGCTAAAAAAATAGGAAACATGATTTCCAGTTTGAGGAACGATCTTTTGTGTGCGTTTTTCCCCTGCGGCCTGCATATAACATAATATAACGAAGCCGCGTGAATTTGTATTTCATTTATTAGGAAGAGAAATTCCACTATAAAATTGTTTTTTCTATATATAAAATAAAAACCTAAGTGGACCACATATATAGGACAAAACTTTTAGGTGTAAATAAATTTATTTAATTTAGATCTTTTCATGTTTTTATAACATGATATATTATTATATTTATGTCATTAAAAAATAATAAATCAATGAATTACTAAGAATCACTAAGATGTTAGTAGCAAATATCTACATGACAATGGAATACAATCATGTTATTTTTATTAACACTGTACACTTCTAAAAAATTTTATGTAAAATCAAAGAGGAAAAAACTATTAACTATATTAGATGTGTGTTCGGTAATGGATACACCGAATAAATATTCAAAACCTGATGTGATCAAGTTCTTGTATCCAAAACTCACAGCCATCTAGTAATGAGTCCTATAAAAATAATAGTTTAGAATTCAAATATGAGTATAAATAATACCTCTCATAACCCATTTTTGGGTTATTACCGAAATTCAATTTTTTTTCCAATCTAAAAAAACAAAAAACTCTGAAACAATGTCGTTTTGAACGGCATTGTTCTCCTTCTTCCCTTGCACACGCAGAAGAAGGCGAAGAACGGGTTTATTCCCCTGTTTTTTCTTGCTTTCTCCCTTTCTCCCCACTTGCCCAAACCCTGACAAAACCCACGCCCCTCACTTACAACTAGACGAAAATGCAAAGGGGATAAGCCTTGCGGGCGACCCTGAGGCGGCTATCCAATGGCCACCCCCTACCCATGTGCCATGATTGGATAGGGGTAGTAGACCTCTCTCCCTATTTTTCCTATAAATACCGACAGAAGAGAGGAGCCAAATGGGGGGGTGGATAGAGAGAACGAAGAGGGGAGAAGAACGAAAACAGAGAGAGGAGTGAACGAACTAAAAAAAAAAAGTAGAAGAAAGAACCAGAAGAAAACAAGGGAGGTTGGCAGAGATGAACAAAAAGAGAAAGAAGCAGAAACAGAGGGGGGAAAGGTGAGGACGGGTTGAAACGAGGAGATTTTTTTTTAAACCAGAGAGAGAAGGAAAATGAAGGGCAGAAGGAAGACGACATTACAGAGAAGAGAAGTTTTTAGAGTAAAGGAAGAGAGAAACATAGAAGGAGAAGATTAGAAACCGAACGAAGGAGAAATAGAGAAAATGTTGAGAAAGGAAGAAGAACCACCGGCCAAGCAGCTCTCCCCGGTTTGCCACTGCCACCAGCACCGTGAGCTACTAGTAAAACCGTCATAGCCAGAAAAAAAAATAGAAAAATAGAGGGCAAAAGAAAGGAAGCACAGAAGAGAAGGAAAAGCCGAAAAACAAAAGACAGACAGGAGAAAAAGATAAGCACTGTAATATCTCTCTTGTCTCTTTCTCTTCGTCGCTGGAAGCATCACCTACCACCATGAACGACAACACCCCACCGCCAGGTAAGCCTCCTCCTCCTCCTCCTTCTTCTTGTCCTTTGGCCCCATGACCTCCATTGTTCTGCAAAATGAATAGTGGAGAGTGTCTATGAATAGTGGAGAGTGAATCTATTTTATGGGTCGAACAATGCTGACCTAACCCAAAACCCGGCCCAATCCAAAAAAAATTCAAAAAGATATTTTTTAAAATTTGCGATTTCCCCGCGTATTTTTCTATTGAATTTTGCTTAATATTGATTTGTATTTTTATACCGTAAAGATACAAATCCGCTATTAAAATACCTGGTATTTGTCAAAACATTGAAACAAAATGTTTTTGTTTTCATGTATACAGCCAAGTCTCTCAAAAAAAACTCATATCGTATTTTCATACAACAAATAAAAATCCAAAAAATGTTTTAGCATGCATTTTGGCTTTAATAATCGGTTTATTAAGTCACGAGAACTTTGTCAATATTTCAAAAAATCCAATAAAAACATTTTGTTTTGTTTTAGTATTAGGGATTACGAATTTTTACGTGAAACGTATTCTTGATATTAAAAATGTAGTTCTTTTGTTGATGTTAGGAGAGTTAGGTTTTATCCAATAAGATAAGGATCTTCTTACCGAGGAGGACTTTTCTTAAACCTTAGACAAACCAACAATTATAAATACGATAAAATCGTAGCATATATCAGACAGTAAAACAATGCAGCTTACCTTAGATATGGCATATTTGGGGTGCTAATACCTTTTTTTTGCGCAACCAATCCTCGTACCTGATCTCTGAGACCATTTAGAGTTCTTATTGATCAAAATACTAGGTGGCGACTCTCATTCTATTTTTCTACTATTAAGAGACAAGAATTCCTTGTCTTTCCTATATTTGTCAAATAGACACCACCAATAAGAGTGGAAAACGATTGTCGCGACGCCGCATACATGCGACAATACCAAAAAACTAACTTATGAGTATTTATTACCATCTCTACCGTATAGATTATGTTATCATGCTTTCACCTCACCAATATAAAATAACAAAATCATGAAGGGAACAAAATCCAAGAATCATTTTCCATTTTGTTTTGATAGATCAATAATAATAAAAAGGTAAGTTAAACATCATGTAGTTACCACTAAGCTATGCAGTCAACGTTTCATCACAAGTTGGATAAAAAATCTTTACAGTGCAAAAAAATTAATATGCAAGTATTTGCAATTTGTTTTTTTAATACAAAAAAAAATTATAATCACAATTAATTAAGAATTATCTATGATAAAAAATATAAAAAAATCTATTAAAACTAATTGAAGACTAAATTAAAAAATTAAAAGAAAAATGTGTATTAAGATATACGATCTCGCAACATGGACAACAAACCTGATTGTGTCAAATCATTTTTTTATTAAATTAGATAATTAAAAAAAAAACATAAAAGAAAGAAGGTTTGGGTTAATTTTTTTTTCTCAAAAAAAAATGTCAAGATATTTTTAATGTGTCTTGCAAGAGAACAAATAATAATTATGAATTCAAAATCTAACACATATTGGATAACATTTTTTATAAAAGTATTGAGACAGAAACATATTGTATCTACTTGGATCAATCTGAGTTAATCAACTAAATTTATGATCTTAGTTATGAGACTGTGATAACCCTATAAAAATCAAATCGAGTTCAAATTAAACCTATTTTCTATAATATTCCTTATATTTTGATATACACAAATATTTTCTTATCATTATTTTGAGAGAATGTTTCACCTTATCAAATTGAAAGAGATAAAAATAAATAAATATAAAAAAACATAATATTTTCACCGATAGAGAGTATTAATAATAAATTTTTGCACCTATTAACAATATTAATTAAGATGCACTAAATTCTTAATGATTATTATAATCATTTCACAATTGATTTGCAATGGCTTCTCTAACTAAACTTATTTGTTGATGTTGAGACATATTTACTTGAATGCCTTCTTGAAGCACTTAAAATTATTTTTTGTTGTCATAGTGGATAACTTGGAATAGCATTTAAGATGTTAAATGTAGCCTAGCATTTCTAACCTATTTAATCAAACAACAGCTTTATGTCTATTAAGAATGCAACCATCAATTATAGTTAGAATTGAAAAGAAACATTTTTGTTATAACCCAATTTTAGACCCCTAAAATTTTCTAAAAATTACATACAATGTTTCTTGCAGAAAAATTCTTTTTTTAAAAAAAATGTTTTTAAGCAACATGCAAGAATTTAATTTGTAGCTAGTAAGAAATCAAAATGGATAGGAAGTTTATGGTTTAATTGAAGAAATTGGTAGACAATGATGAAATTGGTCATAATAGGAAGAATTGGAAAACTAAGGATCAAAATGAAAAATATAGCAAAGTTGAGAAGTACAATTTGGTCAATTTGAGGACTTAATTGAAGAGAAAATCAAAGAATTGGGGAAAAATTGCATAAATTGAAAAACTAAGGACGTAAATGAAATCGGTGACAACTTGGAATGGCTTGATTGTTTCAATCAGGGCTTAATTGAAATAAAAATCAAGATTAAAAGTTAAATTGGTCAAAATTGAAAGAATCAAAGGTCTAGGGATTAGATGCCACTTTGGGTGAAGTTTATTCAAGGACCTAATTAAAGATAATTTTAAGATTACAAAAGCTTTTGGAATTGGAGGTATATGATTGATTTATTCAGGGACCTAATTAAAGATAATTTTAAGATTAGAAAAGCTTTTGGAATTGGAGGTATATGATTGATTTATTTAGGGACCTAATTAAAGATAATTTTAGATTAGATGACACTTCGGATGAAGTTGCATTTAATCCAAAGAGCCAATGACCATCTAGTAACACATGCAAAAGTTCAAGGGCTTAAATGAGAAGGGCCAAAGGATAAATTGAAAGGATTTTTTTTAAATAAAATTCAATTAGGGACTAAATTGAAATTTTTATATGTTAAATTTCAAAAGTTCAGGTCCAAAATGCCCCCCACATGCATAGCTATGACAATAAGAACGAATGGAATGAATTTCATAATCAGGTAAACATCTACGAATAATCTTATCAGAATCTATTTTCCAAATGTACGGTTCATCCCATATATAATACTTAGAGTCATTTTATTTCTTTTTTTCTTTGCCTTATTCAAATCATTAGGTAATTTTCCAGTAACTATGAGATTTATAATATTAGCAAACCAAGGTTCCTTACCTTGCAGATGTGAAAGTTGCTGATCGAGGAGCATCTCCGAAATCGATAATGATTCTTTCTCAAGCACAAGTTTACTCATATGGTCTACTACAGAATTTCAACTCCTTGATTAGTACTTAAAAGTGCATATTTATCAAGGTTTTATATTATCATTTTGCACTTGAAGTATCAATAACTCCTTAAGTAAAGCATGTTTTATAATAAGAAGTCTGATACTATAAAATGCCTTAATATATGGTAAATGCCCATCTTAAATGCAGGCCTATCACATAAATCAAAGGATTGATTGATGAATTCAAGTATTGAAATTGAAAGGACAAAGAGAGGGTCAAACTTAGAAAAGAGATGTTGGTACAGTCTAAACTAGAACATTGTTTGGTCATTGGCTCATATCTCTAGTTCTAGATGTCCAAATGATCTCAACTTTTTACACAGATTCAGTAAGACACAGGCCTACAACTTTCATGTGGAGGCCAAGATCTAAGAAGGCCGTTTTCAAGTCCAAATTATAGCAACAACAAAGAAGTCCGAATCTATCCTGCAGCCCAGACACTGTTCAATGTTCAGCCCATATCTCAAGTTCTAGAAGTCTAAATGACCTTTATTTTTTTCTCCTAGATAGCTAAGCCAATTTCATATAACTTTCATAAGTATAGGTGGACCCATTTCTAATGCTAGCAATGACATTTTATTCAGACAAGAAGATAAGGGATTTCACCAAGTTAAGAGTTGGCCACCCACTTAACAATTAGTCATCAAATCAATAGTTCCAAATTTTGGCCTATAAAAGGAGGCATTTGCCATGCATTTAGGCATCTTGGTTGTTCAGATCAAGATCATGCTCTTTATTTCTCTCTTTATATTTTTTTTGTAATTCTTAAGTTTTGCTTTTATTAATATATTGTTTATGCTTTTCCTTTCCTTTCCTTTACTTAGTTAACTTGTATCTTATTTATGTTTTTATTTTGATTATTTATGTTTCTCTTCTTCATTATGTTTAGCTAAGTTTATTATGTCAAGGTGAAAAGGTTTCACTAATGGTGTAAGAATAAGTATAGTGTAAACTCAATATGGACCTTAATGTTTAATATTAACATGTCTTATCTTTTTATCTTACTAATTCTTAATACCTTGCTTGTTAAATGGTTAATCTAGATTTGTATTGTATAACACTTGGTACAACAAATGCTTGGCACTCTTATAGCCCAACCGTATGATATTACCTACATTTGTGCTATGAAAGGAACTTGATTTGTTGTTAATATAAGTTAGCATCATGAATTCCTAACAATATTTAAAAGTTTGGTGTTACTTAAATAAGATAATTAATATGATCATGTTAATAATTTATAATGAGCTATTAATGATAAATCATCCGATTGGAACCTCCTTTGTGTGTTGTTTCCAGTTGAATAATAAGAGTTTATACTATACTTGTTTGAAATACCATTAGTTGATCCTCTAACCTTTACATTTATTTTTACCATTGTTTAATCCTTACATTAATCTTCCATCTCAAAGTTCTCATCAACTTCTTTATTATTATTATTATTATTATCATTATTATCATTATTATCATTATTATCATTACTAGTATTATTACTATTATTACTACTATTACTATTGTTGTTGTTGTTGTTGTTGTTGTTGTAATATTGTTGTCTATAATTTATACAATTAACCTCCCTGTGGTTCGACCCCGGTCTTGCCGAGTTATTTATTACTTCGACACTCCTGCACTTGGGAGAAGACATCAATCTTTTGGTCTTGTCACTCCTCTTCAATCTTTGATTTCCAAATCAAACTCTTTCAATAAAAGAATCCAACATATAAGTCTCATTTGGATTCCTTTTTTGCCAATAGGTATTTGAGGGCTGCATGATCTGGAAAACAAAATCACTTTAGATCCTAAAAAGTATGATCTAAAGTGATATCTAATGCACACACAATAGCTAGAAGCTCTATTTCTATGGTTGAATAGTTTCATTGGGTGGAGTTCAGCGTCCTTCACTCATAGCAAATTATATGACTTTTCCTTTTATTTTGTTAGCCAAGTATAGCACTAATGGCATAATTACTTACGTCACATATGATCTCAAAAGCCATGTCCTAGTTTGATGGCTATACAATTGATGCTGAAGTAAGCAGTGCCTTCAATTTGTCAAATGCTATTCAACAATCTTCTTCAAAGTGAAATGGCTCATCCTTTTACAAAAACCTTAATAAAGGTTGTGTAATTTTAAAAAAAAAACTTTGATGAACTGCCTGTAGAATTTTGTATAGCCAAGAAAACTTTGAATTCCCTTAATATTAATAGGATATAGTAAGCTTGTAATCAAATCAACCTTGCCCTGTCAACCTCAATACCCCTAGTCGAAACTACATGACCCAAAATTATTCCCTATTGGACCATGAAATGGCATTTTTCATAATTTATAACCAAGTATGTGTTATTGCAGCATTTCAAAACCTTACCCAAATGATTTAAACATTGATCGAAAGAATTACCATAAACAGTAAAGCCATCCATAAAAATTTCAATATAATTTTCAATGAAGTCAGAAAAAATGCTCATCGTACATCTTTGAATGTACCTGGGGCATTACACAATCCAAAAGGCATACGCCGGTAAGCAAAAGTTCTGAATGGACAAGTGAAGGTTTTCTTTTCCTGATCTTCTTAAGCTATAACTATTTGATAATAACTAGAAAACCCATCTAAGAAATAGAAAAATAACTTACCAGCTAGTCTTTCAAGCATTTCATCGATGAAAGGAATTGGGAAATGATCCTTTCTTGTGTTAGCATTCAACTTACTGAAATCAATACACATTCTCCACCCATTCTTAACTCTTATGGGAATGAGTTCATTTTGTTCATTGGGAATAAGAGTGAGACTAGTCTTCTTGGGAACAATATGCACTGGACTTACCCATTAACTATTAGAAATGGGATAGATGATCACTTGGTCCAATAACTTCAAAATCTCTATCTTCACAACCTATTTTATAGATGGATTCAGCTTATACTAAGGCTCTCTTACTGGTTTGGCATCTCTTGTAAGTAAAATTTGATGCATACAAATTACAGGGCTGATCCTTTTACGTCCACCAATATTCACCCAATCGTTGTCTTGTGTTCCTTCAAAACCCTTAATAACTTTTCCTCTCTAACTTCGGTTAGATTATTTGCAATAATCACTGGCAGGTTTCATCCTCTCCCAAGTACAAATACTTCAAATATGAGGGTAAAGACTTCAATTCTAATTTTGAGGCCTATTCAACAGAAGGTGAGTTAACTGACCTATGTGCCATTGCAGGTAATGAATACAAAGACATAATTGTTTCTTTTATGTTTTCATTACTCTCCAACCTGGCATCCTTATCTATCTTGTTATGTTGTAACACGAAGTTCAACTTATCTTTCATGAAATTCTGCTCAAAATTATCTTGGATAATAAGGTCAATAACATTAATATGAAAAATAAATTCAAAATCTTCTGGATATTTCATAGCATCAAAAATGTTAGAAGTTATTATTTCTCTATCAAATTCAAAAGAGAAAGTTCACTTATGCACATGAATCTTAGTTCTTGTTGTTTTCATAAATAGTCTATCTAACAATATATAAGTAGGAGTTGAATCAAATTCATCATCCATGTCAATGATGTAAAAATCCACAAGAAAAATCATTTCATTAACTCTAACAAGAACATCCTAAACAACGTTGTTAGGGTATGCATGAGACCTATCTGGTAATTGAATTATTACCCTTGCTTCCTTTGGAGGACCTAGATTTAAAATATTATAAATTGACAATGGTATAACATTAATGATGCTCCTAAATAAAGCATAGCCCTTTCCAATTTATGATTGTCAATCACACCGGGTATAGTGAACATACCTGGATCATTGCATTTCTAAGGCAATTTTCTTTGTATGATTGCCGATACGTTCTTTCCCACTCTAACTTTCTCTTTATTTTTATGCTTCTTTTTGTTGATGCACAACTCCTTAAAAAATTTGACATATCATGGAATTTGCTTAATCGCATCCAGCAATGGAATATTGACTATCACCTTTTGAAAGGTCTCTAAAATTTCATACTCTGCCTCTTCCTTCTTTGTTATAACCAACCTACCAAGAAATGAAGGAACCAAATTTTTTTTAAATAGGAAAAACAAGTGTTTTACTTACCTCTTCAATTGCTGCCACTAAGGTTGTTGGTTCTGTTTCCATTTTTTTTTCAACTATTGTCAAATCTAGTAAGGTAGTATGCACCACTTCCTTTCCACTTCAAAGATTCATGGCACTAGCATTCTCTCTTTGGTTAATCTCTGCTTGAGATGGTAGCTTCCCTTTACTAGTCTGAAGTTTATTCAATGATGATGCAAGCTGTGAAACTTGGGTTTCTAAATTCTGGATGCTCACTTCTTTTTTCTTGTTGGAACATTTGTGTCATAGAGGCTAAATATTTCACAATTTCTTCTAAAGACATACATGAACTTCATGCCTTGTTAGGTGGAGGGGCTAGTCTATTATGACCAAAAGACTAATACTATTGTTGGTTACTTGGCTATCCATATCTCAAGTTCAAGTGGTCTCTCCAACTAGGGTTATATTGGTTTGAATATGGGTCATACTTTCTTGGTTTGTTTCCAAACCCGTTTATCGCATTCACTTGAGGAACTGCCTCCTCTTGAAGTTATGGAACATATCAGTGGAGTGTTCTAAAAATGTACAAATGCCATAAACTCTAGACTGTTTAACCTTTCCCAAAGCTACTTGTTTAACCAAAGAAGTTAGTTATGAAAGTTATGTTTCAATGTTGGAATGCATTACCTTATTTACCTTTCTGAGCGTGTGGTCTACCCTAACTCCAAATTATTGAGTTTGCTACTATCTTAGAAATTAAATCTCTTGCTTTTTCAAGAGACTTTTCTATAAGTGCTCCACCACTCGCAGTGTTTATCATGCTTTGCTTCATTAGTAACAACCCTTCATAAAAATATTGCAGCAATAATTGATTAGAAATTTGGTGTTATGGGCAACTAGCGCACAATTCACTAAAAGGAACTCGGTACTCGTATAAACTTTCTTTGTTGTTTTGGTGAATCCCACTAATTTCCTTCTGAATTGTTCTAACCTTGGAAGCTAGAAAGAATTTTTCCAAAAACTTTCTCTTCAAGTCAATCCAGGTTCTTATTGATCCTAAAGGAAGGTAGTAAAGCCAATCCTTTGCTTTGTTAGCCAATAAGAACGTGAAAGCTCTCAATTTAAAATTTTCCTCTATCACTCCTTATGAACGTGAAAGCTCTCAATTTACTATTTTCCTCTATCACTCCTTATGGCTTCATGGTTGAGCAAACAACATGGAATTCTTTCAAGTGCTTGTAGGGGTCCTTACCTATAAGACCTCAGAAAGTAGGTAGTAAATGAATCAACCCAGATTTTCTCTATCACTCCTTATGGCTTCATGGTTGAGCAAACAACATGGAATTCTTTCAAGTGCTTGTAGGGGTCCTTACCTATAAGACCTCGAGAAGTAGGTAGTAAATGAATCAAACCAGATTTTAACTTAAAATGCTATATTAATATTTGAAAATTCAATGCACAAAGGTTACTGGTTCACATTGGGAGTTGCTAACTCCCTTAATATTCTATGCTCTGCCATGCTTTTAGAGACTTCTGCTTCTCTTTTGCTTTTAAAATCTCGAGTTGAAAGCGTTAAGGTTGGCAAGTTCCCCTCTTGTCTCTTTTCCTTCCTATTTGCTCTTCTGGTTCTCTCAACTTCTGGATAAAAAACTTGTTCACTTATACGAGAAGATCTTAGCATAAATCAGTTCATTATTTAAAGAAAAATTAAATAAAAACTTCCCCGGCAACGACGCCAAAATTTGGTTGGTCATCAGAACCACTAAAATATAATTCTAACATAACTATCACAAACAAAATAAATTTATAGTATAATTGTGAAAATCAGGTCAAACCCAAGGAAACTTTTGTTTAATCTTCCTACAACACACTGAAATACAAAAAACAAGGGATTTAAATACAAAATAAACAAAATTCTGGAAAAAAAAATCGATATGTTGTTAACTCAATTCAAGGGTCCATACAACCATTCCTATAAATTTATTGATCATCGAAGTAAAATAAATATCCTTTCACATCAAACAAATAAATTCAATATCCTTTAAAGCTGAGGGAAATCATTGATATTACAAATAAATTAATTAGACAAAGCTCTCTAATTAATTTCTTATCATCAAGCGAATTTAATATTGAAAGCAATTCTCATTCACTCGGTACTAGCCTTAGGAGTAAAGTCTATGAAATTATTCTAAACAAACATTCAAAAGCTTGGCAATTTCACTTAGTTTATTCTTTCCTAATAAATCAAGATAAGAGTTGTAGCAATCAATTTAATTATTTTGCTTCTTACTCTAGTCCTTAAAAATAATTATGGATTTAAAGAAACTAGAAAGCATACATGTCATCTCAAAACAATTCAATAAGATTGAATAACAATCAATAGCATGATTTTGAACAAGGAAAAATAAATACTTGAATTTGAAAGAATTACAATGACAACATTACTTCTCACAACTTGCTAATAAAGATGATGTGTATTCCTCTTGAACTAAAATTAGGAAATAGTTCATAGTTACTGGAAAATTGACAAAAATAGAGAAGAAAATAATGTTGCAAAGCTCCTCTTTCAGTCATGTTCTACTATATTTATTCTCTCCATTGGCCACCGAATTTCTTCAGAATTCTTAGGGTAATTAGAAATCCTTTTCCTTCATTCTTTATCTTGTCCTTAAGGTTGGTTAAATCCCTCAGAATTTATGTTGAAAATGGACTCTATTGATGTCACAGCTCTACCATAATTCCAACTCTGATCTAACTTAGATTTGTTTTTGACTTAGTTTCTTGCAATATCCAACAATCCCAGTTGTGTTCTTTCATTCATGGCATGTAAGAGGCTTGATTTGCACTTTTTTTGGGTTTTAAATCCCACCGTTTCTATAGCATACACTCAATTGTAATGGGATGCTTGATACCGTTAGTTTTCTTATTCTTCATATTGCATCTGGATTTTCGCCTTGAAAATTATTTTATCTTGCCTAGAATCCTTCATAAACGTTGTAGTATTGGATATGTAGATGATTTTAGGTTGTTGAATTGCATGATTTCAATGTTTGAGGCTTAAGATATGTTCATTTGAATCAATGGTATGAAAGCAGAGAATCCTGCTACAAGTAGGATTTTAGCCTAATTTTACAAGTCTAATTAGAGGTTCAAACAAACTCGGATTTCTGCCTATAATACATTTCTAGAAAGCTTCATATGTGTACTTTAACTTTGATATAGCCAATGTCCACATTCTAAAATTATAACTCGGTGAAAAAACTATCACAAGAAGCAAGGTCTGAAACATCAAATGCAGAAATTCTTATCTTTTAGAAATTAATTCACAGAGTCTCCTAGGCATGCCAAATTCATAAAAATAACTTTCAATAAGATCAGATAAGATCAAATTATAGTAAAAAGCATAGTGTAAAAGAAATAAAAAACATGTATATTTTACACTTATCAATTACATAGTTAGCTTTTATAATGGGGGACTATGGACTTAATTAGCCAAGCATGACAACTAAGGGATTGTGATACTTAATCTACTGTTTGGACAGATACTAATGTGATTGTTTTGGTATCATATTTGGATTTTTGGACATAGGCTATGGATAAAAATATGTTGATTAGTTTGTTGTTTAGATGAAGACTAATGTGATTGATTTGGTATTATAGTTAGATGTTTGGACATTGGATATAGATACAAATATATGGATTAATTAGTTGTTTGGATGAAGACTAATGTGATTGATTTGGTATCCTAGTAAGATGTTTGGACGTAGGTCATTTGGACGTTGACTATAAATGGACATGACAGATAGATACATGCGAGAAATATATGTTCATAAGCTAGAAATGGACCTTGAGCATAATGAACTTGAAAATTAATATGGGTGAGCTATAATACATATAATAGACATCGAAATCAAAATTGATATCAATGAATCAATAATGAGAAAATAGATATTGAGAAGAATTAATAAGTTGGGAAGTCAAGCTGAGATATAATGTATTAAAGAAATATGTGTTTTGTCATGATGAGATAAATGATTAAAAAACCAAGAAAGCATATAATGTAATTGTGAAATGAAGAAAGAAAAGAATTAAATACGTGGGCAAACCAAATAAAGGAATAAATTGAATGTGTTTGTGAGATGATATATGATTATTCAAGAATTGATTAAGTAACATGAAACTAAATACGACCATGTTTGTATAGTTATATTGTATTAAATACTTGAAAGTTAGTATAGATTCAAATGGTGGTATATATGGATTTTGGATATGATGATTGACATTTTATATTACTATGTTATAGGAAGACCTAACAAATGGATTCAACTTTAGTATCATTTTGCAGATTGCTCCATGAAATTACCACAAAGATAGGAATTGGTGTAATAAATAATGTAATCATTTGGGCACTTAAGTAATGTATGTAAACGAAATAGAACATTATGAGTTATTGTGTAATTATTCTAAGACTACTTAATGTTGTAACCCAATTTTGGATTCACCAAGTTTTTCTTAAATGTTATTTTATTTCTATTATTATTTATAAAAATCCAAAAAAATAAAAAAAGTTTAAAATTCAAAAAAATATTTTTTTCTCGAGTCAACCGTATCTTTCCATCAAAACCGAGTTAACCGGGTCAATACGGGTCAAACCAAGTCGACCAGGGTAAAAAATGAGTTTTCGAGCTGTTTCGGGTCAAAACCATCATTTTCGGCCAAGACCGAGTTCACTGGGTCGATACGGGTCTAACCATGTCGACCGGGATAAAAAATGAGTTTCAGGTCATTTTGGGTCAAAACTGTTATTTTGTGGTCAAAACCCGGTTCACCGGGTTGATACCCATTGAAAGTTTTTTTTTAATGTTTCGACATAATTTTCGGTAATTAAAATTGATTTTTAGTGGTTGAGTCGGGCTTTTTCTAATACTGATTTGAGTTTTTAATTTTATCTATGTAAATATTTATTATTATATATAATAAAACAAAAACTTTTTTGTCATATTAGGCATATTAGGTAATGTTAGGCAAGTACCTTTTTTTTTTTTATTACAATTAGGCAAATTTAGGCAGAAATCAATATTATTGTTCACTGCCTATAAATAGGCAGTGAGCATCGCCAGAAGAGGGAAGAGGAGAGAAAGAAGAAAAAAAAAAAAGGGAGGACGCAGAGACGAAAAGAAGTGAAAATATTGATTTACATTTGGCACCATTCATTTTTGTTTTGCTTTTTCTATACCAGAGTAAGATATTGATTTAAAAAAAAAACAATTTGGAAAATACCAAACATGTCCCAACAAATCTCAGCCGTTGAAATAATCTGAGATTGAATCCTGTTGCGCCACATCATCAGGTGTACCGAGCTTTCGGTGCACCACGCTACACAGGATCCAAACCCAGACAATCCGGGCCGTTCAATCAACTTACAGATCAAGCCAATCACAGCCATCCGATCATTTCATCTGAGATCCAACGACGTATAGAGTTTTGCAGTACAGGTGTACCGTGCACGCGTTCACACAATAGCGTGACTCAGAGCTTCTCTCTCTTCTCGCCGGCGACTCCCTCTCTCTCATCTGATCTCCACTTTCCGGCCATATCAATCCTCCGCACCACAACAGAAAGGTTGATACACTGGTTTAAAGCAAAACCCCGGCGGTTTTAACCGTTTTCACCGCCTCATCTGGCCGGAAATAGGCCGCGATCCTCGCCGGCCACCGAAGCTTCAAGTCGTCGATTCTCCCTCGTCAGCCATCAACGGGCGCCGAGACCACCACCATCAGAATCCTCTCCCTCAGATCTACCAGGATCGACGGTTCGTTTCCCAGAAAGCTCGCCGGAAAATTTCGCCAGTGCCAACAGTAGTCGCGCGTGAGTCACACGCGCCGCCAGTGGCATTTTCGTAAATTTCTGATAAATCCGAGGTTATTTCAGTCTTTTACATATACTGTGTCACTCATGTAATTTTTTTTAGATTGCTAATATTTTTTTATTTTGTATATAAATTTTCTTACATGTTGTAAAACAAAAAAATAAAATAAAATAACAACGTGGGTCCAACGCCCATCCCGTCATGTTATCGTTTGTGGGTCCAAAGCCCAATTTTCAAATATAGTTATACCCATATCTCAACAATATCAAAATATTTGTTTTTATAAACAAATATTGTTTGTGGACACGTCTCTTTTTATAGAAAAGGACCGATGTCAAATAAAAAGTTTAAATACCAAACAAATATGGATTATGTCTATAATTTTGTTTTTTGGTAACTCAGACGTAAATCTCCTTTTTTAGGGTTAAACGTCAATATTTTAGACGAGTCTCCTATTTTTAGGGACTGATGTCATTTTTAACGTGTCTCCTATTTTTAGGGACCGACGTTAACTATTTTACAAATAAAAAATTGCAAATAAGCTCAAAATATAATAGCATTTGAATCAAAATATAAAAATACACGAGTAAGGGTAACCTTTCTTTTGAAAGGATGTTTTAAGGGTGGTGTCTACCTTCCCTTAATCATAACTAACCCAGTACCTGAATCTCTGGAACCAGTGTCTAATTTGGGATTTCTAGTTCCCTCAAATTACTAGATGGCGACTCCAATAAAACTTAATTTCCCCAACCAATAAAAAATCTTTTTTGTTAAATAAACAAAAGAGCGGAGCCGTCGCCCGACGTCGTGTATCGACAGAATGGCGACTCCACTGGGGATAGGGTTGAACCAACTGCTTGTGTGTGCTTTTCATTTGTTTTTTATTGCTATTTATTTTTTTAAGCATTTATTTTATTCGCACTATTTATTTTATGCAATATCAATTGTAAATCATTTCAATTTATTTAGATTGTACATGCATGTTATTTATTTGTGTATTCACACACTTCACGATGAATCCATAAAAGCTCTGGACCCGAGCTCGTCCATTTTAAGATTAGAAAAGAAAGATTCAGGTGGCAAGTGTGACTTATGTCCACTGATGCTCATTTGGACTTTTGCTTGGATTGTAACTCACCCTATGCAACGGGTATTGTGGAATTTTCTTCCCATACTCATGTTGTTTAAGGTTAAGAGGCCGATTACCCCATGTGTAATTCGGGCAATCTAAGAACCAAAGAAAATCTTTAAGATTAGAATCAACTGAGCCAAATCTTATGAGATAGATCCTATCAATTAGGATGTACCTTTTAGGACACAAACAAATGTTGCATTAACATACATGTTCATATACATTTTATATTCTCATTAAATCTCCACCGATCCTCATAGGAAGTGTGAGATTGAAAAAACATTACTATTGAAGAATTTTTGACCAGATCAGAATTGAACCAACATGATGAAGGGGATTGTTTGCCATCAGAATATAGCATCATATTTCTCCCCTAAATCGGTTCAAGTCCCTGTAGGTTTGGAGTCCTCAGTGAGAACTTTCTTAAGAGAATCTGATCTGGTCTGTTCCTTGTCATAAGTTAAAAAAAAATTTGAAACCAATAATAAGCATGCATAAAGCATATGGCATTTTGCATCCATTTGTGCATTTCATTTAGTTTACTTGCATTCACTCAGGTTGAAATATAGGTCCCCCAAAAGGCCATAAAATTCATTACACTCGACAACGAAGGAAGATAATGGAGAACGAAGAAAGGGCACACCTAGAGGCTCATTATCAAAGAGAGTTGGAGAACATGAAAAATGATATAGCACGACTTACAAGTCTACTCGAGCAGGCCCTAGTATCCAAGTTTGGGGAAGGTACCTCTACTCAGCCGACAGTTGCAACTCCATCTATATCTATGCCATCAGCTCCCTTTGTATTCCCGCCTCAAAATTTAGGGGCAAATCCCTCTGCATTTGAACAGCAGTTCACTGCCAATGTTCCACCAGCACAAGTGCCAGTTAATGTAAACCTGGCAACTGATGACCCACAAAGGATGAAATTCTCTGAAAATGTCGATTATGATAAATTGACTGCTCTGGAAGAGAGATTGAAGGCAGTAGAAGGGGCAGACTTATATGATCCTGTTTATGCTGCAGAAATGTGTTTAGTTCCAAATGTAGTTGTACCCAGAAAATTTAGGGTACCAGAATTCATCAAGTATACTGGAACTGAATGCCCAGTCACTCATCTTAAATCTTATTGCAATAAGATGGCTGAAGTAGTGAATGATGAGAAACTTCTCATCCATTTCTTTCAAGATAGTCTTTCTGGATCGGCATTAAGCTGGTATACAAGGCTGGATAACACCAAGATCAAAAAGTGGAAAGATTTGGTAAAAGCCTTTGTGGAGCAGTATAAATTCAACATGGAGGTAGCCCCGGACAGGTCAAGCTTGTTAGTCATGGAGAAGGGCAGCAAAGAGACTGTAAGAGAATACGCTTTGAGATGGCGTGAAAAAGCATCGCATGTGCAACCCTCCTTGTTAGAAAAAGAAATGGTCACTCTGTTTTCTAACACTTTTAAATCTCCATACTTTGAACACCTGGTGGGTAGTTCAGCTCAGCATTTCTATGATGCTGTAACTATCGCTGAGAGAATAGAACAAGCGATAAGAGCGGGGAGAATGTCAGAGCCTATTGAGAAGAAAGGCTTTACTGGGAAAAAGGATGCCGATGTGAACAATGTGGAAGGAGTGTATAAGGGTATGAAAAAGAATTACCATCATTATAACTTCCAAATACCCACCCAACAAGTTGCAAGTGTAAACTTCACTAAACATTTCCCTACCAACCAACAAAATCAACCAAATAACCAAGAAAGTAACCAGATTGTTAATCCTCCAAGAAGGAATTTTCAAAGAACCCAAGAACAACTGCCACCATTACCACTTCCCTTAGGAGAAATGTACTCAAAGTTGTTGAGTATTGGGCAAATAGCCCCTATTCCTTTAACCCCACTGCAACCTCCATACCCAAATTGGTATAAGCCAGATCTGAAATGTGAGTATCATGCTGGCGCTGTTGGGCATAACATTGAAAGTTGTAATGCATTTAAGAACAAGCTTTTGCAATTGATAAAAGCTGGATGGATATCTTTTGATGATGCACCAAATGTGAAGTCCAACTCTTTGCCCAATCATACAAGAGAATTCAAAGAAGGGGATCTTGTACTATGAAAATCTTGCCATTACCAAGTGAAGACCGAAGCAAGTGGGCACCAAATTATGAAGGCCCATATGTAGTGAAGAAAACACTATCTAGAGGAGCTCTGTTGTTAAGTAGGATGGATGGAGATGATTTACCTAGGCCTGTGAACTCTGATTCTGTGAAAAAGTATTATGTATGATGGTTTCATCCAATCAAATCAATAAAGTTTTGGCCAGGAAATTCTCTTTGCATTATACCTCACCAAAAAGCCCATGCATGATCTCAATGGCTCAACAATTTGATCTTTCAAACTTTTTTTTTACAAGAGAATCCATTCTTCTTAAATGAGGTTTTAAAAGAACTGATTTTGTTTGTGATTTCAATGAAATAAATCAATGATTTTGTTTAGAATAATGTTCAGAACAACTCCCTTGAAAGAGATGACCAAACAAGTCAAAAACATGCAATCAGAACAACTATCACCCAAATTATATCTTGGATCCACATTTTATCAGCATGAATAATGGTTGGTAGTACATTAATTTGTCATGGACTCCAAAAAGTGGTATCTTACAAATCCAAAGCATTACGCTGGATGTGGACAAAGTTTATTGGTTTTAACTGATCTTACTTGAAATGAGGAAATGCCATCTTTGATATTCCTTTCACTTTCTTTAAAATTATCCTTTGGAGTCCCAATTTGAGCCGAGTCTATTTAAAGCCTTTTTTTTCACAAGAACCTTAACTAAGATCACACCCTACACTAAGGGGCAAACAGAGAAATATGATTAAGAAAATTGTCTTGAAGGCATATGAGCTTATAAAGAAAGTCTGACAACAAAGAATTCAATAAAATTCCAAACAATTGAGAGAATTCGTAACAAATATGGGAGTACCAAAAGAAAACAAAAGTTCTTTATTTGGAATATTTAGCATCATTGTTGTTGTCAAGATAGCAAAAGAAAATGCCAAGACAAGATAATAGTGATCTATAGTTTATAAGCCCTTAAACACTTTTTTGAGCTTATGGAATACTCTTTCTTTGATAGCCTTGAGCCATGAAATACATTACGTGCCTTTGAAGTCCTTTCTAATCAAGTAAGCAACCTAGATCAATAAACGGCGTTCTCAAAATATAAGATACTTTTCCATAAAAAGTCATGGTGTGGCAAATAACTACTCGTTATTATTCATGCTGTTAAAAAGAGTGTTTCTAAAGATAAAAGACAAATTGTTTCTTTTCTCTCAAAATACCTTCAAGCAATCGCTTGAACACTTTGAAAACCAAAGCAGAAGGTCATCTCATCACTTACCTTCATCTTAGATTACTTTTACTAAGAGATTTGACATAAAGCCCCAGAGTTGCCTGAACATTGTTATAAACAGACATTGAGAGTTTCAGTTTTCGAGAACAAAACAGATCTTTTGAAAAATCATTTTTTAAAAAAAGGGTTTTCTTTGTAAGAAAAATGAATATACGACACACTACGAGGCCCCATTAGAAAATCAGAGATTCTAATGACAACAAGAGCAAAGGAGGAAATGAATTGAGGCAGTTAATTCTCCTAGGGGGCAGAGAAGTAGTTACTAGATCCTTAATGGCACTAAGAAATTTGCTTCCCTAGTGGAAAATACACAGGATAAAACGGTGGGCTTCTTCCAGCATTAGGGCTGAAATAGTATGATTTACAGTGTCCATGAAAGGAGATTGTTGACACTCATGATCAGTTAGACAACAAGATAACTAATACATCTTCAGTAAGATGAATGCAGATGAAATCCCAGGTGAAGCGGGATAATCCTCTTACATTGACCATATGAATTGGTTAAAGATTCTTCAATAATGGGAATGTTGCCTATAGAACAATGTCGAGCCAGGGAGAAGTTAATTTTCTCAATGAAGTTACCAATAGAGAAAAGTGCAGTGACTGTTGGGAAACTTAAACAAAGCGTATCTTAGAAGAATGTGAACAACAAGGGTCGGCTTGAGTAGACTTGAAGTACTCGTAAATCAAAAGAGCTCACTCAAAGTCAAGACCCTCAAACACAATGAATGGGGATCTATATTTCAAAAACAGGTAAGATGCATTGCATATCATCTAACTTTATGAGCATTGCATATTTGTTTTGCAGATATTTCACGAAACAAAACTCCTCACGGGATCCAACGAGACTCGGATGAAATGACGTCCTTCTAAATCATATCAAGTATGGCAATTCCACAAAGGCAAAATTCATGAATGAAGACGAGAAGATGGATTTTTATTCATAGGCATAATGGTTTACAAGTACAAACGTTAAACACTGCGAGGACGATTAGGGATATTTTCATCTTGATGGACAATCATGCCTCGGAATTCCTCAAATTGCTTATGCATGCGCTCCATCTCTTCCTCGAACTCGAGGTGTCGGGTGTTAACATAGTCCCTCCAAAAGTCAACACGTGCATTGAGCTCTTGGTTTCTCCTCTCCAATTCGTTCCTGTGACGTCTCTCATCACGAAGTCTTTTCCTTAAATTCTCAATCTGATTATGGAGCTCAGGAATTTGAGTATTCAACTCAAGTCTTCTGGCATGAAGACGCTCTGCAACATTCACCAAAGATGAAGTAGCTCTGATACTGAGAGCAAGTGACTGATTCACTGCTTCAATATCGGTCCTCGCTTCCAGCATCATTTCATCACGAGGAAGGGTCATGTCTCTAGCCACAGCTACAGCGGTATCTTCATCATCCATTACAGTATCCTCTATTGTAACTGGACGACCATTCACTTCAAAGGTACTACGCCAAACTACAGGCTCTGCCTCAGGAACAAGGTTTGGATTAGCATTGGAAGAAGAGGAAGACATAGTTAAAACTTCAAAAGTTAAGAGCTTTGAGAGTATTGAAAATACGAGAAGTTGGTGATGTCTTTTGCCCAATACTGCGTGATTTATAGGGAATCTGCTCCTGCCATCATTTTGAACATAAGATCAGATCTTAGCCGTAGATACAAAACTTCCTTGGGAAGTTTTCCTCATCTTTTGGGATCCATTTCCAAATCAAATCCCAACCATACATATAAGACTTTCTTGAGAAGCTTTCCTGATCCATTTCCAGATCAAATCTCAATCGTATATACAAGACTTTCTTGAGAAGCTTTCATCAACTCTGAGATCGATTTACAAATCAGATCTCAACCATACAGGTATGACTTCCTTTAAAAAGTTTTCATCAATATTAAAGCTCATTGCTGAAATCACTTTCAAGCATGTCACCATCGGGCAGGTCGCCTGGAACAATTTGACCACTTGCGAGTTCCCTCGCATTTTATCATCGGGCAGGTCGCCTGGAACAATTTGACCACTTGCGAGTCTCCTCGCATTTTATCATCGGGCAGGTCGCCTGGAACAATTAGACCACTTGCGGGTTTCCTCGCATTTTTTTTCATTTATCGGGCAGGTCGCCTGGAAAAATTAGACCACTTGCGAGTTTCCTCGCATTTTTTTTTATTATCGGGCAGGTCGCCTGGAACAATTAGACCACTTGCGAGTTTCCTCGCATTTTTTTCATTTATCGGGCAGGTCGCCTGGAACAATTTGACCACTTGCGAGTTTCCTCGCATTTTATCATCGGGCAGGTCGCCTGGAACAATTAGACCACTTGCGAGTTTCCTCGCATTTTTTTTCATTTATCGGGCAGGTCGCCTGGAACAATTTGACCACTTGCGAGTTTCCTCGCATTTTATTATCGGGCAGGTCGCCTGGAACAATTAGACCACTTGCGAGTTTCCTCGCATTTTTTTCATTTATTGGGCAGGTCGCCTGGAACAATTTGACCACTTGCGAGTTTCCTCGCATTTTATCATCGGGCAGGTCGCCTGGAACAATTAGACCACTTGCGAGTTTCCTCGCATTTTTTTTTTCATTTATCGGGCAGGTCGCCTGGAACAATTTGACCACTTGCGAGTTCCCTCGCATTTTATCATCGGGCAGGTCGCCTGGAACAATTTGACCACTTGCGAGTTTCCTCGCATTTTTTTTCATTTATCGGGCAGGTCGCCTGGAACAATTTGACCACTTGCGAGTCTCCTCGCATTTTATCATCGGGCAGGTCGCTTGGAACAATTAGACCACTCACAAAATTCTTTGCTTCCATTTTCACCATCGGGCAGGTCGCCTGGAATAATTAGACCACTCACAAAATTCTTTGATTCCATTTTCACCATCGGACAGTTTTTCAACATCGCCATTGTTTTTCTTTACAAAACTTACTATGCAAAGTCAAAAGAAAATGAATTTTCCAATGTCTTTGCACCGTAAGCATTGTAAAGAGGGGGCAACTGTTGTAACCCAATTTTGGATTCACCAAGTTTTTCTTAAATGTTATTTTATTTCTATTATTATTTATAAAAATCCAAAAAAATAAAAAAAGTTTAAAATTCAAAAAAATATTTTTTTCTCGAGTCAACCGTATCTTTCCATCAAAACCGAGTTAACCGAGTCAATACGGGTCAAACCATGTCGACCAGGGTAAAAAATGAGTTTTCGGGCTGTTTCGGGTCAAAACCATCATTTTCGGCCAAGACCGAGTTCACTGGGTCGATACGGGTCTAACCATGTCGACCGGGATAAAAAATGAGTTTCAGGTCATTTTGGGTCAAAACTGTTATTTTGTGGTCAAAACCCGGTTCACCGGGTTGATACCCATTGAAAGTTTTTTTTTAATGTTTCGACATAATTTTCGGTAATTAAAATTGATTTTTAGCGGTTGAGTTGGGCTTTTTCTAATACTGATTTGAGTTTTTAATTTTATCTATGTAAATATTTATTATTATATATAATAAAACAAAAACTTTTTTGTCATATTAGGCATATTAGGTAATGTTAGGCAAGTACCTTTTTTTTTTTCTTACAATTAGGCAAATTTAGGCAGAAATCAATATTACTGTTCACTGCCTATAAATAGGCAGTGAGCATCGCCAGAAGAGGGAAGAGGAGAGAAAGAAAAAAAAAAAAAAAAAGGAGGACGTAGAGACGAAAAGAAGTGAAAGAATTGATTTACATTTGGCACCATTCATTTTTGTTTTGCTTTTTCTATACCAGAGTAAGATATTGATTTAAAAAAAAAACAATTTGGAAAATACCAAACATGTCCCAACAAATCTCAGCCGTTGAAATAATCTGAGATTGAATCCTGTTGCGCCACATCATCAGGTGTACCGAGCTTTCGGTGCACCACGCTACACAGGATCCAAACCCAGACAATCCGGGCCGTTCAATCAACTTACAGATCAAGCCAATCACAGCCATCCGATCATTTCATCTGAGATCCAACGACGTATAGAGTTTTGCAGTACAGGTGTACCGTGCACGCGTTCACACAATAGCGTGACTCAGAGCTTCTCTCTCTTCTCGCCGGCGACTCCCTCTCTCTCATCTGATCTCCACTTTCCGGCCATATCAATCCTCCGCACCACAACAGAAAGGTTGATACACTGGTTTAAAGCAAAACCCCGGCGGTTTTAACCGTTTTCACCGCCTCATCTGGCCGGAAATAGGCCGCGATCCTCGCAGGCCACCGAAGCTTCAAGTCGTCGATTCTCCCTCGTCAGCCATCAACGGGCGCCGAGACCACCACCATCAGAATCCTCTCCCTCAGATCTACCAGGATCGACGGTTCGTTTCCCAGAAAGCTCGCCGGAAAATTTCGCCAGTGCCAACAGTAGTCGCGCGTGAGTCACACGCGCCGCCAGTGGCATTTTCGTAAATTTCTGATAAATCCGAGGTTATTTCAGTCTTTTACGTATACTGTGTCACTCATGTAATTTTTTTTAGATTGCTAATATTTTTTTATTTTGTATATAAATTTTCTTGCATGTTGTAAGACAAAAAAATAAAATAAAATAACAACGTGGGTCCAACGCCCATCCCGTCATGTTATCGTTTGTGGGTCCAAAGCCCAATTTTCAAATATAGTTATACCCATATCTCAACAATATCAAAATATTTGTTTTTATAAACAAATATTGTTTGTGGACACGTCTCTTTTTATAGAAAAGGACCGATGTCAAATAAAAAGTTTAAATACCAAACAAATATGGATTATGTCTATAATTTTGTTTTTTGGTAACTCAGACGTAAATCTCCTTTTTTAGGGTTAAACGTCAATATTTTAGACGAGTCTCCTATTTTTAGGGACTGATGTCATTTTTAACGTGTCTCCTATTTTTAGGGACCGACGTTAACTATTTTACAAATAAAAAATTGCAAATAAGCTCAAAATATAATAGCATTTGAATCAAAATATAAAAATACACGAGTAAGGGTAACCTTTCTTTTGAAAGGATGTTTTAAGGGTGGTGTCTACCTTCCCTTAATCATAACTAACCCAGTACCTGAATCTCTGGAACCAGTGTCTAATTTGGGATTTCTAGTTCCCTCAAATTACTAGATGGCGACTCCAATAAAACTTAATTTCCCCAACCAATAAAAAATCTTTTTTGTTAAATAAACAAAAGAGCGGAGCCGTCGCCCGACGTCGTGTATCGACACTTAACATGGAATTGTTGTGGAAATATTGAAATGATTCTTAGAAAAAACATAATGTTAATGGACTAAGGGTATACCTAAGGCTACTTATGTGACAATGATATGGTGTTGAGCCTTGGTTTTTTTATGCAGGAACTTTCAAGACCAGATTTTGAGTAGAGTTTTAGTATAAGGAAAACTTTGCTGAAATTTTATTAAATTGGGAGGGTTACCCATTTAAAAAAAAATTAATGTGAAGTGTAGGCTAAGACCTTTAAAAAGAACCAATAATGGTAGAAGTAGGATAAGCATGGATTATCTGAAAAGAAAAGGGGAACATAGTATGGAAATGTTATAATGAGTTCGATGAATATAAAGGATGTAAGTGAAAAAGGATATTAAGATGAGCTAAGAAATAGATTGTAAAACAATGTGTTATTATGAGAATGTCAATGATAGCCAAAAACAAATAATGATAAAGGGAAAGGATTTGTCATTAGTTGGTGAAAATGTATTAAGTTGGAAACCGATATAGAGTTGATTTATATGCTGAAAGTTAATGATGTTGGTTTTCTTTATATAGTTTGATAAACGTTAGAAATTATGAAGATACAAAAGTTTATTATGATTTCTATAATCCCATGTGTAACATCCCTAACATTTAGGTACAAATTCCTTATGAATAAATCCAAGAATAGTGTAATTATTTTTTATTATGTAGTTTAATCGGTCGACCAAATCGATTGAAAGATATCTACATTTCTAACTTATTAAGATTTTGATGAAATTTAGGTAGTCTCCTTTGTATTTAAGACATCCCTAGTTTTGACATTAACAATAATGTCACAGATAACAACACTTCATAATCACAAACATCATAAAATTTTCATCCCAACTTCTAATCCAATAATCCTTGATACACAACCAGATGATTGACACCAACAACAATTAATTGAATAGGAACAACTTGTTATTCTTGGAAAAGATAAGAAACATGGATGAGCAGATTAACCGAGTCTCTATGTATGCCCAAAGAATATGTAACAATGCCCAGCAGGTTAGAAGGGATGTCCATCAATATCAATAAAGCATGGTTAAGACTAATGTTTTTTTTAGGGACATAGAAAATAAAGGTTTTGGCTTTGTCCCTGTAAACAATAATGATGAATAGACTAGTTTTCAAATATAAATGTTTTCATCAAGTATCAATGAAAAGGGCTTAAACCCAATCTTTTAAGCAATATCTCTTTATGATGAGTTACTTTTAGTAAGCATTAGCTCAGATTAAATTATCTCGATAGCTATAAAAGGATTTAAATCCTACCTGTTTTTACAGGAATGATGACCATATATTAGCTCAGGTATAACTAATCCATATCCAATATACATCATAATTTATAATCGTATATCCATATGTATTTATGAATTATGAAATATGCATTGGAGGTATTCGAATATAAGGCCCCCTATTAGAGTCTACAATACTAGGTTTTACAAAAGGATGGAAAATGAAGAGAGGGCTTACCTTAAGGACCACTACCAAAAGAATTGGAAGATGTTAAGAATAATATGACTAAGATGGCTAACTTAGTCGAGCAACTCTTATAAGCACAGTTTGGGGGAGGGGCATCCAGTCAGCAGCCAACCAATATTACCACCGCCAATAGCTCTAGTAGTCCTCAATTCACTAAACTTGGGGGGAAATCGTACTACTAGACAACAAGGAACAAAGAGCATTCTGATGGCTTTCCTGATTGCACATGCTTAAGTATCGGCCATAATAGATCTAACAATGGAGGGACTCCATAGGGTTGAATCCTTCAATCATCCTGAACAAGATAAATAGGCTACCTTAGAGGAAAGATTAAGGGTTGTTAAGGGATTTGACGTCTATGATCTAGTTAGAGTAAATGAAATATGTTTGGTGCCAGATGTAGTGGTGCCCAAGAAGTTTAAGGTACTAGAATTTGCCAAGCATACGGGAATGGAATGCCCTAATATGCATTTAAGGTCATATTGCAACAAAATAGTAGAAGTCATGCATAATGAGAAGTTGCTCATCTATTTCTTCCAAGATAGTTTGATCGGTTCTATGTTAAACTGGTACATGACCTTAGATAACACAAGGATTAAGAAATGAAGTGATCTTGTTAATTCTTTCTTGAAACAATACAAGTTCAATATTGGCATCGCTTTAGACCAGATGAGCTTAATAGTGATGGAGAAGAGCAACAAAGACACCATAAGGGATTATGCTCATAGGTGGAAAAACAAGGAAATGCATGTATAACCACCTTTGTTGAAGAAGAAGATATGACTCTTCTCCACCTAACATTTTATAATGTTGTTATTATTGCTGAGAGAATAGAACAAGGGATAAGAGCTAGTAGAATATCATAACCTATCAAGAAGAAGGGGTTTACTGGGAGGAAAAAAGATGTTGAAGTGAGCAATGTGGAAGGAGAGTATAAAGAAAAAAGGAATTACCAAAGCTAAAGCTACCAACCCCCGTCTTCCTAAGTATCTAGTATTAACTTTGCTAAGCCTTTTCTAGTAAACAACCCACTAACCCACCAGAAAACAATATAAAGAGAGCCTACCAAAGAAACCATGAACAACTTCCACCTCTACCTATGCCTTTAGAAGAAATGTATGCAAAACTGCTAAGCCACAATATTGATACTTGATACGCATTCAAGAGGAAGCTCTTGTAGTTATTCAAAGTAGGATGGATAACCTTTGAAGATACCCCCAACATGAATTCCAACCCCTTGCCTAATCATGTTTCTAGTTGAGGGAGTAAATGTCGTGGAGTTTGGAATAAAAAAAAAGGTTTTAAAGGTAACCATGGATTATGAAATGTTAGTGCAAGCTAGGTATTTGCCAACAAAAAAATGAATCATGTTTAAGAAAAAGCAATAGTATTTTTAGGTTCCACAAAGAAATGAAATGTAACATTGATGAATATGAAGAGTTTCACCAGAATGTGATATAAATAATGACTTGTGCTCTGTTACAAATAGAGGAGGAAAAGGATGATGTTGTAGGCATGATAAGTTTCCAATGGAAGAAAACAAAGATGTGTAGACTTCAACATACCGAGAGCGATCTACCAAAGCTCATCCTGACAAGGTCTGTCATTACCTATAATAAAAACTATAATGCATTGCCTTATAATTACAAAACAATTTCCCAATGTTGAAGGTCCTGCTCCTGTGTTTTAGATTGAGATTGATGGATTAACTTGAAGTAGCAGATGTTTTACGCCTGAAGAACTAGAAATGTTGTGAAAAGCTAAACCAATAAAGGTAGTACATGCCATCAAAGATATGGAAATAAACAAACCCATGAGTGAGAAAGAAGTTAGTGAATTCCTAAAGCTGATGAAGTAAAATTAGTATAGTATGGTAGAGTAGCTGAAGAAAACCTCTGTCGGAATATCCTTGATGTTTCTTATCCTGAGTTTCGAGCCATACTACAATGCGCTATAAAAAGTGTTAAATGATGCATATATGCCCCAAGACATGGCCTAAAAGACTATGGATCACCTAATAGGAAGAATCCATATGATAAATTACCTATACTTCATTAAAGATGAGCTCGATACTGGAGGAACAGGTCATATTAAACCTCTATACATCAATGTAAGGTGTAAGGATTGCATCATTGGCAAAGTGTTGGTGGACAATAATTATACTGTAAATGTATTCCAAAAGCATGTGCTAGATGAAAGGCTAATTGATTCAACATATATGCTATCAAGCACCATGATAGTTAGGGCTTATGATGGTTCCCCAAGGTAAGTGTTAAGGACCATTAAAATAGAGTTGTTCACTGGCCCACAATTGTTTTTAGTAACCTTGCAAGTGATGAACATCCACCCTTTATACAACTTTTGACCTTATTGTCATATTGGAACAAGATGACAATAAGGTCAAAAGTTGCAGTGAGAAAGGAAAAGTTTTGGAAGGAGAAGAGTTGTTATTGCAACTAATTTTCACACAGTGGAAGAAATATCTGCAAAAACCTTTATGCAAAAGCTGGCAAGTGGCGAAAGGTTTTGAAATTAGGTGACTAAAGAGGCTCCTATTGTCTTTAAAAAGTAAATGACAATGTTGTTCTAAGGTGTTTTTTGTGCTCTTTATGTTTGTTTATGTGTTTGTCTTTGCTTTCATACCAAGTTGGCAATTTTGGCTCAAGATGTCAACATATGGTTTTCGTTGTAGTTGAGCCTTTCTTTTTTATCAACAAGATCATCAATTTTCATGAATTTTTTTATCTCTTTATCTTTTCTAAATACACACTTACACTAAAACACCTTCCGCTTTCATAAAATCTAAAAGTAGATTATCCATAAAATCACGAGCACATTACACTGAGAATGATTGGTTAAATTTTAATTAGTATATGATTGCAATGGAAGAAAATGAATGGGAAGATGATGATGTAAAAGAATTTTCTAAGCTAGTAGAACAATCAGAGCGAGCTTGGTAATCGACAAGAGAAGAATTAGTTACAATTAATATCGGTACAGGGCAAGATTAAAGAGAATTGAAAATAAGGACTTTAATCACTGCTAGTGGAAGGCAAAACTTGATCTCACTGTCATGTAAGTATGTCGACGTGTTTGCTTGATCCTACACAGATATGCCTAGTTTAGATACTAATATAGTACATAAGGTGTCATTAAATGAAGGAAGTATACCTATGAAACAGAAACTACAAAGAACGCGTTCATATATGGTGCTCAAGGTGAAAGCCAAGATAAAAAGACAATGGGATGTTAGTTTTTTAGAGGTGGTTAGGTACCCACAATGGGTATCAAACAAAATAGTAGTTACCAGGAAAGGCAAAAAAAATCAGAGTATGTGTAGACTACAGGGGTTTAAATAAAGCATGCCCGAAAGACGACTTCTCTTTACCATGCATCGATGTTCTAATTGATAAAACGATATAAAGCTCAACATACTCCTTCATGGATGGTTTCTCTATGTATAAAAAGATCAAAATGGCCAACAAATATAAAGAGAAGATAACCTTCGATACTCCGTGGGGAACCTTTACTACAAGGTAATTCCATTTGGACAAAAAACATCAGGGTCATTTATCAAAGGGCAATGATAATTTTGTTCTATGATATGATGTATAAAGAAATTGAAGTGCATGTGGACAACATGATTACTAAATCCAAAAACTAAGAATATCATTGTTAGAATCTAAGAAAGCTATTTTAAAGGTTAAGAAAGTATTAGTTGAAACTGAACCCTGCAAAATGCTCATTCAGGGTAAAATCTGGAAAGTTGCTAGATTTGTGGTGAATAGCCAAGGTATTGAAATCGACCTTGATAAAATAAAAGCAATTCAAACCATGCCAGCTCCCAAAACAAAAAAAAAAAAAAAAAAAAAGAAGAAGAAGAAGTAAGAGGGTTTTTGGGTCATTTGAATTATATTGCTCATTTTATATCTCAAATGACATCAACTTGTGAATCAATCTTCTGACTCTTTTGAAAGAAAAATCTTGGGGTATGGAATGAGGAATGCCAAATAAAGTTTTGCTAGTAGTAGAAAAAAGAAGAACCATACTGGTGGACAATGTATTTTGACGAAGCAGTAAATGTATATGACAATGGGGCAGGAGTAGTGATAATTTCTCTTAACAGAAAGCAATATCCTGTTTTGATCAAGCTGCAGTTTGAGTGAACCAATAATATGGCTGGTATGAAGCTTACATCCTCGAATTCGAAGCTGCATTAGAATTGAAGATAAAAAAACTTGATGTCTATTAAAACTCAATCTGCCAAATGAAAGGAGAATGGCAAACAAAAGATGAGAAGTTGCGGCCATAACAAGAATATTTGTCCAAACTAGCAAAAGAATTTAACGAGATAAAATTCACTTATATGGGAAGAGACAAAAACTAATTTGCTGATGCTTTGATCACTTTAGCTTCCATGGCTAAAATTAATTATGGGAATAGAGTGAAACATATAAGTATTAAAGTTAAAATTCCAGTCTCACTACTACTCAATCAAAGGAGGAGTGGATGGGAATCAATGGTATTATGATATCAAATAGTTTATCCAATATTAGAAATATCCCTCAAGGGCATCCAATACAAATATGAACAGCCTATGAAGGTTAGCCATTGACTATTACCTCGATGCAGAAGTTTTATACAAGAGGTCGTCTGACGAAACATTGTTTAGATATTTGGATGGGATAGAAGCAAAAAAAAAAAAAAAGAACTACAGGAAGTTCACAAAGGGATGTATGCAATTCATGCTAGTTGACATATGAAAACTAGGCAAATACAGAGGTCGAGGTATTTCTGGATGACCATGTAAAATGTTGCATAGAATATGTTATAAAATGCCACAAATATCAGGTGTACAGTGATAACATAAATGTGCCTCCAAATCCTTTATTCAATTTGACATCTTTATGACCATTTGTAATATGGGGAATCAATGTAATTAGGTCTATCAATCCAAAAGCTAGTAACAAACATTTTTTTATTATAGTGGTTATTGACTACTTCACAAAATGGGTAGAAGTCAGTTTATATTCTCATATAACCTAGAAAGTGGTGAAGTGATTCAATGAACGAGATTTTATTTGTCAATATGGAGTGCCTGAAAAGATAGTGATTGATAATGTTCAGAATTTCAATGGAAGAATGATAGTAGAGCTTTACACAAAATGAAAAATCAAGCACTCAAATTCATCTCCATACAAGCCAAAGATGGATGGTGTTGTAGAAGTTCCCGACAAGAATATCAAAAAGATTGTGCAGAAGATGGTAGTCATGTACAAGGACTGGCATGAAATGCTTCCTTTTGTTATGTATGCAAATTGCACTGCAATAAGGACATCTACAAGAGCTACACCTTATTCCTTGATTTACATGATAGAAGTAATAATGTCGTTAGAAGTAGAAATCTCATCTCTAAAGGTATTGATGGAATCAGAACTTGAGGAAGCTAATTAGGTTAAGATGAGATATGAGCAGTTAAATCTAATCAGTGAAAAGAGGTTAGTTGTAATCTGTCATCACCAGTTGTATCAACAAAGACCGCTAAAGCATATGACAAAAAAGTCAGACCTATGGTATTTCAGGAAAGAGATCTAGTGTTGAGAAAGCTCTAACCTTTACCCGATAAAGATCAGAGTATGTAGGCAACTAACCATAATGGCCTATATGTATTGAAGAAATCCTTCTTTAGGGGAGCTTTGTTGTTGACAAGAATGGATAGAGGTGACTT
This sequence comes from Populus alba x Populus glandulosa, assembly GCA_033617975.1. NCBI lineage: Eukaryota > Viridiplantae > Streptophyta > Magnoliopsida > Malpighiales > Salicaceae > Populus > Populus alba x Populus glandulosa. The sequence goes on along the minus strand of CM066155.1, from coordinate 9,751,481 downwards.
GCCTAGGCTTGTGAACTTTAACTATGTAAAGAAATATTATGCATAGTATACTCATCTTCTTTAAATCAATAAAGTTTGGTTATTCATTCTCATTACATCTTGTGCATTTTGCAAATGATCTCAAAAGGCTAAAAAAAAACCTTTTTTCGAAAATAACTTTTTCTTAAACAAAGGTTTTTAAATTTTGACTTTGACTAACAATTTTAAGAAAAATCAATGATTTGTCAAGTGCAATGATTCACCTGGCTCCTTAGGAGATGGCTAAATACCCAAGTGAACGATCCAACCATCAAAGTTTATTATGCAAAAGCTACATAAAACAAAGACGACGAAGTTTTCATGAGTCATAACTTGTAAAATAATTATGTGCAAACCATTACGATAATGAGGTCAAAATTTATCAATCCTAAGCAATCTTGCTTGAAATGAGGAAATGTCATTTTTATATCCCTTATAGATAAATATGTCCCTATAGTCCCAATTTGAGTTGAAGTGAAGTTTTGTTTCTTTGTAAGATAACCATGGCTAGGATCACACCCCCCACACTGGAGGCAAGTATTAGAAAATGATGAAAATTAAGGTATTTAAGAATATCCATCAACGATGAGAAAGTGGTCAGAAAACCCAAAAAATATAGAATACCTATGAACAGAATCCATAAGATCTTGATTGAGGCCACATAATAGGAAAGCCTAATAAGCCCAAAAAAAAAACTTTGCTAAATGATAAATCTTGAAAAAACACACGAGCAAAAGTTTCTCATGCGGCTTCAACGAACAAAGAAAAGGAAAATCATTGAGGAATTTGCAAATGGAATAAGAAAGGGTGTTTGTATCTTAATAAGAGCAGATAAAGAGATTTTAGGAAAGAAAAGCCAATTAGGTGTTTGATCAAAGGTTTGGAGTGAATAGGAAAACCTGGAAAGATCCTTTATCTCAACTTCTAAAAGCGAAAGTCTTTAATAACATAACATATGTTGGAAGAATAACAAAAGAGGATGAAAGGGCATAAAGGAGTGAAGTTGATCGTAGACCCATAAAAACCCTCAAACACTATTTGAGCCTGTGAACTCCTTTTTTTTGGTAGCCATGAAACTCAGCCTTCATTACGTGTCTTGAAAAGTCCATTCTAATAAAGCAAATAGGAAAGAATAATAGCTATCACTCTCAAACTATAAGGAACCATTTATGAGAATCATGATGAAGTGAAAAGGTATTCGTTTTTGTTCACTTTGAGAAAATCTAAACACAAGACTTCAAACAAGTATTTGATCTTTCTTCTAAACCCAATGCAAAATAGGGCAACTCCTAAACCAATCACCATGATGAAATATCTTTCTTCAAACACTAATACAAATTATGAGAGTTGCATAAACGTTGTTATTTGACATGTCATTGAAAAATCTCAAGTTTTAAAAAGACAAAGTAAATCTTGCAAAATCTTTGTTAAGGAAAACACTCTAAAATAAAACCAAAATGTGTGTCACGAGTATTTGAAAAAAAAAAAGCACGCGAAAAGCAATGTTGTCATAAGACAAAGAGTTTCAATTCATTCCTAATTAGAAAAAATATGATAGCATTCACCACGACCTAAATACTCACAAAAAGAGAATGCTACAAAGGCAGCTTGACACTCAAGACTTGAAAGTAACTTGCACAGACTTGCTCGAGTAAATTAGGAGGGTGAGCTTGCAAAAGAGACAACTTCAAAAAGTACAACCCTCAATAATAATAATAATAATAATAATAAGAGAGAGAGAGAGAGAGAGAGAGAGAGATTGTATTAAGAAAATAGAAGATATATTTTGAAAGGTATGCATTACATATGGTTTAACCTCAACTTTGAAATAGTGTTGGCGTAAGATTCGCCAAAGATAGTGAAATCTAAATGGGTGAATAAAAGCTGAGAAATGGCAAAGCATCCCATCAAGAGGGTATGGATAACTAAGGTCATCAAACAAGGCTCTCGTTTTAAGAATTTATTCTTGAAGGGTATTTTGTTTTGAGTTTCATTTTAGAAAAGCTTTGGAAGGATCAAGTGTAGATCCTAATATTTGGAATTTAAAAAGGGTAGGTTACCCGTGAAAATATACTAGTTTTAGGGAAGCATAGAGGCTTGCCAAAATTCTTTTTGTAATTTAAAAAAAGGTAGGTTGCTAATGAAAATATGCCAATTTTTTAATTTCAAAATGGATTGGTTACCTATGAAAATAGACTAATTTTAAGGAAGCATGGAAGCTTGCTAAAATTCTTTTGGGAATTTTAAAAAGAACAGGTCACCCGTAAAAATAGATAATTTTTTTAATTTTAAAATAGGCAGGTTGTCCATGAAAATAGCAAAACCTTTAGAGAAGCATAGAGGCTTACTGAAATTATTTTTTGGAATTTTAAAAAGAGCGGTCACCCATGAAAATTTATCAATTTTAGGGAAGCATGGAAACTTGCTGAAATTCTTTTTTGGAATTTGAAAAAAAGATAGGTCACCCGTTAAAATATATCAATTTTTAAATTCATAATAATAAATTGCCTATGAAAATAAACTAATTTCAGGAAAGTATGGAGGTTTGCTGGAAAAAAAATTGGAATTTGAAAAAGGATAGGTCGCCTATAAATTATTTTTTAATTTCAAAAGGGGTTCGTCGCCTGTAAAAATAGATCAATTTTTTAATTTAAAAAATGGACAAGTCATTCATGGTAATAAGACTATTTTCTTTCAAAAAAGTAAAGTTCTTAGAATTACAAGATGAGTGAATCACCCAATAAGTCTGAGACACTTTTTTCTTTACAAGTTCACTATGCAAAATCTTTATGAGATTTTATCTTGTAAACATTGTAAAGAAATTGCATCTATTGTTACATAATTTTTACCCCATAAAAAAATCAAGAATAGAAAGTGAGAGAAAAATCCAGAATGCAAGAGGATATATTTAAAGAAGGCTTAGAAGATTGCTCAGATTGATGGTGAAAGATCAAAGTGACAAGTGAAAGAATTGGAAGACCAGTATAATTAATGAATAATATTGTATAAATAAACAAACCTTGCAAAATTTTCACATACAAATACATACGAGTATTGTTTCGTTTTCATTAAAAACCAATCATATATTGTTATGAGATCCAGACTTTACTATCAATGAGTTAACACATCGTTTTGCATAGGATCTTTGAATAAAAAGTTTATTTGTAAATTACTTTTTATAATTAATCGGCACCCAACACAAACTAGAAGCTTTCCTCCTCGAGAATTACTAACCATTCAAAAATAAATTGATTTATAATCAAAACTAAAATGAAATTGGAGAACCAAACGATCGGTATCAATTATCATTACATAGATACATGACAAAAACACACACACACACACACAACATATATATATATATATATATATATATCATGAACCTTTGTTAATCATGTGGCTGTTATGTGAAAAAGTGCAAGTGGTATGCCTCTCTTGGGAGTGAAGATAAAAAGGAAGAAAAAGAATTGAATGGTCACTAATATGATAAGCGTCCTTACAAAATGGATATTCCTTCAAATATCCAATGGCATGGGCGTTTCCATCCCTGTCTTGAGCCCTAAATTATAATATTGCTTAGCTGCCAACTTGAACTCTTGGTTCTTCTCATGATGTAACCTTCACGACCTCCATGTCCATACACTTTAATCTCTTTCCATGACCTTAAATGGTTTTCTTTCGTTTTTTTCCCCCACTTTTCATCTCCAACTCCCTTTCCTTTTATTCCTTGCTTTTTTTTATTGCAATATTTTTCTTCTTTTTGTCAAGATATTCACATCTTCAGCCTATGATAGTCACCCAAGTTGGGTGTTCGTTCTTGTGATATGCCGTTGCCTTTAAGGTATCTGATACCGCAAAAATATGCTGAGTTTATTCAGCAAAAACCAATCTATTAAAGGATCTCCTATTAGTAATGACTTCAAGAGCACCTTTTACTTTGTTTCGCTAGGGCATCCAGGTTTATTTCATTTTTAAAGAATATTGCCAACTAATTTCTGATTTATTTCACTTTTAAATCTTCTGGTTCCAAAAAAAAAAGGCGGGGGGGGGGGGGGGGAACAAAGTTAAGTCATTTATCTAATTCAACTTTCAATTGTCAAACTTCTCACCCACTTGATCATGCCTATGGTTTTCGCAAGTTTTGATTTTTTTTTTATTTGTTTTTTTAGGAAAGCTAACAAAATTAAAGGTGATGGTTATCTTTTTTCCAGATTCAAAATGTTATAGAGATAACTAGCTATTTTATCTATGCTTGGGTCAAATAGTTTATTTTTTAGAAAAACAAAAAAAAATATACATACTTTTCCAACATGTTTTTGGACATAAAAAGATTCTCAATTATAAATCAAATAAATTATACATGAACGTAATTAAATAAATCAAGAATTATTCATGCCAATAATTTTTTTTAAAAAAAAACTATTAACGATAACTAAGGACTAAATTGTAATCAAGAAATGAATGTAAATCAAAATATTTGATCTTGCAACATGAATTATATACCATGTTGTGTTTAATAAGATTCTCAATTATAAATCAAATAAATTATACATGAATGTAATTAAATAAATCAAGAATTATCCATGCCAATAATTTTTTAAAAAAAACTATTAACAATAACTAAGGACTAAATTGTAATTAAAAATGAATGTAAATCAAGATATTTGATCTTGCAACACAGATTATATACCTTGTTGTGTTTAATAACTTTCAATTTTTAGAATATTGTTTTTAATTAATTAAATAATAATAGACATACACATGAAAGCAAATGGATAAAAAAAAAGTATGCAAGGTTGCACATATTTGAAAAAAATGATATAATTTTATGTGAAAACCAAGTAAAAAAATAAATGATACTTAACCAAAGAAAAAATTGAAAATATATGTGGTTGTATATCAAAAGAATCATCTCAATCCAAAAACTTAAGCTGTTAAATAAGGTCCCGAGAATAGTTTTATATTATTCTATAACACACTCCCTCAAGTGAAAGCTCTTTAGGCTTGAATCTTGCACAAGTTCACGCTATCTTGTGCTTGATTTTTATCAAATAGAATAGAGTGGTGAGTTTCGAACTCGTAATCACATGATCAACAAGGCTCTGATACAATATTAAAAGAACTATCTCAATTCAAAAGCTTAAAATATTAAGTGAGGTTCCAAAAATAATTTTATATTATTCTCTAACATTGTAGACAACTAATTTTGAAACCCGGTTCATATACTTGAAAATAATATTATTTCTTGGAACCAATAAAAAAAACATGCATAAGAAAACGATTGTGTAGAATTAAAGGGGGGGGATTAAGTAGGGCTATAAAGAAAGAATATCTCCTAAAATTTAAAAACAAATTGTGAAATCTTATTTATGAACTAAGTACAAATTAAATCATGTTCTATTAAAAAAAAACATCATAAAAATTTGTTAAAATTTTATTAAAATTAAATAAAAAAAATAAGTAATAAAGGGTGAAATTACAAGAAAAAACACCAAGCTTTTAATTTCTCTTAGATATAAGAGAACTTTCAAAAGTGAAAAAAAAATTAAAAAAAAAACCTTCATCTATTTCTTTCCTTCCAAAATGTATATATTCACACACATCTATTTATTTTATATAATTATTAATCAAAATCATTATTAAATACCAAAACAAATTGTAAACAACATCCCAAGTGTTTTAGCCACAACGTTTAGGATTTCTTATAATTATAAATATTGTTTTTTATTAAAACCACATTATTATTTTTACTGTAAAAAAAATAAATTAAAATTACACGTACCTCCGATGCCGCTGGACGAATATTGAAGACAGATGCCTAATAACGGAGCCTTTTTCACCCTATTTATCTCCTCCTTCAAAAGCATATTTACCTTCTTAGGAACCACTACATATATATATGGAATTGTTTGCTAGAGAATAATTAAGTACTTTGCATATCCAATTCAAGAACTCGTTAATTTGGTGCTCTTGTACATGTAATTAATCTCCCCTTTCCACATTCACGTAGAGGTCCCAGCAATTGATGTGAAGAGAGAATATGTTCTCAAAGCTTATTGAATCTTTTTGTGTGTGATCAAATCTGTAAATTAAAGATAGTTCTTCATATATAATTGGGAATATAAAGATTATTAAATATGATAAATTCGATTCATTGCTGCTTTTGCTGGTAATGCTTCAGCCTCTGCGTCTCTGGTTCGAGCCTCGCAACAAAATTATGATACAAACTATTCCTGAATCCTCCTACAGATTAATCACAAGATTCCACCATTCTTCATACTGTAGCAAACGTCTTTGATTGGTCAATTAACAAAGACAAACGATGTTGAGGACCAAGCAAATGGAAAGATCTGCCCTTTCGCCTAAGGGTTAAGACAAACATGTTTAATGAGAAAGCTTCTAGCTACATGCATCGCCCATGCAAATTATTGCAGGAAGATTAAAAAAAAATATAAAACAAAGAGAATCGCAATTCATGTAAAACAAAACAAGGCTTTTTAAGCACTCAACGGACCACGTATGGATGCCAATATTACATTATGTTTTGGACACAGGGCGGCGAGAACCAGAAAAAGAAATATCAGCACATAAAATATCACAAACATAACGTGCAAGAACAAAATTAAAAAATAAATAAATAAATAAAGGCACTCTTTATTGAACAGCATCGTATTTTGTGAGTTATTCAACAGTAACAGTGAAAGTTTTAGGTTTATTGTATAATTTAAATATTTTCGTTTTGACCAAAGAGAAAGAGAGAAGCGGGGGGAAAGGAAGTTCTGTGCAGCTTGGGAGAATAAGTAGAGAATAAGGATGTTTGTGTAATATGCTCGTGAAAGAATATGAGACAGAAACCAAAGCTTCCCGACCCAAGTTGCTATATTTAATCATTCTTAGAAATATAGGAAGTAAAAAAGAAAGCGTGGCCTTTTTAAGCGAATGCCTTGTCCACGTTGAACTCGGTTTCAAAGCACAAGAAGCCCTTGAAACCAAACCTCTCTCTCTCTCTCAAGAACCCTTCATCTGCTGCTATAAATATATTCTTAGCAGACCATCAAGCTTCGAATATATACCAATTTCTTGTATTATTGTTTTCTCTATTATTTCGAAAGTGTTTGACAGATGTTCCTTTACTATACATAATTTGAGTCAATCATCACTTCTCTTTTCAGCCTATTTTAAAAAGACTTTCCCCCTGTAGTACTCTTAATACCATCGAAGTGCTCTTATTTATCTCGAGAAACCCAAGTGATACACTGAGACATTACTCGAAGGTCGAGAAATGGCCAGAAATGAGTGGATAAACGGGTACCTGGAGGCTATATTAGATGTGGGGAGTGGTGTTATGAAGAAAAGAAGCGATGGGAGATTGAAGATTCCCAAGTTTCAACAGGTGAAGGAAGACAAGTTGTTCAGTCCCATAAAGTACTTTGTCGAAGAAGTTATTAATAGCTTTGATGAGTCTGATCTCCACAGGACATGGGTCAAGGTTAGCTCTCGCTCTCTGTCACTCTTTCAATTCTCCTTTCTTTTCTTTTTTCGTAGCTGATGAATCAAGGGCCTATTAGATTATGAACGTATGGTACAGAAGAACGCTTACTTTTTCGTTTCTAATATGCTCAGAAGGAGCGATATATGTTGTATATGTGTGTTTGTCAATCTTTTGTGCTCCTTTTGAAAACTCTCTCCTCCATTCCATTCTATGTTTTAAAATTTATTAAAGATAGATGCCCATTAACAACCAAAAAAAAAAAAAAGGGTTGTTCATTACTTCCTATAAACAGTGAACCTCTTGATAAGTTTTTTTTTTTAATTTTTGAACTTTTTTTCCAATTGCATTCTTCTATATATTATATAATTTTATAAAATTAAGCTCTAAATTAAAATACAGAAGAAAATACATTACTCGGCCTAAATTTTCTTTTGATATAAAAGTTCATTTGTTTATTTTTTAGTCCCTGAGTTAGAAACAATAAAGAAAAAGTTGTCCAAAATAGCAAAAGAGAGAAAAGGTGATTGGTTATCGTGATACCAACAACAAAAATAATCAAACCTAGTATCTACAGGTTTCATTCGATGATGGAAGTTTGATGGTGGTGGGATTACCCTATAAACATGTCTAAAAAGAGAGATCGAGTTTCGTTTTGATTTTTTAGGTTCAATTGATCAGTAAGTGTTTTAGAAAGATTTTTATGGTTTTGATTAGATGATTTTTTTAAATAATTGATTGAAATTGGATCTTCAACCCCAAGAAAACCCTACCTCATGTTTTTTCAACCACTATAATGATGGCCAAATTATGAGCTAGGCACAGCAAGCAATGCGTCATCTACCCTAACATGTTACACATTGCATGCCTTCATCTTTTTTATCATATAATTAAAATTATATATATATATTATTGAACTCATTGGGGTCCACAACTCAAGTCACGGGTTTAGTGAGTTAATCCAGGCTGATCGAAATCGATCAAATATATCATCTATTTTAAATATAAAAAACAAAAAAACAATGTCAGCTTGAATTTATAAAAAAAAAAAATTCAAACCGCTTTATACTAGTCCAAATTGCCTCACCCAAGCCTACGCTCCTAGGCTCTTTTTTTAGGCCAGATATGTTAGGACACTCAGGCTTGCGTACTTGGCTTGGCTTATTTTTTTAAAAAAAAATATTCTTTAATATTTAATTTATTTTTAATTGGTTTTTATTTTTTTTATATAATTAAAATAAAAATAAATTATTGAACCCATTGAAATCCACAACCGTGATTACGGATTTAACGAGTTGACTCAGGTTGATCAAAATCAATCTAATATATCATCTCAATGTTAAAAAAAAACGGAAAAAAAAATGTTACCTTGAATTTTTAAAAAAAAAATCAAACTCTTTTTAAACTTTTTTTTCAGGTTGTTTTTAAACATGCATGTCTAGCTTTTATTTTTTATATTACTTTTTGTCCTTTAATTTTATTTTATTTTACTCATATATTCAACTAATTCTCATCCTTCTATATGATTTAACTGAAAACATAAACTTAACAAGGACTCAAAGTGAGAGTTTTTAAATTTAACTTACTGATCAAATTTAATGATAATATCAAAAACTTTCCCAAAGCTTAAAATTCTTTTGTTTTCAAAAAGTTTTTACTCCAACCCGTATCATACCACGGGAAGTGAACTCCTGACACCAAAAGAAAATCAAAGTTTTAAGTAATGGGGACCCTTTTTGCATGATGCTAGATCGTTTCTTTCGGTAGTCCCGTGACAAGAATTAGTTCCTTGGATGAGGCCCACACTTACTTACCTTTATTGTCATCTTTATTAAAAAATACTTTAAAATACTTGGGAAAAATATTGTTATTTATGTTACTGTTTATCAAGGAATAAATAACTGTGAATTACTGTGATAATTTTTTTTTTGTCCATCTTGTTTTTTTATTACTCTTATAAACTCATATTAATAGATGATTAAAGCATATTTATTAAGAAATAGCAAGATTCAAATATAAGAGACTAAATGAAAGACATGGTAAAAATAGAGTTTTTCTAAACTTGAAATTAAACATATACATTTTAGTTCTTCAACTTTTCAAATTATAAACTTTCAATCCCTAAACATTCATGACATTCAATTTTGATCCCAAACTTATTTTTCTTATTTTTTTGTTTCTAATTTGAGAAAGAAGAGAGAAAGTTGTTGGATTCTAGTGGTACAAAAAAAACATCTCAGTTTAAATCAATTTTAGCCATAAAAATTGATGGTTTGGGTGTCAATCGGTTCTTTTAATGGGAAAAGTTTATACAAGGTGTTTGTTTTCCTTTAAATTTATCTAAAATTGTAGATTTGAACCTAAAAAATATTTTGATTTCATATATGTTTTATGAGGTGTTTAGGGTGGTATTTTTTTCATGTCAAAATACGGTTGAAAATGAGGTTATCTTGGTCTAAAATAGAGTCATTGAAATCTAGGAAGTGTAGATGACATATCATCTGCCTCGCATTGCCTGCTAATTTTTTTTCAAAGTATTAAAAGTGGATGACCTTTCATCCGCTCCTTAAGAAAAAAAAATTAAAAAAAAAAGGTCCAATCACGTGGGCTACTCCAGGCCTACATGCTTAGGCCTTCCTAGCTCGAAAGACATGATCTTTTTAATTTATTTTATTTTATTATTTTTATCCATTACAAATGTTTTTTTTTCTTGTTTTTTTTTTAATTTCATCATTTAATATTCTTTATTTTTATTAATTAGGCAATGTAATTTCTTTCGGTGTGATTTTTGTTCCAATAAATTTAATATTTTGTTAGTTTTTAAATTTATAAGTGTCTATTTTATATCAAAAATTATATAAAAAAGTATTCAACCCAATTGAGTTCATAACTCGGATCATAAATTTGATTAATTAATTTTGGTTAGATTAGGATTGTTCTTTTTTTGTTGCATAAATAGTTCTTAATTTATTTAATTAGATCTATGCATGAACTTTTCAAATCCCTCTTTGGGATTTTTTATTTACAAAATCATGTTGTAAAAGTTTGCATATACACTATTTTTAAGAGAAAAAAATATCCACCCACTAGCAAAGCATGAGTCAAATAGCTATAATATATATATATATATATATATATATATATATATATATAGAGAGAGAGAGAGAGAGAGAGAGAGAGAGAGAGAGAGAAAAGAGGTTAGAACACCGGATTTATTGAAAAAAAGAATAAGCACTAATATCAATTGAGTTACATCTCATTGTCATATTTTTCTCATGTTAATGCTCTTTTTTCTTTTTATGTTGATTCTGAGTTCAATACATTAAATTTCTAAAATGTAAGGACAAACCACAAAAACTTTAAAATCTTATATATTCTCTAATTAGTTTTACCATTAATTAGTTTTTGGATGCCTGCTTATGTAATTAATGGAAAGTATGCATGCATGGAAGTAACTTGTGAATGACGGTGAGAGTGAATGAATATGCTGCGGCATGCAGATGATAGCGACAAGGAACACTCGTGAACGCAGTAACAGGCTTGAGAATATGTGCTGGCGGATTTGGCATCTCGCCCGTAAAAAGAAACAGGTCTGCTGCCTATATCTATGCTTTAATTTATCCCCTTTCTTCTTTTTCTTTTTCCTTTTTGTCTTTTTTTTTTTCTAGTGACTTGTAGGTTCCATCTTTCTTTTTCCTTCTTCCCCGTAGTATAAACCCTAACCTGACTCGTGTCCCAGCTTTCAAATTAAATATGTTAAACCAAGTTAACCATATAGTTTATTTAAAATAGTATAGTTTCAATAATTTTTATAAAACAAATAAATGGATCCCACTAGGTCTCACCCGATATTTTAACTAAATCATAAATTCAGCTATCATTATTAATTAAATTTAAATAGGTTAACTCTTACGTAATTCAACATCACACATCATGATCATGAGTTTTTATGCAGCAGTTTTTATATATTTTTTTAATCGAGCTTTGTAAAAATTCCATTAAACATTTTATACATATTTTTTATTATGCATAAACTTCAACTATATTTTTTATCAAACATTATTTAAATCCAACTAATTACAGCTAATCATACTTTTTTAAAACTTAATGTTTACAACTACAAAAGCTATTTCAAAAACAATTAAATGCCTTCCTAAAGTAACTCTCTACACTAGACCATCTACTCTCCATTGACTATTAGGCCAGCCCATGGAAATTTTCAGTGAGCCTACGGCCCCAGTTTCAGGCTTGAAATGGCCTGTGCAAAATCTAGACATGGCTTATTAAAAACAATCGAAATGGGGAACCATCAATAATCGATTGGAATATCCTGCATCGATTACTGGGTAAATAATATGGGAAGAGAAGGATATACAGAAGTGAATGCAACAAACAATAACAATAACAATAACAATAATAATAATAATAATAATAATAATAATAATAATAGCATGATGTCCATATATATAGTCCAAGGAATAGTATTACTGTAGTATATATCTGAAAGAAATATTGGTTATAAAAATTGCAATTCATATCTTAGGTTTACATCTATCAGAGTGGATGCTCTGAGGTTGAAGTCCTAAGGTCTCCAGAAACATGGAAAGGTGGAAACTATGACTGCTTCCAAGTATTTCCCTGCTAGGAATCTACTAGGGGCGATTCGATAATGGCTCTTTTCTTTCTTTGCATTATATTAAGAAAGGGAATGAAGGATTATATATTCGCAGATAGCATGGGATGATTCACAAAGGCTTGCAAAAAGGCGGTTAGAGCGTGAGCAAGGACGTAATGATGCTGCTGATGATCTTTCTGAGCTATCCGAGGGTGAGAAGGAAAAGGGCGAGACCAACCTATCAGAATCTGTCAGGGATATTGCAAGAATTAACTCTGACATGAAACTATGGTCTGATGACGAAAAACCTAGGCAGCTGTACATTGTGCTAATCAGGTATATTTCTACACAGCTTACCATAGTTCATTTCTATGCTACTAGCTATACATGTGGAGGACGAAGTGAGAAAAGTCATATCTGTAAAAAACCATGACAATAATTGAAAGATAAATCAAAGGAAATCAGGATTCACTATCTGATAATAAATATCATTTTTCCTGTAGCATGCACGGGTTGGTCCGTGGAGAAAACATGGAACTGGGAAGAGACTCTGACACTGGTGGTCAGGTAGTTATGTCATACATAGCTAGTTGGCTTAGAGCCAGAATCAAGAACTTAACTGTGCAAACCTTACCAAAATAATCTTTGTGCTTCACCGCCAATGACTACAAGTACTTTTTCTGATTGCAGGTAAAATATGTTGTGGAACTAGCTCGAGCTCTAGCCAACACAAAAGGAGTCTACCGTGTGGATCTCCTGACTAGACAAATCACCTCCCCGGAGGTGGATTTCAGCTATGGCGAGCCAATCGAGATGCTGTCATGCCCATCAGATGACAGTGGTAGTTGTGGAGCCTATATAATCCGGATCCCCTGTGGTCCTCAAGACAGGTAATCAGATTTATCTTCGTTTGTTAAAGAGTTCAAGTTTTGCTAAGAAGGAAATACATATATAATCACAAGATATATGCAACAGGTACATACCAAAAGAATCACTTTGGCCTTGGATACCTGAATTTGTTGACGGGGCATTAAACCACATCGTCAACATGGCAAGAGCGCTAGGAGAACAAGTCAATGGAGGGAAGCCAACTTGGCCTTATGTGATTCACGGCCACTACGCTGATGCTGGCGAAGTGGCAGCACTCTTGTCTGGGGCCTTGAATGTGCCAATGGTTTTAACAGGGCACTCTCTGGGGAGGAACAAGTTTGAGCAACTGCTCAAGCAAGGAAGGCATTCTAAGGAGCACATAAATGCGACCTACAAGATAATGAGGAGGATTGAAGCGGAAGAGATGGGATTAGATGCTGCTGAAATGGTGGTGACTAGCACAAGGCAGGAGATTGAAGAGCAATGGGGTTTGTACGATGGATTTGATATCAAGTTGGAGAGGAAGCTCAGGGTCAGAAGACGCCGTGGAGTGAGTTGCCTGGGAAGATACATGCCAAGGATGGTGGTATTGACCTCTCTTATTCCTTATTATCACCTCTTGTGTGCCAAAACAGAACAACAATTTTCAAACGTCTTGAATTCCTGATGAAATCCTTAGTTCTAGAAAGTAACAAGACAGGAAGTTCTAGAAAGTAACAAGACTCTCGACATGAAATCACAGGATAATCTCCGAGCAAACCCTTCCATGGTACTGTCAAGAAGACTCCAAGTCTCCGATTGATAGTAATCTTCTGCCATTGATAAAAATATAAATGCATGCATAAATCAGTAATTTGGGAAGTCCCCTCCGGCCATGTTAATACCAAAATGAAGTAACTAAGAATACTTGTTCAGATGGCTCTCGCGTATGATGAAGATAACTAAGGATAGCAAGTGCCTTTCACTTTTACAGTCCATTGAAATTAAGTTCAAGCTCATGTTCTAATCACTATTTGGTATCAGGTTATACCTCCAGGGATGGACTTCAGCTATGTCACAGCAGAAGATTCATTGGAAGGTGATCTCAAGTCATTAATTGACTCTGATAGAAATCAAAACAAAAGGAGCCTGCCTCCAATATGGTCTGAGGTCAATCGTTCTCTCTTCATCATACGTGAATATTCTTGTGACATACTTTTTAAGTGTTAACTTAGAATATCTAGATATCACCCAAATCATTTCCTTTGATTTCTGCAGCAATTCTTAAAAAAAATTGAACAAAAAAATTGAAGCCACTGCATAAATCTTTATGGCCAACAAAGATAGCCTTCCAACTGATTGCTAAAGGAAACTATCTGTAGAATCAACCAACAGCTACATTTTCTTCCAATGGTCTAATTGAATTTGCAATGCAGATAATGCGTTTTTTCACCAATCCTCATAAGCCCACTATACTGGCATTATCCCGACCTGACCCCAAGAAAAACGTCACCACGTTGCTCAAGGCTTTCGGGGAGTGCCAGCCCCTCAGAGAGCTAGCCAACCTGGTAAACTATGCACTTCATGTCAGTTCTCTATAAGCATGTTTGAATACAACCATAACACTAAGCTAATTTGATTTAAATTCCATACTTTTGCAGACGCTAATACTTGGTAATAGGGATGACATTGGAGAAATGTCTGATAGCAGCTCAAGTGTTCTTACAAATGTACTCAAGCTCATCGACAAGTATGATTTGTATGGTCAAGTTGCTTATCCCAAGCATCACAAGCAATCTGATGTTCCCGACATTTATCGTCTGGCAGCAAAAACAAAGGTACAACACTTCATTTCCTAATCGATCTTAAGAAGAACTAGAGAATCTATCCCAATTCTTCTACCAAAGTACTGATTAGCAATGGGCCTGCTTCTCTCCCAAAAAAAAAGAAGAAGAAAAAGGAATCAGACTAGGTAGACTTGACACAGAGCAGCAACTCATGGTAGACAGGGTATAATGCTATATCTTCTCCATTTTCCTGTCTTTCCTGTCTGAGAACGAGAACCTGTCACCACGTAGATTGGACCACTCCTTATATCTACATAATCTATATACCATTAGCATTACGCTACCGTACTGCCTGATAGTTGTCCACACCGTAACACATTTGCTTTCTCCTTGCAACATTTTAACTGCTATAAAAGTAATAATTCTGTGGTGGCTTTGTCTTTAAGGGAGTTTTTATCAATCCAGCTCTTGTGGAACCCTTTGGTCTCACGCTCATAGAGGTAATTTTCATGTCTTAATAGCTCAAATTGGCTTAATCCATCTGATTAAACCTGGTCATTGTAATATTACCAGAAAATAAGGAGATTTTCACCTTGTTTAATAAATAACAATCCTCGGATTCCAATTTACTTAACTTGCAGGCAGCTGCTTATGGTTTACCTGTTGTTGCGACCAAAAATGGTGGACCGGTGGATATTTTGAAGGTAATGATATTCCATGTTTCTCACACTAAAACTTTGAGCCTGTTCCTTTTGTTTTTTCCTCAGAAACTGACATTCAGACTTCTACAAAGTATGCATCTTTCAGAATCATTCACAGTTCACCAATATCCAACTCTAAAACTTGAAACATGTGTAGCTTCCATAGGCAGATGATATCAGAAGTCTGAAGTAATATTTAACGCTCGGTCAACCTTTCATCTTTACAAAAGCATCCTCACAGGATTCTGATGAAACCTACTTCTGGTGGTCTACCAAAAAGCAGTTCCAATTTTCAACAAACATCCAACTTTCTTGTGGTCAACAACTCAACTTACCAAGAAAGATCTTCTCTGTTCATTTTTTTTTTTTTTCCAGATGCATAGTATCAAAATAAGCCACTTAACACCACTAATATGCATCTTCCTCTCTAAGCATTTGAAGAACTAGATTGCACGAGTCTATTCCAAGTTTGGTTAATTCATGCTGAGCTGTTTTGGTTTTTGAAATTTAGCATGCTACTACTTACAAATTGTGTAACAGAAACTAACCATCTGAAGACTCTTTGTGTAGGTGCTTCACAATGGCCTGCTAGTTGATCCTCATGATCAAAAGGCCATTGCAGACGCCCTTCTAAAGCTTGTTGCAGACAAGAACCTCTGGACTGAATGCCGAAAAAATGGCCTTAAAAACATCCACAGCTTTTCATGGCCAGAGCACTGCCGCAACTACCTATCCCACATTGAACAGTGCAGAAACCGCCACCCAACAACCCGTCTTGAGATCACACCAATTCCTGACGAACCAATGAGTGAATCTCTAAAGGAAATGGAAGACCTATCCTTGAGATTCTCAATAGAGGGAGATTACAAGCTTAATGGAGAGCTAGATGCAACAAACAAACAGAAGAAACTTATTGAAGCCATTACCCAAATGGCTCCTTCCAATGGCAAAGCGAGTGTCACTTACACTCCTGGCAGAAGGCAGATGCTATTTGTGATTGCCACTGATTGCTATAGCTTTAATGGACAGTCCACAGAGACCTTTCAAGAAATTATCAAGAATGTAATGAAAGCTGGAGGCCAAAGTCTAGGCGTGGATAGGATAGGCTTTGTACTGGCCACTAGCTCAAGTTTACAAGAAATTATGGAAGCACTCAGATGTTGCGAAGTAAAGATAGAAGATTTTGATGCAATAATATGTAATAGTGGAGGCGATATGTATTACCCATGGAGAGATATGGTAGTTGATGTGGACTATGAAGCTCATGTGGATTACAGGTGGCCTGGTGAGAATGTGAGGTCCATGGTAATGAGGCTAGCAAGAGCAGAAGATGGGGCTGAAGATGACATCAAGGAGTACATCAAGGCATCTAGTTCTAGGTGCTTCTCCTACAGCATCAAACCAGGAGTCAAGGTGAGATACTTCTGATGATATAAAAAACTGCCTACACATACTACCCAACAATTACTAATAAGAATTCCAATGAATAAATTGCAGACACGAAAGGTATATGAACTTCGCCAGAGGCTCCGAATGAGAGGGTTACGATGCAACATTGTCTATACACATGCAGCATCAAGGTTAAATGTGACCCCAATATTTGCATCAAGAACACAAGCCCTAAGGTTGGACCCATGATTTTACAAAATAGTATACATGTGAAAGAAATCATGATAGCTTATCAGTAAGATACGAAAATCATAAAGCTTACACAGAATGATTTCATGTTTAATGCAGGTACCTTTCAGTTAGGTGGGGTATTGATCTTTCTAAAATGGTTGTGTTTGTGGGTGGAAGAGGGGATACAGATTATGAAGACCTACTGGCTGGCCTCCACAAGACCATTATTATAAGAGGCTTAGTGGAATACGGCAGTGAGAAACTTCTTCATAGTGCAGAAAGTTTTAAAAGAGAAGACGTAGTCCCCCAAGAAAGCTCTAACATCAGTTTCGTGGAAGAAAAATATGAAGCTGCTGATATCTCAGCAGCTCTAGTGGCTATGGGGATTAAGTGATATTTAACCTTGCTCTATTTCTCTTTCCTTATCCTAACAGCGATTTGCATATAATTATAGGCAACAATCTCGTCCTAGATTACAGTTGCACAATAAACTCATAGGAAATCAGTATCAGTGCATATGACAAGACCTTTATTCTGATTTCTGAATATCATATAAAGAGGATTCATATGCTATTTAAAGGAAAATGTATGTGTTCTCGTATCTACATTTGATGAGCACTTTTGCACAAGCATTCTCTTAACCAGTAATATCTACAGCATCAGATGATATCCTCTTGTTCAAAAAAGATACCAGTGAGAGATTACTCTAGCTCGCTATGTACTACCAGCTACATCCACATTAGTGCATTTTTACAGACAGACCATCAGTTTTACAGTACTAGGTTCTTGTTAAAGTGCACAGTTACCAGCACAAGAGCCAGTCCATGACCGTTATCCTTAGCTTTCCTGCTTATCCATGGTTCATGTCCTTGATCACATCATGCACAAAGCTCCATTGCCACCTTGTATTCCACTCCACATGCACATTTAACCATATGTGAAATATCCTGTAAGAGGAACCCATGAACATGAACAAACGGTTCAGTTAGGTCAAGATTGGTTTTTCTGGATTGAAAACCGGAAAACCTGGATGCAAAATAACAAATGATTCCTGGCATGGAAACAGCACTACAATTCTCATTTTTACAATCAGGATGGATAAAAAAAAGGGTTCTTGAGCTGATAAAAGTAAATCACAATACAAATCCAAAAAATCCCAAAAACATTAAAAAGATTCAAATCAAGCGACAAGAAAATAACAAAGAAGAAATAAAGAAACCACAAATCTTGCTTTAAGGTCCTTCAAAGTACACGGGTTGCTTGAAAACTAACAGAAGATAGTAAGAACAGAAGCACTAGACGGTAAAAGAATGGACCTATTTTTTCCTCACATGAAACAGAATGGAAAGGCAAAACTAGGTGGATATTGGTCGAATAGTTTATGAGCATGTCCAAAACCAAAGAAAAAATGAATTCCATTTCCATTTTGAACAAAGTGTACCATGAAATTTCTCTAGGAAATGTAAAAACACAATCCAAGACTAATAACAGACTCTGTAAAAGAGCCTCTCAAGAAGTTGCAGTCTTGCAGAGGAGTTGGATAGCCCAAGACACTCACTTTGACACCTCTGAAGGCAAATATCATTCCAGTTAGACACCTGGTGTTGATTGACACAAACAGTTCTCCCACAAATCTTGCTTTACAGTCTAAATCTTGCTTTGCAAGGGGTGATGGCTGATGGGGATGTGTGGTTACTGTATCCAATTTGTTGTATCAAGAGGGGAGAACAAGAAGGGGAGATTGCAGAGGAGGTAATCTACTGATCTCTCAAGTTTCAAGAGGGGAGAGAACGAGAGAGACTGAGAGAGAGGTGGCGCTGGAAAGGGGGCTGGGGGGAGAGTGTGGCTGGCTGGTGGCAGCTGCTGTCAACTCAATGGGATAGGAGGAAAATGTTTTAAGGTTAGGTTAGGTTTCAATTTATACCCCTTTTTTTAAGTTGGTTTACATTTGACCCAGTCCAGTTTACACAATTTCAACCGGTCTGAATGATTATTATGGTTTTTAAATCGTTTTTTTTTTCTCTTGGTTCAGTGTTTTTGGTTAATATTTTTTCGGTTTTTACAGTTTTCTCAATTGATTGGTTTTTTTGAACATCCCTACTACCACCCATGATCATGACACTTCGGTAACTAAAAACACCAAACACACGTCTACTGAGATTTTAAGATGACTGCAGCATCAATAAAGTCAAGTCAAACCAAGCATCTTTTCTTTCAATTATTTATTTATTATAGATTTTCAGAAAACAGGAATTCTATGCATGGAACATTGTTGCACATGGATTCTAATATTACCCATCATTTGAGGCCCCTTCCCAATGAAAACCCAGCTTTGGCCACTTCTTTCACAATCATTTCATCTAGTAGTATGAGACCCTGATTTCAGCCAAATGCAGTGAAAAGCTGTTGACAACATTTACCTTAAGCTGCTTAATTTGCTTTTGCAGAGATTGTAAATACTCGATTTCTCCAGCTCTGTCTGATAAAAGAGCTTTGTATTCTTCTTCCAAGGTCTTAATGTCCATTTCAAAGAGCTCTGTCTACAGTCACAAAGAAATTTGTTGAGAGGTCAAGCATAAGAGTTACATACGAGAAAATGTTCATAAATTATATTACACATAGGAGAACATGTAAGCATAATAGTAAAAGCCACTCATCATTTTGTTAGGTTCATAGGCTTGGAAGCTCGATAAGAACTGTATGGAATACCAATATTGGACTATCCAAGCAACAACATTTTTTTCTGTATAGTGGGGACAAGGATAAAGGTGGTGCCCAGACAACAGGTATAGGGTTGGAAATTGTCAAAAACTTTAAAATTTGGCATTGAATTTGATGCCTCCAGACAAAATCATCTGAATCCAAACAGGCACACATATATGTACTGACTAAACATCTAACCTTAAAATCTTTGGCACTGCATTTCAACTGCTCAATAGACTGCTTCATCTGGAATAAGGCACCATGACTCGTGAATAATCTTTGTTCACATCAGATGGAAAAATAATGAACTTGAAAAAAATTCCTTTTTGCAAGAAGGAATATCAGAAACATAAAATAAGGTTTATAATGATGATAGCTCATTTCTAAGAGAAAAATCTCATTTACAGAAGCAGCATGAAGTTGAACATGGCTTTAGGTATCTACAACAAAACACCATTGAAGTTTAATTTAAACGACCATAATCAGAATAGTAACAACTTTCTAATTCTCAGGCAACTCTAAAATCAGCCAAATGGGAAGCTAGCTTTCCACTTAAAAATGTTGAAATATAGAATTAAAATGAAGAAAAAGATTATCTTTAGGCTAAGCAATTAAAAGTTAACAAGTACTTTTGACAAAGATTCTACTTATAAGAAGAAAAAAAAAATGGAGATCTCGCTTGAAGAGAATTAACAAAAAAATATTCTACAAAACAAGAAAATTACTAGCTAAGTGAAGTTAAAAAATAGCACAAACACCATCCAGTAAATGGATGTATTTTGTAAAGCATAAATCAGTGCGCAAGAAATTTACTCAAACAAGCAACCTTGTTGTTCTCTGTAACAAGTTTGGATTTCATTTGTGCAATTTCAACAAGCTTGGATTTGGCAGAGTCCAGCTTGGAAATTAGGTTCTTTTCTGCATCATTTCCCTGCTATTCCAAGGATTCACTCAGAAATTGCAACTCCTCGTACATTTTTATTGATGGATGAAGGTTTTTTACCAGATTATCCATGATCAAGTGATTATCAATAGCACACTTCCCTACAAGAAAGGTAGAACGTGAGATGAAAGTGATTGATACCCCACATCTAGGATGAGATGTTACATAACCAGGCTATGACGAGAGGTTACAAGGATACACAAACATTCCCTTTTCACTTGTTCCTTTTCTTTCTTTAAGCCTTGCATATGATGGACTTTTCCCTTCAATTTATCTCTTCTTTGTTCTATCCACACATCACAATTTACACCAAAACAGGAAGACCCTGACTTCAAATCCTAAGACATTTCCAATATAATTTTAACGTTTCCAAACCATGTGTGGGGACTACACATGAGGGAGAGTTTTTAAAAGCGGTGCCACAAGCAAACCACTCTCTAAGAGATCTAAAAGCTTAATTTTCACCTTTGTTTAAATCTTTTGTTGTTAGATAAATCCCAATATCTTGCATTTACCACTTGCAACCTACAAACTTATCATGTTCTTAGAATGTTATGGTTCACTCTTAGTTAAATTTGTGACGTAAAGAGATCAAAATATCAATGGGCTACAAGTTAATATTGAAACAATTAAGAACTACAATATTTAAAATTTC
Source organism: Populus alba x Populus glandulosa (assembly GCA_033617975.1). Lineage (NCBI taxonomy): Eukaryota > Viridiplantae > Streptophyta > Magnoliopsida > Malpighiales > Salicaceae > Populus > Populus alba x Populus glandulosa. The sequence continues at coordinate 9,730,101 of CM066155.1, read as the reverse complement.
AGCTGCCACTTATCTCTAGCAACACGTAAAAGTTATAAAGAACCATACCTTTAGTTTTTGCTGTTTGCTTGTCAAATTCTTCCTTCACCTGTAAACTTTCTAATTAGTGCTTTTGTGATGATAAACTTACCAGTAAATATTCAAAACTTTCAAAGATCAAATGTGGAAATGACAGTGAACAAGATCATCTGAAAAAGCTAAGAAACAACCAAAGCCAAGATAGCTTGGCAAAATACAGCCCCCTAAGTGCTCCAGTTTGAGCATCAATCCCAACATTAGTTGTGCGATTGGGAAGTAGAAGGCTCCTTTTTTGTTTTTTGGTAAGAAAGTAATTTAATTATGATACTAGTTTGGCCACATAGAAGGCGCTTCTTCCCAAAACATATGAAGCAAAACAACTTGTAATCCAACTCAAATTAGTAATGGTGCAATATGGATCTTACTATTTAAAATTTGAAGTGACATTATATGAATTCCAAAAGTAATATATACATAATTAAGTTCTAGCCAAGCTTGAGAGCAATTATTTGTATTTGTATTTAATCATGCAAAATAAATAAACTTGAGAACTTTTCTTGGGGACTTGGCCTTCCAGCAATTTTAAACATATTTCTTCAAAAACAAATTATCTTTTACAAAAAAAATAATGATGATGATGATGACACCTACTAATATTCTTCAATAGAAAAAAAAATTTCTACCACCTCCTCCACCAATGTTTTGGCTCCGATGAATGTGTTATTTGATATTTTCAGACTATGAATCTTTTCTTTTCTTTTCTTTTTCTTTCTTTCTTTTTTTCTGGTTACTGGAAATAGCATTCTTGTTAATTGAATAGCTATAAAACCAAGCAAACACATAGACTAACTTTAAGTAAACTTGAATTAACTAATACATTTATTGCTTTAGCCTCCTATTTTTCAAGAAGTTTCATATCAAACAATGTGATATGAATAGATCAAGCTATGTATGCCCTTTCTCATTTAAACCCTTAATGGCCAAGGAATTAAGAATCTTCAAGTCTTTTAATACGCACAACATCACAAATCCCACATGCAATTGCTCTAAACTTAGTTTCTGCACTAATCCTTACCACAACACCTTGTTTTTTGTTTCTCCAAGTAACCAAATTCCCTCCAATATAGATACAATAACTAGAAGTTGATCTTCTATCAATTAGACTTGGACCCAATCTGCATAGTTGTAGACTTCAACCTGTAAATGTTCATGTTTCTTAAACAATAGAAATCTTCCAAGAGTCCCTTTCAAGTACTTCAAGATTTTATTAACGGCATCAAAGTGTTTTGGGCTAGGTGAATGCATGAATTGGCTTACCATGCTTACTACATAGTGTGAAGCCTTTTGCCACAAGTCTTGCCTTGCACTTTTCTAAGCTTCCATTTATTTTGCATTTAATCGTAAACACTCATTTACACCCTACTTTCTTCTTTTCCATTGGCAAGTCAACTAATTTTCAAGTGTCATTTTTGTTCAAAGCATTCATTTCTTCTATGACTGCTATCTGCCAATAGAAAGCTAAAATCAAGCAGGCTGTAAATACTAGATAGGAAATCTCTCTTACCATAGATAGCTCCCTATCTCTCTTACCATAGATAGCTTCCTAGATCTAGCTTAACATATATAGCTTCCTAGAATTATTCTTTGCAATTACCGTGTGGGATCACCTCACACAAGTCTATAACCAAGATAACAATGTTAGGCGTTTTCAGCTTGAGTTGGCTATTGTCAACTATACCCAAGGAGATCTCTCTATTCAAGATTACTATTCTGGATTTTTGACTCTGTGGAATGACTATTTTGATCTTGGTACAGCTAAGATTTCTGCAGAAGGAGTGTTGGCAGTGCAGCAAGTCCATAAGATCAGCCAACGAGACCAATTTCTGATGAAATTGCGACCTGAATATGAACCAGTTCGTGCCTCTCTAGTCAATCGTGATCCTGTTCCATCCTTGGATGCTTGTTTTGGAGAACTCTTGCGTGAAGAACAGCGTCTCCATAATTAGACCATTATAGAGCAGACAAGAGTTGCCCTAGTTACTTATGTTGCTTATAGCAAAGGACGCCTCAACAAAGCTTATCACATTGTTGTTACCACTGCTGGTCCTTCTGCTCCACAGACTTTTGTTGGCTCACCTATCTCACAGCCTCCAGCAAATTTATTAACCAGAGAGATGGTGCAAGAAATGATTATGAGTACTTTCTCCACACTTGGTCTTCAAGGTACTAGTTCTTCAACTCTTTCTTGGATCTTAGATTCAGGTGCTTCCAATCAAATGACAAACTCATTTGGTGGCTTAAGTAATATCCGAAAATATTGTGGATCCTCACATATTCAAACAGCTAATGGCAATGCTCTTCCCATTGTAGTTGTTGGTGATATACTTCCTTTAAAAAATATGTCTCACCCAAGCTTGCTGTAAATCTAGCTTCTGTAGGTCAGTTTGTGGACAATAATTGTGATGTATACTTTTCTAAACATGGTTGTATTGTACATGACCAGATGTCGGGACAGCTGATAGCGAAGGGGCCTAAGCACGGACGTCAATTTTTCATCCAATTTCATGTTCCACGCACCTTGGTTCCTTCCTCTATTTTATCTCTCTTTTGTACTACATCTAAAGTGTCTAATGAAATTTGGCATAAGCGTCTTGGTCATCCAAATCCTAGAATTCTCTCCTATCTATTGAAATCTGGATTAATAAACAATAAATTGCATTCCTCTTCTAGAATGTTCCTTGATTGTGTCACATGTAAGCTTGGCAAAAGTAAAGTGTTACCCTTTCCCTCTAAAGGCAACAGAGCCACAAATCTGTTTGAGATAATTCATAGTGATGTCTGGGGAATTGATCCTATCCTTTCTCATGCAGGATACAAATATTTTGTAACCTTTATAGATGACTACAGCCGTTATACATGGGTCTATTTCTTGTGGAACAAATCAGAAGTTTTCTCCATGTTCAAACTATTCCTGGGACTTGTACACACTCAATTTTCTGCCACTGTTAAAATTCTTAGATCAGCTTCGGGTGGGGAGTATATGTCTAATGATTTCCAATCTTTCTTGCAAGCTAAAGGCATTATTTCTCAACTATGATGTTCCTATACTCCTCAACAAAATGGAGTAGCGGAACGTAAGAATCGACATCTTTTGGATGTAGTTCGGACCTTGCTCATTGAAACCTCAGTTCCTCCTACGTTTTGGGTAGAAACTCTCATTACCGCAACTTATCTAATCAATCGTCTTCCTTCACAAATCTTAGGTCTAGAATCTCCATACTTTCGGCTTCATCATTGCCATCCTACATATACAAATCTTAACACCTTTGGGTGTGTATGCTTTATGCATCTTCCTCCACCTCATAGAAATAAACTTTATGCTCAGTCCATTTGTTGCGCCTTTCTTGGGTATAGTGTCAATCAAAAAGGTTATCTTTGTTTTGATCTACACACCTATCAAGTTCACATTTCCAGAAATGTTGTCTTCTTTGAAAATCAATGTTTCTTTCCTTTGTCTTCATCCTCGGCCACATCTCTTGCCTCTTTGCCTTCCTTTAATGACACTTCTCATATACCCAGTGTTCAGGTTGATATAATCAAGCCACATTTGGTGTACAGGCATAGACTATCAGTGTTGCCCCCTTAAGCTAATGTCCTGCCATTTGCTCCTTCTTTGCCTCCTTCGGTGGATTCTAAGGTAACTAATTTGCCTCCCTTACTGCCTCCTTTAAGGCGCTCTTTTAGAGTATCTATACCTCCTGATAGGTTTGGGTTTAACCCATCCATGACACATATCTCTAATATTGCTCTCTCTGCCACTTTAAACTCTATTGATATTCCTACTAGTTATTCACATGCAGCTAAAGAGCCATGCTGGCAGCAGACCATGCAGGAAGAATTAAATGCCCTTGATGCTAATCATACTTGGGATATTGTTGATTGTCCTTCTGATGTTACTCCTCTTGGATGTATGTAGATGGGTCTATTCTGTTAAAATCAAGGCTGATGGCAGCTTGGACAGACATAAAGCCCGCTTGGTGGCTCTTGGAAACCATCAGCAATATGGAGTCGATTATGAGGAGACCTTTGCTCCAGTAGCTAAAATAACTATGATTCGGACAATTTTGGCCATCGCAACTTCACAACATTAGTGTTTACACCAACTGGGCGTGAAGAATGCCTTCCTTCACAGTGATCATCTCAATGAAGATATCTATATGCATCCACCAGCTGGCTTATTTCCACTCCTACTTCTGCTGTGTGTAAGTTGCGTCGCTCCTTGTATGGTCTCAAACAAGCTCCTCGGGCTTGGTATGAGAAATTTGCCTCTACCCTTCTTGACTTTGATTTTCTCAAGAGCAAATATGATGTCTCTTTGTTTCTACGTACAACTGCAAATGGAGTTGTGTTTCTATTGGTATATGTTGATGATATAGTCATCACGGGTACTGATTTAACTCTGATTGATCAACTAAAACAGCATTTGCAGAACTCCTTCCACATGAAAGATCTCGGTAATCTAACATATTTTCTTGGTCTAGAGATTCATGCTGGTTCACAAGGCATTTTTCTATCACAGCACAAGTATGCCATGGACTTGGTGGCTTCTGCTGGTCTCCAGGATTTGCCACCTCTTGATACTCCAATGGCAATTAATATCAAGCTATGCAGAGATGAGGGAGATTTATTACCAGACCCAACAACACATCGTACACTTGTGGGCAGCTTGATCTATCTTACGAACACTAGACTTGATATCTCTTATGTTGTACAGCAGGTTAGTCGGTTCATGGCCTCTCCCAGGCACCTTCATATGGCTGTTGTTAGAAGAATCATCCGATATGTTCATGGCACTATTCGGAGAGGGCTTTGCTATCCTGCTAGTACTTCTCTTAATTTAATTGCCTATGGTGATGCTGATTATGCTGGGTGTTCTAATACTAGGCGTCCAACTACTAGTTGGTGTATGTTTCTTGGCCCTGCACTTATTTCCTGGAAGAGCAAGAAATAGGATCGTGTCTCCAAGTCTTCTACAGAGTTCGAGTACAGGGCAATGTCCCAAAGCTTGTTCAAAATTATTTTGGCTACATGGGCTCCTTACTGAGCTTGGTTTTCAGCAGTGTACCCCTACTCCTCTTTATGCTGATAATACAAGTGTCATTCACATTACCGCTAATCCTATCTTCCATGAGCGCACCAAGCATATTGAGGTGGATTGCCACTTCATTCATGATGCGTTTGAGGCTCGGATTATATCTCTTCCTCATGTGTCCAACAATCTTCAGGTGGCTGACATCTTCACCAAAACTCTCACACGCCAGCATCATCATTTTCTTGCGAACAAATTGATGCTTATGGACAAGCCCGCATCAATTTGAGGGGGGATGTCAATAGAAAGCTAAAATCAGGCAGGTTGTAAATACTAGATAGGAAATCTCTCTTACCATAGATAGCTCCCTATCTCTCTTACCATAGATAGCTCCCTAGATCTAGCTTAGCATATATAGCTTCCTAGAATTACTCTTTGCAATTACTATGTACAAGACAATTTTCCCTATATAAATAAAAGGTTAATCTCAATGAGAGGCAATTCAAACCAATTTGTTACTATCTTCCTATTCAGATCATCTAGAGCTTCCTGAATATTTCTTGGAATAAACAATTGAGACATCTTAGAAGTAAAAGCTCTATGATTATTAGAAAGTTTTTATTAAGATAAGTATTTAGTGACATTGTTTTCTCCTCACCGAATTTCACCAAATTTCAAAGTCAAGCCATAAACTTGGATTGATTACCCAAATCATAATACATCTTGTTAACATTATCCCAGAGTTCCTTTGCCATTGAATAACACATATAATTGGAGTTGATGTCCTCATCCATGGAATTCATAAGCCACGTCATACCCATGGAGTTTTCAGCATCTTAGGTAGTATATGTTAGGTCCTCCCTTGTTGGTGCCTTCTTCTCACTAGTCAGATAGCTTATTTTTCCTCGCCCCCGAATATACATGCACAAGGACGCGAGCAGCACAAGAAGTTATAGCCAGTAAAACAAATGGTGGTGATTTGGACTAAGTGTGGCTCATTATTAGAGCCTTGGGTAGTAGCAAGTTTTGTTTCAGACATGGTGAACAAAAGCGGCAAAGAGATGGAAAAAGTTCTAGGGTTTTTAAAAAGAGTTAGTGATCAAATCTCTGCTTTGATACTATGAAGACAAAAAGTATTCTTTGGAGATCAGTTTATTAACTTAATTTAAAATAATTTATACAGGGTTCCTATTTAAAGGAGAATACCAAGCATGAAATCAAGAACAAATCAAATCATATATTCTAAGTAGGAGTGACCACTAATTTATAGGTTTTGATTAATACCAAATCTATTTTCTAATTTATAGACAACCTAATATAGAATCTTCTATTTTATAACAAATCTAGAGATAGAAGTATCATAAGAGTTGGAGATCTAATAGAAATGAGATAAAAGGCAACGGAAAGAGGAACGTCACCCTTCCATGGACCTTCTCACAAGAAAATATGGTTACCATCTCCCACCTTATCTTTAACACAAGATGACTGCATCAATTTTAGCAAAAGAAGAAAGTAGTGGAAAACTTGAGAAATTGATTTCTAACATCCTAGATGACTTACATTAGCTCCAAACTTGGCATCCAACTCACACCCATTCTACTGAAGGTCATACTCGCAACCACTTTCCACTAGAACCAAAGACCAAACTCATAGTTCAAAATTACAATGCCACCATAGGGGAAAAAATAAAAACTACCGAGAGTTTGACAAGAGCTACAAGACTACATTTCCTCAAAACCACTTCTGTATTTTGAATGTATTGAGGAATTTTATGGAGTGACTAACTCTTAGAAATAAAGATTTGTTGCAATTAAATTCAGCTTGCAAAATGGTTTTTCAGCCAGAAATAATGATTAAGGCATTTTCCCTCAACAAAATGGAGCAATTTGTACAGTAAGTTACTAGATAAAATCCTAAAATTTAATTTTCAGGTTATAAAGACCAGAAGAAAATTTGACCTTACCAAGGCATGATGAGAAATAGAGGGGGGATAAAATTAAAAAGAGATGAAGCCAAGTACTTGCTCCAGCATTGGACCATGATAACGAGCTCTACTGTTTGGGATTGTTCAATAGCTTAAATTAAGATTTCGCGACAAGTTTGTGCAACTAGTGTAAAAATCAAACCTTCCAGTTTGATCCATATTGAGAGCATGAAAAAAAGAAGATACTTGAAGATCTAAAGGCAATAGATGTGTTTATTGTTCTGAGAAGCTTATTAACTAAGTGCTGATCTTGTATGCTCCTACCATGCATCTATCTTTCATTTTTCAGGTTTGTTGAAATCTGATGCTGCAGTTCTTCAGTTCATGTCTTATATTTTTAAGTAATTAGTGTTGCTTATCACATAAAAGAAAAGAAAAGAAAAACGGATTTAGCAAGAAGTACCGATCCATGCTCTCCCATTTCTCCACTAATTCTGTGAGTGTGGACCCAATCCTGCACAAAGTCAAAAATAAACCGTAACTCTCGCAGGTTGAAAATGGGGAGAAATAGTGTACAGAAATTTTGCAAGGTAAGGAGTTTCAAAATCACACCTGTTGTTGTTGTAATTTGAAATTCATATCATCTGCAACCTTTGTATAGTAAGTACTGTTGTAGTAAACACATCAAAATTCTCCATCAATATTTTAACATGAGCTTTAACACAATTTAATCACCTAAATTTGTGACCTCAATAACCTTTTCTCTACAAGTCTGGCAGACAAACTGACTCTTTCCCGTTGAATAAGTTCCAATGTCTGCATGTTAAGAAGAGAAAGTTGCACTGAATCAATAATATGAAACATGGGTATTGATTGTTTTTAGACAATCAAGAAGTGAATAGCTTAACTACTTCCTTGACAAAATACCCATTTATTTCATACATGATATTAGGGGTGTTCACGGTCCGGTTTTAATCCAAAAATTCAACCGAACTGGAAAATAGTATTTCTTATTAATATAACCCGAACCGAGAACCGGTTCAAACCGAACCGGTTTTGTTCGGTTCGGGTCGGTTTTTTAGCATAAAAACCGGACTCATCTTCATCACTGAGGTCGGTTTTTTAGCATAAAAACCGGACTCATCTTCATCACTGAGCTAAATCAAAGGAAAATCTGACATAAAATATCAATCTAAGCTATTAATCACAGCAACCCTACATGATATCACCTTAAGAAGTTCGATATATATATGAAGTCCTAAGATCAATATTGTGATGCACATATTCTGCCTACACCCCCCATACTCCATCAAAAAATACTCTCACACTACCATATAGAAAATGTTTGTAATCATAACATTGAGCCTCAATCAACTATTCAGCCAAAGCTCATAGAAGGATTGAAGCTCAATATTCTCATGTACATTTCCTGCTGTTTTGAAAGCCCCAATTTCTCTCCTTATACTTTTTCAGAAATGTGCCATCTAGTGGACTGTATTATATCTGATGTAAGTGACTGCAGTTTCTGGTCACCCAACATGTTAGTAGGAAGAGAAGCTGCAAGAGAGTTCAAGAAAGTGGTAACGCAAAGTAGGGGTGAGCAAAAAAACCGAGAAACCGAAAAAACCGAAAAAACCGAGAAAAAAATAACCGAAAAAACCGAACCGAAAAAAAAAACCGATTAAACCGATTAAAATTTTGAAAAAACCGACCGGTTCGGTTCGGTATCGGTTTTAGGCTTATAAAACCGAAAAAACCGAACCGAACCGAACCGAAAAAATAACCGGAAAAAAACCGAGCCAAACCGGAAAAAAACCGAGCCAAAACCGGAAAAACCGAGCCAAACCGAGCCAAAACCGGAAAAACCGAGCTAAAACCGGAAAAACCGAGCCAAAACCGAGCCAAAACCGGAAAAAAATGAGCCAAAACCGAAAAACCGAGCCAAGCCGGTTTTTCCCCTAAAAAAACCGAACCGAACCGAACCGAAACCGGCCGGTTCGAACCGGTTTCGGTTCGGTTTCGGTTTTTTTTTCCCAAAAAAAAAAAAATTCGGTTTGGTTACTTTTTTTGATAAAAACCGAACCGAACCGGTTTTGCTCACCCCTAACGCAAAGCAGGACCACAGAAAATTTTCAACCGTCACAATTTAACCTGTATTGTTATTTATATGATGATTAATGTAGTAATTTCTAGATTTCAATAAAACATGATAGAGTTAAGGACAAGCAAGAAGACCTCCATTTGCTTTCTTCCTCATAAGGTTTGAACTTTGCTTTGTGAGACACGACAAATGTCAACTCAAGATGCTAGTGCCTTGTTAGGTAGCAGGTTTTGATGCATATAAAACTTTCCTTAATCATACATCACGAAACTTCATGTGAAAGAAATCATAGTTTTGCAACATGAATTACAATTTCAGACTGCTATTTAAAAAGCAAGATACAGTCTAGCACATTTTGCACTATTTAAAAAGCATGATAACTTACATTCTCAGACGAAATTTAAGTAATCCAAAAGCTATAATCTAAAGAGCTTCAACAGACATTCACATTAATAACATGGCAATATCCCGATCAAAGAAAGACAAGAAACAAATACGTGAGAATAACCAGAGTTAATTTTAAAGATTTTGAGCGACAAAGATATGTTATCACCATTTACCCCTTTTTTTAGTATAAACAAGTTATCATGTCCTAAACAAGATCAAATATCAATTATGGTGATCATGCTACGGTGTATTATACATTAGTTGGATCTTAAAGTTAAAAAGTAATTTCCCCAGTCATGATAAGCAAGTTTTATGAGAACCACCACATTATTCCAAGATTCCTTGCTACATTGTACTCTAGCAGGTTTTCTATTAACTTCTTTTTGTTTTGAGTTATTAGTTATTTATTTTAATTCATTTCAAGTTATTTCTCAAATTATTTCCATTTTGCAGGGTTAGCAACCAATAGCTTAATGCAGAAACACTGACTTTTTTATTTATTTATTTGTTTATTGAGAGAGAAACACGGACATGGTAAAAAAGCTCAGCAAATTTATAGGTTGCACATGCTAGCTCATCACGTATTTCATGTTAAGAAATTTCTCTTATGGCCTTTCTCCACTTTCATTTGTAGCTTACAGCATCACACAAGTCTTGAACTAACAGACAGAATCATGATATGAGATCATAAATCATCCCAAGAGCAAAATTGTTTTCTTTCCTTGTTTTTTTTTTTTTAATTGAATTACTTCTTGTATTAGATTCATGCTACTCTTGGAATACCTGAGCGAGAGTGTATGAATCAGAGTCCAAAGAGGCAATCTTCCTCTGTTTTTCCAATATCTGTGAGCATATCTCCCCCTTTGCCTTCATCATCTGCTCAGTGTCTTCTTTGAGTCGCTTTGTTTCAGACTTTGCTGCAAAAATAAAAAAAGAAGGTTGGGAGAACATTGACGATCAGATATCATTAAACAACTTAAATCAAAAACTTGTTTGAACTTCAAGCACGATGGTTTTTGAAAGTTGAAACTTGGTATCAAAGTAATTCAAAATGCTGAGGCAAGGCTGGTTATAATTAGCATTATCTGCAGATCACAAGTCCTAAACATAAACAATTCCTCATTCTAAGTGACTTTGACTTCATAACCTACAACAAGATGTTTCGCTTGTACACATTACAGGTGTCACTAATTTCAATATTTCGAGCTCACTCTAGCTTTAACAAATCACAACTGATGTTTAAAAATTCAAATTAGCAAATAAAAATTAAGCGTCTCATATTTTAAGCCTTTAGCAGTTATACTTTTGGCTCTTTGCTTTCCAAAAATGTAACAGTAAATCAAATAAAAAGAACAAGAAAATAGTTTCCCTCAGTTATTCCATAGCAAGCAAATTAAATTTAGAGAACGAGAGAATTTTAGAAAAAAAAACTGAAATATAATTGCACGAAAGAGAAAATAAAAGACACTGATAGCAATATTTAGAGTTATTCTAAATCGATTACTAAACAATTAAGAAAAGAAAAGAAACATATAATTGAATATTGAAAGTTAACAAGTTAGGTTACGCAAGAAATTATAAACAAAAAGTAATTAAAAAAATAAAAAAGGAAACACGAACCAGAAGCGAGGTCTTTCTCCAAGGTTTGAAAGGTAGTGATGTGAGTCTGCTCTTCAACTGAAATCTTCGCTGCTTGATCTTCCACTTCTGTACATCCATTTCATTTAAATTTACATCACTGCCACTACTACAACTACTAGTAGCAGTGCAATTTCACAATCACTAAATTTGAGATCAAATACTTCGAAATTAAGCTTCTGTTGTTGATTTTTGAGAAAGAGAGAGGGATTTTGATTACCGTTCATTTGAGAGCGAAGAGTCTTCATGTGATGCAAGTACTCCTCCATCTTCAATGCCTGATTTTCCGAATCAAACAGAACAATCCCTAACAATTGCTAGTATACTGAAAAAGAAATAGACCAGAAAAATTGAAAGAAACTGATTCAAAATCCACCTTTTGGAGAGAGAAAGGAGTGAAAAAAGTTTAGGAGGGAGAAATAGAGCCGTTTGCCCTTTGTAACCAACCGGCACGGAAGCACTTTGTGCGTGAGTGAACTTTGAGAGAGAATCTTTCTGAACTTCTAATTTAGTTATTAAAGTTCAAAAGTTTACATATATATATACTGTTTTTTATTTAGGGGTGTTTTAGTATTTTTCGTATAACATACGTGGTTTGTTTGAAGGCATTTTTATATTTTCAATATTCTGATTAACAGTAAAATAATAAAATACCCAAACAAAAAAAATTCAATAGTTTTGAATATGGGTATATAGGTATTTTTTTATTTTTAATATATATAGTAGAATTACACATGTATTTTTAGATCCAAAAAAATTTAATTAACTAAAATAAGAGGTATTGGAGTCTTTTACTCTCAATTTTTTCTTTGTTAATTATTGATTTGGTTTAGGGTAATAATGTTATTTAATATTAAAATAATATTTTAATTTAGTATATTAGTTATTGGTGGTTTGTGTAAGGGTATTTTTATATTTTTAATACAGTAAAATAATAAAATACTTTTAGGAGTAAAAAAAATCAATAATTTTGAATAGGGGTATATAGGTATTTTTTTATTTTTGATACATGGTAGAGTTACACATATATCTTTAGATCTAAGAAATTTAATTCATTATAGCCGGTGGTGTATTAAGGTTTTTTACTCTCAAGTTTTTTTAGTTGTTAGTTTGGTTCGGGGTAATGGTGTAATTTAATATTAAAATAATATTTATTTTTATTTTAAAAAAATTATTGGCGCCTGTAAAAACATTCTAGCACTTAAGAGCTGTTGTGTACTTTGAACGCCCGGTGTTGTGACTCCTAAAGGCAAATATTGGTTGTTTGTCGTATCATTTGATGTCTTATTGGCTCTTTTTTTATAATTAGAGACATCATTAAATAAAAACATGGTGGTTTATTGCTAGGAACCTTTTTCTCTCTTCATTTCTCTCTCTTATTCTATAAAAACATTATAGTCCTCATTCTTATTGATATTTCAAATTCAATTTATTTAGTTTTGATTTTAGATTTTTGATCATTTTTCCTTTTGTGAAATATTTTTTTGTTTTCAACTTAACCCTTGGTTTCTAGTTTATATATATAATATATTTTGATTTGATCCTTCTTGTTTTAATTTTTATTTTTTTTGTCATTCTGTCAAAAATTTTATCACTTTCAATTTTATCTTTTGGATTAAGCTTATGATTTGTTTTTGTTTTCTCAACAATAATAATAATAATTTCAATTCGGTCTATCTTCTTTTGATTTTTTTATTTTTTTTCTTGGTCTTTTTGTTAAAAAAATTATATTTTTTAATTTTTTCCTTCAATTCAAATTCAAGATTTTTATTTTTTTTCAATAGTAATAATAGTAGTAGTGATAATGATAATGATAGTAATATTAATAATAATAATAATGATGATGATGATGTTGATAAAAATAACAATAATAGTAATGTTAGTTATGAAAATAATGATGATGATAATAATAATAATGGTGGTGGTGATGATAAAAATAAAAATATTTATTAAAATAAAAATATTATTAATGATGATGATGAAAATAGCCATGAACTTTATATACAGATTCAAAAAATAAAAATAATCTCACATAATAATTTTTTCCTTGCTCCCTACTCATTTTATTTTATTTATTGTATTGTTTTTTTCTCTTATATTTACTAACTTAAACATCAATTTAATCATATATTTTTAAAGAATTTATTTTTTAAAAAAAACCTAAATCAATGATAAAAACTTACATTCAAAATCAATTATTAGTCTATATGGCAACTATGAAAAGCTCATATCAATATAAGATTTTTTTTCAGGATCAAATCACAATGTATAACTTATGAGTAGTAATATACTTGACTTTTGACAACACTTGATTAAATAAACATTGCTTTTCTCTTGGAATCACTTTTTGAGAAAAAATATATTTAAGAAAGAGATTCTTAAAAATTTAGAATGTTTGTGATTGCTTAACAATATGAGATTTTTATTAATCATAATTTATTTTATGATAACAATAAAAATAAAAGTAACAAAGGAATAATTGGTAATTTTATTTATTAATATTTTATATATTTTTGAAAAAAAAAAACATATTTTCTGGCAAACCAAATAGAAAAATGCATGAAATACGTTTTTTTTTTTTGCTCCCCTTTCCCTTCCATTCCATGGACTAAATGCAAAAAACAATTGAATTTAAAAGCAATTAAAAACTTTATTTTATGAAAAAAAACTAAAAATATAATTTTTTGATGTTCTATACTTCTCATTTATTTATTAAATTTACTAAAAATAAAAAAAAAAGGTAATTAAAAAAAAACAGTAAATTAACTGATGACTAAGGTAAAACGGATAAATACATTTAGGAATTAAATATATAGTTTAAAAGACCATATGGACTAATTAGTTAGCGATATTAAATTATAAGGACTAAGTTACAATAACTGAACAAACTCCTCAGCTCAGATTTCAGGGGGAAACAAAAAATAAGGTAAAATAGTCTGCATCTGTAAAGCGAAGAGAATAATAATAACTCGTAGGTCATCAGTTACGACTTACGAGTGAGAGTGTCCAAATGGCGATCTCTACAAGACTAGGAGGAGGAGAAGGAAGGAGACATCAACCATCGCTGCTACAGAGACATCAAGGCCGCTGGCGCAATAATCGATTCCCTAAACTGAAATTTTCCGGTTCAAGAAAATCATTTCGATATATCATAATAATACTTGCCTTCATTGCTCTCTTGCCTCCCATTTTCTTCCACTTCAAGCTCCGTCGCCTCCATCAAGTAACCCCTTTTATCTCTCATTTTTAGTTTTCAATTAATCTTGCTTTCCTTCTCTGATTTTTAGTTGATTTCTTTTTTTTTTCTTTTTGAAAATGTTTGTGCAGACGCAATTAAAGAAGTGTGGGTGGCTTAATGATCCGCCACTTGTTTGTGCTCATGGTGGTGATTCAATTAACGCCTTCCCTAATACTGTAAGCTTATGTTTTCTTTTCTTAAAAAAGAAAGTAAAAAAAGCAGGATTTGGATATTTATTTTTTTGGTTAAGGAATTTTGATATTTATTAGCATTAGTTTTTTTTTTTACATATATGTAGATGGCTGCGTATCATTTAGCACTTCGTTCTAAAGTACATTGCCTTGAGATTGATGTTTCTCGTTCTAAAGATGGAGTTTTATTTGCTCTCCATGACAGGTATATTCGGATTATTATTATTATTATTTATCTTTCAAGTCTGTTTAAGAATCTGAATGATAATTGAAACAGTGATTTTTTGCCTGCCTATGTAAATTGTATGTTTTACGTAGTTTCTATGTCATTGGTACAAAGATATGGTTGTACCTTTTGCATCCCGATCTTTCGTATGGTTTGCTGAATAATCATTTTGTATTCCGTTTCAAACCTCACGTTATGGATTTGTGATAATTTATCTTCGACAATTTTTGTACTTGAATATGGATCGTGTCCTTGTTTCGAGTATATGTTTAATAGCTTTAGATTCTTGGTATATGAAGTTATATTTCTGCTGCTCCGAATCTTTATTTTCACATGACACAGCCAGGGATTTGCAGCGGATATCTGGTAACAGTACTTCTAAAGTTGGGCACTTGAGCATGAAAGAGGTTAGAATTGCTGACGTGGCTATATTTTCAACTATGTTGTTAAGTTCCTCTGATACTGTTATAGTAAATGCAGTTATTTTTTCGATGTGCTTGTTAGTTTTGATCTCCTCAAATGCTGAGTAGTGTAAGTCTGTTTCTTTCAGGTCTTAAACTAAGTATGTAAACTAGTATTTTGGATTTGCACATAATGATCAAATTATACTTGGACTTCTTTCCACCTTTCCAGTCATTTTCAATACAATTGTTAAATGTTGGATCTTATGTTATTTAAATCGTGTATCTCTGTCACTTGTGATTTATCATTCAATAAATGACTGAAAAATGATCCACCGATCCAATTAGAATTTTGTTATTTTGTCCACAAGTAAAATAAAACATTCAAAATCTTACTTTTTTTTCTTTTTAGATATGTAACTTTGCCGTTATCTTTCTTCAATCATATTGATTTATATGTATGCTCTAGGTCGGTTGGTGAACTTATCAGATATTTATGTTTATCTCAACCAAGAGGGATCTTTTTCTGTTTTTGCAATGCACTAGTTGATTCAGTCAATTAACTAATGACATTTTTAGTCTTGAATTTATGTATTTTTCATTCATATTGGAAAACATCTATGAGTGCTGTTGATTAAGACTATATGTTAGTTTGTGGTTGTAGATTAAAGAATTAGCTGTGCATCACCAGTCTGCACAGGATTTTCATAATCATACAGTTCCCACTATTGAAGATGCTTTGATGGTATTCCCTGGACCCTTCATCTCTTTCTCCCTCCTACTATTTTACTTCTTATACACATTCTTCAACAATTGCACTTGCTTTTTCACAATTATGCTGATTAAATGAAAAGTCACATGCTATACACTGTTTTAATTTTTGTACTGTTATTTTCGGTATAATCTATAATCTTTGGCAATAAACAGTATTTCTGTGACCATATTTTGCATAAATTTCCAGTTGGTATCAAGTTCAGTTCGGCAGGTGATTCTGGATGCAAAAGTTGGACCGCCATCATATGAAAAGGGACTTGCGAAGGATATTCTCGCTGTTGTGAGTTTCTGCTTGCTCTCTGTCTTTTCATTTTTGATCATTTATGTAAGTGTTTTATTCTTTTGATTGTTTAACATAAAATGCATAACAATATTCATTTCCCACAGTTGTTACTGTATCTAGTACTGGATTGCAGTTACTAATTTTACCATTCAGACCTATAAAAGTGAATGGAAAGTGGTTATGCAGCTTTTTGTGAGAACTTGTTGAGTAATAACCCAGCTATTCTTGATGGATGTCTGCATTTCTTTAACATTTGATTTTAACAGCTCTAAAATGTTTTCATGAACTCATAGTTGTTGTATTTTTGGATAATCATCCACATGAGAAAAGTCAATCGCAATACAGGCCAAGTAACCAGACCACTCACTAAGGAAAAGATGGAGTGTAAGTTTTTCTTTATAATTGATTTATAATATATATCTAGACACTTGATACCACATGTCAACATATCATTAATGAACGTGTACCAAATATTAAGATCTTAGTTGTGGTCTTTAATGATTATCTTGATTGGTGGCTTTCGTTTCTGACATTTATGATAATAGATGTGGGAGATATGGGAAATTCAAGGTTTAATAATAATATATGGGGATAAATTGCAGGTACATCTTGATTTGCCAAGGATTCCCCTCACCCGATCCAACCATGAAAATTATTTGAAACCTCCCATTTGGGTCATTTTTAAAGCCTATTTTGAAATGGACCGCTGAAATTAAAACTGTACATCCCCCCCACACCCCCTAGATTAATTCTGGATCAGTCCTCAGCAAGGTTTGCGTGGCAAGCACCTTGATAACTTGGGTGCTTCACATGCATGATGTAGTTCTATGCTTTTATTTAGTTTCCCCCTCCCATCTTAGCTTTCACACCTTTTCTTTCTTTATTGTTGTCTTGAAAACTCTAGTTATGCATCTTGGTTTTTGTTAAGCAGAGAAAATTTAAACTATCAAACAACTATTAGATAGTCAATTGATTTGTTGCTTGGAGGTTTTTTATTATGCATTGAATGTGAATTTTGAATCAATATATGGTTATAGGTTTTTTAGAAACATTATGAAGGGGCTTGAATCTGCAGATCTAAGAAGTTGGCCTTATGCATGGAGAACAGCTAGCCCTGAATAATTTACTTGAAAAAATGATGCTATTGATGAATGTGGAAGCTTCCATTATCAGTATTGGTCTTTTGGCCACGTGATAATCTTGTTATATTGTCTAACACAGATTTTTAGTTAGCATGTCTTTCTTAGTAATGTAGTCCTTATGCTTGATTGCTGAAGTTTTCAGGTTGAGAGATTGCAGTGTCAGAATTGCCTTATTTGGGCGAAAAGTGACAATCTGGCCAGAGACGTAATCAAACTAAAGTCGAATGTCACGGTAAATCAGTTCGGCTGTTTCTATATCACAGAGCTAATTATTTTAGAATTGATTGGTTGCTTGATACATGGCTTGCTTATCTTTGTATGGTAATTTATACTAGTTTTGAATGTTAGACAAAGATAAGTCTTCGGAGGAGATAAAGCTGGGACTTGTGCTATTACCTGGCCTCTTCTGTTTTTTGGGGTCTTTGGTTCATTTCATAAAGAGAAATGTGTGTTAGTTTTGGTGTGGTTGTTTACTAACTCCCGAGCTGGGCTCAACTGCACTCCTCAGCTGATCATAGCAAATACAAATCCTTTCTTGTCAGATTTTAGCTTTCTTTTAGCAGCTTTTAGCTGCAACATTGAAACTTAAAGAATCAACTTGTTCATGTTACTTGTGGGATCTAGGTCCCTAAATCAAAATGTTAGAAGTACATGTTCTATATATACCTAGACACTAGAAAAAGAAGTTTTGGAGTTGTGTGTGTATTTTTTTTTTTTTAATATAAATTTACAAGCAATGGGGGTATCTGTGGGTTCCTTCAGTTCACCACAAATAAACCTCACTGCTTAGGACCAAGCCGTCCTAGGTCCCTCTAGCCCTTACATCAACAAGAGCCTACCTTGCTTTTGGGAACAGGCCCCCCACCTGGTGGCCCACAGGAGTTAAAATCCATAAAATATTGAAGGGCAAGAACCGAGGAGGTCATGTACCTTGGGTCAAGTATTAAACATTTATGCTAATAACCTTTGTGGGTTCTTAAATTTGTGATGTTATGTGTTTCAATTTTCTCACTAATATGCAACTTTATGTAAATGCTGGTCCTCTTTCAGGTGGGCTATATAGTCATGGTGGATCCTGATACAGGCATTAAAACGAAATTATTGAGAATGAAGGGTGCTGGTGTTGTTGGTGTTCACCACCCATTGATCGATGAAAAACTAGTGGCAATCCTCCATAGGTTTGAATTGCATTCTAAACCATGCATCAGTTTGCACATGCTAGCTATTGTGACGATCCTGATTATATTTGAACATGTTTACAGAAGGAACAAAAAGGCATATGCATGGACGGTTGACGATGTGGATTCCATGCGGAAGATGTTGTTTGAGCATGTTGATGCTGTCGTTACAAATAACCCCAATCTTCTTCAACAGCTTATGCAAGATATTAGAACTGAATGTCGGGAGGAAGGTTTTTCTTTGCCAAGAAGATAATATTCTTCTCAAATAGTTGAACTTGTGAGCGGTCAACCTTTTCCATTTGTGTGCTTATCACAAGAGAATTCTGTATATGGCCTTAACTAATCATTATTTGCTCAGTTCCATTAATCAACAATAGGCAACATGTAAACATTACTAAAAGAAAATGGAAAAGGAGCTATTAAATGAATACCCCAATAATAATACAAAATCGCTTACAATTATAGAAGTTAAAGGCATTTGATCATGATGGGTAATACTACCTGTTCTTTGGCAATGTCCACATGTCTTCTATATCTGCATGTTTAAACAAAGAACATCCATAAAAACCACATTCTAATATCTTGTAGTCTATTTGTTTTTTTTCACATCCACCACAAGCACATGAAACTTTGAATTAGATTTGAGCTTACCTTTCTAAACATTAGAGAACTTCCTTGTAATTTTTTTGACAACTAAAAAGTTAACCAAATCTAGACAAAATTCATATAAAGCCAACAACTTTTTATCAAGAAAACACTCTTTTAGGTGAGAATCAATCATTATTTTTGCATGGCAGCCTACTTAAGTGATCAACAACTTGCAAGATCAAATTCTTGCAAAACAAGATCCAATCTAGACATTGGCTAATCTTTATGCAAAAAGTTTTTAAGAGCTGCATGATCATAAAACATAATAGTGTTAGTTCCAAGCAAGCATGATCTAAACTTTTCTAGTGCAAAAATTAGAGCAAAAAATTCTTTTTTTGTTGTATGATAGTTGTTTGAGCCTCATTAAATATGCATGATGCATAAAAGATAACATATAAATTTCAGCCAACTCTTTAGTCTAACATAACTTTAACTGCACTTCCCTCTTACTCGTAGGAAAAGGTAAAAGACAACATTATATATATATATATATATATATATATATATATATATATTAGCTTTATTAATTTCCAAACCTTTAGCAGAAACTACATGCCTAAAACTATCTCTTGTTCAACTATGAAATGACATTTTTCATAATTCAAATTAAGATTTGTTTATATGCATCTTTTAAAAATAAAAGTTAGGTTTTTAAGACTTGCATTAAAAGAACTATCATAAACAATATAATTATTCATAAAAACCTCTATGATTCTTTTATATAGTTTGAAAATATAGTTATTATGTATTTTTAAAAAGTAGCAGGTGCATTGCATAGACCAAAATATATTATCCTATATGTGAAAGTATCAAAAGACAAGTAAAAGTGGTATTTTCTTGATTTTTGAATCACTATATCCATTAAAAAAGCAATAGTGAGACTTACCTGCCAATATCTTAAGCATTTGATCCATGAAAGGTAAATGAAAATGATTTTTACATGTTGTCAATTTCAGCCTGCGGTAATCAATACACATTTTTCACCCACTTTTGATGCGTGTAGGAACAAGTTCAACATCTTTATTTCACGCAATGGTAATCCCTAATTTTTTAGAAACTTCATGAATTAGACTTACCAACATGCTATCTAAAATATGGTAAATTATTCTAAAATCCAAAAGCTTTAAAATTTCAGCCTTCACTACTTCTATCATAGACGAATTCAAACATCTTTACATCTCCCTTGTTGACTTTGAGTTCTCTTCCAAAAGTATACAAAATATACAAGTGAAATGGTTCATTCCTTAAATGTTAGCCAAGGTCCATCCACTTACGGTTTTATGGTCATGAAGCATGTATCTAAGTTTTTTTATTTTGCACATCTATCAAGTTTTTTACAATAATCACAAGTAACGTCTCATTGTTACCTAAAAAGATATACTTTAAGTGATTAAACAAAGGTTTCAATTCAAGTTTGAATGTTTGTAAAATAAAGGTAAAAACCTCTTGTGAGAGATAAGTAAATAATGAAAAACTTTGTTATATTTGTGTGGTATGGCTTGCAAAGCTTACAATACCATGACCAAATCAACCAAATCATTATAAACTGCTAGTTCTTTTTGTGTACAAGTCGAGTTCAAACTTTGACTTATCATCACATTCAATTTATCACCGCTACCCAAATCAAACATTTGTTGTATAAAATAATATATGATATCCAAGTACATAATATAATATAAATCACTACAAAATTGCATGACATTGAAATATTAAATTCAACTATTTCACCATCAAACTTTATAATTAATATTTTTACATGCACATCAATTTTAGTTCTAGTTGTTATAAGGAATGGTATTCCTAAAAAAATAGGTGATGAATTAGGCAAGTTATCATATTTCATATCAAAAATATGAAAATCAATATGAAATACCATACCTCTAACTTGGACTTACTTTCCCCCTAACACACCAATAGAATTACACAAATAAAATAAATAAAGGAATGACCAACAATTTAAATAATAATACTAGTTTCAGTTAAAGGATAAGGCTAAAAGTTGTATAAATAGATTTTAACATTACACTAATTAAATCTTTTAAATCACACATAAACTTTTCAAAACTTGTATTACCAATTTAAAAAGGAATAGAAAATGAACTTTTATCCTTTTATTTTAGTGAGAGTTTTTTATTTTTAATAATAACATATACATTCTCCTTTATACTTACCATTTCATTACCTTTGAGTTTCTCATTTTATTTTTTATGTACAACTTATTAAAAAAAATTTACGTAAAGAGAGACATGTTTAATTGCATCCAAGAGTGGAATATTGATTTCATCCTTCATAAACATCTCTAAAATCTCTTTCTCTTGTTTTTTTTTTTTGCGTGACCTAGAAGAACTCAAAGGAAAATACAAAGTTAGCTTAACAAAGGAATTAAAAGGTTGAGAATTTACCTTGAAAGGCATGAAAATTGGTTTGATCATGTTTAGAGAAGTTTTTAAAGGTTCAATCACAAGTAGAGATGTCTTGACCTCAACTTCTTTTCCACCATATTCTAAATAGTCAATATACTTTTAATTCCTCCCAATGATTTTCCACTCCTCAATATGATAACACATGCATTTTCCCTACTAGGCATAGCTTGCGAATGCAACTTTTTAAAACCTTGTGATTCCAACTTACCAATGCCATTAACAAGTTATCCTAATTTTTCTTCAAGTTTTGGATACTTGACATTATTCTTGTTGAAATCACATCATGTTTTGTTGAATTGACAAGGCACTAGATGTAAATGATTTCATCATCTCTTTTATATCATCTATTAGCGTGCCACCTTTAGATTGACTTATTTGGAGTGGTAGTAATCTAGTTTAATATTGGGTATATCTTTGGTTAACACCTTGATTTTGTGATGCAAAGTCACTTATTTATTTCTCATATCTCAAGTTAGGATGATCTCTCTATCCACGATTGCAAGTTTTATAATTGTAATCATACTTGTGTTGTGGGTATGAAACTATTCCCATAAGATTAACTTGATTTGTAGGGTCACCTCGAAGATGAACACACCAAAAAGTTTTATAATTGTAGTCATACTTGTGTTGTGGGTACGAGACTATTCCCACAAGATTAACTTGATTTGTAGGGTCACCTCAAAGATTTGAAAAATAACTAATAGTATTTATCCATGATTGTAAGTTTTATAATTAGAATCATACTTGTGTTGTGGGTATGAGACCATTCCCATAACATTAATTTGATTTGTAAGGTCACTTTGAAAAGTTGAGAAATAACTAATAGTATTTCCTTACATCATACAAATTTCACGAGTCTTAATTTGCTGTGAGTTACTTGTCATTAAAGAACACACCAAAAAGATAAGAGTATATAATATTTGCTCAAAGTTAGAAGAATTTATCTCATTAACAATCTTAATAGCTGTGTCAATCTTTGTGCTAAATTGTTGAGTATTGGTAGCCTTATTGGATATCAATTGTCTAGCAACTCTGAGTGTTTTGTGCACTAAAACTTCTCTACTAGTAGCATCTATCATTATCCTATCTTGGGGATTAAGTTCCTCATAAAAGTATTGAATGAGAAGTTTTCTAGAAATTTGATGTTGAGGGCAACTAACATATATTTTCTTAAACTTTTCATAATACCTATGCAAAGATCCCATATTTAGTTGCCTTATTCCATATATTAATTTTCTTTTCATAATACCCATGCAATAAAGTATTCTTCAAGGAAATATCTTTGCATCTCTTCCTATGAGATCATCGTGGATCCAGGGGAAATATAATACAACCAATATTTTACCAATTTTTTTAAAGAAAAAAGAAAGGCCCTAAACTAGATTTGTTCCTCTATGACCCTAATGGGTTTCATAATTGAGCAAACAACATGAAATTCTTTAAGATTCTTATAGGGATCATCACCTACAAAGCTATGGAAAAATGAAGTAAATGAATAAGGTCAGACTTAAACTCAAAATGAACATCAATTTGTGGAAAATTAATGCAAAGTGGTTTTTGGCTCAAGTTTGGAGCAACGAGCTCCTTAAAAGTATAAGGTTGTTCGATTGTCATTTTGGCATGTTTGTTGATTGAATTTACTGGTGGTACTTGTTCAAAAATACATGGAATGAAGTTTTCTAGTTGATTCACATTCTCATCTAACACACTTGATAAATGATGCGTACTTGGTGATGATCGAATAATTATCATGGAGGTCAATTTAGTTCCTTTGCTCTTGCTTTATAAAATTTATCTAATGTTTCCTAGCTAGGTTTTTTTTTTTTTTTCGGAATTGGAGTTGGACATACAACCTACAACAATAAGCTAAACAAAACAAAACTAAAGCTTGATTCAAGTAAAAAAATTGATTAGTATCCTTAGCAACGACGCCAAAAGTTTGACGAGTATTGAAGTTGTGCAAATTTTAACCCTTAAAATTAATGATTTATAGTATAGAAATTAAGGGTATCGTCTCACAAAAATACTAGTATTAGAACTTAATTACTCAATCAAAACAAGCTACTTAAATTTAGATTAAAACAAATAAATTAAAGATGACAAAATATGCTAATATGATGAATCAACTAATATGTAATTTAAATGATAAGTAATTAAAAGGGGGATTTTGTTTATGATCTAAACTAACTAAAACAATTAAGAAAGCTAATAAAATGAAAGAAACCAATTCTGAAAATTGAAAGACAAATTTGCTAGAATATAAAATATATAGCGAAAATTTTTTAACTTCAATTATAATAATTATTCCTCAAGGATAATTAAACATTAATAATTGAATTTAAATATGATTTCTAATCTGATTTGTGATAATAAATAAAACAAACATCAAACAAAACAAGTTTTTTTTTCCCATCTATCCTTACTTTTTAGTTAACTTAGCATTCATGCATCAATTAACTATAATCATATAATAACTTTCAGTAAGCATGCAATAATTAATTACATGACAACATTGAAATCAAGATAAGTGCTATTAATTCAAGATAATTAAACACACATAGGGAGTTAATTTAATTAAGACTTATGTTTTCTAAGTAAAAAAAAAATAAAACATGGGTTCAAAAATTAGATATTCATGCTACTTAAGTTAATTAGCCATGAATTTAACATAAACTAATCAGCTAGTAATAGATTTAAAACCAAAAACATATGCTGCGCATGATATAGAATTTAGATAATCAATTATTAAGTTTAATAATAGAAAATCATAACTTATTCATGTATCATAATCAAATATAGAATAATTTTAAGTACAAATCCACTTGATAATTTAAGATCCAAGAGTACTAACCTCTTAAAATTAAAAATTGAGCTTGTTGCAAATTCAAAAAAAAAAGATAAAAAAAAATCTCTTATTATCTTCTCCTATATCTTTGAACATGATTCCTCCTCTATTTTAGAGGTTAGAATTGGTTATAAGAAATTAAGAAGGTGAAGAACTTTTCTAGTTAATAACTAATTCCTAATTAGATTACTTTAAGATTTCCTTACACTAATCTAACTCTAATAACATGTGCGTTGACTTTGACCTTCTATAGAGGTTTTCTAGTAACATGGGACCCTTACCACATCATTAATGAGCTATCATATTATTATTAGAAAGATAATCTACATTTGACCAAGTTTGTTGGTGAATTTCGATTTTAATTTCTTAAGTGTCTTTCTTTCTCATCAGGATGAGTTACCAAGCTTGCTATATATAGATGAAAAAACTTAGATGTCTAGTTTTCATCCCAACTAAAATCCTAACAAAACTCTGCTTGGATCTTAAATATATGATCCAAAGAGTACAATGAGGTCCATTCTAGCATATTTGAAAATTTTAACTCAACATTTTGTCATATCTTCACCAGAGATTCTATACACCTAATTTATACTCTGACCAATCCTAATCTTACTACGATTCCTTGTTTAAGTTGGATTACTAATACAATTAGGATTTGCGTTTCTTAGCTCCAATGACTTGTTTAATATGCTCTTCCTCGGTCTTTGCTTGAAATTGTGTTAAAAATGCTTTATTTAGCTTCTTTATTTTTCACGCTTTGTGTCTTCATAACACTTTTAAGTACAAAACAAGTTAAGTAAGCTATTATAAGACATAAAACACACATAAAAAAATTAAGAGCTGAGTATTTAAAAACAAAATAATATGAGTGTATCATTAGATATAAAATAAAAAAGGAAAATAATATATCACAATTTTTTTATTTATATTTACTATTATAAAATTATAAAGGAATGCTAATTTGTGTACTCCACGTAATCATAAAAAGTGAATTCACATTTGACAGGTTGCGATTACTCAAAACTATCAATGTTATATTCCAAAAAGAAAATTGTATAACAAGAATCATTTGCTTTTCTTGCATACGTAGAATAAGTGGTATGAAAGCTACTATGACTTTTCAGGCATAGACATCTTGTCCATTCCCTTTACATAATCTTAAAGGAATCCATTATTTGTTTGAAGGAAAATGGTTTAATTTTAAATTTCTCAATATTATATTTACACTGTATCTAGGAACTAGCTTAAAGAGGGAAAGATCACGAGTGAGATGAAAAGAAAAACAAGTGAAAGAGAAGTTTTTTTTTTTCCAATATTTAAGGTCTTGCAACTTTGTTTTATCCTATGGTCGATATTTATAAAAACAATTATTGTGTTTATTTGTTTATTGTAGGGAGCACATACATTCTTTATATATAAAAAAAGAATCCAATCTATATGACCTAAACCAGGTATGAATTTGATCTAAAAATATTTGCTGATTAATTTTGCGAGATCAGACATATCTCTAAACCGTACATCGAAACTAGTTGAAATATTACAGGAAAATAATAGATACATAAAACTATATTTTGATAAATTTTCAAGTCAAATGGAGTTTGAAAATATATTATTTCATAAGATTGAAGCTAATAAACAAATCTTGTCAAATCTACTAAACTAGACCCTATATATTTTTTGGGATATATTTAGAGTTATAGGTGGAATTTTGCCACGATTCAAGCTAGGATGAAAATTAGATATTGCAAGATTTCCAACCATTTAATAGTCAAATGACTAAACTGTCTTTGAAAGCAAAATTTCTTTAATTGGTGTTTAAGAGCTTTTTTATATTTTCATCATAGTTTTTGAGTTATAATCAAGTGTTTTGATGGGGCAATTTGATAGTTTAATAAATATAAAATATAATTAAAAATCAAAAGCGATTGGCGTTTATGGGAGCCTTTACCGTATTCAGATGACTCGTATGATATCTCTCAACAACCAAACATTGGCTTTCACAGTGGAGTTGGGAGTGGCCCATCGAGCTTTTCTCAATGGTGGGGTGCGTGTTTGTAGACGACAGATGGTGTGACTTCGAGAAACTATTTTTCTTCTCATCTTATTTTTTCTCCTCGCCTTGAATTACACGTCTATCATTTCAAAAATTAAATATATCCTCTTAGTTTGTATTTGTATCAATTTTGGTTACTTTTTTATTGCTATTTGTTTTTTGTTTATATCGTTTTGAAGTTGATTTTGTTTTTCAATTTCATTTCTCAATATTTGATTTCATTTAATTTCTGTATCCAATTTGGTCTTTATTATTTTGATTGCTATTTTTTAATATATTTCTTGATTTATTTTGTTTTTCAATTTCATATTTCATTATTTTATTCATTTAATTTTTATATCAAACTTGGTTCTCAATCTTTTGATTGCTATTTATTTTGTTTTTTAATCTTTTTATTTATTGTTTTTTTTTTAAATTTCATCTCTCGATATTTGGATGATTAAGAATTTTACTTCTTGATTTTTTCATGTTTAAATTTTATAGGATAATTCCGATTTCATAATCCAGTCACGGGTTTTGAATAGCTCAACTTGACTTTAATTTTTTTATTTTTTATTTAATTTGTTTTTCAATTTTATCCCATAATATTAGATTATTTAGCCTTGAATCTTGTGATTTTTTCTGCTTTTTTTATAAAGAAGTTATCCGAATCTCATATCTTAAATTACATCTTAGTCAAAGTTAATTGAGTTGATTTTTTTTACTGATTTTAGTTTTATCTTTACTTTGTTTGAGAATCTCTATTTTTTATTTAATTTTTATATATAAAATTCTTTCAGTCTTTAGATCAGGAATTTAGCATAGTGAAGTCACGTCGGTTTCTTTTTCCTTTTTCTAAATAAAAGCTTGTTTGGCAGTGTAGTTACGGTTGCTTTTCAAATAACTTTTCGTGCCAAAATGTATGTCAATGATATTTTTTTATTTTTTAAAAATCATTTTTGACATCAGCACATCAAAATGATTTGAAAACACTAAAAATATATTAATTTGAAGTTAATAAAAAATAAAAAAATTTTAAATTTTTTCAAAAACACTTTTAAAACACATAAACAAACAAGCCCTAAATTTGGCATACTACTCTAGAATGCAGACTCGAATTACTCTTTGATTTTCTTCTCCAGCAAAACGACAGATCCATGCGCGGTGAGAAATACACACCTGTGTCTCACCCACACAGTACGCCACTCTAAAAAAAAATGGAATTAAAAAGGGAAAATGAGGTGGCCCCATCCCACAAGGTACCGACCTAGCGTTCCCGTGACGTTGTCACAGCAGATGCAAACCGAACACGATTCCTAAAAAGTTATACAACTACCTTTCTTCCCCTCACCAGAATATCTCCTTTAAAGAGTAAAAAGAATCTGGTAATACATGAGGAGGAGGGAAATGACTTTAATTTAATAATTTAACAAATAAATAAATACAAGAAGATCGAAAGAAGAAGTGAAAAAATGGCGATACCGAAGATGGGATTGATGGCTTGGTTTAACAAGAGTATCGTCGATCCTCTCTATCAAATCCTTAGCAGGTTCTTTAATATAAATTTATTTATTTATTTATTTTATTTTTATAGAATTTGATAGATTGTTGTTATATATCGTTTTGCAGGGGTTTAGAGCCGAAGCAATTGGCTCTCTCAACGGCACTTGGTATTACTCTCGGAATATTTCCCATTTGCGGTATGCTTTTTTATTTTATTTTTAATATATGTATATAAAATGAAATAAAATTATATTGTATGGTTCTTGAAGCTATTAACTAAAATAAAGAATTTTGGTTGGATGGGTAGGTGTTACTGTTCTGCTTTGTGGAGTAGCTATTGCGTTGCTTAGATCTCTTTGCCATGCTCCCACTGTGATGTTAGCTAACTTCATTGCTACTCCTTTAGAGTTGAGGTATTTCTTCTTTCTGATCATATCCATCTTCATCGTTGATATTGCGTTATAAGTTTCGGCTTCTTTAGGAAATACTTGGTGATTTGATTTGTGTCTCTGCATGCACTAACGGGACATGGTATGCATTCGGACATGATAATAGCATTTTCTCTTTGCTGCCCTTTTTGTGCATTTGCAGCGTACTGGGTTCGTTTTTCTATTCTGAATTCTGAATTTTGTGTTTCACTTTCAAGCTTGGTGGTGCCCTTCTTGCGTTTTGGCGAAGTTATATCCGGTGGACCGCATTTTCCATTGACATCTGATGCATTGAAACAGGTTTTCACAGGACAAGCTTCGCGTGAAGTTATATTAAGTGTTGCCCATGCGGTAAGTAGCCAAATTGGTTGTAACCAAGGTTCTTGCTCCATCTCACATGAATGAACGCAATTGTAATCCCATGTTTTCCTTCTCTGCGTATTAAAATCTTTAAGATATTAGGTTTAATGGGATCAAGAAATGAGTCAGTATACCGAAGTAGAGCATTGAATTTAGAAGTCTGAAGAAATAGTTTTCCAAGGGAGCACTTAGACATGAAAAGCTTATCTTTATTCGAACTGCAGCTCTTATGTAAATTATAGAAGTACCGAAATATATCTTGGTTCAATTAAATTTCAGCCCTCCCAAACATAGTAATCCTGGTAGAGGAATAATTTGTAGACTACATCCTCCAGTTAATCAGTTGAGTAATATGGTAATCAATAACTCCCCCATGGCGTAAAATATAGTTGTGTGCTCAATCTCTTTGAGGATTGAGGGGATCATAATCTATGATGTTCCTCAGCTTAAGCTACATCTTATTTTGAACATGATCTATTTTGATGAACTTGAGCTTGAACAATATTATATGTCTAGTTTGCATTTTGTGCTCCACTTGGCTTGTGGTCTTCGTTTGCTGTATGCCAGTTACCCTTTCTCCCTAATGCCTTAGCTGTTGACTGGCATTGTTAACAAAAGAAGCTTGGATAATAAGAAGTGTGAACATTTCTAGGAAATGTGTTTTCCAAATGTTCTAAGATCCAAGGTCATGGGGCCAAATTGGTACAAGTGACACAGCATTTGCTAATTATGCTACTCCTATATGCTGGATGAATGTTGAGAATGTCACCGTAGAACCATCTAGTGGGTGATTGCAATGCTCTGTTCAAAGTGTAAGGTTTTTTAATTGAGTAGGTCTGTATTTGTGAATTAACCTTTCAGATGATTCTTGAGTCCTGCAACGTCATGGCCAGAGGATATTGGTTTCTTTAAATTGAGTAATCTAGGACATGTTTTGGTGTCCAAGGTGGGAGTACAGAGTTACTGTTCTTGATGTGCATGACTAAATTTTGCTTTAAGAACATCATATGATAATTTTAGGTTATTATGGTTCTTCATGTTGAGAGGATGGATGAATCGAGCCACATACAAGATGAATCAACTCACATTCTAAAAAATGTGGATGTAACGAGCACACAGATGTACAAAATCCTTTCAGTTTATGGAGTTGCTGTCTTATTAATTATCCACTTTCTAAAGACTGTGGATGGTATTTTTTTGAATAGGGCATATGCGTTAACAAATGATGAAGTGGTAGAAACCCCGTGCACTCGAACTGCGCATAAGCGAAGTCCAATGCACCATTAGTTCAAATTAGAACAAGGAGGATAAGATGTATTAAAAATCAAGTAGCAGTTTCGGACCTAATTTGACCCCAATGCTGATTGTTGTAAAATTTTAGATTAGATAGAACTTTCAATTATTGTAGTGGATCAGCAATGCTTTGACTTGTTCTTTTCAGTTTCGTCCTTGAACCACTGGGATGATTCTGCACTTTTAAACGGTCTAAATTTGTGGAGCTCTTGAGGAAATCCATATGTGGCTATACCTGTAGATTCAATATTTTTTTTCTGTTTCCTTTCATAGGTATTCTTATTTTATCTGATATTTAATGTTAACACAATGATTTTGCAGCTGTTGGGATGGCTAGTTGCAGCACCCTTTATTCTGGCTGCACTCTACATAATATTTTTGCCATGTTTCAAGGTCTTGGTTCACAAGTTCAACACCGTTCCATTAAGCCCGAAGAAATCACCCAATTCACTCGCAGAAGTCAAGCTTAAGGTAAGGGATGTTTAATGAATGTTTTGTAAGCCATTCATTTACTGTCCATTGCACTGACAGCAAGACCGCTGATTGACATAATAATACTGTATGTACATAAAAATTACAGAAACTTATTGTATACATAATGTCATGCCTTATGAGCTTGCTGTTGCCGATTTGTTTCCAAAGTTTGTACTTGTATTTGAATTTATGAAAGTGGAAAGGTTCCTGGTTAATTTTGTCAGAGGAAAATCCTACTGTTGTTTCTATTTTGGGTGTACTTTGATTGCTTTCATCAAATTGTCATTTTACTCTTGGTTTTGGGTTGGCCAGAATCTTGACTTTGCTCCTTTCTCTGCTGTTGTAATAATGTAGTGCGAGTGGTAGAACCATATGAAGGGAGTCCGTGTTGGCTTGGCTGGCTATATTTCTACTTCTGTGTTTACTAGGAATTTTAATGGAATTGGATAGAAGTTATTGCTTTCAATTTTGCTTCTGGTGATAAATGTTTCTTGTGCTCCATTACCAACAGTCTTGATCGAGTTCGCATTTGTTTATTTATTGTTCTTTGTCGCCTCCTTGGTTCCTCTTCCAGATTCCTATGGAGCATGGAAAAATTATGTCCAATAACTCGAGGATAGGGGATGCCAATTGAACATGGAAAATCCAGTCCCATATTGAACTCCAGGTTAGGGGATAGCAATACTGCTTCAAGTCACTGAATACAGGTTTTATGCCTGTTTTGGTTATTCACCTTGCTCTTAGCAAACTGTGCCCATTTGTCTTGTGGAAAAGTAGTGTTGTTGGTGGTGGTGGTAATAAGAAGTTGCTACCGGTTCAATTAGTTTCAAGATCTGTTGTGGGTATAAAATTCAGGAGGTAAAAATGTGCTATTAAATTCAACTGAACAGGTGAATCTTAAAACTTCTCAATACCATTCCTTGTCTAGTCTAATTTTAAAATTAACATATATGATATTTAACTTGGTTTGTTTAAAAATAACTTAGTTCACCAGTCAAAAAAGTTTAAGGATAAAATTAAGATAATAAAGATGAAATTGATTTTTTCTCCGACTCAATTTCTTGTCTAACATAGATTTGAAGCTTCTCTATCATGACTTGACTTGACAGGTTCAAGAAAATATTGTTTTAGAATTAGGTTAAGTATACCTTCTTTTCTTTTCTGTTTTTCTAATTTGGTTGAACTAGTTCGAAATGATCCAGTTATATGGTTGTAGCTTTATGAAACTGAAATTGAATCAGACTGAATGATTTTTCTAGTTTTTAAATTAATTTGTTTGATTTTTTCTATTAGTTTGGTGTTTTCAATTATTATTTTTTTGTTTTTATGATTTGCTTGGTTTATTAGTATTTTTAAACACTCTTTATTTGCATATCAATCAAGAAATGATCTAAAAAGTAAAAATTTAATAAGTTTTATTTAGAAAATTTTAATATTTTTTTAAATATTAATTCTAGGATTTGAATCTAAAAAAATGAAAGAAAAAAATTTAACCACCAAACATATTTAAAATTATCGTACATCTCCATCAAGAGTAATACCAATCAATTTTTAACTTCTAAAAAGCAAAAAATAACCTCATTTTTTGAAAAACAAAATGCCATACTCAATTTTCATACAGTCCAAAAAAAAAAAAACTTCTAAATATAGATAAAAGAAAAAAGTTGCCATAATCACAATTCACATACTATAAAAAGACAATCCCATATTTGAAAAGCATGATAGGAATAGGATAGGAGAGATTTATGATTTATGATGATAATTTTCAGATTGGTTTGATTTATACCTATAAAAATGAAACTTAAATTTTTTTAAAAAAATTAAATTAAAACCAAATCAAAATCAATATCAACAAACTAGTTTTAAATTTGACATAAAATTATAAAATTTCATTTTTTATAATAATCTAATGATTAATGTTTTTTTAATAAATAAAATATATTTTTTTATTAAAATTAGTGATGAAATCATAGTGATAAAACCTCTATTGTCCTAGCGGGTTAATATGAAATTCAAGTTGAAAAAAATATTTGATTGATTTAGTCAAAAACTTAGTTTGACTTGTTGACTTGAAAAAACCTTGACACTCAACTTGTTGATTTTATCTAAAAAAAAATGATTAAAACAATATTATTTCTATTTTATATATATATAAAAAAATTAGAGCTTGATTTTATCAACTTATAAGCCTAGCCTTGCCTAGATTTAGTCCTGAATTATGTTTTAAAAACAAATTTATAATGTACTTTTGATGAGCTTGCAATTCAAATTAATATTGTTTAATTTTCTTACATATTTAATTTTTTTGCCATCAAATATTCATTTGTATTAAATTATCGATGCCAATCTTGTGTTATTAAATTTTCTTGCCACTGAATATTTATTTTTATTAAATTATTAATGTTCTTGTGTTCAATATTTTTCTTGCATTCTTGATATTATTTTTTATTTTATTTGAGTTAATGAACTTCTATTGCATAATAGTTTAAATAAAACACACCTACATGTTAAAATTGAAATTAAAAAGCTGTCTTGAAAGGGTAAAAAAAATAAATATTCATTGTTCACACTATTATCCTAAAGCATAACAAGAATATTGCACTTTAATTTATTAACATTAAAACTTGAAATTCAAAATGCGTAATTATAACATGATAAATTATATTAGAAAATATAAAAATAAAAAAAGTAGTATTTTTGTTATTCATTTTTAATAAATATCTTGATTTTTTAGTTAATTATTACCTGTAATTCTTTATTAAATTTTATAAATTAAAAAAATTAGACATCTTAGATCACAAAATACACCCGGTTGATGAAGGAATAAAGAAATATATGAACACTGAAAAGACTATTGTAACAGGAGCAGCTTAACAAGAACTTGGTAACTCTTTAATACATTTATTATATGTTATTGATCGACGGCTGCTTTTTCTACAAGCCCTTTCAACATTTTGAAGAATCATATTCTGCAACTTTTTCTTAATCATTTATCAACGTAACAACGGGGTTAGAATTAACAGCAGGGGAAGACTGGTGGGGTTGAAGATTTCCAAAGTGACGGCTCATCATCATATACCATGAGATAGTCAATTCTCTACTGCTAGTAGGAAATTTGGTGTTGGTTTTTTGATGATAAGAACATGTTGATTTTACAGCAACCAGAAACGTCGAGAAATCAAAAACATCTGCCGAGAAGAATTAAACCCGTTTGTTTTTGCATTTTTTTAAAAAAAAATTTAACTTTTTTTATTTTTTTATTAACTTCAAATTAATATGTTTTTAATGTTTTTAAATTATTTTAATGTATTAATATCAAAAATAATTTTTAAAAAATAAAAAAATCATTAATATATATTTTAATATAAAAAATTATTTAAAAAATAATTATAATCACTGACAAACAAGTTATTCAATAGTGTTTAGATACACTGCTATTAGAGATTCTTGTCTGTTAGAGATTTGTCTGTCAGATATTATAGTAATATTAATGGTTTAAAGTATTTTTTATATAAATATATATAAAAATAATTTTTTTATTTGTTAAAATTTATTTTTAATATTAATATATTAAAATACAAATTAAAAGGTTAAGCAGCACGTGTGAACTTGTGAGTGCTATTACATGAGGCTATAAAAACATATTTTTTTTATTTAAAATTTCAATAGATTTTTTTTTCAAGGCTTGATTTTTTTCAATTAGTTTCGTTTAATCGATTTTTCTGTTTTTTTCTAACCTTAGATTCAAGTATAAACATCAAGTTACTATGACAACGTTTTGTGGAGGAGATTCAGGGTCTTCCACGTGACGCAAACTCCCCAGATCAGAAAAAAAAGAAAAAAAAAATATTTTTTTCTCAGTTCAAAGCATTCTCTTCTTTTTTATCAATTATCCAGAAAACAAAAACAGATAAATAAAATTTGCTTTTCCAGTTTTCACAGATATCCAAAAACAAACCCAGCTTGTGCTTCTGCTCATGATGTTTCACCTACCTTACCTTACCCTGCCCTGCACTCCTTCATCTTGTGATACCTCCTTTATTATTTAGAGCACACTTACATTTCCTCTCCTTGCTGCTTTTATCTATTTTAATTCCCACATTTTCTTATTCTCTCTCATTTTCTAAAGAATTTAACTCTTTCTTAATTGTTTATTCTTGTGCCCTTCAAGATTTACAAACAACAATCCCTCTCTTCCTTGATTTGCTTATTTTTGCTCCCTTCTCAATCCATCAAATATATTTCTAAGCTTTATTCCCCATCTGGGTTCTCTTCAAAGCTTGCATTTTTTTTTTGTTCTAAGATTTATGTGAATCTTGGGTTGTTTATAATTGAACTTAGTGTACTAATTTGCGATGTCACGTTCCAAATCAGAGCCGCCTAGTTGCTGTTCAACAACAGCCTCTTCTACTTCACGATCACCGGTAGCTGCAACTGAGCTGAAGTTATACCAAGCTTTCATCTTTTCTGTTCCAATTTTCTTCACTTTCATCCTCCTCTTCTTGTTTTATTTGTTCTATCTTCGTCGTAGAAGGGTTGACTGGGCATCTCTTAGAATGCGAGCTTCTTTGCAAGACCACACCGTTGACATCTCTAGAGTAAGATGAGGTTTTGGCCCTTTGTATGCTTTTTCATAATTCGCGTGTATGCAATGTCAATTTGGTTATGTACTTTTGGTTGTGAATTAGCAGGTTGAGATGGGTTTGAAGAAAGAATTGAGAGAAATGCTTCCCATTATTGTATACAAGGAAAGCTTCTCTGTCAGAGATACACAGTGAGTACGCTTTTCTTGATTTGTTTTACTCTTTGAATATTTTCTTGTTTCCTTTTTAAATTTGGTAGGCTTATGATTCATCATACTTGTTATTTTGCTTTTGCTTTATAAATATATTTGAATCATAATCTTATCAATATATGTATATGTATAGGAGCTTAAAAAAAAAACAGCTCATGATACTAGCTTGCTTTTATATGCTAAGAGGAGTGGAGGTGGGAGTAATTTAGGCGGAATATTATGGTGCCTTAGAACAATCATTTTCAGCATGCTTCCCCCCCCACCCCCCCCGTGTGAGGGTTTCTGTGCTGTGACTTGCAAGTGTCTAATGCTCATTCGGTGTTGTTATCACAGATTGACAATGTGATGGAGTAGTTGTTGGCCATGTTTCTGTTAGCTTCTATTCAGTCCACTTATAAACTTTTGAATTGAGTATTATTTATCACGTAGATTTCGATGCAAAGAATATCATTAATGATTGTGCTATGTTGTTACTCCTTTGGATTAAATACATTAAAAAACAACGATGGGCAAGCAAGCAGGTTTTAAATTTTTAATGTTCTGTTCTGTATATGATGGTTGAGGGATCATTCTTGTACAAGATCAAATCCCATGTCATCACTATATTTTCTAATCAAGGGCCAATTTCTAATTTGAATTCCACAAGTAGTTGAATTTCGATTTATATGACTTTGGCTGGCATTATTGTCATAATTTAACATGATAATTCTTTTCCTCATTATTATAAGAAAAATCAAAGCATTGGTATTGCTCGCGTGATAAATAATTCGACTGCATCAATAATGGTCTTTTTATTTGGATCCTGCAAGGCCATTTCACAAGGAAACCATTGTGTACGCAGAAGCTAAGTAGAATGGTTTCATATTTTACCTGCATCCATCTCAAGATAGCTTGAGCCACTATAATGATGATCAGTTGACTATGCTCCAAAGCACGGAGTTCTGAGATGCAGTCAAAGGGTCATCTTTGAAAAGTAAGGAAAAGATGTAAATATGATCACAGTTATATTGTGGAAAGTGTAGATCATATTTCAAGCATTTTTTATTTTAAAAAAAAGGTACTTTACCTAGTTTTCCATATTTAAAAGAGCTGGCCTGACTACTGGTGTGCATCATTTTCCATGAAAAAAGAAAATGTACTTCAATGTTTTAAAATGGTTAGATTCGGGGTTTTATGCATCCACAGGCAGAGGCTGGGGCTAGGTGGTACATTGTCCAGCCAAGAGTGAAAGTTTTCCCTCATGCCATTGTTCTTATAGTTTTGCATAGAGGAAGTTAGGGCCCAAATGAGTTCTTGGGTCTATTTCATTTATAATTATCCAAGTCTGCTATGCAAGCACATCTGAACAAGTTATTGTGAAGTAATACAATAGAATCCACAACCTTATAGTTCGATTCTCTGTATTCTATACTTTATCTAGAAATAATTCTGTGAGAGAATTTATGCGGTGCTCTTAACAAACATATATATATATATATATGAAGTCTTAAATTTGTGACATGTAGCATGCTACATGAGCTGACCTTGAATTAATGACATTCAGAGGGATTTCATGAATTAATTCTCTTCCAGCTTTTATTTATCTCTGTTTCCTACGGGAGGGATTTATTCCTGAAATGCTTTGGAAACATATGATGCAATTATATGTTCTATACTTTTATATTCAGTGAGTGCCTTAATTGCTGGAATTTTAACTTGAAGGTTGTTAGGAAGAATTTTTCATATACAACAATGTTGCTATATATTTACTCAATGTTGTTCCTTGATTTTGATGAGAGAGCTGAATCATATACAAAGAAATCTTGTCAATGTTGTGGATTCTTGGATAAGGGCATAGGCCATGAAATTCTTTATTTTCTAACAGCATATGCAGTGAGTTAGAGCTAATTTTTTTTTTTTGAACAAATGAACTTGAATAGAATTTTGAAGGCATAATGAAACATTCACACTCATGAGCTCAATAAGATGGCAAGCATCTTTACTCATTGGCTAAACGATAGGGAAAATTTTAATCACTGCTTTGCCATATTACATCTTCAGAGGCATGAGGCTGTAATTCAGAAATTGCACCTATAAAAGTATCTGAGCTTTGATTATCTGATGAGGTGCTCACTTTATGAACACAGATGCCCGGTATGCTTGGGTGACTACCAAGCAGAGGATAAGCTCCAACAAATACCTGCATGTGGCCACACATTTCACATGGACTGCATTGACCATTGGCTTGCCAACCACATTACCTGCCCCCTCTGCCGTCTTTCCCTCCTTGCATCAGTCAAAGCTCCTAGTGAACCACCTAGAAATCAAGTAGAAACTGTTCAGGAATCTTCTGCAGCAGAGAATGGTGAGGAAGCATCTGTTCAACCAAGGCCAGAAAGTTGTGAAGAATCTCAAGCGACACCACTCTCTCAGTCAATGGATGAAGAATCCAGGACTCTTCAAAACAGTGCTGGAGAAGAGCAAAGATCTGAATGTGCTGATCAAGGGAGAGAGTTCAGGTTTGCAAGGAACGAAGCCGAAGAGCATGAGAAAAGCAGAGATTCTTCTGGTACTTTTGCAAGTTCTTGGAGTGAATACACACACACACACACACACACACACACACACCTCAAATTTTAACTTCCAAGATCTGAGGTTCCTAACAAGAGCAGTTTCTGCTCTGGTCATTTTCTAAATTCAACTTGTCATGTGACCCACAAGCATTTCAATATCATGACAATTTTGGAAATTTGCACCTGTATTCTTGTCTTCACACACATAATTATAGTTATAATTTCAGGATCCGCAATGCACTCTCGTTACAAGCCTGAATATAGAATCGGTCAACTGTAATTAGTGTTTCATTTATCATGGATTATTCTATCAGCCTGGATTATTCTATCAGCCTGTTGTTGATGCTGCATAGAATATGACATATTTTGATAAGCCATTGAAATTCTCTTTTTATTGTCTCTTAGCAGCTCAATGTCATGCATAAAGTGAGAGAACGAAGCTGATGGTGCGCTTCACCGAATCCATTGCCCATACCCCTTCATGTTGCTCTCCAAGCAAGAAGAGGAGTTGCACAAAATAGATGTTGCCAGCCGGCAAGGTCCATTGTTTCTCATTACGATGTGAAAATCCGAAAAGGGCTTAAATATATGATCTGGCTACTAAGATGAGTTTTGTTTTGGCTTGCATCATCCGAGGAGGGAGTCATTTTGTCCACAGGATTAGCATCAACAATGCATAGATGGATAATGTGATACGAAGGCGGGGGATTGTATAGCTGACATCTGTACTTCTGTTTGGTACTGTTATAGCCTGTAATTTATCAAGAATTGATGCGTTGTATTCTTAACATGGTGGTGGTGTTTAAGGATGGGCAGATGTTTTAAAGTGTTATTTATTTGGAAATATATTAAAATATATTTTTTAATTTTTAAAAAATTATTTTTATATTAATATAACAAAATAATTTAAATAATATTTTAAATAAAAAATTTAAATATTTGAAAAACATGGTTTCAATCGGGTTGAAAAAAAAAGTGTGAATACATCCATTTACTATGAGCAATAAAGTCATGACAAAAATTTCACAATTCTCGGAAATGTGTGGCCTAGCTCTGCATATTTTGAAAGTAATTGGGATGAAATGCAGAACTATTTCCTTATCCAATGACATGAAATTCTGTAAGTTTATAATCATCCTGACATGCAAGTACGTTCTGGGAGCACATGCCTATTGAGTAGAGGTGTATTTAATTATAATAAAAATTAAAATATTTATAACATAAATAATACTATTTTTAACCATAATATTTTTAATTATAGTAAAATTTAAAAAATTTAAAATTATTTATCATGACCAAATAGAATTGGATCACGGCAAATCCATTGAGTTGGGTATATGATATCGGACTCAAGATAATCGGGTCTGCCACAGACTCAAGATAATTGGACCCTTTACCATAACTCATGCGCCACATGGTGCTTGGGCACACCCAAGTACCACCTAAAGCTTGGGTCGAGGGGCAAACTCAAGAGCCACATGGTGCTTAGGTCTTGGCAAAGGGCTCGATTGCCTATGGCAGCTCCAACAACATGGCGCTCGGGTCCGGACGCCTTCGCGCCCAACCACATATGTATTTATATAATAATGTGTGTTATAAATATTATCTTATTCAAAGTGTTCATATCAAAAATATTATTATTTATGTTATAAATATTATTACTTTTATTATAACTCGAAGTATTAATATAAAAAATATTATTATTTGTGTTGTAAACATCCTTGAAATTCTTAATATTAAAATATAATTATTTTTATTATAATTAATAGTATGAATATTAAAATATTATCATTTGTGTTATAAATATTATCGTTTTTATTATAATTAATATTATTAATAAAATAATTAACAAATTTGAAAAAATCATTATTATTAATGTTTTAAAAAATATTAATATTAAAATAGTGTTATTATTATTTTCTTTTAATTATGATTAATATTATTAATATTACAAATAGTATTATTTGTGTTATAATTATTTTTATTTTTATTTTTATTATGATTAAGAGTATTAATATTACAAATATTATTATTTCTGTTATAGTTATTTTTATTCTTATTATGATTAAAAGTATTAATATTACAAATAGTATTATTTGTGTTATAATTATTTTTATTTTTATTATCATTAAAAGTCTGGGCGTATCCACGCCCAACTCGAAGTTGGGCTTGGACGCATCCATGTCCATCCCCAAGTGAGGCTGGATACAACTACGCCCAAACCCAAGTTGGGCCTGGACTCGTCCACGCTCAACCCTAAATTGGGCTGAACGTGTCCTTGTCCAAATCCAAGTTCGGACACACAACCACGCCTACATCCAAGTTGGGTCTGGACGCGTTTGCGCCCAACCACATGTGTTAATATAATAATGTGTGTTATAAATATTTTTTTTTCCTCTTATAATTCAAAGTGTTCAGATCAAAAATAGTATTATTTGTGTTATAAATATTATTATTTTTATTATAACTCAAAGTATTGATATAAAAAATATTATTATGTGTTGTAATCATCCTTGAAATTCTTAATATAATTATTTATGTTATAAATATAATTATTTTTATTATAATTCTAAATATTCATATGAAAAATAGTATTATTTGTGTTATAAATATTATTATTTTTATTATAATTAATATTATTACTAAATAATTATAAATTTGAAAAAATAATTATTAATAATATTAAAAAATATTATTTTTTATATTATAAATTTTTACAATAGTTTTTATGAAAATAAAAAGTGAACCCGCCGCGTAGAGCAAGCATCCAACTAGTATTTATCTATATTTGGTATTCTAGAGCTCCAAATTAAGTAGGACAAGACTCATTGGAAAGCTAAGATCTTTGGTTATAACTCCTATAAGAACCCTTGCCTGAATCTCATCATATTTAGGCTTGAATCCTTTTTGGAATCAGGGCGACAAATCTCTAGCTTCGTCAACGGTTTTTAGATGAAATTTCAATTATCTCCATTTTCCTTTCTTCTCTCAAGACAACTATTCCTAAGTTTCGCAACTCCTTCTAAGATATGCCATAGGCTATACATAAGGTTAACTTTCTACCACACCTAATTTATGCATCATTAATATATGACATCCCAAAACTCTTCCTCCCTCTTTTTAATTTGGTCTTGGTCAAAACTTGTCTTGAGGGGATCAAGGGTCCCCTTTTCCTTTCCATGCAATTGTTTGTTTCATTTACTCACTGTCCATATCATAACAACATATCATAAAGGTTTATCAAGAAAAATTCAGAATTTATTTTCCTCCCATCCAACCCTTACATCCATATCATTGATTTTTTTTTCTTTGGTATTCTTGCATGATTTCATATTCATGGCAACTTATAACACTTCAATTAACCTAATTCTAACAAATTATACAATTCTTCTAAATTTCACTCAATAACTCTAATTTTTAAATTCTGAAATTGGTGCATAATTCCTAATCAAATTTTAAATTGGTTTTCACATTTAGGTTTAGGGCATTTACTTAGAAAAAATTTGGATTTCAACTCAAATTTGATTGAAGATTTTTAGCTCCTCTCTCCTTGCATGCAGCCGACCATCTCCTTCTCTTTTCCTCATAATTTCTTCACTTGTTTCCTTGTTAATTCCTTTGTCAAGGAATGTTTTCTCTACTTAGAAGTCTAGAGTTTGTATAACCCTACTAATTTTGGTGTTTTCCCCTCAATTTTGGTAGAGAAAAATCTAAATCTCCCCCCTCCTTCTTGTCTTGGTGCAGTCGGCCACATGGAAGAGAGAATAAGGCTCCGTTTGTTTGCAGGAAAGTGAATTCCTTTTGGAAAGTGAATTTCGGGGAAAGTGAATTCTGGGAAAGTATTTTCCGATGTTTAATAGTGTTATGGAAAATAAACTGGAAAACACTTTCTAGTGTTTGTTTGTGTTATGGAAAATGAACTGAAAAATAATTTATTAATGAATTAATTAATTTTTTTCAAGTTTATCTAATATATATATATATATATCTATATATATATATATATATATATATATATCTATATATATATATATATATATAATATTTTATATAAATATTTAATCACTACAACCACATGAACAAACTACAGCAGCCTATACATTTGCTTTATAAAAAAACTCCACTGTTCCCAGCTTCTATATTACAAATCTCTAACAAATTAGGACATCATCATTCGGTTTCTCCCATAACTTAATATTTGGTTTCTCACAAATTCCCTCATTCCCCCCTCATTCCACATTAGAATTCTTTAATGAAATGAAATCAAACCAAATTTATTACTTGGAAATCAATTCAACTTCACAGGCTTTTAATCCTTTCAAACAAGAATCAGGTGGCAGCAATGTCAAGATGCAGAATAACAACCAGACAACTAAGACATTCATGTTTTGGATTCCCAAAGGAAACCCCGAAACCAAACACATTACACCACGCAAGGACCCCTCTATCAACATCTTCATCGTCATCGTACCAAATGGGAAACATACTCTTGGTGGCTTATCTAACTAAGACCCTCTCTGAGTCCGGCACTCATAGTCTAGACCCAGATTTAATTCCCCTGTCAGAATCTCTAGTTCTCCAAATCCTACGGAGGAACTCTCTTGACAGCTCTAAGAAAATGGAATTTTTCAAATGGTGTTCTCCCCGACATTTTTACAAACACTCGGTGAGCACATACTCTCAAATGTTTTCCACTTTGTCCCAACCGCATGGCACATGGGGAGGGACAGGGAAAGAAGAACGGGACAATTAGGAAGATTGTGATGTTTGGTTTGAAAATCACATACGAGCTACAGCAGCAAAAAAATCACTATAATCTCCCGACAAATTAATTAAGATGAGAAACTTTTCTGTCATCCACTGTCATTTCCCCTCTCATTCAGTTTCCCCTCATTTCCCCTCTCCCCCCCGACAATTTCCCCTCCTGTTTGCGTCTCTCTCTTTTTGTTCTCTTTGTTCTGGAAACAAGGTAGGACTGGTTAGGGAAGCTGGTTGGGGAAATTTGAGGGAAAAAATACCTGAAATGCAAGTGTGATTCTCCAGCAGATCTTCTTTGCTTTTCAACTATTTTCGGACATAGAGAGGAGAAGATGTGTTTTATTAATAAAGGAAAGTGTTTTCCTTTTGATAAGGAAAGGAAAACACTTTCCTGCGGATGAAAGTAATTTCCTTGTTGACCGGAAAGTTAAGGAATTAATTTTCCTTTGACTATCTTTCCGAATGGTTCCCAAACACTGGAAAATGAGGAAACTGAATTCCTGAAATTCAGTTTCCTTGAAACAAACAAGGCATAAAAGGTATTTATAATCTCATTCTTTCTTAATTGCACTTTGGCATATTTTCCCCCTGTTTTACAATTTGAGTTGCACTTCTTTTCATTTTTTTAAATCCCTCTTTAGTAATTGAATTTATTTGATTTTTTTTCACACATTTAACTCTCACATTTTATTATTATTCTTTTTATATATATATAAAAGTTTATTCTCGGAGTTTATATTTTTCCCTCTTAATATAAATTTTGTCTTAAATTTAGGTTATATACCTTTATTGAGGAATAAATACATGTATTTCTCCTTAAACAATCTACCATTAAAGTTGAATAGCTTATCATCATAGCCAATCTGCTTATCTTCTATAAAAATGATATTCCACGTGTATAAAAGATTTACACAGTAACACATAATTTATTAATGACTAAAAAAAACTAAATATTTATTGTCAAATTTTGTTGTTGTATTTAATATTCAATGTTGGTTAGAAAATAAATGTACATTAAGTTATTCTTGATGCACACATTAAGAAAATAGATTTTTCTATATTAAGTTTTAGACATTAATCTTATAGGGTAAATAATAAAATAATTTTTATCTTGATTTTCTTATTAATATTAGATATGAACTTAATTTTTCATTTTAATTTGGTGTTGCTTAGCGTACTCGTAAAAGTATATAAAAACAACTAAAGTAAATCTAAAAATATCAAAGTCAAACTATAATAAACAACTTACAATCCAAATTGAAGCACAAAATATTAGAAAAAGTTAATACCAAAAAGAGCAAAATGTTCAAAAGCTATTAAAGAGAAAAGAAAACGGAGTTTAAGCATGTATTAATTTATAGCTTTTAGTATAAGTACTAGCATTATATTCATGCTATGTTGTGGGTAAGGTTTAAAATTAATTTTTAATGTAAAAGATAAAAGTGCTTTTATTAT
The DNA here is from genome assembly GCA_033617975.1 of Populus alba x Populus glandulosa. Classification (NCBI taxonomy): domain Eukaryota; kingdom Viridiplantae; phylum Streptophyta; class Magnoliopsida; order Malpighiales; family Salicaceae; genus Populus; species Populus alba x Populus glandulosa. The sequence goes on along the minus strand of CM066155.1, from coordinate 9,685,942 downwards.
GAATGTGTCTTTGGGTATCATATTTATTTTTAATTAGAAAAATTAAGAATGTTTTTTTATACTTAATAAAATAAATTAAAATAAATAAAAAATGTGGTGTTAACTAATTGAATAATAAAGCAAGAAGCTAAAACCTTAAACCCTAAAATCAATTTATAACATAAGAGAAAGAAATACATGTGTTATGAGTTCATTATAGAAATAAAAAGATTTATGCTTTATATATTGGCACTGCTAATAAAAAAAATATTTCCATTTCTATAAATATGTTATACAAATTTATGTAAAATATAAAAGGAAAAAAAATCAAAGACAAATAAAACTAATCTTTTTGAAGCATTATAAAACTAAAAAAAAAATATATATATATATATAAAAAATCATTCCTATAAAAGTAAACTTAAACTAAATAGTTTAAAAAATAGAAAATATGTAATTAATTAATATTTAAATAGAAAACATTAAATAAAATAAAAAATAAAAAAAGAAATAAATTAATGGATCTATTATGTCAAACCCATTATGCAACCTCTAATCCAAAAGCTCAAGGCTCCTGTGCCTGGAAGCCTAAATCTGCACCAGACTTTTTTTCTTGATAGAGAACAACAAGTCATCCACTTATAGTTTTGAAACCCGACCTGGTGATCGACCCGGTCTAATGACGGGGTTATGGGTTAAATGGGTTAACTTGGGTCAACCAAAAACAAAAAGCCAAATTGATTTGCAAAATTCAAATAAAGTTTAAACTTTGAAGCTTATTCTTTTTGTCTGCCATTTACTGAACCAGAGGTCTACAGAAGACATCCTTACCCTCCACAAAACCTCTATGTCAGTATTAAGTCAAAGCATTAAATGCTAGCATTTATTGAGGGCCTCCCTTTCTTTGAATTCTCCTTCCCAGCTCCATTTGTATACCACTTTAATTAAATTAAATTAAAACAATTAAGGAAAGGAGCATTGGGAAATTCAAAATTCACACGGTAATAATCAACACTAACATGTCATATATCTATCCCTTTATTTATATTCCAACTCCCATCTTATATACACGGATCACCCACTCTCCCTTTGTCTCTCTAGATGTTGCTGCTGTTGTGAAGAAGAAGAAAATGAGCTCTTTTTTTGTGAATATGGCAGCTGAGGTGAGCTCTCTGGTTGAGTGGATACACGGATGATGGGAATGTTATAAGCGAACCTATATGGGCAATATCTTCTTAGATATTTCAAGAAAATGATTTTGTCATAAGAAACAGAGTTTTTGATGCTCAAAAAGAGATTTTATATGTTTTTCATACCTGTTTAAAATTATGATTTTTTCTTCTTTTCGTTTTCTTTGAATTGAAATTTAAAGGCTTTGCAATGTCTTTCTCTTCGTGCGAAGATATCTTTTTATTAAATGATTGGTACTTAAATGTTCCCTGATTTACTTTGAAATCTTCTGCTCTGTTTGATATCCTTAGTTTGGTTTATAAGAAAATGTAGAAATAGAAAATGAGAGTAAAAAACGACGCCGTTTCGCATCCATGTATATATATATAAAAAGAGGTCGGGTCTCAGCTGGGTTTACTCGGGTTGCTCGGGTTCCAGGTTGATCTGCCGGGTCGACCGGGTTTCACCCGGCCAATTCTCGAGTGAGTTTTTACTTAGATCCGGACCGGTTCCAGGCCCGGGTTGGCCGGGTCCCAGGTCAACCCACTGAGCCGGTTCGAGTTTTAAAACTATGCATTCACTTCATTTTTTGTTATAATTAAACGATAAGTTACTTCTAGTGGTATGGAACATGTCTTCACCTTTATTGGAAATTAGATTTTAAGTTTGTGAACCTTTAAAATCTATTTTTAACATATTTTCATTTAAAAACACCTCAAAACATAATAAAAACTTTGATAAACCAATCATCAAAAATTAAAAAAAACACTCTAAAGAAATAAAAATCAAATAAATAAAATAAAACCAAATGGATCTCAATCTATATTTCCAACATCTTTGAAAGAAAACACCATCTCAATTAACCTACTATTAAAAAGAGAACTTATTCACATAAAAATTGATCTTTCAATGGCTAGAATATAATCATCTAATTATTTTTTTTTCAATTTGATAAACTAAAATATGAAAAAAATAATAATTTAAATTTAAAATATACAGTATAAAATAAAAGAGATCAAACATGTGGTATGCTAAAAATTATAGGGATCAAATTATCTAAATGAATTTTTTTGTTGTTGTTGTTAATTTCAATCTCTTTTCTTTTAATTTTAACCTTTTTCTATAAATCAAGTTTCATTCTATAACATCAGGTCTTATTACACCACTGGAAATAGGGGTGAGCAAAAAAACTGAAAAACCGAATAAATCGAGAAAAAAAAACCCGAAAAAACCAAACCGAAAAAAAACCGGATTAAACCGATTAATTTTTTTCCAAAAATGTTCGGTTCGGTTCGGTTTCGGTTTCAGAAACCAGAACCGAAAAAACCCCAACCGAACCGAATCGGTTCGGTTTGAGGGGTACTATAAATACACAAAAAATCGCGTCAGTTTTTTTAACCCTAGCATCTATACTTGATACTTCAGCCGTCCTTGTTCTTCTCCTTCTCCTAAGCCGCTCCCAGCTCCCTAACTCACAGTCTCACAAATTCATCACAATTTCAAATTGAAATTAATCCATCTCCATCTACTGGACCACAATCAGATCAGCCCCCACCATTTTCGATTCTCCATCTCCATCCATCTCCAGCTACACAGTAAAAGGTTAAGTAGATTTTTTTTTTTTACTTTTGTTCTTATTTTAATATGTTCTCCGATTGATACGAGTCCTTCCATAAGAAAAAAATACTTGAAAATAGAATTGGACCCCCCCTTGATTTGAATCACTCGTAGTTTTGGTACCCAAATATAGCAATCTCTGTAATCAAATACCAAATGGTTAGTTTGCTTTCGGTTGATGTTTATATATATATATATATGCTGCTATTATATATTTATATATATATATCCCGAGATTATATTATATAACTAGCCATAATATATATATATATATATATATATCCCGAGATTATATTATATAACTAGCCATAAATATATATATATATATATATATTTATGGCTAGTTATATAATATAATCTCGGGATATATATATATATATATATATATGCGCTGAGTTTGTATATATAATGTTATAATTATATATGCTGAGTTTGTATATATAATGTTATATATTTTATCATGTTATAATTTTAGATCTTGATTTTCAGGTTTTGATGTCAATGGTATTACGGAATCAAAGTGCAATGTTCTTGTCATCTTGATGTGCTTTTTGATTGAGATGATGTGCACACTGAAGATTTATATTTTTTACATGAAGTATTTTATTTTTTATGACAATGTTATTTGTTGTTTTTTTTTAAGCCCTTTTGAAGGCAATGCTTTGTAATTTTAATTTTAATTTGATGTGTGTATTATTTAAACTTTGATGCATGAGGAGTCCAAACTCTAAAACATAAATATTAGAAAGACTTGCAACATATTAAACACAATAATAACACTAATAATTTAATATAAATGAAAATTTAGTGACAAAAATATTAAATATATTATTATAGAATTTTGTAACAAAAATAGAAAATATTGACATTAATTATAAACCCATTAGAAAGCCCAAAAAGGCCTTAAAAGCCCAAAAAACCTTAAAAAGAAAAAAAAAACAATAATACAGGTTTTTCGGTTTTTCTGTTAAAAAAACCGAACCGAACCGAACCGAAACCATCCGGTTTGAACCGGATCCAGTTCGGCTCCGGTTTGAATTTTTAAGCTTTTTAAAATTTAATTTTGATTAGTTTTTTATAGAAAAACCGGACCGAACCGGAAATCCTCACCCCTAACTGGAATATACCTCAAAATTAACATTGGAACCTCGTTCTGTTATTACTCTAGCTTTTTCAATGGAATAATTATACAATAATGCCACTGAAACAATGATACAATTTTTATAGAATTTTCAACTCTTAAGGCTATAATATTGCTATTAAAATATAATATTTTGACTAGGATATTTTTTTTTTCATTTTATAATTTTAAAAGTATTCGTAAAATAAAAATAAAAATAAAAATAAAAATTGTGATAACAATAATGACAAACAACAACAAAGAGATGAAGTTAATGGGATAATTAAAGTACAGTTATAGAAAGAGGGCAAACTGATTGAGTCAAACTCTCAAGCCAACAGCGCTGCAGTCAAAAGAATCCTTTCTTTATAACTCTCTCTCTGTTTTCTTCAATCCACCTTCCAAACCAAACCTCTTTCGTCTCTGCGCAGGTTGTCTTTCCTACCGCTTGGAATTTTACAGGTAAACGATGTTATCCACAAACTCTTTATCATGTGATCTATTTGGTTTCTAACAATTTTGTCATTAATGTAATTCTAGCTGTTATGATTTGCATGGAGTTGATCTTTTTTTCATCTTTTGATTTACTGGGAAGTAGAAGAGCTTGCTTTTAGTGAATGATGGTTAGATAAAGTTTTCAACTTTTCTGGGCTGGATCTTTTTACTTGAATTTTTTTCGTTGGATTTGGGTCAAATTTTATGCACATGTAATCTGGGTAGTTTTAGCTGTTAGTGGATACGGGTTGGCTTAAATGAAATTTGTGTTCATTTATGTTATTGGGTTTGTGCTAAATCTGATGATAATATGATTGTTGACTTAATTGCAGGACACCTCTAACTGGGGGTAGCTTGTTTGCTGATTTTGATGGTTTGAAGAGAGGCATGAGGGCGTCTTTCTTGACTTTGGATACTTAGTTGAAGAATTGTGATGGTATTTGTTGGGTACCCTTGACGTTGTTGACTACTAATTTCTTGTGTTTTGTTTGGAGCTTGCCCACTTGGTTGAGGAATATACGAAGATTATCTTTTTTCCAAATTGCTTTTCTTTAGATGCTTGAAAATTCTGAGTTTGGACTGCCTTCTGTGTGGTCAAAACCAGGTGCTTGTTAAAGATGAAACTAGTTGGAGAAAGAAATAGATAGTTTGTGTCTCTTTTTTTTTTTTTGGGAAGCTCAAAAGAATTTATTCAAGAGAAGGACTTTTTTAGACTAGTTTTTTGTAGGTATCATTTAAATGAGTTCAATGCACAATACTGTCCACTACTGCTGCGTAGCAAAGGGTAATCGCACCTTGTATGTGTATAGTGGGGCAGACATTGAGATTGAGAATGTGGCAGCGCTGTGCTTGGAAAGGCCTCCCTCATATCACAAGTGGTATTTTGAGACGATTGCTAAAAAAACTTTTGGATTTTTTATAGAAGATGGTTTTGTTTATTTTACGATTGTTGACGAGGGTCTTGGAAACCCAGGTGTGCTTCAATTTTTAGAGCATGTAAGAGATGAATTCAAGAAGGTAGCTAGAAAGGGTTCTAGAGGAAGTTTTTCCGGTATGAACTCGATCAATATACAAGAACAACTAGTGCCTGTTATTCGTCGCTTGATAACTTCATTAGAGCATGTCTCTAGCAATGGTTGGGCTGGTGAGAGTTCCTCATCTGATAACTTAGGCCTCTCTCCATCACCTGTTAATGCAAATGGACAAATTGAAGTTGTCAGTTCTACCAAAGCCCCTTTGTTAGGTAAACCAAACAAGCAAGACAAAAGGAAGTCAAAGGATCATGCTATTACAATAAGAGATATTGAGTTAGAAGAGCATAGAAAATCTACTGATAGAGGGGCTAAGCTCGATTCAACTACATTGGATTCCAATAATCAAGCTGGAGTAGGTTCTTCAATATCCCTACAAAAGGATTTGGGTTCAATGAGGATTAGAGCAAGCTCTCAAAGTATTCGAAAGAAGTGGTGGCGCCAAGTAAGGATTGTTCTAGCTATTGATGTGGCCATTTGTTTGATTCTATTTGTAATTTGGCTATCAATCTGTGGTGGTTTCGGGTGTACTCATTGATCTCAAATTTGAAAAAGAAATTCACCCATAGTTAAAAGTAAAAGGACCAGTTTGTTTGGAGTGGTTCACATGGATGAACGCAACACATCAGATATTGTGAGCTGATATTAAATAGTGGAGGTATGTGCTGGAAATTACACCGTGGAATCACGTAAGCTTATTAAATTCTGTGTACAGTATCATACCTGGAATGTATATGCACGTGCTTGTCATTTGTCTACTATGGCTTGTGTTATTGTTTTGTTTATAATTATACATTATGGATTATGAGTTGTGATGTAATCTTAAAATCTGTATTCCATCCTTAAATGCTCTTTCTTATATATATTCTTAGCTGAATCTCCATATGTGAATGATGATTGCCATAATTTCTCTTTTGTATAGATGATGGTCTTTCCGCATTCTTTCTTTGCTATAAATTAATCTCAAAATCATTCATAAGAGTGCAATTGTGTGGTGTTTTCCTAACCTTTCTCTTAGCAAATTTGCTTGTCGAAAATAGGATTCGAGATTTCCACCAATTGAATTTCACATGGTGAATATGGTATATGGTGTTGGAAGTATGTGTATCCCTTTGGATTTAAAAGTATTTTTAGAACATAGGTTTTATTAGCAGCAATAATGGGCTGTATACAGAGGATAATTTAATTCTAATGGATATCAAACTGTCTTTTTTTAATTTTGATTAGAACATTTTCTCTAGCCATTCCTTGTACTTTTGGGTGGCTTGTCACTGTAGCATCAACTAAAATGCCCTCATTAAAGTTGCTCTAACATTGGTCAGCCAATCTTTATAGTTCCTCCATCCAAATAGGAAATTTCTGGAGTTGCTGAAACTGCATGAAATTGTAGCTTTTTTCATAAAAAATTTCTCTTCTGTTTTAATTGGTTGGAGGATGTGACTCTGTACGCCGATATCTTACTTTATACGCGTGATTTTTTTGTTGCGTGTGTTTACATAATGTCACTAATCACATTCACAAACTTGCTGGTAATATATTTTACGTTTTGCTCAAAAGTACTTGAACCTGCCACAAGCGCTCATCTCTGCCTCAAGGTAGTGGAAATCAAATTTGACCGAGTCTAAGATGCATTCTAACTAAGAGTCAATCCGGTCATAATTTGATAATGTTGTTTCACTCCTTGTTGAATTCTGTTGGCAAAGTTGAGGAACAAGGTGGGTTCTGATAAGAAAAGAATACAGCTAAGTTGTGATCAGCCCAGAAGGTTTCTTGCCTGATGGAATTGAACTAGTGATACTTGAGCCGTCAAGTGAAATAGTGAGTTGTCGAGCTGGTAGTACTGCGCTGTAGCTGCTTCAGATTCTGGCTCAAGCCATGCAAGAATTCATTATATAAATGAATTCGAAGATAGATTCGATATTTTTGTTTCTCAAATCAAATGAATCCTTTTCAAGTTTCTCTTGGCTCGACTGTTCATATTCTTGACTTGCGTTGGATAGAAGGATATGGTAGACTTGGAATGCCATTCGTGCTCTTATAGGCTAACAGTAATGCAGATTTCATGGCTCTTTCTGAGGATCTTTGTGTTATTCATCAACTCCTACCCATGGTCAAGACATCCATTTGCTGTTGGATAGGTCAGGTTTAGCCCGCCTCTGCAAAATTGTCTCCTGTGACAGTAATATTTTTGCTTGTTGAAAAGATATAATCCACTGTTGTAGAGCACGCAAGGGATAAATTGTTGATTTTTTATATGAAAAAAGGACAAAATTGTTTTTCTTTAGGGATCCTTTTTTCCTTTGAAGCAAGACGTAACCCATTCTTGATTTTTCGAAATTATTGGTTGCATACCTTGCAAGTAATGGACTCCCAACAATTACTATTATCTAAAATGCTTTCGTAGCCTGCATTCATTTGCATCACAGGAACTCTTATAATCCTGTTTAAAACTAGGTAAAGGTTAGCACCTTCGCTCCTTTTCTAACCCAAAAATTAAAAGATGAAGGCTAATAATTCTGTTTGATCAAACACTCACAAACATCTTATGTTGCTGGCTAGCAGGCAGAGTGCCCGTTTCATAATGGTTTCTTTTTGTTTCTGGGGTAGCACCCTCCAATTCTTTAATCCACCACAATTTGTAGCAGAAAAACACGAAATACTTTGAGAGTAGCAGCAGCTTTGAATAGAAACTGTGTAGTTAACACACATGTGAAGTGTTTGAATAAAATGTAAATAATCCATGAAGGTCAACGATCTGTGAATCAATCATCAGCACCTTCAAATGAAGCCATAATACATATTGGCTTGGAGAACTCAGGAGCACATTTCTGCAGTCCAAAGCTCTGTAAGGAACTTCTGCATTTGCTTAAGAGAAAAATCATGCATTCATCTTCTTGGTAAATATCAGGTGCAAAAGTTAACCTATTCCTTGAAAAAAATGCTCAATTAAATTCTATCATGACCTGGACCAATCTTGTTAACTAACAGTGGTTGGCACTTCAGTTGACATCAGCAGCTCTTGCTGTTTCCAGCTATATTAAGAACTTCTTCAGGCACACAGATTCTGAATACAGCATAATGATGGTTTAAGCTTTTTTCTCCTTGTAGTCTGTGTACACTTCCCAATGCACCGGTATTTGGATTGGGGAAAGCATAAAAAATTCGTCTAATTCTTTGATGAACAAGTGCCATTGCACACCTTAAAGGTAAAAATGGTCGATAATTAGTCGAATGAATATTGAAAAAACCAGATAGAAACAAAAAAAAAAAAAAAAAAAAGAAAGTCAAGCCAGTTACTGCACTCAATTCTTTACTGACAGCATAATCATTGAAGTTGGAAAAGACTATTTTTGAAAAATTACAGTAAGATAAGAGGGAAATCAGGGAGAAACTAATAAAAGAAAAAGGATTGTTGGCATGACAAACTTACATTATACATGGCTCCCACACAAGATAGATGTCATAACCAGTGCACAGATAAGGTCTCTCCGGTACAGATTTTGAAGGCATGTCAGGAGGATCCGCTTCCTTCTTCTCGACCTGAAATAGAACAACATGAAGCTGAGATCGATTTCAACCAATCACCTTGAGAAAATGTAGTCACTAAACAAGGGGAAGTCATTATTTTTAGCATTGGCTAAGAATAAGAAGCTGCCTACCAACCATTCCCATCAACTCAAATAATTAGGTGAAAGTTTACCTGTCAAAAGCACTATTTATAAGATTGTCCAAAAACAGAGCACAGAAACAACTCACATTTGCAACACTCGTCTTTTGTCTTTTCACTGGGGAACCAACATAAGAAGATTGTGAAGTTTCAAAGGACTTCTCTTCAGCATCTCCTAAACCAGGGAACAGGCGTCTGTCCCTGTCAGCAGAGGATTCAATGGCAACAACAGCAGCATGTCGTAAAGGGTGCCAATAACAAGAATTAGCTGTATCTGATCGTTGTTCAGACCACTTCCAAGGGTTTAAACAAGACACCGCATAAGACAAACTTTCAGGTTCACTAGGTGAAGCATTTGGAAGCACTTCTGTTATAAGACTTGCTGCTCCATTAGACTGATGAGAAATAAGGGTCGTGGACTGTTCAATGCAGTCATTTCTGATGCAAGTCTTGTTCGTTGGAGCATGCCACGAGAAGATTTGATCACGTCCATTTGTAATGATCTGCTGAACTGAAGGATCCACTATAACTGCAGCATTGGCAATCTGCAGAAACAAGAACAAGAGGCAAGTTCAGACACAATATACACAGATCCAGCATAAATGTATGTTTTATTATAACTGCAATTGCTAAGTTCTGAATCAGGTGTGAGCGAACAACACTCTAATATCTCTGTGAGGAAATGAAGTCAAAAGTTACAACATTCAGTTTAAATGGCAACTAGTTTAGTTCATGTCACAAATTGCAAGTTCACAGCGTAGTTGAGACTTGAAAACAACAAGTACCAGACAAGAAAAAATGCCAATTAAAAATTTACAGCACCCAAGTAGAAGCTTTGTAAGGTAAGTAGACTACCCTATCATTGCATCCCTTTACAGAAATAAGTTTACTTTATGGAAGAAATTACATAATTACCAAACCATCACCAGATTTTGCCAACTCAATAGCAACTTTCATGAAGCTGAAAACTGACAATGAATCCTCTTCACTGAATCCAGTAATCCCATCAATATTGCTGAAATTAGAAGAAAAGAACATAGCAAATTCAAGTTAGGAATTTAGATAAAGAGTACAGCAAAAGAAAAGGGCATTTTTTTAATTGAAAAAATAACTTTTGAACCTCTTTTTTTGGTAAGGGATAGTTGTTATGCAATAGTTTGGAGGGAGTTTATGTGTTTTTGCTTCTTTCTCAATAAAACTTTCTTTAACTAGAGACTGGCTAGTGTGGTGCTGCAGATATCTACCATGGAGTTCAAAATTCATATTTCCTTTCTCCCTTGATCATAGCCCTCGGCTCTTTTCTTCACAAATATTGAATTTATCATCAACAGTGAGAAAACAAAGTACAAACAATCATGTCAACCTTTTAATTTGCTCTAAAGTAAAATATAACATTGCTCTAGTGGATTTTTCACAATGTCAATAACTGACAAACTATGAGACATGAGTATAGCAATAAGCTCCTCAAGACATAGCAAAAATATGATTGATGCATAAAAACAAGTGTTGATAGCTCAAACTTAGTTTGTTTCAATCACACAGTTTTCTAACATTTTTAGTTCATGCCTCCAAAATATGGAATCCTAAACTTTTGACATGCTAAATATACCTGCTTGTACTCACTCAAACTCTTGAGTGAATGCACAACAACTCGGCAAGGTTGTGAAAGTCAGGGTCCTACTTAGGATCTATGAGTATTGAACTGTAGGATAACCATAGGACAACCTCTAAGATTTATGTATACAAATTGACAAGAGGTGAATTCAGAAATAGACAAGACAAATGATAGATGCATGCATAAAACAGAAGTAATCAAGCTTGAAAATCAAAAGGTGTATTGAAGGAAAGAAACTTAACATAAAGTGTATAATAAGTAGAAGATTTTTTTTTAATAGAGAGTAATTAGTTCTTTAAACAAAAGAATAATGAATAATAATTTGAGAAAAACAGATAAAGTTTCAGTGCAGGATTTTCTACTAGAATGACTTACCAGCTGATATAGCACATTATACATGAACCCATCTAAACAGTCTACACATAGAAGTTGTCAAGCATCATATTATGACAACCCTGATTGCAACAACAATGCCTCTAGGTGGCACCAGCCACAGCAATGGGTGCTAAACTCTTCAGTCAAAGAAGCAAAACAGTTGTTGGGATTCCAAAGTTTTGTTTCTTTTCGATATAAAAGATTAGAAGGGAAAAATGTCCCTTAACAGCTATACTCTCCACTCTTAAAACTAACTTAGTAGTTACAGTATAATGAAGAAACATGGAGGCAAAAACATAAGAGAAACAATACAGAAGCATAATTTAGAACTTACTAGGTAGGTGGATGGTATGAGGTTGGCCATAGCTTGCATTGTTCTTCCCACTCTTCTTTGGATGTGGCGGCATATTTGCAAACCTGGAATTGATTAAAGTTTTGTTCATAATTCACTAGTCTTGATCATTCTTAAATGCAATTAGTAATGAATATATCTTATTAGGGAGAAAAAAGGAATAACAACCCACTTTTGTAACAAAAGGACTCAACTGGTAGGAATTGCTCAACTCTAGTACATCTTGTGGCAAGCTGTTCAACAGACTGTTATCCTCAGAAGCAAGACATAAAATTACTGAAAGCTGAGTTTTTCCTGTAAAAAAGAGCACTCTTTGACTACTGCGTCATCAATGTATCAATATATATATCCCAAGTACAATGGAGAAAAAGTGGCATGCACAGATGGTATGATTCCCAAAATCATTCTTCAAATGGTGCCACTTACTATTTAACATCAATCTCTTGAAAAAAGAGGAGGACAACCAGAGGTCGTAATTTTATAGGTGAAAATTTAAATCAAGCTTGATCATTCTGTTCTCCTTGACTAGGAAAAAAAAAAATGAAAACTAATTTCAACAAGAAACATGCTTTCATTGCTGCAGTTCACTTACTAAAACCAACACCAAAAAAAAAAAAAAAAATCAGTAAAACAGTTGTGATAACAACAACCAGTACCTCCTTCAAGATGCTTCTTTTGAATCCGCTTGACATGGCATAGATTTTCAAAAGGAGCTATCTGATTTAAACGCCTACACAATTTTATTTTATTTTTTTTCACATTAATACAATTTCATAAAGTCTCAAATAAAAAATAAAATTCTTAAGTAAATGTGAGTGACCTTATAAGGGTATTAGCATGCTTTGGATCAATAACTGATGCCAACACATTCACTGCGCAATAAACCAAGATAAAGATCTTTATTAAAAATTGAAAAAAGCAGAGTAATCATATGGGAATGTGTTTGGCTTTGATAACTCACCAGTGGGTTGTTGGTTAGGAGGGATCGGTGGTTTGTCAGGGATGTGGACGATTTTCCACATGTCAATCGTGTTTGTTTTCATCTTCACCCTTGGTTTCTATGAGATTATTATTAACAGCAAGGCAGAAAGGGAAGAAAAGAGATTTCTGAGTTTTTTTCAGGGTTTGTAATTTTTATGGCTTCTGAAATTTGGAGAAGAGGGCTTTAACTGGGCACATATATAGGACAGTAGCCACAAATTTTGGAGGATTAACGTTCCCCCCCCGGAGTCTGCTGGACACTTGGAGCATTAGCGGCAAGCTTTGTCCCCCAAAACTTGCAAATTATGAAGTGAAGATGAAACTCTTTAACAACAAATATTAAAAATGTTTTGTGGGAGAGAGAGTGGATCATCAGAGAGTAAAATGTGAGAGATGTAAAGAGGAAGGTTGAAAAGTTGTTGCTTCTGTGTCTTCGTGGGGAGATTTGGTTAGGATGAGGGGCGGAGCTAGGATAATTTTCTATGGGGGGGCAAAACTAATATTACAAGAGATATAACAATACATAAAAATGCAGGCTTGGACAAAGACTATACCTTCAAAAACACATGGATAGCTTAGCTTTGGAAAATTTCTTATCATGCAAACAAAACTTGAACTAAGAAAACTAGGTGCATTTTCATTTCATGCTTTGCAGACTCAAAATTGCTTTATTGCTTCTTTTTCTCAGAGAAAACTGGACTGCAAATTTACAACATGCAAATGAGAAAAAACTTTGCATGATAACACCAGTAAGATATGTCCATATTGTAGACTTAACAAATAGGGAAGTGATAACTTAGGGATGGATCTATTACCAGAAAAAACTAACGAGCTACTGGGCACACTTTCCTTTCCTCATTTATGAATCAGGAGCATGATGAACTGCTTTTTTCTCTTTTCTTAACATCAGACTGTAAGCTTGGGACAAAAAGAATTATACTACCGTTAGATGAAGAGAAAAAAGATAACCTGTATTTCATTTCATGCTACTGTTTTTTCTTTAAAAACTAGAACCAAAGCTGCTAAATGAAGAACTAAAAACTACCAGCTTTGGATTAAAAAATTATCATTACTTAACATTGAAGAATACAGTTTTCTTCAACTCATATGCATATTTTCATAAAAATGCAGGCCTGACTTTGCTTATGAAACATGAGGGGAAACAAAACATTGAAGACAAAGTTTTTTATGCACATAAATTATGAACAAACTTAGCTAAATCCTTGGAGAGACAAATGGTTTTGTTTTGCTTTTTAGAAACTGGGTTTGTTAATTGATATACTATTGGAATTGCAAGGAGAGAACAAGGTGATAAAAACATGTAAAAACTAGATGAACGAAGGAGCTAAACCACTATAAATAATTTTTCAAGCATTAATCAAAGGTTTTTGTTTGCAGGCCTTAAGTACAGTTTTTCTTCATTGCTTTTTTTTTTTTCTACACAGGACGATCTATTTCTTTTATCGCTTCTATTATCATAAGTCTTAACTCTACAAACTTCAAGATTACTCATTAACCAAGTCCTATATAAAGGAATAAACAATCATTGAAATCAATTGATCAAGAACAAACAGAAGATATATTATAAATATAAAAACTAAAATAAAAATGCATCGTTCCTGTTTGATGCAAACCAAGCATAACTTATGAACTAAAAACTCCCACCACAAGCACTTCTCTTTGAATTACCACCACTGGAATTTTCAGAAACAAAGCCTCCACTAAACCACCTCTTTTCTTATCTAATAGCAAGTAAGAGAATAGCAAGAAAGTATACCTTGTGAGTTCCTTGTAATTCAATAATGTAAGCATTCATATCAACAACCCCGGAATCAAGATTCCCTTCAAACCTATTACGCTGCAGGGCAATGAAGACTCAAATATTCATATCATCAAATAACTAATGATGAACTGTTTTTGGTCTTTCTTAATCCAATAAACCAATTCAATGTGAGTCTTGCATACTTTCTCAAATTCTTAAAATTTTCTCTAAAATTGACCAATACCCGGATAACATTACAGCCTATAAATGATCTAGATTCCATCAAAAACATTATATATACAGAGAGAAAGAGTTAGTTTTACCTTCATAAGAAAATAAAGCCATTCAAAAGAAAACACTGCCCAGTTCGAACCAAGAGCTTTCTTGACCTGCCACCACATAATTTTTTTTTAAAAAAGAGAGATAATATAAACTTACATCAAAGAAAGTAATGCACACCCGTATCAAAATTAAACCCACCATCCCTTTTCATATTTCCAATCAAAATGAAAACATTTCGCAAAAAAAAAAGGGTCATTTACATATAAAATAAAACGTGTGTCAAGAAATAAAGTACCTCAAAGCACCATAAAGGAACGAACTTGATTGCAATTTCCACAGGGGAGATAGAAATGAAGAATGAAATGGAATTGCTGCCCAGAAAAAAAGAAAAGCTAGGGCATAAGATTCAATGAGATGAGAATATACAGAGGGTATATTTGTAACAAGATGAAAAGTTCATGGGTAATTTTGTCCGAAAAAATTCATTAAACAGAAAAAAGGAGAAGCTAGTTTCATGATATGTGAAAATTTGGAAAACCTCATTTCGCTCCGCTCCCCTGTCCAAAAATCCCTCATTCCAGCCCCCTACTGGTTTATTTCTGGGGAATTTTAAATTTTTGCAGGGTACGGGCACTGTAGTTACGTTCCAAGCTCCATATGATATGTGGGCTTTTATAAGCAGTGTTCGAATTCTAGGCTGCTGTCGTATCTATCTTGCAACCTCCTGTACTTTCCATAAGCGGTCTCCTCCTTTTGCTTTTGCTGCTTTCATAAAAAACAATACAAACAACAACATGAGCTCTTCCTTCTCTCATTCCAATAGAGGGTACGTTTCTTATTCTGCTCACCTGGTATAAATTCCCCCTTTCACTTGGTTTTGTTTGATTTTCTTCTGAAATACAAAATTGGGCATTGGTGGCAGAGGAAGAGTTTTGGAGATGCAAAACGATAGAGAAGGGTCTAGAGGCCGAGGCCGCGGCAGAGGGGGATCTAGTAAGGATAAAATTGATGCACTTGGCAGATTACTGCAAGCACAACCTTGAACATTACACTTTTTTTTGTCGTTATATTTTGAATTTTTATTGAGATTATTAATTTTTAGTGGAAGCATGTTCTGAACGATGTGAAACAATTTTGTTGATTTGTGTGTAATTTGTCATGTAATAATATAAATGATATGTGATTAAGCTTTTGAGTTTATATTGTTTTTTAACCACTTGGTAATGGTTTTGAATTTCATTATGATATTATAATTAATAAAATTAAATATAAATTAATGTTAACCTAAGTATCAAGTTAAGAAAAAATGTATTAAAAAATAATAAAAATCATATTTTAAAATCTTTTTTAATAATTTAAGTTTTTATATTAAAATAATTTTTTTACATAATTGAATATTTTTAGGACGTATCATAAGGTTTCAGAGTTGAACTTGAATACGTGGAGTGATGGGTTTGTCAAAGTTGAGGATTTACTAAAGTTCAATATAAAAACATTTGCTAATGTTCCGTTAAGATCACATACTGATGATGATGTTAAAAAGGTTGGTTCAGTAAATACTTTTCTTTACCTACATTTGCATCTTTGTTCCTGTTAACAAATGATTTTCTTGGTATTATTTGATTGAGCATTGATTTCTCTTGGAAAACAATGTGGGGGTGAGGGAAAATATAGCTAGTGTTATGTGTATTGTATCATTTTTTTTCTTGTATTGATAGAAAACTTACTTACTTTGATGTTTCAAAGAGTGATTGACAGAGATTGATGAATGATTGTCAAGGATGTTTGTATATTCGTACGACATGATCTTATAACTTTATTTCTCTTTTTAGACTTGGTTTCTTACCATACATCTTTTGGAATACAAATTTTCCAACCATAAAAGCACCATTGTGATGTTTGAGGGCATGTTTATTTACTTTTTTATTCCCATGATATTAATGGTTGTTGCATGTCTATGTACAAGTTAAGAACAATTATGATGGATAAAAGATACATGTATAATTGAATATTAATGGCACCCTTTAAATAAAGCGCACAAATTTAGAGATCAAATTCAGTTGAAAATAGAGGTGAAATTAAAAATATTAGAAGTTTGAAGGTCAATTGAGAATATAATTAAAAATATTCGAGACCAAGGATTAAATTGAAAAACATACTAAGTTAGAAGATCTTTCTAAAATTTTGTAGGGGTAAAATTGGATTAATTCTCAAATTAGAATTAAATCGAGGACCTAATTAAACAAATTCAAAGATTTGAGGGTTGAAATAAAAAAAATGGATCTATGACCTAATTTAGTTTAGGATGGCCAAAATAACACTGTTTTATTTAAATGAAGCGATATGTTTTGGTTTAAAACGACATTGTTTTGGTCAACGCGTAGTAAAAAAATAAAGCCAGACGGCACATCTTTTGACACTATTCAATGTCTTCTTCTTTTGGTCCTGTAAAAGTTGATTAAGAGACCTTTTTGCAGAGCCTTTTAATGCACCCATGCCTTAGGTAAGACAAAAAAGCACACCCTTTAGTAGCCTTGATTTTGTACTAAATCGTTAATCATATTCCCGTCCATTTTCCACCTAACAAACCGCTAACAAATTGACCCAAAGTCGCTGACTAGCTAGCCTTAACAACTCGGTTTGATGCTTGGAAGGGACCCCAAACACCTCTTTCACCATCTATAAAATAGGGGTAAAATTCAGGTGAAGAAAGAGAAAAAAACTAAGAGAAAAGAGGAAAAAACTAGAAAAAAAGAGAAGTAAATCAACCCTTTATGCACTATTAACCATCAACAACTAACTCTATTGTTTCTTTTTCACCTAAATCAGAAGAAGACTAAAAAAACAAACATCTTTCCGCTACAATGAAATAAAACCAACCCTTCATGCACTACTAACCATTAATAACTAACTTCATTGTTTGCTTTTCTTCCTTCTCCAGTAGCCACTGTGAACCACCAACAACTGAAGCACCGCCACCAGCAAGCTCCTCCTTATGCCAAGTAAGCTTCTTCTCTTCATGCCTTTCCATGTAAATCATGCTTGGATAATTTGTATTATAATTGGAAAAACCAACTTGCAGCATGCATAACAGTGGTAAAGAAATGGAGGTTGGGCCTCTTACCTCAACCCAGCTCGTGTGCGTGGGTTAAGTCTTATAAAAAAATCCTTTGGGTCATCTATCGACCCCAAACAAAATCATGTTGGGTTGGGCCTAAGACCAACCTATTTACATGGGCTTGAGTCTTGCTGCTCCTATTAAACCCAACCCATATGGATGGGCTAAAACCACCCAAACTTATAGGCGTGTTTGACATGCCCTATTTTTGCCAAGAAAAAACTTATTTTTTTTTTGTTTAAGGTGTGTTTGCCGAACACGGCCTTAAGGTATTTTTCATGCCTCTAGTTTTAGGATATAAGCTTGTTTGGGAAACACACCCTAGTGCCCTTTGAAAAAAATGAATTATAAAAAAATCTGAAAAATTAAAAACACAGAAACACGAATTATAACCAAATGGAATAAATAAATGATAAAAGACTTATGGTAACATATAGTATAATGAAATTTGAAATGCCTTGTTTGAAGTTAATGAAAACAAGTCCCATGATCAAGTAAAATTTACTCGAAAATATAAGAGGTATAAAAATAGGACGTATAGGAAATTAATCAAATTATGGTGTGTGTGGGGGCCAGGGGGATGCTTGGTCGACCAAGACTATTAGAGAGGAAAGTTCTTAGGAGACCTAGGAAAAAAACTTAGGAAAAAAAATGAAAATTAGAGAGAAAACCTTGAAGATTAGTAAGAAATAAGTGTGTTAAACACCAAATTAAGCGGAAAATAAGTGTAAGGAGGTAAAGAAAAAGGAAGAGAAGGCTGGCCAATGAAGGAGCAAAGAAAGGGAATTTTAGAAATTCATTTGGAGCACATTTAAAGCTTATACAAGTACTTGGTAAGGTATTCTCTTTTGATTTTAACAAGTTTACATGAGAATTAGATGATTTGAGTTGAAATTTTCAAGTTGTATTACTGTTTGATATGGATGAATTGGGGTTTTTGAAAAATTAGTTTCAATTAGTATTATTGATTTGTATTTAGTTGCTATACTATGGAAATTATAGAAAAAACCGACAAAACTTATTGTTGTGTTGTGTGGTGTATGGCTGGCCATAGAAGAAGAAATTTAGGGGTGGATTAAAATAATTTGTTTTTGAAAGTGTACATGTTTAAATCAAGGAAAAAATAAAAAAAGAAATTATGGTGATTAGAAGAGAGAAGGAGCTGACCATGGTAAGTGAAAAATAGAAAATATTTGATATAAATTTATATGTGAGAAAATTGTGAGTGACTGAAATGGTTTACATAATGTGATTAAAAGAAAATAAGCTTATTGTTGCTAATGAAAAATGTAGGTTAAAAGGAAAAAGAAATGAGAACTTACTAAGGTAAGTATATGTATCTTTCCACACAGAGAACATAAAGAATATAAATATCTTCTCTACTTATAAAGAAATATATTTGTCATCTTCTTGATTTTTATGCTTATCACTTAAGCCTTCAAAACTCAAATACTAACTTAAGCATCAGAGCATCCATTGTTCCACCAAGAACTTGTTTAATAGATACAACTCAAACTCATAACTCAGCCAAAAAAAGTTTGTTTATATGTATAGTTTTTCTATGATTTTATTAGTGATGTCATCTATGAGGGTTAAAACAAAAGGCCTTTTCTTTCCCTTCAACTTTTATAAAAAAAATCCATGGCTAATAAGACTTTAATATATGAGATAGTAACTAATCTCCCTACAGAGACTTAAGTTCCCATAGGTAGCCAACAACTCTTGTAACAGGTGCAAGTACTCAACAACTCTGTTCTAGTCATATATAAAAAAAACTTTACTCTCTTTAGTACAACTAATAGAAAATTCAACTCACACCATTAGATCCATATAGCTCTAGTTTCAGGAAGAAAATGGCAAAACAATATAACTAATAGGCACCATACTTTAACTCTTCAAATTAGCCAATACTCCCCAGCAAATCCAAGCCATAATTATAGCCATTTCCATCAATATTTTTTTGAGTCTCGGTCTTCTTGTTCACATATTTCCTATCACAAAAAAACCTAATACATGCACGAGACTACACCAACCTCAACTCATGCACACCATTCCCACCAAGTGAAAGAGTCTCTGTTTTGTCATAGAGTGCCACACACTTACCTTACTAAGGATTATGTCATTTCTAAAGCCAACTTAGACAATTATAATGGCCTAACAGACCCTAAAGAGCACATACTAGGTGTGGTATTATAGCCTTAAACATGGCTCCATCTTAGGTCTTCTTGATCTTTTTATGAAGCTTATCTCTCATTTTAACATCAATATTCTTGCTAAAAAAAGCATAACAAAGCTCTTTGCCATTAAACAATGAAATGATGAAAGCATGAGAGTATATCTTTAGAGATTTAACGAAGAAATGCTAAGCATGCAGAATCTGCTTGAGCCCATCACCATCGAAGCCTTGATCAATGAAGTCAACAACTATTTCTTATGGGAAAGGTTATACATAGTTCCTGACAAAAACCTTCTTAGAATCAAACACACAATGGAAAACCATATCAGAGTAGAAGAAGCTAGTATAACCAGACAAAGACACTAGAAAAAGCTAGTGTGACCAAATAAAGGCGCCCACATTTCCATACATAAGAGTAGTCTTCATCATGCCATCAATATCCAACAAGATCATCCAAAAGAAGTATCAAGGGCACACTCATGACCGTCTGACATTCCTCAAGCTCACAACTATACCTCTTATAATAACATTTGCCGAGAGGAGTTGTTGCCATAAACAAAAAAAAACCTTTTGGAATACCCACTTCCAATGAAAAGTGGTTCAAACATAAGGAACCCTAAAAAGTTCTATTACAGTCATCATGATCATGGAAACAATGCATAAGAGTGCCATACATTCACAAAAGAGATAGAAAGACTGATCTCCAAAAAAGACATTTTAAAAAATTTATGAATGAAGATGATATGAGCCTTATGATCACATCACGCAACCAACAAAGAAGATGATAATTTCCCAAAGAAGGTTGAATAATCAGGTTTGGTTGAATCTTGACCTAGAATTAACCTGTAACTAAGAAATAGAGGTATTGAATGATTGTATAAGATGATACAAGGTCAATTATACCTTGATAAGTCGGATTTACTCTCTATCCTATCAAAAAAGAAGAAGTTTGGTTAAGAAAAACTGAGTTTTATTAATGTTTAAAGGCTGCCTAAACTTGCAGCAAAACAAAACATAATATATTCCTAAGATAATAACCCTAATAATCCCATATTAGGTTGGATACCAATGGGCCTAACCAAAAAACTCATCTAAGCGTAAGCCTAATGTCAAAAATAAATCTAAACATTAATTTTGGCCCAAAACAAATCTAACAGAAATAAAAGCTCTAAAACTAAAATATAATCATCCCAAATCATAATTAAGAAAATAAATAAACCTTAAAAAGTATTTAGATTAATACAAGCTATCAAAATAGCCCTAAAATTATATTCCTTACATTAGATCCATTATAGTCGAATCTGGAACTTGTTGAAGAAAGAATGTCTTTTTGTGTCGTTTATTAATCCATTTTCCTTGCTTGAAAGATATTGTCTTGAATGCTAAAGTTTCTTCCTTTTTCCAACTATTATAAAAAAATAGAAAGGAAAATGGCTAAAATATGTCCTTTAAATAGCCTCTTATAATCTCCATTTTGAATAAGAAAGTCCTATAAAATAATAAAAGAATAAAAAAGAGTCTTAAGCCTCCTTACCACCATATACATTCCATAATGTATATAAAATTCTTGCAAACTATGGATAATAGTTGATGCCATAAGTGTCTCCTTGTTTGACATGAAATCCTTATAGAATAGGTAATTCAATAGCTGCAACACTCTTATTTACAAGAGCATTAAGGAATCCTTGTAATGATTGAAATTCATAATACACAAAAAAACAATGTTTTTTCAATTTTCATATATTCCTGGTAGATTTTAGTCTTGACTTCAAACACGTTTTTTTTTTTTCCTTTGTCCATATGAATTAGTAAGCCTACCATATATTTCTAGAAATGTATGAATGTGTACTTTCCAACCCAATTTGAATCTTAACATAATTCTTTTTGTAGATCTAGATATAGTCTGAACAGTAAATAAAGGTCTAGACATACATATTTGACAAGATTTGCTTAGTAACTTTAACCCTCTAAAATAATACCTTCTCAAACTATGATCGGCCTAAAATTTTAACCCAATATAGAATAACATGTCTAAAAATCTCAGCTCAATCCAACGATCGACTTAAAAGTTATGCTTTATAGCGTAAAACTGAATAGTAGAAAAGTTTACGCCAAAATCTGAATCTAACTATGCTTGAATCATATACGAAGAGATATAATATGAACAAATAGAAAACAAATCCTCTTGAGGTACTACCTTATATAATGTAAATCTCAAAAATTATATCTCCATCATCCTTTGATGTTTTTTTAAAAATAGTGCATCTCCATGTTTTCAAACATGAAATGTCTTATTATAATTTCAATGACAAATCTTAATTGATTCTCCAATTGTCTTCAAGTCTCATAACCAATTATCTCCACGTTCTTGTAACCACTTGTCTTCAAATATTTAAAAAAACAACAAATATTTAAAGGCATGCCTATAAAGGCAACATTTTTGGGCACACATAAAGGTAAACTTTTACACTTTTAGTATTTTCTTCTTCTTCTTCTTGTTTTTTTTTTTTAACTAGTTAAAGTCTTCCAAACATGTACATTTACATGACTTGGGGAGGTAAATGATATAAAAAAAATTATTTTAGGCTTACCCAACTGAGGATCAATTTGGCTAAATCTCTTAGGCCGACCGAGCTACCTTGGGCTGATTTTTTTCCAGCCTAATTAAACTATCATGTAACTCTGTTAGGCTAATTTTCAAAGCCCAATAAACTCAGCTAGGGAAAATCATTTCTAGGTGTGGTTTTTCTATGACTTCATTATATATAAAGTTTTAAAACCATATCTTTCTTAACATATTTCCCTTGACACAAAATCCCCACTACTTGAACATATTTTATTGAATTAGACGTCACACAAAAATGTCAATTAAAGTTGTACTAAGCAAACTAATGCAGGAGCTATCTTAGAAAAAATAAATCTTTTAGTTAATTTATTTATTTTTATTTTATTTTTATGATATTTTTCTAGTTTTTTTTTATTATTTAAAAGGGATATTTTTTCCTAATTTATTTATTTTTCTATTTAATATTATTAGGGTATTTAGTTTTTTCTATATAAAGGGTTGTAATAGCCTTTTGGAAAATGAGTGACATAGAGGGATAAAATTAAGTATTTTGAGAGTTTTTTCATATTTATAGTGTTCTTGGTCCTTGAGAGTTTTTGACTTGTAAAAAACTCCTTATCCTTCACTTCGTTTATGCCATTTGATATCAGATCCTAACAATTCTTAGTGGTTATTTTTCTTTTATTTGATATCAGAGCCACCAATCCTTATTGTTTATTTTTCTTTGTTGTGTGCTGTAGAACAACCATGGCTAGAAGATGTTACATAATAGGACGTGCTTGTATAGGAGGGGATGGGGAGGTTCCACCATCAAGAAATAATGTCCAAGAACTAGTGTATTTTTTTTTTTTATCTACACCATTTGTTGTCATTCGAAATCCTGGTGATGGGATCTATGATGTGAGGATTCATATAAAAGTGTTTTGTTAGAGATCCGTGATGAGTTAGTTGTCACAAAGGTGTCAAGAATCCATAACAAGGTGGCTCACATATAAAAAGATGTTATTAATGAATGAAAACTTCTAACTAAAGACTGAATTCAAGGACAAGTTTCTTCCAACTTGAAGAGATTGTTGTAAGAGCTTTTTTTTAAGAAAATAAATATTTTTCTTAGTTAGTTTTATTTCTTCCTATTTTATTTTTCTATTCTTTAGTATAATTCTTTTCTATTTTTTTTCTAATTGAAGGGGATATTTTTCCTAATTTATTTTTTTTCTATTAAGTATTATTAAGGTTCTCTAGTTTTTTCTATATAAAGAATTGCAATTTTTTTTGGCAAATGATGAGAGACACGAAAGAATAAAATTAAGTATTTTAAGAGTCTTCTTATATTTATGGTATTTTTTTTATATCTTAGAGAGTTTTAAGTTATAATAAATAATGTATCCTTGCTCATTTACGTCACAAAGATTTTAGTCCACAGCCTTCAAATATCACAACATTCAAAGAACAAACGGGATATTGATTTAATATCATTTGAGCATACAGTACAGACATTTGAGTGGGTGGTGGATTTAGATTCAATCAAAGCAGTTTATTGGATGCGTGATGGTTCAACATAGCCATGGAGGATGAAAATTCATTTCAACTCTATTGCGGTAAATGTTAAAGCTTCGAGGAAAGTCAGCTTCATTCACACCATATATAAGGGATTGTGCAATTGCTTGCCAAAACAAAGCTTGGATAGATTTGAGGATTTCGTAGCCTGGTTCTAATTCTGTGCTCCTCTTTTAGTTTATTTTCTTTCATCCTCTTTTAGTTCTAGTTCTGTGCTCCTCTTTTAGTCTATTAAGTATTATTAGGTTCTCTAGTTTTTTCTATATAAAAAATTGTATTTTTTTTGGTAAATAATGAGAAACATGAAAGAATAAAATTAAGTATTTTAATAGTCTTTTTATATTTATTGTATTCTTTATCTCTGAGAGTTTAACTTATAATAAATCATTTAGCCTCACTCCTTTCACTACTAAAAAGAAAGGTGATTAGCATCGGATGTTAGTATCAGAATAATTTAGATGCAATTTTAGCAACGGATTATATATATCTATATATATATTAATTTTTTAATATTAGCAACGAACTAGCAATGAAAAATCAACAATAAATTTGCTGTTGCTAATATGATTGCTGTTAAAAAAAGAATTAAATTTTAACTTTTATAAAAAAACAATAAATAATAATGACTATTTCTATACTTTTCCAGAAAACAAAAAGAACCCCTTAGTTGCAAAATTTCTTCATTCTCCGGAAGAATCCAATGTTGTCCCTTTCTATACTTCTCCACAGAAACCTAATTAACCCTTATGTCCCTTTCCATTCCTTCTCCAGAAACCAAACCTATATGTCCCTTTCAATACTACCTATCTCTGTCATGCGTTATTTTTCACAAACATTATTTTTTATTTTCTTAACTTCTTCTCTAGTTAATTTACGCTTCCAAACTTCTTTTGTATAGGTAGTTGAGAGATAGACAAGAGAGAGAGAGAGAGATAGAGGTTGGGGATTTTTTTGGCTTTGATATGGGATTATAATAGAAATCAACGAGAGATAAGGAGAAAGTTTCCCTAGGTATCGAGCAAAGCTTTCTCTAGGGGTCTTGGTTGGCCTCGCTCTTTTCAACCAACCTGGCGTCACCCCACTTTGTGATATGAACGGATACGAAGAAAGAAGGCAGACAACAAAAATGAAAAAGAGGGTAGATTGTGGGAATGTGGGTTTGATTTTGGGTTAATAAAAATATTAATATTTTAACCTTTTTTTTATATTAGATTTAATTTTGGTGGAATCAATTTCAAATTTTTGAAATTGAAATTGAAATGGATAAGAATTTTTAATCAGAAATAGATTAGCAACGAAATTTTCGTTGCTGATCAGCAATTGATAATTGATTATTAAACAAATCAGTAATTAATAATCTGTTGCTAAAAAATTAACATCTATTATATGCATCTGAAATTATCTGTTAATTTCATTGTTAAATTTTATCAGCAATAGATTTTAATATTATCTGCAACGGACTAGTTAGTCTAAATTTTTAGTAGTGTTTACGTCATAAAGATTTTATTCCACAGCCTCCAAATATCACAACATACAAAGAACAAACGGGACATTGATTCAATATCATTTGAGCATATAGTACAGACATTTGAGTGGGTGGTGGATTTAGATTCAATCAAAGCAGTTTATTGGATGAGTGATGGTTCAACAAAGTCATGGAGGATGCAAATTCATTTCAACTCTACTGCGGTAAATGTCAAAGCTTCGAGGAAAGTCAGCTTCATTCACACCATAAGGGATTGTGCAATTGCTTGCCAAAACAAAGCTTGGATAGATTTGAGGATTTCGTAGCCTGGTTCTAATTCTATGCTCCTCTTTTAGTTTATTTTCTTTCATCCTTTTGCTTTAGCTCGCCATTTTCTTCATGGCCTGTTCTGTACGTCTTACCGCTCTTCTTTAATAAAGCTCGTTGTTTTTTATAAAAGAAACACTTGTTACGACAGCTTTTCTTAGTCTCTAGTTATTATAAATTGGTCATATGCTGCTTTACACCAAGTGAAAAAAAATACATATACTCCTTGTTCTGATTAAAGAAAAGAAAAGAAATGATTTACTTACACAAGGTTGTGCCAAAAGGTTGATCAAATCATCAATACAAGCATACAATAATGTGATTGCTCTCCGTCAAATCATGATAATTTTCAAAACCAAAAATTGATAATTACCATGACAAAATTGTGAAGAAATTCACCATGACAAAATTGTTAACTTAAAATAAATAAAGTTGCTTCTCATGCATGCGAAGAAGTACGCAAAGTAGTCCAAATTAAGACATAGAAGTAACGTCCAATCTCAACCACCATGGTTGGAGAATGAAAGCTGTCCTAAGTAGCTTTCTAGTTACAATCCAAACCATAGGCTCATACATAATATAAAAAGTATTTTGGTGCATCTCCAGGTAAAAGTTCCATGGAGAGAGAGAGAGAGAGAGAGAGAGAGAGAGAGAGAGAGAGAGAGTTGGAGAGAAGGGCATAGATTGGTAAAGATGACCTAAGTCCTAACCATGGTTGGTGGGTTAGAGGAGAAGAACCCGTGGGAACCAAAATATCTCCCTGGGTTACATGCAGGTGCTGTGAGCTCCACATCCATTTATGGAGTTCTTAGCATGATATAATAAGATAAAAACTAAATGCAAAATAAACAAACACTACCCCCTCCTATTGCTTACTGCAAGGGGCAAAAACTCCCGAAGTTTAGCCCCATTAAATTTACAAGAAAGAAAAAACTAGAGTTAATAAGATTTTCTTCCCTCACCCAAAGGAAAGTTTTTTTTTTTTTTTTTTGTGCTAAAACACGTTTAAGATTACTTAAAAGTTGGTAAAAGCATTTATGTAAACATGACTGCAATGTCCTAGTTCTAAAATCCTAAAGAGTAGCTAGCTAGATGTTAATGCACAAAAAAAACTGTGGGCAACCATGCCCATGATTTTGCTAAAACGGCCTCTTCAACTCGAGGTGATTAGCCATTGTTGGAGGGATTACCCATTTAAAAAATTTACTTTGAAAATAAAGGGTTTGCTATTTTTCTTGATCAATGTACATTTTTGCAAACCATGGTAAGTTGATTAGCCTTCCCTCGGCTAAAACTTGCAAAATGGTTGTTTTACTAGGCCTTTGTGAGCCTAGTGATTGAAAACTTTTTCCAACCAAGCTAATCCAATAGCTTGAGTTGGTGATTATGTATGTATTGCGGTACTCTTCGAGGAACCCTTCTTTCAAAACGATGCAATGAAAGGAGATGCATGCCTCTCCAATTCTTGGAGATGGTTTGAACCCCTATGGGGGGTTTTGCGTGTGCAAGAGCCCAACAGCCAAGCAGGGGCTTGTGTTAGGAAGAGAAAGAAAGAGAACCATGGTTAGGCCGGAGGTTTTCGAGGCCTCAAATGAAGCAGCTGAGGAAACACATAGAGTAGTAGTGGCTAGATTCGGACACCCTCTAGCGATGAGGAATTGGTGGAGCTTGTAGAGCCATGGTCACGCCTGTGGTACAGCAAAACACACTGCCAAAGATATTAGTACTCCTCCAAATAGAAAAGGGCATAATTAATAAGAGGACAATAATTACTTGGACCACTTCTTGCTGTTAAGATTTTTAAAGCTACTGATCTATGGACATGTTTGTTCGAAAAATGAATCAGTGGAATTTCAAATATCAGAGGATGATTGATAGCATAGTTTAAAATTTTTCATATGAAAATGTCAGATACCCTCCTTAGTAAAGCGGAAAAGTAAATGATATATACTATACATATATATCGATGAAAATCAATTTTTCCAGTCCAAATTTTGGTCGAAACATTAAAGGTCAGATATGTAAGAAGAAGCCATAATAAAGAGGGCAAACCTGATGGCAAGGCTGCAGTTGGGGCAAGAGACATAGGTGCACCATAATGTTGCGGATATCCTCCAGTAGTTGAATTAATGGATGAATACTGAAACAGGTGGTGTGGGTACTGGACACCATAGCTCTGCCCAGAAGTGGTGCTGTAGCTGGTGGCTCCTCCAGTACTCCCTTCTCCAAATTGGAGATAGGGGTAAAAGGCTGCAGCCGCACCATTCATCATTCCACCATGCCCAGTTCCATACATAGGGTACTGGGCAGTTGCCCCTCCATACATATTGTAGTAGCTCTGCACCACAAAACCCAAAATCCAAACAAGTCATTAGAGGATAAAATCCAACCAAGTCATTGGAAATTGTCGGAGTGTTGGGGTGTGCACAATATTTAAAATCTTGGTTTTGAGGAAATCTATGTAGCCAAGAAACAGGATTTGTTGAAGTTTTAACTTATTCCTGTCTTCTCACAATCTAACAATAAAATCATACGGGCCCTCACAGCCGGTCCATGAAAGTGTTGCGGAGAATGGATCATATAGTACTGTCCATGTTCAAATTGAAAAAGAATAACAAGACAAAGCACCATGACATCCCTTTAATTTAGCATATTGAGCACATACAATGGAAGGGCATCATGATCTACAAATCTTAACACTATTTTCCTTCTCTAAGTCTATATATATTCACATGTTAAAGGTGTACAAAACAACTGTATTGCTGTGTCGACAGTTGTCGTAATAAAAGTTAAAATGGCAACATCCTCCACCAAACATGGCAGCATAGTAAGCAAAATCCAACCTAACTATTTAAGCATCTGACTAGCTTCAATTGATGATAAAACCGGATGCATGTTTCCCTCCATCAATAATTCACATGATGACAAAAGAAATTGTAGATATGCCTAACATATATATATATAATACTTATAACGTCTTTCCATTTTGAACCTTTAAGAGAAAGGATAACAAAATAGTTGTTAAATGTTGCCATGCATGTATGATGTACAGTACTACTCTGACACAACGTGAAATTCTTTTGAAGCAGGAAGTCATTCAAATTTTTTCTTGGAAAAACTATTTGAGCAACTAGAAAGGAAATCTTCAATATGAAGGGAAAAAAATAGTAATAATAATTGAAATAAAAAAAGTAAAAAAGTCGTTGTCTGCTAAAAGCAAGCAAGGAAGCAAGCAAGCATGCATGCATGCTTCAAAACGCATCCTAAGATATGTAGTGTGGAAAAAGCAAACGAAAAGCAAGAATTTCTACAAACCGCTGGGTATGTGTAGTCTGGCGAGTATGAAGAGTACCTGAAACAGTATTAAAAGAAATGAAAAAAGAAATAAGATTAGTGTTTGATGCTTGTTAAGGAACTCAGCGAAAATTCCAAAACTTAACAGCTGGAACTTGTGAAGCAAAAACATTATAATGCTTGTCTTTCTGCTAGCATATATTTGTTGGTATGCATGCATAAAATGATAGAATTGCAAGGGGCTAGAGACTTTTCTTTTCTTATTTGATGAGACAAAGGCAAAAACATGCAATTGATCTTCGATCACAATTAATGAAATATGACGCCATTAATTTTAAGCAGAAATCTTCTATTTTGGCTATATAATCCTCAGGTGAAAAATGAATAAAATGTATAGAGCAAGACTTTTGAGCTTGGTTTTTGTCTATTGCAAGTGGGTCTGGCCTACCATAATGGTTACATTGAATTCACTACGAGCTTGTTGGTGATTTCCAACGGTATTTTAAACATGTGATTGTACAAATGTGCTAGCTAGCTAGCCATTATATCACCATTAACATGTGTACGTACTTAGGGCTAGAAGCAAGTCGAGCAAGGTTAAGCAAGAGGAGGAGTCTTGAGAGAGAGAAGCAAGAAGAATGTGTGAATGATGACGGCAAGGAATAAATAAATGAATGGCTATCATTTCTCTTGGTTTGTACCACCACTTGGGGAGAGAGGGAGGGAGGGAGAGCATATATATGATGAAAAGTGGCTTCATACAGATGAAGCGTGATGCTGTCGACCACCACAGTTTAATGGGTTGGGTACTGTGCATAGTTGGCACTGCACGTGCATGTAGCATCCCAAAATAGGAGAGAGAGAGAGAGAGAGAGAGAGAGAGAGAGAGGGCAGCATACCCATAAACATTATACGGTATCCCTTGTTGGATGGCATAATGAGGGAAGGACGCAGCTGAAGGAAAAGCTGTTCCCACGCCACCTCCAAACCCTGTCTGAAAAGAGCTCATCACCCTAAAGTTCCTTCCTGCTGCTCCTACCACAACACATTCAATATTATTTCAAGTAAAATACAATTGTATTTGTTATTTTTCAGCTAAAACCAGCGAAATAATCAAAGAGCTAGTACACTTTCGATCAAATCACACACAAAAAAAGAAAACCCTTGCATATGAAAGAACATATGTAACTAATCTCCTCCATTTAGGAGGAATATTCATGCTGCATTTTGATTCGACTGTCAATGTGTTTGAAACAGAATATACAGACTAATCAGCGCTGAATATCCACAAAATACTAGCTAATTAATAATCCTTCCTCAAAGAATTAAATAATAACATTTACTGAAAATATTACAGCATATATCCTTAGACTTTAAACAGCGAAAAGTACAATATGAAAGCTCTTTTTTATTTTTAGGATCTCAATTAATGTATATCGAGACAAAATCCGTATTTACCACGTGAAATAATTGTGTGGAAAACCAGTAAAAGTAGCTAGTATACCATGCTTTGGGGTAGAGGGTTTGGATCTCTGAACACCCAAAGATGCAAGATTACAATTAGCTCTTCTCCCATCTATCACTGGAGCAGCATCCACACAAGCCCTCATGGCTGCGTCAGGTTCCCGAAAAGTTACCTAAAATAGCAACAGCACATTCTCCCAAATTAACTACCTCAAAAACAAGACAAAACATGGCATAATTCTCCATGAAATTCTTTTTTTTTTTTTCGTGCAAAACTATGAAAGTACTGCATCTTTCTTTCGCTTCAAAGATCTCTTCTCTTATTTACAACATAAAAGGAAAAGAAATAAAACAGAAACGTACAAATCCATAGCCTTTGGATCTGCCAGTGGCCTTATCAGCGATGACAACAGCCTCCAAGATCTCACCAAACTGCTCAAAATATTTCTTCATGG
Organism: Populus alba x Populus glandulosa; assembly: GCA_033617975.1. Classification (NCBI taxonomy): domain Eukaryota; kingdom Viridiplantae; phylum Streptophyta; class Magnoliopsida; order Malpighiales; family Salicaceae; genus Populus; species Populus alba x Populus glandulosa. The sequence continues at coordinate 9,655,074 of CM066155.1, read as the reverse complement.
TCTCCTTTTGTGTTTCCCATGCCAACCCTCCAACAAATACCTTAGTATAAGTTGTGTCACCAAACTGACCTGCCAAATTTGAGGGAGTCATGATCTTTCTTCTCTCCAAATCTCTCCTCGATCTCCTCTCCTTTTCTTTCCTGAGATCTCTTCTGAAAACCAAAGTGCCTAGTGGCTACAAAACTTTATAGTATACGTCAAAATGAGACCTAAATACGTGTCTATAACTGCGTGGAACAATTTAGGTCTAGGTTGATCTCAATGTTAGTGTGCCTAATATAACAAAGATCCACTAAAATCAAGATGGATTTTTCGAGGAGAATTTTGGTTTTGGTGATGGTGTTGATGATCAAGGAGGGACAATCCGTCGTTGAGATTGAAAAAAAGAGAAAATTGGGAGGGAAGAGAAAGCATAAAGGGGTCAGTAAAAAGAAGAAGAAGAAGAAAGACCGACGGGCATGAATTATATACACGGTAGCCCCCACTTCCTTTTCACTTTCTCACGCGCCAATACAACGAGTGTTTGCCACTATAAAAATAAAACATGATTTCATCCAGGGTTTGTTCATCATGTGTGGTATTCACGTGCTGTGTTGAGTGTGGGTGTTGTTTACGCAGCATTATTATGTCTCTCATAGCTGTACTTCGTATTATTTTAAAGGAGAAGGTGGAGTGACAGATTAGTCTGCGGTTCTGGCTTTTAATTACGAGATTACCAAGCGGAAATGGGGTGATGGGAGCAAAAGCCCTTCAGCAGAAACGGAACGGGGAAATTTTGTAAACTGAGGGAAGAGAGGGATAAAATCACGCGGGAGGTCAACAGTCAACTCTTACAAATTACATGTCTGAAGCGGGGCGGATCACGAGGGCAGCTTGTAAATGTTTTATAATTTAAATTTACCTTTTTCCATGGTTTATTTTAAATCATTATTTCCTTTTCTTTTTCATTTTATTTCCCCATAAATATATTTTCAAACGTGTTACAAAGTCTTCCCATTAAAATTTTTAAATACAAATCTGTTATGAAATCATATATGTTCCGTGAATGTCTAGTAGTCGTCTTTTACCTCTTGACCTTTCTTTCTAAAGAAAACACAGATGAAAAACTTAAAATAGAGTTAAACTAGGAACATTGTACGTGGTCCTTCGACATTCACAATAATTTTTTTTTATAGATTATTCAATCGGTGTTTAGACACTGATTTTATAAAAAAAATATTTATTAATAAAATAATAAATAATAACTATTCATCAAAAAACTTATTGTTGATGAGTTCTAATATATCAATTAGTCTATTGGTAATATAATCATCACTGAAATTATAAATAAAAAAGTGCATGAAATAAAAAAGAATTTATTAGTATCATTCCATTATTAATTTTATTAGTGAATATGGCATATCATATACAAAAAATAATATTTGTAATTTCCTTAGTGATTTAATTTATATTATCGACGATGGAATTAACTTGTCAATAATTTAAATATTGTATAAGCTTAGTTTGTCGCTAATTCCATCAGTATTTTGTTTAATATTGTTTTTAGAATCTAAAATAAACAAAACATAAAAAGATTAAAAGAAATGAAAATAAAATAAAAAGCCAAATATTTATTACTAATTTATAAATTATCAGTTTAAAAACAATTTATCTAAAAGAGAGAAGCTAAAGGAGAAGGAGGAGGCAAATGTGCATCTTCATCAGGATTAGGTGGGAGAGGTGGGCCACATGTATTATCAAGGTTAGGTAGCAGTTTCATATACAATCACCTAATTTTTACCATCTCGGCACTAAGTCGAGTCGTCTTAGCAATAAGGCGGATTGTTTTAGCAATAAACCGGGTCATCTGAAATTGAACTTGTTCTCGTATAATTGCTTAGACAACCAAATATTGGGAGCTCAAACTTGATTGCAAGGAACTAATAATCGATACACTATGACACATCCACATCCACATATTCTTGGCCATAATGTTTGAAATATTGTAAATCTGATTTTTACTAGGTCCATCGGACAATTCAACCTCCAACCATAAATTTAGACCGAGTTCCGGATGGGTGGAGGGATCGTCCTTATATCTTTCCTATACTTGAAAGGCATATGTTTCCTAGAAAAAAAACTAGTCAAATAATTTTTTAAAAAATAACTTAAGAAAAAAAAATATTGAAATCCAACTTATCATGAACTTTCAAGCTTGGTTATCCATGAGTTGATGCACCCCTTTCTGAAGATTATCATTTTGCATGAGTTTCTATACTAAGCTTCATTGATATTTGTTCGTGTCTAAAAATCATAGCTTGTAAAAGAAAGCTATTGTTAGTTTGAGTATTTTCATATAAGAAAAAAAAAATATACGTGATAAAAAATAATTTTACTATCAACTTCGCATGCGACACAAACAAAATAAATTCACTGATGTGTATGGTAATTAAACCATAAATCTTCATGTTTTGGTTCTTTGTATTAGATTGTGATTGCTGCACAAAATGCTCTGACATTACATGTTGGACATAAGCTTCCCATATAGCCTCTATGACATGTGGAGGTTTGAAATCCCAGAATAAATATAAATCTCGCATATCGAAATCTTAACATGTGTCTTGTTTTAAACTTATTTATTTAGGTTGAACAAGTATCTGAATGAAATTAATGAATGTTTTACCTTAAAAAAATACAATATAAGTTTAATTATAATTAATGGGTAATCTCTAACCTCTCGAATGGATGCATTCATGTTGATATGAACCTCGTAATTATATGGTTATACAACTTACAACAAAGATGATAACTTCCCTAATAAAGTCGAATAATACAGTTTGGTTGAAACTTGACCTAGAGTTAACTTGTAACTAAAAACTAGAGGTATTGGATGATTGCGAATGATGCCACAAGATCAGTTATACCTTGATAAGTCAGATTTACTATTTGTCTCAACAAAGAAGAAGAAGTTTGCTCTAACAAAACTGAATTTCATTAATAACTAAAGGCTGCCCTAAGTTTGTAGCAAAACAAAACACAAGATAGTCTTAAGATAATAACCTTATTGGTCCAATATTGGGTTGCAAACTAATGAGCCTTAACTAAAACTTAGCTAAGCACAAGCCTAATGCCTAAAATAAGCATAAACATTAATTTTGGGCCAAAACAAACCAAACATAAATAAAAGACCTAAAATTAAAATATAATTATCCCAAATATTAATTAAAATAATAAATAAGCCTTAAGAAATATTCAGATTAATACAAGTTATCAAAATAACTCTAAAACCATATCTCCTTACATTAGATCCCTTGTAGCCGAATCTGAAACTTGTAGATGAAAGAATATCCCTTTGTGCCATCCATTAATCCTCTTTGTTTGCTTGAAAGATGTTGTCTTGAATGATGAAGTTTCTTTCCTTGTTTAGTTGAAAGTATGCTCTCAAAATAGAAAGGAAAGTGGTTGAAATATCTCTTTTAAATAACTTCTCATAATCTCCATTTTGAATAAGAAAATCCTGCAAAATAAGGAAAAGAACAACAAAATAATCTCAAGCCTCCTTGCCAAAACATACATTCCATAATGGATATGATATTCTTGCAAACTATGGATAATAGTTGCTACCATAAATATCTCTTTATTTGACATGAAATCCTTATAGAATAGTTAAGTAAATAACTGCCACATATGCTTCCAAGAACAGTAAGGAATCCTTGTATTAACTGGAATCCATGATACAAAAAGCAATATTTCTCCAATTTTCTCATATTCCTGACACATTTTAATCCTGACTTCGAACACGTTGTTCTCCCTTGTCCGTATGAAATTGTAAGCCTACCATATATCGCCGAAAAGGTATGAATGTTTGCTTTTGAAAAAAATTAGAATCTTAATAGAATTACTTCTGTCAAACAGTAGACAAAGGTCTAGATAAAAATTTTGACATGATTTGTCCAATAACTTTAACAAATTTGAAAAATTACCTTACCAAACTCATATTTAACTGCAATTTTGACTCAATATATCACAACATTTCTTGAAAATCCTGTAAACATTTCATCCCGATCCAATAATTTTATTGAAAGTTATGCTCAATAGCATAAAACTAGATAGTAGAAAATTTTACGCTAAAATCCGAATATGACCTTACTTAGATTGTATCATTCTTGCTCTACAAGATGATTCATTCTCGAATCACCAATAAGTATAATGAACAATTCTTTAGTTTCTTTTTGAAGCCTTTGGAGTTAATTTCTTGCCCGCATTTGCCTCTAACAACATTGTATGAAAATAGTAGATGATAATAATTTCAAATAAGCACGCCTTGCCATCCACTTGTGTACATATTTTTGAATGATAATCACTGCTGCTCTTTTTCATTTTTCATCCTTTAAATGCTGAACTAAAGCTCTCAATTCTTTATGTTTTTTAATTGTTTCTTTATAAACCTTTGCAATTTTTTCCGCCTCACGCTCTTTATCTAACATCATAAAAACATATAATCATAAACATTTCATTTGTTTTGTGTTTTCTTCTTCTTATTCCTCTTCTCTGCTTTTTCTTATTCTCTTTTCCCCTTATCAACCTCACTCTCTCCATTTTCTTCATCTCTTCTCCTTTTCCTCCATCCTCAACGTCAAGCAACTCTAGCCACCCCCACACCTCCACGCTAGGTAAATGTTGTGCTTTTTTTTGTAATTTTTTTTATTTATCTCTCTTAATTTTTAATGTTATGGAGCCTAAGGTTTCATTAATTATTTACTAAGATTTTGTTGTGACATTTACATAGTAAGTTTACATCATTTGGGTTTTCTGGTGATTGGAATAAAACTTTGGGGCTAGTGTCTAATTGTAACAATCTCATAGTTAGGAAATAGTGGTGTAGGGTCTTTGCTTCAATCAACATACAAACTTAAATAAGAAAGAAGGAGAACTCGTGATAAACCTGGTACAAGACTACAACCATTAACAATTAAAGAGAAAGGTGTAATGAAATTAAGTATTATCAGAGATAAGATTTTTTAAGTAGTGCTTACATGTGTTAAGAACCACGTGGCAAATTGTTCATTTTATAATTGGAACTATTTAGATTTAGTCAGATGTGAATTTTGAGATAATAAAAATTAATGATGTTTTCTATGTGAAATTTCTCAATCTATCAATTTATGAGAGTATAAGAAAAAAATTATTTAAAAATAACATGTTAATATTATACTTACTGAATAAAAGGTCTCAATTCATCGTAGTTAAATAACACATAATTATATAGATGTCTGAATTCGATTTCTATTAAATATATTCATGTCACTGTATTTTTTAGTAAAGGTTATCTACGATGAGAAGATATTGACAAATTCCCACTTGAGGTACTTCCCCACCGTTATCATGTCTTGGAATACGATTGTTTTCTCAAGTGAGGCTCAAAATAGTATAAGATAAATATTGAGACCTCTTCAACAATATAAGCCTTACATATCAAAGCCTCAACATGCATCTTGTTTTTAACTTTTTTTCTTTAGGTTAAAAAAGTATTTGCATGGAAGTAGATGAATGTTTTAAATAAAAAAGACAATAAAAATTTAACTAAGATGTATGTGTAATCCTTAACCTCTCAAATAAATGCATCCATCTATATTGAATAAGGCCTCCAATTTTTGCTTCAAACGGTAAATATATGGGTAGATGCTCAATTGAGTCAAAGAAAGAATATCATCTTAAGTTTGCATATTGTCTGGACGATATTCATATCAAGCTTCTTCAAGTATTAGATATGTAACTTGTTAGAGAATCTATCTCTAAAAAAGTGATTGGTCTCCGCGAGTGCATCCTATATCCCTTTTGATAATAAATCCCTGTAAGTAAGTGGAATGAGTGTTTGCATTTACACATTACAGTCATGACTCTTTGTTTCACACAATCTACCATCCTTTAAATTTACTAATTTAGATATATTTGAAGCATATCCATCAGGAAAATACAGACTCTTAAGCTATTGGTAGATAAGTAACTGTGCATTCTTGTCTAAGGCAAAACTGACTTTAGACTTTACAACCTCTCATAAACAAACTTTATATTCTTATTGTGACAAAACAAAGGTATATCCATTATAACTTTCATGTTGTCCTTTATCTTCTCTTTCATGTCCATCATTATGTTAAAAATGTTTTCAAACATTTTCTTTTCTATATGCATGACATCCAGATTATGACAATGGAGATTAGTCTTTCAATAAGGAAGCTTCCAAAAAACACTTCTCTTTATCCAATTATAGGTCACACCAAAACCTGAAAACTTTTGTTTACCAGATTGAAAACCAAATACAATGTCCTCGTATTGTGATACCACGTCATATAATTTTTCACAATATCAGGGTACCATCCTTCTTTTTCACAAACAACATTAAGGCTCCCCAAGGTGAATTACTTAGACATATAAACCCTTTGTTTAGTAATTCTTGTAATTATACCTTTAACTTTGTTAACTCGCTAGGGACCATCCTATAAAGTGTTTGAGCTATCGCTGTCATTCATGGTATCACCTTAATTTCCCTCTCAAGAGGCAACCCTGTTAGTTTATCAGGAACAACATCTGAAAATTCCCTCATTATAGGAATGTTACTCAACTTCGATCTCTCCTTGTCAATCTCAACTAGTGTGCTAAGGAGGTTGTACACCCTTTTCTCAAACATTTCCTTGCCTTTAAGGCCAAGATTAAAAAATTAGGAAGTACTCTCTTATCACCTCTAAAAACTACTTCCTTATCATCAAACCCTTGTAGAGTAACTGTTTTTGTGAAGCAATTCATTCTTACTTTATAAGAACTCAGCCAATCCATTCCAGTATTAAGTCAAAATCCCTCATTTCAAAAGGAATTTAATTTATCCTCGTCTCATGCCCACGAATTGTTTATTCACACCCTTTATATACAACATTTATATCTACCTTCTCTTATAAAGGTATATTGACAGTTATTCTCCCATTCAACTTACTTTTTTCCAAATTCAGTTTACCTATAATTCCACATGCCACAAATGAGTGTGTGCACCTGGATCAAATAATAAATAAACAGAGATTGAATTTAATTATAGCATATATGCCACCACATCTGTTGTAGTCCTTGTATCCTTCTGAGTTATTTGATAAATTTTTCTCTATGTCCTCTCCTATTGTGCCCTATGCTGACCCCAGCTAGCACTAGTATTAAATGGTGCAGGCCTCAAAGGATTATTCACTATTACTAATTGTTATTAGCTTTAAGCTGGTTGCGATAAACTCTGAGCCTAACTAGTCTTTTTGATTGGGAAATCCTTTTTGAAATGCCCTCACATCACCACAATGATAACAACTTATTTTCAAATATTTTCACTATGTCTACATGTGCCTTTTCCTGCCTACAAATATAACATCTATCGACATTCACATAATAGTCTCTTTGGTACTTCTTATTACATTTCTCGCATAAAAAAAAAAAAAGACATCCCTTATCACATGGATCCTCTATAGAAGTTTACTCTTGGGCGTGCAAGCCCTCTTTATAAACCCCCTCCACTAATCTATGGAAATCTTCTTGAAAACCCATTAACAATAAAGCTTCCCTTCTAAGTCGAAACTGATCAGTCTACTGACCCCTTTTTTTTTTTTTGGAAAAGGGGTTTTTTGGTGGAGAATTCTATATCCTTCCTCTTTTCAAACCTCATTGATGTATTTTCCATATCTTTCAAGAACTGAGTTGCCTTAACCAATTCCCTCACTATCTTATGTTGAAAAGTAACCAACCCTTTTCTAAGTTCCTGTCTAAAACCATCCCTTAGCCTCTCGATCCTATGTTGCTCCGTAGGCATCAATGGTGGTAGCAAATATAGAGAGGACCTGTAACTGCCTCTCATACTCCTCTATTGTCATATTTGTCTGCCTTAAAGTCAGAAACTCTTGCTCTTTATTTTTCTGATGTTTCCTCAAGTAGTATTTAGTTTCAAATTCAACCTTGAAATCTCCTCAAGTCAAATCCTAGTTAAACCTCTTTTCCTTCACTATAGTTCACCACGAATAAACCCCATCTAACAATAATTGAGCCACACAAGCTACCTGCACATCTATTGGACCCAATATATATAAAAACGATTGTGCCACCTTTCACAACCAATGTCCAACCACTTCAGCATCCTTCTCTCTTAAAAAAGGTACACAACCCATCTTTCTTATATTTTTAACCCAATACACTAGAGTATGCACATTTTCCCTGGTCTTAGTAGTTGCCACTCTTATCATTCCTTCCATAAGAGCCTTTGTGGCCTATTCCTAACAGGCAAGGTCTGGGTAGGCCAATATAGCCCCTTGAAGCACTATCTATGGTGGTCCTTTTACTTGTACCTCTACAGTTTTCGTCACTTGTGGTGGGACTTCAACTCTAATCAATTTTGGATTACCTCTCGGCTTCGATGACTCCTCATGAATAGATTGCACCTGCATTGAAGGTGCATGAGAGGCACTGCTAGCCAAAGGGTCCCCCCCCTGTTTTCCAACATTTTCACTTTCCTTTTGTTATATGAGATATGAATCGGGCAATATAGTTTAATCTTCCTAAGAATTCCCTCACCTCCTTCATTGTCCTAGGAGATGGCATATATTGAATGACCTTTAATTTACTTTATCAAGATCTATCTCTATCCTTCTATCACTTACCACGAACCCTAGTAACTTCCCATACTTAACTATAAATGAACATTTTACAGGGTTGAGCCTTAATTTGTACTTTCTTAATCTCTTGAATAACTTCTTTAAAACATGTACATGTCTCTCTCCTTTCTTAGACATGAAAACATATCATCAACATACACCTCATATCATGCAAAAGATTCACAATGACCTTATAATATGTGGGCCCTGCATTTTTTCAACCTGAATGGCAGAACCTTGTAGCATAATATTCCCCAGGGTGTGACAAATGTTGTTTTTTCCTTCTCTTTTGGAGCCATTTTTACCTGGTTATACCCTAAGAAGTTATCTATGAAGGAATATGATGAATTGCATACAACATTGTTAACCAAAACATCTATATGTGGTAAGGAAAAGTCATTTTTTGGGCTATCCGTATTCAAATTTCTAAAAGTCCATAAAAACTATGATCTTCCCCTTCTTCTTTGGTATGACAATTATGTTAAATACCCATTATAGATACTTAACTACTAAGAAGTTAGCGTTTCACTACTTAATTTTTTACTTTACTTTTATCATGACATTTGGGTGGGTTCTCCTCAACTTTAGCTTGACTAGTCTGTATCTTTCTACTGTGGTATGCTATGTACTATGATATTTGTATCCAAATCAAGCATATCTTCGTAAGACTAGCCCAAAACTGATGTAACCATATTATTCGATAGTTTTACCCATATTTACCTAGTATTTTGCCTATGTTATATATATAAAATGCCTTGATATTCTTTTTTTAAGGCACTTTTAGATGTAAGATTCAAAAAGAAGTAAATTGGAAATAATTGGCAAATTTGACGTCCAATCAATGTTGTGTGCAGGGCTTGAGCTCTAGAGGTCGAAATGAAGTGATTCTAATGGCATAGAAAAATAATATCCATACCTTTCTATACATATATGGTAAGAAAAATAAAAGGATAAAGAGAATGGAAATCACAGCAATCAAAGACAATTATCATATTCTACTAGTGTTGACCTTCGGCCATTTCGACTTGAATATCTTGAGCTAAAGAAGTCTATTTGATGCAAACTCAATTTTGTTGGATTTCTATCTCAAATACCTATCAACGTACAAAATTATAGAAGAAAACGAGCTCATATGAGAGAGATATGAGTTTTCTAAGAGAACATATAAATTCTGCCAGCAAATAGGTTTTGTAAAGAAACAAGTCCAAAGTACTTCCTAAAGCATCCAAATTGACATCTAAGTAGTTAGCAATTTAGCTCTTCTAAGTCCAAAGTCAAAGGTTAAAGATTTTATGCAAGATTAATGCTTTTTTTTTTTTAGGAAAATAGTTATTGAAATACTTAAATGTAAATTTTCTACTTAGAAAATGACTATTTTATAGGAAAAGGGGATTAGGGTTTCCTATCAAATAAAAAGAAAGAGATAAACGAAGGGAAGGGGACGATCAGAAAGAGAACAAAAATGAACCTTTTTCTTTAAAATCCTGAAATCATGTATTCTTCTTTCCTTTTGATTAGTTGTTCAATAGACATGCAAGGCTAAGCTCTTTTTCTTCGTTGCAAAGACACAAAAACCTTTGGATTTCAAGAACTGTAAGATTTATTTTACCTTTTCTTTTTGGTTTATATGATGAACATGCTTTTTTCCCTATACATATTTCATATGATTGTTTATTTTAATTGCTAGAGTGGATTCTAAGTTGTTATTGTAAACAATCTATTGCTAAGTTTGCTATCAAAACCAGAGTAGTGGTATATAAACTTGTGAAGCAACTGATATGAATAGTTTTGCTAGTTCTAGGTTATTAATCTAAGGGCAAATATTCAATCAAATCAAACATGGATCGCGGACAATTATGTTATCTAGATTAATCAACTTATCTTATCTACTTCATAAGGCTGGCATTAAATTAAATTACTAGTGCGAACATTGTGGTTGTTTGATGGTTATGGTAAGTTATACGACGGATTGATTAACTAGCCAATGTTAAGAAAAGATAAATGTTTAGAATATAAATTGATGTATCATTTCAATGATCGGTTCTAATTTCCATAGGTGGCTGTCTACTTGAAACCAAGATTTGTTCTCTTGATAGTTTTCTAATTTATTTAATTTTGCTTGATTGTTTAATTCTACTATAACCTAGATAACCTAAATTCCCCCACCCAATTGCATATCATATAGCATAAAAATTTGAACTAAACTTTCTTTGTGAGATCGATCGTTTGCTTACTCTATAATATCTTGTTTATTTAAGCTATGGTAATTAATTTATGTGACCGCGACATCGCAACAAAAACATTTCTATATTCTTGTAGCAGGGAAGTCATTTATACTATTTCCTGAGGAGTAATCAAAGCTCATATTTTCATCTCCATTTTAACATGATCATCACCTATGTTTATGGTCTCAAGTTCTTCTGTAGCAGGTTTCCAAGCTTGTTTATGCTGCTCTAGTAATTTTGTGAATTTTTTGATATTATTTTCATCACATTCTTCATCTCCAACAACTACTACATATTCATTAAAGTTTTGATGTGGATTAACCCATAAATACCTGCAAGGATCCATTACATGTTCCAAATGGGCCAATGATTCGGTCCAAAACAAAGGCATTGAATGCATCTATTTTAAAGATTTCGACCAAGTCAAATTTAAAGGATATATTATTATATAAAAAAGAGGTTTTTGTACATATTATCCATGTGTATGAGCGCCACAATCCAACCTTGTTTGGGCTATGAGGTTTTGGCAAAAAGGCTAGTAATTTTCTAAATTTTCGACAAGCATTGTGTTTATGATGTTTCTACATGTTTTATGGATTTCTAATTTATTTTGGGCTTTCTATTATGTATGAGAACATTAATTATTTCCTTTAAGTATTAGAATTTATTATTTTGTTTATTTCCTTATTAAGTGAGGAGAAAACACAGCAAAAGAAACAAAAGAATCATACTACCTTTTTCCTTTAGTTTCTAGGATTAATGGGCTGCATGGAAGGCTATAAATACATCTTGAATCAGTTCTGTAATATATTTTTTCCTTCTCTTTTTCTTATGGCAAAATATAGATTTAATATGATAGACTTTATTTTATTTTATTAGCCACAACTCAAGGCTTGTTTGGGCTTAATTAATACTTTGTTTTCAGCTAGGATTCAAGATTTTTTTGGATCCAGTTATGGACTTTTTAGTTTAAGGTTTTTGTGTCAGTTTTGTAAGTGGACCAAATTAGTCCACTATGGTAGATCCATTAAGATTAATTTTTCAAGAACTATTTGAACTCATGTAACCTAAATTTTGGCAGCCATTAATGAATAACACTTCTAATTTTTTTTAGTTTTAACGTGTGAGAAAGATTCTTGCATTCTTTGATTCTTGAATGAATTGAATCTAACTTATCAAAGATTAACTGGCTTCGTGGCATCATTCAACTTCATTCCAATAGTGTTGGTGCTTTGGAACAAGTTTTTATTCTGTCACCCACTCCTATCAGACTTATTTTGGCTTTTTGAACTCAGATCTCAATCTTGATTATGGGTTGTGTGATCACTAGGTTCACATTAGTTTGTATTAAAGCTAGGTTGTGAAATAAGGTCATGTTCTTTTGCTATTTTTATTTTCTTAGTGTTGCTTTAAGTTTTTTAGTGTTTGTCTCGTTCATCTTCTTGTTCTTTATGTTTGTGGAATCTAAGCAAAAAAAAAAAATATATTTCATCTTGTTACTATCTTTAATCATATCAGTAGCATAAAAAGACAAAGGAGATTAGACGAAATTTAAAGGTTGATTCAATTCTGCCGTAGAAATACAACTTTTAGTAAACTATAAGCAAACCACCTTAGAATGAATTGAAACTTTATATGTTGTCTACTAGGGGTAAGATCGCACCATATATTAAATTTGGGCTTATTTTGATATTGTTTGCTTAAGGTTTTAAATCGAGATTCAATTTTGCCGTAGAAACACAACTCTTAGTGAACCATAAGCAAACATCCTCAAAATCAATTGAAACTCTATATTTTATCTAATAGGGATGATATCGCATCAAATATTAAATTTGGGCTTATTTTGATATCTTTTTCTTGAGGTTTTAATTTGTGGTTCAATTCTGCCACAAACTGATCATACAAGGGGTTTAGATACCAAGACATATTAGAACAACCTATAAACTGGGATTTGTTGTTTGTTTGGTATCAAAATACTAAATATTTAATTGGAGGTCATTTGAATATCATTTGGTTTGGTTTTCAATTCAGATACATGAAAAAATTGTGTAACACGCCAGATTTGCATCAAGTTCCAAAACATGATACTTACTGTTTGTTTTCATCCAAATATTTTTGTTTCTATTATAATTGGGTTATTTAGGAGTCAAGTAATATTTTTCACTAATTTTTTCTTCTATTTTATTTCGGGTGTATTTGGGATTGTGGTGGTGGTTCGAAGTACATTAGCATATCCAAATGAATTGAAAACATGAAAAAATTTCATTTTAAGTAAAAAAAAAAATTCAAAATTTGAGGGAACGTGGTTTGCACTACATTCCCAAACACACCCTTCATGTCTTTGTTTTGTCCATAATTCAAAAGAATTTGCATTGCTACTCATGAAATCATAATCTTTGTTTTATTTTGCTTTGTTTTCAATATATTTATTGATTCTTGAGTTTGAAAATTATAATTGGATTGCGCTACAAAAGCTATTGACTTTGATTTGTTAATTTTAGTTCCTAAAGTACCTAAGGAAAACAATTTGTGAGGTAAAAGGCGTAGTAAGCTTATTAGAGTGAAAACCTTGATTTTTATGTGAAACACGAGAGGTGTGAGGATATATTTTATGCTACTAACTAAATTTTACATATTCAAATAATATTTGAATACAATGAATCAATGACACAAAACGTTAATGTCACTTTCCAATTGCAAGCCATATGCCAGTAACTCGAGCTCTTATTTAGGAAAAACAAGGATCTGAAAGACAAGGTGAATTCAATAAAGCAATAAAATAATGGGGTTGATTGCCGAGGAAATACGATCTAAAAGGTCTTACGAAATGTCAAATCTAATTTTGAAGAGTTTGTTGATAAAAACACAGATATAGGTGAACATGACTATGGTTTTGCATCTGTTGGCTAAGTAATCAGGTCTAGACCAAATAAGGCTAGGAGGAATGTGAATTTCCATAGCATGGGGAATTATAAAGATGTGGATGAGGACTTAAACTCTTATTTTGGAAGATTTTGTGGGGAATGTTAGAAACTAAACTCTTATTTACAACAACTTGTCATCCTCAAATAGATGAACAAACTAAGGTAATGAATAGAATTTTATCCTAAACTTTGTGTGTTGTTATTCAAAAGAATCTAAAAAGTTGGGGAAAATGTTTGCCTTTTGTTGAGTTTGCTTATAATAGAATTGTACATTCGATCACTAACTTTTCTCCTTTTAAAATTATTTATGGGTTTAATCCACTAATTTTTATGAACTTAATTTCTTTAATTTTTGAAGAAAGGGTAAATTTAGATGGTGAAAAGAAGGCAAAGATGGTGAGACAACTCCATGAGAGAGTTCTACTGCAAATAGAGAAAAAAAAACAGATTGTAAACTTCTAAAGCAAATAAAGGGTGCAAACAAGTTATTTTCCAACCTGGTGATTGGGTTTGGATGCACATGTGTAAGAAAAGATTTCCTAACCAAAGGAAATGAAAATTACAGCCTCATGGTGATTGTCCATTTCAGGCTTTAGAGAGGATCAATGATAACATATACAAAATTGATCTTCTAGGTGAGTATGGTGTTAACCTTTAATGTTGTTGATGGACAAGGATTTGATTTGAGGTTGAATTCTTTTAAGAAGAGAGGAGATGATGTGGATCAGCCCACAAACACTACCAAAAACCCATTACATGTTCCAAATAGGCCAATGACTCAGTCCAAGACAAAGGCATTGAAAGAGGCATTGAATGCATTGGTTTTGAATGTTTTGACCAAGTTAGATTTAAAGGCTCCATTAGAGTATCAAGAGGAGGCCTTAATACATCTTATCCATGTGCAAGTAGAGCCCAATTCAACCTTGTCTAGGCCATGGGGTTTTGGCAACAAGGCTGGCAATTTTCTAAATTTTCGGCCAGCCTTGTGTTTATGATGTTTTTATATGTTTGTGGATTCCTAATTTGTTTTGGACTTCCTATAATATATAGGAACATTAATTATTTCCTTTAAGTATTAGGATTTATTATTTTGTTTATTTCTTTGTTAGGTGAAGAGAAAACACAATAAAAGGAACAAAATAATCCTATTATAACTTGGAAACAACATGGGTAACTACCTTTTCTTTTAGTTTCTAGGATTAATGGGCTACATGGAAGGCTATAAATATGCCTCTGAATCAGTTCTGTAATATTTCATTTCCTTCTCTTCTTCTTATGGCAAAATATGGATTTAATATTATGTGTTTTATTTTATTTTGTGAACTACAACCCAAGACTTGTTTGGACTTAACTAATACTTTGTTTTCAGCTAGGATCTAAGGCTTGTTTGGATCAAGTTATGGGCCTTTTTAGTTTAAGGTTTTTTGGTCACTTTTGGAAGGGGGCCAAATCAGTCCACTAGGGTTAAATTTTTCAATTATTTAAACTCATGTAACCTAAATTTCGGCAGTCATTGATGAATAATACTTCTAATTTGTTTTTTAGTTTTAACGTGTGAGAGAGATTCTTGCATTCTTCAATTTTTGAATGAACTAAATCTAACTTATTGAAGATTAATTGGCTTCGTGGCATCATTCCACTTCATTCCAATAGTGTTGGTGCCTTGGGATAAGTTTTCATTGTATCACACTTCTATCAGACCTATTTTGGCTTTTCAGGATCATATCTTAATCTTGATTATAGGTTGCGTGATCACGAGGTTCACATCAAGTTTGGTGACTCATTCTCGGTGCAAAGTGTATGTGATGTTGTGGGAGATCCGTTTTAAGGATTCCTGAAAGCAAAAAGCGTTTGGTGTAAATGCATAAATAAAATAAAGAGACTATTTTGAAAAAATGCATGATCTCATCATTCAGGAAAAAAAACAGTAGGCTCAACAACAAAGATAAAACCTGGCTGACATATTGAGCCTCGATTGTTAACCAGGAACAAGAAAAACAAGTAAACAAAAGTAGAAATAAAGGCACTTTAAAACAAGAAATGTTGGTTTACATTCTCAACACCACCAGAACTTCCTAGGCCACCTAGTTTTGAAACTTCTAACCTTTGGCCAGTTTTTGCACGAAAGTCTTAGCAAAGATTTTTTCAAAATTATGGATGGTTAATATAGCAACACTTCATCCTCTTTTTTAGGCTTTGTCCTTTTGGCATCTCATTTGACCTCTTCTTCCTTCAAGGTGTTTGTGTTCATTGTAGAAAGTTTCATACCGAGGTTTTCTAATCCTTTATCAGGTTGCATCATATATGCAGCATTTGAGAATGAAACCCTAATTTGAAGGATGACCATATCTTCTTTTTTAGGCTCTTTATCCTCAATCTTAGCCATTCTTCTCTCTCTTCTCATACCAGCAGCTCATCTATAATCCTTTTTTTTGGAATTATACCCAAACTCAAATCTTTAATCAGCATATTTTATCTTCATCATATTAACCCTTTAATGGCATTATAGTGTCATGGTCATATCGAAACAGAATCCCATGTCTTATGAAGCATTTAGTTGCCTTCCTTATTGCTTCTAAAATCTTTGGTCTTCTTAGCACCATGTTCTTAGTGACCCACTCGGTGTTCATGATTTAAAAAACATGAATGTTTGGATGGCAATAAAAAATCAATGATGGTGAAGACACTCTATGAGAGTGTTTGACAATATATAAAGAAAAATAATGAATAATATGCATCTAAAGTTAATAAAGGTAGTAGCATGTTATCTTTGAACTAGGTGATTGGTTCTGGGTGCAAATGATGAAGAAAATATTTTTTTTTTCCCTTATGAGATCTATGTTGCATCCTAACAGTGATGGTTCATTCTAAGTTTTTGAACAAATCAACGATAATGCATATAAAATAGATCTTTCAAGTGAGTATAATGTTAGTGCCACTGTTAATGTTTTTTTTTTTTATCATTCTATGTTTGATGTAGGTTATGATTTAAGGTCAAATCCTTTTGAGGAGAGAAAAAATGATGAGAATCAACTAGCATCACCAAAGGATCCATTGGAGGTGTCAATTGGGTTAATTACAAGGTTAAGGGCGAAAAGATTAAAGATGCAGTCAATAGGCTAATTCAAGATATCAAGAACAAGTCAAGCATAAATATTACAATAAGGGATGATTATGTTTTAATTAATGTAATCCATGTAAAGAAAAGAGTTGGATCTTTGGATTGAGGCATGCAAATTAGGCTTATTTTTTCTAATGTTTAGTTTTATGATAATGAGCATAACTTTGGTCTGACCATTGTGGGATCAAGTTTAGATTTTTATAGAATATTCCAAAGGCCTTTTTCCCAATAGTGTTAAAATTATGTAGTGATTAGACATCGGGAAGGCTTTGTGATAAAGCCGAGAATTTACTGTTTAAGATTTGCAATATTTTCCTAATTAATTTAGAATTATTTTTCCTATTTTATTTATAACTCTTTTGTTATTATTTTTTTACCTTGTTTAGGATATTTTTTTTCCTAATATAAATAGGTTTATTTAGTTTATATTTAAGTTTTTTAGGGTATTTTGATTTCAAAAATAATATTATGTGTATAAAGGCTACTTCTTGGTTCTCCATTAAACCATTCAGAACTTATCAGATATTACTTTTTTATGGTATTCATCTTTATAATTCTAGTTCTTGATTTTTTATAATCAATAGGTTGGGGTTTTCATCATTAATCTAGTAGTTGAATCAAATTATTGTGTCTCAGAAATGCTATAATCATTAATTCAAAAGGGAATTTAGTTTTACCTTCATAGAAATGTTTTGATCTTTTTACTATATCAATGGTACCTAAAGAGTTAAAGAAGACTTTATAGACATTTCCAAGTGCACCTCTACCTATTATTATACTTTAATGAAACCCTCTCATGGCGAACCTCAACTCTTTATAATTTAACTCCTTTAGTTCCGTCACTAGCTCCATTTTCAAGCTCTTTACTCTTTTAATCTTCTACTACTTTCGGAAAGCAATATGACCAAAAGCCTTGGGAGCACACGCAAGATAGCATAACCAACAGTCTCTAGGTCAAAACAAGGCTCTTATAATGTTATTTGCATAATTTAACATAGAAAAAGTAGTTGTTACTATCACAAAACTATCATATACATTATGAGGATTTGAATTTGGATTCGAAGGAATGAAGCCAAAGGTTCTAAAGCTCCAATTCACAACTGAGTGAAGCTTAATGATTTCTTCTATAAAACTTGAATATCGCATATAATTTTTTAAGACCCTCAAATCATTCTGGTATTCAATCATAATAATGGTCAAATCTCACTCTGTAAATCAATATCTTGCAAGATTAGATCAGTAGTCTTGATTGAATTAAGGCTATTAATATTTAAACCAACATAGTGGTCATTTGGATCATTGAAATGGGCATCAAGCTTGGTGTCAAACTCAATAGCCACAAAAATGTTCTTGGTCAACTAAGAAGCATTAACAAGACCAAAGTACCCTTTGATGCTTGTTGAGAAAAACGTTGTGGTATTGGATTCTCAATCAAAAAATGGAATTGGGAACCCCATGGATATAGAAATCCAGAAACCTACAGTCAAATCAACCCTTCCTGAAAAAGCTAAATTCAATCTTGTGATTGATCTTGACGCAATGATAACTTGTATTGAGACACCAAGACTATAGAAACTAAAATGCCACCCATCATCTATGAAGACATGTGAATAAGTAGTATAAAAGATGTCATGAATAACTAAATTAAGTGAATTTCCTCTCACACACACAATAGATTATTTTGAAATCAAAGTTTGTATATAAGAAACCTAAATACAAGCTAAATAATCATATTTATCATAGGTAAAAAGGTCTTAAATAGGGTTGGAAAAATAATAAAAGATTTCTAAAAAAAATACAGAGAAATCCTAAATCAACTAGGAAACTAATATAAATTATGCGCAGTAGCTTTTAGACCTTATCATAAGGTTTTTTTGATTTCTAATTGCTATAAAATTTTAATTGTATATAAAACGGGGCCACCAGAATCATCTAGTAAAATTTTAGATTGATCTAACAATCAGATAAGAAATTATTCATGTTAGCATAAAATTATGTGTTAGAAAAAATAAGCCCAAAAATCGTTTATAATGTTCTTGAATGATAAGGAAACCTTGTCAATGAGAAAATCCATAAAACAAAAGGAAATGCAAATTGCTAACATGGAAGCCCTTTCCAAAATAATCCCAATCATTACCACTTATGTTTTCCTTTTATAAAAAAAATACTTGCTAAATAAGAAGTCCACAAATCATAAGGAAATAAATAGCAAAACTCGTATTGCAACTTCTAGCTTGACTTTAAATACAATGATCTCTCTCATCTAGATGAATTAATAGGCGTATTATATATGAATGAAAAGCATAAGGTGTCTAGTTTCCATCCTAACTAGGATCACAACAAAGTTCCACTTGTAGCTCCATACATGGGCCAAATAGTTTCAAAATCAACCCAATCAATTCCTTTAGGATCCTCTTACTTTCAAACCTTGTAATAGGCCCAATTGGTACCTGTAATGGATTCTTTGGTGATGCTCGTTGATTAGCATCATCCCTTTTCTCCTCAAAAGAACTTATCTTTGAATCAACAATAGGAATACCATTTTTGGGCAATATATCTTCATAATCATGAAAGAAAGAAACACAAACACTAGGAATACAAGAATCAAGTTCATTAATGTTAAAATATGTCTCTTTATATACAAGTAAAATCATAGGCAAGTTAGAAAAACAAACATTCTTAATCCCATTCTTTTTAGCATAAAACTAACCTTTTTTTCCCACACTCTCTTCTTTTTTCACCCTTTCTTTCTTATCTCCTCTTTTTTTTCTTCTCAATTAATCGAAACCCTATTTTTCTTTACCATGGTTGAATCTGTTCTCTTAAGGCTCTTATTATTTTCACCCTTCCTCACATGGTTATTCAACTTCACCCTTTTTTTTAGCTTCAATTGATCTTTATAAACATGTCTAGGTGATAATAATACAAGTATGAAAATATTTCCATATTTTTAAAGTGAATATATATTCTTAAGCCCATTATGCTTGTCCTTTCTATCAAATTGCCAAGAACGCCCCAATAATAGATGAGTAACATACTTAGGAACCACATCTCGCAAAACCTTATCCGTATACACTCTAACCAAAAAAGAAATTAAAATTTGTTTAGTAACTCTTACTTTACCATGTTCATTCAACCATTGAAGTCTATATGGTCTTTCATTTTTAATTGTGTTTATATTCAATTTTCTGACAAATATAACACTAGCAATATTAGCACAACTCTCATTATCAATAATCATACTACATATCTTATTACTTATATGGGAATATGGCATCTAGTATGAAAGATCTCCTTTTGTTATTCCACATCATCATCCTTAATCTAAAAATTAAGTGATGTCTTAATCATCAAAGTCTCTTAATCAACTAAATACTTCACATCACTACAATCCTTAAGTGGTGACATCTCATCCTCCTATGATTTTTCATTTTCAAATTCAATCTCCCCTTGTTCTCTCATAACCATAACCTTTTTGTTTGGACATAATGAAGTTATATGTTCATTACCCAAATACCTAAAATACTAAATATTATAGTTATGATTAATTTGAGTTTTAGTTTGACCTTAGACATATAATGGTTAAATCCTTCTTTATAGCTTTAGGTGGTTGAGGTTTGCTTCTCATTGTATTCGACTTTGATAGGGTAGCCTCCTCTCTCTTGTAATTTGGCTTCCAAAATGAAAAGTAACATGAATTACCTCTTTAACTGCTTTTCTATATTGGTAGTCATATAAACCAAATCCTCTATCTTCATATAATATTGTAATTCAACCATACTAGTTATCTCACTATTCAAACCATTCAAAAATCTTGCCATTATAGTTTCCTTATTCTCTATAGCATTAGCTCTAATCATGGCAATATTTATCTCTTTATGGTAACCCTCCACACTCTTTACCCCTAAAGTCAAACTCTATAATCTCTAAAATTATTCTCTATTATAATATACACAAATATCTTTCTCATGATTTCTTTCATCTTATCCCAATTCTTTATGAGTCTCTCTCCATTCCTTCTTTAACCGAAAACTATTTGTTCCCACCAAATAATATCATGGTCAGTAAAGTTAATAACAACAACTTTTACTTTCATTTTCTTAGAGTAACGGTGACAGTTAAAAACCAACTCTACTTTCTTCTTCTATTCCAAATATACTTTAGGATCATTTCTCACCTAAAGAGTTGGAATCTTTATCTTAATACTCTTTAAGTCTTTATCCAAACCATCACAAAAAACCATCATTTCTATTTTCTCTCTTATGGTTGAAATAATCATGTGGCTAAACTCCCTCATGTTTGTGGTTCCTATATGTTTATAATCAAAATCCTAAGCCTCCTTATCTATATATTTTTGCTATAAACTCCTTTACAGGTGAAGTAGCTCATCTTGCAAACCTTTTACCCTCGGGACCCCTGCAAACTAGCCCATCATGAAGGCTAGATACTTTGGTTCTCAATCCATCCATCCCATTCATAACCTCTATAAACCTCATGTTCATCATTTTTAATTATTGTTATATAGTCAAATAACCCTATTCCAGATTATTCTTATCCTTTAGTGGTGATGATGCACTTTTGGTTCATATTGTCAAGACCTGAAAATTATGTTAGTAGTAAAAAGAAGTATATCCTCACACACTTCCTCACATGTTTGCACTCCATAAATGTCACTCTCCTCGTGTTTCACTTAAATTTTCAGCTTTTGACTACAATAAGCTCACCTTTAGTCTTTTACCACTCAATCTCAAAAAAATTAGTTCTTTAAGGAACCAATTCACAACAAATAAAAAATAAATTGACGATTTAGTGGCGCAATCCAAAATAATATATAGACTCAAGAAGCAATAAAAACATATCAATACAAAACTACAAATACATTATTGCGAAAAAAAATGAATTCATGTAAAATATGAATGATAAAAATTTACAAGAATAAGAAAAAACTAATGGACTAAGACTCAAATATCCCAAACTAAGCAACGACACTATTTTCAAACCATTTTTTGTGTAATAAACCCAAAATCAACAACAACAGAGTTCTGTTTTTATAGAAAGCTACCTGTTATGAATTTATTTTTGTAATTTTCAAAAATATCCCAAAAAAGTATGTCTAAATAATCTCAAAATCAACATATGGCACTAAGAAGTCCCATGAATTAAGAAATTTCATATTTGAGTTACCAAATTCAAGATTTGATGAAAAGCCATAATTTACGGCCTAAACCCTGCTTTTTCCCCTTATGATATTTATTTGATCTTTCTTCTTTGTTTAGTTGTAAACAACCAAATCATAAATAATCTTCATTTTGTTTACTTTTATTGCAACTAGGTTATATATGTCAACAATGATTAAATAACACAGAAACTAAAAGATAAAGGGATATAACATGATTTTAGAACATTGCTCTAATATCAATTGATATGAACCTCATGGATATTAAGATCCAAAACCTCACAGTTAAATCAACATTTTTCAAGAAAGTAAATTCAAGCTTGTGATTGAGCTTAACACAATGATAATCTGAATTAAGGCACCAAGACTATCGAAATTGAACCTCCACCCAATGTCTATGAAGAGACACGAACAAGTAGTATAGAAGATGCCATAAAGTTTGGTTAATTCTTTGATAAGCTAGAGTAGTTCAACAAAGAACCTAGTTAAGAGAATCTCCTCACACATACAATAGATTATTCCAAAATCAAAGTTTGTATATAAAAACCTAAATACAAGATAAATAAACCTATTTATAATAGGTGAAAAGGTCTCAACTAGAGTTGAAAAAAATAATAAAAGAGTTATAAATTAAATAGGGGAAAAAATCTTAAATCACCTAGGAAACTAATACAAATCTCACATTGTAGCTTCTAGATTTTATTGCAAAGCCCTTGATTTCTGGTTGTTATAAAATTTTAACCATATATAAAATAAGGCCTTTAGAATTTTCTGGTGAAATTTCAACCTCATTCTGATGATCAGGTAAATAATTATGCATGTTAGCGTAAAAATATGTAATAGAAAAAAATAAGTTCAAAAACCGCCTCTAATGTCATTGAGTTATAAGAAAACCTTGCTAATGAAGAAATCCATAAAATAAAAGGAAACACAAGTTGCTGACATGGAAACCCTTGCCAAAATAATCCCAATTATTGCCACATATGCTTTCCTTATATAAAATAAATCCTTGCTAAATAAGAAATTCAAAAATCATAAGGAAACAAATAGCAAAACCTGTTCAATAGCTTTTATCGTGACTTCAAACACGTCATTCTCTCTTGTCTAGATTATTTACTAGGCCTACCATTTATGGATAGAAATCTTGAGATGTCTAGTTTCTAACCTAACTAGAATCGCATCAAACTTCCACTTATAGCTTCAGATATGGCCTAAAATGTACATAAAGGTCTAGTTTAACATATATGCAACCTATTAACCTAAATATCCTAAATTAACCCAATCAATTCCTCTTTGATCCTCTTATCTTTAGACCTTGTAATAGGCCTAATTGGTACCTCCAATGGATCATTTAGTAATACTTGCTAATTTGCATCAAGCCTCTTTCTTATTTCAATTGTTAAGGTCTCCTTTAAGAAAACAATATAAACTATATAAATAGGAGAAAAGAAAAGGGGAGAGGAGGAGGAGGAGTAGTAGGAGATTGAGAGAGAAGTGCAATTCTACAGAGAAACAATTTTGTAATACCTGCCTTCTACATTTCTTTACATTTCATTTATATACAAGAGTTTCCCTCGCATTTAACTACCTAGTAGAATCCTAACCAACTTAATTGTTGCTATTCTTCCTCTACTATAATTGTTTTAGTTGTTACCATTTTTCTTCTTCTTGTTATCTTGGTTTTGATATATTACTGCTAACTAGGGTTTGTAATAATTTTGTGTGTCAAATTAGGAATTTGTGTAACCGACTAGAGTTTTTTCTAGATGAACTTCAATAAGATTACATGTCAGGGAAGGGAAGTAGTGGTGTGGGAATGGCCGTGAATGGTTTTTGTTAAGGTTTTATTTTTTTTTTCTAATTTGATGGTAAAGTAAGAATTTTAAATGGTAAGGGCTTTGTAATCATTAATTCATTAGTTCAATTATAATGACAATTCTATAATTGTTTTCATTCTTTTTATTGATTAATTTTTCCATATTTAGGTTAACTAATTATACAATAAACAAAAGCAAAAAAGCAAAAAAGCAATCTTGTGATTTTTAAAAATGAAAATTAAAGATTTAGCTTGTATAAATCAGTATTAGTTTGATACCAATAATCCTAGTCGGTTTAGTATGATAAGATATATATATGTTCACGATTAAAATTTCGGTAAAGGTCCATTTGTCATATATATCCCATAGCATATCTAATCTAATATATGAAATATATGAAAACTAGGAGACATCCATATACATTGTTTTACATCACATATTCCATTCTGATGCATGGAATTCATTCATGTATCAATTTGATCTTGAAATGAATCAATCCAATTTTTCATTTTAAATGTTTTGATATATATATATATATATATATATATATATATATATATGATTTCTTATTTATTGTCTTTGTTCTAGCATTCAAATCTTTCTTCTTCTTCTTTTGGCAGTGAATAGTTTATCCAATCCATATATCGAATTATCGAATTGAAAGGGAAAATTTATGAATATTTTGATTATTGATTGGTGAATCTTTGTCGTGTTTAGTTTCATTTAATTCATTTACTTTTCTAAATCCAAACAATTATTGATTGATGAATTTTTTTTCGTTTTTAGTTTCATTTAATTCATATACTTCTCTAAGTCCAAATAATAGAATTGGATTTATTTTTTATTTTGAAAATTTATTTATTATTTCTTTTAGAAATAGAATACCATTAATCAACTAGTTTTGTGTTTTTTTCGGTAAAAGTAGAAATAGTTTTCTTTTTTCATTTAAAATTGTTAGAGTTAGAAAACCATTTTTTTCAACTTTCTAATTTTTTTTAGTTTTTTAAAAATGGGTTCAAAAAGTGAAAGTTCTTTTAGATAGAAATAGGAAAATTCTTCTTTTCTGAAGATTGTATTTTATTATATCTTTCATATGTATATACACATGCATATATATATATATATATATATATATATAGTTACAAATTGTAACTGTCATGACATTTATTATAACTGTTGCTGGCAGTTATAAAGTGGTTAGGATTAGTTACAATTCTGTTACAGGTGGTTATGAGTAGAAGAGAATAATTAACAGCAATCCTAACGTAACCAATCCTTCTTCTTCTTCAACTCTGTAACTTAGTCTTTCACGTAGCCAATCCTTCTTCTTCTATCACAGGTTTATCATCCCCCTGCAAGTGAAAGGGTCTTGGTATGAGGCACAGCTGTGTTTTGAGAAACAAGAATCTTGAGCTTGTAAGATGTTTAATTAGGAGATCGGTAGACTAGTCTTCAGTTGGAATGAATTGTAATTCGATTTTCCCCTGTAGAACTTGATCACAAATGAAGTGTAGATCAATTTCTATATGTTTTTTTTATGTGTGAAACACAAAATGTTTGGCCATATGATAGGCACTGATGTTGTCATACCAGAGTATAGGGACAGCAGGGGTAGGAACATATAGTTCGTGCATGAAGGCTTGAATCCAAATAATTTTTATAGTAGCCAGAACAAGTCCCCTATACTCTGATTCTGAACTGCTGCGAGAGACTAATTTTTGCTTGGTAGAGGACCAAAAAATTAGATTACCCCCTAGATAAATGAGGTAGCCACTGGCACTTCTTTGATCATTAGGCTAAGCTCTCTAATCAGCATCAGTGAACCCTTTAATTGTCAACTAATTTAAGGAACTTATGAGTAAGCCATCATGCATGGTTCCACGTAGGTATTGAAGAATACGTTTGACAGAGAGCCAATGTGCTGAAGTTGGTTGTTGTATAAACTGACATGCTTTATTAATAGCGAAGACAATGTTAGGTCGAGTAATTGTGAGATATTGTAGAGCTCCCACTACACTGCGATAACTAAAAGGATCTTCCATAGGCTCACCGTAGAATTTAGATAAATTATGTCCAACAGCTCCAGGAGTTTTGACAGGCTTGGTGTCAAACATTTATGTTTTGTGTAGTAAATCAGAAATGTATTTTGTTTAGCTGAGATGTATAGAATTGTCATGGTAAGAGACTTCAATGCCTAGGAAGTAGGCCAGTCTTCCCAAATCTCACAATGCAAATTCAAAATTTAGTTTAGCAATAAGTGAAGCTACCTGTATATATGAGATGCCTGTGATGAGGATATCATCTACATAGATGAGAACGATCAAAGTTGTAGACTGGCCAAAGGAGATGAACATAAAGCTATCGATCCTAAAGGTGCTGAACCCCCACTGCAAAATAGCAAAGCTGAGGTGTTGGAACCAAGCTCGTGGAGCTTGTTTCAAGCCAAATAAAGCTTTCCTCAATCGACAAACTTTGGTAGGAAACTTGGTGTCCACGTAGCCAAGAGGTTGAGACATGTAGACTTATTCCTCAAGTTCACCATTCAGAAACGCATTGTGGACATCAAGTAGTCTTACTTCCCATTGAGAACAAAGAGCAATGGTGAGGATAATGTGGATAGTTATAGCTTTGACTACTGGGCTGAATGTCTCAAAGTAATCAAGGCCAAGTGTTTGATGATACCCTTTTGCCACTAGTCTAGCTTTATACCTGGCAATGCTCCCGTCTGGCTTGTGTTGTAATTTGTATATCCACTTGCATCATATGATGTTAACATCAGAAGGCTTAGCAACAAGATCCCAGGTGTGGTTGTGATGAAGGGCTATAATCTCTTTATCCATTGCTCTAGTCCAATGTGGATCCTTTAGAGCTTGATTAAGTGTATATGGTTTTGTTATAGCAGTTAAATTTAGAATAACCTTCTTTTTAGTGATGCCACTCATCAACCTTGTTTTCATACGTGGAGCTAGACTGGAATCAGGGATTTGATTAGTAGGAGTAGATTTAGGAGAAGAAGGTGAAATTGGAAAGGTTGCAGGTTCATTCAAGGAAATAGGATCAACAGTTATGGGAATGGAATCAGTATGTATTGAGATAGGCATATCTACTGGATAGTGAGATAAATCACTAGATAGGAATGGTATTGCAGGAGGTAAAATGGTAGAAGAGGTGTTATCAGGTTGAGATGGGGGAGATTTAATGGTGAAAGGGAATTGTGTTTCATCAAACACCACATAAGGTGTGATATAAACTCGTCTAGTAAGATAATCAAGACACAAATATCCCTTGTTGTTGAGGGTATAACCAAGAAAAAAGAACTGAACTAATTGATATTGCAGTTTATGGTTGTTGTAAGGACGAATGAAGGGATAGCATAGGCAACCAAACACTCTTAGAGACTTGTAGTCAGGTAGTTTCTAAAAAAGAGTTAGATAAGGTGAAGCATTGTTGAGTACCTTGCTAGGCATTCTATTGATGAGGAATGTGGCTGATTGGAAGGTATACTGCTAGAACTTTATAGGCAACGAGGCATAAGCTAGCAAGGCCAATCTAGTCTCTACAACATGTCTATGTTTCCTTTCTACTCTCCCATTCTGAGCTGAGTTATAAGGGCAAGAAAATCAATGCATAATACCAGTCTGTTGACACAAAGGTGATGAAGGATTTGAACTTACCTCCATTGTCAGACTGCATATATTTTATATTGTCATCAAATTGATTCTCTACTTGGAGTTTGAATTGTTGGAACATTGAGAGAGCTTGATCCTTTATATGTAATGGATAAAACTATGTGTATCGTGAGAAATCATCTAAGAACATAATAAAATACTTAGCACCAGATGTGGATTTTTCTAAGGCATGCCCCCATATATCTATATGAATCAATTCCAATGGTTTTGAAGCACGAGAGGAGGAAAGATAGGTTGGCAGTCTGTGACTTTTGGCAAGCTAACAAGAAGAACATATAGTGGAACAATCAGTACCTTTATTCTTTTCATAGGAAACATTACAACTTTGTAATATTTGGGCTACAACATCAGTGACAGCATGGCCTAGTCTATGATGCCATATGTCCATTTTATTATGAGTGGTTCTGGAGATTGAAGAATGAAAAATAGAAAAATCTTTGATGCCAACGTATGCCATCTTCTCATTGCTCAGTGCTGGGAACTTGTAAAGTCCATTCTCAAGTCTGCCTTGTGCTAGTATCTTCTTCGTATGCAGATCCTTCACAAGGAAACTATTAGATTGAAATTCAATCAAGGCATTATTATCTGAGTAGAACTTAACAACACTAATCAAGTTTCCTAAGATGAATGGAACATGGAACACCTTTCTGAGTTGAAATGATCTGGAGTTAGAGATTAGACGATGGGAACCAATGTTGGAAATGGATACCATTACCAATTGTGACTTTATCTATTCTATGTATGGAGTAGAATTGCTTAGATTCCCAGCATTCTAAGTCAGGTGATGGCTTGCTCTAGAGTCAAGGTACCAATTGTCATCTCCAAGATTATTAGAGGAGGCAACCATAGCAAGTATATTGTTTTGACTTCTGATATTCATATTCAGAGAGTTAGTACCATTATTGGAAGAGTTTTGATAGGAAATGTCAAATCTATGATAACAGACGTGTACTATATGCCCAAATTTTCCATATAATTGACATTGTGGCTTTTCTGAACTGATTGCATTATGTCTTCCACTCTGCGTATATCTGCCCCTGCGGCCACAGCCTCTATAGTTGCAATTGCTGGCATTTTAAGTGAAGTTTGTATAGCTGTGTCCTCTACTGCCATTTCCTTCCACCACCTCTGTTATTAGAGGAAAAGGAATAATTGGCTACCATTGCAGAGATTTGATCTACTAAGCTTTGTTGCTCAAGTCGATTTTCAAATGCTAGAAGCATACTATGAATTGCTTCAACTTAGATTTTATCATCTCTAATATTGATAGTTGTAACTACTGTATTGCAGTCAGAATCGAGTCCTCCAAGTAGATTCATGACTTGATTATGTTCGGATACAAGTTCTCCAATGGCTGCTAGACTATCTGCAGCTCCTTTCACCTTCATGATATAGTCTATCATAGGCAAGGATCCTTTCTTTGTGGATTGCAGTTCAAGCCTTAGTTGCATTATTCTGGCTCTTGAAGAAGAAGAAGAAGAAGAAGAAGAAGATAAGGTCTTCTCCAATGCATTCCAAGCGGACTGAGAAGTAATGTGTCCAATAATCTGTGCCATGATAGCTGGTGTGAAGGATGAGTAAATCCAGCTGAGGATTGTGCGATTTTGTCTTCTCCAAGTAATGAATGCAGGATTGATTATTAATTCTTTTTCTGGACAGACAGAGGTGCCATATATGAAATCTTCAAAGCCATTAGCAAAAACAATATTATCAATTTGAGATTTCCACATAACATAGTTAGTTCGATTAAGTTTTACTGGCAATGCATGGTTAAGCTGTTGATAGGATGAAGTGAGTGCCATTGTTAAGGTTTGCCCAGATCCAAGAGGACTGGAGATAGAGGAGGAGTGACTTGAAGCAGAAGTCATGGCTGAATCGAAAAGGGAAAGAAGCTTCTCTTTCAGAATTGCTCTGATACCAAGATAGACATAGGAAAATTCTTCTTTTCTAAAGATTGTATTTTATTATATCTTTCATATGTATAGACACACACACACACACACACACACATATATATATAGTTACAGATTGTAACTGTCATGACAGTTATTATAACTGTTGCTGGCAGTTACAATTCTGTTACAGGTGGTTATGAGTAGAAGAGAATAATTAACAGCAATCCTAACGTAACCAATCCTTCTTTCTTCTTCAGCTTAACTAATCCTTCTTTCTTCTTCAGCTCTGTAACTTAGTCTTTTACGTAGCCAATCCTTCTTTTTCTATCACTGGTTTATCACTTTTCGGGGAGAACCAAAAGAAAGTTCAAATTCCATTCCTCAAATTGTTAGAAAACAAAAATTATTTTTTTTATGTTTTTTTTTATTGGATCTTTAGAAAGGAATTTAAACTTAGATGTGTGCTAAGGTTGTAGTCGAATATATTTAATATTTGCGAGAACCCTTTGAATCACTCCATTACTTGACTTAAGTAATGGAGTGATTTAAAATGTTATCAACTACTTATCTAAAAACTAAAAAAAGTAAGTAACCTTAATTGTTTAATGATAACTCCACTATAATTGTTAGGTTTCCCAAGTCTTTTCTCTATTATTTTTTGGTCGATTTCTTACTTGGTTTTAGATTGAGTTGATCTACCCAATTTATTCACAATCATCGACTATTAATGACTTTGAAGCGGTTATTGTTGTCCCCAACTCTGCTAAGTAACCCTACGAGGGCACTCCTACCTCGAGTGGCTAATCTCTCCCGCAATGGAAGATTGTATTATAAATATTATACACCACCTGTGATCTCATAAGCTACGAAGGGAAAATGCAATCGCTAGCAAGTA
Source organism: Populus alba x Populus glandulosa (assembly GCA_033617975.1). Lineage (NCBI taxonomy): Eukaryota > Viridiplantae > Streptophyta > Magnoliopsida > Malpighiales > Salicaceae > Populus > Populus alba x Populus glandulosa. Next base: position 9,624,678 of record CM066155.1, on the reverse strand, counting down.
ATTTTTTCTATATTAAATTCCGAGCAACGAACGGAAATGGCAAAGTGGAAGTACGAAGGCATGAACAAGTGCAATTTGGTAACAAAGTCAAATTAAACAAGCTTCACCGGGCCCTTGATGCATCCATTTTACTGGACAGAGACCTGCCACAGACACCTTCCTCTGTCTCACGATATTTTAGGAAAGCAAGGTAGAAAGCTTACATATAATACTCTTATCAAACAGAGGACGAATCTCTGACCTGTGATTTTGCACGATTCTCAGCCGTGGATCGTAGATATGGAAACAATACCATGGCTTGGATTCACAAGTGGAGGAGCAAATAATAACAGAAGAGAAGTGGGGCTTGTCAGCATGCTGGGGCAGCTGTCTCCAACTTCTTTGACTAGAAAGCAACATCTCCCCAGCTAGGTAACCCCACGTTCTCTCTTTAAAGATGATGCTTGCACTTTCTCTCGTTTTATCTTATTAGTGTGTTTTGTAGTATTTTTCTCGGCAAACCTCAAAGAAAAACCCAACCTATAGTAATAATCTTGATTAAATTTAAAACATTTCTAAATAGTAAACAATCAAGATTAGAAAGAACTTTAATTTAAAATAATTCAGTATAAATAAAATATTAAAAAACTAAAACGTAAATAAAAAATCATGATACTAAAATAGAATGAAGTTTGAATGAGGTGAAACAATACAAGGCCAACATGAGAAACCAGTTTTTTAGCAATGGATACTGCAGCATTTAGGGAATAGTTAGAGACCAATACAACGACACCGAGGGACTGCCAAGTGTGCGGAGGTCATTCAAACTTCCTAGTTCATTGCACTAACGTTTCTTGAAGCATCACCTGGGCTACTGCCTTATTTTCTTTCAATGTCCATTGTATTTTTGTGGCTCCATGAAATCTTTATCTCAAGATTTCTTGTGTATTGGTAAACCCTGTCCTTCGGTATTCGAATGATTATAAGGTTGTCTCAAACCCAAGTTAATTTTGAAAGTGTCATTAGATTTGAACTTAATTTTCTAAGCGAGCAAAGTTGGGAAAGAAACCTGTAGTGTTATAGTCCAACGAAGATATATTAATGTTTCTACATGGATGAGGATATATTAGTATTTTTCTAGAATAACTTTTTGTTTGTGCTTGTTTTTATAATGACTTGGGCCTTAATAAAGATCTAGGAATAGGTTTGGGGCCAAGCTTGTGGCATGGCCCAACTCTTGACCCCGTAGGAGTTTTTACTAAACTTAGGCCAAGTGTTTAGCTCTGTTTGCCCTGCTCCCCGTGCCCAGCTCCCTTCGCCCAATGCCACGTGGTCAGCTTCCCTCTCCTAGTACCTTGCAATCACCTTCCCTCTCTTAGTGCCCCGTGCTTGGCTCCCCTAGCCATGGGCCCCATACCCGACCCCCTTGTCTAGCTCTCAACTTCTTACGCCCTACTTCTCTTGACCAACACTTGACTCCCCTCGCCGGACTCTCTAGCACCATGCCACACGCGTGCCTAGTGTCAGTGGGTTCAAGCACCGTGTCTAAGCCCAATCACAAAATGCATGCCTAGACCTTGCTTTATGACTTGGACTAAATACTTATTCCCTTGGATTTTTTTTTATCAAATCCAATCATTTTTGTCTACACCCTACTCAATTTGCACCTCTAGGTATACAAGAGTCTTTTATGACCTATCACTTTTTTATTTTATTAATGTTTATATAAGGAATATTTATCTCTCATTAATGCTATCATGAAAAAATGACTTTCTAACTCCTCCACTCAAGCAAAAAGACAATATTGATGGGCTATAAATGCCCTTTGAACCACCTAGGTATTGATGGCTCATAAGTTTTCCATTTTGTACATATTATTTGTAACGTCTTTTTTTCTAGAAAATATTATTGCACTCTCTACAAAGATACCTAGGCTACTGCCTTATTTTCTTTCAATGTCCATTGTATTTTTGTGGCTCCAACGAATCTTTATCTCAAGATTTCTTGTTTATTGGTAAACCCTATCCTTCGGTATTCGAATGATTGATTATCACTAATAAGGTTGTCTCAGAACCAAGCTAATTTTGAAATTGTCATTATATTTGAACTTGATTTTCAAAGCATGCAATGGTAGGAATGAAACCCGTAGTGTTTGTTATAGGCCAACTAAGAAATATTAATGTTTCTATATTGATGATTGAGGATATATAAGTATTTTTTTGTTTTGCATCAAAAATGACATCAGTTCCTAAAAATAGGAAACTCGTCTAAAATTTTGACGTTTAACCCTAAAAAGGAGAAGTACGTCTGAGTTATATAAAAAAAACTATGGACATAATCCATATTTGGTATTTTAACTTTTTGACATCGGTCCTTTTCTGTAAAAAGAGACGTGTCGATGAACAATATTCATTTATAAAATAAAACTATTTTGATATCGTTGAGAAATGGGTATAATCATATTCGAGAATTGGGCTTTGGACCCAAAAACGATAACATGATAAGATGGGTGTTGGACCCGCGTCGTTATTCTTTTTATACTTATTTTTGTTTTTTTATTTTTTTTGTTTTACAACATGCAATAAAAATTTACAAATATTTACATAAAAAAATGTTAGGAATTCAAAAAAAAAATTACCTGAGTACCCCTGTATAGGTAAAAGACTGAAATACCCTCGGATTTCTCAGGAATTTACGAAAATGCCACTGGCGGCGCGTGTGGCTCACGCGCGGCTACTGTTGGCACTGGCGAAATTTTCCGGCGAGCTTTCTGGAAAACAAACCGTCGATCCTGGTAGATCTGAGGGAGAGGATTCTGATGGTGGTGGTCTCGACGGTCGTTGATGGCTGAAGAGAGAGAATCGTCGATTTGAAGCTTCGGTGGCCGGCGAGGATCGCGGCCTTTTTCCGGCCAGATGAGGTGGGGAAAACGGTTGAAACCGCCGGGGTTTTGGTTTAAACCAGTGTATCAACCTTTCTGTTGTGGTGCGGAGGATTGATATGGCCGGAAAGTGGAGATCGGATGAGAGAGAGGGAGTCGCCGGCGAGAAGAGAGAGAAGCTCTGAGTCACGCTATGGTGTGAACGCATGCACGATACACCTGTACCGCCAAACTCTATACGCCGTTGGATCTCGGATGAAATGATCGGATGGCTGTGATTGGCTTGATCTGAGGTCGATCGGACGGTCTGGATGAGTCTGGGTTTAGATCCGGTGTGACGCGGTGCACCGAAAGCTCGGTACACCGGATGACGTGGCTTAACGGGATTAAGTCTTGGATTATTTCAATGGCTGAGATGAGTTAGGATATATTTGGTATTTTTTAAATTGTTTTTTTTTAAAACAATATCCTACTCGTGTGAATAAAAGCTAAAAAAAATGAGCACAGTAACAATTCTTTCTCTTCTTCTGTATTTGTCCTCCCGTCCCCCTCTTTTTTCTTTCCTTTTTTTTTTTCACTCGCGATTGTCAGCGGCTATTTATAGCCAGTGAAGAGTTGATTTCTGCCTAATTATTGTCTAATTGTAAGAAAAAAAAAAAAGTCTCTGCCTAACATTACCTAATATGCCTAATATTATCTAATATGCCTAATAAGACAAAAAAAGTTTTTTGTTTTATTATATATAATAATAAATATTTATATAGATAAAATTAAAAACTCAAATCAGTATTAGAAAAAGCCCGACTCAACCGCTAAAAATCAATTTTAATTACCGAAAATTATGTCGAAACATTAAAAAAAAAAACTTTCAATGGGTATCAACCCAGTGAACCGGGTTTTGACCACAAAATGACGGTTTTGACCCGAAACAGCCCGAAAACTCATTTTTTACCCTGGTCGACATGGTTTGACCCGTATTGACCTGGTGAACTCGGTTTTGATGGAAAGATGCGGTTGACTCAAGAAAAAAAATATTTTTTTGTATTTTAAACTTTTTTTATTTTTTTGGATTTTTATAAATAATAATAGAAATAAAATAACATTCGAGAAAAACTTGGTGAATCCAAAATTGGGTTACAACAGCTCCAACGAATCTTTATCTCAAGATTTCTTGTTTATTGGTAAACCCTATCCTTCGGTATTCGAATGATTGATTATCACTAATAAGGTTGTCTCAGAACCAAGCTAATTTTGAAATTATCATTATATTTGAACTTGATTTTCAAAGCATACAATGGTGGGAATGAAACCCGTAGTGTTTGTTATAGGCCAACTAAGAAATATTAATGTTTCTATATTGATGATTGAGGATATATAAGTATTTTTTTCATGCCCTGCTCTTCTCGACCAATACCCGACTCCTCTCGCCGGACTCCTGGAGCCCCGTGCCACACACGTGCCTAGTGTCAGTGAGCTTGAGCACCATGCCTAAGCCCAATAACAAAATGCATGCCTAGGCCTTGCCTTATGGCTTGGACATAACACTTGTTTCCTTGGGTTTTTTGTATCAAAACCGATCATTTTTGCCTGCACCCTACTCAATTTGAACCTCTAGGTGTCCAAAAGTCTTTCATGACCTACCACTTTTTTATTTTATTAATGTTTATATAAGAGATATTTATCTCTCATTAATGCTATTATGGAAAAATGACTATTTGACCCCTCTACTCAAGTAAAAAGACAATATTGATGGGCTATAAATACCCTTTGAATCACCTATGTATCAGGCTCATAATTTTTCCATTTTGTACATATTATTTGTGAAGTCTCTTTTTCTATAAAATATTATTGCACTCTCTACAAAGATACTTATTTAAACATCTAAGAGTCTCTAAATCCATTAAATAGAACTTTTTGCAGGTACTTATCTTCACACATCAAGCAACAACTCATCTTGGCTAATCAAAATTGATCATATTACTAAGAAAGAGCTCTTAGTCGTTAGGAGAGAGACACTCCCAGTGTAGCGAGAGAAGTAGCCCTTCGGTGCCTATTTCCTTCCCTCTCTGGTCACCATTTATCTTCTCCTATCCCACACTCATTCTTCGGTCAACTTGACAAAATCAAAGGCTAAATACTCGGCTATTCACTCTGGCCAGGGTGATTCCAGCTCCAATCCAAATGACGCCCTACCTCGCACACGGCTAGGGTTCAGTCCAAAAGTTGTTCGCCGGTGCAATCCCCATCTCCGACTTCTATTCCACCTTGATCGAAGGTTGCTTTTGCTGATTTTGTAAATTTCTCCAGTGATGTTATGGTTTCGTCTCCTCGCAGGAAAAAACCCATGTCAATGTCGGGCTCCCCTGCTCCTTCTTCTCACTGTCCCTCTTCTGGTGGTCGTACCAGTGACTCATCTGGTCATTCCAGGGCCATCCCTATGAACTCAGACCACTATGAGGTGCGTTGTGGTGAGGCTAAAGTTAGCGGTTCTCGCCTTCGCTCCAAACAGGTTGCTCCCTCCCCACTCCAGTTCAGGGCCACCCTTCAGTTACATGCCCTACTGAGGGGGTCCGTATGACACCCCGGGTGATAGATACACCCAGGTTGGCTGTAGCCGAGTTGCTCTGACTGGTTCACCATTAGGTACATTACACTCCCCTACTCTTGTTCACTTCCCCAACTTTGCATCCTCTGCTGCATGTCATATTCAGGGTAGTGATGTTAGTGAACCAGTTGATAAATGAAAGTTTTATTTGGTCGACTATATGGCTGGGAAATTTCCTGGATATTCTGCTCTGCAATTGTTTATTAACCGTACATGGCAACATAAAGCAAATTTATCTATACATGATTCAGGTTGGTTGATCTTTGCATTCTCTTCAGAATTAGAGATGTTAGATGTTCTAGGGGCGGGTCCATATGCTATATTTGGTAGGCCTCTTATTCTACAAATCATGCCTGATTTTTTTGATTTCCAATTCACTAAGCTCACTACAATGCTCACATGGGTGTGATTCCCTAATCTGCCATTACGATGTTGGAATCATATCTGCTTATCCAAAATTGCAAGCATGGTTGGTAAACCGATTCATTGTGATGGGCCTACTGCTCAAATAACCCAGGTTTCTTATGCTCGTGTCCTCATTGAAGTAGACCTCCTTTCTTATCTGCCATCCACTGTCACTGTGCTATTACCCAATGGTAACACTTTGATGCAGCAACTAGTGTATGAATCACTATCACGCTATTGTAAGCAGTGTAAGTCTCTTGGCCATTCCACTCTTACTTGCACCAAAGGTCACGTCCCCCGCAATAAAAAGAGGCCCCATGACAATTCAGTCTGCTCAGCCATTTCTAGTCCTTCTACAGAGACTGCTGATATTGAGAAACATGATCAGTATTGTGCAGGGCCTTCTGTTAATCTTCAAGAGGATCCTATGTCCACTGGTGTATAAATATATTTCTAGTCCGCAACTAGATGTATAAATATATATATATATATATATATATATATATATCCTAAAATTTAAAATTCAATTTGGTTAAGAAAATCTAGTTATGGTTGCTTGTGGTTTTATAATTTGAAAATGTATTACAATAATATTTGTTTTAATTTTTAAAAATTATTTTTGATATCAACATATTAAAATGATTCGAAAATACAAAAATAATATTAATTTAAAGAAAAAAATATATAAAATTTTTAAATTTTTTTAGAAATATTTATAAAAAGCAAAAATAAATAGTGATGAAATTCGGAAAATGCAACAGTACTATCCAGTGGGTTTAATTTAATATTATGCTTATTACAAGTACAAAAGTGCAAAAACATGCATTTTAAAATCAAGCATACACTCTCGTTTAATAGAATATCAACAAATATAGAAAGAAGAAAGGCATCGTTGAACAAAACAGTGATTATATTCAGAATTTGATCCCGCAGTATGGTTTAGCAACTACTTCAAATCCTCTGAGTTGATCTCATTGAATCTCAGACAAACATCAACGAAATTGGCAAGACTTCACGGCCATTAAACTTAGCTAAAAGTTCATGGCTTGAACGAAGGGAGGTTTTGGTCTGCTTGTTTTGGTTGTTCTTGCTGGTTCCCCTGGCCCTCTACCTCTGTTTAGGCAATTTGTGCCATGGACCTTCTCTTCTCCGCTCACATTGCTCTCCTTGGACACGACTTCTCAATATCATAAATGCCTTGTTCAGTGTCATTGTTTGGAGCACCAATAGAACTCTCATAAAAGATATTGGATGTTGCCTTCTCTAAGGTCACCATTATCAGCAAGCACAAGCAAACAAGAGCGAAATAAATTATATTTTCACATCAACAAGAACTAATTGAGAAAAGGAAATCATTGTTCCCCTCCTCATATGTTACTAGCAAGATCAAATGCTCCACTGTTTTTGTATATTGAAAGCAAATTATAACCTGGTTTCATAACATGAAGCTGCTAGAGACGATAGTCCAACGTGATGGTAGGCACGGGCGATGTTATGCAGATATATTAATTTAGCACCGTTTTACAAACAAAAATCCACGAAAGCGGGAACTAGATTGATCATATATTGCTTTCAATGATTCAAGCATTTGTGCATACAAGTAATTAGCAGCCACAGTTGCTATGATTCAAGCGCCACGAGAAAATACAGAAACTTCAACAGAATAATAGCAGCAGAAAAGGAGAAGAACTTGGCACTGTTTAGCAACTCTCCCAGTAGCCTGACAGTTGAAAGACGATGCATGTTCTATAAAATCCCCCTAACCACCCAAAACACAAGGGCATGTGTGATATTCATTTACCACCAAACATTATTCATTTTTGATACAGAAAGTAAAAGAATATCTGCTGGTGGCTTTATTCAGTATGAGTGGGATTCCTTAACAATGGTGCGCTTTGTTTCAAGCAAATAAATCAATCAAAATAAAAAAATAAAGAATAGAAGCATAAAAATAAAGGGAAAAAAATACAGACATCTAGAATAAGATCATGATGCGCTCTGTCCTTTAAAAAATAATGCAGAGGAGAAACTCTGTTTTCTAGCTGTAAACACCAAAAAGAGAATTATATATCAGGAGAAACTTCTTATCAGCTGCTTTCTGTTCTTCCCTTTTGCTCTGCAAGCTCTCAGTCTAGTTCCAGGCATCCATCAGTGAATGGTTACTTAGCTGCTCCCATCAGCAGCATGATAAGAAGGAAAGGGCAAATACAAACACAACCAGTCTTTACCAACTATTGTCTAACTTATTTGATGGATTTACTTTATGTCAAGTCTGAAGTCTTTTTGAGAAAATGATTTAAAGCTCGATTAGGGATGACCGTAGCTCATCCTATTTATTAGTTTAGGCCATTATAACCTAAACTTTTGGAAAGCATAAAGTTGTGAAGAGTTAAGCAAGACATCATGTGGTGATTATTACATGAGCCAAAGGGTTTTTCACCTAAAGTTCCTCTTTATTGGTAATCTGTTAGGACAAAAACTGATGACCCTTGTTCGTTAGAATCATGTAATGCCATCCATGTTTGGATTGGTGGATGTTAGCTAAAGAAAAATTAACTAAGTTAATCTTGAAAGTGAGCTCAATTAATTAAATTTTTGATTTGTTTTTTAATAATTACGAATTCAAGTCTCTTCAGAATCACTGAAAATTTATATAGTTATTAACTTTAAAACTTGTAAAATTAATTGAAATACCGTAAATTAAAAAAAAATAACTAGATTATTTTGAACTAAACAGCTCTAACTTACTAGCAAAGGCTATATAAAAGTAATAATTAGGCCTTAACTTCGACTTCGAGTTCACCAAGCTAATTTCTCTAATGCTATCCCAAGACAAGATACGGCACTAGCCATGTAAAAATACCTACTTCCATCTTTTTACAGCCTCAAAGCCATGTGCTGGGTGAAGCCCGTCACCAATCCAAACCATTTGTTGTGTATCTTGGATCCATGTCAATTGAAGAGAAAAATAATATAAATTAGTGAATAAACTCATTAAATCGCTTGATCCATTTTAGGGACAAATCGAGCATATACATTCTTTTAAAATATCATATTCAGGAAATTAGAAGGTGAAAACACATGGAAAATTTTAGACACAGTATATTGATAACATACATACTATCAATGCATGTCTACTTTTTTAAAAAAAATAAAACAATGCGAGTGAAAAACAAAATTAAACATATAAAACAGCATAGAAAAAATAAAATAACTCAATGTTTATAGGAGAATACTCTTGTCATCAAATAAATAAAAACTATGTATGATACGGTTCAGCCCTCTGATACGATCCAAGTAAGGTCAGATTCGGATTTTGACGTAAAAAGCGCAACAGTCCAGGTTTACGGCAACAGTTATAATTCTCAATCCGTTCGTTGGATCGGGCTAATATTTTATGTAGACTCTCCAGACATATCTTACTACCTTGGGCTGGTGGTATTTAATGATATATTAGTTATTTTTATTATTTTCTTTCATGTTTGGGCTTAATTAAAACTTTGTTTTGAGCTAGGGTCCAAGGCTTGTTTGGATCAGGTTATAGACTTTTCAGTTTAGGGTTTTGGGCCAGTTTTGAGTGGACCTCATATAAATCTACATAAGGGGTCCATTAGTGTTAATTTTTCAAGAACTATTTAAACTCATGTAAGCCAAAATTTTGGCAGCTTTGATGATTATTATTCTGAATTTTTCAGTTTTAATATGTGAGAGTGATTCTTGCATTTTTCAGTTCTTGAACAAACTGAATCTGACTTATCAAAGATTAACTGGCTTCGTGGCATCATTCTACTCATTCCAATAGTGTTGGTGTCTTGGGGCAGGTTTTCATTGTGTCACACTCCTATCAGACCTATTTTGGCTTTCCGGGATCAGATCTCAATCTTGATTGTGGGTTGCATGACCGCGTAATCACGAGGTTCGCATCAGTTGGTAATTCAAGGTTCAATTCTGCCGCAGAAACACTACTATTAGTGAACCATAAGCAAACCACCTTAGAATCAATTGAAACTTTATATTATGTGTATTGGGGATGAGATAGCACCATATATTAAATTTGGGCTTATTTTTATATCGGCTTCTGGAGGTTTTAATTGAAGGTTCAATTCTGCCGCAAACTGATCATACAAGGAGTTTGGGTACCTAGAAATAAGAGAACGACCTATAAATTGAGTTTTATTGTTTTCATAGATTTTAATACTAGATATTCAATTTGAGGTCATTTGGATATCGGTTTCTTTAGGTTCCTAAATTGGGTCTTGTTTTGTCGTAACGGGTCTGTTTGGTGTTATCTTTCAAAACTTGTTTTGTTTCTATTGATTTTGTTCCTGACATTATACTATCATTATATTTTGATATTTGGCCGTTGTTTGAGTCATTTTCATCACTTTCGCATTTGTTTGTTTTTTTTCCGATAAGTTCTGGTCCAAACAAAAGTCAGATTCGTAATCTCGAATCTAAATCAGTGTTCTTCCTGTTTTTTTTTCTTCGTCTTCTTGTTTTTTTTACCCTATCTGTGTCATGTATTAACTAAGAGAGAGGGAATAAAGATTAGTCTATGATCTTCAAGCTTCATGGGAAAAGGAGGTACAACACCAAAAGGATGAAAGATGAAGGAGAGTCGTTGTGGTTATCATTTAAAAGTATGTACGTAAGTGGTTAGTACGGCGTGCTTATTTGAAATTCTTGTCAGTCACTACTTCTATACAGTGTTGTTGGAAAAAGGTGTTAGCAAGAAGGGGTTTTCGAAGGCTTAAACAAGAGGCTAATATAGTCACTATTAATCATATTCAATATTCGAGGGCGAATCTTCTTGAATAGGGATGGAATGATATGGTTCAGCCCTCTGATACGATCCAAGTAAGGTCAGATTCGGATTTTGGAGTAAAAAGCGCAACAGTCCAGGTTTACGGCAACAGTCATAATTCTCAATCCGACCGTTGGATATGGAATAATATTTTATGTAGACTCTCCAAACATATCTTACTACCTTTGGTTAAAAATTCAGGTCAATTGGAGTTCGGAAAGAAACCGCAATACTGGTCAACGGAGGCTGTACGGATTTTGTTATTTACTTCCATTTGACTTGTGGACTTCCTATTTAGTTAGGATTCTTTTCCTACAAGGATGTGGCAGCTCGTTTTGGGAATTTTCTAGTTCCACAAGGATCTTTAATGAGTTGCAATATATTCTACAAGTGTGGCGGTGATTCATTAATGTTTCGGAATCCTTTTTCTTATAAGGATTCCTTATTCATCCTAGCTACACAAGGAAAGAAGGGCTGGTGGTATTTAATGACATATTAGTTATTTTTATTATTTTATTTCATGTTTGGGCTTAATTAAAACTTTGTTTTGAGCTAGGGTCTAAGGCTTGTTTGGATCAGGTTATGGGCTTTTCAGTTTAGGGTTTTGGGCCAGTTTTGAGTGGACCTCATATAAGTCCACATAAGGGGTTCATTAGGGTTAATTTTTCAAGAACTATTTAAACTCATGTAAGCCAAAATTTTGGCAACTTTGATGATTATTATTCTGAATTTTTCAGTTTTAACGTGTGAGAGTGATTTTTGCATTCTTCTATTCTTGAACGAACTGAATCTGACTTATCGAAGATTAACTGGCTTCGTGGCGTCATTCTACTCATTCCAATAGTGTTGGTGCCTTGAGGCAGGTTTCCATTATGTCACACTCCTATCAGATCTATTTCGGCTTTCCGGGATCAGATCTCAATCTTGATTGTGGGTTGCGTGACCACGTGATCACGAGGTTCGCATCAATGTATAAGTAATACTAGTATATTAACTTGTGCTTTGTAATGGGTTAATATTAATTTTGTAAAAAACTATTAAGAATATGAAAAATGTTTTAATAGTGTTATTAAACATAACTAAGTGGATTAATTTTTAAACCTCCAATAACTCTTTGCCAAACCTATGCACCTTGAGTCTCGTAACCATACCAGACTTAAGTGTCTTGGGTCTGATAATTATGTTTAAACAACAAAAAGTGAGCTTGAGAGCGTTAATTATAACTTATACACTTCTTCTCTTGTTTAATAAAACCAATTAATTGATTCTTAAAATTTCAAAATATAGATTTAGGTTCTCTTTTGCACTATTATTTTTTAAATTTTATTTTTGACCCAAGCGTTTAGGCTTGACAACCATGCCAGAGTGATGCTCTTATTTTTTAATGTCAGACCTAAGCATCTTAGATCTGATAACTATGCTTAGACAGTAAAAAGTGAGCTTGAGAGCGTTAATTATAACTTATTCCGTTCTTCTCTTGTTCAATAAAATCAGTTAATTAATCCTTAAAATTTTAAAATATAGATTTAGGTTCGATTTTGCACTGTTATTTTTTAATATATTTAATTTTATTTTTTACCCAAGCGACTAGGTCTAACAACTATGTCAGATCCATGCGTTTATTTTTTAATACCAGACCCAAGACGTTTGGGTCTCGCAACCATATCAGACCCAAGTAGCCTAAAGACGTTTGGGTCTCGCAACCATGTCAGACCCAAGTAGCCTAAGTCTAGCATGGGTATCAAACCCAATATGTTTTTGCTGGCATGGGTACCACACATCCAGGGTGTTTGGACCTCAAATGTTTGTCAGACCCAAGTATTTTGGGTCTGTCACGTAAGATTTGCAATTTTTCGCAAGCCAGACAAATGTAATAGTTTTGTTGATGATCAAAATACTCATGCAAATATGTTGAATGGTCTCAAGATATTTAACTTATAATTTCTTGTAGACTTCTAATGTATTGTCAAGAAAAAAGTTAGACCTAAGTGCCTAAGTTTGACAATTATGCCAAACTTGTGTCTGGATGTGGCATGACTCAAGCGTCTAGACTTGGCAACCATACCAGACCCACACGTCTTTTTTTGAAAATATAGGAATTTACTTATAATTGTTCTAAAAACATATTTATTATGTATTTTTATCTTTGTCTTTTTAACCAAATATATTTTTATATTTTTATATTTTTTTCTTCTATTTTGGAACATTAACTACAAGAATCTCTAAAATTAACTCATTTTTTTTTATTAATCTCTAATTTTAGTGAAGAAATTATCTACAAAATTACACAAATTAAAATAGTAAAAAAGACAATAAGTCTTTTACATATACAATATTTTCTTTACCTATAATATAATGTGTCAATTCAAAAGTTCAAAAGTTTTCTTTTATCATTGTATATTTCAAATTTCCATACTAATAGTTATAATTTTCATTCATTCTTTCTTTTAATCTAATGTTTCTTAACTTTTCTTCTATTCAATTTCACCCTCGTATATAATGTACACTTCTTTTATTTGTTTTTATTCTTTTTCTAATTAATCTTAGGATATTTACTAACATAGAAGAATTTTAAATGGAGGTTTATATTTATCTCTTTTCTTTTTTTCAGTAACTTTCTCTTTTCACTTTTAACATCTAGAGACTAAAACATAATAAAAATTAAGTTGATGATCAAAATGTAAAAAACTAAAAAAAAAAGATTAAATACACAAAAATAAAAACTTCAGGGACCAAACTAGAGTTTTTATATGCCCTTTGAGCTTTAAAAACAAAAATATTGATTTTTTTAAATTTTAATCCTTATTGTTTTAGTTTTTTTTATAGCTATAACTTATAATTATATTTTGTAATATCAAATATTTAATTTGATGTTGGGATATTCAATGACACATCATATGCATTAAAGTACGCAAATCAAAACCACTCTTAAAATATAAAATCATGTCAATATAATTTTAAATGATACAATTAAAAAGAAATAAAATTTAATGATTGTGTTGTGTAATATTTTAGTTTAGTTTTTAACTAGCTTGTATGAATGTGAATTGAAATAGTGAATTGCATGTATCTTTTAGTTTAGTTTTTAACTAGTTTGTATGAATGTGCTAATTTTAAAAAATTAGGTCTCAAGAAATTATTGGCATTATCATTAAACTCTAAAAATACAACCATTTTGAATTTTTTTTCATAAAGCTAAAGTTTTCTATTAACACATCTTTTATTTATCTTAGCCAATATGGTTTTTAATTAAAATAATTATTTTTTTTAAATAACAAACATTTTATGATTATTAAAGCAAGTTAACAAAAAATATCAAAATAATATGTCAATATTTTATGTGATTGAAAGCTAAATAAATCATAAATATGATAAATCATGTTCAAAATATATTGAAATATTTTAATAATAAAAAACCGATTTATATCAAATTTTCATGAACAATTTATTATTAGTATTATTATTTTAATATTAGATATATAATAATTGAATTTGTTATATTAACATTCAAATAAAAATTCATAATATTATTTAATAATCATGTCAAAACTTAAAAGCAAGTGAATCTAGTAATTTTTAGTATAAAAAAAATCCAAAAAAAAAAAGAAGAAGAATGCAACAAGAAGTCATGCCAAGTTCCTGCCCAACCATTAATAGGCCATGCGTATACGTGTCTAGCCGTACCTTTTTTTTTTTTGTAATTATATTTATTTATTTTTTATTAAAAGGGCTGAAAACATATTGTCAACCCTTTACTTTTTTGTAGAACAATTATGACAGAATGATTTTGTTATAAAATAATTAAAAATATATATTAACATGCTTTGCTGTTTATATGAACAGTAAATCAACATAAAAAAATCTTGATTCTTTTAAAGTGTATAATAATTATAATTATAATAACAAAATTATAACTATAATATTATAGTTATAATTGTAATTTTAATAAATTTTTAGAAAATCTGTAGACTACTGTTATATTTTTAAAGAGATTTGTTTTAAAACAAAAACCTCAAAGGCCTTTCGGCCCGAATTAAAGCCGGCCCGGTCATTGAAGAACGAGGGCATAGTAATAAAAATTACAAAACAATAATTCCTAGAATGCTAGGTAGCGCCACACAGAAACTCACTATAAATGGTCTAATTTTGCAATCTGTTTCATCTCTTTATCACTTAAAAAAAAACCCTAGCAGCCGTGCTGAAGAGCAAGCTCTACGGATACCGAAGCTGCCTTCTTCACTAACCACCGTCAGCAACCATGGTGAGTCCGTCAGATCTCATCTATGTTATAAGAAACTCCATCCGTTTTCTTGCTTTGAAGATCTTTTTGTTTGTTTTGTGAACTGTGCAGACATTCAAGCGTAGGAATGGAGGACGCAACAAGCACGGCCGTGGGCATGTTAAGTTCATCCGCTGCTCCAACTGCGGCAAATGCTGTCCCAAGGTACTCACTTTCTTTCTTTTCGTTCTCTAAATCATTATATTTTTTGGAAAGATCTTTGATTTTGATTTGTTTGTTTTTTTTATTTTTAATTTTGATGAATAATTAAAGGACAAGGCAATTAAGAGGTTTCTAGTGAGGAACATAGTGGAGCAAGCTGCTGTTAGGGATGTTCAAGAGTCCTGCGTTTATGATGGTAATTGACTCACTAAACCAGTTTAATTATGCTCTATTTGGTGATTGATTTGTGTTTTTCAATGTTTCTTTGTTGTGTTATCAGGATATGTCTTGCCTAAACTTTATGTCAAGATGCAGTACTGTGTCTCTTGTGCTATTCACTCCCGTGTTGTGAGGGTTCGCTCTCGCTCTGAGCGCAGGAAGAGGGAGCCTCCACAGCGTTTCATTAGACGCAGGGTACTTTTTTCCCACCTCATCTTATATTTCTTGCTTTCAATGTGTAATTAATCATGATTCTGTTTATTATACAGTAATCAATAACTTGTATTATTTTGTTGGATTTTTTATGGTTTAGTTCCTATTGATGCTTGATAATGTCGTGTTTTATTTATTATATCGGTGAAAATGCTTGTTTACACATTTTGATATAATTGTTGTCTGTCCTTGTTGAACTTGGGTGTTTCCAATGCCATTGTTCTGTTTTTCATGTGCATCTGTATTGATATATAGTTTATAACTAGGAATTGGATATGCCATTGTATAGATGACCCCATGTTCTATGTTAATGTATTTGCAAATTCTTTTCATTTTTAAGATAATGTACCTTGTTTGTGCATTCATGTCTTTTTGTTTTTTGGAGTTGTAATTTCTGGAAATGAATTTTCAAAGTCATTTGGTCTGAGTTGGTCTTGTGAATAATTACCCTATGGCTACTTTCTAGTCCTAATTTCTGTATGCTTGAAGTTTAACTCATTGGCATTCTTGTCGTCCACGTTTCAGGATGACATGCCGAAGCCTGGTCAACCTGGCCAAGCACCTCGACCTACTGGGGCAGCTCCTGCACGTGTCTAGAGAATCAAATCAAACCAAACTCTTTTGTTGGCTGTTTTGCTTCATGAAGCTATTTGAACTTGATGATTTTTTTTTATATATATATATATTTACTGTTAAGACTGAATTATTTTAGGTTGTCGACAGTTTTGACTGATGAGAATGCTTCAGGAATATCATGGCTCTCAGTTTAATGTCATTTTTATTTATATCCTATCATAGTGTGTTTCTACAGCAATTATATTGGTAATACATGGAATTAAGTCAAATTCAGCCAGTGTTCTCGCCACGTTTCAATTTAGGTAGATTTGTTGATCAAAAAAACGAAGTTCATGATATTTCGCCCCAAGTGGATTGGAATTGGGATGTGATGGCGGAAGTTGATTTTTACGCGTACCTGATCAGACATTTGAAGATTCAAACTTTAAATATCCTGAATTTGTGCCAGGTTCATCATGGATATTGGTGATCTTGCATGCCTGTTGTTACATATATTATTTCACAGCCAAAGGGATGCCTGAAGAAGAACCAATTTATGCATCATCTTAAGCCTAGGAGGTTGTTTAGAAAGGAATTTCCTTATATATAGGTCTAATAAAATTTGGAAAATCATGTAGACATGAAATAATAGAATTTATTTCCTTCTCTCCTGCTCTCTCGCTCTCTATATTGGTTCCTTTCTTTTATGGATACTAATCAATACAAGCCATTGTTGGTCGTGACAATGAACTCTCAAAATTCTCCCAAATGCTTGAATAATGCTGGAAGTGCTCAGGTTCTTGCTACTGGAATTGCTTTGGGAATTGCAACATGGACCATGCCGATGTAATCTTGTTCACCTGCATCAACTCTTTTTACTTAGACTGGGAATACAGTTTTTTCTTCTAGCAATTCCACTCTTGGCTCTTCTTCTACATCAAACATAATAGTTCCTGCCTGTTTGGGCACAACTACATCATCATCATTCGCTCCTTCGCCTCTGTTTGGAACAGACAGGTACAAGCTCATCCCTCTCTGGAACAACTTCATCCCCAATCTTGTTTGGCTTAACCTCCTTTTCCTTTTCCGCAACTTCCGCTGCGCCTCTCGTCATTGTCTGGCTCAACCTCCTCCACAACTACTTCTACTCTACCTTTATAGGAGAACTTAACTGCTGTTGTCAATGCTTTAGACAACGTCAATGCAAGACTTCATGTTGATCAGAGGCGCTTATACTTCCAAAAGTCTCTGTTCAAGCCAGGAACCTTGGGTTCCAAATGCAACTCTCATATGATCATTTCTCACCTGACTAAAAGTTACAGATAAACTTAGAAAATAATAATTATTATAATAATTTATTTTTTATATCGTAACCAAACACGTTAAAAAATATTTTTCTATAATATTATTAAATTTTAAAAAATAATTTATTTTTAGAAAACATTTTCCATGAAAATCACTTTTCAAAAAAAAAAAAAAACTATTTTCCAGGGCTCTAGTAACTAGTCAGAGTGGAAATGATCGACCGATAACCAGTCTGGTAGGGATTCATAACTGGTACAAACCTAGTCCAAATCCTTGGAGATGGTTGAATGTAAATCTAAAAGATTTTAGTTCCATCTCTTTCTGTTCTCATATGAAAACCTTTTTTTATTTTGGCTTCGATAATAAAATGTAAAGTCCCTCTCTCGCTCACTAGATCCTGTCCCTTTAATCACTTTGATTCGATTCTAAGTGATTTTGTTAGAGTGTGTTTATTTAAGAGATGCGCAGCGCAGCGCATAAACAAAGACTCTCTTAGTCCTTAGGATGATGAAGGCATAGCTTGAACTCAACCTTGCTTAGCAATCCTACTGAACTATACACTGGCTAAAGTTGATGAGGCTTTGGGTTGATTTTACAAAAGGAGCACGAAATTCTTAGGATGGTTAATCTGTCCATGGCGACACATTTTCACCTTCCTTCAACTTAAAATCTATCTTTACTTTCTTTTTGCCGGTACCTTATATTTCCGAGACCAGTACTACACAATGGTTTTGGTATCCATGGTAATACACATCCCGTAAACAAGTCTGCATTGTGTCAAACTCAGAGCCGGTCACCATTGATTCGATTCATTTACAACCTTGCATGTTGTAGCGGTAACTCGAATGCTCTCTCACAAGTAACACTTTTTAATCTTCAATGTTAACCGATTTCTTCATTCCTCACACACATGCATACAATGTATTAGCAGTGGCTGTAGCAGTTGTAGGGTTCAGCCTGTATAAGAATCCACCTTACCTTCTCATAATGAATGATTAATGTTCAGCTCCAACAGCAAGTATGTTTGCTCCAAAATTATACAGAAAAACTATCAACACCCTGTAGTTCCTTAGAAATCCTGATGCATACTGACATGGGACAATCTGTCTTGATTGCATTTGAAGCAATGTGCGACCTGCTTGTAGCATATCCCTCCTGAAACAACCAAAACCCTACAGGCTGTGAGTATTATTAATGTCAATTGGAGATCCAATAGAGCTATCACAACCCCAGGGAAGTTGAATCCCCCATACCTGGACACCTAATTAGAATAAAAATATAAAGCAGCTTTACCTACTCAGGGAAACTACAGAATTACAAGACAATACATGCTTAAATCGTTTTGACTTCTATCCCTAACAGCTGTTCCATGTTTAGAATCTCTAAAAGAGATAAAGCAAGTTAAATGAACGCTGTATTGTCCCATCATGGCTCCTAGCCCTTGGTCGATCACGATAAAGTGTCCCCAAGGAAGAGAAGTATTATACCTTTTGCATTGCACTCATCATGGTCCTTAGTGGAGGAGAATTGATTTTGGCACGGCTTGCCACCTGAAACAATAAAATAGATAACAAATCTTCATTACAATTTGTATATTGCCACATATCTTAGCACAATGAGATAAAGAGGCCACAGTAGAAGAAGACATTTGCAAAAAAGACCTCATCCATCTTTATGTATCCAGATTTTAATCTGGGATCACTTTCATCCAACATCTGTTTCAGAAGTTTTTCCAGATCAGTTTCCGCACCATTTCCTATCCATCCCCATTCCTCAGCCAAATTTATCATTTTACTGATGTAGGCAGCACTATGAAGAGGTCCTGTCCACAGGGGCCCTGAAATAACGAGCGACCTAGAACCCTGGGGAAAAGCTGAGATTTAGCATGTATCATAACAATACATAGTTGGAAAAATACTCTTCTGAGAGTTATGATGTCATGCACCATATTGAGAACTGCAGAGCAAGAGATTGTACCACAAGAGAGGAAGATAAATGTAAGAAGTTAGAGGGAAACAGTTCAAATAATGATGTGAGCAGAATTGTAAGTGAAAATTTACATGTGATCCACTGCAAGAGCAACTAATGTGACCAAGTTCAGCCCATGAAAATTCTTGTGAATTTCCACAATTGTTGCAGTAGGTGATGAAACCATAATGCCTGTCATTAAAGGTAAAGTCATTTGTAATTAAAAATACCAATAGCATGGTAGAGAATTGAACTCAAAATGCAGTAACATAGCAATTAACAGAAAGACCACCTGTTTTCAAGTAGCTTCCCTCGATTTACTCTGAGCATGACCCTAAAAACAGGTCCATGATACGAGTAGTAAGAAAAAAGTGGTGTGATATAATAGCCAAGCACCGAAGCTTCCCGCACAGCCCCACCTATAAGCATTCGCAAACCAACCTCATTCGAATATGGCATAGGACGTACATATGCTCCAAAGGCAGCTAAAGAACTAGACATAAAAGTACACAAATCATAACCGTTCTACTTGAGGCAGTAAACAAGTTGCAAACTCATTCAACCATAAGCAATAAAGCATCAAATTTTGACAATCAATGTTCACAGAAAGAAACCAGATCAACAATTAGTGCAATTTTCACTACATATCTTCTACTTTCAAGGATACCAGTGTCCAAGTTTAACAAGCAAACAACAAGACATGGTACTACTAATTTTAAGTTTTAACAAACAATGCAATTCAGTCTATCAACTGAACTAGACGTCACTTTGTACAAGTAGTTCATGTCATATAAAGAAGTAACAAAATTACTTGAAATGCAGTTCAAATACTCACTGGTCAGGATGGTGACCGCCTGAAGAGTGGCCATCAGTAGAAGTAACATAAAGCAATCCATCAAAACTTAATGTGTTCATTGCAGACCTCAAAAACAAGGAAATATCACTCCCAAACGAATCAATATCAATCAAATCAAAAAAATCCTTTTGCAAGTAACACTCACTCAACACTCTATTAGCATCTAAATGTGTAACAACCCATTTTCTCTCATCCCCAAAACCTCTGTCTACTCTCTTCAAATTCTCTAAAATAACCCTCCTGTGCTCATCATTAGCATCATTTGCCAGCACAAAATCCGCTTTCGCTTCCATTAAGTAGCGCAAGGACCGGATTCCACACCCACACATTGCGTCAAGCACCCGTAATTTCCCTTTGGATTGATTGTACAGGGCTGCTGCTAATACCGCCAAGTCTCTACCTTTAGCACTTTCATGGCGAAAGAAGGTCTCTCCGGTCTCAAATTCGAGACTCCTTTCGCTTTGGAGCTCGGATTTGCAGTAAATTCCGTTAATTTGTGGTTTATAATGTTGAATTTTAGGGTTAGGGTTTTGGGGTTTGTAGAGAAATGGGGCTTTAGGAGAGAGAGTCAACATGGCGGGAAATGTGTTTGGGTTGGGCAGTTCTACATTTAGTGGGGTTTATATATCATATATATATGGATAAAAAAATTTAACTGTATATAGATGAACGGCCCAGATATCTTTTGAACTGAGGAGCAAACCCCCCCAAGATTTTGCCGCGTCATCATCAATCTTCCCTCCTTTTGGAACCTCTGGATAGTAGTAGTATAATTTTGTGGTTGAGGGTTTCAGTCAGGGAACTGAAAGGTTAGGGTTTATTTTTGTGCGACTTTGAACAGAGAGATGATGAGTCGTTTGTACTATATGCATGAGGGCAGCAGCAGCGAGAAGTTCAAAGATTTGGAAGGTAATCAGAGCAATAAGGCAAAGGAAAAAAGAAGAAAGAAGCAAATCTGGGTCTTACTAAGGTGAACTTCTTCCAAGTTTTTAAGGTCTTTCTTCTTTTGCTTCCATTTTTAGTATTTTGTAATAGATAGGGAGGTAATAAAGACTGCTGGATTTATTATTTGGCCGTTTAACTAATTGGTTTTATTGGAGAACTTAGATTTTTCTAGCTGCATTTCCTATTTACATGTAGTTTTTTTACGTGGAATATTTTATGTTTCCTATTTGGTGCAATTTCCTTTGGTTTTCCCTTTTCAAAAATTTATTCCTAATGCGGTTTTAGGGTTTATTAGAATTTGGTGATAGCATAAGAGCAGTCACTTTCTTCTCCTCTTTTCTTTTACCTTTCTTCTCTCCCCTCCTCCCTTATTTGCTTGTCTTATCCTGAATCAGTAAATCCTCAATGGTCAATGCCCACATTGCTACTGTGACTACTGGACTCGAAGTCTGAACTGGTACAGAAGAATTTGGCCTGGGTGGTTGGTTCTTGAAGCAGGGATTGTGATAGAGAAGTTCACATAGTTGTTGTGTGAAAGAACAGTTCCAGCATGAATAATAATCATAATGGTCGTTCAATAGAAATGCCGAATCGGATGCCCTCAACTGACCTATGGTTGCAGCATCATGTTTGCTTAGTTTTGAAAAGGTATGGTGGGATATTTGTTCAATTTGGAATTTCGTTATGAACGTTCCATGCAATTATATCATTCTTTTTTATCCAAGGACATCATGTAGTTGAGCTTAGCAAAGTCTATCACCAGAGCTCGGAACTATGCCAACGATTTGTATTAGACCTTTGGATTGACAAACATTTGACCATTAGAATTTGGATATTTGGATTGACCTTCTATCGACCATTTGAAGCCAGAGTTATTAAACCCGGCCCGGGCCGGCGGGTCGACCCGGGACCCGGTCAACCCGGGTCCTGGACCAGGCCGGGCAACACAAAAGACCGGTGCAAGGAAAAAACCGGCCAGACCCGGGTGACCCGGCCTGACCCGGGTGAGACCCGGAATATATATACTAAGTCACCTGCTCACTTTTTACCCTAATTTCTTTCTTTGCAGTTCGAACAATCAAATTTAATTTGAAAGAGAAGCTTGATTCCATTGCTCGATCTTGTCATCTTGTAGGAGTTTGCAATCTGCACCAGTGATTCAAAAGAGAAGCTCGATTCCATTGCTATAAACCAGGTGTGTCCTCTTTCTGCTTCAATCTGCACCGGTTTACTACTCTTTCGGTCTTTCCCCCCTTGCGTTTCCCTTTTCGTGGATACACAGACAGCTCTTCTCTGTACATACAGATTTTGTTCCTTCATTTTTCCACAAGGAATAGGTCTGTTATTTCGAGGTTGATTCGTAACTATACTAATAATCTATGGTAAGTAGCAAGTTCTGGATACTTATGATGCTTGGCCAATGCTCAATTGGCAACAGTCCCATACACTAAAGACATTGCAATTCCTAGAGGTTTTAACACCAGGGAAACGGGGTTGGGGTTGTCCTGCCTTTGGGCAGACTATAGGGGTTCTAGTAAGAGGAAAAATGTAATCTTCACAAATATAATGGTACTCATTGTGTCTGCATTTTAATTTCTTGGTGTCTGAAGTTGCATCTCCTTTGGGGTGTGTTGTTAGTAGACTCTGATATGCTGTTGAATTGCTCGCCAAAGTTTAAAGAAATCTTGGATATAGAAATCAGTTAAAGTTATGGATGTTTGCAGGGCATAGTGTTCTCTCATTGTGTGAAGCACTGAACTGGAACGAGCAAAAAGACTTGATTTAGTTGAGGTAAGCTTTTGTTTAATGTGTGTTTTTGTTCTTGACCCGGGTTGACCCGGGTCAACCCACAAGACCTGTGACCCAGTCATTTTACCGGGTCAATTACCGGATCGGGTCTGATAACCATGTTTGAAGCTTTTGTCATGTCTTCATTTGATAAAGTAACAACTCTCTCTCACTCTTTTTAGCAAAGGGGTATCCATTTGTCCTTTCGAGGAACCATAACTTGGCCTCCATAGCTTGAGACTAGTTGTGCCAGGTCACATTAGTCCTTGGGTTGATGAGCCAATCTTGTTTTTAGATAAAAGGTCTGTTTGTTTTTGCATTTCAAAAGCGCTTTTGAAAAAATTTAAATTTTTTAATTTTTTTATTAACTTCAAATTAATATGTTTTTAGTGTTTTCAAATCATTTTGAGGTGCTGATGTTAAAAATAATTTTTAAAAAATCAAAAAACATTATTGGCAAGCATTTTGACATGAAAAGCTATTTGAAAAGCAACCGCAACCACACTGCCAGACAAGCTTAAAATAACGTATATTGCATGACTAAGCCACTTGTGCCCAACTCATGTCATTAAGGATGGGGGTTTGTGTCAAAATTCTAGGTTCGATTACATAGCAGTCTTCATGGTACGGAGAGAATGGATTTTCCTTGTAACTTATAAGGCTATATTCAAGCTCACAATGAGATTTAGGACTGTTTTATCAATCTATGGAATACAGCATCGTTGAAGCCCGCCCTTCATTTCTCTTGTCGAATTAAGAAGGATGGCCTTCAAGAAAGCTTGATCTCAACTGTTAGGTCTGAAAGATGGCCAAATCATTGAAGTTCACCAAATTATCTTCTATGCTCAAGATAGTCTCCAATACAAACTAGGTACTGTAATAGGAAAGAAACATAATCCTTTTACAAGGAAATGCTCTGTTTTGTTTGGTTCCTATATGATACTTTGGTGGATATCTCCTTTTTATATGGTTCATTGTATTCAATATATCGAATATTTGTATCTATGTTGTGACTTCATGAATAAGGTCCTAGCTACATGCCTTATTAGGTCATCCTGAGATACTTGGGCTATTCATGGAGCTCGATTACATGTTTTAGTCACAGATTTTAGTTAATTCCAGGAGCGCTAAATAATATTGCCCATCCTCAAACATATCATGTATTTCCATAATTTTCTGTTATGCTAGTATCTGATAATTTTACCAAAAAAGGCTAGAAAATTAAGTCAATCAATTCTGCATCTCCATGCAATGAATGCAATTAATATGTGATATTTGGGAACGAGTCAAAACATTTATCCCTGAAGAGAGCTACCAATATACCTTTTGCATAATTTGGACTAGAAAAATAGGGATTAGGTGAGATGTAATGAGAAGTGGATAAAAATTGATTTTTTTGTCAATACTTAAAGCGCTATGTGCATATTTGGAAAACCATTAAAACCTTCTTACATTCCGTGTTGGCCCATTAATGAAGAAGAATACCATGTTGATTGGGTTTTTCAAGTTTGGTGTGTGTATACGCGCGTACTAAATAAAGTAAATAAACTTCTAATAAATCCAACCATGTAATGAACATAATAATATTGAAATTTCAAGTTCCTCTTAGTTTCGACTGATGTTCGATTATGCATAAATTCTTTTTTGTATTTGTTTTGTTATAAATAATTGTGTAGAAATGATGTATGGGTTATATAATTAATTTAGATTAATCCTTTGTAAACAATGCTTAAATGTTTAAGATATATGATTAAAGGTAGATGTCTGAATGTTTAAGTAATGGTTAGTTCAAATAATTATTTGTTAGGACTCGATGAATATATTTGTGTGATGTTATATTTCTATGATATTAATAGTTAGATGTGTCAAGTTTATTTAGCTTTATTATTAGTTTGAGTCTTTCATTTCATTTATTATTGTGCATTATAACATCAAAGAATTGATATATTTTGGTTGATTAAAATTGGAATTATGGAATATTAGATGAAGGAATGATATGGAGAATTTAATGGATTTATTGTGGAAGGTCCATAATTGGATCATTGAATATTATATATTTGAATTGACGATGAAATATGATTAAATGATGGAAATAACTGAGATGTTTTAAATATAAAGGAGATTGTGCTGAAATATAGAAATGTTGATGTATACACTTATAAAAAAAAATATTCTTGTGTTCTAATTATCCTAAACTTTAGATTATGCATACCTTAAAGTTTTAATGGAGATGCTACAATTATCATCAAGCCGTTCGATCTTCACCCTTAAATAAACCTAACTACATAAATATAAATATATTAACTAGTGTTATCACTTACATTAAATCACATGTAGAATTCTAAATTAATTTTGAATATAAAAACATGTTGTTTATAATGCGAATATAATTTTAAAGTCAATTTCTAACATGAAAAAAAAAATTGCTTTCTCGATATGTTTTTTTGCATCAATTTTTTTTATTCATAAATGAAAAGATGTTTATGCTTTATCAAATAAACTAGGAAATCTATTAAGTGATAAAGCAAAAACAAATTGTTGACACTAATTAAATATTAAAACAAAAGGCTAATCTTCATAGTAAAAATACAAGACAATTGCACATACAAATATTTTACATCGATAATCTTTTTTTTTTTAAAAAAAAAACTTTTTCAATTACTTTATTTTAGTGGCTAAATATTGTTACGGTTATCAAATGATTTATGTTATTATAAAAAAATCTATACAAATACAGTTAATTCAAATAAAATATAAGAGAGAAAATCCCATACAAATTAAACTAATATTTTTAAAGTATCATGCAATTATATATATATATATATATAAATTAATATTTAAATAAAAACAAGTAATAGAAATGAATAAAAAAAATCAAGAGCTAGACCCACATGCATAGTCTTAATGAAAAAAATAAGCATGCTTGGGCTCGGAAAACTATGCCTATACCTAGGTTTTTCTCCTTTAAAAAAAAAAACAACAAAAAAATCAAGGAGACAAGAAGACTTCTCATTTTATGTCATCTCTCAAGTTCCATGTTTTTGGACATAAAATCTTGATTTTAAACTTGTTTTTATCCAAAGACACCTCTAAAAACCATGCAAATCTCAAAAAAAACTTTAAAACACCCCAAAATCACTCAAAACAAAAAAAAAATCAACCAAATCAAAATAAACCAAACAAAATCTAATATAGTTTTCCCACCATGTTTATTGTAAAAAACCACCTCCATTAAACTCCACAAACCATCCTATTTTTTAGTGGTGACATTGACCAACAAACAAATTTCTCTAACTCATCATTTTTCAACAAGTTTCTTTCCTCTCTTAAACCTTTAAGTTGGAAATGAATAAAATAATTTTTTAGATCAAAATAAAAATTTTAAAAACTTTATCTTGTGAAACTATGTGGTTCTTTATCTTTTAATTTTATCTTTCTACTATAATTTAAAACTTTATCTCATGAAATTAAGCCATAAAAAAATTAAATTAAAAAAGAAAATTTAAGGATGAAATTAAAATAAAAATGAGAAGCTTCACTTTTAAAACACTAGTATTGATAATGAATAAATTTATCACTATTCACTATAGACATGTTCATTTTCAAATAAAAGAAAACAAAATTATAATCCCTTAATTCTAACAGTGGTTTCCGGAAAAAAATGTCATCATAATCATAAGAATAATTAACCACCTTCATTTCAAAATCTAAATCAAATCCTTTGAAACAAATTTTAATCTTCCAGGAAAACATATAGGCTTTGACATGTCATTGCAAAAATATAATTATAAAAAGTAACTCAGCGTCTATTTTCCCATAAAAAAAACGTAGACCATTAGAAAAGGTGTACAACTAAGGGGGCATCAAAATGAAAGCCATAAATATGCTCATCTTGGGGATCATGTCACGAAAAAAAAACCCACTGGAAACATTTAATTAACTCAATAATATGTTCTGCTATATGGGAATCAAGTCAGGAAAAAACCCCATACTGGACAAACTTCAACAGACAAATTTATCAATGAGCATGCCATTGGTATATCAGGTATATTATATGCTTAAGCATCAATGGCTCTGGAACAGGGGGGGACATGCTCATAACCCAGCATCCAAAAACTACTAAAGGAGCTCCTTCCCCCAAATATACGAATCAACACGTGTAGGTGTGCTGTCCTTTGATGTCAGATTGCCTGTCATAAAAAATCAGTTACTTTGAAGAGGTGGACCAATTGTGTGCAAAATAAGAATCTTTTACTTACAAAGGAACTCAGTCTAATGATAGTTACTAGTCAATTTTCTCTCACAACACATGCAATCAGGATTTTCCTTTGGAGTGAACCAAGTAGATTAGTGGCATTGGATAATTTATAGCATTACAGTTAGATGAAGAAATGATTTTAAACAAGCTGCTTGGAGACTAATTCAATAAAAACCACCTCTATATAGAGAAGAAAAAAAGGCCAGCTCCCAATCAAAACATTTTTGTCCATTTACATAGAATAAGTGCATGTAATATATTTTGAGGTCCCATAAAAAAAACAAAATTCAGAGGCATGTACACGATAAGGACAGTTGATTGATGCAGCAGACAAATGCCAAAATAATGTTTAGCAAACAAACTATTATTAATGGAAAACAGAGACAAATATTACGTCTTAAACCAAAACAACAAAATAGAACTTCAATCATTCCAATACAAGAGAGCATACAACAAGTGCAAAGCTGGACTTAGTTTGCATGGTATAACAGCTTAATTATGCATAAAGAAAAATGCATGGGTTTAGAATGCAACAAACTCACCTTTAATGCAAAATTGTTTTAAGAATTATAGCCCAAAGGAAGTTCCATGACTTTTCCCACCGCAACTGTTTTCCCTGGAAGACACAACACTCCACTTGAGACAGGATCTCAACAAATGAACAAATCACACATCATTAAATGTTAAGTGTGGTAAGTTACCCTCAGTACGAAGAGTAAACCTGCCGAGTTGTGCAAAATCTGAAAACTTCTCAATGCATATCAAGTTGTTTACCTAACAGGGATAATGGCAAGGGAAGATCTAATAAATATTAAAAAAGTTTTATCAAATTAATTATGTCTCAATGAAATACACTAATAAGTAATCTATGTTTGAATGTACTGGCATGCACAATAAACAATTGTGGGCATATAAATGTTAAAAAGTAAAGCAAAGTTGCAGGCACAAATTTCTAGAGAAAAATGCCATGCAAGTCATATCCTAATACCTGAACACGGCAGACAACTATGGCACCATTCTTCACAAAGAGGACTTTCTTTTTCATAGGTTTCCTTGTCTTTGGATCAATTTGCTGCAGCAGCTGAACAATCTCACACTCCTCAACAACAGCATGTATGTGCAAGACAGCCTTGTAGCCAGCTGTAAAAATTGCCTAGAATAGCAACAACAATTTTCTGCTTTAGTTGCTACAGTATACATCAAGGCAGATATAAGATAAAGTCCTAGATATGAAAAGCTACTAAAGAGATAAGAAAATAAAGGAAAATGAAAAACAAAATTAAAACTCAAAAGCATACATTATCCAGTAGTTCAAGGATTTGCAACTGTGCATCAAACTCTGTAACTGCAGTGATTGGCCTTGCTGCATAAAGAAGTACAAATTAAAAAAGTCAGGTCAACAACAGAGGAGCCAGAGGAAAATATGACAAAGCTCACACACAACCACATACTTAACATCAACTTGCTGCAGATCAAATTAGTTCTTTTCACAACATCAAAGATTAATGAAGCTTTATTTGTAACTTCTAAGAACAAACTTAAAAAAACTTACCAACACTTGAAAGCACAAAACCAGACAATATATCCTCATCATCAATTCCAGATAATCTAACCCGTACATTTTCTCCTGGTCCTGCACATCTTACCTTGTTTTCATCGCAATATACAGCAAGAACTTTCACCATAGTCTGTGGATAGGTGTACACGAGGCATTATATCACAACATAAACAATAAAATAGAGAGAGCAAGAAGTAAAACACAGGTCAGAGCATACACACCTTGTTTGGCATGACCAACAAGGAATCACCCTCTGTCACACTACCAGACTCTACTTTGCCCATAACAACAGTTCCCATGTCCTTAAATTTGTCAATAATAGGCATCCTGCAAATTTAAAAATCATATAATAAGAGATTTATTTTGACACAGCAAAGAATTAAATCAATCAATGTTTCTTGTAAAATATCATCAATATAGTAGCCATGACCACTGCTGCTAAAACTTCACAAGAAGCATTCTCTCATATCAGAACATTTCAACTCATTCAAAAGAATTGTTAGTGTCGGTACCATTACGTTCAATTTAAGCATGTAGAAAAACATGCATGCCAAAAAGGGGAAAAAAAGAAGATAAAAAGATCAACTAAGAGAAAAATTAAATGCAGGGATGGACAGAAAAAGTGGGGGCAGGGATGCAACTTTACCTAAAAGGACCCTTTGGATCTCGTAGAGGAACTTCAATAGCATCAAGGGCCTCAAAAAGGCATGGGCCATTCCACCATGGACATATAGCCTTACCCATTCTTGTTTTCATGTTGGTGCCAAGCAGACCAGATATTGGTAGGAATCCGACATCTGTAACAAAAAAGTACCATCCCATGTAATCAAACCATTTACTGATATTAGAGACAAAATCATCATGAAAAAGCAATCAGACAGATTCAGATGACAGCATGTTATCCATGATGTTCAAATAGTTAAGATGATGCCAAATGTGCAAGACATTTAAATAGTAACCATGTCAACATCAGAGAAATTTTTGACAATCAGTCATGCTTGAAAACATCCACAAGATTTAGGCTCCAATTTTTATAGCTATGACTTTTTTTTGTGGCTGGGGCTGCAAGTTGTCGCTGTTGTAGCTGTGCCTGGTTGTAAGGGTGTTTGGTAATATGTGTTGTAGCATGTTTGTAGCATGTTCTATATTAAACAAGATTCAAAAGCCTACAAGCATCATTTGGTAGCTTCTTATTTTTGGCTTCCAAATCTTTTCAAAGCAACTTTTAAAAGTTCACAATAGACCTTTTACATTGGCTTTTAGAATAAAAGCTTAAAAAGCTTGAAAAGGCCAAAAGCCATCCTTACCCAAACAAAGTCCTAGTTTGCAAATTTCACCAATAAAAATGTACCTAGACCATTGACACATACCTTTAACAGTAAAGATGTTGACCGAATAACCCAGCAGAATTTATAGAGCAACGCTACAAGTATGGTAATTAGAAAAGATGAGAATGGGACTTGAGGTTACTTCATCCCATTGGAGAATTAAATATGAAACAACTCTCTTATCAAAAGGACACCTAAGGAATCTTAATCAAAGCAATGCACGGAATTTACCAAATTTAGTTCATTCCCCACTGTATATCATTCAAAGTTTCAGGCCACTTTAATTACTAAACAAGCAATCTACGAAGGTGTCCAGATTCAGAATCCATAATCTATATAACACCTCAGACCTTTTAACAGTTAATAAAATGAAAACAAAAACAAAAGCTCCAAACAAAGCCTCAACATTTTAGGAAAGGAAAAGTTTAAAGCATTAGACCACAGAAGAAAATCCCCCGGTACCTTTCTTCACATTGTAGCCAGAAAGCTTGAGAAAAGGTACCATCTTTGATTCAATCTCATCATACCTAGAAGAAATTACGAAAATAAATCAAAACAGCCAGCAAGAAAGAAACTATCTCAGGACAGACCCAGAAGAAGCATGCAGGTGCTTCCACACATGCACATTATGCCCACAAAGAAAGGACATGTAATTATATGCACATCCATGGGAGGCACACACTGCTGAACAGGGAAAAGCACCTTTCTTTTGACCAGTTCACAGTTGGATCATCCATTTTATTCACAACAACAAGCAGCTTAGACACACCCAAGGTCTTTGCAAGTTGAACATGCTCACGGGTCTGCCCTCCTCTCTCATAGCCAGTTTCAAATTCTCCTTTCCGAGCAGAAATAACCTAATAATGAGAGAGGTCTGTCAAAAAATTTAAAATCAATAATTCATGACAGAGAAAGTAAAAGTGGAAAACAAAGAGTTTGGTACAAACTTACTAGCACACCAACATCAGCCTGAGATGCTCCACTAATCATATTTGGAACATAACTCTTGTGGCCCTGAAGATTCAAGAACAGCAAAATTATAGGTACTTCCCAACAAAAAGTGAGGATATTCAATTAGAAATGAAAACCAAAATCGAAATAAATCAGCACAGAACAACCTAAAGATGCAAGGAAGGGTTTCTTTCCTATTGCATGAAATTAAAAATAAATCAGCACAGAAAAACAAAAGAATTGCCACAGCTCATAATTTCAGAGTAGTACGTGATCAGACAATCATGAAGAATTTCTAATGGAGCCAAAACTATTAGTTTTGTCGAAGTTGCCTCAAAAGAAATGAAACAACAGTTTCTTTTAGCATGGTTTGACAGTGCTATCCATTCTAATTCTTTCCCCAAACCATTCCATGTTTAAAGAAATTGCATATCACCTCAATCACACTGACAAAACCAAGCATGTTCCCTTCTGTACCTTTTGGAGCATGTCCATCAAGAGACTAATACATCTCAAAATTAGAAGTGTTCTATAAAGAACATGTTGCAGCATGAGAGCTGTTAAAACTATTTAAGAATCTAATGACAGCCACTGGAATAGCTAAAAAGTTGAATTTTGATTTTCTCAATTTGAATAAATTCAAAGAAAGAGCTTAAGAGAAAGGAAAAGAGAGTTGCAAGAGATTTCGAAAGCACCAATGAGAACTCCACTTCCAATAACTACAGAAGGAATTCCATGAAATGGCAGTTACACATATGATTGTGCAGGAAAAGATTTGAAAATAATAGAAAAAGGAAAAATCAAAGACAAGATGCTCAGTCCATTTATGAATGGACAGGATTTTTCCCCATGTTAGTATCAGATTAACGAGATAGTGATCTCATCATTGCACCTTCTCTTTCTATAGATGCGTAAGTCAATAGACATGCATATGCACATATAGTGGCAGGAAAAGGGTACTAGGATACATGGTTTTGAAGAAAAAAGAGGAATCAAGAAATCCTCTTTTGAAACAAAGAATGATATCTTGTTTCCAAATAACTTGGATAATTCAAAGAATGATTAGTCCTGTTATTTTCAAGTTTTGGTCTCTTTTGTTTCAGGAAGGAAAAAACACAACCAAAGACAATCCATCAGTTTAGCGAATTATTTTGGTTGAAACCAAATGCACACTCCATTTTTAGTGTATTTGAGCTTGGTAGAACAACTCTGGCATGTCTTTCAATATATCCTCTTTCTATACTATTATATTTTGCTAGAATGCTTCCTTGAATCTAGCTACTCCTAGTTGCTGGGTGAGAATATATTTGATGTTTTCAAGCATCCTCGAATCAAACAAGGCTTCAATTTAAATATATCAACCAGTCAAACACAAACAGCTGCAACAAGAACTTGACAAAGATGAAAACTAACAAGAACAAATGCTGCTACAATCTTTTGCAAGCTCTCCCCAAATGAATACATGGCACTATAGAAAGAATCACAACGTGCATGGAGGACTATATGTCATCATCCACAGATCTTAAGGAGCAAAGGATGATCACAGAATCAAACCACTTGGTCATCTGCTCTCGTTACTGCGCTCAAAATCAGTGATCAAATCCATGAAAAATCAGAATTATCCTTTTTTAATTGGTAAGACAAAGTCTCTCAACAACATAGGACAACCATTAGTTTCAAACCCGATTACTGCAACGTAACAGGATGGAAGACTAGTTTCTTGTGAAGGCTTTTTCTCATCTTTCCCACTATAAGGCACAACTAATCTTAGTGATAAAGGCTGACACATGCAAGAACAATTTTTCAGGTTATTTGTACTTTTATTATTGAGTAATATTGTCAGGAAGTTTTTATTTACAGTATTTACATTACATCAAGTGGACTATATCAAGGGTAAATGTTGCAGTACACATTGCAGTATGGATAGAAAACAAGGAGGGATGGAAATGAGTGAGATGAAGAAAGAAAAAAAGGCAAGTAACCAAGCAAAAACCACACACTCCACTCAACTAAGTATCATTACAAAACTAGGTTATGGAATAAAATCTCTCGTAAGATGTCAAAATGCTAGATTATTCTTTATCATTTCAACATATGTCATGTATGGTCCATTTCTCCCCCTCGACACTTGAATTGACCATATTTCTTTGCTGGCCAAAAACATGCGCCAATAACATATTTTTTCAGGACCCACTCCTCAGGAGAAGTATGTTATGCTTAGCTAGCTTCATTTTCACTATAAATATCTCATCTAGCAAAACTCATTTATCATTGAAATAATGGATAGAAATAACTGGAGTGAAGAAAGTTGGAAACAATATTTTGAAGATGTAATTTCTCACCGGTGCATCTAAAATTGTAAATCTTGATGTCTCTGTTTCAAAGTGCGCTCTTCCAACTTCAACTGTTTTGCCCTGCAATAAACATTATACAAATAAAATGTTTAAAGTGGGATTAAAATCAGTTTTGCATACAAATGAACATTAAAATAATGGAAATTGAAGCAGTATTAACAAAAATTGAATTAAAAAAAATCTGGCTCCACGGATACACAATTGTCACAGAACCGTACCTTAACCCTCTCCTCCTCATTGGTGTCCATAATATAAGCCATATACCTAGCAAATGGAAAATAATCATGGTCATGAAAACATATTAAGTAAATCTATGGAAGTAAAAATTATTTAAGGAATATTCTGTTCAGAACTTGGGAAAAACAGAAACAGTTTGAATGACTAAGAATGAGGGATCATTTGATAAAAATGCAGAAAAAACTCAAAGCATCAATGAGATTGAGAAGAAAGAATAATGCAGGATTATTAAAAAAACATAATCCTGAACATAAGCAAATAATATGTATACTTGGAATTTTTTTTTAGTAAACGAATCGCGTAATCTCATTTGATAAGTTCTTTTCTGGAACAAAACCATTCTAACCCTGTTATGTGACTTGTTATCTAAAGATTAATTAAGATAACGACTATTCCCCTTGATTAGCTCATAAATTAACCCTTACTGTTGACACAAACTCTAACAGAATAAATTTCTATAGAGGTGGTAAGATAACATCTACAAATCATACAAGTTCTATATCAGAGGAGCCCATTGCAGAGTAAAATTTCAGTAAGCTTAAAACTATTGCACCTGGTAGGTTCAGACATGCATGATTTAATATGTAGCATGTACATATATTATTTAATATGTAATATGTATGGTTTGTAGCTCATCTCAAATCATTCCAAGAAGCCCATAGAGGCAGCCTCTCTCCTTGTTTGTTGGGTAGACTAATAGAGTCAGGTGCTTAGCTACAACCACGCGCAAACAGAATGTGGTTCTGGTCAACAGTTTCTTTCCATATTACCAAAAGGGGATGCAGGACATTCAAGGATTCCGTGATTTCCATACCACCACAAGACTGGTCTTCCTAGGAATTTAATTAAATAGTTTCCTGATTTTGCTCAAAAAGGAGTTTATCATTCACATGCATCAATCAGAAACATTGCAAAACAATGGACACAAGCATAGAGTTCAAGCATGATAATCTTGAATTATGTTGTATCAATTTGTCTTTCCTTGCATCACTACAAGTTAGTACCACAAACAAAAGAGAACTAAAATAACATAACAAACAGCTGTAACAAGTTTCTCCCGTTACATGTTTTTTCCAATCCAGCTGCCAAATGAAAGACTAGAAATTTCAACAACATTACATGTATTCTAGGCAATAACAACAGCCAATCGAGCAATCTAAAAATAATGGAAGTCACAATGAAATAAAAAATAAGATAATGCAGACCAGTAATAAAGCTATACCAAATAAAAGGGCCAATTTGCATACCCTTGCAAAAAGGGGAACTGAAAATACCATTCAGATAAATCCAAATTATTAAAAAAAAAAAGGACCTACCAACTTTCTCTACTTTTGTCCTTAGCTTCTTTCTCATATTTCTGGATTGTGCGATCATCCACCTGTCCACTAAGAAACAGTATCTGGCCCCCAGTGGTGGACTTACCAGCATCTGCAGCCAGGCAGAACATTAACTACTACACTAATGGAAGATAAGAACTAATTTTTTAGAAGAGGCAGGAAAACTGAGTAAACCAGATACAGAACGCCATTGCAGAGTTAGATAATGAAATTGAAAACAACATTCTTAATAAAAAATGCACCAATCAAGACAACTACTTGCAGCATGACAATAATTTTTACTTCAACAATGCACCAATCAGATGATAGTAACAATAACCACTCAACAACCTAATGCATGGTGGCAGTAGTGTAGTAACCATTGGGTAAATAGCAAAAGGACAAAACAAATAAGTAATCACAAGGCCAGCATTTAATTTGGCAAAATTGTGAAACATATTAACCTACCAACATGACCGATAAAAACAACATTTAAGTGTCGCTTCTTATTGTCTTCTTCCATCTCAACCGGAGCTCCCACATCTTCTGATACATGTACTTCCTTATCTTTCACTACAAAACATAAGACAAGTAAAGGAATGGTAACAAGCGCGTATATAACTAACAAAACATCATGTGAACACGTCAAAAATCATAATGCATGCACAAATATCAATGTCTAATGAAAAATAGAAGGATACTCCCAAAATACCTTTGGATGTCTCAGCCTGCATTTCCAGAGTGCTTTTGGTGACATTATCATTTGAATCTGAAAACATCCAAAGCAAAACCTGTCAGACAATGGTTTGATATCAAACTTATCCACAGATCTTAATGAACAAGAAAAGTGGGAGCCCATCAACAGTATATCAGATTAGCAGTAAAAAAGAAATATCTACTTGCAATGAAACAGAAGATGCATAGATATCAATTTCTTTGCAAAGAAAAAAAAGGAGTACGGTGCTATTTGTATGTTCTTTTGTTAAGATATACAAACATGTATACATTTGCATTAAGTGTGAGTTTGGTATTGTGGTGCAAGGAGCTTTTCAAAAGTGTTTCACTTGGAAATGCATCAAAATAATTTGTTTTCATATTTTTTTTTATTTTTGACATCAGCACATCAAAATCATCGGAAAGCACTAAAAAAAGCATCAATTTGATGTTTTTTCAAGGCAAACAAGCACTAACCATATGTTGTTTGTATTATTTTTTTTATGCACATAAGTTGGCGTGCAGGTGGGTGCAGGTAGGTGAAGGGGATGAAGACACGAGAAGAAAAATATGGAGCAATGAAACAACCAACAAAAATATAAAATGAAGACACATTGGCAGAGAAGAAACAAACACAAGCACCACATCGAGTGATCAATCCACCATTATTGCTAAGGGCATTTTCTTTTCCTTTCATTTCTTTTATCACAAGATATTTCAAGGTATGTAATCTCAATGTTGTAAAAGGAAAAAGGCACTAAGCCTGTAAAATGCCCGAGGCGTTAGGCACGCACCCGAATGAACCAAGGCAATATGCTATAAATTAAAAATATATATTATATTATATTAATCTAAAACATATATCTTTCCAATTAAGATTAGATCATTAGAAAATCAAAAAAGAATAATTTAAAGTAGTAAGTAGTCAAATAGATTAAAAAGAAAAATTAAATATCATCATCATTATTCATTATCTTCAAAAACATCTCTATCCATGCTTTCCTCTCCTTCACTTGAATCCTCCATATCCTCCATTTCATGATTATAATTGAAATCCTCATCTCTCAAACTATATTGCACTTGTTTAGAAAAAAATTAAAGTATTAACTATACAAATGTGTTGTTCTTTGACTCCCACTATTGAAAAAAGAAAGTGTGATTGGTGTCTCTTCTAAGTCTCCTTCATTGTCTGTTTGTCTCCCACTTTAATGATTTTTTTAATTCTTTTACCCTAATCTTAGTTTTTACAAAAATACCCCTAAGTTGTTTCTTGAGGTAAATTTAAAAAATGGACAAATAGGTCAATTCATAAATCATTTAAAAAATAAGAAAAATTCAACAAAAAAGGAAGAACTTCAAGCAAGCACTAGCCTTAGCACCTTGCACCCACTCACAAGGCGCTCGCCTAGGCAGCGCCTCATTGAGATCCAATGCATGAGACTAATAAAGGCATTGGGGCCTTGCTTTGCCTTGCCTCGCCTGGGACGCCTAGGCGCCTCTTGACAATATTGTCTAATCTAATAGGAACCATCACCTAATGGTGCTCTATTAAACTATAAGGCAAAACTGAAATGTTCATTCATCAGTAAAACAAACTGCAAATTTAAGCCACAACGACTAAGAAGGAAAGAACACAGGGACCAACATGATGAGGGGTCAATAACCAAATGGGACAAGCATTTACTTTCCTTCCATTTATTTTGTCACTACGCGTTTCATGTTTCATGGTATCCAATAGACCTTACTTTCCTTCCATTTATTTCATCACTAAGTGTTTCATGTTTCATGGTATCCAATAGACCACTGTCAATAATAAGTTTAGAACCCAAATACAGAGGATGCTAGATCTATACCAATCCATGAACTCCTATATGCAAAATCATAACTTTAAGTATCACAATTGAAATGGTTCAATTGTAGAAGACATTCATCTAACCCATGACAAGTTCAAATGTAGAAAAGGAAGCTAATTGATTCCACAACTAGTCAGGGCTTTAATTTTGTTTAGCACCTTGATTCAATTTCCATATATTTGATAGTTAGCTATCTGCAAGAAACAGAATAGTTAAATTAAGCATTACTGAAGACACCCCATTTCTAATTTAGCCAGAATCATACCAGAACTATGTCAGACCTTTTGGACATTAAGGTACACTTATTTTCACAAAAAAAAAAATTACAACAAGAAAGTTCTAGGCAAGAATTTCACTGTACCACCAACCTTCCTCCATTTTATCCACCTCCTCAACTTCTTCTGGCTTTGCATCTTCTGGATTAATCACCCCATTTACCTCTGATGCTAAGATTAAATTAAATAATTCAATTTCTATCCCGGACATTAAATAAATAAATAAAAGGTAAAACTAATACTTCATTTAAATAATAAAATGCTAACACAACCTGCTGAGTCAAGCTGTAACGAACGAATCTCCTCCGCAATATCTATCATTGAAAAACATGTGTAAAAAAAGTAAGCATCGAAATTCTCAAAATTGATTGCAATCTAGGATGTAAAAGCTCCACTTGATTGCTAATTCAACACTTAAAAGCATAACCAAAAACAAAAATATCACCAAGAATTATATCTTTATTGTCCTCATCATGGAAATAGGTAGAGGAACCTGATTAATAGATGCATATACACATCCCAAAGCTGTTTAAAAATACTCCATAAACCATACCTGACCATACCCCAGCCCACCCCGACATCCCCATGGGTATCATGTTAAAGGATAAAAAAGTTATAAACGGGTATACCGTGCCCGCTTAACAAATCATCTCTTGAATTGAAAGGAACCAGCACATGGGTTCTCTCGAGAGAGAAGCAAATCCCAGAATCCATCCATTTCAGCGAATTATCCACACCGTATTACCAAATCCAACAAATAAAAATCAAATCTCACATCTCAAGAATGCCCCGTAAATTTTACATGCAAAGAATCTTCAGATTTACATCTCAAACACATAAACAAACTAATTCAAAAGTAATCCAACAATTTCATCAAACGAAAGTAAGATAAAGTTCGAAAAGAGAAGGCAAACCAAGTGGAGGCTCTTCTGCCATTGCTGCAGAGTGGAGACGACGGCGCCGCCGCTGCTGCTGCTGCTGCTGCTGATGATGATGATGATGACTGGGTTGCGGCTGGCTGGTGGCTGTGGGTTTGGAACTATGTGGCGGTAGGGTGTTCGCGTGCTTTTTGTTCTTACCGTTTTGCGGATTATATCGGAATGATGGTTTGCTTCTGTTTATTAAAAATAATTAAAAAACAAATTCTTTAAATTAAAATTTTTTAATATTTTTAACTCATTTTAATAATATCAAAAATAATTTTTAAAAATAAAAATTTGTTATTTTAATTTATTTATTTTAATAAAAAAATATTTTTAAAAATAACCACTATTATATTACTAAACATCTTAAAAAAAACTCCTCAAAAAATCTGTTTAATTTTCCTTATGTATTTTTTAATAATATTTTTTATTTTTAAAATTTTATTTTTAATATTAATATATTAAAATAATTTAAAATTTTTATTTTTAAAAAATTACAAAAATATATAAATTTTTTTTAAAATATTTTAAAACACAAAAACTACGTAATTAGATTAAAAGAGTGTAGTTTGCTTAGGATTTTTTTTCCCGTTAATTGTTGCAACTTGCGGAAAAACAAATTGCTTATATAAAAATGAAAAACGGTGTTTTTATTTATTTTAACAATAGCTGCAAAATTCGCCTCCTCCTAGATAAGTTTTTCATACATTTACTTTTCGTTTTCCTTAACGAGTTTCTTTATTTGAACTTGCGTGATATATTATAATTAACAATTAACAAAAATTACTATTTATTCAAACTTATGAGACTGTTGATCGGAGTTGTCCCTTGAGTCCGAATACCCTTTAAGTGTTTTTTATTTTTTTTTCCTTCAGGTAC
The DNA here is from genome assembly GCA_033617975.1 of Populus alba x Populus glandulosa. Taxonomy (NCBI): domain Eukaryota; kingdom Viridiplantae; phylum Streptophyta; class Magnoliopsida; order Malpighiales; family Salicaceae; genus Populus; species Populus alba x Populus glandulosa. Next base: position 9,585,068 of record CM066155.1, on the reverse strand, counting down.
ATGGTTGGGTTGGCTATTGCAGACTTTATCTGAGTTTGTTGGGGATTTACTTAGTTCCATGTTATTTTTACTAACATGCATAAGGTTCATCTTGGCTAGTGTCACGGGGTTAATTTTTCGCCTCGCAAATAAACCCGTGCGGCAGCCTAGTCCCGCTAGACTCAGCCTTGCCTCACCCTTTCACTCGTGTTTTCCTACGACTATGTGTTTCGCACACTCAAGGAGGTTCTCACAATCGCCTCGTCGTAGACAATAAACAAACACAAGCAAGTATAAGCAAACACACCGGACTTTTACAAGAATCCCTCTCAACCTTTATTTATCTCGTCAACAAAGGAAATACACAAAATTGGTGTGTGCTATGCACAAATTCGCATGCTACATAGCAGAGGCTTTGGCAGCCTATTTATAGCCAAATGTGAGCTTCCATTCTCACCTAACATGCCCACTTTCGGGACTAGTGGAGAAATATCTTCCCCATGATCCCCATTTTCCATGGACTAGTGGAGTTCTACCTTCCCCATGATCCCCACCATTATCCTTAGTGGGTTGGTGAAGCACCAACTCCACCCAATATTTGGCCCCATATTCTGCCTAACTTCATGACAGTCTCATTTGTCTGCCTTGCTATGTCAGCTGCTGACTTAGAAAGTCCATCATCTAAGCCCCACATCCATGCCAAGTCACCAGCTCAAAAACTTGCACAGCCCCTTGCACGCTGCCTGCCGAATTCGTTTCTGCCACAGTCCATCGCTGTCGAATTCTGCACAATGTGCTTTCGTTGGCGCGCCCCGCGCCTAGACCTCTAACAAACCACCCCCACTAGAAGAGTCTGACGCCCTCGTCGGAATAGCTGTGAGGTAGTCTTGTATTTGATCCTCAAATTGCCACAAGTCAGTATCTTTCTCCCATGAAACCTCCTCATTTTTCCTCCATTTTACCAAGAATTCTGTCCGCCGATTCTTTCTATGTTGGCCAAGCCGTCGATGATCCATGATCTTGACGATCCCATCATCAAATTGCTTGTGAATGGTAGGAGGAGCTCGGCGTGACTTGCTTCTCTTTGGATCTTCGTGGTCTTCATGAAAAGGCCGTAAGTAACTTACGTGAAACGTAGGATGAAGTTTCAGCCGTTCGGGCAGCTTCAACCTATAGGCAACAGCGCCTACCTTTTCGATGACTTCGAAAGGTCCATCGTACCTTGGCACCAACCCTCGGTACTTCGCTGTTCCCACGATTTTCTTCCAAATCTGCGGAGTTAGCTTGAGTAACACCTTGTCACCCACACTGAATTCCAGCAATCTCCGTTTTTGGTTGGCGTATTTGAGCATTCTTTTCCTTGCCTTACGCAAGCTATCTTGTGCTTGCTCAAATAGCTCCTGCCGCTCCATCGCAAACCTGTATGCTGCTGGACTCTTCCCACCCATTATCTGCACTGCAATCTCCGCAGGAGTTTGGGGTTGAGCTCCCAACACTAGCTCAAACGGACTTGCTTCCGTTGCCGAGGATTTTTGGAGATTATAGCAAAACTGCGCACTATCTAGCAACTCCAACCAGTTTCGTTGCATCGCTGTCACGTAGTGTCTCAAATACTCCTCAAGCAAAGCATTTATCCTTTCCGTCTGCCCATCAGTTTGCGAATGGTTGGCAGTTGAAAACTTCAGCCTTGTTCCCATCATGTTGAACAATGCTGTCCAGAATCGGCCAGTGAATCGCACATCGCGATCGCTCATAATATCTGAAGGTACTCCAAAGTATTTCACCACGTTGCGGTAGAATAGTTCGGTGGCCACTTCAGCTGTACACACCGTCGGGGCAGCGACAAACACCGCGTACTTCGTGAATCTGTCCACAACGACCATGATCGTGTTCATGCCATCCACCTTTGGAAAACCAACAATAAAGTCCATTGAAACTGACACCCAAGGCTTCTCTGGAATCGGCAGCGGCTGTAACAAGCCTACCTCTCGTTGCCGCAAAGTCTTGTCTTGTTGACACACTAGACAAGTCCTTACGTAAAGTTCCACATCATCCTCCATCTTCGGCCAATAATAAGTCTGCGACAGGAGAGCAACCATCCTTTCCCGTCCTGGATGTCCAGCCCACTGCGGGTCATGAGTTTCCGTCATCAAGTATTTTCGCAGCTCTCCCTTTGGCACGAAGATTCGACCCCCCTTCGAATAGAGTAGGTCCTGCTCTAACCAATACCTCCGTATTGTTCCTTCTCGTACAAGCTCAACCATTTTCTTGTACGCTGCATCCTCCGTAGCAGCTTTGCGAAGTCGATCCAGCATGTCCGACTCCACCTGAACAATAGCAAGGACAGTAGCCATTACGTCGCGTCTGCTGAGTGCATCCGCAACCTGATTGTGGCTCCCTGGCTTGTGCTCCCATACAAAGTCATATTCAGCCAAGAATTCCTGCCACCGAACTTGTCGTTGCGACAATTTCTTTTGCGTCTTGAAGAACGTATTAGCAACATTGTCGGTCTTGACAACGAATTTCGACCCAGCAGATATACTCTCCATATGCCAAGGCAGTGCACCACTGCCGTCATCTCCTTCTCGTGCGTCGAGTAATTCCGCTCCGCATCGCTTAGCTTCCTACTCTCGAAAGCAATCGGATGCCCTTCTTGTACGAGCACTCCACCAATAGCCCTATCTGAAGCATCAATATGCACTTCGAATGGCTTTTCAAAATCAGGCAGCCCCAAGACTGGAGCTGATGCTACCGCTGTCTTCAGCTTCTCGGAAGCTTGTTGGCAGTCAACTGTCCATTCCCAACTCCGGGTCTTCTTGAGAAGATCTGAGAGAGGAGTTGTCTTCTTGCTATATCCCTCAATAAACCGTCGATAGTAGTTTGCAAGCCCCAAGAATGATCTTAATTCCGGGACTGATTTTGGTGCTGTCCATTCGACGATGGCTTGGATCTTCCATGGATCCATCTTCACCTGTCCTTCCCCAATTAAATGGCCTAGGAACATAATTTCCGACTTTGCAAACTCACATTTTTCCCTCTTTACATACAGTTCATGTTCTCTCAATCTACCTAGAACTTTTGAAAGATGCGTTACATGTTCTTCGATTCCTCTACTATAGATCACAATGTCATCTAAGTAGACTACAACAAAATTGTCTAAGAAATCATACAACACATCATTCATCAAATTACAAAATGTTGCTGGAGCATTTGTTAAGCCGAATGGCATAACTAGAAACTCGTACGAGCCATACCTCGTCACGCAAGTTGTCTTATGCTCACCGCCGTCAGCAACTCTCACTTGCCAATACCCCGATCGCAAGTCCAACTTCGTAAAGATCGAAGCGCCACACAATCTGTCCATCAAATCCTGAATCAAAGGAACAGGATATTTGTTTTTTATTGTTACCTTATTGAGCGCCCGATAGTCCACACACATGCGAAGGCTTCGATCCGCCTTCTTTTGAAACAGAACCGGAGCACCATACGAAGCCTTGGAAGGTCGAACAAATCCCGACTCAATCAACTCTTCCAACTGCTTCCTCAATTCTGCCAATTCTCTTGGTGACATTCGGTAAGGAGTTTGAGATGGTGGCTTTGTCCCCGGCACCAGCTCAATTCGATGATCGACAGCCCTCTTAGGCGGGAGTTTCTTTGGTAGCTGAGGCGGCATAACATCTTCGAATTGCTGCAGCACGCTAGCAATCTCGTTTGGCACCTCCCCACAATAGTCAGCTTTCTCCTCTACTATTGTTGCTAGAAACACTTCCCCTCCTTTCTGCAATGCTTTCTCGATTGCGATGGCCGATATTAAGCTCTTCTTACCTTTCGCAACATTCGCAACTGCGACGTTGCAGCAGGGAACAAAACATGGGCATCCCTCGCTCGCAATCATTATTCCATTGAGATACGGCATTAAAGCAATCTTGGCTTTCCGTAGGAAATCTAGGCCAAGAATAAGATCATAATCGTCAAGAGTTATGACAAGCAAATCATGCTTACCTCTCCACCGATCCAGCACTATCGGCACATCGTAAGACATCCCCGAAATCTTTTGCGCCTTTGAGTTCACTGCCTTCATGGATGTCTGGCTGTCACTCAACCGCAGGCCAAGTCCCTTCACTAGCCGATCTGCCACGAATGTGTGGGTTGCGCCTGAATCCAGCATTGCATTTATGTTCTTACCGTTGATCTCAATCTTTACATACATGAGGCTGTCCGTTGCCCCTGGCTTCCCTTTCCGTAATGTCTCAATCCTTGCCAAGTCTTTCTCAACATGGCAATTTTCGGCAGCCGCATCCTCTGATTCCGCTACCAAGCAATTTAACACACGTATGGGATTGATGTGCGAAAGCATCCCCTCTTCTTCATCGCTATTCCCAGCCCGAATAGCATTCAGCTTCTCCCTCTTTGGGCATTCCCTCGCAAAGTGAGGACCATCGCAAATGAAGCATGTAAGGTTCGGTTTAGTACCATTACCTGGTGTGCTCGTATATTTGGCCTTGCCCTTCTCCGCGGCAGTAGCCTTTCCAGCACCCCCACCAAACCCACCGAACTTCTTTTTTTGCCTTTCCTCCTTGCTCTTCCCCTTTGACTTGAAGGAGGCTGATTTATAGCTCTCTCTCGTAGGAGCTTTATAGTCCACCAAATTGTCCGCGGCAACAATCCCAGAAGACAGATCCTTCACATTCTGTCGTCGTAGTTCCGCTTGCGCCCAAGGTTGTAATCCGGACATAAAATTGAACAACCTGTCCTCCTCGGACATGTTCTCGATGTCGAGAATTAACGAACTAAAAGACTTCATATAATCACGAACTGACCTGTCTTGTTTTAGTCTTTTCAATTCGTCTCGTGCAATCCACGATGTATTGTTCGGTAGGAACTGCTCCTTTAGCTCCTTCTTGAGACGCTCCCATGTCTCAATCTTTGGACGTCCCGCACTTAGATCGTCTTTGGTTCGCGTCCGCCACCAAAGCTTTGCGTCACCCGTGAGATACATCACGGTTAGATCAACTTGTTCCGTTGCGCCAATCCTCGCAACGCTAAAGTACTGCTCCATGTCCCATAAGAAATTTTCCAGCTCTTTGGAACTTCTTACCCCACCAAAGCACTTTGGTTCGGGCAACTTGGGTTTAGAAGTACTTACCCCAAGAGGCGTGTTTGTGACCGCTCTCTTCAGAACAACAATCATCTCTTCGGCAGCAGCCAATCGTTCACTCGAATCTGCCGCAAGCGAGATGTATAAGCTCTCAGCCCTTTTAGCGCTCTCCAGAGCTTCCCTCAAGCGATCCATGACAGTGCGCTCTTCCTCTTCCTCTTCATCGTCTGGCCCTATCATAGTCTCCAGACGCGTCAACCATTCCCGAATGGCTTTCATGGATTCGGGTTGCACGTTGTTAACTCAACCGTGCTCTGATACCAATTGTCACGGGGTTAATTTTTCGCCTCGCAAATAAACCCATGCGGCAGCCTAGTCCCGCTAGACTCAGCCTTGCCTCACCCTTTCACTCGTGTTTTCCTACGACTAAGTGTTTCGCACACTCAAGGAGGTTCTCACAATCGCCTCGTTGTAGACAATAAACAAACACAAGCAAGTATAAGCAAACACACCGGACTTTTACAAGAATCCCTCTCAACCTTTATTTATCTCGTCAACAAAGGAAATACACAAAATTGGTGTGTGCTATGCACAAATTCGCATGCTACACAGCAGAGGCTTTGGCAGCCTATTTATAGCCAAATGTGAGCTTCCATTCTCACTTAACATGCCCACTTTCGGGACTAGTGGAGAAATACCTTCCCCATGATCCCCATTTTCCATAGACTAGTGGAGTTCTACCTTCCCCATGATCCCCACCATTATCCTTAGTGGGTTGGTAAAGCACCAACTCCACCTAATATTTGGCCCCATATTCTGCCTAACTTCATGACAGTCTCATTTGTCTGCCTTGCTATGTCAGCTGCTAACTTAGAAAGTCCATCATCTAAGCCCCACGTCCATGCCAAGTCACCAACTCAAAGACTTGCACAGCCCCTCGCATGCTGCCTGCCGAATTCGTTTCTGCCGCAGTCCATCGCTGCCGAATTCTGCGCAATGTGCTTTCGTTGGCGCGCCCCGCGCCTAGACCTCTAACAGCTAGCCTTTTTTCAGCTGTTTTCTTAGGCTAACTACACTACATGAAGTGTTATTTACTGTCAATTTGTGCATTAAATAATTGGATCAATGCCATTATTCATGACACCTATTTGCTTTTATATTGGGTTTCTCTACAGTATTGAGAAGGCTAATATGGCTTGCTCGAGGAATAGTGTCATGTTTGTTTGAGACAAGGTTTTGCACTCTTTACATGTGATCTTATTATGCAACAAATTATGCTCACTTTTTTGTCTAACAAAAAAATAAAAATTCCTATTCTTTTTTAGTTTACAAGCAAATGCTTTTTCTTTTGGTTTGCCTGTCTCAATGCATATGATGGACTTCTACTAGGGGTGTTTTCATATTTTTCTTTCTATTGTTTTTTTAGTTGGTGACATGTCAGTTCTTGAGAGTCATTATGATAAGGGTTTTTCTTGTGGGTGGGTTCCGAGGTTTTCAATAGGCTATTCATTTTTTTGTTTCTCCTGGATTCAAGTTTGTGCATTACTTTTTAGCCACCGGTTGTTGCACCATCAGTTTAGTCTTTTTTTTTCTCTATTGCCTCTCCTCCTGGTTATTACACCATTAGTTCAGTTTTTTTCTCTCTCCATTGCCTCTCCTGCTATCTTTATTTAGTTTGTTCTCTAATGTATTTTTTAGGGGCGTTATTTCATTCAGATTCTATCGGTTTTTAGGTGTTGCATGTGTGGTATTTTTGCATTGAACTTGTTACTTTTTTGCTATTATCAGATTGTTTCTAGCATTGAGGTTAGCTGATGTTTATGCCATTCTTTTACTTGGTTGTTTTTAGCATTCCTATCATAGTGCTTTTCATGCGCAACTTCTACATTAATTTTGGTTCTTTCTGCAAGATTTAGCAGAGGTTTAAAGTCATTTTTATATTGGAATTTGCATATGTGTTCTTTCATTGTTTACATGGTGCCCAACCTTATTTTTTGTTATAAGTATTTAGTATGAAAACAAATATGGAGTTGGCTTAGAGGCATTAAAACATTATTTTTAAGGTGTTTATTTATCCCACACAAAGACAACACTTCCAAGATATAACTAAGCCCTATATACCTCTAAAAGAATGAGAAGATAAGACCAAGAAAAGAATATATGGTTTTTTTTTTTGTGTAGTAACATGCTTTCATAAACTTTGAAACATAACGATAAAACAATATGACTATTGATAAAACACTATGAATATTCATCAAACAATATAACTGTTCATATTAAGTTTCAAGTTTCAAATGCTATCTATTGATATTATAAATATCCATATAATAATATTAAGAAGCTAAATAAGAGAGTTTGTCCACCATGGCTTAATTTACTACATAATAGAAACCCACACTTTTGAGATTAGGAGGGAGTGTTTCTTTTCAATGTGGGATAGACATCTTTTCTTTATTTATTCATTTACAAACTACACTAGCAATCCCCCACTAGTTTGTAATGAATGTTTTTTTACTTGATAGAATTATACTTACAATAAAGTATTTTGCAATTTAAACCTTCAATTAGTGTTAAAACTTGAATTCTACTAAAGTTATTGGTGTTCGCAAATTAAACCCAAACTTTTATTATAGAATAAAAGATACTACACACACAATACTATTCAAACTCTTAAAGAGGTTTACTTCTATTTAACATTATTATGGCCATGTGCTAATATCTTATTTTCATGAATATTTACAAGAGAAAACCTTAACTCTTGTTAAAAGCGACACCACTTTTATATTCATATAAGTGGAATTATACATGTCTCATTATATTAAACATGAACTTTAAATTCCATTAAAAGACTATGTTCATCCCCTTTTATATAATAGAACACACTGAAAACTATCAAAATAGGGTCTAAAATTAATTATTGGTGTCCAATAGATACTAAACAGTAACTTGTTATTACCCATTAAACTTAAAGATAAGTTTATTGTTGATCCGAAGTTGTGTTCCTATTATCGTTATCTTTAATAACAGGTTTTAATCTCATTCCATTAGTTGTTTTCCATATAATGTCTTTAGATAATCCTTTTATGAGTGGATCCACTAAATTATTCACAAACTTCACATAAATAATGGTAATTACCCCATTTGTAATCAACTCTTGAATATATCCATGTCGAATGCTTATATGTCTTGACTTACCATTGTAAATGTTACTATAAGCTCGAGACATAGTTGTTTCACTATCGTGGTATAAAGAAATAGCTGACATAGATTGTGACTATAACTTAATATCAAACAACATATTTCTTAGCCATTCTGCTTCTTTACCTGCAGCAGCCATATCAATAAATTCTAATTTCATAGTAGAATGAGAGATACATGTTTGTTTCTTAGATGCCTAAGATATTGTACCTCCTCCAAGTGAGAAAATCCATCATGATGTGAACTTATTATCATTTGAACTACTCATCCAACTTGCATCACTATATCTTTCTATTACAACTGGAAAATCATAATAAAACAAGCTTAAATCAATTGTTCTTTTTAGGTAACCAAAGACTCTTGCAATAATCTTACAATGATTTATATTCGATTTGCTTGTATATATTGATAACTTGCATATAGAAAAAGCTATATTCGGTCTTGTACAATGCATAACATACATATGACTTCCAATATCACTAGCATATTCTAGTTGTGCTACCGTTTTATCACAATAATCATTTAACTTCATGCTAGAGTCAAATGGGGTATTAACCTCCTTTATATTTCGATGCTTAAACTTATAAAGCATTTTCATAATATAATGTGACTAATTAAGTGCATAGCCACTACTATATTTCTTAACTTTGATACCTAAAATTGTATCTACTTCACAAAGATCTTTCATTTCAAAGATAAAAGTGAGATACCTTTTGGTTTCAACTATTCCAATTATATCAATGTTAAATATCAACATGTCATTTACATAGAGACAAATAATCACACCAAAATCTTTTATAAATTTGGAATACATACACTTATCAGTACCATTGTGATGAAAACCATTCAACAAAATTATTTTGTCAAACTTTTCATGCCATTGTTTCAGAGCTTGTTTTAAACCATATAAAGACTTTACCAATTTACAGACTTTTTCTTTATTTTTAGGAAGTATAAAACCCTTAGGTTTTTCCTCATATACTTCCTCCTTTAAATCTTCATTTAGGAAAGCCGTCTTTACATCCATTTGATGAACATACAATTTATAAATTGATGTTAATGCAAATAAAATTCTAATTGATGTAATTCTTGCCATTGGAGAATAAGTGTCAAAATAAGCAACACCCTCTTTTTGAGTAAAACCTTTGGCAACTAATCTTGCCTTGAAGGTTTGCATAGAACTATTAGTATTGTTTTTTTTTTAAACACCCACTTACATCCTATTGGCTTAGAGCCTGGAGGTAAATCTATTAGGACACAAATATTTTTAGACAATATTGAATCCATTTCATCGTTTACCACTTCTTTCCAAAAAGCAACATCCCTAGAAGTCATAGCTTGACTTAATATCCAAATATTGTTAGACAATTTTGTTAGAAATATTAGTATGGAAACAAATATGGAGTTGGCTTAGAGGAATGAAAACACTATCTTTAATGTGTTTATTCGTCCCATACAGAGACAACACTTCTAGGATACAATTAACTCCTCTAAACCTCTAAAAGAATGAGAAGATAAGACTAAGAAAAGAATATATGTTTTTTTTTCTTTTTTGTGTAGTAACATGCTTTTATAGACTTTGAAACATAACAATGAAGTAGTATGACTATTCATCAAATAATATGATTATTGATGAAATACTATGACTGTTGAAGAAACACTATGACTGTTTATCAAACAATATGACTATTGATGAAACACTATGACTATTCATCAAACAATATGATTGTTCATCAAACAATATGACTATTGATGAAATACTATGACTGCTCATCAAATAATATGACTGCTCATATTAAGTTTCAAGTTCTAAATGCTATCTTTTGATATTATAAATATCCATATAATAGCATTAGAAAGTCAAATATGAGAGTTTGTCCACCATGGCTTAATTTACTATATAATAGAAACCCATACTTTTGAGATTAAAAGGGAGTGTTTCTTTCCAATGTGGGATAAACATCTTTTCTTTCTTTATTCATTTATAAACTACACCAATATTTTTGTCTTTCCTTGTGTTTCATTGTACTTGTAACTGTATATGTAGCTTCTTTTGCTTTGGTTTGTTATTTTTTCCCGTTTGCATTGTATTTTCACCACAATTAATTTGTGTGGTGCATCTGTTATTAGCAGATTTGTTGAGCTTTTCTAGCTTTTTTTTGTTGGGTTGTTGTTTTGTTGAGATTAAGACTTGTTTGCCTTACTCTGCTAGTATGTGTAAGTATTTATGGTCTGGAAGATTAATGGTTGTCTCTTTCTTACTTTGTTGGACTCTGTTACCAGCTTCTCTATTTTTCCATATGCTTTTTAACCAACCAGTAAAGGTATTGCTTGCTAAGAGTTTGTTTTGAAAAATGTTTGTCCTTTGTTTTCTTCCCCTTTGATGGTCGTCAAATTTATGCTTTAAATTCCCATCTTTATTTATTTGGCCAATTCATGTTGCAATTTATGTTTGTTCTTTTTTATGGTTGACCCTTTTTTATTCCAGTCATTCATTTAGTGCAGCATGAAATGTTTTTTAAGTTTGGCGCATTGCTTTGAATAATTGGTTGGTTGCCATGACTAAAAGATTGATGTCTTCTCCCAAGTGTAAAAGTGTCAAAGTAATAAATAACTCAGCAAGATCGGGGTCGAACTATAGAAAAGTTAATTGTATAAATTATAAATAATAATAATAATGATGATGATGATGATGAAGTTAATGAGAACTTTGAGATGGAAGATTAATGTAAGGATTAAACAATGATAAAAACAAATGTCAAAGTTAGAGGATCCACTAATGGTAATTCAAACAAGTATATATAGTATAAACTCTTATTATTCAACCGGAAACCACACACAAAGGAGGTTCCAATCGGATGATTTGTCATTAATAGCTCATTATAAATTGTTAGCATGATCATATTAATTATCTTATTTAAGTAACACCAAACTTTTAAATATTGTTAAGAATTCATGATGCTAACTTATGTTAACAACAAATGAAGTTCCTTTCATAGCACAGGTGTAGGTAATATAATACGATTGAGCTATGAGAGTGCCAAACATTTGTTGTACCAAGTGTTATACAATACAAATCTAGATTAACCATTTAACAAGCAAGGTATTAAGAATTAATAAGATAAAAAGATAAGACATGTTAATATTAAACATTAAGGTCTATGCTGAGTTTACACTATACTTATTCTTACACCATTAATATTAAACATAATGAAGAAGAGAAACATAAATAAACAAAATAAGAACATAAATAAGATACACGTTAACTAAGTAAAGGAAAGGAAATGAAAAGCATAAACAAGATATTAATGAAAGCAAAACTTAAAAATTACAAAAAATATAAAGAGAGAGAGCAAGAGCAAGTTCTTGATCTGAACAACCAAGATGCCTAAATACATGGCAAATGTCTCATTTTATAGGCCAAAATTTGGAACTATTGATTTGATGACTAATTGTTTAGTGGGTGGCCACATCTTGACTTGGTGACAATCCTTATCTTCTTGTCTGAAAAAAACGTCATTGATAACGTCCGAATTTGAACCGCCTCTACTCATAAAAGTTCTAGAAAAGTGTCTCATCTTTCCAGGAAAAAAAATTAAGGTCATTTGGACTTCTAGAACTCGAGATATAGGCTGAACACTAAACAGTGTCTGGGCTGGAGGACAGATTCAGACTTCTCTGTTGTTGCTATAATTTGGACTTGAAAATAACATTTTTAAATCTTAGACTCCACATGAAAGTTTTAGGCCTATGTCTTATCTTTTCATCCATATAAAGCAGACCTAAATCCAAGATCTACGGCTCCAGATATGACCAAATTACCGAACAATGTTCCAGTTTGGATTGAACCAGCATCTCTTTTATAAGTTTGGCCATCTCTTTGTCCTTTCAATTTCAGTACTTAAAGTCATCAATCAATCATTTCATTTATGTGATAGGTCTGCATTTAAGATGAACATTTACTATAAATTAAAGGTATCTTATATTATTATATATGTTATTATAAAACATGTTTTAGTTAAGGAGTTATTGATACTTCAAGTGCAAAATAATGATATAAAACTTTGATAAAAATGCACTTTTAAGTACTAATCATTGGTCAAGTTAAACATTTTGTTATACCCTTGCTCACTAAGATTGCATTTTAGGTACCTTAAAATCTCTTCACCTCGACCAATCCTTTTAGCGTTTATTGTTATTGTCACTTGAATGCTTACCTGCTCACGTTTCCTCTTATAATAAACGATTTAGAAGTCAATGAGCATATTAAGGCAGCCTTTTTAAGTTGGTAAATTAATTAACTTGGTTTTTGCCACCGTCGACATTTAATGATAGTGATGACTCAGGTAACTATTTCATTTTTTATTATTTCTTAACTAAGTCTGATAAACTTTGTTTTGCTTCCCTTTAAAAAAAAAAGAAAAAAAATTGCTACAGATCCACAAAGGGAAGTAAATATTCTAGGTTATGTTAAAAAGTACTTTATTGGCCACATAAGTTTCATTTGAATTGATGTTTAACTGCACACATTTCCTCTTATAAAAAAAAACAATTTAGAAGTCAATGAGCATTTTAGGCCAACCTTTTTAAATTGGTAGATTAATTAACTTGGTATTTGCTACCGTATGCTTATAAATAAGAGATTCAAATTTTTTGTTTGTTTTATTTTTTAGCTAAGTCTGATAAGCTTTGGTTTGTTCCTTTTTGGACAAAAGAAAAAACAATGGTTGCAAGTTTACCCAGGTAAATAGATATTATAGGTTCTATTGAAAAATACTTCATTGGCCAAACAAGTGCTATTTGAATTGTGGTTTGGTGGTTGGAAAACAGAATGAAGAGAAGGATCGTTGCCTTAGGAACTTGGAATTTAAGAAACAAGAATGCAAGTTGGTCGTTGCTTTGTTCAGCACATCCTTAACCAAGATGGGGGTCTGAGAGTTTTTAATGCTTTTTTTTAGGATGAATATTGTTGCTATAACTGCATGTTGTTGAGTTGAGACTGATGATGATTGTAAGCATGTTGAATTCACTTCAACAAGAAAAACAATCTTTAGATGGTTTGTTGAATTAGTAGCGCTGAGGATTTTTTGATGTGAATAAAGGGTTATTATCATTTAGGTTCTATCTTTGTTTGGGCTACATATTAAGAGCAGAAAAAAAAATGTGAGCACTTTTGATTGGGTTGTGAAAACAAAGTGTCAGGTTTACATTGTTGATCATTGTGGGTAGAGCCATCGATTGTTTTTTTAATGCTTTTATCATATGGTTGTTTCAAGTTGCTATACATTAAAGTTCCCTCAATTAGTTAGATTTTTCAAAGACTTTTTCTTTGCATTTTTAGGATCTATTGTTCTTCAACTTGATTACGATGATTGTATATATACACTGGTTGCCATATAATGTCGAGAAAGCATATATTGACATTTTTAGTTTTCTTTTTGCTTATTTAATTTTTTGGTTATGTTTCTTACTCTAAGTGTGGATGTGTTGTTATTTGTTCATAATATAATGATATCATTGAGTTATTTTATTGTTGTGTAACTTTTTATAAAGTTGCTTAAAAAATAAAACAAACATTCTAGGTGGAGAAATAGTATACTTTTTTTTAATTATCTACATTGCTTTAAAAAATAAAACAAACATTTTAGGTGGAGAAATTTCAAGTCCAACAATTTATTCTCCCTTCTTTTGACGCTAGAAACAGAGGTAACATAGAAATAAAAAAGGGAGATAAAAAAAGGAGGGAAAAACACTTAAAACAAAAAATTAACTTGAGAGAAAGAGTAGAAATTATGTAGAATAAAGGATCTAAAAGGTGTAAAACAACAATTCAATTATAGGAGGAGCATTCGTGGCTGGAACTTAGCAGAGTGAGCTTGAACACCTAGAGGTGCATATAGGTGTTTTGCTCTTGAACTATGAAAAGTTATTGTAGTTGTTCTTTTGTTTTTTTATATGTGATTGGGTTGTCTTTGTTATGTATGCTTGATAATTATTAGAACCAAATTGTGTCACGGATGTAAGAGAATTATGAGAACATATGGTGAAGAATGAATATTATTCAATGAATAAAATTAATTAATATAAAAGATAATGTGTATGATTTAGTTGTTTAAATGGTCAGAAACTAAAGAGATATAAATATTTGATTTTGACTTAGTTTCCATAGTTGTGGAAAGCTAAGGTGAATAGTATTTGACTTAGTTATCCAGAGAGGCGTGGCTAAGGTGGTATGGACAAATGACTTAGTCATTCGTAAGAACGAAAACGAAGATCTAGTTATAGAACCTAGTCATCTATGTATGAAATGGCTAAGATGGTAATGAATTTGATCAGAAATTAAGGAAGACCTGAATTATTTATTTGATTACTTGGTTTCCATTAAGATGGGACCAAGGTGGCAAGAGGAGTAAACTTTACAAGCAAACTATGAAGCTTGGTAATACAGAAGTCATCTAAAAATAACTAAAGTTGTATAATGTGTCTAGAGAAAATTTATTAGAGATTATAGTGTTAAAAAAATAAAAATAAAATGAGTTAATTATATATATATGTGTAAATAAATTAAATTGGTATTATTAAATAAATTACATTGCATTGTTGCAGGTGCTTCTCATATTGTATGACAACCTTGAGTCTCTTCTTTTGTGAGTAGTTATTTACTAGGTATATTTCCGTATTTAGTTTATGTAATATTCTAGTTAACTAGGATTTGAAGTTATCTTTTGAGCTTGCAATTAATGTTAAGTCATATACAACTATTTAGATAGTTAAATCTCTTTTGTGTAGGCATTAAAGAATTTTAGTATGCATGTAAATAACTTTATATTATGCTTTGTTTTAATGACATCATGTATGAAAAGAAAAGATATATGATATTATTATTAGAATGGAAAATGGAGAAGGTATATGTCGAAGTAATGAAGTGATTAGATATTAGATTATGTTGAAGAAGGTCTAGGATGGTTAAATCATAAATATACAAGATAAATTGTGTTTTTGGTTGATGTCGACACTTGAAAAGGTCAATTTATAGAGGAGACTTTGAATGGCTAGAATAATAATAATAATAAGCTTAAATTGTTGTATAGAGGGTGTTACATATGTGATATATTATAATTAGTGTGCATAACTCATCATGCTGAACTAAATTTTTCATAGCAAAAAAAATAAAAATAAAATTCCATGCAATAATAGTGTTTTTAAATAAGTAAAAAACATTTAAGACACCATTCATTGATTTGAATGAATTCAATAAACTCAATTAATTTAATAATATAATTAAAAGAAATTGAACATAAATAAAGAAAACAGAAAAATTGACAATAATTTACAATAAAAAGTTAAACTACTAATATCATACTAACAAAAAAGCCTATTGAAAACTCATTGTTACTTCATTGTGGACATCGCCCCACTACCAAAAAGAGTTCATTGTGACAATTCTAACATCATAGTCAAAAGTTGCACGATGACATAAAAAGAGGTCGCACATTTCGTTAGAGCAACAACCCGAAAAGTAAACTAAATAAAATATCATGATGTGAACATCTCATGCTTATATTTAATCAATTAATTTAATTTAATTTAATTCAAAAATAATTTTTTTTAAAAAAGGTTAAATTTAACAATAAACAACAAATAAAAAGACCCGATATAACCTAAATTATTTTAAAATTAGTGAAAAAAACTAAAGAAAAAAAATAAAAAAATTTACAACCTAATCTCTAATTAAATAAATTTTGAATGATAAAATTGAAAAATCATGAACTTAAAAAAGCCAAAAAGAAGAAGAAGCAAACCTGGGCACATATTCTAAACATGGATTAATCTTCTAAACTCGCAACCCATGAAATCCTAGACCTAAGCTCAATCAAGAAATTCAATTTCCAAACAATTTAATATTTAAGGATAAAATCATAAAAAATTTCAATTCTAAAATTTGCCTAGCAATCTCAAGCAAATCTCCTAAACTTGGGTTAATCTCTCAAACTCACCAAGTTGTTAAATCTTAGAATCAAACTCAACCAAGAAGCTCAATTACCAATTAATTTAATAATGAAATAAGAAATAAAAAAAATATCAATTTTAAAAATTTATCAAAGTAAAAAACATAGCAATCAAAAGAATGACGATTAAATTTAATAGGAAAAAACAATTATTAAATTGAGTTTGATTCTAAGATTTAACAAGTTGGTGAGTTTGAGAGATTAAATCAAAAAATAATGAAATCATTAAAAAAAAAATTTAAGAAATTATCTCAAATAATAATAAAAAGAATGGGCACCAAATCTAACATATGAAAAAAAAATTAAAGGAGGATGAAATTGAAAAAAAATCCGATTTTATAAATTATTTCGGATAAAAAAATAATAATCAAAAGAAAATGGACCAAATCTAAAGGAAAAAAACAAATTGGAATGCTGCTTTGAAAATTAAGGGTTAGTCGAGAAAATCAATAAGAAAAAAAGAGAAGAATAGAAAAAGAGATCATCAATGCAAAACTAGAGATACATTGCCCATCGCATTGTCTAGGAATGGAGGGGTAATCATGACAATTTAAACACTATCCCAAAACCATTGTTTGGTTGTCACCCGGTCATATGCCGCATGAAGAGCCTGTGCATGTTCCACATGCTAGCGCATGTATTGTACATGACAGTCACTTTAATATTTTAAATAATATTTTATATTTAATAAAAAACCAAGTTGCCCCTTATTCAATTTGATTATAATTAAAATATCTATATAAAAATACAAAAAAACTTAAATATGTTACTTTACAAAATTTTGTTTTTAAAGTTTGAAAATTATATGATTTGCCGCTATTTATATTTTAATCCCTAGGTTTGAGAAAAGAGAGAGAAAGTTATCATATTAGGGCAAAGAAGAGATAAATAATTGGTTGTTTCAATTTTATGCATAAAAAATATTAAATTTGGTGTGAAAATGTTCATCTTTATTAGAGTGCTATTGAGGTATTTTAGGCTTGCATATTGTCTAAAAATTAAATAGAGAGGTTTTTTTTCACGTTTAATTGTGTTTTTTTTAAAAAAAAAAATTAATTTTTTGAGATTATAAAGTGTTTTTAGATAAAAATATGTTAAAATTTGGGTTTTGGATAAAAAAATTGCATAACCCTATTTTCATGTCACCTCTATGGTGGGTGGATTATAGGCAACTTCCAAAGCTTCGCCTACTATTTGTTTTTCAACCAATAGAATTGTTGACGTGTCATTTGTTTATTTTGAAAAGAAAAAGAATTAATGACCTAGGAACTTGGGTCTATACTTGCAAGCCTATGGACTTAGCTTATTTTTAAAGGCATAGTGCACTACTAGGCTACACAAGCTCGTGTGTCTGGTATTTTCTAAAATTCTTAGATTAATTAGAATGTTTTTTAAATATTGTTTTTATTAAATTCAATTTATTTTTTTACTTTATTCTAAAAAAAATGTTCCTTTAACACAACCCATCATAGTCACTGATTTTTGTTATTATACAACTAAATAAAAAATATTTTTATAAAAATAAATTTAATGAAACTTATCGGGTCCATGACTTGAATTATAAGTTTAGCGGTTAACACAAATTGAATAAATATGTTATCACTTTAAAATTAAAAAAATATCATTAATTTTTTTAAGTCTAGGCATGTTTTTTCCAATCTTTCAGGTTGCATAAAATCAATCCTCTGTAATTTAAAATCCAAGCTACACAATTATTCATGTATGTGAAGGTTCAAAGATAACCGATTGATCCGGATTTAATAACACTTCTAAAAAGTTTTTCATAATAACATATGCATCAAATTTTGAGTTAATGATTAAAATTTGTTTTTCTATTTGAAAATATGTTAGCAATGTTTAGACATAATTTTTAAAAGTTAAACAAAAAATTGACCAGACTCTTCGCACCATTGCATGGGTTAATTATCTAATTATTTCTTGAATTTTATATAAATAATTGAATACTTTTAGAAAAGTTTAGAGGATATAAATTCATGCTGTTCCATGAAAACCATGTGATCACCGGATAATAGTTACTATCAGGAATTATAATTATTAAAAAAGTAATGGTTTTTTGTTTGATAAACACAATAAAGAATGCAATGACCAAAAATATGTAAAACCTTATTAACTCAAAATTGAAGTAATTACTACCGATACAACTAAAGTTTTGTTACTTTAGGAATCTAGCAAATTTACCAATGCATTTTAATAAATACAATTAAGTATTATTCTTAGCTTGTGATGACAATTATTAGATGTGGAAATCTTGATATGTTCGAGAAATTAGATGATATTACAACTATTTAAGATCTATTTCCCTAGTGAAATGTTTGTAAAATCTTTCAAGTGTTGAATTTAGATTTATGTAACTTTCAATATATATTTGATTTGAATTACAATTTCCTCAGCCTTGAAGGAGATCCAAGTAGGGTTGATTCATGATACTCACACATCTTTTAGAGGTCGTATATAATTATGCTCCCATAACACTCTTTATATTGTTTTTCTTATATAAAACCTATGCTTCGGTGTCGACTCTCGTTGATCCTCGTTTCCATTTAGTTCCAGTTTCTTCTTGCTGTTATATTTTGTAGCGAGCATCCTATCTCGTGTCTTCTTCACCTGGGACGGGCTCAAAATCGAACAAGGATACAACAAGGGATGGCTTCTGCCTTCCAAAATAATATCATAGCAGACATTCTATCAAGACCAAGTGTCGAGGAGGTTCAAGTCAGTATGCAGGTTACGGTACTGAATGGTTTCCAGCCCTGTTTTCCAAGCCTTGCACCACACTAGATCGGGTAGAAAGCCTCGGTTCGTTGTTCGAATTAATGACTTCGATTTTCAGTTCCACCTAAATCCCAGAGAGATCATATGTTTATAAATTTGTTTCACTAGATACACAGGGGAGCTAGTCTTAAGATGCTTGACCCTATTAAGACTCATGTTGCGGCGATGCTTCGATTTGCTTTGCTTAGCTACAGAAACATAAATTCATATGTTTAATCCTAGCACACATAAGCGTCTTGCATTGCCAGCATATGGAAGTACGATAGCAGGATTCGGGAAGTGAACACAAGATTGTGCAGTTAGTTCCCCGGAGAATAGTGGAAAGAAACCTAAAATGCCCGGTTTTCACTCTTCCACCAACAAGAGGAGTAGGACATGCATGGACAGTATTGAACGGGATTCTCCATATTCGGTGGAACAGTTTAGTCTTCAGGTTTTTGCAAACGAAACTATTCACTAGAAGATCGACTGAGGGCGCTGTCGAGTACTCCGCAGGAAAAAACGATTTTGCTGTCTCGATTAGTATTAGAACCGAGAAGTTTGAAATCGTTACTCATCCTGCAGATTGTAGACCCTTTACTTATACTGATTGGAGATGGCACATTAAAGTAGAAAAGAAAGAAGCTAAGAAGTAAAAGTAAAGAAAGGAAAAGGCTAGGAAGAAAAGAGAATTAAGGAAGTGAAAAATCTGTTATTTTTTTTTATTTTATCATTAAAAACCGTTTCACAAACTAAAACTGAAAAGGAAACATATAAATAGTATAATCCTAAAATATTTAACTATTGGGCTCAACCCATCAATTAAAATTATTTAACATAAATAACTCAAATAAGCAAAATAAAATAATGAAATAGGCCTAAATAGACTTAATCTCCCAACCAAAGAGTGATAGTTTGGGGCATACTATATCGTCTCTATTCATATACTCGTGTAATCTGTGGTTTGGGTCTGGTGTCCCAACCAACTCTCCAAGTTTTGGGAAAATTCGACCCCGTCAAGTGTAGCTTCGGGCAATTCTAATAGTACTCCTAAAGATTTGGATCAATCTAGTGCAAAGTATCTCTAGTTATCCAAGTGCAATCTAAATCAGGTTGGCCCGCCCAACGAATTAGAAACCGTTGAACGTCACCATTCCTGATAAAAACAACTTGTTCATCCAGAAAAACATCAATATTATCCTTTTGTGTCGAGGTCAAGGTGAAAGGGGTACAAGATTCAATATGATCATCAAGAGGGGAATTATATGGCATCTTAAAGGGATCATTTGAAATAGGATGTGGTTTCTAGTATGCAACTAGAACCTCAATGTTAAATGTAGAGCTAATGCCAAAATCACATGGTAAATCTAGAATACAAGAATTTAGACTAACCCATTGTAGCACTTTGAATAGCCCCGCACTAACTGGATGCAATTTTCGATTAGTTCCCATAGAAAATTGCTCGGGTTTAATCCATATCATAACATAGTCTCCTACATTAAATTCATTATACCGTCTATATAAATCAGCTCGAAGTTTATATTGTGTATTACTTGCTTGAATATGCTTAGTGATCTCAACATACAAATCTTGAATTCTACATGCAAAAGACTCGGGTGACTCAAACACCCTAGCATGAAGAGACATGGAAAGAAGTTCTAAAGGTTTCCTAGGCTTGTAACTATATATGACTTCAAAGGGACTCATACCTATTATCCTATTGACAAAGTTATTATAGGCAAATTGGGTCGTAGGAAGAACCAAATCTCAATTCCTATTATGATCACTTACTATACACCTCAAAAGGTTGCCTAAACTTATGTTAACCATCTTAGTTTGGCCATCAGTTTGGGGGTGGTAGGCATTAGAAAACTTTAACTTAGTTCCCATCATATACCAAAGGGTTTTTGATGGACAAAATTGTAAATGCATGAATAGTAACAAGTAATACAGTGATAAGTAGAGTATTGTCACACGAGAATTTGCAAAAATTACTAATAACTACCAAAATCTCTTAAATTCTGATATATTTGAAAAATTGAACAAGATAGTTTACTAAACCAAAAAAAAATTAAAAACAAACAATCAATGAATTAAGTAGTGTTGAATTCAATTTTAATGGATCCTAGGATTTTTGACTTACCGTAACTATTACTATGTGAATTTTCTCGATTGAATTATTTATTTTTATTGTTGATAATTAGGTTTTACTAATTTAATCACTAATCTCTCTCGAACATCAATAAAACATTTCAACAAGCAAACTTCATACATCTCTATGAAAATTATGAACTTGTCAAAATTCACTAAGTACCATAAAACCATTAAAGATTACTCAAGTTTCATAGATATCTCTATGCTATAGATGCCTTAGGGTATTTCAAACAATGACTGAAACAATTAACACTTTTTAGTCTCAAATTGAATCCCAAATCATGCAAACGTTGGCCAAATATTTGTATCTATTTTTGTATTAATTTATAATTTAACAATTGCTCTTTATCAAATGCATGCAAATTTCACTTGTTTAAACCTGAACAAAAGGAGATCTTGGATTCAAATTCTTGAATAACTTCGGGTCTTTATCAATCAAAAGGCTGGCATGACTTTATATAATGACTTGATGATTCTCTCTCACTACACTGCGAGTTCTGATCATTTTTTTTAACGTAAAAAAATATTTTGTTGTTGCTAATGTATTTCATAGTAAAAAAAAAAATAATTTAACAATATAGAGGTGGACCCGATATAACCCAATCAACTTGATGGGTTCAAAGAAAATCTAGATCTTTTTAAAAAAAATATTGAGACAAAAAATATTAGATTGACTTAGATCAATCAAGGTTAACTTACCAAATTCGTGATATGGATCATAAGATCAAGATAACTCATATAAAACAAATCAAAAGAAATTATAAAATCAAATTCTCAATTAATCCAATGTTGAAGAATGAAATTACAAAAAAAAATCAATTAAAAAAATGACAAAAAAACAAACAACTTAAGTTAACCTCTCAAAACCGTAACCCTAGTAATGAGTGAGGGATAATATTATAGAAAACAAATAAAAAAAATTATAAAGTTTAATTCCAAATCAATCAAATATTAAATGATAAAATTAAACAAAAAAATCAACTAAAAAAAGAAAATAAAAAAACCAAGTTGACTTTTATAATCCACGATCTAGGTCTTAAGACTAGGATAAACAAACTCAATATTAAATGATAAAATTAAAAAAAGAGTAAATTTTAAAGAAAAATAAAAAACTCTTTTCAAATAAACAATGCTCTATAAAACTGAATTCCATCAATTAGGTTATGTTAATAATAATAACAATATGTCCGGGTTCCATGTATAGCTAGCATGGCTTGATACAAGACGCCCCCAATTCTGAGTAATGGAGGATTAACTGTGATGATTAATCAAATAAATATTTTTTAAATTAACTTAATTACTTGTAAAACAACTTGCACTTAATTAATATTTTTGTATTTATATAAAGAGAAGCAATAGTAAAACCAAAACGAAGGGTGTATACTCCTAGATGAGTGTAGCTTAACTGATTAGGTTTTAGGTTTATTTTCTAGAAATCATCAGTTCGAGTTCCACAAACTTCAAGGCCACTGAATGTTTATATGGTCGTTAACTTCAGAGTTCGTGCAAACTAACCCGAACACCTACTTTAATTAAAAAAAGAAAAAGAAAAAGAAGAAGCATGTATGCTTTTGAGAACATGAAATAATAGGAACATTTTAGCAAAGCATATCATGAATCAAAACAGTTTACAAAAAGAATAATGCCATAAAAACAAAATTTAATTTGAGACATGTGGCAGAATGACAGTTACTAATTTTTCTTATAAGAGTTCAGTCATTTATAATCCATAGTACATATATTTTACCTTTTATTGACACATCATTTTCTATGAGAAAATAGTACGAAGAAATTTGTTTATAAATAACTTATCTAAAAAAGCACATGTAAAAGTAATTCCCAAAAAGAAAGTAAAAGTAAAATCTTTAAATTCTATGTTCCATTTTTCATTTTAATTTATCCAAAAATAGTGCGTGTGTTTATATTATTGAGCATTTAGTTATTGTTTCAAGATACAAGATACGGAGATGGTAGAGATAAAGAAAACAAAACATGAGACGAATATATAATTGTGATTAATAATGGTGTTCAAGTTATATTTTGTTTAGTTGATGATAAACAAGACTTGATAAAATATGAAAAAATCTATTTTATCTCAGATTATATTTTTAAATATAGTTTATATGGAGTGTTACAATTAATAGTGGTATAATAACCCTAGTTATAAAACCTGAACCACCTAACGTGCCATCCTAAGACCTAAACCGATCCGGGTTTTAAAAAATAAAATAGGAATTGACCCGATTTGACCCGATAAAAAACCCATTGACTGTTTTTTTTTTCAAGATATGGTCAAAATGATGTCCTTTTGTTCTCTTATAATAATTTTTTTTTGTTGACCTTAGTTGGTCAAGATCAACTTGAGTTGATTCTCTTGACTCATATCATTGATCGGGTTTTAAAACTATAATAATAAATAATTTTATTTTTATATGTCTTAGTTAAATAATTTTAGAATTGAATGTTTTTTAGAATAATATTTTAGGAATAAAAAATATCTTCTTTATGCATCTAGTTTTGAAATTATAGAAAACCACTTCAAAATCATTAAAAAAAAATATTTATTTTTATATTTTGTTTTATTTCCTCAATCATACATATTTTTATTTTATCTTTTTTATTTTTCGGTTTGGGGATAATAACTAAATGATATCTAAAATTTATGTGCATAATATGTATCTGTCTCTAAGTTATCCTATACAGCTGCTCGAATTTCATACCAAATGTCCTCTGACGATGTTCCTTCCTCCTATCCATGACTATATATGCAGAGGGATGAGGACCACATTGCATGCAACGTCAATGGCATAACTCTCTGTACCAGAAGAAGTTCAATTTCCAAAAGAGGAAGAAGGCTAGGGAGGTAGCCTCGTCCATATTTGGCAAAATATGCCACCGTTTCAATCCTCACCGCCCAATTTCTCGAACATTGGAAACCAGCCACCAACATAAAATATTAGTAAATTGTGAATACCCAACATGTCTATTTCCAAGAAATTGAAATACTAGTAATATCTAAGCAATAATTAATAAAGAAAAACAAAAAGGCATACTAAAATATGCACTATAAAGTGGAAGATAATGTTTCAATAATGGCAGATGGACCTAATTGCACAGTTTCAAATGAAAAAGATGAATGGAAGCGAGTGTTAGTTCCCTCCCTCGAAGAACAACAAAATAAAATATTCAAGGCATCTTTTAATTTCCTCCATACATATGATGAATATCTGTCCTTAACCCACCCACTAGCTAGTCCTACATTATTAAGCAAAAGGGATGAGCTTCTGCCCTAATGGTGCCCTTTGAAAAGCTTGAGGAACAAGATCTGAAAAAAAAAAAAAAAAAAAAACATCCAGTACCTTTAACTTATTAAGCAAAAGGGATGAGCTTCAGGCCAGTTTTATTTACTTCTAATTATAACCAGAATCCCTTTGAGAAAGAAGAGATTTGGACAGACACAAAGTCACGAATTAAACAATACTTTGTAAGCAAGAAATGAACGAGGGAGCTAGCACAAATGAGAATTAATTCAGAGAGTATTAACAGTTCCAAGTTTAGAAATCTGGGAGACAATATCAGATGTTTCTAGCTAGCCAGCCATGGTTTAAATTATCCAAAGAAATCATGTCTCAATTGACGTTACAAGAAAAAATCCCAAAGAAGACACGAATCAGATCAGAAACCTCTCTTTGTCTGCCCAAAAGAGGAGGAACAGATGCTACTGAGAGAGGTAAGCATGCTGTAAATAGTATTTACATGTAAAAGAATATTTTCTCCTCGACGAGAAACTGAATAGTATAGCAGTACTACTGACGAGGCGATTGGTATAATGTTGAATGGTCACCTGTTCAACATGTCTGTTGTTTCCCTGCAAAGAAAAACAGGTATGCTGCCGGCGGGTAACCGGCATTAAATACCAAAGTGTAAGAAATGTATAATTCTCTACATATTGGCACAATGGCTGTCAGTATGGAGGAGATTAATTATTAAAACAAAATTAAGATACTAATTCGTTGATCATCTTATGACAAAACAAGAGACAAGTATCAGGAGTCGAAGATGGTGTTAAGGTAAGAAAGTAGAACATTAACAAGAAGTGTATATTAATTAACCAAATTCTTTCTTCAGTAAATGAAAGCAATAGAAGGAAGGAGCTCCCTTCAGTCCAAGCACAGAAAAAGAGGGGATGTAAAACTATCTCCCGCATCATTCACACAATCACAGTAGGAAAAGAATACCCATTCCCCTTTTTTCTACTAGTGCTTGAATGAATGAGTCGGCAGCTAATTCAATCCCTTTCTCCTATCCATGAGTGGGCTGAAGGAAGCTCTCTCCCACCATTAATTAATTCTCTCTCATAACCAAAGTAAATATGCACAGCAGTATATATGGATTTCTACCTAGAACACACACACCCCACTTCAACTACACTCATTACATGTGTGTGAGTGTGTGTGTGTGTGTATAACAGTTTGTGCTTTTAGGAAGTGAACGCGGTTGATGATCGAGATATATATATGGGCTGTGTATATTTGGCTGGGCGTGGCAGGTGACTTGTTAATGAAGAAGGCAAGAAGAAGTTTAACTAGCAAATTTGATATCAAGGTCAAGACAAGTTAGCCATTAAATCAGTCTTATCAAAGAAAGTGACCTATTAACATGAGAGAAAAAAATCCTTCATAATGAATACATAGCAAGAATTAATGGTTTTATATACCTGGATTAGGGCCCAAATCATTGTCAACAGTACTGCGAAGCTAAAATGGAAAGCATCAACTTACAAAGCTAAAAGTAGAGAGTAGCTATGGACATTCCCCCCATCTGGCTGCATTCCAACGAATGTAAAGAGCGAAAAAAAAACACCCTCACAGCCTTCTTTCTTGTTTTCCCATTTTTGTTTAAGAAGTGAGTTAATACAAAGAGATTTCAAGCATCTGAAATCTACCATAAAATGGAAGGTGCCGAGAAAATCTATTTTAAGAACAAAACCCTGGTCTCAAATCATCCCATCATTACATAAAAGAACCGAAATAGGAAAAAAAAAATATTAACGACATAGAAATTGTAGTAGAAGAGTAAATCTATTCTGAAAAAGGAAGAAAAAAGAAAATCCAACATTTTGGTTCTTAAAATAGACAAATGAATCACCATACAGAAGTAAATCTACTTTGTTCATCATCTCAGAAACATTAAACACTTAGCAAGAAATAAACTAAACATATAGAAGAGAATAGATCGAATACTATCCGTTATAATATATTATTGACATCAAGACAAAGTAAAGAAACCAGGAACTTACCATGGAATCATGGAAAAACAATCACTGAATAGCTTATGTTCGGCAGAAAAAGTTAAGAGATGATAAATATGTGATCTAATTATCATGGAGAGCGTACATGTATTTATATATTCTGAAAAAGTGACTTCACTCGGTACTGTACTCCATAAAGAACCGAAACCCTAAATCTGATGCTTTAGCAAAAACTCATTTCTCTCTAATTGTGTCTATATATATATACATATATAACCACTCTAAATCTCAGTTCACTGTGCAAAAGAAAGAACAGTAAGCGTGAGAGAACTTGAGAGAAGTTGCAGTGTATTTGAAGGAGGAAAAAAGGGAAGAAAATGGAGAGTCGCACACTACCAAAAAAAAAAAGAAAAAAAGAAAGAAAGAGAGAAGTTGCTTTTTATTCAGAGGAAAAATGAAGGGTCATTTTCGTTACGAGAGTCAAGCAGGAAATTGACTCCAGATCTTAATAAATCTAACGAAAGAAAGAGAGAGAGAGCTACAGTGAGAGAGGATTTTCTTTACTGCCAGCAGGGGATTCTGTAGCAGACATAAGAGTGTCAGGCACTTAACCAAAGTGAAAGAGCTACTAGTGTTCTTTTCACACAAGGTATAACAACAGTGACTGTAAATATTTTTGGAAGGGAAACAGTTTCTTACTTTGACCCTCATATGTTGGCCCTCCTCCCACCTCTCCATCGACAACTGTATTTTTTTTTTCTCTTTCTTTATATATGAAATTTTTTCTTTCTTTCACCTTCTCCACACACCTTTAGCAAGCTGTCTACCAAAAACGAGATTTCTTTTTTTAAGAATTGAGATTTAATTCTCGTTAAAGGAAAATCTGGTCTATTAATGGGAATATTTTTTAATCATTTGGATTAATTTTAATGGAATGAAATATATGATGATATTTATTAGAAAATTGATTAATGGGTTTTGATGTGAAAACAAAACATGAGAATCAATATTAGGGTTTTAATGAAAAAACCATAACGATTTTTATAAAATTCTGTGAAATCGAGATGTTTAAAATATGTAGAAAATAGGTAGGTTAAATGCTAGAACATCACACTATCTATTCAAGAGAACTATGCTAAGGGTATTGATCTCTCATTTGTCAAAGGTATGTAGGTAACTTATTACGATATGTTCATGCTTTAGAGTAATATTTAAATTGTTATTATATATTTCATGTATTTTACCTTCATTGGATTTGTGCTTTATTTGTAAAGTAATGTGAGTGATTAGCTAGCTAGAGAACATTTGCTTTAGATTGAGTTATTAAACTGTGAACCTAGAGATGCATTCTATTCTAAGACTTACTTTTTTCAATATTTAAAACATTATAAATTTTAAAAAATTCACGTAAATATTATACGAAATTTGACATGTTTTAACTGAATATGGATTCCTTCCCTTTAACAAAAACCCTAAATTCATCATTTTGATTCGTTTTTGATAAATGTCATATTTAGTTATCATGGTTTATAGTTAAAAGAATTCAAAAGTTTTTCTTCTTCTTTTTTTCAATAAAATAAAATGATGAACTCTTGTATCATTTGTTTCAACAAGGCTAAAAAAAACCACGAAGTAAGGTTACTCAAAATAATGTTCGCCCAACACACCCTCATAGGATTAGTTGCCTTATCACACTTTGTGATGTGAACCTCATAAATATAAAATTTTATAAAACACAATTCAAAAATCAAGTTTGATAAAAAGTTTAATACAATATTTACCTGAACTAAGGCACTAATACTATTGGAATGAACCCTACCCAATGATTAGCGAAACATGAACAAGATGTATCAGGAAGAACACTACAAAGTCAATTATACTTTGATAACCTCGATTATTTGTTTTTTAAATAAACAGAAAATTATGTTACTCCAAGCAAAACACCAATTTTATTCAATAATTCATGGCCCCAAAATAAAATTTTAAGTACAAGCTAAGTAAACCTATTTATACTAGGTAAAAATATAATATCCTAAACAATTCTAAAAAACTAATATAAGAGTTCTAAATAAAATAGAAAAAAATAACTCTAAATTAACTTGGAATCTAATACAAATCTCGCATAACATTTTAGACCTTATCTCAAGGCCTTCCCAATGTTCGATGGATCTAAAGTTTTAATCCAATATGAACAATATATTTATAAACTCCTAGTAAATTTCAACTTGATCCAACAATTGAATTGAAAATCATGGTTGTTTACATAAAACTATGTAATAGAAAAAAAAATCAATCGAAAATTGACTTTAACTCTCCTAAATAAGTATGGAAATCTTTGAAATAGCTCTTGCCCTTTAGTTTCCTTGTAGAATATGAAAACACCAAAAAATATTTTGCCATTAAAAAAGATGAGGGAGCATTTCCTTTTTTCAGCTATTTTTAAATCCTATACTAGAGTTTTCACATGTTGAAGAAACAAGTAGGTGAACCTACCAATGAATACACTGATTAATTCTATCAATTAGTAGCTTAGAATTATTTGGCATAAATGAAAGAGCAGTTGGTGGTAAGGCATATGAGTGGTTTATGGTAGTCCATCCAAAATGTATTGTGTCTCTAGTATCTATGGATAATATTTTAGGCATATTAAAGGGTTTTTACAATAAAATAGTAGCAGGCTGCTAAGGCTGTTAGTAAACATTTATGAGCAGAATAGAAGTTATTGCATTGTATATATATGGTAAACTAGGGCATTAGGCTAATGAGTGAAGTGAGGAGTCATCTAAGAAATAATCTTCTAATAGAGAAGCTTATGGATGTGACTGTTTCTAAGTATCATGATGACTCGGGTAATGACGAGGAGATCTCACATAGTGATAATGGTAACATCTTTATTATCAGGAAGAGTTAGTTGACACCTAAAAATGATTCAAAAGAGAATTGACAACACAATAATATCTTTTATTCTATATGTATGTTAAAGATAAGGTCTACAACTTGATTATAGATAGTGGTAACTATGAGAACGCAATATCTATGATGGTGGCAAATAAGTTCCAACTGACAAATAAAAATAATTTTAAGCCCTATAAACTAACATGGTTGGATAGAGATACTAAGGTAATTATTGACAAAAGATGTCTCGTTTCCTCTTTCAAGAGACAAATATTTTGATAGTACTTGGTATGATGTAATGTCTATAGATGCGTGCCGTGTTTTGTTGTGGAGGCCATGATAGATAGACACGTGGTGCACAATGATAGAAAAAACTATATTTACCCTAAGTATTAGAGGAAAATGCATAGTGTTGGCACTTATAAAGAAGAAGGTGGAGATGAAAACCAAATAGAGAAAGAGTTGTTATCTTTATCATAGTTTATTAAAGAGATAAAAGGCGAACAAGTAGTGTATGCCCTAGTTAATAGTGGTAGAATAGTTTGGGAAGAGGATGATATTGTTTATAGTTCTAAGAAAGTATAGTTTCCTGATATCATAGCTAGATAACGTGTTATATTAATTGGTAGGGTCCAAGTTGTTTTTGAAGATTGATCTCCAAAATGGTTATAACCATATAAGAATCAAAATGAGAGATAAGTGGAAAACAACCTTTAAAACACAAAAAAAAAAAAATCCATTTTAGTATTATTCTATTAAGTATATAGACACCAATAGAAATCTTATTCTATCATCTGACCAAAAAGTCCATTTTAGTATTTGTAGAGCATGTCGAAAGGTATAAATCCTTTTTTCTTAGGAAGTCAAATATAACATAAAAAATGATCAAGGGTTTCTATAAAAAATTAACAAAGGTTCAATTTAATAATTTATTGGATTTTAATGTAAATTTCTTATATTTGGATTTTAATTATATTCTAAATAAAAAGAAATTAAAAATATAGGCATGCATATAAATTTTATGAAATGTTATTTAAAGCAATCTTCTTTTAGTATTAGTAGCAATGGTAAAAGGAATAATTATGAATTTTTTTAGTCTAATTAATAGAATTATTGTAAAAAATAACAAAGGATCTCATGTGTGTATATTATAGTTCAAAATTTAAAATATTGTGATCAAGATAATATTTATTCATTTTTTAAACTTAAAATACTTTTTAATTTTTTTCTAATAAAATTGTGCAATTTTTTTTAAAAGTCACAAGTTACATATGAAACTCTAAAACATAAACAAGACATGCAACTCTTAAAATTACACTATGTTCTCAAATAATTTTAAATTGTGTTATTTTCAAAAACAAATTCCTACTTTAAATTTCTTATTTTTTTTAGAAAAAAGTTGCATTTTCATACATGACCATATACTCTTATTCAAACAAAAGTTAAAAGAACTCAGTCTTTTACTATGCACACACTCATATTTTATTATGGATTTTCATAGTTAAATTATCATTTTATTCTTAACAATTTAAACCTTATAGCATGTTTTCCAAGACAATAAGGTATTTTTTCAAGAGACATATTTGCTATTACAAGATTGAATGGGTTAGAAAAGTCTTTTAATTTTTTATTTGCACAATGTAATGTCTAGAATACCCTTAAAAATTGAATTACTTTAACTATTAGGGTAGGGTTGTACTCAATTTTTTCTCCCTCTTAACACATTGTAATTATTAAAATACCATTTGAGTCAAATAATCTATAGCTAAGAAAATTTAAGGGTTTTTTTTGGTCTTTTTGTTATATATATATATATATATATATTTAATAATGTGTGGGGTTAAGGGCACTTAAGTATTTAAATAAATAAATTAAATAAAAAAGTTGTTAGTGCTTGCATGGAGATACCAGTGTATAGGAGATACCAGTACCTTTACGGCAGCGCCTCCCGAGGGCTGGACACTACATTTCATGGCTGCGTTCGATACATCTCGCCACCCCCTTCATGGTGGTGAGGCGTGTGCATTCACCCTATACATGGTGGAGCTTTGATAATGTTTTTTCTTTCCCCCTGTTTTCTCTCTCTAAAACCTTGAAAAACATGCTACCTTTACAAAAAATTAGAAGTGTTTTTTATGAGTTTTATCATATTTGGTTCTTATTTTTTAATTGCATCAAATTTAATATATTTGTTTTTCAATTTCATCCTTTAGCATTTTGTTTTATATCAAATTTGTTCTTTTATTTTATGATATTTCAGGTTTGGCCCTCAATGTTATGATTCTTATCCCTTTTAACAAATTTTAATTTGCTTTTAATTTCATCCTTTGATCCATGATCTTAATTTTATTTTTATTTTCATATTAGCTATGTGTATTTTGATTTGGATTCTTTTGTGATTTTCATTTTTCTTTTTAATTTTGCCATTCAATTCAAAATTTGATGATATTTCAGATTTAGCCCTTAATGTTTTGTTTTATAATTTTGATTCTTAGCTATTTTATCAAATTTTCATTTGTTTTTAATTTCATTCTTAGATCTATAATCTTGAATTTTTTATTTCATCCTCATTCTCTTGATTTTTTTACTTTTTATTTTGGACTCATTTGTTAATTTGATCATTTTAAAAAACAATTTCCCTTCAATTTAAAATTTTATTAATTAGACTTTGTTATTTTCTTCAATTTTCTTTCAATCAGGATATCCCTAACTCATAATCTAAGTAGGAGGTTTGACTAGGTGGCCTAAGTTTTTTAGATCACTTTTTTTATCCTTTTTTTATTGTCCTAGATAATTCGATTCCTTTTAAAATCAAACTTTGCTTTTTGTCTTTCTTTTTATTTTACCTTTTATTAGGTTATCTCGTTCGCATGATCTTACTTGAGAGTTTTGACAGCCTTACCCAGTTTAACAGTACTATGTTTTTTTAGACTTTTTTTTCATTGTTTTTTTTTTTTGGATTTTATCTTTCTATGTTTTGAATTTTAAAGATGGACAATCTTTATTTTTTTTTAATTTTTTTTCTATAATATCAAATCGTGAATTTTTATTATTATTTAAAATACAGACAGTGGTCGAGTATCTTTTTTGACACTACAAAAAAAATCAGCTGTCCGCAGGCCACCAATGTATTGCTGCACCATTGCATCATGGTTGGGAAACCAAAAATAAGAAATGGATAAAAAGATGCAGCCTTTTGGGGGGCCAAATGTACACAAGGACTGATAAAATGAACAGAGTTAGTGCATTACAGTCGTAACATGGACATTATTTTGTATCTCAGAAACTCTGAGTCTGAGAAAAGCCACAGAATTCAAAAGGCTTTCAATTACCAGCCCCTCCGCCTCTTAGAGAGTGCCTTTGTGCAGACCAGTCAGTCCCACTAGTCCTTTAACGGATTGGTGTCGATGCCATCCTTTCAAGTCTTATTGCCATCGTCATTGCAGCAGTAGTGTTTGCGCTAAGCCCACCTTTTTACATAAATACACAGCTTTAACGATGGTTTAAAATGTTTCACCGAGCAGGATTCCCTATCCCCCCGATTCGCACAGAAAGTCATAGATTGCACAGTTGTGATGCAATGTAAAGTCATCAGAATATGTAGTGTGCATGTTTTATCACGTTGGTGGTGACTGAAATCCATCTTTGAACGTTATTGGGTCTTTTAGCTCATTTGTCTGTTTTTCATCCATCAGTGACTGCTGTAAATCTTATATACACACATATATATTAAGACACTATGGCTTGAGATAAGGTGTAAAAGGTCGCATCAGCTTTTTTGTTGACAACCAAACCCAATCTAACCAGCCTTAGGATCCAAATCCAACCATCTAGGTTTCATCTGCATGGGAACATTTGACAACTATTCGAGTATAGTGATGCCAAAAACACAGGGCCTGGATCTTTATATATTATAACCAACCCTTTTTTAAGGGATAGAAGAAAAGAAAAATAAAAAGAAGCATGGCTATAAATGATGCTGAGGATTGAAATCCAAGCCGACAATTCAAGCATCGAAATGATGAAAAAGGACAAAGGAAAGAAAATTGGCTCAACTAACAGTAACAAGGCAGATATTTCAAGATTCTAGTAATTGTCATTGCAAGGATCCGATATGCAAAGAGATAGCTATCTAATTCATTGCAGGGGTCCATATGTTGCTTTGGAGGATTGTGCAATATTGGAGATGGACTTGATATATATCGACAGCCAATGAAATCATTCTATAAAAAACAGCAACATGTGATCTTGTTTTTTTTTTTTTCAATACTTAGATCTTTTTTCGCTGGTGGTGGAACCAGCTTTTCATCCAAATTTATTTTTTTTAAAGTGTTTTTAAATTATTTTGATGTACTGATGTCAAAAATAAATTAAAATTAAAATATTATTTTAATATATTTTCAAGAAAAAAATATTTTGAAAAGCAACATTTATTACTATCTCAAACACTCTCTCGTAATTATAATACTCTTGAAGATTCTTCAGAGATGCAACTTGTTCCACAACCCTCCATAATACTTTTTTAAAATGAGGGGGAGCTGGAAGAGTCTCTTTAGACCAATTGGCCCCATAATTCTAACTAGACCTTGACAATTCATATGGGATTTAATCACCCTTACATGCACTCTTCCCATGTTGGGAATCAAATGAAAAAAAAAGTATCCATGCTAATAAGTTTATTAACACGATCAAAAAATTGATGTTTTATTTGAAGTGCATAAGTGTCAAAGTAATAAATAACTTGACAAGACTGGGGTCGAACCAAGTGAATTATATAAAGTTATAAACAACAAATGAAAAGGAGTTGAAGAGAACTTTTGAGATGTGATATTAATGTGAGTATTAATAAAAAATAAAAGCAATTGTCAAGGTTAGAGGATCCACTAATAGTATTAAAAATAAGTATAGTACAAAATCTTTTTATTAATCAACTGAAAACCACACACAAACGAGGTTCCAATCGGATGATTTATCCTTAATAGTTTATTATAAATTTTTAACATGATCATATTAATTATCTTATTTTAGTAACACCATACTTTTAAATATTGTCAGGAATTCATGATGTTTGTCGCACGAGTGCAGCGGCGCGGCGATCATCCACCCTCAAGGAAAAATCAGAATATTTATTCTTGGCAAATAGGGAGAGACAAGGAATTCTTGTCTCTACAAGTGAAAATATGGATTGAGAGTCGCCACCTAGTATTCTGGTTACTAGGAACCTTAACTGGTCTTTAAAGATCGGGTACGGAGACTGGTTGCGTAAAGGGAAGGTATTAGCACCCCAACTACGCACTACCTAAAGTAGGTTGCATTGTTTTAATGTTTGATAAAATCTAAAATCATGTTATGGTATTTTAATTGTTGGTTCATTTACGGTTTAAAAAAAGTCCTCCTCTGTAAGGAGATCATTATCTTTATTGGGGAAAAAAAACTAACTATTCAAAGTCATCAAAAGAAAATATCTTTTTAATATCAGGAATACGATTTACGTATAAATTCATAATCCTTGATACTAAAATCAACAAAATAAAATTTATGTTGTTTTTTTGAGATTTTGGCCAATGTTCACTTGGCTTTAATAAAGGTTATTAAAGCCAAAAATGCATGCTAAAATATTGTTTTTTTTTTTTACATGAAAAATATGATATGATTTTTTAGATTTTGAGACACTTGGCCGTATGCACAAAAACATTTTTTTAATTTTTTTTCAATTGGTTTTTTGTATTTTTGGAAGTTTTGATGAAAACTGGGTATTTTAATACCGGATTTATATTTTTACGATGTAAAATACCGACCGATTTTAAGCAAAATTGATAAAAAAATTACGCGAAAAAATTATAAAAATGTTGAAACAAATAATTTATTATTATTTTTTTTTTGCAATGGGCCGGGTCAGGCTCAAATGCATAGGCTGGGCTCGAGCCCAGCCCACCTTAGCTGGTTACTGTGCATGAGCACAGTAACCAGCTTCACCTCGCCTGCAGGCGTGCACTGTGCACGTCCTGCATGGCGAGGGAAGAAACGAAAACAAAAGAAAAAGGGGGCAGAGTTTACCTGGAGAGGCGGCGACGCCGGCGACTGCTAATGGCAGCGGAGGCGGAGGCGAAGACGGTGCCGACGATGGCAGTGGCAGCCTCTCCCCTGTTTTCCCTTCTTCTGTGCAGAGGCGATAACCTCTTTGTTTTTTTTTTTCCTTCTTCTGCTCTCTCTCTTGGTCCTCTCCTTCTCTCCTTCTCTCTCGGTCTCCGCTCTCTCTCGGTTATGTTCTTTTTTCTTTACTCCCCTTCCCTTGTTTTTATAGGTAAAAATAGGGGGGGGCGACGTGGTGGGGCGGCCACTGTTGGCCGCCCCTCCACTATTCGTTCAACGGATAAAAAGGAGGCAAGTGGGCATCGAATGGTGGGCGTCTTATTGCGCAAAACTGGGAAAGAAATTAGGCGAAAAGGGGGAAGAAAAATCTTCTTCTTCCCCTGCCTCGCGCGTCCAGGGGAAGAAGAAGACCTACAGTGCCATCGAAACGGCACCGTTTCAGGTTTTTTTTTTTTAAATCAACAGTGCATGAAACGGCGCCGTTTTGGTCAAAATGCGCCGTTTCATTTAAAAGGAAAAGGCGCCAAAACACGTCAGATTCAAATTTAGGCCTTCAATTTGCGCGCGTTTTACAATTTAGTCCTTGGTCTCGGATTTTTCAATTAAGTCCCTAATTGGCCATTAAACTTCAATATTTATGCAATTAAGCCCCTGATTTGACCAAATGAACTTCCAAAAATTATAATTTGACCCTAGAACTTCAATTTCTTCCAATTAAAGCCCAAATTAATTCAAAAATCAATTTTTCTTGCAATTAAACTCTCCAAAAATTCAATTAAACCTTTAATAAAATTTAATTGAGTCCATAAACTTCTAATTTTGGACTTTTCTTCCTCAAATTGAATTTTCTTTATCATCGGGGCTCTCAACAGTCAATGATATACTGTCAAAAATTAATTTTTATATTTTTTAACATCTTCAATCAATTTTTGAGCATTTTTAGGGCGCTCTGCCATTTTTTAACTGTTATATTTTTTATAATATATTTTTTTTGAATTTTTTTTTGAATTTTATTATTTTTTATGTGGGGACCCAAAAATGGGTTACAACAGTTGCCCCCCCTCTTTACAATGCTTACGGAACAAAATTTTTGCATAGTAAGTGTTGTAAAGATAAAAAAATTGGTCTTCCAAAATTAGTCTTCGCAAAAATGATTGACCTAAAACTAAACCGGACCCAAAGTCCTGTGTGTGGTTGGGCTAAACTGAGATTCCTTTCGCCAATCCCCTCTAACCAGAACCAAAATCCTTTGAGTGTGGTTAGGATAGACTGAGATTCCTTTCGTCAATCCTCTCTAACCAGAACCACAATCCTATGTGTTCAAACCCTTTGTTTTTTTTTTTTGAAGAAAAATGATATAGTTTCACAGGCGACCTGCCCACACACTCACGCTGACACTAGTCTATTTTCATGGGCGACCTGCCCAAACATAAAAAGTAAAGAATGGTCTCATTGTAAAGGGTGACCTACCCAGGTGAAGGAATGGTCTCATTGTAATGGGTGACCTATCCAAATAAAAACATGGAGAATTGGATGGCAAGGGCTTAAAGGCAAACTCGAAAAGAGGTAGGGTTAGAAAAACGCACTAGCCAAGGAGTTGAGGGCTCAAAGGCGCACTCAAAAGGAGGTAGGGTTAGAAAACGCACTACCTAAGGGATGAGGGCTCAAAGGCGCACTCAAAATGGAGGTGAGGGCTCAAAGGCGCACTCAAAAGGAGGTAGGGTTAGAAAACGCACTACATAAGGGATGAGGGCTCAAAGGCGCACTTAAAATGGAGGTGAGGGCTCAAAGGCGCACTCAAAAGGAGGTAGGGTTAGAAAACGCACTACCCAAGGGATGAGGGCTCAAAGGCGTACTCAAAATGGAGGTAAGGGCTCAAAGGCGCACTCAAAAGGAGGTAGGGTTAGAAAACGCACTACCCAAGGGATGAGGGCTCAAAGGCGCACTCAAAATGAAGGTGAGGGCTTAAAGGCGCACTCAAAAGGAGGTAGGGTTAGAAAACGCACTACCCAAGGGATGAGGGCTCAAAAGGCGCACTCAAAATGGAGGTGAGGGCTCAAAGGCGCACTCAAAAGGAGTTGAGGGCTCAAAGGCGCACTCAAAAGGAGGTAGGGTTAGAAAACGCACTACCTAAGAGTTGATGTTGAAACACTGATATGTCAATGTTGAAAGAAAATGCATTATGATTGATATGCATGTATACTTACCTGAGAAATATAGGCTCCCATTTCTTCATGGTGTCTTTCTTTTCTCTCAAAAGTTGTTGTGTTGGTAGTAAACTTCGATGGCTTTTCCACTTCTACTTACTCGGGTTACATATTATGATCTTGACCTCTGGGAAGGGTTTGATGTCATCATACATCTTTATCCTTCACCCTTTATCTCAAGAGTTACTGATTTTGCCCGACATTTTCCTTAAAAAGGAATCATGGAGCCAGTCCTACCATGTGTGTTTGATTGCCCCCCAGCTTGATCATGCCCCCCAAGTGTTCAACTTGGGTTTAGTTTGGGGTGAGGATATATGAAAATAGGTTTGGGTTTTTTGTACAATGAAATGTTTTCATGTAAAATTTTGGAACTTCCAAGTTATTCCAATCACAAAAATGATTTTGATATTGGTTCAAAATAAACTTGTTCTAAAAAATTCAAGTGATTCCTATGGACAGGTTTCTTGACGTGATGAAAGGTTTTTTTGCTTTTGGTTTAAAGATGAAGTGACATCTGGTTGGTTAAAAAGATTGAAATTTCAATTTGAGGGTTATTGAAACCGAATTGGATTCAAAGCATTTATTTTATTTGCATGAATAATGATTTAACCCGCACGAGAAAGCACTGCCTACCTATCCAGATTGCTTGCCTTTGATCAGAAAGGGCTTTATCAGATACGAAATGTAGGCTTTAGTTATTGGTTACAAAGAAAAGGATATGTTGCAGGCTCAAAAGGTGTTTAAGGGATTTCAAGATTAGGGATCACTTGTGCTTGTTTCCTGACCTTTTGTCTTTTGGATTTTTTTTTTCAAAATGAGTTGTCCTGCCCCCCAGTGTTGGGTTTGGGCTTTTCTCTTTGTTTTCTTTGTTTTTGTTTCGTTGAGCACAATCATATTAGTTGTTTTTGTGAGAAGCTCAAATCTTTTAACCAATCACAGTATTTATCTTCACTGTTTTATTTGGATGATAATGAAAGATGAAACATTACATGATAAATTCCAGCACCCATCTTCACTGCTTTGTCTGGATTGTAAAAACAACAAACTCTCTTATTTTGCCCCCCAGTGTGGGGTGTGATCCTAGTCAAGGTTATTTAAAAAAAAACATTATTAGGCTCAAAATGGGACTGCAACAGATATTTTTTTAGCCTTGTAAAAGGATTATCAAAGATGGCCTTTCCTCATCTCAAATGTACTACATTGAGGATTGATAGGTGTTGCTTTCATGCGCGTATGCAAAGTGATTTATTTAGTCAAATAAAACTCAGCTTTTGAGTCACCTCATAGTGTTGTTTGTCTTTGTTGTCTTTTTTCTTTCAAGTTTTCTAGGTATATGTGTACCTATTTAAGGAATCACTTGAATTTTTAAAATGCATTTATGTTGGACAAATATCAACACGATTTTTGTTTTTGTACTCATTTTGGAGGTCCCAAAAAATATCCTTGAAAACATATGAGATTATGTATGGGTTTGGAAGAAAGGAACACCAAAGGATTCTTCATGTTGTAGTGTTGTGAGCAAAGTTGCGCTTAAAATGTTATTTACATGTAATAACAACAAAGAAGAGTGTGATGTGAACACAAGAAAATACATGATCTTATTTCACAAGAAAAGCTCATTAACAGAGAAAGTCTTGTTCAAAAGCATTAACAAAAGGCGATAACAAGGCAGGTTTCATTCCTCTATTTTGGCGAATCTGTTCATAGGCTAACCTCCTCTCAAAAGCTCTGTGTAGAGGACTCAAAGACAATGCGGAACAAAACACCACGGTCAAAATTTGAGTTCTACAAAATTCAAGCTATCATGCTGGACCATTAATGCTTTCCAATTCCCCAAACATTCCATCATAATATGCTTCAAGCATGATTAAGCAACGGGTTCGTATTCACATTGGGGGCATCTTCCAATTCTATCCACCCAGCCTTGATTAATTGTAGAAGCTTTCTCTAGAAGGCGTTGCAGGTATAGATGATATGCCCAGTAATACCGGCATGGTATTCACAATTGAGTTCTGGCTTGTACCAATTAGGATAAGGTGGTTGTAGAGGTGTTAGAGGTTCTGGAGCTATTTGCCCGATGCTCAATAGCTTTTGATACATCTCATTCAGGGGTAACGGTAGTGGAGGTAGTTGTTCTTGAACCCTTTGGAAATTTCCAATTTGGCTTTTGGCTTGAAAGTTTTGGGGTTCAGGTTTTTTGATGTTGGCAATTTGGGATGGAGTATGGTAATTTTGGGATGTATTTGTTTTACCCTTGTAGCCATCTTCAACATGGTGAACCTCTTTTCTTTTGACGCCTCTTTTCTCGGTTGGTGCAGCAATTCTACCACTCTTGACACCTTGCTCTATGCGTTCACACACTATCACATCATCAATGAATTGTTGGGCTGAACTACCCATCATATGTTCGTAATATGGTGCTGGCAAATAAAGAGACCATCTCTTTGTCCAGAAGTGGGGGATGTACTTGAGCAGCTAATTCTCGCCATCTTTGAGCATATTCTCTTATGCTTTCTTTATCTTTTTTCTCTATATTGGACAAACTGGTTCTGTCAGGCGCAATGTCCATGTTGTATTTGTATTGCTTGACGAAAGCATCCACAAGATCTTTCCAATTGCGAATTTTTATGTTATCCAATCTCATGTACCAACTCAAAGTTGCCCCACTTAAACTGTCTTGGAAAAAATGCATTAGTAGTTTTTCATCATGTACTACCTCAGCCATTTTATTGCAGTAGGACCTGAGATGGGTCATGGGGCATTGTGTTCCACTGTATTTGATGAATTCAGGAACACAAAATTTATTTAGGATAACCACATTTAGGACCAAACACATCTCTGCTGCCCGTACCGGGTCATATAAGTCTATCCCTTCAATGGCTTTGAGTCTGGCTTCCAGTGCCTCTATCTTAGCTTGATCAATGCTATCAGATGACTTAGCCTTGTGGGACTCGTTAGCAGATGCCTCCATGACTGTTGGGGATGGTGCAGGTGTCGTTGACTGCACAAATGTTGGATTTTACTGAGGCTTTTGACCATGT
Organism: Populus alba x Populus glandulosa; assembly: GCA_033617975.1. Taxonomy (NCBI): domain Eukaryota; kingdom Viridiplantae; phylum Streptophyta; class Magnoliopsida; order Malpighiales; family Salicaceae; genus Populus; species Populus alba x Populus glandulosa. Next base: position 9,544,371 of record CM066155.1, on the reverse strand, counting down.
TCGCTTATTCTTTCTTCAGGCTGAACTGTAGTAGGAGCCGGATCAAAGGTGATCGGTCGATTAGAAGAACCTTCACCAGAGGTATTTCTTAATGTTTGCTTGAGTAAGCTAGTGAGGTGAGCCACACTTATTTTCAGAGACTCCAACTCTTCGTGCAAATAGGCCTCACGTTGAGCACGCTCTTCATCTTCCATGTTTCTTGCTCGAAGTCGGGTGTTGTAGACTTTTTGGGGACCTATATTTCAATCTGACATGTATACATGTTAAATGTATGAACATGTAATTTATATGATGAACTTGCCCTTCGAGGGATGACATATGATTATAACTCTTGCATGATGAAACAAGAATCTTGATTCTTGCCCATACTGTTCAATGACAGTCTTGAGTTCAAAATGTGTCAAGAAGGGTTTGCCTTGATGTAAAGAAAGATAGCGCATACAAACTAAAGACAGGATCTATTCATTATATGAATATGAATAGGTTTTCTACCTGGTCTCAAAAAGGTCTCATATCTGCCCAGTGATGTCCTTCGTAAAGGCAGTATGGAGGCGTTGCAAAGAACAGTTAAGGCACGTATGCCCACCATTACCAAGCAGGCTCTCAGATATGAGTTGGGTGTTTCATGCATCTAAACCCGACCAATAGTCATAGGGCAGATCGTTAATTCCCCACTTAACTTAAAGGCTTATGTATTCGTTTCAACAAATTAAAGCATTGACATTATGAATATATATATATATATATATATATATATATATATATATATATATATATATATATATATATATGTACAGGAATTAAAACGTGTAAGCAATAAAAATAAAGAAAATGCATATTAAAAATACACATGCAAACCACAACAAATAAAACACAATAATTAGACAAAAACAAAGCTTAGTCCACAGTCCCCAGTGGAGTCGCCATTCTGTCGCACGTGTGCGGCGACGCGGCGATCGTCCACCCTCAAGGAAAAATCGGAATATTTATTCCTGACAAATAGGGAGAGACAAGGAATTCTTGTCTCTACAAGTGAAAATATGGACTGGGAGTCGCCACCTAGTATTCTGGTTACTAGGAACCTTAACTGGTCTTTAAAGATCGGGTATGGAGACTGGTTGCGTAAAGGGAAGGTATTAGCACCCCAACTACGCCCTACCTAAGGTAGGCTGCATTGTTTTAATGTCTGATAAAATCTAAAATCGTGTTGTGGTTTTTTAATTGTTGGTTCATTTACGGTTTAAGAAAAGTCCTCCTCTGTAAGGAGATCATTATCTTTATCGGGTATGTCGCACGTGTGCGGCGGCGCGGCGATCGTCCACCCTCAAGGAAAACATCAGAATATTTTATTCCTGGCAAAATAAGGAGAGACAAGGAATTCTTGTCTCTATAAGTGAAAGTATGGATTGGGAGTCGCCACCTAGTGTTCTGGTTACTAGGAACCTTAACTGGTCTTTAGAGATCGGGTACGGAGACTGGTTGCGTAAAGGGAAGATATTAGCACCCCAACTACGCCCTACCTAAGGTAGGCTGCATTGTTTTAATGTCTGATAAAATATAAGATCGTGTTGTGGTTTATTATTGTTCGGAATACGCATTACATGTAATGTCATACCCCGGGTTCTATTGTCCGAAAAAGAATTAAATATCCAGAATATGCATTACGTGTAATGTCATACCCCGGATATAAGAGACAAATAAAATAAAATTTTTGTTGTTTTTTTGAAATTTTGGCCAATATTCTCTTGACTTTAATAAACTGGTTATTAAAGCCAAAATGCATGCTAAATATTATTTTTTTGACATATGAAAAATACGATATGATTTTTTAGATTTGAGACACTTGGCCGTATGCATAAAAATGTTTTTTTTAAATTTTTTTTGTATTTTTGGAAGTTTGTGACAAAAAACCGGATATTGTAATACCCGATTTGTATTTTTACGACATAAAAATACTACCCGATATTAATAAAAATAACATAAATAAAAAATGGGAACATCATAAATATTTTTTAAAACAATAATATTTTTTCTTTTTTTCTTTTTTTATGGGCCGGATCAGGCCCAATTGCATGGGTTGGGCCAAACCTGGCCCATTTACATGGGCTGGGCCGAACATGGCCAAATGCATGGGCTGGTTACTGTGCACATAGCAACCGGGGTTACTGTGTGCACAGTAACCAGAGAATTAATTAGCGTGTATAGTAACCGGGTTACTGTGTACACAGTAACCCGTGAATTAATTAGCAAGTTACTGTGCACAGCACAGTAACTTGCTAATTAATGTTCATCTGCTGCAGAACGTAAACGTTCTGCACGCAGATGAAGCCGAAGCCGAAGCAAAAAAAATGACAGTGGAGAAAGTTACCTGGAACGGTGTTGATGCTGTCAGCAGCTGATGCGGCAGGGGTGGTGGTGGCGGTTCGCGGTGTCCGGCGGTTTTTCTTCTCTCTCTCTCTCTCCTCTGTATTTTTTCTGTTTTCTCCTCTGCTGCTCCTTCTCCTTCTTCTTCTTCTTCTTCTTCTGTGTTCTTCCTTCTCTCTCTTTTCCCCTCTCTTTGCTCTCCCTTCTCTTCTCTTCCCCCTCTATCGGGTCTTTTTTTTTCTGTTTTTTCTTCTCTCGGCCCTCCCCTGTATTTATAGGAAAACAGGGGAGGGCAACGTGCTGGGGCGGCCACTGTTGGCCTCCCCCTCCACTACCTTTCAACAGATAAAAAGCCAGGCAAGTGGGTGAATTGTGGGCGTCTTATTGCGCCAAAGCCGGGAAAGAAAGTAGGCGAAAAGAGAAGAAAAACAAAAAAAATTCTTCTTCCCCTGCTTCACTGCGTGTCCAGGGGAAGAAGATGATGGTGCCGTTCAAAACGGCACCGTTTTGGGTTTTTTTTTTTTTTTTTTAACAGTGCATGAAACGGCGTCGTTTCATTTAAATGGATTTGGCGCCAAAACGCGTCAGATATCAAAGAAGTCCCTCCATTTGCGCGCGTTTTACAATTTCATCCTTGGTCTCGGAATTCTTCAATTAAGTCCCTAATTTGACCAAATTAACTTCCAAAAATTATAATTTGACCCCAGAAAATTAATTTCTCCTAATTAAAGCCCAAATTAACTCTAAAATCAATTTTTTTTGCAATTAAAACCTCTATAAATTCAATTAAACCTTTAATAAAATTTAATTGAGTCCATAAACTTCTAATTTTGCATTTTTCTTCCTCAAATTGAATTTTCTTTGTCATCGGGGCTCTCATCAGTCAATGATATACTCTCAAAAATTAATTTTTATATTTTTGAACATCCTCAATCAATTTTTGAGCATTTTTAGGGCGCTCTAGCATTTTTTCACTGTTTTATTTTTTGAAAATATATTTTTTTGATTTTTTTGTATTTTTTAGTTTTTTATGTGGGGACCCAAAAATGGGTTACAACAGTTGCCCCCCTCTTTACAATGCTTACGGAGCAAAGATTTGTGCATAGTAAGTGTTGTAAAGATAAAATAAAATTGGTCTTCCGAAACTGGTCGTCTCAAAATTTGATTGACCTAAAACTTCAACCGGACCCAAAGTCCTGTGTGTGGTTGGGCTAAACTGAGATTCCTTTCGGTAATCCCCTCTAACCAGAACCAAAATCATGTGTGTGTAGCTCGGTCAACCTGAAATCCTATATGGAGATTCCCTTTAACCAAAGCTACATGAGATCCCATCTGGCAACCTCATTTAACCAAAACAAAAGAAAATATGAAAAAAAAACGGTCTCATTGTAATGGGTGACCCACCAGATGAAAAAAAGAAGAGTGGTCGTGTTGTAATGGGTGACCTACCTAGGTGGAGGAATGGTCTCATTGTAATGGGTGACCTACCCAAGTAAAAAAAACATGGAGAAGTGGATGACGAGGGCTCAAAGGCGCACTCGAAAAGAGGTAGGGTTAGAAAACGCACTACCAAAGGATAAGGGCTCAAAGGCGCGCTCAAAATGGAGGTGAGGGCTCAAAGGCGCACTCAAAAGGAGGTAGGGTTAGAAAACGCACTACCAAAGGGATGAGGGCTCAAAGGCGCGCTCAAAATGGAGGTGAGGGCTCAAAGGCGCACTCAAAAGGAGTTGAGGGCTAAAAGGTGCACTAAAAAAAGAGGTGAGGGCTCAAAGGCGCACTCAAGAGGAGTTGAGGGCACAAAGGCGCACTCAAAGGAGGTAGGGTTAGAAAACGCACTACCAAAGGGATGAGGGCTCAAAGGCGCGCTCAAAATGGAGGTGAGGGCTCAAAGGCGCACTCAAAAGGAAGTAGGGTTAGAAAACGTACTACCTAAGGCAAGAGGGCTCAAAGGCGCTCTCAAAAGGCGGTGAGGGCTCAAAGGCGCACTCAAAAGGAGGTAGGGTTAGAAAACGCACTACCCAAGGGATGAGGGCTCAAAGGCGTGCTCAAAATGGAGGTGAGGGCTCAAAGGCACACTCAAAAGGAGGTAAGGTTAGAAAACGCACTACCAAAAGTTGATGTTGAAATAATGATTGTTAATGTTGAAAAGTAAATGCATTATGATTGATATGCATGTATACTTACCTGAGAAATATAGGCCCCCATGGTGTCTTTGTTTTCTCTCAAAAGTTGTAGTGTTGGTAGTAAACTTCGATGGCTTTTCCACGTTTGCTTACTCGGGTTACACATTGCGATCTTGACCTTTGGGAAGAGTTTGATGTCATCATACATCTTTGTCCTTCACCATTTATCTCAAGAGTTGCCAATTTTACCCAACATTTTCCTTAGAAAAGGAATCATGGAGATAACCCTACCATGTGTATTTGATTGCCCCCCAGCTTGATCATGCCCCCCAAGTGTTCAACTTGGGTTTAGTTTGGGGTAAGGATATGTGAAAGTAAGTTTTGGTTTTTTTGTACAATGAAATGTTTTCATGCAAAATTTTTGGAACTTCCAAGTTATTCCAATCATAAAAATGATTTTGACATTGGTTCAAAATAAACTTGATCTCAAAAATTCAAGTGATTCCTATGGACATGTTTCTTGAAGTGATGAAAGATTTTTGCTTTTGTTTAAAGATAAAGGTGACATCTGGTTGGTCACAAAAGGTGTAAATGTCAATTTGAGGGTTATTGAGAACCGAATTGATTCAAAGCATTTATTTTATTTGCATGAATAATGATTTGACTTGCACATGAAAGCACTACCTACACATCCAGATTGCTTGCCTTTGATCAGAAAGGGCTTTATCAGGTATGTAATGTAGGCTTTGGCTATTGGTTATATATATAAAAAAAAAATGGATATGTTGCAGGCTCAAAAAGTGTTTAAGGGATTTCAAGACTAGGGATCACTTGTGCTTGTTTCCCGACCTTTTGTCTTTTGGAATAGTCTTTTTCAAAATGAGTTGTCCTGCCCCCCAGTGTCGGGTTTGGGCTTTCTTTTTCTTTGTTTTTGTTTGGTTGAGCACAATCATATTAGTTGTTTGTATGAGAAGCTCAAATCTTTTAGATCTTCTTCTTAACCAAACACTGCTTCATTTAGATGATAATGAAAGATAAAAAATTACATGATCAAATCCAGCACCCATCTTCATTGCTTTGTCTAGATGGGTAAAAACTCTATTATTTTGCCCCCCAGTTTGGGATGTGATCCTAGTTAAGGTTATTTCCAAAAAAAAAAAAAAAAAAAACATTACTAGGCTCAAAATGGGATTGCAACGGATATATTTCAGTCTTGTGAAAGGATTATCAAAGATGGCCTTTCCTCATCTCAAATGCACTGCAGTAAGGATCGATAGGTCTTGCTTTCATGCGCGTATGCAAAGTGATTTATTCAGTCAAATAAAACTCAGCTTTTTGAGTCACCTCATAGTGTTGTTTGTCTTTGTTGTCTTTTTTCTTTCAAGTTTTCTAGGTATATGTGTACCTATTTAAGGAATCACTTGAATTTCCAAGATGCATTTGTTTTGGACAAATATCAACATGATTTTTGTTTTTGTACTCACTTTGGAGGTCCCAAAAAAAATATACCTGAAAACATATGAGATTAATGTATGGGTTTGGAAGAAAGGAACACCAAAAGATTCTTCATGTTGTAGTGTTGTGAGCAAAGTTGCGCTCAAAATATTATTTACATGTAATAACAACAAAGAAGAGTGTGATGTGAACACAAGAAAACACATGATCTTATTTCACAAGAGAAGTACATTAACAGAGAAAGTCTTATTCAAAAGCATTAACAAAAGGCAATAACAAGGTAGGCTTCATTCCTCTATTTTGGTGAATCTGTTCATAGGCTAACCTCCTCTCAAAAGCTCTGCGTAGAGGACTCAAAGACAATGCGAAACAACACCACGGTCCAAGGTTGAGTTCCACAAAATTCAAGCTATCATGCTGGACCATTGATGCTTTCCAATTCCCCAAACATTTCATCCTAATATGCTTCAAGCATGATTAGGCAACGGGTTCGTATTCACATTGGGGGCATCTTCTAATTCTATCCACCCAGCCTTGATTAATTGCAGAAGCTTTCTCTTGAAGGCGTTGCAGGTATAGATGCTATGCCCAGTAATACCGGCATGGTATTCACAATTGAGTTCTGGCTTGTACCAATTAGGATAAGGTGGTTGCAGAGGTGTTAGAGGTTCAGGAGCTATTTGCCCGATGCTTGATAACTTTTGATACATCTCATTCAGGGGTAACGGTAGTGGAGGTAGTTGTTCTTGAACCCTTTTGAAATTTCCAATTTGGCTTTTGGCTTGAAAGTTTTGGGGTTCAGTTTTTTTGATGTTGGCAATTTGGGATGGAGTATGGTAATTTCGGGATGTATTTGTTTTACCCATGTAGCCATCTTCAACATGGTGAACCTCTTTTCTTTCGACGCCTCTTTTCTCGATTGGTGCAGCAATTCTACCACTTTTGACACCTTGCTCTATCCGTTCACACACTATCACAGCATCAGTGAATTGTTGGGCTGAACTACCCATCATATGTTCGTAATATGGTGCTTTGAGTGTATTGGCAAATAAAGAGACCATCTCTTTGTCCAGAAGTGGGGGATGTACTTGAGCAGCTAATTCTCGCCATCTTTGAGCATATTCCCTTATGCTTTCTTTATCCTTTTTCTCTATATTGGACAAACTAGTTCTGTCGGGCGCAATGTCCATGTTGTATTTGTATTGCTTGACGAAAGCATCAACAAGATCTTTCCAGTTGCGAATTTTTGTGTTATCCAATCTCATGTACCAACTCAAAGTTGCCCCACTTAAACTGTCTTGGAAAAAGTGCATTAGTAGTTTTTCATCATGTACTACCTCAGCCATTTTATTGCAGTAGGACCTGAGATGGGTCATGGGGCATTGTGTTCCACTGTATTTGATGAATTCAGGAACACGAAATTTCTTTGGGATAACCACATTTGGGACCAAACACATCTCTGCTGCCCGTACCGGGTCATATAAGTCTATCCCTTCAATGGCTTTGAGTCTGGCCTCCAACGCCTCTATCTTAGCTTGATCAATGCTATCAGATGACTTAGCCTTGTGGGATTCATTAGCAGATGCCTTCACAACTGTTGGGGATGGTGCAGGTGTCGTTGATTGCACAAATGTTGGATTTTGCTGAGATTCTTGACCATGTTCGCTCATTCTTTCCTCAGGCTGAACTGTAGTAGGAGCCGGAGCAAAGGTGATCGGTTGATTAGAAGGACCTTCATCAGAGGTATTTCTTAGTGTTTGCTTGAGTAAGCTAGTGAGGTGAGCCACACTTATTTTCAGAGACTCCAACTCGTCGTGCAAATAGGCCTCACGTTGAGCACGCTCTTCATCTTCCATGTTTCTTGCTCGAAGTCGGGTGTTGTAGACTTTTTGGGGACCTATATTTCGATCTAGCATGTATGCATGTTAAATGTATGAACAAGTAATTTATATGATGCACTTGCCCTTCGAGGGATGACATGATTTTTTTTTTATGACATATTCTGTAAAGAAAGATAGCGCATACAAACTAAAGACAGGGTCTATTCATGAATAGGTTTTCTACCTGGTCTCAAAAGGGTCTCATATCTGCCCAGTGACGTCCTTCGTAAAGGCAGTATGGGGGCGTTACAAAGAATAGTTAAGGCACGTATGCCCACCATTACCAAGCAGGCTCTCAGATATGAGTTGGGTGTTTCACGCATCTGAACCCGACCAATAGTCATAGGGCAGATCGTTAATTCCCCACTTAACTTAAAGGCTTGTGTATGCTTTGAAAAATATATACAGAAATTAAAGCGTGTAAAAAAAAATAAAAAATAAAAAAAATAAAGGAAATGTATATTTGAAAATAAACACGCAAACCACAACAAAAAACACAATAATCAGACAAAAACAAAGCTTAGTCCACAAGGTCCCCAGTGGAGTCGCCATTCTGTCGCACGTGTGCGGCGGCGCGGCGATCGTCCACCCTCAAGGAAAACATCAGAATATTTTATTCCTGGCAAAATAAGGAGAGACAAGGAATTCTTGTCTCTATAAGTGAAAATATGGACTGGGAGTCGCCACCTAGTGTTCTGGTTACTAGGAACCTTAACTGGTCTTTAGAGATCGGGTACGGAGACTGGTTTCGTAAAGGGAAGATATTAGCACCCCAACTACGCCCTACCTAAGGTAGGCTGCATTGTTTTAATGTCTGATAAAATATAAGATCGTGTTGTGGTTTATTATTGTTCGGAATACGCATTACATGTAATGTCATACCCCGGGTTCTATTGTCCGAAAAAGAATTAAATATCCAGAATATGCATTACGTGTAATGTCATACCCCGGATATAAGAGACAAACAAAATAAAATTTTTGTTGTTTTTTTGAAATTTTGGCCAATATTCTCTTGACTTTAATAAACTGGTTATTAAAGCCAAAATGCATGCTAAATATTATTTTTTTGACATATGAAAAATACGATATGATTTTTTAGATTTGAGACACTTGGCCGTATGCATAAAAATGTTTTTTTTTAAATTTTTTTTTTATTTTTGGAAGTTTGTGACAAAAAACCGGATATTGTAATATTAATAAAAATAACATAAATAAAAATAACCAGTTTAATAAAAATACTACCCGATATTAATAAAAATAACATAAATAAAAAATGAGAACATCATAAATATTTTTTAAAACAATAATATTTTTTCTTTTTTTTCTTTTTTTATGGGCCGGATCAGGCCCAATTGCATGGGTTGGGCCAAACCTGGCCCATTTACATGGGCTGGGCCGAACATGGCCAAATGCATGGGCTGGTTACTGTGCACATAGCAACCGGGGTTACTGTGTGCACAGTAACCAGAGAATTAATTAGCGTGTATAGTAACCGGGTTACTGTGTACACAGTAACCCGTGAATTAATTAGCAAGTTACTGTGCACAGCACAGTAACTTGCTAATTAATCTTCATCTGCTGCAGAACGTAAACGTTCTGCATGCAGATGAAGCCGAAGCCGAAGCAAAAAAAATGACAGTGGAGAAAGTTACCTGGAACGGTGTTGATGCTGGCAGCAGCTGATGCGGCAGGGGTGGTGGTGGTGGTTCGCGGTGTCCGGCGGTTTTTCTTCTCTCTCTCTCTCCTCTGTATTTTTTCTGTTTTCTCCTCTGCTGCTCCTTCTCCTTCTTCTTCTTCTTCTTCTGTGTTCTTCCTTCTCTCTCTTTTCCCCTCTCTTTGCTCTCCCTTCTCTTCTCTTCCCCCTCTATCGGGTCTTTTTTTTTCTGTTTTTTCTTCTCTCGGCCCTCCCCTGTATTTATAGGAAAACAGGGGAGGGCAACGTGCTGGGGCGGCCACTGTTGGCCTCCCCCTCCACTACCTTTCAACAGATAAAAAGCCAGGCAAGTGGGTGAATTGTGGGCGTCTTATTGCGCCAAAGCCGGGAAAGAAAGTAGGCGAAAAGAGAAGAAAAACAAAAAAAATTCTTCTTCCCCTGCTTCACTGCGTGTCCAGGGGAAGAAGATGATGGTGCCGTTCAAAACGGCACCGTTTTGGGTTTTTTTTTTTTTTTTTTAACAGTGCATGAAACGGCGTCGTTTCATTTAAATGGATTTGGCGCCAAAACGCGTCAGATATCAAAGAAGTCCCTCCATTTGCGCGCGTTTTACAATTTCATCCTTGGTCTCGGAATTCTTCAATTAAGTCCCTAATTTGACCAAATTAACTTCCAAAAATTATAATTTGACCCCAGAAAATTAATTTCTCCTAATTAAAGCCCAAATTAACTCTAAAATCAATTTTTTTTGCAATTAAAACCTCTATAAATTCAATTAAACCTTTAATAAAATTTAATTGAGTCCATAAACTTCTAATTTTGCATTTTTCTTCCTCAAATTGAATTTTCTTTGTCATCGGGGCTCTCATCAGTCAATGATATACTCTCAAAAATTAATTTTTATATTTTTGAACATCCTCAATCAATTTTTGAGCATTTTTAGGGCGCTCTAGCATTTTTTCACTGTTTTATTTTTTGAAAATATATTTTTTTGATTTTTTTGTATTTTTTAGTTTTTTATGTGGGGACCCAAAAATGGGTTACAACAGGGTAAAAAAAACTAACTATTCGAAGTCGTCAAAAGAAAATATCTTTTTAATAGCAGGAATACAATTTACGTATAAATTCATAATCCCTGATAATAAAATCAACAAAATAAAATTTTCGTTGTTTTTTTGAAATTTTGGCCAATGTTCTCTTGACTTTAATAAACTGGTTATTAAAGCCAAAAATGCATGCTAAAATATTTGTTTTTTTTTTTTGACATATGAAAAATACGATATGATTTTTTAGATTTTGAGACACTTGGCCGTATGCGCAAAAATATTTTTTTAAAAGTTTTTCAATTGGTTTTTTGTATTTTTGTATTTTTGAAAATTTTGACGAAAACTGAATATTTTAATACCGGATTTATATTTTTACGATGTAAAATACAGACCGATATTAAACAAAATTGATAAAAAATTATGCGAAAAAATTATAAAAATGTTGAAACAAATAATTTATTTTTATTTTTTTCTATTTTATTTTTTGCAATGGGCCGGGTCAGGGCCAAATGCATAGGCTGGGTCGAACCTGGCCGAAATGTATGGGCTAGGCTCGGGCCCAACCCACCTTAGCTGGTTACTTGCATGAGCACAGTAACCAGCTTCATCTCGCCTGCAGGCGTGCACCGTGCACGTCCTGCATGGCGAGGGAAGAAACGAAAACAAAAGAAAAAGGGGGCAGAGTTTACCTGGAGAGGCGGCGACGCCGGCGACTGCTAGTGGCAGCGGAGGCAGAGATGGTGCCGGCGATGGCAGTGGCAGCCTCTCCCCTGTTTTCTCTTCTTCTATGCAGAGGCGAGAACCTCTTTGTTTTTTTTTCTTTTCTTTTCTTTTCTTATTCTGCTCTCTCTCTCGGTCCTCTCCTTCTCTCCTTCTCTCTCGGTCTCCCCTTTCTCTCGGTTCTGTTCTTTTTTCTTTACTCCCCTTCCCCTGTTTTTATAGGCAAAAACAAGGGGGGGCGACGTGGTGGGGCGGCCACTGTTGGCCGCCCCTCCACTATTCGTTCAACGGATAAAAAGGAGGCAAGTGGGCATCGAATGGTGGGCGTCTTATTGCGCAAAAGCTGGGAAAGAAATTAGGCGAAAAGGGGGTAGAAAATCTTCTTCTTCCCCTGCCTCACGCGTCCAGGGGAAGAAGAAGACCTACAGTGCCGTCGAAACGGCACCGTTTCAGGTTTTTTTTTTTAAATCAACAGTGCATGAAACGGCGCCGTTTTGGTCAAAACGCGCCGTTTCATTTAAAAGGAAAAGGCGCCAAAACACGTCAGATTCAAATTTAGGCCTTCAATTTGCGCGCGTTTTACAATTTAGTCCTTGGTCTCGGATTTTTCAATTAAGTCCCTAATTGACCATTAAACTTCAATATTTATGCAATTAAGCCCCTGATTTGACCAAATGAACTTCCAAAAATTATAATTTGACCCCAAAACTTCAATTTCTTCCAATTAAAACCCAAATTAACTCAAAAATCAATTTTTCTTGCAATTAAACTCTCCAAAAATTCAATTAAACCTTTAATAAAATTTAATTGAGTCTATAAACTTCTAATTTTGGACTTTTCTTCCTCAAATTGAATTTTCTTTATCATCGGGGCTCTCAACAGTCAATGATATACTGTCAAAAATTAATTTTTATATTTTTTAACATCTTCAATCAATTTTTGAGCATTTTTAGGGCGCTCTGGCATTTTTTTAACTGTTATATTTTTTATAATATATTGTTTTTGAATTTTTTTTTGTATTTTATTATTTTTTATGTGGGGACCCAAAAATGGGTTACAACAATGTTAACTTATGTTAACAACAAATCAAGTTTCTTTCATAGCACAGGTGTTAGTTATATCATACGGTTGGCTATAAAAGTGTCAAGCATTTGTTGTACAAAGTGTTATACAACAAAAATCTAGATTAACCATTTAACAAATAAGGTATTAAAAATTAATAAGATAAAAAAATAAGACATGTTAATAACAAACTTTCTTAGGTATAAACATTGAAATCCATGTTGAGTTTATATTATACCTATTTCAACACCATTAATGAAACCTTTTCACCTTGACATAATAAACTTAGCTAAACATTATGAAGAAGAGAAACATAAATAAACAAGATGAGAACATGATTATATAAGTATAGTAAAGGAAATGAAACGCATAAACAAGATATTAATGAAACTATAACATGAAATAAAACTAGAACATTAAAACTACAAAGAAAGAAAGCAAGGAAATTATCTTGATCTGAACACCAAGATGCCTAAATGCATGGCAAATGCCTCCTTTTATAGGCCAAAATTCAGAACTATTGATTTGATGACTATTTGTTGAGTAGGTGGCCACCTCTTGACTTAGTAACAATCCTTATCTTCTTGTCTGCAGAAAGCATCATTGCTAACATCATAATTTAAACAGATAGTACATGAAAGTTCCGGGAAATTGTCTCAGCTTTCCAACAAAACAAGAATGAGGTCAATTGGACTTCTAGAACTCAAGATATGGGCTGAACACTAAACAATGTCTGGGTTGCAGAACAGATTCAGACTTCTCTTTTGATGCTAAGATTTGGACTTCCAAACGATAAAATTAAGTCTTGGACTCTTCATGAATGTTTTAGGTCTATGTCTTAGCTTTTAGCCATATAAACCAAACTGAAATCCAAGATCTATAGCTCCAGATATGACCTAATGACTGAACAATGTTCCAGTTTGAATTGAATCAGCATCTCTTTTTCTAAGCTTAGCTCTCTCTTTGTCTTCTCAATTTCAATAGTTAAACTCATCAATCAATCATTTAATTTATGTGACAGGCCTGCATTTAAAATGAACATTTACCATAAATTAAAGATATCTTATATTATCAGACTTGTTATTATAAAACATGTTCTAGTTAAGGAGTTATTGATACTTCAAGTGCAAAATAATGATATAAAACCTTGATAAAAATACACTTTTAAGTACTAATAATTTATGCCATCCTTTCTAGTTCAAAAAATATATCCAAGTGTTCATAACAAACAATATTAGAACAAATTATTCTCTACATAATTCCTTTCTCTATGAATAGGTGTTAAATTCACATAAAAAAGCATAAGACATGCATTGGACATATCATTGAAATCATCTTTTAATTGCCACAACCTCATGACACTGTTTCCTTTTATCTAAGTAATTTCATTATGAGAATAAAACTTCACAATCTAGTCCTTGAAAGAAACATAATAACAATTAGTACTCAAAATGTGAGCCTTTTGAACTGTCAAAACATCAGCTTTATTGAATTCCTTAATACCTATAGAACAAGAAAAGATACAAAGAAACTTTTCTTCATAATAACTTAATATACCCCCAATCCTAGGTTTTGGCTTGGCATTTGCATATGCATCTACACTCTACTTAAGCATACCTTAAAGAGGAGGAATCCATGATGATTCACTACACACTATTTCCTTAGTGGTCCACATAAGAATATCATTTTGTGATCTTAGTAAATATATCCTAGTATAGCAAAAACACCTATCACAACAAAATATTTTGTCCATGTTACAACTCTATAAAAAAAAGTTAATAATATATCATCCTAGTTTGTTTCCACTTCATTAAAGATCGAATTATTACAAGCATTCCAAATGGACCATACAACTCCAATAAAAAACAAACAACACACATTTCTTTGTATAGTTTCTAAGATCATTCAATGCCACTATAAAAAAACATCATTTAAAAGCTTTGGTAAGATTCATTTTTCCCTAACCATGCCACCAATTGTGACCATAACTTTCATACCATTTTATAATAAAGAAAAACATGGCTTGTAGTTTCAATTTTTCTTCTTCTTCTTTTTCTTCTTTTTTTTTTTAACAGAAAAGGCAATTGAAATCACACTCTTATAATAAATCTCATTAGTGGACAAAAGTTTTTGTAAGTAGTTTTATTCAAGATGGCAAGCCAAAGATTAAACTTAACCTTAGAAGGAGCAGAAAAGGACCATAAGTAATTTATCTTCTACTAAAAGAATTGTTTTAAGAAAAGAGGAATAACTTTTCACCTAAAATATATCTTTTTGATCTAGTCTCCAAATCTTTATGTCCACAACATCTCGAGTTAAAGAAATTCTAGATAGTAATTGCAAAAATTCCCTTTTCTTTTTCCTTTTCCAATCCTATTATCTTTTCCTTCATAATAAAGACCAATCCTAAATAATGTCATTCCAGGTTTCAATCTCTGAGATCAAAGCATTCAAATTTTCACACATAACATGACTAGAAAATATGCTTTTGAGAATGGAATCTCTTAACCATTTTAAAATCCAAAATAAAGTATAAGTCACATTCCCTCAACCATGGAAATTGCATTTTGTAAGCTATATAATAGTTTTCCATGCCATTAAAAGTATCATAAGTACCATTTCAATTAAGTGAAAGAGTTTCTAAAAATTTTAGAACCACCTTATTATTGTTAGGCTAATATTTCAAATCCAAAAAATTCCTCTAGGCTAATGAAATATCTTTATTATACTTTCATAACCATTTAAATGACATTGCTTTATTTTTTTTCCATAACAGACCCCACTCTTAATCCCTCTCTAGCTTTCGGCCTAACTAGGAAATTCAAAGCCACCTTATAAATAGTCTGCCCATTCATATCTCACTCTATAAGAATCATCTTTGCATGTAAAAAATATTTTTAGCTACACTAAATGGAATTTTAAACAAAGACATATAGCAAAGAGAAAGATTAAACAACACTAAATTTAATAAAAAAATTCTTCCATATACCGAAAGATACCTGAATTTTCAAGTTTTAAGACTAGACTCAATCTTTTCCACAACTGTTTCCAAGTGGAACATACTCTCATATTTGCTCTTGGAGGAAGCCCTAATTATTTAACATATAAACAACTTGATTTACATCTTATAGAGTCAATCACTCCTTTAGTAAATTTCAAATCAACATTGATTTTAATAGACTCTTATGAAAGTTAACTTTAAATCTAAGCATAGCTAAAACCAATAAAGAATGATTTTAATATTCTTAAGAGCTTCCATGTCATTCATATAAAATATCATTATATAAGCAGCATATTGAAGCAGAGTTGTTGATTAAGAGATGTGTCAAACAAAATCATTATTGGTTAAATATTTAATAACCTATTCTTTCTTGCTCTAACAACAAAATTATTAACCCTTCTATAACTACTTTAAATAAAAAGGGTGACAAAGGACCTTTGTTCATACGAAACTCATTAGATGGCAAATCATTTATACGTACAAAATGATGAGTCATCAGGATACATTCTCAAATTCAGGAGATTTATCTATCTCCAAAAATCATATAGCCATGACCTTACAAATGAAATCTCAAGATACCAAATCAAAAGCCTTTTGGAAATACACTTTAAAGAGAAAACCTTGAATCTGTTGCCTTCATATACTATCTACAATCTCAATGGCTAATAAAAAATAATCAAGGATCTCCTTCATATACTATCTACAATCTCAATGGCTAAAATCTCAATGGCTAATAAAAAATAATCAAGATCTCCTTCATATACTATCTACAATCTCAATGGTTAAAATCTCAATGGCTAATAAAAAATAATCAAGATCTCCTTCATATACTATCTACAATCTCAATGGCTAATAAAAAATAATCAAGGATCTCCCCTCATAAAATGAAAGCAGATTGAGGTTCACTTATCATCTTATCAATAATTTGTCTAATCCTCAAGGACATGATCTTGGAAATGATCTTATATGTCCTATTCAAAAGATTGATAGGTCTATATTTCATGATTTTTTTATCCTATTTAATCTTTATAATTAATGTAACATAAGCATTATTAATCCTTTTTAGCATCTTGATGGTATAGAAAAATTTTGAAATCAACAAAAACATCTCCTTTTCAATAAGTGGCTATGCTTTTTAATAAAGTCAAAATTAAAACCATAAGGTCTTGGGAGTTGTAGACCTTTCACAACTCCACACTTCCTGATTGACCTCCTCCAAGATGACCTCTCTCTCCAACAAAACTAAACAATTAAAACTTATTAAAACATGTAACTCTCATTTATAGCTTGGCAACTAAAGAACTAAAACTTAAAAAATTAAAACATGTTCCTCATATACAGCCTAATAACAATACCAGTTTTGCCAAATAACAATACCAATACTAAACAAATTAAATAAGAAATTTAAAGCCCAAGATTTAATCTCTGAAGCACTAGAAATAACATTCTCATAAACAATAATTGGGTTAATGAAGTTCTTCCCGTTAGAAAGAGAAGCAGAGAGATGAAAGAATTTTGTATTCGTATCACCCAACATACACTAATTATTCCTTCATAATGTTTGCTCAAATTTCACAACTCAAAGTTTAGACACTCAAGGTACAAGGTTGAAGATGTTAGTATGAAAAAATCATAGTAAAAAAATTTAGATTTCAAGATATTCAATTCAAAGACCGTGGTAAGCTAAGCTCAAGAGTTTTAGCTCATCTTGCATGATATTCATGTTGAAGGAATAATTTTGAGTGAATCCTTTCAAGTGGTGGCTGCAATTATTTAAAAATTATCACCATCTTAGAATGACTTTAAAAACTATCTTAATTACAAGATCACCATACTATAGGTAACATGGTAGATAAATTGCCAGCAAAACAAACAAGATCACCCAGTAAGGCAAGATGTCAGCTTTGGCCCTAACGCGCAGACGCAGCCTTTTCTGGGAATAGCTTCAGGAGCTACAAGCAGAGGAGTTCCACAAGTTGCTTGGAGCATACAATCTTGAGGCTTAGACTCGGCAGTAGTGATTAGTA
Organism: Populus alba x Populus glandulosa; assembly: GCA_033617975.1. Lineage (NCBI taxonomy): Eukaryota > Viridiplantae > Streptophyta > Magnoliopsida > Malpighiales > Salicaceae > Populus > Populus alba x Populus glandulosa. Next base: position 9,527,039 of record CM066155.1, on the reverse strand, counting down.
CTTAAAAGTGCATATTTATCAAGGTTTTATATCATCATTTTGCACTTAAAGTATCAATAGCTCCTTAACTTAAGCATGTTTTATAATAACAAGTCTAATACTATAAAATACCCTAATATATGGTAAATTTTCATCTTAAATGTAGGCATATCACATAAATTAAAGGATTGATTGATGAATTCAACTACTGAAATTTTAAAGATAAAGAAGGGTGAAGCTTAGAAAAGAGACGTTGGTGCAGTCCAAACTAGAACAATGTTCGGTAATTGGGTCATATATCGAGTTCTAGATGTCCCAATGATCTCAACTTTTTACACAGATTTGGTAAGACATAGGCCTACAACTTTCATTTGGACATCAAGATCTAAGAAGGCCCTTTTCAAGTCCAAATTATAGCAACAATGGAGAAGTCTGAATCTATCCTACAACCTGAATACTATTCAGTGTTTGGCCCATATCTGGAGTTATAGAAGTCCAAATGACCTCTATTTTTTTTTTCTGGAAAGCTAAGACAATTTGCTACAACTTTCATGTTTTCAAGTGGACCCAGTTCGGATGGTAACATTTTTGTTTTATTCAGACAAGAAGATAAGGAGTTTCACCAAGTCAAAAGTTGGCCACCCACTCAACAATTAGTCATCAAATCAATAATTCCGAATTTTGGCCTATAAAAGGAGGCATTTACCATGCATTTGGTTGGCTTGGTTGTTCAGATCAAGCTCATGCTCTTTATTTTTCTCTTTATATTTTTTCGTAATTTTTAAGTTTTGCTTTCATTAATATCTTGTTTATGGTTTTCATTTCCTTTCCTTTACTTAGTTAACTTGTATTTTCTTTATGTTCTTGTTTTGTTTATTTATGTTTCTCTTCTTCATTATGTTTAGCTAAGTTTATTATGTCAAGGTAAAAAGGTTACACTAATGGTGTAAGAATAAATATAGTGTAAACTTAATATGGATCTTAATGTTTAATATTAACATGTCTTATCTTTTTATCTTACTAATTCTTAATACCTTGCTTGTTAAATGGTTAATCTAGATTTGTGTTGTATAACACTTGGTACAGCAAATGCTTGGCACTTTCATAGCCCAACAGTATGGTATTACCTACACCTGGGCTATGAAAGGAACTTGATTTGTTGTTAACATCAGTTAACATCATGAATTCCTGACAATATTTAAAAGTTTGGTGTTATGTAAATAAGATAATTAATATGATCATGTTAATAATTTATAATGAGCTATTAATGAGAAATCATCCGATTGGAACCTCCTTTATGTATGGTTTCCAATTGAGTAATAAGAGTTTATACTATACTTGTTTGAAATACCATTGGTGGATCCTCTAACCTTGACATTTATTTTTTATCATTGTTTAATCCTTACATTAATCTTTCATCTCAAAGTTCTCATTAATTTCTTCATCTTCTTCTTTTATTATTATTATTATTATTATTACTACTACTACTACTACTACTACTACTATTATCATTATTATTACTATTACTATTATTGCTATTATTGTTATTGTTGTTATTATTATTGTTATTGTTATTATTGTTGTTGTTGTCTTGCTATTTATAATTTATACAATTAACCTCTCTGTGGTTCGACCCCGGTCTTGCCGGGTTATTTATTACTTCGACACTCCTGCACTTGGGAGAAGACATCAAGCTTTTAGTCGTGTCAAGTACCATTCAAACCAATCTCTAAAACATTCAAATCTCCAAGCATTCTCATCCAGAAGTTTTCTGGTTTCAGATATCGGTAATAAACACCTCTGCTACGGAAAAATTAACTGCATGAATTAATTCTTGAAAAATACTTCCTTTCGCTACCTTATTGAAGAGTTTGCCACCTTTTTCATATTATATAACATGGTAAATTTTTCTTAGGCGGCCATAGCCTCATACAGATGCAGCACATTTGAATGTTAACCAGTTCGATGACAGATATCTATCAATCGATCTGATCCATCATCCGTTCTTTCAGAATTTGTCTGCCCAGATTTAAGGTTTCTCCCATAGTAAACTTCAGAAAGGTTTTCTTGACCCAGCAATCTCCCAAAACCATTCTTTTCCATCGACACATTACCCCTGTTTTCCTTTTTCAATAAGAAATCCTAATAGACTGATATACTGCACATGGATCTTTTGAACTTGAAAGCTCGGCAGCTTACGCAAAGGGAACAAAATATAAATTATGTTACTAATCTCCTGGTGCATTCGGGCCCCAAATGCGAACCTGTCATGTGTTGTTTACCCATCTTCACAAGGGATGGATAAGGGCAACCTCAATAGCAATTGAGTTTCACATGCTTCACAGAATGAAAAAAACCATAGTTCAAGCACATCTTTGAGCACTGCCTGTTGTTCGCATTTCAAAGATGGAAAGGAGAGATGGAACACCAAGGTCGCATGAAAATATTGTAACATCACGAGTATCAACAATAATAACAATGGAAGTCCATTGTTCATGCACGAAACAAATGAATGCTCATATCAGAATCACTGGTAAGAGATTCAGACAAATGACAAAGTGGATCCAAAATGTGTCAACTGCCAAATCCAGTAACAATATGAAGATCAAGAAACAGACTCAAACCTAAATATTTCAAACAGAGAAAAACACTTGTAAGAACACAACATGAAGCCCAATTATATATTTTCTTTGATTGAAATCAGCAAAACAATATATCTCATAATCAAAAGAATATGAAAAAGATGATGCATTTGCATAAATTTGTAACATAGCAAAACTAAACAGATCACGAGACCCCAAAGATCTTACGGAGAAAAAGGGGACCTCAAGTTTATCCTAGAAGGAAAGAAGAAAAGAAATAAACAGGTAGCCTTGAGTAAATCTTAACGTTTAAGAGAAAGAAATGACAGAGGCAAGTACAATGTATCTATGTAAACCTAATTAAATTCTCTTCAGAATTGGGCAGGAAAAATTAAGCCAGGAAAAGTCTTCGCTGCTAACTAGGAAATGTATAATACAGAGAATAATGGTCTTTTAGGAATCTAACATATTTACCAAAAGCATTTAATTATGTAAGATTCGATTAATTGTTGGGTATGAAAATCTTGATAGTAATGCAAGTCTTTCACCAAACTTTCTTTCCAAGTTTTCAATTACCAAAAAAAGTATTACGCATTGAATGAGTAGATCTCACAAGCGAATCACATAAATCATAGAATACTAGTAAAGTAGAGGGGACGGATTTTTTTGTCAATAAAGAAAGCTGGGGGATGGAATTCAATCCACACATCCGAGAGGTGACAATAACACAGTGAAACTAAGAAAGGGAAACCAACAACTTTCCAAAATTATAAAACTATGGGCGGTGGTTGGATTTCATTACAGTTTTATCAGCCATGGAGCTCTAAGATCTTTCTTTTGTTTTATAAGGGGTTGCTTTCTTGAACTCCTATTTTTCTAATACTACGTCCCTACTATCAGAAAAGAATTATAGAAGATGGATTTCCCAAATATTGTAAGGGCTCAAAATCAAGTGAGAGTACAAAAGGGGATGGCTTCTCACCTCACAAATAACCATGTTATCATAGCAGACATTTTATCAAGACTTCCTGTGAAGACTCTCTCAAGGTTCAACTGTGTATGCAAGTTATGGTACTGCATGATTAATTCAGATCCTGGTTTCCAAGCCTTGCACCACAGCCGGTCGTGGAGGAATCCTCGGCTCCTTTTTCGATTGTCTGACTTTGATTTTAACCCTCTTGAACACCTCGGACACCGATATGCTTATAACTTTGTTTCGACAGATACTGAGGGGAAAAACATCTGTCTGATGCAAATTAAGGTGCATGAACCTGTTAAACTCATATTGCCAGGTTGCTTTGGTTTGCTTGTCTTATCTACAGACACACGTATTCATGTGTGTAACCCTAGCACTCGTCGAATTCTAGCACTGCCGGATTATAAAAGTAAAATAGCAGGATTTGGGGTCGGGTATCTGAGCTCAATAAGAAGACACAAGATCGTGCGGTTAATTCCTCGACGACCATCAAGCCTTCATTTAGAGTGCTCAGTTTTCACTCTTGCTCCAGGGGAAGAAGGATTTTCATGGAGGGTGCTGAATGATCAGTGCCCGTATTTGGTGGATCAGTTCAGTCTTCCAGCTTTTGCAAACGAAACAATCTACTGGAAAATCGACCGTCAGCAAGCCCTCAACAGGCATAACGATTTCATTGTATCGTTCAATATTAGAAACGAGAAGTTTATGACCATTACTCATCCTGCAGACTGGATTCCTACTTCTAATCTTGACTGGAGATCACCAATTCGAAATTCAACGCAACTGGTGGAACTACGAGGGACTTTGTGCATGATACAGACATTAGCATCCTCTCAAGTGGCAGTATGGAAACTGGCGGATCACAAGAATAGCATGTGGGTAAAAATATGCTTGATCGACACAAGCAGAATTCATCCGAATTTTGTTGGAGAAGTCCAGTGCATCAAGGATGGAGAAATCATATTCAACTCAGCTAGTAATCATCTGCTCTACTATGATGTGAGAAAGAAAACATTTAGAAAGAAGATGCTACCGCACTCTGCAGAAAATCTTACCAGTTATTGCGAAAGCCTTACTTCCCTAACAAGATGATGATAGATTGATTTACAGGAACTTTTTATTTTTTTTCATCACTTTGAACTTCTTTCAGTTGATAACCCCTTGAGTTTTGGCAAAATTTTCTTTTTGGGTCTTTGAAGTTTTGTAGGAGAAGGCTCTTTCTTCACTCTTCAAAAAAGAATTACAATAGGAGCATTCATGTGTAACTCGATTCTTTTCATGGCATGTATCTTTACTTCACAATCATCAAGCTTCAAAAACCTGCATTCTAAGATCCAGACTTGACAGTTTTGATTTATGTAATTGCTGCCAACATCGCTATTATTACAGAAATATTCACAGAAAGTTCATCTGGAGAGCACTAAAAACAATTAATCTACTATTCACTGGAAGTTCAAATCTGCGAGGATGGGTTTTTAAAGAAATATAAAAGGATCGTGGGAACCATGAAGGTGTTCCTGTAATATTTAGCAATTGAAGCCTTATGCATTTTTGGGATGTCGAGTGCCAGTGTTATACTTTTAGAAATGTAAACATGTGTCCTATTTTAAAAGAATATGGCTTATTGACCGAATTCCCTTGAAATTTATATAAAATCTATTTCTACTAAAAATACGATAAAATGCTAACTGAATTGGCTGAATTGATCAAAGTCTTAGATCTCTATTAGATATTGAAAAAAAGTGTTATTGACCTAAAGTGGAACATGATTAAAGAGGTATTTGAAAAGAGAAAAAATGACTCTAGATTTTAAAGAAAATGGCAGAATACTTGCTTTAGGAATCATTAGGTTTGTGTTATTTCCAAACCTCACTAGAATAATCAGTTTAGAGGTGACAACAACTTTTGTTTCATATGAAAACACTCAATAAATATCACTACGGTATTACTAGGAAAAATTATCTTAACACTCAACCATTTTAGAAGAGTTAGAAAGGGATCAATAAGATGTTATGAACAATTTTTGTACATATGGCTGATTAGCCATATAGAAATCAAGCCAGTATTTAACAACTTATGGTGGTTTAGTTAAAGATCATTGGAGATGGTTAAAAAAGATGAATGGGAGGACTTGAGCAAGGAAAAATAGAAAATAAAATTGCAAGGAATCTCGCAAAAAGAAGTGAAGTGGAAAGCCTCATAGATAAGAGTAACATATTTCTTGATAAGTTATGGACAAAAACAATGGGTGCCTCTAATAGGAGTGACCAAATATGTAAGTTGTGCACCCACTTTGGTTGTGAGGAAACTTGGGGGCATAGTATGTGCCAATGATGGCCGGGGTATCCCAATTCTTTGGGTGTTCAAGGATCAATCTGCTTTGGAAGTTATGGAGAACATCAAACAAGACTGGAAGCTTCTAGTATTGGTCAAGAAGGAATCAAATGGTTTAATAGATCTAATTACTAGTGAAAAGTATCTAAGGTTAAGAAATTTATCACTAGTCACCATCCCCATGACTCTTGGATTTAAAGTCAAGACTTCATAAGCTGTTGAACCAACTAAAACAACAAGGATTAGCAACGAGGAAGAGTTGAGAGAACAACTAGAAAAGCTCCAAATGAAGGTAGGCACAAAGCCCCTAAGATATTCCTTAAAGAGCAACTCCTCAATGAAAAGAAATTGAGAAAGTTTATAGAGCAACAATTGAAGAAAATGGATGAGAAAATCATGTCTTCAGAAAAGTAACTAGAAGAAGAAAAGGAAATTAAAAACCTAGCTGAGGAGGAGCAAGAATAATTTGGAACACATTAGATGCAAACCACTACTAAGCTAGAGGCTTTGATAACCAATTTCAATGATTGTCAATAAAGGGTTGATATGTCTTCAAAGACCCAAGTATAATTAGAAAGCCAGATCAGTAGTATGAAAGGTTATACAAGAAATATGTGATGTTTGAAAGTGAGCTGGTTAAAGCAAAAGCCAAAGAAAAGGTTGTTGGGGTCTTCAAAACTAATTTAAATAAAATAAGAGATGTAATCAACCTATTTGAGGAGAAGCTCGACAAAGAAAATGCCAAGGCAAAGCATTTGGAAGGAAAAAAAAAACAAATTGCTCAAGCACCACCACGAGATGATTAGCACCAACAATAATTAACTAAATAGGAACAACTTGTTCCTCCTGGAGAAGATAATAAAAATGGATGAACATTGACCGAGCCTTTGTCTATGCCCAAAGAATCCACCATAATTCTTAGCAAAATAGAAAGGATGTCTCCCAATATCAACAAAATATGGCTAAGACTAATGTTTTTCTTAAAAACATAGAAAATAAAGGCTTTGCCTTTCTCTTTGTAAATGATGATGATGAGCAAAATAGCTTTCAAATATAAAATATTTCATCAAGTATTAATGAAAAGGGCTTAAACCCAACCTTTTGAGCAATATCTCTTTATGATGAATGTATTCTTAATAACTATTGGCTCAGATTAATTTCTCTCAACAACTACAAAAAGATTGGAACCCTACTCGTTTATAAAGGAATGATGACAATATAGCAACCTGGAGTATAGCTAATTCATATTCAACATAGATCATCATGCATAATCATACATCCATATGCATTTATATTTTTGAATTATGGAATGTGCTTGGCGGGTATTCAAAATATAGGTCCCTGTTAAAGTCTACAATACTAGCTTCCTAAATGGATGGAAAACAAAGAGATGGCTTATCTTAAGGCCTACTATAAAAAAGATCTAATAAAAAAAAACATTGAGAAAGAAAATGCAAGTTAACTCGAGTTAACTTGACTAACCCGCACTCAGGATAATCTAACAGAAATAAAAATGAAAAAATCAAATAGCTCAATGACCAATAATTTAACACCAAATGATGAAATTGTAAAAAAAAATGAATTTCATAAAAAAACATTGAGAAAATAAAACTCGAGTCAACCATGGTTAACTTAACTAATCTATTACCTAGAATATAAAATTGGGATAACTCAAGAAAAAAAAATGGAACAAATGATGAAGCTAATATCCTAATAACCGAATATCAAATAATTACTTTGAAAAAAAAATCAATTTTCAATAAAGGACCCTAAAAAAAGGATGAACTTAAATTGGGCTTGATCATGAGGCTACAATTGCCCTATTGGAAGGCAATTATAACAAAAATAACAAAGTAAAATATTCAACCGTAAAACAATTTAAAATCCAAACAATGCAGACTACATGTACATGTGGTATAAAAACAAAATGAAAGAAAATAATTAGGGGTTAAATTGAAAACAAAACTACGAAAAGGAAAAACAAATTATCGAAAGAACAAGGACCAAAATTAAACAAAAAATCAAATGAACTTAAATGTTGAGGGAAAAAGTTAAAAAAAAAAATTAGAATACAATAATCAAAAGAATGATGATCAAAATTGAATTAAAAAATAAATGCAATAAAATGGCAAGGGATAAAATTGCAAAACTATAATATTTAAGAAAAGTATAAAACACAAAAATAGAGCAATCACAAGTAGAGAGATCAAAAGTAAAGATGCTAAAGTGTGCTCGACACACTCTAGCGCGTGGATGGCGTTCATGTTATTCAGGCGATGCATGTGACATCACCTGGTGGACGTAACTGGCATTTCGTTGTCTCTCTAGATGTGTCGTTGTATCCTTTTCCATTTGAAGTGGCATGTGGCAGCTGACGATAATCGGATTGTCACCCGTAGTCGTTTGATTTCTTTCTTTTTTTTTCTTACTTTTCAATTTTTATTAATTTTTTATTTTGTTCCTTTTTCATTTATAGAAGTTTTTTCTTTCAATTTCACAATTCAATAAAAAAAATTTGTTGTTTTATTTTTTTTAATTTAACCCTCATTCTTTCAAAAAAAATTTCTTTTATTAAAGTTATTTTTCAATTGAATTAAACCCTAATTGAAATTTTTCATCCCTCTAATTAATGTTTTTTCTCACCCTTATTTTTTGAATTCTTTTGTGTAATTAATGTTTTTTCTAGTTTCATCTTTCAACATTTAATTTGTTGGAAATTCAATTTCATACGATCTCATTGTTCTGCATTTTTTTTTAATATTGATTTTTTTTATCATCTTCAAGTGTTTTCTATGGGTTTATTCCGGTCTCATAACATAAATCATAAGTTTTGCATGTCTTTTTTAAATATAAGTTTTTTTTAATTGTTCTGTTTATATTTTATTTTTCAAGGTATTATTTTAATTCATCTACACACACAAATAAAGTTTATTTTTTAAAATAAAAAATATTTATTTTTAAATTATATTATTGATGTGTTTAGCCTTGCATAATATTATGTTTATTCAATCAATTTCGTCATAAAGTTTTTAGGATGTAAATTTATCTTTTATTTATTAAATAATTAAATTTAATAAATAACAATCAGAATCGTTATTTTTATTTTTTAGTTTATATTTGATATTTGATATTTTTTATATAAAAAAATATATCAAACCGTTCTGCATACCTCATAATTTAAAAAACAAAAAAAAAACAATTATATTAAATGACTACTTTTTATCGATACAATAAAGTTTAAGTCTGTAGTCTGTGGTGAAGGGTTGGTCATGAGTGGGATAGTGTTTCACCAGCAGCAGTTGGTGTTTCTTTCCCATCATTACAATGATGGGAAATGCTGTTCAGTTCCAAGAATTAAGGGGCAAAGAGTGAGCTTTCCTAATTTGCAACATGGATATGCCGCTTCTTGTCCAAAATTTGTCAAGTTATCTCCACATGCTACAGTCAGTGGCTCTGGTGGTGCCCAATATTCTGGTAACCAGTTCTAACACCATGTAATTTCCGTTTCTTACTTTTGTAGACATCGTCACTTCACGCTTATTTTTGAGATCTTGTTCTGCTAATTTGTGACTTGTGAGGGTTTTATTAATTTTTATTGTTTTTGGTTTTCGATCTCCAGAGCAGTGGCTGGATGCTAGAACAAAGCAGAAAAGAGAGAAAATTGCTGGTATAGATCAAGATGAATTATTAGACCCTTCACTTTTAGCTGATCCAGATAGTTGTTTTTGTGAGTTTAGAGGGGTACAGATACACCATAAGGTATATGATGCAGAATCACAGGCAAATAATTCATCTCAAAGCCACACTCTTTCGCAAGTTGCTCGTAATAATTCTTGGAAGCTTGGTCTTCCTATGATCTTGTTACATGGTTTTGGAGCTTCTGTTTACTCATGGAGTCGAGCTATGAAGCCTTTGGCTGAGCTCACTGGCTCCAAAGTTCTTGCCTTTGACAGACCAGCTTTTGGATTGACATCCAGGGTGGATGCTTCCACGCATTTATCAACTGGTACCAACGATGCAAAACCATTGAATCCATACTCCTTGTCATTTTCAGTGCTTGCTACCTTGTACTTCATTGATTTCCTGGCAGCTGAGAAGATAGTTCTTGTGGGGTATGCTCATTTCTCATGTTATATTGGTGTGTTTACTGCAGGCTTTTTCATGATTCAATGATTTTGTTGTCACATTTAATTTCTGGGCTTGTGAGGATGGGAGAGGATAGCGATCTTCTGGTCTCATGAATAACACATCCATCAGAGACATTTGGCCAAATGATGATTAGAGAGCATTAATGATACTAATTGTGTGTGTGTGTGGCCAGCATCTACTGTTGTTATGTGAATTATTGCTTCGATAATCCTGTTTGTGTGCTCAAGGAGAAGTTATATCGTTCATTCTTATGGCTATGATAATCCTTTTAATTAGTTTTGTATATCTATTCGCCAGAACATTGTTTAATGTTTGCCAGTAAATGGAGTAGGATAAGTGGTATCAGGACTAGAAAATAGGGGCATAAGTGCACCATAGAAAAATAGACTAAACTATTGTTGTGGAAAGTCTCTTGTTTTTGGTTTTCAGTTTTGGATAAATCATTAAAAATGGTCTATACTTTTACCCTCATCATTAATATCTTGCTGCAAATTGCCTTCTCTTCTCCCATGTCACTTTTGTGAAATCTTGTGACTCTCTGAACTTGTTTAAAAATTTTACATACTAGGCACTCAGCTGGTTCTCTTGTAGCAATTGATTCATATTTCGAGGCTCCCGAATGCATTGCAGCTCTGATTCTCATTGCCCCAGCAATACTTGCTCCACGCGCAGTTCAAAAGCTTGCGGGACAAGATAAAGTTGGAAGAGAAAACCAGACTGAAGGGGACATATCAAATTCAAATATGTTAGCAAAGCCATTTATCAAGATTTTTGAGATTTTATTGAAGTGTATTACAGGCATTACTCAAGCAATAGTGCAGATGGCAAAGGGGATGACAGATATGCTTAACTCAATATATAAGAAAGCATTGTCAGCTATTTTGCGCTCTGCCTTTGGTGTAATGCTGGTATTTTTCTTTGTGGATGGTTGGATGGTCTTAATATTTTCTTTGCAATATTTCTAGATCTTGCTGATTCAATTGATTGTTGAGAACTGTTAAAACTAAAATATTAAAGACTACTCGCATGCAGAAATGTTTCTGGTGTTATCATCCCAATTTCAGGAGACACCAGCAGAGTAAATTGTTTTAGATGTGTAGCAATTATAACAAAAAAAATTGATTTCCCTAGAAATAGCGTTCTCTTCACACATGCCCAATGCTTGTTTTTATGAACAGTATATAGCCAACATTTTTTATTACAAGGGAGATTTTCGAACCCAAGACCTCTTGGGGAAGAGGAACATGGGTGCTAATTGAGCTGCAAACTCATTTACATGATATAGCCCATATTATTAATGCAGATTTTAGAAAGTGCCTTTTCTTCTCTCTTTGTTCTTTTTTTTTGGGTGTGTGTGTGTGTGTGTGTGTTTGGCGGGGGTGGGGGGCAGGGAGGCGTGTTTAACAATGAGCTCTATCTGCAATATGTAAGTGCCATAACAATGATTTCACTACTTGATTCTCAGATAAGGATGATAATCGATAAGTTTGGTAGAGCAGCAGTGAGGACTGCTTGGCATGATCCAAATCAAGTGACTGAACATGTTCTAAATGGCTATACAAAGGTAACTTAGCTCTGTCCTTGTGTCTTATTAGCTTTGAAAATATTAGAATGAAATATTTGATGTTCTTCATTTTATGTTAACTGCGTATTTCTTACCTTGAAGTTATTTATAAATGCAGCCTTTAAGGGCCAAGGGTTGGGACAAGGCTCTTGCAGAGTTCACTGCAGCAACACTCACAAATGCCGGGTCTGAATCAAAGCCATCAATGTCAAAAAGACTTGATGAAATCTCATGTCCTGGTACTTGCACTAACTTTAAGTCCAGTCTTCCAAAGCTGTTTAACTCGGAAAACTGCTTTTCTTGAAAAATATCTATTAGGAAGTAAAGATTGAGAAATGAAGACAGTGAGATGAAAGGCATTTGGGTGGATTGGTGATATTTTTTGGTTCATAGTAATTGTAATAGTCAAACTAATGTGGCAGCCCGTCTCTAATCTGAATTTTTTAGGACGAGTGGGATGAGGAGGGGGCATGGAGGTTTAATATATGGTTCAACGAAGGACCTTTTCTCTATGAGAATTTCTCTACATAGAAATTCTTGGTTTAGCATCATTCTTTCAAGTCATGAAAATACCATCTGCTATGCCACCTTAATTATTGTAATTAACTGGTTAAATGAAATGCTGATTCTTGTGTTTTTGTTGATGGATAATGAACTACCAGTTTTGATCATCACGGGAGACAATGATAAAATTGTTCCATCTTGGAATGCCAAGAGACTTTCACAAGCTATACCTGGTTCTTGTCTGGAGGTAATTAAGAACTGTGGCCATTTGCCACACGAAGAAAAAGTTGAAGAATTTGTTTCAATTGTTTACAAGTTTCTGCGTGGAGCTTTTGGTGATCAGAAGGAATTATCTATGCAAGCAGGAGCAGTAGTTTAAATTACGACCCCCGACTTGCACCCTTCTCTTAACTTGTATGTATTTGAAAGCTGTTAGTAGATCAGATGAGAACACCTTGCGAATTGTGTAAAAGTAGCTTTCTGATATGTCTGAACTATGATTTTCTGTTGATTTGATGAAATAGTATTCGACTTGGAAAAAGTATTCAATTGCTCAACTCAGAGAAACAATGACGAGTGTTGATGTTCTTACTACTACATGGTGATTCCTTGCTTTTATTCTTTCGCCCCTTCTCCCTCCTGGTGGCTTGAAATTCTTTCACATATTACTTGAACTGCTTCTGGCTTTCGTTTCAATGATATTCAGATGTATGTTGTTTATAAAAGGACATCTAATCAAGTGGGGGTTTATCAGAAGCTTCCGGTTATGGGCATGACTACAGCTATCATCGTTAGTTCTAGAAATGAATGAAAACTTTGTTGTTTTCTTCTCCAGGATCCCCTTCTATTAGAAAGGAGGATTTTTTTTTGTTATATGCATCCCAAGTTGATTCTTTCCTTTCATTTTAATGGATACCAAGTCGATCATTTTATTTTTATTTACGTGGATTTCAAGTTGATCCTTTAATTTTTACATTAGATGGATCTCAAGTTCATTATTTTATTTTCATGATTCCAAGTTGATCCTTTAATTTTTATAAAAATGGATCTTATGTTAATCCTTTCATTTTCATTTGTGGATCTTAAGTTGTTCGTTCCATTTTTATTTGTGTGGATCATAAATTGATCCTTTCATTTTCATTTGCATGGATCTTACTATAATCTAATTTTTAACTCAACCATTTCAAAAATATTTTCCACGAATAGGAAAATATGTATTTCCAAGCTTTTCAAAATTTCTCAGTTTTAAATTGGTCAAAACAAATTTTTAAAATTATTTGAGTAGTCTAAAGGCTACAATTGAAGAAATATTTGTTATAATTAAAAGAATTAAAGGACCAAGGATTGAAGTGTCAAATTAGCATGCCTTTGAAGGTCCTATTAATTCAATCAAGGGTCTAATTGAATAAATTTTCAATTTTATAACTAATTTTAATTATAATTGAAGAGACTTGAAGATCAAGAGACCATATTAAAAAACAAAGAACTTAAGAGGTCAATTTAATTTTGACTAAAGAACCAATTGAGAGAATTTATTGGTTTGTTCTTAATTTTATCTCTAATTGCATAATTGAAAGTTCAAGAGGATTAACAATGAAAAGACGTTGAAATTTAAGAATGATTATGAATTTTAACCTCACTACATATTGTTGTTTTGAGCCTAATCCCACAACCTCTCATTGTTTTTTCTGATTTGGGTATCGTTTAATCCAAGTGAGGTGTTAATATAACAAATTTTAGGGTCATTTAGAATTTGGTTGTGTTTTTTTAAGTTATGATAAGCTAACAACAAGCATAGTACACTTGATCTCAACAATTAAAATATGATGATTTAATGAAGTATCATTTAATTAAAATATATTTTAAAAATTAAGATCTAGAATATAATTAATACAAAGATTATATTTCTAGACCTAAAAAAAATCAAATAAAAACTTGATTAAGTTAATTTATAAAATTGTCCTGAATTAATATATGAATATTATGTAAATTGATATTTTATCAATTTATAAGGTGTTTTAGATTTTTCTATAAATAGTAAAGTATGCCTTTTATTTTTGTATTGTTATTTGTTAGATAAAAAAAAACTACATAAATCACATAATAGAGAGCTAGCACTCTAAGCATGGCAATCCATCTTTTCTAAATAAAGAATTAGAAAATTTTTCATTAGTGGTTAATGTAAATTACCGCTGAATGTCAGACAATTAAACAGCTTGTTGTTTGCGACAACTCAACTTTTAAAGAATTATTCAAAGCCAATGATTTAGATAATAAATTTCTAAACAACTTTAAACCTGTCTAATAGGATTAGAAAGAGTTTTAAAATTTTTTGTTTTATTGTTTCTATTGTGTGTATAATATTTAAGAACCCAGGAACTCCTGCTTTTAACTTCATTCCATCTTTTTCTGTGTTTGCCGATGTTGTTTTACTGATTTCTTGTTCTTTCTTTTATAGCTGCTGATGCACTACCGTGGAAGTGGCAGCATGTTTCTTTTGGTGTCATTATTGTTGCAATATCATGGTTCATATACAAGGGCGGAGGTACTTAGAGGGCTGAGGAGGGCTGTAGCCCAGATAGGAAAAAAAAATAAATAAAAATCCACAGTTACTAAAGAAGCATATTTTCAAGAACAAAAGCTAGGAAATAAAATATCCATCAAGTTTGGTTTTAACAAACCAAAAAGCAAATGGAGCTCTATCATTTTTTTTTTACCGACCACTAAATTATTTTTAACAAAAATTTCAATTATCTTGCATAGTAAACTTTAAAAAAAAAAACAACTTAATTTTTGAGTTTTTTCCCACACTTAAAAAAAAACAAATTAAATTAAATGTTGAATAATAAAACTGGAATAAAAAAACATGAACTTAAAAAAATAAACTCAGACAAATCACCTAAACTTAAGTTAATGTCCTAAATTCTAAACTCGTTAAATTCTAAAATCAGGCTCAACCAAGAAGCCCAGATCATGTTAAAGTAAGAAATAATATATATATATATATATATATATATATATATATATATATATATATATATATATATAAACTTGTCAAGGTTTAAAAACATAACAATAAAAAATGGAAGATAAAATCGCAAAAAAAAAATCAAATAAAATAAATAGTAATAAAAAAATAAGAATTAAATCTAATAAATTTAAAAATTACAAGGGTATGAAATTGAAAACAAATTTCAATTCTATAAAATAATTCAAATAAAAAAAAATATAAATTATACCTAGCTCTACTTTAGAATTTAAGGACAACTTTAAATCATTTAAAGCTGATGCTATTTCCAAGCTTGCTGAGAAATTTTATCCTGAAGATTTCAATGAACAAGAAATGTATTATTTAAGATTTTAGCTAGAGCATTATCAGATTGATGTGATTCATCATAAGAGTTTTCAGAATATATCTACTAGGAGTGATCATTTTCGGTTCGGTTCGGTATTTATAAAAAAAAGTAACCAAACCCAAAAAATTTTTTTTGAAAAAAACCTAAACCGAATCAAAACGTGTTCAAATCGAACAATTTTGGTTCGGTTTGGTTTTTTAGAACAAAAACCGATTCAAATCGGTAGGCTCGATTTTTCCGGTTTGGCTTAGTTTTTTCGGTTTTAAGCTTATAAAACCAAAACCGAACTAGTCAATTTTTTTAAAATTTTAATCGGTTTAATTAGTTTTTTTATGATTCAGTTTTTTCAATTATTTTTTTTATTTTCTCGATTTAATCGGTTTTTCGGTTTTTTTGCTCACCCCTAATGTCTATCATTTCTGAATTATATCGAGGATTTGCTAAAACAAATAAGTCACAGCACTATCATTTGATTGACAAGTTGATTCATCTTGTTTTGACTTTGTCTGCATTGCCACTACAGAGCGGATATTTTTATCTATAAAACATATTAAAACTGTGTTTTGCAATAAAATAAAAGAGTAGTTCTTAATGTATTTTATAATGATTTACATTGAATGAGAGCTTGTTGAAGATATTAATTCGGATTCGATTATAGATGAATTTTATTTTACGAAACATCAAAAAGTGCAACTTTGATATTGTATTTTGTTTTATTTATATTTTGTATTATGTATTTGGATTGAAACTTTATTATTAATTTGATAAATTTATATATACAAGTTAATAATTGATCTTAAAAAATAATTTATGTATATTTATATTATAGCCTAGGATAAAATAGGTGAGCGCTGCGTGTCAGTCCTTGCCGGATATGAAGAGCGCGTGGATGGATATTGTGGGATGATCAATAATAAACTATCCCAGAGAGTTGATTATCAAAGGACACAGATTCATGAGCCTGATGAATATATAGGTCACCATGGAGCCTGCTATCCAGTCCACAGAATGATAGGCTGCTGAGCATAAGATTCTTTTGAAATCATCTCCTTCACTGCTTCAATTACTGAGACCATTTCTTGTCGCTGAAATTGAGCAGCCACTCTTCTGTCCTCGCTGCTGTGAACAGAGCAAGCACATTAGCTTGCACTAGTATCAAGTATGATGGCCGATGCATCGTTAATATCATTTTAAAAAATAACTATTTAAAAATATTAAAAGTGCAGGAAAATTTTCAAGTGACTTTAATATAGAATAACATAAAACTAAGAATTTAATGTTCATATCACATTCAACAGATGAGTCTAGTAATTAAATCACCTTCAAGAAAATTGAATCTAACCATCACACAAATCCTAAAGACTTAGATCTAACAGCCAAATAAACCCAAGAACATTGGATTTACCGCCATACTTAATTAATGTTTTTTTATAAATTTTATTTTATTTTTATAAAAAAAATAATTAAACTACCATTAAACTATCCTAAACAGAAATCTTAATTAATTTTTTTTATTTTTTCTAAAAAAAACATTTAAATTACCTTTTAAGTATTATAAACATAAATGTTAACTAATTTTTTATAATTATTTTTATTTTATCTATAAAAAAGCATTTAAACTATTCTTGAAGTATCCTAAATAATTTTTTATAATTTTTTTTTATTTAAAAAAAACATTTAAACTACCATTTAAGTATCCTAAACAGAAACAGTAATTAATTTTTTATAAAAAAAATGCAAACATTTAAACTACTCTTGAAATATCTTAAATAAATTTTTTAATAGAAGTTTTCTATTATTTATAAGAAATTGTTTTTTAACTGACCTTAAAATATCATAAACAGAAACTCTAATTAATTTTTTTTATAAATTATTTTTATTTAAAAAACATTTAAAATATCTTAAACAGAAATCCTAATTAATAATGTTTTTTAAAAAATTATTTTATATAGGTTTTTTGGTCTGGCGGTCATGCTAGACCCAAAAGAATTGGGAATGACGCCCACGATTTTTTTTTTTATATTTAAACTACCCTTAAAATATTTTAAGCAAAAATGTTAATTATTTTTTTATATTTTTTTCTATAAAAAAAACATTAAAATTATCCTTGAAGTATCCTAAATAATTTTTTTTTTTATAAAGTTTTCTATTTTTTATAAAAATAAACATTCAAACTACTCTTGAAGTATCCTTAATAGAAATGCTAATGAATTTTTTTTATAAATGTTTTCTATTTTTTTAAAAAAAAATATTTAAACTACCCTTGAAATATCCTAAACAAAAATACTAATTAATTTTTTATAGTTTTATTTTTATTTTTTATAAAAACAAAAATTTAAACTACTCTTAAAGTATCCTAAATAAAATTTTTTATAATTTTTTTCTAGTTTTTATAAAAATAAAATAAATTATCCTTAAAGTATTCTAAACAGAAATTTTAATTAATTTTTTTTATTTTTTTATTAAAAAAACATTTAAATTATCCTTTAAATATCCTAAACAAAAATCTTAATTAATTTTCTTTATTTCTTATAGGCTCTTAGATCTAATAGCCAAGTCAGACCCACAAGCATTGGTTCTAGTGGTCATGCCATACCCAATGCTTGACCTACTTTTTTTTAGACCGGAATCATGCATGGCACATGTTTTTTTTTTAATCGGCAGCATAATTTTATAGGAGGAGAGGGCAAAGGAAGGAAGGAAAAACCCCTCTGGGAGCTCCTTTGTGGGCCTCTTTGGCACCAACGCCTTGCCACTATGCTTGGGTGGCAAGGCGCATCGAAAGACGCCTTGTAAGGCAATTCTTGGTTTTGTTTTGGGGCCACACGCGTCACCCAAATAACGTGGGCGGCACCCACCTGGTAGCACGTGCCCAGCACGCTTCAGCCATTAAACTGCTCCAACAGCTTTAGCATGTATTTGAACTATTTCAAAGAAAATGAAAATTCAAAGAAAATGAAAAGACAAAGAAGCCCCTGACTGCATGCTTAGCAAGTTTTTTGACAATAACAATTTTATCATTACATTGCTCCAATTCATAGTGATCTGTAACTAGATAAACAATAAAAAGGTGATCAGTAAAACCATGAGTTTTAGTTTTCGTCGTAATGTAATGAATAGATGAAGTTTTGAAGCTCAGTTAGTCAGGTTATCTTCTGTCGTCAATTCTAAGACATCTATGGCGGTAAAGTGCATGCCACTTGATTTGTGAACCTTGATAAAATGTACAGAGGAACTTTAGAACAAAGGCTGAGCCAGAGCTTAATTAGCTGACAAGAGTCGAATACATTCGCATAAGATCTAGCAGAGGGGTTCCAGATCTAAAATTCCAAAACAGCTTCAAGAGTGTCCACACTGTATAGCTTGCATATAAGTTCACTATGGCGGCCAGTATTCATCTAATCTCATACAAGGTCACCGTATATAAGACAATCCACAAAATTTATACATGCATTGGCTTATAACATCAACGCAAACCATTACCTTCGTTGGCTTATAACATCAACGCAAACCATTACCTTCTGCATCCTCCTTGAATCCAGCTTCAGTACAAACTAAGCCTGGAGCAGCTCTTTTGCCTTCTCCAACCAAACATTGTAAATTTCATCCGAGAACAGAACAAAATGCACCTACAAAGAGCAATTTAAAACAGAACCAATAAGATTTCAAGGCTACAATAATTGGTCCATATATTATTGGTATGTTTCTGCTATCAAATCACAGAAACATCTAGGGAAGACAGGATAAATTAGCCTGGTATCAAAACTCAGGTTTTTGGTTGATATTTGCAAGCTACTGCATCCACTGGACAAGTGTTGATGGAGATGGCGGTTTTCATTGCTATATGATGGTGTTAAAATGTTGAATTAACAAGTCCAGTGATAAGCACAACAAATTCCATAAAAGCTTAATCTTCTTTAGTTACTTGGAGTGATTGATATGAATAATCCCACTTCAAATGTTTTTGTTTTTTTTTCTAGAATATCCCAACAAGAATATTAAAAGTGATTCTATGCACAGAATGCATGCGAGGAACCAAAAACATTAGCAGAGGAGTTCCATAGAGATATAATAACAATCTATAGTTTTGTTCTATCCTAGGATTCTATATAGTGTTCATTCCAGATCATAACAGTAACAATTTGCTTAAGGAAATTCTGCAATGGTCAGATAATCAAACAATGTAAAAAAGCCAGATCCAATTTGCAAGTTGGAGTGATATTGGATTCCCATATGATGATGTTTGATGAGAATAACATAATACATACCTCTTTCAAGTCATAAGCAAATTCTTTAACTGTTGATATAGCAACTTTGGCAGCATCCTCATAAGGATAACTGAAAATAAAAATTAAGAAAAGAAAAATTGTGAGAGATTGATGATACTGTCACACGGTTTTCACAAACACCAAACCGTGAAAATTTCAAAATCTGGTATTCAATCAAGTACTCGAAAGCTTGAGATTCGACCCTTACGGAAGGCCATTGTCACAAAACAAGCAATCAATATGAAAATTCGTTTCCCAATCAAATCATCCTAACTCAGGCATAAAAATCAAGAGCTAAAACCATTAAAAAGTAAGTTTTCCATCTATTGACAAGGAAATTGTACAATTGCTATTAGGGTTTTACCCTTGACCATGCAAATCTATGTATATAAAATTTCAGGCAGTAAAAAGCCCAGGTGGTTCCCTTTGGTCAACAGCTACTTACCCATAAACACCACAAGATATGGCAGGAAATGCAATGTACTTAATGTTGTTGTCTTTAGCCAAAATCAAGCTGTTCCTGAAACCATTGTAGGCAAACAAGAGATGTTGTTTAGAATGATAAATTAAACTAATGAGAAATTATGCTATTAAGGTTATGATATACCTGTATGCATTCCTAAGTGAGGCTTCAGGGTTACCATCAACATCATAGATGGGGCCAACAGTGTGAATCACGCGAAATGCAGGCAGATTGAAACCTCTGCATATATTCAACATGTCATTAATATAATGATAAATATGTTCAAGGATGGAAAAATAAACTCCATCATGACAAAAAAAAAAAATGTCAAGCAAGAAGATTATACGGAGTAATTCTTGCTTCTCCAGTGGGGCATCGAACTCCAGGTCGGACTTCAGGGACAGTATAGCATGCATCTCGTAGTTGCGGTCCAGCAGCTCTATGAATGGCTGACAGAATGAATTGGAATTCCAAATTGTTACAAGCTTTGTCAGAAAACTATTACAAATGATTTTTTGAGTAGATTGAAAAGGAAACAAAGATTAAATAAGAATACCTCCATCTGCACCCCCACCTCCAAGCATTCTTTCATTTGCTGGATTAACCTGCAGAAGATGATAATTGAATTTAATATAAATGCATGCAATAAAAAATAAGGAGTGTGTGTGTGTGTGTGTGTGTTTATACAATATATAAGAACTTGCATGATGCACCCATTGACATGGATTAGCACATTATGCATTACATGTGACTTCAATAAACCCATGAAGGAAAAATTAAACCCATCACCAAACTGACTCGGGTCTAGGAATCTATGGAAACATTATGCATTACATTTTTTTCATAGCTAGTGAAATTAGAACTCAGAAGGCATGGTAATGGTTCTAAATTGACTCTGGCCTGTTTTCAGCACAAAAATATAACAAAAAAAAAAAAGAGAGAATAAAATCAAATCAAATTGACTTGCAAGAAGTACTTATCAACTGGTGCAGTTACGCTAATTGGCTAGTGGGGATTGGGGAAGACAAATAATTATAAAATTTTAGGAAACCCCATTTTCACATGTAAAACAAACAATCATGAATTTTCGTAGCATGAAAATATTAAGATAACAACACTCGTAGCATCAAGCTAAATCGAATCAAGAAAGAACAAAACCCAGGAAATAAAAATGAAGGGTTTACAGCTTACAATAGCATCAGAGGAGCCATCAACAGACCACTTGGTGATGTCTCCTTTGTTAATTTTGACAAGACAAGGAGACAAGGCAAAAACATTGGTGTTTCCTCCATTATCACATGGCAAGGTGGAAACCCCAGCTGCAGAAACGAAAGCACCACCTAAGGTGTCCATCAGAGATGATGATGTCAAGGGAGGTTCGAAGAGGAAATGTCTTTTGTTCTTGTTATTTGGGTAGGAGAGAGTCCTGTTAATACGAGGTAGTGGAGAGTAGTTAGAAACGAGGGATGTTTCTAGACTTCCTCTAAGTCGTCCTAGTATGGGTGTTCTGGCCGCCCCAATCATTCTGGTGCTTTTTTCTATTTTTGTCTTCTTCTCTAGCTTTTGAGGGGATTTGAGTAAATAAAATATTAAAATATTATTTTTATATACCTTTTAAAAATATCAAAACCTTATAAAATATTATTAATCAGAATAGCATTTTTATTTCACTTGTTTTTTAAAATTTGATTTTTTTAACTCTATAATTGTTTTTATTTTATATAAAATTATTTTAGTATCATAATCTTTATTATGAGTTTGGTATATTCATCTATATTGATTTTTTTAATTAATTTTTAAAAATAATTTTTAAAGAAAAGAAAACAAGGGTCTGCATGGGGCCTACTAGGACAATCTGCATTGACGGGCTCTTTTTTTCACATATGGGATGAATAACAATCCTACTAGGGTTTATTTTTATATAAAAAAATTAGACAACACTTCATCTATATTGCTTAGCTTGCGGCCATTATGGTGGCCAAAAAACCAAGGGTCATGGATTTTTCAATCAAAAAATTGAATTTCTAACTTGTTTGTTTACTTAAAACTCTTAGAAAACATCATAAAAAAACTTGATAAATTTATTCATAGTCTTTATATATATATATATATAAACCCATCATAAACCTCGAAAATAACTAGGGTTATTTTTTGGAAAATAGTTTTTGGAAAACCATTTTCCAAACTTTCTTGTGTTTGTTTGTCATTATAAAAATTGGTCAACAAAAAATATTTTTCGGTCAACGGAAAACACTTTCTAGTTAACATAAAACACTTTTTAGTCAAAGAAAAATTTGGCTTGGTTTTCAGGAAAGTGTTTTTCCTTTAACTGTGTTTGTTTTTCGAAAAGTAATTTTCGGAAAATCACTTTCCAAACTTTCTTGTGTTTGTTTGTCATTAGAAAAGTTGGTCAATGGAAAACATTTTCTAGTAAAAGGAAAATTTAGCTTAGTTTTCAGGAAAGTGTTTTCTTGGAAAATTTAGGCGGAAAACACTTTCCGAAAGTTGTGAAAAATTTAGAAATGTCATTATTTGTTGATTATATCAAATCTGATCCTCAAACTTTTTATTGCTATATTTTTTTTTTGAATATTTATTTTTCAATTTTATCTCTTAAAATTTTATTTTTATATTAACTTTGGTCCTTTTTTTTATAATTGCTATTTGCTTTTTCCTTATCATTTTTTTATTGAAATTTTTTATCTATCAAATTTTATCCTCATTCTTTTGATTGTTACTTATTTTATTTGAAATAATTTCATGAAATATTGATTATTATTATTTTAATTTCTTCATCTTTTTTTTAATTTTTTAGATTTAATCTCTATTATTTTGATTATTATTTATTTTATTTGAGATATTTATGAAATTATATTTTTTTCAATTTCATTCTCATTCAACTTTTTAATTTGTAAGATTTGTTCCTCGTTATTTTAATAAACTTGAGAAAAATAAAATATTAATAAGTTATTTTTCAGCTCATTTTCCATGACATAACCAAACATTGAAAAGTGTTTTCCAACTTATTTTTCATTATACTACCAAACATCAAAAAATACTTTCCTGGAATTCACTTTCTCGAAATTTACTTTCTCTGGAATTCACTTTTTAAAAAAAAACTACTTTTCAGCAAACAAACGGGGTCTAGAAACCAAAAATATTACCACAATCAGATATGTTTTTCTGAATAATTTCAAGCTAAAAAAACTTGTATGCTGAATTTTGATGATTTTCTCTTATCTCTCTAACATAGGCGTTAAAATATAAAGAAAATAAAATTAATTGTTTTCTTAAATTCTAAAAACTGAAAGGATAAAAATTTCATCATTCTTCAACAATGATGGGGACACCGAACCAGAAACATTATTTACGCACGCGTATGATCATAGACGATGGAGGATAGCCCAAACCATTGAGAAATTAGGCTTTAACTTATGTTTTTGGGTTTAATTTATATGGACTTTCAGTTGAGTTTTATTAATTCGGCTTTATTTGTTGGATATTTTATTTAATGAGCCATAAGCTCAATTGCTTATTCAAGTTAGGGTTTTAGTATAAATACCCTACTTTTCTAAATGTTAAGGGACTTTTGAATGAATGAAAATTTGCAGATTTGCACATCTCCAACCCCTCTCCTCCTCTTCTTTAGCTTCTTTCTTCTCTAAAGTTTCTTTCTTTTCTTGCTTTAATTCTTTTTATTTGTTGTCCCGCGTCAAATTTGGTATCAGAGCACGACTTTTAATTGTTCTTACAATTAATTGATCCATGTGTTATATTTAACCCTAGATAAGTCTGGAAAAAAAAAAGCTACTGTTCATCAAAAAGTTACTGTTCATCCTCTACACAGCCGCCGGAAAAAGGTTCCCTGTTCAGAAACCAACTGTTCACTATTCAAAATCATTGTTCATCATCGAAACTGTGTGCATCAATGCCGATCGGAAACTCTGCCTCAACGCCGGTCAAACCAAGACCCACGCCGGCAGATTCTCCTACAGAAGGCCACTCTCCACGCCTCTGACAGATCGCACCAAATCATCTTCAGCGGCGCCTCCACAGTTCTCACAGCAGCCAAATCAATTCACCTTCAGCAACCCCCTCTCACAACAGTAGATCAACTCAAACCAGACGGCGCACAAAACCTATCACAGCCAACGTCGATTCGTGGTTTACAACAGCACCAGCCACACCTTCTCTCAACAATCACCAAGATCCACGCAGCAACAGATCTACCATCAGTGGATCTCCGACTTCAACACCAAAACCACCAGCAACAACCACCCACAACACCCATCATAGACAACAACGATTTAGGTTTAAAATAGCAGCAAAGGCAGCGCCATCAGCCCCCCAATAGCAGCACCAGCCGCAACGCAACCGTTCATCAGTGACAACGGATCAACAGGCCCCATCCAGCAGCTACACCACAGATGCCACCGCCGTTTCCCTCGCACCGCCAGATCCAAGCATAATCACGAAGCCCCTTCGTCCGCCATTGCCGACAACAGTGGCAACGAATTATAGAAAGCAAGGAAGAAGGAAACAGAAGCTCTTCACATAAAATAATTCACCCTGCCACGTCAGCACCACGTCATCACTCTAGAGCAGCAGCCACGTCACTGTCCGCCACATCAGCATGAGCGGTCACGTCACTGTCCACCACATAAGCAGACCTCACCACATCACCCCTATTGACACATCATCTGAGGTCCATCCGCGACTGAATTCGACAATTTAAATGTTGGTCGGTAAATTACTCTACCTTTTAATTTGTTGATTTTACTGCTTTGGTATTGCAATTAGTATTCGAAATTATCATTAATATTTCTTTTTGTGCCAAAAAAAAAATCTCACCAGCATTTTTAATTGTTAATTTTTGTTCATCAATCTTTTTTATTAGTGATAGCTAATATCTTATTCTATTTGATAATTATGAATTCTTGTTAATGACATCGTGTTTGATTAATCATTTACACTTAAGAATCTAGTATTACATGCTTACAATTTTATTAGTGTAATTTGTTCTTGATTAATCTCCGCATTTAAAAAAAAAGATAAAAAAAAAATAGCTTTATTTTTGTATTGTGATTTACATGCAAGAACCATTTGTGATCTCAATTTCATTTATAAGTTAGTATTGCATGTATTTGTGTCACAATCATCTAGTGTCTAAGCTTAAGTTTACACTTACTGTAGACTCAACCTTTAGTGATACTCTTATGATCATTTCAAGGGAACTACAAACTTAGGTGATCAACATGTTTAGAAGAATTGAGCCCCAAGAGAGTTTTCGAATAAGGCACTCAAAGACCAATAAATATCACAAGAATAATCATTATGGACAAGATCACTCTGAGCGACACCAATATGACCATCATTTAGGTTACTCTAAACACGATGACTTTGATGAGCGAGTCTTGAGTCCTAACAAAATAAAAGCCCCCACTTTTGACGATCGTCATGACCCTTGGATATTTGATATGTGGATTCGTGATATGGATCAATTCTTTGAGTGGCATAATTTGTCTGATAATAAGAGAGTTAGATTTGCTAAGATGAAACTCATTGATGAAGCCAAAATTTATTGGAGAGATGTTGAGGATTGTTTAGAGATGAGAGGTAAACCTCCTATAACTGATTGGATCAAAATGAAACAAAAATTTCAGGAAAAGTACCTACCCCAGTCTTATAGGAATAAACTCTTAGACCAATGGAACAATCTAAGACAAGGGAATAAGTCTATCAATGAGTATATAACGCAATTTAATGATTACATGATTAAATGTGCCATAAGAGAGAATGAAGCCATGACTTTGTGTAGATTTTGTAGAGGCTTAAATGATGATCTTAGAAGAGAAGTTGTATTTCAAGGTGTATCTACCCTTGACAAAGCTTATACCTTAACTAAAGACTACAAGTTGGTCATAAAGGATCAGTGGAAAAATCGCCAGGACTCTTATAGTATCCCTATTAGGTCCCAATTCAGAAGTAGTGATTCTTTGTTAGTTGCTCCACCCCACAAACCTAATCCCAGTAACTCACAACCTTACAAGAAAGATAAAGGCAAACGAGTTGTTAATGAAGTGTCTAAAGTGAGTTATATGGTTAAGTGTACTAATTGTCTAGGTTTTGGTCATATCTCTTTAGATTGTACCTCTAAACCTTTAGTCATCCAAAAATATAAGGATCTAGGTAAAGAGGAATATTATAGTGTTGAAGTGTATGCGCCTAATCTTGAGGATTTTAGTGACCTTGATGACGAGGATGTGCAAGAAGAGGGACTTAACACAATGAGTCCACATGAGCTTGAGACTAAGGTTAAGAAAGAGTCTGATATGTCTGCTTTAATGGTGGAGGAAATTTTAGAAAACTCTTTAGTGGAACCGCCTATAGAGATGAGTATGGTTTTAGAAGAGTTTCATGATATTAGTCCTCCTAAACTACCTGATTCCTCATCCCACATGCTTGGTGTCCAGGACATCATAAGTTTAGAGCAACATGTTGAACTTGTTGACTTCTTACCACATGCACGTGATGAGGAAGATGAAGATTAATCCTAGGTTACTTGATTGTGTCCATATCATATCTACATAGGTTATAGACAATGCTTGTCTTATTCCACACCCTCAATCATTTAGTGTTCATAGTTACAAACCTGAGGAACTGATAGAACACCTTCCCATATCTCCTCACAATAGGATGTCTAAGTCAGCTGAGTCATTACCATGTAGGGTTCATAATTTGCATATTGAGATCATGAAACAAATTCAAGCAAGTAATGAACAATACAAATTTCGAGTTGATTTACTTAAATATAATGATGCACTTAATGTTGGAGATTATTTCATGATACAAATTAGACCTGAACGGTGTCCTTTGAAAACTGATCATGAATTGCAAGTAAGTAGTGCTAGACCATTCAAAGTGTTGCAAATGATTATATCAAATAATTATGTTATTAAATTACCATTAAACTTGATATTAGCTCTACTTTGAACATGAAAGACCTCAGTATTTATAAAATACAGCCTACCCCTGATGCTCCTGTTGCAAATGATTATATCAAATAATTATGTTATTAAATTACCATTAAACTTTGATATTAGCTCTACTTTGAACATGAAAGACCTCAGTATTTATAAAATACAGCCTACCCCTGATGCTCCTTTTGATACCCCTACCTCATTATCCATATCTTTGGCACAAAATGAACATATTAATGCTACTTTGAATGCACAAGTTGTTTTTACTAGGGATGGTGAACTTCAGCAAATCCCAGTATATGGACTCGACGACCAGATTCATACTATACTTGGATTATCATAGAGACATCACAACAGTTTGATCCTTATCTTTGAGAGCATTATTGGAGCTGCCTTAACCTATACTCGACGGGGTCGAGTTCTTCCAACCCCGGGAGAATTGATGGGGATACCGAACCAGAAACATTATTTACGCACACGTATGATCATAGACGATGGAGGATAGCCCAAACCATTGAGAAATTAAGCTTTAACTTATGTTTTTGGGTTTAATTTATATGGATTTTCAGTTGAGTTTTATTAATTTGACTTTATTTGTTGGATATTTTATTTAATGGGC
Source organism: Populus alba x Populus glandulosa (assembly GCA_033617975.1). Taxonomy (NCBI): domain Eukaryota; kingdom Viridiplantae; phylum Streptophyta; class Magnoliopsida; order Malpighiales; family Salicaceae; genus Populus; species Populus alba x Populus glandulosa. The sequence goes on along the minus strand of CM066155.1, from coordinate 9,499,265 downwards.
CATAAGCCCAATTGCTTATTTAAGTTAGGGTTTTAGTATAAATACCCTACTTTTCTAAATGTTAAAGGACTTTTGAATGAATGAAAATTTGCAGATTTGCATATCTCCAATCCCTCTTCTTCTCTCTTTAATTTCTTTCTTTTCTTGTTTTAATTCTTTTAACTTATTGTTCTGCATCAAACAAATTCGCCGACCAAATTAAAAAAAATTGAAAAAAATAGCATTAGCATTGTGAACCGTGCATTAACAGTGCCATTTGCAAGGATCAGCATTGTATTTTATACAGTGAGCGAATCCCCGTGGGTTTTAATTTTTTAGTTAATAATAAGACTTAACTCCACTTGTGGACGCGAAAGACAAATCACTCTCTAATGGCTCTACGCTCTCTCGTTTCTCGAAAAACCCTAGGCCTAGGCTTGAAGCTTCAATTCCGTGGATTGCAGACATTCTCCCTGCCTGATCTCCCTTACGATTATGGAGCTTTGGAGCCTGCAATTAGCGGGGAGATCATGCAGCTCCATCACCAGAAACACCACCAGACTTACATCACTAATTACAATAAGTCCCTCGAGCAACTTCATCATGCCATGGAAAAGGGCGATTCTTCTGCTGTTGTTAAATTGCAGAGCGCTATCAAGTTCAACGGCGGAGGTTTTCTTTTCTAATTTTTTTCGATATTAAGTTTGACAATTCAGTTTGTTTAGGGAGGACTACTTTGGTAGAGAGGAGAGCTTGAATGACCATTGAATTTGGTTCTCTTTGGAAAGGCTTCTATTTGTTTGTTTATTTTTGGGAAATTTTTTATTCGAACAAGAAAATTGAAATTTGGAAAGAGAGTTGCTTATTTTATTTGATAATTATTTAGCAGCATTTCATTATTTCTGACCAAAATTGATGCTAAGAATGGGATATTTGCCTTTTTCACTCTGTTTAGGTTGGTCATTGATAAACTGGTATTTGGACATTTCTTGTTATGATGAAGCAGACAGCCAGTTGAGATGCCATTAAATGCATGACACTAAGAACAACCAGCTCAAAGATTATCTAATATATTTAGTTTGATTGCAAAGGAAAAGATTGTAAATGTATTGTCTTCTGCTTAGGAAAGATTTACCCGCTGCTCTAGGATTTATTTATTTATTTCGGAAACATCTATTTTCTTGCTTGTTGATTTGTAGGAAAAATCATTTGTCTTTTATGTATTGCCTTTCAAGTGGTTATCGCTTCATCTTTAGGTTGTCCATATGATCATGGAAACTTGCAAAAAAAAAAAAAAAACCAGCTTAGAACTTTTTGTTTGCTGACATCCGTACTAATGTTTCCTTATCAGTTCTTGACTTAATTATTCTCACGCAGGTCATGTCAACCATTCAATTTTCTGGAAGAATCTCACTCCTGTCCAGGTAAGTTTTATTGTTTTTGTAGATACATTTGACACCTGCTATTGTTTCTGTACCTAACTTTAACGCATATATATGGCAGGAAGGAGGTGGTGAACCACCACATGGTAACCTGGGATGGGCTATTGATGAAGATTTTGGTTCTCTGGACTCATTGATTAAAAAAATGAGCATAGAGGGTGCTGCTGTACAGGGCTCTGGTTGGGTGGTAAGTAGGTCAGCTTGTTTAAATTTTTAAGGTTTTCAATTTTAACTTTAGTTATGATATGCTTTTTTGCGTCTTCCTTACACACTTCTCTCTTGTTGCAGTGGCTTGGTCTGGACAAAGAATCAAAGAAACTTGTGGTTGAGACCACAGAAAATCAGGTAAATTTACAGATTTTGTTTTCAAGTCAATTGATAATGACTAATAAAATTTTCAAAAGTTGCTCAATTCTTGCTGTTTCTAAATTGTTATCCATTCATCATATTAAGACAAAAGCATAGACTTCTTATGACAATACTAGATAGACACAGAACTACTTTAATTTATATGATTCTCTAACAGAACAATGATTAAACTGTAATCTGGATCTTTTTGCCATAATCTTTAATGTATAAATAAAACTATGGTTAAACAGTTATCTGGATCTTCTCGCCATAATTGTTATCTATTATTTCTATGATTGTTTTTGGAGCTGGTCATTGTCCTTTTGGATAAGAGAATGAAGTCTATGTTGGCTAATGATTAAACAGTTATCTTGTTTGTTGCTTGTTTGTGAGTTCTATAATTATCAAACTTTTGCATGTTAGAAAAAGGACATGTCAGTGCAAGTGCTGAATTTGGTTGTTTTACGAATTTGATTTAGATTCTAGATGAGATAGATTTCCCCAGACCTATTTAGTCTGCAGATACTTGTTATTATTCATTATTGTTAGTTGATCTCATTATGCTTATGATTCTTGTGATAGGATCCATTGGTAACTAAAGGACCCTTGGTTCCATTACTTGGTGTTGATGTTTGGGAGCATGCATATTATTTGCAGGTAGAGTTTTTTTTAATCTAAATTATGCAATGCGGTCGCTTTCTGATGTTTAGTTCTGTTTTCTTTGTGATGAGAGGACCTTGTAATAGTAGATTTTGATTATGTTTGACCTATCTCTATACCATGGGGCTTTATGATGTGCATCATGGGAATTATAATCCATCTCGTAAAGTTGAATCTAATATGCAAGAGGATTCAGATGGTCCAACGACAAGAGCAAGAGTGAAACAACAACAACGGGCCTTGACGAATCAAATTGCAATGATTGAAGCTGCGTCGGAATTAAAAATTAGCAATCAGTTTGAAATTGGTTCAAGGGTGTTTATTTGCCTACAATTGGAACTTGGAGATGGGAAAAACCCTTAATAGTTCTTTTGATGCTAGGCTACTTGTATTTGGATTGATAATGCAAATAAGTGAAGGAATTGATGCTGTTTACGGTCAGAACAGTAGATGGGTTTGAACCCGAATTTGAAGTCATCCATTGCATGTGATAACAAGACTTATCTAGGTAAAATTCAAGTTCAGAACGTGATCTTCTAGATTGTCCAACCATGATTGCATTGGATTTTTGTGTCAAAAGTTATGGCTGTTTTAAATTTGGTCTGCTTATGTTTCAAAAATGTCAAAAAAAAAAAACGTGTTAGTTAAATTTGTCTAGTTACTTTACTAAAAGTCTAATTTTTAGGCTTGACTTCTGTCATGTTGAATTCACCTAACTTTGGAGGGATGTTCCAATGATAAATATGTATCAGAATATGTAATAAACACTTTTGGCTAATATTTGAAACTTAATTAAGAGAATTAAGAGTTGTTCTTCCAAATTCGTTTTGTGAAGAACCCTACATGACTTATCACTCTTCAATCACAAAGAGTGTGGCGTCGAAATTCTAGATTGATCTTTGTGGCGTCCAGATCGACTTATCAAAGTATCATTCTAGTCTATCCTCCATCTTATTTACCTTAAATCACTACAATCCAGCCTAAATACCAAAAGAAAGACAACACAACCAGACCCATCCTTCATCCATTTTCGTTAGAATCATTGTTGCCGATTTTCGAATCATTCACGGCACATCATCGAAAATCGACGGCAACAATGATTCTAACGAAAATGAATAAAGGATGGGTCTGGTTGTGTTGTCTTTCTTTTGGTATTTAGGCTGGATTGTAGTGATTTAAGGTAAATAAGATGGAGGATAGACTAGAATGATACTTTGATAAGTAGATCTGGACGCCACAAAGATTAATCTAGGATTTCGACGCCACACTCTTTGTGATTGAAGAGTGATAAGTCATGTAAGGTTCTTCACAAAACGAATTTGGAAGAACAACTCTTAATTCTCTGAATTAAGTTTCAAATCTTGGCCAAAAGTGTTTATTACATATTCTGATTCATATTTATCATTGGAACATCCCTCCAAAGTTAGGTGAATTCAACATGATAGAAATCAAGTCTAAAAACTACTTTTAGTAAAGTAACTAGACAAATTTAACTAACACATGTTTTTTTTTTTGACATTTCTGAAACATAAGCAGATCAAATTTAAAACAGCCATAGCTTTTGATACAAAAGTCCAATGCAATCATGGTTGGACAATCTAGAAGATCACGTTCTGAACTTGAATTTTACCTAAATAAATCTTGTTATCACACGCAATGGATGACTTCAAATTCGGGTTCAAATCCATCTACTGTTCTAACCGTAAACAACATCAATTCCTTCACTTATTTGCATTATCAATCCAAATACAAGTAGCCTAGCATCAAAAGAACCATTAAGGGCTTTTCTCATCTCCAAGTTCCAATTGTAGGCAAATAAGCACCCTTGAACCAATTTCAAACTGATTGCTAATTTTTAACTCCGACGCAGCTTCAATCATTGCAATTTGATTCGTCAAGGCCCGTTGTTGTTGTTTCACCATCGCTCTTGTCATTGGACCATCTGAATCTTCTTGCATATTAGATTCAGCTTTACGAGATGGATTATAATTCCCATTAATAGTAGATTTTGATTATGTTTGACCTATCTCTATCACCATGGGGCTTTATGTGTTGGAGAGTTTTGTTTAAAGAAACTTTGTTGGTTAGTGAGCATCATGAATTTCAAAATTGTTCCTCTTTGTTGCAAGAGTGCACGGGTGGTGCAGAGTATAGAAATGAAGTAAAAGTGTCACCTGCTTACAATAAGAAACGTGAAAGTTTCTAATCGTCCTTGGACTATATTATTTTCATGGAATAAAGGTTTGTTGGTGATGAAATGAGTGGTTAGGATTCTTTTTTGAGTCCTTGAATCTGAGATCAATTTGCATTTTGTGTTTTCCTCGCTTAAAGCAGCAATTATTTTAATATTTGATTGCACCAAAACATGAAACCAGGACTTCATTTGTTTTGCCTAAACAATCTTTGAGCTTTCCTCACACCCATTTTCCATTATGAACTTTTACTTTACATTACATGTTGAGCTCACTAGCCAGTCAATTGGCAGCCAGCTTGTGGATCTTGATGTTGGAAAAACAATAGAAATGACAAGCAATCATACCCTCCCCCCTCCACAACTTATTGTGCTGGAAAAAAAAACTTGTCATGTGACCAGTTAGGTTCATCTTCTTGCTAATGCTACTGAAAGCCCTGCTTCCCGCTGTGTTGTCATAACTGTTGTTCTTGTTTGGGCTAATCACAAATTTAAACACCCTTTTGTTTGTTTGCAAATCTCTCTTATGTGACTTGGAAGTTTATTTCCCATGCTGCAGTACAAGAATGTCAGACCTGATTATCTGAAGAACATATGGAAGGTAATGAATTGGAAGTATGCTGGTGAAGTTTATGACAAAGAAAGCTCCTAAGTTGAAGCGCACCTGTTCCGTGCTGGTTTTGGACACAGATGTGGGTTCTCATAGCCTTCCTGGCTAGGAGGAATAATAAAAGATGATGCAGTATGTTTTTGTAAAATATGAAGATCCCTTTTCATTTTCCCCAAAAAATCAGTTGCTGATTTGTAAAATATGCAATAAATTACCACCGTGGTTCGCAGGATGTTATCCTCATGGAGGTGTTGTGCTGATCCTTGTTCAATAGAAGACCACGAGTAGGTTCGGTACTGAGCTAAAATCATTTGGAACTTGGGCAGAGCTTCTTTTAGACGAATTTCACAGAAGATGGTTGGTTAGACGAGGTTCAGGAATCCTTGAATAGGTGGAGAGTATTGTGTTCGGAATAAAGAGAAAACAAAACCTATCAAAGCTTAACAAAATTAGGTCAATTTTGCCAAAAACCAAGCAATCTATTTCAAAGACTTCGGGTTGTCGCTTTTTTATTCTCAGCTAACATTAAAAGAGGTTAATTTACTATTTTAAACATCTTAAAACAAAGTAGCGCCTTAACACGGATGAAGCACGTGGAACACCGACAAGATTGTGGGGTCTAGTTGTTCAAGGTGTGTTATTTAATTCAAAATAAACATGAATGGCTTGTCTTCAATATTTGTTTCTCTTTTCTTTTCTGTTTTTAAGAAAAAAGGTGGCACTTATACCCAAAAAAAAAAAAAAAAACCTGGGCCTCTCAGGCCCCTTTATGCTAAGCCCAGCCTAGTATAGTCATGATTTTTGTCTTGAGTTATTTTTTTTTTTTTTTACTTCTTGTTTTCCTAAGTCCATCATTTAGAGGGGAAATTTTATTAAATTTTATCTTTCAGTATTAAATACAAAAATTAAATAGACCATGTGAAATCTATAACTCGAATTATAAATTGATTAAATATTAATTAAAGAGTTGGGTTGAGTTTTTTAAAACTTTTTTTTTATATATATATATTTTTAGGTTTTTTTTGTTGTCAATTCAATCATTTAGTGTGGGTAAGGTTGCTAAAAGTCTGGCTTCCATGTTGGAGGAATCTCTCCTTTCATGATGCTTTTGGTTATAATTTGGATTAGCGTCTAGATCTAGTATTGATTGTTGATTTGGTTTACAAAAAGTAAGAGAAAGAATGAAAAACGTGGTTTGAGGTGAAAAAAGTCAAAAGAGAAAGAAGAGATGTTGCAGAAGAGAAGATGAATCCATAATGAAAAGCAAAGCGAGAAATTAAGAGATCTAAAATGAAATCACTTTTTGAATGCATAGTAAAAGCTCTCAGTCTACAATATAATCTTGAGCCCCCCCCCCCCCCTTTTTTTTGTTAAAGTTAATATTAATTATTTTGATGTGCTATGTCTGAGAAATATGCTGGTTTATTTGAGACGCTGTTTTATCTTAAGTAATCTCTTGGCATTATTGAATTTAACAAAAATATTTGGTACTGTTTTTTTTTTTTTAAAATTTAATTACAATCATAAAATTTTATTCGAAGCTTGTATTTTAAGGTGCTTGAACTATGTATGAATTTTTATTTGAAGCAAATATTTTTTTAATGTATTTTAAAATTCTTTACGATTTTACAATCTATTTTTACGATTCGAGTTTATTTTGCATTTTCTGTGTCATGTTAAAATTGTGATTTTAACAACCTTGAGTGTGGGGCTTTTATTGAATTTTATCTTACAGTATTGGGTTGATGATATATTAATTTTGGTATTTTTTTATCATATAACAAAATAAAAAATTAATTTGATCCAATGGAATCCATAACCTAAATTATAGGGTTAGTAGGCTCATTAGATATCAATCAAATACGGATCTTTCAAGTTTAAACCGTTGTACTAAGTTTAATGAAAATGCAAGAAAGTTCTTAAAGATCTAAAAATGTTTTTTATGTTTTAGAAAATTTACGTCCAACCCATAATGAAAGCACGAACGAATAAACTAGTGTGTATGTTTGTGTGCGTGTTTGTATAACACACACACATACTTTCTCTTCATTAGACACTAATTAGCAAGTGGTTAATTAGTAGTGTTATTAGATGAAACTAAGCCTTGTGGGAGAAACAATTATAATATTTTTCATTGTTCATTCTTTAACAAATCATTTGATCCCTAAACTTTTTTTTTAACATAATTGAGCCTTTTTAAACCAAATTAGCAACCTCGTCCATTGCCTATAAAGAGACATAAACGAGAAGTATAAAAGATACTATAAAGCTTGATTAAGTTTTTTGATAAGTCAGAGCAATTCAATAAAGAATCAAATTAAAAGAGTTTCCTCTCTCTTACACACACAATGAATATTCTACAATAATGTATTTTGACTTCATTAAAAATTATTTTCTTATGAAACAATATTTATACTTCAAATAAAACAAATCTTAGATGACCTAATGGGCTAACATCAAATCAAATTAAAATAAAGTTCGAAATATGTCAATTAAGGCCCAAAACATGAAAATAATAAAAATAATAATTTTGAATATTAAAGCCAAGTTGTAGCACATGATAAATTGAAGAAAGAATTGTTTAATGAAATCCTTGTTTGAAAAGAACCCTTGGCTGAAATATGTGTAGTGTCGCCCCCTTTGAAATCCAAAACAAATAAGAAAAACTCTTGCAATTAATTCTTTCTTGGCCTCCTATGTTTCCACACATAATAAGGAATCCTCTTATAGTTTAGAATTCATAAAACACATGGAAACATATAATTCTTTAGTTTTTAAAATTAATTAGCCCATGAAGCAGATGAATTATACCCCTCTTGTACATAGATAATTGACTAAGATCTTATATCACTTGTTGAAGATGTATTCTCTTTGAAATTCATCTTGGTCCAAATACTCTAAATAAGCTCATTGAATGCATCTTGGAGCTTCTTTGCCTTTCATCTTGTAATTAGCCCATCTAAAACTTCTAATGGATCCTTTAATATAGTTTTGATCACATCATTCCCTCTCTCATCAAAAGGATTTGATCTCGAATTATCACCAACATCAAACAAAGAGAGATAAAAAAAAGAATTAAAAGTAGCATTAACACTATACTACTCGATAGATCCACTTTGCAGGTGTTGTTATTAATTCTTTTAAGGATTTGGAATAGACCATCTCCTCTTGACATCAACTTAGACTTCTGATCTTTGAAAAGCCTTTTTTTACACATATATATCCAAACTCAATCACGTGGTTTAAAGATAACCCTTTTTCAACACTTATTAGCTTCGAATGCATATCGCTTATTCTTTTTCTGTATTTACAGTTGTACATTTTAATAGAGATTCTTCACTACATGTAATTTTCTATTGTCATCAAAACTAACCTTTTCATCAACAAGTAAATGAATTAAATCAAAAGGAGTTAAAGGATTAAGCCATAAACAATTTCAAAAGGTGAATAATCAGTAGTAAAAATGCATACTCCTATTATATGAAAATTCAACAAACAACAAACAATCTTTTCGATTCTTCAAATTCTTTTGAATGATAGTTCTTAGCAATGTAGTCAAAATTTTATTAACTACTTCAGTTTGACTATTTATCTGTAGATGACAAATAGTACAAAATACAATTTTTCTCCTAACTTACCATATAAAACCTTTCAAAAATAACTAAGAAACTTAAAATCATGATAAGAAATATAATGCTTTTAGGAACCCTATGAAGCTCAACTATCTCCCCAAAGAATAAGTCTGCTATGTTAGTTGCATCACCAATTTTATGACAAGATATAAATCTTTGAAAACATATCAATAAAATGTATCATTTTAGAAAACCTATTTATAACAAAAAAAATAAAAAATCTCTATTCCTTTTTTACCTAGATAATCCTAAAACAAAATTCATAAATATATCAACACAAGGTTCCTTAGGTATTGGTAAAAGAGTACACAAACCAAAGGTACAACTTTTAAACTTAGTTTGTCTGCATGTTATGCATCTATCATAAATTCTTTGCACATCCTTTTTTATCTTAGGCCATTAAAATTACTCATGCGAAACATCTAAAGTCTTAGTGACCCTAAAGTGTCCCATTAAACCATCCTCATGAGCTTTACGGACAAAAAATTCACTCATAGAACAATTTGGCACACACAATTTATTTTATTTAAACAAATATCCATGAAACCTATAAAAATCATCAAATGCTGAATTCTCACATGTTTTATAAACTTGGCCGAAATTAACATCAGTGACATAGAAATCTTTCATATGCTCAAACCCAAATAATCTCGCGTTTAAAGTTGAAAGAAATACATACCTCCGTGATAGTACATCATCAATTATATTTTCCTTATCTTGCTTAAATTTTATCATATATAGAAACATTTCTATGAACCCAACCCACTTGGCAAGTTGATGGTTCAATTTCCTTTTTTTGTTCAGATGTTTCAATGATTCATGATCTAAATGGATCACAAATTTCTTAGGTCATATAAATGTTGTCAAGTCTTCAATGCTCTCACAAAAACATAAAACTCTTAATTATAAGTAGGATAATTCAATATTGTACCATTGAGTTTTTCGCTAAAATAATATATATGTTATTTTTCCTGCAATTAAAACAACAACATTACCTATCATCAAAGCATCATATTCAATCTCAAAAGTTTTTATAAAGTCAAGTAATGATAACAATGAAGCCAAAAGCAAATTTTCCTTTAACAAGATAAATGCATGCTTTTATTATTACCTCATTTAAATCCTACTTATTTCTTAACTATTCAATTAAATGTGTGGCTAGAATGTTAGAATTTTTAATAAATCTCATATAAAAACTACCTAAATGCTACCTAAATGTCTTTTTTTATATAAAAAATTAATAATATATGTTGTGTTGAATTTGACATAATAGAGTTTATGTTAGAACATTTGTACGTAGATATATATCAAAACATAAAAGCATAGAATTTAAATAGTGTTGGAGTTGAAATAAGATATAACTAAGTGTGTGTGTGTGTAATTGTTTAATGTATATGTGTGTGTGTGTGTGTGGAAGCACCCAAAATTAAGATAAATCTCTAAAAATAAAAATATTCTCCCGGAGCTCTAATAAATAAATTGCTTAACAAAATGCATAAGATATAGCGAGGGAAAAATATGGAATGGAGTCCAATTAGACATATATAGCCAGCAAGCAATCATCAATTACAATTACACTTGGTATAAATTAAAGGCGTTTTTTCATGACCGGCTCCAATCCATGTTCATAGTACGTAGTCTTCCAAATAGAAATACGAACGGAACTAATTAAGAACACAGTACCACTATTTTCCATAGCCCCAAAAATCCATCTCCCCACGAAGTGAGGGTTGATTAATTGGGTGCGCTGATGGTGCATTTGCCGCATCAAACGCCACCCCTTTTGAAGAATCTTCATTTCCTAGATGAGAAGAGACAAGCACAGCCCATTGATCATCTCTTCCGGCAACCATTTGTTGAGGTGCTTCACATGTGCCCACCTCCAACCCTGGCTCACAAGCTTGGTACCTCAGGCTTTCACTTCCACTCTCACAATCCCTAGCTTTCGACATGAGCTGCTTGACCATGACAGGTGACTCCGAAGGGAGAACCGAGTAGTCATAACCTAAAGGCTTATGAGTTGGCATTAGGGTTTGGGATGGGAAGAGAGAATATTGATGGGGTGTTTCCATGTGATGATGGTAAATGGCTAGCTCAGGCTTGTTTGGTTCAAAAGTCTGTTGAGTGCTACCATGGTTATGGTGTTGGCGAACTAAGTATTGGCTGCCTCTGTACATGGAAGCTCGAGATTGATTGCTTGATGTATGGAGTTGTTGGTCAGATGAGTCCATGCTTGCGGCTCCTCCTTCATTGCTGACCTTGAATAGATTCTTCTTCTTGAACACTCTGCAGACCACCCAACCATCCTCCTAGACATGCATACAGAATATAAATGTCTCATCAACAAGCTTGAGCGAACCATCATTTCCCTAAAAGGACGTTGAGCTAAAATATACACAGAAGAGGCTCAAGAGGTAAATGATATCCTAGCTACTTATAATTAATGACCTCTCTGTTATTCGAATTTCAAATAATTTAATTTATCCGGTTCGGTAAGATAAGAGGAGTTGCTGCTGCTGCTGCTATGGTTTCTATCTGGCCAGCTGTTTTCATGGACCAGCCACATTTAGAGCAGGTGATCGCAGATATATGCATAAAAATGACACACCTATTCTTATTTTTATTTTTATTTTTTTTTGCAATGCAAAAATATTACAACCATTCTTAAAATAATTTTGTTACTATTATGGTTAGCTGGGGCAGTGAGGTATTAGCAAGGAGGAAAGATCTTACACCAGCGTTTCCTTGAGCATCGTCACCATCTTCAAGGCGATACTCATGCATGATCCAGTCAGTCTTTTGGCCATGAGGAGCTCTTCCTCGATAGAAAACAAGTGTTTTCCTCATGCCAATCTTCTTGTCGGTGTTCCTGATGCACTTATCCCTTCCGGTTGCCTTCCAAAACCCTGCGTTTGTTGCCCTATTCGTTCTTGACCCTGTTGGGTATTTCCTGTCTCTGTGACTGAAAAAATACCACTCGTTTTGCGGCGTTGACCCAATTTTACATGTCTCTGCACGCACACACGTTCATGCATCACCATATAGTAATTAAAATCATCAAAAAAGTAATTGAAATCCATTAGAGATGATACAATTAGCTAGCTCATATGCACGTGTACTTGATATAAAATGAATTAATTAGCTCACTTCATTTTTTCTGGAGTTGTTTATAAGAGATCTTAGTTTGAATGACTAATCAGCTTTTGACTCACTGCGTTAATGAGTTGTAATCTAACTCTTATCAGTGTCTTTCTCTCCTTGGGATCATTGCATTAATTATATTGATGGTTGACTTGATCTGATCATATAACCAAATCTCCAAGGGCCAAGGCGTACCAAATCACATATATAATATTCTAATTAACCGCAGCAAGCATCCCCGTGCTGATGACGACGGATAATAATCAGGGCAGTGGTTTCTTGTTTCTGCAACATTTTTAGTCGATGAACCAAAATAGCTTTAACTGGTTGGTGTGGATTAATTATAAATATTGCAAGCTTTTACTTCTTAAATTCCCTTTCATGCACAAAACTATCGAGGAAACAAGATGGCATTTTATATCTCGGTGGGGTGAATAAAATCCTGATCAAGAAATAAATGGTAGAGATTATTTTGCGTTTTCGCTACAGATTCGTTGTTAATATATCGAATTGTTTCAAGTTTTTTTTCTTCCCATAAGCTATATAGGATAGATTAAACACACCAAGTGGTTAAGATCACAAGGCGAGAGAGAAATTATTTCAAGTTTAAAGCAAGATCCATGAATGGGAAAAAAAGAGGGTTGAATTATTTCGACCAAAACATACGATCTTAAAGGGAGCTGAATATTTACTCATGTAAATGCATAAAGTACTTATATTAGGGTTCTATCAAATAATATTTACCTTGTAACTCCCAAGGCTCCATCTTATTCAAGTCCACCTCTCTAATGACCTCCATGTCAAACTTCTGAAAAGAAACCTTCTTTTTCAAGTAGTAATGAAGCAGTTCTTCATCCGTCGGGTGGAATCGGAACCCTGGAGGCACACCGCCTGTAGATGTAGCCATTACCATGCAACTAGTATACCAGTTTGGATGATGAACAGCAATATACCATTTCTTACTCTTAATTCGTTGTTTTGTAGCTCACACTAACTCCTTATATTTTAGGTTGTGTAGATGTGTAAATAGCAATCATCATTTTCCACGCAAGGGTGGAGCCAAGGGGCTTAAATATGATGGTGATTGTCAACGACGCCCTAGTTGTATGGTGACGTGACAAAAGTTGACGGCCGGTGACTACGCCGACGGGCATGGCTAAATATATCGTAAAAGGAAAGCATAAAGAGCTAGACTAGCCGTAGCCATAACAAAGTTTCTTTTATTTATTTATTTATTTATTTTGTTTCTGTAGCTTAGCTTAGGGATGGTTTCATATCTCCGCAAGCTTCTGTGGAGCGTGGCCACACCTTTCCTTTTATCCACGTTTACTATGCACAATATTAATTAGGCCAAAAATACAATTTTATTTGTCCATAAATGGGAGATTCAAAATTAAAGGAAATACGGAAAAAAAAGTCAATCATTTAGTTTTTCAAAAAAATTAAGAATTTTAAAATATATACTAGTTAAAAATATATAGATAAATGGTTCGTTATGCTTAATAAATAAATAAAAAACTCTCCTGATACCATTTTTCACTTGCCACTTACTTACACAGCTACTTTATGAGATTATTTACAAGTTATTTATTATTAATTAATATTTACAAGTTATTTATTATTGATTAATATTCATTTATTTAGCGTCAGTTCTAAATTAGAAGTCTTGCAACTCAATGTTTTTTTAAAAAATTATTTTTATTATTTTTTATATTTATTGACCCCTTTTTTATTATCATTAAAAAAAAGTTGAATAAAATACTATACTCGAACAACGTTGATCCCTACTCTAAAAAGACTTGTAGACTTATTATTAACCTCATTCTTGATTAAAAATATCATACTAATCTTGTATTGATTCTTAAAATTAAAAGATACGGTCGATCTAGCAATTAAAAACTAATTTTAATCAAAACACATTGCTAACTCATTGGCTTCTACTTGAACTTCTTTTAAACTGTAAAAAATCACTCTAAGCCTTCTTCAGGCCCTAAAAACCAGAGGACTTGTCATTTTAGTGGTTAATACTCAAGCTTTATCAATAACATGACACTAACTCGACAAAAACCTGTCTTACATATGTGAAAAGGCAAAAGCATGGTTTTATGAAATGCAAATAACGTTAACATGAAGCAAATAAAAAAAAAAGCATGAGTGAATGGTAATTAACCTACTTCTAAAAATAAATTTTTACACTGAACTGCATAACTAAAAAGGCAAGGATGAAGTTTTATGAACAAAGTTAACGTGAGAGAAGTGATTAAAACTTTTTTAAAAAATTCATGGATGGATAGTAATCATGCAAGAAGAGTGACATTGGCAAACCCCACCGGAAAAGTAGAAAAGATAAGGAATAAGGGTTTAGCTTATCTTAGAGCCAGTTGCAGAAAGGAGATGAGCTGTTGTTGTGCTACTTGTGACAAAGACGATGACAATATTGGTGATCTGTGGTTTTTTTGAGAGGTTTTCTCTCTACTTTGTGTTTCCCTCTTCAGTTTGTTTGTTTTTTTTAATTATTTAGTCAAATTCAACCATATTTTCAATAATTCTTCTTGATTTCACCCCTAACTGCATTTTTTTGCTCTTTTTTAATTGTTTTTATTTCTTTAAAATATGTTTTTCACTTTTTTGATTGAAATATTTGTTCTTTCCTTATTTTAGATATTTGAGAGGCTTCAAAATTTGGTTATGCAAATACTAATAAAGTACTGACATCTTGGAGAGGCAAATTTTTGTGTTTATCGATCCTTGGCCATTTTATGTGCATATTGAATATTTAGATAATGCTTTCTTTCCAATGCTCCCAGTTTTATTATCAAGCATTTTTACTGGAGTTTAGAGAGATATGCCATGTACATAGAAGCAAATACCTTTGTTTTGCACCCCCGTATGTATGTATGTATGTATGTATATATATATATATATATACACACACACACAATGTTTCAATATTTTATATGTGATTGAAGGAAGAAAAATTAGTAAATATGATAAATTAACGTAAAAATCCATTAAAAACAATTAAGGAAAAGAAATTTGTTTTCATTAAATAGTCATGAGAATTTTTTTCATATTTTTCAAATATTAATTAGAAAAAAGAAATTGCTACCATTCTTATAAAAAAAGAACCTATAATATTACTTATGAACCATGGAGAAATTGAATAGCAATTTTAATATCACTCTAAGCCTTTTGTTTATGGTGCATTTCAATGAAAATCCAAAAAAATAAATTAAAAAAAAACATAAAAAATGGTCAAGCATCTACCTCAATAGAAAGAAGGGTTAATATATATTGACCTACAAGTTTCGACCCACACGCCTAAACTTTAATTTTTTTTATCAAAGGCATACGGCATGTTATTTGCTAGCCTACATTTCAACCACCGGAGATGTGAATGAAAAATTAAGCTGGGATCTTTTTAATTTAAAAAACCCTTTTTAATATGCTTTCACCTAAAAACATCTAATAAAAATATTTATAATATTAATAAATTAATTTATCAACTCAAAACACTCCTAAATTAGTTCAAAACATAAAATTAAATAAAAAATATTTCTTAACCCTAATCTACTTTTTTTCCGGCAATATAGAAACTTAATAAACAAATTTTTTTTTAATACAAAACAACATTTTAACCTAGTTTCACCTGAAAACATCTAATAGCATCTTTAGAACCACAATAAACTAATTTATCAACTAAAAACACTTCTTGATTGGTTCAAAACATAAAATTAAACAAAAAATCGTTCTCTTTCCCAATCTACTTTTTCTATTATATGAAAGCTCAATAGACTAATTGCTCAACTCAAAACACTTCTAAACCAATTAAATAAAACATAATTAAATAAAAAAATATCTCTCAATCCCAATCTATTTTTTCTAGTATTATGAAAGCTGAAAAACACATTGACATCAAATTTATCTTTTTTTATGAAATTTGGGTAATCAACCTCTTTTTGTCTCCCTTACTGTTTTCTAGTGACTGTCTCTTATTTCTTATATTTAGAGACTGAAATATAAATAACATAAAGTTTTAGACTAAAATATAAGTGTTTCAAACTAAATGGATCAAAAATAAATTTTAAAAAATATTGGGGGCAATTGTTTTTAGAAATGTGCTAGATGAACAATACCAAAAAAACTCAACTATTTTTTTTGTCTTATTGTCAATTTTGTTCCCTGCATGTTTTATTTTTCATAAGCAATAGAATAAAAAAAAATTTATGTAAAATCAGCATCGATCTTTTGTTAGGATGATTTTTTAAAACCATAAGAAACTCATTGAAAATAAGTTGAAAGAAATTATCTAGCTTAATCCTAAGCCAAAATAATATGAAATGATGAATTTTTTTTAAAAAATATTGATGGCTAGAGTTAAAAAGAATTAAAGGATAAAAAAAAAACTACTAAACTCTATAGTATCTTGTGAGAAGGTAAATAATGAAATCACATGTTTTTTAAAATAAAAGAAAATTATCACTTATATATAAATTAAAAGCGCTAATGTCTCTCCCTAAATCCACTTATAATTTCTGAAGTCATCCATCTTCCATGGCTGGAAAAATATGCAAGTAGAAAATTGTGGAAACTTGCAAAGAACAGACTCATAAAGGAGTATGTTTTCATGCACATACAATCAATGAAGATGGAGAGTCCCATGCATCTCCTCTCAAACAATCAATGGATTTGCATTACTGCATTTTGAGCTCAAATTATAGCTTTCTTCTATGACAAATTAATGTTCATTGCATGGTTTTCTTCAAACTCATAATATTCATCAACAATGAGCAAGCACAATATTAACAGCTGCTGTCTAGCTTTAGCATTGCAACCCACGCGCTAAACATATATTGGGACTTGCTTCATTCATGCTACCTAGTTTTCTTGTTGAATATGATTAATTAAAGCGAAAAGATGCCAATAAAATAATGAAAATTATAAAATTATGGGATATTTGATGGTTACCAGAGCAGAGGCTTGGGAAAACCGCGACTGTATATTCTTGGGATTCTCGCGTTTTGATTGGACGGACTAGAATTTTGAACGATAACTAGTTTTATTTGCTAGGATTCATATATAGGTTACCTTCGAGTTTGCATAGTCCTGATTAACAGCAACAGTTGGAGACGCAGTCGCCATAGCTTGAGCTTGCACATGCCCGTACGACTTTCAGAGGTTTCAGATTAATTTACTTGATTGAATTGCACGCTTTCCTTTTGTTTTTTTGGGATTTACTGTCCTTAATCTGGGGACTGAAGCATCGTGGCAAGGTGTTCAAAAGATTTTAAACACTAGATCTCTATATATCTTTCGTGTAATTTGGTGGAAATTTAATGAAATATTAAAGTTTTGGAGCTATCGAAAGCAGCGCGCCTTCCAACGATCATGTATTCTGGAATATTTTCAGCTCTGAAAAAACTGATCAAATTCCGATCATGTGTATATCAGCATGGCATGCCAAATATTTCTTCTTGTTTGCGCTTATTAATCTGATGCATTCACACAAATTATTCAGACAACTGTAATTGATGAAGTTCACTTGCAGAGTTCAAAGGAGCTAGGCTAGCTGGCTAGAAAAGTTGTATTTTCTTTTGGTAACTTGTGATCTTAACAAAGACTACAGTTATTACTGTATATATTAAATAAAGCCTAGTTTTAGAAAATCATTAAGCAAGTCATGAAGAGAGGAAGTTAGCTTAGTTTAATAAATCTTACGTCAAGAATGCATCACGATGATCTAATGTTATCCAGCATAAACTTGCAACAACGCAACATAAACATGCAAGAATGCTGCCTCCATTAAAGATTGGAGAGACTCTCTCGATGATTATCCAAAAAAAAAGATTGGTGAGACTTTTGGAATTTGAAGCTTCTGTTCTTCCCAATGGGTTGTTGCAAGCCTTATACTCTTGTGGAATTTGAAGGCTTCTTCCTCACAGATCTTACGTCATTACATATCTCAGAGACAGTGGATGGACTATTACAAGAAATCATTCTTCACCGGAATTGATGAACGGCAGAAAACATCACAGTACTGTGAGTCCGATCAAATTCAACTCAGCAGAAACTTGCAGCTGCTAACTTGTCGTTTCTTAATTAGAATGATATTTGGGAGTTAGCATGCTGCTTGGGGAATGGTAGGTAGGGGAACTAACAGAACTATGCTGCTGCTAAATTTTAAATTTTGATTTTGATTTTGATTTTTTTTTTTATATATAATTGTTAACTCAGAATCAATATAGAGACCAATTTGATTCTTCAGAAGAACACCAATTTGAGGATAAACTGGTTTTTATACAAATTACTTGGGTAACCCATGCTATGTCACATTTAGGATTCAAGGTTAGTTTTTAATACAAGAGAATAATGTGCTAATATGGATGTATTTTGGGGTATCATTATTTTTTTGTAATTGAGAAATGAAATAATATTTTGTATGTTTAATATAATAAATTTAAAAATATATGAATTAATAAATCAAAAACAGTTATTAATACTAATTAAATACTAATATAGAAAGTTGATATTCTAGTAAAAACATAATTTAGTTGAACATGCAAAGTTATAACCCGGATTGTCCTATTTATTTCATATATTTTTATTTATATTTATCATAGAGAGTAGTTCTAGTTTCTTAGAATAAACAATTAGAGATTAATTTTTGGTTGCTAAGAACAAACAACTCTTATTTTTATAAATACACAACGTAAATTATTCAATTTATTTATATAAACTTTTAAAGGATGAAATTCATAGATAAATTACAATAATCTTTTAAAATTATTATGAAATTGAAAAGGTCAATTATTATTTTTTTAAAGGAACTAAATAATTCAAACAATAAAATATAGGGTATTAATGAAAATCCATATAAAAATATTTAATGCACAATAAAAATAAAATAAATAAATAAATAAGATGAGGGAATCAATTATGATTTAAATAAAAAAGATTAGTCAAATTTTTTTATTTTTTTAAAAAGCCAAGTGGTGCTGCGTGTACAAGCCAAGTAATATGATTTTATGCAGGGGTTGAACAATCAAATTCGGACTTTGACATAATGTTTTCTATTATTCAGTTTAATACCAACAAGCATAATTTTTAATATGATCATTGGATCGAGATGAAATTTTACTAGAAGTTTTCATAGGTATTTTTTTTATAGTAAGTTAAGATTTTAAATTAATTAAAATTTAGAAAAACATCACAATATTGATCAAAAGGTGATGTATGAGTTTTGTTATTTGTTGCCTTATAACTTATGGACTTTTTTTATTTGGAAAAAATTATTTTTCTAATGATCGAATGAAATTCAAAATTTTATTTTGGAGTTTTCTAGTCATACAAGAAAAATTAGTGCGAACAACAACCTTACTTACTTGAGATGATTATTTAAAGCTACAATCCTAACAAATAAAAGCAAGAAAGGGGCAGCAATTTCTTATCTAATTCCCCTAGCTTATATGGGATTTTTAAAAGGTAGAATTTTTTATACTAGCCTCTCTAGGATATAATTTCGTATATAAGACAATTTAAGTCGATATATTGTACTATTTTAGGTTATTTTATTTCTATATGTGTGACAACTTTGGTATACGAGTCACACTTGTTTATGAATACTCCTTTGTAATAACTATTTTTTTGTGGAATGATTATTGTTATTTTTATTGTAACCTTGTGTTTGTGTGTGTGTGTGTGGATATTCGTGTTTTTCAAGTCTTGAAAGAATTGAATATAATTTTATCAAAGAATATCTATCTTCATGGTATCTTTTTTATACTTATGGTTCATGATTTACTAATCATTGGATGAAGGCTCAAAAGTACACTTAAAAAAAAAAAAAACGAATGAGAGATAATTGATCGTATGCGTAAGGAAAAGAAGATAGAGTTATAAATTACATTGAGACAAGAGCTAGAAAACATATTTGGAAGATTTTTAAAGTAGCCTTGTTATAATGAGTGATCTATTTAGATAAAAAAAAATATAAAAAATTTTTAGAATAGTTTTATTGTAATAAACAACTTGTCTAAATAAAAGATACAAAATTTTCAAAATATTCATATTGTAATGGACTTCCCGAGGGTTCGAACAAGTTTTTTTACAATTTAGACTCACCATCCAACCTCTTTATCCACAGAGAAAGCCCATGGGATCCTTATAGCTTTATCACAAAGATTGAACACGGTCCCTTTTATCAATGTAAGAATCAAGAAATAAAATAAATAAAAATGGGGTTGAGAAGAAAGGAAGGACTGAAAAAGAGATCATAAATTAAAAAAAAAAAAAAAAAAAAAAAACACCCTGTAAAACTGCTCTTCAACCCACTTTTCAACCGTTTCCTTTAACGATAAAACAAAAATCAAGACATTGTGTGAATGCGATGTGACTAAACCTAGCAGGCAGTGTTCTGTCTCTGCAAAGCCAATAGCTCTCTCTCCTGGATTTGTTGCTTGAAGAAGATAGGTTTCCTTACAAACCCTCGCTTCCTTTTTTTTTTTTTTTTACATTTGCTTCTTTCACAATTCACCTTTTAATTAAAATTTTTGTTTTAGGGAGAGAAGGAGAAGAGGAAAGATCATCATTATCTTAGCCGTTAATTCTAAAAGGAGCTGTATTGATTGACAATTGATCCAATGGACACTGCAGCGAGTATATCACCATCTTCTCCATCAATTATGTTTTATGATTTTCTTTATAAAATGCGAAACCCTGCCTCACTCAATCCTGTGAAGTCTATTAAAAGGTTTCTTTCTTCTTCTAATTTTCAAGTAATTTGATTGTGTTTAATAGAATTGTATTGCTAGGGTTTATTATTTTTTAATTGAATTGTGATCGCCAATTCTGCCTTCTTTTATATATATATATATATATATATATGAGGAATATAAATTTTGCGAGATTATATATTTTAAATGGAATCAGAATTGATTTTTTTATTAGGCTCTATTGATTTTTGTATCTTGTACGAATCGGATTTTGATGGTGTTCTATTTCGGATTCATTGAACGAATTTTGGTGTTTTTTTTCCTTTTTTTAAAAGTTGTTTTTGCAGTTAACATTTTTTACAGGAGGGTTTTTTTTGTAAGTTCTCGAGATGGTTATAGGTTTTAATGAAGGAGATTTTTAATCAGTTTCAGCTTCATTGTATCATTCCTATTTTCATCTGCCAGCCCTGAAAACAATAGCAAAAAGGTACAAGAGTTTTTCTGGACAATGGAAGCAGCTATCATTGAACATCCGTTATGAGCAGGTGCCTCTGATGATGAATTTGATTCCACAATGAATCTCTTACAATTCCTATGCATGTTTTTTACTTGGAATGGTATTTTAATTGTTTTAGTTCAAAGATATGATAGAAAACATGGTTTGGGACTTGGGAGAAAGGAAGTGGTAGGATATGGAATGCATAAATTTCCTTTGAAAGAAATAGAATTATTTGAACCAGAAGTGGATGGAAACTGGGAGGAAAAGGTACTTCCATGAGTTTTCCCTTGACTACTTTTTCCCTCCCTTCCTGAGTTCCATCTCTCATTTTGCGCCAAACAAGTGTTGATGAGAATAACAACCTTTCCTTCCCATATCTTTCTGTTGTTTGCCCTCCCAAGCTACTACTGATTCAAGCAAACGACTTTATTCTTTGGCAAACTTAGCCGTTTGAAGCACCCTTTCCATCTGCTAGCAAGTATGATGGATTGTGCACCCTGGCTGCTTGAAGCTCTAAGCCAACTTAAGTTCATCAAGGTCATCATGGCCTGTAGCATCTGACTCTGACATTAGATGAAAACTTGATATGATTTCTACTAGCTTTTAGAGTATATAGATAGATATACCTATTATTTTATATCTCATATCTTCTACTTATGTATTGTGTTTTTAATGTATATGGATATTATAATGTAACAGTTCCCAAAGTATTGGAATGCTGTCTGTTATTTTACTTTTAAGTTTTTGCGTCATCTGTAAATCTTTGTAGCTTTGTGTTGCACTCCGAAGAATATGTTAACAGATTGTTTTATTTTGAATTTCAAATGCATGCAATTTATTTCGCTTGTTGGTCATCTCTTGCATATATATAACACAGGGATTGGAGAAATATGTCATGAAAAAATTGTTCTCCTGAACATTTGCTACTACTCCTGAGGATTTGGAGATTGACCAAGAGATCTCAGAGAAGATACACTTTTTGCAATCCTTTTTGCAGCCTGAGCATTTGGATATTCCTGCATTTCTTCAGAATGAAGCTTCATGGCTGGTATGTGTGCTAGCCTATTTTGACTGTCAGGATATGTTATCACATTCATACTGATGCAAAACTGCTTGATTTACTTCCATTAACTATCAGTAATCTGATTCTTGGTGCACAGCACGATGCCATAAAGTAAGAAGCTTTTTGACTGATGCCATAAATCATAACAATTTTGTTCCTTCTTTTCCCAGCTTGCAGAAAAGGAATTGCAGAAGATCAACGCTTTCAAAGCTCCTCGGGAGAAGCTTCTCTGTATTATGAGTTGTTGCATGATCATCAACAATTTGCTGCTCAATTCATCAATGCCAGAAAATCAAGTAGTAGGAGGGCCTAATGACTTTCTTCCTGGTCTTACACATGTTACAATCAAGGCAAGATCTCCTTGGTATTAAGCAACTCTTTCTTTTGTTGTTTGCCTGTTTTGGACTATCGTTTCTGTGTTTTGACGTGTCAATAGAAAATTGGATGACTTAAAAGCATACTGCAATCATTGTTTGGCATTCTATTTTTTTCCACGTCTTAATTGTCTTTTTTTGTGACATTAGCCCATGCTTCATACCAGAGAATATGACCATAATTGGTAATAATTTATTAATTCACATAAAGATACATGGTTGAATATCTTTTCTAGCCTATGTTGATACGCTAATCTGATCTATTTACATAGAATTGATTAAACATTTTTTCCTGAAATTATAAAAGATTTTCAAATTACCCTTATTCTTTAAAAATTCATAAATATTTTTTTAATGACAATATGTAGGTCTGTTATAGCATCGTCAGATCATGATTTGGTTAAAACTAATAATAATAATAAGATAGACCATGGTGTATCCATACAAGGAACACACAGAAATAGCTATTATATGCTGGAAATAAAACAAAGAAAAATGAAGTTAAATAAATTACATGTTAAATTTTATGGGTGGAGCTGTAAACCTCCGAATAAAACCTGAAGATATGAGATTCAGCTATTCTTAAAATTCAGAATCTTTGTCTGCATGTTGCTGTTTGTTAAAGAATAAGTAAAATTAACAATTTTCAATTGAACTACCACCTACAGTCATGAGGGTATTTCTTTTTCCAAAGAACTTTTAATTGGTTCCAAATTTTTGAAAAGAATATGACTTCAAACTATTGGTGAATAAATATATTATGAAATTGTGATTTTTGCAGAACTGGTTATATTTTGTTTGTATATATGTTTTTAATTTAAATACTTGTAGAAAAATACTACTTTTTTTTATGGTGGCATCTCTTATATTGATGGATGGACAGAAATTACTAGCTTATATACTGACATCCATGAGTTTAATGCATAAATCTGCAATAATTCTCTGATTCATAATCAGCATTCATATTCTTGCATTGTCATGGGTTCAATTTCTTCAACACTAGCGATAAAACTAATGTGGTGTTTGCTAGTTCCAAGATTGTTTTGTAGTTCTAAAACAGAACAGTGTAAAGGAAATTAAAAGTATCGAGACTTTTAGGCATAGTTTAAAGCAGCATCCTGTATTTTTTGTTATGAAATGTCCGCCACAGGCCCCTGCATTTACATAAGACTTCAAATAGGCCATTTTTCTATCAGGATAAACTATTGTTGGAAAGTAATAACGTGAATTATTCTCTTAGTTCCTGAAATGCAATGAAGCATTTTGAATGCATTATTTCTCAATTAGCCTCCTGTCTCAACATGTGCACTTAAGATTCCAGTTAAATTAATGCCCTTAGTTGACATAGGGGGGTTTATTCGGAAAAATCCTGGTGGGAAAATGTGTATGATCATAAGGAGGCTTATTCAGTCATCTAAGGAGCTGGTGGTAATTTGTAAAAATTATCCAGTTAGTGTCCCACTATTGTAGAGCCCACGATTCTGGAATTAACTAGCTTCGACAGGTGTTAAATAGTTTGTATATCAAATTCCTGAAGCATTCTGCATCATTGAGCATGAATGCACACTGTATTAGTTCTTTTTGCTGGTTGAGTCCGAAAGAGCTTCAAATATATAATTGCTTTGCAACTGATGCTCTCTCATTAACAATAGATGATGTCATTTTGATTTCTGTGAGGCCTTGAGGGACTATGAGGTGATTGTGCAGTTTTAAACCAAGTACCTGGTGAATTTTAATGTGCCCGTCTGATCAAGTGGTGGACTTTTCTGCATGCAAATCTCTATATCTTCTCCTCCTCTCTTTCTTTTGTCAAAATGTTGGCTTTGCTTGGTTGTCCAATTCTGTGGTGAGGGTATCTTGTTAACTGTGTTCTTGAATCAGCTTATTTCACAAATCTTGTTTCAGCTAAGTCCTTTATTGTCGAGTTAAATGCCAAATCTCTTTCTTTGGATGCAATTGAATTTGAAGAGAGTATGCGAGCAGCTAGGTTGGACAGCAAGGTATCACAAGTAGAAGCCTTACGAGCACAGACAGGTCGTGGCCCCCCAACAAGAATGCGTTGCATGGAAACAAATATAGATGGTGAGATTATGAACTGCCAAATTGTTGCTTACATGTGTAGACTTTCCAACTGGCATTGGTTTTGACTTGTTAGTTCAGTACTTGCTAATTTCCTATTGTTCATGCGTTGAGGTCCTCTTGTTTGGGGGACTGATGCAACTTTCCATCTGATTCGATCTGATTCATATTTACTGCATCAGGCAGATCAAATTATCCATACATGGAAGCTGAACCTGGTGAATTGACAGTTGAAGATGTGGAAAGATTTCCGAGTCTGTACAAAGATGTAGTTACAAAGTACACTCACCTCTGCTTTGGCATATCCCTCTACAACCAGAACAGAACCATCTCATCATGAGATGAAATTTTATTCCTTCTTGAGGGACAACTGCAAATGATCCAAGAGGAGAATGAGGTGCACAAATTTGTAAGTAAAATCTTTCCCAGTTAATAGTAATGTGTTTTAATACCCTTAATCTCCAATGCTTTTGATATATATACATATAGCCATCAATGCTTCAATTGCAAAAAGAAGTAACTTCTTTCACATCTTTTTTTGATAATCCTTGTATAAAGGTCAAAATACAAAAGACCAAGGAACTACATTTGTCAAAAGAGAGGAGAAATCCTAAATAGGCTTTCCAAGAAAATCCCATAAAAAGATACTCGGGAAATGGGATTTACAAGTAATATGTACACCTTAAGGTACAACAAATGTCATAGGTAGTCCAGATCCGACACTGACACCATCGGTTCCAGCCCCATCCCTGCTTGTAGATGTTTTGGATTGAGAAATTCTTTTAGATGCCTCTCAGATTTATTGCGGTATGAGTTGATACATCTCATGCACTCAAACTTTTCAGGAATTTCATCACAATTGTCAATCCCAGCGCACCTAGTATGCTGCCAAACACCGCAGGTATCACAAGCTAACATCCTCTCACCATCATCATCCTTAGCTCCACACATGCAATCCACAATCCAATTCTCCTGCCCCTTCTCCATTCGGAAATGGCTAAGTGCATATTTTGATGGGCATGTCCCTTTAATTCGGACAGTTCCACTTTGTCCAACCAGAAACTTAATAGTAATGGAATCCTCAAGAGGCCCATAGTCTACCAATTCACGAGCTTCGAATCTCCTAAGCATGGCATATACTTGTTGAAAAGCTTTGGTAGCTTCAGTTTTTAGGTCAGCAACAGTGGCATTTGAAGGCAGGACAACTAACTCTGGCGGTATAGTTGGGTCTTCTTTTAGATGCTCTGAAAACTCTACATAGCACCAAAGCTGAATGGCAAAAGGGTTATCAACCATCCGTTTATCTGGTCTATAGTAGTCCTTCATGAATTGTTTGCAGTCGAGAAGCTTGGTTGCTGAGTCAATCACATCTTCCCTGGTCACTAGAGGTCTATAGTTTACCATGGTCTCAGGGTGAACCAAGGAATCAAATAAAAATTTCAGATCACCTATGATATGTTCTTTTGATGGCTGATTTGTTCCATTGTGTTTGAAACTCGGTGGTTCTAGCCTGTTACATTAGAGAGATGACAGATTGAGTAATGTATTTAGCAAATTTGGAGTGAAAAACAACTGAAACAGTTTGGTGTTAGCATCAACTACCTGAATTCAATATCAAAGGAATTAGGATTGCATCGTGCCCAAACCACTGTGCCACTAGCTGCCAACTTCCCTCCCAAGTGTTTAAGGCAGTAATCAAGAAGCTCTGGAGATGCTGTTTTACACATGACACCTTTAAGAGCATGCCTTGTAACCCAATTGGTCTTGCTAGATGCCGCAGCCAGTACCTTGATCATTGCTTGTTGTACACGTTCTACATCATCCCTTGTCCACGCACACAATATATTTGCAGCAGGTTTTAAGTTCTTGAGTGTTGCCATGGATGCTAATGACTCGTTGCTTTCATGGATCAGACTAGACAAAAAGGAGAAAAGGTCCTTTATAGTAACAAGCTCCGAGTCTGACAATGATCGGTAAAATGAAATTAGAGCTTGTAGCCTAGTTTGCGGTCCTCGACCCCGGAATAAGAGGGGGGCTAAGGGCACTCTTGATATGCTTTCCACTGCTTTCTTGTAAGCATCCAATGTTATTGCAAAGCTTCCACATCCAAATTCATAACCCCAACCACCATACCATGAATGACCCTTGGTGATTGCATTGAGCAATCGGTACTCCATCCCATATTTTCTTGACACATCCATGACGGATACCTTCCTATACAGCAAATGAAGTTAACACACAGTCAGACGCTTCCAATCATATCCAGAAGTGAAAAATCTCATCTAAAATTTGTTTGTCCTGCCACCACTAGAGACCTCAAGTGCTCTGTTAATTAACCATGTTATTTATTTGTTAAACCCAAACTCTTTGCTGATTGTTTAGCTAATTATGTATGTTACTAACAGGTCAGAGGTGCACCCAATGAAGTTGAGGCGTCAGGTCCTACGAAGGTTGGTGAAAACTTCTGGAAAGCACAAGCATAATCAACTTTGTAAGCTATTGGTAAGGTTTTCAGAAGTGGACAATTTACAAGCTACTTCAGACAATACAACTTTCAGTTCTGATTCATTAAACCAATGAAAGTTGAGAAAAATACTTTAAATATCAAACGCAATAGTTCAGAATCAAATTATTGCGCCATTTAGCTGTAAAGCAAGACTTGCATGGATGGCAGTGCTGTGTTTGCAAGTTCAAGGTGCGTACCCTTGCCATAATATATGTTTTTTTTTTTTAGTTTGTATAGCAATACACAGGCTCGCATTAACTACTTAGCTACTCTTTCTCCAACCAATATTAAGGTTCAATAAAGTTCATGACTGAGTGGAGACTGAGGCGACAAAAGGTGCTCATACGGTAGCAGCAAAGCAAAATACACAAATCAGTGAATTATATAGATCAACAAGAGTACAAACCTTACTGCCAAAGTTTCGCACAGCCTATCCCAAAAGTTCATGATATCAGAACCAGTCAAAACACTGGAACCACCTTCCCTTCCATTAACCAAGAGCAGGTGGCCAAAGCCATTGGAGTGAACAACCCCGTGAAGTAGATGAGTGTTATCTTCGAACTGAGAATACACCCAATCTTCAATATCATCTGTGGTAATCACGGTGTCACACCCCTTGCACCTACACCCACCACAAAAACAGCTTCAATCTCAAGATCACACAATAAAGAGATTAGGCAACCCAGTCGTGAATTTTACCTGGATTCTGATGATAGGTGCGACCACCGATTGCCGCATCTGTTGCATGATCTCTGATATCCGTCAGCAGGGCTGCTGTTGTTAGCTCTTATGATAAAATGGTACCGTTTCTTGCACACGGGATGTCCACCCCAGCCTTTGGGAAAATAAAAGATAAATAAATAAGAATTTAGCATGCTTAAGGATACTTAAAGCCGTCCGCTTTATTTATTTAATCATTTTTTAGAATCCAAACTTTCAAATACTAGTTCACATTATTATTATCCACTGTAAAATCTGAGTCAGCATGGGGTTTATTCTTTTATTTCATTATAAATTAAATGTGACGTCATTGCTGACTCGGGTGGGTGGTGAGCCGACTCACCAACGACTCGGCACTGGTTGCAATACACGGATCTAGAAGATCTGGTAACGTCCTCCTCGACAATATCGAGAGCCAGAACGACCGAAGAGATATCCGGATCGTCGAGCACCAGATCTCCTACGCGAAACAAGATCTGCCACGTCAACAAGGAGGGAAACAGTGAAGGGGGGAAGGTGACCCGCGCGTGACGTGACAAAAACGCCTTGATGTTGTCCCTGAAGGGAACAGCGGGGGAGACGGAGTCGCCGGCAGACGGAAAAGAGAGGATGTCGTAGAGATTTGCAGTAACCCTGTTATTTCTCCTGGCTCGCTTCATCGGCCTGTCGCTCACCACCGTTGTTCTGGGCTAGTAAGTACGGCTGCGTTTCGTTTCCAATCTGTTCGATGTGTCTGCGTTTTCTTCTGTTTTGTGTGTTCAAAGTGAAATGAATAGAGGGTGCAGAGAGAGGGGTTTAAGAGAGTGTGTGTGTTGGGGGGGGGGGGAGGAGTGAGGGTTTAAGATTTTCGGCTTTGTTTGGTATTCGTGTGGGGAAAAAAAATAAAGAGGTGGAGACGAGATGAGAGAGATCTGTTTCGTGTTTTAACTCGTGGTGGTGGTGGGTCCCACCGGAAAAGACGTGTCTTTTGGCTGTTCTGCTTTCCTCCTTTTTCCTTTTTCTTTTCTCTTTCCTTATGGCGGTTCGAGGATTTTTTTTTTCCCAGATCTCATCTATTTACTATTTAATTTGCAAATATCGCATTTTTCTTTTTATAAGAACAGTATATTCTCATAAATAAATAAATATTCGAAAAGAAGTCCATCCATACCTAATGTTGGTCTTATTTTATTTACTTAAGAATTCTATGAGAAAGACAGTGAATTTGTTGCCTTTTCCTACTGTATATGTACGCAAAAGCAAAGCCATTTTGTAGTTTTGCCTTCTTCTCATCCATGTGCGCCTTTCATTTAATGGCTACATTACCTTCACACCTCAAAGAAGTGGCCTTTTTATGGTCTTTTCCACTCCCTCTCTCTTTCTTCTTTTCACTTTCTTTTCCTTTTTTCTATTTCTGTCCTTATTTTTTTTTTTATCTGATTCTATGAGATAAAGTTTTTAATTGAATTAGAAAGATAAGATTAAGAGTGAGAGAACCGAAATATAAAACACCAAAGATTCTTGGCCAATCTCAAGATTTTTAAAATATTAATTTTGATTCAAAAGTTCACTTTATTCATTTTTCAGTCTCTTAGACGGGGAGAGGAAAAATGATGCAGGACGAAGCTAGAAAGATAATAAACAATCATAGAAGATAGATTTTTTATGAGAGAAAAGAGTTGCAGATATTAACCTTGAATTCACAACTTTATTCTTTGAAAATAAGTTTAACAATGTTTGCCTCTCAAAAAGGTTTACAAGTTCTTTAAATAAGCTAGAAACCTACCTCTAATATGAAGCAAAATTAGAATATGAAAGCACAAAGAAAAATTACATAATATCCGAAACAAAACAATAAATTTAAAAAAAATAAAGAAAAAATAACAAAATTGTCTTAAACATGATTTTTTAAGTCTAATTTCAAGAGGTCCAAATGGCACATGATCGATGAAGTTAGCTCCTTATGGAATTGGGCATCAAGAACCTACTATAAAAAATTGAGTTTAATCTAACAGTTAGATCTTCTGTTATGGTCCTTTTTTAACCACTACTTTGACTTAGCGTGACTAAGTTTTTTTTGGGCCTAAATCTGTTTCACTGGTTCATAAAAGTATTTATTATGTCATCCATGTAGTTTGTTTATAATAGATCCTCATCTGAATGCTCAGATCTTTCAGTTTCCAAAAGCTCGATCACATCAAAAAGAAACTTATTGGAAAACAAATGAGGATAGAGAGTTATCATTTGGTCAGAATTCGACCATAAAAAAGAAAGATATTTGTCTTAATGGATTTCTCTTCACGAGAGAAATTCATTGGAGGCGGCTTTTTTCTCTAAACATGGTAGGGAAGTTAAATCGATTTTTAGTTTTGATTTTATGGATTCAATTGATTTAAAAAAAAAAAAATTTTGCGAGTGATTTTATGGTGTTTTTGAGTTGTTTGGTTGTTTATATTGGTTTCTATAATGTTTTTGGGTGAAAATTGATTGAAAAATAAATTTTAGGACAAAACCTCCTTAATTTTTCAAGCATCACAATGGCATGCAAATTATGGGCTTGCCACCATAAATGACTTGTCACCTGCTTAATAAAAAAAAAGAGTGTGTTTAGATGATGTGTTATCTACCCCTTTAGTAAAATAATAAAATAGAAAAGGCCTGGGCACGTGAGCTTGGCTTTGCATGATTATAAGTGAGGCTCATATCTTTTAATGGGGCAGACGCTTAGTCATTCAAGCCCAAACATTTGGCTTCTTTTCTTTAGCTTATTTTTATGTTTTTGAGATTTTCTTCCCTTTTTTTTTCACAGATTGGAAATAAATATTTTTTATATATTTAAAAATATATATCTTTTTTAATATTAAGATGATATGTTTTAAAATAAAATTATCAAGTGATTTTTTTTTTCGGTCTTTAAAGCTTTGTCTTTGTTTTTCTTCTTAAGTTTGATTTTTTGACTTTTGTCTTAAATTTCTTATTACTGCAAGATTATATTGAAAATCCTTTCCTTTGGTCTCCATTAAAGGATGGTACTATGGTAGCTTGAGAAATCAATGTAACATAAGAAAATAATTTATATTAGATCTTATAATCAGAATTAATGTTAATAAAAGAGGCTAAAAAGAACAAGTTCTTCAAAGCAAAAAGGTTTCCTTTGATTTCTTCCACCAAATAAAATTGACAAAATTTAATAAGAAATACCTTACTTCATAATACATACCATCATTATCTTCTTCAAATTACTAGGTATGACCTTATGTGGCTAAAATAGTTTGTGGCTATGAAGGTAGATATCGGATCACTAGTAATAGTAGGACTACTACTATTGGTGGCAGTAAAAGTGATGCTAGACTTGAGATCGCAAAAGATGAGCTTCTCGTAGTAACAATTGTGGCCATGTTTCCTTTACTGCCACATAAAACATGCCCCTTTTATACTTGTTAATGAATAATGCAAGGGAAGCTCACCAACTACTATTAGTGCCAAGATGCATATTTCTACCTTAAACCCTTCTTTTAGGATAATAAAGTCAAAAGAAAATGATTGCTACTTCCGGGCTATAACTATTATAATAAAGGAGAGTATAGCCATTTGTTATTAGCCAATGAGTAATTTAACCCAAAAAAAAATGATCTTCATCATGCTTATCAATATGAAATTCTTGCAGGTTTCTTTTCTTTGATATTTTTCATTCATAGAGTTAGTTTCTTTTTTTCTTTCATTCGTTTCTTTTTTCAATTAATTTTTCGAGATCTTTTGGGTTGGTTCTTTTGTTAAGACCTCTTTTTAGTCTTAACTACTTATTCAAGAGTATAATTTTACTACTCTTTCTTCACATAATGTGGCAATCTTGTAATCTTTTTTTTAGCCCACGTGCAACTTCTACCTCTCCCTTCTTCATCACAAATCATGTGTTGTAATAATTTTTCCTCATTGCCTACTAAGCTCATCTCATCTAGATCCTCTCATATAGCATCTTCCTCGAGTAGATTTGACCAATGCGCCAAATCCATTGTAGCAGTCTTATTGTTTTTCTTCATCAATATCCTGTCTAAGATTGCTACTGAAGTCACTTTGGCTTTTCCATACTCATCCACTACTAGCAACTTAGAATATAGTACTGAATTATCTCCAACCTTCCTCGTAAGTAATGGATGAATTAAAACATCATCTAGAAGCTATAATTTATTGGCTATAATACCAACTTTTTGAATCACCTTATAATGACCTTAAAATCTAGGATTAACCTTAAAATCATTTCTTAGAACTACGCTTATCTATCTTTAAGGTTATAATTTCAGGTAGACTATATCACCAACCTTATATGCACTTTTGATCTTTCTTTTGTCAGCTATATTTTTCATCATGTGCCTTGCTAACTTTAACTTATTTCAAAAAAATATGATCCATGTTCACCCTTACCAACAATAAGTCTTTCATAAAAGCTATTGGTGAAACTTCTTGTGTTATTATCTCCCTATTATAAGGAGAATAATTATATAATGCCTAGAAGGGACACATTTTGATGGTTGAATTGTAGCTTGTGTTATACCACCACTAAGCCAATAACAACCATGAATGCCACCTTTAAAAATTATACATTGCCATACATCATAAATATGTTTTGAGGTGTTGATTCACTTTTTCAATTTGCATATATGTTTGAGGGCTAAGTATAACTCATGAAAAGTTTAACCCTAAACCTTTTAAATAGTTTTTTCCATAACACACTTATAATTATCATGTCCTTGTTAGTCACAATTGAAGTTGGTAATCCATGAGATTTGTATAAGTGATCTAAGAATACTTTAGCAACATCTTAAGCTAAAAAATGATGAATTAAAGCAATGAAATAAGCATAATTTATGAATGTATCTGTTACCACCATAATTGTGTCTTTGCCTTTAGATTTTGGTAGAGATTCAATGAAGTCTCTATTGATATTTCTCCAAATGCCCTCTAGTAATGAGAGAGGTTGTAATAAGCCTAGATATGTCATCATTTCCAGTTTCTTCATTTTACAAACATCATATTCTTCCACCATCTACTTAACTAATTATTTTATAGTTAGCCAATAAAATAATTCATTTAACCTCTTAAAGGATTTTTAAACTCCTAAATGTCTTTCAATATAAGAATCATAGGTAGCACCAACCAATCTATTCCTCAACTCCATAATTTTTGAACTCCTAAAATGTCTTTCAATATAAGAATCATAGGTAACACCAACCAATCTATTCATCAACTTCACATCACTTCCAATCATAATATTGCTCTTGTACCTCAATATTTCATTAGCAAAAGCAAATTATAGTTAACTATTAGCATCAACTAGTTTCTCAGCCACAACATTCAACTTAGGATCATGCTTATAGGATTTGATGATTTCATTGTACCATGTTGGAACTACTGTTATTAAGGCAGGAATACTATTGTCATGACCCAAATTTCATGTCCATGACTGACAACACAGGAGTAGTGTCACGGGAACACCTCACCTATGCCAAGCCTTAGAACATACATATCATAAAACAAATATATATAAAATTGACGTCGCATTTTGCAATGTTTCAAAAATTTCTCGAAACCAATAAAACAATTCATAATTCAAAATACTTATTACATTTAATAAAGTTCAATCTTTTAAATAAAAATCTAAACTTGAATGAAAACAGCGTAATAGTTAAATGTCTAAAATATCGAATCACAAAGAATAAGAAAGCCTTTCAGAAGCAAGCAAGGCATACCAACAAACAAAGTAGTAGGAACTTTTAATTAAATGTCAACCTACTAACTAAAGCTAAAAACCTAAAATAATATTAAAATAGAAGGGTAAGTTTAACCAACTCGGTGGGCAAATAATATTTAATATACATTTTAACTATTTATAAGTATAAGGATTGAAATACACACATACACACACATGTACATTAAACATAATAACATATGATAATGGAATTCATATCAAAGATCAGACAAAGTCATTAGCTTAGATAACAGATGAAACCCCAAGGTTTCGATAACATACTAGGTTTACAGCCTCGATCATTGTGGGAGGATCAATCGTTATAGGTTGGTTCCTCTCTTACCAACTAGATATACAAAATATTAATTGCATATATATTAACTACTCTTCGTTAGCATGGAATTACTTACAAGTATATCAATATCAAGATATAATAGGTACTCATATAATTATCAAAGCAAATGAATGTCACATCGAATAGAATTTAACTCAACAGAATACGAGTGCAAAATCAAGAATGAATAAGTACTTAGAAAATAAAGCAACGTATATGAATATTCAAGAATTTATGAATTGTACTTATCATATAATCAACATACATATAGTATTTATAGTATTTATAGTATATGTATATTAAAGATTATCTCACTCGCCCAAAAAATAGAACAAAAGACAAACATATACAAAACTCAAGATTATTGAGGATCATTAGTAGAACCGTTAGTAGAACCTATAACAAATACGAAAAAAACACTCAAAATTGACTAGAAGAAAATAATATAAGAGATTGAAATTCTAAGCATAAATACCAAAACATAATTATAAAGCCAAATTGATTCACCCAATTAATCCCAAATATACCCCCAAACTAATTGAACCTAACATACTCGATTAACCCCTACTGCTAGGTCAATTGATCAACCAAAATGAACAACCATTCGACCAACACCACAAGTCAACTGATCGACAAACAACATCGAGCTAATCAGTCAGTCGTTCAGACCAACCGGTTGATTAGGATTTCCAGAATTCTAATATGTCAGTCTTCAAATTCGCAGATCTCAAAAACAATCAATTTGTTCTTCAAGACCCATAATTCTAAACATCTAATGAGATTGTTTAGGCCAACCAACACCCTAAAACATTAATTCAATCTCTTAAATTGTTCAATCACCAAATCATAATAAAAATCCCAAACTCTTCTTTAATTATTCAACCATCAAATCCCTAATAAAAAAAATAACAAAAAAGGAAGATACATACTTGTTTCTTCAACCCTTATTAAAACCAAAATTTAAGCTTAGAATTGTATTCCTTGGTATTTAGAGGAAAATTCATGGTAGATGGAAAGAAAATAGAAGAATGTTAAATCAATTATTTGGCTAAATTATCAATAAATACATAGGTTAGGTTAGGTTCTTGGGTTTAGGCTAGACTTGGGTTTGGATCTGATGGCCAAAACATGGGTCTTACAACTACCATGTTCCTTTTTATTTGCTTCTTCACAAGTTGTTGAATTTTTATACAAATTAATCTTTCTAGACAAAAAATCTGCAACCGAATTATCTTTTCCCCTTCTATATTGTATGATATATTTTGATCCCAATAATTATGTTAAAAAATTTCTTTATATTGGAGTGTTTATTTTTTGTTCCAATAAATATTTTGAACTTTCATGGTCAGTCTTTATGATAAACTGATTATATTCTAAATAATGTT
Source organism: Populus alba x Populus glandulosa (assembly GCA_033617975.1). Lineage (NCBI taxonomy): Eukaryota > Viridiplantae > Streptophyta > Magnoliopsida > Malpighiales > Salicaceae > Populus > Populus alba x Populus glandulosa. Next base: position 9,463,866 of record CM066155.1, on the reverse strand, counting down.
TCCACCGGTCAACTATCATTAAGATGGTCGTATATTCTTTCTCATGAATAGATAACTCTATTTGTTAAGGATCTAAAGCCTTATTGAAAAAAGCTACTAGTCTTCCATCTTGACTCAATATTGCCCCTAATCTAATACCACGAACATTAGTTTCAAGCACAAACATCTTGTGAAAATCTAGTAAAGCCAACGTTGGAGCTTCACACAAGGCCTTTTTAAATTTATCAAATGTTTCTTAAGCCATCTCATTTCATTTGAAGTTGTTTATCTTCAACAAATCACTAAGTGATTTACTAATGCCAAAACTTTTAATGTTTTTTTGTAATAGTCAGATAATCCAAGGAAACTTTTTAACTCTTTAACAGATGTGAAATAAGACAATTCTTCATATTTTCAGTCTTTTTAGGATCAATTTCAACACTTTTTGTAGAAAAAATGTCTTAGATTCTCTATTTTCTCCTTATAAAATGAACATTTAGACTACTTTGCAAATATATGAATGTTCATTAGTGTTTCAAAATAGTTCTCATGTGCAATTCTATTGTGTAGCTATATATCAAGATAAATTCTAACTGTGCTTCTACTAATGATTTCAAACTGTTAACCAATTCTCCAACTGTTACTAACTACTCCACGTGGCAATTCTTAATTGCTTATTCAAGAATACAATTCTGCTCTTCTTTCTTCATGTCAGATTGTAATCCTGCAATCTTCTTTTTAGCGCACGGCAACTTCTGCCCCTCACTTCCTCATCAAAGATCAGGTGTTGTGACATTTTTGTAAGTTGATTGTATAGAGTATAGAATTAATTCTACTTGTTTCCTATGTTGGTTAGGCTAGAGTGTGTTTAACTTGACTTCTTACAGATTGATTTGAATAATGTACCCATCTATCCTCGAAATGTATAAAATTCTGCTTCTTGTCGTGTAAAAATCCTGCTACATTCTTAAGTTGTGTGAACTCTCTGTGTGCGCAATTCTTGCTGACATTCCTGGTTTAGCTTGGTTCTTAATGTAAGCAAATTAGCTGCAAAACATCCATGTAATGAAACATAAACAAATCTGCATACATTATGTAAACATAACAAGTTAAACCTCAAAAGATTTCAAATTCAATATCATATAATGAAGTGAAAAAATAATACACCCAAACAAATAGGTCAGTTGTTAATGGATTCATTAGCGTTTGACATCCTCGCAAGAATCCGTATGTTCTGTAGAATACTGATACTGATACTAGACATCTGTTGTTAATGGATTCAATATCATACAATGAAGTGAATTAATGATACAGCCAAACAAATAGGTCAGTTGTCAATGGATTCTTTGGCGTTTAACATCCTCCACAGGCAGAGAGTTTGTAAAATGCAAGAATCCGTATGTTCTGCAGAATACTAATACATCTGCTCGATATGCAATACCCTTGGTCAGTGTAACATGCGGAAACACAAGGATGGTCCAGCCCTCTGAAATGCGTGCAGAACCATACACGAACTGTGAGTGCAGATGAAGGAAATTTTTCCCAGAAGCCAGGCGTAGCCTTGTATGTGGATTCTAGGAGGAAACAGATGGCTGATATTTTACTTTCATCCCTATATCAATGGAACTTGGTCTCATTTGGTTTGCTGCCCCTAAACGCTGAAAGAGAGAAGAATGACCTTGTTGCTGAGACAAGAATATTAGAGGACGTCAAAGTCTACTAAATTCACCACTAAAGAAGTGAGGGGAGAGAGAGAGAGAAAAAGAGACTATAAATTACTCTAGCGTACATGCAAGGAAGAAAAGCCAATAAAGAACACAGCACAGAGAACATGAATAACAACCTTTAGTTGTAGAGGCTGCAGTTGAGAAATGACCTTTATGCAACTGATGCGAACTCTGGGCATTGAATTTGCTTATGTTTGATTGAGCTGCAACCAGAATATTCGATGCATGTTATATGTAGCGTTTTGGTTTTTTTTATTGCCGGTAAATTAAGCATGCAAGGGGAGGGAAGAAAAGATCACTTCTAAATATCCAGCTTTTATTGAGAAAACAAAAACAAAAACAAAAACAAAGAATGGCTAAAGCCAGGAAGCAAAAGTACCCAATGGAAGTTCGTGAGCTTTCAAATTTCTGTCATATCCTTCAAAGAAAGAACTCTGTTGCTTCCCATGGTCTTTCGAATGAAGGGCTGCCTTTCTGTGTAGATTGTCAATATTTCTCTTATTGATAGCTTTGGATTCCTCACCATCATCTTCTCCTTCAGAAAAAAAATATGGGCTAGACCAACCTGTCATATTTGCATCTCCTTTACTCTTCCGAGCAAACTTCAAAAGCCTCTTCAACCCTTTGGGAGCATCTTTTTGATATACCACTGCAGGAGGATTTTCAGCATTTCCCCACTCGACAGTATCAGGTTCACTATTATTTTCTTCTTGCAGCATCTGTGAAAGAGAATGACGAACACCTTGACTTGGCAATCCTACAGGTGCAACAAGGACTGGAGAGCTATGTTGAGTTGTGTCATCATCATTCGTGCTAGGCAGATTCTGTTGCTCTTCTATTTCCACCCATGCACTAGGGGAGATAACTGAATCTTCATGGAACTGGAAATTTGACGAAGATTGAACCATATATTTGAAGCTATCATCTGCATCAGTGACAAGCTCATTGAAGTTCTCCATCTCACCAGAATTCTGACGGCCATTTTCCACAGTTTCCAACTCCGTAGCAGCATCAAAATGACTCGCTGGCACATCATCCTGATCTTCATGCTCGCTAATCTGGACAGAAGCATTAACAACCACCTCATTCTCTTTAGTCACTTTCTCTTTAGTTTCTGACTTATTCCCACAGTTTACAGAAGACTCCAGCAGCTGGGAAGCTCTTGTCTTTTTCACAATGGGAGGGCCACTTCTAGATCCCTTGCGGAGGAAGGGTTTCACTTCCACTGGCACTACACTGCTTTTTTTGGTAACGTTATTATAGATACTAGGCTTCGATGGAACAACATCAGAACAATCTTCAGCAACTGCAGCAACTTTTGTTTTTTTTGTTTTTCCACTTTTCATTACAGTTTGCTGCATCTTCTCTTTTACTCCCTTCAACCTCCTGTCAGCTTCAGTTCTTGTTTCCTTCACATTTCTGTGCTGGGGCTGGGATCTTTCAACTTTAGGATTTGATCGAGGAAGTGATGTTGTAGACTGGGGTTTCCGACTTCTTGGTGTGGCAACAGCAGATGAGATCCCTGAAGGAGTTTTTGATAGAGATGATAATGGTTCTCTGATTGGTGGTGTTGATGGCCATGATTTACGATTGTCAGGCAAGTTCGATGTTTTAGATGAAACCTTTTTTGTGACAGAAGATTTTGGGCTGTCTTTTCTGAGATTTGCAGGTTGAGATGGATTCTTGATAGATTTTTGGGCTCTGCTTGGCAGATGCTTCTTACCAACATCCTCTACATCTACCGCGGCTATTTCAGCTTTCCTCCCATCAAGAATTTGCTGCATCACTCTAAATTCCGCTTCTTTTTCTGCTTTCTTTTCAGCATTCTCTCCTCGAAGTTTCCTATCCCTCTTCTCCTTGTAGTGATCATAAAATCCACCCCTCTGCTCAGATGGGATATTTTGGTTTTTGACAGTTTTAGGCTTTTGGGTTTTCACAGGCCGGCTTTCCATCATTTTCATCAACATCTGGTTCAGTTCTCCTTCCTTTTGTTGACTCCATTCCACCGAGTCTGGTGTCCTTCCATTTCTTTCCTTTCCATGTGCAGCATTAGCATCTGTTTCAAAATCCACTACAAGCTGTCCCTTTTCTTCCCATCTTTCCAACTCTCCATCAGCTTCAGCAGTATCAACAGGATTTTGACATCTTGATGTAATATCAGACTCTAATTTTTCTTGGATCAAATTCTTCGAGATTTCTTTATCTGCAATATCATTGCAAGGCAGAGGAACAGAGTCTTCAGAACTAAGTTCTTGTTGGCAGAGACTGGAACATTCTGCGACACCAGAACTCCATCTTCTTAAAAGAGCTTTATTTGTACAAAGAGAAATGCTCGACGACGAGCTCTTTTTTTGGGCATCTATGCTTTGATCCTTCTGTTTTCTTTCAAAAAGACTGATTGCATCTTGAACACTCATTCTTCGGACATTACTCTCAGGTTTCTTACTGGATTGTTCTGATCCTTCATCCTCCCTACTAATTTCAGCTTCATCTCTATGAGATGATGTCCTTTCTCTGTTAGGATAAAAATTGAGGCTCTTAATTGTTAGTGCAGCTGCCCTGTGTGATCCAGTTCTCCCAATTTGAACCCTCCGCATTGGGGATGCTGACCTTCTGGGTGCTGCTGATCTTGAAATAGCTCGACTTCTTTCTGCAGATTTTTTATTTTGATCACTAGAGTCCGAAGACTCCTCACTATCAATTGAGCTCTGTCGCTCAACCTGGGCAGCCTTGGCTGGTGAAACACCATATTTTACAGGTAGTATTGAATATATCGGTCTTGAAATTGGAGTATCTTCATCCATCTTACTTACTTTGTCAATTGTTGATGAATTTTTGTCATCATTTAGAAGTACAGCTGCCTCACCCTTTTGGCTCAATTCTAAGATTTTGCATAAAGAATTCCTGATACGTACCAGATGAAATCTAGAGTCAGAAATATAATATTCTATACATTTAAAAACTAAAGTAAACATTATATGTAAGGTGAGGCTGCAACTATAATTTTTTTTTAAAACTAGGAATATAGATCACCAATGCACAATTTGTTTTTGCGGGTGACTTACTTAAGAACTGTTGCGCCAAAATATTCACAAAACTCTACTAAAGAAGTGATTTCTTTACAGGAGCAGATGTCACCAAAAGCGCGGTTTAGGGCTGTAGCCAATTCTCTTTTTAATGCTGTAAGCCTCAGATCCATAGCTCGCAGCAATTCATTCCTGGAAATATAGTCATTAATAGCTTAGAGGATATGCAACCAATATGGAAGAAAATTGGAAAAAAACAAGCAATCAGAAGAACTTACTTTGATGTATCTGATAATGCAATTTTCACTTCAGCCTAAATAGGTCCAAACAGCCTATTTTAGTTGTTATAACATTTAATATAACCTAATCCAATTTACAAATAAGAGAGAGCTCATAAAGACAGAAAGGTAAAAGTAATTACTTTGAGTGTTGGTTCTGTTTCAATTGAGTCATTTCCATCTGTCATATAAGGAAAGATACACAATAAACATTTGATAAAAACTGAACTCAGAAGATCTCAGCAGATTTAATACAAGCACCACATTGTTTTAAGCCAATATGTCCATAAAGCGCAATAGCTAACTACTACTAACATGACAACAGAAGTCGACTTGTATGCTTGAACTTCCTATGATGCAAACATTATATATTTTGTCAAACATAAATATGGCATGAATTGGAAGCACCTGTGAAAACAAGTTTAGTTCATGGAGACCATATTGTATATGATTTTAGATGAGAAAGAGCATCTCTTGTTTTTGATGGATGTGGAGTGACCAGCCAGAGTCAATGAGTATTTAAAAATCATCAAGTTGATGACTATATCTCGCACATTTTATACTTCCTTATAACTCACTGCTTATAAAACAACTTTATGACTATAATTTTGCTACAGATGAAGTGATAAAAACCATATAGCATCTTAAACTGATTCATTTCAGGAATTCCTTTGTTAGTAATGGAAAATTATCAGTACGAATATTGGATCATATTTAAGAAAACTCTACTTTCTAGAATCATGAGTAACATAACAAGTATCTATTTTCCATGTTTCTTTAAAAAACTCACCTGTTTCCCCACTTTGAGAACGATCCTGATGCCCCTGACAACATCATTTTTTTGTTAACAAGACACTGTAGATAATATAATATCACAAAAGAAAGGGTACAACTGACCTGAGCATATAAAGAAAGATGAAATTTTCTGGCTTCCTCCAATTGAGAAATCTCACCCTCGATAATCCTGCTGGTATTCACTAAATCAGGCGAGCCAGCAAGTTGCAGGAATCTGACAAAATTACAAGTGTTTTAGTAACAGGAGAAGCAAGCACCCATATTTGCAATAAAAATCAACAGAAAGCAAGATGCACATCTAAATTACAAGAACCTGTTCAGAGTTGATTTTGTGAACCATGGTACATTGCTGAGTTCTCCTGTTACTTGTAGTCTGAAGATAGCATTAGATCCTTTGGCATAAATTTTATGTACTTCTGGCAAATGTGGCAAGATTTGCTCCAGTAGGCCAACAGCTAATTTCTCGACTTCATCATCACCACAAACAAATATCTCGTACCTAAAATAACAGTGGGCATGTTAGAGAAGTTCACCACCAACCAAGATTTACCAAAAAAAAGAACATAGAAAAAACTGAAAACAAATGCCTCTATATACTTAGTGATGAGTGTAATATCTATCAAATTTGAAGGATAAATGCAATCAGTGGCGCCAAGTTTAGGAAGCAGGAGAGAGCTAACTAACAAAGGAAACTAGAACCATGAATGCTTTCACCCCCTTCCACCTAAAAAAATGAAAATTTTTAGCTCAACACTGCCCCCCGCCCCCTAAAGAGCCTGGATCCATTCAAAAATTGCTGATCTCCTTAATTAGTAAACCATAATCATATTTATTTCATGCACGAAAGTGCTAGCATAGCATTTTAAACCTCTTAAATATTGACAGGACATTAATCAATATTTGTACTTCTTATATGGGGTTTTTTGAAGGATAATCTTAGATATAAAGTAGTTCCATTTCTCAATGAGTCGACATTTGTGCCCCCTACTTTGACTTTTGTTTTTTAGAAATGGTTGTTCTTGGAGCAAAGCCATGCACCAGAACTGGGATATCATTTTTTGCCATTGAGCTGAAGAAAAAATTGGCCCGTGTAGCAGATCAGTTTAAATTATTTAACTGTTCAATAATATAAAGCATCTAGGCCAAAATGCTTAAACTATGTTTTAGGGGGGCGACTGACCTGTTTTTGGTTGGAAAAATCTGAATGGTAGCATAATCCAAAGGTGCGTCAGCATCTATTCCACTGGCCATCCCAACAACCTAAAAGGAAAGGAGAGTTTATCTTTGCAGAGAACAGGAGATCAACCTCACATCATGCAATGCTTCAACTTACTTTAACAAGCATAAATTTTAAAATATAAAATGAGTGTTTGCTATGGTTCTAACAATATGCACATCAATGAAACGAGAGTTCTGGATCCTCTGTTATATCGACTGCCAGTTATATTTATTGACGAATACCAAAACTGAAGGCTGGCAACACAGCAAGCTTAAAGAAAAGAACAAGGGAAAGGAGGTGCAAGAACAAGAAGAAGGATCAAAAAATAGTTAAAGCTCAGGAAAACATTGCCAGGATGATGGAAGTGAACAAGAAAGAATAAAAAAAAACGTTACCCAATAAAACTATGAATTGGGTTAACCAGATTGTTAAAACATTCAACCGAACAGAGATAATAAAATGACGGGCGGATTGACATAAACACATATGTAGAACCCAAATTAAAATGATACAATATGAATTATTCGAAGCAGGCATATAAAAATAAATGTTGCTGTAGTTAAGGAGAGGTGAAAAAAAAAAGATGTTCAGTACTTGCATAGAGTGTGTCAAGAAATAAAAGTGACGTGGAATCCAATATGTTTGTCAGTAAAGGATTGTTTCCATTCCACCTTCATCATCTACTTGCAAAATGCTCTCAACCCCCAAGAACAAAATTCAAAATACTTAAATCAGATTCAGCACTCATTGATACAGAGGCTTGAGGCTGGTTGAGCAAGAAATAACCCAAAAGTGTGTGTGTGTGTATATATAAACAAGTGATGGGTGCACAGAAGAAGAATAAGATTTGTTAACATATTTGATTTTGAGCTGGCATAATTAAGAGCAAACAAAGTAGTTTCTTTTACTAGAAAAATAAGCATTGAAGCCAGCCAGCCAGATCTAGGCAATGAAATGCCTATCCTACACTAGACAACTGAAGAAGAGAAAGAAAAGAACAAAAGTTGAAAAAAGAAAAGCAGAGCCATCAAAGCCAATCGGCACCGACAGAGAATTTTACAGTAAAGGCAAAAATCACTTGAAAACTACAGAGAAGTTGAGTGCCACAACAATGCATGGAGATAGAGTAGTAGGAGGTGTAATGGGGAAGAGAAGGAACCACCAACCGAAAAGAAAAGGACGCATAGGAGTAGAAATGAAAAGGAAAGCAAGAAGTTACTCACCTTGAATGGAGAAGAGAGAAGAGACAAGACAAAGGGATGAGACCAAAATCTCAGTTAAAGGTTTAGATAGCAAGAACTAGGAGAAGATATCTTGATGGAGGAGCCTCGCTCAAGAATCATGTCATGTGTGGCTTTTCTTTACTCTTTATTATTCCATTTCCAATCTAAAAGAGCTCTAAATAAAAAATAAAAAATACTAAAGGAGAAGGCATATATTCACTGCGGCTATATACTCGGATTAGTATTCTCTCTCTCTCTTATTAATTAATATGAATGTTCAGCCAACTTAAACGAATCTTTGGGGTTTTAAAATTAAATATTATATAAACCTCTAATAATTTTAAAAAATTTTAAACTCATGATTTTTATAAAATAAACTCAAAACCTGATTATTTAAATTACTTCTAAAAATTACTCGAATTAAAATAACGCCTTTAATTTTCAAGAAAAAAAATAATTTATCCTTTATTCAGGAACATATTGATATTTTCACACGACACATTAGTCTTTAGTGGTTTGTTTGAAGATATTTTTGTATTTTTAATATTTTAATAAACAATAAAACAACAAAAATGGTTTCGAATAGGGATATATAGTTATTTTTTATTATTAATATATATAGTAGAATTACACGTATCCTTGTATCTAAAAAAATTAATTCATTGGGGTCTTATATTAAGGTCTTTTGCACTTGATTTTTTTGTTAATTAAAATAATATTTAATAAAAAAAAAGTTACTGATAGGCGCGTGAGAGCCATCGTGTACTTTAAGCAGCATGTGAGGTGGCTCTTAGTGTTAAAAAATAGCTTTTTGCCCTAACATTTGATGACGCGTTGTCTTCTCTTTCATAATTAATGGCATGTATAGTCAAAATATGACCAGTTTTCTATCAATTGATACTTTCTTTTTTTGTTTTCCCTTTGATTCTCTCTCCTATCCCCATAAAAAAATGATAATCCTTATTGTTATTAATATTTCAAATTCAATTATTTTAGTTTTGATTTTAGTATTTTGGTCATTTTCCCTCATGTGAAAAGTCCTTTTATTTTCAATTTAACCCTCAATTCCTAATTTGTATATATAACATGTTTTAATTTGGTCATTCTTCTTTAAATTTCTTTTTTTTTTCAAAGTTTTTATTACTTTTAATTTTATCATTTAATTCAAGTTTATGATTTTTTTTTTGTTTTTTCAATGATAATGATAATGATTTTAATTTGATCTCTCTTCTTTTGATTTCTTATTGTTTTCCTTAATCCTTTTGTCAAGGATTTTATAGTTCTTAATTCTATCATTCAAACTAAGTTCAAGATTTTTATTTTTTTTTCAATACAATAATAGTAGTAATGTTAATAATAATAGTTGTCATAACTTAATTTTTGAATTTCAAATAAATAAATAACAAAAAACAAAAGAATAAATATAAAAATATTTTGAGAATTGAGTTAAGATAATACAAATTGAAAATTCAAGGATTGATAAGGATGAAATTATAAATTTAAAAGTCAATTTGGTCAAAATTGAAAGAATTAATAAGTTTAGAGGAATAATTAAACTTTGATTTAATTAATTGATACAATCAAGGGCTTAATTAAATACATATCAAAGTTTGGGGCTGATTTGGATTGAAATTGCAAGGAATTAAAATCCAAGGACCAAAATGAATAGACAGTGATTTATAGGGGGTTAATTGATTTTTCTAAGGATATTTTTGAAAAAAAATTAAAAATTGAAGAGTTTTTTAAAGATTGAATTTATTAAATTGGAAACCAATGACTGTTTTGTAAATGACACCGAAATCCATGAATAAAATAAAATAAAAAAAACAAATTCCTTGAATAAGGTCCCAGTTGCTAAATGTTAAATGTCAGAACTTCAAGGGCAAGTTAAAACTAGCCGTATCAGTCAGGTGAAAACGGCGTCGTTTCATGAAACTACTATTCATCACCTTCTTCCTCATCCAGGGAAGGCCAACTCAGAAGCTGCTCCAAATCATGGGTCATGTCCCACACGATGCATTACAAACTCCCCAGTTTTTCCTCAAGCAGGCATGGACGGACGTGACTCCCAAGATCATTATCCACCTTCTCTGGCTTTATACAACTTAGAGAAAGAACGACACGGGGGGGAACAGAAGAATTAACAGACCAAAAAAAGAGAGGGAACACAGACAAAAGAGGAAAAGGAAAAAAAAAAAAAACAGACGAAAACACAGAAATAAGAACAACACAGAGAGAGACAACGAGAAAACACACACAAGAGAGAGGAAGAGGAAAAACAATAAAAAAGAAACAGAAGGAAGATCTGGTGATTGATTCACCCGATCCAACCAAAGAAACAGAAACGAAAGAACTTTTTTTTCTTTACAAAAGGAGGAAAATCATCATCTTCTTCAACCTCAGCATTCTTCAGAGAGAAGAAAACGTCGCCAAAGCAGAGCTCCCAGGCTGAGACAGAAACGAAGAAGTTTGCTGGAAGTGAAAGGTAAGTTTCGCTTTCTGCATTTCAATTCACTCCTCGTGTAGAAGGCAATTGTTCACGCCTTTCAAATTTAATTACTCCCCTACTGTAGCAAGCATGCGTGAAGGAATCACGCGTGCAGTCCTGCCCGTTTGATCAGACAGGGCCGGCTGGTCCAGCCCAGCCATGCAAAAAATAATCAGCAAATAGTTGAAACTGAGGCCCAGCCGTACCAATTTTTTGTGCCCAAGGTTTATTTTGCAAAACATACCCTTATACCTTACCCTTTTTATTTCATCTCATTTTGTTTTGATATCTAGCCAAATAGATATTTTTAGATATAAAAAAATTTCAGAAAAAATCAGAAATCTTTTTTGATTTATTTAGGGGTCCCTCACTTTATTTTTGATGATTTCACTATTATTTGATCTCTGAATTTTTTGCTGTGAATTTGGTATGCAATATATACCTGTCTTTATATATATATTCTTTGCTTTCAATTTATTTTATTGGTTTATTCACCAGTGCTGTAGTTAGGAATACATTTTTTTTTTTGCAACGTAATATTTACCAATGCTAGAAGTTGAAAATATTCGTAGTTGAATATTCATTAGCGCTAGAGTTAGAAATATTATAAGCATATCATCAAAAACAAAACAAAACAAACCCTTAGCAATTTAAGACAGAACCAACAATGCAGTTTAACTCAGATAAAACGCTTAAGGAATGATAATATCTTTCTTTTTGCGTAACCAATCTCGTACTATAGAATATATGCTGACCAGTTAGGGTTTCTAGTGACCATAATACTATATGACAACTCCTTAAACAATACATTTCTCTATCTAAGAACTAGAAGTCAAATATATGTTCTTTTCCACAAATTTGATTTATAAAGGTTGCCACGATATTGAGTGCGACAATAATAGTAGTAGTAATGATGATGATGCTAATACAATAACAACAACAACAACAATGTTAGTTATGAAAATAGTGATGATAATAATAATAATAGTGGTGGTGGTAAAAATAAAAACATTAATATAAATAATATTATTATTGGTGGTGGTGGTGGTGGCGGCGACAAAATTAAAAATAGTAATGAAAAAAATAATATTATTAATCATAATACTAATAATGATGATAGTAGTAGTAGTAATAATAATAATAATAATAGTTAAATTAATGATGATAATAATGATGATCGTGATAATAATAATGATAATGATTATGATATTAATAGTGATAATAATGGTGGTAATAGTAATATTAATAATACTGTGCTAAAATGATAATGATAGTGGTGAAAGTAATAATTATAATGATAATAGTAATACTAATAAAAAGTATGGATATAATATTAGTAATAATGATATTAGTAGTAGTAGTAGTAAAAAATATACCATTAACGTATTTTCATTATTTTTAGCATTTTTAGTGTTTTCTTAAAAGAATTCAGAATTCTAAGAATTTGTTTTTCAACACATTTAACTTTTAATGTACCATTTTCAAAATCATTAATTAATTTTTCTCAATGTTTTTTTTAAATTAAAATACAAAAAATAATATATATATATATATATATATATATATGTGTGTGTGTGTGTGTGTGTGTGTGTGTGTGTGTAAAGGGCTAAACGTGAAAAAAATGAGGGACTAAAGTAAATTTAGGTTGCTTGGATACCAAGAAATTGAGGGGATTTAACCTATAAATAATGAAGGAATCTCACACAAAAAAAAAAGGAGGGGGAAAAAGTTAAGGAAAGAAAAGAAAAGAAAAACAAAAAAAAACTTTTCCCACATTCTGTCCCCCACTCACTGACAAAATACCCTAACCCATTTTTCAAATACATTTGCCAGCAACCACTTGCAATTCCTACCACAACCATCAGATCTAGCTCTCTAAGCTCTCAACCATCCATCCAAGTGAGCTCACCAAACTCACTACACACTCAACCATCCATCCAGCCATGCACAAAAAAAGAAATGAAAAAACCTCTCAACCACCTTCACTCACTCTTCCGCCTAAGAGCAACCCTATATCCTCCATAGACCATCACACTAATCACTCATCATAAATTGTCTATGCCTTTTACTTCATCATTTCTAAAAAAACCCAGAAATCTCCACTATGACCTCTACTAATTAAAGAGCAGAAACGTCATCTTCTCCTTCCATCAGCGACGTCCTTGACAACATATCATCACAGAAGATCTAGCAATTGGAACCAGTGCCACTAGACTTATCCTCAGTCAAAGACCCACTCTTCTCCATTACTGAAACCAACAAGCTACCAATAACCCCTCTCAAGTAGCAGCCTCTTACACTAACAACTTACAACGACCATCGCAAATCCACACCACCTTCATAATAGACCTATAACAGTCCATCATAGATGAGAACATTAGATGAAAAACTAGTAAGAAAGGAAAAAGAAACAAATGTGATGAAAAAGAAGAGAGAGGAAGACAAAACCTTCAATCAAGCATATCTCCTCTCTCGGACGTCCTTTCACCTCACCGCTGGTCCAAAGGTGATGAGGAGACAAAAGAGCATCAAATCCACTAGCTCACTCACCTCCAGAAGTGGTGGTGTGTGAATCCACCTGTTGGTAGTGGTTGCGGTATATGGATACACGCGCTAGTACTATTGTAGCACTCTCCATGCTTGATTTTAGTACTCCTCGGACACGACAAACACCTCTAAAGGTTAATCCATAAACTCAAATTTGTTTTTTAAATTGCTAAAATATTATGAAATTTGGAGCAATGTTTATTATTGTGTATAATTTTAGATTGTTTGGATATTTATTTGGTTTGATGTGTGTTTTCATTTTGAAATGATTTGATCATTTTATGGTGGATTTTGAGTTTATTTTCCTAGAATCATAATTGCTAATTGAATGTTAATTCTTGATTCATGATTTGTGCTTAGTCTTATATTGATTTATTTGAGTTGACATGCAATTCGAATATAATTCATGAAGTTAACAAGACTTGATATTTGATTTCTCGATATTATTATGTTTTTTAATTGTTGAGTGATTGAATAAATAGTTTGTGTGGAGTTGATATCGTGGTCAAAATAGGTTGATTAAAACGCATTTTTATGCTTTTGCCTGACAAGCTCCAAATGGTTTTCAAGAATTTTGAAAAAACTCAGGGATCATTTTAAAATTATCTGTGAGTCCCTCATGTTTTTCCCAACAACTTTGTTTAATACTGGGTGGTAGATTTACACTATAAGATATGAATCCGATATTAAAAATACTCGATTTTTATTTGAAATTTCAAAAAAATAAAAAAAAATTCAAAAATATATTTTTTATTTTTTGTGCATATGATCAAATTCTAAAGGTTCTTCACGTATATATTCTAAAGAAAAAAAAACAAAAAATGCATTTTTATTATGTTTTGAAAATATCAAAATGAATATCGTAATCGGTTTATTATCTATTAGGATTTGACCAAAATTTCAAAAATTCTCCAAAAATTAATTTGTTTAATTAATGTTCAGGTATGAATTTTACAACGTAATGAATACTCTAGACTTTAAATTAAATGAATTAATAGCAATAAACATTAGGAATTAGTTATAGACTTTGATATTTCAGGGTATAAAATTACATTGTAAAGTATAGCTTCAGGTATTAAAAATACAAAGTAGAAAATAAATGCAATGCTATGATCTGAGCTTTAAACAGTTAGGATTTATCCCAATATAATAGAGATTTTCTCATGAATAGAGATCTATCTTGAACCCTAGATTAGACCAATAAATAAAAATGTGACTTATAATAACAATCAATCAACAATGCAACTTACCTTAGGTAGGGTACACTAGAGTGATACGTTTTCTCCGTGCATAACGAGTTCTCTTACCTAGACTCTCACATATCATAGGTTTTTTAGTAATCAAAATACTAGGTGGTGACTTTCTTAAATCATAACTTTATGATTAAATTCAAAACCCCCTTTGATTTAGGAGGTATACCTGCCATTCAACGTTGTGCACGCCACGACAATAATGACCATAATAATTGTAGCAATAATAATAATACTGATGATGATAGTTATAATGGTTGTGAAAATATTAATAATACTAATATGACTGCTATTATTACTACTAATAATGATAATGTTAGCAATAGTTATGAAGATGATGATGATGATGCTAAGAATTTTAATATTAATAGTATTAATAATAGTGATTATATTACTTATTAATAATAGTAGTAATAGTTGTTTTGATCCTCATTATTTGAATTATTTTTTTTTAAATCCTTTTATATAATTGAATTTTTTTTTCAATTTCATACTTTAATATTTAATTTTTTGAAAATTAAACTTCATAATTTTTCTAGATTGAGTGTTTTATGTCTAATGACTCAGGTCATATATTTTAAAACTTAACACATTTTTTTTTAAAAAAAAAAACTTTATAATTCTCTTTATTTTTATATCGAGTTATTTCAGTCATCTAATATGGACTGCAAATTTGGCAGGATATCCGGTGTTGATTTAACCTCAATTAGTGTTTTTATATATTTATTGTGACTGGTTTTTTATATTATTTTTAATCTTAATCCAATTATTTTTTTTTTTGTATAAAAAAATAGTCTACTCAAAAGTGAAGCGCATAACCAGGGCCACATCAAGACATAAAACATTTAAACAAAAATTAAGTAATTTTTTATAATGTTAACTCAAAAATTTTGAAATATAAAATAAAATTAAAAAAGCAAAAGTTATTGACTATTCTAGATCAATTATTTTGGAGTTTTCAATTATACTATGATAAGAATGGATAACACACATGACAACAATAAAGCCCAGCATCCTTCAACCACTACTCCATTTTTATGAAAGGTAAATAGCAGCGTATCTTTTATTTTTCATACGCAAAAATACTAAAAGAGAGACGGAGAGAGTTGATTGCTTACGAATCAAATTAATAATGATCTCGTATTATGGTAATGCTTTTTAAAAAAATATTTTTCATAAAAATATATATTATTTATTTCTTTAACTTTATTTTAATATCATTATATTAAAATAATTTAAAAATAAAAAAATAATTTTAAAAAATAATTAAAAAAAAAACACCATCACACAAAAAAAACAATGCTACTGACGAGGCGCGATGCCACTGTCTCTCTCCCCTCCTCTCCTCTGCGTACTTTCAATTTTAAATTATGTATTATTTAAAGTTTCACATGACTGCAAACTCTTCTTTTCAGGCACCACTTGTTTCTCTTTCTAGAATTGTTGTTAATTTTCTGATTGTTTGGAATTTTCGAAACATTCTATATTAATTTAAAAAGTGAAATAAAATAGAATAATTTTTATTTTATTTCAAATCTTGATTCATTTTTTATTTTTCTGCTAAATTCCATTCAAAATACTCCAGTTTCATTCTACATGTTCAATTCCAGTCTTGAAAAGCCATTGAATTAAATTGAACATGGTTCAATTTAATTAATTAAACCATCCAAGTATAAAAAGTTTTTTTTTATTTTTATTTTCAATAACAATGATATTAATAATAATATTGAAAATTATTATTAATATTTTCATTAATAATGATATTAATTTTTTAAAATTAGATTTATCACTAATATATATGGTTTATATTCATGTTTTTTTTTTCAAGTTTATACTTTGTAGAAATTTGAGCAAAATAAAGGATGTTTTAAATCCCATTAGCCTTGATAACATTGACCTAGCTTTATATTTAAAATATTTGTGTTAAAACATTTTAATTTCATAATATTTTGATATTTTGTTCAAGTTGAATTACTTTAAGTTAAAGATCTATTTAATCTTGACTATTTAGAAATATTTTAAATTTTAAAATTATATTTATTTGACATTATATTTGTATTGCATAATTTATAATTAATTTATCTTGAAATTAAATTATGTTTGTTGAATATATATATATATATATATATATAATACAACTCCGAAACAGCACATCAAAACACTCAAAAACATATTCCATTTCAATTGAAAAAACAAAACACCTACCAAAATGGATTTAATAACCTTTTAAACACGGTTTATTTTTGTGGTATAATTTTTTTATTTATTTAATGTTTTAATAATAAAATAAATTTTTTAAAATAAAAAATATTATATTAATATATTTTAAAATAAAAAATATTTTAAAAAACTTCATTACTATAATCAATCACATTGCAGCTGCATAGTTTTTTTTTTTTTTTTTTTTTCTAACAAAGTTTTAAAATTCAGCTCACAAAGAAACACAGCCCAAAAAACATAAGTAATACCTCTCTTATAGAACAACAATAAGGGTGTTTTTGTAATTGTAATAATAATAACAATTTAAAATATTTTTTATTTAGAAATATATAAACTAGTCTTGCCTTCAAATCCATGTGAAATGCATAGTAAACTAGTCTTGCCTTCATACGCCACCTGACCTAAACTAAACTACATGTTTGTGGTGATCCGAAAGAACTTCATGCGGTCCCACCACTCCAACAATGACCCACCCACCCTCCCTCCCCTGGACGCTTATTTCAAAACTTCCAGCATTCACTGCTCCAGAGACCTACTAAATCACCAAATGTGACATTTGAAAACAATGGGGTTGCAGAAAACGAATGCTATGAGAGAACCATGAAGTGCCATGGGGAGTGGGAAGCTCTCGAGTGAAACAGACACAAGGAAATCAATTTCCAAAACCAAAAAGAAATATGACATGGTACAAGTGTGGTAAATGTTCCAGTTTCAGGGAACTCTCACATCCAGGCAGCATGCTCATTCAACCATCTGATTAAACATTAACAACCTTAAGCAAACAAGGATTTGTCAAAAAATCAGTTAGACCACACATGAACTAGACCAAGCCTATTGCCAGTATAGATCTCATTGCGCTCTTCATCATAGAAGAGAGCAGTGATGTCTTCCAAAGCTTCTGCTGCTGTGCTTCTCACTGTGGAGGCACACATGTGCTTCTTTGAACTCTGACTGCATTCATTCTCATTTGGGAAGCTGTTGCCTGCCTTTATTTTAGCAAGACATTTCCCAGTCAAGATATTGCTGATATTGATGGATCCTGCGGCATATGGATGCAGATATTGTTGAGCGGCGTTCATTTTTTCTTTATTTCAAGAACTCGGTATCAGTATCATTTATTTAGTGTGGAAACAATGAACAACTTACCATTGCCTTCAGACAAGGGATCGTCAGAATCAGCCTTGCAGTAAGAAATTATAAGATCCTGATCACTTGTGATGTGGATATTATTAGTGTTGCAATCAGGATGCCACAAAAGGTGATCCTCAAAAGAAGTTACAAGCTCTCCTCGGAAGTTCCAAACAGCCACAGTTCGATTTCTAAATGTCAGGAATAGCTGGTTTTCATAGAGAAATATAAATGCTGATGGTGTCATAAACTCAGTTCTGCTAACTTCTATTAGCTGAAAGTCGCGGACCTACATGGCATAGAAATCAGATTTTTGTGTATGGATGAAGAAATTTTTGAAGATAACAGTGATCCTTACATCAAGAATCTGGAGATTTTCATTTTCTTGCTTGACAAGAAGCTTCTCATTGAACTGTTCAATGAAATCCACCTTCTTATTCCGATGAAGGAGATGATTGAAAGATTTGAGAACAGTGCCATCCTCTATCGAAAGAATCTCAAGAGGAACACAGCCACCACTTTTAGTTAAAATCAACAACATGATCCCTGGACTGCAGAGGAAAAAACAAAAAGCAAACCAGAGAAACTTTAAGCTCGTGGGAAACAAGGTGAACAGTTCATAGAAATTAAACTTGTGCACATGCATTATTAAACCTGACGACTAATCTCAAAGAAACAACACTAGACATTCAGAATCATGAAGTGCATAGCAGTCCCTGAGTTACAATGTATGTGTATAAAATCTATTAATCTCAAAGAAACTGTAAGCTCATTCATGCAGCAATCCCAACCACTCTTTTTGAACATTTTCATTGAACAGTTTAATCTATCAATCTCAAAGAAAAATGTATGAGTTTGCGCTCGTGTAACTGCACATTATCGCGCACTTGAGAGCATGGTGCTGAGCAAATGAAAAGCTGCAAGAATGTAAAGGAACATACCTGATCTTAATCTCTTGAACATTTTTGTTTGCTATCGAGTATAACATTGTGTAATTTTTTAGGTCAAACACCTTGTATATACTGATGAAGGAAGGGAAGATAAAGGGGAAATGAAAAGTCAAATTGAGAAGAAGCTACTAGGGTAATAATAATGATTTCAATTGAATATAACCATATGATGGAGTAGTTACCTATCCTGTGCAGAATATGTAAGTACTTTACTGTTTACATCATCAAACTCTACAAAGCCAGGCCATTTCAGTGACTCGGACTCAAAAAGAGCAAAGCCAGCATCTGGCTGACCCCTTTGTATGTATCTGGAACATAAAGCATTATTAGTAATAAAAGTGATGGGATAAATACATGGAAACCACTAAATCTACAAGCTCTTATTTCCTCCTGGTTTATACATATTTTTTGGAGGTGGGAGGTGAGGTTGGAAGGGGGATGAGAGGCAAAGACATGTGTAAGAAGATTCACATACTCAATCCTTGTGCTTCTACATTTCAAGGAACTGAAATTGTCTGAGGCATAAACTGAAACTGTGATGAGTGAATCATTGTTTTTATTATAAAACAAGCTTCGTATAACTTCATCAGGAGTGACATTCAAAAAGCATATCCTTTGGTTGGTCTCTGCATCCAACAATAGGAACACATTAAAACCCCTCCATCCCACTTTTTTATGCAAATAAAATCCAGGATCAGAACTGAAGTGGAAAGATGAGCAATACCTCGGCTAAATGCTGCACAGACACCAGACTGTGCAAGAGCAAACACCATGTCACGAGCTGCTATGATCTCAATAATCTTTGATCTCTTTCTTAAAAATGGCAGTACCATGGTACAGTGACCTTTTGGATCATGAGTATCATATTCCTCCTTTTCATGGATCACATCCCACAGAAGAAAGAAGGAACATAAACAATATGAAGCAGAATGCAGTGTATATAAAAATAACTGTTGAGGAGACATATATAGGAGAAATAACTGTTTGCAAAATATTAGATCATGCTTGTAGTGCCCTACTTACCACCAGAAATTACAGTGGTCAGTTTATTTCCCAGCTTCACTATGATTAAGCATCATTATATAGAAATGCAGTATGGCTAACAATAAGCCATCTAAAGGTATTTTTTTTATTAGCAAGAGTGAGAATACCTTTATATTCATGAAAAGCAATAATGGATACATGTAAGGAGTCTAACACCATCACTATCAACTAGCAAAAGAAGAACTTTCCTCTCCAAAAACCAAGCAACAAAGTTGGGATTCTGTGAAAATGCAATGTTAAGATTTGTACCAAGAACCAGCCAAACAAGTTGATCGAAAAGTATTCCATAGCTAGTTAGTCCAGCAACATCCTTAGTTCTTTCCCTTAGCCTTGGCTGAGGCGTAATTGTTTGGTTACCGGTTAAATTATTACATTCAGTTAATTTGTGAAACCACAAGCAAGCAGCTTCCAAGTAGGCAAGCAGAATTACTCATTGCAAGCCCTCAAAGGTTGGGCTAGAAAATTCTAATTTAGAAGTTCTAGTTTCAAATCCAACTGGGAAGATGACACAAGCAAGTAGATTTCCAAGTAGGCAAGAAAAATTACTTCATCACAAACCCTCAAGCACGTCAGCAAAGGTTTGAACAAGGAAGTTCTAATTTAGAAGTTCTAGTTTCAAATGCACTGAAATGGTAGGGGGTTTATTGAAGAGGGGAGGTGTCAAGGATTTCCTCTACCCTTCTTCCTGAATACCTGCAGATTCCAATCCCACCTACATTTAACACTCTTTATTGAATTTCTGGCTCTTTAAGAAATTTATCTCCAATTAAAAGTTTTGAACTCCAAATATTGTCCATTGCTAGGCCTGTATAACAAGAAGTGAAAGGCAAAGAGATTGGCACTGTCATGTCAATGCTTAGAGCAAAATTTAATCCACCTTCATCAAACAAGAAACTACCAAAACTGAAACTAAACTCTAGAGATAATACCACATTCATCACTCACAATCTCCATTCATATAGCTTTTGGCAACCCAAATCAAGAATTCGCTAGACCACTGTGTCTTCACTGCAACAATCTGCCAAGATCAATATCACTAGCAACACCTAACAGTATTGCCACAATACTTCTTGGTGCTCATAATGTTATTGGTATATAGCTCAAAGGAATCTAGCACCCACAAGACGCTAATAAATATGAATGCGACGAAGCACTTAATTATCCCTCAAAACAAGAACTTTAAGAACACATAAGTTAAAGAACAAATACCCTATACTAATTTAACCTCATGTCCATTCTAACTTTGATCGATAAAACCCATTAACAACCATAGATTTCTTGCTTAAAATATAAAAATTTTATCATGAAAACGATTAACACAGACGCAGCAGAAACAATAGACACATTGTGAAAACACCCTTAAACAAGAACAGACAAATCAATAATCAAAACCCAAGATTTCCACAGGAAAAAAAACGGTGAAGACAAATTTAGGTAACCAAAGCCAAAAGGGTACCTGTAACCGGATGTTTCTAAAACGTTCTTGGGCATCAGTCATAGTAAAGGTACGGTCGCGCTTAGAACAAATTTCCCTTCGCTGAAGCTTCTTGACACTGTTAAGAAACCCATCTCCTCCGCCAAAACCCCTTCCCCGTTTCCTCGCCACCACTCTTTTCCCATTACACGGCCTCGGACTAGCAGTTATCCTCCTCCCTCCTCCTCCATCCATTTCTGCCACCCCCCTCCTCCACCTGAACAAAAACTTCACTTTTGCTAAAAAAATAATCAATTTTAGCACATATCCATCTTCTGTTTTCCTCTCTAAAGCTTAATAATCACCCAGAAAAACAAAAATCCACAAAGAACGATTA
The DNA here is from genome assembly GCA_033617975.1 of Populus alba x Populus glandulosa. NCBI lineage: Eukaryota > Viridiplantae > Streptophyta > Magnoliopsida > Malpighiales > Salicaceae > Populus > Populus alba x Populus glandulosa. The sequence continues at coordinate 9,442,181 of CM066155.1, read as the reverse complement.
TTACGCTGTTGCTAAGCTAGAAGAAACCTGAAATGCTTGTTTTGGTTTGTTTAGTACTTATAGTGCTTGTTGCCTCAAATTTGAGCGAGTTTCCCAGGTGAGTTCGATTTCGATCTGTTTTCAAAAAAGTCAAAAACAAACTTCAAATTTCTGTTAAGTAAAATGTTTACTTGGGCTTTGGACAGCTATTATACCCTTGCATTGTTTTTCAACTTAGCAGTTGGATTTTATACAATTGGGCTCAAAACCCATATTATTTCTGGTGCGTGTTAAGGTGAATTTGCATGGCAAAATGGCAAATTATTGATTGAATTACTTTTGGTGTGGTTCAATAATGGCATTAAATAATCGAATCATCTTTTTTCATGAGTTTATCTATAAAATCTTGTCACAATCCAATTTTAACTTTTAATTTCAAAATATATTGCAAAAATTCAAAAAAAAAAAACTTCAAAAAAGTGTTTTCGATTTATTTAAGTCATTCACACTTTTATTTTGTAATTTTCAACTATTTTTTCTTGTTAATGTATTTTTAAAAAATTAAATTTTAAAAAATATATTTTTGACACATTCTTATTTATTTTCTAATTCTTGATTTCTTATTGAATTGAAGCTAACATAGTTTTTTTTTTTAAAAAAACAAAATTATATATATAAAAATGAGAAACTCAAAAATCAAAATAGAAAGCAATATAGACAATGGGCTAAAGTGAAAAAGAAACTTAGAGGCCAAATAACAAAAGAGAAGATAATAAAATTTATAGGTTATAAATAAATGAATGAATTATAGAGAAAAGGAGGACTATTCATCATTTTCATCCCTTCACACTTTCTTGAAAAACCCTAACAAAAAAAACCTAAAACCCTAGCCACCATATGAGAGAGTTATCATATATATTTTTTTCAAATATGACCTGAAATGTGAAGAAATAAACTCTAGAAGAACATTATTCATTTTCTCCTACCTTTCTTTCATAAAAACAGCCTAGCCTCATCTTTCTCTCTCTAAAACTAAAACTTCTCTAATTGATTTCTTTCACCTTTGACCTCTATTTCTGATGAAACCATCACCATTCTCTTCATCTCGAGGCCCTCTAAAAAACTCATTTATCAATTGAAGCTAACAACCTCTGCATCGTCGTCAATCAAAGAAAAAGAGAAAACAACCCTAAAAACTTATATCTTTAGTTTCTCTCTCCTCTAACCTCTAAATAAGGCAAGATCACTGTCATTCTTCTCCCCTTGATAAGAACTACACAATATAAGTCATGTAATCCAATAACATGAGCCTATCTGAAAGTTAGAAAACAAACTAATTGAGAGAGAAAATACCACCGGACCTTCAACTCCTTTGATCTCTCTCCATCAATGGTGGTGGATGAAACCATTGATACCATAAGGAAGAGCATAGAGTGGTATTCTAGGCAGTGTTTTTAAACCCGGCCCGACCCAAGGCTCGAGTCATGGGTTTTGACCGAGTCAACCTTATTTTTTTATAAATCAAAACGATATATATATATATATATATATAAAAGTCAACGTGTTACAGCTAGGTTTTTAACCGAGTCTTACTAGGCCAACCCGTCGGGTCATCTAAGTCGACCGGGTTTTTAACTACCCTTATTTTTTCATAAACCCAGCACGGTTCCAGCCCCGGGTCCTAGGACGACCCGTCGGGTTAGACCGGGTTTTAAAACTATGGTTCCAGGCAGAGCCAACTATGTGTCAATTAGATGTCAATGGCGTGTGCAATGACCTGCTAACCATGACAATCCCTCTAATCACGTGTTAGAGACTTGCAACCACTATTCTGCCACTTTCACCATTGTTTTAATAGCTTCTGGTCCACTTCAATAACCTTTGAAAGGTCTATCCCAAACCCCAAACATCTTTTTGAATAATTATATTATTTTATTGTTAGTTTTGATGTATTTTGTGATGAGATTTTCAAGATTGAATAATTTTTATTGGATTGATATTTGTATTTGAATAATGTTGGCTAAGTACCTTAATTTTTTATCTTGTTTTATTGTTGATTTTGATGTGTTTTGTGATGAGATTTTAGGGATTGAACAACATTTATCATATTGATATTTGTGTTTCAATGCATTTGGTTGAACCTCTTAATTTTGCATCTTGTTTTCTTTCATGTCCTTTGCCATTTCATCATTATTCTTAGGATTGCAACATGTTTTTCTTTGTATATGAACATTTATCTATTCAACTATATGTGTTGACATAGTCTTTTGGTTTTAAATGATAGAAAACCAATACTCATACATACATACATATATACATATATTTGCATTAAGTTCTGTAACTTGTTTATAAAACTCATTAAGGGTTCAGCCCATATTAAAAAAGTCCATTAGGCTAACATTAGAAGCCTTTTAAAACCCATCTTTTTTTAAAAAAAATCATGTCAAAAATATTTTGTTATTCACTCTAAGTATTTAGAGAAAATGGACTCAACATGGCCATTACCTTGGAAATTAAGAGGAATAGCCTATTTTTTTAATTTTAAATGAAAATTAGTATTAGAAATGTTTAAGTCTAATTTTCACGTATTAGTCTCTTAATTATTTCTTATACATGCATGTTAATAAGAATCTAAAAAGCTATCCATCTATTGTGAATACATATATATAAATGATAACACCGATGTGTATAAACACTGATAAGGGGTGAATAAATAAAGTTAGAATTATAAGAAGGTGATTGTTATATAACACATCTGAAAGATAAGTGAACCTCAAAAGGATCATTTGTCAAAAACTTAGTCCATAAAGGATCTTTATATCATTAAATCTTATTCCAAATAGATTAACCCATGATGGTCACTGTATGGGTAAGACCGAGGTATACAATCTTTATTCGTTCAACAAATATTCCAAGTGAATCTTTGGTATTAGGATATATGAACCTTAATAAGGTTCAATAAGCCCAACATAAGGCACAACATACCATTAGAAATAAAAGAAAAATAACAATCCAACTTACCCCAATAAGACGCTTTAGGGTGATAATATCTTTATTTTATCATAACTGGTTCCTTACTTTAGAACTCTAAAGACTAGTTAGGGATCTTTCGTGCACAATTTTATTTTATTTTTGTTTAATTCAATATTAATAATACTCTTTTAATATGTTTTACCCCTAATCATGATAAATTTTCACTATTTTTTATAAAAGTTTATAAGGTAAAATGTGGGGTTTACATTGCCAATCAATATTATTCGCATGCAAACTCAAACATTTATTTATTTGGAGTTCCATTATATTTTTCTAAGGATTTTCCAACTCATAAGGATTTTGTTTTGCATAATTACATTACCTAATTGGAATTTATTCAATTTATCACAAAGTTTACAATTGGCTGACATTTCACGTATTAATTTATTACTTCATTTCATTCAAAAGTTATGCTAATATTATTAGAGATTTTCTACTCTAATCATATGAATCTTTCTCATAATTTATTGTCTTCCAGTTGAGAATTACTCTTTTTTTACATTGGTTTGTAAATTTTGAACTTGTAGTTTATATTCTTACACTTTTATCCTATACAGTTTGTTAAACTCCTCCACTACATCTACTTTACTACCAAACCTCATGCAAATGACCCTTATAAATTATCTCCTTCTAACAAGAACCCTTTAAGTATGAACTTATTAAAGAAAACATAGAACTTAGAATTAATTTGACTTTAAATCATACTTCAAATGCTATTTTTTTTATATAAATAATTTATGACAAAAATGAATTAAAATGATTTTAATTTAAGAAGATGTTTGGTAAGAGAGTTATTGGTCGAGCCTAAGTAAATGTTCTTAGCTTGTTGGGCTGTTATGCTCAACCTTTATATGTTTTAGAAAACCATCTGATGCTTAAGTCAACAAGTGTATCAAAGGTTGAAGGATGTAGAAATTATTGAGGTCGGAGTAAAGAGGTGAAGGGGAGGGAATTTTTTTTCTATTATCCATCCTTATTTTACTAGGGAAGGTCGTCACTATCTTTTTTTTATCTCAGTCATTTCTTACCTGTAGACTTGTCTGTCCTTCTCCTATTAAGGCCATCTATGTCCTTTTCATTCCCTTCCTTCCTTACTTGTAGCCTTGCTCTGCTTAGTCCATCGAAGCTTACCACATAGAAGAGTTGGCCATCAAAATAGCTCACCACATAGAAGAAATGTCATCAGAGTAGCTCACCATCTAAGAGAGGTTGTCATACCTACCTAACAATTATGGTGGGTGAAGATGCCTAACTTATTGGTTAAGTTTGAAAATAATTGGCTGGAAGCAGAGAAAAGCCAATAGTTTGAAATAAAGCCTGGGAGATGTTAAGCAGCCTGGATATGCATGTAATATGAAAGCACCAAAGTTTAAAAACATAATATTTGGATTTGAATTGAGTGTGAATTGTGATGACAACAAAAAAAAATACATACAAATATTGAACTTGAACAACTTCACAAGTTTCTGTAATGAGGCTCATAACATGAAAATACCCATCCCTGTCAGGAAATAACCTTGTAGTCTAGTAAGTTTTGCTAGAAAAAATAAAAATAAAATTTTAATTTGTACAGACAAATCCTCATGAATAAGGTACTTGAAAAGTTTCCAAATACCTTTGAGTACACTTACAGTTAAAGAATCAAAATCAAATGAAAAATACATTTGGTTGTCAATATGGTCAATCTATGAACAATCCAAAAAACAAGGTGGGGATCAATTGTATATCAACAAAATTTCATCAAAGACTGCTGGCTTCACTAGCAGATATTGAGGAGCATTCGAATTTTGGTAGATGTAGATCATAGTTATAAAACTTGAATTGTCCTGGTGGGTCGACCGGGACCCGCTGACCCAGGACCTGGACCAGCCTAGGTTGAAGAAGAATTAGAAGTAAAAAACTTGGCTGACTCGGTAAAAAAAATCAAGTTTGATCTGGTCAAAACCCATAACTAAACTTAAAAAAAAAAAAATAATTTGTCAAAATGATGTCGTTTTGATTATCTTTTTATAAAAAATCTGGAGGGTCAAACCGGGTTGACCCTTCCGACCCTTGACAACCTAGTATTTGTTGTCTTTTTATAATTAGAAAATACATCCAATATTTTAATGATATATAAAGAGCAAATATCCTAGATAATGAGCCGAGTTGACGAAATGTCAGCTAGACTACAATTATAAATGGTAGTGACATGTTGGATGACAATCATTATTTGGGAGTACATAATGCTTTGAAGTTACAAGTAGAACCTCCATTTATTGGAGGAAAGTATTACGCCTGAACAACACAACAACCTCCACTTCACCGCATAAAATGCTAAATTGTATACCAAGAACTTCCTAAGAAAGATGCATCCAACAATAGATTAGGGATTGGCATTTAAAGCAGAGCAAGGTAATAGTATACCATCACGTAATTGAGCCTTTTGTTCCATAGCTTGTAATCGAAGCTTAAGCTCTGAGTTCTCAGTAGTCAGACTTGATGTATCCCTCTGAAATGAGAATACAATACCACAAATAACTGGCAGTTTAGAGAATTAGAAACTCTTATTCATAGCCTTCTAAACATACATGAGTTGTTTGCCAAACTTGGAACAGTGTAAGTTGTGCAAAAAGTGTCGTTGCCTCTGTCTGAAAGGTATGCACTTTTCTTTCAAGTTCTGATACATATCGGGCTTTCCTCTCTTTCGAGCGAGCAGCAGATTGTTGATTGGCCATAATCCTAGATAAATAATATAACTGTTTAGAGGAAACTTAAAGAATGTAAAATGTTGTGCATCCACATGACAATCAGATCTATCAAAAACAATTCTATGATTAATAAAGAATCATTCTTTAGAGTCTCATGGACAACAAGCCCTTAAAAGTAGGTAACAACAAGCCCTTAAACGTTTGATATTTGATAAAATAGAACATTATCTAAATAATTTGATGAGTAGAATCTTTCAAATGCTACCACATATATCATTTATATATAAAATTATAGATACTAAAATCATAAAAATAATAGAATAAACTAAAAATTATATATAAAGAGAGTTTAAACTATGAAATTCATTAATTTATAAATAAATAAATAAAATTTGCTCTTCGTTGAGCTAAACACTTCATCAAATCCAAATATCAAAATTAATTGGTTTTATCAAATGTTGTTGTTTTGTTAGTTGATGATTATACCTTTATAATAGTACAAAAGTCTAAAAGTCATGTTTTCTTTAGTTACTAGGCTTCTTAATTCTAAGGTTTTAATTTTTAATGATCTTTTTAATTTAATTTTTTATTTCAAAGTATTTTATATTGTTTATTTGTTTTCAATGTAAATCATGTTAAAAGAAAAATACATTTTAATTTTATAACTTTTGTTATAAATAATATATCAAGATCATTTAATTTAAACCTATTAATTACTATAAGAGATTCCATCTTATAAAAGTATTTTAAAATGATTAAATTTTAAAAGCTTGGCTCTTCCCCCCTATAGTGAGACAAAATCAATGTTTTTTTTTTTTTTTTTATGAAAACATGGAATTGATATTAAAATCACAAGTATCAAATTAGAACGATTTCAATATGGTTTTATTAATTTTTAAAAAGATTTTACATTATAAATATATATTGTAATTATACCAGTTAACTCAATAATCTTAGCAACTTTTATTCATACAATTAAAACCTATATAGAGAAAATTCTTAGGGTCCAACTCAATTGATCAGACTCTATATTTGTTTTTTTAGAAATCATCAGTTCAAGTTCCACAAACCTTAAAATCACCGGAGGCTTACATGAATTAACTTTATAATTCATGAGATTAATCGAGATACACGCAAGCTAACCCAAATATCCACATTAATAATAATAATAATAATAAACCTATATAAAGAAACTAGATTCATTTGAAATATGTGGTAGGTATATTGAAATTAACCCTGTAATGGTTTTCGCACTGTGGGGGTATTGATGCAGGGACATTTGATCATGACATCTCCTTGTAAAAGGTCTCATCTGCTATCTCTTCGTGGCTGCGGCACAATGTTCAGTGGGCACTGGGCACTGGTGTTTTGAAACATGAGCACACAACAATGTTCAGTGGGCACTGGTCATGTCATTGCGGTTTTTTTTTTATAACCAGCTTTTTAAAAGTATTTGTTTTTAAAATGTGTTTTAAAAATATTTTTTTTTATTTTAAAAAATTATTTTAGTATAATAAATCAAAACTATTTAAAAATATAAAAAAATAATTTTAATAAAAAAATTATATTTTATTAAGACTCCAACATAATCCCTCGTACATGGTCTAAATCATTCAGACATGCTTTTTGTGCCTTCACTGCAACAACGTAAACCCAGTCTACTCAAATGGCAAAATCCCATCACCTATTTGAATTATTCTCAATCTTCATTAGTGGAGAGTATTCTTTTAGAGAATATCTGATGATGTTATATTAATTGTTTTTTAAAATATATTTTTTATATAAAAATATATTTTTTAATATTAACACATCAAAATAATTTAAAAAAACATTAAAATTTTAAATTTAAGTAAACTAAATTCAAAATTTTAAAAAACGTAATTTCAAACTGCCCCATAATTTAGCATTTGTTGTGGTGGCTACAATAAAAATCAAATAATATTTCTTTTTATTATAACAATAATAATTATATGTTTTCCAAATTTGCTCCAAGGTGTGGCAATATTGGCTTCATTTGAAAACAAAGGGATCCAAAGGAGGCATGGAAATTTACTTTAAGCTTTTAATTAGAGGAAGATAGGGGGAGTGGGAGAGGGATTTGGTGCTCAAGAATAAGCATTAGCCCTAAGCAACAAATTGGGATCATAATTTTTCTTTTTTTAAAAAGAAAAAGATTCTATAGTGTAGCCCTTTGTATTGTCATTCTCTCGACAATAAAAGGAACTACAAGCACAAATATCTTCTTTCATTTGGTATCTTCTCTCCCATCTGGAGTCCAGTTCCCTTGGCCGCCGCATCTGAAGAGTACAACTACAAGCACTTAAATAGCTGCCCTATATAATATATTCCTCACCAAATATTAAGCCAACACTTATCTCTCCGTACCACCAAAAACAAATCATCAATATTTTAATAAAAACAAAAAATAATCTTATATATTAAAATCTCAAAAAACAATTTAGATTTTTAAGTTGGTTAGACTAGCTCTTATGTCTCAATACCACCAAACCAAATCATCAGTTCTCTAATAAAAACAGAAAAATTTTATAATACTAAAGAATTATATAAATTATATCTTAAAATCTTAAGTAATTGTTTAAGTTTTTAAATTGAAATAATTATTTGATATGATTTTAGAATATTATTGATGCAATTATAAGATATGTTTTATTTGATAAAAATAAATATAGAATAGAATGATTCTGAACAAATTTCAATTTCAAGTTAAATAAAAAGTTGGTTAAGGACAAAACATATTTCTCTCTATCCTTAGTATCATCATCCTTGGATTAATTTCCAAGAGGATTTTCGTGACTTTAGAAGCCACAAAGTGTGCATTAAAGAAAGCACTTAATTTCCTTGCTTGAATTTCTACTAAAGCTTGTTTGGCAGTGTGGTTGCGGTTGCTTTTCAAATAGCTTTTCGTGCCAAAATGCATGCCAATGATATTTTTTGATTTTTTAAAAATCATTTTTGACATCAGCACATCAAAATGATTTGAAAACACTAAAAATATATTAATTTGAAGTTAATAAAAAAATAAAAAATTTTCAAATTTTTTCAAAAGCGCTTTTGAAACGCAGAAACAAACAGGCCCTAAGAAGATGCTTTATTTAACGTCTTTTTATCTCGTTGGAATCCTGACAGACACTGCCATAACTCAAAAAGGCTCATCTCTCTCTTTTTGGTTGAACAGGAACAGGAAGAAAAAACAAAACCCTCATAATTTATTGGCTTGCCTTCACCTCCTCCTCTTGAAGCATCAAAAGCCATGATTTAGCCTTTAAATACCTCAGAAATCCAGGACCAGACAGAATTCAAGGCCTTGTTCTATATACGAGTGAAATGAACTCCTTACTTTCAGTCTCCTTTGTGGTTCGATTTGAAACTGGGAAGCATTGGAGTACTCATGAAATCTCCAGCTTATTTGCATAAATTCATAGTAGGTCTAAGGAAATTGTAGTAAGGTTAAGAGGGTATTGGCGTGATTCGGAAGTGTTGGTGGATTGAGCCATAATAGCTATGGTTACTCTACATCATCGTCCCCACCGGCTGCTCCTGGATACAGAATCAAGCACACGACCGGCAGCAAATGAAAGCAGGACGCGCAACAATTACAGCAGTGAGGCCAGTTTCGATTCCAACATGGTGATCATCTTGGCAGCTTTGCTTTGTGCATTAATTTGTGCGCTTGGACTAAATTCAATAGTACGATGCGCCATACGATGTAGCCGGAGGTTTGCTTTTGAGACTCCTGATCAGACCGCCGCGCGTCTGGCAGCAACAGGCCTCAAAAGGAGCGCATTGCGACAAATCCCAGTGATCATATACGGGGTGTCAGGGATACATACTATTGCTACGGATTGTGCAATTTGCCTTGGTGAGTTCATAGATGGCGAGAAAGTACGAGTTTTGCCAAAGTGTAACCATGGTTTTCATGTTAGGTGCATAGACAAATGGTTGGTATCGCACTCCTCCTGTCCAACTTGCCGGCATTCACTACTAGATCAACCACCAGAAAGTGCTGATGCCGCAGAATTTGAGGTTGGGATTAGACATCCGGCAAATGCATCTGCAGGAAATGACGTGCCTGTTGCAGGAGATCACGAGGCAGGTTGATCCTGCTTTGAAAGTGATTCGACACCAAAGAACAGGGGGGCAAATGTCGTCTTTGATTCTCTATTGTTTAATTTTTAAGACGTTCAGTTTGTTTATGTAATTATGCACAGTGATCTAGATATATATCTTGGTTGAAACTTCAGTGGATACTATAAGGAGGTTTCTGAGGCTGGCAACACTTTGTTTTTACAGGCTTGGCACTTGCTATGTGTTGGCCAAATAATATTATAGCAAATGCACCATATTTTTTGCAACACGATCTAATTAATTTCTCTTTTCACTTTTTTAAAGAAGTTCATAAAGGTAAAGTTTAACTAGTCAGGTTTTGAATTTATTCTTTAAAAATTTTTAATTTTAATTTTATAAATCTCAAGATTATTAAAAATTTATATAATTATTAATTTTAGAATTTTAAAAGATTAGTTGAGATACGTAAAAGCTGACTCGGGTACCTATAATTAAAATAATAATAATAAATAAATTTATAACCAGATTGGACATGGGATTAAAAGAGGCACATCAGAACAAATTAGAGGCAGCAGTGCTCCGTCCGGAAAAGTGGATTTTTTTTATACCTTCACTGAAAATCAAAGCATCTGACTTGCTGCTTATAGTATCCATTTTGAAGTGAATATATGCCTTTCACCAGGAATATCAATTTGCTGCTTATGATCTTCGGTGGCACCGGCACGTTCCACCCTCATGGCAGATGTTTATCACGGTGGTTATAATGTTCCAAAGGAAACTCAGTTCTTTGATTAATTTGGATTCCTTCCATAAAATTGAAGGAGCATCCAACCCGTTGAAAACTTTTCATGTCCCTCCACACACACTTTGGACCATATTCCAGTTCGTGCAGAATGCCAAATAACTTTAAATGTTGTCATGCTAATTAAAAAAAAAAAATCTTGGATCATACCTGAAAACAAAGTATTAATTAAGTCCAAATATGAAGAAAATAATAAAAATAACAAACATGACACGCAAACTAAAATTTTTGCACTTAATTAAACAAAAGAACCTAAGATAGATAAATTTCCTAGTTTAAATAATGTCAAGAATAAAATTTTCATCCTAGAAACACTAGTCTTTGTTGCCACCTTTACTTACCCTTTTAGTTTCCTTATTTGTCTATAATAATTAATTGTAACTTTAAAGAATCCTCTCAGAACATGGAAGCCCTTGTCGTCTTCCTTTAACCTTCCTTATAGGATTAGGAAAGTTCCCAAAATAAGTTAATCAATATGTCATTAAATACCACTAATCATTCTTTTCTTATGCAGCTACGATGAATAAAGAATCCTTGTAAAAAAAGGATTTTGAAACATTAATGAATCATTGCTACTCTTGTAAATTATGTTGCAAGCCATTAAAGATCCTTATAGAATTAGAAAATTTTCAAAACAAGTTGTTACATCTTTATAGGAAAATGATCCTTACCAAAAAGGAAATCCATAAATCAAAAGAAAGTAAATAACAAAATTCATACAACATGTTCTGCCCTAAATCACAAGGTCTTCTCGTACTCTAATTGACCCGAAAGTTTATTCCAACATAGAAAAATTCCTCTAGATTCTTTTGGTAAAGTTCCAGGTTGATCCTACAGTTCGATTTGGAGCTATGTTTAATAGCATAAAGCTGGACAATAGAAACTTTTACGCCAAAATCTAAATTTGACTTTGCTTAGATCATATAAATTAGATTTGATCTCTATTCTTTTATTTTTTTTTAATTTAATTTAATTTTTAAAAATTGAATATTATTTATGATTTTATCCTTATTCATTTTTTTTCTTTTTAGAGTTTATCCTCATTCTTTTGATTACTATTTCTTTTTTACTTTAGTAAAAAAAATTAAATTGATATTTTTTTCAATTTCATCATTCATTATTAAATTGATTGGGAATTGAAATTTATTGATTGAACCCAAATCTAGAAATTCATGGGTTGCAAGTTTGGAAAATTAATCCAAGTTTGAAAGATTTGCCCCCTTCTTTGCTTCTTCTTCTTATTCTTCTTTTTTACTTTTTTTAAGCTTATATTTTTTTTTAATTTGATCCCTTAGCAATTATTTAATTGGAGATTGAGCTTCATTATATATATATTTTTCTATTTTCTTTATATAGGGTTTTTTTACTCATTTTAAAAATAAATTGGGTTATCTTGATTCTATTTATTTGTCGTTCATTGTTAAATTTTGCTTTTTTAAAATAAATCTTGTAATAATTAAATTAAATTAAATTAATTGATTAAATATAAGCACGAGATGCTCACTTCATGATATTGCATTTGGTTTGCTTTCTGATTAAATATAAGAAAAAATTACTTGGTTTGGTTTTGTGGTTTTGGATCTTTTTGGTTCTTTTTTGATAAATTAGTTTTAGAAGGTTATAAGGGTGTTTATTATATTTTTGGGAAAAAATATGTTGAAAATGAATTTTTAGATAAATAATCTTCCATCCCGATTTTTCAGCCACCATTGTGATAGCTAAATTTTAGACAGAAGTGGGTGACACATTGCTTACTCTTTTTAAAAATAATAATAATGTCATCAAATTGCATTTAAAATGTCATTAAATTTTCTAACTTAAACATGTTTTATAATAACAATGATAATAATATAAAATATCTTTAATTTATAATAAATATTCATTTTAAAATATAAAATATCTTTAATTTATAATAAATACTCATTTTAAATATAGATTTGTAAACTAAACATATCTCATAATTCAAATTATTGATTTATATTATAGCGAAAAGGAAGTCGGGCGGATTAGTTGGAATGGAGTGAAGACCCGAGATTGGATTCTCTAGTACTGGTAAGTCTCTGGTGTTTCACTAACCACAGGAATTATTTCAGTGCAGAAAGTTGACAAGGAACGAGTCCTTGGGAGAATTATTGAAGCCAGCACTGCATCTTATAGAGAGAACATGTAAGTTTAAAGTCCACTTTTCCCAATTGGAGTGGAAGAAGAAGAACATAGAACACAAAGAATCATCATTTTGTGCTCAAGGAATGGAATCTCAAGCTCGTTTCTTTCCTCACTTTTTTTTATTTAATATTTTTTTGAACTTTTGAGGGTCCACCACAGCCACGAATTTCATTTACGAGCTGAGCTGCTGCCAGAGCTCCAAGTGCCGAAAGAAGATGACTAAGACTTGATATTAAGCATCACTGGACCACCGCTTTTGTATATGGATTCATCCATATCCATCCATCCATGTATTTCTCCACAAAATTGAAAGAATTAAATGTCCAGCGATTGAAGTGTAATGGACATTGCAATTTGAGGGGTGAAATTGACTCAATTAGGGGTAAAAGTGAAAGAAATTTAAAGTTTAAAGGTCCAATTAAGAGTCAAATTAAATGATCATGAGATCAAGACCCTTTTGTTGAAGTCTAAAAGTTTAATGAAGGATTACTAGGGGTGAAATTGAAAATATTCTTCAAATTTGATTTTATTTGGGACTCAACTGAGAATTCTCACAAATCGAAGACTAAAACCGAGAAAAGGTCGAGGGACCAAATTGAAACCCTAAAGGAAATAAGGCTGATGAAACGACGCCGCACGTTTTAATTGAAACTTTGGGTTTCATATTAAACGGCATCACAACAGGGAAAAAAAGAAGGAAATAATTAACAAAGAAAAAGACGATGTCGTTTCACGTCAGTATTAATCATTTAATTGTCTTCTCCCTTCTTCCCAACCATTTTTACGAAGAGTTTGAGAGAGCAACAACATTGCAAGCTTGATTCTCCCCTATCTCTCCATCAAACAAGACAAAGAGCCCGCCTACCTTGCAGCATGGATTGTGTATTACAACTCTAGCTTGATCTTATCCTGTCTAGGAGAAATGGGATGGTAGGGTTTTTTTACTAATTTAACAATGAATGACAAATAAATATAACCGAGATAACCCGATTTATTTTAAAATTAATAAAAAAATCCTATATAACCGAGATAACTTGATTTATTTTTAAAATTAGTAAAAAACCCCTACCATCCCATTTCTCCTATAAAACCCTATCCGAAATGGGTGAGAAAAAGCAACAAGAAAACCCTAGGAAGCAGCCAAACTTCATCCCCTTTGTGACCCATTTTTACTTGGTTTAATTGCTGCTGCCAGTTTCCTAGAGTTATTCCTTCCCTCAAGCTCTCAACCTTCTCAAAGAAGAGGAGTCTGGAATCAGTTAAAACAGGAGGAATCAGCTTTGTAGCAGCAACCGGTGTGTTTGTGAACTAGTTTTTAGAGTTCAAGGGGCTCTAACAACGTGTTAAACTATAGGAAGGGCCAGAGACCGGCAACGGTGTATCGATAACATCCATATACTTGGATGGCTGCTGGATTTGTAGAGAGAAAATAATAATCTAACTAAATTAATTAAAATCTAGGAAATCTAAAAATTATAAGTTTTTTACAAAATTAAAAGATACTTCACATATATTTAATATTTTTATAATTCACATTTGCTACCATGAATCATTAAAAATTTTTCTTCTTGTAACACTTTCAAATATCTTTTTTCAATATAAATAATCAAACAATCATTTAACCAATAACTAATTATATTATTTATTTCAATCAACCAACACATAATTATAAATTATTTACTTCATCAATTTCTCTTTTTTTCTTTTTAAATTAACATTAAAAATCCAACTACGACTAAATAATATAATTAAATCTATTTCAATATCCATTAACACCACAACACATTCTAAATACACATAGCTAGCAAATATTTATTTTGATCCTAAAAGTTCTCGTCCCTCCTTATACTTTCTCCATAAACACCCACTTTTTCTTCTTCAATTATGCTTTATTTGGAGTCATTTACATCTTGTTTCATATCAAGAGCATCATATTTTTATAATTTCACTTTTTCTTAATTTAACATTTAAGAACCTTAATTCAAAATTTAAGAATTTTGTAAAAACTTTGTTAATATTTTCTTAAAATTGTATAGTTGAGTTTATAACATCTGATCTGATAATAATATGAATTCTGAATGTTAAAAAGTCGAAGTTTTATGTTCCTTTTTATTTTTCCTCTTATTATCTCTCTACTCTCTTTTCCTTACTTGATTTTCTCCTTAATTCTTGAGTTAGATATGTTCAATACTCACTTCATCATCTATCTTACCTCAAGTCTTGGTTTCTCTCTAAAGTTTTAGAAAGGAAGCTCTCAATTGTTTTTTCTCTTTTAAATTTTTTCAACACTAGCCGGTAGTTTAAAGGGGGAAAAGAAGATGAATTTCCAGTTTTCCTAGCTTATTTATAAAAATACCATTAATAAGCTTACATGTTATTTTTTGTTCAATAAATGATATTCTCGCATTATATTTCCAAACTTAAATTACCCCAAAAGTTTAACTCAAGATAGAGAAATGTGTTAAAAGGATTCTCGTCAACTTTTAATCCAATCCGACGATCAGATTGAAAGTTATATTTAATAACATAAAAATGGTAAGTAGGTGATTTTATGTCAAAATTTAAATTTTTTTATCAATTATTTCTATAACCATATCAGTTATTTTACTAAGTATTCAAGACCATTTTCTTATTCCAAAATATATTTATTTTTCTATTTTATCATTTGTTTTGTTTATAAACTTACTACAGTTTCACAATAACATTATTGATTTTTAATTGGGGTTTAAATCAACACTCTCTGTTTTTTTAGAGTTCTTTCTTAACTTTTATTTCTTATTTCCATTATAATTCATCAAAATTATTTTTCTCTTTCTCCAAACTCATCTATTTTATTTTTTTCCCTACTGACAAGCATTGACTTTTTACAAGAATTTCTAGCATGGCGTGAGTTAAGCCAATTCTACCCCCACAGCAACAAAAATCCTTTGGAATATCTAGATTTCTTTTCCCAGGTAGCCGACAGACATCAATCAAGAACAAAAACCTGGAGCAAAAGCCAACTCGACGTCTTGCATAGTGACCAAACCCTTATCTACAGCTTCCTTCTGCTCCTGCAAAGCAGTCACAAGACAAGAAAAAAAAATTACAATATATAGGAGTTGCTAAAAGTAATCGAAAAGAAAATGAAGCATACTGAACTTCGCCATTTTTTTAAGAGCTTGCGCTTGCCAGAGAGAGTAAGGGGCTGGGTTTTGTTCTTAAGCTTTTTAGTTAATGGGTCTCCGTGTATTGCTCTCTTGCTCTTTGATATTTGTGCTCTTCTTCTCTTCTGCACTACGTTGAACTTCGCCATCTGATCGATCTCTCTTTCCCTCCTCACAACCCTTAACTCAACCCTAAAATATATTTTTGTATTTAGGGCATTTGCTTATTTATGGGTTTGCGGGCCTGCTGCATTCCTCGGCCCTGGCCTCCTTCTAATATTATTTTATAATTGTCCCAATTTTTTTTTTTAATTATTACTACTACTTTAATCATAATCAATATACTCATTACAAACTACCTCAATTTCATTACAACCAAACTCTTCCGCAAAGAAAAGTCATGATTGTTTACATGTGGTATGGGGTTTGGTTTGCCTTGAAATAACTCTTTATAAATATCTTATTATTCTAGGACTAAGACAATTATAACACTTAAAAGGAAGGCGAATTAGATATATCACTAATATTAACAAATTATATAAATTAATTCAAATAAACACAATAACTAATAATATAATTAAAGTGCTTAAAGTAAAGAGATAAGAGAAATAATTTGCAAACTCATTTTTAACGTGGTTTGCCAAGCCTACATCTATACCTCGAGTACTAAACCATATTTGAGAATTATATTCCTTCACTAGTCAAAGTTTAAGAATACAATAGCCACCTAATGAATTCATACCAAGATTTTTACACCAGTTGATAAATCAACACCAATATTTTTCCCACTTGAAGATATTTTCTCTTCAAGATTTTTCACCACTTGATGAATCTACACTAAGATTTTCTCACTTGAAGATATGTTCTCTTCAATATTTTTTCCACTTGAAGATAAATCAACACCAATATTTGCTCTTTGTGATTTTTCTTTATGAAATTACCTCACCAATACCAAGAGTTCTTACTTAACTTTTAAAGATTTTAAAAGAGTGATTTTGCTATCACAATTAATTCTCTTAATGGAGTGAATAATACAATGAAAACATCTAATATTTATATATCTCACAAGATAACACTTATATCTCTATAATACTTTTAAATATTATTTTTATATGTATTCCATTGAAATCAAAGTAGAGGTTGTGATAACTATGATGGTGATGGTACTATGATGATAGTGATGATTGTTGTCATAACCTAATTTTTGACAACATAAATTCACCACAAAAAAAAAAAAATGAATGGAGAAACAAAATGAGATTTGGGCAAGACAACACAAATTAGAAGTTTTGAGAATTTAATTAGGGTGAAATTATAAAGTTAGGGTTCAACTTTGCTAGAATTTCAAATGAAGGAAGGAAGGAACGAAGAAGAACAACTAAAGGAAAAGCAATCGCCTAGAAGGGCAACCAAGACCTCAGCCTAAAAAAAGAGAAAAAAAATGGTTTTGGGTCTGGGATTTACGCCCAACCAACTCAAATTGTGTTTGTCAAACACACCCTTATGTCTTTTCTATGCATTTTATCCCCCTTCAATTTTGATATATGGCTAAATGAGTCCCTTTTCAATATCAAAAAATTCTGAAAATATTTGGGGATCTTCATTGATTTATTTGTGGTCCCTCTTGCTTTGTTTCATTTTTTTCTCTTTTGCGTTTTGTGTTTTTTCTGCTATGTGCTTAATCCGTGGACTATCACTGTTAAATGCAAAATCTATTCTGCAATGCCTTTTTTATTCTTGTCTAAAAAAAGCAGGTAATAAAAACGATAAAAAAAAAGGCATAGAAAATTGTTTCTTCTCCCTTAAAAATTCAAAATTTTACGAATTTATTTATTAATGCCAGAGTTAGGAATGTCACATTTTTTTGGGTTTGTGTAATATTTACCAACACCAGAGGTGGAAATATTCATAGGTACTGTTCACATACGTCAAAGTCAAGAACATGATAAGAAGAACAAAAAAGAATAAGAAAGGAGAACAAATTCTTAGCAATTTTAAACAAAACTAGCAATATAGTCTACCTTAGATGGGATGTTTAAGGGGTGATAGCATCTTCTCTTTTGTGTAACCAGTCTCATACCATAAAATTTCTATTGATCAATTAGAATTTCTAGTGACCATAATATTAGATGACGACTCATTGAATTAAATATTTTCCTCTAAAAAATACGATGTCAGATATCTATTTTTTTATGAGAATTTTTTTAATTGATAGTCGTGGAATGCTCAAGTGTGATAATAGTAATGGAAATGATATTGGTTACGTGGTTAAGGTTGTACTGACATATTGTGGTAGTAATGTTAGTTACGTGTGTGTGTGTGAGAGAGAGAGAGAGCTACAAATAGAAATAAGAGAACCACGTGTTTTTTTTTTGTTTTCAAAAAGTTGCTTTAATTTTAAAAGAAAAAATCACATAAAATATAAACACAACAATACGACTAAACTAATTTTTTTATTTTTTATAAAAGAAAAACATAAAATTGAAATGATATCAAATAATATCTAAAACATGTTCAAAATAGAAATCATTACTCAATAGTTCTTTGTACATTTTGAATTAAAATGTACAATTAATAAATTAAAATAATTAATACGTCTGTATAAACATACATGAGAAAAACTATAAAAGACCACTCTTGTATTGTTTATTGCAGAAAACACCATAGGCTCTATGAACAACCAATCCTTTATAATAAGAAGCAAATATATTAAAAATCTGAATTCATAACCTTTGTCAAACTATATATATGTTCCTACTTACATTTGTTTTCTAATATTATTATTATTATTTGGATCAAAATTGTAAGAATAAATTGTCATTGAACACTTGGATATTAATATTTTGAGTTTTCAAGCGTAGAATGTTCAAACCAAATGATACAACCTTATTCAAAAACCTATTAAAAATAAAATGATATTTTATTTAAGAATATCACACTTTTAATTAAATTTATTTATTTATTTTAATTAATCTTAATTAAAACTAAATACTTGCTAGGTTTTTGTTTCTACGTTTCAAAAGTGCTTTTAAAAAAAATTTAAATTTTTTAATTTTTTAATTTCAAATTAATATGTTTTTAGTGTTTTCAAGTCATTTTGATGTGTTGATATCAAAAATGATTTTTAAAATATAAAAAAAATATCATTGACATGTATTTTAACATGAAAAATTATTTAAAAACAACCACAATTATACTGCCAAACATACTCTAAGCATTCTACACATACATTAAACTAATATAGTCCAACTAATTTCAATCTAAACCAAAGAAAAAGACAAATAAAAGTTACGTAAAAAAAAAGATCCAAGTGTCTAAACCTGGACACGTCCGTGGACCTTCGTGGACCTATGCACACCCAGGATGTGTTTTTTCCTGAACTTAGGATGGCATGTTGTTTATTTTTTTGGAAAAACAAACAATATTCTAGTTTTCAAACACCGAAGAGGTGGCTGGAAAAATAAACAATGTTTTTTTATTCAAATAAACATGTTTTTCAATCTAGGCTAACCCAAAAACAGCTATACATAAAACTAGACTCAAACAAAAATAATTTTGTTAATCCTGTTCTGATTTTTCTAAAAAATAAAAAATAAAAAAAATCTTAATAAAACTCTACTCGTCAAATAGAATATTTCTTTAAAATGGGTTTTTCCATCATCAAAATAAGGACAACACACCATTTTCTCTCTCTTCAATTCTTTTTTGGCAGCTTCATCTCTCTTTATAAGAAAAAGGACTAAAACGTTAAGAAAAAATAAAGTACTGGATTGAAGCGAACAAATATCAAATTAATAATGTTTCTTCATGTGGGATGTTTGACATTCTTTCATCATCCAATCTAACTTCAGAGCCACTCGCCTTATTTACTTCTCTGACACTAACTTCCCACATCTTTAAACATTTCCTCTACAATGTACGCAATACCTTATTTATCAAAAGTTCTAGTTCTGAAGTCTCTTTCATGCTTCAAGGGAGAAGAGATTCCAATACATAATCATCCTTGCAAGGGTGGGTACTTGTTAGCCTTATAGCAAAAGTAGCATGATAGGTTTTGATCCACCTTATAGCAAAAGCAGCAGAATCCGTATCAGGGAATTCAACTGGATCAAGCAGGGAAAGGTCATGTTGGAAATGAATATTAGATTGAAGTGCTTTTCCGGCGATACCTTTTCTTGTGGAATGTTTGGCGTTCTTTCATAATCCAAAGTAACTTCACAACCTCTCGCCCCATTTACTTCTCTCACACTAACTTTCCACAACTTTAAACATTTCCTCTATAATGTACGCAAGACCTTATTTATCAAAAGTTCTCGTTCTGAAGTATCTTTCATTCTGAATCTAGGGAGAAGAAATTCCAATATGGAATCAAAAATAATTATTCCACCATTCGCGCAATCTGCTGAAGGAAATCTGGCACATAGAAGGCTGTGATTGGACACATGACGGGTGTCCATCCAAAACAGAGGGTCTTTTCTGTCCTAGAGGCTCGCGTGTTTCTTCTGCTTGATTGCTGGTTGGGTTCACTATCATGAATTCATTTCCTTCTAAAACACAATCGGATGATGGCAATTGAAAAACCCTAGAAACTGTTTCTTATGGAATGTTTGGCCTTCTTTCATCATCCAATCTAACTTCAGAGCCTCTCGCCTCATTTACTTCTCTAACACTAACTTTCCACAACCTTAAACATTTCCTCTGCAATCTACGCAAGACCTTATTTATCAAAAGTTCTCGTTCTGAAGTATCTTTCATTCTGAATCTAAGGAGAAGAAATTCCAATACGCAATCAAAAATAATTATTCCACCATTCGCGCAATCTGCTGAAGGAAATCTGGCACATAGAAGGTTGTGATTCGACACATGACGGGTGTCCATCCAAAACAGAGGGTCTTTTCTGTCCTAGAGGCTCGCGTGTTTCTTCTGCTTGATTGGTGGTTGGGTTCACTGTCATGAATCCATTTCCTTCTAAAACACAATCGCATGATGGCAATTGAAAAAACCTAGAAATTGTTTCTTGTGGAATGTTTGGCGTTCTTTCATCATCCAATCTAACTTTAAAGCCTCCCGCCTCATTTACTTCTCTAACACTAACTTTCCACAACTTTAAACATTTCCTCTACAATGTACGCAAGACCTTATGTATCAAAAGTTCTCGTTCTGAAGTTTCTTTCATTCTGAATCTAGGGAGAAAAAATTCCAATAGGCAATCAACAATAATTATTCCACCATTCGCGCAATCTGCTGAAGGAAATCTGGCACATAGAAGTCTATGATTGGACACATGACAGGTGTCCATCCAAAACAGAGGGTCTTTTCTGTCCTAGAGGCTCGCGTGTTTCTTCTGCTTGATTGCTGGTTGGGTTCACTGTCATGAATCCATTTCCTTCTAAAACACCATCAGATGATGGCAATTGAAAAACCCTAGAAACTGTTTCTTGTGGAATGTTTGGCCTTCTTTCATCATCCAATCTAACTTCAGAGCCTCTCGCCTCATTTACTTCTCTAACAGTAACTTTCCACAACTTTAAACGTTTCCTCTACAATGTATGCAAGACCTTATTTATCAAAAGTTCTCGTTTTGAAGTCTCTTTCATTCTGAATCTAGGCAGAAGAAATTCCAATACGCAATCAACAATAATTATTCCACCATTCGCGCAATCTGCTGAAGGAAATCTGGCACATAGAAGGTTGTGATTGGACACATGTAGGGTGTCCATCCAAAACAGAAGGTCTTTTATGTCCTAGAGATTGGCGTGTTTCTTCTGCTTGCTTGCTGTTTGGGATCACTATCATGAATCCATTTCCTTCTAAAACACCATCGGATGATGGCAATTGAAAAACCCTAGAAAATGTTTCTTGTGGAATGTTTGGCGTTTTTTTATCATCCAATCTAATTCAGAGCCTCTCGCCTCATTTACTTCTCTGACACTAACTTTCCACAACTTTAAACATTTCCTCTACAATGTACGCAAGACCTTATGTATCAAAAGTTCTCGTTATGAAGTCTCTTTCATTCTGAATCTAGGGAGAAGAAATTCCAATAGGCAATCAACAATAATTATTCCACCATTCGCGCAATCTGCTAAAGGAAATCTGGCATATAGAAGGCTGTGATTGGACACAAGACAGGTGTCCATCCAAAATAGAGGGTCTTTTCTATCCTAGCGGCTCGCGTGTTTCTTCTGCTTGATTGTTGGTTGGGTTCACTGTCATGAATCCATTTCCTTCTAAAACACCATCGGATGATGACAATTCAAAAACCCTAGAAAATGTTTCTTGTGGAATGTTTGGCGTTCTTTCATCATCCAATCTAACTTTAGAGCCTCTCGCCTTATTTACTTCTCTGACACTAACTTTCAACAACTTTAAACATGTTCTCTACAATGTACAGAAGACCTTATTTATCAAAAGTTCTCGTTCTGAAGTCTCTTTCATTGTGAATCTAGGGAGAAGAAATTCGAAGACGCAATCAACAATAATTATGCCACCATTCGCGCAATCTACTGAAGGAAATCTGGCAGATAGAAGGTTGTGATTGGACACATGACGGGTGTCCATCCAAAACAGAGGGTCTTTTATATCCTTGAGCCTGACGTGTTTCTTTTGCTTGATTGTTGGTTGGGTTCACTGTCATGAATACATTTCCTTCTAAAGCACCATCGGATGATGGCAATTGAAAAACCATAGAAACTGTTTCTTGTGGAATGTTTGGCATTTTTTCATCATCTAATCTAACTTCAGAGCCTCTCGCCTTATTTACTTCTCTGACACTAACATTCAACAACTTTAAAAGTTTCCTCTGCAATGTACGCAAGACCCTATTTATCAAAAGTTCTCTTTCTGAAGTCTCTTTCATTCTGAATCTTGGGAGAAAAAATTCCAATCTGCAATCAACAATAATTATTCCACCATTCGCGCAATCTGCTGAAGGAAATCTAGCACATAGAAGGCTGTGATTGGACACATGACGGGTGTCATCCAAAACAGAGGGTCTTTTCTGTCCTTGAGGCTCGCGTGTTTCTTCTGCTTGATTGCTGGTTGGGTTCACTATCATGAATTCATTTCCTTCTAAAACACCATCGGATGATGGAAATTGAAAAACCCTAGAAAATGTTTCTTGTGGAATGTTTGGCGTTCTTTCATCATCCAATCTAACTTCAGAGCCTCTCGCCTCATTTACTTCTCTGACACTAACTTTTCACAACTTTAAACATTTCCTCTGCAATGTACGCAAGACCTTATGTATCAAAAGTTCTCGTTCTGAAGTCTCTTTCATTCTGAATCTAGGGAGAAGAAATTCCAATAGGCAATCAACAATAATTATTCCACCATTCGCGCAATCTGCTGAAGGAAGTCTGGCACATAGAAGCTTGTGATTGGACACATGACGGGTGTGCATCCAAAATATAGGGTCTTTTCTGTCCTAGAGGCTCGCGTGTTTCTTCTGCTTGATTGCTGGTTGGGTTCACTGTCATGAATCCATTTCCTTCTAAAACACCATCGGATGATGGCAAATGAAAAACCCTAGAAAATGTTTCTTGTGGAATGTTTGGCGTTCTTTCATCATCCAATCTAACTTCAGAGCCTCTCGCCTCATTTACTTCTCTGACACTAACTTTTCACAACTTTAAACATTTCCTCTGCAATGTACGCAAGACCTTATGTATCAAAAGTTCTCGTTCTGAAGTCTCTTTCATTCTGAATCTAGGGAGAAGAAATTCCAATAGGCAATCAACAATAATTATTCCACCATTCGCGTAATCTGCTGAAGGAAGTCTGGCACATAGAAGC
Source organism: Populus alba x Populus glandulosa (assembly GCA_033617975.1). Lineage (NCBI taxonomy): Eukaryota > Viridiplantae > Streptophyta > Magnoliopsida > Malpighiales > Salicaceae > Populus > Populus alba x Populus glandulosa. The sequence continues at coordinate 9,418,485 of CM066155.1, read as the reverse complement.
TTGTGATTGGACACATGACGGGTGTGCATCCAAAATATAGGGTCTTTTCTGTCCTAGAGGCTCGCGTGTTTCTTCTGCTTGATTGCTGGTTGGGTTCACTGTCATGAATCCATTTCCTTCTAAAACACCATCGGATGATGGCAAATGAAAAACCCTAGAAAATGTTTCTTGTGGAATGTTTGGCGTTCTTTCATCATCCAATCTAACTTCAGAGCCTCTCGCCTCATTTACTTCTCTGACATTAACTTTCCACAACTTTAAACATTTCCTCTGTAATGTACGCAAGACCTTATTTATTAAAAGTTCTCGTTCTCAAGTCTCTTTCATTCTGAATCTAGGGAGAAGAAATTCCAATACGCTATCAATAATAATTATTCCACCATTCACGCAATCTGCTGAAGGAAATCTGGCACATAGTAGGCTGTGATTGGACACATGACGCGTGTCCATCCAAAATAGAGGGTCTTTTATGTCATAGAGGCTCGCGTGTTTCTTCTGCTTGATTGCTGGTTGGGTTTACTGTCATGAATCCATTTCCTTCTAAAACACCATCGGATGATGGCAATTGAAAATCCCTAGAAACTATTTCTTGTGGAATTTTTGGCGTTGTTTCATCATCCAATCTAACTTCAGAGCCTCTCGCCCCATTTACTTCTCTGACACTAACTTTCCACAACTTTAAACATTTCCTCTGCAATGTACGCAAGACCTTATTTATCAAAAGTTCTCGTTCTGAAGTCTTTTTCATTCTGAATCTAGGGAGAAGAAATTCCAATACGCAATCAACAATAATTATTCCACCATTCGCGCAAACTGTTGAAGGAAATCTGGCACGTAGAAGGCTGTTATTGGACACATGATGGCTGTCCATCCAAAACAGAGGGTCTTTTATGTCCTAGAGATTGGCATGTTTCTTTTGCTTGATTGCTGGTTGGGTTCACTGTCATGAATCCATTTCCTTCTAAAACACCAACGGATGATGGCAATTGAAAAACCCTAGAAACTGTTTCTTGTGGAATGTTTGGCGTTATTTCATCATCCAATCTAACTTCAGAGCCTCTCGTCTCATGTACTTCTCTGACACTAACTTTACACAACTTTAAACATTTCCTTTGCAATGTACGCAAAACCTTATTTATCAAAAGTTCTCGTTCTGAAGTCTCTTTCATTCTGAATCTAGGGAGAAGAAATTCCAATACGCAATCAACAATAATTATTCCACCATTCGCGCAATCTGCTGAAGGAAATCTGGCACATAGAATGTTGTGATTGGACACATGAAGGGTGTCCATCCAAAACAAAGGGTCTTTTCTGTCCTAGAGGCTCGCGTGTTTCTTCTGCTTGATTGCTAGTTGGGTTCACTGTCATGAATTTATTTCCTTCTAAAACACCATCGGATGATGGCAATTGAAAAACCCTAGAAAATGTTTCCTGTGGAATGTTTGGTGTTCTTTCATCATCCAATCTAACTTTCAACAACTTTAAACATTTTCTCTGCAATGTACGCAAGACCTTATTTATCAAAAGTTCTCGTTCTGAAGTCTCTTTCATTCTGAATCTAGGGAGAAGAAATTCCAATACGAATCAACAATAATTATTCCACCATTCGCTCAATCTGCTAAAGGAAATCTGCAATGTACGTATTATTATCAAAAGTTCTTGTTCTGAAGTTTCTTTCATTCAACAATAATTATTCCTTTTTATTTAATTCTAACCTCTTTTATATAATAATAAAAAATGAAGTAATAATATATGTTTCTTTAGGATGGATTAATGTACGTACAAAACGTTGCTTGAAATGGGAGTTTTAATTAATTACTTTTAAATATAACATAAAGCAAATAAATTATAATAATAAAATAAAAAAAATGGGTTCACCGTAAACGTGAGAAACAAAATAGACACTAGCTAGCTAAGGCCAACATGCATCATCCCTTCCCTCATCTTTTCTTGTGCGAGGTCACGGCAACCTCTTTGCTTAAGGCACATATATGAACAAGGCTGCCTTTTGTTTTTCTATGTTTTTTTTTTCTTAAAATTATTATTCCTTTTAAATTTATGTCTCTTCCCATATATATATGATGATGGGTGTAAAGTTAAAATTTATTCAGGAAATTAGTAACCCTTATCTTCAATAAAAATTTGGAAGCGCTTGTCCATTTCCTGTGTTGCATCATGAGACTTTCATGTTAGTATTTTTATTGTTGGGTTGTTGGTTTGCTTAAATAGCATGCATTATTATTCTATGTATGTTGTTTTTTAATTATGTCAAACTTTGTATCATGAGTAAAAATAATAAACCTTATTTTAAAATTAACAAAACTTATTACTTGTTTAATTTTAGAAAATATTGTTTTTTCACTACTATTCATTGATATTTTTTTATAAATGGCCGCAATATAGTACAGACAATATATATATATATATATATATGTATATATATCAATTGATAACATATTTCTTACATTAGAAAAAACCTAGGGAGGCCGCAGCCAACTCTCATCCAGTAACAATCTGCCAAATAGCAAGGTGGAAAACAGCAAGTCCGAGTCACGTCTTGGTTCATGACATCACTACCACGTCATCCAATAAACTACCTCGTGGTGTGTGCCAAAATTGTGGGACCCGTCCTCTGATTATTATAATCAAGATTGAGTCCTGAAATTGGTAACCTCTATTAGTTCCTAGAGCATATAGAAAATGTTATCAACATCCTGCAGCTGGTTCTGCCTCCATCACCACCAACCAGTAGAAGAAGACCAGCAGCCATCTAGATGGTAGTCCAGTGGTAAGAGCTTGGGACCAAGAGGTTTACTCCCTCTATGGTCTCAGGTTCGAGCCCTGGGTTGCTCATATGATGGCCACTGGAGGTTTACATGGTCGTTAACTTCAGGACTCGTGGGATTAGTCGAGGTGCGCGCAAGCTGGCCCGGACACCCACGTTAAACTAAAAAAAAAAAAAAAAAAGAAGACCAGCAGCCGCAACAAATACTTGTTAAAATAAATTAATCTTTTACATTGTTAAAAAATGCTTGTTTATATAGGAGAAAATTATATTGTTCATGTTTTTTTTTCTTAATGTAAAAAATAGAAAAAAAGAAGAAGAAAAACTTGTATTTAAAAACTGTGGAGTACCTCTTAGAAGTATTTTTTAAATTCAACACAAATTAAAAAAAATTAAAAAGCTACATTTAAAAATTTTCTTGAAAATTAAAATATTAATTGATTTTTATACAGCCTCTTCCATCAACTGTAAACCTTACAGCCAGGCCCTACTTTCACCGTTGATAGCATAACATTAAATTAGTAACAAATTGATTCTTATTGGTTCTTAAATTTTTAATTTATGTTGTTTTGATCTAATATTTAAATTATTTTTCATTTATTTTTTTATTTTTTAAAAATTCAAAAATTAAATTATAACAAAAATGTAAAGGAGTTAATTAACACATGACCAAAACAACGAAAATGAAATCAAATAAAAATCAAAGCTTGTACATGCCAATTTTTCTTAGCAGCGCAAATAACAGAATTATACATTTTATTCCATGGTTGTATGCTCTTGATCGAAAGAAGCATGAGAGACTTGAATCGCACAGAACCAAAGAAGATGTAAAGGATCAACACTTAAATGTGGCTCTACATTCATAAAAGGCTTCCCTGTCCGGTGCCTTGTAGAACTCCTTCAAGAACTCACATACGGCTGTTGCTTTGTTCCATTCTTCTGCAGGTGGATTCACTTTGAAATCATCATCCACTTGCTCTAGGTGATTAAAAGCTGTTATAAATTCCGATGAACTCTCCAGCATAAGAATGGTGGTGTCCCATCTCGCCGGAACATCTAGAGTAGGCATTTCCCTGTCCTGCAAACTCCCATTATTAATTGCCTCCTGGAACCTCAGCCTTCTAAGTGAGCTTCCGTTGACGTACTCTATACATTCTCTTATCTTATAAAGCACACTCCTTATCTCAGAAAATCCTTGAGCAAGGAGGCTGAGAGTTTGGGCATAACTAGGAACACAGAAAAGATGTCCATGGATAGGTGGGGCTTGATCAGAAACCTTACTTCTTAATTCTCCAATCATGTGATCGTTTGGAGGAGTTATATCCAGGAATATGAAGCGAACGTTCTTGTTGATGCTCCACTCTGCAAGCACACTTTTAAAGACTTCATGTACAGTCCCCATGTCATAGTTGTACCGTAAGTTCCTGAAAGCAAGAATCTTCTTCTTCAGCTGCCATCCATCGTCAATGAAGTGCACGGTGAAGCAACAGCAGGTCATCATCTTGTCATTGGATGACCCCAAATCAATTGATAAACTGAAGAGACAAGAGAGCTTATCAAAACAATTGATGAGTTTCTCCTTCTCTCGTCTGGAAATAGTAAGGACATCATCTGTAACCTCGTCTTTGAATGAAGTTCACACAATGGCTGCAAATACGTCTTCTTACACTATTTACATACTTTCCCATTTTCTTCCCACACAGTTGATATGTTTCGTCGTTTATTAGTACTCTGGAGGCCACCATCTACACTAAGCGATGCATTCTCACCAATTATAGCAGATTGCTCTTGGACGTCCTGTCAGGAGGTAGGGAAGTAGGATATTGGCAACATGATAATTATTCCACCCCTTGTGCAATCTGCAGAAGGAAAGCTGCCACATAGAAAGTTGTGATTGGACACATGACGTGTCCATCCAAAACAGAGGGTCTAAATAAGTTTGAACCCAATTTTATTGGCTAGAATTTCTTGTAGCGAATCACTTGTAGATTTTTTTTATTTGTTTTGATTTTTAATTTTAAACTTATTAAAGGTTTGTCTACATGCAATACAAGAACTACAAGACCTATATCTCCAAATAAAAGCCTTAGCTTCGTAGACATGCATGAAGAGTGCAACTCATTCATTAAGAAAAAAATGACATGAATTCAGTATAGAAGAGCACCTATTCAAGATGCTCGCGTGTTTCTTCTACTTGATTGCTGGTTGGGTTCAATGTCATGAATTCATTTCCTTCTAAAACACCATTAGATGATGATAACTGAAAAACCATAGAAACTGCTTCATGTGGGATGTTTGATGGTCTTTCATCATTCAATTTAGCCTCATTGAGGTCTCTAGCCCAAACTTTCCATAACTTTAAACATTTCCTCTGCAATGTACGCAAAACTTTATTTATCAAAAGTTCTCGTTCTGAAGTCTCTTTCATGCTTCCCGGGAGAACAAATTCCAACACGTAATCATCCTTGCAAGGGTGGGTACTTGTTAGCCTTGTAGCAAAAGTAGCATGATAGGTTCTGATCTGCCAGCTACTTCGGTACCTTGCATCAGGGAATTCAGCTGGATCAAGCAGGGAAATGTTATGCTGGATATGAATATTAGATTGAAGTGCTTTTCCGGCGATACCTTGTCCTTCCTCGAGACGATGTCATGCATATTCATCCACAAATTCTCCCATAAACCAATTATTTACATAGCAAGCGCTATCATCAATACATAGAATACGTTTTCCCTTTGAATTTGTATTACCATCTTGTCCAAAGGAAATCCATGTCACAGCCAGTGGTAACCTATGTAGATCACATATACATTCCAATATGTCATATAACGTAGTTGAAGCAGCTATTCGATTAATTGAAGAGCCCTGTGAGATCAACGACACCAATAATCGCATAAAGATAAAAAAATATATATCACAAGCAGTGGATCAAACTCTTTTAGATTGATTTTTTTGCCATTTATCAAAGCAAGAATTATATTGTAAGTTTCTAATTTATGTCTAAGGAATTTGAAGTTGTTGCAATCTCCCCATGCCATAAAGATAAAACTAGGAAATTTGTTAAATCTCGGAAACAGAGAACGATACATGTGTGGACGATAAATTTCTATCTGCCATTGTACAAGGATTATTTTCTTCATCATCCTCGGACTCAGAGGAGCTCGCCATCCCTTCTGAATCATCAACTGTATCTTGCATTTTGTAAAGTGAAAATACACACAACGAGTTTATTGATAGATAACTATATAACAAGAGAAGAGAAAGGAAAGGATGGAATTGGATTATTTACCGCCACTGAATTGAGGTGGATCAGTAACCTTCCAAACTGAGGCTACAGCTAGCGGAAAACGGTGCCGACGAAGCAGGATATGCCCTTCCTTCTCTTCGATTCCAAATTCTTTTAATAAGAATGGAAGATCTATCTTCAACTTGTCTACCTGTTGAGGAACTGGACAAAACCCAGCCCGAGATAGGCGATTTTGCCACTGATCAAATGACTTAATCCGCTCGACCCGGTCAACGCGCTCACATGCCACCGCATTCCCAATCTGTCGCCTGAAATACATCTCCCAGAAGGCTTTGGTATTATACTCTTCCTCCAGTGACTCAAAAATAGTGGAGTAGTATTGGAATGATTGTTCGAGCTGCTCCGAGAGATCAGGACTGTTAAGATTGGCTTCTTGCTCAACAATTACCATGATGTCCGCTTCCAAATCCTTCACTTTTGAAAGAACTTGCTCCATTGCCCCATCTTGTGCAAGCAATTTGTGGAGTGTAAAATTCACAACCACAATCTCATCCTTCCTTTTCCTTCTGAGCTTGGAAATACAATTGACAATATCATCCCGACGATTGCATAACAATTGCCTCAATTCCAAATTTGTGCCCCCAAAATGCCGAGCCCATTCCCGGTTTTGACGGAGATAGTCGGAGTGTTTTGACAATTTCGGTGCGATACTGGATATTAGGACTGATTGAAGGCCAACATACTGCTCTTTGATCTCTTTAATGAAGGAATTCCACTGCAAAAAACCGAACAGGATGGAGAAGTCAATAATGTGGAGTCGTTTATTTCCCGAATTCAAGGCACCAGTAATTAATGGCATTTTTACTGGTGATTTTAGCAAACAAGAAGAAAGGACGGAATATGTATTCGTGTGATTTTAGCCAACTATCGAGTAACCATCTGCCAAATAGCAAAGTGGAAAATAGCAACTCAGCAGCGCATTGAAGAACTTTACACGGAGAAGAATCGATTTGATGAAAAGCTCATTATCATTTTCGACAGTATGCAATCCGCACTAGACGTCTAGGTTATATATAGTTGTAATATCCGACTTGTTCCATAACTTCATTAAAGTTTTAAATTAATTTAAATTAATATTATTTTAACTATTTAAAAAAATAATACATTTTTTTAAAAAAAGTTAAATAATTCTCACTCAGTTTTTAACCGGTCAACTAAAATAAAGATTAATCTAATAAGTTAATTGAGTTTTAACTGCGTCAATTTCCTATCTAATTTAATATAAAACACTGAATATATAGGGCTCAAGTTAATCCATCAGGTTTCATAATAATGGTTTAGGCCTAAAACTAACAATATGTTTTTTATACATCACTTCAAGATTGCTCTACGTGATTAAAAGCTATTCTATGTTTTCCCTTCATTCTATTTGCCATAGCGCTAACATATACATAATCACTCTGTTCCTACTTAAGCAAATTCTTATAAACATCACAAACATCAAGGAAATAATCCTCTCTGCTTGTTGGAAAATTGCAAGTTGACTTGTAGAACTCCTTCAAGCACTCACATGTGGCTGTTGCCTTGTTCCATTCTTCCGAGATGGATTCGCTTTGAAATCACAATCAAATTGCTCTACGTGATTAAAAGCTATTCTAAATTCCAATGAACTCTCAAGAGATAGGGAAGGATTCTCACCATTTAGAACTCTCAAGCTATTCTAAATTCCATCTACACTGAGCAATGAATTCTCACGATTTAGAGCAGGTGCAGATATAGCAGATTCTTCTTGGACGTCCTGTCAAGAGATAGGGAAGGAGGATGTTGGTAACATTAACACCTAATATAAACTCTCCTCGTCAAATATAATAATTTGACATAAAAATACTTTATTTTGATGGCCTAAATCGATGCTAACAATAAGTTTGTCTCTCTCCTACCAGAATCTGGCAACCCTCCTCTCTCTCCTCTCTCCACCAAGATCCAAAAAATAATAATAATAAACCTTTGTACTAGAAAGAAAGTGGAATTATTTCAAGGAATTGAAATTGTTGGAGAATCAAAATGAATGTTTTTGAAATTTATTGTGCGTCATTCATGTTTGTTGTGTTTTTCATTTCGATCCCCCCCTCTTCAAATCTCACCTTTTCATAAGAATTTGAAATCACAATTGCTTCTTAAATAGGACTTAATTGTCCAAAAACAAAGTTTGAGGACTAAACTGGTAAAAAAACAAAATTTTGCACGGTGACAAATATATGGTAAAAATCCCATAAGTTTTAGAGTATATATAATAGTTTAGGGATTTGGAAGGAATATGACCTATCATGATCCAAATCTCATCATTAATTTTGAATTCATATGATTTGGATTGATTGAAAGAAATAAAATAATAAGCATTAACCATCCAGGTGGTCATACAAGAACTTTACAAGACCTGTCCAAATAAAAGCCTTAGCTTCGCAGACATGCATGAAGAGTGAAACTCATTCATCAAGAAAAAAAATGAGAGACAATATAGAAGAGCACCTGTTCAAGAGACTCGTGTTTCTTCTGCTTGATTGTTGGTTGGGTTCAATGCCATGAATCCATTTCCTTCTAAAACATCATCGGATGATGGCAATTAAAAAACCTTAGAAACTGTTTTTTGTAGGATGTTTGGCGTTCATTCATCATCCAATCTAATTTCAGAGCCACTCGCCTCATTTAGTTCTCTGACACTAACTTCCCACAACTTTAAGCATTTTTTCTACAATGCACGCAAGACCTTATTTATCAAAAGTTCTAGTTTTGAAGTCTCTTTCATGCTTCCAGGGAGAAGAAATTCCAATACGTAATCATCCTTGCAAGCAGGGGCGGAGTGAAGGGGAGGCAAGCAGGGGCCCGGGCCCCTACAAGATTTTTTTTTTTTTTTGTAGAGGTAAAACAGAAGTACTCCAATTTCTTCGCTTTTGTTAAAAATCTTTAGAGGTGAATCAATAGGAACCAAGCACGTGTATATCTGTCGGGTGATGAGAACAAAAGGCTGAAAAGAATGTCCCACAGCCCACCAATTTTATGTAATTAGTTAATGAATTGTGATAAAAAAAAAAAAAAAACCTACGTGGAAAGTAATAAGTGTCTCCAGGGAATGAAAAATAAATATGAAGGGTGAATGTGTTTCTTGTCTTTTCTCTCAGTACAACCCTAATATAAATTGTTGCAATTCCAACGCAACGCAGCCAGTCAAAAAAACACAAGAATAAAAATTCTAAATAGGATTTTTATGTGGAAAGATTGAAGCAGATTACTATTTGATTTATCTCTTAGTAAACAAAACAAGATACGTAATTAGATATTGTAAAACAAAATCAGTAACAGTTGAGCATCACTATCGAGTTGATATATGTACAGCTATCATTGATCAGCAATTACAAGAGCTAAATAACAGATTCAATGAGCAGGCAATCGAGCTTCTTAAATTGAGCACAGCTTTAGATCCTAGAAATAGCTATAAATTATTCAATGTTGAAGATATATGCTTACTTGTTGACAAGTTCTATCCTAAAGATTTTTCTGACCAAGAAAAAATTCATTTGAGATTTCAGTTGCAACATTATGAGCTTGATGTACCCAATCATCCAAAGTTAAAGAATATGTCATCGATTGCAGATTTATGTCAAGGATTGGTTGAAACAGAAAAATCAACAATTTATCCACTCATTGACAGGTTGATTCGGCTTATCTTGACTCTTCCTGTTTCAACAGCAACTACTGAACGAGCTTTCTCAGCGATGAAGATTGTTAAAACAAGACTTCGCAATCGGATGGAGGATGATTTTCTTACAAATTATTTGATTGTCTATATAGAAAAAGAAATTGCTGAAAGATTCCCAATTAATATGATAATCGATGATTTCTATTCGATGAAAGAATGACGAGCACAATTAAAATAAATATGTAAGAATTATTATTTATTATTTTATTTCAAAGTTTATTAAACATAAATAATGTTTCGTTTTAGTTAATGCTTCTTATATACTTTGTATGTTTGTATTTAATAGGTATAAAGATTATTATATATTTTGTAATACGTTTTTTAAATAAAACAAAATCAAGTAGTTTTATTTTATTTTTACTTTTTATATATAATAAATTAAAAAAATATATTATATTTTTTGACCTCCCCTAATAAATAATCCTAGCTCCGCCCCTCCTTGCAAGGGTGGGTACTTGTCTGCCTTCCAGTGAAAGCAGCATGATAGATTCTGTCATTTTTCCATTGAGCAAATGACTCAATCCGCTCGACCCGGTCAACGCCCTCCCATGCCACCACATTCCCAATCTGTCGCCTGAAATAATCCTCACATGTCACACGGACTTGATACGTTTTCTGCAGTGACTCAAAAACAAGAGCCTCAGCACAGTATTTGACAACTTTCCTCGTCCATATGCTCTCTTCTGTAGGAGTTAGAGATTGAATTTCTGCCAAAAGTGAATCTGCAACATCCAAGTTACCACGTACCTTCAATCGCCTTAGCACACTCCAGCAATCTGTGAAAGAGAAGAGAGGCCATTGAAAGCAGAAAAAATTGATCAATGGAATCGGAGAGCAAATGACTCCTTCACTCTTCTTTTCTTACAGTCAACCGCGTTTGCTTCCAGCATACGTTCCTTCGTGCAGGCCGTAAGAACTAGAGAGGTCTCTTCTTTTTTTTTTTTTTGGTTAGTCCGACAAGTTATTTCAAGTTTTTTTTTATATATATTTTTCAATTTGTTATTAATTCATATTAAAGTTCATTATATAAATATTAAAACAATATTTTATTTTTTTAAATGTAAGATTTAAAACTCATTAATACATATACTATATTTTTACAAGAAAAAAAATGTGTTTTTTCCATGTAAGATACAAAATTTTTTTAATTTAAATACTTTAATATTTTTTAATGTTTGATGATAACACTAGATCTAAAAACCTTGGGTTTGCTATATATACCAAATTTAAAGTAGTTGAGCTTGACAAACACACTGTATTTAATTGTCTTGAGTCTGAAAACCATGATTAATGCAAAATCCAGGCACGAGCTAGCATGGTTGCCATAACAGAGAAAATACCAGTCTTCCTAGAAAAAGTATAGAAAGCACGAGCATCCAAGAACACAAATAAGCTTACACTAAAAAGTATTGTTTGAACTTAGGAAGCAAGTGATGAGTGTTTGATGAAACGGCCAAGCGAACACGAAGTGAAACCAAATAACCTTACACTAAAAAGTGTTGAAAAGCAGCGATCATAAAATTCACAATCAATACAGCCCATATTAACAAAATTATTTTAAAACAATCATTATTATATTTTTCTGCCAAAAGTGAATCAGCAGCATCCAAGTCACCATCTCCAATTGCCTTAGCACACTCCATCAATCTGAAAAAGAAAATGAAAAATAAAATTAAAAAAAAATAAATATCAAATTTAATAAATAAAAAATTTAATTAAAAAAATAATAAAAAAAAAGCCAATAACAATCATAAAAATGAAGACCAAAGTTAATATAAAAATTAAATTCTAAAAGATAAAATTAAAATAAAATTAAAACAAAATATATATAACAATCAAAAGTTTGAGGATCAAATTTGATATAATCAATAAATAATATAATATTTTTAATTTTTTTCACATCTTCTAAAAAGTATTTTCCGTCCAAAATAAATGGAAAACACTTTTCTAAAAACCAAGCTAAATTTTCCTTTAATTTAAAAGTGTTTTATTATTAACAAATACTGAATTTTTATTTTTATCATAATTTTATTATCTATTGATCAATATAGGATAAATAACCGATATTTATTCTTAAAAGTTGTCAAAGAAGTTATGCACCTCTTAACCAGATTTATTCGTAAAAATTGTTATAAAAGTGATATTAAAATCATTTCATAAGAATATTTTCAAAGACACTTTAGATATTTTTTTTAATTAAAAATAAACAACAATAAAATTTACTTTAGATGTAATATATAAAGTGATGTCTATCCTTATTATTATATAATCAACCTCTTTAATTAGAAATTTTGAAAAAACTAGTTAAAGTATTTAGTTATTATAAAACTAAATAGCAAGTTGTTTTTATATTTTTATCTCTTTCTCACTTGCTAGATCGCTAGGATGTCCACTTGAGATAAAATCATTAGATCAACCTATGAATCAATTATTTTTATTAAAATAATTTTTTTTATTTACAAAATATTAAATCAATTGATTTTGAATTGAATGTGACACGAGTCATTTAAAGTTACTAAAAACCAAGTCATGTCATGTCAATTTAACATGCTAATGTCTTGTTTAGTTTAACTAAAAATCAATCTAGATCAACTCTTGTATCCTAGTCTATCTACCAAGTCAAATTAGATTTAACAACTATAATAGCAATATTAAAAGATTAAGGTGTGTTTAGAAGAAAAAAAAACAACTCTTTTTTAGTTTTCTTTTTTCAATGAAAAAATAATAAACAAGTTCATTTTTGTCAACAAAATGTATTTTTTCAAAAAAAAAAATCAAGAATACATGTAGTTTTTTAAAAAAAGCAAAAGAAAATCACAATTTATAATTATTATCTTATTATTTTATATTTGTGATAATCTAATTATATAATATTTATTTTATTTTATTCAAATTAAAAATTATCATTAAAGATTTATATTATTAACTTAAAAAATTATATTTGTGTTAATCTAACTTAAAAAAGATTGATTTAAACATGATTAACATAATCCTAGGTGAAATAATGCAAACATAATTTTGCTGGTCTGAAATGAAGGGAATTGATGTATAATGCTACCTAAATTAGTTTCTCACATATTAATAATTTTGGTGAATGCAAATAAATATTTGCAAGAAAGGAGAAATTTTCATGAACACTTTAAAATACAAAATATTTTATCATAAAGTTTTATTCGGGCTTGAAAGCTTGTTTTAGCGGCTGGATGTCAACTATTTCACAGTACTAGCAACTACCAGTGAGGATCCAAACATGAATCAATTGCTGAAGAAAAAAAGAAGATATAAAAGCATCACACTTAAATCGAGCAAAAAGAAAAAGGAAAACTCACTTGCAGTTAGGGCTGTCCAACCAATCCTTTCCACATATCAAAGCCTCAGCCATCTCAGGACGAACACCGTCATGGACTGATGCCATCTTCATAACCTCTGATGACTTGGAAATGACAGTTGATACTGGAATTGATAAGAAATCACGAGCCATTTTTCCCAGTATTGGAAAATTTTGAGCATTGTCTCGCCACCAAGCTAATACGTTTCCATCCTTATCCAAGTTCTCCAGAGGCAGTTGTAGATACTGATCAAGCTCATTCCATTGTTCATACTTACCCTTTCGCCACTCTTTGAAACTAGTATCAGATGATGTACAACGACTCACGTCAGCCATGGCAGAAGAAGATGGTCCCTGATTACTCAAGTCCTTTGCATATTTATGGTATACACATGTAAGATCGTTACGGAATTTGGAGAAGTGCAAGTCAGCATCACTGCCGTATATCTGCTGGTAGCCATACTCAATAATGTCCAATTTATAGCTTGGGTCAAGAACTGCTGAGATTCCCAAAGCCAAGCTAGCTTCTCCCCAATACTCGTCAAATTTTCCCTTCATTCTATTTGCCATAGCGCGAACATATACATGATCGCTCTGTTTCCAGCCTTGTAAGTTCTTAAAAACATCACGAACACTGAGGAAATAATAATCTCTGCTTGTCGGAAAATTGCATGTTGACTTGTAGAACTCTTTCAAGCACTCAAATACGGCTGTTGCTTTGTTCCATTCTTCCGCAGATGGATTCACTTTGAAATCATCATCCAATTGCTCTAGGTGATTAAAAGCTGTTATAAATTCCAATGAACTCTCCAGCATAAGAAAGGTGGTGTCCCATCTCGCCGGAACATCTAGAGTAGGCATTTCCCTGTCCTGCAAACTCCAATTAGTAATTGCCTCCTGGAACCTCAGCCTTCTAAGTGAGCTTCCGTTGACGTACTCTATACATTCTCTTATCTTATAAAGCACACTCCTTATCTCAGAAAATCCATCTTGAGCAAGGAGGCTGAGAATTTGGGCATAACTAGGAACACAGGAAAGATGTCCATGGATAGGTGGGGCTTGATCAGAAACCTTACTTCTTAATTCTCCAATCATGTGATCGTTTGGAGGAGTTATATCCAGGAATATGAAGCGAACGTTCTTGTTGATGCTCCACTCTGCAAGCACACTTTTAAAGACTTCATGTACAGTCCCCATGTCATAGTTGTACCGTAAGTTCCTGAAAGCAAGAATCTTCTTCTTCAGCTGCCATCCATCGTCAATGAAGTGCACGGTGAAGCAACAGTAGGTCATCATTTTGTCAGTAGATGACCACAATTCAAGTGTTAAACTCAAGAGACAAGAGAGCTTATCAAAAAAATTGATGAGTTTCTCCTTCTCTTGTCTGCAAATAGCAAGGACATCAGCTTCAACTGCGTCTTTTGAATAAAGTTGAACCATAGACAAGGGGTATCCATGCTTAATCATCATTGTCGCAATGTCTAGACGACTTCTTTCTTGATCTATGACAAAATTCCCTTGGATGACGCTAGTACTCAATTCACCTGTCTCAACCAAAATTTGCTCCTCTGCTTCGTCCTGTCTGCTTGGCGAACAATTTTTTAAGTGCTTGTGCAAATTTGAAGTTCCTCTTTTGCTTTCTGCTCTATACTTCTTCTTGCAATGCTTACATGTGGCCCATACTTCCCCATTTTCTGCCGTATGCTTAACGAAGTTGTCCCACACAGTACTCTGGAGGCCACCATCTACACTAAGCGATGCATTCTCACCATTCAGAGCAGGTGCAGGTATAGCAGATTGTTCTTGGACGTCCTGTCAAGAGATAGGGAAGTAGGATATTGGCAACATGAAGGCCAATTCCAGTCAATAATAATGGCAGATTGTGTCTTCTTCAATAGTTGAACATACAAGCAAAACGGAGGCAAAATGGATTTTATTATATTCGAATTATTAAATGTAATTTATCTACTGAACAATAATTATTCCACTCCTTGCGCAATCTATGGAAGGAAATCTGCCACATAGAAGGTTGTGATTGAACACATGATAGGTGTCCATCCAAAACAGATGATCTATTCTATCCATCTGACAAGGCAGATGATTTAAAGTTTCTGGGTCTAAATGACCTTGAACCCAATTCTGCTGGCTAGAATTTCTTGCAAATAATAATATGTATATTTTTTATTTATTCAGTTTGATTTTTAATTTTAAACTCATTAAAAAAATTTAATGTTTTTAGATGAAAATAAGTTAATTTGGTGTTTTTGAATCTAAATAACCTAGAATCCAATTTTTTAGGTATTAAAGCGGGCTAGAATTTCTTATAACAAAGAACATGTAAGTTCTGTTTGTTTACTGAAATTTAGTTTTTTTATTTTAAATGAATTCTTAAAAGTAAATTATTTTTAGATATTTAGTAGTTTCATGGAAAATAAATTGAAAAATATTTTTTGGTGTTTGGCCTGTGATGAAAAAAAATAAAAAATAACTTATTAATATTTTATTTTATTTTAAGTTTATTAAAATAATCAGAAACTAATCGTATAAATTAAAAAATTAAATAAAAATAAAAATGAGGATCAAATATAATAGATAAAAAATTTCAATTAAAAAAATTATAAAAGAAAAATAAATAATTATAATAAAAATAAAGATTAAAATTAATATAAAAATTAAATTAAATCAAATTAAAAAAAAAAATTCAATCTCATTCTTCAAGAAAAAAATAACATAAATTCAGTATAGAAGAGCACCTGTTCAAGAGGCTCGCGTGTTTCTTCTTGTGGGATGTTTGGCATTCTTTCATCATTCAATCTAACTTCAGAGGCACTCGTCTCATTTACTTCTCTGACACTAACTTCCCACGTCTTTAAACATTTTCTCTGTAATGTACGCAAGATCTTATTTATCAAAAGTTTTGAAGTCTCTTTCATGATTTTAGGGAGAAGAAATTCCAATACGTAATCATCGTTGCAAGGGTGGGTACTTATTAGCCTTATAGCAAAAGCAGCATGATAGGTTTTGATCAGCCTTGTATCAGAAGCAGCAGAATCCGTATCAGGGAATTCAGCTGGATCAAGCAGGGAAAGGTCATGCTGGATATGAATATTAGATTGAAGTGCTTTTCCGGCGATACCTTTTCCTTCCTCGAGACGATATCGTGCATATTCATCCACAAATCCACACGTAGACCAATTATTTAGATAGTAAGCGCTATCATCAATACATAGAAAACGTTTTTCCTTTGAATTTGTATTACCATCTTGGCCATAGGAAATCCATGTCACAGCCAGTGGTAAGCTATGTAGATCACATATATATTCCAACACGTCAAATAGCTTAGCTGATGCAGCTATTCGATTCATTGAAGAGCCCTGTGAAATCAACGACACCAATAATGGCAAGAATTATATTGTAAGTTTCTAATCTCCCCCATGCCATAAAGATAAAACTAGGCAATTTGTTAAATCTCGGAAACAGAGAACGATACCTGTTCGAGCCATAAGTTTCTATCTGCCATTATGGAAACTAGAGAATCATTATCTTCATCATCCTCAGACTCAGAGGAGCTCGCCATCCCTTCTGAGTCATCAACTGTATCTTGCATTGTGTAAAGACCTGTCAACATGTTTTTCCAGTAGCCTAAAGTGAAAATATACACAACGAACTTATTGACGGATAATTAGTATAACAAGAGAAGAGAAAGGAAAGGATGGAATTGGATTATTCACCGCCACTGAATTGAGGTGGATCAGTAACCTTCCAAACTGAGGCTACAGCTACCGGACAACCGTGCCAACTTAGCAGGATATTATGCCCTTCCTCCTCTTTGATTCCATATTCATGAAAACAAAATACAACACCTATCTTCAACTTGTCTACCTGTTGGGGAACTGGACAGAACCCAGCCTGAGATAGGCGATTTTGCCATTGAGCAAATGACTCAATCCGCTCGACCCGGTCAACGCCCTCACATGCCACCACATTCCCAATCTGTCGCCTGAAATACCACTCCCATAACTTATCTCTATCATACGGTCTCTCCAGTGACTCAAAAACATGGGAGTAGTATTGGAATGATTGTTCGAGCCGCTCTGAAAGATCAGGACTGTTGAGATTGGCTTCTTGCTCAACAACTACCATGATGTCCGCTCCCAAATCCTTCACTTTTGAAAGCACTTGCTCCATTGCCCCATCTTGTGCAAGCAATTTGTGGAGTATAAAATGCCAATTCACAACCACAATCTCATCCTCCCTTTTCCTTCTGAGTTTGGAAATACAATTGACAATATCATCCGGACTATTGAAAGTCAGTTGCCTCAATTCGAAATTTGAGAGCTCAGCCAATACCCGGTTTTGACGGAGATAGTAGGTGTGTTTTGACAGTTTCGGTTTGATACTGGTTATCAGGACTGATTGTAGGCCACCATACTGCCTTTTGAGGTCACGAATTAAATAATTCCACTGCGAAAAACCGAACAGGATGGAGAAGTCAATAATGTGGAGTCGTTTATTTCCCGAATTCAAGGCATCAGCAATGGCATGTTTACTGGTGGTTTCAGCAAACTCGTATAAAGGTTCATATTTGGTTGGATGGGATATCAAAGGACATGGAGGGCGAATTCGATAGGCTCGCCGGACAAGAGCCTCAGCAAAGTATTTGACAACTTTCCTCGTCCATATGCTCTCTTCTTTAGAAGCTAGAGATTGAATTAGTGCCAAAAGTGAATCTGCAACATCGAAGAAACCACCTTCAATCGCCTGAGCACACGCCATCAATATGCAAGACGGGGGAGAGGCCATTGAAGGCAACAAGATTTGATCAAGGGAATCGAAGCAAATGACTCTTTCACTCTTCGTTTCTTATAGGCAACCCCGTTTGCTTCTGGCATACGTTCCTTCGTGGAACCTGCAGTTCACTTTGAAGATAGCGTCATCCATCTGTTCAATTTTCTGTAAAGGTCTGAATTAGTGGACAACGTGTGTTGAGATGGCTTGTTTGGTTCTTAGAAATCAATGGAAAAATCTTACAGAATCATGATGATGGAGGCACCTCAGCAATGGACCCATTGATTGAATTGGTATTCCTTGCTTTTATATGCCCATGATCGGTGAATTAATTGTGAAGTAACTTGAGTATCAATTTCTTTTTAATTTTTAAAAACACTTAACTTCGCGATTAACATATTTTTTACATTAGAAAAAACCTAGGGAGGCCGCACATAGATGGATGCTTTTCTTTCAAAAGAAGCCTATAAAACGGAAAGGCTCCTTCTCCTCTGCTTCGCTTTCTCTCTTTCTCTTCTTCTTCGGCTCTCCTTTCTCTCTCTCTCTCAAGCCCACAGACATCCCCGCTTTCTCTTCGCTTTTCCCCTCAAAATTTAGTTTTCAAAAAAGCATGCCCGAGTCATTTTTTTTCCCAACTTTCTCTTTTTTTTTTGTTTTTCTTTCTACTTTTTTTTCCAACTTTGCTCTTTTTCTTCTTTTTTTTCCTTTTTTTTTTCCAAAAGTATCTTTGTTAATTTTGGTTTGTAATTTTTTCTTTAAAATATTATAAATTGCTACAATGTTTTTTCATATAGTTTTTTTATTTTATTTTTTTATGTTTTAAAATTATATTTGTCAAATTTATTTTTTAAAATTACTGTTTCTCCACACTAAAATACATTGTGGATTATAACAATATCTAAATGGTGTGGGGCAATCATTGTTCCCCCACACCTAAATCACTGTGGATTACAATAGTAATCCACAATACATTTTTTTTCTTTTCCTTTCTTTTCTTTTTTGTTTTTTTTTTACACTTTTCCATTTTTTCCAACTTTCTCTGTTTTTTTCTTCCAAAATTACTTTTTTTTTTCAACTTTCCTCTTCTTTTTTTTTCTTTTTTTTTTCCAAAAATATCTTTGTTAATTTTACTTTTTAAATATTGAGCTGATTAAAAATTTTGATTTGTAATTTTTTTCCTTTAAAATATTATGGATTGCTACGGTGTTTTTTCATATAGTTTTTTTATTTTATTTTTTTATGTTTTAAAATTATATTTGTCAATTTTATTTTTTGAAATCACTATTTTCCACACCAAAATGCATTGTGGATTATAACAATATCTAAATGGTGTGGGGAATCACTGTTCCCCCACACCTAAATCACTGTGGATTACAACAGTAATCCACAGTGCATTCCTTTTCTTTCTTTTTTTTTGCACTTTTCCATTTTTTTCCAACTTTCTCTGGTTTGTTTTCCAAAATTACTTTTTTTTCTCAACTTTCCTCTTTTTCTTTTTTTTTCCTTTTTTTTTTCCATAAGTATCTTTGTTAATTTTACTTTTAAAATATTGAGCTGATTAAAAATTTTGATTTGTAATTTTTTTCCTTTAAAATATTATGGATTGCTACGGTATTTTTCATATAGTTTTTCTATTTTATTTTTTTATGTTTTAAAATTATATTTGTCAATTTTATTTTTTGAAATCATTGTTTCCCCACACCAAAATGCATTGTGGATTACAACAATAATCTAACAGTGCATTCCTCTCTCTCTCTTTTTTTGCACTTTTTCATTTTTTTTCAACTTTTCCTTTTTTTTTCGTTTTTTTCCTCTTTTTTTTTTCTCATAACAATATCTAAATGGTACGGGGAAATCACTGTTCCCCCACACCTAAATCAATGTGGATTACAACAGTAATCCACAGTGCATTCCTTTTATTTCTTTTTCTTTTTCTTTTTTTGCATTTTTTTATTTTTTTTCCAACTTTCTCTGTTTTTTTTGTTTTCTTTTTCCAAAATTACTTCTTTTTTTCAACTTTCCTCTTTTTCTTTTTTTTTTTCCTTTTCTTTTTTTTCCAAAAGTATATTTGCTAATTTTACTTTTTAAATATTGAGCTGATTAAAAATTTTGCTTTGTAATTTTTTTCCTTAAAAATATTATGGATTGCTACGGTTTTTTTCCATATAGTTTTTCTATTTTATTTTTTTATGTTTTAAAATTATATTTGTCAATTTTATTTTTTAAAATCATTGTTTCCCCACGCCAAAATGCATTGTGGATTACAACAATAATCCACAGTGCATTCCTCTCTCTTTTCTTTTTTTACACTTTTTCATTTTTTTTCCAACTTTTCCTTTTTTTTCGTTTTTTTTCCTTTTTTGTCAAAATTACTTCTTTTTTTCCAACTTTCCTCTTTTTTCTTTTTTTTTCATTTATTTTATTTTATTTTTCCAAAATTATCTTTATTGATTTTACTTTTTAAATATTGAGCTGGTTAAAAATTTTGCTTTATAATTTTTTCCTTTTAAAATATTATGGATTGCTACGATGTTTTCCCATGAAGTTTTTCTATTTTATTTATTTTTTATTTTTTAAAATTATATTTGTTGATTTTTTTATTATTTTTTATATTGAGTTGATTAAGAATTTAGTTTTGTAATTGTTTTTCTTTAAAACATTGTTGATCACTACAGTGTTTCTCCGCATGGTTTTTTTTCTTTTGTTTTTTTTATGATTTTCTTCAAAATTATATTTTTTGATTTTATTTTTTAATATTAAGTTGGTTAAAAATTACAATTACAATATGTGAGCAACACATTGTAACTTTCCTCGCAAATTATTGTGGCTTGCTACAATGTTTTTTCCTACATGATTTTTTTTCCTGTTTTGTTATATTTTTCTCTAAAATTATCTTTGTCAATTTTATTTTTTAAATATTAAGTTGGTTAAGAATTGCAATTATAAGTGAATACAAGTTTTTTCTCACAAAACACTATGGATTGATACAGTTTTTCCTCACATGGTTTTTTTTTTCCAGTTTCTTTTGTTTTTTCTTTTTTTTTTGTAATATCTTTTTCTAAAATTATCTTCGTCGATTTTTTTTTAATAGAGTTGGTTAGAATATAACTTTATAATAAAGCTTAATCATGTAGGAAAAGCACTTTATTTTTCCTCACAAAACATTATTGAGAATTACAATTACAAGTCATTAAGGCTAAATCATGTGGGGAAGCACTGTAACTTTCATCACAAAACACTGTGAATTGCTACAGTGTTTTTCCATGTAATTTTTTAAAAAATTATCTTTGTCGATTTTTTTTTAATATTAGGTTGGTTGAAAATTATAATTACAATAAACTTAAATTATATGGGAAAAGCGTTGTAGTTTTTCTCACAAAACATTGTCAATTGCTGCAACATTTTTTCTCATGGGTTTTTTTCCTTCCAAAATTATCTTTGTTATTTTTTTTTTAATATTAAGTTAGTAGAAAATTTAGCTTTGTAATGTTTTTTGCTTTTTATTAACAGCAAAAGCTAAATCATGTGGTGAAAGCGCTGTATTTTTCCTCCTAAAATATTGTGGATTACTACAAATCATTTTGTTCAGTCTCTAAGTTTTTTTTATCACCAACACAACTTTTTTTTTCCGTAATGAAATATTGGCTTCATTATACCTTTAGTTTCTATTACTTATATAGCGCTAATTCACAATTATAACACTATCAAATATATTTGTTTTATAAGCCCGCGGCAGCGTGCAGTCATGCATATCGTATATTAGAAAAATAGTATTATAGCATATATAAATTACAATTGACTAATTTTTTTTTAATTTTAGTTTAGTTGTATAAATCATTTACATCATAAACCATGACAATAATTACCTCGAGTTTATGTCAAATAATGAACAGCCCACCTGAATTACAAATTAATTTCACTGCCTTGCAACTACCACCAATTTTTAGGCAGTGTCTCTCTACTCTGGACCTTCATCCATAAAAAATGAGGACAGCACGATCCCTCATGCCCCCTTGTTACATCTTCTCCGTTTTTATCATCATCCTCAAGTTTCTCCACAAAAATCACCCCTCAGGCATTTGGGTCTCTCTTTTCCCATTTTCCCATCAGATTTGGCCGTTCCTCCTCCTCCTCCACCACCGCCTTCTCCGCCTCCAACCTCCTCGTTTCATTACTCTCCGCCGTATAAATATGAACCGAAAGAGGCGCTTCCCTCAAGTTCTTAACAATCTCCACCACAGAGTCTCTCATCCACTGATCAACCTTCTCGTATAATAAAACTGCAGATTCATTACTTCCATCAGGAGAATCGGCTGTCTTAACAATTCCTGGCGTTGTACTACTCTTCATAACGTTGTTGTCTTTGCTTTCCGGTTGTTGTTTTTGATGTGATGGTGGGATTTATACAAGGAGCTAGAGAGTTTGAATTGTAAGTCGTGAGGAGGTAAAAGGGATGTATATAGATGTAGGCAGTGTTGTAATGAAACTGGGACAGTTACTCCTTTTCAGATTGTAAGAGAAGGAAATGCTAAGGAAAAGGAGAATTGTGTACGGTAAGATTTTCACCGACAAGATTTAATAATAACTAGCAATTTGAAATTTGCTCCTTTTCAAAATAAATATTTTTTTATTTTTAAAAATAAATTTCTTATATATAAAAGATAAAAACAAATTATAGATGAATCAAAATATTATTTTAAAAAATTATATATGCACAACACCATAAAAAACAATCTCCATAAAAAAAATTAAATAAGCAAAACAAATTACAGACGAAGGATATTAATTGAAACATAAATTTAAAAAATATTTTCAAAAATTATGTGTTAAAAAAATAATGTTAGAAATAATAATAATAAATCAGGTATTGTGGCTTAACTTATTAACCTCGTGACCCAAACTATAAGCTCAATTGGATTCAATAAATTTCTCCCTCTTAAATTTACATCCAACCTAAAAAAAAAAAAAGCCTAAAAAAAGCCTAGACATGCGGATCTATGGCCCAGCAAGCCTAGGCCACAACAATGAAGAGCTCAAGAGTGTTGACGAACTTTCAAGCCTAGGGTCGTGGGCCTCAGCCTGTTTTTTATTCTTTTTAATTTTTTAAAGGGGCAAACAATATTATTTAAAAAAAGACAATAAGTAAGCAATACTTTGCCCACCAAGGTAGACTATGTGTCATTTGCAAGCCTAGATTTCGGCCACTACCACGGTGGTGACTAGAAAATTAGAGCTCCTACTTTTTTTTGCCAAAAACTCATTTTGAAATCATTCCAACCCAAAAACACCTCATCAACACCCATATAACTCCCACAAACCATTCATTCTACTCTAAATACAAAAATAAAAAATAAAAACACTAAAAAAACAAAATCAAATCGAGTTAGCTATCACTTTGTCGGCTTAGATCTGATTTTTCATTCAATATTGAGGTTTTAAACAATCACTATGAAGCCCCTCTTATCTTATTAAAATTAGAATTGAGTTTAAGTGTTATAGTCTTAGACGAAAAGATGATGAACACTTAGAAGATGAAGATGTGACTCCAAAAAAATGCTTCGTTTGAGTTAGAATCTATCGCAAATGATATATCAAACCAATCATTAATGATGTTCCTAACTTAATATCCGAGTTAGTCAGAAAATTACCACATCATCACATTAGAAGTATTCCTAAACCCACATATGACTTAAATTTTCTAGTTAAATCAAATATCATACGAGTCATTATGTATCTAACTATTATTTATCAAAATTAAATATATCATTTAGAAATTAATTATCTTTTATAGCTATACCTAACAATGTGTAGGAAGCCTTACTTGACCCGAGGTGAGAAATAATCGTGAACAAAGAGATGAAATCCCTACAAAAATAGAACGTGAGAACATAGTGATCCTCTTTTAGGAAAGAAACCAACTATGATTTACAGGCTAAAGTATAATTTAATGGCAAAATTAAATGCTTTAAAGCAGGGACTGGCGGTGAAAGGTTATACACATGATCAATTACAAAGAGACATCTACATTTATAGCTAAAATTAACACAATTTGAGTCTTATTATATTTAGCTAAGAACTTACACTAGCTATTATAATAATTCGATGTGAAGGACACCTTTCTGGTGAATTATCTAAAAACGTTTACATGGATCTCTCAATAGGCTATATGATTCCTAAAATGCACAATTAGAAGATGTGCAAGTTGAAGAAATCATTGCATGGATTGAAATATTTTTTGAAAGCATGGTTTCGAAAGTTCATAAAATTCATGATAGACTACCATAAGGGCAATTCAAATCACATATTATTCTTGAAAATAAAATACGGGTAAGATACAATACTCATTATATATATTGATGATATAGTTGTTATAGAAATGATTTTAAAGATTACTTGGCTAGAAAATTTGAAATGAAAGATTTAGGTCTTTTGAAATATTTACTTGGAATCAAAGTATCTTGATCTCATAAAGTAACCTTTATATCTAAAAAAATATATGCCTTAAATCTTATGTAAGAGACTAGTATGCCAGCATGTCAACTAGTTAATACATTAATAGAAGAATGTTTGAAGTTATATATTGAATCTAATCAGGTACTAGCTAATAAATGAAGATATAAAAGAATTGTAGGGAGATTAATGTACTTTGCATGTATAAGACCATATTTGGCATATATATTGAGTATTGTTAGTCAATTTATGCATAATCTGAGAGAGAAATATATGAATGCAGTATGTATATTTTAAGATATATGAAGGTTGCATCTAGAAAGAGAATTTTATTCACTAAAAATATAAATTGTCAAAACATAGATGATATGAACTCGAAAGGCTAAACCTTAGAACTTATAATCAAAAGTTAGAATACTCACCTAAGAAAGATAAAATCATATTACAAAACCCAACTCAATGACAAGAACCGAAGGTGTATGGTTATAATATCATAAAGATGATATCTTTGATAAGTTCTAGAAGTTCAAATCAAAGAAAAAGAACACTCACATTATTCAATCCATTACGACAACAAAAAAATTTCTCTTTTTAATGTTATTTCAACTTTTTATATAATATGGCTTGCAAAATAAACCCTAATTAGCGAGTTTAAATTAAATCCACATAAGTAATTAGCTTAAATTCAAAATTGGATAAGACAATATTATAAAGCCCATGCTTTGTATATAATGAAGCCTAATTCATACAAGTCATATATGCTTTATCTGTAATAAGGCCTAAGCTACATAGGCCTTATAATCTTTGTTATAATAAGGCTCAATCCGCATAAACCTTGCATATGCAACCCTATAAATGATACATATTAAACAACCACATCTCTTGCTTAGATTATATTGATCAAGGAATGATGATAATTAACAAACAACATTATCAGATTCATTATATACGCCAATTGAATCTATTACAAAAGCAACTGCTCTTTAGAGCTTTTCAACTCTTGGAACAAAAAAAAAGTATGTAATTATGAGCTTTTTGAAACTATATAAGTTGGTATATTGATCCATTATCATTAGGTTATACATTTGTCTCCATCATTGTATTTCATTTTATGATTGTGATTGATCTGGTTGGCAAGACACTTTTTTATGTACATACTTAAACATGTAGTGTTTAATTTTATTTTTTTGTCTGATTAAGTTAAGGCCTATAATCTTATGTTGATGTTTATTTTGAATATAATTGATGCAAACTAGTTCATTACATGTAATAATAATTGAAAAGTGTTGGTGTGTTTGAACTTAAAATCTTGATAGTTATGCTATTTTGCAGCTTGCTTCCAAATTAGCTTATATTAATAGTGCAGTTAAATATGTTTGAGTAGGTGTTTGTAATGTCACTTTCATTGTAGATTTTGTTATTTCTTACAAACCATTGAAGCAATTCATAATTTTAGTGTTTAATAGGATTGTCATCATAATAAATCTAGTGTGAAAATGCTAAATTCATTTAGTTAGATTTTGATGCAACTTTTAACCTAATCATTTTTATTCAAAGTTTTCTTTATTAAAGTATAAACAACAATCCATGAAAGATCTTGAATTGAGTTCCTAGTAAAAGTTAGTTTGGTTATTATAAAAAAAATATATGTTTTGATGATATCTTATAAATATGCAATATTATAATATTTTCATAAAAAATTGAAATGAATTTAAAATAAAATTTGATAGAATTTTAAAATTTTGATTAATGCATCATGCAAGAGGAGCAACATCAAGAAAAATGTTTTGTTTGTGGGAAAACATAGAAAAAGTCTCAATTTGAACAATTTGTTAAAATACCAAAAAAAAAAGGAAAAGATAAAAAGAAAAGAAAAGATGAGATTGTGATTATAGAAAGCCAAAACAAGCACATACAGGCTACCATATAAGAGTAAGATATATTTAATATTTATAGTTTATCAAAACTATTTAATTAATATTTATAGTATAAAAAATAACTAAATAACTCATTAAATAATGTTGATCATCTTTAATTTAGCAATTTTTTTATTAAAAAATTGCCTTGTTTTCTTTCAAAATCTCCCCCCCTTACTTTTTTTTTAAAAAAAAATTCCTAAAAAATCAAAATCAAAATGAAATGAACATATGAAAGAACTAAATTATAAATGAATTAAGAATCCAAGGATTATTATAAATAATTTATGTAGCTACAAGGACTAATTTATAAGTTTTACTAAACCACAGGACTAAGCTATACTAATTAACTACATATATATATATATATATATATAGCATATAATAAAAAAAGAGGTGGGAAAAAGATGGGGCCCAAACAAGCATCCCTCCAGCATCATCGTATTTGAATTTGAAATGAAACACGGATCATGACACTCCATCTCCTAGTTCAAAACCCTAACTCACCACCCCTCTCTCTCTCAAATCCAAGTAAAAGTATTCAACGCAAATACCCTTTTGAAAGAAACCAAGATTGGGCCAAAGGGTTAGTGAATCTTGTATGCCTGTTTCTTTAATTTTGCTTTTTGGTTCAAGCCTTGATTTTTATGGGGTTTTTGTTTCTTTAATTTTGCTTTTTGGTTCAAGCCTTCATTTTTACGGGGTTTCAAGAATTTTTCCTTTTTGAAGTTTTGTTTTTTGGGTTTGGTGCTAGAGTTGTTAATCAAATTGGGTTATAATCTCTTTTGTAAAAGTTCGGCTAATAGGTTTGTTGCTAAAGTTCAATTTTTTTTTCTTTTCCTTTGGGTTCTTGAGTTTGGTACTCAAATTCTTAAATTTTAAATTAGGTTCAAGGTAATGGAAGATCGAGGTGACGCGGGGAGACCCAGATCTGACTCCAAGGTTGGTTTCTCGCTTTCTTTGGTGCTTTTGAGAAGTTTTATGTTTATGTTTTTGGTTTCCTGATTTTGGGTTGTTTATAGTTGGCTGGTGAGAAGCGAACAAGTGGTGAATTGAGAGAGAAATCAGAAGTTGCTCGAAAAAAGATGAAAATGCGTGATCTTGAATCTCTGCTGGGGTCTGAAGGTAATATTTTTAAATATGTTAATTGTTTGCTGTTGCTGTTAGGTTTTTTTTTTTTGACACTGAATTTGGGTGTATCTTGTATGTTAGAATGCAGTTAAGTGGAAGTGCAACAGATAATCTATTACTCCTAGTAATATGACTGGTTTTTCATTTTCAAAATTGGAGCTTTTCTGCGTTCCTTCTTTTGAAGATTGCACTTATCCTCTTATGTTGTTTTTTTGTTTGCACTTTTGAAATTGGAGCAGAACTTCTTAATGAAATAGTAAAATGCTTGTTGGCTCAATAATGTGAGAACAAGACCAACAAGAAACATTTAATTAAAAACAAATTACGATGCCTATTGAACTTCCGACTCAAACATATGTTAAAAGCCCTTTCTTCTGTACTTTATAATGCCCCAGAAGCAAGCTCCAGTCGCTTGCAAAACAAAGAGGACAGTGACCACTTTCAGCTTAGTGAACAGATGTCCCAAGTTATCAATGTGCCTGTAACCTCGGACCTCGATGCTTATCAAGCAGAAAGACGTGGAAGGACCTCATTATCAGTTGAGGTCACTGCTGCTTCTAGGCCACTGGATCTTAATAGTGAAGCTTGCATTGCTAATAATTTGGTGAGAAATGATATTCCAGAACATGCTGATAATTGTAATGAAGTCCCATTGCTCAAGAAGCATGAGGACAAACATGGCAATAAATGTGTAACCTCTGTTGGCATTGGTTTGGATCTGAATGCAGAGGATGATAGCTCTGTGAACCAGGAGCTGTTCCGAACTAACAAGGATCAGGATAAGTCAAGGGATGTTTCTGAGTGTGGCAGTACTACTGGTCCAGTGCAGGAAAAAGATTCATTAAGAATGTGGAAGGAGATGAAGCAAAATGGTTTCCTCTCATCTTCACATGGACGGATTTCAATTCAAAGTGGTTTTATGTCATCTTCTCATGGAGGGATACCAATGCCAAAGCAATGTGGGAGGAAACCCAAAGATGACGTTCACAAGAAAAAGAAGGAACTTGCAAAGAGAGAGCAGGTTGATAGGCTTACAACGATTGCTGCTCCAAGTGGACTGCTAAATGGCTTGAACCCTGGGATCATAAACCATGTGAGAAACAAAAAGCAGGTCCATTCCATAATAGAGGCCCTGGTGAGGTCTGAAAAACTGGAAAATGGTTGTCTTGAAAGTAAACAAGCAATCCATCTAAAATCTGGAACTAAAGAAACCAATAATATGAGTGATTCTGTAACACAACGACTCGGTTTTTTTCACGGAGATGGGAGTTTGACTTCGTTAATTGGGATCAAGCAAACAAGTGGGTGCTCTATGTCCAATGGGCAGGGTGATTTCAACATAGTAGGCACAACACATGCCAGAAATTTCGTCTCACACTCTACTGTCAGCAAATACGATGTATTGGCATTGAAGTTGTCTTCATCAACTAATGCCTTGGAGGAGTCTGGAACGGTTCTGAATGAGGAATCAGCAAACAGCACCAGTGTTTCTTGTCTTTCTGTGAGAGGTGAGTATTTAATTTTTGTTTCAGAGGGAATTAACAATTTAATATAAGCACATTTATATGAAATTGAGTTGGTGTAGAAATTGCAAGACAAGAACACCTTAGCTGAAATCAAATAACACCTTAGCTGAAAGTAATTTGCTTTTGTACTTTCAGCGGCTTCAGTCTCTTCTCAATGGTTGGAACTTCTTCATCAAGACATTAAAGGACGAATAGCAGGTAGGGCTTTTATAATGTGAATGGTTACTAATTACTATTTAGTATGCTACTTGATGTCCTTATGGCAATAAACCATCTTCTGAATTTTCAGCATTGCGCCGCAGCAGGAAGAGAGTCCGAGCTGTGATTACTACCGAGTTACATTTTTTAATATCAAAAGAGTTCTCGGCTATTGAAGTGGACAGTTCTTATATTATGCAAAGGGCTTCAGAAGTAGTGTCCAATAATACAACAGCTGCCATGCATCAAGCGAGATGGAGACCATTGTTTGATCAGTTGGATAAAGCACTTTATGAAGAGGAGAAACAACTTGTAAGAGTGATAGCAGAGACTTTCTTTTCTATCTCATGCTATTAAATTCTACTAGTAATCTAGGAATGTGTGTGTGTGTGTGTGAACTTGACTCTAGTTATTCTTGTGATTTGCGATGCTTTGGTTTTAACACCTCTGACTGGACAAATTCAATTGCCTGTAACACAGTTTCTGAATACAAAAGTTGTTTCCTACATGTAATAGGATTTTTTAAAAATAAATCTTCACAAGCTTATGATTGTTTCCTTCTGTAGAGCTTATGATTGTATAGAAAGTTTATTATTTTAATCTAATTTGCTTAACAAGCTTATTTAGGCTCTCTTTTCTGGTTTGAATTTCAGGAAAGTTGGCTGTGGAAAGTAAAAGAAATGCAAGTGCACTTTGATCAGGGACTGCAACATTTGAGCTATAAAGCAATTTTAGGTTACCCCAGGTAAATTATTGCCATTATACTTCTGTCAAATCTGTGGCTGGATCGGGTATAGCATCTTAAATTGCATGATTGAACTCATATAATAGGCATTGGAACTGTGATGAGTAATTATCGTGTTGACATTGTCATCAACATACACAATCTGTTTTGTCAGCATTCTTTTATTCATGCCTCTCCATATGGCAAATATTCTGCAAGTTACCTTTATAATCCTGTAGTTTTCTTCAATGTTGCAGGACTGAGAAAGGTGATAGCTTGCAGAAGGAATTGGCTGTCAGAGCTGCTGCAGCTTCCATCTATTCAACATGCAATTTCCTGACTTCAAAGGAGAATGTATCTTGTTTCTGATCTTATGAACAAAAGTGTCTTCCTCCTGTCTATTTTACGGTGTTGAATTCCCAATTATTAGCAATTTAATGGTCAGTTCTTAAGCCTTGGCAAAGCTATAACATTAAATGGAGCACCCCCCCCCTTTTTATAACCCCAAAACTAGTCTGAATTATCGTAGTGTAGATTGTTATAACTTATAACCCTGGTCGATAAAGGATGTTGAAAATTATCAATCATGGACACTATCGGGTACTTTGATGTATTTTTCTCTTGGCCTAGTTTCGAGTGTAGTGTGAAATTGGATCTCATTTTTCATGAAATGACACATACTTTTTTCTTTTCGTACTTCTGTTTTCCCCTCTTGTTTTTTTTTTTTTTTTTAATCTTTTGATGAGACCAGTTGTAGTGCCTCTTTAACATTTCACAATTTTAACTCTCTTGTTTCCACACGGTTTTAAACCATACTAGAGAAGGTGTCCGAGCTTGTCGCGAGTGATTTCTTTGTGTATGTGAATTTATTTGCAATAATAGCAATGTGCAAGTGTACTAGCGCAATGTGTAAGCAAAGCAGCATTGATGAGAAATGCAATAGAACACCATTATTGCAAAAAGAGAATAAACATTGTATTCCAGCGTTGATAGAGATTGGTTTAATGAACACCTAAAACTATAGAAAAGATTGGACAAAAAATGCTGACAATGGTGCGTAGGCGGCTGTGCCTGTGCTGTTTCAGCAAGCATAAAAAAAACCCAATCAATCAATAAAAAGCAATGGCATGTCAAATGGACACAAAAACAACAATATAGCAACTGAGTTTTGTCCAGCAATTAGTGAAAAAATGAATTGAACTTGCAGGGAAACAACAGTGTGAGAATGTGTCAGAAAAGACAATGCAATGAAGACAGAAGGAGAAGTTTGTGCAGGCTCATAAATGCATGAAAACCAAGGAAAAATGAAAAAAAAAAAAAAAAATATATATATATATATATATATATATATATTTTAAAGTATTAAATAGGAGTAGCAATGGGCAGATGAGGCAAACTCCAAATACAAAACATATATGAAAAGCATCTATAAATAACTTAAATGAAGAGCAACAAGAAGTCTAGGCAGCCATGCATTATCTATATCAGAAACTGGGGGGGGGGGGGGGGATAAAGAAGCATGCGATGGCTACAATAGTTATGCTGTCAACATTGTTTTTCAAAGAAGCACTACACGAAACAGCGCTGGAAACTAGTACAAAATGCACCTCAAAAATGGTTTCAAGTCGTAAAAGTCAAACATGACGAATCGAAAAAGATATTACCTTCCCGTGCATGTCTCTGCATACAGAACTACATCGGCAAAAAGAAAACTACATAATCATCATATGTAAACAAGAAGCAATTTCAAGATGAGTATTAGACTTATGATCCCTTTTCATGAATAATGGAGTCCTTGATGATTCCAAAGGGAAGGTCTATACTTGCAAGATCATGCACAATGACTAGAAACAACATATGATGACCTTTGAGTAATATATATGTATTGAAAAATATCTCATGAAAAGCTATTTTATTTGATATCATCACTTAAATTCTTTTAAATAAAGAGCACAAGAAGCTTTATCACATGTGTTCTTGTATCTTCAATCATTAAAAAGTTTTATATCCAGCTAAAAGACCTTATCACATGAGTTCTTGTATTTTTATCAATTCTTATCTAAAATGATGAACATGTAATTTTTAAAAGAATTGTAACTTAACTCCCTTTGCATTAAAGAGCTAACATGTAAAAAGATTAGTATATCAATAAGATCACACTTGTTAAGACCATGAATTGATAATGAACTTGAACAAAGATTTAAGGTGTGGAGTGCGTGATTATCAGAACTACTATAAGTCAATATGTATCTCTTACTCATTTTATTTGTGCCTTGTATAATTGTATGTTGTGTCGAAATTAAAGTATTATATATTTCTTAAAGTATCAAACTTTTAATCAATACCTAATTTAGCCCCTCCTAGGTGCTACAAATCCAAAAGTAAAAAAATTAACAAAAGAAAAAATTAGACCAAAAAAATTACAACACAATATATCTTCAACCCTATAACAATGAAGAAGAACAATAGAGAGACAAATGGATATTTGTATCAAGAAAATCAATTTAATTCTCTGAGCATGATAGGGTAGAGATGAATTTTAACGCCTTCACAATACGTTCTCTTAAAATAAAGACAAAAACATTCAACTCAAAAGGAAAAAAATATACCAAATAACAAATAACACATGAAAGCAATCCCAAAACACACACAAATGACATCAAAACAATCCAAAGCCGTCACAACAAGCATTGAAAGATGTAATCGAACAACAACATGCATCCATAACACAAGCCCGTTGCACAACAAATATAATGCAAACTCCTTCAACAACAAGGCATAACATAATAAACTCGAAACAAAACCAATTAACAAAATAAAAAATTATTTTTCTAAGAGAAATAAAATGTGCAACAAAGACCAAAAGAGAACACCAAATATAACAGAAAAAATAAATTTGTGCTGGTTATTTAGCAAAAGACCCAAGATGAAATAAATAATGATCTTGTGCGTGAAAATACTTAATAATCCATGTGAACCCCGTGTATAATAATGCAATTTTTAATTAAAAATAATAAACTTTAGAGGAAATTTTATTATAACCACTGATAAAGAATCCCAAGATAGCTATGTTAAAATGAAATGAAATAATATTAAAATTTTTGTACACCAAAAATACAAACAGACAAGGATTTGATAGAAAATACATATAAGATTTTAATGGGTGGCATTGTTGTAATTCTTTATAAAATCTCCCTCTTTCTCAATAAAACCAGCTGCCCATGCAAAACAGGAAAAGACATAAAATTTATGATTTTCTACTTTTTTTTGTTCTTCAAATTTACTTGGGTTATGAGTTACAAAGTGTCATTAAGTGATTTCCATCCATGATATCAAACCAAATTAGAATAAATGTGTGTGTGTGTGTGAGAGAGAGAGAGAGAGAGGAGTTGGAAGCTTGGGAATATTTTATGTTTGGATTAAAATTTCCCAATTCTTGATATTAGGGTTCATAATATTTTTGTGATTGAATGTTTAATTGAGTTATTTATTATTATTTTCGGGTTATAACACTACATATAAATGATTTGAATTGAGTCAATTGTATGAAGAATTGAAAAATCCTCAAATTAATGAATTTAGGGTTTATGTCTATATTTTGATTGATATTCTAAATTATGTAATTGTTAGTTATTTGGGGTTTAGATGATATCAAGAGGATATAATTGAAGAAATAAAAAATCAATTTTTGAAAAATTAAAACCCTAGCGGCCGACCATGTTTGGGTATTTTGAAGGATTTGAAAATTTGATTAAATTGGATTGATTTTGATGTTTTAAATAGTGTTTTGAAATGCTTGAAATTATGCATGAATGTTGAAATGTGGAATGATTTTGTTATATGTTAGAAAGAGAAAAATAAGAAAATCTATAAGATTGTGTAATGTGAGTGTTTTAATGATGTTATTATGTTTTAATATAATTAATATGACGATGAGATTATGTTAGTTATGCTACATTTCATGTGAAAAAGAATGCCTAATCATTAGAAAATGTTTGTTAAGGGTGAAAAGATGAAAGTGTGAGAAGTTGAGAAAATGAGTAAATTTTGGTGCTTTTAATAATGTTGGAATACTTAAAAAGATTGGTGTGATGATGGTAATGAGTTAATCTTTACTGTAATTTACATGAAATAAATTAGTTGATAATGTTTTGTTAAATGTGTAAATGAAAAGAAGAGAATATGAAGATTGATGGAATTGTGTAAATGTTAGTGTTGTAATGGTGTTGTAATGTTTAGAAAGTGATTATGATTTTGCAATTTTAAGGGTCAAAGTTGTTGAGAAAATTGGAATGTGTTCTAATTGTGAAATTATGCACAAATTAATTAATGTGTAGGTGTAATTAGTTATAATTAGGATAAAATGTTGAATGGTTGTATGTTTTACATATTGGAAAGGGAGTTTTGAAAAGTAGAAGAAAGGAATTTGATAATTTTTGTGGAGAGGTTTATTAAACTAAAATTTGAGATAAATTGTACAGATAATTGATGAATTTGATGTAAATAGAAGGACATTGAAGTTAAATGTGAAATTTTAATATTTCTTTGAGTGAGTCTAAACTATAAGAAAAATATGTATATGAAAATTTATGCTAAACGCATAAAAAGCATGGTATGAATGCTTGGAGTGGTGTATATTAAAATGCCAAAATAGGCTAAGGTCTGTACAATTATTTATGGCAATGTGTATATTTATGTGTCCAACTAAATTGGTTGATAAATAAGTGAACATGTGTGTGTTTGGCCAAACAAGATATTAAATAATTATTATTGAGAGTTTTATGGTAATATGTGTATTCACTTTCTCAAGAGCACTTCTAACAAGACCTTAAGGTAAAGATTGCCCTTACATCTTTAGTTAATTTAGTTATATATGTAAATGTTGAAATTCAAATTGTATGCTTATTTGTATATATCAAGAACAAATGTTCATTATCGTAATTGTGGTTTTATGAAAGATAATATCACAAGAATTATACTTTTAGGGTGAAAAATAAATGTCATGAAAAATTATGTCTTTGGAGTGGTAAATTATGTTTTCGAGTAGAGTAATGACATTAAATAAAAATACATCCATAAAAATACAACAACACATATTAATTAGTTTAATTCTTGAAATGGCCGCAACAATAGAACCAGATAATGTTAAAAATAAGTTGGATGTAAAGAAAGAGATTGATTAATTACATGTTAAGTCAATTGTTTGGAAAAAAACTTATCTATTTTATATCTTAGTCTACAATTGGGATGGAGACTAGTTAATTATATGTTAAGTTGGTTATTTAGACAAAGATTATTTTATATTCAAGTTGAGTGTTTGAATGAAGAGTAAAATAATATCATGTAAATGATTCCTACAGGGTAGGAAAATAATATTATGTAAATGATACCTACGAGGTAGGAAAATAATATTATATAAAATACACCTATGAGGCAAGAAATAATAATATGTAGGAAAATAATATTATGTAAATGATGTCCATGAGACAAGAAAATAAAATTATGTAAATTATGCATGTGAGGGAAGGAATTAAAATGTGAAATTATTTTGTGAAGTTTAATTCGACTTTCATGGTGGAACTTATTAATTCAACCTTTATATTGAAATTAAATCATTACCCAACAATATTCTCATACTTCCATACATTAATCAAACACAATAACATCCATTCATCAATCAAACAACACAATTTCATTCTCACGTAACCTTAACATAAGATTAACATTTCCAATTCATTAACAAAACTACACATTCATTGTAATTAATCTCTTTGATGTGTATTTCTTATCTTAAATGGATGATAACTCAAGTAATGGATGTAAGAAACACAAGGCTCT
This sequence comes from Populus alba x Populus glandulosa, assembly GCA_033617975.1. Lineage (NCBI taxonomy): Eukaryota > Viridiplantae > Streptophyta > Magnoliopsida > Malpighiales > Salicaceae > Populus > Populus alba x Populus glandulosa. The sequence continues at coordinate 9,382,799 of CM066155.1, read as the reverse complement.
CTTCATTTCCTCTCTCTTTCCCTTTCCAAAACCCTAGCCCTGAAATTTCTTCAAAATAACCCACCAAAACACTCAAGTTTTTCTTTTGATTACTTGTAATTCTTTACTCACTCTAATTTTGTTTCTTAATGGATTTAACCTGAATTAAGAAAGAAAAATAAATTAACAACTCCCCCCCCCCCTCTTTTTATGTAGAAAAGTGCAGCCAAATAGAGAAAAATAAGCATTTATAGTTAATTTTTTATTAATTACATATTGATTTCATTTATCTTATATTTTTGTGTTTTTCCCCACTACTTTTCCTTTTTGATTAATTTATGCACTATCACTTTTTTTATTTTAATTCACTTTCACTCTTCTTCTTTTTTATCTAAGTTTCTTTTATTTAATCTAATCTGATATATATCTGGATTAGATAAATTCTTTTACTTTCACTCGAGAAAAGCTTTAATTGAGTTTTTTCAAAAAAACAAATGACCATAGGCAAAAAACCCAACATATTTTTAGTACACGCACCGTCAGGTAATGGAGATTATGTCATGATGATGAAAATATTATCATTTAAAGCTAAAGTTTGGTTGCTGGAAAATGCTGTATGCATTGTCCAAAAAACATGAGAGAATCCAAGCACATCCGCGTCTATCAGACATGCGATCACCTTTTTTATATTAAATTATAATTTATTTATATACAAATACTAAACTGCCTCTAGCCGTCTCGATAAATAAAAAGATAAAAAAACACCCATTGACCCAAAGGCAAAAACAATTCTAATGTAAGGACAATGTGATAATTTTACTGTATAATAGAGTGAAAAAGTCAAAAGTACCCCTGCCAGTTAGTGTTTTAATTGTTTTGCCTTAAAGGGTACAAAGTTATTTCATTGTGCAATAAAAAAAAAAAAACATTATACCATTGTTCTCAAGGTTAATGTTCACATAGACAAAATCATCATTTCCTTGTTTTAATTAATAATGGCAATAAGCCCAGAACAATAATAAAAAATAAACGATAATATGACTACCCTTGAATCCTTGATAATGTTTTTGCTGCCTTGGAGAATGTTTTAGAGCTATCATAAATTAGCAGTGCCTAGGACAGTGGTAAAGATGTGTATGGATGGATGATATCGACCAACACTTGGGACAAATACTCCTGTGGTGAAGCAATTGCAAGTACAACACAAAAAAGCTTGTGTCACTTCAACAACCAAGAGACTCGGTGGGCAAGAATAAAATAATAAAAAAATAAACCACCATGTGCTAGTTGATGATGAAAAGGCCATTTATAAAACCTCCATTGGTTATGGCACTACTAGTTTGTCAAGAACAGGGGAAAAAGAAGGGGAAAGAGAAGGGGTCGGCACTGACATTACCAAAAAGAAGGGAAGGAAAAGGTGAAAAGCCATGTGAGATTAGCTTTGTTAAAAGGAAACGAACAAATAATGCATTTAAAACAAAGGAACAAACAGCTCAAGAGTCAAAATCCAACCATCTTTATATTCCGACAGTAATATTCCATTCCCGTACCTCGACAATCTTGCATGGGCCCTTCCTACCTCTTTTCTGCCCTTTTTCCTATTTTTCTTCCTATTATTCAATTGACCACTGAGATTACTACTCTCTTCCGAGTGGGTGCTGTGCTAGGAATCCTCAGGGTTGGAGTCACTTTTGACTTGTAAGAAACTATTTTAATACCTCCACCGTTGCTATCATTGATATCACCTGATTTTTAAAGCAGGACTTTTGGCTATGAAGAACAACTGTAGGAGTTCAAAACAAGTGCCAAGAGCTAAACTAGCGTGTGAAATCAGTCAAACCATTTCTACTATCAGCTCATAACCAGAAACAAAATCAAGATGCAAAATGCAAGACTGGAGAATTAGAAGCAACTTCGTGACAATATCCAAAAGGGTCCCCTATTCGAGCCCGGTGAAAAGGAATCCGGCAACCTAACAGCGACATCGAGAATAAACCACAAACATAAACTAAAAAACAATCAGGACAAGAACTAGTACAAAACAAAGGGAAAAAGAACCTCCAACAGCTGATTTTCTCCTCATTGATTAGTTCAATAAACCGGATTCCTCTTCCCCGGATAACCCTGTTATAAATCCCAGCTCTTAATTTCTTAACATAATAATTCATGTTCATCCTGACTCCTCTTGTTCTTCTGAAGGACATCTGATCAGGTCTAATATATTAACTACCTCTCCCATGTCTGGCCGGCTTGATGGAACTTGCGATGTGCAAATCAAGCCCAACTTCATAACTGGAACGGCCTCATCTGCTGGGAAATTTCCCAGGAGCCTTCCATCAACACATTCTTCCACCCTGCCTTCCTCCAATGCACCTCTAACCATGTCACAAAGCACTACCACATCGTCTTCCATGTACTCAGACAGGTCTCTTCCCAGTAACAATCTCCAGAATCAAAACCCCAAAACCATAAACATCACATTTCTCGGTTATCTTTGCCGTTCTACAAGCAAACTCTGGTGCCATGTAGCCAAGCGCACTCTGAATTTTGCTGCTTAAAACATAGCGGTCTAGCATTGGCAACAGCCTTGCTAGGCCAAAATCACCAACTTTTGGTTCACCTGAAATGTCGATAAGGATGTTTCTTGATTTTATGTTGTAGTGGATGATGTTTGATTGATGCAAATGTGCCAAGCTTTTTGCAGTCCCTAGAATTATATTGAACCTCTCATTCCATGACAGAAAATGCCCACCTGGTCTGTCATGCAGATGCTTATACAAACTACCACCAGAGACAAACTCATATATGAGAAGCTGTAAGGATGGAGTCCAATAATAACCTTCAAGTGCCACAAGGTTTTGGTGCCTGATTTTCCCCAATTTCTTAACTTCCCTTTCAAAATCTTCTTGGGACTTGACAAGACTCGATACAGTAAGTTTCTTGATTGCAACAGGACGCCCATCTCTGAGAACAGTTTGGTACACTGCTCCAAACCCACCTCTCCCAAGTTCACAATCCTTGTTGAGCAGAGCATGTGCTCCAGTGCTGAAGTCAGTGTCACCAGAAAACATGACAAGTTTGCCAGAGTTGGCATCTGTAGTGGATGAATCGCTAAAGCCATCTCCTGCAGATAACGTGAGAGCAGCTGCAGATCTAGATGTTGATGACCGAACATGGAGATTAAGCATGGTGATGGCAATCACACCTACAACAATGACAGCAGCAGCACCAATGGCAATGAGAGCAGATATGCTTAGAATGATTCTTTTGTGACTAGGATTTTGAGGAAGTGAGCCTGGAGTAGAATCAGAAGAAGAGTTTGGATTGAGAACAATGGGTTTGGGAAGGACTGCAGGGCAAGACTTATTGACTGCAGCCCCACAAAGGGATGGATTTCCAGCGACACACGAAGGTGATATGGTGTTAAAGAAACCGCCTGCTGGTAGTTCACCTTGCAAATTGTTGTGGGAAATGTTAAAGGAGGAGAGGCTGGGAAGGTTTGCCAACTGCTTGGGTAGCGTGCCTGTGAGGCTGTTTTGAGATAGGATTCTACCTCATCGAAAGAAACAGAAAAACAAGAACGAGTTAGACTGATGAAGACAGTACCATCTTTAACCAATATTTACTCTTTTAAGGAAAAAAGAAAACAAATGTCAAGGGACAAGGGACTTCTCCTATTTTGAAACGAAGGACACATACAACAATGCAAACAACTTGAACATCACATTCTTTTAGTTACGCAATAAGCTACTGCAAATTTAAACTCTAAAACTAATTTGATAAAAAAAAGAGTCCAAAATCATAATCTAGAGACTGTACATATATTCCTCGAAAGCAAACACCATCAACCCTAACAATAAAGCAGTACGTACAGTAGCAACTCTCGTAGTTTATGAAAAATTTGAGATCTTACCAACGCAGAAAATTGTGGCTCTAACTGTCTGACAAAGAGAAATTGAAACAGAATTCATGAACTCATCTAACTCTCGCCTCTACCAAATTGAACAAGGACAAGAAAACAAAAAACATAACAGATTGAGAAAGGAAAGCTTACAAAGTCGTTAATGAAGAACAGTTCCCTATTGAACTTGGGATTTGCCCCGACAGCGAGTTCCTCTCCAGTCTCAGTTCCTTCAAAGCAAAAGCTCCTCCAATTTCCGTAGGAATGCTCCCATTTAGCTTGTTATCACTCAAATCAAGAACATCCAATTCCTTCAAATCTCCAAAAGTCCCCGGAATAGGACCCATGAGAGAGTTTCTTGACAGATTCAAGAACTGCAAGCTGCTTGAAACCCCGATGGAAGATGCAATCTTACCAGAAAAATCATTGTGTGATAAATCCAAGACTTGAAGCTTTGGAGCAGAGCTAAATTTTCCACTGAGCTTATTCTCCAATTGCAAGACTTTCTCCAAACCTGAACCAAAAATCCACACAGGAAGGTCGCCACTCAGCAAATTCTGGCTAAAATCCAAAGCCAAAAGGTTTCCACAATTGGTCATAGATTCTGGTAAGTTCCCACTTAAACTATTTGCAGACAAATTAAACACCTTCAATGATTGAAGATTCCCAATTGAAGTTGGAACCTGACCCGAAAATCTATTTCCAGAAAGATCCAAAGTCTCAAGGCGATTGAGTTTACCAATCCAGTTTGGAACCTCACCAGTGAACATGTTGTTACTCAAACTCAAATAATTACACAAGCCAAGATTCTGCATTGTGTCTGGAACAGTCCCAGAAAGCATATTCTCACTGAAATCCACAGACCTCAATAACAAACAGCTTCCAATTCCATTTGGAACACCCCCATTAAACCGATTCTTGCTCAGGTTAATATTCCTCAAATTGTTCAATACTTCAATCCCTCTGGGGATCTCACTATCCAACAAATTACCAGACAAATCAAGTGAGCGTAACCCATTCAAACCCCAAATCCCGGCAGGCAAAGACCCTGAAAACTGATTCGAACTCAAATTTATGGATGCTAAACTAGCACATGAGCTCAAAGTACTTGGAATCTTCCCTGAAAACTTATTCTTAGCCAAAGAAATATCTCTCAAAGCTCCACAATCCTTTAAAAAGTCCTCCGGTATTGTCCCGGAGAGACTGTTTTCACTCAAATCAATGATTCTAAGGTTTTCAAGGCGAGTAAGGTTAGGATTAATGCTACCAGTAAGGCAGTTTCTTGATAGAGAGAGCTTGTGAAGGAACTGGAGCTGCATGAGGCCACGGCCGATCTGACCTGAGAGAGAGAGCCCATCAAGAGAGAGCTCAGTGACCCGGTTGGATCTGGGGTTGCATTTGACGCCAAACCAGTTGCAGGGAGTGTCATCATCTTGGTTCCAAGATGAGAGCTTTCTCTTTGGATCTTGAAGGTCTGCTTTAAACACTATTAGACCCAAAACATCATCATTTAATGATGGGTTAAGGGATCTCACACATTGAGTTCGAAAAGATAAAACCAAGAAAGCTAATAAGCTTAGCAGCTTTTTTGTCCTTGACATTGATAATTGCTATCAAGAAACTCAAAAACCACTACAGCCCATTGAAACTAAGTAAATAAAAATAGAAAAAACGAAGGGAAAAGCTAAAAACTAGTGATATATTCTATTGGCTTCAAAAACGAAAAAAAAAAAAAAAAGGGTTCTTTTTTTAACGTCTAGATTTGAAGTAGAGAGACAAGTAGAAGTCAACTTGTCAAAATGAGACAACAACCCAAACATTTCTTAGCTCAAGTGAGAAGATGATGTTATAGTTCTCCCTACGCCTGACCAATGCCCAGAAATGTCCCTAACTTTTGGCTTCAAGTTTCACAAAAAGGATAAAAACTTCTAGCAAGTAAACAGATGATCTGATAACCAAATAAGCAGCAGTAAGCTGGCGCATTCAAAGCTGAGTGGACAGGACACTCAAATGGTTCACCAGATTCCGGTGAAACAGTTAGGGTTTCGGTTAGGGTTTCCGTTGAAAAGCATCGGGAAGTGAGGGGGAGAGAGAGAGTTTGCTTCAAGGGTACGTTGGTGTTTGAGCTGTGGATCGCTCCAGAGAGAGAGAGAGAGAGACAGGGGGGGAGGTGTAATAAAGTTTGTGTTTTTGTTAACGGGAAAGGGCAGAGAAAATACGAAGCAGGCTAGTACGTTGGGGCTATTTAATGAGATTTGTAGACACGTGGCTACTTATATAAAGTGGATGGGTTTTCCACGTGGCTTTTACACGTATTCCTTTCCACTGTCAGTGAGAATTTCTTAAAAAATGGCGATGGATCATGAATTGCTGACGGGATCTAAGAGTGCTGATGAAGATAGATGGATTGGATTTGAGTTCATTATTATATAGAATTTATTTTTTAATATTTTGTAAATTAAAATTTTAATTTTTTATTAGATTTACAAGGGTTGGATATATTGTGTTTGAATAATTTTTGTGAATATATATGTGTGTATTGTATGTATAATTCTCATATATTTATATTTATAAGCGAATTATAGCTACAACATAGATTGGAGATATTATAACACTCACAATATTAAATCTAATTTTAATACTTTAAACCACCATTAAATTTTAGGTACATCCCCTTTCTCTTTAACAAAAAAACATGTTATTTTTTGTTAGGTTAAAAGAAATCTAACATAAAGCTTACTAAAAAGAATTTTGGAGCGAAAATATTTTTAAGTTAATAAAAATTACAGTTTAATCCATAAACTATTAAACATAAAGACAAAATAAGTATAAAATATACAAGTTGTCGAGTTGATTGGGTTTAAAAAATCTCAACCCGCCACTTGACTCGTGATATTCATTTCTTAGATATTTTAACTCATTATCTGTTAGTGAATATAGCATATAGTCAATTAATTGGTTACATGTAGCACTGATTTTATTCATATAAAACATATTTAATAATAATAAAGGCTTTCATTATTTTTAATATTCATTTATATTTGATTAATGAATTTAATGTTTAATTAATAAATTTAGAGTAAAAATAAAGTCTATAGAACAAAAATAATTTGCAAATAAAATTATAAAGTTGTTATAATTATAAGATTCTTATTGCATCAAAGAATTATTCATAAATATTCTTGGTCAATGCTTTATAAAAACTAGATATTAATTAGAATTGTTGAGACCGGTACATATTATGTTTTTTTTTAATGAAAGGAAGCAGCTGCTCTCATGAATTGAAGTATGAGAGATACCTAAAACTAATATGTAGATGCTTGCTATATGATATTTACATTGAATTGAATCGCATGAGAATTCTATATGGAAAGATCACATATATTATGGTCTTCTCATTCTTCAATTTTGATCACATATGTTATGGTCTTCTCATTCTTCAATTTTAGTTGCTCCTCATTTATTTGCTTAGGTGTAAAAGATACAAGATTTATAAGTTTTCCATTCATCTTAAATGAATACCTATTTGTCACTTCACAATACATAAATCTTTTATCATACTATTATGGTCTACCAAGCAACAAATGACTAACTTATATTAGCATAACATCACATAACACCTCATCACAATATTTACCAATAGAAAAACCAACCAAAACTTGCTTATTCACTTTCATTTCACCACCATCATTTAACCAGTGTAATTTATAAGGTATGAGATGTTTGGTAGTATGAAGATTCAACTTTCTTATAAATGTAGTACTAGCTACAATAATGCAACTATAATGAAGCTACATACCTTATTATGAACATGATATCTTGTGTGGAATATGTTCTCCCCTTGACCTTTCAAATCATCCACCTTGATATGCATATTCAGTGCTCTCCCTACCACAAGTGCCTCTCCCTCAATTAGATACTCAACACAAAACATCATTAGCATCCTCTAATGGTGGCATCTTCTTCTCTTTATCCTCCTCATCGGTCTCAACCTCATTATTAGCTTTCATAACCTCTCTTTTATTTGAAAACTATAAAGCAACATGACTAGAACCCAGACAACGAAATCATTTGATGTCATGGTTATAAGAATTAGGACTATAAAATCTTAATGCATTTCATAGTTACGAGAAGTCAGAGTATAAAGTCTTCATTCAAAAATTCCTCTATGGAGCCTGAATCTCCAATTTTCACATGTTCTTAGCAGATTTTCAGTCATGACTTCAAATATGTTGTTTTCTCTTATCTGGATGAACTATTAGGCCTACCATATATGGTTAGGAAGCTTGCAATGTCTACTTTCTAGACCAACCTGAATTGAAAAAGAATTTCACCTATAGCTCCAGATATGTCCCAAACAGTACATAAAAATCTAATTTAGCTAATTTGATAAGATTTATCTAGTAACTTCAACCCTCTTAAATAATATGTTTCCTAACTCAATTTGAACTTAAAAATCACTAAAATATAGTTGCATATGTCTAGCATTTACCTATAAAATATCAACTCTTTCTGATGTACGGTTTAATAGATATGCTTGATTTTGCAAAACTGGTCAACAAATATTTTAAAGCTAAATTCAGACATGATTTGGTTCATATCACAATCTCTAGGGATTAAGACAGATCCCTCTTAGTAAGGAGATCTCTTCATTATCAGGCTAAAACTTAACTATTCTAAGGCCCAAATTTTAATGGTGTATTTGTTTCTATTTTGTATCTTTAATAACTAGGATATACTTTATAACACAATTTTATACCTCTAAAATATTAAAGTCTTCAATTAATTCCTAACATTTTATTTTTGTCAATTCATTTAATTTAATATCAGGAACATGCATTACATTGTAAAATTCATCACTAAATATTAATTAAACAAATTGATTTTTGTAGTGTTTTTAAAATTTTGAAAAAATTCTAATGGATAATCACAAACTTGTTATAATATCCATTAACTAATTTTGTATTTTTTTTAAAGTATGATAAAAACACAATTCATTTTTTTAAAAAAAATATGCATGAAAATTTGTAGAATTTGGTCATATGTACACAAATAAAAAAATATTTTTGTATTTTTTTTAAATAATGAATTTTGGATTTTTTTTATTTTTCTAGAATTTTGAAAAAAAAAAACAAGCATATTTAATATCAGATCAACATTTTACAGTGTAAGTCTACAGTCTAAATATTTAAAGAAATGGTTGAAAAACATGTGATAGACCCACAAATAATTTTTGAAACGGTCCTTATGGCGTGTTTGCTAAACATGTCATAAGGATAAATAAATAAAAACATTTTTTCTTTATAAAATGTTGCAAAACCAAACAATACTTTAAGCCTGAGTTGGGCTCAGCCCAACCGTATGAGCTGAGCTTCTTAGTCCAAAGCCTATGACAAAAAAATAAAACCAAAATTAGAAACAAAGAAATGAAGATCAAAAGCGATTTTATTTTTTTTTGTCAATAACACAAAGAACACTCTTATGAACCTAAAAACTGAAATATCATTACATACTACATCACGTCAAATTAAAGGCACATAAGGATCTAACATGGAAAACTAATGCATAATCGAGCATTGAACATTCATAACAAGCTTTAATTTTCAACAAATCAAACCTAATAGCCAAGAACCATATCCAAATATTCAAACCTATTAGGGGTTGATTGATTCAAAATAAGTTTCAAAAAGTTAAAATGATAGTATAGAATAATCATATATGAATCTGAGTCTCAACCAAAACCCACAAGTAAGGCTAGAACTTCAAAATATGAGAAAAACAAGAAAAAGGCTCAAGAACATTCAAAGGTAAAAAAAACCTAGAAATTCATCCCAAACCCCTAAAAAAACAGAAACCTAGAAAAAAAACATAAAAACCCAAAAAATAACCTAAGCCTTGTAACCATAACTCAAATATATTTGGCATAACTCAAATATATTTGCCATAACTTGCTTGAACCATCCAAAATGACAAGAAACAAGAATCAAAAGCAAAATAGCAAGCAAATCCTATCACTCATAAAAAAACCAAAATTGCATCTCCCTATACACAAACATTGTTGCATTGATTATTCCTTCTATTTATAACCACAAACATCATGTTTATAACTCAAACAAGCATAGCTTACATGACCTTTTAACATATTTCATCACAATAATTTTATTGATTAACTTAAACATTAAAACCTGCTAAAATGGATTTTAAACTAACATTTATCATCATATTACCAAAACTAAAATATCAACATAAATATGAACATATATAGCCATACTAAATCATGGCATAACTAACTATGCACAAATATCTATGGCATATTAAACTAACTAAACAATCATAGTGGGTGCATAATAAATATTCAAACATGAATTTAAAAGACAAATAGAAGAACCGAGTGTGCTTATTGAGCTACACCCTTATCAGATACAAAGATATACCTTGTATTAGGCAATGTTGATTCCTTCTCTAGGTTGTTTGTTTATTTCCTCTTGATTTCCAACTTCATTTCAATATGGGATTTGTTTAGCTTATCTTCCTTTTTTATTTTTCAACTTAGCACATAATTCTTATAGTTTTTTTCTTATGGTATTTTCTATTAATGCTTGTGTGTTGTTCCACCTTTTTTCTCCTAAAAAATCCTTTTTTATATAGCACTAAAAAGGCATGTAGTTAAATTATTTGTGGGTTTGAAAGTGGTTTTTCAAAACTAGATCATATGATATTCTTTCCATTTTGCCTCTGATTTGTTAAGAGACCATTCTTCTCTCTTCTTATTTTGTTTTCCCTCTCCCTTGACGTCTAATAAACTCTTGAAAGTTCTTAAAAAAGTTAGGAACTTCATAACTGAAACTTGGCCGAAATGGTTGATTAGAAGTGCACTTTCCATGAATTAAACGTGGTAAATAGAAAGTCATTGTAGCCAACCAAGCCATAAATTATGTAGAGGGGCTGTTATTCTTTAACTATGAGCATATCATGCTTTATTTGGTGGTCTGTAGCTTTCCCACCATCAATCAAAAATTAGTTGTAACATTATTAAATCCTATTAAACCAAACAATGTTTCTTTAGGACAAGAATATGAGGGTTTCTATATCATGGGTAAGGGCACAAACATTGAAAAAGAGGACATGGCCTTGTAGAGGGTAAGCTTCTCTGTCAAATGGTGGTGGTTAAAGCCCCTGAAGTGGTTAGAAATGTCACATTTATTTGTTTGAAATTGACATCTTGATCATCTTTTGTCTACCGAAGAAGATAATAAATAGAGATAGTTGACATGTTACTTGATTCTTTATTTAAAATGAGTGATATATTGCTTGCTTAAACCCTAAAAACTAAGGTTTTTTAGTTGGGATTTTAAAATTTTCAATTTAATCCATGTTTTTTTTAATTTCAACACATAGACCTTTAATTGACCCTGAAGCTAAGAAAGAAAAGAATACAGGAGGAAAGAATACAAACTAATCTTCAGTCCTCATAAACAACTAACCTGACATATATATATATATATATATATATATATATATATATATATATATATATATATATTGATCTAATTATAGCCTACAGCTAATATATATATTGATCTAATTATAGCCTACAGCTAGTATATCCTAATAAAAAAAAAATCCCTATACAATAACTGTCAAGGCAAAGAATCTACTGGCATTGTGGAGGTATTTCCTTTGACACTTCCACCGTCAGCGAAGCAGCTACGCCAGCTTCCTCCACGCCAGCCACCATTGCAATTTTCTTCCATGCCTACAGACCCATCACACTTCAGCCTTCACCCTTATCACGGCAAGGAAATTAACACCAGCCTCGTTTTTTCTTTTTTTCTTTTTTCTTCTCTTCTCTGTCAAAACCCCTCACCAGCTCTTTCTATTTCTTCATCCTCACAGTAACAGTAACCGAGAGCCCTTTCATCATAAGCAACAGCCCAGTTCAGCCAAGAGCAATGGCACCATCCGTGTTTGAGGAAGAGTAATCCTTACGCAACTGCAGCAAGCTCCACCACCTCCAGCTCCGCAGTTTGAGGAAGAACCAGCAGCAGCGTCTCAGACCGTCTTCCAGCAGCAACGCCCATTCCACCACCGTGACCTGTTGATGTATCTGTACTGTGACCTCCATTGAAGCAGCACCAGCCTCCCTCAGAACCACCGTGTCTTTCTTGTTTAGCTGCACCGTGATTGTCCTCCATAGTCCAGTAGCATCTCGTCCAGTTCACGAGCTTCTTCTTTCTCATCTGCATCGTGAGCCGACCAGCAGTACAACTTCCTCCTTCAGCTCCAGCAGTAGTCCAGCTCCAGCAGCATCACAACTTCAGTCCAGTACTAGCAGCCACGGTGATATTGATAGAATTAATCTTGTTGTTTTATTTTAGTTTGTTTTTTGTTTTAATTCCAGCAGAGTTTAAGAGTAGACGTAACCGTTCATATAGAAGTTATGATTTAGAGGTTATTTAGTGGACGTAACTTTTCATATAGCAGTTATGATTTCAAGGTTACTTAGAGGACGTAACCTTTCGTATTTGCTTCTATATATAATAAGAAAATCAGAAAATGATGTAGTAAGTTAAGCATCACAAAAAGGCCTCTGTTCTTTGATTGTTTTGTCTCTGAATTTTGTGTGAGTTTCCCAAATTGTGTGACTGGCCGTAAGAAAGAATAACCTTCATTTGGTATCAGAGCCAAGGTTGTCAAAGCAATGGTCGGTGTTGAAGGAGATCAATCTAAGACGCTTGCAGTCGTCAATGCAAATTGGCGAAGAGGAGCCTCAATCCCGATCCATTATCCAATGTTAAGCGAAACGAACTACGGCATATGGGCTGTCAAGATGAAGATAATCTTGCGTTCGCTAGGAGTATGGTCAGTGATCGAAGGTGCAGACACAGACGACGAAAAAGATCAAGGCGCTATGGTAGCCATCTCTCAAGCCGTGCCAGATGACGTGATGATGGCAATCGCGGAGAAGAAGACGGCAAAGGAGGCTTGGGACGCACTCAGGGAGATGCGAATTGGCGAAGATCGTGTCAAGAAGGCACGTGTACAAGTACTGAAACGACAATTGTACAAGGTGCATATGCAAGATTCAGAAACCATAAATGAGTATTCGATGAAGTTGACTGCCTTGGTTGGTGAGATCCGATCACTTGGCGCGAAACTTGAAGAAAGCGAAGTTGTTGAAAAGCTGTTCAGTTCGATTCCAGATCGATTTCTTCAAATCATTGGGACAATTGAGCAGTTTGGAGATGTAGACACGATGTCGGTTTCAGAAGCTATTGGGCGTTTGAGAACATTTGAAGAGGGATTGAAGGGGCGATCTCATACAGAGAGTACAGGAGAGCAGCTGCTATTCACCCAAACCGAAAGGGAAGCAAGAACCCCAAAGGCAAAGAAATATGAAAGTTTCAGCAACAACAAAAGAGGAGGACGTCACTGGAGAGGACATGGTAGTGGGCGTGGATATGGTGGAGGTCGAGGAAATGGTGAACGCACTAACGAAGACCGAAAGCCACGAAACTTCGACAAATCCAAGGTTAAGTGTTTCAATTGTAATGAATTTGGACACTTTGCAAAAGATTGTTCCAAGCCAAACCGAAGAGAGAGGGCTAATTTTGTTACAACACAAACCGATGATGAACCGGCACTACTGATGGCCGAAACTTGTGTTATCAGCCACTCAATACAGAACGAGCATGTGTTACTGCACGAAGACAAGGTGGTGCCAAAGATTAAAGGCACCCGAGAGAAGGCTTGGTATTTAGATACCGGCGCAAGTAACCACATGACCGGATGTATTGAAAAATTTGCTGAAATTGACACGACTATTACAGGGTCAGTCAAATTTAGGGATGGCTCGACTGTAAAAATCCAAGGAAGAGGTTCGGTTTTGCTTGAAGACTTCACAGGTGAACATCGAATACTTACTAATGTCTACTACATCCCAATGTTGAAGAGCAACATAATAAGCCTTGGCCAGTTGGATGAAAACGGATGCAAGGTTGTGATTGAAGGAGGTGTTATGACTATTTTGGACAGATTACAAAGGCTGTTAGCAAAAGTGAAGAGGTCAAGCAACCGGTTATATGTGCTTAACATATCACCAGCTCTACCCGAATGCCTTCTGGTAAGGAGCAAAGAAGAAGCATGGCGATGGCATGCAAGATACGGGCATGTGAATTTTCATGCTTTGAAGTCTCTAAGTCAGAAACAGATGGTGCACGGCTTGCCCATAATCGAGCATGAAGATCGCATTTGTGATGGATGTTTGATTGGAAAACAACAACGAAAACCATTCCCTGCTGAATCAAATTTCAGAGCCGAGTACCCTCTTGAGTTGTGGCATATAGATTTGTGCGGGCCAATCACACCGACTACGAATGGGGGAAAGCATTATTTTATGCTAATTGTCGATGATTGCACAAGGTTTATGTGGCAGGTTCTGATCTCAAGCAAAGCCGAGGCGTTCGAAAGTTTTAAAAGGATCAAAGCTGCAGCCGAAATGGAGAAGGGGTGTAAGTTGAAAGCTTTTCGAAGTGATCGTGGTGGTGAATTCACATCAAATGAGTTCCAGGGCTTTTGCGAATTAAATGGTATTAAACACTACCTTACTGCACCTTATTCTCCGCAGCAAAATGGTGTCGTGGAACGGAGAAATCAAACAGTGGTTGGCATGGCAAGAAGTTTGCTGAAAAGTAAAAGTGTTCCCGGCGAATTTTGGGGAGAAGCGGTGTCAACGGCAATTTACTTGCTGAACAGAGCACCAACTAAGAGTCTAGTTGACAAGACACCCTATGAAGCCTACTACAATCGAAAGCCAAGAGTTGAACACTTGCGAATGTTTGGATGTATTGCTCACGTGAAGAATGTCACACCTCACCTTCCGAAACTAGCAGATCGAAGTAAACCTATGGTGTTTATTGGATATGATTTGAATACCAAGGGTTATCGGATGTTTGATCCAAAGACAAAACAGGTGGTAGTGACTCGTGATGCCGTGTTTGATGAAGAAAAAAAGTGGGACTGGACTGATTCATCGGCTACAGAATCTAAACCAGCAAAGGATATCTTTACTGTTCTTTATTTTCCTGTTGCAGTTTCAAGTGATGCTGCCCATCAACGAATTGAGGAAGAGATGCTGCATCCTAATATGGCGTCTCCACAGCCAGGGTTCTATCAATTTGGCGAGCTTGAGAATACATCTGCTGGTAGCAACAGAGCAGATGAATTCAGCTCTGGAAATGCTCAAACTCCAGTGCTGTTTCCTATTGAGCAGATGGCATCCGAATTCATCCATCCAGAGGCATCAGAAGTAGGACCAAGAGGGAAACGAGACCTAAACAGTTTGTATGACAAAACCATTCCTACTGAATTGGATTATTCGGGGCTATGTTTGCTAGGAGAGGAGGAGCCTATGAGTTATGAAGAAGCAAGAACCGATTCAGCATGGAGAAAGGCTATGGAAGAAGAAATTTCCAGCATACAGGAGAATGCAACATGGAGGTTAGTTGCTTTACCAGAAAATCAAAAGCCAATTGGTTTGAAGTGGGTATTTAAATTGAAGAAAGATACTCAAGGGAGAATAATCAAACACAAGGCGAGGTTAGTAGCAAAGGGGTATGTTCAAAAGCATGGGATAGATTTTGACGAAGTTTTTGCTCCTGTTGCTCGATTGGAAACTGTACGGTTGTTGATATCAATCGCTGCAAAAAAGGGGTGGCAAGTGTATCACATGGATGTAAAATCCGCTTTCCTTAACGGTGAATTGGAGGAGGATGTGTATGTTCTGCAGCCACCGGGTTTTGAGATAAAAGGAGAAGAGTATAAGGTGCTGAAACTGTATAAAGCCTTGTACGGTTTGCGACAAGCGCCTAGAGCATGGAATTCCAAGTTGGATAAGTCGTTGAAGGCACTCGGTTTTGAGAGGTGTCTTCTAGAACATGCGGTGTACACGAGAAAGGAAGGAAATTTAACTGTTGGAGTATACGTAGACGATTTAATTATCACTGGAGGATGTATTCGAGACATTGACAAATTCAAATCTCAGATGAAAGGGCTATTTAGAATGAGTGATCTTGGGTTGCTTAGCTATTATTTGGGAATTGAAGTGTGTCAGACTCCAACAAGAATCACCTTAAAGCAATCGGGTTTTGCAAAGAAGGTGCTGGAGAAATGT
Source organism: Populus alba x Populus glandulosa (assembly GCA_033617975.1). Lineage (NCBI taxonomy): Eukaryota > Viridiplantae > Streptophyta > Magnoliopsida > Malpighiales > Salicaceae > Populus > Populus alba x Populus glandulosa. Next base: position 9,366,747 of record CM066155.1, on the reverse strand, counting down.
GGGATGAAGGACTGTAACTCAACACAGATTCCTATGGAGCCTCGCCTGAAATTGAACAAGAACAGCCTTGAACCTCCTGTAGATGTAACTTTGTATCGAAGTATCGTTGGCAGTTTGAGATACTTGCTGCACACACGTCCAGACTTGGCGTTTGCTGTTGGAATGGTAAGTCGATTTATGGAGAAACCCACGCTGGAACATATGGCAGCAGTAAAGCACATACTGAGGTACGTGAAGGGAACATTGAACTTTGGTTTTGTGTATGAGAAGAAAGAAGGAGATTTGGAGCTGATCGGGTTTTCGGATAGTGATCTGGCTGGTGACAATAATGACAGAAAAAGCACTTCAGGATTGATATTCTTTCTTGGGGCAAATCCGATCAGCTGGTGTTCACAAAAGCAGAAAGTGGTGGCGCTGTCTTCATGCGAAGCAGAATATATTGCTGGTTGTGCGGCAGCGTGTCAAGGTGTGTGGCTGAGTCGATTGTTAGGAGAATTGCTAAAGGCTGAACCTAAGAAAGTGGTGCTAAAAATGGATAATCAATCCGCAATTGCTCTAACCAAGAACTCAGTTCATCATGAGAGGAGTAAACATATTGACACTCGGTTTCATTACATAAGAGATTGTGTGAAATCAGGATTGGTTGAAGTTCAGCATGTTCGTACCGAGGACCAGCTTGCTGATATCTTAACGAAGTCACTGGGAAGGATAAAGTTTCAGGAGATGAGAGGAAAGATTGGTGTACTGGACATCAATAAAGAACAACAAGCTTAAGGAGGAGAATGATAGAATTAATCTTGTTGTTTTATTTTAGTTTGTTTTTTGTTTTAATTCCAGCAGAGTTTAAGAGTAGACGTAACCGTTCATATAGAAGTTATGATTTAGAGGTTATTTAGTGGACGTAACTTTTCATATAGCAGTTATGATTTCAAGGTTACTTAGAGGACGTAACCTTTCGTATTTGCTTCTATATATAATAAGAAAATCAGAAAATGATGTAGTAAGTTAAGCATCACAAAAAGGCCTCTGTTCTTTGATTGTTTTGTCTCTGAATTTTGTGTGAGTTTCCCAAATTGTGTGACTGGCCGTAAGAAAGAATAACCTTCAGATATCTCTTCCAGCAGCAGCTCTGCACCAGCATTGTGGACGAGAGTTACATCAGCAAAGTCTTCAGCAGCCCCACGGTGACCTCCTGTTCCAGCCGAGAACGACAGCAGCAACACCGTGAGCAACGGATGCCAGCAACACCATTAGCAGCAGCGTAGAACTCTCCAATAACCGGTGCAGCAGAGTTAGTGAGGTATATATCATTTCTTGTTTCGTTGAATTTGCAGTCATGGTAGTTATCTGCATATAATAGTTTAATGCTCTTGTTTGGTAAGGAAATAATGTGACAGAAGTTTTAAGCATGTTTAAATGTTCTGGAAACAAGAAGGTGTGTTAGCATACAATTATTAGGTTGATGAAGGGATTTCTTTTTTTATGGATATGGACTTTCGATCTCCTTTTCTTTGAAAGAAAAAAGAAGGTTGGGCCATTAGCTCTTTTAGCCCTTTTGGACCAAGCTTGGTTTTGTGTTATGGAGCTCAGCCCATGGGTCAGGGCTTAAGCCTATGAAGAGCCTTAAAGCCATATTTGGCGTGACAAAAATTCTGTCAGAGCTAACTTTTAGGGACGACGTGTACTATTTTTTTTTAACACTGCTCAGGAGCCATTTTAAAATTATATGTGGTTTCTTGTATGTTTTTCAATAATTTCATATAATATTAGAGGTTGTAGATTTATATTATAAAATACAGCTTCGATATTAAAAATAATTAGTTTTCACTAAAATTTTAAAAACAAATTCAAAAATTTCCATTATCTCAAAAAATACAAAAACATTTATATTTTTTTTTTTGTGTGTGCATATAGCCAAATTCTAAAATTTTCATGCATATTTTTTATGAAAAATAAAAATTTTATTTTTATCATACTTTGAAAAAGATAAAAATTGATCAATGGTTATCATAACCACTTTATGATTATCTATTAAAACTTGACCTACATTTCAAAAACACCAAAAACAAATTATTTTGTTTTTGCTAATATTCGGGATTATAAACTTATACATAAGACATATTCTTTATATTAAATAAAAATACAGTTCTTTTTATTTTTATGTTTTAAAATTAGAATGGTTAGGTTTTAACCTAATAAGATAAAGACCTTCTTACTAAGAAGAATCTTTCTTAAACCTTAAAAAAACCAACGGTTAAAAACATAACATTATCTTAGTTTATATAAAACAAATAAATATTGTAATTTGCCTCATGTAAGGCATACTCGGAGTTTTAATACCTTTTTTTTATATGCAATCAGTCCTCTTATCTAGAATATGAGACTAGTTAAGGTTTTTAGTGATCAAAATATTAGGTGGTGACTTCGTTTTTTTTTTTTACTAAAAAAATAAAAAGAATTCCTTGTTCTTTCCTCATTACTAGAGAGATTCCTACCTGAGGGGACGATTTTCTTGACACCACATAGACAACAACTTTAAAGACTTTTTCTTTCCTCTAAAACTCTCAAATCAAAACTCGAACCTTTCTGATTAACAAAACATGAAATAAAAGGTCATTTCACATTTTCTATATATATACTTTTCTAAGAATGAAATCATGTAAACTTATTTAATGGAATACTTTTCTAAGTTTACATGATTTCATTCTTAGAAAAGTATGTAAGTTGTCAGAGGGAAGAAGTATACAAATAAATTTTATTATAGCCTATGTTATCAATTAAGTAATTCCTTTGGAATTGAGTTTTGAATTATTAAGACTTGTGTGATATTAAATAATTCCTTTGGATTATAAATTTTAAGCAATCTTTGATCCAATAAATTTTATGAATTAACCACTCCTTGTATTTATATGTACAATTCTTTTTTATCACACCATTGCCTATCTTGGCCCCTCTCATTCTTTCATGTTTTCTCTTTGTCCAATGATTCATTTTAATTTTCTTTCAAGTCCCTCATTCTTATAAGATTTTATTTTAAGTTGTTCCATCATTCTTATTAATATTTTATTTATTTTTTTTAATTCATCTTATTTTGAATCAATGTTTTTATATTTCTCTTTATTCAAAAAATCTTTCTTAGGGATTACAAATTTTATTATTCAATAATTGGTTAAGTTTAAATTGGTTTTCTATAATTATTTTAGTTTGTTTTCTATGAGGTTATTGTGGTCTCAAAAAAATATCTCAATATTTAGTTTGTGCATGATTTTATGAGTGTCTATTTTAATTATTGTATGATTAAGTAAAAAACAGTTATCGAACCCAATGGAGTCCGAGTCCGAGGTCCAGGTCCTGGGTTTGGCAGTTTAAGTGACAAAACTAGGTTGATTCAATATGTCACCATCTTAATATATATATTATCTTAATTTTTTTAAGTCAAACAACACTTTTTACATATCATTCAGGTTGCCTTTGGCCCTGCCAAGATGATTGGGTCATGTCAAAGCAACTTTTATATAATTTAATTTTAAACCCGAGATAAGTAAGAATTGTGTTGAGAGATTTCAAAATTGATTCACTAGGTTAAGTTTAATAACAATGCTAAATAATTCCTTGTGACTTGGATTTTTTTTAATGTTCAAAACTACCTCACTGATCACATGAACAGTGAAGTAGTTCCTTTTTTTTTTTCTTTTTCTTTTTTCCTTTTCACTTTTCTTTTTTTATTATTCCTTTTTCTTTTTCTAGTTGCATCCTTTAGGATTGGGTTTGTATTGAGTTTTTTTTTTCAACTTTATCTTTTAATATTTGGTTGATTTTGAATTAGTCTTCATAATTTGTTTTTAGTTTACTTTTTATGAGGTTATTATAATCTTAAACAAACATTCCAATATTTAGGTCATATTTAATTTTTTAAGTATCTATTTTTGTTTGTGTATAATTGAGTAAAAGTAATTTTTTTTTTGTTAAAAAAAATTATCAAACCTAGTAGAGTTCATAACTCGGGTTGTGGGTTTAGGTATGTTAAGCAATGAAGTCGAAATTGATTCAATATGTCAATGCCTCAATATTAAAAAAAAATATGTTACCTTGAAAAAGAAATCAAAAGCCAAACTAGTATTTTTACTTTTTATACGGATTGTATTGGACCCTCCAAGTCAATTGGATCATATAGAGATAACTTATATATAATTTAATTTTAAACTTGAATTAAATAAATAATTAAATCAAGAATTTTTAAGATTAATATATTAAGTTAGGGTTAATAATAATATCAAATAGTCGATTGATATCTATCAAAATTTGGATGAAATTATCAACTTTGTAGTAGAAAAGACAGTGATTCCACAGTGATTCCAAGGCTTAGTGCTATTTAACTTCGCTCAACTTGAAAACTAGAACTAGCAAGGACGCGTTGCAATTAATAATTTGTTAATCTACTAATATTTTTAAATTTCACAACATATTGCAATTAAATCATGACATTCATGAAATGTCATACTTCCTAATTCTAAAGTTAGCTATTTCATTAAATTTTTTTAAATCTTGTTATTCTGTAATTATTTTTAATTTAGAGTGTTCATTTTTTAAAAAATAAAAAATAAAAATTGGAATTAACACGCGCGCTTTGCAATTAGCAATTAGCAACATTTGGCAGCACCAGAGAGAAAACAGAAGGGATAAAATCAATCATAACATAGTAAAACACAGAGGACAGGAGGTCTGAGCCAGTCTCCGTCACTCTCTCTAATTCCTGTTTTTAAGTTCATTTTTGTAACCAATGGCGGCGCTTCTTCTTGAATTACATCCTCCTCCATTCTTGAACTGTAACCACCACCAATTTCTCTCCAAAACTTCTCTAAGACTTCATAATTTCCCTTCCAAAACACCACCACCACTAGCATTCACTCCCCCTACCACATCTTGCTTTCTTTCAACTGTTACTTCTTCATCAATCTCAAAAGAAGAAAAAGAAAAGGAACCCCACTCCACTGCTGTAGCAAGTACCAATGCTCCTGATGAGGGGTCCCAGCAGGATCGCCGCAAAGTGGTTCAAATTGCTTGGGAGAAGCTCGTCCGTTGGTCCCGCTCCTGGCGCTCCAAGAACAACAAGACTGACCTTCTTGAACGCACTAACAAGGTTCTCTCTTCCTCTTTTTGTTGTGTTGTTAGTTCTGTTTCGAATTCATTTAGTATGTTTATTTAAAATTTATCAACATTCCCTGAAAGATGACTTAGAATAGTACTCCTATGTCCATGAGTGTTTGCTTTTGCTTCACATGATAGCAAAGTTTGTACTCCTGCTAGCAAGCTTCAAGAATCAAGATTACTTGGATAATTGCCCCATTTGAGAATTTTTTGGCTCTATGTTCATATTGATCGTGTTTTTATAGGTGGTGGTGCTTGGTGGAGGATCTTTTGGTACAGCAATGGCTGCCCATGTTGCTTACAGAAAGTCTAGTTTGGAAGTTCAAATGCTTCTGCGTGACCCTTTACTCTGTCAGTCTATAAATGAAAATCACTGTAATTGGTAGGACTTGGTCTTGTATGCTTCCATTTTTACTTTCATTTCTAGAATGTTATGTGTTTTTTAAATTTTTGTTGTAATGTATTTTTTTTGCTTTCTCCTGCAATTAGCAAGTACTTCCCGGAACATAAACTGCCCGATAATGTAATTGCCACCACCGATGCAAAAGCTGCTTTGCTTGATGCAGACTTTTGCCTTCATGCTGTGCCTGTGCAGGTTCTTTGATAGCACTGCTCTGTGTTTTCTTGATGCGTTGATATTAGAATTAAAATTGCATTTTATTCTTCATAACTTTTGGCTCTCTTAATGCAGTTTAGTTCATCATTTCTTGAGGGCATTGCAGAATATGTTGATCCTGGCTTGCCTTTCATATCCCTCAGTAAAGGCTTAGAACTTAATACATTGAGGATGATGTCTCAGATTATTCCCCAAGCATTGGGGAATCCTTACCAACCTTTTGTTTTGTTATCCGGGCCTTCTTTTGCTCTGGAATTGATGAACAAGTTACCGACAGGTGACTTGAGTATTTTAAATGATACCTTTGCAGAAACCATGTGTTCTACTAAATCATGTTTAGATGGTATTGATTTTTTTATTGTTTGGTCTTTTATTGCCTTTTATTGCAGCAATGGTGGTGGCATCAAAGGACAAGAAATTGGCACATGCTACTCAGCAGCTATTAGCTTCATCTTACTTGAGAATCAGCACTTCAAGGTATACTAATTTCATTAAATTAAAGGGAGTCAAATTTTATATGCATAAACTTACATGCTTCTCTTTCTTCTGAATCCCACTTCAATTGAGCATTTAACTACTCAACAGCATCTGGCCCATGGAAAGACTTGATTGGATAAACATCTGGGTGAGACAAGGCAAGAAATAGAACTTGGACAAATATCATAGATTGCTTAATAATGTTAACTCCTCATTTCCCCATTATTTTTTTAGTTGACTCCATGCATCAAATTGGTCTATTTCTAGCAATGACATGTGTAATATTTTTATGTGATTCATCATATTAGCTGTTTCATTGTCTAAACAAAGCCTCACATCTATTTGTGGTGAAAGTTTTACTGGTTTGTATTTCTGAAAGTTGAGAGAATGTATGTACTCAGGAGTACGTGTTCAGTTTGTAACCTCTGATTACTCCAGGGATGTTACAGGGGTAGAAATTGCAGGGGCACTAAAAAATGTACTTGCCATAGCTGCTGGAATTGTTGAAGGAATGAATCTTGGCAATAACTCTATGGCAGCTCTAGTTGCACAAGGTTGTTCAGAGATCCGATGGCTAGCTACAAAGGTGTTTCACTTGTTCTGTGACATCTGAAGAGCCTTTTCTTGTTCAGATTCTAATATAGTCTGTTTCTTGTTCCTTCTGGGTAGAGTAGTAAGTTGTTTTCTTTTTATCCTGTATCTTGTTCTCAGGATTTCTTGGGAAAATTAACATCTCTATTAGCTTTTATGTTTTTTCTATAGTGCCTTCATGGAGCAATCAAAAGTTTTCTGGTATTATCAATGTCTGTTATTGGTAAGGAGTTATGGCCATAAATAGGCAACAAAGACTTCTACTACATGTTGGGCCAAAAGAAAGGAGAGAAAAAGGAAAGGAAAAGAATGGTTGCTTAGGAAGACATTTTGTAAAGTCACAGTTTATATTTGAAATCTTAGATATCACTTGTAGTTAATGTGCACAAAGTAACTATTATTTTCATGTTTGCTCACTCAATAGCTCTGGATTCTGGACAATGATCTATCCTGGAAAAGTTTTGTTTACCTTGATGATCCGGAAACAGGTTTTGCATTAATAAATTAGTGAATAACATTTCTTATTCAGCCTAATGTGCATTTGCTTTGGCTATACAGTGTTAATTTACATTCTAGATTCTTGTTTTTTCCTTACTTAGGAAACTAATTTCTTTCGAATGCATATTACTTTAGATCTATTATATGTTGTTGGTGAAGATATGGGTTGTATCCCCTGTTCTCATTCTCACAATTTCCTCTCCACTTTTATTCTTGAAGATGGGTGCCAAACCTTCAACAATTACTGGTCTGTCAGGAACAGGAGACATTATGCTTACTTGCTTTGTCAATCTCTCAAGAAACAGAACAGTTGGAGTACGGCTTGGATCTGGGGAGAAGCTTGATGATATACTGAGTTCTATGAATCAGGTGCTTGTAAATACTTTTATGTACTTATTATCTGTTGATAATGGAAATTTTGCTAATAGATGACCATGTTCTCTAGGTGGCAGAAGGTGTGTCAACAGCTGGAGCAGTGATTGCATTGGCCCAGAAATATAATGTTAAGATGCCAGTATTAACAGCAGTGGCTCGGATCATAGATAATGAATTGACTCCGAAGAAAGCTGTTCTTGAGTTGATGAGTCTCCCTCAGGTCATTCAAAATCTCTATTCAGTTCAACAAAGTTTCTTATGATTCATCCAATTTACTTTCTCTTGTCTATTTTGGCTCTCAGTTTTAGGAATTAAATAGTGGCCTTGAATTGTTATTTGTTAAAGCTAATATTTTGGTTGCAGGTTGAGGAAGTTTGAGATGGCGCGCTTTGTCCTGATGAATGATGATCATGCAAACATAATTTCATTACAAGAACAATTTTGTGCAGAAGTTAGCTTAGTCAAATTCTTTTTCCCCCATGGCACTTTCTGAATCTTGGGGATCATAGATACCACAACTAATTTCGTCTTCATTGCTGGTTTCCATGTGCCACGAAGACATGGCTTGTCACTTCAGAATTCAGATAATTTATATCATATCATATTCATGATCTATGAAATAGAGGAGTATGTACGTTTAGATGCTTGTTACAGTGACTTGAAAGTCATAATACGTTACACGAGACTGTGTTTTCTAGTTTGTCGTGCATCATCCATCCTGTAATTCTACCTTATACTTGTTCTGTGACCTCTACTTAAAATTCATATTTTCGTTTTTTTTTCTCTGTAATTTTACTTGCAGCTTGAAATGAAATAAAAAGAAAAAGGCCCTTACTTTTTATCATTTGACTGAACTGATCAGTTGCGCAATCCATCCCCTATCTTCATCAAATTATGGAACAGCAATATTCCAGTTTTCATCTGAAGTTTTCTATGTTGATCCTTGGTGCCATGGCTCCACAATGTGCTGGTCAGCTTGATAGCCAAAGATTGGTGTCCATTTTAAGCTTATATCCATCATAACTCCTGAAATAGAATTTGTTGAGGAACTCGTGCCCTGGTAATTTAGTTGCGTCTGCTGACGTTGCAGGTGATTTCAAGGAAGTTGCTTCCTTTGGCAGGCGATGGGTTAATGATTTTGATAGAGTATATATATTATGTCAAATCATGTATGATCTTAATATTATTTATTAAAGTTATTAATTTTTTAAATAAAATTTAAAACTCTTTATAAATCTTATTCTACTTTACATAAAAATTTACAATCAATATTATTAAAAATCAGATGAAACAGTTTTTGTAATTCTATCAAAAATAATGAATGTTTTATTATTATTTAAAGATCTTTATATAGTTCGTGTTATACTCAATGTTTGCTTATTTGTTACCCTTATTTATAATAATATATAGTAAGATCAAAATATAACATTCTATATATAAGTTAACTTAGTGATTTCAAGTCTAAATATTACTTATACAATTATCATGTGAGTCTTTTTCCAAACATAAATGATCTCTTTATATAAAATTCTCATGCGAGTCAATTCAGTGAACATGTCATCTCTAACACTTCTATTTCATCATAGTATTATTTCCAAAATATTTTTGGTTAATTCTCTATTAAGACTGTATACTTCAATGTATGAGAACATTTATTTAATTTTTTTTTTATGAAATTAAATAATTTTTTTCATAAATTGAGATACATAGTCTTAATAGAGAATTAATAGTGAATATTTTAGAAACAATACTTTGATGCAATATAAATTCTATAATTATAATAATTTTATAATTTTTTGTTACAAAACATTTTGATTAATTATATACGTGATGGATAATTTTTTATTAATAAATTAAATTTGTTTACCTAAACAAAATAAACATCATCATTGTATATATAAAACTTACAGATCTTATCATATGTTTACCATGATTGAAGTGAGAAACTCTCTGTGTGTTGTCCGCTCAATTTCTTCAGATAGCTTCCCGAAACCCTGCTGTTACCAACCTTCATCCCTTTTGTTCCCGTCCAATTTCTCCAGATATTACTATTTGCTATGACCCTTGGAACACCTCCTGAGTCCCGCCACAAGCTTACTATAATATTCTTAATCTTCAACCTTTCTGCCCTCGACTTGTCGGTTTTTTTTTGTCCTTTGTACTACAAATGCTCAAGTCTTTTGTAACTACTTTACAAAATGTCAACTCATCCAGAATAGCCAATAAAAAAGTCATTTCAAAGCTGTACTTTCAATAAGGACTTTGCATGTAAGCGCCCATCCATGTTTTAGTCCCCTTCATGGCAGTATCTCTATGGACCTCTTCTCTTGTCAACATCAGTCTCTAGTTTTCCACTAATCTGCCTTCTTTCTCCTTGGCGAGAGACCCTTTACGCTCTTGGGTTTGGACAACAAGAAATCAAGGTACTCCCGTTAATCATAATCAAAAGATTCTCCTTGTAATTTTCAATTTCTGATTTCTCTATCTGTGTATAAACTCTCTTTTGAGCTCCATTTCGTTTGTTTGATGCCATATTTTCCAGTTCATAGTAACAGTGATTCGGTAGGTAAGATTAGTTCTAAATGTTTGTTTGATTTTAGCATTTCAGTTTATTTTTTGACTTCGATAGATGCCGGGTTCTTCTTTTATGTCCTGGTTTTTCGTTAACAACTGATCAAATGCTTTAAAGCTAAGGCCAGTTTTGGTTTGTTTAGTCATGTAGGAGCGGGATTAACTAAATTGATGATTTCTTTTTTCTTTCTTTCCAGTAGCCATGGAGGATGGTTTGTTTACTCAACTGATATCTATAAGCCATCAAACTCTCCACTTCTACTGTTTTAATGAAATCACGTTTGCTGTTCATAATAATCATCTCTGCTTATCTGCTAAAACATTCTAAACACACACACACACACACCAAAAAAAAAAACAAGAGTGAAAAATGTTTCTTTTGTATTGGATGGTGTCCAGACATGCCTGCTTTTGAGTGTGCCGTCAATTATTTGATGCACCTTCTCCTGGCCTCTGGCTATATAGAAGGAAGAGAAGGAGGAGTTGATTAGAAGCCTTCTAATTGGACCTCGAATTCTAGTTGATTATCATTAATGGTTGGATTACACTATAAGGATAATTTTCTCCCACATTTAATCCTTTCCATCCGGGGTTTGAATAGGATTTTGTTCTTACATCTATGTCTCATAAGAACTATAAGTAACCCTTTCAACTTATTTAGCTGGAAGCTACTGCTGAAACTTTGATTCATTAGTGTTACAAATTGTCCTGAAGAGAACGTATTTGAAAGAAAGATTTGTCATAAAGGAGCCCAGACAGCTATCACTGTGTAGGTATAGGAATCTTTGTCATGTGTGTATATTCGCTTTCATGTTGGTCTAATTTTTGCTTTTTTCATGGTCTGGAACAAGAAATGGAAGGATCATCTCGTAAAAAACGCAGCCGTGTGGAGATGCTTTCACCAAATTACAAGCTTGGTAAAACTCTTGGATATGGCGCCTTTGCAGAGGTGAAGCTTGCTGAGCATAAATTGACAGGTCTTCATGTTGCCATCAAAATATTTAATCGCCATGAGATGAAAAAAAAGGGGATGGAAGAAAAAGGTATAGGCCGTGCACAGCCTTTCACTATCAAAATGAATCTATGTGATTGGATAATTCTATTTGAATGAAAGTCATTCATCTGAACTTGAAATATGAAAGTTTTATGCCAAGATGTTAGACATTTGTTATATTCCTCTGGGAGGACTCAAGGAAGATTTTGTTCTAGATTTTCTTTTCAGTTCAGAGTTTATTCAGTTTTACCTCAGTTGTCTTATGTTTTCTCCTTTTCTTTTGCAGTGAGGAGAGAAATCAAAATCTTGAAAATGCTAACGCATCCTCATATTATACGACTGTATGAGGTTATTGAAACATCATCTGATATATTTGTTGTAATGGAGTATGCCAAGTGTGGGGAACTCTTTGAATATATTTTGGAGAAGGGTAGGTTAGAAGAAGATGAGGCACGCAGTTTTTTCCAGCAGGCAGGATTGACTAATATTATGCATTAGATTTCTTCCACATTTTCTCTTCATTTCCCAATTCGATTCAGTGAGCCAAACTTCTCTCTGCTTGCAGACAATTTCTGGTCTCGAATTTTGTCACAGGAATATGGTTGTTCATAGAGACCTTAAGCCTGAGAATTTGCTGTTAGATTGTAAGCACAATGTGAAGATTGCTGATTTTGGTTTGAGCAATATAATGCAAGATGGTCATTTTCTAAAAACAAATTGTGGAAGTTACAACTATGCTGCCCCAGAGGTATGGATCAGGTGGAGGCTTCTGTACCTCGTTTGGTCTATACATTTGCCTCATGTAGTGATTTTTATTCATAGGTAATGTTATCTGTTCTTTTAATAGGTCCTAGCTAACGAATTGTATGATGGGCCTCAAGTGGATATATGGAGCTGTGGTGTTATATTGTATGCTCTTCTTTGTGGTTCCCTACCATTTGATGATGAAAACATTCCCTATCTCCTCAAGAAAATAAAGGTACTTTACATTTTCTTTTCTATCTGTGGATTGTGTAAATCAGCTTAAAGTCTTCAGCAAATAGTTCAACTCAGTTATATAATTTTTGGGCTGGCCATTTTATTTTCAAGCTTAGCTTCAAGAATCAGTTATGTATGCATCATTAGAAACTTTGCTTTCTGCTGACTGCTTAGGGTCTACTGTTATATTCTGTTGTCAGAAACCTTTTGCCGTGATTGAAGACTACGTTTAACTACCCTTCACATCTTCGCTGACTCGAGTCATTTTGGGTTTCTCTGTTTTTGTTGCCCTGAAATAACCATCTTTTTTTACTGCCTATTCCTGTCTCATATGATTGTTATAGTTGATTCTTCTGTATTCTGCTATTCCATTTTCCACCACATTCACAGTATAAAACATTATCTCTTTATTTCCCAGCAATCTTCTGTACTACAAAACTATTGTTGTTTTATCCTTATATTTATTATTTCCTTTGATTTTACACTTCCTTCACGATCAAGGAGTAATTTGCAGACCATGAATTTAATTATCAGTCTATTATATATGCTTTCTGAGTTATTGTCCATTTATTTTCTTTGTTAATAAGCGTTTAGTTACTGATATTCCACCTTCAACTAATGTATGTCATTATTATACGAAGATTAATTCTATAGCATCCTCAGCATACATCGTGTTCTCTTTAGGGTGGCATATATTCTATTCCCCGATATCTGTCACCCGGTGCAACAGATATGATCTCAAAGATTCTTGTGGTTGATCCAACGAGAAGAATGAGGATGCCTGAAATTCGTCAGCATCCGTGGTTCCAAGCTCACCTTCCACGTCATTTGGCTGTTCCCCTGCCAGAGACTATGCAACATGCTAAAAAGGTTTTCCTACCGAAGATTTGAGTTATGAATTAATAGTGACTGTATGGATTTGTTTCTTCTAAGTCCTTGTACATAGCTTTTATTTAGCATCAACCGGAGGATTCAATAATGGTGAGGAAGAGTGGTCAAATCTAATGTATCGTGTAACACCTGAAATGTCTTGGATTGAGTGATAAAGAATGATCTAGTTACGAGAAGTATATGTCATTAATGGAAGGTAGCATGAGGCTTAGCTGACTCGAGGATTTTAGTATGTTAAAAAGGTAAATAGCATGGATTTTATTGTCCATACTGGTTTGTTTTGACATGATGCTACATTAGTTACAAGTATGGTATAACAGGTAGATCCTTGCTGTTCTCTGGAGAGGCTATACTGATATTCTGGATGCAAATGGATCCTTTTAGTGTCTAGGTGAAGCTCTTAGGACTAGCAGTACTGTGCCTAATACCTCACACAATGTTTGGAGAAAAAGGTTTTGAAGAAAAGGGAGAGAAATGAACCCTATAAGCATGTTTAATAGTCTTTTCTTCACGAGGAGGGACAATTCAATCCCCTCCCTTCCAAGTCATCGATCCAATTTATTCAAACTATTAACTGTCATTCCTGCAGATTGATGTAGAGATTTTTCAGGAAGTGGTCAAGCTGGGATTTGATGGCAAACAACTAATTGAATCCATTATATGCAGAATGCAAAATGAGGTTTGGAAAATTTAAAACTTTTCATTTAGTGTTTTAAAAACTCTTTGCATACAATAATCGAAGTTTGCTTGTTAGCATTACTCTACAATTGTTTTCAGGCAACCGTTGCATACCATTTGTTATTGGACCATCAACTCCGTGATTCTAATGGTTATCTTGGAGCTGAGATCCAAGAGACTACGGTGTGTTTATCTTTCCCATGTTTACTTTACAGGGGGGAAAATGTTGTCGACATTTTAATTTATGTTGGTAAAGAGTTATTTCAAGTGGATAGTAGTTTCTGAAATGGCTTTGCTCTGCAATTGTAAGCTGTGGCATGTCTTGAGGATCTGTCCCTGGGCATGCATTAACTAAAACTGAGGAATATGATTTATCTATAATGTAAGAGGATTAATCTCCCTCTGCCCTGCACTGGGTGGGATATATATTTTTACCACTTCTATTTTTAGCATTTTCATTGAATGATGATTAATGTTATATATTCTGTTAGTATACTTTCCATTTGATTTGCATTGCTCTCAAGTCTCAACCTTTTCTACTTCTTTGCTAGGAAAGTAGTCTCAGTTCTATGCATCCAGATGAGCCTTCTTCATCAACAGGGCGCTTACTTCCAGGACATATTAATAATCAAGGATTGGCTTTACAGTTTCCGGGTAATAGGAAATGGGATCTTGGAATTCAGGTTAGTTCCTGTGCTTTTAGAGTGTACAAATTCAAGTGCCGATTTCGAGCTTGTGTGTGGCATGAACTGCCTGGGGCTGGCTTAGGTTGTTTGGTTCTCAGCAGAACTTTGCGTAGAGATCCTAGGTTGTCATCTTAGATACATGAGAAATTGAATATATAATGAAACAATGGCTATATTCATTTTACAGTTATACCTGATTATATTCGTTGCCTTCACTTTGTCAGTCTCGAGCTCATCCTCATGAAATAATGGTAGTAGTTCTCAGAGCTCTGCAAGAACTGACTGTGTGTTCGAAGAAAATTGGCGATTACGGTATGAAGTGCATGTGGATTTCTGGCACTCTTGAACCTCACAAGGGCAAAGCCATGGCAGTGAACGACCACCCTGTTCATAATTCTGATTTACTTGCGCAGCCCTCCATTGTTGAGAAAGATGCAATCATGAACCCACCAAATGTAGTGAAGTTTGAAGTGCAGGTAAATGCACTCATCATGTTTGTGTTTTGCTTTTAAATGTATATGAACGAGGAGGGATTCATATGGGAAAAGGGTCGAAAAGCTGATAAAAGGTAAACCTAGTGTAAAATCAAGGCATGGTCTGATATGGCTGATGCATTCATTGTTTTGACAGCTTTACAAAACTGAGGAAAAATACTTACTTGATCTACAAAGAGTCGAGGGTCCTCAGTTACTCTTCTTGGATCTTTGTGCAGCTTTCCTCGTACAGCTCAAAGTCATTTAATCATGCTCCTTGTCCCTTGGCTTGTCTTTCATTGTTTTAGCAAGCTCATGTCGCAGGCAACTGTGCATTTCAACTTGTTCCTGTCTTCAAGAATAAAATCCTTTTTTTTTTCTTTTTCTTTTTCTTTTGCACGCATGCATTTCAAGCTCATGTTTCAATCATGCATTTCATTTTTTTTTTTTTATTATTATTCTTGTATGGGTCACGCCATTACAAATTGCGTCCAAATGAGATGCAAAACGTTGAAGCATTAAATTGAATGTCCGCTGCAATTTAAGTTGTAAATGAGATAACTGCGGCTATTAATTGGCGGTCAAATAAATTATTTTTTTGAAAAAAAATATAAAGGATTTTTTAGTGTTTTTTTTTACTAGAAAAGTCCTAATAATAAATTAAAACAAATTTATACATACATTTAATTAAATAAATTAAAAATCAATTATGCTAATAAAAAAATATTAATGTATTTATTCAACTTGTTTTTGTTGCGGGTTAGAAAAAATAAATATGTAGATGTTGTTAATGTATTTTTTAATATCGACTAATAGAAAAATTAGTGTTATATATAATAAAATAAAATAAAAATCATATGTGTTAATAAAGACGTGTAGGATTTAAAGTTAATTTTAAAAATAATAGAAAAACGTGATAATATTACGAATGCATGTAAGATGTTATTTATGCAAAATAAAATAAATCTTAAATATATGAATCAATAATGGCAATGAAATTCCATCATTCCTATAAAAGTAAAAGATAAGCATGTTATTTAACCCTAATTATTTTACTTTAATGCATATATTGTTTTATATCTTAAATATTACTATTTCATACCAAGAATAAATAATTTTTATTTTTATAAAGCATAAAAAAGTATAGATGAATTAGAATAATTTATTCAAAACATCAATTACATATAAAATAATTAATAAAAAATTGTTATTTAAAAAAATCTAAATATATAATCTAAGAAATAAGAGAGAAGGGATATTCTATAAGTATAGAATGATAAATATTTCAATTGTCAAGAATAAAAAATAATAATTTCTTTCTAAAACAAAGTTTAAGGAAAAAAGGAGGAATTGTTTTGAAAAAAAATAAAACCCAAACAATTTTTTTCAAATAAAAATTACTTATGTTATATTACCTGCTATAGTAAAAAATAAAAAATTATAGTGAAAATTGAAAAATATTTGCAAATTTCCCACCGCTATTGTACCCTGAATTGTATGAAAAAAGTAAAAAATTATAATTTTGTCACTGCTACAATACCATAACAGTAAAAATTGAAATAATTACAAAATTATCATTCCTACAATGTTTTACCCATTTCATTTTAGTATATTGTATAATATTTGCAACTACACAAAATTGCTTAGTTGCTTACTTGATAATTATCTCATGCTATACTTGGGTCCCATCAAAACATTTTTTAACATAAAAAAAATATTTAGACATTTATATGTTTTCAATGGCAGCAAAAATTTTAATTATTATTTCAAAATTTTATTCAATTAGTTAACTTTGAAATTTTCTAAATCCATGTTTAGTCATGGCTTTAAATTAATTTACATATAAATTGATCTAATGTGACCTGATCGATTTAATAGGTCAAAAAACAATTTACATGACCAATAAAAATATAATTTAATTTTAAATTTTTTTTTAGAAAAACTAAGAGTGTGATATATTAAATTAATTTGGATTTACTCGTCAAACTTGCAAAATCTAATAAATTAATAACTTTATTTTTTAAAATTATTATTTGTTATCTAAGTACAAGACACTGAAATAGACAATAATAGTAAAGTAGTGGTATCGCACGTGTGCGGCGACGCGGCGATCGTCCACCCTCAATGGAAAAAATCAGAAATATTTATTCCTGGCAAATAAGGAGAGACAAGGAATACTTGTCTCTCCATGTGAAAATATGGACTGGGAGTCGCCACCTAGTATTCTGGTTACTAGGAACCCTTACTGGTCTTTAGAGATCAGGTACGGAGACTGGTTGCGTAAAGGGAAGGTGTTAGCACCCCAACTACGCCCTACCTAAGGTAGGCTGCATTGTTTTGTCTAATAAAATCTAAGTCATGTTGTGGTTTCCTATTGTCCAAAATATGCATTACATGTAATGTCCTACCCCAGGTTCTATTGTCCAAACAAAAAAGAATTAAATATCCGGAATACGCATTACGTGTAATGTCATACCCCAGGTTCTATTGTCCAAAAAAAAAAGAATTAAATATCCGGAATATGCATTACGTGTAAAGTCATACCCCGGATACTAAGAGACAAACAAAATAAAATTTTTGTTTTGTTTTTGAAATATTGGCCAATTCTCTTGACTTTAATAAACTGGTTATTAAAGCCAAAATGCATGCAAAAATATTTTTTTTGGTGTATGAAAAATACAATATGAATTTTTTAGCTTTGAGACACTTGGCCGTATGCACAAAAACATTTTTTTCTCTTTTTTCAATTTTTTTGTATTTTTGGAAGTTTTTTTACGAAAACCGGGTATTTAAAAATCAGATTTTTTGTATTTTTAACAAAAAAAAAATACCACCAAATATTAATCAAAATGACATAAAAATTACATGGAAAAATAAAATGCTGAAAAAAATATTTTTTTTATTTTTTCTTTTGAAATGGGCCGGATCAGGCCCAAATATATGGGTTGGGCCGAACCTGACCCAAAGAATGGGCTAGTTACTGTGCACATAGTAACCGGGGTTACTGTGTGCACAATAGCCAGTGAATTAATCTGCGGGTTACTGTGCACAGCACAGTAACTCGCAAATTAATCTTCATCTGCTGCAGAACGTAAACGTTCTGCATGCAGATGAAACTGAACAAAAACAAACGATGGGAAAGTCTACCTGGAGCGGTGGTGATGTTGGCAGCAACTGATGTGGCAGGGGTAGCGGCGACGGAACTGGCTGTTCGCGGTGGCTGGCGATGCTGTTTTCCTCTCTCTCTCCTCTGTTTTACTCTCTTCTCTGCTTCTTATTCTTCTTCTTTTATTTCGCTCTCTCTCCCTTCTCTTCTGCTTTCTTCCCTCTGTCTCTCCCTTCTCTTCTCTTCCCCCCACTCCTTTTTCCTTCTGTTCTTCCTCCATTTATAGCCCGTGAGCATGTTTTTTTTTTTTTTTCATCGTGGGGTCATGCGGCGGCTGGTCGGGCGTGGCTATCCAGGCGTGCCTCCCTCAGTTTCGGCGGTGCGGTAGGCGGTTGGCCAATGTCTTCGGTCGGTGGGTTGGAGGGACCAACGCCATTAAATATACATCTTTTTTCCTTCTTTACTGCTGTATGTTAGGCGGGGAAGAAAGGGGAACAGTGTCGTTCAAAACGGCACCGTTTAGCCCTTTTCTGTTTTTTTTTTTTTTTTGCATGGGCTGGTCACTGTGCACACAGTAACCCGTGAATTAATTAGCCAGTTACTGTGCACAGCACAGTAACTAGCTAATTAATCTTCATCTGTTGCAGAACGTAAACGTGGGTTACTGCGACCAGTACTGCGCACATTTTTTTTATTTTTTTTTTATTATTTTTTTATGGGGACCCAAAAATAGGTTACAACAGTTGCCCCCCTCTTTACAATGCTTACGGAGCAAAGATTTGTGCATAGTAAGTGTTGTAAAGAAAAAAACATTGGTCTTCCGAAACTGGTCGTCTCAAAATTTGATTGACCTAGAACTTCAATCGGACCCAAAGTCCTGTGTATGATTGGGCTAAACTGAGATTCCTTTCGCCAATCCCCTTTAACCCGAAAAAAAGGAAAGAATGTGAAGTGTGGTCTCATTGTAATGGGTGACCTACCCAGATATAAAACATGGAGAATTGATCGCATTGTAATGGGTGACCTACCTAGAAAAATGTTGGTGAAGGCTCAAAGGCGCACTAAAAAGGAGGTAGGATTAGAAAACGCACTACCTAAGGGATGAGGGTTCAAAAGTGCACTTAAAATGGAGGTGAGGACTCAAAGGCGCACTCAAAAGGAGGTAGGGTTAGAAAACGCACTACCAAAGGGATGAGGGCTCAAAGGCGCACTCAAAATGGAGGTGAGGGCTCAAAGGCGCACTCAAAAGGAGGTAGGGTTAGAAAATGCACTACCAAAGGGATGAGGGCTCAAATGCGCACTCAAAATGGAGGTAGGGTTAGAAAACGCACTACCAAAGGGATGAGGGCTCAAAGGCGCACTCAAAAGGAGGTAGGGTTAGAAAACGCACTACCAAAGGGATGAGGGCTCAAAGGCGCACTCAAAATGGAGGTGAGGGCTCAAAGGCGCACTCAAAAGGAGGTAGGGTTAGAAAATGCACTACCAAAGGGATGAGGGCTCAAAGGCGCACTCAAAATGGAGGTAGGGTTAGAAAACGCACTACCAAAGGGATGAGGGCTCAAAACGCACTCAAAGATGGAGGTGAGGGCTCAAAGGCGCACTCAAAAGGAGGTAGGGTTAGAAAACACACTACCAAAGGGATGAGGGCTCAAAGGTGCACTCAAAATGGAGGTGAGGGCTCAAAGGCGCACTCAAAAGGAGGTAGGGTTAGAAAACGCACTACCCAAGGGATGAGGGCTCAAAGGCGCACTCAAAATGGAGGTGAGGGCTCAAAGGTGCACTCAAAAAGAGGTAGGGTTAGAAAACGCACTACCCAAGGGATGAGGGCTCAAAGGCGCACTTAAAATGGAGGTGAGGGCTCAAAGGCGCACTCAAACGGAGGTAGGGTTATAAAACGCACTACCTAAAAGATGATGTTGAAACAATGATTGTCAATGTTGAAAAGCAAATGCATTATGATTGATATGCATGTATACTTACCTGAGAAATATAGGCCCCCATTTCTTCACGGTGTCTTTCTTTTCTCTCAAAAGTTGTAGTATTGGTAGTAAACTTCGATGGCTTTTCCATTTTTGCTTACTCGGGTTATATCTTGTGATCTTGACCTCTGGGAAGGGTTTGATGTCATCATACATCTTTGTCCTTCACCCATTATCTCAAGAGTTACCAATTTTGCCTGACATTTTCCTTAGAACAGGAATCATGGAGCCAGCCCTACCATGTGTTTTTGATTGCCCCCCAGCTTGATCATGCCCCGCAAGTGTTCAACTTGGGTTTAGTGTGGGGGTGAGGATATGTGAAAGTAAGTTTGGGTTTTTTGGTACAATGAAATGTTTTCATTCAAAATTTTTGGAACTTTCCAAGTTATTCCAATCACAAAAATTATTTTGACATTGGTTCAAAATAAACTTGTTCTCAAAAATTCAAGTGATTCCTATGGATAGGTTTCTTGAAGTGATGAAAGATTTTTGCTTTTGGTTAAAGATGAAGGTGACATCTGGTTGGTCACAAAAGGTTTAAATGTCAATTTGAGGGTTATTGAGAACCGATTGATTCAAAGCATTTATTTTATTTGTATGAATAATGATTTGACTTGCGCGAGAAAGCACTGCATACTGATCCAGATTGCTTACCTTTGATCAGAAAGGGCTTTATCAGGTGCGTAATGTAGGCTTTAGTTATTGGTTACAAAGAAAAGGATATGTTGCAGGCTCAAAAGGTGTTTAAGGGACTTTAAGACTAAAGATCACAAGTGCTTATATCCCAAACTCTTTTGTTCATACATTTTTGGACCTTAGAATTGATTTGTAAAATGGTCCACGGTGCCCCCCCAATGTTGGACTTGGGCTCTTTCTCTTTGTTTTTGTTTTCTTCATTTGATTTTGAGCATCATTGCATTGGCCTTGTAATTTTTGCTCAAAATTTTTGGATCCTTTGGATTCTTCTTCATGCCCCCTAGCTTTGTATGGGCACCTTTGATGATTGAGAATTTTCTTTTATGCCTCCCAGTATTGTTTGGGCACTTTCATTGTTTGAAGACTTTTCCATGCCCCCAAGAGTTATTTGGGCACTTTCAAACATTATGGATTTTTTTTGCACTTGCCCCCCAGTGTAGGGGTGTGATCCTAGCCAGGGTTATTTTTCAAGAAAAATTTATTAGGCTCAAAAGGGGACTGCAAATGATATATTTCAGTTTTGTGAAAGGATTATCAAAGATGGCCTTTCTTCATCTCAAATGCATGCAGTGAGGATCGATAGGTCTTGCTTTCATGCGCGTATGCAAAGTGATTTATTCAGTCAAATAAAAACTCCTTTTGAGTCACCTCATAGTGTTGTTTGTCTTTATTGTCTTTTTTTCTTTCAAGTTTTCTAGGTATATGTGTACCTATTTAAGGAATCACTTGAATTTTCAAAATGCATTTGTTTTGGACAAATATCAACATGATTTTTTGTTTTTGTACTCACTTTGGAGGTCCTAAAAAAATATCCTTGAAAACATATGAGATTAATGTATGGGTTTGGAAGAAAGGAACACCAAAGGATTCTTCATGTTGTAGTGTTATGAGCAAAGTTGCGCTCAAAATGTTATTTACATGTAATAACAACAAAGAAGAGTGTGATGTGAACACAAGAAATCATATGATCTTATTTCATAAGAGAAGCTCATTAACAGAGAAAGTCTTATTCAAAAGCATTAAAAAAAGGCAATAACAAGGCAGACTTCCTTCCTCTATTTTGGCGAATCTGTCCATAGGCAAACTCCTCTCAAAAGCTCTGCGTAGAGGACTCAAAGACAATGCGGAACAACACCACGGTCAAAAGTTGAGTTCTACAAAATTCAAGCTATCATGCTGGATCATTGATGCTTTCCAATTCCCCAAACATTCCATCCTAATCTGCTTCAAGCATGATTAGGCAACGGGTTCGTATTCACATTGGGGGCATCTTCCAATTCTATCCACCCAGCCTTGATTAATTTAGAAGCTTTCTCTTAAAGGCGTTGCAGGTATAGATGCTATGCCCAGTAATACCGGCATGGTATTCACAATTGAGTTCTGGCTTGTACCAATTAGGATAAGGTGGTTGCAGAGGTGTTAGAGGTTCTGGAGCTATTTGCCCAATGCTCAATAGCTTTTGATACATCTCATTCAGGGGTAACGGTAGTGGAGGCAGTTGTTCTTGAACCCTTTGGAAATTTCCAATTTGGCTTTTGGCTTGAAAGTTTTGGGGTTTTGGTTTTCGGATGTTGGCAATTTGGGATGGAGTATGGTAATTTTGGGATGTATTATTTTTACCCATGTAGCCATCTTCAACATGGTGAACCTCTTTTCTTTCGAAGCCTCTTTTCTCGGTTGGTGCAGAAATTCTACCACTCTTGACACCTTGCTCTATGCGTTCACACACTATCACGACATCAGTGAATTGTTGGGCTGAACTACCCATCATATGTTCGTAATATGGTGCTTTGAGTGTGTTGGCAAATAAAGAGACCATCTCGTTGTCCAGAAGTGGGGGATGTACTTGAGCAGCTAATTCTCGCCATCTTTGAGCATATTCCCTTATGCTTTCTTTATCCTTTTTCTCTATATTGGACAAACTGGTTCTGTCGGGCGCAATGTCCATGTTGTATTTGTATTGCTTGACGAAAGCATCCACAAGATTTTTCCAATTGCGAATTTTTGTGTTATCCAATCTCATGTACCAACTCAAAGTTGCCCCACTTAAACTGTCTTGGAAAAAGTGCATTAGTAGTTTTTCATCATGTACTACCTCAGCCATTTTATTGCAGTAGGACCTGAGATGAGTCATGGGGCATTGTGTTCCACTGTATTTGATGAATTCAGGAACACGAAATTTCTTTGGGATAACCACGTTTGGGACCAAACACATCTCTGCTGCCCGTACCGGGTCATATAAGTCTACCCCTTCAATGGCTTTGAGTCTGGCTTCCAGCACCTCTATCTTAGCTTGATCAATGCTATCAGATGACTTAGCCTTGTGGGACTTATTAGCAGATGCCTTCACAACTGTTGGGGATGGTGCAGGTGTCGTTGACTGCACAAATGTTGGATTTTGCTGAGATTCTTGACCATGTTCGCTCATTCTTTCCTCAGGCTGAACTGAAGTAGGAGCCGGATCAAAGGTGATCGGTTGATTAGAAGGACCTTTATCAGAGGTATTTCTTAGTGTTTGCTTGAGTAAGCTAGTGAGGTGAGCCACACTTATTTTCAGAGACTCCAACTCCTCGTACAAATAGGCATCACGTTGAGCACGCTCTTCATCTTCCATGTTTCTTGCTCAAAGTCGGGTGTTGTAGACTTTTTGGGGATCTATATTTCAATCTGACATGTATGCATGTTAAATGTATGAACATGTAATCTATATGACGAACTCGCCCTTCGAGGGGTGACATATGGTCGTAACTCTTGTATGATGAAACAAGAATCTTGATTCTTGCACAAACTCTACAATGAAAATTTTCTGAGCAACGGTCATTATGTCACCCATAAGTCTGGAGTTCAAGATGCTTCAAGAAGGGCTTGCTCGGATGCAAAACAATGTATACGGAGCATACATCCTAAAGGCAGGTTCTAATCTTTTTAAGTGAGACAAAAGGTAGGTTTACTATTTGGTCTCTAAAAAAGGACTCTCGTTGTCCCAGTGATCGCCCTCATGGAGGCAATATGGGGGCTTGTAGGCAGTGAGATGGCACGTGTCCAACTATTACCAGTCTAAGCACTCAACGAAGAGTTGGGGTTTGCACAAACTTAAACCTTGACTAAAAGTCATAAGGTAAGCTGCTAGTTCCCCCCTAACCTGAAGCTTGTGTGTGCTTTTTTAAAAAAAAATTAACTATGTGATGCATGAGATAAATATATACAAAAATTAAAGCGCACAACTAAATATGAACAAATATATAAAGAAAATGCATATTTAAAAATAAACACGCAA
The DNA here is from genome assembly GCA_033617975.1 of Populus alba x Populus glandulosa. NCBI lineage: Eukaryota > Viridiplantae > Streptophyta > Magnoliopsida > Malpighiales > Salicaceae > Populus > Populus alba x Populus glandulosa. The sequence goes on along the minus strand of CM066155.1, from coordinate 9,342,713 downwards.
ACCACAACAATCAAACACAATCATCAGACAAAAACAAAGCTTAGTCCACAAAGTCCCCAGTGGAGTCGCCATTCTGTCGCACGTGTACGGCGGCGCGGCGATCGTCCACCCTCAATGGAAAAAATCGAAAATATTTATTCCTGGCAAATAAGGAGAGACAAGGAATACTTGTCTCTACATGTGAAAATATGGACTGGGAGTCGCCACCTAGTATTCTAGTTACTAGGAACCCTTACTGGTCTTTAAAGATCAGGTACGGAGACTGGTTGCGTAAAGGGAAGGTGTTAGCACCCCAACTACGCCCTACCTAAGGTAGGTTGCATTGTTTTGTCTAATAAAATCTAAGTCATGTTGTGGTTTCCTATTGTCCAAAATATGCATTACATGTAATGTCCTACCCCAGGTTCTATTGTCCAAACAAAAAAGAATTAAATATCCGGAATACGCATTACGTGTAATGTCATACCCCAGGTTCTATTGTCCAAAAAAAAAAAGAATTCAATATCCGGAATATGCATTACGTGTAAAGTCATACCCCGGATACTAAGAGACAAACAAAATAAAATTTTTGTTTTGTTTTTGAAATATTGGCCAATATTCTCTTGACTTTAATAAACTGGTTATTAAAGCCAAAATGCATGCAAAAATATTTTTTTTGGTGTATGAGAAATACAATATGAATTTTTTAGCTTTGAGACACTTGGTCGTATGCACAAAAACATTTTTTTCTCTTTTTTCAATTTTTTTTGTATTTTTGGAAGTTTTTTTACGAAAACCGGGTATTTAAAAATCAGATTTTTTGTATTTTTAACAACATAAAAAAAAATACCACCAAATATTAATCAAAATGACATAAAAATTACATGGAAAAATAAAATGCTGAAAAAAAATATTTTTTTTTATTTTTTCTTTTGAAATGGGCCGGATCAGGCCCAAATATATGGGCTGGGCCGAACCTGGCCCAAAGAATGGGCTAGTTACTGTGCACATAGTAACCGGGGTTACTGTGTGCACAGTAGCCAGAGAATTAATCTGCGGGTTACTGTGCACATGCACAGTAACCGTGAATTAATTGGCGAGTTACTGTGCACAACACAGTAACTCGCAAATTAATCTTCATCTGCTGCAGAACGTAAACGTTCTGCATGCAGATGAAACTGAACAAAAAAAAACGATGGGAAAGTCTACCTGGAGCGGTGGTGATGTTGGCAGCAACTGATGTGGCAGGGGTGGCGGCGGCGGAACTGGCTGTTCGCGGTGGCCGGCGATGCTGTTTTCCTCTCTCTCTCTCCTCTGTTTTACTCTCTTCTCTGCTTCTTATTCTTCTTCTTTTATTTCGCTCTCTCTCCCTTCTCTTCTGCTTTCTTCCCTCTGTCTCTCCCTTCTCTTCTCTTCCCCCCCCTCCTTTTTCCTTCTGTTCTTCCTCCATTTATAGCCCGTGAGCATGTTTTTTTTTTTTTTTCATCGTGGGGTCATGCGGCGGCTGGTCGGGCGTGGCTGTCCAGGTGTGCCTCCCTCAGTTTCGGCGGTGCGGTAGGCGGTCGGCCAATGTCTTCGGTCGGTGGGCTAGAGGGACCGGCGGTCGGTGGGCTGGAGGGACCAACGCCATTAAATATACATCTTTTTTCCTTCTTTACTGCTGTATGTTAGGCGGGGAAGAAAGGGGAACAGCGCCGTTCAAAACGGCACCGTTTAGCCCTTTTGTGTTTTTTTTTTTTTTTGCATGGGCTGGTCACTGTGTATATAGTAACCGGGTTACTGTGTGCACAGTACCAGAGAATTAATTAGCGTGTATAGTAACCGGGGTTACTGTGCACACAGTAACCCGTGAATTAATTAGCTAATTAATCTATATTTTTTTTTATTATTTTTTCATGGGGACTCAAAAATAGGTTACAACAAGTGGAATAATTTTTTAAAAAATAATTATAATAGATTGTAAAAAACAAATGCCTTCTAAGATTACAATTATTATCGTATTCAAAAACAAAATAAAAATTAAATGGAATTTAATAAAATAATATCTAAAATATATCCTTAATTAATTTAAAATATATATATATATATAATATTTTAAATTAATTATTTTTTAAGAAATTAATATTTTGAATTTTTTTAAAAACAAAATAATAGGTTGGGTGGGCGGTGCTTGGACCCTGGACCATATAAAAAAAAGCTCATGCATTGGGGTTGCCAATTTAGACCCCGTGCACGGAGGCTTCCTTTTTTTTCTAATTAAAGGGGTGAAGGAAGCATCATTTATTTTTTGAAATTCAACAACGGTAGGTGGTTAGAAAGTTAGAACGTTTTGATTTCTAGGCCTCAAAAAATTTATTTTTACCCAATATTTGTACTAAAAACACTAAGAAACACCATAAAAATTTCAATAAATCCATTTATTATATTAAATTAGTATTTGATTGGTTAAAAAAAAAAAACCAACTCGAATAAAGATTTTTTTTTCCTCAAAGTTCAATCTACTTTTTTTTAGCACCAAGAAAAAAAAATATAGATTTGAATCCATTAACACCAAGAATAACTAGTTTTGCACTAAAAAAATAGCATGTTTGTCAACTTTCTTTCACTTTCACTATAATCTAGGGACTCTCTTTTTTCTCATGAACTCGAAAATTAAAATATAAATAAAATAAAATTTTAAACTAAATCATTTACTCATCAAACTAAAGCGATCAAAAAGAAAATTTAACAAAATCACAAGGCACAAAGCCGTTGACACAACTTTTTTTTTTTAAAAAAAGGCTTCCAATCTTTTCTCTCTTTCAATATGGTCCCTTAATTTTAATTCTTCTCAAACAATAAAATCAAATTATTTATCGTGAAATCGAGCATTAATTCAATGACAAGATTTTTTTTATGATTGAGATAATCATATAAAAAAAGTTAAAACAAATTATAACCCACAAATCCTAATAAAACACAAAATAAAATAATAAAATTAAAAAGAAAAAAAATATGATGACTAAAAGCAAAAAAAGGGAAAAAGGGGGGTTTGTATAATATATTTTGATATTTAATGATGATTAATTTTATTTTTTTCCCACAAGCATGCTTGGCCTCACTTTTTATTTTATTTATTTGATTTTAAATTTATCTTATATATATATATATATATATATATATATATTATAACTAAATTAAAAAATATATATTATTAAACTCAGTACAGTAAAGTTCATGACACTATTTAAAAAATAGTAATCTTAATTTTTTTCATAACATTTAACGCAATCAGAAGCAAAAAACACAGAGGTTCTTGTGATGTAACACTCTTCAGTTGCATGGGAGTGGGAGAAGGAAGACTGAATTACCATATTTCAAGTCTTCAAAATGGAGAGATCGGCTCTTCTTTTGTCCATGGATGTTGCTACTAGAGGCTTGGATTTTCTGAAAGTTAGATGTATTAATCAGTATGATTCACAGGTTTTGAGTCATTTCTTTCTGTTGTGTTTCTTTGCATTTTTTTTTTCACACTTTTATTCTTGGTTTTGTTAGGAATTGGATAAATGGTTCATTGGAGCTTGATTCCACCAATAAATCATGGTGCAGGGTTGGTTTAACTGCTCTGTTGGGAGAAGAAGGAGACTCGTTGCTATTTCTGCAACCAGTTGAAGTGGATTATCTACAAGACTTGGAGAAACATGGCGTATCCCTAATAGTCTGAGCTCGTTTGCGAACGTGGCTTGCCGGACATTTCAGCCAAGGATGAATAAACTGTCTCAGAATGCATTTTGTTCAGAATTTTTATGGTGAAGAAACCACGCCCACGCCCAAATCGAAAAACCAAAATCAGAATTTTAGAGATATCCCTCCTTGCATTACTTATTGAACTAGTGTGTTTTGTGTTGGCCGGCCATGCTGGCATGTATTTCATTCACCAAATTTCTCGCAAACTTTCAAATCTAGCACACTCAGATTTGATCCATTCCAAAATCGTAACTTTAGTTCAACAAGGACAATATGTAGATGCCTTGCAATTCTACTCTAGAAATCCCCTAAACGCTACCAGGTTCACATACCCTTCTCTCCTAAAGGCCTGTGGTTTCCTTTCAAATCTTCAATATGGAAAAACAATTCACTCTACAATCATCACCAAAGGCTTCTTCTACTCTGATCCTTACATCACTACCTCACTTATCAATTTCTATGTTAAATGCGGGTCATTTGGAAATGCAGTTAATGTGTTTGATAAATTGCCTGAGAGCGAAGTGTCAGGCCAAGATGTAACCTTTTGGAATTCTATAGTTGATGGGTACTTTCGATTTGGACATAAAAAGGAGGGTATAGCTCAGTTTTGTAGAATGCAATTATTTGGTGTTAGGCCTGATGCTTACTCATTGTGTATTCTACTTGGTGCGTCTGATGGGCATTTGGGATATGCGAAGCAAATTCATGGTTATAGCGTTAGAAAAGTGTTTTACGGTGACCATTTTTTGGAAAGTGCACTGATTTATATGTACTTTAGTTGCGGAAGACTTCTGGATGCGTGGCGTTTGTTCAAAGATTTGGAAGATAAGGGCAATGTTGTAGCATGGAATGTGATGATTGGAGGATTTGGTGAGAATGGCTTGTGGGAAAATAGCTTGGAAGTATATTTGTTAGCGAAGAATGAGAATGTTAAACTTGTTTCGGCATCCTTTACTAGTACTTTAAGTGCTTGTTGTCAGGGTGAATTTGTTAGTTTTGGCATGCAGGTTCATTGTGATCTGGTTAAGCTGGGTTTTGAGAATGACCCTTATGTTTGTACTTCACTATTGACTATGTATTCCAAGTGCAAGTTGGTTGAAGATGCCGAAAATGTTTTTGATCAGGTTTCTGTGAAAAAGACTGAATTATGGAATGCAATGATCTCGGCATATGTTGGTAATGGACGCTCTTATGATGGTTTGAAAATTTACAAACAGATGAAGTTACTTCAAATTCCACCTGATTCTCTTACAGCGACAAATGTTTTATCATCTTGCTGTTTGGTTGGTTCATATGATATTGGTAGGTTGATTCATGCAGAATTAGTAAAAAGACCTATTCAAAGTAATGTTGCTCTACAGAGTGCTCTGTTGACCATGTACTCAAAATGCGGTAATAGTGATGATGCTAATTCAATATTTAACACAATAAAAGGAAGGGACGTAGTTGCATGGGGTTCCATGATATCAGGTTTTTGCCAAAATAGGAAATATATGGAGGCTTTGGAATTTTACAACTCAATGACAGTATATGGGGAGAAACCAGATTCTGATATTATGGCAAGCGTTGTGAGTGCTTGTACAGGACTAAAGAATGTCAATCTCGGTTGCACTATCCATGGATTTGCTATTAAAAGTGGGTTGGAACAGGATGTTTTCGTTGCAAGTTCCCTGGTAGATATGTACTCCAAATTTAATTTCCCAAAGATGTCTGGAAATGTATTTTCTGATATGCCACTTAAGAACCTTGTAGCTTGGAATTCTATAATATCTTGCTATTGCAGGAATGGCCTCCCAGACTTGTCCATTAGTCTTTTTTCTCAACTGACACGGTATGGCTTGTTTCCAGATTCTGTCTCTATTACAAGTGTCCTTGTTTCTGTTTCGTCAGTTGCAGTACTACGTAAAGGAAAGGCAGTGCATGGGTATCTGAAAAGACAGAGGATTCCATATGACCTTCAACTAGAGAATGCTCTGATTGATATGTATATCAAGTGTGGATTCTTGAAATATGCCCAGCATATCTTTCAAAACATGCTTCAGACAAACTTGGTGACCTGGAATATAATGATTGCTGGTTGTGGATCACATGGGGATTGGTTGAAAGCAATGAGATTATTTGATGAGATGAGAAGTTTTGGAATCGCTCCAGATGATATTACTTTCATTTCTCTTCTGACATCTTGCAACCATTGTGGTTTCATTGAGGAAGGGCTAAAACTTTTTCAATTGATGACGGTGGAGCATGGGATTGAGCCAAGAATGGAGCATTATGTAAACATTGTTGACCTCTTGGGCCGGGCAGGACGCCTGGATGATGCTTATGCTTTTGTGAAAAACTTGCCTATTGAACCTGACAGGAGTGTTTGGCTATCTTTGTTATGCTCATGCAGAGTTCATCATAATGTTGAGCTTGGCAAGCTGGCAGCTCATAAGCTATTGGATATCGAACCCAGTAGGGGCAGCAATTATGTTCAACTTTTGAATCTTTATGGAGAAAATGAATTGCAGGACAGGGCTGCAAACTTGCGGGCTTCAATGAAAGAAAAAGGCTTAAAGAAGACTCCTGGGTGCAGTTGGATTGAAGTAGGGAATAGCATTGATGTTTTCTTCTCTGGTGATTGCTCATCTCCGAGGACAATAGAGATCTATGACTTATTGAATAGTCTTAGGAGGAACATGCGAAAGAAAGGAGGTCATTATGAAAGTGTTGAGGCCTTGTAAGAATGACATCCTGGAAGGGATGAATTGCTCCCCAGAAGGAATCCGTTAATGTTCTACCAATTGCTTTGACAGCAAAGGACGTGTTGCTTAAGTTTCTTTTGAAGATTAAGAAGCAAATTGATATGAGTTGATATGATAAGATGCGATCCATGAAAAATTTGACCAAGAAAATTTGGATTCTAATGTAATTGTTCAATTGTGAACAATGAATTCACTTGATCAAGCTGGAAAAATATGCTGAACAAGAAAAATTCTCTTACTGATGACATCCGCTCTTAAAAAAAGGTGTAATGATTCAATAAGCAAGAAATATACAAAAACAAATAAAAACAAAATTATGATTATGATTTTATAAGTAACAAACAAATTCATATGAAATATTAATGTTTTTAAAAATATCAAAATAAATTAGATGTAAAATTAATAAAAACAACTTTATTAATTCTCAAATATTCTAAACATAACTTTAGTATAGTAAATAGGTTGATATCAACAATAAAAAAACATGTTTTATAAGTTTACATAAATCAGACTTTTTTACATAATCTAATATCCGAATTTAAAATACAAACCAAATAAAGTTCAAATAACCCCAAATTTAATATTTGATGTTAATTGTACCAAAATAAAAACCCTAGAAAATCAATTTTGAATCGATTCCAATGTGGTTTGATTCAATCTTCATTGAAAGTTTTCACGACATAACTGGATCTTTAGCTTTTTAACATCTTTCTTTTTATTTTTTTTAATTTAGTTTTACTAATATTTAGGGACAATAATCAAAACAACAAGACCAAATCACTTTTTCCCCTGACTCAAGTTTAAAATTAAACCATGTAAAAGTTAGTCTAACATGACCTAATCAACTTAATCGGTCCCAAAGCAATCCCAATAAATGTTAAAAAAAATTGAGAAAAAAAAGGAATAAAAGGAAATGAAAAATAGATAAAAATAAATAAATAAGGGGAGACACATGCTTCAATGTTTATCATACATAAAACATCTCATATACTCTCATTATTCAATAAAATCATTTGATACAAATATCAATCGTTTTGGTGATCTAAATCAATGTTAATGATATTTTTTTTTCTCTTTATCACTAGAATCTAATGGCCTCTCTCTCCCCTACCCTCTCTAGCCAAGAACTAAAAAATAAAAAAAAATAAACTTTTATATCAATATTGAATTTGAAAAATATTGAGGTACAAAAATTGTATAATTTGCGTTATTTTTTTTAAATTTAGGAACCAAAGTATATTTGTTGCCAAAACTTATGGCACACAACCCATGTTTGGTGCTTTTTTTTTTTTTTTAAATTCTTATACCTCCTTTTCAACCCCACATTTTCCTAATAAATAATTAGCTTTTAATTAGAACTAAATCAACAAAAAAAACTTCAAGATTCAAAATGAATTTTTAAAAAATACATAGTGCAACATAGTGTCATCCACAATGATTTGTATGTATATAAACAACATATGTCTTTACAGTAAATAAACTCATTTATTAGTAAAAAAGATTGACTTGACCCATCTAGTATAATAAATATAAAAACATTAACTTCAAGAATGACAAAATTGATTTGAATACATCAAAAATATATTTTTTAAATTTAAATTTTTAAAAATACATCAACAAGAGAAAAATAATTGAAAATAATAAATAGATGCGCAAATGGTCGAAATGCATCAAAAACACATTATTTATTTATTAATTTTATTTTTTTTAATTTTATTTTTGAAATATATTTTAGAAGTAATAGTAAAAAATTAATTTATTACAATTCATATAGTCATGGTCATTCTAAGAAAAAAACAATGTCTTTTTATTATACATAACGTTCATTAAGCTAGAAAAGGAGGAGAAATGCGTTTTTCATTTTGCTTTTGTAGAAAAATTTAGAAAACTTCATTTTAATGTTCTCTAACTTCAAGGAATGATGCGATGGAAGAATATAATTGTTTTTACTTTCTCCAATAGGTAACAATGCATCATTTGAATTATTTTTCCATGTTTTTTATGATTTTATTTTTCTTGGAAAAATGAAGTATTACTCTACTAATCAACACACACACCATTACGTTTTTAGGGTATACATTTAGAAAACTCGATTAGGAGTATTAAAAGCATGTTTGACTCTGCTGTAGAAACTGCGTTTCGTCAAAATTCAATTTTTTTTTTTTTTGCTAAAATTGAGTTCGGTTTGTATTTTTTAGATCGTTTTGATGTGCTGATGTCAAAAATAATTTTTAAAAAATAAAAAAACATCATTGGCATGTATTTCGGCACGAAAAGCTATTTGAAAAGCAACCGCAACCACACTACCAAACACGCTCTAACAAAACCTAAAGCGGAAGGGTTTTTCAATGTAGACTATGAGTGACAACACGATGGAACAATATTTTAATCCCTTTGTCCTTATAAAAAAAACCCTTAAAATTAGCTAGGTATTGAGGTCTTTTTAAAAAGCTACTAGTCATTATCAAATAAATTTTTTCGCATTTTAAAAGAAATAAAAGTAGCTTTAATGTTAATTTTTTTATATTTTCATAATGATTTTTTTTTGTTATTATTAGATCAACTAAGAGGTAATTTGATATTTTATAAATATAGAAAATAAAAAAACATAATAAAATGACAAAAATATCTTTGGAAGCAATAAAATAAAATAAAAATGGTCTCAAAAGGCTTTTTTATATTTTTCCAATGATTTTTTTTGTTAGTATTAGTTTAACTAAAGGTAAATTTGGTATTTAAATAAATATATGAAATAAAAAAAAAGTGATTGACATGTGAGAGGTGTCTGTGCTCTTTAGATGGTGCATACAAAGATTTTTAGCAGCCAAAATCCCCACCACTATATCATTGGAAGCGTTGTTATGTCTTCTTTTTTTAAAGGTGGTGTATGGATCAGTGGTAGCATGGTTTATTGCCTACAACACTTTCTTTTCCCTTTTTTTTCTTTTTCTTATCTTCTTGAAACTCGCATTAACCATGCAAAATTTTAAAGTTGTCTTCTAATTTATATGAATTTTCTTTTTAATATTTTATTATTTTGATTTTTAATTTCTTGCTTGGTCATTTTGTAAAATTTTGATTTTTTTCCTCAATTTCATCATTCAATCCTAATTGGTGAAATGTTAGTGTTTTCAATTTAGCCCTCATTTTTTTTATTGTTTTTTAGCTTTTTGTTAAATTATTTTTTCTTTTCAATTTCATCCTTCAATCAAAGATAAAATTGATTTTGTATTTCAATTTTAATCCTTATTAATTTAATTACTATTTATTATTTAATCCTTATTAATTTAATTACTATTTATTATTTTTAATCCTTTTATATATTTGATTGTTTTTTAAATTTTATACTTCAACATTTGATAGATTGAAAATTGAGTTTCATAGTTTTTTTTAAATAAAGAATTTCCGTTCTAAAAACCCGAGTCACATGTTTGAAAAGTTAATATGAGCTGCTGTTAATTTTTTTAAGAAAAATAACTTTATAATTTTTTTTTAATTTTTTTATATTAAATTATCCTAATTTTATAATTTAAACCAAGTTTAAGAAGATAAACCAAATTAACTCAAATCTCATTATTAAAATTATTACTATCTCGAATTGATTTAAATTAAATTATTAATTTTTTTTTATTATCCGATTTAATTAAAACTAACTAATTTAAAACGGTAAAATCAGTTGAAAAAAATAATAATAAAAAGAGCTCACGGTGGAGCACGGGTAAGTTAATCATAATCAAGTTCGTCAAAAGATGACCAGTGACAAGCAGTATTGCTCCGATCTCAAAGCTAAAGGCTCGCACGAGCGTACAAAGCGAGAGGCACCTTGTTGAACCAACCCAAGGTCAGAGTCAGATAACAGGTAGACAGAAACAGACTCCAATTTCTTTCATTTTTTTGTCTTTATTTTTTCAATTTTGGCACACAGGTGGTGTCATAATACCATACATGCGCAGAGACGGAGAAACAAGAGAAACTAAAACTAAAAACCTCACCTCTCCTCAACCTCTAACCCTTCTAGATCTTGGTGATTGATTTGTCATATTATAAGACAGCAACAGAAAGAAGAAGATGCTGAGATTCTTAAAAGGAGTGGTGGGTGGATCTGGTACCGGACTGAAAGATCTCCCTTACAATATCGGCGATCCTTACCCTTCCGCTTGGGGATCCTGGACTCACCATCGCGGAACCTCCAAGGTTCAATTTAAAATCCTTCGATTTTTACGTTAGGATTTATTTATCTTATTGTAGTGTACTACTACTAATGGACGACGAATTAATTCTTTTTGATCATGTTTAAAATGTAATTCATTGTGGTATGTGAACCTGGAGGATTTAGTTTTTGTTTTTCATGTTGATTGATTTTCAGGATGACGATGGTGGATCTGCGGTGTCCATATTTTCTCTTTCTGGAAGTAATGCACTGGATGGCCATTTAGCTGCTGGTCGTAATGGTGTCAAGCGTCTTCGTACTGTGAGTTTGCCTTTTCTCTATCTTTTTATTCTTATTATTTAGGCTGAGGTCTTCTCAAGCACAGTAACCCATTTTGGCATGCTTACTTCTTCTTGAAATTGTTCAGTTGCAAAGCTTCTCTTTTATGATTCCTATTTCTTGGCTTATCTTTTTTGAGGCTTGTTGTTTCTGTGGGCAAACTTCAATAACATTAGGTGCTTACAATCTTTGACCCATTCTTATGTCGTCGATAAGAGAAGAAATTTGTTGTGTGATCATAAGGGTTATTTCTATCTTTTTGTTTGTTTGTTGAAATTTACCTTTTCAAACACCATTTCCCCACTGGCATTGAAGCTGCTGTTGCTTCTTTCCAGGTCAGACATCCAAATATCTTGTCATTTCTTCACAGTACTGAAGTTGAAAGTGTTGAAGGTTCTAGCTCAAGGGTCACTATATATATTGTAACAGAGCCTGTTATGCCACTATCTGAGAAGATCAAGGAACTAGGTTTAGAAGGCGCACAAAGGTATGACAACTCTTATCTGCTGGAGTTGTTTTACTCTTTTGCTCATTCCATCTCTGATGGCTGCCCCCCCCCCCCCCCTTTTATTACATGATTTCTAACCCATGCATTGCTTTTCATTCTTATCATGATAATCTATATTTTCTGTAGCATGCAGATTACCATTCTAAGCACTTTCATTTATAACTGCTCTTTGATTTGGTAGTGCACAAGCACACAGGCTAGGCACTGTTTCAGGATCATGTTGTTTTAGCTGGATGTTTACAATCTCCTCCTTTAATTCCTTGTTTACAATCTACCATGCTGTCCACATGAGATAACACACGATTCATATGATGGTGGCACATGTTGAGAATGACAATTACAAATTGAACCCATCTCAACTAGGCTAAGCCTTATCCAAGAGTGCTCCGGCCTGTTTCCTCCACTTTGTCATTTCTGGGGCAATCCTGCCTTTTTCAATTACCAATGAATGATAGGGTTCCTTATATTTTTCCTTATAATTCTTTTCCTGGCAGGGATGAGTATTATGCCTGGGGGCTGAACCAGATAGCTAAAGCTGTGAGCTTCTTGAATAATGACTGTAAACTTGTAAGCACTTCCAACTCCATATGTGATCAGCAAAATTGATCAACTCCTGTCTCCTTTCTCTATTCTTCGTTGTTTGCATCACTTTTTGACTATCTTTGGTCGCTGCAGGTACATGGTAATGTTTGCTTGGCCAGTGTTGTTGTTACACCAACTTTAGATTGGAAGTTGCATGCTTTTGATGTTCTATCTGAGTTTGATGGAAGCAATGGGAATGCAACTGGACCAATGCTGGTAATTAAAGTGTCTGGAAGTGAGCGAATGATGGAAATTTCTTGTTACTCTTATAGTAGATTTATTTTGTACTATATTCCCAAATTTCAAAATTGAGCAGCTTTTGCAAATAGGATAGACTCTGATTACTTCTTGAGAACTGCATTAAGAAGTTTGTTTCTTGTCAATTGATTTACATTGACAAATAAACTTGTTCTCCAGGAAAGTTATTTAGTAATTTAGAATAAGGCTTACACACCTTGTTTTGTTCTGTCCTCATGTTTCTCACTGATGAAATGTTTCAATTATGTTATAAATTTTCAGCATATTCTTCCATTAAGCAACTATAGAATTCTTTATGGTGGTGTATGGTAGATTTAGGAGTTACCAATGCCGATATTCTTTCTGTTTTTCATAGTTTAACTTGAATTTGTTTTAAAGACTAGCAATGGTTATAACTGGATGGGTTTAACATACTGTTTATGTTTTTTATTTTTCCAGCAATATGAATGGCTTATTGGATCACAATATAAACCAATGGAGTTGGCTAAGTCTGATTGGGTTGCAATCAGAAAATCTCCACCTTGGGCCATTGATTCTTGGGGCTTAGGTAAGTCTATTTTGCTCCATTTTTAGATGGTTGCTTAATTATATCATACTTTGGTCATTTAAAATGGTGGTCTAACTTTGTATTCATTGACAAACTAGGATCTTGGAATTTGTCTGTTGGGCATGCCTATCCTGATCTGTTCAATTAATTGGAACTCTGCCTTTCATTGGGACAAGATAATCCATATTTTGAATTTATTTTCCTTGTAGATCCTAGTTTTGGAGGTTCATGTGAACATGATGCTGGTTATGTGGACCCATCTCCTCGATTGCCACATGTGTGTCACATGGCAATTTTAAAAAAAAACAAACGATCTAACATTCATATTTCTTCACTTAACAACAATATATTTCCATCGAGAAACATGTGATCATTTTTACAGGAAAAGCAAACTTGTTGCTAGTCTATTATTTTAAGTATTTGTATCGGTCAATTCCCTTTCCTATTGGACAAAGGGAGTGCCTCTCCACCCATATTACTAATGGAATGGCTTTTGAAGTTTTCTCTATTTCTAATAAGTCCTCTAACATAAGACAAGCTCTTCAAGAAAACCTTTGAATTACTCTAGGCATCTTCAAAAATCTTTCAATTCTTATTGAAATGCTATTGTAGTTGATCCATGCGAACCATTGAAAACTATTTTACCCCCCACATTCCTTTCCACTTATATTTCAATTCCTCTTAGCCATACTCTTATGCTCTGCCCCACAGTCCATATTCTCCCAGGAATTTCCTCGCTTTCCCTTTAGTCTTCTTGAATAACCCTCCCTTTATTAAATAAGTTATATCTTCCCACACACCTTTAGATTATTAGATCCCCCAACAATCATTCTGCATCATTTGCTTCATGCTTCTGGGTCAATTTTATTATGAGAAAATTTTCGAAGTTCAACTTTTTTTATTCACTAGCTTTTCATCTGTCATCCTTATGCACTGTTCATGCAATTCTTGTTTGTTGTTAAAGCATCCTAAATTTAATATGTGTGCAAAGAAATGTGCGGGACAAATAATCTTTAGTTATTTTTATTTTCTTCTATGCAAGTTTCTGCAGACAATCTGATTGTTTTTCTTTTTTCCTTTCTGGTTTTGATTGATAGGATGTCTTATATATGAACTCTTTTCTGGTATGAAGTTGGGCAAAACAGAAGAGCTGCGTAACACATCTTCCATTCCAAAGGTTTGCCTTCAGGAATTATTTACACATATTAGCCATGATGATAGTTTTAGGCACTGTTTCATGGCTTCGTTCTGTGTATCTTAGTGTGTCCTTGGTGATTGACTTCGACTCATAATCTATTTTCTTTTGCACTACCTATGTTTTTTTCCTTCCCCAGTCTTTACTTCAGGATTATCAGCGCCTGTTGAGTTCTATGCCCTCTCGCAGGATGAATACAGCAAAGCTCTTAGAAAATAGTGGTGAGTTCTTATTATGAGTTAATTGTAGTTTATGGTCTTGGAGGAACTTTTTAGTCCTACTAACAGCATGTCTGATATCAAATCCGTATTAAATTCATTGGAATTGAATTTGTTTTGCTAAAATTCTTGTTTCTTTTTTATAATAAATTTGTAAGGATTTGAATTCCACAGGATGGAAGTTGTCAATTTAGAACAAAAAAATGATGAAATTCCTATTATCCACCTCAAAATGTGCATTCATAAAAGTTTTAAGGGTAATTTTGGCTTTTAAGAAATTGTAACCAAACAACAATATAGACACAAGTAATTGGGCTGGTTGAATTGCCTTTAGTACCCCATTTTTATTTACCTGTATTTATATTCCTGTGCTTTAGGGGATTTTGGTTTTCCAAAAATAGGCCCTGCATCAGCTGAATTCTTGAGCAAATCTGAATCCTCTAGGCAAGGATTTGAAAGTGTACCAAAATCATGGCTTGTAAAAGCCATTTCAGTTCACTTCTAATACATGAATGTTTGGTAAAATTATGAATTCTGTTGAATTCATCACAATTATTTACTTCGCAAGCATCCTCTATAGAATGAAATTAGGAATTTTCTCCATCTATGAATCTAGTTTAGTTCCTGTAGCTATCTTAACCAATTAAAGGTAGATTTTTCTGTTGTTATATTGCCATTAGTATGTGTAGTATAGCTGCAGAAGAGAAGTATAAAATGTTAAAATGGCATTTTCATTGCAGAAAGAGGGCTTGGGCAACTAAATTTATGGTGTTCCCTATGGCAATCCCAATTTGATAACCCAAGAAGGATTCTTGGCCACACTAAAATGATTGGGTAACAGATGGACAATTATAGGATATGTTGATCACAATGTTCAAGTGCTCTAGCTATGTATCTGAGCTATTGTATTCATTGGCCTTGTCTTCTTAGTTTCTGAAGAGAGTTGAGGAGCATTATTTGATCTGGCCACCAGAGCAGGAGGGGAGAAAGTAGGAGTCAAATCTGATTTTGGAAACTCTTATGAACGGAATAGTAGAAGCTGATTAGGCTTTCATGTTTGCAACAGTTTAGATAAATATTTATAGGAAAATGTTGTTCTCGTTGTGCCTGAATTTTGATCCCCATGCTCAATTGGACTGCATGAGTTCAGACACGTGTTTTTTCCCATTGTTTCTATAACTTCCAATTTTGCTTTTAGCTTTCCATTTTACTGTACTGATATTTTTACTAATGGATTTTGCAGAATACTTCCAGAATAAGTTGGTGGACACCATACATTTTATGGAAATTCTTACTTTAAAAGACAGTGTCGAGAAGGATACCTTCTTCCGCAAACTTCCAAATTTAGCAGAGCAACTTCCTCGCCCAATTGTACTGAAAAAGGTGGGAAAGTTCAGATTCTAACGTTTTTGTAAACATAAATTTCGTACTCTTATAGTTTTTTCCTGTTTGGTATTTATCTTGGTTTCTGCAGTTACTTCCTTTATTAGCTTCTGCCCTTGAATTTGGCTCTGCTGCTGCCCCTGCTTTGACTGCATTGTTGAAAATGGGTTCTTGGCTTTCATCTGAAGAATTTAGTGTCAAGGTCTTTTCTTTTTTCACATCTGTTTACATTTATCTTATTTTCATGAGTCATGGTCGGTTTAAAGATTTCTATAACACTTCAAAGATTTCTCTAACACTTCTCTTGAAGTGCGAAGATGTTGTCATCATTTGTATAGTACTGTCATGTCATGGAAGTAAGTTCCTATTTTTTTCAGGTGTTACCGACTATTGTGAAACTTTTTTCCTCCAATGATCGTGCTGTTCGTGTTAGTCTCCTGCAACATATTGATCAATATGGAGAGTCATTGTCAGCACAAGTTGTTGATGAGCAAGTATGCATCATTGATCAGTGACTTCATGTTTTTTTTTTATTCAAGCAAACTAGATAATTTTATTTGGAATATGGTCTTCATGATATTGTAATTCTCAATGGGGATAATGTGGCCAGGTTTTTCCTCATGTTGCTACCGGGTTCTCTGATACATCTGCTTTTCTTCGTGAATTGACTCTTAAATCCATGCTGGTTTTGGCACCTAAGGTACTTGTATGACTTTTGCAGTGGCCATATGTGATCCTTGTTATTATTGCTGTTTTTCTGCTTTAGGTTTACTGGTTGATTCCGTGTTATGCTTGTGTAAGTAATTAATTGTGGTTTTCGAGTTGTTCCTGAATGTTGCTTTTGTTTCATCTGAATTGCAGCTTTCTCAACGTACTATTTCAGGCTCCTTGCTGAAATATCTTTCGAAGTTACAGGTCTGTGTGATTTATTTGTTGATACAACTGAAGTCTGTTTAGATGACTTTGTTACCATTTAGACTGCCTTGGGCTGCATTTCTTTTGGCTTTACTTTGAAGTTCTTTCCTTTCAATTGATGATCCTTTTTCCCTCTGTCCTATTTTGAAACAAAAGGCATTCATATATTACTTTGTGTATCTGTAGTTTAATAGGTTTGTTTTTGGTAGGTTGATGAAGAGCCTGCAATTAGAACAAATACCACCATATTACTTGGGAATATCGCAAGCTACTTGAATGAAGGGGTAAGAATGAGCGAATTGTCATGTTGTCTTTAATTCTACGCATCAAGAATCTTTCTATTCTTGTTGAGGATGATCAATCTTGTGGTTCTATTGATTTTATGTAATCATTGATTAATTGAGAATTTACTAGATTTTCTTTGTGAAAATGTTCTCTTGTTTGTTTGAATTACAAGCAGACAAGGAAGAGAGTTCTAATTAATGCTTTTACAGTTCGAGCACTGCGTGATACTTTTTCTCCTGCCAGAGGAGCAGGTATAAGACTGTACATTCTGTTAATTTACTATTTGCTCTTTTGATCAAGTTCTTAATTCCGAGAAAAGTTTCATTCATTTCAAGTTTTTTTTTTTTCCTACAGCCTATGCGAAATAATTTTTTTTAAATGTAATCTAGTGCCTTTACATCCTGGTGTTCTGCACAATGCCTAAAATAAACTTGTATTATGGCAGGAGTAATGGCTTTGTGTGCCACTAGTTCTTATTATGACATTAACGAGATCGCAACTCGGATTCTTCCGAATGTTGTTGTACTTACCATTGATCCTGACAGGTTATATTTTCTCTGGATGATTTTTACATATTTTAGTGTTTTCCCTGAATTGGACAAGAACTGAAATGCTCTTTCTTTTTCTTCTCAACAGTGATGTTCGATCAAAATCTTTTCAAGCAGCTGAACAGTTTTTGCAAATAGTGAAGCAATACCATGAGGTGTGCTTATGAATTGTTGTTGCTTTTATTTCAACATGTTTTCTGTTTTCAATATGGGCACATAGAAATTTGAAGAGATTACTAAGTGCACATGCAATTATAAAGGATATTAGATGGACAGCCTGTACAAACCAAGTTCTGCTGCTTTCTCAGTCAATACTTGCACGCACTCATGCAGAAATGGTATCTCTTGTGAAATATTTGCTATCTGGTTCACTGAACCTTCTCCTGCCCCTGCCTCACCCAGGCAATGGACCATTTTATATGCAACCATCCATTTGTTAGTATGCTTGACTGGGAGAAGCTTATGATAACAAATGTGAAAAGCTTTCTGGTTGCCATTTACATGTCATAGTTTCTGCTTGCTAGAGTGAAAACTTAACATCTGTTTGTATGTCAATCATGTCGTACCAATTCCTTGGAAATTGCTTCTTAATTATGTTGGTTAAAGAAGTCCAAAGTCTTGAGTAAAGTCTGCTGTCAATGTCCTTCATTCTGCTATTCTCCTTTACTCCTCTCCATGACATAGCTGGTCATAATTTAGAGGTGTCCATGATCTGGTTTGCTTCCAGCAAGATGCTGTTGATTTTAATTTCAAAGCATTGGGTTATATTGATTTTTTTCCTCTTTGGTCATTTGTAGACAAATGTTGGAGGCACAGCTGGAGCTGCAAGCACAGGAATCTCATCAATACCAGGAAATGCTAGTTTACTTGGGTAAGTGGTTTTGGAACTCGTCATGTTGGAACATTTTGAAATGCTCTTACTTGGCACTGGTCCTTTAATAGCTGGGATTTAATCACCTGATGTAACTGGTAAATTGAGTAGGGTTTTTTTTTTATGTACTATCATAGCTAGGAGCACATCTTATTGTTGTGCATTCTGAATGTGTATGTTTTTTTTTCCCCTTTCAACCTCTTCTCCCCCACTGTTTGTTGTGTTCCTTTTCTGCTAGAGGTTGACATTAGAGTTTATTTGTACTCTCTTATCCTATATTTTTAATATATTGCTCATCAATCAGATTCTTTTGACAGCATTTGTTAAGCACGACTTGGTTGAATGATCTATTTTTTTTAGTCTTAGTCTTAGCGGTGCACATTAATAAATCAAAATTGTGTATTCAAATGCTTACAGGTTACATCACACCAATCTCAATGATTGCATGACACCTTATCAGTGCATTTCTGTTTGCAGTGTCTAACTTAAGGCAGTTAAAACTATGCATAAAGTAATGCTTTGCTCCATTAATGATGTTTTTGTCAAGTTTTTGTTTTTAACATGCATTTCTCCTGGCTACAGTCTTCATGAATTTTGTATTTAATCTGAAACCATTTTTTATCTTTCAGATGGGCCATGAGCTCCTTGACTAGCAAAGGTAAACCTTCAGAACAAGCTCCACTTGCTCCTGCAAATTCTGGCGTTCCTCTATCTTCCACAACCTCCAATGCCAGCTCAGGTATACATCTTGATTGTTTGTTTTGCCTTTTTTATGGGTTTAAATGGAGGAGAGTGTCTATTTGACCAATAGTCAAGCATCTTAATGGCCAATGTGTTTTCTGAGGGCATGCCAATCATGCTGTGTGAACTGCACATTGATATTAGATGGTGAAATGCACTGTTGATTCAGCAATGCTTGCTGCAGCATTGCTTATGCCTGCTTTTATTATGATGCATTTATCTATCAATTCAATATCTGATCACCGTTTTGTATGGTGATCATAGTGATGGACTCTCCGAGTATAGCACCAGCCCGGGTAAATTCCAGCGGAGACTTGGCTGATCAACCTGTACCGGAGTCCCCTACTTCAACAGATGGCTGGGGAGAAATTGAAAATGGAATTCATGAAGAGCAGGGTAGTGACAAAGATGGGTGGGATGATATTGAACCTCTTGAAGAGCCAAAGCCTTCTCCAGCTCTTGCAAGCATTCAAGCAGCTCAGAAGCGGCCTGTCTCACAGCCAGTTTCACAGCAAAAAGCACAAGGTGATACCATCATACACATAACTATAGTTCAATTAAGTTGCATCTCCTTGCCACCTGTTCTCCTGATGGGACGTTCAGCAAGTCTCTTTAATTAGCACTTTTACCATCCTTCAGCTGCAAGTGTGCGACCAAAAAGTACTGGGAGGGCGACAAAAGATGAAGATGATGATTTATGGGGTTCTATAGCTGCCCCTGCTCCAAAAACCAATAAAAAGCCTTTGAATGTCAAATCAGCTACAGCACTTGATGATGATGATGATCCCTGGGCTGCGATTGCTGCTCCCCCACCCACTACAAGGGCCAAACCACTGGTGGCTGGTAGAGGCCGAGGTAAACCTGCTGCTCCAAAATTGGGCGCGCAAAGGATAAACCGGACGTCCTCATCTGGGATGTAATTCAGGGACAGAGAACAAGGATGAAAAATCAAGTTCTGTAAATTTTTGTTATGGTGACTGGTTTTCACATTAAGATAGAATGGATCCTAGTCGCCAGGAGTTGTATCTTGTACTGCCTGCCAACATAATTGATTTGTAATACCATTCATTTGTACATCATATTCCTCTTATCTGTTTTGTTTCTACTTCAAGATGACCGTTGCCTGCTAGAACGCATTGCGATGTATGTTGGGTAAATTAGTTTATGCAGCAGCGTCTATTTTGAAATAGCCAATTCACAGAGCATGTAGACATGCTTAGGATGTAAATGCACTTGATTGGAGCAAGGGTTTGTGTGCTCGTGGATCGAAGCGAATTTATTGTCTTTAATGGCATCTGTTATATTGTACAAAGGTGAGAGAAACATTCAATGTTGTTAAAATCACGATTTAACTCTTAATTTTGTTATATTGTAGAATTTATAGGTTATATTGTAGAATTTATAGGGTTTATGTGCTAAATCGTTCATTAAACTAAAAAATAAATAAAATCATTAAAATCGATTGAAATCACAAAAAATATTTTTACCGTCGATTTAACGATTTTACCAGTAGAAGATAAAGTTGCAATTGCTATTACAGGTGTCGACCGGGCATTTGATGCAGTGTATATGTAGCGCGAGAAACAATGAAACAGTTGAGCATGTACTTGTTCACTGTTACTGTCTCTTGTTATTTTATATTATTGTTTGCGTAAGCTAGACGACTCCTGTTATTTTTCATGTCTCTTCTACCATGTTTGGCAGCTTACACCTTCTATCATTTTTATTTTTTTCTCAGTTGCAACAACTTATTAACTTGACATAAGATTTAAGCAAGTTGTTTGATGTATCTCTATCAAGTATCAATTGTAAATAATTTGGGGCTGCAGTTTATTTAGATTAAATTAAGTGTAGATCTTGACAATAAAAAAGAGTTGTCAATTGCAATTTACTCTATTTCTTTGAAATATAACATTGTTTTATATTTGGTCAGATGATGTAACATGTAAGATATCCCCCCATGAATACAATGCTTGTTCTAGCGGGTTTACCTGTTGTTTTTTAAAAAATTAATTTAGTTTTGATATTTTTAAATTTTTTAATGTGCTAGTATAAAAAATAAAATTTTAAATATATATATATATATATATATATTATTTAAATGTTAAAATATTTGATAAAAACCTTGTAAATTTGAATTGTTTATTTTAGGTTCATACAAAACAAAGAAATTGTAATCAAGCTGGTTTTAATTTACATGACATTCCAAGATATTATTTGTTTTAAGTTTGTTAATTATTAGTTAATAAAAAGTTATTTAAATTATGTATAAATTTTTATTTGAACCATGTATTTTAAGGTATTTGAACTATGTATGAATTTTTATTTAAAGCATGAATTTTTTTCATGTATTTTAAAATTTCTTATGATTTTACGATTTGTTTTTATAATTCGAGTTTATTTTGTATTTTCCGTGCCGCATTAAAATCATGATTTTAACAACCTTGAATTCTTTGGATATTGAGATGGATCAAAAAGCTGTGTTGGGGAAGCTGAGGACGTTCGGTTGTCGGAGGTCTCAAGTCGTCTTGATTCGTGTGGTGTGTTATCAATGTAAATGCCTGCAATCTGACTGAAATGATCTTGTGGAAATTGTTGTGATGTATTGTCGATGTTGATGTTTGGATAAATTGTTAAGATTGCGGGTGTAAATGTGAGTGATTGTAGGGTTTGTGATTTAATTAGTGAAAGGGGTTTGTGCGTGACTTATGCATAATTTTTTTTTTTAATTTTCTTAGAAATGCCTTATAGATAAATGGATAAAAAAAGTGATGAAAAACATCTTTAACCATTGGTTTCAACTTGTATTATTGCTAAATTTCTCCAAAAATAAAATAAAAATAAATCATGTTTATATTTTTAATAAAAAATATGAATGAAAAGAGAAGAAAACTAAAAATATATTCTATGATATAATAAGAAGTTTTTATATTTTGCATGTACCATGAATTTAATAACAACTTTAGTAAGCTCACATAGAACTTAGTCTAAATTATAAAAATATAAAAAAACAATTTTTTTTTAATATTTTAGGATTTACAAACTCATAGATATATTCCTAGTATTAAAAGGAATAAAAAAATAAAAATATAATGAAATATTGTTTAATTCTAGAATAGTTAGGTTTGACTCATAAAATCATGGTTCTTCTCACCGAAATGAATCTATTTTAATTAATAAACAAATCAATTGTTAGAAAAATACAAGTCTTAATTATAATCAAATCAAATGAACTATTCAACTCATATTAAATATGGTCTATAGGGATAATATTATCTTTTTTATACATAACTAATTATTTTATTCTGATTTTATAGATTAATAATAAAAATACTAGATGTTAACTTCAACCCTTTAAACCATAAAAAAATAAGAATTTGTTGTTTTTTCCACGTCAAAACTCGATCCAAGATGAAGATTGCAGCGACGCTGCACACCCACAGTAATTCTATAAATAAAAAACAAGATAGTTGCGATTTGGCACGGTTCCAGAAAGTGTGAAGAGAACAAAGTAAGTCATGAAGTCTTCCTTGAACGAGGCAATGATTACGGAGAAGCTGGAGGTGGAAGATTGAAAACCCCTTGTACAAAGGAAGTTAACCCAGCGCGCCGCCCAGCTGATGGCAGAGATGGCAAGGGACCCATGGAGGTTTGACCCTTGCCTGGCTCTATGCATGCAAGAATGTCCTTGTAGCTGTTTAGGACCAAACCAATTAACGGTCATGACCCACGACGCAGGGCACCTAACGAAAAGTCCATCTTCGAGAAATCGACCATGTGATGTGGTGTGCGCCAAAGAGCGACAACTGCCTGAGGAAAATCATATGCCAAACGTGTTCGCCATTGCGCCTCCCTCAACTCGATTACTGTTGATTTATCACGGCCAAAGAGCGAGCCTCAGATTACTATTTTCTGGCCTTCCAGTATACTTATTATATATAAGATAGCATGCTTTCTAATTTCAAGGACGAATAAATAAATAAGGATGAAATTCGCTTCTGAAATAATCAAGGCACTGTCAGACCGATGAGCGTTGCATTAATTAATTTATAGCAATGATTTGAACTTCATGGATCGATCTACGTAATTGTTTCTCAAAGGGCTGCATCGAAGGTTATTTACTGAAACTATTAATTGGGTTTAATTTGCATAATTGCGTGTGTGTGTGTGTGTGTCTCTCTCTCTCTCTCTCTCTCTCTATATATATATATATATATATATATATATAAAATAATATTCATTTTATTTCCCAAGATTTGCTAGCGAGACATTTTCCTGTCCTGTCTTAATATTGCGCAGCAAGGGCCTTAATGTTTAATGCCCTCAATAGAATACACAGAGAGGTAGGGGGGGGATTTTGTAGCTCTCGTCATGGTCGCAATCAACCTCAAAACTAGGAAATTAAGGTGTTCAAGGTCCAAAACAAAGTGGGTTTCAACAGGGGCACGGTCTCCGCCTAGACTCTCACCAAAAGGTTTGAACTGAAGTGCATGCCAAGGAGACCGTGACTTGGTCATACTTTCCAAGTCCTAATCTCCTTTTCGTACCGTGTAAAAGATACATAAATACTTTGAATAATTTACCCACTTTTTCTCCAAGATTAAGCACCAAGCACCCACATAGAAAGCACTCCTCCCTCAAACCTCCATTACCTATCAACCCCATTCAAATCTCTTCTAATGTTCAAAAACCTTCGAAAACAACAAGAAACCAGTATGGACGAGACCATTTCCTTAATCCTTCATGGCTGCAAGTTAGCTAAAGACCTTGAATTAAACCTAGCAAACCTAGCCAGCCAGCCAGAGATATTTTCCAAGTCATGTGAAGATATCATTAGGGTTTTTATTAATGCCAGGGAAAGGCTAATTGTTCATCAACAAGACACCACTTCATATACTCATCACGTATTGGTTCGTGAGCCACGGGAATTACAGCAACAACAGAATATTGATCCCAGCCTCCAGGAATGGCTAAGGACTAGTTGCCCATCAGCCATGGAGACGTTGTTTCATCCATCACAGGTCCTTGGTGCTGAGAAGACGCAAATGGGGTCTGGAGACTTTTTTATTGAATTGGGTAGCAGATCAGATCATGTTCAAGCAATAGATGCATCAGATCCTGGCAGAGGTTCTTCATCATCGTCACAAAGACAACGAAGAAGGTGAGAAATTTCAATGCTTATGTTTAGTTTGCATAACATCAAAACCTTAGTATACCGTAACATCTTCGTGTGCGTATTGTAGATGACTTGTGTTTTACTTCAGAATCATCTTTGTAAACCTGCAATAGTTCAATGTGAATTGCTTTTAGACATGCTTTACGACTCGCATACGAATGAAATTGTAAGGAAAGTATATCATAAAAGCAATTCCATTAAACCCTTTTTTCTTGGGAAAGAGGGTCGGTAGCATATTGTTCGTGCTATACATATTTTTTTCTGTGAACATGTCTGAAGATTCAAAACTTTAAGTATATTAATTCATGCATATACCTTTCCTTCAATTATATATATGGTAATCCTGCTTAGGAATTATCAGACCGCTTCTCAACAAGTTCGGATTCGTTTTGTTAGGCTAATGGCTACCTAGCCACTATATATTATGGTTGTAAATATGCAGGAAGGATGAAGCCGAAAGACGGACAGTGAGGGTACCTGCTCAGCAGTTTGGCAATACTGAAATCCCACCAGAAGACGGCTTCACATGGAGGAAATATGGACAGAAAGAGATACTTGGTTCAAGGTTCCCGAGGTAATGAATCAAAATATGCACGAATACTGTTAACTCCTCTAGATAACACGTGATATATGACACAATCAAAGCATAATATGTATATGAATGCTCTTCTTAGACATGGAAATTAAGTCTTTTTATAATATATTGAAATTGCGTTTTTTTCATGCTAGGTTTTTTTTAACCTTTCTTTCAGACATTGACTTGGTATATGCAACCATCTAAAAGATTGAGCCATTGACTGCTTATTGGCAAAAACGAGTTTAGTAAACGCCCAAAGAAGATCATCGTTTTGCATTAAACTTGAAAGAATGAATGTTAGAAAAATCAAACCGACCAAGTTCATTAAAATCATATTTATTAGGGCTAACTAATCACTTATGCCGTTAACATTTGTTGTTTATTCTAACTGTATACTCTGTCCCTCTCAGGGCTTACTACAGGTGCACCCACCAGAAGCTGTACCATTGCCTAGCCAAGAAACAAGTTCAGCGACTTGATGACGATCCCTACACATTCGAGGTGGCGTACCGTGGCGAGCACACTTGCCACATGTCTGCCACGGCACCATCAGTTCCACCACCAGCAACAGATATTGCACAAGAGATGGCCCCGACTATGAGTGCTCAGCCTCAGCCATCTGCAGCAACTTCTCTCGCTAGATGGCTGGAATTTAGTCTGGGTTCTGGAGGTAGCGCTGGTTGCAGCAGTAGCAGCATGGCTGCAGGTGCTGGTAGTGGTGGTGAACGTCCCTCCACCGCTGGTCGATACAGTAAAGAAGCTGACTACCCTATAATAGATATGGCTGATGCCATGTTTAATTCCGGCAGCAGTAGCACCAACAGCATGGAGTTTCTTTTCCCTTCCATGTTGGAAGAAAAATGGGATCACGCAAGCGATAAAAAGCCTTGAGCGTGCTAGATAGTTAGAATACGTGAATCTCTTGTCTCTTTCTTGGGGGGATATATTTCAACTCTATAATTAAGCCACTGAAAATTACTTTCACAGGTCATTCTCAATTCATTAACTAAGGCATCGCTTAATTAATGAATTGAGAATAAGCCTTGAGTTTTCTAGATAGTTGGAATAAGCCTTGAGTGTGCTAGATAGTTGGAATTGTAGACGTGGTTGTACTGTTTTTTTTTTTTTTTTTTTATATATATTTATTTGAGTACGTGAATATGATTTTGAAAGGGATTTTTTCTTCATTTTATTTGGTTGAATGCTTCGTTGCCAGGGAACAAATCTCAACAGAACCTTGTGGGTTTTGAGCACATAAATTTAAAATAATGTCATGTTATTTTAATTGTTATTAAATTAAACAAGTGCTGAGAGAAGGTTATCTTGGTCTGTCCATGGACGTCTGGATCAGGATGAAATGAACCGGAGGGGCATCGGAAAATAACTCCATCCTCCTTCTCTCTTGAACGGCCGGCGAAGTAGTCTTTTCATGTGCAAACAAAGCCAGGCAGATGCGAGCAAGAGCTAGCTGGCCCTCCATAGATAAAATGTTTTTCACCCACCCTTCGCGGATATAATAAATCCAGCTCCCTTTATTTTGTTGCTTTTATTTATTTATTATGATTCTTTGAGACCAAATTATCAATTTTGTTTTTGCTCCAACAAGATGTTTCCTCACAACTTTTTGCTCCCGTAGCATGAAATTTCTCCTCCTTCCTCTTTAAAAAAGTGACGCATTTTTATTTTTATTTTTTGGGTCTAAAATTTCTTATACAGTCGTAGAAAATAATTTTTTAACCACTTTAATTCCTATAAAGATATCAAGCATAAATGAAATGAAGGACCAGCTATGATATGATTGAAATGTTAATGATCATTTGATAGACATTTTTATTTGAACTATATAAATATTTTTAAGTGATTAAGAAATTAAGGATATCAAAAAAAATATTTTATCTATTCTCAAATAATATTGATTAAGAATATCATTGGCCAATGTGCAATAAGATTTGAAAAGAGTTTCAAATCTTATTTAAATGATTAATGACTATTATATAGAGAACAAACATGATTTAACATGGTAGATATACTCCATGTTTTAATGTTAAATCAAAATATTATTTATGAAAATATATTAATTACATTGAGACACAGATCACTGAAATGTTAAGTCAAACCACTAATTACTTGTCTAATATTTAAGAATCATGACACGTTGCTAGACGATGTACCTGATTTTCAAATATAAATTAATTAATTGTTGAATTGATAATAAATTAAATAGTTTAATTTATTTAATTCTATTTAATTAAAATTAAAATTTTTATTTGGACCAAAATATTATTGGATACACACATTAAGAATTATTAATCATAAATTAAACAGTGATGATTTAATTAAGTATTACTTTATTAAAACATATTTTATAAATTCAGGACTAGAATATAATTAATAAAAAAATTATATTTTAGACCTAGAAAAATCAAGTAAGAACTTGATTGAGTTAATTTCTATAATTTTCCTGAATTAATAGATGGATATTTCTCAAGGATAAAATTAATATTTTGCCAAATTATATAATTTTTTAGGTTTCTCTATAAATAGTAAGCTATGCTCTTTATTTTTGTATGGTTGTCTGTTAGACATAAAAACTACTTAAATCATAGAATATGGAGCTAACATTTTAGGTATAAGATTTCTTACTGGTGGTTCATATGGATTACTATTGAAGGCTGAAAAATTTAATGACTTATTGTTTGTAATAACCTAGCCTTCAAATAATTACTCAAAGTTGAAGAAGATCAGGTCTTCAGGTAATAAATTCTTAAATAACTCTAGATTTATTTAACAAGATCATAAAAATTCTCAAATTATTTTATTTTATTATTTCTACTGCGTACATGCTCTCTGTTAATAATCAATAAATATATAACTAGCAGTTTCCTATTTGTTATTTTTCTAATTGGAAAAAAAACGAGGCAATAAATTTTAACTAACTTGTGATCAATCTGCGCTTATTTATATATTAAATAATTTGTGCAATATTTTTTATTAAGCAGTTGTACACGTATAATAACAACAAATATTCTAACATGATAATATCTCTGTATGAAACATATCTTACAATTTTTTTTTATTTGTTATATACTTTACATCCTATTCAATAATTTAAGTTTATTAAATTTGATTTAAACTTGATTTTATCTCTAGTTAACCCTCGAACCTCTTTGCTCTCTCATTTGATGACCGGGGGTGGTTTTCAAAACCTTGATTTAAACACTTCTTATGACTTAAAGTATGGAATCTCTCGTGTTCAATATTAAATTTTCATAGATATTTTGAAAAGGAGATGTATCTTATCTCCTCATTATGGAACACAACATGTTCATCGTAGATTTTAATAGTATTTATTTATTTATTTATCACCAAATGTTTTTTTCTTTCCAATTATATCATTGCATGAGATAAAGTTTGAATTAGTTTCGTTGCCCATGCTTAATTTGCTGTGGGTATAGATTTGAGGTATAACAAATAGACTCTATCGTGAGTTTTTTTTTTTTTTTTTTTTTGTAACAAAATGATGTAAAGTACCCATAACACATAAGGTTGAATCGATCCAAACCCTATATGATATAAAAAAAACATATATCCATCAACTATAGTGCCTTAAGCATTGATCTATTGAAAAATGGAAAGCCTGAAAAGTCTTTCGTGCAATTGAGCCCGAGAAAAAAAAATGATATGCATAAGGATCAAATAAAAAAAATTTAGGGCAAAAAATGAGGCAAAAATAACAACTCTTGAAAAGTAAAAAACGCGAACAATTGTTCATGAAATCAAGGACGAGAAAAATAAAGGAATTTAATTTCTCCCCGTGAGACTGACATCAAGCTCTTAGAAATGAAACATAAGGATCAAATAAAAAAAAGTTCAAGTAAAAAAAAAGGAAAAACAATTAGCACTCTAGGAATCAATAATGTCAAAAGGTCTGTTGCAATAGTGAAACACCCTTCACAATTAGTTAGTTATAATTTATAGTATAAAGATATTGTTAAAAGAAAACGAACCAAAATGAGAACCAGAGCCTTCACATACTCTCGTTGAGTCTTTTTATCTTTAGACTTTTTAGTTTTGATATAAACCTTCTTTATATATATATATAAGTCCTTAATTTTGAGAAATGATATAGAGAATCGCTGAAAATTTAGAAAAGAAAAAGAAAGTTGTCTATTAATAAAAAATAATAATAATTAATTTTAGTATCAATAATTTTAATTTGACAAGAAAAAAATGTCATTAGGATATTTTTTAATGCTTTATTTTGTTGAGAAATATAGATCAAGGCTAATTTTTTTTTATTTGTCTAATCTTTTCTTACCAATGAAGACTAGTTTAAGGGTAGAAATGGGTTTTTCAAATCCTAGAATTTGGACCCTAATGTTTTGGTCATCTCAGGAGGTCAAAATTCAACTTGTAAATAACTTATGGTTTGTCATTGCATGTCACATAACATCTTCATTTAAAACATTTAGGCAAATAAAACATTTTTCACCTAATTTAATAAAAACAAAGAAGAGTCAAATACGATGGTCTAGCCCTACAAACTCATACACTTTTAGACTTTTCTATTTGGGGCATGAGCCAGCCCACCTAGACCCAAGTACATGGACTTTTTTTATAAAGCTCCTTTTAAAAAAAAAATTATTTTTGTTAAAATAAAGTAATTTAAAATTATATTTAAGATATTATTCCATTATACATCATTTAATTTTTAATTTATTTTAAAATAAGATTATATATTTTTTTAAATATTAGCAAGCATTTTATTACAACCCTAGATGCGTTATTTTAAATCTAAATTGGGATAAATGTTGAACAAAGAGAATGGATAGGAAAAAACAAAGAAAAACAACAATGACAATGCATCCATGGTAAATTTAACATGAAAAATAATTGAATTTGGATTAGATATTTTTTTAATATATATTTTTTAAAAGAGTAGTGAAAGTTGTATTTTTTTCTGATACTTATATGTGATGGAAGAGGATTGTGTCATTTCTATATGGGATTCAAAATAGGTAGTGTATGAAACGAAAACTCAGTATTTTATAAAAGGAATGAAGGTTGGAAAAACACAGCTAGATTTGCTCAATCGGAAGTTGACCCTTTCCAAAGTTTGTAGACAAAAACACCAACTATGGAACATGGAAAGAAGTTCAGTGTAGAGAGAGCACGAGGAAAAAAAAAAAAAACACTACAAGATATCAATGGAAAAAAAGAAGTTTATAGTATTTTTTTTTTTAGGTTTTTAACCGGATATCCTTATATTTTTTTAAAGAATAAAACTATTTCTGTTCAGGTTCGTGACTGCATGCTCCCTCTAATGAGTTTGCTTCTTGAAAAAAATAATAATCATAAATCCAAAAACAACAACAACAAACTATAATTCAATATATATGATGAAATGAAATACTTGTATATGAATATGTTGATAAATCACCTATATATATATATATATAAGTGATAATCAAGATTTATACAATCAGATTTTGATAAGGAGGGCATAAATGGCTGAAACTTAATGAGTTGGGTGAGGAATAATGTTGTGGGCAGAAATTGATAAACTAGAATTAAAGGGGTCGAAAATATATAAAATTAATTAGCCCTTAATTATACTGTAATCATTAGAAGATTCGATTTCTATTTACTACTTCTACTTTTCGTGAGTTTTCCAACAGTTTCCACTTTACCTTTAAAATACGTTCGCGGACTTTGATTTTTTGTCGACCACTATATCTGTTCCATTCACACTCTCGGGCACCTCTTTTGTTTTCTACAATTTTTGCATGCAAGTAGAGTAGCGGCACCCTATAGCATCTGTGGCCGTACCAAACTTTTTTTTACATTTGAAAAAAGATGGTTGTGTTTTTAAAGATATCTAAGACAAATTTGATAATCAAATAACTTGATTAATTTGATAAAATGATAAAAAAATAGATAATAATAACAACAAATAGATTAAATTTCTTTTTCCTTGAGCAAAGGTGGGTTAATACATGAAACTTGTAATCTCATACATAAAATTGAGATAACTTTATAGAAGAATGGTACAAACAAAAATTAATTGTAAAAAAAATTACATGGATAAAAAGATTCAAGTCAATCTGGCCAAATATTCAAACCCATAACTCGAAAGGTTAATAACAAATATAAATCAAAAGAATAAGGATCAAATCTGACATAAAATAAAATAAAGTAAAATATTGAGGCATGCAATTGAATAAATATTTCAATTAAAAGAATGATATAAAATATTGAGGTATGCAATTGAAAAAATTATCTAATTAATAGAATGATATAAAATATTGAGGGATGTAAATTAAAAAATAATTTATTCAAAAGAATAATTGAAATAAATTAAAAATGAAATTAAAAAGAATGAGGACAAATTTGAAAGCTGAAAAAAGAAAACTCCAATTCCATGGATAATTTAAAATAAAATAAATAACAATAAAAAGAAAAGAAACCAAATCTAAAATAAAATAAATTAAAGAGTCGCTTTGAAAATGTACACGGGTTGGCTCTAGAATTGAGGAGGAGATAAGGAAGAAGGAAGGAAAAAAAAAACCATCAACGATGAAACCTCGACATATTTTTGACACACATGCTGCCCAATAATAAAGATGACATCGTGAGGATGAAAATGCCGTCGTTGAAGTTAGAGTTTGGCCTACCAAAAATCGTGTCTAGGTCAATCACATGCATAACCATCTTTTTTAAATTAAATAATAATCTATTTATGCATAAATACTAACTATCCTAACCATAGTTTTGAAACCCGACCCGGATATTAACTCGGTCAAGTGATCGGGTCACGGGTCAGATGGGTTGACCCGGGTTAACCCGGGTCAACCCAAAAAAACTATATATATAAAAAAAACACATAACTAATTATAATGCAACACTTAAATAAATTAAATTTAAATTATAAACCAACAATATAGTGGTGTTCATAATCATCTCCCCGATCAAGTAAAACATGCCAAAAAGCTACTTCCTAATTCACACTGGCTATGATGAAGTTTACTTTATTTGGGAAGCCAATAATTGTAAATGCATGATTTCAGGTCCATTAATTTACTCAATTTTACTGATAAAAAAGGAAATGGTTCATTCATCAGATGGGCTGTAGTCCCTTCAAGATCTGTCGACTGCATTTCTAATGTCGCTGCTCTTGTAAGTTTTTTCTTGATTTTTTTGCTTGATTTTTTTTTTTAATTTTCTCACAGAGTATAATTGGACGAGCTGCTGAACATCGCTCGCAGCTTCCTGATACATTTGGAGGTTATCGTTTACTTAACAGGAATACCAAGGCCCCATCATAACGGTAGGCTGTTTTTTACTTTATCAGCCCCAGTTCATTATGGTTTTTGTTTCACCCGGGTCTCACCCGGATCTGGTCGGGTGGACCAGATCCCGGGTCGACCGGGTTTGGCCGGGCCAATTCCCAAGCGGGTTTTGGACCGGGTCCCATGCCCAGGTTGGCCGGGTCCCGAGTCAACCCGCTGGGCCGATCCAGGTTTTAAAAACTGATCCTAACCAATCTCAAATACTACAAAAAAACCAAAATGAAAAGAATACAGTAATGAATAGTGAAATGTCAATGTCCTTTTCACTTAGTCTTCAAAATTTGTGAAAAATTATATTTTATAAAATTTCAAACTTAGTTTTTATTTTTTTTAATTTCATCTTTTAACATTGAATTTACTAAGTATTGGAATTTATAATTTACTTTTTATAAAGTAATTTTTTTTTAATTCCATCTTCCAACATTAAGTTTACTAGGTATTGGACTTTTGATTTTCTTTCTATGAAGTTATCACAGTTTTATAATCATGATTGCGAGTTTTGTGGATTAGTTGTGTTGACTTGTGTTATTATTTTTGTTTTTTTAATTATTTTTTTCTCAACTTCATCCTTAAACATTGAGTTAATTGAGAATTGAGCTTCATAATTTTTTTTATTTGTTTTTTATAGGGTTATTACAGTTTCATAACTCAGATCAGGAGTTTTTTAGGTTAGCAAGGTTGACTCAGATTTTTGTTTGTTATTTTTTAATTAAATGTTTGTTTTTAAATTGCATCATTCAATATTTAGTTGATTGAGAATTGAAATTTATAATTTATTTCTATTTAATTTTAATGAATTTATCTTGATTTATTAACCTGAGTTTGACAAGTTAACTTGAGTTGACTTTAGTCATTTTCTTATATTTTTTTATTTGAATTTTGTTTGTCCCTTTTTTAGTTTTTTTTTCTTTTCAAACCCATCCTTTAATATTAGGATGATTGGAATTAAGCCTCATAATTTATTTTAGTTGGCGTTTTTTGAGGTTCTTCTAGTCTCATGATTTAAGTCATGGGTTTGGTCGGTTGACTTATATGGTTTTTTGACTTCTTTATTTCATTGATTTTCTTTTAATTTCATCCATCAATATTAGACTGATTAAGAATTGAGCTTTATAATTTATTTTGATTTGTTTTCAATGGGTTTATCCTAATCTCATGATCCATATTTAGTAGGTTAACCTAGGTTTACTTGGCTCATTTTTCTAGTTGAATTTATTTGTTTCAATTTCATCCTTAAACGTTAGAGTATCATGATTTGGGTAACAAATTTAGCAGATTAATCCTAATTGATCTGAGTCGATTTAATATATTATCATTTTAATATTTTCAAAAAAATATTATCTTGAATTGTTTTTAGTTAAACTATATTTTTATTTATCATCTGGGTTGTTTTTGAACTTGCTAAGCCGATCAGGTCATATCAAATTAATCTCCATATAGTTTTTTTTTTTGCTAAATATAGCCTTGCATAATATATATTTTTTTCATTTTATTTTATTCAATCAATTTAATACGTGTGTGTATATTTATTATAGTTTGATTGATTAAAAAAATTATTTTAATAAATAAATTTAGTAAATATAATTGGGTAAATATCTCATTTTACGAGATTAAATATCTTGATATATACTTGTCTCTCGATTTTTCTATTTTTATTTTTAGTTATTATTTATGATTTTTTTTATTAACACATATAGTTCTCAATTTATTTGATTACATGGATGCATATATTTTATGATTTTTATTTAAAAGTTATTTAACTACAAAAACATATCAAAAAAACTTGTGTGTGTGTGTGTGTATATATATATATATATATTTTGTTAAAAAAATATGTGATTAATGACGAAACACGGGTAAAGTGTCGGTAATATTCTAGATGAAGACGAGCTTTTGATTAAATATTTCAAGAAAACGTCTACCTCGCTAATTAATCCATCCTACAATAGCATGAACTTTTCTACTGTGAAAGTGGAAGCTGATCGTTGCCATGGGGTCCCTCGTAATACACATATAGTTAAATTATTGTAAACAATATTATTAAAATTTTGTTTTCAATCTTTTATGAAAAATAATTTGAACTTTGAGTTATATATCAAAAAACATTCTTATAAATCACTTAGAATAAATTAAAATGAGTAAAAGTTAGAATTAAAAGTTATAAATTTTAACTTTTTTTATTTAAGTAAAAAAATTGAAGTAGTCAAATATATCGATAACTTTTTCATGGAGTTAAGAATGAAAGCGTTATCGAACTTAAATCAAAATATAAAAGTCATGCAAAACATAACCTAAGTTTCTCTGATTTATGCTTTAGCTAGGGATCATTACAATCTTTCTTCACCACGAACAGCAGAAATTATAATAGACAAATATGTATTGAAAAATGGTACACAGAATTCTGTTGAGGTGGGTATATATGAATACTAATTTTAAACAGGATTTAATTGTTGTAGCCAAGAAAACTCACTCTAATCAAAATGAAAATCACAGTCAAAATCAAAAGACTTGAGGACAAAATCCATGTCCAAACTCTGAGAGGTGACCTCTGTACATGAGAACAAATGTATAGAATCCACTGCCTCATAATCAGACCTCATCATGGGAGGCTCATCCACTGGTATGAGATCCTTCCACATTAATGAATCTAAAGACGAAACATTGTCTGCTAGATCAGTACTTGGTGTCTGATCTTCCTTAGATTCTTGCTCTACTTTACAGGATGACCCCGTAATGGGATGATGATCTTGTTCTTCATATCTAGGAATCTTTGAATGAGAACCGACACTACTCGTAAGATTGTAAGATTCCCAGGGATCAGAATCTGTGATGATTTGTGGAGCCTCGGGGATGTTTCTGCATGTATGGCTGCCAATGTATGTGGTATGGTACATGTCTGGGTTGTCTTCCATTCTCTGGACTTGTTTTTTTGCCTTGCAACCTTGTTCATACTTGCGGATGCACCCGAAGTAACTCCTGTGATCAATCAACAAAGTGGGATTAGCGCAACAATAATTTCTTCACAGTACAAGTGCAATTTCTTTAACTATATACAGTGATATATAGCAGCAAAAGCCAATCCTTCTCCACTAGTGCTCCTTTTTCCATCTTCACTTTTGATTGCTTTATGAACATTAATGGTCGAGGACTCCACTACTTTTCAAGATTGCATTTATATGAACGAGGCTCAAAATTAATGGATCCCTAATTATATATCGGAATAACGAAGCATCAAATGAAATGAGAGAGAGAGAGAGAGAGAGAGAGAGAGAGAGGGGTTATTTACCTTGGGTACTTAGCATTCAAGATCCCCTTCTGCCCATATTTTCTCCATGCATGAATGTCTTCAATCGTAGGACAGACTGTAGTCCATGATTGGGAAATCTTTCTGGGAGCAAGCAAAGATGTTCGTATTAGTTTTCATTAAAATTTTAAAAATAAATAAATCATGCAAATGTATCACCAATTATCTCACATTAATTCAGCACAATCCAAAAGAAAAAGAAAAATCTCACAATTCCCCCTCTAAAGGTATCAGGAGTGCAAGTCATTATCATGAATATATTTATTTATGATGGTTCCTAATTAATTTAGAAGTGCAGTAATTGGATCTATAACTAACATTTACATAATAACGATGGATATATATAGTTAAGCTTACTTTCTCTTGTAACAACCTCTCCTATCCTTGGTAGCCGGCCTCTTCCTGCTCTCGCCGGAATCTTCAGACCTCCGGTCATCATAACACGCAGAGTCTCCTAGTGAACTTGCTAGATTTTGACAAATCTCACCACCTGCAGATTCACTAGAAGTAATGACAGAAAGAGTCTCAGAAAAAGATCTTAAGATCTTCCCTACAAGCTCACCCGCTGAAGAAAAACGCCCATCAAAATTTCCACAAGGTTTCTGGAGGCGAATTTGAAGTTGGGTTGCAAATTCATGGCCTTGAACAAGTTCTTTTATCACCTTTTCCCTGCTTGATGATAGTTTTTCAGGCAAAAAAGTGCCCATTATTTCCAGTTTATGTATCTTTCCAGCTTGTTTTTTTCCAACTACTATATATATACACTACAGAAATGGGATATTTGGATCATATATTAGTGGTGAGTTAGCAAAAGAGAAGATAAAGATTGGCCTTTATGCCTTTTTCTTTCTTTGACTAAAAAGATATGAGGAAAGAGAGAGGTAAAATAAAGGAAGATTGAAGGAAGGAGGCAATGGAGAAAGGTTCTCGGAAAATTCCTTCTATATATTGCTTACATAAGCGTTGTTACGTTTTCACTATGATGCAAGGCTGATGCCAAAAACCTTGAAGCTTTCCTCTTTTTTCCCTGTGTCGCACATGTATAATTGTTTTCTAAGATTATGATCTTCATCTGCGGGTTGAAAGAATAATTTTTTATACATATTTCATCAGTTAAAAAAAGGTTTAGAACTGACATCAAATATTTAATTATTAAAAACATTAACGGTTTTCAGAGTTCAAATAAAAAAATTAATTGTTTATGGTATGGATAATATTACCTCTAATACACTTTATTTAAAATAAGCTATATTATAAGATACACTTTATTTAATTATTTATTTTTTTTGATTATTAAGATACTTATATTTCTCAATCATTAGTTTGTCTATTGATTAAAACTATACCACACCAGTAGAGTAGACTATAACTTTATAGATCAAGCCTAACCATTTTGAACATATTATTTTCATTTATTTTTTTAAATATCGAGAATAAATTTTACATATAAATTTATAATCTTTGGTATTAAAAAAAAACAAATTGTTTTGTTTTATGTTTTTGAAATTTAGAGAAAGTTTTCATGGATTTAATAAACTTGTTATTAAATCCAAAAATACATGCAAAGATATAAAACTATTTTTTTTGGGTGTTTTCAAGAAATGTTAAATCATGCAATATATTATTTTTTATGCAAATATAATTCTTATTTAAGAGGCTTGACCGTATGTAATTTAAGAGTATTTAAATGTATTCTTCATAGAAAGATTTTTGTTGTTTTCTTTTTATTTTTTTAAAGAAAACTGATTTATTTAATATATGAAAAACGCTTCGCATGTGTGGATCACAATCCCAAATATTAAATATAAAAGGGTAAGGAATGATATAAAAGACCTAAAAATAATTGCATAAAGGTCTTCCAAAAATTTGATTTAAAAAAAAAATTAGACTAAGACCAAGTTTGGAAATACATAATAATGTGTTTTAATCAAGATATCAACTTAAAACAATCCATTTATTCATCTTTTACCAACATAATAATCCAACAATTCCAAAATCAACTCAATTCTTGTTAGTTTTATGAACTTCATTCAAATCGCATACTAAATCAAATGAATCAATACAAACCCAAGTATAATCCATTAATCAATATTTAATATTCAAATCAATATAAGCTTAAGCATAATCCATGAACCAACATTCAGTGTTCAATTAGCAATCATAACCCTAAAAATAAACTTTCAATCCAACAAAATTACCAAATCATCTTAAATAAAAAACACACATTAATTCAAACAATCCAAAGATTATACACAATGTCATAACCCAATTCTGGGTTATTCCCTAAAATTCACTTTTTTTTTCAAAATAAAAATCAAGAAATAAAATAAAGGCTAGCAATATGGAGAAAGCAAGCCAAGGAAACAAGCTGTAATTTTTTTGAGGAAATCAAAGACCTAATTGTACCCCATTATGCCTAAAAATAGAGAAAAAGAATGAAAATTCAATGTCAAATTAAATGATTATTGGATAAATTTGCATAAAAATTAAGTTTGAGGACATAATTAAATTTTTAATAGGCTAATTTGATTTAATCGTGGGCCAAATTGAATTTTAATCATGTTTAAGAATTAATTTGGGTCCAATTGAAGGATTTAATTAAGTGCAAGGACTTAATTATACTTTAAAAGGGACATTAATTTTATTTGTGCCTTAATTGGTGAAAACTTAAGTTTAGGAGCCTAATTTAAGTTTAATTGAGATGATTAGAATTCTAAGAGACCAAATTTAATTTTTACCAAGTTAATTGATTGAAATTAGAGGCCAAATTTTAAGAAAATTGAAGTTTTGGGGTCAATTGGGGCTAAATTGAAGAAATTTGCGGCCAAGGACCAATATGCAAAATGTGCCAAACTATAGGGGCTTAATTGAAAAAATCTGGGGGTGAAATTAAAGAAATTGAAAGTTTAATGGTCAATTAGGGGTTAAATTGCATAAATTCGAGACTAAGGACCAAATCGCAATAGGCGCGCAAAATTCAGGGTTCTCATTCAAGTTTGGCAAGGATTAAATTGCACTAAATCAAAGGTATAGGGTCAATTATAGGTGCAATTACATCAAATTTAAAGAGAGAGGACTGAAATGAACTTTGGTAAAAAAAGAACTTTGGTACTATTCATCTTCCTCTTTGAATCTCTGAAATGACAACTTAGGGAGACTACTTTGCATATGCATTTAATGCATCTAACGCCCATAAAAATTGACAAATCTTGCGCGCAAATGATCCTCTGCAATTTCTCTACAAGCCTATATGGCCCATTTAGGCTGAATGACAACCCATCAGAGGCCAACTCAGTCAACTTTTTCCTGCAGATTTGACAACTCAGGATGCCTACTTTGAGCCAACGGTTGAGATCCTTCCCAACTGAATCAAGGGCTGAAATTTTCTCCTAGTATAGACAAGATTGCCCTCTTCCAATGTCTATAAATAGAGGTGGATTTCATGGCCTAAAAAAGGAGAAAATCGGGTCCAAAGTCAGCAAAAAACCAGCCACCTCCCTTGTTTTTCTTCTTTTTTTGTCGTCTCTCTCTCTCTCTCTTTTCTCCTTCTCAGTCGTGCCTTCAACCACAACCACTATCACCGCCGGCTTAACAACCATCCTCTCCACCATTCGCTTCCCCTTCTTCCTCCATAGTGACAACAGCCCACTTGCATCGCCATAAAGTTTTCCTATTCTCCATTGGCCCTCTTGTAGTTGTTGTTTCTTCCTCCAGCTCTGCCTTCAGCTACCAGCTTCACCACAGAAAGACAACACAACCACCGACCGACCACCAAGCAGCCACCACGACTCTCTCTCTTCTCTTTCCAGCCCTTTTCTATCCTCAACAAGTTTTTCTTCTTCCTTCCACAACCGACTCCAGCTACCAGCACCTGCGCCCACTTCACTCCAGGCTAGTAACAACAACTCCATCCCCTCTGCCAGGTCGCCTCCCATTTTTCTCTCCCATCGTTTGCAACTATGTAGTTGCATGCAGAACCTGAACTATCGTTCACGTTCTACAAAATAATTAACATCTCTTTTGGGTCTGGCCAATTCTGGCTCAACCTAGACAGACTCGACCAAAAAAAAAAATGAAAACAAATTCCAGAACCCTTTAAAATTTTTATGATTTTCTCGCATATTTTTCTACCCATTTTGTATGATATCGGGTTGTATATTTACATTGTAAAATACAAATCCGGTATTAGAATACCCGGTTTGCTCCAAAATATTTCCAAATAATGTTTTAAAAAACGTTAAATTAATTTCTCTTTTCTAAAACAAAAAAAATATTTTGTTTTTATACATACGGCCAAATCCTAAAAATTTTCAAAGCATATTTTTATTAAAATGTTTTGCATCTTTCTCATGTTTTAAACATTCAAAAATAAATATCATAACCAGTTTATGATCATCCATTAGGGTTTGGCCAAAAAATCAAAAACTTTTTTTCAATTTTTTTTTAAGGTCCAGATGTAGAATTTAATATTATGGGGTGTGAAATTCTACGATAAAGTACACCCTTAGATATTAAAGATACAAGATGTAAATAAATACGTTGCTAAATTTTAGACTCTAGAACGATTATGATTTAACCTAGTAAGGTAGAGACTTTCTCATATAGAGAGATCTATCTTAAACATTAGAAAAGACTAACAAATAGAAACCCAACTTAGAAACACAATTAAACAACAATGCAGCTTACCTTATGTATGGTGCACTGGGGGTGATGCATCTTCCCCTTACACAACCAGTCTCTTACCCAGACTCTCGCAAACAATAGGTTCCTAGTGACCATAACACTAGGTGACGACTCTTGAATATTAATCATAATTTTATGATTAAATCCAAAAACCTTTCCAACACAACACCTCATCAGAAGGCACGAGAAAAGCCTTTGCCGTCTCCAAACGACGTCGCTTTGGCGCTCGCACCCCCGCGACACACAATATGAGCATTTTGTCTAAAATTTCACAACATTTTAAGAATTTATCAAAAATAATAATTAGAGGTTATGGATCGACCTTTTGAGGTGTTTAGTGTATCCAACAACTATTAGAATCAAGCATAGATACCGCTGAAAATATAGGAACAATGACAACATGTGGATCCCATATGCTACCAATATTACCGATGCGTGGGTTAACGCATCATTATAGGAAAAACAAAAAAATGGGTGAATTTGGAGTAGTTCCTCCTCCTCTTCCTCAATGTGCGGAGTTAAGTGTAATCCCTATTTGCAAAAAAGGAAATCCACACACAAACTTTTGGCTTTATTTCCTTATTTTTTTACAAATTCACTTCTCTCTTTATTGTTTCTTGATCCTCTCTGTCCATAATTTGTTTGGATGATCTGATCGTGGTTGGTTCGATGAGGAAATATATTGTGTGTTCAAAAGTGCATAGAGGTTGAGCCATTGGTTAATTGCAAAAGAGGTTATCATGGTTGACCTGTGACGGAGAGGGGTTATTGTTGGTGTTGCTGTCAATGGTGGAAACTAGTGTATTAACTATAGATGGGTGAGGTATTATCACGATTCTTTCTTTCTTTCTCTCTCTCATCAGAGTCTGCCATAATGGAGGAGGCTACAACTAGAGGGTGTCGTGAAAAGGTCAAAGCTTACGGATTGCTGGATAATAGTTTATGGGATGTGGTGGTGAAGTATGGAGTGACTGGCAATGTTAAGGTTTGTTGGGGTGACTCACAGTGGAATTCGAAGGTTAAAGGGTTGTGACTGGTAGGTGTTGGAGAAACGATTGAGGTCTGTTTTATGGGTCCTAACTGGGAATGTATGGTTTTTATGTTTATTGATAGCTTAAGTTAATGGGTTTTAGTTAGGAAGGTTTTGGTTGGAAGTATATATGTTATAGCTATCATGTGGAGGTTGTCCTTATTGGTGGTGATTTTGAAGATGAATGGCTAACTGTTGTTGGTAGCTCTCGGTGGCTTGTTAAAGGCTAATGTTGGTAGTGTTTATAGTTGGATTGATGTTTGGGTTTGTGTTGGTTTCAGTCTTCATCTAGAGATGATATATATATATATATATATATATATTTGTGGTTTATGAAGGTGGGGAAAAAATGAGTGGTTCTTAGTTATAGTTAACAATGGAGGAGAGAAGTTGTATTGTGTTGAGAGCTTGAGCCTTTATGGAACAAGTGGAGGCTAGAGTAGACTTTTACTATTGGGGAAGATAAAGGGTCTTTGTGGGAGGAGAGGTTGATTGATGTGTCATAACTACTTTTTGTTTGTTGTTTTACCTTTTTTTTTTAAGAGAGTGCTTTTCATGTATAGGGTGATGGCGTGTGTTGGAAAGGATGAGGATGAGTGTTTTTGGTGCAAGTTTTATTTTTTTATATGGTTAATGCTCTAACTAATTTCTCTGTTTTTTTTTTGTGTGTATAACCATTTATTTATACCATTCAAAATATTCTTTTCATATTTAATCTCTACAATCCTTCACACCCATCTATTATTTTCTTGTTTTCTCTAAGAAATTCTACCACCTTCTAACTTCTAATTTTTAAAATTCCCTCTATTTTAAAACAACATTATGTAATTAAAATATATATTTTTTCTAAATTGGTCCTTATTTTTTTTTGTTCTCGCTTGATTGATTTTTTTTTTAAATTATCAATATGAAAACAACAAAAGAGATAGTTGGAAATTATGAAACGACCAGAAATTGGCCAAATTGTGTCAAAACATATTTTATGAGAATTTGGTATGTATTTTTTGGAAAAGTTCTGGAAAAAAAAAGGGTCAAAATTGAATTATGACAGTTACTCCTCTCTACCTTAACTTATTGACAGATGCCGCATTTCAACACGTATTCAGCTATCTCTCTTTTCATGTTGGGCCACCAGTAGTAAGGTTTAAGGTCTTGGTACATCTTGGTATTCCCATGGTGCATGGCAAACTTGGATTCATGTGCTTCTTGCAAAACCTTCCGTTTAACCATCTCGTTGTTAGGAACATGCACACATTGTTCCATAATCAATGTCCTATCATCTACTACTCTGAACGGGGTTTCGATCCTGACATCCATTTTACTTCTTATCTTATACTCCTCAATATCACCGAGTTGAGCTTGTAATATTTGCTCTCAATATATTGGTTGTACTATTAGGTTAGCCATTAACACTCCTCTGGAGTTAATGCCTAATTAGGTCCCTATCTCCCTCAGCTCTATTAGTGGTTGTTCCTCCTATAGAAATGACTTATTTAGGGTTGCTTTATTTTTACAACTAAAGACATCCATAATAACATTTTCCTTTCTAGGGTGGTATTTTATGGTGTAATCATGGTTTTTGATGAGTTCAATCAGACATTTGTGATCATTAAAGATTTGAACTCGATAATCATAGAGGTAATATCTCCATATTCTCAAAGCAAATACCATAGTGGCTAACTCTAGGTCATGTACCATAGTGGCTAACTCTAGGTCATGTACTGGATAATTCTCTTTATGAGTATTAGCCTTGACACATAGGCAATTAATTTCCTATGTTGCATTAAGACACACCTAAGCCCTTTTCTTGAGGCATCACTATACACTACAAAACCTTTGGTTCTTGAATGGAGTGTCAACATAGGAGCGGTGGTGAGCCTTTTTTCAGTTCTTAAATGCTTTCTTCACACTACTTCGACCATACCCACTTTTTATCCTTTCTAGTTAATTGCATCAAGGGAGTCGCTATCAAAGAAAACCCCTCAATGAACCTTCTATAATATCCTGCAAGTCTCAAGAAACTATATATTTCGGTTATTGTAGTTGGCCTTTCCCACTTTAAGACTGTTTCAACCTTTTGGGGGTGCAAAAAGACACCTTTCGTAGAGATAATGTATCCTAGAAATGTTACTCTTTCCAACTAGAATTCACATTTATTGAGCTTAGCATATAATTGGTGATTTCTTAGAGTCTGTATCACCTGTCTTAACTATTATTCATTTTCTTTAAAGGAGCTTGATTAGTGACACGACCAAAAGCTTGATGTCTTCTCCCAAGTGCAGGAGTCTCGAAGTAATAAATAACCCGGCAAGACCAGGGTCGAACCACAAGGAGATTAATTGTATAAATTATAGACAACAATAATACAACAACAATAATAACAACAACAATAATAACAATAACAATAATAGTAATAGTAATAATAAGTAGTAGTAGTAGTAGTAATAATAATAATAATAATAATGATAATGATAATAATAAAGAAGAAAAAGAAGAAGAGGAAGAAGTTGATGAGAATTTTAAGATGGAAGATCAATGTGAGAATTAAACAATGATAAAAGCAAGTGTCAAGGTTAGAGGATCCACTAATGGTATTTCAAACAAGTATAGTATAAACTCTTATTACTCAACTGGACACCACACACGAAGGAATTTCAAATCGTATGATTTGTCATTAATAGCTCATTATAAATTGTTAACATGATCATATTAATTATCTTATTTAAGTAACACCAAACTTTTAAATATTGTCAGGAATTCATGATGCTAACTTATGTTAACAACAAATCAAGTTCCTTTCATAGCACATATGTAGGTTGTTGTAACCCATTTTCGGGTCACCACAAAAATAAATATAAAATAAATAGCCAAAGGAGGTTAGAAAAATAACAGAAGGCAGAAGCACTCAGAAAATGGTCAGAATTTTGGTCAAGGAGTATAAAGATACAAAGATTGGATTTTTGACAGTATATTCTTGAAGGATGAGAGTCCTATTGAGAAGGAAAATTTGAATTTTAAGGAGAAAAGCCCAAATTTGGATGTTTATGGACTTAATTGGATTTTTATTTGAATTTATAGAGGATTTGATTGCAAGAAAAATTGATTTTTAAGTCAATTTGGGCTTTAATTAGAAGAAATTAAAGTTCTGGGGTCAAATTATAATTGTTTAGGAATTTATTAAGTCAAATCAGGGGCTTAATTGCATAAATATTGAAATTTAAGGGCCAATTAGGGACTTAATTGAGAAAATCCGAAACC
Source organism: Populus alba x Populus glandulosa (assembly GCA_033617975.1). Taxonomy (NCBI): domain Eukaryota; kingdom Viridiplantae; phylum Streptophyta; class Magnoliopsida; order Malpighiales; family Salicaceae; genus Populus; species Populus alba x Populus glandulosa. The sequence continues at coordinate 9,298,347 of CM066155.1, read as the reverse complement.
AGGGATCAATTTGGAAAAGGTGCCTTAATTTACTATTCACTTTCTTCCTCAAAAAGCTGCCTGAGTGGCTGCTTTCCAGGCGCGTTGTCCGGCTCATGTGGTCTCCAAATCCGACAAAACTTGCACCAACATGTCCACATGAAACCCCTTTATCCCGGAGAATGGTCCGGTCGGGTCGGAAAAGTTAGAAACGGCTCCGTTGAGTGGCTCAAAGTGGCCACCTCGGGCAGTTCACAGCCTTGAGCTGCCAAATTTGGCAGCTCGAGGTGCACACTTTGAGCCAACAGTTGAGATGCTTCCCAACTGAATCAAGGGCTGAAATTTTTCCCCAATGTAGACAAGATTGCCCTCTTCCACAACCTATAAATAGAGTCGGATTTGATGATCTGAGGGAGAAACAATTCGGGTCCAAAGTCAGCCAAAAACCAGCATTTTCGCCCAATTTCTGCAGATTTTTCTTCTTTTTCTTTCTTCCTCTGCAACAGGACACCGACGCCATCTTCCTCCAACTCCACCACTGACCACCGTCACAGACACCCGACCACAGCTCCAAGACTCCTTTCTCCCCGATTCCAGCCTTTTCCCGTTGTTTTCTTCTACCCCTCAGCCACTTTGAGCATGCAGGCCAGCAGCAGCAGAGGAATTTTTTTTTCAGCCATAGGTTACTCCTTCAGCAACATCCTTCTCTTCCCTGCAGAAGTGGCACTGGTAGTAGCAACACTGAAGGGCCACCATTGAGACAATCATCTTTCAGCCAGCGAGCAGGGGCGTTTCTTCGTGAGCAGCGTTCAGTCTTCTCCCTCCATTTCGCCTCCAGCCGTTGTCTAGCAGGTAAGCCTTTTATTCCCAGCTTTTGCATGCATTCTTGCATTTGTTACTGTTCAAGTGAAATTTAATTCACTTGAACAGTAACCGGGTAAGGCATGTGTACTTTTTGATAAAATTAGAAATCTAGCATTTAAAATACCCGATTTTCGACGTAATGTGACAAATATAAATATATATCAAAAAAATGTTTTCTTGTGTGTTGCATACGGCCAATACCCTAACATGTTTTAAACGTTTTTATATATATATATACAAAAAATATTGGAAGTTTTTTTAAAAAAAATGTGTTTTCGCATGGATTTCTTAAACACAACAAAAATTGTTTTTTTTCTTGCATTTCTGGATTTTACAACATGTTTGTAAAACTCCAAAGGGTATTGGCCAATATTTCAAAAACTATAAAAATTTTATTTTGTGTGGGGGGGGGGAATTCATCTATTATTCACCGCTAATGTTTGGATAAAGAAATCCTTAAATGACGAATATCCAAAATATTATTGGGAGTAATAAATCCGCACACATCCTTGAAAGAAGCCTTGATTATAATTGAGGACATTTCAAAATTTCAAATTTTGTGACTCCACGGTTTACGAGTCGTGAAAGTATGAAATACTAAGGCAAAAGGAGGCTTTTAAAGCGCTTTGAATTTCCTTAGATTTCTAATTTTTTTTGTCCCTCCTGCTTGCGATTTACGAGTCGCAAACTCTTGAAATACTAAGGGAAAAATGAGCTTTCAAAGCACATGGAATCTCCTTGGATTTCTATCCAAATAAATTTTATTTGAATCAAACCTAGGAAAATTGATGGGATTAGAAAACACCAACACCATAGCAATTATAGAGCAAACCAAACACCAAGCAACTTACCTTAGGTAGGGCGTACTAGGGGTGCTAATACCTTCCCTTTACGCAACCAGTCCCTTGCTTTAGAATCTCTGAAAGACCAGTTAGGGTTCCTAGTGACCAAAATACTAGGTGGCGACTCCAAAGAACCAAATCAGCAAAACAAACGAAAAATCGCCATCGAACGCCGCATCAGATTTTTTTTGGGGTGCGACATAGGTAATACCATACGGTTGGGCTATGAGAGTGCCAAGCATTTGTTATATCAAGTGTTATACAACACAAATCTAGATTAACCATTTAACAAGCAAGGTATTAAGAACTAGTAAGATAAAAAGATAAGACATGTTAATATTAAACATTAAAGTCCATGTTGAGTTTACACCATGCTTATTCTTACACCATTAGTGTAAACTTTTCACCTTGATATAATACACGTAGCTAAACATAATGAAAAAGAGAAACATAAATAAATAAAACAAGAACATAAATAAGATACAAGTTAACTAAGTAAAGGAAAGGAAATGAAAAGCGTAAACAAAATATTAATGAAAGCAAAACTTAAGAATTACAAAAAAAATATAAACAGAGAAAGTAAGAGCAAACTCTTGATCTGAACAACCAAACCCCTAAATGCATGGCAAATGCCTCTTTTTATAGGCCAAAATTTGAAACTATTGATTTGATGACTAATTGGTAAATGGGTGGCTAACTCTTGACTTGGTAAAAATCATTATCTTTTTGTCTGAATAAATCGTCATTGCTAGCATCATAACTGGATCCACCTATACTTATGAAAGTTATAGGAAATTGTCTTAGCTTTCCAGGAAAAAAAACATGCAGGTCATTTGGACTTCTAGAACTCGAGATATGGGTTGAATATTGAACAGTGTCTGGGCTGCAGGACAGATTCAGACTTCTTTGTTGTTGTTATAATTTGGACTTGAAAATAGCCTTCTTAGATCATGGCCTCCACATGAAAGTTATAGGCCTATGTCTTAACTAATCTTTGTAACAATTTGAGATCATTTGGACATCTAGAACTTGAGATATGACCCAATTACCGAACAGTGTTCCAGTTTGGACTGCACCAACATCTCTTTTCTAAGTTTGGCCCTCTCTTTGTCCTTTCAATTTCATTACCCGAACTCATCAATCAATCCTTTCATTTATGTGATAGGCCTGCATTTAAGATGAACATTTACCATAAATTAAAGGTATCTTATATTATTAGGTTTGTTATTATAAAACATGCTTTAGTTAAGGAGTTATTGATACTTCAAGTGCAAAATGATGATATAAAACCTTGATAAAATGCACTTTTAAGTACTAATTAAGTTGACTAAGATGTCATCAATAAACACTACCATGAATTTGCCAAGGTATGGTTAGAAAACTCGGTTCATTAGGTCTATAAAAAGGGTCAGGGCATTTGTCAACCCAAATGGTAACATTAAAAATTTATAGTGTTCGTATTAGGTCCTAAATATGGATTTCGATGCATCTAGTTCTTTAAGCTTCATTTGATAATATCCAGACCTCAAATCTATCTTCGAGAATACACTAGCCCCTTTTAGTTGATCGAAAAAGTCATCTATATCAACAATAACAGATACTTATTTTTCATTGTTATCTTATTCAGCTGGCAGTAGTTTATGCAAAGTCTATGAGTATCGTCCTTTTTTTCATAAATAAGATCAGTGCTCCCTATGGCAAATTGATAGGTTATATAAATCCCTTGTCTAGTAATTACTGCTACTGGATTTCTAACTATATGGTAGTTGTGCTATCGAAGGCACCTATAGAAAGGTATTGATAGATACTCCAACCTTTCAATTTGGGGGTAGTCCATGTAATTCCTCGAGGAACACATCCGAGAATTCTCTTACAACTAAGATATCACCTAGCCTTGGTTCTTCCTTGTCAGAATTTAAGACATACATAAGGTATCCCACACATCCCTTTTTAGCAACTTCTTGGCAATTACATCATTTAGTCTCGAATCTTAAATGTTGATCCATATAGATCTACTCATTTAGTTTTTCATTGAGAAATGAAGTTCTAACGTCCATTTGGTATAACTCTAGGTCTATATGTACAACTATAGCTAAAATGAGGTGAACTGAAGTAATCCTCATAATTGGTGACAATGCATCTTCATAATCAATTCCTTCTTCTTAAGTGTAGCCTTTCGCTACTAGTCGAGTTTTATAATGTTCTATTAAACTATTCACCTTGCGTTTAATTTTAAGAACCCATTTATATCCAATGGATCTTCGTCCAAACGATAAATCAACCAAGTCCCAGACTTGATTAGTTTTCATTGACTCCATTTCTTCTTCCACAACTTTCATCCATTCTCTTGCTTTAGGACCAGATAGAGCATGACTGAATATTTTAGGCTTTTCTATTAGAGTAGGAAAAGACAAAATGTCACTCATTTTTTCCAGGAGGATTAAGAGTTTCTTCTAAGTTCTCTACTAAATGGCTTGTTGTGCCATAATCTAGATTTTTCATTTCATATAATTGAAAATCTTTATTAACCTCACTTATCATTGGAAAATCCTTTTTCTTAGAATACAACATCGTGATTCAATCTTCATCACTCTTCCATCAACGTTTTCACCAATAAATACAAATCATTTAGAATGTTCAAAATATCTTATAAAGATACACATCTTCCTCCTAGGATCAAGTTTCCCATATTCATGAGAATTATTATGAATATAAGCTGCACACCCCATGGATGCAAATAACCTAGATTAGGTTTGTCGTTGTTCCATAGTTCATAGAGGGTGGATAAGACAGATTTATAGGGCACCCGATTAAGTATGCAGGCAGTAGTTAACAATGCATTTCCTTAAAAGGATAATGGTAAGTTAGCATGCGCCACCATTGACCTAACCATGTCAAATAGGGTTTTATTTCTCCTTTCTACTACACCATTTTGTTATGGAGTATAAGGAATAGTTAGTCGTCTAGCTATATATTTTTCTTCATAAAAAATTTTAAATTTTTTAGATAGGTATTCACGTCCTCGATATGTTCTCAAAGCTTTGATCTTGGTGCTTAGTTTATTCTCCATAAGATTGGTTTATCGAATGAAGCAATCTAATGCTTAAGACTTATGTGAGATCAAATAAACATGATCAAAATGAGTGAAATCTTATATAAATGTGATGAAATAATTTCCTCCATGTCTTGCCCTCACATTTATTAGGCCATAAATGTCTGAATAAATAAGTTGTAATGGACAACTAGCTCTTTTAGCTTTGCCAAATGATAATATAGTTGCTTTTCCAGCAAGACGATACTCACAAACGGGCAATATCTCTTTAGTAACTGATCCTAAAAGACCAACTCTTGCCAATCTATGTAATCAGTATTGCCTAATGTATCCTAATCTAGCATTCCAAGTTATGATATCACTATTATTAGTAGTGCTGTAATTTTGAACAATATGAATAAAAGCATCATCATTAATAGATATATTAACGGTGTCAAACACCATAAAACCATTTAATACAAAACTAAAACCATAAAAAAAATATTATTCAAATATATTTTTACACAACAAACAACATATGTAATATCAAAGCCCAATTGTAGTAAAGCAAGAACAAACATAAAATTTTGTCGAACTTCTAGAGCATAGAGTATATCATAAAGATAAAGTGTGTGATCGCCCCATAAATTTAGTTTGTAGGTACCTATCCCTATCATTATTCCTCATGTATATGTATTTACTTCCCTTTGGAATTTCATGAAATTCCATAAAGGTTGTTCGATCCCTTGCTATGTGGTTGGTTGCTCCTAAGTCTATAGTCCATAAAGAAACAAATTCAGCAAGCATTAAACAACTGCAAATGTATAAGTTAAAGGGATGATTTTGGTTCAACATTACTGATTAGTACTTAAAAGTGCATTTTTATCAAGGTTTTATATCATCATTTTGCACTTAAAGTATCAATAACTCCTTAACTAAAGCATGTTTTATAATAACATATCCAATAATATAAAATACCTTTAATTAATGGTAAATGTTTATCTTAAATTTAGGCCCGTCACATAAATAAAAGGATTGATTGATGAGTTTAAGTTTTGAAATTGAAAGGACAAAGAGAGGGCCAAACTTAGAAAAGAGATGTTGATGCAGTCCAAAGCGGAATACTATTTGGTAATTGTGCCATATCTGAAGCTGTAGATCTCGGATTTAGGTCTGCTTTATATGGATGGAAAGGTAAGACATAGACCTATAACTTTCATGTGGAGTCCAAGATTTAAAAAGGTCGTTTTCAAGTCCAAATTATAGCAACAATGAAGAAGTCTGAATCTGTCTTGCAACCTAGACACTATTCAGTGTTCAGCCCATATCTTGAGTTCTAGAAGTTCAAATGACCTCAATTTTTTTTTCCTTGGATAGATAAGAAAATTTCCTATAACTTTCATGGTACAAGTGGTTTCAGTTCTGATGCTAGCAATGATATTTTATTCAGACAAGAAGATAAGGATTTTCACCAAGTCAAGAGTTGGCCACCCACTCAACAATTAGTCATCAAATCAATAGTTTCAAATTTTGGCCTATAAAAGGAGGCATTTGCCATGTATTTAGGATCTTGGCTGTTCAGATTAAGATCTTGTTCTTTATATTTCTCTTTATATTTTTTGCAATTCTTAAGTTTTGCTTTCATTAATATCTTGTTTATGCTTTTCATTTCCTTTCCTTTACCTAGTTAACTTGTATCTTATTTATGTTTTTATTTTGTTTATTTATGTTTCTCTCTTTCATTATGTTTAGCTAAGTTTATTATGTTAAGGTGAAAAAGTTACACTAATGGTGTAAGAATAAGAATAGTGTAAACTCAACATGGACCTTAATATTTAATATTAACATGTCTTATCTTTTTATCTTACTAATTCTTAATACCTTGTTTGTTAAATAGTTAATCTAGATTTGTGTTGTATAACACTTGGTACAACAAATGCTTGGCACTCTTATAGCCCAACCGTATGGTATTACCTACACCTATGCTATGAAAGGATCTTGATTTGCTGTTAACATAAGTTAGCATCATGAATTCCTGACAATATTTAAAAGTTTTGTGTTACTTAAATAAGATAATTAATATGATCATGTTAACAATTTATAATGAGCTATTAATGATAAATCATCCGATTGTAACCTCTTTTGTGTGTGGTTTCCAGTTGGATAATAAGAGTTTATACTATACTTGTTTGAAATACCATTAGTGGATCCTTTAACCTTGACATTTGTTTTTATCATTATTTAATTCTTACATTAATCTTCCATCTCAAAGTTCTCATCAACTTCTTCTTCTTCTTCTTCTTTTTCTTCTTTATTATTATTGTTGTTGTTTATAATTTATATAGTTAACCTCCATGTGGTTCGACCTCGATCTTGCCGGGTTATTTATTACTTCGACACTCCTGCACTTGGGAGAAGACATCAATCTTTTGGTCGTTGCCGAGAAGGTAAATTCTTGTACAAATTATAGTATTTATTTTATTTTTGTTTTTCACTTTTCTTGTATCTAACTTTGTTTCCTTTTCTTTTCTTTTGTTTTCTTTTTCCTTTTATTCTCTTTCTGCACGTGAATGAGTGTTTGGTCACGTACATTAAGTGATAGACTTTATATGGTATCCTCATTATTTTCAGAAAATATGGCTGAAGAAGATAATTAGTCACTTCATAATAAGAATAATGAGAATAACCGTGTTAGAACACTTAGAGACCACATGAATCCCATAAGAACAAGTGCACCCTCATGCATGGTTTTTCTTCCCGATGCATCTCATTTTAATTTTAAGCCAGACATTATTCAACTTTTACCTTCTTTTCATGGCTTAGATCTAGAAAATCCATACTCGCATTTGAGAGAATTTGAAGAAGTTTGTAATACCTATAATGACTTAAATTATAGCATGAATACCATTAGATTAAAGCTTTGTCCTTTTTCATTAAAAGATAAAGCTAAAACATGGCTACAAAATCTTAGGTCAGGATCCATTCGTGCTTAAGATGAAATGCAACAACAATTTTTAAAGAAGATTTTTCCATCTCACAGAACCAACTCTTTCAAAAGACAAATCACCACTTTAACTCAAAAACCATGTGAAACATTTTACCAATGTTGGGATAGGTATCGAGACTTGCTTAATACTTGCCCTCATCATAGTTTTGAAACATGGAGATTGGTTTCATAATTTTATGAAGGGTTAACACCTAAAGATAGGTAAATGGTGGAATTTATGTACAATGTAACTTTTGAAAATAAAGACCCTGATGAATCAATGGAGTACCTAGACTTGCTATCTGAAAATGCTCAAAATTGGGACACTACAAGCACTTTTGAGGCACTAGGTAAAACTCAACCTCATACATCTAGTGGAGGTATGTACAACCTTAGGGAAGATCATGACCTCCAAGCCAAATTTGCATCTTTAGCTAGAAAAGTCGAGGCACTAGAATTGAAAAAGAGTGGTCAATTAAAATATGTTTAAGACATTGTGTGTCAAATGAAATAAATGAACATGCAACCAATAACTGTCCAACTTTGCCTTCTTTTAAGGAATGCCTCCATGAACAAGCCCATACTTTAAATAGTTTCCAAAGGCCCAATCATAATCCTGGTTGGAGAGACCACCCAAATTTAAGTTGGAAGAGTGATAATAATAATGCACAAACTTCACAGCCACAATTTCAATCACCTATAATTTTCAAAATTCTCATGGATATGGACCTTCTTATGCTCCACGTCCTAGAAGAAATCTTGAGGAAATATTGCATGCATTCATTGAAAAGCAAGAGACAATCAACACTCAACTTGCTCAAAGCATGACAAATTTTAAAGATGCTCTTGCAAAATTCACATATGCTCTCAGTTTTCAAGAGAAAGGTAAGTTTCCATCTTAACCACAACAAAATCCAAAGGGGCAATACAATGTAAATGCAACTAGTTCTGGAAGCTAGCACATGGATCAAGTCAAATCAGTCATCACTCTTCGCTGTGTTACGGTTATTGAAAAACCCCCTTTTGAACCTTGTGAGAAAGATGATGAGTTAATCTCTAAGGGTAAGGAAGGGGTTGAATCTGAATATTGTAAAGAAAAGACTGATTCCCCGCCACCATTTCCATTTCCTCATGCACCAAACAAAGGAAAGTCAGTCACAACTCTAAAATCTTTGAAACTTTCAACTTGTAAGGATCAATAGACCTTTGTTGGATGCTATTAAACAGGTACCTTCTTATGCTAAATTTTTAAAAGATCTGTGTATTGTGAAGAGAAAACTGAATGTGAAAAAGAAAGCCTTTTTAGCTAAACAAGTAAGTGCCATTCTTCAGAACAATAATGCTTTGAAATATAAAGACCCTGGTTGTCCTACAATTTCTTGCTTTATTGGAGAACATAAAATTGAAATAGCTTTACTTGATCTTTGAGCTAGTGTGAATTTACTTCCATATTCATTCTTTTAGAGTCTTTATCTAGGTGAGTTAAAACCAACTTCTGTAACTCTTTTACTTGCTGATAGATTTGTTAAAGTGCCTAGAGGAATAGTTGAAAATGTGTTAGTACAAGTTGATAAATTCATTTATCCTGTGGATTTTATTGTTTTTAATGATCATGCAGCATTGAAATATCTTCTCTTTAAGAAAGATTATAAGGCTAGATTGGTGCGGTGGATTTTGTTACTTCAAGAATTTAATGTCATAATCAAAGACAAGAAAAGCACTGAGAATGTTGTCGCTAGATTGGTGCGGTGGATTTTGTTACTTCAAGAATTTGATATCCAATCAAAGACAAGAAAGGCAATGAGGCATGTGGGGGTCATTTCTCATCAAGAAAGACAATTGTAAAAATCTTACAAAGTGGATTTTACTGCCCACCATGTTCAAGGACTCACACGCATTTTGTAAGACTTGTGAAAATTGTTAAAAGTTAGGATCTATTTCAAAACGTCACATGATGCCTTTAAATCCTATTCTTGTCATTGAGATCTTTGATTGTTGAGGTATAGATTTCATGAGTCCATTTCCTCCATCATTTGGTTTTTTTTTTTTTTATCAAATGTAAGAAGTATATTAGATCAAAAAGAGCAAGGCAAGCTTGCAATACAAGCTAGAAACCATCATAGTTTAGAATATATACATAAATTCAAATAGGGAATAAACTCTCCATAAGAAACATAAACTGAAAATCAGCGAAATACAAGCTGAAAATAGCAGGCCTAAACCTAAGCAAACAGAATTCCAACAACATATAGCATGAACAACCCTCATGCAGGGAAGTTCCAAAAAGCCAAACACCCCCAGCCAAGCCAACTAACTGAAGGAGAGATAACAAGCAGCATCTTATCCCCAGCAAGAGAGCCAGGAACCAAACATCCTGCATAAAGCAGCAGCAACACCAAAGAGGTGATCCAAGGACGTGTCTAGAAACCAGTCAAGGAGAACAAGCATCACAATCAGCCTCCACCCATTATGAAGCGCATATAGAGCATCCCACAACCGGAGCAAGGCAAACAGAGCTGTAAAAATCAGCAAAACAGGCTCTTTTGTTGTAATCCAGAAGAACAAACAAAAAGTAACCCTCTTTCAGCTATAAGAAACAGGCTAACAACTAAAGCAGCACAGCCCAAAAGGCCAACAACACAAAATAAAAGTGTAGTAACAGACCCATAGGCCATCAAACCAATAAAACAAAGGCTAACAACATAGCAACAAAAGAACTAACAATTTCTTATACAACATCATAAAGAGGGAGAGGAGGCAGAGGCTGTGCTGCCTGTGGTCTCAGCCAAAGAAGAGCTGCTGGGGTGCTGTTGTTTCTTTTTCCCAGCACGGGCTGAAGTAGCAGCTGCCTTGCTTCTGGTCAGGTATTGTCTCCTTGGAGGTGGCTCAGCATCATCATCTTCAGACACAAGCATAATCAGAGGAGATGTAGGAGGATGGATGGGAGGAGGATATGTTAATTTGACCCGTTTGCGAGTAGAATTATCTATTCGCTCATCTTCCATCACAGCAGCCTCTGCAGACATTGGATCAAATCCAGACACACCTTGAGGCATTTCTTGAGGGTGCTGTTTTACAACAGCTTCAGTGTCTACTGAGGGGGAACAACCAGAAGGAGTGGGTGTTGTTTGTGCCCGTTGTTTGCGCTTGTTGTTGTGATTATTGATGCATGCTAATGTATTATGCCCCAATGACCTGCATTTCTTACAACATCTCGGGAGTGATTTATATAGAACTTTCTAGACCATGGTTACTCCATTGGGTAAGGAGATGTTAATCAATTTTGGTAATTCAGCTAACAAATCAGTCTCAACTAACACCTGGGCATAGGATAACCTAGTCATGGAAGATGTTGGGTTGTCTAGGTGAAGAGGTTTCCCTATCACACTTGCTAGTTTGGATAGGCAAATCGGGGACCAACATTGAAGCGGTAGATTAGGGAATCTGATCCATATGGGCATCCTAACCATATCAGAGGTATCAAAATCAAAAAATTCAGGCATTATCTTTAGAATCATAAGCCGGCCAAGCACATGGTAAGGCCCCCATTCAAAACTTCTAACATATCCAGCTCAGAGTTAAAAGTGAGTATTAACTAACCAGAATCATGCATGGAAAAATTTACAAGGCATTTCCAGGAATTAGTGACAAATGTAGATATTGAAGTATAACCTGGAAATTTGCCAGCAATAAACCCAATTAAGCTGAACCTCTACCGGTCTTTATAAATTCCCACGTCCGTATCCAAAAAGGTGCATGTTGAGTTAGCCGTGAAATTGGAGAAGTGAACTAAAGAAGGTGATGGGGGAATAGTAGGAGCATCTGAGGAAGGGACTGGGGAAGAAGGCCCAAGACATTCAGCTGAAGCTTTACCCGACATTTGAGAAGGTGATGTAGCCTCAAGTCCCGGCATTGTCTCTGGGTTCGAGACACCAACTCCAGGCCGTGGGTTTGAAGACCCAGGGTCTCCCAATAAGCCACTGCGATGTAGATCATGCCTAGAAGACCCAGATTGAGCAGCAGAGGGTGTACGGTAACATCCTCTATTTTGGTACTTGGCCTGAACCCTAGGTTGTTGGTAAAGATTGACAACATCAGCGAAGGTGACAGAGGTTCGTGTCGGACTGGGATGAGTGGGGGAGTTAGTGGGTCTCTATATATCCGGAGAAATACTCCAGCTCAAGGGCCGTTGGGGGTTCAAGCTGGAGAGTCTAGATGAACAGTAAATATAGTCTTGCTGAGCAGACCGCATCACTGATGACTTTTTTTTAGATTTGGCCATCGATGATATACCAGAGAAGAGCCTATGACAGTGCGGGAGATAAGAGAAGGCAGAGTTGTACAGGGAGAGCATTGACAGTAGCACTGAACGCTCCTTACAACCGAGAGAATCTCTCTAACTTTCTCTCACTCAACCGACGACTGAGACTGAGAGCTCTTTCTTCCATCATTTGGTTTCTTGTATATATTAGTCGCAGTAGATTATGTTTCAAAATGGATAGAGGCAATTCCAAGTCAAAACAATGATCACAAAACAGTGATAAAATTTTTAAAAGAAAACATTTTAAGTCGATTTGGAATCCCTCCAACCATGATAAGTGATGGTGGAACACATTTCTGCAACAAGCCATTTGAGTCTTTAATGAAGAAATATAGAATCACACACAAAGTTGCTACCCCTTATCACCCTCAGACGAGTGGACAAGTATAACTTGCTAATAGGGAGATCAAACATATCTTGAAGAAAACAGTGAACCCTAATCGAAAAGACCGGTCTTTAAGACTTAATGATGCACTTTGGGCTTATCGAACTGCTTATAAAACATCATTTGGTATGTTACCTTACAGACTAGTCTATGGAAAACTTTGTCATTTGCCTGTAGAACTTGAACATAAAGCTTATTGGGCTATTAAAGCTTTTAATTCAAACATTGATGATGCTAGTCAGCTGCAAAAATTACAAATAAATAAGCTCGAGAAAATAAGAAATGATGCATATGAAAATTCAAGAATTCATAAAGCAAGAATCAAAGAGTTTCATTACAAGAAAATACTCAGAAAAACATTCAATGGTGGTCAAAAAGTCTTACTTTATAATTCTCGACTCCATTTATTTCCTGGAAAACTAAGATCAAGATGGAGCGGTCCTTTTATTATGAAATATGTGTATCCATATGGAGCCTGTGATATAGAAAATCCAAACAATGGCAATGTTTTCAAGGTAAATGGACATCGCTTGAAAGTTTACTTTAACAGTTTTTCAGTTGAACATGACTCTATTGAATTGGGTGATCCTGTATATAAATATTGATTCATTTTTTTTCTCACATTGTTTTTATGTTTGTTTTTTGTGTGACTATTATTTTGCTAGTCTCTCTCACCCCGTTCAAATGGCGGATGACGGTACTCCATGACTCTTAAGTCGGTTCTTTCAGTTTCCCATGATAACTGATATCTGTGTATATGTTTGTGCAATTCTTTGCTTTTTCTCCTTTCTTTGCATCTCGTCTCAAATTCTCATTTGAAAATGGACACCACTCTTGAAAAATTAAAAAATGATTTTCCTGCTTTGCCTCCAAATGCGATTGCTAAAATTTGCTGTGCTAGGTGATACGATCCAAGCAAGGTCGAATTCAGATTTTGACGTAAAATGTGCAACTATCCAGTTTTACGACAATAGTCCTAATTCTCAATCCTACCATTAGATTGGGCTGAAATTTTACGTGGAGTCTCCTGGCATGTTGTCCTATGTTGGGTTAAAATATCATGTCAATCGGAGTTCGGCAAGGCATCCAAACACGGGTCAACAGAGGTTGTTCAAGTTTTGTTATTTACTTCCTTTTGACTTGTGGACTTCCTATTTGGCTAGGATTCTTTTCCTAAAAGGATGTGACAGCTTATTTTGGGAATCTCCTAACTCTATAAAGATCTTTAATGGGCTGCAACATAGTTTCCAAGTGTGGCAAGGATTCATAAATGTTTCAGAATCCTTTTCTTACAATGATTCCTTATTCATCCTAGCTACAAAAAGGAAAGAAGATTTCAGAATTAATTCCACCTTCAGATTTGATTCTCCTAGCTTATATGGGACTTCTAAAAAGCACAAATCTGATCCTATCATATTTAGGATATTAAATTCGGATTTATTTATTTTATTGTCATTTTCTTCTTAGTTTAGGTTTATTTATATTATTTGGGTTTAATTGTAAGTGGGCATCATATAAGTCCACATAAAGGGTCCATTAGGGTTTATTTTTGTTTGCAGTCACTATAAATAAGGGCATAACCAGACATGTAAGAAAAGACAATTCAGATTAATAAAACTTCTTGTTTGCCGCACTTTGTGTGTGTGTGTGTTGGTGAGATAATCTCTCTTCCTTGGTTCTCTAAAGAACTGAAAACGACTTATCAAAAAATAACTGGCTTCGTGGCGTCATCCTTATACTTCTCGTTCACAAATCTATATTCGTTGGGTGGGGGTTTTTGTTTCCAATAATGCTGGTGCCTAGGTACAAGTTATCTTTGTGTCACACTCCTATCAAACCTGATTTACTTGGCTTTCCGGGAATTGGTGTCTTTGCGTGTGGGTTGCGTGACCACATGATCATGAGGTTCACATCATTTGGTATTAGAGCTTGGCTCCATTAATCAGGTTATATCCTTCTGAAATTTTCGTTTCTTGTTGTTTCCGCAAAAAAAATAAAAAATAAAAAATTCCTTAGTGTCCAATTTTTTCTTCTCTTGATTTCGTATCATATAAAAAAAAAGTTATTTTGTTTGGTTCCTGACCAAAATATATCAGTGGCATAAAAAATAAAATAAAAGAAAAGAAAAAAGTCATTAAAAAAGGCATTTGTTTGTTTTTGCCCTAGAAAAGTAAACAAAGGAAAATTCGACCAAATCAACTCAGAACGAGCTCAAATTTGATTTTGTTATTATTGGGACCCTAATCGCACCATGTATTGATTTTTGTGCCAATTGGATATCGTTTGCTTTGGGTTTCAAATTCAGGTCTAATTAGGTCTGATTCATAACGTTTTTGCGTCAGTCTATCAAACCTTATCATAAATTGCCTAAATTTCATATTCTGTCTATGTGGGTTGGTAGAGCGCTATATCTGAAATTTTAGCTCAATTGGAAATCATTGACTTTAGGTTCCAGATTCGGACTTAAATCGTCGTAAACGAGTCTGTTTTGCGTCAACTTTTGAAATTCAGTTTCTCTTTGTTGTTTTCGTTTCTTTCAATTTATTTTCATCATATCCAACATATTTGGGTGTTGTTTCATCATTTTTTCATATTTTGTTTCTGTTTTTTTTATTCGAGTCTTCAGTTTCATTCATATTTCGGATAGACTCGCTAGACTATCATCGCAGTTTTGTTTTTTCTTATTTTTTGGTTTTTATTGCCTCTTGAGTCATATATATATACATATTTGGACTGCGCTGCTAAATATTGGTTCTATTTGGTGTTGGTTTCAGTTCTGCAAGAACCACAAGAAGGTGAGACGAGAGGTGTGAGCGTGTGAGGATATTAAGAGTGTTTGAGCGAAACACGAGCGATGTGAGGTTTTTTTTTTCCACTAACCAATTTTTGCAGGTACTATGTCAGAAAAAAACAACACACCGCACCCTCCCGATGTAGAACTTAAATTCCAAATGCAAGCCATGACGAAGATGATGGAAAGAATGAATTTCACGATGGGGAATGTGTGTGACAGACTTGAGAAGGTGGCAAAACATGGTAATGTGGCTGGAACATATACCCAAGATGTGAGAAAGGTTGGGGCTGAATTGAAATCATACCATGGCAGTGGGGCTGAAAGGCTAAAGTGGGATGATTATGAGGATTTTGAGGAGGACGTTGATGATAATGGTGATAATGGTTTTAACGATGAGACCATAGGCTATCGGGAAGGTTTTCGGCAGCCTAGAAACAGAAGGGATTTCATGTATTTTGATGAGGTGTTATGGCAAAAGAAAAGGAGGATTCAAAAGGAGAGGTACGCCAAAATCCGAATCTGACCTTACTTGGGTCGTATCACAGAGCTGAACCGTATCACTAGCTCTGATACCAACTGATACGAACCTCGTGATCACGTGGTCACGCAACCCATAATCAAGATTGAAATAGGTCTGATAGGAGTGTGACACAATGGAAACCTTCCCCAAGGCACCAACGCTATTGGAATGAGTAGAATGACGCCACGAAGCCAGTTAATCTTCGATAAGTCAAATTCAGTTCGTTCAAGAACTGAAGAATGTAAGAATCACTCTCACACGTTAAAACTAAAAAATTCAGAATATTAATCATCAAAGCTGCCGAAATTTTGGCTTACATGAGTTTAAATAGTCCTTGAAAAGTTAACCCTAATGGACCCCTTATATGGACTTATATGAGTTCCACTCAAAAGTGGCCCAAAACCCTAAACTGAAAAGCCCATAACCTGATCCAAACAAGCCTTGGACCCTAGCTCAAAATAAAGTTTTAATTGAGCCCAAACATGAAAGAAAATAATAAAAATAACTAATATGTTATTAAATACCACCAGCCCTTCTTTCCTTATGTAGCTAGGATGAATAAGGAATTCTTATAAGAAAAAGATTCCGAAACATTAATGAATCACTGCCACACTTGTAGATTATATTGCAGCTCATTAAAGATCCTTGTGGAACTAGGAAATTCCCAAAACAAGCTGCCACATCCTTGTAGGAAAAGAATCCTAACCAAATAAGAAATCCACAAGTCAAATGGAAGTAAATAACAAAATTCGTACAACCTCCATTGACCAGTATTGTGGTTCCTTCCCGAACTCTGATTGACCTGAATTTTTAACCCAAGGTAGTAAGATACGTCTGGAGAGTCCACATAAAATATTAGTCCGATCCAACGGTCGGATTGAGAATTATGATTGTTGCCGTAAAGTTGGATTGTTGCGCTTTTTACGCCAAAATCCGAATCTGACCTTACTTGGGTCGTATCACAGGGCTGAACTGTATCATTGATTGAGAATTATTAAGAGAAGAATAGAATTTTCCAAAATGAGAATTATTATTGATTGCATCGTATATTTATATAAGAGTATATACATTTATTCTCATCTATTAGGAATCCAGCACTTCCTCGAAATTCATTATCCTATTACAGTAGGGAACTCATGTATAAGTTATTCATTCCTAATATATCTCTAATCAGGATTCCTAACACTCCCCCTCAAGTTGGAGAGTGGATGTCCTGCACTCCCAACTTGTGAATCATAGGAATGAAGACATCTTTTCCCAAGGGTTTGGTGAAGATGTCTGCCAATTGATGTTCAGAATGAACATGTCTTGTTATCACAGAACCATCTTGAATTTTGTCCCTGATATAGTGACAGTCCATCTCAATATGTCGGGTGCGCTCATGAAAGACTGGGTTGGCTGCAATGTGTAATGCAGCCTGGTTATCACAATATAGCAAAGCAGGTTCATGATGTAAAAGGCTTTAATCCCTCAACATACATCGGAGCCATGTCAACTCACAACATACTCTTGTCATTGCACGATACTTTGCCTCTATAGAGGAGAGTGAGACTATTTTCTGTCGTTTTGATCTCTAGTGTTGTAACCCATTTTTGGGTCCCCATGAAAAAATAAAATAAATAGCCAAAAGAGTTTAGAAAAAATAACAGAAGGCAGAAGCGCTCAGGAAACAGTCAGAAAATTGGTCATGAAATTCAAAAATACAAGGATTAAATTTTTGACAGTATATTCTTGAAGGATGAAAGCCCTATTGAGAAGGAAAATTTGAATTTTAAGGAGAAAAACCCAAATTTGGATGTTTATGGACTTAATTGGATTTTTTATGGACTTAATGGGATTTTTAGGGACTTAATTGGATTTTTATTTGAATTTCTGAAGGATTTGATTGCAAGAAAAATTAATTTTTAAGTCAATTTGGGCTTTAATTTGAAGAAATTTAAGTTCTAGGGCCAAAATATATTTTTTAGGAATTTATTGGGTCAAATCAGGGGCTTAATTGCATAAATATTGAAGTTTAAGGGCCAATTAGGGATTTAATTAAGAAAATCCGAAACCAGGGACCAAATTGGAAGAGGCGCGTAAATGGAGGGGCTGCAATTTTTCGGTTCAGGGGTTTAATTGAAGAAATTGAAAGTTTATTGATCAATTAGGGGCTCAATTGCATAAATCAGAGGCCAAGGACCAAAGTGAAAAAGGCGGCCAACAAGAGGGGCGGGGACCGAATTTGGGGGACTGATTTGAAGTTTAGCCATTTAAATGAAACGGCGCGTTTTACCCAAAACGACGCCGTTTCATATATATTAAAAAAAAAAAAAAAGGAAGATCAGAACGGTGTCGTTTTGAACGACACTGTTTATCTTCCTCCTTCCCCCCGTTTAACAGAACAAAAGAAGAGAAAAATTCGAAAATCTTCCCGCGCTCTCTCTCTCCTCGCCCCCACCACCTTTAGATATTGGCCGACCAGCCGTTACACCCCATGGTCCCCCACGGTTCTGCCCCTATAAATAGGGAAGAAAACCGAAAAGAAAAAGAGGGAAGAGACCCCGAGAGGAATAGAGAGAGAGAAAACCGAAGGGAGGAGAGAGAGAGAAAACCGCCTGACCCGCCGTCCGTAAGCCAAGCTGCCACTGTCTCCGCAGCAGCACCGCCAGCAAGTCGTCGTCTCCGCCGTGCCAGGTACGCTGCCCTCCCCCCTGCACATTTTTTTTTTCTTTTTTGTTTCTTAAATTTCGTCTCCTGCATGCAGAGGCGTTCTGCATGCAGGGGACGGGGGGGGAATAATCCCCCCCCCTGCGTTTTTTATTTCCTCTGGGCCAGACATTGTCTGGCCCAGAACTATGTGGACCGGGCCAGAGAGATCTGGCCTAGTCCGACGGTCTGGGCCGGGTCCGGCCCAGACCGAGGTTAATTTTTTTTGGGCCGAGTTCGGCCCAGTACCTTTTGGGCTGAGGTCGGCCCAGTGCCTTTTGGGCCGAGTTCGGCCCAGTATATGTTGGGCCGAGTTCGGCCAGTACCTGTTGGGCCGAGATCGGCCCAACGACTGTTGGGCTGGGTCCGGCCCAGTTTAGTTTGGGCCGGCCCAGCCCTTTTAATATATAAATATATTATAATTAAATTATATTATTATTATTATTATTATTATTATATGTGTATATATGTTATATATATAAAAATGTATTTATATATATATAAAAAATATTTCGAAAAAAATCTAAAAAAAAAATATTGTTGATTTTTCTGCATATTTTTGTCAAAAATGTTTTAATTCTGGTTTGTATTTTTATACTGTAAAGATACAAAACCAGTATTAAAATACCCGGTTTTCGTCAAAACATCAAAGATTTTCAGAATAAAAAATGTTTTTTGCTTTCAAAAAAATTCTAAAAAGTCCTTAAAAATGTTGTTGATTTTTCTGCATATTCTTATCAAAATGGATTAATATTGGGTTGTATTTTTATACCGTAAGGATACAAGCTCAGTATTAAAATACCTGATTTTCACCAAAGCATAAAAAAAAAATATTTTCCAAAAATTGTTTTTGTTTTAAAATACGGCCTAGTCTCTCCAATATATATACATAAATATTATAACATCATATTTTCACACAACAAAGAAAATTTTCAAAACAATATATGTATTAACATGCATTTTGGCTTTAATAACCAGTTTATTCAAGCCATGATAATTAGGCCAATATTTCAAAAATTCTAAAAAATCTTTTTGTTTTATTTTAGTATTTGGGATTACGAATTTATACGTAAAACGTATTCCTAAGTATTATTAATAAAATTTTGGTATGGACGTTAGAACGGTTAGGATTTTTACCCGATAAGATAAAAGACCTTCTTACTGAGGAGGATTTTTCTTGAATCATAGACAGATCAACGACTAGGAAAACACAACAACACTTTAGTTTTTTATCAGACAATAAAACAATGCAGCTTACCTTAGGTAAGGCGTATTTAGGGTGCTAATACCTTCCCTTTACGCAACCAGTCTCCGTACCCGATCTCTGAGACCAGTTAGGGTTCCTAGTGACCAAAATACTAGGTGGCGACTCCAAAGAACCAAATAAAAATAAAATAAAAAATTTTCGCCAGTCGAACTCGCAATTGAAAATTATATTGGATTTTTGGGGGGTGCGACATCTAGGATATCAATGAGGGTCTAAGGAACACACAATAACTGGTGGTAGACCTCCAAGTCTGAATAGGCTCTTAATTTGTAATCAGTGTGTGAAGGAAAGAATAAGCCTTGACCAGGTGCTCCTTTTAGATATAGGACAACTCGAAGAGCAGCTTTCATATGAAGCTTCCGAGGTTGGTGCATAAATCTGCTCAGAACATGCACAGCATAAGTGATATCTGGTCTTAAAACAGTCAAATAAATCAATCTACCAACCAATCTTCTAAAACAAATCGGATCTTTAAGCAAGTCACTCTTATCCGATAACTTTAAGCCACGTTCCATAGGTGTATCAATAGGGGCCACACCCAACAATCCTGCATCCTTAATAATTTCCAATGCATATTTACATAGAGAAATGAAAATTCTGTTCTTAGAAGCTGAGAGCTCTATACCAAGGAAGTATTTTAAGGGGCCAAGATCCAGCAGAGCAAATAGCTTCAGAGAACTTGGTGAACCATTGGCATGGTGCTTGTTTCAGCCCGTATAAGGACTTATGGAGATGGCATACCAAGTCTTCCTCCCCCTGTCGAAGAAGCCCTGGCGGCGAAGACATATAAATCTCCTCTAATAGTTCACCGTGGAGAAAGGCATTGTGAATATCCAATTGGTGGAGGGTCCAACCGTGAGCGGCAGCCAAAGCAAGCAAGCAACGGACAGAAACAATTTTAGCAATTGGGGAGAAAGTGTCTTGATAGTCGATACCCTCAAGTTGGGTGAAACCCTTAGCCACCAAACAGGCTTTGTATCTCTCCACGGAGTCATCAGACCGGTGCTTGACTTTGTATACCCAGCGACAGCCAATCAAAGTTTTTCCCTGTGGAAGAGAAGTGAGTGACCAAGTACCATTCTACTGAAGAGCTTGTAGTTCAAATAGCATGGCGGCTTGCCACTCAGGATGAGCAGCTGCTTCTGAATAGGATTTTGGTTCCACAGTATGGCTAATTTGAGCAATAAATGAATGATGTGGAGATGTATATCTGTGATAGGAAACATAATTAGATAATGGATATCGAGTACCTTTGTTCAGACCTAGTGGGGAGGAGGGTGATTGGCCGGAGAAAACATAGGAGCAGACATAGTCACGAAGTTTGACTGGGGGCCAGTATGGCGGATGGATCGGCGAAGCGGGGTGGGTGCAGGTGTGTTTGGGGGGCTGATGTCTAAAGAGAATGGGGTTGGCGTAATGGAACCTGGTTCCAAAGAGGGTGAAGTAGTGGAGGGTGGTGTTTGAGCCGAAATGGTGGTGGAAGGTGTGTTGGAGCAATCAATGGGATGAGTGTCAAGGGTGATGGGTTTGGGATGAGTGCCACTGATATATTTTGGTTAGGAACCAAATGAAATAACTTTTTTTTTTATATGATACCAAATGATGTGAACCTCGTGATCACGTGGTCACGCAACCCACACACAAAGACACCAATTCCCGGAAAGCCAAGTAAATCAGGTTTGATAGGAGTGTGACACAAAGATAACTTGTACCTAGGCACCAACACTATTGGAAACGAAAACCCCCACCTAACGAATATAGATTTGCGAACGAGAAGTATAAGGATGACGCCACGAAGCCAGTTGTTCTTCGATAAGTCGTTTTCAGTTCTTTAGAGAACCAAGAAAGGGAGATTATCTCACCAACACACACACACACACACACACAAAGTGCGGCATACAAGAAGTTTTATTAATCTGAATTGTCTTTTCTTACATGTCTGGTTATGCCCTTATTTATAGTGACTGCAAACAAAAATAAACCCTAATAGACCCTTTATTTGGACTTATATGATGCCCACTTACAATTAAACCCAAATAATATAAATAAACCCTAAACTAAGAAGAAAATGACAATAAAATAAATAAATCCGAATTTAATATCCTAAATATGATAGGATCAGATTTGTTTCTTTTTAGAAGTCCCATATAAGCGAGGAGAATCAAATCTGAAGGTGGAATTAATTCTGAAATCTTCTTTCCTTTTTGTAGCTAGGATGAATAAGGAATCCTTGTAAGAAAAAGATTCTAAAACATTTATGAATCCTTGCCACACTTGGAAACTATGTTGTAGCCCATTAAAGATCTTTGTAGAGTTAGGAGATTCCCAAAATAAGCTGCCATATCTTTTTAGAAAAAGAATCCTAGCCAAATAGGAAGTCCACAAGTCAAAAGGAAGTAAATAACAAAACTTGAACAACCTCTGTTGACCCATGTTTGGATGCCTTGCTGATCTCTGATTGACATGATATTTTAACCCAACATAGGACAACATGTCAAGAGACTCCACGTAAAATTTCAGCCCGATCCAATGATAGGATTGAGAATTAGGACTATTGCCGTAAAACTGGATAGTTGCACATTTTACGTCAAAATCCAAATTCGACCTTGCTTGGATCATATTACTAGGTGTGAAAGATTGAGGTTGTTAATGAATCATGGAATTTCTAAAGATATTCGCTAGATGATTGAAGCAAAGGTCCGATTATCAGGTGAGTTATCCAATTCTTTCATTTCATACATGCCTCGAATGGGTAAAAGCATTTTTGCAAAGAAACGTCGTGCAAAACAACTGAAAGTCTGTCACAGATGTGCCAGATGGACTTGTAATACAACATGTCATTCTTTAGAAATGGTATCTGTAAATTGTGAGTAAGGGGTCTCTAGATAATCTTCTATTGACTCTTGAGAGGCACCTAATGGAGATGTGCATTATGCAATTCATGATTTATGGCCACAATTCCATAAAGAACATGCTAGACATAGTCTTGGGAATCTGACTAAAAAAGACCATGTTTGCTAGTTTTTAATAAAACTGGATGGGAAGCCTATCCCTGACCCATATAAGGCATTTAAGCCGTTGTTGGATGTAAAACTAAGGGAAGGTGTGAGACACAATCATAACTACCTGTACATACACATCCTTTTTCAAAATAAATAAATAGAGAGAGAGAGAGAGAGAGAGAAACTACAGCTGGCCTATATATAAGTGGTATGATTACATTTTTAGTTTCTCATCTATAAATTCTTCTCTTCCTCCCTTCATTTCTACTCAACCCATACATTCATCAAATATAGAAGTGTGTAGAAATGGCAAGTTCCTCAAGTCATCACATAAAAAATATTTGTGTTTTCGATGGATCCAGTCCTGGAAAAGAAAATGAGTTTTTAGAATCAGCAAATCATCTTGGTCAGATACTAGTTGAGCGAAAGATTCATTTAGTGTATGGGGAGGCACCCTTGGGTTAATGGGGGAAGTGTCAATAGCTGCATTTTTAAGAGGTAGTCAAGTTTTGAGGGTTTTCCTCAAAGATTTATCATAAGGGGACATCATTGGAAAAACAATTGAAGAGGAATTACAAGTCTCCACAATGTCTGATCGAATGAATACAATATTTTAACATGTTGATGCCTTCATTGCCTTACTAGGTGGTCTGGACACATTGGAAGAGATCTTTCATATTCTCTTGGGCCCAACTGCATATTCACCATAAACCCATACGTCTATTAAATGTTAATGGTTTTTATGATAAGTTGTTGTATTTTCTTGATCATGCTATGGAACAAGAATTTCTAACATCTTCAGCATGATAATTCATAATCTCTGCTACTACTGCTGAACAATTGATTAACCAACTATAATCTTTCATCCCTGTAATTGATCCCTCCATGAGTCGCATAAATTGGTCAACTAACGAAAGCCGTAAAAAGCTTAGATTGGATTTGAGCCTTCGTTTGTAAAAACTTTGTGTCTTTTGGTTTTATTATTGTTTTTTGTTGTTTCTTATATTTTTTTAAATGTGCTTTAGGTTTTTTAATGTTCATTATTTCAGGTGATGTCTTCTATACTCTATCTTTCTATATTAGGACATTAAGTACAATATCTCATTTTGGTTGGGGGGAAAGGGTAGTAGTTGATATATTTTTCTTAAAAAAAAAACTAATTGTGTTTTATATTTCATAAACTATTTTAAAATTGTTGTTACTAGGATGACAGAGTAAAATGAGTTATTTTGTTAAAGTGACTCTTGAGACGCATCTTAGTAAACATTCTTAACAAGGCCTATCAGAATACTTCTTGAAATATTCAGGTTTACAAACTCTTGTATTGTGATCACTTGATTCTGCTCATATGCTCATTTAACAAGTATTCTTAAATCTTCATTTCCACACACATACTTTAACATATGATTGTGGATTGCACATTGGATTATTACATTATTTATGTTCTTTTGTTAAAGGTAACAACTAAGGGAAAGGGATAGTATTTAAATTTGCCAAAAAAAACAAAAAACAACAAAAAACTAATGATAATAAAAACATAGATAAGTTTGGTTTCACAACCTTCCTAACCTAAGCAATTAAGCCTGAAGGGGTATTTTAACACCTAATATCCTAAAGTCAACTGACTTGCGAGCTATTGGCCCAACGCTTGTTACATGGGTTAAGGAGAAAAGCTTAAGGGAATCAAACATTGCACTATCTACATATTATATCTGCAACCCGAGTTACTAAGCTCGTAGGGGTGTCTCAACACCTTATGCCCTAAGACCAACTGGTATGAGATTCATTAGCCAAAAGCTCCTTACATGGGTTAAAGATGCATTGTGTTTTAAGTTATATGTATATATTTTTTTTAAAAAAAAAAGATAATAATCTCAACCCAAGGAAGGTAACCTTAAACATTAGAACAAAAATTTTATTTTCTTCCAAGTAAAGTTCCATAACTATATGTTGATATTTTGAGCATAAAAGAAAGGTTCATTAATATCTTGTTTAAGAGGTATTGAGCAGATATATGAATTTAATGAGAGTTTGTGTATATGGATAGATTAATAGAAGTTGAATGATGAATGCCTTGCTTTGTGGAATTTGCAAATTGTTTTTCTATTTGAATGCTTTGATTACTAGGGACTAGAAATAAGCTGGTTAGAGGTGTGATTAGTACTTAAAAGTGCATTTTTATCAAGGTTTTATATCATCATTTTGCACTTCATTATCAATAACTCCTTAACTAAAGCATGTTTTATAATAACATATCTAATAATATAAGATACCTTTAATTTATGGTAAATGTTCATCTTAAATGTAGGCCTTGCACATAAATAAAAGGATTGATTGATGAGTTTAAGTACTAAACTTGAAAGGACAAAGAGAGGGCCAAAGTTAGAAAAGAGATGTTGGTGTAGTCTAAACAGGAATACTGTTCGGTAATTGGGCCATATCTGGAGCTGTAGATCTCGAATTTAGGTTTTCTTTATATGGATAGAAAGGTAATACATAGGCCTACAACTTTCATGTGGAGTCCAAGATTTTAAAAGGCCATTTTCAAGTACATATTATAACAACAACAACGAAGTCCGAATTTATCCTACAGCCACTGTTCAGTGTTCATCTCATATCTCGAGTTTTAGAAGTCCAAATGACCTCAATTTTTTTCCTGGAAAGATAAGACAATTTCTTATAACTTTTATGAGTATAGGTGGTTTCAGGTCTGATGTTAGCAATGATGTTTTATTCAAACAATAAGATAAGGATTTTCACCAAGTCAAAAGTTGGTCACCCACTCAACAATTAGTCATCAAATCAATAGTTCCAAATTTTGGCCTATAAAAGGAGGCATTTGCCATGCATTTAGGATCTTGGTTGTTTAGATCAAGATCTTACTCTTTATTTCTCTCTTTATATTTTTTATAATTCTTAAGTTTTGCTTTCATTAATATATTGTTTATGCTTTTCATTTCCTTTCCTTTACTTAGTTAACCTGTATCTTATTTATGTTTTTATTTTGTTTATTTATGTTTCTCTCTTTTATTATGTTTGCTAAGTTTATTTTGTCAAGGTAAAAAGGTTACACTAATGGTGTAATTAAGAATAAGTAAGGTGTAAACTCAACATGGACCTTAATGTTTAATATTAACATGTCTTATCTTTTTATCTTACTAATTCTCAATACCTTGCTTGTTAAATGGTTAATCTAGATTTGTGTTGTATAACACTTGGTACAACAAATGCTTGGCACTCTCATAACCTAACTGTATGGTATTACCTACACTTGTGCTATGAAATGAACTTGATTTGTTGTTAACATAAATTAGCATCATGAATTCCTGACAATATTTAAAAGTTTGGTGTTACTTAAATAAGATAATTAATATGATCATGTTAACAATTTATAATAAGCTATTAATGACAAATCATCCAATTGGAACCTCCTTTTTATGTGGTTTCCAGTTGGATAATAAGAGTTTATATTATACTTGTTTGAAATGCTATTAGTGGATCCTCTAACCTTGACATTTGTTTTTATCATTGTTTAATCCTTACATTAATCTTCCATCTCAAAGTTCTCATCAACTTCTTCTTCTTCTTCTTATTCTTCTTTTTCTTCTTCTTCTTCTTTATTATTTTATTATTGTTGTTGTTGTTGTTTATAATTTATATAGTTACCTCCATGTGGTTCGACCTCGGTCTTGCCAGGTTATTTATTACTTCGACACTCCTGCACTTGGGAGAAGACATCAATCTTTTAGTCGTGTCAATTACCTATGGCTCAATGCAATTATGAGCAAAGTGACCAGGTTTACCATAATTGAATCAATTCATATTCTTGCATTTCTTACTGCTTCATTTCCCACACTTGTGTTTATATCCACTACTACTTACTTTTATTCATCTCTTGCCATGTTTGGGACCCTTTCCTTTATCTTTATATATATATATATATATATATATATATATATATATATATATATATATATATATAGAGAGAGAGAGAGAGAGAGAGAGCCATATGCTCCACACATCTTAGTCTCAAATATGAAAGTCTTGTTTACAAGTTTCTTAGTGTGAATTCTTCAAGCTCAACATAACGAGCAACATCATCAATTGTCTTGATGTTGTCATTGTGGGTAAGGTTAACATGCATGTGTTCCTAATTGCTTGGTAAAGAATGGATAACAACTTGAACTTGTTGTACATCAATCATTTCATGCCTAACACCTTTTAATTCATTGATCATGTTGGACATGACTGTAAGATGCTACCTCATTGTCTAATTTTGGCGCTTCTTGTAACCATCAAATTTGAGGGTTAACTGACGAAGTCTAGTAGTAGAGGTTCCTTCATACTGAATCTTTATTTCATCTCAAACTAATTGGGTTGAACAACGCCTTTCAAAACACAACATTATATCATTTCTCAAGATGCTCAACATCAGCATGCGAGCTACATGATCCTTGCGCTTACAAGTTTGATATGCTTCCATATCAAGCCTATGCTGAGCAGTATTTCCTTGCTCAGGTTCAGTCATCGGTTCTGTGATTGTTTCCAGCATTTCTTGCTCTTACAGGAGATACTCAATCTTACGATGCCAAACATTGTAATTCTTTTCACTTAGTTTATCTTCATAGTTCCAATCAGCAATAATACTCTCAAATGCAGCCATATTGAGCGTTATTGACACCAATTACAAATATTAGTATCTAGTACAATTTAAATTACATTTATTACCACTAAATTCTAAATTAAAGAAATAATAATTTAACATATACAATATAAATGAAAAGAATGTTAAACACTTAATTAATTTCTATTTGTATGGTCTAATTTTTATTGGAAATTTAAATGAGTGCAAAATTATAGTTAATAGTTTCAACTAATAACTCTCATTGATCAATTGTAGATGTTTTCATATATATGGATATAATTTAATTAAAAATTAAATTACATAAAACATGCAATTCAAAATAAATAATCAATTATCTTAACAAAAAAATAGTGAAATAAAAAAAATATAAAAGTAAAAATAATAAATTTTAGAATTATTTTATATTATAGGCACATAAGTAGGGTCTCCAATTACATCATCTACTTTATCAAAGTCATCTCCTCCGAGTTCATGCTACTCAAATCATGGAATGAATTTAGCACCAGTATCCAAACGACATGCGCTTCTTCCAATGCGTCATATACCTTTCTGGGTATACTGACGTTCCCTCTCAAATAATATTTCATAAGCGAGATTGTTGAAATATATAGATTCTAGCCTATATTCCAATGATAGTCATACTAACATCCATTTCGTAGATAGAGAATTTTAAAACGATTAACATTTGATGTTCCATGTAGAATTCGTAATAATTAATCAATTTATATTAACAATTAATCAATATTAATTGCCTCTCATGTTTTTTTTTCAACTGTCAAATGGCAGTTACACATCTATCAAACCAGATGTGTTGTCAAGTTTTTTTTTTTCTCTCAACTACCAAATGGCAATTTTCAATTGACTACAGGGACTTATTAAAATTAACGCACAGTGGGTGTTCTATAGCCAGCACCATAAAATATCAGTTTCCAATTCATATGATTAATTGATATTTTTTTTTCTTCTTCTTCATTTTAATTAATTAACAATTGGTAGTTACACACCTATCATTTATTTGAAAGAAGGGTCTTTCTAATTAATGATAGAAAAAACAAAATCCTAACCAAATTACTTTCTTAAATTTGAATAACAATACATCAAATAAAGTTTTATAAATCCAACGGAAGCATTCTTTCAACACAGAATATACAACTAACATTTATGTAGTAATAGATGTATTGCAAAATAAAAATAAAAAGCATAGCTCTCATACCAACATTCAATTCAAAGGAAACTTAGTTGTCATATGATAATTCACTTTCTTATCCATATATCAATTACTTTAATGCCACTTCCATTACTAGAACTAAAGTGATATTCCATAATATAAACATTTTTGTAAATCTTATCAAGTTAATGCAAAAAGTCCAAGGTTATAGAAAAGAATGAGAGAACTATATTCTTTCAACAAATAAAAAACTGCACTTTTAGTATGTGTTATGTCCCTATATATATAAGTAGAAGAAACAATTATTCTTTTACTAATTTCTATAAATACTTAGATCCATAGACAGACTAGGTCTAACCTAATTACCACCAATTTGCTTGCATGTTTTAGCTAAAAGAGTTTAAGTTTCTGTTATGGCTATTGGTTTCCAAGTTCTGAAGGGAAAACAAATTGCATTAGTTGATTTGTTTTATTTATTTATTTATTACCCTGTTGCTTGGTTCAATTTCAACGTTATTGATTAATGCAGGCCTTTATTTATCTTTTACTTATTCATTTTGCTCCTGTACATATTAAAACCTTGCATTGTATAACTTTGAGGTCAAATTACTAATAAATTCTCTGTTAATTTTTTAAGATCAATAAATTCACTTTTATAATTTATATTTTTTAAAAAAATCATAGTTAGTTGTATTGTCTATGTAAACAATAGGGTTTCTGTAATATTACTTCTTTCATATTATTCTTCTTCATAGGAGGCAATATATATAGTTACAATTCAGAGACTGAATAGGAAAAATATAGAGTAGATAAGCAAGAAAGTTATTTGTTCCTATATATATACAAATACGAATCAATCTAGGATTCCTATATATATACAAATACAAATCAATCTAGGATTTAAAACAGCTCATGCGCACACTCCCCCTCAAGTAGGTGCATAGATATTTATCATGCCCAACTTGTCAATTATATCATGAAATGCCTTCCTGAAACTGCCTTTGTGAGTACATCAGCCGGTTGACTCTTAGATTGTATAAATAGAAACTGTATGATTTTTCCATCGAGATTCTCCTTGATGAAATGACGATCAACCTTAAAATGTTTGGTGTGATCATGTTGAACAGGGTTCTTTGCGATTGCTATAACTGCCTTATTATTATAGAAGAGATTCATAGGTTCAGTATATTCAATCCCTAAATCCCTTAATATATTCCTTATTCATATCAATTCACATACACCATGAGCCATCCCTAGAAATTCAGCTTCAGCACTTGATCTTGCTACTACTTTTGGTTTCTTGCTTTTTCAAGTGACAAGATTACCTTCTACAAACATAAAATAACCAGAAGTAGATTTTTTGGTCGTCTGATCTCCTGCCCAATCAGAGTCTGTATATCCTTTAATGTTAGAAATACTATTTTTTATGAACAACAATCCTCTTCTTGGAGAACCTTTTAAGTACCGTAAGATTCGATATATTGCTTCCATATGTTCTTTACTCGGTGCATGAATGAACTGACTCACCACGCTTACTGCATATGATATATCAGGTCTGGTATAGGATAAGTAGATTAGCCTTCCAACTAATCGCTGATAACGATCCTTGTCTGTTGGATCTTGATCTGGAAAAATTCCCAGCTTATGATTCATCTCCATGGGCGTTTCTACTGGTTTGCAACTAAGCATTCCAGTTTCAGTTAGTAGGTCTATCATATATTTTTGTTGTGAAAGAGATATTCCCTGCCTTGACCTTGCCACCTCAATTCCCAAAAAATATTTAAGGTGTCCGAGATCCTTCATTTCAAATTTAGTAGCTAGATATCTCTGCAATGCTTTCATTTCACGTGGATCATCTCCTATCATTACCATATCATCCACATATACAATTAAAATGGTTACTCTTCCCTTGTTATGTTTTATAAACAAAGTATGATCAGAGTTACTTTGTTTATAGTCAAACTCCTTCATTGTAGCAGCGAATCTCCCAAACCATGCTCTAGGTGACTGTTTTAGTCCATACAATGACTTCTTCAGTCTGCAGACTTCACATTTTCCTAAGTTGCTGTTAGCTCCAAGTGGTAGTTCCATGTAGACTTCTTCTTCTAGATCACCATTGAAAAATGCATTCTTAACATCAAACTGTTGTAGAGGCCAGTCTCAATTTGCTACTATAGATATAAGAATATGAATAGTATTGATCTTGGCTACTGGTGCAAAAGTATCATGATAGTCTATCCCATACCTTTGTGTATATCCTTTTGCGACTAGTCTAGCTTTATACATGTCAATACTACCATCTGGGTTGAGTTTCATAGTGAACACCCATCTGCATCCAACTATCTTCATTCCTTTGGGCAGCGGAACTAGTTCCCACGTAGCATTTTTCTGTAAAGCCTCCATCTCTTCATTCATTGTCTTTCTCCATTTTTGATTAGCCAATGCATCCTGCACATTACTAGGAATAGAAACTGTGGAAAGTTGATTAACAGTAAGTGCATATGAACGAGTCAACGTATGAGAGGACACATAGTTATTAATTGGATATTTGGTTTTGACTGTAAGATCAGGTTCATATTGTTTTTTTTGAATTCCCTTATTCATCCTTTATGGATATCTAGAAGTGGGGTTTGCTGTAGGACAATATGTTTCATTAGACTCTTTAATCCCATGACTTGCATGAGGAACATTCGTGGATGATTCTGCAGGTAATGGTGTAAACAGGGGCGACTCAAATGGTGATGCAAGTTCATCAAGAAAAAGTAGAGCCCCATGTGTGGAATCATTCTCGGTATTAGTGTTGTGATCACAGCCTTGTGGATTCAATTGTCCATTCTCTTCTAACTAGATAGACTCCTCACTTACTTTATCCATCAGAGCCTCTAACTGAGTAAACTCCTCACTTCCTTCATCCATTAGATCCTTATTCTCATTACTGAACTTCTCTCCCTGAAGAGAATGGCTCAAAACTCCCCCAGAGTAATAAGGTATGAGCTCATGAAATAAGGCATCCAATGTCACATGAACTTTTCGAGTGTGGAGATTATAACACCTATATCCTTTCTGAAGATCAGAGTAGCCAACAAATACACAACATTTTACACATAGATCAAGTTTGTTCCATAAGATTTTTGGGATGTGAACAAACATGGTACAACTAAAAATTCAGGGTTCAAGGTTGGGAAAATGGGCAACTGGGAGTAAGGATTGTAACTTTTGTAAGGGTGTTTGAAAATCTAGGACTCACGAGGGTGTTCTGTTGATGATATAAGCAGCAGATTTCACAGCCTCACCCCAATAAAATTTTGGCATGTTCATACTAAAAAGGGAAGCACGTACTACCTCTAATAGTTGTTGATTTTTTCACTCATCTAATCTGTTATGTTGTGGAGTATAAGTGCACGAGGTCTGATGGCGAATTCCATGGCTATGCAGAAAGTTTCCAAGAGACGCAACTACAAACTTGGTGCCATTATTAGACTACACCACACGAATTTGTTTTTGGTACTGAGTTTGTATCATTCTGTGGGATGTCTGGAAAGCTAGACACACATCATTCTTATGTATAAGTAAGGATACCCAAGTCATTCTCGTGCATTCATCAATAAAAGTCACAAAATAACGAGAGCTAGAAATTGTAGGAACCTTTGCAGGACCCCAAACATCAGTGTGAATGACCTCAAATGGTTCTGAACTTTTATTCAAACTTGGGGAATAAGAGATACGGTGACTTTTAGCCAGTTCACATGAATCACAATGAAAATCCAATTCAGTAATACCAGAAAAGAGTACTAGTTGTAGTTTCTTTACATAACCAAAAGAAAGATGTTTTAATCTACGATGCCAAAGCCATATAATTGTCTGAGCCTTGTCTCTGCTACTAACATGATTTGCCTGACTGATTTTTGATTCTCCATTATCTGTTAATTCCAAGTAGTAGAGTTTGCCCTGTCTAACACCATAGCCAAGAATCCTCCACGTTAGAATGTCCTGAAAGACACAAAAGAAGGGCCAAAACCTTACAGTACAATGAAGAGTGGATGTAATTTGGCTAACAGATAACAGATTATATTCAAGAGAGGGAACAACAAGGACAGTATTAAGTGTGAGTGTATTTGAAAAAATAACAGATCCTTCCCCAGTAACAAGGGAGGTATTACCATTGGTTGTGGAAATAATTGATTAAGAAAAAAGGGAGTATGGATTGTAATTGTCTAACGTCTCTCGTCATATGTTCAGATGCACCTGTATCAACAATCCAAGTTTTATCCTTATAATGTGTAGGGAATACAGATACTTTACCAACTTTACCAAGATGAGCAATATTTGTTGTAGGCTGCTGGTGATCTTCTGTGGATGTTGTCATAGCTCTTGTAGAGATCTATGTTGTCATACCAACTTCCCATGGTTTGTCTTTGCCGGTATTCTCTCTTGACATATGCGTATGTGTTCTCCAAATCAAGTTTTGGATCTTTGCGCAAGATTTCGCCACAAACCTGATTGAATTCAGAATGAAGTCCACTAAAAAAAATGTGAACTCTAAGCCTAGCCATTACGGAGTGTAACTGAAGTACCCCTTCAACTGTTCCTTCCTGAGATTTCATCCTATGATCAATTTCTTGAAAGATAGCAACAAGTTCATTATAGTAAGTTGATAAGGGGCAGCCATTTTGTTTGGTAGAGAAAGATCTTTGGTTCAATTCGAAGATACAGGTTTCATCTGATCCATCATAAAAAAAATTTGATACAGCCTCCCATATTTCTTTGGTTGTGGACAAGTGAATAAATCGTTGCATTAATGCTGGACTCATTGCGTCAATGAGCCAACTTTTTACTCTATGATTTTCAATAATCCATGCTCCAAGATTGGGATCTCCAACTTCTGGTTTTGTTGTTTCTCCCGTGAGATATCCAACTTTGTTGCGAGCCCCTATATGCATCTCCATGAGTTAAGACCATAATGAATAGTTGGTCTCATCAAGGATGACTCCGGTTAGGACGGTAGAGTTAACTTGATGTACAATAATCTGTTGTGTTGGTCTTGGAACAATTGCAATTGACATGTCTGCAACCATAGAAGAAAACAAATACCAGATGAAGAAGAAAGCAAATAACTTGTGAGTTACGTTTCAAAAATATAGAGGATTCTGTTTTGTAGAATATGAACACCAACTTGATACGGATTATTTTTTTTGTAAGAGAAGGGATTCGAGGTTCGTATTCAGTTTGGTTTACTACAGATGTTTTTGGAATTGAGTCTGCTCTGATACCATGTAAACAATAGGATTTCTATAGTATTACTTCTTTCATATTATTCTTCTCCATAGGAGGCATGCAATATATATAGTTACAATTCAGAGACAGAATAGGAAAAATACAGAGTAGATAAGCAAGAAAGTTATTTGTTCCTATATATATACAAATACAAATCAATCTAGGATTCCTATATATATATATACAAATACGAATTAATCTAGGATTTAATACAGTTCATGCGCACAATCTATATTACCATCTTTATATACTCACCAATTAATTGATTTTGTTTTCTTTTACTTTTAAAAAACAATTCATAATAATATATTTTTATTAATGTTTGATTTCTTTCACATGTAAAATGGTTTATAATCTTTTTTTTTCCTTATATGACCATGATTTATATCACATGTAAAATAGTTTATAATTTTAATCTATTTTTTCTTCTTTAAATTACAATTAAATTACAATTATGAAAGGAAAATTAAAAAATATATAATTCCTCATGTTCTTAAATTTTGTTTTTAAAAATAAAATCTTGATAACCATTAGCATGACCGATGAGGTGTTCTCAACCTTTTGTAATAATTATAACAATTAACAAGAATAAAAGTGTCAATAATTATAAATCTCTAATTTCTTAAAAAAATCTCAAAATGTTTTAGGGGAAATTAAAATATAAACAAAAAATGCTATATAATAAAATTTGATGTAAAGTATTTTCCTAGAAAACAAACAGGTAAAAGAAATTTTTAAATAGAATCTTTCAGGAAAGTATAAGAAGATATGGACTTATTTGGAAGAAAAGCTTGAGAATTGAATTTATTGAGCTAACAAAAATACAATAGAATTTATTGATATTTAATTTATCTTTAAAAAATGAACTTATTCAGAAATTTTGTTTTTTGGTTTCTCACTTCATCACAAATGACACGTTGTCTTCATTCTTGATTTCTTTCCCCACAATTCTCCAATCCAGTGACGTGGCAATCACCTGAGGCGATAGAGAGGCACCATTCTTATTTTTCGCAATTAATCTTTATTACGAATAGCACATAACTTAGAGATCCCTTTCCTTCGACGTAACAAATACTAAATCACGTGTTTTGATCTTAACAGCAGCAGTTGTTCTTTAGAGAAAAATGGCATGTGAAATTTATTGACAGCATAATGTTGAGAAAGACGACAGCATTGAAGTCTAAGCCGTAGATTGGTTTGATAGAAATTTTGTTTTCATTCTCGCAAGTGACTAATTAACCAGTAACATCATTCTGTGCGTCAGAGGCTCGGACATTGCTGTTGAATTTCTAGGATGTTCATGGAATTTGGACCTCGGGGGGGCGGCAACAAAAAAAAAAGATGCATGTTGCTGGATCTCTTGAGAAAAACAGATCAAGACCTCAAGAAGAAAGTTGCTTAAAGTGGAACAAAGATACTCAGTTTGGCTTGAGATCTCTCTGTTACTTTGTTGTTATTGTCAAGATTCATGACCTGCAGAAGCCATGCTTATTCTTTGACAGAGGTTCTGTTGATTCGAAAAAACAGGGACAAGACATCATTCATGAGTTAAAGCAAGCATAACAACATCATCATAGTTTAGCGATGACCATGATTACAAAATCACAAGTCCGGATTCATGATTG
This sequence comes from Populus alba x Populus glandulosa, assembly GCA_033617975.1. Taxonomy (NCBI): domain Eukaryota; kingdom Viridiplantae; phylum Streptophyta; class Magnoliopsida; order Malpighiales; family Salicaceae; genus Populus; species Populus alba x Populus glandulosa. Next base: position 9,262,956 of record CM066155.1, on the reverse strand, counting down.
GCCATGCGAAAGTACTGTGGTACGTTCCTTTAGAGCAGTGAAAACTTGAGAACTTTTGTAAAAAATCTGAGCTCTTCTGTTGTAATCAGTAGGGTCTCTTCCCTCATCATCTCCCATGATTGCTTCTCTCTCCAAGCATTCCAACAGCTCCACTATTCCTTTGCTTTCTTCACATTCCTCTCTCGACTTCCCAATCTCCACAATCCAATCATCTTCCCCTTCTCGGTTCATTTCAGCCTCCATATCTCTTTCCAGCTCCGCCACCGGACCCCGATTACCACACCTAGCTGCCACCACATGATTCAATCTTTGGGCCAAACATAGACCTTGATTAGGCTTCTCTCTGAGTTTGAACCTTAAGCTAGTCAATGGATCAGAAAAACTTTGACGGCGTTTGGTTCGTGGGAGAGGACTTGATGAATAAAAAGGTTGTGTTTTTGTGGGAGAAATAAGTGTTTCCATGGTTAGAGGCTCTTCTCTTTGCAGTTTTTGAGGTCTGGCTGGTTTATATAATGGCTCTTCTCCTCTGATGGGTTAAGGATAAGCAGGAGACGCAAAGAGGATGGCACGTGTAAGTATATGGTAGAGGATTCAGGAGCTGGTGGCACCTCAAGGATTGCGGGAAGGATGAGGCACGGGCTTCCATGAGTGAAGTCCACGTCCTTGTCCTGTCCGCATAAAGAGAAGAGAATGCCATTTTGTACAAGAAAGCCCTGCCCTGGCAAATTTATACAAGTGGTCTCATTTATGTGGGCCCTTTGATATGGGCATTTCGCAAGTGGAAAGTTCCATGAATCTTGTTGTTCATCTTAGAGAGAGAGAGAGAGAGAGAGAGAGAGACGGCTGTATTTGCATGAAAATGAAGGTTTCTTCGAGCCATAAATGATAAAACATTAACAATTCTGTTAAAAAGTTTCCTCTTCATATGGTTAATTGATGGTTGATAACAGCAAGGGAGAAGTTTTTGTTCAGCACTTGACATTGACAACGCAAAACATAGCTAGCTAGTTTTATTGGTGATGTATTTTTAAATAAAATGGAAAAGGAAAAAACATTGATGATTCTATTGGACATAAAAGGAAAGGAAAGGAAAGAAAAAGAAAAGATTTATCAGGGTGTTTTTAAATTTTCATCTTACATGAAAATTAAATCGGGGCTTTAGAAGTTTTTTTGAATTTAGGTTAATTTTTTTTATTTTAACTAATTTCATGTTGATTTAAGACCATAACTGAGTTTGACAAGAGAACATAGAAATAAAAAAAATTGAACAAAGAAAGACAATAAAGCTCGTGATGGTACAAACAACTAGCACAAACAACTAGCAGAAGATTGTAGTATATGTTTTGAACTTGAACTATTGATGATACAAGCAACTGCATCAGATGAACAGATGTCTGTGCGTCGAGCCATGAACACACTTTCGAGTTCAAGAATATTGACATGTTTTGAACTTGAACCATTGGCCTCTAATAGTAATCCACACGAACTACCCGTAAAAAATCTCCTAAATCCCTATTTAAAATAAAGGGATTGCTATGCTTAGAATGCTAGCTCTAGTTTTGTGTTTACATAGTTGTTTTTTTTATCTAACAAACAACAACTCTTAAAAATAAAAGGCATCACTTACTATTTATAGAAAAATCTGAAAAACTCTATAAATTGATAAAATATCAATTTACTCTCTGAATAATATCCATATATTAATTCGGGATAATTTTAGAAATTAACTTAATCAAGTCCTTACTTGATTTTTCTAGGTCTAGAAATATAATCCATGTATTAATTATATTATAGTCCTTAATTTCTAAAATATATTTTAACTAAGTCATACTTAATTAATTCATCATAGTTTAATTTATGACTAATTGTTTTTAATGTGTGTAACCTCTTAGGTTTCTAGTATGTTGACCCAAATATAAATTATAATTCTAATTAAATAGAATTAAATAATTTAAATAGTTAATTTATTATCAATTAAACAATTGATTAATTTATATTTGAAGATTAAGTGCATCGTCTAACAACATGTCATGATCCTATAAATATTAGAAAAGTCATTAATGGTTTGATTTAACCTTTTTGTGATAGGTTTCTCAGTATAATTAATATCTTTTTATCAATAATCTTCTGATTTAACATTAAAGCATGAAGTATATCTGTCATGTTAAATCATGTTTGTTTTTTATATAATAGTTATTGATCATTTGAATAAGATTTAAAACTCTTTTCAAATCTCATTCCACCTTGGCCAAAGATTTTTTAGTCAATACTATTTGAAAACAAATGAAACATTTTCCTTAATTCACTTACAGTGATGAATTATCTCTTTATCACTCAAGTACTTTCATATAATTCATACTATACCAAATGTCTGCCATTTTGTTACCTTGATTAAGATAACATGTAACAAGATCAAAGTATAACATTTTTTATATAAAATATCTTAGTGATCTTAAGTCTCATAATCACTTACACAACCGTCACATTCATTTTTCCATAAACATAGATGATTCATCTATATAAAATTTTCATGCTGATCAATTCGATGTACATGTCTCATTATAAGTATCCACATATTAATTATAGGTATCCCTTATATCTCAACTTATGATAATAACTACTTCCATTCATAAAAAAAAAAAAAAAAGAACATAATATGTATCAGTTTTTATGGCTTTAATGAATGTTCAATATTTGAGTATCAATCAAGAACATTTTAAAAACAATGCTTTGATGCAATATAAATCTCATAATTATAAAAACTTTATAATTTTCTTTGCAAAGTATTTTTGTATCATGTGCTTTATCTTTATTGTAGATTTATTAATTTAATATTATATAAATATTAAAGATAAATTAAGCTTTTATTAATAATAAATATATATTTATATAAATATAATAACATGAAAAATAACTAACAGATTAACTATAAGATATATTAAACTAACATTAACATCTAGATATTAAATGATTGGTACCACATGTCCTTCCTAAGCCACCCGCTTCTAGAACCAAAAAATAATCCAAAGAAAGGTAATTCTGATGGAAAGGAACTTGATATGTGCTGGTCAGATGCATTTAAGCTGGATTTGAGCATTAACTGTAGCCCATACCACATTTACAGCTTAGTTTTATCGCAAGATGATATTATGAAGCATTGATGAATCATTGAAAACCTCTGCACATTATACACCCACTTTTGGACAAGTTATGTTATATTATCACTTGCTATCCTGCATATCATATGAGCCAAATGAGGTCATAACCACACCCTCATCCTTCAACAATTTTAAACACAAGATGCTTGCTCAAGAAAGGTAAAAGACGCCTTCAAGTATTGGGGGGGCTTGTATTTCATACAGCCAAGGAAACATGCTTCAAAAAATAGTGTTAAGAATAAGCAAGCAAATTTACTGATTCATACATAGAACAATGTCAAGATGGCAGTGGCATGGTGGTACATTGATGAATGCATATATAATCAAACGAACAAGTCATGTACAATAGTTACAATATGGTGATTGTGTGTTTTGTATGATTCATCTTTGTAGAAAAAGGGCAACTCCAACCAATCCCATCCACAAAGCTAAAGCAAACCAAAAGGCTCGATTTTTCTCCAGTCCAGTTGGAGGTCGCCAGACCAGAAAGTCCCCCATAAAATCTCTAGATGATGGCAATTGATTGGATTTTGTCCAACTTCTCTCTTGATCCTTCTCCTTGTACTTATCACTCCATGATGCCGCATAGCTGCATTAAACACATCCCACCTTGTCACTTCTCTAAGTGCTAGGAATCAACTGAGTAGTGATGATATTGAGGGGCGTTCAGATAATTTTCAAGGCACGGGGAAACACAATTTATCAACCAAAAGGAGAGTAATACTCAACAAAACACCCATTGAAGAGAAACTGTTGGTAAAACATAATGTACACGTTGTACATGATTATTAAGACAAGACGGATGAGTGATTCAACATGGACATACTTTTCAAACAACTTCAAGACGCGTGAAATGATAGCAGGATGCTGAGATCACCACTTTTTTCTTAGATCGCAGCATATGCATCAAATAAGGGGGTTTCAAGGCTGATGTTAAAGCTGATTCATGGATCAACAAAAAATTCATCAAGACAGCTACATCATCCATTATTAAGATAGTTATAATTACAGTTCTTTTCACCGATTTTCACATTCTGGAGAAGCCTAATGCTTATTGATCTCTATAAAACCATGACCTAAAATGATATCACCAATTACAAAACATCACTAAAGCAAGGCAAATAGGTGATAACCCTGCAACGCTATTATCCAGAACCAAGAAATGACATCACCAATTACCAAATATCACTAAAGCAGGGCAAATGGGTGATAACCCTGCAAAGATACACAGCTAGCTTCCATCAAGTCCAAGTCTGGACCATATAGAGCTAGACACGCCGCAGCATGGCCAAGTTTGATGTGGAAATTCCAGGAAAGCAGTCTACCATTGTGAGGACTAAGAAAGAATTAAAAGTAAATCACAATCACATGATGAATTGATGGCAAGACTAGATTTTCAAAAACTAGTAGAGATCAATAAAGGGTCATAAATTGCTCATCAATTCAAACAACTTGAGATCAAAATTGGACATGAGAATAACTAATTCAATTCAGAATCCAAAGGATTTCAAACAAGTTTGAGACAATTGAAGCTGAAAGGATGCTCAGTATTGGTAGTGCTCTGGGAAAAACACATTTGAGTGATTGAGTAATCCTTGCTCATTCCTTGTGAAAGATATCCATGAGTACATATCACATACTAAAATGTCTCAGCAAGCTCGCTGGTACCTGTTTCTAAAGTAAGGTAAGGCAGGAAAAGAGGGAAATCTGCAGGTGTCCAGAGGTCATTTAAATGAAGATATGGAAGTTAGTGCTTCATCTAATACATCTTAATATAAATTATCCAATAAGAATATAGAGGGGTCTTCAAGGTCACTAAAGCATATGGAAATCTGTAATAATGGCAAGCTCCAAATAATAGATTTGTTATAAAAACAAGATATTTGTTTCTGGAAAATCTTATTCATACCTTTTATTTCATGGATTAAGGCACAAGTGACTTCTCCCAGGTATTCAGTTTGTAGCAAAGAAAGTTTACGCAGATGATTTAGAGATCAGAAAGAACAAAGGCAATGGGATCCATTATCTCCTAACCTTTCTATCATCTCAATGCAAATTCTCTACAAATTGTTAGACAAGGCTGCTCTAGAAGGTACTATGCTCTATCATCCAAAGTGCACAAAAGGCAAGTTGACTAATCTCTGTTTTTTAAGATGAGTACACTTTCTAGACTGGTAGAAAGGGATCGATTAGTACTAAAAGGAAAACTCTTTGATCAGTTCTCCTCCTTGACAGCTGACAAAACCAATCCATTGATGTGTAAAATGTACCTACTAATCTTGAATTTTATTTCCACAAATAAAACATTCTTCAGTAATCAAGATTCAAAGTAGGCAAATTGCCAGTGAGGTTTCAGGAAGTGCCTCTAATTCAGCTGGTCATCCACTTGAGGAGAGTATCCCTGCAAGGATAGATAACCCGACCTCTATATTCTCGAGTTTTGCTGGAAGAGTTCAGCTTAATGATTTCTGGTCTCTTTAACACTCAAAGTTATTGACCCAGAATACCAATTCTCCCACGAGTCTTATAAAGAAGGTGAGACGGAAATGTTGTGCCTTTTTCTGGAAGCAGAAATCAGGCTCTGTAAAAGGAGCCAAAGCAGGTTGGGGTTTTGTTAGGCAGACCTAAACAGGAGGGTGGGCTGGGTATTAGAAGCATTTCTGATTGGAATGAAGCTGCTATCCTCAGGAATATTTTTTTTATTGTCTTTTCCTTAAAGGCTGGTTATTGGGGAATGAAGGACTACAAGGGAAATTAATTAATATTTTAACTGAGAAGTTTTCAAGATTTTTAGTACTATTAGAGATATTAGTATGTACAATTGAGTAGTTAAAATAGGTTTATAAAGAATCTACTGTTATGTCCTATTCAGCAAGTTTTCCTATTCATGTTCGGATTTGGTTTTCCTATTTCTTTGGGTTTGTGCCTATGAATATGCACCTTAGCAAGACATTCAAGTTCTATGACAGTCCTCACCTATGACACACACCCATCTACCAAGATTGTGTGCTCCTCCCACGCCTCCCTCTACTGCTTCCCTTCTCCACTATGGCATAACTACCCCACAACATTATAAATTGTTTTTTCTTTTTCTTTTTTTCTATTTGGTTCATCTACAGATTCTACATCACCTTCTCTACTGGTTGCTTGGATCCATATCATAAATTAAATAAGGTTTTGGATCATTAATGTTCCAGATGATTGCCATTGAAACTGGAAAAGTATTTTGAACCTAAGGCCAATAACTAGTGAGATGGCCATTGTATTTGAATCTGCCAGTTCAATCTAAAGAGTTTATAAAAGTACTGGAAAGAAAATACTTGCAGTGGGATTCATAGTACCTTTACGGTCCTCTTTTGCAGTTGTACTAACATAGGATTGTCTATTATTTGAATCTGCCAATTCAATCTAAAGCTTCAGCTTCTATGGAGTTCCCTGACTGGCAATGACCTCCTTCCAGGTCTATGATTTAGTCCCCCTTTTTAACCCGCTATGTTTGGTTTATTCCCCTAATCTGCAAAAGGTGGGCTTGGACAAAGGTTCGGTTTTTGTTAGATGGAAAAGTCCAGGGATACCTTGGGGTTCTCTTATATTACCTAACTCAACTTTATTTCATGGTAGGCTCTTCTTAATAGCTTTTGCTAAAGATAGACAGGTTGATTGGGGGTCAAATATTGATCCTAAGTTGCTCTTTTGTAATGCCAGTATGACTATAGACCACATTATCTTCTACTGTTCTATACTAAACAGCTATGGGTGAAAGCTCAGTCAAATTGAGGCACATTCAGACTTCTGAGGGACTGGATGGCAGGATTTCACTTGAGCTTTACAGAATTTACAAGAGAATAATTTTACCCTTCCAGTAGTTTTGGATTTGGAAGGAATTGGAGATGACACACTTCCACCCTCAAAAGTATGAAGAGCATTGTCCTCATTAGTTCATTTATAAAAATTAGGATGAATGCAGCATATCTTCAATGTGAGGTTTCAATAGAGAGAGAGATAGAGAGCAAAGATTGTTGTTTATCTGTAGATTAGATAAGTCTGCTCTTTGCTAGTAGTTGTTCAGTTTGCATGCCTTTATTGTAATCAGTTTCAGGTTGTCTTTTTGTTGTCATTTGTTTTTAGTTTTGTTAACCTCTAGCTGGCATTCTCTGTGTTGCAACAAAGTTTAGCTTTTAACTGTAGATTAGATCAGTCTGCTCTTTGCTAGTAGTTGTTCAATTTTCATGTCTTCATTGTAATTAGTTTCAGGTTGTATTTTTGTTGTCATTTGTTATTCAGTTTTGTTAACCTCTACTTGGCATTCTTTGTGTTGCAACATAAGTTTAGCTGATATTAAGTTCGTTCATTGATCTAAAAATGCACATATGAATCTCCCCACCCAAAAAAGAGAAAAAAATGAAAAAGAAAAGAGGATAATTGCACAATTATTGTACCAGTGTTTAATGCATGTGCATAAGCAAGAGAACGGTTAATCTAGGAAAGTTAGACTCATGCAGCAGAAATCATTCAACTAGAAGGTATAAATGGATTCCAGCAGTTTGGCTAAACAAAAAGGATTCTATAGCTAACTTCAAAAGAATTACCAAATTTACTACATGGTTTTGTTTGTATAAAAGAACATGAAATGAAGCCAAAAAGAGTTGAAAATATTGTTTGGAATGTGCAAACTAAATGAACAGATATCATCAAACTGATGGATTTTATAATTATTGATTTAGCCAATTCATCTCTAATAAAAAAACTTATATCGCAGCATTAAAAATATTGAAAACAAGAATTAATTGAACAGTTTGATGAAAAAACTTACAACCTGTCATATGTTGAACCAATGAGTGGAATGGTAACCATCTCCTCCTGGGATATCTTAAGCTTAGGTGCTTGCAATATATATCGAAGATTTGCAGCTTGACGTCGAATGCTAATACTAGGGTGCTTCATTTCCAATTGCTTGTAAAGAGCAATGCAGTCAGCATGTCGATTATTAGCCTCATAAGCCATAGCCAGCCATATTTGTATCTAAACAACAAAATTTTAACCTATTATTCCTCACTCCATGATGAAAATGTTATGTTGAAAGAAAGCAAAGCGAAGACTAAAATTAAACTATATTACCAACCTCACCACCAAACAGTGTCGACCTTGGAATGATCGTAAGTGAGGCTTCAAGAAACTCAATAGCCCTTACATACATGCCTTTTCCATAAGCTTTTTGCCCTAATTCGAACATCAATTCAGCTGTCTTTCTTCTCTCTGCCTGTTCCATGGCCACCTGCTTGAAAACAAAAGGTAACAATAAAAACTAGGAAAACAAATACAAAAGAATAATTAGAAGAAAAAAATAGTAGTAGTGTAACCTTTTCGAGCTCTTTTCTCACTCTCTCCTTCTTCTCTTCCTCGCTCTCTTCTTTTTCTTCTTGGCTATTATCATCAAATATTCTGCTCTGCAATTCCTCAGCTTTCTTCACCAACTCTCTCCTCTCTTCAATCTCCTTCACTCTCTTCCTCATCTCCTTTTCCCAATCAAACGGTTCCTGATCACCACCTCCTCCTCCCCCTCCTCCATTCCCATTCTCTTCATCACTGTCAAAATCCACACCGTTCCTTTCTGAATTCGCTTTTCCTCGGGCTACCACCACTCTCTGGTTGTTCCAAGATTGAGCTTCCCCATCCAATTCAAGGTATTTGTAATTACCCTTACCAAATACTTCAGAAACTTTCTGCAAATTTAGCAAGCTTCAGTCTATACTAAACTTTCTATATTGTGTTTTTATTCACAATAATTTTCTTGTCCAAAATAAATCCAATCCTTTGGCTTCTCAAAACAAAAGTTTACTTATTTTACCCCTGTGATAAATAGTTAAAACTAAACATCTATCCTGGCTGCACACTATCATTTCACAACCATTACCTATGGGTTACAGGTATAGCAATAAAAAAAATTTTAGCAATCTGCAAACCCGGTGATAGCTGACAAAGAGGTGGGCGTTTGAATGGTTTATGTGTTTTTGTATCACTGTATTTTAGAGATCACCAATGGGTCTGGCATGATGCACACTGTGTCCTAAAATCACAACTTAACTGCCAGGAAAACAGTAAACATCGTAATCAAGTTTGCACTACATTTATTTGCATAATGTTCAAACTTAAATTGTTAGATATTTGGGCTGAAGAAAGATCAGCTTACCACATCAAGAAAAGGTGCATTCATCTGCCTCTCATCAGCAACTGCATTGGCAGATACAGCGGTTGCATTTGTAGTTGTATCCCTGGCAGTTGCAACAATTAATTCAGTATCCAAATCCTGCATTAGAGTAATAAACTGTGTTTGAGGCTTTAATAAAGCGTGTTTTAAAGTAGCATTCCAATTGATTTCAAATGATCAATACAGAATATTACAAAACTTTAAAGAGAGTATTTCGAGTATTGATGCTTGCCTGTATTGATGAAAATATCTTGTCCAGGTCTTTGGCAAAGGCCATGACATCCACATCCTTGTTTGTTGCAAAAAGTGGCTTGCATCAGAACTTAAACTAATAGTGATGTCATCCATAGGGATCAGGAGAAAGAAAACCAAGGAAAAAGGAATGTGTGTGTGTGTGTGTGTGTGTAAAGCAAGCGACAAATAGAACAATTTTAACATCCTCAGATCTCTTCTAAGAACTGATCCAAATGAACAAGACCCTTTTTAGATAAATGCCCTTCTAAATCACACTCATAAGCACTAATAGTCACATCATTTGGGATGTCTTATAAACCCTTTGTCAGAGTACATTACTAATCTTCAATTTTTAACCCTGGCATTAACTTAAGGAAACATCTAATGGAGTTTGAAAATGATTTCAGTACAGACATCAATATAGAGTGGGTGCAAGAACTTACATGAGTTTAATGCACTGTCATCAACAGACAATATAATATGCATCATTGGGTTCTAAATATAGATGTAATTCAAGATTTACAATTAGTCTCAGTAGGGGAAAAACAGATTAGAATCCAAGTTATACCCTAAGAGAGTAGAGAAACAAACTAGCAAAAGTATCTAAGAGAGGCCCACCTAAAATCTCAAGTAAGAAGCAGTCTTTCACGGTAGAACTTCTGAGAACAGGACAGGAAAATAAAGTGCCAATGCCCTCATCATACGAGAGAGCATTGCATCCTAGGAATACATAATTTTCGAAGAAAATCTTCAACACTCATTCTGCATCATATTTTTGCTTTAAATGATGCAATGCCAGAAGGAACTGAACCTGGGATAATTCCATGGCCACTATGCTTCAAAGCTATGCTATGTTAAAACAGAATTCCTGAGTCTTAATTACCCTCTGGAATTAAAAAAAAAAAATGCTTGATCCCATTCAACTAAATAAATTAACCTTCAACCACTCAGTCCTGGTGACAGGAATCACTGAAGAAATTGGTTGAAGTATGTTGGAAGCCAGCCATACATGGGATTTAAAAGGTAAATATGCAGTAAAAGGAAATAAAAATTAACTCCTGTTCAAGAAGACGGGAATTCCAACCTCTACAACCAAAGTCTTGTCCAAAGGAAAAGAAACACGTTCAAAAACATTGTTCAATTTTGCACAATCTCATTGGCTTAACCATTTCTCACAATGAGATCAATTGACTAAGCAATTAAATCTCTGCTGATGTTTCTAGCCATCCTACAGAAATATTTCCAGGCATCATACAGAAAACTAGAAGTGCATGCAAACGAGATAATCCTCGCCATTACTCATCCATACATTGTATGCAAGACTGGAACTGTTTTATTTATTTATTTGTGTTAAAATAATGCAATGTTATGGATTTCAAAGGGGTGAGAAAAGACTTTTGAAGCGCGAACTACCTTTGATACATCTGCCAGCCATTCGCCACCACCTCCAAGAAATGCTTGAACGCCCTGAGCTAGCCTTAGGGCTTCCCGTGGACCGGTGTTGATAGATGTCTGAACAATATCCTCCACCAGTTTGGGCAAGTTTTCAATACTATCTGATAGCATCAACATATATAAGTTTTCAATAAAGAAGTATAATACCAGCAAAAAGGAGTAGAGGTAACAAGAGCTTTATTAGGTCTTTCTACAGTGGGGGGATATAAAGGTGAATTGGGGTGGCTCCAAAATCTGATAAAAAGGAATTTCCAAAAGAATAATTTCATTATGTCAAACATATTGATAAGCACAAATACCTTGGAGACGAGAAGAGAAAAGATCCTGCTGTGTTTGAGCATATCGGGCAAAAGGGGTAGAACCCTTTGAGCGAAAATTGAGCTTGCTTGATCTCCTGCTTGGAATTGGTAACTTTTGAAACAAACAGCAGTTCATCAAGACAATATTTCTTGGCGCTGAAACAGCAATTATTGCCATTTCTTTCTGGACAAACATGAATCAATAGACTGGACATTAAAAGAACAAAGATATAAGAAAGGAGTCGTCACCTGAGGAAGAGGGTTAGTATTATTAAAGCAAGAGAATCGAGCCCCTCTTGGCGCTGAAACAGCAATTATTGCCATTTCTTTCTTTCTATTTGTCTGTCTTGCAGAAATATCAGATAAGTGTGAAGCGTGCGGGTATCTGCTGCAAATATATATAGACAGCACAAAGTAGTAGTTGAAGATAGAAAAACATGAAAGGTAAGAGGCCACGTGGCAAGCAGAAGCGCTGCTACACAACACAAGGAGGGCTAGGCTAAGGTCTTGAAGTCTAGTTTTGTTCCAACTTTTTTGGGTTTTAAAAGTTGCTAAGCAGAGTCCATTCCTGGGGTGGCTTTATTTGGATATCTTAAGTAGGAAAACGTACATAGATGTTCAGGTTGCAATTAGTAAATATTATTGTTTAGAGACTTATAAATTAATATAACATGTCATTAACTTATTACACATCAACATCTTCTATCAAATTAAAACAATTCTTGACAACTTTCTACCTTTCCTTCTCTCTCTTGTATCTAAAAACATTTACCATAATAAAATTAAAGAAATAAATATAACTCTCACCCTCCTCAATCATTAATTTCATAGATCTCTTTCTTTTTATATATCTAAAAAAATCTAAAATACAAGTAGCTTAGTAACAAGATTTATATATTGAATAATTAATTAACTTTTGATTCTAGTAATTTGATTAATTTTTTCTAGTCAAAGTGATTAGTGATTGATATCTATAAAAAATTATCTTTAGTAAATTTAAGGATTCTTAAATATTTAAGTAAATATTTTTTTAGAAAACAATGATATTTTAGAAAAATAGATTCTAAAAATATTTATGTTGAAAATGTTGACAAGTTAGCTATACATATGTTTCTAAAAAGAACTAGTTGTTTATGATTATTACTGATGGTCGATCGATTTATTTGATAACACCAAATGATCGATTAATTCATACAAAATTTTAGATTTTAACAGTTTAACATAAATGAATTCTTAAAACTGTTTATCTTAGATTTTATTTATTAATCATTTACTGTATTCATAATGAAGTATGTGAGTTTTTTTTAATTATGCTATTAAATATGGTAATTAAAAGGATTTACATTTAAGCACTAAAATAAATATTTATTTTAAGTCTACACTTTACATCTTTATTAGATTTCCCGATTAATTTCTTTACAAAATACATCATGCTTGATGATATATTCTTATTAAAACTTGTTTAAAAGCTACTCTTAATTAAATATATTATTAGTTTATTTTTTATTTTATTATTATCATTAAATATATAAAAACAAGAAAGTGTAACTCTAAATGTCAACAACTTCAATCAAACATATATAGTGGATTATTCCGGTAAGAATTTCTTACACCATCCCCCCGCCCTATTTTTTCTCTTCTTTACCTAAATTACCGAGAAATAACAGTACAATTAACAAGGTAAAATAAAGTCTTGACTAGGAAAGAATAGGTGTAAGGAAAGTCACATGTCTATTAGTTTTAAAATTTTATAAATACCAAGATATATAGAGGCAGACTATTTTACCTCTTTTGTTAACCTTGACAGAAGAAAAAACTAAGAGAAGTCAGTTTTGCACGTTGTATTTACTATACTGGACTCCAGTAGTGTGTTTCTCATGGTAATTCAAGCAATTTTTCAGTTTCAACTTCTCCTCTCTTCTTACTCCTCACTGTTGACTTCTCCTTGTGCCTGGAGAAGTGTATAGATTAATTAATAGCAAATTTCTCCCCCCTTTTTCTAAACATTAATTTGTGTCTGTGTTTCTCTATTTTTTTTCTCGTGCCTTCTTCCATGGCTGTTGCAGCACACCCAAGGTACATCCTTAGCCAAGTATTTCGTCAATCACCTCCGTGCTGATGTTGCTTTCCCAGTATCACCCCACCCTCTCACCAAAATGCAGTAAGATTTTTCTTAACTCTGTCAAAGAAATTTCGTGTGCTTTTATGAACATTTGTTTCTGGATTTTGCTTCCTTTTCTAAACATTCCTAGTTGTCCAATGGGAAACGATCTGGGAAGAACCAAGATGAAAATAATAATACATACTGGTTATCTAATACCTCGATGTTGTTGTTCCTGCTTCAACTGGCTTAAAAAGGCAGTGGTGCAAACCCAGATTTGCTTCCTTCTTAATGCTAATATTTTGCATGGCAATGTGGTGTTACGAATTGAGGATCGGGTTGCCAACCAGAAGTTCCATTTTACAAACTTGACTTGTATCTTTAGCAAGCAGTAGACATTAATCAACGTACAATAAAACCCTTGATATATGTAAGAAGATGGCAAACCCTACTTCAACTTATTTCTTGTCCGAACTACTATTTCACTTTTAAAGACATACTTTGCCCTTCATTTTAGCATATATCTTTGTTCTTTTTCATCGCTCTTGCCTAGCTATCTTTTCTTTTTTCTTTGATGTTTAGCCTTTGGATTTGCCCGTACGTTTTGTTTTCCTCCCCACTTCTCTTACCCTTCTTATAGTGCTTCTTAGGTTCATTTTTCCATTTTCTATTTTTATAATTCCTTATTTGATACAGTTTTTAATTTGACACAAACTTCGAGCCATTTTAGTTGCCGAGGTTGTCCTTTCACCTCTTTTCTCTAACTTTATTTTCTCGAAATATTTGCAATTCTTTTCTGATTTTGATGCCTTTGATTCATGTTGTTTCCCTTGTCTTATGTTTTACCTGCACTGTCCCACCCTTTTTCCCCTCTTTCTTAGTTGCATTATTTATTTTTCCTTTAGATGATCCGATCGCTTTCTATTTTATAACATTCTAGATGCTTTACCTGCACCAGTGAAGTTAATTTTTTTTTTAAACATGAAAATAAAAATTAAATATTATTTTTTCTAGTCGAAAAAAAATTAAATTGTGTGAATGTTTATTCAACATAACCTAGTTAACTCTACTAGTCCAAAAATACTTATATAACCTGTGAAAATAATACTTGATTAAACAAAATTTTAAGATAATATCTTTTTTAATATTAAAATAATAATATATTGGATTGATCTAAGATAACTCAGATTAACATGTCAAATTTATGACCCGATTTATGAAACTATGATAATCCTATAGAAATTAAATCAAAATAAATTATGAAGCATCTCAATCAATTCAATATTAAAGGATAAAATTAAAAAAAAAACAATTAAAAATAAGACCTAAAACAACAACTCGAGTTAACATGTCAAACTTGCAATCTAGGTCATAAAACCGAGATAACCCCATGAAAAGCAAATTGAAACAAAATATGAATTCCAATCCCTAAACAGTCTAATATTGACGGATTAAATTTAAAAAAAACACAACTTGAGTCAATCCACCAAATTCATGACCTGGGTCATCAGACTGAGATAATCTTATAGAAAAAAAAAATTAAAAATGACATGATTTAACTTGAGTTAACCTGTTAAATCCACAACTTTGGTCTTGAAACTAAGATAATCCCATGGAGAGAAAGTCAAAACAAATTATAAAGTATGTCTTTAAAAACAAATTTTAAAAAATCTTACTTAAAAAAATAACATAAAAAATAAGCCAAGTCAATATGAATTAACTATTGAGCACTATTTCTGGGTCAGGAGACCAAGATAACATAATAAAAAACAAACTGAAACAAATCATGAAGTCACTGAAACAAATCATGAAGTCTAATTCTCAATCAAACACAATATTAATTGATGAAATTAGAAAAAAAAAGTTAATTACAAAAAAAAAGGTAGAAAAAATGAGTCAATTGGCTTAACCCGCCAAACCTACCACTTGGGTCATGATACGAGGACAACCTAATAAAAAGCAATTCCAATGTTGAAGGACTCGTGACTCGGGTCATGAGACCGGTATAATCTCCTAAAAAGAAAATAAATAAAAAAACAGCATGATTTAACCAAGGTTAAAATGCCAAAACTTGTGATATTGATCATGAGACTAAGATATTCTCATAAAAAGCATATCAAAATAGATTATGAAGCTCAATTCTCAATCGATTCAATGTTGAATGATAAAACCTTATTACGATACATATTTTGTTAATGATGATACATAAGGATCATGTATATGGATAATAGTTTGATAATCTCTATCAAGCAAGAACTTGCAGTTGCATAACATATTGATGTTACAAAAGGAGTTAAAAAGGTATAGAAATATACTGTTGTTATAGGAGTAGTTAGAAGAGTATGGAAACAAACTGTTGCTATAGGAGGAGTTAAAAGAGTTATGTCAGACATCATAAGCTTAATTTTTGGTGATTCTTTTACTTTTGAATATTTTTATTTTGTTATCAAATACCATTTCAAATTGCAATCACCTAATTACAAATTGTTGAGGTTCAATATCAACTAAGATTTAAGCTAATAGAATTTAGAGATTGTAGGAGTTTTAATATTAGCTAAAGGATAAATCCTAGTTAATATAGGAATCCTTGATAAAAAAAAATAATTTATAACAAATTAGTTTATTAGAATCCTTATTTAATTAGAATGTTAGATTAATTATTAGATTAGGATTTCCTTTGAATAGTTTAATTCATTGATTATCTAGGATTTGAGGCCTATAAATAGGCTTGTAATCTTAAGCATTATACATAAGTATAGAGAGATATAAAGAAGAGCTATAAAGGTGTATCTTTTGAGAAAACTCTTAATAAAAATATAATTCCTCTCATTCTTCTTCTTGTTCTTTAGCTTTGTTCTTATAAATTAGCAACCACATCTTTTCCAACAAATAGTATTAGAGCTTAGGTTTGATTATTTAACATGGTCAATTCAAACTTTCCACTTCAATGTTCTAAGTTGACAAAGGCACGAAAGAAGGATCCACTAGCACTAAGACATTGTTCACTTCAACGCCAATTATACAACCACCAAATTAGGATATGCCCTTTGAGATCATATACGATGCTAGTAATTATGTTGTAGGAGTTGTACTTGGCCAATAAAAGAAAAGGAAAAGTCATGTCATTTGTTATGCGTGAAGAACACTGAACTTTGCTCAATACAACTATTCAACCACTAAAAAAGAGCTTTTAGCTATTGTATTTGTCGTAGACAAGTTTAGATCATATTTATTAGGATCTAAAGTGATTGTTTTTTCTGATTATTTTGCCCTCAAATATTTATTAGCAAAGAAGGAATCCAAACCGAGACTTATATGCTGGATTCTTTTGTTGCAAGAGTTTGATTTGGAAATCAAAGATTGAAAGAGGAGCTGACAATTTTATGGTAGATCATTTGAGCAGAATTGTATGTGAGGAAGAACCATTGTCCATTGCCGAAACATTCCCCGATAAGCAGCTACTGCATCTGCAAGGTAAGGAACCTTGGTTTGCTGATATGGTAAATTTCATAGTTATTGGAATGTTACTTAATGATTTGAATAAGGCAAAAAAACAAAAACAAAATAAAGCTGCCTGTACTAATGATTGTAAGGTTGTTGTAGGCTTTCTCAAATCTAACATTTTCAGTAGGTTTGGAATTCCAAGAGCAATGATAAGTGATCAAGGCCCCCATTTTTTCAACCAAATTGTTGAGGCATTGATGTGAAAATATGGAGTACATCGAGTGGCCACAACTTTCCACCCACAAACCAACGGACAAACTGAGGTTTCAAACCAAAAAATAAAGCATATCTTGGAAAAGATGGTGACCCTAACCGAAAGGATTGGAGCCTGCATTTAAAGGATGCATTTTGGGCATATTGTATACCATACAAAACTCGAATCGGAATGTCATTGTATAGGTTGGTTTTCACTAAGTTATGTCATTTACTAGTGGAAATTGAACATATTGCCTTTTTGGCAGTGGAACAATGCAATCTTGATGCTAAAAAGGCAGGAGAAGAATGAAAGTTACAGCTACAAGAACTTGAAGAAATTTGATTGGAAGCATATAACAACGCAAGGCTATATAAAGAGCAAACCAAATCTCTTCATGATAAGTTTTTACAGCGTAAATAATTTTTTGTTGCGCAGAAAATATTACTTTTCAACTCTGCGAGCCATGTTAGTTTTTAAAACGCAAAAACAAAACTAACAGGGCATTAATTCAAACTCAATAGATACCGACCTAACTTGACCTAAATGAATGAATATTTTTTAGACCCGATGAATAATAGGTAATGTATGGATATTATTAAACCCGATCTAAAAATCACCCGAACTTAACCTGATATATATATATACTAGATAAATGGCATGCGGTATGCCGCGAGCCATGTTAGTTTTTTTTCCAACGTACAAAAGGATATTCATATGATATTAATGTTTTAAAAGTAGTAAGAAAAATCTACTTAAAAGTAGTAAGAATTTGATAACTAAAAAGGTCGCATTTGCTATCAGAAAAATGATCCAGAAAGCAAACAAAATACCATGAGTCGAGCATCTCATGCTTACTCTCACGTAATTAATTTAATTTAACTAAAAAATTTCTTTTGAAAAAGCTAGATTTAAAAAAGGTCGAAAAAAATTTCGAGTTAACCCTTGTTACTTTCAAAACCATAAAAAAAAAATATTGGTTGATGAAATAAAAAAAAAAATTAAACATAAAAAAGAAGAAAAAAACCAAGCAAGCATGGGTGAACTTTGTAAATCCGGGTTAATCTCTCAAACTTATGACCCATTAAATTATAGACATTAACTAAATTAATACACTAAACATTCGCCCAATTAAATATCGAAGGATGTAATCAATTAATTAAATTTAATTAAAAAAATAAAATTCCTTTTAAAAAAGTTAATTTAACAAATACTAAAAAAAACCTAAGGCACCCCTTGTTATTTAAAAAACAAAATCTCATAAAAAAAAAAGAATAAAATGAATGTTGGAAGATGAAATCATTAAAAAAAAAACAAAATCAAGTTCGAGTGAACATTTTAAACTTAAGTTAATTTAAATCCACAATCTATTAAATTTTTGATTTGGGCTCAACCAAGAAACTCAACACTTGAAGAATTAAATATTGGAGGATAAGATTTATTAATTTAATTTAATTTAAAAACAAAATTTCTTTAAAAAGCTAAATTTAACAAAGGCCAAAAAAATTGAGGCAACGTGTGTTATTTTCAAAATGACTAAACAATCTTATGCAAAGTGAATAAGAAGAATAAAAAATGATGGAGGATGAAAACTGTAAACAAATAAATAGTTAATTAATTTAAAGAATGAAAATTCATCAAGTTGCTCAACTTAACTAAACGAACACTCTATTAACAATAATTAACTTGTGAATAAGATTAGAAAATAATTTAGATAAATAATAGTATGAATAAAATAAATTAAAAAAAAAATATAGAAAATATATTTTTTTATTGGAAAAGATACATTAAGGGTGATTTTTAATATTTCCTTGAATTATAACCAATCACTTATTCAAATTTTAAGAACTGGTGTATATTTTAAAAATTTTATTTAAAGAACTAAGTAAAGACTCAATTTTCCATATATTCTATTTTATGTGGGGTGATATGCTAATTATATTTAAAATTGTAATAAATAAATGTGGATATATTTTTAGGATTATAGTACAATTGAAATTTGGTTTTAATTACGAATATACATTTTTATAATATTATATTGCCAAAAATACGTGTTGATGTAAAACTCATCAAATCAAATACAATGATATAATACCCAAAAATTTTGAAATTCTTTTAGAGTTTACCATAGAATTATTTGAAACAAAAAACTTGCAGTTACAAAAGGGCTGATTAAAAACAAAATTTATCGGGAACAAAAACAAAATTAAAACCCATGAAAGTGAAAAGAAAGGTGATGCAAAAATTGCGAGCCTTAAGAAATAATGGAAAACTGATGGGTAACCGAAAGATGATGGATGAGTGGCCCATAATGAAATTGGACTGAGACCAGCCATGGAAAAAATCAATCAACCCTCTCCTGACCCCTTCGGCACTTTCCACCGAGAAACCACTATACTCAAGAGTGATAGAAAAACGAAATGGCATGTGCGAGTGGCAGCAGCACCAGTTTACTAATATTGTTGAACCAGTCTAGCCTCGGTCCTCAAAGCCAAAAGGGTCACCAACGTATCGATTCATCTATATCTTTTGGTGCTTCTCTTCCTTTTTCAAGTGCAAGAAGAAGAACAAAGGTGGGCTTGAGGCGTATGGCAAAACCAATAGTAAAAGCAGAGACCTTGACTATTGAGAAGTCTGGAATTAAGGTTGTTAGGAATCCTCCGGAGTCCAAGCTTACTGAACTTGGTGTCCGCAAGTGGCCCAAGTAAGTAACTCTATAGCCCTCGATCTGTTTCCATACCTTTGTTTTTGAATTTGCAGCTAAAGTTTTAGTTGTTGTTTTGCTTTCATCACTACGTTTTCTGTAACGGGTTTATGTACAATTTTTTTATAATTATCCATTAACCTTATGTATGAGAAGTTAAAGTTTCAGATTTAGGAAAGAGTAGAATTTCCAAACTATATTATCCATGAAACCTATTTATACGTAAAATTATGTACCAATTTGATGTTAAAAAGAGGTGTAGGCTTGCAGTTTCTTGTTTAAATCTAGATCTATAATTGATAGCATTTAACCCTTCCAATTAATGGTTCAATGATATTTTTTGGTTCATTGTTCTTCAACTGCGCATTTGTTTTAAATCAAAGCAATAATCTTGGAGCTGTGGTGGGGAATTATGGTGTTTTTGAAACTTGATTCCCAGCAATACACTTGTGCAAAGAAAATAAGCTTTGCTTCCGAAAGCTGGCCCCTTTAAAGAAGCAAGTTTGTCTCTTGAATTGTTCATTTAAGTCTGGTGTTCACTTTGGAGTGCTGTTAGGCAAATCCCATCACAAAAAAACTTTGAGGGGCCCTTAAAAACTAACGAAATGACCAAAGAATTTACCTAAACTGTGAGTCGGCCATGCCCCTGTTCTTTGTTTTTCCTTGGGGCATGGTAAGGTTTCTGTCTATTCAAATTCGTATTTCCTAGATTGCTATCTTTTGCTAACGGAAGTCATCCAAGTTTATTGGATACTTGTTCTCATATATAAGATTAATCTTGCTTTTAGGAGTGATCCCACCTTCTGCAACCTCAATATCTTGAGAACCAACCTCACTTGTACTGCTTACTTCTTTTTCTAAACGGCCATTCTCAAAACTGATCCCTCTGTGCTGGGAAGATGACTGGATCGTTTTGTGTTTGGATGTTGGTTTTCCTGGAATCTTGTGAATTTTTTAATTGTATGCTCTGCATAAACCTGAATCTCTGCGTGCATGGAAGCTCTGATTGCATTTTCCCGTTCCTACGTTTTCTTTTTCTGGAGCAATTAAATGTGATATAACTACACACTCTGTGTGTTGATCTTAAAACAAGCACATACACGCAACTACATATCGCAACATGCATACTTACACACCATTATGCACTTGGCTTGTGTTGGGAACCTTTCATGGAGTTAAAAGCTAAGAAGTAGTTTATATTCTAATTTTAGATCTTTAGAACAATGTGCTTGTGCTTTTTAGTTTAAGATGAATACTCTAAAGAACTTTTGAATTTGATGAGCTGCAATAGTCGCACATACTGAAAGAGGAGGGGAGAAAAAAGGAAAAGGAGGTTCTGCCTCTTATAGTTGTGTTTTTTTTTCCACGTATCAATAGAAATTCCTACATTTGGATGTTGATTGTGTGCAATGTTTTACAGGTGGGGTTGTCCTCCTAGCAAATTTCCATGGACATATTCTGCCAAAGAGACATGCTATCTTCTGGAAGGCAAAGTAAAGGTGTATCCTGATGGAGCAGAAGAGCCTGTTGAGATTACTGCCGGTGATTTGGTTGAGTTCCCAAAAGGAATGAGCTGCACTTGGGATGTTTCAGTTGGTGTAGACAAGCACTATAACTTTGAGTAATGATCTCTTCAAGTCTATGTAGCTTAGTTCAGTTTGTGGCTCCTCCTCCTTCTCCAATAAATATATTGTAAACTACATAATTTTTGCCAACGAGCCATAGCTCAACTGGTATTATTCCCCCCTTCTCGTAAAATGTCTCATGTACAAACCTCTATATAATAATAATAATATTAATTTCAAAATAAATTAAAAGTTACGGTGGTTTTACTTGTACCGTTGTACTGTATACACTCTTCGAGCTTGTTTGGCAATATAGTTGCGGTTGTTTTTCAAATAACTTTTCGTGCTAAAATACATGCTAATGATTTTTTTTATGTTTTAAAAATTATTTTTGACATTAGCACATCAAAATGATTTAAAAACACTAAAAACATATTAATTTGAAGTTAATAAAAAAATAAAAAAAATTTAAATTTTTTCAAAAGCGCTTTTGAAACGTAGAAACAAACAGGCCCTTCATTTTCAACGTGGACTATAGGGTTTTTTTTTTTTTTCTCTTTTCATTTTTCTCATCAAACTTCTTTTATTGCATCCTTGCATGTGTTATTTTGTATTGTGTTTTTTAAGTTTATTAGTTCTTCTATTTAAATGATCCCGAGGATTAAAGGTTTTTATTAGATTTTTAAACTTGATTAGAGGACAATTTAATAAGATAAAGTTTTAATTTTAAGTACAAATACACAATTGATAGAAAATAAGACCAAACTAAAAAAAAGAAAAAAAAATGCATGTATTTTTAAAAATATGTTCGAAAAAATGTAGTTATGTTTATATATTCTCTATTGACTTCTTTTTTAGTCCTTTTAGTTCTAACATTTTAGTTTGTATTCTAAAATTTTATTTTGTTTATATTTCAGTACTTAAATTTGAGAGATGATTGAGTCCTTGAAAAATAAAGAAAGAAAGGGAAAATTATTGGTTGGTTATATTTTGGCAACAAAATATGTTGATATTATTGGCAATAGATTTTATTTGACGAGAGGAATTTTATTTAGGTATTTTTAAGCATTTTGTTAGAAAAAGTTGATCGATAATAGAGATTTTTTTATAAATTAAAGGTTGATTTGAGATTATATGTTTTTTTTTCCTGATTATGGGATGTTTCTTTGGTGTTTTTTGGTGAAAAATACTTAAAAATAAAAATGTTTAGTCCAAGAAGTATTTTTGATAAATAGTAACCGTCTATGAGCCCATCGGTAAAATTCATCCAAATCCAATGTCTAACCATAGACAAAATATTTTGTTGATAAATTAAAAAATTCTAGTTGTGCAATGGGATATCAAGGTCATTGAATGTACTAGTTTTAATATGGTTTGGTTCAAATATTAGGGTGAACAATGGCTCGAAAGATGTGAACTCGACCAGGCTCCATAAGGTTATTTGAGAAAGATGAACAGCATACAAACGACATATTTTTTTTAACACAATCAAAATGACATTATTTCTCTCTATTGCCCACTATTTTACTCAAACATATTGTTTCATTAAAGATTTTAACCCCAAGTTAAATAAGGTTTTTAATCTTTTCCAATTCAATTTTGGTCTCCTGTCTCTTTGAACTCCATTATTAAACCCTCAATCAGTTTTTATCCTTGGAAATCATCTCAACCATACCCCCCCTGGAATTTTTAATTGGACCCTTAGCTTTTGGCGCCTTTTACACTTTAGTCTTTGGTTTTGTAATTTTTCAATTTTATCCTTAAACTTTTAATTTTTGTAATTTTGACCTTAATTGACTCTTAAACTTTGATTTTCTTCAATTGTATCCCTGATAGAATTGATTAAGCCAAACTAAAGTTCAATTGGGTTCTAGAATTTCCAATTTTGGTTAAATTGAATTCCAAACTTGCTTTTTCTTTCAATTAAACCTGCAACTAAGCCAATCAAGAATATTAAAAGTTCAATTAAGTCCTACGTTCTATAGATTCATCATAATCTTCAATATTTTTCCGCAACTAAGCCCTAATCTTCAATGTTCTTTTCTAGTTAAGCCTTCTATTGGTAAAATTAAATTCCTAAACTTCTCAATTTCATCTAATTTGTGTGATTAAGTCTCGCTTCAATCTATTTTTACCACCTTCAAACTGCTTATTCATTTTTTACCCTAAAATATATTTTTTAAAAATTTTACTTTTTTAAAATTTTGTACCTTCAAACTAGAGTTTTTTAGCCACTTTATGCTTTTCAATTTTTTCTTGGTTTTCTTATGACCCTTTGGGTTTATTTAGACTTGCATGTGATAAGGCGAGCTTTATTTATTAATGATGCATTATACACATATTGCTTGTGAGGAGGAACATAATTTTATTTGGTATATTTATCTATTTATTGCATGTTATTGGTTGTCCTCATCAAAACAAGAAGATTATTAGCCTTGAGATCTTTAATCACATATGGCTTATGTTTTGATGATAACAACAATTAATTGATTTAATATGCTTGTCCAAGAAGTTAATGTTGTAGGGATTTCTACATATCATTTAAATGTTATATAAACTCCTTGGATGCTATATAGGCTTCAAGATGTCTAAGCTTAATATATATGTAATCAAATCTTTATGGGATTTAATTTGGCATCACAAAAATTATTCTCATCCTTAAATATTTTATTTTCAAATTCTCATACAAAAATATTTTCATTGCCAAAATTAATACATAGTGAAAAATACCTTATGAAAAATTATTTTATCATATGTTGTGGTATGTATCACTAAAATGCTTTTAAACAGATAACATATATTTGGTCAATTATGTCCTTACACTTTTTTATCACACTAAAAGTTTTATATCTATTTTGGAACAAAGTTTACTAAACACTCAAGAGCTATTTTAGCTAAGATGCAAACTCACTTTTTAGCATGCTTTCGCAACAATTCTTTTCTTCCTAAAAATACCTCATAATTATTGTTTAATGATTAAGACAACTTAACACTTAAGAGGGACGTGAATTAGGTGTGTCATTAATTTCTACAAATTACTTCAAGTAAAAAAGAATAATCAATAATATAATTAAAGTGTTTAAAGTAAATAGATAAGGGAGGGAATATGAAAACTTGTTTTTAATATGGTTTGGCAAGCCTTCATCCACACCTCAAATACTAACTCGTACTTCAGTATTGTATTCCTTCACTAGTCATAGTTCAAGAGTACAATAGCTACTTGATAAATCCATACCAAGATTTGTACACTACTTGAAGATATTCCCTCTCAAGATTTTTTTCACTTGAAGATGTACCCTTTTCAAGATCTTTTCTTGGTAAAATTACTTCACCAATTCCAAGAGTTTTTACCTAACTCTCAAAAAGTGTATAAGAGTGATTTTGG
Organism: Populus alba x Populus glandulosa; assembly: GCA_033617975.1. Classification (NCBI taxonomy): domain Eukaryota; kingdom Viridiplantae; phylum Streptophyta; class Magnoliopsida; order Malpighiales; family Salicaceae; genus Populus; species Populus alba x Populus glandulosa. Next base: position 9,238,150 of record CM066155.1, on the reverse strand, counting down.
TATCACAACTAAGTCTCTCAATAGAGTGGATAATACACTTGAAAATTCTAATATATTTATATCTCATAAGATAACACTTACAGGGTTTGAAGGTGTTTAAGTGTAGTGAGAATAAGATTGAATATTCTTGTGCTAGATTATAAAAGTTTAATAGCACCAATTAGAGTAATTGATGATTTTAAAGTGTTTTTACTCTTTGAATAGATAATATATGTTTGGAATACCTCTCTGATTTTGCAATTATGTAAGCTGCATGTATGTTTCTAAGAAAAACTAGTCATTGATAGTTGTTTTAATCCCATTAACAACTCAAATGGTCTACTGGTTCAAATTGGTCAAGCTAATTAATCGACTGGTTTCTAAAGAATGTTTAAGTGTTCATCACTAATGAATAAGCGGTCAACTAGTTCATTTGGTCATATCAAACGGTCAATTGGTACTTGTAAAATTCTAGTTTTGACGGATTAACCTTAGTGAATTCTTAGAACCGTCTATCTTAGATTATATTATATTATTTATCAATCATTTAATGCATGGAAAGTGAAGAGTGTGAGTTTATTTTAATTGTGTTATCAAGTAGAATATAAAGATTAAAATAAACACTAAAATGAACACTTAATTTAAGTCTTCACCTTGCTTTTTTCATGGACTTTTTGATTGATTTTTTTTCATGAAATTCATCATGTTTGTTGATATGTTCTTCGTATAAAACTTATTTAAAGCTTATTCTCAACGAAGCATATTATTATTATATTTTTATTTTATTGTTTTCATTAAAAAATATATAAAAATATAGATGTGTGACATTAAATGTCAAGAATTTCTTCTCCCTTTTCCTCTGATTAATAATGGCTAGGAATGGGTTTTTCCTATAAATAATCAATTGATTTCATGTAAGATCTCTATTAACTTTTCAATATCTTTATATCTTACATCTTGATGCTTTGGATTTCTCTTATTCTAAAAAGTTTTAATCATTCTCTTGAAAAAACTTTAAATCTTAATTGCATCAAAATCTCTATTTCACCTTTTTGAGTTATATTACATTTCCATAACTACACGAGCTTAATCTTTGTAGCTTGTCTTGAGTAAGGTGTGATTATTCTCTTGTTAGAGATATATTATTTGTGAAAGTATAAGCAGCTCTTAAAGCCACTTGGTTATTTATTTAGTTATAAGACAAATAGAGGTTCTAGTCTTTTTCTTACGAAAGATTGTTGAGTAGATTTGATCATTAGTTTGTAAAATAATTGGTTTTGAATCATGAACCCATAACAAGATTATGATAAAAGTTTGGTTTCTAAGCCCATAAAAGAATTGGGTTTAAATCTTGAACCGGAAAAAAGATTGTGTAATTGTTAAGATCTCTCCTTTTAAGAGTATTTTGTGTAATAGTGAATACTTGAATAGGGATTCAAGGAGTGAAGAAGGGGGTTGTCCAAACCACTATAAAAATTAGTGTGTTTATCTCTCTCAATCTATCCCAATTTACTTGTGCTTTAATTAATTGTTCTTGTTGTCAAATTTAAAAAGATAAAATTATTTTTGAATATTGTGTGAATTTTGGCATTCTTAAAGTAATTGAGAAATTTTTTAAAAAAGTATTAGAATCTTAGATAAAGCCCCAATTCATCCCTTCTTTTAGGCTTTTTAAGTCTTTTAGATTTTCCAGCCACCTTTCCAATGGTTGAAAATTGAGCATACAAATGATACATCATATGTTGTATTATCTAAAATCAATATTCATCCATCCTTTTTAAAATAAAAATAAAGAAGAGCAAGTTAAGCGGGCTGACCTGACAAATTTTTGATGGACTAGGAGCAATAGGTCACCCAGACCTGCATGCCTAGGAATTTTTTTAATATTTTTTATTTAGTTTAAATTTATTTAAAAATAATTATTTTCAAATATATTAATTAAGAATATCATTTATGTTTTAGATATTATTTTATTAAAAATCATTTAATTTTAAATTTTTTTCAAATAAGATTATAGTTGTTGTTTTTTTATATAAAATTAGCAAACATTTTTTTTTATAGCCCATCTTGATCATATTTGTTTTTAAAATTTTATTTGTTGCTTTTCTGCAAGCATCTGTTTTTTGTATAATTAAACTAAGAATTATTTCAAAAAGATAAAGTTATTAATCTAATTGGATCTATAACTTGGATCATCGGTTTCACAATTTAGCTAGAATTGACCTAGGACAATTCAAGAAGTCATTATCTTAATATTTTTTTTTTAAAAAAATCATATTATTTTGAAAAAAAAATTTATCTAGAAATCCCATATATCTAATTTTAACAAGTTAATGTATTTCCTATTTGTATTTGAATTTTTCCACCTTCCTTCCCATAATTAAAGTAATGATAAAAAAAAAAAGAGAAAAAATCAACAAATTTTATAGTATAATAATACTTGTGTTATTTTTAAAAGAAGATTGCATGAATAATCACTTCACCAACAAACTTCACTTTAAATCAAGGTAGTCAATTTTATTCTACCTTGATTCTAATAGAATGATAAATTTTAATTCTAGAGCATTTTGATGTTTTGTTTCAAGATCATGTATCATGTATGTGTGTATGTTTCAACATACATGATTTCATTTCACATCTAAAAATAAATTAATTCAAATTATACAATACAATCCCAATATCATCTAAATATAATTTTAAAATTTATAGCATTTCTAAATAATCGAGATTAAAAAAAAACTTTAACTTAAGATAATTTAATATTGACTAATACAAACTTTTGATATTTTATAGTATGATTGCTAAATTTCTCCCACCATGCATCTAATTAATATAAAAATTCAATAAATTCAAATATTATAAATACAAAAACAGAATTTATATTTAAAAAATACAAGCAATAAAAGTTATTACCTGAATTTAACTTATCTTTAACGAATTGTTGCTACATGGAAATGTAGAATGTTGCCTTATATTTTTCAGGTAACTTATATTTTAAGCAACGCTCATCTATGGTTAACTGTATGTTGCCCTATCAACATGGTGCGGCTTCAAATCACCAGCAAGATACATGAAATGGAGACCCTTTGTGAAGACTGAGTGCATCACTCCAAAACTACTCGGCCTATTTAGATAAAACACACAACAAAATCTTGATTCTCACAAGTTTTGATACTTGCAAGAGAGAAAGCATAGTGAAAACAGAAGAACAGAGCCATGAAAATCGGAGTGCACAAATATGAATCCCACTCTCAAAATATTAGCTTAGGGGGCAGGAAGGAGGTAATAAAACAGAGCATAGCATCAACTAGGACCACGAATCCTGGCAGGGGAGGAGGATCCTTTAGTGCATCTTGAACTGACATTCATGGAACACCAACTTCTTAGATTGAGGGCCTAACCCCCTGTTCAAAATGACAGAATTTCCAAGTAAAGGAACACCAGTTTTCATTTAACTATACCTCTTACAAACACAAGGTCGAACGCTTTAGACTTCAAGCTCCTTTGCCGGTAGAAGCCGTACCTGACATCATGTCAGAACGTCATATATCAAAGGAACAATTACCTCTTGGGATGAGCATTGACTCATCTTACCAGTTCTTGGCTTCTTACCAGTTCTTAGCTTGATTAGGGCATTAGGCACCTTCAAAATCTTCTTCTGTGTCCAAGCACAGCTACTGAAACTAGAAACATGACAGAAATCCAACCTCCATGGAGTTATCCACGACAAGTTCTCTGCAAGGCAAGTTAGTGCACATGATGAAATCATAATTCATAGCTCCACTAGATGGCCTGGATTTTAGCTCTCTCTGGAGCATGGCCAACGGGGAGTGAAAGGAGATGCGTATGTGGAAACACGAAATAAAATTGAAAATTGACAAATTAGGTCTCCTTAAAGAGAATGAATAGAACTTTTGTACAATGTCCTACGTATTTTCCTCATTTACTTTTCCTATTGTCCAATTAACTTTTCAACCAGAAAGTATGCTGTTCTACAAGGGATTATTACATCCAATCATGAATTTGATTTTTACAAATAAAAAGGGGAATTGTAACTTTAAGTTAACAGTTATCTTTGTAGTAGTGCTACATGCTCATTGCTCTTGATGAAACCTCTGATTCAGCGTCCTGCAACTCCCCATCAGCTGCCTCAACAGTGTCCTATAACATAAATAAGAAATGCTCAATTAGTAGTCTTTTACAGTACAAAAACACATGTCAACCAGAATAATCCCAAATAATATAGATTAAAAACTAAGCAATAATTTGTCTGATAAAGTCCATTGTTCAACAGGCAAAATACTATTCAAAAGAAAACCAAGGATGATGGTGATTAAATGTAAGAAGGGTGGTTAGAAGTGACTTTCAACCAACAGATTCTACTCAGCCAGCTCCTGTCACAATAATGATTTATTAAATAACACAAAATAGTTCAGATAAAAGCATACCAATGGTCGTAGACTAATCTATAAATTGAAACCATACCACTAAATTCTTTACCTTATATTCTGCTAGGTAATGCTCCAATGCACCATCTCCACGCAGGATTTTCCCACCACTTCCAGGAGCATGCACTGAACCTACAGACTCCTCATCAATTACAACAGCATCTACTCTATCACTTCCTGTTTTGATGTCTGGGATCTGAAGCAAATAAGCAACAAAACCTTTTAATATGTCAATATCCATAATCAAATGCTTTATAGAGATGGTGGATAATATCTACTTATAAGCCTTGGGGAATCATATACCTCATACATGGCTTCAGTTAGAATGCTTTCAAGTATGGCTCTTAAACCCCTGGCACCAGTATTCTTAGCCATTGCCTTTTTTGCAATTAGTCTTAGTGCCTTTTCAGTAAAATGTAGCTTCACCTGGAATTATGCAAGTGGTAAATAACCATTACACAAAAGTAATCAAATGAATTTAACTACTAAATGATCAGAGAGAGAGAGTCGTACATTATTCATGCTAAACAACTTCTTATACTGTTTACCAAGGGCATTTCTCGGTTCCATGAGGACCTGTAATTTACGTTAGCAAGAAAATGTTTTATGATGAAAACTATAATTTCAAATCTGGCCTGCTCATTTCTAGGAGAAACTAAGAATATAAAGTGCATTAAGCAAAATACATGATAAGCACAGATTGAGATGTGCATTTGGAAGGGCAGGGGTGTTCTAATGTTTCCATTTTAATCAAACCAAAATGGGTGGTGAAATTTTACAAGCCAAAGAAAATTTCTCAAATATTAATGTCAAGTCAGTAATTTCCTAGCTACAGAAATATATACTGCTATCTTAGAAACGACACTCTTGAACTTCTTAGGGCGATGATGAAAACCTGAGTAAAAAAACAATGAGGCTTACTAGCACAAAATAAATTAGCATGCTTGAGTGAGCTGAAAGAAATTTCTTTTCTTTTCAGTAAACTAGTGGTGAATAATTAGAGTTTGAATGTAACAGCTCCTCTTACATGTTTGTAATATCATAAATTCCTACATTCAGTTGCTAATTATTCTCTCACATTCTGAATGGTTCCTAGTCATTCACAAACAGCCCAAAATGGGATGTAACAAATTCAGGGTGTATTAAAATAAAAAATGAAAACACAAAAATACCAGTATAACAGAGTATTACCCTAACAAGTTGATCCTCAGTTAGAGCTGCCAAACTAACTAATATTGGAAAGCGTCCAATAAACTCCGGTATAAGGCCATAAGCAATAAGATCAGCACTCTCAACCTGACAATGCAAAATTTACTTTTCAAGTTTTAAGGAAAGGTTTCACCAGTAAATTCTTTCCATGCTAAACAACTAACATCATTAATTGTGTTGAAAACTTGAAATAATACATAGAAAGGTAGAAACTCTATTTATATTAAACTCCCATTTCACTAACATAGGAAGGCCTTCATTCTTACGGATTCTAGCAAAGATGAAGTGATTGCAGCATTGGTTACTCCACCTGCTCTCATATTAGCACGAACAGGTGCTCCAAATCCAATTGATGAATCTTGTCGTCTGATAAAATGAAATTAAATATTTTCAGATTAGATACCCTGAAACAGACGAAAACTATATTTTGCAGATAATTATGCAGGAAAACTGTTTGAAGCCATTACCTCTCTGAAATGGTCTTTTCAAGATCAACAAATGCTCCACCACATATAAAGAGGATGTTTTTTGTATCTATCTGCAGAACATTTATATGAATTTAAGATTAAATTTGTAAAGCAGCAGCAAGATAAAAATAGTGCCAATTCTCTGATTATGATGATGGAGAATAATCCTCGCAAGGCAACATCATTGCTGGTTATTATTAATTTTCTGAAATATGAATTAATAGGATGCTGCAAATACATAAGAGGTCCTAACCAAAAATCTAAGCAAGCATTTAATATCTTTTTAACTTGGGAGGAAAGAATATAAAGGAATTATTCATGAGCTCAATGAAAGGAATGCATAAATAAAATGATGCTATGTTAGAAATCTGGAGTATGATAATGCTTAATCTGGTTCCAACAAAATAAAAGTTATCAGCAATACAAAAATAAGAAGATTCTAGGATGAGCATTTCTCCAGCAGTAGACTCTAACTCATAAAGGACACATTGCATATGACAAAAAAATTCAAGGACGAAAAGGAAAAGGAAAACCATTTTGAGACTATATACCTGTATGTTATCACCCCGAGGATGCTTCCTTGCCCCCTTCTCAGGAACATTTACTATCTGGAAACAGGAAGTTCTGCTTTAGCAATTTTATAACAAGTTTCATATTCTTTAATATCTCTGGGGAAAAAAATCCAACCACTAAAGATTTTCATGTAAACCTCTGCAGCAAACTGTTCACAAAGTGTTGCAGCAACAGTAACTAACATTTCAAAACAACAAAAATATGGTGCAGGAAAACAATAATGAAAAAAATGCAACACACAAAGCCTATATGGCAACCTGTGTTTCACAAAAACTCATCAGTAAACTCACACTTGTACCTGCAGTTTGCAGATAACCATTATAAGGAAAACACTGTTAAATGTGGCAAGTGAATCCTTGTCTTGTGTCACCTAAATTAAGTTTTATGGGCAAGACTTATAGTGTAAAATGCAGATGAAAAATTCTTTTTAGTCAACTAAGAAAAGTTACAACCATAGGACTTGCCATGTGCAAGGAATGTTATAGAATTGCATGATGTCAGTAGCATAGCAACCTGTAAATGCCTGAATACCTGTCAACATATTAGAATTCATTTCTTTTTCACGGGTACCAACTCCTCAATATAATGTAATCAGAGGGTTGCAAAGCGTAAAAGATTTAGTTAGCAGAAAGCAAAATCATGCAATGCTGTTTTATTTTTTAGTTTTTCACCTCCAGAATAATATTAATCATCTTTCTTAGCTTCGAAACAGAAGTGGAATATGATAAGCAAGAAGTTATACTGCCATGTCAAAGAAACCATGATACGTTTTGATCACAAAAGTGATTTCGATAAAAATAATAATTTAAATTGTAAACCAATGAATGCATTAAGTTGTTGACACACAATTATATATAATATAATACTTGGTTCGGCTAACTTGTGCCCTTAGGGCACATGATAAAGCGTTGAATTCTCCTTTCATGGCCATTAGAGAATAGGTGATGGCATGAGGAATCTTTTAAATTTTTTGAATATAAATGGATACCTAAGAACACATTTTACTTTTCCTTGTTATCATCAAGTCTAAAAATATAAGTTCAAGGGAAAAAACATAACTCCCCATTACCCACTAACTTTGGTCCCAACATTCTAATTTTAGACTGGTAATGGTAATTCTACATGGTTCTATAACTATCCCTTATTTAAATGTAGCACTATGTCTTTCTTTTTTCAATTAGTTGAGAAAAAACTACTCTTAATATAATTTAAAACATAGATTACAATACACACCACTTTGTTCTGATGCATGGCACCTTTATAACACAACTTCAAAAAAATGAGCACACATCACGCATCACACCCTGTTAAGTCTTTCCTTTTAAAATCATTAAGGAAGATGACAATTGGCATAAAGAGAAATGGTGAATAATAGAGTTTAAGGCCATGGATTTTCTATGGAAAAACAAAATGAAGGATATGGCTTTTAAAATTTTGGGAAAGGATAAAAAAAAAAAAAACTAACTCAAATTAATTGTATTCTGGTTAGTTATAGTAATTAAAACAGATTATATTCTGATTAGTTATAGTTAGGTATGATCTACAATGCAGTTGAGTAGGTTAAACTTTCAAAGAGCTTTTCTGTTCTAAAAATCAAGTAATCCATTCAACAAAGAAAAATGAACAAAGCAATGGATGGAGACCTTTTGACCATTATTAGAATCAAACTATCATCTCTTGAATTTGAAGATTTGATCTCAAATCTATCATGGATAAGTTTATTACATTAATTTAGTGCCAATACAATGAGATTTGTTGAGTGGCCATAAAAGGTCCCTGCACTTCAATTAAAGTTAAGATCAAAACTTGAATATAAGAGCCACATATTCATGAAACAATGTTTGACCAGGGGGAGTATCATTCATATTTAGAATAGGGAAAACCTAAAAAACCTGTTTACTTATAGAACTAATAAATTACTAATAGAAATGAACCTTACCTCGAATAATTTCCAAGAAATCTGAATTACATAATTACCCTTGTCTACAAAAACCACATAGAAATACAGTAATTCTGCTTCTTGTATTGTCTGCGTCAACATCATTATTTCGCTAGAATCTCAACTAGAACTTGTCTAAATAAGATTTTTAGTTAGCTAGTAGTGTAGGATTTGGGGGTTTTAACAGGGCAGTTTGTAATTTTCGTTTTCATCGAGGTAATTTTGTCATTTTGTAAAATCTAGTCAGCTACTTCACCACTTCACTAATAAGAAGTTAAATGGCCAGCTAACACTAGCTATGCTGCACCTCCACAAGTCACCTCCTTATTGGCTTATCCATTTATAGAACTCATAATCCCAATTTTAAAGGAAGGACTATATATGTTATAGAAATTTCAGCAAACTTTGATAGACGTGTGATGCCTAAGAATACCTAGGAGTGATTTCTAGGATCCCTGGTGTGATTCTAGGTTTCTTTTCCTTTTACCTATCGAGTTCTCCTGAAGATCTTTAGTTCTTGATTTGTTTACTTCCTGAATAGCATAATTATCCTTAAAAAAATCTACCTAAACTACAAAACATCTCTTTAGTTACACCCAAACCAACTATAACTTCTATAAACCTCAGTGTTTAGGAGCAGAATATTAAGATCTTGCATTATCTTGACATCAGAAAAGCAGAACTTCCTCTTAATTAAAAAAGTAGCACAGTACCATCATAATTACCACAAAATTCCATACCCAAATTTAAACTTTGACGTTACAGCTCAGCAGTGGTTTCCAAGCATACTGGGTTACTAAACCAACTTCCAAAGTTCAATCCCTTATTGTCAGAAAGTTAACAGCAATTCAACTTCAAATTCTCCCTGAAGCTTTCTGAAAGATCATAAATTATCAACCAACTTTTTGTTTGACCCCTTTCTGTCCAAAAAGTGAATAAATTACTTCATTCTCCTAAAAGAGCTGAACCTGAAGTTCAAGCATTCCAATAATAAAAAATGGAATTCAACCCTATAATGAAAAATGTCTTCCCATTAAATGTCCACCTATACTCCATCGAAGGTCTCTTTTATCTTACACCTTCTCCAATTCACTCTTTCAAATTAACTCTTTTGTTAAAGGTATCTGCAAACGAGTACTCCTGTTCACCAGTCTACTAGCCTCTATGAAGAGGTTACCTTTGACTCTTTCAAAACTTTATGGCATTTAATTTAAGATCCATCAAATTGCAATATGTCACCTCTGACTTGTATGATATATCCAGCATACCTTTTACTCTTTCAAAACTTTATGACATTTAACTTGAGATTCATTAAATTGCAATATGTCACCTCTGACTTATATGATATATCCAGCATACCTTTTACTCTTTCAAAACTTTATGACATTTAACTTAAGATTCGTTACATTGCAATATGTCACCTCTGACTTATATGATATATCCAGCATGATATCTTAAATTATAATCAGCATAATTGCAAAGGAATCCAAATATCTTTATAGAAACAGCAACTAAATGAAGCCAGAATAAAATAAGAATATCATATGGGACAAGTACAATTTCACACAAATCTTTCAGTAAAATTTCTGCAATCAGCCTCACAGAGGTGAAACAGTAGCAAGATATCTAGTAAACAAATGATAAGCAGTATAGTTTCATGTACTCACAGTTCCTTCCAGCATTTTCAATAATGCCTGTTGGACACCCTCACCAGAAACATCCCTGCTTATATTTAAGCTCTCAGCCTGCAAAATTGTCACAACATTTAAGTCTTAAGAGATTGTGTGCATCGAATGTTACATAAACTAATTGGTAAGATGGAAAATTAACAGGACCTTCTTTGTTATCTTATCAACTTCATCAATGTAGACCATTCCTTGTTGAGCTGCTTGCACATTAAATTCAGCTGCCTAAAGTCAAGGAACTCTATGTAAGTTCTGTAATATGTGAAAAGTCAAGGGGTTTTCCATTCTTATTAAATTCAGCTAATAAGTTGTGAGAGCATGTGTTTGGGAATGAGCTACGTCAAAATAAAAACATCACCATGTGAAGCAAGCATGAACAGAAACTACACTGATCAAACTTTTAAATAAATAAAAAAAAAAACACCTGCTTAACAGAGAATAGTGTGCTACAACAGGACACTTCAGCATAATTAAATGTTAGTTCCAGGCAAACCCTGTTTGGGATAAACATCCATCAGATATATAGTCAGTACACAATTCAAATGCTTGATAATGAATTGCAGCCAACATTCCAGTAAAAAGAATTTCATCCCATAAAGATGGTTAAATGTTGAATAATGATAGATAAAAGTAGTGTTCATCAATAGAGGAGAGCATGTTAGGTCTCTTTGAATTCATGCACAAAAGCAAAAGTTTGGGATGGAGATGAATAAACACATGAAATACCCAAAAAAATTATTACAGACAACTGAAAGGGCTATTCCTCTCATAAATAAACACATGAACTGAAGCAGACAACTACGTGCACTTAAAAGGGACAGATCATAGCTCTGATTGCACTTTATACAAACGTAATTTGAAGGGAAAAATCCTCAACTTCAGTAGATTTCAATGCTTTCATAAAAAGTTCAATTTCTGGAAGAAAGAATATATAAACAAAATATAAACAATAGTTAAAACTTGGATGACTTGTATGTACATGTGCATAAATAATAGTTAAGACTTTTATCGAAGGTAACAATAAATCCAACTGGAAGTGTGATTAATTCAGGAAGAGCTGCAAAATTCTGGAACATGATTACTAGATGGAAACCAGTCAATGCCCACCCAAAAACCATTCTGGAACAGGATTATGCTAGTGTTAGCTGAACAAGTCTACCCAAACCCATCAAGAATGAGTTTTTGAGCATTAAATGCAACCCCAGCCTACAGTAGGAAAAATGAAGAGAAAACACAATTTCAAACAAACATTAATTGAGTTAAAATTTCTCAGCCAACTAACAAATTCAAGAATGTTTAACAATAAAATTAGTTCAATATTTTGTCTCCCATTATGTCCTTTCAGTAGAAACATAATATTCTTTTTTCTAGCTAGTAAGTTCTTTGATGAATTCCACCGCTGCTTCCTAAGTGAGATAATTTCCTTTGCCTCATAAAGGCATTTATTTTGAAGAACAGTATTATCGTTCGCAACCTCCTTCCTCCGTCAAGAAAATACATGTATCTTATAGTCTATAGCAAAAGCACAATTAGACACAAATTCACTTAAATCAGGACTGGTGAAACTGAACCTCTACAAAAAGGCACCAAGTGCATAGACAATGCAACTCCAAGGCTAAGAAACAACAACTAGAATTTACATAAGTTCAAAAGATAAAAGGTGAGATATACCGAGAGTAATTTATACAATATTGATTCAACATCTTCACCAACGTAACCAGCCTGCAAAAATTAGTTGCCTCATTCAGTTAAACAGTAATGAGCCTGCGAATAGGTACGGAGAGAGAAAGATCAAAAATCATGTGACCATGGAAAAATACATAGCAAGACAAAAGAAACTAAAATGCGACCCAGCAGTTTTACTTTGAACAGTTGGATATAAGTATACATTACTAGTCTAGGACTTCCTTCCCTTTTGTGGATAAAATAAGATATGAGTGAAACAAATGAGTTCCATCAATGAGGGTGCCAATGTTCCCTTTTCAATAAAACATGATTAGATTTAATGAAAGACATCAAATATGCAGGCATGTTGAAAACAAAGAAATCATAAGATTATTCAAGATTGCCTAAATGTGAAAGTTCAAATTTTTATGTGAATGTCCACTACTAATTGTGAAATAAAAACAACCATGAGGTATTTCTAGTCTTTGAAGTAAGATATCAATACAAAGCAGACATGCCTGGGTCAGTGTTGTCGCATCAGCAATCACGAATGGCACATTCACAAAGCGTGCTAGTGTTTTTGCCAACAATGTCTTACCTGTTTCATATGTAAGTTAGAACAGAAGTCCAGAATTCAGAATTCAGAAGCTTGAAAGCAGGACTAACAAAATAACAATGTGGTAAGCAATGATTTTCACAGCAAGTCACAGGGACTTGAAATGCATAGAGAAAGTGTAGAGTCATTACCTGAGCCAGTTGGGCCCATCAAGAGTACATTGCTTTTTTCCAGTTCCACATTGTCTTCATCATCTATAGCCTCCAAAGTTCCTGATTCTGCTCCTGGCCTAGTATTAGAATACATCACTTCAGTATTCTTTCACAAGTCAATTAATTGCGATAATCTGAGACCACTTTTTTAAACCACTTAAAAATATACTAAACTTTGCTATTCAAGGTAATGAAATAAAGCACCAATCATTATGAATTATATGGTTCAATTATTTCAATAGCAGCATTATGAGAAGACAAGAATGTAACTGGAAACTAACCCTTTCCGCAAGGTGGAATGGTAAATCCTCTTATAATGGTTGTAGACAGCCACAGAAAGCACCTACAACATAAACATGAATCACTTGTTGGGTACTCTCAAAAGACTACAAGCTGCTCAAGGCTATGTCAAGCATGAATCCAAAAACAAGCTTTCAGGAAACTGACAGTGTAGTCTGTTAAATAAATGATGTTCATCACTCAGTTCCCCAAACCAGAAACATTTGATATCTTCAACATGCTATATTCAATTTACCAGAGCACTTCGCTTATGTTGGTTCAAACAACTGATACAACAAGCATCTTAACAAAGTCATGTCGACAATATCCCAGAAAACAAACAACTATGACACATTCATCAAAAACAATCCAAGACGATAAGAAAGAATAAAGGGATGATGATTCACTTGAAAAGACAATTTGAAAAGGGTTTCTAAATGCAATGCAACAAAAACTCTAACAGGACAGCCTTCATAAGTACCTAAATACCAGTGTGAAATCTTTGGCAATGATAAACCATAATCAACAAGCATCTGTTAATAATTCAAAAAACTTATAAGCATCGAAACTCAGAAACTGATTGCAACCGAATACCAACTAGCTAGATCAAAAACCCAAATGCGAACGAAATGTAGTTAAAAAAAGCAAACCTTTTTTGCTCTGTCCTGTCCAATAACAAACTTATCAAGACCTTTGCAAATCTCCTTTGGCGTCGGCAATTCCTTCCCCAAATTTGACCCACCCCATCCAGCACCATTCTTCTCACCACCTCCATTCCCACCACCACCACCTCCACTCTTTTCTCCACCAGGCTTAAAAGCCCTAACCACGCTAACCCCTGGAGCAAACGGCGGACCAGGAGGCGTATGCACAGCCAACCCATTCCCACCCGGGGGTGGCGGAGGAGGAATCCCCTGAGGCCAATTCTCCGGCGGATCCCCTCCATACGACCTCAACGTCTCCCAAAACGACACCCTTAACCTATTATTAATAGTATTAGTAACACTGGCATAATCCGCCCCCTCTTCACCACCATTACTCCCTTCCTTACCTCCCTTATTCCCATTTCTCCCATTCCCCTTATTACTAATCCTACCAATCTCAACAAAACTGCCTTGTAACGGCGCAATCTTATCCGGCCTAAAATAATAGGCTGTCTTACAATTAGGACAGAAATTCACAGCCTGATAATTATTATTATGCCCATTTCCATTACAAGCGCCAGTATCAGCAGTTGTAGTATTAATAGTATTATTATTAGCAGTATCATTATTGCGACTCAAATGATGATGATGATGATGATGATGATCAAGATTAGAATTATTACTAAATACGAAACTCCGATTGGAGAAGAGCACATCCATGTGTTTAGAGCACCTCGGACAATTCGCTTCTGCCCTAATTTTCCGAACATTGCTGTCGTCCTTAGAATTCTCCCACTTGTAGCGCTCTTGGATTCCGATCAATGATTCCTTCCGGCGGTTACACCCGATGTTTAAGTAGTTCAAGTGCGTGGAGATTCCTCTGGAGAAACGGACCGGGGTTTCGAAACGGGAAGAGAGTAACAGAGGATTCGTTGTATCCTTGAGTTTCCTGCATCTCCGCAACATTCTAGTTCCAGACATAAAAAGAAAAAAAAGGGTGGTTTTCGGAGGAGAGGATGAAAGAGAGAGGATGGGGGTTGTTCAAAGATAATATTTATTTATTTTATAAGCTGTACAAACACAGAGAGAAAGGAGGAGCAATTGTGAGGAAGAGAAAAGACAAAGCAGAGAGTGTATGTAGGAGGAATTATGGAAAGAAAATGGCTTTCTTATCCTCTACGACCCCTACCCGTTTATGAGATTGGGAGTTATAATTTCTTCCCTTTTTTTTTTTGAACAGTTTGACTCTCTACCTTCTTCTTCACGTACGTCTTCAGTCTCTCTCTGCTTTGTGTTTTGGGTGCCTGATGTTAGGATCCAATGCCACGCCTTCTTTGTATTGTCTTAATTAATTAATGGGAATTATTTACTTTAATGTTGAGAAATGAATTACAGAAAATGAGTTTAATTGATCCATGCTATCAGTACTCACTATTAATAAGCACTAACCGGATCGAGTATTGCAAAGGTGTTTTTAAAAAAGAAGAAAAATACGTAGCTTGGGTTATAGATCTAAGTTGGCTTTATTTAAATTAAAAAAATATATAGAAAAAAATAATAGATGAATTAAATTTTTTAAAAATGATTAAGATAACCTGAAAAAAAATTATTTACAAAAAAAAAATGATGCAATTCAATTAACAACCCATTAAATATAGAAGAATAAAACTGAATAATAAAAAAAGACATAAAAAGTGGTTATTATCAATCTGAGTTAGCATGACAAACTTATAATACTAATAATCAGAGTTAAGCTAACTCGAGATATCCCGTCAAATTTGCAGCCTATGTTGTGAGACTGTAATAATTCAATACAAAAAAATAAAGAAAATTATAAAGCAAATGTTTTTAAGAAAAAAATCAATATATGTTAACTTTTTAAATTTGTGATCCAAGTTCTTAAATTCAAAACATCTTATCTAAAAAAATCATGAAGTCCAATTCTCAAAAATTAATTTTAATTATACAAAAGAATTATAAAAATAGTGATTAAAATAATAAAAATCAAAATTAAAAATAAAATAAATTTTATATTGAATCGAAGAGTAAAATTAAAATAAAAAATCAATTTAGCAAAAAGAATAAAAAAATGAGAATTAAGATTGGCATAAAAAATAAAAAGAAGTTTTTTTATTGAAAGATAAAATTGAAAAAAAAGATCACATTAACAAAGAGAAAAAAAATAAAAAGAATAAAAATCAAATTGTATTATAATTGTTTATTATTCTTTTATATATAATCAAATAACAAATAGTCCTTTAGTTGATATTATAACAACCAAAAAATCATTGTAAAAATATAAAATTACACCTCGATACTATATTTAAATTTTTTATTTCTAATAGTATTTTGATCGTTTCACCGTACAATCAAGAAAGAGAAAAACTTATTTTTTTTCTGATCACTTTATTAATAACTAATGGGTCTTGTTAAAAGATTTTAATGTTCTTGAAAACTAATATTAGATTTTTTAGATGGAGGGGTAAAACTATTATAACAATGTTTTTAAACATTGTTTTTCAAAGGGAAATTAATTTTTTTAATATGAAATTTGTCCATGGATCTTGTTGCTGTAATGATTAATAATGTGTTTTCTTGAAATTGTTTTTTTTTTTTTTAGTGTTTATAGCATACTTATATATAAAATACAATTCATTGCTTAAGGCACGTAAGTGCTTTTTAAAGGTGATTCGACTATTAGTAAAAAAACTAGCTAATTATCAATTAACTTTATATAAATCTCTAATATAACATGTTAAATCTCTAATATAAATTATGAGATTCTAATAACTTTATAAAAAAAATATTAAATTTAATTTTTAATTAACTAAATATTAAATGATAAAATTAAAAATAATATTCAATTAGAAAAATAAATTGAGTCAACTTAAGTTAACTTGTAAAACATTAATTATGAAATCAAGATAACTACATAAAAAAAAATTGAAACAAATTATAAAACTCAATTTTCAATCAACTCAATTTTGAAGAATAAATTTAAAAAAAAAAAGACATGAAAAAACCATCAAGTCAACCCGAGTCAATCAAACAAATTCATGACTCGAGTTATAAGGTTAGAATAATCCCATAGATAGCAAACCAAAATAAATTATAAAGTATATTTTTTAATAAAATCAATATTAAAGAATAAAATTAAAAAAATAATAAACTTGAGATAATTGGGCTAACTCGCAACATGAGTCATGAAACCATAATAATACTATGAAAAGCAGATAAAAATGATATGAAACTAAATTTTCAATCAACCCAATATTAAAAAATAAAGTCAAGAAAGAAAACAATTAAAAAAATAAAATGGGTTAACTCGGGTTATAAAATTAAAATAATTCGAGTTGAAACAAATTATGAAGTTCAATATTCATTAAATTTAATATTAAATAATAAAATTTGAAAAAAAACTTAAAAAATAAATTGTAAATGGATAAAGTATTTAAATCCCAATGTTAATAATAAAATAAAATATAGGAGTCGTCTTGGGATTCATCTATTCAAGCAGTGCTGAAAATAAATATTGGCATGTACGATGTTTATTAATGTGGACTAATTAATTTTATTTTTATCTCACGCACATGTCCATGTGAGTAGCTAGCGGACTTTTGAAAGTGTAAAGCTTACTTTGAAAGTGAGTCACTGGACTGGCGGACGATTGAAAGCTTGCATAGATAGATGTACTATTTTTATATTGTTTTGAATTGTGGTAATAATTGTTTTATAAAGTATTTTTTATTTTAAAATATATTAAAATAATAAATTTTTTTATTTTTAATATTAGCACATTAAAATAATTTTAAAATATTAAAAATATAAATATAAATATTTTAAATTTTTTCAAAATTACTTTCCAGCTAATACAGTGTAAGCCATTGTTATCTCCCTTTTATTTTCCTGTTCAGCTAATCCACATGACATGATTCTTCCATCCAGCTATATCTTGTTTTATATGCATCACTTGGGCAGGCAGGCAACACACGCAAAAGTACATCTTGGGGAATTCTCAATTTATTTATTTATTTTCATTTGAATCCTAAATTTGTAGATTCTACCAATTCGGTCACAAATGTTTTAGCAATTCTCCATCAAGTCCTTTTGTTAACGTCATTAACTTTTCCATCCATTTTTTTTCAAAACTATGCCATTTTATCGCATAGAGAATACACATCAGGTGGAAAATGCTAATAGGAATTTACAAAAGGACCCACTTCGAAAAATGGGAGGAATATTTGAATTTAATTGCTAATATATATATAAACTTAGGATGCAATAACAAATTTCATTTTTTTTTTGGTAAACAAATAAAGAATTTTTATAAACACAAGTCAATCGTGCAAGAAATGGTTTCTTTTAAGACTTTTGATGACCATATGGAAACGTACCTAGCGTGGGTTATTTTCTCTCGGAGCTCTCGGCTCATTGTTTTCTAGATTCTACCACTTCGTCATTTATGCCGATAGTGATAGCAACACAATGTTATTCGAATAATTGACTATTAACTTTCGCATTTAAAAATAAAGTAGTGACATTTTGCTTTCCATTATTCTTTTAACATTCATTTGCAATTTATAGCTATAATCACGACTCGATCTAGTCTCGGCATTCACGAGTTTTGCTACAAATCACGAATTTAAAGTTATTCTATTTTTCACGAATAAAACCCCTCTTCTTCAAATTAATTGCTCAATCAAGAAAAAATGATCATATTCATTAATGAATAAATCACTCATAGGTTTAGACTTCTAAAATCAACCATAACTAATTAAAGATTAATATTTACTAAGAAATATATATATGAAGCAATTTGTATAAGAATATTAATTTAAAATTATCTATTCTACTCCTTATTATGCCTAAGTTAAAAAGCAAGTTGAATTAACCAACAAAATTATCTCTAACATTAAGAAACAATCTTAAAACTTGATACGTACGCCTACGGCACCTAACCTTTAAAACAAAGCCTTGGTCCGTGAAACTTTTTTTGTTTTTGCAATTACAAACTCTATTTTATTGCCAATTTTTATGGTAACATAATATTCACAAACACTATTAAGTTTTTTTTAAATAATAATAATAATAAAACTAGTATCATTTAATGAATTTGAAATTATATGAAACCTTTTGTACTCTTGATAAAGCTTATTAAA
Organism: Populus alba x Populus glandulosa; assembly: GCA_033617975.1. NCBI lineage: Eukaryota > Viridiplantae > Streptophyta > Magnoliopsida > Malpighiales > Salicaceae > Populus > Populus alba x Populus glandulosa. Next base: position 9,219,335 of record CM066155.1, on the reverse strand, counting down.
AAAGAATGAACCATGAAGAAAATATTTTTAAAACATAAAGTTTAATGAAAACCAAAAAGAATGAACCATAAAGAACAAAATGAAAAAACACCTGTAACTATAATAGAACCTGCAACATTAAAGCGAAAAAACAATTTCTCCGTCTCCTCAACAACTTGGCCGTATTAAATTTTTGTTAACTTAAAGGTCAGTTAAATTTTTTTTAAAATTAATTTTTTATATATTTTTAGATACTAATATTAAAAATAAAATTTTAAATACTAATAATAAAATATTATTTTGATACATTTCTAAATAAAAAAGTATTTTAAAAAACAACTAATACCATACTTCTATAAATCATTTGCAACAAAAATGCTTATAAATATATTATTTTAATCTTAAAGCAAAAAATTAAAAAGATGTCATCACCCTGAATGGAACATGAACAATCCAAACCAAGGAAAAGTCGTCCAGCTCCTAAACCACTTGACAACATGTAATTTTGTTCATTTATGACTTTTTTTTTTCTATATAATCAAATGATTCTTTTTTGTAAAATAAAAGTAAATGATATATCACCTGCTATAACAGTTGATGCGTTGCCTAAAATCTTTAATCAACTATTATAGAGGTGGTTGAAAAATAAAAAATAAAAAAAACTTTTCATTTCAATTTTTTTTTAATTATTTTTATTTAAAAACACTTAGAAAATATCATAAATACCAAATAACACTTCAATGCAACTTTTTTTTTTGTCAAGACAAACCCATTAAAATCTAGATCAATTTATCATGATTGTAATAATTGTTAACCATCAATTATTTTTTATAAAAATACAATAATTTTTTCTCTTATCTTTTCTACCAAGAACTAGAGATAAAGAAAATGAACTCTAGATTAATCTGTAATTTATTTTAGAATATTAGATTAATCATTATTTATTTTTATATTTAACACTTTAGTTTCTTATTTTTGAATTTATCTTTCCTCGGTGATGTTTGAGACAATGGTCTGTAATTTGAATTTAGAAGAATGAAATAAGAAAAAAAAAAATCCATTGATCGCGAAATAAATATGTTTTAGTATATGCTATACTATAATAAATAGTACGATAAACTACAAGTGTTATTGATTTTGTTTCTTTTCTTTTTTCAGAACTTTGAAACCAGAGGAGTGAAAATTGAGGCCAAAGAAGTTTGAAACACGGTGGCAAGAACATGCGTTCCCTCTATGTATTAAACCCACCAAATCTAAACCAACGAGTCTTATCAATAGTTTCAAAATGCAATCATCTCAATCACCTTAAACAACTCCAATCCTTTTTGACAATCCTCGGTCACTCACAGACCAATTTCTACACTTTCAAACTGATTCGCTGTTGCATTCTCCAACTCAACAACCTTTACTATGCTCGCTTCATTTTTAACAATTTCGAATTCCCCAACATCTACCTCTACACTGCTATGGTTACTGCTTATGCCTCTATACAAGACCATCAATCGTCTTTTGATTTGTTTCGTTTCATGCTTCGTAAGGGACACCCAAAACCAAACCATTTTTTGTTCCCTCATGTTTTGAAATATTGCCAAGTAACAAAATTTGTGCATGCCCAGATTGAGAAATTGGGTTTTGGACAATACCCAGTTGTGCAAACTGCCCTTATTGATTCATACTCGAGGTCTGGTTATGATATTGGAATTGCGAGGCGGATGTTTGACGAAATGTCTGAGAGAAATGTTGTTTCATGGACTGCTATGATTTCTGGGTATACCAGACTTGGGGAGATTGAGAATGCTATTTCGCTTTTTGATGAAATGCCTGAGAGGGATGTTCCTTCTTGGAATGCTGTAATTTCGGGTTGTGCGCAAAATGGGTTGTTTACCAGGGCTATTACGATTTTTAAGAAGATGGTGGGTCTTTCCCTGGAGGTACAGCATCGAGACATTAGGCCTAATCAGACGACTGTTGTCTGTGCACTTTCTGCCTGTGGTCACACTGGGATGCTTCATGTTGGGAAATGGATTCATGGTTATGTTTACAGGAATATGCGTAGTTCAGATTCGTTTGTGTTGAATGCTTTGGTGGATATGTATGGGAAATGTGGGTGTTTAAAAGAGGCAAAGAAGGTTTTTTACGCAACTTCAAAGAAAAGTTTGACATCTTGGAATTCAATGATTAATTGTTTAGCACTTCATGGACAAAGTGAGAGGGCTATTTGTGTGTTTGAGGAGATGTTGCATTATGTAGCCGATGTAAGACCAAATGAGATTACCTTTTTGGGGTTATTAAATGCTTGTACACATGGAGGATTGGTTGAAAAGGGTCGTTTCTATTTCCAGATGATGACTCTAAATTACGGGATTGAACCTGAGATTGAGCATTATGGGTGCTTGATAGATATTCTTGGTCGAGCAGGAAGGTTGGAAGAAGCCTTGGAAGTTCTAAGGGAAATGAAGATTCAACCCGACGAGGTTGTTTGGGGCTCTTTGCTTAATGGGTGTAAAATACATGGTCGTGCAGACTTGGCAGAGTTTGCAGTTAAAAAGCTGCTTGAAATTGATCCAAACAATGGAGGCTATGGTATAACGTTGGCAAATGTATATGGAAAGTTAGGGAAGTGGGATGATGTCCGCAGGGTGAGAAAGATGTTGAAGGAGCTAAATGTTCCTAAGACTCCAGGTTGCAGTTGGATTGAGGTTGATAACAAGGTTTCTCAGTTTCACTCTGTAGACAAATCACATCCCAGAGCAGAAGAAATTTACCAGATATTGGAAAATCTGGTTTACTTTAATTAGCCCAAGCTGCTGAAGTCCTACAAACACTAACTGAAGATAGGTAACCTGAATTTATTTCATTTTTAAATTTGAAATTCTAGTTGCGTGTTGTATCATTTCTTAATCTGAAGTTTACTGTTCTATGAAGAAAGGAGTAAAAATTGAGCTCAGTTGTCTGTCTTTGTTAGCCAATGTTACATCACTTCTAATAAAGCTATATCTAGAAATGAAGTAAATGGCTTGATCTAGAGCTGAAAAAAAATGGTTGGTGCAATTTCATCTTTATATGAAGAGATTGACTAAAATGTTCTACTCGTTTAATAGTTCTAGACGCTTTTGTAATTAGAAAATTATAATGCCAATGAAAGTATAGGTTCTAAATTTTCCTTTTTCCTCTCTTGGTTTGGTCACTAAACTTTAATTTGCCTTCATAATACTCGCGTGTCCTTGTGTTTTGACAGTTTAGGCTAAAAAATTGTTTGATTGTTTAATATGACCCTATAACCTAATTAATAGCATCGTGGAAAGATCCTTCTCAACTTTTCTAGTCCTGTATGTGACTATAAATGATATTTATTTATCAAGTTTAAAGAAATTTAAGAAGTCGCTCTAGAGGCCTTGTTTCTGTTGGGTTTATTTCCAGAACTCAAACACGCACAATTTACGTGGTTCGGCAACTTGCCTACTCCACGGAGCTACTGGTTTGCATTAATAAAGCTTACAAACAATACAAACAACAAAACAAGGAGGAGGAGAAAATTATTCTCTACTTAACTCAACTCTCCCTAGCTCTCTCTCTGTTTCTCTCTGTGTTTTCGTGTGTTCACCAGGCTCTCTTGTGGTCATATATAGGGTGCCGGTTTTCTTTCCACGAGCTAAAACCATTGCTCCCTTTGATACTTTCCACATTCCTCCAGCAAAAAGTATTGAATGACCACTATCATCAAGTTGTCCGACAGAGATCAACTTCTTCTTTAATTCAGGAACATGCCTTACATTCTGCAAGGTCCATATAGATCCATTCATTGTCTTGATTTGCACATCTCCTATACCCACAATATTCAGTGGTGTTCCATCGGCCAGATAGACTACACCGTGATCTCCTCCAACATAATTTTGCAGCATTTCATTGTGTGGCGTACAGTGGAATGAAGCACCAAAATCAAGAATCCACTCATCAATTTGATTTTTTACAGCAAGAATTAAAGCATCTTGTACCTCATCTGTGGTAGCGTTTGCAGAGTCAGCTTCAGGTTTCTTCGGTTTTGTGCAATTCCTACTGAAATGACCAGGTTTGCCACAATTCCAACAGTCAACCTGCTTTCTGGTTCCAAACTTGCTTTTACTTCTGTATCTTGATTTTGATCTGCCTCTGGATGAGCCTCTATCTTGTCTCCTCCCTCGAGTGTTCATGTTGAGACCTGATCCTGAGCTTGAACTTTCACCCGAGTCTTTCCTTCGCACTTCTTCAGCCAAAATCAAGTCTCGAATGTCATCATACTTTAGTTTGGATTTTCCAGCTGAATTGCTCACGGCTGTCCTCATGCCTTCCCAACTGCTTGGAAGTGAAGCTAGCAAGATGAGTGCACGAATCTCATCATCAAACTCAATCTCAACAGATGATAATTGATTTGTGATGGTATTAAAGTTGTTGAGGTGTTGTGTCACAGAAGTGTTTTCGACCATCTTCAAGTTGAACAACTTTTTCATCAGGTGCACTTTATTATTTGCTGATGGCTTCTCATACATCCCAGACAAGGCTTCCATCAATTTTGCAGTGAATTTTTCTTTCGTAACATTGTGAGCAACTCTTCTTGATAAGGATAGCCGGATAATGCCCAGAACTTGTCTATCAAGGAGTTGCCATTCTTCTGCTTCCATCTTTTCTGGTTTACTTCCCAATAAGGGAAGATGAAGTTTCTTCCCATATAGATAATCTTCAATTTGCATTTTCCAGTATCCAAAATCTGTTCCGTCAAATTTTTCAATTCCAACAGCCTTTATTTCATCTGCCATTTTTACCACTTCTCCAATTCGAATTTCCCAAATCTGACCTTACAGATGTGTCCAGAACGGCCAAAAACCTTGGAAATGACACTGAGATCACCCCAATCGGACTTCGGATGGCTCAGATTTTAGAAATCAAAGTTTTGGATTAACGGACGGTCCAGATGCAACCGCGTGTCAGCCAGAGTACCGCCTGCGCCGCACCGGATAAAAACTCAGTATCCGTCCTGATGAAGACACGTGTCAGCAGATTAGAGCCTGCGTCGCACCGGATCAAAACTCAGTAGCGGTGCTGATGGAGCCACGTGTCAGCAGATCAGGGCCTGCGGCACACCGGAGCAAAACTCAGTAACGGTCTTGATTCAGCCACGTGTCAGCTGATTAATCATGCGTCGCACCAGATCAAAACCCCTCAACGGTGCCGGAGCAAAACTCAGTAACGGTCTTGATTCAGCCACGTGTCAGCTGATTAATCATGCGTCGCACCAGATCAAAACCCCTCAACGGTGATGATGTAGCCACGTGTCAGACTATTAGCGTCTGCGACACACTGGAGCGAAACTCAGGTGATGACGTGTCTGGTGACGTGGGCGTTGACTGCACGGATGTGCTGACGTGTCGGGTCAGCCCGACCCGGTTTTGTAGAAGTCGGGCGAAGAAGGAGCGTGGCGCGCGTACGGCGCGTTGGTGCGCGTGGGCAGTCTGGACGTCGACGCGTGCGGGCGCGTGCGGGCATGCAGGACGTCGGTTCTTCGCCGGGGTTTCAACAGTGGATTCGTCCGGTTGTCCTCTACACGATGGTATGTTCAAAAACACGTTTGGAGAACTTTGATTTTTGAGTTTGGATCAAACACCCTCTTTGTCAAGAACAAGCTCTGATACCAGTTGTTGGGTTTATTTCCAGAACTCAAACACGCACAATTTACGTGGTTTGGCAACTTGCCTACTCCACGGAGCTATTGGTTTGCATTAATGAAGCTTACAAACAATACAAACAACAAAACAAGGAGGAGGAGAAAATTCTTCTCTACTCAACTCAACTCTCCCTAGCTCTCTCTCTGTGTTTTCGTGTGTTCACCAGGCTCTCATTAGCAGCCTCTTCTTATAGCTAAAGTGGGAGACAATTCTCTCCACTTTAGTCAATTATGGCAACTACTTTTGCCCCACCATTTGCAGCCATCTTTGACGCCATCATTGCAGCCATCTTTGGCGCCATTAGCAAGCCATGTGTCCATACACAACAATCTCCCACTTGGACACAAATGGCTTGATATCCATCTTTTAGTCTTGGAGGCCAACTGAAGTTTTACACAACTTCAGTTTATCAAGTGTAACTCCTTTGGTTAGCATGTCAGCTGGATTCTTGCTTCCACAGATCTTTTCTAGCATTAGTTGCTCGTCGTCCAGCAGTTGTCGGATGAAGTGATATTTGATCTGAATATGCTTCGTCCTGGAGTGAAATGCTGGATTCTTGGCAAGGAAGATTGCACTCTGACTGTCGCTATACAAAGTACCTTTTTCATTCAACTTGCCCAATTCTTTCAAGAAACTCTGCAACCATACTATCTCTTTTGCAGATTCTGAGACTGCAACATATTCAGCTTCTGTTGTTGAAAGAGCAACGATCTTTTGCAAGGTAGAACTCCAGGAAACAGCACTACCTCCTAGAGTATAAACATATCCTGTAGTGCTCTTTCTGCTATCAACATCTCCTGCTAGATCAGCATCTACAAAACCTTCAAGTTTCAAACCACCAGCTGTGAAACTGAGACAAGTTTTCGATGAACCTTTTAAGTACCTCATGATCCATTTCACCGCCTCCCAATGCTGCTTTCCAGGATTGCTCATATATCGGCTTACAACTCCCACTGCATGGGCAATGTCTGGTCTGGTACAGACCATAACATACATCAAAGAGCCGATAGTTGAGGCGTATGGAATCTTATCCATGTATCCACATTCTAGCTCAGTTTTTGGAGACTGATCTTTGCTGAGCTTGAAATGATTCCCCAATGGTGTACTTACTGGTTTAGTATTATCCATACTAAACCTGCTGAGAACCTTCTTGACATACTCTGTTTGTGAAAGCTTTAGTATGCCTTTGTCTTTATCTCTGATGATTCTAATGCCAAGTATTTGTTTAGCAGCTCCCAAATCCTTCATTTCAAACTGTTTTGACAACTGCTGTTTCAGCTTATCAATCTCCTCAATGCTGGATCCTGCAATCAACATATCATCTACATATAATAGTAGAATGATGTAAGAGTTGTCAAAATGTTTGACATAGCAACAATGATCAGCTTGGCATCTTGTATACCCGGAACTGCACATGAAGTTGTCAAACTTCTTGTACCACTGTCTTGGAGCTTGCTTCAAACCGTATAGGCTTTTCTGTAGCTTGCAGACTTGATTCTCCTTTCCTTGCATTGCAAACCCCTCTAACTGTTGCATGTAAATATCTTCCTCCAAGTCACCATGAAGGAATGTTGTTTTTACATCTAACTGTTCAAGATGTAAATTTTCTGCAGCTACTATCCCCAGAACAACTCTGATTGTTGTGAGCTTCACAACTGGAGAAAAAATCTCAGAGTAGTCAATGCATTTCTTTTGTTGAAACCCTTTGACAACAAGTCTTGCCTTGAACCGTTTGCTTCCGTCATGCTCAGTCTTCACTCTGTAAACCCACTTATTTTGCAAAGCCTTCTTTCCTTCAGGTAATGTTGTTAGCTCCCAAGTCTTGTTCTTCAACAACGAACTCATCTCATCCTTCATGGCTAACTCCCACTTGCTTGAGTTTCCATCTTGTAAGGATTCTTCATAGTTTAGTGGTTCACCACCATCTGTCAGCAAAATATAATTCAGTAAAAGTGTGAACCGTTGCGGGGGCTTTATCGTTCTCGAAGACCTGCGAACAGCTGGTTCAATTTGCTCCGCATCTTCTTGTGTAGTAGTGGGCACAAATGTGCTTGAATCTTCTTGTAAAGACTCTTGATTGTTGTTCTGCTTAGTAACATTGGGAAGCCCTTCTAATCTTATGAATTCAGATTTTTGTGAACTTGTATCTGAATCAACCATCTCTGTTTCTACACTTGATATGTCTTTGTACATAACTTTCTCATTGAAGATCACGTTCCTGCTTCTGATCATCCCAGAACCGAAATCCAAATTCTTCATCTCCATAGCCAATGAAGAAACATTTCTTGGATTTGACATCTAACTTGTTACGAGCATCAGAATCTATGTGAACATAGGAAACACACCCAAAGACCTTCAAATGAGAGAGTTGTACCTCTTTTCCTCTCCATACTTCCTCGGGCAGTCTGAATTCCAAAGGAACTGATGGTCCACGGTTGATCAAGTAAACTGCGGTATGAACTGCGTCAGCCTAGAATGTTTGAGGTAACCCAGAATGCAACCTCATGCTTCTAGCTCGTTCATTGATGGTCCTGTTCATCCGTTCAGCAACGCCATTCTATTGCGGTGTGCCTGGAACGGTCTTTTCCATTCTGATACCATTGACAGCACAATACTCCTTGAAACCTCCATCAATGTATTCTCCTCCATTATCAGATCTCAAGCATTTCAACTTTAGACCTGATTCAGTCTCAACCATAGCCTTCAATTTCTTGAATGTTTCAAACACATCAGATTTATTTTTCAGAAAGTAAACCCATACCTTCCTGCTGAAATCATCAATAAAAGTCACATAATATCGAGAACCTCCAAGAGATGCTACTGGAGACGGTCCCCATAAATCTGTGTGTACCAGTTCTAGCTTTCTTGGACGTAAGGTCCTGCCAACCTTCAAGAAACTGACCTTCTTCTGTTTTCCAAGAACACAGCTTTCACAAATGTCTAGATCGACATTTTTTAACTCTGGCAGCTTTCCCTTCGACTGAAGTATCTTCATCCCCTTTTGACTCATATGGCCAAGTCTATAATGCCATAGCTGTGCTTGATTTTCTGCTTCAGTTGAGGCAATGATGTCTGCAAATCTTGTGGTCATATATAGGGTGCCGGTTTTCTTTCCACGAGCTAAAACCATTGCTCCCTTTGATACTTTCCACATTCCTCCAGCAAAAAGTATTGAATGACCACTATCATCAAGTTGTCCGACAGAGATCAACTTCTTCTTTAATTCAGGAACATGCCTTACATTCTGCAAGGTCCATATAGATCCATTCATTGTCTTGATTTGCACATCTCCTATACCCACAATATTCAATGGTGTTCCATCGGCCAGATAGACTACACCGTGATCTCCTCCAACATAATTTTGCAGCATTTCATTGTGTGGCGTACAGTGGAATGAAGCACCAAAATCAAGAATCCACTCATCAATTTGATTTTTTACAGCAAGAATTAAAGCATCTTGTACCTCATCTGTGGTAGCGTTTGCAGAGTCAGCTTCAGGTTTCTTCGGTTTTGTGCAATTCCTACTGAAATGACCAGGTTTGCCACAATTCCAACAGTCAACCTGCTTTCTGGTTCCAAACTTGCTTTTACTTCTGTATCTTGATTTTGATCTGCCTCTGGATGAGCCTCTATCTTGTCTCCTCCCTCGAGTGTTCATGTTGAGACCTGATCCTGAGCTTGAACTTTCACCCGAGTCTTTCCTTCGCACTTCTTCAGCCAAAATCAAGTCTCGAATGTCATCATACTTTAGTTTGGATTTTCCAGCTGAATTGCTCACGGCTGTCCTCATGCCTTCCCAACTGCTTGGAAGTGAAGCTAGCAAGATGAGTGCACGAATCTCATCATCAAACTCAATCTCAACAGATGATAATTGATTTGTGATGGTATTAAAGTTGTTGAGGTGTTGTGTCACAGAAGTGTTTTCGACCATCTTCAAGTTGAACAACTTTTTCATCAGGTGCACTTTATTATTTGCTGATGGCTTCTCATACATCCCAGACAAGGCTTCCATCAATTTTGCAGTGAATTTTTCTTTCGTAACATTGTGAGCAACTCTTCTTGATAAGGATAGCCGGATAATGCCCAGAACTTGTCTATCAAGGAGTTGCCATTCTTCTGCTTCCATCTTTTCTGGTTTACTTCCCAATAAGGGAAGATGAAGTTTCTTCCCATATAGATAATCTTCAATTTGCATTTTCCAGTATCCAAAATCTGTTCCGTCAAATTTTTCAATTCCAACAGCCTTTATTTCATCTGCCATTTTTACCACTTCTCCAATTCGAATTTCCCAAATCTGACCTTACAGATGTGTCCAGAACAGCCAAAAACCTTGGAAATGACACTGAGATCACCCCAATCGGACTTCGGATGGCTCAGATTTTAGAAATCAAAGTTTTGGATTAACGGACGGTCCAGATGCAACCGCGTGTCAGCCAGAGTACCGCCTGCGCCGCACCGGATAAAAACTCAGTATCCGTCCTGATGAAGACACGTGTCAGCAGATTAGAGCCTGCGTCGCACCGGATCAAAACTTAGTAGCGGTGCTGATGGAGCCACGTGTCAGCAGATCAGGGCCTGCGGCACACCGGAGCAAAACTCAGTAACGGTCTTGATTCAGCCACGTGTCAGCTGATTAATCATGCGTCGCACCAGATCAAAACCCCTCAACGGTGATGATGTAGCCACGTGTCAGACTATTAGCGTCTGCGACACACTGGAGCGAAACTCAGGTGATGACGTGGGCGTTGACTGCACGGATGTGCTGACGTGTCGGGTCAGCCCGACTAGGTTTTGTAGAAGTCGGGCGAAGAAGGAGCATGGCGCGCGTACGGCGCGTTGGTGCGCGTGGGCAGTCTGGACGTCGACGCGTGCGGGCGCGTGCGGGCATGCAGGACGTCGGTTCTTCGCCGGGGTTTCAACAGTGGATTCGTCCGGTTGTCCTCTACACGATGGTATGTTCAAAAACACGTTTGGAGAACTTTGATTTTTGAGTTTGGATCAAACACCCTCTTTGTCAAGAACAAGCTCTGATACCAGTTGTTGGGTTTATTTCCAGAACTCAAACACGCACAATTTACGTGGTTTGGCAACTTGCCTACTCCACGGAGCTATTGGTTTGCATTAATGAAGCTTACAAACAATACAAACAACAAAACAAGGAGGAGGAGAAAATTCTTCTCTACTCAACTCAACTCTCCCTAGCTCTCTCTCTGTGTTTTCGTGTGTTCACCAGGCTCTCATTAGCAGCCTCTTCTTATAGCTAAAGTGGGAGACAATTCTCTCCACTTTAGTCAATTATGGCAACTACTTTTGCCCCACCATTTGCAGCCATCTTTGACGCCATCATTGCAGCCATCTTTGGCGCCATTAGCAAGCCATGTGTCCATACACAACAATTTCTTTTCTCTTGCTTTTCTAAATGACAAGGGAAAATAATTAACATTAAACTAAAACAAGTTAGTCTTTTACTATGAATTCCCTATTCATTCTCTCACATTTCATTATGACCCTATAACCTAATTAATAGCATCGTGGAAAGATCCTTCTCAACTTTTCTAGTCCTGTATGTGACTATAAATGATATTTATTTATCAAGTTTAAAGAAATTTAAGAAGTCGCTCCAGAGGCCTTGTTTCTTTTCTCTTGCTTTTCTAAATGACAAGGGAAAATAATTAACATTAAACTAAAACAAGTTAGTGTTTTACTATAAATTCCCTATTCATTCTCTCACATTTCATTATTTATAGCACTATTTGGTATGCAACTTCGCATTCTTGGTCTTCTAAGTTTTGAATTTATTTTCATTTAGTTATCAATCCTTTTTATCTTTTAGTTTAGCACTTGAAAGCATTGTTTTAAAACTTGAACCAACCTGATTGGTTTATCCAAAGCCTAGACGATATGGGTTAACCAAAAAAACCCAAATGAATTTGCTTGCGGGGAAACCTAGTGAGACCCAACTTAATTTTTGTTTTGTTTTAAAACATCATCATTTTAAATTAAGGATAAAAATCCCTAATTCCAAGGACAAACAACCATGCAAGAGATTTCCTTCCGGTTTCTTCCTAATTCAAGCATCTTTCGCTCTTTAGTCCTCCCTTCAATTCAAGCTTTTTTTTTTCCTAATCCACACGTATAATTTTTTCTTTATATGATCAAAGAAAAGGTTAAACAAGAAAATTTAGATTCCAACATAATTATGCATATCGTCTAATTTTACACTATTGAGCATAAGTTTCAATCCAATAATTAAATTGGATTGAAATATTACCATAAGTTTCTAGATATTATTTTAAATTGAGTTAACATTTCAAGTCAATCGTAATTCGAGAAAGTTTTGCAATACAGGTTATAATGATGCAATACAAATTTGTTATTTGTTGCCTTTTAACTAGAGTTTTAAAACCCGGACCGGCCCGACGGGTCGATCCGGGACCCGGCCGACCCGGGCTTGAGACCGGTCCGGGTGGAAGCAAAAACCCGCTTGGGAATTGGCCCGGCGAAACCCGGTCGACTCGGAGGGTCAACCCGGGACCCGATCAATTTTTTTTTTTCATATTGGCAATCATTAAACGCTGAAGAGTTAAGAGTGAAGAACATAAGAAGAACAAAGCAATATTGGGGACAATTGCAATTTGTAAACCTAATTAACTCAACTCTTTAAAACCCAGCTGAGAAGGAGAGAAGCTGAGGACGTCTGGACTATTGATTGCTGTTGTTTCTCTGCGATCAATAGTCAAGAGACTCAAGACGTTCGGTAATTTTGAAAAAAAAAAGAAAGGAAGTTAATTTGCGTTCATCAAATAGATTACCCCTCAGGAAGCTCTTGTATGAGGACCGTGAAACCTTTTTGTGTTCTTCATTGGAAGCTGATGATACTGACAGCCTACAACCTGGAATTTACTGTGTGTGGACGCCAAAAAAGGAGGAGGGGTCTCCAGGGAGCTATAAGAAGAGCAACTTTACAGGGTCTAATTCAAAGAAGTGGAAGTTCAAAGATTTTATTCACCGGAGTAATAGTGATGGTAAGGATAATTTTGTGTTCTTGATACCTAATAACAAGAAGAGTGGCCTCCATCATCAGAGATTAGGCACAGAGAAAAGAAAGGAAGCGAAAGGGGCTGGAGGAGGTTTATTTCAATTTCAAGAACATTATTATGTGAGGAGTAAAGAAGGTGATATATATATATATATATATATATATATATATATATATAAAGGGGGTCATTTTTCCTTCCTCCTTCTTCCCAGCTTCTTGATGATAAGTTAATATATTGTCAGATCTTGTAGCAACTGGGATAATGACGCGTAGAAATTCTATAATAATCGCTCATTGATTGGTTGAGAAAACTGTGTCTCACAGGGCAGGGGCAGGAAGGATAGCCAGTGGCTATTGCAAATTCGGAACCGCCATTTATTCTTGTTATTAGGCATTAAGAACATAAAAGCTGTTTTTTTTGTTGACCCGGGTTAACCCGGGTCAACCCATTTGACCCGTGACCCGATCACTTGACCGGGTCGGTTTTCAAAACTATGCTTTTAACTTGTGAGCTTTCTATTTGGAGATGATTTGTAGGCATAATGCAATGATTTCAGCAACTTATTTGTTGGAGGTTTAGTTCTACAAGGAACTTTAATTAGTAACAACATAGTTTTCAAGTGGCAAATATTTTTAATGTTTTAAAATTCTTTTTTTACAATGATTCCTTATCTATCATAGCTACACGAGGAAAAGAAGACTAAAGTATTTAATGTCAAATTAATTTTGGGTGAATTGTTTTTTTCGTATTAATCTGAATTATTCTAAGGTTTAGAGCTAGTGTTTTAGTTTGGATTTGTTTTGGTTCAAAATCAATGTTGTACGATGTTTTTAGGCATAGGCTTGTGTTAGCTAATTATTAGCTTGAGCCCATTGATCCAATAATGGTTTATTAGGGTTATTTAAAAGAATTATATATTATTTTCTTTTTTGTAAAATTCAATAGCCATGATGCTTCGAATAAACTTGTGTTTTGCATGATACAACATTTTTCTCTTTATTGGGATAAAGATCAATAACTAACTTATCAATGTATAAGTGACTTTGTGACATCTTCGTATATTTTAGGTTCTTGTTTCACTATAAACAATGGGTCTAAGTTCAATTTTCAATATTTTTGGTTTTTAGGTACAAGGTTATCTCTAGGTCTAGATTTCTCTGTCATAAATTTGATTTTTGGGTTTTTGGTTTTGTCATATGCTTTATTGTGGGTTTCTGAATCTTTATATGCATGGGATTCGCATAAGTTGATATAAGAGCTATGCTTTAAAATCAAGTTATACCTTTATGAAATTTTGTTTTTTATATTTCGCTTTTATCTCTTTGATTTAAGTCTTGTACTCCTTTTGCTTGTGACATCTACCATTACAAAACAAAATGTTGTTGTTTTATTATTGTCCCTACATATCAGTAATATTAAATTAAAAAATGACTATAAAAAGCTAAAGATCTAGTTTTGCCATGAAAAATACTAATACAAAGGAGATTAATTCAAACCATGTTGGAATTGTTTTAAAATTAAGATTCTAGGGTTTTTGGGTATAATAAAATCAAATACTAAATTTGGGGTCATTTGGACTTGTTTTGGTTTGCGTTTTAAATTTGGGTATTAAATTATGTTAATAGGTTTGATTTGTGTCAACTTATAAAACATGTTTTGCTATTGTTGAAATCTACCTAATTAGTATACTAAAGTTATATTTGAGATATTTGGGTGTTCATAAAGTTATTTTCATTAGTTTTACATCTGTTTTATTTCATATCTTAAAAAACATTTATATTTCATACGAATTTGTTTGCTACTAGAGAAATCATAATTGTAGTTTTGTCTTAATTTTTTCATATATTTTAATAAGCTTGGAAATCATAGGCTTCAGGGAGTTAAGAGAGATGGGCAATTCAATCAAAGAGATAATTTGTTGAGGTCACCTTGTGTTCAACCATATAAGAAATTGTGAGAGGTTTGTTGAGACTCGGGAGAAGATTAAGGCTATTATAAGAAGATGATTAATTCTGAGTCATTATTACAGGGAATTGTACAAAAAATTACAGTGTTTGAGCCAAGAAACAAAGAATGTTTATAAGTACTGTCATAACCCAATTCTGGGTTATTTCCCAAAAATAATTTTTTTAAAAAAATAAAAATCAAAAAATAAAATAAAGGCTGGAAATATGGAGAAAGTAGGCCGGGGAATCAAGTTGTAATTTTTGGAGTAAATTTAAGGCCTAATTGTACCCCATTATACCTAAAAAATGAGAAAACAATGCAAATTCAAGGTTAAATTAAACGATTATTGGAAGAATTTTCATAAAACTTAAGTCCAATGACATAATTAAATTTTTAATAGGCAAATTTGATTTAATCATGGACCAAATTGAATTTTAATTATGTTTGAGAATTAATTTTGGTTCAATTAAAGGATTTAATTAAGTGCAAGGACTTAATTATACTTTAAATGGGTCAAATTAATTTTATTTGGGGCATAATTAGTGAAAAATTAAGTCCAAGGACATAATTAAATTTTTAATAGGCCAATTTGATTTAATCATGGGCCAAATTAAATTTTAATTATGTTTAAGAATTAATTTGGGTCCAATTGAAGGATTTAATTAAGTGCAAGGACTTAATTATTACTTTAAATGGGTCAAATTAATTTTATTTGGGGTTTAATTGGTGAAAAATTAAGTTTGGGAGCTTAATTTGGGCTTAATTGAGAAGATTGGAATTTTAAGAGACCAAATTTAATTTTTACCAAGTTAATTGATTGAAATCAAGGGCAAAATTGCAAGAAAATTGAAGTTTTGGGGTCAATTAGGGGTTAAATTGACAAAATTCGCATTCAGGGACCAATTTGCAAGAGGTGCCACACTTTAGGGGCTTAATTGACAAAAACCGGGGGCTAAATTGAAGAAATTGGAAGTTTGATGGTCAATTAGGGGTTAAATTGATAAATTCCAAGACCAAGGACCATATTGTAAAAGGCGCGTAACTTCGGGGCTTCAATTGAAGTTCAACAGGGGCTTAATTGCGTTAGATCAAAAGTTTAGGGTCAATTAGGGATTCAATTGAAAGCAATTGAAAGACAGAGGACTAAATTAAAATTCAGTAATAATTTCTAATTTAGTCCAAAACGGCACTGTTTTACATTTTAAAAAAAAAAGGACTAGACGACCCGTCGTCTGGTAACTGTTCATTGTCTTCTTCTTTTACCCGGTTAAAATTGGTTCGGTAGCCTACTTTGTAGGTGCATTTAATGCACCAAACGTCCACCAAATTTAACCAAACTTGCACGAAAATGATCCTCTACAGTCACGCTACATCCCCATATGAACAATGGAGTCTGAATGACAGCAAATCGGCGCCGGCCTAAACATGCCCACTCAGGCAACTTTTTCTGCAGAATTGACAACTCAGGATGCCTACTTTGAGCCAACGGTTGGGATCCTTCCCAACTAAATCGATGGCTGAAATTTTACCCCGATGTAGACGAGATTACCCTCTTCCACCGCCCATAAATAGAGGCAGATTTGTTGCCCTGAGGGAGGAGAAATTAGGGTCCAAATATCGCAAAAAACCAGCCTCCTCCTGTTTTCATTTTTCTTATTTCGCCGTTAGCCTTCTGCAACTCACTCCACCCCTTCCACAGCTGCCTTCTCCGGTGAGATAATCAACAAACCTAGCCTATACACTACCACGAACACTAGCTCCACCATAAGAAGCCAACCGGTCACCAAGCAGCCACCACGACCCTCTTTTTTCCTCCCTTCTAGTGCTTCTCTCTCCTCTGCAACGTCTTCGTCTTCCTCCCACAGCCGACTCCCGCCACCATCACCTCAGCCGACGCCCCCTGAGCCACCGACCGAACCACCTCATCACGACTGAGACCAACGCCAGGCAACCTCCTCCTCCCAGCTTTGCATCTCCTTCCTCGCCATGACTGCTGCATGCAGAATTCATTTCTGCATGCAGCATGAATAATTAGCATGGTTGCTGGGTTGGACCAGCAACCATGCGGGGTCCGGCCTGGTCCAAAAATAAAAAAAATGTTCTAGGCCGAGATCGGCCCAACCAGTTTGGGCCGATGTTGGCCCACCTTTCCAGGGCTGAGCTCAGCCCAATTAGCTGGCCCGGCCCAGCCCACATATTTTATATAATATAATATATATTATACTATTATTTAAAAAAATAATAAAACAAAATAAAAAAAATTTCAAAAATCATTTTAAAAAAATTGTGATTTTCTCAAATATTTTTCTATCTATTTTGCATAATATCGGGTTGTATATTTACATTGTAAAATACAAATTCGGTATTAAAATACCCGGTTTTTCTCCGAATTTTTTTTTAAAAAAATAAATTTCAAAACATTTTCAAAAAAGAAAAAATATTTTGTTGCATACGGCCAAATCTTAAAATTTTTCCAAGCATATTTTTTGTAAAAACAAAAAAACAAAAATTGCATTTTTTTCATGTTTTTAAAATAAAAAATGGATATCGTAACCAGTTTATGATTGCCCATTAAGATTTGGCCAAAATGTCAAAAACCTTTTTCAAATCATTTTTGGTCTAGATGTAGACTTTAATATTTGTGGGGTGTAAAATTACACGATAAAGT
This sequence comes from Populus alba x Populus glandulosa, assembly GCA_033617975.1. NCBI lineage: Eukaryota > Viridiplantae > Streptophyta > Magnoliopsida > Malpighiales > Salicaceae > Populus > Populus alba x Populus glandulosa. The sequence goes on along the minus strand of CM066155.1, from coordinate 9,202,002 downwards.
ACACCCTCAGGTATTAAAGATACAAAGTGTAAAAAATACGATGCTAAAGTTTAAATTTTAGAATGGTTAGGATTTAACCCGATAGGGTAGAGACTCTCTCATGAAGAGAGATCTACCTTGAACCTTAGAAAAAGACCAACCTGACTTAGAAAAAAAAAATCAAACAACAATGCAGCTTACCTTAGGTAGGGTGCACTAGGGGTGATGCGTCTTCCCCTTGCACAACCAGTCCCTTACTCAGACTCTCGCAGACCATAGGTTCCTAGTGACCATAATACTAGGTGGCGACTCCTGACATTAATTATAATTTTGTGATTAAATCCAAAAATCCATTCCCAACACACAACACACCTCACCACAGGAGGCACGACAAAGAGCCTCCGCTATCGCCAAACGACGTCGCGCACCCCGCGACAAGTACCATTAAAAGATGAAGATCGTGATGATTCATGTTAATGAAATGAAGGACAAAGAGGCCACTAAGGCTAGGTTTTTTAATGGGCTGAATCATAAGATCATAAATGTTATGGAGTTGTAATATTATGTGGAGTTGGAGGATATGGTGCATATGGCAACAAAAATGGAGAGATAGCTTAAGCATAAGGATAGTTCATGACCAAGCTAGTTGTTGGGTTATTCATCACCTTGGAAACCTAATCGAAAGGCTAACATGAGGGCTACCCAATCTCAATTGAATGTAAGGGAGAGATCCAAAACTCCATGAGATAAGGGCATCTCCATTGATTGTAGAGGTAAAGTTGAAACTCCTACCTTTTGTAATTGTGACATGAAAAGTTGTTGTTGTTTGAGAGTTATCTATGTTGCTTCGCAATGTCCAAATAAGCGAGTTATGGTTATGAAGGTTTATGGTAAGGTTGTGATCAATGAGGAGGTTAGTGATAAGGAGAAGATACTCCTGGTTGAGGATGCTAGGTGATTGGTTGAGTATCCTGTTGAAAGAGAGATGCTTGTGGTGAAATGAGAACTGGATTTGCCAGTTAGGGTGAGAGATTTGGAGGAGCAAGGAGAAAACATTTTCCATACAAGATGCCATATTAAAAATAAGATATTTAGTATGATAATTAATAATTAGAGTTGCATTAATGTGGCAAGTATTGATTTGGTGGATAAATTAAACTTGTATACGACAAAACACTCTATTCTATATAAATTATAGTAGTTGAATGATTATGGAGAGATGAAAGTGCTTAAATAGATTTTAGTTGCATTTTCTATTAGAAAATATTGTGATGAGGCGTTATGTGTTAATGTGTCTCTGCATGCTAGTCATTTGTTGTTGTGTAGGCCTTAACAATATGATCAAAAAGCTAAGCTTGATGAGTTTAAGAATATATTTCTTTTGTGAAAGATGTGAAATATGTAGTTCTTATTTCTTTAACACCTAAGTAGGTTTATAAGGATTAATTAAATCTTAAAAGGGAGAATATAACAAAATAAAAATAAAAATGAGAGCTTGTATGTGAAGGAGAGGTTTATTTATAATATTTTCTTTGCTAAAAAGATTATGTAAGGTTTTCATGGCAATCCTTTATTTTGGGTTGATGGTTGTTTGTTGCCTTTAAAAGGGGTTCTTTATGTTATAGATTCAATGACAAATCATCTTAAACAGAGAAGAAATGATACGATCCAAGAAAATATTAAACAAGAAAATTCAGATTCTAGTATAATTGTGCTTACTATCCAATTTATGCTATTAAGTATAATTCTCAATCCGACTGTTGGGTCATATTGAAATTTTACCACGAGTTTCCAAACATAGTTTTCTATATTGAGTTAAAAGTTTAGATCAATTTCAGTTCGAGAAGGTATTGCAATTCAAGTTAGAAAATGCAATGTGAATTTTATTATTTATTGTCTTGTGTTATGGACTTTTTATTTGAAAAGAATTATTTTCCTCATAATACAAGAATATTCAAAAATTTATTTATCGGACTTTCCTAGTTCTAAAATGATCTTTAATGAAAAATAATATATTTCCAAATGTAGCAAAGATTCCTTAATGTTTCAAAATACTTTTGTTACAAGGATTCCTTATTTATCCTATCTAAATAAATAAATAAAAAAGGCTAGAGTACTTAATGACAAATTAATTTTGGGTTGAATTATTTATTTGTATTAATCTGAATTATTTTATGGTTTATTTGTTGTTCATTTCATTATTTAGATATTTACATTCAATTTAGGACTGGTGTTTTAGTTTAGGTTTGTTTTGGTCTAGAAGTAATGTTTTAAGACTGTTTTAGGTATTAAACTTATATTTGCTGATTATTAGATTGGGCTCATTAGTTTGTAACTCAATATATTATTTTCTTTGCTGTAAAATTCAGCAGCCATGATATTTTGAATAAACTTATGTTTTATGTGATGGAACACTTTTATCTTAATTTCAATTTAAGCTTGAATTACTTTTAATTTCAGGCAAATTAACTTCTCATTTTTTATTCTCTCCATAGGTTTCAACACACACAATTATTACAATGTTTTTTAGGTTTTTTTGTTAAAGGCTTAATGATTAGTACTTAAAAGTGTATTTTTATCAAGGTTTTATATCATCATTTTGCACTTGAAGTATCAATAACTCCAAAACTAAAGCATATTTTATAATAACATATGTAATAATATAAGATACCTTTAATTTATGGTAAATGTTCATCTTAAATGCATGTCTATCACATAAATAAAAGGATTGATTAATGAGTTTAAATACTAAAATTGAAAGGACAAAGAGAGGGCCAAACTTAGAAAAAAGATGTTGGTGCAGTCCAAACTGGAACACTATTTGGTAATTGGGTCATATCTGGAGCTGTAGATCTCAGATTTAGGTATGCTTTATATGGATGGAAAGGTAAGATATAGACCTACAACTTTCATGTGGAGTCCAAGATTTTCAATAACACATTGCATCATGGGCAGCTGAGGCTAATTGTTTCTTCTTCTTCCTGTTGAAACAACTTCCCTAGTGTAATGAAGAAGGTGATGAACAATGTCCTTTAAAACAATGTTGTTTTGAGATGTGAAATGACCATTTTTAATTTGGTCACTCAAGTTCTAAAATTTTGTAGTCAAGTCCTTGGATAAATTATAATTGGACCCCTGAACTTTAATTTGTTTTAAGTAAATCCTAAATTGACTTTTAAAAATAATTTTTCTTGTAATCAAACCCTCCATAAATTCAATTAAACCTTCAATAAAATTTAATTGAGTCCATAAACATCTAATTTTTTACTTTTCTTTCTCAAAGTGAATTTTTCTTGTTAACATGGCTCTCATCAGTCAAAAATATACTGTCAAATTTCAATCTTTGTATTTTTTAAACATCCTCAAGCAATTTCTAGCTATTTTATGGGCATTCTAGCATCCTTTTCTCGTTGCTATTATATTTTGGATTTCTTCCGAATATCTTTTGATATTTTTTTTGTATTTTCTCATTTTTATATGGGAATCCAAAAATAGATAATAACAGATGCACCCTCTTTACAATACTTACAGAGTAAAAACTTTGCGTAGTAAGTTTTGTAAAGATAAACAAAAGTGAACTTTCGATTTTAATCTTCTCAAAACTTGGTTGATTTGAAATTCTGTCTTTATAGCGATCCCCTGCAACTAGAAACTAACAATAAAAATCATATACTAAAATCCTGATCTGGCGGTCTTATAGATTTCATCTTCGGTTGGATTGACTTGAGATCCCATCTGGCAATCCTCATTAACCAGAATCAAAATCTGTGTATAGCTCAATAAATCTGAAATCCCATCTGGCGATTCCCCTTAAGCATAACTAAATCCTATAAATGTTTACACCACTTGAAGATATTCTCTTTTCAATATTTTTTCGACTTGAAAATATATTTTCTTTAAGATTTTTTCCACTTGAAGATATATCTTTTTCAAGATTTTTTCTTAGTGAAATTAACTAATTCTTAAAGGTTCACAAGAGTAATTTTGTTATTATAACTAACTCTTTCAATAGAGTGGATAATACAATTTAAAGTTCTAATATCTCTATATATCATAAGATAACATTTATAGGATTTGAAAGTGTTTAAGTGTAGTGAGAACGAGATTGAATACTTTGTATTAGATTATGAAGGTTTAAGAGCACCAGTTTGAGTATAATCAAGGATTGATGATTTTGAAGTATTTATTTGGAATCCCTTGCTAATTTTGCAATTAAACAATATATATATATATATATATATATATATATATATATATATAAGAAAAACTAGGTGTTTATAGTTGTTATAATCCCATTAACGAGTCACATGGTCGATCAATTTAGATTAGTCAAGCCAATTAGTCAATCTAGTCCTGTAAAATTTCTAGATGTTTATCACTAATGAATAAACAGTCAACTAGTTCATTTGGTCACAACAAATAGTCGATCAATGCAAGCAGAATCTTAATTTTGATAGATTAAGTACTTAGAACTGTCTATCTTAAATTATATCAGATTATTTATCAATCATTTAATGCATATAGAGTGAAGTGTGTGAGTTCATTTTAATTGTGCTATCAAATGGGATATAAAGATTTGTATTAAGCACTTAAAATGAACACTTAATCTAAGTCTTCACTTTGCTTTCTTCTTGGATTTTTTGATGGATTTCCTCATGAAATCCATTATACTTATTGATATGTTATTTGAATAAACCTATTTAAAACTTATTCTTAACAATACATATTATTAGTCCATTTTTCATTTTATTGGTATCATCAAAATATATAAAAACATGAATATTTGACCTAAAGGTTAACAATTCTTTTTGCATATTATCTTTGATGTTTATGTTTTTGCTTGTTTAATGTGATTTTAGATGTTTGTGAACTTTATAGTGGAGTTTCTGTTGTTGGCAAAGACTAAAAATATTTGCGTGTCTCATTATGATTTTTTTCCAGTTTAAAAACACTCACTTTTGGAATGTCCCATTTCACCTTTTCCATTATTGTTGGTCCTGCATACGTGAAGGTGAATTAGGGATATCTAATGTAATAACTATGATGGTTTTCACTATGAAAACTTGAACTTTAATGTATTGAAGTTTCTTAAATGTGTTAAGGTTGCTAAAACATCTTGTTTAAGCATATTATTCATGGTTTGATACTTTACTTTTCTGTGATTTTATTGTCTTACATTAGTCATTGTATTGTTTTATTCAACATTGTTTCCGTGAACTCTTAAATACCCTTGTGAATACATCTTTAATTTACGATAAACACAACATGGTTATGGTTACTGTGTTTGATTTTATGGCTAAGAATGCATTTAGTTATTATATGATTACAATGCTTCCATGTTTAGTTCTTTTAGTAAGTCGAGTCAAAACCACACTAAAGAGGTTTTCTAAAAAACTTGTCTATCTTTCCAAATGTGTTTCAAAGTCTTCTTAATTTTTGTTGTTTTTTTTTTGGCATTTAGGCCAAGCCCCTCAAAGTTTGCATCTTGTTTCGTTGTTCATGCTTGCATTCATCATCTTCCTTAATGTTGCAATACCCATTCTTAATACATGAGCAACTTTTACTGAGTAGTATGAACATGTGTTTATATTATCATTAGACACAAATAACATAAGAAGATAATACCCTTACTCACATGTGTGTGTGTGTGGGCGCACGCGCACGTATTTTCCAGGTTAGTGAGTTTGTATTTTGGTTATATGACTTATCACATGAGAGATTAATCCCACATTAAAATGCCCTGCTTTTAGCAAAGAAAAACATTCCAATATTTTTTTTTTCTAAACATTCATTTACAAAAACAAAATCAAGGATTTCCCTTTTCATATAAAAAGCATTGATTCTTAATTCGTTACTCACCTACGATGTCTAGAGTAATTAAAGTATAATAGGTCATTACTTTTGATATTAATTAGGGTGTATATTTGTTACCCTTTGGTTTTAAAAATGAAACTCTCTTTTCAAATGCATAAGTTTTCTTGGTTAGATATCTATCAATAATTCCTAATATAATTGAAACTTCATAAGTCGTTACTCTTAGGTGTCAATTAAAGGTAATAAGGTGGTCCATTCATGTGTGATGTAACTGTCATTTCAAACAATAATGTTATCAATAATTAATAATAATTGTAATAATAAAATTTTGGCTTTAAATAATTGTCAACCGATAATTTCTTTATATAATGAATCTTTATAGACCGATATGCATAGATTGATTGAAGGTAATATTATGAGAAAAGAAAACAATGTAAATATAAATATTTATATGTTGGTATACTTTAAGTTAATTTAATCATCATAGGTCGTTATCTTTAAACTATATAACTTCTAGTTTAATAAGGAATATCCATTTTGAATACCTCTAGATATGGCCTTTAGGTAAACAAACCATCAATTGAGTTATAGAAATCCTTTAGCAAAATTACATGTGATTTTCCATCAAAATAAATGAACCATTATAAGTCATTATTCTAAAATTTATATTCAGCCTTAAGTTTAGGCCTAGGTCAACATGACCTCATATAGGCATGCTTTATTATTCACTAAAGATGTTTGAAAGATCATCACTGATTATAAGCCACGATTGATAATAAATAATCAAAGTACATCATGTTAATTCACTAATTACTTTTTAAATAAAAGGGTCATCACAAATTATTATTTTGACAGTAATCTAGACTTGGGCCCTTATTAGTGACGGTTTTGCTAAATGAGCCATCACTGATCATTATTTTGGCATTAATTAAAAATGATGAAATAATCTCATATAAGACAGATTTTGGCCCCATTAACAACCATTTTGCCCTTTGATCTAATACCTTATATGAAACCCACCTTTGATTATAGGTATCCATACATTATTATAGATAGACCCTCAACATATATGTGCAATAGACACTTCAAGAATAAAAGATAAATAGCAATACAATTTATTTTAAGTAAGATGTTATAAGGTGATGGTATTTTTTTTACATGAGTAGTTCTTTGCCTAAAACTTTGAAAAATTTGTTAGAAATTTTAATGATTATAAAATATTAGATGATGGCTCGAGTATACATTTTATAGACCTTTTTTCACTTTCAGTAAAAACTCAAAAAGAACAATCATTATGATGTTGGGTGCTACAGCTTGTATGTTGGGTAACTACTGCACCATGAAGAGAGAAGTCTAGGCAGTGATTGGTGGATTGAGACAGTTGATTTGGTGGTTGGTGAGGGAGGAGGAGATTGTTGTTACAGTGGGCAGTTGTTGCGGGATGGCTAGCGTGATCTGTGAATGCGGTGGAGATTGTGGCTGTTGGTTAAAGGTTTTATGAGTTTGGTTTATGTGTTATGTAATGGAAGTTGTGAGCTACAACGAGAAGATTTACAAGGTGTTCAAGGTGGCAGTGAGAAGGGTTGGAACATGATGTGTTTGAGAGAATGGTGTTTCTATCGACGAGGAGTTTTCGGAGGTGATTTGTCGACTGCAGAGGAAACAATGGCTGCATTGGTTTTTTTTGATCGAGAATTCCTCCTCCTTTTTAAGTGACTTGTATAGGATTAGATAATCCTAATCCCTATTATTGTTGAGATCCTCGTTAAAATAAAACTAATATTAAAATTTCTTATTTTATTTCTTGTGATCAGTGGTAAATTAAAATTTTCCTTGGCTTGTAAAATCTCCCTACAATTTTTCGGTTCTGTTTGATTTTTTATTTATTTTTCTCATTTATTCATCATTTCACGTACGCCTTTATTAAATTAAATAAATAGCATCAATAACGACTTTTAAAAAAGAATAAAAATACATTGAAAAATAGGGATATAAATAGATTGAGAACTCAGCAAGGATTATAAAAAGAAAAAAGATACGGAGTTAGGAAGTATAAGAATTTCTGATGCAGTAGATAGTTTGCCAACAAATGGTGATAAAGAGAAGCCATATATTATATTTTTAGATTATGAGTTTCATAGATGGCATACGAACGTATTACATTAGTGCATCAAGTTGGAACACACAAAACAAAATCACAAGATCGAAATGAAAAACATCCCTTATTTCATCACAGACAAGCGTTACCGATCTCAGGCGTCAATACATGAAAACATCTAGAGCTCTTGCTTTGCTTCATCACTCTTGAGCTTGGCTGGCTCTTCTCCCCCCTCAATGCTAACCACCGTAGGACCCTTGATTTTGTCCAGGGACAAATTGGAAAGTGACAAAATGAGAACTCCATTCTCAAGCTTAGCCTTCACAGAATCCAAGTCCACATTCTCTGGCAGCTTAAACTGCCTGATGAACTTGCCATACGATCTCTCTACTCTGTGCCAGTGATCCCCCTTTTTCTCCTCTTCTCTCTTCCTCTCTCCACTCACTCTCAACACCCTATTCTGGTCAATTTCGATCTTCACCTCCTCTTTCTTCATTCCTGGTACATCTAGCATGATAACATGACCCTCAGGTGTTTCTTTCCAGTCTACTCGGGCTGGAGAGAGTGCCACATGATCGTCCTTGTCGAACCCAAGTGGGATATGTTCCAAGACCCTGAAGGGGTCCGGTAAACGGTCCAGCCAGAAATCAGTCAGGAGACTCCCGGGACGGTCTGAAAATGGCAGGAGAGATGCATTAGAGAATCCAACAAGGCAGAGAACGAGCAGGACTGAGAAGGCAAGTGACTGCTGCCTCATTTTTCTATAACTTGTATTTTTGTTTGTTTGTTTGTTTTTTTTTTTTCCGAGAGGGCTTAAGGGACTGATACAACTTGCAAGAATGTGTTTTTGTTCCTGTCTGAAATGAAATGAGTCCATTCCCGGATTTATATAGGCTATAGTTATAGAGCATTGGTTCTTGAACATTCTGGGACTGGTTTTTTTTTTTTTTTTAGAAGATGGGGAAGGTTCGAGCCGCTTTGAGAGTAATAATTAACGATAAGTCATGAGGTGGCAATCTGTGCTTAATTAAGCGGGACAATTCCTACACGTTCCGGAGACTTCATGTGAATTCTTATTCTTGTGTAGAAATTTCTCGAATTTAAATGGCAGCCCGTTTCAAGATGCGAGTTAGTAGCTTATATTTACTACTGGTTTACTGGTTTAGTATGTTTTTTAAAATATTTTTATTTGAATAATCTATTTTAAGTAATTAAATTTGAGTAGCTTATATTTCCCAATCACAATAACAATTTTATTGCGGATATTTTATTTTAAATAACTAAATTTACTATTTTTTTTTAAATTTGAATACAACTTTGAAATGTTATTTTTTTTATTGTATATTTTTGTATATGTATTTTACTTGGATGTTTACTTGTTTTATTGTTTTTTTTCAAACAAACTTGTTGTATGGATACATGATTTTGTAAATGTTATGGTTTGTTTTAAATTTTGTAAAATTATATTTGTTTGTAAATTATTGAAATATTTGTCGAATTACCAATTAAGAAATGTTGTGATGATATAAACAATGACTTGTTTAACATATCTGTTTTATATTTTATCAATTTTATTGACGAGTTATAATTTTCGTAAATTAATATATATAAATTTGTATGAACGTAGATAATTGATAATGAATTAAGAAAAATATAAAAGTAGGTGTATTATTTACTTGACGTTAATTAATAAATATATATTATTGTCATCATTATTTGATATATATAGGTTCAACAAAATTCATGGATAATCGTTCATTTGATATATATTGTTGTCATCATTATTTGATATCAATTATTTGATCATGTCAACTTGGAAACATTACCTTTGACCTAAGGAGTTTGTAATTCATATCAATTACTAATCTTCTAGACAATTGAAAAGTTAAGGTAAGTTGAATCGTATAAATACCAAGCAGGTGGAATTTATTGAAATATTTTCATACATCATGAAATACAAAAGGTAAGAAAAATATAATTGCATATGCATTATCGTAAAGGTATGTTCTTCTTCCAATATCAACTTACACCAAAACTAATTGATTTCTTAGGCATGATGGATTTTTATTTGAAGATAAATATGTGTGCCTAATTGTTCAATGCTTGAATTGCTTGTAAAGGAAGCTCATGGTGGCAAATTAATGGAACACTTTAAAATTACCCAAGTCAAGGAAAGGAATGGGCTCTATATTTCTTGTTGTATGTAGATTTTCTAAGATGACAAATTTCATATCTTACCATAAAATTGATGATGCAATAAATATAGTTGATCTATTTTTTAGGGAGGTAGTTCAGTTATATGGTGTTTTAAGGAGCATTATATCAAGATATTAAGTTTTTGAGCTATTTTTAGAAAGTTTTGTGGGGTAGGTTAGAAACTAAAACTTTATTTTCTACTACTTGTCATTCATAAATAAATGGTCAAATTAAAGTAGTAAACAAGACTTGAACTCATTTATTAAGAGCTATTGTTCAAAAGAATATTAAAAAAATAGAAAGATTGTTTATCATTTATTGAATTTGTATATAACACAATGTGCATTCTACTAATTATTCCTCATTTAAGATTGTTTATGCTTTTAATCCTTTAACATCATTAGATTCGATTCATTTATTTTTTAATGAAAGTGTTAGTTTTGATGGTAATTAAAAAGTATAAGTGGTGCAAGACTTGCATGCAAAGATACATAAATAGATATAAAAAAAGAATGAGCAATATGCATTCAAAGCTAAAATAGGGCATAAATTAGTAAGGTTTAAACCAGGAGGTTGGGTTTGTGTATACGAGGAAGGAAAGGTTTCATAAACTGATTAGTATTTAAAAGCGTATTTTTATCAAGGTTTTATATTATAATATTGCATTTAAAGTATCATTAAATTCCCTAACTTGAGCATGTTTTATAATAACAAGTTTGATAATATAAGATATCTTTAATTTATGGTAAATGCTCATTTCAAATGCAGGCATATCTCACAATTTAAAGGATTGATTGATGTGTTTAATTATTGAAATTGAGAAGACAAAGAGATGGCTAAGCTTAAAAAAGAGATGCTAGTTTAATTCAAACTGGAAAACATTCGGTTATTGGATCATAATTGGAGCTGTAGAACATGGATATAGGTTTGGTTTATATGAATGGAAAGCTAAGACATAGGCCTAAAACTCTCATGAAGAGTCCAAGATTCAAAATGACCCTTTTTAAGTTTAAATTGTAGCAACAAAAGAGAAGTCAGAATCTGTTATGCAGCTCAGATACTATTCAGTGTTCAACCCATATCTCGAGTTCTAGAAGTCCAAATGAGCTCATTCTTGTTTTGTTGGAAAGTTGAGATAAATTCTCAGAACTTTTATGAAGACTATCTGTTGAAATTCGAATGTTAGCAATGATGTTTTGTTCAAACAAGATAATGGTTGTCACCAAGTCAAGAGGTGGCCGCTCACTCAATAATTTGCCATACATTTATGCTTTTCATTTCCTTTACTATACTTAGTTAACTTTCATCATAATTATGTTCTTATCTAGTTTATTTATGTTTCTCTTATTCATAATGTTTAGTTAAGTTTATTATGTCAAGGTGAAAATGTTTCACTAATAGTGTTAGAATATGTAACATCCCCCGTACCGAAACCAATGTATTAACCTTAAACAAAAGAAACATGGTAATTTTTTTTCCTTTATTGATCTGATACACAGTTTATTGAAATTTCTACCAAAATTTTGGCAGAGTTTTTCCTATGCCAGAAGGTCCCAAGTTATCGACAAATCATTTGTACACATCTTGTATTCATTGTTCATACACAATCCAATCATTCCAAGTCTCAAACTATAAACTTTTAAGATAAAATTTACACAATTATCAAGTTACAAAAATGAGAAGAATCCTAGGATTTAAGAGGTAACCATTAATTAACCATTGTAATTGCATTCATACGTTAGCGTAATAAAGATTTTAAATTTCAATTTACTATTTACAATTTTGTTTTAAAAAATAACACTACATAACTTTATACATACAATTTAGGAGTATTATTATATACAACCCAAAGGGAAAATTCTTCATTCTTCCTATTAACTTAAGTGATTATATAGAGGGAACACCCAAGCATTAACTAAGGGTTATGCTGCTGAGATGAACCTGTATAGTAATTTGCATAAACATAATTAAATTAATTAAGGTGATCTAGTATATTTTTTATTACACTAACAATTTGCTTTTTAATTCTTTTATTCATGAATTTTTATAGTTTCCTACCTGCCAGCACACAAATCTTGTCCAATAATAACTAATTCTATTGATCACCCTTTTGCATGGTACCGGTTTCAAACCAGAACACTGGTCCAAACATCAACCCATTCATAGGGCACCAGTTCCAAACCAGTACACTGGTCCATTCCTCAACCCATTCACAGGGCACCAATTCCAAAACATGACATTGGTCAATTCATCATTCAAACATTACATATAAATACAAAAATTTGAACAACATCTTATTAGGGATTAAATTAAAGAATTACACAAGACGTTAAATTAGAAATTGAAGTGTCAGACACCTACTTGAAAACTGTGCTCTACCAGTCATCCCCTGCTCTCATCTATTTTCCACAATTTCACCTTTTATTAGAAAATAATGAGTCAAGAGATTGAGAACAACCATTTTTCCTTTTCTATTTCCTTCCTTCTTCTAACCCTTCCCTTCTCACTAGTAAATTTTTTTCTAAGTTTTCTTCTTAAATCTTATATGAAGCACTCTCAGTTCACTTACTCTCACTTTCCTTTGGATTCAAATGAATAATTTACAAGGTTTTCTCTCAATTTTTGTTTTCTCCTCTTTCTTCCTCTCCTTGGCCGGCCATTACTCTAGGGATTTCTAGAGATTTCTTGTTATTTATAATTATGTTCTTTCCTTATTTGCAGCTTGCCCCCCATATTAAATTCTATTTTCACATTGACCCCACCATTCTTTTTGTCAATCCATTGAGCCCCACTACTTCTCTTTCTCTTTATCAACTCCTTACTTCTTTATTATTGTTTTCAATTTCACCCCCTCTCATTAAACAACTTCTCTTTTAATCCAATTAATTTGTTCAATTTAATCATTTCTCCACATCCTTTGTATTTTATTTTATTTTACTAAATCAAGATGAGATTATTATATTCGAGGGTTTACAAAATATGTATAATATAAATTCAACATGGACTTCAATATTTATATCCAATAAAGTTTGTTATTAATATGTCTTATTTTTTGATCTTACTAATTCTTAATACCTTGCTTGTTAAATGATTAATCTAGATTGGTGTTGTACAATCCTTGGTACAACAATACTTGGTACTTTTATAGCCTACTATATGGTAGAACCAAAACCTGTGCTATGAAAGGAATTTGATTTGCTGTTAACATAAGTTAACATTATGAATTCTTGATAATATTTAAAAGTATGATGTTACTAAAATAAGATAATTAATATGATCATGTTAAAAATTTATAATGAATTATTAAGGATAAATCATTCGATTTGAACCTCCTTTGTGTGTGGTTTCCAGTTGATTAATAAAAAACAGTTTATACTATACTTATTTCTAATACTATTAGTGGATCCTTTAACCTTGACAATTGTTTTTATCTTTGATTAATACTCACATCAATATCACATCTCAAAAGTTCTCTTCAACTCCTTTTCATTTGTTGTTTATAATTTTATATAGTTCACCTCCGGTCTTGCCAGTTTATTTATTACTTCGACACTCCTACACTTGGGATAAGACTTCTTTTGATTGTGTCAAGTTTTTGGCGTCGTTGCCGGGGAGGTAATTTTATAAATTATATATTTTATTTTATTTTTCTTTTCACTTTTATTGTTTTTCTTTTTTTTTTCTTTGTTTCTTCTTTTTCCTTTTCTTTCTGAATGAGAGTTTGGTCACACATATTAAGTGGTAGATTTTGTAGGAAATCTTCATCTTTTTTATAAAACATGGCAGAAGAGGATAAATAGTCGCTTCATAATAAGAATAATGAGAATAATCGAGTTAGAACACTTAGAAACCATATGAATACAACAAGAATAAGTGCACCTTTATGTATAGTTTTCCCTCCTGATGCATCTCATTTTAAGTTTAAGCCAGACATTATTCAACTTTTACCTACTTTTCATGGCTTAGATCTAGAAAATCCATACTTGTATTTAAGAGAATTTGAAGAAGTTTATAATACCTATAATGACTTAAATTGTAGCATGAATACCATCAGATTAAAGCTTTTTTCTTTTTATTTAAAAGATAAAGCTAAAACATGGCTACAAAATCTTAGATCCATTCATGCTTGAGATGAAATGCAACAACAGTTTTTAAAGAAGTTTTTCCCTTCTCATAGAACAAACTCTTTCAAAAGACAAATCACCATATTCATTTAAAAGCCAAGAGAAACATTTTATCAGTGTTGTGATAGGTATAAAGGCTTGTTTAATGCATGTCCTCATCATGGTTTTGAAACATGGAGATTGGTTTCAAAGTTTTATGAAGGGTTAACACCTAAAGATAGGCAAATGGTGGAATTGATGTGGAATGAAACTTTTGAAGATAAAGACCTTGATGAAACAATGGAGTACCTAGACTTGTTAGCTGAAAATGCTCAAAGTTGGGACATTACAGGTACTTGTGAGGCACTAGGTAAAACTCAACTTCATACATCTAGTGGAGGCATGTACAACCCTAGGGAAGATCATGACCTCCAAGCTAAATATGCATCTTTAGCTAGAAAAGTCGAGGCACTAGAATTTACACTTATTCAAGAAATTGTGTGTCAAATTTATGAAACTAATGAACACTCAACCAATAATTGTCTAACTTTGTCTTCTTTCAAGGAATGTCTCCATGAACAAGCCAATGATTTAAACAGTTTCCAAAGGCCATATTGTAACCCGACAGTTGCCACCAGGTTTTTCCATTCCAAATGACTCTCAGGTTTGTAAACTCAAAACGAGCTTATATGGTCTAAAACAAGCTTCTAGACAATGGTTCTCCAAGTTGTCTTCCTCTTTACTGCATTTTGGTTTCAATCAAGCAAAGTCAGATTCTAGTCTTTTCATCAGACAAACATCAACCAACTTTATGGCGTTGTTAATACATGTTGATGATGTGATCATAGCTTCCAATGATCTTGTAGAAATAACTACTGTAAAAAGGTTTCTTCATAAATCTTTTACTATAAAAGATTTGGGTGAGCTGAAATACTTTCTAGGCATTGAAGTAGCCAAATCTGCTAAAGGTATTATTCTTTACCAAAGAAAGTATGCTTCAGATGTGTTAGAAGACAATGGTTTTTCTGGTTCTAAACCCGTTAGCTTTCCTATGGAATCAGCTTTGCAACTCACTGTTAATGATCCTAGTCCTTTATTATCTGATCATGTATCCTATCGAAGACTTATTGGCAAACTTCTTTATCTCACAATCACACATCCACATTTATCATATGTAATCCAAGCTCCTATCCAGTTTATGTCCAATCCTCATACAATGCACTTACAACCTGCAGAGAGAATCCTTCGATATCTTAAGGCAACCTCAGGTCAAGGCTTATTTCTCAAAGCGGATTCTGATTTGCATTTAAAGGCATATTCTGATAATGATTGGGGTGGTTACATTGATATTAGGAGGAGTGTCACTTGTTTTTCAGTTTTCCTTGGGGATTCTTTAGTATCTTGGAAATCAAAGAAGCAACCTATTGTCAGTAGGTTCTCAGCAGAAGCTGAATATAGAGCTTTATAAACTACAACATGTGAGCTTCAATGGTTAGTTTATTTGTTGGCTGATTTAAAAATAACACATTTTTAGGTTGCATTGTTGTACACTGACAGAAAACCTGCTTCAGAAATTGCTTCCAATCCAATACACCATGAAAAGAACTAAACATATATAACTAGATTGTCATTTAGTTAGGGAGAAATTGCATGAGGGTTTGATCAAAATCATCCACATTCCTTTTAGGTTTCAATTGGTTGATATTCTCACTAAACCTCTGGTTGCCTCAATTTTCATCATCTTCTTAGCAAGATGGGAATGATGAATATCTATTCTCATCTTGAGGGGAGATGTTGGAATATATAGAATGTGATTGATAAATCAGAGTTAAAGTCTGTAGCTAATTAGAAAGTGGTTAGTAGTTAGAGTTTGTTACTAACATATTAAAGTTAGTTATACCAACAAGTCCACACACACACACACACACACACATTATCTTATGAAGCAAAATCAAAGAAATATCAGAAAGGAGAATTCCTTTCAATCAGAACACATGTTTCCTCTCTAGAGTTCATATTTCTATTTTGTACAGTTTTACATGTTTCTAGTTTTTCTAGTTAACATAATCATCATCTCAAAGAAACATGCATGTCTGGTAGACATTAATATGAAAAACATGTATAAAACGAATTACAAATTAGAGAACTTGGCAAGATATACATGTCTCGTGGCGTAAACACATCCCAAACTTTGTACGATTTCGTAACTGAACATGTTTCCAAATTCTTGATGCACAACTATATAGCTTCTTTTTCTTTTTTCTAAGTTTGCTTCTAAAGCGTGTTTGAGAATGTGACAATTGCTTTTCAAAGTATTTTTTCATTTCAAAACACATTAAAATAATATATTTTTTTTATTTTTAAAAAATTATTTTTGACATTAACACATCAAAAAATCTGAAAACATATATAAAAAACATATTAATTTAAAACAAGATAAAAAATAAATAAAAAATTAAAATTTTTAAAATCACTTCCAAAAGACACCGCTAGTGTGAAGCCACTTTGAAGGCTAGGGAGCAATCCATTATAATCATAACCACCAGACATGGTCAATATCCGGGGTACGAGAATTCATAATGTAGGGAGGGAACCGAGTAAACCGTTTGTAGAGAAGAAGGAAGCTTTCTTATTGCTATTAATTTAATGTACAATACTCAAGATTAATGTCACTTTCGTCCAACCCGTATTGATGGAACTTCTTCGTCTAAGGATGTCGTGCTCTTATTAGGACGTGCTAAAAAATATTTTAAACTTGCAAGGGAAATAATAAATGAAAAACAATATATTTATTATAGAGACAAATAGTATGATAGAAAAAAATAACATATTAAAAATAATAAATGTTGCTGACATATGTTCTCCTAATATCATGACATCTATCGGCATAAGGATATTTCCTCCAACCAGGGATGGAGTAATCATTGAATGCTAAGCTCCATTGCCCCCTGCAACAATCACATTTTCAGAAGAATGGCTATGACATCTACCTCTCCTTCTATCTACACCAGACAATTACAATTGATTTTTTAATGTGTATTTAAACTCTGACCTCAACCACATCACCATCTTTGAGCTCTGTATTGGGTAATACCAACTGACCATTAACCAAAACCAGCTTTCCGTCAAATCCCACTCTTCTTGCAACATCTGCAGCAGTGCTACCCCTTCTTAACCTGATTATTTCACCATGAGGCCAACATACAATGACCACTTCCCTCAGGCCACCGGATTCAAGACAACTATAAGACTTCCGCTCATGCTTTGGTTGCCCAAGAATTGCTTCATATCGTAGTTGCTCTTCCCACTGAAGCATTGTCCTTAAAAGACGCACCTGAAAGTAAAACAAAATTCAATCATGAGAATGTTCTGAGCAGCTCCTATCCTATTTAGGCAAGAGCATGTGCCTGGGCTCACATGCATGCCCCTGTGGATGGACACTCGTAGGTATCTTATTTGAGCTGACGTAGATTTGTGAGACAGATATTTCTACATTATAAACAGTAAACAAATGAAGATTACATGTAGCTGTATGTAGTTCAGAGTGAATCATTAATCTAACAAGATAGGCTGAGAGCTTGATATTTCCTGATCAATGTTCCAATGTGATTTTTAATTTTTTTACGAATATCATGATGAACTTGTTATGGACCCTTGTTGCTTCTCATTATGGAATTTGAGGAGGAGGGGAGATGAATTCCGTTATCTGCTAGTTGGCGGATGATGCAAAATAAATCATGTAATTAGTTAAGCGAGAGAAAACGGTTTCAAAATCCTTCCCCATTTTTTAAACTCAGTCTGAAATGATAAGAGAAATGCACCATGTAAACACTTGTTGCAAATAAAGCATGTTTCACAACACATGTTTCTCAATTCACATCTGTGATGTTCCTTAAATAATATGCTAAGCCTTTAGTTGATCCTCACTACCTAGACTTGTTATCATAAAACAGTAGCAAATCATGCATGGAGCTGAAGGAAAACATGGACATGTGAGCGAGAGTACAAAAGTGACCAATTCTCAACACTTCTGAAAGGATCTCTCACACATAATATTTGTACATGTGTGTAAGAAACTGAAACTATATGTAATTGATAGAAATGGCAGCAAGACAAGAAATTGGGCAAGAATATAAGAATGTCTTTAGTATTTGACCCGTTAGTTATCAGGGTTAAGAAATAACAGGATAATAAAACTAACCTTATTATTGATGCTAGCTTCCATAGAAGTTGAAGCAACAGTGTCTATGCTTGGCCTAGATGCAATAGAATCAACTGGCTTGCCCTCAAAAACAGCAGAAAGAACAGCTCTATATTCAGATTCTTCTTCTTCCATTAGATCAATAACCTGGATGAAGGTTGGCAATAGGCGCTCAAATTGATCTTGCTGCATGATAACATATGAATTCATTCATCTCTCATAGAAAGTCCAATTTTCCACTAAGTTGGCTAATTTATGATTGTCCATAGATATAAAAGTTCACCAAACGAAGCAAGGGGTAAGTGAGATAATAGACACTTGTAGAAGGGTAGCACAAAACCTAAACGAGAAATATCATGTTTAGATAGCTGTTGTTACCACAGTTCTCATAGTTCTACACTCCCACATCTAATTATGATCCTCCATATTTTAAGCAGGTTTTGAAAAGCATTCAGGAAAGAAACGGGAAAGGGAGAGGAGAGTGGCAGCAATCCTAGCAATCATCTAGTACTCTAGCTAAATCTTCTCCCAACCACAGCAAGTCAAGGCTCTCAACAAAAACAGATCTAACTACAATCAATGTGTTTTCTATTGTTTGACCAAGCTCTTCCAGAAGGAAAAGAAGAAAAGAATAAAAGACAGTTTGCAATGGAAGTTCCACCATCGTCAATGCTAATCAAGGACAGGGAAAGAACTACCCCAAGCAGCGAAATTCTGAGGTTTCTTCTTTTAGTTTGAAGCATGAATCATGAATACAATCATTAAACTTACCTCCAAAGCTCCAACAGGAAGGTCAGGTTGCAAAAAAACATTCAGTTTAGGGAGTCTACCTCATTGTAGCAACTGGTGGAAGAAATTGGATACATAACATTGTTTATATAAAAGGTAAGGCTGGTTGAACCAGCTAAACAGTAGATCTGGCACCAATCCATTCCGAATTAATATTTTGATTGTTTAAGCAATTGATCCATTAAAATCTCGATGACTATATTCTAGATGACCCATCCATGCAAAAGTGAAGCCAAGAAGCCAGGTTTGTAGGTGGAAGTTGGAACTACTAGCAAGAAGCAATGGCAAAGCTCTCTTTTAAAGAGGCAAGGTCCAAAATCCTTTCAATTTTTTATTAGTCAGGGACCTTGCAGTTTAGGAATTAAAATTACCATATGTCCATGTATCATATCAATTTGATTATATATATATATATATACACATGAAAAGAAAAGAAAAAACTATAATTGACCCCTCCACCACCCGAATTGGACCATTTGAGACCCTCCATCCATGTCCGTTAGTTTGATTGAACGATGTCAGTTGACCAGTTGCTGGCCAATCAGATGTTGACATGTTACAGTCCCACTATAACAAGACTGAAAATTGTCGGATGCCTTGTGATATGTGAATTTAGTTAAATTAAACCCTCTATTTATAATTTGATCAAATCAAATCCTTTAATTCTAGAATTAAGTTATTTTAAACCCTTCGTCCATGTTTTCCATTAGATTGACTATGATTTGTTAATTGACCAAAGGTAGCCAATTAAAATTGAAATTAAAAATTCAACAAAAAAAATTAAAACATAGAAAAATTAGAAGTAAAATACAATTAAAATTTATTAAGGTCAATAAAATTGGAAAAAAAAATGGAGCAATTAATTTTAATGCACGGTGTAGTGCACATGTCATCATGATATTGGCTATCTTCCATCAATTAACAAATCATGGTCATGTAATGAAAAGCATAAATGGACCCAAAAAATAACTGAAAATCTGAAACCAAAGGGTTCAATTTGACTTGACATTTTTCACAATTTAATCAAATTTAAATCTTGTATTTTTGCTATTTTCTTTTTATAGGGACTACACCTGCCCGCCCTCTACTCCCCTCTTTTATTTGCTAGGTGTATCTTAAATGATATGCATCAAGTCAGATGTGAATTTTTCCTTAAAATGTTTATTGACCAGTTTTCATTATTGATTTTTCTTCACGCCTATCACTAGGGTTTGCGTTAATTAGGGTTTCTTGATAAAAACAAAATACTTATCGTCCAAAAAATTTTTGTTGTTGCGTCAAGATTATATATATATATATTCAAATCGGTTTGGGTCAAAAGTTTTATAATCGGTTTGGTTCAAATAAATTTGGGTTGTTTCGGGTTTTCCTAGTTTTAAGTTTCAGTTAGATTATTTCTATAGTTTAGAGATAATTTTTGTGTTAATTTTAGTTTCTCATATTGTTAATTAATTCTAGTATGTCCTCGTCTTGTCGTAAAGTATCTTGTGAATCATCACAGATCCTTAAGTAAAACACGAGAGTGTAAACACGTGAGGTAATGAGTAAAGAATATATATTTCTTGTCAACTAACCAATTCTTTAGATTTAAAGATATCTGAGTCAAGCAATAACATGGCACCACAGAGAAGAAAATAAGATTGGAACTCAGTTGCGAATTATGAATCAGTGAATGAACCAGAAAGCCAATAAATTTAGAGATAGGTTGTATAGGTTGGAGAGGCAGTGTGCTAATGATCAAGATGATGTTCGAAATAGACCTGAGCAAAGAGAATTTAATATTATAAGGGTTGTTTGATGAGTTCACACCGATGTGGATGAGTTTGTGGGTGATAATGTGGACATAAGTGATATTGATTTTGATAATATGTCGTTGGGCCATGGGAACAGTTTGGACAGCAGCAGAATCATTGGTATGGAGATGATAGATACGATGATAATTTCAACTAGAGAAGTAATAAAAGTTATGGTGACCATAATATTGAGTTTGGTAAAGATTTTGATACAATTAAGTTGAAAATACTGGTTTTTTCGAGAAAGAATGATATGGGAGCTTATTTAGAGTGGAAGAAAATGGAATGAATTTTATTTTTTTTGTCATAATTATCTGGAGCTCAAGAAAATCAAGTTTGTTGTGATTGTTTATAATGACTGTCATTACGTTGTGAGATTAGTTGGTGACAAACCACAAGAAGAATTTTAAGAGGCAAATTAATACTTAGAATAAGATGAAATCCATTTTAAGGATGAGATTTGTGCCTAGCCATTACTACAGAGAGTTGTATCAAAGATTGCAGAGTTTGTGCCAAGATACAAAGAGTGTTGATGAGTATTTCAAAGAGATGAAACTTGTTATGATTCGGGTTAATGTTGAGGAAGATATAAAGGCTACTATGGCTAGATTCATGAATGGAATTAATAGTGATATAACTCATATTGTGGAGTTGCATCATTATATGGAGTTGGAAGAAATGGTTTATATGGTCGTAAAGGTGGAGAGAGCTTAAACAGAAAGGTATCATTCAACAAAGCCAATGATTAAGCCCTTCGACACCTTGAAAATCTAATTGGAAGGCTAACACTAGGGCTGGTCCATCACAGCCGAATGATGAGGGTAAAAATCGAATACCAAGAGAGAAGAAAGACATCTTAGGCGCTGGTAAAGGTAACAATGATACTTCTACTTCTCGTAACCATGATATTAAATGCTTTCATTATTTGGGTTTAGATCATGTTGCTTCACAACATCTAGACAAAAGAGTCATGGTTATGAAAACCAATAATAATGTTGAGAGTGATGGGGAGGATGAAGATGTCATCACTGGAAGATGTTGATGATGTTTGTGATGAGTATCAAGTTGAGGGAAACACTTGTGATGATGAGAGCATTGAATATGCACGTCAAGGTGGATGATTTGGAAAATCAGATGGAGAACATATTCCACACGAGATGTCATGTTCAGAATAAGGTATGTAACTTAATTCTAGAAGGTGGTAGTTGCACTAATGTAACTAGTACTAAATTAGTAAAAATGTTAAACTTGCATAATACCAAACATCACATACCTTATAAATTACAGTGATAGAATAATAGTGGTGAGGTGAAGGTGAATAAGCAGGTTTTAGTTGTTTTTTCAATTGGTAAATATTGTGATGAAGTGTTATGTGAAGTTGTGTCAATACAATCTAGTCATTTGTTGCTAGGTAGACCATGGCAGTATAATAGAAGAGTTATGAATGATGGATTGACAAATAAATATTCATTTGATAGATGGAAGGCCTAAACTCTTGCACCTTTTACACCTAGGCAAATATTTAATCAGCAACTGAAATTGAAGGAAAAGATGGCTGAAAATGAGCTTGTATATCAAGGAGATCTTCTTTGCTAACAAAGTTCTTTCGAACTTTAATGATGATGCTATTTTTCAGCTTGGTACTCATTTGTTTTTTTCAAGAGATAATCTTCTTGTTATAGATTCGAGAAAGAATCCTTTTGAAGAGAAAGGAGATTATATGAACCAGGTTAAGTCTGAATTTTGACTTGAAATAATCCTCCTTAGTTTTGTGAGATCGAGCATATCTCTCAAACCATTTATCAGAGCGAGCTGAAATTTTACACAGAAATACTAGACATATGAAACTATATTGTGGTAAAGTTTCAAGTCAATCAAAGTTCAAGAACATATTATTTAAATTGGTCGAAGTTATTGTTACTGTTTTGGCAGATTCGTCGACAAAGTGTTCTTTCTTGACTATTTTCAGCCCAATCAATCCAGATTTGTAATGGTTTAATTTTGAACAGCAAATGCAGATTAAATGATACTTATTTAGACCCTAAACTTATGCATGGACTTGGGCTACAAGGATTCCTAATATGACCTGGATTCATTGAATAATTGGAGTTCATGCTTTGCAAGGATTTCAAATCTCACATGAACTTGATGTGATGGCATCTAAGGAGATCTTTTTCTTGGTTTTTTGTTTTCTTATTTTGCAGGTATTCCTAGCATATCAAGAAGACTAAAAAGGGGCAATATAAGAAAGAAAATTATAGTAATCAAAACAAAGTTTCCTACTTGAATGAATTCCTAACACTAAAAGTTTTGACCAAAACTACTCAAGAAAGCTTGAGATTTGAGCTACATGGAGAAATTCTAGCATGGAGACTTTGCTTTTATTATCCTATTTTATTTATTTAAAGTAAAACAAATATTTTTAATTTGGATTAGTTATGGCCCATTAAATATTGTTTAGGGTTTACTTCATTATTAGACTTATGGTAGCTAATCCTTAGATTGGGCTTGTGGCTTGCAATCCAAAAGGGATGCATTAGGGTCATTTAGATTAGACTATATAATGGTTTTAGAGCCGTAAATTTCAGCAACTTAATGATAATAAACGTGAGTTTCTTCCTTTTGATTGTTTCTGGTTGAACATCCTTTCTTTGCAAAAAAAATTAAAATCATACAACCACCTTATCAAAAATTAATTGGTTTCGTGGCATCATTTGCATACTTCGAGTTGTGAGGTACATAGTTATATCTGAGTCCAAGTTTATTCCAATACTTTTGGTTCTTGTGTACTGGGTTTACCTCTATATCATTATTTTATAAAACCTGGTTTTTCAGCTTTTCGAATTATATTTCAACTTCATTAAAGGTTACTTGACTACGTGATCAAGAAACCCACATTGTTTAGTCCTTGGGGTAATAATCTAGTTAAACAATAACAACAAAAGGTCAACTCCTTGAGAAAAAGTAAAAGTTATAATAAATAACCAATAAAAATTGACACCAAACAAAAGACCCCACTCCACACTCCAACACACCTGTCTTTAAGTCTCTAGCCTCACTTCTAGCTCTTAACAAGCTTTTTCCTAAAAAAAATAAAAATAAAGGTGGGCTTCATAATTGCTTTTCCCTCCAAAAAGTAAAAATAAAGGTGGGCTTCATAATTGCAACCTAGTAATCCCTACAAAATTTGTGTTCTGTTTTCTATTTTTTATAATTTAAATTAAAAGATTACAAATCACAATCTTATTTTATCTTGAGCCAACAGTTCTACCAATGCCCAACTGGTTTAACTAGTGACCAATTGACCTAGACTCTTGCTTGGGTAAAGGTCTGCTATACGGTCAATAACACTAGTACAAGCTAGGGAAATGGGGAAATGGTGTTGAGAGATTATAACACTACTTCCAGTTACTTTGGGAGAAAGAAAAATCCTTTATAAGAAGCTTTTGTTTAGAAATCACTCCTATTTGCATTTGACAACATGTGAAGTGATGAACTACCAGTTTTCAAAATACTGTGAATCTCCTTCACAATTCTTATTTGAAAAATGTAAGTTTCACATTATAAACAAATTTCATGCCATGCTTAAATATCATGGAACAATGAAGTCAGCATTTACCTTTTCTCATCAAGTCACATAAAACATGTATTAAAAAAAAAAGGTTCATATTAAACATACCTTGTGGTACATACCATCACGACAAAATGTATACTTTTCAAGGCAAGTACACCAATCACCATGTCCTGGCTCACACCACCACTCATCAGATACCTAGAAAGCCAAGTCATCAATAAAAGCGCAAGCTGTAATTAACCTCATCATTCATACAAATCTAAGGGTTCTTGTTTCGTGTAGAATATTTTACAAAAAAATTGGTTTGTGTATAATATTTTACATTCAAACTATAAAGTAAGTTTATTTATTATAAAATATTTTCATATCATAAAGTTCAATAAAATAAGACAATTATCAAGTAACAATCATCCAAATATTTCAACCACCATCACTTTCACCACTATCACTACCGCTATGCTGTTGCTGCCACCATTACCATCGTAGTGGTTGTCATCACCGCCACCACCTCCTCCACCATCACCACCATTATCTTATTGCAACAATCACAATTACAACACATCATCATCATTTTGCTACCACTATATTTTCACATCATTACTATCATACATTGCAAAATTTGTTCCAAGTGATGGGAAAAGTTGTTTGCAAACAACAAGATTATTATGAAAAATAAAAGACGAGTTCAAACCCCTAACAGCTTGGAAAATTCCAATCAAACTCTTCTCAAGTTCTTTTCCTCAAAAGCCAATTTCTTTATACTTCACAAAGCATGGCATTTTGAGCATTAAAGAATAAAAGTTTCGGGAGATGTTTAGAATCTCCAAATATCTATCTTGAATATTGTTAAAATTCACTACGCATATTACATATAGAAAGAGGAGGAGCTCAACCTTCTTAAATAATCTTGCATAAGCTTCCCATTGCTTTATTTGAAAAGAAGATCTTCTATCAGCTACTGCTTCAGAAGCTGCCAATCCAAAGCTAACAGCAACAAGCAATTCTCTTCCACCCTTTTCTACCCTGAAATGCAAATATTGGAGAATTTCAACCTCTAAGTCGTTATGTTTGGCTATAATGTGACGGGATGAAAAATAAAAAGATGGAAAACAATAAACCCACCATGAATGCAACCTATGAATTTAGCTTTGATTCAGGTGAATATTTAGGCAAGGAACAGAAGGAGACAAACATTCAACCCTAAGCTTTAATTTGGTTCCATAAATGCTTTGACAATTCCAAGTAGGAAGTTAGTTTAGGTTTTCCAGTGTGCTTTCGATTCCAGCAGCAGCTGTGTCCCAGGTAGTAGAGTCGGGGATAATTCCATAATTTTGCAAGTTGCTAGGAATTTCTCCAGTAGAGTCAAGTTTTTATTTTCCTAGTAGATGTTTTATTCAGACCTTAAATAGGCGGGCTTGTTAGCGTTCCTATGTAGGAGAGCTTGTACTCTCCTATTGTGGAATCTAAGCAAGAATAACTCGAGCATTATAAATCTGGGTAGTAGAGTCGGGGATAATTCCATAATTTTGCAAGTTGCTAGGAATTTCTCTAGTAGAGTCAAGTTTTTATTTTCCTAGTAGATGTTTTATTCAGACCTTAAATAGGCGGGCTTGTTAGCGTTCCTATGTAGGAGAGCTTGTACTCTCCTATTGTGGAATCTAAGCAAGAATAACTCGAGCATTATAAATCTGCTTTGTAGGCTTTCAACTGCAGCAGGAAATTATCATGAATCAAGTACAACCTTTTGCTAGATATGTGAGAAAGCAGTGATACTTTTAATCAAAAAGCAATTAATTGAACCTAATGATGAGAGTCACCTAGTTTGGGACTAAAGCTTTATTGTTCAGACCAGTGTTTTTAACTTTTAAGCACCTAAATCACCAAATTCTACAGCACTAGCCTAAAATAGTCAACAACTTTCTCTAATTTATTTCCTGTGAGAGGAAAGAAATCATAGCATACCTGATTATAACAGCAGCCAGTAAATGACTTCTTTCCACTCTAAGGACAGGATGTCCTGCTTTGAGGGACTGGTACTTTTGAAACTGATCATCTTCTATGGAAGTTTGATCATCAATATCTTTGGAAACATATGAGGATGCTTCAGTTTCAGATTCATCAGTGCTTCCAATGGAAGACAACGTGTTTCCAGTTTCTTTGTAAAGCCAGTGGGCAGCAAGTCCATGTTCAGCATACTCGTGCATTTTCTGTGAGAGAATAGATATTAATTATTAACAAAACATAAATAGTGTGGCCAAATCAATATATCCACACCCACATAATACTATTTCATTGTTTTTTTTTTTTTAATTTTATCTATCAACCTTTTATTTTCCTTTCAATATTAAATTGTTTTGAGAATTGTGTTTGCTTCGCAATTTATTTTTTCTTGTTAGATTATGTAATTATGTATTGGTCTTCTTAATTTAATTTTTTTTTTCTAGATTTCAACCTTCAATATTAAATCTTTAGAAAAGAAGTTTTGTAATTTTTTTTATTTACTTTCTATGAATTTATCTCCATTTCACCACCCAAGTTACGGGTTTAACAAGTTGACTAGAATCTTTTTTTTTTTTTTGCTGCTTTTCTATATTTTCTTTTTGCCACTTTCTAATTGATCATTTAAAATTAGGCTTCATCATGTTTTTTTATTGATCTTAGATCACTGGTTTAGCAAGTTAACTTAGTTGACTCAAGTGGTTTTTTTGTTTTTTTATAATTTAGTTATCTTTTTTCAATTCCATCTTTCAACATTAGGTTGATTAGAAATTGGCTTTCATAATTTATTTTAATTTGTTTTATATAGAGTTATTAATTCGTTTTATATAGAGTTATCACGGTCTAATAGCTTATATCACAGATTTAACAAATTAACCCGAGTTGATTCAATATCTCACTGTCTTAATACTTTTTTAAAAAAAATATCATCCAATATGTATTATATTTTAAGTTCATGATTAAAAAGATTATTAAAAAAACATATTATCAATATTTGAATAATTTTTTACAGTAAAAAAATTGATCCAACAGCACAAAAAAATGATCTATTGCAATTTTATGAGCTGTATCACAGAATTGACATTTTAAATTTCACTTCATACCTGTGTTCTTATTTGGACTTCCAAAGGTGCATTATCGGGACCTTGTACTGCAGTGTGTAGAGACTGCAAATGTAAACAAAAAGTTCAGATTTAAAATATGAAAAAACACACGCACAAACAGAGTAGACCTGCTTTATTGAGACACGTAACCAAACAAATTTAAGTCAAATGCAAATCATGCTAAACTTGGTAAGCAAGAACTACAATAAGACCAAATTAAAAAACAAAAAAAAATAATCAGAGTTTTATTGTACCCTCAGGTTACTATAGATTGAAACAGTGAAATTCTCATGTTGCTCTTTCCAAAAAACTCAATAACTTGTCTTATGTGTAGAACGATTTTTTCATAAGGGTTCATTCATCATTATCAAATTAATTAGAAACAAAATGTCTTCTCATAATTTTTTAGCACGGTAAAATAATTTAATTAATCTTACAAGTAAAAATATTAAACTTGCATTCAGAAGTGTTTGTCTTTTCAATTTTTTAACATAGTAAAATGACTTTAATAGCCTTAAAAACAAAAATTATTAAACTTGCTTTTAGGGGCTTTGTAGTAATTTCATCCAGGTTTTTTTTATTATAATCAAGTTGCCTTCGAGGAAGTATGGTATTTTGATAAATGTATAATATTATTAAATAAAAAAACTAGCTAGCACATGGCTCATGCCAAATTATGGAGTTCTTTCACGCTCTTCAAACAACACGTTTAGTGATTGAGGCAACAATTTATCATCGGCAGCCTCTTCCTTCTTCTCCTCTATTCTCTCTCTACCCCATTGAAATTCATGCTAGCCCTTCAAAAATTCAAAATTATCCTCTTATTTATTGATATTTTAATTTTGATCCTCGTTTTTTTTATTTCTATTTTTTGTTTTTGTCCCTTGTCAAATTTCAATTTGTTTTCAATTTCATCATTGGGTTCATGATTAGGATTTGTTATTTTTTTCAAATCTGGTAGTTATTTTTTTATTTTAATGTTTTTTTTAATTGTTTGGTGAATTTAATTTTTCTTTTCAATTTTACCTTTCATTTCTAAATTCTAAGTTGTCCTCTCTTTTATTTTTATTTTACATTTGATCCTCATTCTCATATAATTGAATTGTTTTTTATTTTTAATTTCATCCTTCAATATTTTATTTGTTGGGAATTAACTGTGGTTTTTCCGGATAAGATGTTCCAGTTTAGTAATTTGAGTCACGAATTTGAAACATTAATACAAATTAGCATCGTTTTTTTTTTGCGCTTTTTTTTTCAATTTCATTGTTCAATGTTTGGCCAATTAACCCAGCTATTTTTTTGGGATCATTTTTTTATATATTATTTTGGTTTCGTCCTTCCAAATTGGGTTCCCTTTAAAATTAAACTTTGTAATTTTTCATGTTTTGCCTTTTATATCAAACTCACAAGGTTTCGCGAGCTTACCTGGGTTTGTAGGTATTTTATTTTTTTGAGCTTTTTTATGATGACCTTTTTTTATTTTAGCCTTCTACATTTGGATTGTTGGGGATTGATTATCGTTATTTTTTTCAATTTGCTTTTTATAAGGCTGGCCCAGCCTTAAGACTCGAGTTGAGAGTTTGGCATGCTAGCTCAGGTCGAGTCGAGGCTTTTTATTTTTTTTTTCTTCTTTAAAACACACTTGCAGCACTTGAGTATCGATTTTTTATGTTGCAGAAAAATCAACCCGGACCATGATAAATAATAGGCCACAAATCTAGTACATACTAATCATAATCCTTATAGAACTTGCATTGTACTGTGGAGGGATTGCAAATGTAAATAAAAGTTAAGATTTAAAATATGACAAGACATGCGCAGGCAGAATAGACCTAGCTTTATCGAGACAAATAGCCGAACAAACGTCAAGTAAAATGCAAATCATGCCAAGTTTTGTAACAAGACCAAATACATACTATTCCTTTTAGACCAATTTCATGCTCACTGCATGCAAGATTATTAAAAGCTATTCATTTAAGGAGAGTATAGGGCAAGAATCTTATCTTTCACTTTTCTTATTCCTATTGAGTTTGTGCTTTGACTTTGGTGCATAAGGAGCCCAAATAGACATTCTCCAGGGATTGGTTTTAATTGATCAAATAAACTGATTTTTCATGTTTGGTTACCTTCAGGTTTGTTTCCTTTATCATTTGGTTCTATGTTTCACTTACCGAAGTTGAGAAAATGTATAATGAAAGTAATTATACCATCACGTCATGAGATTTAGTGGACATCTTTATACATCAGAATGTCATTTGAAATGGGGTAAGGTTTTGTTATCAGTAGCAGCAGCAGTAGCTATATGCCTAGATTGAAGAGTTCAGAAAGATCATCATTTCGTTAGTCTGTAGGCCTAGATTGGTTTTATGAGTACGTCACTTGATAATAAATAGGCTCCTCAGCTGCTGGTCAAAAATGTAATAACAATGTATCTAGGCTTTAGTTATTACATCTTTCCCTACTATATTAGAGAACTAAAATTCCATTCCAAAACCTCCTTCTCCCCTTTGTTTCGAGTGTGTATTTATGGCTCTATGGAAAAGACGGATGGAATTTAATGCTAATAGATTTTTCAGTGACTTCTCTATAGCTAGTAGCAAACATTTATATGTCTGTCAGACTATAGCGTTCTTGAATGCAACAATAGACCTACTATCTGAATAAGTATTTAATAGCACTTATTGACTCATGTCATATATATTTATTACCTGATAACCACTAGGCTTTGGATTAATAATGTAATCATCAAGTTCACCATCTATTGGAGTCCAAAGCCTGCGAAGGAAGATAGAAAGACATAACCCATTATCTGGTCACAATCAGTACAGACCGAGAGAATTCACAGATAGATAGATAGATGAGAAAGACAGGAACCAGTCCTTTTTATGAAATGCATAAAATATGCCAAAATATTCAAAGTAGTTAATAATGATGTATAGACTGGAGGGGTGAAAAAAACCCAGAGCTAACACTACCAAGCTTTGTAGTAACCTCGTCCAAGTAACATACCACTAGAATAAATCATAAATGATGCCAACATACCTCAACTGACAAGTGGCAAGTATGGTTAATAATTGGTCATTCCATATGAGTTAGACGCAAATACAAGCTGTTCAGCTAGCATGTAATGGATATAGATGAACATGTTCATGTACCTATGCACAATGTCAAGAAGACTGTAGCAACACTGAATAGCAGGTCCATGTAAAGTTCCATTTTTGTCTCCAACAACCACTCTCAAAGCACGGGCATCATATACTTTATTGATGCTGACATCTTTTCGTTTCATCTAGAGGAAGCAAAGATAGAAACGTGTTCTAATATAATCAAATGAAAACTCTCTGTGAGAACTTGAGCAATGAAAATAAGGCCACGGTCCCATATAACTTTAACTAGCAATGAAAAGAAAATGGTTAGGAACACTCAATTTAAAATATGTAGAGAATATTAAAGGCAGACAAAATAATGAATCACCATCAATGGCCTGAGAATACTCTTTCAACATCTATAACAGTGAAACTTCCAAAGGAGTACTACGGACTGAGTTGCAAGTGTTACTCCCAGTATTCACTCGTACAAATCAAGCAATACACATCCACTCTGCACCTACTCCCACACAATTATGCTTTCAATAACTTTATTGGGATATCCAATCTTCCTCGATTCAAATTGAAATCACCAATGCATCCCTCAAGAACAACAGAAACTATAGTTAGCTGGTTTACTACCTCATTCCTTCAGACTACTTGCTAGACCTATAACACACTATTAACTACATAAATTCTGAATGCAAATGCATTGTCAAGAAAACATATAGAATATGCTCATGAACTGCAACAAAGCAAAAGCCTGCAAGCAAAACTCATGGTAGCAAAAATCAATTCTCAAGTGGCAAAATTATTAAATCTTGGAAAAGTATAAAGAAGCTTGGAAATACCAGACTCAAGTTAGTATCACTGATTTTATAATGTGACAAACCTTGCTATAGATGCTATACAAGCTTTTCAGTCTGCTAGATAAAGTTACTTCCATTCCAGGAACATAACTGCAAGCATGGTAGAATCCATTGCATGAGTTTTACTGTCATTGCAAAGCATAAGATAAGAATAAAAATTGTCAATCTTCTGGAATGATATACAAGAAATGTGAATGAGAAAAGAAGTCATACGAAGTTGATATAAATAGCTCCCGCTCCAGCATTTCCTCACAAACAGCAAGAGATGCTAAAGCAATTCCAGCATCCTGCACAAGCTTGGGTCTTGTTTGAGTCTCTGATGTTAGGCCAAGATCATTAAGAAATTTAGACCGTTTTCTTCGATCTAGCAAGATATCAAAAGGCACTACAGCTTCTAAAAGATCCTGCACACCGACAATAATTGAATAAAAATGACTTGTGGACAACTAATCTAGCCACTTCAAAACTATTGCAACCTTATACAAAAAGTGTAACCATACAAAAATAATTGTGACAAATTCTATCTATCATTAATGCAATGAATCATTAAATGATGAACATTTGAGACATATAGTAATAGAAATAACCCTTAATTTAAAGGAAATGAGACAAAAGGTAAGATACTATTTTAGAACAAACCGAATGGATGCTTAATTAAATCCAAATATCAAGTGCTTCTACAAATAACCCCCCACCCCCCCAGGACAACAAAAAATATGGCATTGACCTTTTATCTCCCAAAATCTTTATTTTCCTTCATTATCGAAGGCAAGAGGATAGAGTACTTGCCAACAATTCAAGAGTTACCTTCATGGTCGAGACATCTTTGTCAATTGTCACAGAATTTTCACAACCAAGAGTTGAATTTTTCTCATTCCAAGCTATAATTCTTCTCAGATATCCAGGTCTATTGCTAGAGCTCCACATGGAAGATAGGTCAGCCCGCATTTTTTGAAATAGTTGTGGCTGCATGCCGTAACATCAAGCAAATTGAGAATGTTATTAGAGAAAATGAGAGAAGAAAAAAGAAAAGAAAAGACATACAAAAACTAATTGAGAAAGGGAAATCATTGTTTCCGTACTTTTTATTGTAACAGTATTTTTTTTTTTTTTGCGTTTTTCTTTAATTTTAAATTTAGATTTTTTTAATTTTGTTATTTAATATTAGATTTATTAGAGATTGAACTTTGTGATTTATTTCGGTTTACTTTCTATAGGGTTGTCATGGTGTCATGACCTAAGTTGCGGCTTCTACAAGTTAACTTGGTTTTTTTTGTCTTTTTTTGTGATTTAATTTTTGTTTCAATTTCATCCTTCAATAATAGATTGATTAGGAGTTAAACTTCATAGTTTGTTTCAGTTTGCTTACTATGGGTTACTCCAGTCTTAACGTGTTTAACATGTTAATCAAGGTTGACATAGGTTTTTATCGTGTTCTTTTATAATTGAATTTTTTTTAATTTAATCCTTCAACACTGAATTGATTGGGAATTGAACTTCATAATTTGTTATGATTTACTTTTTATTGGGTTATCCCGGTCTTATAACCCAAGTTTGGCGGGTTGACTTAAGTCATTTTTTTTTCCTTTCTTTAATTGATTTTTTTTTCAATTTTATCCTTCAACACTGGGTTGATTGAGAATTGAACTTCAAAATAATTTTTAATTTTCTTTTTACGAGGTTATCACAGTCTCATAGCTCAGGTTATTGATTTTGAGTGTGTTTGGCAGTGTGGTAGCGGTTGCTTTTCAAATAACTTTTCATGCCGAAATGCATGCCAATGATTTTTTTTATTTTTTAAAAATCATTTTTGACATCAGCACATCAAAACAATCCAAAAAGTACAAACCGTATTAAATTTTAGAAAAAAAAAAAAACTTTTGAATTTTTTGTAAACACGGTTTCAACCGTGTTCCCAAACGCTACCTTTACATGTTAACCTAGATTAACTCAAGTCAATTTAATATGTTATAATCTCAATATTTAAAAAATAAGATGTCGTCTAGAAATTTTTTTGCGTTAAACTACGTTTTTTTCTAGTTGTCCAGGTTGTTAAACTTGTCAAATCGACCAGGTCAAATTGGATAAATCCCTACATGATTTTTTTTTTTTTTCCTTCTTGCTAACATGTTAGCAGTACCTAAATATTTTTAAACATTTAAAAAAAAATGATCTGACCTACAGCATAACAAGAATAAATAATCTAGTACTATCCTAAACTTGATCGTCACAACAATGAGGTTTCCAACACAATCAGATCTGCAATTTCATTGTATTTAAATTTTCAATTGCAATTTTGGTGCGGATACCAGACCCGAGACAGTTCACACAAGCATATGACCTTCGATGATGGAGGATAATCCAACTATTGTTCATTGGTTGGGAAATTAGGGTTTAGCTCATGTTACTAGGTTTAATTTATTTGAACTTTCATTTTGGTTTTATTGTTAAGTTTGATGTTATTCTATTGTGGACTTTAGTTTATTTTTTGTAGGCTTTTGGTTTAATTGTTAATTGATCTTGGGTTTTATTATTTAAAAATAATTTTTTGACATTATAGTTAGATTATGATAAATTAATAAAAAAGTTAAGACTTTTGTTTTTTCAACCCTGATTTTTCCTCTCCTTCATCTACAACTTTCTTTTCTTCAGCCACTTTCTTCTAATTTTAAGCTTTTCTTCTTTAATTTTACTTTTTTAAAAATATTTTTTTTATCCCGTATCATTTTTGATATCAGAGCAAAAGTTTTTTAGTTATTCTCACAACTAAACTAAGTGGTTAACAGGAAAAAAATAATCAGTCACTACTTTACAAACCAATAGCCCTTCTCCCTTCTGTCTTTGTTTTGCGCAACAATCAGCAGCCATCAAAAAGAAAACAATAGGATAAAGCCAGCCAAAATTTCTTCATAAACTAGCAAAAAACTTCCCAAAACAGTAACAGCACTCCAGCACACTTTTCATGCCAGATTGTCTCCTTATATCAGTTGACAAATCTTCTTATACCAATTGATGTGACATATAGTGTGGATAAAACTAAAGTTCTTAATCTCTAAAGCTTACAGACCTAAAATGTAGAGAAATTTAAAGAATAAACTCTAGTATTTTATAAAATCTGAATAATCATCAGAATCTCCATAAAATAAACTAGACATTTTTATTTATACTAGTTCTAGATTTAAAATTTTTTATAGAAATTAATTTCTAATTAAAATTTACATAACTAATAGAATTCATCTATCTAGCATTATGATTTCTAAATAGTAAAATATTAATTAAACTAAAAGTCCCAATTTAAAGAGGAAAGAGAATCAAAATACAAAAAAAACAATCTCACACAGTAACTTTTGAGACTTATTTGAAGACCTTTTAAATCTTCGATCATCATGAAATTTTAACCCAAAAGCAAACATGGCCTTCAAAATTGTCTATCAATATTTCAGTTTGATCCAACGATCGAATAAAAGTTATATGTAATTTACCAAGCTGCATTTTGGACTTTTCTTAAACTCCTCAAAACCTAGAAAATCTTAATCATTAATGAAATAATATAATAGATGTTATTAAGCCAAGAATATTCAATAAATTTCCTCTTTATTCAAGCACTTTGCTTATAGGAGTTTCAACATCCATTACTAAAATTACTAGTTTATCATCCTATTTTCCACACGATCATAGTAACCACAAATTATAAATTTATGGATTCAGATTAACCTACATATGCAATTGGCTTATCTTCAATATTAATGCACTTCACAACAATAAAAAAAAAATTGTGAGGAAACCTGAAGAACTGCAAAGCATAAATCTTCCAACTCTGCTTTCAATGCCCACAAACCCAGTCTAGAAGCAAGTGAGCACCAGATAAGCAAGGTCTCTTCAGCTACAGCTCGAGCCTTTGAAGGTTGCAAGGCATAACTACAATAAAAAAAAATGAAACATTATCGAGAATTGTGATTAATATAGTAGACTATAAACCAAAATGTTCGCTTGCAAAAGGCATCTTCAAAAATAAAAACAGCATATGATTTATTATCATATTGTCTCAAACCATAAAGAACCTAGAAGCAAACCACCACGTCCATCAACAATAAGGAAGAGGAAAGAATTTAAATATTTGAGAATTTTCAACATTTTTTATTTTTGAAAAAAAAAAGGACCTTTTAGAATAGACATAGATTGTGGATATTAACAGAAGTTGAGTCCATACATGGTTCTCATGTTGTGAAGACGATCTGCAAGCTTGATGAGCACCACACGTGGATCATTAACCATGCCCAAGAGCATCACTCGTAAATTATTTGCCTTGATGAACAGTAAAATTAAGGGAGTCAGAAAAAATTTGTAAATCTTTGTGGGAAAAAAAAAAGATAACTATTGTAGATATGTGGTAAAAAAAAGAAGTATATAATATGAAATGAATTATGAGAAAAGAAGACATTTTTTACACCAAATGATATTAAATTAACCATGATTGATACTGGTCAAAGGACTAATTAATTTTTTTAAACAAGAGGGATTATTTAATTCATTTTGCAAAACTAAAAGCAATAATTTATAATTTACTCCACATTGATGCTGATTATGATAATCACAGAATAATAAAACTCTAGTATTCTCTGTCAATAAGCAAAATAAAATTTTCACAATGCAGACTTCACATTGGATACCTCATCATGACCGAGGGTACCCTGGTTCACATTTAGCCTACGATGTCTCCTTAGCAGCTGGAAAAAGAAAGGTCAATAGTAACAGCTGAAAATCATACCAATCTTAGAGTACATAGACCTATAGAAATTAGGACAATCACCATATGAGAAAACAGAGGAAAGTAATTTGTTTACAATATTAGGGAAAGAATAGTACAAATAGTTCAATTTATTGTGGCCATGAGGTTAAGTGATTACAATTTGCAACTCTAAACTATCTATTTCAATCAACGTCAGCATGGCTTCCTTTTTTTCCCCTGAGCTATTATCGAGACTATTTCAATCCATATGATCTTAAATTTCATAATTCATAGAATATTAAAATCTTTGTTTTTGCATCAATGTTGCAGCAATGTGGTCAAGAGGAGTGCCAACTTTCCCCTCGGGTTAATTACTAACACAATATGTGGTGCATTAAATCAAAATTATTTGACCCTTATGTGTGTGTATATCTGATCTTATGCTTAAAGGCAAAGGGAAGACAAAATGCTAGACACTGAAATGAGAGTGAAATAAAGGAAACAAAAAATAGCGGCGACAATGACAAAACATAAGAATTTAAATTATTCTGTTCAGTTAATCCATTAATCTTCTTACCCTTTTGTTTTCTTTTATCATTTATTTTTTTACCTACTACTATTTCCTTTGTCACTACTTATATGAGTGCTTACTTTGAAAGTTGTTGGAGCCATATACATGACTGTGATAGCTAATTTCTGTTACTTCAAACTTTTAAAAGGAAAAGATAAGACTAAGTTTTGATTATGGATCATTATTTGAACAAGTAACAGGGGAGCAATTTAAATTTATTCATATTGTTTTATAGAACTAAATATAGTTATAGAGGATAGATCTTTTATAAGCAACTTCATGTGCAAGGTCAAATTTAAAATATATTATTTGTATATGCTTTGTATGAGAATTATTTGTGATGGTATATTGTTTTGCTAACAATATAACTATTTATGAGAATGTTTTAATTTTTCTCTAACGTAGAACCACAACAAGATCACCAAATCAAGACACGCTTAATCTTGAGTTGACCAAAGTAAGAGAAACACCCTCGGTCTTGGAGAAAACTCTTGGTTTTTATTTCAATCAATAATAAGTTGAACGGAATATTTGTCCAGGGTGTTTATTTATAGGCACCCAATAAAATAAGAAGTCTTAAAGTACGGAACTAAAATATTAAAATTAAATCTTGTATTTCTTTCTAAAATATGTAGCCTTAAAAATCTATTATAGGGGCTTGCATCATTCCCCTTTTTCACCAAAACTTTTTCATGGCGTCTCTAATTATCCTGAAAGGACCTCTTCTCCAATGATGAAAATGGATAAAGAATGCATCTCTCATGCAACATTTCTAGAGAAAGGAAAGGAACTAATAAGGACATCCTCAGATGCATTTATCTTTCCAATTCTAGAAACAAACTATCGTCTTAAAATTTATTGTTAAATCCAATGCAAAATGATTTTTGTACCTCTTCAAATTCCCAAATCAGTTCATTAAAAAGCCTAGCTCCACCTATCCTCAAATGTCAATTTTCAAAAAAAAAAAAATTGACTTAGAGAGTAGTATATGGATCTTTTTATTCATCTACAAAAGGCAACTATGGTCTATGGGTTGACAGCAAAATGAAAGCATCCCTTTAGGCCAAAAATCACTATTTGTCTCTGTACTATCACTTTCAGTCATATCACTCCCTCTACTCAATTTTAATCCATACCAGCTCTTCTACTTCAACTTTTAGGACGTGAAAACCCTTCCATCCATCTCCATGATGGAACTCTGTTAGTTTAACCTCACATCGTAAGTTGATTTAGCATTGACCAATCAAGTGTTGCCACATGGAATGAAAATATTAATTTTAAAATTTTAAATTTCACAAATTAATTTTCTTTTTTCCCTTTTTATTACAAATAATCCTGATTGGTTTTTTATTATTTTTTAATTCCAAAAATTATTTTCATGTCACATGGAAGCACCCAACTAGTCAACGCTAAGCCAACTAATAGTATGAGGTCAAGCTAATGGAGTTCTTTCGCGGAGAAGGATGGAAAGGTTAGTTCATCCTATATGTTAAAGGGCTGGTATGTAACAAAATTGAGTAGAGGGGTTGATATGATTGGAATTCAATAGCAAAGGGGCACACAATGGTTTTTTGCCCATCCCCTTAACCTTGACCCCGGAAAAAAAGGTATACACAGTTCCACAAGGTTGAATTCTACAATACTTGCCAACCAGGATCAATAAAGTTCACATTCCAAAATTGAAAAGAAAAGGAATGGAAGAGGAGGAGTTTACAAATATAAAATTATTACCTGATTTATGTAACTAATTTTGGAAACACCAGCTACTAACTTTGCCACATCCTCACCAAAGTTTTCTTCTATACTGAGTAAACTCTCGCTTGTATCTTCAACCACATCATGGAGAATCCCAGCAACAAGTGTGTCGATGGCCTGCAGCGGGCTTTAAAATATAAGCAAGAGACTCAATGCAATCATAAAATAAGTACAAAAATAAACGAAAATCAAGTGGGACACTAACAACAAAGTAGAATAATGGAAATGGTGTTCATCGTGTGGTTATTTACGAGTGCAGGAAAGAAGAGAAAAGAAAGGTACAACAACATGAATCAGGAGTTAGTATTAGAAAGCATACTCGTTTGCCAGTAGATGGAACCAACATAGCCAAGATTCTAGCAGTATGGATACAGTGAGTGAAATAAGGGTCTCCAGTTTTGCGAAACTGGCCATGGTGAGCTTTCTTAGCAAATGCAATAGCCTTAACCACCTGCCTTCACAAATTTAATTCAAAGCGGTTTTTTTTACAGGTAGCAAAGAAAGAAGCAACGGTGACTAAAACAAGCAACAAGAAACCGAACCAACCTTGGCCTCATTAAATATCGGGTACCCAGTCACATCAACCCCGTCCACTATAAAACAACCTGTATGTCTAGACTTTCAGTCATTAGCTCTATTTCTATTCTATTCTCTTTTTTAATTTTATGAATTAATCAATAATTTTACCAGGTTGTTCTTCTCCTTTGGGCCATAAAAAATCCACCCTGGTGGAAAGGCAAGCGCCGGAGGCAATAGCGACGGCGGTAACAGCTACGTGAGTTATTGCAGAGGTAACTGCACCATGGAGGTAGCCAGAACCAGAGGAGGCGACGGCGGCAGCGATGACGTTGGCGGAAACGGGGGCAATTTGGTCAAGAAGGCAGCGGAATTTGTATTTCGAGGAATTAGAGGAGCGGAAATGAAGGCTGTATCGGTGAAAGAGAGACGGTGACGTTTTTAGGGTGATGAACATTGTGGAGATTCGAGTTTGGCATAAGGGAGAGGGAGAGATGATGGGCATGGAAATGTTGTAACATATCCTAAAACTGCTCAGCGTTTCACTGTGCAAGTCCACAGTGAAACGCTGAGCTGTCCTTTTTTTTTTTTTTCGTTTTTTTGAGCTCTCTTTTTTAAAAAACTTTTTTTTTTCATTTTTTTTTATTTTTTTATTTTCTATCCCTTTTAGTTTTTTTTCTTCATTCTTTGTTTGTTTTTCTTTTAATAATTTTTTTTAATTTAATTTGTTAATGTTAATTTTTTTATTAGTTATCAAACTTTTCATGACATTGATCCCGTATTTGACAAGTTAACTTGATTTCATGAGTTAATCCGGATTTTTTTTATTTTTTTTGTTTTTAATTAATTTTTTTCGTTTACTTTAGTTTGTTAATATTAAATTTCTTTCTATTTAATTATTAGACTTTCATAACATATATCTCAGGTTTCATGGGTTAACTCAGTTTATTATGGGTTAACCCGTCCATTTTTTTTGTTTTTTTTCTTTTGTTAATGTTAAATTTATTTTTTTGATTTAGTTATCAGATTTTCATGATACAGATCCTGGGTTTAACGGGTTAACCTAGTTACACGAGTTAACCTGGAGTTTTTTTTTTTTGCTTTTCTCTCTTTTTAATTAATTTTTTTTGTTTAGTTTAGTTTGTTAATTTTAAATTTCTTTTTATTTGTTATCAGACTTTCATTACACGTATCCCTAGTTTTACGGGTTAACCCAGTTAATTCTGGGTTAACCCGTCCTTTTTTTTTTATTATTCTTTTGTTAATTCTAATTTTTTTTATTTAGTTATCAGACTTTCATAACACAAATCTCGGGTTTAATGAATTAGCCTGGTTTGACAAGGTAACCCGAAGTTTTT
Source organism: Populus alba x Populus glandulosa (assembly GCA_033617975.1). Classification (NCBI taxonomy): domain Eukaryota; kingdom Viridiplantae; phylum Streptophyta; class Magnoliopsida; order Malpighiales; family Salicaceae; genus Populus; species Populus alba x Populus glandulosa. Next base: position 9,161,470 of record CM066155.1, on the reverse strand, counting down.
TTTTTTGCTTTTTTTTATTTTTAATTAATTTTTTTCGTTTAGTTTAGTTTGTTAATGTTAAATTTCTTTCTATTTATTTATCAGACTTTCATGACACATATACCAAGTTTGACGGGTTAACCGAGTTAATTTTGGGTTAACCCGTCAATTTTTTTTCTATCTAGTTATCAAACTTTCATGATGTGAATCCTAGGTTTATGGCTTAACCTGGTTTGAAGGGTTAAACCAGTTAATTTATATTTTTTTCCTTTTTCTTCATTAGTTTTTTCTTCTTATAGGTTTTTTTTTCTTTTTCATTAATATTTTTTTGTTTAATTTAGTTCATTAATATTAATTTTTTTTCTACTTAGTTATCAACTGTTGCCTTTAGTTTTTTTTTCTTTTTGTTTTTTTTCGTTTTTATGTCTTTGACTCTGGACTGCATAGTGCAGTCCATAGCTAATGAAAAGGTTGATGCTTTTTGTTTGTTTTTGTTTTTGTTTTTGTTTTTTTACTTTTAATTATTATTAGTTTAAAATTTGGTTTGTTTATGTTAATTTTTTTTTTCTATTTAGTTATAAGACTTTCATGACATGGATCTCATGTTTGATGGGTTAGCTGACATGACCAAAAGATTGATGTTTTCTCCCAAGTATAGGAGTGTCGAAGTAATAAATAACCTAGTAAGACCGGGGTCGAACCACAAGGAGGTTAATTGTATAAATTATAGACAACAATAATACAACAATAACAATAACAATAACAATAATACTTTCAAACATGAGTAGTAGTAGTAGTAGTAGTAGTAGTAGTAATAAAGAAGAGGAAGAAGTTGATGAGAATTTTGAGATGGGAGATCAATGTGATAATTAAACAATGATAAAAATAAGTGTCAAGGTTAGAGGATCCACTAATGGTATTTCAAACAAGTATAATATAAACTATATTACTCAACTAGAAACCACATATAAAGGAGGTTCCAATCAGACGATTTGTCATTAATAGCTCATTATAAATTGTTAACATGATCATATTAATTATCTTATTTAAGTAACACCAAACTTTTAAATATTGCTAGGAATTCATGATGCTAACTTATGTTAACAACAAATCAAGTTCCTTTCATAGCACATGCGTAGGTAATACCATACGGTTGGGCTATGAGAGTGCCAAGCATTTGTTGTACCAAGTGTTATACAACATAAATCTAGATTAACCATTTAACAAGCAAGGTATTAAGAATTAGTAAGATAAAAAGATAAGACATGTTAATATTAAACAATAAGGTTTGTTGCATGTCACCCGCGCGATGATTTGGCGATTTTTCATTTGTCTTGCTTGATTTAGGAGTCGCCACCTAGTATTTAATGGAGGGTTACTAGGAAACCTAGATGTACTGGTCGTTGCCAGAGGTTCGAAGATAAGGGACTGGTTGTGGCTAGGGAAGGTATTAGCACCCCTAGCGCACCCTACCTGAGGTAAGCTGCTTCGCGGTTTGATGTGATTTGAAAATTTGAAATATTAATCAAATTATAAGGCTTTAATAAATCAGTTATTAAATCCCAGAAATATATGTAGAAACTTGTTCTTATATTTTCATGGGAAATATAACATGATTTTATTTGTCCTTTAAGATATTTAACCATATTCAAATTAAACATTTAATTCTTTTTTTATATATATAATTCAATAACATAAATAAAAATACAAACACACACACACACATATCTCTTTTCTTATACATCCTTTTTTACATGTAAAAACAAATAACAAAAATTCAAAATAAAGCGAATACAATTAAAAAAATTACAAAATAAAAACCCAAAAATCTACAGTAATTGCAGGGAAGGTCCGGAACAGTGTTGGAAGGTTTTTGGGTGCGGGAACAGTGGCGGCGCGTGGGTTCACGCGTCGTCACAGGAAAGCCCAACAAGCAGGGGGCTCTGGAACGGTTTCCTCCTCTCTTCTCTTCTCTGCCCGTAGTGGCTTTCACTATGACCTGCAACAGGAAAAAAAAGAGAAACACAAGCAGTTTGTTTTAAGTCTTCTTCTTTTTTTTCATCCATTCCCAGCCTTCATTACTTTTCAGATCTGAGTTCAGTTCTTCCTCTTCATGAGTGGAGGTTGTTGCGCTAGACCAAGGGGGGTTCTGTGGGTTTTGCTGAGCTTGGATTGCTGGCGATGACCTCGATGATGCTGGAGCTGATGGTGGCGCTAGGGTGTTGCTGTGGCGTTGTTGTTGCATGAGTCAGTGGGCGGCGATGTCGTCCTAGCTACGAGGGAGATCAGCGGCCAGTGGAGGGGCGCGGCCGGCTGGCTTTGGCTCACAAAGCAGGGGCCAGCGGCCGGGAGAGGGAGGCCGATGGGTTGGTTATTGCATGGTGGTAGAGGGAGGGAAGGACAGATCGATGGCTGAAGTGGCTGCTCTGGTTTTTTTTTGCAAAGAGAGGGGCTCTGTTCTGTAGGGAAGGTGGGGGTCGGCTGTGTTTAGGCGGGATAGTCCAAGGAAGAAGACCGCCGGAGCCAAAATGGAGGGTCGGACCCTTTTGCAAGGAAAATGGAGAGCCAAGCTACCGAAATGGGGGGTTTGTCTGGTTTCAAGAGGCAGATGACGAGGAGATGGGGAACTCAACCAAAAAAGGGAGTTGATCGGTCCGCTTTGGTACCCTTTGAAGAGGGAAAATAATTGAGCAAGGGAGTCTTGATCGGGCGAAAGGAGAAGGAAGCTTTTTTTTCAAAGGGAGGGGCGATCGAATTGTTCTTTGGAGGAGAAGGGTGGCGGCCGGTTGGTGTTTGAGGGAAATGAGGAGAAGGGTTTTTTTGAAAGCAGAGTAATATCAACGTCGACCCCACAAGAAAAATCAGTGATCATAAAATTTACGCGTTAAAAGTTGAACGCGTTCAAAATACCTTTGAAAATTCAAATTCTTCTGATATGACATTGAAAATGCTAAAAATGATGCAAATATATCAAACTGCATTTTTTTTTTGTGTTTTTCGTTGTTTTTTGCTATTTTTTATTTTTCTAAAAATTTATCAAAAATATGGGTAAAAAATTAGGTAGCAACAGATGCCCCCTCTTTACAATGCTTACGAAGCAAAAATTCCTCAATGTTTTGCATAATAAGCTTGTAAAGAAAACAAAAGGTTTTCCTAGCTTACTGAGTGATCCACTCAGCTCAAGACTTCACTTTTTAAAAGAAAACGGTCTCATTATCTTGGGTGACCTGCCTATTGTGAAGAAAATTGGTCTATTTTCAAGGGTGACTTGCCCACACACTCATACTGGTCTATTTTCACGGGTGACCTGCCCACACATACTCACGCTGGTCTATTTTCACGGGCGACCTGCCCTTTTGATTGGGTTAACTTGAGATCCCATCTGGCGATCTCCTTTAACCGAAACCAAAATTGGTGTGTAGCTTGGTCAACCTGAAATCCCATCTAGCTATTCCCTTTAACCAAAGCTAAATTCTATGTGTGGTTGGGTTAACCTGAGATCTCATCTGGCGATCTCCTTTAACCAGAACCGATACAAAGATGTGTGTGTGGTCTCATTGTAATGGGCGACCTACCTAGAAAAAAATGATGGTCTCATTGTAATGGGTGACCTACCCAAATGGAAAAATGATGGTCTCATTATGATAGGTGACCTACCCAGATGTAAGATGATGGTCTTATTATAACGGGTGGCTTACCCAAATGGAAGATGATGATCTCATTATGACGGGTGACCTACCCAGAGAAAAAAATGATGGTCTCATTATGATGGATGACCTACCCAGATGGAAGATGATGATCTCATTATGATGGGTGACCTACCCAGAGAAAAAGATGATGGTCTCATTATGATGGGTGGCCTACCCAGATGAGATGATGGTCTCATTATGACGGGTGACCTACCTAGATGCAAATTGATGGTCTCATTATGATGGGTGACCTACCCCAAATGGAAGATGATGATCTCATTATGATGGTTGACATACCCAGAGAAAAAGATGATGGTCTCATTATGATGGGTGACTTACCTAGATGAAAGATGATGGTCTCATTATGACGGGTGACCTACCCAGATGCAAATTTATAAAAATATGAAGTGGTCTCATTGTTATGGGTGACCTACCCGAAAAACATGATGAAAGGTGATCTTATTATAATGGGCGACCTACCCAAATGAAAGATGATGGTCTCATTATGACGGGTGACCTACCCAGATGCAAATTGATGGTCTCATTATGATGGGTGACCTACCCAGAAAAAAAATAAAAAGCGGTCTCGTTATGATGGGTGACCTACCAAGGTAGAAGATGTTGGTCTCGTTATGATGGGTGACCTACCCACATGCAAATTGATGGTCTCATTATGATGGGTGACCTACCCAGATGAAATGATGATGGTCTCATTATGATGGGTGACCTCCCCAAATGGAAATTGATAAAAATCTAAAATGGTCTCATTGTTACGGGTGACCTACCCAAATGGAAGATGGTGGTCTCATTATGATGGGTGACCTACCCAAATGAAAGATAATGGTCTCATTATGATGGGTGACCTACCCAAATGAAAAACAAAAAGCAGTCTCATTATAATGGGTGACCTACCCAAATGATAGAATGTGACTTACCTGGCAAAAAACTTGGCAGGCGAAGTCTTGACAGGATAAGGCTGACAAACGGCGCTTCCTGATTGCAGGGTTGACCTGAAGACTCCTCTTGATGACAGTGTTGATTTCCTCATTTCTTTGAGATTTTCCTACTAGCAGGGTTCATCTCATTCTTTTCTCATTCCAGGATCTAAGCCGATTCTTTGTTATTATCGACTCAATGATTCTATCTGTCCATAATCTTGTTGAACTTCATTGAGGATTTTCCTGTAACAATTCAAAAATATATGCAATTTTTTTTTTTGGTTAGATGATGTGCATGCATCCTTACTTGATTTGAAATATAGGTCCCCCCCTCTTTGATGTCCATCGTCATAGGGTGCCTTTGTTTGCATTCCAAAGCCTTCTTTGTTCTTTCAATGCATTGACTCATTCATGTGCTAGCCATCACTCAATTGTAAATGCAGTGCCTGTCTTAGGCTGTCTTCGATGATTACTGCTTTCGTTGTTCATCAAGCTTGACAATGCCCCCAAGTGTGGTGTTGCTTGATTCATCATGAAGGATTTTCTCTCCTGAATTCTTCTGAGAATTATCCTTTGATTGGTTATGTGCATCATGCCAACACCCATCAAGATTGTTAATCAGTCATGAACTTGCCTTTGGTTGAAACACCATTCAAGTATATATGGTCACCAGCCTTCATGGAACTGCCAAGTCATCCAGACATGGATCTCATGCTTTGTAGTAAAAAGCTCATCATTGTAAGCTCGATGTACTTCTCTATGGATTCCTCTTAGCTTGTCAAATCAGATCGTGAAAAGAAATGTTTTGGCATCATCAATAATGTTCATGTTATCACCCATATTCATACGGTGAAGCGTACATTTGAGCTTCAGAATAAATGGTCCCATAGTCAGTCATGGTGGTATGCATATGTTCGATGTTCATTCAAATGCACTCACCCGATAACATTTGTCAGAAGTCATAGCCATGTTTCAGAGGGTAAGCCAAGCTGATGATAATAAAATGCCCTTCAAGTGCAGCGTTGCTCATCAATTGCTGCTGAAGTTCAATAAATCACATACTGTCTTTGAACAACATTGCCCCCAGTAATGATCTGAATGCTCGTTCTGTTTATCTTTCTTTGAACCACATTGTCCTCAGTTCATTGATTCATCATTTGATCATCTTTCATTGCCCCCAGCTGATCTAAAGACTGTTTGTTTTTCTTCTCAAGGTCCACTGTATTGCCCCTAAGTGGTCAACTTTTCAAGGAGTGTCAATAAATGTTGATGTCATTTCGATCATGGATTTTGCAAACTCAATTGATGTTCTTATTTGAAAATCTTTCTTGTTCTAGAATCAAATCTCATACTTCAAAGATCATATATGTTCAAGTCTAATTGTTGAAATGAAATCATAGAGATGTATGTTTTTGAAAGCATTTTTTTTTAAATTCAAGCTTCTTTGGTCAAAGACCCAACACACGCTATTCAATGTAGTCCTTTGATTTTCTTTGAAAACAGAAATTGACCTGTTGTGAGATTAAAATAGCTTTTCTCGGTTCTTTGTGTCTATTTTAATCTTTGATCTTGGGTATATTTTTGATGGTATGCGATGAGGTGACCTTCTATGAATTTCAAGAAAAACAAAAGGCTCAAGTCAAAACTTGAGGATTCATAAAGAAAGATTTTTTTTCTTTTTTAGCAACAATTTTATCAGCAAGCATAATAACTAGTAGCTTAATTCATTAAGCCATGACTCTTATGGAAAAACTCTTCAAGTTTTGAGATCGCCATTTATTAGTTCAAATTGCTTACTTGATCAAAAAGGGCTTTTAAAAGCATGTAATGCAGGCTATGGTTCATGGCTATGAAAGAAAAGAATTTCAAAAGCTCAAAAGGTGTTTGAGGGTTTCAAAGACCTAGGATCAACATCAACTATTCATCAACTCTCTTTCTCTTGTTGTCATTGTAGAGAAAGTGACATATAACCTTGTTAATCTTAAATATCATAATTCTCTTAACATAGGTCATAATATATATCCAACTTTTTCTTCGATGAATAACCAATCTAATCTTTTTGAAGACGTTAGAGGCTTTATCCTAGACACACCAAAAGATATGAAGCTCGATTTTTTCCAATATTGACTTTTAGCATTTGCTGTCTTTTCTCAATTGAAAATTGTTTTGCCTCTCTTATAATTGATAGGTCTTCTCTTTCCATTCCTCTTTTCCTTTTTTTTTTGTCTTTTACATAGCCTTCCTCAAAGCTTTCTTGGATGACCCTCAATCTATGGCCTTTTTCTTCTAACCCTTTCTCAATCATTGGACTTTTGTACTAAGTCTTTTCCTTATCCACTGACTCTAACCTTGTCTTCATCTTTTCTAGGAAAAGTCTCTCATTGCCCCCAGTGTGGGGTGTGATCCGGGTCAGGGTTTCTTTAAAAAAATATTCTATCAGGCTCAAATGGGAACCACAAGGGAAAATGTTTCAAAAAATGTGAAAGGATAACAATTATGGCCTTTTCTCATTTCAAGCAAGGTCGGTTAGAACCGATAAATTTTGACCTCATCTAGTGTAATGATGGGACTTGGATGAGTCAATGATTCACGAGTCCACAGCTACCGAATCCACTACATGTCATTATGCATATCGTTAAAACTTAGCTACATGGTGGGTGGTTCAGTTTCATGTATGAGTTCAAAAATATTTGGTCACCTCATGTCATGTTCAAGCATCGAGTCATTTCTGCAATCAAAACATTTTTTATCTTTTAGGATTGACTAGCTTTAATTTTGCATGTTGGAGTTTAATCAAAATATTTTGTCAAATAAACCTTTGAAAGAAACATCTCTTGATTTCAGAACAACAAGAAGACAAAGAGAAGACATGTTTCGTTCAAGGATGAGATGTGACCCAAAAACAAGAATGCAAAATGGAAAAATCCACAACAAACTTATTGACAATTCAACACCATTATTGGATCAGCTACTCTGGCAATATCTGTGTTTCACCAAGCAATTCCGATCACTTGTTATTCTAAAAATGATTGATGACATCATCTTTCACAAACTGAGCTTAACTTTTGAAACTCTTGCGTTTGTTCAACTAAAATGGCCGAGGACCCTACCATGACATCATATCTCTTGTTCGGATTAGACCACCTAGAAAATGGTAGTTGCATGGGATTTGTCAAAGTCAGGTAAAAAAGTCTGGAATTTGATAGATGCTGGTAGGCCAACTTGGATGGCAGAGGGATGTCAATCTTTGGCAAAGACATTTGAGAAATTGATGTTATAGTGGTGGGGACACCAGGCCCACACCACAGATTACACGAGTATATGGACGGAGACGGCGTAGGATGGCCCAGCCTGTCACACTTTGGTTGGGAGACTAAGCCCATGTGGGCCTATTTCATTGTTATTTTATTTAGCCCATTTGGGCCTGCTTATTGTTATTTATTTATTTAGCCCATCTGGGCCTGCTCATTGTTATTTATGTTAAACAGTTCGATTTGATGGGCCGAGCCCAAATAGCAGGATGTTTTAGGGTTTACTTTTAGGGTTTACTATTTATATGTTCTTTTGTCATTTTGAGAGGTACTTTTGATGATTAATGAAAAATTGCAGAATTTGCATATCTCCAATCTCCTTTCTTCTTCTTCTCTAGCTTCTTTCTTTCCCTAAAGCTTCTTTCTTTTCTTGTTCAATTATTATTCTTTATTGTTCCGCATCAAATTTGGTATCAGAGCACGGCTTTTAATTGTTCTTACAATTAAGCGATCTATGTGTTTATGTTTAACCCTAGATTAATCTGAAGAAAAAAAATCGTTACTGTTAAAAAAAAAAAAACAGAAACAACTACTGTTCTGATAAAAAAAAAACAACAAAAAAATAGACACTGTTCATCGTGTTCATCATCACTGTTCATCGTCACTGTTCATCTTCGATCTTCAGCAGCGGCGCCTAAGACCATCACAGCAGCCGCAGACACCATCGAGAAGATCTGCACATCACTCCCAGAAGACGATCGGCCATTCTACATCAACGCCGATCACAACCACCTATTACTAGTCCTCACCGATTTACTGCCTTCGACGTCCAGCAGCGACACCACAGCGCCGTCCAGCAGCGACACCACCGCATCGTCCCTCGCACCGCCAGACCTGAGCAGAATCAGCAACCTTCGTGCGCTGTCGCCGACAGCAACGGCAACAGGGCACCGAAGCCAGGAAGAAGGAGAACAGTAGCTGGGAAAATAATTAACCTAGACACGTCAGCAACACGTCAGCGCAGCAGTGGCCTTCCACGTTAGCTGTTAGTGCCACGTCGTCTGCCACATCATCAGTTCCTGCCACGGCAACGGGATCAGCCACATCACCTGCCTCGTCAGCATATCCTGCCATGTCAGCTGCCGCGTAATCTTTCACTGCCACATCATACGGTCAGAATTTTTACCCATTGAAAATCATCATTCTGGTATGTTTTTACACTTGTTAATCAGTATTTAGCATTAATATTATCCTTTGTGCTTGCCCATAACTAGATTACATAGCCCACTTTTAAATTGAATTACTTTAATTTTGAGTAATTGAACATCTGATCCTCTTAGTTAATTGTGGAGCTTGGTTAAATTAGTGGGAAAACTAAAACATTGTGTTTGAATTACTTGTGTGCATTTAGAAAATTTACACTGCTTGCTTGCACTTTTCCTGGTTTAATCTATCAGTACTTAGTTTCCAAGATAATAATTATATATAAAAAATATTTTCTTTATTTATTTTCTTTATTTATTTTATTATTATTATCTATAATTTTATTTTGCGTTTTACTTGCAAGTGTTATTTTGTGATCACAGTCTCAAGATTAGTTTTTGCATGCATTTACGTAGTGGTCGTCTAGTACACAATCTAGAAGTCATAGCTACCATGGACCCGAACTCTAGTAATGTTCTTAGAGATATTCAAGAACAATTACAACTTATGCGAACGGAAATGGGCAACATGTCCAATCAAATGAACAATCTTTCTGGGAGAATGGAGTCCATAGAGTCTTTGCAAATAAGACAGTCTAGTGAGAGTGAGCATTCAAATGACAACCATAGAAATCCTCAAAGACCAGTTCCTTATAGGAACCGCCACCATAACCAACACCAGGGTCACAATGACTTTGATGACCCTAATGATAGTGAGCATTCCAATGACTACCGTCAAAGACCAGTTCATCCTAGGAACCGTCAGTACAACTGCAATCAGGGCCATCACGAATATGATGACCCTGACGAGCGAGTCATGAGGCATATTAAGGTAGATGCCCCAACTTTTGAGGGTCAACTTGACCCGTGGATTTTTGATAGATGGATCCGTGACATGGATCAATTCTTTGGCTGGTATAATCTATCTGAGAATAGAAGGGTAAGATTTGCAAAGATGAAACTTAGTGGAACCGCTCAGCTTTATTGGAAAAGTGTAGAAAAGTCTTTGCTTAGGAGAGGTCAACCCCCCATTACTGATTGGGTTGAAATGAAGACTAAGTTAGAAGAAAAGTACTTGCCTCGTTCTTATAGAGGAAATCTTTTGGACCAGTGGAATAACCTTAGACAAGGAGGCAAGTCTGCCAATGAATATGTGGTACAATTTGATGAGTATAGGATGAGGTGTGCCGTTAGGGAGGATGAAGTGATGACCTTAAGTAGATTTCGAAAAGGCTTAAACGATGACCTCAGACGAGAGGTTGTGCTTAGGGGTGTTTCCACCCTTGATGAAGCTTATACCCTAGTACAAAATTATGACTTGGTCACAAAAAGCCAGTGGACAAGACGTCAGGACACTCGTAGTACCCCTTTTAGATCTCAACCTGGTAGTAATAATTCCATATTAGGTGCCCCACCCCGTAAACCAAATCCTTTGATTTCCCCGATACCTAGGGAAGACAAAGGTAAAGGTATTTTTCCATGAAGCACCTAGAACTTCAAGAATTCAGTGTTTTAAGTGTCAGGGTTTTGGTCATATTTCCTCTAGCTGCCCTAATAAAGCTTTATTCATCAAGGGGCAAGAGGATATAGATGAAGATGATAATTGTGATGATAAGGTATATGAACCCAATCCCGATGATTTTCAAGATTTAAATGATGAGGATGATGAGTCTAACTTGCTAAGATGTGTTAGGTCTATATCCACTCAAATCAAGACAACTAGGTTAGGTGTGGTTAGATGTGCTTTAACACAACCTAAAGGAACTGAGGATTGGAGAAGGACTGCTATATTTTACACTTACATTAAATGTGGAGATAAAGGGTGTAAGATCATTATTGACAGTGGTAGTTGTATTAATGCAGTTTCATCGGGTAGTGTATCCCGCTTAGGCTTAAAGTCTGTTCCACACCCCAAGCCCTATAGCGTGTCTTGGGTTAATGATACATCTATAGCAGTCAAAGAGAGATGTCGTTTTCCCATTAAGATTTTTGACTATCATGATGAAATTTGGTGTGATGTCATTCCCATGGATGTAGGGCATGTGATTTTGGGTAGGCCTTGGTTATATGATTTGGACGTTACAATTTTTGGACGATCAAATTCTTGTTCATTCACTTTTCAAGGTAACAAAATCCAACTTATTGGATTACCTCCAAAGCCTAATGATAATAGTCAAAAGAAGAATAAAGTGAAAAAAGGAGGACTTAACATAATAAGTCCTAAGGAGTTTGATAAGGAGATTTGTGAGGAGTCTGTTGTGTTTGCTGTAGTGGCTAAAGAGATTGTAGAAGACTTTTTAGAAGAGCCACCTGAAGAGGTAAGGGAAGTGTTGAAAGAATTTCTAGATGTTTTCCCTTCTGAACTACCTGATGCTTTGCCCCCTATGCGTGATATTCAACACGCCATAGATTTTGTCCCTGGGGCCACATTACCAAACTTGCCTCACTATAGGATGAACCCAAGTGAACATGCTGAATTGCAAAGGCAAGTATGTGAGTTGTTACAAAAGGGATTTATACGAGAGAGTTTGAGCCCTTGTGTAGTACCTGCACTGTTAACACCCAAGAAAGATGGATCATGGAGAATGTGTGTTGATAGTCGAGCCATAAATAGGATTACAATCAAGTATCATTTTCCAATTCCTCGATTGGATGACATGCTAGATATGATGGCAGGAGCCCAAATATTTTCTAAGATTGACTTAAAGAGCGGGTATCATCAGATTAGGATCCGTCCTGGAGATGAGTGGAAAACAACATTTAAGACTAAAGATGGTTTATATGAATGGCTAGTCATGCCTTTTGGCCTGTCCAATGCACCAAGCACTTTTATGAGAGTAATGACACAAGTGCTTCAGCCATTTATGGGAAAATTCTTGGTGGTATACTTTGATGATATTCTTATTTATAGCAAAACAAAGGAAGAACATTTCGATCATCTTATTCAGGTTTGTACCACCCTAAGAAAGGCAAGTTTGTTTGCAAATGTCAAAAAGTGTTCCTTCTTTACAGATCAAGTGATCTTTTTAGGGTTTATAGTGTCATGGAAAGGAGTCTCTGCTGACCCCCAGAAAGTCCAAGCGATCGTAGATTGGCCTGAACCTAAGACTATTCATGAGGTTTGTAGTTTTCATGGGCTTGCGACTTTCTATCGTCGTTTTATTAAGGGATTTAGCACTATCATGTCACCTATCACAGATTGTTTGAAACAAGGTGAGTTTAAGTGGAGTAAAAGAGCTAATAGGGCATTTGAGGAAGTTAAGAAAAAAATGACGGAGGCCCCAGTAATGCGGCTACCTGATTTTACTAAAGTGTTTGAAGTAGAATGTGATGCTTCGGGAGTTGGTATAGGTGGAGTACTTAGTCAAGAACGTCACCCTGTAGCCTACTTTAGTGAGAAACTTAATGAGGCCAAACAAAAGTACTCAACTTATGATAAGGAATTTTATGCAGTGGTTCAGGCCTTGCGCTATTGGCGACATTACTTGTTGCCACAGGAGTTTGTTCTATACTCCGATCATGAGGCCCTCCGCTATCTTAACTCCCAAAAGAAGCTTAATCATAGGCATGGTCATTGGGTTGAATATTTGCAAGCATATTCATTTGTTTTGAAACATAAATCTGGAATAGAGAATAAGGCTGCAGATTCTTTGAGTCGTCGAGTAACGTTGTTATCTGTCATGAGTGTTGAAGTCATAGGATTTGAGAGACTTAAAGAGGAATATGAATCTTGTTCAGAATTTGGAGAAATCTACTTGACATTAAAAGATGAGAATCACTGTGTAATAAATGGTTATCACTTCCAAGATGGATACTTATTTCGGGATAATAAACTTTGTATCCCGAAAACGTCTGTGCGTGATTTTTTGATATGGGAGATTCATGCTGGAGGTCTCTCAGGGCATTTTGGGAGGAATAAAACCATCGAAGAAGTAGAACGCCAGTTTTTTTGGTCTAGTTTGAAAAGAGATGTTGCAAAATTGGTAAGTCAGTGTCGAACTTGCCAACTAGCTAAACATAGAAAACAAAATACTGGTCTTTACACCCCATTGCCCGTTCCTACTTGTCCTTGGCAAGACGTAAGTATGGATTTTGTGCTTGGACTTCCACGTACTACAAAGAAACACGATTCTATTTTTATGGTTGTTGACCGCTTCTCTAAGATGGCCCATTTTATTCCTTGTACTAAGACAACAGATGCTTCCAGAGTTGCAAAACTCTATTTTGACGAGATTGTCAAGTTGCATGGCCTTCCCCAAACCATAGTCTCGGATAGGGATGTTAGATTTACAAGTTATTTCTGGAAAACCCTTTGGCATATGGCAGGAACCAAATTGAAGTTTTCTACTGCTTACCACCCCCAAACTGATGGTCAAACTGAGGTGGTTAACAGAAGTTTGGGAAACCTCTTAAGGTGTCTAGTGAGTGATCATAATCGGAATTGGGATCTGATTCTTCCTATAGCCCAGTTTGCCTATAATAGCTCTATCAATAGGTCAATAGGCATGAGTCCCTTTGAAGTTGTACATGATTACAAGCCTAGGAAGCCTTTAGATCTTCTTCCCATGTCCCTTAATGCTAGAGTGTCTGAGTCAGCTGAATCTTTTGCACGTAGAATTCAGGATTTGCATATTGAGATCACTAAAAAGATTCAAGCAAGTAATGCGCAATATAAACTTCAAGCTGATTTACATAGACGACATAATGAGTTTAATGTTGGAGACTATGTTATGATAAGGATTAGACCCGAACGATTTCCTTCGGGAGCTAATCGAAAATTGCATGCACGTAGTGCTGGGTCTTTCAAAGTGCTACAACGGGTTGGTACAAATGCTTATGTTCTTGATTTACCACATGATTTTGGCATTAGCTCTACATTTAACATTGAGGATCTAGTTGCATACCACAAACCACTTCCAATTCCAAATAACCCATTTGAGATACCACTTAACCCCCCTATTGATGATGCTATTGAGCCCTCTATCCCTTTCACCTTGACATCAGCACAAAAGGATAATATTGATGCTATTCTAGATGAACAAGTTGTTTTTAACAGGAATGGTGAGGTTCAACGGTTTCTAGTTCGCTGGGTGGGTCGACCTGACTTAGACTGCACATGGATTACTAGAGATACTTTGCAGCAGCTTGACCCAGATCTTTGGGAGTACTATCAGAGTCGGCCAATGCTACACTCGACGGGGTCGAGTTTTTCCAACCCCGGGAGAGTTGGTGGGGACACCAGGCCCACACCACAGATTACACGAGTATATGGACGGAGACGGCGTAGGATGGCCCAGCCTGTCACACTTTGGTTGGGAGACTAAGCCCATGTGGGCCTATTTCATTGTTATTTTATTTAGCCCATTTGGGCCTGCTTATTGTTATTTATTTATTTAGCCCATCTGGGCCTGCTCATTGTTATTTATGTTAAACAGTTCGATTTGATGGGCCGAGCCCAAATAGCAGGATGTTTTAGGGTTTACTTTTAGGGTTTACTATTTATATGTTCTTTTGTCATTTTGAGAGGTACTTTTGATGATTAATGAAAAATTGTAGAATTTGCATATCTCCAATCTCCTTTCTTCTTCTTCTCTAGCTTCTTTCTTTCCCTAAAGCTTCTTTCTTTTCTTGTTCAATTATTATTCTTTATTGTTCCGCATCATATAGCAAGACCTGACTAGGCAAAATAACTGAGGTTTCTCAATTGAGAGTCATCTTCTAATTCAACTCTCTTCACAGTTCTGGAATCCACAGTAGAGCCTTCAATCTTTCCTAGCATGTTCAATTATTTCAGCAATCCTCTCAACATCGTGTCAATCTTCCAATGTTGTTGTGGTTGTTTGAGGATTGTTAGAAAACTTTCCAATAGCATGGTAATCTTGGCAGCGCTTAGAAACTTGCAGCATCGCCACTGCCGACATGTGGAATCATGCGCTGTCTCTATTGTAGGAGAGCCTGATGAATCAAAAGCTCTTCTGTCTCATCTTTGATTCCTCACTAACGGTGTAGCAAACAAACACCCGTAGAGGGAGTTCTGCTCTGTTGAAGTTTCAATCTTCTGCTTGCTTTTCAACCTACTTATGTGTTTCGGTGCTGAAATTGACGGGGGAAAGTTTCATAGCATATGAAACTACTACATCCACTCTTGCATTCCCCACTGGCAGATCCACAAAAAAAATCTCTACAGAGAGAGCTCTGCCACATGAACAAAGATTGTCATTAATTGATGACTGAAGGCATTGTTGCCGTTGTTCATGACTGAAAAGGAGAGGTGCAACTTCAATGGGATGTGGACAAGCAGTATTTCCATAGAAGACTGTGCAGACATTCCCTTTCCATTTGATGCTTTACACTTGTTCAGGCAAATCTGAGTCTAGCTACTTTATCTTTGATGCTCTCAACTTCTTTTTGACAATGAGCCTCTCTTTGACCCCTTTCTTCATTTCCCATCTTTTTCAGTCCAGTGTAGTAAACCTCGGGTAGGGGAACCTATTTTTCATCCTGACACATGCATGATAAATGTATGAACATGTAATCTATATGATGAACTCACCCTTTGAGGGGTGACATATGGTCATAACTCTTACATGATGAAACAAGAATTTTTATTCTTGATCAAACTCTACAAATGAAATTTCTTGAGTGATGACCATTATATCCCCCGTAAGTCCTAAATTCAAGATACTTCAAGAAGGGTTTGCTTAGATGCAAAACAAATATTTACGGAGCATACATCCTAAAGGCTAGTTCTAATCTTTTTACATGAGACAAAGGGTAGGTTTACTACTTGGTCTCTAAAAAAGGTCTTTTATTGTCCTAGTGATTACCCTCATAAAGGCAATATAGGGGCTCAGTAGATAGTAGATGGCACGTGTACCCATCACTAACAGTCTAAGCACTCAACAAAGAGTTGGGGTTTACACAAACTTTAACCTTGACTAAAAGTCGTAAGGTAAGCTGTTAGTCCCCCACCTAACCGAAGCTTGTGTGTGCTTTCAAAAATTAAAACATGTGATGCATGAGAGAATTCTATACAATGCATGAATAAAACATAAATAAAATAAAACAAACCACAAAAAAACTTGAACACATCAACACACAAAGCTTAGTCCGATAAAGTTGAAAACAATACCTTTCCCAAGTGGAGTCACCATTCTGTCGCACGTCACCCGCGCGGCGATTTGGTGATTTTTCATTTGTCTTGTTTGATTTGGGAGTCGCCACCTAGTATTTAATGGAGGGTTACTAAGAAACCCAGATGTACTGGTCGTTGCCAGAGGTTCGAAGGTATGGGACTGGTTATGGCTAGGGAAGGTATTAGCACCCCTAACACACCCTACTTGAGGTAAGCTGCTTCGCGGTTTGATGTGATTTGAAAATTTGAATATTAATCAAATTCTAAAGCTTTAATAAATCAGTTATTAAATCCCAGAAATATATGTAGAAACTTGTTCTTACATTTTCATGGAAAATATAACATGATTTTATTTGTCCTTTAAGATATTTAACCATATTCAAATTAAACACTTAATTCTTTTTCTTTTTTTAATTCAATAACATAAATAAAAATACAAACACACACACACACATCTCTTTTCTTATACATCCTTTTTTACATGTAAAAACAAATAACAAAAATTCAAAATAAAGCGAATACAATTCAAAAATTACAAAATAAAAACCCAAAAATCTATAGAAATTGCAGGGAAGGCCCGAAACAGTGCTGGAAGGTTTCTGGGTGCGGGAACAGTGGCGGCGCGTGGGTTCACGGGTTGTCGCAGGAAAGCCCAACAAGCAGGGGGCTCTGGAACGGTTTCCTCCTCTTTTCTCTTCTCTGCCTGTAGTGGCTTTCATTGTGACCTGCAACAGGAAAAAAAGAGAAACACAAGCAGTCTGTTTTAAGTCTTTTTTTTTTCATGCGTTCCCAGCCTTCATTACTTTTCAGATCTGAGTTCAGTTCTTCCTCTTCATGAGTGGAGGTTGCTGCGCTAGACCAAGGGGGGTTCTGTGGGTTCTGCCAGGCTTGGATTCCTGGCGATGACCTCGATGATACTGGAGCTGACGGTGGCGCTAGGGTGTTGTTGTCGCTTGAGTCAGTGGGCGACAATGTCATCCTGGCCGCGAGGGAGATCGGCGGCCAGTGGAGGGGCGCGGCCGGGAGAGGGAGGCCGAATTATTCGGGAAAAAAGTTGAGCAGGGGAGTCTTGATTGAGCCAAAGGAGAAGGAAGCTTCTTGTTTTTCAAAGGGAGGGGCGGCCGAATTGTTCTTTGGAGGAGAAGGGTGGCTACCGGTTGGTGGTTGAGGGAAATGGGTTGAAGACCCTCCAATGGCAGAGAGGGGCTCTCTGGTTTTTCTTTTTAGGAAAGGGGGGCGGCTGTGTGTGAGAGGGTTTAGGTTAGGGTTTTTTCTTTTGTTTTCTTCCCCCCTTGTAATTCCCCCGGTCAGTTAATTCCCCCCCTGTGTAAATTTTTCTTCCCCTTTTTCTTTTCACTATAGCTTAGTATTTATAGGATAAGTTTTGCTAGGTTTTCCAAACTAGTCCCCTAACTTTTCTTTTTCTTTATGTTATTTTGTTTTTGTAAATTTTGGGTTTTTTTTGTTTGTATTTTTGAAAGCAGAGCAATATCAACGTCGACCCCACAAGAAAAATCTGTGATCATAAAATTTACGCATTAAAAGTTGAACGCATTCAAAATACCTTTGAAAATTCAAATTCTTTTGATATGACATTGAAAATGCTAAAAATGATGCAAATATATCAAACTACATTTTTTTTTGTGTTTTTCGTTGTTTTTGCTATTTTTTTATTTTTTCTGAAAATTTATCAAAAATATGGGTCAAAAATTGGGTAGCAAAAAGGTTCATGTTGAGTTTACAATATACTTATTCTTACACCATTAGTGTAACTTTTTCACCTTGACATAATAAACTTAGCTAAACATAATGAAGAAGAGAAACATAAATAAACAAAATAAGAACATAAATAAGATACAAGTTAACTAAGTAAAGGAAAGGAAATGAAAAGCATAAACAAGGTATTAATGAAAGCAAAACTTAAAAATAACAAAAAAAATATAAAGAGAGAGAGAGCAAGAGCAAGTTCTTGATCTGAATAACCAAGCCCTCCAAATGCATGGAAAATGCCTCCTTTTATAGGCCAGAATTTGGAATTATTGATTTGATGACTAATTGTTGAGTGGGTGGCCAACTCTTGACTTGGTGAAAATCCTTATCTTCTTGTCTGAATAAAACGTCATTGCTAGCATCAGAACTGGATCCACCTATACTTATGAAAGTTATAGGAAATTATCTAAGCTTTCTAGGAAAAAACATTGAGGTCATTTGAGACTTCTAGAACTCAAGATATGGGCTAAACACTGAACAGTGTCTGGACTGCAGGATAGATTCGGACTTCTCCGTTGTTGCTATAATTTGGACTTGAAAACGACCTTTTTAGATCTTGGACTCCACATGAAAGTTGTAGGCCTATGTCTTACCAAATCATTCCTAAAATTGGAGGTCATTTAGACATCTAGAACTCAAGATATGACCCAATTACCAAACAGTGTTCCAGTTTGGACTACACCAACATCTCTTTTCTAAGTTTGGCCCTTTCTTTGTCCTTTCAATTTCAACACTTAAACTCATCAATCAATCCTTTCATTTATGTGATAGACCTGCATTTAAGATGAACATTTACCATAAATTAAAGGTATCTTATATTGTTAGGTATGTTATTATAAAACATGCTTTAACTAAGGAGTTATTGATACTTCAAGTGCAAAATGATAATATAAAACCTTGATAAAAATGCACTTTTAAGTACTAATCATTAACCCAGCTAATTCATATTTTTTTCCTTTTTCATCATTAGTTTTTTTCTCCATATAGGTTCTTTCTTCTTTGTTTTTCCCTTTTTAACTAAATGTTTTAAATTTAGTTTGTTATTAAAATTCTTTCTATTTAGTTATCAAACTTTCATGACACGGATCTCAGGTTTGACGGGTTACCCAGTTAAATTAGTTTTTTTTTTCTTTTTCTTCATTAGTTTTTTTCTTCCTATAGTTTTTTTTTCTTTTAACCCAATTAGTTTTTTTATTTTTTTTTCTTTTTGCTTTATTGCCTTTTTTATGCCTTTGACTGTGGACTGCACATAGCAGTCCATAGTGAAAACCGATGCCTTTCGTTTTTTTTTTCTTTACTTTTTAATTAATTGTTTTTGTTTATTTTGGTTTGTTAATGTTAAATCTTTTGACATTGGGCTATTGGGTATTGAGATTTATTTTTTTATGTTTTTTCTTTCTATGAAGTTATCTAGGGTCACATGTTTGTTAGGTTAACATAATGTGACTCAATTTTTTTTCAATGTATTGTTTATTTAGCTTTGATCCCTTTTTTCTAGGTCATTTTTTTCAAAAAAATAAAGTTTCTTATCATACTCTCATGTTGTGGGTTAATAGAATGAAACCGGGTTAACTCGGGTTTTTATCTTTCACATTTCTTTTTGATTTTTTTTTCAATTTTATCTTTTGAAATTAGCTTTGTTAGGCCTTGAGCTTTCTTTCTTTTTTCACTTTTCTTCCTCTGGTGTTATTCCAGGTCGTGGGTTAGTCAAGTTAACCAGGGCTTACTTAGGTTAACTTTTTTCTGTTAGAAAAAAATTTGACCCACCTGTATTATAGTGTAGAAAACAAATCTAGTAAAAACACCTAAAAGAAATCAGTAATGTACAATGGCATGTGAGACAATTCATTATAGATTAACACAGTTAATTGTTTTTTCCCCCTCTTTTACACAAAACAATTGCCTAGCTTGTGAGGGTAAAATCATCATTTTTCAAGGGATATAATGGTCATTAGAAAATTTATTGGGACCATTTAGTTGGTATGCTTTTTTTGCATGGTAAAATAACTTTATTGTCCTTGTAAATAAAAAATATAGGGCTTTTACCCAGAGGTTTTTTTGTCTTTTCTATTTTTAAGCATTATAAAATGACATACATACCCTTAATAGTTAAAAAATATTGAACTTGGAGATAGGGATTTTTTAGTCTTTTCATATTTTTTTAGTACAATTTAATGATAGATTTACCTTTAAAATTAAAACATTTGAGGATAGTTTAGAAGGGGGTTTTCGTCTTTACAATATTTGTTTTTGTAATTTGTAGATGCCTTTCCTTAAGGGTTGTTTAGTAACTTAACATACTAAAATATTAATAAATAAATAGATAAAAAGTGTTTATGAGTGCATAGCTCACATTAGCATGCGATCACCCTTCGTGCTTTTCTAACGATGCTGGGGAGTCTTTTAGCGAGAAAAACAAACCAACCATCATGTCATCCTATGCGTCTTCTAGTGGTGCAGCTGATGGAGCCGCGTGTGTGGTCAGATTCACGGTGGTACAATGATGATGGGTTTTTTCTCCTCATCTTATTTTCTCTCTCCTAAGCCTTGGTATTGGCATCAAGCCTTCAAAAAATCATTGGTGTCTTTTAGTTATCATTATTTCAAATTTGATTCTCATTATTTTTATTTCTAAATTTTTCTTATTTTAATGTTGTTTGAAGTTTTTTTTTCAATTTCATCCCTAAGCATTTTATTTCATTTAATTTTTTAATCAAATTTGGTACTCATTCTTTTGGTTGCTATTTTTTTTTATCCTTTTCTTTATTTTATTTATTTATTTTGTCCTTCATTGTTTTATTTCATTTAATATTGTATCCAATTTTGGTCTTCGATTTTTTATTGCTATTTTTTTTTATCATTTTCTTAATTTATTTTGTTTTTTAATTTAATCCCTAGTTATTTTCATTTATATTTTGTATAAGATTTGGTACTCATTGTTTTGATTGTTATTTGTTTTTATTTTTT
Organism: Populus alba x Populus glandulosa; assembly: GCA_033617975.1. Taxonomy (NCBI): domain Eukaryota; kingdom Viridiplantae; phylum Streptophyta; class Magnoliopsida; order Malpighiales; family Salicaceae; genus Populus; species Populus alba x Populus glandulosa. Next base: position 9,140,539 of record CM066155.1, on the reverse strand, counting down.
ATTATTGGAAATTTTGCTCTGTTATTTTTTTATGTCTGCCTTCTACAGGGTAATTGTGGTCTTATAAATCGGGCCACCAATTTTGAAGATTAGCTCTATTTAAGTTTGGTCTATTTTCTTAGTCATTTTTAATTTTTTTTCTCAAATTCATCATTCGACATTCAGTTGTTGAGCCTTGAGCTTCATGAATTAAATCATTTTTTTTTGTGGGGTTATCCTTATATCATATATCGAGTTGCGGGTTCGTTAAATGAACTCGGGTTGACTTAATTTTTTTGTTGTTTTTTTAAGATTGTTTTTCAATTTTATCTTTTAACATTAAATTATTGAATCTTGAGTTTTGTGATATTTTCCATTTTTCCTTACACAAAGTTACCCCGGGTGTGGGTTAATCAACTTAACACGTGTTGGCTCACGGTTTTTTTTTCATCATTTTTTAACTTCGATCATTTTTTCTAGGTCTTTTTCTAAAAAAAATATCTGTGTAATCCTAATGTTATATTGTGTTTAACGAGTAAGTAGAGTTGACTTGGATTGACTTAGTTTTTTTCTTTGATGTTAGGTTACCGGGCCTTGATCTTTGTGATTTTTTTTTGCTTTTCTCTTTGCAAGATTATCCCGATTTCATATCCTATGTCACATATTAATCATGTTAATCTAGGTTGATTTTATCATCATTGTTGCTACCTATTTTAACAAAAAAAAAATTGAAAAATAATAATATGTACAAGGAAATACACATGAAGCAAGAATAAAAAGGACTGCCCAAGTTTGTTGGTGAAAGACTAAAATGCCAAGTGAGAGTTGGTAGATCAAAATGTTCAAATTAGCCAGACTAAGGAACCCATTAGTGAAAATGCTTTATTTGGGTGTTTAAGGACTCAATTGGAATTTTGAAAGGTTTAAATAAATTTATTAAGTGCTTAATCAGAAGAGAAATGAACTTGTAAGAGTCAATTTTGATGTAAATTGAAACAAATCAAGTTTGGGGACCGAAATTGGATTTTAAAAAGTTTAATTGGTCAATTTAGGGGCTTAATTACATTAAACTCGAAGTTTGGTGAGCAAATAGGGACTTAATTGAACAAATTATGAACCAAAGACCAACTTGCAAAATGCACACGACTTTAGGGACTAAAATCAGGTGAAATTAGGGGTCAAATTAAAAAAAAATAATGAAAGTTTGATTGTCAACTAAGGGTCCAATTGAACAAATCAGAGACCAAGGATGAACTTATAAAAGACGTTTAAATTTGAGGCTGACAATTAAGTCTGGCATGGATGCAATTGCATGAAATTAGGAGTTTAAGGGGAAATTAAGTGTAAAATTAAACGTAATTGGAAAAATAGGGATCAAATTGAAAATTATCAAATCTCAACTAAAAAAAAACCCTAATATGTAGGGATTAGCCAAATTAGTGTCATTCAAGATACTGTTCATCTTCTTCTTTAACTTTTGGTTGATCGGGTAGATACTTTCAGGCGAATGAATAAGATGTTTCCGACCACTCCAGAGGTTGCAACCACTACCATTCAATTGAGAAACACGAGGATGAAAAGTTTTGAATGTTTTGACATGTTATTGATTACCTTTACATATTATATTACATGTTTTGATTCAATGAATGCCAAAAGTGGCAGAAAAGAGGAGTGTTATTTTTTGTTGATGGAAAGATAGTTCTGGGTTTTGGGTTACTTCTTTGGTTCTTAGAAATGACAAAAGTTGAATTTTGAAGTTCATTTTGTCCAAGCATGCCTTTTGTTTTTGAGTTGTTAGTTTTTGACGAAAATCAATGCATTTTCTAAGTTTTACTGTTGTTTTGTTATTGTTTTGGTCCTAATTATATTCATCATTGATAATGTGATTTGTGAGAATAAGGAAGACATGTTTTAAACCACAAATTATAAAAACATTAAAACATCTAAACCATACAAAGCAGCTTACCTCAAGGAATGTGTGTTAAGGGTGCTAATATCTTTTCTAGCCATATCTAGTCTCTTACCCTTTGAATCTTTGATAAAACCAGTACTCCATTGGGGAGAGTACTTCTTGTGATAATATAGGACTGAGCTTTGTGTTTTATATGGTTTATCTGTCTGCAACGTGTTTAAATTCCCATATTTATTCCTGTTTACCTCATTTTATTTATGCTTTAGCATATGTTAGCCTACTTATACATGTATATTAGATGTAAACACATGTTTTCATGCATTTTTTTTATTGCTTTATGATGCGTATGAAAACTTCAAGTTAGGTGGGGGAGTAACGGCTTGCCCTATGACTTTTAGTCAGGGTTTAAGTTCATCAAACCATTCAACTCCTTGTTGGGTGCTTGGACTTGTAATGATTGGTATGCAAGCCATCCTACTACCTACTAAGCCCCCATATTACCTCCACAAGGGTAATCATTAGGACAACAAAAGACTCTTTTAAAACTAGATAGTGCTTATTGTTATCTCTTGTAAAGGAACTATAACCTACCCATAAGATATATGTCTCTTAAATAAACATTATTGCATTAAGACATACTTAACCCTGAGCATCTCGCAGTGTAGGACTTTAGACTAATTGAAAAGTGACTTTTATTGAATACGAGTTGGAATCTGAATCCCTACAGTTGTTAAAAAGGGATTGCCTGAGATTAGATCAAATTGGAATATGAATTCGTACAACTGTTAAAAAGGGATTGCCGAAGACTAGATGATAATAAGTTGTCATTGATTAGTACTTAAAAGTGTATTTTTATCAAGGTTTTATATAATTATTTTACACTTGAAGTATCAATAACTTCTCAACTAAAGTATGTTTTATAATAACAAGTCTGATACTATAAGATACCTTAATATATGGTAAATGTTCATCTTAAATGCAGGCCTATCACATAAATCAAAGGATTGATTGATGAATTCAACTACTAAAATTGAGAAGAAAAAGAAAAGGTGAAGCTTAGAAAAGTGATGCTGGTTTAGTCCAAACTGGAACACTGTTTGGTAATTAGGTCATATATGGAGTTGTAGATCTCGAATTTAGATTTTTTTTTATATGGATGGAAAGCTAAGACATGGGCCTAAAACATTCATGGGAGTGCAAGACCCTATTTTTTCGTTTAGAAGTCCAAATCTTAGCAACAACGGAGAAGTCAGAATCTATCGTGTAGCCTAGACACTTTTTAATGTTCAGCCCATATCTCGAGTTCTAGAAGTCCAAATGACCTCAATTTTTTTTTCTTGAAAAGCTGAGACAATTTCCTAGAACTTTCATGAGTAAAGTTGGTTCAAATTCTGACGTTAGCAATGACATGTTGTTCAGACAAGAAAATAAAGATTGTTACTAAGTCAAGATGTGGCCACCCACTCAATAATTGTTCATCAAATCAATAGTTTCAAATTTTGGCCTATAAAAAGAGACATTTGCCATGCATTTAGGCATCTTGATGTTTAGATCAAGATCATGCTCTTGCTATTTTTCTTTGTATTTTGTAATGTTTAAGTTTTATTTTATGTTATATTAGTCTCTTGTTTATGCTTTTCATTTCCTTTCCTTTACTTATATAATTATGTTCTTATCTTGTTTATTTATGTTTCTTTCTTTCATTATGTTTTGCTAAATTTATTATGTCAATGTAAAATGTTACACTAATGGTGTAAGAATAAGTATAGTATAAACTCAACATGGACTTTAATGCTTAATACTAACATGTTTTATATTTATTATCTTGCTCACTCCTAATACCTTGCTTGTTAAATGGTTAATCTAGATTTGTGTTGAATAACCCTTGGCATAACAAATACTTGGCACTTTCATAGCCCAACTGTATGGTATAACCGACACCTATGCTCTGAAAGGAACTTGATTTGTTGTTAACATAAGTTATCACCATGAAAACCTGATAATATTTACAAGTATTGGCATTACTCGAATAAGATAATTAATGTAATCATGTTAACAATTTATAATCTGATTGGAACTTCCTTTCTGTGTGGTTTCCAGTTGAGTAATAAGAGTTTATACTAGTTTAAAGTACCATTAGTGGATCCTCTAACCTTGACATTTGTTTTTATCATTATTTAATCCTCACATTAATTTTACATCTCAAAGTCCTCTTTATTATTATTATTATTATTATTATTATTATTATTATTATTATTATTATTATTATTATTATTACCACCACTACTATTATTATTGTTGTTGTTGTTGTTTTTTTTGTTGTTGTTATTTATAATTTATACAGTTAACCTCCACATGGTTCAATCCCGGTCTTGCCAGGTTTTTCATTACTTCGACACTTCTGCACTTGGGAGAAGACATCAATCTTTTTGTCGTGTCAGTCGCCCATCAAGAACCTGAGTAGCTTATGAAAAAACTTAAGAAAACTCTCCTCATATGTGAAAAGCATCAGCAAAGAGAAGTTTTTGAAGAAATATAGAAGAAATTACGAGGGTATCTATTCAGAATTCAACCATTAAAACTGTGATGTATTTTTGGGACCTCGAGTACCATTGCTTCACCTTTCGGGACATAGATATGTGCCCTACCCTAAAGGATATAGTTTACTCACCAAGTTCCCAAGAGATTTATACGATGTTTATTTCCACTAAAGGCGCGACAAAGTGATAATTGACTTGGTCAAGTTGATCAAAATTCTAGATTTGTATAAGATGTCAAAGAAAAGTATAGGTGGTTGAAAGTGGAAAATGATAGAAAAAGTATTCAAAGAAAGAAAAAATAACTCCAGATTTGCTAAAGAAAAGAGCAGGATACTCGCATTAGGAATCTTAAGGTTGGTGTTATTTATAAACCTAACATGAATAATTAGTTTAGAGGTGAATGTAACTTTCATTGAGTAAAAAAAAAGTTAGATAAATTTCACTATGATAATACAAACAGAAACTATCCTAACATTCATTCATTATAGAAAGATTGACAAATGATCAATAAGATGTTGTGAACAACTTCTATATATATGGTTAATTAGCCATATAGAAACCAATAAGCTAGTATTTAACAATTTCTGGTGGTTTAGTAAAAAAACCATTGGAAATAGTTAAAGAGGAAGAATGGAATGATCTGAGTGAAGAAAAGTGGAAGGCAAAACTATAGAGAATTCCAGAGAAGTAAAGTGGAAAGATTTGTGGATAAGAGCAACAAATTGTTTGATGAGTTGTGGACAAAAACAATGGGTGCCTTTGATTGGGCACCCGTAAAGCCTTCAAAATCTCCCTTGAGGAACAACTCCTTACTGAAGAGAAATTAAGAAAGTTTGTGGAGCAACAATTAATGGAAAAGGACATTAAAGTCATGTTTTTAAAGAAGTTGCTGAAAAAGGAAAATATGGCTAGAAACCGAGCTAAGAAAAAGCGAGGAGAATTGAGAGAGAGTTGGATGCAAACCAATATTGAATTTGAGACATTGAAAGCTAATTTCAATGATTGCCATGAAAGGAATGATATGTCTTTAAGGGTCCAAGCAGAATTACAAAGTTAGATTGAGCAATACAAGCAATTATGTAAGGAACATATGATGCTTGAAAGTGAGCTGTTTGAAGTGAAAGCCAAAGGAAAAGTTGTCAAGAATTCCTATATTGATGAGATCAACCTATTGAAAATAGAGCTTAACAATGAAAAAATCAAAGTAAAACATTTGGAAGTGAAAAACAAGTTGTTGAAGCACCACAATCAGATGACTGATACCGACAACAATCAACTGAATAGGAGCAACATGTTACTCTTAGAAAAGATGAGTAACATGGATGAGTAGAATGACTGAGTTTTTGTCTACACCAAGAGAATTTATCTTAATGTTTGACAAGTTGTGAGAGATTTTCACTGATATCAACCATGTGCCTTTAAAATAGCAAAAGGCCACCAATTCAAAAAAAAAAAAAGAAGTGAGACAATAGAGAATTTGGCTAGAGAGAGAAGTGCAGAATTTGGAGGAACCAATAATGCTCTAGTAGCCATATCATTGGAATCCACCATTGGATCATTCTGATTTTGGGATATACTGTTCTTCTCACAATCCTCTACTAACTGACTAGAGGGATTTGAAGGTACACAATCTGTTTGACAGAAAGCATCATCGAAACTTTCCTGGAAAGCAAAAGGAAATACACCTGTAGGGCAGTTTTGGTCGCCAACCTATTTCTCTCTCTTCCACCGTTGGATCATGCCAAATTTGGGACATATGGTGCGCTTAGATGTTTTCTTCATTTTGGACGGTGGAGATCGGACATGCACTCTTCAGCAATGTGTCGTTTGTGTTGAACAGTAGCTCATCTATTTTCAGGTTAGCTCGGTTTTATTCAGATCTATGGAGATCCAACCATTGGATCATTCTGATTTTGTGATATATTGTGCACAACGCTATGATCTATATGCTGATCGTTGGGTTCAAAAACCTAATAAGAGGTTGATGACGTATTGCTTTTTGAATCTATTGCTAGTTTTGGCAAAATTTATTAAGCTTGATTAAATACATGTTTTGATGAAATTAGATTTGTCGTGTAGGGTTTATGGAAGATGTAATGGTAAAATATGTTATTGCTATTAGTATTGTTATATATTAATTGTGTGTTCTTTATATAAGGGGAACATCGCTATATGAATATGTTGATTGAATAAAAAGCTAACTTGTTGGTTGTGTGGATATGAATGAGGTAGAACCATGAAGAAATTAAAATGGAAGAAATTTGGAAAATAAAAAATATTTAAGGCTGATCATAAATATATTTTTGGCAAATGGATTAGTTAATGAAGATTATCATGGATTCCAATTAGTAGGGTGAAATTATTGTTGTGATTTAAATGATGTTAAATGACCTTGGATAATTTTGTTCATGTATGAAAATAAGTTTGAAGTTGAAAAGGATTTTCAAGGGATGAAAATCCACGTTGTCTAAAATTATAGCTATAAAGAAGGGGCTATTATGATTATTGATTTTGAGTCTTAAAACAAAATAGTTTGGAGTGTATTTCTTCATGAAAATTCTATTTCTATATTATAGCCTTTTATAGAGAGAAATCAAGCCCAAAATAGAGTTGTATAGCTTTAGTTACGATAAAAATACTAGATAGTGTTTTGAGTTGGTTAAGCTAAATCAATCAAAATTAGATAATTTTTAATCTATGCTTGGAATCACTATGGAGTGATGATTTTAATAACAAAATTATAAGAATGAATATGATCATGAAAATGGGTAAGAGTATGGGATGCTAAGAAAATTCCTTGTGATTGGTTTGAGAATACTAGTTGAATGAGAATTAAATAAAGATGTGATGTTGGTTGTATTGTTGATAAAAACTGAATCCCTGGTGGTGCAGGGGAAGCTGTGGGGACTGGATAATTGTATGAAGCAGCAGCACGTGCACCTATTCTAGGTAGGTGATTCATCACCTTGTAATTATTAGTTTTCCGTAAATATAGGTGTTGTGTATTTAATTGATGTTAAAAGAATGAAACAAATGAATAAGTTGAGTGATTATTACAAATGAGAATTATTGGTAATTTAAGAGAAATTAACAAAAGAGGTTAGTCGGGTGCTAGGTAATTCATATGGAATTACCGGATTGATTGTTCCAACCAAGATGGGTTAACTGGATTTCTTGGGTAATTAGGAGAATCACCAGGTTTGTTGGTTAACAAGTTAATCGAATATGGGGTAATTCGTATGGAATTACCAGATTAATTGGCTAATAAAAGAGGTTAGTCGGATGCTGAGTAATTTGTATGGAATTATCGGATTGATTTTGGCAACCAAGATGGGTTAGCTGGATTTCTTGGGCAATTAAGAGAATTACCGGGTTTATTGGTTAACTAGGAAGTTAACTAGATATGGGGTAATTCGTATAAAATTACAGGATTGGAATTACTGGATTTATTGGCAACCGAGGAAGGTTAACTAAATGTGTGGGTAATTATATGAAATTACCAGAATTATTGTTAATCGAGATGAGTTAGCTGGATATTTAAGTTTTGAAGAGATTATGTGAATTAATTGATTGAAGTTAAGTAGTAAATTCTAAAGGTTATGAGTAAAATAATTAATATATGACTAAAATATTGAGTAAATTAATTAATGTGGTTATTGGGTATACACAATGACTTGGATATTGGAGGGGAATTGATAGATAATTGGTTACTATAGTGTTGGTGGCTAAAGATACATTACAATGATACTTAGCACCATAATGACGGTGGCTAAGGGCATAAATTGATACTTGGCATTGTGATGAGGGTGACCAAGGTTAAGTGAAGGATGCTTAGTGACCGTAGCGACGATAACTAAGATTGTGTGCTAATGATATTTGACAATCGTGGTTACAATGCATATGATGTTAATTAGAAAAATGAAAGAGGTTCGGTACAAATGAAAGATTCAAAAGGCATTGATTAGCTATCCAGGTTTGGATTGCTAATGGTATAGATGAGGTTTTATCGGTGCTAGCATTTCTTAAATTGATTAGTCGATCCCGAGCAATTGGATGACCAATTATGTTAGTAAAGAGTACTAACACCTGCATGATTACTCCTGATTCAATGAAAAAGATAAGTTGATTAACTATTCTGGGTCGAGAATAGTTAATGATATCAATAGGTTACATTGGTATCAACAACCATTTTTGGTGTGATTAGCTACTCCAAGTAAGGAGGTTAATGATGTCAAGGGTTCTTGACATCGACAACTTTGATGGAAAACCATATATGAATAAGATTTGATTAACTATTCCGAGGAAGGAATAGTTAATGATACTTATCGGTTGCATTGATATCGGCATATGAATGCGATTAATTAGTCTAGCCCAATATTAGAAGATTAATGATAATAATGAGATTTATTAGTGTCGGCGTTTACTTTCTAGAAAATGAAAGGGAAAATATTGATTAGTTATTCCTAAAAAATAAGATAAGTTAATGATATCAAGAGAGGAATATTTTGGTATCAAGTGAGAATTGATTTATAAGGAGATAATGTTCGCATACTGTTGAGTTGTGTTGAGATTTTCAAGATGGAATTATTCTTGGCAAATGAGATAGGATATTAGATGGATATTGGTAATAGATGAGAAATATATATTGTAAAAGAGGTTGATGCGGACCAGCCCAGAAACACCAGCAAGGACCCATTACATGTTCCAAATGGACCGATGACACGGTCCAAGACAAAGACATTGAAAGACGCATTGAATGCATTGGTTTTGAAGGTTTCCACCAAGTCAGAATTGGAGTATCAAGAGGAAATCCTAGTACATCTTATCCATGTGCAAGAGGGGTCCAATACAACCTTATTTGGGCCATGAGATAAGAGCTTTATTTTATTTTGTTAGCTACAGCCCAAGGCTTGTTTGGGCTTAATTCATACTTTGTTTTAAGCTAGGATCCAAGGCTTGTTTGGATTAAGTTATGGGCTTTTTATTTTAGGGTTTTGGGCCAGTTTTGAGTGGACCTCATATAAGTCCACATAAAGGGTCCATTAGGGTTAACTTTTCAAGAACTATTTAAACTCATGTTAGGCCAAAATTTCGGCAGCTTTTGATGATTATTATTCTGAATTTTTCAGTTTTAACGTGTGAGAGTGATTCTTGCATTCTTCAGTTCTTGAACGAACTGAATCTGACTTATCGAAGATTAACTGGCTTCGTGGCGTCATTCTACTCATTCCAATAGTGTTGGTGCCTTGGGGCAGGTTTCCATTGTGTCGCACTCCTATCAGACCTCTTTCGACTTTCCGGGATCAGATCTCAATCTTGATTGTGGGTTGCGTGACCACGTGATCACGAGGTTCGCATCAGTTGGTATCAGAGCTAGGCTCCGAAACAAGGTCATATCTCTGTTATTTTTGTTTTTTTTTAGTGTCCCTTAAGTTTTTCAGTGTTTGCATCCATCTTCTTGTTCTTCGTGTCTGTGTCATCTAAGCAAAAAAAAAAAAAAAAAGTTTATATTTCATCTTGTTACTGTCTCTAATCATATCAGTTTGTTAAAAAGAAAAAAAAATCAGAAAGAAATAGAGAAAAGAGTGATTAGTTGAAATTTGAAGGATCATTCAATTTTTGCCGCAGAAACACAAATCTTGGTGAACCATAAGCAAACCACCTCGGAATCAATTTAAACTTCATATTCAGTCTATTGGGGGTGGGATCGCATGATATATCAAAGTTGGGATAATTCTGATATTATTTGCTTGAGATTTTAATTCGAGTTTCAATTTTGCCGCAAAACACTACTCTTAGTGAACCCTAAGTAAAACACCTTGGAATCTATTGAAACTTCATATTCTGAGTATTGGGTATGCGATTGCACCACATATTAAATTTGGGATTATTTTGATATCAGCTTCTGGAGGTTTTAATTGGAGGTTCAATTCTGCCGCAAACTGATCATACAAGGGGTTTGGGTACCTAGACATTATAGAACGACCTATAAATTGATTTTTGGTGTTTTCATAGTATTGTAATACTAAATATTGAATTTGAGGTCATTTAGAGATCGTTTGGTCTGGGTTTCAATTCTGTTACGTAAAATTGCGTAATAGGTTAGATTTGCCTCAAGTTTCAAAACATGATCTTTGCTGTTTAGTTTTGTCCAAATATTTTTGTTTCTGCTATATTTGGGTTATCTAGGAGTCAAGTAATTGTTTTCTTAACATTTGCTTCTGTTTTATTTCGTGTCTTCGTTTCGTCCACAATTCGTACGAATTTGCATTGCTACTCGCAAAATCGTAATCCTAGTTTTGTTTTGCTTTGTTTTCAGTATATTTATTGATTCTTGAGTCTGAAAATTATATTTAGAGTGCGCTGCGAAGGCTATTGACTTTGATTTGTTGATTTCAGTTCCTAAAGAACCAAAAGAAAGCAAGTTGTGAGGTAAAAGGCGTAGAGAGCTTAATAGAGTGAAAAGCCTTAATTTTTGTTTTGTGTGATACACGAGAGGTGTGAGGATATATTTTGTGCTACTAACCAAATTTTGCAGATTCAAAGAATGTCTGAAAACAACGAATCAGCGACACAAAACGTTGACGTAGCTTTCCAATTGCGATCCATAGGCCAGCAACTTGAGCTGTTGTCTAGGACGTACAAGGATCTGAAAGATGAGGTGAATTCGATTAAGCAACAGAATAGTGGGGCTGATCACCGGGGAAATACGGTCCGTATGGCCGCACGGAATGTTAGATCTGATTTTGAAGAGTTTGTTGATGAAAACGCAGATGGAGGTGAAGATGACTTTGAGTTTGCATCAGCTGGCCATGGAATCAGGTCTAGACTGAACAGGGCTAGGAGGAATGTGAATTTTCGTAGCATGGGCACTTATGAAGACATGGATGGGGACTTAGACACCATTAAACTGAAAATTCCTAGCTTTCAAGGTAAAAACGATCCTGAGGCTTATTTGGAGTGGGAGAAAAAGGTGGATTGGATTTTTGATTGCCATAGCTATTCTGAACAAAAAAAGGTGAAATTGGTGATAATTGAGTTTATGGAGTATGCATTAATTTGGTGGGATCAGATTGTGATCAATAGGAGGAGGAATGGCGAGCGACCCGTTCAAACTTGGGGGGAGATGAAAGTCTTAATGAGGAGACGATTTGTGCCAAACCACTATTACAGAGACTTATATCTGAAGCTCCAAGGTCTGAATCAAGGTTATAAGACAGTAGATGAATATCACAAAGAGATGGAGATAGCAATGATTCGGGCTAATGTTGTTGAGGATAGAGAAGCCACCATGGCTAGATTCCTTAATGGGTTGAATCGGGATATTGCTAATGTGGTTGAACTACAGCACTATGTAGAGCTAGAGGATGTGGTTCATATGGCGACGAAGGTGGAGAGACAACTTAGGAAAGGGCATGCTCGGTCAGCGTTTAATTCGGGTTCGTCATCATCTTGGAAGCCAAATCTAAAGAGAGAGGGTACTGTCCGGTCAAGATCCTTTGGTGCTTCTAGAACTGAACCACCAAAGGCTAAAGTTGATGTCCCTACTGATGCCAAAGGTAAATCTGAAACTCAACCTAAACGTACTCGTGATGTTAAATGTTTCAGGTGTCAAGGACATGGACATTATGCTTCAGAGTGTCCAAACAAGAGAATCATGATGATTAGAGATAATGGTGATGTGGAATCTGAAAGTGACAGTTCTGATTGTGAAGGCATGCCACCATTGGAGGATAGTGATGGGGATGAGTTAGCATTACCGGTTGAGGAGTCCTTGGTTATAAGGCGAACACTTCAGGTTCAGGTCAAAGAAGATGATACTAATGAACAAAGGGAGAACATCTTCCATACGCGTTGTTACGTACAAAGAAAGGTGTGTGGTTTAATTATAGATAGTGGAAGCTGTGTTAATGTTTGCAGTGCCACCCTTGTTAGTAAACTGAATTTGTGTACTGCTAAGCATGCTAAACCATATAGATTGCAATGGCTGAATGATAGTGGCGAAGTGAAAGTGACTAAACAGGTTGTGGTTCCATTTTCGATTGGGAAATATGTTGATGAAGTTCTGTGCGACGTGGTACCAATGCAAGCAAGTCACATCTTGTTGGGGAGACCATGGCAATATGATAGGAAGGCAATTCATGATGGGGTTAAAAATAGGTATACCATTGTAAAAGATGGTAAAACCATCACTCTTGTACCTCTTACACCCAAACAGGTGTATGATGATCAAATAAAGCTAAAAAGTGAGCATGAGGCGATGGGGAGAGAAAATCAAGGTGAGGAACAAGGGGAGAGAAGACCATCAGATTCGGCTAGAACCCAAACCACTACAACCCATTCGGCCACCCATCCAAACACAAGCAAATATTCAGCCAACACTCCAAACAAATCAAACCATTCGACCAGAACTCAAAAAAACCCAAATCTGGCCGAGAGTGGAGGTAAGACAAGAGGAGTGAAGAAAGTCAGCAAGTGTGATGAGAATTGTGTGGAAAAACTAAAGAAACAACCCAATTTTTATGCTAGAGAGGGTGAGGTCAGATCTGCATTTTTCACTAACAAGCCAATGATCTTACTTGTGTACAAAGAGGCTTACTTTAATACTCATGATCTTGATCATATTGTGCCTAGTGTTGCTATTTCTTTGTTGCAGGGATTTGATGATGTGTTCCCCGACGATACTCCTAGCGGATTACCACCATTGAGGGGGATAGAGCATCAGATTGATTTCGTACCCGGAGCTTCAATTCCTAACCGACCAGCTTATAGAAGCAATCCCGAGGAGACGAAGGAGCTTCAAAGGCAAGTTGATGAGCTGATGGAAAAGGGCTACATTCGTGAGAGTATGAGCCCGTGTGCTGTACCCGTGTTACTTGTGCCAAAGAAGGATGGAACATGGAGGATGTGTGTTGATTGCCGAGCCATCAACAACATAACGGTAAAGTATAGACATCCCATTCCTAGGCTTGATGACATGTTAGATGAGTTACATGGATCCTGTATCTTCTCTAAAATTGACTTGAAAAGTGGGTACCATCAAATTAGGATGAAAGAAGGTGATGAGTGGAAAACAGCATTTAAGACTAAGCATGGTTTGTATGAATGGTTAGTAATGCCGTTTGGACTTACAAATGCACCTAGTACGTTTATGCGTTTAATGAATCATGTGTTGCGTGCATTCATAGGTAAGTTTGTGGTTGTGTATTTTGATGACATTTTGATATATAGCAAGAACTTAACTGAGCATCTTGATCATTTGCGTAATGTACTTAGTGTGTTGCGTAGTGAGAAATTGTATGCTAATCTTAAAAAGTGTGCCTTTTGCATGGAGAAAATTGTGTTTCTTGGCTACGTTGTAACTGCACAGGGCATCGAGATGGATGAGGAGAAAGTTAAGGCCATCCGGGATTGGCCTACACCCAAATCGGTAAGTGAGGTAAGGAGTTTTCATGGGTTAGCTAGTTTTTACAGGCGTTTTGTGAAAGATTTCAGCACCATAGCTGCGCCCTTGAATGAAGTTGTTAAAAAGTCGGTTAGGTTTAGATGGGGGGAGGAACAAGAGTTGGCTTTTGTTTTTTTGAAAGACAAATTATGTTCTGCACCTGTTTTGGCTTTACCTGACTTTACGAAAGCATTTGAAATAGAATGTGATGCGTCTGGAATAGGAATAGGTGCTGTTTTGATGCAGGATCGGAGACCTATTGCGTATTTCAGTGAGAAGTTAAGTGGAGCAACCTTGAACTATCCAACTTACGACAAAGAACTCTATGCATTGGTAAGAGCACTTGAGACATGGCAGCATTACTTGTGGCCAAAAGAGTTCGTAATCCATTCGGATCATGAGTCCTTGAAACATCTGAAAGGACAAGGTAAGTTGAATAGGAGGCATGCAAAATGGGTTGAATTCATTGAAACTTTCCCTTACGTAATCAAGTATAAGCAAGGGACAGAGAACATCGTAGCTGATGCACTCTCGCGCAGGTATGTTCTTTTACACACCATGAATACTAGATTGTTAGGTTTTGAATATGTGAAGGAATTGTATGATAATGACTCTGACTTTGCTGAGATTTATAATGCATGTGGACATTCGGCTTTCGGTAAGTTTTATTTGATGGATGGTTATTTGTTCAAAGAGAATAGATTGTGTGTTCCTGCTAGTTCTTTGCGTGAATTGCTTGTTCGTGAAGCACATGGGGGTGGTTTAATGGGTCACTTTGGGGTTGCGAAAACCTTGGATGTATTGCATGAGCATTTCTATTGGCCAAAGATGAAAAGAGATGTGCAACGAATTTGTGAACAGTGCATTGCTTGTAGAAAGGCAAAATCTAGAGTACAACCGCATGGACTATATACACCACTACCTGTGCCTACTGAACCTTGGGTAGATATCTCTATGGACTTTGTTTTAGGTTTACCTAGGTCAAAGAAAGGTAGAGACTCTATCTTTGTTGTGGTTGATAGGTTTTCTAAAATGGCGCATTTCATTGCATGCCATAAAACAGATGATGCATCTCATATCGCAGACTTGTTCTTTAGAGAGATTGTACGTTTGCATGGCATTCCTAAAAGTATAGTGTCGGATCGTGATGTTAAGTTCCTTAGTTACTTTTGGAAGACCTTATGGGGAAAGTTGGGAACTAAACTATTATTTTCAACAACATGCCATCCTCAAACAGATGGACAAACTGAGGTAGTGAATAGAACATTATCCCAACTTTTACGTGCTGTAATTCAAAAGAATTTGAAAAGTTGGGAAGAATGTTTGCCTTTTGTTGAGTTTGCTTATAATAGAACTGTGCATTCAACTACTACTTTTTCTCCTTTTGAAATTGTTTATGGTTTTAATCCACTAACTCCTATGGACTTAATTCCTTTACCTTGTGAAGAAAGGGTAAGTTTAGATGGTGAAAAGAAGGCAAAGATGGTGAGAGAACTCCATGAGGGAGTTCGACTACAAATAGAGAAAAAGAACAGACTTTACGCTTCTAAAGCAAACAAGGGACGTAAACTGGTTGTTTTCCAACCCGGTGATTGGGTATGGGTGCACATGCGTAAGGAACGATTTCCTAACCAAAGGAAATCAAAATTACAGCCTCGTGGTGATGGTCCTTTTCAGGTTTTAGAGAGAATCAATGACAACGCATACAAAATTGACCTTCCAGGTGAGTATAGTGTTAGTGCTACCTTTAATGTTGCTGATCTTACTTTGTTTGACACAGATTTTGATTCGAGGTCGAATCCTTTCGAAGGGAGAGGGGATGATGCGGACCAGCCCAGAAACACCAGCAAGGACCCATTACATGTTCCAAATGGACCGATGACACGGTCCAAGACAAAGACATTGAAAGACGCATTGAATGCATTGGTTTTGAAGGTTTCCACCAAGTCAGAATTGGAGTATCAAGAGGAAATCCTAGTACATCTTATCCATGTGCAAGAGGGGTCCAATACAACCTTATTTGGGCCATGAGATAAGAGCTTTATTTTATTTTGTTAGCTACAGCCCAAGGCTTGTTTGGGCTTAATTCATACTTTGTTTTAAGCTAGGATCCAAGGCTTGTTTGGATTAAGTTATGGGCTTTTTATTTTAGGGTTTTGGGCCAGTTTTGAGTGGACCTCATATAAGTCCACATAAAGGGTCCATTAGGGTTAACTTTTCAAGAACTATTTAAACTCATGTTAGGCCAAAATTTCGGCAGCTTTTGATGATTATTATTCTGAATTTTTCAGTTTTAACGTGTGAGAGTGATTCTTGCATTCTTCAGTTCTTGAACGAACTGAATCTGACTTATCGAAGATTAACTGGCTTCGTGGCGTCATTCTACTCATTCCAATAGTGTTGGTGCCTTGGGGCAGGTTTCCATTGTGTCGCACTCCTATCAGACCTCTTTCGACTTTCCGGGATCAGATCTCAATCTTGATTGTGGGTTGCGTGACCACGTGATCACGAGGTTCGCATCAGAGGTTTATGCCTAATTTTATATATCAAAAGAAATTCCATAGAGATTATTGTCTGCCATTGTTATTGCTTGTTACTATCTTTTATATTTATGTATACACATTAATTTTTATTTTCAGGTCCATCAAGGTCGCGTAAGGAGTGATATTAGTTTAGTTATCTTTTTCTTTTGGCCATATAAATTATTTGCAAATTAAAAGATTTATCTCCTAAAACTTGAGATGTAATATTAATACGTAAATTTGAATTTATATCTTTAATCTAATGGTTGAAACTCTAAGTACCTATTTAACCATGCATGTTTATCACTTAAACTACATTATATGATGTTATTGAATAAGATTTGTTGTGTTGTTGATGATGTGTTGGGTTGAGATCAAGGACGATTGGATCCGGATGTGAAATAAAATTGAAAGTGTAATATAATTTTGGTAGAAATTTTGGTTGAATATGTATATGAAAAAACAAATTAAAAAAATTACTTGAAAATTTCCAATGTATCGCGAAAAAAAGATGTAGGAAATCAGGGTTGTTATAAACTGGTTGTGCAAGGAAAAGACACATCACTCCCAATGCACCCTACCTAAAATAAGCTCGATTTTATCTAGGTCGTGTTTTTATTTTTTGATCTTTTTTATAAGTCTAAGACATATTTCCTTTCATGAAAGAGTTTCTACCTTATCAAGTATAATCCTAACCATTTTAAAGTTTAAATTTTAACATCACAATTTTTACACCTTGTATTTTTAATATTTATATGTGGATTCTATTATATAGGTTTACACCCCAAAAGTATTAAAGTTTACATCTAGACCTTTAAAAAAGATTCGTAAAGAGTTTTTAATATTTTTGTCAAATTCTAATTCTAATAGATAATAATAAACTGGTTACAATACCCATTTTATATTTTAAAACATAAAAAAGATGAAATTTTTATGAAAATATGCTCGAAAACATTTTAGAATTTGACCGTCTTCATAAAAACAAAATATTTTTTATTTCTCTTTTTTTGTTTTCTTTTTCAAAAGAGAAATTGATTTAAAAGTTTTTTTGAGATTTTTTTTTATATTTTTTAAAAAAACTAGGTATTTTAATTTTAGATTTTTATCTTACAGTGTAAAAATACAATCCAGTATTAAGCAAAATTAATAGAAAAACATGCTAGAAAATCACAAATTTTTGAAAGGAGTTTTTGAATTCTTAAAAAATCTTACAGTGTAATATAATGTTAGGAATTGTTTTGAAAAATCAAAAGAAAAAAAAAAACAGGTGAATCTTAATATCATGACAGCACTTCCTACGTGGTGATGAGCCACCGTCCTCTGCCATGCCCAACGCCAAGCTATTTTTAAAGACAGGAGAGGATTGTCGAAGTTTTACCTTCACTGGTTAACCAAAATAAAAGCAAAAATGATGGTTCCCTTTTAAAGAACCAACACAGCAAGAGACCGAATCAAAGTAATCGACTTTACAAGAGGGACACCCCAAATTACGTAATGATCCCCAATGTCAATTCACTTTTATCAATGTCAGGCACTGTATTTCAATATACACTGGAGAAAGTCAAAGGCCAAAGGTAAGCAAGGTAGTAAACATACGTGATTTAGACAACCTCCAAATGATTAACTCCGGACTTCCACAGAAGCAACGGCCAACTCTTCAGCTTTATCAAGATGAACTCGACGCTTCCAGCAAACCTGTGAAAGGAAGTAATTAAAAACTAAGTGGAAAAATCGCCAGCTTGCTGTTTCTTGAATCTTAATGGTAAATTGGAAATTTATTAATAACCTTGGTATGTTAGAATGATGAGGTGCCCACTGAAGAGTATCCTGCAGCTCTCATCTCTTTTAAAGTTCCAGATAACCAGTCCAAGCCCTCATAAAGTCCATCTCCTCTGAGAGCACAAGTCCCTTGTATGTGCCATTTTCTGTTCTTGAGTTCAAAAAGACCTAGTCCTTCGCATACTTCCATTGGGGTCATTGCTCCTTTCTGACAAGCAAAACAGAATCCAACATATCAGATGCAATAAAAATCAACAGGTATTTTCAGTTCAATACAACACTCTCACTTCCAAGGCATGCTTATGAAAAATCTATTAACAAGGATACAAATTACTATAGAGTGGGATATAGATATAGCATAGGCTGGGATGTCTCAGCCATAAATGTGAAGCAAAAAGAAATAGACAAACAAATGGACCTCAACATAAAGAAAGCATTTGCTCCTTTCAGTTTTTTCTAGTTTGCCTCTATTTTATTGGAGTGCTTATGCTCCTCATTTCATCTGTTCGTATATAAAATTGATTGATATTGTGACTCAAATTAATGAACGTTCTAATTCCAATTTTAAACTCTGTAGCAATTGAAACAACCATCGCAGTAGCTAAGAGTCACAACTATACCATTTTCTCCATCACTACTGCGACCACCTTTTGCTGACCATTACAACCATCTTTGCTGGAAAATTACATCCACCAAAACAAAAACCATCTTACCAAACCTCCAGCACTCCCACCAACACCATCATGAGACTTGGAACTCTCAGAAAAAACCAGAAAAAGCAATCTGCTTTGCTTTCCACTCAAAATATGTGCTGTTAGCAAATTAAAACAGGAAAAACCAGGGCCCGGGGTGGGGGGAAGGGCAGGGATTGAAAGACACAAACAGGCCCCAAGGAATCTAACCACTGTTTTAGGCAGATGGATAGGCACCTTTCCCTCCATTACCCAGCTCAATGCTGTTATGTATAGTCAAAAGGCCACATGAGATATGAGCAGAGACTTCAATATTGAAAGCATTGCAGATTAGATAAACAAGCTCCCTCATAGCAGCTCCATTTCACCTTGCAAGTTTCTAAAGTCCAAAGTCTAAGTGCCAAGAACTCTTCAGCAAGCAAGAGGCATGAAGCATCACATAAGAAGCAAGTCTGAGAACATGGTTACCACTCACATTTAGTGCAGTTGATAAACTTAGAAAGCCGTCTGGCAATAAGTTATTTAATCAAATCCCTACTTGATAAAGTTCATAGCTTGAAGTTATGAATTTTACTCAAAATTAGAGAGGCTTCACCAATTGATTCTCATTGTTTAATAGGACAAGAGATTGATCTGAAACATGAGTTTTCAGTCCTGTATATTTCCAAAATAAGTCAGGTTGTCCAACTTTCTAGCTGGAATTGCCAAACATCCAAGTTCAGCATCAAGTTCAGATGAGTCTTTTCTGACCAAAAGAGTCTTACTATTATCCTGATCTTTCACACTGTTCTCAAGGTATCATATCAGGATTCAATACCTCTTTTTGTAATGTTGTAAGAATTAGAAAAAAGCTGCCTTATCTATCATTCACATACGGATTTCATCCAGAAGTATGAGGTAAGAAATACCACCCAAGAATTTACTAAATATAAAACTCATTTACAGAAAAAAGAAAAGATTGAGATTTAACATTATCACTAGATAAGTACAACAGTACAGAAAAATTCTTGTTCATAGCTCTCAGAAACTTAATTATGCATAAAAGACCATATTCAGGTATGATACCACTTTTTAATTTATATCCTGTCTTTCATTAATCTCACATTTTTAAGAGAAGCGTGCATGCCTAACCAAATAAGGGGTCAAATCCTTAGGTTAGCAACCAATAGGAACAACTAGACTTGGAGATCTATTCATGCAGATATGCTAAAAGTAGGGTTGCCACCAACCTCCTTTTCATTGCCCCACATTGATGAGCTTATGATTGCGTAGTGGACAAGTACTCTTCGAGACAAATGTTGTGGGATAGGATAGTTTTCTTTTTTCTCTATGATGTCATGCTTCAGGTTCATTTAGGGGAGTTTTGTTAGCTGATATTCAGCAGCATTGCTTTTAAGCTTTTATATTTTGAACGATGTCTTATGACTCTTATCATCTATCATGATTTTGCAATTCTTTTTAGGAAGCTAATATAACTTCCTTTAATCTAAAAATATCAGGTAATGACTTTTTATTTTTTATTTTTTTAGTAATAAGAAAACAATCGTAGGCAAATTTGCCTAGATTATAACTTATCCAATAAATTACTGATGTGGGTAATACACATAGCTGGAAATGAAATGGCACTTTCCTCTTATGAAACTAAATAATTGATCACCTGCACTACAAATAAAGTAGGGACAGTAACAATTCACGTCCAACTTCCTTAATCAAGAAATTATACATGAATATCAAATTGTAATGCATGGTTTCAGTCAATGCAAACATAGAGAATTGCAGGAAAAATAACTTGCACCACAGGCTCCAGAATGCAGACACAGCAAAAAGACAGCACAGAAATGGATAGACTTGGTAATTAATCATTGCAGCAGGTAACATGAGTGTGTGTCTATATGCAGTTGTCTTTTGAATTATAATTACAAACTTGTACTGGACTTTTATATCCTCCATGCTCTCCATCTACATCAGAAGAATAGAATTAATTGTCTTTGTGCTATTGTTCAATTTGCAAGATTGCGATGGTCAGACAGTTTGTATCAGTGCAGGACACTGACTTGGACATTTCTATTTGTTTGTTTATTAATATCGTAAGTATACATGCAGCTCATCAGAATCACTCAAGAAGTCCTCGTTTAATGAGTTTTATATGTGAGGGAAAGCATATCCAAAACCATTATTAATAGAGCTTACCATGTCCTGTTTGTTGGCAAACACCAAGATGACACTGTTGAGCATAAATGGATCTTTGATGATGGTCTGAAAGAGAAGATGATGGTCAACTTAGAACTCTTTCTAGCATTAGCATGGTAAAATCCACATACCTTTCTGAATATACAACCTGAAATTCTGCCTTTGCTTTTCCGATTCTCTCTCGGTCCAATGAATCAACAACATATATCTGCATGGGGAAATATATTAACTACTCCATCAAACCTGAAAACAAGGTACAGATTACTGTACTATTACAAAACCTTCAGCTTCAAGACAAAGCTGATAAATTGCACACATTCACTGTAGAAGTATGAGGTTCGATGCAAAGAGAGAACTGAGCTTTAAAAAGAAACAGAGAATTGCAAGAAGCATAGCTTGGCAAAATAAGACATGCAGACAATAAACATTACCAGTCCATCAGTGTTATTGAAGTAATGCCTCCAGAGCGGCCTTAATTTCTCTTGTCCACCAACATCCCAAACGGTGAATACCACATTCTTGTACTGAACTTTCTCCACATTGAACCCTATGGGTGATGGGAAGAATCAGTATCTTATAATATCAATAGTAGGTCTATATTAAGAGCAAGCTACATCCACCATATCATAACTGTGGGCACTGATGGTTTAAAAACAAAGATAACAAATTGATAAACCAAAAATAGGATTAATAAACAAAAAATTTCATATGATATCACAGAGAATGAGAAAAGAAGAAGAAGAAAATATTTGAGACAGCCAAATATATGCAGTTCATCCCTTCAATAGTACAGTATAAGCATACATCATCTATATGATATGTGACCAAAAAAGAATAGAGAACATAAAGTAGCAACACCAAAAGTTTAAAAAGGTGGTACAAATATAGCAAAACACTTGATGGAAAGAAATGAGGTAAGCAATCATAAGGAAAAATACCAACCAATGGTAGGGACAGTAGATAATACTTCTCCAATGTGCAACTTGTAAAGTATGGTAGTTTTACCAGCTGCATCAAGTCCCAGCATCACAACCTAAATAAGGAAAAAGGATGAGATCATAAAACATGTGGACTCGGCACTGCACTGCACAATCACATCACATACGATAAACACACAGCCACTAATTCTATTACTTCACTCCAACAAAAACATCTATCTACAGCTTAAATGTTGTTTCAAGGATAAAAGTAAACAGTAACCAGGTCCGGATTCGACTGGATTGGAGAGTTTCAAGAATCAAATCAAAATCTCTTGAAACCATATCATCAATGTCAGTTTCCAATTTAAACAGAATCAGATCATATAAATTTAATACCTGATGCGATTTTTTTTACAACAATTAATTGAATAAGTATAAAAATAAAATACGCTAATCACAAGAAATAACCCTAAATCATGATTAAAAAGAATAATTAGTCTTTTAAGATATGACGTGACAGAGGTAACCGGTAAATGACAGAGATAGAGAGAATACCCGCATCTCGGTGTTGCCAAAGAAGGTGTCGAAAAGCTTGCGAAAGGCTTGACCCATTCCCTCTCTCTTTGGTTTGATTTTTGATCACTCGTCTCTCCTTTTCTTTATCTGCTATTAAGTTTTTCTAAAATATTTCCAGCTTTTCTTTAATCTAATCTAATAGCCTTTCCGCTGTTCTGTTTCGTTTTTGTTTATACTTCTCTCACGAGAGAATTACATGACATGACGGAGGTAAGTAACAGCGACTGCTTTCCCTTTTATTTTCGTCTCTTTTCTCTCTATTTTTACTTTATTAAAATTTAGCATTTGTTTCGTATTGTTTCCTTTTGTATTTTCAGTTTTTCTTTTTATCAAATTTAGGAACATTAAAATTAAAAAGAAAAACTAATAGGCCCGAGTCTATTAGGATAGACAAAAACATATTTCAATGTGGATTAAAATAATATAATAATTATTTTGTTTTTTTTAAAAATCAATAAATTAGTTATTAAAGATAATATAGTGTTTTTTTATAGGGTTTATTATTCTTTATTAGATAAACTGATAAGGGAAAAAATCAGTTTATCATTTTTAATAATAAAATGATTATATTATCTTTAAAAGAAAGAAAAAACTAACATTAGGTTTTTATTTTTATTTTTTTTGCATTTTCACTTTTTAAAATATAATCAAATGGCATAATTATTTTTAAAAGCAAAATTTCTTTAACTTGTACCTCCAGATTTTATCGTCTTTTCTTCTTAGGTTTTATATATATATATATATATATATATATATATATATATATATATATATAATTAAGTTGATTAAGAGGTAATTTGGTAATTTAATAAATATAAATATTGTTTAAAGTAAAAATGGTTCGACTTGTGTAATACAGCGTCAAAGCATGAGTTGTGACCTCGTCATTCGAGTGACATTAGATGAGATGTTCAATGACCAAACAATGGCTTATGAGATTGCGTTCAAATTATTTTGTTGGTCCTTCCATCCCTAGACGACGTGTGTGGCTTAGTAACCTCTAGTTTGTAACTGATGATCTTTTTTTGTTTTCTCTCTTCTCCTTGATTTAAATATATGACCTTCCAAATTTTCAAAGCAGTCTTTCCATTTGTTTAGCCTTCAAATTTGATCATGTTATTTTGATTACTATTTTTTATTTGAAATAATTTATAAAATTAGATTTTTTTTATCTTCCTTCAACTTTTTTATTTGATAGATTTGGTCTTCATTTTTTTGATTGCTATTTGTTTTATTAGAGATAATTTTTAAAAATAGAGTTTTTTAGTGATTTCATACTCCTTTATTGTTTCCCATAAATTTTGATATTCATTCTTTTAATTGTTATTTTTTTAATTTGGTATTTTTAAAAAATTAATTTTTTTTTCCAGTTTCATCCTTAAACATTAAATCGGTTGGGAATTGAGTTTTTTTATTGAGTCTCAATCTAGGATGTCATGAGTTGTGAGTTTGAGAGACTAACTCAAGTTTAAAAGATTTGCTTGAGTTTGCTTGTTTTATTTTCCTTTTTTTAAGCTCATGTTTTTCAGTTTCATTATTTAACATTTATTTTATTGGAGAAGGGGCTCCATTATTTTTTATTTTCTTTTTATAGGATTTTTCATTGATTTTAAAAATGACACAAGTTATCTCAGATCTTTTTATTTATCGTTCTTTGTTAAATTAAGTTTTTTAAAAGAAATTATGTTTTGAAATTAATTGATTAAATATAAATATAAGATGCTCAATTCATAATATTTTGTTTGATTTGCTTTCCACTATTGCTTTAATGAAGCATATGACCTCTTTTTGTGTTGTCGCACAATGTTTTGCAATGGCATTAGAATTGTCTCAATGAACTTTTTCTAATGGTGAGACAGTGTCTATAATGGGACGACATTGAGTTTTCAACTGACTTTTCTTTCTTCTTTTTCTAAGTATGATATTGGAAGCTAATTTTTATAATTAATTATTACTAATTTTTGTGTTCATTTTATTTATTTTTATGTTTTTTTAATTATATTATTAAATTAACCGAGCTTATGGAATCAAGTTAAGCTAATGACTCGGATCTTAGATTTTTCTTGCTTCTTTAAAAACTCTAGCATCACCTGAATATCTTTTCTTATGTTAGGAAAAATTTGATATAATTTGTGATATAGTATGGTCCACTTATCTAGTAAGATACAAGAAACTTGTTTCTTACACTTTTAGACTAGATAGGTGACTTGTGCTACATGACAAGTCAAACTAAAATATTTTTTAACATAAAAAAATATTCAGGTGTTATTAATGTGTTTTTTTAAAAGTACAAAGAAAATCTATGACTTGGGTCATAGACTCGACCATTTCCAATAAATTATTTTCCTTTAATTATATTAGAAAAAAAACAATAAATTATTTTTCATTTAATTATATGAGAAAAAAAACAATGATAGTAAGTGGACATTTTTTTAATATAAAAAAGTGATTACAACAACTTTTCACATAAAGAATGCTTGCAAAAAAAATCATGAAGCTCAATTCCTAGATAACCTAACAATGAATGAAAATTGAAAAAAGAACAAAAAAAAAAGTGACCCATGTCGACTCAAGATAACAAGCCAAACTCACAACTCAAGTTGTGAGGTTGAGATAACTTTATAGAATGCAAATATAAAAACATGATGTAGCCCAATTCCCAACAATCCAAATGTCAAAGGATAAAATAAAATAAAAATCAATTAACAAAAAGGACAAAAAAAAAAAAGCTAACCTAGGCAAGTCCACTTGACCCTATGAGCTGGATTTTGCGAACATGATAACCTAATAGAGGGTTAAATGAAAAAAAAAAAAAAGAAGCTCGATTCTTAAACCAACCAAGTGTTGAATGAGAAAATTAAAAAAATATATAAATCCTTAAAAAATAACCAAAAAAAAACCCGAGTCAACCCTAACCAACCAACCAACCAACCAAACCTGTGACCCATATTGTGAGATCAAGTTAACCTATAAAATCACGATATCTAATTTTCAACAAACTCAATGCCGAATGATGAAATAAAAAAAAATCAGTGTAAAAAAAGGATATAAAAAAGACCATTGTCAACTGAGGTTAATCTTTCAAACCCATGATCCAGGTTATAAGATCGAGATCACCTCACAAAAAAAAATCACGAAGCCTAATTTTAAACAAATCCAATGTTTAAGGATGAAATTATAATAAATATAGATTTTCAAATACACATAAAACCCTAATCCTATATATACTGTCTAAACCAGATAAAGATGATATAATCTTAATCCTATTACAATGTATACTCCTTATTCACATGCATTATTCCTAGCAATCACGTGTGTTCTTGTTGTACAACAATATCCATAAATTAACTTGCTAAAGACTTATGTTTTACATAGGACTTGATTGTTGATTACTGTTATAAAACCTAATCTCCTGGTTGATGGTCAACTTTAGCTTTCTTAATTAATGTGCTAAACAACACAAAGGGAATAATTATTATTTTTAGTTAAATGACACATAGATGGATGATACACTTATATTATTTTATCTCTTTAAAACCTTATTCTTAGTATTTTATAAATATTTTATGTCTTATAATAACTTACTTAACTTGTTTTGTGCTTAACAGTGCGATATAAACACAAAGTGTAAAAAAAAAAGAAGCTAAATGAGATATGTTTAACACAATCTCAAATAAAAGATTAGAAAGAGAACATTGGGATCAATATAATTAGAACTAAGAAGTGAAAATCATAATTCATTAGGAATCCAACTTGAATATGAAATCCTAGTGAGATTAGGATTGGTGAAATAAATCTGCTATACTAGATCTCTGTATATTCTTTAGATCATATATGGAGCAACAAGTGGAATTTGTTATGAATCAAGTTGGGATATAAACTAGATATCTCAATATTTCTATCTATAAATGGTTGGCTGATGCAACCATATTATTCAATAGTTTCACCAATATTTTACTAGTGTTTTGCCTATGTTTTATATATAAAATGCCTTGATATTCTTTGTTTTATGTTTTGAAGGCACTTCTGGATGAAAGATGCAAAAAGAAGTAAATTGAAGGTAATTGGTAGATTTGACCTTCAGTCAATGTTTTGTGCAGAGTGTGAGCTCTAGAGGTTGAAATGAAGTGATTCTAGTGGCATTAAAAAGTTAACATCCATACCTTTCTGTACATCTAAGGCAAGAAAATAAAATAAGGAAGAGCATGGAAATCACAGCCTTCAAAGTCAAATCTCGCAATCTGCCAATGTTGACCTTCAGTCATTCCGACTTGAATATCTAAAGTTACAGAAGTTCAATTGATGCAAACTTATTTTTTTTGGATTTCGGACTCAAAGATCTATCAACGCTCCAAATGTCATAAAAAAAGATGTCATATGTGGGAGATATGATTTTTCAAATATGACAACTGAATTTTGCCAGCAAGCAGGTTTCGTGAAGAAACGAGATTACATCCCGAAGCATCTAAACCGACATCCAAGTTCTTATTTCAGCAATTTATCTCCTCTAAGTCAAAGCTTGAAGATTTCATAAAAGGCTATTTCTTTTTTTTTTTAGGAAAATAGTTATTGATCCTCACAATGAAAATCAAAAACTTGCTGCACACACTTATCAACTTGGTCATAGCATATGATAGAATAAACATTGCTATAAGGATATTTCATTGCATCATGAAAATAAATTCTATCTTTTCATCTTCTACTTCTATAGATAAAGTATCCTTATCACAATTAATCTTTGTATTGGTAGTTTTCAAGAATGGTCTCCCAAACAATATATGAGTATTGTTTGATGAATCACAAGAATCATGTTCAATATCAAGAATATAAAAGTCACATGGAATGACCAAACTATCAATCTTGACTAGGAAATCTTCTATTACACCAAGTGTGTAAACAAAACTACGATCCGCAAGTTGTATTACAGTGCTAGCTTTATTTAAAGGCTCAAGACTAAGAGAATCATAAACATGTTTAGGCATAACACTAATGGATGCACCTAAATCGCATAAGGCCCTTTTGAAACTAACATTACCAATAACACATGGGATAGTAAACATACCTGGGTTTTTTTTGCTTCAAATGTATATTCTTTTGAACAACAGAAGATACAACTTCACCCATACTTACCATTTCATGATCTTTCAGTTTGAAAGCTCTCTTGGTAGTACATAACTCCTTCAAGAACTTGGCATATTTGGGAATTTGCTTGATAGCATCAAGCAAATAAATGTTGAGTTCTACTTTCTTAAAAACCTCTAAAATCTCCTTTTCTTTGTCCTCTTTCTTTGACCTAAAAGAACTCACAGGAAAGGGTGGAATTGTTTTAAAACTGGAATTCATTAAGTAAGGAGTTACTTTTGGAGTGTTGGTCATTGTTTCAGTTTGTGGATGAGGAGGAGGTTCCTTCTTTGTACTCAATTCAGTTTCTAGAGAGAGTGAGACTCTAGCTGGCCTACATATAGGTGGTATGATTGCATTTTCAATTTCTTATCTATAAAATTTTCTCTTCCTTCCCTTCATTTCTACTCAACCCGTTCATTCAACAAATATAAAAGTATGTAGAAATGGCAGGTTCCTCAAGTCATCACATAATAAAGATTTTTGTTTGTGGTGAATCCAGTCTTAGAAAAGACAAATAGTTTTTAGAATCAGCAAATCATCTTTGTCGGGTACTAGCTGAGCAAAAGATTCATTTAGTGTATAGGGGAGGTAACCTTGGGTTAATGTGGTGTGTGTTAATGGGGGGCGTCCTAAAAGCTTTAGCAAAAGGGGACATCATTGGAAAAATAATTGGAGAGGAACTATAAGTCCGCACAATATCTGATCGTCTGAATGTAATGTTTAACCATGCTGATGCCTTCATTGCCTTACCAGGTGGTCTGGGCACATTAGAAAATATCTTTTATATTTTCTCTTGGGCCCAACTGCACATTCACCATAAACCCATAGTACTGTTAAATGTTAATGGTTTTTATGATAAGTTGTTGTCTTTTCTTGATCATGTTGTGGAACATGAATTTCTAACATCTTCAGCACGACAAATCGTAATCTCTGCTATTATTGCTGAACAATGATTGACCAACTACAATCTTTCATCCCTGTAATTGATCCCTCCATGAATCGTATAAATTGGTCAACTAAGAAAAGCCGTAAAAAGCTTAGATTGGTTTTGAGCCTTTGTTTGTAAAAACTTTATGTCTTTTGGTTTTATTATTATGTTTTGTTGTTTCTTATATTTGTTTAATTGTGTTTCAGGTTTGTCAGTGTTCGCTATTTCAGGTGATGTCTTCTATACTCTATCTTTCTACCTTAGGACATTGAAGACAATATCTCATTTTAGTTGGGGGGAAAGGGTAGTAGTTGATATATTAAAAAAAAAAATTAACTGTATTTTTTATTTCATAAACTATTTGCAAAATTGTTGTTACTAGGATGACATAGTAAAATGAGTTTTTTTGTTAAAGGACTCTTGAGACACATCTTAGTAAACATTCTTAACAAGGTCTATCAGAATACTTCTTGAAATATTCAGGTTTACAAACTCTCGTATTGTTATCATTTGATTCTGCTCATATGCTCATTTAACAAGTATTCTTAAATCTTCATTTTCACACACACACTTTAACATATGATTGTGGGTTGCAAATTGGATTATTACATTATTTATGTTCTTTTGTTAAAGGTAACAACTAAGGGAAAGTGATAGTATATAATATGCTTTAAAAAAAACAAACAAAAAACAAAAAAAAATGATAATAAAAACGTAGATAAGTTTGGTTTCATAGCCTCCCTAACCTAAGTAATTAAGCCCGAAGGGGTTTTTTAACACTTAATACCCTAAAGTCAACTGACTTTGGAGTTATTGGCCCAACGCCTGTTACATGGTTTGAGGAGAAAAGCTTAAGGGAATCAAATATTGCACTATCTACATATCAGTATCTGCAACCCGAGTTACTAAGCTCGTAGGGGTGTCTCAACACCTAATGCCCTAAGACCAACTGGTCTGGGAGTCATTAGTCGAAAGCTCATTACATGGGTTAAAGATGCATTATGTTTTAAGTTATATGTATATATATATTTAAAAAAAAAGAAGAAAAAAAAAGAAGAAAAAGATAATAATCTTAACCCAATGAAGTTAACCTTAAACATTAGAACAAAAATTTTGTTTTCTTCCAAGTAAAGCCCCATAACTATGTGTTGATATATTGAGCACAAAAGAAATGTTTATTAATATCTTGTTTAAGTGGTATTGAGCAGATATATGTATTTAACGAGAGTTTGTTTATCTGGATAGATTAATGGAAGTTGAATGATGAATGCCTTGCTTTGTGGAATTTGCAAATTGTTTTTCTATTTTAACACTTTGATTACTAGGGACTAGTAATAAGCTGGTTGGGGGGGGGGGGTGATTAGTACTTAAAAATGCATTTTTATCAAGGTTTTATATCATCATTTTGCACTTGAAGTATCAATAACTCCTTAACTAAAGCATGTTTTATAATAACATATCTAATAATATAAGATACCTTTAATTTATGGTAAATGTTCATCTTAAATGCAGGCCTATCACATACATAAAAGGATTGATTGATGAGTTTAAGTACTGAAATTGAAAAGACAAAGAGAGGGCCAAACTTAGAAAAGAGATGTTGGTGCAGTCAAAACCGGAACACTATTCGGTAATTGAGTCATATTTGGAGCTGTGGATCTCGGATTTAGGTCTGTTTTATATGGATGGAAAGGTGAGAGATAGGCCTACAACTTTTATGTGGAGATCAAGTTTTAAAAAAGGTCCTTTTCACGTCCAAATTATAGCAAGAATGGAGAAGTCCGAATCTGTCTTACAGCCTAGACACTATTTAGTGTTCAACCCATATCTCGAGTTCTAAAAGTCCAAATGACCTCAATTTTTTTCTTGGAAAGAAAAGACACTTTCCTATAACTTTCATGAGTATAGTTGGTTCCAGTTCTAATGCTAGCAATGACGTTTTATTTAGACAAGAAGATAAGGATTTTCACTAAGTCTAGAGTTGGCCACCTACTCAACAATGAGTCATCAAATCAATAGTTCCAAATTTTAGCCTATAAAAGGAGGCATTTGCCATGCATTTAAAAGCTTGGTTGTTCAGATCAAGAACTTGCTCTTGCTCTCTCTCTTTATATTTTTTGTAATTCTTAAGTTTTGCTTTCATTAATATCTTGTTTATGTTTGTCCTTTCCTTTCCTTTACTTAGTTAACTTGTATCTTCTTTATGTTTTTATTTTGTTTATTTATGTTTCTCTCTTTCATTATGTTTAGCTAAGTATATTATGTCAAGGTGAAAGGTTACACTAAAGGTGTAAGAATAAGTATAGTGTAAACTCAACATGGACCTTAATGTTTAATATTAACATGTCTTATCTTTTTATCTTACTAATTCTTAATACCTTGCTTGTAAAATAGTTAATATAGATTTGTGTTGTATAACACTTGGTATAACAAATGCTTGGCACTCTCATAGCCCAACCGTTTGGTATTATCTACACTTGTGCTATGAAAGGAACTTTATTTGTTGTTAACATAAGTTAGCATCATGAATTCCTGACAATATTTAAAAATTTGGTGTTACTTAAATAAGATAATTAATATGATCATATTAACAATTTATAATGAGTTGTTAATGACAAATCATCCGATTGGAACCTCCTTTATATGTGGTTTCCAGTTGAGTAATAAGAGTTTATACTATACCTGTTTGAAATACTATTAGTGGATCCTCTAACCTTGACACTTGTTTTTTTTTTTATCATTGTTTAATTCTCACATTGATCTTCCATCTCAAAATTCTCATCAACTTCTTCTTCTTCTTTTATTACTACTACTACTACTACTACTACTATTATTACCATTAATATTAGTATTATTACTATTACTATTAATATTAATATTACTATTAATACTACTACTACTACTACTACTACTATTACTATTACTATTACTATTATTGTTGTTATTATTGTTATTATTGTTGTTTTTGTATTATTGTTATTTATAATTTATACAATTAACCTCCCTATGGTTCGACCTCGGTCTTGCCGAGTTATTTATTACTTCGACACTCTTACACTTGGGAGAAGGCATCAATCTTTTGGTCGTGTCAATCGTGTCATGGGACTCATTGGCGAATGGATCTATGATTGCAGGGGTTGGTGCTGGTGGCATTGAGTGCACAAATGCTGGATTATATGGAGGTTCTTGACCATGTTCACTCATTGTTTCTTTGGGTTGAGCTATTGCTGGAGGCTGGATAAAAATAGCTAGCCAATTGAAAAGATCTTCACCAGATGCATTTCTAAGTGTTTGCTCGAGTAAGCTAGTGAGGTGAACCACGTTTGCTTTTAGATACTTTAACTCTTCTTGGAAATGGGCGTCCCGGTGAGCACGCTCTTCATCCTCCATGTTTCTTGCTCGGAGTTGGGTGTTGTAGACTCTTTAGGGACCTATATTTCAACAAGACACATGTATGTATGTTATTTACAATGGATGGATGTATGTGTATAGATGCAAATGTATGTACATGTATATAGGGTATGAATGGTAAAAACCCATACAAAATGTATATCAAGAGACTTCATGCTCTAAAGAAAGGTTCTAAGTCATTACATAATGGTAGGCTTTCTGCCTGGTTTTAAAAGGGTCTATGAACTGCTTAGTGACCACCTCATGTAAAGGCAGTGTAGGGGCTTACAAGGAATGGTAGGGGCATAGTGTGATCGCCATTACTGAGTAAACACTCAGCTCATAGTTGTATGTTTCACGAATCTAAACCTCGATTGAAAGTCATGAGGCAGACTACTACTCCCCACCTAACCTAGAATTGGGTTTATTCATAAAATTAAAATGCATGCTAAAGTAGTAAAAATATGAGCTAAAATTATAGAAAAAAAAAAGTTAAATAATCAAACAAGCAAAGCTTAGTCCGACCAGACAAGGTGATCCCTAGTGGAGTCGCCTTCCTGTTGCGGGGGCGCGAGCGCCGGCACGATGTCGTCTGGCGACTGCAAAGGCTCTTGTCGTGACTCTTGTGTGAGGTGTTGTGTGTTGGAAAAGGTCTTGGATTTAATCATAAAATTATGATTAATGTTTAGGAGTCACCACCTAATATTAAGGTTATTATGAACCTATGGTTTGCGAGAGTCTAAGTAAGAGACTAGTTGTGCAAGGGAAAAACGCATCATCCCCAGTGCACCCTACCTAAGGTAAGATGCATTGTTGTTTGATTGTTTTTTTTTTCTAAGTGGGGTTTTTTCACAAATTAAGCCCCAAATAAAATTAATTTGACCCATCTAAAGTATAATTAAGTCCTTGCACTTAATTAAATCCTTTAATTGGACCCAAATTAATTCTTAAATTTAATTTGGCCCATGATTAAATCAAATTGGCCTATTCAAAATTTCATTATGTCATTGGACTTATTTTTTATGCAAATTCATCCAATAATCATTTAATTTGATCTTGAATTTGCATTTTTTTTCTCCATTTTTAGGCATAATAGGGTACAATTTGGCCTTGAATTTTTTTTCAAAAATTGGAGCTGGATTTCCCATCCTACTTTCTCCACGTTGCTAGGCTTTATTTTATTTTGGAAAAAAAGTGAATTGATTTTTAGGGAATAACCCAGAATTGGGTTATGACATGGAGTATGAAACCTCTTAAATTTTGAGGATGAAAACACCCAAATATATATATAGAATTGATGACTCCACCATCGCTGCCGATTTCTAAATCGGCAGTGGCGCAGTTGAGTTGTCTATAGCGAATTTGAGAGTCGCTGCCGAAATTAAGACGTTTACAAGGAATTAGCATTCGCTGCCGAATGACGTCTTTTGCAGCGAATTTTTCATTTGCCGCTGAAGTTAAGTTGTCTACAGTGAATTTGGGATTCACTGCAGCAACTGAGTTGCGTGCAGCGAATTAACATTCACTGTCGAATCATGTGTTCTAGAGTGAATTTGTGATTTACTGCCGAAACTGAGTTGTCTGTAGGGAATTAGCATTCGATGCCGAATTTCATGTTCTGCAATGAATTTGTGATTTGCTGCCATAGTTGAGTTGTCTACTACGAATTAGCATTCGCTACCAAATCGTGTGTTCTGCAGTGAAATTATGATTCGCTGCCGAAATGAGTTGTTTGTAGCGAATTTGTGATTCGTTGCTGAATTTCGTGTTCTCTAGTGATTTGTCATTCATTACTGAAACTGAGTTGTCTGCAGCAAAGTAGCATTTGTTGCTGAATTTCTGCAATAAATTTGTGATTCGCTGATGAAGTTGAGTTGACTGTAGCGAATTTGGGAGTTGTTGCCACAACTGAGTTGCCTGCAGCGAATTAGCATTCGCTGCCGAATCGTGTGTCCTGCGGTGAATTTGTGATTCGCTGTCGAAATTGAATTGCCTCCAACAAATTAGCATTCGCTGCTGAAAGGCGTGTTCTGCAATGAAATTATGATTTGATGTCGACACTGTGTCGATTGTAGTGATTTTGTGATTCGCTGCCGAAACTGAGTTGCCTGGAGCGAATTAGCATTCTCTGCAGAATCGGGAGTTCTGAAGTGAATTTGTGATTCGTTGTCACAACTGAGTTGTCTCAAGCGAATAAACATTCGCTGCCGAAAATGAGTTGCTTGCAATGAATTAGCATTCGCTGCTGAATCGTGTGTTCTGCAGGGAAGTTGTGATTCACCACCGAAGTTGAATTGTCTGCAGCGAATTTTTGATTTAACCCGAAACTGAGTCTTCTGCAGCGAATTAGCATTCGCTACAGAATTGTGTGTTATGCAGGGAATCTGAGATTCACTATTAAAACTGAGTTGTCTACAGCAAATTAGTATTCGCTTCTGAATTGTGTATTCAACAATGAAAATTGTGATTCGCTGCCGAAACTGAGTTGTCTACAGCGAAGTAGCTTTCTCTCTCGAATTGCATGTTCTGCAGCGAATTTGTGATTCGCTGATGAAGTTGAATTGTCTGCAGTGAATTTGTGAGTCATTACCGCATCTAAGTTGCCTGCAGCAAATTAGCATTCGCTGCCAAATTGTATGTTCTACAGCGAAGTTAAATAGACTGCAATGAATTTATGATTCACTGTCAAAATTGAGTCTTCTGCAACGAATTAGCATTCGCTGCCAAATTGTATGTTCTACAGCGAAGTTAAATAGACTGCAATGAATTTATGATTCACTGTCAAAATTGAGTCTTCTGCAACGAATTAGCATTCACTGCTGAATTGTGTGTTCCGCAATAAAATTCTGACTAGTTGTCGAAATTGAGTTGTTTGCAGGGAAGTAGCTTTCATTCCCGAATTGCTTGTTCAACATCGTAGTTGTGATTCATTGATGAAGCATTATCAACTGCATCGAATTTGCGAGTCGCTACCAAAACTAAGTTGTCTGTAGTGAATTTGCGATTCGCTACCGAATTTGAGTTGTTTGCAGCCAATTGTAATTCGCTACTGCAACGAATTCGTATTCTCTATCGAATCGGGTGTTCTCCAGTGAATTTGTGATTCGTTGCTGAAACTTAATTGTCTACATCAAATTAGAATTCGCTGCCGAAACTGAGTTGGCTATCACTGTCGAATTGTGTGTTCTGCAGCGAAGTTATATTGTCTGCAACGAATTTGTGATTCGCAACCGAAACTGAGTTTTCTACAACGAATTAGCATTCACTGCCGAATGGTGTGTTCTGCTTTGAAATTGTGATTGGCTGCCGAAAATGTGTCTTCTGCAGCGAATTTGTGATTCGCTACACAAGTTGAGTTATCTGTAGCGAATTTGTGATTCACTACCATAACTGAGTTCCCTATAGCGAATTAGCATTCGTTGCCGAATCGTGTGTTTGGTAGTGAATTTGTGACTTGTTGCCGAAACTGAGTTGTCTACAACGAATTAACATTCACTACTAAATTGTGTGTTCCACACCAAAATTGTGATTCACTGCCGAAACTGAGTTGTTTGTAGCGAATTAGCATTCGATGCCGAATGACCTATTTTGCATCGAATTTTTGATTCGCTGCTGAAATAGAGTTATCTGCAGCGAATTTGAGAGTCGTTGCCGAAACTGAGTCTTGTGCAACGAGTTAGCATTCACTAGCGAGTGGCATGATCTGCATTTAATTTGTGATTCGCTGCTGCAACTGAGTTACTTGGAGCGAATTAGCATTCACTGTCGAATCGCGTGTTCTGTAGTGAATTTGTGATTCGCTTTCAAAACTTAGTTTTCTAAAGTGAATTAGCATTTGCTGCCGAATTGTGTGTTTTGCAGCGAAAATGTGATTTGGTGCCAAAACTATGTCGAATGCCATGTTCTGCAATGAATTTGTGATTTGCTGCCGCAATTGAGTTACCTGCAGCGAAATAGATTTTGCTTCCGAATAGTGTGTTCAGCATTCGTTGTCGAAATTGAGTTGTCTCCAACGAATTAGCATTCACTGCCACAACTGAGTTGCCTGCAGCGACTTAGCATTCGGTGTTGAATCGTGTGTTCTGCATTGAAATTGTGATTTGGTGTCAAATTATATCGTCTGCAGCGAAATAGCATTCGTGTTTGAATGGCGTGTTCAACATTGAATTTGAGAGTCGCTGCAGAAGTTGAGTTGTCTGTAGCAAATTTGTGATTCACTGTTAAAACTGAGTTGTCTGCACCGAATTAGTATTCGCTTCTGAATTGTGTGTTCAACAGCGAAATTGTGATTCACCGTCGAAAATGAGTTGTTGGTAGCGAAGTAACTTTCGCTCTCGAATTGCGTGTTCTGTAGCGAATTTGTGATTCGTTGATGAAGTTGAGTTGTCTACAACGAATTTGTGAGTCGCTGCCGCAACTGAGTTGCTTGCAGCAAATTAGCATTCGCTGATGACACAATCAAAGAGTTGATGTCTCATCCCAAGTCAAGGAGTGTCAAAATAGTAAATAACCCAGCAAGACCGGGGTCGAACTACAGGGAGGTGAACTATATAAATTATAAACAACAACAACAACAACAACAACAACAACAATGATGATGATGAGTTAAAGAGGACTTTGAGATGTAAGATAATTATGAAGATTAAACAATGATAAAAACAAATGTCAAGATTAGAGGATCCACTAATGGTATTAGAGATAAGTAACGTATAAACTCTTTATGAATTATCAATATGATCATATTAATCATCTTATTTACGTAACACCATACTTATAAATTTTATCAGGTATTCATGATGCTAGCTTATGTTGACAACAAATCAAGTTCCTCTCATAACAATGGTGTCGGCCGAAGACTATGAAGAATCAAGTATTTGATGTACCAAGTGTTATACAACACAAATCTAGATTAACCATTTAACAAGCAAGGTATTAAGAATTAATAAGATAAAAATGATAAGACATGTTAATAGTAAGTTGTTTAGGATATAAGTATTAAAGTCCATATTGAGTTTATATTATACTTAGCTTAACACCATTAGTAAAACCTTTTCACCTTGACATAATTAACTTAGCTAGACATTATGAAGAAGAAAAACATAAATAAACAATATAAGAACATAAACATGATATAAGTTAACGAAGTATAATAAAGGAAATGAAAAGCACGAACAAGAGATTAATGAAAGCAAAACTTGATTTGAAAAATATAAAGAGAGAGAGCAAGAACATGATCTTGATTTGAAAAAAAGATGCCTAAATGAATGGCAAATGTCTTCTTTTATAGGCTAAAATTCAAAACTATTCATTTGGTAATTGATTATTGATGTAGTGGCCAACTATTGATTTAGTGGAATTGGTGGACAAAAGCACTCAAGCATTTTGGCTGACGTTGATGCAATCCTAATTTGGCACAATGTTCTTCATAAAAGTTGTTTGAAATTATCTTTTCCTTCCACCCACCAAATTTCACATCATTTGGCCTTTTATAACTCTAAATATGGATAAAATACTGAGTAGTGCTGCTGGTAGACGTGGTGGATAGCCCTCATGCTCTTGTCTGGATGAAATGCCATTGCTACCATTATAATCTGAGCATGTATTCTGCATGAAAGTTGTTGGCAATTATCTTTTCCTTCTACCCACCAAATTTCATGTCATTTTGCCTTCTAGAACTCCAGATATGGGTAAAATTCTAAGCAGTGTTTGGGCTGGATTGCAGGACAGATTCTAACTTTTCTTTTGTGGCCAAACTTTGAATTTGAAAATGGCAAATTTAGGTCTTTCCCTATTCATGAAAGTTGTAGGCCTATTTCTTATCTTTCCAGCCAAATAAACCAAATTGAAATCCAAGATCTATAGCTCCAGATATGATCCAATGACTGAACAATGTTCGAATTTGAATTGAATTGGCATCTCCCTAAGCTTAGCCTTTTCTTTGTCCTTTCACTTTCAATAGTTAATCACAACAATCAATCCTTTGAATTATGAGATATACCTGCATTTAAAATGAGCATTTACTATAAATTAAAGGTGTCTTATATTATCAGACTTGTTATTAAAAAACATGCTATAGTTAAGGAGTTATCGATGCTTCAAGTGCAAAATGATGATATAAAACCTTGATAAAAATGCATTTTTAAGTACTAATCAACTGCTGAATTGTATGTTCTGCAGCGAAGTCGTGATTCACGGATGAAGTTGAATAGTCCGTAGCAAATTTGTGATTCACTACCAAAACTGAGTCTTCTGCAGCGAATTAGCATTCGCTGCTAAATTGTGTGTTCTGCAGCGAAATTGTGATTCACTGCTAAAACTGAGTTGTCTACAGCGAAGTAGCTTTCGCTCTCGAATTGCGTGTTCAGCAGCAAAGTTGTGAGTCGCTGACGAAGCTGTGTCGACTTCAACAAATTTGTGAGTCGCTGCCGAAACTGAGTTTTCTGCATTGAATTTGTGATTTGCTGCCGAATATGAGTTGTCTGCAGCTAATTTGTAATTCGCTACCGCAACCGAGTTCCCTACAGCGAATTAGCATTCTCTGCCAAAACTGAGTTGCCTGCAGCGAATTAGCATTCGTTGTCGAATCGTGTGTTTTGCAGCGAAGTTGTGATTCGCCACCAAAGTTGTATTGTCTGCAGCGAATTTGTGATTCGCAACCGAAACTGAGTCTTCTGCAGCAAATTAGCATTTGTTGCCAAATTTTGTGTTGTGTAGCGAATCTAAGATTCATTGTTGAAACATAGTCTTGTACAACGAATTAGCATTCGCTGCCGAATGACGTGTTCTGCTTCAAAATTGTGATTGGTTGTCGAAAATGTGTTGACTGCAGCGAATTTGTGATTCGCTGTAGAAGTTAAGTTGTCTACAATGAATTTGTGATTCACTACTGTAACTGAGTTACCTACAGCGAATTAGCATTTGCTGCCAAATCGTGTTCGGCAGTGAATTTGTTACTTGCTGCCAAAACTGAGTTGTCTACAGCGAATTAGAATTCACTACTAAATTGTGTGTTCCGCAATGAAATTGTGATTCGCTGCCGAAATTGAGTTGTCTGCAGCGAATTAGCATTCAATGCCGAATGACCTGTTCTGTATCGAATTTATGATTCGCTGCCGAAATTGAGTTGTCTAAAGCGAATTTGAGTCACTACCGAAACTGAGTATTCTGCAACAAATTAGCATTCACTGCCGAATGGTGTGTTCTGCATTGAATTTTTGATTCGCTACCGCAACTGAGTTACTTGCAACGAATTAGCATTCGATGTCGAATCATGTGTTCTATAGTGAATTTGTGATTCGCTGCCCAAACCGAGTTGTCTAAAGCGAATTAGCATTCACCTCTGAATTGTGTGTTTTGCAGCGAAAATGTGATTTAGTGTCGAAACTGTCGTTAGCAGCGAATTAAATTTTGCTGCCAAATGGCGTGTTCTGCAGCGAATTTGTGATTCGTTGCCGCAACTGAGTTACCTACAACGAATTAACATTTGCTTCCAAATTGTGTGTTCTACAGTGAAGTTGTGATTCACTGCTGAAACTGAGTTGTCTACAGCAAATTAGCATTTGCTTGCAGCAAATTAGCTTGACCAAAATTAATCATAATTTTTTATATCAAATCTAATTGATATTTTAATGCTCAATTGCATTAAATTAAACCCAAATTCATAGAAAATTAAAATAATTCAACAAAAATACCAAATTTGACAACTTATCCACAATTTAATACAACATGTAATTCATCATAATTTTATTGCATGAAATCATCAAGCATAGTTGATAATATTATTAACAGAAATCAACAATTTAAAATCCATAATTCGACAACATATCTAAAGTTCAATGCAGCATATAATTAATTAAAATAATTTATTTGTAATTAATTTAACTTATTTTTATATTCAACTATATCAAATCAACCCTAACTAATGTTATTCATAGCTAATTTATCACTAATTTAATAAGCTTTAAATTTAACCTAAACCTTAAACAATAATTTCAATTCAACTAAACTCAACTAAACTGAACACAAATACATAGCAATATGTAATGTTTACCTTGCATGTAGGACTAGAAAAGAAAAAGAAAAAGAAAAAGAAAAAGCCTAAAGCAACAGCTACAAAGGTGGCAACGATGGCAGAGGGAAATTTTGAAGAGAAAAATGTTATAAAATGCTTGGAGACTAAAATTGGTTTAATTTTAAAGTATTTTAATGACAAAATAAAAAACAAGTGATTAGTGGGGTTTTCAAAAAGATAAAGGCCAAGAATGATGGCTTTGAGAGAGAGATAGAGCTATCACGTCTGCTTTGTTCTTTAATATGGGAAGGGTTTAAATTTCACAACATGAAGCACGACATGTTAAGTTATTGTATTTCTAAAGCGTGAGATGTTTAATGTTAAGCCATCACGACATTTTGCATATGGAAATCGAGTAAATAAGAAGCCATGTTTTAAAACACAATCATAATATATTTGACCAAGTACGGAACTAACAACTAAACAAAAACCGCTAAACTAGAGAACAGCATTCGAAAGGAAACAATTCCTGCACGACTCGCCAACATTAGCAAGCACTACGATGAATCAATCAACAATGCAAAATGTGTCATTTAAACAGTTTGATCCCATCCGTCCATGTGAATACAGTCTTAAGCTGGATCCAACAAACCGTACAAATGATCCTACATCAACCCCTAAATACTCTAAACCTAGCCCAACCAGTAAAGGCAGTAAAGCCAGCAGCCTATAACCCCCACACCAAGCCACCTTCATGATCTAACTGGTTCGAAACAAGAAAACTTTGGGGAATCAAGGGGAAAATGTTGCATCTGCTCATATCCGATGCCCACAGCAACTCCCTGAGTTATATTTCATAAAGTTAGCTTTTGCTGCAAAAATTGCATTCTATGAATCTAACATCTCATCTTGTATTTCATTAGGGGCAATAAGCCCTGGAATGGAAAGCATTCTTTGTCGCTCCCTTTCCCTCTGAGCAGCAGCCTCTTCGGCGTAGAGATCTTTATTATCCTGTACAAACAACCATAGTGGTGAGAAATTGATGGGGATGGGTAATGTTTTTACCCATTACCCATTTATTTTTTAACTAAATTGTTTAAACTATTTTTTACCCATTTTATTATTTGACTTATAGGGGACTTTAATTGCAAAATAATAATAATAATAATAATAATAATATCATTTTCATTCAAGGACGAAAGTGTATTTACTATGAAGCAGGTAGAAGCAAAAAAACTACCAAAGGATTAATTTATGAGAAAAACATTTTATTTTGGAACTAAAAAAAATCTCAGAAACTAGGATGGATGTCTGCAAAAAGTTCCTTTTTTCTTAAAAAAAAAAAAGGGGGGGGGGGGGGATTCTATGGATAACCCTTATCCAACCCATTAGCTTTTGCCACCCCTAAAAAACCATATAATTGTGGACGTCCAGAAGGTCTGTAGAAGACAAGTGTGACCTTCACTTGTGTGCCCACAAGTATTTAACATCTTTTATACCATTCACTAATTTGTGGGAATGAGGAAGAAAGGAGACAGTTTAAGTAAATGGTTGGCAATTCAAAGAGTTACCTGAGCGGAGAATTCCTTTGATTGCACAAGAAAGTCTCGGATGTGATTCTTAAATGCAGACAGGTCGTTTCTTGACTCAAAAAGTCCATTAACAAATTGAGTGACCTGAAAATGTCTTCGTATTAGTGATATCCAATGGATGGCTTTGGAATAAAGACCATAATAAAGTAACAAAAAAATATAAATAAATGATCTCACCTCTGATGCAGTCATGTTTGGGAATGATGTACCCAGAAGTTTAATGGTATACTCACGAACAAACATTGCATTATTTGGGTATGAATAAGAGATTGTTGCAGCATCCCACAGAGGCTCTGTCAAAGCACCACTCTCGACCTGAAAGGTGACCCCTCATTAACCATAGTTGGTCATGCATAAACTAGGAAAAGATAAGAGCAAGGCACATACCAAGCAAAACAAGTGTTGCAGCACCAAGACATGCAACTTAAAACCAGGTTTGTGAAATGTATCTGTCAAGACAGCAAATATTTCCTGCTCAATTGTCAAAAAGTATGACCTGTAGAACTGATTACAGAACTCTGAAGCCTGTCAAATTACACAGAAGAGTAAACAAAGCATCCCACACAGCATGATATTGATAGAACAAGAATGCATGGGGGAAATGCACCTGAAAGTTCTTCAGCATCTCCAACAATAGGTTTAGACCAGTCTCAGCT
The DNA here is from genome assembly GCA_033617975.1 of Populus alba x Populus glandulosa. Classification (NCBI taxonomy): domain Eukaryota; kingdom Viridiplantae; phylum Streptophyta; class Magnoliopsida; order Malpighiales; family Salicaceae; genus Populus; species Populus alba x Populus glandulosa. The sequence goes on along the minus strand of CM066155.1, from coordinate 9,098,283 downwards.
ATGTTCCTCTCTGTATGACGGAATGCCCATATGATTGAATCCATCACTAGCTTCAGTTGCTGGTATTGAAAAACATGAAACAAAAGATTTTGATTCAATGGAAGCTTTATAATTGACAATTTTAAAATAATAATATTTTTTTAAAATAGCATTTATCCCAAGGTGTAAAAAGGTTGCTCCTCAGGCTTAGCCTTTTCTGACTAATATAATCGACCTTAGCAGTCCATTCCTTCAATTTTTTCCACTTTTCTAAGATCACATAGCAAAACCAATCTAATGAATCATTGCAAGTAGAACTGAGCAATACATTAGGATTGATAGAAGAAACAACATAACTTCGAACACAAACCTCACTTGACAAACGAATCAAGGCAGGGAAACAATGTGTAGCAATGGCACGGAGTAATGAGAAGAACTTAAGGCGATGTTCTGGATAATCTTCAAAATTTTTGGTTATCATCTGCAGCACAGAACTACTCATCTCAGCTGCACAACTTCTAATACACAGTTAAAAAAAAAAATTCAGCCTTGATCTTATACTCTCATATATATTGATCTTCAATGGCATATGCTATGCCATGCTATGCAATATTTAACACCAACATGAACCAATGCACCTTTTCTGGCCAGATATCAAGAGTGGGAGATATTTTGTGCAGAAGTGCCAAGATGTACAAGATAGCATTCCTAAAAGCAATATTTGATGATAGCATGGCATCCTCCTACGACATAAGCATAGCGTAGGCATAACTAATCCCCAAAAAGAAAAAACAGAAAACAAAAAGCATCATGTGAGAATTTTGCCACTAACTGCAAGTGGATTGTACAATGACAGGGTTTGAACTCCTAACCAAAGATCAATGTAATGTTGCTCTACTGACTTTCCAATGGATATATATATATATATACACACACAATCTTATTGAATTGATGCTCTTACATTTGGGAAGGGGATTGATACAGAGCATGTATGATTCTCTGCGGAATGAGCTTAACCACGATGTAGCCACTCAATGAGTGATGGACAGGATGGGTTATTCTCCGAAAGAGATATAGGAGTTCAGATCGGAAGGCTACTAAGGAAAAGATTTCCTAGTGCATAAGGAAGCTAAAAGAGCAAATCATAAATAGAAGAAAAAATTGTTGGATAGACTGATACTATACAAGGATCTATTAGTTTTGGATGCTTTTAAACACAATAAGCGAACACTCTGGAATTTTGCATTCCATGCACACACAATAGTCTACCGGTTTCATTGTTCCATCAACTACATTATTTCTGTCCATTTCACAAATTCCTTTTGAACATTAAGATAGAGTTGCAGAAAATCAGTCCTCAACTGCCGTTGCAAGATGTAATGAAATGAAAGACGATGCCTTGACAGAAAATTTCAACATATAGAAGCCACATAAACGAGCACAAAGATTTACAGTCCTCGTACTTACCTCCAACGTACACTGGAAAACAGCTTCAAATATTCTAGGTACATCTTCTATCATTGCAGCTTTGTACCTTTGTCCAGAAAAGGAAAACATCAGAAAGAGATATCTGACAGCAAGAAACTAACAGGGAACAGAGCATTTTGCAGTGATCTATATTGCCTCCAGGCTGCCAGCACAGCAGAGAGTGTGAAGATCTAAGACTGATGCAGCAGCAGCAGCAAAGCCTCAATCCCAAATTAGTTCGGGTTGGCTCAGACTCACAAGTAAAAAATATAAAACTAGCAAGGCCTTAAAGAGCAGCGATGTTTAACAGCATATAACAAAGATGCAAGTCTGCAACAAAGGCAACTCTTACTATATCCATTTGGTCAAGTATAAATGCATGTGCATTTGCAATTTCACAAATAGAGATTCTAACTGTCACCTTCCACCAATGACACTACCGACTAGATGTTTGAGATCAACAGTTAGTTAAGTTGATATTAATTAGTCCAACCCTCACACTATCTTTCAACCCATCTACTCATCCAATTAAATTAACAAGAACCACAGGAGCTAGCAGTAAGAAAATTCTCTTGAAGATGAATAAAATCTATCGTGCTACAAGGAGCAGAATGTTCAGATGTAAACACTAAATAATAGTAGATTCAAGAACTACTGATCTGATCTTACTAAGAAAGTGCAACATACTTGTTTATAATTGTTGCAAAAAGTGACAAAACTTCTGATTCTCTAGCATCAGGCAAATTCCTAGCATAATCACCAAGAACAGGATCCATCATTGGGGGCACGAACTGCTTCCCAATTTGTGTCTGGTCTTCGGCCTTGTCCAAAAATGTCTCAATGAGCTTAAGTGTCTCCCTCTTAACAGATCTGTTTGGTAACACATTAAAAACCAAATAAATTTTAAATATCCATTACATCTGAAACAAAACCCAAACGAGGACTCACCGCAAAAGTTTCACATAAGATGTTTTAGATGCATAAGGCCCTCCTTCTGCAATACTGCTTGATATAAGCTCACTATACATTCTGCCAATAAAATTTGAAATCAAGAGAAATGTATTAGCTAATAAGAGCAAGCAAAATATCTCTGGCAAGCTCAAAGCTGTTTCTAAAATAGCATTGAAGAAAACAGTGAAAAGCACACCTGTATACGTTAAGCATGTCCAAAAAGATAAGAGAAATTTGGGATAAAAAGTATGTCCCAAGGGAACTTGCAACACTTGTATTGGTCTGCAAACCAACAATGAGTTGAGTCAATGGCATTAGATCATGGCATAGCAATAAAATTAACAAGTGAGACACCTAACAAGATCATTTAAGACAGTAGAAAATTAACCTAGGGATGGCAATTTCACGCAACCCACTTGGTATTTGGCGTCACAAGGTTACCTGGTTAGGTTGGGTTTTTAACAAGTTTGACCAGAGCCAAAGAAAGCCAAGTGAAAACCCAACCCAGTTTCACCTGGGCATGATATGTGATATCTTCTTATCATATACATGATTTCTCAAGACAAAAGAGATCTTCCATGATTCATATATCCATATGACCAAACTAATTAATATAGATCATTGGTGATGTTTAATGACATAATTATGTATTTTTAAATCACATCTACTGTTAATATTTTAAATGTGACTTCAAAAAATTGAGCATGTAAGATTTTTCAGACTAGTTTATAAAGATATGATTTGGTAGGGTTACATAAAATTTCAAGAGTGAAAAATGTACTTTTAAGAATTTAAAAAATCAAGGTCGGGTATCCAGTCGGTATACAACTAATTATCATAATTATTAAACCCAACCGGGGGTCGACCTCAAAAACAAAAGGATTAAAACAATGTCGTTTTGACCAAAAAAATTATTTTTACAAAAAAAAACAGGTTGAAGGCCGGGTTTTGACTATGTCAGGGGTCGACCTAGGTTTTTGACTAGGTCAGCTGGTTTTTCCTTCTATTTTTTCTTCACCTAGACTAGTTTAGGCCCCGGGTTGGCCAAGTCCCAGGTCGACTTGTCAAGCTGGTTTGGGTTTTATAACTATACTAATTATATTCACCCAAAATGACCAAATGTACATCGAGGGTGGGTGATGGTTATGGGTACACCATGGCGAGGGCAAGTACATAAAAAACCCACCCCAATTTGACCTGACCCATCCCTAAATTTCAACCTTGTTTTAAAACAATGGGTAGTAAAAACCTACATTGAGAAGGTAAGTACATCAAGTTACCAAACTATGACTAAAGGAGAATCATCAAGGTCATTTAAAACAATATCCTTTGTCAAATCCCTTACGAACATGATTTGGATCCTCATAGTGAATTAAAAAAAAAAAAAGCCATACCTGCAATATATTAAGGACAGTTCTGATCACATCTTGATCCTTCAGAAAATCTACACTTTGACGTGCCTGCCCGATAATTTCAGCCCATTTCTGGAAAACAACGCAATCTTATTAGCCTCTTAGCTCTTATAAACAAGAATAAAAATACTAAAATGAAACTGATCCTGAATAGCTCTCACGGTTGGCAAGTAAACTGAAGCAATACTCCTATCTGACAGTTTCCAGGCATCCATTTTGTTCGGTCCTAAAATATGTCTGGTAAAGGTATCTATTCTCCAACAAAAACCATCACTTCAAAATACTTACATATCGAACATAATGATTTCTCATAAAAAAGGGAGCAGTTTTCAAACTGTCAGATGGTAATTGATCTTCAAAAAAATCATATGCCAATTTAATTTAAAATATCAAATTTTAATTATTTAAATGTTTGTCAAATATTGGCTTGGATTTGTTTGGAGATTTTTGTGGCAAGATTTTAAATGGAAAAGAATTGCAATAAGTAAACACAGGAAAAAAAGTTGGATTGTAACTGAACAAGGAACTTTCATATTTTAGTGAGGGGTTCATTAATGTATATATAGGGCCCATCATTATTCATTACATGGTGAAAATCTAGAAAAACCTTGAGACCTTTTTTTCTATATAAAATTATACCTTAAGCTATTTTTATCCTGAGTAGATTTCTTTCACAGAATTGAGGGGGGGGGGGGGAGATCTCAAACAAACCTGGTTAGGAAGATCCATCAACCTCTGCAGGTATTCATCTCTCTTCTGTGGATCAGATTCTGCTTGAATCATATGGCCAACCTGGTGAAAAAAATACAAAAGCAAAGGTCACAAACTTCACACATTTGTAGTGTCAATATGTTAGTCCTCAAAACATATAGATGCATACAGATTCATAAAATGTATGAATTTGATGTGGCTCAAGATCAGCAACAGTCGTTGGTAGGCCTGCTAGAAGTTCAGATACAAACGGCTCACTTTCTCCAACCTGAAAACCAGAGAAGCAGCTTATCAATGAATTTTTGATGCATTGCAATTACAACCCAAAGGCAAAGTGCCAGTGGAAAAATAGAAGTCACCTGTACAATAACAAATTTCCGCTTGCATTTCTGTACAATTTTCAAGAATGTGTCACAGGCCATGTCCTGGAAAATTTCAAGATGCAAGTTACAGTGAAGCTATACAAGAAAATATAACAAATGCAACACCACACTATAACACATAATCGCTAGTCCTCCAATCACTCAAAGGGGTTTATGTAACACTGAAACATGTGACACAAAAATGATAAGATAGTCTACAGTATATCCAGCCTGTCTACACAATAGTATATAGATTATAGAGAAAACAAAATCACCTGCACTCCAGGATGAGTTTCATGCATAAATTCAAACAATTTATTGACAACAGTTTTCAAGAACTTCCAGTGAGCTCTGAGAAATCTTGGGTACTGACCAACAACATACCTGCAATCAGAGCCAGTAAGTTTGAAACAAACAGATATAAAATTTGTGTACTTATACAACCACATCCCTGAAAAATTTACTTTATGCTTCTACAGCTACCAATCTCAGTGGGTACAATCCTTGTCAAGGAACAATCATGTAATTAAATTGAAATACAGTCCGTAGAAAAGTTCTACCTGTCTCTCCCTATTTTTTTCTATTTAAAAAAAAGGTGTGCTGGAGAAACATCAGAAAGTGGTAACCCCAAATTGGTGATAACTATGAGGTACAAAAAGAATCGAAGACGTATAACTCCACGAAATAAGCTCTTAACACCTTCTGCAATCATAAATTCTTACATGATGTTACTTGCAATAACAGCTTTGTTATCTTTCCCTTTCGTGATTTCACATAAATTCAGTAGATCACGAATGACCATCACTAGAAATCTGTTTTCCTGCCACAGAACAAAGATGGTCAAAAGTGTTAATGCATTATTGAAGAACATACGATCATTGCAACAAACAAGTAAGCATTGGCCAATTAAGAAATCTTCAAAATCTGAAATGGATGGGTTATATAACAATATATCATTAAAGGATTGTGCTCGACCGATTGTCATTGAATTGTTTGGTACTTCACCAAAAATAATATCAAACAGGAAGTGGCAACAGGGAGAAAAGGTATGAAACAGTTGACAAAAAACAAATCAGAGATTAAAAAGATTTGACAACCAGGATGAAACTACAATCTCAGAAAAGCAAAACAACAATCACCAGCAAGCTTGCTAGTACTAAACCAAAAATTTGAACAGGTGATGTGACATGCTAACAAGTGTTGACATAAATTGCAACCATTTAATATATGGGCATAACACACTCTTTCATATATATGAGATCCCAAAACATTAGGCAATGAACAACAAACAATTAGTATCATGGAAGAAATTAAGAGGTCATGAAATGATTTATAATGAAGGATCCTATAATATGGCAAGACAATGAGAACACAATTTTTTCTTTTGAATCATGAGAACAAAATTCACACACATTTCACTGGTATATCATCAAGGAGTTAAAAGCAAATAAGAAACTACAATTCCATCCCTTCTATATTAGGTCCAGGTTAAAAACAATGTTTCCTCATGCTACAAAAAATTTCCATTTGTACATGCTACAAAATTTCATACAAAAACTTAAGTGTCTTGAAGGCATTATGCAACTACAAAAAGATCCAAGTGTTAATTGATAAACTTTCCTATTTCCAGTAAGGATGTTTCAACAAACTAAGCCTCCATTGATCCAGAAAAGGCAGTTACCTGTTCTTCCATCATGGATCCAGATATGGATCCAATTGCCCAGCATAAAGTGTTCAAATTGTTCCAATTCCAATCTTCACCACTCAGTTGTTTACTTAATTTCTTCAGCATCTATGTGGCACCAAAAAGGGAAGACAGCAACATCTATATTAAGATACCACACTTCATCGTATAGAAGAGAAGCAAATAAAAAACCAATATACATTCACTAAAGATATGCTTGTTCTCTCATCTGATACCTTAATGTACTATATTCACTATACTCGTTTTTTCATCTGAATATCTTGATGTACTTCACAAAAGAGAGGTTAAGAAGTAAACAAGCTGAAGCAAGGAAGATATTACAACTGTGAAAGCATGCAACAAATCGGTAACACAACAAAAGGAAACCCAAGGCAGAAAAGAAAAAAATTACAAAGAAAGTTGTCTTTTCACAAAGAAAAGTTCTTGAAAAGGCTAACCGTTATACATAGTAGGAATACTGGAGCAGATCAGAGCTCTAAAGAAAGCTAAACGAATTAATTCATTTATTAATCACACATTATGAATCTAAAGCTTTAAACTAAAAACAAAATAGCTGAAAGATGCATGGACAGCATTCCTAAAATAAATTCCACAGTCAATGAGTTCAGTGACAAGCTCTTACCTGCTTTTCAGTATCCTCGTGATCAAGATGTGACAAATAGATTAGTGTTTCCCTCATAATCTGCATAATTGCATTTTGATTAACCTTAGAAACTGGTGTCGTAAAATAGTCGAAAACAGAGAATTAAGGCCAATGCATATATACTAAAAGATAAGATCTCCACAACAAAAACATACTGATACCGAAAAGCAGTTTGAAATTTGACATCCTGCCCGTTAACAGAATAGGCCTAGCTTTGGACATTGTTAAAGCAAGCATTACAACTAACAACCAAATGTTGAATGTTTTGAAATCTTGTATTAAAAAAATTTACAGTACCTCGGCAAATTATGCACATTATATATAAACCGATCTTTTTCAGCATGTAAAATGAAGCTGCACCCATAAATCATGCCCTATGCACCTCAAGTCTGTATCTTGGTTATCCACAGTTCAATCATGGACATAAAAGTTTCATTTTTCAAATTTTCAAAATAATCACCAGTACACACTTTAATCAACACTCTATTTGAGCTAGCACAAGGCCCTAAATACACTAATTGATTCAAAAAAATGCTCCATGTCCATATTCAAAGGCCAATAAGAAATGATTACATAAAGGCACCAGCCAAGTAACGATATATCACCTTATATTGAACAAGAACATCATTATCCTTCATGGTTTCACGAACAATATTACCATTTTCATCTTCAACTATCAAAACCTCCTCAGGTTTAGCCATTCGACAGATCATAAGCATTCGCAACTTGGACATTGGAGTAGCATAAAGCTGCCTCCTCTGCACAATTTGTGACCCTAAACCATCAACCATGCCATGTAGCAAAGGCATCTGCAGATTCCGAGAATTGATAGTCTAGAATCAGTGATCTCCATTGAAGAATGGAAGTGTTGAACAAGAAACTTGTAACCGATTCATAATGATGAAAATGCAAGAATTTCTAATATCTGCACATTATATATGTAAAATGAGAAAACAATGAACTACATGAAGCAGATAAGATTGTCTGCAAATATGAGCAGAGTGCAAGACATCAAACAAAATACACAAGAAAATTTTCAAACATCTAAAATATTGTCACACTTCTTATTGGATATTTACCCACGTTGTTTTACTGAAAAATGTAGTATCCCACATGGGAAAAGGCATTTTGAAAAAGGGAGGAGAAGAAATACATAGTAATGGATATCCTCCACAACAAACAAGAAAAAAAAAAAAACATCAATAAAACATGACAATACTATCTATATAAAAATCGATCCATTAAAGAGACTCCTAGAAAATTTACAGCTACTTCAGGGTTGTCTGAAATATGATGTGTTTCACAAGAGATGCAAAGGGATAATGGTATGTATTATTGTAAGGCAACGAAAAACAGAAGTCAGAATTAGTAAAAGGAGAACCACAATGCAGCAGAATGACACAATAGCTGAACACCACATTACTCCACTTGCCAACCACCATCTGGTAATAAATACATTCTACCTGCAGTCCCATCATGTTTACAGCCACTGCAGGGTTGTCCAAATTATGGCGTGCCTCGAAAAGCTCCAAAACCAAGGAGTTCCAATAGTCCAAGCAAACCTATAAAGCGTGCAAGGCAGCAAGACTAGTCATATTATCAGACTTGGAATTACATGATAATTCACATATACAGACATGCATACTACAACACCAGTACATGTGTGCACCCACACATACACATTGAGAAAGATGAAGGAGAGCAAGAGAAGGAAAATAACTTCACCTTAAAAACCTCTGTGTCATCAACATAACAGATGTTAATTAGATACTCGAGACCCATTAGCAGAGCAGTTATGTTCTCCTGAGTAGACTCCAGCACTTGAATATGAGACTGCAAAGAGATGAAGGCATCTGTAATTTCATCTCTTTTACAGGGTAAACATTTTTTTTTAACGGGAAATACATGCAATCTTGAGACAATGCCTAGAGGCCTTGATGCAAAATACAGAGAAAACAAAAATATCTCAAGCTAAGCATACAAATTCTACCATATGGATCTACTTTGCAAAATCATCATGACCCAAAATTTCAGTCATCAACAGTCAACTTCAAAATATTCCATGAACAAGCAATGAGCTCACATATGAGATTAAGCTGTTTTTTTTTTCTGAATGATAGCACATTTAAGTCATCTTTTTGTCTTGTTCTATGAAACATAACAGAGATTCCTCAATTCAACAGTACAGCAGTTGGAAACTAATTGGAATCATTTTGATGGGGACAACAAAAGCAGAAATTGTCTTTTTCTGGACAAGGCTATTTCAGTAAATTTCTAGATTTACTGGAAAATTGTCTAGGTATAGTATTTTAGTTCTCTTAGGCTCCGTTTGTTTGCAGGAAAGTGGTTTCTTTTTGGAAAGTGAATTCCGGGGAAAGTGAATTCCTGGAAAGTGAATTCCGGAAAAGTATTTTCCGATGTTTGGTAGTGTTATAAAAAATGAACTGGAAAACACTTTCCAGTGTTTGGTTGTGTTATGGAAAATGAACTGGAAAATAATTTATTAATGAATTAATTTTTTTTCAAGTTTATCTAATATATATAAAATATTTAATCACTTACAATAAAAAAAAATGAAATCTAAAAAGTATAATGATGAATTATTTTTATTATTTGGGTTTTTTTTTTTGGTATAAAGAATTTTTTAAAAGATAAATACATACAAAAATATTTTTATGGGTTTTTTGGATAAATATTTTTTTTTTGTACGGGTAAAGGCAGTTATCTCTTTAATATCCCTTTAATATATATCAAATAAATTAAACACTACTTTATCCATATATAACAAATATAATCAAACACTAATCATAAATTAATCAAAAAAAAAAATAAAACACAAATTTATGTTTATTAGAGGGTTTTGTTATAATTCCCATCCCATTTCCACTCTTATATAATTAATTCCCCATTTCCCCTCTTTATTATTCCCCAGTAACATTACGGAAATGCAATGTTCCCATTCCCCTCTCCTCCCTCTCTCGGTTCAGTTCCCCTCTCCCCATTCCCCTCTCCCTCTCGGGTCAGTTCTCATTCCCCTCTCTCGGTTCCCCCAATTCCTCTGTTATCATTTCCCTCACCCTCTGGGGTTCTCCAATTCCCCTGTTTCCTCACAGAAATCCCAGAAATGACGCCCCCCCTCTGTTCACAAAAATGGCGCCCCCCTGTTTTGCCTCTCTGTCACAGTAATCTCCCCCCCCACCGGTTTTGTCTCTCTGTGATTGATGAAGAAAAAATGTGTTGTTTATGGGTTGCTTGATTAATTTTCTGTTTTGCATCTCTTTCACAGTAATCTCCCCCCCCCCATCGGTTTTGTCTCTCTGTGATTGATGAAGAAAAAATATGTGGGTTGCTTGATTAATTTTCTGTTTTGCCTCTATGTCACAGTAATCTCCCCCCCCACCGGTTTTGTCTCTCTGTGATTGATGAAGAAAAAATATGTGGGTTGCTTGATTAATTTTCGGTTTTGCCTCTATGTCACAGTAATCTCATTTGCTCCAGAAAAATGCTCTCCTGCTCAGCTTCCAATTTCAATTGATTTTGATGAAATAAAAGAGAAAGACAGACAGTAGTATTTGAGCAAATGAACGGAGGAGAAAAAAGGAAAGTGTTTTCCTTTCTTTAACAGAAGGAAAACACTTTCCTTCCACAGTGTTGCTTTTTTAACTTTGACCGGAATTTAAATTCCGTTGACTCCTTTTCCAAATGTTACCAAACATGGGAAAAGCAGGAAAGTGAATTCCAGGAATTCACTTTCCTGCAAACAAACATGCTCTTAAAGTTATTAGGTTTTCCTATTCTAAATAGGACTAGTTAGTGTTGTCAAAGGCAAAAGGCGCGAAGCTTGTACGAAGCCCGAGGCACTAGGCGCATGCCCGAATGAACCAAGGCTATATGCTATAAATTAAAAAATATATATATTATATTATATTATATAAATCTAAAATATGTATCTTCCCAATTAAGATTAGATCATTAGAAAATCAAAATAAAATATAAATTACCATAACAGTCATATAAAGTTATATTTTTCACCCTTGAAACAAAATAAGATAATTTAAAGTAGAAAGTAGCCAAATAGATTAAAAGCAAAATTAAATATCATCATCATTATTCATTAATCTTCGAAAACATCTCCATCCATGCTTTCCTCTTCTTCACTTGAATCCACCATATTCTCCATTTCATGATTACCGTCAAACTCCTCATCTCTCAAACTATATAGCAGTTGTGTAGAAAAAATTAAAGTATTAACTGTACAGATGTGTTGTTCTTTGACTCCCACTATTTAAAAAAAAAGTGTGGTTGGTGTTTCTCTTCTAAGTGTCCTTCATTGTCCGTTTGTCTCCCACTTTAATTATTTTTTTACCATAATCTTTGTTTTTTACTAAAAAAAAAGAGCCTAAGTTGTTTCTTGTGGTAAATTTTTTAAAAAAATGGAGAAATAGGTCAAAACATAAATCATTTAAAAAAAATCCAACAAAAAAGGAAGAGCTTCAAGCAGGCACTAGCCTTAGTGCCTTGCACCCATTCACAAGGTGCCCGCCTAGGCGACGCCTCATTGAAATCCAACACCTAAGGCTAATAAAGGCATTGGGGCCTTGCCTCGCTTAGGCGAGTGCCTCGGCACCTCTTGACAACACCGGGACTAGTTATGTTGGAGGTTTAGGATCCCAAGTCCTTCTTAGATTAGGAATGCTAAAACTCTATAAATAAGCATGTAATCTTCCAATTTTTTTACTACAGTTGATGAATAAAATTCCAGCAATTTGCTTTTGATTGTGTTACTCAATCTCCCTTAAGTGTGACTCCTAAAAACCCTAGGTCATAAGCTTAGGTTTTTTACTATAATCTTTGTTTAAAAAAAAAAAAAAAAAAACCTAAGTTGTTTCTTGTGGTAAATTAAAAAAAAAATGGAGAAATAGGTCAAAACATAAATCATTTAAAAAAAAATCCAACAAAAAAGGAAGAGCTTCAAGCAAGCACTAGCCTTAGTGCCTTCACCCACCTAGGCGACACCTCATTGAATCCAACGCCTAAGGCTAATAAAGGCATTGGGGCCTCGCCTCGCCTAGGCGAGCGCCTCGGCACCTCTTGACAACACCGGGACTAGTTATGTTGGAGGTTTAGGATCCCAAGTCCTTCTTAGATTAGGAATGCTAAAACTCTATAAATAAGCATGTAATCTTTCAATATTTTGACTACAGTTGATGAATAAAATTCCAGCAGAAGCTTAGGTTTTTCTGTCCTCTAGTTGTGACTCCTACTCCTAGAAACCCTATTGGTGTGACTAATAGTTTATACAATTCCCAGCATACAAAACCCTTCAATCTAACCTTAAAACACTTACCAATAACCCCTAAACAGCCTCTCACACACACGTAATCAACCCCACAACAATTACCCATCAAAGATTCAGCCTAAATTCTCCTAAAATTACTTTCCACACCACTGTTGATAGCCCTAAACAGCCATGAAATTCAGATCCAGAACAGCCCTCAAAGCTATTCTGCATCACATTTCTATGTCAAACATGTCCTTATCTTGGGCCAAATTTTGTGAGAGGTTCAGAAACCATTTCATCTCTTACCATTTTAACCCACCCCAACAGAGGTCCCTCCTCTGCTCTCATTGTCCATTGATTCAATTCTAATAAAAACAACCACATTGCTAACCATTACTGACATCTAAGAGTCTAATTATATCTAACATATGTGTGTTAAAACTACTTAGAACAAGAGGTGATTATTATCAAGAAGCAATCAAAACAAAAATTACAAAACCATAATTTTTCTTTGTTCTAATATTCACATTAGCATTTCTTGGGCTAAGCTCTTAAGAATTTACAAGAGGAATTATTAACTTGCTGAGAAATGAATACTACCTTATAAAACGAGGTGAAAAACAGCGCCAGATTCTGAATGAATGCCTAAGCATGCAACAAAAACGTCAGAGAAAATTAGTATTGAACATTAATCCTTGAGAGAACAAATTGCATTTTATTAGCAACACAGACTTGTTCTTCGCTAGATCCATTTGCATAAGCCTCTGGGATATTAGTGGTTAGTGGAAGAATGGCCTACAAAAAAAAAATTTTAAAAAAAGAAGAGAAACAGAAGCAGCTTAGAAACAGATATCACAATTATATAAATTGATACGCATATCCCAATTGGGTTGGAGTTCCCATATCTGAACTAAGATGCCCCATTGTACCTGCAACTGGACCATGAAAAAACTATACATCTTAACATACTGTATGTTATAGAAATCCCCGAAATTAAGAGCCGCGACCTGTAAATTTCAGACAATAAACCAATCAACACTTAACAGTCCAAGAGAAAACATTCTTCTTTTGAAATACAGCATACCTCTGTCAAACACTGAAGGGTAAGGTTCCGATACGATGGCATTGGAAAAAATTTCAGAAGTGTTTCAAGCTGTAAAGCATAGCAGGAAGACAACATTTGATGTGAGTACATACCATGAGAACAAGAATAACTAATGCAAGTTGACACCTATAAATCCAATTGTTTCTGTAACAACTATTCTTTTCATGAAATTTTCTGTCTGAAAGCTATTGATGAAGATTTTACATCCAATTTAACATACCAAGGGAGATTCAAAAATATAGCCCAAAGGAATCCAAGAAAGAAAAGCATGCAAGGTGGACAATGTTGCTCGAATAAGCTCGGTTCTTTGAGAAGCTGACAAGACATACAAGCATAGCTCATGGATGAGTTGAAACTCGCTGTAAACAACCAAACACAACTCTTAGTGAAATAAATTGCACAAATACATAACCAAAAAAGGGACAGTATGATAACAGAGAAGAGGTCAAGAAGAATTGCTGCAGTTTCATATAACATAAGTTGTCAGTGAAGTCCAAGCAATACACACACCAAGACTAGGGAAGCAGCACACTCTACACAATCATTACAAAGTATATTGGCACACCATTTACCAATACGCTAACTGTCAAGAATCAAGCAAGAAAACAAAGCATTTCAAGAAATACTTGAATGAAAGACAAGTGATATTTGTCTCAGTGTTTATCACTAGGTCAAGATGACTCCCACCATTTCCAACTTAAGTTAGAAACTAAACTCAAAAAAATCAAACAACTAGAATTCATGTAGATTTCAGCAGCTCCCGCTGCCAATATTAACTGCCTTTGTGTGCACAGACACAGAAACACAATAAACACATATAGAGTAGCTTTGGGGGAGCTTTATGTTTAGGGCTGACATGTGAACAAGAACAAGCTCCATTTGGATCGACATATAGAATATTAAAGTGTTCAATGTATTTTATTTTCTTGGAATTATGATCAAGAAACATAAGAAAGGTGCTTAGTTGGAGTTGTTTTAGTAGAAAATTTCAATTATACGGTCTTTGGCATTATATCACACAAATCATATGCATGGTTAATTAAAGTGTTTTTCACATAAAAGAAGTAATGTCTCATAGAATGATCGACATTGTTATTTATAATTTTTTTTACAATGGTTTCCATTTTGAAACACCATCGATTTTGGTTCTGTGAAGTGAGGGATTTCAGAAAGTTATAAATGATGATCCAAATTGAAAAACAAGCCATGCAAAAACAACTAGTTTTTATGTGTGACTATCCTGTAACTTCAAACATCCACAAGGAAATAGATGGCACTACAGCACTTAGAGAAGTGAAAGCCCAAAGCAATTACCTGTTTAATGATTGTTTAAGCTCTTTGATCTTCTGTTGAGTCATCTCTCCTCGTGAGAAATCAAAAACTTCTTCACTAAGAAGCTGCAATAGCTTATATTAGCTACATATTGCAAAACAAAGTATCATCCAAATATGTGTTTATCTACACACACACACACACAGAGACTTACTTTCAATATAACCATGCAATTCTCACAAATAGTTTCACTAGTTTTTGCTGCAGCAACAAGATCAGGGATAAAGCTTCGCCATCTAGCAGGCCACTCATGCTTGAGTATCTATATATGATCAGTTACCGAAATTATTCATGTTATAATAAGGTAATAGCATGTGTTTGAATAAAACAAACCAAAACTAACATTAACTATCAGTACAGAAATTATTCATGTTATAATAAGGTAATAAAATGTGTTCAAATAAACCAAACCAAAACTTGCATCAATTAAAGCTAAAAATATAAATAGAAAACTTAAAATTTCAATCTGAATAATAACTGAGAATTAAAGATTTCTTGAATTAAATGAAAACTTGAAAAACCACACTAGAGTGACTAGCTGTACATAAAAAGCAATCCCAAAATAAGTGTCTCCAATTGCTATAATATAGTGCATGGCACGAGATAGGATATCCAAAAAATCACCAAAACTAACCATCCATGGATTCTTAGTTTTAATCATACCTGAACCAAAGTAACATTGAGCTTGTTTACATATAGCCTTTCCATCCGAAAAGAGGCCTCATTACTTGAAAGCTATTTAAGAGATGAAAAAATGGTAAAATTATCAATAACAGGTAACGAGAAGTTCAATATATGAAAGAAAATAGTGAAGCTCAATCATTCCCAAAACTACAGCTTTGAGAAGTAAATACCTGTACAATGACTTCAGAAATGTAATTTTTCATTCCATCTCGTTGTTCAACAGGCAATGCATTCCATCTATACTTTATAACGCCCTCTAGGACCTACATAAAAATGTAAAACGTCCAAAAACAGCTGCTCAGTCACTTGGTTCTCCAAAGCACTAAATCATCATCTAGTTAATTGCCAATACCACAAAAGTAAATGCATCAATCCACATCTTGGACAAGACTTACAGAAAAAACACAGAATAATCTCTTGTAAAATCATTGTCGCACGTCCAATCATCACCTCAAAGATATGAGTAAACAAAAATAAATGAATAAATAAATACTCCATAATGTATGCATTACATTGCATAAATTACAGAACTCCCCTTTCATGTGAAAAGGGTAGCTATGGACTTATTTTAGAAAAAATACAGAAGAGTCAAAGCAAAAGGACATATATTCTCCCTAATTTCTATTGCAGATGAAGAAAAAACATTATTTAATATCAGTCTTGAGCCTTTTAAACATCATCAATCTGTGCCTTTTCCCTTTAGAGTAATGGGCTTCCTATACATATGCCAGACATCACCTTTGAGGTCTATAAGCTTCCTGTATGTTTTGTAGACATCAGTCATTAGGTTGTTCCTTTTATTAACACAACCAAGAAAATAATCCCCTAGGCTAAAGTCAAAAGAAAAGGGTATTCTTATGTTTATTTCCATTGCTTCTAGCCGTACCTCAAACAATATCTATTTTAGTAGATCATTAGATGTGTAAGCAATGGATGAGCATCCATAATTCCGACCCTGAGAAGGCATACAGACTCATCCACAAACATTTTATCGTGTCTACACTCTGCATAGTCCATCCAACCACTGATAGGGTATGTGAGGCTGCCCTCCTATGTCCTTGCAGGATCTTGGTGCATCTATAGTACTAGCACCTGGGCATATATCCAGGAGTATCATGCCAGTGACAAGAGAGAGACCATCTTGAAAGTTCTTGAGGAGGTAATTTGACCATAGCAGATGTCTTTATGCCCCATGATGTTTCTGAAAGATCTTTTTCAGCATCATCCAAATGGCTAAATTAACCTTCTATTCAATTCCTATAAGCATGTATAACAATCAAGCAATGCGCAATTTCTTTGCAGGAATGATAGAAATGAAAACAGGATTCAGGTCAAAAGCTCAAGGTGGCACATGACTCTCTTCTACACATTGAAACACAGATGCCTCTTTCATACAAATTGGAAACATCATTTCCTATCACTACAATGGTAGATAAAAGATTGGTTGTACTGCATAAGTGAGAATTAGAGCTAAGTTCTGTTCTGTTAGGCTCTTTACTACAACATCTCAAAAACTGATAAGAAGAAAACAAGTCATCAAGCAGCAACTACCATAATACTAGCTTAGTCACAACAGATGAATGCAACAGTCTCAGCTAGATTTAAACAAATATATATAAAAGTGTTCTAGAGCTTTCACAAGTAATGCCTACAGCTAGATGCCAAATTATGACTAAAATATCTGTAACAACAGACAACAAAGTTGAACCATGATGACTTGCTTCATAATTTACAAAAAGAATTATCCTCCTAGGCAATAAATAAAAAAACAAAATTGCAATGCATCATATAACAACTAACCTGCAAGGCAAAGAACTTGGTGTTGAGGTTCTTTGTATTTTGTAGAATGTGCACCACTTGGAGCCACATATCTGGATTGTTTTGCAAGTCCTGCAAAATACGGTCAGCAGCTACCCTCTGTAGACAATAGAGAGGGGAGAAATTTAGCTCTGCAGGCAAAACCAAAACAACCAAAAACAGGAACCAAATTCGAAGACATCTAGTAAAAAATGAGAAACACCAACCCCCTGTGCAATAGACAATTTGAGCAACAATAATAATCATTATTACCGCATTTCAAATTCAAAATGGAAATAACCCCATCTTTGATACAAAATATAATAAACTTCCATTCAATAATAATGAAGCAAGTCGCACGCCCGCTCATTCGTCCGTTTATTTTCACACTTTGCAGTACCAAATACAACATAAATAGCAAAATCCCTCTTACGAGAGCTTTAAACCCTAAAAAAATATATAAAGTCCATTGCTGACTAGCTAACAAGTAGAAACACTCTTACTAAACCCTAAACCTAGGATTGAAGAAGAGTTGAATTGTTATATAGGCCTTCGCATTTGAAATGGAATAAAGAAAACCTGACCTCTTCTTTGGATCCAGTGCCATAGAAGGCAGCTACAGTAGCATCCAGTAAAGGAACATCAATCGCCTGACTTAAATCCCTAAATTTCTCTGCCGCCATAACCAAAGAAGCCATTATTACTGGATTTCGAACCCGCACAAAAACCCTCGCTGCCTCCACCACTGCTACTTCGACCAGCAAACCCGAAGAGAGAAACTAAACGGGAAGGCGGTGTTTCTAGAGAGGGAAAAGAGAAAGTGGAAGGGTTTTATGTTCGTTGTAGTGAGCGAACAGTTTAGAGAGAGAGAGAGAGAGAGAGAGAGAGGATAATTTATATTTATATATGCGCGAAAGACTGCTTGAATTTTAAGCAGAGAGGGGGAGAGATATAGACTTTGAATTTCTAGCTTTTTTATTTCACTTTCCTTTTCTCAATTTTTCATTTAATTCATTAATAAAAAAAGCTTTTCAATCCCTAAAATTTTAAATTTTGATTCAATAGAACCCTCTTACAGTAATTTGATAAGATCAAACTTCTACTTTTAGTTAATATTTAAATGATATCGCATACATCATTATATTTAAAAATATAATATATAAATTTGTTATTTGTTAATATTGTTTATATTGAAAATGAAGAAAAATCATAAAATAATTTGAAAAGTTAAGAAAACCACAAAATACTAGAACTGTAATAAAAGAAACCCCAAAAGCTCAAAGGAAGACTATTTTCACGTTTTTGTAATGTTACAAGGAAATAATCATCAACTAATAAATCAACAATATGGTGACAAAACCAATAATCACTAACAAACATAAAACCAATAATAATTAATTAATAAATAAATAATATATTTGATAAAAAAAAGATATTAATATCAATTATTTGTTACGGGTTTGATTAATAAATTAAAAGATTGTAATAAAAATTTTTAAATATGCATTACAAATGATTTATAATTATACTATTTACTAAGAAGGAAAAAATTGAGTAAACATGTATTTGATCCTCTTCTTTTTATTTTTTAATGTTCAATTTTTAATTTGTGTTTGTTATTAAGATTTAACTTGTTGTAGAGGAAATTTAGGCGGGTAAAAAATTAATAAAAGATTATCACTTTTTTTAATATAATCATGACATCTAAATTGGTCTAATAGAGATTCTACATAAGAATTTTGTTATTAAAAAGAATATAAAAATCATCCTAAAATATTTTATTTATTATAAGATGTTAAGAGTTTGTTTTAATAACCATGTTGTAAGTTATGCTTTATATTATGTTGTATAAGTTAATATATGTGTTTATTATCATGGTAAAAACTAAATGAACCTAAAAAAAAGTGATTTTGGATTTGGACCAAAAAAAGACTCGATCCTCACTTTTTACGATAACAAGCTTTGTATATAAAAGAAGGGTAAATGATTAATTAATCTTGAATTTGTTCCTAATTATTATAGTGAAAATGTGTTTAAAAGCCATTATTCATGTTTAATGAACATGCAATGAGTTGAATTAACCTAGCATAAATTTGCTCACTTTGGGAAAAAAGAAATTTATTTTCAAAAGCAAACATTTGTTTAAAAATACCAAAGCATAACAAAAACAAACAAACAAAAATACATATAGATATATCCCGAAGACTTAGAAAGCCTAATCCAAGATATCTTAATGTGTTAACCACAAAACAAGGAAGATCAAGTCATATTGATGTTAATGTTGGAGCTGGAGCTATTTAGAAGGAAGGGAAGTCATGAACCAAATGCTTGTCTTTAGGCACAGGGTTGGGAAATATAGTTAAGTTTGTTTAAAGGTTAGTTGAGATTATTTGGGAGATAGTCATTGGTTGATTTCTTTAAATAAGCATTTAGGACAAGTAGTTTAGGTATAGAATTTGATTGTAATCATGATGTTATCTCCAGCCTAAATTGGAGAGTTATTTAGCAATTTACTATTTTAGTTTGAGTCAATTTTTGGGTTCTATCATATTTGGTATCAGAGCAAATTATGGCCACTAATAAAGAGAGACTTGATAGGTTGGAGTTTGAATTTCCATGGGTATATGATGGCTTGATGAGATTAGCAGTTGAGATGGGGAGACACAAGTTCAAATGCAAGGGATAGAGGCCCAATTAAAAGAGGTCCCTAACTCTTTATCTGGATTATGTCTTTCTTGGGAAAAGTCATCCTAGAATTATGGTGAGAAAGGCATTACTTCTTGAGGATGGCACACTAAAGAGGGAGGGTTCCATTACTTATGATTCACTAAGATGGATTTTCCAAATTTTTTTGGTGATGACCCAACTGAATGGCTTAATAAAGCTTCTCGGTACTTTAAATTTCAAGAGACTGTGGAGGAACGGAGGGTTGCTCTAGCATCTTTTCACCTAGAGGGTGAACCTAACCAGTGGTGGTGGCAATAACTCAAACAGGTTCAAAAAAAATAAAGGACTAAAGATTGCTTAGAGCTTATTTGAATGGGAGATCATAACTCGTTTTGGTCCTACTATGAGTGCTTTGATGAAGCCTTGTTATGAGTTAAGCAAACTAGCACTCTTAGGGACTATCAACGTGAATTTAAGAGGTTGGCCAATAGGGTTGTTAAGTGGCCTCAATTCGCCCTAATTAGCAGTTTCATTGAAGGCCTAAAGGATGAAATTACAGATGAGGTGCACATGGCTAAACCATATACCTTGCAAGAAGCTATTAGGATAGCCAAAATGAAAGATGACCAGCTCAAAAGAATAGAAGCAGTATGACTTGCACTTCTATAATGCCTTCTCCAAAATAGGTGGTTAGCTTTCTAGTTAAGCGCCTATCATAGGAAGAAATGTAGTGAAGAAGGGATAGAGTCCTTTGCTTCAACTGCAACAAGCATTTCACCCCCAGCCATAGGTGTCGCACCCTACAAATATTTTTGATTGAAGAAGGAGAAGACGATGAGGGTGAAACTAATGGCCATGGACTCAAATTTGGGAAAATAACTAAAGAGTTAAAGCATGAAGTAGGAGGAGAGCAAGCATAAATCACTCTCTATGTTTTTCAAGTTGGAAGGGGCCTCATACCATAAAATTGCAGGCGTTCATTGGCAAACAACCTATTACTATACTGGTTGATAGTGGCTTGAGCCATAACTTTGTAAGTTACAGAGTTGCTCGCCACCTTCATTTACCAATTACTTCTACCAAGAAATTCAATGTGAAGATTGTTGATGGAGGACAACTTTCTTGCCAAAAGAAATATGAAGCAGCATAGCGGGAGATCCAAGGTTTTTGTTTTGCGGTCACATTATTTTCTCTCCCATTACAAGGACTGGATGTAGTCTTGGGTATATAGTAGCTAGTGGAGTTGGGACCGGTCTTGTGTGATTGGCGCAACTTGACTATGAGATTTAACTAGTAAAGAGATCCAATGGAATTGCATGGCTAAAAGGATTCTTTTCTACAAAGATTATTGTATAACCTCTTTAAAAAGAAATTGAAGATGGAAAGGCCTTATTAGCAGTAGTGGTCAGGGAAATTGAAGATAGTGAAGGAAGAGGTGCTTAGGTGTTGTTGGCACGAGTAGGCTCTTAGAAAATTTTGCTGTAATTTTTAAAGAACTGTAATCCTTACCTCCTTACAAAGAAGTGGACTACTGAATCCCACTTAAAGAAGGAGTCTTAGTTGTCAATATGCGCCCTTATAAGTACGCACACTTTTAGAAGAATAAGATTGAATGCTAAGTATCTAAGATGCTGGAAAGCGAGACCATTCATCCTAATCGTAGTCTTTTTTCCTCGCTAATTTTACTAGTTAAAAAAATTGTTCATATAATTCTATACAAATTATAGAGCATTAAATGAAGCTACGATTAAGGATCATGATCAGTACTTAAAAGTGCATTGTTATTAAGGCTTTATATCATCATATTGTACTTTTAGTATCATTAAATTTCCTAACTTAAGCATGTTTTTATAATAACAAGTTTGATAATATAGATAGCTTTAATTTATGGTAAATGCTCATTTTAAATACAGGCATATCTCACAATTCAAAAGATTGATTGATGTGATTGACTATTGAAAGTGAAAAGACAAAGAAAAGGCTAAGGTTAGAGAAGAGATGCTAAATCAAATTGGAACACCATTCAGTCATTTGATCATATCTGGAGTTGTGTGTACGCTTGGTTTATTGTTCTGGAAATTAAAGACATCGGCCTACGACTTTCATGCAGAGTGGAAGACCTAAATCTGCCATTTTTAAATTCAAAGCTTGGCCACAAAAGAGAAGTCAGAATCTGTCATGCAATTCAGCCCAATCACTGCTCAGAATTTTAACCATAGCTAGAGTTCTAGAAGGCAACATAATGTCAAATTTGATGGGTGGAAAGATAAGACAATTTCCAACAACTTTCATGAAGACCACCCGCTTAAGTTCTGATGTTAGTAATGACATTTCATCCAGACAAGAGCTTGAGGGCTATCCACCACGTCTACCAGAAGCACTACTTAGTCTTTTAGCCATATCTCGAGCTTTAGTGATCCAAATGCTCTAAAATGTTGTTGGTAAAAAGGAGATAATTTCCAAAAACTTTGATGAAGAACACTTTGGCAAATTCTTATTACATCAATGTCATTTCATCTAGCCAAAATGCTTGAGTGTTGTTGTCTACCAAGTCTACTAAATCAATAGTTGGCCACTACATCAATAATCAATTACCAAATGAATAGTTTCGAATTTTAGCCTATAAAATGAGGCATTTGCCATTCATTAAGGCATCTTGGTTTTAGATCAAGATCATTTTCTTCTTTTCTCTCTTTGTAATGTTCAAGTTTTATTTCATGTATTATTTTCATTAATCTCTTGTTTATGCTTTTCATTTCCTTTAATACTCTTAGTTAACTTATATGATAATTATGTTTTTATCTTGTTTATTTATGTTCTTCTTCTTCATTGTGTCTAGCTAAGTTAATTATGTCAAGGTGAAAAGGTTTTACTAATGTTGTTAGAATATGTATAATATAAACTAAACATGGACTTCAATGTTTATATCCAAGAAAGTTTGTTATTAATATGTCTTATCTTTTTATCTTAAGGCCCTATTTGTTTGCTGGAAAATAGTTTCCTTTTGAAAAGTGAATTCCGGGAAAGTATTTTCCGATGTTTGGTAGTGTAATGAAAAATAAGTTGGAAAACACTTTCCAGTGTTTGGTCATGTCATGGAAAATAGCTTATTAATATTTTATTTTTCTCAAGTTTATTAAAATAATGAGGAACAAATCGCAATCTAAACATATATAGAAAAATAATAAGGAAAAAGCAAATAGCAATTATAAAAATAAGGACCAAAGTTAATATAAAAATAAAATTTTAAGAGATGAAATTGAAAAATAAATATTCAAAACAAAATATATATAGCAATCAAAAGTTTGAGGATCAAATTTGATATAATCAGTAAATAATAATATTTCTAAATTTTTCACAACTTCGGAAAGTGTTTTCCCCCCAAATTTTTCAGGAAAACACTTTCCTGAAAACCAAGCCAAATTTTCCTTTTACTGGAAAGTGTTTTCCATTGACCAACTTTTCTAATGGCAAACAAACACAAGAAAGTTTGGAAAGTGATTTCCCGGAAACCACTTTCCGGAAAACAAACACAGCTAAAGGGAAAACACTTTCCTGAAAACCAAGTCAAATTTTTCTTTGACTGAAATTGACTGGGAAGTGTTTTTCGTTGACCGGAAAGTGTTTTCCGTTGACCAACTTTTCTAATGACAAACAAACACAAGAAAGTTTGAAAAATGGTTTCCCGGAAACTACTTTCCGGGAAACAAACATGGCCTTACTAATTCTTAATACCTTGCTTGTTAAATGATTAATCTAGATTTGTGTTGTTTAACACTTGGTACAATAAATGCTTGATCCTTCATAGTCTTCGGCCGACATCATTGTTATGAGAGGAACTTGATTTATTGTTAACATAAGTTAACATAAGTTAACATTATGAATTCCTGACAATATTTAAAAGTATGGTGTTGCTAAAATAAGATAATTAATATGATCATGTTAAAAATTTATAATGAACTATTAAGGATAAATCATCCGATTGGAACCTCATTTGTATGTGGTTTCCAGTTGAGTAATAAAAAAACTTTATACTATATTTATTTCTAATACCATTAGTGGATTATCTAACCTTGATATCTGTTTTTATCATTGCTTAATCCTCACATTATTCTCACATCTCAAAGATCTCTTTAACTCTTTGTTAAATTATATATATTATTTATAATTTATATAGTTGACCTCCCTGTGGATCAACCCTGGTCTTGCTGGGTTATTTATTACTTTGATACTCCTGCACTTGGGATGAGACATCAACCCTTTAATCATGTCAGATCGCTTTCCTATATTAACGGTGGATGAAATGATTGATGAGTTACATGGTGCCAAGTATTTTACAAAGTTAGATCTTCAAGCCAGATATCATCAACTTTGAGTTCAACTTGATGAGGTGCACAAGATGACTTTTCAAACTCATAATGGGCATTATGAGTATTTGGTAGGGGTGATCATTTTTGGTTCGGTTCGGTTTTTACCTAAAAAATAACTAAACTGATTTTTTCAAAAAAAATCGAAATTGATGCAAACTGGCCGGTTTCAGTTCGGTTATTTTAGAGCAAAAACCATAACCAACCGATTGGCTCGGTTTTGTCCAGTTTAGCTCGGTTTTTTTTTGTTTGGCTCATTTTTTTCCTGGTTCGGCTCAATTATTAATTTTGGTTCGATTTGGTTTTTCGGTTTCAGACTTATGAAACTGAAACAAAACCGAACTGGTTGGTTTTTGAAATATTCTAATCGGTATAATCAATTTTTTTTCATGATTCGGTTTTTTCAGTTATTTTTTTTGTTTTCTCAGTTTAATCAATTTTTTGGTTTTTTTTACTCACTTCTTGTATTTGGTCATGCCTTTTGGATTGTGTAATGCGCCATCGTCATTCCAAGAAACAATGAATGCCTTTTTTAAGTCATTATTGCATAAGTTTGTTCTTGTGTTCTTCAATGATATTTTGATATATAGTCGTTTGTGGGAAGTGCATTTAAAGCACATTAGAGTTGTCTATAAAATTTTGCAAAGCCAACATTTTTTTTTAAATGCTCCAGGTGTGCATTCAGGCAAGTTAAGGTGGAATATTTAGGGCATTTTATTTCTAATGAAGGAGTACAAGTAAATGAAAGTAAAATTGCAACTATGAAGAATTGGCCAAGGCTTGATAATGTCACCAAGTTATGAGGACTCTTGGGACTCACCGGGTACTACCGTAAGTTCGTGCATACTTATAGTACTATTGTATCCCCACTAACACAATATTGAAGAAAAGAGAATTTTAGTGGGATGAGAAGCCAAAAAAGGCATTTGAAGAGCTAAAAGTCGCCATGACCACAACCCCGACATTGACTATTCATAATTTCAATTAAATCTTTGCAATTGAAATTGATGCTTTAAATGCAAGAATAATGTTGTTTATCCTCAATAACGTCAGCCAATAGCATATTTAAGTGAGCCTTGGGTTCAAGAAAAAAAGCTTAGCCTATTTATTCCAAAGAGATGTTGGCAATTTTCAAAGCAATTCGTTGTTGGAGGCCTTACCTTCTGGGAAAAAAATTTCGAGTTTTGACTAACCAATGTAGCTTACGTTTCTTCCTTGAACAACGAGTTTCTACTCCAGAATAACAAAAATAGTGATTAAGTTGCATGGTTATGAGTATGAAATAATATATAGGTCTGACAAGGAGAATAATGTTGCAGATTCATTGTTTAGAGAAAGTGGGTTACCAACCATTTGGGCTATTTGTAAACCTTAATTCAATGTGTGGGCTGAAATGAGAAGGGCAACATTTGAAAGTCCAAGCATGCTTAAGGATTTCAGCATTAGACGTGGAACTGGGTTTCGATAATGATTTGTTGGTCGCCAGCGATAAGGTTTTCATCAATGATTTATGATTATACAATAGTCTATGGGTGTTGAAGATTTCAGCGTTTATGGTGGAACTGGGTTTTAGTGATGATTTATAGGTCCGCAACGACTTTTTTTTTTTTTGTCAATGATTTCTGTTTCTGCATTAGTCTATGCGCGCTTAAGATTTCAACATCAGTTGTGGAAATGGGTTCTTGTGATGATTTCTGGGTCGGCAGCGACTCTGCTTTCGTCAATGATTTCTGATTATGAGTTACTCTACGCGCGCTGAACATTTCAGCACCGTTGTCGAACTGTGTTTTGTTGATGATTTTTGAGTCAGCAGCGACTCAGTTTTCATCAGTGTTTTCTGATTCTACAGTAGTCGATGCGCGCTGAAGATTTCAGCATCAGTTGTGGAAATGGGTTCCTATGATGATTTCTGGGTCGGCAGCGACTCTGTTTTCGTTAATGATTTCTGATTATGAGTTACTCTACGCGCGCTGAACATTTCAGTGTCGTTGTCGAATTGTGTTCCTTTGATGATTTTTGAGTCAGCAGTGACTTAGTTTTCATCAGTTAGTTTTGATTCTACAATAATCGATGCGCGCTGAAGATTTCAGCATCAGCCGTACAACTGGGTTCCGGTGATGATTTTTGTGTCAGCAGTGATGCTGTTTTTGTCATTGAGTTCTTATTCTGCATCAACTCTGGAACTGGGTTCTGGTGATTATTTCTGGGTCGGCACTGACTTAGTTTTCGTTAATGATTTATGATTTTGCATTAGTCTATGTGCGCTGAAGATTTCAGCGTCACCCTTGAACAGAGTTTCGGTGATGATTTATGGGTCTGCAGTGACTTAGTTTTCATCAATGATTTTTGATTCTGCATTAGTCTAGGTGCGCTTAATATTTCAGTGTTAGCCATAGAACTGGGTTCCGGTGATGATTTATGGGTCGACACCGACTCAGTTTTCATCACTGAGTCTCGATTCTGCATTAGTCTATGTGGCCTGAAGATTTCAGTGTCAGCCGTACAACTGGGTTCCGGTGATGATTTCTAGGTTGGCAATGATTCAGTTTTTGTCAATGATTTTTGATTCTGCATTAGTCTACGCACGCTGAACATTTCAGTGTCATCGTCGAACTGGATTCCGGTGATGATTTTTGGGTCGGCAGTGACCTAGTTTTCGTCAATGATTTTTGACTCTGCAATATTCTATGTGCGCTTAAGATTTCAACTTCAGCCATAGAACAGGGTTGCTGTGATATTTCTGGGTCGGCAGCAATGTAATAGTCCGACCGATACTGTCTAATTTTGAACTGTTACTGTCTAATTTTCAATTGTTACTGTCAAACTGTTACTATCTAATTTTTAACTATTACTATCTAATTTTTAGCTATTACTGTCTAATTTTTCAACTATTACTGCCAAACACTCACCAAATTTTTAACTATATCTAAAGTTCTAAAACTTCATTTTAAGTGAGATTAATCTCGTTAGAAAGCTAAGACATGAGACTACAAGTTCTCTAAAGGGAGGAGAACCTAGTTTTGCCTCCAAGATAGTCAAAATTTCTCATTAACTAATTAGTCATACTGCCTTTCATAATCAGTCACGACTCAGTCTCAGTTGGTAACCCATAACTAGAGTTCTACATCTCCAAATTGAGCAAGACCAGTTTCCTTGGTCAGCTAACATTCAAATCTACAATTTCTATGAGAAACTCGATTCTAATCCCCTCATCCTCCTACCCGAAGTCTCATCGAAAGTTAGGACACAAGTTTGTCCAGATTTGTATCCCCCTCCCCTTCACACAATACTTTCATAAACTACATACCACACACATGAATGAACTTAATCTCAACAATAAGTAGTTTTTCCCCAATTTATGTCTAAGAACCCTAACCTATGATTCAATATCAAGGCATCAATTCTTTATCGAATTACAAAATGAATTTTTTAAGATCATGTTTAGAATACCTTACCCGGTACAAATTAAGATTTTGATCTTCAACCAGTAGAAGATTTTCAACTCCCTCATTTCTTTTCTTCTTGTTCAATTTCTTGGTAATCCTTTGCTCTCAAGTGTTTATCCCATCTATAAGCTCTTAATCTTGGATGGGTTCTTGAAATTTTTGTGTTTCTCTCTTGATTTCTCAAGAATGGGTATAAAAACTCCCTATCTTCTCTCCTTATGGTTTCTATAGAATTTTTTTTGGTGAGGAGAGAGTATTTATACTCTATATTTTCCCTTATTTGCATTTAGGCCTCCTTTTTCCTTTAAGTGTATTATTCTCTTCAATTAAATCTAACCCTCAACAGTACCGGGTTTATTATAATGTCTCGAATTACTTCGCCCGGAAATTTATATTCAAGAATTTTTATTTTTATTTAACCATATGCACGAATTTCTTCACTTTTACTTATTTATTATATATATATATATATTTTTTATCCCGGGGTTTACATTCTCCCCTTCTAATAGAAATTTCGTCCTCAAAATTTAAGTGATGTACCTGAGTTTATAAACAAGTCGGGGAATTTTCATTTCATTTCTGATTCTCTCTCCCATGTTTCTTCCTTGATTTTTTGTGAGCTTTGCCAAAAGACTCTAATGATGGGAACTTTCTTATTATGAAGTTCTTTCTCGCCCCAATCAAGTATCTTTATCGATCTTACCTCAAGCGTTAAGTCTTCTTTTACCTCCATTGGCATTTGAGGTAACACTCTCGAAGGGTCTACATCGGCTTTTCATAACAAAGAAACATGGAACACATTGTGAACCTTGGCCAACTGAGAGGGCAAGTTTATTTCATATGCTACAGGTCCGATACGTTTTCGAATTTCAAATGGTCCAATGAACATCGGAGCTAACTTCCCCTTCATACAGAATCTCAGCATGTGCTTCCATGGAGCTACCTTCATAAATACTTTATCTCCAGGACAAAATTCAAGTGGTCTTCTTCGAATATCTGCATACTTCTTCTGTCTATCCTGAGCCACCTTCATTCGATCCTTAATAATCCTCACCTTTTTTACAGTGATTTGTACTAATTCTACCCCATACAGCTTTCTGTCCCCAACTTCTTCCCAACACAAGGGTGTCCTACACTTTCTGCCATAAAGAGCTTCAAATGGGGCCATTCCAATTGTTGCCTGATAGCTGTTGTTATACGTGAATTCTACTAGTGATAGGTGCTCCTCCTAGTTTCCACCAAATTCCAAGGTACATGCCCTTAGTAAATCCTCTAAGATTTGAATAATTCTCTCAGATTGGCCATCAGTTTTCGGTGATAGGTGCTCCTGCCGGTTTTCAGTGTTCTACTTTTACATGTTGGTAAATAATATACTTTACCATGTAACCAACCACTTCTTTTCTCATATTTGGCCACCAGTAGTACTGGTTCATATCTTGGTACATCTTAGCTCAATCATTGTTTCCTCATTCCAGGTCGCTGGTCCACCCCTAATCACCTTGTCTTTACGGCTGAGAGCATTTGCGACTACATTCGCTTTTCCTAGATGGTAATCTATAATACAGTTATAGTCTTTAATTAATTCTACCCATCTCTGTTGTCGCATATTCAACTCCTTTTGCGACATTAGATATTTAAGGCTCCTATGATCCGTGAAAATTTGGACCCAGGATCCGTATAAGTAGTGCCTCCATACTCGTCAAGCAAAAACTATTGCTATCAATTCTAAGTCATGAACTGGGTAGTTGAATTCATGAGTCTTTAGTTGTCTCGATGCATAGGCAACTACTTTTCCATGCTACATTAGAACACAACCCAGTCCTTTTCTTGAGGGATCACTATAGACTACAAAACCTTCTATTTCGGATGGAATGATTAATACGGGGGTAGTAGTAAACCTTCTCTTCAATTCTTAAAAGCTCTTATCGCACTCCTTTGACCACTTCTATCTTATGTTCTTCCTGGTGAGTCATGTTAATGGAGTTGCTATCGTTGAAAACCCTTTGATAAATCTTCTATAATACCTTGCCAATCCAAGAAAACTATGAATTTCAATTACCATAGTAGGCTGATTAGTACTTAAAAGTGCATGTTTATTAAGGTTTTATATCATCATTTTGCACTTGAAGTATCAATAACTCCTTAACTTAAACATGTTTTATAATAACATATCTAATAATATAAGATACCTTTAATTTATGGTAAATGTTCATCTTAAATGCAGGCTTAACACATAAATGAAAGGATTGGTTGATGAGTTTAAGTATTGAAAGTGGAAGGACAAAGATATGGCCAAACTTAGAAAAGAGATGCCGGTGCAGTCCAAACCGGAACATTGCTCGGTAATTGGATCATATCTGAAGCTCTAGATCTCGTATTTAGGTCCATTTTATATGGATGGAAAGGTAAAACATAGTCCTACAACTTGCATTTGGACACCAAGATCTAAGAAGGCCGTTTTCAAGTCCAAATTATAGGAACAACGAAGAAGTCCGAAGCTGTCCTGCAGCCCAGACACTATTTAGTGTTCAGCCCATATCTTGAGTTCTAGAAGTCCAAATGACCTTATCTTTTTTTTGTTGGAAGTTGAGACAATTTCCTAGAACATTTCTGAGGATTCTGGGCAAATTATGATGTTAGCAATGACGTCTTGTTCAGACAAGAAGATAAGGATTGTTACCAAGTCAAGATGTGGCCACCCACTCATCAATTAGTCAACAAATCAATAGTTCCAAATTTTGGCCTATAAAAGGAGGCACTTACCATGTATTGAGGCATCTTGGTTTCCAGATCAAGATCATGCTCTTGCTTTCTCTCGTTGTATTGCTTATGTCTTGCTTTCATTAATATCAAGTTTATGCATTTCATTTCCTTTCCTTTACTTAGTTAACCTCTTTCTCATTTATGTTCTTATCTTGTTCATTTATGTTTCTTTCTTTCATTATGTTTAGCTAAGTTAATTATGTCAAGGTGAAAAGGGTACACTAATGGTGTAAAAATAAGTATAATATAAACTTAATATGGACCTTAACGTTGGATACTAACATGTTTTATATTTGTTATCTTGTTCACTTTTAATACTTTGCTTGTTAAATGGTTAATCTAGATTTATGTTGTATAACACTTGGTACAACAAATACTTGGCACTTTCATAGCCCATACTGTATGGTATAACCGACACCTGAGCTATGAAAGGAACTTGATTTGTTGTTAACATAAGTTATAATCATGAATGCCTGCCAACATTTACAAGTATTAGCTTTATTCGAATAAGATAACTAATGTAATCATGTTAACAATTTATAATGTGATTGGAACCTCCTTTATGTGTGGTTTCCAATTGAGTAATAAGAGTTTATACTATACTTGTTTGAAGTACCATTAGTGGATCCTCTAACCTTGACATTTATTTTTAGCGTTGTTTAATCCTTATCATCTCAAAGTTCTCATTAATTTCTTCATCTTCTTCTTCTTCTTTTATTATTATTATTATTATTATTATTTGCATTCTGTTTATATTATATAATATATATCTTTGATCTTTTCATAAACTCAGTATATAGGCTGGAAACCCGTGACCCGATCTTTTAGATCATTCTCAGGTATAACAACGCCACGTACTGAGTATTATAATTATTATTATTTTTATTATTGTTCTTATTGTTGTTGTTGTTGTCTTGTTATTTATAATTTATACAATTAACCTCTTTGTGATTCGACCCCAGTCTTGCCGGGTTATTTATTACTTCGACACTCCTGCACTTGGGAAAAGACATCAAGCTTTTGGTCGTGTCAAGTTTTTGGCGCCGTTGTCGGGGAGGTAAAGTCTTTTATAAATTATAATATTTATTTTATTTTCTCTTTTCACTTTTCATTTTATCTAACTTTTGTTTTCTTTGTTTTGTTTTGTTTCTTTTTCTTCTATTTTCTTTTCTTCCTTTTATTCTCTTCTTACACGTGCATGAGAGTTTGGTCACGTACATTAAGTGGTCGACTTTGTAGGGTATCCTCATCATTTTCAGAAAATATGGCCGAAGAAGATAATCAATCGCTTCATAATGAGAATAATGAGAATAACCGTATGAGAACACTTAGAGACCACATGAATCCCACAAGAACAAGTGCACCCTCATGCATAGTTTTCCCTCCTGATGCATCTCATTTTAATTTTAAGCCAGGCATTATGCAACTTTTACCATCTTTTCATGGCTTAGACTTAGAAAATCCATACTTGCATTTAAGGGAATTTGAGGAGGTTTGTTATACCTATAATGACTCAAATTGTAGCATGAACACCATTCAATTAAAGCTTTTTCCTTTTTTATTAAAAGATAAAGCTAAAACATGGCTACAAAATTTAAGACCAGGATTTATTCGTGCTTGGGATGAAATGCAACAACAATTTTTAAAGAAGTTTTTTCCATCTCACAGAACAAACTCTTTCAAAAGACAAATCATCACTTTCACTCAAAAGCCAGGAGAAACATTTTATCAATGTTGGGATAGGTATCAAGATTTGCTTAATACTTGCCCTCATCATGGTTTTGAAACATGGAGATTGGTTTCATATTTTTATGAAGGGTTAACACCTAGAGATAGGCAAATGGTTGAATTGATGTGCAATGGAACTTTTGAAGATAAAGACCCTAATGAAGCAATGGAGTACCTAGACTTGCTAGCCGAAAATGCTTAAAATTGGGACATCACAGGTACTTATGAGGCACCAAGTAAAACCCAACCTCATACATCTAGTGGAGGTATGCACAACCCTAGGGAAGATCATGACCTCCAAGCCAAGTTTGCATCTTTAGCTAGAAAAGTTGAAGCACTTGAATTGAAAAAGAGTGGTCAATTAAAATCTATCCAAGACATTGTGTGTCAAATATGTGAAACCAATGAACACTCAACAAATGATTGTCCAACTTTGCCTTCTTTTAAGGAATGCCTCCATGAACAAGCTCATGCTTTAAACAGTTTCCAAAGGCCCAACCATAACCCATACTCACAAACGTATAACCCTGGTTGGAGAAATCACCCAAATTTCAGTTGGAAGAGTGATAGCAACAATGCACAAACTTCACAGCCACCATTTCAAGCACACCATAATTTCCAAAATTCTCATGGATATGCACCTCTTTATGCTCCACCTCTTAGAAGAAATTTTGAGGAAACATTGCATGCATTCATTGAAAAGCAGGAGACAATCAACACTCAACTTGCTCAAAGCATGACCGATTTTAAAGATGCTCTTGCAAAATTAACATCTGCTCTTAGTTTCCAAGAGAAAGGTAAGTTTCCTTCTCAACCACAACAAAATCCAAAGGGGCAATACAATTCAAATGCAAGTGGTTCTGGAAGCCAACACATGGATCAAGTCAAATCAGTCATCACTCTTCGTAGTGGTAAGGTTTTTGAAAAACCCATTCTTGAACCTTGTGAGAAAGATGAAGAGTCTATCTCTGAGGGTAAGGAAGGGGTTGAATCTGACCATTGCAAAGAAAAGGCTGATTCCCTGCCAGCACTTCCATTTCCTCATGCCATGACCAAACAAAGGAAAGTCAATCACAATTCTGAAATCCTTGAAACTTTCAAACAGGTAAGGATCAATATACCTTTGTTGGATGCTATTAAACAAGTTCCTTCCTATGCTAAATTTTTGAAAGATTTGTGCACTGTGAAGAGAAAACTGAATGTGAAAAAGAAAGCCTTTTTAGCCAAACAAGTAAGTGCCATTCTTCAGAACAATAATGCTTTGAAATATAAAGACCCTGGTTGTCCTACAATTTCTTGCTTTATTGGAGAACATAAAATTGAAAGAGCCTTACTTGATCTTGAAGCTAGTGTGAATTTACTTCCATATTCAGTTTTTTAGAGTCTCAATCTAGGTGAGTTAAAACCAACCTCTATAACTCTTTTACTTGCTGATAGATCTGTAAAAGTGCCTAGAGGAATAGTTGAGGATGTGTTAATACAAGTCGATAAATTCATTTATCCTGTGGATTTTATTGTCTTGGACACGCAACCTGTTGAAGCATGTAATTCATTTCCTATTATTTTAGGACGTTCGTTTCTTGCAACTTCTAATGCATTGATTAATTGTAGGAATGGACTCATGAAGTTATCTTTTGGAAACATGACATTGGAGATGAATACTTTCAACATTTGCAAGCAGCCTGGAGATGATAATGATTTACAAGAAGTAGATATTATTGAAGAATTAGTTCATGATCAACTTGAATCTACTTTGAGTAAAATTGAGTTTGATGAATCTACAGATTTGCAAATGATTTATTCTCATGAAGAAATCGAGGACAAAAAAGGCACCGAAAATGTTGATACGGATCATTTGTCAAAATTGACAATAGATTCAACATCTGACATCACACCAATCGATGATTACTTTCCTGAAGAATCCTTACTTTCTCATAGTTCAATGCCTTGGTTTGCTAAAAATATCAATTTTCTTGCAACAGGAGATTTGCCAGCTCACTGGAGTACGAAGACAAAGGAAAGTTTTTGAACGAAGTGAAGAACTTTTATTTGAATGACCCTTACTTATTCAAAAATTATCCTGATCAAATATTTCAAAGATGCATTTCTGACAATGAGGTAAGTAGTGTCATTAAACTTTGTCATTCTGAAGCATGTGGGAGTCATTTCTCATTAAGAAAGACGACTGCAAAAATCTTACAAAATGGATTTTATTGGCCCACCATGTTCAAGGACACACATGCATTCTGTAAAACTTGTGAAAATTGTCAAAAAGTTAATACTGGTCAAAAAGTTTTGCTTTATAATTCTCGACTCCATTTATTTCCTGAAAAACAAAGATCAAGATGGAGCGGTGCATTTATCTTGAAACACGTGTATCCTTATAGGGCCCTTGATATTGAGAATCCAAAGAATGACAATGTTTTGAAGGTAAATAGACATCGTTTGAAAGCTTACTTTGATGAGTTTCCTAGTGAAAATGAATCCATTGATTTGAATAATCTTATTGAAAAGGTTGATTATTTTGTTTTTCTCACATTTTTTTGTTCCTTTTTTTTTAGTGTGACTTTTGTTTTACTAGTCTCTCACCCCGGTTAAATGGCGGATAACGGTACTCCGTGACTTAAGTCAGTTCTTTCAGTTTCCCAAATAATTGATATCTGTATATATTTGTACAATTCTGTGCTCTTTCTCCCTTCTTTGAATCTCGTCTCCAATTCTCTTTTGAAAATGGACACCACTCTTGAAAAGTTGAAAAGGTATTTTCCCGCTCTACCTCCAAATGCGATTACAAAAATTTACCGTGCTAGGTGTGCAAGATTGAGGTTGTTAATGAATCATGGAATTCCTGAAGATATTCACTGGCTAATTGAAGCAAAGGTCCGATTATCAGGTGAGTCCTCCAATTCTTTCATTTCACACATGCCTGGAACAGGTACAAGCACTTTTGCAAAGAAACGTCATGCAAAACGACTGAAAGTCTGTCACAGATGTGCCAGATGGACTTGCAATGCAACACGTCGTTCTTTAGGAATGGTATCTGTAAACCGTGAAGATAAGATACAATTCATTAAGGATGGCCTGAGTAAGGGGTCTTTAGATAATCTTTTATTGACCCTTGAGACGTATCCTAGTGGAGATGTGCATCGTGTAATTCATGATTTATGACCACAATTCCATAAAGAACATGATCGACTTAGTCTTAGGAATCTGACTAAAAAAGATCCTGTTTGCCAGTTTTTAAGAAAACTGGATGGGAAGCCTATCCCCAACCCATAGAGGGCGTTTAAGCCGTTCTTGAACGTAAAACCAAGGGAAGATGTGAGCCACAATCACAACTACCTGTACATACATGCTTTGTCAAAATAAAGTAAAAAGCTTATATTAGATTTGAGCCTTCATCTGTGAAACCTTGTGCCTTTTGGTTTTATTAATTGAATATTATTTTGTTTTGTTACTTCTTATATTTGTTTAAGTGTGTTTCAGGTTTGTCATTGTTCGTTGTTTCAAGTGATGTCTTCTATACTCTATCTTTCTACTTTAGGACATTGAGGACAATGTCTCGTTTTGATTGGGGGGGAGGGTAGTAGTTAAAAAAAAAAAAACTAACCAACTAACTGTTTTTGTTTTTAAAAAACCATTTGGCAAAACTGTTATTACTAGGATGACAGAGTAAAGGGGAATTTTATTCATTCTTAAGACGCATCTTAGTAAAAATTTTCTAATGGTTATTTGCAATATTCATAACAAGGCCTATCATAATACTTCTTGAAATATTCAGGTTTACAAACTCTCACATTGTTATCACTTGATTCTGCTTCATATATTCATTTAACAAGTATTCTTAAACCTTCATTTTCACACACACACTGTAACATATGATTCATTTAACAAGTATTCTTAAACCTTCATTTAACAAGGCAATATATCTATGGTGACTTCAACTTCTCTTTCTGGGGGTAGTTTTGGCAATTCTTCCAGAAATACGTCCGGAAATTCCCTCACAATTGGAATGTCAAACATTCCTATTTTACCCTTTTTCGAATTTATAACATAGGTAAGGTATGATGTACAACCTTTATTTAGTAGTTTTCTCGCAACCATACCCGAGATCATATTTGTAAAGTTGGAAATTCTCTCCCCTTTAAAGACCATTGTTTCACCCTTAGCCCTTTGGAAGGTTACTGTTTTTGTAAAGCAATCTATATGAGCCTTATTTTTGCCCAACCAATTTATACCTAGAATGATATCAAAATCACTGAATTCTAGGGGTATTAAATCTACTTTTTGTTCACACCCATTCATGTTAATTCCCACCCCTTCAAATACAACATTTGTTTCCATAGTTTCACCCAAAGGTGTCCCAATAATAAATCCTTTCTCTACCCTTTTTGTTCCCTTACTCAATTTGGTTACATTTTTATTTGCTATAAAAGAGTGAGTGGCACCAAAATAAAACAAAACATGCATTTGATAGTCATTCATTTGCAGCATACTTGCCACCACATCTGATGCTGCTCTGACATCCTCCTAGGTCATATGGAAAACCCTTCCTTGATCCCTTTTATTTTGCACCCTGTGTCGTCCCCTATTTGAGTTAGCTCCTGATTGAGTTGACCTTCCTGGTCTGTTTACTGTGTTAGACTACTGATGACTCTGACTTTGCTACCTATGTCTTTGAGACAGTTTGAGACAGTTCAGTTGAGGAGGGCTATAGAAACCCTATCTAAAATCGAGTTAATTGCTAACTTGCCAACACCAAAATCTATTAAAGATGTTAGATCATTCTTAGGACATCCTGGTTTTTACAGAAGGTTCATCAAAGATTTTAGTGTAATATCTAAACCATTATATAACTTTTTAACAAAGGAAAATGTTTTTGAATGGACTGAACAATGTGAAAAAGCCTTTGTTAAACTTAAAAACTTGCTTACTTCTGCTCCTGTCATTCAACCTCCTGATTGGTCATTACCTTTTGAAATAATGTGTGACGTTAATGATTATGTCGTGGGTGCTGTCTTGAGAAAAAGAAAAGATAAGAAACCTTATGTGATTTACTATGCAAGTAAAACTTTAAATAATACTCAAATGAATTACACTACCACTGAAAAAGAATTACTTGCAGTAGTATTTGCATGTGACAAGTTCAAATCTTATATTGTTGGCTCACATGTTGTCGTTTTTAGTGATCATGCAGCATTGAAATATCTCCTCTCTAAGAAAGATTCTAAGGCTAGATTGATGCGGTGAATTTTGTTACTTTAAGAATTTGATATCACAATCAAAGACAAGAAAGGCACCGAAAATATTGTTGCAGATCATTTATCAAGATTGACAATCGATTCGAGATCTGACATCACACCAATCTTTATTTTCTGTCTTTACAATGCATTGGTTTGCTAATATTGTTAATTTTCTTGTTTCAGGACATTTGCCAGCTCATTGGAGTACCCAAGACAAAAGAAAGTTCTTCAATGAAGTGAAGAACTTTTATTGGGATTACCCTTATTTTTTCAAATATTATCCTGATCAAATATTTCGAAGATGCATTCCTGATAATGAGGTAAGTAGTGTCATTAAATTTTGTCATTCTAAGGCACTTGGGGGTCATTTCTCATCAAGAAAGACAACTGTAAAAATCTTACAAAGTGGATTTTACTGGCCCACCATGTTCAAGGACTCATATGCATTCTGCAAGACTTGTGAAAATTGTCAAAAGTTGAGATCTATTTCAAAACGTCATATGATGCCTTTAAATCATATTCTTGTCATTGAGATCTTTGATTGTTGGGGTATAGATTTCATGGGTCCATTTCCTCCATCATTTGGTTTCTTGTACATATTAGTCGCAGTAGATTATGTTTCAAAATAGATAGAGGCAATTCCAAGTCGAAACAATGATCACAAAACAGTGATAAAGTTTTTGAAAGAAAATATTTTAAGTCGATTTGGAATCCCTCGAGCCATGATAAGTGATGGTGGAACACATTTCTGCAACAAGTAAATGAGCTATTAAAGCTTTCAATTCAAACCTTGATGATGCTAGTCAGCTGTGAAAATTACAAATAAATGAGCTTGAGGAAATAAGAAATGATGCATATGAAAATTCAAGAATTCATAAAGCAAGAATCAAAGAGTTTCATGATAAGAAAATACCAAGAAAAACATTCAATGTGGGTCAAAAAGTTTTACTTTATAATTCTCGACTCCATTTATTTCCTGGAAAACTAAGATCAAGATGGAGCTGTAACGACCCGGCTATCCAAGCCCAAAACAACAATAATTTATATATATATATATATATATATATATATATATTTAATACACATGGTGCCGGTAATCAAAGAACTTGAATCCTCACATCATCAAAATACAATCCATACAATCAACATTTCATTTAAAGCGAATCTTACACAAACACATAATATTAAGGTTGCATGATTTGAAGTTCATATTAAAAAATATATACATAGGCATGAGTTTGCATTCTTATCCTACTAATAGCCATCACAATTTTAAACAAAAAGGATCTAATAAAAGTTGTACATTCAGTACATTGATCCATACAAAATACATTGTGATTTAGAATGCATCTACATAATTCCTTGCAAAAGTAGGTTCCCGTGTATCGGGTATCCTAGACATCTCGTTGGTGTGACGTCCCTGCAGCAGTACAAAATATTTAAGAGAATGCAAATACTTAATAATAATAATAATGGTAACTAACGGTCTGGCAATTAAATAAAGCATTAACATTTATAATTTCTTCATGTATTTGATGTAACAGCTAGTAGTACATATAGATACACAAGTTTTCGGATGCCATTCGCCGAAACTAGTCATTCATTTGTCCCGGCCATCCATCCGGATTCCATAGCGATAGCTGCGTCGCTGCCGATCCAAAATCGGCAGCAGAAACTACATTGTTGCCGATCAAAGAATCGACAGCAGAAACTACATTGCTGCCGATCAAAGAATCGGCAGCGAAGACTGTGTCGCTGCCGATTTCTGTATCGGCAGCGAAGACTGTGTCGCTGCCGATTTCTGTATCGGCAGCGAAGACTGTGTCGCTGCCGATCCAGAATCGGCAGCGGAAACTGCGTCGCTGCCGATTTCTCTTTCGGCAGTGGAAACTAGGTCGTTGCCGATTTCTATATCGGCAGCGAATACTGCGTCATTGCCGATCCAGAATCGGCAGCGGAACTGCGTCGCTGCCGATCCAGAATCGGCAGCCAAATCATTCCTTTATCCTGGCCATCCATTCGGACGCCATTAGCCAAAGCTAATCATTCTTTGTCCCGGCCATCCGTTCGGATGCCATTAGCCGAAGCTAATCACTCTTTCATCCTGGCCATCCATTCGGACGCCATTAGCTAAAGCTAATCATTCTTTGTCCCCGCCATCCGTTCGGATGCCATTAGCCGAAGCTAATCACTCTTTGTCCCAGCCATCCGTTCGGATGCCATTAGCCGAAGCTAATCACTCATTTGTCCCGGCCATCCGTTCGGATGCCATTAGCCGAAGCTAATCAACCTTTAATCAACGTTTAAGCATTCGTCAATTTAATATTGGTTCTAACAATATGGTAGTACTCAAGTTAAAATATTTCAAGATTCAACGTATGAAAAAGAAAGGTGCAAGTCACCTACCTGCTCCACCTGTGGGTTGTTCCTGTCTTGATGATGGTCCAATCCCGACCGCACCACCTAAGACATCAATGGTCACAAATCATCACAAATGTATTTATTTTATTTTTGAATCATATTCATCATCACACTTATTTCAAGAGTTCATATGTTCACATTCAAGTGTTCCATATTTTACACCATCATATCATGAAATTGTTACTAACATTTAAGTCATTCCGCCCTAGGAGGCTTATTGTAGAAATCGGCAGCGAGAACTGGTTCGCCGCAAGCTGCCAGTTCGGCAGCGACAACTGTTTCGCTGCCGGCAGCCAGTTCGGCAGCGAAAACTGCACCGCTGTTGGTGCCACAGTTTCGCTGCACAATGCACAACTCGGTAGCGAATATCAATTCGCTGCAGGAAGTTCAGTTGCGGCAGCGAAATAGAATTTCGCTGCACAACACACACAAATCGGCAGGGAATATCAATTCGCTGCAGGAAGTTCAGTTGCGGCAGCGAAACAAAATTTTGCTGCACAACACACAAATCGGCAGCGAATATCGATTCGCTGCAGGAGGTTCGGTTTTGGCAGCGAAACAGAATTTCGCTGCGCAACACACAAATCGGCAGCGAATATCAATTCGCTGTAGGAGGTTCAGTTGCGGCGGTGAAACAGAATTTCGCTGCGCAACATACAAATCAGCAGCGAATATCAATTCGCTGCAGGAGGTTCAGTTGCAGCGGCGAAACAGAATTTCGCTGCACAATACACAAATTGGCAACGAATATCGATTCGCTGCAGGAGGTTCGGTTTTGGCAGCGAAACAGCAAGAGGTTCAGTTGCGGCAGCGAAACAGAATTTCGCTGCACAATACACAAATCGGCAGCGAATATTAATTCGCTGCAGGAGGTTTGGTTTCGGCAGCGAAACAGAATTTCGCTGCAGGAGGTTCAATTGCGGCAGCGAAACAGAATTCCGCTGCACAATACACAAATCGGCAGCGAATATTTATTCGCTACAGAAGGCTCAGTTTCGGCAGTGAAACAGAGTTTCGCTGCACAACACACAAATCGGCAGCGAATATTAATTCGCTGCAGGAGGTTCGGTTTCGGCAACGAAATAGAATTTCGCTGCACAACACACCAATCAGAACCATCAATTTCAGCACATAATTCTTCAACAAAATTCCAGCAGAACACATTAATTTCAGCACAACAACATCACAGCAGAATACATTAATTTCATCACAGCAGAACACATTAATTTCAGCAACAATATCACAGCAGAAGACATTAATTTCATCACAGCAGAACACATTAATTTCAGCAACAATATCACAGCAGAACACATTAATTTCATCACAGCAGAACACACACACACATGCATGCTGGCCTACCCCATAGTTAAAGCCAACCCTTTACCATGATTTGTTAGATGTTCTGAAATTGACTTTATTTCACTTCTGTTTGCTAGTTCTCCTAGTTAATTTCAGTTTCCTTCATAGCTGGCTTAGGTCTTAGATCAATTTTTCTTAGGGTTTTTCTTCTTCATTTTCGTTTTTGATCTTAAGGGGGAGAGGAAGGGAGTTTCATGACCCATACCTTCTGAATTTAACTAAGTTTGAGGAAGGTTTGACACTATTCTTTTCTCTTCAGCTGCTGGTTCTCCTCCTTCTTCTTCCTCTCATGTTTTCCAGCTCTCTTTTTCCTCTCTTCTATGCAGCTGTCCACTCCTCTCTCAAGGTCTCATCTCTCCCTCACAAGCTCACAAGGCAATCTCTACTGGTTTGATTCACGTTTCTGTTGTGAAAGGGGAAGGGAAGAATGTCATGCAGCTGCTGGTTTGGGAAGAAGATGGGTCATTCTCTCTCCCCTCTTTGTATTTATACTACCCATAAATGAAATGGGTTGTTTGGGGGTTGGTTTAGGTGTGTCCTTATCCTTGTTTGGTTTATCTAAAACCAGTTTTACCCCTCCCTCCCAGCTCTGTGTCACTGCCGATCCAGAAATCGGCAGCAGAAACTGCGTCGTTGCCGATCTAGAAATCGGCAGCAGAAACTGCGTCGCTGCCGATCCAGAAATTGGCAGCAGAAACTGCGTCGCTGCTGATCAAGAAATGGGCAGCGAAAAACTGTGTCGTTGCCGATTTCTGTATCGGTAGTGAAGGCTACGTCGCTGCCCAATCCAGAATCGACAACGAAAACTGCGTCGCTGCCGATTTCTGCATCGGCAGCGAAAACTGCGTTGCTGCCGATTTTCTGCATCGGCAGCGAATATCGCATTCATCATCATCTCTCTCTCTCTAAATAAATAAATATATTTTCCTTTGGGTGTTTACACAAAGAAAGGTAGAGACTCTATTTTTGTTGTGGTTGATAGGTTTTCTAAAATGGCGCATTTCATTGCATGCCATAAAACAGATGATGCATCTCATATCGCAGACTTGTTCTTTAGGGAGATTGTACGTTTGCATGACATTCCTAAGAGTATAGTGCCAGATCGTGATGTTAAGTTCCTTAGTTACTTTTGGAAGACCTTATGGGGAAAGTTGGGAACTAAACTCTTATTTTTGACAACATGCCATCCTCAAACAGATGGACAAACTGAGGTAGTTGATGTAACCATATTATTAGATAGTTTCACCCGCATTTAACTAGTGTTTTGCATATGTTATTTATATAAAATGCCTTGATATTCTTTGTTTTATGTTTTGAAGGCATTTTTGGATGAAAGATTAAAAAAGGAGTAAATTGGAGGTAATTGGCAGATTTGACGTTCAGTCGATATTTTGTGCAGAGCGTGAGGTCCAGAGATCGAAATGAAGTGATTCCAGTGGCATTAAAAAGCTAACATCCATACCTTTCTGGAAATGTAATGCAAGAAAAATAAAAAGAGAAAGATCATGAAAATCACATCCTTCAAAGTCAAATCTCGCAGTCTGCCAATGTTGACCTTTGCCCATTAAAAATTAAATATCTTGAGCTTCAGAAGTTCAATTGATGCAAACTCAATTTGGTTGGATTCCTTACTAAAAGATCTATAAACGCTCCAAATTTCAGCCAAAAACGATGTCATATGAGGGAGATATGATTTTTCAAAGATGATAGCTGAATTCTGCCAGCAAGCAGGTTGCGTGAAGAAACGAATCCAAATTTCATCCAGAAGCATCCAAACCGACCAGCAACTTAGCTCCTCTAGTAAATATTCTAGAGGGTCAAGGAAGGCAGCCACCAACCTCAAGGCAGCCACCAACCTCAAGTCAGCCAGCAGCCAGCAGCCACCAGCCGTCAGCCGCCATCCGCCTTCACACTACCACCATCTATTGATCTTCACACTTGAACTTTGATTTTCTTACTTACAATTTGTGTATAAATAGAGGGAGAGTAGAAGGAGGTAGAAGCAAGAAGTGAGGAAACACAAACTCTCCTCTCTACAAATCAGAAATCATGTATTCTTTCATCTTTAGGAGTAGTTGTTCAATAGATATGCACGGCTAAGCTCGTTTTCTTGGTTGCAAGGACACAACAAACCTTCGGATTTCAAGAACCGTGAGATTTATTCTTCCTTTTATTTTCAGTTTATGTTATGAATGAGTATGTTTGTTTTCCTATGCATATTTCCTATGATTGTTTATCTTAATTGCTAGAGCGGACTCTAAGTTATTATTGTGAACAATCTATTGCTAAGTTTGATATCAAAACCGGAGTTTGTGGTATATAAACTTGTGAAGCAACTAAGCTTGATAATTGTAGCGAAACTACGTTATTAAACTTAGGGAGAACATTCGATCATAGCAACACAAATTGACAACTTGGTTGTTAAGATTAATGAATTTATCTGGATCTTAAGGCTGCCATTGGATTAAATCATTAGTGCAGACACTGTGATTGTTT
The DNA here is from genome assembly GCA_033617975.1 of Populus alba x Populus glandulosa. Classification (NCBI taxonomy): domain Eukaryota; kingdom Viridiplantae; phylum Streptophyta; class Magnoliopsida; order Malpighiales; family Salicaceae; genus Populus; species Populus alba x Populus glandulosa. The sequence continues at coordinate 9,054,364 of CM066155.1, read as the reverse complement.
GTTGGTTAGGGCTAGTTATACGGTGGATCAGTTAATTAACCAATATTAAGAAAAGATAAAATTCATAATATAAACTGGAGTTTCGTTTCAAGGATCGGTTCTAATTTCCGTTGGTGGATGTGTGCTTGCAACCAAGGTTTGTTTTCTTGATATATTTCAATTTCAATTGATTTTGTTTGCTAGTTTAATTTCTGCCATAGTTTAAATCATTGCAAATCAAACCCCCCCCCATTGCATAACGTATAGCATAAAAATCTGAACTAAACCTTCCTCGTGGGATCGACCCCTTGCTTGCTCTATACTATCTTGTGTGTTTTAAGCTAGGGTAATTAATTTGTGCGACCGCGACATCGCAACAGTAGTGAATAGAACATTATCCCAACTTTTACGTGTTGTAATTCAAAAGAATTTGAAAAGTTGGGAAGAATGTTTGCCTTTTGTTGAGTTTGCTTACAATAGAACTGTGCATTCGACTACTACTTTTTCTCCTTTTGAAATTGTTTATGGCTTTAATCCACTAACTCCTATGGACTTAATTCCTTTACGTTTTGAAGAAAGGGTAAGTTTAGATGGTGAAAAGAAGGCAAAGATGGTGAGAGAACTCCATGAGGGAGTTCGACTACAAATAGAGAAAAAGAACAGACTTTACGCTTCTAAAGCAAATAAGGGACGTAAACTGGTTGTTTTCCAACCCGGTGATTGAGTTTGGGTGCACATGCGTAAGGAACGATTTCCTAACCAAAGGAAATCAAAATTACAGCCTCGTGTTGATGGTCCATTTCAGGTTTTAGAGAGAATCAATGACAACGCATACAAAATTGACCTTCCAGGTGAGTATAGTGTTAGTGCTACCTTTAATGTTGCTGATCTTACGTTGTTTGACACAGATTTTGATTCGAGGTTGAATCCTTTTGAGGAGAGAGGGGATGATGCGGACCAGCCTAGAAACACCAGCAAGGACCCATTACATGTTCCAAATGGACCAATGACTCGGTCCAAGATAAAGACATTGAAAGACGCATTGAATGCATTGGTTTTGAAGGTTTCCACCAAGTCAGAATTGGAAGGTCCATTGGAGTATCAAGAGGAGATCCTAGTACATCTTATCCATGTGCAAGAGGGGTCCAATACAATCTTACTTGGGCCATGAGATGAGGGCTTTATTTTATTTTGTTAGCTACAGCCCAAGGCTTGTTTGGGCTTAATTCATACCTTGTTTTAAGCTAGGATCCAAGGCTTGTTTGGATTAAGTTATGGGCTTTTCATTTTAGGGTTTTGGGCCAGTTTTGAGTGGACCTCATATAAGTCCACATAAAGGGTCCATTAGGGTTAACTTTTCAAGAACTATTTAAACTCATGTAGGCCAAAATTTCGGCAGCTTTGATGATTATTATTATGAAATTTTCAGTTTTAACGTGTGAGAGTGATTCTTGCATTCTTCAGTTCTCGAACGAACTGAATCTGACTTATCGAGGATTAACTGGCTTCGTGGCGTCATTCTACTCATTCCAATAGTGTTGGTGCCTTGGGGTAGGTTCCATTGTGTCACACTCCTATCAGGCCTATTTCGGCATTCCGGGATCAGATCTCAATCTTGATTGTGGGTTGCGTGACCACGTGATCACGAGGTTCGCATTAGTTTTTGTCAATGATTTATGATTCTCACGAAGTCCAGGGGCGCTGAAGATTTCAGCGTCACCGTGGATCTCGATTCCGGTGATGATTTCTAGGTCTCAAAGGACCCAGTTTTCGTCACTGATTTATGATTCAGACAAAGTCCACGGGCGCTGAAGATTTCAGCATCAGCGGTGGAAGTTGGTTCCGGTGATGATTTCTAGGTCTACAAGGACTCAGTTTTCGTGAATGATTTATGAGTCTGACGTCGTCCATGGGGGCTAAAGAGTTCAGTGTCACCGTGGATCTGGGTTCCGGGGATGATTTCTGGGTCTCTTGGGACTCAGTTTTCGTCAATGATTTAAGATTCTGACGTAGTCTAGTGGCGCTGATGATTTCTGCATCCCCAAGGATCTGGGTTCCCGTGATGATTTCTGGGTCTCTAGGGACTTGGTTTTCGTTAGTGATTTATGATTCTGACATAGTCTAGGGGCGCTGCAGATTTAAGCGTCCCCATGGATCTAGGTTCCGGAGATGATTTCTAGGTCTCTAGGGACTCAGTTTTCGTCAATGATTTATGATTCTAACACAGTTCAAGGTGCGCTGCAAATTTAAGCATCACCGTGGATCTCGATTCCGGTGATGATTTCTGGGTCTCAAGGGACCTAGTTTTCGTCACTGATTTATGATTCTGACAAAGTCAATGGGCGCCGAAGATTTCATCGTCAGCGGTGGAAGTTGGTTCCGGTGATGATTTCTAGGTCTACAGGGACTAAGTTTTCGTGAATGATTTATGAGTCTGACGTTGTCCATGGGGGCTGAAGATTTCAGCGTCAACGTGGATCTGGGTTCCGGGGATAATTTCTGGGTCTCTAGGGACTTAGTTTTTGTCAATGATTTATCATTCTGACGAAGTCTAGGGTCGCTGAAGATTTCAGCGTCACCGTGGATCTCGATTCTGGTGATGATTTCTGGGTCTCAAGGGACCCAGTTTTCATCAATGATTTATGATTCGGACAAAGTCCATGGGCGCTGAAGATTTCAGCGTCAGCGGTGGAAGTTGGTTCCGGTGATGATTTCTAGGTCTACAAGGACTCAGTTTTCGTGAATGATTTATGAGTCTGACGTCGTCAATGGGGGCTAAAGAGTTCAGTGTCACCGTGGATCTGGGTTCCGGGGATGATTTTTGGGTCTCTAGGAACTCAGTTTTCGTCAATGATTTAAGATTCTGACGTAGTCTAGTGGCGCTGAAGATTTCAGCGTCCCCAAGAATCTGGGTTACGGAGATGATTTCTGGGTCTCTAGGGACTCAGTTTTTGTCACAGATTTATGATTCTGACGAAGTCTAGGGGCGCTGAAGATTTGAGCGTCACCGTGGATCTCGATTCCAGTGATGATTTCTGGGTCTCTAGAGACTTAGTTTTCGTGAATGATTTATGAGTCTGACGTCGTCCATGGGGGCTGCAGATTTAAGCGTCACCGTGGATCTGGGTTCCGGGGATGATTTCAGGGTCTCTACGGACTCAGTTTTCGTCTTTGATTTATGATTCTAACAAAGTCCATGTAACAACCCCGATTTTCCACATCCAATTTCGCGAAACATTGGAAATTTTTTTTCGGGTAAATTTTTTTTTCTTTTTATATATATATATATATATATATATATATACAGGTTCCACCAAAATTTCAGCAAAGTTTCCTCTATACTGGTAGGTCCCAAGTTATCGACATAAACCCTGTTTACACTTCTAATAACTCACATCTCATAACTCAAAATCACGACCCAAATCATCCTGGGTCTCAACCCAACTCATTATCAACAACACAAAACATCTTATTCAATAACATCATACAATGTAGTTCAAATGAAAGATTCAATTCCATCTAGAAACATGCATGGTCAAATAGGTACTAAGAGCTTCAACCATTAGAGTAAGGACATACATTCAAGTTTACGGATTAATATTACATCTCAAGTTTTTTTTTTAATTTACAAATAATTTACATGGTAAAAAGCAAAAGATATTAAAACTAGTATTATTCTTGATGCGACCCTGATGGACCTGAAAATAGAAATTAACATGTACACATAAATATAAAAGATAGTAACAAGTAATAACAATGGCAGATAATAATCTATATGGAATTTCTTTTGATATAAACAATTCATCATAAACCTCTTTTACAACATATATTTTCCATCTATTACCAATATTCATCTAATATCCTATTTCATTTGCCAAGAATAATTCCATCTTGGAAATCTCAACACAACTCAACCGTTTGCGAACACCATTCTCTTATAAATCAATTTTCACTTGATAACAAAATATTCCTTTCTTAGTATCATTAGCTTATCTCATTCTTTTGGAATAGCTAAATAAAATCTTAGTTATCGACACTACAATCACTAAGCATCCTTTACATAACCTTGGTCACTCTCATCATGGTACCAAGTATCAATTTATACCCTTAGCCACCATCATTATGGTGACCAATTATCTTTCAATTCCCTTCTAATCTCCAAGTAATTGTGATTATGTAATTTACTTAATATCTTAGTCCTATATTAATTATTTTGCTCATAACATTTAGAATTTACTATTTCTAACTTCAATCAATTAATTCACACTCTTTTCAAAACCTTACTCATCTCGATTGCCAATAATTCTGGTAAGTTCATATAATTACCCATATTTTTTGTTAACCTTCCTAGATTACCAGTACATCTGGTAATTCCATACGAATTACCCAGCCTCCAGTTAACTTCTTTTGTTAGTCAATCAATCCTGTAATTCCATACGAATTACCCCATATCTAGTTAACTTCCTTGTTAACTAATAAACCCGATAATTCTCTTAATTACCAAATAAATTTGGCTAACCATCTTGGTTGCCAAAGTCAATCTGGTAATTCCATATGAATTACCCAACATCCGGCTAACCTCTTTTGTTAGCCAATTAATCCGGTAATTCCATACAAATTACCCCATATCCAGTTAACTTCCTTGTTAACCAATAAACCTGATAATTCTCTTAATTACCAAATAAATTTGGGTAACCCATCTTGGTTGCCAAAGTCAACCCGGTATTTCCATATGAATTACCCAACATCCGGCTAACCTCTTTTGTTAGCCAATTAATCCGGTAATTCCATACGAATTACCCAACATCCAGCTAACCTCTTTTGTAAGCCAATTATTCTGATAATTCCATACGAATTACCCAATATCCAGTTAACTTCCTTGTTAACCAATAAACCCGATAATTATCTTAATTACCAAATAAATTTAGCTAACCCATCTTGGTTGCCAAAGTCAATCCGGTAATTTCATATGAATTTCCCAACATCCGGCTAACTTCTTTTGTTAGCCATGTTTATAATATCTTTATGTGCTTGGTATAAACAATTTGTAGTACATATAGATGCACTAATTGTTTTACAATCAACCATAATCTTAAATCCGGCTATCCTCTTAAGGCATAATTTGCTGAGGTTAACCGTTCACTCACCCCGGTCATCCACTTCGGATGCCATTAGCCGAAGCTAATCATTCTTTGTCCCGCCCATCCATTCGGATGCCATTAGCCGAAGCTAATCAATCCTTCGTCCTGGTCACCCATTCGGATGCCATTAGCTGAAGCTAATCATTCGTTTGTTCCGGCCATCCATCCGGATGCCATTAGCCGAAGCTAATCATTTGTTTGTTCCGGCCATCCATCCGGATGCCATTAGCTGAAGCTAATCAGTCCTTCTTCCCGGTCATCCATTCGGATGCCATTAGCCGAAGCTAATCAACCATTTGCCAACATTTAAGCGTTCAACAAGCTAATATCGGTTATAACACAATATGGTAATATTCATGCTAAAGTATTTCATTATTCAACATATGAAAAAGGAAGGAGTAAGTCACCTACCTAATGCTTGAACTCGCGCAAAAGTCCCATGCTACTGAACAGATTTTGCAATCTCTCCTGTATCATTAAAGATACATATCAAATGTGGCTCCACCATAATTGAACATTCCATTCTAAAATTCATTTAAATTTAGAATCGCATGACACATGCATTCGCATATTTATTTATTTATTTCCTTTCTTTTCATGACTTGTTTTTCCAGACTGAGTATCTTTAAACATGACCTAACAATCTTAATTTATTTTATTTTATTTTTTGTCTACTCAACCCCTCATGTACAAACTTAGTAACATCACATCCTTGCATTTTTCATACCATTGAAACTAATTCATTTTCCTTATCAAACCAACTCTTGGCCGAATGACCTTATTTTTTATTTATTTATTTTCATGATGAGTTTTCCAATTCTTTTTCATAAGTCCACTTTACTTCATCTTAAGTAGATTTAACAACATATTTTCATCATAATTCCATGTACGCCTTAATTTAACCTTTTCCTCCTCTTTTATTATCCATTTGGACAGCGTTAAAATTCCACAAAATGACATTTTGCTCACATTAATCTATTATTTCAAACATAACACAATTCATTTGGCATTCAACAAACCACAATCCCATAAAAATCCCCATACCATTAGGTCGAATAAACTCAAGTTCAAGATTTTCATTTTTTGTTGGATTCCATATTATGATAAGAATTTGAATCTTTTTAAAATTCTTCCAATTGACACTCTACCTAATTTTCTTTATACAAAAATATGTATCCATACCTAGTTTTCATAGAAAATGAATCAAAGTCTTATCTCCTTATTTCTTCTTCATTTGGCCGAATGCCTTCATTCATGGTGAGGGATGATTCCCTTTTTAATTATTCCATATAAACCTTTACCGATTCATTTCATATCTATTCTAACCTCATTCAACTCAAATTCCATATCAATTAAAACAATTAAGCTCATCCTCTCATTTATATGTCAGGCCGAATCTTTGCATTAAATGGAGGATAAAGTTTTCTTTCAATTGCCACTAGACCCAATCCTTTTTAATGCCTAAAAACGTATATCCATTAAATCAACGAACTCAATGTCCCTTCATCCAAATTTCAAAACTTCCCTAACACATTTTACAACACAATTAATCTATAACAACACTAATAACAAGAGCACATTTTAGCATTATATCTTACATAAACCCTACACCCACACAATTCTAATTTCATCAAAATCAAGCTTCCTAAATGTTCTACTAAGACTAGCAATAGATTCAAACAGCAACAACTCATCTACCTTTGATTATTTCGTTGAACTCAACGGTCAGAATCTATATCATTGTGTTTTGTACAATATATCTCAAAATCCGAATAATCCAACGGTTGGATCTCCATAGATTTGAATAAAACCGAACTAACCTGAAAAATGGACGAGCTACTGTTCAACATGAACCAAACCTTGCCGGAGAGTGTGTTTCCGATCTCCACCGTCCAGAATGTAGACCACATCTAGGCGCCCCATATATCCAAAAATAGGCACGATCCAACGGTGAAAGAGAGAGAAATCGGCCGGCGACCAAAACTGCCCTGCAGGTATATTTCCTTTTGTTTTCCAGAACACTTCCGATGATGATGGCTGCTCAATGGATTATGTTCCTTCCAATCCCTCCGGTAAGTGTATAGAGGAGTGTAAGGCGAACAATATATCCAAAACTCAACATGATCCAACGGTAGATTCAAGAGATATGGCCACCGAAGCATTATTGGTTCATCCAAATCCTGCACCTCTCAACATGGACGAGCTACTGTTCAACGTGAACCAAACCTTGCCGGAGAGTGTGTTTCCGATCTCCACCGTCCAGAATGTAGACCACATCTAGGCGCACCACATATCCAAAAATAGGCACGATCCAACGGTGAAAGAGAGAGAAATCGGCCGGCGACCAAAACTGCCCTGCAGGTATATTTCCTTTTGTTTTTCAGGACACTTCCGATGATGATGGCTGCTCAATGGATTATGATCCTTCAAATCCCTCCGGTCAGTTTATAGAGGAGTGTGATAAGAACCATATATCCAAAACTCAACATGATCCAACGGTGGATTCAAGAGATATCGCCACCGAAGCATTATTGGTTCATCCAAATCCTGCACCTCTATGTAACCGAATTCTCTATTGTCTCTCACCCCTTTTCGTTTTTCTCTCTTTTTTTTTTCTTTTTTTTTTAATCTGGTGGCCTTTTGCTGTTTTTAAAGGCACCATTGTTTTACTAATTACCTTTATGTCCCTTATTTATGTATTTATATATTATTATTATTATTATTTTTTCATGGAAACCATCCGATTTGTTTCTGCTTAAATCGTTAGTCTTTACCAATGTAGGAAAACATATTAATAGAGTTCATGCAAAATTTCATCCCAATCCGACGATTGGATTGAGAGCTCTGCTTTCTAATATAAAATTGGTCAGTTTATGACTTTTCGTCAACTATACAAATTTTCTTGTTCAATCTTCACATAAAATAATATCAATTATCCCTCTAAACCTTTAAGGTCATTTTATTATTTTGGAATATATTCATTTTGTCATTTCTCTCATTATTTTATTCATCAAAACACGTTACCAGTTTCTTTGTCTTTATGAATTCTAAAACAACATTCATTTTATGGAGGTCATCCCCTCCATTATATATCACTTTCAGTCTTATGTTTACATGGCAGGTTATACATCCGCATATTTAAATCATAAATTTTCTAGGGTTTCACAGTCCATGGGCACTGCATATTTAAGCATCACCGTGGATCTGGGTTCCGGGGATGATTTCTGGGTCTCTAGGGACTTAGTTTTTGTCACTGATTTATGATTCTGACGAAGTCTAGGGGCGCTGAAGATTTCAGCGTCACCGTGGATCTCGATTCCGGAGATGATTTCTGGGTCTCTAGGGACTCAGTTTTCGTCACTGATTTATGATTCTAACGCTGTCAAGGTGTGCTATAGATTTAAGCGTCACCGTGGATCTGGGTTCTGGGGATGATTTCTAGGTCTCTAGGGACTCAGTTTTCGTCAATGATTTAAGATTCTGACGCAGTCTAGTGGCGCTGAAGATTTCAGCGTCCCCAAGGATCTGGGTTCCTGTGATGATTTATGGGTCTCTAGGGGCTCCGTTTTTGTCAGTATTTATGATTCAAACGAAGTCCAGGGGCGGTGAAGAGTTCAGCGTCACCGTGGATCTCGATTCCAGTGATGATTTCTGGGTCTCTAGGGACTCAGTTTTCGTCTTTGATTTAAGATTTTGATAAAGTCCATGGGCGCTGCAGATTTAAGCATCACCATGGATCTGGGTTCCGGGGATGATTTCTGGGTCTCTAGGGACTCAGTTTTTGTCACAGATTTATGATTCTGACGAAGTCTAGGGGCGCTGAAGATTTCAGCGTCACCGTGGATCTCGATTCTGGAGATGATTTCTGGGTCTCTAGCGACACAGTTTCGTCACTAATTTATGATTCTAACGCTGTCAAGATGCCCTGCAGATTTAAGCATCACCGTGGATCTGGGTTCCGGGGATGATTACTGGGTGTCTAGGGACTCAGTTTTCGTCAATGATTTAAGATTCTGACGTAGTCTAGTGGCGCTGAAGATTTTTAGCGTCCCCAAGGATCTGGGTTCCTGTGATGATTTCTGGGTCTCTAGGGACTCAGTTTTCGTCTTTGATTTATGATTCTCACAAAGTCCAGGGGCAATGCAGATTTAAGCGTCATCGTGGATCTGGGTTCCGGGGATGATTTCTAGGTTTCTACTGACTCAGTTTTTGTCAATGATTTATGATTTGACGAAGTCAAGGGCCGCTGAAGATTTCAGCGTCACCGTGGATCTCGATTCTGGAGATGATTTCTGGGTCTCTAGGGACACAGTTTTCGTCACTGATTTATGATTCTAACGCTGTCAAGATGCCCTGCAGATTTAAGCGTCACCGTGGATCTGGGTTCCGGGGATGATTACTGGGTGTCTAGGGACTCAGTTTTTCGTCAATGATTTAAGATTCTGACGTAGTCTAGTGGCGCTGAAGATTTCAGCGTCCCCAAGGATCTGGGTTCCTGTGATGATTTCTGGGTGTCTAGGGACTCAGTTTTCGTCTTTGATTTATGATTCTCACAAAGTCCAGGGGCAATGCAGATTTAAGCGTCATCGTGGATCTGGGTTCCGGGGATGATTTCTAGGTTTCTACTGACTCAGTTTTTGTCAATGATTTATGATTTGACGAAGTCAAGGGCCGCTGAAGATTTCAGCGTCACCGTGGATCTCGATTCTGGAGATGATTTCTGGGTCTCTAGGGACACAGTTTTCGTCACTGATTTATGATTCTAACGCTGTCAAGATGCCCTGCAGATTTAAGCGTCACCGTGGATCTGGGTTCCGGGGATGATTACTGGGTGTCTAGGGACTCAGTTTTTCGTCAATGATTTAAGATTCTGACGTAGTCTAGTGGCGCTGAAGATTTCAGCGTCCCCAAGGATCTGGGTTCCTGTGATGATTTCTGGGTCTCTAGGGACTCAGTTTTCATCTTTGATTTATGATTCTGACAAAGTCCACGGGCGCTGCAGATTTAAGCGTCACCGTGGATCTGGGTTCCGGGGATGATTTCTAGGTCTCTAGGGACTCAGTTTTTGTCAATGATTTATGATTTTGACGAAGTCCAGGGCCACTGATGATTTCAGCGTCACCGTGGATCTCGATTCCGGTGATGATTTATGGGTCTCAAGGGACCCAGTTTTCGTCACTGATTTATGATTCTGACAAAGTCCATGGGCGTTGAAGATTTCAGCGTCAGCGGTGGAAGTTGGTTCCCGTGATGATTTCTAGGTCTAAAGGGACTCAGTTTTCATGAATGATTTATGAGTCTGACGTCGTCCATGGGGGCTGAAGATTTCAGCGTCACCGTGGATCTGGGTTTCGGGGGATGATTTTTGGGTCTCTAGGGACTCAGTTTGTGTCACAGATTTATGATTCTGACGAAGTCTAAGGGCGCTGAAGATTTTAGCGTCACCGTGGATCTCGATTCCAGTGATGATTTCTGGGGCTCTAGGAACGCAGTTTTCATGAATGATTTATGAGTCTGACGTCGTCCATTGGGGCTGCAGATTTAAGCGTCACCGTGGATCTGGGTTCCGGGGATGATTTTTGGGTCTCTAGGGACTTAGTTTTCGTCTTTGATTTATGATTCTCACAAAGTCCATGGGCGCTGCAGATTTAAGAGTCACCGTGGATCTGGGTTCCGGGGATGATTTATGTGTCTCTAGGACTCAGTTTTTGTCACTGATTTATGATTCTGACGAAGTCTAGGGGCGCTGAAGATTTCAGCGTCACCGTGGATCTCGATTCCGGAGATGATTTCTGGGTCTCTAGGGACTCAGTTTTCGTCACTGATTTATGATTCTAATGCTGTCAAGGTGCGCTACAGATTTAAGCGTCACCGTGGATCTAGGTTCCGGGGATGATTTCTGGGTCTCTAGGGACTCAGTTTTCGTCAATGATTTAAGATTCTGACGTAGTCTAGTGGCGCTGAAGATTTCAGCGTCCCCAAGGATCTGGGTTCCTGTGATGATTTCTGGGTCTCTAGGGACTCAGTTTTCGTCTTTGATTTATGATTCTGACAAAGTCCACGGGCGCTGCAGATTTAAGCGTCACCGTGGATCTGGGTTCCGGGGATGATTTTTGGGTCTCTAGGGACTTAGTTTTCGTCTTTGATTTATGATTCTCACAAAGTCCATGGGCGCTGCAGATTTAAGAGTCACCGTGGATCTGGGTTCCGGGGATGATTTATGTGTCTCTAGGACTCAGTTTTTGTCACTGATTTATGATTCTGACGAAGTCTAGGGGCGCTGAAGATTTCAGCGTCACCGTGGATCTCGATTCCGGAGATGATTTCTGGGTCTCTAGGGACTCAGTTTTCGTCACTGATTTATGATTCTAATGCTGTCAAGGTGCGCTACAGATTTAAGCGTCACCGTGGATCTAGGTTCCGGGGATGATTTCTGGGTCTCTAGGGACTCAGTTTTCGTCAATGATTTAAGATTCTGACGTAGTCTAGTGGCGCTGAAGATTTCAGCGTCCCCAAGGATCTGGGTTCCTGTGATGATTTCTGGGTCTCTAGGGACTCAGTTTTCGTCTTTGATTTATGATTCTGACAAAGTCCACGGGCGCTGCAGATTTAAGCGTCACCGTGGATCTGGGTTCCGGGGATGATTTCTAGGTCTCTAGGGACTCAGTTTTTGTCAATGATTTATGATTTTGACGAAGTCCAGGGCCACTGATGATTTCAGCGTCACCGTGGATCTCGATTCCGGTGATGATTTATGGGTCTCAAGGGACCCAGTTTTCGTCACTGATTTATGATTCTGACAAAGTCCATGGGCGTTGAAGATTTCAGCGTCAGCGGTGGAAGTTGGTTCCCATGATGATTTCTAGGTCTAAAGGGACTCAGTTTTCATGAATGATTTATGAGTCTGACGTCGTCCATGGGGGCTGAAGATTTCAGCGTCACCGTGGATCTGGGTTTCGGGGGATGATTTTTGGGTCTCTAGGGACTCAGTTTGTGTCACAGATTTATGATTCTGACGAAGTCTAAGGGCGCTGAAGATTTTAGCGTCACCGTGGATCTCGATTCCAGTGATGATTTCTGGGGCTCTAGGAACGCAGTTTTCATGAATGATTTATGAGTCTGACGTCGTCCATTGGGGCTGCAGATTTAAGCGTCACCGTGGATCTGGGTTCCGGGGATGATTTTTGGGTCTCTAGGGACTTAGTTTTCGTCTTTGATTTATGATTCTCACAAAGTCCATGGGCGCTGCAGATTTAATAGTCACCGTGGATCTGGGTTCCGGGGATGATTTATGTGTCTCTAGGACTCAGTTTTTGTCACTGATTTATGATTCTGACGAAGTCTAGGGGCGCTGAAGATTTCAGCGTCACCGTGGATCTCGATTCCGGAGATGATTTCTGGGTCTCTAGGGACTCAGTTTTCGTCACTGATTTATGATTCTAATGTTGTCAAGGTGCGCTACAGATTTAAGCGTCACCGTGGATCTAGGTTCCGGGGATGATTTCTGGGTCTCTAGGGACTCAGTTTTCGTCAATGATTTAAGATTCTGACGTAGTCTAGTGGCGCTGAAGATTTCAGCGTCCCCAAGGATCTGGGTTCCTGTGATGATTTCTGGGTCTCTAGGGACTCAGTTTTCGTCTTTGATTTATGATTCTGACAAAGTCCACGGGCGCTGCAGATTTAAGCGTCACCGTGGATCTGGGTTCCGGGGATGATTTCTAGGTCTCTAGGGACTCAATTTTTGTCAATGATTTATGATTTTGACGAAGTCCAGGGCCACTGATGATTTCAGCGTCACCGTGGATCTCGATTCCGGTGATGATTTATGGGTCTCAAGGGACCCAGTTTTCGTCACTGATTTATGATTCTGACAAAGTCCATGGGCGTTGAAGATTTCAGCGTCAGCGGTGGAAGTTGGTTCCCGTGATGATTTCTAGGTCTAAAGGGACTCAGTTTTCATGAATGATTTATGAGTCTGACGTCGTCCATGGGGGCTGAAGATTTCAGCGTCACCGTGGATCTGGGTTTCGGGGGATGATTTCTGGGTCTCTAGGGACTCAGTTTTTGTCACAGATTTATGATTCTGACGAAGTCTAGGGGCGCTGAAGATTTTAGCGTCACCGTGGATCTCGATTCCAGTGATGATTTCTGGGGCTCTAGGGACGCAGTTGTCATCACTGATTTATGATTCTAACGCTGTCAAGGTGCGCTGCAGATTTAAGCGTGACCGTGGATCTAGGTTCCAGGGATGATTTTTGGGTCTCTAGGGACTCAGTTTTCGTCAATGTTTTAAGATTCTAACGTAGTCTAGGGGCGCTGAAGATTTCCGCGTCCCGAAGTATCTGGGTTCTTGTGATGATTTTTGGGTCTCTAGGGACTCAGTTTTCATGAATGATTTATGAGTCTGACGTCGTCCATTGGGGCTGCAGATTTAAGCGTCACCGTGGATCTGGGTTCCGGGGATGATTTTTGGGTCTCTAGGGACTTAGTTTTTGTCTTTGATTTATGATTCTCACAAAGTCCATGGGCGCTGCAGATTTAAGAGTCACCGTGGATCTGGGTTCCGGGGATGATTTATGTGTCTCTAGGACTCAGTTTTTGTCACTGATTTATGATTCTGACGAAGTCTAGGGGCGCTGAAGATTTCAGCGTCACCGTGGATCTCGATTCCGGAGATGATTTCTGGGTCTCTAGGGACTCAGTTTTCGTCACTGATTTATGATTCTAATGCTGTCAAGGTGCGCTACAGATTTAAGCGTCACCGTGGATCTAGGTTCCGGGGATGATTTCTGGGTCTCTAGGGACTCAGTTTTCGTCAATGATTTAAGATTCTGACGTAGTCTAGTGGCGCTGAAGATTTCAGCGTCCCCAAGGATCTGGGTTCCTGTGATGATTTCTGGGTCTCTAGGGACTCAGTTTTCGTCTTTGATTTATGATTCTGACAAAGTCCACGGGCGCTGCAGATTTAAGCGTCACCGTGGATCTGGGTTCCGGGGATGATTTCTAGGTCTCTAGGGACTCAGTTTTTGTCAATGATTTATGATTTTGACGAAGTCCAGGGCCACTGATGATTTCAGCGTCACCGTGGATCTCGATTCCGGTGATGATTTATGGGTCTCAAGGGACCCAGTTTTCGTCACTGATTTATGATTCTGACAAAGTCCATGGGCGTTGAAGATTTCAGCGTCAGCGGTGGAAGTTGGTTCCCGTGATGATTTCTAGGTCTAAAGGGACTCAGTTTTCATGAATGATTTATGAGTCTGACGTCGTCCATGGGGGCTGAAGATTTCAGCGTCACCGTGGATCTGGGTTTCGGGGGATGATTTTTGGGTCTCTAGGGACTCAGTTTGTGTCACAGATTTATGATTCTGACGAAGTCTAAGGGCGCTGAAGATTTTAGCGTCACCGTGGATCTCGATTCCAGTGATGATTTCTGGGGCTCTAGGAACGCAGTTGTCGTCACTGATTTATGATTCTAACGTTGTTAAGGTGCGCTGCAGATTTAAGCGTCACCGTGGATCTAGGTTCCAGGGATGATTTCTGGGTCTCTAGGGACTCAATTTTCGTCAATGATTTCAGATTCTGACGTAGTCTAGTGGCGCTGAAGATTTCAACGTCCCCAAGGATCTGGGTTCCTGTGATGATTTCTGGGTCTCTAGGGACTCAGTTTTCGTCTTTGATTTATGATTCTGACAAAGTCCATGGGCAATGCAGATTTAAGCGTCATCGTGGATCTGGGTTCTGGGGATGATTTCTGGGTCTCTAGGGACTCAGTTTTTGTCAATGATTTACGATTTTGACGAAGTCCAGGGCCGCTGAAGATTTCAGCGTCACCGTGGATCTCGATTCCGGTGATGATTTCTAGGTCTCAAGGGACCTAGTTTTCGTCACTGATTTATGATTCTGACAAAGTCCATGGGCGCTGAAGATTTCAGCGTCAGCGGTGGAAGTTGGTTCCGGTGATGATTTCTAGGTCTAAAGGGACTTAGTTTTCTTGAATGATTTATGAGTCTAACGTCGTCCATGGGGGCTGAAGATTTCAGTGTCACCGTGGATCTGGGTTTCAGGGGATGATTTCTGGGTCTCTAGGGACTCTTGTCACAAATTTATGATTCTGACGAAGTCTAGGGGCGCTGAAGATTTTAGCGTCACCGTGGATCTCGATTCCAGTGATGATTTCTGGGGCTTTAGGGACGCAGTTGTCGTCACTGATTTATGATTCTAACACTGTCAAGGTGCGCTGCAGATTTAAGCGTCACCGTGGATCTAGGTTCCAGGGATGATTTCTGGGTCTCTAGGGACTCAGTTTTCGTCAATGTTTTAAGATTCTGACGTAGTCTAGGGGCGCTGAAGATTTCCGCGTCCCGAAGTATCTGGGTTCTTGTGATGATTTTTGGGTCTCTAGGGACTCAGTTTTCATGAATGATTTATGAGTCTGACGTCGTCCATTGGGGCTGCAGATTTAAGCGTCACCATGGATCTGGGTTCCGGGGATGATTTTTGGGTCTCTAGGGACTCAGTTTTCGTCTTTGATTTATGATTCTGACAAAGTCCATGGGCGCTGCAGATTTAAGCGTCACCGTGGATCTGGGTTCCGGGGATGATTTATGTGTCTCTAGGACTCAGTTTTTGTCACTGATTTATGATTCTGACGAAGTCTAGGGGCGCTGAAGATTTCCGCGTCCCGAAGTATCTGGGTTCTTGTGATGATTTTTGGGTCTCTAGGGACTCAGTTTTCATGAATGATTTATGAGTCTGACGTCGTCCATTGGGGCTGCAGATTTAAGCGTCACCGTGGATCTGGGTTCCGGGGATGATTTTTGGGTCTCTAGGGACTCAGTTTTCGTCTTTTATTTATGATTCTGACAAAGTCCATGGGCGCTGCAGATTTAAGCGTCATCGTGGATCTGGGTTCCGGGGATGGTTTATGTGTCTCTAGGGACTCAGTTTTTGTCACTGATTTATGATTCTGACGAAGTCTAGGGGCGCTGAAGATTTCAGCGTCACCGTGGTTCTCGATTCCGGAGATGATTTCTGGGCCTCTAGGGACTCAGTTTTCGTCACTGATTTATGATTCTAACGCTGTCAAGGTGCGCTACATATTTAAGCGTCACCGTGGATCTAGGTTCCAGGGATGATTTCTAGGTCTCTAGGGACAGTTTTTGTCACTGATTTATGATTCTGACGAAGTCTAGGGGCGCTGAAGATTTCAGCGTCACCGTGGATCTCGATTCCGGAGATGATTTCTGGGTCTCTAGGGACTCAGTTTTCGTCACTGATTTATGATTCTAACGCTGTCAAGGTGCGCTATAGATTTAAGCGTCACCGTGGATCTAGGTTCCGGGGATGATTTCTGGGTCTCTTGGGACTCAGTTTTCGTCAATGATTTCAGATTCTGACGTAGTCTAGTGGCGCTGAAGATTTCAACGTCCCTAAGGATCTGGGTTCCTGTGATGATTTCTGGGTCTCTAGGGACTCAGTTTTCGTCTTTGATTTATGATTCTGACAAAGTCCATGGGCAATGCAGATTTAATCGTCATCGTGGATCTGGGTTCCGGGGATGATTTCTAGGTTTCTACTGACTCAGTTTTTGTTAATGATTTATGATTTTGATGAAGTCCAGGGCCGCTGAAGATTTCAGCGTCACCGTGGATCTCGATTCCGGAGATGATTTATGGGTCTCTAAGGACTCAGTTTTCATCACTGATTTATGATTCTAACGCTGTCAAGGTGCGCTACAGATTTAAGCATCACCGTGGATCTGGGTTCTGGGATGATTTCTTCGTCAATGATTTAAGATTCAAACGTAGTCTAGTGGCGCTGAAGATTTCAGCATCCCCAAGGATCTGGGTTCCTGTGATGATTTCTGGGTCTCTAGGGACTCAATTTTTGTCAGTGATTTAAGATTCAAACGAAGTCCAGGGGCGGTGAAGAGTTCAGCGTCACTGTGGATCTTGATTCCAGTGATGATTTCTGGGTCTCTAGGGACTCAGTTTTTGTCAATGATTTATGATTCTCACGAATTCCATGGGAGCTGCAGATTTAAGCCTCATCGTGGATCTGGGTTCCAGTGATGATTTCTGGGTCTCAAGGACCCAGTTTTCGTTACTGATTTATGATTCAGACAAAGTCCACGGGCGCTGAAGATTTCAGCGTCAGCGGTGGAAGTTGGTTCCGGTGAT
This sequence comes from Populus alba x Populus glandulosa, assembly GCA_033617975.1. NCBI lineage: Eukaryota > Viridiplantae > Streptophyta > Magnoliopsida > Malpighiales > Salicaceae > Populus > Populus alba x Populus glandulosa. The sequence continues at coordinate 9,037,062 of CM066155.1, read as the reverse complement.
GATTTCTAGGTCTAGAGGGACTCAGTTTTCATGAATGATTAATGAGTCTGACGTCGTCCATAGGGGCTAAAGAGTTCAGCGTCACCGTGGATATGGGTTCCGAGGATAATTTCTGGGTCTCTAGGCACTCAGTTTTCGTCAATGATTTAAAATTCTGACATAGTCTAGTGGCGTTGATGATTTCTGCGTCCCCAAGAATCTGGGTTCCCGTGATGATTTCTGGGTCTCTAGAGTCTCGGTTTTTGTCAATGATTTTTGATCCTGACATAGTCCAGGGGGGTTGCAGATTTAAGCGTCCCCATGGATCTGGATTCCGGTGATGATTTCTGGGTCTCAAGGGACCCAGTTTTCTTCACTGATTTATGATTCTAATGAAGTCCAGGGTGCTGAAGATTTCAACGTCACCGTGGATGTCGATTCCGTTGATGATTTCTGGGTCTCTAGGGAATCGGTTTTTGTCTTTGATTTATGATTCTAACAAAGTCCATGGGCGTTGCAGATTTAAGCGTCACCGTGGATCTGGGTTCCGGTGATGATTTTTAGGTCTCAAGGACCCAGTTTTCGTCACTGATTTATGATTCAGACAAAGTCCACGGGCGCTGAAGATTTCAGCGTCGGCGGTGGAAGTTGGTTCCGGTGATGATTTCTAGGTCTAGAGGGACTCAGTTTTCGTGAATGATTAATGAGACTGACGTCAACCATGGGGGCTGAAGAGTTCAGCGTCACCGTGGATCTGGGTTTCGGGGATAATTTCTGGGTCTCTAGGGACTCAGTTTTCGTCAATGATTTAAGATTCTAACGTAGTCTAGTGGCGCTGAAGATTTCAGCGTCCCCAAGGATCTGGGTTCCTGTGATAATTTCTAGGTCTCTAGGGACTCAGTTTTTGTCAGTGATTTATGATTCCAACGAAGTCCAGGGGCGGTGAAGAGTTCAGCGTCACCGTGGATCTCGATTCCAGTGATGATTTCTGGGTCTCTAGGGACTTAGTTTTCGTGAATGATTAATGAGTCTACGTCGTCCATGGGGGCTGAAGAGTTCAGCGTCACCGTGGATCTGGGTTCCGGGGATAATTTCTGGGTCTCTAGGGACTCAGTTTTCGTCAATGATTTAAGATTCTGACGTAGTCTAGTGGCGTTGATGATTTCTGCGTCCCCAAGAATCTGGGTTCCCGTGATGATTTCTGGGTCTCTAGAGTCTCGGTTTTCGTTAGTGATTTTTGTTCCTGACATAGTCTAGGAGCGCTACAGATTTAAGTGTCCCCATGGATCTGGATTCCAGTGATGAATTCTCGGTCTCAAGGGACCCAGTTTTCGTCACTGATTTATGATTCTAATGAAGTCTAGGGCGCTGAAGATTTCAGCGTCACCGTGGATGTTGATTCCGGTGATGATTTCTGGGTCTCTAGGGAATCAGTTTTTGTCTTTGATTTATGATTCTGACAAAGTCCATGGGAGCTGCAGATTTAAGCGTCACCGTGGATCTGGGTTCCGGGGATGATTTCTGCGTCTCTAGGGACTCGGTTTTCGTCAGTGATTTTTGATCCTGACATAGTCCAGGGGCGCTGCAGATTTAAGAGACCCCATCGATCTAGGTTCCGGAGATGATTTTTGGGTCTCTAGGGATTCAATTGTTTTTAGTGTTTTATGATTCTAACGAAGTCCAGGGCAATGAAGATTTCAGCGTCACCGTGGATCTCGATTCCGGTGATGATTTCTGGGTCTCTAGGGAATCAGTTTTTGTCTTTGATTTATGATTCTGACAAAGTCCATGGGCGCTATAGATTTAAGCGTCCCGATGGATCTGGGTTCCGGAGATGATTTCTGGGTCTCTAGGGCTTCAGTTTTCGTCACTGATTTATGATTCTAACGATGTCAAGGCGCGCTGTAGATTTAAGCGTCACCGTGGATCTAGGTTCCGGGGATGATTTTTGGGTCTCTAGGGACTCAGTTTTTGTCAATGATTTATGATTCTCACGAAGTCCAGGGGCGCTGAAGATTTTAGCGTCACCGTGGATCTCGATTCCGGTGATGATTTCTGGGTCTCAAGGGACCTAGTTTTCGTCACTGATTTATGATTCGGACAAAGTCCACGGGCGCTGAAGATTTCAGCGTCAGCGGTGGAAGTTGGTTCCGGTGATGATTTCTAGTTCTAGAGGGACTCAGTTTTCGTGAATGATTAATTAGAGTGACGTCGTCCATAGGGGCTGAAGAGTTCAGCGTCAACGTGGATCTGGGTTCCGGGGATGATTTCTGGGCTCTAGGGACGCCGTTATCGTCAATGATTTAAGATTCTGACGTGGTCTAGTGGCGTTGATAATTTCTGCGTCCCCAAGGATCTGGGTTCCCGTGATGATTTCTGCGTCTCTAGACACTCGGTTTTCGTCAGTGATTTTTTATCCTTACATAGTCCAGGGGCGCTGCAGATTTAAGCGTCCCAATGGATCTGGGTCCGGAGATGATTTTTGGGTCTCTAGGGACTCAATTTTTGTTAGTGATTTATGATTCTAACGAAGTCCAAGGTGTTGAAGATTTCAGCGTCACCGTGGATCTCGATTCCGGTGATGATTTCTGAGTCTCTAGGGACTCAGTTTTTGTCAGTGATTTATGATTCTAACGAAGTGTAGGGGCGCTGAAGATTTTAGCTTTACCGTGGATCTCGATTCCAGTGATGATTTCTCGGTCTCTAGGGACTCAGTTTTCGTCTTTGATTTATGATTCTGACATAGTCCAGTGGAACTGCAGATTTAAGCGTCCCGATGGATATGGGTTCCAGAGATGATTTCTGGGTCTCTAGGGTTTTAGTTTTCGTCACAGATTTATGATTCTAACGCTGTCAAGGTGCGGTGCAGATTTAAGAGTCACCGTGGATCTGGGTTCCAGGGATGATTTCTGGGTCTCTAGGGACTCAGTTTTCATCAATTATTTAAGATTCTGATGTAGTCTAGTGGCGTTGATGATTCTGCGTCCCCAAGGATCTGAGTTCCCGTGATGATTTTTGCGTCTTTAGAGACTCGGTTTTCGTCAGTGATTTTTGATCCTGACATAGTCCAGGGTGCTGCAGATTTAAGCGTCCCCATGGATCTGGGTTCCGGAGATGATTTTTGGGTCTTTAGGGACTCAATTTTTGTTAGTGATTTTTGATTCTAACGAAGTCCAGGGCGCTGAAGATTTCAGCGTGACCGTGCATCTCGATTCCTGTGATGATTTCTGAGTCTCTAGGGAATCAATTTTTGTCTTTGATTTATGATTCTGACAAACTCCATGGGCGCTACAGATTTAAGCGTCCCGATGGATATGGGTTCCGGAGATGATTTCTGGGTCTCTAGGGCTTCAGTTATCGTCACTGATTTATGATTCTAACGCTGTCAAGGCGCGCTGCAGATTTAAGCGTCACCTTGGATCTGGGTTCCGGGGATGATTTCTGGGTCTCTAGGGACTCAGTTTTTGTCAATGATTTATGATTCTCACGAAGTCCAGGGGCGCTGAAGATTTAAGCGTCACCCTGGATCTCAATTCCGGTGATGATTTCTGGGTCTCAAGGGACCCAGTTTTCGTCACTGATTTATGATTCGGACAAAGTCCACGGGCGCTGAAGATTTCAGCGTCAGCGGTGGAAGTTGGTTCCGGTGATGATTTCTTGTTCTAGAGGGACTCAGTTTTCATGAATGATTAATGAGTCTGACGTCGTCTAGGGGGGCTGAAGAGTTCAGCGTCACCGTGGATCTGGGTTCCGGGTATGATTTCTGGGTCTCTAGGGACACAGTTTTCGTCAATGATTTAAGATTCTGACGTAGTCTAGTGGCGTTGATGATTTCTGCGTCCCCAAGAATCTGGGTTCCCGTGATGATTTCAGGGTCTCTAGAGTCTCGGTTTTTGTCAGTGATTTATGATTCTAACGAAGTCCAGGGGCACTGAAGATTTCAGCGTCACCGTGGATCTCGATTCCGGTGATGATTTCTGGGTCTCTAGGGACGCAGTTTTCGTCTTTGATTTTGAGTCTGACGTCGTCCATAGGGGCTGAAGATTTCAGCGTCACCGTGGATCTGGGTTCCGGGGATGATTTCTGGGTCTCTAGGGACTCAGTTTTTGTCATTGATTTATGATTCTAACGAAGTCCATAGGCGCTGAAGATTTCAGCGTCACCGTGGATCTGGGTTCCGGGGATGATTTCTGGGTCTCTAGGGACACAGTTTTAGTCTTTGATTTATGAGTCTGACGTCGTCCATAGGGGCTGAAGATTTCAGCTTCACCGTGGATCTGGGTTCCGGGGATGATTTCTGGGTCTCTAGGGACGCAGTTTTTGTCAGTGATTTATGAGTCTAACGAAGTCCATAGGGGCTGAAGATTTCAGCGTCACCGTGGATCTGGGTTCCGGGGATGATTTCTGGGTCTCTAGGGACGCAGTTTTCGTCTTTGATTTATGAGTCTGACGTCGTCCATAGGGGCTGAAGATTTCAGCGACACCGTGGATCTGGGTTCCGGGGATGATTTCTGGGTCTCTAGGGACTCAGTTTTTGTCAATGATTTATGATTCTCACGAAGTCCAGGGGCGCTGAAGATTTCAGCATCACCGTGGATCTCGATTCCGGTGATGATTTCTGGGTCTGTAGGGACGCAGTTTTTGTCTTTGATTTATGTCTAACGATGTCCATAGGGGCTGAAGATTTCAGCGTCACCGTGGATCTGGGTTCCGGGGATGATTTCTGGGTCTCTAGGGACGCAGTTTTTATCAGTGATTTATGAGTCTGACGTCGTCCATAGGGGCTGAAGATTTCAGCGTCACCGTGGATCTGGGTTCCAGGGATGATTTCTGGGTCTCTAGGGAAGCAGTTTTCGTCTTTGATTTATGATTCTAACGAAGTCCATAGGCGCTGAAGATTTCAGCGTCACCGTGGATCTGGGTTCCGGGGATGATTTCTGGGTCTCTAGGGACTCAGTTTTCGTCTTTGATTTATGAGTCTGACGTCGTCCATAGGGGCTGAAGATTTCAGCATCACCGTGGATCTAGGTTCCGGGGATGATTTCTGGGTCTCTAGGGACGCAGTTTTCGTCTTTGATTTATGAGTCTGACGTCGTCCATAGGGGCTGAAGATTTCAGCGACACCGTGGATCTGGGTTCCGGGGATGATTTCTGGGTCTCTAGGGACTCAGTTTTCGTCTTTGATTTATGAGTCTGACGTCGTCCATAGGGGCTGAAGATTTCAGCGACACCGTGGATCTGGGTTCCGGGGATGATTTCTGGGTCTCTAGGGACTCAGTTTTCGTGTTTGATTTATGAGTCTGACGTCGTCCATAGGGGCTGAAGATTTCAGCGTCACCGTGGATCTGGGTTCCGGGGATGATTTTTGGGTCTCTAGGGACGCAGTTTTTGTCAGTGATTTATGAGTCTGACGTCGTCCATAGGGGCTGAAGATTTCAGCGTCACCGTGGATCTGGGTTCCGGGGATGATTTCTGGGTCTCTAGGGAAGCAGTTTTCGTCTTTGATTTATGAGTCTGACGTCGTCCATATGGGCTGAAGATTTCAGCGTCACCGTGGATCTGGGTTCCGGGGATGATTTCTGGGTCTCTAGGGAAGCAGTTTTCGTCTTTGATTTATGAGTCTGACGTCGTCCATAGGGGCTGAAGATTTCAGCATCACCGTGGATCTAGGTTCCGGGGATGATTTCTGGGTCTCTAGGGACTCAGTTTTTGTCATTGATTTATGATTCTAACGAAGTCCATAGGCGCTGAAGATTTCAGCGTCACCGTGGATCTGGGTTCCGGGGATGATTTCTGGGTCTCTAGGGACTCAGTTTTCGTCTTTGATTTATGAGTCTGACGTCGTCCATAGGGGCTGAAGATTTCAGCATCACCGTGGATCTAGGTTCCGGGGATGATTTCTGGGTCTCTAGGGACGCAGTTTTCGTCTTTGATTTATGAGTCTGACGTCGTCCATAGGGGCTGAAGATTTCAGCGACACCGTGGATCTGGGTTCCGGGGATGATTTCTGGGTCTCTAGGGACTCAGTTTTCGTCTTTGATTTATGAGTCTGACGTCGTCCATAGGGGCTGAAGATTTCAGCGACACCGTGGATCTGGGTTCCGGGGATGATTTCTGGGTCTCTAGGGACTCAGTTTTCGTGTTTGATTTATGAGTCTGACGTCGTCCATAGGGGCTGAAGATTTCAGCGTCACCGTGGATCTGGGTTCCGGGGATGATTTTTGGGTCTCTAGGGACGCAGTTTTTGTCAGTGATTTATGAGTCTGACGTCGTCCATAGGGGCTGAAGATTTCAGCGTCACCGTGGATCTGGGTTCCGGGGATGATTTCTGGGTCTCTAGGGAAGCAGTTTTCGTCTTTGATTTATGAGTCTGACGTCGTCCATAGGGGCTGAAGATTTCAGCGTCACCGTGGATCTGGGTTCCGGGGATGATTTCTGGGTCTCTAGGGAAGCAGTTTTCGTCTTTGATTTATGAGTCTGACGTCGTCCATAAGGGCTGAAGATTTCAGCATCACCGTGGATCTAGGTTCCGGGGATGATTTCTGGGTCTCTAGGGACGCAGTTTTCGTCTTTGATTTATGAGTCTGACGTCGTCCATAGGGGCTGAAGATTTCAGCGACACCGTGGATCTGGGTTCCGGGGATGATTTCTGGGTCTCTAGGGACTCAGTTTTCGTCTTTGATTTATGAGTCTGACGTCGTCCATAGGGGCTGAAGATTTCAGCATCACCGTGGATCTAGGTTCCGGGGATGATTTCTGGGTCTCTAGGGACGCAGTTTTCGTCTTTGATTTATGAGTCTGACGTCGTCCATAGGGGCTGAAGATTTCAGCGACACCGTGGATCTGGGTTCCGGGGATGATTTCTGGGTCTCTAGGGACTCAGTTTTCGTCTTTGATTTATGAGTCTGACGTCGTCCATAGGGGCTGAAGATTTCAGCATCACCGTGGATCTAGGTTCCGGGGATGATTTCTGGGTCTCTAGGGACTCAGTTTTTGTCATTGATTTATGATTCTAACGAAGTCCATAGGCGCTGAAGATTTCAGCGTCACCGTGGATCTGGGTTCCGGGGATGATTTCTGGGTCTCTAGGGACTCAGTTTTCGTCTTTGATTTATGAGTCTGACGTCGTCCATAGGGGCTGAAGATTTCAGCGACACCGTGGATCTGGGTTCCGGGGATGATTTCTGGGTCTCTAGGGACTCAGTTTTCGTGTTTGATTTATGAGTCTGACGTCGTCCATAGGGGCTGAAGATTTCAGCATCACCGTGGATCTAGGTGCCGGGGATGATTTCTGGGTCTCTAGGGACGCAGTTTTTGTCAGTGATTTATGAGTCTGACGTCGTCCATAGGGGCTGAAGATTTCAGCGTCACCGTGGATCTGGGTTCCGGGGATGATTTCTGGGTCTCTAGGGAAGCAGTTTTCGTCTTTGATTTATGAGTCTGACGTCGTCCATAGGGGCTGAAGATTTCAGCGTCACCGTGGATCTGGGTTCCGGGGATGATTTTTGGGTCTCTAGGGACGCAGTTTTTGTCAGTGATTTATGAGTCTGACGTCGTCCATAGGGGCTGAAGATTTCAGCGTCACCGTGGATCTGGGTTCCGGGGATGATTTCTGGGTCTCTAGGGAAGCAGTTTTCGTCTTTGATTTATGAGTCTGACGTCGTCCATAGGGGCTGAAGATTTCAGCGTCACCGTGGATCTGGGTTCCGGGGATGATTTCTGGGTCTCTAGGGAAGCAGTTTTCGTCTTTGATTTATGATTCTCACGAAGTCCAGGGGCGCTGAAGATTTCAGCATCACCGTGGATCTCGATTCCGGTGATGATTTCTGGGTCTGTAGGGACGCAGTTTTTGTCTTTGATTTATGTCTGACGTCGTCCATAGGGGCTGAAGATTTCAGCGTCACCGTGGATCTGGGTTCCGGGGATGATTTCTGGGTCTCTAGGGACGCAGTTTTTATCAGTGATTTATGAGTCTGACGTCGTACATAGGGGCTGAAGATTTCAGCGTCACCGTGGATCTGGGTTCCAGGGATGATTTCTGGGTCTCTAGGGAAGCAGTTTTCGTCTTTGATTTATGAGTCTGACGTCGTCCATAGGGGCTGAAGATTTCAGCTTCACCGTGGATCTGGGTTCCGGGGATGATTTCTGGGTCTCTAGGGACGCAGTTTTTGTCAGTGATTTATGAGTCTAACGAAGTCCATAGGGGCTGAAGATTTCAGCGTCACCGTGGATTTGGGTTCCGGGGATGATTTCTGGGTCTCTAGGGACGCAGTTTTCGTCTTTGATTTATGAGTCTGACGTCGTCCATAGGGGCTGAAGATTTCAGCGACACCGTGGATCTGGGTTCCGGGGATGATTTCTGGGTCTCTAGGGACTCAGTTTTTGTCAATGATTTATGATTCTCACGAAGTCCAGGGGCGCTGAAGATTTCAGCATCACCGTGGATCTCGATTCCGGTGATGATTTCTGGGTCTGTAGGGACGCAGTTTTTGTCTTTGATTTATGTCTAACGATGTCCATAGGGGCTGAAGATTTCAGCGTCACCGTGGATCTGGGTTCCGGGGATGATTTCTGGGTCTCTAGGGACGCAGTTTTTATCAGTGATTTATGAGTCTGACGTCGTCCATAGGGGCTGAAGATTTCAGCGTCACCGTGGATCTGGGTTCCAGGGATGATTTCTGGGTCTCTAGGGAAGCAGTTTTCGTCTTTGATTTATGATTCTAACGAAGTCCATAGGCGCTGAAGATTTCAGCGTCACCGTGGATCTGGGTTCCGGGGATGATTTCTGGGTCTCTAGGGACTCAGTTTTCGTCTTTGATTTATGAGTCTGACGTCGTCCATAGGGGCTGAAGATTTCAGCATCACCGTGGATCTAGGTTCCGGGGATGATTTCTGGGTCTCTAGGGACGCAGTTTTCGTCTTTGATTTATGAGTCTGACGTCGTCCATAGGGGCTGAAGATTTCAGCGACACCGTGGATCTGGGTTCCGGGGATGATTTCTGGGTCTCTAGGGACTCAGTTTTCGTCTTTGATTTATGAGTCTGACGTCGTCCATAGGGGCTGAAGATTTCAGCGACACCGTGGATCTGGGTTCCGGGGATGATTTCTGGGTCTCTAGGGACTCAGTTTTCGTGTTTGATTTATGAGTCTGACGTCGTCCATAGGGGCTGAAGATTTCAGCGTCACCGTGGATCTGGGTTCCGGGGATGATTTTTGGGTCTCTAGGGACGCAGTTTTTGTCAGTGATTTATGAGTCTGACGTCGTCCATAGGGGCTGAAGATTTCAGCGTCACCGTGGATCTGGGTTCCGGGGATGATTTCTGGGTCTCTAGGGAAGCAGTTTTCGTCTTTGATTTATGAGTCTGACGTCGTCCATATGGGCTGAAGATTTCAGCGTCACCGTGGATCTGGGTTCCGGGGATGATTTCTGGGTCTCTAGGGAAGCAGTTTTCGTCTTTGATTTATGAGTCTGACGTCGTCCATAGGGGCTGAAGATTTCAGCATCACCGTGGATCTAGGTTCCGGGGATGATTTCTGGGTCTCTAGGGACTCAGTTTTTGTCATTGATTTATGATTCTAACGAAGTCCATAGGCGCTGAAGATTTCAGCGTCACCGTGGATCTGGGTTCCGGGGATGATTTCTGGGTCTCTAGGGACTCAGTTTTCGTCTTTGATTTATGAGTCTGACGTCGTCCATAGGGGCTGAAGATTTCAGCATCACCGTGGATCTAGGTTCCGGGGATGATTTCTGGGTCTCTAGGGACGCAGTTTTCGTCTTTGATTTATGAGTCTGACGTCGTCCATAGGGGCTGAAGATTTCAGCGACACCGTGGATCTGGGTTCCGGGGATGATTTCTGGGTCTCTAGGGACTCAGTTTTCGTGTTTGATTTATGAGTCTGACGTCGTCCATAGGGGCTGAAGATTTCAGCGACACCGTGGATCTGGGTTCCGGGGATGATTTCTGGGTCTCTAGGGACTCAGTTTTCGTGTTTGATTTATGAGTCTGACGTCGTCCATAGGGGCTGAAGATTTCAGCGTCACCGTGGATCTGGGTTCCGGGGATGATTTTTGGGTCTCTAGGGACGCAGTTTTTGTCAGTGATTTATGAGTCTGACGTCGTCCATAGGGGCTGAAGATTTCAGCGTCACCGTGGATCTGGGTTCCGGGGATGATTTCTGGGTCTCTAGGGAAGCAGTTTTCGTCTTTGATTTATGAGTCTGACGTCGTCCATAGGGGCTGAAGATTTCAGCGTCACCGTGGATCTGGGTTCCGGGGATGATTTCTGGGTCTCTAGGGAAGCAGTTTTCGTCTTTGATTTATGAGTCTGACGTCGTCCATAAGGGCTGAAGATTTCAGCATCACCGTGGATCTAGGTTCCGGGGATGATTTCTGGGTCTCTAGGGACGCAGTTTTCGTCTTTGATTTATGAGTCTGACGTCGTCCATAGGGGCTGAAGATTTCAGCGACACCGTGGATCTGGGTTCCGGGGATGATTTCTGGGTCTCTAGGGACTCAGTTTTCGTCTTTGATTTATGAGTCTGACGTCGTCCATAGGGGCTGAAGATTTCAGCATCACCGTGGATCTAGGTTCCGGGGATGATTTCTGGGTCTCTAGGGACGCAGTTTTCGTCTTTGATTTATGAGTCTGACGTCGTCCATAGGGGCTGAAGATTTCAGCGACACCGTGGATCTGGGTTCCGGGGATGATTTCTGGGTCTCTAGGGACTCAGTTTTCGTCTTTGATTTATGAGTCTGACGTCGTCCATAGGGGCTGAAGATTTCAGCATCACCGTGGATCTAGGTTCCGGGGATGATTTCTGGGTCTCTAGGGACTCAGTTTTTGTCATTGATTTATGATTCTAACGAAGTCCATAGGCGCTGAAGATTTCAGCGTCACCGTGGATCTGGGTTCCGGGGATGATTTCTGGGTCTCTAGGGACTCAGTTTTCGTCTTTGATTTATGAGTCTGACGTCGTCCATAGGGGCTGAAGATTTCAGCGACACCGTGGATCTGGGTTCCGGGGATGATTTCTGGGTCTCTAGGGACTCAGTTTTCGTGTTTGATTTATGAGTCTGACGTCGTCCATAGGGGCTGAAGATTTCAGCATCACCGTGGATCTAGGTGCCGGGGATGATTTCTGGGTCTCTAGGGACGCAGTTTTTGTCAGTGATTTATGAGTCTGACGTCGTCCATAGGGGCTGAAGATTTCAGCGTCACCGTGGATCTGGGTTCCGGGGATGATTTCTGGGTCTCTAGGGAAGCAGTTTTCGTCTTTGATTTATGATTCTCACGAAGTCCAGGGGCGCTGAAGATTTCAGCATCACCGTGGATCTCGATTCCGGTGATGATTTCTGGGTCTGTAGGGACGCAGTTTTTGTCTTTGATTTATGTCTGACGTCGTCCATAGGGGCTGAAGATTTCAGCGTCACCGTGGATCTGGGTTCCGGGGATGATTTCTGGGTCTCTAGGGACGCAGTTTTTATCAGTGATTTATGAGTCTGACGTCGTACATAGGGGCTGAAGATTTCAGCGTCACCGTGGATCTGGGTTCCAGGGATGATTTCTGGGTCTCTAGGGAAGCAGTTTTCGTCTTTGATTTATGAGTCTGACGTCGTCCATAGGGGCTGAAGATTTCAGCATCACCGTGGATCTAGGTTCCGGGGATGATTTCTGGGTCTCTAGGGACTCAGTTTTTGTCATTGATTTATGATTCTAACGAAGTCCATAGGCGCTGAAGATTTCAGCGTCACCGTGGATCTGGGTTCCGGGGATGATTTCTGGGTCTCTAGGGACGCAGTTTTCGTCTTTGATTTATGAGTCTGACGTCGTCCATAGGGGCTGAAGATTTCAGCGACACCGTGGATCTGGGTTCCGGGGATGATTTCTGGGTCTCTAGGGACTCAGTTTTCGTCTTTGATTTATGAGTCTGACGTCGTCCATAGGGGCTGAAGATTTCAGCGACACCGTGGATCTGGGTTCCGGGGATGATTTCTGGGTCTCTAGGGAAGCAGTTTTCGTGTTTGATTTATGAGTCTGACGTCGTCCATAGGGGCTGAAGATTTCAGCATCACCGTGGATCTAGGTTCCGGGGATGATTTCTGGGTCTCTAGGGACTCAGTTTTTGTCATTGATTTATGATTCTAACGAAGTCCATAGGCGCTGAAGATTTCAGCGTCACCGTGGATCTGGGTTCCGGGGATGATTTCTGGGTCTCTAGGGACGCAGTTTTCGTCTTTGATTTATGAGTCTGACGTCGTCCATAGGGGCTGAAGATTTCAGCGTCACCGTGGATCTGGGTTCCGGGGATGATTTCTGGGTCTCTAGGGACTCAGTTTTTGTCAGTGATTTATGAGTCTGACGTCGTCCATAGGGGCTGAAGATTTCAGCGTCACCGTGGATCTGGGTTCCTGGGATGATTTCTAGGTCTCTAGGGACGCAATTTTCGTCTTTGATTTATGAGTCTGACGTCGTCCATAGGGGCTGAAGATTTCAGCGTCACCGTGGATCTGGGTTCCGGGGATGATTTTTGGGTCTCTAGGGACGCAGTTTTTGTCAGTGATTTATGAGTCTGACGTCGTCCATAGGGGCTGAAGATTTCAGCGTCACCGTGGATCTGGGTTCCGGGGATGATACTTGGGTCTCTAGGGAAGCAGTTTTCGTCTTTGATTTATGAGTCTGACGTCGTCCATAGGGGCTGAAGATTTCAGCGTCACCGTGGATCTGGGTTCCGGGGATGATTTCTGGGTCTCTAGGGAAGCAGTTTTCGTCTTTGATTTATGAGTCTGACGTCGTCCATAGGGGCTGAAGATTTCAGCGTCACCGTGGATCTGGGTTCCGGGGATGATTTCTGGGTCTCTAGGGAAGCAGTTTTCGTCTTTGATTTATGAGTTTGACGTCGTCCATAGGGGCTGAAGATTTCAGCATCACCGTGGATCTAGGTTCCGGGGATGATTTCTGGGTCTCTAGGGACTCAGTTTTTGTCATTGATTTATGATTCTAACGAAGTCCATAGGCGCTGAAGATTTCAGCGTCACCGTGGATCTGGGTTCCGGGGATGATTTCTGGGTCTCTAGGGACTCAGTTTTCGTCTTTGATTTATGAGTCTGACGTCGTCCATAGGGGCTGAAGATTTCAGCATCACCGTGGATCTAGGTTCCGGGGATGATTTCTGGGTCTCTAGGGACTCAGTTTTTGTCATTGATTTATGATTCTAACGAAGTCCATACGCGCTGAAGATTTCAGCGTCACCGTGGATCTGGGTTCTGGGGATGATTTCTGGGTCTCTAGGGAAGCAGTTTTCGTCTTTGATTTATGATTCTCACGAAGTCCAGGGGCGCTGAAGATTTCAGCATCACCGTGGATCTCGATTCCGGTGATGATTTCTGGGTCTGTAGGGACGCAGTTTTTGTCTTTGATTTATGTCTGACGTCGTCCATAGGGGCTGAAGATTTCAGCGTCACCGTGGATCTGGGTTCCGGGGATGATTTCTGGGTCTCTAGGGACGCAGTTTTTATCAGTGATTTATGAGTCTGACGTCGTACATAGGGGCTGAAGATTTCAGCGTCACCGTGGATCTGGGTTCCAGGGATGATTTCTGGGTCTCTAGGGAAGCAGTTTTCGTCTTTGATTTATGAGTCTGACGTCGTCCATAGGGGCTGAAGATTTCAGCATCACCGTGGATCTAGGTTCCGGGGATGATTTCTGGGGCTCTAGGGACTCAGTTTTTGTCATTGATTTATGATTCTAACGAAGTCCATAGGCGCTGAAGATTTCAGCGTCACCGTGGATCTGGGTTCCGGGGATGATTTCTGGGTCTCTAGGGACGCAGTTTTCGTCTTTGATTTATGAGTCTGACGTCGTCCATAGGGGCTGAAGATTTCAGCGACACCGTGGATCTGGGTTCCGGGGATGATTTCTGGGTCTCTAGGGACTCAGTTTTCGTCTTTGATTTATGAGTCTGACGTCGTCCATAGGGGCTGAAGATTTCAGCGACACCGTGGATCTGGGTTCCGGGGATGATTTCTGGGTCTCTAGGGAAGCAGTTTTCGTGTTTGATTTATGAGTCTGACGTCGTCCATAGGGGCTGAAGATTTCAGCATCACCGTGGATCTAGGTTCCGGGGATGATTTCTGGGTCTCTAGGGACTCAGTTTTTGTCATTGATTTATGATTCTAACGAAGTCCATAGGCGCTGAAGATTTCAGCGTCACCGTGGATCTGGGTTCCGGGGATGATTTCTGGGTCTCTAGGGACGCAGTTTTCGTCTTTGATTTATGAGTCTGACGTCGTCCATAGGGGCTGAAGATTTCAGCGTCACCGTGGATCTGGGTTCCGGGGATGATTTCTGGGTCTCTAGGGACTCAGTTTTTTTCAGTGATTTATGAGTCTGACGTCGTCCATAGGGGCTGAAGATTTCAGCGTCACCGTGGATCTGGGTTCCTGGGATGATTTCTAGGTCTCTAGGGACGCAATTTTCGTCTTTGATTTATGAGTCTGACGTCGTCCATAGGGGCTGAAGATTTCAGCGTCACCGTGGATCTGGGTTCCGGGGATGATTTTTGGGTCTCTAGGGACGCAGTTTTTGTCAGTGATTTATGAGTCTGACGTCGTCCATAGGGGCTGAAGATTTCAGCGTCACCGTGGATCTGGGTTCCGGGGATGATACTTGGGTCTCTAGGGAAGCAGTTTTCGTCTTTGATTTATGAGTCTGACGTCGTCCATAGGGGCTGAAGATTTCAGCGTCACCGTGGATCTGGGTTCCGGGGATGATTTCTGGGTCTCTAGGGAAGCAGTTTTCGTCTTTGATTTATGAGTCTGACGTCGTCCATAGGGGCTGAAGATTTCAGCGTCACCGTGGATCTGGGTTCCGGGGATGATTTCTGGGTCTCTAGGGAAGCAGTTTTCGTCTTTGATTTATGAGTTTGACGTCGTCCATAGGGGCTGAAGATTTCAGCATCACCGTGGATCTAGGTTCCGGGGATGATTTCTGGGTCTCTAGGGACTCAGTTTTTGTCATTGATTTATGATTCTAACGAAGTCCATAGGCGCTGAAGATTTCAGCGTCACCGTGGATCTGGGTTCCGGGGATGATTTCTGGGTCTCTAGGGACTCAGTTTTCGTCTTTGATTTATGAGTCTGACGTCGTCCATAGGGGCTGAAGATTTCAGCATCACCGTGGATCTAGGTTCCGGGGATGATTTCTGGGTCTCTAGGGACTCAGTTTTTGTCATTGATTTATGATTCTAACGAAGTCCATACGCGCTGAAGATTTCAGCGTCACCGTGGATCTGGGTTCTGGGGATGATTTCTGGGTCTCTAGGGAAGCAGTTTTCGTCTTTGATTTATGATTCTCACGAAGTCCAGGGGCGCTGAAGATTTCAGCATCACCGTGGATCTCGATTCCGGTGATGATTTCTGGGTCTGTAGGGACGCAGTTTTTGTCTTTGATTTATGTCTGACGTCGTCCATAGGGGCTGAAGATTTCAGCGTCACCGTGGATCTGGGTTCCGGGGATGATTTCTGGGTCTCTAGGGACGCAGTTTTTATCAGTGATTTATGAGTCTGACGTCGTACATAGGGGCTGAAGATTTCAGCGTCACCGTGGATCTGGGTTCCAGGGATGATTTCTGGGTCTCTAGGGAAGCAGTTTTCGTCTTTGATTTATGAGTCTGACGTCGTCCATAGGGGCTGAAGATTTCAGCATCACCGTGGATCTAGGTTCCGGGGATGATTTCTGGGTCTCTAGGGACTCAGTTTTTGTCATTGATTTATGATTCTAACGAAGTCCATAGGCGCTGAAGATTTCAGCGTCACCGTGGATCTGGGTTCCGGGGATGATTTCTGGGTCTCTAGGGACGCAGTTTTCGTCTTTGATTTATGAGTCTGACGTCGTCCATAGGGGCTGAAGATTTCAGCGACACCGTGGATCTGGGTTCCGGGGATGATTTCTAGGTCTCTAGGGACTCAGTTTTCGTCTTTGATTTATGAGTCTGACGTCGTCCATAGGGGCTGAAGATTTCAGCGACACCGTGGATCTGGGTTCCGGGGATGATTTCTGGGTCTCTAGGGAAGCAGTTTTCGTGTTTGATTTATGAGTCTGACGTCGTCCATAGGGGCTGAAGATTTCAGCATCACCGTGGATCTAGGTTCCGGGGATGATTTCTGGGTCTCTAGGGAAGCAGTTTTCGTCTTTGATTTATGAGTTTGACGTCGTCCATAGGGGCTGAAGATTTCAGCATCACCGTGGATCTAGGTTCCGGGGATGATTTCTGGGTCTCTAGGGACTCAGTTTTTGTCATTGATTTATGATTCTAACGAAGTCCATAGGCGCTGAAGATTTCAGCGTCACCGTGGATCTGGGTTCCGGGGATGATTTCTGGGTCTCTAGGGACTCAGTTTTCGTCTTTGATTTATGAGTCTGACGTCGTCCATAGGGGCTGAAGATTTCAGCGTCACCGTGGATCTGGGTTCCGGGGATGATTTCTGGGTCTCTAGGGAAGCAGTTTTCGTCTTTGATTTATGAGTCTGACGTCGTCCATAGGGGCTGAAGATTTCAGCGTCACCGTGGATCTGGGTTCCGGGGATGATTTCTGGGTCTCTAGGGAAGCAGTTTTCGTCTTTGATTTATGAGTTTGACGTCGTCCATAGGGGCTGAAGATTTCAGCATCACCGTGGATCTAGGTTCCGGGGATGATTTCTGGGTCTCTAGGGACTCAGTTTTTGTCATTGATTTATGATTCTAACGAAGTCCATACGCGCTGAAGATTTCAGCGTCACCGTGGATCTGGGTTCTGGGGATGATTTCTGGGTCTCTAGGGAAGCAGTTTTCGTCTTTGATTTATGATTCTCACGAAGTCCAGGGGCGCTGAAGATTTCAGCATCACCGTGGATCTCGATTCCGGTGATGATTTCTGGGTCTGTAGGGACGCAGTTTTTGTCTTTGATTTATGTCTGACGTCGTCCATAGGGGCTGAAGATTTCAGCGACACCGTGGATCTGGGTTCCGGGGATGATTTCTGGGTCTCTAGGGAAGCAGTTTTCGTGTTTGATTTATGAGTCTGACGTCGTCCATAGGGGCTGAAGATTTCAGCATCACCGTGGATCTAGGTTCCGGGGATGATTTCTGGGTCTCTAGGGACTCAGTTTTTGTCATTGATTTATGATTCTAACGAAGTCCATAGGCGCTGAAGATTTCAGCGTCACCGTGGATCTGGGTTCCGGGGATGATTTCTGGGTCTCTAGGGACGCAGTTTTCGTCTTTGATTTATGAGTCTGACGTCGTCCATAGGGGCTGAAGATTTCAGCGTCACCGTGGATCTGGGTTCCGGGGATGATTTCTGGGTCTCTAGGGACTCAGTTTTTTTCAGTGATTTATGAGTCTGACGTCGTCCATAGGGGCTGAAGATTTCAGCGTCACCGTGGATCTGGGTTCCTGGGATGATTTCTAGGTCTCTAGGGACGCAATTTTCGTCTTTGATTTATGAGTCTGACGTCGTCCATAGGGGCTGAAGATTTCAGCGTCACCGTGGATCTGGGTTCCGGGGATGATTTTTGGGTCTCTAGGGACGCAGTTTTTGTCAGTGATTTATGAGTCTGACGTCGTCCATAGGGGCTGAAGATTTCAGCGTCACCGTGGATCTGGGTTCCGGGGATGATACTTGGGTCTCTAGGGAAGCAGTTTTCGTCTTTGATTTATGAGTCTGACGTCGTCCATAGGGGCTGAAGATTTCAGCGTCACCGTGGATCTGGGTTCCGGGGATGATTTCTGGGTCTCTAGGGAAGCAGTTTTCGTCTTTGATTTATGAGTCTGACGTCGTCCATAGGGGCTGAAGATTTCAGCGTCACCGTGGATCTGGGTTCCGGGGATGATTTCTGGGTCTCTAGGGAAGCAGTTTTCGTCTTTGATTTATGAGTTTGACGTCGTCCATAGGGGCTGAAGATTTCAGCATCACCGTGGATCTAGGTTCCGGGGATGATTTCTGGGTCTCTAGGGACTCAGTTTTTGTCATTGATTTATGATTCTAACGAAGTCCATAGGCGCTGAAGATTTCAGCGTCACCGTGGATCTGGGTTCCGGGGATGATTTCTGGGTCTCTAGGGACTCAGTTTTCGTCTTTGATTTATGAGTCTGACGTCGTCCATAGGGGCTGAAGATTTCAGCATCACCGTGGATCTAGGTTCCGGGGATGATTTCTGGGTCTCTAGGGACTCAGTTTTTGTCATTGATTTATGATTCTAACGAAGTCCATACGCGCTGAAGATTTCAGCGTCACCGTGGATCTGGGTTCTGGGGATGATTTCTGGGTCTCTAGGGAAGCAGTTTTCGTCTTTGATTTATGATTCTCACGAAGTCCAGGGGCGCTGAAGATTTCAGCATCACCGTGGATCTCGATTCCGGTGATGATTTCTGGGTCTGTAGGGACGCAGTTTTTGTCTTTGATTTATGTCTGACGTCGTCCATAGGGGCTGAAGATTTCAGCGTCACCGTGGATCTGGGTTCCGGGGATGATTTCTGGGTCTCTAGGGACGCAGTTTTTATCAGTGATTTATGAGTCTGACGTCGTACATAGGGGCTGAAGATTTCAGCGTCACCGTGGATCTGGGTTCCAGGGATGATTTCTGGGTCTCTAGGGAAGCAGTTTTCGTCTTTGATTTATGAGTCTGACGTCGTCCATAGGGGCTGAAGATTTCAGCATCACCGTGGATCTAGGTTCCGGGGATGATTTCTGGGTCTCTAGGGACTCAGTTTTTGTCATTGATTTATGATTCTAACGAAGTCCATAGGCGCTGAAGATTTCAGCGTCACCGTGGATCTGGGTTCCGGGGATGATTTCTGGGTCTCTAGGGACGCAGTTTTCGTCTTTGATTTATGAGTCTGACGTCGTCCATAGGGGCTGAAGATTTCAGCGACACCGTGGATCTGGGTTCCGGGGATGATTTCTAGGTCTCTAGGGACTCAGTTTTCGTCTTTGATTTATGAGTCTGACGTCGTCCATAGGGGCTGAAGATTTCAGCGACACCGTGGATCTGGGTTCCGGGGATGATTTCTGGGTCTCTAGGGAAGCAGTTTTCGTGTTTGATTTATGAGTCTGACGTCGTCCATAGGGGCTGAAGATTTCAGCATCACCGTGGATCTAGGTTCCGGGGATGATTTCTGGGTCTCTAGGGACTCAGTTTTTGTCATTGATTTATGATTCTAACGAAGTCCATAGGCGCTGAAGATTTCAGCGTCACCGTGGATCTGGGTTCCGGGGATGATTTCTGGGTCTCTAGGGACGCAGTTTTCGTCTTTGATTTATGAGTCTGACGTCGTCCATAGGGGCTGAAGATTTCAGCGTCACCGTGGATCTGGGTTCCGGGGATGATTTCTGGGTCTCTAGGGACTCAGTTTTTGTCAGTGATTTATGAGTCTGACGTCGTCCATAGGGGCTGAAGATTTCAGCGTCACCGTGGATCTGGGTTCCTGGGATGATTTCTAGGTCTCTAGGGACGCAATTTTCGTCTTTGATTTATGAGTCTGACGTCGTCCATAGGGGCTGAAGATTTCAGCGTCACCGTGGATCTGGGTTCCGGGGATGATTTTTGGGTCTCTAGGGACGCAGTTTTTGTCAGTGATTTATGAGTCTGACGTCGTCCATAGGGGCTGAAGATTTCAGCGTCACCGTGGATCTGGGTTCCGGGGATGATACTTGGGTCTCTAGGGAAGCAGTTTTCGTCTTTGATTTATGAGTCTGACGTCGTCCATAGGGGCTGAAGATTTCAGCGTCACCGTGGATCTGGGTTCCGGGGATGATTTCAGGGTCTCTAGGGAAGCAGTTTTCGTCTTTGATTTATGAGTCTGACGTCGTCCATAGGGGCTGAAGATTTCAGCGTCACCGTGGATCTGGGTTCCGGGGATGATTTCTGGGTCTCTAGGGAAGCAGTTTTCGTCTTTGATTTATGAGTCTGACGTCGTCCATAGGGGCTGAAGATTTCAGCATCACCGTGGATCTAGGTTCCGGGGATGATTTCTGGGTCTCTAGGGACTCAGTTTTTGTCATTGATTTATGATTCTAACGAAGTCCATAGGCGCTGAAGATTTCAGCGTCACCGTGGATCTGGGTTCCGGGGATGATTTCTGGGTCTCTAGGGACTGAGTTTTCGTCTTTGATTTATGAGTCTGACGTCGTCCATAGGGGCTGAAGATTTCAGCATCACCGTGGATCTAGGTTCCGGGGATGATTTCTGGGTCTCTAGGGACTCAGTTTTTGTCATTGATTTATGATTCTAACGAAGTCCATAGGCGCTGAAGATTTCAGCGTCACCGTGGATCTGGGTTCCGGGGATGATTTCTGGGTCTCTAGGGACTCAGTTTTCGTCTTTGATTTATGAGTCTGACGTCGTCCATAGGGGCTGAAGATTTCAGCGACACCGTGGATCTGGGTTCCGGGGATGATTTCTTGGTCTCTAGGGACTCAGTTTTCGTGTTTGATTTATGAGTCTGACGTCGTCCATAGGGGCTGAAGATTTCAGCATCACCGTGGATCTAGGTTCCGGGGATGATTTCTGGGTCTCTAGGGACGCAGTTTTTGTCAGTGATTTATGAGTCTGACGTCGTCCATAGGGGCTGAAGATTTCAGCGTCACCGTGGATCTGGGTTCCGGGGATGATTTCTGGGTCTCTAGGGAAGCAGTTTTCGTCTTTGATTTATGATTCTCACGAAGTCCAGGGGCGCTGAAGATTTCAGCATCACAGTGGATCTCGATTCCGGTGATGATTTCTGGGTCTGTAGGGACGCAGTTTTTGTCTTTGATTTATGTCTGACGTCATCCATAGGGGCTGAAGATTTCAGCGTCACCGTGGATCTGGGTTCTGGGGATGATTTCTGGGTCTCTAGGGAAGCAGTTTTTGTCATTGATTTATGATTCTAACGAAGTCCATAGGCGCTGAAGATTTCAGCGTCACCGTGGATCTGGGTTCCAGGGATGATTTCTGGGTCTCTAGGGACGCAGTTTTCGTCTTTGATTTATGAGTCTGACGTCGTCCATAGGGGCTGAAGATTTCAGCGACACCGTGGATCTGGGTTCCGGGGATGATTTCTGGGTCTCTAGGGACTCAGTTTTCGTCTTTGATTTATGAGTCTGACGTCGTCCATAGGGGCTGAAGATTTCAGCGACACCGTGGATCTGGGTTCCGGGGATGATTTCTGGGTCTCTAGGGACTCAGTTTTCGTGTTTGATTTATGAGTCTGACGTCGTCCATAGGGGCTGAAGATTTCAGCATCACCGTGGATCTAGGTTCCGGGGATGATTTCTGGGTCTCTAGGGACGCAGTTTTTGTCAGTGATTTATGAGTCTGACGTCGTCCATAGGGGCTGAAGATTTCAGCGTCACCGTGGATCTGGGTTCCGGGGATGATTTCTGGGTCTCTAGGGAAGCAGTTTTCGTCTTTGATTTATGAGTCTGACGTCGTCCATAGGGGCTGAAGATTTCAGCGTCACCGTGGATCTGGGTTCCGGGGATGATTTCTGGGTCTCTAGGGAAGCAGTTTTCGTCTTTGATTTATGAGTCTGACGTCGTCCATAGGGGCTGAAGATTTCAGCGTCACCGTGGATCTGGGTTCCGGGGATGATTTCTGGGTCTCTAGGGAAGCAGTTTTTGTCTTTGATTTATGAGTCTGACGTCGTCCATAGGGGCTGAAGATTTCAGCATCACCGTGGATCTAGGTTCCGGGGATGATTTCTGGGTCTCTAGGGACTCAGTTTTTGTCATTGATTTATGATTCTAACGAAGTCCATAGGCGCTGAAGATTTCAGCGTCACCGTGGATCTGGGTTCCGGGGATGATTTCTGGGTCTCTAGGGACGCAGTTTTCGTCTTTGATTTATGAGTCTGACGTCGTCCATAGGGGCTGAAGATTTCAGCGACACCGTGGATCTAGGTTCCAGGGATGATTTCTGGGTCTCTAGGGAAGCAGTTTTTGTCTTTGATTTATGAGTCTGACGTCGTCCATAGGGGCTGAAGATTTCAGCATCACCGTGGATCTAGGTTCCGGGGATGATTTCTGGGTCTCTAGGGACTCAGTTTTTGTCATTGATTTATGATTCTAACGAAGTCCATAGGCGCTGAAGATTTCAGCGTCACCGTGGATCTGGGTTCCGGGGATGATTTCTGGGTCTCTAGGGACGCAGTTTTCGTCTTTGATTTATGAGTCTGACGTCGTCCATAGGGGCTGAAGATTTCAGCGACACCGTGGATCTAGGTTCCGGGGATGATTTCTGGGTCTCTAGGGACTCAGTTTTTGTCAATGATTTATGATTCTCACGAAGTCCAGGGGCGCTGAAGATTTCAGCATCACCGTGGATCTCGATTCCGGTGATGATTTCTGGGTCTGTAGGGACGCAGTTTTTGTCTTTGATTTATGTCTGACGTCGTCCATAGGGGCTGAAGATTTCAGCGTCACCGTGGATCTGGGTTCCGGGGATGATTTCTGGGTCTCTAGGGACGCAGTTTTTGTCATTGATTTATGATTCTAACGAAGTCCATAGGCGCTGAAGATTTCAGCGTCACCGTGGATCTGGGTTCCAGGGATGATTTCTGGGTCTCTAGGGACGCAGTTTTCGTCTTTGATTTATGAGTCTGACGTCGTCCATAGGGGCTGAAGATTTCAGCGACACCGTGGATCTGGGTTCCGGGGATGATTTCTGGGTCTCTAGGGACTCAGTTTTCGTCTTTGATTTATGAGTCTGACGTCGTCCATAGGGGCTGAAGATTTCAGCGACACCGTGGATCTGGGTTCCGGGGATGATTTCTGGGTCTCTAGGGACTCAGTTTTCGTGTTTGATTTATGAGTCTGACGTCGTCCATAGGGGCTGAAGATTTCAGCATCACCGTGGATCTAGGTTCCGGGGATGATTTCTGGGTCTCTAGGGACGCAGTTTTTGTCAGTGATTTATGAGTCTGACGTCGTCCATAGGGGCTGAAGATTTCAGCGTCACCGTGGATCTGGGTTCCGGGGATGATTTCTGGGTCTCTAGGGAAGCAGTTTTCGTCTTTGATTTATGAGTCTGACGTCGTCCATAGGGGCTGAAGATTTCAGCGTCACCGTGGATCTGGGTTCCGGGGATGATTTCTGGGTCTCTAGGGAAGCAGTTTTCGTCTTTGATTTATGAGTCTGACGTCGTCCATAGGGGCTGAAGATTTCAGCGTCACCGTGGATCTGGGTTCCGGGGATGATTTCTGGGTCTCTAGGGAAGCAGTTTTCGTCTTTGATTTATGAGTCTGACGTCGTCCATAGGGGCTGAAGATTTCAGCATCACCGTGGATCTAGGTTCCGGGGATGATTTCTGGGTCTCTAGGGACTCAGTTTTTGTCATTGATTTATGATTCTAACGAAGTCCATAGGCGCTGAAGATTTCAGCGTCACCGTGGATCTGGGTTCCGGGGATGATTTCTGGGTCTCTAGGGACGCAGTTTTCGTCTTTGATTTATGAGTCTGACGTCGTCCATAGGGGCTGAAGATTTCAGCGACACCGTGGATCTAGGTTCCGGGGATGATTTCTGGGTCTCTAGGGACTCAGTTTTTGTCAATGATTTATGATTCTCACGAAGTCCAGGGGCGCTGAAGATTTCAGCATCACCGTGGATCTCGATTCCGGTGATGATTTCTGGGTCTGTAGGGACGCAGTTTTTGTCTTTGATTTATGAGTCTGACGTCGTCCATAGGGGCTGAAGATTTCAGCGTCACCGTGGATCTGGGTTCCGGGGATGATTTCTGGGTCTCTAGGGAAGCAGTTTTCGTCTTTGATTTATGAGTCTGACGTCGTCCATAGGGGCTGAAGATTTCAGCGTCACCGTGGATCTGGGTTCCGGGGATGATTTCTGGGTCTCTAGGGAAGCAGTTTTCGTCTTTGATTTATGAGTCTGACGTCGTCCATAGGGGCTGAAGATTTCAGCATCACCGTGGATCTAGGTTCCGGGGATGATTTCTGGGTCTCTAGGGACTCAGTTTTTGTCATTGATTTATGATTCTAACGAAGTCCATAGGCGCTGAAGATTTCAGCGTCACCGTGGATCTGGGTTCCGGGGATGATTTCTGGGTCTCTAGGGACGCAGTTTTCGTCTTTGATTTATGAGTCTGACGTCGTCCATAGGGGCTGAAGATTTCAGCGACACCGTGGATAGAGCTTCCGGGGATGATTTCTGGGTCTCTAGGGACTCAGTTTTTGTCAATGATTTATGATTCTCACGAAGTCCAGGGGCGCTGAAGATTTCAGCGTCACCGTGGATCTCGATTCCGGTGATGATTTCTGGGTCTGTAGGGACGCAGTTTTTGTCTTTGATTTATGTCTGACGTCGTCCATAGGGGCTGAAGATTTCAGCGTCACCGTGGATCTGGGTTCCGGGGATGATTTCTGGGTCTCTAGGGACGCAGTTTTTATCAGTGATTTATGAGTCTGACGTCGTCCATAGGGGCTGAAGATTTCAGCGTCACCGTGGATCTGGGTTCCAGGGATGATTTCTGGGTCTCTAGGGAAGCAGTTTTCGTCTTTGATTTATGAGTCTGACGTCGTCCATAGGGGCTGAAGATTTCAGCATCACCGTGGATCTAGGTTCCGGGGATGATTTCTGGGTCTCTAGGGACTCAGTTTTTGTCATTGATTTATGATTCTAACGAAGTCCATAGGCGCTGAAGATTTCAGCGTCACCGTGGATCTGGGTTCCGGGGATGATTTCTGGGTCTCTAGGGACGCAGTTTTCGTCTTTGATTTATGAGTCTGACGTCGTCCATAGGGGCTGAAGATTTCAGCGACACCGTGGATCTGGGTTCCGGGGATGATTTCTGGGTCTCTAGGGACTCAGTTTTTGTCATTGATTTATGATTCTAACGAAGTCCATAGGCGCTGAAGATTTCAGCGTCACCGTGGATCTGGGTTCCGGGGATGATTTCTGGGTCTCTAGGGACGCAGTTTTCGTCTTTGATTTATGAGTCTGACGTCGTCCATAGGGGCTGAAGATTTCAGCGACACCGTGGATCTGGGTTCCGGGGATGATTTCTGGGTCTCTAGGGACTCAGTTTTCGTCTTTGATTTATGAGTCTGACGTCGTCCATAGGGGCTGAAGATTTCAGCGACACCGTGGATCTGGGTTCCGGGGATGATTTCTGGGTCTCTAGGGACTCAGTTTTCGTGTTTGATTTATGAGTCTGACGTCGTCCATAGGGGCTGAAGATTTCAGCATCACCGTGGATCTGGGTTCCGGGGATGATTTCTGGGTCTCTAGGGACGCAGTTTTTGTCAGTGATTTATGAGTCTGACGTCGTCCATAGGGGCTGAAGATTTCAGCGTCACCGTGGATCTGGGTTCCGGGGATGATTTCTGGGTCTCTAGGGAAGCAGTTTTCGTCTTTGATTTATGAGTCTGACGTCGTCCATAGGGGCTGAAGATTTCAGCGTCACCGTGGATCTGGGTTCCGGGGATGATTTCTGGGTCTCTAGGGAAGCAGTTTTCGTCTTTGATTTATGAGTCTGACGTCGTCCATAGGGGCTGAAGATTTCAGCGTCACCGTGGATCTGGGTTCCGGGGATGATTTCTGGGTCTCTAGGGAAGCAGTTTTCGTCTTTGATTTATGAGTCTGACGTCGTCCATAGGGGCTGAAGATTTCAGCATCACCGTGGATCTAGGTTCCGGGGATGATTTCTGGGTCTCTAGGGACTCAGTTTTTGTCATTGATTTATGATTCTAACGAAGTCCATAGGCGCTGAAGATTTCAGCGTCACCGTGGATCTGGGTTCCGGGGATGATTTCTGGGTCTCTAGGGACGCAGTTTTCGTCTTTGATTTATGAGTCTGACGTCGTCCATAGGGGCTGAAGATTTCAGCGACACCGTGGATCTAGGTTCCGGGGATGATTTCTGGGTCTCTAGGGACTCAGTTTTTGTCAATGATTTATGATTCTCACGAAGTCCAGGGGCGCTGAAGATTTCAGCGTCACCGTGGATCTCGATTCCGGTGATGATTTCTGGGTCTGTAGGGACGCAGTTTTTGTCTTTGATTTATGTCTGACGTCGTCCATAGGGGCTGAAGATTTCAGCGTCACCGTGGATCTGGGTTCCGGGGATGATTTCTGGGTCTCTAGGGACGCAGTTTTTATCAGTGATTTATGAGTCTGACGTCGTCCATAGGGGCTGAAGATTTCAGCGTCACCGTGGATCTGGGTTCCAGGGATGATTTCTGGGTCTCTAGGGAAGCAGTTTTCGTCTTTGATTTATGAGTCTGACGTCGTCCATAGGGGCTGAAGATTTCAGCATCACCGTGGATCTAGGTTCCGGGGATGATTTCTGGGTCTCTAGGGACTCAGTTTTTGTCATTGATTTATGATTCTAACGAAGTCCATAGGCGCTGAAGATTTCAGCGTCACCGTGGATCTGGGTTCCGGGGATGATTTCTGGGTCTCTAGGGACGCAGTTTTCGTCTTTGATTTATGAGTCTGACGTCGTCCATAGGGGCTGAAGATTTCAGCGACACCGTGGATCTGGGTTCCGGGGATGATTTCTGGGTCTCTAGGGACTCAGTTTTTGTCATTGATTTATGATTCTAACGAAGTCCATAGGCGCTGAAGATTTCAGCGTCACCGTGGATCTGGGTTCCGGGGATGATTTCTGGGTCTCTAGGGACGCAGTTTTCGTCTTTGATTTATGAGTCTGACGTCGTCCATAGGGGCTGAAGATTTCAGCGACACCGTGGATCTGGGTTCCGGGGATGATTTCTGGGTCTCTAGGGACTCAGTTTTCGTCTTTGATTTATGAGTCTGACGTCGTCCATAGGGGCTGAAGATTTCAGCGACACCGTGGATCTGGGTTCCGGGGATGATTTCTGGGTCTCTAGGGACTCAGTTTTCGTGTTTGATTTATGAGTCTGACGTCGTCCATAGGGGCTGAAGATTTCAGCATCACCGTGGATCTGGGTTCCGGGGATGATTTCTGGGTCTCTAGGGACGCAGTTTTTGTCAGTGATTTATGAGTCTGACGTCGTCCATAGGGGCTGAAGATTTCAGCGTCACCGTGGATCTGGGTTCCGGGGATGATTTCTGGGTCTCTAGGGAAGCAGTTTTCGTCTTTGATTTATGAGTCTGACGTCGTCCATAGGGGCTGAAGATTTCAGCGTCACCGTGGATCTGGGTTCCGGGGATGATTTCTGGGTCTCTAGGGAAGCAGTTTTCGTCTTTGATTTATGAGTCTGACGTCGTCCATAGGGGCTGAAGATTTCAGCGTCACCGTGGATCTGGGTTCCGGGGATGATTTCTGGGTCTCTAGGGAAGCAGTTTTCGTCTTTGATTTATGAGTCTGACGTCGTCCATAGGGGCTGAAGATTTCAGCATCACCGTGGATCTAGGTTCCGGGGATGATTTCTGGGTCTCTAGGGACTCAGTTTTTGTCATTGATTTATGATTCTAACGAAGTCCATAGGCGCTGAAGATTTCAGCGTCACCGTGGATCTGGGTTCCGGGGATGATTTCTGGGTCTCTAGGGACGCAGTTTTCGTCTTTGATTTATGAGTCTGACGTCGTCCATAGGGGCTGAAGATTTCAGCGACACCGTGGATCTAGGTTCCGGGGATGATTTCTGGGTCTCTAGGGACTCAGTTTTTGTCAATGATTTATGATTCTCACGAAGTCCAGGGGCGCTGAAGATTTCAGCATCACCGTGGATCTCGATTCCGGTGATGATTTCTGGGTCTGTAGGGACGCAGTTTTTGTCTTTGATTTATGTCTGACGTCGTCCATAGGGGCTGAAGATTTCAGCGTCACCGTGGATCTAGGTTCCGGGGATGATTTCTGGGTCTCTAGGGACGCAGTTTTTATCAGTGATTTATGAGTCTGACGTCGTCCATAGGGGCTGAAGATTTCAGCGTCACCGTGGATCTGGGTTCCAGGGATGATTTCTGGGTCTCTAGGGAAGCAGTTTTCGTCTTTGATTTATGAGTCTGACGTCGTCCATAGGGGCTGAAGATTTCAGCATCACCGTGGATCTAGGTTCCGGGGATGATTTCTGGGTCTCTAGGGACTCAGTTTTTGTCATTGATTTATGATTCTAACGAAGTCCATAGGCGCTGAAGATTTCAGCGTCACCGTGGATCTGGGTTCCGGGGATGATTTCTGGGTCTCTAGGGACGCAGTTTTCGTCTTTGATTTATGAGTCTGACGTCGTCCATAGGGGCTGAAGATTTCAGCGACACCGTGGATCTGGGTTCCGGGGATGATTTCTGGGTCTCTAGGGACTCAGTTTTCGTCTTTGATTTATGAGTCTGACGTCGTCCATAGGGGCTGAAGATTTCAGCGACACCGTGGATCTGGGTTCCGGGGATGATTTCTGGGTCTCTAGGGACTCAGTTTTCGTGTTTGATTTATGAGTCTGACGTCGTCCATAGGGGCTGAAGATTTCAGCATCACCGTGGATCTGGGTTCCGGGGATGATTTCTGGGTCTCTAGGGACGCAGTTTTTGTCAGTGATTTATGAGTCTGACGTCGTCCATAGGGGCTGAAGATTTCAGCGTCACCGTGGATCTGGGTTCCGGGGATGATTTCTGGGTCTCTAGGGAAGCAGTTTTCGTCTTTGATTTATGAGTCTGACGTCGTCCATAGGGGCTGAAGATTTCAGCGTCACCGTGGATCTGGGTTCCGGGGATGATTTCTGGGTCTCTAGGGAAGCAGTTTTCGTCTTTGATTTATGAGTCTGACGTCGTCCATAGGGGCTGAAGATTTCAGCGTCACCGTGGATCTGGGTTCCGGGGATGATTTCTGGGTCTCTAGGGAAGCAGTTTTCGTCTTTGATTTATGAGTCTGACGTCGTCCATAGGGGCTGAAGATTTCAGCATCACCGTGGATCTAGGTTCCGGGGATGATTTCTGGGTCTCTAGGGACTCAGTTTTTGTCATTGATTTATGATTCTAACGAAGTCCATAGGCGCTGAAGATTTCAGCGTCACCGTGGATCTGGGTTCCGGGGATGATTTCTGGGTCTCTAGGGACGCAGTTTTCGTCTTTGATTTATGAGTCTGACGTCGTCCATAGGGGCTGAAGATTTCAGCGACACCGTGGATCTGGGTTCCGGGGATGATTTCTGGGTCTCTAGGGACTCAGTTTTCGTCTTTGATTTATGAGTCTGACGTCGTCCATAGGGGCTGAAGATTTCAGCGACACCGTGGATCTGGGTTCCGGGGATGATTTCTGGGTCTCTAGGGACTCAGTTTTCGTGTTTGATTTATGAGTCTGACGTCGTCCATAGGGGCTGAAGATTTCAGCATCACCGTGGATCTAGGTTCCGGGGATGATTTCTGGGTCTCTAGGGACGCAGTTTTTGTCAGTGATTTATGAGTCTGACGTCGTCCATAGGGGCTGAAGATTTCAGCGTCACCGTGGATCTGGGTTCCGGGGATGATTTCTGGGTCTCTAGGGAAGCAGTTTTCGTCTTTGATTTATGAGTCTGACGTCGTCCATAGGGGCTGAAGATTTCAGCGTCACCGTGGATCTGGGTTCCGGGGATGATTTCTGGGTCTCTAGGGAAGCAGTTTTCGTCTTTGATTTATGAGTCTGACGTCGTCCATAGGGGCTGAAGATTTCAGCATCACCGTGGATCTAGGTTCCGGGGATGATTTCTGGGTCTCTAGGGACTCAGTTTTTGTCATTGATTTATGATTCTAACGAAGTCCATAGGCGCTGAAGATTTCAGCGTCACCGTGGATCTGGGTTCCGGGGATGATTTCTGGGTCTCTAGGGACGCAGTTTTCGTCTTTGATTTATGAGTCTGACGTCGTCCATAGGGGCTGAAGATTTCAGCGACACCGTGGATCTGGGTTCCGGGGATGATTTCTGGGTCTCTAGGGACTCAGTTTTCGTCTTTGATTTATGAGTCTGACGTCGTCCATAGGGGCTGAAGATTTCAGCGACACCGTGGATCTGGGTTCCGGGGATGATTTCTGGGTCTCTAGGGACTCAGTTTTCGTGTTTGATTTATGAGTCTGACGTCGTCCATAGGGGCTGAAGATTTCAGCGTCACCGTGGATCTGGGTTCCGGGGATGATTTTTGGGTCTCTAGGGACGCAGTTTTTGTCAGTGATTTATGAGTCTGACGTCGTCCATAGGGGCTGAAGATTTCAGCGTCACTGTGGATCTGGGTTCCGGGGATGATTTCTGGGTCTCTAGGGAAGCAGTTTTTGTCTTTGATTTATGAGTCTGACGTCGTCCATAGGGACTGAAGATTTCAGCGTCACCGTGGATCTGGGTTCCGGGGATGATTTCTGGGTCTCTAGGGACTCAGTTTTCGTCTTTGATTTATGAGTCTGACGTCGTCCATAGGGGCTGAAGATTTCAGCATCACCGTGGATCTAGGTTCCGGGGATGATTTCTGGGTCTCTAGGGACTCAGTTTTTGTCATTGATTTATGATTCTAACGAAGTCCATAGGCGCTGAAGATTTCAGCGTCACCGTGAATCTGGGTTCCGGGGATGATTTCTGGGTCTCTAGGGACGCAGTTTTCGTCTTTGATTTATGAGTCTGACGTCGTCCATAGGGGCTGAAGATTTCAGCGACACCGTGGATCTGGGTTCCGAGGATGATTTCTGGGTCTCTAGGGACTCAGTTTTTGTCATTGATTTTTGATTCTAACGAAGTCCATAGGCGCTGAAGATTTCAGCGTCACCGTGGATCTGGGTTCCGGGGATGATTTCTGGGTCTCTAGGGACGCAGTTTTTGTCTTTGATTTATGAGTCTGACGTCGTCCATAGGGGCTGAAGATTTCAGCGACACCGTGGATCTGGGTTCCGGGGATGATTTCTGGGTCTCTAGGGACGCAGTTTTTGTCAGTGATTTATGAGTTTGACGTCGTCCATAGGGGCTGAAGATTTCAGCGTCACCGTGGATCTGGGTTCCTGGGATGATTTCTGGGTCTCTAGGGACGCAGTTTTTGTCTTTGATTTATGAGTCTAACGTCGTCCATAGGGGCTGAAGATTTCAGCGTCACCGTGGATCTGGGTTCCGGGGATGATTTCTGGGTCTCTAGGGACGCAGTTTTTGTCAGTGATTTATGAGTCTGACGTCGTCCATAGGGGCTGAAGATTTCAGCGTCACCGTGGATCTGGGTTCCAGGGATGATTTCTGGGTCTCTAAGGACTCAGTTTTTGTCAATGATTTATGATTCTCACGAAGTCCAGGGGCGCTGAAGATTTGAGCGTCACCCTGGATCTCGATTCCGGGGATGATTTCTGGGTCTCTAGGGACGCAGTTTTTGTCTTTGATTTATGAGTCTAACGTCGTCCATAGGGGCTGAAGATTTCAGCGTCACCGTGGATCTGGGTTCCGGGGATGATTTCTGGGTCTCTAGGGAAGCAGTTTTCGTCTTTGATTTATGAGTCTGACGTCGTCCATAGGGGCTGAAGATTTCAGCGTCACCGTGGATCTGGGTTCCGGGGATGATTTCTGGGTCTCTAGGGACTCAGTTTTTGTCAATGATTTATGATTCTCACGAAGTCCAGGGGCGCTGAAGATTTCAGCGTCACCGTGGATCTGGGTTCCGGGGATGATTTCTGGGTCTCTAGGGACGCAGTTTTCGTCTTTGATTTATGAGTCTGACGTCGTCCATAGGGGCTGAAGATTTCAGCGACACCGTGGATCTGGGTTCCGGGGATGATTTCTGGGTCTCTAGGGACTCAGTTTTTGTCATTGATTTATGATTCTAAGGAAGTCCATAGGCGCTGAAGATTTCAGCGTCACCGTGGATCTGGGTTCCGGGGATGATTTCTGGGTCTCTAGGGACGCAGTTTTCGTCTTTGATTTATGAGTCTGACGTCGTCCATAGGGGCTGAAGATTTCAGCGACACCGTGGATCTGGGTTCCGGGGATGATTTCTGGGTCTCTAGGGACTCAGTTTTCGTCTTTGATTTATGAGTCTGACGTCGTCCATAGGGGCTGAAGATTTCAGCGACACCGTGGATCTGGGTTCCGGGGATGATTTCTGGGTCTCTAGGGACTCAGTTTTCGTGTTTGATTTATGAGTCTGACGTCGTCCATAGGGGCTGAAGATTTCAGCATCACCGTGGATCTAGGTTCCGGGGATGATTTCTAGGTCTCTAGGGACGCAGTTTTTGTCAGTGATTTATGAGTCTGACGTCGTCCATAGGGGCTGAAGATTTCAGCGTCACCGTGGATCTGGGTTCCGGGGATGATTTCTGGGTCTCTAGGGAAGCAGTTTTCGTCTTTGATTTATGAGTCTGACGTCGTCCATAGGGGCTGAAGATTTCAGCGTCACCGTGGATCTGGGTTCCGGGGATGATTTCTGGGTCTCTAGGGAAGCAGTTTTCGTCTTTGATTTATGAGTCTGACGTCGTCCATAGGGGCTGAAGATTTCAGCATCACCGTGGATCTAGGTTCCGGGGATGATTTCTGGGTCTCTAGGGACTCAGTTTTCGTGTTTGATTTATGAGTCTGACGTCGTCCATAGGGGCTGAAGATTTCAGCGTCACCGTGGATCTGGGTTCCGGGGATGATTTTTGGGTCTCTAGGGACGCAGTTTTTGTCAGTGATTTATGAGTCTGACGTCGTCCATAGGGGCTGAAGATTTCAGCGTCACCGTGGATCTGGGTTCCGGGGATGATTTCTGGGTCTCTAGGGAAGCAGTTTTCGTCTTTGATTTATGAGTCTGACGTCGTCCATAGGGGCTGAAGATTTCAACGTCACCGTGGATCTGGGTTCCGGGGATGATTTCTGGGTCTCTAGGGAAGCAGTTTTCGTCTTTGATTTATGAGTATGACGTCGTCCATAGGGGCTGAAGATTTCAGCATCACCGTGGATCTAGGTTCCGGGGATGATTTCTGGGTCTCTAGGGACGCAGTTTTCGTCTTTGATTTATGAGTCTGACGTCGTCCATAGGGGCTGAAGATTTCAGCGACACCGTGGATCTGGGTTCCGGGGATGATTTCTGGGTCTCTAGGGACTCAGTTTTTGTCATTGATTTTTGATTCTAACGAAGTCCATAGGCGCTGAAGATTTCAGCGTCACCGTGGATCTGGGTTCCGGGGATGATTTCTGGGTCTCTAGGGACGCAGTTTTTGTCTTTGATTTATGAGTCTGACGTCGTCCATAGGGGCTGAAGATTTCAGCGACACCGTGGATCTGGGTTCCGGGGATGATTTCTGGGTCTCTAGGGACGCAGTTTTTGTCAGTGATTTATGAGTCTGACGTCGTCCATAGGGGCTGAAGATTTCAGCGTCACCGTGGATCTGGGTTCCGGGGATGATTTCTGGGTCTCTAGGGAAGCAGTTTTCGTCTTTGATTTATGAGTCTGACGTCGTCCATAGGGGCTGAAGATTTCAGCGTCACCGTGGATCTGGGTTCCGGGGATGATTTCTGGGACTCTAGGGAAGCAGTTTTCGTCTTTGATTTATGAGTCTGACGTCGTCCATAGGGGCTGAAGATTTCAGCGTCACCGTGGATCTGGGTTCCGGGGATGATTTCTGGGTCTCTAGGGAAGCAGTTTTCGTCTTTGATTTATGAGTCTGACGTCGTCCATAGGGGCTGAAGATTTCAGCATCACCGTGGATCTGGGTTCCGGGGATGATTTTTGGGTCTCTAGGGACGCAGTTTTTGTCAGTGATTTATGAGTCTGACGTCGTCCATAGGGGCTGAAGATTTCAGCATCACCGTGGATCTAGGTTCCGGGGATGATTTCTGGGTCTCTAGGGACTCAGTTTTTGTCATTGATTTATGATTCTAACGAAGTCCATAGGCGCTGAAGATTTCAGCGTCACCGTGGATCTGGGTTCCGGGGATGATTTCTGGGTCTCTAGGGACGCAGTTTTCGTCTTTGATTTATGAGTCTGACGTCGTCCATAGGGGCTGAAGATTTCAGCGACACCGTGGATCTGGGTTCCGGGGATGATTTCTGGG
This sequence comes from Populus alba x Populus glandulosa, assembly GCA_033617975.1. Taxonomy (NCBI): domain Eukaryota; kingdom Viridiplantae; phylum Streptophyta; class Magnoliopsida; order Malpighiales; family Salicaceae; genus Populus; species Populus alba x Populus glandulosa. The sequence goes on along the minus strand of CM066155.1, from coordinate 9,003,168 downwards.
TCTCTAGGGACTCAGTTTTCGTCTTTGATTTATGAGTCTGACGTCGTCCATAGGGGCTGAAGATTTCAGCGACACCGTGGATCTGGGTTCCGGGGATGATTTCTGGGTCTCTAGGGACTCAGTTTTCGTGTTTGATTTATGAGTCTGACGTCGTCCATAGGGGCTGAAGATTTCAGCGTCACCGTGGATCTGGGTTCCGGGGATGATTTCTGGGTCTCTAGGGAAGCAGTTTTCGTCTTTGATTTATGAGTCTGACGTCGTCCATAGGGGCTGAAGATTTCAGCGTCACCGTGGATCTGGGTTCCGGGGATGATTTCTGGGTCTCTAGGGAAGCAGTTTTCGTCTTTGATTTATGAGTCTGACGTCGTCCATAGGGGCTGAAGATTTCAGCATCACCGTGGATCTAGGTTCCGGGGATGATTTCTGGGTCTCTAGGGACTCAGTTTTTGTCATTGATTTATGATTCTAACGAAGTCCATAGGCGCTGAAGATTTCAGCGTCACCGTGGATCTGGGTTCCGGGGATGATTTCTGGGTCTCTAGGGAAGCAGTTTTCGTCTTTGATTTATGAGTCTGACGTCGTCCATAGGGGCTGAAGATTTCAGCATCACCGTGGATCTAGGTTCCGGGGATGATTTCTGGGTCTCTAGGGACGCAGTTTTCGTCTTTGATTTATGAGTCTGACGTCGTCCATAGGGGCTGAAGATTTCAGCGACACCGTGGATCTGGGTTCCGAGGATGATTTCTGGGTCTCTAGGGACTCAGTTTTTGTCATTGATTTTTGATTCTAACGAAGTCCATAGGCGCTGAAGATTTCAGCGTCACCGTGGATCTGGGTTCCGGGGATGATTTCTGGGTCTCTAGGGACGCAGTTTTTGTCTTTGATTTATGAGTCTGACGTCGTCCATAGGGGCTGAAGATTTCAGCGACACCGTGGATCTGGGTTCCGGGGATGATTTCTGGGTCTCTAGGGACGCAGTTTTTGTCAGTGATTTATGAGTCTGACGTCGTCCATAGGGGCTGAAGATTTCAGCGTCACCGTGGATCTGGGTTCCGGGGATGATTTCTGGGTCTCTAGGGAAGCAGTTTTCGTCTTTGATTTATGAGTCTGACGTCGTCCATAGGGGCTGAAGATTTCAGCGTCACCGTGGATCTGGGTTCCGGGGATGATTTCTGGGTCTCTAGGGAAGCAGTTTTCGTCTTTGATTTATGAGTCTGACGTCGTCCATAGGGGCTGAAGATTTCAGCATCACCGTGGATCTAGGTTCCGGGGATGATTTCTGGGTCTCTAGGGACGCAGTTTTCGTCTTTGATTTATGAGTCTGACGTCGTCCATAGGGGCTGAAGATTTCAGCGACACCGTGGATCTGGGTTCCGAGGATGATTTCTGGGTCTCTAGGGACTCAGTTTTTGTCATTGATTTTTGATTCTAACGAAGTCCATAGGCGCTGAAGATTTCAGCGTCACCGTGGATCTGGGTTCCGGGGATGATTTCTGGGTCTCTAGGGACGCAGTTTTTGTCTTTGATTTATGAGTCTGACGTCGTCCATAGGGGCTGAAGATTTCAGCGACACCGTGGATCTGGGTTCCGGGGATGATTTCTGGGTCTCTAGGGACGCAGTTTTTGTCAGTGATTTATGAGTCTGACGTCGTCCATAGGGGCTGAAGATTTCAGCGTCACCGTGGATCTGGGTTCCGGGGATGATTTCTGGGTCTCTAGGGAAGCAGTTTTCGTCTTTGATTTATGAGTCTGACGTCGTCCATAGGGGCTGAAGATTTCAGCGTCACCGTGGATCTGGGTTCCGGGGATGATTTCTGGGTCTCTAGGGAAGCAGTTTTCGTCTTTGATTTATGAGTCTGACGTCGTCCATAGGGGCTGAAGATTTCAGCATCACCGTGGATCTGGGTTCCGGGGATGATTTTTGGGTCTCTAGGGACGCAGTTTTTGTCAGTGATTTATGAGTCTGACGTCGTCCATAGGGGCTGAAGATTTCAGCATCACCGTGGATCTAGGTTCCGGGGATGATTTCTGGGTCTCTAGGGACTCAGTTTTTGTCATTGATTTATGATTCTAACGAAGTCCATAGGCGCTGAAGATTTCAGCGTCACCGTGGATCTGGGTTCCGGGGATGATTTCTGGGTCTCTAGGGACGCAGTTTTCGTCTTTGATTTATGAGTCTGACGTCGTCCATAGGGGCTGAAGATTTCAGCGACACCGTGGATCTGGGTTCCGGGGATGATTTCTGGGTCTCTAGGGACTCAGTTTTCGTCTTTGATTTATGAGTCTGACGTCGTCCATAGGGGCTGAAGATTTCAGCGACACCGTGGATCTGGGTTCCGGGGATGATTTCTGGGTCTCTAGGGACTCAGTTTTCGTGTTTGATTTATGAGTCTGACGTCGTCCATAGGGGCTGAAGATTTCAGCGTCACCGTGGATCTGGGTTCCGGGGATGATTTTTGGGTCTCTAGGGACGCAGTTTTTGTCAGTGATTTATGAGTCTGACGTCGTCCATAGGGGCTGAAGATTTCAGCGTCACCGTGGATCTGGGTTCCGGGGATGATTTCTGGGTCTCTAGGGAAGCAGTTTTCGTCTTTGATTTATGAGTCTGACGTCGTCCATAGGGGCTGAAGATTTCAACGTCACCGTGGATCTGGGTTCCGGGGATGATTTCTGGGTCTCTAGGGAAGCAGTTTTCGTCTTTGATTTATGAGTATGACGTCGTCCATAGGGGCTGAAGATTTCAGCATCACCGTGGATCTAGGTTCCGGGGATGATTTCTGGGTCTCTAGGGACGCAGTTTTCGTCTTTGATTTATGAGTCTGACGTCGTCCATAGGGGCTGAAGATTTCAGCGACACCGTGGATCTGGGTTCCGAGGATGATTTCTGGGTCTCTAGGGACTCAGTTTTTGTCATTGATTTTTGATTCTAACGAAGTCCATAGGCGCTGAAGATTTCAGCGTCACCGTGGATCTGGGTTCCGGGGATGATTTCTGGGTCTCTAGGGACGCAGTTTTTGTCTTTGATTTATGAGTCTGACGTCGTCCATAGGGGCTGAAGATTTCAGCGACACCGTGGATCTGGGTTCCGGGGATGATTTCTGGGTCTCTAGGGACGCAGTTTTTGTCAGTGATTTATGAGTCTGACGTCGTCCATAGGGGCTGAAGATTTCAGCGTCACCGTGGATCTGGGTTCCGGGGATGATTTCTGGGTCTCTAGGGAAGCAGTTTTCGTCTTTGATTTATGAGTCTGACGTCGTCCATAGGGGCTGAAGATTTCAGCGTCACCGTGGATCTGGGTTCCGGGGATGATTTCTGGGTCTCTAGGGAAGCAGTTTTCGTCTTTGATTTATGAGTCTGACGTCGTCCATAGGGGCTGAAGATTTCAGCATCACCGTGGATCTAGGTTCCGGGGATGATTTCTGGGTCTCTAGGGACTCAGTTTTTGTCATTGATTTATGATTCTAACGAAGTCCATAGGCGCTGAAGATTTCAGCGTCACCGTGGATCTGGGTTCCGGGGATGATTTCTGGGTCTCTAGGGAAGCAGTTTTCGTCTTTGATTTATGAGTCTGACGTCGTCCATAGGGGCTGAAGATTTCAGCATCACCGTGGATCTAGGTTCCGGGGATGATTTCTGGGTCTCTAGGGACGCAGTTTTCGTCTTTGATTTATGAGTCTGACGTCGTCCATAGGGGCTGAAGATTTCAGCGACACCGTGGATCTGGGTTCCGAGGATGATTTCTGGGTCTCTAGGGACTCAGTTTTTGTCATTGATTTTTGATTCTAACGAAGTCCATAGGCGCTGAAGATTTCAGCGTCACCGTGGATCTGGGTTCCGGGGATGATTTCTGGGTCTCTAGGGACGCAGTTTTTGTCTTTGATTTATGAGTCTGACGTCGTCCATAGGGGCTGAAGATTTCAGCGACACCGTGGATCTGGGTTCCGGGGATGATTTCTGGGTCTCTAGGGACGCAGTTTTTGTCAGTGATTTATGAGTCTGACGTCGTCCATAGGGGCTGAAGATTTCAGCGTCACCGTGGATCTGGGTTCCGGGGATGATTTCTGGGTCTCTAGGGAAGCAGTTTTCGTCTTTGATTTATGAGTCTGACGTCGTCCATAGGGGCTGAAGATTTCAGCGTCACCGTGGATCTGGGTTCCGGGGATGATTTCTGGGTCTCTAGGGAAGCAGTTTTCGTCTTTGATTTATGAGTCTGACGTCGTCCATAGGGGCTGAAGATTTCAGCATCACCGTGGATCTAGGTTCCGGGGATGATTTCTGGGTCTCTAGGGACGCAGTTTTCGTCTTTGATTTATGAGTCTGACGTCGTCCATAGGGGCTGAAGATTTCAGCGACACCGTGGATCTGGGTTCCGAGGATGATTTCTGGGTCTCTAGGGACTCAGTTTTTGTCATTGATTTTTGATTCTAACGAAGTCCATAGGCGCTGAAGATTTCAGCGTCACCGTGGATCTGGGTTCCGGGGATGATTTCTGGGTCTCTAGGGACGCAGTTTTTGTCTTTGATTTATGAGTCTGACGTCGTCCATAGGGGCTGAAGATTTCAGCGACACCGTGGATCTGGGTTCCGGGGATGATTTCTGGGTCTCTAGGGACGCAGTTTTTGTCAGTGATTTATGAGTCTGACGTCGTCCATAGGGGCTGAAGATTTCAGCGTCACCGTGGATCTGGGTTCCGGGGATGATTTCTGGGTCTCTAGGGAAGCAGTTTTCGTCTTTGATTTATGAGTCTGACGTCGTCCATAGGGGCTGAAGATTTCAGCGTCACCGTGGATCTGGGTTCCGGGGATGATTTCTGGGTCTCTAGGGAAGCAGTTTTCGTCTTTGATTTATGAGTCTGACGTCGTCCATAGGGGCTGAAGATTTCAGCATCACCGTGGATCTAGGTTCCGGGGATGATTTCTGGGTCTCTAGGGACTCAGTTTTTGTCATTGATTTATGATTCTAACGAAGTCCATAGGCGCTGAAGATTTCAGCGTCACCGTGGATCTGGGTTCCGGGGATGATTTCTGGGTCTCTAGGGACGCAGTTTTCGTCTTTGATTTATGAGTCTGACGTCGTCCATAGGGGCTGAAGATTTCAGCGACACCGTGGATCTGGGTTCCGAGGATGATTTCTGGGTCTCTAGGGACTCAGTTTTTGTCATTGATTTATGATTCTAACGAAGTCCATAGGCGCTGAAGATTTCAGCGTCACCGTGGATCTGGGTTCCGGGGATGATTTCTGGGTCTCTAGGGACGCAGTTTTTGTCTTTGATTTATGAGTCTGACGTCGTCCATAGGGGCTGAAGATTTCAGCGACACCGTGGATCTGGGTTCCGGGGATGATTTCTGGGTCTCTAGGGACGCAGTTTTTGTCAGTGATTTATGAGTCTGACGTCGTCCATAGGGGCTGAAGATTTCAGCGTCACCGTGGATCTGGGTTCCTGGGATGATTTCTGGGTCTCTAGGGACGCAGTTTTTGTCTTTGATTTATGAGTCTAACGTCGTCCATAGGGGCTGAAGATTTCAGCGTCACCGTGGATCTGGGTTCCGGGGATGATTTCTGGGTCTCTAGGGACGCAGTTTTTGTCAGTGATTTATGAGTCTGACGTCGTCCATAGGGGCTGAAGATTTCAGCGTCACCGTGGATCTGGGTTCCAGGGATGATTTCTGGGTCTCTAGGGACTCAGTTTTTGTCAATGATTTATGATTCTCACGAAGTCCAGGGGCGCTGAAGATTTGAGCGTCACCCTGGATATCGATTCCGGGGATGATTTCTGGGTCTCTAGGGACGCAGTTTTTGTCTTTGATTTATGAGTCTAACGTCGTCCATAGGGGCTGAAGATTTCAGCGTCACCGTGGATCTGGGTTCCGGGGATGATTTCTGGGTCTCTAGGGAAGCAGTTTTCGTCTTTGATTTATGAGTCTGACGTCGTCCATAGGGGCTGAAGATTTCAGCGTCACCGTGGATCTGGGTTCCGGGGATGATTTCTGGGTCTCTAGGGACTCAGTTTTTGTCAATGATTTATGATTCTCACGAAGTCCAGGGGCGCTGAAGATTTCAGCGTCACCGTGGATCTGGGTTCCGGGGATGATTTCTGGGTCTCTAGGGACTCAGTTTTTGTCATTGATTTATGATTCTAACGAAGTCCATAGGCGCTGAAGATTTCAGTGTCACCGTGGATCTGGGTTCCGGGGATGATTTCTGGGTCTCTAGGGACGCAGTTTTTGTCTTTGATTTATGAGTCTGACGTCGTCCATAGGGGCTGAAGATTTCAGCGACACCGTGGATCTGGGTTCCGGGGATGATTTCTGGGTCTCTAGGGACGCAGTTTTTGTCAGTGATTTATGAGTCTGACGTCGTCCATAGGGGCTGAAGATTTCAGCGTCACCGTGGATCTGGGTTCCTGGGATGATTTCTGGGTCTCTAGGGACGCAGTTTTTGTCTTTGATTTATGAGTCTAACGTCGTCCATAGGGGCTGAAGATTTCAGCGTCACCGTGGATCTGGGTTCCGGGGATGATTTCTGGGTCTCTAGGGACGCAGTTTTTGTCAGTGATTTATGAGTCTGACGTCGTCCATAGGGGCTGAAGATTTCAGCGTCACCGTGGATCTGGGTTCCAGGGATGATTTCTGGGTCTCTAGGGACTCAGTTTTTGTCAATGATTTATGATTCTCACGAAGTCCAGGGGCGCTGAAGATTTGAGCGTCACCCTGGATATCGATTCCGGGGATGATTTCTGGGTCTCTAGGGACGCAGTTTTTGTCTTTGATTTATGAGTCTAACGTCGTCCATAGGGGCTGAAGATTTCAGCGTCACCGTGGATCTGGGTTCCGGGGATGATTTCTGGGTCTCTAGGGAAGCAGTTTTCGTCTTTGATTTATGAGTCTGACGTCGTCCATAGGGGCTGAAGATTTCAGCGTCACCGTGGATCTGGGTTCCGGGGATGATTTCTGGGTCTCTAGGGACTCAGTTTTTGTCAATGATTTATGATTCTCACGAAGTCCAGGGGCGCTGAAGATTTCAGCGTCACCGTGGATCTGGGTTCCGGGGATGATTTCTGGGTCTCTAGGGACGCAGTTTTCGTCTTTGATTTATGAGTCTGACGTCGTCCATAGGGGCTGAAGATTTCAGCGACACCGTGGATCTGGGTTCCGGGGATGATTTCTGGGTCTCTAGGGACTCAGTTTTCGTCTTTGATTTATGAGTCTGACGTCGTCCATAGGGGCTGAAGATTTCAGCGTCACCGTGGATCTGGGTTCCGGGGATGATTTCTGGGTCTCTAGGGAAGCAGTTTTCGTCTTTGATTTATGAGTCTGACGTCGTCCATAGGGGCTGAAGATTTCAGCATCACCGTGGATCTAGGTTCCGGGGATGATTTCTGGGTCTCTAGGGACTCAGTTTTTGTCATTGATTTATGATTCTAACGAAGTCCATAGGCGCTGAAGATTTCAGCGTCACCGTGGATCTAGGTTCCGGGGATGATTTCTGGGTCTCTAGGGACGCAGTTTTCGTCTTTGATTTATGAGTCTGACGTCGTCCATAGGGGCTGAAGATTTCAGCGACACCGTGGATCTGGGTTCCGGGGATGATTTCTGGGTCTCTAGGGACTCAGTTTTCGTCTTTGATTTATGAGTCTGACGTCGTCCATAGGGGCTGAAGATTTCAGCGACACCGTGGATCTGGGTTCCGGGGATGATTTCTGGGTCTCTAGGGAAGCAGTTTTCGTCTTTGATTTATGAGTCTGACGTCGTCCATAGGGGCTGAAGATTTCAGCATCACCGTGGATCTAGGTTCCGGGGATGATTTCTGGGTCTCTAGGGACTCAGTTTTTGTCATTGATTTATGATTCTAACGAAGTCCATAGGCGCTGAAGATTTCAGCGTCACCGTGGATCTAGGTTCCGGGGATGATTTCTGGGTCTCTAGGGACGCAGTTTTCGTCTTTGATTTATGAGTCTGACGTCGTCCATAGGGGCTGAAGATTTCAGCGACACCGTGGATCTGGGTTCCGGGGATGATTTCTGGGTCTCTAGGGACGCAGTTTTTGTCAGTGATTTATGAGTCTGACGTCGTCCATAGGGGCTGAAGATTTCAGCGTCACCGTGGATCTGGGTTCCGGGGATGATTTCTGGGTCTCTAGGGAAGCAGTTTTCGTCTTTGATTTATGAGTCTGACGTCGTCCATAGGGGCTGAAGATTTCAGCGTCACCGTGGATCTGGGTTCCGGGGATGATTTCTGGGTCTCTAGGGACGCAGTTTTCGTCTTTGATTTATGAGTCTGACGTCGTCCATAGGGGCTGAAGATTTCAGCGACACCGTGGATCTGGGTTCCGGGGATGATTTCTGGGTCTCTAGGGAAGCAGTTTTCGTCTTTGATTTATGAGTCTGACGTCGTCCATAGGGGCTGAAGATTTCAGCATCACCGTGGATCTAGGTTCCGGGGATGATTTCTGGGTCTCTAGGGACTCAGTTTTTGTCATTGATTTATGATTCTCACGAAGTCCATAGGCGCTGAAGATTTCAGCGTCACCGTGGATCTAGGTTCCGGGGATGATTTCTGGGTCTCTAGGGACGCAGTTTTCGTCTTTGATTTATGAGTCTGACGTCGTCCATAGGGGCTGAAGATTTCAGCGACACCGTGGATCTGGGTTCCGGGGATGATTTCTGGGTCTCTAGGGACTCAGTTTTCGTCTTTGATTTATGAGTCTGACGTCGTCCATAGGGGCTGAAGATTTCAGCGACACCGTGGATCTGGGTTCCGGGGATGATTTCTGGGTCTCTAGGGACTCAGTTTTCGTGTTTGATTTATGAGTCTGACGTCGTCCATAGGGGCTGAAGATTTCAGCGTCACCGTGGATCTGGGTTCCGGGGATGATTTCTGGGTCTCTAGGGACGCAGTTTTTGTCAGTGATTTATGATTCTAACGAAGTCCATAGGCGCTGAAGATTTCAGCGTCACCGTGGATCTAGGTTCCGGGGATGATTTCTGGGTCTCTAGGGACGCAGTTTTCGTCTTTGATTTATGAGTCTGACGTCGTCCATAGGGGCTGAAGATTTCAGCGACACCGTGGATCTGGGTTCCGGGGATGATTTCTGGGTCTCTAGGGACTCAGTTTTCGTCTTTGATTTATGAGTCTGACGTCGTCCATAGGGGCTGAAGATTTCAGCGACACCGTGGATCTGGGTTCCGGGGATGATTTCTGGGTCTCTAGGGACTCAGTTTTCGTGTTTGATTTATGAGTCTGACGTCGTCCATAGGGGCTGAAGATTTCAGCGTCACCGTGGATCTGGGTTCCGGGGATGATTTTTGGGTCTCTAGGGACGCAGTTTTTGTCAGTGATTTATGAGTCTGACGTCGTCCATAGGGGCTGAAGATTTCAGCGTCACCGTGGATCTGGGTTCCGGGGATGATTTCTGGGTCTCTAGGGACGCAGTTTTCGTCTTTGATTTATGCGTCTGACGTCGTCCATAGGGGCTGAAGATTTCAGCGTCACCGTGGATCTGGGTTCCGGGGATGATTTCTGGGTCTCTAGGGACGCAGTTTTCGTCTTTGATTTATGAGTCTGACGTCGTCCATAGGGGCTGAAGATTTCAGCGACACCGTGGATCTGGGTTCCGGGGATGATTTCTGGGTCTCTAGGGACTCAGTTTTCGTCTTTGATTTATGAGTCTGACGTCGTCCATAGGGGCTGAAGATTTCAGCGACACCGTGGATCTGGGTTCCGGGGATGATTTCTGGGTCTCTAGGGACTCAGTTTTCGTGTTTGATTTATGAGTCTGACGTCGTCCATAGGGGCTGAAGATTTCAGCGTCACCGTGGATCTGGGTTCCGGGGATGATTTCTAGGTCTCTAGGGACGCAGTTTTTGTCAGTGATTTATGAGTCTGACGTCGTCCATAGGGGCTGAAGATTTCAGCGTCACCGTGGATCTGGGTTCCGGGGATGATTTCTGGGTCTCTAGGGAAGCAGTTTTCGTCTTTGATTTATGAGTCTGACGTCGTCCATAGGGGCTGAAGATTTCAGCGTCACCGTGGATCTGGGTTCCGGGGATGATTTCTGGGTCTCTAGGGAAGCAGTTTTCGTCTTTGATTTATGAGTCTGACGTCGTCCATAGGGGCTGAAGATTTCAGCATCACCGTGGATCTCGGTTCCGGGGATGATTTCTGGGTCTCTAGGGACTCAGTTTTTGTCAGTGATTTATGATTCTAACGAAGTCCATAGGCGCTGAAGATTTCAGCGTCACCGTGGATCTGGGTTCCGGGGATGATTTCTGGGTCTCTAGGGACGCAGTTTTCGTCTTTGATTTATGAGTCTGACGTCGTCCATAGGGGCTGAAGATTTCAGCGACACCGTGGATCTGGGTTCCGGGGATGATTTCTGGGTCTCTAGGGACGCAGTTTTCGTCTTTGATTTATGAGTCTGACGTCGTCCATAGGGGCTGAAGATTTCAGCGACACCGTGGATCTGGGTTCCGGGGATGATTTCTGGGTCTCTAGGGACTCAGTTTTTGTCATTGATTTATGATTCTAAGGAAGTCCATAGGCGCTGAAGATTTCAGCGTCACCGTGGATCTGGGTTCCGGGGATGATTTCTGGGTCTCTAGGGACGCAGTTTTCGTCTTTGATTTATGAGTCTGACGTCGTCCATAGGGGCTGAAGATTTCAGCGACACCGTGGATCTGGGTTCCGGGGATGATTTCTGGGTCTCTAGGGACTCAGTTTTCGTGTTTGATTTATGAGTCTGACGTCGTCCATAGGGGCTGAAGATTTCAGCGTCACCGTGGATCTGGGTTCCGGGGATGATTTTTGGGTCTCTAGGGACGCAGTTTTTGTCAGTGATTTATGAGTCTGACGTCGTCCATAGGGGCTGAAGATTTCAGCGTCACCGTGGATCTGGGTTCCGGGGATGATTTCTGGGTCTCTAGGGACGCAGTTTTCGTCTTTGATTTATGCGTCTGACGTCGTCCATAGGGGCTGAAGATTTCAGCGTCACCGTGGATCTGGGTTCCGGGGATGATTTCTGGGTCTCTAGGGACGCAGTTTTCGTCTTTGATTTATGAGTCTGACGTCGTCCATAGGGGCTGAAAATTTCAGCGACACCGTGGATCTGGGTTCCGGGGATGATTTCTGGGTCTCTAGGGACTCAGTTTTCGTCTTTGATTTATGAGTCTGACGTCGTCCATAGGGGCTGAAGATTTCAGCGACACCGTGGATCTGGGTTCCGGGGATGATTTCTGGGTCTCTAGGGACTCAGTTTTCGTGTTTGATTTATGAGTCTGACGTCGTCCATAGGGGCTGAAGATTTCAGCGTCACCGTGGATCTGGGTTCCGGGGATGATTTCTGGGTCTCTAGGGACGCAGTTTTTGTCAGTGATTTATGAGTCTGACGTCGTCCATAGGGGCTGAAGATTTCAGCGTCACCGTGGATCTGGGTTCCGGGGATGATTTCTGGGTCTCTAGGGAAGCAGTTTTCGTCTTTGATTTATGAGTCTGACGTCGTCCATAGGGGCTGAAGATTTCAGCGTCACCGTGGATCTGGGTTCCGGGGATGATTTCTGGGTCTCTAGGGAAGCAGTTTTCGTCTTTGATTTATGAGTCTGACGTCGTCCATAGGGGCTGAAGATTTCAGCATCACCGTGGATCTCGGTTCCGGGGATGATTTCTGGGTCTCTAGGGACTCAGTTTTTGTCAGTGATTTATGATTCTAACGAAGTCCATAGGCGCTGAAGATTTCAGCGTCACCGTGGATCTGGGTTCCGGGGATGATTTCTGGGTCTCTAGGGACGCAGTTTTCGTCTTTGATTTATGAGTCTGACGTCGTCCATAGGGGCTGAAGATTTCAGCGACACCGTGGATCTGGGTTCCGGGGATGATTTCTGGGTCTCTAGGGACTTAGTTTTTGTCAATGATTTATGATTCTCACGAAGTCCAGGGGCGCTGAAGATTTCAGCATCATCGTGGATCTCGATTCCGGTGATGATTTCTGGGTCTGTAGGGACGCAGTTTTTGTCTTTGATTTATGTCTGACGTCGTCCATAGGGGCTGAAGATTTCAGCGTCACCGTGGATCTGGGTTCCGGGGATGATTTCTGGGTCTCTAGGGACGCAGTTTTTATCAGTGATTTATGAGTCTGACGTCGTCCATAGGGGCTGAAGATTTCAGCGTCACCGTGGATCTGGGTTCCGGGGATGATTTCTGGGTCTCTAGGGAAGCAGTTTTCGTCTTTGATTTATGAGTCTGACGTCGTCCATAGGGGCTGAAGATTTCAGCGTCACCGTGGATCTGGGTTCCGGGGATGATTTCTGGGTCTCTAGGGACTCAGTTTTTGTCAATGATTTATGATTCTCACGAAGTCCAGGGGCGCTGAAGATTTCAGCGTCACCGTGGATCTGGGTTCCGGGGATGATTTCTGGGTCTCTAGGGACTCAGTTTTTGTCAGTGATTTATGAGTCTGACGTCGTCCATAGGGGCTGAAGATTTCAGCGTCACCGTGGATCTGGGTTCCTGGGATGATTTCTGGGTCTCTAGGGACGCAGTTTTCGTCTTTGATTTATGAGTCTGACGTCGTCCATAGGGGCTGAAGATTTCAGCGTCACCGTGGATCTGGGTTCCGGGGATGATTTTTGGGTCTCTAGGGACGCAGTTTTTGTCAGTGATTTATGAGTCTGACGTCGTCCATAGGGGCTGAAGATTTTAGCGACACCGTGGATCTGGGTTTCGGGGATGATTTCTGGGTCTCTAGGGACGCAGTTTTTGTCTTTGATTTATGAGTCTGACGTCGTCCATAGGGGCTGAAGATTTGAGCGACACCGTGGATCTGGGTTCCGGGGATGATTTCTGGGTCTCTAGGGACTCAGTTTTTGTCAATGATTTATGATTCTCACGAAGTCCAGGGGCGCTGAAGATTTCAGCGTCACCGTGGATCTGGGTTCCGGGGATGATTTCTGGGTCTCTAGGGACTCAGTTTTTGTCAGTGATTTATGAGTCTGACGTCGTCCATAGGGGCTGAAGATTTTGAGCGTCACCGTGGATCTGGGTTCCTGGGATGATTTCTGGCTCTCTAGGGACGCAGTTTTCGTCTTTGATTTATGAGTCTGACGTCGTCCATAGGGGCTGAAGATTTCAGCGTCACCGTGGATCTGGGTTCCGGGGATGATTTTTGGGTCTCTAGGGACGCAGTTTTTGTCAGTGATTTATGAGTCTGACGTCGTCCATAGGGGCTGAAAATTTCAGCGTCACCGTGGATCTGGGTTCCGGGGATGATTTCTGGGTCTCTAGGGAAGCAGTTTTCGTCTTTGATTTATGAGTCTGACGTCGTCCATAGGGGCTGAAGATTTCAGCTTCACCGTGGATCTAGGTTCCGGGGATGATTTCTGGGTCTCTAGGGACGCATTTTTTGTCTTTGATTTATGAGTCTGACGTCGTCCATAGGGGCTAAAGATTTGAGCGACACCGTGGATCTGGGTTCCGGGGATGATTTCTAGGTCTCTAGGGACTTAGTTTTTGTCAATGATTTATGATTCTCACGAAGTCCAGGGGCGCTGAAGATTTCAGCGTCACCGTGGATCTGGGTTCCGGGGATGATTTCTGGGTCTCTAGGGACTCAGTTTTTGTCAGTGATTTATGAGTCTGACGTCGTCCATAGGGGCTGAAGATTTTGAGCGTCACCGTGGATCTGGGTTCCTGGGATGATTTCTGGGTCTCTAGGGACGCAGTTTTCGTCTTTGATTTATGAGTCTGACGTCGTCCATAGGGGCTGAAGATTTCAGCGTCACCGTGGATCTGGGTTCCGGGGATGATTTTTGGGTCTCTAGGGACGCAGTTTTTGTCAGTGATTTATGAGTCTGACGTCGTCCATAGGGGCTGAAAATTTCAGCGTCACCGTGGATCTGGGTTCCGGGGATGATTTCTGGGTCTCTAGGGAAGCAGTTTTCGTCTTTGATTTATGAGTCTGACGTCGTCCATAGGGGTTGAAGATTTCAGCTTCACCGTGGATCTAGGTTCCGGGGATGATTTCTGGGTCTCTAGGGACTCAGTTTTTGTCAGTGATTTATGAGTCTGACGTCGTCCATAGGGGCTGAAGATTTCAGCGTCACCGTGGATCTGGGTTCCGGGGATGATTTCTGGGTCTCTAGGGACGCAGTTTTCGTCTTTGATTTATGAGTCTGACGTCGTCCATAGGGGCTGAAGATTTCAGCGACACCGTGGATCTGGGTTCCGGGGATGATTTCTGGGTCTCTAGGGACTCAGTTTTCGTCTTTGATTTATGAGTCTGACGTCGTCCATAGGGGCTGAAGATTTCAGCGACACCGTGGATCTGGGTTCCGGGGATGATTTCTGGGTCTCTAGGGACTCAGTTTTTGTCATTGATTTTTGATTCTAACGAAGTCCATAGGCGCTGAAGATTTCAGCGTCACCGTGGATCTGGGTTCCGGGGATGATTTCTGGGTCTCTAGGGACGCAGTTTTTGTCTTTGATTTATGAGTCTGACGTCGTCCATAGGTGCTGAAGATTTCAGCGACACCGTGGATCTGGGTTCCGGGGATGATTTCTGGGTCTCTAGGGACTCAGTTTTTGTCTTTGATTTATGAGTCTGACGTCGTCCATAGGGGCTGAAGATTTCAGCGACACCGTGGATCTGGGTTCCGGGGATGATTTCTGGGTCTCTAGGGACTCAGTTTTCGTGTTTGATTTATGAGTCTGACGTCGTCCATAGGGGCTGAAGATTTCAGCGTCACCGTGGATCTGGGTTCCGGGGATGATTTCTGGGTCTCTAGGGACGCAGTTTTTGTCAGTGATTTATGAGTCTGACGTCGTCCATAGGGGCTGAAGATTTCAGCGTCACCGTGGATCTGGGTTCCGGGGATGATTTCTGGGTCTCTAGGGAAGCAGTTTTCGTCTTTGATTTATGAGTCTGACGTCGTCCATAGGGGCTGAAGATTTCAGCGTCACCGTGGATCTGGGTTCCGGGGATGATTTCTGGGTCTCTAGGGACGCAGTTTTCGTCTTTGATTTATGAGTCTGACGTCGTCCATAGGGGCTGAAGATTTTAGCGACACCGTGGATCTGGGTTCCGGGGATGATTTCTGGGTCTCTAGGGAAGCAGTTTTCGTCTTTGGTTTATGAGTCTGACGTCGTCCATAGGGGCTGAAGATTTCAGCATCACCGTGGATCTGGGTTCCTGGGATGATTTCTGGGTCTCTAGGGACGCAGTTTTCGTCTTTGATTTATGAGTCTGACGTCGTCCATAGGGGCTGAAGATTTTAGCGACACCGTGGATCTGGGTTTCGGGGATGATTTCTAGGTCTCTAGGGACGCAGTTTTTGTCTTTGATTTATGAGTCTGACGTCGTCCATAGGGGCTGAAGATTTCAGCATCACCGTGGATCTAGGTTCCGGGGATGATTTCTGGGTCTCTAGGGACTCAGTTTTTGTCTTTGATTTAAGAGTCTGACGTCGTCCATAGGGGCTGAAGATTTCAGCGACACCGTGGATCTGGGTTCCGGGGATGATTTCTGGGTCTCTAGGGACTCAGTTTTCGTGTTTGATTTATGAGTCTGACGTCGTCCATAGGGGCTGAAGATTTCAGCGTCACCGTGGATCTGGGTTCCGGGGATGATTTTTGGGTCTCTAGGGACGCAGTTTTTGTCAGTGATTTATGAGTCTGACGTCGTCCATAGGGGCTGAAGATTTCAGCGTCACCGTGGATCTGGGTTCCGGGGATGATTTCTGGGTCTCTAGGGAAGCAGTTTTCGTCTTTCATTTATGAGTCTGACGTCGTCCATAGGGGCTGAAGATTTCAGCGTCACCGTGGATCTGGGTTCCGGGGATGATTTCTGGGTCTCTAGGGACGCAGTTTTCGTCTTTGATTTATGAGTCTGACGTCGTCCATAGGGGCTGAAGATTTCAGCGACACCGTGGATCTGGGTTCCGGGGATGATTTCTGGGTCTCTAGGGACTCAGTTTTCGTCTTTGATTTATGAGTCTGACGTCGTCCATAGGGGCTGAAGATTTCAGCGACACCGTGGATCTGGGTTCCGGGGATGATTTCTGGGTCTCTAGGGACTCAGTTTTCGTGTTTGATTTATGAGTCTGACGTCGTCCATAGGGGCTGAAGATTTCAGCGTCACCGTGGATCTGGGTTCCGGGGATGATTTCTGGGTCTCTAGGGACGCAGTTTTTGTCAGTGATTTATGAGTCTGACGTCGTCCATAGGGGCTGAAGATTTCAGCGTCACCGTGGATCTGGGTTCCGGGGATGATTTCTGGGTCTCTAGGGAAGCAGTTTTCGTCTTTGATTTATGAGTCTGACGTCGTCCATAGGGGCTGAAGATTTCAGCGTCACCGTGGATCTGGGTTCCGGGGATGATTTCTGGGTCTCTAGGGAAGCAGTTTTCGTCTTTGATTTATGAGTCTGACGTCGTCCATAGGGGCTGAAGATTTCAGCGACACCGTGGATCTGGGTTCCGGGGATGATTTCTGGGTCTCTAGGGACGCAGTTTTTGTCATTGATTTATGATTCTAATGAAGTCCATAGGCGCTGAAGATTTCAGCGTCACCGTGGATCTGGGTTCCGGGGATGATTTCTGGGTCTCTAGGGACGCAGTTTTTGTCATTGATTTATGAGTCTGACGTCGTCCATAGGGGCTGAAGATTTCAGCGTCACCGTGGATCTGGGTTCCTGGGATGATTTCTGGGTCTCTAGGGACGCAGTTTTCGTCTTTGATTTATGAGTCTGACGTCGTCCATAGGGGCTGAAGATTTCAGCGACACCGTGGATCTGGGTTCCGGGGATGATTTCTGGGTCTCTAGGGACTCAGTTTTCGTGTTTGATTTATGAGTTTGACGTCGTCCATAGGGGCTGAAGATTTCAGCGTCACCGTGGATCTGGGTTCCGGGGATGATTTCTGGGTCTCTAGGGAAGCAGTTTTCGTCTTTGATTTATGAGTCTGACGTCGTCCATAGGGGCTGAAGATTTCAGCATCACCGTGGATCTAGGTTCCGGGGATGATTTCTGGGTCTCTAGGGACTCAGTTTTTGTCATTGATTTATGATTCTAACGAAGTCCATAGGCGCTGAAGATTTGAGCGTCACCGTGGATCTGGGTTCCGGGGATGATTTCTGGGTCTCTAGGGACGCAGTTTTCGTCTTTGATTTATGAGTCTGACGTCGTCCATAGGGGCTGAAGATTTCAGTGACACCGTGGATCTGGGTTCCGGGGATGATTTCTGAGTCTCTAGGGACTCAGTTTTTGTCAATGATTTATGATTCTCACGAAGTCCAGGGGCGCTGAAGATTTCAGCATCATCGTGGATCTCGATTCCGGTGATGATTTCTGGGTCTGTAGGGACGCAGTTTTTGTCTTTGATTTATGTCTGACGTCGTCCATAGGGGCTGAAGATTTCAGCGTCACCGTGGATCTGGGTTCCGGGGATGATTTCTGGGTCTCTAGGGACGCAGTTTTTATCAGTGATTTATGAGTCTGACGTCGTCCATAGGGGCTGAAGATTTCAGCGTCACCGTGGATCTGGGTTCCGGGGATGATTTCTGGGTCTCTAGGGAAGCAGTTTTCGTCTTTGATTTATGAGTCTGACGTCGTCCATAGGGGCTGAAGATTTCAGCATCACCGTGGATCTAGGTTCCGGGGATGATTTCTGGGTCTCTAGGGACTCAGTTTTTGTCATTGATTTATGATTCTAACGAAGTCCATAGGCGCTGAAGATTTGAGCGTCACCGTGGATCTGGGTTCCGGGGATGATTTCTGGGTCTCTAGGGACGCAGTTTTCGTCTTTGATTTATGAGTCTGACGTCGTCCATAGGGGCTGAAGATTTCAGTGACACCGTGGATCTGGGTTCCGGGGATGATTTCTGAGTCTCTAGGGACTCAGTTTTTGTCAATGATTTATGATTCTCACGAAGTCCAGGGGCGCTGAAGATTTCAGCATCATCGTGGATCTCGATTCC
The DNA here is from genome assembly GCA_033617975.1 of Populus alba x Populus glandulosa. NCBI lineage: Eukaryota > Viridiplantae > Streptophyta > Magnoliopsida > Malpighiales > Salicaceae > Populus > Populus alba x Populus glandulosa. The sequence goes on along the minus strand of CM066155.1, from coordinate 8,985,210 downwards.
GGTGATGATTTCTGGGTCTGTAGGGACGCAGTTTTTGTCTTTGATTTATGTCTGACGTCGTCCATAGGGGCTGAAGATTTCAGCGTCACCGTGGATCTGGGTTCCGGGGATGATTTCTGGGTCTCTAGGGACGCAGTTTTTATCAGTGATTTATGAGTCTAACGTCGTCCATAGGGGCTGAAGATTTCAGCGTCACCGTGGATCTGGGTTCCGGGGATGATTTCTGGGTCTCTAGGGAAGCAGTTTTCGTCTTTGATTTATGAGTCTGACGTCGTCCATAGGGGCTGAAGATTTCAGCATCACCGTGGATCTAGGTTCCGGGGATGATTTCTGGGTCTCTAGGGACTCAGTTTTTGTCATTGATTTATGATTCTAACGAAGTCCATAGGCGCTGAAGATTTCAGCGTCACCGTGGATCTGGGTTCCGGGGATGATTTCTGGGTCTCTAGGGACGCAGTTTTCGTCTTTGATTTATGAGTCTGACGTCGTCCATAGGGGCTGAAGATTTCAGCGACACCGTGGATCTGGGTTCCGGGGATGATTTCTGGGTCTCTAGGGACTCAGTTTTCGTCTTTGATTTATGAGTCTGACGTCGTCCATAGGGGCTGAAGATTTCAGCGACACCGTGGATCTGGGTTCCGGGGATGATTTCTGGGTCTCTAGGGACTCAGTTTTTGTGTTTGATTTATGAGTCTGACGTCGTCCATAGGGGCTGAAGATTTCAGCGTCACCGTGGATCTGGGTTCCGGGGATGATTTTTGGGTCTCTAGGGACGCAGTTTTTGTCAGTGATTTATGAGTCTGACGTCGTCCATAGGGGCTGAAGATTTCAGCGTCACCGTGGATCTGGGTTCCGGGGATGATTTCTGGGTCTCTAGGGAAGCAGTTTTCGTCTTTGATTTATGAGTCTGACGTCGTCCATAGGGGCTGAAGATTTCAGCGTCACCGTGGATCTGGGTTCCGGGGATGATTTCTGGGTCTCTAGGGAAGCAGTTTTCGTCTTTGATTTATGAGTCTGACGTCGTCCATAGGGGCTGAAGATTTCAGCATCACCGTGGATCTAGGTTCCGGGGATGATTTCTGGGTCTCTAGGGACGCAGTTTTTGTCATTGATTTATGATTCTAATGAAGTCCATAGGCGCTGAAGATTTCAGCGTCACCGTGGATCTGGGTTCCGGGGATGATTTCTGGGTCTCTAGGGACGCAGTTTTCGTCTTTGATTTATGAGTCTGACGTCGTCCATAGGGGCTGAAGATTTCAGCGACACCGTGGATCTGGGTTCCGGGGATGATTTCTGGGTCTCTAGGGACTCAGTTTTCGTCTTTGATTTATGAGTCTGACGTCGTCCATAGGGGCTGAAGATTTCAGCGACACCGTGGATCTGGGTTCCGGGGATGATTTCTGGGTCTCTAGGGACTCAGTTTTTGTGTTTGATTTATGAGTCTGACGTCGTCCATAGGGGCTGAAGATTTCAGCGTCACCGTGGATCTGGGTTCCGGGGATGATTTTTGGGTCTCTAGGGACGCAGTTTTTGTCAGTGATTTATGAGTCTGACGTCGTCCATAGGGGCTGAAGATTTCAGCGTCACCGTGGATCTGGGTTCCGGGGATGATTTCTGGGTCTCTAGGGAAGCAGTTTTCGTCTTTGATTTATGAGTCTGACGTCGTCCATAGGGGCTGAAGATTTCAGCGTCACCGTGGATCTGGGTTCCGGGGATGATTTCTGGGTCTCTAGGGAAGCAGTTTTCGTCTTTGATTTATGAGTCTGACGTCGTCCATAGGGGCTGAAGATTTCAGCATCACCGTGGATCTAGGTTCCGGGGATGATTTCTGGGTCTCTAGGGACTCAGTTTTTGTCATTGATTTATGATTCTAACGAAGTCCATAGGCGCTGAAGATTTCAGCGTCACCGTGGATCTGGGTTCCGGGGATGATTTCTGGGTCTCTAGGGACGCAGTTTTCGTCTTTGATTTATGAGTCTGACGTCGTCCATAGGGGCTGAAGATTTCAGCGACACCGTGGATCTGGGTTCCGAGGATGATTCTGGGTCTCTAGGGACTCAGTTTTTGTCATTGATTTATGATTCTAACGAAGTCCATAGGCGCTGAAGATTTCAGCGTCACCGTGGATCTGGGTTCCGGGGATGATTTCTGGGTCTCTAGGGACGCAGTTTTCGTCTTTGATTTATGAGTCTGACGTCGTCCATAGGGGCTGAAGATTTCAGCGACACCGTGGATCTGGGTTCCAGGGATGATTTCTGGGTCTCTAGGGACTCAGTTTTCGTCTTTGATTTATGAGTCTGACGTCGTCCATAGGGGCTGAAGATTTCAGCGACACCGTGGATCTGGGTTCCGGGGATGATTTCTGGGTCTCTAGGGACGCAGTTTTCGTCTTTGATTTATGAGTCTGACGTCGTCCATAGGGGCTGAAGATTTCAGCGACACCGTGGATCTGGGTTCCGGGGATGATTTCTGGGTCTCTAGGGACTCAGTTTTCGTCTTTGATTTATGAGTCTGACGTCGTCCATAGGGGCTGAAGATTTCAGCGACACCGTGGATCTGGGTTCCGGGGATGATTTCTGGGTCTCTAGGGACTCAGTTTTTGTGTTTGATTTATGAGTCTGACGTCGTCCATAGGGGCTGAAGATTTCAGCGTCACCGTGGATCTGGGTTCCGGGGATGATTTTTGGGTCTCTAGGGACGCAGTTTTTGTCAGTGATTTATGAGTCTGACGTCGTCCATAGGGGCTGAAGATTTCAGCGTCACCGTGGATCTGGGTACCGGGGATGATTTCTGGGTCTCTAGGGAAGCAGTTTTCGTCTTTGATTTATGAGTCTGACGTCGTCCATAGGGGCTGAAGATTTCAGCGTCACCGTGGATCTGGGTTCCGGGGATGATTTCTGGGTCTCTAGGGAAGCAGTTTTCGTCTTTGATTTATGAGTCTGACGTCGTCCATAGGGGCTGAAGATTTCAGCATCACCGTGGATCTAGGTTCCGGGGATGATTTCTGGGTCTCTAGGGACTCAGTTTTTGTCATTGATTTTATGATTCTAACGAAGTCCATAGGCGCTGAAGATTTCAGCGTCACCGTGGATCTGGGTTCCGGGGATGATTTCTGGGTCTCTAGGGACGCAGTTTTCGTCTTTGATTTATGAGTCTGACGTCGTCCATAGGGGCTGAAGATTTCAGCGACACCGTGGATCTGGGTTCCAGGGATGATTTCTGGGTCTCTAGGGACTCAGTTTTCGTCTTTGATTTATGAGTCTGACGTCGTCCATAGGGGCTGAAGATTTCAGCGACACCGTGGATCTGGGTTCCGGGGATGATTTCTGGGTCTCTAGGGACTCAGTTTTTGTGTTTGATTTATGAGTCTGACGTCGTCCATAGGGGCTGAAGATTTCAGCATCACCGTGGATCTAGGTTCCGGGGATGATTTCTGGGTCTCTAGGGACGCAGTTTTTGTCATTGATTTATGATTCTAATGAAGTCCATAGGCGCTGAAGATTTCAGCGTCACCGTGGATCTGGGTTCCGGGGATGATTTCTGGGTCTCTAGGGACGCAGTTTTCGTCTTTGATTTATGAGTCTGACGTCGTCCATAGGGGCTGAAGATTTCAGCGACACCGTGGATCTGGGTTCCGAGGATGATTCTGGGTCTCTAGGGACTCAGTTTTTGTCATTGATTTATGATTCTAACGAAGTCCATAGGCGCTGAAGATTTCAGCGTCACCGTGGATCTGGGTTCCGGGGATGATTTCTGGGTCTCTAGGGACGCAGTTTTCGTCTTTGATTTATGAGTCTGACGTCGTCCATAGGGGCTGAAGATTTCAGCGACACCGTGGATCTGGGTTCCAGGGATGATTTCTGGGTCTCTAGGGACTCAGTTTTCGTCTTTGATTTATGAGTCTGACGTCGTCCATAGGGGCTGAAGATTTCAGCGACACCGTGGATCTGGGTTCCGGGGATGATTTCTGGGTCTCTAGGGACGCAGTTTTCGTCTTTGATTTATGAGTCTGACGTCGTCCATAGGGGCTGAAGATTTCAGCGACACCGTGGATCTGGGTTCCGGGGATGATTTCTGGGTCTCTAGGGACTCAGTTTTCGTCTTTGATTTATGAGTCTGACGTCGTCCATAGGGGCTGAAGATTTCAGCGACACCGTGGATCTGGGTTCCGGGGATGATTTCTGGGTCTCTAGGGACTCAGTTTTTGTGTTTGATTTATGAGTCTGACGTCGTCCATAGGGGCTGAAGATTTCAGCGTCACCGTGGATCTGGGTTCCGGGGATGATTTTTGGGTCTCTAGGGACGCAGTTTTTGTCAGTGATTTATGAGTCTGACGTCGTCCATAGGGGCTGAAGATTTCAGCGTCACCGTGGATCTGGGTACCGGGGATGATTTCTGGGTCTCTAGGGAAGCAGTTTTCGTCTTTGATTTATGAGTCTGACGTCGTCCATAGGGGCTGAAGATTTCAGCGTCACCGTGGATCTGGGTTCCGGGGATGATTTCTGGGTCTCTAGGGAAGCAGTTTTCGTCTTTGATTTATGAGTCTGACGTCGTCCATAGGGGCTGAAGATTTCAGCATCACCGTGGATCTAGGTTCCGGGGATGATTTCTGGGTCTCTAGGGACTCAGTTTTTGTCATTGATTTTATGATTCTAACGAAGTCCATAGGCGCTGAAGATTTCAGCGTCACCGTGGATCTGGGTTCCGGGGATGATTTCTGGGTCTCTAGGGACGCAGTTTTCGTCTTTGATTTATGAGTCTGACGTCGTCCATAGGGGCTGAAGATTTCAGCGACACCGTGGATCTGGGTTCCGAGGATGATTCTGGGTCTCTAGGGACTCAGTTTTTGTCATTGATTTATGATTCTAACGAAGTCCATAGGCGCTGAAGATTTCAGCGTCACCGTGGATCTGGGTTCCGGGGATGATTTCTGGGTCTCTAGGGAAGCAGTTTTCGTCTTTGATTTATGAGTCTGACGTCGTCCATAGGGGCTGAAGATTTCAGCGTCACCGTGGATCTGGGTTCCGGGGATGATTTCTGGGTCTCTAGGGAAGCAGTTTTCGTCTTTGATTTATGAGTCTGACGTCGTCCATAGGGGCTGAAGATTTCAGCATCACCGTGGATCTAGGTTCCGGGGATGATTTCTGGGTCTCTAGGGACTCAGTTTTTGTCATTGATTTATGATTCTAACGAAGTCCATAGGCGCTGAAGATTTCAGCGTCACCGTGGATCTGGGTTCCGGGGATGATTTCTGGGTCTCTAGGGACGCAGTTTTCGTCTTTGATTTATGAGTCTGACGTCGTCCATAGGGGCTGAAGATTTCAGCGACACCGTGGATCTGGGTTCCGAGGATGATTCTGGGTCTCTAGGGACTCAGTTTTTGTCATTGATTTATGATTCTAACGAAGTCCATAGGCGCTGAAGATTTCAGCGTCACCGTGGATCTGGGTTCCGGGGATGATTTCTGGGTCTCTAGGGACGCAGTTTTCGTCTTTGATTTATGAGTCTGACGTCGTCCATAGGGGCTGAAGATTTCAGCGACACCGTGGATCTGGGTTCCAGGGATGATTTCTGGGTCTCTAGGGACTCAGTTTTCGTCTTTGATTTATGAGTCTGACGTCGTCCATAGGGGCTGAAGATTTCAGCGACACCGTGGATCTGGGTTCCGGGGATGATTTCTGGGTCTCTAGGGACTCAGTTTTTGTGTTTGATTTATGAGTCTGACGTCGTCCATAGGGGCTGAAGATTTCAGCGTCACCGTGGATCTGGGTTCCGGGGATGATTTTTTGGTCTCTAGGGACGCAGTTTTTGTCAGTGATTTATGAGTCTGACGTCGTCCATAGGGGCTGAAGATTTCAGCGTCACCGTGGATCTGGGTTCCGGGGATGATTTCTGGGTCTCTAGGGAAGCAGTTTTCGTCTTTGATTTATGAGTCTGACGTCGTCCATAGGGGCTGAAGATTTCAGCGTCACCGTGGATCTGGGTTCCGGGGATGATTTCTGGGTCTCTAGGGAAGCAGTTTTCGTCTTTGATTTATGAGTCTGACGTCGTCCATAGGGGCTGAAGATTTCAGCATCACCGTGGATCTGGGTTCCGGGGATGATTTTTGGGTCTCTAGGGACGCAGTTTTTGTCAGTGATTTATGAGTCTGACGTCGTCCATAGGGGCTGAAGATTTCAGCGTCACCGTGGATCTGGGTTCCGGGGATGATTTCTGGGTCTCTAGGGAAGCAGTTTTCGTCTTTGATTTATGAGTCTGACGTCGTCCATAGGGGCTGAAGATTTCAGCGTCACCGTGGATCTGGGTTCCGGGGATGATTTCTGGGTCTCTAGGGAAGCAGTTTTCGTCTTTGATTTATGAGTCTGACGTCGTCCATAGGGGCTGAAGATTTCAGCATCACCGTGGATCTAGGTTCCGGGGATGATTTCTGGGTCTCTAGGGACGCAGTTTTCGTCTTTGATTTATGAGTCTGACGTCGTCCATAGGGGCTGAAGATTTCAGCGACACCGTGGATCTGGGTTCCGAGGATGATTTCTGGGTCTCTAGGGACTCAGTTTTTGTCATTGATTTTTGATTCTAACGAAGTCCATAGGCGCTGAAGATTTCAGCGTCACCGTGGATCTGGGTTCCGGGGATGATTTCTGGGTCTCTAGGGACGCAGTTTTTGTCTTTGATTTATGAGTCTGACGTCGTCCATAGGGGCTGAAGATTTCAGCGACACCGTGGATCTGGGTTCCGGGGATGATTTCTGGGTCTCTAGGGACTCAGTTTTCGTCTTTGATTTATGAGTCTGACGTCGTCCATAGGGGCTGAAGATTTCAGCGACACCGTGGATCTGGGTTCCGGGGATGATTTCTGGGTCTCTAGGGACTCAGTTTTCGTCTTTGATTTATGAGTCTGACGTCGTCCATAGGGGCTGAAGATTTCAGCGACACCGTGGATCTGGGTTCCGGGGATGATTTTTTGGTCTCTAGGGACGCAGTTTTTGTCAGTGATTTATGAGTCTGACGTCGTCCATAGGGGCTGAAGATTTCAGCGTCACCGTGGATCTGGGTTCCGGGGATGATTTCTGGGTCTCTAGGGAAGCAGTTTTCGTCTTTGATTTATGAGTCTGACGTCGTCCATAGGGGCTGAAGATTTCAGCGTCACCGTGGATCTGGGTTCCGGGGATGATTTCTGGGTCTCTAGGGAAGCAGTTTTCGTCTTTGATTTATGAGTCTGACGTCGTCCATAGGGGCTGAAGATTTCAGCATCACCGTGGATCTAGGTTCTGGGGATGATTTCTGGGTCTCTAGGGACTCAGTTTTTGTCATTGATTTATGATTCTAACGAAGTCCATAGGCGCTGAAGATTTCAGCGTCACCGTGGATCTGGGTTCCGGGGATGATTTCTGGGTCTCTAGGGACGCAGTTTTCGTCTTTGATTTATGAGTCTGACGTCGTCCATAGGGGCTGAAGATTTCAGCGACACCGTGGATCTGGGTTCCGAGGATGATTTCTGGGTCTCTAGGGACTTAGTTTTTGTCATTGATTTTTTATTCTAACGAAGTCCATAGGCGCTGAAGATTTCAGCGTCACCGTGGATCTGGGTTCCGGGGATGATTTCTGGGTCTCTAGGGACGCAGTTTTTGTCTTTGATTTATGAGTCTGACGTCGTCCATAGGGGCTGAAGATTTCAGCGACACCGTGGATCTGGGTTCCGGGGATGATTTCTGGGTCTCTAGGGACTCAGTTTTCGTCTTTGATTTATGAGTCTGACGTCGTCCATAGGGGCTGAAGATTTCAGCGACACCGTGGATCTGGGTTCCGGGGATGATTTCTGGGTCTCTAGGGACTCAGTTTTCGTCTTTGATTTATGAGTCTGACGTCGTCCATAGGGGCTGAAGATTTCAGCATCACCGTGGATCTAGGTTCCGGGGATGATTTCTGGGTCTCTAGGGACTCAGTTTTTGTCATTGATTTATGATTCTAACGAAGTCCATAGGCGCTGAAGATTTCAGCGTCACCGTGGATCTGGGTTCCGGGGATGATTTCTGGGTCTCTAGGGACGCAGTTTTCGTCTTTGATTTATGAGTCTGACGTCGTCCATAGGGGCTGAAGATTTCAGCGACACCGTGGATCTGGGTTCCGAGGATGATTTCTGGGTCTCTAGGGACTCAGTTTTTGTCATTGATTTTTGATTCTAACGAAGTCCATAGGCGCTGAAGATTTCAGCGTCACCGTGGATCTGGGTTCCGGGGATGATTTCTGGGTCTCTAGGGACGCAGTTTTTGTCTTTGATTTATGAGTCTGACGTCGTCCATAGGGGCTGAAGATTTCAGCGACACCGTGGATCTGGGTTCCGGGGATGATTTCTGGGTCTCTAGGGACTCAGTTTTCGTCTTTGATTTATGAGTCTGACGTCGTCCATAGGGGCTGAAGATTTCAGCGACACCGTGGATCTGGGTTCCGGGGATGATTTCTGGGTCTCTAGGGACTCAGTTTTCGTCTTTGATTTATGAGTCTGACGTCGTCCATAGGGGCTGAAGATTTCAGCGACACCGTGGATCTGGGTTCCGGGGATGATTTCTGGGTCTCTAGGGACTCAGTTTTTGTCATTGATTTTTGATTCTAACGAAGTCCATAGGCGCTGAAGATTTCAGCGTCACCGTGGATCTGGGTTCCGGGGATGATTTCTGGGTCTCTAGGGACGCAGTTTTCGTCTTTGATTTATGAGTCTGACGTCGTCCATAGGGGCTGAAGATTTCAGCGACACCGTGGATCTGGGTTCCGGGGATGATTTCTGGGTCTCTAGGGACGCAGTTTTTGTCTTTGATTTATGAGTCTGACGTCGTCCATAGGGGCTGAAGATTTCAGCGACACCGTGGATCTGGGTTCCGGGGATGATTTCTGGGTCTCTAGGGACTCAGTTTTCGTCTTTGATTTATGAGTCTGACGTCGTCCATAGGGGCTGAAGATTTCAGCGACACCGTGGATCTGGGTTCCGGGGATGATTTCTGGGTCTCTAGGGACTCAGTTTTCGTCTTTGATTTATGAGTCTGACGTCGTCCATAGGGGCTGAAGATTTCAGCGACACCGTGGATCTGGGTTCCGGGGATGATTTCTGGGTCTCTAGGGACGCAGTTTTTGTCTTTGATTTATGAGTCTGACGTCGTCCATAGGGGCTGAAGATTTCAGCGACACCGTGGATCTGGGTTCCGGGGATGATTTCTGGGTCTCTAGGGACTCAGTTTTCGTCTTTGATTTATGAGTCTGACGTCGTCCATAGGGGCTGAAGATTTCAGCGACACCGTGGATCTGGGTTCCGGGGATGATTTCTGGGTCTCTAGGGACTCAGTTTTCGTCTTTGATTTATGAGTCTGACGTCGTCCATAGGGGCTGAAGATTTCAGCGACACCGTGGATCTGGGTTCCGGGGATGATTTCTGGGTCTCTAGGGACTCAGTTTTCGTCTTTGATTTATGAGTCTGACGTCGTCCATAGGGGCTGAAGATTTCAGCGACACCGTGGATCTGGGTTCCGGGGATGATTTCTGGGTCTCTAGGGACTCAGTTTTTGTCATTGATTTTTGATTCTAACGAAGTCCATAGGCGCTGAAGATTTCAGCGTCACCGTGGATCTGGGTTCCGGGGATGATTTCTGGGTCTCTAGGGACGCAGTTTTCGTCTTTGATTTATGAGTCTGACGTCGTCCATAGGGGCTGAAGATTTCAGCGTCACCGTGGATCTGGGTTCCGGGGATGATTTCTGGGTCTCTAGGGAAGCAGTTTTCGTCTTTGATTTATGAGTCTGACGTCGTCCATAGGGGCTGAAGATTTCAGCATCACCGTGGATCTAGGTTCCGGGGATGATTTCTGGGTCTCTAGGGACGCAGTTTTCGTCTTTGATTTATGAGTCTGACGTCGTCCATAGGGGCTGAAGATTTCAGCGACACCGTGGATCTGGGTTCCGAGGATGATTTCTGGGTCTCTAGGGACTCAGTTTTTGTCATTGATTTTTGATTCTAACGAAGTCCATAGGCGCTGAAGATTTCAGCGTCACCGTGGATCTGGGTTCCGGGGATGATTTCTGGGTCTCTAGGGACGCAGTTTTTGTCTTTGATTTATGAGTCTGACGTCGTCCATAGGGGCTGAAGATTTCAGCGACACCGTGGATCTGGGTTCCGGGGATGATTTCTGGGTCTCTAGGGACTCAGTTTTCGTCTTTGATTTATGAGTCTGACGTCGTCCATAGGGGCTGAAGATTTCAGCGACACCGTGGATCTGGGTTCCGGGGATGATTTCTGGGTCTCTAGGGACTCAGTTTTCGTCTTTGATTTATGAGTCTGACGTCGTCCATAGGGGCTGAAGATTTCAGCGACACCGTGGATCTGGGTTCCGGGGATGATTTTTTGGTCTCTAGGGACGCAGTTTTTGTCAGTGATTTATGAGTCTGACGTCGTCCATAGGGGCTGAAGATTTCAGCGTCACCGTGGATCTGGGTTCCGGGGATGATTTCTGGGTCTCTAGGGAAGCAGTTTTCGTCTTTGATTTATGAGTCTGACGTCGTCCATAGGGGCTGAAGATTTCAGCGTCACCGTGGATCTGGGTTCCGGGGATGATTTCTGGGTCTCTAGGGAAGCAGTTTTCGTCTTTGATTTATGAGTCTGACGTCGTCCATAGGGGCTGAAGATTTCAGCATCACCGTGGATCTAGGTTCTGGGGATGATTTCTGGGTCTCTAGGGACTCAGTTTTTGTCATTGATTTATGATTCTAACGAAGTCCATAGGCGCTGAAGATTTCAGCGTCACCGTGGATCTGGGTTCCGGGGATGATTTCTGGGTCTCTAGGGACGCAGTTTTCGTCTTTGATTTATGAGTCTGACGTCGTCCATAGGGGCTGAAGATTTCAGCGACACCGTGGATCTGGGTTCCGAGGATGATTTCTGGGTCTCTAGGGACTTAGTTTTTGTCATTGATTTTTTATTCTAACGAAGTCCATAGGCGCTGAAGATTTCAGCGTCACCGTGGATCTGGGTTCCGGGGATGATTTCTGGGTCTCTAGGGACGCAGTTTTTGTCTTTGATTTATGAGTCTGACGTCGTCCATAGGGGCTGAAGATTTCAGCGACACCGTGGATCTGGGTTCCGGGGATGATTTCTGGGTCTCTAGGGACTCAGTTTTCGTCTTTGATTTATGAGTCTGACGTCGTCCATAGGGGCTGAAGATTTCAGCGACACCGTGGATCTGGGTTCCGGGGATGATTTCTGGGTCTCTAGGGACTCAGTTTTCGTCTTTGATTTATGAGTCTGACGTCGTCCATAGGGGCTGAAGATTTCAGCATCACCGTGGATCTAGGTTCCGGGGATGATTTCTGGGTCTCTAGGGACTCAGTTTTTGTCATTGATTTATGATTCTAACGAAGTCCATAGGCGCTGAAGATTTCAGCGTCACCGTGGATCTGGGTTCCGGGGATGATTTCTGGGTCTCTAGGGACGCAGTTTTCGTCTTTGATTTATGAGTCTGACGTCGTCCATAGGGGCTGAAGATTTCAGCGACACCGTGGATCTGGGTTCCGAGGATGATTTCTGGGTCTCTAGGGACTCAGTTTTTGTCATTGATTTTTGATTCTAACGAAGTCCATAGGCGCTGAAGATTTCAGCGTCACCGTGGATCTGGGTTCCGGGGATGATTTCTGGGTCTCTAGGGACGCAGTTTTTGTCTTTGATTTATGAGTCTGACGTCGTCCATAGGGGCTGAAGATTTCAGCGACACCGTGGATCTGGGTTCCGGGGATGATTTCTGGGTCTCTAGGGACTCAGTTTTCGTCTTTGATTTATGAGTCTGACGTCGTCCATAGGGGCTGAAGATTTCAGCGACACCGTGGATCTGGGTTCCGGGGATGATTTCTGGGTCTCTAGGGACTCAGTTTTCGTCTTTGATTTATGAGTCTGACGTCGTCCATAGGGGCTGAAGATTTCAGCGACACCGTGGATCTGGGTTCCGGGGATGATTTCTGGGTCTCTAGGGACTCAGTTTTTGTCATTGATTTTTGATTCTAACGAAGTCCATAGGCGCTGAAGATTTCAGCGTCACCGTGGATCTGGGTTCCGGGGATGATTTCTGGGTCTCTAGGGACGCAGTTTTCGTCTTTGATTTATGAGTCTGACGTCGTCCATAGGGGCTGAAGATTTCAGCGACACCGTGGATCTGGGTTCCGGGGATGATTTCTGGGTCTCTAGGGACGCAGTTTTTGTCTTTGATTTATGAGTCTGACGTCGTCCATAGGGGCTGAAGATTTCAGCGACACCGTGGATCTGGGTTCCGGGGATGATTTCTGGGTCTCTAGGGACTCAGTTTTCGTCTTTGATTTATGAGTCTGACGTCGTCCATAGGGGCTGAAGATTTCAGCGACACCGTGGATCTGGGTTCCGGGGATGATTTCTGGGTCTCTAGGGACTCAGTTTTCGTCTTTGATTTATGAGTCTGACGTCGTCCATAGGGGCTGAAGATTTCAGCGACACCGTGGATCTGGGTTCCGGGGATGATTTCTGGGTCTCTAGGGACGCAGTTTTTGTCTTTGATTTATGAGTCTGACGTCGTCCATAGGGGCTGAAGATTTCAGCGACACCGTGGATCTGGGTTCCGGGGATGATTTCTGGGTCTCTAGGGACTCAGTTTTCGTCTTTGATTTATGAGTCTGACGTCGTCCATAGGGGCTGAAGATTTCAGCGACACCGTGGATCTGGGTTCCGGGGATGATTTCTGGGTCTCTAGGGACTCAGTTTTCGTCTTTGATTTATGAGTCTGACGTCGTCCATAGGGGCTGAAGATTTCAGCGACACCGTGGATCTGGGTTCCGGGGATGATTTCTGGGTCTCTAGGGACTCAGTTTTCGTCTTTGATTTATGAGTCTGACGTCGTCCATAGGGGCTGAAGATTTCAGCGACACCGTGGATCTGGGTTCCGGGGATGATTTCTGGGTCTCTAGGGACTCAGTTTTTGTCATTGATTTTTGATTCTAACGAAGTCCATAGGCGCTGAAGATTTCAGCGTCACCGTGGATCTGGGTTTCGGGGATGATTTTTGGGTCTCTAGGGACGCAGTTTTTGTCAGTGATTTATGAGTCTGACGTCGTCCATAGGGGCTGAAGATTTCAGCGACACCGTGGATCTGGGTTCCGAGGATGATTTCTGGGTCTCTAGGGACTCAGTTTTTGTCATTGATTTTTGATTCTAACGAAGTCCATAGGCGCTGAAGATTTCAGCGTCACCGTGGATCTGGGTTCCGGGGATGATTTCTGGGTCTCTAGGGACGCAGTTTTTGTCTTTGATTTATGAGTCTGACGTCGTCCATAGGGGCTGAAGATTTCAGCGACACCGTGGATCTGGGTTCCGGGGATGATTTCTGGGTCTCTAGGGACGCAGTTTTCGTCTTTGATTTATGAGTCTGACGTCGTCCATAGGGGCTGAAGATTTCAGCGTCACCGTGGATCTGGGTTCCGGGGATGATTTCTGGGTCTCTAGGGACTCAGTTTTTGTCATTGATTTTTGATTCTAACGAAGTCCATAGGCGCTGAAGATTTCAGCGTCACCGTGGATCTGGGTTCCGGGGATGATTTCTGGGTCTCTAGGGACGCAGTTTTTGTCTTTGATTTATGAGTCTGACGTCGTCCATAGGGGCTGAAGATTTCAGCGACACCGTGGATCTGGGTTCCGGGGATGATTTCTGGGTCTCTAGGGACTCAGTTTTCGTCTTTGATTTATGAGTCTGACGTCGTCCATAGGGGCTGAAGATTTCAGCGACACCGTGGATCTGGGTTCCGGGGATGATTTCTGGGTCTCTAGGGACTCAGTTTTCGTCTTTGATTTATGAGTCTGACGTCGTCCATAGGGGCTGAAGATTTCAGCGACACCGTGGATCTGGGTTCCGGGGATGATTTCTGGGTCTCTAGGGACTCAGTTTTTGTCATTGATTTTTGATTCTAACGAAGTCCATAGGCGCTGAAGATTTCAGCGTCACCGTGGATCTGGGTTCCGGGGATGATTTTTGGGTCTCTAGGGACGCAGTTTTTGTCAGTGATTTATGAGTCTGACGTCGTCCATAGGGGCTGAAGATTTCAGCGTCACCGTGGATCTGGGTTCCTGGGATGATTTCTGGGTCTCTAGGGACGCAGTTTTCGTCTTTGATTTATGAGTCTGACGTCGTCCATAGGGGCTGAAGATTTCAGCGTCACCGTGGATCTGGGTTCCGGGGATGATTTTGGGTCTCTAGGGACGCAGTTTTTGTCAGTGATTTATGAGTCTGACGTCGTCCATAGGGGCTGAAGATTTCAGCGACACCGTGGATCTGGGTTCCGGGGATGATTTCTGGGTCTCTAGGGACTCAGTTTTCGTCTTTGATTTATGAGTCTGACGTCGTCCATAGGGGCTGAAGATTTCAGCGACACCGTGGATCTGGGTTCCGGGGATGATTTCTGGGTCTCTAGGGACTCAGTTTTTGTCAATGATTTATGATTCTCACGAAGTCCAGGGGCGCTGAAGATTTCAGCGTCACCGTGGATCTGGGTTCCGGGGATGATTTCTGGGTCTCTAGGGACTCAGTTTTTGTCAGTGATTTATGAGTCTGACGTCGTCCATAGGGGCTTAAGATTTCAGCGTCACCGTGGATCTGGGTTCCGGGGATGATTTCTGGGTCTCTAGGGAAGCAGTTTTCGTCTTTGATTTATGAGTCTGACGTCGTCCATAGGGGCTGAAGATTTCAGCTTCACCGTGGATCTAGGTTCCGGGGATGATTTCTGGGTCTCTAGGGACTCAGTTTTTGTCAGTGATTTATGAGTCTGACGTCGTCCATAGGGGCTGAAGATTTCAGCGTCACCGTGGATCTGGGTTCCGGGGATGATTTCTGGGTCTCTAGGGACGCAGTTTTCGTCTTTGATTTATGAGTCTGACGTCGTCCATAGGGGCTGAAGATTTCAGCGACACCGTGGATCTGGGTTCCGGGGATGATTTCTGGGTCTCTAGGGACTCAGTTTTCGTCTTTGATTTATGAGTCTGACGTCGTCCATAGGGGCTGAAGATTTCAGCGACACCGTGGATCTGGGTTCCGGGGATGATTTCTGGGTCTCTAGGGACTCAGTTTTTGTCATTGATTTTTGATTCTAACGAAGTCCATAGACGCTGAAGATTTCAGCGTCACCGTGGATCTGGGTTCCGGGGATGATTTCTGGGTCTCTAGGGACGCAGTTTTTGTCTTTGATTTATGAGTCTGACGTCGTCCATAGGTGCTGAAGATTTCAGCGACACCGTGGATCTGGGTTCCGGGGATGATTTCTGGGTCTCTAGGGACGCAGTTTTTGTCATTGATTTATGAGTCTGACGTCGTCCATAGGGGCTGAAGATTTCAGCGTGACCGTGGATCTGGGTTCTGATTAGTACTTAAAAGTGCATGTTTATCAAGGTTTTATATCATCATTTTGCACTTGAAGTATCAATAACTCCTTAACTAAAGCATGTTTTATAATAACAAGTTTGATATTATAAGATACCTTAATTTATGGTAAATGCTCATTTTAAATGCAGGACTATCACATAAATAAAAGGATTGATTGATGAGTTTAAGCATTGAAAGTGAAAGGACAAAGAGATGGCCAAACTTAGAAAAGAGATGTCGGTGCAGTCCAAACCGGAACATTGCTGATAATTGGATCATATCTGGAGCTCTAGATTTCGGATTTAGGTCCACTTTATATGGATGGAAAGGTAAGACAAAGGCCTACAACTTTCATGGGAGCCCAAGATTTGAAAAGGTCGTTTTGAAGTCCAAATTGAAGGAACAACGAAGAAGTCCGAAGCTGTCTTGCAGCCCAAACACTATTTAGTGTTCAGCCCATATCTTGAGTTCTAGAAGTCCAAATGACCTCATCTTTTTTTTGTTGGAAAGCTGAGACAATTTCCTAGAACATTCCTGAGGATTCTGGGCAAATTATGATGTTAGCAATGACGTCTTGACCAGACAAGAAGATAAGGATTGTTATCTAGTCAAGATGTGGCCACCCACTCATCAATTAGTCAACAAATCAATAGTTCCAAATTTTGGCCTATAAAAGGAGGCACTTACCATGTATTGAGGCATCTTGGTGTTCAGATCAAGATCATGCTCTTGCTTTCTCTCTTTGTATTGCTTATGTCTTGCTTTCATTAATATCAAGTTTATGCATTTCATTTCCTTTCCTTTACTTAGTTAACCTCTTTCTCATTTATGTTCTTGTCTTGCTCATTTATGTTTCTTTCTTTTATTATGTCCAGCTAAGTTAATTATGTCAAGGTGAAAAGGGTACACTAATGGTGTAAGAACAAGTATAATATAAACTTAACATGGAACTTAACGTTGGATACTAACATGTTTTATATTTGTTATCTTGTTCACTTTAATACTTTGCTTGTTAAATGGTTAATCTAGATTTATGTTGTATAACACTTGGTACAACAAATACTTGGCACTTTCATAGCCCATACTGTATGGTTTAACCGACACCTGAGCTATGAAAGGAACTTGATTTGTTGTTAACATAAGTTGTAATCATGAATGCCTGCCAACATTTACAAGTATTAGCTTTATTCGAATAAGATAATTAATGTAATCATGTTAACAATTTATAATCTGATTGGAACCTCCTTTATGTGTGGTTTCCAATTGAGTAATAAGAGTTTATATTATACTTGTTTGAAGTACCATTAGTGGATCCTCTAACCTTGACATTTGTCTTTATCATTGTTTAATCCTTACGTTAATCTTTCATCTCAAAGTTCTCATTAATTTCTTCATCTTCTGCTTTTATTATTGTTATTATTATTGTTATTACTTACATTCTGTTTATATTATATAATATATATCTTTGATCTTTTCATAAACTCAGTATATAGGCTGGAAACCTGTGACCCGATCTTTTAGATCATTCTCAGGTATAACAACGCCACGTACTGAGTATTATTATTGTTATTATTATTGTTATTATTGTTGTTATTGTTGTTGTTGTCTTGTTATTTATAATTTATACAATTAACCTCTCTGTGGTTCGACCCCGGTCTTGCCGGGTTATTTATTACTTCGACACTCCTGCACTTGGGAAAAGACATCAAGCTTTTGGTCGTGTCAGGTTCCTGGGATGATTTCTGGGTCTCTAGGGACGCAGTTTTCGTCTTTGATTTATGAGTCTGACGTCGTCCATAGGGGCTGAAGATTTCAGCGTCACCGTGGATCTGGGTTCCAGGGATGATTTCTGGGTCTCTAGGGACGCAGTTTTTGTCAGTGATTTATGAGTCTGACGTCGTCCATAGGGGCTGAAGATTTCAGCGACACCGTGGATCTGGGTT
Source organism: Populus alba x Populus glandulosa (assembly GCA_033617975.1). Classification (NCBI taxonomy): domain Eukaryota; kingdom Viridiplantae; phylum Streptophyta; class Magnoliopsida; order Malpighiales; family Salicaceae; genus Populus; species Populus alba x Populus glandulosa. The sequence continues at coordinate 8,967,860 of CM066155.1, read as the reverse complement.
CCGGGGATGATTTCTGGGTCTCTAGGGAAGCAGTTTTCGTCTTTGATTTATGAGTCTGACGTCGTCCATAGGGGCTGAAGATTTCAGCGACACCGTGGATCTGGGTTCCGAGGATGATTTCTGGGTCTCTAGGGACTCAGTTTTTGTCATTGATTTTTGATTCTAACGAAGTCCATAGGCGCTGAAGATTTCAGCGTCACCGTGGATCTGGGTTCCGGGGATGATTTCTGGGTCTCTAGGGACGCAGTTTTTGTCTTTGATTTATGAGTCTGACGTCGTCCATAGGGGCTGAAGATTTCAGCGACACCGTGGATCTGGGTTCCGGGGATGATTTCTGGGTCTCTAGGGACTCAGTTTTCGTCTTTGATTTATGAGTCTGACGTCGTCCATAGGGGCTGAAGATTTCAGCGACACCGTGGATCTGGGTTCCGGGGATGATTTCTGGGTCTCTAGGGACTCAGTTTTCGTCTTTGATTTATGAGTCTGACGTCGTCCATAGGGGCTGAAGATTTCAGCGACACCGTGGATCTGGGTTCCGGGGATGATTTCTGGGTCTCTAGGGACTCAGTTTTTGTCATTGATTTTTGATTCTAACGAAGTCCATAGGCGCTGAAGATTTCAGCGTCACCGTGGATCTGGGTTCCGGGGATGATTTTTGGGTCTCTAGGGACGCAGTTTTTGTCAGTGATTTATGAGTCTGACGTCGTCCATAGGGGCTGAAGATTTCAGCGTCACCGTGGATCTGGGTTCCTGGGATGATTTCTGGGTCTCTAGGGACGCAGTTTTCGTCTTTGATTTATGAGTCTGACGTCGTCCATAGGGGCTGAAGATTTCAGCGTCACCGTGGATCTGGGTTCCGGGGATGATTTCTGGGTCTCTAGGGACGCAGTTTTTGTCAGTGATTTATGAGTCTGACGTCGTCCATAGGGGCTGAAGATTTCAGCGACACCGTGGATCTGGGTTCCGGGGATGATTTCTGGGTCTCTAGGGAAGCAGTTTTCGTCTTTGATTTATGAGTCTGACGTCGTCCATAGGGGCTGAAGATTTCAGCGACACCGTGGATCTGGGTTCCGGGGATGATTTCTGGGTCTCTAGGGACTCAGTTTTCGTCTTTGATTTATGAGTCTGACGTCGTCCATAGGGCCTGAAGATTTTAGCGACACCGTGGATCTGGGTTCCGGGGATGATTTCTGGGTCTCTAGGGACGCAGTTTTCGTCTTTGATTTATGAGTCTGACGTCGTCCATAGGGGCTGAAGATTTCAGCGTCACCGTGGATCTGGGTTCCGGGGATGATTTTTGGGTCTCTAGTGACGCAGTTTTTGTCAGTGATTTATGAGTCTGACGTCGTCCATAGGGGCTGAAGATTTCAGCGACACCGTGGATCTGGGTTCCGGGGATGATTTCTGGGTCTCTAGGGACTCAGTTTTCGTCTTTGATTTATGAGTCTGACGTCGTCCATAGGGGCTGAAGATTTCAGCGACACCGTGGATCTGGGTTCCGGGGATGATTTCTGGGTCTCTAGGGACTCAGTTTTTGTCAATGATTTATGATTCTCACGAAGTCCAGGGGCGCTGAAGATTTCAGCGTCACCGTGGATCTGGGTTCCGGGGATGATTTCTGGGTCTCTAGGGACTCAGTTTTTGTCAGTGATTTATGAGTCTGACGTCGTCCATAGGGGCTGAAGATTTCAGCGACACCGTGGATCTGGGTTCCGGGGATGATTTCTGGGTCTCTAGGGACTCAGTTTTTGTCAGTGATTTATGAGTCTGACGTCGTCCATAGGGGCTGAAGATTTCAGCGTCACCGTGGATCTGGGTTCCGGGGATGATTTCTGGGTCTCTAGGGACGCAGTTTTCGTCTTTGATTTATGAGTCTGACGTCGTCCATAGGGGCTGAAGATTTCAGCGACACCGTGGATCTGGGTTCCGGGGATGATTTCTGGGTCTCTAGGGACTCAGTTTTCGTCTTTGATTTATGAGTGTGACGTCGTCCATAGGGGCTGAAGATTTCAGCGACACCGTGGATCTGGGTTCCGGGGATGATTTCTGGGTCTCTAGGGACTCAGTTTTTGTCATTGATTTTTGATTCTAACGAAGTCCATAGACGCTGAAGATTTCAGCGTCACCGTGGATCTGGGTTCCGGGGATGATTTCTGGGTCTCTAGGGACGCAGTTTTTGTCTTTGATTTATGAGTCTGACGTCGTCCATAGGTGCTGAAGATTTCAGCGACACCGTGGATCTGGGTTCCGGGGATGATTTCTGGGTCTCTAGGGACGCAGTTTTTGTCATTGATTTATGAGTCTGACGTCGTCCATAGGGGCTGAAGATTTCAGCGTCACCGTGGATCTGGGTTCCTGGGATGATTTCTGGGTCTCTAGGGACGCAGTTTTCGTCTTTGATTTATGAGTCTGACGTCGTCCATAGGGGCTGAAGATTTCAGCGTCACCGTGGATCTGGGTTCCGGGGATGATTTCTGGGTCTCTAGGGACGCAGTTTTTGTCAGTGATTTATGAGTCTGACGTCGTCCATAGGGGCTGAAGATTTCAGCGACACCGTGGATCTGGGTTCCGGGGATGATTTCTGGGTCTCTAGGGAAGCAGTTTTCGTCTTTGATTTATGAGTCTGACGTCGTCCATAGGGGCTGAAGATTTCAGCGTCACCGTGGATCTGGGTTCCGGGGATGATTTCTGGGTCTCTAGGGACTCAGTTTTTGTCAGTGATTTATGAGTCTGACGTCGTCCATAGGGGCTGAAGATTTTAGCGTCACCGTGGATCTGGGTTCCTGGGATGATTTCTGGGTCTCTAGGGACGCAGTTTTCGTCTTTGATTTATGAGTCTGACGTCGTCCATAGGGGCTGAAGATTTCAGCGTCACCGTGGATCTGGGTTCCGGGGATGATTTTTGGGTCTCTAGGGACGCAGTTTTTGTCAGTGATTTATGAGTCTGACGTCGTCCATAGGGGCTGAAAATTTCAGCGTCACCGTGGATCTGGGTTCCGGGGATGATTTCTGGGTCTCTAGGGAAGCAGTTTTCGTCTTTGATTTATGAGTCTGACGTCGTCCATAGGGGCTGAAGATTTCAGCTTCACCGTGGATCTAGGTTCCGGGGATGATTTCTGGGTCTCTAGGGACTCAGTTTTTGTCAGTGATTTATGAGTCTGACGTCGTCCATAGGGGCTGAAGATTTCAGCGTCACCGTGGATCTGGGTTCCGGGGATGATTTCTAGGTCTCTAGGGACGCAGTTTTCGTCTTTGATTTATGAGTCTGACGTCGTCCATAGGGGCTGAAGATTTCAGCGACACCGTGGATCTGGGTTCCGGGGATGATTTCTGGGTCTCTAGGGACTCAGTTTTCGTCTTTGATTTATGAGTCTGACGTCGTCCATAGGGGCTGAAGATTTCAGCGACACCGTGGATCTGGGTTCCGGGGATGATTTCTGGGTCTCTAGGGACTCAGTTTTTGTCATTGATTTTTGATTCTAACGAAGTCCATAGACGCTGAAGATTTCAGCGTCACCGTGGATCTGGGGTTCCGGGGATGATTTCTGGGTCTCTAGGGACGCAGTTTTGTCTTTGATTTATGAGTCTGACGTCGTCCATAGGTGCTGAAGATTTCAGCGACACCGTGGATCTGGGTTCCGGGGATGATTTCTGGGTCTCTAGGGACGCAGTTTTTGTCATTGATTTATGAGTCTGACGTCGTCCATAGGGGCTGAAGATTTCAGCGTCACCGTGGATCTGGGTTCCTGGGATGATTTCTGGGTCTCTAGGGACGCAGTTTTCGTCTTTGATTTATGAGTCTGACGTCGTCCATAGGGGCTGAAGATTTCAGCGTCACCGTGGATCTGGGTTCCGGGGATGATTTCTGGGTCTCTAGGGACGCAGTTTTTGTCAGTGATTTCTGAGTCTGACGTCGTCCATTAGGCCTGAAGATTTCAGCGACACCGTGGATCTGGGTTCCGGGGATGATTTCTGGGTCTCTAGGGAAGCAGTTTTCGTCTTTGATTTATGAGTCTGACGTCGTCCATAGGGGCTGAAGATTTCAGCGACACCGTGGATCTGGGTTCCGGGGATGATTTCTGGGTCTCTAGGGACTCAGTTTTCGTCTTTGATTTATGAGTCTGACGTCGTCCATAGGGCCTGAAGATTTTAGCGACACCGTGGATCTGGGTTCCGGGGATGATTTCTGGGTCTCTAGGGACGCAGTTTTCGTCTTTGATTTATGAGTCTGACGTCGTCCATAGGGGCTGAAGATTTCAGCGTCACCGTGGATCTGGGTTCCGGGGATGATTTTTGGGTCTCTAGTGACGCAGTTTTTGTCAGTGATTTATGAGTCTGACGTCGTCCATAGGGGCTGAAGATTTCAGCGACACCGTGGATCTGGGTTCCGGGGATGATTTCTGGGTCTCTAGGGACTCAGTTTTTGTCATTGATTTTTGATTCTAACGAAGTCCATAGACGCTGAAGATTTCAGCGTCACCGTGGATCTGGGTTCCGGGGATGATTTCTGGGTCTCTAGGGACGCAGTTTTTGTCTTTGATTTATGAGTCTGACGTCGTCCATAGGTGCTGAAGATTTCAGCGACACCGTGGATCTGGGTTCCGGGGATGATTTCTGGGTCTCTAGGGACGCAGTTTTTGTCATTGATTTATGAGTCTGACGTCGTCCATAGGGGCTGAAGATTTCAGCGTCACCGTGGATCTGGGTTCCTGGGATGATTTCTGGGTCTCTAGGGACGCAGTTTTCGTCTTTGATTTATGAGTCTGACGTCGTCCATAGGGGCTGAAGATTTCAGCGTCACCGTGGATCTGGGTTCCGGGGATGATTTCTGGGTCTCTAGGGACGCAGTTTTTGTCAGTGATTTATGAGTCTGACGTCGTCCATAGGGGCTGAAGATTTCAGCGACACCGTGGATCTGGGTTCCGGGGATGATTTCTGGGTCTCTAGGGAAGCAGTTTTCGTCTTTGATTTATGAGTCTGACGTCGTCCATAGGGGCTGAAGATTTCAGCGTCACCGTGGATCTGGGTTCCGGGGATGATTTCTGGGTCTCTAGGGACTCAGTTTTTGTCAGTGATTTATGAGTCTGACGTCGTCCATAGGGGCTGAAGATTTTAGCGTCACCGTGGATCTGGGTTCCTGGGATGATTTCTGGGTCTCTAGGGACGCAGTTTTCGTCTTTGATTTATGAGTCTGACGTCGTCCATAGGGGCTGAAGATTTCAGCGTCACCGTGGATCTGGGTTCCGGGGATGATTTTTGGGTCTCTAGGGACGCAGTTTTTGTCAGTGATTTATGAGTCTGACGTCGTCCATAGGGGCTGAAAATTTCAGCGTCACCGTGGATCTGGGTTCCGGGGATGATTTCTGGGTCTCTAGGGAAGCAGTTTTCGTCTTTGATTTATGAGTCTGACGTCGTCCATAGGGGCTGAAGATTTCAGCTTCACCGTGGATCTAGGTTCCGGGGATGATTTCTGGGTCTCTAGGGACTCAGTTTTTGTCAGTGATTTATGAGTCTGACGTCGTCCATAGGGGCTGAAGATTTCAGCGTCACCGTGGATCTGGGTTCCGGGGATGATTTCTAGGTCTCTAGGGACGCAGTTTTCGTCTTTGATTTATGAGTCTGACGTCGTCCATAGGGGCTGAAGATTTCAGCGACACCGTGGATCTGGGTTCCGGGGATGATTTCTGGGTCTCTAGGGACTCAGTTTTCGTCTTTGATTTATGAGTCTGACGTCGTCCATAGGGGCTGAAGATTTCAGCGACACCGTGGATCTGGGTTCCGGGGATGATTTCTGGGTCTCTAGGGACTCAGTTTTTGTCATTGATTTTTGATTCTAACGAAGTCCATAGACGCTGAAGATTTCAGCGTCACCGTGGATCTGGGTTCCGGGGATGATTTCTGGGTCTCTAGGGACGCAGTTTTTGTCTTTGATTTATGAGTCTGACGTCGTCCATAGGTGCTGAAGATTTCAGCGACACCGTGGATCTGGGTTCCGGGGATGATTTCTGGGTCTCTAGGGACGCAGTTTTTGTCATTGATTTATGAGTCTGACGTCGTCCATAGGGGCTGAAGATTTCAGCGTCACCGTGGATCTGGGTTCCTGGGATGATTTCTGGGTCTCTAGGGACGCAGTTTTCGTCTTTGATTTATGAGTCTGACGTCGTCCATAGGGGCTGAAGATTTCAGCGTCACCGTGGATCTGGGTTCCGGGGATGATTTCTGGGTCTCTAGGGACGCAGTTTTTGTCAGTGATTTCTGAGTCTGACGTCGTCCATTAGGCCTGAAGATTTCAGCGACACCGTGGATCTGGGTTCCGGGGATGATTTCTGGGTCTCTAGGGAAGCAGTTTTCGTCTTTGATTTATGAGTCTGACGTCGTCCATAGGGGCTGAAGATTTCAGCGACACCGTGGATCTGGGTTCCGGGGATGATTTCTGGGTCTCTAGGGACTCAGTTTTCGTCTTTGATTTATGAGTCTGACGTCGTCCATAGGGCCTGAAGATTTTAGCGACACCGTGGATCTGGGTTCCGGGGATGATTTCTGGGTCTCTAGGGACGCAGTTTTCGTCTTTGATTTATGAGTCTGACGTCGTCCATAGGGGCTGAAGATTTCAGCGTCACCGTGGATCTGGGTTCCGGGGATGATTTTTGGGTCTCTAGTGACGCAGTTTTTGTCAGTGATTTATGAGTCTGACGTCGTCCATAGGGGCTGAAGATTTCAGCGACACCGTGGATCTGGGTTCCGGGGATGATTTCTGGGTCTCTAGGGACTCAGTTTTCGTCTTTGATTTATGAGTCTGACGTCGTCCATAGGGGCTGAAGATTTCAGCGACACTGTGGATCTGGGTTCCGGGGATGATTTCTGGGTCTCTAGGGACTCAGTTTTTGTCAATGATTTATGATTCTCACGAAGTCCAGGGGCGCTGAAGATTTTAGCGACACCGTGGATCTGGGTTCCGGGGATGATTTCTGGGTCTCTAGGGACGCAGTTTTCGTCTTTGATTTATGAGTCTGACGTCGTCCATAGGGGCTGAAGATTTCAGCGTCACCGTGGATCTGGGTTCCGGGGATGATTTCTGGGTCTCTAGGGAAGCAGTTTTCGTCTTTGATTTATGAGTCTGACGTCGTCCATAGGGGCTGAAGATTTCAGCGACACCGTGGATCTGGGTTCCGGGGATGATTTCTGGGTCTCTAGGGACTCAGTTTTTGTCAATGATTTATGATTCTCACGAAGTCCAGGGGCGCTGAAGATTTCAGCGTCACCGTGGATCTGGGTTCCGGGGATGATTTCTGGGTCTCTAGGGACTCAGTTTTTGTCAGTGATTTATGAGTCTGACGTCGTCCATAGGGGCTGAAGATTTTAGCGTCACCGTGGATCTGGGTTCCTGGGATGATTTCTGGGTCTCTAGGGACGCAGTTTTCGTCTTTGATTTATGAGTCTGACGTCGTCCATAGGGGCTGAAGATTTCAGCGTCACCGTGGATCTGGGTTCCGGGGATGATTTTTGGGTCTCTAGGGACGCAGTTTTTGTCAGTGATTTATGAGTCTGACGTCGTCCATAGGGGCTGAAAATTTCAGCGTCACCGTGGATCTGGGTTCCGGGGATGATTTCTGGGTCTCTAGGGAAGCAGTTTTCGTCTTTGATTTATGAGTCTGACGTCGTCCATAGGGGCTGAAGATTTCAGCTTCACCGTGGATCTAGGTTCCGGGGATGATTTCTGGGTCTCTAGGGACTCAGTTTTTGTCAGTGATTTATGAGTCTGACGTCGTCCATAGGGGCTGAAGATTTCAGCGTCACCGTGGATCTGGGTTCCGGGGATGATTTCTGGGTCTCTAGGGACGCAGTTTTCGTCTTTGATTTATGAGTCTGACGTCGTCCATAGGGGCTGAAGATTTCAGCGACACCGTGGATCTGGGTTCCGGGGATGATTTCTGGGTCTCTAGGGACTCAGTTTTCGTCTTTGATTTATGAGTCTGACGTCGTCCATAGGGGCTGAAGATTTCAGCGACACCGTGGATCTGGGTTCCGGGGATGATTTCTGGGTCTCTAGGGACTCAGTTTTTGTCATTGATTTTTGATTCTAACGAAGTCCATAGACGCTGAAGATTTCAGCGTCACCGTGGATCTGGGTTCCGGGGATGATTTCTGGGTCTCTAGGGACGCAGTTTTTGTCTTTGATTTATGAGTCTGACGTCGTCCATAGGTGCTGAAGATTTCAGCGACACCGTGGATCTGGGTTCCGGGGATGATTTCTAGGTCTCTAGGGACGCAGTTTTTGTCATTGATTTATGAGTCTGACGTCGTCCATAGGGGCTGAAGATTTCAGCGTCACCGTGGATCTGGGTTCCTGGGATGATTTCTGGGTCTCTAGGGACGCAGTTTTCGTCTTTGATTTATGAGTCTGACGTCGTCCATAGGGGCTGAAGATTTCAGCGTCACCGTGGATCTGGGTTCCGGGGATGATTTCTGGGTCTCTAGGGACGCAGTTTTTGTCAGTGATTTATGAGTCTGACGTCGTCCATAGGGGCTGAAGATTTCAGCGACACCGTGGATCTGGGTTCCGGGGATGATTTCTGGGTCTCTAGGGACTCAGTTTTCGTCTTTGATTTATGAGTCTGACGTCGTCCATAGGGGCTGAAGATTTCAGCGACACCGTGGATCTGGGTTCCGGGGATGATTTCTGGGTCTCTAGGGACTCAGTTTTTGTCATTGATTTTTGATTCTAACGAAGTCCATAGACGCTGAAGATTTCAGCGTCACCGTGGATCTGGGTTCCGGGGATGATTTCTGGGTCTCTAGGGACGCAGTTTTTGTCTTTGATTTATGAGTCTGACGTCGTCCATAGGTGCTGAAGATTTCAGCAACACCGTGGATCTGGGTTCCGGGGATGATTTCTGGGTCTCTAGGGACGCAGTTTTTGTCATTGATTTATGAGTCTGACGTCGTCCATAGGGGCTGAAGATTTCAGCGTCACCGTGGATCTGGGTTCCTGGGATGATTTCTGGGTCTCTAGGGACGCAGTTTTCGTCTTTGATTTATGAGTCTGACGTCGTCCATAGGGGCTGAAGATTTCAGCGTCACCGTGGATCTGGGTTCCGGGGATGATTTCTGGGTCTCTAGGGACGCAGTTTTTGTCAGTGATTTATGAGTCTGACGTCGTCCATAGGGGCTGAAGATTTCAGCGACACCGTGGATCTGGGTTCCGGGGATGATTTCTGGGTCTCTAGGGAAGCAGTTTTCGTCTTTGATTTATGAGTCTGACGTCGTCCATAGGGGCTGAAGATTTCAGCGACACCGTGGATCTGGGTTCCGGGGATGATTTCTGGGTCTCTAGGGACTCAGTTTTCGTCTTTGATTTATGAGTCTGACGTCGTCCATAGGGGCTGAAGATTTCAGCATCACCGTGGATCTAGGTTCCGGGGATGATTTCTGGGTCTCTAGGGACTCAGTTTTTGTCAATGATTTATGATTCTCACGAAGTCCAGGGGCGCTGAAGATTTCAGCGTCACCGTGGATCTGGGTTCCGGGGATGATTTCTGGGTCTCTAGGGACTCAGTTTTCGTCTTTGATTTATGAGTCTGACGTCGTCCATAGGGGCTGAAGATTTCAGCATCACCGTGGATCTAGGTTCCGGGGATGATTTCTGGGTCTCTAGGGACTCAGTTTTTGTCAATGATTTATGATTCTCACGAAGTCCAGGGGCGCTGAAGATTTCAGCGTCACCGTGGATCTGGGTTCCTGGGATGATTTCTGGGTCTCTAGGGACGCAGTTTTCGTCTTTGATTTATGAGTCTGACGTCGTCCATAGGGGCTGAAGATTTCAGCGACACCGTGGATCTGGGTTCCGGGGATGATTTCTGGGTCTCTAGGGACGCAGTTTTTGTCATTGATTTATGAGTCTGACGTCGTCCATAGGGGCTGAAGATTTCAGCGTCACCGTGGATCTGGGTTCCGGGGATGATTTCTGGGTCTCTAGGGAAGCAGTTTTCGTCTTTGATTTATGAGTCTGACGTCGTCCATAGGGGCTGAAGATTTCAGCTTCACCGTGGATCTGGGTTCCGGGGATGATTTCTGGGTCTCTAGGGACTCAGTTTTCGTCTTTGATTTATGAGTCTGACGTCGTCCATAGGGCCTGAAGATTTTAGCGACACCGTGGATCTGGGTTCCGGGGATGATTTCTGGGTCTCTAGGGACGCAGTTTTCATCTTTGATTTATGAGTCTGACGTCGTCCATAGGGGCTGAAGATTTCAGCGTCACCGTGGATCTGGGTTCCGGGGATGATTTTTGGGTCTCTAGTGACGCAGTTTTTGTCAGTGATTTATGAGTCTGACGTCGTCCATAGGGGCTGAAGATTTCAGCGACACCGTGGATCTGGGTTCCGGGGATGATTTCTGGGTCTCTAGGGACTCAGTTTTCGTCTTTGATTTATGAGTCTGACGTCGTCCATAGGGGCTGAAGATTTCAGCGACACCGTGGATCTGGGTTCCGGGGATGATTTCTGGGTCTCTAGGGACTCAGTTTTTGTCAATGATTTATGATTCTCACGAAGTCCAGGGGCGCTGAAGATTTCAGCGTCACCGTGGATCTGGGTTCCGGGGATGATTTCTGGGTCTCTAGGGACTCGGTTTTCGTCTTTGATTTATGAGTCTGACGTCGTCCATAGGGGCTGAAGATTTCAGCGTCACCGTGGATCTAGGTTCCGGGGATGATTTCTGGGTCTCTAGGGACGCAGTTTTTGTCAGTGATTTATGAGTCTGACGTCGTCCATAGGGGCTGAAGATTTCAGCGACACCGTGGATCTGGGTTCCGGGGATGATTTCTGGGTCTCTAGGGAAGCAGTTTTCGTCTTTGATTTATGAGTCTGACGTCGTCCATAGGGGCTGAAGATTTCAGCGACACCGTGGATCTGGGTTCCGGGGATGATTTCTGGGTCTCTAGGGACTCAGTTTTCGTCTTTGATTTATGAGTCTGACGTCGTCCATAGGGCCTGAAGATTTTAGCGACACCGTGGATCTGGGTTCCGGGGATGATTTCTGGGTCTCTAGGGACGCAGTTTTCGTCTTTGATTTATGAGTCTGACGTCGTCCATAGGGGCTGAAGATTTCAGCGTCACCGTGGATCTGGGTTCCGGGGATGATTTTTGGGTCTCTAGTGACGCAGTTTTTGTCAGTGATTTATGAGTCTGACGTCGTCCATAGGGGCTGAAGATTTCAGCGACACCGTGGATCTGGGTTCCGGGGATGATTTCTGGGTCTCTAGGGACTCAGTTTTCGTCTTTGATTTATGAGTCTGACGTCGTCCATAGGGGCTGAAGATTTCAGCGACACCGTGGATCTGGGTTCCGGGGATGATTTCTGGGTCTCTAGGGACTCAGTTTTTGTCAATGATTTATGATTCTCACGAAGTCCAGGGGCGCTGAAGATTTCAGCGTCACCGTGGATCTGGGTTCCTGGGATGATTTCTGGGTCTCTAGGGACGCAGTTTTCGTCTTTGATTTATGAGTCTGACGTCGTCCTTAGGGGCTGAAGATTTCAGCGACACCGTGGATCTGGGTTCCGGGGATGATTTCTGGGTCTCTAGGGACGCAGTTTTTGTCATTGATTTATGAGTCTGACGTCGTCCATAGGGGCTGAAGATTTCAGCGTCACCGTGGATCTGGGTTCCGGGGATGATTTCTGGGTCTCTAGGGAAGCAGTTTTCGTCTTTGATTTATGAGTCTGACGTCGTCCATAGGGGCTGAAGATTTCAGCTTCACCGTGGATCTGGGTTCCGGGGATGATTTCTGGGTCTCTAGGGACTCAGTTTTTGTGTTTGATTTATGAGTCTGACGTCGTCCATAGGGGCTGAAGATTTCAGTGTCACCGTGGATCTGGGTTCCGGGGATGATTTCTGGGTCTCTAGGGAAGCAGTTTTCGTCTTTGATTTATGAGTCTGACGTCGTCCATAGGGGCTGAAGATTTCAGCGACACCGTGGATCTGGGTTCCGGGGATGATTTCTAGGTCTCTAGGGACTCAGTTTTCGTGTTTGATTTATGAGTCTGACGTCGTCCATAGGGGCTGAAGATTTCAGCGTCACCGTGGATCTGGGTTCCGGGGATGATTTCTGGGTCTCTAGGGACGCAGTTTTTGTCAGTGATTTATGAGTCTGACGTCGTCCATAGGGGCTGAAGATTTCAGCGTCACCGTGGATCTGGGTTCCGGGGATGATTTCTGGGTCTCTAGGGAAGCAGTTTTCGTCTTTGATTTATGAGTCTGACGTCGTCCATAGGGGCTGAAGATTTCAGCGTCACCGTGGATCTGGGTTCCGGGGATGATTTCTGGGTCTCTAGGGACGCAGTTTTCGTCTTTGATTTATGAGTCTGACGTCGTCCATAGGGGCTGAAGATTTCAGCGACACCGTGGATCTGGGTTCCGGGGATGATTTCTGGGTCTCTAGGGACTCAGTTTTCGTCTTTGATTTATGAGTCTGACGTCGTCCATAGGGGCTGAAGATTTCAGCGACACCGTGGATCTGGGGTTCCGGGGATGATTTCTGGGTCTCTAGGGACTCAGTTTTCGTGTTTGATTTATGAGTCTGACGTCGTCCATAGGGGCTGAAGATTTCAGCGTCACCGTGGATCTGGGTTCCGGGGATGATTTCTGGGTCTTTAGGGACGCAGTTTTTGTCAGTGATTTATGAGTCTGACGTCGTCCATAGGGGCTGAAGATTTCAGCGTCACCGTGGATCTGGGTTCCGGGGATGATTTCTGGGTCTCTAGGGAAGCAGTTTTCGTCTTTGATTTATGAGTCTGACGTCGTCCATAGGGGCTGAAGATTTCAGCGTCACCGTGGATCTGGGTTCCGGGGATGATTTCTGGGTCTCTAGGGAAGCAGTTTTCGTCTTTGATTTATGAGTCTGACGTCGTCCATAGGGGCTGAAGATTTCAGCATCACCGTGGATCTAGGTTCCGGGGATGATTTCTGGGTCTCTAGGGACTCAGTTTTTGTCATTGATTTATGATTCTAACGAAGTCCATAGGCGCTGAAGATTTCAGCGTCACCGTGGATCTGGGTTCCGGGGATGATTTCTGGGTCTCTAGGGACGCAGTTTTTGTCATTGATTTATGAGTCTGACGTCGTCCATAGGGGCTGAAGATTTCAGCGTCACCGTGGATCTGGGTTCCGGGGATGATTTCTGGGTCTCTAGGGAAGCAGTTTTCGTCTTTGATTTATGAGTCTGACGTCGTCCATAGGGGCTGAAGATTTCAGCGACACCGTGGATCTGGGTTCCGGGGATGATTTCTGGGTCTCTAGGGACTCAGTTTTTGTCAATGATTTATGATTCTCACGAAGTCCAGGGGCGCTGAAGATTTCAGCGTCACCGTGGATCTGGGTTCCTGGGATGATTTCTGGGTCTCTAGGGACGCAGTTTTCGTCTTTGATTTATGAGTCTGACGTCGTCCATAGGGGCTGAAGATTTCAGCGACACCGTGGATCTGGGTTCCGGGGATGATTTCTGGGTCTCTAGGGACGCAGTTTTTGTCATTGATTTATGAGTCTGACGTCGTCCATAGGGGCTGAAGATTTCAGCGTCACCGTGGATCTGGGTTCCGGGGATGATTTCTGGGTCTCTAGGGAAGCAGTTTTCGTCTTTGATTTATGAGTCTGACGTCGTCCATAGGGGCTGAAGATTTCAGCTTCACCGTGGATCTGGGTTCCGGGGATGATTTCTGGGTCTCTAGGGACTCAGTTTTTGTGTTTGATTTATGAGTCTGACGTCGTCCATAGGGGCTGAAGATTTCAGTGTCACCGTGGATCTGGGTTCCAGGGATGATTTCTGGGTCTCTAGGGAAGCAGTTTTCGTCTTTGATTTATGAGTCTGACGTCGTCCATAGGGGCTGAAGATTTCAGCGACACCGTGGATCTGGGTTCCGGGGATGATTTCTGGGTCTCTAGGGACTCAGTTTTCGTGTTTGATTTATGAGTCTGACGTCGTCCATAGGGGCTGAAGATTTCAGCGTCACCGTGGATCTGGGTTCCGGGGATGATTTCTGGGTCTCTAGGGACGCAGTTTTTGTCAGTGATTTATGAGTCTGACGTCGTCCATAGGGGCTGAAGATTTCAGCGTCACCGTGGATCTGGGTTCCGGGGATGATTTCTGGGTCTCTAGGGAAGCAGTTTTCGTCTTTGATTTATGAGTCTGACGTCGTCCATAGGGGCTGAAGATTTCAGCGTCACCGTGGATCTGGGTTCCGGGGATGATTTCTGGGTCTCTAGGGACGCAGTTTTCGTCTTTGATTTATGAGTCTGACGTCGTCCATAGGGGCTGAAGATTTCAGCGACACCGTGGATCTGGGTTCCGGGGATGATTTCTGGGTCTCTAGGGACTCAGTTTTCGTCTTTGATTTATGAGTCTGACGTCGTCCATAGGGGCTGAAGATTTCAGCGACACCGTGGATCTGGGGTTCCGGGGATGATTTCTGGGTCTCTAGGGACTCAGTTTTCGTGTTTGATTTATGAGTCTGACGTCGTCCATAGGGGCTGAAGATTTCAGCGTCACCGTGGATCTGGGTTCCGGGGATGATTTCTGGGTCTCTAGGGACGCAGTTTTTGTCAGTGATTTATGAGTCTGACGTCGTCCATAGGGGCTGAAGATTTCAGCGTCACCGTGGATCTGGGTTCCGGGGATGATTTCTGGGTCTCTAGGGAAGCAGTTTTCGTCTTTGATTTATGAGTCTGACGTCGTCCATAGGGGCTGAAGATTTCAGCGTCACCGTGGATCTGGGTTCCGGGGATGATTTCTGGGTCTCTAGGGAAGCAGTTTTCGTCTTTGATTTATGAGTCTGACGTCGTCCATAGGGGCTGAAGATTTCAGCATCACCGTGGATCTCGGTTCCGGGGATGATTTCTGGGTCTCTAGGGACTCAGTTTTTGTCATTGATTTATGATTCTAACGAAGTCCATAGGCGCTGAAGATTTCAGCGTCACCGTGGATCTGGGTTCCGGGGATGATTTCTGGGTCTCTAGGGACGCAGTTTTTGTCATTGATTTATGAGTCTGACGTCGTCCATAGGGGCTGAAGATTTCAGCGTCACCGTGGATCTGGGTTCCGGGGATGATTTCTGGGTCTCTAGGGAAGCAGTTTTCGTCTTTGATTTATGAGTCTGACGTCGTCCATAGGGGCTGAAGATTTCAGCTTCACCGTGGATCTGGGTTCCGGGGATGATTTCTGGGTCTCTAGGGACTCAGTTTTTGTGTTTGATTTATGAGTCTGACGTCGTCCATAGGGGCTGAAGATTTCAGTGTCACCGTGGATCTGGGTTCCGGGGATGATTTCTGGGTCTCTAGGGAAGCAGTTTTCGTCTTTGATTTATGAGTCTGACGTCGTCCATAGGGGCTGAAGATTTCAGCGACACCGTGGATCTGGGTTCCGGGGATGATTTCTGGGTCTCTAGGGACTCAGTTTTCGTGTTTGATTTATGAGTCTGACGTCGTCCATAGGGGCTGAAGATTTCAGCGTCACCGTGGATCTGGGTTCCGGGGATGATTTCTGGGTCTCTAGGGACGCAGTTTTTGTCAGTGATTTATGAGTCTGACGTCGTCCATAGGGGCTGAAGATTTCAGCGTCACCGTGGATCTGGGTTCCGGGGATGATTTCTGGGTCTCTAGGGAAGCAGTTTTCGTCTTTGATTTATGAGTCTGACGTCGTCCATAGGGGCTGAAGATTTCAGCGTCACCGTGGATCTGGGTTCCGGGGATGATTTCTGGGTCTCTAGGGACGCAGTTTTCGTCTTTGATTTATGAGTCTGACGTCGTCCATAGGGGCTGAAGATTTCAGCGACACCGTGGATCTGGGTTCCGGGGATGATTTCTGGGTCTCTAGGGACTCAGTTTTCGTCTTTGATTTATGAGTCTGACGTCGTCCATAGGGGCTGAAGATTTCAGCGACACCGTGGATCTGGGTTCCGGGGATGATTTCTGGGTCTCTAGGGACTCAGTTTTCGTGTTTGATTTATGAGTCTGACGTCGTCCATAGGGGCTGAAGATTTCAGCATCACCGTGGATCTAGGTTCCAGGGATGATTTCTGGGTCTCTAGGGACTCAGTTTTTGTCAATGATTTATGATTCTCACGAAGTCCAGGGGCGCTGAAGATTTCAGCATCATCGTGGATCTCGATTCCGGTGATGATTTCTGGGTCTGTAGGGACGCAGTTTTTGTCTTTGATTTATGAGTCTGACGTCGTCCATAGGGGCTGAAGATTTTAGCGACACCGTGGATCTGGGTTTCGGGGATGATTTCTGGGTCTCTAGGGACGCAGTTTTTGTCTTTGATTTATGAGTCTGACGTCGTCCATAGGGGCTGAAGATTTCAGCATCACCGTGGATCTAGGTTCCAGGGATGATTTCTGGGTCTCTAGGGACTCAGTTTTTGTCTTTGATTTATGAGTCTGACGTCGTCCATAGGGGCTGAAGATTTCAGCGACACCGTGGATCTGGGTTCCGGGGATGATTTCTGGGTCTCTAGGGACGCAGTTTTCGTCTTTGATTTATGAGTCTGACGTCGTCCATAGGGGCTGAAGATTTCAGCGTCACCGTGGATCTGGGTTCCGGGGATGATTTTTGGGTCTCTAGTGACGCAGTTTTTGTCAGTGATTTATGAGTCTGACGTCGTCCATAGGGGCTGAAGATTTCAGCGACACCGTGGATCTGGGTTCCGGGGATGATTTCTGGGTCTCTAGGGACTCAGTTTTCGTCTTTGATTTATGAGTCTGACGTCGTCCATAGGGGCTGAAGATTTCAGCGACACCGTGGATCTGGGTTCCGGGGATGATTTCTGGGTCTCTAGGGACTCAGTTTTTGTCAATGATTTATGATTCTCACGAAGTCCAGGGGCGCTGAAGATTTCAGCGTCACCGTGGATCTGGGTTCCGGGGATGATTTCTGGGTCTCTAGGGACTCAGTTTTCGTCTTTGATTTATGAGTCTGACGTCGTCCATAGGGGCTGAAGATTTCAGCGTCACCGTGGATCTGGGTTCCGGGGATGATTTCTGGGTCTCTAGGGACGCAGTTTTTGTCAGTGATTTATGAGTCTGACGTCGTCCATAGGGGCTGAAGATTTCAGCGACACCGTGGATCTGGGTTCCGGGGATGATTTCTGGGTCTCTAGGGAAGCAGTTTTCGTCTTTGATTTATGAGTCTGACGTCGTCCATAGGGGCTGAAGATTTCAGCGACACCGTGGATCTGGGTTCCGGGGATGATTTCTGGGTCTCTAGGGACTCAGTTTTCGTCTTTGATTTATGAGTCTGACGTCGTCCATAGGGCCTGAAGATTTTAGCGACACCGTGGATCTGGGTTCCGGGGATGATTTCTGGGTCTCTAGGGACGCAGTTTTCGTCTTTGATTTATGAGTCTGACGTCGTCCATAGGGGCTGAAGATTTCAGCGTCACCGTGGATCTGGGTTCCGGGGATGATTTTTGGGTCTCTAGTGACGCAGTTTTTGTCAGTGATTTATGAGTCTGACGTCGTCCATAGGGGCTGAAGATTTCAGCGACACCGTGGATCTGGGTTCCGGGGATGATTTCTGGGTCTCTAGGGACTCAGTTTTTGTCAATGATTTATGATTCTCACGAAGTCCAGGGGCGCTGAAGATTTCAGCGTCACCGTGGATCTGGGTTCCGGGGATGATTTCTGGGTCTCTAGGGACTCAGTTTTCGTCTTTGATTTATGAGTCTGACGTCGTCCATAGGGGCTGAAGATTTCAGCGTCACCGTGGATCTGGGTTCCGGGGATGATTTCTGGGTCTCTAGGGACGCAGTTTTTGTCAGTGATTTATGAGTCTGACGTCGTCCATAGGGGCTGAAGATTTCAGCGACACCGTGGATCTGGGTTCCGGGGATGATTTCTGGGTCTCTAGGGAAGCAGTTTTCGTCTTTGATTTATGAGTCTGACGTCGTCCATAGGGGCTGAAGATTTCAGCGACACCGTGGATCTGGGTTCCGGGGATGATTTCTGGGTCTCTAGGGACTCAGTTTTCGTCTTTGATTTATGAGTCTGACGTCGTCCATAGGGCCTGAAGATTTTAGCGACACCGTGGATCTGGGTTCCGGGGATGATTTCTGGGTCTCTAGGGACGCAGTTTTCGTCTTTGATTTATGAGTCTGACGTCGTCCATAGGGGCTGAAGATTTCAGCGTCACCGTGGATCTGGGTTCCGGGGATGATTTTTGGGTCTCTAGTGACGCAGTTTTTGTCAGTGATTTATGAGTCTGACGTCGTCCATAGGGGCTGAAGATTTCAGCGACACCGTGGATCTGGGTTCCGGGGATGATTTCTGGGTCTCTAGGGACTCAGTTTTCGTCTTTGATTTATGAGTCTGACGTCGTCCATAGGGGCTGAAGATTTCAGCGACACCGTGGATCTGGGTTCCGGGGATGATTTCTGGGTCTCTAGGGACTCAGTTTTTGTGTTTGATTTATGAGTCTGACGTCGTCCATAGGGGCTGAAGATTTCAGCGTCATCGTGGATCTCGATTCCGGTGATGATTTCTGGGTCTCTAGGGAAGCAGTTTTCGTGTTTGATTTATGAGTCTGACGTCGTCCATAGGGGCTGAAGATTTCAGCGACACCGTGGATCTGGGTTCCGGGGATGATTTCTGGGTCTCTAGGGACTCAGTTTTCGTGTTTGATTTATGAGTCTGACGTCGTCCATAGGGGCTGAAGATTTCAGCGTCACCGTGGATCTGGGTTCCGGGGATGATTTCTGGGTCTCTAGGGACGCAGTTTTTGTCAGTGATTTATGAGTCTGACGTCGTCCATAGGGGCTGAAGATTTCAGCGTCACCGTGGATCTGGGTTCCGGGGATGATTTCTGGGTCTCTAGGGAAGCAGTTTTCGTCTTTGATTTATGAGTCTGACGTCGTCCATAGGGGCTGAAGATTTCAGCGTCACCGTGGATCTGGGTTCCGGGGATGATTTCTGGGTCTCTAGGGACGCAGTTTTCGTCTTTGATTTATGAGTCTGACGTCGTCCATAGGGGCTGAAGATTTCAGCGACACCGTGGATCTGGGTTCCGGGGATGATTTCTGGGTCTCTAGGGACTCAGTTTTCGTCTTTGATTTATGAGTCTGACGTCGTCCATAGGGGCTGAAGATTTCAGCGACACCGTGGATCTGGGTTCCGGGGATGATTTCTGGGTCTCTAGGGACTCAGTTTTTGTCAATGATTTATGATTCTCACGAAGTCCAGGGGCGCTGAAGATTTCAGCGTCACCGTGGATCTGGGTTCCGGGGATGATTTCTGGGTCTCTAGGGACTCAGTTTTCGTCTTTGATTTATGAGTCTGACGTCGTCCATAGGGGCTGAAGATTTCAGCGTCACCGTGGATCTGGGTTCCGGGGATGATTTCTGGGTCTCTAGGGACGCAGTTTTTGTCAGTGATTTATGAGTCTGACGTCGTCCATAGGGGCTGAAGATTTCAGCGACACCGTGGATCTGGGTTCCGGGGATGATTTCTGGGTCTCTAGGGAAGCAGTTTTCGTCTTTGATTTATGAGTCTGACGTCGTCCATAGGGGCTGAAGATTTCAGCGACACCGTGGATCTGGGTTCCGGGGATGATTTCTGGGTCTCTAGGGACTCAGTTTTCGTGTTTGATTTATGAGTCTGACGTCGTCCATAGGGGCTGAAGATTTCAGCGTCACCGTGGATCTGGGTTCCGGGGATGATTTCTGGGTCTCTAGGGACGCAGTTTTTGTCAATGATTTATGATTCTCACGAAGTCCAGGGGCGCTGAAGATTTCAGCATCATCGTGGATCTCGATTCCGGTGATGATTTCTGGGTCTGTAGGGACGCAGTTTTTGTCTTTGATTTATGAGTCTGACGTCGTCCATAGGGGCTGAAGATTTTAGCGACACCGTGGATCTGGGTTTCGGGGATGATTTCTGGGTCTCTAGGGACGCAGTTTTTGTCTTTGATTTATGAGTCTGACGTCGTCCATAGGGGCTGAAGATTTCAGCATCACCGTGGATCTAGGTTCCGGGGATGATTTCTGGGTCTCTAGGGACTCAGTTTTTGTCTTTGATTTATGAGTCTGACGTCGTCCATAGGGGCTGAAGATTTCAGCGACACCGTGGATCTGGGTTCCGGGGATGATTTCTGGGTCTCTAGGGACGCAGTTTTCGTCTTTGATTTATGAGTCTGACGTCGTCCATAGGGGCTGAAGATTTCAGCGTCACCGTGGATCTGGGTTCCGGGGATGATTTTTGGGTCTCTAGTGACGCAGTTTTTGTCAGTGATTTATGAGTCTGACGTCGTCCATAGGGGCTGAAGATTTCAGCGACACCGTGGATCTGGGTTCCGGGGATGATTTCTGGGTCTCTAGGGACTCAGTTTTCGTCTTTGATTTATGAGTCTGACGTCGTCCATAGGGGCTGAAGATTTCAGCGACACCGTGGATCTGGGTTCCGGGGATGATTTCTGGGTCTCTAGGGACTCAGTTTTTGTCAATGATTTATGATTCTCACGAAGTCCAGGGGCGCTGAAGATTTCAGCGTCACCGTGGATCTGGGTTCCGGGGATGATTTCTGGGTCTCTAGGGACTCAGTTTTCGTCTTTGATTTATGAGTCTGACGTCGTCCATAGGGGCTGAAGATTTCAGCGACACCGTGGATCTGGGTTCCGGGGATGATTTCTGGGTCTCTAGGGACTCAGTTTTTGTCAATGATTTATGATTCTCACGAAGTCCAGGGGCGCTGAAGATTTCAGCGTCACCGTGGATCTGGGTTCCGGGGATGATTTCTGGGTCTCTAGGGACTCAGTTTTCGTCTTTGATTTATGAGTCTGACGTCGTCCATAGGGGCTGAAGATTTCAGCGTCACCGTGGATCTGGGTTCCGGGGATGATTTCTGGGTCTCTAGGGACGCAGTTTTTGTCAGTGATTTATGAGTCTGACGTCGTCCATAGGGGCTGAAGATTTCAGCGACACCGTGGATCTGGGTTCCGGGGATGATTTCTGGGTCTCTAGGGAAGCAGTTTTCGTCTTTGATTTATGAGTCTGACGTCGTCCATAGGGGCTGAAGATTTCAGCGACACCGTGGATCTGGGTTCCGGGGATGATTTCTGGGTCTCTAGGGACTCAGTTTTCGTCTTTGATTTATGAGTCTGACGTCGTCCATAGGGGCTGAAGATTTCAGCGACACCGTGGATCTGGGTTCCGGGGATGATTTCTGGGTCTCTAGGGACGCAGTTTTCGTCTTTGATTTATGAGTCTGACGTCGTCCATAGGGGCTGAAGATTTCAGCGTCACCGTGGATCTGGGTTCCGGGGATGATTTTTGGGTCTCTAGTGACGCAGTTTTTGTCAGTGATTTATGAGTCTGACGTCGTCCATAGGGGCTGAAGATTTCAGCGACACCGTGGATCTGGGTTCCGGGGATGATTTTTGGGTCTCTAGGGACTCAGTTTTCGTCTTTGATTTATGAGTCTGACGTCGTCCATAGGGGCTGAAGATTTCAGCGACACCGTGGATCTGGGTTCCGGGGATGATTTCTGGGTCTCTAGGGACTCAGTTTTTGTCAATGATTTATGATTCTCACGAAGTCCAGGGGCGCTGAAGATTTCAGCGTCACCGTGGATCTGGGTTCCTGGGATGATTTCTGGGTCTCTAGGGACGCAGTTTTCGTCTTTGATTTATGAGTCTGACGTCGTCCATAGGGGCTGAAGATTTCAGCGACACCGTGGATCTGGGTTCCGGGGATGATTTCTGGGTCTCTAGGGACGCAGTTTTTGTCATTGATTTATGAGTCTGACGTCGTCCATAGGGGCTGAAGATTTCAGCGTCACCGTGGATCTGGGTTCCGGGGATGATTTCTGGGTCTCTAGGGAAGCAGTTTTCGTCTTTGATTTATGAGTCTGACGTCGTCCATAGGGGCTGAAGATTTCAGCTTCACCGTGGATCTGGGTTCCGGGGATGATTTCTGGGTCTCTAGGGACTCAGTTTTTGTGTTTGATTTATGAGTCTGACGTCGTCCATAGGGGCTGAAGATTTCAGCGTCATCGTGGATCTCGATTCCGGTGATGATTTCTGGGTCTCTAGGGAAGCAGTTTTCGTGTTTGATTTATGAGTCTGACGTCGTCCATAGGGGCTGAAGATTTCAGCGACACCGTGGATCTGGGTTCCGGGGATGATTTCTGGGTCTCTAGGGACTCAGTTTTCGTGTTTGATTTATGAGTCTGACGTCGTCCATAGGGGCTGAAGATTTCAGCGTCACCGTGGATCTGGGTTCCGGGGATGATTTCTGGGTCTCTAGGGACGCAGTTTTTGTCAGTGATTTATGAGTCTGACGTCGTCCATAGGGGCTGAAGATTTCAGCGTCACCGTGGATCTGGGTTCCGGGGATGATTTCTGGGTCTCTAGGGAAGCAGTTTTCGTCTTTGATTTATGAGTCTGACGTCGTCCATAGGGGCTGAAGATTTCAGCGTCACCGTGGATCTGGGTTCCGGGGATGATTTCTGGGTCTCTAGGGACGCAGTTTTCGTCTTTGATTTATGAGTCTGACGTCGTCCATAGGGGCTGAAGATTTCAGCGACACCGTGGATCTGGGTTCCGGGGATGATTTCTGGGTCTCTAGGGACTCAGTTTTCGTCTTTGATTTATGAGTCTGACGTCGTCCATAGGGGCTGAAGATTTCAGCGACACCGTGGATCTGGGTTCCGGGGATGATTTCTGGGTCTCTAGGGACTCAGTTTTTGTCAATGATTTATGATTCTCACGAAGTCCAGGGGCGCTGAAGATTTCAGCGTCACCGTGGATCTGGGTTCCTGGGATGATTTCTGGGTCTCTAGGGACGCAGTTTTCGTCTTTGATTTATGAGTCTGACGTCGTCCATAGGGGCTGAAGATTTCAGCGACACCGTGGATCTGGGTTCCGGGGATGATTTCTGGGTCTCTAGGGACGCAGTTTTTGTCATTGATTTATGAGTCTGACGTCGTCCATAGGGGCTGAAGATTTCAGCGTCACCGTGGATCTGGGTTCCGGGGATGATTTCTGGGTCTCTAGGGAAGCAGTTTTCGTCTTTGATTTATGAGTCTGACGTCGTCCATAGGGGCTGAAGATTTCAGCTTCACCGTGGATCTGGGTTCCGGGGATGATTTCTGGGTCTCTAGGGACTCAGTTTTTGTGTTTGATTTATGAGTCTGACGTCGTCCATAGGGGCTGAAGATTTCAGCGTCATCGTGGATCTCGATTCCGGTGATGATTTCTGGGTCTCTAGGGAAGCAGTTTTCGTGTTTGATTTATGAGTCTGACGTCGTCCATAGGGGCTGAAGATTTCAGCGACACCGTGGATCTGGGTTCCGGGGATGATTTCTGGGTCTCTAGGGACTCAGTTTTCGTGTTTGATTTATGAGTCTGACGTCGTCCATAGGGGCTGAAGATTTCAGCGTCACCGTGGATCTGGGTTCCGGGGATGATTTCTGGGTCTCTAGGGACGCAGTTTTTGTCAGTGATTTATGAGTCTGACGTCGTCCATAGGGGCTGAAGATTTCAGCGTCACCGTGGATCTGGGTTCCGGGGATGATTTCTGGGTCTCTAGGGAAGCAGTTTTCGTCTTTGATTTATGAGTCTGACGTCGTCCATAGGGGCTGAAGATTTCAGCGTCACCGTGGATCTGGGTTCCGGGGATGATTTCTGGGTCTCTAGGGACGCAGTTTTCGTCTTTGATTTATGAGTCTGACGTCGTCCATAGGGGCTGAAGATTTCAGCGACACCGTGGATCTGGGTTCCGGGGATGATTTCTGGGTCTCTAGGGACTCAGTTTTCGTCTTTGATTTATGAGTCTGACGTCGTCCATAGGGGCTGAAGATTTCAGCGACACCGTGGATCTGGGTTCCGGGGATGATTTCTGGGTCTCTAGGGACTCAGTTTTCGTGTTTGATTTATGAGTCTGACGTCGTCGATAGGGGCTGAAGATTTCAGCGTCACCGTGGATCTGGGTTCCGGGGATGATTTCTGGGTCTCTAGGGACGCAGTTTTTGTCAGTGATTTATGAGTCTGACGTCGTCCATAGGGGCTGAAGATTTCAGCGTCACCGTGGATCTGGGTTCCGGGGATGATTTCTGGGTCTCTAGGGAAGCAGTTTTCGTCTTTGATTTATGAGTCTGACGTCGTCCATAGGGGCTGAAGATTTCAGCGTCACCGTGGATCTGGGTTCCGGGGATGATTTCTGGGTCTCTAGGGAAGCAGTTTTCGTCTTTGATTTATGAGTCTGACGTCGTCCATAGGGGCTGAAGATTTCAGCATCACCGTGGATCTAGGTTCCGGGGATGATTTCTGGGTCTCTAGGGACGCAGTTTTTGTCATTGATTTATGATTCTAACGAAGTCCATAGGCGCTGAAGATTTCAGCGTCACCGTGGATCTGGGTTCCGGGGATGATTTCTGGGTCTCTAGGGACGCAGTTTTCGTCTTTGATTTATGAGTCTGACGTCGTCCATAGGGGCTGAAGATTTCAGCGACACCGTGGATCTGGGTTCCGGGGATGATTTCTGGGTCTCTAGGGACTCAGTTTTTGTCAATGATTTATGATTCTCACGAAGTCCAGGGGCGCTGAAGATTTCAGCATCATCGTGGATCTCGATTCCGGTGATGATTTCTGGGTCTGTAGGGACGCAGTTTTTGTCTTTGATTTATGAGTCTGACGTCGTCCATAGGGGCTGAAGATTTTAGCGACACCGTGGATCTGGGTTTCGGGGATGATTTCTGGGTCTCTAGGGACGCAGTTTTTGTCTTTGATTTATGAGTCTGACGTCGTCCATAGGGGCTGAAGATTTCAGCATCACCGTGGATCTAGGTTCCGGGGATGATTTCTGGGTCTCTAGGGAAGCAGTTTTCGTCTTTGATTTATGAGTCTGACGTCGTCCATAGGGGCTGAAGATTTCAGCGTTACCGTGGATCTGGGTTCCGGGGATGATTTCTGGGTCTCTAGGGACGCAGTTTTCGTCTTTGATTTATGAGTCTGACGTCGTCCATAGGGGCTGAAGATTTCAGCGACACCGTGGATCTGGGTTCCGGGGATGATTTCTGGGTCTCTAGGGACTCAGTTTTCGTCTTTGATTTATGAGTCTGACGTCGTCCATAGGGGCTGAAGATTTCAGCGACACCGTGGATCTGGGTTCCGGGGATGATTTCTGGGTCTCTAGGGACTCAGTTTTCGTGTTTGATTTATGAGTCTGACGTCGTCCATAGGGGCTGAAGATTTCAGCGTCACCGTGGATCTGGGTTCCGGGGATGATTTCTGGGTCTCTAGGGACGCAGTTTTTGTCAGTGATTTATGAGTCTGACGTCGTCCATAGGGGCTGAAGATTTCAGCGTCACCGTGGATCTGGGTTCCGGGGATGATTTCTGGGTCTCTAGGGAAGCAGTTTTCGTCTTTGATTTATGAGTCTGACGTCGTCCATAGGGGCTGAAGATTTCAGCGACACCGTGGATCTGGGTTCCGGGGATGATTTCTGGGTCTCTAGGGACTCAGTTTTCGTGTTTGATTTATGAGTCTGACGTCGTCCATAGGGGCTGAAGATTTCAGCGACACCGTGGATCTGGGTTCCGGGGATGATTTCTGGGTCTCTAGGGACTCAGTTTTCGTGTTTGATTTATGAGTCTGACGTCGTCCATAGGGGCTGAAGATTTCAGCGTCACCGTGGATCTGGGTTCCGGGGATGATTTTTGGGTCTCTAGGGACGCAGTTTTTGTCAGTGATTTATGAGTCTGACGTCGTCCATAGGGGCTGAAGATTTCAGCGTCACCGTGGATCTGGGTTCCGGGGATGATTTCTGGGTCTCTAGGGAAGCAGTTTTCGTCTTTGATTTATGAGTCTGACGTCGTCCATAGGGGCTGAAGATTTCAGCGTCACCGTGGATCTGGGTTCCGGGGATGATTTCTGGGTCTCTAGGGACGCAGTTTTCGTCTTTGATTTATGAGTCTGACGTCGTCCATAGGGGCTGAAGATTTCAGCGACACCGTGGATCTGGGTTCCGGGGATGATTTCTGGGTCTCTAGGGACTCAGTTTTCGTCTTTGATTTATGAGTCTGACGTCGTCCATAGGGGCTGAAGATTTCAGCGACACCGTGGATCTGGGTTCCGGGGATGATTTCTGGGTCTCTAGGGACTCAGTTTTCGTGTTTGATTTATGAGTCTGACGTCGTCCATAGGGGCTGAAGATTTCAGCGTCACCGTGGATCTGGGTTCCGGGGATGATTTCTGGGTCTCTAGGGACGCAGTTTTTGTCAGTGATTTATGAGTCTGACGTCGTCCATAGGGGCTGAAGATTTCAGCGTCACCGTGGATCTGGGTTCCGGGGATGATTTCTGGGTCTCTAGGGAAGCAGTTTTCGTCTTTGATTTATGAGTCTGACGTCGTCCATAGGGGCTGAAGATTTCAGCGTCACCGTGGATCTGGGTTCCGGGGATGATTTCTGGGTCTCTAGGGAAGCAGTTTTCGTCTTTGATTTATGAGTCTGACGTCGTCCATAGGGGCTGAAGATTTCAGCATCACCGTGGATCTAGGTTCCGGGGATGATTTCTGGGTCTCTAGGGACTCAGTTTTTGTCATTGATTTATGATTCTAACGAAGTCCATAGGCGCTGAAGATTTCAGCGTCACCGTGGATCTGGGTTCCGGTGATGATTTCTGGGTCTCTAGGGACGCAGTTTTCGTCTTTGATTTATGAGTCTGACGTCGTCCATAGGGGCTGAAGATTTCAGCGACACCGTGGATCTGGGTTCCGGGGATGATTTCTGGGTCTCTAGGGACTCAGTTTTTGTCAGTGATTTATGAGTCTGACGTCGTCCATAGGGGCTGAAGATTTCAGCGTCACCGTGGATCTGGGTTCCGGGGATGATTTTTGGGTCTCTAGGGACGCAGTTTTTGTCAGTGATTTATGAGTCTGACGTCGTCCATAGGGGCTGAAGATTTCAGCGTCACCGTGGATCTGGGTTCCGGGGATGATTTCTGGGTCTCTAGGGAAGCAGTTTTCGTCTTTGATTTATGAGTCTGACGTCGTCCATAGGGGCTGAAGATTTCAGCGTTACCGTGGATCTGGGTTCCGGGGATGATTTCTGGGTCTCTAGGGACGCAGTTTTCGTCTTTGATTTATGAGTCTGACGTCGTCCATAGGGGCTGAAGATTTCAGCGACACCGTGGATCTGGGTTCCGGGGATGATTTCTGGGTCTCTAGGGACTCAGTTTTCGTCTTTGATTTATGAGTCTGACGTCGTCCATAGGGGCTGAAGATTTCAGCGACACCGTGGATCTGGGTTCCGGGGATGATTTCTGGGTCTCTAGGGACTCAGTTTTCGTGTTTGATTTATGAGTCTGACGTCGTCCATAGGGGCTGAAGATTTCAGCGTCACCGTGGATCTGGGTTCCGGGGATGATTTCTGGGTCTCTAGGGACGCAGTTTTTGTCAGTGATTTATGAGTCTGACGTCGTCCATAGGGGCTGAAGATTTCAGCGTCACCGTGGATCTGGGTTCCGGGGATGATTTCTGGGTCTCTAGGGAAGCAGTTTTCGTCTTTGATTTATGAGTCTGACGTCGTCCATAGGGGCTGAAGATTTCAGCGTCACCGTGGATCTGGGTTCCGGGGATGATTTCTGGGTCTCTAGGGAAGCAGTTTTCGTCTTTGATTTATGAGTCTGACGTCGTCCATAGGGGCTGAAGATTTCAGCATCACCGTGGATCTAGGTTCCGGGGATGATTTCTGGGTCTCTAGGGACTCAGTTTTTGTCATTGATTTATGATTCTAACGAAGTCCATAGGCGCTGAAGATTTCAGCGTCACCGTGGATCTGGGTTCCGGGGATGATTTCTGGGTCTCTAGGGACGCAGTTTTCGTCTTTGATTTATGAGTCTGACGTCGTCCATAGGGGCTGAAGATTTCAGCGACACCGTGGATCTGGGTTCCGGGGATGATTTCTGGGTCTCTAGGGACTCAGTTTTTGTCAGTGATTTATGAGTCTGACGTCGTCCATAGGGGCTGAAGATTTTAGCGTCACCGTGGATCTGGGTGCCTGGGATGATTTCTGGGTCTCTAGGGACGCAGTTTTCGTCTTTGATTTATGAGTCTGACGTCGTCCATAGGGGCTGAAGATTTCAGCGTCACCGTGGATCTGGGTTCCGGGGATGATTTCTGGGTCTCTAGGGACGCAGTTTTCGTCTTTGATTTATGAGTCTGACGTCGTCCATAGGGGCTGAAGATTTCAGCGACACCGTGGATCTGGGTTCCGGGGATGATTTCTGGGTATCTAGGGACTCAGTTTTTGTCATTGATTTTTGATTCTAACGAAGTCCATAGGCGCTGAAGATTTCAGCGTCACCGTGGATCTGGGTTCCGGGGATGATTTCTGGGTCTCTAGGGACGCAGTTTTTGTCTTTGATTTATGAGTCTGACGTCGTCCATAGGGGCTGAAGATTTCAGCGACACCGTGGATCTGGGTTCCGGGGATGATTTCTGGGTCTCTAGGGACGCAGTTTTTGTCAGTGATTTATGAGTCTGACGTCGTCCATAGGGGCTGAAGATTTCAGCGTCACCGTGGATCTGGGTTCCTGGGATGATTTCTGGGTCTCTAGGGACGCAGTTTTTGTCTTTGATTTATGAGTCTCACGTCGTCCATAGGGGCTGAAGATTTCAGCGTGACCGTGGATCTGGGTTCCGGGGATGATTTCTGGGTCTCTAGGGACGCAGTTTTTGTCAGTGATTTATGAGTCTGACGTCGTCCATAGGGGCTGAAGATTTCAGCGTCACCGTGGATCTGGGTTCCGGGGATGATTTCTGGGTCTCTAGGGACTCAGTTTTTGTCAATGATTTATGATTCTCACGAAGTCCAGGGGCGCTGAAGATTTGAGCGTCACCCTGGATCTCGATTCCGGGGATGATTTCTGGGTCTCTAGGGACGCAGTTTTTGTCTTTGATTTATGAGTCTAACGTCGTCCATAGGGGCTGAAGATTTCAGCGTCACCGTGGATCTGGGTTCCGGGGATGATTTCTGGGTCTCTAGGGAAGCAGTTTTCGTCTTTGATTTATGAGTCTGACGTCGTCCATAGGGGCTGAAGATTTCAGCGTCACCGTGGATCTGGGTTCCGGGGATGATTTCTGGGTCTCTAGGGACTCAGTTTTTGTCAATGATTTATGATTCTCACGAAGTCCAGGGGCGCTGAAGATTTCAGCGTCACCGTGGATCTGGGTTCCGGGGATGATTTCTGGGTCTCTAGGGACTCAGTTTTTGTCAGTGATTTATGAGTCTGACGTCGTCCATAGGGGCTGAAGATTTCAGCGTCACCGTGGATCTGGGTTCCTGGGATGATTTCTGGGTCTCTAGGGACGCAGTTTTCGTCTTTGATTTATGAGTCTGACGTCGTCCATAGGGGCTGAAGATTTCAGCGTCACCGTGGATCTGGGTTCCGGGGATGATTTCTGGGTCTCTAGGGAAGCAGTTTTCGTCTTTGATTTATGAGTCTGACGTCGTCCATAGGGGCTGAAGATTTCAGCCTCACCGTGGATCTAGGTTCCGGGGATGATTTCTGGGTCTCTAGGGACTCAGTTTTTGTCATTGATTTATGATTCTAACGAAGTCCATAGGCGCTGAAGATTTCAGCGTCACCGTGGATCTGGGTTCCGGGGATGATTTCTGGGTCTCTAGGGACGCAGTTTTCGTCTTTGATTTATGAGTCTGACGTCGTCCATAGGGGCTGAAGATTTCAGCGACACCGTGGATCTGGGTTCCGGGGATGATTTCTGGGTCTCTAGGGACTCAGTTTTTGTCAGTGATTTATGAGTCTGACGTCGTCCATAGGGGCTGAAGATTTTAGCGTCACCGTGGATCTGGGTTCCTGGGATGATTTCTGGGTCTCTAGGGACGCAGTTTTCGTCTTTGATTTATGAGTCTGACGTCGTCCATAGGGGCTGAAGATTTCAGCGTCACCGTGGATCTGGGTTCCGGGGATGATTTCTGGGTCTCTAGGGACGCAGTTTTCGTCTTTGATTTATGAGTCTGACGTCGTCCATAGGGGCTGAAGATTTCAGCGACACCGTGGATCTGGGTTCCGGGGATGATTTCTGGGTATCTAGGGACTCAGTTTTTGTCATTGATTTTTGATTCTAACGAAGTCCATAGGCGCTGAAGATTTCAGCGTCACCGTGGATCTGGGTTCCGGGGATGATTTCTGGGTCTCTAGGGACGCAGTTTTTGTCTTTGATTTATGAGTCTGACGTCGTCCATAGGGGCTGAAGATTTCAGCGACACCGTGGATCTGGGTTCCGGGGATGATTTCTGGGTCTCTAGGGACGCAGTTTTTGTCAGTGATTTATGAGTCTGACGTCGTCCATAGGGGCTGAAGATTTCAGCGTCACCGTGGATCTGGGTTCCTGGGATGATTTCTGGGTCTCTAGGGACGCAGTTTTTGTCTTTGATTTATGAGTCTAACGTCGTCCATAGGGGCTGAAGATTTCAGCGTGACCGTGGATCTGGGTTCCGGGGATGATTTCTGGGTCTCTAGGGACGCAGTTTTTGTCAGTGATTTATGAGTCTGACGTCGTCCATAGGGGCTGAAGATTTCAGCGTCACCGTGGATCTGGGTTCCGGGGATGATTTCTGGGTCTCTAGGGACTCAGTTTTTGTCAATGATTTATGATTCTCACGAAGTCCAGGGGCGCTGAAGATTTCAGCGTCACCGTGGATCTGGGTTCCGGGGATGATTTCTGGGTCTCTAGGGACTCAGTTTTTGTCAGTGATTTATGAGTCTGACGTCGTCCATAGGGGCTGAAGATTTCAGCGTCACCGTGGATCTGGGTTCCTGGGATGATTTCTGGGTCTCTAGGGACGCAGTTTTCGTCTTTGATTTATGAGTCTGACGTCGTCCATAGGGGCTGAAGATTTCAGCGTCACCGTGGATCTGGGTTCCGGGGATGATTTTTGGGTCTCTAGGGACGCAGTTTTTGTCAGTGATTTATGAGTCTGACGTCGTCCATAGGGGCTGAAGATTTTAGCGACACCGTGGATCTGGGTTTCGGGGATGATTTCTGGGTCTCTAGGGACGCAATTTTTGTCTTTGATTTAT
Organism: Populus alba x Populus glandulosa; assembly: GCA_033617975.1. Classification (NCBI taxonomy): domain Eukaryota; kingdom Viridiplantae; phylum Streptophyta; class Magnoliopsida; order Malpighiales; family Salicaceae; genus Populus; species Populus alba x Populus glandulosa. Next base: position 8,936,777 of record CM066155.1, on the reverse strand, counting down.
GAGTCTGACGTCGTCCATAGGGGCTGAAGATTTGAGCGACACCGTGGATCTGGGTTCCGGGGATGATTTCTGGGTCTCTAGGGACTCAGTTTTTGTCAATGATTTATGATTCTCACGAAGTCCAGGGGCGCTGAAGATTTCAGCGTCACCGTGGATCTGGGTTCCGGGGATGATTTCTGGGTCTCTAGGGACTCAGTTTTTGTCAGTGATTTATGAGTCTGACGTCGTCCATAGGGGCTGAAAATTTCAGCGTCACCGTGGATCTGGGTTCCGGGGATGATTTCTGGGTCTCTAGGGAAGCAGTTTTCGTCTTTGATTTATGAGTCTGACGTCGTCCATAGGGGCTGAAGATTTCAGCGTCACCGTGGATCTGGGTTCCGGGGATGATTTCTGGGTCTCTAGGGACTCAGTTTTTGTCAATGATTTATGATTCTCACGAAGTCCAGGGGCGCTGAAGATTTCAGCGTCACCGTGGATCTGGGTTCCGGGGATGATTTCTGGGTCTCTAGGGACTCAGTTTTTGTCAGTGATTTATGAGTCTGACGTCGTCCATAGGGGCTGAAGATTTCAGCGTCACCGTGGATCTGGGTTCCTGGGATGATTTCTGGGTCTCTAGGGACGCAGTTTTCGTCTTTGATTTATGAGTCTGACGTCGTCCATAGGGGCTGAAGATTTCAGCGTCACCGTGGATCTGGGTTCCGGGGATGATTTTTGGGTCTCTAGGGACGCAGTTTTTGTCAGTGATTTATGAGTCTGACGTCGTCCATAGGGGCTGAAGATTTCAGCGTCACCGTGGATCTGGGTTCCTGGGATGATTTCTGGGTCTCTAGGGAAGCAGTTTTCGTCTTTGATTTATGAGTCTGACGTCGTCCATAGGGGCTGAAGATTTCAGCGTCACCGTGGATCTGGGTTCCGGGGATGATTTCTGGGTCTCTAGGGACTCAGTTTTTGTCAATGATTTATGATTCTCACGAAGTCCAGGGGCGCTGAAGATTTCAGCGTCACCGTGGATCTGGGTTCCGGGGATGATTTCTGGGTCTCTAGGGACTCAGTTTTTGTCAGTGATTTATGAGTCTGACGTCGTCCATAGGGGCTGAAGATTTCAGCGTCACCGTGGATCTGGGTTCCTGGAATGATTTCTGGGTCTCTAGGGACGCAGTTTTCGTCTTTGATTTATGAGTCTGACGTCGTCCATAGGGGCTGAAGATTTCAGCGTCACCGTGGATCTGGGTTCCGGGGATGATTTTTGGGTCTCTAGGGACGCAGTTTTTGTCAGTGATTTATGAGTCTGACGTCGTCCATAGGGGCTGAAAATTTCAGCGTCACCGTGGATCTGGGTTCCGGGGATGATTTCTGGGTCTCTAGGGAAGCAGTTTTCGTCTTTGATTTATGAGTCTGACGTCGTCCATAGGGGCTGAAGATTTCAGCTTCACCGTGGATCTAGGTTCCGGGGATGATTTCTGGGTCTCTAGGGACTCAGTTTTTGTCAGTGATTTATGAGTCTGACGTCGTCCATAGGGGCTGAAGATTTCAGCGTCACCGTGGATCTGGGTTCCGGGGATGATTTCTGGGTCTCTAGGGACGCAGTTTTCGTCTTTGATTTATGAGTCTGACGTCGTCCATAGGGGCTGAAGATTTCAGCGACACCGTGGATCTGGGTTCCGGGGATGATTTCTGGGTCTCTAGGGACTCAGTTTTCGTCTTTGATTTATGAGTCTGACGTCGTCCATAGGGGCTGAAGATTTCAGCGACACCGTGGATCTGGGTTCCGGGGATGATTTCTGGGTCTCTAGGGACTCAGTTTTTGTCATTGATTTTTGATTCTAACGAAGTCCATAGGCGCTGAAGATTTCAGCGTCACCGTGGATCTGGGTTCCGGGGATGATTTCTGGGTCTCTAGGGACGCAGTTTTTGTCTTTGATTTATGAGTCTGACGTCGTCCATAGGTGCTGAAGATTTCAGCGACACCGTGGATCTGAGTTCCGGGGATGATTTCTGGGTCTCTAGGGACGCAGTTTTTGTCATTGATTTATGAGTCTGACGTCGTCCATAGGGGCTGAAGATTTCAGCGTCACCGTGGATCTGGGTTCCTGGGATGATTTCTGGGTCTCTAGGGACGCAGTTTTCGTCTTTGATTTATGAGTCTGACGTCGTCCATAGGGGCTGAAGATTTCAGCGTCACCGTGGATCTGGGTTTCGGGGATGATTTCTGGGTCTCTAGGGACGCAGTTTTTGTCTTTGATTTATGAGTCTGACGTCGTCCATAGGGGCTGAAGATTTGAGCGACACCGTGGATCTGGGTTTCGGGGATGATTTCTGGGTCTCTAGGGACGCAGTTTTTGTATTTGATTTATGAGTCTGACGTCGTCCATAGGTGCTGAAGATTTCAGCGACACCGTGGATCTGGGTTCCGGGGATGATTTTTGGGTCTCTAGGGACGCAGTTTTTGTCAGTGATTTATGAGTCTGACGTCGTCCATAGGGGCTGAAAATTTCAGCGTCACCGTGGATCTGGGTTCCGGGGATGATTTCTGGGTCTCTAGGGAAGCAGTTTTCGTCTTTGATTTATGAGTCTGACGTCGTCCATAGGGGCTGAAGATTTCAGCTTCACCGTGGATCTAGGTTCCGGGGATGATTTCTGGGTCTCTAGGGACTCAGTTTTTGTCAGTGATTTATGAGTCTGACGTCGTCCATAGGGGCTGAAGATTTCAGCGTCACCGTGGATCTGGGTTCCGGGGATGATTTCTGGGTCTCTAGGGACGCAGTTTTCGTCTTTGATTTATGAGTCTGACGTCGTCCATAGGGGCTGAAGATTTCAGCGACACCGTGGATCTGGGTTCCGGGGATGATTTCTGGGTCTCTAGGGACTCAGTTTTCGTCTTTGATTTATGAGTCTGACGTCGTCCATAGGGGCTGAAGATTTCAGCGACACCGTGGATCTGGGTTCCGGGGATGATTTCTGGGTCTCTAGGGACTCAGTTTTTGTCATTGATTTTTGATTCTAACGAAGTCCATAGGCGCTGAAGATTTCAGCGTCACCGTGGATCTGGGTTCCGGGGATGATTTCTGGGTCTCTAGGGACGCAGTTTTTGTCTTTGATTTATGAGTCTGACGTCGTCCATAGGTGCTGAAGATTTCAGCGACACCGTGGATCTGAGTTCCGGGGATGATTTCTGGGTCTCTAGGGACGCAGTTTTTGTCATTGATTTATGAGTCTGACGTCGTCCATAGGGGCTGAAGATTTCAGCGTCACCGTGGATCTGGGTTCCTGGGATGATTTCTGGGTCTCTAGGGACGCAGTTTTCGTCTTTGATTTATGAGTCTGACGTCGTCCATAGGGGCTGAAGATTTCAGCGTCACCGTGGATCTGGGTTTCGGGGATGATTTCTGGGTCTCTAGGGACGCAGTTTTTGTCTTTGATTTATGAGTCTGACGTCGTCCATAGGGGCTGAAGATTTGAGCGACACCGTGGATCTGGGTTTCGGGGATGATTTCTGGGTCTCTAGGGACGCAGTTTTTGTATTTGATTTATGAGTCTGACGTCGTCCATAGGTGCTGAAGATTTCAGCGACACCGTGGATCTGGGTTCCGGGGATGATTTCTGGGTCTCTAGGGACGCAGTTTTTGTCAGTGATTTATGAGTCTGACGTCGTCCATAGGGGCTGAAGATTTCAGCGTCACCGTGGATCTGGGTTCCGGGGATGATTTCTGGGTCTCTAGGGAAGCAGTTTTCGTCTTTGATTTATGAGTCTGACGTCGTCCATAGGGGCTGAAGATTTCAGCGTCACCGTGGATCTGGGTTCCGGGGATGATTTCTGGGTCTCTAGGGAAGCAGTTTTCGTCTTTGATTTATGAGTCTGACGTCGTCCATAGGGGCTGAAGATTTCAGCATCACCGTGGATCTAGGTTCCGGGGATGATTTCTGGGTCTCTAGGGACTCAGTTTTTGTCATTGATTTATGATTCTAACGAAGTCCATAGGCGCTGAAGATTTCAGCGTCACCGTGGATCTGGGTTCCGGGGATGATTTCTGGGTCTCTAGGGACGCAGTTTTCGTCTTTGATTTATGAGTCTGACGTCGTCCATAGGGGCTGAAGATTTCAGCGACACCGTGGATCTGGGTTCCGGGGATGATTTCTGGGTCTCTAGGGACTCAGTTTTTGTCAATGATTTATGATTCTCACGAAGTCCAGGGGCGCTGAAGATTTCAGCGTCACCGTGGATCTGGGTTCCGGGGATGATTTCTGGGTCTCTAGGGACGCAGTTTTTTTCAGTGATTTATGAGTCTGACGTCGTCCATAGGGGCTGAAGATTTCAGCGTCACCGTGGATCTGGGTTCCGGGGATGATTTCTGGGTCTCTAGGGAAGCAGTTTTCGTCTTTGATTTATGAGTCTGACGTCGTCCATAGGGGCTGAAGATTTCAGCGTCACCGTGGATCTGGGTTCCGGGGATGATTTCTGGGTCTCTAGGGAAGCAGTTTTCGTCTTTGATTTATGAGTCTGACGTCGTCCATAGGGGCTGAAGATTTCTGCATCACCGTGGATCTAGGTTCCGGGGATGATTTCTGGGTCTCTAGGGACTCAGTTTTTGTCATTGATTTATGATTCTAACGAAGTCCATAGGCGCTGAAGATTTCAGCGTCACCGTGGATCTGGGTTCCGGGGATGATTTCTGGGTCTCTAGGGACGCAGTTTTCGTCCTTGATTTATGAGTCTGACGTCGTCCATAGGGGCTGAAGATTTCAGCGACACCGTGGATCTGGGTTCCGAGGATGATTTCTGGGTCTCTAGGGACTCAGTTTTTGTCATTGATTTTTGATTCTAACGAAGTCCATAGGCGCTGAAGATTTCAGCGTCACCGTGGATCTGGGTTCCGGGGATGATTTCTGGGTCTCTAGGGACGCAGTTTTTGTCTTTGATTTATGAGTCTGACGTCGTCCATAGGGGCTGAAGATTTCAGCGACACCGTGGATCTGGGTTCCGGGGATGATTTCTGGGTCTCTAGGGACGCAGTTTTTGTCAGTGATTTATGAGTCTGACGTCGTCCATAGGGGCTGAAGATTTCAGCGTCACCGTGGATCTGGGTTCCTGGGATGATTTCTGGGTCTCTAGGGACGCAGTTTTTGTCTTTGATTTATGAGTCTCACGTCGTCCATAGGGGCTGAAGATTTCAGCGTCACCGTGGATCTGGGTTCCGGGGATGATTTCTGGGTCTCTAGGGACGCAGTTTTTGTCAGTGATTTATGAGTCTGACGTCGTCCATAGGGGCTGAAGATTTCAGTGTCACCGTGGATCTGGGTTCCGGGGATGATTTCTGGGTCTCTAGGGACTCAGTTTTTGTAAATGATTTATGATTCTCACGAAGTCCAGGGGCGCTGAAGATTTGAGCGTCACCCTGGATCTCGATTCCGGGGATGATTTCTGGGTCTCTAGGGACGCAGTTTTTGTCTTTGATTTATGAGTCTAACGTCGTCCATAGGGGCTGAAGATTTCAGCGTCACCGTGGATCTGGGTTCCGGGGATGATTTCTGGGTCTCTAGGGACTCAGTTTTTGTCAGTGATTTATGAGTCTGACGTCGTCCATAGGGGCTGAAGATTTCAGCGTCACCGTGGATCTGGGTTCCGGGGATGATTTCTGGGTCTCTAGGGACGCAGTTTTCGTCTTTGATTTATGAGTCTGACGTCGTCCATAGGGGCTGAAGATTTCAGCGACACCGTGGATCTGGGTTCCGGGGATGATTTCTGGGTCTCTAGGGACTCAGTTTTCGTCTTTGATTTATGAGTCTGACGTCGTCCATAGGGGCTGAAGATTTCAGCGACACCGTGGATCTGGGTTCCGGGGATGATTTCTGGGTCTCTAGGGACTCAGTTTTTGTCATTGATTTTTGATTCTAACGAAGTCCATAGGCGCTGAAGATTTCAGCGTCACCGTGGATCTGGGTTCCGGGGATGATTTCTGGGTCTCTAGGGACGCAGTTTTTGTCTTTGATTTATGAGTCTGACGTCGTCCATAGGTGCTGAAGATTTCAGCGACACCGTGGATCTGGGTTCCGGGGATGATTTCTGGGTCTCTAGGGAAGCAGTTTTCGTCTTTGATTTATGAGTCTGACGTCGTCCATAGGGGCTGAAGATTTCTGCATCACCGTGGATCTAGGTTCCGGGGATGATTTCTGGGTCTCTAGGGACTCAGTTTTTGTCATTGATTTATGATTCTAACGAAGTCCATAGGCGCTGAAGATTTCAGCGTCACCGTGGATCTGGGTTCCGGGGATGATTTCTGGGTCTCTAGGGACGCAGTTTTCGTCTTTGATTTATGAGTCTGACGTCGTCCATAGGGGCTGAAGATTTCAGCGACACCGTGGATCTGGGTTCCGAGGATGATTTCTGGGTCTCTAGGGACTCAGTTTTTGTCATTGATTTTTGATTCTAACGAAGTCCATAGGCGCTGAAGATTTCAGCGTCACCGTGGATCTGGGTTCCGGGGATGATTTCTGGGTCTCTAGGGACGCAGTTTTTGTCTTTGATTTATGAGTCTGACGTCGTCCATAGGGGCTGAAGATTTCAGCGACACCGTGGATCTGGGTTCCGGGGATGATTTCTGGGTCTCTAGGGACGCAGTTTTTGTCAGTGATTTATGAGTCTGACGTCGTCCATAGGGGCTGAAGATTTCAGCGTCACCGTGGATCTGGGTTCCTGGGATGATTTCTGGGTCTCTAGGGACGCAATTTTTGTCTTTGATTTATGAGTCTCACGTCGTCCATAGGGGCTGAAGATTTCAGCGTCACCGTGGATCTGGGTTCCGGGGATGATTTCTGGGTCTCTAGGGACGCAGTTTTTGTCAGTGATTTATGAGTCTGACGTCGTCCATAGGGGCTGAAGATTTCAGTGTCACCGTGGATCTGGGTTCCGGGGATGATTTCTGGGTCTCTAGGGACTCAGTTTTTGTAAATGATTTATGATTCTCACGAAGTCCAGGGGCGCTGAAGATTTGAGCGTCACCCTGGATCTCGATTCCGGGGATGATTTCTGGGTCTCTAGGGACGCAGTTTTTGTCTTTGATTTATGAGTCTAACGTCGTCCATAGGGGCTGAAGATTTCAGCGACACCGTGGATCTGGGTTCCGGGGATGATTTCTGGGTCTCTAGGGAAGCAGTTTTCGTCTTTGATTTATGAGTCTGACGTCGTCCATAGGGGCTGAAGATTTCAGCATCACCGTGGATCTAGGTTCCGGGGATGATTTCTGGGTCTCTAGGGACTCAGTTTTTGTCATTGATTTATGATTCTAACGAAGTCCATAGGCACTGAAGATTTCAGCGTCACCGTGGATCTGGGTTCCGGGGATGATTTCTGGGTCTCTAGGGACGCAGTTTTCGTCTTTGATTTATGAGTCTGACGTCGTCCATAGGGGCTGAAGATTTCAGCGACACCGTGGATCTGGGTTCCGGGGATGATTTCTGGGTCTCTAGGGACTCAGTTTTCGTCTTTGATTTATGAGTCTGACGTCGTCCATAGGGGCTGAAGATTTCAGCGACACCGTGGATCTGGGTTCCGGGGATGATTTCTGGGTCTCTAGGGACTCAGTTTTTGTGTTTGATTTATGAGTCTGACGTCGTCCATAGGGGCTGAAGATTTCAGCGTCACCGTGGATCTGGGTTCCGGGGATGATTTTTGGGTCTCTAGGGACGCAGTTTTTGTCAGTGATTTATGAGTCTGACGTCGTCCATAGGGGCTGAAGATTTCAGCGTCACCGTGGATCTGGGTTCCGGGGATGATTTCTGGGTCTCTAGGGAAGCAGTTTTCGTCTTTGATTTATGAGTCTGACGTCGTCCATAGGGGCTGAAGATTTCAGCGACACCGTGGATCTGGGTTCCGAGGATGATTTCTGGGTCTCTAGGGACTCAGTTTTTGTCATTGATTTTTGATTCTAACGAAGTCCATAGGCGCTGAAGATTTCAGCGTCACCGTGGATCTGGGTTCCGGGGATGATTTCTGGGTCTCTAGGGACGCAGTTTTTGTCTTTGATTTATGAGTCTGACGTCGTCCATAGGGGCTGAAGATTTCAGCTACACCGTGGATCTGGGTTCCGGGGATGATTTCTGGGTCTCTAGGGACGCAGTTTTTGTCAGTGATTTATGAGTCTGACATCGTCCATAGGGGCTGAAGATTTCAGCGTCACCGTGGATCTGGGTTCCTGGGATGATTTCTGGGTCTCTAGGGACGCAGTTTTTGTCTTTGATTTATGAGTCTAACGTCGTCCATAGGGGCTGAAGATTTCAGCGTCACAGTGGATCTGGGTTCCGGGGATGATTTCTGGGTCTCTAGGGACGCAGTTTTTGTCAGTGATTTATGAGTCTGACGTCGTCCATAGGGGCTGAAGATTTCAGCGTCACCGTGGATCTGGGTTCCGGGGATGATTTCTGGGTCTCTAGGGACTCAGTTTTTGTCAATGATTTATGATTCTCACGAAGTCCAGGGGCGCTGAAGATTTGAGCGTCACCCTGGATCTCGATTCCGGGGATGATTTCTGGGTCTCTAGGGACGCAGTTTTTGTCTTTGATTTATGAGTCTAACGTCGTCCATAGGGGCTGAAGATTTCAGCGTCACCGTGGATCTGGGTTCCTGGGATGATTTCTGGGTCTCTAGGGACGCAGTTTTCGTCTTTGATTTATGAGTCTGACGTCGTCCATAGGGGCTGAAGATTTCAGCGTCACCGTGGATCTGGGTTCCTGGGATGATTTCTGGGTCTCTAGGGACGCAGTTTTCGTCTTTGATTTATGAGTCTGACGTCGTCCATAGGGGCTGAAGATTTCAGCGTCACCGTGGATCTGGGTTCCGGGGATGATTTCTGGGTCTCTAGGGACGCAGTTTTTGTCAGTGATTTATGAGTCTGACGTCGTCCATAGGGGCTGAAGATTTCAGTGACACCGTGGATCTGGGTTCCGGGGATGATTTCTGGGTCTCTAGGGACTCAGTTTTCGTCTTTGATTTATGAGTCTGACGTCGTCCATAGGGGCTGAAGATTTCAGCGACACCGTGGATCTGGGTTCCGGGGATGATTTCTGGGTCTCTAGGGACTCAGTTTTTGTCATTGATTTTTGATTCTAACGAAGTCCATAGGCGCTGAAGATTTCAGCGTCACCGTGGATCTGGGTTCCGGGGATGATTTCTGGGTCTCTAGGGATGCAGTTTTTGTCTTTGATTTATGAGTCTGACGTCGTCCATAGGTGCTGAAGATTTCAGCGACACCGTGGATCTGGGTTCCGGGGATGATTTCTGGGTCTCTAGGGACGCAGTTTTTGTCATTGATTTATGAGTCTGACGTCGTCCATAGGGGCTGAAGATTTCAGCGTCACCGTGGATCTGGGTTCCTGGGATGATTTCTGGGTCTCTAGGGACGCAGTTTTCGTCTTTGATTTATGAGTCTGACGTCGTCCATAGGGGCTGAAGATTTCAGCGTCACCGTGGATCTGGGTTTCGGGGATGATTTCTGGGTCTCTAGGGACGCAGTTTTTGTCTTTGATTTATGAGTCTGACGTCGTCCATAGGTGCTGAAGATTTCAGCGACACCGTGGATCTGGGTTCCGGGGATGATTTCTGGGTCTCTAGGGACGCAGTTTTTGTCATTGATTTATGAGTCTGACGTCGTCCATAGGGGCTGAAGATTTCAGCGTCACCGTGGATCTGGGTTCCTGGGATGATTTCTGGGTCTCTAGGGACGCAGTTTTCGTCTTTGATTTATGAGTCTGACGTCGTCCATAGGGGCTGAAGATTTCAGCGACACCGTGGATCTGGGTTCCGGGGATGATTTCTGGGTCTCTAGGGACGCAGTTTTCGTCTTTGATTTATGAGTCTGACGTCGTCCATAGGGGCTGAAGATTTGAGCGACACCGTGGATCTGGGTTCCGGGGATGATTTCTGGGTCTCTAGGGACTCAGTTTTTGTCAGTGATTTATGAGTCTGACGTCGTCCATAGGGGCTGAAGATTTCAGCGTCACCGTGGATCTGGGTTCCGGGGATGATTTCTGGGTCTCTAGGGACGCAGTTTTCGTCTTTGATTTATGAGTCTGACGTCGTCCATAGGGGCTGAAGATTTCAGCGACACCGTGGATCTGGGTTCCGGGGATGATTTCTGGGTCTCTAGGGACGCAGTTTTTGTCTTTGATTTATGAGTCTGACGTCGTCCATAGGTGCTGAAGATTTCAGCGACACCGTGGATCTGGGTTCCGGGGATGATTTCTGGGTCTCTAGGGACGCAGTTTTTGTCTTTGATTTATGAGTCTGACGTCGTCCATAGGGGCTGAAGATTTCAGCGTCACCGTGGATCTGGGTTCCTGGGATGATTTCTGGGTCTCTAGGGACGCAGTTTTCGTCTTTGATTTTTGATTCTAACGAAGTCCATAGGCGCTGAAGATTTCAGCGTCACCGTGGATCTGGGTTCCGGGGATGATTTCTGGGTCTCTAGGGACGCAGTTTTTGTCTTTGATTTATGAGTCTGACGTCGTCCATAGGTGCTGAAGATTTCAGCGACACCGTGGATCTGGGTTCCGGGGATGATTTCTGGGTCTCTAGGGACGCAGTTTTTGTCATTGATTTATGAGTCTGATGTCGTCCATAGGGGCTGAAGATTTCAGCGTCACCGTGGATCTGGGTTCCTGGGATGATTTCTGGGTCTCTAGGGACGCAGTTTTCGTCTTTGATTTATGAGTCTGACGTCGTCCATAGGGGCTGAAGATTTCAGCGTCACCGTGGATCTGGGTTCCGGGGATGATTTCTGGGTCTCTAGGGACTCAGTTTTCGTCTTTGATTTATGAGTCTGACGTCGTCCATAGGGGCTGAAGATTTCAGCGACACCGTGGATCTGGGTTCCGGGGATGATTTCTGGGTCTCTAGGGACGCAGTTTTTGTCAGTGATTTATGAGTCTGACGTCGTCCATAGGGGCTGAAGATTTCAGCGTCACCGTGGATCTGGGTTCCGGGGATGATTTCTGGGTCTCTAGGGAAGCAGTTTTCGTCTTTGATTTATGAGTCTGACGTCGTCCATAGGGGCTGAAGATTTCAGCGTCACCGTGGATCTGGGTTCCGGGGATGATTTCTGGGTCTCTAGGGACGCAGTTTTCGTCTTTGATTTATGAGTCTGACGTCGTCCATAGGGGCTGAAGATTTCAGCGACACCGTGGATCTGGGTTCCGGGGATGATTTCTGGGTCTCTAGGGACTCACGTCTTTGATTTATGAGTCTGACGTCGTCCATAGGGGCTGAAGATTTTAGCGACACCGTGGATCTGGGTTCCGGGGATGATTTTTGGGTCTCTAGGGACTCAGTTTTCGTGTTTGATTTATGAGTCTGACGTCGTCCATAGGGGCTGAAGATTTCAGCGTCACCGTGGATCTGGGTTCCTGGGATGATTTCTGGGTCTCTAGGGACGCAGTTTTTGTCAGTGATTTATGAGTCTGACGTCGTCCATAGGGGCTGAAGATTTCAGCGTCACCGTGGATCTGGGTTCCGGGGATGATTTCTGGGTCTCTAGGGAAGCAGTTTTCGTCTTTGATTTATGAGTCTGACGTCGTCCATAGGGGCTGAAGATTTCAGCGTCACCGTGGATCTGGGTTCCGGGGATGATTTCTGGGTCTCTAGGGAAGCAGTTTTCGTCTTTGATTTATGAGTCTGACGTCGTCCATAGGGGCTGAAGATTTCAGCATCACCGTGGATCTAGGTTCCGGGGATGATTTCTGGGTCTCTAGGGACTCAGTTTTTGTCATTGATTTATGATTCTAACGAAGTCCATAGGCGCTGAAGATTTCAGCGTCACCGTGGATCTGGGTTCCGGGGATGATTTCTGGGTCTCTAGGGACGCAGTTTTCGTCTTTGATTTATGAGTCTGACGTCGTCCATAGGGGCTGAAGATTTCAGCGACACCGTGGATCTGGGTTCCGGGGATGATTTCTGGGTCTCTAGGGACTCAGTTTTTGTCTTTGATTTATGAGTCTGACGTCGTCCATAGGGGCTGAAGATTTCAGCGACACCGTGGATCTGGGTTCCGGGGATGATTTCTGGGTCTCTAGTGACTCAGTTTTTGTGTTTGATTTATGAGTCTGACGTCGTTCATAGGGGCTGAAGATTTCAGCGTCACCGTGGATCTGGGTTCCGGGGATGATTTTTGGGTCTCTAGGGACTCAGTTTTCGTCTTTGATTTATGAGTCTGACGTCGTCCATAGGGGCTGAAGATTTCAGCGTCACCGTAGATCTGGGTTCCGGGGATGATTTCTGGGTCTCTAGGGAAGCAGTTTTCGTCTTTGATTTATGAGTCTGACGTCGTCCATAGGGGCTGAAGATTTCAGCGTCACCGTGGATCTGGGTTCCGGGGATGATTTCTGGGTCTCTAGGGAAGCAGTTTTCGTCTTTGGTTTATGAGTCTGACGTCGTCCATAGGGGCTGAAGATTTCAGCGTCACCGTGGATCTGGGTTCCGGGGATGATTTCTGGGTCTCTAGGGACGCAGTTTTCGTCTTTGATTTATGAGTCTGACGTCGTCCATAGGGGCTGAAGATTTCAGCGACATTGTGGATCTGGGTTCCGGGGATGATTTCTGGGTCTCTAGGGACTCACGTCTTTGATTTATGAGTCTGACGTCGTCCATAGGGGCTGAAGATTTCAGCGACACCGTGGATCTGGGTTCCGGGGATGATTTTTGGGTCTCTAGGGACTCAGTTTTTGTCTTTGATTTATGAGTCTGACGTCGTCCATAGGGGCTGAAGATTTCAGCGACACCGTGGATCTGGGTTCCTGGGATGATTTCTGGGTCTCTAGTGACTCAGTTTTTGTGTTTGATTTATGAGTCTGACGTCGTCCATAGGGGCTGAAGATTTCAGCGTCACCGTGGATCTGGGTTCCTGGGATGATTTCTGGGTCTCTAGGGACGCAGTTTTCGTCTTTGATTTATGAGTCTGACGTCGTCCATAGGGGCTGAAGATTTCAGCGTCACCGTGGATCTGGGTTCCGGGGATGATTTCTGGGTCTCTAGGGAAGCAGTTTTCGTCTTTGATTTATGAGTCTGACGTCGTCCATAGGGGCTGAAGATTTCAGCATCACCGTGGATCTAGGTTCCGGGGATGATTTCTGGGTCTCTAGGGACTCAGTTTTTGTCATTGATTTATGATTCTAACGAAGTCCATAGGGGCTGAAGATTTCAGCGTCACCGTGGATCTGGGTTCCGGGGATGATTTCTGGGTCTCTAGGGACGCAGTTTTCGTCTTTGATTTATGAGTCTGACGTCGTCCATAGGGGCTGAAGATTTCAGCGACACCGTGGATCTGGGTTCCGGGGATGATTTCTGGGTCTCTAGGGACTCAGTTTTTGTCTTTGATTTATGAGTCTGACGTCGTCCATAGGGGCTGAAGATTTCAGCGACACCGTGGATCTGGGTTCCGGGGATGATTTCTGGGTCTCTAGGGACTCAGTTTTTGTGTTTGATTTATGAGTCTGACGTCGTCCATAGGGGCTGAAGATTTCAGCGACACCGTGGATCTGGGTTCCGGGGATGATTTTTGGGTCTCTAGGGACTCAGTTTTCGTCTTTGATTTATGAGTCTGACGTCGTCCATAGGGGCTGAAGATTTCAGCGTCACCGTGGATCTGGGTTCCGGGGATGATTTCTGGGTCTCTAGGGAAGCAGTTTTCGTCTTTGATTTATGAGTCTGACGTCGTCCATAGGGGCTGAAGATTTCAGCGTCACCGTGGATCTGGGTTCCGGGGATGATTTCTGGGTCTCTAGGGAAGCAGTTTTCGTCTTTGGTTTATGAGTCTGACGTCGTCCATAGGGGCTGAAGATTTCAGCGTCACCGTGGATCTGGGTTCCGGGGATGATTTCTGGGTCTCTAGGGAAGCAGTTTTCGTCTTTGATTTATGAGTCTGACGTCGTCCATAGGGGCTGAAGATTTCAGCATCACCGTGGATCTAGGTTCCGGGGATGATTTCTGGGTCTCTAGGGACTCAGTTTTTGTCATTGATTTATGATTCTAACGAAGTCCATAGGCGCTGAAGATTTCAGCGTCACCGTGGATCTGGGTTCCGGGGATGATTTCTGGGTCTCTAGGGACGCAGTTTTCGTCTTTGATTTATGAGTCTGACGTCGTCCATAGGGGCTGAAGATTTCAGCGACACCGTGGATCTGGGTTTCGGGGATGATTTCTGGGTCTCTAGGGAAGCAGTTTTCGTCTTTGATTTATGAGTCTGACGTCGTCCATAGGGGCTGAAGATTTCAGCGACACCGTGGATCTGGGTTCCGGGGATGATTTCTGGGTCTCTAGGGAAGCAGTTTTTGTGTTTGATTTATGAGTCTGACGTCGTTCATAGGGGCTGAAGATTTCAGCGTCACCGTGGATCTGGGTTCCGGGGATGATTTCTGGGTCTCTAGGGAAGCAGTTTTCGTCTTTGATTTATGAGTCTGACGTCGTCCATAGGGGCTGAAGATTTCAGCATCACCGTGGATCTAGGTTCCGGGGATGATTTCTGGGTCTCTAGGGACTCAGTTTTTGTCATTGATTTATGATTCTAACGAAGTCCATAGGCGCTGAAGATTTCAGCGTCACCGTGGATCTGGGTTCCGGGGATGATTTCTGGGTCTCTAGGGACGCAGTTTTCGTCTTTGATTTATGAGTCTGACGTCGTCCATAGGGGCTGAAGATTTCAGCGTCACCGTGGATCTGGGTTCCGGGGATGATTTCTGGGTCTCTAGGGAAGCAGTTTTCGTCTTTGATTTATGAGTCTGACGTCGTCCATAGGGGCTGAAGATTTCAGCGTCACCGTGGATCTGGGTTCCGGGGATGATTTCTGGGTCTCTAGGGAAGCAGTTTTCGTCTTTGATTTATGAGTCTGACGTCGTCCATAGGGGCTGAAGATTTCAGCATCACCGTGGATCTAGGTTCCGGGGATGATTTCTGGGTCTCTAGGGACTCAGTTTTTGTCATTGATTTATGATTCTAACGAAGTCCATAGGCGCTGAAGATTTCAGCGTCACCGTGGATCTGGGTTCCGGGGATGATTTCTGGGTCTCTAGGGACGCAGTTTTCGTCTTTGATTTATGAGTCTGACGTCGTCCATAGGGGCTGAAGATTTCAGCGTCACCGTGGATCTGGGTTCCGGGGATGATTTCTGGGTCTCTAGGGAAGCAGTTTTCGTCTTTGATTTATGAGTCTGACGTCGTCCATAGGGGCTGAAGATTTCAGCGTCACCGTGGATCTGGGTTCCGGGGATGATTTCTGGGTCTCTAGGGAAGCAGTTTTCGTCTTTGATTTATGAGTCTGACGTCGTCCATAGGGGCTGAAGATTTCAGCGTCACCGTGGATCTGGGTTCCGGGGATGATTTCTGGGTCTCTAGGGAAGCAGTTTTCGTCTTTGATTTATGAGTCTGACGTCGTCCATAGGGGCTGAAGATTTCAGCGTCACCGTAGATCTGGGTTCCGGGGATGATTTCTGGGTCTCTAGGGAAGCAGTTTTCGTCTTTGATTTATGAGTCTGACGTCGTCCATAGGGGCTGAAGATTTCAGCGTCACCGTGGATCTGGGTTCCGGGGATGATTTCTGGGTCTCTAGGGAAGCAGTTTTCGTCTTTGGTTTATGAGTCTGACGTCGTCCATAGGGGCTGAAGATTTCAGCGTCACCGTGGATCTGGGTTCCGGGGATGATTTCTGGGTCTCTAGGGACGCAGTTTTCGTCTTTGATTTATGAGTCTGACGTCGTCCATAGGGGCTGAAGATTTCAGCGACACCGTGGATCTGGGTTCCGGGGATGATTTCTGGGTCTCTAGGGACTCACGTCTTTGATTTATGAGTCTGACGTCGTCCATAGGGGCTGAAGATTTCAGCGACACCGTGGATCTGGGTTCCGGGGATGATTTCTGGGTCTCTAGGGACTCACGTCTTTGATTTATGAGTCTGACGTCGTCCATAGGGGCTGAAGATTTCAGCGACACCGTGGATCTGGGTTCCGGGGATGATTTTTGGGTCTCTAGGGACGCAGTTTTTGTCAGTGATTTATGTGTCTGACGTCGTCCATAGGGGCTGAAGATTTCAGCGTCACCGTGGATCTGGGTTCCGGGGATGATTTCTGGGTCTCTAGGGAAGCAGTTTTCGTCTTTGATTTATGAGTCTGACGTCGTCCATAGGGGCTGAAGATTTCAGCATCACCGTGGATCTAGGTTCCGGGGATGATTTCTGGGTCTCTAGGGACTCAGTTTTTGTCATTGATTTATGATTCTAACGAAGTCCATAGGCGCTGAAGATTTCAGCGTCACCGTGGATCTGGGTTCCGGGGATGATTTCTGGGTCTCTAGGGACGCAGTTTTCGTCTTTGATTTATGAGTCTGACGTCGTCCATAGGGGCTGAAGATTTCAGCGACACCGTGGATCTGGGTTCCGGGGATGATTTCTGGGTCTCTAGGGACTCAGTTTTTGTCTTTGATTTATGAGTCTGACGTCGTCCATAGGGGCTGAAGATTTCAGCGACACCGTGGATCTGGGTTCCGGGGATGATTTCTGGGTCTCTAGGGACTCAGTTTTTGTGTTTGATTTATGAGTCTGACGTCGTTCATAGGGGCTGAAGATTTCAGCGTCACCGTGGATCTGGGTTCCGGGGATGATTTTTGGGTCTCTAGGGACTCAGTTTTCGTCTTTGATTTATGAGTCTGACGTCGTCCATAGGGGCTGAAGATTTCAGCGTCACCGTAGATCTGGGTTCCGGGGATGATTTCTGGGTCTCTAGGGAAGCAGTTTTCGTCTTTGATTTATGAGTCTGACGTCGTCCATAGGGGCTGAAGATTTCAGCGTCACCGTGGATCTGGGTTCCGGGGATGATTTCTGGGTCTCTAGGGAAGCAGTTTTCGTCTTTGGTTTATGAGTCTGACGTCGTCCATAGGGGCTGAAGATTTCAGCGACACCGTGGATCTGGGTTCCGGGGATGATTTCTGGGTCTCTAGGGACTCAGTTTTTGTCATTGATTTTTGATTCTAACGAAGTCTATAGGCGCTGAAGATTTCAGCGACACCGTGGATCTGGGTTCCGGGGATGATTTCTGGGTCTCTAGGGAAGCAGTTTTCGTCTTTGATTTATGAGTCTGACGTCGTCCATAGGGGCTGAAGATTTCAGCTTCACCGTGGATCTAGGTTCCGGGGATGATTTCTGGGTCTCTAGGGACTCAGTTTTTGTCAGTGATTTATGAGTCTGACGTCGTCCATAGGGGCTGAAGATTTCAGCGTCACCGTGGATCTGGGTTCCGGGGATGATTTCTGGGTCTCTAGGGACGCAGTTTTCGTCTTTGATTTATGAGTCTGACGTCGTCCATAGGGGCTGAAGATTTCAGCGACACCGTGGATCTGGGTTCCGGGGATGATTTCTGGGTCTCTAGGGACTCAGTTTTCGTCTTTGATTTATGAGTCTGACGTCGTCCATAGGGGCTGAAGATTTCAGCGTCACCGTGGATCTGGGTTCCGGGGATGATTTCTGGGTCTCTAGGGACGCAGTTTTCGTCTTTGATTTATGAGTCTGACGTCGTCCATAGGGGCTGAAGATTTCAGCGACACCGTGGATCTGGGTTCCGGGGATGATTTCTAGGTCTCTAGGGACTCAGTTTTCGTCTTTGATTTATGAGTCTGACGTCGTCCATAGGGGCTGAAGATTTCAGCGTCACCGTGGATCTGGGTTCCGGGGATGATTTCTGGGTCTCTAGGGACTCAGTTTTTGTCAGTGATTTATGAGTCTGACGTCGTCCATAGGGGCTGAAGATTTCAGCGTCACCGTGGATCTGGGTTCCGGGGATGATTTCTGGGTCTCTAGGGACGCAGTTTTCGTCTTTGATTTATGAGTCTGACGTCGTCCATAGGGGCTGAAGATTTCAGCGTCACCGTGGATCTGGGTTCCGGGGATGATTTTTGGGTCTCTAGGGACGCAGTTTTTGTCAGTGATTTATGAGTCTGACGTCGTCCATAGGGGCTGAAGATTTCAGCGTCACCGTGGATCTGGGTTCCGGGGATGATTTCTGGGTCTCTAGGGAAGCAGTTTTCGTCTTTGATTTATGAGTCTGACGTCGTCCATAGGGGCTGAAGATTTCAGCTTCACCGTGGATCTAGGTTCCGGGGATGATTTCTGGGTCTCTAGGGACTCAGTTTTTGTCAGTGATTTATGAGTCTGACGTCGTCCATAGGGGCTGAAGATTTCAGCGTCACCGTGGATCTGGGTTCCGGGGATGATTTTTGGGTCTCTAGGGACGCAGTTTTTGTCAGTGATTTATGAGTCTGACGTCGTCCATAGGGGCTGAAGATTTCAGCGACACCGTGGATCTGGGTTCCGGGGATGATTTCTGGGTCTCTAGGGACTCAGTTTTTGTCAATGATTTATGATTCTCATGAAGTCCAGGGGCGCTGAAGATTTCAGCATCACCGTGGATCTGGGTTCCGGGGATGATTTCTGGGTCTCTAGGGACTCAGTTTTTGTCAGTGATTTATGAGTCTGACGTCGTCCATAGGGGCTGAAGATTTCAGCGTCACCGTGGATCTGGGTTCCGGGGATGATTTCTGGGTCTCTAGGGAAGCAGTTTTCGTCTTTGATTTATGAGTCTGACGTCGTCCATAGGGGCTGAAGATTTCAGCATCACCGTGGATCTGGGTTCCGGGGATGATTTCTGGGTCTCTAGGGACTCAGTTTTTGTCAATGATTTATGATTCTCATGAAGTCCAGGGGCGCTGAAGATTTCAGCATCACCGTGGATCTGGGTTCCGGGGATGATTTCTGGGTCTCTAGGGACTCAGTTTTTGTCAGTGATTTATGAGTCTGACGTCGTCCATAGGGGCTGAAGATTTCAGCGTCACCGTGGATCTGGGTTCCGGGGATGATTTCTGGGTCTCTAGGGACGCAGTTTTCGTCTTTGATTTATGAGTCTGACGTCGTCCATAGGGGCTGAAGATTTCAGCGTCACCGTGGATCTGGGTTCCGGGGATGATTTTTGGGTCTCTAGGGACGCAGTTTTTGTCAGTGATTTATGAGTCTGACGTCGTCCATAGGGGCTGAAGATTTCAGCGTCACCGTGGATCTGGGTTCCGGGGATGATTTCTGGGTCTCTAGGGAAGCAGTTTTCGTCTTTGATTTATGAGTCTGACGTCGTCCATAGGGGCTGAAGATTTCAGCTTCACCGTGGATCTAGGTTCCGGGGATGATTTCTGGGTCTCTAGGGACTCAGTTTTTGTCAGTGATTTATGAGTCTGACGTCGTCCATAGGGGCTGAAGATTTCAGCGTCACCGTGGATCTGGGTTCCGGGGATGATTTTTGGGTCTCTAGGGACGCAGTTTTTGTCAGTGATTTATGAGTCTGACGTCGTCCATAGGGGCTGAAGATTTCAGCGACACCGTGGATCTGGGTTCCGGGGATGATTTCTGGGTCTCTAGGGACTCAGTTTTTGTCAATGATTTATGATTCTCATGAAGTCCAGGGGCGCTGAAGATTTCAGCATCACCGTGGATCTGGGTTCCGGGGATGATTTCTGGGTCTCTAGGGACTCAGTTTTTGTCAGTGATTTATGAGTCTGACGTCGTCCATAGGGGCTGAAGATTTCAGCGTCACCGTGGATCTGGGTTCCGGGGATGATTTCTGGGTCTCTAGGGAAGCAGTTTTCGTCTTTGATTTATGAGTCTGACGTCGTCCATAGGGGCTGAAGATTTCAGCATCACCGTGGATCTAGGTTCCGGGGATGATTTCTGGGTCTCTAGGGACTCAGTTTTTGTCATTGATTTATGATTCTAATGAAGTCCATAGGCGCTGAAGATTTCAGCGTCACCGTGGATCTGGGTTCCGGGGATGATTTCTGGGTCTCTAGGGACGCAGTTTTCGTCTTTGATTTATGAGTCTGACGTCGTTCATAGGGGCTGAAGATTTCAGCGTCACCGTGGATCTGGGTTCCGGGGATGATTTTTGGGTCTCTAGGGACTCAGTTTTCGTCTTTGATTTATGAGTCTGACGTCGTCCATAGGGGCTGAAGATTTCAGCGTCACCGTAGATCTGGGTTCCGGGGATGATTTCTGGGTCTCTAGGGAAGCAGTTTTCGTCTTTGATTTATGAGTCTGACGTCGTCCATAGGGGCTGAAGATTTCAGCGTCACCGTGGATCTGGGTTCCGGGGATGATTTCTGGGTCTCTAGGGAAGCAGTTTTCGTCTTTGGTTTATGAGTCTGACGTCGTCCATAGGGGCTGAAGATTTCAGCGA
Source organism: Populus alba x Populus glandulosa (assembly GCA_033617975.1). Taxonomy (NCBI): domain Eukaryota; kingdom Viridiplantae; phylum Streptophyta; class Magnoliopsida; order Malpighiales; family Salicaceae; genus Populus; species Populus alba x Populus glandulosa. Next base: position 8,916,535 of record CM066155.1, on the reverse strand, counting down.
CACCGTGGATCTGGGTTCCGGGGATGATTTCTGGGTCTCTAGGGACTCAGTTTTTGTCATTGATTTTTGATTCTAACGAAGTCTATAGGCGCTGAAGATTTCAGCGACACCGTGGATCTGGGTTCCGGGGATGATTTCTGGGTCTCTAGGGAAGCAGTTTTCGTCTTTGATTTATGAGTCTGACGTCGTCCATAGGGGCTGAAGATTTCAGCTTCACCGTGGATCTAGGTTCCGGGGATGATTTCTGGGTCTCTAGGGACTCAGTTTTTGTCAGTGATTTATGAGTCTGACGTCGTCCATAGGGGCTGAAGATTTCAGCGTCACCGTGGATCTGGGTTCCGGGGATGATTTCTGGGTCTCTAGGGACGCAGTTTTCGTCTTTGATTTATGAGTCTGACGTCGTCCATAGGGGCTGAAGATTTCAGCGACACCGTGGATCTGGGTTCCGGGGATGATTTCTGGGTCTCTAGGGACTCAGTTTTCGTCTTTGATTTATGAGTCTGACGTCGTCCATAGGGGCTGAAGATTTCAGCGTCACCGTGGATCTGGGTTCCGGGGATGATTTCTGGGTCTCTAGGGACGCAGTTTTCGTCTTTGATTTATGAGTCTGACGTCGTCCATAGGGGCTGAAGATTTCAGCGACACCGTGGATCTGGGTTCCGGGGATGATTTCTAGGTCTCTAGGGACTCAGTTTTCGTCTTTGATTTATGAGTCTGACGTCGTCCATAGGGGCTGAAGATTTCAGCGTCACCGTGGATCTGGGTTCCGGGGATGATTTCTGGGTCTCTAGGGACTCAGTTTTTGTCAGTGATTTATGAGTCTGACGTCGTCCATAGGGGCTGAAGATTTCAGCGTCACCGTGGATCTGGGTTCCGGGGATGATTTCTGGGTCTCTAGGGACGCAGTTTTCGTCTTTGATTTATGAGTCTGACGTCGTCCATAGGGGCTGAAGATTTCAGCGTCACCGTGGATCTGGGTTCCGGGGATGATTTTTGGGTCTCTAGGGACGCAGTTTTTGTCAGTGATTTATGAGTCTGACGTCGTCCATAGGGGCTGAAGATTTCAGCGTCACCGTGGATCTGGGTTCCGGGGATGATTTCTGGGTCTCTAGGGAAGCAGTTTTCGTCTTTGATTTATGAGTCTGACGTCGTCCATAGGGGCTGAAGATTTCAGCTTCACCGTGGATCTAGGTTCCGGGGATGATTTCTGGGTCTCTAGGGACTCAGTTTTTGTCAGTGATTTATGAGTCTGACGTCGTCCATAGGGGCTGAAGATTTCAGCGTCACCGTGGATCTGGGTTCCGGGGATGATTTTTGGGTCTCTAGGGACGCAGTTTTTGTCAGTGATTTATGAGTCTGACGTCGTCCATAGGGGCTGAAGATTTCAGCGACACCGTGGATCTGGGTTCCGGGGATGATTTCTGGGTCTCTAGGGACTCAGTTTTTGTCAATGATTTATGATTCTCATGAAGTCCAGGGGCGCTGAAGATTTCAGCATCACCGTGGATCTGGGTTCCGGGGATGATTTCTGGGTCTCTAGGGACTCAGTTTTTGTCAGTGATTTATGAGTCTGACGTCGTCCATAGGGGCTGAAGATTTCAGCGTCACCGTGGATCTGGGTTCCGGGGATGATTTCTGGGTCTCTAGGGAAGCAGTTTTCGTCTTTGATTTATGAGTCTGACGTCGTCCATAGGGGCTGAAGATTTCAGCGTCACCGTGGATCTGGGTTCCGGGGATGATTTCTGGGTCTCTAGGGACGCAGTTTTTATCAGTGATTTATGAGTCTGACGTTGTCCATAGGGGCTGAAGATTTCAGCGTCACCGTGGATCTGGGTTCCGGGGATGATTTCTGGGTCTCTAGGGAAGCAGTTTTCGTCTTTGATTTATGAGTCTGACGTCGTCCATAGGGGCTGAAGATTTCAGCATCACCGTGGATCTAGGTTCCGGGGATGATTTCTGGGTCTCTAGGGACTCAGTTTTTGTCATTGATTTATGATTCTAATGAAGTCCATAGGCGCTGAAGATTTCAGCGTCACCGTGGATCTGGGTTCCGGGGATGATTTCTGGGTCTCTAGGGACGTAGTTTTCGTCTTTGATTTATGAGTCTGACGTCGTCCATAGGGGCTGAAGATTTCAGCGACACCGTGGATCTGGGTTCCGGGGATGATTTCTGGGTCTCTAGGGACTCAGTTTTTGTCATTGATTTTTGATTCTAACGAAGTCCATAGGCGCTAAAGATTTCAGCATCACCGTGGATCTGGGTTCCGGGGATGATTTCTGGGTCTCTAGGGACGCAGTTTTTGTCTTTGATTTATGAGTCTGACGTCGTCCATAGGGGCTGAAGATTTCAGCGACACCGTGGATCTGGGTTCCGGGGATGATTTCTAGGTCTCTAGGGACGCAGTTTTTGTCTTTGATTTATGAGTCTGACGTCGTCCATAGTGGCTGAAGATTTCAGCGACACCGTGGATCTGGGTTCCGGGGATGATTTCTGGGTCTCTAGGGACTCAGTTTTTGTCAATGATTTATGATTCTCACGAAGTCCAGGGGCGCTGAAGATTTCAGCGTCACCGTGGATCTGGGTTCCGGGGATGATTTCTGGGTCTCTAGGGACGCAGTTTTCGTCTTTGGTTTATGAGTCTGACGTCGTCCATAGGGGCTCAAGATTTCAGCGACACCGTGGATCTGGGTTCCGGGGATGATTTCTGGGTCTCTAGGGACTCAGTTTTTGTCAATGATTTATGATTCTAACGAAGTCCATAGGCGCTGAAGATTTCAGCATCACCGTGGATCTGGGTTCCGGGGATGATTTCTGGGTCTCTAGGGACGCAGTTTTTGTCTTTGATTTATGAGTCTGACGTCGTCCATAGGGGCTGAAGATTTCAGCGACACCGTGGATCTGGGTTCCGGGGATGATTTCTGGGTCTCTAGGGACTCAGTTTTTGTCAGTGATTTATGAGTCTGACGTCGTCCATAGGCGCTGAAGATTTCAGCATCACCGTGGATCTGGGTTTCGGGGATGATTTCTGGGTCTCTAGGGACGCAGTTTTCGTCTTTGATTTATGAGTCTGACGTCGTCCATAGGGGCTGAAGATTTCAGCGACACCGTGGATCTGGGTTCCGGGGATGATTTCTGGGTCTCTAGGGACGCAGTTTTTGTCAGTGATTTATGAGTCTGACGTCGTCCATAGGGGCTGAAGATTTCAGCGTCACCGTGGATCTGGGTTCCTGGGATGATTTCTGGGTCTCTAGGGACGCAGTTTTTGTCTTTGATTTATGAGTCTCACGTCGTCCATAGGGGCTGAAGATTTCAGCGTCACCGTGGATCTGGGTTCCGGGGATGATTTCTGGGTCTCTAGGGACGCAGTTTTTGTCAATGATTTATGAGTCTGACGTCGTCCATAGGGGCTGAAGATTTCAGCGTCACCGTGGATCTGGGTTCCGGGGATGATTTCTGGGTCTCTAGGGACTCAGTTTTTGTCAATGATTTATGATTCTCACGAAGTCCAGGGGCGCTGAAGATTTGAGCGTCACCCTGGATCTCGATTCCGGGGATGATTTCTGGGTCTCTAGGGACGCAGTTTTTGTCTTTGATTTATGAGTCTGACGTCGTCCATAGGGGCTGAAGATTTCAGCGACACCGTGGATCTGGGTTTCGGGGATGATTTCTGGGTCTCTAGGGACGCAGTTTTTGTCTTTGATTTATGAGTCTGACGTCGTCCATAGGGGCTGAAGATTTCAGCGACACCGTGGATCTGGGTTCCGGGGATGATTTCTGGGTCTCTAGGGACTCAGTTTTTGTCAATGATTTATGATTCTCACGAAGTCCAGGGGCGCTGAAGATTTCAGCGTCACCGTGGATCTGGGTTCCGGGGATGATTTCTGGGTCTCTAGGGACGCAGTTTTTGTCAGTGATTTATGAGTCTGACGTCGTCCATAGGGGCTGAAGATTTCAGCGTCACCGTGGATCTGGGTTCCGGGGATGATTTCTGGGTCTCTAGGGACGCAGTTTTTGTCAATGATTTATGAGTCTGACGTCGTCCATAGGGGCTGAAGATTTCAGCGTCACCGTGGATCTGGGTTCCGGGGATGATTTCTGGGTCTCTAGGGACTCAGTTTTTGTCAATGATTTATGATTCTCACGAAGTCCAGGGGCGCTGAAGATTTGAGCGTCACCCTGGATCTCGATTCCGGGGATGATTTCTGGGTCTCTAGGGACGCAGTTTTTGTCTTTGATTTATGAGTCTGACGTCGTCCATAGGGGCTGAAGATTTCAGCGACACCGTGGATCTGGGTTTCGGGGATGATTTCTGGGTCTCTAGGGACGCAGTTTTTGTCTTTGATTTATGAGTCTGACGTCGTCCATAGGGGCTGAAGATTTCAGCGACACCGTGGATCTGGGTTCCGGGGATGATTTCTGGGTCTCTAGGGACTCAGTTTTTGTCAATGATTTATGATTCTCACGAAGTCCAGGGGCGCTGAAGATTTCAGCGTCACCGTGGATCTGGGTTCCGGGGATGATTTCTGGGTCTCTAGGGACTCAGTTTTTGTCAGTGATTTATGAGTCTGACGTCGTCCATAGGGGCTGAAGATTTCAGCGTCACCGTGGATCTGGGTTCCTGGGATGATTTCTAGGTCTCTAGGGACGCAGTTTTCGTCTTTGATTTATGAGTCTGACGTCGTCCATAGGGGCTGAAGATTTCAGCGTCACCGTGGATCTGGGTTCCGGGGATGATTTTTGGGTCTCTAGGGACGCAGTTTTTGTCAGTGATTTATGAGTCTGACGTCGTCCATAGGGGCTGAAGATTTCAGCGTCACCGTGGATCTGGGTTCCGGGGATGATTTCTGGGTCTCTAGGGAAGCAGTTTTTGTCTTTGATTTATGAGTCTGACGTCGTCCATAGGGGCTGAAGATTTCAGCTTCACCGTGGATCTAGGTTCCGGGGATGATTTCTGGGTCTCTAGGGACTCAGTTTTTGTCAGTGATTTATGAGTCTGACGTCGTCCATAGGGGCTGAAGATTTCAGCGACACCGTGGATCTGGGTTCCGGGGATGATTTCTGGGTCTCTAGGGACTCAGTTTTTGTCAATGATTTATGATTCTAACGAAGTCCATAGGCGCTGAAGATTTCAGCATCACCGTGGATCTGGGTTCCGGGGATGATTTCTAGGTCTCTAGGGACGCAGTTTTTGTCTTTGATTTATGAGTCTGACGTCGTCCATAGGGGCTGAAGATTTCAGCGACACCGTGGATCTGGGTTCCGGGGATGATTTCTGGGTCTCTAGGGACGCAGTTTTTGTCAGTGATTTATGAGTCTGACGTCGTCCATAGGGGCTGAAGATTTCAGCGTCACCGTGGATCTGGGTTCCGGGGATGATTTCTGGGTCTCTAGGGAAGCAGTTTTTGTCTTTGATTTATGAGTCTGACGTCGTCCATAGGGGCTGAAGATTTCAGCTTCACCGTGGATCTAGGTTCCGGGGATGATTTCTGGGTCTCTAGGGACTCAGTTTTTGTCAGTGATTTATGAGTCTGACGTCGTCCATAGGGGCTGAAGATTTCAGCGACACCGTGGATCTGGGTTCCGGGGATGATTTCTGGGTCTCTAGGGACTCAGTTTTTGTCAATGATTTATGATTCTAACGAAGTCCATAGGCGCTGAAGATTTCAGCATCACCGTGGATCTGGGTTCCGGGGATGATTTCTAGGTCTCTAGGGACGCAGTTTTTGTCTTTGATTTATGAGTCTGACGTCGTCCATAGGGGCTGAAGATTTCAGCGACACCGTGGATCTGGGTTCCGGGGATGATTTCTGGGTCTCTAGGGACGCAGTTTTTGTCAGTGATTTATGAGTCTGACGTCGTCCATAGGGGCTGAAGATTTCAGCGTCACCGTGGATCTGGGTTCCTGGGATGATTTCTGGGTCTCTAGGGAAGCAGTTTTCGTCTTTGATTTATGAGTCTGACGTCGTCCATAGGGGCTGAAGATTTCAGCATCACCGTGGATCTAGGTTCCGGGGATGATTTCTGGGTCTCTAGGGACTCAGTTTTTGTCATTGATTTATGATTCTAACGAAGTCCATAGGCGCTGAAGATTTCAGCGTCACCGTGGATCTGGGTTCCGGGGATGATTTCTGGGTCTCTAGGGACGCAGTTTTCGTCTTTGATTTATGAGTCTGACGTCGTCCATAGGGGCTGAAGATTTCTGCGACACCGTGGATCTGGGTTCCGGGGATGATTTCTGGGTCTCTAGGGACTCAGTTTTTGTCTTTGATTTATGAGTCTGACGTCGTCCATAGGGGCTGAAGATTTCAGCGACACCGTGGATCTGGGTTCCGGGGATGATTTCTGGGTCTCTAGGGACTCAGTTTTTGTGTTTGATTTATGAGTCTGACGTCGTTCATAGGGGCTGAAGATTTCAGCGTCACCGTGGATCTGGGTTCCGGGGATGATTTTTGGGTCTCTAGGGACTCAGTTTTCGTCTTTGATTTATGAGTCTGACGTCGTCCATAGGGGCTGAAGATTTCAGCGTCACCGTAGATCTGGGTTCCGGGGATGATTTCTGGGTCTCTAGGGAAGCAGTTTTCGTCTTTGATTTATGAGTCTGACGTCGTCCATAGGGGCTGAAGATTTCAGCGTCACCGTGGATCTGGGTTCCGGGGATGATTTCTGGGTCTCTAGGGACGCAGTTTTTGTCAGTGATTTATGAGTCTGACGTCGTCCATAGGGGCTGAAGATTTCAGCGTCACCGTGGATCTGGGTTCCGGGGATGATTTCTGGGTCTCTAGGGACTCAGTTTTTGTCAATGATTTATGATTCTCACGAAGTCCAGGGGCGCTGAAGATTTGAGCGTCACCCTGGATCTCGATTCCGGGGATGATTTCTGGGTCTCTAGGGACGCAGTTTTTGTCTTTGATTTATGAGTCTAACGTCGTCCATAGGGGCTGAAGATTTCAGCGACACCGTGGATCTGGGTTTCGGGGATGATTTCTGGGTCTCTAGGGACGCAGTTTTTGTCTTTGATTTATGAGTCTGACGTCGTCCATAGGGGCTGAAGATTTCAGCGACACCGTGGATCTGGGTTCCGGGGATGATTTCTGGGTCTCTAGGGACTCAGTTTTTGTCAATGATTTATGATTCTCACGAAGTCCAGGGGCGCTGAAGATTTCAGCGTCACCGTGGATCTGGGTTCCGGGGATGATTTCTGGGTCTCTAGGGACTCAGTTTTTGTCAATGATTTATGATTCTCACGAAGTCCAGGGGCGCTGAAGATTTCAGCGTCACCGTGGATCTGGGTTCCGGGGATGATTTCTGGGTCTCTAGGGACGCAGTTTTCGTCTTTGATTTATGAGTCTGACGTCGTCCATAGGGGCTGAAGATTTCAGCGACACCGTGGATCTGGGTTCCGGGGATGATTTCTGGGTCTCTAGGGACTCAGTTTTTGTCAATGATTTATGATTCTAACGAAGTCCATAGGCGCTGAAGATTTCAGCATCACCGTGGATCTGGGTTCCGGGGATGATTTCTAGGTCTCTAGGGACGCAGTTTTTGTCAGTGATTTATGAGTCTGACGTCGTCCATAGGGGCTGAAGATTTCAGCGTCACCGTGGATCTGGGTTCCGGGGATGATTTCTGGGTCTCTAGGGACTCAGTTTTTGTCAATGATTTATGATTCTCACGAAGTCCAGGGGCGCTGAAGATTTGAGCATCACCCTGGATCTCGATTCCGGGGATGATTTCTGGGTCTCTAGGGACGCAGTTTTTGTCTTTGATTTATGAGTCTGACGTCGTCCATAGGGGCTGAAGATTTCAGCGACACCGTGGATCTGGGTTTCGGGGATGATTTCTGGGTCTCTAGGGACGCAGTTTTTGTCTTTGATTTATGAGTCTGACGTCGTCCATAGGGGCTGAAGATTTCAGCGACACCGTGGATCTGGGTTCCGGGGATGATTTCTGGGTCTCTAGGGACTCAGTTTTTGTCAATGATTTATGATTCTCACGAAGTCCAGGGGCGCTGAAGATTTCAGCGTCACCGTGGATCTGGGTTCCGGGGATGATTTCTGGGTCTCTAGGGACGCAGTTTTCGTCTTTGATTTATGAGTCTGACGTCGTCCATAGGGGCTGAAGATTTCAGCGACACCGTGGATCTGGGTTCCGGGGATGATTTCTGGGTCTCTAGGGACTCAGTTTTTGTCAATGATTTATGATTCTAACGAAGTCCATAGGCGCTGAAGATTTCAGCATCACCGTGGATCTGGGTTCCGGGGATGATTTCTAGGTCTCTAGGGACGCAGTTTTTGTCAGTGATTTATGAGTCTGACGTCGTCCATAGGGGCTGAAGATTTCAGCGTCACCGTGGATCTGGGTTCCGGGGATGATTTCTGGGTCTCTAGGGACTCAGTTTTTGTCAATGATTTATGATTCTCACGAAGTCCAGGGGCGCTGAAGATTTGAGCATCACCCTGGATCTCGATTCCGGGGATGATTTCTGGGTCTCTAGGGACGCAGTTTTTGTCTTTGATTTATGAGTCTAACGTCGTCCATAGGGGCTGAAGATTTCAGCGACACCGTGGATCTGGGTTTCGGGGATGATTTCTGGGTCTCTAGGGACGCAGTTTTTGTCTTTGATTTATGAGTCTGACGTCGTCCATAGGGGCTGAAGATTTCAGCGACACCGTGGATCTGGGTTCCGGGGATGATTTCTGGGTCTCTAGGGACTCAGTTTTTGTCAATGATTTATGATTCTAACGAAGTCCATAGGCGCTGAAGATTTCAGCATCACCGTGGATCTGGGTTCCGGGGATGATTTCTAGGTCTCTAGGGACGCAGTTTTTGTCTTTGATTTATGAGTCTGACGTCGTCCATAGGGGCTGAAGATTTCAGCGACACCGTGGATCTGGGTTCCTGGGATGATTTCTGGGTCTCTAGGGACGCAGTTTTTGTCAGTGATTTATGAGTCTGACGTCGTCCATAGGGGCTGAAGATTTCAGCGTCACCGTGGATCTGGGTTCCTGGGATGATTTCTGGGTCTCTAGGGACGCAGTTTTTGTCTTTGATTTATGAGTCTCACGTCGTCCATAGGGGCTGAAGATTTCAGCGTCACCGTGGATCTGGGTTCCGGGGATGATTTCTGGGTCTCTAGGGACGCAGTTTTTGTCTTTGATTTATGAGTCTAACGTCGTCCATAGGGGCTGAAGATTTCAGCGACACCGTGGATCTGGGTTCCGGGGATGATTTCTGGGTCTCTAGGGATGCAGTTTTTGTCTTTGATTTATGAATCTGACGTCGTCCATAGGGGCTGAAGATTTCAGCGACACCGTGGATCTGGGTTCCGGGGATGATTTCTGGGTCTCTAGGGACTCAGTTTTTGTCAATGATTTATGATTCTCACGAAGTCCAGGGGCGCTGAAGATTTCAGCGTCACCGTGGATCTGGGTTCCGGGGATGATTTCTGGGTCTCTAGGGACTCAGTTTTTGTCAGTGATTTATGAGTCTGACGTCGTCCATAGGGGCTGAAGATTTCAGCGTCACCGTGGATCTGGGTTCCTGGGATGATTTCTGGGTCTCTAGGGACGCAGTTTTCGTCTTTGATTTATGAGTCTGACGTCGTCCATAGGGGCTGAAGATTTCAGCTTCACCGTGGATCTAGGTTCCGGGGATGATTTCTGGGTCTCTAGGGACTCAGTTTTTGTCAGTGATTTATGAGTCTGACGTCGTCCATAGGGGCTGAAGATTTCAGCGACACCGTGGATCTGGGTTCCGGGGATGATTTCTGGGTCTCTAGGGACTCAGTTTTTGTCAATGATTTATGATTCTAACGAAGTCCATAGGCGCTGAAGATTTCAGCATCACCGTGGATCTGGGTTCCGGGGATGATTTCTAGGTCTCTAGGGACGCAGTTTTTGTCTTTGATTTATGAGTCTGACGTCGTCCATAGGGGCTGAAGATTTCAGCGACACCGTGGATCTGGGTTCCGGGGATGATTTCTGGGTCTCTAGGGACTCACGTCTTTGATTTATGAGTCTGACGTCGTCCATAGGGGCTGAAGATTTCAGCGACACCGTGGATCTGGGTTCCGGGGATGATTTTTGGGTCTCTAGGGACTCAGTTTTCGTGTTTGATTTATGAGTCTGACGTCGTCCATAGGGGCTGAAGATTTCAGCGTCACCGTGGATCTGGGTTCCTGGGATGATTTCTGGGTCTCTAGGGACGCAGTTTTTGTCAGTGATTTATGAGTCTGACGTCGTCCATAGGGGCTGAAGATTTCAGCGTCACCGTGGATCTGGGTTCCGGGGATGATTTCTGGGTCTCTAGGGAAGCAGTTTTCGTCTTTGATTTATGAGTCTGACGTCGTCCATAGGGGCTGAAGATTTCAGCGTCACCGTGGATCTGGGTTCCGGGGATGATTTCTGGGTCTCTAGGGACTCAGTTTTTGTCAATGATTTATGATTCTCACGAAGTCCAGGGGCGCTGAAGATTTGAGCATCACCCTGGATCTCGATTCCGGGGATGATTTCTGGGTCTCTAGGGACGCAGTTTTTGTCTTTGATTTATGAGTCTAACGTCGTCCATAGGGGCTGAAGATTTCAGCGACACCGTGGATCTGGGTTTCGGGGATGATTTCTGGGTCTCTAGGGACGCAGTTTTTGTCTTTGATTTATGAGTCTGACGTCGTCCATAGGGGCTGAAGATTTCAGCGACACCGTGGATCTGGGTTCCGGGGATGATTTCTGGGTCTCTAGGGACTCAGTTTTTGTCAATGATTTATGATTCTAACGAAGTCCATAGGCGCTGAAGATTTCAGCATCACCGTGGATCTGGGTTCCGGGGATGATTTCTAGGTCTCTAGGGACGCAGTTTTTGTCTTTGATTTATGAGTCTGACGTCGTCCATAGGGGCTGAAGATTTCAGCGACACCGTGGATCTGGGTTCCTGGGATGATTTCTGGGTCTCTAGGGACGCAGTTTTTGTCAGTGATTTATGAGTCTGACGTCGTCCATAGGGGCTGAAGATTTCAGCGTCACCGTGGATCTGGGTTCCTGGGATGATTTCTGGGTCTCTAGGGACGCAGTTTTTGTCTTTGATTTATGAGTCTCACGTCGTCCATAGGGGCTGAAGATTTCAGCGTCACCGTGGATCTGGGTTCCGGGGATGATTTCTGGGTCTCTAGGGACGCAGTTTTTGTCTTTGATTTATGAGTCTAACGTCGTCCATAGGGGCTGAAGATTTCAGCGACACCGTGGATCTGGGTTCCGGGGATGATTTCTGGGTCTCTAGGGATGCAGTTTTTGTCTTTGATTTATGAATCTGACGTCGTCCATAGGGGCTGAAGATTTCAGCGACACCGTGGATCTGGGTTCCGGGGATGATTTCTGGGTCTCTAGGGACTCAGTTTTTGTCAATGATTTATGATTCTCACGAAGTCCAGGGGCGCTGAAGATTTCAGCGTCACCGTGGATCTGGGTTCCGGGGATGATTTCTGGGTCTCTAGGGACTCAGTTTTTGTCAGTGATTTATGAGTCTGACGTCGTCCATAGGGGCTGAAGATTTCAGCGTCACCGTGGATCTGGGTTCCTGGGATGATTTCTGGGTCTCTAGGGACGCAGTTTTCGTCTTTGATTTATGAGTCTGACGTCGTCCATAGGGGCTGAAGATTTCAGCTTCACCGTGGATCTAGGTTCCGGGGATGATTTCTGGGTCTCTAGGGACTCAGTTTTTGTCAGTGATTTATGAGTCTGACGTCGTCCATAGGGGCTGAAGATTTCAGCGACACCGTGGATCTGGGTTCCGGGGATGATTTCTGGGTCTCTAGGGACTCAGTTTTTGTCAATGATTTATGATTCTAACGAAGTCCATAGGCGCTGAAGATTTCAGCATCACCGTGGATCTGGGTTCCGGGGATGATTTCTAGGTCTCTAGGGACGCAGTTTTTGTCTTTGATTTATGAGTCTGACGTCGTCCATAGGGGCTGAAGATTTCAGCGACACCGTGGATCTGGGTTCCGGGGATGATTTCTGGGTCTCTAGGGACTCACGTCTTTGATTTATGAGTCTGACGTCGTCCATAGGGGCTGAAGATTTCAGCGACACCGTGGATCTGGGTTCCGGGGATGATTTTTGGGTCTCTAGGGACTCAGTTTTCGTGTTTGATTTATGAGTCTGACGTCGTCCATAGGGGCTGAAGATTTCAGCGTCACCGTGGATCTGGGTTCCTGGGATGATTTCTGGGTCTCTAGGGACGCAGTTTTTGTCAGTGATTTATGAGTCTGACGTCGTCCATAGGGGCTGAAGATTTCAGCGTCACCGTGGATCTGGGTTCCGGGGATGATTTCTGGGTCTCTAGGGAAGCAGTTTTCGTCTTTGATTTATGAGTCTGACGTCGTCCATAGGGGCTGAAGATTTCAGCGTCACCGTGGATCTGGGTTCCGGGGATGATTTCTGGGTCTCTAGGGACTCAGTTTTTGTCAATGATTTATGATTCTCACGAAGTCCAGGGGCGCTGAAGATTTGAGCATCACCCTGGATCTCGATTCCGGGGATGATTTCTGGGTCTCTAGGGACGCAGTTTTTGTCTTTGATTTATGAGTCTGACGTCGTCCATAGGGGCTGAAGATTTCAGCGACACCGTGGATCTGGGTTTCGGGGATGATTTCTGGGTCTCTAGGGACGCAGTTTTTGTCTTTGATTTATGAGTCTGACGTCGTCCATAGGGGCTGAAGATTTCAGCGACACCGTGGATCTGGGTTCCGGGGATGATTTCTGGGTCTCTAGGGACTCAGTTTTTGTCAATGATTTATGATTCTCACGAAGTCCAGGGGCGCTGAAGATTTCAGCGTCACCGTGGATCTGGGTTCCGGGGATGATTTCTGGGTCTCTAGGGACGCAGTTTTCGTCTTTGATTTATGAGTCTGACGTCGTCCATAGGGGCTGAAGATTTCAGCGACACCGTGGATCTGGGTTCCGGGGATGATTTCTGGGTCTCTAGGGACTCAGTTTTTGTCAATGATTTATGATTCTAACGAAGTCCATAGGCGCTGAAGATTTCAGCATCACCGTGGATCTGGGTTCCGGGGATGATTTCTAGGTCTCTAGGGACGCAGTTTTTGTCAGTGATTTATGAGTCTGACGTCGTCCATAGGGGCTGAAGATTTCAGCGTCACCGTGGATCTGGGTTCCGGGGATGATTTCTGGGTCTCTAGGGACTCAGTTTTTGTCAATGATTTATGATTCTCACGAAGTCCAGGGGCGCTGAAGATTTGAGCATCACCCTGGATCTCGATTCCGGGGATGATTTCTGGGTCTCTAGGGACGCAGTTTTTGTCTTTGATTTATGAGTCTAACGTCGTCCATAGGGGCTGAAGATTTCAGCGACACCGTGGATCTGGGTTTCGGGGATGATTTCTGGGTCTCTAGGGACGCAGTTTTTGTCTTTGATTTATGAGTCTGACGTCGTCCATAGGGGCTGAAGATTTCAGCGACACCGTGGATCTGGGTTCCGGGGATGATTTCTGGGTCTCTAGGGACTCAGTTTTTGTCAATGATTTATGATTCTAACGAAGTCCATAGGCGCTGAAGATTTCAGCATCACCGTGGATCTGGGTTCCGGGGATGATTTCTAGGTCTCTAGGGACGCAGTTTTTGTCTTTGATTTATGAGTCTGACGTCGTCCATAGGGGCTGAAGATTTCAGCGACACCGTGGATCTGGGTTCCTGGGATGATTTCTGGGTCTCTAGGGACGCAGTTTTTGTCAGTGATTTATGAGTCTGACGTCGTCCATAGGGGCTGAAGATTTCAGCGTCACCGTGGATCTGGGTTCCTGGGATGATTTCTGGGTCTCTAGGGACGCAGTTTTTGTCTTTGATTTATGAGTCTCACGTCGTCCATAGGGGCTGAAGATTTCAGCGTCACCGTGGATCTGGGTTCCGGGGATGATTTCTGGGTCTCTAGGGACGCAGTTTTTGTCTTTGATTTATGAGTCTAACGTCGTCCATAGGGGCTGAAGATTTCAGCGACACCGTGGATCTGGGTTCCGGGGATGATTTCTGGGTCTCTAGGGACGCAGTTTTTGTCTTTGATTTATGAATCTGACGTCGTCCATAGGGGCTGAAGATTTCAGCGACACCGTGGATCTGGGTTCCGGGGATGATTTCTGGGTCTCTAGGGACTCAGTTTTTGTCAATGATTTATGATTCTCACGAAGTCCAGGGGCGCTGAAGATTTCAGCGTCACCGTGGATCTGGGTTCCGGGGATGATTTCTGGGTCTCTAGGGACTCAGTTTTTGTCAGTGATTTATGAGTCTGACGTCGTCCATAGGGGCTGAAGATTTCAGCGTCACCGTGGATCTGGGTTCCTGGGATGATTTCTGGGTCTCTAGGGACTCAGTTTTTGTCAGTGATTTATGAGTCTGACGTCGTCCATAGGGGCTGAAGATTTCAGCGACACCGTGGATCTGGGTTCCGGGGATGATTTCTGGGTCTCTAGGGACTCAGTTTTTGTCAATGATTTATGATTCTAACGAAGTCCATAGGCGCTGAAGATTTCAGCATCACCGTGGATCTGGGTTCCGGGGATGATTTCTAGGTCTCTAGGGACGCAGTTTTTGTCTTTGATTTATGAGTCTGACGTCGTCCATAGGGGCTGAAGATTTCAGCGACACCGTGGATCTGGGTTCCGGGGATGATTTCTGGGTCTCTAGGGACTCACGTCTTTGATTTATGAGTCTGACGTCGTCCATAGGGGCTGAAGATTTCAGCGACACCGTGGATCTGGGTTCCGGGGATGATTTTTGGGTCTCTAGGGACTCAGTTTTCGTGTTTGATTTATGAGTCTGACGTCGTCCATAGGGGCTGAAGATTTCAGCGTCACCGTGGATCTGGGTTCCTGGGATGATTTCTGGGTCTCTAGGGACGCAGTTTTTGTCAGTGATTTATGAGTCTGACGTCGTCCATAGGGGCTGAAGATTTCAGCGTCACCGTGGATCTGGGTTCCGGGGATGATTTCTGGGTCTCTAGGGAAGCAGTTTTCGTCTTTGATTTATGAGTCTGACGTCGTCCATAGGGGCTGAAGATTTCAGCGTCACCGTGGATCTGGGTTCCGGGGATGATTTCTGGGTCTCTAGGGAAGCAGTTTTCGTCTTTGATTTATGAGTCTGACGTCGTCCATAGGGGCTGAAGATTTCAGCATCACCGTGGATCTGGGTTCCGGGGATGATTTCTGGGTCTCTAGGGACTCAGTTTTTGTCATTGATTTATGATTCTAACGAAGTCCATAGGCGCTGAAGATTTCAGCGTCACCGTGGATCTGGGTTCCGGGGATGATTTCTGGGTCTCTAGGGACGCAGTTTTCGTCTTTGATTTATGAGTCTGACGTCGTCCATAGGGGCTGAAGATTTCAGCGACACCGTGGATCTGGGTTCCGGGGATGATTTCTGGGTCTCTAGGGACTCAGTTTTTGTCTTTGATTTATGAGTCTGACGTCGTCCATAGGGGCTGAAGATTTCAGCGACACCGTGGATCTGGGTTCCGGGGATGATTTCTGGGTCTCTAGGGACTCAGTTTTTGTGTTTGATTTATGAGTCTGACGTCGTTCATAGGGGCTGAAGATTTCAGCGTCACCGTGGATCTGGGTTCCGGGGATGATTTTTGGGTCTCTAGGGACTCAGTTTTCGTCTTTGATTTATGAGTCTGACGTCGTCCATAGGGGCTGAAGATTTCAGCGTCACCGTAGATCTGGGTTCCGGGGATGATTTCTGGGTCTCTAGGGAAGCAGTTTTCGTCTTTGATTTATGAGTCTGACGTCGTCCATAGGGGCTGAAGATTTCAGCGTCACCGTGGATCTGGGTTCCGGGGATGATTTCTGGGTCTCTAGGGAAGCAGTTTTCGTCTTTGGTTTATGAGTCTGACGTCGTCCATAGGGGCTGAAGATTTCAGCGACACCGTGGATCTGGGTTCCGGGGATGATTTCTGGGTCTCTAGGGACTCAGTTTTTGTCATTGATTTTTGATTCTAACGAAGTCTATAGGCGCTGAAGATTTCAGCGACACCGTGGATCTGGGTTCCGGGGATGATTTCTGGGTCTCTAGGGAAGCAGTTTTCGTCTTTGATTTATGAGTCTGACGTCGTCCATAGGGGCTGAAGATTTCAGCTTCACCGTGGATCTAGGTTCCGGGGATGATTTCTGGGTCTCTAGGGACTCAGTTTTTGTCAGTGATTTATGAGTCTGACGTCGTCCATAGGGGCTGAAGATTTCAGCGTCACCGTGGATCTGGGTTCCGGGGATGATTTCTGGGTCTCTAGGGACGCAGTTTTCGTCTTTGATTTATGAGTCTGACGTCGTCCATAGGGGCTGAAGATTTCAGCGACACCGTGGATCTGGGTTCCGGGGATGATTTCTGGGTCTCTAGGGACTCAGTTTTCGTCTTTGATTTATGAGTCTGACGTCGTCCATAGGGGCTGAAGATTTCAGCGTCACCGTGGATCTGGGTTCCGGGGATGATTTCTGGGTCTCTAGGGACGCAGTTTTCGTCTTTGATTTATGAGTCTGACGTCGTCCATAGGGGCTGAAGATTTCAGCGACACCGTGGATCTGGGTTCCGGGGATGATTTCTGGGTCTCTAGGGACTCAGTTTTCGTCTTTGATTTATGAGTCTGACGTCGTCCATAGGGGCTGAAGATTTCAGCGTCACCGTGGATCTGGGTTCCGGGGATGATTTCTGGGTCTCTAGGGACTCAGTTTTTGTCAGTGATTTATGAGTCTGACGTCGTCCATAGGGGCTGAAGATTTCAGCGTCACCGTGGATCTGGGTTCCGGGGATGATTTCTGGGTCTCTAGGGACGCAGTTTTCGTCTTTGATTTATGAGTCTGACGTCGTCCATAGGGGCTGAAGATTTCAGCGTCACCGTGGATCTGGGTTCCGGGGATGATTTTTGGGTCTCTAGGGACGCAGTTTTTGTCAGTGATTTATGAGTCTGACGTCGTCCATAGGGGCTGAAGATTTCAGCGTCACCGTGGATCTGGGTTCCGGGGATGATTTCTGGGTCTCTAGGGAAGCAGTTTTCGTCTTTGATTTATGAGTCTGACGTCGTCCATAGGGGCTGAAGATTTCAGCTTCACCGTGGATCTAGGTTCCGGGGATGATTTCTGGGTCTCTAGGGACTCAGTTTTTGTCAGTGATTTATGAGTCTGACGTCGTCCATAGGGGCTGAAGATTTCAGCGTCACCGTGGATCTGGGTTCCGGGGATGATTTTTGGGTCTCTAGGGACGCAGTTTTTGTCAGTGATTTATGAGTCTGACGTCGTCCATAGGGGCTGAAGATTTCAGCGACACCGTGGATCTGGGTTCCGGGGATGATTTCTGGGTCTCTAGGGACTCAGTTTTTGTCAATGATTTATGATTCTCATGAAGTCCAGGGGCGCTGAAGATTTCAGCATCACCGTGGATCTGGGTTCCGGGGATGATTTCTGGGTCTCTAGGGACTCAGTTTTTGTCAGTGATTTATGAGTCTGACGTCGTCCATAGGGGCTGAAGATTTCAGCGTCACCGTGGATCTAGGTTCCGGGGATGATTTCTGGGTCTCTAGGGACGCAGTTTTCGTCTTTGATTTATGAGTCTGACGTTGTCCATAGGGGCTGAAGATTTCAGCGTCACCGTGGATCTGGGTTCCGGGGATGATTTCTGGGTCTCTAGGGACGCAGTTTTTATCAGTGATTTATGAGTCTGACGTTGTCCATAGGGGCTGAAGATTTCAGCGTCACCGTGGATCTGGGTTCCAGGGATGATTTCTGGGTCTCTAGGGACTCAGTTTTTGTCATTGATTTATGAGTCTGACGTCGTCCATAGGGGCTGAAGATTTCAGCGTCACCGTGGATCTGGGTTCCGGGGATGATTTTTGGGTCTCTAGGGACGCAGTTTTCGTCTTTGATTTATGAGTCTGACGTCGTCCATAGGGGCTGAAGATTTCAGCGTCACCGTGGATCTGGGTTCCGGGGATGATTTCTGGGTCTCTAGGGACGCAGTTTTTGTCTTTGATTTATGAGTCTGACGTCGTCCATAGGGGCTGAAGATTTCAGCGTCACCGTGGATCTGGGTTCCGGGGATGATTTCTGGGTCTCTAGGGACGCAGTTTTTGTCTTTGATTTATGAGTCTGACGTCGTCCATAGGGGCTGAAGATTTCAGCGTCACCGTGGATCTGGGTTCCGGGGATGATTTCTGGGTCTCTAGGGACGCAGTTTTTGTCTTTGATTTATGAGTCTGACGTCGTCCATAGGGGCTGAAGATTTCAGCGACACCGTGGATCTGGGTTCCGGGGATGATTTCTGGGTCTCTAGGGACTCAGTTTTTGTCAATGATTTATGATTCTCACGAAGTCCAGGGGCACTGAAGATTTCAGCGTCACCGTGGATCTGGGTTCCGGGGATGATTTCTGGGTC
This sequence comes from Populus alba x Populus glandulosa, assembly GCA_033617975.1. Taxonomy (NCBI): domain Eukaryota; kingdom Viridiplantae; phylum Streptophyta; class Magnoliopsida; order Malpighiales; family Salicaceae; genus Populus; species Populus alba x Populus glandulosa. The sequence continues at coordinate 8,898,109 of CM066155.1, read as the reverse complement.
TCTAGGGACGCAGTTTTCGTCTTTGATTTATGAGTCTGACGTCGTCCATAGGGGCTGAAGATTTCAGCGACACCGTGGATCTGGGTTCCGGGGATGATTTCTGGGTCTCTAGGGACTCAGTTTTTGTCAATGATTTATGATTCTAACGAAGTCCATAGGCGCTGAAGATTTCAGCATCACCGTGGATCTGGGTTCCGGGGATGATTTCTGGGTCTCTAGGGACGCAGTTTTTGTCTTTGATTTATGAGTCTGACGTCGTCCATAGGGGCTGAAGATTTCAGCGACACCGTGGATCTGGGTTCCGGGGATGATTTCTGGGTCTCTAGGGACTCAGTTTTTGTCAGTGATTTATGAGTCTGACGTCGTCCATAGGCGCTGAAGATTTCAGCATCACCGTGGATCTGGGTTTCGGGGATGATTTCTGGGTCTCTAGGGACGCAGTTTTTGTCTTTGATTTATGAGTCTGACGTCGTCCATAGGGGCTGAAGATTTCAGCGACACCGTGGATCTGGGTTCCGGGGATGATTTCTGGGTCTCTAGGGACGCAGTTTTTGTCAGTGATTTATGAGTCTGACGTCGTCCATAGGGGCTGAAGATTTCAGCGTCACCGTGGATCTGGGTTCCTGGGATGATTTCTGGGTCTCTAGGGACGCAGTTTTTGTCTTTGATTTATGAGTCTCACGTCGTCCATAGGGGCTGAAGATTTCAGCGTCACCGTGGATCTGGGTTCCGGGGATGATTTCTGGGTCTCTAGGGACGCAGTTTTTGTCAATGATTTATGAGTCTGACGTCGTCCATAGGGGCTGAAGATTTCAGCGTCACCGTGGATCTGGGTTCCGGGGATGATTTCTGGGTCTCTAGGGACTCAGTTTTTGTCAATGATTTATGATTCTCACGAAGTCCAGGGGCGCTGAAGATTTGAGCGTCACCCTGGATCTCGATTCCGGGGATGATTTCTGGGTCTCTAGGGACGCAGTTTTTGTCTTTGATTTATGAGTCTGACGTCGTCCATAGGGGCTGAAGATTTCAGCGACACCGTGGATCTGGGTTTCGGGGATGATTTCTGGGTCTCTAGGGACGCAGTTTTTGTCTTTGATTTATGAGTCTGACGTCGTCCATAGGGGCTGAAGATTTCAGCGACACCGTGGATCTGGGTTCCGGGGATGATTTCTGGGTCTCTAGGGACTCAGTTTTTGTCAATGATTTATGATTCTCACGAAGTCCAGGGGCGCTGAAGATTTCAGCGTCACCGTGGATCTGGGTTCCGGGGATGATTTCTGGGTCTCTAGGGACTCAGTTTTTGTCAGTGATTTATGAGTCTGACGTCGTCCATAGGGGCTGAAGATTTCAGCGTCACCGTGGATCTGGGTTCCTGGGATGATTTCTAGGTCTCTAGGGACGCAGTTTTCGTCTTTGATTTATGAGTCTGACGTCGTCCATAGGGGCTGAAGATTTCAGCGTCACCGTGGATCTGGGTTCCGGGGATGATTTTTGGGTCTCTAGGGACGCAGTTTTTGTCAGTGATTTATGAGTCTGACGTCGTCCATAGGGGCTGAAGATTTCAGCGTCACCGTGGATCTGGGTTCCGGGGATGATTTCTGGGTCTCTAGGGAAGCAGTTTTTGTCTTTGATTTATGAGTCTGACGTCGTCCATAGGGGCTGAAGATTTCAGCTTCACCGTGGATCTAGGTTCCGGGGATGATTTCTGGGTCTCTAGGGACTCAGTTTTTGTCAGTGATTTATGAGTCTGACGTCGTCCATAGGGGCTGAAGATTTCAGCGACACCGTGGATCTGGGTTTCGGGGATGATTTCTGGGTCTCTAGGGACTCAGTTTTTTTCAATGATTTATGATTCTAACGAAGTCCATAGGCGCTGAAGATTTCAGCATCACCGTGGATCTGGGTTCCGGGGATGATTTCTAGGTCTCTAGGGACGCAGTTTTTGTCTTTGATTTATGAGTCTGACGTCGTCCATAGGGGCTGAAGATTTCAGCGACACCGTGGATCTGGGTTCCTGGGATGATTTCTGGGTCTCTAGGGACGCAGTTTTTGTCAGTGATTTATGAGTCTGACGTCGTCCATAGGGGCTGAAGATTTCAGCGTCACCGTGGATCTGGGTTCCTGGGATGATTTCTGGGTCTCTAGGGACGCAGTTTTTGTCTTTGATTTATGAGTCTGACGTCGTCCATAGGGGCTGAAGATTTCAGCGACACCGTGGATCTGGGTTCCGGGGATGATTTCTGGGTCTCTAGGGACGCAGTTTTTGTCAGTGATTTATGAGTCTGACGTCGTCCATAGGGGCTGAAGATTTCAGCGTCACCGTGGATCTGGGTTCCTGGGATGATTTCTGGGTCTCTAGGGACGCAGTTTTTGTCTTTGATTTATGAGTCTGACGTCGTCCATAGGGGCTGAAGATTTCAGCTTCACCGTGGATCTAGGTTCCGGGGATGATTTCTGGGTCTCTAGGGACTCAGTTTTTGTCAGTGATTTATGAGTCTGACGTCGTCCATAGGGGCTGAAGATTTCAGCGACACCGTGGATCTGGGTTCCGGGGATGATTTCTGGGTCTCTAGGGAAGCAGTTTTTGTCTTTGATTTATGAGTCTGACGTCGTCCATAGGGGCTGAAGATTTCAGCTTCACCGTGGATCTAGGTTCCGGGGATGATTTCTGGGTCTCTAGGGACTCAGTTTTTGTCAGTGATTTATGAGTCTGACGTCGTCCATAGGGGCTGAAGATTTCAGCGACACCGTGGATCTGGGTTTCGGGGATGATTTCTGGGTCTCTAGGGACTCAGTTTTTTTCAATGATTTATGATTCTAACGAAGTCCATAGGCGCTGAAGATTTCAGCATCACCGTGGATCTGGGTTCCGGGGATGATTTCTAGGTCTCTAGGGACGCAGTTTTTGTCTTTGATTTATGAGTCTGACGTCGTCCATAGGGGCTGAAGATTTCAGCGACACCGTGGATCTGGGTTCCTGGGATGATTTCTGGGTCTCTAGGGACGCAGTTTTTGTCAGTGATTTATGAGTCTGACGTCGTCCATAGGGGCTGAAGATTTCAGCGTCACCGTGGATCTGGGTTCCTGGGATGATTTCTGGGTCTCTAGGGAAGCAGTTTTTGTCTTTGATTTATGAGTCTCACGTCGTCCATAGGGGCTGAAGATTTCAGCGTCACCGTGGATCTGGGTTCCGGGGATGATTTCTGGGTCTCTAGGGACGCAGTTTTTGTCAGTGATTTATGAGTCTGACGTCGTCCATAGGGGCTGAAGATTTCAGCGTCACCGTGGATCTGGGTTCCGGGGATGATTTCTGGGTCTCTAGGGACTCAGTTTTTGTCAATGATTTATGATTCTCACGAAGTCCAGGGGCGCTGAAGATTTGAGCGTCACCCTGGATCTCGATTCCGGGGATGATTTCTGGGTCTCTAGGGACGCAGTTTTTGTCTTTGATTTATGAGTCTAACGTCGTCCATAGGGGCTGAAGATTTCAGCGACACCGTGGATCTGGGTTTCGGGGATGATTTCTGGGTCTCTAGGGACGCAGTTTTTGTCTTTGATTTATGAGTCTGACGTCGTCCATAGGGGCTGAAGATTTCAGCGACACCGTGGATCTGGGTTCCGGGGATGATTTCTGGGTCTCTAGGGACTCAGTTTTTGTCAATGATTTATGATTCTCACGAAGTCCAGGGGCGCTGAAGATTTCAGCGTCACCGTGGATCTGGGTTCCGGGGATGATTTCTGGGTCTCTAGGGACTCAGTTTTTGTCAGTGATTTATGAGTCTGACGTCGTCCATAGGGGCTGAAGATTTCAGCGTCACCGTGGATCTGGGTTCCTGGGATGATTTCTGGGTCTCTAGGGACGCAGTTTTCGTCTTTGATTTATGAGTCTGACGTCGTCCATAGGGGCTGAAGATTTCAGCTTCACCGTGGATCTAGGTTCCGGGGATGATTTCTGGGTCTCTAGGGACTCAGTTTTTGTCAGTGATTTATGAGTCTGACGTCGTCCATAGGGGCTGAAGATTTCAGCGACACCGTGGATCTGGGTTCCGGGGATGATTTCTGGGTCTCTAGGGACTCAGTTTTTGTCAATGATTTATGATTCTAACGAAGTCCATAGGCGCTGAAGATTTCAGCATCACCGTGGATCTGGGTTCCGGGGATGATTTCTAGGTCTCTAGGGACGCAGTTTTTGTCTTTAATTTATGAGTCTGACGTCGTCCATAGGGGCTGAAGATTTCAGCGACACCGTGGATCTGGGTTCCGGGGATGATTTCTGGGTCTCTAGGGACGCAGTTTTTGTCAGTGATTTATGAGTCTGACGTCGTCCATAGGGGCTGAAGATTTCAGCGTCACCGTGGATCTGGGTTCCTGGGATGATTTCTGGGTCTCTAGGGACGCAGTTTTTGTCTTTGATTTATGAGTCTCACGTCGTCCATAGGGGCTGAAGATTTCAGCGTCACCGTGGATCTGGGTTCCGGGGATGATTTCTGGGTCTCTAGGGACGCAGTTTTTGTCAGTGATTTATGAGTCTGACGTCGTCCATAGGGGCTGAAGATTTCAGCGTCACCGTGGATCTGGGTTCCGGGGATGATTTCTGGGTCTCTAGGGACTCAGTTTTTGTCAATGATTTATGATTCTCACGAAGTCCAGGGGCGCTGAAGATTTGAGCGTCACCCTGGATCTCGATTCCGGGGATGATTTCTGGGTCTCTAGGGACGCAGTTTTTGTCTTTGATTTATGAGTCTAACGTCGTCCATAGGGGCTGAAGATTTCAGCGACACCGTGGATCTGGGTTTCGGGGATGATTTCTGGGTCTCTAGGGACGCAGTTTTTGTCTTTGATTTATGAGTCTGACGTCGTCCATAGGGGCTGAAGATTTCAGCGACACCGTGGATCTGGGTTCCGGGGATGATTTCTGGGTCTCTAGGGACTCAGTTTTTGTCAATGATTTATGATTCTCACGAAGTCCAGGGGCGCTGAAGATTTCAGCGTCACCGTGGATCTGGGTTCCGGGGATGATTTCTGGGTCTCTAGGGACTCAGTTTTTGTCAATGATTTATGATTCTCACGAAGTCCAGGGGCGCTGAAGATTTCAGCGTCACCGTGGATCTGGGTTCCGGGGATGATTTCTGGGTCTCTAGGGACTCAGTTTTTGTCAGTGATTTATGAGTCTGACGTCGTCCATAGGGGCTGAAGATTTCAGCGTCACCGTGGATCTGGGTTCCTGGGATGATTTCTGGGTCTCTAGGGACGCAGTTTTCGTCTTTGATTTATGAGTCTGACGTCGTCCATAGGGGCTGAAGATTTCAGCGTCACCGTGGATCTGGGTTCCGGGGATGATTTTTGGGTCTCTAGGGACGCAGTTTTTGTCAGTGATTTATGAGTCTGACGTCGTCCATAGGGGCTGAAGATTTCAGCGTCACCGTGGATCTGGGTTCCGGGGATGATTTCTGGGTCTCTAGGGAAGCAGTTTTCGTCTTTGATTTATGAGTCTGACGTCGTCCATAGGGGCTGAAGATTTCAGCGTCACCGTGGATCTGGGTTCCGGGGATGATTTCTGGGTCTCTAGGGACTCAGTTTTTGTCAATGATTTATGATTCTCACGAAGTCCAGGGGCGCTGAAGATTTGAGCGTCACCCTGGATCTCGATTCCGGGGATGATTTCTGGGTCTCTAGGGACGCAGTTTTTGTCTTTGATTTATGAGTCTAAAGTCGTCCATAGGGGCTGAAGATTTCAGCGACACCGTGGATCTGGGTTTCGGGGATGATTTCTGGGTCTCTAGGGACGCAGTTTTTGTCTTTGATTTATGAGTCTGACGTCGTCCATAGGGGCTGAAGATTTCAGCGACACCGTGGATCTGGGTTCCGGGGATGATTTCTGGGTCTCTAGGGACTCAGTTTTTGTCAATGATTTATGATTCTCACGAAGTCCAGGGGCGCTGAAGATTTCAGCGTCACCGTGGATCTGGGTTCCGGGGATGATTTCTGGGTCTCTAGGGACTCAGTTTTTGTCAGTGATTTATGAGTCTGACGTCGTCCATAGGGGCTGAAGATTTCAGCGTCACCGTGGATCTGGGTTCCTGGGATGATTTCTGGGTCTCTAGGGACGCAGTTTTCGTCTTTGATTTATGAGTCTGACGTCGTCCATAGGGGCTGAAGATTTCAGCTTCACCGTGGATCTAGGTTCCGGGGATGATTTCTGGGTCTCTAGGGACTCAGTTTTTGTCAGTGATTTATGAGTCTGACGTCGTCCATAGGGGCTGAAGATTTCAGCGACACCGTGGATCTGGGTTCCGGGGATGATTTCTGGGTCTCTAGGGACTCAGTTTTTGTCAATGATTTATGATTCTAACGAAGTCCATAGGCGCTGAAGATTTCAGCATCACCGTGGATCTGGGTTCCGGGGATGATTTCTAGGTCTCTAGGGACGCAGTTTTTGTCTTTAATTTATGAGTCTGACGTCGTCCATAGGGGCTGAAGATTTCAGCGACACCGTGGATCTGGGTTCCGGGGATGATTTCTGGGTCTCTAGGGACGCAGTTTTTGTCAGTGATTTATGAGTCTGACGTCGTCCATAGGGGCTGAAGATTTCAGCGTCACCGTGGATCTGGGTTCCTGGGATGATTTCTGGGTCTCTAGGGACGCAGTTTTTGTCTTTGATTTATGAGTCTCACGTCGTCCATAGGGGCTGAAGATTTCAGCGTCACCGTGGATCTGGGTTCCGGGGATGATTTCTGGGTCTCTAGGGACGCAGTTTTTGTCAGTGATTTATGAGTCTGACGTCGTCCATAGGGGCTGAAGATTTCAGCGTCACCGTGGATCTGGGTTCCGGGGATGATTTCTGGGTCTCTAGGGACTCAGTTTTTGTCAATGATTTATGATTCTCACGAAGTCCAGGGGCGCTGAAGATTTGAGCGTCACCCTGGATCTCGATTCCGGGGATGATTTCTGGGTCTCTAGGGACGCAGTTTTTGTCTTTGATTTATGAGTCTAACGTCGTCCATAGGGGCTGAAGATTTCAGCGACACCGTGGATCTGGGTTTCGGGGATGATTTCTGGGTCTCTAGGGACGCAGTTTTTGTCTTTGATTTATGAGTCTGACGTCGTCCATAGGGGCTGAAGATTTCAGCGACACCGTGGATCTGGGTTCCGGGGATGATTTCTGGGTCTCTAGGGACTCAGTTTTTGTCAATGATTTATGATTCTCACGAAGTCCAGGGGCGCTGAAGATTTCAGCGTCACCGTGGATCTGGGTTCCGGGGATGATTTCTGGGTCTCTAGGGACTCAGTTTTTGTCAATGATTTATGATTCTCACGAAGTCCAGGGGCGCTGAAGATTTCAGCGTCACCGTGGATCTGGGTTCCGGGGATGATTTCTGGGTCTCTAGGGACTCAGTTTTTGTCAGTGATTTATGAGTCTGACGTCGTCCATAGGGGCTGAAGATTTCAGCGTCACCGTGGATCTGGGTTCCTGGGATGATTTCTGGGTCTCTAGGGACGCAGTTTTCGTCTTTGATTTATGAGTCTGACGTCGTCCATAGGGGCTGAAGATTTCAGCGTCACCGTGGATCTGGGTTCCGGGGATGATTTTTGGGTCTCTAGGGACGCAGTTTTTGTCAGTGATTTATGAGTCTGACGTCGTCCATAGGGGCTGAAGATTTCAGCGTCACCGTGGATCTGGGTTCCGGGGATGATTTCTGGGTCTCTAGGGAAGCAGTTTTCGTCTTTGATTTATGAGTCTGACGTCGTCCATAGGGGCTGAAGATTTCAGCGTCACCGTGGATCTGGGTTCCGGGGATGATTTCTGGGTCTCTAGGGACTCAGTTTTTGTCAATGATTTATGATTCTCACGAAGTCCAGGGGCGCTGAAGATTTGAGCGTCACCCTGGATCTCGATTCCGGGGATGATTTCTGGGTCTCTAGGGACGCAGTTTTTGTCTTTGATTTATGAGTCTAAAGTCGTCCATAGGGGCTGAAGATTTCAGCGACACCGTGGATCTGGGTTTCGGGGATGATTTCTGGGTCTCTAGGGACGCAGTTTTTGTCTTTGATTTATGAGTCTGACGTCGTCCATAGGGGCTGAAGATTTCAGCGACACCGTGGATCTGGGTTCCGGGGATGATTTCTGGGTCTCTAGGGACTCAGTTTTTGTCAATGATTTATGATTCTCACGAAGTCCAGGGGCGCTGAAGATTTCAGCGTCACCGTGGATCTGGGTTCCGGGGATGATTTCTGGGTCTCTAGGGACTCAGTTTTTGTTAGTGATTTATGAGTCTGACGTCGTCCATAGGGGCTGAAGATTTCAGCGTCACCGTGGATCTGGGTTCCTGGGATGATTTCTGGGTCTCTAGGGACGCAGTTTTCGTCTTTGATTTATGAGTCTGACGTCGTCCATAGGGGCTGAAGATTTCAGCTTCACCGTGGATCTAGGTTCCGGGGATGATTTCTGGGTCTCTAGGGACTCAGTTTTTGTCAGCGATTTATGAGTCTGACGTCGTCCATAGGGGCTGAAGATTTCAGCGACACCGTGGATCTGGGTTCCGGGGATGATTTCTGGGTCTCTAGGGACTTAGTTTTTGTCAATGATTTATGATTCTAACGAAGTCCATAGGCGCTGAAGATTTCAGCATCACCGTGGATCTGGGTTCCGGGGATGATTTCTAGGTCTCTAGGGACGCAGTTTTTGTCTTTGATTTATGAGTCTGACGTCGTCCATAGGGGCTGAAGATTTCAGCGACACCGTGGATCTGGGTTCCGGGGATGATTTCTGGGTCTCTAGGGACGCAGTTTTTGTCAGTGATTTATGAGTCTGACGTCGTCCATAGGGGCTGAAGATTTCAGCGTCACCGTGGATCTGGGTTCCTGGGATGATTTCTGGGTCTCTAGGGACGCAGTTTTTGTCTTTGATTTATGAGTCTCACGTCGTCCATAGGGGCTGAAGATTTCAGCGTCACCGTGGATCTGGGTTCCGGGGATGATTTCTGGGTCTCTAGGGACGCAGTTTTTGTCAGTGATTTATGAGTCTGACGTCGTCCATAGGGGCTGAAGATTTCAGCGTCACCGTGGATCTGGGTTCCGGGGATGATTTCTGGGTCTCTAGGGACTCAGTTTTTGTCAATGATTTATGATTCTCACGAAGTCCAGGGGCGCTGAAGATTTGAGCGTCACCCTGGATCTCGATTCCGGGGATGATTTCTGGGTCTCTAGGGACGCAGTTTTTGTCTTTGATTTATGAGTCTAACGTCGTCCATAGGGGCTGAAGATTTCAGCGACACCGTGGATCTGGGTTTCGGGGATGATTTCTGGGTCTCTAGGGACGCAGTTTTTGTCTTTGATTTATGAGTCTGACGTCGTCCATAGGGGCTGAAGATTTCAGCGACACCGTGGATCTGGGTTCCGGGGATGATTTCTAGGTCTCTAGGGACGCAGTTTTTGTCTTTAATTTATGAGTCTGACGTCGTCCATAGGGGCTGAAGATTTCAGCGACACCGTGGATCTGGGTTCCGGGGATGATTTCTGGGTCTCTAGGGACGCAGTTTTTGTCAGTGATTTATGAGTCTGACGTCGTCCATAGGGGCTGAAGATTTCAGCGTCACCGTGGATCTGGGTTCCTGGGATGATTTCTGGGTCTCTAGGGACGCAGTTTTTGTCTTTGATTTATGAGTCTCACGTCGTCCATAGGGGCTGAAGATTTCAGCGTCACCGTGGATCTGGGTTCCGGGGATGATTTCTGGGTCTCTAGGGACGCAGTTTTTGTCAGTGATTTATGAGTCTGACGTCGTCCATAGGGGCTGAAGATTTCAGCGTCACCGTGGATCTGGGTTCCGGGGATGATTTCTGGGTCTCTAGGGACTCAGTTTTTGTCAATGATTTATGATTCTCACGAAGTCCAGGGGCGCTGAAGATTTGAGCGTCACCCTGGATCTCGATTCCGGGGATGATTTCTGGGTCTCTAGGGACGCAGTTTTTGTCTTTGATTTATGAGTCTAACGTCGTCCATAGGGGCTGAAGATTTCAGCGACACCGTGGATCTGGGTTTCGGGGATGTTTTCTGGGTCTCTAGGGACGCAGTTTTTGTCTTTGATTTATGAGTCTGACGTCGTCCATAGGGGCTGAAGATTTCAGCGACACCGTGGATCTGGGTTCCGGGGATGATTTCTGGGTCTCTAGGGACTCAGTTTTTGTCAATGATTTATGATTCTCACGAAGTCCAGGGGCGCTGAAGATTTCAGCGTCACCGTGGATCTGGGTTCCGGGGATGATTTCTGGGTCTCTAGGGACTCAGTTTTTGTCAATGATTTATGATTCTCACGAAGTCCAGGGGCGCTGAAGATTTCAGCGTCACCGTGGATCTGGGTTCCGGGGATGATTTCTGGGTCTCTAGGGACTCAGTTTTTGTCAGTGATTTATGAGTCTGACGTCGTCCATAGGGGCTGAAGATTTCAGCGTCACCGTGGATCTGGGTTCCTGGGATGATTTCTGGGTCTCTAGGGACGCAGTTTTCGTCTTTGATTTATGAGTCTGACGTCGTCCATAGGGGCTGAAGATTTCAGCGTCACCGTGGATCTGGGTTCCGGGGATGATTTTTGGGTCTCTAGGGACGCAGTTTTTGTCAGTGATTTATGAGTCTGACGTCGTCCATAGGGGCTGAAGATTTCAGCGTCACCGTGGATCTGGGTTCCGGGGATGATTTCTGGGTCTCTAGGGAAGCAGTTTTCGTCTTTGATTTATGAGTCTGACGTCGTCCATAGGGGCTGAAGATTTCAGCGTCACCGTGGATCTGGGTTCCGGGGATGATTTCTGGGTCTCTAGGGACTCAGTTTTTGTCAATGATTTATGATTCTCACGAAGTCCAGGGGCGCTGAAGATTTGAGCGTCACCCTGGATCTCGATTCCGGGGATGATTTCTGGGTCTCTAGGGACGCAGTTTTTGTCTTTGATTTATGAGTCTAAAGTCGTCCATAGGGGCTGAAGATTTCAGCGACACCGTGGATCTGGGTTTCGGGGATGATTTCTGGGTCTCTAGGGACGCAGTTTTTGTCTTTGATTTATGAGTCTGACGTCGTCCATAGGGGCTGAAGATTTCAGCGACACCGTGGATCTGGGTTCCGGGGATGATTTCTGGGTCTCTAGGGACTCAGTTTTTGTCAATGATTTATGATTCTCACGAAGTCCAGGGGCGCTGAAGATTTCAGCGTCACCGTGGATCTGGGTTCCGGGGATGATTTCTGGGTCTCTAGGGACTCAGTTTTTGTTAGTGATTTATGAGTCTGACGTCGTCCATAGGGGCTGAAGATTTCAGCGTCACCGTGGATCTGGGTTCCTGGGATGATTTCTGGGTCTCTAGGGACGCAGTTTTTGTCTTTGATTTATGAGTCTGACGTCGTCCATAGGGGCTGAAGATTTCAGCGTCACCGTGGATCTGGGTTCCGGGGATGATTTCTGGGTCTCTAGGGACTCAGTTTTTGTCAATGATTTATGATTCTCACGAAGTCCAGGGGCGCTGAAGATTTGAGCGTCACCCTGGATCTCGATTCCGGGGATGATTTCTGGGTCTCTAGGGACGCAGTTTTTGTCTTTGATTTATGAGTCTAAAGTCGTCCATAGGGGCTGAAGATTTCAGCGACACCGTGGATCTGGGTTTCGGGGATGATTTCTGGGTCTCTAGGGACGCAGTTTTTGTCTTTGATTTATGAGTCTGACGTCGTCCATAGGGGCTGAAGATTTCAGCGACACCGTGGATCTGGGTTCCGGGGATGATTTCTGGGTCTCTAGGGACTCAGTTTTTGTCAATGATTTATGATTCTCACGAAGTCCAGGGGCGCTGAAGATTTCAGCGTCACCGTGGATCTGGGTTCCGGGGATGATTTCTGGGTCTCTAGGGACTCAGTTTTTGTCAATGATTTATGATTCTCACGAAGTCCAGGGGCGCTGAAGATTTGAGCGTCACCCTGGATCTCGATTCCGGGGATGATTTCTGGGTCTCTAGGGACGCAGTTTTTGTCTTTGATTTATGAGTCTAACGTCGTCCATAGGGGCTGAAGATTTCAGCGACACCGTGGATCTGGGTTTCGGGGATGATTTCTGGGTCTCTAGGGACGCAGTTTTTGTCTTTGATTTATGAGTCTGACGTCGTCCATAGGGGCTGAAGATTTCAGCGACACCGTGGATCTGGGTTCCGGGGATGATTTCTGGGTCTCTAGGGACTCAGTTTTTGTCAATGATTTATGATTCTCACGAAGTCCAGGGGCGCTGAAGATTTCAGCGTCACCGTGGATCTGGGTTCCGGGGATGATTTCTGGGTCTCTAGGGACTCAGTTTTTGTCAATGATTTATGATTCTCACGAAGTCCAGGGGCGCTGAAGATTTCAGCGTCACCGTGGATCTGGGTTCCGGGGATGATTTCTGGGTCTCTAGGGACTCAGTTTTTGTCAGTGATTTATGAGTCTGACGTCGTCCATAGGGGCTGAAGATTTCAGCGTCACCGTGGATCTGGGTTCCTGGGATGATTTCTGGGTCTCTAGGGACGCAGTTTTCGTCTTTGATTTATGAGTCTGACGTCGTCCATAGGGGCTGAAGATTTCAGCGTCACCGTGGATCTGGGTTCCGGGGATGATTTTTGGGTCTCTAGGGACGCAGTTTTTGTCAGTGATTTATGAGTCTGACGTCGTCCATAGGGGCTGAAGATTTCAGCGTCACCGTGGATCTGGGTTCCGGGGATGATTTCTGGGTCTCTAGGGAAGCAGTTTTCGTCTTTGATTTATGAGTCTGACGTCGTCCATAGGGGCTGAAGATTTCAGCGTCACCGTGGATCTGGGTTCCGGGGATGATTTCTGGGTCTCTAGGGACTCAGTTTTTGTCAATGATTTATGATTCTCACGAAGTCCAGGGGCGCTGAAGATTTGAGCGTCACCCTGGATCTCGATTCCGGGGATGATTTCTGGGTCTCTAGGGACGCAGTTTTTGTCTTTGATTTATGAGTCTAAAGTCGTCCATAGGGGCTGAAGATTTCAGCGACACCGTGGATCTGGGTTTCGGGGATGATTTCTGGGTCTCTAGGGACGCAGTTTTTGTCTTTGATTTATGAGTCTGACGTCGTCCATAGGGGCTGAAGATTTCAGCGACACCGTGGATCTGGGTTCCGGGGATGATTTCTGGGTCTCTAGGGACTCAGTTTTTGTCAATGATTTATGATTCTCACGAAGTCCAGGGGCGCTGAAGATTTCAGCGTCACCGTGGATCTGGGTTCCGGGGATGATTTCTGGGTCTCTAGGGACTCAGTTTTTGTTAGTGATTTATGAGTCTGACGTCGTCCATAGGGGCTGAAGATTTCAGCGTCACCGTGGATCTGGGTTCCTGGGATGATTTCTGGGTCTCTAGGGACGCAGTTTTCGTCTTTGATTTATGAGTCTGACGTCGTCCATAGGGGCTGAAGATTTCAGCTTCACCGTGGATCTAGGTTCCGGGGATGATTTCTGGGTCTCTAGGGACTCAGTTTTTGTCAGCGATTTATGAGTCTGACGTCGTCCATAGGGGCTGAAGATTTCAGCGACACCGTGGATCTGGGTTCCGGGGATGATTTCTGGGTCTCTAGGGACTCAGTTTTTGTCAATGATTTATGATTCTAACGAAGTCCATAGGCGCTGAAGATTTCAGCATCACCGTGGATCTGGGTTCCGGGGATGATTTCTAGGTCTCTAGGGACGCAGTTTTTGTCTTTGATTTATGAGTCTGACGTCGTCCATAGGGGCTGAAGATTTCAGCGACACCGTGGATCTGGGTTCCGGGGATGATTTCTGGGTCTCTAGGGACGCAGTTTTTGTCAGTGATTTATGAGTCTGACGTCGTCCATAGGGGCTGAAGATTTCAGCGTCACCGTGGATCTGGGTTCCTGGGATGATTTCTGGGTCTCTAGGGACGCAGTTTTTGTCTTTGATTTATGAGTCTCACGTCGTCCATAGGGGCTGAAGATTTCAGCGTCACCGTGGATCTGGGTTCCGGGGATGATTTCTGGGTCTCTAGGGACGCAGTTTTTGTCAGTGATTTATGAGTCTGACGTCGTCCATAGGGGCTGAAGATTTCAGCGTCACCGTGGATCTGGGTTCCGGGGATGATTTCTGGGTCTCTAGGGACTCAGTTTTTGTCAATGATTTATGATTCTCACGAAGTCCAGGGGCGCTGAAGATTTGAGCGTCACCCTGGATCTCGATTCCGGGGATGATTTCTGGGTCTCTAGGGACGCAGTTTTTGTCTTTGATTTATGAGTCTAACGTCGTCCATAGGGGCTGAAGATTTCAGCGACACCGTGGATCTGGGTTTCGGGGATGATTTCTGGGTCTCTAGGGACGCAGTTTTTGTCTTTGATTTATGAGTCTGACGTCGTCCATAGGGGCTGAAGATTTCAGCGACACCGTGGATCTGGGTTCCGGGGATGATTTCTGGGTCTCTAGGGACTCAGTTTTTGTCAATGATTTATGATTCTCACGAAGTCCAGGGGCGCTGAAGATTTCAGCGTCACCGTGGATCTGGGTTCCGGGGATGATTTCTGGGTCTCTAGGGACTCAGTTTTTGTCAGTGATTTATGAGTCTGACGTCGTCCATAGGGGCTGAAGATTTCAGCGTCACCGTGGATCTGGGTTCCTGGGATGATTTCTGGGTCTCTAGGGACGCAGTTTTCGTCTTTGATTTATGAGTCTGACGTCGTCCATAGGGGCTGAAGATTTCAGCGTCACCGTGGATCTGGGTTCCGGGGATGATTTTTGGGTCTCTAGGGACGCAGTTTTTGTCAGTGATTTATGAGTCTGACGTCGTCCATAGGGGCTGAAGATTTCAGCGTCACCGTGGATCTGGGTTCCGGGGATGATTTCTGGGTCTCTAGGGAAGCAGTTTTCGTCTTTGATTTATGAGTCTGACGTCGTCCATAGGGGCTGAAGATTTCAGCTTCACCGTGGATCTAGGTTCCGGGGATGATTTCTGGGTCTCTAGGGACTCAGTTTTTGTCAATGATTTATGATTCTCACGAAGTCCAGGGGCGCTGAAGATTTGAGCGTCACCCTGGATCTCGATTCCGAGGATGATTTCTGGGTCTCTAGGGACGCAGTTTTTGTCTTTGATTTATGAGTCTAACGTCGTCCATAGGGGCTGAAGATTTCAGCGACACCGTGGATCTGGGTTTCGGGGATGATTTCTGGGTCTCTAGGGACGCAGTTTTTGTCTTTGATTTATGAGTCTGACGTCGTCCATAGGGGCTGAAGATTTCAGCGACACCGTGGATCTGGGTTCCGGGGATGATTTCTGGGTCTCTAGGGACTCAGTTTTTGTCAATGATTTATGATTCTCACGAAGTCAAGGGGCGCTGAAGATTTCAGCGTCACCGTGGATCTGGGTTCCGGGGATGATTTCTGGGTCTCTAGGGACTCAGTTTTTGTCAGTGATTTATGAGTCTGACGTCGTCCATAGGGGCTGAAGATTTCAGCGTCACCGTGGATCTGGGTTCCTGGGATGATTTCTGGGTCCCTAGGGACGCAGTTTTCGTCTTTGATTTATGAGTCTGACGTCGTCCAAAGGGGCTGAAGATTTCAGCGTCACCGTGGATCTGGGTTCCGGGGATGATTTTTGGGTCTCTAGGGACGCAGTTTTTGTCTTTGATTTATGAGTCTAACGTCGTCCATAGGGGCTGAAGATTTCAGCGTCACCGTGGATCTGGGTTCCTGGGATGATTTCTGGGTCTCTAGGGACGCAGTTTTTGTCTTTGATTTATGAGTCTGACGTCGTCCATAGGGGCTGAAGATTTCAGCGACACCGTGGATCTGGGTTCCGGGGATGATTTCTGGGTCTCTAGGGACGCAGTTTTTGTCAGTGATTTATGAGTCTGACGTCGTCCATAGGGGCTGAAGATTTCAGCGTCACCGTGGATCTGGGTTCCTGGGATGATTTCTGGGTCTCTAGGGACGCAGTTTTTGTCTTTGATTTATGAGTCTCACGTCGTCCATAGGGGCTGAAGATTTCAGCGTCACCGTGGATCTGGGTTCCGGGGATGATTTCTGGGTCTCTAGGGACGCAGTTTTTGTCAGTGATTTATGAGTCTGACGTCGTCCATAGGGGCTGAAGATTTCAGCGTCACCGTGGATCTGGGTTCCGGGGATGATTTCTGGGTCTCTAGGGACTCAGTTTTTGTCAATGATTTATGATTCTCACGAAGTCCAGGGGCGCTGAAGATTTGAGCGTCACCCTGGATCTCGATTCCGGGGATGATTTCTGGGTCTCTAGGGACGCAGTTTTTGTCTTTGATTTATGAGTCTAACGTCGTCCATAGGGGCTGAAGATTTCAGCGACACCGTGGATCTGGGTTTCGGGGATGATTTCTGGGTCTCTAGGGACGCAGTTTTTGTCTTTGATTTATGAGTCTGACGTCGTCCATAGGGGCTGAAGATTTCAGCGACACCGTGGATCTGGGTTCCGGGGATGATTTCTGGGTCTCTAGGGACTCAGTTTTTGTCAATGATTTATGATTCTCACGAAGTCCAGGGGCGCTGAAGATTTCAGCGTCACCGTGGATCTGGGTTCCGGGGATGATTTCTGGGTCTCTAGGGACTCAGTTTTTGTCAGTGATTTATGAGTCTGACGTCGTCCATAGGGGCTGAAGATTTCAGCGTCACCGTGGATCTGGGTTCCTGGGATGAGTTCTGGGTCTCTAGGGACGCAGTTTTCGTCTTTGATTTATGAGTCTGACGTCGTCCATAGGGGCTGAAGATTTCAGCGTCACCGTGGATCTGGGTTCCGGGGATGATTTTTGGGTCTCTAGGGACGCAGTTTTTGTCAGTGATTTATGAGTCTGACGTCGTCCATAGGGGCTGAAGATTTCAGCGTCACCGTGGATCTGGGTTCCGGGGATGATTTCTGGGTCTCTAGGGACGCAGTTTTTGTCAGTGATTTATGAGTCTGACGTCGTCCATAGGGGCTGAAGATTTCAGCGTCACCGTGGATCTGGGTTCCGGGGATGATTTCTGGGTCTCTAGGGAAGCAGTTTTCGTCTTTGATTTATGAGTCTGACGTCGTCCATAGGGGCTGAAGATTTCAGCGTCACCGTGGATCTGGGTTCCGGGGATGATTTCTGGGTCTCTAGGGACGCAGTTTTTATCAGTGATTTATGAGTCTGACGTTGTCCATAGGGGCTGAAGATTTCAGCGTCACCGTGGATCTGGGTTCCTGGGATGAGTTCTGGGTCTCTAGGGACGCAGTTTTCGTCTTTGATTTATGAGTCTGACGTCGTCCATAGGGGCTGAAGATTTCAGCGTCACCGTGGATCTGGGTTCCGGGGATGATTTTT
The DNA here is from genome assembly GCA_033617975.1 of Populus alba x Populus glandulosa. Lineage (NCBI taxonomy): Eukaryota > Viridiplantae > Streptophyta > Magnoliopsida > Malpighiales > Salicaceae > Populus > Populus alba x Populus glandulosa. The sequence continues at coordinate 8,880,780 of CM066155.1, read as the reverse complement.
GGGTCTCTAGGGACGCAGTTTTTGTCAGTGATTTATGAGTCTGACGTCGTCCATAGGGGCTGAAGATTTCAGCGTCACCGTGGATCTGGGTTCCGGGGATGATTTCTGGGTCTCTAGGGACGCAGTTTTTGTCAGTGATTTATGAGTCTGACGTCGTCCATAGGGGCTGAAGATTTCAGCGTCACCGTGGATCTGGGTTCCGGGGATGATTTCTGGGTCTCTAGTGAAGCAGTTTTCGTCTTTGATTTATGAGTCTGACGTCGTCCATAGGGGCTGAAGATTTCAGCCTCACCGTGGATCTGGGTTCCGGGGATGATTTCTGGGTCTCTAGGGACTCAGTTTTTGTCAGTGATTTATGAGTCTGACGTCGTCCATAGGGGCTGAAGATTTCAGCGTCACCGTGGATCTGGGTTCCTGGGATGATTTCTGGGTCTCTAGGGACGCAGTTTTCGTCTTTGATTTATGAGTCTGACGTCGTCCATAGGGGCTGAAGATTTCAGCGTCACCGTGGATCTGGGTTCCGGGGATGATTTTTGGGTCTCTAGGGACGCAGTTTTTGTCAGTGATTTATGAGTCTGACGTCGTCCATAGGGGCTGAAGATTTCAGCGTCACCGTGGATCTGGGTTCCGGGGATGATTTCTGGGTCTCTAGGGAAGCAGTTTTCGTCTTTGATTTATGAGTCTGACGTCGTCCATAGGGGCTGAAGATTTCAGCGTCACCGTGGATCTGGGTTCCGGGGATGATTTCTGGGTCTCTAGGGAAGCAGTTTTCGTCTTTGATTTATGAGTCTGACGTCGTCCATAGGGGCTGAAGATTTCAGCGTCACCGTGGATCTGGGTTCCGGGGATGATTTTTGGGTCTCTAGGGACGCAGTTTTTGTCAGTGATTTATGAGTCTGACGTCGTCCATAGGGGCTGAAGATTTCAGCGTCACCGTGGATCTGGGTTCCGGGGATGATTTCTGGGTCTCTAGGGAAGCAGTTTTCGTCTTTGATTTATGAGTCTGACGTCGTCCATAGGGGCTGAAGATTTCAGCGTCACCGTGGATCTGGGTTCCGGGGATGATTTCTGGGTCTCTAGGGAAGCAGTTTTCGTCTTTGATTTATGAGTCTGACGTCGTCCATAGGGGCTGAAGATTTCAGCGTCACCGTGGATCTGGGTTCCGGGGATGATTTTTGGGTCTCTAGGGACGCAGTTTTTGTCAGTGATTTATGAGTCTGACGTCGTCCATAGGGGCTGAAGATTTCAGCGTCACCGTGGATCTGGGTTCCGGGGATGATTTCTGGGTCTCTAGGGAAGCAGTTTTCGTCTTTGATTTATGAGTCTGACGTCGTCCATAGGGGCTGAAGATTTCAGCATCACCGTGGATCTAGGTTCCGGGGATGATTTCTGGGTCTCTAGGGACTCAGTTTTTGTCATTGATTTATGATTCTAATGAAGTCCATAGGCGCTGAAGATTTCAGCGTCACCGTGGATCTGGGTTCCGGGGATGATTTCTGGGTCTCTAGGGACGTAGTTTTCGTCTTTGATTTATGAGTCTGACGTCGTCCATAGGGGCTGAAGATTTCAGCGACACCGTGGATCTGGGTTCCGGGGATGATTTCTGGGTCTCTAGGGAAGCAGTTTTCGTCTTTGATTTATGAGTCTGACGTCGTCCATAGGGGCTGAAGATTTCAGCGTCACCGTGGATCTGGGTTCCGGGGATGATTTTTGGGTCTCTAGGGACGCAGTTTTTGTCAGTGATTTATGAGTCTGACGTCGTCCATAGGGGCTGAAGATTTCAGCGTCACCGTGGATCTGGGTTCCTGGGATGATTTCTGGGTCCCTAGGGACGCAGTTTTCGTCTTTGATTTATGAGTCTGACGTCGTCCAAAGGGGCTGAAGATTTCAGCGTCACCGTGGATCTGGGTTCCGGGGATGATTTTTGGGTCTCTAGGGACGCAGTTTTTGTCAGTGATTTATGAGTCTGACGTCGTCCATAGGGGCTGAAGATTTCAGCGTCACCGTGGATCTGGGTTCCTGGGATGATTTCTGGGTCTCTAGGGACGCAGTTTTTGTCTTTGATTTATGAGTCTGACGTCGTCCATAGGGGCTGAAGATTTCAGCGACACCGTGGATCTGGGTTCCGGGGATGATTTCTGGGTCTCTAGGGACGCAGTTTTTGTCAGTGATTTATGAGTCTGACGTCGTCCATAGGGGCTGAAGATTTCAGCGTCACCGTGGATCTGGGTTCCTGGGATGATTTCTGGGTCTCTAGGGACGCAGTTTTTGTCTTTGATTTATGAGTCTCACGTCGTCCATAGGGGCTGAAGATTTCAGCGTCACCGTGGATCTGGGTTCCGGGGATGATTTCTGGGTCTCTAGGGACGCAGTTTTTGTCAGTGATTTATGAGTCTGACGTCGTCCATAGGGGCTGAAGATTTCAGCGTCACCGTGGATCTGGGTTCCGGGGATGATTTCTGGGTCTCTAGGGACTCAGTTTTTGTCAATGATTTATGATTCTCACGAAGTCCAGGGGCGCTGAAGATTTGAGCGTCACCCTGGATCTCGATTCCGGGGATGATTTCTGGGTCTCTAGGGACGCAGTTTTTGTCTTTGATTTATGAGTCTAACGTCGTCCATAGGGGCTGAAGATTTCAGCGACACCGTGGATCTGGGTTTCGGGGATGATTTCTGGGTCTCTAGGGACGCAGTTTTTGTCTTTGATTTATGAGTCTGACGTCGTCCATAGGGGCTGAAGATTTCAGCGACACCGTGGATCTGGGTTCCGGGGATGATTTCTGGGTCTCTAGGGACTCAGTTTTTGTCAATGATTTATGATTCTCACGAAGTCCAGGGGCGCTGAAGATTTCAGCGTCACCGTGGATCTGGGTTCCGGGGATGATTTCTGGGTCTCTAGGGACTCAGTTTTTGTCAGTGATTTATGAGTCTGACGTCGTCCATAGGGGCTGAAGATTTCAGCGTCACCGTGGATCTGGGTTCCTGGGATGAGTTCTGGGTCTCTAGGGACGCAGTTTTCGTCTTTGATTTATGAGTCTGACGTCGTCCATAGGGGCTGAAGATTTCAGCGTCACCGTGGATCTGGGTTCCGGGGATGATTTTTGGGTCTCTAGGGACGCAGTTTTTGTCAGTGATTTATGAGTCTGACGTCGTCCATAGGGGCTGAAGATTTCAGCGTCACCGTGGATCTGGGTTCCGGGGATGATTTCTGGGTCTCTAGGGACGCAGTTTTTGTCAGTGATTTATGAGTCTGACGTCGTCCATAGGGGCTGAAGATTTCAGCGTCACCGTGGATCTGGGTTCCGGGGATGATTTCTGGGTCTCTAGGGAAGCAGTTTTCGTCTTTGATTTATGAGTCTGACGTCGTCCATAGGGGCTGAAGATTTCAGCGTCACCGTGGATCTGGGTTCCGGGGATGATTTCTGGGTCTCTAGGGACGCAGTTTTTATCAGTGATTTATGAGTCTGACGTTGTCCATAGGGGCTGAAGATTTCAGCGTCACCGTGGATCTGGGTTCCTGGGATGAGTTCTGGGTCTCTAGGGACGCAGTTTTCGTCTTTGATTTATGAGTCTGACGTCGTCCATAGGGGCTGAAGATTTCAGCGTCACCGTGGATCTGGGTTCCGGGGATGATTTTTGGGTCTCTAGGGACGCAGTTTTTGTCAGTGATTTATGAGTCTGACGTCGTCCATAGGGGCTGAAGATTTCAGCGTCACCGTGGATCTGGGTTCCGGGGATGATTTCTGGGTCTCTAGGGACGCAGTTTTTGTCAGTGATTTATGAGTCTGACGTCGTCCATAGGGGCTGAAGATTTCAGCGTCACCGTGGATCTGGGTTCCGGGGATGATTTCTGGGTCTCTAGTGAAGCAGTTTTCGTCTTTGATTTATGAGTCTGACGTCGTCCATAGGGGCTGAAGATTTCAGCCTCACCGTGGATCTGGGTTCCGGGGATGATTTCTGGGTCTCTAGGGACTCAGTTTTTGTCAGTGATTTATGAGTCTGACGTCGTCCATAGGGGCTGAAGATTTCAGCGTCACCGTGGATCTGGGTTCCTGGGATGATTTCTGGGTCTCTAGGGACGCAGTTTTCGTCTTTGATTTATGAGTCTGACGTCGTCCATAGGGGCTGAAGATTTCAGCGTCACCGTGGATCTGGGTTCCGGGGATGATTTTTGGGTCTCTAGGGACGCAGTTTTTGTCAGTGATTTATGAGTCTGACGTCGTCCATAGGGGCTGAAGATTTCAGCGTCACCGTGGATCTGGGTTCCGGGGATGATTTCTGGGTCTCTAGGGAAGCAGTTTTCGTCTTTGATTTATGAGTCTGACGTCGTCCATAGGGGCTGAAGATTTCAGCGTCACCGTGGATCTGGGTTCCGGGGATGATTTCTGGGTCTCTAGGGAAGCAGTTTTCGTCTTTGATTTATGAGTCTGACGTCGTCCATAGGGGCTGAAGATTTCAGCGTCACCGTGGATCTGGGTTCCGGGGATGATTTTTGGGTCTCTAGGGACGCAGTTTTTGTCAGTGATTTATGAGTCTGACGTCGTCCATAGGGGCTGAAGATTTCAGCGTCACCGTGGATCTGGGTTCCGGGGATGATTTCTGGGTCTCTAGGGAAGCAGTTTTCGTCTTTGATTTATGAGTCTGACGTCGTCCATAGGGGCTGAAGATTTCAGCGTCACCGTGGATCTGGGTTCCGGGGATGATTTCTGGGTCTCTAGGGAAGCAGTTTTCGTCTTTGATTTATGAGTCTGACGTCGTCCATAGGGGCTGAAGATTTCAGCGTCACCGTGGATCTGGGTTCCGGGGATGATTTTTGGGTCTCTAGGGACGCAGTTTTTGTCAGTGATTTATGAGTCTGACGTCGTCCATAGGGGCTGAAGATTTCAGCGTCACCGTGGATCTGGGTTCCGGGGATGATTTCTGGGTCTCTAGGGAAGCAGTTTTCGTCTTTGATTTATGAGTCTGACGTCGTCCATAGGGGCTGAAGATTTCAGCATCACCGTGGATCTAGGTTCCGGGGATGATTTCTGGGTCTCTAGGGACTCAGTTTTTGTCATTGATTTATGATTCTAATGAAGTCCATAGGCGCTGAAGATTTCAGCGTCACCGTGGATCTGGGTTCCGGGGATGATTTCTGGGTCTCTAGGGACGTAGTTTTCGTCTTTGATTTATGAGTCTGACGTCGTCCATAGGGGCTGAAGATTTCAGCGACACCGTGGATCTGGGTTCCGGGGATGATTTCTGGGTCTCTAGGGACTCAGTTTTTGTCATTGATTTTTGATTCTAACGAAGTCCATAGGCGCTAAAGATTTCAGCATCACCGTGGATCTGGGTTCCGGGGATGATTTCTGGGTCTCTAGGGACGCAGTTTTTGTCTTTGATTTATGAGTCTGACGTCGTCCATAGGGGCTGAAGATTTCAGCGACACCGTGGATCTGGGTGCCGGGGATGATTTCTGGGTCTCTAGGGACGCAGTTTTTGTCTTTGATTTATGAGTCTGACGTCGTCCATAGGGGCTGAAGATTTCAGCGACACCGTGGATCTGGGTTCCGGGGATGATTTCTGGGTCTCTAGGGACTCAGTTTTTGTCAATGATTTATGATTCTCACGAAGTCCAGGGGCGCTGAAGATTTCAGCGTCACCGTGGATCTGGGTTCCGGGGATGATTTCTGGGTCTCTAGGGACGCAGTTTTCGTCTTTGATTTATGAGTCTGACGTCGTCCATAGGGGCTGAAGATTTCAGCGACACCGTGGATCTGGGTTCCGGGGATGATTTCTGGGTCTCTAGGGACTCAGTTTTTGTCAATGATTTATGATTCTAACGAAGTCCATAGGCGCTGAAGATTTCAGCATCACCGTGGATCTGGGTTCCGGGGATGATTTCTGGGTCTCTAGGGACGCAGTTTTTGTCTTTGATTTGTGAGTCTGACGTCGTCCATAGGGGCTGAAGATTTCAGCGACACCGTGGATCTGGGTTCCGGGGATGATTTCTGGGTCTCTAGGGACTCAGTTTTTGTCAGTGATTTATGAGTCTGACGTCGTCCATAGGGGCTGAAGATTTCAGCGTCACCGTGGATCTGGGTTCCTGGGATGATTTCTGGGTCTCTAGGGACGCAGTTTTCGTCTTTGATTTATGAGTCTGACGTCGTCCATAGGGGCTGAAGATTTCAGCGTCACCGTGGATCTGGGTTCCGGGGATGATTTTTGGGTCTCTAGGGACGCAGTTTTTGTCAGTGATTTATGAGTCTGACGTCGTCCATAGGGGCTGAAGATTTCAGCGTCACCGTGGATCTGGGTTCCGGGGATGATTTCTGGGTCTCTAGGGAAGCAGTTTTCGTCTTTGATTTATGAGTCTGACGTCGTCCATAGGGGCTGAAGATTTCAGCGTCACCGTGGATCTGGGTTCCGGGGATGATTTCTGGGTCTCTAGGGAAGCAGTTTTCGTCTTTGATTTATGAGTCTGACGTCGTCCATAGGGGCTGAAGATTTCAGCGTCACCGTGGATCTGGGTTCCGGGGATGATTTTTGGGTCTCTAGGGACGCAGTTTTTGTCAGTGATTTATGAGTCTGACGTCGTCCATAGGGGCTGAAGATTTCAGCGTCACCGTGGATCTGGGTTCCGGGGATGATTTCTGGGTCTCTAGGGAAGCAGTTTTCGTCTTTGATTTATGAGTCTGACGTCGTCCATAGGGGCTGAAGATTTCAGCGTCACCGTGGATCTGGGTTCCGGGGATGATTTCTGGGTCTCTAGGGAAGCAGTTTTCGTCTTTGATTTATGAGTCTGACGTCGTCCATAGGGGCTGAAGATTTCAGCGTCACCGTGGATCTGGGTTCCGGGGATGATTTTTGGGTCTCTAGGGACGCAGTTTTTGTCAGTGATTTATGAGTCTGACGTCGTCCATAGGGGCTGAAGATTTCAGCGTCACCGTGGATCTGGGTTCCGGGGATGATTTCTGGGTCTCTAGGGAAGCAGTTTTCGTCTTTGATTTATGAGTCTGACGTCGTCCATAGGGGCTGAAGATTTCAGCATCACCGTGGATCTAGGTTCCGGGGATGATTTCTGGGTCTCTAGGGACTCAGTTTTTGTCATTGATTTATGATTCTAATGAAGTCCATAGGCGCTGAAGATTTCAGCGTCACCGTGGATCTGGGTTCCGGGGATGATTTCTGGGTCTCTTGGGACGTAGTTTTCGTCTTTGATTTATGAGTCTGACGTCGTCCATAGGGGCTGAAGATTTCAGCGACACCGTGGATCTGGGTTCCGGGGATGATTTCTGGGTCTCTAGGGACTCAGTTTTTGTCATTGATTTTTGATTCTAACGAAGTCCATAGGCGCTAAAGATTTCAGCATCACCGTGGATCTGGGTTCCGGGGATGATTTCTGGGTCTCTAGGGACGCAGTTTTTGTCTTTGATTTATGAGTCTGACGTCGTCCATAGGGGCTGAAGATTTCAGCGACACCGTGGATCTGGGTGCCGGGGATGATTTCTGGGTCTCTAGGGACGCAGTTTTTGTCTTTGATTTATGAGTCTGACGTCGTCCATAGGGGCTGAAGATTTCAGCGACACCGTGGATCTGGGTTCCGGGGATGATTTCTGGGTCTCTAGGGACTCAGTTTTTGTCAATGATTTATGATTCTCACGAAGTCCAGGGGCGCTGAAGATTTCAGCGTCACCGTGGATCTGGGTTCCGGGGATGATTTCTGGGTCTCTAGGGACGCAGTTTTCGTCTTTGATTTATGAGTCTGACGTCGTCCATAGGGGCTGAAGATTTCAGCGACACCGTGGATCTGGGTTCCGGGGATGATTTCTGGGTCTCTAGGGACTCAGTTTTTGTCAATGATTTATGATTCTAACGAAGTCCATAGGCGCTGAAGATTTCAGCATCACCGTGGATCTGGGTTCCGGGGATGATTTCTGGGTCTCTAGGGACGCAGTTTTTGTCTTTGATTTGTGAGTCTGACGTCGTCCATAGGGGCTGAAGATTTCAGCGACACCGTGGATCTGGGTTCCGGGGATGATTTCTGGGTCTCTAGGGACTCAGTTTTTGTCAGTGATTTATGAGTCTGACGTCGTCCATAGGCGCTGAAGATTTCAGCATCACCGTGGATCTGGGTTCCGGGGATGATTTCTGGGTCTCTAGGGACGCAGTTTTTGTCTTTGATTTATGAGTCTGACGTCGTCCATAGGGGCTGAAGATTTCAGCGACACCGTGGATCTGGGTTCCGGGGATGATTTCTGGGTCTCTAGGGACTCAGTTTTTGTCAATGATTTATGATTCTCACGAAGTCCAGGGGCGCTGAAGATTTCAGCGTCACCGTGGATCTGGGTTCCGGGGATGATTTCTGGGTCTCTAGGGACGCAGTTTTCGTCTTTGATTTATGAGTCTGACGTCGTCCATAGGGGCTGAAGATTTCAGCGACACCGTGGATCTGGGTTCCGGGGATGATTTCTGGGTCTCTAGGGACTCAGTTTTTGTCAATGATTTATGATTCTAACGAAGTCCATAGGCGCTGAAGATTTCAGCATCACCGTGGATCTGGGTTCCGGGGATGATTTCTGGGTCTCTAGGGACGCAGTTTTTGTCTTTGATTTGTGAGTCTGACGTCGTCCATAGGGGCTGAAGATTTCAGCGACACCGTGGATCTGGGTTCCGGGGATGATTTCTGGGTCTCTAGGGACTCAGTTTTTGTCAGTGATTTATGAGTCTGACGTCGTCCATAGGCGCTGAAGATTTCAGCATCACCGTGGATCTGGGTTCCGGGGATGATTTCTGGGTCTCTAGGGACGCAGTTTTTGTCTTTGATTTATGAGTCTGACGTCGTCCATAGGGGCTGAAGATTTCAGCGACACCGTGGATCTGGGTTCCGGGGATGATTTCTGGGTCTCTAGGGACGCAGTTTTTGTCAGTGATTTATGAGTCTGACGTCGTCCATAGGGGCTGAAGATTTCAGCGTCACCGTGGATCTGGGTTCCTGGGATGATTTCTGGGTCTCTAGGGACGCAGTTTTTGTCTTTGATTTATGAGTCTCACGTCGTCCATAGGGGCTGAAGATTTCAGCGTCACCGTGGATCTGGGTTCCGGGGATGATTTCTGGGTCTCTAGGGACGCAGTTTTTGTCAATGATTTATGAGTCTGACGTCGTCCATAGGGGCTGAAGATTTCAGCGTCACCGTGGATCTGGGTTCCGGGGATGATTTCTGGGTCTCTAGGGACTCAGTTTTTGTCAATGATTTATGATTCTCACGAAGTCCAGGGGCGCTGAAGATTTGAGCGTCACCCTGGATCTCGATTCCGGGGATGATTTCTGGGTCTCTAGGGACGCAGTTTTTGTCTTTGATTTATGAGTCTGACGTCGTCCATAGGGGCTGAAGATTTCAGCGACACCGTGGATCTGGGTTTCGGGGATGATTTCTGGGTCTCTAGGGACGCAGTTTTTGTCTTTGATTTATGAGTCTGACGTCGTCCATAGGGGCTGAAGATTTCAGCGACACCGTGGATCTGGGTTCCGGGGATGATTTCTGGGTCTCTAGGGACTCAGTTTTTGTCAATGATTTATGATTCTCACGAAGTCCAGGGGCGCTGAAGATTTCAGCGTCACCGTGGATCTGGGTTCCGGGGATGATTTCTGGGTCTCTAGGGACTCAGTTTTTGTCAATGATTTATGATTCTCACGAAGTCCAGGGGCGCTGAAGATTTGAGCGTCACCCTGGATCTCGATTCCGGGGATGATTTCTGGGTCTCTAGGGACGCAGTTTTTGTCTTTGATTTATGAGTCTGACGTCGTCCATAGGGGCTGAAGATTTCAGCGACACCGTGGATCTGGGTTTCGGGGATGATTTCTGGGTCTCTAGGGACGCAGTTTTTGTCTTTGATTTATGAGTCTGACGTCGTCCATAGGGGCTGAAGATTTCAGCGACACCGTGGATCTGGGTTCCGGGGATGATTTCTGGGTCTCTAGGGACTCAGTTTTTGTCAATGATTTATGATTCTCACGAAGTCCAGGGGCGCTGAAGATTTCAGCGTCACCGTGGATCTGGGTTCCGGGGATGATTTCTGGGTCTCTAGGGACTCAGTTTTTGTCAGTGATTTATGAGTCTGACGTCGTCCATAGGGGCTGAAGATTTCAGCGTCACCGTGGATCTGGGTTCCTGGGATGATTTCTAGGTCTCTAGGGACGCAGTTTTCGTCTTTGATTTATGAGTCTGACGTCGTCCATAGGGGCTGAAGATTTCAGCGTCACCGTGGATCTGGGTTCCGGGGATGATTTCTGGGTCTCTAGGGACGCAGTTTTCGTCTTTGATTTATGAGTCTGACGTCGTCCATAGGGGCTGAAGATTTCAGCGACACCGTGGATCTGGGTTCCGGGGATGATTTCTGGGTCTCTAGGGACGCAGTTTTCGTCTTTGATTTATGAGTCTGACGTCGTCCATAGGGGCTGAAGATTTCAGCGACACCGTGGATCTGGGTTCCAGGGATGATTTCTGGGTCTCTAGGGACTCAGTTTTTGTCTTTGATTTATGAGTCTGACGTCGTCCATAGGGGCTGAAGATTTCAGCGTCACCGTGGATCTGGGTTCCGGGGATGATTTCTGGGTCTCTAGGGACTCAGTTTTTGTCGGTGATTTATGATTCTAACGAAGTCCATAGGGGCTGAAGATTTCAGCGTCACCGTGGATCTGGGTTCCGGGGATGATTTCTGGGTCTCTAGGGACGCAGTTTTTGTCTTTGATTTATGAGTCTGACGTCGTCCATAGGGGCTGAAGATTTCAGCGTCACCGTGGATCTGGGTTCCGGGGATGATTTCTGGGTCTCTAGGGACGCAGTTTTTGTCTTTGATTTATGAGTCTGACGTCGTCCATAGGGGCTGAAGATTTCAGCGTCACCGTGGATCTGGGTTCCGGGGATGATTTCTGGGTCTCTAGGGACTCAGTTTTTGTCGGTGATTTATGATTCTAACGAAGTCCATAGGGGCTGAAGATTTCAGCGTCACCGTGGATCTGGGTTCCGGGGATGATTTCTGGGTCTCTAGGGACGCAGTTTTTGTCTTTGATTTATGAGTCTGACGTCGTCCATAGGGGCTGAAGATTTCAGCGTCACCGTGGATCTGGGTTCCGGGGATGATTTCTGGGTCTCTAGGGACGCAGTTTTTGTCTTTGATTTATGAGTCTGACGTCGTCCATAGGGGCTGAAGATTTCAGCGTCATCGTGGATCTGGGTTCCGGGGATGATTTCTGGGTCTCTAGGGACTCAGTTTTTGTCGGTGATTTATGATTCTAACGAAGTCCATAGGGGCTGAAGATTTCAGCGTCACCGTGGATCTGGGTTCCGGGGATGATTTCTGGGTCTCTAGGGACGCAGTTTTTGTCTTTGATTTATGAGTCTGACGTCGTCCATAGGGGCTGAAGATTTCAGCGTCACCGTGGATCTGGGTTCCGGGGATGATTTCTGGGTCTCTAGGGACTCAGTTTTTGTCGGTGATTTATGATTCTAACGAAGTCCATAGGGGCTGAAGATTTCAGCGTCACCGTGGATCTGGGTTCCGGGGATGATTTCTGGGTCTCTAGGGACTCAGTTTTTGTCTTTGATTTATGAGTCTGACGTCGTCCATAGGGGCTGAAGATTTCAGCGTCACCGTGGATCTGGGTTCCGGGGATGATTTCTGGGTCTCTAGGGACTCAGTTTTTGTCCGTGATTTATGAGTCTGACGTCGTCCATAGGGGCTGAAGATTTCAGCGTCACCGTGGATCTGGGTTCCGGGGATGATTTCTGGGTCTCTAGGGACTCAGTTTTTGTCGGTGATTTATGATTCTAACGAAGTCCATAGCGGCTGAAGATTTCAGCGTCACCGTGGATCTGGGTTCCGGGGATGATTTCTGGGTCTCTAGGGACGCAGTTTTTGTCTTTGATTTATGAGTCTGACGTCGTCCATAGGGGCTGAAGATTTCAGCGTCACCGTGGATCTGGGTTCCGGGGATGATTTCTGGGTCTCTAGGGACTCAGTTTTTGTCAGTGATTTATGATTCTAACGAAGTCCATAGGGGCTGAAGATTTCAGCGTCACCGTGGATCTGGGTTCCGGGGATGATTTCTGGGTCTCTAGGGACTCAGTTTTTGTCGGTGATTTATGATTCTAACGAAGTCCATAGGGGCTGAAGATTTCAGCGTCACCGTGGATCTGGGTTCCGGGGATGATTTCTGGGTCTCTAGGGACGCAGTTTTTGTCTTTGATTTATGAGTCTGACGTCGTCCATAGGGGCTGAAGATTTCAGCGTCACCGTGGATCTGGGTTCCGGGGATGATTTCTGGGTCTCTAGGGACTCAGTTTTAGTCAGTGATTTATGATTCTAACGAAGTCCATAGGGGCTGAAGATTTCAGCGTCACCGTGGATCTGGGTTCCGGGGATGATTTCTGGGTCTCTAGGGACTCAGTTTTTGTCAGTGATTTATGATTCTAACGAAGTCCATAGGGGCTGAAGATTTCAGCGTCACCGTGGATCTGGGTTCCGGGGATGATTTCTGGGTCTCTAGGGACGCAGTTTTTGTCTTTGATTTATGAGTCTGACGTCGTCCATAGGGGCTGAAGATTTCAGCGTCACCGTGGATCTGGGTTCCGGGGATGATTTCTGGGTCTCTAGGGACTCAGTTTTTGTCAGTGATTTATGATTCTAACGAAGTCCATAGGGGCTGAAGATTTCAGCGTCACCGTGGATCTGGGTTCCGGGGATGATTTCTGGGTCTCTAGGGACTCAGTTTTTGTCGGTGATTTATGATTCTAACGAAGTCCATAGGGGCTGAAGATTTCAGCGTCACCGTGGATCTGGGTTCCGGGGATGATTTCTGGGTCTCTAGGGACGCAGTTTTTGTCTTTGATTTATGAGTCTGACGTCGTCCATAGGGGCTGAAGATTTCAGCGTCACCGTGGATCTGGGTTCCGGGGATGATTTCTGGGTCTCTAGGGACTCAGTTTTTGTCGGTGATTTATGATTCTAACGAAGTCCATAGGGGCTGAAGATTTCAGCGTCACCGTGGATCTGGGTTCCGGGGATGATTTCTGGGTCTCTAGGGACGCAGTTTTTGTCTTTGATTTATGAGTCTGACGTCGTCCATAGGGGCTGAAGATTTCAGCGTCACCGTGGATCTGGGTTCCGGGGATGATTTCTGGGTCTCTAGGGACTCAGTTTTTGTCGGTGATTTATGATTCTAACGAAGTCCATAGGGGCTGAAGATTTCAGCGTCACCGTGGATCTGGGTTCCGGGGATGATTTCTGGGTCTCTAGGGACTCAGTTTTTGTCTTTGATTTATGAGTCTGACGTCGTCCATAGGGGCTGAAGATTTCAGCGTCACCGTGGATCTGGGTTCCGGGGATGATTTCTGGGTCTCTAGGGACTCAGTTTTTGTCGGTGATTTATGATTCTAACGAAGTCCATAGGGGCTGAAGATTTCAGCGTCACCGTGGATCTGGGTTCCGGGGATGATTTCTGGGTCTCTAGGGACGCAGTTTTTGTCTTTGATTTATGAGTCTGACGTCGTCCATAGGGGCTGAAGATTTCAGCGTCACCGTGGATCTGGGTTCCGGGGATGATTTCTGGGTCTCTAGGGACTCAGTTTTTGTCGGTGATTTATGATTCTAACGAAGTCCATAGGGGCTGAAGATTTCAACGTCACCGTGGATCTGGGTTCCGGGGATGATTTCTGGGTCTCTAGGGACTCAGTTTTTGTCGGTGATTTATGATTCTAACGAAGTCCATAGGGGCTGAAGATTTCAGCGTCACCGTGGATCTGGGTTCCGGGGATGATTTCTGGGTCTCTAGGGACGCAGTTTTTGTCTTTGATTTATGAGTCTGACGTCGTCCATAGGGGCTGAAGATTTCAGCGTCACCGTGGATCTGGGTTCCGGGGATGATTTCTGGGTCTCTAGGGACTCAGTTTTTGTCGGTGATTTATGATTCTAACGAAGTCCATAGGGGCTGAAGATTTCAGCGTCACCGTGGATCTGGGTTCCGGGGATGATTTCTAGGTCTCTAGGGACGCAGTTTTTGTCTTTGATTTATGAGTCTGACGTCGTCCATAGGGGCTGAAGATTTCAGCGTCACCGTGGATCTGGGTTCCGGGGATGATTTCTGGGTCTCTAGGGACGCAGTTTTTGTCTTTGATTTATGAGTCTGACGTCGTCCATAGGGGCTGAAGATTTCAGCGTCACCGTGGATCTGGGTTCCGGGGATGATTTCTGGGTCTCTAGGGACTCAGTTTTTGTCGGTGATTTATGATTCTAACGAAGTCCATAGGGGCTGAAGATTTCAGCGTCACCGTGGATCTGGGTTCCGGGGATGATTTCTGGGTCTCTAGGGACTCAGTTTTTGTCGGTGATTTATGATTCTAACGAAGTCCATAGGGGCTGAAGATTTCAGCGTCACCGTGGATCTGGGTTCCGGGGATGATTTCTGGGTCTCTAGGGACTCAGTTTTTGTCGGTGATTTATGATTCTAACGAAGTCCATAGGGGCTGAAGATTTCAGCGTCACCGTGGATCTGGGTTCCGGGGATGATTTCTGGGTCTCTAGGGACGCAGTTTTTGTCTTTGATTTATGACTCTGACGTCGTCCATAGGGGCTGAAGATTTCAGCGTCACCGTGGATCTGGGTTCCGGGGATGATTTCTGGGTCTCTAGGGACTCAGTTTTTGTCGGTGATTTATGATTCTAACGAAGTCCATAGGGGCTGAAGATTTCAGCGTCACCGTGGATCTGGGTTCCGGGGATGATTTCTGGGTCTCTAGGGACGCAGTTTTTGTCTTTGATTTATGAGTCTGACGTCGTCCATAGGGGCTGAAGATTTCAGCGTCACCGTGGATCTGGGTTCCGGGGATGATTTCTGGGTCTCTAGGGACGCAGTTTTTGTCTTTGATTTATGAGTCTGACGTCGTCCATAGGGGCTGAAGATTTCAGCGTCACCGTGGATCTGGGTTCCGGGGATGATTTCTGGGTCTCTAGGGACTCAGTTTTTGTCGGTGATTTATGATTCTAACGAAGTCCATAGGGGCTGAAGATTTCAGCGTCACCGTGGATCTGGGTTCCGGGGATGATTTCTGGGTCTCTAGGGACTCAGTTTTTGTCAGTGATTTATGATTCTAACGAAGTCCATAGGGGCTGAAGATTTCAGCGTCACCGTGGATCTGGGTTCCGGGGATGATTTCTGGGTCTCTAGGGACTCAGTTTTTGTCGGTGATTTATGATTCTAACGAAGTCCATAGGGGCTGAAGATTTCAGCGTCACCGTGGATCTGGGTTCCGGGGATGATTTCTGGGTCTCTAGGGACGCAGTTTTTGTCTTTGATTTATGAGTCTGACGTCGTCCATAGGGGCTGAAGATTTCAGCGTCACCGTGGATCTGGGTTCCGGGGATGATTTCTGGGTCTCTAGGGACTCAGTTTTTGTCGGTGATTTATGATTCTAACGAAGTCCATAGGGGCTGAAGATTTCAGCGTCACCGTGGATCTGGGTTCCGGGGATGATTTCTGGGTCTCTAGGGACGCAGTTTTTGTCTTTGATTTATGAGTCTGACGTCGTCCATAGGGGCTGAAGATTTCAGCGTCACCGTGGATCTGGGTTCCGGGGATGATTTCTGGGTCTCTAGGGACTCAGTTTTTGTCGGTGATTTATGATTCTAACGAAGTCCATAGGGGCTGAAGATTTCAACGTCACCGTGGATCTGGGTTCCGGGGATGATTTCTGGGTCTCTAGGGACTCAGTTTTTGTCGGTGATTTATGATTCTAACGAAGTCCATAGGGGCTGAAGATTTCAGCGTCACCGTGGATCTGGGTTCCGGGGATGATTTCTGGGTCTCTAGGGACGCAGTTTTTGTCTTTGATTTATGAGTCTGACGTCGTCCATAGGGGCTGAAGATTTCAGCGTCACCGTGGATCTGGGTTCCGGGGATGATTTCTGGGTCTCTAGGGACTCAGTTTTTGTCTTTGATTTATGAGTCTGACGTCGTCCATAGGGGCTGAAGATTTCAGCGTCACCGTGGATCTGGGTTCCGGGGATGATTTCTGGGTCTCTAGGGACTCAGTTTTTGTCAGTGATTTATGATTCTAACGAAGTCCATAGGGGCTGAAGATTTCAGCGACACCGTGGATCTGAGTTCCGGGGATGATTTCTGGGTCTCTAGGGACTCAGTTTTTGTCTTTGATTTATGAGTCTGACGTCGTCCATAGGGGCTGAAGATTTCAGCGTCACCGTGGATCTGGGTTCCGGGGATGATTTCTGGGTCTCTAGGGACGCAGTTTTTGTCTTTGATTTATGAGTCTGACGTCGTCCATAGGGGCTGAAGATTTCAGCGTCACCGTGGATCTGGGTTCCGGGGATGATTTCTGGGTCTCTAGGGACTCAGTTTTTGTCGGTGATTTATGATTCTAACGAAGTCCATAGGGGATGAAGATTTCAGCGTCACCGTGGATCTGGGTTCCGGGGATGATTTCTGGGTCTCTAGGGACGCAGTTTTTGTCTTTGATTTATGAGTCTGACGTCGTCCATAGGGGCTGAAGATTTCAGCGTCACCGTGGATCTGGGTTCCGGGGATGATTTCTGGGTCTCTAGGGACGCAGTTTTTGTCTTTGATTTATGAGTCTGACGTCGTCCATAGGGGCTGAAGATTTCAGCGTCACCGTGGATCTGGGTTCCGGGGATGATTTCTGGGTCGCTAGGGACTCAGTTTTTGTCAGTGATTTATGATTCTAACGAAGTCCATAGGGGCTGAAGATTTCAGCGTCACCGTGGATCTGGGTTCCGGGGATGATTTCTGGGTCTCTAGGGACTCAGTTTTTGTCGGTGATTTATGATTCTAACGAAGTCCATAGGGGCTGAAGATTTCAGCGTCACCGTGGATCTGGGTTCCGGGGATGATTTCTGGGTCTCTAGGGACGCAGTTTTTGTCTTTGATTTATGAGTCTGACGTCGTCCATAGGGGCTGAAGATTTCAGCGTCACCGTGGATCTGGGTTCCGGGGATGATTTCTGGGTCTCTAGGGACTCAGTTTTTGTCGGTGATTTATAATTCTAACGAAGTCCATAGGGGCTGAAGATTTCAGCGTCACCGTGGATCTGGGTTCCGGGGATGATTTCTGGGTCTCTAGGGACGCAGTTTTTGTCTTTGATTTATGAGTCTGACGTCGTCCATAGGGGCTGAAGATTTCAGCGTCACCGTGGATCTGGGTTCCGGGGATGATTTCTGGGTCTCTAGGGACTCAGTTTTTGTCGGTGATTTATGATTCTAACGAAGTCCATAGGGGCTGAAGATTTCAACGTCACCGTGGATCTGGGTTCCGGGGATGATTTCTGGGTCTCTAGGGACTCAGTTTTTGTCGGTGATTTATGATTCTAACGAAGTCCATAGGGGCTGAAGATTTCAGCGTCACCGTGGATCTGGGTTCCGGGGATGATTTCTGGGTCTCTAGGGACGCAGTTTTTGTCTTTGATTTATGAGTCTGACGTCGTCCATAGGGGCTGAAGATTTCAGCGTCACCGTGGATCTGGGTTCCGGGGATGATTTCTGGGTCTCTAGGGACTCAGTTTTTGTCTTTGATTTATGAGTCTGACGTCGTCCATAGGGGCTGAAGATTTCAGCGTCACCGTGGATCTGGGTTCCGGGGATGATTTCTGGGTCTCTAGGGACGCAGTTTTTGTCTTTGATTTATGAGTCTGACGTCGTCCATAGGGGCTGAAGATTTCAGCGTCACCGTGGATCTGGGTTCCGGGGATGATTTCTGGGTCTCTAGGGACTCAGTTTTTGTCGGTGATTTATGATTCTAACGAAGTCCATAGGGGCTGAAGATTTCAGCGTCACCGTGGATCTGGGTTCCGGGGATGATTTCTGGGTCTCTAGGGACGCAGTTTTTGTCTTTGATTTATGAGTCTGACGTCGTCCATAGGGGCTGAAGATTTCAGCGTCACCGTGGATCTGGGTTCCGGGGATGATTTCTGGGTCTCTAGGGACTCAGTTTTTGTCAGTGATTTATGATTCTAACGAAGTCCATAGGGGCTGAAGATTTCAGCGACACCGTGGATCTGAGTTCCGGGGATGATTTCTGGGTCTCTAGGGACTCAGTTTTTGTCTTTGATTTATGAGTCTGACGTCGTCCATAGGGGCTGAAGATTTCAGCGTCACCGTGGATCTGGGTTCCGGGGATGATTTCTGGGTCTCTAGGGACGCAGTTTTTGTCTTTGATTTATGAGTCTGACGTCGTCCATAGGGGCTGAAGATTTCAGCGTCACCGTGGATCTGGGTTCCGGGGATGATTTCTGGGTCTCTAGGGACTCAGTTTTTGTCGGTGATTTATGATTCTAACGAAGTCCATAGGGGATGAAGATTTCAGCGTCACCGTGGATCTGGGTTCCGGGGATGATTTCTGGGTCTCTAGGGACGCAGTTTTTGTCTTTGATTTATGAGTCTGACGTCGTCCATAGGGGCTGAAGATTTCAGCGTCACCGTGGATCTGGGTTCCGGGGATGATTTCTGGGTCTCTAGGGACGCAGTTTTTGTCTTTGATTTATGAGTCTGACGTCGTCCATAGGGGCTGAAGATTTCAGCGTCACCGTGGATCTGGGTTCCGGGGATGATTTCTGGGTCTCTAGGGACTCAGTTTTTGTCGGTGATTTATGATTCTAACGAAGTCCATAGGGGCTGAAGATTTCAGCGTCACCGTGGATCTGGGTTCCGGGGATGATTTCTGGGTCTCTAGGGACGCAGTTTTTGTCTTTGATTTATGAGTCTGACGTCGTCCATAGGGGCTGAAGATTTCAGCGTCACCGTGGATCTGGGTTCCGGGGATGATTTCTGGGTCTCTAGGGACTCAGTTTTTGTCGGTGATTTATGATTCTAACGAAGTCCATAGGGGCTGAAGATTTCAGCGTCACCGTGGATCTGGGTTCCGGGGATGATTTCTGGGTCTCTAGGGACGCAGTTTTTGTCTTTGATTTATGAGTCTGACGTCGTCCATAGGGGCTGAAGATTTCAGCGTCACCGTGGATCTGGGTTCCGGGGATGATTTCTGGGTCTCTAGGGACGCAGTTTTTGTCTTTGATTTATGAGTCTGACGTCGTCCATAGGGGCTGAAGATTTCAGCGTCACCGTGGATCTGGGTTCCGGGGATGATTTCTGGGTCTCTAGGGACTCAGTTTTTGTCGGTGATTTATGATTCTAACGAAGTCCATAGGGGCTGAAGATTTCAGCGTCACCGTGGATCTGGGTTCCGGGGATGATTTCTGGGTCTCTAGGGACGCAGTTTTTGTCTTTGATTTATGAGTCTGACGTCGTCCATAGGGGCTGAAGATTTCAGCGTCACCGTGGATCTGGGTTCCGGGGATGATTTCTGGGTCTCTAGGGACTCAGTTTTTGTCGGTGATTTATGATTCTAACGAAGTCCATAGGGGCTGAAGATTTCAGCGTCACCGTGGATCTGGGTTCCGGGGATGATTTCTGGGTCTCTAGGGACGCAGTTTTTGTCTTTGATTTATGAGTCTGACGTCGTCCATAGGGGCTGAAGATTTCAGCGTCACCGTGGATCTGGGTTCCGGGGATGATTTCTGGGTCTCTAGGGACGCAGTTTTTGTCTTTGATTTATGAGTCTGACGTCGTCCATAGGGGCTGAAGATTTCAGCGTCACCGTGGATCTGGGTTCCGGGGATGATTTCTGGGTCTCTAGGGACTCAGTTTTTGTCGGTGATTTATGATTCTAACGAAGTCCATAGGGGCTGAAGATTTCAGCGTCACCGTGGATCTGGGTTCCGGGGATGATTTCTGGGTCTCTAGGGACGCAGTTTTTGTCTTTGATTTATGAGTCTGACGTCGTCCATAGGGGCTGAAGATTTCAGCGTCACCGTGGATCTGGGTTCCGGGGATGATTTCTGGGTCTCTAGGGACGCAGTTTTTGTCTTTGATTTATGAGTCTGACGTCGTCCATAGGGGCTGAAGATTTCAGCGTCACCGTGGATCTGGGTTCCGGGGATGATTTCTGGGTCTCTAGGGACGCAGTTTTTGTCTTTGATTTATGAGTCTGACGTCGTCCATAGGGGCTGAAGATTTCAGCGTCACCGTGGATCTGGGTTCCGGGGATGATTTCTGGGTCTCTAGGGACTCAGTTTTTGTCGGTGATTTATGATTCTAACGAAGTCCATAGGGGCTGAAGATTTCAGCGTCACCGTGGATCTGGGTTCCGGGGATGATTTCTGGGTCTCTAGGGACGCAGTTTTTGTCTTTGATTTATGAGTCTGACGTCGTCCATAGGGGCTGAAGATTTCAGCGTCACCGTGGATCTGGGTTCCGGGGATGATTTCTGGGTCTCTAGGGACTCAGTTTTTGTCGGTGATTTATGATTCTAACGAAGTCCATAGGGGCTGAAGATTTCAGCGTCACCGTGGATCTGGGTTCCGGGGATGATTTCTGGGTCTCTAGGGACGCAGTTTTTGTCTTTGATTTATGAGTCTGACGTCGTCCATAGGGGCTGAAGATTTCAGCGTCACCGTGGATCTGGGTTCCGGGGATGATTTCTGGGTCTCTAGGGACTCAGTTTTTGTCGGTGATTTATGATTCTAACGAAGTCCATAGGGGCTGAAGATTTCAGCGTCACCGTGGATCTGGGTTCCGGGGATGATTTCTGGGTCTCTAGGGACGCAGTTTTTGTCTTTGATTTATGAGTCTGACGTCGTCCATAGGGGCTGAAGATTTCAGCGTCACCGTGGATCTGGGTTCCGGGGATGATTTCTGGGTCTTTAGGGACTCAGTTTTTGTCGGTGATTTATGATTCTAACGAAGTCCATAGGGGCTGAAGATTTCAGCGTCACCGTGGATCTGGGTTCCGGGGATGATTTCTGGGTCTCTAGGGACGCAGTTTTTGTCTTTGATTTATGAGTCTGACGTCGTCCATAGGGGCTGAAGATTTCAGCGTCACCGTGGATCTGGGTTCCGGGGATGATTTCTGGGTCTCTAGGGACGCAGTTTTTGTCTTTGATTTATGAGTCTGACGTCGTCCATAGGGGCTGAAGATTTCAGCGTCACCGTGGATCTGGGTTCCGGGGATGATTTCTGGGTCTCTAGGGACTCAGTTTTTGTCGGTGATTTATGATTCTAACGAAGTCCATAGGGGCTGAAGATTTCAGCGTCACCGTGGATCTGGGTTCCGGGGATGATTTCTGGGTCTCTAGGGACGCAGTTTTTGTCTTTGATTTATGAGTCTGACGTCGTCCATAGGGGCTGAAGATTTCAGCGTCACCGTGGATCTGGGTTCCGGGGATGATTTCTGGGTCTCTAGGGACGCAGTTTTTGTCTTTGATTTATGAGTCTGACGTCGTCCATAGGGGCTGAAGATTTCAGCGTCACCGTGGATCTGGGTTCCGGGGATGATTTCTGGGTCTCTAGGGACTCAGTTTTTGTCGGTGATTTATGATTCTAACGAAGTCCATAGGGGCTGAAGATTTCAGCGTCACCGTGGATCTGGGTTCCGGGGATGATTTCTGGGTCTCTAGGGACGCAGTTTTTGTCTTTGATTTATGAGTCTGACGTCGTCCATAGGGGCTGAAGATTTCAGCGTCACCGTGGATCTGGGTTCCGGGGATGATTTCTGGGTCTCTAGGGACGCAGTTTTTGTCTTTGATTTATGAGTCTGACGTCGTCCATAGGGGCTGAAGATTTCAGCGTCACCGTGGATCTGGGTTCCGGGGATGATTTCTGGGTCTCTAGGGACTCAGTTTTTGTCGGTGATTTATGATTCTAACGAAGTCCATAGGGGCTGAAGATTTCAGCGTCACCGTGGATCTGGGTTCCGGGGATGATTTCTGGGTCTCTAGGGACGCAGTTTTTGTCTTTGATTTATGAGTCTGACGTCGTCCATAGGGGCTGAAGATTTCAGCGTCACCGTGGATCTGGGTTCCGGGGATGATTTCTGGGTCTCTAGGGACTCAGTTTTTGTCGGTGATTTATGATTCTAACGAAGTCCATAGGGGCTGAAGATTTCAGCGTCACCGTGGATCTGGGTTCCGGGGATGATTTCTGGGTCTCTAGGGACGCAGTTTTTGTCTTTGATTTATGAGTCTGACGTCGTCCATAGGGGCTGAAGATTTCAGCGTCACCGTGGATCTGGGTTCCGGGGATGATTTCTGGGTCTCTAGGGACGCAGTTTTTGTCTTTGATTTATGAGTCTGACGTCGTCCATAGGGGCTGAAGATTTCAGCGTCACCGTGGATCTGGGTTCCGGGGATGATTTCTGGGTCTCTAGGGACTCAGTTTTTGTCGGTGATTTATGATTCTAACGAAGTCCATAGGGGCTGAAGATTTCAGCGTCACCGTGGATCTGGGTTCCGGGGATGATTTCTGGGTCTCTAGGGACGCAGTTTTTGTCTTTGATTTATGAGTCTGACGTCGTCCATAGGGGCTGAAGATTTCAGCGTCACCGTGGATCTGGGTTCCGGGGATGATTTCTGGGTCTCTAGGGACGCAGTTTTTGTCTTTGATTTATGAGTCTGACGTCGTCCATAGGGGCTGAAGATTTCAGCGTCACCGTGGATCTGGGTTCCGGGGATGATTTCTGGGTCTCTAGGGACTCAGTTTTTGTCGGTGATTTATGATTCTAACGAAGTCCATAGGGGCTGAAGATTTCAGCGTCACCGTGGATCTGGGTTCCGGGGATGATTTCTGGGTCTCTAGGGACGCAGTTTTTGTCTTTGATTTATGAGTCTGACGTCGTCCATAGGGGCTGAAGATTTCAGCGTCACCGTGGATCTGGGTTCCGGGGATGATTTCTGGGTCTCTAGGGACTCAGTTTTTGTCTTTGATTTATGAGTCTGACGTCGTCCATAGGGGCTGAAGATTTCAGCGTCACCGTGGATCTGGGTTCCGGGGATGATTTCTGGGTCTCTAGGGACGCAGTTTTTGTCTTTGATTTATGAGTCTGACGTCGTCCATAGGGGCTGAAGATTTCAGCGTCACCGTGGATCTGGGTTCCGGGGATGATTTCTGGGTCTCTAGGGACTCAGTTTTTGTCGGTGATTTATGATTCTAACGAAGTCCATAGGGGCTGAAGATTTCAGCGTCACCGTGGATCTGGGTTCCGGGGATGATTTCTGGGTCTCTAGGGACGCAGTTTTTGTCTTTGATTTATGAGTCTGACGTCGTCCATAGGGGCTGAAGATTTCAGCGTCACCGTGGATCTGGGTTCCGGGGATGATTTCTGGGTCTCTAGGGACTCAGTTTTTGTCAGTGATTTATGATTCTAACGAAGTCCATAGGGGCTGAAGATTTCAGCGTCACCGTGGATCTGGGTTCCGGGGATGATTTCTGGGTCTCTAGGGACGCAGTTTTTGTCTTTGATTTATGAGTCTGACGTCGTCCATAGGGGCTGAAGATTTCAGCGTCACCGTGGATCTGGGTTCCGGGGATGATTTCTGGGTCTCTAGGGACTCAGTTTTTGTCGGTGATTTATGATTCTAACGAAGTCCATAGGGGCTGAAGATTTCAGCGTCACCGTGGATCTGGGTTCCGGGGATGATTTCTGGGTCTCTAGGGACGCAGTTTTTGTCTTTGATTTATGAGTCTGACGTCGTCCATAGGGGCTGAAGATTTCAGCGTCACCGTGGATCTGGGTTCCGGGGATGATTTCTGGGTCTCTAGGGACTCAGTTTTTGTCAGTGATTTATGATTCTAACGAAGTCCATAGGGGCTGAAGATTTCAGCGTCACCGTGGATCTGGGTTCCGGGGATGATTTCTGGGTCTCTAGGGACTCAGTTTTTGTCAGTGATTTATGATTCTAACGAAGTCCATAGGGGCTGAAGATTTCAGCGTCACCGTGGATCTGGGTTCCGGGGATGATTTCTGGGTCTCTAGGGACGCAGTTTTTGTCTTTGATTTATGAGTCTGACGTCGTCCATAGGGGCTGAAGATTTCAGCGTCACCGTGGATCTGGGTTCCGGGGATGATTTCTGGGTCTCTAGGGACTCAGTTTTTGTCGGTGATTTATGATTCTAACGAAGTCCATAGGGGCTGAAGATTTCAGCGTCACCGTGGATCTGGGTTCCGGGGATGATTTCTGGGTCTCTAGGGACTCAGTTTTTGTCGGTGATTTATGATTCTAACGAAGTCCATAGGGGCTGAAGATTTCAGCGTCACCGTGGATCTGGGTTCCGGGGATGATTTCTGGGTCTCTAGGGACGCAGTTTTTGTCTTTGATTTATGAGTCTGACGTCGTCCATAGGGGCTGAAGATTTCAGCGTCACCGTGGATCTGGGTTCCGGGGATGATTTCTGGGTCTCTAGGGACGCAGTTTTTGTCTTTGATTTATGAGTCTGACGTCGTCCATAGGGGCTGAAGATTTCAGCGTCACCGTGGATCTGGGTTCCGGGGATGATTTCTGGGTCTCTAGGGACTCAGTTTTTGTCGGTGATTTATGATTCTAACGAAGTCCATAGGGGCTGAAGATTTCAGCGTCACCGTGGATCTGGGTTCCGGGGATGATTTCTGGGTCTCTAGGGACGCAGTTTTTGTCTTTGATTTATGAGTCTGACGTCGTCCATAGGGGCTGAAGATTTCAGCGTCACCGTGGATCTGGGTTCCGGGGATGATTTCTGGGTCTCTAGGGACTCAGTTTTTGTCGGTGATTTATGATTCTAACGAAGTCCATAGGGGCTGAAGATTTCAGCATCACCGTGGATCTGGGTTCCGGGGATGATTTCTGGGTCTCTAGGGACTCAGTTTTTGTCAGTGATTTATGATTCTAACGAAGTCCATAGGGGCTGAAGATTTCAGCGTCACCGTGGATCTGGGTTCCGGGGATGATTTCTGGGTCTCTAGGGACGCAGTTTTTGTCTTTGATTTATGAGTCTGACGTCGTCCATAGGGGCTGAAGATTTCAGCGTCACCGTGGATCTGGGTTCCGGGGATGATTTCTGGGTCTCTAGGGACTCAGTTTTTGTCGGTGATTTATGATTCTAACGAAGTCCATAGGGGCTGAAGATTTCAGCGTCACCGTGGATCTGGGTTCCGGGGATGATTTCTGGGTCTCTAGGGACGCAGTTTTTGTCTTTGATTTATGAGTCTGACGTCGTCCATAGGGGCTGAAGATTTCAGCGTCACCGTGGATCTGGGTTCCGGGGATGATTTCTGGGTCTCTAGGGACTCAGTTTTTGTCTTTGATTTATGAGTCTGACGTCGTCCATAGGGGCTGAAGATTTCAGCGTCACCGTGGATCTGGGTTCCGGGGATGATTTCTGGGTCTCTAGGGACTCAGTTTTTGTCGGTGATTTATGATTCTAACGAAGTCCATAGGGGCTGAAGATTTCAGCGTCACCGTGGATCTGGGTTCCGGGGATGATTTCTGGGTCTCTAGGGACGCAGTTTTTGTCTTTGATTTATGAGTCTGACGTCGTCCATAGGGGCTGAAGATTTCAGCGTCACCGTGGATCTGGGTTCCGGGGATGATTTCTGGGTCTCTAGGGACTCAGTTTTTGTCAGTGATTTATGATTCTAACGAAGTCCATAGGGGCTGAAGATTTCAGCGTCACCGTGGATCTGGGTTCCGGGGATGATTTCTGGGTCTCTAGGGACTCAGTTTTTGTCAGTGATTTATGATTCTAACGAAGTCCATAGGGGCTGAAGATTTCAGCGTCACCGTGGATCTGGGTTCCGGGGATGATTTCTGGGTCTCTAGGGACGCAGTTTTTGTCTTTGATTTATGAGTCTGACGTCGTCCATAGGGGCTGAAGATTTCAGCGTCACCGTGGATCTGGGTTCCGGGGATGATTTCTGGGTCTCTAGGGACTCAGTTTTTGTCGGTGATTTATGATTCTAACGAAGTCCATAGGGGCTGAAGATTTCAGCGTCACCGTGGATCTGGGTTCCGGGGATGATTTCTGGGTCTCTAGGGACTCAGTTTTTGTCGGTGATTTATGATTCTAACGAAGTCCATAGGGGCTGAAGATTTCAGCGTCACCGTGGATCTGGGTTCCGGGGATGATTTCTGGGTCTCTAGGGACGCAGTTTTTGTCTTTGATTTATGAGTCTGACGTCGTCCATAGGGGCTGAAGATTTCAGCGTCACCGTGGATCTGGGTTCCGGGGATGATTTCTGGGTCTCTAGGGACGCAGTTTTTGTCTTTGATTTATGAGTCTGACGTCGTCCATAGGGGCTGAAGATTTCAGCGTCACCGTGGATCTGGGTTCCGGGGATGATTTCTGGGTCTCTAGGGACTCAGTTTTTGTCGGTGATTTATGATTCTAACGAAGTCCATAGGGGCTGAAGATTTCAGCGTCACCGTGGATCTGGGTTCCGGGGATGATTTCTGGGTCTCTAGGGACGCAGTTTTTGTCTTTGATTTATGAGTCTGACGTCGTCCATAGGGGCTGAAGATTTCAGCGTCACCGTGGATCTGGGTTCCGGGGATGATTTCTGGGTCTCTAGGGACTCAGTTTTTGTCGGTGATTTATGATTCTAACGAAGTCCATAGGGGCTGAAGATTTCAGCATCACCGTGGATCTGGGTTCCGGGGATGATTTCTGGGTCTCTAGGGACTCAGTTTTTGTCAGTGATTTATGATTCTAACGAAGTCCATAGGGGCTGAAGATTTCAGCGTCACCGTGGATCTGGGTTCCGGGGATGATTTCTGGGTCTCTAGGGACGCAGTTTTTGTCTTTGATTTATGAGTCTGACGTCGTCCATAGGGGCTGAAGATTTCAGCGTCACCGTGGATCTGGGTTCCGGGGATGATTTCTGGGTCTCTAGGGACTCAGTTTTTGTCAGTGATTTATGATTCTAACGAAGTCCATAGGGGCTGAAGATTTCAGCGTCACCGTGGATCTGGGTTCCGGGGATGATTTCTGGGTCTCTAGGGACGCAGTTTTTGTCTTTGATTTATGAGTCTGACGTCGTCCATAGGGGCTGAAGATTTCAGCGTCACCGTGGATCTGGGTTCCGGGGATGATTTCTGGGTCTCTAGGGACTCAGTTTTTGTCGGTGATTTATGATTCTAACGAAGTCCATAGGGGCTGAAGATTTCAGCGTCACCGTGGATCTGGGTTCCGGGGATGATTTCTGGGTCTCTAGGGACGCAGTTTTTGTCTTTGATTTATGAGTCTGACGTCGTCCATAGGGGCTGAAGATTTCAGCGTCACCGTGGATCTGGGTTCCGGGGATGATTTCTGGGTCTCTAGGGACTCAGTTTTTGTCAGTGATTTATGATTCTAACGAAGTCCATAGGGGCTGAAGATTTCAGCGTCACCGTGGATCTGGGTTCCGGGGATGATTTCTGGGTCTCTAGGGACTCAGTTTTTGTCAGTGATTTATGATTCTAACGAAGTCCATAGGGGCTGAAGATTTCAGCGTCACCGTGGATCTGGGTTCCGGGGATGATTTCTGGGTCTCTAGGGACGCAGTTTTTGTCTTTGATTTATGAGTCTGACGTCGTCCATAGGGGCTGAAGATTTCAGCGTCACCGTGGATCTGGGTTCCGGGGATGATTTCTGGGTCTCTAGGGACTCAGTTTTTGTCAGTGATTTATGATTCTAACGAAGTCCATAGGGGCTGAAGATTTCAGCGTCACCGTGGATCTGGGTTCCGGGGATGATTTCTGGGTCTCTAGGGACGCAGTTTTTGTCTTTGATTTATGAGTCTGACGTCGTCCATAGGGGCTGAAGATTTCAGCGTCACCGTGGATCTGGGTTCCGGGGATGATTTCTGGGTCTCTAGGGACTCAGTTTTTGTCGGTGATTTATGATTCTAACGAAGTCCATAGGGGCTGAAGATTTCAGCGTCACCGTGGATCTGGGTTCCGGGGATGATTTCTGGGTCTCTAGGGACGCAGTTTTTGTCTTTGATTTATGAGTCTGACGTCGTCCATAGGGGCTGAAGATTTCAGCGTCACCGTGGATCTGGGTTCCGGGGATGATTTCTGGGTCTCTAGGGACTCAGTTTTTGTCGGTGATTTATGATTCTAACGAAGTCCATAGGGGCTGAAGATTTCAGCGTCACCGTGGATCTGGGTTCCGGGGATGATTTCTGGGTCTCTAGGGACGCAGTTTTTGTCTTTGATTTATGAGTCTGACGTCGTCCATAGGGGCTGAAGATTTCAGCGTCACCGTGGATCTGGGTTCCGGGGATGATTTCTGGGTCTCTAGGGACTCAGTTTTTGTCAGTGATTTATGATTCTAACGAAGTCCATAGGGGCTGAAGATTTCAGCGTCACCGTGGATCTGGGTTCCGGGGATGATTTCTGGGTCTCTAGGGACGCAGTTTTTGTCTTTGATTTATGAGTCTGACGTCGTCCATAGGGGCTGAAGATTTCAGCGTCACCGTGGATCTGGGTTCCGGGGATGATTTCTGGGTCTCTAGGGACTCAGTTTTTGTCGGTGATTTATGATTCTAACGAAGTCCATAGGGGCTGAAGATTTCAGCGTCACCGTGGATCTGGGTTCCGGGGATGATTTCTGGGTCTCTAGGGACGCAGTTTTTGTCTTTGATTTATGAGTCTGACGTCGTCCATAGGGGCTGAAGATTTCAGCGTCACCGTGGATCTGGGTTCCGGGGATGATTTCTGGGTCTCTAGGGACTCAGTTTTTGTCAGTGATTTATGATTCTAACGAAGTCCATAGGGGCTGAAGATTTCAGCGTCACCGTGGATCTGGGTTCCGGGGATGATTTCTGGGTCTCTAGGGACTCAGTTTTTGTCAGTGATTTATGATTCTAACGAAGTCCATAGGGGCTGAAGATTTCAGCGTCACCGTGGATCTGGGTTCCGGGGATGATTTCTGGGTCTCTAGGGACGCAGTTTTTGTCTTTGATTTATGAGTCTGACGTCGTCCATAGGGGCTGAAGATTTCAGCGTCACCGTGGATCTGGGTTCCGGGGATGATTTCTGGGTCTCTAGGGACTCAGTTTTTGTCGGTGATTTATGATTCTAACGAAGTCCATAGGGGCTGAAGATTTCAGCGTCACCGTGGATCTGGGTTCCGGGGATGATTTCTGGGTCTCTAGGGACTCAGTTTTTGTCGGTGATTTATGATTCTAACGAAGTCCATAGGGGCTGAAGATTTCAGCGTCACCGTGGATCTGGGTTCCGGGGATGATTTCTGGGTCTCTAGGGACGCAGTTTTTGTCTTTGATTTATGAGTCTGACGTCGTCCATAGGGGCTGAAGATTTCAGCGTCACCGTGGATCTGGGTTCCGGGGATGATTTCTGGGTCTCTAGGGACGCAGTTTTTGTCTTTGATTTATGAGTCTGACGTCGTCCATAGGGGCTGAAGATTTCAGCGTCACCGTGGATCTGGGTTCCGGGGATGATTTCTGGGTCTCTAGGGACTCAGTTTTTGTCGGTGATTTATGATTCTAACGAAGTCCATAGGGGCTGAAGATTTCAGCGTCACCGTGGATCTGGGTTCCGGGGATGATTTCTGGGTCTCTAGGGACGCAGTTTTTGTCTTTGATTTATGAGTCTGACGTCGTCCATAGGGGCTGAAGATTTCAGCGTCACCGTGGATCTGGGTTCCGGGGATGATTTCTGGGTCTCTAGGGACTCAGTTTTTGTCGGTGATTTATGATTCTAACGAAGTCCATAGGGGCTGAAGATTTCAGCATCACCGTGGATCTGGGTTCCGGGGATGATTTCTGGGTCTCTAGGGACTCAGTTTTTGTCAGTGATTTATGATTCTAACGAAGTCCATAGGGGCTGAAGATTTCAGCGTCACCGTGGATCTGGGTTCCGGGGATGATTTCTGGGTCTCTAGGGACGCAGTTTTTGTCTTTGATTTATGAGTCTGACGTCGTCCATAGGGGCTGAAGATTTCAGCGTCACCGTGGATCTGGGTTCCGGGGATGATTTCTGGGTCTCTAGGGACTCAGTTTTTGTCAGTGATTTATGATTCTAACGAAGTCCATAGGGGCTGAAGATTTCAGCGTCACCGTGGATCTGGGTTCCGGGGATGATTTCTGGGTCTCTAGGGACGCAGTTTTTGTCTTTGATTTATGAGTCTGACGTCGTCCATAGGGGCTGAAGATTTCAGCGTCACCGTGGATCTGGGTTCCGGGGATGATTTCTGGGTCTCTAGGGACTCAGTTTTTGTCGGTGATTTATGATTCTAACGAAGTCCATAGGGGCTGAAGATTTCAGCGTCACCGTGGATCTGGGTTCCGGGGATGATTTCTGGGTCTCTAGGGACGCAGTTTTTGTCTTTGATTTATGAGTCTGACGTCGTCCATAGGGGCTGAAGATTTCAGCGTCACCGTGGATCTGGGTTCCGGGGATGATTTCTGGGTCTCTAGGGACTCAGTTTTTGTCAGTGATTTATGATTCTAACGAAGTCCATAGGGGCTGAAGATTTCAGCGTCACCGTGGATCTGGGTTCCGGGGATGATTTCTGGGTCTCTAGGGACTCAGTTTTTGTCAGTGATTTATGATTCTAACGAAGTCCATAGGGGCTGAAGATTTCAGCGTCACCGTGGATCTGGGTTCCGGGGATGATTTCTGGGTCTCTAGGGACGCAGTTTTTGTCTTTGATTTATGAGTCTGACGTCGTCCATAGGGGCTGAAGATTTCAGCGTCACCGTGGATCTGGGTTCCGGGGATGATTTCTGGGTCTCTAGGGACTCAGTTTTTGTCAGTGATTTATGATTCTAACGAAGTCCATAGGGGCTGAAGATTTCAGCGTCACCGTGGATCTGGGTTCCGGGGATGATTTCTGGGTCTCTAGGGACGCAGTTTTTGTCTTTGATTTATGAGTCTGACGTCGTCCATAGGGGCTGAAGATTTCAGCGTCACCGTGGATCTGGGTTCCGGGGATGATTTCTGGGTCTCTAGGGACTCAGTTTTTGTCGGTGATTTATGATTCTAACGAAGTCCATAGGGGCTGAAGATTTCAGCGTCACCGTGGATCTGGGTTCCGGGGATGATTTCTGGGTCTCTAGGGACGCAGTTTTTGTCTTTGATTTATGAGTCTGACGTCGTCCATAGGGGCTGAAGATTTCAGCGTCACCGTGGATCTGGGTTCCGGGGATGATTTCTGGGTCTCTAGGGACTCAGTTTTTGTCGGTGATTTATGATTCTAACGAAGTCCATAGGGGCTGAAGATTTCAGCGTCACCGTGGATCTGGGTTCCGGGGATGATTTCTGGGTCTCTAGGGACGCAGTTTTTGTCTTTGATTTATGAGTCTGACGTCGTCCATAGGGGCTGAAGATTTCAGCGTCACCGTGGATCTGGGTTCCGGGGATGATTTCTGGGTCTCTAGGGACTCAGTTTTTGTCAGTGATTTATGATTCTAACGAAGTCCATAGGGGCTGAAGATTTCAGCGTCACCGTGGATCTGGGTTCCGGGGATGATTTCTGGGTCTCTAGGGACGCAGTTTTTGTCTTTGATTTATGAGTCTGACGTCGTCCATAGGGGCTGAAGATTTCAGCGTCACCGTGGATCTGGGTTCCGGGGATGATTTCTGGGTCTCTAGGGACTCAGTTTTTGTCGGTGATTTATGATTCTAACGAAGTCCATAGGGGCTGAAGATTTCAGCGTCACCGTGGATCTGGGTTCCGGGGATGATTTCTGGGTCTCTAGGGACGCAGTTTTTGTCTTTGATTTATGAGTCTGACGTCGTCCATAGGGGCTGAAGATTTCAGCGTCACCGTGGATCTGGGTTCCGGGGATGATTTCTGGGTCTCTAGGGACTCAGTTTTTGTCAGTGATTTATGATTCTAACGAAGTCCATAGGGGCTGAAGATTTCAGCGTCACCGTGGATCTGGGTTCCGGGGATGATTTCTGGGTCTCTAGGGACTCAGTTTTTGTCAGTGATTTATGATTCTAACGAAGTCCATAGGGGCTGAAGATTTCAGCGTCACCGTGGATCTGGGTTCCGGGGATGATTTCTGGGTCTCTAGGGACGCAGTTTTTGTCTTTGATTTATGAGTCTGACGTCGTCCATAGGGGCTGAAGATTTCAGCGTCACCGTGGATCTGGGTTCCGGGGATGATTTCTGGGTCTCTAGGGACTCAGTTTTTGTCGGTGATTTATGATTCTAACGAAGTCCATAGGGGCTGAAGATTTCAGCGTCACCGTGGATCTGGGTTCCGGGGATGATTTCTGGGTCTCTAGGGACTCAGTTTTTGTCGGTGATTTATGATTCTAACGAAGTCCATAGGGGCTGAAGATTTCAGCGTCACCGTGGATCTGGGTTCCGGGGATGATTTCTGGGTCTCTAGGGACGCAGTTTTTGTCTTTGATTTATGAGTCTGACGTCGTCCATAGGGGCTGAAGATTTCAGCGTCACCGTGGATCTGGGTTCCGGGGATGATTTCTGGGTCTCTAGGGACGCAGTTTTTGTCTTTGATTTATGAGTCTGACGTCGTCCATAGGGGCTGAAGATTTCAGCGTCACCGTGGATCTGGGTTCCGGGGATGATTTCTGGGTCTCTAGGGACTCAGTTTTTGTCGGTGATTTATGATTCTAACGAAGTCCATAGGGGCTGAAGATTTCAGCGTCACCGTGGATCTGGGTTCCGGGGATGATTTCTGGGTCTCTAGGGACGCAGTTTTTGTCTTTGATTTATGAGTCTGACGTCGTCCATAGGGGCTGAAGATTTCAGCGTCACCGTGGATCTGGGTTCCGGGGATGATTTCTGGGTCTCTAGGGACTCAGTTTTTGTCGGTGATTTATGATTCTAACGAAGTCCATAGGGGCTGAAGATTTCAGCATCACCGTGGATCTGGGTTCCGGGGATGATTTCTGGGTCTCTAGGGACTCAGTTTTTGTCAGTGATTTATGATTCTAACGAAGTCCATAGGGGCTGAAGATTTCAGCGTCACCGTGGATCTGGGTTCCGGGGATGATTTCTGGGTCTCTAGGGACGCAGTTTTTGTCTTTGATTTATGAGTCTGACGTCGTCCATAGGGGCTGAAGATTTCAGCGTCACCGTGGATCTGGGTTCCGGGGATGATTTCTGGGTCTCTAGGGACTCAGTTTTTGTCGGTGATTTATGATTCTAACGAAGTCCATAGGGGCTGAAGATTTCAGCGTCACCGTGGATCTGGGTTCCGGGGATGATTTCTGGGTCTCTAGGGACGCAGTTTTTGTCTTTGATTTATGAGTCTGACGTCGTCCATAGGGGCTGAAGATTTCAGCGTCACCGTGGATCTGGGTTCCGGGGATGATTTCTGGGTCTCTAGGGACTCAGTTTTTGTCTTTGATTTATGAGTCTGACGTCGTCCATAGGGGCTGAAGATTTCAGCGTCACCGTGGATCTGGGTTCCGGGGATGATTTCTGGGTCTCTAGGGACTCAGTTTTTGTCGGTGATTTATGATTCTAACGAAGTCCATAGGGGCTGAAGATTTCAGCGTCACCGTGGATCTGGGTTCCGGGGATGATTTCTGGGTCTCTAGGGACGCAGTTTTTGTCTTTGATTTATGAGTCTGACGTCGTCCATAGGGGCTGAAGATTTCAGCGTCACCGTGGATCTGGGTTCCGGGGATGATTTCTGGGTCTCTAGGGACTCAGTTTTTGTCAGTGATTTATGATTCTAACGAAGTCCATAGGGGCTGAAGATTTCAGCGTCACCGTGGATCTAGGTTCCGGGGATGATTTCTGGGTCTCTAGGGACTCAGTTTTTGTCGGTGATTTATGATTCTAACGAAGTCCATAGGGGCTGAAGATTTCAGCGTCACCGTGGATCTGGGTTCCGGGGATGATTTCTGGGTCTCTAGGGACGCAGTTTTTGTCTTTGATTTATGAGTCTGACGTCGTCCATAGGGGCTGAAGATTTCAGCGTCACCGTGGATCTGGGTTCCGGGGATGATTTCTGGGTCTCTAGGGACTCAGTTTTTGTCAGTGATTTATGATTCTAACGAAGTCCATAGGGGCTGAAGATTTCAGCGACACCGTGGATCTGAGTTCCGGGGATGATTTCTGGGTCTCTAGGGACTCAGTTTTTGTCGGTGATTTATGATTCTAACGAAGTCCATAGGGGCTGAAGATTTCAGCGTCACCGTGGATCTGGGTTCCGGGGATGATTTCTGGGGCCTCTAGGGACGCAGTTTTTGTCTTTGATTTATGAGTCTAACGAAGTCCATAGGGGCTGAAGATTTCAGCGACACCGTAGATCTGGGTTCCGGGGATGATTTCTGGGTCTCTAGGGACTCAGTTTTTGTCCGTGATTTATGATTCTAACGAAGTCCATAGGGGCTGAAGATTTCAGCGTCACCGTGGATCTGGGTTCCGGGGATGATTTCTGGGTCTCTAGGGACGCAGTTTTTGTCTTTGATTTATGAGTCTGACGTCGTCCATAGGGGCTGAAGATTTCAGCGTCACCGTGGATCTGGTTCCGGGGATGATTTCTGGGTTTCTAGGGACGCAGTTTTTGTCTTTGATTTATGAGTCTGACGTCGTCCATAGGGGCTGAAGATTTCAGCGTCACCGTGGATCTGGGTTCCGGGGATGATTTCTGGGTCTCTAGGGACTCAGTTTTTGTCGGTGATTTATGATTCTAACGAAGTCCATAGGGGCTGAAGATTTCAGCGTCACCGTGGATCTGGGTTCCGGGGATGATTTCTGGGTCTCTAGGGACTCAGTTTTTGTCCGTGATTTATGATTCTAACGAAGTCCATAGGGGCTGAAGATTTCAGCGTCACCGTGGATCTGGGTTCCGGGGATGATTTCTGGGTCTCTAGGGACTCAGTTTTTGTCTTTGATTTATGAGTCTGACGTCGTCCATAGGGGCTGAAGATTTCAGCGTCACCGTGGATCTGGGTTCCGGGGATGATTTCTGGGTCTCTAGGGACTCAGTTTTTGTCGGTGATTTATGATTCTAACGAAGTCCATAGGGGCTGAAGATTTCAGCGTCACCGTGGATGATTTCTGGGTCTCTAGGGACTCAGTTTTTGTCAGTGATTTATGATTCTAACGAAGTCCATAGGGGCTGAAGATTTCAGCGACACCGTAGATCTGGGTTCCGGGGATGATTTCTGGGTCTCTAGGGACTCAGTTTTTGTCGGTGATTTATGATTCTAACGAAGTCCATAGGGGCTGAAGATTTCAGCGTCACCGTGGATCTGGGTTCCGGGGATGATTTCTGGGTCTCTAGGGACGCAGTTTTTGTCTTTGATTTATGAGTCTGACGTCGTCCATAGGGGCTGAAGATTTCAGCGTCACCGTGGATCTGGGTTCCGGGGATGATTTCTGGGTCTCTAGGGACTCAGTTTTTGTCAGTGATTTATGATTCTAACGAAGTCCATAGGGGCTGAAGATTTCAGCGTCACCGTGGATCTGGGTTCCGGGGATGATTTCTGGGTCTCTAGGGACTCAGTTTTTGTCAGTGATTTATGATTCTAACGAAGTCCATAGGGGCTGAAGATTTCAGCGACACCGTAGATCTGGGTTCCGGGGATGATTTCTGGGTCTCTAGGGACGCAGTTTTTGTCTTTGATTTATGAGTCTGACGTCGTCCATAGGGGCTGAAGATTTCAGCGTCACCGTGGATCTGGGTTCCGGGGATGATTTCTGGGTCTCTAGGGACGCAGTTTTTGTCTTTGATTTATGAGTCTGACGTCGTCCATAGGGGCTGAAGATTTCAGCGTCACCGTGGATCTGGGTTCCGGGGATGATTTCTGGGTCTCTAGGGACTCAGTTTTTGTCGGTGATTTATGATTCTAACGAAGTCCATAGGGGCTGAAGATTTCAGCGTCACCGTGGATCTGGGTTCCGGGGATGATTTCTGGGTCTCTAGGGACGCAGTTTTTGTCTTTGATTTATGAGTCTGACGTCGTCCATAGGGGCTGAAGATTTCAGCGTCACCGTGGATCTAGGTTCCGGGGATGATTTCTGGGTCTCTAGGGACTCAGTTTTTGTCGGTGATTTATGATTCTAACGAAGTCCATAGGGGCTGAAGATTTCAGCGTCACCGTGGATCTGGGTTCCGGGGATGATTTCTGGGTCTCTAGGGACTCAGTTTTTGTCAGTGATTTATGATTCTAACGAAGTCCATAGGGGCTGAAGATTTCAGCGACACCGTAGATCTGGGTACCGGGGATGATTTCTGGGTCTCTAGGGACTCAGTTTTTGTCCGTGATTTATGATTCTAACGAAGTCCATAGGGGCTGAAGATTTCAGCGACACCGTGGATCTGGGTTCCGGGGATGATTTCTGGTCTCTAAGGACTTAGTTTTTGTCAGTGATTTATGATTCTAACGAAGTCCATAGGGGCTGAAGATTTCAGCGACACCGTGGATCTGGGTTCCGGGGATGATTTCTGGTCTCTACAGACTCAGTTTTTGTCAGTGATTTATGATTCTAACGAAATCCATAGGGGCTGAAGATTTCAGCGTCACCGTGGATCTGGGTTCCGGGGATGATTTCTGGGTCTCTAGGGACGCAGTTTTTGTCTTTGATTTATGAGTCTGACGTCGTCCATAGGGGCTGAAGATTTCAGCGTCACCGTGGATCTGGGTTCCGGGGATGATTTCTGGGTCTCTAGGGACTCAGTTTTTGTCGGTGATTTATGATTCTAACGAAGTCCATAGGGGCTGAAGATTTCAGCGTCACCGTAGATCTGGGTTCCGGGGATGATTTCTGGGTCTCTAGGGACGCAGTTTTTGTCTTTGATTTATGAGTCTGACGTCGTCCATAGGGGCTGAAGATTTCAGCGTCACCGTGGATCTGGGTTCCGGGGATGATTTCTGGGTCTCTAGGGACTCAGTTTTTGTCAGTGATTTATGATTCTAACGAAGTCCATAGGGGCTGAAGATTTCAGCGTCACCGTGGATCTGGGTTCCGGGGATGATTTCTGGGTCTCTAGGGACTCAGTTTTTGTCAGTGATTTATGATTCTAACGAAGTCCATAGGGGCTGAAGATTTCAGCGTCACCGTGGATCTGGGTTCCGGGGATGATTTCTGGGTCTCTAGGGACTCAGTTTTTGTCTTTGATTTATGAGTCTGACGTCGTCCATAGGGGCTGAAGATTTCAGCGTCACCGTGGATCTGGGTTCCGGGGATGAT
The DNA here is from genome assembly GCA_033617975.1 of Populus alba x Populus glandulosa. NCBI lineage: Eukaryota > Viridiplantae > Streptophyta > Magnoliopsida > Malpighiales > Salicaceae > Populus > Populus alba x Populus glandulosa. The sequence goes on along the minus strand of CM066155.1, from coordinate 8,843,779 downwards.
TTCTGGGTCTCTAGGGACGCAGTTTTTGTCTTTGATTTATGAGTCTGACGTCGTCCATAGGGGCTGAAGATTTCAGCGTCACCGTGGATCTGGGTTCCGGGGATGATTTCTGGGTCTCTAGGGACTCAGTTTTTGTCAGTGATTTATGATTCTAACGAAGTCCATAGGGGCTGAAGATTTCAGCGACACCGTAGATCTGGGTTCCGGGGATGATTTCTGGGTCTCTAGGGACGCAGTTTTTGTCTTTGATTTATGAGTCTGACGTCGTCCATAGGGGCTGAAGATTTCAGCGTCACCGTGGATCTGGGTTCCGGGGATGATTTCTGGGTCTCTAGGGACTCAGTTTTTGTCAGTGATTTATGATTCTAACGAAGTCCATAGGGGCTGAAGATTTCAGCGTCACCGTGGATCTGGGTTCCGGGGATGATTTCTGGGTCTCTAGGGACGCAGTTTTTGTCTTTGATTTATGAGTCTGACGTCGTCCATAGGGGCTGAAGATTTCAGCGTCACCGTGGATCTGGGTTCCGGGGATGATTTCTGGGTCTCTAGGGACTCAGTTTTTGTCGGTGATTTATGATTCTAACGAAGTCCATAGGGGCTGAAGATTTCAGCGTCACCGTAGATCTGGGTTCCGGGGATGATTTCTGGGTCTCTAGGGACGCAGTTTTTGTCTTTGATTTATGAGTCTGACGTCGTCCATAGGGGCTGAAGATTTCAGCGTCACCGTGGATCTGGGTTCCGGGGATGATTTCTGGGTCTCTAGGGACTCAGTTTTTGTCAGTGATTTATGATTCTAACGAAGTCCATAGGGGCTGAAGATTTCAGCGTCACCGTGGATCTGGGTTCCGGGGATGATTTCTGGGTCTCTAGGGACTCAGTTTTTGTCAGTGATTTATGATTCTAACGAAGTCCATAGGGGCTGAAGATTTCAGCGTCACCGTGGATCTGGGTTCCGGGGATGATTTCTGGGTCTCTAGGGACTCAGTTTTTGTCTTTGATTTATGAGTCTGACGTCGTCCATAGGGGCTGAAGATTTCAGCGTCACCGTGGATCTGGGTTCCGGGGATGATTTCTGGGTCTCTAGGGACTCAGTTTTTGTCAGTGATTTATGATTCTAACGAAGTCCATAGGGGCTGAAGATTTCAGCGTCACCGTGGATGATTTCTGGGTCTCTAGGGACTCAGTTTTTGTCAGTGATTTATGATTCTAACGAAGTCCATAGGGGCTGAAGATTTCAGCGACACCGTAGATCTGGGTTCCGGGGATGATTTCTGGGTCTCTAGGGACGCAGTTTTTGTCTTTGATTTATGAGTCTGACGTCGTCCATAGGGGCTGAAGATTTCAGCGTCACCGTGGATCTGGGTTCCGGGGATGATTTCTGGGTCTCTAGGGACGCAGTTTTTGTCTTCGATTTATGAGTCTGACGTCGTCCATAGGGGCTGAAGATTTCAGCGTCACCGTGGATCTGGGTTCCGGGGATGATTTCTGGGTCTCTAGGGACTCAGTTTTTGTCGGTGATTTATGATTCTAACGAAGTCCATAGGGGCTGAAGATTTCAGCGTCACCGTGGATCTGGGTTCCGGGGATGATTTCTGGGTCTCTAGGGACGCAGTTTTTGTCTTTGATTTATGAGTCTGACGTCGTCCATAGGGGCTGAAGATTTCAGCGTCACCGTGGATCTAGGTTCCGGGGATGATTTCTGGGTCTCTAGGGACTCAGTTTTTGTCAGTGATTTATGATTCTAACGAAGTCCATAGGGGCTGAAGATTTCAGCGTCACCGTGGATCTGGGTTCCGGGGATGATTTCTGGGTCTCTAGGGACTCAGTTTTTGTTAGTGATTTATGATTCTAACGAAGTCCATAGGGGCTGAAGATTTCAGCGACACCGTAGATCTGGGTTCCGGGGATGATTTCTGGGTCTCTAGGGACTCAGTTTTTGTCCGTGATTTATGATTCTAACGAAGTCCATAGGGGCTGAAGATTTCAGCGACACCGTGGATCTGGGTTCCGGGGATGATTTCTGGTCTCTAAGGACTTAGTTTTTGTCAGTGATTTATGATTCTAACGAAGTCCATAGGGGCTGAAGATTTCAGCGACACCGTGGATCTGGGTTCCGGGGATGATTTCTGGTCTCTACAGACTCAGTTTTTGTCAGTGATTTATGATTCTAACGAAGTCCATAGGGGCTGAAGATTTCAGCGTCACCGTGGATCTGGGTTCCGGGGATGATTTCTGGGTCTCTAGGGACGCAGTTTTTGTCTTTGATTTATGAGTCTGACGTCGTCCATAGGGGCTGAAGATTTCAGCGTCACCGTGGATCTGGGTTCCGGGGATGATTTCTGGGTCTCTAGGGACGCAGTTTTTGTCTTTGATTTATGAGTCTGACGTCGTCCATAGGGGCTGAAGATTTCAGCGTCACCGTGGATCTGGGTTCCGGGGATGATTTCTGGGTCTCTAGGGACGCAGTTTTTGTCTTTGATTTATGAGTCTGACGTCGTCCATAGGGGCTGAAGATTTCAGCGTCACCGTGGATCTGGGTTCCGGGGATGATTTCTGGGTCTCTAGGGACTCAGTTTTTGTCAGTGATTTATGATTCTAACGAAGTCCATAGGGGCTGAAGATTTCAGCGTCACCGTGGATCTGGGTTCCGGGGATGATTTCTGGGTCTCTAGGGACTCAGTTTTTGTCTTTGATTTATGAGTCTGACGTCGTCCATAGGGGCTGAAGATTTCAGCGTCACCGTGGATCTGGGTTCCGGGGATGATTTCTGGGTCTCTAGGGACTCAGTTTTTGTCGGTGATTTATGATTCTAACGAAGTCCATAGGGGCTGAAGATTTCAGCGTCACCGTGGATCTGGGTTCCGGGGATGATTTCTGGGTCTCTAGGGACTCAGTTTTTGTCAGTGATTTATGATTCTAACGAAGTCCATAGGGGCTGAAGATTTCAGCGACACCGTAGATCTGGGTTCCGGGGATGATTTCTGGGTCTCTAGGGACTCAGTTTTTGTCCGTGATTTATGATTCTAACGAAGTCCATAGGGGCTGAAGATTTCAGCGACACCGTGGATCTGGGTTCCGGGGATGATTTCTGGTCTCTAAGGACTTAGTTTTTGTCAGTGATTTATGATTCTAACGAAGTCCATAGGGGCTGAAGATTTCAGCGACACCGTGGATCTGGGTTCCGGGGATGATTTCTGGTCTCTACAGACTCAGTTTTTGTCAGTGATTTATGATTCTAACGAAGTCCATAGGGGCTGAAGATTTCAGCGTCACCGTGGATCTGGGTTCCGGGGATGATTTCTGGGTCTCTAGGGACGCAGTTTTTGTCTTTGATTTATGAGTCTGACGTCGTCCATAGGGGCTGAAGATTTCAGCGTCACCGTGGATCTGGGTTCCGGGGATGATTTCTGGGTCTCTAGGGACGCAGTTTTTGTCTTTGATTTATGAGTCTGACGTCGTCCATAGGGGCTGAAGATTTCAGCGTCACCGTGGATCTGGGTTCCGGGGATGATTTCTGGGTCTCTAGGGACGCAGTTTTTGTCTTTGATTTATGAGTCTGACGTCGTCCATAGGGGCTGAAGATTTCAGCGTCACCGTGGATCTGGGTTCCGGGGATGATTTCTGGGTCTCTAGGGACTCAGTTTTTGTCAGTGATTTATGATTCTAACGAAGTCCATAGGGGCTGAAGATTTCAGCGACACCGTAGATCTGGGTTCCGGGGATGATTTCTGGGTCTCTAGGGACTCAGTTTTTGTCCGTGATTTATGATTCTGACGTCGTCCATAGGGGCTGAAGATTTCAGCGTCACCGTGGATCTGGGTTCCGGGGATGATTTCTGGGTCTCTAGGGACTCAGTTTTTGTCAGTGATTTATGATTCTAACGAAGTCCATAGGGGCTGAAGATTTCAGCGTCACCGTGGATCTGGGTTCCGGGGATGATTTCTGGGTCTCTAGGGACTCAGTTTTTGTCAGTGATTTATGATTCTAACGAAGTCCATAGGGGCTGAAGATTTCAGCGTCACCGTGGATCTGGGTTCCGGGGATGATTTCTGGGTCTCTAGGGACTCAGTTTTTGTCGGTGATTTATGATTCTAACGAAGTCCATAGGGGCTGAAGATTTCAGCGTCACCGTAGATCTGGGTTCCGGGGATGATTTCTGGGTCTCTAGGGACGCAGTTTTTGTCTTTGATTTATGAGTCTGACGTCGTCCATAGGGGCTGAAGATTTCAGCGTCACCGTGGATCTGGGTTCCGGGGATGATTTCTGGGTCTCTAGGGACTCAGTTTTTGTCAGTGATTTTTGATTCTAACGAAGTCCATAGGGGCTGAAGATTTCAGCGTCACCGTGGATCTGGGTTCCGGGGATGATTTCTGGGTCTCTAGGGACTCAGTTTTTGTCAGTGATTTATGATTCTAACGAAGTCCATAGGGGCTGAAGATTTCAGCGACACCGTGGATCTGGGTTCCGGGGATGATTTCTGGTCTCTACAGACTCAGTTTTTGTCAGTGATTTATGATTCTAACGAAGTCCATAGGGGCTGAAGATTTCAGCGTCACCGTGGATCTGGGTTCCGGGGATGATTTCTGGGTCTCTAGGGACGCAGTTTTTGTCTTTGATTTATGAGTCTGACGTCGTCCATAGGGGCTGAAGATTTCAGCGTCACCGTGGATCTGGGTTCCGGGGATGATTTCTGGGTCTCTAGGGACGCAGTTTTTGTCTTTGATTTATGAGTCTGACGTCGTCCATAGGGGCTGAAGATTTCAGCGTCACCGTGGATCTGGGTTCCGGGGATGATTTCTGGGTCTCTAGGGACGCAGTTTTTGTCTTTGATTTATGAGTCTGACGTCGTCCATAGGGGCTGAAGATTTCAGCGTCACCGTGGATCTGGGTTCCGGGGATGATTTCTGGGTCTCTAGGGACTCAGTTTTTGTCAGTGATTTATGATTCTAACGAAGTCCATAGGGGCTGAAGATTTCAGCGACACCGTAGATCTGGGTTCCGGGGATGATTTCTGGGTCTCTAGGGACTCAGTTTTTGTCCGTGATTTATGATTCTGACGTCGTCCATAGGGGCTGAAGATTTCAGCGTCACCGTGGATCTGGGTTCCGGGGATGATTTCTGGGTCTCTAGGGACTCAGTTTTTGTCAGTGATTTATGATTCTAACGAAGTCCATAGGGGCTGAAGATTTCAGCGTCACCGTGGATCTGGGTTCCGGGGATGATTTCTGGGTCTCTAGGGACTCAGTTTTTGTCAGTGATTTATGATTCTAACGAAGTCCATAGGGGCTGAAGATTTCAGCGTCACCGTGGATCTGGGTTCCGGGGATGATTTCTGGGTCTCTAGGGACTCAGTTTTTGTCGGTGATTTATGATTCTAACGAAGTCCATAGGGGCTGAAGATTTCAGCGTCACCGTAGATCTGGGTTCCGGGGATGATTTCTGGGTCTCTAGGGACGCAGTTTTTGTCTTTGATTTATGAGTCTGACGTCGTCCATAGGGGCTGAAGATTTCAGCGTCACCGTGGATCTGGGTTCCGGGGATGATTTCTGGGTCTCTAGGGACTCAGTTTTTGTCGGTGATTTATGATTCTAACGAAGTCCATAGGGGCTGAAGATTTCAGCGTCACCGTAGATCTGGGTTCCGGGGATGATTTCTGGGTCTCTAGGGACGCAGTTTTTGTCTTTGATTTATGAGTCTGACGTCGTCCATAGGGGCTGAAGATTTCAGCGTCACCGTGGATCTGGGTTCCGGGGATGATTTCTGGGTCTCTAGGGACTCAGTTTTTGTCAGTGATTTATGATTCTAACGAAGTCCATAGGGGCTGAAGATTTCAGCGTCACCGTGGATCTGGGTTCCGGGGATGATTTCTGGGTCTCTAGGGACTCAGTTTTTGTCTTTGATTTATGAGTCTGACGTCGTCCATAGGGGCTGAAGATTTCAGCGTCACCGTGGATCTGGGTTCCGGGGATGATTTCTGGGTCTCTAGGGACTCAGTTTTTGTCAGTGATTTATGATTCTAACGAAGTCCATAGGGGCTGAAGATTTCAGCGTCACCGTGGATCTGGGTTCCGGGGATGATTTCTGGGTCTCTAGGGACTCAGTTTTTGTCAGTGATTTATGATTCTAACGAAGTCCATAGGGGCTGAAGATTTCAGCGTCACCGTGGATTTGGGTTCCGGGGATGATTTCTGGGTCTCTAGGGACGCAGTTTTTGTCTTTGATTTATGAGTCTGACGTCGTCCATAGGGGCTGAAGATTTCAGCGTCACCGTGGATCTGGGTTCCGGGGATGATTTCTGGGTCTCTAGGGACTCAGTTTTTGTCAGTGATTTATGATTCTAACGAAGTCCATAGGGGCTGAAGATTTCAGCGTCACCGTGGATCTGGGTTCCGGGGATGATTTCTGGGTCTCTAGGGACTCAGTTTTTGTCAGTGATTTATGATTCTAACGAAGTCCATAGGGGCTGAAGATTTCAGCGTCACCGTAGATCTGGGTTCCGGGGATGATTTCTGGGTCTCTAGGGACGCAGTTTTTGTCTTTGATTTATGAGTCTGACGTCGTCCATAGGGGCTGAAGATTTCAGCGTCACCGTGGATCTGGGTTCCGGGGATGATTTCTGGGTCTCTAGGGACGCAGTTTTTGTCTTTGATTTATGAGTCTGACGTCGTCCATAGGGGCTGAAGATTTCAGCGTCACCGTGGATCTGGGTTCCGGGGATGATTTCTGGGTCTCTAGGGACTCAGTTTTTGTCAGTGATTTATGATTCTAACGAAGTCCATAGGGGCTGAAGATTTCAGCGACACCGTAGATCTGGGTTCCGGGGATGATTTCTGGGTCTCTAGGGACTCAGTTTTTGTCCGTGATTTATGATTCTGACGTCGTCCATAGGGGCTGAAGATTTCAGCGTCACCGTGGATCTGGGTTCCGGGGATGATTTCTGGGTCTCTAGGGACTCAGTTTTTGTCAGTGATTTATGATTCTAACGAAGTCCATAGGGGCTGAAGATTTCAGCGTCACCGTGGATCTGGGTTCCGGGGATGATTTCTGGGTCTCTAGGGACTCAGTTTTTGTCAGTGATTTATGATTCTAACGAAGTCCATAGGGGCTGAAGATTTCAGCGTCACCGTGGATCTGGGTTCCGGGGATGATTTCTGGGTCTCTAGGGACTCAGTTTTTGTCGGTGATTTATGATTCTAACGAAGTCCATAGGGGCTGAAGATTTCAGCGTCACCGTAGATCTGGGTTCCGGGGATGATTTCTGGGTCTCTAGGGACGCAGTTTTTGTCTTTGATTTATGAGTCTGACGTCGTCCATAGGGGCTGAAGATTTCAGCGTCACCGTGGATCTGGGTTCCGGGGATGATTTCTGGTCTCTACAGACTCAGTTTTTGTCAGTGATTTATGATTCTAACGAAATCCATAGGGGCTGAAGATTTCAGCGTCACCGTGGATCTGGGTTCCGGGGATGATTTCTGGGTCTCTAGGGACGCAGTTTTTGTCTTTGATTTATGAGTCTGACGTCGTCCATAGGGGCTGAAGATTTCAGCGTCACCGTGGATCTGGGTTCCGGGGATGATTTCTGGGTCTCTAGGGACTCAGTTTTTGTCGGTGATTTATGATTCTAACGAAGTCCATAGGGGCTGAAGATTTCAGCGTCACCGTAGATCTGGGTTCCGGGGATGATTTCTGGGTCTCTAGGGACGCAGTTTTTGTCTTTGATTTATGAGTCTGACGTCGTCCATAGGGGCTGAAGATTTCAGCGTCACCGTGGATCTGGGTTCCGGGGATGATTTCTGGGTCTCTAGGGACTCAGTTTTTGTCAGTGATTTATGATTCTAACGAAGTCCATAGGGGCTGAAGATTTCAGCGTCACCGTGGATCTGGGTTCCGGGGATGATTTCTGGGTCTCTAGGGACTCAGTTTTTGTCAGTGATTTATGATTCTAACGAAGTCCATAGGGGCTGAAGATTTCAGCGTCACCGTGGATCTGGGTTCCGGGGATGATTTCTGGGTCTCTAGGGACTCAGTTTTTGTCTTTGATTTATGAGTCTGACGTCGTCCATAGGGGCTGAAGATTTCAGCGTCACCGTGGATCTGGGTTCCGGGGATGATTTCTGGGTCTCTAGGGACGCAGTTTTTGTCTTTGATTTATGAGTCTGACGTCGTCCATAGGGGCTGAAGATTTCAGCGTCACCGTGGATCTGGGTTCCGGGGATGATTTCTGGGTCTCTAGGGACTCAGTTTTTGTCAGTGATTTATGATTCTAACGAAGTCCATAGGGGCTGAAGATTTCAGCGACACCGTAGATCTGGTTTCCGGGGATGATTTCTGGGTCTCTAGGGACGCAGTTTTTGTCTTTGATTTATGAGTCTGACGTCGTCCATAGGGGCTGAAGATTTCAGCGTCACCGTGGATCTGGGTTCCGGGGATGATTTCTGGGTCTCTAGGGACTCAGTTTTTGTCAGTGATTTATGATTCTAACGAAGTCCATAGGGGCTGAAGATTTCAGCGTCACCGTGGATCTGGGTTCCGGGGATGATTTCTGGGTCTCTAGGGACGCAATTTTTGTCTTTGATTTATGAGTCTGACGTCGTCCATAGGGGCTGAAGATTTCAGCGTCACCGTGGATCTGGGTTCCGGGGATGATTTCTGGGTCTCTAGGGACTCAGTTTTTGTCGGTGATTTATGATTCTAACGAAGTCCATAGGGGCTGAAGATTTCAGCGTCACCGTAGATCTGGGTTCCGGGGATGATTTCTGGGTCTCTAGGGACGCAGTTTTTGTCTTTGATTTATGAGTCTGACGTCGTCCATAGGGGCTGAAGATTTCAGCGTCACCGTGGATCTGGGTTCCGGGGATGATTTCTGGGTCTCTAGGGACTCAGTTTTTGTCAGTGATTTATGATTCTAACGAAGTCCATAGGGGCTGAAGATTTCAGCGTCACCGTGGATCTGGGTTCCGGGGATGATTTCTGGGTCTCTAGGGACTCAGTTTTTGTCAGTGATTTATGATTCTAACGAAGTCCATAGGGGCTGAAGATTTCAGCGTCACCGTGGATCTGGGTTCCGGGGATGATTTCTGGGTCTCTAGGGACTCAGTTTTTGTCTTTGATTTATGAGTCTGACGTCGTCCATAGGGGCTGAAGATTTCAGCGTCACCGTGGATCTGGGTTCCGGGGATGATTTCTGGGTCTCTAGGGACTCAGTTTTTGTCAGTGATTTATGATTCTAACGAAGTCCATAGGGGCTGAAGATTTCAGCGTCACCGTGGATGATTTCTGGGTCTCTAGGGACTCAGTTTTTGTCAGTGATTTATGATTCTAACGAAGTCCATAGGGGCTGAAGATTTCAGCGACACCGTAGATCTGGGTTCCGGGGATGATTTCTGGGTCTCTAGGGACGCAGTTTTTGTCTTTGATTTATGAGTCTGACGTCGTCCATAGGGGCTGAAGATTTCAGCGTCACCATGGATCTGGGTTCCGGGGATGATTTCTGGGTCTCTAGGGACGCAGTTTTTGTCTTCGATTTATGAGTCTGACGTCGTCCATAGGGGCTGAAGATTTCAGCGTCACCGTGGATCTGGGTTCCGGGGATGATTTCTGGGTCTCTAGGGACTCAGTTTTTGTCGGTGATTTATGATTCTAACGAAGTCCATAGGGGCTGAAGATTTCAGCGTCACCGTGGATCTGGGTTCCGGGGATGATTTCTGGGTCTCTAGGGACGCAGTTTTTGTCTTTGATTTATGAGTCTGACGTCGTCCATAGGGGCTGAAGATTTCAGCGTCACCGTGGATCTAGGTTCCGGGGATGATTTCTGGGTCTCTAGGGACTCAGTTTTTGTCAGTGATTTATGATTCTAACGAAGTCCATAGGGGCTGAAGATTTCAGCGTCACCGTGGATCTGGGTTCCGGGGATGATTTCTGGGTCTCTAGGGACTCAGTTTTTGTCAGTGATTTATGATTCTAACGAAGTCCATAGGGGCTGAAGATTTCAGCGTCACCGTGGATCTGGGTTCCGGGGATGATTTCTGGGTCTCTAGGGACTCAGTTTTTGTCAGTGATTTATGATTCTAACGAAGTCCATAGGGGCTGAAGATTTCAGCGTCACCGTAGATCTGGGTTCCGGGGATGATTTCTGGGTCTCTAGGGACGCAGTTTTTGTCTTTGATTTATGAGTCTGACGTCGTCCATAGGGGCTGAAGATTTCAGCGTCACCGTGGATCTGGGTTCCGGGGATGATTTCTGGGTCTCTAGGGACGCAGTTTTTGTCTTTGATTTATGAGTCTGACGTCGTCCATAGGGGCTGAAGATTTCAGCGTCACCGTGGATCTGGGTTCCGGGGATGATTTCTGGGTCTCTAGGGACTCAGTTTTTGTCAGTGATTTATGATTCTAACGAAGTCCATAGGGGCTGAAGATTTCAGCGACACCGTAGATCTGGGTTCCGGGGATGATTTCTGGGTCTCTAGGGACTCAGTTTTTGTCCGTGATTTATGATTCTGACGTCGTCCATAGGGGCTGAAGATTTCAGCGTCACCGTGGATCTGGGTTCCGGGGATGATTTCTGGGTCTCTAGGGACTCAGTTTTTGTCAGTGATTTATGATTCTAACGAAGTCCATAGGGGCTGAAGATTTCAGCGTCACCGTGGATCTGGGTTCCGGGGATGATTTCTGGGTCTCTAGGGACTCAGTTTTTGTCAGTGATTTATGATTCTAACGAAGTCCATAGGGGCTGAAGATTTCAGCGTCACCGTGGATCTGGGTTCCGGGGATGATTTCTGGGTCTCTAGGGACTCAGTTTTTGTCGGTGATTTATGATTCTAACGAAGTCCATAGGGGCTGAAGATTTCAGCGTCACCGTAGATCTGGGTTCCGGGGATGATTTCTGGGTCTCTAGGGACGCAGTTTTTGTCTTTGATTTATGAGTCTGACGTCGTCCATAGGGGCTGAAGATTTCAGCGTCACCGTGGATCTGGGTTCCGGGGATGATTTCTGGTCTCTACAGACTCAGTTTTTGTCAGTGATTTATGATTCTAACGAAATCCATAGGGGCTGAAGATTTCAGCGTCACCGTGGATCTGGGTTCCGGGGATGATTTCTGGGTCTCTAGGGACGCAGTTTTTGTCTTTGATTTATGAGTCTGACGTCGTCCATAGGGGCTGAAGATTTCAGCGTCACCGTGGATCTGGGTTCCGGGGATGATTTCTGGGTCTCTAGGGACTCAGTTTTTGTCGGTGATTTATGATTCTAACGAAGTCCATAGGGGCTGAAGATTTCAGCGTCACCGTAGATCTGGGTTCCGGGGATGATTTCTGGGTCTCTAGGGACGCAGTTTTTGTCTTTGATTTATGAGTCTGACGTCGTCCATAGGGGCTGAAGATTTCAGCGTCACCGTGGATCTGGGTTCCGGGGATGATTTCTGGGTCTCTAGGGACTCAGTTTTTGTCAGTGATTTATGATTCTAACGAAGTCCATAGGGGCTGAAGATTTCAGCGTCACCGTGGATCTGGGTTCCGGGGATGATTTCTGGGTCTCTAGGGACTCAGTTTTTGTCAGTGATTTATGATTCTAACGAAGTCCATAGGGGCTGAAGATTTCAGCGTCACCGTGGATCTGGGTTCCGGGGATGATTTCTGGGTCTCTAGGGACTCAGTTTTTGTCTTTGATTTATGAGTCTGACGTCGTCCATAGGGGCTGAAGATTTCAGCGTCACCGTGGATCTGGGTTCCGGGGATGATTTCTGGGTCTCTAGGGACGCAGTTTTTGTCTTTGATTTATGAGTCTGACGTCGTCCATAGGGGCTGAAGATTTCAGCGTCACCGTGGATCTGGGTTCCGGGGATGATTTCTGGGTCTCTAGGGACTCAGTTTTTGTCAGTGATTTATGATTCTAACGAAGTCCATAGGGGCTGAAGATTTCAGCGACACCGTAGATCTGGTTTCCGGGGATGATTTCTGGGTCTCTAGGGACGCAGTTTTTGTCTTTGATTTATGAGTCTGACGTCGTCCATAGGGGCTGAAGATTTCAGCGTCACCGTGGATCTGGGTTCCGGGGATGATTTCTGGGTCTCTAGGGACTCAGTTTTTGTCAGTGATTTATGATTCTAACGAAGTCCATAGGGGCTGAAGATTTCAGCGTCACCGTGGATCTGGGTTCCGGGGATGATTTCTGGGTCTCTAGGGACGCAATTTTTGTCTTTGATTTATGAGTCTGACGTCGTCCATAGGGGCTGAAGATTTCAGCGTCACCGTGGATCTGGGTTCCGGGGATGATTTCTGGGTCTCTAGGGACTCAGTTTTTGTCGGTGATTTATGATTCTAACGAAGTCCATAGGGGCTGAAGATTTCAGCGTCACCGTAGATCTGGGTTCCGGGGATGATTTCTGGGTCTCTAGGGACGCAGTTTTTGTCTTTGATTTATGAGTCTGACGTCGTCCATAGGGGCTGAAGATTTCAGCGTCACCGTGGATCTGGGTTCCGGGGATGATTTCTGGGTCTCTAGGGACTCAGTTTTTGTCAGTGATTTATGATTCTAACGAAGTCCATAGGGGCTGAAGATTTCAGCGTCACCGTGGATCTGGGTTCCGGGGATGATTTCTGGGTCTCTAGGGACTCAGTTTTTGTCAGTGATTTATGATTCTAACGAAGTCCATAGGGGCTGAAGATTTCAGCGTCACCGTGGATCTGGGTTCCGGGGATGATTTCTGGGTCTCTAGGGACTCAGTTTTTGTCTTTGATTTATGAGTCTGACGTCGTCCATAGGGGCTGAAGATTTCAGCGTCACCGTGGATCTGGGTTCCGGGGATGATTTCTGGGTCTCTAGGGACTCAGTTTTTGTCAGTGATTTATGATTCTAACGAAGTCCATAGGGGCTGAAGATTTCAGCGTCACCGTGGATGATTTCTGGGTCTCTAGGGACTCAGTTTTTGTCAGTGATTTATGATTCTAACGAAGTCCATAGGGGCTGAAGATTTCAGCGACACCGTAGATCTGGGTTCCGGGGATGATTTCTGGGTCTCTAGGGACGCAGTTTTTGTCTTTGATTTATGAGTCTGACGTCGTCCATAGGGGCTGAAGATTTCAGCGTCACCATGGATCTGGGTTCCGGGGATGATTTCTGGGTCTCTAGGGACGCAGTTTTTGTCTTCGATTTATGAGTCTGACGTCGTCCATAGGGGCTGAAGATTTCAGCGTCACCGTGGATCTGGGTTCCGGGGATGATTTCTGGGTCTCTAGGGACTCAGTTTTTGTCGGTGATTTATGATTCTAACGAAGTCCATAGGGGCTGAAGATTTCAGCGTCACCGTGGATCTGGGTTCCGGGGATGATTTCTGGGTCTCTAGGGACGCAGTTTTTGTCTTTGATTTATGAGTCTGACGTCGTCCATAGGGGCTGAAGATTTCAGCGTCACCGTGGATCTAGGTTCCGGGGATGATTTCTGGGTCTCTAGGGACTCAGTTTTTGTCAGTGATTTATGATTCTAACGAAGTCCATAGGGGCTGAAGATTTCAGCGTCACCGTGGATCTGGGTTCCGGGGATGATTTCTGGGTCTCTAGGGACTCAGTTTTTGTCAGTGATTTATGATTCTAACGAAGTCCATAGGGGCTGAAGATTTCAGCGACACCGTAGATCTGGGTTCCGGGGATGATTTCTGGGTCTCTAGGGACTCAGTTTTTGTCCGTGATTTATGATTCTAACGAAGTCCATAGGGGCTGAAGATTTCAGCGACACCGTGGATCTGGGTTCCGGGGATGATTTCTGGTCTCTAAGGACTTAGTTTTTGTCAGTGATTTATGATTCTAACGAAGTCCATAGGGGCTGAAGATTTCAGCGACACCGTGGATCTGGGTTCCGGGGATGATTTCTGGTCTCTACAGACTCAGTTTTTGTCAGTGATTTATGATTCTAACGAAGTCCATAGGGGCTGAAGATTTCAGCGTCACCGTGGATCTGGGTTCCGGGGATGATTTCTGGGTCTCTAGGGACGCAGTTTTTGTCTTTGATTTATGAGTCTGACGTCGTCCATAGGGGCTGAAGATTTCAGCGTCACCGTGGATCTGGGTTCCGGGGATGATTTCTGGGTCTCTAGGGACGCAGTTTTTGTCTTTGATTTATGAGTCTGACGTCGTCCATAGGGGCTGAAGATTTCAGCGTCACCGTGGATCTGGGTTCCGGGGATGATTTCTGGGTCTCTAGGGACGCAGTTTTTGTCTTTGATTTATGAGTCTGACGTCGTCCATAGGGGCTGAAGATTTCAGCGTCACCGTGGATCTGGGTTCCGGGGATGATTTCTGGGTCTCTAGGGACTCAGTTTTTGTCAGTGATTTATGATTCTAACGAAGTCCATAGGGGCTGAAGATTTCAGCGTCACCGTGGATCTGGGTTCCGGGGATGATTTCTGGGTCTCTAGGGACTCAGTTTTTGTCAGTGATTTATGATTCTAACGAAGTCCATAGGGGCTGAAGATTTCAGCGACACCGTAGATCTGGGTTCCGGGGATGATTTCTGGGTCTCTAGGGACTCAGTTTTTGTCGGTGATTTATGATTCTAACGAAGTCCATAGGGGCTGAAGATTTCAGCGTCACCGTGGATGATTTCTGGGTCTCTAGGGACTCAGTTTTTGTCAGTGATTTATGATTCTAACGAAGTCCATAGGGGCTGAAGATTTCAGCGACACCGTAGATCTGGGTTCCGGGGATGATTTCTGGGTCTCTAGGGACGCAGTTTTTGTCTTTGATTTATGAGTCTGACGTCGTCCATAGGGGCTGAAGATTTCAGCGTCACCGTGGATCTGGGTTCCGGGGATGATTTCTGGGTCTCTAGGGACGCAGTTTTTGTCTTTGATTTATGAGTCTGACGTCGTCCATAGGGGCTGAAGATTTCAGCGTCACCGTGGATCTGGGTTCCGGGGATGATTTCTGGGTCTCTAGGGACTCAGTTTTTGTCAGTGATTTATGATTCTAACGAAGTCCATAGGGGCTGAAGATTTCAGCGTCACCGTGGATCTGGGTTCCGGGGATGATTTCTGGGTCTCTAGGGACTCAGTTTTTGTCAGTGATTTATGATTCTAACGAAGTCCATAGGGGCTGAAGATTTCAGCGACACCGTAGATCTGGGTTCCGGGGATGATTTCTGGGTCTCTAGGGACTCAGTTTTTGTCCGTGATTTATGATTCTAACGAAGTCCATAGGGGCTGAAGATTTCAGCGACACCGTGGATCTGGGTTCCGGGGATGATTTCTGGTCTCTAAGGACTTAGTTTTTGTCAGTGATTTATGATTCTAACGAAGTCCATAGGGGCTGAAGATTTCAGCGACACCGTGGATCTGGGTTCCGGGGATGATTTCTGGTCTCTACAGACTCAGTTTTTGTCAGTGATTTATGATTCTAACAAAGTCCATAGGGGCTGAAGATTTCAGCGTCACCGTGGATCTGGGTTCCGGGGATGATTTCTGGGTCTCTAGGGACGCAGTTTTTGTCTTTGATTTATGAGTCTGACGTCGTCCATAGGGGCTGAAGATTTCAGCGTCACCGTGGATCTGGGTTCCGGGGATGATTTCTGGGTCTCTAGGGACTCAGTTTTTGTCAGTGATTTATGATTCTAACGAAGTCCATAGGGGCTGAAGATTTCAGCGACACCGTAGATCTGGGTTCCGGGGATGATTTCTGGGTCTCTAGGGACTCAGTTTTTGTCCGTGATTTATGATTCTAACGAAGTCCATAGGGGCTGAAGATTTCAGCGACACCGTGGATCTGGGTTCCGGGGATGATTTCTGGTCTCTAAGGACTCAGTTTTTGTCGGTGATTTATGATTCTAACGAAGTCCATAGGGGCTGAAGATTTCAGCGTCACCGTGGATCTGGGTTCCGGGGATGATTTCTGGGTCTCTAGGGACGCAGTTTTTGTCTTTGATTTATGAGTCTGACGTCGTCCATAGGGGCTGAAGATTTCAGCGTCACCGTGGATCTGGGTTCCGGGGATGATTTCTGGGTCTCTAGGGACTCAGTTTTTGTCGGTGATTTATGATTCTAACGAAGTCCATAGGGGCTGAAGATTTCAGCGTCACCGTGGATCTGGGTTCCGGGGATGATTTCTGGGTCTCTAGGGACGCAGTTTTTGTCTTTGATTTATGAGTCTGACGTCGTCCATAGGGGCTGAAGATTTCAGCGTCACCGTGGATCTGGGTTCCGGGGATGATTTCTGGGTCTCTAGGGACTCAGTTTTTGTCGGTGATTTATGATTCTAACGAAGTCCATAGGGGCTGAAGATTTCAGCGTCACCGTGGATCTGGGTTCCGGGGATGATTTCTGGGTCTCTAGGGACGCAGTTTTTGTCTTTGATTTATGAGTCTGACGTCGTCCATAGGGGCTGAAGATTTCAGCGTCACCGTGGATCTGGGTTCCGGGGATGATTTCTGGGTCTCTAGGGACTCAGTTTTTGTCGGTGATTTATGATTCTAACGAAGTCCATAGGGGCTGAAGATTTCAGCGTCACCGTGGATCTGGGTTCCGGGGATGATTTCTGGGTCTCTAGGGACTCAGTTTTTGTCAGTGATTTATGATTCTAACGAAGTCCATAGGGGCTGAAGATTTCAGCGACACCGTGGATCTGGGTTCCGGGGATGATTTCTGGGTCTCTAGGGACTCAGTTTTTGTCGGTGATTTATGATTCTAACGAAGTCCATAGGGGCTGAAGATTTCAGCGTCACCGTGGATCTGGGTTCCGGGGATGATTTCTGGGTCTCTAGGGACGCAGTTTTTGTCTTTGATTTATGAGTCTGACGTCGTCCATAGGGGCTGAAGATTTCAGCGTCACCGTGGATCTGGGTTCCGGGGATGATTTCTGGGTCTCTAGGGACTCAGTTTTTGTCAGTGATTTATGATTCTAACGAAGTCCATAGGGGCTGAAGATTTCAGCGACACCGTAGATCTGGGTTCCGGGGATGATTTCTGGGTCTCTAGGGACTCAGTTTTTGTCCGTGATTTATGATTCTAACGAAGTCCATAGGGGCTGAAGATTTCAGCGACACCGTGGATCTGGGTTCCGGGGATGATTTCTGGTCTCTAAGGACTTAGTTTTTGTCAGTGATTTATGATTCTAACGAAGTCCATAGGGGCTGAAGATTTCAGCGACACCGTGGATCTGGGTTCCGGGGATGATTTCTGGTCTCTACAGACTCAGTTTTTGTCAGTGATTTATGATTCTAACAAAGTCCATAGGGGCTGAAGATTTCAGCGTCACCGTGGATCTGGGTTCCGGGGATGATTTCTGGGTCTCTAGGGACGCAGTTTTTGTCTTTGATTTATGAGTCTGACGTCGTCCATAGGGGCTGAAGATTTCAGCGTCACCGTGGATCTGGGTTCCGGGGATGATTTCTGGGTCTCTAGGGACTCAGTTTTTGTCAGTGATTTATGATTCTAACGAAGTCCATAGGGGCAGAAGATTTCAGCGACACCGTAGATCTGGGTTCCGGGGATGATTTCTGGGTCTCTAGGGACTCAGTTTTTGTCCGTGATTTATGATTCTAACGAAGTCCATAGGGGCTGAAGATTTCAGCGACACCGTGGATCTGGGTTCCGGGGATGATTTCTGGTCTCTAAGGACTTAGTTTTTGTCAGTGATTTATGATTCTAACGAAGTCCATAGGGGCTGAAGATTTCAGCGACACCGTGGATCTGGGTTCCGGGGATGATTTCTGGTCTCTACAGACTCAGTTTTTGTCAGTGATTTATGATTCTAACAAAGTCCATAGGGGCTGAAGATTTCAGCGTCACCGTGGATCTGGGTTCCGGGGATGATTTCTGGGTCTCTAGGGACGCAGTTTTTGTCTTTGATTTATGAGTCTGACGTCGTCCATAGGGGCTGAAGATTTCAGCGTCACCGTGGATCTGGGTTCCGGGGATGATTTCTGGGTCTCTAGGGACTCAGTTTTTGTCAGTGATTTATGATTCTAACGAAGTCCATAGGGGCTGAAGATTTCAGCGACACCGTAGATCTGGGTTCCGGGGATGATTTCTGGGTCTCTAGGGACTCAGTTTTTGTCCGTGATTTATGATTCTAACGAAGTCCATAGGGGCTGAAGATTTCAGCGACACCGTGGATCTGGGTTCCGGGGATGATTTCTGGTCTCTAAGGACTCAGTTTTTGTCGGTGATTTATGATTCTAACGAAGTCCATAGGGGCTGAAGATTTCAGCGTCACCGTGGATCTGGGTTCCGGGGATGATTTCTGGGTCTCTAGGGACTCAGTTTTTGTCGGTGATTTATGATTCTAACGAAGTCCATAGGGGCTGAAGATTTCAGCGACACCGTAGATCTGGGTTCCGGGGATGATTTCTGGGTCTCTAGGGACTCAGTTTTTGTCCGTGATTTATGATTCTAACGAAGTCCATAGGGGCTGAAGATTTCAGCGACACCGTGGATCTGGGTTCCGGGGATGATTTCTGGTCTCTAAGGACTTAGTTTTTGTCAGTGATTTATGATTCTAACGAAGTCCATAGGGGCTGAAGATTTCAGCGACACCGTGGATCTGGGTTCCGGGGATGATTTCTGGTCTCTACAGACTCAGTTTTTGTCAGTGATTTATGATTCTAACAAAGTCCATAGGGGCTGAAGATTTCAGCGTCACCGTGGATCTGGGTTCCGGGGATGATTTCTGGGTCTCTAGGGACGCAGTTTTTGTCTTTGATTTATGAGTCTGACGTCGTCCATAGGGGCTGAAGATTTCAGCGTCACCGTGGATCTGGGTTCCGGGGATGATTTCTGGGTCTCTAGGGACTCAGTTTTTGTCAGTGATTTATGATTCTAACGAAGTCCATAGGGGCTGAAGATTTCAGCGACACCGTAGATCTGGGTTCCGGGGATGATTTCTGGGTCTCTAGGGACTCAGTTTTTGTCCGTGATTTATGATTCTAACGAAGTCCATAGGGGCTGAAGATTTCAGCGACACCGTGGATCTGGGTTCCGGGGATGATTTCTGGTCTCTAAGGACTCAGTTTTTGTCGGTGATTTATGATTCTAACGAAGTCCATAGGGGCTGAAGATTTCAGCGTCACCGTGGATCTGGGTTCCGGGGATGATTTCTGGGTCTCTAGGGACTCAGTTTTTGTCGGTGATTTATGATTCTAACGAAGTCCATAGGGGCTGAAGATTTCAGCGACACCGTAGATCTGGGTTCCGGGGATGATTTCTGGGTCTCTAGGGACTCAGTTTTTGTCCGTGATTTATGATTCTAACGAAGTCCATAGGGGCTGAAGATTTCAGCGACACCGTGGATCTGGGTTCCGGGGATGATTTCTGGTCTCTAAGGACTTAGTTTTTGTCAGTGATTTATGATTCTAACGAAGTCCATAGGGGCTGAAGATTTCAGCGACACCGTGGATCTGGGTTCCGGGGATGATTTCTGGTCTCTACAGACTCAGTTTTTGTCAGTGATTTATGATTCTAACAAAGTCCATAGGGGCTGAAGATTTCAGCGTCACCGTGGATCTGGGTTCCGGGGATGATTTCTGGGTCTCTAGGGACGCAGTTTTTGTCTTTGATTTATGAGTCTGACGTCGTCCATAGGGGCTGAAGATTTCAGCGTCACCGTGGATCTGGGTTCCGGGGATGATTTCTGGGTCTCTAGGGACTCAGTTTTTGTCAGTGATTTATGATTCTAACGAAGTCCATAGGGGCAGAAGATTTCAGCGACACCGTAGATCTGGGTTCCGGGGATGATTTCTGGGTCTCTAGGGACTCAGTTTTTGTCCGTGATTTATGATTCTAACGAAGTCCATAGGGGCTGAAGATTTCAGCGACACCGTGGATCTGGGTTCCGGGGATGATTTCTGGTCTCTAAGGACTTAGTTTTTGTCAGTGATTTATGATTCTAACGAAGTCCATAGGGGCTGAAGATTTCAGCGACACCGTGGATCTGGGTTCCGGGGATGATTTCTGGTCTCTACAGACTCAGTTTTTGTCAGTGATTTATGATTCTAACAAAGTCCATAGGGGCTGAAGATTTCAGCGTCACCGTGGATCTGGGTTCCGGGGATGATTTCTGGGTTTCTAGGGACGCAGTTTTTGTCTTTGATTTATGAGTCTGACGTCGTCCATAGGGGCTGAAGATTTCAGCGTCACCGTGGATCTGGGTTCCGGGGATGATTTCTGGGTCTCTAGGGACTCAGTTTTTGTCAGTGATTTATGATTCTAACGAAGTCCATAGGGGCTGAAGATTTCAGCGACACCGTAGATCTGGGTTCCGGGGATGATTTCTGGGTCTCTAGGGACTCAGTTTTTGTCCGTGATTTATGATTCTAACGAAGTCCATAGGGGCTGAAGATTTCAGCGACACCGTGGATCTGGGTTCCGGGGATGATTTCTGGTCTCTAAGGACTCAGTTTTTGTCGGTGATTTATGATTCTAACGAAGTCCATAGGGGCTGAAGATTTCAGCGTCACCGTGGATCTGGGTTCCGGGGATGATTTCTGGGTCTCTAGGGACGCAGTTTTTGTCTTTGATTTATGAGTCTGACGTCGTCCATAGGGGCTGAAGATTTCAGCGTCACCGTGGATCTGGGTTCCGGGGATGATTTCTGGGTCTCTAGGGACTCAGTTTTTGTCGGTGATTTATGATTCTAACGAAGTCCATAGGGGCTGAAGATTTCAGCGTCACCGTGGATCTGGGTTCCGGGGATGATTTCTGGGTCTCTAGGGACGCAGTTTTTGTCTTTGATTTATGAGTCTGACGTCGTCCATAGGGGCTGAAGATTTCAGCGTCACCGTGGATCTGGGTTCCGGGGATGATTTCTGGGTCTCTAGGGACTCAGTTTTTGTCGGTGATTTATGATTCTAACGAAGTCCATAGGGGCTGAAGATTTCAGCGTCACCGTGGATCTGGGTTCCGGGGATGATTTCTGGGTCTCTAGGGACGCAGTTTTTGTCAGTGATTTATGATTCTGACGTCGTCCATAGGGGCTGAAGATTTCAGCGACACCGTGGATCTGGGTTCCGGGGATGATTTCTGGGTCTCTAGGGACTCAGTTTTTGTCGGTGATTTATGATTCTAACGAAGTCCATAGGGGCTGAAGATTTCAGCGTCACCGTGGATCTGGGTTCCGGGGATGATTTCTGGGTCTCTAGGGACGCAGTTTTTGTCTTTGATTTATGAGTCTGACGTCGTCCATAGGGGCTGAAGATTTCAGCGTCACCGTGGATCTGGGTTCCGGGGATGATTTCTGGGTCTCTAGGGACTCAGTTTTTGTCAGTGATTTATGATTCTAACGAAGTCCATAGGGGCTGAAGATTTCAGCGACACCGTAGATCTGGGTTCCGGGGATGATTTCTGGGTCTCTAGGGACTCAGTTTTTGTCCGTGATTTATGATTCTAACGAAGTCCATAGGGGCTGAAGATTTCAGCGACACCGTGGATCTGGGTTCCGGGGATGATTTCTGGTCTCTAAGGACTTAGTTTTTGTCAGTGATTTATGATTCTAACGAAGTCCATAGGGGCTGAAGATTTCAGCGACACCGTGGATCTGGGTTCCGGGGATGATTTCTGGTCTCTACAGACTCAGTTTTTGTCAGTGATTTATGATTCTAACGAAGTCCATAGGGGCTGAAGATTTCAGCGTCACCGTGGATCTGGGTTCCGGGGATGATTTCTGGGTCTCTAGGGACTCAGTTTTTGTCAGTGATTTATGATTCTAACGAAGTCCATAGGGGCTGAAGATTTCAGCGACACCGTAGATCTGGGTTCCGGGGATGATTTCTGGGTCTCTAGGGACTCAGTTTTTGTCCGTGATTTATGATTCTGACGTCGTCCATAGGGGCTGAAGATTTCAGCGACACCGTGGATCTGGGTTCCGGGGATGATTTCTGGGTCTCTAGGGACTCAGTTTTTGTCCGTGATTTATGATTCTAACGAAGTCCATAGGGGCTGAAGATTTCAGCGTCACCGTGGATCTGGGTTCCGGGGATGATTTCTGGGTCTCTAGGGACTCAGTTTTTGTCAGTGATTTATGATTCTAACGAAGTCCATAGGGGCTGAAGATTTCAGCGACACCGTCGATCTGGGTTCCGGGGATGATTTCTGGGTCTCTAGGGACTCAGTTTTTGTCCGTGATTTATGATTCTAACGAAGTCCATAGGGGCTGAAGATTTCAGCGACACCGTGGATCTGGGTTCCGGGGATGATTTCTGGTCTCTAAGGACTTAGTTTTTGTCAGTGATTTATGATTCTAACGAAGTCCATAGGGGCTGAAGATTTCAGCGACACCGTGGATCTGGGTTCCGGGGATGATTTCTGGTCTCTACAGACTCAGTTTTTGTCAGTGATTTATGATTCTAACAAAGTCCATAGGGGCTGAAGATTTCAGCGTCACCGTGGATCTGGGTTCCGGGGATGATTTCTGGGTCTCTAGGGACGCAGTTTTTGTCTTTGATTTATGAGTCTGACGTCGTCCATAGGGGCTGAAGATTTCAGCGTCACCGTGGATCTGGGTTCCGGGGATGATTTCTGGGTCTCTAGGGACTCAGTTTTTGTCAGTGATTTATGATTCTAACGAAGTCCATAGGGGCTGAAGATTTCAGCGACACCGTAGATCTGGGTTCCGGGGATGATTTCTGGGTCTCTAGGGACTCAGTTTTTGTCCGTGATTTATGATTCTAACGAAGTCCATAGGGGCTGAAGATTTCAGCGACACCGTGGATCTGGGTTCCGGGGATGATTTCTGGTCTCTAAGGACTCAGTTTTTGTCGGTGATTTATGATTCTAACGAAGTCCATAGGGGCTGAAGATTTCAGCGTCACCGTGGATCTGGGTTCCGGGGATGATTTCTGGGTCTCTAGGGACGCAGTTTTTGTCTTTGATTTATGAGTCTGACGTCGTCCATAGGGGCTGAAGATTTCAGCGTCACCGTGGATCTGGGTTCCGGGGATGATTTCTGGGTCTCTAGGGACTCAGTTTTTGTCGGTGATTTATGATTCTAACGAAGTCCATAGGGGCTGAAGATTTCAGCGTCACCGTGGATCTGGGTTCCGGGGATGATTTCTGGGTCTCTAGGGACGCAGTTTTTGTCTTTGATTTATGAGTCTGACGTCGTCCATAGGGGCTGAAGATTTCAGCGTCACCGTGGATCTGGGTTCCGGGGATGATTTCTGGGTCTCTAGGGACTCAGTTTTTGTCGGTGATTTATGATTCTAACGAAGTCCATAGGGGCTGAAGATTTCAGCGTCACCGTGGATCTGGGTTCCGGGGATGATTTCTGGGTCTCTAGGGACGCAGTTTTTGTCAGTGATTTATGATTCTGACGTCGTCCATAGGGGCTGAAGATTTCAGCGACACCGTGGATCTGGGTTCCGGGGATGATTTCTGGGTCTCTAGGGACTCAGTTTTTGTCGGTGATTTATGATTCTAACGAAGTCCATAGGGGCTGAAGATTTCAGCGTCACCGTGGATCTGGGTTCCGGGGATGATTTCTGGGTCTCTAGGGACGCAGTTTTTGTCTTTGATTTATGAGTCTGACGTCGTCCATAGGGGCTGAAGATTTCAGCGTCACCGTGGATCTGGGTTCCGGGGATGATTGCTGGGTCTCTAGGGACTCAGTTTTTGTCAGTGATTTATGATTCTAACGAAGTCCATAGGGGCTGAAGATTTCAGCGACACCGTAGATCTGGGTTCCGGGGATGATTTCTGGGTCTCTAGGGACTCAGTTTTTGTCCGTGATTTATGATTCTAACGAAGTCCATAGGGGCTGAAGATTTCAGCGACACCGTGGATCTGGGTTCCGGGGATGATTTCTGGTCTCTAAGGACTTAGTTTTTGTCAGTGATTTATGATTCTAACGAAGTCCATAGGGGCTGAAGATTTCAGCGACACCGTGGATCTGGGTTCCGGGGATGATTTCTGGTCTCTACAGACTCAGTTTTTGTCAGTGATTTATGATTCTAACGAAGTCCATAGGGGCTGAAGATTTCAGCGTCACCGTGGATCTGGGTTCCGGGGATGATTTCTGGGTCTCTAGGGACGCAGTTTTTGTCTTTGATTTATGAGTCTGACGTCGTCCATAGGGGCTGAAGATTTCAGCGTCACCGTGGATCTGGGTTCCGGGGATGATTTCTGGGTCTCTAGGGACTCAGTTTTTGTCGGTGATTTATGATTCTAACGAAGTCCATAGGGGCTGAAGATTTCAGCGTCACCGTGGATCTGGGTTCCGGGGATGATTTCTGGGTCTCTAGGGACGCAGTTTTTGTCTTTGATTTATGAGTCTGACGTCGTCCATAGGGGCTGAAGATTTCAGCGTCACCGTGGATCTGGGTTCCGGGGATGATTTCTGGGTCTCTAGGGACTCAGTTTTTGTCAGTGATTTATGATTCTAACGAAGTCCATAGGGGCTGAAGATTTCAGCGTCACCGTGGATCTGGGTTCCGGGGATGATTTCTGGGTCTCTAGGGACTCAGTTTTTGTCAGTGATTTATGATTCTAACGAAGTCCATAGGGGCTGAAGATTTCAGCGTCACCGTGGATCTGGGTTCCGGGGATGATTTCTGGGTCTCTAGGGACGCAGTTTTTGTCTTTGATTTATGAGTCTGACGTCGTCCATAGGGGCTGAAGATTTCAGCGTCACCGTGGATCTGGGTTCCGGGGATGATTTCTGGGTCTCTAGGGACTCAGTTTTTGTCAGTGATTTATGATTCTAACGAAGTCCATAGGGGCTGAAGATTTCAGCGACACCGTAGATCTGGGTTCCGGGGATGATTTCTGGGTCTCTAGGGACTCAGTTTTTGTCCATGATTTATGATTCTAACGAAGTCCATAGGGGCTGAAGATTTCAGCGACACCGTGGATCTGGGTTCCGGGGATGATTTCTGGTCTCTACAGACTCAGTTTTTGTCAGTGATTTATGATTCTAACAAAGTCCATAGGGGCTGAAGATTTCAGCGTCACCGTGGATCTGGGTTCCGGGGATGATTTCTGGGTCTCTAGGGACTCAGTTTTTGTCAGTGATTTATGATTCTAACGAAGTCCATAGGGGCTGAAGATTTCAGCGTCACCGTGGATCTGGGTTCCGGGGATGATTTCTGGGTCTCTAGGGACGCAGTTTTTGTCTTTGATTTATGAGTCTGACGTCGTCCATAGGGGCTGAAGATTTCAGCGTCACCGTGGATCTGGGTTCCGGGGATGATTTCTGGGTCTCTAGGGACTCAGTTTTTGTCAGTGATTTATGATTCTAACGAAGTCCATAGGGGCTGAAGATTTCAGCGTCACCGTGGATCTGGGTTCCGGGGATGATTTCTGGGTCTCTAGGGACTCAGTTTTTGTCAGTGATTTATGATTCTAACGAAGTCCATAGGGGCTGAAGATTTCAGCGTCACCGTGGATCTGGGTTCCGGGGATGATTTCTGGGTCTCTAGGGACTCAGTTTTTGTCTTTGATTTATGAGTCTGACGTCGTCCATAGGGGCTGAAGATTTCAGCGTCACCGTGGATCTGCGTTCCGGGGATGATTTCTGGGTCTCTAGGGACTCAGTTTTTGTCGGTGATTTATGATTCTAACGAAGTCCATAGGGGCTGAAGATTTCAGCGTCACCGTGGATCTGGGTTCCGGGGATGATTTCTGGGTCTCTAGGGACGCAGTTTTTGTCTTTGATTTATGAGTCTGACGTCGTCCATAGGGGCTGAAGATTTCAGCGTCACCGTGGATCTGGGTTCCGGGCATGATTTCTGGGTCTCTAGGGACTCAGTTTTTGTCAGTGATTTATGATTCTAACGAAGTCCATAGGGGCTGAAGATTTCAGCGTCACCGTGGATCTGGGTTCCGGGGATGATTTCTGGGTCTCTAGGGACTCAGTTTTTGTCAGTGATTTATGATTCTAACGAAGTCCATAGGGGCTGAAGATTTCAGCGACACCGTAGATCTGGGTTCCGGGGATGATTTCTGGGTCTCTAGGGACTCAGTTTTTGTCGGTGATTTATGATTCTAACGAAGTCCATAGGGGCTGAAGATTTCAGCGTCACCGTGGATGATTTCTGGGTCTCTAGGGACTCAGTTTTTGTCAGTGATTTATGATTCTAACGAAGTCCATAGGGGCTGAAGATTTCAGCGACACCGTAGATCTGGGTTCCGGGGATGATTTCTGGGTCTCTAGGGACGCAGTTTTTGTCTTTGATTTATGAGTCTGACGTCGTCCATAGGGGCTGAAGATTTCAGCGTCACCGTGGATCTGGGTTCCGGGGATGATTTCTGGGTCTCTAGGGACGCAGTTTTTGTCTTTGATTTATGAGTCTGACGTCGTCCATAGGGGCTGAAGATTTCAGCGTCACCGTGGATCTGGGTTCCGGGGATGATTTCTGGGTCTCTAGGGACTCAGTTTTTGTCAGTGATTTATGATTCTAACGAAGTCCATAGGGGCTGAAGATTTCAGCGTCACCGTGGATCTGGGTTCCGGGGATGATTTCTGGGTCTCTAGGGACTCAGTTTTTGTCAGTGATTTATGATTCTAACGAAGTCCATAGGGGCTGAAGATTTCAGCGACACCGTAGATCTGGGTTCCGGGGATGATTTCTGGGTCTCTAGGGACTCAGTTTTTGTCCGTGATTTATGATTCTAACGAAGTCCATAGGGGCTGAAGATTTCAGCGACACCGTGGATCTGGGTTCCGGGGATGATTTCTGGTCTCTAAGGACTTAGTTTTTGTCAGTGATTTATGATTCTAACGAAGTCCATAGGGGCTGAAGATTTCAGCGACACCGTGGATCTAGGTTCCGGGGATGATTTCTGGTCTCTACAGACTCAGTTTTTGTCAGTGATTTATGATTCTAACAAAGTCCATAGGGGCTGAAGATTTCAGCGTCACCGTGGATCTGGGTTCCGGGGATGATTTCTGGGTCTCTAGGGACGCAGTTTTTGTCTTTGATTTATGAGTCTGACGTCGTCCATAGGGGCTGAAGATTTCAGCGTCACCGTGGATCTGGGTTCCGGGGATGATTTCTGGGTCTCTAGGGACTCAGTTTTTGTCAGTGATTTATGATTCTAACGAAGTCCATAGGGGCTGAAGATTTCAGCGACACCGTAGATCTGGGTTCCGGGGATGATTTCTGGGTCTCTAGGGACTCAGTTTTTGTCCGTGATTTATGATTCTAACGAAGTCCATAGGGGCTGAAGATTTCAGCGACACCGTGGATCTGGGTTCCGGGGATGATTTCTGGTCTCTAAGGACTTAGTTTTTGTCAGTGATTTATGATTCTAACGAAGTCCATAGGGGCTGAAGATTTCAGCGACACCGTGGATCTGGGTTCCGGGGATGATTTCTGGTCTCTACAGACTCAGTTTTTGTCAGTGATTTATGATTCTAACAAAGTCCATAGGGGCTGAAGATTTCAGCGTCACCGTGGATCTGGGTTCCGGGGATGATTTCTGGGTCTCTAGGGACGCAGTTTTTGTCTTTGATTTATGAGTCTGACGTCGTCCATAGGGGCTGAAGATTTCAGCGTCACCGTGGATCTGGGTTCCGGGGATGATTTCTGGGTCTCTAGGGACTCAGTTTTTGTCAGTGATTTATGATTCTAACGAAGTCCATAGGGGCTGAAGATTTCAGCGACACCGTAGATCTGGGTTCCGGGGATGATTTCTGGGTCTCTAGGGACTCAGTTTTTGTCCGTGATTTATGATTCTAATGAAGTCCATAGGGGCTGAAGATTTCAGCGACACCGTGGATCTGGGTTCCGGGGATGATTTCTGGTCTCTAAGGACTTAGTTTTTGTCAGTGATTTATGATTCTAACGAAGTCCATAGGGGCTGAAGATTTCAGCGACACCGTGGATCTGGGTTCCGGGGATGATTTCTGGTCTCTACAGACTCAGTTTTTGTCAGTGATTTATGATTCTAACAAAGTCCATAGGGGCTGAATATTTCAGCGTCACCGTGGATCTGGGTTCCGGGGATGATTTCTGGGTCTCTAGGGACGCAGTTTTTGTCTTTGATTTATGAGTCTGACGTCGTCCATAGGGGCTGAAGATTTCAGCGTCACCGTGGATCTGGGTTCCGGGGATGATTTCTGGGTCTCTAGGGACTCAGTTTTTGTCAGTGATTTATGATTCTAACGAAGTCCATAGGGGCTGAAGATTTCAGCGACACCGTCGATCTGGGTTCCGGGGATGATTTCTGGGTCTCTAGGGACTCAGTTTTTGTCCGTGATTTATGATTCTAACGAAGTCCATAGGGGCTGAAGATTTCAGCGACACCGTGGATCTGGGTTCCGGGGATGATTTCTGGTCTCTAAGGACTCAGTTTTTGTCGGTGATTTATGATTCTAACGAAGTCCATAGGGGCTGAAGATTTCAGCGTCACCGTGGATCTGGGTTCCGGGGATGATTTCTGGGTCTCTAGGGACGCAGTTTTTGTCTTTGATTTATGAGTCTGACGTCGTCCATAGGGGCTGAAGATTTCAGCGTCACCGTGGATCTGGGTTCCGGGGATGATTTCTGGGTCTCTAGGGACTCAGTTTTTGTCAGTGATTTATGATTCTAACGAAGTCCATAGGGGCTGAAGATTTCAGCGTCACCGTGGATCTGGGTTCCGGGGATGATTTCTGGGTCTCTAGGGACGCAGTTTTTGTCTTTGATTTATGAGTCTGACGTCGTCCATAGGGGCTGAAGATTTCAGCGTCACCGTGGATCTGGGTTCCGGGGATGATTTCTGGGTCTCTAGGGACTCAGTTTTTGTCCGTGATTTATGATTCTAACGAAGTCCATAGGGGCTGAAGATTTCAGCGTCACCGTGGATCTGGGTTCCGGGGATGATTTCTGGGTCTCTAGGGACTCAGTTTTTGTCAGTGATTTATGATTCTAACGAAGTCCATAGGGGCTGAAGATTTCAGCGTCACCGTGGATCTGGGTTCCGGGCATGATTTCTGGGTCTCTAGGGACTCAGTTTTTGTCAGTGATTTATGATTCTAACGAAGTCCATAGGGGCTGAAGATTTCAGCGTCACCGTGGATCTGGGTTCCGGGGATGATTTCTGGGTCTCTAGGGACTCAGTTTTTGTCAGTGATTTATGATTCTAACGAAGTCCATAGGGGCTGAAGATTTCAGCGTCACCGTGGATCTGGGTTCCGGGGATGATTTCTGGGTCTCTAGGGACGCAGTTTTTGTCTTTGATTTATGAGTCTGACGTCGTCCATAGGGGCTGAAGATTTCAGCGTCACCGTGGATCTGCGTTCCGGGGATGATTTCTGGGTCTCTAGGGACTCAGTTTTTGTCGGTGATTTATGATTCTAACGAAGTCCATAGGGGCTGAAGATTTCAGCGACACCGTGGATCTGGGTTCCGGGGATGATTTCTGGTCTCTACAGACTCAGTTTTTGTCAGTGATTTATGATTCTAACAAAGTCCATAGGGGCTGAATATTTCAGCGTCACCGTGGATCTGGGTTCCGGGGATGATTTCTGGGTCTCTAGGGACGCAGTTTTTGTCTTTGATTTATGAGTCTGACGTCGTCCATAGGGGCTGAAGATTTCAGCGTCACCGTGGATCTGGGTTCCGGGGATGATTTCTGGGTCTCTAGGGACTCAGTTTTTGTCAGTGATTTATGATTCTAACGAAGTCCATAGGGGCTGAAGATTTCAGCGACACCGTCGATCTGGGTTCCGGGGATGATTTCTGGGTCTCTAGGGACTCAGTTTTTGTCCGTGATTTATGATTCTAACGAAGTCCATAGGGGCTGAAGATTTCAGCGACACCGTGGATCTGGGTTCCGGGGATGATTTCTGGTCTCTAAGGACTCAGTTTTTGTCGGTGATTTATGATTCTAACGAAGTCCATAGGGGCTGAAGATTTCAGCGTCACCGTGGATCTGGGTTCCGGGGATGATTTCTGGGTCTCTAGGGACGCAGTTTTTGTCTTTGATTTATGAGTCTGACGTCGTCCATAGGGGCTGAAGATTTCAGCGTCACCGTGGATCTGGGTTCCGGGCATGATTTCTGGGTCTCTAGGGACTCAGTTTTTGTCAGTGATTTATGATTCTAACGAAGTCCATAGGGGCTGAAGATTTCAGCGTCACCGTGGATGATTTCTGGGTCTCTAGGGACTCAGTTTTTGTCAGTGATTTATGATTCTAACGAAGTCCATAGGGGCTGAAGATTTCAGCGACACCGTAGATCTGGGTTCCGGGGATGATTTCTGGGTCTCTAGGGACGCAGTTTTTGTCTTTGATTTATGAGTCTGACGTCGTCCATAGGGGCTGAAGATTTCAGCGTCACCGTGGATCTGGGTTCCGGGGATGATTTCTGGGTCTCTAGGGACGCAGTTTTTGTCTTTGATTTATGAGTCTGACGTCGTCCATAGGGGCTGAAGATTTCAGCGTCACCGTGGATCTGGGTTCCGGGGATGATTTCTGGGTCTCTAGGGACTCAGTTTTTGTCAGTGATTTATGATTCTAACGAAGTCCATAGGGGCTGAAGATTTCAGCGTCACCGTGGATCTGGGTTCCGGGGATGATTTCTGGGTCTCTAGGGACTCAGTTTTTGTCAGTGATTTATGATTCTAACGAAGTCCATAGGGGCTGAAGATTTCAGCGACACCGTAGATCTGGGTTCCGGGGATGATTTCTGGGTCTCTAGGGACTCAGTTTTTGTCCGTGATTTATGATTCTAACGAAGTCCATAGGGGCTGAAGATTTCAGCGACACCGTGGATCTGGGTTCCGGGGATGATTTCTGGTCTCTAAGGACTTAGTTTTTGTCAGTGATTTATGATTCTAACGAAGTCCATAGGGGCTGAAGATTTCAGCGACACCGTGGATCTAGGTTCCGGGGATGATTTCTGGTCTCTACAGACTCAGTTTTTGTCAGTGATTTATGATTCTAACAAAGTCCATAGGGGCTGAAGATTTCAGCGTCACCGTGGATCTGGGTTCCGGGGATGATTTCTGGGTCTCTAGGGACGCAGTTTTTGTCTTTGATTTATGAGTCTGACGTCGTCCATAGGGGCTGAAGATTTCAGCGTCACCGTGGATCTGGGTTCCGGGGATGATTTCTGGGTCTCTAGGGACTCAGTTTTTGTCAGTGATTTATGATTCTAACGAAGTCCATAGGGGCTGAAGATTTCAGCGACACCGTAGATCTGGGTTCCGGGGATGATTTCTGGGTCTCTAGGGACTCAGTTTTTGTCCGTGATTTATGATTCTAACGAAGTCCATAGGGGCTGAAGATTTCAGCGACACCGTGGATCTGGGTTCCGGGGATGATTTCTGGTCTCTAAGGACTTAGTTTTTGTCAGTGATTTATGATTCTAACGAAGTCCATAGGGGCTGAAGATTTCAGCGACACCGTGGATCTGGGTTCCGGGGATGATTTCTGGTCTCTACAGACTCAGTTTTTGTCAGTGATTTATGATTCTAACAAAGTCCATAGGGGCTGAAGATTTCAGCGTCACCGTGGATCTGGGTTCCGGGGATGATTTCTGGGTCTCTAGGGACGCAGTTTTTGTCTTTGATTTATGAGTCTGACGTCGTCCATAGGGGCTGAAGATTTCAGCGTCACCGTGGATCTGGGTTCCGGGGATGATTTCTGGGTCTCTAGGGACTCAGTTTTTGTCAGTGATTTATGATTCTAACGAAGTCCATAGGGGCTGAAGATTTCAGCGACACCGTAGATCTGGGTTCCGGGGATGATTTCTGGGTCTCTAGGGACTCAGTTTTTGTCCGTGATTTATGATTCTAACGAAGTCCATAGGGGCTGAAGATTTCAGCGACACCGTGGATCTGGGTTCCGGGGATGATTTCTGGTCTCTAAGGACTCAGTTTTTGTCGGTGATTTATGATTCTAACGAAGTCCATAGGGGCTGAAGATTTCAGCGTCACCGTGGATCTGGGTTCCGGGGATGATTTCTGGGTCTCTAGGGACGCAGTTTTTGTCTTTGATTTATGAGTCTGACGTCGTCCATAGGGGCTGAAGATTTCAGCGTCACCGTGGATCTGGGTTCCGGGCATGATTTCTGGGTCTCTAGGGACTCAGTTTTTGTCAGTGATTTATGATTCTAACGAAGTCCATAGGGGCTGAAGATTTCAGCGTCACCGTGGATGATTTCTGGGTCTCTAGGGACTCAGTTTTTGTCAGTGATTTATGATTCTAACGAAGTCCATAGGGGCTGAAGATTTCAGCGACACCGTAGATCTGGGTTCCGGGGATGATTTCTGGGTCTCTAGGGACGCAGTTTTTGTCTTTGATTTATGAGTCTGACGTCGTCCATAGGGGCTGAAGATTTCAGCGTCACCGTGGATCTGGGTTCCGGGGATGATTTCTGGGTCTCTAGGGACTCAGTTTTTGTCAGTGATTTATGATTCTAACGAAGTCCATAGGGGCTGAAGATTTCAGCGACACCGTCGATCTGGGTTCCGGGGATGATTTCTGGGTCTCTAGGGACTCAGTTTTTGTCCGTGATTTATGATTCTAACGAAGTCCATAGGGGCTGAAGATTTCAGCGACACCGTGGATCTGGGTTCCGGGGATGATTTCTGGTCTCTAAGGACTCAGTTTTTGTCGGTGATTTATGATTCTAACGAAGTCCATAGGGGCTGAAGATTTCAGCGTCACCGTGGATCTGGGTTCCGGGGATGATTTCTGGGTCTCTAGGGACGCAGTTTTTGTCTTTGATTTATGAGTCTGACGTCGTCCATAGGGGCTGAAGATTTCAGCGTCACCGTGGATCTGGGTTCCGGGCATGATTTCTGGGTCTCTAGGGACTCAGTTTTTGTCAGTGATTTATGATTCTAACGAAGTCCATAGGGGCTGAAGATTTCAGCGTCACCGTGGATGATTTCTGGGTCTCTAGGGACTCAGTTTTTGTCAGTGATTTATGATTCTAACGAAGTCCATAGGGGCTGAAGATTTCAGCGACACCGTAGATCTGGGTTCCGGGGATGATTTCTGGGTCTCTAGGGACGCAGTTTTTGTCTTTGATTTATGAGTCTGACGTCGTCCATAGGGGCTGAAGATTTCAGCGTCACCGTGGATCTGGGTTCCGGGGATGATTTCTGGGTCTCTAGGGACGCAGTTTTTGTCTTTGATTTATGAGTCTGACGTCGTCCATAGGGGCTGAAGATTTCAGCGTCACCGTGGATCTGGGTTCCGGGGATGATTTCTGGGTCTCTAGGGACTCAGTTTTTGTCAGTGATTTATGATTCTAACGAAGTCCATAGGGGCTGAAGATTTCAGCGTCACCGTGGATCTGGGTTCCGGGGATGATTTCTGGGTCTCTAGGGACTCAGTTTTTGTCAGTGATTTATGATTCTAACGAAGTCCATAGGGGCTGAAGATTTCAGCGACACCGTAGATCTGGGTTCCGGGGATGATTTCTGGGTCTCTAGGGACTCAGTTTTTGTCCGTGATTTATGATTCTAACGAAGTCCATAGGGGCTGAAGATTTCAGCGACACCGTGGATCTGGGTTCCGGGGATGATTTCTGGTCTCTAAGGACTTAGTTTTTGTCAGTGATTTATGATTCTAACGAAGTCCATAGGGGCTGAAGATTTCAGCGACACCGTGGATCTAGGTTCCGGGGATGATTTCTGGTCTCTACAGACTCAGTTTTTGTCAGTGATTTATGATTCTAACAAAGTCCATAGGGGCTGAAGATTTCAGCGTCACCGTGGATCTGGGTTCCGGGGATGATTTCTGGGTCTCTAGGGACGCAGTTTTTGTCTTTGATTTATGAGTCTGACGTCGTCCATAGGGGCTGAAGATTTCAGCGTCACCGTGGATCTGGGTTCCGGGGATGATTTCTGGGTCTCTAGGGACTCAGTTTTTGTCAGTGATTTATGATTCTAACGAAGTCCATAGGGGCTGAAGATTTCAGCGACACCGTAGATCTGGGTTCCGGGGATGATTTCTGGGTCTCTAGGGACTCAGTTTTTGTCCGTGATTTATGATTCTAACGAAGTCCATAGGGGCTGAAGATTTCAGCGACACCGTGGATCTGGGTTCCGGGGATGATTTCTGGTCTCTAAGGACTTAGTTTTTGTCAGTGATTTATGATTCTAACGAAGTCCATAGGGGCTGAAGATTTCAGCGACACCGTGGATCTGGGTTCCGGGGATGATTTCTGGTCTCTACAGACTCAGTTTTTGTCAGTGATTTATGATTCTAACAAAGTCCATAGGGGCTGAAGATTTCAGCGTCACCGTGGATCTGGGTTCCGGGGATGATTTCTGGGTCTCTAGGGACGCAGTTTTTGTCTTTGATTTATGAGTCTGACGTCGTCCATAGGGGCTGAAGATTTCAGCGTCACCGTGGATCTGGGTTCCGGGGATGATTTCTGGGTCTCTAGGGACTCAGTTTTTGTCAGTGATTTATGATTCTAACGAAGTCCATAGGGGCTGAAGATTTCAGCGACACCGTAGATCTGGGTTCCGGGGATGATTTCTGGGTCTCTAGGGACTCAGTTTTTGTCCGTGATTTATGATTCTAATGAAGTCCATAGGGGCTGAAGATTTCAGCGACACCGTGGATCTGGGTTCCGGGGATGATTTCTGGTCTCTAAGGACTTAGTTTTTGTCAGTGATTTATGATTCTAACGAAGTCCATAGGGGCTGAAGATTTCAGCGACACCGTGGATCTGGGTTCCGGGGATGATTTCTGGTCTCTACAGACTCAGTTTTTGTCAGTGATTTATGATTCTAACGAAGTCCATAGGGGCTGAAGATTTCAGCGTCACCGTGGATCTGGGTTCCGGGGATGATTTCTGGGTCTCTAGGGACTCAGTTTTTGTCAGTGATTTATGATTCTAACGAAGTCCATAGGGGCTGAAGATTTCAGCGACACCGTAGATCTGGGTTCCGGGGATGATTTCTGGGTCTCTAGGGACTCAGTTTTTGTCCGTGATTTATGATTCTAACGAAGTCCATAGGGGCTGAAGATTTCAGCGACACCGTGGATCTGGGTTCCGGGGATGATTTCTGGTCTCTAAGGACTTAGTTTTTGTCAGTGATTTATGATTCTAACGAAGTCCATAGGGGCTGAAGATTTCAGCGACACCGTGGATCTAGGTTCCGGGGATGATTTCTGGTCTCTACAGACTCAGTTTTTGTCAGTGATTTATGATTCTAACAAAGTCCATAGGGGCTGAAGATTTCAGCGTCACCGTGGATCTGGGTTCCGGGGATGATTTCTGGGTCTCTAGGGACGCAGTTTTTGTCTTTGATTTATGAGTCTGACGTCGTCCATAGGGGCTGAAGATTTCAGCGTCACCGTGGATCTGGGTTCCGGGGATGATTTCTGGGTCTCTAGGGACTCAGTTTTTGTCAGTGATTTATGATTCTAACGAAGTCCATAGGGGCTGAAGATTTCAGCGACACCGTAGATCTGGGTTCCGGGGATGATTTCTGGGTCTCTAGGGACTCAGTTTTTGTCCGTGATTTATGATTCTAACGAAGTCCATAGGGGCTGAAGATTTCAGCGACACCGTGGATCTGGGTTCCGGGGATGATTTCTGGTCTCTAAGGACTTAGTTTTTGTCAGTGATTTATGATTCTAACGAAGTCCATAGGGGCTGAAGATTTCAGCGACACCGTGGATCTGGGTTCCGGGGATGATTTCTGGTCTCTACAGACTCAGTTTTTGTCAGTGATTTATGATTCTAACAAAGTCCATAGGGGCTGAAGATTTCAGCGTCACCGTGGATCTGGGTTCCGGGGATGATTTCTGGGTCTCTAGGGACGCAGTTTTTGTCTTTGATTTATGAGTCTGACGTCGTCCATAGGGGCTGAAGATTTCAGCGTCACCGTGGATCTGGGTTCCGGGGATGATTTCTGGGTCTCTAGGGACGCAGTTTTTGTCTTTGATTTATGAGTCTGACGTCGTCCATAGGGGCTGAAGATTTCAGCGTCACCGTGGATCTGGGTTCCGGGGATGATTTCTGGGTCTCTAGGGACTCAGTTTTTGTCAGTGATTTATGATTCTAACGAAGTCCATAGGGGCTGAAGATTTCAGCGTCACCGTGGATCTGGGTTCCGGGGATGATTTCTGGGTCTCTAGGGACTCAGTTTTTGTCAGTGATTTATGATTCTAACGAAGTCCATAGGGGCTGAAGATTTCAGCGACACCGTAGATCTGGGTTCCGGGGATGATTTCTGGGTCTCTAGGGACTCAGTTTTTGTCCGTGATTTATGATTCTAACGAAGTCCATAGGGGCTGAAGATTTCAGCGACACCGTGGATCTGGGTTCCGGGGATGATTTCTGGTCTCTAAGGACTTAGTTTTTGTTAGTGATTTATGATTCTAACGAAGTCCATAGGGGCTGAAGATTTCAGCGTCACCGTGGATCTGGGTTCCGGGGATGATTTCTGGGTCTCTAGGGACTCAGTTTTTGTCAGTGATTTATGATTCTAACGAAGTCCATAGGGGCTGAAGATTTCAGCGACACCGTAGATCTGGGTTCCGGGGATGATTTCTGGGTCTCTAGGGACTCAGTTTTTGTCCGTGATTTATGATTCTAATGAAGTCCATAGGGGCTGAAGATTTCAGCGACACCGTGGATCTGGGTTCCGGGGATGATTTCTGGTCTCTAAGGACTTAGTTTTTGTCAGTGATTTATGATTCTAACGAAGTCCATAGGGGCTGAAGATTTCAGCGACACCGTGGATCTGGGTTCCGGGGATGATTTCTGGTCTCTACAGACTCAGTTTTTGTCAGTGATTTATGATTCTAACAAAGTCCATAGGGGCTGAATATTTCAGCGTCACCGTGGATCTGGGTTCCGGGGATGATTTCTGGGTCTCTAGGGACGCAGTTTTTGTCTTTGATTTATGAGTCTGACGTCGTCCATAGGGGCTGAAGATTTCAGCGTCACCGTGGATCTGGGTTCCGGGGATGATTTCTGGGTCTCTAGGGACTCAGTTTTTGTCAGTGATTTATGATTCTAACGAAGTCCATAGGGGCTGAAGATTTCAGCGACACCGTCGATCTGGGTTCCGGGGATGATTTCTGGGTCTCTAGGGACTCAGTTTTTGTCCGTGATTTATGATTCTAACGAAGTCCATAGGGGCTGAAGATTTCAGCGACACCGTGGATCTGGGTTCCGGGGATGATTTCTGGTCTCTAAGGACTCAGTTTTTGTCGGTGATTTATGATTCTAACGAAGTCCATAGGGGCTGAAGATTTCAGCGTCACCGTGGATCTGGGTTCCGGGGATGATTTCTGGGTCTCTAGGGACGCAGTTTTTGTCTTTGATTTATGAGTCTGACGTCGTCCATAGGGGCTGAAGATTTCAGCGTCACCGTGGATCTGGGTTCCGGGGATGATTTCTGGGTCTCTAGGGACTCAGTTTTTGTCAGTGATTTATGATTCTAACGAAGTCCATAGGGGCTGAAGATTTCAGCGTCACCGTGGATCTGGGTTCCGGGGATGATTTCTGGGTCTCTAGGGACGCAGTTTTTGTCTTTGATTTATGAGTCTGACGTCGTCCATAGGGGCTGAAGATTTCAGCGTCACCGTGGATCTGGGTTCCGGGGATGATTTCTGGGTCTCTAGGGACTCAGTTTTTGTCCGTGATTTATGATTCTAACGAAGTCCATAGGGGCTGAAGATTTCAGCGTCACCGTGGATCTGGGTTCCGGGGATGATTTCTGGGTCTCTAGGGACTCAGTTTTTGTCAGTGATTTATGATTCTAACGAAGTCCATAGGGGCTGAAGATTTCAGCGACACCGTAGATCTGGGTTCCGGGGATGATTTCTGGGTCTCTAGGGACTCAGTTTTTGTCGGTGATTTATGATTCTAACGAAGTCCATAGGGGCTGAAGATTTCAGCGACACCGTGGATCTGGGTTCCGGGGATGATTTCTGGTCTCTAAGGACTCAGTTTTTGTCGGTGATTTATGATTCTAACGAAGTCCATAGGGGCTGAAGATTTCAGCGTCACCGTGGATCTGGGTTCCGGGGATGATTTCTGGTCTCTAAGGACTTAGTTTTTGTCAGTGATTTATGATTCTAACGAAGTCCATAGGGGCTGAAGATTTCAGCGACACCGTGGATCTGGGTTCCGGGGATGATTTCTGGTCTCTACAGACTCAGTTTTTGTCAGTGATTTATGATTCTAACAAAGTCCATAGGGGCTGAAGATTTCAGCGTCACCGTGGATCTGGGTTCCGGGGATGATTTCTGGGTCTCTAGGGACGCAGTTTTTGTCTTTGATTTATGAGTCTGACGTCGTCCATAGGGGCTGAAGATTTCAGCGTCACCGTGGATCTGGGTTCCGGGGATGATTTCTGGGTCTCTAGGGACTCAGTTTTTGTCAGTGATTTATGATTCTAACGAAGTCCATAGGGGCTGAAGATTTCAGCGTCACCGTGGATCTGGGTTCCGGGGATGATTTCTGGGTCTCTAGGGACTCAGTTTTTGTCAGTGATTTATGATTCTCACGAAGTCCATAGGGGCTGAAGATTTCAGCGTCACCGTGGATCTGGGTTCCGGGGATGATTTCTGGGTCTCTAGGGACTCAGTTTTTGTCAGTGATTTATGATTCTAACGAAGTCCATAGGGGCTGAAGATTTCAGCGTCACCGTGGATCTGGGTTCCGGGGATGATTTCTGGGTCTCTAGGGACGCAGTTTTTGTCTTTGATTTATGAGTCTGACGTCGTCCATAGGGGCTGAAGATTTCAGCGTCACCGTGGATCTGGGTTCCGGGGATGATTTCTGGGTCTCTAGGGACTCAGTTTTTGTCAGTGATTTATGATTCTAACGAAGTCCATAGGGGCTGAAGATTTCAGCGACACCGTCGATCTGGGTTCCGGGGATGATTTCTGGGTCTCTAGGGACTCAGTTTTTGTCCGTGATTTATGATTCTAACGAAGTCCATAGGGGCTGAAGATTTCAGCGACACCGTGGATCTGGGTTCCGGGGATGATTTCTGGTCTCTAAGGACTCAGTTTTTGTCGGTGATTTATGATTCTAACGAAGTCCATAGGGGCTGAAGATTTCAGCGTCACCGTGGATCTGGGTTCCGGGGATGATTTCTGGGTCTCTAGGGACGCAGTTTTTGTCTTTGATTTATGAGTCTGACGTCGTCCATAGGGGCTGAAGATTTCAGCGTCACCGTGGATCTGGGTTCCGGGGATGATTTCTGGGTCTCTAGGGACTCAGTTTTTGTCAGTGATTTATGATTCTAACGAAGTCCATAGGGGCTGAAGATTTCAGCGTCACCGTGGATCTGGGTTCCGGGGATGATTTCTGGGTCTCTAGGGACGCAGTTTTTGTCTTTGATTTATGAGTCTGACGTCGTCCATAGGGGCTGAAGATTTCAGCGTCACCGTGGATCTGGGTTCCGGGGATGATTTCTGGGTCTCTAGGGACTCAGTTTTTGTCCGTGATTTATGATTCTAACGAAGTCCATAGGGGCTGAAGATTTCAGCGTCACCGTGGATCTGGGTTCCGGGGATGATTTCTGGGTCTCTAGGGACTCAGTTTTTGTTAGTGATTTATGATTCTAACGAAGTCCATAGGGGCTGAAGATTTCAGCGACACCGTAGATCTGGGTTCCGGGGATGATTTCTGGGTCTCTAGGGACTCAGTTTTTGTCGGTGATTTATGATTCTAACGAAGTCCATAGGGGCTGAAGATTTCAGCGACACCGTGGATCTGGGTTCCGGGGATGATTTCTGGTCTCTAAGGACTCAGTTTTTGTCGGTGATTTATGATTCTAACGAAGTCCATAGGGGCTGAAGATTTCAGCGTCACCGTGGATCTGGGTTCCGGGGATGATTTCTGGTCTCTAAGGACTTAGTTTTTGTCAGTGATTTATGATTCTAACGAAGTCCATAGGGGCTGAAGATTTCAGCGACACCGTGGATCTGGGTTCCGGGGATGATTTCTGGTCTCTACAGACTCAGTTTTTGTCAGTGATTTATGATTCTAACAAAGTCCATAGGGGCTGAAGATTTCAGCGTCACCGTGGATCTGGGTTCCGGGGATGATTTCTGGGTCTCTAGGGACGCAGTTTTTGTCTTTGATTTATGAGTCTGACGTCGTCCATAGGGGCTGAAGATTTCAGCGTCACCGTGGATCTGGGTTCCGGGGATGATTTCTGGGTCTCTAGGGACTCAGTTTTTGTCAGTGATTTATGATTCTAACGAAGTCCATAGGGGCTGAAGATTTCAGCGACACCGTAGATCTGGGTTCCGGGGATGATTTCTGGGTCTCTAGGGACTCAGTTTTTGTCCGTGATTTATGATTCTAACGAAGTCCATAGGGGCTGAAGATTTCAGCGACACCGTGGATCTGGGTTCCGGGGATGATTTCTGGTCTCTAAGGACTCAGTTTTTGTCGGTGATTTATGATTCTAACGAAGTCCATAGGGGCTGAAGATTTCAGCGTCACCGTGGATCTGGGTTCCGGGGATGATTTCTGGGTCTCTAGGGACGCAGTTTTTGTCTTTGATTTATGAGTCTGACGTCGTCCATAGGGGCTGAAGATTTCAGCGTCACCGTGGATCTGGGTTCCGGGGATGATTTCTGGGTCTCTAGGGACTCAGTTTTTGTCGGTGATTTATGATTCTAACGAAGTCCATAGGGGCTGAAGATTTCAGCGTCACCGTGGATCTGGGTTCCGGGGATGATTTCTGGGTCTCTAGGGACGCAGTTTTTGTCAGTGATTTATGATTCTGACGTCGTCCATAGGGGCTGAAGATTTCAGCGACACCGTGGATCTGGGTTCCGGGGATGATTTCTGGGTCTCTAGGGACTCAGTTTTTGTCCGTGATTTATGATTCTAACGAAGTCCATAGGGGCTGAAGATTTCAGCGTCACCGTGGATCTGGGTTCCGGGGATGATTTCTGGGTCTCTAGGGACTCAGTTTTTGTCAGTGATTTATGATTCTAACGAAGTCCATAGGGGCTGAAGATTTCAGCGACACCGTAGATCTGGGTTCCGGGGATGATTTCTGGGTCTCTAGGGACTCAGTTTTTGTCCGTGATTTATGATTCTAACGAAGTCCATAGGGGCTGAAGATTTCAGCGACACCGTGGATCTGGGTTCCGGGGATGATTTCTGGTCTCTAAGGACTTAGTTTTTGTCAGTGATTTATGATTCTAACGAAGTCCATAGGGGCTGAAGA
Source organism: Populus alba x Populus glandulosa (assembly GCA_033617975.1). NCBI lineage: Eukaryota > Viridiplantae > Streptophyta > Magnoliopsida > Malpighiales > Salicaceae > Populus > Populus alba x Populus glandulosa. The sequence continues at coordinate 8,802,705 of CM066155.1, read as the reverse complement.
TTTCAGCGACACCGTGGATCTGGGTTCCGGGGATGATTTCTGGTCTCTACAGACTCAGTTTTTGTCAGTGATTTATGATTCTAACAAAGTCCATAGGGGCTGAAGATTTCAGCGTCACCGTGGATCTGGGTTCCGGGGATGATTTCTGGGTCTCTAGGGACGCAGTTTTTGTCTTTGATTTATGAGTCTGACGTCGTCCATAGGGGCTGAAGATTTCAGCGTCACCGTGGATCTGGGTTCCGGGGATGATTTCTGGGTCTCTAGGGACTCAGTTTTTGTCAGTGATTTATGATTCTAACGAAGTCCATAGGGGCTGAAGATTTCAGCGACACCGTAGATCTGGGTTCCGGGGATGATTTCTGGGTCTCTAGGGACTCAGTTTTTGTCCGTGATTTATGATTCTAACGAAGTCCATAGGGGCTGAAGATTTCAGCGACACCGTGGATCTGGGTTCCGGGGATGATTTCTGGTCTCTAAGGACTCAGTTTTTGTCGGTGATTTATGATTCTAACGAAGTCCATAGGGGCTGAAGATTTCAGCGTCACCGTGGATCTGGGTTCCGGGGATGATTTCTGGGTCTCTAGGGACGCAGTTTTTGTCTTTGATTTATGAGTCTGACGTCGTCCATAGGGGCTGAAGATTTCAGCGTCACCGTGGATCTGGGTTCCGGGGATGATTTCTGGGTCTCTAGGGACTCAGTTTTTGTCAGTGATTTATGATTCTAACGAAGTCCATAGGGGCTGAAGATTTCAGCGTCACCGTGGATCTGGGTTCCGGGGATGATTTCTGGGTCTCTAGGGACGCAGTTTTTGTCTTTGATTTATGAGTCTGACGTCGTCCATAGGGGCTGAAGATTTCAGCGTCACCGTGGATCTGGGTTCCGGGGATGATTTCTGGGTCTCTAGGGACTCAGTTTTTGTCGGTGATTTATGATTCTAACGAAGTCCATAGGGGCTGAAGATTTCAGCGTCACCGTGGATCTGGGTTCCGGGGATGATTTCTGGGTCTCTAGGGACTCAGTTTTTGTCGGTGATTTATGATTCTAACGAAGTCCATAGGGGCTGAAGATTTCAGCGACACCGTAGATCTGGGTTCCGGGGATGATTTCTGGGTCTCTAGGGACTCAGTTTTTGTCAGTGATTTATGATTCTAACGAAGTCCATAGGGGCTGAAGATTTCAGCGTCACCGTGGATCTGGGTTCCGGGGATGATTTCTGGGTCTCTAGGGACTCAGTTTTTGTCAGTGATTTATGATTCTAACGAAGTCCATAGGGGCTGAAGATTTCAGCGACACCGTAGATCTGGGTTCCGGGGATGATTTCTGGGTCTCTAGGGACTCAGTTTTTGTCGGTGATTTATGATTCTAACGAAGTCCATAGGGGCTGAAGATTTCAGCGTCACCGTGGATGATTTCTGGGTCTCTAGGGACTCAGTTTTTGTCAGTGATTTATGATTCTAACGAAGTCCATAGGGGCTGAAGATTTCAGCGACACCGTAGATCTGGGTTCCGGGGATGATTTCTGGGTCTCTAGGGACGCAGTTTTTGTCTTTGATTTATGAGTCTGACGTCGTCCATAGGGGCTGAAGATTTCAGCGTCACCGTGGATCTGGGTTCCGGGGATGATTTCTGGGTCTCTAGGGACGCAGTTTTTGTCTTTGATTTATGAGTCTGACGTCGTCCATAGGGGCTGAAGATTTCAGCGTCACCGTGGATCTGGGTTCCGGGGATGATTTCTGGGTCTCTAGGGACTCAGTTTTTGTCAGTGATTTATGATTCTAACGAAGTCCATAGGGGCTGAAGATTTCAGCGTCACCGTGGATCTGGGTTCCGGGGATGATTTCTGGGTCTCTAGGGACTCAGTTTTTGTCAGTGATTTATGATTCTAACGAAGTCCATAGGGGCTGAAGATTTCAGCGACACCGTAGATCTGGGTTCCGGGGATGATTTCTGGGTCTCTAGGGACTCAGTTTTTGTCCGTGATTTATGATTCTAACGAAGTCCATAGGGGCTGAAGATTTCAGCGACACCGTGGATCTGGGTTCCGGGGATGATTTCTGGTCTCTAAGGACTTAGTTTTTGTCAGTGATTTATGATTCTAACGAAGTCCATAGGGGCTGAAGATTTCAGCGACACCGTGGATCTGGGTTCCGGGGATGATTTCTGGTCTCTACAGACTCAGTTTTTGTCAGTGATTTATGATTCTAACAAAGTCCATAGGGGCTGAAGATTTCAGCGTCACCGTGGATCTGGGTTCCGGGGATGATTTCTGGGTCTCTAGGGACGCAGTTTTTGTCTTTGATTTATGAGTCTGACGTCGTTCATAGGGGCTGAAGATTTCAGCGTCACCGTGGATCTGGGTTCCGGGGATGATTTCTGGGTCTCTAGGGACTCAGTTTTTGTTAGTGATTTATGATTCTAACGAAGTCCATAGGGGCTGAAGATTTCAGCGACACCGTAGATCTGGGTTCCGGGGATGATTTCTGGGTCTCTAGGGACTCAGTTTTTGTCCGTGATTTATGATTCTAACGAAGTCCATAGGGGCTGAAGATTTCAGCGACACCGTGGATCTGGGTTCCGGGGATGATTTCTGGTCTCTAAGGACTTAGTTTTTGTCAGTGATTTATGATTCTAACGAAGTCCATAGGGGCTGAAGATTTCAGCGACACCGTGGATCTGGGTTCCGGGGATGATTTCTGGTCTCTACAGACTCAGTTTTTGTCAGTGATTTATGATTCTAACGAAGTCCATAGGGGCTGAAGATTTCAGCGTCACCGTGGATCTGGGTTCCGGGGATGATTTCTGGGTCTCTAGGGACGCAGTTTTTGTCTTTGATTTATGAGTCTGACGTCGTCCATAGGGGCTGAAGATTTCAGCGTCACCGTGGATCTGGGTTCCGGGGATGATTTCTGGGTCTCTAGGGACTCAGTTTTTGTCGGTGATTTATGATTCTAACGAAGTCCATAGGGGCTGAAGATTTCAGCGTCACCGTGGATCTGGGTTCCGGGGATGATTTCTGGGTCTCTAGGGACGCAGTTTTTGTCTTTGATTTATGAGTCTGACGTCGTCCATAGGGGCTGAAGATTTCAGCGTCACCGTGGATCTGGGTTCCGGGCATGATTTCTGGGTCTCTAGGGACTCAGTTTTTGTCAGTGATTTATGATTCTAACGAAGTCCATAGGGGCTGAAGATTTCAGCGTCACCGTGGATCTGGGTTCCGGGGATGATTTCTGGGTCTCTAGGGACTCAGTTTTTGTCAGTGATTTATGATTCTAACGAAGTCCATAGGGGCTGAAGATTTCAGCGACACCGTAGATCTGGGTTCCGGGGATGATTTCTGGGTCTCTAGGGACTCAGTTTTTGTCGGTGATTTATGATTCTAACGAAGTCCATAGGGGCTGAAGATTTCAGCGACACCGTAGATCTGGGTTCCGGGGATGATTTCTGGGTCTCTAGGGACTCAGTTTTTGTCCGTGATTTATGATTCTAACGAAGTCCATAGGGGCTGAAGATTTCAGCGACACCGTGGATCTGGGTTCCGGGGATGATTTCTGGTCTCTAAGGACTTAGTTTTTGTCAGTGATTTATGATTCTAACGAAGTCCATAGGGGCTGAAGATTTCAGCGACACCGTGGATCTGGGTTCCGGGGATGATTTCTGGTCTCTACAGACTCAGTTTTTGTCAGTGATTTATGATTCTAACAAAGTCCATAGGGGCTGAAGATTTCAGCGTCACCGTGGATCTGGGTTCCGGGGATGATTTCTGGGTCTCTAGGGACGCAGTTTTTGTCTTTGATTTATGAGTCTGACGTCGTCCATAGGGGCTGAAGATTTCAGCGTCACCGTGGATCTGGGTTCCGGGGATGATTTCTGGGTCTCTAGGGACTCAGTTTTTGTCAGTGATTTATGATTCTAACGAAGTCCATAGGGGCTGAAGATTTCAGCGACACCGTAGATCTGGGTTCCGGGGATGATTTCTGGGTCTCTAGGGACTCAGTTTTTGTCCGTGATTTATGATTCTAACGAAGTCCATAGGGGCTGAAGATTTCAGCGACACCGTGGATCTGGGTTCCGGGGATGATTTCTGGTCTCTAAGGACTTAGTTTTTGTCAGTGATTTATGATTCTAACGAAGTCCATAGGGGCTGAAGATTTCAGCGACACCGTGGATCTGGGTTCCGGGGATGATTTCTGGTCTCTACAGACTCAGTTTTTGTCAGTGATTTATGATTCTAACAAAGTCCATAGGGGCTGAAGATTTCAGCGTCACCGTGGATCTGGGTTCCGGGGATGATTTCTGGGTCTCTAGGGACTCAGTTTTTGTCTTTGATTTATGAGTCTGACGTCGTCCATAGGGGCTGAAGATTTCAGCGTCACCGTGGATCTGGGTTCCGGGGATGATTTCTGGGTCTCTAGGGACTCAGTTTTTGTCAGTGATTTATGATTCTAACGAAGTCCATAGGGGCTGAAGATTTCAGCGTCACCGTGGATCTGGGTTCCGGGGATGATTTCTGGGTCTCTAGGGACTCAGTTTTTGTCAGTGATTTATGATTCTCACGAAGTCCATAGGCGCTGAAGATTTCAGCGTCACCGTGGATCTGGGTTCCGGGGATGATTTCTGGGTCTCTAGGGACGCAGTTTTTGTCTTTGATTTATGAGTCTGACGTCGTCCATAGGGGCTGAAGATTTCAGCGTCACCGTGGATCTGGGTTCCGGGCATGATTTCTGGGTCTCTAGGGACTCAGTTTTTGTCGGTGATTTATGATTCTAACGAAGTCCATAGGGGCTGAAGATTTCAGCGTCACCGTGGATCTGGGTTCCGGGGATGATTTCTGGGTCTCTAGGGACGCAGTTTTTGTCTTTGATTTATGAGTCTGACGTCGTCCATAGGGGCTGAAGATTTCAGCGTCACCGTGGATCTGGGTTCCGGGCATGATTTCTGGGTCTCTAGGGACTCAGTTTTTGTCAGTGATTTATGATTCTAACGAAGTCCATAGGGGCTGAAGATTTCAGCGTCACCGTGGATCTGGGTTCCGGGGATGATTTCTGGGTCTCTAGGGACTCAGTTTTTGTCAGTGATTTATGATTCTAACGAAGTCCATAGGGGCTGAAGATTTCAGCGACACCGTAGATCTGGGTTCCGGGGATGATTTCTGGGTCTCTAGGGACTCAGTTTTTGTCGGTGATTTATGATTCTAACGAAGTCCATAGGGGCTGAAGATTTCAGCGTCACCGTGGATCTGGGTTCCGGGGATGATTTCTGGGTCTCTAGGGACGCAGTTTTTGTCTTTGATTTATGAGTCTGACGTCGTCCATAGGGGCTGAAGATTTCAGCGTCACCGTGGATCTGGGTTCCGGGCATGATTTCTGGGTCTCTAGGGACTCAGTTTTTGTCAGTGATTTATGATTCTAACGAAGTCCATAGGGGCTGAAGATTTCAGCGTCACCGTGGATCTGGGTTCCGGGGATGATTTCTGGGTCTCTAGGGACTCAGTTTTTGTCAGTGATTTATGATTCTAACGAAGTCCATAGGGGCTGAAGATTTCAGCGACACCGTAGATCTGGGTTCCGGGGATGATTTCTGGGTCTCTAGGGACTCAGTTTTTGTCGGTGATTTATGATTCTAACGAAGTCCATAGGGGCTGAAGATTTCAGCGTCACCGTGGATGATTTCTGGGTCTCTAGGGACTCAGTTTTTGTCAGTGATTTATGATTCTAACGAAGTCCATAGGGGCTGAAGATTTCAGCGACACCGTAGATCTGGGTTCCGGGGATGATTTCTGGGTCTCTAGGGACGCAGTTTTTGTCTTTGATTTATGAGTCTGACGTCGTCCATAGGGGCTGAAGATTTCAGCGTCACCGTGGATCTGGGTTCCGGGGATGATTTCTGGGTCTCTAGGGACGCAGTTTTTGTCTTTGATTTATGAGTCTGACGTCGTCCATAGGGGCTGAAGATTTCAGCGTCACCGTGGATCTGGGTTCCGGGGATGATTTCTGGGTCTCTAGGGACTCAGTTTTTGTCAGTGATTTATGATTCTAACGAAGTCCATAGGGGCTGAAGATTTCAGCGTCACCGTGGATCTGGGTTCCGGGGATGATTTCTGGGTCTCTAGGGACTCAGTTTTTGTCAGTGATTTATGATTCTAACGAAGTCCATAGGGGCTGAAGATTTCAGCGTCACCGTGGATCTGGGTTCCGGGGATGATTTCTGGGTCTCTAGGGACTCAGTTTTTGTCAGTGATTTATGATTCTAACGAAGTCCATAGGGGCTGAAGATTTCAGCGTCACCGTGGATCTGGGTTCCGGGGATGATTTCTGGGTCTCTAGGGACTCAGTTTTTGTCGGTGATTTATGATTCTAACGAAGTCCATAGGGGCTGAAGATTTCAGCGTCATCGTGGATCTGGGTTCCGGGGATGATTTCTGGGTCTCTAGGGACTCAGTTTTTGTCAGTGATTTATGATTCTAACGAAGTCCATAGGGGCTGAAGATTTCAGCGACACCGTAGATCTGGGTTCCGGGGATGATTTCTGGGTCTCTAGGGACTCAGTTTTTGTCGGTGATTTATGATTCTAACGAAGTCCATAGGGGCTGAAGATTTCAGCGTCACCGTGGATGATTTCTGGGTCTCTAGGGACTCAGTTTTTGTCAGTGATTTATGATTCTAACGAAGTCCATAGGGGCTGAAGATTTCAGCGACACCGTAGATCTGGGTTCCGGGGATGATTTCTGGGTCTCTAGGGACGCAGTTTTTGTCTTTGATTTATGAGTCTGACGTCGTCCATAGGGGCTGAAGATTTCAGCGTCACCGTGGATCTGGGTTCCGGGGATGATTTCTGGGTCTCTAGGGACGCAGTTTTTGTCTTTGATTTATGAGTCTGACGTCGTCCATAGGGGCTGAAGATTTCAGCGTCACCGTGGATCTGGGTTCCGGGGATGATTTCTGGGTCTCTAGGGACTCAGTTTTTGTCAGTGATTTATGATTCTAACGAAGTCCATAGGGGCTGAAGATTTCAGCGTCACCGTGGATCTGGGTTCCGGGGATGATTTCTGGGTCTCTAGGGACTCAGTTTTTGTCAGTGATTTATGATTCTAACGAAGTCCATAGGGGCTGAAGATTTCAGCGACACCGTAGATCTGGGTTCCGGGGATGATTTCTGGGTCTCTAGGGACTCAGTTTTTGTCCGTGATTTATGATTCTAACGAAGTCCATAGGGGCTGAAGATTTCAGCGACACCGTGGATCTGGGTTCCGGGGATGATTTCTGGTCTCTAAGGACTTAGTTTTTGTCAGTGATTTATGATTCTAACGAAGTCCATAGGGGCTGAAGATTTCAGCGACACCGTGGATCTGGGTTCCGGGGATGATTTCTGGTCTCTACAGACTCAGTTTTTGTCAGTGATTTATGATTCTAACGAAGTCCATAGGGGCTGAAGATTTCAGCGTCACCGTGGATCTGGGTTCCGGGGATGATTTCTGGGTCTCTAGGGACGCAGTTTTTGTCTTTGATTTATGAGTCTGACGTCGTCCATAGGGGCTGAAGATTTCAGCGTCACCGTGGATCTGGGTTCCGGGGATGATTTCTGGGTCTCTAGGGACTCAGTTTTTGTCGGTGATTTATGATTCTAACGAAGTCCATAGGGGCTGAAGATTTCAGCGTCACCGTGGATCTGGGTTCCGGGGATGATTTCTGGGTCTCTAGGGACGCAGTTTTTGTCTTTGATTTATGAGTCTGACGTCGTCCATAGGGGCTGAAGATTTCAGCGACACCGTAGATCTGGGTTCCGGGGATGATTTCTGGGTCTCTAGGGACTCAGTTTTTGTCCGTGATTTATGATTCTAACGAAGTCCATAGGGGCTGAAGATTTCAGCGACACCGTGGATCTGGGTTCCGGGGATGATTTCTGGTCTCTAAGGACTTAGTTTTTGTCAGTGATTTATGATTCTAACGAAGTCCATAGGGGCTGAAGATTTCAGCGACACCGTGGATCTGGGTTCCGGGGATGATTTCTGGTCTCTACAGACTCAGTTTTTGTCAGTGATTTATGATTCTAACGAAGTCCATAGGGGCTGAAGATTTCAGCGTCACCGTGGATCTGGGTTCCGGGGATGATTTCTGGGTCTCTAGGGACGCAGTTTTTGTCTTTGATTTATGAGTCTGACGTCGTCCATAGGGGCTGAAGATTTCAGCGTCACCGTGGATCTGGGTTCCGGGGATGATTTCTGGGTCTCTAGGGACTCAGTTTTTGTCGGTGATTTATGATTCTAACGAAGTCCATAGGGGCTGAAGATTTCAGCGTCACCGTGGATCTGGGTTCCGGGGATGATTTCTGGGTCTCTAGGGACGCAGTTTTTGTCTTTGATTTATGAGTCTGACGTCGTCCATAGGGGCTGAAGATTTCAGCGTCACCGTGGATCTGGGTTCCGGGGATGATTTCTGGGTCTCTAGGGACTCAGTTTTTGTCAGTGATTTATGATTCTAACGAAGTCCATAGGGGCTGAAGATTTCAGCGACACCGTGGATCTGAGTTCCGGGGATGATTTCTGGGTCTCTAGGGACTCAGTTTTTGTCGGTGATTTATGATTCTAACGAAGTCCATAGGGGCTGAAGATTTCAGCGTCACCGTGGATCTGGGTTCCGGGGATGATTTCTGGGTCTCTAGGGACGCAGTTTTTGTCTTTGATTTATGAGTCTGACGTCGTCCATAGGGGCTGAAGATTTCAGCGTCACCGTGGATCTGGGTTCCGGGGATGATTTCTGGGTCTCTAGGGACTCAGTTTTTGTCAGTGATTTATGATTCTAACGAAGTCCATAGGGCTGAAGATTTCAGCGTCACCGTGGATCTGGGTTCCGGGGATGATTTCTGGGTCTCTAGGGACTCAGTTTTTGTCAGTGATTTATGATTCTAACGAAGTCCATAGGGGCTGAAGATTTCAGCGTCACCGTGGATCTGGGTTCCGGGGATGATTTCTGGGTCTCTAGGGACTCAGTTTTTGTCTTTGATTTATGAGTCTGACGTCGTCCATAGGGGCTGAAGATTTCAGCGTCACCGTGGATCTGGGTTCCGGGGATGATTTCTGGGTCTCTAGGGACTCAGTTTTTGTCAGTGATTTATGATTCTAACGAAGTCCATAGGGGCTGAAGATTTCAGCGACACCGTAGATCTGGGTTCCGGGGATGATTTCTGGGTCTCTAGGGACTCAGTTTTTGTCGGTGATTTATGATTCTAACGAAGTCCATAGGGGCTGAAGATTTCAGCGTCACCGTGGATGATTTCTGGGTCTCTAGGGACTCAGTTTTTGTCAGTGATTTATGATTCTAACGAAGTCCATAGGGGCTGAAGATTTCAGCGACACCGTGGATCTGGGTTCCGGGGATGATTTCTGGTCTCTAAGGACTTAGTTTTTGTCAGTGATTTATGATTCTAACGAAGTCCATAGGGGCTGAAGATATCAGCGACACCGTGGATCTGGGTTCCGGGGATGATTTCTGGTCTCTACAGACTCAGTTTTTGTCAGTGATTTATGATTCTAACGAAGTCCATAGGGGCTGAAGATTTCAGCGTCACCGTGGATCTGGGTTCCGGGGATGATTTCTGGGTCTCTAGGGACGCAGTTTTTGTCTTTGATTTATGAGTCTGACGTCGTCCATAGGGGCTGAAGATTTCAGCGTCACCGTGGATCTGGGTTCCGGGGATGATTTCTGGGTCTCTAGGGACTCAGTTTTTGTCGGTGATTTATGATTCTAACGAAGTCCATAGGGGCTGAAGATTTCAGCGTCACCGTGGATCTGGGTTCCGGGGATGATTTCTGGGTCTCTAGGGACGCAGTTTTTGTCTTTGATTTATGAGTCTGACGTCGTCCATAGGGGCTGAAGATTTCAGCGTCACCGTGGATCTGGGTTCCGGGGATGATTTCTGGGTCTCTAGGGACTCAGTTTTTGTCAGTGATTTATGATTCTAACGAAGTCCATAGGGGCTGAAGATTTCAGCGACACCGTGGATCTGAGTTCCGGGGATGATTTCTGGGTCTCTAGGGACTCAGTTTTTGTCGGTGATTTATGATTCTAACGAAGTCCATAGGGGCTGAAGATTTCAGCGTCACCGTGGATCTGGGTTCCGGGGATGATTTCTGGGTCTCTAGGGCCGCAGTTTTTGTCTTTGATTTATGAGTCTGACGTCGTCCATAGGGGCTGAAGATTTCAGCGTCACCGTGGATCTGGGTTCCGGGGATGATTTCTGGGTCTCTAGGGACTCAGTTTTTGTCAGTGATTTATGATTCTCACGAAGTCCATAGGGGCTGAAGATTTCAGCGTCACCGTGGATCTGGGTTCCGGGGATGATTTCTGGGTCTCTAGGGACTCAGTTTTTGTCAGTGATTTATGATTCTAACGAAGTCCATAGGGGCTGAAGATTTCAGCGACACCGTAGATCTGGGTTCCGGGGATTATTTCTGGGTCTCTAGGGACTCAGTTTTTGTCCGTGATTTATGATTCTAACGAAGTACATAGGGGCTGAAGATTTCAGCGACACCGTGGATGATTTCTGGGTCTCTAGGGACTCAGTTTTTGTCAGTGATTTATGATTCTAACGAAGTCCATAGGGGCTGAAGATTTCAGCGACACCGTGGATCTGGGTTCCGGGGATGATTTCTGGTCTCTAAGGACTTAGTTTTTGTCAGTGATTTATGATTCTAACGAAGTCCATAGGGGCTGAAGATATCAGCGACACCGTGGATCTGGGTTCCGGGGATGATTTCTGGTCTCTACAGACTCAGTTTTTGTCAGTGATTTATGATTCTAACGAAGTCCATAGGGGCTGAAGATTTCAGCGTCACCGTGGATCTGGGTTCCGGGGATGATTTCTGGGTCTCTAGGGACGCAGTTTTTGTCTTTGATTTATGAGTCTGACGTCGTCCATAGGGGCTGAAGATTTCAGCGTCACCGTGGATCTGGGTTCCGGGGATGATTTCTGGTCTCTACAGACTCAGTTTTTGTCAGTGATTTATGATTCTAACGAAGTCCATAGGGGCTGAAGATTTCAGCGTCACCGTGGATCTGGGTTCCGGGGATGATTTCTGGGTCTCTAGGGACGCAGTTTTTGTCTTTGATTTATGAGTCTGACGTCGTCCATAGGGGCTGAAGATTTCAGCGTCACCGTGGATCTGGGTTCCGGGGATGATTTCTGGGTCTCTAGGGACTCAGTTTTTGTCGGTGATTTATGATTCTAACGAAGTCCATAGGGGCTGAAGATTTCAGCGTCACCGTGGATCTGGGTTCCGGGGATGATTTCTGGGTCTCTAGGGACGCAGTTTTTGTCTTTGATTTATGAGTCTGACGTCGTCCATAGGGGCTGAAGATTTCAGCGTCACCGTGGATCTGGGTTCCGGGGATGATTTCTGGGTCTCTAGGGACTCAGTTTTTGTCAGTGATTTATGATTCTAACGAAGTCCATAGGGGCTGAAGATTTCAGCGTCACCGTGGATCTGGGTTCCGGGGATGATTTCTGGGTCTCTAGGGACGCAGTTTTTGTCTTTGATTTATGAGTCTGACGTCGTCCATAGGGGCTGAAGATTTCAGCGTCACCGTGGATCTGGGTTCCGGGGATGATTTCTGGGTCTCTAGGGACTCAGTTTTTGTCAGTGATTTATGATTCTAACGAAGTCCATAGGGGCTGAAGATTTCAGCGACACCGTGGATCTGAGTTCCGGGGATGATTTCTGGGTCTCTAGGGACTCAGTTTTTGTCGGTGATTTATGATTCTAACGAAGTCCATAGGGGCTGAAGATTTCAGCGTCACCGTGGATCTGGGTTCCGGGGATGATTTCTAGTCTCTACAGACTCAGTTTTTGTCAGTGATTTATGATTCTAACGAAGTCCATAGGGGCTGAAGATTTCAGCGTCACCGTAGATCTGGGTTCCGGGGATGATTTCTGGGTCTCTAGGGACTCAGTTTTTGTCCGTGATTTATGATTCTAACGAAGTCCATAGAGGCTGAAGATTTCAGCGACACCGTGGATCTGGGTTCCGGGGATGATTTCTGGTCTCTAGGGACTCAGTTTTTGTCAGTGATTTATGATTCTAACGAAGTCCATAGGGGCTGAAGATTTCAGCGTCACCGTGGATCTGGGTTCCGGGGATGATTTCTGGGTCTCTAGGGACTCAGTTTTTGTCAGTGATTTATGATTCTAACGAAGTCCATAGGGGCTGAAGATTTCAGCGACACCGTAGATCTGGGTTCCGGGGATGATTTCTGGGTCTCTAGGGACGCAGTTTTTGTCTTTGATTTATGAGTCTGACGTCGTCCATAGGGGCTGAAGATTTCAGCGTCACCGTGGATCTGGGTTCCGGGGATGATTTCTGGGTCTCTAGGGACTCAGTTTTTGTCGGTGATTTATGATTCTAACGAAGTCCATAGGGGCTGAAGATTTCAGCGTCACCGTGGATCTGGGTTCCGGGGATGATTTCTGGGTCTCTAGGGACGCAGTTTTTGTCTTTGATTTATGAGTCTGACGTCGTCCATAGGGGCTGAAGATTTCAGCGTCACCGTGGATCTGGGTTCCGGGGATGATTTCTGGGTCTCTAGGGACGCAGTTTTTGTCTTTGATTTATGAGTCTGACGTCGTCCATAGGGGCTGAAGATTTCAGCGTCACCGTGGATCTGGGTTCCGGGGATGATTTCTGGGTCTCTAGGGACTCAGTTTTTGTCATAGGGGCTGAAGATTTCAGCGTCACCGTGGATCTGGGTTCCGGGGATGATTTCTGGGTCTCTAGGGACTCAGTTTTTGTCTTTGATTTATGAGTCTGACGTCGTCCATAGGGGCTGAAGATTTCAGCGTCACCGTGGATCTGGGTTCCGGGGATGATTTCTGGGTCTCTAGGGACTCAGTTTTTGTCGGTGATTTATGATTCTAACGAAGTCCATAGGGGCTGAAGATTTCAGCGTCACCGTGGATCTGGGTTCCGGGGATGATTTCTGGGTCTCTAGGGACGCAGTTTTTGTCTTTGATTTATGAGTCTGACGTCGTCCATAGGGGCTGAAGATTTCAGCGTCACCGTGGATCTGGGTTCCGGGGATGATTTCTGGGTCTCTAGGGACTCAGTTTTTGTCAGTGATTTATGATTCTAACGAAGTCCATAGGGGCTGAAGATTTCAGCGTCACCGTGGATCTGGGTTCCGGGGATGATTTCTGGGTCTCTAGGGACTCAGTTTTTGTCAGTGATTTATGATTCTAACGAAGTCCATAGGGGCTGAAGATTTCAGCGACACCGTAGATCTGGGTTCCGGGGATGATTTCTGGGTCTCTAGGGACTCAGTTTTTGTCCGTGATTTATGATTCTAACGAAGTCCATAGGGGCTGAAGATTTCAGCGACACCTTGGATCTGGGTTCCGGGGATGATTTCTGGTCTCTAAGGACTTAGTTTTTGTCAGTGATTTATGATTCTAACGAAGTCCATAGGGGCTGAAGATTTCAGCGACACCGTGGATCTGGGTTCCGGGGATGATTTCTAGTCTCTACAGACTCAGTTTTTGTCAGTGATTTATGATTCTAACGAAGTCCATAGGGGCTGAAGATTTCAGCGTCACCGTGGATCTGGGTTCCGGGGATGATTTCTGGGTCTCTAGGGACGCAGTTTTTGTCTTTGATTTATGAGTCTGACGTCGGCCATAGGGGCTGAAGATTTCAGCGTCACCGTGGATCTGGGTTCCGGGGATGATTTCTGGGTCTCTAGGGACTCAGTTTTTGTCGGTGATTTATGATTCTAACGAAGTCCATAGGGGCTGAAGATTTCAGCGTCACCATGGATCTGGGTTCCGGGGATGATTTCTGGGTCTCTAGGGACGCAGTTTTTGTCTTTGATTTATGAGTCTGACGTCGTCCATAGGGGCTGAAGATTTCAGCGTCACCGTGGATCTGAGTTCCGGGGATGATTTCTGGGTCTCTAGGGACGCAGTTTTTGTCTTTGATTTATGAGTCTGACGTCGTCCATAGGGGCTGAAGATTTCAGCGTCACCGTGGATCTGGGTTCCGGGGATGATTTCTGGGTCTCTAGGGACTCAGTTTTTGTCAGTGATTTATGATTCTAACGAAGTCCATAGGGGCTGAAGATTTCAGCGTCACCGTGGATCTGGGTTCCGGGGATGATTTCTGGGTCTCTAGGGACTCAGTTTTTGTCTTTGATTTATGAGTCTGACGTCGTCCATAGGGGCTGAAGATTTCAGCGTCACCGTGGATCTGGGTTCCGGGGATGATTTCTGGGTCTCTAGGGACTCAGTTTTTGTCGGTGATTTATGATTCTAACGAAGTCCATAGGGGCTGAAGATTTCAGCGACACCGTGGATCTGGGTTCCGGGGATGATTTCTGGTCTCTACAGACTCAGTTTTTGTCAGTGATTTATGATTCTAACGAAGTCCATAGGGGCTGAAGATTTCAGCGTCACCGTGGATCTGGGTTCCGGGGATGATTTCTGGGTCTCTAGGGACTCAGTTTTTGTCAGTGATTTATGATTCTAACGAAGTCCATAGGGGCTGAAGATTTCAGCGTCACCGTGGATCTGGGTTCCGGGGATGATTTCTGGGTCTCTAGGGACTCAGTTTTTGTCTTTGATTTATGAGTCTGACGTCGTCCATAGGGGCTGAAGATTTCAGCGTCACCGTGGATCTGGGTTCCGGGGATGATTTCTGGGTCTCTAGGGACTCAGTTTTTGTCGGTGATTTATGATTCTAACGAAGTCCATAGGGGCTGAAGATTTCAGCGTCACCGTGGATCTGGGTTCCGGGGATGATTTCTGGGTCTCTAGGGACGCAGTTTTTGTCTTTGATTTATGAGTCTGACGTCGTCCATAGGGGCTGAAGATTTCAGCGTCACCGTGGATCTGGGTTCCGGGGATGATTTCTGGGTCTCTAGGGACTCAGTTTTTGTCAGTGATTTATGATTCTAACGAAGTCCATAGGGGCTGAAGATTTCAGCGTCACCGTGGATCTGGGTTCCGGGGATGATTTCTGGGTCTCTAGGGACTCAGTTTTTGTCAGTGATTTATGATTCTAACGAAGTCCATAGGGGCTGAAGATTTCAGCGACACCGTAGATCTGGGTTCCGGGGATGATTTCTGGGTCTCTAGGGACTCAGTTTTTGTCCGTGATTTATGATTCTAACGAAGTCCATAGGGGCTGAAGATTTCAGCGACACCTTGGATCTGGGTTCCGGGGATGATTTCTGGTTTTTAAGGACTTAGTTTTTGTCAGTGATTTATGATTCTAACGAAGTCCATAGGGGCTGAAGATTTCAGCGACACCGTGGATCTGGGTTCCGGGGATGATTTCTAGTCTCTACAGACTCAGTTTTTGTCAGTGATTTATGATTCTAACGAAGTCCATAGGGGCTGAAGATTTCAGCGTCACCGTGGATCTGGGTTCCGGGGATGATTTCTTGGTCTCTAGGGACGCAGTTTTTGTCTTTGATTTATGAGTCTGACGTCGTCCATAGGGGCTGAAGATTTCAGCGTCACCGTGGATCTGGGTTCCGGGGATGATTTCTGGGTCTCTAGGGACTCAGTTTTTGTCGGTGATTTATGATTCTAACGAAGTCCATAGGGGCTGAAGATTTCAGCGTCACCATGGATCTGGGTTCCGGGGATGATTTCTGGGTCTCTAGGGACGCAGTTTTTGTCTTTGATTTATGAGTCTGACGTCGTCCATAGGGGCTGAAGATTTCAGCGTCACCGTGGATCTGAGTTCCGGGGATGATTTCTGGGTCTCTAGGGACGCAGTTTTTGTCTTTGATTTATGAGTCTGACGTCGTCCATAGGGGCTGAAGATTTCAGCGTCACCGTGGATCTGGGTTCCGGGGATGATTTCTGGGTCTCTAGGGACTCAGTTTTTGTCAGTGATTTATGATTCTAACGAAGTCCATAGGGGCTGAAGATTTCAGCGTCACCGTGGATCTGGGTTCCGGGGATGATTTCTGGGTCTCTAGGGACTCAGTTTTTGTCTTTGATTTATGAGTCTGACGTCGTCCATAGGGGCTGAAGATTTCAGCGTCACCGTGGATCTGGGTTCCGGGGATGATTTCTGGGTCTCTAGGGACTCAGTTTTTGTCGGTGATTTATGATTCTAACGAAGTCCATAGGGGCTGAAGATTTCAGCGACACCGTGGATCTGGGTTCCGGGGATGATTTCTGGTCTCTACAGACTCAGTTTTTGTCAGTGATTTATGATTCTAACGAAGTCCATAGGGGCTGAAGATTTCAGCGTCACCGTGGATCTGGGTTCCGGGGATGATTTCTGGGTCTCTAGGGACTCAGTTTTTGTCAGTGATTTATGATTCTAACGAAGTCCATAGGGGCTGAAGATTTCAGCGTCACCGTGGATCTGGGTTCCGGGGATGATTTCTGGGTCTCTAGGGACTCAGTTTTTGTCTTTGATTTATGAGTCTGACGTCGTCCATAGGGGCTGAAGATTTCAGCGTCACCGTGGATCTGGGTTCCGGGGATGATTTCTGGGTCTCTAGGGACTCAGTTTTTGTCGGTGATTTATGATTCTAACGAAGTCCATAGGGGCTGAAGATTTCAGCGTCACCGTGGATCTGGGTTCCGGGGATGATTTCTGGGTCTCTAGGGACGCAGTTTTTGTCTTTGATTTATGAGTCTGACGTCGTCCATAGGGGCTGAAGATTTCAGCGTCACCGTGGATCTGGGTTCCGGGGATGATTTCTGGGTCTCTAGGGACTCAGTTTTTGTCAGTGATTTATGATTCTAACGAAGTCCATAGGGGCTGAAGATTTCAGCGTCACCGTGGATCTGGGTTCCGGGGATGATTTCTGGGTCTCTAGGGACTCAGTTTTTGTCAGTGATTTATGATTCTAACGAAGTCCATAGGGGCTGAAGATTTCAGCGACACCGTAGATCTGGGTTCCGGGGATGATTTCTGGGTCTCTAGGGACTCAGTTTTTGTCCGTGATTTATGATTCTAACGAAGTCCATAGGGGCTGAAGATTTCAGCGACACCTTGGATCTGGGTTCCGGGGATGATTTCTGGTCTCTAAGGACTTAGTTTTTGTCAGTGATTTATGATTCTAACGAAGTCCATAGGGGCTGAAGATTTCAGCGACACCGTGGATCTGGGTTCCGGGGATGATTTCTAGTCTCTACAGACTCAGTTTTTGTCAGTGATTTATGATTCTAACGAAGTCCATAGGGGCTGAAGATTTCAGCGTCACCGTGGATCTGGGTTCCGGGGATGATTTCTTGGTCTCTAGGGACGCAGTTTTTGTCTTTGATTTATGAGTCTGACGTCGTCCATAGGGGCTGAAGATTTCAGCGTCACCGTGGATCTGGGTTCCGGGGATGATTTCTGGGTCTCTAGGGACTCAGTTTTTGTCGGTGATTTATGATTCTAACGAAGTCCATAGGGGCTGAAGATTTCAGCGTCACCATGGATCTGGGTTCCGGGGATGATTTCTGGGTCTCTAGGGACGCAGTTTTTGTCTTTGATTTATGAGTCTGACGTCATCCATAGGGGCTGAAGATTTCAGCGTCACCGTGGATCTGAGTTCCGGGGATGATTTCTGGGTCTCTAGGGACGCAGTTTTTGTCTTTGATTTATGAGTCTGACGTCGTCCATAGGGGCTGAAGATTTCAGCGTCACCGTGGATCTGGGTTCCGGGGATGATTTCTGGGTCTCTAGGGACTCAGTTTTTGTCAGTGATTTATGATTCTAACGAAGTCCATAGGGGCTGAAGATTTCAGCGTCACCGTGGATCTGGGTTCCGGGGATGATTTCTGGGTCTCTAGGGACTCAGTTTTTGTCTTTGATTTATGAGTCTGACGTCGTCCATAGGGGCTGAAGATTTCAGCGTCACCGTGGATCTGGGTTCCGGGGATGATTTCTGGGTCTCTAGGGACTCAGTTTTTGTCGGTGATTTATGATTCTAACGAAGTCCATAGGGGCTGAAGATTTCAGCGTCACCGTGGATCTGGGTTCCGGGGATGATTTCTGGGTCTCTAGGGACTCAGTTTTTGTCAGTGATTTATGATTCTAACGAAGTCCATAGGGGCTGAAGATTTCAGCGTCACCGTGGATCTGGGTTCCGGGGATGATTTCTGGGTCTCTAGGGACTCAGTTTTTGTCAGTGATTTATGATTCTAACGAAGTCCATAGGGGCTGAAGATTTCAGCGTCACCGTGGATCTGGGTTCCGGGGATGATTTCTGGGTCTCTAGGGACTCAGTTTTTGTCGGTGATTTACGATTCTAACGAAGTCCATAGGGGCTGAAGATTTCAGCGTCACCGTGGATCTGGGTTCCGGGGATGATTTCTGGGTCTCTAGGGACGCAGTTTTTGTCTTTGATTTATGAGTCTGACGTCGTCCATAGGGGCTGAAGATTTCAGCGTCACCGTGGATCTGGGTTCCGGGGATGATTTCTGGGTCTCTAGGGACTCAGTTTTTGTCGGTGATTTATGATTCTAACGAAGTCCATAGGGGCTGAAGATTTCAGCGTCACCATGGATCTGGGTTCCGGGGATGATTTCTGGGTCTCTAGGGACTTAGTTTTTGTCAGTGATTTATGATTCTAACGAAGTCCATAGGGGCTGAAGATTTCAGCGTCACCGTGGATCTGGGTTCGGGGGATGATTTCTGGGTCTCTAGGGACTCAGTTTTTGTCAGTGATTTATGATTCTAACGAAGTCCATAGGGGCTGAAGATTTCAGCGACACCGTAGATCTGGGTTCCGGGGATGATTTCTGGGTCTCTAGGGACTCAGTTTTTGTCCGTGATTTATGATTCTAACGAAGTCCATAGGGGCTGAAGATTTCAGCGACACCTTGGATCTGGGTTCCGGGGATGATTTCTGGTCTCTAAGGACTTAGTTTTTGTCAGTGATTTATGATTCTAACGAAGTCCATAGGGGCTGAAGATTTCAGCGTCACCGTGGATCTGGGTTCCGGGGATGATTTCTGGGTCTCTAGGGACTCAGTTTTTGTCTTTGATTTATGAGTCTGACGTCGTCCATAGGGGCTGAAGATTTCAGCGTCACCGTGGATCTGGGTTCCGGGGATGATTTCTGGGTCTCTAGGGACGCAGTTTTTGTCGGTGATTTATGATTCTAACGAAGTCCATAGGGGCTGAAGATTTCAGCGTCACCGTGGATCTGGGTTCCGGGGATGATTTCTGGGTCTCTAGGGACTCAGTTTTTGTCCGTGATTTATGATTCTAACGAAGTCCATAGGGGCTGAAGATTTCAGCGTCACCGTGGATCTGGGTTCCGGGGATGATTTCTGGGTCTCTAGGGACTCAGTTTTTGTCAGTGATTTATGATTCTAACGAAGTCCATAGGGGCTGAAGATTTCAGCGACACCGTAGATCTGGGTTCCGGGGATGATTTCTGGGTCTCTAGGGACTCAGTTTTTGTCCGTGATTTATGATTCTAACGAAGTCCATAGGGGCTGAAGATTTCAGCGACACCGTGGATCTGGGTTCCGGGGATGATTTCTGGTCTCTAAGGACTTAGTTTTTGTCAGGGATTTATGATTCTAACGAAGTCCATAGGGGCTGAAGATTTCAGCGACACCGTGGATCTGGGTTCCGGGGATGATTTCTGGTCTCTACAGACTCAGTTTTTGTCAGTGATTTATGATTCTAACGAAGTCCATAGGGGCTGAAGATTTCAGCGTCACCGTGGATCTGGGTTCCGGGGATGATTTCTGGGTCTCTAGGGACTCAGTTTTTGTCGGTGATTTATGATTCTAACGAAGTCCATAGGGGCTGAAGATTTCAGCGTCACCATGGATCTGGGTTCCGGGGATGATTTCTGGGTCTCTAGGGACGCAGTTTTTGTCTTTGATTTATGAGTCTGACGTCGTACATAGGGGCTGAAGATTTCAGCGTCACCGTGGATCTGAGTTCCGGGGATGATTTCTGGGTCTCTAGGGACGCAGTTTTTGTCTTTGATTTATGAGTCTGACGTCGTCCATAGGGGCTGAAGATTTCAGCGTCACCGTGGATCTGGGTTCCGGGGATGATTTCTGGGTCTCTAGGGACTCAGTTTTTGTCAGTGATTTATGATTCTAACGAAGTCCATAGGGGCTGAAGATTTCAGCGTCACCGTGGATCTGGGTTCCGGGGATGATTTCTGGGTCTCTAGGGACTCAGTTTTTGTCAGTGATTTATGATTCTAACGAAGTCCATAGGGGCTGAAGATTTCAGCGTCACCGTGGATCTGGGTTCCGGGGATGATTTCTGGGTCTCTAGGGACTCAGTTTTTGTCAGTGATTTATGATTCTAACGAAGTCCATAGGGGCTGAAGATTTCAGCGTCACCGTGGATCTGGGTTCCGGGGATGATTTCTGGGTCTCTAGGGACGCAGTTTTTGTCTTTGATTTATGAGTCTGACGTCGTCCATAGGGGCTGAAGATTTCAGCGTCACCGTGGATCTGGGTTCCGGGGATGATTTCTGGGTCTCTAGGGACTCAGTTTTTGTCCGTGATTTATGATTCTAACGAAGTCCATAGGGGCTGAAGATTTCAGCGACACCTTGGATCTGGGTTCCGGGGATGATTTCTGGTCTCTAAGGACTTAGTTTTTGTCAGTGATTTATGATTCTAACGAAGCCCATAGGGGCTGAAGATTTCAGCGACACCGTGGATCTGGGTTCCGGGGATGATTTCTAGTCTCTACAGACTTAGTTTTTGTCAGTGATTTATGATTCTAACGAAGTCCATAGGGGCTGAAGATTTCAGCGACACCGTGGATCTGGGTTCCGGGGATGATTTCTGGTCTCTACAGACTCAGTTTTTGTCAGTGATTTATGATTCTAACGAAGTCCATAGGGGCTGAAGATTTCAGCGTCACCGTGGATCTGGGTTCCGGGGATGATTTCTGGGTCTCTAGGGACTCAGTTTTTGTCAGTGATTTATGATTCCAAAGAAGTCCATAGGGGCTGAAGATTTCAGCGTCACCGTGGATCTGGGTTCCGGGGATGATTTCTGGGTCTCTAGAGACTCAGTTTTTGTCTTTGATTTATGAGTCTGACGTCGTCCATAGGGGCTGAAGATTTCAGCGTCACCGTGGATCTGGGTTCCGGGGATGATTTCTGGGTCTCTAGGGACTCAGTTTTTGTCTTTGATTTATGAGTCTGACGTCGTCCATAGGGGCTGAAGATTTCAGCGTCACCGTGGATCTGGGTTCCGGGGATGATTTCTGGGTCTCTAGGGACTCAGTTTTTGTCGGTGATTTATGATTCTAACGAAGTCCATAGGGGCTGAAGATTTCAGCGTCACCGTGGATCTGGGTTCCGGGGATGATTTCTGGGTCTCTAGGCACGCAGTTTTTGTCTTTGATTTATGAGTCTGACGTCGTCCATAGGGGCTGAAGATTTCAGCGTCACCGTGGATCTGGGTTCCGGGGATGATTTCTGGGTCTCTAGGGACTCAGTTTTTGTCAGTGATTTATGATTCTAACGAAGTCCATAGGGGCTGAAGATTTCAGCGTCACCGTGGATCTGGGTTCCGGGGATGATTTCTGGGTCTCTAGGGACGCAGTTTTTGTCAGTGATTTATGATTCTAACGAAGTCCATAGGGGCTGAAGATTTCAGCGTCACCGTGGATCTGGGTTCCGGGGATGATTTCTGGGTCTCTAGGGACTCAGTTTTTGTCGGTGATTTATGATTCTAACGAAGTCCATAGGGGCTGAAGATTTCAGCGTCACCATGGATCTGGGTTCCGGGGATGATTTCTGGGTCTCTAGGGATGCAGTTTTTGTCTTTGATTTATGAGTCTGACGTCGTACATAGGGGCTGAAGATTTCAGCGTCACCGTGGATCTGAGTTCCGGGGATGATTTCTGGGTCTCTAGGGACGCAGTTTTTGTCTTTGATTTATGAGTCTGACGTCGTCCATAGGGGCTGAAGATTTCAGCGTCACCGTGGATCTGGGTTCCGGGGATGATTTCTGGGTCTCTAGGGACTCAGTTTTTGTCAGTGATTTATGATTCTAACGAAGTCCATAGGGGCTGAAGATTTCAGCGTCACCGTGGATCTGGGTTCCGGGGATGATTTCTGGGTCTCTAGGGACTCAGTTTTTGTCAGTGATTTATGATTCTAACGAAGTCCATAGGGGCTGAAGATTTCAGCGTCACCGTGGATCTGGGTTCCGGGGATGATTTCTGGGTCTCTAGGGACGCAGTTTTTGTCTTTGATTTATGAGTCTGACGTCGTCCATAGGGGCTGAAGATTTCAGCGTCACCGTGGATCTGGGTTCCGGGGATGATTTCTGGGTCTCTAGGGACTCAGTTTTTGTCCGTGATTTATGATTCTAACGAAGTCCATAGGGGCTGAAGATTTCAGCGACACCTTGGATCTGGGTTCCGGGGATGATTTCTGGTCTCTAAGGACTTAGTTTTTGTCAGTGATTTATGATTCTAACGAAGTCCATAGGGGCTGAAGATTTCAGCGACACCGTGGATCTGGGTTCCGGGGATGATTTCTAGTCTCTACAGACTTAGTTTTTGTCAGTGATTTATGATTCTAACGAAGTCCATAGGGGCTGAAGATTTCAGCGACACCGTGGATCTGGGTTCCGGGGATGATTTCTGGTCTCTACAGACTCAGTTTTTGTCAGTGATTTATGATTCTAACGAAGTCCATAGGGGCTGAAGATTTCAGCGTCACCGTGGATCTGGGTTCCGGGGATGATTTCTGGGTCTCTAGGGACTCAGTTTTTGTCAGTGATTTATGATTCCAAAGAAGTCCATAGGGGCTGAAGATTTCAGCGTCACCGTGGATCTGGGTTCCGGGGATGATTTCTGGGTCTCTAGAGACTCAGTTTTTGTCTTTGATTTATGAGTCTGACGTCGTCCATAGGGGCTGAAGATTTCAGCGTCACCGTGGATCTGGGTTCCGGGGATGATTTCTGGGTCTCTAGGGACTCAGTTTTTGTCTTTGATTTATGAGTCTGACGTCGTCCATAGGGGCTGAAGATTTCAGCGTCACCGTGGATCTGGGTTCCGGGGATGATTTCTGGGTCTCTAGGGACTCAGTTTTTGTCGGTGATTTATGATTCTAACGAAGTCCATAGGGGCTGAAGATTTCAGCGTCACCGTGGATCTGGGTTCCGGGGATGATTTCTGGGTCTCTAGGCACGCAGTTTTTGTCTTTGATTTATGAGTCTGACGTCGTCCATAGGGGCTGAAGATTTCAGCGTCACCGTGGATCTGGGTTCCGGGGATGATTTCTGGGTCTCTAGGGACTCAGTTTTTGTCAGTGATTTATGATTCTAACGAAGTCCATAGGGGCTGAAGATTTCAGCGTCACCGTGGATCTGGGTTCCGGGGATGATTTCTGGGTCTCTAGGGACGCAGTTTTTGTCAGTGATTTATGATTCTAACGAAGTCCATAGGGGCTGAAGATTTCAGCGTCACCGTGGATCTGGGTTCCGGGGATGATTTCTGGGTCTCTAGGGACTCAGTTTTTGTCAGTGATTTATGATTCTAACGAAGTCCATAGGGGCTGAAGATTTCAGCGACACCGTAGATCTGGGTTCCGGGGATGATTTCTGGGTCTCTAGGGACTCAGTTTTTGTCCGTGATTTATGATTCTAACGAAGTCCATAGGGGCTGAAGATTTCAGCGACACCTTGGATCTGGGTTCCGGGGATGATTTCTGGTCTCTAAGGACTTAGTTTTTGTCAGTGATTTATGATTCTAACGAAGTCCATAGGGGCTGAAGATTTCAGCGACACCGTGGATCTGGGTTCCGGGGATGATTTCTAGTCTCTACAGACTCAGTTTTTGTCAGTGATTTATGATTCTAACGAAGTCCATAGGGGCTGAAGATTTCAGCGTCACCGTGGATCTGGGTTCCGGGGATGATTTCTGGGTCTCTAGGGACGCAGTTTTTGTCTTTGATTTATGAGTCTGACGTCGTCCATAGGGGCTGAAGATTTCAGCGTCACCGTGGATCTGGGTTCCGGGGATGATTTCTGGGTCTCTAGGGACTCAGTTTTTGTCAGTGATTTATGATTCTAACGAAGTCCATAGGGGCTGAAGATTTCAGCGTCACCGTGGATCTGGGTTCCGGGGATGATTTCTGGGTCTCTAGGGACGCAGTTTTTGTCTTTGATTTATGAGTCTGACGTCGTCCATAGGGGCTGAAGATTTCAGCGTCACCGTGGATCTGGGTTCCGGGGATGATTTCTGGGTCTCTAGGGACTCAGTTTTTGTCCGTGATTTATGATTCTAACGAAGTCCATAGGGGCTGAAGATTTCAGCGACACCTTGGATCTGGGTTCCGGGGATGATTTCTGGTCTCTAAGGACTTAGTTTTTGTCAGTGATTTATGATTCTAACGAAGTCCATAGGGGCTGAAGATTTCAGCGACACCGTGGATCTGGGTTCCGGGGATGATTTCTAGTCTCTACAGACTTAGTTTTTGTCAGTGATTTATGATTCTAACGAAGTCCATAGGGGCTGAAGATTTCAGCGACACCGTGGATCTGGGTTCCGGGGATGATTTCTGGTCTCTACAGACTCAGTTTTTGTCAGTGATTTATGATTCTAACGAAGTCCATAGGGGCTGAAGATTTCAGCGTCACCGTGGATCTGGGTTCCGGGGATGATTTCTGGGTCTCTAGGGACTCAGTTTTTGTCAGTGATTTATGATTCTAACGAAGTCCATAGGGGCTGAAGATTTCAGCGTCACCGTGGATCTGGGTTCCGGGGATGATTTCTGGGTCTCTAGAGACTCAGTTTTTGTCTTTGATTTATGAGTCTGACGTCGTCCATAGGGGCTGAAGATTTCAGCGTCACCGTGGATCTGGGTTCCGGGGATGATTTCTGGGTCTCTAGGGACTCAGTTTTTGTCTTTGATTTATGAGTCTGACGTCGTCCATAGGGGCTGAAGATTTCAGCGTCACCGTGGATCTGGGTTCCGGGGATGATTTCTGGGTCTCTAGGGACTCAGTTTTTGTCGGTGATTTATGATTCTAACGAAGTCCATAGGGGCTGAAGATTTCAGCGTCACCGTGGATCTGGGTTCCGGGGATGATTTCTGGGTCTCTAGGGACGCAGTTTTTGTCTTTGATTTATGAGTCTGACGTCGTCCATAGGGGCTGAAGATTTCAGCGTCACCGTGGATCTGGGTTCCGGGGATGATTTCTGGGTCTCTAGGGACTCAGTTTTTGTCAGTGATTTATGATTCTAACGAAGTCCATAGGGGCTGAAGATTTCAGCGTCACCGTGGATCTGGGTTCCGGGGATGATTTCTGGGTCTCTAGGGACGCAGTTTTTGTCAGTGATTTATGATTCTAACGAAGTCCATAGGGGCTGAAGATTTCAGCGTCACCGTGGATCTGGGTTCCGGGGATGATTTCTGGGTCTCTAGGGACTCAGTTTTTGTCAGTGATTTATGATTCTAACGAAGTCCATAGGGGCTGAAGATTTCAGCGACACCGTAGATCTGGGTTCCGGGGATGATTTCTGGGTCTCTAGGGACTCAGTTTTTGTCCGTGATTTATGATTCTAACGAAGTCCATAGGGGCTGAAGATTTCAGCGACACCTTGGATCTGGGTTCCGGGGATGATTTCTGGTCTCTAAGGACTTAGTTTTTGTCAGTGATTTATGATTCTAACGAAGTCCATAGGGGCTGAAGATTTCAGCGACACCGTGGATCTGGGTTCCGGGGATGATTTCTAGTCTCTACAGACTCAGTTTTTGTCAGTGATTTATGATTCTAACGAAGTCCATAGGGGCTGAAGATTTCAGCGTCACCGTGGATCTGGGTTCCGGGGATGATTTCTGGGTCTCTAGGGACGCAGTTTTTGTCTTTGATTTATGGGTCTGACGTCGTCCATAGGGGCTGAAGATTTCAGCGTCACCGTGGATCTGGGTTCCGGGGATGATTTCTGGGTCTCTAGGGACTCAGTTTTTGTCTTTGATTTATGAGTCTGACGTCGTCCATAGGGGCTGAAGATTTCAGCGTCACCGTGGATCTGGGTTCCGGGGATGATTTCTGGGTCTCTAGGGACGCAGTTTTTGTCGGTGATTTATGATTCTAACGAAGTCCATAGGGGCTGAAGATTTCAGCGTCACCATGGATCTGGGTTCCGGGGATGATTTCTGGGTCTCTAGGGACGCAGTTTTTGTCCGTGATTTATGATTCTAACGAAGTCCATAGGGGCTGAAGATTTCAGCGACACCTTGGATCTGGGTTCCGGGGATGATTTCTGGTCTCTAAGGACTTAGTTTTTGTCAGTGATTTATGATTCTAACGAAGTCCATAGGGGCTGAAGATTTCAGCGACACCGTGGATCTGGGTTCCGGGGATGATTTCTAGTCTCTACAGACTTAGTTTTTGTCAGTGATTTATGATTCTAACGAAGTCCATAGGGGCTGAAGATTTCAGCGACACCGTGGATCTGGGTTCCGGGGATGATTTCTGGTCTCTACAGACTCAGTTTTTGTCAGTGATTTATGATTCTAACGAAGTCCATAGGGGCTGAAGATTTCAGCGTCACCGTGGATCTGGGTTCCGGGGATGATTTCTGGGTCTCTAGGGACTCAGTTTTTGTCTTTGATTTATGAGTCTGACGTCGTCCATAGGGGCTGAAGATTTCAGCGTCACCGTGGATCTGGGTTCCGGGGATGATTTCTGGGTCTCTAGGGACTCAGTTTTTGTCAGTGATTTATGATTCTAACGAAGTCCATAGGGGCTGAAGATTTCAGCGACACCGTGGATCTGGGTTCCGGGGATGATTTCTGGGTCTCTAGGGACGCAGTTTTTGTCAGTGATTTATGATTCTAACGAAGTCCATAGGGGCTGAAGATTTCAGCGTCACCGTGGATCTGGGTTCCGGGGATGATTTCTGGGTCTCTAGGGACTCAGTTTTTGTCAGTGATTTATGATTCTAACGAAGTCCATAGGGGCTGAAGATTTCAGCGACACCGTAGATCTGGGTTCCGGGGATGATTTCTGGGTCTCTAGGGACTCAGTTTTTGTCCGTGATTTATGATTCTAACGAAGTCCATAGGGGCTGAAGATTTCAGCGACACCTTGGATCTGGGTTCCGGGGATGATTTCTGGTCTCTAAGGACTTAGTTTTTGTCAGTGATTTATGATTCTAACGAAGTCCATAGGGGCTGAAGATTTCAGCGACACCGTGGATCTGGGTTCCGGGGATGATTTCTAGTATCTACAGACTCAGTTTTTGTCAGTGATTTATGATTCTAACGAAGTCCATAGGGGCTGAAGATTTCAGCGTCACCGTGGATCTGGGTTCCGGGGATGATTTCTGGGTCTCTAGGGACGCAGTTTTTGTCTTTGATTTATGAGTCTGACGTCGTCCATAGGGGCTGAAGATTTCAGCGTCACCGTGGATCTGGGTTCCGGGGATGATTTCTGGGTCTCTAGGGACTCAGTTTTTGTCAGTGATTTATGATTCTAACGAAGTCCATAGGGGCTGAAGATTTCAGCGTCACCGTGGATCTGGGTTCCGGGGATGATTTCTGGGTCTCTAGGGACGCAGTTTTTGTCTTTGATTTATGAGTCTGACGTCGTCCATAGGGGCTGAAGATTTCAGCGTCACCGTGGATCTGGGTTCCGGGGATGATTTCTGGGTCTCTAGGGACTCAGTTTTTGTCCGTGATTTATGATTCTAACGAAGTCCATAGGGGCTGAAGATTTCAGCGACACCTTGGATCTGGGTTCCGGGGATGATTTCTGGTCTCTAAGGACTTAGTTTTTGTCAGTGATTTATGATTCTAACGAAGTCCATAGGGGCTGAAGATTTCAGCGACACCGTGGATCTGGGTTCCGGGGATGATTTCTAGTCTCTACAGACTTAGTTTTTGTCAGTGATTTATGATTCTAACGAAGTCCATAGGGGCTGAAGATTTCAGCGACACCGTGGATCTGGGTTCCGGGGATGATTTCTGGTCTCTACAGACTCAGTTTTTGTCAGTGATTTATGATTCTAACGAAGTCCATAGGGGCTGAAGATTTCAGCGTCACCGTGGATCTGGGTTCCGGGGATGATTTCTGGGTCTCTAGGGACTCAGTTTTTGTCAGTGATTTATGATTCTAACGAAGTCCATAGGGGCTGAAGATTTCAGCGTCACCGTGGATCTGGGTTCCGGGGATGATTTCTGGGTCTCTAGAGACTCAGTTTTTGTCTTTGATTTATGAGTCTGACGTCGTCCATAGGGGCTGAAGATTTCAGCGTCACCGTGGATCTGGGTTCCGGGGATGATTTCTGGGTCTCTAGGGACTCAGTTTTTGTCTTTGATTTATGAGTCTGACGTCGTCCATAGGGGCTGAAGATTTCAGCGTCACCGTGGATCTGGGTTCCGGGGATGATTTCTGGGTCTCTAGGGACTCAGTTTTTGTCGGTGATTTATGATTCTAACGAAGTCCATAGGGGCTGAAGATTTCAGCGTCACCGTGGATCTGGGTTCCGGGGATGATTTCTGGGTCTCTAGGGACGCAGTTTTTGTCTTTGATTTATGAGTCTGACGTCGTCCATAGGGGCTGAAGATTTCAGCGTCACCGTGGATCTGGGTTCCGGGGATGATTTCTGGGTCTCTAGGGACTCAGTTTTTGTCAGTGATTTATGATTCTAACGAAGTCCATAGGGGCTGAAGATTTCAGCGTCACCGTGGATCTGGGTTCCGGGGATGATTTCTGGGTCTCTAGGGACGCAGTTTTTGTCTTTGATTTATGAGTCTGACGTCGTCCATAGGGGCTGAAGATTTCAGCGTCACCGTGGATCTGGGTTCCGGGGATGATTTCTGGGTCTCTAGGGACTCAGTTTTTGTCAGTGATTTATGATTCTAACGAAGTCCATAGGGGCTGAAGATTTCAGCGTCACCGTGGATCTGGGTTCCGGGGATGATTTCTGGGTCTCTAGGGACGCAGTTTTTGTCTTTGATTTATGAGTCTGACGTCGTCCATAGGGGCTGAAGATTTCAGCGTCACCGTGGATCTGGGTTCCGGGGATGATTTCTGGGTCTCTAGGGACTCAGTTTTTGTCAGTGATTTATGATTCTAACGAAGTCCATAGGGGCTGAAGATTTCAGCGTCACCGTGGATCTGGGTTCCGGGGATGATTTCTGGGTCTCTAGGGACGCAGTTTTTGTCAGTGATTTATGATTCTAACGAAGTCCATAGGGGCTGAAGATTTCAGCGACACCGTAGATCTGGGTTCCGGGGATGATTTCTGGGTCTCTAGGGACTCAGTTTTTGTCCGTGATTTATGATTCTAACGAAGTCCATAGGGGCTGAAGATTTCAGCGACACCTTGGATCTGGGTTCCGGGGATGATTTCTGGTCTCTAAGGACTTAGTTTTTGTCAGTGATTTATGATTCTAACGAAGTCCATAGGGGCTGAAGATTTCAGCGACACCGTGGATCTGGGTTCCGGGGATGATTTCTAGTCTCTACAGACTCAGTTTTTGTCAGTGATTTATGATTCTAACGAAGTCCATAGGGGCTGAAGATTTCAGCGTCACCGTGGATCTGGGTTCCGGGGATGATTTCTGGGTCTCTAGGGACGCAGTTTTTGTCTTTGATTTATGAGTCTGACGTCGTCCATAGGGGCTGAAGATTTCAGCGTCACCGTGGATCTGGGTTCCGGGGATGATTTCTGGGTCTCTAGGGACTCAGTTTTTGTCTTTGATTTATGAGTCTGACGTCGTCCATAGGGGCTGAAGATTTCAGCGTCACCGTGGATCTGGGTTCCGGGGATGATTTCTGGGTCTCTAGGGACGCAGTTTTTGTCGGTGATTTATGATTCTAACGAAGTCCATAGGGGCTGAAGATTTCAGCGTCACCATGGATCTGGGTTCCGGGGATGATTTCTGGGTCTCTAGGGACGCAGTTTTTGTCCGTGATTTATGATTCTAACGAAGTCCATAGGGGCTGAAGATTTCAGCGACACCTTGGATCTGGGTTCCGGGGATGATTTCTGGTCTCTAAGGACTTAGTTTTTGTCAGTGATTTATGATTCTAACGAAGTCCATAGGGGCTGAAGATTTCAGCGACACCGTGGATCTGGGTTCCGGGGATGATTTCTAGTCTCTACAGACTTAGTTTTTGTCAGTGATTTATGATTCTAACGAAGTCCATAGGGGCTGAAGATTTCAGCGACACCGTGGATCTGGGTTCCGGGGATGATTTCTGGTCTCTACAGACTCAGTTTTTGTCAGTGATTTATGATTCTAACGAAGTCCATAGGGGCTGAAGATTTCAGCGTCACCGTGGATCTGGGTTCCGGGGATGATTTCTGGGTCTCTAGGGACTCAGTTTTTGTCAGTGATTTATGATTCTAACGAAGTCCATAGGGGCTGAAGATTTCAGCGTCACCGTGGATCTGGGTTCCGGGGATGATTTCTGGGTCTCTAGAGACTCAGTTTTTGTCTTTGATTTATGAGTCTGACGTCGTCCATAGGGGCTGAAGATTTCAGCGTCACCGTGGATCTGGGTTCCGGGGATGATTTCTGGGTCTCTAGGGACTCAGTTTTTGTCTTTGATTTATGAGTCTGACGTCGTCCATAGGGGCTGAAGATTTCAGCGTCACCGTGGATCTGGGTTCCGGGGATGATTTCTGGGTCTCTAGGGACTCAGTTTTTGTCGGTGATTTATGATTCTAACGAAGTCCATAGGGGCTGAAGATTTCAGCGTCACCGTGGATCTGGGTTCCGGGGATGATTTCTGGGTCTCTAGGGACGCAGTTTTTGTCTTTGATTTATGAGTCTGACGTCGTCCATAGGGGCTGAAGATTTCAGCGTCACCGTGGATCTGGGTTCCGGGGATGATTTCTGGGTCTCTAGGGACTCAGTTTTTGTCCGTGATTTATGATTCTAACGAAGTCCATAGGGGCTGAAGATTTCAGCGTCACCGTGGATCTGGGTTCCGGGGATGATTTCTGGGTCTCTAGGGACGCAGTTTTTGTCAGTGATTTATGATTCTAACGAAGTCCATAGGGGCTGAAGATTTCAGCGTCACCGTGGATCTGGGTTCCGGGGATGATTTCTGGGTCTCTAGGGACTCAGTTTTTGTCAGTGATTTATGATTCTAACGAAGTCCATAGGGGCTGAAGATTTCAGCGACACCGTAGATCTGGGTTCCGGGGATGATTTCTGGGTCTCTAGGGACTCAGTTTTTGTCCGTGATTTATGATTCTAACGAAGTCCATAGGGGCTGAAGATTTCAGCGACACCTTGGATCTGGGTTCCGGGGATGATTTCTGGTCTCTAAGGACTTAGTTTTTGTCAGTGATTTATGATTCTAACGAAGTCCATAGGGGCTGAAGATTTCAGCGACACCGTGGATCTGGGTTCCGGGGATGATTTCTAGTCTCTACAAACTCAGTTTTTGTCAGTGATTTATGATTCTAACGAAGTCCATAGGGGCTGAAGATTTCAGCGT
Source organism: Populus alba x Populus glandulosa (assembly GCA_033617975.1). Taxonomy (NCBI): domain Eukaryota; kingdom Viridiplantae; phylum Streptophyta; class Magnoliopsida; order Malpighiales; family Salicaceae; genus Populus; species Populus alba x Populus glandulosa. The sequence continues at coordinate 8,771,293 of CM066155.1, read as the reverse complement.
CACCGTGGATCTGGGTTCCGGGGATGATTTCTGGGTCTCTAGGGACGCAGTTTTTGTCTTTGATTTATGAGTCTGACGTCGTCCATAGGGGCTGAAGATTTCAGCGTCACCGTGGATCTGGGTTCCGGGGATGATTTCTGGGTCTCTAGGGACTCAGTTTTTGTCAGTGATTTATGATTCTAACGAAGTCCATAGGGGCTGAAGATTTCAGCGACACCGTGGATCTGGGTTCCGGGGATGATTTCTGGTCTCTAAGGACTTAGTTTTTGTCAGGGATTTATGATTCTAACGAAGTCCATAGGGGCTGAAGATTTCAGCGACACCGTGGATCTGGGTTACGGGGATGATTTCTGGTCTCTACAGACTCAGTTTTTGTCAGTGATTTATGATTCTAACGAAGTCCATAGGGGCTGAAGATTTCAGCGTCACCGTGGATCTGGGTTCCGGGGATGATTTCTGGGTCTCTAGGGACTCAGTTTTTGTCGGTGATTTATGATTCTAACGAAGTCCATAGGGGCTGAAGATTTCAGCGTCACCATGGATCTGGGTTCCGGGGATGATTTCTGGGTCTCTAGGGACGCAGTTTTTGTCTTTGATTTATGAGTCTGACGTCGTACATAGGGGCTGAAGATTTCAGCGTCACCGTGGATCTGAGTTCCGGGGATGATTTCTGGGTCTCTAGGGACGCAGTTTTTGTCTTTGATTTATGAGTCTGACGTCGTCCATAGGGGCTGAAGATTTCAGCGTCACCGTGGATCTGGGTTCCGGGGATGATTTCTGGGTCTCTAGGGACTCAGTTTTTGTCAGTGATTTATGATTCTAACGAAGTCCATAGGGGCTGAAGATTTCAGCGTCACCGTGGATCTGGGTTCCGGGGATGATTTCTGGGTCTCTAGGGACTCAGTTTTTGTCAGTGATTTATGATTCTAACGAAGTCCATAGGGGCTGAAGATTTCAGCGTCACCGTGGATCTGGGTTCCGGGGATGATTTCTGGGTCTCTAGGGACTCAGTTTTTGTCAGTGATTTATGATTCTAACGAAGTCCATAGGGGCTGAAGATTTCAGCGTCACCGTGGATCTGGGTTCCGGGGATGATTTCTGGGTCTCTAGGGACGCAGTTTTTGTCTTTGATTTATGAGTCTGACGTCGTCCATAGGGGCTGAAGATTTCAGCGTCACCGTGGATCTGGGTTCCGGGGATGATTTCTGGGTCTCTAGGGACTCAGTTTTTGTCCGTGATTTATGATTCTAACGAAGTCCATAGGGGCTGAAGATTTCAGCGACACCTTGGATCTGGGTTCCGGGGATGATTTCTGGTCTCTAAGGACTTAGTTTTTGTCAGTGATTTATGATTCTAACGAAGTCCATAGGGGCTGAAGATTTCAGCGACACCGTGGATCTGGGTTCCGGGGATGATTTCTAGTCTCTACAGACTTAGTTTTTGTCAGTGATTTATGATTCTAACGAAGTCCATAGGGGCTGAAGATTTCAGCGACACCGTGGATCTGGGTTCCGGGGATGATTTCTGGTCTCTACAGACTCAGTTTTTGTCAGTGATTTATGATTCTAACGAAGTCCATAGGGGCTGAAGATTTCAGCGTCACCGTGGATCTGGGTTCCGGGGATGATTTCTGGGTCTCTAGGGACTCAGTTTTTGTCAGTGATTTATGATTCTAACGAAGTCCATAGGGGCTGAAGATTTCAGCGTCACCGTGGATCTGGGTTCCGGGGATGATTTCTGGGTCTCTAGGGACTCAGTTTTTGTCTTTGATTTATGAGTCTGACGTCGTCCATAGGGGCTGAAGATTTCAGCGTCACCGTGGATCTGGGTTCCGGGGATGATTTCTGGGTCTCTAGGGACTCAGTTTTTGTCTTTGATTTATGAGTCTGACGTCGTCCATAGGGGCTGAAGATTTCAGCGTCACCGTGGATCTGGGTTCCGGGGATGATTTCTGGGTCTCTAGGGACTCAGTTTTTGTCGGTGATTTATGATTCTAACGAAGTCCATAGGGGCTGAAGATTTCAGCGTCACCGTGGATCTGGGTTCCGGGGATGATTTCTGGGTCTCTAGGGATGCAGTTTTTGTCTTTGATTTATGAGTCTGACGTCGTCCATAGGGGCTGAAGATTTCAGCGTCACCGTGGATCTGGGTTCCGGGGATGATTTCTGGGTCTCTAGGGACACAGTTTTTGTCAGTGATTTATGATTCTAACGAAGTCCATAGGGGCTGAAGATTTCAGCGTCACCGTGGATCTGGGTTCCGGGGATGATTTCTGGGTCTCTAGGGACGCAGTTTTGGTCAGTGATTTATGATTCTAACGAAGTCCATAGGGGCTGAAGATTTCAGCGTCACCGTGGATCTGGGTTCCGGGGATGATTTCTGGGTCTCTAGGGACTCAGTTTTTGTCCGTGATTTATGATTCTAACGAAGTCCATAGGGGCTGAAGATTTCAGCGACACCTTGGATCTGGGTTCCGGGGATGATTTCTGGTCTCTAAGGACTTAGTTTTTGTCAGTGATTTATGATTCTAACGAAGTCCATAGGGGCTGAAGATTTCAGCGACACCGTGGATCTGGGTTCCGGGGATGATTTCTAGTCTCTACAGACTCAGTTTTTGTCAGTGATTTATGATTCTAACGAAGTCCATAGGGGCTGAAGATTTCAGCGTCACCGTGGATCTGGGTTCCGGGGATGATTTCTGGGTCTCTAGGGACGCAGTTTTTGTCTTTGATTTATGAGTCTGACGTCGTCCATAGGGGCTGAAGATTTCAGCGTCACCGTGGATCTGGGTTCCGGGGATGATTTCTGGGTCTCTAGGGACTCAGTTTTTGTCGGTGATTTATGATTCTAACGAAGTCCATAGGGGCTGAAGATTTCAGCGTCACCATGGATCTGGGTTCTGGGGATGATTTCTGGGTCTCTAGGGACGCAGTTTTTGTCTTTGATTTATGAGTCTGACGTCGTCCATAGGGGCTGAAGATTTCAGCGTCACCGTGGATCTGAGTTCCGGGGATGATTTCTGGGTCTCTAGGGACGCAGTTTTTGTGTTTGATTTATGAGTCTGACGTCGTCCATAGGGGCTGAAGATTTCAGCGTCACCGTGGATCTGGGTTCCGGGGATGATTTCTGGGTCTCTAGGGACGCAGTTTTTGTCAGTGATTTATGATTCTAACGAAGTCCATAGGGGCAGAAGATTTCAGCGTCACCGTGGATCTGGGTTCCGGGGATGATTTCTGGGTCTCTAGGGACTTAGTTTTTGTCAGTGATTTATGATTCTAACGAAGTCCATAGGGGCTGAAGATTTCAGCGACACCGTAGATCTGGGTTCCGGGGATGATTTCTGGGTCTCTAGGGACTCAGTTTTTGTCCGTGATTTATGATTCTAACGAAGTCCATAGGGGCTGAAGATTTCAGCGACACCGTGGATCTGGGTTCCGGGGATGATTTCTGGGTCTCTAGGGACTCAGTTTTTGTCAGTGATTTATGATTCTAACGAAGTCCATAGGGGCTGAAGATTTCAGCGACACCGTAGATCTGGGTTCCGGGGATGATTTCTGGGTCTCTAGGGACTCAGTTTTTGTCCGTGATTTATGATTCTAACGAAGTCCATAGGGGCTGAAGATTTCAGCGACACCGTGGATCTGGGTTCCGGGGATGATTTCAGGTCTCTAAGGACTTAGTTTTTGTCAGTGATTTATGATTCTAACGAAGTCCATAGGGGCTGAAGATTTCAGCGACACCGTGGATCTGGGTTCCGGGGATGATTTCTAGTCTCTACAGACTCAGTTTTTGTAAGTGATTTATGATTCTAACGAAGTCCATAGGGGCTGAAGATTTCAGCGTCACCGTGGATCTGGGTTCCGGGGATGATTTCTGGGTCTCTAGGGACGCAGTTTTTGTCTTTGATTTATGAGTCTGACGTCGTCCATAGGGGCTGAAGATTTCAGCGTCACCGTGGATCTGGGTTCCGGGGATGATTTCTGGGTCTCTAGGGACTCAGTTTTTGTCTTTGATTTATGAGTCTGACGTCGTCCATAGGGGCTGAAGATTTCAGCGTCACCGTGGATCTGGGTTCCGGGGATGATTTCTGGGTCTCTAGGGACTCAGTTTTTGTCAGTGATTTATGATTCTAACGAAGTCCATAGGGGCTGAAGATTTCAGCGTCACCGTGGATCTGGGTTCCGGGGATGATTTCTGGGTCTCTAGGGACTCAGTTTTTGTCAGTGATTTATGATTCTAACGAAGTCCATAGGGGCTGAAGATTTCAGCGTCACCGTGGATCTGGGTTCCGGGGATGATTTCTGGGTCTCTAGGGACGCAGTTTTTGTCTTTGATTTATGAGTCTGACGTCGTCCATAGGGGCTGAAGATTTCAGCGTCACCGTGGATCTGGGTTCCGGGGATGATTTCTGGGTCTCTAGGGACTCAGTTTTTGTCCGTGATTTATGATTCTAACGAAGTCCATAGGGGCTGAAGATTTCAGCGACACCTTGGATCTGGGTTCCGGGGATGATTTCTGGTCTCTAAGGACTTAGTTTTTGTCAGTGATTTATGATTCTAACGAAGTCCATAGGGGCTGAAGATTTCAGCGACACCGTGGATCTGGGTTCCGGGGATGATTTCTAGTCTCTACAGACTTAGTTTTTGTCAGTGATTTATGATTCTAACGAAGTCCATAGGGGCTGAAGATTTCAGCGACACCGTGGATCTGGGTTCCGGGGATGATTTCTGGTCTCTACAGACTCAGTTTTTGTCAGTGATTTATGATTCTAACGAAGTCCATAGGGGCTGAAGATTTCAGCGTCACCGTGGATCTGGGTTCCGGGGATGATTTCTGGGTCTCTAGGGACTCAGTTTTTGTCAGTGATTTATGATTCTAACGAAGTCCATAGGGGCTGAAGATTTCAGCGTCACCGTGGATCTGGGTTCCGGGGATGATTTCTGGGTCTCTAGGGACTCAGTTTTTGTCTTTGATTTATGAGTCTGACGTCGTCCATAGGGGCTGAAGATTTCAGCGTCACCGTGGATCTGGGTTCCGGGGATGATTTCTGGGTCTCTAGGGACTCAGTTTTTGTCTTTGATTTATGAGTCTGACGTCGTCCATAGGGGCTGAAGATTTCAGCGTCACCGTGGATCTGGGTTCCGGGGATGATTTCTGGGTCTCTAGGGACTCAGTTTTTGTCGGTGATTTATGATTCTAACGAAGTCCATAGGGGCTGAAGATTTCAGCGTCACCGTGGATCTGGGTTCCGGGGATGATTTCTGGGTCTCTAGGGATGCAGTTTTTGTCTTTGATTTATGAGTCTGACGTCGTCCATAGGGGCTGAAGATTTCAGCGTCACCGTGGATCTGGGTTCCGGGGATGATTTCTGGGTCTCTAGGGACACAGTTTTTGTCAGTGATTTATGATTCTAACGAAGTCCATAGGGGCTGAAGATTTCAGCGTCACCGTGGATCTGGGTTCCGGGGATGATTTCTGGGTCTCTAGGGACGCAGTTTTGGTCAGTGATTTATGATTCTAACGAAGTCCATAGGGGCTGAAGATTTCAGCGTCACCGTGGATCTGGGTTCCGGGGATGATTTCTGGGTCTCTAGGGACTCAGTTTTTGTCCGTGATTTATGATTCTAACGAAGTCCATAGGGGCTGAAGATTTCAGCGACACCTTGGATCTGGGTTCCGGGGATGATTTCTGGTCTCTAAGGACTTAGTTTTTGTCAGTGATTTATGATTCTAACGAAGTCCATAGGGGCTGAAGATTTCAGCGACACCGTGGATCTGGGTTCCGGGGATGATTTCTAGTCTCTACAGACTCAGTTTTTGTCAGTGATTTATGATTCTAACGAAGTCCATAGGGGCTGAAGATTTCAGCGTCACCGTGGATCTGGGTTCCGGGGATGATTTCTGGGTCTCTAGGGACGCAGTTTTTGTCTTTGATTTATGAGTCTGACGTCGTCCATAGGGGCTGAAGATTTCAGCGTCACCGTGGATCTGGGTTCCGGGGATGATTTCTGGGTCTCTAGGGACTCAGTTTTTGTCGGTGATTTATGATTCTAACGAAGTCCATAGGGGCTGAAGATTTCAGCGTCACCATGGATCTGGGTTCTGGGGATGATTTCTGGGTCTCTAGGGACGCAGTTTTTGTCTTTGATTTATGAGTCTGACGTCGTCCATAGGGGCTGAAGATTTCAGCGTCACCGTGGATCTGAGTTCCGGGGATGATTTCTGGGTCTCTAGGGACGCAGTTTTTGTGTTTGATTTATGAGTCTAACGTCGTCCATAGGGGCTGAAGATTTCAGCGTCACCGTGGATCTGGGTTCCGGGGATGATTTCTGGGTCTCTAGGGACGCAGTTTTTGTCAGTGATTTATGATTCTAACGAAGTCCATAGGGGCAGAAGATTTCAGCGTCACCGTGGATCTGGGTTCCGGGGATGATTTCTGGGTCTCTAGGGACTTAGTTTTTGTCAGTGATTTATGATTCTAACGAAGTCCATAGGGGCTGAAGATTTCAGCGACACCGTAGATCTGGGTTCCGGGGATGATTTCTGGGTCTCTAGGGACTCAGTTTTTGTCCGTGATTTATGATTCTAACGAAGTCCATAGGGGCTGAAGATTTCAGCGACACCGTGGATCTGGGTTCCGGGGATGATTTCTGGGTCTCTAGGGACTCAGTTTTTGTCAGTGATTTATGATTCTAACGAAGTCCATAGGGGCTGAAGATTTCAGCGACACCGTAGATCTGGGTTCCGGGGATGATTTCTGGGTCTCTAGGGACTCAGTTTTTGTCCGTGATTTATGATTCTAACGAAGTCCATAGGGGCTGAAGATTTCAGCGACACCGTGGATCTGGGTTCCGGGGATGATTTCAGGTCTCTAAGGACTTAGTTTTTGTCAGTGATTTATGATTCTAACGAAGTCCATAGGGGCTGAAGATTTCAGCGACACCGTGGATCTGGGTTCCGGGGATGATTTCTAGTCTCTACAGACTCAGTTTTTGTAAGTGATTTATGATTCTAACGAAGTCCATAGGGGCTGAAGATTTCAGCGTCACCGTGGATCTGGGTTCCGGGGATGATTTCTGGGTCTCTAGGGACGCAGTTTTTGTCTTTGATTTATGAGTCTGACGTCGTCCATAGGGGCTGAAGATTTCAGCGTCACCGTGGATCTGGGTTCCGGGGATGATTTCTGGGTCTCTAGGGACTCAGTTTTTGTCTTTGATTTATGAGTCTGACGTCGTCCATAGGGGCTGAAGATTTCAGCGTCACCGTGGATCTGGGTTCCGGGGATGATTTCTGGGTCTCTAGGGACGCAGTTTTTGTCGGTGATTTATGATTCTAACGAAGTCCATAGGGGCTGAAGATTTCAGCGTCACCATGGATCTGGGTTCCGGGGATGATTTCTGGGTCTCTAGGGACGCAGTTTTTGTCTTTGATTTATGAGTCTGACGTCGTCCATAGGGGCTGAAGATTTCAGCGTCACCGTGGATCTGAGTTCCGGGGATGATTTCTGGGTCTCTAGGGACGCAGTTTTTGTCTTTGATTTATGAGTCTGACGTCGTCCATAGGGGCTGAAGATTTCAGCGTCACCGTGGATCTGGGTTCCGGGGATGATTTCTGGGTCTCTAGGGACTCAGTTTTTGTCAGTGATTTATGATTCAAACGAAGTCCATAGGGGCTGAAGATTTCAGCGTCACCGTGGATCTGGGTTCCGGGGATGATTTCTGGGTCTCTAGGGACTCAGTTTTTGTCAGTGATTTATGATTCTAACGAAGTCCATAGGGGCTGAAGATTTCAGCGTCACCGTGGATCTGGGTTCCGGGGATGATTTCTGGGTCTCTAGGGACTCAGTTTTTGTCTTTGATTTATGAGTCTGACGTCGTCCATAGGGGCTGAAGATTTCAGCGTCACCGTGGATCTGGGTTCCGGGGATGATTTCTGGGTCTCTAGGGACTCAGTTTTTGTCTTTGATTTATGAGTCTGACGTCGTCCATAGGGGCTGAAGATTTCAGCGTCACCGTGGATCTGGGTTCCGGGGATGATTTCTGGGTCTCTAGGGACTCAGTTTTTGTCGGTGATTTATGATTCTAACGAAGTCCATAGGGGCTGAAGATTTCAGCGTCACCGTGGATCTGGGTTCCGGGGATGATTTCTGGGTCTCTAGGGACTCAGTTTTTGTCAGTGATTTATGATTCTAACGAAGTCCATAGGGGCTGAAGATTTCAGCGACACCGTAGATCTGGGTTCCGGGGATGATTTCTGGGTCTCTAGGGACTCAGTTTTTGTCCGTGATTTATGATTCTAACGAAGTCCATAGGGGCTGAAGATTTCAGCGACACCTTGGATCTGGGTTCCGGGGATGATTTCTGGTCTCTAAGGACTTAGTTTTTGTCAGTGATTTATGATTCTAACGAAGTCCATAGGGGCTGAAGATTTCAGCGACACCGTGGATCTGGGTTCCGGGGATGATTTCTAGTCTCTACAGACTCAGTTTTTGTCAGTGATTTATGATTCTAACGAAGTCCATAGGGGCTGAAGATTTCAACGTCACCGTGGATCTGGGTTCCGGGGATGATTTCTGGGTCTCTAGGGACGCAGTTTTTGTCTTTGATTTATGAGTCTGACGTCGTCCATAGGGGCTGAAGATTTCAGCGTCACCGTGGATCTGGGTTCCGGGGATGATTTCTGGGTCTCTAGGGACTCAGTTTTTGTCGGTGATTTATGATTCTAACGAAGTCCATAGGGGCTGAAGATTTCAGCGTCACCATGGATCTGGGTTCCGGGGATGATTTCTGGGTCTCTAGGGACGCAGTTTTTGTCTTTGATTTATGAGTCTGACGTCGTCCATAGGGGCTGAAGATTTCAGCGTCACCGTGGATGTGAGTTCCGGGGATGATTTCTGGGTCTCTAGGGACGCAGTTTTTGTCTTTGATTTATGAGTCTGACGTCGTCCATAAGGGCTGAAGATTTCAGCGTCACCGTGGATCTGGGTTCCGGGGATGATTTCTGGGTCTCTAGGGACTCAGTTTTTGTCTTTGATTTATGAGTCTGACGTCGTCCATAGGGGCTGAAGATTTCAGCGTCACCGTGGATCTGGGTTCCGGGGATGATTTCTGGGTCTCTAGGGACTCAGTTTTTGTCTTTGATTTATGAGTCTGACGTCGTCCATAGGGGCTGAAGATTTCAGCGTCACCGTGGATCTGGGTTCCGGGGATGATTTCTGGGTCTCTAGGGACTCAGTTTTTGTCGGTGATTTATGATTCTAACGAAGTCCATAGGGGCTGAAGATTTCAGCGTCACCGTGGATCTGGGTTCCGGGGATGATTTCTGGGTCTCTAGGGACGCAGTTTTTGTCTTTGATTTATGAGTCTGACGTCGTCCATAGGGGCTGAAGATTTCAGCGTCACCGTGGATCTGGGTTCCGGGGATGATTTCTGGGTCTCTAGGGGCTCAGTTTTTGTCAGTGATTTATGATTCTAACGAAGTCCATAGGGGCTGAAGATTTCAGCGTCACCGTGGATCTGGGTTCCGGGGATGATTTCTGGGTCTCTAGGGACTTAGTTTTTGTCAGTGATTTATGATTCTAACGAAGTCCATAGGGGCTGAAGATTTCAGCGACACCGTGGATCTGGGTTCCGGGGATGATTTCTGGGTCTCTAGGGACTCAGTTTTTGTCAGTGATTTATGATTCTAACGAAGTCCATAGGGGCTGAAGATTTCAGCGTCACCGTGGATCTGGGTTCCGGGGATGATTTCTGGGTCTCTAGGGACTCAGTTTTTGTCGGTGATTTATGATTCTAACGAAGTCCATAGGGGCTGAAGATTTCAGCGTCACCGTGGATCTGGGTTCCGGGGATGATTTCTGGGTCTCTAGGGACGCAGTTTTTGTCTTTGATTTATGAGTCTGACGTCGTCCATAGGGGCTGAAGATTTCAGCGTCACCGTGGATCTGGGTTCCGGGGATGATTTCTGGGTCTCTAGGGACTCAGTTTTTGTCGGTGATTTATGATTCTAACGAAGTCCATAGGGGCTGAAGATTTCAGCGTCACCGTGGATCTGGGTTCCGGGGATGATTTCTGGGTCTCTAGGGACGCAGTTTTTGTCTTTGATTTATGAGTCTGACGTCGTCCATAGGGGCTGAAGATTTCAGCGTCACCGTGGATCTGGGTTCCGGGGATGATTTCTGGGTCTCTAGGGACGCAGTTTTTGTCAGTGATTTATGATTCTAACGAAGTCTATAGGGGCTGAAGATTTCAGCGTCACCGTGGATCTGGGTTCCGGGGATGATTTCTGGGTCTCTAGGGACTCAGTTTTTGTCAGTGATTTATGATTCTAACGAAGTCCATAGGGGCTGAAGATTTCAGCGACACCGTAGATCTGGGTTCCGGGGATGATTTCTGGGTCTCTAGGGACTCAGTTTTTGTCCGTGATTTATGATTCTAACGAAGTCCATAGGGGCTGAAGATTTCAGCGTCACCGTGGATCTGGGTTCCGGGGATGATTTCTGGGTCTCTAGGGACTCAGTTTTTGTCAGTGATTTATGATTCTAACGAAGTCCATAGGGGCTGAAGATTTCAGCGTCACCGTGGATCTGGGTTCCGGGGATGATTTCTGGGTCTCTAGGGACTCAGTTTTTGTCTTTGATTTATGAGTCTGACGTCGTCCATAGGGGCTGAAGATTTCAGCGTCACCGTGGATCTGGGTTCCGGGGATGATTTCTGGGTCTCTAGGGACTCAGTTTTTGTCTTTGATTTATGAGTCTGACGTCGTCCATAGGGGCTGAAGATTTCAGCGTCACCGTGGATCTGGGTTCCGGGGATGATTTCTGGGTCTCTAGGGACTCAGTTTTTGTCGGTGATTTATGATTCTAACGAAGTCCATAGGGGCTGAAGATTTCAGCGTCACCATGGATCTGGGTTCCGGGGATGATTTCTGGGTCTCTAGGGACGCAGTTTTTGTCTTTGATTTATGAGTCTGACGTCGTCCATAGGGGCTGAAGATTTCAGCGTCACCGTGGATCTGGGTTCCGGGGATGATTTCTGGGTCTCTAGGGACTCAGTTTTTGTCGGTGATTTATGATTCTAACGAAGTCCATAGGGGCTGAAGATTTCAGCGTCACCATGGATCTGGGTTCCGGGGATGATTTCTGGGTCTCTAGGGACGCAGTTTTTGTCTTTGATTTATGAGTCTGACGTCGTCCATAGGGGCTGAAGATTTCAGCGTCACCGTGGATCTGAGTTCCGGGGATGATTTCTGGGTCTCTAGGGACGCAGTTTTTGTGTTTGATTTATGAGTCTGACGTCGTCCATAGGGGCTGAAGATTTCAGCATCACCGTGGATCTGGGTTCCGGGGATGATTTCTGGGTCTCTAGGGACGCAGTTTTTGTCAGTGATTTATGATTCTAACGAAGTCCATAGGGGCAGAAGATTTCAGCGTCACCGTGGATCTGGGTTCCGGGGATGATTTCTGGGTCTCTAGGGACTTAGTTTTTGTCAGTGATTTATGATTCTAACGAAGTCCATAGGGGCTGAAGATTTCAGCGACACCGTAGATCTGGGTTCCGGGGATGATTTCTGGGTCTCTAGGGACTCAGTTTTTGTCCGTGATTTATGATTCTAACGAAGTCCATAGGGGCTGAAGATTTCAGCGACACCGTGGATCTGGGTTCCGGGGATGATTTCTGGGTCTCTAGGGACTCAGTTTTTGTCAGTGATTTATGATTCTAACGAAGTCCATAGGGGCTGAAGATTTCAGCGACACCGTAGATCTGGGTTCCGGGGATGATTTCTGGGTCTCTAGGGACTCAGTTTTTGTCCGTGATTTATGATTCTGACGAAGTCCATAGGGGCTGAAGATTTCAGCGACACCGTGGATCTGGGTTCCGGGGATGATTTCAGGTCTCTAAGGACTTAGTTTTTGTCAGTGATTTATGATTCTAACGAAGTCCATAGGGGCTGAAGATTTCAGCGACACCGTGGATCTGGGTTCCGGGGATGATTTCTAGTCTCTACAGACTCAGTTTTTGTAAGTGATTTATGATTCTAACGAAGTCCATAGGGGCTGAAGATTTCAGCGTCACCGTGGATCTGGGTTCCGGGGATGATTTCTGGGTCTCTAGGGACGCAGTTTTTGTCTTTGATTTATGAGTCTGACGTCGTCCATAGGGGCTGAAGATTTCAGCGTCACCATGGATCTGGGTTCCGGGGATGATTTCTGGGTCTCTAGGGACTCAGTTTTTGTCAGTGATTTATGATTCTAACGAAGTCCATAGGGGCTGAAGATTTCAGCGTCACCGTGGATCTGGGTTCCGGGGATGATTTCTGGGTCTCTAGGGACTCAGTTTTTGTCAGTGATTTATGATTCTAACGAAGTCCATAGGGGCTGAAGATTTCAGCGTCACCGTGGATCTGGGTTCCGGGGATGATTTCTGGGTCTCTAGGGACTCAGTTTTTGTCAGTGATTTATGATTCTAACGAAGTCCATAGGGGCTGAAGATTTCAGCGTCACCGTGGATCTGGGTTCCGGGGATGATTTCTGGGTCTCTAGGGACTCAGTTTTTGTCTTTGATTTATGAGTCTGACGTCGTCCATAGGGGCTGAAGATTTCAGCGTCACCGTGGATCTGGGTTCCGGGGATGATTTCTGGGTCTCTAGGGACTCAGTTTTTGTCTTTGATTTATGAGTCTGACGTCGTCCATAGGGGCTGAAGATTTCAGCGTCACCGTGGATCTGGGTTCCGGGGATGATTTCTGGGTCTCTAGGGACTCAGTTTTTGTCGGTGATTTATGATTCTAACGAAGTCCATAGGGGCTGAAGATTTCAGCGTCACCGTGGATCTGGGTTCCGGGGATGATTTCTGGGTCTCTAGGGACGCAGTTTTTGTCTTTGATTTATGAGTCTGACGTCGTCCATAGGGGCTGAAGATTTCAGCGTCACCGTGGATCTGGGTTCCGGGGATGATTTCTGGGTCTCTAGGGGCTCAGTTTTTGTCAGTGATTTATGATTCTAACGAAGTCCATAGGGGCTGAAGATTTCAGCGTCACCGTGGATCTGGGTTCCGGGGATGATTTCTGGGTCTCTAGGGACTCAGTTTTTGTCAGTGATTTATGATTCTAACGAAGTCCATAGGGGCTGAAGATTTCAGCGACACCGTAGATCTGGGTTCCGGGGATGATTTCTGGGTCTCTAGGGACTCAGTTTTTGTCCGTGATTTATGATTCTAACGAAGTCCATAGGGTTGAAGATTTCAGCGACACCTAGGATCTGGGTTCCGGGGATGATTTCTGGTCTCTAAGGACTTAGTTTTTGTCAGTGATTTATGATTCTAACGAAGTCCATAGGGGCTGAAGATTTCAGCGACACCGTGGATCTGGGTTCCGGGGATGATTTCTGGGTCTCTAGGGACTCAGTTTTTGTCAGTGATTTATGATTCTAACGAAGTCCATAGGGGCTGAAGATTTCAGCGTCACCGTGGATCTGGGTTCCGGGGATGATTTCTGGGTCTCTAGGGACTCAGTTTTTGTCAGTGATTTATGATTCTAACGAAGTCCATAGGGGCTGAAGATTTCAGCGACACCGTAGATCTGGGTTCCGGGGATGATTTCTGGGTCTCTAGGGACTCAGTTTTTGTCCGTGATTTATGATTCTAACGAAGTCCATAGGGGCTGAAGATTTCAGCGACACCTTGGATCTGGGTTCCGGGGATGATTTCTGGTCTCTAAGGACTTAGTTTTTGTCAGTGATTTATGATTCTAACGAAGTCCATAGGGGCTGAAGATTTCAGCGACACCGTGGATCTGGGTTCCGGGGATGATTTCTAGTCTCTACAGACTCAGTTTTTGTCAGTGATTTATGATTCTAACGAAGTCCATAGGGGCTGAAGATTTCAACGTCACCGTGGATCTGGGTTCCGGGGATGATTTCTGGGTCTCTAGGGACGCAGTTTTTGTCTTTGATTTATGAGTCTGACGTCGTCCATAGGGGCTGAAGATTTCAGCGTCACCGTGGATCTGGGTTCCGGGGATGATTTCTGGGTCTCTAGGGACTCAGTTTTTGTCGGTGATTTATGATTCTAACGAAGTCCATAGGGGCTGAAGATTTCAGCGTCACCATGGATCTGGGTTCCGGGGATGATTTCTGGGTCTCTAGGGACGCAATTTTTGTCTTTGATTTATGAGTCTGACGTCGTCCATAGGGGCTGAAGATTTCAGCGTCACCGTGGATCTGAGTTCCGGGGATGATTTCTGGGTCTCTAGGGACGCAGTTTTTGTCTTTGATTTATGAGTCTGACGTCGTCCATAAGGGCTGAAGATTTCAGCGTCACCGTGGATCTGGGTTCCGGGGATGATTTCTGGGTCTCTAGGGACTCAGTTTTTGTCAGTGATTTATGATTCTAACGAAGTCCATAGGGGCTGAAGATTTCAGCGTCACCGTGGATCTGGGTTCCGGGGATGATTTCTGGGTCTCTAGGGACTCAGTTTTTGTCAGTGATTTATGATTCTAACGAAGTCCATAGGGGCTGAAGATTTCAGCGTCACCGTGGATCTGGGTTCCGGGGATGATTTCTGGGTCTCTAGGGACTCAGTTTTTGTCTTTGATTTATGAGTCTGACGTCGTCCATAGGGGCTGAAGATTTCAGCGTCACCGTGGATCTGGGTTCCGGGGATGATTTCTGGGTCTCTAGGGACTCAGTTTTTGTCTTTGATTTATGAGTCTGACGTCGTCCATAGGGGCTGAAGATTTCAGCGTCACCGTGGATCTGGGTTCCGGGGATGATTTCTGGGTCTCTAGGGACTCAGTTTTTTTCGGTGATTTACGATTCTAACGAAGTCCATAGGGGCTGAAGATTTCAGCGTCACCGTGGATCTGGGTTCCGGGGATGATTTCTGGGTCTCTAGGGACGCAGTTTTTGTCTTTGATTTATGAGTCTGACGTCGTCCATAGGGGCTGAAGATTTCAGCGTCACCGTAGATCTGGGTTCCGGGGATGATTTCTGGGTCTCTAGGGACTCAGTTTTTGTCCGTGATTTATGATTCTAACGAAGTCCATAGGGGCTGAAGATTTCAGCGTCACCGTGGATCTGGGTTCCGGGGATGATTTCTGGGTCTCTAGGGACTCAGTTTTTGTCCGTGATTTATGATTCTAACGAAGTCCATAGGGTTGAAGATTTCAGCGACACCTTGGATCTGGGTTCCGGGGATGATTTCTGGTCTCTAAGGACTTAGTTTTTGTCAGTGATTTATAATTCTAACGAAGTCCATAGGGGCTGAAGATTTCAGCGACACCGTGGATCTGGGTTCCGGGGATGATTTCTGGGTCTCTAGGGACTCAGTTTTTGTCAGTGATTTATGATTCTAACGAAGTCCATAGGGGCTGAAGATTTCAGCGTCACCGTGGATCTGGGTTCCGGGGATGATTTCTGGGTCTCTAGGGACTCAGTTTTTGTCAGTGATTTATGATTCTAACGAAGTCCATAGGGGCTGAAGATTTCAGCGACACCGTAGATCTGGGTTCCGGGGATGATTTCTGGGTCTCTAGGGACTCAGTTTTTGTCCGTGATTTATGATTCTAACGAAGTCCATAGGGGCTGAAGATTTCAGCGACACCGTGGATCTGGGTTCCGGGGATGATTTCTGGTCTCTAAGGACTTAGTTTTTGTCAGTGATTTATGATTCTAACGAAGTCCATAGGGGCTGAAGATTTCAGCGACACCGTGGATCTGGGTTCCGGGGATGATTTCTGGTCTCTACAGACTCAGTTTTTGTCAGTGATTTATGATTCTAACGAAGTCCATAGGGGCTGAAGATTTCAGCGTCACCGTGGATCTGGGTTCCGGGGATGATTTCTGGGTCTCTAGGGACGCAGTTTTTGTCTTTGATTTATGAGTCTGACGTCGTCCATAGGGGCTGAAGATTTCAGCGTCACCATGGATTTGGGTTCCGGGGATGATTTCTGGGTCTCTAGGGACTCAGTTTTTGTCAGTGATTTATGATTCTAACGAAGTCCATAGGGGCTGAAGATTTCAGCGTCACCGTGGATCTGGGTTCCGGGGATGATTTCTGGGTCTCTAGGGACTCAGTTTTTGTCAGTGATTTATGATTCTAACGAAGTCCATAGGGGCTGAAGATTTCAGCGACACCGTGGATCTGGGTTCCGGGGATGATTTCTGGTCTCTACAGACTCAGTTTTTGTCAGTGATTTATGATTCTAACGAAGTCCATAGGGGCTGAAGATTTCAGCGTCACCGTGGATCTGGGTTCCGGGGATGATTTCTGGGTCTCTAGGGACTCAGTTTTTGTCAGTGATTTATGATTCTAACGAAGTCCATAGGGGCTGAAGATTTCAGCGTCACCGTGGATCTGGGTTCCGGGGATGATTTCTGGGTCTCTAGGGACTCAGTTTTTGTCTTTGATTTATGAGTCTGACGTCGTCCATAGGGGCTGAAGATTTCAGCGTCACCGTGGATCTGGGTTCCGGGGATGATTTCTGGGTCTCTAGGGACTCAGTTTTTTTCGGTGATTTACGATTCTAACGAAGTCCATAGGGGCTGAAGATTTCAGCGTCACCGTGGATCTGGGTTCCGGGGATGATTTCTGGGTCTCTAGGGACGCAGTTTTTGTCTTTGATTTATGAGTCTGACGTCGTCCATAGGGGCTGAAGATTTCAGCGTCACCGTAGATCTGGGTTCCGGGGATGATTTCTGGGTCTCTAGGGACTCAGTTTTTGTCCGTGATTTATGATTCTAACGAAGTCCATAGGGGCTGAAGATTTCAGCGTCACCGTGGATCTGGGTTCCGGGGATGATTTCTGGGTCTCTAGGGACTCAGTTTTTGTCGGTGATTTACGATTCTAACGAAGTCCATAGGGGCTGAAGATTTCAGCGTCACCGTGGATCTGGGTTCCGGGGATGATTTCTGGGTCTCTAGGGACGCAGTTTTTGTCTTTGATTTATGAGTCTGACGTCGTCCATAGGGGCTGAAGATTTCAGCGTCACCGTAGATCTGGGTTCCGGGGATGATTTCTGGGTCTCTAGGGACTCAGTTTTTGTCCGTGATTTATGATTCTAACGAAGTCCATAGGGGCTAAAGATTTCAGCGACACCGTAGATCTGGGTTCCGGGGATGATTTCTGGGTCTCTAGGGACTCAGTTTTTGTCCGTGATTTATGATTCTAACGAAGTCCATAGGGGCTGAAGATTTCAGCGACACCGTTTATCTGGGTTCCGGGGATGATTTCTGGTCTCTAAGGACTTAGTTTTTGTCAGTGATTTATGATTCTAACGAAGTCCATAGGGGCTGAAGATTTCAGCGACACCGTGGATCTGGGTTCCGGGGATGATTTCTGGTCTCTACAGACTCAGTTTTTGTCAGTGATTTATGATTCTAACGAAGTCCATAGGGGCTGAAGATTTCAGCGTCACCGTGGATCTGGGTTCCGGGGATGATTTCTGGGTCTCTAGGGACGCAGTTTTTGTCTTTGATTTATGAGTCTGACGTCGTCCATAGGGGCTGAAGATTTCAGCGTCACCATGGATCTGGGTTCCGGGGATGATTTCTGGGTCTCTAGGGACTCAGTTTTTGTCAGTGATTTATGATTCTAACGAAGTCCATAGGGGCTGAAGATTTCAGCGTCACCGTGGATCTGGGTTCCGGGGATGATTTCTGGGTCTCTAGGGACTCAGTTTTTGTCAGTGATTTATGATTCTAACGAAGTCCATAGGGGCTGAAGATTTCAGCGACACCGTGGATCTGGGTTCCGGGGATGATTTCTGGTCTCTACAGACTCAGTTTTTGTCAGTGATTTATGATTCTAACGAAGTCCATAGGGGCTGAAGATTTCAGCGTCACCGTGGATCTGGGTTCCGGGGATGATTTCTGGGTCTCTAGGGACTCAGTTTTTGTCAGTGATTTATGATTCTAACGAAGTCCATAGGGGCTGAAGATTTCAGCGTCACCGTGGATCTGGGTTCCGGGGATGATTTCTGGGTCTCTAGGGACTCAGTTTTTGTCTTTGATTTATGAGTCTGACGTCGTCCATAGGGGCTGAAGATTTCAGCGTCACCGTGGATCTGGGTTCCGGGGATGATTTCTGGGTCTCTAGGGACTCAGTTTTTGTCGGTGATTTACGATTCTAACGAAGTCCATAGGGGCTGAAGATTTCAGCGTCACCGTGGATCTGGGTTCCGGGGATGATTTCTGGGTCTCTAGGGACGCAGTTTTTGTCTTTGATTTATGAGTCTGACGTCGTCCATAGGGGCTGAAGATTTCAGCGTCACCGTAGATCTGGGTTCCGGGGATGATTTCTGGGTCTCTAGGGACTCAGTTTTTGTCCGTGATTTATGATTCTAACGAAGTCCATAGGGGCTGAAGATTTCAGCGTCACCGTGGATCTGGGTTCCGGGGATGATTTCTGGGTCTCTAGGGACTCAGTTTTTGTCAGTGATTTATGATTCTAACGAAGTCCATAGGGGCTGAAGATTTCAGCGACACCGTGGATCTGGGTTCCGGGGATGATTTCTGGTCTCTACAGACTCAGTTTTTGTCAGTGATTTATGATTCTAACGAAGTCCATAGGGGCTGAAGATTTCAGCGTCACCGTGGATCTGGGTTCCGGGGATGATTTCTGGGTCTGTAGGGACTCAGTTTTTGTCAGTGATTTATGATTCTAACGAAGTCCATAGGGGCTGAAGATTTCAGCGTCACCGTGGATCTGGGTTCCGGGGATGATTTCTGGGTCTCTAGGGACTCAGTTTTTGTCCTTGATTTATGAGTCTGACGTCGTCCATAGGGGCTGAAGATTTCAGCGTCACCGTGGATCTGGGTTCCGGGGATGATTTCTGGGTCTCTAGGGACGCAGTTTTTGTCCGTGATTTATGATTCTAACGAAGTCCATAGGGGCTAAAGATTTCAGCGACACCGTAGATCTGGGTTCCGGGGATGATTTCTGGGTCTCTAGGGACTCAGTTTTTGTCCGTGATTTATGATTCTAACGAAGTCCATAGGGGCTGAAGATTTCAGCGACACCGTTTATCTGGGTTCCGGGGATGATTTCTGGTCTCTAAGGACTTAGTTTTTGTCAGTGATTTATGATTCTAACGAAGTCCATAGGGGCTGAAGATTTCAGCGACACCGTGGATCTGGGTTCCGGGGATGATTTCTGGTCTCTACAGACTCAGTTTTTGTCAGTGATTTATGATTCTAACGAAGTCCATAGGGGCTGAAGATTTCAGCGTCACCGTGGATCTGGGTTCCGGGGATGATTTCTGGGTCTCTAGGGACGCAGTTTTTGTCTTTGATTTATGAGTCTGACGTCGTCCATAGGGGCTGAAGATTTCAGCGTCACCATGGATCTGGGTTCCGGGGATGATTTCTGGGTCTCTAGGGACTCAGTTTTTGTCAGTGATTTATGATTCTAACGAAGTCCATAGGGGCTGAAGATTTCAGCGTCACCGTGGATCTGGGTTCCGGGGATGATTTCTGGGTCTCTAGGGACTCAGTTTTTGTCAGTGATTTATGATTCTAACGAAGTCCATAGGGGCTGAAGATTTCAGCGACACCGTGGATCTGGGTTCCGGGGATGATTTCTGGTCTCTACAGACTCAGTTTTTGTCAGTGATTTATGATTCTAACGAAGTCCATAGGGGCTGAAGATTTCAGCGTCACCGTGGATCTGGGTTCCGGGGATGATTTCTGGGTCTCTAGGGACTCAGTTTTTGTCAGTGATTTATGATTCTAACGAAGTCCATAGGGGCTGAAGATTTCAGCGTCACCGTGGATCTGGGTTCCGGGGATGATTTCTGGGTCTCTAGGGACTCAGTTTTTGTCTTTGATTTATGAGTCTGACGTCGTCCATAGGGGCTGAAGATTTCAGCGTCACCGTGGATCTGGGTTCCGGGGATGATTTCTGGGTCTCTAGGGACTCAGTTTTTGTCGGTGATTTACGATTCTAACGAAGTCCATAGGGGCTGAAGATTTCAGCGTCACCGTGGATCTGGGTTCCGGGGATGATTTCTGGGTCTCTAGGGACGCAGTTTTTGTCTTTGATTTATGAGTCTGACGTCGTCCATAGGGGCTGAAGATTTCAGCGTCACCGTAGATCTGGGTTCCGGGGATGATTTCTGGGTCTCTAGGGACTCAGTTTTTGTCCGTGATTTATGATTCTAACGAAGTCCATAGGGGCTGAAGATTTCAGCGTCACCGTGGATCTGGGTTCCGGGGATGATTTCTGGGTCTCTAGGGACTCAGTTTTTGTCAGTGATTTATGATTCTAACGAAGTCCATAGGGGCTGAAGATTTCAGCGACACCGTGGATCTGGGTTCCGGGGATGATTTCTGGTCTCTACAGACTCAGTTTTTGTCAGTGATTTATGATTCTAACGAAGTCCATAGGGGCTGAAGATTTCAGCGTCACCGTGGATCTGGGTTCCGGGGATGATTTCTGGGTCTGTAGGGACTCAGTTTTTGTCAGTGATTTATGATTCTAACGAAGTCCATAGGGGCTGAAGATTTCAGCGTCACCGTGGATCTGGGTTCCGGGGATGATTTCTGGGTCTCTAGGGACTCAGTTTTTGTCCTTGATTTATGAGTCTGACGTCGTCCATAGGGGCTGAAGATTTCAGCGTCACCGTGGATCTGGGTTCCGGGGATGATTTCTGGGTCTCTAGGGACTCAGTTTTTGTCGGTGATTTACGATTCTAACGAAGTCCATAGGGGCTGAAGATTTCAGCGACACCGTGGATCTGGGTTCCGGGGATGATTTCTGGTCTCTAAGGACTTAGTTTTTGTCAGTGATTTATGATTCTAACGAAGTCCATAGGGGCTGAAGATTTCAGCGACACCGTGGATCTGGGTTCCGGGGATGATTTCTAGTCTCTACAGACTCAGTTTTTGTCAGTGATTTATGATTCTAACGAAGTCCATAGGGGCTGAAGATTTCAGCGTCACCGTGGATCTGGGTTCCGGGGATGATTTCTGGGTCTCTAGGGACTCAGTTTTTGTCCGTGATTTATGATTCTAACGAAGTCCATAGGGGCTGAAGATTTCAGCGTCACCGTGGATCTGGGTTCCGGGGATGATTTCTGGGTCTCTAGGGACTCAGTTTTTGTCTTTGATTTATGAGTCTGACGTCGTCCATAGGGGCTGAAGATTTCAGCGTCACCGTGGATCTGGGTTCCGGGGATGATTTCTGGGTCTCTAGGGACTCAGTTTTTGTCGGTGATTTACGATTCTAACGAAGTCCATAGGGGCTGAAGATTTCAGCGTCACCGTGGATCTGGGTTCCGGGGATGATTTCTGGGTCTCTAGGGACGCAGTTTTTGTCTTTGATTTATGAGTCTGACGTCGTCCATAGGGGCTGAAGATTTCAGCGTCACCGTAGATCTGGGTTCCGGGGATGATTTCTGGGTCTCTAGGGACTCAGTTTTTGTCCGTGATTTATGATTCTAACGAAGTCCATAGGGGCTGAAGATTTCAGCGTCACCGTGGATCTGGGTTCCGGGGATGATTTCTGGGTCTCTAGGGACTCAGTTTTTGTCAGTGATTTATGATTCTAACGAAGTCCATAGGGGCTGAAGATTTCAGCGACACCGTGGATCTGGGTTCCGGGGATGATTTCTGGTCTCTACAGACTCAGTTTTTGTCAGTGATTTATGATTCTAACGAAGTCCATAGGGGCTGAAGATTTCAGCGTCACCGTGGATCTGGGTTCCGGGGATGATTTCTGGGTCTGTAGGGACTCAGTTTTTGTCAGTGATTTATGATTCTAACGAAGTCCATAGGGGCTGAAGATTTCAGCGTCACCGTGGATCTGGGTTCCGGGGATGATTTCTGGGTCTCTAGGGACTCAGTTTTTGTCCTTGATTTATGAGTCTGACGTCGTCCATAGGGGCTGAAGATTTCAGCGTCACCGTGGATCTGGGTTCCGGGGATGATTTCTGGGTCTCTAGGGACTCAGTTTTTGTCGGTGATTTACGATTCTAACGAAGTCCATAGGGGCTGAAGATTTCAGCGACACCGTGGATCTGGGTTCCGGGGATGATTTCTGGTCTCTAAGGACTTAGTTTTTGTCAGTGATTTATGATTCTAACGAAGTCCATAGGGGCTGAAGATTTCAGCGACACCGTGGATCTGGGTTCCGGGGATGATTTCTAGTCTCTACAGACTCAGTTTTTGTCAGTGATTTATGATTCTAACGAAGTCCATAGGGGCTGAAGATTTCAGCGTCACCGTGGATCTGGGTTCCGGGGATGATTTCTGGGTCTCTAGGGACTCAGTTTTTGTCCGTGATTTATGATTCTAACGAAGTCCATAGGGGCTAAAGATTTCAGCGACACCGTAGATCTGGGTTCCGGGGATGATTTCTGGGTCTCTAGGGACTCAGTTTTTGTCCGTGATTTATGATTCTAACGAAGTCCATAGGGGCTGAAGATTTCAGCGACACCGTTTATCTGGGTTCCGGGGATGATTTCTGGTCTCTAAGGACTTAGTTTTTGTCAGTGATTTATGATTCTAACGAAGTCCATAGGGGCTGAAGATTTCAGCGACACCGTGGATCTGGGTTCCGGGGATGATTTCTGGTCTCTACAGACTCAGTTTTTGTCAGTGATTTATGATTCTAACGAAGTCCATAGGGGCTGAAGATTTCAGCGTCACCGTGGATCTGGGTTCCGGGGATGATTTCTGGGTCTCTAGGGACGCAGTTTTTGTCTTTGATTTATGAGTCTGACGTCGTCCATAGGGGCTGAAGATTTCAGCGTCACCATGGATCTGGGTTCCGGGGATGATTTCTGGGTCTCTAGGGACTCAGTTTTTGTCAGTGATTTATGATTCTAACGAAGTCCATAGGGGCTGAAGATTTCAGCGTCACCGTGGATCTGGGTTCCGGGGATGATTTCTGGGTCTCTAGGGACTCAGTTTTTGTCAGTGATTTATGATTCTAACGAAGTCCATAGGGGCTGAAGATTTCAGCGACACCGTAGATCTGGGTTCCGGGGATGATTTCTGGGTCTCTAGGGACTCAGTTTTTGTCCGTGATTTATGATTCTAACGAAGTCCATAGGGGCTGAAGATTTCAGCGACACCGTGGATCTGGGTTCCGGGGATGATTTCTGGTCTCTAAGGACTTAGTTTTTGTCAGTGATTTATGATTCTAACGAAGTCCATAGGGGCTGAAGATTTCAGCGTCACCGTGGATCTGGGTTCCGGGGATGATTTCTGGGTCTCTAGGGACTCAGTTTTTGTCAGTGATTTATGATTCTAACGAAGTCCATAGGGGCTGAAGATTTCAGCGACACCGTGGATCTGGGTTCCCGGGATGATTTCTGGTCTCTACAGACTCAGTTTTTGTCAGTGATTTATGATTCTAACGAAGTCCATAGGGGCTGAAGATTTCAGCGTCACCGTGGATCTGGGTTCCGGGGATGATTTCTGGGTCTCTAGGGACTCAGTTTTTGTCAGTGATTTATGATTCTAACGAAGTCCATAGGGGCTGAAGATTTCAGCGTCACCGTGGATCTGGGTTCCGGGGATGATTTCTGGGTCTCTAGGGACTCAGTTTTTGTCTTTGATTTATGAGTCTGACGTCGTCCATAGGGGCTGAAGATTTCAGCGTCACCGTGGATCTGGGTTCCGGGGATGATTTCTGGGTCTCTAGGGACTCAGTTTTTGTCGGTGATTTACGATTCTAACGAAGTCCATAGGGGCTGAAGATTTCAGCGTCACCGTGGATCTGGGTTCCGGGGATGATTTCTGGGTCTCTAGGGACGCAGTTTTTGTCTTTGATTTATGAGTCTGACGTCGTCCATAGGGGCTGAAGATTTCAGCGTCACCGTAGATCTGGGTTCCGGGGATGATTTCTGGGTCTCTAGGGACTCAGTTTTTGTCCGTGATTTATGATTCTAACGAAGTCCATAGGGGCTGAAGATTTCAGCGACACCGTGGATCTGGGTTCCGGGGATGATTTCTGGTCTCTAAGGACTTAGTTTTTGTCAGTGATTTATGATTCTAAAGAAGTCCATAGGGGCTGAAGATTTCAGCGACACCGTGGATCTGGGTTCCGGGGATGATTTCTAGTCTCTCCAGACTCAGTTTTTGTCAGTGATTTATGATTCTAACGAAGTCCATAGGGGCTGAAGATTTCAGCGTCACCGTGGATCTGGGTTCCGGGGATGATTTCTGGGTCTCTAGGGACTCAGTTTTTGTCAGTGATTTATGATTCTAACGAAGTCCATAGGGGCTGAAGATTTCAGCGTCACCGTGGATCTGGGTTCCGGGGATGATTTCTGGGTCTCTAGGGACTCAGTTTTTGTCTTTGATTTATGAGTCTGACGTCGTCCATAGGGGCTGAAGATTTCAGCGTCACCGTGGATCTGGGTTCCGGGGATGATTTCTGGGTCTCTAGGGACTCAGTTTTTGTCGGTGATTTACGATTCTAACGAAGTCCATAGGGGCTGAAGATTTCAGCGTCACCGTGGATCTGGGTTCCGGGGATGATTTCTGGGTCTCTAGGGACGCAGTTTTTGTCTTTGATTTATGAGTCTGACGTCGTCCATAGGGGCTGAAGATTTCAGCGTCACCGTAGATCTGGGTTCCGGGGATGATTTCTGGGTCTCTAGGGACTCAGTTTTTGTCCGTGATTTATGATTCTAACGAAGTCCATAGGGGCTGAAGATTTCAGCGACACCGTGGATCTGGGTTCCGGGGATGATTTCTGGTCTCTAAGGACTTAGTTTTTGTCAGTGATTTATGATTCTAAAGAAGTCCATAGGGGCTGAAGATTTCAGCGACACCGTGGATCTGGGTTCCGGGGATGATTTCTAGTCTCTCCAGACTCAGTTTTTGTCAGTGATTTATGATTCTAACGAAGTCCATAGGGGCTGAAGATTTCAGCGTCACCGTGGATCTGGGTTCCGGGGATGATTTCTGGGTCTCTAGGGACGCAGTTTTTGTCAGTGATTTATGATTCTAACGAAGTCCATAGGGGCAGAAGATTTCAGCGTCACCGTGGATCTGGGTTCCGGGGATGATTTCTGGGTCTCTAGGGACTTAGTTTTTGTCAGTGATTTATGATTCTAACGAAGTCCATAGGGGCTGAAGATTTCAGCGACACCGTAGATCTGGGTTCCGGGGATGATTTCTGGGTCTCTAGGGACTCAGTTTTTGTCGGTGATTTACGATTCTAACGAAGTCCATAGGGGCTGAAGATTTCAGCGTCACCGTGGATCTGGGTTCCGGGGATGATTTCTGGGTCTCTAGGGACGCAGTTTTTGTCTTTGATTTATGAGTCTGACGTCGTCCATAGGGGCTGAAGATTTCAGCGTCACCGTAGATCTGGGTTCCGGGGATGATTTCTGGGTCTCTAGGGACTCAGTTTTTGTCCGTGATTTATGATTCTAACGAAGTCCATAGGGGCTGAAGATTTCAGCGACACCGTGGATCTGGGTTCCGGGGATGATTTCTGGTCTCTAAGGACTTAGTTTTTGTCAGTGATTTATGATTCTAAAGAAGTCCATAGGGGCTGAAGATTTCAGCGACACCGTGGATCTGGGTTCCGGGGATGATTTCTAGTCTCTCCAGACTCAGTTTTTGTCAGTGATTTATGATTCTAACGAAGTCCATAGGGGCTGAAGATTTCAGCGTCACCGTGGATCTGGGTTCCGGGGATGATTTCTGGGTCTCTAGGGACGCAGTTTTTGTCAGTGATTTATGATTCTAACGAAGTCCATAGGGGCAGAAGATTTCAGCGTCACCGTGGATCTGGGTTCCGGGGATGATTTCTGGGTCTCTAGGGACTTAGTTTTTGTCAGTGATTTATGATTCTAACGAAGTCCATAGGGGCTGAAGATTTCAGCGACACCGTAGATCTGGGTTCCGGGGATGATTTCTGGGTCTCTAGGGACTCAGTTTTTGTCCGTGATTTATGATTCTAACGAAGTCCATAGGGGCTGAAGATTTCAGCGTCACCGTGGATCTGGGTTCCGGGGATGATTTCTGGGTCTCTAGGGACTCAGTTTTTGTCAGTGATTTATGATTCTAACGAAGTCCATAGGGGCTGAAGATTTCAGCGTCACCGTGGATCTGGGTTCCGGGGATGATTTCTGGGTCTCTAGGGACTCAGTTTTTGTCAGTGATTTATGATTCTAACGAAGTCCATAGGGGCTGAAGATTTCAGCGACACCGTAGATCTGGGTTCCGGGGATGATTTCTGGGTCTCTAGGGACTCAGTTTTTGTCCGTGATTTATGATTCTAACGAAGTCCATAGGGGCTGAAGATTTCAGCGACACCGTGGATCTGGGTTCCGGGGATGATTTCTGGTCTCTAAGGACTTAGTTTTTGTCAGTGATTTATGATTCTAACGAAGTCCATAGGGGCTGAAGATTTCAGCGTCACCGTGGATCTGGGTTCCGGGGATGATTTCTGGGTCTCTAGGGACTCAGTTTTTGTCAGTGATTTATGATTCTAACGAAGTCCATAGGGGCTGAAGATTTCAGCGACACCGTGGA
Organism: Populus alba x Populus glandulosa; assembly: GCA_033617975.1. NCBI lineage: Eukaryota > Viridiplantae > Streptophyta > Magnoliopsida > Malpighiales > Salicaceae > Populus > Populus alba x Populus glandulosa. Next base: position 8,744,801 of record CM066155.1, on the reverse strand, counting down.
TCTGGGTTCCGGGGATGATTTCTGGTCTCTACAGACTCAGTTTTTGTCAGTGATTTATGATTCTAACGAAGTCCATAGGGGCTAAAGGTTTCAGCGACACCGTAGATCTGGGTTCCGGGGATGATTTCTGGGTCTCTAGGGACTCAGTTTTTGTCCGTGATTTATGATTCTAACGAAGTCCATAGGGGCTGAAGATTTCAGCGACACCGTTTATCTGGGTTCCGGGGATGATTTCTGGTCTCTAAGGACTTAGTTTTTGTCAGTGATTTATGATTCTAACGAAGTCCATAGGGGCTGAAGATTTCAGCGACACCGTGGATCTGGGTTCCGGGGATGATTTCTGGTCTCTACAGACTCAGTTTTTGTCAGTGATTTATGATTCTAACGAAGTCCATAGGGGCTGAAGATTTCAGCGTCACCGTGGATCTGGGTTCCGGGGATGATTTCTGGGTCTCTAGGGACGCAGTTTTTGTCTTTGATTTATGAGTCTGACGTCGTCCATAGGGGCTGAAGATTTCAGCGTCACCATGGATCTGGGTTCCGGGGATGATTTCTGGGTCTCTAGGGACTCAGTTTTTGTCAGTGATTTATGATTCTAACGAAGTCCATAGGGGCTGAAGATTTCAGCGTCACCGTGGATCTGGGTTCCGGGGATGATTTCTGGGTCTCTAGGGACTCAGTTTTTGTCAGTGATTTATGATTCTAACGAAGTCCATAGGGGCTGAAGATTTCAGCGACACCGTAGATCTGGGTTCCGGGGATGATTTCTGGGTCTCTAGGGACTCAGTTTTTGTCCGTGATTTATGATTCTAACGAAGTCCATAGGGGCTGAAGATTTCAGCGACACCGTGGATCTGGGTTCCGGGGATGATTTCTGGTCTCTAAGGACTTAGTTTTTGTCAGTGATTTATGATTCTAACGAAGTCCATAGGGGCTGAAGATTTCAGCGTCACCGTGGATCTGGGTTCCGGGGATGATTTCTGGGTCTCTAGGGACTCAGTTTTTGTCAGTGATTTATGATTCTAACGAAGTCCATAGGGGCTGAAGATTTCAGCGACACCGTGGATCTGGGTTCCGGGGATGATTTCTGGTCTCTACAGACTCAGTTTTTGTCAGTGATTTATGATTCTAACGAAGTCCATAGGGGCTGAAGATTTCAGCGTCACCGTGGATCTGGGTTCCGGGGATGATTTCTGGGTCTCTAGGGACTCAGTTTTTGTCAGTGATTTATGATTCTAACGAAGTCCATAGGGGCTGAAGATTTCAGCGTCACCGTGGATCTGGGTTCCGGGGATGATTTCTGGGTCTCTAGGGACTCAGTTTTTGTCTTTGATTTATGAGTCTGACGTCGTCCATAGGGGCTGAAGATTTCAGCGTCACCGTGGATCTGGGTTCCGGGGATGATTTCTGGGTCTCTAGGGACTCAGTTTTTGTCCTTGATTTATGAGTCTGACGTCGTCCATAGGGGCTGAAGATTTCAGCGTCACCGTGGATCTGGGTTCCGGGGATGATTTCTGGGTCTCTAGGGACTCAGTTTTTGTCGGTGATTTACGATTCTAACGAAGTCCATAGGGGCTGAAGATTTCAGCGACACCGTGGATCTGGGTTCCGGGGATGATTTCTGGTCTCTAAGGACTTAGTTTTTGTCAGTGATTTATGATTCTAACGAAGTCCATAGGGGCTGAAGATTTCAGCGACACCGTGGATCTGGGTTCCGGGGATGATTTCTAGTCTCTACAGACTCAGTTTTTGTCAGTGATTTATGATTCTAACGAAGTCCATAGGGGCTGAAGATTTCAGCGTCACCGTGGATCTGGGTTCCGGGGATGATTTCTGGGTCTCTAGGGACTCAGTTTTTGTCCGTGATTTATGATTCTAACGAAGTCCATAGGGGCTAAAGATTTCAGCGACACCGTAGATCTGGGTTCCGGGGATGATTTCTGGGTCTCTAGGGACTCAGTTTTTGTCCGTGATTTATGATTCTAACGAAGTCCATAGGGGCTGAAGATTTCAGCGACACCGTTTATCTGGGTTCCGGGGATGATTTCTGGTCTCTAAGGACTTAGTTTTTGTCAGTGATTTATGATTCTAACGAAGTCCATAGGGGCTGAAGATTTCAGCGACACCGTGGATCTGGGTTCCGGGGATGATTTCTGGTCTCTACAGACTCAGTTTTTGTCAGTGATTTATGATTCTAACGAAGTCCATAGGGGCTGAAGATTTCAGCGTCACCGTGGATCTGGGTTCCGGGGATGATTTCTGGGTCTCTAGGGACGCAGTTTTTGTCTTTGATTTATGAGTCTGACGTCGTCCATAGGGGCTGAAGATTTCAGCGTCACCATGGATCTGGGTTCCGGGGATGATTTCTGGGTCTCTAGGGACTCAGTTTTTGTCAGTGATTTATGATTCTAACGAAGTCCATAGGGGCTGAAGATTTCAGCGTCACCGTGGATCTGGGTTCCGGGGATGATTTCTGGGTCTCTAGGGACTCAGTTTTTGTCAGTGATTTATGATTCTAACGAAGTCCATAGGGGCTGAAGATTTCAGCGACACCGTAGATCTGGGTTCCGGGGATGATTTCTGGGTCTCTAGGGACTCAGTTTTTGTCCGTGATTTATGATTCTAACGAAGTCCATAGGGGCTGAAGATTTCAGCGACACCGTGGATCTGGGTTCCGGGGATGATTTCTGGTCTCTAAGGACTTAGTTTTTGTCAGTGATTTATGATTCTAACGAAGTCCATAGGGGCTGAAGATTTCAGCGTCACCGTGGATCTGGGTTCCGGGGATGATTTCTGGGTCTCTAGGGACTCAGTTTTTGTCAGTGATTTATGATTCTAACGAAGTCCATAGGGGCTGAAGATTTCAGCGACACCGTGGATCTGGGTTCCGGGGATGATTTCTGGTCTCTACAGACTCAGTTTTTGTCAGTGATTTATGATTCTAACGAAGTCCATAGGGGCTGAAGATTTCAGCGTCACCGTGGATCTGGGTTCCGGGGATGATTTCTGGGTCTCTAGGGACTCAGTTTTTGTCAGTGATTTATGATTCTAACGAAGTCCATAGGGGCTGAAGATTTCAGCGTCACCGTGGATCTGGGTTCCGGGGATGATTTCTGGGTCTCTAGGGACTCAGTTTTTGTCTTTGATTTATGAGTCTGACGTCGTCCATAGGGGCTGAAGATTTCAGCGTCACCGTGGATCTGGGTTCCGGGGATGATTTCTGGGTCTCTAGGGACTCAGTTTTTGTCGGTGATTTACGATTCTAACGAAGTCCATAGGGGCTGAAGATTTCAGCGTCACCGTGGATCTGGGTTCCGGGGATGATTTCTGGGTCTCTAGGGACGCAGTTTTTGTCTTTGATTTATGAGTCTGACGTCGTCCATAGGGGCTGAAGATTTCAGCGTCACCATGGATCTGGGTTCCGGGGATGATTTCTGGGTCTCTAGGGACTCAGTTTTTGTCAGTGATTTATGATTCTAACGAAGTCCATAGGGGCTGAAGATTTCAGCGTCACCGTGGATCTGGGTTCCGGGGATGATTTCTGGGTCTCTAGGGACTCAGTTTTTGTCAGTGATTTATGATTCTAACGAAGTCCATAGGGGCTGAAGATTTCAGCGACACCGTAGATCTGGGTTCCGGGGATGATTTCTGGGTCTCTAGGGACTCAGTTTTTGTCCGTGATTTATGATTCTAACGAAGTCCATAGGGGCTGAAGATTTCAGCGACACCGTGGATCTGGGTTCCGGGGATGATTTCTGGTCTCTAAGGACTTAGTTTTTGTCAGTGATTTATGATTCTAACGAAGTCCATAGGGGCTGAAGATTTCAGCGACACCGTGGATCTGGGTTCCGGGGATGATTTCTGGTCTCTACAGACTCAGTTTTTGTCAGTGATTTATGATTCTAACGAAGTCCATAGGGGCTGAAGATTTCAGCGTCACCGTGGATCTGGGTTCCGGGGATGATTTCTGGGTCTCTAGGGACGCAGTTTTTGTCTTTGATTTATGAGTCTGACGTCGTCCATAGGGGCTGAAGATTTCAGCGTCACCATGGATCTGGGTTCCGGGGATGATTTCTGGGTCTCTAGGGACTCAGTTTTTGTCAGTGATTTATGATTCTAACGAAGTCCATAGGGGCTGAAGATTTCAGCGTCACCGTGGATCTGGGTTCCGGGGATGATTTCTGGGTCTCTAGGGACTCAGTTTTTGTCAGTGATTTATGATTCTAACGAAGTCCATAGGGGCTGAAGATTTCAGCGACACCGTGGATCTGGGTTCCGGGGATGATTTCTGGGTCTCTAGGGACGCAGTTTTTGTCGGTGATTTATGATTCTAACGAAGTCCATAGGGGCTGAAGATTTCAGCGTCACCGTGGATCTGGGTTCCGGGGATGATTTCTGGGTCTCTAGGGACTCAGTTTTTGTCGGTGATTTATGATTCTAACGAAGTCCATAGGGGCTGAAGATTTCAGCGTCACCGTGGATCTGGGTTCCGGGGATGATTTCTGGGTCTCTAGGGACGCAGTTTTTGTCTTTGATTTATGAGTCTGACGTCGTCCATAGGGGCTGAAGATTTCAGCGTCACCCTGGATCTGGGTTCCGGGGATGATTTCTGGGTCTCTAGGGACTCAGTTTTTGTCAGTGAATTATGATTCTAACGAAGTCCATAGGGGCTGAAGATTTCAGCGTCACCGTGGATCTGGGTTCCGGGGATGATTTCTGGGTCTCTAGGGACTCAGTTTTTGTCTTTGATTTATGAGTCTGACGTCGTCCATAGGGGCTGAAGATTTCAGCGTCACCGTGGATCTGGGTTCCGGGGATGATTTCTGGGTCTCTAGGGACTCAGTTTTTGTCCTTGATTTATGAGTCTGACGTCGTCCATAGGGGCTGAAGATTTCAGCGTCACCGTGGATCTGGGTTCCGGGGATGATTTCTGGGTCTCTAGGGACTCAGTTTTTGTCGGTGATTTACGATTCTAACGAAGTCCATAGGGGCTGAAGATTTCAGCGACACCGTGGATCTGGGTTCCGGGGATGATTTCTGGTCTCTAAGGACTTAGTTTTTGTCAGTGATTTATGATTCTAACGAAGTCCATAGGGGCTGAAGATTTCAGCGACACCGTGGATCTGGGTTCCGGGGATGATTTCTAGTCTCTACAGACTCAGTTTTTGTCAGTGATTTATGATTCTAACGAAGTCCATAGGGGCTGAAGATTTCAGCGTCACCGTGGATCTGGGTTCCGGGGATGATTTCTGGGTCTCTAGGGACTCAGTTTTTGTCCGTGATTTATGATTCTAACGAAGTCCATAGGGGCTAAAGATTTCAGCGACACCGTAGATCTGGGTTCCGGGGATGATTTCTGGGTCTCTAGGGACTCAGTTTTTGTCCGTGATTTATGATTCTAACGAAGTCCATAGGGGCTGAAGATTTCAGCGACACCGTTTATCTGGGTTCCGGGGATGATTTCTGGTCTCTAAGGACTTAGTTTTTGTCAGTGATTTATGATTCTAACGAAGTCCATAGGGGCTGAAGATTTCAGCGACACCGTGGATCTGGGTTCCGGGGATGATTTCTGGTCTCTACAGACTCAGTTTTTGTCAGTGATTTATGATTCTAACGAAGTCCATAGGGGCTGAAGATTTCAGCGTCACCGTGGATCTGGGTTCCGGGGATGATTTCTGGGTCTCTAGGGACGCAGTTTTTGTCTTTGATTTATGAGTCTGACGTCGTCCATAGGGGCTGAAGATTTCAGCGTCACCATGGATCTGGGTTCCGGGGATGATTTCTGGGTCTCTAGGGACTCAGTTTTTGTCTTTGATTTATGAGTCTGACGTCGTCCATAGGGGCTGAAGATTTCAGCGTCACCGTGGATCTGGGTTCCGGGGATGATTTCTGGGTCTCTAGGGACTCAGTTTTTGTCGGTGATTTACGATTCTAACGAAGTCCATAGGGGCTGAAGATTTCAGCGTCACCGTGGATCTGGGTTCCGGGGATGATTTCTGGGTCTCTAGGGACTCAGTTTTTGTCTTTGATTTATGAGTCTGACGTCGTCCATAGGGGCTGAAGATTTCAGCGTCACCGTGGATCTGGGTTCCGGGGATGATTTCTGGGTCTCTAGGGACTCAGTTTTTGTCGGTGATTTACGATTCTAACGAAGTCCATAGGGGCTGAAGATTTCAGCGTCACCGTGGATCTGGGTTCCGGGGATGATTTCTGGGTCTCTAGGGACGCAGTTTTTGTCTTTGATTTATGAGTCTGACGTCGTCCATAGGGGCTGAAGATTTCAGCGTCACCGTAGATCTGGGTTCCGGGGATGATTTCTGGGTCTCTAGGGACTCAGTTTTTGTCCGTGATTTATGATTCTAACGAAGTCCATAGGGGCTGAAGATTTCAGCGACACCGTGGATCTGGGTTCCGGGGATGATTTCTGGTCTCTAAGGACTTAGTTTTTGTCAGTGATTTATGATTCTAAAGAAGTCCATAGGGGCTGAAGATTTCAGCGACACCGTGGATCTGGGTTCCGGGGATGATTTCTAGTCTCTCCAGACTCAGTTTTTGTCAGTGATTTATGATTCTAACGAAGTCCATAGGGGCTGAAGATTTCAGCGTCACCGTAGATCTGGGTTCCGGGGATGATTTCTGGGTCTCTAGGGACTCAGTTTTTGTCCGTGATTTATGATTCTAACGAAGTCCATAGGGGCTGAAGATTTCAGCGTCACCGTGGATCTGGGTTCCGGGGATGATTTCTGGGTCTCTAGGGACTCAGTTTTTGTCAGTGATTTATGATTCTAACGAAGTCCATAGGGGCTGAAGATTTCAGCGTCACCGTGGATCTGGGTTCCGGGGATGATTTCTGGGTCTCTAGGGACTCAGTTTTTGTCAGTGATTTATGATTCTAACGAAGTCCATAGGGGCTGAAGATTTCAGCGTCACCGTAGATCTGGGTTCCGGGGATGATTTCTGGGTCTCTAAGGACTCAGTTTTTGTCCGTGATTTATGATTCTAACGAAGTCCATAGGGGCTGAAGATTTCAGCGACACCGTGGATCTGGGTTCCGGGGATGATTTCTGGTCTCTAAGGACTTAGTTTTTGTCAGTGATTTATGATTCTAAAGAAGTCCATAGGGGCTGAACATTTCAGCGACACCGTGGATCTGGGTTCCGGGGATGATTTCTAGTCTCTCCAGACTCAGTTTTTGTCAGTGATTTATGATTCTAACGAAGTCCATAGGGGCTGAAGATTTCAGCGTCACCGTGGATCTGGGTTCCGGGGATGATTTCTGGGTCTCTAGGGACGCAGTTTTTGTCAGTGATTTATGATTCTAACGAAGTCCATAGGGGCAGAAGATTTCAGCGTCACCGTGGATCTGGGTTCCGGGGATGATTTCTGGGTCTCTAGGGACTTAGTTTTTGTCAGTGATTTATGATTCTAACGAAGTCCATAGGGGCTGAAGATTTCAGCGACACCGTAGATCTGGGTTCCGGGGATGATTTCTGGGTCTCTAGGGACTCAGTTTTTGTCCGTGATTTATGATTCTAACGAAGTCCATAGGGGCTGAAGATTTCAGCGTCACCGTGGATCTGGGTTCCGGGGATGATTTCTGGGTCTCTAGGGACTCAGTTTTTGTCAGTGATTTATGATTCTAACGAAGTCCATAGGGGCTGAAGATTTCAGCGTCACCGTGGATCTGGGTTCCGGGGATGATTTCTGGGTCTCTAGGGACTCAGTTTTTGTCTTTGATTTATGAGTCTGACGTCGTCCATAGGGGCTGAAGATTTCAGCGTCACCGTGGATCTGGGTTCCGGGGATGATTTCTGGGTCTCTAGGGACTCAGTTTTTGTCGGTGATTTACGATTCTAACGAAGTCCATAGGGGCTGAAGATTTCAGCGTCACCGTGGATCTGGGTTCCGGGGATGATTTCTGGGTCTCTAGGGACGCAGTTTTTGTCTTTGATTTATGAGTCTGACGTCGTCCATAGGGGCTGAAGATTTCAGCGTCACCGTAGATCTGGGTTCCGGGGATGATTTCTGGGTCTCTAGGGACTCAGTTTTTGTCCGTGATTTATGATTCTAACGAAGTCCATAGGGGCTGAAGATTTCAGCGACACCGTGGATCTGGGTTCCGGGGATGATTTCTGGTCTCTAAGGACTTAGTTTTTGTCAGTGATTTATGATTCTAAAGAAGTCCATAGGGGCTGAAGATTTCAGCGACACCGTGGATCTGGGTTCCGGGGATGATTTCTAGTCTCTCCAGACTCAGTTTTTGTCAGTGATTTATGATTCTAACGAAGTCCATAGGGGCTGAAGATTTCAGCGTCACCGTAGATCTGGGTTCCGGGGATGATTTCTGGGTCTCTAGGGACTCAGTTTTTGTCCGTGATTTATGATTCTAACGAAGTCCATAGGGGCTGAAGATTTCAGCGTCACCGTGGATCTGGGTTCCGGGGATGATTTCTGGGTCTCTAGGGACTCAGTTTTTGTCAGTGATTTATGATTCTAACGAAGTCCATAGGGGCTGAAGATTTCAGCGTCACCGTGGATCTGGGTTCCGGGGATGATTTCTGGGTCTCTAGGGACTCAGTTTTTGTCTTTGATTTATGAGTCTGACGTCGTCCATAGGGGCTGAAGATTTCAGCGTCACCGTGGATCTGGGTTCCGAGGATGATTTCTGGGTCTCTAGGGACTCAGTTTTTGTCGGTGATTTACGATTCTAACGAAGTCCATAGGGGCTGAAGATTTCAGCGTCACCGTGGATCTGGGTTCCGGGGATGATTTCTGGGTCTCTAGGGACGCAGTTTTTGTCTTTGATTTATGAGTCTGACGTCGTCCATAGGGGCTGAAGATTTCAGCGTCACCGTAGATCTGGGTTCCGGGGATGATTTCTGGGTCTCTAGGGACTCAGTTTTTGTCCGTGATTTATGATTCTAACGAAGTCCATAGGGGCTGAAGATTTCAGCGACACCGTGGATCTGGGTTCCGGGGATGATTTCTGGTCTCTAAGGACTTAGTTTTTGTCAGTGATTTATGATTCTAAAGAAGTCCATAGGGGCTGAACATTTCAGCGACACCGTGGATCTGGGTTCCGGGGATGATTTCTAGTCTCTCCAGACTCAGTTTTTGTCAGTGATTTATGATTCTAACGAAGTCCATAGGGGCTGAAGATTTCAGCGTCACCGTGGATCTGGGTTCCGGGGATGATTTCTGGGTCTCTAGGGACGCAGTTTTTGTCAGTGATTTATGATTCTAACGAAGTCCATAGGGGCAGAAGATTTCAGCGTCACCGTGGATCTGGGTTCCGGGGATGATTTCTGGGTCTCTAGGGACTTAGTTTTTGTCAGTGATTTATGATTCTAACGAAGTCCATAGGGGCTGAAGATTTCAGCGACACCGTAGATCTGGGTTCCGGGGATGATTTCTGGGTCTCTAGGGACTCAGTTTTTGTCCGTGATTTATGATTCTAACGAAGTCCATAGGGGCTGAAGATTTCAGCGTCACCGTGGATCTGGGTTCCGGGGATGATTTCTGGGTCTCTAGGGACTCAGTTTTTGTCTTTGATTTATGAGTCTGACGTCGTCCATAGGGGCTGAAGATTTCAGCGTCACCGTGGATCTGGGTTCCGGGGATGATTTCTGGGTCTCTAGGGACTCAGTTTTTGTCGGTGATTTACGATTCTAACGAAGTCCATAGGGGCTGAAGATTTCAGCGTCACCGTGGATCTGGGTTCCGGGGATGATTTCTGGGTCTCTAGGGACGCAGTTTTTGTCTTTGATTTATGAGTCTGACGTCGTCCATAGGGGCTGAAGATTTCAGCGTCACCGTGGATCTGGGTTCCGGGGATGATTTCTGGGTCTCTAGGGACTCAGTTTTTGTCGGTGATTTATGATTCTAACGAAGTCCATAGGGGCTGAAGATTTCAGCGTCACCGTGGATCTGGGTTCCGGGGATGATTTCTGGGTCTCTAGGGACTCAGTTTTTGTCAGTGATTTATGATTCTAACGAAGTCCATAGGGGCTGAAGATTTCAGCGTCACCGTGGATCTGGGTTCCGGGGATGATTTCTGGGTCTCTAGGGACTCAGTTTTTGTCTTTGATTTATGAGTCTGACGTCGTCCATAGGGGCTGAAGATTTCAGCGTCACCGTGGATCTGGGTTCCGGGGATGATTTCTGGGTCTCTAGGGACTCAGTTTTTGTCGGTGATTTACGATTCTAACGAAGTCCATAGGGGCTGAAGATTTCAGCGTCACCGTGGATCTGGGTTCCGGGGATGATTTCTGGGTCTCTAGGGACGCAGTTTTTGTCTTTGATTTATGAGTCTGACGTCGTCCATAGGGGCTGAAGATTTCAGCGTCACCGTAGATCTGGGTTCCGGGGATGATTTCTGGGTCTCTAGGGACTCAGTTTTTGTCCGTGATTTATGATTCTAACGAAGTCCATAGGGGCTGAAGATTTCAGCGACACCGTGGATCTGGGTTCCGGGGATGATTTCTGGTCTCTAAGGACTTAGTTTTTGTCAGTGATTTATGATTCTAAAGAAGTCCATAGGGGCTGAACATTTCAGCGACACCGTGGATCTGGGTTCCGGGGATGATTTCTAGTCTCTCCAGACTCAGTTTTTGTCAGTGATTTATGATTCTAACGAAGTCCATAGGGGCTGAAGATTTCAGCGTCACCGTGGATCTGGGTTCCGGGGATGATTTCTGGGTCTCTAGGGACGCAGTTTTTGTCAGTGATTTATGATTCTAACGAAGTCCATAGGGGCAGAAGATTTCAGCGTCACCGTGGATCTGGGTTCCGGGGATGATTTCTGGGTCTCTAGGGACTTAGTTTTTGTCAGTGATTTATGATTCTAACGAAGTCCATAGGGGCTGAAGATTTCAGCGACACCGTCGATCTGGGTTCCGGGGATGATTTCTGGGTCTCTAGGGACTCAGTTTTTGTCCGTGATTTATGATTCTAACGAAGTCCATAGGGGCTGAAGATTTCAGCGTCACCGTGGATCTGGGTTCCGGGGATGATTTCTGGGTCTCTAGGGACTCAGTTTTTGTCAGTGATTTATGATTCTAACGAAGTCCATAGGGGCTGAAGATTTCAGCGTCACCGTGGATCTGGGTTCCGGGGATGATTTCTGGGTCTCTAGGGACTCAGTTTTTGTCTTTGATTTATGAGTCTGACGTCGTCCATAGGGGCTGAAGATTTCAGCGTCACCGTGGATCTGGGTTCCGGGGATGATTTCTGGGTCTCTAGGGACTCAGTTTTTGTCGGTGATTTACGATTCTAACGAAGTCCATAGGGGCTGAAGATTTCAGCGTCACCGTGGATCTGGGTTCCGGGGATGATTTCTGGGTCTCTAGGGACGCAGTTTTTGTCTTTGATTTATGAGTCTGACGTCGTCCATAGGGGCTGAAGATTTCAGCGTCACCGTGGATCTGGGTTCCGGGGATGATTTCTGGGTCTCTAGGGACTCAGTTTTTGTCGGTGATTTATGATTCTAACGAAGTCCATAGGGGCTGAAGATTTCAGCGTCACCGTGGATCTGGGTTCCGGGGATGATTTCTGGGTCTCTAGGGACTCAATTTTTGTCAGTGATTTATGATTCTAACGAAGTCCATAGGGGCTGAAGATTTCAGCGACACCGTAGATCTGGGTTCCGGGGATGATTTCTGGGTCTCTAGGGACTCAGTTTTTGTCCGTGATTTATGATTCTAACGAAGTCCATAGGGGCTGAAGATTTCAGCGACACCATGGATCTGGGTTCCGGGGATGATTTCTAGTCTCTACAGACTCAGTTTTTGTCAGTGATTTATGATTCTAACGAAGTCCATAGGGGCTGAAGATTTCAGCGTCACCGTGGATCTGGGTTCCGGGGATGATTTCTGGGTCTCTAGGGACTCAGTTTTTCTCAGTGATTTATGATTCTAACGAAGTCCATAGGGGCTGAAGATTTCAGCGACACCGTAGATCTGGGTTCCGGGGATGATTTCTGGGTCTCTAGGGACTCAGTTTTTGTCCGTGATTTATGATTCTAACGAAGTCCATAGGGGCTGAAGATTTCAGCGACACCGTGGATCTGGGTTCCGGGGATGATTTCTGGTCTCTAAGGACTTAGTTTTTGTCAGTGATTTATGATTCTAAAGAAGTCCATAGGGGCTGAAGATTTCAGCGACACCGTGGATCTGGGTTCCGGGGATGATTTCTAGTCTCTCCAGACTCAGTTTTTGTCAGTGATTTATGATTCTAACGAAGTCCATAGGGGCTGAAGATTTCAGCGTCACCGTGGATCTGGGTTCCGGGGATGATTTCTGGGTCTCTAGGGACGCAGTTTTTGTCAGTGATTTATGATTCTAACGAAGTCCATAGGGGCAGAAGATTTCAGCGTCACCGTGGATCTGGGTTCCGGGGATGATTTCTGGGTCTCTAGGGACTTAGTTTTTGTCAGTGATTTATGATTCTAACGAAGTCCATAGGGGCTGAAGATTTCAGCGACACCGTAGATCTGGGTTCCGGGGATGATTTCTGGGTCTCTAGGGACTCAGTTTTTGTCCGTGATTTATGATTCTAACGAAGTCCATAGGGGCTGAAGATTTCAGCGACACCGTGGATCTGGGTTCCGGGGATGATTTCTGGGTCTCTAGGGACTCAGTTTTTGTCAGTGATTTATGATTCTAACGAAGTCCATAGGGGCTGAAGATTTCAGCGACACCGTAGATCTGGGTTCCGGGGATGATTTCTGGGTCTCTAGGGACTCAGTTTTTGTCCGTGATTTATGATTCTAACGAAGTCCATAGGGGCTGAAGATTTCAGCGACACCGTGGATCTGGGTTCCGGGGATGATTTCTGGTCTCTAAGGACTTAGTTTTTGTCAGTGATTTATGATTCTAACGAAGTCCATAGGGGCTGAAGATTTCAGCGACACCGTGGATCTGGGTTCCGGGGATGATTTCTAGTCTCTACAGACTCAGTTTTTGTCAGTGATTTATGATTCTAACGAAGTCCATAGGGGCTGAAGATTTCAGCGTCACCGTGGATCTGGGTTCCGGGGATGATTTCTGGGTCTCTAGGGACGCATTTTTTGTCTTTGATTTATGAGTCTGACGTCGTCCATAGGGGCTGAAGATTTCAGCGTCACCGTGGATCTGGGTTCCGGGGATGATTTCTGGGTCTTTAGGGACTCAGTTTTTGTCTTTGATTTATGAGTCTGACGTCGTCCATAGGGGCTGAAGATTTCAGCGTCACCGTGGATCTGGGTTCCGGGGATGATTTCTGGGTCTCTAGGGACTAAGTTTTTGTCCGTGATTTATGATTCTAACGAAGTCCATAGGGGCTAAAGGTTTCAGCGACACCGTAGATCTGGGTTCCGGGGATGATTTCTGGGTCTCTAGGGACTCAGTTTTTGTCCGTGATTTATGATTCTAACGAAGTCCATAGGGGCTGAAGATTTCAGCGACACCGTTTATCTGGGTTCCGGGGATGATTTCTGGTCTCTAAGGACTTAGTTTTTGTCAGTGATTTATGATTCTAACGAAGTCCATAGGGGCTGAAGATTTCAGCGACACCGTGGATCTGGGTTCCGGGGATGATTTCTGGTCTCTACAGACTCAGTTTTTGTCAGTGATTTATGATTCTAACGAAGTCCATAGGGGCTGAAGATTTCAGCGTCACCGTGGATCTGGGTTCCGGGGATGATTTCTGGGTCTCTAGGGACGCAGTTTTTGTCTTTGATTTATGAGTCTGACGTCGTCCATAGGGGCTGAAGATTTCAGCGTCACCATGGATCTGGGTTCCGGGGATGATTTCTGGGTCTCTAGGGACTCAGTTTTTGTCAGTGATTTATGATTCTAACGAAGTCCATAGGGGCTGAAGATTTCAGCGTCACCGTGGATCTGGGTTCCGGGGATGATTTCTGGGTCTCTAGGGACTCAGTTTTTGTCAGTGATTTATGATTCTAACGAAGTCCATAGGGGCTGAAGATTTCAGCGACACCGTAGATCTGGGTTCCGGGGATGATTTCTGGGTCTCTAGGGACTCAGTTTTTGTCCGTGATTTATGATTCTAACGAAGTCCATAGGGGCTGAAGATTTCAGCGACACCGTGGATCTGGGTTCCGGGGATGATTTCTGGTCTCTAAGGACTTAGTTTTTGTCAGTGATTTATGATTCTAACGAAGTCCATAGGGGCTGAAGATTTCAGCGTCACCGTGGATCTGGGTTCCGGGGATGATTTCTGGGTCTCTAGGGACTCAGTTTTTGTCAGTGATTTATGATTCTAACGAAGTCCATAGGGGCTGAAGATTTCAGCGACACCGTGGATCTGGGTTCCGGGGATGATTTCTGGTCTCTACAGACTCAGTTTTTGTCAGTGATTTATGATTCTAACGAAGTCCATAGGGGCTGAAGATTTCAGCGTCACCGTGGATCTGGGTTCCGGGGATGATTTCTGGGTCTCTAGGGACTCAGTTTTTGTCAGTGATTTATGATTCTAACGAAGTCCATAGGGGCTGAAGATTTCAGCGTCACCGTGGATCTGGGTTCCGGGGATGATTTCTGGGTCTCTAGGGACTCAGTTTTTGTCTTTGATTTATGAGTCTGACGTCGTCCATAGGGGCTGAAGATTTCAGCGTCACCGTGGATCTGGGTTCCGGGGATGATTTCTGGGTCTCTAGGGACTCAGTTTTTGTCCTTGATTTATGAGTCTGACGTCGTCCATAGGGGCTGAAGATTTCAGCGTCACCGTGGATCTGGGTTCCGGGGATGATTTCTGGGTCTCTAGGGACTCAGTTTTTGTCGGTGATTTACGATTCTAACGAAGTCCATAGGGGCTGAAGATTTCAGCGACACCGTGGATCTGGGTTCCGGGGATGATTTCTGGTCTCTAAGGACTTAGTTTTTGTCAGTGATTTATGATTCTAACGAAGTCCATAGGGGCTGAAGATTTCAGCGACACCGTGGATCTGGGTTCCGGGGATGATTTCTAGTCTCTACAGACTCAGTTTTTGTCAGTGATTTATGATTCTAACGAAGTCCATAGGGGCTGAAGATTTCAGCGTCACCGTGGATCTGGGTTCCGGGGATGATTTCTGGGTCTCTAGGGACTCAGTTTTTGTCCGTGATTTATGATTCTAACGAAGTCCATAGGGGCTAAAGATTTCAGCGACACCGTAGATCTGGGTTCCGGGGATGATTTCTGGGTCTCTAGGGACTCAGTTTTTGTCCGTGATTTATGATTCTAACGAAGTCCATAGGGGCTGAAGATTTCAGCGACACCGTTTATCTGGGTTCCGGGGATGATTTCTGGTCTCTAAGGACTTAGTTTTTGTCAGTGATTTATGATTCTAACGAAGTCCATAGGGGCTGAAGATTTCAGCGACACCGTGGATCTGGGTTCCGGGGATGATTTCTGGTCTCTACAGACTCAGTTTTTGTCAGTGATTTATGATTCTAACGAAGTCCATAGGGGCTGAAGATTTCAGCGTCACCGTGGATCTGGGTTCCGGGGATGATTTCTGGGTCTCTAGGGACGCAGTTTTTGTCTTTGATTTATGAGTCTGACGTCGTCCATAGGGGCTGAAGATTTCAGCGTCACCATGGATCTGGGTTCCGGGGATGATTTCTGGGTCTCTAGGGACTCAGTTTTTGTCAGTGATTTATGATTCTAACGAAGTCCATAGGGGCTGAAGATTTCAGCGTCACCGTGGATCTGGGTTCCGGGGATGATTTCTGGGTCTCTAGGGACTCAGTTTTTGTCAGTGATTTATGATTCTAACGAAGTCCATAGGGGCTGAAGATTTCAGCGACACCGTAGATCTGGGTTCCGGGGATGATTTCTGGGTCTCTAGGGACTCAGTTTTTGTCCGTGATTTATGATTCTAACGAAGTCCATAGGGGCTGAAGATTTCAGCGACACCGTGGATCTGGGTTCCGGGGATGATTTCTGGTCTCTAAGGACTTAGTTTTTGTCAGTGATTTATGATTCTAACGAAGTCCATAGGGGCTGAAGATTTCAGCGTCACCGTGGATCTGGGTTCCGGGGATGATTTCTGGGTCTCTAGGGACTCAGTTTTTGTCAGTGATTTATGATTCTAACGAAGTCCATAGGGGCTGAAGATTTCAGCGACACCGTGGATCTGGGTTCCGGGGATGATTTCTGGTCTCTACAGACTCAGTTTTTGTCAGTGATTTATGATTCTAACGAAGTCCATAGGGGCTGAAGATTTCAGCGTCACCGTGGATCTGGGTTCCGGGGATGATTTCTGGGTCTCTAGGGACTCAGTTTTTGTCAGTGATTTATGATTCTAACGAAGTCCATAGGGGCTGAAGATTTCAGCGTCACCGTGGATCTGGGTTCCGGGGATGATTTCTGGGTCTCTAGGGACTCAGTTTTTGTCTTTGATTTATGAGTCTGACGTCGTCCATAGGGGCTGAAGATTTCAGCGTCACCGTGGATCTGGGTTCCGGGGATGATTTCTGGGTCTCTAGGGACTCAGTTTTTGTCGGTGATTTACGATTCTAACGAAGTCCATAGGGGCTGAAGATTTCAGCGTCACCGTGGATCTGGGTTCCGGGGATGATTTCTGGGTCTCTAGGGACGCAGTTTTTGTCTTTGATTTATGAGTCTGACGTCGTCCATAGGGGCTGAAGATTTCAGCGTCACCGTAGATCTGGGTTCCGGGGATGATTTCTGGGTCTCTAGGGACTCAGTTTTTGTCCGTGATTTATGATTCTAACGAAGTCCATAGGGGCTGAAGATTTCAGCGACACCGTGGATCTGGGTTCCGGGGATGATTTCTGGTCTCTAAGGACTTAGTTTTTGTCAGTGATTTATGATTCTAAAGAAGTCCATAGGGGCTGAACATTTCAGCGACACCGTGGATCTGGGTTCCGGGGATGATTTCTAGTCTCTCCAGACTCAGTTTTTGTCAGTGATTTATGATTCTAACGAAGTCCATAGGGGCTGAAGATTTCAGCGTCACCGTGGATCTGGGTTCCGGGGATGATTTCTGGGTCTCTAGGGACGCAGTTTTTGTCAGTGATTTATGATTCTAACGAAGTCCATAGGGGCAGAAGATTTCAGCGTCACCGTGGATCTGGGTTCCGGGGATGATTTCTGGGTCTCTAGGGACTTAGTTTTTGTCAGTGATTTATGATTCTAACGAAGTCCATAGGGGCTGAAGATTTCAGCGACACCGTAGATCTGGGTTCCGGGGATGATTTCTGGGTCTCTAGGGACTCAGTTTTTGTCCGTGATTTATGATTCTAACGAAGTCCATAGGGGCTGAAGATTTCAGCGTCACCGTGGATCTGGGTTCCGGGGATGATTTCTGGGTCTCTAGGGACTCAGTTTTTGTCAGTGATTTATGATTCTAACGAAGTCCATAGGGGCTGAAGATTTCAGCGTCACCGTGGATCTGGGTTCCGGGGATGATTTCTGGGTCTCTAGGGACTCAGTTTTTGTCTTTGATTTATGAGTCTGACGTCGTCCATAGGGGCTGAAGATTTCAGCGTCACCGTGGATCTGGGTTCCGGGGATGATTTCTGGGTCTCTAGGGACTCAGTTTTTGTCGGTGATTTACGATTCTAACGAAGTCCATAGGGGCTGAAGATTTCAGCGTCACCGTGGATCTGGGTTCCGGGGATGATTTCTGGGTCTCTAGGGACGCAGTTTTTGTCTTTGATTTATGAGTCTGACGTCGTCCATAGGGGCTGAAGATTTCAGCGTCACCGTAGATCTGGGTTCCGGGGATGATTTCTGGGTCTCTAGGGACTCAGTTTTTGTCCGTGATTTATGATTCTAACGAAGTCCATAGGGGCTGAAGATTTCAGCGACACCGTGGATCTGGGTTCCGGGGATGATTTCTGGTCTCTAAGGACTTAGTTTTTGTCAGTGATTTATGATTCTAAAGAAGTCCATAGGGGCTGAAGATTTCAGCGACACCGTGGATCTGGGTTCCGGGGATGATTTCTAGTCTCTCCAGACTCAGTTTTTGTCAGTGATTTATGATTCTAACGAAGTCCATAGGGGCTGAAGATTTCAGCGTCACCGTAGATCTGGGTTCCGGGGATGATTTCTGGGTCTCTAGGGACGCAGTTTTTGTCTTTGATTTATGAGTCTGACGTCGTCCATAGGGGCTGAAGATTTCAGCGTCACCGTAGATCTGGGTTCCGGGGATGATTTCTGGGTCTCTAGGGACTCAGTTTTTGTCAGTGATTTATGATTCTAACGAAGTCCATAGGGGCTGAAGATTTCAGCGTCACCGTGGATCTGGGTTCCGGGGATGATTTCTGGGTCTCTAGGGACTCAGTTTTTGTCAGTGATTTATGATTCTAACGAAGTCCATAGGGGCTGAAGATTTCAGCGACACCGTGGATCTGGGTTCCGGGGATGATTTCTGGTCTCTACAGACTCAGTTTTTGTCAGTGATTTATGATTCTAACGAAGTCCATAGGGGCTGAAGATTTCAGCGTCACCGTGGATCTGGGTTCCGGGGATGATTTCTGGGTCTCTAGGGACTCAGTTTTTGTCAGTGATTTATGATTCTAACGAAGTCCATAGGGGCTGAAGATTTCAGCGACACCGTGGATCTGGGTTCCGGGGATGATTTCTGGTCTCTAAGGACTTAGTTTTTGTCAGTGATTTATGATTCTAAAGAAGTCCATAGGGGCTGAAGATTTCAGCGACACCGTGGATCTGGGTTCCGGGGATGATTTCTAGTCTCTCCAGACTCAGTTTTTGTCAGTGATTTATGATTCTAACGAAGTCCATAGGGGCTGAAGATTTCAGCGTCACCGTAGATCTGGGTTCCGGGGATGATTTCTGGGTCTCTAGGGACTCAGTTTTTGTCCGTGATTTATGATTCTAACGAAGTCCATAGGGGCTGAAGATTTCAGCGTCACCGTGGATCTGGGTTCCGGGGATGATTTCTGGGTCTCTAGGGACTCAGTTTTTGTCAGTGATTTATGATTCTAACGAAGTCCATAGGGGCTGAAGATTTCAGCGTCACCGTGGATCTGGGTTCCGGGGATGATTTCTGGGTCTCTAGGGACTCAGTTTTTGTCAGTGATTTATGATTCTAACGAAGTCCATAGGGGCTGAAGATTTCAGCGACACCGTGGATCTGGGTTCCGGGGATGATTTCTGGTCTCTACAGACTCAGTTTTTGTCAGTGATTTATGATTCTAACGAAGTCCATAGGGGCTGAAGATTTCAGCGTCACCGTGGATCTGGGTTCCGGGGATGATTTCTGGGTCTCTAGGGACTCAGTTTTTGTCAGTGATTTATGATTCTAACGAAGTCCATAGGGGCTGAAGATTTCAGCGTCACCGTGGATCTGGGTTCCGGGGATGATTTCTGGGTCTCTAGGGACTCAGTTTTTGTCTTTGATTTATGAGTCTGACGTCGTCCATAGGGGCTGAAGATTTCAGCGTCACCGTGGATCTGGGTTCCGGGGATGATTTCTGGGTCTCTAGGGACTCAGTTTTTGTCTTTGATTTATGAGTCTGACGTCGTCCATAGGGGCTGAAGATTTCAGCGTCACCGTGGATCTGGGTTCCGGGGATGATTTCTGGGTCTCTAGGGACTCAGTTTTTGTCGGTGATTTACGATTCTAACGAAGTCCATAGGGGCTGAAGATTTCAGCGTCACCGTGGATCTGGGTTCCGGGGATGATTTCTGGGTCTCTAGGGACGCAGTTTTTGTCTTTGATTTATGAGTCTGACGTCGTCCATAGGGGCTGAAGATTTCAGCGTCACCGTAGATCTGGGTTCCGGGGATGATTTCTGGGTCTCTAGGGACTCAGTTTTTGTCCGTGATTTATGATTCTAACGAAGTCCATAGGGGCTGAAGATTTCAGCGACACCGTGGATCTGGGTTCCGGGGATGATTTCTGGTCTCTAAGGACTTAGTTTTTGTCAGTGATTTATGATTCTAAAGAAGTCCATAGGGGCTGAACATTTCAGCGACACCGTGGATCTGGGTTCCGGGGATGATTTCTAGTCTCTCCAGACTCAGTTTTTGTCAGTGATTTATGATTCTAACGAAGTCCATAGGGGCTGAAGATTTCAGCGTCACCGTGGATCTGGGTTCCGGGGATGATTTCTGGGTCTCTAGGGACGCAGTTTTTGTCAGTGATTTATGATTCTAACGAAGTCCATAGGGGCAGAAGATTTCAGCGTCACCGTGGATCTGGGTTCCGGGGATGATTTCTGGGTCTCTAGGGACTTAGTTTTTGTCAGTGATTTATGATTCTAACGAAGTCCATAGGGGCTGAAGATTTCAGCGACACCGTAGATCTGGGTTCCGGGGATGATTTCTGGGTCTCTAGGGACTCAGTTTTTGTCCGTGATTTATGATTCTAACGAAGTCCATAGGGGCTGAAGATTTCAGCGTCACCGTGGATCTGGGTTCCGGGGATGATTTCTGGGTCTCTAGGGACTCAGTTTTTGTCAGTGATTTATGATTCTAACGAAGTCCATAGGGGCTGAAGATTTCAGCGTCACCGTGGATCTGGGTTCCGGGGATGATTTCTGGGTCTCTAGGGACTCAGTTTTTGTCTTTGATTTATGAGTCTGACGTCGTCCATAGGGGCTGAAGATTTCAGCGTCACCGTGGATCTGGGTTCCGGGGATGATTTCTGGGTCTCTAGGGACTCAGTTTTTGTCGGTGATTTACGATTCTAACGAAGTCCATAGGGGCTGAAGATTTCAGCGTCACCGTGGATCTGGGTTCCGGGGATGATTTCTGGGTCTCTAGGGACGCAGTTTTTGTCTTTGATTTATGAGTCTGACGTCGTCCATAGGGGCTGAAGATTTCAGCGTCACCGTAGATCTGGGTTCCGGGGATGATTTCTGGGTCTCTAGGGACTCAGTTTTTGTCCGTGATTTATGATTCTAACGAAGTCCATAGGGGCTGAAGATTTCAGCGACACCGTGGATCTGGGTTCCGGGGATGATTTCTGGTCTCTAAGGACTTAGTTTTTGTCAGTGATTTATGATTCTAAAGAAGTCCATAGGGGCTGAAGATTTCAGCGACACCGTGGATCTGGGTTCCGGGGATGATTTCTAGTCTCTCCAGACTCAGTTTTTGTCAGTGATTTATGATTCTAACGAAGTCCATAGGGGCTGAAGATTTCAGCGTCACCGTAGATCTGGGTTCCGGGGATGATTTCTGGGTCTCTAGGGACGCAGTTTTTGTCTTTGATTTATGAGTCTGACGTCGTCCATAGGGGCTGAAGATTTCAGCGTCACCGTAGATCTGGGTTCCGGGGATGATTTCTGGGTCTCTAGGGACTCAGTTTTTGTCAGTGATTTATGATTCTAACGAAGTCCATAGGGGCTGAAGATTTCAGCGTCACCGTGGATCTGGGTTCCGGGGATGATTTCTGGGTCTCTAGGGACTCAGTTTTTGTCAGTGATTTATGATTCTAACGAAGTCCATAGGGGCTGAAGATTTCAGCGACACCGTGGATCTGGGTTCCGGGGATGATTTCTGGTCTCTACAGACTCAGTTTTTGTCAGTGATTTATGATTCTAACGAAGTCCATAGGGGCTGAAGATTTCAGCGTCACCGTGGATCTGGGTTCCGGGGATGATTTCTGGGTCTCTAGGGACTCAGTTTTTGTCAGTGATTTATGATTCTAACGAAGTCCATAGGGGCTGAAGATTTCAGCGACACCGTGGATCTGGGTTCCGGGGATGATTTCTGGTCTCTAAGGACTTAGTTTTTGTCAGTGATTTATGATTCTAAAGAAGTCCATAGGGGCTGAAGATTTCAGCGACACCGTGGATCTGGGTTCCGGGGATGATTTCTAGTCTCTCCAGACTCAGTTTTTGTCAGTGATTTATGATTCTAACGAAGTCCATAGGGGCTGAAGATTTCAGCGTCACCGTAGATCTGGGTTCCGGGGATGATTTCTGGGTCTCTAGGGACTCAGTTTTTGTCCGTGATTTATGATTCTAACGAAGTCCATAGGGGCTGAAGATTTCAGCGTCACCGTGGATCTGGGTTCCGGGGATGATTTCTGGGTCTCTAGGGACTCAGTTTTTGTCAGTGATTTATGATTCTAACGAAGTCCATAGGGGCTGAAGATTTCAGCGTCACCGTGGATCTGGGTTCCGGGGATGATTTCTGGGTCTCTAGGGACTCAGTTTTTGTCAGTGATTTATGATTCTAACGAAGTCCATAGGGGCTGAAGATTTCAGCGACACCGTGGATCTGGGTTCCGGGGATGATTTCTGGTCTCTACAGACTCAGTTTTTGTCAGTGATTTATGATTCTAACGAAGTCCATAGGGGCTGAAGATTTCAGCGTCACCGTGGATCTGGGTTCCGGGGATGATTTCTGGGTCTCTAGGGACTCAGTTTTTGTCAGTGATTTATGATTCTAACGAAGTCCATAGGGGCTGAAGATTTCAGCGTCACCGTGGATCTGGGTTCCGGGGATGATTTCTGGGTCTCTAGGGACTCAGTTTTTGTCTTTGATTTATGAGTCTGACGTCGTCCATAGGGGCTGAAGATTTCAGCGTCACCGTGGATCTGGGTTCCGGGGATGATTTCTGGGTCTCTAGGGACTCAGTTTTTGTCCTTGATTTATGAGTCTGACGTCGTCCATAGGGGCTGAAGATTTCAGCGTCACCGTGGATCTGGGTTCCGGGGATGATTTCTGGGTCTCTAGGGACTCAGTTTTTGTCGGTGATTTACGATTCTAACGAAGTCCATAGGGGCTGAAGATTTCAGCGACACCGTGGATCTGGGTTCCGGGGATGATTTCTGGTCTCTAAGGACTTAGTTTTTGTCAGTGATTTATGATTCTAACGAAGTCCATAGGGGCTGAAGATTTCAGCGACACCGTGGATCTGGGTTCCGGGGATGATTTCTAGTCTCTACAGACTCAGTTTTTGTCAGTGATTTATGATTCTAACGAAGTCCATAGGGGCTGAAGATTTCAGCGTCACCGTGGATCTGGGTTCCGGGGATGATTTCTGGGTCTCTAGGGACTCAGTTTTTGTCCGTGATTTATGATTCTAACGAAGTCCATAGGGGCTAAAGATTTCAGCGACACCGTAGATCTGGGTTCCGGGGATGATTTCTGGGTCTCTAGGGACTCAGTTTTTGTCCGTGATTTATGATTCTAACGAAGTCCATAGGGGCTGAAGATTTCAGCGACACCGTTTATCTGGGTTCCGGGGATGATTTCTGGTCTCTAAGGACTTAGTTTTTGTCAGTGATTTATGATTCTAACGAAGTCCATAGGGGCTGAAGATTTCAGCGACACCGTGGATCTGGGTTCCGGGGATGATTTCTGGTCTCTACAGACTCAGTTTTTGTCGGTGATTTATGATTCTAACGAAGTCCATAGGGGCTGAAGATTTCAGCGTCACCGTGGATCTGGGTTCCGGGGATGATTTCTGGGTCTCTAGGGACGCAGTTTTTGTCTTTGATTTATGAGTCTGACGTCGTCCATAGGGGCTGAAGATTTCAGCGTCACCATGGATCTGGGTTCCGGGGATGATTTCTGGGTCTCTAGGGACTCAGTTTTTGTCAGTGATTTATGATTCTAACGAAGTCCATAGGGGCTGAAGATTTCAGCGTCACCGTGGATCTGGGTTCCGGGGATGATTTCTGGGTCTCTAGGGACTCAGTTTTTGTCAGTGATTTATGATTCTAACGAAGTCCATAGGGGCTGAAGATTTCAGCGACACCGTGGATCTGGGTTCCGGGGATGATTTCTGGGTCTCTCCAGACTCAGTTTTTGTCAGTGATTTATGATTCTAACGAAGTCCATAGGGGCTGAAGATTTCAGCGTCACCGTGGATCTGGGTTCCGGGGATGATTTCTGGGTCTCTAGGGACGCAGTTTTTGTCAGTGATTTATGATTCTAACGAAGTCCATAGGGGCAGAAGATTTCAGCGTCACCGTGGATCTGGGTTCCGGGGATGATTTCTGGGTCTCTAGGGACTTAGTTTTTGTCAGTGATTTATGATTCTAACGAAGTCCATAGGGGCTGAAGATTTCAGCGACACCGTAGATCTGGGTTCCGGGGATGATTTCTGGGTCTCTAGGGACTCAGTTTTTGTCCGTGATTTATGATTCTAACGAAGTCCATAGGGGCTGAAGATTTCAGCGACACCGTAGATCTGGGTTCCGGGGATGATTTCTGGGTCTCTAGGGACTCAGTTTTTGTCCGTGATTTATGATTCTAACGAAGTCCATAGGGGCTGAAGATTTCAGCGACACCGTGGATCTGGGTTCCGGGGATGATTTCTAGTCTCTACAGACTCAGTTTTTGTCTTTGATTTATGATTCTAACGAAGTCCATAGGGGCTGAAGATTTCAGCGTCACCGTGGATCTGGGTTCCGGGGATGATTTCTGGGTCTCTAGGGACGCAGTTTTTGTCTTTGATTTATGAGTCTGACGTCGTCCATAGGGGCTGAAGATTTCAGCGACACCGTGGATCTGGGTTCCGGGGATGATTTCTGGGTCTTTAGGGACTCAGTTTTTGTCTTTGATTTATGAGTCTGACGTCGTCCATAGGGGCTGAAGATTTCAGCGTCACCGTGGATCTGGGTTCCGGGGATGATTTCTGGGTCTCTAGGGACGCAGTTTTTGTCGGTGATTTATGATTCTAACGAAGTCCATAGGGGCTGAAGATTTCAGCGTCACCGTGGATCTGGGTTCCGGGGATGATTTCTGGGTCTCTAGGGACTCAGTTTTTGTCGGTGATTTATGATTCTAACGAAGTCCATAGGGGCTGAAGATTTCAGCGTCACCGTGGATCTGGGTTCCGGGGATGATTTCTGGGTCTCTAGGGACTCAGTTTTTGTCAGTGATTTATGATTCTAACGAAGTCCATAGGGGCTGAAGATTTCAGCGACACCGTAGATCTGGGTTCCGGGGATGATTTCTGGGTCTCTAGGGACTCAGTTTTTGTCCGTGATTTATGATTCTAACGAAGTCCATAGGGGCTGAAGATTTCAGCGACACCGTGGATCTGGGTTCCGGGGATGATTTCTGGGTCTCTAGGGACTCAGTTTTTGTTAGTGATTTATGATTCTAACGAAGTCCATAGGGGCTGAAGATTTCAGCGACACCGTAGATCTGGGTTCCGGGGATGATTTCTGGGTCTCTAGGGACTCAGTTTTTGTCCGTGATTTATGATTCTAACGAAGTCCATAGGGGCTGAAGATTTCAGCGACACCGTGGATCTGGGTTCCGGGGATGATTTCTGGTCTCTAAGGACTTAGTTTTTGTCAGTGATTTATGATTCTAACGAAGTCCATAGGGGCTGAAGATTTCAGCGTCACCGTGGATCTGGGTTCCGGGGATGATTTTTGGGTCTCTAGGGACTCAGTTTTTGTCAGTGATTTATGATTCTAACGAAGTCCATAGGGGCTGAAGATTTCAGCGACACCGTGGATCTGGGTTCCGGGGATGATTTCTGGTCTCTACAGACTCAGTTTTTGTCAGTGATTTATGATTCTAACGAAGTCCATAGGGGCTGAAGATTTCAGCGTCACCGTGGATCTGGGTTCCGGGGATGATTTCTGGGTCTCTAGGGACTCAGTTTTTGTCAGTGATTTATGATTCTAACGAAGTCCATAGGGGCTGAAGATTTCAGCGTCACCGTGGATCTGGGTTCCGGGGATGATTTCTGGGTCTCTAGGGACTCAGTTTTTGTCTTTGATTTATGAGTCTGACGTCGTCCATAGGGGCTGAAGATTTCAGCGTCACCGTGGATCTGGGTTCCGGGGATGATTTCTGGGTCTCTAGGGACTCAGTTTTTGTCGGTGATTTACGATTCTAACGAAGTCCATAGGGGCTGAAGATTTCAGCGTCACCGTGGATCTGGGTTCCGGGGATGATTTCTGGGTCTCTAGGGACGCAGTTTTTGTCTTTGATTTATGAGTCTGACGTCGTCCATAGGGGCTGAAGATTTCAGCGTCACCGTAGATCTGGGTTCCGGGGATGATTTCTGGGTCTCTAGGGACTCAGTTTTTGTCCGTGATTTATGATTCTAACGAAGTCCATAGGGGCTGAAGATTTCAGCGACACCGTGGATCTGGGTTCCGGGGATGATTTCTGGTCTCTAAGGACTTAGTTTTTGTCAGTGATTTATGATTCTAACGAAGTCCATAGGGGCTGAAGATTTCAGCGACACCGTGGATCTGGGTTCCGGGGATGATTTCTAGTCTCTCCAGACTCAGTTTTTGTCAGTGATTTATGATTCTAACGAAGTCCATAGGGGCTGAAGATTTCAGCGTCACCGTGGATCTGGGTTCCGGGGATGATTTCTGGGTCTCTAGGGACGCAGTTTTTGTCAGTGATTTATGATTCTAACGAAGTCCATAGGGGCAGAAGATTTCAGCGTCACCGTGGATCTGGGTTCCGGGGATGATTTCTGGGTCTCTAGGGACTTAGTTTTTGTCAGTGATTTATGATTCTAACGAAGTCCATAGGGGCTGAAGATTTCAGCGACACCGTAGATCTGGGTTCCGGGGATGATTTCTGGGTCTCTAGGGACTCAGTTTTTGTCCGTGATTTATGATTCTAACGAAGTCCATAGGGGCTGAAGATTTCAGCGACACCGTGGATCTGGGTTCCGGGGATGATTTCTGGGTCTCTAGGGACTCAGTTTTTGTCACTGATTTATGATTCTAACGAAGTCCATAGGGGCTGAAGATTTCAGCGACACCGTAGATCTGGGTTCCGGGGATGATTTCTGGGTCTCTAGGGACTCAGTTTTTGTCCGTGATTTATGATTCTAACGAAGTCCATAGGGGCTGAAGATTTCAGCGACACCGTGGATCTGGGTTCCGGGGATGATTTCTGGTCTCTAAGGACTTAGTTTTTGTCAGTGATTTATGATTCTAACGAAGTCCATAGGGGCTGAAGATTTCAGCGACACCGTGGATCTGGGTTCCGGGGATGATTTCTAGTCTCTACAGACTCAGTTTTTGTCAGTGATTTATGATTCTAACGAAGTCCATAGGGGCTGAAGATTTCAGCGTCACCGTGGATCTGGGTTCCGGGGATGATTTCTGGGTCTCTAGGGACGCAGTTTTTGTCTTTGATTTATGAGTCTGACGTCGTCCATAGGGGCTGAAGATTTCAGCGTCACCGTGGATCTGGGTTCCGGGGATGATTTCTGGGTCTTTAGGGACTCAGTTTTTGTCTTTGATTTATGAGTCTGACGTCGTCCATAGGGGCTGAAGATTTCAGCGTCACCGTGGATCTGGGTTCCGGGGATGATTTCTGGGTCTCTAGGGACGCAGTTTTTGTCGGTGATTTATGATTCTAACGAAGTCCATAGGGGCTGAAGATTTCAGCGTCACCGTGGATCTGGGTTCCGGGGATGATTTCTGGGTCTCTAGGGACTCAGTTTTTGTCGGTGATTTATGATTCTAACGAAGTCCATAGGGGCTGAAGATTTCAGCGTCACCGTGGATCTGGGTTCCGGGGATGATTTCTGGGTCTCTAGGGACGCAGTTTTTGTCTTTGATTTATGAGTCTGACGTCGTCCATAGGGGCTGAAGATTTCAGCGTCACCATGGATCTGGGTTCCGGGGATGATTTCTGGGTCTCTAGGGACTCTGTTTTTGTCAGTGATTTATGATTCTAACGAAGTCCATAGGGGCTGAAGATTTCAGCGTCACCGTGGATCTGGGTTCCGGGGATGATTTCTGGGTCTCTAGGGACTCAGTTTTTGTCAGTGATTTATGATTCTAACGAAGTCCATAGGGGCTGAAGATTTCAGCGACACCGTAGATCTGGGTTCCGGGGATGATTTCTGGGTCTCTAGGGACTCAGTTTTTGTCCGTGATTTATGATTCTAACGAAGTCCATAGGGGCTGAAGATTTCAGCGACACCGTGGATCTGGGTTCCGGGGATGATTTCTGGTCTCTAAGGACTTAGTTTTTGTCAGTGATTTATGATTCTAACGAAGTCCATAGGGGCTGAAGATTTCAGCGACACCGTGGATCTGGGTTCCGGGGATGATTTCTGGTCTCTACAGACTCAGTTTTTGTCAGTGATTTATGATTCTAACGAAGTCCATAGGGGCTGAAGATTTCAGCGACACCGTAGATCTGGGTTCCGGGGATGATTTCTGGGTCTCTAGGGACTCAGTTTTTGTCCGTGATTTATGATTCTAACGAAGTCCATAGGGGCTGAAGATTTCAGCGACACCGTGGATCTGGGTTCCGGGGATGATTTCTGGTCTCTAAGGACTTAGTTTTTGTCAGTGATTTATGATTCTAACGAAGTCCATAGGGGCTGAAGATTTCAGCGTCACCATGGATCTGGGTTCCGGGGATGATTTTTGGGTCTCTAGGGACTCAGTTTTTGTCAGTGATTTATGATTCTAACGAAGTCCATAGGGGCTGAAGATTTCAGCGACACCGTGGATCTGGGTTCCGGGGATGATTTCTAGTCTCTCCAGACTCAGTTTTTGTCAGTGATTTATGATTCTAACGAAGTCCATAGGGGCTGAAGATTTCAGCGTCACCGTGGATCTGGGTTCCGGGGATGATTTCTGGGTCTCTAGGGACGCAGTTTTTGTCAGTGATTTATGATTCTAACGAAGTCCATAGGGGCAGAAGATTTCAGCGTCACCGTGGATCTGGGTTCCGGGGATGATTTCTGGGTCTCTAGGGACTTAGTTTTTGTCAGTGATTTATGATTCTAACGAAGTCCATAGGGGCTGAAGATTTCAGCGACACCGTAGATCTGGGTTCCGGGGATGATTTCTGGGTCTCTAGGGACTCAGTTTTTGTCTTTGATTTATGAGTCTGACGTCGTCCATAGGGGCTGAAGATTTCAGCGTCACCGTGGATCTGGGTTCCGGGGATGATTTCTGGGTCTCTAGGGACGCAGTTTTTGTCGGTGATTTATGATTCTAACGAAGTCCATAGGGGCTGAAGATTTCAGCGTCACCGTAGATCTGGGTTCCGGGGATGATTTCTGGGTCTTTAGGGACTCAGTTTTTGTCTTTGATTTATGAGTCTGACGTCGTCCATAGGGGCTGAAGATTTCAGCGTCACCGTGGATCTGGGTTCCGGGGATGATTTCTGGGTCTCTAGGGACGCAGTTTTTGTCGGTGATTTATGATTCTAACGAAGTCCATAGGGGCTGAAGATTTCAGCGTCACCGTGGATCTGGGTTCCGGGGATGATTTCTGGGTCTCTAGGGACTCAGTTTTTGTCGGTGATTTATGATTCTAACGAAGTCCATAGGGGCTGAAGATTTCAGCGACACCGTGGATCTGGGTTCCGGGGATGATTTCTAGTCTCTACAGACTCAGTTTTTGTCAGTGATTTATGATTCTAACGAAGTCCATAGGGGCTGAAGATTTCAGCGTCACCGTGGATCTGGGTTCCGGGGATGATTTCTGGGTCTCTAGGGACGCAGTTTTTGTCTTTGATTTATGAGTCTGACGTCGTCCATAGGGGCTGAAGATTTCAGCGTCACCGTGGATCTGGGTTCCGGGGATGATTTCTGGGTCTTTAGGGACTCAGTTTTTGTCTTTGATTTATGAGTCTGACGTCGTCCATAGGGGCTGAAGATTTCAGCGTCACCGTGGATCTGGGTTCCGGGGATGATTTCTGGGTCTTTAGGGACTCAGTTTTTGTCTTTGATTTATGAGTCTGACGTCGTCCATAGGGGCTGAAGATTTCAGCGTCACCGTGGATCTGGGTTCCGGGGATGATTTCTGGGTCTTTAGGGACTCAGTTTTTGTCTTTGATTTATGAGTCTGACGTCGTCCATAGGGGCTGAAGATTTCAGCGTCACCGTGGATCTGGGTTCCGGGGATGATTTCTGGGTCTCTAGGGACGCAGTTTTTGTCGGTGATTTATGATTCTAACGAAGTCCATAGGGGCTGAAGATTTCAGCGTCACCGTGGATCTGGGTTCCGGGGATGATTTCTGGGTCTCTAGGGACTCAGTTTTTGTCGGTGATTTATGATTCTAACGAAGTCCATAGGGGCTGAAGATTTCAGCGTCACCGTGGATCTGGGTTCCGGGGATGATTTCTGGGTCTCTAGGGAC
Organism: Populus alba x Populus glandulosa; assembly: GCA_033617975.1. Taxonomy (NCBI): domain Eukaryota; kingdom Viridiplantae; phylum Streptophyta; class Magnoliopsida; order Malpighiales; family Salicaceae; genus Populus; species Populus alba x Populus glandulosa. The sequence continues at coordinate 8,714,771 of CM066155.1, read as the reverse complement.
TCAGTTTTTGTCAGTGATTTATGATTCTAACGAAGTCCATAGGGGCTGAAGATTTCAGCGACACCGTAGATCTGGGTTCCGGGGATGATTTCTGGGTCTCTAGGGACTCAGTTTTTGTCCGTGATTTATGATTCTAACGAAGTCCATAGGGGCTGAAGATTTCAGCGACACCGTGGATCTGGGTTCCGGGGATGATTTCTAGTCTCTACAGACTCAGTTTTTGTCAGTGATTTATGATTCTAACGAAGTCCATAGGGGCTGAAGATTTCAGCGTCACCGTGGATCTGGGTTCCGGGGATGATTTCTGGGTCTCTAGGGACTCAGTTTTTGTCAGTGATTTATGATTCTAACGAAGTCCATAGGGGCTGAAGATTTCAGCGACACCGTAGATCTGGGTTCCGGGGATGATTTCTGGGTCTCTAGGGACTCAGTTTTTGTCCGTGATTTATGATTCTAACGAAGTCCATAGGGGCTGAAGATTTCAGCGACACCGTGGATCTGGGTTCCGGGGATGATTTCTGGTCTCTAAGGACTTAGTTTTTGTCAGTGATTTATGATTCTAACGAAGTCCATAGGGGCTGAAGATTTCAGCGACACCGTGGATCTGGGTTCCGGGGATGATTTCTAGTCTCTACAGACTCAGTTTTTGTCAGTGATTTATGATTCTAACGAAGTCCATAGGGGCTGAAGATTTCAGCGTCACCGTGGATCTGGGTTCCGGGGATGATTTCTGGGTCTCTAGGGACGCAGTTTTTGTCTTTGATTTATGAGTCTGACGTCGTCCATAGGGGCTGAAGATTTCAGCGTCACCGTGGATCTGGGTTCCGGGGATGATTTCTGGGTCTTTAGGGACTCAGTTTTTGTCTTTGATTTATGAGTCTGACGTCGTCCATAGGGGCTGAAGATTTCAGCGTCACCGTGGATCTGGGTTCCGGGGATGATTTCTGGGTCTCTAGGGACGCAGTTTTTGTCGGTGATTTATGATTCTAACGAAGTCCATAGGGGCTGAAGATTTCAGCGTCACCGTGGATCTGGGTTCCGGGGATGATTTCTGGGTCTCTAGGGACTCAGTTTTTGTCGGTGATTTATGATTCTAACGAAGTCCATAGGGGCTGAAGATTTCAGCGTCACCGTGGATCTGGGTTCCGGGGATGATTTCTGGGTCTCTAGGGACTCAGTTTTTGTCAGTGATTTATGATTCTAACGAAGTCCATAGGGGCTGAAGATTTCAGCGACACCGTAGATCTGGGTTCCGGGGATGATTTCTGGGTCTCTAGGGACTCAGTTTTTGTCCGTGATTTATGATTCTAACGAAGTCCATAGGGGCTGAAGATTTCAGCGACACCGTGGATCTGGGTTCCGGGGATGATTTCTAGTCTCTACAGACTCAGTTTTTGTCAGTGATTTATGATTCTAACGAAGTCCATAGGGGCTGAAGATTTCAGCGTCACCGTGGATCTGGGTTCCGGGGATGATTTCTGGGTCTCTAGGGACGCAGTTTTTGTCTTTGATTTATGAGTCTGACGTCGTCCATAGGGGCTGAAGATTTCAGCGTCACCGTGGATCTGGGTTCCGGGGATGATTTCTGGGTCTTTAGGGACTCAGTTTTTGTCTTTGATTTATGAGTCTGACGTCGTCCATAGGGGCTGAAGATTTCAGCGTCACCGTGGATCTGGGTTCCGGGGATGATTTCTGGGTCTCTAGGGACGCAGTTTTTGTCGGTGATTTATGATTCTAACGAAGTCCATAGGGGCTGAAGATTTCAGCGTCACCGTGGATCTGGGTTCCGGGGATGATTTCTGGGTCTCTAGGGACTCAGTTTTTGTCGGTGATTTATGATTCTAACGAAGTCCATAGGGGCTGAAGATTTCAGCGTCACCGTGGATCTGGGTTCCGGGGATGATTTCTGGGTCTCTAGGGACTCAGTTTTTGTCAGTGATTTATGATTCTAACGAAGTCCATAGGGGCTGAAGATTTCAGTGTCACCGTGGATCTGGGTTCCGGGGATGATTTCTGGGTCTCTAGGGACTCAGTTTTTGTCCGTGATTTATGATTCTAACGAAGTCCATAGGGGCTGAAGATTTCAGCGACACCGTGGATCTGGGTTCCGGGGATGATTTCTAGTCTCTACAGACTCAGTTTTTGTCAGTGATTTATGATTCTAACGAAGTCCATAGGGGCTGAAGATTTCAGCGTCACCGTGGATCTGGGTTCCGGGGATGATTTCTGGGTCTCTAGGGACTCAGTTTTTGTCAGTGATTTACGATTCTAACGAAGTCCATAGGGGCTGAAGATTTCAGCGACACCGTAGATCTGGGTTCCGGGGATGATTTCTGGTTCTCTAGGGACTCAGTTTTTGTCCGTGATTTATGATTCTAACGAAGTCCATAGGGGCTGAAGATTTCAGCGACACCGTGGATCTGGGTTCCGGGGATGATTTCTGGGTCTCTAGGGACTCAGTTTTTGTTAGTGATTTATGATTCTAACGAAGTCCATAGGGGCTGAAGATTTCAGCGACACCGTCGATCTGGGTTCCGGGGATGATTTCTGGGTCTCTAGGGACTCAGTTTTTGTCCGTGATTTATGATTCTAACGAAGTCCATAGGGGCTGAAGATTTCAGCGACACCGTGGATCTGGGTTCCGGGGATGATTTCTGGTCTCTAAGGACTTAGTTTTTGTCAGTGATTTATGATTCTAACGAAGTCCATAGGGGCTGAAGATTTCAGCGTCACCGTGGATCTGGGTTCCGGGGATGATTTTTGGGTCTCTAGGGACTCAGTTTTTGTCAGTGATTTATGATTCTAACGAAGTCCATAGGGGCTGAAGATTTCAGCGACACCGTGGATCTGGGTTCCGGGGATGATTTCTGGTCTCTACAGACTCAGTTTTTGTCAGTGATTTATGATTCTAACGAAGTCCATAGGGGCTGAAGATTTCAGCGTCACCGTGGATCTGGGTTCCGGGGATGATTTCTGGGTCTCTAGGGACTCAGTTTTTGTCAGTGATTTATGATTCTAACGAAGTCCATAGGGGCTGAAGATTTCAGCGTCACCGTGGATCTGGGTTCCGGGGATGATTTCTGGGTCTCTAGGGACTCAGTTTTTGTCTTTGATTTATGAGTCTGACGTCGTCCATAGGGGCTGAAGATTTCAGCGTCACCGTGGATCTGGGTTCCGGGGATGATTTCTGGGTCTCTAGGGACTCAGTTTTTGTCGGTGATTTACGATTCTAACGAAGTCCATAGGGGCTGAAGATTTCAGCGTCACCGTGGATCTGGGTTCCGGGGATGATTTCTGGGTCTCTAGGGACGCAGTTTTTGTCTTTGATTTATGAGTCTGACGTCGTCCATAGGGGCTGAAGATTTCAGCGTCACCGTAGATCTGGGTTCCGGGGATGATTTCTGGGTCTCTAGGGACTCAGTTTTTGTCCGTGATTTATGATTCTAACGAAGTCCATAGGGGCTGAAGATTTCAGCGACACCGTGGATCTGGGTTCCGGGGATGATTTCTGGTCTCTAAGGACTTAGTTTTTGTCAGTGATTTATGATTCTAACGAAGTCCATAGGGGCTGAAGATTTCAGCGACACCGTGGATCTGGGTTCCGGGGATGATTTCTAGTCTCTCCAGACTCAGTTTTTGTCAGTGATTTATGATTCTAACGAAGTCCATAGGGGCTGAAGATTTCAGCGTCACCGTGGATCTGGGTTCCGGGGATGATTTCTGGGTCTCTAGGGACGCAGTTTTTGTCAGTGATTTATGATTCTAACGAAGTCCATAGGGGCAGAAGATTTCAGCGTCACCGTGGATCTGGGTTCCGGGGATGATTTCTGGGTCTCTAGGGACTTAGTTTTTGTCAGTGATTTATGATTCTAACGAAGTCCATAGGGGCTGAAGATTTCAGCGACACCGTAGATCTGGGTTCCGGGGATGATTTCTGGGTCTCTAGGGACTCAGTTTTTGTCCGTGATTTATGATTCTAACGAAGTCCATAGGGGCTGAAGATTTCAGCGACACCGTGGATCTGGGTTCCGGGGATGATTTCTGGGTCTCTAGGGACTCAGTTTTTGTCAGTGATTTATGATTCTAACGAAGTCCATAGGGGCTGAAGATTTCAGCGACACCGTAGATCTGGGTTCCGGGGATGATTTCTGGGTCTCTAGGGACTCAGTTTTTGTCCGTGATTTATGATTCTAACGAAGTCCATAGGGGCTGAAGATTTCAGCGACACCGTGGATCTGGGTTCCGGGGATGATTTCTGGTCTCTAAGGACTTAGTTTTTGTCAGTGATTTATGATTCTAACGAAGTCCATAGGAGCTGAAGATTTCAGCGACACCGTGGATCTGGGTTCCGGGGATGATTTCTGGGTCTCTAGGGACTCAGTTTTTGTCCGTGATTTATGATTCTAACGAAGTCCATAGGGGCTGAAGATTTCAGCGACACCGTGGATCTGGGTTCCGGGGATGATTTCTGGTCTCTAAGGACTTAGTTTTTGTCAGTGATTTATGATTCTAACGAAGTCCATAGGGGCTGAAGATTTCAGCGACACCGTGGATCTGGGTTCCGGGGATGATTTCTAGTCTCTACAGACTCAGTTTTTGTCAGTGATTTATGATTCTAACGAAGTCCATAGGGGCTGAAGATTTCAGCGTCACCGTGGATCTGGGTTCCGGGGATGATTTCTGGGTCTCTAGGGACGCAGTTTTTGTCTTTGATTTATGAGTCTGACGTCGTCCATAGGGGCTGAAGATTTCAGCGTCACCGTGGATCTGGGTTCCGGGGATGATTTCTGGGTCTTTAGGGACTCAGTTTTTGTCTTTGATTTATGAGTCTGACGTCGTCCATAGGGGCTGAAGATTTCAGCGTCACCGTGGATCTGGGTTCCGGGGATGATTTCTGGGTCTCTAGGGACGCAGTTTTTGTCGGTGATTTATGATTCTAACGAAGTCCATAGGGGCTGAAGATTTCAGCGTCACCGTGGATCTGGGTTCCGGGGATGATTTCTGGGTCTCTAGGGACTCAGTTTTTGTCGGTGATTTATGATTCTAACGAAGTCCATAGGGGCTGAAGATTTCAGCGTCACCGTGGATCTGGGTTCCGGGGATGATTTCTGGGTCTCTAGGGACGCAGTTTTTGTCTTTGATTTATGAGTCTGACGTCGTCCATAGGGGCTGAAGATTTCAGCGTCACCATGGATCTGGGTTCCGGGGATGATTTCTGGGTCTCTAGGGACTCAGTTTTTGTCTTTGATTTATGAGTCTGACGTCGTCCATAGGGGCTGAAGATTTCAGCGTCACCGTGGATCTGGGTTCCGGGGATGATTTCTGGGTCTCTAGGGACTCAGTTTTTGTCGGTGATTTACGATTCTAACGAAGTCCATAGGGGCTGAAGATTTCAGCGTCACCGTGGATCTGGGTTCCGGGGATGATTTCTGGGTCTCTAGGGACGCAGTTTTTGTCTTTGATTTATGAGTCTGACGTCGTCCATAGGGGCTGAAGATTTCAGCGTCACCGTAGATCTGGGTTCCGGGGATGATTTCTGGGTCTCTAGGGACTCAGTTTTTGTCCGTGATTTATGATTCTAACGAAGTCCATAGGGGCTGAAGATTTCAGCGACACCGTGGATCTGGGTTCCGGGGATGATTTCTGGTCTCTAAGGACTTAGTTTTTGTCAGTGATTTATGATTCTAACGAAGTCCATAGGGGCTGAAGATTTCAGCGACACCGTGGATCTGGGTTCCGGGGATGATTTCTAGTCTCTCCAGACTCAGTTTTTGTCAGTGATTTATGATTCTAACGAAGTCCATAGGGGCTGAAGATTTCAGCGTCACCGTGGATCTGGGTTCCGGGGATGATTTCTGGGTCTCTAGGGACGCAGTTTTTGTCAGTGATTTATGATTCTAACGAAGTCCATAGGGGCAGAAGATTTCAGCGTCACCGTGGATCTGGGTTCCGGGGATGATTTCTGGGTCTCTAGGGACTTAGTTTTTGTCAGTGATTTATGATTCTAACGAAGTCCATAGGGGCTGAAGATTTCAGCGACACCGTAGATCTGGGTTCCGGGGATGATTTCTGGGTCTCTAGGGACTCAGTTTTTGTCCGTGATTTATGATTCTAACGAAGTCCATAGGGGCTGAAGATTTCAGCGACACCGTGGATCTGGGTTCCGGGGATGATTTCTGGGTCTCTAGGGACTCAGTTTTTGTCAGTGATTTATGATTCTAACGAAGTCCATAGGGGCTGAAGATTTCAGCGACACCGTAGATCTGGGTTCCGGGGATGATTTCTGGGTCTCTAGGGACTCAGTTTTTGTCCGTGATTTATGATTCTAACGAAGTCCATAGGGGCTGAAGATTTCAGCGACACCGTGGATCTGGGTTCCGGGGATGATTTCTGGTCTCTAAGGACTTAGTTTTTGTCAGTGATTTATGATTCTAACGAAGTCCATAGGGGCTGAAGATTTCAGCGACACCGTGGATCTGGGTTCCGGGGATGATTTCTGGGTCTCTAGGGACTCAGTTTTTGTCCGTGATTTATGATTCTAACGAAGTCCATAGGGGCTGAAGATTTCAGCGACACCGTGGATCTGGGTTCCGGGGATGATTTCTGGTCTCTAAGGACTTAGTTTTTGTCAGTGATTTATGATTCTAACGAAGTCCATAGGGGCTGAAGATTTCAGCGACACCGTGGATCTGGGTTCCGGGGATGATTTCTAGTCTCTACAGACTCAGTTTTTGTCAGTGATTTATGATTCTAACGAAGTCCATAGGGGCTGAAGATTTCAGCGTCACCGTGGATCTGGGTTCCGGGGATGATTTCTGGGTCTCTAGGGACGCAGTTTTTGTCTTTGATTTATGAGTCTGACGTCGTCCATAGGGGCTGAAGATTTCAGCGTCACCGTGGATCTGGGTTCCGGGGATGATTTCTGGGTCTTTAGGGACTCAGTTTTTGTCTTTGATTTATGAGTCTGACGTCGTCCATAGGGGCTGAAGATTTCAGCGTCACCGTGGATCTGGGTTCCGGGGATGATTTCTGGGTCTCTAGGGACGCAGTTTTTGTCGGTGATTTATGATTCTAACGAAGTCCATAGGGGCTGAAGATTTCAGCGTCACCGTGGATCTGGGTTCCGGGGATGATTTCTGGGTCTCTAGGGACTCAGTTTTTGTCGGTGATTTATGATTCTAACGAAGTCCATAGGGGCTGAAGATTTCAGCGTCACCGTGGATCTGGGTTCCGGGGATGATTTCTGGGTCTCTAGGGACGCAGTTTTTGTCTTTGATTTATGAGTCTGACGTCGTCCATAGGGGCTGAAGATTTCAGCGTCACCATGGATCTGGGTTCCGGGGATGATTTCTGGGTCTCTAGGGACTCAGTTTTTGTCTTTGATTTATGAGTCTGACGTCGTCCATAGGGGCTGAAGATTTCAGCGTCACCGTGGATCTGGGTTCCGGGGATGATTTCTGGGTCTCTAGGGACTCAGTTTTTGTCGGTGATTTACGATTCTAACGAAGTCCATAGGGGCTGAAGATTTCAGCGTCACCGTGGATCTGGGTTCCGGGGATGATTTCTGGGTCTCTAGGGACGCAGTTTTTGTCTTTGATTTATGAGTCTGACGTCGTCCATAGGGGCTGAAGATTTCAGCGTCACCGTAGATCTGGGTTCCGGGGATGATTTCTGGGTCTCTAGGGACTCAGTTTTTGTCCGTGATTTATGATTCTAACGAAGTCCATAGGGGCTGAAGATTTCAGCGACACCGTGGATCTGGGTTCCGGGGATGATTTCTGGTCTCTAAGGACTTAGTTTTTGTCAGTGATTTATGATTCTAACGAAGTCCATAGGGGCTGAAGATTTCAGCGACACCGTGGATCTGGGTTCCGGGGATGATTTCTAGTCTCTCCAGACTCAGTTTTTGTCAGTGATTTATGATTCTAACGAAGTCCATAGGGGCTGAAGATTTCAGCGTCACCGTGGATCTGGGTTCCGGGGATGATTTCTGGGTCTCTAGGGACGCAGTTTTTGTCAGTGATTTATGATTCTAACGAAGTCCATAGGGGCAGAAGATTTCAGCGTCACCGTGGATCTGGGTTCCGGGGATGATTTCTGGGTCTCTAGGGACTTAGTTTTTGTCAGTGATTTATGATTCTAACGAAGTCCATAGGGGCTGAAGATTTCAGCGACACCGTAGATCTGGGTTCCGGGGATGATTTCTGGGTCTCTAGGGACTCAGTTTTTGTCCGTGATTTATGATTCTAACGAAGTCCATAGGGGCTGAAGATTTCAGCGACACCGTGGATCTGGGTTCCGGGGATGATTTCTGGGTCTCTAGGGACTCAGTTTTTGTCAGTGATTTATGATTCTAACGAAGTCCATAGGGGCTGAAGATTTCAGCGACACCGTAGATCTGGGTTCCGGGGATGATTTCTGGGTCTCTAGGGACTCAGTTTTTGTCCGTGATTTATGATTCTAACGAAGTCCATAGGGGCTGAAGATTTCAGCGACACCGTGGATCTGGGTTCCGGGGATGATTTCTGGTCTCTAAGGACTTAGTTTTTGTCAGTGATTTATGATTCTAACGAAGTCCATAGGGGCTGAAGATTTCAGCGACACCGTGGATCTGGGTTCCGGGGATGATTTCTGGGTCTCTAGGGACTCAGTTTTTGTCCGTGATTTATGATTCTAACGAAGTCCATAGGGGCTGAAGATTTCAGCGACACCGTGGATCTGGGTTCCGGGGATGATTTCTGGTCTCTAAGGACTTAGTTTTTGTCAGTGATTTATGATTCTAACGAAGTCCATAGGGGCTGAAGATTTCAGCGACACCGTGGATCTGGGTTCCGGGGATGATTTCTAGTCTCTACAGACTCAGTTTTTGTCAGTGATTTATGATTCTAACGAAGTCCATAGGGGCTGAAGATTTCAGCGTCACCGTGGATCTGGGTTCCGGGGATGATTTCTGGGTCTCTAGGGACGCAGTTTTTGTCTTTGATTTATGAGTCTGACGTCGTCCATAGGGGCTGAAGATTTCAGCGTCACCGTGGATCTGGGTTCCGGGGATGATTTCTGGGTCTTTAGGGACTCAGTTTTTGTCTTTGATTTATGAGTCTGACGTCGTCCATAGGGGCTGAAGATTTCAGCGTCACCGTGGATCTGGGTTCCGGGGATGATTTCTGGGTCTCTAGGGACGCAGTTTTTGTCGGTGATTTATGATTCTAACGAAGTCCATAGGGGCTGAAGATTTCAGCGTCACCGTGGATCTGGGTTCCGGGGATGATTTCTGGGTCTCTAGGGACTCAGTTTTTGTCGGTGATTTATGATTCTAACGAAGTCCATAGGGGCTGAAGATTTCAGCGTCACCGTGGATCTGGGTTCCGGGGATGATTTCTGGGTCTCTAGGGACGCAGTTTTTGTCTTTGATTTATGAGTCTGACGTCGTCCATAGGGGCTGAAGATTTCAGCGTCACCATGGATCTGGGTTCCGGGGATGATTTCTGGGTCTCTAGGGACTCAGTTTTTGTCTTTGATTTATGAGTCTGACGTCGTCCATAGGGGCTGAAGATTTCAGCGTCACCGTGGATCTGGGTTCCGGGGATGATTTCTGGGTCTCTAGGGACTCAGTTTTTGTCGGTGATTTACGATTCTAACGAAGTCCATAGGGGCTGAAGATTTCAGCGTCACCGTGGATCTGGGTTCCGGGGATGATTTCTGGGTCTCTAGGGACGCAGTTTTTGTCTTTGATTTATGAGTCTGACGTCGTCCATAGGGGCTGAAGATTTCAGCGTCACCGTAGATCTGGGTTCCGGGGATGATTTCTGGGTCTCTAGGGACTCAGTTTTTGTCCGTGATTTATGATTCTAACGAAGTCCATAGGGGCTGAAGATTTCAGCGACACCGTGGATCTGGGTTCCGGGGATGATTTCTGGTCTCTAAGGACTTAGTTTTTGTCAGTGATTTATGATTCTAACGAAGTCCATAGGGGCTGAAGATTTCAGCGACACCGTGGATCTGGGTTCCGGGGATGATTTCTAGTCTCTCCAGACTCAGTTTTTGTCAGTGATTTATGATTCTAACGAAGTCCATAGGGGCTGAAGATTTCAGCGTCACCGTGGATCTGGGTTCCGGGGATGATTTCTGGGTCTCTAGGGACGCAGTTTTTGTCAGTGATTTATGATTCTAACGAAGTCCATAGGGGCAGAAGATTTCAGCGTCACCGTGGATCTGGGTTCCGGGGATGATTTCTGGGTCTCTAGGGACTTAGTTTTTGTCAGTGATTTATGATTCTAACGAAGTCCATAGGGGCTGAAGATTTCAGCGACACCGTAGATCTGGGTTCCGGGGATGATTTCTGGGTCTCTAGGGACTCAGTTTTTGTCCGTGATTTATGATTCTAACGAAGTCCATAGGGGCTGAAGATTTCAGCGACACCGTGGATCTGGGTTCCGGGGATGATTTCTGGGTCTCTAGGGACTCAGTTTTTGTCAGTGATTTATGATTCTAACGAAGTCCATAGGGGCTGAAGATTTCAGCGACACCGTAGATCTGGGTTCCGGGGATGATTTCTGGGTCTCTAGGGACTCAGTTTTTGTCCGTGATTTATGATTCTAACGAAGTCCATAGGGGCTGAAGATTTCAGCGACACCGTGGATCTGGGTTCCGGGGATGATTTCTGGTCTCTAAGGACTTAGTTTTTGTCAGTGATTTATGATTCTAACGAAGTCCATAGGGGCTGAAGATTTCAGCGACACCGTGGATCTGGGTTCCGGGGATGATTTCTGGGTCTCTAGGGACTCAGTTTTTGTCCGTGATTTATGATTCTAACGAAGTCCATAGGGGCTGAAGATTTCAGCGACACCGTGGATCTGGGTTCCGGGGATGATTTCTGGTCTCTAAGGACTTAGTTTTTGTCAGTGATTTATGATTCTAACGAAGTCCATAGGGGCTGAAGATTTCAGCGACACCGTGGATCTGGGTTCCGGGGATGATTTCTAGTCTCTACAGACTCAGTTTTTGTCAGTGATTTATGATTCTAACGAAGTCCATAGGGGCTGAAGATTTCAGCGTCACCGTGGATCTGGGTTCCGGGGATGATTTCTGGGTCTCTAGGGACGCAGTTTTTGTCTTTGATTTATGAGTCTGACGTCGTCCATAGGGGCTGAAGATTTCAGCGTCACCGTGGATCTGGGTTCCGGGGATGATTTCTGGGTCTTTAGGGACTCAGTTTTTGTCTTTGATTTATGAGTCTGACGTCGTCCATAGGGGCTGAAGATTTCAGCGTCACCGTGGATCTGGGTTCCGGGGATGATTTCTGGGTCTCTAGGGACGCAGTTTTTGTCGGTGATTTATGATTCTAACGAAGTCCATAGGGGCTGAAGATTTCAGCGTCACCGTGGATCTGGGTTCCGGGGATGATTTCTGGGTCTCTAGGGACTCAGTTTTTGTCGGTGATTTATGATTCTAACGAAGTCCATAGGGGCTGAAGATTTCAGCGTCACCGTGGATCTGGGTTCCGGGGATGATTTCTGGGTCTCTAGGGACGCAGTTTTTGTCTTTGATTTATGAGTCTGACGTCGTCCATAGGGGCTGAAGATTTCAGCGTCACCATGGATCTGGGTTCCGGGGATGATTTCTGGGTCTCTAGGGACTCAGTTTTTGTCAGTGATTTATGATTCTAACGAAGTCCATAGGGGCTGAAGATTTCAGCGTCACCGTGGATCTGGGTTCCGGGGATGATTTCTGGGTCTCTAGGGACTCAGTTTTTGTCAGTGATTTATGATTCTAACGAAGTCCATAGGGGCTGAAGATTTCAGCGACACCGTAGATCTGGGTTCCGGGGATGATTTCTGGGTCTCTAGGGACGCAGTTTTTGTCTTTGATTTATGAGTCTGACGTCGTCCATAGGGGCTGAAGATTTCAGCGTCACCATGGATCTGGGTTCCGGGGATGATTTCTGGGTCTCTAGGGACTCAGTTTTTGTCTTTGATTTATGAGTCTGACGTCGTCCATAGGGGCTGAAGATTTCAGCGTCACCGTGGATCTGGGTTCCGGGGATGATTTCTGGGTCTCTAGGGACTCAGTTTTTGTCGGTGATTTACGATTCTAACGAAGTCCATAGGGGCTGAAGATTTCAGCGTCACCGTGGATCTGGGTTCCGGGGATGATTTCTGGGTCTCTAGGGACGCAGTTTTTGTCTTTGATTTATGAGTCTGACGTCGTCCATAGGGGCTGAAGATTTCAGCGTCACCGTAGATCTGGGTTCCGGGGATGATTTCTGGGTCTCTAGGGACTCAGTTTTTGTCCGTGATTTATGATTCTAACGAAGTCCATAGGGGCTGAAGATTTCAGCGACACCGTGGATCTGGGTTCCGGGGATGATTTCTGGTCTCTAAGGACTTAGTTTTTGTCAGTGATTTATGATTCTAACGAAGTCCATAGGGGCTGAAGATTTCAGCGACACCGTGGATCTGGGTTCCGGGGATGATTTCTAGTCTCTCCAGACTCAGTTTTTGTCAGTGATTTATGATTCTAACGAAGTCCATAGGGGCTGAAGATTTCAGCGTCACCGTGGATCTGGGTTCCGGGGATGATTTCTGGGTCTCTAGGGACGCAGTTTTTGTCAGTGATTTATGATTCTAACGAAGTCCATAGGGGCAGAAGATTTCAGCGTCACCGTGGATCTGGGTTCCGGGGATGATTTCTGGGTCTCTAGGGACTTAGTTTTTGTCAGTGATTTATGATTCTAACGAAGTCCATAGGGGCTGAAGATTTCAGCGACACCGTAGATCTGGGTTCCGGGGATGATTTCTGGGTCTCTAGGGACTCAGTTTTTGTCCGTGATTTATGATTCTAACGAAGTCCATAGGGGCTGAAGATTTCAGCGACACCGTGGATCTGGGTTCCGGGGATGATTTCTGGGTCTCTAGGGACTCAGTTTTTGTCAGTGATTTATGATTCTAACGAAGTCCATAGGGGCTGAAGATTTCAGCGACACCGTAGATCTGGGTTCCGGGGATGATTTCTGGGTCTCTAGGGACTCAGTTTTTGTCCGTGATTTATGATTCTAACGAAGTCCATAGGGGCTGAAGATTTCAGCGACACCGTGGATCTGGGTTCCGGGGATGATTTCTGGTCTCTAAGGACTTAGTTTTTGTCAGTGATTTATGATTCTAACGAAGTCCATAGGGGCTGAAGATTTCAGCGACACCGTGGATCTGGGTTCCGGGGATGATTTCTGGGTCTCTAGGGACTCAGTTTTTGTCCGTGATTTATGATTCTAACGAAGTCCATAGGGGCTGAAGATTTCAGCGACACCGTGGATCTGGGTTCCGGGGATGATTTCTGGTCTCTAAGGACTTAGTTTTTGTCAGTGATTTATGATTCTAACGAAGTCCATAGGGGCTGAAGATTTCAGCGACACCGTGGATCTGGGTTCCGGGGATGATTTCTAGTCTCTACAGACTCAGTTTTTGTCAGTGATTTATGATTCTAACGAAGTCCATAGGGGCTGAAGATTTCAGCGTCACCGTGGATCTGGGTTCCGGGGATGATTTCTGGGTCTCTAGGGACGCAGTTTTTGTCTTTGATTTATGAGTCTGACGTCGTCCATAGGGGCTGAAGATTTCAGCGTCACCGTGGATCTGGGTTCCGGGGATGATTTCTGGGTCTTTAGGGACTCAGTTTTTGTCTTTGATTTATGAGTCTGACGTCGTCCATAGGGGCTGAAGATTTCAGCTTCACCGTGGATCTGGGTTCCGGGGATGATTTCTGGGTCTCTAGGGACGCAGTTTTTGTCGGTGATTTATGATTCTAACGAAGTCCATAGGGGCTGAAGATTTCAGCGTCACCGTGGATCTGGGTTCCGGGGATGATTTCTGGGTCTCTAGGGACTCAGTTTTTGTCGGTGATTTATGATTCTAACGAAGTCCATAGGGGCTGAAGATTTCAGCGTCACCGTGGATCTGGGTTCCGGGGATGATTTCTGGGTCTCTAGGGACGCAGTTTTTGTCTTTGATTTATGAGTCTGACGTCGTCCATAGGGGCTGAAGATTTCAGCGTCACCATGGATCTGGGTTCCGGGGATGATTTCTGGGTCTCTAGGGACTCAGTTTTTGTCAGTGATTTATGATTCTAACGAAGTCCATAGGGGCTGAAGATTTCAGCGTCACCGTGGATCTGGGTTCCGGGGATGATTTCTGGGTCTCTAGGGACTCAGTTTTTGTCAGTGATTTATGATTCTAACGAAGTCCATAGGGGCTGAAGATTTCAGCGACACCGTAGATCTGGGTTCCGGGGATGATTTCTGGGTCTCTAGGGACTCAGTTTTTGTCCGTGATTTATGATTCTAACGAAGTCCATAGGGGCTGAAGATTTCAGCGACACCGTGGATCTGGGTTCCGGGGATAATTTCTGGTCTCTAAGGACTTAGTTTTTGTCAGTGATTTATGATTCTAACGAAGTCCATAGGGGCTGAAGATTTCAGCGACACCGTGGATCTGGGTTCCGGGGATGATTTCTGGTCTCTACAGACTCAGTTTTTGTCAGTGATTTATGATTCTAACGAAGTCCATAGGGGCTGAAGATTTCAGCGACACCGTAGATCTGGGTTCCGGGGATGATTTCTGGGTCTCTAGGGACTCAGTTTTTGTCGGTGATTTATGAGTCTGACGTCGTCCATAGGGGCTGAAGATTTCAGCGTCACCGTGGATCTGGGTTCCGGGGATGATTTCTGGGTCTTTAGGGACTCAGTTTTTGTCTTTGATTTATGAGTCTGACGTCGTCCATAGGGGCTGAAGATTTCAGCGTCACCGTGGATCTGGGTTCCGGGGATGATTTCTAGTCTCTACAGACTCAGTTTTTGTCAGTGATTTATGATTCTAACGAAGTCCATAGGGGCTGAAGATTTCAGCGTCACCGTGGATCTGGGTTCCGGGGATGATTTCTGGGTCTCTAGGGACGCAGTTTTTGTCAGTGATTTATGATTCTAACGAAGTCCATAGGGGCAGAAGATTTCAGCGTCACCGTGGATCTGGGTTCCGGGGATGATTTCTGGGTCTCTAGGGACTTAGTTTTTGTCAGTGATTTATGATTCTAACGAAGTCCATAGGGGCTGAAGATTTCAGCGACACCGTAGATCTGGGTTCCGGGGATGATTTCTGGGTCTCTAGGGACTCAGTTTTTGTCCGTGATTTATGATTCTAACGAAGTCCATAGGGGCTGAAGATTTCAGCGACACCGTGGATCTGGGTTCCGGGGATGATTTCTGGGTCTCTAGGGACTCAGTTTTTGTCAGTGATTTATGATTCTAACGAAGTCCATAGGGGCTGAAGATTTCAGCGACACCGTAGATCTGGGTTCCGGGGATGATTTCTGGGTCTCTAGGGACTCAGTTTTTGTCCGTGATTTATGATTCTAACGAAGTCCATAGGGGCTGAAGATTTCAGCGACACCGTGGATCTGGGTTCCGGGGATGATTTCTGGTCTCTAAGGACTTAGTTTTTGTCAGTGATTTATGATTCTAATGAAGTCCATAGGGGCTGAAGATTTCAGCGACACCGTGGATCTGGGTTCCGGGGATGATTTCTAGTCTCTACAGACTCAGTTTTTGTCAGTGATTTATGATTCTAACGAAGTCCATAGGGGCTGAAGATTTCAGCGTCACCGTGGATCTGGGTTCCGGGGATGATTTCTGGGTCTCTAGGGACGCAGTTTTTGTCTTTGATTTATGAGTCTGACGTCGTCCATAGGGGCTGAAGATTTCAGCGTCACCGTGGATCTGGGTTCCGGGGATGATTTCTGGGTCTCTAGGGACTCAGTTTTTGTCTTTGATTTATGAGTCTGACGTCGTCCATAGGGGCTGAAGATTTCAGCGTCACCGTGGATCTGGGTTCCGGGGATGATTTCTGGGTCTCTAGGGACGCAGTTTTTGTCGGTGATTTATGATTCTAACGAAGTCCATAGGGGCTGAAGATTTCAGCGTCACCGTGGATCTGGGTTCCGGGGATGATTTCTGGGTCTCTAGGGACTCAGTTTTTGTCGGTGATTTATGATTCTAACGAAGTCCATAGGGGCTGAAGATTTCAGCGTCACCGTGGATCTGGGTTCCGGGGATGATTTCTGGGTCTCTAGGGACGCAGTTTTTGTCTTTGATTTATGAGTCTGACGTCGTCCATAGGGGCTGAAGATTTCAGCGTCACCATGGATCTGGGTTCCGGGGATGATTTCTGGGTCTCTAGGGACTCAGTTTTTGTCAGTGATTTATGATTCTAACGAAGTCCATAGGGGCTGAAGATTTCAGCGTCACCGTGGATCTGGGTTCCGGGGATGATTTCTGGGTCTCTAGGGACTCAGTTTTTGTCAGTGATTTATGATTCTAACGAAGTCCATAGGGGCTGAAGATTTCAGCGACACCGTAGATCTGGGTTCCGGGGATGATTTCTGGGTCTCTAGGGACTCAGTTTTTGTCCGTGATTTATGATTCTAACGAAGTCCATAGGGGCTGAAGATTTCAGCGACACCGTGGATCTGGGTTCCGGGGATGATTTCTGGTCTCTAAGGACTTAGTTTTTGTCAGTGATTTATGATTCTAACGAAGTCCATAGGGGCTGAAGATTTCAGCGACACCGTGGATCTGGGTTCCGGGGATGATTTCTGGTCTCTACAGACTCAGTTTTTGTCAGTGATTTATGATTCTAACGAAGTCCATAGGGGCTGAAGATTTCAGCGTCACCGTGGATCTGGGTTCCGGGGATGATTTCTGGGTCTCTAGGGACGCAGTTTTTGTCTTTGATTTATGAGTCTGACGTCGTCCATAGGGGCTGAAGATTTCAGCGTCACCATGGATCTGGGTTCCGGGGATGATTTCTGGGTCTCTAGGGACTCAGTTTTTGTCAGTGATTTATGATTCTAACGAAGTCCATAGGGGCTGAAGATTTCAGCGTCACCGTGGATCTGGGTTCCGGGGATGATTTCTGGGTCTCTAGGGACTCAGTTTTTGTCAGTGATTTATGATTCTAACGAAGTCCATAGGGGCTGAAGATTTCAGCGACACCGTGGATCTGGGTTCCGGGGATGATTTCTGGGTCTCTAGGGACGCAGTTTTTGTCGGTGATTTATGATTCTAACGAAGTCCATAGGGGCTGAAGATTTCAGCGTCACCGTGGATCTGGGTTCCGGGGATGATTTCTGGGTCTCTAGGGACTCAGTTTTTGTCGGTGATTTATGATTCTAACGAAGTCCATAGGGGCTGAAGATTTCAGCGTCACCGTGGATCTGGGTTCCGGGGATGATTTCTGGGTCTCTAGGGACGCAGTTTTTGTCTTTGATTTATGAGTCTGACGTCGTCCATAGGGGCTGAAGATTTCAGCGTCACCCTGGATCTGGGTTCCGGGGATGATTTCTGGGTCTCTAGGGACTCAGTTTTTGTCAGTGAATTATGATTCTAACGAAGTCCATAGGGGCTGAAGATTTCAGCGTCACCGTGGATCTGGGTTCCGGGGATGATTTCTGGGTCTCTAGGGACTCAGTTTTTGTCAGTGATTTATGATTCTAACGAAGTCCATAGGGGCTGAAGATTTCAGCGACACCGTAGATCTGGGTTCCGGGGATGATTTCTGGGTCTCTAGGGACTCAGTTTTTGTCCGTGATTTATGATTCTAACGAAGTCCATAGGGGCTGAAGATTTCAGCGACACCGTGGATCTAGGTTCCGGGGATGATTTCTGGTCTCTAAGGACTTAGTTTTTGTCAGTGATTTATGATTCTAACGAAGTCCATAGGGGCTGAAGATTTCAGCGACACCGTGGATCTGGGTTCCGGGGATGATTTCTGGTCTCTACAGACTCAGTTTTTGTCAGTGATTTATGATTCTAACGAAGTCCATAGGGGCTGAAGATTTCAGCGTCACCGTGGATCTGGGTTCCGGGGATGATTTCTGGGTCTCTAGGGACGCAGTTTTTGTCTTTGATTTATGAGTCTGACGTCGTCCATAGGGGCTGAAGATTTCAGCGTCACCATGGATCTGGGTTCCGGGGATGATTTCTGGGTCTCTAGGGACTCAGTTTTTGTCAGTGATTTATGATTCTAACGAAGTCCATAGGGGCTGAAGATTTCAGCGTCACCGTGGATCTGGGTTCCGGGGATGATTTCTGGGTCTCTAGGGACTCAGTTTTTGTCAGTGATTTATGATTCTAACGAAGTCCATAGGGGCTGAAGATTTCAGCGTCACCGTGGATCTGGGTTCCGGGGATGATTTCTGGGTCTCTAGGGACGCAGTTTTTGTCTTTGATTTATGAGTCTGACGTCGTCCATAGGGGCTGAAGATTTCAGCGTCACCGTGGATCTGGGTTCCGGGGATGATTTCTGGGTCTCTAGGGACTCAGTTTTTGTCTTTGATTTATGAGTCTGACGTCGTCCATAGGGGCTGAAGATTTCAGCGTCACCGTGGATCTGGGTTCCGGGGATGATTTCTGGGTCTCTAGGGACGCAGTTTTTGTCGGTGATTTATGATTCTAACGAAGTCCATAGGGGCTGAAGATTTCAGCGTCACCGTGGATCTGGGTTCCGGGGATGATTTCTGGGTCTCTAGGGACTCAGTTTTTGTCGGTGATTTATGATTCTAACGAAGTCCATAGGGGCTGAAGATTTCAGCGTCACCGTGGATCTGGGTTCCGGGGATGATTTCTGGGTCTCTAGGGACGCAGTTTTTGTCTTTGATTTATGAGTCTGACGTCGTCCATAGGGGCTGAAGATTTCAGCGTCACCATGGATCTGGGTTCCGGGGATGATTTCTGGGTCTCTAGGGACTCAGTTTTTGTCAGTGATTTATGATTCTAACGAAGTCCATAGGGGCTGAAGATTTCAGCGTCACCGTGGATCTGGGTTCCGGGGATGATTTCTGGGTCTCTAGGGACTCAGTTTTTGTCAGTGATTTATGATTCTAACGAAGTCCATAGGGGCTGAAGATTTCAGCGACACCGTAGATCTGGGTTCCGGGGATGATTTCTGGGTCTCTAGGGACTCAGTTTTTGTCCGTGATTTATGATTCTAACGAAGTCCATAGGGGCTGAAGATTTCAGCGACACCGTGGATCTGGGTTCCGGGGATGATTTCTGGTCTCTAAGGACTTAGTTTTTGTCAGTGATTTATGATTCTAACGAAGTCCATAGGGGCTGAAGATTTCAGCGACACCGTGGATCTGGGTTCCGGGGATGATTTCTGGTCTCTACAGACTCAGTTTTTGTCAGTGATTTATGATTCTAACGAAGTCCATAGGGGCTGAAGATTTCAGCGTCACCGTGGATCTGGGTTCCGGGGATGATTTCTGGGTCTCTAGGGACGCAGTTTTTGTCTTTGATTTATGAGTCTGACGTCGTCCATAGGGGCTGAAGATTTCAGCGTCACCATGGATCTGGGTTCCGGGGATGATTTCTGGGTCTCTAGGGACTCAGTTTTTGTCAGTGATTTATGATTCTAACGAAGTCCATAGGGGCTGAAGATTTCAGCGTCACCGTGGATCTGGGTTCCGGGGATGATTTCTGGGTCTCTAGGGACTCAGTTTTTGTCAGTGATTTATGATTCTAACGAAGTCCATAGGGGCTGAAGATTTCAGCGACACCGTGGATCTGGGTTCCGGGGATGATTTCTGGGTCTCTAGGGACGCAGTTTTTGTCGGTGATTTATGATTCTAACGAAGTCCATAGGGGCTGAAGATTTCAGCGTCACCGTGGATCTGGGTTCCGGGGATGATTTCTGGGTCTCTAGGGACTCAGTTTTTGTCGGTGATTTATGATTCTAACGAAGTCCATAGGGGCTGAAGATTTCAGCGTCACCGTGGATCTGGGTTCCGGGGATGATTTCTGGGTCTCTAGGGACGCAGTTTTTGTCTTTGATTTATGAGTCTGACGTCGTCCATAGGGGCTGAAGATTTCAGCGTCACCCTGGATCTGGGTTCCGGGGATGATTTCTGGGTCTCTAGGGACTCAGTTTTTGTCAGTGAATTATGATTCTAACGAAGTCCATAGGGGCTGAAGATTTCAGCGTCACCGTGGATCTGGGTTCCGGGGATGATTTCTGGGTCTCTAGGGACTCAGTTTTTGTCAGTGATTTATGATTCTAACGAAGTCCATAGGGGCTGAAGATTTCAGCGACACCGTAGATCTGGGTTCCGGGGATGATTTCTGGGTCTCTAGGGACTCAGTTTTTGTCCGTGATTTATGATTCTAACGAAGTCCATAGGGGCTGAAGATTTCAGCGACACCGTGGATCTAGGTTCCGGGGATGATTTCTGGTCTCTAAGGACTTAGTTTTTGTCAGTGATTTATGATTCTAACGAAGTCCATAGGGGCTGAAGATTTCAGCGACACCGTGGATCTGGGTTCCGGGGATGATTTCTGGTCTCTACAGACTCAGTTTTTGTCAGTGATTTATGATTCTAACGAAGTCCATAGGGGCTGAAGATTTCAGCGTCACCGTGGATCTGGGTTCCGGGGATGATTTCTGGGTCTCTAGGGACGCAGTTTTTGTCTTTGATTTATGAGTCTGACGTCGTCCATAGGGGCTGAAGATTTCAGCGTCACCATGGATCTGGGTTCCGGGGATGATTTCTGGGTCTCTAGGGACTCAGTTTTTGTCAGTGATTTATGATTCTAACGAAGTCCATAGGGGCTGAAGATTTCAGCGTCACCGTGGATCTGGGTTCCGGGGATGATTTCTGGGTCTCTAGGGACTCAGTTTTTGTCAGTGATTTATGATTCTAACGAAGTCCATAGGGGCTGAAGATTTCAGCGACACCGTGGATCTGGGTTCCGGGGATGATTTCTGGTCTCTACAGACTCAGTTTTTGTCAGTGATTTATGATTCTAACGAAGTCCATAGGGGCTGAAGATTTCAGCGTCACCGTGGATCTGGGTTCCGGGGATGATTTCTGGGTCTCTAGGGACTCAGTTTTTGTCAGTGATTTATGATTCTAACGAAGTCCATAGGGGCTGAAGATTTCAGCGTCACCGTGGATCTGGGTTCCGGGGATGATTTCTGGGTCTCTAGGGACTCAGTTTTTGTCTTTGATTTATGAGTCTGACGTCGTCCATAGGGGCTGAAGATTTCAGCGTCACCGTGGATCTGGGTTCCGGGGATGATTTCTGGGTCTCTAGGGACTCAGTTTTTGTCGGTGATTTACGATTCTAACGAAGTCCATAGGGGCTGAAGATTTCAGCGTCACCGTGGATCTGGGTTCCGGGGATGATTTCTGGGTCTCTAGGGACGCAGTTTTTGTCTTTGATTTATGAGTCTGACGTCGTCCATAGGGGCTGAAGATTTCAGCGTCACCGTAGATCTGGGTTCCGGGGATGATTTCTGGGTCTCTAGGGACTCAGTTTTTGTCCGTGATTTATGATTCTAACGAAGTCCATAGGGGCTGAAGATTTCAGCGACACCGTGGATCTGGGTTCCGGGGATGATTTCTGGTCTCTAAGGACTTAGTTTTTGTCAGTGATTTATGATTCTAACGAAGTCCATAGGGGCTGAAGATTTCAGCGTCACCGTGGATCTGGGTTCCGGGGATGATTTCTGGGTCTCTAGGGACGCAGTTTTTGTCTTTGATTTATGAGTCTGACGTCGTCCATAGGGGCTGAAGATTTCAGCGTCACCGTGGATCTGGGTTCCGGGGATGATTTCTGGGTCTCTAGGGACTCAGTTTTTGTCTTTGATTTATGAGTCTGACGTCGTCCATAGGGGCTGAAGATTTCAGCGTCACCGTGGATCTGGGTTCCGGGGATGATTTCTGGGTCTCTAGGGACGCAGTTTTTGTCGGTGATTTATGATTCTAACGAAGTCCATAGGGGCTGAAGATTTCAGCGTCACCGTGGATCTGGGTTCCGGGGATGATTTCTGGGTCTCTAGGGACTCAGTTTTTGTCGGTGATTTATGATTCTAACGAAGTCCATAGGGGCTGAAGATTTCAGCGACACCGTGGATCTGGGTTCCGGGGATGATTTCTGGTCTCTAAGGACTTAGTTTTTGTCAGTGATTTATGATTCTAACGAAGTCCATAGGGGCTGAAGATTTCAGCGACACCGTGGATCTGGGTTCCGGGGATGATTTCTAGTCTCTACAGACTCAGTTTTTGTCAGTGATTTATGATTCTAACGAAGTCCATAGGGGCTGAAGATTTCAGCGTCACCGTGGATCTGGGTTCCGGGGATGATTTCTGGGTCTCTAGGGACGCAGTTTTTGTCTTTGATTTATGAGTCTGACGTCGTCCATAGGGGCTGAAGATTTCAGCGTCACCGTGGATCTGGGTTCCGGGGATGATTTCTGGGTCTCTAGGGACTCAGTTTTTGTCTTTGATTTATGAGTCTGACGTCGTCCATAGGGGCTGAAGATTTCAGCGTCACCGTGGATCTGGGTTCCGGGGATGATTTCTGGGTCTCTAGGGACGCAGTTTTTGTCGGTGATTTATGATTCTCACGAAGTCCATAGGGGCTGAAGATTTCAGCGTCACCGTGGATCTGGGTTCCGGGGATGATTTCTGGGTCTCTAGGGACTCAGTTTTTGTCGGTGATTTATGATTCTAACGAAGTCCATAGGGGCTGAAGATTTCAGCGTCACCGTGGATCTGGGTTCCGGGGATGATTTCTGGGTCTCTAGGGACGCAGTTTTTGTCTTTGATTTATGAGTCTGACGTCGTCCATAGGGGCTGAAGATTTCAGCGTCACCATGGATCTGGGTTCCGGGGATGATTTCTGGGTCTCTAGGGACTCAGTTTTTGTCAGTGATTTATGATTCTAACGAAGTCCATAGGGGCTGAAGATTTCAGCGTCACCGTGGATCTGGGTTCCGGGGATGATTTCTGGGTCTCTAGGGACTCAGTTTTTGTCAGTGATTTATGATTCTAACGAAGTCCATAGGGGCTGAAGATTTCAGCGACACCGTAGATCTGGGTTCCGGGGATGATTTCTGGGTCTCTAGGGACTCAGTTTTTGTCCGTGATTTATGATTCTAACGAAGTCCATAGGGGCTGAAGATTTCAGCGTCACCGTGGATCTGGGTTCCGGGGATGATTTCTGGGTCTCTAGGGACGCAGTTTTTGTCTTTGATTTATGAGTCTGACGTCGTCCATAGGGGCTGAAGATTTCAGCGTCACCATGGATCTGGGTTCCGGGGATGATTTCTGGGTCTCTAGGGACTCAGTTTTTGTCAGTGATTTATGATTCTAACGAAGTCCATAGGGGCTGAAGATTTCAGCGTCACCGTGGATCTGGGTTCCGGGGATGATTTCTGGGTCTCTAGGGACTCAGTTTTTGTCAGTGATTTATGATTCTAACGAAGTCCATAGGGGCTGAAGATTTCAGCGACACCGTGGATCTGGGTTCCGGGGATGATTTCTGGTCTCTACAGACTCAGTTTTTGTCAGTGATTTATGATTCTAACGAAGTCCATAGGGGCTGAAGATTTCAGCGTCACCGTGGATCTGGGTTCCGGGGATGATTTCTGGGTCTCTAGGGACTCAGTTTTTGTCAGTGATTTATGATTCTAACGAAGTCCATAGGGGCTGAAGATTTCAGCGTCACCGTGGATCTGGGTTCCGGGGATGATTTCTGGGTCTCTAGGGACTCAGTTTTTGTCTTTGATTTATGAGTCTGACGTCGTCCATAGGGGCTGAAGATTTCAGCGTCACCGTGGATCTGGGTTCCGGGGATGATTTCTGGGTCTCTAGGGACTCAGTTTTTGTCAGTGATTTATGATTCTAACGAAGTCCATAGGGGCTGAAGATTTCAGCGACACCGTAGATCTGGGTTCCGGGGATGATTTCTGGGTCTCTAGGGACTCAGTTTTTGTCCGTGATTTATGATTCTAACGAAGTCCATAGGGGCTGAAGATTTCAGCGACACCGTGGATCTGGGTTCCGGGGATGATTTCTGGGTCTCTAGGGACTCAGTTTTTGTCAGTGATTTATGATTCTAACGAAGTCCATAGGGGCTGAAGATTTCAGCGTCACCGTGGATCTGGGTTCCGGGGATGATTTCTGGGTCTCTAGGGACTCAGTTTTTGTCAGTGATTTATGATTCTAACGAAGTCCATAGGGGCTGAAGATTTCAGCGTCACCGTGGATCTGGGTTCCGGGGATGATTTCTGGGTCTCTAGGGACTCAGTTTTTGTCTTTGATTTATGAGTCTGACGTCGTCCATAGGGGCTGAAGATTTCAGCGTCACCGTGGATCTGGGTTCCGGGGATGATTTTTGGGTCTCTAGGGACTCAGTTTTTGTCAGTGATTTATGATTCTAACGAAGTCCATAGGGGCTGAAGATTTCAGCGACACCGTAGATCTGGGTTCCGGGGATGATTTCTGGGTCTCTAGGGACTCAGTTTTTGTCCGTGATTTATGATTCTAACGAAGTCCATAGGGGCTGAAGATTTCAGCGACACCGTGGATCTGGGTTCCGGGGATGATTTCTGGTCTCTAAGGACTTAGTTTTTGTCAGTGATTTACGATTCTAACGAAGTCCATAGGGGCTGAAGATTTCAGCGTCACCGTGGATCTGGGTTCCGGGGATGATTTCTGGGTCTCTAGGGACGCAGTTTTTGTCTTTGATTTATGAGTCTGACGTCGTCCATAGGGGCTGAAGATTTCAGCGTCACCGTAGATCTGGGTTCCGGGGATGATTTCTGGGTCTCTAGGGACGCAGTTTTTGTCTTTGATTTATGAGTCTGACGTCGTCCATAGGGGCTGAAGATTTCAGCGTCACCGTGGATCTGGGTTCCGGGGATGATTTTTGGGTCTCTAGGGATGCAGTTTTTGTCTTTGATTTATGAGTCTGACGTCGTCCATAGGGGCTGAAGATTTCAGCGTCACCGTGGATCTGGGTTCCGGGGATGATTTCTGGGTCTCTAGGGACTCAGTTTTTGTCTTTGATTTATGAGTCTGACGTCGTCCATAGGGGCTGAAGATTTCAGCGTCACCGTGGATCTGGGTTCCGGGGATGATTTCTGGGTCTCTAGGGACGCAGTTTTTGTCGGTGATTTATGATTCTAACGAAGTCCATAGGGGCTGAAGATTTCAGCGTCACCGTGGATCTGGGTTCCGGGGATGATTTCTGGGTCTCTAGGGACTCAGTTTTTGTCGGTGATTTATGATTCTAACGAAGTCCATAGGGGCTGAAGATTTCAGCGTCACCGTGGATCTGGGTTCCGGGGATGATTTCTGGGTCTCTAGGGACGCAGTTTTTGTCTTTGATTTATGAGTCTGACGTCGTCCATAGGGGCTGAAGATTTCAGCGTCACCATGGATCTGGGTGCCGGGGATGATTTCTGGGTCTCTAGGGACTCAGTTTTTGTCAGTGATTTATGATTCTAACGAAGTCCATAGGGGCTGAAGATTTCAGCGTCACCGTGGATCTGGGTTCCGGGGATGATTTCTGGGTCTCTAGGGACTCAGTTTTTGTCAGTGATTTATGATTCTAACGAAGTCCATAGGGGCTGAAGATTTCAGCGTCACCGTGGATCTGGGTTCCGGGGATGATTTCTGGGTCTCTAGGGACTCAGTTTTTGTCTTTGATTTATGAGTCTGACGTCGTCCATAGGGGCTGAAGATTTCAGCGTCACCGTGGATCTGGGTTCCGGGGATGATTTCTGGGTCTCTAGGGACTCAGTTTTTGTCGGTGATTAATGATTCTAACGAAGTCCATAGGGGCTGAAGATTTCAGCGTCACCGTGGATCTGGGTTCCGGGGATGATTTCTGGGTCTCTAGGGACGCAGTTTTTGTCTTTGATTTATGAGTCTGACGTCGTCCATAGGGGCTGAAGATTTCAGCGTCACCGTGGATCTGGGTTCCGGGGATGATTTCTGGGTCTCTAGGGACTCAGTTTTTGTTAGTGATTTATGATTCTAACGAAGTCCATAGGGGCTGAAGATTTCAGCGTCACCGTGGATCTGGGTTCCGGGGATGATTTCTGGGTCTCTAGGGACTCAGTTTTTGTCAGTGATTTATGATTCTAACGAAGTCCATAGGGGCTGAAGATTTCAGCGACACCGTAGATCTGGGTTCCGGGGATGATTTCTGGGTCTCTAGGGACTCAGTTTTTGTCCGTGATTTATGATTCTAACGAAGTCCATAGGGGCTGAAGATTTCAGCGACACCTTGGATCTGGGTTCCGGGGATGATTTCTGGTCTCTAAGGACTTAGTTTTTGTCAGTGATTTATGATTCTAACGAAGTCCATAGGGGCTGAAGATTTCAGCGACACCGTGGATCTGGGTTCCGGGGATGATTTCTAGTCTCTACAGACTCAGTTTTTGTCAGTGATTTATGATTCTAACGAAGTCCATAGGGGCTGAAGATTTCAGCGTCACCGTGGATCTGGGTTCCGGGGATGATTTCTGGGTCTCTAGGGACGCAGTTTTTGTCTTTGATTTATGAGTCTGACGTCGTCCATAGGGGCTGAAGATTTCAGCGTCACCGTGGATCTGGGTTCCGGGGATGATTTCTGGGTCTCTAGGGACTCAGTTTTTGTCTTTGATTTATGAGTCTGACGTCGTCCATAGGGGCTGAAGATTTCAGCGTCACCGTGGATCTGGGTTCCGGGGATGATTTCTGGGTCTCTAGGGACTCAGTTTTTGTCTTTGATTTATGAGTCTGACGTCGTCCATAGGGGCTGAAGATTTCAGCGTCACCGTGGATCTGGGTTCCGGGGATGATTTCTGGGTCTCTAGGGACTCAGTTTTTGTCAGTGATTTATGATTCTAACGAAGTCCATAGGGGCTGAAGATTTCAGCGTCACCGTGGATCTGGGTTCCGGGGATGATTTCTGGGTCTCTAGGGACTCAGTTTTTGTCAGTGATTTATGATTCTAACGAAGTCCATAGGGGCTGAAGATTTCAGCGTCACCGTGGATCTGGGTTCCGGGGATGATTTCTGGGTCTCTAGGGACGCAGTTTTTGTCTTTGATTTATGAGTCTGACGTCGTCCATAGGGGCTGAAGATTTCAGCGTCACCGTGGATCTGAGTTCCGGGGATGATTTCTGGGTCTCTAGGGACGCAGTTTTTGTCTTTGATTTATGAGTCTGACGTCGTCCATAGGGGCTGAAGATTTCAGCGTCACCGTGGATCTGGGTTCCGGGGATGATTTCTGGGTCTCTAGGGACTCAGTTTTTGTCAGTGATTTATGATTCTAACGAAGTCCATAGGGGCTGAAGATTTCAGCGTCACCATGGATCTGGGTTCCGGGGATGATTTCTGGGTCTCTAGGGACGCAGTTTTTGTCTTTGATTTATGAGTCTGACGTCGTCCATAGGGGCTGAAGATTTCAGCGTCACCGTGGATCTGAGTTCCGGGGATGATTTCTGGGTCTCTAGGGACGCAGTTTTTGTCTTTGATTTATGAGTCTGACGTCGTCCATAGGGGCTGAAGATTTCAGCGTCACCGTGGATCTGGGTTCCGGGGATGATTTCTGGGTCTCTAGGGACTCAGTTTTTGTCAGTGATTTATGATTCTAACGAAGTCCATAGGGGCTGAAGATTTCAGCGTCACCGTGGATCTGGGTTCCGGGGATGATTTCTGGGTCTCTAGGGACTCAGTTTTTGTCAGTGATTTATGATTCTAACGAAGTCCATAGGGGCTGAAGATTTCAGCGTCACCGTGGATCTGGGTTCCGGGGATGATTTCTGGGTCTCTAGGGACTCAGTTTTTGTCTTTGATTTATGAGTCTGACGTCGTCCATAGGGGCTGAAGATTTCAGCGTCACCGTGGATCTGGGTTCCGGGGATGATTTCTGGGTCTCTAGGGACTCAGTTTTTGTCTTTGATTTATGAGTCTGACGTCGTCCATAGGGGCTGAAGATTTCAGCGTCACCGTGGATCTGGGTTCCGGGGATGATTTCTGGGTCTCTAGGGACTCAGTTTTTGTCTTTGATTTATGAGTCTGACGTCGTCCATAGGGGCTGAAGATTTCAGCGTCACCGTGGATCTGGGTTCCGGGGATGATTTCTGGGTCTCTAGGGACTCAGTTTTTGTCAGTGATTTATGATTCTAACGAAGTCCATAGGGGCTGAAGATTTCAGCGTCACCGTGGATCTGGGTTCCGGGGATGATTTCTGGGTCTCTAGGGACTCAGTTTTTGTCAGTGATTTATGATTCTAACGAAGTCCATAGGGGCTGAAGATTTCAGCGTCACCGTGGATCTGGGTTCCGGGGATGATTTCTGGGTCTCTAGGGACGCAGTTTTTGTCTTTGATTTATGAGTCTGACGTCGTCCATAGGGGCTGAAGATTTCAGCGTCACCGTGGATCTGAGTTCCGGGGATGATTTCTGGGTCTCTAGGGACGCAGTTTTTGTCTTTGATTTATGAGTCTGACGTCGTCCATAGGGGCTGAAGATTTCAGCGTCACCGTGGATCTGGGTTCCGGGGATGATTTCTGGGTCTCTAGGGACTCAGTTTTTGTCAGTGATTTATGATTCTAACGAAGTCCATAGGGGCTGAAGATTTCAGCGTCACCGTGGATCTGGGTTCCGGGGATGATTTCTGGGTCTCTAGGGACTCAGTTTTTGTCAGTGATTTATGATTCTAACGAAGTCCATAGGGGCTGAAGATTTCAGCGTCACCGTGGATCTGGGTTCCGGGGATGATTTCTGGGTCTCTAGGGACTCAGTTTTTGTCTTTGATTTATGAGTCTGACGTCGTCCATAGGGGCTGAAGATTTCAGCGTCACCGTGGATCTGGGTTCCGGGGATGATTTCTGGGTCTCTAGGGACTCAGTTTTTGTCAGTGATTTATGATTCTAACGAAGTCCATAGGGGCTGAAGATTTCAGCGTCACCGTGGATCTGGGTTCCGGGGATGATTTCTGGGTCTCTAGGGACTCAGTTTTTGTCTTTGATTTATGAGTCTGACGTCGTCCATAGGGGCTGAAGATTTCAGTGTCACCGTGGATCTGGGTTCCGGGGATGATTTCTGGGTCTCTAGGGACTCAGTTTTTGTCTTTGATTTATGAGTCTGACGTCGTCCATAGGGGCTGAAGATTTCAGCGTCACCGTGGATCTGGGTTCCGGGGATGATTTCTGGGTCTCTAGGGACTCAGTTTTTGTCTTTGATTTATGAGTCTGACGTCGTCCATAGGGGCTGAAGATTTCAGCGTCACCGTGGATCTGGGTTCCGGGGATGATTTCTGGGTCTCTAGGGACTCAGTTTTTGTCAGTGATTTATGATTCTAACGAAGTCCATAGGGGCTGAAGATTTCAGCGTCACCGTGGATCTGGGTTCCGGGGATGATTTCTGGGTCTCTAGGGACTCAGTTTTTGTCAGTGATTTATGATTCTAACGAAGTCCATAGGGGCTGAAGATTTCAGCGTCACCGTGGATCTGGGTTCCGGGGATGATTTCTGGGTCTCTAGGGACTCAGTTTTTGTCTTTGATTTATGAGTCTGACGTCGTCCATAGGGGCTGAAGATTTCAGCGTCACCGTGGATCTGGGTTCCGGGGATGATTTCTGGGTCTCTAGGGACTCAGTTTTTGTCAGTGATTTATGATTCTAACGAAGTCCATAGGGGCTGAAGATTTCAGCGTCACCGTGGATATGGGTTCCGGGGATGATTTCTGGGTCTCTAGGGACTCAGTTTTTGTCAGTGATTTA
This sequence comes from Populus alba x Populus glandulosa, assembly GCA_033617975.1. NCBI lineage: Eukaryota > Viridiplantae > Streptophyta > Magnoliopsida > Malpighiales > Salicaceae > Populus > Populus alba x Populus glandulosa. The sequence goes on along the minus strand of CM066155.1, from coordinate 8,685,164 downwards.
TGATTCTAACGAAGTCCATAGGGGCTGAAGATTTCAGCGTCACCGGGGATCTGGGTTCCGGGGATGATTTCTGGGTCTCTAGGGACTCAGTTTTTGTCTTTGATTTATGAGTCTGACGTCGTCCATAGGGGCTGAAGATTTCAGCGTCACCGTGGATCTGGGTTCCGGGGATGATTTCTGGGTCTCTAGGGACTCAGTTTTTGTCTTTGATTTATGAGTCTGACGTCGTCCATAGGGGCTGAAGATTTCAGCGTCACCGTGGATCTGGGTTCCGGGGATGATTTCTGGGTCTCTAGGGACGCAGTTTTTGTCTTTGATTTATGAGTCTGACGTCGTCCATAGGGGCTGAAGATTTCAGCGTCACCGTGGATCTGGGTTCCGGGGATGATTTCTGGGTCTCTAGGGACTCAGTTTTTGTCGGTGATTTATGATTCTAACGAAGTCCATAGGGGCTGAAGATTTCAGCGTCACCGTGGATCTGGGTTCCGGGGATGATTTCTGGGTCTCTAGGGACGCAGTTTTTGTCTTTGATTTATGAGTCTGACGTCGTCCATAGGGGCTGAAGATTTCAGCGTCACCGTGGATCTGGGTTCCGGGGATGATTTCTGGGTCTCTAGGGACTCAGTTTTTGTCAGTGATTTATGATTCTAACGAAGTCCATAGGGGCTGAAGATTTCAGCGTCACCGTGGATCTGGGTTCCGGGGATGATTTCTGGGTCTCTAGGGACTCAGTTTTTGTCAGTGATTTATGATTCTAACGAAGTCCATAGGGGCTGAAGATTTCAGCGTCACCGTGGATCTGGGTTCCGGGGATGATTTCTAGGTCTCTAGGGACTCAGTTTTTGTCTTTGATTTATGAGTCTGACGTCGTCCATAGGGGCTGAAGATTTCAGCGTCACCGTGGATCTGGGTTCCGGGGATGATTTCTGGGTCTCTAGGGACTCAGTTTTTGTCGGTGATTTATGATTCTAACGAAGTCCATAGGGGCTGAAGATTTCAGCGTCACCGTGGATCTGGGTTTCGGGGATGATTTCTGGGTCTCTAGGGACGCTGTTTTTGTCTTTGATTTATGAGTCTGACGTCGTCCATAGGGGCTGAAGATTTCAGCGTCACCGTGGATCTGGGTTCCGGGGATGATTTCTGGTCGCTAAGGACTTAGTTTTTGTCAGTGATTTATGATTCTAACGAAGTCCAGAGGGGCTGAAGATTTCAGCGACACCGTGGATCTAGGTTCCGGGGATGATTTCTGGTCTCTACAGACTCAGTTTTTGTCAGTGATTTATGATTCTAACGAAGTCCATAGGGGCTTAAGATTTCAGCGTCACCGTGGATCTGGGTTCCGGGGATGATTTCTGGGTCTCTAGGGACGCAGTTTTTGTCTTTGATTTATGAGTCTGACGTCGTCCATAGGGGCTGAAGATTTCAGCGTCACCGTGGATCTGGGTTCCGGGGATGATTTCTGGGTCTCTAGGGACTCAGTTTTTGTCGGTGATTTATGATTCTAACGAAGTCCATAGGGGCTGAAGATTTCAGCGTTACCGTGGATCTGGGTTCCGGGGATGATTTCTGGGTCTCTAGGGACGCAGTTTTTGTCAGTGATTTATGATTCTGACGTCGTCCATAGGGGCTGAAGATTTCAGCGTCACCGTAGATCTGGGTTCCGGGGATGATTTCTGGGTCTCTAGGGACTTAGTTTTTGTCAGTGATTTATGATTCTAACGAAGTCCATAGGGGCTGAAGATTTCAGCGACACCGTGGATCTGGGTTCCGGGGATGATTTCTGGGTCTCTAGGGACTCAGTTTTTGTCGGTGATTTATGATTCTAACGAAGTCCATAGGGGCTTAAGATTTCAGCGTCACCGTGGATCTGGGTTCCGGGGATGATTTCTGGGTCTCTAGGGATGCAGTTTTTGTCTTTGATTAATGAGTCTGACGTCGTCCATAGGGGCTGAAGATTTCAGCGTCACCGTGGATCTGGGTTCCGGGGATGATTTCTGGGTCTCTAGGGACTCAGTTTTTGTCTTTGATTTATGAGTCTGACGTCGTCCATAGGGGCTGAAGATTTCAGCGTCACCGTGGATCTGGGTTCCGGGGATGATTTCTGGGTCTCTAGGGACGCAGTTTTTGTCAGTGATTTATGATTCTAACGAAGTCCATAGGGGCTGAAGATTTCAGCGTCACCGTGGATCTGGGTTCCGGGGATGATTTCTGGGTCTCTAGGGACTCAGTTTTTGTCTTTGATTTATGAGTCTGACGTCGTCCATAGGGGCTGAAGATTTCAGCGTCACCGTGGATCTGGGTTCCGGGGATGATTTCTGGGTCTCTAGGGACTCAGTTTTTGTCGGTGATTTATGATTCTAACGAAGTCCATAGGGGCTGAAGATTTCAGCGTCACCATGGATCTGGGTTCCGGGGATGATTTCTGGGTCTCTAGGGACGCAGTTTTTGTCTTTGATTTATGAGTCTGACGTCGTCCATAGGGGCTGAAGATTTCAGCGTCACCGTGGATCTGAGTTCCGGGGATGATTTCTGGGTCTCTAGGGACGCAGTTTTTGTCTTTGATTTATGAGTCTGACGTCGTCCATAGGGGCTGAAGATTTCAGCGTCACCGTGGATCTGGGTTCCGGGGATGATTTCTGGGTCTCTAGGGACTCAGTTTTTGTCAGTGATTTATGATTCTAACGAAGTCCATAGGGGCTGAAGATTTCAGCGTCACCGTGGATCTGGGTTCCGGGGATGATTTCTGGGTCTCTAGGGACTCAGTTTTTGTCAGTGATTTATGATTCTAACGAAGTCCATAGGGGCTGAAGATTTCAGCGTCACCGTGGATCTGGGTTCCGGGGATGATTTCTGGGTCTCTAGGGACTCAGTTTTTGTCTTTGATTTATGAGTCTGACGTCGTCCATAGGGGCTGAAGATTTCAGCGTCACCGTGGATCTGGGTTCCGGGGATGATTTCTGGGTCTCTAGGGACTCAGTTTTTGTCTTTGATTTATGAGTCTGACGTCGTCCATAGGGGCTGAAGATTTCAGCGTCACCGTGGATCTGGGTTCCGGGGATGATTTCTGGGTCTCTAGGGACTCAGTTTTTGTCGGTGATTTATGATTCTAACGAAGTCCATAGGGGCTGAAGATTTCAGCGTCACCATGGATCTGGGTTCCGGGGATGATTTCTGGGTCTCTAGGGACGCAGTTTTTGTCTTTGATTTATGAGTCTGACGTCGTCCATAGGGGCTGAAGATTTCAGCGTCACCGTGGATCTGGGTTCCGGGGATGATTTCTGGGTCTCTAGGGACGCAGTTTTTGTCTTTGATTTATGAGTCTGACGTCGTCCATAGGGGCTGAAGATTTCAGCGTCACCGTGGATCTGGGTTCCGGGGATGATTTCTGGGTCTCTAGGGACTCAGTTTTTGTCAGTGATTTATGATTCTAACGAAGTCTATAGGGGCTGAAGATTTCAGCGTCACCGTGGATCTGGGTTCCGGGGATGATTTCTGGGTCTCTAGGGACTCAGTTTTTGTCAGTGATTTATGATTCTAACGAAGTCCATAGGGGCTGAAGATTTCAGCGTCACCGTGGATCTGGGTTCCGGGGATGATTTCTGGGTCTCTAGGGACTCAGTTTTTGTCTTTGATTTATGAGTCTGACGTCGTCCATAGGGGCTGAAGATTTCAGCGTCACCGTGGATCTGGGTTCCGGGGATGATTTATGGGTCTCTAGGGACTCAGTTTTTGTCAGTGATTTATGATTCTAACGAAGTCTATAGGGGCTGAAGATTTCAGCGTCACCGTGGATCTGGGTTCCGGGGATGATTTCTGGGTCTCTAGGGACTCAGTTTTTGTCTTTGATTTATGAGTCTGACGTCGTCCATAGGGGCTGAAGATTTCAGCGTCACCGTGGATCTGGGTTCCGGGGATGATTTCTGGGTCTCTAGGGACTCAGTTTTTGTCGGTGATTTATGATTCTAACGAAGTCCATAGGGGCTGAAGATTTCAGCGTCACCATGGATCTGGGTTCCGGGGATGATTTCTGGGTCTCTAGGGACGCAGTTTTTGTCTTTGATTTATGAGTCTGACGTCGTCCATAGGGGCTGAAGATTTCAGCGTCACCGTGGATCTGGGTTCCGGGGATGATTTCTGGGTCTCTAGGGACGCAGTTTTTGTCTTTGATTTATGAGTCTGACGTCGTCCATAGGGGCTGAAGATTTCAGCGTCACCGTGGATCTGGGTTCCGGGGATGATTTCTGGGTCTCTAGGGACTCAGTTTTTGTCAGTGATTTATGATTCTAACGAAGTCCATAGGGGCTGAAGATTTCAGCGACACCGTGGATCTAGGTTCCGGGGATGATTTCTGGTCTCTACAGACTCAGTTTTTGTCAGTGATTTATGATTCTAACGAAGTCCATAGGGGCTGAAGATTTCAGCGTCACCGTGGATCTGGGTTCCGGGGATGATTTCTGGGTCTCTAGGGACGCAGTTTTTGTCTTTGATTTATGAGTCTGACGTCGTCCATAGGGGCTGAAGATTTCAGCGTCACCGTGGATCTGGGTTCCGGGGATGATTTCTGGGTCTCTAGGGACTCAGTTTTTGTCGGTGATTTATGATTCTAATGAAGTCCATAGGGGCTGAAGATTTCAGCGTTACCGTGGATCTGGGTTCCGGGGATGATTTCTGCGTCTCTAGGGACGCAGTTTTTGTCAGTGATTTATGATTCTAACGAAGTCCATAGGGGCTGAAGATTTCAGCGACACCGTAGATCTGGGTTCCGGGGATGATTTCTGGGTCTCTAGGGACTCAGTTTTTGTCCGTGATTTATGATTCTAACGAAGTCCATAGGGGCTGAAGATTTCAGCGACACCGTGGATCTGGGATCCGGGGATGATTTCTGGTCTCTAAGGACTTAGTTTTTGTCAGTGATTTATGATTCTAACGAAGTCCATAGGGGCTGAAGATTTCAGCGACACCGTGGATCTGGGTTCCGGGGATGATTTCTGGTCTCTACAGACTCAGTTTTTGTCAGTGATTTATGATTCTAACGAAGTCCATAGGGGCTGAAGATTTCAGCGTCACCGTGGATCTGGGTTCCGGGGATGATTTCTGGGTCTCTAGGGACGCAGTTTTTGTCTTTGATTTATGAGTCTGACGTCGTCCATAGGGGCTGAAGATTTCAGCGTCACCGTGGATCTGGGTTCCGGGGATGATTTCTGGGTCTCTAGGGACTCAGTTTTTGTCGGTGATTTATGATTCTAACGAAGTCCATAGGGGCTGAAGATTTCAGCGTCACCGTGGATCTGGGTTCCGGGGATGATTTCTGGGTCTCTAGGGACGCAGTTTTTGTCTTTGATTTATGAGTCTGACGTCGTCCATAGGGGCTGAAGATTTCAGCGTCACCGTGGATCTGGGTTCCGGGGATGATTTCTGGGTCTCTAGGGACTCAGTTTTTGTTAGTGATTTATGATTCTAACGAAGTCCATAGGGGCTGAAGATTTCAGCGTCACCGTGGATCTGGGTTCCGGGGATGATTTCTGGGTCTCTAGGGACTCAGTTTTTGTCAGTGATTTATGATTCTAACGAAGTCCATAGGGGCTGAAGATTTCAGCGTCACCGTGGATCTGGGTTCCGGGGATGATTTCTGGGTCTCTAGGGACTCAGTTTTTGTCGGTGATTTATGATTCTAACGAAGTCCATAGGGGCTGAAGATTTCAGCGTCACCGTGGATCTGGGTTCCGGGGATGATTTCTGGGTCTCTAGGGACGCAGTTTTTGTCTTTGATTTATGAGTCTGACGTCGTCCATAGAGGCTGAAGATTTCAGCGTCACCGTGGATCTGGGTTTCGGGGATGATTTCTGGGTCTCTAGGGACTCAGTTTTTGTCGGTGATTTATGATTCTAACGAAGTCCATAGGGGCTGAAGATTTCAGCGTCACCGTGGATCTGGGTTCCGGGGATGATTTCTGGGTCTCTAGGGACGCAGTTTTTGTCTTTGATTTATGAGTCTGACGTCGTCCATAGGGGCTGAAGATTTCAGCGTCACCGTGGATCTGGGTTCCGGGGATGATTTCTGGTCTCTAAGGACTTAGTTTTTGTCAGTGATTTATGATTCTAACGAAGTCCAGAGGGGCTGAAGATTTCAGCGACACCGTGGATCTAGGTTCCGGGGATGATTTCTGGTCTCTACAGACTCAGTTTTTGTCAGTGATTTATGATTCTAACGAAGTCCATAGGGGCTGAAGATTTCAGCGTCACCGTGGATCTGGGTTCCGGGGATGATTTCTGGGTCTCTAGGGACGCAGTTTTTGTCTTTGATTTATGAGTCTGACGTCGTCCATAGGGGCTGAAGATTTCAGCGTCACCGTGGATCTGGGTTCCGGGGATGATTTCTGGGTCTCTAGGGACTCAGTTTTTGTCCGTGATTTATGATTCTAACGAAGTCCATAGGGGCTGAAGATTTCAGCGACACCGTGGATCTGGGTTCCGGGGATGATTTCTGGGTCTCTAGGGACTCAGTTTTTGTCGGTGATTTATGATTCTAACGAAGTCCATAGGGGCTGAAGATTTCAGCGTCACCGTGGATCTGGGTTCCGGGGATGATTTCTGGGTCTCTAGGGACGCAGTTTTTGTCTTTGATTTATGAGTCTGACGTCGTCCATAGGGGTTGAAGATTTCAGCGTCACCGTGGATCTGGGTTCCGGGGATGATTTCTGGGTCTCTAGGGACTCAGTTTTTGTCGGTGATTTATGATTCTAACGAAGTCCATAGGGGCTGAAGATTTCAGCGTCACCGTGGATCTGGGTTCCGGGGATGATTTCTGGGTCTCTAGGGACTCAGTTTTTGTCGGTGATTTATGATTCTAACGAAGTCCATAGGGGCTGAAGATTTCAGCGTCACCGTGGATCTGGGTTCCGGGGATGATTTCTGGGTCTCTAGGGACGCAGTTTTTGTCAGTGATTTATGAGTCTGACGTCGTCCATAGGGGCTGAAGATTTCAGCGTCACCGTGGATCTGGGTTCCGGGGATGATTTCTGGGTCTCTAGGGACTCAGTTTTTGTCTTTGATTTATGAGTCTGACGTCGTCCATAGGGGCTGAAGATTTCAGCGTCACCGTGGATCTGGGTTCCGGGGATGATTTCTGGGTCTCTAGGGACTCAGTTTTTGTCAGTGATTTATGATTCTAACGAAGTCCATAGGGGCTGAAGATTTCAGCGTCACCGTGGATCTGGGTTCCGGGGATGATTTCTGGGTCTCTAGGGACGCAGTTTTTGTCAGTGATTTATGATTCTAACGAAGTCCATAGGGGCTGAAGATTTCAGCGTCACCGTGGATCTGGGTTCCGGGGATGATTTCTGGGTCTCTAGGGACTCAGTTTTTGTCTTTGATTTATGAGTCTGACGTCGTCCATAGGGGCTGAAGATTTCAGCGTCACCGTGGATCTGGGTTCCGGGGATGATTTCTGGGTCTCTAGGGACTCAGTTTTTGTCGGTGATTTATGATTCTAACGAAGTCCATAGGGGCTGAAGATTTCAGCGTCACCGTGGATCTGGGTTCCGGGGATGATTTCTGGGTCTCTAGGGACGCAGTTTTTGTCTTTGATTTATGAGTCTGACGTCGTCCATAGGGGCTGAAGATTTCAGCGTCACCGTGGATCTGGGTTCCGGGGATGATTTCTGGTCTCTAAGGACTTAGTTTTTGTCAGTGATTTATGATTCTAACGAAGTCCAGAGGGGCTGAAGATTTCAGCGACACCGTGGATCTAGGTTCCGGGGATGATTTCTGGTCTCTACAGACTCAGTTTTTGTCAGTGATTTATGATTCTAACGAAGTCCATAGGGGCTTAAGATTTCAGCGTCACCGTGGATCTGGGTTCCGGGGATGATTTCTGGGTCTCTAGGGACGCAGTTTTTGTCTTTGATTTATGAGTCTGACGTCGTCCATAGGGGTTGAAGATTTCAGCGTCACCGTGGATCTGGGTTCCGGGGATGATTTCTGGGTCTCTAGGGACTCAGTTTTTGTCGGTGATTTATGATTCTAACGAAGTCCATAGGGGCTGAAGATTTCAGCGTTACCGTGGATCTGGGTTCCGGGGATGATTTCTGGGTCTCTAGGGACGCAGTTTTTGTCAGTGATTTATGATTCTAACGAAGTCCATAGGGGCTGAAGATTTCAGCGACACCGTAGATCTGGGTTCCGGGGATGATTTCTGGGTCTCTAGGGACTCAGTTTTTGTCCGTGATTTATGATTCTAACGAAGTCCATAGGGGCTGAAGATTTCAGCGACACCGTGGATCTGGGTTCCGGGGATGATTTCTGGGTCTCTAGGGACTCAGTTTTTGTCGGTGATTTATGATTCTAACGAAGTCCATAGGGGCTGAAGATTTCAGCGTCACCGTGGATCTGGGTTCCGGGGATGATTTCTGGGTCTCTAGGGACGCAGTTTTTGTCTTTGATTTATGAGTCTGACGTCGTCCATAGGGGCTGAAGATTTCAGCGTCACCGTGGATCTGGGTTCCGGGGATGATTTCTGGTCTCTAAGGACTTAGTTTTTGTCAGTGATTTATGATTCTAACGAAGTCCAGAGGGGCTGAAGATTTCAGCGACACCGTGGATCTAGGTTCCGGGGATGATTTCTGGTCTCTACAGACTCAGTTTTTGTCAGTGATTTATGATTCTAACGAAGTCCATAGGGGCTTAAGATTTCAGCGTCACCGTGGATCTGGGTTCCGGGGATGATTTCTGGGTCTCTAGGGACGCAGTTTTTGTCTTTGATTTATGAGTCTGACGTCGTCCATAGGGGCTGAAGATTTCAGCGTCACCGTGGATCTGGGTTCCGGGGATGATTTCTGGGTCTCTAGGGACTCAGTTTTTGTCGGTGATTTATGATTCTAACGAAGTCCATAGGGGCTGAAGATTTCAGCGTTACCGTGGATCTGGGTTCCGGGGATGATTTCTGGGTCTCTAGGGACGCAGTTTTTGTCAGTGATTTATGATTCTAACGAAGTCCATAGGGGCTGAAGATTTCAGCGACACCGTAGATCTGGGTTCCGGGGATGATTTCTGGGTCTCTAGGGACTCAGTTTTTGTCCGTGATTTATGATTCTAACGAAGTCCATAGGGGCTGAAGATTTCAGCGACACCGTGGATCTGGGTTCCGGGGATGATTTCTGGGTCTCTAGGGACTCAGTTTTTGTCGGTGATTTATGATTCTAACGAAGTCCATAGGGGCTGAAGATTTCAGCGTCACCGTGGATCTGGGTTCCGGGGATGATTTCTGGGTCTCTAGGGACGCAGTTTTTGTCTTTGATTTATGAGTCTGACGTCGTCCATAGGGGTTGAAGATTTCAGCGTCACCGTGGATCTGGGTTCCGGGGAAGATTTCTGGGTCTCTAGGGACTCAGTTTTTGTCTTTGATTTATGAGTCTGACGTCGTCCATAGGGGCTGAAGATTTCAGCGACACCGTGGATCTGGGTTCCGGGGATGATTTCTGGGTCTCTAGGGACTCAGTTTTTGTCCGTGATTTCTGATTCTAACGAAGTCCATAGGGGCTGAAGATTTCAGCGTCACCGTGGATCTGGGTTCCGGGGATGATTTCTAGTCTCTACAGACTCAGTTTTTGTCAGTGATTTATGATTCTAACGAAGTCCATAGGGGCTGAAGATTTCAGCGTCACCGTGGATCTGGGTTCCGGGGATGATTTCTGGGTCTCTAGGGACTCAGTTTTTGTCAGTGATTTATGATTCTAACGAAGTCCATAGGGGCTGAAGAGTTCAGCGACACCGTGGATCTGGGTTCCGGGGATGATTTCTGGGTCTCTAGGGACTCAGTTTTTGTCCGTGATTTATGATTCTAACGAAGTCCACAGGGGCTGAAGATTTCAGCGTCACCGTGGATCTGGGTTCCGGGGATGATTTCTAGTCTCTACAGACTCAGTTTTTGTCAGTGATTTATGATTCTAACGAAGTCCATAGGGGCTGAAGATTTCAGCGTCGCCGTGGATCTGGGTTCCGGGGATGATTTCTGGGTCTCTAGGGACTCAGTTTTTGTTAGTGATTTATGATTCTAACGAAGTCCATAGGGGCTGAAGATTTCAGCGACACCGTGGATCTGGGTTCCGGGGATGATTTCTGGGTCTCTAGGGACTCAGTTTTTGTCTTTGATTTATGAGTCTGACGTCGTCCAAAGGGGGCTGAAGATTTCAGCGTCACCGTGGATCTGGGTTCCGGGGATGATTTCTGGGTCTCTAGGGACTCAGTTTTTGTCAGTGATTTATGATTCTAACGAAGTCCATAGGGGCTGAAGATTTCAGCGTCACCGTGGATCTGGGTTCCGGGGATGATTTCTGGGTTTCTAGGGACTCAGTTTTTGTCTTTGATTTATGAGTCTGACGTCGTCCATAGGGGCTGAAGATTTCAGCGTCACCGTGGATCTGGGTTCCGGGGATGATTTCTGGGTCTCTAGGGACTCAGTTTTTGTCAGTGATTTATGATTCTAACGAAGTCCATAGGGGCTGAAGATTTCAGCGTCACCGTGGATCTGGGTTCCGGGGATGATTTCTGGGTCTCTAGGGACGCAGTTTTTGTCAGTGATTTATGATTCTAACGAAGTCCATAGGGGCTGAAGATTTCAGCGTCACCGTGGATCTGGGTTCCGGGGATGATTTCTGGGTCTCTAGGGACTCAGTTTTTGTCTTTGATTTATGAGTCTGACATCGTCCATAGGGGCTGAAGATTTCAGCGTCACCGTGGATCTGGGTTCCGGGGATGATTTCTGGGCCTCTAGGGACTCAGTTTTTGTCGGTGATTTATGATTCTAACGAAGTCCATAGGGGCTGAAGATTTCAGCGTTACCGTGGATCTGGGTTCCGGGGATGATTTCTGGGTCTCTAGGGACGCAGTTTTTGTCAGTGATTTATGATTCTAACGAAGTCCATAGGGGCTGAAGATTTCAGCGACACCGTAGATCTGGGTTCCGGGGATGATTTCTGGGTCTCTAGGGACTCAGTTTTTGTCCGTGATTTATGATTCTAACGAAGTCCATAGGGGCTGAAGATTTCAGCGACACCGTGGATCTGGGTTCCGGGGATGATTTCTGGGTCTCTAGGGACTCAGTTTTTGTCGGTGATTTATGATTCTAACGAAGTCCATAGGGGCTGAAGATTTCAGCGTCACCGTGGATCTGGGTTCCGGGGATGATTTCTGGGTCTCTAGGGACGCAGTTTTTGTCTTTGATTTATGAGTCTGACGTCGTCCATAGGGGTTGAAGATTTCAGCGTCACCGTGGATCTGGGTTCCGGGGATGATTTCTGGGTCTCTAGGGACTCAGTTTTTGTCTTTGATTTATGAGTCTGACGTCGTCCATAGGGGCTGAAGATTTCAGCGTCACCGTGGATCTGGGTTCCGGGGATGATTTCTGGGTCTCTAGGGACTCAGTTTTTGTCAGTGATTTATGATTCTAACGAAGTCCATAGGGGCTGAAGATTTCAGCGACACCGTGGATCTGGGTTCCGGGGATGATTTCTGGGTTTCTAGGGACTCAGTTTTTGTCTTTGATTTATGAGTCTGACGTCGTCCATAGGGGCTGAAGATTTCAGCGTCACCGTGGATCTGGGTTCCGGGGATGATTTCTGGGTCTCTAGGGACTCAGTTTTTGTCAGTGATTTATGATTCTAACGAAGTCCATAGGGGCTGAAGATTTCAGCGTTACCGTGGATCTGGGTTCCGGGGATGATTTCTGGGTCTCTAGGGACGCAGTTTTTGTCAGTGATTTATGATTCTAACGAAGTCCATAGGGGCTGAAGATTTCAGCGTCACCGTGGATCTGGGTTCCGGGGATGATTTCTGGGTCTCTAGGGACTCAGTTTTTGTCAGTGATTTATGATTCTAACGAAGTCCATAGGGGCTGAAGATTTCAGCGACACCGTGGATCTGGGTTCCGGGGATGATTTCTGGGTCTCTAGGGACTCAGTTTTTGTCAGTGATTTATGATTCTAACGAAGTCCATAGGGGCTGAAGATTTCAGCGTCACCGTGGATCTGGGTTCCGGGGATGATTTCTAATCTCTACAGACTCAGTTTTTGTCAGTGACTTATGATTCTAACGAAGTCCATAGGGGCTGAAGATTTCAGCGTCACCGTGGATCTGGGTTCCGGGGATGATTTCTGGGTCTCTAGGGACTCAGTTTTTGTCAGTGATTTATGATTCTAACGAAGTCCATAGGGGCTGAAGATTTCAGCGACACCGTGGATCTGGGTTCCGGGGATGATTTCTGGGTCTCTAGGGACTCAGTTTTTGTCCGTGATTTATGATTCTGACGTCGTCCATAGGGGCTGAAGATTTCAGCGTCACCGTGGATCTGGGTTCCGGGGATGATTTCTGGGTCTCTAGGGACTCAGTTTTTGTCTTTGATTTATGAGTCTGACGTCGTCCATAGGGGCTGAAGATTTCAGCGTCACCGTGGATCTGGGTTCCGGGGATGATTTCTGGGTCTCTAGGGACTCAGTTTTTGTCAGTGATTTATGATTCTAACGAAGTCCATAGGGGCTGAAGATTTCAGCGTCACCGTGGATCTGGGTTCCGGGGATGATTTCTGGGTCTCTAGGGACTCAGTTTTTGTCAGTGATTTATGATTCTAACGAAGTCCATAGGGGCTGAAGATTTCAGCGTCACCGTGGATCTGGGTTCCGGGGATGATTTCTGGGTCTCTAGGGACGCAGTTTTTGTCTTTGATTTATGAGTCTGACGTCGTCCATAGGGGCTGAAGATTTCAGCGTCACCGTGGATCTGGGTTCCGGGGATGATTTCTGGTCTCTAAGGACTTAGTTTTTGTCAGTGATTTATGATTCTAACGAAGTCCATAGGGGCTGAAGATTTCAGCGACACCGTGGATCTAGGTTCCGGGGATGATTTCTGGTCTCTACAGACTCAGTTTTTGTCAGTGATTTATGATTCTAACGAAGTCCATAGGGGCTGAAGATTTCAGCGTCACCGTGGATCTGGGTTCCGGGGATGATTTCTGGGTCTCTAGGGACGCAGTTTTTGTCTTTGATTTATGAGTCTGACGTCGTCCATAGGGGCTGAAGATTTCAGCGTCACCGTGGATCTGGGTTCCGGGGATGATTTCTGGGTCTCTAGGGACTCAGTTTTTGTCGGTGATTTATGATTCTAACGAAGTCCATAGGGGCTGAAGATTTCAGCGTCACCGTGGATCTGGGTTCCGGGGATGATTTCTGGGTCTCTAGGGACTCAGTTTTTGTCAGTGATTTATGATTCTAACGAAGTCCATAGGGGCTGAAGATTTCAGCGTCACCGTGGATCTGGGTTCCGGGGATGATTTCTGGGTCTCTAGGGACTCAGTTTTTGTCCGTGATTTATGATTCTAACGAAGTCCACAGGGGCTGAAGATTTCAGCGTCACCGTGGATCTGGGTTCCGGGGATGATTTCTGGGTCTCTAGGGACTCAGTTTTTGTCAGTGATTTATGATTCTAACGAAGTCCATAGGGGCTGAAGATTTCAGCGTCACCGTGGATCTGGGTTCCGGGGATGATTTCTGGGTCTCTAGGGACGCAGTTTTTGTCTTTGATTTATGAGTCTGACGTCGTCCATAGGGGCTGAAGATTTCAGCGTCACCGTGGATCTGGGTTCCGGGGATGATTTCTGGTCTCTAAGGACTTAGTTTTTGTCAGTGATTTATGATTCTAACGAAGTCCATAGGGGCTGAAGATTTCAGCGACACCGTGGATCTAGGTTCCGGGGATGATTTCTGGTCTCTACAGACTCAGTTTTTGTCAGTGATTTATGATTCTAACGAAGTCCATAGGGGCTGAAGATTTCAGCGTCACCGTGGATCTGGGTTCCGGGGATGATTTCTGGGTCTCTAGGGACGCAGTTTTTGTCTTTGATTTATGAGTCTGACGTCGTCCATAGGGGCTGAAGATTTCAGCGTCACCGTGGATCTGGGTTCCGGGGATGATTTCTGGGTCTCTAGGGACTCAGTTTTTGTCGGTGATTTATGATTCTAACGAAGTCCATAGGGGCTGAAGATTTCAGCGTCACCGTGGATCTGGGTTCCGGGGATGATTTCTGGGTCTCTAGGGACTCAGTTTTTGTCAGTGATTTATGATTCTAACGAAGTCCATAGGGGCTGAAGATTTCAGCGTCACCGTGGATCTGGGTTCCGGGGATGATTTCTGGGTCTCTAGGGACTCAGTTTTTGTCCGTGATTTATGATTCTAACGAAGTCCACAGGGGCTGAAGATTTCAGCGTCACCGTGGATCTGGGTTCCGGGGATGATTTCTGGGTCTCTAGGGACTCAGTTTTTGTCAGTGATTTATGATTCTAACGAAGTCCATAGGGGCTGAAGATTTCAGCGTCACCGTGGATCTGGGTTCCGGGGATGATTTCTGGGTTTCTAGGGACTCAGTTTTTGTCTTTGATTTATGAGTCTGACGTCGTCCATAGGGGCTGAAGATTTCAGCGTCACCGTGGATCTGGGTTCCGGGGATGATTTCTGGGTTTCTAGGGACTCAGTTTTTGTCTTTGATTTATGAGTCTGACGTCGTCCATAGGGGCTGAAGATTTCAGCGTCACCGTGGATCTGGGTTCCGGGGATGATTTCTGGGTCTCTAGGGACTCAGTTTTTGTCAGTGATTTATGATTCTAACGAAGTCCATAGGGGCTGAAGATTTCAGCGTTACCGTGGATCTGGGTTCCGGGGATGATTTCTGGGTCTCTAGGGACGCAGTTTTTGTCAGTGATTTATGATTCTAACGAAGTCCATAGGGGCTGAAGATTTCAGCGTCACCGTGGATCTGGGTTCCGGGGATGATTTCTGGGACTCTAGGGACTCAGTTTTTGTCAGTGATTTATGATTCTAACGAAGTCCATAGGGGCTGAAGATTTCAGCGACACCGTGGATCTGGGTTCCGGGGATGATTTCTGGGTCTCTAGGGACTCAGTTTTTGTCAGTGATTTATGATTCTAACGAAGTCCATAGGGGCTGAAGATTTCAGCGTCACCGTGGATCTGGGTTCCGGGGATGATTTCTAATCTCTACAGACTCAGTTTTTGTCAGTGATTTATGATTCTAACGAAGTCCATAGGGGCTGAAGATTTCAGCGTCACCGTGGATCTGGGTTCCGGGGATGATTTCTGGGTCTCTAGGGACTCAGTTTTTGTCAGTGATTTATGATTCTAACGAAGTCCATAGGGGCTGAAGATTTCAGCGACACCGTGGATCTGGGTTCCGGGGATGATTTCTGGGTCTCTAGGGACTCAGTTTTTGTCCGTGATTTATGATTCTAACGAAGTCCATAGGGGCTGAAGATTTCAGCGTCACCGTGGATCTGGGTTCCGGGGATGATTTCTAGTCTCTACAGACTCAGTTTTTGTCAGTGATTTATGATTCTAACGAAGTCCATAGGGGCTGAAGATTTCAGCGTCACCGTGGATCTGGGTTCCGGGGATGATTTCTGGGTCTCTAGGGACTCAGTTTTTGTCAGTGATTTATGATTCTAACGAAGTCCATAGGGGCTGAAGATTTCAGCGTCACCGTGGATCTGGGTTCCGGGGATGATTTCTGGGTCTCTAGGGACGCAGTTTTTGTCTTTGATTTATGAGTCTGACGTCGTCCATAGGGGCTGAAGATTTCAGCGTTACCGTGGATCTGGGTTCCGGGGATGATTTCTGGGTCTCTAGGGACGCAGTTTTTGTCAGTGATTTATGATTCTAACGAAGTCCATAGGGGCTGAAGATTTCAGCGTCACCGTGGATCTGGGTTCCGGGGATGATTTCTGGGTCTCTAGGGACTCAGTTTTTGTCTTTGATTTATGAGTCTGACGTCGTCCATAGGGGCTGAAGATTTCAGCGTCACCGTGGATCTGGGTTCCGGGGATGATTTCTGGGTCTCTAGGGACTCAGTTTTTGTCTTTGATTTATGAGTCTGACGTCGTCCATAGGGGCTGAAGATTTCAGCGTCACCGTGGATCTGGGTTCCGGGGATGATTTCTGGGTCTCTAGGGACTCAGTTTTTGTCAGTGATTTATGATTCTAACGAAGTCCATAGGGGCTGAAGATTTCAGCGTCACCGTGGATCTGGGTTCCGGGGATGATTTCTGGGTTTCTAAGGACTTAGTTTTTGTCTTTGATTTATGAGTCTGAC
Source organism: Populus alba x Populus glandulosa (assembly GCA_033617975.1). Classification (NCBI taxonomy): domain Eukaryota; kingdom Viridiplantae; phylum Streptophyta; class Magnoliopsida; order Malpighiales; family Salicaceae; genus Populus; species Populus alba x Populus glandulosa. Next base: position 8,669,016 of record CM066155.1, on the reverse strand, counting down.
GTCGTCCATAGGGGCTGAAGATTTCAGCGTCACCGTGGATCTGGGTTCCGGGGATGATTTCTGGGTCTCTAGGGACTCAGTTTTTGTCAGTGATTTATGATTCTAACGAAGTCCATAGGGGCTGAAGATTTCAGCGTCACCGTGGATCTGGGTTCCGGGGATGATTTCTGGGTCTCTAGGGACTCAGTTTTTGTCTTTGATTTATGAGTCTGACGTCGTCCATAGGGGCTGAAGATTTCAGCGTCACCGTGGATCTGGGTTCCGGGGATGATTTCTGGGTCTCTAGGGACTCAGTTTTTGTCTTTGATTTATGAGTCTGACGTCGTCCATAGGGGCTGAAGATTTCAGCGTCACCGTGGATCTGGGTTCCGGGGATGATTTCTGGGTCTCTAGGGACTCAGTTTTTGTCAGTGATTTATGATTCTAACGAAGTCCATAGGGGCTGAAGATTTCAGCGTCACCGTGGATCTGGGTTCCGGGGATGATTTCTGGGTTTCTAGGGACTCAGTTTTTGTCTTTGATTTATGAGTCTGACGTCGTCCATAGGGGCTGAAGATTTCAGCGTCACCGTGGATCTGGGTTCCGGGGATGATTTCTGGGTCTCTAGGGACTCAGTTTTTGTCAGTGATTTATGATTCTAACGAAGTCCATAGGGGCTGAAGATTTCAGCGTCACCGTGGATCTGGGTTCCGGGGATGATTTCTGGGTCTCTTGGGACGCAGTTTTTGTCTTTGATTTATGAGTCTGACGTCGTCCATAGGGGCTGAAGATTTCAGCGTCACCGTGGATCTGGGTTCCGGGGATGATTTCTGGTCTCTAAGGACTTAGTTTTTGTCAGTGATTTATGATTCTAACGAAGTCCATAGGGGCTGAAGATTTCAGCGACACCGTGGATCTAGGTTCCGGGGATGATTTCTGGTCTCTACAGACTCAGTTTTTGTCAGTGATTTATGATTCTAACGAAGTCCATAGGGGCTGAAGATTTCAGCGTCACCGTGGATCTGGGTTCCGGGGATGATTTCTGGGTCTCTAGGGACTCAGTTTTTGTCAGTGATTTATGATTCTAACGAAGTCCATAGGGGCTGAAGATTTCAGCGTCACCGTGGATCTGGGTTCCGGGGATGATTTCTGGGTTTCTAGGGACTCAGTTTTTGTCTTTGATTTATGAGTCTGACGTCGTCCATAGGGGCTGAAGATTTCAGCGTCACCGTGGATCTGGGTTCCGGGGATGATTTCTGGGTCTCTAGGGACTCAGTTTTTGTCAGTGATTTATGATTCTAACGAAGTCCATAGGGGCTGAAGATTTCAGCGTTACCGTGGATCTGTGTTCCGGGGATGATTTCTGGGTCTCTAGGGACTCAGTTTTTGTCAGTGATTTATGATTCTAACGAAGTCCATAGGGGCTGAAGATTTCAGCGACACCGTAGATCTGGGTTCCGGGGATGATTTCTGGGTCTCTAGGGACTCAGTTTTTGTCAGTGATTTATGATTCTGACGTCGTCCATAGGGGCTGAAGATTTCAGCGTCACCGTGGATCTGGGTTCCGGGGATGATTTCTGGGTTTCTAGGGACTCAGTTTTTGTCTTTGATTTATGAGTCTGACGTCGTCCATAGGGGCTGAAGATTTCAGCGTCACCGTGGATCTGGGTTCCGGGGATGATTTCTGGGTCTCTAGGGACTCAGTTTTTGTCAGTGATTTATGATTCTAACGAAGTCCATAGGGGCTGAAGATTTCAGCGTCACCGTGGATCTGGGTTCCGGGGATGATTTCTGGGTCTCTTGGGACGCAGTTTTTGTCTTTGATTTATGAGTCTGACGTCGTCCATAGGGGCTGAAGATTTCAGCGTCACCGTGGATCTGGGTTCCGGGGATGATTTCTGGTCTCTAAGGACTTAGTTTTTGTCAGTGATTTATGATTCTAACGAAGTCCATAGGGGCTGAAGATTTCAGCGACACCGTGGATCTAGGTTCCGGGGATGATTTCTGGTCTCTACAGACTCAGTTTTTGTCAGTGATTTATGATTCTAACGAAGTCTATAGGGGCTGAAGATTTCAGCGTCACCGTGGATCTGGGGTTCCGGGGATGATTTCTGGGTCTCTAGGGACTCAGTTTTTGTCAGTGATTTATGATTCTAACGAAGTCCATAGGGGCTGAAGATTTCAGCGTCACCGTGGATCTGGGTTCCGGGGATGATTTCTGGGTTTCTAGGGACTCAGTTTTTGTCTTTGATTTATGAGTCTGACGTCGTCCATAGGGGCTGAAGATTTCAGCGTCACCGTGAATCTGGGTTCCGGGGATGATTTCTGGGTCTCTAGGGACTCAGTTTTTGTCAGTGATTTATGATTCTAACGAAGTCCATAGGGGCTGAAGATTTCAGCGTTACCGTGGATCTGGGTTCCGGGGATGATTTCTGGGTCTTTAGGGACGCAGTTTTTGTCAGTGATTTATGATTCTAACGAAGTCCATAGGGGCTGAAGATTTCAGCGTCACCGTGGATCTGGGTTCCGGGGATGATTTCTGGGTCTCTAGGGACTCAGTTTTTGTCTTTGATTTATGAGTCTGACGTCGTCCATAGGGGCTGAAGATTTCAGCGTCACCGTGGATCTGGGTTCCGGGGATGATTTCTGGGTCTCTAGGGACTCAGTTTTTGTCGGTGATTTATGATTCTAACGAAGTCCATAGGGGCTGAAGATTTCAGCGTCACCGTGGATCTGGGTTCCGGGGATGATTTCTGGGTCTCTAGGGACTCAGTTTTTGTCAGTGATTTATGATTCTAACGAAGTCCATAGGGGCTGAAGATTTCAGCGTCACCGTAGATCTGGGTTCCGGGGATGATTTCTGGGTCTCTAGGGACTCAATTTTTGTCCGTGATTTATGATTCTAACGAAGTCCATAGGGGCTGAAGATTTCAGCGACACCGTGGATCTGGGTTCCGGGGATGATTTCTGGGTCTCTAGGGACTCAGTTTTTGTCGGTGATTTATGATTCTAACGAAGTCCATAGGGGTTGAAGATTTCAGCGTCACCGTGGATCTGGGTTCCGGGGATGATTTCTGGGTCTCTAGGGACGCAGTTTTTGTCTTTGATTTATGAGTCTGACGTCGTCCATAGGGGTTGAAGATTTCAGCGTCACCGTGGATCTGGGTTCCGGGGATGATTTCTGGGTCTCTAGGGACTCAGTTTTTGTCTTTGATTTATGAGTCTGACGTCGTCCATAGGGGCTGAAGATTTCAGCGTCACCGTGGATCTGGGTTCCGGGGATGATTTCTGGGTCTCTAGGGACTCAGTTTTTGTCAGTGATTTATGATTCTGACGTCGTCCATAGGGGCTGAAGATTTCAGCGTCACCGTGGATCTGGGTTCCGGGGATGATTTCTGGGTTTCTAGGGACTCAGTTTTTGTCTTTGATTTATGAGTCTGACGTCGTCCATAGGGGCTGAAGATTTCAGCGTCACCGTGGATCTGGGTTCCGGGGATGATTTCTGGGTCTCTAGGGACTCAGTTTTTGTCAGTGATTTATGATTCTAACGAAGTCCATAGGGGCTGAAGATTTCAGCGTTACCGTGGATCTGGGTTCCGGGGATGATTTCTGGGTCTCTAGGGACGCAGTTTTTGTCAGTGATTTATGATTCTAACGAAGTCCATAGGGGCTGAAGATTTCAGCGTCACCGTGGATCTGGGTTCCGGGGATGATTTCTGGGTCTCTAGGGACTCAGTTTTTGTCTTTGATTTATGATTCTAACGAAGTCCATAGGGGTTGAAGATTTCAGCGACACCGTGGATCTGGGTTCCGGGGATGATTTCTGGGTCTCTAGGGACTCAGTTTTTGTCTTTGATTTATGAGTCTGACGTCGTCCATAGGGGCTGAAGATTTCAGCGTCACCGTGGATCTGGGTTCCGGGGATGATTTCTGGGTCTCTAGGGACTCAGTTTTTGTCAGTGATTTATGATTCTAACGAAGTCCATAGGGGCTGAAGATTTCAGCGTCACCGTGGATCTGGGTTCCGGGGATGATTTCTGGGTTTCTAGGGACTCAGTTTTTGTCTTTGATTTATGAGTCTGACGTCGTCCATAGGGGCTGAAGATTTCAGCGTCACCGTGGATCTGGGTTCCGGGGATGATTTCTGGGTCTCTAGGGACTCAGTTTTTGTCAGTGATTTATGATTCTAACGAAGTCCATAGGGGCTGAAGATTTCAGCGTCACCGTGGATCTGGGTTCCGGGGATGATTTCTGGGTCTCTAGGGACTCAGTTTTTGTCAGTGATTTATGATTCTGACGTCGTCCATAGGGGCTGAAGATTTCAGCGTCACCGTGGATCTGGGTTCCGGGGATGATTTCTGGGTCTCTAGGGACTCAGTTTTTGTCAGTGATTTATGATTCTAACGAAGTCCATAGGGGCTGAAGATTTCAGCGACACCGTGGATCTGGGTTCCGGGGATGATTTCTGGGTTTCTAGGGACTCAGTTTTTGTCTTTGATTTATGAGTCTGACGTCGTCCATAGGGGCTGAAGATTTCAGCGTCACCGTGGATCTGGGTTCCGGGGATGATTTCTGGGTCTCTAGGGACTCAGTTTTTGTCAGTGATTTATGATTCTAACGAAGTCCATAGGGGCTGAAGATTTCAGCGTTACCGTGGATCTGGGTTCCGGGGATGATTTCTGGGTCTCTAGGGACGCAGTTTTTGTCAGTGATTTATGATTCTAACGAAGTCCATAGGGGCTGAAGATTTCAGCGTCACCGTGGATCTGGGTTCCGGGGATGATTTCTGGGTCTCTAGGGACTCAGTTTTTGTCAGTGATTTATGATTCTAACGAAGTCCATAGGGGCTGAAGATTTCAGCGACACCGTGGATCTGGGTTCCGGGGATGATTTCTGGGTCTCTAGGGACTCAGTTTTTGTCAGTGATTTATGATTCTAACGAAGTCCATAGGGGCTGAAGATTTCAGCGTCACCGTGGATCTGGGTTCCGGGGATGATTTCTAATCTCTACAGACTCAGTTTTTGTCAGTGATTTATGATTCTAACGAAGTCCATAGGGGCTGAAGATTTCAGCGTCACCGTGGATCTGGGTTCCGGGGATGATTTCTGGGTCTCTAGGGACTCAGTTTTTGTCAGTGATTTATGATTCTAACGAAGTCCATAGGGGCTGAAGATTTCAGCGACACCGTGGATCTGGGTTCCGGGGATGATTTCTGGGTCTCTAGGGACTCAGTTTTTGTCCGTGATTTATGATTCTAACGAAGTCCATAGGGGCTGAAGATTTCAGCGTCACCGTGGATCTGGGTTCCGGGGATGATTTCTAGTCTCTACAGACTCAGTTTTTGTCAGTGATTTATGATTCTAACGAAGTCCATAGGGGCTGAAGATTTCAGCGTCACCGTGGATCTGGGTTCCGGGGATGATTTCTGGGTCTCTAGGGACTCAGTTTTTGTCAGTGATTTATGATTCTAACGAAGTCCATAGGGGCTGAAGATTTCAGCGTCACCGTGGATCTGGGTTCCGGGGATGATTTCTGGGTCTCTAGGGACGCAGTTTTTGTCTTTGATTTATGAGTCTGACGTCGTCCATAGGGGCTGAAGATTTCAGCGTCACCGTGGATCTGGGTTCCGGGGATGATTTCTGGTCTCTAAGGACTTAGTTTTTGTCAGTGATTTATGATTCTAACGAAGTCCATAGGGGCTGAAGATTTCAGCGACACCGTGGATCTAGGTTCCGGGGATGATTTCTGGTCTCTACAGACTCAGTTTTTGTCAGTGATTTATGATTCTAACGAAGTCCATAGGGGCTGAAGATTTCAGCGTCACCGTGGATCTGGGTTCCGGGGATGATTTCTGGGTCTCTAGGGACGCAGTTTTTGTCTTTGATTTATGAGTCTGACGTCGTCCATAGGGGCTGAAGATTTCAGCGTCACCGTGGATCTGGGTTCCGGGGATGATTTCTGGGTCTCTAGGGACTCAGTTTTTGTCGGTGATTTATGATTCTAACGAAGTCCATAGGGGCTGAAGATTTCAGCGTCACCGTGGATCTGGGTTCCGGGGATGATTTCTGGGTCTCTAGGGACGCAGTTTTTGTCTTTGATTTATGAGTCTGACGTCGTCCATAGGGGCTGAAGATTTCAGCGTCACCGTGGATCTGGGTTCCGGGGATGATTTCTGGTCTCTAAGGACTTAGTTTTTGTCCGTGATTTATGATTCTAACGAAGTCCATAGGGGCTGAAGATTTCAGCGACACCGTGGATCTAGGTTCCGGGGATGATTTCTGGTCTCTACAGACTCAGTTTTTGTCAGTGATTTATGATTCTAACGAAGTCCATAGGGGCTGAAGATTTCAGCGTCACCGTGGATCTGGGTTCCGGGGATGATTTCTGGGTCTCTAGGGACTCAGTTTTTGTCAGTGATTTATGATTCTAACGAAGTCCATAGGGGCTGAAGATTTCAGCGTCACCGTGGATCTGGGTTCCGGGGATGATTTCTGGGTTTCTAGGGACTCAGTTTTTGTCTTTGATTTATGAGTCTGACGTCGTCCATAGGGGCTGAAGATTTCAGCGTCACCGTGGATCTGGGTTCCGGGGATGATTTCTGGGTCTCTAGGGACTCAGTTTTTGTCAGTGATTTATGATTCTAACGAAGTCCATAGGGGCTGAAGATTTCAGCGTTACCGTGGATCTGTGTTCCGGGGATGATTTCTGGGTCTCTAGAGACTCAGTTTTTGTCAGTGATTTATGATTCTAACGAAGTCCATAGGGGCTGAAGATTTCAGCGACACCGTAGATCTGGGTTCCGGGGATGATTTCTGGGTCTCTAGGGACTCAGTTTTTGTCAGTGATTTATGATTCTGACGTCGTCCATAGGGGCTGAAGATTTCAGCGTCACCGTGGATCTGGGTTCCGGGGATGATTTCTGGGTCTCTAGGGACTCAGTTTTTGTCTTTGATTTATGAGTCTGACGTCGTCCATAGGGGCTGAAGATTTCAGCGTCACCGTGGATCTGGGTTCCGGGGATGATTTCTGGGTCTCTAGGGACTCAGTTTTTGTCAGTGATTTATGATTCTAACGAAGTCCATAGGGGCTGAAGATTTCAGCGTCACCGTGGATCTGGGTTCCGGGGATGATTTCTGGGTTTCTAGGGACTCAGTTTTTGTCTTTGATTTATGAGTCTGACGTCGTCCATAGGGGCTGAAGATTTCAGCGTCACCGTGGATCTGGGTTCCGGGGATGATTTCTGGGTCTCTAGGGACTCAGTTTTTGTCAGTGATTTATGATTCTAACGAAGTCCATAGGGGCTGAAGATTTCAGCGACACCGTAGATCTGGGTTCCGGGGATGATTTCTGGGTCTCTAGGGACTCAGTTTTTGTCAGTGATTTATGATTCTAACGAAGTCCATAGGGGCTGAAGATTTCAGCGACACCGTGGATCTGGGTTCCGGGGATGATTTCTGGGTCTCTAGGGACTCAGTTTTTGTCCGTGATTTATGATTCTAACGAAGTCCACAGGGGCTGAAGATTTCAGCGTCACCGTGGATCTGGGTTCCGGGGATGATTTCTAGTCTCTACAGACTCAGTTTTTGTCAGTGATTTATGATTCTAACGAAGTCCATAGGGGCTGAAGATTTCAGCGTCACCGTGGATCTGGGTTCCGGGGATGATTTCTGGGTCTCTAGGGACTCAGTTTTTGTCGGTGATTTATGATTCTAACGAAGTCCATAGGGGCTGAAGATTTCAGCGTCACCGTGGATCTGGGTTCCGGGGATGATTTCTGGGTCTCTAGGGACTCAGTTTTTGTCAGTGATTTATGATTCTAACGAAGTCCATAGGGGCTGAAGATTTCAGCGTCACCGTGGATCTGGGTTCCGGGGATGATTTCTGGGTCTCTAGGGACGCAGTTTTTGTCTTTGATTTATGAGTTTGACGTCGTCCATAGGGGCTGAAGATTTCAGCGTCACCGTGGATCTGGGTTCCGGGGATGATTTCTGGTCTCTAAGGACTTAGTTTTTGTCAGTGATTTATGATTCTAACGAAGTCCATAGGGGCTGAAGATTTCAGCGACACCGTGGATCTAGGTTCCGGGGATGATTTCTGGTCTCTACAGACTCAGTTTTTGTCAGTGATTTATGATTCTAACGAAGTCCATAGGGGCTGAAGATTTCAGCGTCACCGTGGATCTGGGTTCCGGGGATGATTTCTGGGTCTCTAGGGACTCAGTTTTTGTCAGTGATTTATGATTCTAACGAAGTCCATAGGGGCTGAAGATTTCAGCGTCACCGTGGATCTGGGTTCCGGGGATGATTTCTGGGTTTCTAGGGACTCAGTTTTTGTCTTTGATTTATGAGTCTGACGTCGTCCATAGGGGCTGAAGATTTCAGCGTCACCGTGGATCTGGGTTCCGGGGATGATTTCTGGGTCTCTAGGGACTCAGTTTTTGTCAGTGATTTATGATTCTAACGAAGTCCATAGGGGCTGAAGATTTCAGCGTTACCGTGGATCTGGGTTCCGGGGATGATTTCTGGGTCTCTAGGGACGCAGTTTTTGTCAGTGATTTATGATTCTAACGAAGTCCATAGGGGCTGAAGATTTCAGCGTCACCGTGGATCTGGGTTCCGGGGATGATTTCTGGGTCTCTAGGGACTCAGTTTTTGTCTTTGATTTATGAGTCTGACGTCGTCCATAGGGGCTGAAGATTTCAGCGTCACCGTGGATCTGGGTTCCGGGGATGATTTCTGGGTCTCTAGGGACTCAGTTTTTGTCTTTGATTTATGAGTCTGACGTCGTCCATAGGGGCTGAAGATTTCAGCGTCACCGTGGATCTGGGTTCCGGGGATGATTTCTGGGTCTCTAGGGACTCAGTTTTTGTCAGTGATTTATGATTCTCACGAAGTCCATAGGGGCTGAAGATTTCAGCGTCACCGTGGATCTGGGTTCCGGGGATGATTTCTGGGTTTCTAGGGACTCAGTTTTTGTCTTTGATTTATGAGTCTGACGTCGTCCATAGGGGCTGAAGATTTCAGCGTCACCGTGGATCTGGGTTCCGGGGATGATTTCTGGGTCTCTAGGGACTCAGTTTTTGTCAGTGATTTATGATTCTAACGAAGTCCATAGGGGCTGAAGATTTCAGCGTCACCGTGGATCTGGGTTCCGGGGATGATTTCTGGGTCTCTAGGGACGCAGTTTTTGTCTTTGATTTATGAGTCTGACGTCGTCCATAGGGGCTGAAGATTTCAGCGTCACCGTGGATCTGGGTTCCGGGGATGATTTCTGGTCTCTAAGGACTTAGTTTTTGTCAGTGATTTATGATTCTAACGAAGTCCATAGGGGCTGAAGATTTCAGCGACACCGTGGATCTAGGTTCCGGGGATGATTTCTGGTCTCTACAGACTCAGTTTTTGTCAGTGATTTATGATTCTAACGAAGTCCATAGGGGCTGAAGATTTCAGCGTCACCGTGGATCTGGGTTCCGGGGATGATTTCTGGGTCTCTAGGGACTCAGTTTTTGTCAGTGATTTATGATTCTAACGAAGTCCATAGGGGCTGAAGATTTCAGCGTCACCGTGGATCTGGGTTCCGGGGATGATTTCTGGGTTTCTAGGGACTCAGTTTTTGTCTTTGATTTATGAGTCTGACGTCGTCCATAGGGGCTGAAGATTTCAGCGTCACCGTGGATCTGGGTTCCGGGGATGATTTCTGGGTCTCTAGGGACTCAGTTTTTGTCAGTGATTTATGATTCTAACGAAGTCCATAGGGGCTGAAGATTTCAGCGTTACCGTGGATCTGTGTTCCGGGGATGATTTCTGGGTCTCTAGGGACTCAGTTTTTGTCAGTGATTTATGATTCTAACGAAGTCCATAGGGGCTGAAGATTTCAGCGACACCGTAGATCTGGGTTCCGGGGATGATTTCTGGGTCTCTAGGGACTCAGTTTTTGTCAGTGATTTATGATTCTGACGTCGTCCATAGGGGCTGAAGATTTCAGCGTCACCGTGGATCTGGGTTCCGGGGATGATTTCTGGGTCTCTAGGGACTCAGTTTTTGTCTTTGATTTATGAGTCTGACGTCGTCCATAGGGGCTGAAGATTTCAGCGTCACCGTGGATCTGGGTTCCGGGGATGATTTCTGGGTCTCTAGGGACTCAGTTTTTGTCAGTGATTTATGATTCTAACGAAGTCCATAGGGGCTGAAGATTTCAGCGTCACCGTGGATCTGGGTTCCGGGGATGATTTCTGGGTTTCTAGGGACTCAGTTTTTGTCTTTGATTTATGAGTCTGACGTCGTCCATAGGGGCTGAAGATTTCAGCGTCACCGTGGATCTGGGTTCCGGGGATGATTTCTGGGTCTCTAGGGACTCAGTTTTTGTCAGTGATTTATGATTCTAACGAAGTCCATAGGGGCTGAAGATTTCAGCGTTACCGTGGATCTGGGTTCCGGGGATGATTTCTGGGTCTCTAGGGACGCAGTTTTTGTCAGTGATTTATGATTCTAACGAAGTCCATAGGGGCTGAAGATTTCAGCGTCACCGTGGATCTGGGTTCCGGGGATGATTTCTGGGTCTCTAGGGACTTAGTTTTTGTCTTTGATTTATGAGTCTGACGTCGTCCATAGGGGCTGAAGATTTCAGCGTCACCGTGGATCTGGGTTCCGGGGATGATTTCTGGGTCTCTAGGGACTCAGTTTTTGTCGGTGATTTATGATTCTAACGAAGTCCATAGGGGCTGAAGATTTCAGCGTTACCGTGGATCTGGGTTCCGGGGATGATTTCTGGGTCTCTAGGGACGCAGTTTTTGTCAGTGATTTATGATTCTAACGAAGTCCATAGGGGCTGAAGATTTCAGCGACACCGTAGATCTGGGTTCCGGGGATGATTTCTGGGTCTCTAGGGACTCAATTTTTGTCCGTGATTTATGATTCTAACGAAGTCCATAGGGGCTGAAGATTTCAGCGACACCGTGGATCTGGGTTCCGGGGATGATTTCTGGGTCTCTAGGGACTCAGTTTTTGTCGGTGATTTATGATTCTAACGAAGTCCATAGGGGCTGAAGATTTCAGCGTCACCGTGGATCTGGGTTCCGGGGATGATTTCTGGGTCTCTAGGGACGCAGTTTTTGTCTTTGATTTATGAGTCTGACGTCGTCCATAGGGGTTGAAGATTTCAGCGTCACCGTGGATCTGGGTTCCGGGGATGATTTCTGGGTCTCTAGGGACTCAGTTTTTGTCTTTGATTTATGAGTCTGACGTCGTCCATAGGGGCTGAAGATTTCAGCGTCACCGTGGATCTGGGTTCCGGGGATGATTTCTGGGTCTCTAGGGACTCAGTTTTTGTCAGTGATTTATGATTCTAACGAAGTCCATAGGGGCTGAAGATTTCAGCGTCACCGTGGATCTGGGTTCCGGGGATGATTTCTGGGTTTCTAGGGACTCAGTTTTTGTCTTTGATTTATGAGTCTGACGTCGTCCATAGGGGCTGAAGATTTCAGCGTCACCGTGGATCTGGGTTCCGGGGATGATTTCTGGGTCTCTAGGGACTCAGTTTTTGTCAGTGATTTATGATTCTAACGAAGTCCATAGGGGCTGAAGATTTCAGCGTTACCGTGGATCTGGGTTCCGGGGATGATTTCTGGGTCTCTAGGGACGCAGTTTTTGTCAGTGATTTATGATTCTAACGAAGTCCATAGGGGCTGAAGATTTCAGCGTCACCGTGGATCTGGGTTCCGGGGATGATTTCTGGGTCTCTAGGGACTCAGTTTTTGTCTTTGATTTATGAGTCTGACGTCGTCCATAGGGGCTGAAGATTTCAGCGTCACCGTGGATCTGGGTTCCGGGGATGATTTCTGGGTCTCTAGGGACTCAGTTTTTGTCAGTGATTTATGATTCTAACGAAGTCCATAGGGGCTGAAGATTTCAGCGTCACCGTGGATCTGGGTTCCGGGGATGATTTCTGGGTTTCTAGGGACTCAGTTTTTGTCTTTGATTTATGAGTCTGACGTCGTCCATAGGGGCTGAAGATTTCAGCGTCACCGTGGATCTGGGTTCCGGGGATGATTTCTGGGTCTCTAGGGACTCAGTTTTTGTCAGTGATTTATGATTCTAACGAAGTCCATAGGGGCTGAAGATTTCAGCGTTACCGTGGATCTGGGTTCCGGGGATGATTTCTGGGTCTCTAGGGACGCAGTTTTTGTCTTTGATTTATGAGTCTGACGTCGTCCATAGGGGTTGAAGATTTCAGCGTCACCGTGGATCTGGGTTCCGGGGATGATTTCTGGGTCTCTAGGGACTCAGTTTTTGTCTTTGATTTATGAGTCTGACGTCGTCCATAGGGGCTGAAGATTTCAGCGTCACCGTGGATCTGGGTTCCGGGGATGATTTCTGGGTCTCTAGGGACTCAGTTTTTGTCAGTGATTTATGATTCTAACGAAGTCCATAGGGGCTGAAGATTTCAGCGTCACCGTGGATCTGGGTTCCGGGGATGATTTCTGGGTTTCTAGGGACTCAGTTTTTGTCTTTGATTTATGAGTCTGACGTCGTCCATAGGGGCTGAAGATTTCAGCGTCACCGTGGATCTGGGTTCCGGGGATGATTTCTGGGTCTCTAGGGACTCAGTTTTTGTCAGTGATTTATGATTCTAACGAAGTCCATAGGGGCTGAAGATTTCAGCGTTACCGTGGATCTGGGTTCCGGGGATGATTTCTGGGTCTCTAGGGACGCAGTTTTTGTCAGTGATTTATGATTCTAACGAAGTCCATAGGGGCTGAAGATTTCAGCGTCACCGTGGATCTGGGTTCCGGGGATGATTTCTGGGTCTCTAGGGACTCAGTTTTTGTCTTTGATTTATGAGTCTGACGTCGTCCATAGGGGCTGAAGATTTCAGCGTCACCGTGGATCTGGGTTCCGGGGATGATTTCTGGGTCTCTAGGGACTCAGTTTTTGTCAGTGATTTATGATTCTAACGAAGTCCATAGGGGCTGAAGATTTCAGCGTCACCGTGGATCTGGGTTCCGGGGATGATTTCTGGGTTTCTAGGGACTCAGTTTTTGTCTTTGATTTATGAGTCTGACGTCGTCCATAGGGGCTGAAGATTTCAGCGTCACCGTGGATCTGGGTTCCGGGGATGATTTCTGGGTCTCTAGGGACTCAGTTTTTGTCAGTGATTTATGATTCTAACGAAGTCCATAGGGGCTGAAGATTTCAGCGTTACCGTGGATCTGGGTTCCGGGGATGATTTCTGGGTCTCTAGGGACGCAGTTTTTGTCAGTGATTTATGATTCTAACGAAGTCCATAGGGGCTGAAGATTTCAGCGTCACCGTGGATCTGGGTTCCGGGGATGATTTCTGGGTCTCTAGGGACTCAGTTTTTGTCAGTGATTTATGATTCTAACGAAGTCCATAGGGGCTGAAGATTTCAGCGACACCGTGGATCTGGGTTCCGGGGATGATTTCTGGGTCTCTAGGGACTCAGTTTTTGTCAGTGATTTATGATTCTAACGAAGTCCATAGGGGCTGAAGATTTCAGCGTCACCGTGGATCTGGGTTCCGGGGATGATTTCTAGTCTCTACAGACTCAGTTTTTGTCAGTGATTTATGATTCTAACGAAGTCCATAGGGGCTGAAGATTTCAGCGTCACCGTGGATCTGGGTTCCGGGGATGATTTCTGGGTCTCTAGGGACTCAGTTTTTGTCAGTGATTTATGATTCTAACGAAGTCCATAGGGGCTGAAGATTTCAGCGACACCGTGGATCTGGGTTCCGGGGATGATTTCTGGGTCTCTAGGGACTCAGTTTTTGTCCGTGATTTATGATTCTAACGAAGTCCATAGGGGCTGAAGATTTCAGCGTCACCGTGGATCTGGGTTCCGGGGATGATTTCTAGTCTCTACAGACTCAGTTTTTGTCAGTGATTTATGATTCTAACGAAGTCCATAGGGGCTGAAGATTTCAGCGTCACCGTGGATCTGGGTTCCGGGGATGATTTCTGGGTCTCTAGGGACTCAGTTTTTGTCAGTGATTTATGATTCTAACGAAGTCCATAGGGGCTGAAGATTTCAGCGTCACCGTGGATCTGGGTTCCGGGGATGATTTCTGGGTCTCTAGGGACGCAGTTTTTGTCTTTGATTTATGAGTCTGACGTCGTCCATAGGGGCTGAAGATTTCAGCGTCACCGTGGATCTGGGTTCCGGGGATGATTTCTGGTCTCTAAGGACTTAGTTTTTGTCAGTGATTTATGATTCTAACGAAGTCCATAGGGGCTGAAGATTTCAGCGACACCGTGGATCTAGGTTCCGGGGATGATTTCTGGTCTCTACAGACTCAGTTTTTGTCAGTGATTTATGATTCTAACGAAGTCCATAGGGGCTGAAGATTTCAGCGTCACCGTGGATCTGGGTTACGGGGATGATTTCTGGGTCTCTAGGGAAGCAGTTTTTGTCTTTGATTTATGAGTCTGACGTCGTCCATAGGGGCTGAAGATTTCAGCGTCACCGTGGATCTGGGTTCCGGGGATGATTTCTGGGTCTCTAGGGACTCAGTTTTTGTCAGTGATTTATGATTCTAACGAAGTCCATAGGGGCTGAAGATTTCAGCGTCACCGTGGATCTGGGTTCCGGGGATGATTTCTGGGTCTCTAGGGACTCAGTTTTTGTCTTTGATTTATGAGTCTGACGTCGTCCATAGGGGCTGAAGATTTCAGCGTCACCGTGGATCTGGGTTCCGGGGATGATTTCTGGGTCTCTAGGGACTCAGTTTTTGTCGGTGATTTATGATTCTAACGAAGTCCATAGGGGCTGAAGATTTCAGCGTTACCGTGGATCTGGGTTCCGGGGATGATTTCTGGGTCTCTAGGGACGCAGTTTTTGTCAGTGATTTATGATTCTAACGAAGTCCATAGGGGCTGAAGATTTCAGCGACACCGTAGATCTGGGTTCCGGGGATGATTTCTGGGTCTCTAGGGACTCAGTTTTTGTCCGTGATTTATGATTCTAACGAAGTCCATAGGGGCTGAAGATTTCAGCGACACCGTGGATCTGGGTTCCGGGGATGATTTCTGGGTCTCTAGGGACTCAGTTTTTGTCCGTGATTTATGATTCTAACGAAGTCCATAGGGGCTGAAGATTTCAGCGTCACCGTGGATCTGGGTTCCGGGGATGATTTCTAGTCTCTACAGACTCAGTTTTTGTCAGTGATTTATGATTCTAACGAAGTCCATAGGGGCTGAAGATTTCAGCGTCACCGTGGATCTGGGTTCCGGGGATGATTTCTGGGTCTCTAGGGACTCAGTTTTTGTCAGTGATTTATGATTCTAACGAAGTCCATAGGGGCTGAAGATTTCAGCGTCACCGTGGATCTGGGTTCCGGGGATGATTTCTGGGTCTCTAGGGACGCAGTTTTTGTCTTTGATTTATGAGTCTGACGTCGTCCATAGGGGCTGAAGATTTCAGCGTCACCGTGGATCTGGGTTCCGGGGATGATTTCTGGTCTCTAAGGACTTAGTTTTTGTCAGTGATTTATGATTCTAACGAAGTCCATAGGGGCTGAAGATTTCAGCGACACCGTGGATCTAGGTTCCGGGGATGATTTCTGGTCTCTACAGACTCAGTTTTTGTCAGTGATTTATGATTCTAACGAAGTCCATAGGGGCTGAAGATTTCAGCGTCACCGTGGATCTGGGTTACGGGGATGATTTCTGGGTCTCTAGGGAAGCAGTTTTTGTCTTTGATTTATGAGTCTGACGTCGTCCATAGGGGCTGAAGATTTCAGCGTCACCGTGGATCTGGGTTCCGGGGATGATTTCTGGGTCTCTAGGGACTCAGTTTTTGTCAGTGATTTATGATTCTAACGAAGTCCATAGGGGCTGAAGATTTCAGCGTCACCGTGGATCTGGGTTCCGGGGATGATTTCTGGGTCTCTAGGGACTCAGTTTTTGTCTTTGATTTATGAGTCTGACGTCGTCCATAGGGGCTGAAGATTTCAGCGTCACCGTGGATCTGGGTTCCGGGGATGATTTCTGGGTCTCTAGGGACTCAGTTTTTGTCGGTGATTTATGATTCTAACGAAGTCCATAGGGGCTGAAGATTTCAGCGTTACCGTGGATCTGGGTTCCGGG
Source organism: Populus alba x Populus glandulosa (assembly GCA_033617975.1). Taxonomy (NCBI): domain Eukaryota; kingdom Viridiplantae; phylum Streptophyta; class Magnoliopsida; order Malpighiales; family Salicaceae; genus Populus; species Populus alba x Populus glandulosa. The sequence goes on along the minus strand of CM066155.1, from coordinate 8,652,935 downwards.
GATGATTTCTGGGTCTCTAGGGACGCAGTTTTTGTCAGTGATTTATGATTCTAACGAAGTCCATAGGGGCTGAAGATTTCAGCGACACCGTAGATCTGGGTTCCGGGGATGATTTCTGGGTCTCTAGGGACTCAGTTTTTGTCCGTGATTTATGATTCTAACGAAGTCCATAGGGGCTGAAGATTTCAGCGACACCGTGGATCTGGGTTCCGGGGATGATTTCTGGGTCTCTAGGGACTCAGTTTTTGTCGGTGATTTATGATTCTAACGAAGTCCATAGGGGCTGAAGATTTCAGCGTCACCGTGGATCTGGGTTCCGGGGATGATTTCTGGGTCTCTAGGGACGCAGTTTTTGTCTTTGATTTATGAGTCTGACGTCGTCCATAGGGGTTGAAGATTTCAGCGTCACCGTGGATCTGGGTTCCAGGGATGATTTCTGGGTCTCTAGGGACTCAGTTTTTGTCTTTGATTTATGAGTCTGACGTCGTCCATAGGGGCTGAAGATTTCAGCGTCACCGTGGATCTGGGTTCCGGGGATGATTTCTGGGTCTCTAGGGACTCAGTTTTTGTCAGTGATTTATGATTCTAACGAAGTCCATAGGGGCTGAAGATTTCAGCGTCACCGTGGATCTGGGTTCCGGGGATGATTTCTGGGTTTCTAGGGACTCAGTTTTTGTCTTTGATTTATGAGTCTGACGTCGTCCATAGGGGCTGAAGATTTCAGCGTCACCGTGGATCTGGGTTCCGGGGATGATTTCTGGGTCTCTAGGGACTCAGTTTTTGTCAGTGATTTATGATTCTAACGAAGTCCATAGGGGCTGAAGATTTCAGCGTTACCGTGGATCTGGGTTCCGGGGATGATTTCTGGGTCTCTAGGGACGCAGTTTTTGTCCGTGATTTATGATTCTAACGAAGTCCATAGGGGCTGAAGATTTCAGCGTCACCGTGGATCTGGGTTCCGGGGATGATTTCTAGTCTCTACAGACTCAGTTTTTGTCAGTGATTTATGATTCTAACGAAGTCCATAGGGGCTGAAGATTTCAGCGACACCGTGGATCTGGGTTCCGGGGATGATTTCTGGGTCTCTAGGGACTCAGTTTTTGTCAGTGATTTATGATTCTAACGAAGTCCATAGGGGCTGAAGATTTCAGCGACACCGTGGATCTGGGTTCCGGGGATGATTTCTGGTCTCTACAGACTCAGTTTTTGTCAGTGATTTATGATTCTAACGAAGTCCATAGGGGCTGAAGATTTCAGCGTCACCGTGGATCTGGGTTCCGGGGATGATTTCTGGGTCTCTAGGGACGCAGTTTTTGTCAGTGATTTATGATTCTAACGAAGTCCATAGGGGCTGAAGATTTCAGCGTCACCGTGGATCTGGGTTCCGGGGATGATTTCTGGGTCTCTAGGGACTCAGTTTTTGTCTTTGATTTATGAGTCTGACGTCGTCCATAGGGGCTGAAGATTTCAGCGTCACCGTGGATCTGGGTTCCGGGGATGATTTCTGGGTCTCTAGGGACTCAGTTTTTGTCGGTGATTTACGATTCTAACGAAGTCCATAGGGGCTGAAGATTTCAGCGTCACCGTGGATCTGGGTTCCGGGGATGATTTCTGGGTTTCTAGGGACTCAGTTTTTGTCTTTGATTTATGAGTCTGACGTCGTCCATAGGGGCTGAAGATTTCAGCGTCACCGTGGATCTGGGTTCCGGGGATGATTTCTGGGTCTCTAGGGACTCAGTTTTTGTCAGTGATTTATGATTCTAACGAAGTCCATAGGGGCTGAAGATTTCAGCGTTACCGTGGATCTGGGTTCCGGGGATGATTTCTGGGTCTCTAGGGACGCAGTTTTTGTCCGTGATTTATGATTCTAACGAAGTCCATAGGGGCTGAAGATTTCAGCGTCACCGTGGATCTGGGTTCCGGGGATGATTTCTAGTCTCTACAGACTCAGTTTTTGTCAGTGATTTATGATTCTAACGAAGTCCATAGGGGCTGAAGATTTCAGCGACACCGTGGATCTGGGTTCCGGGGATGATTTCTGGGTCTCTAGGGACGCAGTTTTTGTCAGTGATTTATGATTCTAACGAAGTCCATAGGGGCTGAAGATTTCAGCGACACCGTAGATCTGGGTTCCGGGGATGATTTCTGGGTCTCTAGGGACTCAGTTTTTGTCCGTGATTTATGATTCTAACGAAGTCCATAGGGGCTGAAGATTTCAGCGACACCGTGGATCTGGGTTCCGGGGATGATTTCTGGGTCTCTAGGGACTCAGTTTTTGTCGGTGATTTATGATTCTAACGAAGTCCATAGGGGCTGAAGATTTCAGCGTCACCGTGGATCTGGGTTCCGGGGATGATTTCTGGGTCTCTAGGGACGCAGTTTTTGTCTTTGATTTATGAGTCTGACGTCGTCCATAGGGGCTGAAGATTTCAGCGTCACCGTGGATCTGGGTTCCGGGGATGATTTCTGGGTCTCTAGGGACTCAGTTTTTGTCTTTGATTTATGAGTCTGACGTCGTCCATAGGGGCTGAAGATTTCAGCGTCACCGTGGATCTGGGTTCCGGGGATGATTTCTGGGTCTCTAGGGACTCAGTTTTTGTCTTTGATTTATGAGTCTGACGTCGTCCATAGGGGCTGAAGATTTCAGCGTCACCGTGGATCTGGGTTCCGGGGATGATTTCTGGGTCTCTAGGGACTCAGTTTTTGTCAGTGATTTATGATTCTAACGAAGTCCATAGGGGCTGAAGATTTCAGCGTCACCGTGGATCTGGGTTCCGGGGATGATTTCTGGGTTTCTAGGGACGCAGTTTTTGTCTTTGATTTATGAGTCTGACGTCGTCCATAGGGGCTGAAGATTTCAGCGTCACCGTGGATCTGGGTTCCGGGGATGATTTCTGGGTCTCTAGGGACTCAGTTTTTGTCAGTGATTTATGATTCTAACGAAGTCCATAGGGGCTGAAGATTTCAGCGTCACCGTGGATCTGGGTTCCGGGGATGATTTCTGGGTTTCTAGGGACGCAGTTTTTGTCTTTGATTTATGAGTCTGACGTCGTCCATAGGGGCTGAAGATTTCAGCGTCACCGTGGATCTGGGTTCCGGGGATGATTTCTGGGTCTCTAGGGACTCAGTTTTTGTCTTTGATTTATGAGTCTGACGTCGTCCATAGGGGCTGAAGATTTCAGCGTCACCGTGGATCTGGGTTCCGGGGATGATTTCTGGGTCTCTAGGGACTCAGTTTTTGTCAGTGATTTATGATTCTAACGAAGTCCATAGGGGCTGAAGATTTCAGCGTCACCGTGGATCTGGGTTCCGGGGATGATTTCTGGGTCTCTAGGGACTCAGTTTTTGTCTTTGATTTATGAGTCTGACGTCGTCCATAGGGGCTGAAGATTTCAGCGTCACCGTGGATCTGGGTTCCGGGGATGATTTCTGGGTCTCTAGGGACTCAGTTTTTGTCGGTGATTTATGATTCTAACGAAGTCCATAGGGGCTGAAGATTTCAGCGTTACCGTGGATCTGGGTTCCGGGGATGATTTCTGGGTCTCTAGGGACGCAGTTTTTGTCAGTGATTTATGATTCTAACGAAGTCCATAGGGGCTGAAGATTTCAGCGACACCGTAGATCTGGGTTCCGGGGATGATTTCTGGGTCTCTAGGGACTCAGTTTTTGTCCGTGATTTATGATTCTAACGAAGTCCATAGGGGCTGAAGATTTCAGCGACACCGTGGATCTGGGTTCCGGGGATGATTTCTGGGTCTCTAGGGACTCAGTTTTTGTCGGTGATTTATGATTCTAACGAAGTCCATAGGGGCTGAAGATTTCAGCGTCACCGTGGATCTGGGTTCCGGGGATGATTTCTGGGTCTCTAGGGACGCAGTTTTTGTCTTTGATTTATGAGTCTGACGTCGTCCATAGGGGTTGAAGATTTCAGCGTCACCGTGGATCTGGGTTCCAGGGATGATTTCTGGGTCTCTAGGGACTCAGTTTTTGTCTTTGATTTATGAGTCTGACGTCGTCCATAGGGGCTGAAGATTTCAGCGTCACCGTGGATCTGGGTTCCGGGGATGATTTCTGGGTCTCTAGGGACTCAGTTTTTGTCAGTGATTTATGATTCTAACGAAGTCCATAGGGGCTGAAGATTTCAGCGTCACCGTGGATCTGGGTTCCGGGGATGATTTCTGGGTTTCTAGGGACTCAGTTTTTGTCTTTGATTTATGAGTCTGACGTCGTCCATAGGGGCTGAAGATTTCAGCGTCACCGTGGATCTGGGTTCCGGGGATGATTTCTGGGTCTCTAGGGACTCAGTTTTTGTCAGTGATTTATGATTCTAACGAAGTCCATAGGGGCTGAAGATTTCAGCGTTACCGTGGATCTGGGTTCCGGGGATGATTTCTGGGTCTCTAGGGACGCAGTTTTTGTCCGTGATTTATGATTCTAACGAAGTCCATAGGGGCTGAAGATTTCAGCGTCACCGTGGATCTGGGTTCCGGGGATGATTTCTAGTCTCTACAGACTCAGTTTTTGTCAGTGATTTATGATTCTAACGAAGTCCATAGGGGCTGAAGATTTCAGCGACACCGTGGATCTGGGTTCCGGGGATGATTTCTGGGTCTCTAGGGACTCAGTTTTTGTCAGTGATTTATGATTCTAACGAAGTCCATAGGGGCTGAAGATTTCAGCGACACCGTGGATCTGGGTTCCGGGGATGATTTCTGGTCTCTACAGACTCAGTTTTTGTCAGTGATTTATGATTCTAACGAAGTCCATAGGGGCTGAAGATTTCAGCGTCACCGTGGATCTGGGTTCCGGGGATGATTTCTGGGTCTCTAGGGACGCAGTTTTTGTCAGTGATTTATGATTCTAACGAAGTCCATAGGGGCTGAAGATTTCAGCGTCACCGTGGATCTGGGTTCCGGGGATGATTTCTGGGTCTCTAGGGACTCAGTTTTTGTCTTTGATTTATGAGTCTGACGTCGTCCATAGGGGCTGAAGATTTCAGCGTCACCGTGGATCTGGGTTCCGGGGATGATTTCTGGGTCTCTAGGGACTCAGTTTTTGTCGGTGATTTACGATTCTAACGAAGTCCATAGGGGCTGAAGATTTCAGCGTCACCGTGGATCTGGGTTCCGGGGATGATTTCTGGGTTTCTAGGGACTCAGTTTTTGTCTTTGATTTATGAGTCTGACGTCGTCCATAGGGGCTGAAGATTTCAGCGTCACCGTGGATCTGGGTTCCGGGGATGATTTCTGGGTCTCTAGGGACTCAGTTTTTGTCAGTGATTTATGATTCTAACGAAGTCCATAGGGGCTGAAGATTTCAGCGTTACCGTGGATCTGGGTTCCGGGGATGATTTCTGGGTCTCTAGGGACGCAGTTTTTGTCCGTGATTTATGATTCTAACGAAGTCCATAGGGGCTGAAGATTTCAGCGTCACCGTGGATCTGGGTTCCGGGGATGATTTCTAGTCTCTACAGACTCAGTTTTTGTCAGTGATTTATGATTCTAACGAAGTCCATAGGGGCTGAAGATTTCAGCGACACCGTGGATCTGGGTTCCGGGGATGATTTCTGGGTCTCTAGGGACGCAGTTTTTGTCAGTGATTTATGATTCTAACGAAGTCCATAGGGGCTGAAGATTTCAGCGACACCGTAGATCTGGGTTCCGGGGATGATTTCTGGGTCTCTAGGGACTCAGTTTTTGTCCGTGATTTATGATTCTAACGAAGTCCATAGGGGCTGAAGATTTCAGCGACACCGTGGATCTGGGTTCCGGGGATGATTTCTGGGTCTCTAGGGACTCAGTTTTTGTCGGTGATTTATGATTCTAACGAAGTCCATAGGGGCTGAAGATTTCAGCGTCACCGTGGATCTGGGTTCCGGGGATGATTTCTGGGTCTCTAGGGACGCAGTTTTTGTCTTTGATTTATGAGTCTGACGTCGTCCATAGGGGCTGAAGATTTCAGCGTCACCGTGGATCTGGGTTCCGGGGATGATTTCTGGGTCTCTAGGGACTCAGTTTTTGTCTTTGATTTATGAGTCTGACGTCGTCCATAGGGGCTGAAGATTTCAGCGTCACCGTGGATCTGGGTTCCGGGGATGATTTCTGGGTCTCTAGGGACTCAGTTTTTGTCTTTGATTTATGAGTCTGACGTCGTCCATAGGGGCTGAAGATTTCAGCGTCACCGTGGATCTGGGTTCCGGGGATGATTTCTGGGTCTCTAGGGACTCAGTTTTTGTCAGTGATTTATGATTCTAACGAAGTCCATAGGGGCTGAAGATTTCAGCGTCACCGTGGATCTGGGTTCCGGGGATGATTTCTGGGTTTCTAGGGACGCAGTTTTTGTCTTTGATTTATGAGTCTGACGTCGTCCATAGGGGCTGAAGATTTCAGCGTCACCGTGGATCTGGGTTCCGGGGATGATTTCTGGGTCTCTAGGGACTCAGTTTTTGTCAGTGATTTATGATTCTAACGAAGTCCATAGGGGCTGAAGATTTCAGCGTCACCGTGGATCTGGGTTCCGGGGATGATTTCTGGGTCTCTAGGGACTCAGTTTTTGTCTTTGATTTATGAGTCTGACGTCGTCCATAGGGGCTGAAGATTTCAGCGTCACCGTGGATCTGGGTTCCGGGGATGATTTCTGGGTCTCTAGGGACTCAGTTTTTGTCGGTGATTTACGATTCTAACGAAGTCCATAGGGGCTGAAGATTTCAGCGTCACCGTGGATCTGGGTTCCGGGGATGATTTCTGGGTTTCTAGGGACTCAGTTTTTGTCTTTGATTTATGAGTCTGACGTCGTCCATAGGGGCTGAAGATTTCAGCGTCACCGTGGATCTGGGTTCCGGGGATGATTTCTGGGTCTCTAGGGACTCAGTTTTTGTCAGTGATTTATGATTCTAACGAAGTCCATAGGGGCTGAAGATTTCAGCGTCACCGTGGATCTGGGTTCCGGGGATGATTTCTGGGTCTCTAGGGACTCAGTTTTTGTCGGTGATTTATGATTCTAACGAAGTCCATAGGGGCTGAAGATTTCAGCGTCACCGTGGATCTGGGTTCCGGGGATGATTTCTGGGTCTCTAGGGACGCAGTTTTTGTCTTTGATTTATGAGTCTGACGTCGTCCATAGGGGTTGAAGATTTCAGCGTCACCGTGGATCTGGGTTCCGGGGATGATTTCTGGGTCTCTAGGGACGCAATTTTTGTCTTTGATTTATGAGTCTGACGTCGTCCATAGGGGTTGAAGATTTCAGCGTCACCGTGGATCTGGGTTCCGGGGATGATTTCTGGGTCTCTAGGGACTCAGTTTTTGTCTTTGATTTATGAGTCTGACGTCGTCCATAGGGGCTGAAGATTTCAGCGTCACCGTGGATCTGGGTTCCGGGGATGATTTCTGGGTCTCTAGGGACTCAGTTTTTGTCAGTGATTTATGATTCTAACGAAGTCCATAGGGGCTGAAGATTTCAGCGTCACCGTGGATCTGGGTTCCGGGGATGATTTCTGGGTTTCTAGGGACTCAGTTTTTGTCTTTGATTTATGAGTCTGACGTCGTCCATAGGGGCTGAAGATTTCAGCGTCACCGTGGATCTGGGTTCCGGGGATGATTTCTGGGTCTCTAGGGACTCAGTTTTTGTCAGTGATTTATGATTCTAACGAAGTCCATAGGGGCTGAAGATTTCAGCGTTACCGTGGATCTGGGTTCCGGGGATGATTTCTGGGTCTCTAGGGACGCAGTTTTTGTCCGTGATTTATGATTCTAACGAAGTCCATAGGGGCTGAAGATTTCAGCGTCACCGTGGATCTGGGTTCCGGGGATGATTTCTAGTCTCTACAGACTCAGTTTTTGTCAGTGATTTATGATTCTAACGAAGTCCATAGGGGCTGAAGATTTCAGCGACACCGTGGATCTGGGTTCCGGGGATGATTTCTGGGTCTCTAGGGACTCAGTTTTTGTCAGTGATTTATGATTCTAACGAAGTCCATAGGGGCTGAAGATTTCAGCGACACCGTGGATCTGGGTTCCGGGGATGATTTCTGGTCTCTACAGACTCAGTTTTTGTCAGTGATTTATGATTCTAACGAAGTCCATAGGGGCTGAAGATTTCAGCGTCACCGTGGATCTGGGTTCCGGGGATGATTTCTGGGTCTCTAGGGACGCAGTTTTTGTCAGTGATTTATGATTCTAACGAAGTCCATAGGGGCTGAAGATTTCAGCGTCACCGTGGATCTGGGTTCCGGGGATGATTTCTGGGTCTCTAGGGACTCAGTTTTTGTCTTTGATTTATGAGTCTGACGTCGTCCATAGGGGCTGAAGATTTCAGCGTCACCGTGGATCTGGGTTCCGGGGATGATTTCTGGGTCTCTAGGGACTCAGTTTTTGTCGGTGATTTACGATTCTAACGAAGTCCATAGGGGCTGAAGATTTCAGCGTCACCGTGGATCTGGGTTCCGGGGATGATTTCTGGGTTTCTAGGGACTCAGTTTTTGTCTTTGATTTATGAGTCTGACGTCGTCCATAGGGGCTGAAGATTTCAGCGTCACCGTGGATCTGGGTTCCGGGGATGATTTCTGGGTCTCTAGGGACTCAGTTTTTGTCAGTGATTTATGATTCTAACGAAGTCCATAGGGGCTGAAGATTTCAGCGTTACCGTGGATCTGGGTTCCGGGGATGATTTCTGGGTCTCTAGGGACGCAGTTTTTGTCCGTGATTTATGATTCTAACGAAGTCCATAGGGGCTGAAGATTTCAGCGTCACCGTGGATCTGGGTTCCGGGGATGATTTCTAGTCTCTACAGACTCAGTTTTTGTCAGTGATTTATGATTCTAACGAAGTCCATAGGGGCTGAAGATTTCAGCGACACCGTGGATCTGGGTTCCGGGGATGATTTCTGGGTCTCTAGGGACGCAGTTTTTGTCAGTGATTTATGATTCTAACGAAGTCCATAGGGGCTGAAGATTTCAGCGACACCGTAGATCTGGGTTCCGGGGATGATTTCTGGGTCTCTAGGGACTCAGTTTTTGTCCGTGATTTATGATTCTAACGAAGTCCATAGGGGCTGAAGATTTCAGCGACACCGTGGATCTGGGTTCCGGGGATGATTTCTGGGTCTCTAGGGACTCAGTTTTTGTCGGTGATTTATGATTCTAACGAAGTCCATAGGGGCTGAAGATTTCAGCGTCACCGTGGATCTGGGTTCCGGGGATGATTTCTGGGTCTCTAGGGACGCAGTTTTTGTCTTTGATTTATGAGTCTGACGTCGTCCATAGGGGCTGAAGATTTCAGCGTCACCGTGGATCTGGGTTCCGGGGATGATTTCTGGGTCTCTAGGGACTCAGTTTTTGTCTTTGATTTATGAGTCTGACGTCGTCCATAGGGGCTGAAGATTTCAGCGTCACCGTGGATCTGGGTTCCGGGGATGATTTCTGGGTCTCTAGGGACTCAGTTTTTGTCTTTGATTTATGAGTCTGACGTCGTCCATAGGGGCTGAAGATTTCAGCGTCACCGTGGATCTGGGTTCCGGGGATGATTTCTGGGTCTCTAGGGACTCAGTTTTTGTCAGTGATTTATGATTCTAACGAAGTCCATAGGGGCTGAAGATTTCAGCGTCACCGTGGATCTGGGTTCCGGGGATGATTTCTGGGTCTCTAGGGACTCAGTTTTTGTCGGTGATTTATGATTCTAACGAAGTCCATAGGGGCTGAAGATTTCAGCGTCACCGTGGATCTGGGTTCCGGGGATGATTTCTGGGTCTCTAGGGACGCAGTTTTTGTCTTTGATTTATGAGTCTGACGTCGTCCATAGGGGTTGAAGATTTCAGCGTCACCGTGGATCTGGGTTCCGGGGATGATTTCTGGGTCTCTAGGGACTCAGTTTTTGTCTTTGATTTATGAGTCTGACGTCGTCCATAGGGGCTGAAGATTTCAGCGTCACCGTGGATCTGGGTTCCGGGGATGATTTCTGGGTCTCTAGGGACTCAGTTTTTGTCAGTGATTTATGATTCTAACGAAGTCCATAGGGGCTGAAGATTTCAGCGTCACCGTGGATCTGGGTTCCGGGGATGATTTCTGGGTTTCTAGGGACTCAGTTTTTGTCTTTGATTTATGAGTCTGACGTCGTCCATAGGGGCTGAAGATTTCAGCGTCACCGTGGATCTGGGTTCCGGGGATGATTTCTGGGTCTCTAGGGACTCAGTTTTTGTCAGTGATTTATGATTCTAACGAAGTCCATAGGGGCTGAAGATTTCAGCGTTACCGTGGATCTGGGTTCCGGGGATGATTTCTGGGTCTCTAGGGACGCAGTTTTTGTCCGTGATTTATGATTCTAACGAAGTCCATAGGGGCTGAAGATTTCAGCGTCACCGTGGATCTGGGTTCCGGGGATGATTTCTAGTCTCTACAGACTCAGTTTTTGTCAGTGATTTATGATTCTAACGAAGTCCATAGGGGCTGAAGATTTCAGCGACACCGTGGATCTGGGTTCCGGGGATGATTTCTGGGTCTCTAGGGACTCAGTTTTTGTCAGTGATTTATGATTCTAACGAAGTCCATAGGGGCTGAAGATTTCAGCGACACCGTGGATCTGGGTTCCGGGGATGATTTCTGGTCTCTACAGACTCAGTTTTTGTCAGTGATTTATGATTCTAACGAAGTCCATAGGGGCTGAAGATTTCAGCGTCACCGTGGATCTGGGTTCCGGGGATGATTTCTGGGTCTCTAGGGACGCAGTTTTTGTCAGTGATTTATGATTCTAACGAAGTCCATAGGGGCTGAAGATTTCAGCGTCACCGTGGATCTGGGTTCCGGGGATGATTTCTGGGTCTCTAGGGACTCAGTTTTTGTCTTTGATTTATGAGTCTGACGTCGTCCATAGGGGCTGAAGATTTCAGCGTCACCGTGGATCTGGGTTCCGGGGATGATTTCTGGGTCTCTAGGGACTCAGTTTTTGTCGGTGATTTACGATTCTAACGAAGTCCATAGGGGCTGAAGATTTCAGCGTCACCGTGGATCTGGGTTCCGGGGATGATTTCTGGGTTTCTAGGGACTCAGTTTTTGTCTTTGATTTATGAGTCTGACGTCGTCCATAGGGGCTGAAGATTTCAGCGTCACCGTGGATCTGGGTTCCGGGGATGATTTCTGGGTCTCTAGGGACTCAGTTTTTGTCAGTGATTTATGATTCTAACGAAGTCCATAGGGGCTGAAGATTTCAGCGTTACCGTGGATCTGGGTTCCGGGGATGATTTCTGGGTCTCTAGGGACGCAGTTTTTGTCCGTGATTTATGATTCTAACGAAGTCCATAGGGGCTGAAGATTTCAGCGTCACCGTGGATCTGGGTTCCGGGGATGATTTCTAGTCTCTACAGACTCAGTTTTTGTCAGTGATTTATGATTCTAACGAAGTCCATAGGGGCTGAAGATTTCAGCGACACCGTGGATCTGGGTTCCGGGGATGATTTCTGGGTCTCTAGGGACGCAGTTTTTGTCAGTGATTTATGATTCTAACGAAGTCCATAGGGGCTGAAGATTTCAGCGACACCGTAGATCTGGGTTCCGGGGATGATTTCTGGGTCTCTAGGGACTCAGTTTTTGTCCGTGATTTATGATTCTAACGAAGTCCATAGGGGCTGAAGATTTCAGCGACACCGTGGATCTGGGTTCCGGGGATGATTTCTGGGTCTCTAGGGACTCAGTTTTTGTCGGTGATTTATGATTCTAACGAAGTCCATAGGGGCTGAAGATTTCAGCGTCACCGTGGATCTGGGTTCCGGGGATGATTTCTGGGTCTCTAGGGACGCAGTTTTTGTCTTTGATTTATGAGTCTGACGTCGTCCATAGGGGCTGAAGATTTCAGCGTCACCGTGGATCTGGGTTCCGGGGATGATTTCTGGGTCTCTAGGGACTCAGTTTTTGTCTTTGATTTATGAGTCTGACGTCGTCCATAGGGGCTGAAGATTTCAGCGTCACCGTGGATCTGGGTTCCGGGGATGATTTCTGGGTCTCTAGGGACTCAGTTTTTGTCTTTGATTTATGAGTCTGACGTCGTCCATAGGGGCTGAAGATTTCAGCGTCACCGTGGATCTGGGTTCCGGGGATGATTTCTGGGTCTCTAGGGACTCAGTTTTTGTCAGTGATTTATGATTCTAACGAAGTCCATAGGGGCTGAAGATTTCAGCGTCACCGTGGATCTGGGTTCCGGGGATGATTTCTGGGTTTCTAGGGACGCAGTTTTTGTCTTTGATTTATGAGTCTGACGTCGTCCATAGGGGCTGAAGATTTCAGCGTCACCGTGGATCTGGGTTCCGGGGATGATTTCTGGGTCTCTAGGGACTCAGTTTTTGTCAGTGATTTATGATTCTAACGAAGTCCATAGGGGCTGAAGATTTCAGCGTCACCGTGGATCTGGGTTCCGGGGATGATTTCTGGGTCTCTAGGGACTCAGTTTTTGTCTTTGATTTATGAGTCTGACGTCGTCCATAGGGGCTGAAGATTTCAGCGTCACCGTGGATCTGGGTTCCGGGGATGATTTCTGGGTCTCTAGGGACTCAGTTTTTGTCGGTGATTTACGATTCTAACGAAGTCCATAGGGGCTGAAGATTTCAGCGTCACCGTGGATCTGGGTTCCGGGGATGATTTCTGGGTTTCTAGGGACTCAGTTTTTGTCTTTGATTTATGAGTCTGACGTCGTCCATAGGGGCTGAAGATTTCAGCGTCACCGTGGATCTGGGTTCCGGGGATGATTTCTGGGTCTCTAGGGACTCAGTTTTTGTCAGTGATTTATGATTCTAACGAAGTCCATAGGGGCTGAAGATTTCAGCGTTACCGTGGATCTGGGTTCCGGGGATGATTTCTGGTTCTCTAGGGACGCAGTTTTTGTCCGTGATTTATGATTCTAACGAAGTCCATAGGGGCTGAAGATTTCAGCGTCACCGTGGATCTGGGTTCCGGGGATGATTTCTAGTCTCTACAGACTCAGTTTTTGTCAGTGATTTATGATTCTAACGAAGTCCATAGGGGCTGAAGATTTCAGCGACACCGTGGATCTGGGTTCCGGGGATGATTTCTGGGTCTCTAGGGACGCAGTTTTTGTCAGTGATTTATGATTCTAACGAAGTCCATAGGGGCTGAAGATTTCAGCGACACCGTAGATCTGGGTTCCGGGGATGATTTCTGGGTCTCTAGGGACTCACTTTTTGTCTTTGATTTATGAGTCTGACGTCGTCCATAGGGGCTGAAGATTTCAGCGTCACCGTGGATCTGGGTTCCGGGGATGATTTCTGGGTCTCTAGGGACTCAGTTTTTGTCAGTGATTTATGATTCTAACGAAGTCCATAGGGGCTGAAGATTTCAGCGTCACCGTGGATCTGGGTTCCGGGGATGATTTCTGGGTTTCTAGGGACTCAGTTTTTGTCTTTGATTTATGAGTCTGACGTCGTCCATAGGGGCTGAAGATTTCAGCGTCACCGTGGATCTGGGTTCCGGGGATGATTTCTGGGTCTCTAGGGACTCAGTTTTTGTCTTTGATTTATGAGTCTGACGTCGTCCATAGGGGCTGAAGATTTCAGCGTCACCGTGGATCTGGGTTCCGGGGATGATTTCTGGGTCTCTAGGGACTCAGTTTTTGTCTTTGATTTATGAGTCTGACGTCGTCCATAGGGGCTGAAGATTTCAGCGTCACCGTGGATCTGGGTTCCGGGGATGATTTCTGGGTCTCTAGGGACTCAGTTTTTGTCAGTGATTTATGATTCTAACGAAGTCCATAGGGGCTGAAGATTTCAGCGTCACCGTGGATCTGGGTTCCGGGGATGATTTCTGGGTTTCTAGGGACTCAGTTTTTGTCTTTGATTTATGAGTCTGACGTCGTCCATAGGGGCTGAAGATTTCAGCGTCACCGTGGATCTGGGTTCCGGGGATGATTTCTGGGTCTCTAGGGACTCAGTTTTTGTCAGTGATTTATGATTCTAACGAAGTCCATAGGGGCTGAAGATTTCAGCGTTACCGTGGATCTGGGTTCCGGGGATGATTTCTGGGTCTCTAGGGACGCAGTTTTTGTCCGTGATTTATGATTCTAACGAAGTCCATAGGGGCTGAAGATTTCAGCGTCACCGTGGATCTGGGTTCCGGGGATGATTTCTAGTCTCTACAGACTCAGTTTTTGTCAGTGATTTATGATTCTAACGAAGTCCATAGGGGCTGAAGATTTCAGCGACACCGTGGATCTGGGTTCCGGGGATGATTTCTGGGTCTCTAGGGACTCAGTTTTTGTCAGTGATTTATGATTCTAACGAAGTCCATAGGGGCTGAAGATTTCAGCGACACCGTGGATCTGGGTTCCGGGGATGATTTCTGGTCTCTACAGACTCAGTTTTTGTCAGTGATTTATGATTCTAACGAAGTCCATAGGGGCTGAAGATTTCAGCGTCACCGTGGATCTGGGTTCCGGGGATGATTTCTGGGTCTCTAGGGACGCAGTTTTTGTCAGTGATTTATGATTCTAACGAAGTCCATAGGGGCTGAAGAGTTCAGCGTCACCGTGGATCTGGGTTCCGGGGATGATTTCTGGGTCTCTAGGGACTCAGTTTTTGTCTTTGATTTATGAGTCTGACGTCGTCCATAGGGGCTGAAGATTTCAGCGTCACCGTGGATCTGGGTTCCGGGGATGATTTCTGGGTCTCTAGGGACTCAGTTTTTGTCGGTGATTTACGATTCTAACGAAGTCCATAGGGGCTGAAGATTTCAGCGTCACCGTGGATCTGGGTTCCGGGGATGATTTCTGGGTTTCTAGGGACTCAGTTTTTGTCTTTGATTTATGAGTCTGACGTCGTCCATAGGGGCTGAAGATTTCAGCGTCACCGTGGATCTGGGTTCCGGGGATGATTTCTGGGTCTCTAGGGACTCAGTTTTTGTCAGTGATTTATGATTCTAACGAAGTCCATAGGGGCTGAAGATTTCAGCGTTACCGTGGATCTGGGTTCCGGGGATGATTTCTGGGTCTCTAGGGACGCAGTTTTTGTCCGTGATTTATGATTCTAACGAAGTCCATAGGGGCTGAAGATTTCAGCGTCACCGTGGATCTGGGTTCCGGGGATGATTTCTAGTCTCTACAGACTCAGTTTTTGTCAGTGATTTATGATTCTAACGAAGTCCATAGGGGCTGAAGATTTCAGCGACACCGTGGATCTGGGTTCCGGGGATGATTTCTGGGTCTCTAGGGACGCAGTTTTTGTCAGTGATTTATGATTCTAACGAAGTCCATAGGGGCTGAAGATTTCAGCGACACCGTAGATCTGGGTTCCGGGGATGATTTCTGGGTCTCTAGGGACTCAGTTTTTGTCCGTGATTTATGATTCTAACGAAGTCCATAGGGGCTGAAGATTTCAGCGTCACCGTGGATCTGGGTTCCGGGGATGATTTCTGGGTCTCTAGGGACTCAGTTTTTGTCTTTGATTTATGAGTCTGACGTCGTCCATAGGGGCTGAAGATTTCAGCGTCACCGTGGATCTGGGTTCCGGGGATGATTTCTGGGTCTCTAGGGACGCAGTTTTTGTCTTTGATTTATGAGTCTGACGTCGTCCATAGGGGCTGAAGATTTCAGCGTCACCGTGGATCTGGGTTCCGGGGATGATTTCTGGGTCTCTAGGGACTCAGTTTTTGTCTTTGATTTATGAGTCTGACGTCGTCCATAGGGGCTGAAGATTTCAGCGTCACCGTGGATCTGGGTTCCGGGGATGATTTCTGGGTCTCTAGGGACTCAGTTTTTGTCTTTGATTTATGAGTCTGACGTCGTCCATAGGGGCTGAAGATTTCAGCGTCACCGTGGATCTGGGTTCCGGGGATGATTTCTGGGTCTCTAGGGACTCAGTTTTTGTCAGTGATTTATGATTCTAACGAAGTCCATAGGGGCTGAAGATTTCAGCGTCACCGTGGATCTGGGTTCCGGGGATGATTTCTGGGTTTCTAGGGACTCAGTTTTTGTCTTTGATTTATGAGTCTGACGTCGTCCATAGGGGCTGAAGATTTCAGCGTCACCGTGGATCTGGGTTCCGGGGATGATTTCTGGGTCTCTAGGGACTCAGTTTTTGTCAGTGATTTATGATTCTAACGAAGTCCATAGGGGCTGAAGATTTCAGCGTTACCGTGGATCTGGGTTCCGGGGATGATTTCTGGGTCTCTAGGGACGCAGTTTTTGTCCGTGATTTATGATTCTAACGAAGTCCATAGGGGCTGAAGATTTCAGCGTCACCGTGGATCTGGGTTCCGGGGATGATTTCTAGTCTCTACAGACTCAGTTTTTGTCAGTGATTTATGATTCTAACGAAGTCCATAGGGGCTGAAGATTTCAGCGACACCGTGGATCTGGGTTCCGGGGATGATTTCTGGGTCTCTAGGGACTCAGTTTTTGTCAGTGATTTATGATTCTAACGAAGTCCATAGGGGCTGAAGATTTCAGCGACACCGTGGATCTGGGTTCCGGGGATGATTTCTGGTCTCTACAGACTCAGTTTTTGTCAGTGATTTATGATTCTAACGAAGTCCATAGGGGCTGAAGATTTCAGCGTCACCGTGGATCTGGGTTCCGGGGATGATTTCTGGGTCTCTAGGGACGCAGTTTTTGTCAGTGATTTATGATTCTAACGAAGTCCATAGGGGCTGAAGATTTCAGCGTCACCGTGGATCTGGGTTCCGGGGATGATTTCTGGGTCTCTAGGGACTCAGTTTTTGTCTTTGATTTATGAGTCTGACGTCGTCCATAGGGGCTGAAGATTTCAGCGTCACCGTGGATCTGGGTTCCGGGGATGATTTCTGGGTCTCTAGGGACTCAGTTTTTGTCGGTGATTTACGATTCTAACGAAGTCCATAGGGGCTGAAGATTTCAGCGTCACCGTGGATCTGGGTTCCGGGGATGATTTCTGGGTTTCTAGGGACTCAGTTTTTGTCTTTGATTTATGAGTCTGACGTCGTCCATAGGGGCTGAAGATTTCAGCGTCACCGTGGATCTGGGTTCCGGGGATGATTTCTGGGTCTCTAGGGACTCAGTTTTTGTCAGTGATTTATGATTCTAACGAAGTCCATAGGGGCTGAAGATTTCAGCGTTACCGTGGATCTGGGTTCCGGGGATGATTTCTGGGTCTCTAGGGACGCAGTTTTTGTCCGTGATTTATGATTCTAACGAAGTCCATAGGGGCTGAAGATTTCAGCGTCACCGTGGATCTGGGTTCCGGGGATGATTTCTAGTCTCTACAGACTCAGTTTTTGTCAGTGATTTATGATTCTAACGAAGTCCATAGGGGCTGAAGATTTCAGCGACACCGTGGATCTGGGTTCCGGGGATGATTTCTGGGTCTCTAGGGACGCAGTTTTTGTCAGTGATTTATGATTCTAACGAAGTCCATAGGGGCTGAAGATTTCAGCGACACCGTAGATCTGGGTTCCGGGGATGATTTCTGGGTCTCTAGGGACTCAGTTTTTGTCCGTGATTTATGATTCTAACGAAGTCCATAGGGGCTGAAGATTTCAGCGTCACCGTGGATCTGGGTTCCGGGGATGATTTCTGGGTCTCTAGGGACTCAGTTTTTGTCTTTGATTTATGAGTCTGACGTCGTCCATAGGGGCTGAAGATTTCAGCGTCACCGTGGATCTGGGTTCCGGGGATGATTTCTGGGTCTCTAGGGACTCAGTTTTTGTCGGTGATTTACGATTCTAACGAAGTCCATAGGGGCTGAAGATTTCAGCGTCACCGTGGATCTGGGTTCCGGGGATGATTTCTGGGTTTCTAGGGACTCAGTTTTTGTCTTTGATTTATGAGTCTGACGTCGTCCATAGGGGCTGAAGATTTCAGCGTCACCGTGGATCTGGGTTCCGGGGATGATTTCTGGGTCTCTAGGGACTCAGTTTTTGTCAGTGATTTATGATTCTAACGAAGTCCATAGGGGCTGAAGATTTCAGCGTTACCGTGGATCTGGGTTCCGGGGATGATTTCTGGGTCTCTAGGGACGCAGTTTTTGTCCGTGATTTATGATTCTAACGAAGTCCATAGGGGCTGAAGATTTCAGCGTCACCGTGGATCTGGGTTCCGGGGATGATTTCTAGTCTCTACAGACTCAGTTTTTGTCAGTGATTTATGA
Source organism: Populus alba x Populus glandulosa (assembly GCA_033617975.1). NCBI lineage: Eukaryota > Viridiplantae > Streptophyta > Magnoliopsida > Malpighiales > Salicaceae > Populus > Populus alba x Populus glandulosa. The sequence continues at coordinate 8,634,824 of CM066155.1, read as the reverse complement.
TTCTAACGAAGTCCATAGGGGCTGAAGATTTCAGCGACACCGTGGATCTGGGTTCCGGGGATGATTTCTGGGTCTCTAGGGACGCAGTTTTTGTCAGTGATTTATGATTCTAACGAAGTCCATAGGGGCTGAAGATTTCAGCGACACCGTAGATCTGGGTTCCGGGGATGATTTCTGGGTCTCTAGGGACTCAGTTTTTGTCCGTGATTTATGATTCTAACGAAGTCCATAGGGGCTGAAGATTTCAGCGACACCGTGGATCTGGGTTCCGGGGATGATTTCTGGGTCTCTAGGGACTCAGTTTTTGTCGGTGATTTATGATTCTAACGAAGTCCATAGGGGCTGAAGATTTCAGCGTCACCGTGGATCTGGGTTCCGGGGATGATTTCTGGGTCTCTAGGGACGCAGTTTTTGTCTTTGATTTATGAGTCTGACGTCGTCCATAGGGGCTGAAGATTTCAGCGTCACCGTGGATCTGGGTTCCGGGGATGATTTCTGGGTCTCTAGGGACTCAGTTTTTGTCTTTGATTTATGAGTCTGACGTCGTCCATAGGGGCTGAAGATTTCAGCGTCACCGTGGATCTGGGTTCCGGGGATGATTTCTGGGTCTCTAGGGACTCAGTTTTTGTCTTTGATTTATGAGTCTGACGTCGTCCATAGGGGCTGAAGATTTCAGCGTCACCGTGGATCTGGGTTCCGGGGATGATTTCTGGGTCTCTAGGGACTCAGTTTTTGTCAGTGATTTATGATTCTAACGAAGTCCATAGGGGCTGAAGATTTCAGCGTCACCGTGGATCTGGGTTCCGGGGATGATTTCTGGGTTTCTAGGGACGCAGTTTTTGTCTTTGATTTATGAGTCTGACGTCGTCCATAGGGGCTGAAGATTTCAGCGTCACCGTGGATCTGGGTTCCGGGGATGATTTCTGGGTCTCTAGGGACTCAGTTTTTGTCAGTGATTTATGATTCTGACGAAGTCCATAGGGGCTGAAGATTTCAGCGTCACCGTGGATCTGGGTTCCGGGGATGATTTCTGGGTCTCTAGGGACTCAGTTTTTGTCTTTGATTTATGAGTCTGACGTCGTCCATAGGGGCTGAAGATTTCAGCGTCACCGTGGATCTGGGTTCCGGGGATGATTTCTGGGTCTCTAGGGACTCAGTTTTTGTCGGTGATTTACGATTCTAACGAAGTCCATAGGGGCTGAAGATTTCAGCGTCACCGTGGATCTGGGTTCCGGGGATGATTTCTGGGTTTCTAGGGACTCAGTTTTTGTCTTTGATTTATGAGTCTGACGTCGTCCATAGGGGCTGAAGATTTCAGCGTCACCGTGGATCTGGGTTCCGGGGATGATTTCTGGGTCTCTAGGGACTCAGTTTTTGTCAGTGATTTATGATTCTAACGAAGTCCATAGGGGCTGAAGATTTCAGCGTTACCGTGGATCTGGGTTCCGGGGATGATTTCTGGTTCTCTAGGGACGCAGTTTTTGTCCGTGATTTATGATTCTAACGAAGTCCATAGGGGCTGAAGATTTCAGCGTCACCGTGGATCTGGGTTCCGGGGATGATTTCTAGTCTCTACAGACTCAGTTTTTGTCAGTGATTTATGATTCTAACGAAGTCCATAGGGGCTGAAGATTTCAGCGACACCGTGGATCTGGGTTCCGGGGATGATTTCTGGGTCTCTAGGGACGCAGTTTTTGTCAGTGATTTATGATTCTAACGAAGTCCATAGGGGCTGAAGATTTCAGCGACACCGTAGATCTGGGTTCCGGGGATGATTTCTGGGTCTCTAGGGACTCACTTTTTGTCTTTGATTTATGAGTCTGACGTCGTCCATAGGGGCTGAAGATTTCAGCGTCACCGTGGATCTGGGTTCCGGGGATGATTTCTGGGTCTCTAGGGACTCAGTTTTTGTCAGTGATTTATGATTCTAACGAAGTCCATAGGGGCTGAAGATTTCAGCGTCACCGTGGATCTGGGTTCCGGGGATGATTTCTGGGTTTCTAGGGACTCAGTTTTTGTCTTTGATTTATGAGTCTGACGTCGTCCATAGGGGCTGAAGATTTCAGCGTCACCGTGGATCTGGGTTCCGGGGATGATTTCTGGGTCTCTAGGGACTCAGTTTTTGTCTTTGATTTATGAGTCTGACGTCGTCCATAGGGGCTGAAGATTTCAGCGTCACCGTGGATCTGGGTTCCGGGGATGATTTCTGGGTCTCTAGGGACTCAGTTTTTGTCTTTGATTTATGAGTCTGACGTCGTCCATAGGGGCTGAAGATTTCAGCGTCACCGTGGATCTGGGTTCCGGGGATGATTTCTGGGTCTCTAGGGACTCAGTTTTTGTCAGTGATTTATGATTCTAACGAAGTCCATAGGGGCTGAAGATTTCAGCGTCACCGTGGATCTGGGTTCCGGGGATGATTTCTGGGTTTCTAGGGACTCAGTTTTTGTCTTTGATTTATGAGTCTGACGTCGTCCATAGGGGCTGAAGATTTCAGCGTCACCGTGGATCTGGGTTCCGGGGATGATTTCTGGGTCTCTAGGGACTCAGTTTTTGTCAGTGATTTATGATTCTAACGAAGTCCATAGGGGCTGAAGATTTCAGCGTTACCGTGGATCTGGGTTCCGGGGATGATTTCTGGGTCTCTAGGGACGCAGTTTTTGTCCGTGATTTATGATTCTAACGAAGTCCATAGGGGCTGAAGATTTCAGCGTCACCGTGGATCTGGGTTCCGGGGATGATTTCTAGTCTCTACAGACTCAGTTTTTGTCAGTGATTTATGATTCTAACGAAGTCCATAGGGGCTGAAGATTTCAGCGACACCGTGGATCTGGGTTCCGGGGATGATTTCTGGGTCTCTAGGGACTCAGTTTTTGTCAGTGATTTATGATTCTAACGAAGTCCATAGGGGCTGAAGATTTCAGCGACACCGTGGATCTGGGTTCCGGGGATGATTTCTGGTCTCTACAGACTCAGTTTTTGTCAGTGATTTATGAAACGAAGTCCATAGGGGCTGAAGATTTCAGCGTCACCGTGGATCTGGGTTCCGGGGATGATTTCTGGGTCTCTAGGGACGCAGTTTTTGTCAGTGATTTATGATTCTAACGAAGTCCATAGGGGCTGAAGATTTCAGCGTCACCGTGGATCTGGGTTCCGGGGATGATTTCTGGGTCTCTAGGGACTCAGTTTTTGTCTTTGATTTATGAGTCTGACGTCGTCCATAGGGGCTGAAGATTTCAGCGTCACCGTGGATCTGGGTTCCGGGGATGATTTCTGGGTCTCTAGGGACTCAGTTTTTGTCGGTGATTTACGATTCTAACGAAGTCCATAGGGGCTGAAGATTTCAGCGTCACCGTGGATCTGGGTTCCGGGGATGATTTCTGGGTTTCTAGGGACTCAGTTTTTGTCTTTGATTTATGAGTCTGACGTCGTCCATAGGGGCTGAAGATTTCAGCGTCACCGTGGATCTGGGTTCCGGGGATGATTTCTGGGTCTCTAGGGACTCAGTTTTTGTCAGTGATTTATGATTCTAACGAAGTCCATAGGGGCTGAAGATTTCAGCGTTACCGTGGATCTGGGTTCCGGGGATGATTTCTGGGTCTCTAGGGACGCAGTTTTTGTCCGTGATTTATGATTCTAACGAAGTCCATAGGGGCTGAAGATTTCAGCGTCACCGTGGATCTGGGTTCCGGGGATGATTTCTAGTCTCTACAGACTCAGTTTTTGTCAGTGATTTATGATTCTAACGAAGTCCATAGGGGCTGAAGATTTCAGCGACACCGTGGATCTGGGTTCCGGGGATGATTTCTGGGTCTCTAGGGACGCAGTTTTTGTCAGTGATTTATGATTCTAACGAAGTCCATAGGGGCTGAAGATTTCAGCGACACCGTAGATCTGGGTTCCGGGGATGATTTCTGGGTCTCTAGGGACTCAGTTTTTGTCCGTGATTTATGATTCTAACGAAGTCCATAGGGGCTGAAGATTTCAGCGACACCGTGGATCTGGGTTCCGGGGATGATTTCTGGGTCTCTAGGGACTCAGTTTTTGTCGGTGATTTATGATTCTAACGAAGTCCATAGGGGCTGAAGATTTCAGCGTCACAGTGGATCTGGGTTCCGGGGATGATTTCTGGGTCTCTAGGGACGCAGTTTTTGTCTTTGATTTATGAGTCTGACGTCGTCCATAGGGGCTGAAGATTTCAGCGTCACCGTGGATCTGGGTTCCGGGGATGATTTCTGGGTCTCTAGGGACTCAGTTTTTGTCTTTGATTTATGAGTCTGACGTCGTCCATAGGGGCTGAAGATTTCAGCGTCACCGTGGATCTGGGTTCCGGGGATGATTTCTGGGTCTCTAGGGACTCAGTTTTTGTCTTTGATTTATGAGTCTGACGTCGTCCATAGGGGCTGAAGATTTCAGCGTCACCGTGGATCTGGGTTCCGGGGATGATTTCTGGGTCTCTAGGGACTCAGTTTTTGTCAGTGATTTATGATTCTAACGAAGTCCATAGGGGCTGAAGATTTCAGCGTCACCGTGGATCTGGGTTCCGGGGATGATTTCTGGGTTTCTAGGGACGCAGTTTTTGTCTTTGATTTATGAGTCTGACGTCGTCCATAGGGGCTGAAGATTTCAGCGTCACCGTGGATCTGGGTTCCGGGGATGATTTCTGGGTCTCTAGGGACTCAGTTTTGGTCAGTGATTTATGATTCTAACGAAGTCCATAGGGGCTGAAGATTTCAGCGTCACCGTGGATCTGGGTTCCGGGGATGATTTCTGGGTCTCTAGGGACTCAGTTTTTGTCTTTGATTTATGAGTCTGACGTCGTCCATAGGGGCTGAAGATTTCAGCGTCACCGTGGATCTGGGTTCCGGGGATGATTTCTGGGTCTCTAGGGACTCAGTTTTTGTCGGTGATTTACGATTCTAACGAAGTCCATAGGGGCTGAAGATTTCAGCGTCACCGTGGATCTGGGTTCCGGGGATGATTTCTGGGTTTCTAGGGACTCAGTTTTTGTCTTTGATTTATGAGTCTGACGTCGTCCATAGGGGCTGAAGATTTCAGCGTCACCGTGGATCTGGGTTCCGGGGATGATTTCTGGGTCTCTAGGGACTCAGTTTTTGTCAGTGATTTATGATTCTAACGAAGTCCATAGGGGCTGAAGATTTCAGCGTTACCGTGGATCTGGGTTCCGGGGATGATTTCTGGTTCTCTAGGGACGCAGTTTTTGTCCGTGATTTATGATTCTAACGAAGTCCATAGGGGCTGAAGATTTCAGCGTCACCGTGGATCTGGGTTCCGGGGATGATTTCTAGTCTCTACAGACTCAGTTTTTGTCAGTGATTTATGATTCTAACGAAGTCCATAGGGGCTGAAGATTTCAGCGACACCGTGGATCTGGGTTCCGGGGATGATTTCTGGGTCTCTAGGGACGCAGTTTTTGTCAGTGATTTATGATTCTAACGAAGTCCATAGGGGCTGAAGATTTCAGCGACACCGTAGATCTGGGTTCCGGGGATGATTTCTGGGTCTCTAGGGACTCACTTTTTGTCTTTGATTTATGAGTCTGACGTCGTCCATAGGGGCTGAAGATTTCAGCGTCACCGTGGATCTGGGTTCCGGGGATGATTTCTGGGTCTCTAGGGACTCAGTTTTTGTCAGTGATTTATGATTCTAACGAAGTCCATAGGGGCTGAAGATTTCAGCGACACCGTGGATCTGGGTTCCGGGGATGATTTCTGGGTTTCTAGGGACTCAGTTTTTGTCTTTGATTTATGAGTCTGACGTCGTCCATAGGGGCTGAAGATTTCAGCGTCACCGTGGATCTGGGTTCCGGGGATGATTTCTGGGTCTCTAGGGACTCAGTTTTTGTCAGTGATTTATGATTCTAACGAAGTCCATAGGGGCTGAAGATTTCAGCGTTACCGTGGATCTGGGTTCCGGGGATGATTTCTGGTTCTCTAGGGACGCAGTTTTTGTCCGTGATTTATGATTCTAACGAAGTCCATAGGGGCTGAAGATTTCAGCGTCACCGTGGATCTGGGTTCCGGGGATGATTTCTAGTCTCTACAGACTCAGTTTTTGTCAGTGATTTATGATTCTAACGAAGTCCATAGGGGCTGAAGATTTCAGCGACACCGTGGATCTGGGTTCCGGGGATGATTTCTGGGTCTCTAGGGACGCAGTTTTTGTCAGTGATTTATGATTCTAACGAAGTCCATAGGGGCTGAAGATTTCAGCGACACCGTGGATCTGGGTTCCGGGGATGATTTCTGGGTCTCTAGGGACTCAGTTTTTGTCAGTGATTTATGATTCTAACGAAGTCCATAGGGGCTGAAGATTTCAGCGACACCGTGGATCTGGGTTCCGGGGATGATTTCTGGTCTCTACAGACTCAGTTTTTGTCAGTGATTTATGATTCTAACGAAGTCCATAGGGGCTGAAGATTTCAGCGTCACCGTGGATCTGGGTTCCGGGGATGATTTCTGGGTCTCTAGGGACGCAGTTTTTGTCAGTGATTTATGATTCTAACGAAGTCCATAGGGGCTGAAGATTTCAGCGTCACCGTGGATCTGGGTTCCGGGGATGATTTCTGGGTCTCTAGGGACGCAGTTTTTGTCTTTGATTTATGAGTCTGACGTCGTCCATAGGGGCTGAAGATTTCAGCGTCACCGTGGATCTGGGTTCCGGGGATGATTTCTGGGTCTCTAGGGACTCAGTTTTTGTCGGTGATTTACGATTCTAACGAAGTCCATAGGGGCTGAAGATTTCAGCGTCACCGTGGATCTGGGTTCCGGGGATGATTTCTGGGTTTCTAGGGACTCAGTTTTTGTCTTTGATTTATGAGTCTGACGTCGTCCATAGGGGCTGAAGATTTCAGCGTCACCGTGGATCTGGGTTCCGGGGATGATTTCTGGGTCTCTAGGGACTCAGTTTTTGTCAGTGATTTATGATTCTAACGAAGTCCATAGGGGCTGAAGATTTCAGCGTTACCGTGGATCTGGGTTCCGGGGATGATTTCTGGGTCTCTAGGGACGCAGTTTTTGTCCGTGATTTATGATTCTAACGAAGTCCATAGGGGCTGAAGATTTCAGCGTCACCGTGGATCTGGGTTCCGGGGATGATTTCTAGTCTCTACAGACTCAGTTTTTGTCAGTGATTTATGATTCTAACGAAGTCCATAGGGGCTGAAGATTTCAGCGACACCGTGGATCTGGGTTCCGGGGATGATTTCTGGGTCTCTAGGGACGCAGTTTTTGTCAGTGATTTATGATTCTAACGAAGTCCATAGGGGCTGAAGATTTCAGCGACACCGTCGATCAGGGTTCCGGGGATGATTTCTGGGTCTCTAGGGACTCAGTTTTTGTCCGTGATTTATGATTCTAACGAAGTCCATAGGGGCTGAAGATTTCAGCGACACCGTGGATCTGGGTTCCGGGGATGATTTCTGGGTCTCTAGGGACTCAGTTTTTGTCGGTGATTTATGATTCTAACGAAGTCCATAGGGGCTGAAGATTTCAGCGTCACCGTGGATCTGGGTTCCGGGGATGATTTCTGGGTCTCTAGGGACGCAGTTTTTGTCTTTGATTTATGAGTCTGACGTCGTCCATAGGGGCTGAAGATTTCAGCGTCACCGTGGATCTGGGTTCCGGGGATGATTTCTGGGTCTCTAGGGACTCAGTTTTTGTCTTTGATTTATGAGTCTGACGTCGTCCATAGGGGCTGAAGATTTCAGCGTCACCGTGGATCTGGGTTCCGGGGATGATTTCTGGGTCTCTAGGGACTCAGTTTTTGTCTTTGATTTATGAGTCTGACGTCGTCCATAGGGGCTGAAGATTTCAGCGTCACCGTGGATCTGGGTTCCGGGGATGATTTCTGGGTCTCTAGGGACTCAGTTTTTGTCAGTGATTTATGATTCTAACGAAGTCCATAGGGGCTGAAGATTTCAGCGTCACCGTGGATCTGGGTTCCGGGGATGATTTCTGGGTTTCTAGGGACGCAGTTTTTGTCTTTGATTTATGAGTCTGACGTCGTCCATAGGGGCTGAAGATTTCAGCGTCACCGTGGATCTGGGTTCCGGGGATGATTTCTGGGTCTCTAGGGACTCAGTTTTTGTCAGTGATTTATGATTCTAACGAAGTCCATAGGGGCTGAAGATTTCAGCGTCACCGTGGATCTGGGTTCCGGGGATGATTTCTGGGTCTCTAGGGACTCAGTTTTTGTCTTTGATTTATGAGTCTAACGTCGTCCATAGGGGCTGAAGATTTCAGCGTCACCGTGGATCTGGGTTCCGGGGATGATTTCTGGGTCTCTAGGGACTCAGTTTTTGTCGGTGATTTACGATTCTAACGAAGTCCATAGGGGCTGAAGATTTCAGCGTCACCGTGGATCTGGGTTCCGGGGATGATTTCTGGGTTTCTAGGGACTCAGTTTTTGTCTTTGATTTATGAGTCTGACGTCGTCCATAGGGGCTGAAGATTTCAGCGTCACCGTGGATCTGGGTTCCGGGGATGATTTCTGGGTCTCTAGGGACTCAGTTTTTGTCAGTGATTTATGATTCTAACGAAGTCCATAGGGGCTGAAGATTTCAGCGTTACCGTGGATCTGGGTTCCGGGGATGATTTCTGGGTCTCTAGGGACGCAGTTTTTGTCCGTGATTTATGATTCTAACGAAGTCCATAGGGGCTGAAGATTTCAGCGTCACCGTGGATCTGGGTTCCGGGGATGATTTCTGGGTCTCTAGGGACTCAGTTTTTGTCTTTGATTTATGAGTCTAACGTCGTCCATAGGGGCTGAAGATTTCAGCGTCACCGTGGATCTGGGTTCCGGGGATGATTTCTGGGTCTCTAGGGACTCAGTTTTTGTCGGTGATTTACGATTCTAACGAAGTCCATAGGGGCTGAAGATTTCAGCGTCACCGTGGATCTGGGTTCCGGGGATGATTTCTGGGTTTCTAGGGACTCAGTTTTTGTCTTTGATTTATGAGTCTGACGTCGTCCATAGGGGCTGAAGATTTCAGCGTCACCGTGGATCTGGGTTCCGGGGATGATTTCTGGGTCTCTAGGGACTCAGTTTTTGTCAGTGATTTATGATTCTAACGAAGTCCATAGGGGCTGAAGATTTCAGCGTTACCGTGGATCTGGGTTCCGGGGATGATTTCTGGGTCTCTAGGGACGCAGTTTTTGTCCGTGATTTATGATTCTAACGAAGTCCATAGGGGCTGAAGATTTCAGCGTCACCGTGGATCTGGGTTCCGGGGATGATTTCTAGTCTCTACAGACTCAGTTTTTGTCAGTGATTTATGATTCTAACGAAGTCCATAGGGGCTGAAGATTTCAGCGACACCGTGGATCTGGGTTCCGGGGATGATTTCTGGGTCTCTAGGGACGCAGTTTTTGTCAGTGATTTATGATTCTAACGAAGTCCATAGGGGCTGAAGATTTCAGCGACACCGTAGATCTGGGTTCCGGGGATGATTTCTGGGTCTCTAGGGACTCAGTTTTTGTCCGTGATTTATGATTCTAACGAAGTCCATAGGGGCTGAAGATTTCAGCGACACCGTGGATCTGGGTTCCGGGGATGATTTCTGGGTCTCTAGGGACTCAGTTTTTGTCGGTGATTTATGATTCTAACGAAGTCCATAGGGGCTGAAGATTTCAGCGTCACCGTGGATCTGGGTTCCGGGGATGATTTCTGGGTCTCTAGGGACGCAGTTTTTGTCTTTGATTTATGAGTCTGACGTCGTCCATAGGGGCTGAAGATTTCAGCGTCACCGTGGATCTGGGTTCCGGGGATGATTTCTGGGTCTCTAGGGACTCAGTTTTTGTCAGTGATTTATGATTCTAACGAAGTCCATAGGGGCTGAAGATTTCAGCGTCACCGTGGATCTGGGTTCCGGGGATGATTTCTGGGTTTCTAGGGACGCAGTTTTTGTCTTTGATTTATGAGTCTGACGTCGTCCATAGGGGCTGAAGATTTCAGCGTCACCGTGGATCTGGGTTCCGGGGATGATTTCTGGGTCTCTAGGGACTCAGTTTTTGTCAGTGATTTATGATTCTAACGAAGTCCATAGGGGCTGAAGATTTCAGCGTCACCGTGGATCTGGGTTCCGGGGATGATTTCTGGGTCTCTAGGGACTCAGTTTTTGTCTTTGATTTATGAGTCTGACGTCGTCCATAGGGGCTGAAGATTTCAGCGTCACCGTGGATCTGGGTTCCGGGGATGATTTCTGGGTCTCTAGGGACTCAGTTTTTGTCGGTGATTTACGATTCTAACGAAGTCCATAGGGGCTGAAGATTTCAGCGTCACCGTGGATCTGGGTTCCGGGGATGATTTCTGGGTTTCTAGGGACTCAGTTTTTGTCTTTGATTTATGAGTCTGACGTCGTCCATAGGGGCTGAAGATTTCAGCGTCACCGTGGATCTGGGTTCCGGGGATGATTTCTGGGTCTCTAGGGACTCAGTTTTTGTCAGTGATTTATGATTCTAACGAAGTCCATAGGGGCTGAAGATTTCAGCGTTACCGTGGATCTGGGTTCCGGGGATGATTTCTGGGTCTCTAGGGACGCAGTTTTTGTCCGTGATTTATGATTCTAACGAAGTCCATAGGGGCTGAAGATTTCAGCGTCACCGTGGATCTGGGTTCCGGGGATGATTTCTGGGTCTCTAGGGACTCAGTTTTTGTCTTTGATTTATGAGTCTAACGTCGTCCATAGGGGCTGAAGATTTCAGCGTCACCGTGGATCTGGGTTCCGGGGATGATTTCTGGGTCTCTAGGGACTCAGTTTTTGTCGGTGATTTACGATTCTAACGAAGTCCATAGGGGCTGAAGATTTCAGCGTCACCGTGGATCTGGGTTCCGGGGATGATTTCTGGGTTTCTAGGGACTCAGTTTTTGTCTTTGATTTATGAGTCTGACGTCGTCCATAGGGGCTGAAGATTTCAGCGTCACCGTGGATCTGGGTTCCGGGGATGATTTCTGGGTCTCTAGGGACTCAGTTTTTGTCAGTGATTTATGATTCTAACGAAGTCCATAGGGGCTGAAGATTTCAGCGTTACCGTGGATCTGGGTTCCGGGGATGATTTCTGGGTCTCTAGGGACGCAGTTTTTGTCCGTGATTTATGATTCTAACGAAGTCCATAGGGGCTGAAGATTTCAGCGTCACCGTGGATCTGGGTTCCGGGGATGATTTCTAGTCTCTACAGACTCAGTTTTTGTCAGTGATTTATGATTCTAACGAAGTCCATAGGGGCTGAAGATTTCAGCGACACCGTGGATCTGGGTTCCGGGGATGATTTCTGGGTCTCTAGGGACGCAGTTTTTGTCAGTGATTTATGATTCTAACGAAGTCCATAGGGGCTGAAGATTTCAGCGACACCGTAGATCTGGGTTCCGGGGATGATTTCTGGGTCTCTAGGGACTCAGTTTTTGTCCGTGATTTATGATTCTAACGAAGTCCATAGGGGCTGAAGATTTCAGCGACACCGTGGATCTGGGTTCCGGGGATGATTTCTGGGTCTCTAGGGACTCAGTTTTTGTCGGTGATTTATGATTCTAACGAAGTCCATAGGGGCTGAAGATTTCAGCGTCACCGTGGATCTGGGTTCCGGGGATGATTTCTGGGTCTCTAGGGACGCAGTTTTTGTCTTTGATTTATGAGTCTGACGTCGTCCATAGGGGCTGAAGATTTCAGCGTCACCGTGGATCTGGGTTCCGGGGATGATTTCTGGGTCTCTAGGGACTCAGTTTTTGTCAGTGATTTATGATTCTAACGAAGTCCATAGGGGCTGAAGATTTCAGCGTCACCGTGGATCTGGGTTCCGGGGATGATTTCTGGGTTTCTAGGGACGCAGTTTTTGTCTTTGATTTATGAGTCTGACGTCGTCCATAGGGGCTGAAGATTTCAGCGTCACCGTGGATCTGGGTTCCGGGGATGATTTCTGGGTCTCTAGGGACTCAGTTTTTGTCAGTGATTTATGATTCTAACGAAGTCCATAGGGGCTGAAGATTTCAGCGTCACCGTGGATCTGGGTTCCGGGGATGATTTCTGGGTCTCTAGGGACTCAGTTTTTGTCTTTGATTTATGAGTCTGACGTCGTCCATAGGGGCTGAAGATTTCAGCGTCACCGTGGATCTGGGTTCCGGGGATGATTTCTGGGTCTCTAGGGACTCAGTTTTTGTCGGTGATTTTTGATTCTAACGAAGTCCATAGGGCTGAAGATTTCAGCGTCACCGTGGATCTGGGTTCCGGGGATGATTTCTAGTCTCTACAGACTCAGTTTTTGTCAGTGATTTATGATTCTAACGAAGTCCATAGGGGCTGAAGATTTCAGCGTCACCGTGGATCTGGGTTCCGGGGATGATTTCTGGGTCTCTAGGGACTCAGTTTTTGTCAGTGATTTATGATTCTAACGAAGTCCATAGGGGCTGAAGAATTCAGCGACACCGTGGATCTGGGTTCCGGGGATGATTTCTGGGTCTCTAGGGACTCAGTTTTTGTCTTTGATTTATGAGTCTGACGTCGTCCATAGGGGCTGAAGATTTCAGCGTCACCGTGGATCTGGGTTCCGGGGATGATTTCTGGGTCTCTACAGACTCAGTTTTTGTCAGTGATTTATGATTCTAACGAAGTCCATAGGGGCTGAAGATTTCAGCGTCACCGTGGATCTGGGTTCCGGGGATGATTTCTGGGTCTCTAGGGACGCAGTTTTTGTCTTTGATTTATGAGTCTGACGTCGTCCATAGGGGCTGAAGATTTCAGCGTCACCGTGGATCTGGGTTCCGGGGATGATTTCTGGTCTCTAAGGACTTAGTTTTTGTCAGTGATTTATGATTCTAACGAAGTCCATAGGGGCTGAAGATTTCAGCGACACCGTAGATCTGGGTTCCGGGGATGATTTCTGGGTCTCTAGGGACTCAGTTTTTGTCCGTGATTTATGATTCTAACGAAGTCCATAGGGGCTGAAGATTTCAGCGACACCGTGGATCTGGGTTCCGGGGATGATTTCTGGGTCTCTAGGGACTCAGTTTTTGTCGGTGATTTATGATTCTAACGAAGTCCATAGGGGCTGAAGATTTCAGCGTCACCGTGGATCTGGGTTCCGGGGATGATTTCTGGGTCTCTAGGGACGCAGTTTTTGTCTTTGATTTATGAGTCTGACGTCGTCCATAGGGGTTGAAGATTTCAGCGTCACCGTGGATCTGGGTTCCGGGGATGATTTCTGGGTCTCTAGGGACTCAGTTTTTGTCTTTGATTTATGAGTCTGACGTCGTCCATAGGGGCTGAAGATTTCAGCGTCACCGTGGATCTGGGTTCCGGGGATGATTTCTGGGTCTCTAGGGACGCAGTTTTTGTCTTTGATTTATGAGTCTGACGTCGTCCATAGGGGCTGAAGATTTCAGCGTCACCGTGGATCTGGGTTCCGGGGATGATTTCTGGGTCTCTAGGGACTCAGTTTTTGTCGGTGATTTATGATTCTAACGAAGTCCATAGGGGCTGAAGATTTCAGCGTTACCGTGGATCTGGGTTCCGGGGATGATTTCTGGGTCTCTAGGGACGCAGTTTTTGTCAGTGATTTATGATTCTAACGAAGTCCATAGGGGCTGAAGATTTCAGCGACACCGTAGATCTGGGTTCCGGGGATGATTTCTGGGTCTCTAGGGACGCAGTTTTTGTCCGTGATTTATGATTCTAACGAAGTCCATAGGGGCTGAAGATTTCAGCGACACCGTGGATCTGGGTTCCGGGGATGATTTCTGGGTCTCTAGGGACTCAGTTTTTGTCGGTGATTTATGATTCTAACGAAGTCCATAGGGGCTGAAGATTTCAGCGTCACCGTGGATCTGGGTTCCGGGGATGATTTCTGGGTCTCTAGGGACGCAGTTTTTGTCTTTGATTTATGAGTCTGACGTCGTCCATAGGGGTTGAAGATTTCAGCGTCACCGTGGATCTGGGTTCCGGGGATGATTTCTGGGTCTCTAGGGACTCAGTTTTTGTCTTTGATTTATGAGTCTGACGTCGTCCATAGGGGCTGAAGATTTCAGCGTCACCGTGGATCTGGGTTCCGGGGATGATTTCTGGGTCTCTAGGGACTCAGTTTTTGTCAGTGATTTATGATTCTAACGAAGTCCATAGGGGCTGAAGATTTCAGCGTCACCGTGGATCTGGGTTCCGGGGATGATTTCTGGGTTTCTAGGGACGCAGTTTTTGTCTTTGATTTATGAGTCTGACGTCGTCCATAGGGGCTGAAGATTTCAGCGTCACCGTGGATCTGGGTTCCGGGGATGATTTCTGGGTCTCTAGGGACTCAGTTTTTGTCAGTGATTTATGATTCTAACGAAGTCCATAGGGGCTGAAGATTTCAGCGTCACCGTGGATCTGGGTTCCGGGGATGATTTCTGGGTCTCTAGGGACTCAGTTTTTGTCTTTGATTTATGAGTCTGACGTCGTCCATAGGGGCTGAAGATTTCAGCGTCACCGTGGATCTGGGTTCCGGGGATGATTTCTGGGTCTCTAGGGACTCAGTTTTTGTCGGTGATTTTTGATTCTAACGAAGTCCATAGGGCTGAAGATTTCAGCGTCACCGTGGATCTGGGTTCCGGGGATGATTTCTAGTCTCTACAGACTCAGTTTTTGTCAGTGATTTATGATTCTAACGAAGTCCATAGGGGCTGAAGATTTCAGCGTCACCGTGGATCTGGGTTCCGGGGATGATTTCTGGGTCTCTAGGGACTCAGTTTTTGTCAGTGATTTATGATTCTAACGAAGTCCATAGGGGCTGAAGATTTCAGCGTCACCGTGGATCTGGGTTCCGGGGATGATTTCTGGGTCTCTAGGGACGCAGTTTTTGTCTTTGATTTATGAGTCTGACGTCGTCCATAGGGGTTGAAGATTTCAGCGTCACCGTGGATCTGGGTTCCGGGGATGATTTCTGGGTCTCTAGGGACTCAGTTTTTGTCTTTGATTTATGAGTCTGACGTCGTCCATAGGGGCTGAAGATTTCAGCGTCACCGTGGATCTGGGTTCCGGGGATGATTTCTGGGTCTCTAGGGACGCAGTTTTTGTCTTTGATTTATGAGTCTGACGTCGTCCATAGGGGCTGAAGATTTCAGCGTCACCGTGGATCTGGGTTCCGGGGATGATTTCTGGGTCTCTAGGGACTCAGTTTTTGTCGGTGATTTATGATTCTAACGAAGTCCATAGGGGCTGAAGATTTCAGCGTTACCGTGGATCTGGGTTCCGGGGATGATTTCTGGGTCTCTAGGGACGCAGTTTTTGTCAGTGATTTATGATTCTAACGAAGTCCATAGGGGCTGAAGATTTCAGCGACACCGTAGATCTGGGTTCCGGGGATGATTTCTGGGTCTCTAGGGACGCAGTTTTTGTCCGTGATTTATGATTCTAACGAAGTCCATAGGGGCTGAAGATTTCAGCGACACCGTGGATCTGGGTTCCGGGGATGATTTCTGGGTCTCTAGGGACTCAGTTTTTGTCGGTGATTTATGATTCTAACGAAGTCCATAGGGGCTGAAGATTTCAGCGTCACCGTGGATCTGGGTTCCGGGGATGATTTCTGGGTCTCTAGGGACGCAGTTTTTGTCTTTGATTTATGAGTCTGACGTCGTCCATAGGGGCTGAAGATTTCAGCGTCACCGTGGATCTGGGTTCCGGGGATGATTTCTGGGTCTCTAGGGACTCAGTTTTTGTCTTTGATTTATGAGTCTGACGTCGTCCATAGGGGCTGAAGATTTCAGCGTCACCGTGGATCTGGGTTCCGGGGATGATTTCTGGGTCTCTAGGGACTCAGTTTTTGTCAGTGATTTATGATTCTAACGAAGTCCATAGGGGCTGAAGATTTCAGCGTCACCGTGGATCTGGGTTCCGGGGATGATTTCTGGGTTTCTAGGGACGCAGTTTTTGTCTTTGATTTATGAGTCTGACGTCGTCCATAGGGGCTGAAGATTTCAGCGTCACCGTGGATCTGGGTTCCGGGGATGATTTCTGGGTCTCTAGGGACTCAGTTTTTGTCAGTGATTTATGATTCTAACGAAGTCCATAGGGGCTGAAGATTTCAGCGTCACCGTGGATCTGGGTTCCGGGGATGATTTCTGGGTCTCTAGGGACTCAGTTTTTGTCTTTGATTTATGAGTCTGACGTCGTCCATAGGGGCTGAAGATTTCAGCGTCACCGTGGATCTGGGTTCCGGGGATGATTTCTGGGTCTCTAGGGACTCAGTTTTTGTCGGTGATTTTTGATTCTAACGAAGTCCATAGGGCTGAAGATTTCAGCGTCACCGTGGATCTGGGTTCCGGGGATGATTTCTAGTCTCTACAGACTCAGTTTTTGTCAGTGATTTATGATTCTAACAAAGTCCATAGGGGCTGAAGATTTCAGCGTCACCGTGGATCTGGGTTCCGGGGATGATTTCTGGGTCTCTAGGGACTCAGTTTTTGTCAGTGATTTATGATTCTAACGAAGTCCATAGGGGCTGAAGATTTCAGCGTCACCGTGGATCTGGGTTCCGGGGATGATTTCTGGGTCTCTAGGGACGCAGTTTTTGTCTTTGATTTATGAGTCTGACGTCGTCCATAGGGGTTGAAGATTTCAGCGTCACCGTGGATCTGGGTTCCGGGGATGATTTCTGGGTCTCTAGGGACTCAGTTTTTGTCTTTGATTTATGAGTCTGACGTCGTCCATAGGGGCTGAAGATTTCAGCGTCACCGTGGATCTGGGTTCCGGGGATGATTTCTGGGTCTCTAGGGACGCAGTTTTTGTCAGTGATTTATGAGTCTGACGTCGTCCATAGGGGCTGAAGATTTCAGCGTCACCGTGGATCTGGGTTCCGGGGATGATTTCTGGGTCTCTAGGGACTCAGTTTTTGTCGGTGATTTATGATTCTAACGAAGTCCATAGGGGCTGAAGATTTCAGCGTTACCGTGGATCTGGGTTCCGGGGATGATTTCTGGGTCTCTAGGGACGCAGTTTTTGTCCGTGATTTATGATTCTAACGAAGTCCATAGGGGCTGAAGATTTCAGCGACACCGTAGATCTGGGTTCCGGGGATGATTTCTGGGTCTCTAGGGACTCAGTTTTTGTCCGTGATTTATGATTCTAACGAAGTCCATAGGGGCTGAAGATTTCAGCGACACCGTGGATCTGGGTTCCGGGGATGATTTCTGGGTCTCTAGGGACTCAGTTTTTGTCGGTGATTTATGATTCTAACGAAGTCCATAGGGGCTGAAGATTTCAGCGTCACCGTGGATCTGGGTTCCGGGGATGATTTCTGGGTCTCTAGGGACGCAGTTTTTGTCTTTGATTTATGAGTCTGACGTCGTCCATAGGGGCTGAAGATTTCAGCGTCACCGTGGATCTGGGTTCCGGGGATGATTTTTGGGTCTCTAGGGACTCAGTTTTTGTCTTTGATTTATGAGTCTGACGTCGTCCATAGGGGCTGAAGATTTCAGCGTCACCGTGGATCTGGGTTCCGGGGATGATTTCTGGGTCTCTAGGGACTCAGTTTTTGTCAGTGATTTATGATTCTAACGAAGTCCATAGGGGCTGAAGATTTCAGCGTCACCGTGGATCTGGGTTCCGGGGATGATTTCTGGGTTTCTAGGGACGCAGTTTTTGTCTTTGATTTATGAGTCTGACGTCGTCCATAGGGGCTGAAGATTTCAGCGTCACCGTGGATCTAGGTTCCGGGGATGATTTCTGGGTCTCTAGGGACTCAGTTTTTGTCGGTGATTTATGATTCTAACGAAGTCCATAGGGGCTGAAGATTTCAGCGTTACCGTGGATCTGGGTTCCGGGGATGATTTCTGGGTCTCTAGGGACTCAGTTTTTGTCTTTGATTTATGAGTCTGACGTCGTCCATAGGGGCTGAAGATTTCAGCGTCACCGTGGATCTGGGTTCCGGGGATGATTTCTGGGTCTCTAGGGACTCAGTTTTTGTCGGTGATTTATGATTCTAACGAAGTCCATAGGGGCTGAAGATTTCAGCGTCACCGTGGATCTGGGTTCCGGGGATGATTTCTAGTCTCTACAGACTCAGTTTTTGTTAGTGATTTATGATTCTAACGAAGTCCATAGGGGCTGAAGATTTCAGCGTCACCGTGGATCTGGGTTCCGGGGATGATTTCTGGGTCTCTAGGGACTCAGTTTTTGTCAGTGATTTATGATTCTAACGAAGTCCATAGGGGCTGAAGATTTCAGCGTCACCGTGGATCTGGGTTCCGGGGATGATTTCTGGGTCTCTAGGGACGCAGTTTTTGTCTTTGATTTATGAGTCTGACGTCGTCCATAGGGGTTGAAGATTTCAGCGTCACCGTGGATCTGGGTTCCGGGGATGATTTCTGGGTCTCTAGGGACTCAGTTTTTGTCTTTGATTTATGAGTCTGACGTCGTCCATAGGGGCTGAAGATTTCAGCGTCACCGTGGATCTGGGTTCCGGGGATGATTTCTGGGTCTCTAGGGACGCAGTTTTTGTCAGTGATTTATGAGTCTGACGTCGTCCATAGGGGCTGAAGATTTCAGCGTCATCGTGGATCTGGGTTCCGGGGATGATTTCTGGGTCTCTAGGGACTCAGTTTTTGTCGGTGATTTATGATTCTAACGAAGTCCATAGGGGCTGAAGATTTCAGCGTTACCGTGGATCTGGGTTCCGGGGATGATTTCTGGGTCTCTAGGGACGCAGTTTTTGTCAGTGATTTATGATTCTAACGAAGTCCATAGGGGCTGAAGATTTCAGCGACACCGTAGATCTGGGTTCCGGGGATGATTTCTGGGTCTCTAGGGACTCAGTTTTTGTCCGTGATTTATGATTCTAACGAAGTCCATAGGGGCTGAAGATTTCAGCGACACCGTGGATCTGGGTTCCGGGGATGATTTCTGGGTCTCTAGGGACTCAGTTTTTGTCGGTGATTTATGATTCTAACGAAGTCCATAGGGGCTGAAGATTTCAGCGTCACCGTGGATCTGGGTTCCGGGGATGATTTCTGGGTCTCTAGGGACGCAGTTTTTGTCTTTGATTTATGAGTCTGACGTCGTCCATAGGGGCTGAAGATTTCAGCGTCACCGTGGATCTGGGTTCCGGGGATGATTTTTGGGTCTCTAGGGACTCAGTTTTTGTCTTTGATTTATGAGTCTGACGTCGTCCATAGGGGCTGAAGATTTCAGCGTCACCGTGGATCTGGGTTCCGGGGATGATTTCTGGGTCTCTAGGGACTCAGTTTTTGTCAGTGATTTATGATTCTAACGAAGTCCATAGGGGCTGAAGATTTCAGCGTCACCGTGGATCTGGGTTCCGGGGATGATTTCTGGGTTTCTAGGGACGCAGTTTTTGTCTTTGATTTATGAGTCTGACGTCGTCCATAGGGGCTGAAGATTTCAGCGTCACCGTGGATCTGGGTTCCGGGGATGATTTCTGGGTCTCTAGGGACTCAGTTTTTGTCGGTGATTTATGATTCTAACGAAGTCCATAGGGGCTGAAGATTTCAGCGTTACCGTGGATCTGGGTTCCGGGGATGATTTCTGGGTCTCTAGGGACTCAGTTTTTGTCTTTGATTTAAGAGTCTGACGTCGTCCATAGGGGCTGAAGATTTCAGCGTCACCGTGGATCTGGGTTCCGGGGATGATTTCTAGGTCTCTAGGGACTCAGTTTTTGTCGGTGATTTATGATTCTAACGAAGTCCATAGGGGCTGAAGATTTCAGCGTCACCGTGGATCTGGGTTCCGGGGATGATTTCTAGTCTCTACAGACTCAGTTTTTGTCAGTGATTTATGATTCTAACGAAGTCCATAGGGGCTGAAGATTTCAGCGTCACCGTGGATCTGGGTTCCGGGGATGATTTCTGGGTCTCTAGGGACTCAGTTTTTGTCAGTGATTTATGATTCTAACGAAGTCCATAGGGGCTGAAGATTTCAGCGACACCGTGGATCTGGGTTCCGGGGATGATTTCTGGGTCTCTAGGGACTCAGTTTTTGTCTTTGATTTATGAGTCTGACGTCGTCCATAGGGGCTGAAGATTTCAGCGTCACCGTGGATCTGGGTTCCGGGGATGATTTCTGGGTCTCTACAGACTCAGTTTTTGTCAGTGATTTATGATTCTAACGAAGTCCATAGGGGCTGAAGATTTCAGCGTCACCGTGGATCTGGGTTCCGGGGATGATTTCTGGGTCTCTAGGGACGCAGTTTTTGTCTTTGATTTATGAGTCTGACGTCGTCCATAGGGGCTGAAGATTTCAGCGTCACCGTGGATCTGGGTTCCGGGGATGATTTCTGGGTCTCTAGGGACTCAGTTTTTGTCAGTGATTTATGATTCTAACGAAGTCCATAGGGGCTGAAGATTTCAGCGTCACCGTGGATCTGGGTTCCGGGGATGATTTCTGGGTCTCTAGGGACTCAGTTTTTGTCTTTGATTTATGAGTCTGACGTCGTCCATAGGGGCTGAAGATTTCAGCGTCACCGTGGATCTGGGTTCCGGGGATGATTTCTGGGTCTCTAGGGACTCAGTTTTTGTCGGTGATTTTTGATTCTAACGAAGTCCATAGGGCTGAAGATTTCAGCGTCACCGTGGATCTGGGTTCCGGGGATGATTTCTAGTCTCTACAGACTCAGTTTTTGTCAGTGATTTATGATTCTAACGAAGTCCATAGGGGCTGAAGATTTCAGCGTCACCGTGGATCTGGGTTCCGGGGATGATTTCTGGGTCTCTAGGGACTCAGTTTTTGTCAGTGATTTATGATTCTAACGAAGTCCATAGGGGCTGAAGATTTCAGCGTCACCGTGGATCTGGGTTCCGGGGATGATTTCTGGGTCTCTAGGGACGCAGTTTTTGTCTTTGATTTATGAGTCTGACGTCGTCCATAGGGGTTGAAGATTTCAGCGTCACCGTGGATCTGGGTTCCGGGGATGATTTCTGGGTCTCTAGGGACTCAGTTTTTGTCTTTGATTTATGAGTCTGACGTCGTCCATAGGGGCTGAAGATTTCAGCGTCACCGTGGATCTGGGTTCCGGGGATGATTTCTGGGTCTCTAGGGACGCAGTTTTTGTCTTTGATTTATGAGTCTGACGTCGTCCATAGGGGCTGAAGATTTCAGCGTCACCGTGGATCTGGGTTCCGGGGATGATTTCTGGGTCTCTAGGGACTCAGTTTTTGTCGGTGATTTATGATTCTAACGAAGTCCATAGGGGCTGAAGATTTCAGCGACACCGTAGATCTGGGTTCCGGGGATGATTTCTGGGTCTCTAGGGACGCAGTTTTTGTCCGTGATTTATGATTCTAACGAAGTCCATAGGGGCTGAAGATTTCAGCGACACCGTGGATCTGGGTTCCGGGGATGATTTCTGGGTCTCTAGGGACTCAGTTTTTGTCGGTGATTTATGATTCTAACGAAGTCCATAGGGGCTGAAGATTTCAGCGTCACCGTGGATCTGGGTTCCGGGGATGATTTCTGGGTCTCTAGGGACGCAGTTTTTGTCTTTGATTTATGAGTCTGACGTCGTCCATAGGGGCTGAAGATTTCAGCGTCACCGTGGATCTGGGTTCCGGGGATGATTTCTGGGTCTCTAGGGACTCAGTTTTTGTCTTTGATTTATGAGTCTGACGTCGTCCATAGGGGCTGAAGATTTCAGCGTCACCGTGGATCTGGGTTCCGGGGATGATTTCTGGGTCTCTAGGGACTCAGTTTTTGTCAGTGATTTATGATTCTAACGAAGTCCATAGGGGCTGAAGATTTCAGCGTCACCGTGGATCTGGGTTCCGGGGATGATTTCTGGGTTTCTAGGGACGCAGTTTTTGTCTTTGATTTATGAGTCTGACGTCGTCCATAGGGGCTGAAGATTTCAGCGTCACCGTGGATCTGGGTTCCGGGGATGATTTCTGGGTCTCTAGGGACTCAGTTTTTGTCAGTGATTTATGATTCTAACGAAGTCCATAGGGGCTGAAGATTTCAGCGTCACCGTGGATCTGGGTTCCGGGGATGATTTCTGGGTCTCTAGGGACTCAGTTTTTGTCTTTGATTTATGAGTCTGACGTCGTCCATAGGGGCTGAAGATTTCAGCGTCACCGTGGATCTGGGTTCCGGGGATGATTTCTGGGTCTCTAGGGACTCAGTTTTTGTCGGTGATTTTTGATTCTAACGAAGTCCATAGGGCTGAAGATTTCAGCGTCACCGTGGATCTGGGTTCCGGGGATGATTTCTAGTCTCTACAGACTCAGTTTTTGTCAGTGATTTATGATTCTAACAAAGTCCATAGGGGCTGAAGATTTCAGCGTCACCGTGGATCTGGGTTCCGGGGATGATTTCTGGGTCTCTAGGGACTCAGTTTTTGTCAGTGATTTATGATTCTAACGAAGTCCATAGGGGCTGAAGATTTCAGCGACACCGTGGATCTGGGTTCCGGGGATGATTTCTGGGTCTCTAGGGACGCAGTTTTTGTCTTTGATTTATGAGTCTGACGTCGTCCATAGGGGCTGAAGATTTCAGCGTCACCGTGGATCTGGGTTCCGGGGATGATTTCTGGTCTCTAAGGACTTAGTTTTTGTCAGTGATTTATGATTCTAACGAAGTCCATAGGGGCTGAAGATTTCAGCGTCACCGTGGATCTGGGTTCCGGGGATGATTTCTGGGTCTCTAGGGACGCAGTTTTTGTCTTTGATTTATGAGTCTGACGTCGTCCATAGGGGTTGAAGATTTCAGCGTCACCGTGGATCTGGGTTCCGGGGATGATTTCTGGGTCTCTAGGGACTCAGTTTTTGTCTTTGATTTATGAGTCTGACGTCGTCCATAGGGGCTGAAGATTTCAGCGTCACCGTGGATCTGGGTTCCGGGGATGATTTCTGGGTCTCTAGGGACGCAGTTTTTGTCTTTGATTTATGAGTCTGACGTCGTCCATAGGGGTTGAAGATTTCAGCGTCACCGTGGATCTGGGTTCCGGGGATGATTTCTGGGTCTCTAGGGACTCAGTTTTTGTCTTTGATTTATGAGTCTGACGTCGTCCATAGGGGCTGAAGATTTCAGCGTCACCGTGGATCTGGGTTCCGGGGATGATTTCTGGGTCTCTAGGGACGCAGTTTTTGTCAGTGATTTATGAGTCTGACGTCGTCCATAGGGGCTGAAGATTTCAGCGTCATCGTGGATCTGGGTTCCGGGGATGATTTCTGGGTCTCTAGGGACTCAGTTTTTGTCGGTGATTTATGATTCTAACGAAGTCCATAGGGGCTGAAGATTTCAGCGTTACCGTGGATCTGGGTTCCGGGGATGATTTCTGGGTCTCTAGGGACGCAGTTTTTGTCAGTGATTTATGATTCTAACGAAGTCCATAGGGGCTGAAGATTTCAGCGACACCGTAGATCTGGGTTCCGGGGATGATTTCTGGGTCTCTAGGGACTCAGTTTTTGTCCGTGATTTATGATTCTAACGAAGTCCATAGGGGCTGAAGATTTCAGCGACACCGTGGATCTGGGTTCCGGGGATGATTTCTGGGTCTCTAGGGACTCAGTTTTTGTCGGTGATTTATGATTCTAACGAAGTCCATAGGGGCTGAAGATTTCAGCGTCACCGTGGATCTGGGTTCCGGGGATGATTTCTGGGTCTCTAGGGACGCAGTTTTTGTCTTTGATTTATGAGTCTGACGTCGTCCATAGGGGCTGAAGATTTCAGCGTCACCGTGGATCTGGGTTCCGGGGATGATTTTTGGGTCTCTAGGGACTCAGTTTTTGTCTTTGATTTATGAGTCTGACGTCGTCCATAGGGGCTGAAGATTTCAGCGTCACCGTGGATCTGGGTTCCGGGGATGATTTCTGGGTCTCTAGGGACTCAGTTTTTGTCAGTGATTTATGATTCTAACGAAGTCCATAGGGGCTGAAGATTTCAGCGTCACCGTGGATCTGGGTTCCGGGGATGATTTCTGGGTTTCTAGGGACGCAGTTTTTGTCTTTGATTTATGAGTCTGACGTCGTCCATAGGGGCTGAAGATTTCAGCGTCACCGTGGATCTGGGTTCCGGGGATGATTTCTGGGTCTCTAGGGACTCAGTTTTTGTCGGTGATTTATGATTCTAACGAAGTCCATAGGGGCTGAAGATTTCAGCGTTACCGTGGATCTGGGTTCCGGGGATGATTTCTGGGTCTCTAGGGACTCAGTTTTTGTCTTTGATTTAAGAGTCTGACGTCGTCCATAGGGGCTGAAGATTTCAGCGTCACCGTGGATCTGGGTTCCGGGGATGATTTCTAGGTCTCTAGGGACTCAGTTTTTGTCGGTGATTTATGATTCTAACGAAGTCCATAGGGGCTGAAGATTTCAGCGTCACCGTGGATCTGGGTTCCGGGGATGATTTCTAGTCTCTACAGACTCAGTTTTTGTCAGTGATTTATGATTCTAACGAAGTCCATAGGGGCTGAAGATTTCAGCGTCACCGTGGATCTGGGTTCCGGGGATGATTTCTGGGTCTCTAGGGACTCAGTTTTTGTCAGTGATTTATGATTCTAACGAAGTCCATAGGGGCTGAAGATTTCAGCGACACCGTGGATCTGGGTTCCGGGGATGATTTCTGGGTCTCTAGGGACTCAGTTTTTGTCTTTGATTTATGAGTCTGACGTCGTCCATAGGGGCTGAAGATTTCAGCGTCACCGTGGATCTGGGTTCCGGGGATGATTTCTGGGTCTCTACAGACTCAGTTTTTGTCAGTGATTTATGATTCTAACGAAGTCCATAGGGGCTGAAGATTTCAGCGTCACCGTGGATCTGGGTTCCGGGGATGATTTCTGGGTCTCTAGGGACGCAGTTTTTGTCTTTGATTTATGAGTCTGACGTCGTCCATAGGGGCTGAAGATTTCAGCGTCACCGTGGATCTGGGTTCCGGGGATGATTTCTGGTCTCTAAGGACTTAGTTTTTGTCAGTGATTTATGATTCTAACGAAGTCCATAGGGGCTGAAGATTTCAGCGACACCGTGGATCTAGGTTCCGGGGATGATTTCTGGTCTCTACAGACTCAGTTTTTGTCAGTGATTTATGATTCTAACGAAGTCCATAGGGGCTGAAGATTTCAGCGTCACCGTGGATCTGGGTTCCGGGGATGATTTCTGGGTCTCTAGGGACGCAGTTTTTGTCTTTGATTTATGAGTCTGACGTCGTCCATAGGGGCTGAAGATTTCAGCGTCACCGTGGATCTGGGTTCCGGGGATGATTTCTGGGTCTCTAGGGACGCAGTTTTTGTCAGTGATTTATGATTCTAACGAAGTCCATAGGGGCTGAAGATTTCAGCGACACCGTAGATCTGGGTTCCGGGGATGATTTCTGGGTCTCTAGGGACTCAGTTTTTGTCCGTGATTTATGATTCTAACGAAGTCCATAGGGGCTGAAGATTTCAGCGACACCGTGGATCTGGGTTCCGGGGATGATTTCTGGGTCTCTAGGGACTCAGTTTTTGTCCGTGATTTATGATTCTAACGAAGTCCATAGGGGCTGAAGATTTCAGCGTCACCGTGGATCTGGGTTCCGGGGATGATTTCTAGTCTCTACAGACTCAGTTTTTGTCAGTGATTTATGATTCTAACGAAGTCCATAGGGGCTGAAGATTTCAGCGTCACCGTGGATCTGGGTTCCGGGGATGATTTCTGGGTCTCTAGGGACTCAGTTTTTGTCCGTGATTTATGATTCTAACGAAGTCCATAGGGGCTGAAGATTTCAGCGTCACCGTGGATCTGGGTTCCGGGGATGATTTCTGGGTCTCTAGGGACTCAGTTTTTGTCTTTGATTTATGAGTCTGACGTCGTCCATAGGGGCTGAAGATTTCAGCGTCACCGTGGATCTGGGTTCCGGGGATGATTTCTGGGTCTCTAGGGACTCAGTTTTTGTCAGTGATTTATGATTCTAACGAAGTCCATAGGGGCTGAAGATTTCAGCGTCACCGTGGATCTGGGTTCCGGGGATGATTTCTGGGTTTCTAGGGACGCAGTTTTTGTCTTTGATTTATGATTCTAACGAAGTCCATAGGGGCTGAAGATTTCAGCGTCACCGTGGATCTGGGTTCCGGGGATGATTTCTGGGTTTCTAGGGACTCAGTTTTTGTCTTTGATTTATGAGTCTGACGTCGTCCATAGGGGCTGAAGATTTCAGCGTCACCGTGGATCTGGGTTCCGGGGATGATTTCTGGGTCTCTAGGGACGCAGTTTTTGTCTTTGATTTATGAGTCTGACGTCGTCCATAGGGGCTGAAGATTTCAGCGTCACCGTGGATCTGGGTTCCGGGGATGATTTCTGGGTCTCTAGGGACTCAGTTTTTGTCGGTGATTTATGATTCTAACGAAGTCCATAGGGGCTGAAGATTTCAGCGTCACCGTGGATCTGGGTTCCGGGGATGATTTCTAATCTCTACAGACTCAGTTTTTGTCAGTGATTTATGATTCTAACGAAGTCCATAGGGGCTGAAGATTTCAGCGTCACCGTGGATCTGGGTTCCGGGGATGATTTCTGGGTCTCTAGGGACTCAGTTTTTGTCAGTGATTTATGATTCTAACGAAGTCCATAGGGGCTGAAGATTTCAGCGTCACCGTGGATCTGGGTTCCGGGGATGATTTCTGGGTTTCTAGGGACTCAGTTTTTGTCTTTGATTTATGAGTCTGACGTCGTCCATAGGGGCTGAAGATTTCAGCGTCACCGTGGATCTGGGTTCCGGGGATGATTTCTGGGTCTCTAGGGACGCAGTTTTTGTCTTTGATTTATGAGTCTGACGTCGTCCATAGGGGCTGAAGATTTCAGCGTCACCGTGGATCTGGGTTCCGGGGATGATTTCTGGGTTTCTAGGGACTCAGTTTTTGTCTTTGATTTATGAGTCTGACGTCGTCCATAGGGGCTGAAGATTTCAGCGTCACCGTGGATCTGGGTTCCGGGGATGATTTCTGGGTCTCTAGGGACTCAGTTTTTGTCAGTGATTTATGATTCTAACGAAGTCCATAGGGGCTGAAGATTTCAGCGTTACCGTGGATCTGGGTTCCGGGGATGATTTCTGGGTCTCTAGGGACGCAGTTTTTGTCAGTGATTTATGATTCTAACGAAGTCCATAGGGGCTGAAGATTTCAGCGTCACCGTGGATCTGGGTTCCGGGGATGATTTCTGGGTCTCTAGGGACTCAGTTTTTGTCTTTGATTTATGAGTCTGACGTCGTCCATAGGGGCTGAAGATTTCAGCGTCACCGTGGATCTGGGTTCCGGGGATGATTTCTGGGTCTCTAGGGACTCAGTTTTTGTCGGTGATTTATGATTCTAACGAAGTCCATAGGGGCTGAAGATTTCAGCGTCACCGTGGATCTGGGTTCCGGGGATGATTTCTAATCTCTACAGACTCAGTTTTTGTCAGTGATTTATGATTCTAACGAAGTCCATAGGGGCTGAAGATTTCAGCGTCACCGTGGATCTGGGTTCCGGGGATGATTTCTGGGTCTCTAGGGACTCAGTTTTTGTCAGTGATTTATGATTCTAACGAAGTCCATAGGGGCTGAAGATTTCAGCGACACCGTGGATCTGGGTTCCGGGGATGATTTCTGGGTCTCTAGGGACTCAGTTTTTGTCCGTGATTTATGATTCTAACGAAGTCCATAGGGGCTGAAGATTTCAGCGTCACCGTGGATCTGGGTTCCGGGGATGATTTCTAGTCTCTACAGACTCAGTTTTTGTCAGTGATTTATGATTCTAACGAAGTCCATAGGGGCTGAAGATTTCAGCGTCACCGTGGATCTGGGTTCCGGGGATGATTTCTGGGTCTCTAGGGACTCAGTTTTTGTCCGTGATTTATGATTCTAACGAAGTCCATAGGGGCTGAAGATTTCAGCGTCACCGTGGATCTGGGTTCCGGGGATGATTTCTGGGTCTCTAGGGACGCAGTTTTTGTCTTTGATTTATGAGTCTGACGTCGTCCATAGGGGCTGAAGATTTCAGCGTCACCGTGGATCTGGGTTCCGGGGATGATTTCTGGGTCTCTAGGGACTCAGTTTTTGTCAGTGATTTATGATTCTAACGAAGTCCATAGGGGCTGAAGATTTCAGCGTCACCGTGGATCTGGGTTCCGGGGATGATTTCTGGGTCTCTAGGGACTCAGTTTTTGTCAGTGATTTATGATTCTAACGAAGTCCATAGGGGCTGAAGATTTCAGCGACACCGTGGATCTGGGTTCCGGGGATGATTTCTGGGTCTCTAGGGACTCAGTTTTTGTCCGTGATTTATGATTCTAACGAAGTCCACAGGGGCTGAAGATTTCAGCGACACCGTGGATCTGGGTTCCGGGGATGATTTCTAGTCTCTACAGACTCAGTTTTTGTCAGTGATTTATGATTCTAACGAAGTCCATAGGGGCTGAAGATTTCAGCGTCACCGTGGATCTGGGTTCCGGGGATGATTTCTGGGTCTCTAGGGACGCAGTTTTTGTCTTTGATTTATGAGTCTGACGTCGTCCATAGGGGCTGAAGATTTCAGCGTCACCGTGGATCTGGGTTCCGGGGATGATTTCTGGTCTCTAAGGACTTAGTTTTTGTCAGTGATTTATGATTCTAACGAAGTCCATAGGGGCTGAAGATTTCAGCGACACCGTGGATCTAGGTTCCGGGGATGATTTCTGGTCTCTACAGACTCAGTTTTTGTCAGTGATTTATGATTCTAACGAAGTCCATAGGGGCTGAAGATTTCAGCGTCACCGTGGATCTGGGTTCCGGGGATGATTTCTGGGTCTCTAGGGACGCAGTTTTTGTCTTTGATTTATGAGTCTGACGTCGTCCATAGGGGCTGAAGATTTCAGCGTCACCGTGGATCTGGGTTCCGGGGATGATTTCTGGGTCTCTAGGGACTCAGTTTTTGTCAGTGATTTATGATTCTAACGAAGTCCATAGGGGCTGAAGATTTCAGCGTCACCGTGGATCTGGGTTCCGGGGATGATTTCTGGGTCTCTAGGGACGCAGTTTTTGTCAGTGATTTATGATTCTAACGAAGTCCATAGGGGCTGAAGATTTCAGCGACACCGTAGATCTGGGTTCCGGGGATGATTTCTGGGTCTCTAGGGACTCAGTTTTTGTCCGTGATTTATGATTCTAACGAAGTCCATAGGGGCTGAAGATTTCAGCGACACCGTGGATCTGGGTTCCGGGGATGATTTCTGGGTCTCTAGGGACTCAGTTTTTGTCGGTGATTTATGATTCTAACGAAGTCCATAGGGGCTGAAGATTTCAGCGTCACCGTGGATCTGGGTTCCGGGGATGATTTCTGGGTCTCTAGGGACGCAGTTTTTGTCTTTGATTTATGAGTCTGACGTCGTCCATAGGGGCTGAAGATTTCAGCGTCACCGTGGATCTGGGTTCCGGGGATGATTTCTGGGTCTCTAGGGACTCAGTTTTTGTCTTTGATTTATGAGTCTGACGTCGTCCATAGGGGCTGAAGATTTCAGCGTCACCGTGGATCTGGGTTCCGGGGATGATTTCTGGGTCTCTAGGGACTCAGTTTTTGTCAGTGATTTATGATTCTAACGAAGTCCATAGGGGCTGAAGATTTCAGCGTCACCGTGGATCTGGGTTCCGGGGATGATTTCTGGGTTTCTAGGGACGCAGTTTTTGTCTTTGATTTATGAGTCTGACGTCGTCCATAGGGGCTGAAGATTTCAGCGTCACCGTGGATCTGGGTTCCGGGGATGATTTCTGGGTCTCTAGGGACTCAGTTTTTGTCAGTGATTTATGATTCTAACGAAGTCCATAGGGGCTGAAGATTTCAGCGTCACCGTGGATCTGGGTTCCGGGGATGATTTCTGGGTCTCTAGGGACTCAGTTTTTGTCTTTGATTTATGAGTCTGACGTCGTCCATAGGGGCTGAAGATTTCAGCGTCACCGTGGATCTGGGTTCCGGGGATGATTTCTGGGTCTCTAGGGACTCAGTTTTTGTCGGTGATTTATGATTCTAACGAAGTCCATAGGGGCTGAAGATTTCAGCGTCACCGTGGATCTGGGTTCCGGGGATGATTTCTGGGTCTCTAGGGACTCAGTTTTTGTCAGTGATTTATGATTCTAACGAAGTCCATAGGGGCTGAAGATTTCAGCGACACCGTGGATCTGGGTTCCGGGGATGATTTCTGGGTCTCTAGGGACGCAGTTTTTGTCTTTGATTTATGAGTCTGACGTCGTCCATAGGGGCTGAAGATTTCAGCGTCACCGTGGATCTGGGTTCCGGGGATGATTTCTGGGTCTCTAGGGACTCAGTTTTTGTCAGTGATTTATGATTCTAACGAAGTCCATAGGGGCTGAAGATTTCAGCGACACCGTGGATCTGGGTTCCGGGGATGATTTCTGGGTCTCTAGGGACTCAGTTTTTGTCCGTGATTTATGATTCTAACGAAGTCCATAGGGGCTGAAGATTTCAGCGTCACCGTGGATCTGGGTTCCGGGGATGATTTCTAGTCTCTACAGACTCAGTTTTTGTCAGTGATTTATGATTCTAACGAAGTCCATAGGGGCTGAAGATTTCAGCGTCACCGTGGATCTGGGTTCCGGGGATGATTTCTGGGTCTCTAGGGACTCAGTTTTTGTCCGTGATTTATGATTCTAACGAAGTCCATAGGGGCTGAAGATTTCAGCGTCACCGTGGATCTGGGTTCCGGGGATGATTTCTGGGTCTCTAGGGACGCAGTTTTTGTCTTTGATTTATGAGTCTGACGTCGTCCATAGGGGCTGAAGATTTCAGCGTCACCGTGGATCTGGGTTCCGGGGATGATTTCTGGGTCTCTAGGGACTCAGTTTTTGTCAGTGATTTATGATTCTAACGAAGTCCATAGGGGCTGAAGATTTCAGCGTCACCGTGGATCTGGGTTCCGGGGATGATTTCTGGGTCTCTAGGGACTCAGTTTTTGTCAGTGATTTATGATTCTAACGAAGTCCATAGGGGCTGAAGATTTCAGCGACACCGTGGATCTGGGTTCCGGGGATGATTTCTGGGTCTCTAGGGACTCAGTTTTTGTCCGTGATTTATGATTCTAACGAAGTCCACAGGGGCTGAAGATTTCAGCGACACCGTGGATCTGGGTTCCGGGGATGATTTCTAGTCTCTACAGACTCAGTTTTTGTCAGTGATTTATGATTCTAACGAAGTCCATAGGGGCTGAAGATTTCAGCGTCACCGTGGATCTGGGTTCCGGGGATGATTTCTGGGTCTCTAGGGACGCAGTTTTTGTCTTTGATTTATGAGTCTGACGTCGTCCATAGGGGCTGAAGATTTCAGCGTCACCGTGGATCTGGGTTCCGGGGATGATTTCTGGTCTCTAAGGACTTAGTTTTTGTCAGTGATTTATGATTCTAACGAAGTCCATAGGGGCTGAAGATTTCAGCGACACCGTGGATCTAGGTTCCGGGGATGATTTCTGGTCTCTACAGACTCAGTTTTTGTCAGTGATTTATGATTCTAACGAAGTCCATAGGGGCTGAAGATTTCAGCGTCACCGTGGATCTGGGTTCCGGGGATGATTTCTGGGTCTCTAGGGACGCAGTTTTTGTCTTTGATTTATGAGTCTGACGTCGTCCATAGGGGCTGAAGATTTCAGCGTCACCGTGGATCTGGGTTCCGGGGATGA
Source organism: Populus alba x Populus glandulosa (assembly GCA_033617975.1). Lineage (NCBI taxonomy): Eukaryota > Viridiplantae > Streptophyta > Magnoliopsida > Malpighiales > Salicaceae > Populus > Populus alba x Populus glandulosa. The sequence goes on along the minus strand of CM066155.1, from coordinate 8,603,237 downwards.
TTTCTGGGTCTCTAGGGACTCAGTTTTTGTCAGTGATTTATGATTCTAACGAAGTCCATAGGGGCTGAAGATTTCAGCGTCACCGTGGATCTGGGTTCCGGGGATGATTTCTGGGTCTCTAGGGACGCAGTTTTTGTCAGTGATTTATGATTCTAACGAAGTCCATAGGGGCTGAAGATTTCAGCGACACCGTAGATCTGGGTTCCGGGGATGATTTCTGGGTCTCTAGGGACTCAGTTTTTGTCCGTGATTTATGATTCTAACGAAGTCCATAGGGGCTGAAGATTTCAGCGACACCGTGGATCTGGGTTCCGGGGATGATTTCTGGGTCTCTAGGGACTCAGTTTTTGTCGGTGATTTATGATTCTAACGAAGTCCATAGGGGCTGAAGATTTCAGCGTCACCGTGGATCTGGGTTCCGGGGATGATTTCTGGGTCTCTAGGGACGCAGTTTTTGTCTTTGATTTATGAGTCTGACGTCGTCCATAGGGGCTGAAGATTTCAGCGTCACCGTGGATCTGGGTTCCGGGGATGATTTCTGGGTCTCTAGGGACTCAGTTTTTGTCTTTGATTTATGAGTCTGACGTCGTCCATAGGGGCTGAAGATTTCAGCGTCACCGTGGATCTGGGTTCCGGGGATGATTTCTGGGTCTCTAGGGACTCAGTTTTTGTCAGTGATTTATGATTCTAACGAAGTCCATAGGGGCTGAAGATTTCAGCGTCACCGTGGATCTGGGTTCCGGGGATGATTTCTGGGTTTCTAGGGACGCAGTTTTTGTCTTTGATTTATGAGTCTGACGTCGTCCATAGGGGCTGAAGATTTCAGCGTCACCGTGGATCTGGGTTCCGGGGATGATTTCTGGGTCTCTAGGGACTCAGTTTTTGTCAGTGATTTATGATTCTAACGAAGTCCATAGGGGCTGAAGATTTCAGCGTCACCGTGGATCTGGGTTCCGGGGATGATTTCTGGGTCTCTAGGGACTCAGTTTTTGTCTTTGATTTATGAGTCTGACGTCGTCCATAGGGGCTGAAGATTTCAGCGTCACCGTGGATCTGGGTTCCGGGGATGATTTCTGGGTCTCTAGGGACTCAGTTTTTGTCGGTGATTTATGATTCTAACGAAGTCCATAGGGGCTGAAGATTTCAGCGTCACCGTGGATCTGGGTTCCGGGGATGATTTCTGGGTCTCTAGGGACTCAGTTTTTGTCAGTGATTTATGATTCTAACGAAGTCCATAGGGGCTGAAGATTTCAGCGACACCGTGGATCTGGGTTCCGGGGATGATTTCTGGGTCTCTAGGGACGCAGTTTTTGTCTTTGATTTATGAGTCTGACGTCGTCCATAGGGGCTGAAGATTTCAGCGTCACCGTGGATCTGGGTTCCGGGGATGATTTCTGGGTCTCTAGGGACTCAGTTTTTGTCGGTGATTTATGATTCTAACGAAGTCCATAGGGGCTGAAGATTTCAGCGTCACCGTGGATCTGGGTTCCGGGGATGATTTCTAATCTCTACAGACTCAGTTTTTGTCAGTGATTTATTATTCTAACGAAGTCCATAGGGGCTGAAGATTTCAGCGTCACCGTGGATCTGGGTTCCGGGGATGATTTCTGGGTCTCTAGGGACTCAGTTTTTGTCCGTGATTTATGATTCTAACGAAGTCCATAGGGGCTGAAGATTTCAGCGTCACCGTGGATCTGGGTTCCGGGGATGATTTCTGGGTCTCTAGGGACGCAGTTTTTGTCTTTGATTTATGAGTCTGACGTCGTCCATAGGGGCTGAAGATTTCAGCGTCACCGTGGATCTGGGTTCCGGGGATGATTTCTGGGTCTCTAGGGACTCAGTTTTTGTCAGTGATTTATGATTCTAACGAAGTCCATAGGGGCTGAAGATTTCAGCGTCACCGTGGATCTGGGTTCCGGGGATGATTTCTGGGTCTCTAGGGACTCAGTTTTTGTCAGTGATTTATGATTCTAACGAAGTCCATAGGGGCTGAAGATTTCAGCGACACCGTGGATCTGGGTTCCGGGGATGATTTCTGGGTCTCTAGGGACTCAGTTTTTGTCCGTGATTTATGATTCTAACGAAGTCCACAGGGGCTGAAGATTTCAGCGACACCGTGGATCTGGGTTCCGGGGATGATTTCTAGTCTCTACAGACTCAGTTTTTGTCAGTGATTTATGATTCTAACGAAGTCCATAGGGGCTGAAGATTTCAGCGTCACCGTGGATCTGGGTTCCGGGGATGATTTCTGGGTCTCTAGGGACGCAGTTTTTGTCTTTGATTTATGAGTCTGACGTCGTCCATAGGGGCTGAAGATTTCAGCGTCACCGTGGATCTGGGTTCCGGGGATGATTTCTGGTCTCTAAGGACTTAGTTTTTGTCAGTGATTTATGATTCTAACGAAGTCCATAGGGGCTGAAGATTTCAGCGACACCGTGGATCTAGGTTCCGGGGATGATTTCTGGTCTCTACAGACTCAGTTTTTGTCAGTGATTTATGATTCTAACGAAGTCCATAGGGGCTGAAGATTTCAGCGTCACCGTGGATCTGGGTTCCGGGGATGATTTCTGGGTCTCTAGGGACGCAGTTTTTGTCTTTGATTTATGAGTCTGACGTCGTCCATAGGGGCTGAAGATTTCAGCGTCACCGTGGATCTGGGTTCCGGGGATGATTTCTGGGTCTCTAGGGACTCAGTTTTTGTCAGTGATTTATGATTCTAACGAAGTCCATAGGGGCTGAAGATTTCAGCGTCACCGTGGATCTGGGTTCCGGGGATGATTTCTGGGTCTCTAGGGACGCAGTTTTTGTCAGTGATTTATGATTCTAACGAAGTCCATAGGGGCTGAAGATTTCAGCGACACCGTAGATCTGGGTTCCGGGGATGATTTCTGGGTCTCTAGGGACTCAGTTTTTGTCCGTGATTTATGATTCTAACGAAGTCCATAGGGGCTGAAGATTTCAGCGACACCGTGGATCTGGGTTCCGGGGATGATTTCTGGGTCTCTAGGGACTCAGTTTTTGTCGGTGATTTATGATTCTAACGAAGTCCATAGGGGCTGAAGATTTCAGCGTCACCGTGGATCTGGGTTCCGGGGATGATTTCTGGGTCTCTAGGGACGCAGTTTTTGTCTTTGATTTATGAGTCTGACGTCGTCCATAGGGGCTGAAGATTTCAGCGTCACCGTGGATCTGGGTTCCGGGGATGATTTCTGGGTCTCTAGGGACTCAGTTTTTGTCTTTGATTTATGAGTCTGACGTCGTCCATAGGGGCTGAAGATTTCAGCGTCACCGTGGATCTGGGTTCCGGGGATGATTTCTGGGTCTCTAGGGACTCAGTTTTTGTCAGTGATTTATGATTCTAACGAAGTCCATAGGGGCTGAAGATTTCAGCGTCACCGTGGATCTGGGTTCCGGGGATGATTTCTGGGTTTCTAGGGACGCAGTTTTTGTCTTTGATTTATGAGTCTGACGTCGTCCATAGGGGCTGAAGATTTCAGCGTCACCGTGGATCTGGGTTCCGGGGATGATTTCTGGGTCTCTAGGGACTCAGTTTTTGTCAGTGATTTATGATTCTAACGAAGTCCATAGGGGCTGAAGATTTCAGCGTCACCGTGGATCTGGGTTCCGGGGATGATTTCTGGGTCTCTAGGGACTCAGTTTTTGTCTTTGATTTATGAGTCTGACGTCGTCCATAGGGGCTGAAGATTTCAGCGTCACCGTGGATCTGGGTTCCGGGGATGATTTCTGGGTCTCTAGGGACTCAGTTTTTGTCGGTGATTTATGATTCTAACGAAGTCCATAGGGGCTGAAGATTTCAGCGTCACCGTGGATCTGGGTTCCGGGGATGATTTCTGGGTCGCTAGGGACTCAGTTTTTGTCAGTGATTTATGATTCTAACGAAGTCCATAGGGGCTGAAGATTTCAGCGACACCGTGGATCTGGGTTCCGGGGATGATTTCTGGGTCTCTAGGGACGCAGTTTTTGTCTTTGATTTATGAGTCTGACGTCGTCCATAGGGGCTGAAGATTTCAGCGTCACCGTGGATCTGGGTTCCGGGGATGATTTCTGGGTCTCTAGGGACTCAGTTTTTGTCGGTGATTTATGATTCTAACGAAGTCCATAGGGGCTGAAGATTTCAGCGTCACCGTGGATCTGGGTTCCGGGGATGATTTCTAATCTCTACAGACTCAGTTTTTGTCAGTGATTTATGATTCTAACGAAGTCCATAGGGGCTGAAGATTTCAGCGTCACCGTGGATCTGGGTTCCGGGGATGATTTCTGGGTCTCTAGGGACTCAGTTTTTGTCGGTGATTTATGATTCTAACGAAGTCCATAGGGGCTGAAGATTTCAGCGTCACCGTGGATCTGGGTTCCGGGGATGATTTCTAATCTCTACAGACTCAGTTTTTGTCAGTGATTTATGATTCTAACGAAGTCCATAGGGGCTGAAGATTTCAGCGTCACCGTGGATCTGGGTTCCGGGGATGATTTCTGGGTCTCTAGGGACTCAGTTTTTGTCAGTGATTTATGATTCTAACGAAGTCCATAGGGGCTGAAGATTTCAGCGTCACCGTGGATCTGGGTTCCGGGGATGATTTCTGGGTTTCTAGGGACTCAGTTTTTGTCTTTGATTTATGAGTCTGACGTCGTCCATAGGGGCTGAAGATTTCAGCGTCACCGTGGATCTGGGTTCCGGGGATGATTTCTGGGTCTCTAGGGACGCAGTTTTTGTCTTTGATTTATGAGTCTGACGTCGTCCATAGGGGCTGAAGATTTCAGCGTCACCGTGGATCTGGGTTCCGGGGATGATTTCTGGGTTTCTAGGGACTCAGTTTTTGTCTTTGATTTATGAGTCTGACGTCGTCCATAGGGGCTGAAGATTTCAGCGTCACCGTGGATCTGGGTTCCGGGGATGATTTCTGGGTCTCTAGGGACTCAGTTTTTGTCAGTGATTTATGATTCTAACGAAGTCCATAGGGGCTGAAGATTTCAGCGTTACCGTGGATCTGGGTTCCGGGGATGATTTCTGGGTCTCTAGGGACGCAGTTTTTGTCAGTGATTTATGATTCTAACGAAGTCCATAGGGGCTGAAGATTTCAGCGTCACCGTGGATCTGGGTTCCGGGGATGATTTCTGGGTCTCTAGGGACTCAGTTTTTGTCTTTGATTTATGAGTCTGACGTCGTCCATAGGGGCTGAAGATTTCAGCGTCACCGTGGATCTGGGTTCCGGGGATGATTTCTGGGTCTCTAGGGACTCAGTTTTTGTCGGTGATTTATGATTCTAACGAAGTCCATAGGGGCTGAAGATTTCAGCGTCACCGTGGATCTGGGTTCCGGGGATGATTTCTAATCTCTACAGACTCAGTTTTTGTCAGTGATTTATGATTCTAACGAAGTCCATAGGGGCTGAAGATTTCAGCGTCACCGTGGATCTGGGTTCCGGGGATGATTTCTGGGTCTCTAGGGACTCAGTTTTTGTCGGTGATTTATGATTCTAACGAAGTCCATAGGGGCTGAAGATTTCAGCGTCACCGTGGATCTGGGTTCCGGGGATGATTTCTAGTCTCTACAGACTCAGTTTTTGTCAGTGATTTATGATTCTAACGAAGTCCATAGGGGCTGAAGATTTCAGCGTCACCGTGAATCTGGGTTCCGGGGATGATTTCTGGGTCTCTAGGGACTCAGTTTTTGTCAGTGATTTATGATTCTAACGAAGTCCATAGGGGCTGAAGATTTCAGCGACACCGTGGATCTGGGTTCCGGGGATGATTTCTGGGTCTCTAGGGACTCAGTTTTTGTCTTTGATTTATGAGTCTGACGTCGTCCATAGGGGCTGAAGATTTCAGCGTCACCGTGGATCTGGGTTCCGGGGATGATTTCTGGGTCTCTACAGACTCAGTTTTTGTCAGTGATTTATGATTCTAACGAAGTCCATAGGGGCTGAAGATTTCAGCGTCACCGTGGATCTGGGTTCCGGGGATGATTTCTGGGTCTCTAGGGACGCAGTTTTTGTCTTTGATTTATGAGTCTGACGTCGTCCATAGGGGCTGAAGATTTCAGCGTCACCGTGGATCTGGGTTCCGGGGATGATTTCTGGTCTCTAAGGACTTAGTTTTTGTCAGTGATTTATGATTCTAACGAAGTCCATAGGGGCTGAAGATTTCAGCGACACCGTGGATCTAGGTTCCGGGGATGATTTCTGGTCTCTACAGACTCAGTTTTTGTCAGTGATTTATGATTCTAACGAAGTCCATAGGGGCTGAAGATTTCAGCGTCACCGTGGATCTGGGTTCCGGGGATGATTTCTGGGTCTCTAGGGACGCAGTTTTTGTCTTTGATTTATGAGTCTGACGTCGTCCATAGGGGCTGAAGATTTCAGCGTCACCGTGGATCTGGGTTCCGGGGATGATTTCTGGGTCTCTAGGGACTCAGTTTTTGTCGGTGATTTATGATTCTAACGAAGTCCATAGGGGCTGAAGATTTCAGCGTTACCGTGGATCTGGGTTCCGGGGATGATTTCTGGGTCTCTAGGGACGCAGTTTTTGTCAGTGATTTATGATTCTAACGAAGTCCATAGGGGCTGAAGATTTCAGCGACACCGTAGATCTGGGTTCCGGGGATGATTTCTGGGTCTCTAGGGACTCAGTTTTTGTCCGTGATTTATGATTCTAACGAAGTCCATAGGGGCTGAAGATTTCAGCGACACCGTGGATCTGGGTTCCGGGGATGATTTCTGGGTCTCTAGGGACTCAGTTTTTGTCGGTGATTTATGATTCTAACGAAGTCCATAGGGGCTGAAGATTTCAGCGTCACCGTGGATCTGGGTTCCGGGGATGATTTCTGGGTCTCTAGGGACTCAGTTTTTGTCAGTGATTTATGATTCTAACGAAGTCCATAGGGGCTGAAGATTTCAGCGTCACCGTGGATCTGGGTTCCGGGGATGATTTCTGGGTCTCTAGGGACTCAGTTTTTGTCTTTGATTTATGAGTCTGACGTCGTCCATAGGGGCTGAAGATTTCAGCGTCACCGTGGATCTGGGTTCCGGGGATGATTTCTGGGTCTCTAGGGACTCAGTTTTTGTCAGTGATTTATGATTCTAACGAAGTCCATAGGGGCTGAAGATTTCAGCGACACCGTGGATCTGGGTTCCGGGGATGATTTCTGGGTCTCTAGGGACTCAGTTTTTGTCTTTGATTTATGAGTCTGACGTCGTCCATAGGGGCTGAAGATTTCAGCGTCACCGTGGATCTGGGTTCCGGGGATGATTTCTGGGTCTCTAGGGACTCAGTTTTTGTCGGTGATTTATGATTCTAACGAAGTCCATAGGGGCTGAAGATTTCAGCGTTACCGTGGATCTGGGTTCCGGGGATGATTTCTGGGTCTCTAGGGACGCAGTTTTTGTCAGTGATTTATGATTCTAACGAAGTCCATAGGGGCTGAAGATTTCAGCGACACCGTAGATCTGGGTTCCGGGGATGATTTCTGGGTCTCTAGGGACTCAGTTTTTGTCCGTGATTTATGATTCTAACGAAGTCCATAGGGGCTGAAGATTTCAGCGTCACCGTGGATCTGGGTTCCGGGGATGATTTCTGGGTCTCTAGGGACTCAGTTTTTGTCAGTGATTTATGATTCTAACGAAGTCCATAGGGGCTGAAGATTTCAGCGTCACCGTGGATCTGGGTTCCGGGGATGATTTCTGGGTCTCTAGGGACTCAGTTTTTGTCTTTGATTTATGAGTCTGACGTCGTCCATAGGGGCTGAAGATTTCAGCGTCACCGTGGATCTGGGTTCCGGGGATGATTTCTGGGTCTCTAGGGACTCAGTTTTTGTCAGTGATTTATGATTCTAACGAAGTCCATAGGGGCTGAAGATTTCAGCGACACCGTGGATCTGGGTTCCGGGGATGATTTCTGGGTCTCTAGGGACTCAGTTTTTGTCTTTGATTTATGAGTCTGACGTCGTCCATAGGGGCTGAAGATTTCAGCGTCACCGTGGATCTGGGTTCCGGGGATGATTTCTGGGTCTCTACAGACTCAGTTTTTGTCAGTGATTTATGATTCTAACGAAGTCCATAGGGGCTGAAGATTTCAGCGTCACCGTGGATCTGGGTTCCGGGGATGATTTCTGGGTCTCTAGGGACTCAGTTTTTGTCGGTGATTTATGATTCTAACGAAGTCCATAGGGGCTGAAGATTTCAGCGTCACCGTGGATCTGGGTTCCGGGGATGATTTCTAGTCTCTACAGACTCAGTTTTTGTCAGTGATTTATGATTCTAACGAAGTCCATAGGGGCTGAAGATTTCAGCGTCACCGTGGATCTGGGTTCCGGGGATGATTTCTGGGTCTCTAGGGACTCAGTTTTTGTCAGTGATTTATGATTCTAACGAAGTCCATAGGGGCTGAAGATTTCAGCGACACCGTGGATCTGGGTTCCGGGGATGATTTCTGGGTCTCTAGGGACTCAGTTTTTGTCGGTGATTTATGATTCTAACGAAGTCCATAGGGGCTGAAGATTTCAGCGTCACCGTGGATCTGGGTTCCGGGGATGATTTCTGGGTCTCTAGGGACTCAGTTTTTGTCAGTGATTTATGATTCTAACGAAGTCCATAGGGGCTGAAGATTTCAGCGTCACCGTGGATCTGGGTTCCGGGGATGATTTCTGGGTCTCTAGGGACTCAGTTTTTGTCTTTGATTTATGAGTCTGACGTCGTCCATAGGGGCTGAAGATTTCAGCGTCACCGTGGATCTGGGTTCCGGGGATGATTTCTGGGTCTCTAGGGACTCAGTTTTTGTCAGTGATTTATGATTCTAACGAAGTCCATAGGGGCTGAAGATTTCAGCGACACCGTGGATCTGGGTTCCGGGGATGATTTCTGGGTCTCTAGGGACTCAGTTTTTGTCTTTGATTTATGAGTCTGACGTCGTCCATAGGGGCTGAAGATTTCAGCGTCACCGTGGATCTGGGTTCCGGGGATGATTTCTGGGTCTCTACAGACTCAGTTTTTGTCAGTGATTTATGATTCTAACGAAGTCCATAGGGGCTGAAGATTTCAGCGTCACCGTGGATCTGGGTTCCGGGGATGATTTCTGGGTCTCTAGGGACGCAGTTTTTGTCTTTGATTTATGAGTCTGACGTCGTCCATAGGGGCTGAAGATTTCAGCGTCACCGTGGATCTGGGTTCCGGGGATGATTTCTAGTCTCTACAGACTCAGTTTTTGTCAGTGATTTATGATTCTAACGAAGTCCATAGGGGCTGAAGATTTCAGCGACACCGTGGATCTAGGTTCCGGGGATGATTTCTGGTCTCTACAGACTCAGTTTTTGTCAGTGATTTATGATTCTAACGAAGTCCATAGGGGCTGAAGATTTCAGCGTCACCGTGGATCTGGGTTCCGGGGATGATTTCTGGGTCTCTAGGGACGCAGTTTTTGTCTTTGATTTATGAGTCTGACGTCGTCCATAGGGGCTGAAGATTTCAGCGTCACCGTGGATCTGGGTTCCGGGGATGATTTCTGGGTCTCTAGGGACTCAGTTTTTGTCGGTGATTTATGATTCTAACGAAGTCCATAGGGGCTGAAGATTTCAGCGTTACCGTGGATCTGGGTTCCGGGGATGATTTCTGGGTCTCTAGGGACGCAGTTTTTGTCAGTGATTTATGATTCTAACGAAGTCCATAGGGGCTGAAGATTTCAGCGACACCGTAGATCTGGGTTCCGGGGATGATTTCTGGGTCTCTAGGGACTCAGTTTTTGTCCGTGATTTATGATTCTAACGAAGTCCATAGGGGCTGAAGATTTCAGCGACACCGTGGATCTGGGTTCCGGGGATGATTTCTGGGTCTCTAGGGACTCAGTTTTTGTCGGTGATTTATGATTCTAACGAAGTCCATAGGGGCTGAAGATTTCAGCGTCACCGTGGATCTGGGTTCCGGGGATGATTTCTGGGTCTCTAGGGACGCAGTTTTTGTCTTTGATTTATGAGTCTGACGTCGTCCATAGGGGCTGAAGATTTCAGCGTCACCGTGGATCTGGGTTCCGGGGATGATTTCTGGGTCTCTACAGACTCAGTTTTTGTCAGTGATTTATGATTCTAACGAAGTCCATAGGGGCTGAAGATTTCAGCGTCACCGTGGATCTGGGTTCCGGGGATGATTTCTGGGTCTCTAGGGACTCAGTTTTTGTCGGTGATTTATGATTCTAACGAAGTCCATAGGGGCTGAAGATTTCAGCGTCACCGTGGATCTGGGTTCCGGGGATGATTTCTAGTCTCTACAGACTCAGTTTTTGTCAGTGATTTATGATTCTAACGAAGTCCATAGGGGCTGAAGATTTCAGCGTCACCGTGGATCTGGGTTCCGGGGATGATTTCTGGGTCTCTAGGGACTCAGTTTTTGTCGGTGATTTATGATTCTAACGAAGTCCATAGGGGCTGAAGATTTCAGCGTCACCGTGGATCTGGGTTCCGGGGATGATTTCTAGTCTCTACAGACTCAGTTTTTGTCAGTGATTTATGATTCTAACGAAGTCCATAGGGGCTGAAGATTTCAGCGTCACCGTGGATCTGGGTTCCGGGGATGATTTCTGGGTCTCTAGGGACTCAGTTTTTGTCAGTGATTTATGATTCTAACGAAGTCCATAGGGGCTGAAGATTTCAGCGACACCGTGGATCTGGGTTCCGGGGATGATTTCTGGGTCTCTAGGGACTCAGTTTTTGTCGGTGATTTATGATTCTAACGAAGTCCATAGGGGCTGAAGATTTCAGCGTCACCGTGGATCTGGGTTCCGGGGATGATTTCTGGGTCTCTAGGGACTCAGTTTTTGTCAGTGATTTATGATTCTAACGAAGTCCATAGGGGCTGAAGATTTCAGCGTCACCGTGGATCTGGGTTCCGGGGATGATTTCTGGGTCTCTAGGGACTCAGTTTTTGTCTTTGATTTATGAGTCTGACATCGTCCATAGGGGCTGAAGATTTCAGCGTCACCGTGGATCTGGGTTCCGGGGATGATTTCTGGGTCTCTAGGGACTCAGTTTTTGTCAGTGATTTATGATTCTAACGAAGTCCATAGGGGCTGAAGATTTCAGCGACACCGTGGATCTGGGTTCCGGGGATGATTTCTGGGTCTCTAGGGACTCAGTTTTTGTCTTTGATTTATGAGTCTGACGTCGTCCATAGGGGCTGAAGATTTCAGCGTCACCGTGGATCTGGGTTCCGGGGATGATTTCTGGGTCTCTACAGACTCAGTTTTTGTCAGTGATTTATGATTCTAACGAAGTCCATAGGGGCTGAAGATTTCAGCGTCACCGTGGATCTGGGTTCCGGGGATGATTTCTGGGTCTCTAGGGACGCAGTTTTTGTCTTTGATTTATGAGTCTGACGTCGTCCATAGGGGCTGAAGATTTCAGCGTCACCGTGGATCTGGGTTCCGGGGATGATTTCTAGTCTCTACAGACTCAGTTTTTGTCAGTGATTTATGATTCTAACGAAGTCCATAGGGGCTGAAGATTTCAGCGACACCGTGGATCTAGGTTCCGGGGATGATTTCTGGTCTCTACAGACTCAGTTTTTGTCAGTGATTTATGATTCTAACGAAGTCCATAGGGGCTGAAGATTTCAGCGTCACCGTGGATCTGGGTTCCGGGGATGATTTCTGGGTCTCTAGGGACGCAGTTTTTGTCTTTGATTTATGAGTCTGACGTCGTCCATAGGGGCTGAAGATTTCAGCGTCACCGTGGATCTGGGTTCCGGGGATGATTTCTGGGTCTCTAGGGACTCAGTTTTTGTCGGTGATTTATGATTCTAACGAAGTCCATAGGGGCTGAAGATTTCAGCGTTACCGTGGATCTGGGTTCCGGGGATGATTTCTGGGTCTCTAGGGACGCAGTTTTTGTCAGTGATTTATGATTCTAACGAAGTCCATAGGGGCTGAAGATTTCAGCGACACCGTAGATCTGGGTTCCGGGGATGATTTCTGGGTCTCTAGGGACTCAGTTTTTGTCCGTGATTTATGATTCTAACGAAGTCCATAGGGGCTGAAGATTTCAGCGACACCGTGGATCTGGGTTCCGGGGATGATTTCTGGGTCTCTAGGGACTCAGTTTTTGTCGGTGATTTATGATTCTAACGAAGTCCATAGGGGCTGAAGATTTCAGCGTCACCGTGGATCTGGGTTCCGGGGATGATTTCTGGGTCTCTAGGGACGCAGTTTTTGTCTTTGATTTATGAGTCTGACGTCGTCCATAGGGGCTGAAGATTTCAGCGTCACCGTGGATCTGGGTTCCGGGGATGATTTCTGGGTCTCTACAGACTCAGTTTTTGTCAGTGATTTATGATTCTAACGAAGTCCATAGGGGCTGAAGATTTCAGCGTCACCGTGGATCTGGGTTCCGGGGATGATTTCTGGGTCTCTAGGGACTCAGTTTTTGTCGGTGATTTATGATTCTAACGAAGTCCATAGGGGCTGAAGATTTCAGCGTCACCGTGGATCTGGGTTCCGGGGATGATTTCTAGTCTCTACAGACTCAGTTTTTGTCAGTGATTTATGATTCTAACGAAGTCCATAGGGGCTGAAGATTTCAGCGTCACCGTGGATCTGGGTTCCGGGGATGATTTCTGGGTCTCTAGGGACTCAGTTTTTGTCAGTGATTTATGATTCTAACGAAGTCCATAGGGGCTGAAGATTTCAGCGACACCGTGGATCTGGGTTCCGGGGATGATTTCTGGGTCTCTAGGGACTCAGTTTTTGTCGGTGATTTATGATTCTAACGAAGTCCATAGGGGCTGAAGATTTCAGCGTCACCGTGGATCTGGGTTCCGGGGATGATTTCTGGGTCTCTAGGGACTCAGTTTTTGTCAGTGATTTATGATTCTAACGAAGTCCATAGGGGCTGAAGATTTCAGCGTCACCGTGGATCTGGGTTCCGGGGATGATTTCTGGGTCTCTAGGGACGCAGTTTTTGTCTTTGATTTATGAGTCTGACGTCGTCCATAGGGGCTGAAGATTTCAGCGTCACCGTGGATCTGGGTTCCGGGGATGATTTCTGGGTTTCTAGGGACTCAGTTTTTGTCTTTGATTTATGAGTCTGACGTCGTCCATAGGGGCTGAAGATTTCAGCGTCACCGTGGATCTGGGTTCCGGGGATGATTTCTGGGTCTCTAGGGACTCAGTTTTTGTCAGTGATTTATGATTCTAACGAAGTCCATAGGGGCTGAAGATTTCAGCGTCACCGTGGATCTGGGTTCCGGGGATGATTTCTGGGTCTCTAGGGACTCAGTTTTTGTCAGTGATTTATGATTCTAACGAAGTCCATAGGGGCTGAAGATTTCAGCGACACCGTGGATCTGGGTTCCGGGGATGATTTCTGGGTCTCTAGGGACTCAGTTTTTGTCAGTGATTTATGATTCTAACGAAGTCCATAGGGGCTGAAGATTTCAGCGACACCGTGGATCTGGGTTCCGGGGATGATTTCTGGGTCTCTAGGGACTCAGTTTTTGTCTTTGATTTATGAGTCTGACGTCGTCCATAGGGGCTGAAGATTTCAGCGTCACCGTGGATCTGGGTTCCGGGGATGATTTCTGGGTCTCTACAGACTCAGTTTTTGTCAGTGATTTATGATTCTAACGAAGTCCATAGGGGCTGAAGATTTCAGCGTCACCGTGGATCTGGGTTCCGGGGATGATTTCTGGGTCTCTAGGGACGCAGTTTTTGTCTTTGATTTATGAGTCTGACGTCGTCCATAGGGGCTGAAGATTTCAGCGTCACCGTGGATCTGGGTTCCGGGGATGATTTCTAGTCTCTACAGACTCAGTTTTTGTCAGTGATTTATGATTCTAACGAAGTCCATAGGGGCTGAAGATTTCAGCGACACCGTGGATCTCGGTTCCGGGGATGATTTCTGGTCTCTACAGACTCAGTTTTTGTCAGTGATTTATGATTCTAACGAAGTCCATAGGGGCTGAAGATTTCAGCGTCACCGTGGATCTGGGTTCCGGGGATGATTTCTGGGTCTCTAGGGACGCAGTTTTTGTCTTTGATTTATGAGTCTGACGTCGTCCATAGGGGCTGAAGATTTCAGCGTCACCGTGGATCTGGGTTCCGGGGATGATTTCTGGGTCTCTAGGGACTCAGTTTTTGTCGGTGATTTATGATTCTAACGAAGTCCATAGGGGCTGAAGATTTCAGCGTTACCGTGGATCTGGGTTCCGGGGATGATTTCTGGGTCTCTAGGGACGCAGTTTTTGTCAGTGATTTATGATTCTAACGAAGTCCATAGGGGCTGAAGATTTCAGCGACACCGTAGATCTGGGTTCCGGGGATGATTTCTGGGTCTCTAGGGACTCAGTTTTTGTCCGTGATTTATGATTCTAACGAAGTCCATAGGGGCTGAAGATTTCAGCGACACCGTGGATCTGGGTTCCGGGGATGATTTCTGGGTCTCTAGGGACTCAGTTTTTGTCGGTGATTTATGATTCTAACGAAGTCCATAGGGGCTGAAGATTTCAGCGTCACCGTGGATCTGGGTTCCGGGGATGATTTCTGGGTCTCTAGGGACGCAGTTTTTGTCTTTGATTTATGAGTCTGACGTCGTCCATAGGGGCTGAAGATTTCAGCGTCACCGTGGATCTGGGTTCCGGGGATGATTTCTGGGTCTCTAGGGACTCAGTTTTTGTCTTTGATTTATGAGTCTGACGTCGTCCATAGGGGCTGAAGATTTCAGCGTCACCGTGGATCTGGGTTCCGGGGATGATTTCTGGGTCTCTAGGGACTCAGTTTTTGTCAGTGATTTATGATTCTAACGAAGTCCATAGGGGCTGAAGATTTCAGCGTCACCGTGGATCTGGGTTCCGGGGATGATTTCTGGGTTTCTAGGGACGCAGTTTTTGTCTTTGATTTATGAGTCTGACGTCGTCCATAGGGGCTGAAGATTTCAGCGTCACCGTGGATCTGGGTTCCGGGGATGATTTCTGGGTCTCTAGGGACTCAGTTTTTGTCAGTGATTTATGATTCTAACGAAGTCCATAGGGGCTGAAGATTTCAGCGTCACCGTGGATCTGGGTACCGGGGATGATTTCTGGGTCTCTAGGGACTCAGTTTTTGTCTTTGATTTATGAGTCTGACGTCGTCCATAGGGGCTGAAGATTTCAGCGTCACCGTGGATCTGGGTTCCGGGGATGATTTCTGGGTCTCTAGGGACTCAGTTTTTGTCGGTGATTTATGATTCTAACGAAGTCCATAGGGGCTGAAGATTTCAGCGTCACCGTGGATCTGGGTTCCGGGGATGATTTCTAGTCTCTACAGACTCAGTTTTTGTCAGTGATTTATGATTCTAACGAAGTCCATAGGGGCTGAAGATTTCAGCGACACCGTGGATCTAGGTTCCGGGGATGATTTCTGGTCTCTACAGACTCAGTTTTTGTCGGTGATTTATGATTCTAACGAAGTCCATAGGGGCTGAAGATTTCAGCGTCACCGTGGATCTGGGTTCCGGGGATGATTTCTGGGTCTCTAGGGACTCAGTTTTTGTCAGTGATTTATGATTCTAACGAAGTCCATAGGGGCTGAAGATTTCAGCGACACCGTGGATCTGGGTTCCGGGGATGATTTCTGGGTCTCTAGGGACTCAGTTTTTGTCCGTGATTTATGATTCTAACGAAGTCCATAGGGGCTGAAGATTTCAGCGACACCGTGGATCTGAGTTCCGGGGATGATTTCTGGTCTCTAAGGACTTAGTTTTTGTCAGTGATTTATGATTCTAACGAAGTCCACAGGGGCTGAAGATTTCAGCGACACCGTGGATCTGGGTTCCGGGGATGATTTCTAGTCTCTACAGACTCAGTTTTTGTCAGTGATTTATGATTCTAACGAAGTCCATAGGGGCTGAAGATTTCAGCGACACCGTGGATCTGGGTTCCGGGGATGATTTCTGGTCTCTAAGGACGCAGTTTTTGTCTTTGATTTATGAGTCTGACGTCGTCCATAGGGGCTGAAGATTTCAGCGACACCGTGGATCTGGGTTCCGGGGATGATTTCTGGGTCTCTAGGGACTCAGTTTTTGTCAGTGATTTATGATTCTAACGAAGTCCACAGGGGCTGAAGATTTCAGCGACACCGTGGATCTGGGTTCCGGGGATGATTTCTAGTCTCTACAGACTCAGTTTTTGTCAGTGATTTATGATTCTAACGAAGTCCATAGGGGCTGAAGAATTCAGCGACACCGTGGATCTGGGTTCCGGGGATGATTTCTGGTCTCTAAGGACGCAGTTTTTGTCTTTGATTTATGAGTCTGACGTCGTCCATAGGGGCTGAAGATTTCAGCGTCACCGTGGATCTGGGTTCCGGGGATGATTTCTGGGTCTCTAGGGACGCAGTTTTTGTCTTTGATTTATGAGTCTGACGTCGTCCATAGGGGCTGAAGATTTCAGCGTCACCGTGGATCTGGGTTCCGGGGATGATTTCTGGGTCTCTAGGGACTCAGTTTTTGTCAGTGATTTATGATTCTAACGAAGTCCATAGGGGCTGAAGATTTCAGCGTCACCGTGGATCTGGGTTCCGGGGATGATTTCTGGGTTTCTAGGGACGCAGTTTTTGTCTTTGATTTATGAGTCTGACGTCGTCCATAGGGGCCGAAGATTTCAGCGTCACCGTGGATCTGGGTTCCGGGGATGATTTCTGGGTCTCTACAGACTCAGTTTTTGTCAGTGATTTATGATTCTAACGAAGTCCATAGGGGCTGAAGATTTCAGCGTCACCGTGGATCTGGGTTCCGGGGATGATTTCTGGGTCTCTAGGGACGCAGTTTTTGTCTTTGATTTATGAGTCTGACGTCGTCCATAGGGGCTGAAGATTTCAGCGTCACCGTGGATCTGGGTTCCGGGGATGATTTCTGGTCTCTAAGGACTTAGTTTTTGTCAGTGATTTATGATTCTAACGAAGTCCATAGGGGCTGAAGATTTCAGCGACACCGTGGATCTAGGTTCCGGGGATGATTTCTGGTCTCTACAGACTCAGTTTTTGTCAGTGATTTATGATTCTAACGAAGTCCATAGGGGCTGAAGATTTCAGCGTCACCGTGGATCTGGGTTCCGGGGATGATTTCTGGGTCTCTAGGGACGCAGTTTTTGTCTTTGATTTATGAGTCTGACGTCGTCCATAGGGGCTGAAGATTTCAGCGTCACCGTGGATCTGGGTTCCGGGGATGATTTCTGGGTCTCTAGGGACTCAGTTTTTGTCGGTGATTTATGATTCTAACGAAGTCCATAGGGGCTGAAGATTTCAGCGTTACCGTGGATCTGGGTTCCGGGGATGATTTCTGGGTCTCTAGGGACGCAGTTTTTGTCAGTGATTTATGATTCTAACGAAGTCCATAGGGGCTGAAGATTTCAGCGACACCGTAGATCTGGGTTCCGGGGATGATTTCTGGGTCTCTAGGGACTCAGTTTTTGTCCGTGATTTATGATTCTAACGAAGTCCATAGGGGCTGAAGATTTCAGCGACACCGTGGATCTGGGTTCCGGGGATGATTTCTGGGTCTCTAGGGACTCAGTTTTTGTCGGTGATTTATGATTCTAACGAAGTCCATAGGGGCTGAAGATTTCAGCGTCACCGTGGATCTGGGTTCCGGGGATGATTTCTGGGTCTCTAGGGACGCAGTTTTTGTCTTTGATTTATGAGTCTGACGTCGTCCATAGGGGCTGAAGATTTCAGCGTCACCGTGGATCTGGGTTCCGGGGATGATTTCTGGGTCTCTAGGGACTCAGTTTTTGTCGGTGATTTATGATTCTAACGAAGTCCATAGGGGCTGAAGATTTCAGCGTCACCGTGGATCTGGGTTCCGGGGATGATTTCTAGTCTCTACAGACTCAGTTTTTGTCAGTGATTTATGATTCTAACGAAGTCCATAGGGGCTGAAGATTTCAGCGTCACCGTGGATCTGGGTTCCGGGGATGATTTCTGGTCTCTAAGGACGCAGTTTTTGTCAGTGATTTATGATTCTAACGAAGTCCATAGGGGCTGAAGATTTCAGCGACACCGTGGATCTGGGTTCCGGGGATGATTTCTGGGTCTCTAGGGACTCAGTTTTTGTCCGTGATTTATGATTCTAACGAAGTCCATAGGGGCTGAAGATTTCAGCGACACCGTGGATCTGAGTTCCGGGGATGATTTCTGGTCTCTAAGGACTTAGTTTTTGTCAGTGATTTATGATTCTAACGAAGTCCACAGGGGCTGAAGATTTCAGCGACACCGTGGATCTGGGTTCCGGGGATGATTTCTAGTCTCTACAGACTCAGTTTTTGTCAGTGATTTATGATTCTAACGAAGTCCATAGGGGCTGAAGATTTCAGCGACACCGTGGATCTGGGTTCCGGGGATGATTTCTGGTCTCTAAGGACGCAGTTTTTGTCTTTGATTTATGAGTCTGACGTCGTCCATAGGGGCTGAAGATTTCAGCGACACCGTGGATCTGGGTTCCGGGGATGATTTCTGGGTCTCTAGGGACTCAGTTTTTGTCAGTGATTTATGATTCTAACGAAGTCCATAGGGGCTGAAGATTTCAGCGACACCGTGGATCTGGGTTCCGGGGATGATTTCTGGGTCTCTAGGGACTCAGTTTTTGTCGGTGATTTATGATTCTAACGAAGTCCATAGGGGCTGAAGATTTCAGCGTCACCGTGGATCTGGGTTCCGGGGATGATTTCTGGGTCTCTAGGGACGCAGTTTTTGTCTTTGATTTATGAGTCTGACGTCGTCCATAGGGGCTGAAGATTTCAGCGTCACCGTGGATCTGGGTTCCGGGGATGATTTCTGGGTCTCTAGGGACGCAGTTTTTGTCTTTGATTTATGAGTCTGACGTCGTCCATAGGGGCTGAAGATTTCAGCGTCACCGTGGATCTGGGTTCCGGGGATGATTTCTGGGTCTCTAGGGACTCAGTTTTTGTCAGTGATTTATGATTCTAACGAAGTCCATAGGGGCTGAAGATTTCAGCGACACCGTGGATCTGGGTTCCGGGGATGATTTCTGGGTCTCTAGGGACTCAGTTTTTGTCGGTGATTTATGATTCTAACGAAGTCCATAGGGGCTGAAGATTTCAGCGTCACCGTGGATCTGGGTTCCGGGGATGATTTCTAGTCTCTACAGACTCAGTTTTTGTCAGTGATTTATGATTCTAACGAAGTCCATAGGGGCTGAAGATTTCAGTGTCACCGTGGATCTGGGTTCCGGGGATGATTTCTGGGTCTCTAGGGACTCAGTTTTTGTCAGTGATTTATGATTCTAACGAAGTCCATAGGGGCTGAAGATTTCAGCGACACCGTGGATCTGGGTTCCGGGGATGATTTCTGGGTCTCTAGGGACGCAGTTTTTGTCTTTGATTTATGAGTCTGACGTCGTCCATAGGGGCTGAAGATTTCAGCGTCACCGTGGATCTGGGTTCCGGGGATGATTTCTGGGTCTCTAGGGACTCAGTTTTTGTCGGTGATTTATGATTCTAACGAAGTCCATAGGGGCTGAAGATTTCAGCGTCACCGTGGATCTGGGTTCCGGGGATGATTTCTGGGTCTCTAGGGACTCAGTTTTTGTCAGTGATTTATGATTCTAACGAAGTCCATAGGGGCTGAAGATTTCAGCGTCACCGTGGATCTGGGTTCCGGGGATGATTTCTGGGTCTCTAGGGACGCAGTTTTTGTCTTTGATTTATGAGTCTGACGTCGTCCATAGGGGCTGAAGATTTCAGCGTCACCGTGGATCTGGGTTCCGGGGATGATTTCTGGGTCTCTAGGGACTCAGTTTTTGTCGGTGATTTATGATTCTAACGAAGTCCATAGGGGCTGAAGATTTCAGCGTTACCGTGGATCTGGGTTCCGGGGATGATTTCTGGGTCTCTAGGGACGCAGTTTTTGTCAGTGATTTATGATTCTAACGAAGTCCATAGGGGCTGAAGATTTCAGCGACACCGTAGATCTGGGTTCCGGGGATGATTTCTGGGTCTCTAGGGACTCAGTTTTTGTCCGTGATTTATGATTCTAACGAAGTCCATAGGGGCTGAAGATTTCAGCGACACCGTGGATCTGGGTTCCGGGGATGATTTCTGGGTCTCTAGGGACTCAGTTTTTGTCGGTGATTTATGATTCTAACGAAGTCCATAGGGGCTGAAGATTTCAGCGTCACCGTGGATCTGGGTTCCGGGGATGATTTCTGGGTCTCTAGGGACGCAGTTTTTGTCTTTGATTTATGAGTCTGACGTCGTCCATAGGGGCTGAAGATTTCAGCGTCACCGTGGATCTGGGTTCCGGGGATGATTTCTGGGTCTCTAGGGACTCAGTTTTTGTCGGTGATTTATGATTCTAACGAAGTCCATAGGGGCTGAAGATTTCAGCGTCACCGTGGATCTGGGTTCCGGGGATGATTTCTAGTCTCTACAGACTCAGTTTTTGTCAGTGATTTATGATTCTAACGAAGTCCATAGGGGCTGAAGATTTCAGCGTCACCGTGGATCTGGGTTCCGGGGATGATTTCTGGTCTCTAAGGACGCAGTTTTTGTCAGTGATTTATGATTCTAACGAAGTCCATAGGGGCTGAAGATTTCAGCGACACCGTGGATCTGGGTTCCGGGGATGATTTCTGGGTCTCTAGGGACTCAGTTTTTGTCCGTGATTTATGATTCTAACGAAGTCCATAGGGGCTGAAGATTTCAGCGACACCGTGGATCTGAGTTCCGGGGATGATTTCTGGTCTCTAAGGACTTAGTTTTTGTCAGTGATTTATGATTCTAACGAAGTCCACAGGGGCTGAAGATTTCAGCGACACCGTGGATCTGGGTTCCGGGGATGATTTCTAGTCTCTACAGACTCAGTTTTTGTCAGTGATTTATGATTCTAACGAAGTCCATAGGGGCTGAAGATTTCAGCGACACCGTGGATCTGGGTTCCGGGGATGATTTCTGGTCTCTAAGGACGCAGTTTTTGTCTTTGATTTATGAGTCTGACGTCGTCCATAGGGGCTGAAGATTTCAGCGACACCGTGGATCTGGGTTCCGGGGATGATTTCTGGGTCTCTAGGGACTCAGTTTTTGTCAGTGATTTATGATTCTAACGAAGTCCATAGGGGCTGAAGATTTCAGCGACACCGTGGATCTGGGTTCCGGGGATGATTTCTGGGTCTCTAGGGACTCAGTTTTTGTCGGTGATTTATGATTCTAACGAAGTCCATAGGGGCTGAAGATTTCAGCGTCACCGTGGATCTGGGTTCCGGGGATGATTTCTGGGTCTCTAGGGACGCAGTTTTTGTCTTTGATTTATGAGTCTGACGTCGTCCATAGGGGCTGAAGATTTCAGCGTCACCGTGGATCTGGGTTCCGGGGATGATTTCTGGGTCTCTAGGGACGCAGTTTTTGTCTTTGATTTATGAGTCTGACGTCGTCCATAGGGGCTGAAGATTTCAGCGTCACCGTGGATCTGGGTTCCGGGGATGATTTCTGGGTCTCTAGGGACTCAGTTTTTGTCAGTGATTTATGATTCTAACGAAGTCCATAGGGGCTGAAGATTTCAGCGACACCGTGGATCTGGGTTCCGGGGATGATTTCTGGGTCTCTAGGGACTCAGTTTTTGTCGGTGATTTATGATTCTAACGAAGTCCATAGGGGCTGAAGATTTCAGCGTCACCGTGGATCTGGGTTCCGGGGATGATTTCTAGTCTCTACAGACTCAGTTTTTGTCAGTGATTTATGATTCTAACGAAGTCCATAGGGGCTGAAGATTTCAGTGTCACCGTGGATCTGGGTTCCGGGGATGATTTCTGGGTCTCTAGGGACTCAGTTTTTGTCAGTGATTTATGATTCTAACGAAGTCCATAGGGGCTGAAGATTTCAGCGACACCGTGGATCTGGGTTCCGGGGATGATTTCTGGGTCTCTAGGGACTCAGTTTTTGTCCGTGATTTATGATTCTAACGAAGTCCATAGGGGCTGAAGATTTCAGCGACACCGTGGATCTGGGTTCCGGGGATGATTTCTGGGTCTCTAGGGACTCAGTTTTTGTCGGTGATTTATGATTCTAACGAAGTCCATAGGGGCTGAAGATTTCAGCGTCACCGTGGATCTGGGTTCCGGGGATGATTTCTGGGTCTCTAGGGACGCAGTTTTTGTCTTTGATTTATGAGTCTGACGTCGTCCATAGGGGCTGAAGATTTCAGCGACACCGTGGATCTGGGTTCCGGGGATGATTTCTGGTCTCTAAGGACGCAGTTTTTGTCTTTGATTTATGAGTCTGACGTCGTCCATAGGGGCTGAAGATTTCAGCGACACCGTGGATCTGGGTTCCGGGGATGATTTCTGGGTCTCTAGGGACTCAGTTTTTGTCAGTGATTTATGATTCTAACGAAGTCCACAGGGGCTGAAGATTTCAGCGACACCGTGGATCTGGGTTCCGGGGATGATTTCTAGTCTCTACAGACTCAGTTTTTGTCAGTGATTTATGATTCTAACGAAGTCCATAGGGGCTGAAGATTTCAGCGACACCGTGGATCTGGGTTCCGGGGATGATTTCTGGTCTCTAAGGACGCAGTTTTTGTCTTTGATTTATGAGTCTGACGTCGTCCATAGGGGCTGAAGATTTCAGCGACACCGTGGATCTGGGTTCCGGGGATGATTTCTGGGTCTCTAGGGACTCAGTTTTTGTCAGTGATTTATGATTCTAACGAAGTCCATAGGGGCTGAAGATTTCAGCGACACCGTGGATCTGAGTTCCGGGGATGATTTCTGGTCTCTAAGGACTTAGTTTTTGTCAGTGATTTATGATTCTAACGAAGTCCACAGGGGCTGAAGATTTCAGCGACACCGTGGATCTGGGTTCCGGGGATGATTTCTAGTCTCTACAGACTCAGTTTTTGTCAGTGATTTATGATTCTAACGAAGTCCATAGGGGCTGAAGATTTCAGCGACACCGTGGATCTGGGTTCCGGGGATGATTTCTGGTCTCTAAGGACGCAGTTTTTGTCTTTGATTTATGAGTCTGACGTCGTCCATAGGGGCTGAAGATTTCAGCGACACCGTGGATCTGGGTTCCGGGGATGATTTCTGGGTCTCTAGGGACTCAGTTTTTGTCAGTGATTTATGATTCTAACGAAGTCCATAGGGGCTGAAGATTTCAGCGACACCGTGGATCTGGGTTCCGGGGATGATTTCTGGGTCTCTAGGGACTCAGTTTTTGTCGGTGATTTATGATTCTAACGAAGTCCATAGGGGCTGAAGATTTCAGCGTCACCGTGGATCTGGGTTCCGGGGATGATTTCTGGGTCTCTAGGGACGCAGTTTTTGTCTTTGATTTATGAGTCTGACGTCGTCCATAGGGGCTGAAGATTTCAGCGTCACCGTGGATCTGGGTTCCGGGGATGATTTCTGGGTCTCTAGGGACGCAGTTTTTGTCTTTGATTTATGAGTCTGACGTCGTCCATAGGGGCTGAAGATTTCAGCGTCACCGTGGATCTGGGTTCCGGGGATGATTTCTGGGTCTCTAGGGACTCAGTTTTTGTCAGTGATTTATGATTCTAACGAAGTCCATAGGGGCTGAAGATTTCAGCGTCACCGTGGATCTGGGTTCCGGGGATGATTTCTGGGTTTCTAGGGACGCAGTTTTTGTCTTTGATTTATGAGTCTGACGTCGTCCATAGGGGCTGAAGATTTCAGCGTCACCGTGGATCTGGGTTCCGGGGATGATTTCTGGGTCTCTAGGGACTCAGTTTTTGTCAGTGATTTATGATTCTAACGAAGTCCATAGGGGCTGAAGATTTCAGCGTCACCGGGGATCTGGGTACCGGGGATGATTTCTGGGTCTCTAGGGACTCAGTTTTTGTCTTTGATTTATGAGTCTGACGTCGTCCATAGGGGCTGAAGATTTCAGCGTCACCGTGGATCTGGGTTCCGGGGATGATTTCTGGGTCTCTAGGGACTCAGTTTTTGTCGGTGATTTATGATTCTAACGAAGTCCATAGGGGCTGAAGATTTCAGCGTCACCGTGGATCTGGGTTCTGGGGATGATTTCTAGTCTCTACAGACGCAGTTTTTGTCTTTGATTTATGAGTCTGACGTCGTCCATAGGGGCTGAAGATTTCAGCGTCACCGTGGATCTGGGTTCCGGGGATGATTTCTGGGTCTCTAGGGACTCAGTTTTTGTCAGTGATTTATGATTCTAACGAAGTCCATAGGGGCTGAAGATTTCAGCGACACCGTGGATCTGGGTTCCGGGGATGATTTCTGGGTCTCTAGGGACTCAGTTTTTGTCGGTGATTTATGATTCTAACGAAGTCCATAGGGGCTGAAGATTTCAGCGTCACCGTGGATCTGGGTTCCGGGGATGATTTCTAGTCTCTACAGACTCAGTTTTTGTCAGTGATTTATGATTCTAACGAAGTCCATAGGGGCTGAAGATTTCAGCGTCACCGTGGATCTGGGTTCCGGGGATGATTTCTGGGTCTCTAGGGACTCAGTTTTTGTCAGTGATTTATGATTCTAACGAAGTCCATAGGGGCTGAAGATTTCAGCGACACCGTGGATCTGGGTTCCGGGGATGATTTCTGGGTCTCTAGGGACTCAGTTTTTGTCCGTGATTTATGATTCTAACGAAGTCCATAGGGGCTGAAGATTTCAGCGACACCGTGGATCTGAGTTCCGGGGATGATTTCTGGTCTCTAAGGACTTAGTTTTTGTCAGTGATTTATGATTCTAACGAAGTCCACAGGGGCTGAAGATTTCAGCGACACCGTGGATATGGGTTCCGGGGATGATTTCTAGTCTCTACAGACTCAGTTTTTGTCAGTGATTTATGATTCTAACGAAGTCCATAGGGGCTGAAGATTTCAGCGACACCGTGGATCTGGGTTCCGGGGATGATTTCTGGTCTCTAAGGACGCAGTTTTTGTCTTTGATTTATGAGTCTGACGTCGCCATAGGGGCTGAAGATTTCAGCGACACCGTGGATCTGGGTTCCGGGGATGATTTCTGGGTCTCTAGGGACTCAGTTTTTGTCTTTGATTTATGAGTCTGACGTCGTCCATAGGGGCTGAAGATTTCAGCGTCACCGTGGATCTGGGTTCCGGGGATGATTTCTGGGTCTCTAGGGACTCAGTTTTTGTCTTTGATTTATGAGTCTGACGTCGTCCATAGGGGCTGAAGATTTCAGCGTCACCGTGGATCTGAGTTCCGGGGATGATTTCTGGTCTCTAAGGACTTAGTTTTTGTCAGTGATTTATGATTCTAACGAAGTCCATAGGGGCTGAAGATTTCAGCGACACCGTGGATCTGGGTTCCGGGGATGATTTCTGGTCTCTAAGGACGCAGTTTTTGTCTTTGATTTATGAGTCTGACGTCGTCCATAGGGGCTGAAGATTTCAGCGACACCGTGGATCTGGGTTCCGGGGATGATTTCTGGGTCTCTAGGGACTCAGTTTTTGTCAGTGATTTATGATTCTAACGAAGTCCATAGGGGCTGAAGATTTCAGCGACACCGTGGATCTGGGTTCCGGGGATGATTTCTGGGTCTCTAGGGACTCAGTTTTTGTCGGTGATTTATGATTCTAACGAAGTCCATAGGGGCTGAAGATTTCAGCGTCACCGTGGATCTGGGTTCCGGGGATGATTTCTGGGTCTCTAGGGACGCAGTTTTTGTCTTTGATTTATGAGTCTGACGTCGTCCATAGGGGCTGAAGATTTCAGCGTCACCGTGGATCTGGGTTCCGGGGATGATTTCTGGGTCTCTAGGGACTCAGTTTTTGTCAGTGATTTATGATTCTAACGAAGTCCATAGGGGCTGAAGATTTCAGCGTCACCGTGGATCTGGGTTCCGGGGATGATTTCTAGTCTCTACAGACTCAGTTTTTGTCAGTGATTTATGATTCTAACGAAGTCCATAGGGGCTGAAGATTTCAGCGACACCGTGGATCTGAGTTCCGGGGATGATTTCTGGTCTCTAAGGACTTAGTTTTTGTCAGTGATTTATGATTCTAACGAAGTGCATAGGGGCTGTAGATTTCAGCGACACCGTGGATCTGGGTTCCGGGGATGATTTCTAGTCTCTACAGACTCAGTTTTTGTCAGTGATTTATGATTCTAACGAAGTCCATAGGGGCTGAAGATTTCAGCGTCACCGTGGATCTGGGTTCCGGGGATGATTTCTGGGTCTCTAGGGACGCAGTTTTTGTCTTTGATTTATGAGTCTGACGTCGTCCATAGGGGCTGAAGATTTCAGCGTCACCGTGGATCTGGGTTCCGGGGATGATTTCTGGTCTCTAAGGACATAGTTTTTGTCAGTGATTTATGATTCTAACGAAGTCCATAGGGGCTGAAGATTTCAGCGACACCGTGGATCTAGGTTCCGGGGATGATTTCTGGTCTCTACAGACTCAGTTTTTGACGGTGATTTATGATTCTAACGAAGTCCATAGGGGCTGAAGATTTCAGCGTCACCGTGGATCTGGGTTCCGGGGATGATTTCTGGGTCTCTAGGGACGCAGTTTTTGTCTTTGATTTATGAGTCTGACGTCGTCCATAGGGGCTGAAGATTTCAGCGTCACCGTGGATCTGGGTTCCGGGGATGATTTCTAGTCTCTACAGACTCAGTTTTTGTCAGTGATTTATGATTCTAACGAAGTCCATAGGGGCTGAAGATTTCAGCGACACCGTGGATCTGAGTTCCGGGGATGATTTCTGGTCTCTAAGGACTTAGTTTTTGTCAGTGATTTATGATTCTAACGAAGTCCATAGGGGCTGAAGATTTCAGCGTCACCGTGGATCTGGGTTCCGGGGATGATTTCTGGGTCTCTAGGGACGCAGTTTTTGTCTTTGATTTATGAGTCTGACGTCGTCCATAGGGGCTGAAGATTTCAGCGTCACCGTGGATCTGGGTTCCGGGGATGATTTCTGGTCTCTAAGGACATAGTTTTTGTCAGTGATTTATGATTCTAACGAAGTCCATAGGGGCTGAAGATTTCAGCGACACCGTGGATCTAGGTTCCGGGGATGATTTCTGGTCTCTACAGACTCAGTTTTTGACGGTGATTTATGATTCTAACGAAGTCCATAGGGGCTGAAGATTTCAGCGTCACCGTGGATCTGGGTTCCGGGGATGATTTCTGGGTCTCTAGGGACGCAGTTTTTGTCTTTGATTTATGAGTCTGACGTCGTCCATAGGGGCTGAAGATTTCAGCGTCACCGTGGATCTGGGTTCCGGGGATGATTTCTAGTCTCTACAGACTCAGTTTTTGTCAGTGATTTATGATTCTAACGAAGTCCATAGGGGCTGAAGATTTCAGCGACACCGTGGATCTGAGTTCCGGGGATGATTTCTGGTCTCTAAGGACTTAGTTTTTGTCAGTGATTTATGATTCTAACGAAGTGCATAGGGGCTGTAGATTTCAGCGACACCGTGGATCTGGGTTCCGGGGATGATTTCTAGTCTCTACAGACTCAGTTTTTGTCAGTGATTTATGATTCTAACGAAGTCCATAGGGGCTGAAGATTTCAGCGTCACCGTGGATCTGGGTTCCGGGGATGATTTCTGGGTCTCTAGGGACGCAGTTTTTGTCTTTGATTTATGAGTCTGACGTCGTCCATAGGGGCTGAAGATTTCAGCGTCACCGTGGATCTGGGTTCCGGGGATGATTTCTGGTCTCTAAGGACATAGTTTTTGTCAGTGATTTATGATTCTAACGAAGTCCATAGGGGCTGAAGATTTCAGCGACACCGTGGATCTAGGTTCCGGGGATGATTTCTGGTCTCTACAGACTCAGTTTTTGTCGGTGATTTATGATTCTAACGAAGTCCATAGGGGCTGAAGATTTCAGCGTCACCGTGGATCTGGGTTCCGGGGATGATTTCTGGGTCTCTAGGGACGCAGTTTTTGTCTTTGATTTATGAGTCTGACGTCGTCCATAGGGGCTGAAGATTTCAGCGTCACCGTGGATCTGGGTTCCGGGGATGATTTCTGGGTCTCTAGGGACTCAGTTTTTGTCGGTGATTTATGATTCTAACGAAGTCCATAGGGGCTGAAGATTTCAGCGTCACCGTGGATCTGGGTTCCGGGGATGATTTCTGGGTCTCTAAGGACTTAGTTTTTGTCTTTGATTTATGAGTCTGACGTCGTCCATAGGGGCTGAAGATTTCAGCGTCACCCTGGATCTGGGTTCCGGGGATGATTTCTGGGTCTCTAGGGACGCAGTTTTTGTCTTTGATTTATGAGTCTGACGTCGTCCATAGGGGCTGAAGATTTCAGCGTCACCGTGGATCTGGGTTCCGGGGATGATTTCTGGTCTCTAAGGACTTAGTTTTTGTCAGTGATTTATGATTCTAACGAAGTCCATAGGGGCTGAAGATTTCAGCGACACCGTGGATCTGGGTTCCGGGGATGATTTCTGGTCTCTAAGGACGCAGTTTTTGTCTTTGATTTATGAGTCTGACGTCGTCCATAGGGGCTGAAGATTTCAGCGTCACCGTGGATCTGGGTTCCGGGGATGATTTCTGGGTCTCTAGGGACTCAGTTTTTGTCAGTGATTTATGATTCTAACGAAGTCCATAGGGGCTGAAGATTTCAGCGTCACCGTGGATCTGGGTTCCGGGGATGATTTCTGGGTCTCTAGGGACTCAGTTTTTGTCAGTGATTTATGATTCTAACGAAGTCCATAGGGGCTGAAGATTTCAGCGACACCGTGGATCTGGGTTCCGGGGATGATTTCTGGGTCTCTAGGGACTCAGTTTTTGTCCGTGATTTATGATTCTAACGAAGTCCATAGGGGCTGAAGATTTCAGCGACACCGTGGATCTGAGTTCTGGGGATGATTTCTGGTCTCTAAGGACTTAGTTTTTGTCAGTGATTTATGATTCTAACGAAGTCCACAGGGGCTGAAGATTTCAGCGACACCGTGGATCTGGGTTCCGGGGATGATTTCTAGTCTCTACAGACTCAGTTTTTGTCAGTGATTTATGATTCTAACGAAGTCCATAGGGGCTGAAGATTTCAGCGACACCGTGGATCTGGGTTCCGGGGATGATTTCTGGGTCTCTAGGGACTCAGTTTTTGTCCGTGATTTATGATTCTAACGAAGTCCATAGGGGCTGAAGATTTCAGCGACACCGTGGATCTGGGTTCCGGGGATGATTTCTGGTCTCTAAGGACGCAGTTTTTGTCTTTGATTTATGAGTCTGACGTCGTCCATAGGGGCTGAAGATTTCAGCGTCACCGTGGATCTGGGTTCCGGGGATGATTTCTGGGTCTCTAGGGACTCAGTTTTTGTCAGTGATTTATGATTCTAACGAAGTCCATAGGGGCTGAAGATTTCAGCGACACCGTGGATCTGGGTTCCGGGGATGATTTCTGGGTCTCTAGGGACTCAGTTTTTGTCCGTGATTTATGATTCTAACGAAGTCCATAGGGGCTGAAGATTTCAGCGACACCGTGGATCTGCGTTCCGGGGATGATTTCTGGTCTCTAAGGACTTAGTTTTTGTCAGTGATTTATGATTCTAACGAAGTGCAAAGGGGCTGAAGATTTCAGCGACACCGTGGATCTGGGTTCCGGGGATGATTTCTAGTCTCTACAGACTCAGTTTTTGTCAGTGATTTATGATTCTAACGAAGTCCATAGGGGCTGAAGATTTCAGCGTCACCGTGGATCTGGGTTCCGGGGATGATTTCTGGGTCTCTAGGGACGCAGTTTTTGTCTTTGATTTATGAGTCTGACGTCGTCCATAGGGGCTGAAGATTTCAGCGTCACCGTGGATCTGGGTTCCGGGGATGATTTCTGGTCTCTAAGGACTTAGTTTTTGTCAGTGATTTATGATTCTAACGAAGTCCATAGGGGCTGAAGATTTCAGCGACACCGTGGATCTAGGTTCCGGGGATGATTTCTGGTCTCTACAGACTCAGTTTTTGTCAGTGATTTATGATTCTAACGAAGTCCATAGGGGCTGAAGATTTCAGCGTCACCGTGGATCTGGGTTCCGGGGATGATTTCTGGGTCTCTAGCGACGCAGTTTTTGTCTTTGATTTATGAGTCTGACGTCGTCCATAGGGGCTCAAGATTTCAGCGTCACCGTGGATTTGGGTTCCGGGGATGATTTCTGGTCTCTAAGGACTTAGTTTTTGTCAGTGATTTATGATTCTAACGAAGTCCATAGGGGCTGAAGATTTCAGCGACACCGTGGATCTAGGTTCCGGGGATGATTTCTGGTCTCTACAGACTCAGTTTTTGTCAGTGATTTATGATTCTAACGAAGTCCATAGGGGCTGAAGATTTCAGCGTCACCGTGGATCTGGGTTCCGGGGATGATTTCTGGGTCTCTAGGGACGCAGTTTTTGTCTTTGATTTATGAGTCTGACGTCGTCCATAGGGGCTGAAGATTTCAGCGTCACCGTGGATCTGGGTTCCGGGGATGATTTCTGGCTCTCTAGGGACTCAGTTTTTGTCAGTGATTTATGATTCTAACGAAGTCCATAGGGGCTGAAGATTTCAGCGACACCGTGGATCTGGGTTCCGGGGATGATTTCTGGGTCTCTAGGGACTCAGTTTTTGTCCGTGATTTATGATTCTAACGAAGTCCATAGGGGCTGAAGATTTCAGCGACACCGTGGATCTGAGTTCCGGGGATGATTTCTGGTCTCTAAGGACTTTATTTTTTGTCAGTGATTTATGATTCTAACGAAGTCCACAGGGGCTGAAGATTTCAGCGACACCGTGGATCTGGGTTCCGGGGATGATTTCTAGTCTCTACAGACTCAGTTTTTGTCAGTGATTTATGATTCTAACGAAGTCCATAGGGGCTAAAGATTTCAGCGACACCGTGGATCTGGGTTCCGGGGATGATTTCTGGTCTCTAAGGACGCAATTTTTGTCTTTGATTTATGAGTCTGACGTCGTCCATAGGGGCTGAAGATTTCAGCGTCACCGTGGATCTGGGTTCCGGGGATGATTTCTGGGTCTCTAGGGACTCAGTTTTTGTCAGTGATTTATGATTCTAACGAAGTCCATAGGGGCTGAAGATTTCAGCGACACCGTGGATCTGGGTTCCGGGGATGATTTCTGGGTCTCTAGGGACTCAGTTTTTGTCCGTGATTTATGATTCTAACGAAGTCCATAGGGGCTGAAGATTTCAGCGACACCGTGGATCTGAGTTCCGGGGATGATTTCTGGTCTCTAAGGACTTAGTTTTTGTCAGTGATTTATGATTCTAACGAAGTGCATAGGGGCTGAAGATTTCAGCGACACCGTGGATCTGGGTTCCGGGGATGATTTCTAGTCTCTACAGACTCAGTTTTTGTCAGTGATTTATGATTCTAACGAAGTCCATAGGGGCTGAAGATTTCAGCGTCACCGTGGATCTGGGTTCCGGGGATGATTTCTGGGTCTCTAGGGACGCAGTTTTTGTCTTTGATTTATGAGTCTGACGTCGTCCATAGGGGCTGAAGATTTCAGCGTCACCGTGGATCTGGGTTCCGGGGATGATTTCTGGTCTCTAAGGACTTAGTTTTTGTCAGTGATTTATGATTCTAACGAAGTCCATAGGGGCTGAAGATTTCAGCGACACCGTGGATCTAGGTTCCGGGGATGATTTCTGGTCTCTACAGACTCAGTTTTTGTCCGTGATTTATGATTCTAACGAAGTCCATAGGGGCTGAAGATTTCAGCGACACCGTGGATCTGAGTTCCGGGGATGATTTCTGGTCTCTAAGGACTTAGTTTTTGTCAGTGATTTATGATTCTAACGAAGTGCATAGGGGCTGAAGATTTCAGCGACACCGTGGATCTGGGTTCCGGGGATGATTTCTAGTCTCTACAGACTCAGTTTTTGTCAGTGATTTATGATTCTAACGAAGTCCATAGGGGCTAAAGATTTCAGCGACACCGTGGATCTGGGTTCCGGGGATGATTTCTGGTCTCTAAGGACGCAATTTTTGTCTTTGATTTATGAGTCTGACGTCGTCCATAGGGGCTGAAGATTTCAGCGTCACCGTGGATCTGGGTTCCGGGGATGATTTCTGGGTCTCTAGGGACTCAGTTTTTGTCAGTGATTTATGATTCTAACGAAGTCCATAGGGGCTGAAGATTTCAGCGTCACCGTGGATCTGGGTTCCGGGGATGATTTCTGGGTCTCTAGGGACGCAGTTTTTGTCGGTGATTTATGATTCTAACGAAGTCCATAGGGGCTGAAGATTTCAGCGTCACCGTGGATCTGGGTTCCGGGGATGATTTCTGGGTCTCTAAGGACTTAGTTTTTGTCTTTGATTTATGAGTCTGACGTCGTCCAAAGGGGCTGAAGATTTCAGCGTCACCGTGGATCTGGGTTCCGGGGATGATTTCTAGTCTCTACAGACTCAGTTTTTGTCAGTGATTTATGATTCTAACGAAGTCCATAGGGGCTGAAGATTTCAGCGACACCGTGGATCTGAGTTCCGGGGATGATTTCTGGTCTCTAAGGACTTAGTTTTTGTCAGTGATTTATGATTCTAACGAAGTGCATAGGGGCTGTAGATTTCAGCGACACCGTGGATCTGGGTTCCGGGGATGATTTCTAGTCTCTACAGACTCAGTTTTTGTCAGTGATTTATGATTCTAACGAAGTCCATAGGGGCTGAAGATTTCAGCGTCACCGTGGATCTGGGTTCCGGGGATGATTTCTGGGTCTCTAGGGACGCAGTTTTTGTCTTTGATTTATGAGTCTGACGTCGTCCATAGGGGCTGAAGATTTCAGCGTCACCGTGGATCTGAGTTCCGGGGATGATTTCTGGTCTCTAAGGACTTAGTTTTTGTCAGTGATTTATGATTCTAACGAAGTCCATAGGGGCTGAAGATTTCAGCGACACCATGGATCTGGGTTCCGGGGATGATTTCTAGTCTCTACAGACTCAGTTTTTGTCAGTGATTTATGATTCTAACGAAGTCCATAGGGGCTGAAGATTTCAGCGACACCGTGGATCTGGGTTCCGGGGATGATTTCTGGTCTCTAAGGACTTAGTTTTTGTCTTTGATTTATGAGTCTGACGTCGTCCATAGGGGCTGAAGATTTCAGCATCACCGTGGATCTGGGTTCCGGGGATGATTTCTAGTCTCTACAGACTCAGTTTTTGTCAGTGATTTATGATTCTAACGAAGTCCATAGGGGCTGAAGATTTCAGCGACACCGTGGATCTGAGTTCCGGGGATGATTTCTGGTCTCTAAGGACGCAGTTTTTGTCTTTGATATATGAGTCTGACGTCGTCCATAGGGGCTGAAGATTTCAGCGTCACCGTGGATCTGGGTTCCGGGGATGATTTCTGGGTCTCTAGGGACTCAGTTTTTGTCTTTGATTTATGAGTCTGACGTCGTCCATAGGGGCTGAAGATTTCAGCGTCACCGTGGATCAGGGTTCCGGGGATGATTTCTAGTCTCTACAGACTCAGTTTTTGTCAGTGATTTATGATTCTAACGAAGTCCATAGGGGCTGAAGATTTCAGCGACACCGTGGATCTGAGTTCCGGGGATGATTTCTGGTCTCTAAGGACTTAGTTTTTGTCAGTGATTTATGATTCTAACGAAGTCCATAGGGGCTGAAGATTTCAGCGACACCGTGGATCTGGGTTCCGGGGATGATTTCTAGTCTCTACAGACTTAGTTTTTGTCAGTGATTTATGATTCTAATGAAGTCCATAGGGGCTGAAGATTTCAGCGTCACCGTGGATCTGGGTTCCGGGGATGATTTCTGGGTCTCTAGGGACGCAGTTTTTGTCTTTGATTTATGAGTCTGACGTCGTCCATAGGGGCTGAAGATTTCAGCGTCACCGTGGATCTGGGTTCCGGGGATGATTTCTGGGTCTCTAGGGACTCAGTTTTTGTCGGTGATTTATGATTCTAACGAAGTCCATAGGGGCTGAAGATTTCAGCGTCACCGTGGATCTGGGTTCCGGGGATGATTTCTGGGTCTCTAGGGACGCAGTTTTTGTCTTTGATTTATGAGTCTGACGTCGTCCATAGGGGCTGAAGATTTCAGCGTCACCGTGGATCTGGGTTCCGGGGATGATTTCTGGGTCTCTAGGGACTCAGTTTTTGTCCGTGATTTATGATTCTAACGAAGTCCATAGGGGCTGAAGATTTCAGCGACACCGTGGATCTGGGTTCCGGGGATGATTTCTGGGTCTCTAGGGACGCAGTTTTTGTCTTTGATTTATGAGTCTGACGTCGTCCATAGGGGCTGAAGATTTCAGCGTCACCGTGGATCTGGGTTCCGGGGATGATTTCTGGTCTCTAAGGACTTAGTTTTTGTCAGTGATTTATGATTCTAACGAAGTCCACAGGGGCTGAAGATTTCAGCGACACCGTGGATCTGGGTTCCGGGGATGATTTCTGGGTCTCTAGGGACGCAGTTTTTGTCTTTGATTTATGAGTCTGACGTCGTCCATAGGGGCTGAAGATTTCAGCGTCACCGTGGATCTGGGTTCCGGGGATGATTTCTGGGTCTCTAGGGACTCAGTTTTTGTCGGTGATTTATGATTCTAACGAAGTCCATAGGGGCTGAAGATTTCAGCGTCACCGTGGATCTGGGTTCCGGGGATGATTTCTGGGTCTCTAGGGACGCAGTTTTTGTCTTTGATTTATGAGTTTGACGTCGTCCATAGGGGCTGAAGATTTCAGCGTCACCGTGGATCTGGGTTCCGGGGATGATTTCTGGGTCTCTAGGGACTCAGTTTTTGTCAGTGATTTATGATTCTAACGAAGTCCATAGGGGCTGAAGATTTCAGCGACACCGTGGATCTGGGTTCCGGGGATGATTTCTGGGTCTCTAGGGACTCAGTTTTTGTCCGTGATTTATGATTCTAACGAAGTCCATAGGGGCTGAAGATTTCAGCGACACCGTGGATCTGAGTTCCGGGGATGATTTCTGGTCTCTAAGGACTTAGTTTTTGTCAGTGATTTATGATTCTAACGAAGTCCACAGGGGCTGAAGATTTCAGCGACACCGTGGATCTGGGTTCCGGGGATGATTTCTAGTCTCTACAGACTCAGTTTTTGTCAGTGATTTATGATTCTAACGAAGTCCATAGGGGCTGAAGATTTCAGCGACACCGTGGATCTGGGTTCCGGGGATGATTTCTGGTCTCTAAGGACGCAGTTTTTGTCTTTGATTTATGAGTCTGACGTCGTCCATAGGGGCTGAAGATTTCAGCGACACCGTGGATCTGGGTTCCGGGGATGATTTCTGGGTCTCTAGGGACTCAGTTTTTGTCAGTGATTTATGATTCTAACGAAGTCCATAGGGGCTGAAGATTTCAGCGACACCGTGGATCTGGGTTCCGGGGATGATTTCTGGTCTCTAAGGACGCAGTTTTTGTCTTTGATTTATGAGTCTGACGTCGTCCATAGGGGCTGAAGATTTCAGCGTCACCGTGGATCTGGGTTCCGGGGATGATTTCTGGGTCTCTAGGGACTCAGTTTTTGTCAGTGATTTATGATTCTAACGAAGTCCATAGGGGCTGAAGATTTCAGCGACACCGTGGATCTGGGTTCCGGGGATGATTTCTGGGTCTCTAGGGACTCAGTTTTTGTCCGTGATTTATGATTCTAACGAAGTCCATAGGGGCTGAAGATTTCAGCGACACCGTGGATCTGAGTTCCGGGGATGATTTCTGGTCTCTAAGGACTTAGTTTTTGTCAGTGATTTATGATTCTAACGAAGTGCATAGGGGCTGAAGATTTCAGCGACACCGTGGATCTGGGTTCCGGGGATGATTTCTAGTCTCTACAGACTCAGTTTTTGTCAGTGATTTATGATTCTAACGAAGTCCATAGGGGCTGAAGATTTCAGCGTCACCGTGGATCTGGGTTCCGGGGATGATTTCTGGGTCTCTAAGGACGCAGTTTTTGTCTTTGATTTATGAGTCTGACGTCGTCCATAGGGGCTGAAGATTTCAGCGTCACCGTGGATCTGGGTTCCGGGGATGATTTCTGGGTCTCTAGGGACTCAGTTTTTGTCCGTGATTTATGATTCTAACGAAGTCCATAGGGGCTGAAGATTTCAGCGACACCGTGGATCTGAGTTCCGGGGATGATTTCTGGTCTCTAAGGACTTAGTTTTTGTCAGTGATTTATGATTCTAACGAAGTCCACAGGGGCTGAAGATTTCAGCGACACCGTGGATCTGGGTTCCGGGGATGATTTCTAGTCTCTACAGACTCAGTTTTTGTCAGTGATTTATGATTCTAACGAAGTCCATAGGGGCTGAAGATTTCAGCGTCACCGTGGATCTGGGTTCCGGGGATGATTTCTGGGTCTCTAAGGACGCAGTTTTTGTCTTTGATTTATGAGTCTGACGTCGTCCATAGGGGCTGAAGATTTCAGCGTCACCGTGGATCTGGGTTCCGGGGATGATTTCTGGTCTCTAGGGACTCAGTTTTTGTCAGTGATTTATGATTCTAACGAAGTCCATAGGGGCTGAAGATTTCAGCGACACCGTGGATCTAGGTTCCGGGGATGATTTCTGGTCTCTACAGACTCAGTTTTTGTCAGTGATTTATGATTTTAACGAAGTCCATAGGGGCTGAAGATTTCAGCGTCACCGTGGATCTGGGTTCCGGGGATGATTTCTGGGTCTCTAGGGACGCAGTTTTTGTCTTTGATTTATGAGTCTGACGTCGTCCATAGGGGCTGAAGATTTCAGCGTCACCGTGGATCTGGGTTCCGGGGATGATTTCTGGGTCTCTAGGGACTCAGTTTTTGTCGGTGATTTATGATTCTAACGAAGTCCATAGGGGCTGAAGATTTCAGCGTCACCGTGGATCTGGGTTCCGGGGATGATTTCTGGGTCTCTAGGGACGCAGTTTTTGTCTTTGATTTATGAGTCTGACGTCGTCCATAGGGGCTGAAGATTTCAGCGTCACCGTGGATCTGGGTTCCGGGGATGATTTCTGGGTCTCTAGGGACTCAGTTATTGTCCGTGATTTATGATTCTAACGAAGTCCATAGGGGCTGAAGATTTCAGCGACACCGTGGATCTGGGTTCCGGGGATGATTTCTGGGTCTCTAGGGACGCAGTTTTTGTCTTTGATTTATGAGTCTGACGTCGTCCATAGGGGCTGAAGATTTCAGCGTCACCGTGGATCTGGGTTCCGGGGATGATTTCTGGGTCTCTAGGGACTCAGTTTTTGTCAGTGATTTATGATTCTAACGAAGTCCATAGGGGCTGAAGATTTCAGCGACACCGTGGATCTGGGTTCCGGGGATGATTTCTGGGTCTCTAGGGACTCGGTTTTTGTCCGTGATTTATTATTCTAACGAAGTCCATAGGGGCTGAAGATTTCAGCGACACCGTGGATCTGAGTTCCGGGGATGATTTCTGGTCTCTAAGGACTTAGTTTTTGTC
The DNA here is from genome assembly GCA_033617975.1 of Populus alba x Populus glandulosa. Taxonomy (NCBI): domain Eukaryota; kingdom Viridiplantae; phylum Streptophyta; class Magnoliopsida; order Malpighiales; family Salicaceae; genus Populus; species Populus alba x Populus glandulosa. Next base: position 8,565,868 of record CM066155.1, on the reverse strand, counting down.
AGTGATTTATGATTCTAACGAAGTCCACAGGGGCTGAAGATTTCAGCGACACCGTGGATCTGGGTTCCGGGGATGATTTCTAGTCTCTACAGACTCAGTTTTTGTCAGTGATTTATGATTCTAACGAAGTCCATAGGGGCTGAAGATTTCAGCGTCACCGTGGATCTGGGTTCCGGGGATGATTTCTGGGTCTCTAGGGACGCAGTTTTTGTCTTTGATTTATGAGTCTGACGTCGTCCATAGGGGCTGAAGATTTCAGCGTCACCGTGGATCTGGGTTCCGGGGATGATTTCTGGGTCTCTAGGGACTCAGTTTTTGTCGGTGATTTATGATTCTAACGAAGTCCATAGGGGCTGAAGATTTCAGCGTCACCGTGGATCTGGGTTCCGGGGATGATTTCTGGGTCTCTAGGGACGCAGTTTTTGTCTTTGATTTATGAGTCTGACGTCGTCCATAGGGGCTGAAGATTTCAGCGTCACCGTGGATCTGGGTTCCGGGGATGATTTCTGGGTCTCTAGGGACTCAGTTTTTGTCAGTGATTTATGATTCTAACGAAGTCCATAGGGGCTGAAGATTTCAGCGACACCGTGGATCTGGGTTCCGGGGATGATTTCTGGGTCTCTAGGGACTCAGTTTTTGTCCGTGATTTATGATTCTAACGAAGTCCATAGGGGCTGAAGATTTCAGCGACACCGTGGATCTGAGTTCCGGGGATGATTTCTGGTCTCTAAGGACTTAGTTTTTGTCAGTGATTTATGATTCTAACGAAGTCCATAGCGGCTGAAGATTTCAGCGACACCGTGGATCTGGGTTCCGGGGATGATTTCTAGTCTCTACAGACTCAGTTTTTGTCAGTGATTTATGATTCTAACGAAGTCCATAGGGGCTGAAGATTTCAGCGTCACCGTGGATCTGGGTTCCGGGGATGATTTCTGGGTCTCTAGGGACGCAGTTTTTGTCCGTGATTTATGAGTCTGACGTCGTCCATAGGGGCTGAAGATTTCAGCGTCACCGTGGATCTGAGTTCCGGGGATGATTTCTGGTCTCTAAGGACTTAGTTTTTGTCAGTGATTTATGATTCTAACGAAGTCCATAGGGGCTGAAGATTTCAGCGACACCGTGGATCTGGGTTCCGGGGATGATTTCTGGTCTCTAAGGACTTAGTTTTTGTCTTTGATTTATGAGTCTGACGTCGTCCATAGGGGCTGAAGATTTCAGCGTCACCGTGGATCTGGGTTCCGGGGATGATTTCTAGTCTCTACAGACTCAGTTTTTGTCAGTGATTTATGATTCTAACGAAGTCCATAGGGGCTGAAGATTTCAGCGACACCGTGGATCTGAGTTCCGGGGATGATTTCTGGTCTCTAAGGACTTAGTTTTTGTTAGTGATTTATGATTCTAACGAAGTCCATAGGGGCTGAAGATTTCAGCGACACCGTGGATCTGGGTTCCGGGGATGATTTCTAGTCTCTACAGACTCAGTTTTTGTCAGTGATTTATGATTCTAACGAAGTCCATAGGGGCTGAAGATTTCAGCGACACCGTGGATCTGGGTTCCGGGGATGATTTCTAGTCTCTAAGGACTTAGTTTTTGTCTTTGATTTATGAGTCTGACGTCGTCCATAGGGGCTGAAGATTTCAGCGTCACCGTCGATCTGGGTTCCGGGGATGATTTCTAGTCTCTACAGACTCAGTTTTTCTCAGTGATTTATGATTCTAACGAAGTCCATAGGGGCTGAAGATTTCAGCGACACCCTGGATCTGAGTTCCGGGGATGATTTCTGGTCTCTAAGGACTTAGTTTTTGTCAGTGATTTATGATTCTAACGAAGTCCATAGGGGCTGAAGATTTCAGCGACACCGTGGATCTGGGTTCCGGGGATGATTTCTAGTCTCTACAGACTCAGTTTTTGTCAGTGATTTATGATTCTAACGAAGTCCATAGGGGCTGAAGATTTCAGCGTCACCGTGGATCTGGGTTCCGGGGATGATTTCTGGTCTCTAAGGACTTAGTTTTTGTCTTTGATTTTTGAGTCTGACGTCGTCCATAGGGGCTGAAGATTTCAGCGTCACCGTGGATCTGGGTTCCGGGGATGATTTCTAGTCTCTACAGACTCAGTTTTTCTCAGTGATTTATGATTCTAACGAAGTCCATAGGGGCTGAAGATTTCAGCGACATCGTGGATCTGAGTTCCGGGGATGATTTCTGGTCTCTAAGGACTTAGTTTTTGTCAGTGATTTATGATTCTAACGAAGTCCATAGGGGCTGAAGATTTCAGCGACACCGTGGATCTGGGTTCCGGGGATGATTTCTAGTCTCTACAGACTCAGTTTTTGTCAGTGATTTATGATTCTAACGAAGTCCATAGGGGCTGAAGATTTCAGCGACACCGTGGATCTGGGTTCCGGGGATGATTTCTAGTCTCTAAGGACTTAGTTTTTGTCTTTGATTTATGAGTCTGACGTCGTCCATAGGGGCTGAAGATTTCAGCGTCACCGTCGATCTGGGTTCCGGGGATGATTTCTAGTCTCTACAGACTCAGTTTTTCTCAGTGATTTATGATTCTAACGAAGTCCATAGGGGCTGAAGATTTCAGCGACACCCTGGATCTGAGTTCCGGGGATGATTTCTGGTCTCTAAGGACTTAGTTTTTGTCAGTGATTTATGATTCTAACGAAGTCCATAGGGGCTGAAGATTTCAGCGACACCGTGGATCTGGGTTCCGGGGATGATTTCTAGTCTCTACAGACTAAGTTTTTGTCAGTGATTTATGATTCTAACGAAGTCCATAGGGGCTGAAGATTTCAGCGTCACCGTGGATCTGGGTTCCGGGGATGATTTCTGGGTCTCTAGGGACGCAGTTTTTGTCTTTGATTTATGAGTCTGACGTCGTCCATAGGGGCTGAAGATTTCAGCGTCACCGTGGATCTGAGTTCCGGGGATGATTTCTGGTCTCTAAGGACTTAGTTTTTGTCAGTGATTTATGATTCTAACGAAGTCCATAGGGGCTGAAGATTTCAGCGACACCGTGGATCTGGGTTCCGGGGATGATTTCTAGTCTCTACAGACTCAGTTTTTGTCAGTGATTTATGATTCTAACGAAGTCCATAGGGGCTGAAGATTTCAGCGACACCGTGGATCTGGGTTCCGGGGATGATTTCTGGTCTCTAAGGACTTAGTTTTTGTCTTTGATTTATGAGTCTGACATCGTCCATAGGGGCTGAAGATTTCAGCGTCACCGTGGATCTCGGTTCCGGGGATGATTTCTGGGTCTCTAGGGACTCAGTTTTTGTCAGTGATTTATGATTCTAACGAAGTCCATAGGGGCTGAAGATTTCAGCGACACCGTGGATCTGAGTTCCGGGGATGATTTCTGGTCTCTAAGGACTTAGTTTTTGTCAGTGATTTATGATTCTAACGAAGTCCATAGGGGCTGAAGATTTCAGCGACACCGTGGATCTGGGTTCCGGGGATGATTTCTAGTCTCTACAGACTCAGTTTTTGTCAGTGATTTATGATTCTAACGAAGTCCATAGGGGCTGAAGATTTCAGCGTCACCGTGGATCTGGGTTCCGGGGATGATTTCTGGGTCTCTAGGGACGCAGTTTTTGTCTTTGATTTATGAGTCTGACGTCGTCCATAGGGGCTGAAGATTTCAGCGTCACCGTGGATCTGGGTTCCGGGGATGATTTCTGGGTCTCTAGGGACTCAGTTTTTGTCGGTGATTTATGATTCTAACGAATTCCATAGGGGCTGAAGATTTCAGCGTCACCGTGGATCTGGGTTCCGGGGATGATTTCTAGGTCTCTAGGGACACAGTTTTTGTCCGTGATTTATGATTCTAACGTCGTCCATAGGGGCTGAAGATTTCAGCGACACCGTGGATCTGAGTTCCGGGGATGATTTCTGGTCTCTAAGGACTTAGTTTTTGTCAGTGATTTATGATTCTAACGAAGTCCATAGCGGCTGAAGATTTCAGCGACACCGTGGATCTGGGTTCCGGGGATGATTTCTAGTCTCTACAGACTCAGTTTTTGTCAGTGATTTATGATTCTAACGAAGTCCATAGGGGCTGAAGATTTCAGCGACACCGTGGATCTGGGTTCCGGGGATGAATTCTGGGTCTCTAGGGACGCAGTTTTTGTCTTTGATTTATGAGTCTGACGTCGTCCATAGGGGCTGAAGATTTCAGCGTCACCGTGGATCTGAGTTCCGGGGATGATTTCTGGTCTCTAAGGACTTAGTTTTTGTCAGTGATTTATGATTCTAACGAAGTCCATAGGGGTTGAAGATTTCAGCGACACCGTGGATCTGGGTTCCGGGGATGATTTCTAGTCTCTACAGACTCAGTTTTTGTCAGTGATTTATGATTCTAACGAAGTCCATAGGGGCTGAAGATTTCAGCAACACCGTGGATCTGGGTTCCGGGGATGATTTCTGGGTCTCTAGGGACTCAGTTTTTGTCCGTGATTTATGATTCTAACGAAGTCCATAGGGGCTGAAGATTTCAGCGACACCGTGGATCTGAGTTCCGGGGATGATTTCTGGTCTCTAAGGACTTAGTTTTTGTCAGTGATTTATGATTCTAACGAAGTCCATAGCGGCTGAAGATTTCAGCGACACCGTGGATCTGGGTTCCGGGGATGATTTCTGGGTCTCTAGGGACTCAGTTTTTGTCTTTGATTTATGAGTCTGACGTCGTCCATAGGGGCTGAAGATTTCAGCGTCACCGTGGATCTGGGTTCCGGGGATGATTTCTGGGTCTCTAGGGACGCAGTTTTTGTCTTTGATTTATGAGTCTGACGTCGTCCATAGGGGCTGAAGATTTCAGCGTCACCGTGGATCTGTGTTCCGGGGATGATTTCTGGTCTCTAAGGACTTAGTTTTTGTCAGTGATTTATGATTCTAACGAAGTCCATAGGGGCTGAAGATTTCAGCGACACCGTGGATCTGGGTTCCGGGGATGATTTCTAGTCTCTACAGACTCAGTTTTTGTCAGTGATTTATGATTCTAACGAAGTCCATAGGGGCTGAAGATTTCAGCGACACCGTGGATCTGAGTTCCGGGGATGATTTCTGGTCTCTAAGGACTTAGTTTTTGTCAGTGATTTATGATTCTAACGAAGTCCATAGGGGCTGAAGATTTCAGCGACACCGTGGATCTGGGTTCCGGGGATGATTTCTAGTCTCTACAGACTCAGTTTTTGTCAGTGATTTATGATTCTAACGAAGTCCATAGGGGCTGAAGATTTCAGCGACACCGTGGATCTGGGTTCCGGGGATGATTTCTAGTCTCTAAGGACTTAGTTTTTGTCTTTGATTTATGAGTCTGACGTCGTCCATAGGGGCTGAAGATTTCAGCGTCACCGTGGATCTGGGTTCCGGGGATGATTTCTGGTCTCTAAGGACTTAGTTTTTGTCTTTGATTTATGAGTCTGACGTCGTCCATAGGGGCTGAAGATTTCAGCGTCACCGTGGATCTGAGTTCCGGGGATGATTTCTGGTCTCTAAGGACTTAGTTTTTGTCAGTGATTTATGATTCTAACGAAGTCCATAGGGGCTGAAGATTTCAGCGACACCGTGGATCTGGGTTCCGGGGATGATTTCTAGTCTCTACAGACTCAGTTTTTGTCAGTGATTTATGATTCTAACGAAGTCCATAGGGGCTGAAGATTTCAGCGACACCGTGGATCTGGGTTCCGGGGATGATTTCTGGTCTCTAAGGACTTAGTTTTTGTCTTTGATTTATGAGTCTGACATCGTCCATAGGGGCTGAAGATTTCAGCGTCACCGTGGATCTGGGTTCCGGGGATGATTTCTGGGTCTCTAGGGACTCAGTTTTTGTCAGTGATTTATGATTCTAACGAAGTCCATAGGGGCTGAAGATTTCAGCGACACCGTGGATCTGAGTTCCGGGGATGATTTCTGGTCTCTAAGGACTTAGTTTTTGTCAGTGATTTATGATTCTAACGAACTCCATAGGGGCTGAAGATTTCAGCGACACCGTGGATCTGGGTTCCGGGGATGATTTCTAGTCTCTACAGACTCAGTTTTTGTCAGTGATTTATGATTCTAACGAAGTCCATAGGGGCTGAAGATTTCAGCGTCACCGTGGATCTGGGTTCCGGGGATGATTTCTGGGTCTCTAGGGACGCAGTTTTTGTCTTTGATTTATGAGTCTGACGTCGTCCATAGGGGCTGAAGATTTCAGCGTCACCGTGGATCTGGGTTCCGGGGATGATTTCTGGGTCTCTAGGGACTCAGTTTTTGTCGGTGATTTATGATTCTAACGAAGTCCATAGGGGCTGAAGATTTCAGCGTCACCGTGGATCTGGGTTCCGGGGATGATTTCTAGGTCTCTAGGGACACAGTTTTCGTCTTTGATTTATGAGTCTGACGTCGTCCATAGGGGCTAAAGATTTCAGCGTCACCGTGGATCTGGGTTCCGGGGATGATTTCTGGGTCTCTAGGGACTCAGTTTTTGTCAGTGATTTATGATTCTAACGAAGTCCATAGGGGCTGAAGATTTCAGCGACACCGTGGATCTGCGTTCCGGGGATGATTTCTAGTCTCTACAGACTCAGTTTTTGTCAGTGATTTATGATTCTAACGAAGTCCATAGGGGCTGAAGATTTCAGCGTCACCGTGGATCTGGGTTCCGGGGATGAATTCTGGGTCTCTAGGGACGCAGTTTTTGTCTTTGATTTATGAGTCTGACGTCGTCCATAGGGGCTGAAGATTTCAGCGTCACCGTGGATCTGAGTTCCGGGGATGATTTCTGGTCTCTATGGACTTAGTTTTTGTCAGTGATTTATGATTCTAACGAAGTCCATAGGGGCTGAAGATTTCAGCGACACCGTGGATCTGGGTTCCGGGGATGATTTCTAGTCTCTACAGACTCAGTTTTTGTCAGTGATTTATGATTCTAACGAAGTCCATAGGGGCTGAAGATTTCAGCGACACCGTGGATCTGGGTTCCGGGGATGATTTCTAGTCTCTAAGGACTTAGTTTTTGTCTTTGATTTATGAGTCTGACGTCGTCCATAGGGGCTGAAGATTTCAGCGTCACCGTCGATCTGGGTTCCGGGGATGATTTCTAGTCTCTACAGACTCAGTTTTTCTCAGTGATTTATGATTCTAACGAAGTCCATAGGGGCTGAAGATTTCAGCGACACCCTGGATCTGAGTTCCGGGGATGATTTCTGGTCTCTAAGGACTTAGTTTTTGTCAGTGATTTATGATTCTAACGAAGTCCATAGGGGCTGAAGATTTCAGCGACACCGTGGATCTGGGTTCCGGGGATGATTTCTAGTCTCTACAGACTCAGTTTTTGTCAGTGATTTATGATTCTAACGAAGTCCATAGGGGCTGAAGATTTCAGCGTCACCGTGGATCTGGGTTCCGGGGATGATTTCTGGTCTCTAAGGACTTAGTTTTTGTCTTTGATTTATGAGTCTGACGTCGTCCATAGGGGCTGAAGATTTCAGCGTCACCGTGGATCTGGGTTCCGGGGATGATTTCTAGTCTCTACAGACTCAGTTTTTGTCAGTGATTTATGATTCTAACGAAGTCCATAGGGGCTGAAGATTTCAGCGACACCGTGGATCTGAGTTCCGGGGATGATTTCTGGTCTCTAAGGACTTAGTTTTTGTCAGTGATTTATGATTCTAACGAAGTCCATAGGGGCTGAAGATTTCAGCGACACCGTGGATCTGGGTTCCGGGGATGATTTCTAGTCTCTACAGACTCAGTTTTTGTCAGTGATTTATGATTCTAACGAAGTCCATAGGGGCTGAAGATTTCAGCGACACCGTGGATCTGGGTTCCGGGGATGATTTCTAGTCTCTAAGGACTTAGTTTTTGTCTTTGATTTATGAGTCTGACGTCGTCCATAGGGGCTGAAGATTTCAGCGTCACCGTCGATCTGGGTTCCGGGGATGATTTCTAGTCTCTACAGACTCAGTTTTTCTCAGTGATTTATGATTCTAACGAAGTCCATAGGGGCTGAAGATTTCAGCGACACCCTGGATCTGAGTTCCGGGGATGATTTCTGGTCTCTAAGGACTTAGTTTTTGTCAGTGATTTATGATTCTAACGAAGTCCATAGGGGCTGAAGATTTCAGCGACACCGTGGATCTGGGTTCCGGGGATGATTTCTAGTCTCTACAGACTCAGTTTTTGTCAGTGATTTATGATTCTAACGAAGTCCATAGGGGCTGAAGATTTCAGCGTCACCGTGGATCTGGGTTCCGGGGATGATTTCTAGGTCTCTAGGGACACAGTTTTCGTCTTTGATTTATGAGTCTGACGTCGTCCATAGGGGCTGAAGATTTCAGCGTCACCGTGGATCTGGGTTCCGGGGATGATTTCTGGGTCTCTAGGGACTCAGTTTTTGTCAGTGATTTATGATTCTAACGAAGTCCATAGGGGCTGAAGATTTCAGCGACACCGTGGATCTGCGTTCCGGGGATGATTTCTAGTCTCTACAGACTCAGTTTTTGTCAGTGATTTATGATTCTAACGAAGTCCATAGGGGCTGAAGATTTCAGCGTCACCGTGGATCTGGGTTCCGGGGATGAATTCTGGGTCTCTAGGGACGCAGTTTTTGTCTTTGATTTATGAGTCTGACGTCGTCCATAGGGGCTGAAGATTTCAGCGTCACCGTGGATCTGAGTTCCGGGGATGATTTCTGGTCTCTAAGGACTTAGTTTTTGTCAGTGATTTATGATTCTAACGAAGTCCATAGGGGCTGAAGATTTCAGCGACACCGTGGATCTGGGTTCCGGGGATGATTTCTAGTCTCTACAGACTCAGTTTTTGTCAGTGATTTATGATTCTAACGAAGTCCATAGGGGCTGAAGATTTCAGCGACACCGTGGATCTGGGTTCCGGGGATGATTTCTGGTCTCTAAGGACTTAGTTTTTGTCTTTGATTTATGAGTCTGACGTCGTCCATAGGGGCTGAAGATTTCAGCGTCACCGTGGATCTGGGTTCCGGGGATGATTTCTAGTCTCTACAGACTCAGTTTTTGTCAGTGATTTATGAGTCTGACGTCGTCCATAGGGGCTGAAGATTTCAGCGTCACCGTGGACCTGAGTTCCGGGGATGATTTCTGGTCTCTAAGGACTTAGTTTTTGTCAGTGATTTATGATTCTAACGAAGTCCATAGGGGCTGAAGATTTCAGCGACACCGTGGATCTGGGTTCCGGGGATGATTTCTAGTCTCTACAGACTCAGTTTTTGTCAGTGATTTATGATTCTAACGAAGTCCATAGGGGCTGAAGATTTCAGCGACACCGTGGATCTGGGTTCCGGGGATGATTTCTGGGTCTCTAGGGACTCAGTTTTTGTCGGTGATTTATGATTCTAACGAAGTCCATAGGGGCTGAAGATTTCAGCGTCACCGTGGATCTGTGTTCCGGGGATGATTTCTGGGTCTCTAGGGACTCAGTTTTTGTCAGTGATTTATGATTCTAACGAAGTCCATAGGGACTGAAGATTTCAGCGTCACCGTGGATCTGTGTTCCGGGGATGATTTCTGGGTCTCTAGGGACTCAGTTTTTGTCAGTGATTTATGATTCTAACGAAGTCCATAGGGCCTGAAGATTTCAGCGTCACCGTGGATCTGGGTTCCGGGGATGATTTCTGGGTCTCTAGGGACTCAGTTTTTGTCAGTGATTTATGATTCTAACGAAGTCCATAGGGGCTGAAGATTTCAGCGTCACCGTGGATCTGGGTTCCGGGGATGATTTCTGGGTCTCTAGGGACGCAGTTTTTGTCTTTGATTTATGAGTCTTACGTCGTCCATAGGGGCTGAAGATTTCAGCGTCACCATGGATCTGGGTTCCGGGGATGATTTCTGGGTCTCTAGGGACTCAGTTTTTGTCGGTGATTTATGATTCTAACGAAGTCCATAGGGGCTGAAGATTTCAGCGTCACCGTGGATCTGGGTTCCGGGGATGATTTCTAGGTCTCTAGGGACACAGTTTTCGTCTTTGATTTATGAGTCTGACGTCGTCCATAGGGGCTGAAGATTTCAGCGTCACCGTGGATCTGGGTTCCGGGGATGATTTCTGGGTCTCTAGGGACTCAGTTTTTGTCAGTGATTTATGATTCTAACGAAGTCCATAGGGACTGAAGATTTCAGCGTCACCGTGGATCTGGGTTCCGGGGATGATTTCTGGGTCTCTAGGGACTCAGTTTTTGTCAGTGATTTATGATTCTAACGAAGTCCATAGGGGCTGAAGATTTCAGCGACACCGTGGATCTGCGTTCCGGGGATGATTTTCTGGGTCTCTAGGGACTCAGTTTTTGTCAGTGATTTATGATTCTAACGAAGTCCATAGGGACTGAAGATTTCAGCGTCACCGTGGATCTGGGTTCCGGGGATGATTTCTGGGTCTCTAGGGACTCAGTTTTTGTCAGTGATTTATGATTCTAACGAAGTCCATAGGGGCTGAAGATTTCAGCGACACCGTGGATCTGCGTTCCGGGGATGATTTTCTGGGTCTCTAGGGACTCAGTTTTTGTCAGTGATTTATGATTCTAACGAAGTCCATAGGGACTGAAGATTTCAGCGTCACCGTGGATCTGTGTTCCGGGGATGATTTCTGGGTCTCTAGGGACTCAGTTTTTGTCGGTGATTTATGATTCTAACGAAGTCCATAGGGGCTGAAGATTTCAGCGTCACCGTGGATCTGTGTTCCGGGGATGATTTCTGGGTCTCTAGGGACTCAGTTTTTGTCAGTGATTTATGATTCTAACGAAGTCCATAGGGACTGAAGATTTCAGCGTCACCGTGGATCTGTGTTCCGGGGATGATTTCTGGGTCTCTAGGGACTCAGTTTTTGTCAGTGATTTATGATTCTAACGAAGTCCATAGGGCCTGAAGATTTCAGCGTCACCGTGGATCTGGGTTCCGGGGATGATTTCTGGGTCTCTAGGGACTCAGTTTTTGTCAGTGATTTATGATTCTAACGAAGTCCATAGGGGCTGAAGATTTCAGCGTCACCGTGGATCTGGGTTCCGGGGATGATTTCTGGGTCTCTAGGGACGCAGTTTTTGTCTTTGATTTATGAGTCTAACGTCGTCCATAGGGGCTGAAGATTTCAGCGTCACCATGGATCTGGGTTCCGGGGATGATTTCTGGGTCTCTAGGGACTCAGTTTTTGTCGGTGATTTATGATTCTAACGAAGTCCATAGGGGCTGAAGATTTCAGCGTCACCGTGGATCTGGGTTCCGGGGATGATTTCTAGGTCTCTAGGGACACAGTTTTCGTCTTTGATTTATGAGTCTGACGTCGTCCATAGGGGCTGAAGATTTCAGCGTCACCGTGGATCTGGGTTCCGGGGATGATTTCTGGGTCTCTAGGGACTCAGTTTTTGTCAGTGATTTATGATTCTAACGAAGTCCACAGGGACTGAAGATTTCAGCGTCACCGTGGATCTGGGTTCCGGGGATGATTTCTGGGTCTCTAGGGACTCAGTTTTTGTCAGTGATTTATGATTCTAACGAAGTCCATAGGGGCTGAAGATTTCAGCGACACCGTGGATCTGCGTTCCGGGGATGATTTTCTGGGTCTCTAGGGACTCAGTTTTTGTCAGTGATTTATGATTCTAACGAAGTCCATAGGGACTGAAGATTTCAGCGTCACCGTGGATCTGGGTTCCGGGGATGATTTCTGGGTCTCTAGGGACTCAGTTTTTGTCAGTGATTTATGATTCTAACGAAGTCCATAGGGGCTGAAGATTTCAGCGACACCGTGGATCTGCGTTCCGGGGATGATTTTCTGGGTCTCTAGGGACTCAGTTTTTGTCAGTGATTTATGATTCTAACGAAGTCCATAGGGACTGAAGATTTCAGCGTCACCGTGGATCTGTGTTCCGGGGATGATTTCTGGGTCTCTAGGGACTCAGTTTTTGTCGGTGATTTATGATTCTAACGAAGTCCATAGGGGCTGAAGATTTCAGCGTCACCGTGGATCTGGGTTCCGGGGATGATTTCTGGGTCTCTAGGGACTCAGTTTTTGTCAGTGATTTATGATTCTAACGAAGTCCATAGGGGCTGAAGATTTCAGCGTCACCGTGGATCTGGGTTCCGGGGATGATTTCTGGGTCTCTAGGGACTCAGTTTTTGTCTTTGATTTATGAGTCTGACGTCGTCCATAGGGGCTGAAGATTTCAGCGTCACCGTGGATCTGGGTTCCGGGGATGATTTCTGGGTCTCTAGGGACTCAGTTTTTGTCGGTGATTTATGATTCTAACGAAGTCCATAGGGGCTGAAGATTTGAGCGTCACCGTGGATCTGGGTTCCGGGGATGATTTCTGGGTCTCTAGGGACTCAGTTTTTGTCAGTGATTTATGATTCTAACGAAGTCCATAGGGGCTGAAGATTTCAGCGACACCGTGGATCTGCGTTCCGGGGATGATTTTCTGGGTCTCTAGGGACTCAGTTTTTGTCAGTGATTTATGATTCTAACGAAGTCCATAGGGACTGAAGATTTCAGCGTCACCGTGGATCTGTGTTCCGGGGATGATTTCTGGGTCTCTAGGGACTCAGTTTTTGTCAGTGATTTATGATTCTAACGAAGTCCATAGGGGCTGAAGATTTGAGCGTCACCGTGGATCTGGGTTCCGGGGATGATTTCTGGGTCTCTAGGGACTCAGTTTTTGTCAGTGATTTATGATTCTAACGAAGTCCATAGGGGCTGAAGATTTCAGCGTCACCGTGGATCTGGGTTCCGGGGATGATTTCTGGGTCTCTAGGGACTCAGTTTTTGTCCGTGATTTATGATTCTAACGAAGTCCATAGGGGCTGAAGATTTCAGCGACACCGTGGATCTGGGTTCCGGGGATGATTTCTGGGTCTCTAGGGACGCAGTTTTTGTCCGTGATTTATGATTCTAACGAAGTCCATAGGGGCTGAAGATTTCAGCGACACCGTGGATCTGAGTTCCGGGGATGATTTCTGGTCTCTAAGGACTTAGTTTTTGTCAGTGATTTATGATTCTAACGAAGTCCATAGGGGCTGAAGATTTCAGCGACACCGTGGATCTGCGTTCCGGGGATGATTTCTAGTCTCTACAGACTCAGTTTTTGTCAGTGATTTATGATTCTAACGAAGTCCATAGGGGCTGAAGATTTCAGCGTCACCGTGGATCTGTGTTCCGGGGATGATTTCTGGGTCTCTAGGGACTCAGTTTTTGTCAGTGATTTATGATTCTAACGAAGTCCATAGGGGCTGAAGATTTGAGCGTCACCGTGGATCTGGGTTCCGGGGATGATTTCTGGGTCTCTAGGGACTCAGTTTTTGTCAGTGATTTATGATTCTAACGAAGTCCATAGGGGCTGAAGATTTCAGCGTCACCGTGGATCTGGGTTCCGGGGATGATTTCTGGGTCTCTAGGGACTCAGTTTTTGTCCGTGATTTATGATTCTAACGAAGTCCATAGGGGCTGAAGATTTCAGCGACACCGTGGATCTGGGTTCCGGGGATGATTTCTGGGTCTCTAGGGACGCAGTTTTTGTCCGTGATTTATGATTCTAACGAAGTCCATAGGGGCTGAAGATTTCAGCGACACCGTGGATCTGAGTTCCGGGGATGATTTCTGGTCTCTAAGGACTTAGTTTTTGTCAGTGATTTATGATTCTAACGAAGTCCATAGGGGCTGAAGATTTCAGCGACACCGTGGATCTGCGTTCCGGGGATGATTTCTAGTCTCTACAGACTCAGTTTTTGTCAGTGATTTATGATTCTAACGAAGTCCATAGGGGCTGAAGATTTCAGCGACACCGTGGATCTGGGTTCCGGGGATGAATTCTGGGTCTCTAGGGACGCAGTTTTTGTCTTTGATTTATGAGTCTGACGTCGTCCATAGGGGCTGAAGATTTCAGCGTCACCGTGGATCTGAGTTCCGGGGATGATTTCTGGTCTCTAAGGACTTAGTTTTTGTCAGTGATTTATGATTCTAACGAAGTCCATAGGGGCTAAAGATTTCAGCGACACCGTGGATCTGGGTTCCGGGGATGATTTCTAGTCTCTACAGACTCAGTTTTTGTCAGTGATTTATGATTCTAACGAAGTCCATAGGGGCTGAAGATTTCAGCGTCACCGTGGATCTGGGTTCCGGCGATGATTTCTGGTCTCTAAGGACTCAGTTTTTGTTAGTGATTTATGATTCTAACAAGTCCATAGGGGCTGAAGATTTCAGCGACACCGTGGATCTGGGTTCCGGGGATGATGTCTGGGTCTCTAGGGACTCAGTTTTTGTTAGTGATTTATGATTCTGAATTTTTCAGTTTTAATGTGTGGGAGTGATTTTTGCATTCTTCAGTTCTTCAACGAACTGAATCATGCTTATTGAAGATTAACTGGCTTCATGGCGTCATTCTACTCATTCCAATAGTGTTGATGCCTTGGGGCAGCTTTCCATTGTGTCACACTCATATCAGACCTATTTCGGGTTTTCGGGATCAGATTTCAATCTTGACCATGTGATCATGAGGTTCGCATCAAAGGTTTACTGTTAATATTAATGTTCTTGATCATATTGTTCCTAGTGTTGCTATTTATTTATGGCTAGAGTTTGATGATGTGTTCCTCGACGATACTCTTAGCGGATTACCACCACTAAGGGGTATATAACATCAAATTGATTTTGTACCCGAAGCTTCGATTCCTAACCAACCAGCCTTGATGTGAACTTCGTGATCACGTGGTCACGCAACCCATAATCAAGATTGAGATATGCTCCTAGAAAGCTGAAATAGGTTTGATATGAGGGACACAATAGAAACCTGCCCCAAGGCACCAACACTATTGGAATAAGTAGCATGACGCAACAAAGCTAGTAAATATTCGATAAGTCAGATCAAGTTCATTCAAGAACTAAAGAACATAAGAATCACTCTCACACATTAAAACTGAAAAATTCAGAAGTAATGTTCATCAATGGCTGCCAAGATTTTGGTTACATGAGTTTAAATTGTTCTTGAAAAATCAACCTTAATAGACCACTTTTGTGGACTTATATAGGGTCCACTCAAAACTGATCCAAAAACTCTAAACTGAAAAGCCCATCACCTCATCCACACAAGCCTTGTATCCTAGCTCAAACAAAAGTTTTAATTAAACCCAAACATGAAAGAAAATAATAAAAATAACTAATATGTCATTAAATATCATAGACCATTCTTGCATTGTGTAGCCAGGATGAATAAGGAATCCTTATAAGAAAAAGATTCTAGAACATTAATGAATCTTTGCCACTTTTGGAAATTATGTTTCAACTTATTAAAAATTCTTATGTAACTAAGAATTTTTGAAAACAAGCTGCCACATCTTTTCAGAAAAAAGATCATTGCCAAATAGAAAGCTCACATGTCAAAATGAAGTAAATAACAAAATTCATACAGTCTGTTTTGACCTATATCACAAGTCCTTTTTGAACTTTGATTCACTTGAAA
Organism: Populus alba x Populus glandulosa; assembly: GCA_033617975.1. NCBI lineage: Eukaryota > Viridiplantae > Streptophyta > Magnoliopsida > Malpighiales > Salicaceae > Populus > Populus alba x Populus glandulosa. The sequence continues at coordinate 8,550,402 of CM066155.1, read as the reverse complement.
ATTTACCCCAAAATAGAACAATACCTCCGAGATCTTTATGTCAAGTTTCATCTTGATCCAAAAGGTTAGATTCCAATTATGCTCAAAAGCGTAAAACTAAACAGTAGAAAAGTTTACTACAAAATCTGAATCTAACCTTGCTTAGATCGTATCAAGCCTATAGAAGAAATCTTGAGGGAATGAAGGAGCTTCGAAGGCAAGTTGATGAGCTGATGGAAAAGGGGTGCATTCGTGAGAGTATGAGCCCGTGTGTTGTACTTGTGCTACTTGTGCCTAAAATGGATAGAACATGGAGGATGTTTGTTGATTGCTGAGCCATAAATAACATAACAGTTAAGTATAGACATTCAATTCCTAGGCTTGATGACATGTTTGATGAGTTATACATTGATGTGCTGTGAAGATTCGAAAATTGACACCAATGATATCTAACGAAAATGGATGAAGGATTGGTTTAGTTGTGTTGTCTTTCTTTAGTGATTAGGCTGGATTTAGTAATTTTAAGGTAAAATAAGATGGAGGATAGACTACATTGATACTTTGATAAGTCGATCTGGACGCCACAAAGATCAATCTAGGATTTTGATGCCACACTCTTTGTGATTGAAGAGTGATAAGTCAGGTAGGATTCTTCACAAAATCAATTGAAGAACAATTCTTAATTCTTTGAATTAGGTTTCAAATCTTTGCCAAAAGTGTTTATTACATAATCTGATACTATATTTATAATTGGAACATTACTCAAAGTTAGGAAAAATTCAACATGACAGAAGTCAAGCCCAAAAAACAGACTTTGACAAAGTAACTTCGACAAATTTAACTAGCACACATTTTTTGATATTTTTGAAACATAAATAGACGAAATTTAAAACGGCTATAACTTCTTGCACAAAAGTCTAATGCAATCAAGGTTGGACAATCTAGAAAGATCATGTTCTAAACTTGAAATCCACCTAGATTAGTCTTGTTTCCACATGTAATGGATGACTTCAAAATTAGGTTCAAATTCATCAATGATGCAAACCTCATGATCACGTGGTCACTCAACCCACACGCAAAGACACTGATTCCTAAAAAGCAAAGTAAATCAGGTTTGATAGCAGTGTGACACAAAGATAACTTGTACCTAGGCACTAGCACTATTGGAAACGAAAAACCCCCACCCAATGAATATTGATTCGCGAATGAAAAGTATAAGGATGACGCCACGAAGACAGTTGTTCTTTGATAAGTCCTTTTTTTAGTTCTTTAGAGAACCATGGAAGGGAGATTATCTCACCAACACACACACACACACACACACACACACACAAAGTGCGGCAAACAAGTTTTATTAATCTGAATTGTCTTACTTATATGTCTGGTTATGCCTTTATTTATACTAACTCTAGACTTAAATAAACCCTAATGAACCCCCCTCAGGAGGAGTTATATGAAACCCACTTAAAATTGACCCAAATAAGTTATAATAACCCAAAGACTAAGAAGAAAATAATAAAAAACAATAAAAATCTGAAAATTATCATCCTAAATATGCTAGAATCAGATTTGTCACCCCTAATAAATCCCAAATAAAGGAGCAAAATGGACCTAGAGGAGCTTGAGACATTTAAGGAGCATGAAAGACAACCTTTAATTCATCTAATTCAGGTCCAAGAAGATCCCAATTCATGTGGAACAAGGGGCTGATGTGTCTGGCCCCATACAATTCTTATTAGGATTTTTTTTTCTAATTAAGGAAGTTGGCCAAATCTTGTTCCTAAAGAGGGGAGGATTATTTAATGCTTTTCCTAACCTAGGAAGGAATGTAATTAAATCAACAACAAAGAAGGAAATTTTTTCTCTTATTTGTCCAAGTTAAAAAAGGAATTCCAAGCCAATCAAGGACATCAAAGAGGGGCAGCAAACATAAATTTTCCAAATCAAATTTCTCCTAATTTATTTGGAACTTCTTAAGGGTGACAAATGTGATTCTAGCATGTTTAGAATGGTAATTTTTGGATTTTATTATTTTTTTATTATTTTCTTCTTAAGTTTTGGGTTATTATTACTTATTTGGTTCAATTGTAAGTGGGTTCATATAAGCCCACCTAACAGGGGTCCATTAGGGTTTTTTTAAGTCTAGAGTCAGTATAAATAAAGGCGTAACCAAACATGTAAGGGTTACGCAATTCAAATTAATAAAACTTCTTGTTTGCCGCACTTGTTGCGTGTTGGTGGGATAATCTCCCTTTCTTTGTTTTCTAAAGAACTGAAAAACACTTATCGAAGAATAAATGGTTTCGTGGTGTCATCCGTATTCTTCTTGTTCGCGAATCAATATTTGTTGGGTGAGGGTTTTCCGTTTTCAATAGTGCGGGTGCCTAGGTACAAGTTATCTTTGTGTCATACTACTATCAAACCTGATTTACTTGGCTCTTCGGGAATTGGTGTCTTTTGCGTGTGAGTTGCGTGACCATGTGATCATGAGGTTCGAATCAATGGGCGTTTTGATATTGTACTTGAGTTTGTGGACACAAAATACAAATTAGCATATATATTCACAAAGCCTTTAAGCAAAGATTGTTTTTGCGAAATAAGGAGAAATTCATGCTTTATTCATGATAAAGATTTTTGAGGTCTTATTTACAGGTGTTTACATTATTGAGAATAAGTCGGATATTTTTAAGAAATAAAATGTATACCTTCTTAGCATGAAATATTTGTTCTACTATAAAATTCACTGACAATACAAGTCTAAGATGAACCAGTTGACTGATTTATTATAGCTAGTTCAATCGACCAACTAGTTAAGCTAAAAATACATAGGATGGCTACCCTTAAATTTCTGAGATTTTGAGAATTGATTTGGTTTCATGATGAGGATCAGCCCAAGACCAAGTGTAATCATGCCAATGACCCATTAAAGGTGCAAATTGAGTCAATTACAAGAGCTAGGGCAAAGTCTAAGGAAGATGAAGCACAATATCTAAGTCATCTAATTTAGGTCCAAGAATAGCCCAATTCGTGTGGAACAAGGGGTTGATTTGTCCGACCCGACCCCATACCAACCTTGCTAGGCTTGTTTTTGCTCATGATACAAGGATAAAAAGTCAACAATTTATTCTCCTAAACAATCAAGGAAGTTTTGGCAGATTTGATTCCTAAAGAGGGAAGGATTAGTTAATGTTTTTCCTAGCCTAGGAAGGAAAGTACTTAAATCAGTAACAAATGGGGAAATTTATTTTCTAATTTATCCAAGTTAAACAAGGAAATCCAAACTAATCAAGGACCTAAAGGGAGCGGTAGCACAAATTTTCCAAATCAAATTTCTCCTAGTTATATTGGACTTCTAAAGGGCAGCAAAGTTGATCTTATCATATTTAGGATTTTAATTTAGATTTATTATTGTTATTATTATTTTCTTCTTTGTTGATCTTATTTATATTGTAAGTGGGCATCATATAAGTTCACATAAGAGGTCCATTAGGGTTTGTTTCAGTTTAGAGTCAGTACAAATAAAGCCATAATCAGACATGTAAGTTAGACAATTTAAATTAAAAAAACTTATTGTTTGTCGCACTTGTTGTGTGTTGGTGGGATAATCTACCTTCGTTGGTTCTCTAAAGAACTGAAAAATGACTTATCGAAGAACAATTAACTTCGTGGCGTCATAATTAACTTCGTGGCGTCATCTTTACACTTCTCGTTCGCAAATCAATATTTGTTAGGTGGGGGGTTTCTGTTTCCAATAGTGGTGGTGCATAGGTACAAGTTATCTTTATGTCACAAAATGATGCTCCGATACCAGATGATGTGCCGTGAATGATTCGAAAATCGGAAACAATGATTCTAACGATGGAGGATGGGTCTGGTTTGTTGTCTTTCTTTTGGTATTTAGGCTGGATTGTAGTGATTTAAGGTAAATAAGATGGAGGATAGACTAGAATGATACTTTGATAAGTCGATCTGGACGCCACAAAGATAAATCTAGGATTTCGACGCCACACTCTTTGTGATTGAAGAGTGATAAGTCAGGTAGGGTTCTTCACAAAACGAATTTGGAAGAACAACTCTTAATTCTCTAAATTAAGTTTCAAATCTTGACCAAAAGTGTTTATTACATATTCTGATACATATTTATCATTGGAACATCCCTCCAAAGTTAGGTGAATTCAACATGACAGAAGTCAAGCCTAAAAACTAGACTTTTAATAAAGTAACTAGACAAATTTAACTAACACACGTTTTTTTTTACATTTCTGAAACATAAGCAGACCAAATTTAAAACAGTCATAACTTTTGAAACAAAAGTCCAATGCAATCATGGTTGGACAATCTAGAAAGATCACGTTCTGAACTTGAATTTTACCTAGATAAGTCTTGGTATCACATGCAATGGATGACTTCAAATTTAGGTTCAAATCCATCTACTGTTCTGACCGTAAACAACATCAATTCCTTCACTTATTTGCATTATCAATCCAAATACAAGTAGCCTAGCATCAAAGGAACCATTAAGGGCTTTTCCCATCTCCAAGTTCCAATTGTAGGTAAATAAGCACCCTTGAACCAATTTCAAACTAATTGCTAATTTTTAACTCCGACGCAGCTTCAATCATTGCAATTTGATTCGTCAAGGCTCGTTGTTGTTGTTTCACTCTCGCTCTTGTCATTGGACCATCTGAATCCTCTTGTATATTAGATTCAGCTTTACGAGATGGATTATAATTCCCATATGCACATCATCTTGCTTCTATTTTGCATCCACTTATCAAACCATATTCTAATTATTTCAAATTCGATATTCTGGTTATTCAGAATGCAATCGCACAATATGTCAATTTTCAACTCTTTTGAACATCATTTGGTTTAGGTTCCAAATTCAGTTTCTAAAGGGGCTAATTCACTTTAGTTTAATGTCCATATATCACATCAATTCAAAATTAAATAAAACTTGATATTCTGGTTTTTTGGCGTGAATTCGCTTTCAATAACAAATTTCAAACCATTTGAAAGTCATTTGGTTTAGTATCCTTTCTTGGGTCTAAAGGGGTTTGTTACGTTCGTTAATTAAAGATCAATGTAATTTTAGGTTAGTTTTTAGTTCTCAGTGTCTTCTTACTTTCTTTACTGTCATTAGCTTTTGTTTTAGGTTCTGATATAAAAAAATTGCATAGGGAGGATTACAGTATGGATTTCATGTATTTTGATGAGGTATTATGGCAAAAGAAGAGCAGGATTCAAAAAGAGAGGTGGTATCAAATGGAAAGAAATAAAGAGATTAGTGCTCTAAAAAAAGAAACCAAGAGTCTATGCCGTATTCTAGGGGAGATGCAGCAAGAACTTCATGTGTTAACAGCATTAGTTAATGCCCAGCAAGCTTCAGAAAGAGAGGAGCTAAAACGTCACAATGATGATAGATGAAAGAGAAGGGCAACCTTCATCCAAAGTTATTAGTGACGATTGTTGGCTAAAAAAGAACTCCAAAGGCTTCAAAAAGAGGCTAAAACTTTTTACCTTATCCCTGTTAATGATTTGAGGATGATTCATCTTGAAGAGAGAGGAAATGATACGATCCGGGTAACAAAAAAACTATCAAACTTGATTTACTTGGTTTTATGAGAATTGGTGTCTTTGCGTGTGGGTTGCTTGATTGTGTGTTCAAGAAGTTTGCATTATTTGGTATCAGATCCTAGCTTTATTAATCAAGTTATATCCTTCTAAAATTTTCATTTCTTGTTGTTTCTGCTAAAATTCCTTAGTATCCAATTTCTTCTCCTCTTTGAATTTGCGGCATAAAAAAAATTGTTATTTCGTTATGTTACTATAAAAAATATATCAGTAGTATAAAAAAAAACAAAAGAGAAAGTAAAGAAATACAAATCATTCAAAAAAATGTTTATTAGTTTATGTCGTAGAAAACTAAATAAGGGAAAATTGGATCAAATCAGTTTGGCATTAGCTCAAATATGATACTCTGATTACTAGGGTCCTAATCACACAACTTATTAATTTTGGGGTCAATTAGATATCTTTTGTTTTGGTTTTCAATATCGGGTCTAATTAGGTCTGATTCATAATGTTTTTGTGTTAGTATACCAAACCTTATCTTAAATTACTTAAATTCTAAATTCTGTCTATTTGGGTTGGAATCACACTATCTAAGGAATTTTAGCTCAATTGGATATCATTTCCTTTAGGTTTTAGATTCGGACTTAACTCATTGTAAACGAGACTGCTTTGTGTCAACTTTTCAAATTCGCTCTAGTGTTTTCATTTATTGTAGTATATATTGAACATATTTGGGTGTTGTTTCATCAGTTTGCATATTTCATTTCTGTTTTTATTCAAGTCTTTAGTTTCATTCATATTTCCGATAGATTTGCTTCATACTTGTGAGTCTATCATCATAGTTTCATTTTGCTTGTTTTCTGGTTTTTATTGATTCTTGAGTCATATATACATATTTTGATTGCGCTACAAAGTTGGTTCTATTTGGTGTTGATTTCAGTTCCACAAGAACAACATGAAGGTGAGACGAGAAGTGTAAGCGTGCAAGGATATTAAGAGTGTTTGAGTGAAACACGAGTAACATGAGGATATTTGATACAAATCCGGGTAATGAGATAACAATTAAATTTGGAGTTGATGTAAAATGCACAATTGTCCAGTTTCACAACAATAGTTATAATTCTTAATCCCACAGTTGGATTGGACTAAACATTTACATGGAGTCTCCAGACAGGTTTTCCTACCTGGGTGAAAATTTCAACTCAATCAAAGTTCGGCGAAGCCATCACAATACTAGTCAACAGAGGCTGCATGAATTTTGTTATTTACTTTCTTTTGACTTGTGGACTTCCTATTTGGCTAGGATCCTCTTTTTTATATATATATCAAAATGTAAGTATATATCTAGATCAAAAGTGACAATGCTGGGAACTAGCAATAACAAAAATCTGTATAGAAAGCGAGAACATAGGGAGAACAAACTCCCAGAACAAAGGGAACTTAAATAAACAAGACCATGTACCTCTACCAAATAATACATGTTAGATGGAGAGGAAGCCAAACAAAAGAGACAGATGTCCAAAGATCAACAAAATAATAAATGAACATCAGCAATAGCGGCCAGCAAACTGTAGCACTAGACAATCTGATGCGAACCTCGTGATCACGTGGTCACGCAACCCACAATCAAGATTGAGATCTGATCGTCGAAAGCCGAAATAGATCTGATATGAGTGCGACATAATGGAAACTTGCCCCAAGGCACCACTACTATTGGAATGAGTAGAATGACGCCACGAAGCCAGTTAATCTTCGATAAGTCAGATTCAGTTCGTTCAAGAACTGAAGAATGCAAGAATCACTCTCACATGTTAAAACTGAAAATTCATAATAATAATCATCAAAGCTGCTGAAATTTTGGCTTACATGAGTTTAAATAGTTCTTGAAAAATTAACCCTAACAGACCTCTTATGTGGACTTATATGAGGTCCACTCAAAACTGGCCCAAAACCCTAAACTGAAAAGCCCATAACCTGATCCAAACAAGCCTTGGACCCTAGCTCAAAACAAAGTTTTAATTTAGCCTAAACATTAAAGAAAATAATAAAAATAACTAATATGTCATTAAAGTTTATACCACCAGCCCTTCTTTCCTTGTGTAGCTAGGATGAATAAGGAATCCTTATAAGAAAAGGATTCTGAAACATTAATGAATCACTGCCACATATGTAGATTATATTGCAGCTCATTAAAGATACTTGTGGAACTAGGAAATTCCCTAAACCAGCTGCCACATCCTTGTAGGAAAAGAATCCTAACCAAAAAGAAAGTCCACAAGTCAAATGGAAGTAAATAACAAAATCTATACAGCCTCCGTTGACCAGTATTGCGGTTCCTTCCCGAAATCCGATTGACCTGAATATTTAACCCAAGGTAGTAAAACATGTCTGGAGAGTCCACATAAATTATTATTAGCCCCATCTAACGGTCGGATTGAGACTTATGACTGTTGCCGTAAACCTGGATTGTTGCACTTTTTACGCCAAAATCTGAATCTGACCTTACTTGGGTCGTATCACAGGGCTGAACCGCACCAATCTAGCTTTAGAATCCTTTTTTGAAAGAAGATATTTCAAAGTTTCATGATCACTAAAAACAACAACAGGTGAGCCAATAAGATAAGATCTGAACTTGTCACATGCAAATACTACTGCAAGTAATTCTTTTTCAATGGTAGTGTAATTCATTTGAGCACTATTTAAAGTTTTACTTTCATAGTAAATCACATAAGGTTTCTTATCTTTTCTTTGTCCCAAGACAGCACCCACGACATAATCGCTAGCATCACAGATTATTTCAAATGGTAATGACCAATCACGAGGTTGAATGACAAGAGCAAAAGTAAGCAAGCTTTTAAGTTTAACAAAGGCTTTTTCACATTGTTCAGTCCATTCAAAAATATTTTCCTTTGTTAGAAGGTTACACAATGGTTTAGATATTACACTAAAATCTTTGATGAACCTTCTGTAAAAACCAGCATGTCCTCAGAATGATCTAACATCTTTAACAAATTTTGGTGTTGGTAAGTTGGCAATTAACTCGATTTTAGATTTATCAACCTCAATTCGTTTCGATGAAACAATGTGACCAAGTACAATGTCGTTTGTTACTATAAAGTGACATTTTTCCCAATTCAGTACAAGATTCTTCTCTTCACACCTGTTCAAAACCTTTTCCAAGTTAGTTAAACAATCATCAAATGAATCACCAAAAACAGAAAAATCATCCATAAAAATCTCAAGAAAACATTCAACCATATCACTGAATATGCTAAGCATGCATCTTTGAAACGTGGCTGGTGCATTACATAACCCAAAAGGCATTCTTCGATATGCAAAAGTACCAAATGAACATATGAAAGTAGTCTTCTCTTGATCTTCCAATGCAATTTCAATTTGATTGTAACCTGAATAGCCATCTAGGAAACAATAAAATTCATGACCTGCAACTCTTTCTAGGATTTGATCCATGAAAGGTAAAGGGAAATGATCTTTTCTAGTCATTGAATTAAGTTTCCTATAGTCAATGCACATGCGCCAACCAGTAATAGTCCTAGTTGGAATTAACTCATTTTTCTCATTTGTTATCACAGTGACTACAGACTTTTTGGGTACAACTTGGGTAGGACTTACCCATTTGCTGTCAGAAATAGGATAAATGATTCCATTATCTAAAAGCTTAATGACTTCATTTTTCACTACTTCTTTCATATTAGAATTAAGTCTTCGTTGCATTTCTCTAGAGGGTTTAACATTTTCCTCCAAATAAATCTTGTGTGTGCAAATCAAAGGACTAATTCCTTTTATATCAGCTATGGTCCATCCTAATGCATTTTTGTGCATTTTTAGAGTCTGTAATAACTTACCTTCTTGATGTGCATTAAGTTTGGAAGAGATTATTACCGGAAAGGTTTCATTTTCTCCCAAAAATGAGTATTTCAGATTGAATGGTAACGACTTCAAATCAGGTTTTGGTGGTTACTTGAAGGTATGGACTCAATTGACCGTGGTGGCAATTCTTCAATTTGTGGTCTCCAATTACATGCCTTTACTTCTTCCTGAAAATAGACCATTTGCAACTCGTCAGGTTCATCAATCTTAGTTTCACTGGAAGTGGTTTGAAATTGATCATGAACTAATTTTTCAATAAAGTCCACTTCCTGTAAATCATTATCATCTCCAGGTTGCTTGCAAATGTTGAAAATATTCATCTCCAATGTTGAAAATATTCATCTCCAATGTCATGTTTCCAGATGATAGCTTCATCAGTCCATTCCTACAATTAATCAATGCATTAGAAGTGGCAAGAAATGGACGTCCTAAAATGACAAGAATTGAATTACATGCTTCAACAGGTTGTGTATCCAAGACAACAAAATCTACACGGTAAATGAATTTATCAACTTGTACTAACACATCCTCAACTATTCCTCTAGACACTTTTACAGATCTATCAGCAAGTAAAAGAGTTACAAAAGTTGGTTTTAACTCACCTAGATTGAGACTTTGAAAGACGGAATATGGAAGTAAATTCACACTAGCTCCAAGATCAAGTAAAGCTCTTTCAATTTTATGTTCTCCAATAAAGCAAGAAATTGTAGGACAACCAGGGTCTTTATATTTCAAAGCATTATTGTTCTGAAGAATAGCACTTACTTGTTCGGCTAAAAATGCTTTCTTTTTCACATTCAGTTTTCTCTTCACAGTGCATAGATCTTTCAAAAATTTAGCATAGGAAGGTACCTGTTTAACAGCATCCAATAAAGGTATATTGATCCTTACCTATTTCAAAGTTTCAAGGATTTCAAATTGTGATTGATTTTCCTTTGTTTGGTCATGGCATGAGGAAATGGAAGTGCTGGCGGAGAATCAGTCTTTTCTTTACAATGTTCAGATTCAACCCCTTCCTTACCCTCAGAGATTGACTCATCATCTTTCTCACAAGGTTCAAGAGTGGGTTTTTCAATAACCTTACCACTGCGAAGAGTGATGACTGATATGACTTGATCCATATGTTGACTTCCAGAACTACTTGCATTTGCATTGTATTTCCCCTTTGGATTTTGCTGTGGTTGAGATGGAAACTTACCTTTCTCTTGAAAACTGAGAGCAGATGTTAACTTTGCAAGAGTATCTTTAAAATTTGTCATGCCTTGAGCAAGTTGAGTGTTGATTGCCTCTTGCTTTTCAATGAATGCATGCAATGTTTGCTCAAGATTTCTTCTAGGAGGTGGAGCATAAGGAGGCGCATATAATGAGGCACATCAATTCAACCATTTGCCTATCTTTAGGTGTTAATCCTTCATAAAATTGTGAAACCAATCTCCATGTCTCAAAACCATGATGAGGGCAAGTATTAAGCAAGTCTCGATACCTATCCCAACATTGATAAAATGTTTCCCCTGGTTTTTGAGTGAAAGTAGTAATTTGTCTTTTGAAAGAGTTGGTTCTGTGAGATGGAAAAAACTTCTTTAAAAATTGTTGTTGCATTTCATCCCAAGCACGAATGGATCTTGACCTAAGATTTTGTAGCGATGTTTTAACTTTATCTTTTAAAGAAAAAGGAAAAAGCTTTAATCTAATGGTATTCATGCTACAATTTAAGTCATTATAGCTGTTACAAACTTCTTCAAATTCTCTCAAATGCAAGTATGGATTTTCTAGGTCTAAGCCATGAAAAGAAGGTAAAAGTTGAATAATGCCTGGCTTAAAATTAAAATCGGGTGCATCATGAGGGAAAACTATACATGAGGGTGCACTTGTTCTTGTCGGATTCATGTGGTCTCTAAGTGTCCTAACACGGTTATTCTCATTATTCTCATTATGAAGTGACTGGTTATCTTCTTCGGCCATATTTTTTGAAAATGATGAGGATACCCTACAAAGTCTACCACTTAATGTACGTGACCAAACACTCATGCACGTGTAGAAAGAAAATAAAAGGAAGAAGAAAAGAAAAAAGAAAAAAGAAACAAAGTTAGATACAAGAAAAGTGAAAAGAGAAAACAAAATAAATACTATAATTTGTACAAGAATTTACCTCCCCGGCAACGGCGCTAAAAACTTGACACGACCAAAAGATTGATGTCTTCTCCCAAGTGTAGGAGTGTTGAAGTAATAAATAACCCGGCAAGACCGAGGTCGAACCACAGAGAGGTTAATTGTATAAATTATAAATAACAAGACAACAACAACAACAACAACAACAATAACAATAATAACAATAATAATAATAATAATAATACTCAGTACCTGAGAATGATCTAAAAGATCGGGTCACAGGTTTCCAGTCTATATACTGAGTTTATGAAAAGATCAAATAGATATATTATATAATATAAACAGATTTCTGATGCGAATGAACAGGGCAAGACCAACAATGTCAGGATCCTTGATCAAACACAGAGCATACTTAACGTACATAAAATATAACAAGAATATAAATAATAATAGTAGTAGTAGTAGTAAAAAAAATTGTTAACATGATCATATTAATTATCTTATTTACGTAACACCAAACTTTTAAATATTGTCAGGAATTCATGATGTTAACTTATGTTAACAACAAATCAAGTTCCTTTCATAGCACAGGTGTAGATACGGTTGGGCTATGAGAGTGCCAAGCATTTTTTGTACCAAGTGTTATACAACACAAATCTAGATTAACCATTTATTTTGTTTTCTCTTTTCACTTTTCTTGTATCTAACTTTGTTTCTTTTGTTTTGTTTTCTTCTTCCTTTTATTCTCTTTCTACACGTGCATGAGTGTTTGGTCACGTACATTAAGTGGTAGACTTTGTAGGGTAGCCTCATCATTTTCAAAAAATATGGCAGAAGAAGATAACCAGTCACTTCATTATGAGAATAATGAGAATAACCGTGTTTGGACACTTAGAGACCACATGAATCCCACAAGAACAAGTGCACCCTCATGCATAGTTTTCCCTCCTGATGCATCCCATTTTAATTTTAAGCCAGACATTATTCAACTTTTACCTTCTTTTCATGGCTTAGATCTAGAAAATCCATACTTGCATTTGAGAGAATTTGAAGTTTGTAACACCTATAATGACTTAAATTGTAGCATGAATACCATTAGATTAAAGCTTTTTCCTTTTTCATTAAAAGATAAAGCTAAAACATGGCTACAAAATCTTAGGTCAGGATCCATTCGTGTTTGGGATGAAATGCAACAATAATTTTTAAAGAAGTTTTTTCCATCTCACAAAACCAACTCTTTCAAAAGACAAATCACCACTTTCACTCAAAAACCAGGTGAAACATTTTACCAATGTTGGGATAGGTATCGAGACTTGCTTAATACTTGCCCTCATCATGGTTTTGAGACATGGAGATTGGTTTCACAATTTTATGAAGGATTAACACCTAAAGATAGGCAAATGGTTGAATTGATGTGCAATGGAACGTTTGAAGATAAAGACCCTAATGAAGCAATGGAGTACCTAGACTTGCTAACTGAAAATGCACAAAATTGGGACATTACGGGTACTTATGAGGCACCAAGTAAAACCCAACCTCATACATCTAGTGGAGGTATGTATAACCTTAGGGAAGATCATGACCTCCAAGCCAAGTTTGCATCTTTAGCTAGAAAAGTCGAGGCACTAGAATTGAAAAAGAGTGGTCAATTAAAATTTGTTCAAGACATTGTGTGTCAAATATGTGAAACAAATGAACATGCAACCAATGATTGTCCAACTTTGCCTTTTTTCAAGGAATGCCTCCATGAACAAGCTCATGCTTTAAACAGTTTCCAAAGGCCCAATCATAACCCATACTCGCAAACATACAATCCTGGTTGGAGAAATCACCCAAATTTCAGTTGGAAGAGTGACAACAATAATGCACAAACTTCGCAGCCACCATTTCAAGCACACCATAATTTCCAAAATTCTCATGGATATGCACCTCTTTATGCTCCACCTCTTAGAAGAAATCTTGAGGAAACATTGCTTGCATTCATTGAAAAGTAAGAGGCAATCAACACTCAGCTTGCTCAAGGCATGATAGATTTTAAAGATACTCTTGCAAAGTTAACATCTGCTCTCAGTTTTCAAGAGAAAGGTAAGTTTTCATCTCAACCACAACAAACTCCAAAGGGGCAATACAATGGAAATGCAAGTAGTTCTGGAACTCAACATATGGATCAAGTCAAATCAGTCATCACTCTTCGCAGTGGTAAGGTTATTGAAAACTCACTTTTGAACCTTGTGAGAAAGATGATGAGTCAATCTCTAATGGTAAGGAAGTGGTTGAATCTAAACATTATAAAGAAAAGACTAATTCTCCGCCAGCACTTCCATTTCCTCATGTCATGACCAAACAAAGGAAAGTTTTTGAACGAAGTGAAGAAATTTTATTGGGATAACCCTAACTTATTCAAATATTGTCCTGATCAAAAATTTCAAAGATGCATTCCTGACAATGAGGTAAGTAGTGTCATTAAACTTTGTCATTCTGAAGCATGTGGGAGTCAATTCTCATCAAGAAAGACGACTGCAAAAATCTTACAAAATAGATTTTATTGGCCCACCATGTTCAAGGACACGCATGCATTCTGCAAAACTTGTGAAAATTGTCAAAAAGTTGATACTAGTCAAAAAGTTTTGCTTTATAATTCTCGACTCCATTTATTTCCTAAAAAAATAAGATCACGATGGAGCGGTCGATTTATTTTGAAACATGTGTATCCTTATGGGGCCCTTGATATTGAGAATTCAAAGAATGACAATTTTTGAAGGTAAATGGACATCGTTTAAAAGCTTACTTTGATGAGTTTCCTAGTGAAAATGAATCCATTGGTTTGAATGATCTTGTAAATAAAGGTTGATTATTTTTTTTTTCTCACATTTTTTTGTGTTCCTTTTTGGTGTGACTTTTTTTTTGCTAGTCTCTCTTACCCCGGTCAAATGGCGGATAACGGTACTCCGTGACTCTTAAGTCGGTTCTTTTAGTTTCCCATGATAACTGATATATGTGTATATATTTGTGCAATTCTTTGCTCTTTCGCCTTTCTTTGAATCTCTCCTCCAATTCTCATTTGAAAATGGACACCAGTCTTGAAAAATTAAAAAAGTATTTTCCCGCTCTGCCTCAGAATGCAATTATAAAAATTTACTGTGCTAGGTGTGAAAGATTGAGGCTGTTAATGAACCATGGAATTCCTGAAGATATTTGTTGGCTAATTGAAGCAAAGGTCCGATTATCAGGTGAGTCCTCCAATTCTTTCATTTCATACATGCCTAGAATAGGTAAAAGCACTTTTGTAAAGAAACGTCGTGCAAAACGACTGGAAGTCTGTCATAAATGTGCGAGATGGACTTTTAATGCCACATGTCGTTCTTTAGGAATGGTATTTGTAAACCGTGAAGATAAAATACAATTCATTAAGGATGGCCTGAGTAAGGGGTCTTTAGATAATCTTCTATTGACTCTTGAGACGCACCCTAGTGGAGATGTGCATCGTGCAATTCATGATTTATGGCTACAATTCCATAAAGAACATGCTCGACTTAGTCTTGGGAACCTGACTAAACAAGACCATGTTTGCTAGTTTTTAAGAAAATTGGATGGGAAGCCTATCCCCGACCCATAGAGGGCGTTTAAGCCGTTCTTGGACGTAAAACCAAGGAAAGATGTGAGACACAATCACAACTACCTGTACATACACATGCTTTTTCAAAATAAATAAATAAATAAATAGAGAGAGTGAGACTACGGCTGACCTACATATAGGTGGTATGATTGCATTTTCAATTTCTCATCTATAAATTCTTCTCTTCCTTCCCTTCATTTCTACTCAACCCATACATTCATCAAATATAAAAGTGTGTAGAGATGGCAGGTTCCTCAAGTCATCACATAAACAATATTTGTGTTTTCGGTGGATCTAGTCGTGGGAAAGAAAAAGAATTTTTAGAATCAGCAAATCATCTTGGTCAGGTACTAGCTGAGCGAAAGATTCATTTAGTGTATGGAGGAGGCAGCCTTGGGTTAATGAGGGGGAGTGTCAATAGCTGCATTTTTAGGAGGTAGTCAAGTTTTGGGGGTAGTCCCCAAAGCTTTAGCACAAGGGGACATCATTGGAAAAACAATTGGAGAGGAATTACAGGTCCCCACAATGTCTGATCGACTGAATGCAATGTTTAACCATGTTGATGCCTTCATTGCCTTACTAGGACCAGCCCAAAAACACCAACAAGGACCCATTACATGTTCCAAATGGACCAATGACTCGGTCCAAGACAAAGACATTGAAAGACGCATTGAATGCATTGGTTTTAAAGGTTTCCACCAAGTCAGAATTGGAAGGTCCATTAGAGTATCAAGAGGAGATCCTAGTACATCTTATCCATGTGCAAGAGGGGTCCAATACAACCTTATTTGGGCCATGAGATAAGGGCTCTATTTTATTTTGTTAGCTACAGCCCAAGGCTTGTTTGGGCTTAACTCATACTTTGTTTTAAGCTAGGATCCAAGGCTTGTTTGGATTAAGTTATGGGCTTTTCATTTTAGGGTTTTGGGCCAGTTTTGAGTGGACCTCATATAAGTCCACATAAAGGGTCCATTAGGGTTAACTTTTCAAGAACTATTTAAACTCATGTAGGCCAAAATTTCGGCAGCTTTGATGATTATTATTCTGAATTTTTCAGTTTTAACATGTGAGAGTGATTCTTGCATTCTTCAGTTCTTGAACGAATTGAATCTGACTTATCGAAGATTAACTGGCTTCCTGGTGTCATTCTACTCATTCCAATAGTGTTGGTGCCTTGGGGCAGGTTTCCATTGTGTCACACTCCTATCAGACCTATTTCGGCTTTCCGGGATTAGATCTCAATCTTGATTGTGGGTTGCGTGAACACGTGATCACAAGGTTCGCATCAGTTGGTATCAGAGCTAGGCTCTGAAACAAGGTCATATTGTTCTGTTATTTTCGTTTTTCTTTAGTGTTCCCTTAAGTTTTTCAGTGTTTGCGTACATCTTCTTGTTCTTCGAGTCTACGTCATCTAAGCAAAAAAAAAACGTTTATATTTCATTTGGTTACTGTCTCTAATCATATCAGTTTATTAAAAATAAAAAAAAACAGAAAGAAATAGAGAAAAGAGTGATTAGTTGAAATTTGAAGGATCATTCAATTTTTGCCGCAGAAACACAAATCTTGGTGAACCATAAACAAACCACCTCGGAATCAATTTAAACTTTATATTCAGTCTATTGGGGGTGGGATCGCATCATATATCAAAGTTGGGCTTATTCTGATATTATTTGCTTGAGGTTTTAATACGAGTTTCAATTCTGCCGCAGAAACACTACTCTTAGTGAACCCTAAGTAAAACACCTTGGAATCTATTGAAACTTCATATTCCGAGTACTGGGTATGCAATCACACCACATATTAAATTTGGGATTATTTTGATATCTGTTTCTATAGGTTTTAATTGGAGGTTCAATGCTGCCGCAAACTGATCATACAAGGGGTTTGGGTACCTAGACATAAGAGAACGACCTATAAATTGATTTTTGGTGTTTTCATAGTATTCTATTACTAATAATTGAATTTGAGGTCATTTGAGATCGTTTGGTTTGGGTTTCAATTCTGTTACGTAAAAATTGCGTAATTTGCGTCAAGTTTGAGAACATGATCTATATTGTTTAGATTTGTCTGAATCTTTTAATTTCTCTTATATTTGGGTTATCTAGGAGTCAAGTAATTGTTTTCGCTAATATTCACTTTTGTTTTATTTCGTGTCTTCGTTTTGTCCACAATTCGCACGAATTTGCATTGCTACTCGCAAAATCGTAATCGTAGTTTCGTTTTGCTTTGTTTTCAGTATATTTTTTTGATTCTTGAGTCTGAAAATTATAATTAGAGTGCACCGCGAAAGCTACTGACTTTGATTTGTTGATTTCAGTTCCTAAAGAACCAAAAGAAAGCAAGTTGTGAGGTAGAAGGCGTAGAGAGCTTAATAGAGTGAAAAGCCTTGATTTTTGTTTTGTGTGATACATGAGAGGTGTGAGGATATATTTGTGCTACTGACCAAATTTTGCAGATTCAAAGAATGTCTGAAAACAACAAATCAGCGACACAAAACATTGACGTAGCTTTCCAATTGCGATCCATAGGCCAGTAACTTGAGCTGTTGTCTAGGACGTACAAGGATCTGAAAGATGAGGTGAATTCGATAAAGCAACAGAATAGTGGGGCTGATCGACGAGGAAATATGGTCTGTATGGCGGCACGGAATGTCAGATCTGATTTTGAAGAGTTTGTTGATGAAAACGCAGATGGGGGTGAAGATGACTATGATTTTGCATCAGCTGGCCAAGGAATCAGGTCTGGACCGAACAGGGCTAGGAGGAATGTGAATTTCCGTGGCATGAGCACTTATGAAGATATGGATGGGGACTTTTTTTTTTGGTAAGCTGACTTATGTATTAAAAGAAAATGATACAAAGAATATAATGGGCATACCCAAGATTTACAATGTGAACAGAAACGGAAACCAACAAATGGCTACAGGCTAGCCACATAACAAAACAAAACTTAGACCAACTAAATATGCTAGGGGTACAAAAACAACCAGCTAAACATCAAATTAAGAGTCCATGTTATTGACCCTCCAAAGTCTTTGGATCCTTATGTTTTCATCTGTTTGTTGAACATTCCTCATCAAAACAAGCTTATCGCGAATGATACATTCGATTTGATCAAAAACCAAATTCGAAGCTTTAGACACATCTGCAAAGATCCTTGCGTTCCGTTCTTGCCAGATACAATACACTGTAGCTGCGAAACCCAGTTTACGAGAAAAGTTGACGAAACTTTTGCCATGCCAAGAGATAGTGGCCAATCGAATCCATTCATCCAAGCTTTTTGTCATTCTTGGAATGTCGCATTTGTCACAAACATTCCACCATAATGCTTTCGTAAAGGAGCATTCAAAGAACAAGTGGTTGTGATCTTCATTATTGCGGAGACAAAGTGAGCACCTATTGGGACCATGAATACCAAACCGATGAAGTCTATCCTGCGTTGAGAGTTTCCGTTGGATAGCCACCCAAAGAAGAAATGCATGTCTTGGGACAGCATTCTTGAACCACACGATGTCATGCCAATCAACCATCTGATATGGATGGGGACTTGGACACCATTAAACTGAAAATTCCTAACTTTCAAGGTAAAAATGATCCCGAGGCTTATTTGGAGTGGGAGAAAAAGGTGGATTGGATTTTTTATTGCCCTAGCTATTCTGAATAGAAAAAGGTGAAATTGGTGATAATTGAGTTTACGGAGTATGCGTTGATTTGGTGGGATCAGATTGTGATCAGTAGGAGGAGGAATGGGGAGCGACTCGTTCAGACTTGGGGGGAGATGAAAGTCTTAATGAGGAGATGATTTGTGCCAAACCACTATTACAGAGACTTATATTTGAAGCTCCAAGGTCTGAATCAAGGTTATAAGACAATAGATGATTATCACAAAGAGATGGAGATAGCAATGATTCGGGTTAATGTTGTTGAGGATAGAGAAGCCACTATGGCTAGATTTCTTAATGGGTTGAATCGGGACATTGCTAATGTGGTTGAGCTACAACACTATGTGGAGTTAGAGGACATGGTTCACATGGCGACAAAGGTGGAGAGACAACTTAGGAAGGGGCATGCTCGGCCAACGTTTAATTCGAGTTCGTCTTCATCTTGGAAGTCGAATCTAAAGAGAGAGGGTACTGTCCGCCCAAGATCCTTTGGTCCTTCTAGAACTGAACCACCAAAGGCTAAAGTTGATGTCCCTACTGATGCCAAAGGTAAATCTGAAACTCAACCTAAACGTACTCGTGATGTTAAATGTTTCAGGTGTTAGGGACATGGACATTATGCTTCAGAGTGTCCAAACAAGGGAATCATGATGATTAGAGATAATGGTGATGTGGAATCTGAAAGTGACAATTCTGATTGTGAAGGCATGCCACCATTGGAGGATAGTGATGGGGATGAGTTAGCATTACCGGTTGAGGAGTCCTTGGTTATACGGCGAACACTTCAGGTTCAAGTCAAGGAAGATGATACTAATGAACAAAGGGAGAACATCTTCCATACGCGTTGTTATGTACAAAGCAAGGTGTGTGGTTTAATTATAGATAGTGGAAGTTGTGTTAATGTTTGTAGTGCCACCCTTGTTAGTAAACTAAATTTGTGTACTACAAAGCATGCTAAACCATATAGATTGCAATGGCTGAATGATAGTGGTGAAGTGAAAGTGACTAAACAGGTTGTGGTTCCATTTTCGATTGGGAAATATGTTGATGAAGTTTTGTGCGACGTGGTACCAATGCAAGCAAGTCACATTTTGTTGGGGAGACCATGGCAATATGATAGGAAGGCAATTCATGATGGGGTTAAAAATAGGTATACCATTGTAAAAGATGGTAAAACCATCACTCTTATACCTCTTACACCCAAACAGGTGTATGATGATCAAATAAAGCTAAAAAGTGAGCATGAGGCGATGGGGCGAGAAAATCAAGGCGAGGAATAAGGGGAGAGAAGACCATCAGATTCGGCTAGAACCCAAACCACCATAACCCATTCGGCCACCCATCCAAACACAGGCAAATATTCGGCCAACATTCCAAACAAATCAAACCATTCGACCACAACTCAAAAACACCCAAATCTGGCCGAGAGTGGAGGTAAGACAAGAGGAGTGAAGAAAGTCAGTAAGTGTGATTAGGATTCTGTGGAAAAACTAAAGAAACAACCCAATTTTTATGCTAGAGAGGGTGAGGTCAGATCTGCATTTTTCACAAACAAGCCAATGATTTTACTTGTGTACAAGAGGCTTACTTTAATACTAATGATCTTGATCATATTGTGCCTAGTGTTGCTATTTCTTTGTTACAAGATTTTGATGACGTGTTTCCCGATGATACTCCTAGCAGATTACCACCATTGAGGGGGATAGAGCATCAGATTGATTTCGTACTCGGAGCTTTAATTCCTAACCGACCAGCTTAT
Source organism: Populus alba x Populus glandulosa (assembly GCA_033617975.1). NCBI lineage: Eukaryota > Viridiplantae > Streptophyta > Magnoliopsida > Malpighiales > Salicaceae > Populus > Populus alba x Populus glandulosa. Next base: position 8,529,813 of record CM066155.1, on the reverse strand, counting down.
AGAAGCAATCCCGAGGAGACGAAGGAGCTTCAAAGGCAAGTTGATGAGCTGATGGCAAAGGGCTACATTCGTGAGAGTTTGAGCCCATGTGTTGTACCCGTGCTACTTGTGCCAAAGAACGATGGAACATGGAGGATGTGTGTTGATTTCCGAGCCATCAACAACATAACGGTAAAGTATAGTCATCCCATTCCTATGCACTTTCGCGTAGGTATTTTCTCTAAAATTGACTTGAAAAGCGGGTACCATCAAATTAGGATGAAAGAAGGTGATGAATGGAAAACATCATTTAAGACTAAGCATGGTTTGTATGAATGGTTAGTAATGCCGTTTGGACTTACAAATGCACCTAGTATGTTTATGCGTTTAATGAATCATGTGTTGCGTGCATTCATAGGTAAGTTTGTGGTTGTGTATTTTGATGACATTTTGATATATAGCAAGAACTTAACTGAGCATCTTGATCATTTGCGGAATGTACTTAGTGTGTTGCGTAGTGAGAAATTGCATGCTAATCTTAAAAAGTGTGCCTTTTGCATGGAGAAAATTGTGTTTCTTGGCTATGTTGTAACTGCACAGGGTATCGAGATGGATGAGGAGAAAGTTAAGGCCATCCGGGATTGGCCTACACCCAAATCGGTAAGTGAGGTAAGGAGTTTTCATGGGTTAGATAGTTTTTACAAGCGTTTTGTGAAAGATTTCAGCACAATAGCTACGCCCTTGAATGAAGTTGTTAAAAAGTCAGTTGGGTTTAGATGGGGGGAGGAACAAGAGTTGGCTTTTGTTTTTTTGAAAGACAAATTATGTTCTGCACCTGTTTTGGCTTTACCTGACTTTACAAAAGCATTTGAAATAGAATGTGATGCGTCTGGAATAGGAATAGGTGCTGTTTTGATGTAGGATCGAAGACCTATTGTGTATTTCAATGAGAAGTTAAGTGGAGCGACCTTGAACTATCCCATTTGAAAGGAATTGTATGATAATAATTCTGACTTTGCTGAGATTTATAATGCATGTGGACATTCGGCTTTTGGTAAGTTTTATTTGATGGATGGTTATTTGTTTAAAGAGAATAGATTGTGTGTTCCTGCTAGTTCTTTGCGTGAATTGCTTGTTCGTGAAGCACATGGGGGTGGTTTAATGGGTCACTTTGGGGTTGCAAAAACCTTAGATGCATTGCATGAGCATTTCTATTGGCCAAAGATAAAAAGAGATGTGCAACGAATTTGTGAACAATGCATTGCTTGTAGAAAGGCAAAATCTAGAGTACAACCGCATGGACTATATACACCATTACCTGTGCCTACTGAACCTTGGGTAGATATCTCTATGGACTTTGTTTTAGGTTTACCCAGGTCAAAGAAAGGTAGAGACTCTATTTTTGTTGTGGTTGATAGGTTTTCTAAAACGGCGCATTTCATTGCATGCCATAAAACAGATGATGCATCTCATATCGCAGACTTGTTCTTTAGGGAGATTGTACGTTTGCATGGCATTCCTAAGAGTATAGTGTCAGATCATGTTGTTAAGTTCCTTAGTTACTTTTGGAAGACCTTATGGGGAAAGTTGGGAACTAAACTCTTATTTTCGACAACATGCCATCCTCAAACAGATGGACAAACTAAGGTAGTGAATAGAACATTATCCCAACTTTTACGTGTTGTAATTCAAAAGAATTTGAAAAGTTGGGAAGAATGTTTGCCTTTTGTTGAGTTTGCTTATAATAGAACTGTGCATTCGACTACTACTTTTTCTCCTTTTGAAATTGTTTATGGTTTTAATCCACTAACTCCTATGGACTTAATTCCTTTATGTTTTGAAGAAAGGGTAAGTTTAGATGGTGAAAAGAAGGCAAAGATGGTGAGAGAACTCTATGAGGGAGTTCGACTACAAATAGAGAAAAAGAACAGACTTTACGCTTCTAAAGCAAATAAGGGACGTAAACTGGCTGTTTTCCAACCCGATGATTGGGTTTGGGTACACATGTGTAAGGAACGATTTCCTAACCAAAGAAAATCAAAATTACAGCCTCGTGGTGATGGTCCATTTCAGGTTTTAGAGAGAATCAATGACAACGCATACAAATTGACCTTCCAGGTGAGTATAGTGTTAGTGCTACCTTTAATGTTGCTGATCTTACATTGTTTGACACAGATTTTGATTCGAGGTCGAATCCTTTCGAGGAGAGAGGGGATGATGCGGACCAGCCCAGAAACACCAGCAAGGACCCATTACATGTTCCAAATGGACCAATGACTCGGTCCAAGACAAAGACATTGAAAGACGCATTGAATGCATTGGTTTTAAAGGTTTCCATCAAGTCAGAATTGGAAGGTCCATTGGAGTATCAAGAGGAGATCCTAGTACATCTTATCCATGTGCAAGAGGGGTCCAAGACAACCTTATTTGGGCCATGAGATGAGGGCTTTATTTTATTTTGTTAGCTACAGTCCAAGGCTTGTTTCGGCTTAATTCATACTTTGTTTTAAGCTAGGATCCAAGGCTTGTTTGGATTAAGTTATGGGCTTTTCATTTTAGGGTTTTTGGCCAGTTTTGAGTGGACCTCATATAAGTCCACATAAAGGGTCCATTAGGGTTAACTTTTTAAGAACTATTTAAACTCATGTAGGCCAAAATTTCGGCAGCTTTGATGATTATTATTCTGAATTTTTCAGTTTTAACGTGTGAGAGTGATTCTTGCATTCTTCAGTTCTTGAACGAACTGAATCTGACTTATCGAAGATTAACTGGCTTCGTGGCGTCATTCTACTCATTCCAATAGTGTTGGTGCCTTGGGGCAGGTTTCCATTGTGTCACACTCCTATCAGACCTATTTCGGCTTTCCGGGATTAGATCTCAATCTTGATTGTGGGTTGCGTGACCACGTGATCACGAGGTTCGCATCACATTCACCATAAACCCATAGGTTTGTTAAATGTTAATGGTTTTTATGATAAGTTGTTGTCTTTTCTTGATCATGCTGTGGAACATGAATTTCTAACATCTTCAGCACGACATACCATAATCTCTACTGCTACTGCTGAACAATTGATTGACCAACTACAATCTTTCATCCCTGTAATTAATCCCTCAATGAGTCACATAAATTGGTCAACTAAGGAAAGCCGTAAAAAGATTAGATTGGATTTGAGCCTGCGTTTGTAAATATTTGCGTCTTTTGGTTTTATTATTGTGTTTTGTTATTTGTTATATTTGTTTAAGTGTGTTTCAGGTTTGTCAGTGTTCGCTATGTCAAGTGATGTCTTCTATACTCTATCTTTCTACCTTAAGACATTCAGGACAATGTCTCATTTTGGTTGGGGGGAAAGGGTAGTAGTTGATATATAAAAAAACTATGTTTTCTATTTCATAAACTATTTGCAAAACTATTATTACTAGGATGGCAGAGTAAAAGGAGTTCTTTTGTTAAAATGACTATTGAGACGCATCTTAGTAAACATTCTTAACAAAGTCTATCAGAATACTTCTACGTATCAGTATCTGCAACCCGAGTTACTAAGCTCGTAGGGGTGTCTCAACACTTAATGTCCTAAGACCAACTAGGCTAGGAGTCATTAGCCGAAAGCTCGTTACATGGGTTAAATATGCATTGTGTTTTAAGTTATGTGTGTGTGTGTATGTGTCTATATATATATATATAATAATAATAATAATAATAATAATAATCCTAACCCAAGGAAGTTAACCTTAAACATTAGAGCAAAAATTTGTTTTTCTTCCAAGTAAAGCCCCATAACTATATGTTGATATTTTGAGCACAAAAGAAAGGTTTAGTAATATCTTGTTTAAGAGGTATTGAGCAGATACATGCATTTAATGAGAGTTTGTTTATCTGGATAGATTAATGGAAGTTGAATGATGAATGCCTTGCTTTATGGAATTTGCAAATTATTTTTCTGTTTTAACGCTTTGATTACTAGGGACTAGTAATAAGCTGGTTGGGGGGTGTGATTAGTACTTAAAAGTGCATATTTATCAAGGTTTTATATCATCATTTTGCACTTAAAGTATCAATAACTCCTTAACTAAAACATGTTTTATAATAACAAGTCTAATACTATAAAATGCCTTAATATATGGTAAATGTACATATTAAATGTAGGCCTATCACATAAATCAAAGGATTGATTGATGAGTTCAAGTATGGAAATTGAAAGGACAAAGAGAGGGCCAAACTTAAAAAAGAGATGTTGGTGCAGTCCAAACTGGAACACTGTTCTGGAATTAGGTCATATCTTGAGTTCTAGATGTCAAAATGATCTCAAATGTTTACTAAATTCAGTAAGACATAGGCCTACAACTTTTATGTGGACACCAAGATCTAAGAAGGTCGTTTGCAAGTCCAAATTATAGCAACAACGGAGAAGTTCGAATCTGTCCTGCAGCCCGAACATTGTTCAGTGTTTGGCCCATATCTGGAGTTCTAGAAGTCCAAATGACCTCCATTTTTTTTCCTAGAAAGCTGACTCGATTTTCTACAACTTTCATGTTTTCAAGTGGCCCCAGTTCTGATGCTAGCAATTTTGTTTTATTAAAACAAGAAGGATTTTCACAAAGTCAAGCGTTGGCCACCCACTCAACAATTAGTCATCAAATCAATAATTCCGAATTTTGGCCTATAAAAGGAGGCATTTTCCATCTATTTAGGGGCTTGGTTGTTCAGATCAAGAGCTTGCTCTTCCTCTCTCTCTTTTTATTTTTTTTAATTCTTAAGTTTTGCTTTCATTAATATCTTGTTTATGCGTTTCATTTCATTTCCTTTACTTAGTTAACTTGTATCTTATTTATGTTCTTGTTTTGTTTATTTATGTTTCTCTTCTTCATTATGTTTAGCTAAGTTTATTATGTCAAGGTGAAAAGGTTACACTAATGGTGTAAGAATAAGTATAGTGTAAACTCAACATGGACCTTAATGTTTAATATTAACATGTCTTATCTTTTTATCTTACTAATTCTTAATATTAACATGTCTTAATAACATGTTAATCTAGATTTGTGTTGTATAACACTTGGTACAACAAATGCTTGGCACTCTCATAGCCCAACTGCATGGTATTACCTACACCTGTGCTATGAAAGGAACTTGATTTGTTGTTAACATAAGTTAGCATCATGAATTCCTGACAATATTTAAAAGTTTGGTGTTACTTAAATAAGATAATTAATATGATCATGTTAATAATTTATAATGAGCTATTAATGACAAATCATCCGATTGGAACCTCCTTCGTGTGTGGTTTCCAAGTTGAGTAATAAGAGTTTATACTATACTTGTTTGAAATACCATTAGTGGATCCTCTAACCTTGACATTTATTATTATCATTGTTTAATCCTTAGAGTAATCTTCCATCTCAAAGTTCTTATTAATTTCTTCCTCTTTTGTTTTACTACTACTACTACTATTATTATTATTTATATTCTTGTTATATTTTATGTACGTTAAGTATGCTCTGTGTTTGATCAAGGATTCTGACATTGTTGGTCTTGCCAGATTCCTTATTCATCCTAGCTACAAAAGGAAAGAAGGGCTGGTGGTATTTAATGATAGATTGGTTATTTTATTATTTTCTTTAATATTTGGGCTTAATCAAAACTTTGTTTTGAGATAGGGTCAAAGGCTTGCTTGGATCAGGTTATGGGCTTTTTAGTTTAGGGTTTTGGGCCAGTTTTGAGTGGACCTCATATAAGTCCACATAAGAGGTCCATTAGGGTTAATTTTTCAAGAACTATTTAAACTCGTGTAAGCCAAAATTTCGGCAGCTTTGATGATCATTATTCTGAATTTTTTAGTTTTAACGTGTGAGAGCGATTCTTGCATTCTTCAGTTCTTGAACGAACTGAATCTGACTTATCGAAGATTAACTAGCGTCGTGGAGTCATTCTACTCATTCCAATAGTGTTGGTGCCTTAGGGCAGGTTTCCATTGTGTCACACTCCTATCAGACCTATTTCGGCTTTCCGGGATCAGATCTTAATCTTGATTGTGGGTTGCGTGACCACGAAGTTCGCATCAATTGGTATCTGAGCTAGGCTCCCAAACAAGGTCATATCATTATGTTATTTTCCTTCTTTTTTTTTAGTGTGCCCTCAAGTTTTCAATGTTTGGGTCCATCTTCTTGTTCTTCATGTCTGCGTCATCTAAGCACATAAAAAATAAATTATAATTCATATTGTTACTGTATCTAATCATATCAGTATATAAAAACAATAAGGGGATTCCGAAGGCTTAAACAAGAGGCTACTGAAGCCGCTACTAATTGTATTCAATATTCGAGGGCGAATCTTCTTGAAGAGGGAGGGAATGATACGGTTCAGCCCAATGATACGACCCAAGTAAGGTCAGATTAAGATTTTGACATAAAAAGCGCAAAATCCAGGTTTACGGCAACAGTCATAATTCGCAATCCGACTGTTGGATCGGGCTAATATTTTATGTGGACTCTCCAAACATGTTTTACTACCTTGGGTTAAAAATTCAGGTCAATTGGAGTTCGGGAAGGAGCCGCAATACTGGTCAACGGAGGCAAAGAGGGATTAGTTGAAATTTTAAGGAACATTCAATTTTTGCTGCAGAAACACAACTCTTGGTGAACCATAACCAAAACACCTCGGAATGAGTTTAAACTTCATATTTAGTCTATTAGGGGTGAGATCGCATCATATGTAAAATTTGGGCTTCTTCTGATATTGTTTTCTTGAGATTTTAATTCGAGGTTCAATTTTGCCGCAGAAACACTACTATTAGTGAACCATAAGCAAACCACCTTAGAATCAATTGAAACTTCAAATTATGAGTATTGGGAATGAGATCGCACAATATACTAAATGTGGGCTTGTTTTGATATCGTCTTCTGGATGTTTTAATTGGAGGTTCAATTCTGCCGCAGACAGAATTATACAAGGAGTTTGGGTACCTAGAGATAAGCGAACGACCTATAAATTAAGTTTTGGTGTTTTCATAGTATTGTAATACTACATATTAAATTCGAAGTCATTTGGATATCGGTTTCTTTAGGTTCCTGAATTGGTTCTTGTTTTGTCGTAACGGGTCTGTTTGGTGTTATCTTTCAAAACTTGTTTTGTTTATGTTGATTTCGTTCCTTCCATTATACCATCATCATGTTTTGATATTTGCCTATTGTTTGAGTCATTCTCATCACTTTTGCCTTTTGTTTGTTTTCTTTGCGATAAGTTCTGGTCCAAACGAAAGACAGATTCGTAATCTCGAATCTAAATCAGTGTTCTTCCTGTTATCAACTCTATTCTTTTCGTCGTCTTCTTACTCCCCCCCTATCCGTGTCATGTATTCACCAAGGGAGACGGAACAGAGGAGGATTGTAGATCAACGATGCGAAAAACTTTGCCATGGTTTGGGGGTTGTAGAACGAGAAGTTGATAAGTGTAGAAGATTATTCCATGATCTTCAAGCTTCATGGGAAAAGGAGGTAAAGCACCAAAAGGATGAAAGACGAAGGAGAGTTGTTGTGCTTATCATTCAAAAGCATGTACGCAAGTGGTTAGTACGGCGTGCTTCTTTGAAATTCTTGTCAGTCACTATTTCTATACACTGTTGTTGGAGAAAGGTGTGTTAGAAATAAGGGGATTCCGAAGGCTTAAACAAGAGGCTGCTGAAGCCGCTACTAATCGTATTCAATATTCGAGGGCGAATCTTCTTGAAGAGGGAGGGAATGATACGGTTCAGCCCCATGATTCAACCCAAGTAAGGTCAGATTAAGATTTTGACGTAAAAAGCGCAACAATCCAGGTTTACGGCAACAATCATAATTCCCAATCCGAACGTTGGATCGGGCTAATATTTTATGTGAACTCTCCAAAAATGTTTTACTACCTTGGTTTAAAAATTCAGGTCAATAAGAGTTCGGGAAGGAGCCGCAATACTGGTCAACGGAGGCAAAGAGGGATTAGTTGAAATTTTAAGGAACATTCAATTTTTGCCGCAGAAACACAACTCTTGGTGAACCATAACCAAAACACCTCGGAATGAGTTTAAACTTCATATTTAGTCTATTAGGGGTGAGATCGCATCATATGTAAAATTTGGGCTTATTCTGATATTGTTTTCTTGAGGTTTTAAGTCGAGGTTCAATTCTGCCGTAGAAACACTACTATTAGTGAACCATAACCAAACCACCTTAGAATCAATTGAAACTTCAAATTATGAGTATTGGGGATTAGATCGTACCATATAGTAAATGTGGGCTTGTTTTGATATCATCTTCTGGATGTTTTAATTAGAGGTTCAATTCTGCCGAAAACCTATCATACAAGGAGTTTGGGTACCTAAAGGTAAGAGAACGACCTATAAATTGAGTTTATGTGTTTTCATATTATTATAATACTACATATGGAATTAAGCCTCCAGCAACGTTTTCTACATGTTCAACAGAAGATCGTCATTCTCAGGTCAGTTTCGGTATAATTGAGATCTGCGGAGATCCAACCGTTAAACTGTGCTGATTTTTGAATATGTTATACATAGCATGTGTATCTACCTTTGAATCATTGGGATTTTTGACCGAAAGGATCGTTGTTCCAATCAAAGTGCTGGTCGCTTATTAGTGCTTCTTGGACTGAGTTTTTATCCTTAGAACGTTCTATCTAGTATTTGTATGCTGCCAAATTGTCTTTGTGTTCTGCTGTCGAATTTGTTCCAATGATTAGCTCTGACATTGAACAACACAATGGAGTTAAATCTGGACATACCTTACAATTAGAGCTCCAAGATATGCTAAATAGTCATGACATGAATCCTGTGTTGGGTTCTAAAGTTGATGAGTTGAAGGTTGGGTCTAAGCAACAAGATCAGCTACACCTTAGCCCCAAATTGAATTTTTTAAATGCTTTGAAGGGCTCTGATGTTGATGACAATAAGGGTAGGATGTCCCTTAATATGAATCCAGTTCATAATTTGCATTTTGCTCCCCCCGCAATTACTGATGGTCGTGTGACAGTAGCTCCTCCACTTGATGTGTTTGAGGATGGCTGTGAACATTGGAAATCCACCCTAGTTGGTCATTTCGTAGGTTAGAAATTACCTTATCCTGTTGTTAATTCTATTGCCAAAAGAATATGGGGCTCCCACGGTCTATCCGAAGTCTTATCTTCTGATAATGGTTTCTTCCTCTTCACTTTTGATTCTGTCGATCGCGCCATTAATGTTCTGGAAAGAGCCCCATGGCACATGGCTAACATACCTTTTTTTTTGGTAAGCTGACTTATGTATTAAAAGAAAATGATACAAATAATATAATGGGCATACCCAAGATTTACAATGTGAACAAAAACAAAAACCAACAAATGGCTACATGCTAGCCACATAACAAAACAAAAACTTAGACCAACTAGATATGCTAGGGGTACAAAAACAACCAGCTAAACTTTTTTTTTTTGGTAAGCTGACTTATGTATTAAAAGAAAAAGATACAAAGAATATAATGGGCATACCCAAGATTTACAATGTGGACAGAAACGAAAACCAACAAATGGCTACAGGCTAGCCACATAACAAAACAAAAACTTAGACCAACTAGATATGCTAGGGGTACAAAAACAACCAGCTAAACATCAAATTAAGAGTCCATGTTATTAACCCTCCAAAGTCTTTGGATCCTTATGTTTTCATCTGTTTGTTGAACATTCATAATCAAAATAAGCTTATCGCGAATGATACATTCGATTTGAACAAAAACCAAATTCGAAGCTTTAGACACATCTGCAAAGATCCTTGCGTTCCGTTCTTGCCAGATACCATGGCTAACAGACCTTTGGTGCTTAAACGTTGGCATCCGAACATGCAATTTTTGAAAGATGATCTGGGGCAGAGTTCTGATATGGGTTAAGCTCTATAATGTTCCTCTCGAGTATTGGCTGTTAAGGGGTTGAGTTGTGTAGCGAGTGCTATTAGGGTTTCCCTTCATGCTGACCTTACTACACTGTTGCGTAAAAGGCTTAGCTACGCAAGAGTTTGCGTTGAGATAGATGCTTCGAAGACGCTGGTTAAGGAATACGACCTTCGCTGTCCAAATGGGTTATTCATAACAATCTCATCTGATTACGAATGGATACCTTCAAGGTGAAATAATTGCAATGTCTTTGGACATACCACAACGATATGTGCTACCAGTAAAGTTGATGATCATATAATGGGGGTAGAGGGCAAAAGGAAAATAGGAGCTGTGAACTCTAAACCTGCAGATAATAAGCAGAATCAGTTTCAATGGCAGGTAGTTGTTAAACGAAATAAGGGTTTTACGATTGGTGAGAATGATCGTTTGGCATCTAAATAGCTTAATTGTAATGAGAATGGTTGTTTAACACCTGCTTTACATATTTCTGATTGTAATACGAGTGATAATGCAACATCAGATGTGCCCAATACTGGTTATTATAAAGATGAAAATCCTACCTCTCCTCTTGTTTTGAAGAGTTTACGAGCAGACATTGTGCTGGAGGAAGGGGCTGAATGTACTTCTTTAGATCAAAATGTAGCTGTCTGTAATTCAATTGCTTGTGCAACCATGAATCCTGTTAGTCATGAGGTGAATGTTGATATTGGAGCTATGGGAGGTGAAACAGCTAAGCAAGACGTTGATAAGGAGTCGACGTCACTGATCCCAACAAGTCCGCAAAGTTCGAATTCTTCTGACGGGGAAACTATTATTAATCAGTTAGCTAGTAAGGCTAGAGACTCTCTAGAGAAAAAGAAAAGGGGTTCTCTAGGCTATTCAAAGAAGAATAAGAAATCTGGCTCCTCGAGGGGGGGCAAGTCAAGGTAATCAGTGTGTTGCTGTTTGGTACTCCTCTCTATTTTCCTATGAATATTGGATGTTGAAATGCTAGAGGTTTGAATGATCCCATAAAGCATTCATAATTGAGTCAGCTCATCCATCAAGAGAGGATGGTTTTTTTTTTTTGGTTTGGTTGAAACTCGGGTTAGAGACAGGAATAAAGATAATGTTTCGCAACTTCTTCTGCGTAATTGGTCCTTCTTGTATAATTATGATTTCTCTTGTTGTGGTCGTATTTGGGTTTGTTGGAATGCTGATTTGGTGAAGGTGGATGTCCTGGGAACGTCAGACCAGGCTATTCATGTTTCTGTCATGATATTAGCTGCCAATATCTGTTTCAATACTTCAATCATTTACGGAGACAATAATGCATCCTTACGTGAGGCTTTATGGTCTAATATAGTGAGTCGTAGTGATGGATGGGAGTCAACCCCGTGGATTCTTATGGGCGACTTTAATGCTATCCGCAACCAGTCAGAGAGGTTAGGAGGGTCTACTACGTGGGCTGGTCATATGGACAGATTGGACACATGTATACGTGAAGCGAAAGTGGATGATCTTCGGTATTCAGGTATGCATTATACTTGGACGGACCAATGTCCTGAGAATCTGATTATGCGGGAACTAGATAGAGTGCTTGTGAATGAGAAGTGGAATCTGACCTTTCCATTGTCAGAAGCTAGATTTTTGCCTTCTGGGATGTCAGACCATTCTCCCATGGTGGTAAAATTTGGTGGCAATGATGAGAACATAAAGAAACCATTCAGATTCTTCGATATGTGGATGGATCATGAAGAGTTCATGCCCGTGGTGAAGAAAGTATGGGATCAGAATTCGGGGGGTTGTCCAATGTATCAGTTGTGTTGCAAACTTAGAAAGCTAAAGCAGGAATTGAAACTTTTCAATAAGACTCACTTCTCCAACATTTCTGATAGAGTTAAAGATGCAAAAGACAAAATGGATAAGGCTCAACAGGCTATGCATACAACACATGGGAATCCAACTTTGTGCATGCGAGAAAGGGATGTTGTTCGTAACCATGCTTCTACCATCAGGGCTGAAGAGAGTTTTTTCAAACAAAAGGCAAGGATACAATGACTTAGTTTGGGGGATCAGAATACTAGCTACTTCCATAAATCAGTAAATGGAAGACATAATCGAAATAAGCTTCTCTCCGTTACAAGGGAGGATGGGGAAGTCGTTGAAGGGCACGAGGCAGTCAAATCAGAAGTAATTGCATACTTTCAGCGTGTGTTGGGAGCATAGTTATCAGACCCGACCCGGTAGTTGACCCGGTGAAATGAATGGGTCACGGGTCTTATGGGTTGACCTGGGTCAAGCCGGGTCAAGAACAAAAACACATATTAATATGATTTTTTTAACATAAAATATCACATTAATATATATACTAGCATAATTAACAAGAAAATATCACATTAACATATGTACTAGCATAATTAATTAACATTAATAGATTAGAAAGTGCATTTATCTTCAAATAAACAAACATTTAACATAATTTAAAGATAAGGATAATAAAATAACAAGTTCTAGAGATATATAATTCAACATAATAAATATAAGGTGACAACATTCAACTCTAGTTTGCATTATAATCCATAAATCAACATTTTAACTCCATTTTGCATTAGAATCCATAAATCAACATCTTCAGCTGCATAAAGAAAACAAAAGATTTTAGAATATGTTGAACACTTAACACTAATATAATTAAAAAAAGAAAAAAAGAATGGTAAAGTACAAGACCTCATTGGAATAACCATATTTTTTCTACACAACATCTTTACTTTGGTTGAATATAGGCATTGGCTTCTTCAATGTCCATAGGAGCAAAATTTGAATCAAATACCAATGGAATTGAGCCAACCTCATTAATGCCTATTGAAACATCATCATGCTCTTGTGTATCTTCATCATCACAGTCATCTTCAATCTCATTTATATTTATCAAATCTACAATTGAAACATACTTAATCAATAAAAATGATAATCATGACACAAAGTGAAAGATCAAATATTCCATTACCTTCATTTAAAGTATCTTGAATAGTCATGGTTGATAAATCACGACGAAAGATCTCTACTTCTTCAGTTGTTAAAGATGATGGATCATCTTCTACTATCCAATTTTCAGTGTTAGAAAATGCCTCAAAAAATTAATTGGATCATAATTTTGTCCTTTCCAATAATTTCTACAAAATCAAAGTTAAGGTACACAATATAAGTATCAATGATGCTATGTAATAATATAAATAACTTTTGAAGAATTAGAGAAAAGAAAATACTTTTGTTTTAATCTCAGATTATAGTGGACATAAACTAGGTCATTAAGTCTGTGATGCTCCAATCGATTTCTCTTCTTAGAGTGGATGTGCTCAAAAATACTCTAATTCCTCTCACATCCTGAAGAACTACAAGTTTGACTCAAAACTCGTATAGCTAGCTTTTGGAGATTTGGAGCACAAGTTCCATACAACACCCACCATTCATCTATATACAAAATTAATAAGTTATATTATATCAAGATAATATTTTTAAATTACTTTGAATATGAAAATAATTACATACCTGGAGGTAAAAGGGTGCGATCATTTTTCGCAGACACTCTACCAAAGTCATGTTCTGCATTTCTAAACAACTTCATTTCACTTGTAAGCTTTCTTAGCAGAATTGCATTTCCATTTGCATACTTCTCAACAACATCTAGAAGTCCGGAAATGGTGTTTATATATCTATCCATTAGATTGACATCATACTGAAATCGAGGATTCAACCAAAATCTCGCTGCATAAAGCTTTCTATATGATTAGTACTTAAAAGTGCATGTTTATTAAGGTTTTATATCATCATTTTGCACTTGAAGTATCAATAACTCCTTAACTAAAGCATGTTTTATAATAACAAGTGTGATACTATAAAATGCCTTAATATATGGTAAATGTTTATCTTAAATCCAGGCTTATCACATAAATCAAAGGATTGATTGATGAATTCAACTATTGAAAATTTGAAGATAAAGAAGGGTGAAGCTTAGAAAAGAGATGTTGGTGCAGTCCAAACTGGAACACTATTAAGTACATAGGCCTACAACTTTATATGGATGGAAAGCTAAGACATAGGCCTACAACTTTCATGAGGAACCCAAGAATTAAAAAGGCCGTTGTGAAGTCCAAATTATTGGAACAACGAAGAAGTCCGAAGCTGTCCTGCAGCCCAGACACTATTTAGTGTTCAGCCCATATCTTGAGTTCTAGAAATCCAAATGACCTCATCTTTTTTTTTTGTTGGAAAGCTGAGACAATTTCCTAGAACATTCCTGAGGATTCTGGGCAAATTATGATGTTAGCAATGACGTTGTGTTCAGATAAGAAGATAAGAATTGTCACCAAGTCAAGATGTGGCCACCCACTCATCAATTAGTCAACAAATCAATAGTTCCAAATTTTGGCCTATAAAAGGAGGCACTTATCATGTATTGAGGCATCTTGGTTTCCAGATCAAGATCATGCTCTTGCTTTCTCTCTTTGTATTGCTTATGTGTTGCTTTCATTAATATCAAGTTTATGCACTTCCTTTCCTTTCCTTTGTTTAGTTAACTTCTTTCTCATTTATGTTCTTGTCTTGTTCATTTATGTTTCTTTATTTCATTATGTTTAGCTAAGTTAATTATGTCAAGGTGAAAAGGATACACTAATGGTGTAAGAATAAGTATAATATAAACTTAACATGGACCTTAATGTTGGATACTAACATGTTTTATATTTGTTTTTGTTCACTTTTAATACTTTGCTTGTTAAATGGTTAATCTAGATTTATGTTGTATAACACTTGGTACAACAAATACTTGGCACTTTCATAGCTCATACTGTATGGTATAACCGACACCTGAGCTATGAAAGAAACTTGATTTGTTGTTAACATAAGTTATAATCATGAATGCCTGCCAACATTTACAAGTATTAGCTTTATTCGAATAAGATAACTAATGTAATCATGTTAACAATTTATAATCTGATTGGAACCTCCTTTATGTGTGGTTTCTAATTGAGTAATAAGAGTTTATACTATACTTGTTTGAAATACCATTAGTGGATCCTCTAACCTTGACATTTGTTTTTATCATTGTTTAATCCTTACATCAACCTTACCTCTCAAAGCTCTCTTTATTATTATTATTATTATTATTATTATTATTATTATTTATATTCTGTTTATATTATATATCTCTTTGATCTTTTCATAAACTCAGTATATAGGCTGGAAACCTGTGACCCGATCTTTTAGATCATTCTCAGGTATAACAACGCCACGTACTGAGTATTGTTGTTGTTGTTGTTGTTGTTGTTGTCTTGTTATTTATAATTTATACAATTAACCTCTTTGTGGTTCGACCCTGGTCTTGCCGGGTTATTTATTACTTCGACACTCCTGCACTTGGGAGAAGACATCAATCTTTTGGTCGTGTCACTATACAATTGTCCATCCCATCTATTGTTAATGATGTCTATGAAAGGTTGCACCTTAGTTCTTTTCTTTTGAAATCTCCTCAACATTTCTTCCTTTGCAGAATGGATAGCCTCATATAAATATCCCATAGCAGGTCTATCATCACTATCAACAATTCGTAGAACTCGAACCAATGGTTCGGTCATTAGTACAATTGATGCACATTCTTCCCAAAATGTAGAGTTCAATACACTATCAACAAACCTTTTTCCTTTGCTATCTTTAGCATAAGCAGAGGAGACCCATTCTCTAGATGTCACCATAGCTCTCAAATTATCTTTGTGTACAAAAATGCTTTGCAAAGTTATGAAATTAGTAGCAAAGCGAGTAGGAGCAGGTCGAAGTATTTCTTTCCCTCCAGTGAACTTCCTCATCAAATATAGTGGATAACAATGATTATAAATATACTTTATAATACTAAAAGCATGATCAACAATAGAACAAACTAATTGTAGCTTACCAACATCTTGGAGTATGAGGTTGATGCAATGAGCAGCACATGGAGACCAAAATATTGAAGGAAATTCTTCCACCAACAACTTGCAAGCAGCAACATAATTAGAAGCATTATCAGTCACCATATGCACAATATTTTCAGGCCCAACAAATAAAACAACCTCTCTAAATAATTTATGCAACAACACAGCAGTCTTTGAGGCCTCTGATGCATCTACTATTTTTCAAAAAACAATTCCTTTAGGGCAATTGATGCGAACCTCGTGATCACGTGGTCACACAACCCACAATTAAGATTGAGATCAGATCCTGGAAAGCCGAAATAGGTCTGATAGGAGTGCGACACAATGGAAACCTGCCCCAAGGCACCTACACTATTGGAATGAGTAGAATGACGCCACGAAGCCAGTTAATCTTTGATAAGTCAGATTCAGTTCGTTCAAGAACTGAAGAATGCAAGAATCACTCTCACACGTTAAAACTGAAAAATTCAGAATAATAATCATCAAAGCTGCCAAAATTTTAGCCTACATGAGTTTAAATAGTTCTTGAAAAGTTAACCCTAATGGACCCTTTATGTGGACTTATATGAGGTCCACTCAAAACTGGCCCAAAACCCTAAAATGAAAAGCCCATAACTTAATCCAAACAAGCCTTGGATCCTAGCTTAAAACAAAGTATGAATTAAGCCCAAACAAGCCTTGGGCTGTAGCTAACAAAATAAAATAGAGCCCTTATCTCATAGCCCAAATAAGGTTGTATTGGACCCCTCTTGTACATGGATAAGATGTACTAGGATCTCCTCTTGATACTCTAATGGACCTTCCAATTCTGACTTGGTGGAAACCTTCAAAACCAATGCATTCAATGCGTCTTTCAATGTCTTTGTCTTAGACCGAGTCATTGGTCCATTTGGAACATGTAATAGGTCCTTGCTGGTGTTTCTGGGCTGGTCCGCATCATCCCCTCTCTCCTCGAAAGGATTCGACCTCGAATCAAAATCTGTGTCAAACAAAGTAAGATCAGCAACATTAAAGGTAGCACTAACACTACACTCACCTAGAAGGTCAATTTTGTATGCGTTGTCATTGATTCTCTCTAAAACCTGAAAAGGACCATCACCACGAGGCTGTAATTTTGATTTCCTTTGGTTAGGAAATCGTTCCTTACGCATGTGCACCCATACCCAATCATCGGGTTGGAAAACAACCAGTTTACGTCCCTTATTTGCTTTAGAAGCGTAAAGTCTGTTCTTTTTCTCTATTTGTAGTCGAACTCCCTCATGGAGTTCTCTCACCATCTTTGCCTTCTTTTCACCATCTAAACTTACCCTTTCTTCAAAAGGTAAAGGAATTAAGTCCATAGGAGTTAGTGGATTAAAACCATAAACAATTTCAAAAGGAGAAAAAGTAGTAGTTGAATGCACAGTTCTATTATAAGCAAACTCAACAAAAGGCAAACATTCTTCCCAACTTTTCAAATTCTTTTAAATTACAGCACGTAAAAGTTGGGATAATGTTCTATTCACTACTTCAGTTTGTCCATCTGTTTGAGGATGGCATGTTGTCGAAAATAAGAGTTTAGTTCCCAACTTTCCCCATAAGGTCTTCCAAAAGTAACTAAGAAACTTAACATCACGATCTGACACTATACTCTTAGGAATGCCATGCAAACGTACAATCTCTCTAAAGAACAAGTCTGCGATATGAGATGCATCATCTGTTTTATGGCATGCAATGAAATGCGCCATTTTAGAAAACCTATCAACCACAACAAAGATAGAGTCTCTACCTTTCTTTGACCTGGGTAAACCTAAAACAAAGTCCATAGAGATATCTACCCAAGGTTCAGTAGGCACAGGTAGTGGTGTATAGAGTCCATGCGGTTGTACTCTAGATTTTGCCTTTCTACAAGCAATGTACTGTTCACAAATTCGTTGCACATCTCTTTTCATTTTTGGCCAATAGAAATGCTCATGCAATACATCCAAGGTTTTCACAACCCCAAAGTGACCCATTAAACCACCCCCATGTGCTTCACGAACAAGCAATTCACGCAAAGAACTAGCAGGAACACACAATCTATTCTCTTTGAACAAATAACCATCCATCAAATAAAACTTACCGAAAGCCGAATGTCCACATGCATTATAAATCTCAGCAAAGTCAGAATCATTATCATACAATTCCTTCACATATTCAAAACCTAACAATCTAGTATTCATGGTGTGTAAAAGAACATACCTGCGCGATAGTGCATCAGCTACGATGTTCTCTTTCCCTTGCTTATACTTGATTACGTAAGGGAAAGTTTCAATGAATTCAACCCATTTTGCATGCCTCCTATTCAACTTACCTTGTCCTTTCAGATGTTTCAAGGACTCATGATCCGAATGGACTACGAACTCTTTTGGCCACAAGTAATGCTGCCATGTCTCAAGTGCTCTTACCAATGCATAGAGTTCTTTGTCGTAAGTTGGATAGTTCAAGGTTGCTCCACTTAACTTCTCACTGAAATACGCAATAGGTCTCTGATCCTGCATCAAAACAGCTCCTATTCCTATTCCAGACGCATCACATTCTATTTCAAATGCTTTCGTAAAGTCAGGTAAAGCCAAAACAGGTGCAGAACATAATTTGTCTTTCAAAAGAACAAAAGCCAACTCTTGTTCCTCCCCCCATCTAAACCCAACTGACTTTTTAACAACTTCATTCAAGGGCGCAACTATTGTGCTGAAATCTTTCACAAAACGCCTGTAAAAACTAGCTAACCCATGAAAACTCCTTACCTCACTTACCGATTTGGGTGTAGGCCAATCCCGGATGGCCTTAACTTTCTCCTCATACATCTCGATACCCTATGCAGTCACAACATAGCCAAGAAGCACAATTTTCTCCATGCAAAAGGCACACTTTTTAAGATTAGCGTACAATTTCTCACTATGCAACACACTAAGTACATTACGCAAATGATCAAGATGCTCACTTAAATTCTTGCTATATATCAAAATGTCATCAAAATACACAACCACAAACTTACCTATAAATGCACGCAACACATGATTCATTAAACGCATAAATGTACTAGGTGCATTTGTAAGTCCAAACGGCATTACTAACCATTCATACAAACCATGTTTAGTCTTAAATGCTGTTTTCCACTCATCACCTTCTTTCATCCTAATTTGATGGTACGCACTTTTCAAGTCAATTTTAGAGAAAATACAGGATCCATGTAACTCATCTAACATGTCATCAAGCCTAGGAATGGGATGTCTATACTTTACCGTTATGTTGTTGATGGCTCGACAATCAACACACATCCTCCATGTTCCATCCTTCTTTGGCACAAGTAGCACGGGTACAACACACGGGCTCATACTCTCACGAATGTAGCCCTTTTCCATCAGCTCATCAACTTGCCTTTGAAGCTCCTTTGTCTCCTCGGGATTGCTTCTATAGGCTGGTCGGTTAGGAATTGAAGCTCCGGGTACGAAATCAATCTGATGCTCTATCCCCCTCAATGGTGGTAGTCCGCTAGGAGTATCGTCGGGGAACACGTCATCAAATCCCTGCAACAAAGAAATAGCAATACTAGGCACAATATGATCAAGATCATTAGTATTAAAGTAAGCCTCTTTATACACAAGTAAAATCATTGGCTTGTTAGTGAAAAATGCAGATCTGACCTCACCCTCTCTAGCATAAAAATTGGGTTGTTTCTTTAGTTTTTCCACACAATTCTCATCACACTTGCTGACTTTCTTCACTCCTCTTGTTTTACCTCCACTCTCGGCCAAATTTGGGTGTTTTTGAGTTGTGGTCGAATGGGTTGTAGTGGTTTTGGTTCTAGCCGAATCTGATGGTCTTCTCTCCCCTTGTTCCTCACCTTGATTTTCTCTCCCCATTGCCTCATGCTCACTTTTTAGCTTTATTTGATCATCATACACCTGTTTGGGTGTAAGAGGTACAAGAGTGATGGTTTTACCATCCTTTACAATGGTATATCTATTTTTAACCCCATCATGAATTGCCTTCCTATCATATTGCCATGGTCTCCCCAACAAGATGTGACTTGCTTGCATTGCTACCACATCGCACAGAACTTCATCAACATATTTCCCAATCGAAAATGGAACCACAACCTGTTTAGTCACTTTCACTTCACCACTATCATTCAGCCATTGCAATCTATATGGTGTAGCATGCTTAACAGAACACAAATTCAGTTTACTAACAAGGGTGGTACTACAAACATTAACACAGCTTCCACTATCTATAATTAAACCACACACCTTGCTTTGTACATAACAACGTGTATGGAAGATGTTCTCCTTTTGTTGATTAGTATCATCTTCCTTTACCTGAACCTAAAGTGTTCGCCTTATAACCAAGGACTCCTCAACCGGTAATGCTAACTCATCCCCATCACTATCCTCCAATGGTGGCATGTCTTCACAATCAGATCTGTCACTTTCGGATTCCATATCACCATTATCTCTAATCATCATGATTCTCTTGTTTGGACACTCTGAAGCATAATGTCCATGTCCCTGACACCTGAAACATTTAACATCACGAGTACGTTTAGGATGAGTTTCAGATTTACCTTTGGCATTAGTAGGGACATCAACTTTAGCCTTTGGTGGTTCAGTTCTAGATGGGCCAAAGGATCTTGGCCGGACAGTACCCTCTCTCTTTAGATTCGGCTTCCAAGATGATGACGAACCTGAATTAAACGATGGCCGAGCATGCCCCTTCCTAAGTTGTCTCTCCACCTTCGTCGCCATGTGAACCATGTCCTCTAGCTCCACATAGTGTTGTAGCTCAACCACATTAGCAATGTCCCGATTCAACCCATTAAGAAATCTAGCCATGGTGGCTTCTCTATCCTCAACAACATTAGCCCGAATCATTGCTATCTCCATCTCTTTGTGATATTCATCTACTGTCTTATAACCTTGATTCAGACCTTGGAGCTTTAAATATAAGTCTCTGTAATAGTGGTTCGGCACAAATCATCTCCTCATTAAGACTTTCATCTCCCCCCAAGTCTGAACGGGTCGCTCGCCATTCCTCCTTCTACTGATCACAATCTGATCCCACCAAATCAATGCATACTCCGTAAACTCAATTATCACTAATTTTACCTTTTTTTGTTCAGAATAGCTATGGCAATCAAAAATCCAATCCACCTTTTTCTCCCACTCCAAATAAGCCTCAAGATCGTTTTTACCTTGAAAGCTAGGAATTTTCAATTTAATGGTGTCCAAGTCCCCATCCATATCTTCATAAGTGCTCATGCCACGAAAATTCACATTCCTCCTAGCCCTGTTCGGTCCAGACCTGATTCCTTGGCCAGCTGATGCAAACTCAAAGTCATCTTCACCTCCATCTGCGTTTTCATCAACAAACTCTTCAAAATCAGATCTGACATTCCGTGCGGCCATACGGACCGTATTTCCCCGGCGATCAGCCCCACTATTCTGTTGCTTAATCGAATTTACCTCATCTTTCATATCCTTGTACGTCCTAGACAACAGCTCAAGTTGCTGGCCTATGGATCGCAATTGGAAAGCTACGTCAACGTTTTGTGTAGCTGATTTGTTGTTTTCAGACATTCTTTGAATCTGAAAAATTTGGTTAGTAGCACAAAATATATCCTCACACCTCTTATCACACAAAACAAAAATTAAGGCTTTTCACTCTATTAAGCTCTCTACGCCTTTTACCTCACAACTTGCTTTCTTTTAGTTCTTTAGGAACTGAAATCAAAAATCAAAGTCAATAGCCTTCGCAGCGCACTCTAAATATAATTTTCAGACTCAAGAATCAATAAATATACTGAAAACAAAGCAAAACAAAACTAGGATTACGATTTTGCGAGTAGCAATGCAAATTCGTACGAATTGTGGACGAAACGAAGACACGAAATAAAACAAACGCGAATGTTAAGAAAACAATTACTTGACTCCTAGATAATCCAAATATAGCAGAAACAAAAATATTTGGACAAAACTAAACAGCAAAGATCATGTTTTGAAACTTGAGGCAAATCTAACCTATTAAGCAATTTTACGTAACAGAATTGAAACCCAGACCAAACGATCTCGAAATGACCTCAAATTCAATATTTAGTATTACAATACTATGAAAACACCAAAAATCAATTTATAGGTCGTTCTATAATGTCTAGGTACCCAAACCCCTTGTATGATCAGTTTGCGGCAGAATTGAACCTCCAATTAAAACCTCCAGAAGCCGATATCAAAATAATCCCAAATTTAATATGTGGTGCAATCGCATACCCAATACTCAGAATATGAAGTTTCAATAGATTCCAAGGTGTTTTACCTAGGGTTCACTAAGAGTAGTGTTTTGCGGCAGAATTGAAACTCGAATTAAAACCTCAAGCAAATAATATCAGAATAAGCCCAACTTTGATATATCATGCGATCCCACCCCCAATAGACTGAATATGAAGTTTAAATTGATTCCGAGGTGGTTTGCTTATGGTTCACCAAGATTTGTGTTTCTGCGACAAAAATTGAATTATCCTTCAAATTTCAACTAATCACTCTTTTCTCTATTTCTTTCTGATTTTTTTTTCTTTTTAACAAACTGATATGATTAGAGACAGTAACAAGATGAAATATAAACTTTTTTTTTTTTGCTTAGATGACACAGACACGAAGAACAAGAAGATGGATGCAAACACTGAAAAACTTAAGGGATACTAAAAAAAACGAAAATAACAGAATGATATGACCTTGTTTCGGAGCCTAGCTCTGATACCAACTGATGCGAACCTCGTGATCACGCAACCCACAATTAAGATTGAGATCTGATCCCGGAAAGCCGAAATAGGTCTGATAGGAGTGTGAGACAATGGAAACCTGCCCCAAGGCACCTACACTATTGGAATGAGCAGAATGACGCCACGAAGCCAGTTAATCTTCGATAAGTCAGATTCAGTTCGTTCAAGAACTGAAGAATGCAAGAATCACTCTCACACGTTAAAACTGAAAAATTCAGAATAATAATCATCAAAGCTGTCGAAATTTTGGCCTACATGAGTTTAAATAGTTCTTGAAAAGTTAACCCTAATGGACCCTTTATGTGGACTTATATGAGGTCCACTCAAAACTGGCCCAAAACCCTAAAATGAAAAGCCAATAACTTAATCCAAACAAGCCTTGGATCCTAGCTTAAAACAAAGTATGAATTAAGCCCAAACAAGCCTTGGGCTGTAGCTAACAAAATAAAATAGAGCCCTTATCTCATGGTCCAAATAAGGTTGTATTGGACCCCTCTTGCACATGGATAAGATGTACTAGGATCTCCTCTTGATACTCTAATGGACCTTCCAATTCTGACTTGGTGGAAACCTTCAAAACCAATGCATTCAATGCGTCTTTCAATGACTTTGTCTTGGACCGAGTCATTGGTCCATTTGGAACATGTAATGGGTCCTTGTTGGTGTTTTTGGGCTGGTCCGCATCAGCAATATACTAAGAAATTAAGTAAAGTTCTCCTCTTTTGATATGTCCATCCATCAGCCATTAATGTACAACCGGTCTTCTTCCAAGTTTCTCGATAACTCTCAACAAAAATCTTCACTTCATCAACCGCCTTTGCTAGGTAATAACCACGAAGAGCATGCAAATTTGGTCCTTTATAACCAGGACCCACGGCTGTTATACCATCTATAGCATGTTGATACTAAATAGAGTTTGCAGCATTGAATGGTGCACATACATCAATCATCCATTTTGCTATAGCAAGATCACATCGTTCGACAACTTCTTTGTTTTTCCAACAACTTTGGAGAGACTTTTGAGCACCATGAGTTGTTCTTGGAATAAAATATTCCCCTAATGTTATATTTTCTTTCTGTTTTCCACATCTTACAGACGATTGTTTAACAGCACCAGTGATTTTACTCTTTCCTTTATTGGCAACCTTCGGTGGTAACATTAGCTTCTTACCATCAACTTCAACATCATCATCGTCATCGTCATTATCATCATCATCACCTTTACAATCATCCTCTAATTGTCTAATCATCCTCTCCTCATGCTCTCTTTGTTTAGCGCTATACGGATTGAAATCTGCTTCCATTTCTCTAGCTCTCCTTTTCTTTTCAACATTCCCCTAAAGATTCAAAACCATTTGATGACGAACATCCAGAGGACATTTGCGGCATTGTTCCACTTCTCCTTTAGTTCCAGCTAAATGTTGCTTGAATCGATTAATGCCTCCACCCGCAAAAACTTTGGCACAATATAAGCATACTAATTTGGTTTTCTTACATCCCACACTAAGTTCAGGAGCTTCTCTGCAATGACCCCATGCCAAATCTGTTTTTCCTCTTATACCACTTGATGTTGATATGGAAATTGAAGGTTCAGATGATTGAGTGGTTGAAGGAGTGCTATTTGAAGTGCTACCATGTTGAGAAGCCATTTTACAAACCTATAGTAAATCAAATCAAACTAACATGATGAATAAAAAGGTTGCATGTGTTGGCTGCTTCTTACTTTTCTAATTGAGAATAGATATCACCATCTATATCTCTTCACAAAAGTCAACATTAAAATTGAACTACGATGTTGCTGTTGCTGCAAAGCTAAATCAGGTGCTCTATTTCGGTATGTATAACCCAACGAAAGCTCAAGCACATAATAAGGCAAGCATGAAAAATTGAACTACAATGATAAAAATTGAATGGTGATAAATTGCAAAAGCTTACCTCAACTAAATCAAGTCTTTTTGCTCGTTCCAGTCCAGTGCTTCACACAATGAGAGAACACTATGCCCTGCAAACATCCATAACTTTAACTGATTTCTATATGCAAGATTTCTTTAAACTTTGGCAAGCAATTCAACAGCATATCAGAGTCTACTAACAGCACACCCTAAAGGAGATGCAACTTCTGGCACCAAGAAATAAAAATGCAGACACAATTGAATACATCTAAAATGCTCTCTCACTGCCGCATATACCCACACTCACGGGTTAGCTGCCACAGCTTGTAAGAGCTGTTTCTCGTTGTTTTGCGGCACATCAACATATTTATCAATAGTCACAACATGCCTCTTCAACTGCAATACAATAAGGCAAAGCATACATGTTGAAAATAAAACACTACAAAAGTCAACATGCCAAGCAACCAAGAACATACACATGCATATGCAAGAGAAGAATCTGAACAAAACAAGCGCAAACGGGAAAAAATAAAGCTCACCTTTTCCTTATTGCAGGTCCCATCCTGTGCTCAATAGGGATAATCTTCCTCAGTATCAATCTCGTGGTTGTTTACGACAAATTGGAATGCATAGTCCATGAGTCCACCCTCACAACCACTATTGAAACTTCTATCACAGTCAACTAACTCTTGTTCCGAAAGGCTAACAAGAGATCCAGTGACAATAAGGAACGCAAGGATCTTTGCAGATGTGTCTAAAACTTCAAATTTGGTTTTTGATCAAATCGAATGTATCATTCGCGATAAGCTTGTTTTGATGAGGAATGTTCAACAAACAGATGAAAACATAAGGACCCAAAGACTTTGGAGGGTCAATAACATGGACTCTTAATTTGATGTTTAGCTGGTTGTTTTTGTACCCCTAACATATCTAGTTCGTCTAAGTTTTTGTTTTGTTATGTGGCTAGCCTGTAGCCATTTGTTGGTTTTCGTTTCTGTTCACATTGTAAATCTTGGGTATGCCCATTATATTCTTTGTATCATTTTCTTTTAATACACAAGTCAGCTTACCAAAAAAAAGAGATCCAGTGACAATATATCAATGGCTTCGACGGCTCTAGCAGCTGAGAACGACCAACAAGCACCTGGATAATACAGCAGCTGATTTAGTTCTAAAGTACATTAAGAAAAACTAAGTTCTGAAGTAACTGATGCAGTTTCCAAACCGAAAGGTTGTTCTGAAATACACTAAAACCAGCTGAATCTGCAATTCTATACCAAGATAAGGACATGCAGCAAATATTGTAGCATACATAATTTAGGGATGATAAAATAACTTGTAGCAAAATAGTAACTCATTTAAGCTAGAATAAAAGTTAGTGCTCGCAATCAACAATGGTGTAAATTAGTAGACTTTCAGTCAAAACACAAATATTTGCAGGATATTACAAAAAATCAATAGCAACAAAATATATGCAGATTGAAGCAGAAAGAGGACGCACCTGGAATCAAGCTTCTCTTTCAAGCGATTTGTTTCTTTCTTTGGGACCATTCGACCGATGCTTGCTCGACCAAACTCCTACAAGATGACAAGATCTAGCAATGGAATCAAGCTTCTCTTTCAAATTAAATTTGATTGTTCGAATGGCAAAGAAAGAAATTACGGTAAAAATTGAGCAGGTGACTTAGTATATATATTCCGGGTCTCACCTGGGTCAGGCCGGTTTTTTCCTTGCACCGGTCTTTTGTGTTGCCCGGCCTGGTTCAGGACCCGGGTCCCGGGTCGACCCGCCGGGCTGGGCCGGGTTTAATAACACTGGTTGGGAGTGAAACAGATGCCTAGGGTCTTGTAAGAGGAAGTGATGCAATCGGAAATTAATTGCAAACTGTCTTCGACACAACAGCATATACTAGCACAAGCAGTAACAAGGGAGGAGATTAAGCATGCTATGTTTAGTTTGAAAAACAACAAAGCCCCTGGTCCAGATGGCTTCAACGCAGGTTTCTTCAAAAGAATGTGGCATATAGTGGGGGAAGATGTAATCAAAGGTGTTAGCTCCTTCTTTCAGACTCGTAGAATGCTCAAAGAAATGAATGCTACATCCATTTCCCTTATCCCTAAAGTTGCTAATCCTACGAGGTTGACAGATTTTCATCCTATATCTTGCTGCAATACAGTATACAAATGCATCGCGAAGATTCTGGCTGGGAGAATGAAAGTTGTTTTGCCATCCTTAGTAGGTCCGTATCAGACAGCTTTTATCTCTGGACGGAGAATCAGCGACAATATTCTTTTGTCTCAGGAGCTAATGAAAGGCTATCATAAATCTACGGGTCCTGCTCATTGTGCTATGAAAGTAGATCTAATGAAGGCTTATGACTCGGTTCGGTGGGATTTCGTTGTTGTTACGTTAATAAAAATGGGATTCCCTAGAACAGTCATTGATTGGATCATGGTTTGTGTTACATCATGTCAATTCTCAATCAACATCAACGGTGAACTTGCAGATTACTTTCAAGGGGGGAGAGGGCTGAGACAAGGTGATCCATTATCCCTATATTTGTTTGTCCTATGCATGGAAATCCTATCAAGGCTGTTCTGCAGTATGAGTGCCAATCAAAACTTCAAGTTCCACTGGAGATGCAAGAAGGATAGAATTTCTCATCTTTTCTTTGCCGACAACTTGATGATATTCAGCAAAGGGGATGTACACTCAATTCGTATGATCAAAAATGTACTCACAGAGTTTCAAGATCTATCAGGTCTATATCCAAATCCAAACAAAAGTGACATCTTCTTGAGCGGTATGTTAGGTGTTGAGAGGGAACAGATTATCAGTATTCTTGGGTTTAGAGAGGGGGAGCTTCCTATGAAATATTTGGGAGTGCCTTTTATCTCGTCCAGACTAAAGGTTGTTGATTGTAAGGGCCTCGTGCATCAAATTACCGCTAAAGTTCGACATTGGACCTACAGAACACTCTCTTTCGCAGGGCGAGTACAACTGATTAACTCAGTTTTATTCTCCATCCAGGTCTATTGGGCATCTCTCTTCCTATTACCTGGGCAAGTAGTGAAAAATGTTGAGCAAATTATGAGATCCTTTCTTTGGTCAGGTTCAGATATGAGCACTACTAGGGCTAAAGTGGCTTGGGATCAGGTATGTCTTCCAAAAAAGGAGGGGGGGCTAGGCATGAAAAGGATAACAGAATGGAACAAGATTGCTTTGTTGAAACACATTTAGAACTTGTGCAATGACTCGAATGGCTCAATCTGGTCTACTTGGATCAGATCCAATCTCTTGCGAGGTAGGAATTTCTGGACAATCAAGGCGCAAGGAAGCTGCTCTTAGGCTTGGGGAAAGATTCTAAAGCTCAGATCCTTAGCATGGCCGAAGATGAACCACATCATCGGAGATGGAATGACAACCTCTCTATGGTTTGACAATTGGCATCCTAACAGCCCGCTCGCTGATACTTACGGTGAAAGATTCATCTATGATTCAGGTATGGAACACAACGCGAGAGTGAACGTGCTGATTAGTAACTTAGAATGGAGAATTCCTGTCACTCATGCTCTTGGCTGGCACCCCATTATAGAAGCTATTCCTTCCACCTCTACTCCTAAGGGGCAAAAAGATAAGATTGTTTGGTTGGATTCGCCAAATCAGAGTTTCTCGGTCAAAGGGTTGATTGGCATGACATTGTGTGGTTCAAGAATGTTGTCCCAAGACATGCATTTCTTCTATGGGTGGCTATCCAACGGAAACTCTCAACGCAGGATAGACTTCATCGGTTTGGTATACATGGTCCCAATAGGTGCTCTCTCTGTCTCCGCAACAATGAAGATCACAACCACTTGTTCTTTGAATGCTCCTATACGAAAGCATTATGGTGGAATGTTTGTCACAGATGCGACATTCCAAGAATGACAAAAAGCTTGGATGAATGGATTCGATGGGCCACTGTCACTTGGCATGGCAAAAGTTCCATCAACTTTTCTCGTAAACTCGGTTTCGCAGCTACAATGTATTGTATCTAGCAAGAACAAAACACAAGGATCTTTGCAGATGTGTCTAAAACTTCGAATTTGATTTTTGATCAAGTCGAATGTATCATTCGCGATAAGCTTGTTTTGATGAGGAACATTCAACAAACAGATGAAAACATAAGGATCCAAAGACTTTGGAGGGTCAATAACATGGACTTTTAATTTGATGTTTAGCTGGTTGTTTTTGTACCCCTAGCATATCTAGTTGGTCTAAGTTTTTGTTTTGTTATGTGGCTAGCCTGTAGCCATTGTTGGTTTCGTTTCTGTTCACATTGTAAATCTTGGGTATGCCCATTATATTCTTTGTATCATTTCTTTTAATACATAAGTTAGCTTACCAAACAAAAAAGTAATACTACATAATAAATTCGAGGTTCCTAAATTGGGTCTTGTTTTGTCGTAACGGGTCTGTTTGGTGTTATCTTTCAAAACTTGTTTTGTTTATGTTGATTTCGTTCCTGCCATTATACCATCATCATGTTTTGATATTTGGCTGTTGTTTGAGTCATTTTCATCGCTTTCGCCTTTTGTTTGTTTTTTTTCCGATAAGTTCTGGTCCAAACAAAAGACAGATTTGTAATCTCGAATCTAAATTAGTGTTCTTCCTGTTATCAACTCTATTCTTTTCGTCGTCTTCTTACTCCCCCCCTATCCGTGTCATGTATTCACCAAGGGAGACGGAACAGAGGAGGATTGTAGATCAATGATGCAAAAAACTAAGCCATGGTTTGGGGGTTGTAGAACAAGAAGTTGATGAGTGTAGAAGATTATTCCTTGATCTTCAAGCTTCATGGGAAAAGGAGGTACAACGCCAAAAGGATGAAAGACAAAGGAGAGTCGATGTGGTTATCATTCAAAAGCATGTACGCAAGTGGTTAGTACGCCGTGCTTCTTTGAAATTCTTGTCAGTCACTACTTCTATACACTGTTGTTGGAGAAAGGTGTTTTAGCAATAAGGGGATTCCGAAGGCTTAAACAAGAGGCTATTGAAGTCGCTACTAATCATATTCAATATTCGAGGGCGAATCTTCTTCAAGAGGGAGGGAATGATACGGTTCAGCCCCATGATACGACCCAAGTAAGGTCAGATTAAGATTTTGATGTAAAAAGCACAACAATCCAGGTTTACGACAACAGTCATAATTCCCAATCCGATCGTTGGATCCGGCTAATATTTTATGTGGACTTTCCAAACATGTTTTACTACCTTGGGTTAAAAATTCAAGCCAATCGGTGTTCGGGAAGGAGCCGCAATACTGGTCAACGGAGGCAAAGAGGGATTAGTTGAAATTTGAAGGATCATTCAATTTTTGCCGCAGAAACACAACTCTTGGTGAACCATAACCAAACCACCTCGGAATGAGTTTAAACTTAATATTTAGTCTATTAGGGGTGAGATCGCATCATATGTAAAATTTGGGCTTATTCTGATATTGTTTTCCTGAGGTTTTAATTCGAGGTTCAATTCTGCCGCAGAAACACTACTATTAGTGAACAATCAGCAAACCACCTTAGAATCAATTGAAACTTCATGTTATGTGTATTGGGGATGAGATCGCACAATATAGTAAACGTGGGCTTGTTTTGATATCGTCTTCTAGAGCTTTTAATTGGAGGTTCAATTCTGCCGCAAACCGATCATACAAGGAGTTTGGGTACCTAGAGATAAGAGAACGACCTATAAATTGAGTTTAGGTGTTTTCATAGTATAATAATAATACATATTATATTTGAGGTCATTTGGATATCGGTTTCTTTAGGTTCCTGAATTGGGTCTTGTTTTGTCGTAACGGGTCTGTTTGGTGTTATCTTTCAAAACTTGTTTTGTTTATGTTGATTTCGTTCTTGCCATTATACCGTCATCATGTTTTGATATTTGGCTGTTGTTTGAGTCATTTTCATCGCTTTCGCCTTTTGTTTGTTTTTTTTTCCAATAAGTTCTGGTCCAAACAAAAGACAAATTCATAATCTCGAATCTAAATCAGTGTTCTTCCTATTATCAACTCTATTCTTTTCGTCATCTTCTTGCTCCCCCCCTATCCGTGTCATGTATTCACCAAGGGAGACGGAACAGAGGAGGATTGTAGATCAACGATGCAAAAAACTAAGCCATGGTTTGGGGGTTGTAGAACGACAAGTTGATAAGTGTAGAAGATTATTCCATGATCTTCAAGCTTCATGGGAAAAGGAGGTACAACGCCAAAAGGATGAAAGAAGAAGGAGAGTCGTTGTGGTTATCATTCAAAAGCATGGACGCAAGTGGTTAGTACGGCGTGCTTGTTTGAAATGCTTGTCAGTGATACGATCCAGGAAAGGTCAAATTCGGATTTTGACGTAAAATGTGCAACTATCCAGTTTTACGGAAATAGTCCTAATTCTCAATCCTACCTTTGGATTAGGCTGAAATTTTACATGGAATCTCCTGACATGCTGTCCTACCTTGGGTTAAAATATCATGTCAATC
Source organism: Populus alba x Populus glandulosa (assembly GCA_033617975.1). Lineage (NCBI taxonomy): Eukaryota > Viridiplantae > Streptophyta > Magnoliopsida > Malpighiales > Salicaceae > Populus > Populus alba x Populus glandulosa. The sequence continues at coordinate 8,498,781 of CM066155.1, read as the reverse complement.
AGAGTTCGGCAAGGCATCAAAACACGGGTCAACAGAGGCTGTTCAAGTTTTGTTATTTACTTCCTTTTGACTTGTGGACTTCCTATTTGGCTAGGATTCTTTTCCTAAATGGATGTGGCAGCTTATTTTGGGAATCTCCTAACTCTACAAAGATCTTTAATGGGCTGCAACATAGTTTCCAAGTGGCAAGGATTCATAAATGTTTTAGAATCCTTTTCTTACAAGGATTCCTTATTCATCCTAGCTACAAAAAGGAAAGAAGATTTCAGAATTAATTCCACCTTCAGATTTGATTCTCCTAGCTTATATGGGACTTCTAAAAAGCAACAAATCTGATCCTATCATATTTAGGATATTAAATTCGGATTTATTTATTTTATTGTTATTTTCTTCCTAGTTTAGGGTTTATTTATGTTATTTGGGTTTAATTGTAAGTGGGCATCATATAAGTCCACATAAGGGGTCCAATAAGGTTTATTTAAGTCTAGAGTCAGTATAAATACAGGCATAACCAGACATATAAGTTAGAAAATTCAGATTAATAAAACTTCTTGTTTGTCGCACTTTGTGTGTGTGTGTTGGTGAGATAATCTCCCTTCCATGGTTCTCTAAAGAACTTAAAAACGACTTATCGAAGAACATCTGTCTTCGTGGCATCATCCTTATACTTCTCGTTCGCGAATCAATATTCGTTGGGTGGGGGTCTCCGTTTCCAATAGTGTTGGTGCCTAGGTACAAGTTACCTGATTTACTTGGCTTTCCGGGAATTGGTGTCTTTGTGTGTGGGTTGCGTGACCACGTGATCACGAGGTTCGCATCAGTCAGTCACTACTTCTATACACTGTTGTTGGAGAAAGGTGTTTTAGCAATAAGGGGATTCCGAAGGCTTAAACAAGAGGCTACTGAAGTCGCTACTAATCATATTCAATATTCGAGGGCGAATCTTCTTCAAGAGGGAGGGAATGATACGGTTCAGCCCCACGATACGACCCAAGTAAGGTCAGATTAAGATTTTGATGTAAAAAGCACAACAATCCAGGTTTACGGCAACATTCATAATTTCCAATCCGACCGTTGGATCGGGCTAATATTTTATGTGGACTCTCCAAACATGTTTTACTACCTTGTGTTAAACATTCACGTCAATCGGAGTTCGGGAAGGAGCTGCAATACTGGTCAACAGAGGCAAAGAGGGATTAGTTGAAATTTAAAGGATCATTCAATTTTTGCCGCAGAAACACAACTCTAGGTGAACCATAACCAAACCAACTCTAGAGCTTTTAATTGGAGGTTCAATTCTGCCGCAAACCGATCATACAAGGAGTTTGGGTACCTAGAGATAAGAGAACGACCTATAAATTGAGTTTAGGTGTTTTCATAGTATAATAATAATACATATTATATTTGAGGTCATTTGGATATCGGTTTCTTTAGGTTCCTGAATTGGGTCTTGTTTTGTCGTAACGGGTCTGTTTGGTGTTATCTTTCAAAACTTGTTTTGTTTATGTTGATTTCGTTCTTGCCATTATACCGTCATCATGTTTTGATATTTGGCTGTTGTTTGAGTCATTTTCATCGCTTTCGCCTTTTGTTTGTTTTTTTTCCGATAAGTTATGGTCCAAACAAAAGACAGATTCGTAATCTCGAATCTAAATCAGTGTTCTTCCTGTTATCAACTCTATTCTTTTCGTCGTCTTCTTGCTCCCCCCCCTATCCGTGTCATGTATTCACCAAGGGAGAGGGAACAGAAGAGGATTGTAGATCAACGATGCGAAAAACTAAGCCATGGTTTGGGGGTTGTAGAACGAGAAGTTGATAAGTGTAGAAGATTATTCCATGATCTTCAAACTTCATGGGAAAAAGAGGTACAACGCCAAAAGGATGAAAGACGAAGGAGAGTCGCTGTGGTTATCATTCAAAAGCATGTACGCAAGTGGTTAGTACGGCGTGCTTCTTTGAAATTCTTGTCAGTCACTACTTCTATACTTTGTTGTTGGAGAAAGGTGTGTTAGCAATAAGGGGATTCCGAAGGCTTAAACAAGAGGCTACTGAAGTTGCTACTAATCGTATTCAATATTCGAGGGCTAATCTTCTTGAAGAGGGAGGGAATGATACGGTTCAGCCCCATGATACGACCTGATGCGGATCAGCCCAACACCACGCATAATCATGCCAACGATCCATTGGAGGTGCCTATTGGGCCAATCACAAGAGCTAGGGCAAAGCAGCTTAAAGAAGCATTGAATGGGCTTGTTCAGAACTTATGGAGCAAGATGGACCTAGAAGGGCTTGGGACATTTAAGGAGCATGAAGGACAGAATCATTCAAAAAGGCATTCGATTGTTTCTGCCGCAAAAAACCTAAACAAAAGGAAATTGGACCAAATCAAGTCAGAATGAGCTCAAATTTGATTTTGTTATTACTGGAACCCTAAATCGCAGGTAATAACACCAAACAGACCCTCTCTCCTCGCTCTCTCTCCCTCTCTCTCTCTCCCTCTCTCTCTCTAATCTGTATTGTCTTTGATCTCCTTGGTTCACCGTTGGATCGTCACTATTTTTGAGTATGTTGTTCTTCACAACATGCTCTACATCTTGACCGAACGGATCATCATTTCAATCAATGAACTGTGAGGTACGGGACTTGTAATTCTGGGGTTGTCGAAGCTCGATCTCTTTGGTTCACCGTTGGATCGTCACCATATTTGAGTATGTTCTCCATCAGAACATGCTCTACATCTTGACCGAAGGGATCATCTTTTCAATCAATGAACTGAGAGATACTGGCCTCGTAATCATTGAGATAAGGTGAGTAGCTGCATCTTTTTCAGTGGGTTTTCTTTCTGGACTTCTAATACCAGCTATAAACATGAGAATCACTCAGTAGAGCTTTGCTATCTCTAGTAAATGTCTATTGCCATATTGTCTTCATGTTCTGGTGTGGAATCTGTTCCATTGGTTAGCTGTAACATTAAACAACAAAATGAAGTTAAGTCTGGACACAATTGAATACAACTCATTTGGAAGTTCATTTGCTTGCTGATTAGAGAGTGGTGTTGTTGAAGCTCGATCTCCTTTGTTCACTGTTGGATCGTCACCATCTTTTAGTATGTTGTTTTTCTGAACCTGCTATATATCTTGACCGAACGGATCGTTGTTCCAATCAAAGTTCTGGTAGATACTGGACTCGCAATTCTGTACCATATTGTCTTTGTGTTCTGCTATCGAATCTGTTCCAATGGTTAGCTCTGACATTGAACAACAAAATGCAGTTAAATCTGGACATACCTTACAATTAGAGCTCCATGATATGCTAATTAGTCACGACATGTTGAGTTCTAAAGTTGATGAGTTGAAGGTTGGGTCTAAGCAACAAGAACAGCTAAACCTTAGCCCCAAATTGAATTTTTTAAATGCTTTGAAGGGTTCTGATGTTGATGACAATAAGGGTAGGATGTCCCTTGATATGAATCCAGTCCGTAACTTGCATTTTGCTCCCCCCGCAATAACTAATGGTCGTGTGACAGTAGCTCCTCCACTTGATGTGTTTGAGGATGGCTGTGAACTTTGGAAATCCACTCTAGTTGGTCATTTCGTGGGTCAGAAATTACCCTATCCTGTTGTTAATTCTATTGCCAAAAGAATATGGGGCTCCCACGGTCTATCCGATGTTTTATCTTCTGATAATGGTTTCTTTCTCTTCACTTTTGATTCGGTCGATCGCGCCACTAATGTTCTGGAGAGAGCCCCATGGCACATGGCCAACAGACCTTTGGTGCTTAAACGTTGGCATCCGAACATGCAATTTTTGAAAGATGATCTGGATAGAGTTCCGGTATGGGTTAAGCTCTATAATGTTCCTCTCGAGTATTGGACTGTTAAGGGGTTGAGTTGTGTAGCGAGTGCTATTGGGGTTCCCCTTCATGCTGACCTCACTACATTATTGCGTAAAAGGCTTAGCTACGCAAGAGTTTGCGTTGAGATAGAAGCTTCGAAAACGCTGGTGAAGGAATACGACCTTCGCTGTCCAAATGGGTTATTCATAACAATTTCAGCGGATTATGAATGGATACCTTCAAGGTGCAATAATTGCAATGTCTTTGGACATACCACAGCGATATGTGCTACCAGTAAAGTTGATGATCGTACAATGGGGGCAGATGGAAAAAGGAAAATAGGAGTTGTGAACTCTAAACCTGCAGATAATAAGCAGAATCAGCTTCAATGGCAGGTAGTTGGTAAACGAAATAAGGGTGTTACGATTGGTGAGAATGATTGTTTGGCATCTAAAGAGCTTAATTGTAATGAGAATGGTTCTGTAGCATCTGCTTTACATATTGCTGATTGTCATACGAATGAAACTGCGACATCAGATGTGCCCAATGCTGGTTGTTATGAAGATGAAAATCCTACCTCTCCTCTTGTTTTGAAGAGTTTACGAGCAGACATGGTGCCGGAGGAAGGGGCTGCATGTACTTTTTTAGATCAAAGTTTAACCATCTGTAATACAATTGCTTATGCAACCATGAACCCTGTTAGTCATGAGGTGAATGTTGATATTGGAGCTATGGGAGCTGATACAGGTAAGGAAGACGAGGATAAGGAGTCGACGTCACTGATCCCAACAAGTCCGCAAAGTCCGATTTCTTCTGACGGGGAAACTTTTATTAATCAGTTAGCTAGCAAGGCTAGAGACTCTCTAGAGAAAAAGAAAACGGGTTCTCCAGGCTTTTCAAAGAAGAGTAAGAAATCTGGCTCCTCGAGGGGGGGCAAGTCAAGGTAATCAGTGTGTTGCTGTTTGGTACTCCTCTCTAATTCCCTATGATTATTGGATGTTGGAATGTTAGAGGTTTGAATGATCCCATAAAGCATTCAGAACTGCGTCAGCTCATCCATCAAGAGAGGATGGTTTTTTTTGGGTTGGTTGAAACTCGGGTTAGAGACAGGAATAAAGATAATGTTTCGCAACTTCTTCTGCGTAATTGGTCATTCTTGTATAATTATGATTTCTCTTGTCGTGGTCGTATTTGGGTTTGTTGGAATGCTGATTTGGTGAAGGTGGATGTTCTGGGAATGTCAGACCAGGCTATCCATGTTTCTGTTATGATATTAGCTACCAATATCTGTTTTAATGCTTCAATCATTTACGGAGACAATAATGCATCCTTACGTGAGGCTTTATGGTCTGATATTGTGAGTCGTAGTGATGGATGGGAGTCAACCCCATGGATTCTTATGGGCGACTTTAATGCTATCCGCAACCAGTCAGAGAGGTTAGGAGGGTCTTCTACGTGGGCTGGTCATATGGACAGATTGGAAACATGTATACGTGAAGCGAAAGTGGATGATCTTCGGTATTCAGGTATGCATTATACTTGGACGAACCAATGTCCTGAGAATATGATTATGCGGAAACTAGATAGAGTGCTTGTAAATGAGAAGTGGAATATGCACTTCCCATTGTCGGAAGCGAGATTCTTGCCTGCTGGTATGTCGGATCATTCTCCCATGGTGGTAAAAGTCACTGGCAATGTTCAGAACATAAAGAAACCATTCAGATTCTTCGATATGTGGATGGATCATGACGAGTTCATGCCCTTGGTGAAGAAAGTATGGGATCAGCATTCGGGAGGTTGTCCAATGTATCAGTTGTGTTGCAAACTAAGGAAGCTAAAGCAGGAACTTAAACAGTTCAATAAGACTCACTTCTCCAATATTTCCGATAGAGTCAAAGATGCAAAAGATCACATGGATAAGGCTCAACAAGCTCTGCATACAGCGCCTGAGAATCCAACATTGCGTATGCGAGAAAGAGATGCTGTTCGTAACTATGCTTCTACTGTCAGGGCGGAAGAGAGTTTTTTCAAACAAAAGGCAAGGATGCAATGGCTTAGCTTGGGGGATCAGAATACTAGCTACTTCCACAAATCAGTAAATGGAAGACAGAATAGAAATAAGCTTCTCTCCGTTACAAGGGAGGATGGGGAAGTCGTTGAAGGACACGAGGCAGTCAAATCAGAAGTAATTGCATACTTCCAGCGTGTGTTGGGAGTGAATCAGATGCCTAGGGTCTTGAACGAGGAAGTGATGCAATCGGCAATTAACTGCAAACTATCTTCGACTCAACAGCATGAACTAGCACAAGAAGTAACAAGGGAGGAGATTAAGAATGCTATGTTTAGTTTGAAAAACAACAAAGCCCCTGGCCCGGATGGCTTCAACGTAGGTTTCTTCAAAAGAATGTGGCATATAGTGGGGGAAGATGTAATCAAAGCTGTTAGCTCCTTCTTTCAGACTCGTAGAATGCTTAAAGAAATGAATGCTACATCCATTTCCCTTATCCCTAAAGTTGCTAATCCTACGAGGTTGACAGATTTTCGTCCTATATCTTGCTGCAATACAGTATACAAATGCATCGCGAAGATTCTAGCTGGGAGAATGAAACTTGTTTTGCCGTCCTTAGTAGGTCCGTATCAGACAGCTTTTATCTCTGGACGGAGAATCAGGGACAATATTCTTTTGTCTCAGGAGCTAATGAAAGGCTATCATAAATCTACGGGTCCGGCTCGTTGTGCTATGAAAGTAGATCTGATGAAGGCTTATGACTCGGTTCGGTGGGATTTCGTTGATGCTACGTTAATAAAAATGGGATTCCCTAGAACAGTGGTTGATTGGATCATGGTGTGTGTTACATCGTGTCAATTCTCAATCAACGTCAACGGTGAACTTGCAGGTTACTTTCATGGGGGTAGAGGGTTGAGACAAGGTGATCCATTATCTCCATATTTGTTTGTCCTTTGCATGGAAATCCTGTCAGGGCTGTTCTGCAATATGAGTGCCAATCAAAACTTCAAGTTCCACTGGAGATGCAAGAAGGACAGAATTTCTCATCTTTGCTTTGCCGACGACTTGATGATATTCAGCAAAGGGGATGTACACTCAGTTCGTATGATCAAAAATGCACTCATAGAGTTTCAAGATCTATCAGGTCTATATCCAAATCCAAACAAAAGTGACATCTTCTTGAGCGGTGTGTTAGGTGCTGAGAGGGAACAGATTATCAGTATTCTTGGGTTTAGAGAGGGGGAGCTTCCAATGAAATATTTGGGAGTGCCTCTTATCTCGTCCAGACTAAAGGCTGTTGATTGTAAGGGCCTCGTGGATCGAATTACCGCTAAAGTACGACATTGGACCTGCAGAACACTCTCTTTCGCAGGGCGAGTACAACTGATTAACTCAGTTTTATTCTCCATCCAGGTCTATTGGGCATCTCTATTCCTATTACCTGGGCAAGTAGTGAAAAACGTTGAGCAAATTATGAGATCATTTCTTTGGTCAGGTTCAGATATGAGCACTACTAGGGCTAAAGTGGCTTGGGATCAGGTATGTCTTCCAAGAAAGGAGGGGGGGCTAGGCATAAAAAGGATAACAGAATGGAACAAGATTGCCTTGTTGAAACACATTTGGAACTTGTGCAATGACTCGGATGGCTCAATCTGGTCTACTTGGATCAGATCCAATCTCTTGCGAGGTAGGAATTTCTGGACAATCAAGGCGCCAGGAAGCTGCTCTTGGGCTTGGGGAAAGATTCTAAAGCTCAGATCCTTAGCATGGCCGAAGATGAAGCACATTATCGGAGATGGAATGACAACCTCTCTATGGTTTGACAATTGGCATCCTCACAGCCCGCTCGCTGATACTTACGGTGAACGATTCATCTATGATTCAGGTATGGAACACAATGCGAGAGTGAACGTGCTGATTAATAACTTAGAATGGAGAATTCCTATCACTCATGCTATTGGCTGGCACCCCATTATAGAAGCTATTCCTTCCACATCTACTCCTAAGGGGCAAAAGGATGAGATTGTTTGGTTGGATTCGCCAAATCAGAGTTTCTCGGTCAAAGTAGCTTGGGAACAACTAAGAATTCATCATCAGACGGTTGATTGGCATGACATCGTGTGGTTCAAGAATGCTGTCCCAAGACATGCATTTCTTCTTTGGGTGGCTATCCAACGGAAACTCTCAACGCAGGATAGACTTCATCGGTTTGGTATTCATGGTCCCAATAGGTGCTCACTTTGTCTCCGCAATAATGAAGATCACAACCACTTGTTCTTTGAATGCTCCTTTACGAAAGCATTATGGTGGAATGTTTGTGACAGATGCGACATTCCAAGAATGACAAAAAGCTTGGATGAATGGATTCGATTGGCCACTGTCTCTTGGCAAGGCAAAAGTTTCGTCAACTTTTCTCGTAAACTGGGTTTCGCAGCTACAGTGTATTGTATCTGGCAAGAACGGAACGCAAGGATCTTTGCAGATGTGTCTAAAGCTTCGAATTTGGTTTTTGATCAAATCGAATGTATCATTCGCGATAAGCTTGTTTTGATGAGGAATGTTCAACAAACAGATGAAAACATAAGGATCCAAAGACTTTGGAGGGTCAATAACATGGACTCTTAATTTGATATTTAGCTGGTTGTTTTTGTACCCCTAGCATATCTAGTTGGTCTAAGTTTTTGTTTTGTTATGTGGCTAGCCTGTAGCCATTTGTTGGTTTTCGTTTCTGTTCACATTGTAAATCTTGGGTATGCCCATTATATTCTTTGTATCATTTTCTTTTAATACATAAGTCAGCTTACCAAAAAAAAAGGAACCCTAATCGTACCACATATTGATTTTGGGGTCAATTGGATACCGTTTACTTTGGGTTTCAAATTCGGGTCTAATTAGGTCTGATTCATAACGTTTTTGCATCAGTCTATCAAACTTTATCGTAAGTTGCTCAAATTTTATATTCTGTCTATTTGGGTTGGTAGAGCACTATATCTGAAATTTTACCTCAATTGGACATCATTGATTTTAGGTTTCAAATCCAGACTTAACTCGTTATAAACGAGTTTGTTTTGCGTCAACTTTTGAAATTCGCTTTCTTTCTGTTGTTTTCGTTTCTTACAGTTTAGTTTCTGTTTTTTTTATTCGTGAAGCACATGGGGGCGGGTTGATGGGGCATTTTGGTGTTGTTAAGACTTTGGATGTGTTGCATGAGCATTTTTATTGGCCTAAAATGAAAAAGGATGTGCAGCGCATATGTGATAAATGCATAACTTGTAGGAAAGCAAAGTCTAGGACTCAACCACATGGCTTGTACACCCCTTTACCTGTACCTAAGGAGCCATGGGTAGACATTTCGATAGATTTTGTCTTAGGTTTACCTAGGTCAAAACGGGGTAGGGATTCCATCTTTGTAGTTGTTGATAGGTTTTCAAAGATGGCACACTTTATTCCATGTCATAAAATCGATGATGCCACTAACATTGCTGATTTGTTCTTTAGGGAGATAGTACGACTTCACGGGGTCCCTAAGAGCATTGTTTCTGATAGAGATGTTAAGTTCCTTAGCTATTTTTGGAAGGTGTTATGGGAAAATTGGGTACCAAACTGTTGTTTTCAACTACTTATGATGCGGATCAGTCCAACACCAAGCATAATCATGCCAACGATCCATTGGAGGTGCCAATTGGGCCAATCACAAGAGCTAGGGCAAAGCAGCTTAAATAAGCATTTTTTTTTTGGTAAGCTGACTTATGTATTAAAAGAAAATGATACAAAGAATATAATGGGCATACCCAAGATTTACAATGTGAACAGAAACGAAAACCAACAAATGGCTACAGGCTAGCCACATAACAAACAAAAACTTAGACCAACTAGATATGCTAGGGGTACAAAAACAACCAGCTAAGCATCAAATTAAGAGTCCATGTTATTGACCCTCCAAAGTCTTTGGATCCTTATGTTTTCATCTGTTTGTTGAACATTCCTCATCAAAACAAGCTTATCGCGAATGATACATTCGATTTGATCAAAAACCAAATTTGAAGCTTTAGACACATCTGCAAAGATCCTTGCGTTCCGTTCTTGCCAGATACAATACACTGTAGCTGCGAAACCCAGTTTACGAGAAAAGTTGATGAAACTTTTGCCATGCCAAGAGATAGTGGCCAATCGAATCCATTCATCCAAGCTTTTTGTCATTCTTGGAATGTCGCATCTGTCACAAACATTCCACCATAATGCTTTCGTAAAGGAGCATTCAAAGAACAAGTGGTTGTGATCTTCATTATTGCGGAGACAAAGTGAGCACCTATTGGGACCATGAATACCAAGCTTAAATAAGCATTGAATGGGCTTGTTCAAAACTTATGGAGCAAGATGGACCTAGAAGGGCTTGGGACATTTAAGGAGCATGAAGGACAGCCTTTAATTCATCTAATTCAGGTCCAAGAAGAGCCCAATTCATATGGAACAAGGGGTTGATATGTCCGGCCCAATACCAGCATTGTTAGGCTTGTTTTATTTCCTAATGCTACAAAGATAAAAAGCCAACAATTTATTCTCCTAATTAAGTAAGGAAGTTGGCCATATCTTATTCCTAAAGAGGGGAGGACTATTTAATGCTTTTCCTAACATAGGAAGGAAAGTAATTAAATCAGCAACAAAGGAGGAAATTTATCCAAGCTAATCAAGGACATCAAAGGAAAGGGGGCAACAACACAAATTTGGTTCTAGCATATTTAGGATGGTAATTTTTGGATTTTTATTATTTTTATTATTTTCTTCTTAGTTTTTGGGTTATTATTATTTATTTGGGTCAATTGTAAGTGGGGTTCATATAAGTCCACCTAAGGGGGGTCCATTAGGGTTTCTTTAAGTCTAGAGTCAGTATAAATAGAGGCATAACCAAACATGTAAGGTTACGCAATTTTTAGATCAATAAACTTCTTTTCAGCACTTGTGTGTTGGTGGCATAATCTCCCTTCCTTGGTTCTCTAACGAACTGAAAACGACTTATCGAAGAACAACTGGTTTCGTGGCGTCATCCTTATACTTCTCGTTCGCGAATCTATATTTGTTGGGTGTGGGTTTTCGTTTCCAATAGTGCTGGTGCCTAGGTACAAGTTATCTTTGTGTCACACTCCTATCAAATCTGATTTACTTGGCTTTTCGGGAATTGGTGTCTTTGCGTGTGGGTTGCGTGACCACGTGATCACGAGGTTCGCATCATTTGGTATCAGAGTTTGGCTCCATTAATCAGGTTATATCCTCTAAAATTTTCGTTATTCCTTAGTGTCCAATTTCTTCTTCTCTTGATTTGGTATCATATCAAAAAAAAAAAAAAAGGTTTTCGTTTGGTTCCTGACCAAATATATATCAGTGGCATAAAAAAAAGAGAAAAAAAAGGAAAAAAAAGTCATTCAAAAAGGCATTCGTTTGTTTCTGCCGCAAAAAACCTAAACAAAGGAAAATTCAACCAAATCAAGTCAGAATGAGCTCAAATTTGATTCTGTTATTACTGGGACCCTAATAGCACCATATATTGATTTTGGGGTCAATTGGATACCATTTACTTTGGGTTTCAAATTCGGGTCTAATTAGGTCTGATTCATAACGTTTTTGCATCAGTCTATCAAACTTTATCGTAAGTTGCTCAAATTTTATATTATGTCTATTTGGGTTGGTAGAGCACTATATCTGAAATTTTACCTCAATTGGACATCATTGATTTTAGGTTTCAGATCCGGACTTAACTCGTCGTAAACGAGTCTGTTTTGCGTCAACTTTTGAAATTCACTTTCTTTCTGTTGTTTTCGTTTCTTGTAGTTTATTTTCATCATATCCAACATATCTGGGTGTTTTTTCATCATTTTTCATATTTTTTTCTGTTTTTTTTATTCGAGTCTTCAGTTTTGTTCATATTTTGGATAGACTCGCTTGCTACTCGCGAGTCTATCATCGTAGTTTTGTTTTGCTTGTTTTGTGGTTTTTATTGCTTCTTGAGTCATATATATATATATATTTGGATTGCGCTGCCAAGTTGGTTTTATTTGGTGTTGGTTTCAGTTTCACAAGAACCGTAAAAAGGTGAGACAAGAGGTGTGAGGACATTCAGAGTGTTTGAGCGAAACACGAGCGACGTGAGGATATTTTTTTTTTTACCACTGACCAATTTTTGCAGGTATTATCATGTCAAATCAAAACAACACACCACCCCATCCCGAGGGAGAACTTACGTTCCAAATGCAAGCCATGACAAAAATGATTGAGAGGATGAATTTTGTGATGGGAAACGTGTGTGACAGACTTGATAGGGTGGAGAAACGTGGTAACGAGGCTGGTACAAGCACCCAAAATGTGAGGAAGCTTGGGGCTGAACCGAAAGAAAGTAGTGGCAATAGGGCCGAAAGGCCACGGTGGGCTGATTATGAGGATTTTGAGGAGGCCGTTGATGATATTGGTGATGGTGGTTTTGAGGATGAGGCCATAGGCCATCGGGAAGGTTTTCGGCAGCCTAGAAACCGAAGGCATTTTGGGAATAGAACTAGGGGCCAATTCAGCCAAAGGGAAAATTTCCGTAGTGTTGGGGGACATGCTGATTTAGATGGTGATTTGGATTCTATCAAGCTGAAAATACCTGCTTTTCAAGGTAAAAACGATCCCGAGGCATATTTGGAGTGGGAGAAAAAGGTGGATTGGATTTTTGATTGCCATAACTATTCGGAGGCAAAGAAAGTGAAATTGGTTGTCATCGAATTCACGGATTATGCAATGATTTGGTGGGATCAGAATGTTATTAGTAGAAGGAGGAGTGGAGAGAGGTCGGTAGTGTCGTGGGAGGAGATGAAAGTGTTGATGAGAAGGCGATTTGTGCCTAACCACTATTATAGAGATTTGTATCTGAAATTGCAGGGTTTGAATCAGGGTTCTAGGTTCGTGGATGAGTATTTCGAGATGGAGATCGCCATGATTCGGGCCAATGTGATTGAGGATCGGGAAGCTACTATGGCTAGATTTCTAAATGGGCTGAATAGAGACATTGCGAATGTTGTAGAATTACAACATTGTGTGGAATTGGAGGACATGGTCCATATGGCAACGAAGGTGAAGAGGCAAATAAAGAGAAGGGCAGTACACGTTTTCAGACCAATTCGGCATCATCTTCCTCAATATGGAGGCCGAATTTTAAGACAGAGGGGGCTGCCCAACCAAAGCCTTATGCATGGGCCGAACCACCTAAGGCCAAAAAGGATACTCATACGGATGGGAAAGGTAAATCTGAATATCAACCTACTCGTGATAGAGATATTAAATGTTTTAAGTGTTTAGGGAAGGGGCACATTGCATCTCAGTGTCCAAACCGAAGAGTTATGCTTACAAGAGACAATGGGGAGGTTGAATCTGAAAGTGACAAATCTGAAAGTGAAGAGATGCCACCTTTGGGGGATTGTAGTGATGAGGAGATTGCATATCCTGTTGAGGGAGAGGCCTTGGTTATAAGGCATGCGCTGAACATGCAAATCAAAGAAGATGATGTAGATCAGCAACGGGAAAATATATTTCACACTCGATGTCATATCCAAAACAAGGTATGTAGCATGATAATTGATGGAGGTAGTTGTGCTAATGTTGCTAGTGATACCCTTGTGAAGAAATTGAATCTGAGTTGTATTAAGCATACGAGGCCTTATAGATTGCAATGGTTGAATGAATGTGGTGAAGTGAGGGTTACTAAGCAGGTTTTGATTGCGTTTGCTATTAGGAAGTATTCTGATGAGATTTTGTGTGATGTAGTCCCAATGCATGCTAGTCACTTACTTTTGGGGCGTCCATGGCAGTTTGATCGGAAAGCGATTCATGATGGGTTTAGAAATAGGTTCACTATTGTAAAGGATGGTAAAACCATCACTCTTGTACCTCTTTCTCCAAAACAAGTGTATGATGATCAAATCAAATTAAAAAAAGAATGTGAGGATGGGAAGAGTGAAAATTCACGTGAGGACAATGGTGAGAGAAAACCATCAGATTCGGCTAAACCTAAATCATTAATTACACCGGTTGAGAGTGGAGGTAAAAACCGAAGAGTGAAGAAAGTAAGCTTGTGTGATGATAGTAGTGTGGAAAAATTAAAGAAACAACCTAATTTTTATGCAAAAGGATCTCAATCAGATTTGCATTTTTCACTAAGAAGCCCATCTTACTTGTGTATAAGGAGGCTTATTTTAACACTAACGACCTTGATTCTGCTATTCCTAGTGTGGCTTTTTCTTTGATGCAGGAGTTTGATGATGTATTCTGATGCGAACCTCGTGATCACGTGGTCACGCAACCCACAATCAAGATTGAGATCTGATCCCGGAAAGCCGAAATAGGTCTGATAGGAGTGCGACACAATGGAAACCTACCCCAAGGCACCAACACTATTGGAATGAGTAGAATGACGCCACGAAGCCAGTTAATCTTTGATAAGTCAGATTCAGTTCGTTCAAGAACTAAAGAATGCAAGAATCACTCTCACACGTTAAAACTGAAAATTTCAGAAGTAATTATCATCAAAGCTGCTGAAATTTTGGCCTACATGAGTTTAAATAGTTCTTGAAAAGTTAACCCTAATGGACCTCTTATGTGGACTTATATGAGGTCCACTCAAAATTGGCCTGAAACCCTAAATTGAAAAGCCCATAACCTGATCCAAACAAGCCTTGGACCTTAGCTCAAAACAAAGTTTTAATTAAGCCCAAACATGAAAGAAAATAATAAAAATAACTAATTTGTCATTAAATACCACCAGCCCTTCTTTCCTTGTGTAGCTAGGATGAATAAGGAATCCTTATAAGAAAAGGATTCTGAAACATTAATGAATCACTGCCACACGTGTAGATCATACTGCAGCTCATTAAAGATCCTTGTGGAACTAGGAAATTCCCAAAACCAGCTGCCACATCCATGTAGGAAAAGAATCCTAACCAAATAGGAAGTCCACAAGTCAAATGGAAGTAAATAACAAAATCCGTACAACCTCTGTTGACCAGTATTGCGGTTCCTTCCAGAGCTCCGATTGACCTGAAGTTTTAACCCAAGGTAGTAAGATATGTCTGGAGAGTCCACATAAAATATTAGCCCGATCCAACGGTCGGATTGAGAATTATGACTGTTGCCGTAAACCTGAACTGTTGCGCTTTTTACGCCAAAATCCGAATCTAACCTTACTTGGGTCGTATCACAGGGCTGAACCGTATCATATTCCCTGAAGACATCCCTAATGGATTACCATCATTAATGGGGATTGAACATCAAATTGACCTTGTGCCCGGAGCTTCGATTCCTAACCGTCCAGCCTATAGAAGCAACCCCGAGGAGACAAAGGAGCTTCAAAGGCAAGTAGATGATGAAGGGTTACATTCATGAGAGTATGAGTCCTTGTGTTGTGCCAGTGCTACTTGTGCCTAAAAAGGATGGAACATGGAGGATGTGTGTTGATTGACGTGCCGTCAATAACATAACGGTAAAGTATCGACATCCTATTCCTAGGCTTGATGACATGCTAGATGAGTTACATGGATCATGTATTTTCTCTAAGATTGATCTAAAAAGTGGGTACCATCAGATTAGGATGAAAGAGGGTGATGAGTGGAAAACTGCATTTAAGACTAAGCATGGGTTGTATGAATGGTTAGTCATGCCGTTTGGACTTACGAACGCGCCTAGCACGTTTATGCGTTTAATGAATCATGATTGCGTGCGTTTATAGGTAAGTTTGTTGTTGTGTATTTTGATGACATTTTGATCTATAGCAAGAACTTAAATGAGCATCTTGATCACTTGCGTAATGTACTTAGTGTGTTGCGTAGTGAGCAATTATATGCTAATCTTAAGAAGTGTACCTTTTGTATGGGAAAAATTGTGTTTCTTGGCTATGTCTGATGTAACCATATTATTCGATAGTTTCACCCGCATTTAACTAGTGTTTTGCATATGTTATTTCTATAAAATGCCTTCATATTCTTTGTTTATATTTTGAAGGCACTTTTGGATGAAAGATACAAAAAGGAGTAAATTGGAGGTAATTGGCAGATTTGACGTTTAGTCGATGTTTTGTGCAGAGCCTGAGTTCTAGAGGTTGAAACGAAGTGATTCCAATGGCATTAAAAAGCTAACATTCATGCCTTTCTGGAAATGTAACGCAAGAAAAATAAAAAGAGAAAGATCATGGAAATCACATCCTTCAAAGTCAAATCTCGCAGTCTGCCAATGTTGACCTTTGCCCATTCAAAATTCAATATCTGGAGCTTCAGAAGTCCAATTGATGCAAACTCAATTTCGTTGGATTCCTTACTCAAAGATCTATAAACGCTCCAAATTTCAGCCAGAAACGATGTCATATGAGGGCGATATGAGTTTTCAAAGATGACAGCTGAATTCTGCCAGCAAGCAGGTTGCGTGAAGAAACGAATCCAAATTTCATCCAGAAGCATCCAAACCGACCAGCAATTTAGCTCCTCTAGTAAATATTCTAGAAGGTCAAGGAAGGCAGCCACCAACCTCAAGGCAGCCACCAGCCACCAGCCAGCCGCCAGCCGCCTTCACATTACCACCATCTATTGATGTTCACACTTGAACTTTGATTTTCTTACTTACAATTTGTGTATAAATAGAGGGAGGGGAGAAGGAGGTAGCAACAAGAAGGGAAGAAACACAAACTCTCCCCTCTACAAATCAGAAATCATGTATTCTTCCATCTTTAGTAGTAGTTGTTCAATAGATATGCAAGGCTAAGCTCTTTTCTTGGTTGCAAGGATACAACAAACCTTTGGATTTCAAGAACCGTGAGATTTATTCTTCCTTTTATTTTCAGTTTATGTTATGAATGAGTATGTTTGTTTTCCTATGCATATTTCCTATGATTGTTTATCTTAATTGCTAGAGCGGACTCTAAGTTATTATTGTGAACAATCTATTGCTAAGTTTGATATCAAAACTGGAGTTGTGGTATATAAACTTGTAAAGCAACTAAGCTTGATAATTGTAGCGGAACTACGTTATTAAACTTAGAGAGAACATTCGATCATAGCAACACAAATTGACAACTTGGTTGTTAAGATTAATATTGGATTAAATCATTAGTGCAGACACTGTGATTGTTTGTTGGTTAGGGCTAGTTATACGGTGGATCCGTTAATTAACCAATATTAAGAAAAGATAAAATTCATAATATAAACTAGAGTTTCGTTTCAAGGATCGGTTCTAATTTCCGTTGGTGGATGTGTGCTTGCAACCAAGGTTTGTTTTCTTGATATATTTCAATTTCAATTGATTTTGTTTGCTAGTTTAATTTCTGCCATAGTTTAAATCATTGCAAATCAAACCCCCCCATTGCATAACGAATAGCATAAAAATCTGAACTAAACCTTCCTCGTGGTATCGACCCCTTGCTTGCTCTATACTATCTTGTGTGTTGTGTTTGAAGTTAGGGTAATTAATTTGTGCGACCGCGACATCGCAACAATGTCGTAACTGCGCAGGGTATCGAGATGGACAAGGAGAAAGTTAAAGCCATCCAGGATTGGCCTACACCAAAATCGGTAAGTGAGGTAAGGAGTTTTCATGGACTTGCGAGTTTTTATAGAAGGTTTGTGAAGGATTTTAGTACTATTGCTGCACCTTTAACTGAAATTGTTAAAAAGTTTGTTGGATTCAAATGGAATGATGAACAGGATAAGGCTTTTTTTTTTTTTGGTAAGCTGACTTATGTATTAAAAGAAAATGATACAAAGAATATAATGGGCATACCCAAGATTTACAATGTGGACAGAAACGAAAACCAACAAATGGCTACAGGCTAGCCACATAACAAAACAAAAACTTAGACCAACTAGATATGATAGCGGTACAAAAACAACCAGCTAAACATCAAATTAAGAGTCCATGTTATTGACCCTCCAAAGTCTTTGAATCCTTATGTTTTCATCTGTTTGTTGAACATTCCTCATCAAAACAAGCTTATCGCAAATGATACATTCGATTTGATCAAAAACCAAATTCAAAGCTTTAGACACATCTGCAAAGATCCTTGCGTTCCGTTCTTGCCAGATACAATACACTGTAGCTGCGAAACCCAGTTTACGAGAAACGTTGACAAAACTTTTGCCATGCCAAGAGACAGTGGCCAATCGAATCCATTCATCCAAGCTTTTTGTCATTCTTGGAATGTCGCATCTGTCACAAACATTCCACCATAATGCTTTCGTAAAGGAGCATTCAAAGAACAAGTGGTTGTGATCTTCATTATTGCGGAGACAGAGTGAGCACCTATTGGGACCATGAATACCAAACCGATGAAGTCTATCCTGCGTTGAGAGTTTCCGTTGGATAGCCACCCAAAGAAGAAATGCATGTCTTGGGACAACATTCTTGAACCACACGATGTCATGCCAATCAACCATTTGATGATGAATTCTTAGTTGTTCCCAAGCTACTTTGACCGAGAAACTCTGATTTGGCGAATCCAACCAAACAATCTCATCCTTTTGCCCCTTAGGAGTAGATGTGGAAGGAATAGCTTCTATAATGGGGTGCCAGCCAATAGCATGAGTGATAGGAATTCTCCATTCTAAGTTAGTAATCAGCACGTTCACTCTCGCGTTGTGTTCCATACCTGAATCATAGATGAATCGTTCACCGTAAGTATTAGCGAGCGGGCTGTGAGGATGCCAATTGTCAAACCATAGAGAGGTTGTCATTCCATCTCCGATGATGTGCTTCATCTTCGGCATGCTAAGGATCTGAGCTTTAGAATCTTTCCCCAAGCCCAAGAGCAGCTTCCTGGCGCCTTGATTGTCCAGAAATTCCTACCTCGCAAGAGATTTGATCTGATCCAAGTAGACCAGATTGAGCCATCTGAGTCATTGCACAAGTTCCAAATATGTTTCAACAAGGCAATCTTGTTCCATTATGCTATCCTTTTTATGCCTAGCCCCCCCTCCTTTTTTGGAAGACATACCTGACCCTAAGCCACTTTAGCCCTAGTAGTGCTCATATCTGAACTTGACCAAAGAAAGGATCTCATAATTTGCTCAACCTTTTTCACTACTTCCCCAGGTAATAGGAATAGAGATGCCCAATAGACCTGGATGGAGAATAAGACTGAGTTAATCAGTTGTACTCGCCCTGCGAAAGAGAGTGTTCTGCAGGTCCAATGTCGAACTTTAGCTGTAATTCGATCCACGAGGCCTTTACAATTAACAGCCTTTAGTCTGGACGAGATAAAAGGCACTCCCAAATATTTCATAGGAAGCTCTCCCTCTCTAAACCCAAGAATACTGATAATCTGTTCCCTCTCAGCACCTAACAGACCGCTCAAGAAGATGTCACTTTTGTTTGGATTTGGATATAGACCTGATAGAACTTGAAACTCTGTGAGTACATTTTTGATCATACGAATTGAATGTACATCCCCTTTGCTGAATATCATCAAGTCGTCGGCAAAACAAAGATGAGAAATTCTATCCTTCTTGCATCTCTAGTGGAACTTGAAGTTTTGGTTGGCACTCATATTGCAGAACAGCCCTGACAGGATTTCCATGCATAGGACAAACAAATATGGAGATAATGGATCACCTTGTCTCAGCCCTCTCCCCCCTTGGAAGTAACCTACAAGTTCACCGTTGACGTTGATTGAGAATTGACAGGATGTAACACAAACCATGATCCAATCAATGACTGTTCTAGGGAATCCCATTTTTATTAACATAGCATTAACGAAATCCCACTGAACCGAGTCATAAGCCTTCATCAGGTCTACTTTCATAGCACAACGAGCAGGACTCGTAGTTGTATGATAGCCTTTCATTAGTTCCTGAGACAAAAGAATATTGTCGCTGATTCTCCGTCCAGAGATAAAAGCTGTTTGATACGGACCTACTAAGGATGGTAAAACAAACAACTTTCATTCTCCCAGCTAGAATCTTCGTAGGATTAGTTCCTTTCATTTGTATACTGTATTGCAGCAAGATATAGGACGAAAATCTGTCAACCTCGTAGGATTAGCAACTTTAGGGATAAGGGAAATGGATGTAGCATTCATTTCTTTAAGCATTCTACGAGTCTGGAAGAAAGAGCTAACAACATTGATTACATCTTCCCCCACTATGTGCCACATTCTTTTGAAGAAACCTGCGTTGAAGCCATCTGGACCAGGAGCTTTGTTGTTTTTCAAACTAAACATAGCATGCTTAATCTCCTCTCTTGTTACATCTTATGCTAGTACATGCTGTTGAGTTGAAGACAGCTTGTAATTAATTGCCGATTGCATCACTTCCTCGTTCAGGACCCTAGGCATCTGTTTCACTCCCAATACACGCTGGAAGTATGCAATTACTTCTGATTTGACTGCCTCGTGTCCTTCAGCGACTTCTCCATCCTCCCTTGTAACCGAGAGAAGCTTATTTATATTCTGTCTAGCATTTACTGATTTGTGAAAGTAGCTAGTATTCTGATCCCCCAAGCTAAGCCATTGTATCCTTGCCTTTTGTTTGAAAAAACTCTCTTCCGCCCTGACAGTAGAAGCATAGTTACGAACAACATCTCTTTCTCACATACGCAATGTTGGATTCTCAGGCGCTGTATGCAGAGCTTGTTGAGCCTTATCCATGTGATCTTTTGCATCTTTGACTCTATCGGAAATATTGGAGAAGTGAGTCTTATTGAAATGTTTAAGTTCCTGCTTTAGCTTCCTTAGTTTGCAACACAGTTGATACATTGGACAACCTCCCGAATGCTGATCCCATACTTTCTTCACCAAGGGCATGAACTCGTCATGATCCATCCACATATCGAAGAATCTGAATGGTTTCTTTATGTTCTGAACATTGCTAGTGACTTTTACCACCATGGGAGAATGATCCGACATACCAGCAGGCAAGAATCTCGCTTCCGACAATGGGAAGTGCATATTCCACTTCTCATTTACAAGCACTCTATCTAGTTTCCGCATAATCATATTCTCAGGACATTGGTTCGTCCAAGTATAATGCATACCTGAATACCGAAGATCATCCACTTTCGCTTCACGAATACATGTTTCCAATCTGTCCATATGACCAGCCCACGTAGAAGACCCTTGATGTAACCATATTATTCGAAAGTTTCACCCGCATTTAACTAGTGTTTTGCGTATGTTATTTATATAAAAATGCCTTGATATTCTTTGTTTTATGTTTTGAAGGCATTTTTGGATGAAAGATACAAAAAGGAGTAAATTGGAGGTAATTGGCAGATTTGATGTTCAGTCGATATTTTGTGCAGAGCGTGAGTTCCAGAGATCGAAATGAAGTGATTCCAGTGGCATTAAAAAGCTAACAACCATACCTTTCTGGAAATGTAATGCAAGAAAAATAAAAAGAGAAAGATCATGGAAATCACATCCTTCAAAGTCAAATCTCGCAGTCTGCCAATGTTGACCTTTTCCCATTCAAAATTCAATATCTGGAGCTTCAGAAGTCCAATTGATGCAAACTCAATTTGGTTGGATTCCTTACTCAAATATCTATAAACGCTCCAAATTTCAGCCATAACCGATGTCATATCAGGGAGATATGATGTTTCAAAGATGACAGCTGAATTCTGCGAGCAAGCAGGTTGCGTGAAGAAACGAATCCAAATTTCATCCAGAAACATCCAAACCGACATACAAGTGTTGCCAGAAATTTAGCTCCTCTAGTAAATATTCTAGAAGGTCAAGGAAGGCAGCCACCAACCTCAAGGCAGCCACCAACCTCAAGTCAGCCAACCGCCAACAGCCAGCCACCAACCTCAAGTCCGCCAGCCGCCCGCCGCCAGCCGCCCGCCGCCAGCCGCCTTCACACTACCACCATCTATTGATGTTCACATTTGAACTTTGATTTTCTTACTTACAATTTGTGTATAAATAGAGGGAGAGGAGAAGGAGGTAGCAAGGAAGAAGTGAGGAAACACAAACTCTCCTCTCTACAAATCAGAAATTATGTATTCTTTCATCTTTAGGAGTAGTTGTTCAATAGATATGGAAGGCTAAGCTCTTTTCTTGGTTGCAAGGATACAACAAACCTTCGGATTTCAAGAACCGTGAGATTTATTCTTCCTTTTATTTTCAGTTTATGTTATGAATGAGTATGATTGTTTTCCTATGCATATTTCCTATGATTGTTTATCTTAATTGCTAGAGCGGACTCTAAGTTATTATTGTGAACAATCTATTGCTAAGTTTGATATCAAAACCGGAGTTGTGGTATATAAACTTGTGAAGCAACTAAGCTTGATAATTGTAGCGGAACTACGTTATTAAACTTAGGGAGAACATTCGATCAAAGCAACACAAATTGACAACTTGGTTGTTAAGATTAATGAATTTATCTGGATCTTAAGGCTGCCATTGGATTAAATCACTAGTGCGGACACTGTGATTATTTGTTGGTTAGGGCTAGTTATACGGCGGATCCGTTAATTAACCAATATTAAGAAAAGATAAAATTCATAATATAAATTGAAGTTTCGTTTAAAGGATCGGTTCTAATTTCCGTTGGTGGATGTGTGCTTGCAACCAAGGTTTGTTTTCTTGATAAATTTCGGTTTCAATTGATTTTGTTTGCTAGTTTAATTTCTTCTATATTTTAGATCATCATAAACCAAATCCCCCCCAATTACATAACATACAACATAAAAATCTGACTTCAAACTTCCTCGTGGGATCGACCCTTTGCTTGCTCTATATTATCTTGTGTGTTTTAAGCTAGGGTAATTAATTTGTGCGACCGCGACATCGCAACAACCCTCATAACCTCTCTGACTGGTTGCGGATAGCATTAAAGTCGCCCATAAGAATCCCCGGGGTTGACTCCCATCCATCACTACGACTCACAATATCAGACCATAAAGCCTCACAATATCCCATGCATTATTGTCTCCGTAAATGATTGAAGCATTAAAACAAATATTGGTAGCTAATATCATGACAGAAACATGGATAGCCTGGTCTGACATTCCCAGAACATCCACCTTCACCAAATCAGTATTCCAACAAACCCAAATACGACCACGACAAGAGAAATCATAATTATACAAGAATGACCAATTACGCAGAAGAAGTTGCGAAACATTATCTTTATTCCTGTCTCTAACCGGAGTTTCAACCAAACCAAAAAAAACCATCCTCTCTTGATGGATGAGCTGACGCAGTTCTGAATGCTTTATGGGATCATTCAAACCTCTAACATTCCAACATCCAATAATCATAGGGAATTAGAGAGGAGTACCAAACAACAACACACTGATTACCTTGACTTGCCCCCCCTCGAGGAGCCAGATTTCTTACTCTTCTTTGAAAAGCCTGGAGAACCCGTTTTCTTTTTCTCTAGAGAGTCTCTAGCCTTGCTAGCTAACTGATTAATAAAAGTTTCCCCGTGAGAAGAAATCACACTTTGCGGACTTGTTGGGATTAGTGACGTCGACTCCTTATCATCGTCTTCCTTACCTGTATCACCTCCCATAGCTCCAATATCAACATTCACCTCATGACTAACAGGGTTCATGGTTGCATAAGCAATTGTATTACAGATGGTTAAACTTTGATCTAAAGAAGTACATGCAGCCCCTTCCTCCGGCACCATGTCTGCTC
This sequence comes from Populus alba x Populus glandulosa, assembly GCA_033617975.1. Lineage (NCBI taxonomy): Eukaryota > Viridiplantae > Streptophyta > Magnoliopsida > Malpighiales > Salicaceae > Populus > Populus alba x Populus glandulosa. The sequence goes on along the minus strand of CM066155.1, from coordinate 8,475,288 downwards.
GTAAACTCTTCAAAACAAGAGGAGAGGTAGGATTTTCATCTTCATACCAACCAGCATTGGGCACATCTAATGTTGCAGTTTCATTCGTATGATAATCAGCAATATGTAAAGCAGATGCTACAGAACCATTCTCATTACAATAAGCTCTTTAGATGCCAAAAAATCATTCTCACCAATCGTAACACCCTTATTTCGTTTACCAACTACCTGCCATTGAAGCTGATTCTGCTTATTATCTGCAAGTTTAGAGTTCACAACTCCTATTTTCCTTTTTCCCTCTGCCCCCATTGTATGATCATCAACTTTACTGGTAGCACATATCGCTGTGGTATGTCCAAAGACATTGCAATTATTGCACCTTGAAGGTATCCATTCATAATCCGTTGAAATTGTTATGAATAACCCATTTGGACAGCGAAGGTCGTATTCCTTCACCAGCGTTTTCGAAGCTTCTATCTCAACGCAAACTCTTGCGTAGCTAAGCCTTTTACGCAACAATGTAGTAAGGTCAGCATGAAGGGGAGCCCTAATAGCACTCGCTACACAACTCAACCCCTTAACAGTCCAATACTCGAGAGGAACATTATAGAGCTTAACCCATACCGGAACTCTATCCAGATCATCTTTCAAAAATTGCATGTTCGGATGCCAACGTTTAAGCACCAAAGGTCTATTGGCCATGTGCCATGGGGCTCTCTCCAGAACATTAGTGGCGTGATCGACAAAATCAAAAGTGAAGAGAAAGAAACCATTATCAGAAGATAAAACTTCGGATAGACCGTGGGAGCCCCATATTCTTTTGGCAATAGAATTGACCAACTAGAGTAATTTCTGACCATTAACAACAGGATAGGGTAATTTCTGACCCACGAAATGACCAACTACAGTGGATTTCCAAAGTTCACAGCCATCCTCAAACACATCAAGTGGAGGAGCTACTGTCACACGACCATCAATTATTGCGGGGGGAGCAAAATGCAAGTTACGGACTGGATTCATATCAAGGGACATCCTACCCTTATTGTCATCAACATCAGAGCCCTTCAAAGCATTTAAAAAATTCAATTTGGGGCTAAGGTGTAGCTGTTCTTGTTGCTTCGACCCAACCTTCAACTCATCAACTTTAGAACCCAACACATGATTCATGTAATGACTATTTAGCATAACTTAGAATGGAGAATTCCTATCACACATGCTATTGGCTGACACCCCATTATAGAAGCTATTCCTTCCACATCTACTCCTAAGAGGCAAAAGGATGAGATTGTTTGGTTGGATTCGCCAAATCAGAGTTTCTCGGTCAAAGTAGCTTGGGAACAACTAAGAATTCATCATCAAATGGTTGATTGGCATGACATCGTGTGGTTCAAGAATGCTGTCCCAAGACATGCATTTCTTCTTTGGGTGGCTATCCAACGGAAACTCTCAACGCATGATAGACTTCATCGGTTTGGTATTCATGGTCCCAATAGGTGCTCACTTTGTCTCCGCAATAATAAAGATCACAACCACTTGTTCTTTGAATGCTCCTTTACGAAAGCATTATGGTGGAATGTTTGTGACAGATGCGACATTCCAAGAATGACAAAAAGCTTGGATGAATGGATTCGATTGGCCACTGTCTCTTGGCATGGCAAAAGTTTCGTCAACGTTTCTCGTAAACTGGGTTTCGCAGCTACAGTGTATTGTATCTGGCAAGAACGGAACGCAAGGATCTTTGCAGATGTGTCTAAAGCTTCAAATTTGGTTTTTGATCAAATCGAATGTATCATTCGCGATAAGCTTGTTTTGATGCGGAATGTTCAACAAACAGATGAAAACATAAGGATCCAAAGACTTTGGAGGGTCAATAACATGGACTCTTAATTTGATGTTTAGCTGGTTGTTTTTGTACCCCTAGCATATCTAGTTGGTCTAAGTTTTTGTTTTGTTATGTGGCTAGCCTGTAGCCATTTGTTGGTTTTCGTTTCTGTTCACATTGTAAATCTTGGGTATGCCCATTATATTCTTTGTATCATTTTCTTTTAATACATAAGTCAGCTTACCAAAAAAAAAAATATCTTGGAGCTCTAATTGTAAGGTATGTCCAGATTTAACTCTATTGTGTTGTTCAATGTCAGAGCTAACCATTGGAACAATTCAACAGCAGAACACAAAGACAATTGGGCAGCATACAAATACTAGATAGAACGTTCTAAGGACAAAAACTCAGTCTAAGAAGCACTAATAAGCGACCAGCACTTTGATTGGAACAACGATCCTTTCGGTCAAAAATCCCAACGGTTCAAAGGTAGATACACATGTTATCTATAACATATTCAAAAAGCAGCACAGTTTAACGGTTGGATCTCCGCAGATGTCAATTATATCAAAACTGACCTAAGAATGACGACCTTCTGTTGAACATGTAGAAAACGTTGCTGTAGGCTTAATTTCTAATCTCCACCGTTAAGAATGTGTATCATAACCAGATGCATCACATATCCAAAAATAAGCTTGATCCAACGGTGGAAGAAGGCGAAATATGCTGGCGGCTCTGACTGTTCCGAGAAGGATTTTTTCAGAAATATTCAAATGGCTAGCTTCCACAGGTGGAAACCAATATGGAGGATCCCTCTAGACAGAATGTAGGCAATATAGATGTTCACAACATACCAAAAAATAGTCTGGATCCAACGGTATAATAAGGCAAAATCTGCCGGCGACTCTGACAGCACTAGGGGGTTTTCCAGAAAATTTCAATTGTCCAGATTTCTTAAACGGCAACAGCTTTAGAAGATCCCTCCGGTCAGAACGTCGACAATAGTTAATTTCACAACATAACCAAATCTTGGCTTGATCCAACGGTGGTCGCCGGAGATATGGTTGTCGGAGCACCTCCCCTTTGTATCTTTCCTCTCTAACCTCTCTCTAACCTCTCTTCTTTGTATCTCTAGTTCATTGGGATACATAAAGCTTTTAATTTGTTGAAAGATCAACTTTGTTCGGCACCTGTTTTAGCTTTTCCAGACTTTACGAGAGCTTTTGAAGTTGAATGTGATGCTTCAGGTATTGGTATAGGAGTTGTGTTAATGCAGGATAAAAGGCCCATTGCGTATTTCAGCGAAAAACTTAATGGGGCAGCTTTGAATTACCCTACATATGACAAGGAGCTCTATGCCTTGGTAAGAACTCTAGAGACGTGGCAACATTACCTGTGGCCCAAGGAGTTTGTGATACATTCTGATCATGAATCATTGAAGCACTTGAAAGGGCAAGGTAAGTTGAGTAGGAGACATGCCAAATGGGTGGAATGAAACCTTTTCATATGTGATCAAGTATAAGCAAGGAAAAGAAAACATTGTGGCTGATGCACTTTCGTGCAGGTATGTTCTTTTATCTACTTTGGATGCTAGATTTCTAGGATTTGAACACACAAAAGAATTGTACAAGGATGATAGTGATTTTGCTAATGTTTACAATGCTTGCGAAACTTCGGCTTTTGGAAAGTTTTATAGACTTGATGGATATTTGTTTATAGAGAGTCGATTGTGTGTTCCATTAAGTTCTATGCGTGAATTGCTTGTACGTGAAGCACATAGGGGCGGGTTGATGGGGCATTTTGGTGTTGTTAAGACTTTGGATGTGTTGCATGAGCATTTTTATTGGCCTAAAATGAAAAAGGATGTGCAGCGCATATGTGATAAATGCATAACTTGTAGGAAAGCAAAGTCTAGGACTCAACCACATGGCTTGTACACCCCTTTACCTGTACCTAAGGAGCCATGGGTAGACATTTCGATGGATTTCGTCTTAGGTTTACCTAGGTCAAAACGGGGTAGGGATTCCATCTTTGTAGTTGTTGATAGGTTTTCAAAGATGACACACTTTATTCCATGTCATAAAATCGATGATGCCACTAACATTGTTGATTTGTTCTTTAGGGAGATAGTACGACTTCACGGGGTCCCTAAGAGCATTGTTTCTGATAGAGATGTTAAGTTCCTTAGCTATTTTTGGAAGGTGTTATGGGGAAAATTGGGTACTAAACTATTGTTTTCAACTACTTATGATGCAGATCAGCCCAACACCAAGCATAATCATGCCAACGATCCATTGGAGGTGCCAATTGGGCCAATCACAAGAGCTAGGGCAAAGCAGCTTAAAGAAGCATTGAATTGGCTTGTTCAGAACTTATAGAGCAAGATGGACCTAGAAGGGCTTAGGACATTTAAGAAGCATGAAGGACAGCCTTTAATTCATCTAGTTCAGGTCCAAGAAGAGCCCAATTCATGTGGAACAAGGGGTTGATATGTCCGGCCTAATACCAGCCTTGTTAGGCTTGTTTTATTTCCTAATGCTACAAGGATAAAAAGCCAGCAATTTATTCTCCTAATTAAGTAAGGAAGTTGGCCATATTTTATTCCTAAAGAGGGGAGGACTATTTAATGCTTTTCCTAACATAGGAAGGAAAGTAATTAAATCAGCAACAAAGGAGGAAATTTATCCAAGCTAATCAAGGACATCAAAGGAAAGGGGGCAGCAACACAAATTTGATTCTAGCATATTTAGGATGGTAATTTTCGGATTTTTATTATTTTTATTATTTTCTTCTTAGTTTTTGGGTTATTATTATTTATTTGGGTCAATTGTAAGTGGGCTTCATATAAGTCCACCTAAGGGGGGTCCATTACGGTTTCTTTAAGTCTAGAGTCAGTATAAATAGAGGCATAACCAAACATGTAAGGTTACGCAATTTTTAGATCAATAAACTTCTTTGCAGCACTTGTGTGTTGGTGGTATAATCTCCCTTCCTTGGTTCTCTAACGAACTGAAAACGACTTATCGAAGAACAACTAGCTTCGTGGCGTCATCCTTATACTTCTCATTCGCGAATCTATATTCATTGGGTGGGGGTTTTCGTTTCCAATAGTGCTGGTGCTTAGGTACAAGTTATCTTTGTGTCACACTCCTATCAAATCTGATTTACTTGGCTTTCCGGGAATTGGTGTCTTTGCGTGTGGGTTGCGTGACCACGTGATCATGAGGTTCGCATCACGACCCAAGTAAGGTCAGATTAAGATTTTGACGTAAAAAGCGCAACAATCCAGGTTTACGGCAACAGTCATAATTCCCAATCCGACCGTTGGATCGGGCTAATATTTTATGTGGACTCTCCAAACATGTTTTCTCCCTTGGGTTAAAAATTCAGGTCAATCAGAGTTCGGGAAGGAGCCGCAATATTGGTCAACGGAGGCAAAAAGGGATTAGTTGAAATTTGAAGGATCATTCCATTTTTGTCGCAGCAACACAACTCTTGGTGAACCATAACCAAACCACCTCAGAATGAGTTTAAACTTCCTATTTAGTCTATTAGGGGTGAGATCGCATCATATGTAAAATTTGGGCTTATTCTGATATTGTTTTTGTGAGGTTTTAATTCGAGGTTCAATTTTGCCGTAGAAACATTACTATTAGTGAACCATAAGCAAACCACCTTAGAATCAATTGAAACTTCATATTATCTGTATTGGGGATGAGATCGCACAATATACTAAATGTGGGCTTGTTTTGATATCGTCTTCTAGAGGTTTTAATTGGAGGTTCAATTCTGCCGCAAACCGATCATACAAGGAGTTTGGGTACCTAGAGATAATAGAACGATCTATAAATTGAGTTTAGGTGTTTTCATAGTATAATAATAATACATATTTTATTCGAGGTCATTTGGATATCGGTTTCTTTAGGTTCCTGAATTAGGTCTTGTTTTGTCGTAACGGGTCTGTTTGGTGTTATATTTCAAAACTTGTTTTGTTTATGTTGATTTCGTTCCTACCATTATACCGTCATCATGTTTTGATATTTGGTTGTTGTTTGAGTCATTTTCATCCCTTTCGCCTTTTGTTTGTTTTTTTTCGATAAGTTCTGGTCCAAACAAAAGACAGATTCGTAATCTCGAATCTAAATCAGTGTTCTTCCTGTTATCAACTCTATTCTTTTCGTCGTCTTCTTGCTCCCCCCCCCTATCCGTGTCATGTATTCACCGAGGGAGAGGGAACACATGAGGATTGTAGATCAACAATGCGAAAACCTAAGCCATGGTTTGGGGGTTGTAGAACGAGAAGTTGATAAGTGTAGAAGATTATTCCATGATCTTCAAGCTTCATGGGAAAAGGAGGTACAACACCAAAAGGATGAAAGATGAAGGAGAGTCGTTGTGTTTTTCGCATTCTTAGTTTAAGATTTATTTATATTTTTTGGGTTTAATTGTAAATGGGCATCATATAAGTCCACATTAGGGTTTATTTTAGTTTGGAGTCACTATAAATAATGGCATAACCAGACAAGTAAGGTTAGAGAATTTAGATTAATAAAACTTCTTGTTTGCCGTACTTTGTGTGTGTTGGGGAGATAATCTCCCTTCCATGGTTCTCTAAAGAAATGAAAAACGACTTATCGAAGAACAACTGTCTTCATGGCGTCATCCTTATACTTCTCATTCACGAATCAATATTCGTTGGGTGGGGGTCACCGTTTCTAATAGTGTTGGTGCCTAGGTACAAGTTATCTTTGTGTCACACTTCTATCAAACCTGATTTACTTTGGTTTCCTGGAATTGATGTCTTTACGTGTGGGTTGGGTAACCATGTGATCACGAGGTTTGCGTCAAGATGACCAGATTATATGATATAGTTCAACCTTATGATACGACCCAACCAGGTTAGATTTGGAATTTGGCATAAGAGTTTCTACCGTTCAGTTTTACGCTATTGAGCCTAACTTCAAATCCAACTGTTGGATCGAGCTGGAACTTTACCATAACATTCTAAAGGTATTTGTATATGCTGTGGTAATTTTTCAAGTGAATCCATGTTCGAAAGGACTTGCGATAAATGTCTTCCTCATAATCAGCTCCCCTGGGCCTTTCGGCTCTATTGCCATTGTTTGCTTTCGGCTCAGCCCCAACCTTCCTCATGTCTTGAGTGCTTGTACCAGCCTCATTGCCACGTCTCTCAACCCTATAAAGTCTGTCACACACATTCCTCATCATAAAATTCATCCTCTTCATCATTTGCATCATGGCTTGCATTTGAAACTTAAGTTCTCCCTCGAGACGGGGTAGTGTCTTGTTTTGATCGAACATGATAGTACCTGAAAATAATTGTTTAGTGGTAAAAGAAAATATCCCCACGTCGCTCGTGTTTTGCTTAAACACTCTTTATATCCTTACACCTCTCGTCTCACCTTCTTATAGTTCTTGCGAAACTGAAACCAACACCAAATATAACAAACTTAGCAGCCTAATCCAAATATGTATATATGACTCGAGAAGCAATGAAAACCAGAAAACAAGCAAAACAAAATTGCGATGATAGTCTCGCGAGTAGCAAGCGAATCTATCCGAAATATGAACGAAACTTAAGACTTTAATAAAAAAAACAAAATATGAAAAATTATGAAACAACACTTAATATGTTGGATATGTTAAAAATAGACTGCAAGAGACAAAAATAATAGAAAGAAAGGAAATTTCAAAAGTTGATGCAAAACTCATTAGTTTACAACGAGTTAAGTTCGAATCTGGAACCTAAAGTAAATGATGTCCAATTGAGCTAAACTTTCTGATATAGTGCAATTTCAACCCAAATAGACAGAATATGAAATTTAAGTAATTTACAATAAGGTTTGGTATACTGACGCAAAAATGTTATGAAGGAGTGATGTGAACCTCGTGATCACGTTAAAATTCAGAAGTAATAATAAAAAAAGCTGCCGAAATTTTGGCCTACATGAGTTTAAATAATTCTTGAAAAGTTAACCCTAATGGGCCCCTTATGTGGACTTATATGAGGTCCACTCAAAACTACCCCAAAACCCTAAACTAAAAATCCCATAACCTGATCCAAACAAGCCTTGGACCCTAGCTCAAAACAAAGTTTTAATTAAGCCCAAACATGAAAGAAAATAATAAAAATAACTAATCTGTCATTAAATACCACCAGCCCTTCTTTCCTTGTGTAGCTAAGATGAAAATGGATTCGATGGGCCACTGTCACTTGGCATGGCAAAAGTTTCGTCAACTTTTCTCGTAAACTAGGTTTCGCAGCTACAGTGTATTGTATCTGGCAAGAACGGAACGTAAGGATCTTTGCAGATGTGTCTAAAACTTCGAATTTGGTTTTTGATCAAGTCGAATGTATCATTCGCAATAAGCTTGTTTTGATGAGGAACGTTCAACAAACAGATGAAAACATAAGGATCCAAAGACTTTGGAGGGTCAATAACATGGACTCTTAATTTGATGTTTAGCTGGTTGTTTTTGTACCCCTAGCATATCTAGTTGGTCTAAGTTTTTGTTTTGTTATGTGGCTAGCCTGTAGCCATTTGTTGGTTTTCGTTTCTGTTCACATTGTAAATCTTGGGTATGCCCATTATATTCTTTGTATCATTTCTTTTAGTACATAAGTCAACTTACCAAAAAAACAATAAGATGAATAAGGAATCCTTATAAGAAAAGGATTTCGAAACATTAATGAATCACTACCACACTTGTAGATTATATTGCAACTCATTGAAGATCCTTGTGGAACTAGGAAATTCCCAAAACCATATGCCACATCCTTGTAGGAAAAGATACCTCACCAAATAGGAAGTCCACAAGTCGAATGGAAGCAAATAACAAAATCCGTACAACCTCCGTTGACCAGTATTGTGGTTCATTCCCGAACTCCGATTGACCTGAATTTTTAACCCAAGGTAGTAAAATATGTCTGGAGAGTCCACATAAAATATTAGCCTGATCCAACGGTCGGATTGAGAATTATGACTGTTGCCGTAAATCTGGACTATTGCGCTTTTTACGCCATAATCCGAATCTAACCTTACTTGGGTCGTATCACAGGGCTGAACCGTATCAATTATGGTGGAATGTTTGTGACAGATGCGACATTCCAAGAATGACAAAAAGCTTGGATGAATGGATTCGATTAGCCACTGTCTCTTGGCATGGCAAAAGTTTCGTCAACAAAAAAAAACGAAGAGAGAGAAGCTAGAGGGAGGTTAGAGAGGAAAGATACAAAGGGGCAGTGCTCCGATAGCCATATCTCCGGCGACCATCGTTGGATCAAGCCAAGATTTGGTTATGTTGTGCACTGAACTATTGTCTACATTCTGACCGGAGCGATCTTCTAAAGCTGTCAGAGTCGCCGGTCGATTTTGCCTTGTTATACCGTTGGATCCAGACTATTTTTTGGTATGTTGTGAACATCTATATTGCCTACATTCTATCTAGAGGTGATGCGGCCCATCCCAGAAACACCAACAAGGACCCATTACATGTTCCAAATGGACCGATGACTGGGTCCAAGACAAAGACATTGAATGCATTGGTTTTAAAGGTTTCTACCAAGTCAGAATTGGAAGGTCCATTGGAGTATCAAGAGTAGATCCTAGTACATCTTATCCATGTGCAAGAGGAGTCCAATACAACCTTATTTAGGCCATGAGATGAGGGCTTTATTTTATTTTGTTAGCTACAGCCCAAGGCTTGTTTGGCCTTAATTCATACTTTGTTTTAAGCTAGGATCCAAGGCTTGTTTGGATTAACTTATGGGCTTTTCATTTTAGTGTTTTGGGCTAGTTTTGAGTGGACCTCATATAAGTCCACATAAAGGGTCCATTAGGGTTAACTTTTCAAGAACTATTTAAACTCATGTAGGCCAAAATTTCGGCAACTTTGATGATTATTATTCTGAATTTTTCAGTTTTAACGTGTGAGAGTGATTCTTGCATTCTTCAGTTCTTGAACGAACTGAATCTGACTTATCAAAGATTAACTGGCTTCTTGGGACAGCCAAAGAAGAAATGCATGTCTTGGGACAGCATGCTTGAACCACACGATGTCATGCCAATCAACCATTTGACGATGAATTCTTAGTTGCTCCCACGCTACTTTGATCGAGAAACTCTGATTTGGCGAATCCAACCACACAATCTCATCTTTTTGCCCAGTAGGAGTAGAGCTGGAAGGAATAGCTTCTATAATGGGGTGCCAGCCAAGAGCGTGAGTGATAGGAATTCTCCATTCTAAGTTATTAATCAACACGTTCACTCTCGCGTTGTGTTCCATACCTGAATCATAAATGAATCTTTCACCGTAAGTATCAGCGAGCGGGCTGTGAGGATGCCAATTGTCAAACCATAGAGAGGTTGTCATTCCATCTCCGATGATGTGCTTCATCTTCGGCCATGCTAAGGATCTGAGCTTTAGAATCTTTCCCCAAGCCCAAGAGCAGCTTCCTGGCACCTTGATTGTCCAGAAATTCCTACCTCGCAAGAGATTGGATCTGATCCAAGTAGACCAGATTGAGCCATCCGAGTCATTGCACAAGTTCCAAATGTGTTTCAACAAGGCAATCTTGTTCCATTCTGTTATCCTTTTTATGCCTAGCCCCCCCTCCTTTCTTGGAAGACATACTTGATCCGAAGCCACTTTAGCCCTAGTAGTGCTCATATCTGAACCTGACCAAAGAAAGGATCTCATAATTTGCTCAACGTTTTTCACTACTTATCGAACTGAATCTGACTTATCGAAGATTAATTGGCTTCGTGGCGTCATTCTATTCATTCCAATAGTATTGGTGCCTTGGGGCAGGTTTCCATTGTGTCACACTCCTATCAGACCTATTTCGGCTTTTCGGGATCAGATCTCAATCTTGATTATGGGTTGCGTGACCACGTGATCATGAGGTTCGCATCAGTTGGTATCAGAGCTAGGCTCCGAAACAAGGTCATATCATTATGTTATTTTCGTTTTTCTTTAGTATTCCCTTAAGTTTTTCAGTGTTTGCGTCCATCTTATTATTCTTCGAGACTGCGTCTCTAATCATATCAGTTTATTAAAAAGAAAAAAAAAACAGAAAGAAATAGAGAAAAAGAGTGATTAGTTGAAATTTGAAGGATCATTCAATTTTTGCCGCATAAACACAAATCTTGGTGAACCATAAGCAAACCACCTCGGAATCAATTTAAACTTCATATTCAGTCTATTGGGGGTGGGATCGCATCATATATCCAATTTGGGCTTATTCTGATATTATTTGCTTGAGGTTTGAATTCGAGTTTCAATTCTGCTGCAAAAACACTACTCTTAGTGAACCCTAGGTAAAACACCTTGGAATCCATTGAAACTTTATATTCTGAGTACTGGGTATGCGATCGCACCACATATTAAATTTGGGATTATTTTAATATCCGTTTCTGGAGGTTTTAAATTGGAGGTTCAATTCTGCCGCAAACTGATCATACAAGGGGTTTGGGTACCTAGACATAAGAGAATGACCTATAAATTGTTTTTTGGTGTTTTCATAGCATTCTATTACTAAATATTGAATTTGAGGTCATTTGGAGATCATTTGGTCTGGGTTTCAATTCTGTTACGTAAAAATTGCGTAATAGGATAGATTTGCATCAAGTTTGAGAACATGATCTTATACTGTTTAGATTTGTCTGAATATTTTAATTTCTCTTATATTTGGGTTATCTAGGAGTCAAGTAATTGTTTTCGCTAATATTCGCTTTTGTTTTATTTCGTGTCTTCGTTTCGTCCACAATTCGCACGAATTTGCATTGCTACTCGCAAAATCGTAATCGTAGTTTCGTTTTGCTTTGTTTTCAGTATATTTTTTTGATTCTTGAGTCTAAAAATTATAATTAGAGTGCGCCGCGAAAGCTACTGACTTTGATTTGTTGATTTCAGTTCCTAAAGAACCAAAAGAAAGCAAGTTGTGAGGTAAAAGGCGTAGAGAGCTTAATAGAGTGAAAAGCCTTGATTTTTGTTTTGTGTGATACACGAGAGGTGTGAGGATATATTTGTGCTACAGGGTATCGAGATGGATGGGGAGAAAGTTAAGGCCATCCAGGATTGGCCTACACCCAAATCGGTAAGTGAGGTAAGGAGTTTTCATGGGTTAGCTAGTTTTTACAAGCGTTTTGTGCAAGATTTCAGTACAATAGCTGCGCCTTTGAATGAAGTTGTTAAAAAATCAGTTGGGTTTAAATGGAGGGAGGAACAAGAATTGACATTTGTTCTTTTGAAAGAGAAATTATGTTCTGCACCTGTTTTGGCTTTACTTTCGAAAGCATTTGAAATAGAATGTGATGCGTCTGGAATAGGAATTGGTGCTGTTTTGATGCAGGATCGGAGACCTATTGCGTATTTTAGTGAGAAGTTAAGTGGAGCAACCTTGAACTATCCCACTTATGACAAAGAACTCTATGCATTGGTAAGAGCACTTGAGACATGGCAGCATTACTTGTGGCCAAAAGAGTTCGTAATCCATTCGGATCATGAGTCCTTGAAACATCTGAAAGGACAAGGTAAGTTGAATAGGAGGCATGCAAAATGGGTTGAATTCATTGAAACTTTTCCTTACGTAATCAAGTATAAGCAAGGGAAAGAGAACATCGTAGCTGATGCACTCTCGCGCAGGTATGTTCTTTTACACACCATGAATACTAGATTGTTAGGTTTTGAATATGTGAAGGAATTGTATGATAATGATTCTGACTTTGCTGAGATTTATAATGCATGTGGACATTCGACTTTTGGTAAGTTTTATTTGATGGATGGTTATTTGTTCAAAGAGAATAGATTGTGTGTTCCTGCTAGTTCTTTGTGTGAATTGCTTATTCTTGAAGCACATGGGGGTGGTTTAATGGGTCACTTTGGGGTGGCAAAAATGTTGGATGTATTGCATGAGCATTTTTATTGGCCAAAGATGAAAAGAGATGTGCAACGAATTTGTGAATAGTGCATTGCTTGTAAAAAGGCAAAATCTAGAGTACAACCACATGGACTATATACACCATTACCTGTGCCTACTGAACCTTGGGTAGATTTCTCTATGGACTTTGTTTTAGGTTTACCTAGGTCAAAGAAAGGTAGAGACTCTATTTTTGTTGTGGTTGATAGGTTTTCTAAAATGGCGCATTTCATTGCATGCCATAAAACAGATGATGCATCTCATATCGCAGACTTGTTCTTTAGAGAGATTGTACGTTTGCATGGCATTCCTAAGAGTATAGTGTCAGATCATGATGTTAAGTTCCTTAGTTACTTTTGGAAGACTTTATGGGGAAAGTTGGGAACTAAACTCTTATTTTTGACAACATGCCATCCTCAAACAGATGGACAAACTCAGGTAGTGAATAGAACATTATCCCAACTTTTACGTGTTGTAATTCAAAAGAATTTGAAAAGTTGGGAAGAATGTTTGTGGTTTGTTGAGTTTGCTTATAATAGAACTGTGCATTCGACTACTACTTTTTCTCCTTTTGAAATTGTTTATGGTTTTAATCCACTAACTCCTATGGAGTTAATTCCTTTACGTTTTGAAGAAAGAGTAAGTTTAGATGGTGAAAAGAAGGCAAAGATGCTGAGAGAACTCCATGAGGGAGTTCGACTACAAATAAAGAAAAAGAACAGACTTTACGCTTCTAAAGCAAATAAGGGACGTAAACTGGTTGTTTTCCAACCCGGTGATTGGGTTTGGGTGCACATGCATAAGGAACGATTTCCTAACCAAAGGAAATCAAAATTACAACCTCGTGGTGATGGTCCATTTCAGGTTTTAGAGAGAATCAATGACAACGCATACAAAATTGACCTTCCAGGTGAGTATAGTGTTAGTGCTACCTTTAATGTTGTTGATCTTACGTTGTTTGACACAGATTTTGATTCGAGGTCGAATCCTTTCGAGGAGAGAGGGGATGATGCGGACTAGCCCAGAAACACCAACAAGGACCCATTACATGTTCCAAATGGACCGATGACTCGGTCCAAGACAAAGACATTGAAAGACACGTTGAATGCATTGGTTTTGAAGGTTTCCACCAAGTCAGAATTGGAAGGTCCATTGGAGTATCAAGAGGAGATCCTAGTACATCTTATCCATGTGCAAGAGGAGTCCAATACAACCTTATTTGGGCCATGAGATAAGGACTTTATTTTATTTTGTTAGCTACAGCCCAAGGCTTGTTTGGGCTTAATTCATACTTTGTTTTAAGCTAGGATCCAAAGCTTGTTTGGATTAAGTTATGGGCTTTTCATTTTAGGGTTTTGGGCCAGTTTTGAGTGGACCTCATATAAGTCCACATAAAGGGTCCATTAGGGTTAACTTTTCAAGAACTATTTAAACTCATGTAGGCCAAAATTTCGGCAGCTTTGATGATTATTATTCTGAATTTTTCAGTTTTAACATGTGAGAGTGATTCTTGCATTCTTCAGTTCTTGAACGAACTGAATCTGACTTATCAAAGATTAACTGGCTTCGTGGCGTCATTCTACTCATTCCAATAGTGTTGGTGCCTTGGGGCAGGTTTCCATTGTGTCCCACTCCTATCAGACCTATTTCGGCTTTCCGGTATCAGATCTCAATATTGATCGTGGATTGCGTGATCATGAGGTTCGCATCAAGAGGGATCGTCCATATTGGATTCCTCCTACGGAAGCTAGCCATTTGAATATTTCTGGAAAAATCCTTCTCGGAACAGTCAGAGACGGCGGCATATTTCTCCTTCTTCCACCGTTGGATCAAGCTTATTTTTGGATATGTGATGCATTCGGTTGTGATACACATTCTGAACGGTGGAGATTAGAAACTATGCCTCCAGCAACGTTTTATACATGTTCAACAGAAGGTCATCATTCTCAGGTCAGTTTCGGTATAATTGAGCTATGCGGAGATCCAACCGTTAAACTGTGCTGATATTTGAATATGTTATACATAACATGTGTATCTACCTTTGAACCGTTGGGATTTTTGACCGAAAGGATCGTTGTTCCAATCAAAGTGCTGGTCGCTTATTAGTGCTTCTTGGACTGAGTTTTTGTCCTTAGAACGTTCTATCTAGTATTTGTATGCTGCCAAATTGTCTTTGTGTTCTGCTGTCGAATTGTTCCAATGGTTAGCTCTGACATTGAACAACACAATAGAGTTAAATCTGGACATACCTTACAATTAGAGCTCCAAGATATGCTAAATAGTCATGACATGAATCCTGTGTTGGGTTCTAAAGTTGATGAGTTGAAGGTTGGGTCTAAGCAACAAGAACAGCTACACCTTAGCCCCAAATTGAATTTTTTAAATGCTTTGAAGGGCTCTGATGTTAATGACAATAAGGGTAGGATGTCCCTTGATACGAATCCAGTCCGTAACTAGCATTTTGCTCCCCCCGCAATAACTTATCGTCGTGTGACAGTAGCTCCTCCACTTGATGTGTTTGAGGATGGCTGTGAACTTTGGAAATCCACTCTAGTTGGTCATTTCGTGGGTCAGAAATTACCCTATCCTGTTGTTAATTCTATTGCCAAAAGAATATGGGGCTCCCACGGTATATCCGAAGTTTTATCTTCTGATAATGGTATCTTTCTCTTCACTTTTGATTCTGTCGATCGCGCCACTAATGTTCTGGAGAGAGCCCCATGGCACATGGCCAACAGACCTTTGGTGCTTAAACGTTAGCATCCGAACATGCAATTTTTGAAAGATGATCTGGATAGAGTTCCGGTATGAGTTAAGCTCTATAATGTTCCTCTCGAGTATTGGACTGTTAAGGGTTGAGTTGTGTAGCGAGTGCTATTGGGGTTCCCCTTCATGCTGACCTTACTACATTGTTGCGTAAAAGGCTTAGCTACGCAAGAGTTTGCGTTGAGATAGAAGCTTCGAAAACGCTGGTGAAGGAATACGACCTTTGTTGTCCAAATGGGTTATTCATAACAATTTCAGCGGATTATGAATGGATACCTTCAAGGTGCAATAATTGCAATGTCTTTGGACATACCACAGCGATATGTGCTACCAGTAAAGTTGATGATCGTACAATGGGGGCAGAGGGCAAAAGGAAAATAGGAGCTGTGAACTCTAAACTTGCAGATAATAGGCAGAATCAACTTCAATGGTAGGTAGTTGGTAAACAAAATAAGGGTGTTACGATTGGTGAGAATGATTGTTTGGCATCTAAAGAGCTTAATTGTAATGAGAATGGTTGTTTAGCATCTACTTTACATATTGCTGATTGTAATACGAATGAAACTGCGACATCAGATATGCCCAATGTT
Source organism: Populus alba x Populus glandulosa (assembly GCA_033617975.1). Lineage (NCBI taxonomy): Eukaryota > Viridiplantae > Streptophyta > Magnoliopsida > Malpighiales > Salicaceae > Populus > Populus alba x Populus glandulosa. Next base: position 8,459,189 of record CM066155.1, on the reverse strand, counting down.
GGTTGTTATGAAGATGAAAATCCTACCTCTCCTCTTGTTTTCAAGAGTTTACGAGCAGACATGGTGCCGGAGGAAGGGGCTGCATGTACTTCTTTAAATCAAAGTTTAACCATCTGTAATACAATTGCTTATGCAACCATGAACCCTGTTAGTCATGAGGTGAATGTTGATATTGGAGCTATAAGAGGTGATACACGTAAGGAAGACGATGATAAGGAGTCGACGTCACTGATCCCAACAAGTCCGTAAAGTCCGATTTCTTCTGACGGGGAAACTTTTATTAATCAGTTAGCTAGCAAGGCTAGAGACTCTCTAGAGAAAAAGAAAACGGGTTCTCCAGGCTTTTCAAAGAAGAGTAAGAAATCTGGCTCCTCGAGGGGGGGCAAGTCAAGGTAATCAGTGTGTTGTTGTTTGGTATTCCTCTCTATTTCCCTATGATTATTGGATGTTGGAATGTTAGAGGTTTGAATGATCCCATAAAGCATTCAGAACTGCGTCAGCTCATCCATCAAGAGAGGATGGTTTTTTTTGGTTTGGTTGAAACTCGGGTTAGAGACAGGAATAAAGATAATGTTTCGCAATTTCTTCTGCGTAATTGGTCATTCTTGTATAATTATGATTTCTCTTGTCGTGGTCGTATTTGGGTTTGTTGGAATGCTGATTTGGTGAAGGTGGATGTTCTGGGAATGTCAGACCAGGCTATCCATGTTTCTGTCATGATATTAACTACCAATATCTGATTTAATACTTCAATCATTTACGGAGACAATAATGCATCCTTACATGAGGCTTTATGGTCTGATATTGTGAGTCGTAGTGATGGATGGGAGTCAACCCCATGGATTCTTATGGGCGACTTTAATGCTATCCACAACCAGTCAGAGAGGTTAGAAGGGTCTTCTACGTGGGCTGGTCATATGGATAGATTGGAAACATGTATACGTGAAGCGAAAGTGGATGATCTTTGGTATTCAGGTATGCATTATACGTGGATGAACCAATGTCCTGAGAATATGATTATGCAGAAACTATTTTTTTTTTTGGTAAGCTATTATGCAGAAACTAGATAGAGTGCTTGTGAATGAGAAGTGGAATATGCACTTCCCATTGTCGGAAGCGAGATTCTTGTCTGCTGGTATGTCAGATCATTCTCCCATGGTGGTAAAAGTCACTGGCAATGTTCAGAACATAAAGAAACCATTCAGATTCTTTGATATGTGGATGGATCATGACGAGTTCATGCCCTTGGTGAAGAAAGTATGGGATCAGCATTCGGGAGGTTGTCCAATGTATCAACTGTGTTGCAAACTAAGGAAGCTAAAGCAGGAACTTAAACATTTCAATAAGACTCACTTCTCCAATATTTCTGATAGAGTCAAAGATGCAAAAGATCACATGGATAAGGCTCAACAAGCTCTGCATACAGCGCCTGAGAATCCAACATTGCGTATGCGAGAAAGAGATGTAGTTCGTAACTATGCTGCTACTGTCAGGGCGGAAGAGAGTTTTTTCAAACAAAAGGCAAGGATACAATGGATTAGCTTGGGGGATCAGAATACTAGCTACTTTCACAAATCAGTAAATGGTAGACAGAATAGAAATAAGCTTCTCTCGGTTACAAGGGAGGATGGAGAAGTCGCTCAAGGACACAAGGCAGTCAAATCAGAAGTAATTGCATACTTCCAGCGTGTATTGGGAGTGAAGCAGATGCCTAGGGTCCTTGATTAGTACTTAAAAGTGCATGTTTATCAAGGTTTTATATCATCATTTTGCACTTGAAGTATCAATAACTCCTTAACTAAAGCATGTTTTATAATAACAAGTTTGATACTATAAGATACCTTAATTTATGGTAAATGCTCATCTTATATGCAGGTCTATCACATAAATAAAAGAATTGATTGATGAGTTTAAGCATTGAAAGTTAAAGGACAAAGAGATGGCCAAACTTAGAAAAGAGATGTCGGTGCAGTCCAAACCGGAACATTGCTCGGTAATTGGATCATATCTGGAGCTCTAGATTTCGGATTTAGGTCCACTTTATATGGATGGAAAGGTAAGACAAAGGCCTACAACTTTCATGGGAGCCCAAGATTTGAAAAGGTCGTTTTGAAGTCCAAATTGAAGGAACAACGAAGAAGTCCGAAGCTGTCCTGCAGCCCAAGTGTTCAGCCCATATCTTGAGTTCTAGAAGTCCAAATGACCTCATCTTTTTTTTGTTGGAAAGCTGAGATAATTTCCTAGAACATTCTTGAGGATTCTGGGCAAATTATGATGTTAGCAATGACGTCTTGATCAGACAAGAAGATAAGGATTGTTATCTAGTCAAGATGTGGCCACCCACTCATCAATTAGTCAACAAATCAATAGTTCCAAATTTTTACCTATAAAAGGAGGCACTTACCATGTATTGAGGCATCTTGGTGTTCAGATCAAGATCATGCTCTTGCTTTCTCTCTTTGTATTGCTTATGTCTTGCTTTCATTAATATCAAGTTTATGCACTTCATTTCCTTTCCTTTGTCTAGTTAACTTCTTTCTCATTTATGTTCTTGTCTTGCTCATTTATGTTTCTTTCTTTTATTATGTCTAGCTAAGTTAATTATGTCAAGGTGAAAAGGGTACACTAATGGTGTAAGAACAAGTATAATATAAACTTAACATGGAACTTAACGTTGGATACTAACATGTTTTATATTTGTTATCTTCTTCACTTTAATACTTTGCTTGTTAAATGGTTAATCTAGATTTATGTTGTATAACACTTGGTACAACAAATACTTGGCACTTTCATAGCCAATACTGTATGGTTTAACCGACACCTGAGCTATGAAAGGAACTTGATTTGTTGTTAACATAAGTTATAATCATGAATGCCTGCCAACATTTACAAGTATTAGCTTTATTCGAATAAGATAATTAATGTAATCATGTTAACAATTTATAATCTGATTAGAACCTCCTTTATGTGTGGTTTCCAATTGAGTAATAAGAGTTTATATTATACTTGTTTGAAGTACCATTAGTGGATCCTCTAACCTTGACATTTGTCTTTATCATTGTTTAATCCTTACGTTAATCTTTCATCTCAAAGTTCTCATTAATTTCTTCATCTTCTGCTTTTATTATTGTTATTATTATTATTATTACTTACATTCTGTTTATATTATATAATATATATCTTTGATCTTTTCATAAACTCAGTATATAGGCTGGAAACCTGTGACCCGATCTTTTAGATCATTCTCAGGTATAACAACGCCACGTACTGAGTATTATTATTGTTATTATTATTGTTGTTATTATTGTTGTTATTGTTGTTGTTGTGTTGTTATTTATAATTTATACAATTAACCTCTCTGTGGTTCGACCCCGGTCTTGCCGGGTTATTTATTACTTCGACACTCCTGCACTTGGGAAAAGACATCAAGCTTTTGGTCGTGTCAAGTTTTTGGCGCCGTTGCCGGGGAGGTAAATTCTTGTATAAATTATAATATTTATTTTATCTTCTCTTTTCATTTTTCATTTTATTTAACTTTTGTTTCTTTTTCTTCTCTTTTATTTTCTTCCTTTTAATTCTCTTCTTATACGTGCATGAGAGTTTGGTCACGTACATTAAGTGGTAGACTTTGTAGGGTATCCTCATCATTTTCAGAAAATATGGCCGACGAAGATAATCAATCACTTCATAATGAGAATAATGAGAATAACCGTATGAGAACACTTAGAGACCACATGAATCCCACAAGAACAAGTGCACCCTCATGCATAGTTTTCCCTCCTGATGCATCTCATTTTAATTTTAAGCTAGGCATTATTCAACTTTTACCATCTTTTCATGGCTTAGACTTAGAAAATCCATACTTGCATTTAAGGGAATTTGAGGAGGTCTGTAATACCTATAATGACTCAAATTGTAGCATGAACACCATTCGATTAAAGCTTTTTCCTTTTTCATTAAAAGATAAAGCTAAAACATGGCTACAAAATTTGAGACCAGGATCCATTCGTGCTTGGGATGATATGCAACAACAATTTTTAAAGAAGTTTTTTCCATCTCATAGAACAAACTCTTTCAAAAGACAAATCATCACTTTCACTCAAAAGCCAGGAGAAACATTTTACCAATGTTGGGATAGGTATCGAGATTTGCTTAATACTTGCCCACATCATGGTTTTGAAACATGGAGATTGGTTTCACATTTTTATGAAGGTTTAACACCTAGAGATAGGCAAATGGTTGAATTGATGTGCAATGGAACCTTTGAAGATAAAGACCCTAATAAAGCAATGGAGTACCTAGACTTGCTAGCCGAAAATGCTCAAAATTGGGACACCACAGGTACTTATGAGGCACCAAGTAAAACTCAACCTCATACATCCAGTGGAGGTATGCACAACCTTAGGGAAGATCATGATCTCCAAGCCAAGTTTGCATCTTTAGCTAGAAAAGTTGAGGCACTAGAATTGAAAAAGAGTGGTAAATTAAAATCGATTCAAGACATTGTGTGTCAAATCTGTGAAACAAATGAGCATGCAACCAATGATTGTCCAACTTTACCTTCTTTTAAGGAATGCCTCCATGAACAAGCTCATGCTCTAAACAGTTTTCAAAGGCCCAACCATAACCCATACTCACAAACGTATAACCCTGGTTGGAGAAATCATCCAAATTTCAGTTGGAAGAGTGATAGCAACAATGCACAAACTTCACATCCACCGTTTCAAGCACACCATAATTTCCAAAATTCTCATGGATATGCACCTCCTTATGCTCCACCTCCTAGAAGAAATTTTGAGGAAACATTGCATGCATTCATTGAAAAGCAGGAGACAATCAACACTTAACTTGCTCAAAGCATGACCGATTTTAAAGATGCTCTTGCAAAATTAACATCTGCTCTCAGTTTCCAAGAGAAAGGTAAGTTTCCTTCTCAACCACAGCAAAATCCAAAGGGGCAATACAATGCAAATGGAAGTAGTTCTGGAAGCCAACACATGGATCAAGTCAAATCAGTCATCACTCTTCGTAGTGGTAAGGTTATTGAAAAACCTATTCTTGAACCTTGTGAGAAAGATGATGAGTCTATCTCTGAGGGTAAGGAAGGGGTTGAACCTGAACATTGCAAAGAAAAGGCTGATTCCCCGCCAGCACTTCCGTTTCCTTATGCCATGATCAAACAAAGGAAAGTTAGTCACAACTCTGAAATCTTTGAAATTTTCAAACAGGTAAGGATCAATATACCTTTGTTGGATGCTATTAAACAGGTACCTTCCTATGCTAAATTTTTGAAAGATCTATGCACTGTGAAGAGAAAACTGAATGTGAAAAAGAAAGCCTTTTTAGCCGAACAAGTAAGTGCCATTCTTCAGAACAATAATGCTTTGAAATATAAAGACCCTGGTTGTCCTACAATTTCTTGCTTTATTGGAGAACATAAAATTGAAAGAGCCTTACTTGATCTTGGAGCTAGTGTGAATTTACTTCCATATTCAGTTTTTCAAAGTCTCAATCTAGGTGAGTTAAAACCAACTTCTGTAACTCTTTTACTCGCCGATAGATCTATAAAAGTGCCTAGAGGAATAATTGAGGATGTGTTAGTACAAGTTGATAAATTCATTTATCCTGTGGATTTTATTGTCTTGGACACGCAACCTGTTGAAGCATGTAATTCATTTCCTGTTATTTTAGGATGTCCATTTCTTGCCACTTCTAATGCATTGATTAATTGTAGGAATGGACTGATGAAGCTATCATTTGGAAACATGACATTGGAGATGAATATTTTCAACATTTGCAAGCAACCTGGAGATGATAATGATTTACAAGAAGTAGATCTTATTGAAGAATTAGTTCATGATCAACTTGAATCTACTTTGAGTAAAATTGAGTTGGATGAATCTGAAGAAATCACGGATGAAAAGGGCACTAAAAATGTTGATGTCAATCTTTTGTCAAGAGTGACAACAGATTTGACATCTGACATCCCACCAATCGATGGAGATTTGTCAACTCACTTGAGTACCGAAGACAAAGGAAAGTTTTTGAACGAAGTGAAGAACTTTTACTTAGATGACCCTTACTTATTCAAAAATTGTCCTGATCAAATATTTCAAAAATGCATTTCCGACAATGAGGTAAGTAATGTCATTAAACTTTGTCATTCTAAAGCATGTGGGAGTCAATTCTCATCAAGAGAGACGACTGCAAAAATCTTACAAAATGGATTTTATTGGCCCACCATGTTCAAGGACACACATGCATTCTGCAAAACATGTGAAAATTGTCAAAAAGTTGATACTGGTAAAAAAGTTTTGCTTTATAATTCTCGAGTCCATTTATTTCCTGAAAAACTAAAATCAAGATGGAGCGGTCCATTTATTTTAAAACATGTGTATCCTTATGGGACCCTTGATATTGAGAATCCAAAGAATGACAATGTTTTGAAGGTAAATGGACATCGTTTGAAAGCTTACTTTGATGAGTTTCCTAGTGAAAATGAATCCATTGCTTGGAATGATCTTGTAGATAAAGGTTAATTATTTTGTTTTTCTCACATTTTTTTGTGTTTCTTTTTGGTGTATCTTTTGTTTTGCTAGTTTCTCTCTCACCCCGGTCAAATGGCGGATAACGGTACTCCGTGACATAAGTCGGTTCTTTCAGTTTCCCAAATAACTGATATTTGTATATATTTGTACAATTCTAAACTCTTTTTTCCCTTCTTTGAATCTCTTCTCTAATTCTCTTTTGAAAATGGACACCACTCTTGAAAAGTTGAAAATGTATTTTCCCGCTTTGCCTCCAAATGCGATTAATAAAATTTACCGTGCTAGGTGTGCAAGATTGAGGTTATTAATGAATCATGAAATTCCTGAAGATATTCGCTGGCTAATTGAAGCAAAGGTCCGCTTATCAGGTGAGTCCTCCAATTCTTTCATTTCACACATGCCTGGAACAGGTAAAAGCACTTTTGCAAAGAAACGTCGTGCAAAACGACTGAAAGTCTGTCACAAATGTGCTAGATGGACTTGTAATGCGACATGTCGTTCTTTAGGAATGGTATCTGTAAACCGTGAAGATAAGATACAATTCATTAAGGATGGCCTGAGTAAGGGGTCTTTAGATAATCTTTTGTTGACCCTTGAGACGCATCCTAGTGGAGATGTGCATCGTGTAATTCATGATTTATGGCCCAATTCCATAAAGAACATGATCGTCTTAGTCTTGGGAATCTGACTAAAAAAGACCCTGTTTGCCAGTTTTTAAGAAAACTGGATGGGAAGCCTATCCCCGACCCATAGAGGGCGTTTAAGCCGTTCTTGGACGTAAAACCAAGGGAAGATGTGAGCCACAATCACAACTACATGTACATACATGCTTTGTCAAAATAAATAAATAAAGAGAGAGAGTGTGAGACGACAGCTGGGCTACATATAGATGGTATGATTGCATTTTCATTTTTTCATCTATAAATTCTTCTCTTCCTTCCCTTCATTTCTACTCATCCCATACATTCATCAAATATAGAAGTGTGTAGAAATGGCAGGTTCCTCAAGTCATCACATAAAAAATATTTGTGTTTTCGGTGGATCCAGTCCTGGGAAAGAAAAAGAGTTTTTAGAATCAGCGAATCATCTTGGTCGGGTACTAGCTGAGAGAAAGATTCATTTAGTGTATGGGGGAGGTAGCCTTGGGTTAATGGGAGGTGTGTCAATGGCTGCATTTTTAGGAGGCAGTCAAGTTTTGGGGGTTGTCCCCAAAGCTTTAGCAACTGGGGACATCATTGGAAAAACAATTGGAGAGGAACTACAGGTCCCAACAATGTCTGACCGACTGAATACCATGTTTAGCCATGCTGATGCCTTCATTGCCTTACCAGGTGGTTTGGGCACATTGGAAGAAATCTTTCATATTTCATCTTGGGCCCAACTGCACATTCACCATAAACCTATAGGTTTGTTAAATGTTAATGGTTTTTATGATAAGTTGCTGTCTTTCCTTGATCAAGCTGTGGAACAAGAATTTCTAACATCTTCGGCACGACAAATCATAATCTCTGCTGCTACTGTTGAACAATTGATTGACCAACTACAATCTTTCATCCCTGTCATTGATCCCTGCATGAGTCGCCTAGATTGGTCAACTAAGGACAGCCGTAAAAAGCTTAGATTAGATTTGAGCCTTCATCTGTGAAACCTTGTGTCTTTTGGTTTTATTAATAGCATATTATTTTGTTTTGTTACTTCTTATGTTTGTTTAAGTGTGTTTCAGGTTTGTCATTGTTCGATGTTTCAGGTGATGTCTTCTATACTCTATCTTTCTACCTTCGAACATTGAGGACAATGTCTCGTTTTGGTTGGGGGGAGAGGGTAGTAGTTTAAAAAAAAAAAATACTAACTTGCTAACTGTTTTTGCTATTATTAAAACCATTTGACAAAATTGTTATTAGGATGGCAGAGTATGGAATCAATTTTATTGACTCTAGAGACGCATCTTAGTAAGTTTCATTACCAAGGTCTATCATAATACTTCTTGAAATATTCAGGTTTACAAACTCTCACATTGTTATCACTTGATTCTGCTCCTATACTCATTTAACAAGTATTATTAAACCTTCATTTTCACACACACACTTTAACATATGATTGTGGGTTGCACATTGGATTATTACATTAATTATGTTCTTTTGTTGAAGGTAACAACTAAGGGAAAAGGATAGTATATAATTTGCAAAAAAAAAAAAAAAAAAAAAAAAAAAAAAAAAGAAAAAAAATAGTATTGATGATAATAAAACGTGGATAAGTTTGGTTTCGTAGCCTCCCTAACCTAAGCAATTAAGCCCGAAGGGGTGTTTTAACACCTAATACCCTAAAGTCAACTGACTTGGGAGCTATTGGCCCAAAGCTTGTTACATGGGTTAAGGAGAAAAGCTTAAGGGAATCAAACATTGCACTATCTACGTATCAGTATCTGCAACCCGAGTTGTTAAGCTCGTAGGGGTGTCTCAACACCTAATGCCCTAAGATCAACTGGTCTGGGAGTCATTAGCCTAAAACTCGTTACATGGGTTAAAGATACATTGTGTTTTAAGTTGTATGTGTATATAAAAAAAAAAGAAAAAAAAGAAAAAAATAATAATCCCAACCCAAGGAAGTTCACCTTAAACATTTGAACATAATATTGTTTTCTTCCAACAAAAGCCCCATCATCTATGTTTTCATTGAGCACACAAAAAGAAGGTTTATTAATATCTTGTTTACGAAGTATGAAGCAGGAATATAAATTTAATGAGAGTTTGTTTATCTGGATAGATTAATGGAAGTTGAATGATGAATGCCTTGCTTTGTGGAACTGGCAAATTGTTTCTCTATTTTAACGCTTTAGATTACTAGGGACTAGTAATAAGCTGGTTGGGGGGTGTGATTAGTACTTAAAAGTGCATGTTTATCAAGGTTTTATATCATCATTTTGCACTTGAAGTATCAATAACTCCTTAACTAAAGCATGTTTTATAATAACAAGTTTGATACTATAAGATACCTTAATTTATGGTAAATGCTCATCTTATATGCAGGTCTATCACATAAATAAAAGAATTGATTGATGAGTTTAAGCATTGAAAGTTAAAGGACAAAGAGATGGCCAAACTTAGAAAAGAGATGTCGGTGCAGTCCAAACCGGAACATTGCTCGGTAATTGGATCATATCTGGAGCTCTAGATTTCGGATTTAGGTCCACTTTATATGGATGGAAAGGTAAGACAAAGGCCTACAACTTTCATGGGAGCCCAAGATTTGAAAAGGTCGTTTTGAAGTCCAAATTGAAGGAACAACGAAGAAGTCCGAAGCTGTCCTGCAGCCCAAGTGTTCAGCCCATATCTTGAGTTCTAGAAGTCCAAATGACCTCATCTTTTTTTTGTTGGAAAGCTGAGACAATTTCCTAGAACATTCTTGAGGATTCTGGGCAAATTATGATGTTAGCAATGACGTCTTGATCAGACAAGAAGATAAGGATTGTTATCTAGTCAAGATGTGGCCACCCACTCATCAATTAGTCAACAAATCAATAGTTCCAAATTTTTGCCTATAAAAGGAGGCACTTACCATGTATTGAGGCATCTTGGTGTTCAGATCAAGATCATGCTCTTGCTTTCTCTCTTTGTATTGCTTATGTCTTGCTTTCATTAATATCAAGTTTATGCACTTCATTTCCTTTCCTTTGTTTAGTTAACTTCTTTCTCATTTATGTTCTTGTCTTGCTCATTTATGTTTCTTTCTTTTATTATGTCCAGCTAAGTTAATTATGTCAAGGTGAAAAGGGTACACTAATGGTGTAAGAACAAGTATAATATAAACTTAACATGGAACTTAACGTTGGATACTAACATGTTTTATATTTGTTATCTTCTTCACTTTAATACTTTGCTTGTTAAATGGTTAATCTAGATTTATGTTGTATAACACTTGGTACAACAAATACTTGGCACTTTCATAGCCAATACTGTATGGTTTAACCGACACCTGAGCTATGAAAGGAACTTGATTTGTTGTTAACATAAGTTATAATCATGAATGCCTGCCAACATTTACAAGTATTAGCTTTATTCGAATAAGATAATTAATGTAATCATGTTAACAATTTATAATCTGATTGGAACCTCCTTTATGTGTGGTTTCCAATTGAGTAATAAGAGTTTATATTATACTTGTTTGAAGTACCATTAGTGGATCCTCTAACCTTGACATTTGTCTTTATCATTGTTTAATCCTTACGTTAATCTTTCATCTCAAAGTTCTCATTAATTTCTTCATCTTCTGCTTTTATTATTGTTATTATTATTATTATTACTTACATTCTGTTTATATTATATAATATATATCTTTGATCTTTTCATAAACTCAGTATATAGGCTGGAAACCTGTGACCCGATCTTTTAGATCATTCTCAGGTATAACAACGCCACGTACTGAGTATTATTATTGTTATTATTATTGTTATTATTGTTGTTATTGTTGTTGTTATGTTGTTATTTATAATTTATACAATTAACCTCTCTGTGGTTCGACCCCGGTCTTGCCGGGTTATTTATTACTTCGACACTCCTGCACTTGGGAAAAGACATCAAGCTTTTGGTCGTGTCAGTCCTGAACGAGGAAGTGATGCAATCGGCAATTAATTACAAATTGTCTTCAACTCAACAACATGTACTAGCACAAGATGTAACAAGAGAGGAGATTAAGCATGCTATGTTTAGTTTGAAAAACAACAAAGCTCCTGGTCCGGATGGCTTCAACGCAGGTTTCTTCAAAAGAATGTGGCACATAGTGGGGGAAGATGTAATCAACGTTGTTAGCTCCTTCTTCCAGACTCGTTGAATGCTACATCCATTTCCCTTTTCCCTAAAGTTGCTAATCCTACGAGGTTGACAGATTTTCGTCCTATATCTTGCAGCAATACAATATACAAATACATCGCGAAGATTCTAGTTGGGAGAATGAAAGTTGTTTTACCATCCTTAGTAGGTCCGCATCAAACAGCTTTTATCTCTGGACGGAGAATCAATGACAATATTCTTTTGTCTCAGGAACTAATGAAAGTCTATCATACAACTACGGGTCCTGCTCGTTGTGCTATGAAAGTAGACCTGATGAAGGCTTATGACTCGGTTCGGTGGGATTTCGTTGATGCTACGTTAATAAAAATGGGATTCCCTAGAACAGTCATTGATTGGATCATGGTTTGTGTTACATCATGTCAATTCTCAATCAACGTCAATGGTGAACTTGCAGGTTACTTCCAAAGGGGGAGAGGGCTGAGACAAGGTGATCCATTATCTCCATATTTGTTTGTCCTATGCATGGAAATCCTGTCAGGGCTGTTCTGCAATATGAGTGCCACCAAAACTTCAAGTTCCACTAGAGATGCAAGAAGGACATAATTTCTCATCTTTGCTTTGCCAACGACTTGATGATATTCAGCAAAGGGGATGTACATTCAATTCGTATGATCAAAAATATACTCACAGAGTTTCAAGTTCTATCAGGTCTATATCCAAATCCAAACAAAAGTGACATCTTCTTGAGCGGTCCGTTAGGTGCTAAGAGGGAACAGATTATCAGTATTCTTGGGTTTAGAGAGGGGGGGCTTCCTATGAAATATTTGGGAGTGCCTCTTATCTCGTCCAGACTTAAGGCTGTTAATTGTAAGGGCCTCGTGGATCGAATTACCGCTAAAGTTCGACATTGGACCTGCAAAACACTCTCTTTCGCAGGGCAAGTACAACTGATTAACTCAGTCTTATTCTCCATCCAGGTCTATTGGGCATCTCTATTCCTATTACCTGGGGAAGTAGGAATTTCTGGACAATCAAGGCGCCAGGAATCTGCTCTTGGGCTTGGGGAAAGATTCTAAAGCTCAGATCCTTAGCATGGTCGAAGATGAAGCACATCATCGGAGATGGAATGACAACCTCTCTATGGTTTGACAATTGGCATTCTCACAGCCCGCTCGCTGATACTTACGGTGAACGATTCATCTATGATTCAGGTATGGAACACAACGCGAGAGTGAGCGTGCTGATTAATAACTTAGAATGGAGAATTCCTATCACTCATGCTATTGGCTGGCACCCCATTATAGAAGCTATTCCTTCCACATCTACTCCTAAGGGGCAAAAGGATGAGATTGTTTGGTTGGATTCGCCAAATCAGAGTTTCTCGGTCAAAGTAGCTTGGGAACAACTAAGAATTCATCATCAAATGGTTGATTGGCATGACATCGTGTGGTTCAAGAATGCTGTCCCAAGACATGCATTTCTTCTTTGGGTGGCTATCCAACGGAAACTCTCAACGCAGGATAGACTTCATCGGTTTGGTATTCATGGTCCCAATAGGTGCTCACTCTGTCTTTGCAATAATGAAGATCACAACCACTTGTTCTTTGAATGCTCCTTTATGAAAGCATTATGGTGGAATGTTTGTGACAGATGCGACATTCCAAGAATGACAAAAAGCTTGGATGAATGGATTCGATTGGCCACTGTCTCTTGGCATGGCAAAAGTTTCGTCAACTTTTCTCGTAAACTGGGTTTCGCAGATACAGTGTAATGTATCTGGCAAGAACGGAACGCAAGGATCTTTGCAGATGTGTCTAAAGCTTCGAATTTGGTTTTTAATCAAATCGAATGTATCATTCGCGATAAGCTTGTTTTGATGAGGAATGTTTAACAAACAGATGACAACATAAGGATCCAAAGACTTTGGAGGGTCATTAACATGGACTCTTAATTTGATGTTTAGCTGGTTGTTTTTGTACCCCTAGCATATCTAGTTGGTCTAAGTTTTTGTTTCGTTATGTGGCTAGCCTGTAGCCATTTGTTGGTTTTCGTTTCTGTCCACATTGTAAATCTTGGGTATGCCAATTATATTATTTGTATCATTTTCTTTTAATACATAAGTCAGCTTAGCAAACAAAAAAAGTTTCGTCAACTTTTCTTGTAAACAGGGTTTCACAGCTACAGTGTATTGTATCAAATATTGAATTTCAGGTCATTTCGAGATCGTTTGGTCTGGGTTTCAATCCTTGTACGTAAAAGGTTAGATATGCGTATTGTTATGGAGGTTCATTTCGGCGGTAAAGGGTTTGGGTACCTTGACATAATAGAACGACCTATAAATTGATATGCGGTGTTGTCATAGTATTGGAATACTAAATATTCAATTTCAAGCCATTTCGACATCGTTTGGTCTGGGTTTCGATCCTTGTACGTAAAAGGTTAGATATGCATCCTTTTTTGGAGGTTTATTTCGGCCGTAAAGGGTTTGGGTACCTAGACATAAGAGAACGACCTATAAAATTATATTCGGTGTTGTCATCGTATTGGAATACTGTATATTGAATTTCAGGCCATTTCGAGATCGTTTGGTCAGAGGTTTCAATCCTGGTACGTAAAAGGTTAGATGTGCATCATGTTTTGGAGGTTCAGGCCATTTCGAGTTCGTTTGGTCTGGGTTTCAATTCTTGTACGTAAAAGGTTAGATTTGCATCATATTTTGGAGGTTCATTTCGGCTGCAAATGGTTTGGGTACCTAAACATAAGAGAACGACCTATAAAATTATATTCAATGTTGTCATCGTATTGGAATACTGTATATTGAATTTCAGGCCATTTCGAGATCGTTTGGTTTGGGTTTCAATCCTTGTACGTAAAAGGTTAGATTTGCGTCATGTTTTGGAGGTTCATTTCAACCGCAAAGGGTTAGGGTACATAGATAGAAGAGAACGACCTATAAAATTATATTTAGTGTTCTCATCGTCTTGGAATACTTAATATTTAATATTAGGCCATTTCGAGATCGTTTAGTCTGGGTTTCAATACTTGTACTTAAAAAGTTACATTTGCATCATGTTTTGGAGTTTTATTTTGGCCGCAAAGGGTTTGGCTACCTAGACATAAGAGAACGACCTATAAATTTATAGTCGGTGTTGTCATCGTATTGCAATTCTAAATATTGAATTTGAGGGCATTTGGATATTGTTTGGTCTGGTTTTCAATCCTGGTACGTAAAAGGTTAGATTTGCTTCATGTTTTGGAGGTTGAATACGGCCGCAAAGGGTTTGGCTACCTACACATAATAGAACGACCTAGAAATTGATATTCGATGTTGTGATAGTATTGGAATACTAAATATTGATTTTCAGGCTATTTCAAGATCGTTTGGTCTGGGTTTTAATCCTACTACGTAAAAGGTTAGATGTGCGTCATGTTTTGGAGGTTCATTTCGGCCGCAAAGGGTTTGGGTACCTAGACATAAGAGAACGACCTATAAATTGATATTCTGTGTTGTCATAGCATTGCAATACTAAATATTGAATTTGAGACCATTTGGAGATTGTTTTGTCTGGGTTTCAATACTGGTACGTAAAAGGTTAAATTTACGTCCTGTTTTGGAGGTTCATTTCGGCTGCAAATGGTTTGGGTACCTAGACATAAGAGAATGACCTAAAATTATATTCGGTGTTGTCTCGTATTGGCATACTAAGTATTTAATTTCAGGCCATTTCAAGGTCGTTTGGTCTGGGTTTTAATACTTGTACGTAAAAGGTTACATTTGTGTCATGTTTTGGAGTTTCATTTTGGCCGCAAAGGGTTTGGGTACCTAGATGATACGGTTAAGCCCTATGATACGACCCAAGTAAGGTTAGATTCGGATTTTGGTGTAAAAAGTGCAACAGTCCAGGTTTACAACAACAGTCATAATTCTCAATCCGACCGTTGGATCGGGCTAATATTTTATGTTTACTCTCCAGACATATCTTACTACCTTGAGTTAAAAATTCAGGTCAATCAAAACTCGGGAAGGAACCGCAATACTGGTCAACGGAGACTGTAGGGATTTTGTTATTTACTTCCATTTGACTTGTGGACTTCCTATTTGGTTAGGATTCTTTTCCTACAAGGATGTGGCAGCTGGTTTTGGGAATTTCCTAGTTCCACAAGGATCTTTAATGAGCTGCAATATAATATACAAGTGTGGCAGTGATTCATTAATGTTTCAGAATCCTTTTCTTATAAGGATTCCTTATTCATCCTAGCTACACAAGAAAAGAAGGGTTGGTGGTATTTAATGACAGATTAGTTATTTTTATTATTTTCTTTCATGTTTGGGCTTAATTAAAACTTTGTTTTGAGCTAGGGTCCAAGGCTTGTTTGGATCATGTTATGGGCTTCTCAGTTTAGGGTTTTGGGCCAGTTTTGAGCGGACCTCATATAAGTCCACATAAGAGGTCCATTAGAGTTAATTTTTCAAGAACTATTTAAACTCATGTAGGCCAAAATTTCGGCAGCTTTGATGATTATTATTCTGAATTTTTCAGTTTTAACGTGTGAGAGTGATTCTTGCATTCTTCAGTTCTTGAACAAACTGAATCTGACTTATCGAAGTTTAACTGGCTTTGTGGCCTCATTCTACTCATTCCAATATTGTTGGTGCCTTGGGGCAGGTTTCCATTGTGTCGCACTCATATCAGACCTATTTCGGCTTTCCGGGATCAAATCTCAATCTTGATTGTGGGTTGCGTGACCACGTGATCATGAGGTTCGGGTACCTAGACAGAAGAGAACGACCTAGAAATTGATATTCCGTGTTGTCATAGTATTGGAATACTAAATTTTGAATTTCAGGCCATTTCAAGATCGTTTGGTCTGGGTTTCAATACTTGTACGTAAAAGGTTATATGGGCATCATGTTTTGGAGGTTCATTTCGGCCGCAAAGGGTTTGGGTACCTAGACTTAAGAGAACGACCTAGAAATTGATATTCCATGTTGTCATAGGATTGCAATACTAAATATTGAATTTGAGACCATTTGGAGATTGTTTTGTCTGGGTTTCAATACTGGTAATTTAAAGGTTAGATTTGCGTCCTGTTTTGGAGGTTCAGTATGGCCGCAAAGGGTTTGGGTACCTAGACATAAGAGAAAGACCTATAAATTGATATTCCGTGTTGTCATAGTATTGGAATACTAAATTTTTAATTTAAGGCCATTTCGAGATTGTTTTTTCTGCGTTTCGATCCTGGTACGTCAAAGGTTAGATTTGCGTCCTGTTTTGGAGGTTCAATACGGCCACAAGTGGTTTGGGTACCTAGACATAAGAGAACGACCTATAAATTGGTATTCGGTGTTTTCATCATATTGGAATACTAAATATTGAATTTCAGGCCATTTCGAGATCGTTTGGTCTGGGTTTCCATCCTTGTACATAAAAGGTTACATTTGCGTGATGTTTTGGAGGTTCATTTCGGCCGCAAAGGGTTTGAGTACCTAGACAGAAGAGAACGACCTATAAAATTATATTCGGTGTTGTCATTGTATTGGAATACTAAATTTTTAATTTCAGGCCATTTCGAGATCGTTTGGTCTGGGTTTCAATACTTGTACGTAAAAGGTTACATTTGCGTGATGTTTTGGAGTTTTATTCTGGCCGCAAAGGGTTTGGGTACCTAGACAGAAGAGAACGACCTAGAAATTGATATTCGGTGTTGTCATAGTATTGGAATACTAAATTTTGAATTTCAGGCCATTTCAAGATCGTTTGGTCTGGGTTTCAATACTTGTACGTAAAAGGTTATATGGGCATCATGTTTTGGAGGTTCATTTCGGCCGCAAAGGGTTTGGGTACCTAGACTTAAGAGAACGACCTAGAAATTGATATTCCATGTTGTCATAGGATTGCAATACTAAATATTGAATTTGAGACCATTTGGAGATTGTTTTGTCTGGGTTTCAATACTGGTACGTTAAAGGTTAGATTTGCGTCCTGTTTTGGAGGTTCAGTATGGCCGCAAAGGGTTTGGATACCTTGACATAATAGAACGACCTAGAAATTGATATTCGGTGTTGTCATAGTATTGAAAAACTAAATATTGAATTTCAGGCTATTTCAAGATCGTTTGGTCTGGGTTTCAATCCTACAATGTAAAAGGTTAGATGTGCGTAATGTTTGGAGGTTCATTTCGGCCGCAAAGGGTTTGGGTACCTAGACATAAGAGAAAGACCTATAAATTGATATTCCGTGATGTCATAGGATTGCAATACTAAATATTGAATTTAAGGCCATTTCGAGATTGTTTTGGCTGCATTTCAATCCTGGTACGTCAAAGGTTAGATTTGCGTCCTGTTTTGGAGGTTTAATACGACCGCAAAGGGTTTGGGTACCTAGACATAAGAGAACGACCTATAAAATTATATTCGGTGTTGTCATCATATTGGCATACTAAGTATTTAAATTCAGGCCATTTCGAGATCGTTTGATCTGGGTTTCAATACTTGTACGTAAAAGGTTATATGGGCATCATGTTTTGGAGGTTCATTTCGGCCGCAAAGGGTGTGGGTACCTAGAATGAAGAGAACGACCTAGAAATTGATATTCCATGTTGTCATAGGATTGCAATACTAAATATTGAACTTGAGACCATTTGGAGATAGTTTTGTCTTGGTTTCAATACTGGGACGTAAAAGGTTAGATTTGCGTCCTGTTTTGGAGGTTCATTTCGGCCGCAAAGGGTTTGCGTACCTAGACATAACAGAACGACCTATAAAATTATATTCGGTGTTGTCATCGTATTGGCATACTAAGTATTTAAATTCAGGCCATTTCAAGATCGTTTGGTCTTGGTTTCAATACTGGTACGTAAAAGGTGATATGGGCATTATGTTTTGGAGGTTCATTTCGGCCGCAAAGGGTTTGGGTACCTTGACATAAGAGAACGACCTAGAAATTGATATTCTGTGTTGTCATAGGATTGCAATACTAAATATTGAATTTGAGACCATTTGGAGATAGTTTTGTCTGGGTTTCAATACTAGGACGTAAAAGGTTAGATTTGCGTCCTATTTTGGAGGTTCATTTCGGCCGCAAAGGGTTTGGGTACCTAGACAGAAGAGAACAACCTATAAAATTATATTCAGTGTTGTCATCGTATTGGCATACTAAGTGTTTATTTTCAGGCCATTTCGAGGTCGTTTGGTCTGGGTTTCAATACTTGTACGTAAAAGGTTACATTTGCGTCATGTTTTGGAGTTTCATTTCGGCTGCAAAGGGTTTGGGTACCTGGACATAAGAGAACGACCTAGAAATTGATATTCGGTGTTGTCATAGTATTGGAATACTAAATTTTGAATTTCAGGCCATTTCGAGATCGTTTGGTCTGGGTTTCAATACTTGTACGTAAAAGGTTATATGGGCATCATGTTTTGGAGGTTCATTTCGGGCGCAAAGGGTTTGGGTACCTAGACATAAGAGAAAGACCTATAAATTGATATTCTATGTTGTCATAGGATTGCAATACTAAATATTGAATTTGAGACCATTTGGAGATAGTTTTGTCTGGGTTTCAATACTGGGACGTAAAAGGTTAGATTTGCGTCCTGTTTTGGAGGTTCATTTCGGCCGCAAAGGGTTTGGGTACCTAGACATAAGAGACCGACCTATAAAATTATATTCTGTGTTGTCATCGTATTGGCATACTAAGTATTTAAATTGAGGCCATTTCGAGATCGTTTGGTCTGGGTTTCAATACTTGTACGTTTAGATTGGCATCATGTTTCGGAGGTTCATTTCGGCCGCAAAGGGTTTGGGTACCTAGACATAAGAGAACGACCTAGAAATTGATATTCTGTATTGTCATAGGATTGCAATACTAAATATTGAATTTGAGACCATTTGGAGATAGTTTTGTCTGGGTTTCAATACTGGGACGTTAAAGGTTAGATTTGCGTCCTGTTTTGGAGGTTCATTTCGGCCGCAAAGGGTTTGCGTACCTAGACATAACAGAACGACCTATAAAATTATATTCGGTGTTGTCATCGTATTGGCATACTAAGTATTTAAATTCAGGCCATTTCAAGATCGTTTGGTCTGGGTTTCAATACTGGTACGTAAAAGGTGATATGGGCATTATGTTTTGGAGGTTCATTTCGGCCGCAAAGGGTTTGGGTACCTAGACATAAGAGAACGACCTAGAAATTGATATTCTGTGTTGTCATAGGCTTGCAATACTAAATATTGAATTTGAGACCATTTGGAGATAGTTTTGTCTGGGTTTCAATACTAGGACGTAAAAGGTTAGATTTGCGTCCTGTTTTGGAGGTTCATTTCGGCCGCAAAGGGTTTGGGTACCTAGACAGAAGAGAACGACCTATAAAATTATATTCAGTGTTGTCATCGTATTGGCATACTAAGTGTTTATTTTCAGGCCATTTCGAGGTCGTTTGGTCTGGGTTTCAATACTTGTACGTAAAAGGTTACATTTGCGTCATGTTTTGGAGTTTCATTTCGGCTGCAAAGGGTTTGGGTACCTGGACATAAGAGAACGACCTAGAAATTGATATTCGGTGTTGTCATAGTATTGGAATACTAAATTTTGAATTTCAGGCCATTTCGAGATCGTTTGGTCTGGGTTTCAATACTTGTACGTAAAAGGTTATATGGGCATCATGTTTTGGAGGTTCATTTCGGGCGCAAAGGGTTTGGGTACCTAGACATAAGAGAAAGACCTATAAATTGATATTCTATGTTGTCATAGGATTGCAATACTAAATATTGAATTTGAGACCATTTGGAGATAGTTTTGTCTGGGTTTCAATACTGGGACGTAAAAGGTTAGATTTGCGTCCTGTTTTGGAGGTTCATTTCGGCCGCAAAGGGTTTGGGTACCTAGACATAAGAGACCGACCTATAAAATTATATTCTGTGTTGTCATCGTATTGGCATACTAAGTATTTAAATTGAGGCCATTTCGAGATCGTTTGGTCTGGGTTTCAATACTTGTACGTTTAGATTGGCATCATGTTTCGGAGGTTCATTTCGGCCGCAAAGGGTTTGGGTACCTAGACATAAGAGAACGACCTAGAAATTGATATTCTGTATTGTCATAGGATTGCAATACTAAATATTGAATTTGAGACCATTTGGAGATAGTTTTGTCTGGGTTTCAATACTGGGACGTTAAAGGTTAGATTTGCGTCCTGTTTTGGAGGTTCATTTCGGCCGCAAAGGGTTTGCGTACCTAGACATAACAGAACGACCTATAAAATTATATTCGGTGTTGTCATCGTATTGGCATACTAAGTATTTAAATTCAGGCCATTTCAAGATCGTTTGGTCTGGGTTTCAATACTGGTACGTAAAAGGTGATATGGGCATTATGTTTTGGAGGTTCATTTCGGCCGCAAAGGGTTTGGGTACCTAGACATAAGAGAACGACCTAGAAATTGATATTCTGTGTTGTCATAGGCTTGCAATACTAAATATTGAATTTGAGACCATTTGGAGATAGTTTTGTCTGGGTTTCAATACTAGGACGTAAAAGGTTAGATTTGCGTCCTGTTTTGGAGGTTCATTTCGGCCGCAAAGGGTTTGGGTACCTAGACAGAAGAGAACGACCTATAAAATTATATTCAGTGTTGTCATCGTATTGGCATACTAAGTGTTTATTTTCAGGCCATTTCGAGGTCGTTTGGTCTGGGTTTCAATACTTGTACGTAAAAGGTTACATTTGCGTCATGTTTTGGAGTTTCATTTCGGCTGCAAAGGGTTTGGGTACCTGGACATAAGAGAACGACCTAGAAATTGATATTCGGTGTTGTCATAGTATTGGAATACTAAATTTTGAATTTCAGGCCATTTCGAGATCGTTTGGTCTGGGTTTCAATACTTGTACGTAAAAGGTTATATGGGCATCATGTTTTGGAGGTTCATTTCGGGCGCAAAGGGTTTGGGTACCTAGACATAAGAGAAAGACCTATAAATTGATATTCTATGTTGTCATAGGATTGCAATACTAAATATTGAATTTGAGACCATTTGGAGATAGTTTTGTCTGGGTTTCAATACTGGGACGTAAAAGGTTAGATTTGCGTCCTGTTTTGGAGGTTCATTTCGGCCGCAAAGGGTTTGGGTACCTAGACATAAGAGACCGACCTATAAAATTATATTCTGTGTTGTCATCGTATTGGCATACTAAGTATTTAAATTGAGGCCATTTCGAGATCGTTTGGTCTGGGTTTCAATACTTGTACGTAAAAGGTTAGATTGGCATCATGTTTCGGAGGTTCATTTCGGCCGCAAAGGGTTTGGGTACCTAGACATAAGAGAACGACCTAGAAATTGATATTCTGTATTGTCATAGGATTGCAATACTAAATATTGAATTTGAGACCATTTGGAGATAGTTTTGTCTGGGTTTCAATACTGGGACGTTAAAGGTTAGATTTGCGTCCTGTTTTGGAGGTTCATTTCGGCCGCAAAGGGTTTGCGTACCTAGACATAACAGAACGACCTATAAAATTAC
Source organism: Populus alba x Populus glandulosa (assembly GCA_033617975.1). NCBI lineage: Eukaryota > Viridiplantae > Streptophyta > Magnoliopsida > Malpighiales > Salicaceae > Populus > Populus alba x Populus glandulosa. The sequence continues at coordinate 8,437,336 of CM066155.1, read as the reverse complement.
ATTCGGTGTTGTCATCGTATTGGCATACTAAGTATTTAAATTCAGGCCATTTCAAGATCGTTTGGTCTGGGTTTCAATACTGGTACGTAAAAGGTGATATGGGCATTATGTTTTGGAGGTTCATGTCGGCCGCAAAGGGTTTGGGTACCTAGACATAAGAGAACGACCTAGAAATTGATATTCTGTGTTGTCATAGGATTGCAATACTAAATATTGAATTTGAGACCATTTGGAGATAGTTTTGTCTGGGTTTCAATACTAGGACGTAAAAGGTTAGATTTGCGTCCTGTTTTGGAGGTTCATTTCGGCCGCAAAGGGTTTGGGTACCTAGACAGAAGAGAACGACCTATAAAATTATATTCAGTGTTGTCATCGTATTGGCATACTAAGTGTTTATTTTCAGGGCATTTCGAGGTCGTCTGGTCTGGGTTTCAATACTTGTACGTAAAAGGTTACATTTGCGTCATGTTTTGGAGTTTCATTTCGGCTGCAAAGGGTTTGGGTACCTGGACATAAGAGAACGACCTTGAAATTGATATTCGGTGTTGTCATAGTATTGGAATACTAAATTTTGAATTTCAGGCCATTTCGAGATCGTTTGGTCTGGGTTTCAATACTTGTACGTAAAAGGTTATATGGGCATCATGTTTTGGAGGTTCATTTCGGGCGCAAAGGGTTTGGGTACCTAGACATAAGAGAAAGACCTATAAATTGATATTCTATGTTGTCATAGGATTGCAATACTAAATATTGAAATTGAGACCATTTGGAGATAGTTTTGTCTGGGTTTCAATACTTGGACGTAAAAGGTTAGATTTGCGTCCTGTTTTGGAGTTTCATTTCGGCTGCAAAAGGTTTGTGTACCTGGACATAAGAGAACGACCTAGAAATTGATATTCGGTATTGTCATAGTATTGGCATAGTAAGTATTTATTGTCAGGCCATTTCGAGGTCGTTTGGTCTGGGTTTCAATACTTGTACGTAAAAGGTTATATGGGCATCATGTTTTGGAAGTTCATTTCGGGCGCAAAGGGTTTGGGTACCTAGACATAAGAGAAAGACCTATAAATTGATATTCTGTGTAGTCATAGGATTGCAATACTAAATATTGAATTTGAGACCATTTGGAGATAGTTTTGTCTGGGTTTCAATACTGGGACGTAAAAGGTTAGAATTGCGTCCTGTTTTGGAGGTTCATTTCGGCCGCAAAGGGTTGGGGTACCTAGACATAAGAGACCGACCTATAAAATTATATTCTGTGTTGTCATCGTATTGGCATACTAAGTATTTAAATTGAGGCCATTTCGAGATCGTTTGGTCTGGGTTTCAATACTTGTACGTAAAAGGTTAGATTGGCATCATGTTTCGGAGATTCATTTCGGCCGCAAAGGGTTTGGGTACCTAGACATAAGAGAACGACCTAGAAATTGATATTCTGTATTGTCATAGGATTGCAATACTAAATATTGAATTTGAAACCATTTGTAGATAGTTTTGTCTGGGTTTCAATACTGGGACGTAAAAGGTGAGATTTGCGTCCTGTTTTGGAGGTTCATTTCGGCCGCAAAGGGTTTGCGTACCTAGACATAACAGAACGACCTATAAAATTATATTCGGTGTTGTCATCGTATTGGCATACTAAGTATTTAAATTCAGGCCATTTCAAGATCGTTTGGTCTAGGTTTCAATACTGGTACGTAAAAGGTGATATGGGCATTATGTTTTGGAGGTTCATTTCGGCCGCAAAGGGTTTGGGTACCTAGACATAAGACAACGACATAGAAATTGATATTCTGTGTTGTCATAGGATTGCAATACTAAATATTGAATTTGAGACCATTTGGAGATAGTTTTGTCTAGGTTTCAATACTAGGACGTAAAAGGTTAGATTTGCGTCCTGTTTTGGAGGTTCATTTCGGCCGCAAAGGGTTTGGGTACGTAGACAGAAGAGAACGACCTATAACATTATATTCAGTGTTGTCATCGTATTGGCATACTAAGTGTTTATTTTCAGGCCATTTCGAGGTCGTTTGGTCTGGGTTTCAATACTTGTACGTAAAAGGTTACATTTGCGTCATGTTTTGGAGTTTCATTTCGGCTGCAAAGGGTTTGGGTACCTGGACATAAGAGAACGACCTTGAAATTGATATTCGGTGTTGTCATAGTATTGGAATACTAAATTTTGAATTTCAGGCCATTTCGAGATCGTTTGGTCTGGGTTTCAATACTTGTACGTAAAAGGTTATATGGGCATCATGTTTTGGAGGTTCATTTCGGGCGCAAAGGGTTTGGGTACCTAGACATAAGAGAAAGACCTATAAATTGATATTCTATGTTGTCATAGGATTGCAATACTAAATATTGAAATTGAGACCATTTGTAGATAGTTTTGTCTGGGTTTCAATACTGGGACGTAAAAGGTTAGATTTGCGTCCTGTTTTGGAGTTTCATTTCGGCTGCAAAAGGTTTGGGTACCTGGACATAAGAGAACGACCTAGAAATTGATATTCGGTATTGTCATAGTATTGGCATACTAAGTATTTATTTTCAGGCCATTTCGAGGTCATTTGGTCTGGGTTTCAATACTTGTACGTAAAAGGTTATATGGGCATCATGTTTTGGAAGTTCATTTCGGGCGCAAAGGGTTTGGGTACCTAGAGATAAGAGAAAGACCTATAAATTGATATTCTGTGTAGTCATAGGATTGCAATACTAAATATTGAATTTGAGACATAGTTTTGTCTGGGTTTCAATACTGGGACGTAAAAGGTTAGATTTGCGTCCTGTTTTGGAGGTTCATTTCGGCCGCAAAGGGTTTGGGTACCTAGACATAAGAGACCGACCTATAAAATTATATTCTGTGTTGTCATCGTATTGGCATACTAAGTATTGAAATTGAGGCCATTTCGAGATCGTTTGGTCTGGGTTTCAATACTTGTACGTAAAAGGTTAGATTGGCATCATGTTTCGGAGGTTCATTTCGGCCGCAAAGGGTTTGGGTACCTAGACATAAGAGAACGACCTAGAAATTGATATTCTGTATTGTCATAGGATTGCAATACTAAATATTGAATTTGAGACCATTTGGAGATAGTTTTGTCTGGGTTTCAATACTGGGACGTAAAAGGTTAGATTTGCGTCCTGTTTTGGAGGTTCATTTCGGCCGCAAAGGGTTTGGGTACCTAGACAGAAGAGAACGACCTATAAAATTATATTCAGTGTTGTCATCGTATTGGCATACTAAGTGTTTATTTTCAGGGCATTTCGAGGTCGTCTGGTCTGGGTTTCAATACTTGTACGTAAAAGGTTACATTTGCGTCATGTTTTGGAGTTTCATTTCGGCTGCAAAGGGTTTGGGTACCTGGACATAAGAGAACGACCTTGAAATTGATATTCGGTGTTGTCATAGTATTGGAATACTAAATTTTGAATTTCAGGCCATTTCGAGATCGTTTGGTCTGGGTTTCAATACTTGTACGTAAAAGGTTATATGGGCATCATGTTTTGGAGGTTCATTTCGGGCGCAAAGGGTTTGGGTACCTAGACATAAGAGAAAGACCTATAAATTGATATTCTATGTTGTCATAGGATTGCAATACTAAATATTGAAATTGAGACCATTTGTAGATAGTTTTGTCTGGGTTTCAATACTGGGACGTAAAAGGTTAGATTTGCGTCCTGTTTTGGAGTTTCATTTCGGCTGCAAAAGGTTTGGGTACCTGGACATAAGAGAACGACCTAGAAATTGATATTCGGTATTGTCATAGTATTGGCATACTAAGTATTTATTTTCAGGCCATTTCGAGGTCATTTGGTCTGGGTTTCAATACTTGTACGTAAAAGGTTATATGGGCATCATGTTTTGGAAGTTCATTTCGGGCGCAAAGGGTTTGGGTACCTAGAGATAAGAGAAAGACCTATAAATTGATATTCTGTGTAGTCATAGGATTGCAATACTAAATATTGAATTTGAGACATAGTTTTGTCTGGGTTTCAATACTGGGACGTAAAAGGTTAGATTTGCGTCCTGTTTTGGAGGTTCATTTCGGCCGCAAAGGGTTTGGGTACCTAGACATAAGAGACTGACCTATAAAATTATATTCTGTGTTGTCATCGTATTGGCATACTAAGTATTTAAATTGAGGCCATTTCGAGATCGTTTGGTCTGGGTTTCAATACTTGTACGTAAAAGGTTAGATTGGCATCATGTTTCGGAGGTTCATTTCGGCCGCAAAGGGTTTGGGTACCTAGACATAAGAGAACGACCTAGAAATTGATATTCTGTATTGTCATAGGATTGCAATACTAAATATTGAATTTGAGACCATTTGGAGATAGTTTTGTCTGGGTTTCAATACTGGGACGTAAAAGGTTAGATTTGCGTCCTGTTTTGGAGGTTCATTTCGGCCGCAAAGGGTTTGCGTACCTAGACATAACAGAACGACCTATAAAATTATATTCGGTGTTGTCATCGTATTGGCATACTAAGTATTTAAATTCAGGCCATTTCAAGATCGTTTGGTCTGGGTTTCAATACTTGTACGTAAAAGGTGATATGGGCATTATGTTTTGGAGGTTCATCTCGGCCGCAAAGGGTTTGGGAACCTAGACATAAGAGAACGACCTAGAAATTGATATTCTGTGTTGTCATAGGATTGCAATACTAAATATTGAATTTGAGACCATTTGGAGATAGTTTTGTCTGGGTTTCAATACTAGGACGTAAAAGGTTAGATTTGCGTCCTGTTTTGGAGGTTCATTTCGGCCGCAAAGGGTTTGGGTACCTAGACAGAAGAGAACGACCTATAAAATTATATTCAGTGTTGTCATCGTATTGGCATACTAAGTGTTTATTTTCAGGGCATTTCGAGGTCGTCTGGTCTGGGTTTCAATACTTGTACGTAAAAGGTTACATTTGCGTCATGTTTTGGAGTTTCATTTCGGCTGCAAAGGGTTTGGGTTACCTGGACATAAGAGAACGACCTTGAAATTGATATTCGATGTTGTCATAGTATTGGAATACTAAATTTTGAATTTCAGGCCATTTCGAGATCGTTTGGTCTGGGTTTCAATACTTGTACGTAAAAGGTTATATGGGCATCATGTTTTGGAGGTTCATTTCGGGCGCAAAGGGTTTGGGTACCTAGACATAAGAGAAAGACCTATAAATTGATATTCTATGTTGTCATAGGATTGCAATACTAAATATTGAAATTGAGACCATTTGTAGATAGTTTTGTCTGGGTTTCAATACTTGAACGTAAAAGGTTAGATTTGCGTCCTGTTTTGGAGTTTCATTTCGGCTGCAAAAGGTTTGGGTACCTGGACATAAGAGAACGACCTAGAAATTGATATTCGGTATTGTCATAGTATTGGCATACTAAGTATTTATTTTCAGGCCATTTCGAGGTCATTTGGTCTGGTTTCAATACTTGTACGTAAAAGGTTATATGGGCATCATGTTTTGGAAGTTCATTTCGGGCGCAAAGGGTTTGGGTACCTAGAGATAAGAGAAAGACCTATAAATTGATATTCTGTGTAGTCATAGGATTGCAATACTAAATATTGAATTTGAGACATAGTTTTGTCTGGGTTTCAATACTGGGACGTAAAAGGTTAGATTTGCGTCCTGTTTTGGAGGTTCATTTCGGCCGCAAAGGGTTTGGGTACCTAGACATAAGAGACCGACCTATAAAATTATATTCTGTGTTGTCATCGTATTGGCATACTAAGTATTTAAATTGAGGCCATTTCGAGATCGTTTGGTCTGGGTTTCAATACTTGTACGTAAAAGGTTAGATTGGCATCATGTTTCGGAGGTTCATTTCGGCCGCAAAGGGTTTGGGTACCTAGACATAAGAGGACGACCTAGAAATTGATATTCTGTATTGTCATAGGATTGCAATACTAAATATTGAATTTGAGACCATTTGGAGATAGTTTTGTCTGGGTTTCAATACTGGGACGTAAAAGGTTAGATTTGCGTCCTGTTTTGGAGGTTCATTTCGGCCGCAAAGGGTTTGCGTACCTAGACATAACAGAACGACCTATAAAATTATATTCGGTGTTGTCATCGTATTGGCATACTAAGTATTTAAATTCAGGCCATTTCAAGATCGTTTGGTCTGGGTTTCAATACTGGTACGTAAAAGGTGATATGGGCATTATGTTTTGGAGGTTCATCTCGGCCGCAAAGGGTTTGGGAACCTAGACATAAGAGAACGACCTAGAAATTGATATTCTGTGTTGTCATAGGATTGCAATACTAAATATTGAATTTGAGACCATTTGGAGATAGTTTTGTCTGGGTTTCAATACTAGGACGTAAAAGGTTAGATTTGCGTCCTGTTTTGGAGGTTCATTTCGGCCGCAAAGGGTTTGGGTACCTAGACAGAAGAGAACGACCTATAAAATTATATTCAGTGTTGTCATCGTATTGGCATACTAAGTGTTTATTTTCAGGGCATTTCGAGGTCGTCTGGTCTGGGTTTCAATACTTGTACGTAAAAGGTTACATTTGCGTCATGTTTTGGAGTTTCATTTCGGCTGCAAAGGGTTTGGGTTACCTGGACATAAGAGAACGACCTTGAAATTGATATTCGGTGTTGTCATAGTATTGGAATACTAAATTTTGAATTTCAGGCCATTTCGAGATCGTTTGGTCTGGGTTTCAATACTTGTACGTAAAAGGTTATATGGGCATCATGTTTTGGAGGTTCATTTCGGGCGCAAAGGGTTTGGGTACCTAGACATAAAAGAAAGACCTATAAATTGATATTCTATGTTGTCATAGGATTGCAATACTAAATATTGAAATTGAGACCATTTGTAGATAGTTTTGTCTGGGTTTCAATACTTGGACGTAAAAGGTTAGATTTGAAGGTTATATGGGCATCATGTTTTGGAGGTTCATTTCGGGCGCAAAGGGTTTGGGTACCTAGACATAAAAGAAAGACCTATAAATTGATATTCTATGTTGTCATAGGATTGCAATACTAAATATTGAAATTGAGACCATTTGTAGATAGTTTTGTCTGGGTTTCAATACTTGGACGTAAAAGGTTAGATTTGCGTCCTGTTTTGGAGTTTCATTTCGGCTGCAAAAAGTTTGGGTACCTGGACATAAGAGAACGACCTAGAAATTGATATTCGGTATTGTCATAGTATTGGCATACTAAGTATTTATTTTCAGGCCATTTCGAGGTCGTTTGGTCTGGGTTTCAATACTTGTACGTAAAAGGTTATATGGGCATCATGTTTTGGAAGTTCATTTCGGGCGCAAAGGGTTTGGGTACCTAGACATAAGAGAAAGACCTATAAATTGATATTCTGTGTAGTCATAGGATTGCAATACTAAATATTGAATTTGAGACATAGTTTTGTCTGGGTTTCAATACTGGGACGTAAAAGGTTAGATTTGCGTCCTGTTTTGGAGGTTCATTTCGGCCGCAAAGGGTTTGGGTACCTAGACATAAGAGACCGACCTATAAAATTATATTCTGTGTTGTCATCGTATTGGCATACTAAGTATTTAAATTGAGGCCATTTCGAGATCGTTTGGTCTGGGTTTCAATACTTGTACGTAAAAGGTTAGATTGGCATCATGTTTCGGAGGTTCATTTCGGCCGCAAAGGGTTTGGGTACCTAGACATAAGAGAACGACCTAGAAATTGATATTCTGTATTGTCATAGGATTGCAATACTAAATATTGAATTTGAGACCATTTGGAGATAGTTTTGTCTGGGTTTCAATACTAGGACGTAAAAGGTTAGATTTGCGTCCTGTTTTGGAGGTTCATTTCGGCCGCAAAGGGTTTGGGTACCTAGACAGAAGAGAACGACCTATAAAATTATATTCAGTGTTGTCATCGTATTGGCATACTAAGTGTTTATTTTCAGGGCATTTCGAGGTCGTCTGGTCTGGGTTTCAATACTTGTACGTAAAAGGTTACATTTGCGTCATGTTTTGGAGTTTCATTTCGGCTGCAAAGGGTTTGGGTTACCTGGACATAAGAGAACGACCTTGAAATTGATATTCGGTGTTGTCATAGTATTGGAATACTAAATTTTGAATTTCAGGCCATTTCGAGATCGTTTGGTCTGGGTTTCAATACTTGTACGTAAAAGGTTATATGGGCATCATGTTTTGGAGGTTCATTTCGGGCACAAAGGGTTTGGGTACCTAGACATAAGAGAAAGACCTATAAATTGATATTCTATGTTGTCATAGGATTGCAATACTAAATATTGAAATTGAGACCATTTGTAGATAGTTTTGTCTAGGTTTCAATACTTGGACGTAAAAGGTTAGATTTGCGTCCTGTTTTGGAGTTTCATTTCGGCTGCAAAAGGTTTGGGTACCTGGACATAAGAGAACGACCTAGAAATTGATATTCGGTATTGTCATAGTATTGGCATACTAAGTATTTATTTTCAGGCCATTTCGAGGTCGTTTGGTCTGGGTTTCAATACTTGTACGTAAAAGGTTATATGGGCATCATGTTTTGGAAGTTCATTTCGGGCGCAAAGGGTTTGGGTACCTAGACATAAGAGAAAGACCTATAAATTGATATTCTGTGTAGTCATAGGATTGCAATACTAAATATTGAATTTGAGACCATTTGGAGATAGTTTTGTCTGGGTTTCAATACTGGGACGTAAAAGGTTAGATTTGCGTCCTGTTTTGGAGGTTCATTTCGGCCGCAAAGGGTTTGGGTACCTAGACATAAGAGACCGACCTATAAAATTATATTCTGTGTTGTCATCGTATTGGCATACTAAGTATTTAAATTGAGGCCATTTCGAGATCGTTTGGTCTGGGTTTCAATACTTGTACGTAAAAGGTTAGATTGGCATCATGTTTCGGAGGTTCATTTCGGCCGCAAAGGGTTTGGGTACCTAGACATAAGAGAACGACCTAGAAATTGATATTCTGTATTGTCATAGGATTGCAATACTAAATATTGAATTTGAGACCATTTGGAGATAGTTTTGTCTGGGTTTCAATACTGGGACGTAAAAGGTTAGATTTGCGTCCTGTTTTGGAGGTTCATTTCGGCCGCAAAGGGTTTGCGTACCTAGACATAACAGAACGACCTATAAAATTATATTCGGTGTTGTCATCGTATTGGCATACTAAGTATTTAAATTCAGGCCATTTCAAGATCGTTTGGTCTGGGTTTCCATACTGGTACGTAAAAGGTGATATGGGCATTATGTTTTGGAGGTTCATTTCGGCCGCAAAGGGTTTGGGTACCTAGACATAAGAGAACGACCTAGAAATTGATATTCTGTGTTGTCATAGGATGGCAATACTAAATATTGAATTTGAGACCATTTGGAGATAGTTTTGTCTGGGTTTCAATACTAGGACGTAAAAGGTTAGATTTGCGTCCTGTTTTGGAGGTTCATTTCGACCGCAAAAGGTTTGGGTACCTAGACAGAAGAGAACGACCTATAAAATTATATTCAGTGTTGTCATCGTATTGGCATACTAAGTGTTTATTTTCAGGCCATTTCGAGGTCGTTTGGTCTGGGTTTCAATACTTGTACGTAAAAGGTTACATTTGCGTCATGTTTTGGAGTTTCATTTCGGTTGCAAAGGGTTTGGGTACCTGGACATAAGAGAACGACCTAGAAATTGATATTCGGTGTTGTCATACTATTGGAATACTAAATTTTGAATTTCAGGCCATTTCGAGATCGTTTGGTCTGGGTTTCAAGACTTGTACGTAAAAGGTTAGATTGGCATCATGTTTTGGAGGTTCATTTCGGCCGCAAAGGGTTTGGGTACCTAGACCAAAGAGAACGACCTATAAAATTATATTCGGTGTTGTCATCGTATTGGCATACTAAATATTGAATTTAAGGCCATTTCGAGATTGTTTTGTCTTTGTTTCAATCCTGGTACGTCAAAGGTTAGATTTTCGTCCTGTTTTGGAGGTTCAATACGGCGCAAATGGTTTGGGTACCTAGACATAAGAGAACGACCTATAAAATTATATTCAGTGTTGTCATCGTATTGGCATACTAAGTATTTAAATTCAGGCCATTTCGAGATCGTTTAATCTGGGTATCCAACCTTGTACTTTAAAGGTTAGATTTGCGTCGTGTTTTGCAGGTTCATTTCGGCCGCAAAGGGTTTGGGTACCTAGACAGAAGAGAACAACCTATAAATTGATATTCTGTGTTGTCATAGGATTGCAATACTAAATTTTGAATTTCAGGCAATTTCGAGGTCGTTTGGTCTGGGTTTGAATACTTGTACGTAAAAGGTTTCATTTGCGTCATGTTTTGGAGTGTCATTTCGGCCGCAAAGGTTTTGGGTACCTAGACATAAGAGAACGACCTATAAAATTATATTCGGTGTTGTCATCGTATTGGCATACTAAGTATTTAAATTCAGGCCATTTCGAGATCGTTTGGTCTGGGTTTCAATACTTGTATGTAAAAGGTTAGATTGGCATCATGTTTTGGAGGTTCATTTCGGCCGCAAAGGGTTTGGGTACCTAGACATTAGAGGACGACCTAGAAATTGATATTCCATGTTGTCATAGGATTGCAATACTAAATATTGAATTTGAGACCATTTGGAGATTGTTTTGTCTGGGTTTCAATACTGGTACGTAAAAGGTTAGATTTGCATCCTGTTTTGGAGGTTCAGTGTGGCCGCAAAGGGTTTGGGTACCTAGACATAGAGAACGACCTAAAAATTCATATTCAGTGTTGTCATAGTATTGGAATACTAAATATTGAATTTAAGGCCATTTCGAGATTGTTTTGTCTTTGTTTCAATCCTGTTACGTCAAAGGTTAGATTTTCGTCCTGTTTTGGAGGTTCACTACGACACAAATGGTTTGGGTACCTAGACATAAGAGAACGACCTATAAAATTATATTCAGTGTTGTCATCGTATTGACATACTAAGTATTTAAATTCAGGCCATTTCGAGATCGTTTGGTCTGGGTTTCAATACTCGTACGTAAAAGGTTAGATTGGCATCATGTTTTGGAGGTTTATTTTGGCCGCAAAGGGTTTGGGTACCTAGACCAAAGAGAACGACCTATAAAATTATATTCGGTGTTGTCATCGTATTGGCATACTAAGTATTTAAATTCAGGCCATTTCGAGATCGTTTGGTCTGGGTTTCAATACTTGTACGTAAAAGGTTAGATTGGGCATCATGTTTTGGAGGTTCATTTTGGCCGCAAAGGGTTTGGGTACCTAGACCAAAGAGAACGACCTATAAAATTATATTCGGTGTTGACATCGTATTGGCATACTAAGTATTTATTTTCAGGCCATTTCGAGGTCGTTTGGTCTGGGTTTCAATACTTGTACGTAAAAGGTTACATTTGCGTCATGTTTTGGAGTTTCATTTCAGCTGCAAAGGGTTTGGGTACCTGGACATAAGAGAACGACCTAGAAATTGATATTCGGTGTTGTCATACTATTGGAATACTAAATTTTGAATTTCAGGCCATTTCGAGATCGTTTGGTCTGGGTTTGAATACTTGTACGTAAAAGGTTACATTTGCGTCATGTTTTGGTGTTTCATTTCGGCTGCAAAGGGTTTGGGTACCTGGACATAAGAGAACGACCTAGAAATTGATATTCGGTGTTGTCATAGTATTGGAATACTAAATTTTGAATTTCAGGCCATTTCGAGATCGTTTGGTCTGGGTTTCAATACTGGTACGTAAAAGGTTATATGGGCATCATGTTTTGGAGGTTCATTTCGGCCACAAAGGGTTTGGGTACCTAGAAATAAGAGAAAGACCTATAAATTGATATTCTGTGTTGCTATAGAATTGCAATACTAAATATTGAATTTGAGACCATTTGGAGATAGTTTTGTCTGGGTTTCAATACTGGGACGTAAAAGGTTAGATTTGCGTCCTGTTTTGGAGGTTCATTTCGGCCGCAAAGGGTTTGGGTACCTAGACATAAGAGAACGACCTATAAAATTATATTCGGTGTTGTCATCGTATTGGCATACTAAGTATCTAAATTCAGGCCATTTCGAGATCGTTTGGTCTGGGTTTCAATACTTGTACGTAAAAGGTTATATGGGCATCATGTTTTGGAGGTTCATTTCGGCCGCAAAGGGTTTGGGTACCTCGACATAAGAGAAAGACCTATAAATTGATATTCTGCGTTGTCACAGGATTGCAATACTAAATATTGAATTTGCGACCATTTGGAGATAGTTTTGTCTGGGTTTCAATACTGGGACGTAAAAGGTTAGATTTGCGTCCTGTTTTGGAGGTTCATTTCGGCCGCAAAGGGTTTGAGTACCTAGACATAAGAGAACGACCTATAAAATTATATTCGGTGCTGTCATCGTATTGGCATACTAAGTATCTAAATTCAGGCCATTTCGAGATCGTTTGGTCTGGGTTTCAATACTTGTACGTAAAAGGTTATATGGGCATCATGTTTTGGAGGTTCATATCGGCCGCGAAGGGTTTGGGTACCTAGACATAAGAGAAAGTCCTATAAATTGATATTCTGTGTTGTCATAGGATTGCAATACTAAATATTGAATTTGAGACCATTTGGAGATAGTTTTGTCTGGGTTTCAATACTGGGACGTAAAAGGTTACATTTGCGTCCTGTTTTGGAGGTTCATTTCGGCCGCAAAGGGTTTGGGTACCTAGACAGAAGAGAACAAACTATAAAATTATATTTGGTGTTGTCATCGTATTGGCATACTAAGTATTTATTTTCAGGACATTTCGAGGTTGTTTGGTCTGGGTTTCAATACTTGTACGTAAAAGGTTATATTTGCGTCATGTTTTGGAGTTTCATTTCGGCTGCAATGGGTTTGGGTACCTGGACATAAGAAAACGACCTAGAAATTGATATTCGGTGTTGTCAGAGTATTGGAATACTAAATTTTGAATTTCAGGCCATTTCGAGGTCGTTTGGTCTGGGTTTGAATACTTGTACGTAAAAGGTTACATTTGCGTCATGTTTTGGAGTTTCATTTCGGCCGCAAAGGGTTTGGGTACCTAGACATAAGAGAACGACGTATAAAATTATATTCGGTGTTGTCATCGTATTGGCATACTAAGTATCTAAATTCAGGCTATTTCGAGATTGTTTGGTCTGGGTTTCAATACTGGTACGTAAAAGGTTATATGGGCATCATGTTTTGGAGGTTCATTTCGGCCGCAAAGGGTTTGGGTACCTAGACATAAGAGAAAGACCTATAAATTGATATTCGGTGTTGTCATCGTATTGGAATACTAAATATTGAATTTCAGGCCATTTCGAGATCGTTTAGTCTGGGTTTCCATCCTTGTACTTAAAAGGTTAGATTTGCGTCATGTTTTGGAGGTTCATTTCGGCCGCAAAGGGCTTAGGTACCTAGAAAGAAGAGAACGACCTATAAACTTATATTCGGTGTTGTCATCGTATTGACATACTACGTATTTATTTTCAGGCCATTTCGATGTCGTTTGGTCTGGGTTTCAATACTTGTACGTAAAAGGTTACATTTGCGTCATGTTTTGGAGTTTCATTTCGGCTGCAAAGGGTTTGGGTACCTGGACATAAGAGAACGACCTATAAAATTATATTCGGTGTTGTCATCGTATTGGCATACTAAGTATTTATTTTCAGGCCATTTCGACGTCGTTTGGTCTGGGTTTCAATACTTGTACGTAAAAGGTTACATTTGCGTCATGTTTTGGAGTTTCATTTCGGCTGCAATGGGTTTGGGTGCCTGGACATAAGAGAACGACCTAGAAATTGATATTCGGTGTTGTCAGAGTATTGGAATACTAAATTTTCAATTTCAGGCCATTTCGAGGTCGTTTGGTGTGGGTTTGAATACTTGTACGTAAAAGGTTACATTTGCGTCATGTTTTGGAGTTTCATTTCGGCTGCAAAGGGTTTGGGTACCTGGACATAAGAGAACGACCTAGAAATTGATATTCGGTGTTGTCATAGTATTGGAATACTAAATTTTGAATTTCAGGCCATTTCGAGATCGTTTGGTCTGGGTTTCAATACTGGTACGTAAAAGGTTATATGGGCATCATGTTTTGGAGGTTCATTTCGGCCGCAAAGGGTTTGGGTACCTAGACATAAGAGGACGACCTAGAAATTGATATTCGGTGTTGTCATAGTATTGGAATACTAAAATTTTGAATTTCAGGCCATTTCGAGATCGTTTGGTCTGGGTTTGAATACTTGTACGTAAAAGGTTACATTTGCGTCATGTTTTGGAGTTTCATTTCGGCTGCAAAGGGTTTGGGTACCTGGACATAAGAGAACGACCTAGAAATTGATATTCGGTGTTGTCATAGTATTGGAATACTAAATTTTGAATTTCAGGCCATTTCGAGATCGTTTGGTCTGGGTTTCAATACTGGTACGTAAAAGGTTATATGGGCATCATGTTTTGGAGGTTCATTTCGGCCGCAAAGGGTTTGGGTACCTAGACATAAGAGAAAGACCTATAAATTGATATTCTGTGTTGTCATAGGCTTGCAAGACTAAATATTGAATTTGAGACCATTTGGAGATAGTTTTGTCTGGGTTTCAACACTTGTACGTAAAAGGTTAGATTTGCGTCCTGTTTTGGAGGTTCATTTCGGCCGCAAAGGGTTTGGGTACCTAGACATAAGAGAACGACCTATAAAATTATATTCGGTGTTGTCATCGTATTGGCATACTAAGTATCTAAATTCAGGCCATTTCGAGATCGTTTGGTCTGGGTTTCAATACTTGTACGTAAAAGGTTAGATTGGCATCATGTTTTGGAGGTTCATTTCGGCCGCAAAGGGTTTGGGTACCTAGACATAAGAGGACGACCTAGATATTGATATTCCATGTTGTCATAGGATTGCAATACTAAATATTGAATTGAGACCATTTGGAGATTGTTTTGTCTGGGTTTCAATACTGGGACGTAAAAGGTTAGATTTGCATCCTGTTTTGGAGGTTCAGTATGGCCGCAAAGGGTTTGGGTACCTAGACATAGAGAACGACCTAAAAATTCATATTCGGCGTTGTCATAGTATTGGAGTACTAAATATTGAATTTAAGGCCATTTTGAGATTGTTTTGTGTTCGTTTCAATCCTGGTACGTCAAAGGTTAGATTTGCGTCCTGTTTTGGAGGTTCAATACGGCGCAAATGGTTTGGGTACCTAGACATAAGAGAACGACCTATAAATTGATATTCGGTGTTGTCATCGTATTGGAATACTAAATATTGAATTTCAGGCCATTTCGAGATCGTTTAATCTGGGTATCCAACCTTGTACTTAAAAGGTTAGATTTGCGTCGTGTTTTGCAGGTTCATTTCGGCCGCAAAGGGTTTGGGTACCTAGACAGAAGAGAACGACCTATAAAATTATATTCGGTGTTGTCATCGTTTTGGCATACTAAGTATTTATTTTCAGGCCATTTCGAGGTCGTTTGGTCTGGGTTTCAATACTTGTACGTAAAAGGTTACATTTGCGTCATGTTTTGGAGTTTCATTTCGGCTACAATGGGTTTGGGTACCTGGACATAAGAGAACGACCTAGAAATTGATATTCGGTTTTGTCAGAGTATTGGAATACTAAATTTCTAATTTCAGGCCATTTCGAGGTCGTTTGGTGTGGGTTTGAATACTTGTACGTAAAAGGTTACATTTGCGTCATGTTTTGGAGTTTCATTTCGGCTGCAAAGGGTTTGGGTACCTGGACATAAGAGAACGACCTAGAAATTGATATTCGGTGTTGTCATAGTATTGGAATACTAAATTTTGAATTTCAGGCCATTTCGAGATCGTTTGGTCTGGGTTTCAATACTGGTACGTAAAAGGTTATATGGGCATCATGTTTTGGAGGTTCATTTCGGCCGCAAAGGGTTTGGGTACCTAGACATAAGAGAAAGACCTATAAATTGATATTCTGTGTTGTCATAGGCTTGCAAGACTAAATATTGAATTTGAGACCATTTGGAGATAGTTTTGTCTGGGTTTCAACACTGGGATGTAAAAGGTTAGATTTGCGTCCTGTTTTGGAGGTTCATTTCGGCCGCAAAGGGTTTGGGTACCTAGACATAAGAGAACGACCTATAAAATTATATTCGGTGTTGTCATCGTATTGGCATACTAAGTATCTAAATTCAGGCCATTTCGAGATTGTTTGGTCTGGGTTTCAATACTTGTACGTAAAAGGTTATATGGGCATCATGTTTTGGAGGTTCATTTCGGCCGCAAAGGGTTTCGGTACCTAGACATAAGAGAACGACGTATAAAATTATATTCGGTGTTGTCATCTTATTGGCATACTAAGTATCTAAATTCAGGCCATTTCGAGATCGTTTGGTCTGGGTTTCAATACTGGGACGTAAAAGGTTAGATTTGCATCCTGTTTTGGAGGTTCAGTATGGCCGCAAAGGGTTTGGGTACCTAGACATAGAGAACGACCTAAAAATTCATATTCGGCGTTGTCATAGTATTGGAGTACTAAATATTGAATTTAAGGCCATTTTGAGATTGTTTTGTGTTCGTTTCAATCCTGGTACGTCAAAGGTTAGATTTGCGTCCTGTTTTGGAGGTTCAATACGGCGCAAATGGTTTGGGTACCTAGACATAAGAGAACGACCTATAAATTGATATTCGGTGTTGTCATCGTATTGGAATACTAAATATTGAATTTCAGGCCATTTCGAGATCGTTTAATCTGGGTATCCAACCTTGTACTTAAAAGGTTAGATTTGCGTCGTGCTTTGCAGGTTCATTTCGGCCGCAAAGGGTTTGGGTACCTAGACCGAAGAGAACGACCTATAAAATTATATTCGGTGTTGTCATCGTTTTGGCATACTAAGTATTTATTTTCAGGCCATTTCGAGGTCGTTTGGTCTGGGTTTCAATACTTGTACGTAAAAGGTTACATTTGCGTCATGTTTTGGAGTTTCATTTCGGCTCCAATGGGTTTGGGTACCTGGACATAAGAGAACGACCTAGAAATTGATATTCGGTTTTGTCAGCGTATTGGAATACTAAATTTTGAATTTCAGGCCATTTCGAGGTCGTTTGGTGTGGGTTTGAATACTTGTACGTAAAAGGTTACATTTGCGTCATGTTTTGGAGTTTCATTTCGGCTGCAAAGGGTTTGGGTACCTGGACATAAGAGAACGACCTAGAAATTGATATTCGGTGTTGTCATAGTATTGGAATACTAAATTTTGAATTTCAGGCCATTTCGAGATCGTTTGGTCTGGGTTTCAATACTGGTACGTAAAAGGTTATATGGGCATCATGTTTTGGAGGTTCATTTCGGCCGCAAAGGGTTTGGGTACCTAGACATAAGAGAAAGACCTATAAATTGATATTCTGTGTTGTCATAGGATTGCAAGACTAAATATTGAATTTGAGACCATTTGGAGATAGTTTTGTCTGGGTTTCAACACTGGGATGTAAAAGGTTAGATTTGCGTCCTGTTTTGGAGGTTCATTTCGGCCGCAAAGGGTTTGGGTACCTAGACATAAGAGAACGACCTATAAAATTATATTCGGTGTTGTCATCGTATTGGCATACTAAGTATCTAAATTCAGGCCATTCCGAGATTGTTTGGTCTGGGTTTCAATACTTGTACGTAAAAGGTTATATGGGCATCATGTTTTGGAGGTTCATTTCGGCCGCAAAGGGTTTGGGTACCTAGACATAAGAGAACGACGTATAAAATTATATTCGGTGTTGTCATCGTATTGGCATACTAAGTATCTAAATTCAGGCCATTTCGAGATCGTTTGGTCTGGGTTTCAATACTTGTACGTAAAAGGTTAGATTGGCATCATGTTTTGGAGGTTCATTTCGGCCGCAAAGGGTTTGGGTACCTAGACATAAGAGGACGACCTAGATATTGATATTCCATGTTGTCATAGGATTGCAATACTAAATATTGAATTGAGACCATTTGGAGATTGTTTTGTCTGGGTTTCAATACTGGTAATTAAAAGGTTAGATTTGCATCCTGTTTTGGAGGTTCAGTATGGCCGCAAAGGGTTTAGGTACCTAGACATAGAGAACGACCTAAAAATTCATATTCGGCGTTGTCATAGTATTGGAGTACTAAATATTGAATTTAAGGCCATTTTGAGATTGTTTTGTGTTCGTTTCAATCCTGGTACGTCAAAGGTTAGATTTGCGTCCTGTTTTGGAGGTTCAATACGGCGCAAATGGTTTGGGTACCTAGACATAAGAGAACGACCTATAAATTGATATTCGGTGTTGTCATCGTATTGGAATACTAAATATTGAATTTCAGGCCATTTCGAGATCGTTTAATCTGGGTATCCAACCTTGTACTTAAAAGGTTAGATTTGCGTCGTGCTTTGCAGGTTCATTTCGGCCGCAAAGGGTTTGGGTACCTAGACCGAAGAGAACGACCTATAAAATTATATTCGGTGTTGTCATCGTTTTGGCATACTAAGTATTTATTTTCAGGCCATTTCGAGGTCGTTTGGTCTGGGTTTCAATACTTGTACGTAAAAGGTTACATTTGCGTCATGTTTTGGAGTTTCATTTCGGCTACAATGGGTTTGGGTACCTGGACATAAGAGAACGACCTAGAAATTGATATTCGGTTTTGTCAGAGTATTGGAATACTAAATTTTGAATTTCAGGCCATTTCGAGGTCGTTTGGTGTGGGTTTGAATACTTGTACGTAAAAGGTTACATTTGCGTCATGTTTTGGAGTTTCATTTCGGCTGCAAAGGGTTTGGGTACCTGGACATAAGAGAACGACCTAGAAATTGATATTCGGTGTTGTCATAGTATTGGAATACTAAATTTTGAATTTCAGGCCATTTCGAGATCGTTTGGTCTGGGTTTCAATACTGGTACGTAAAAGGTTATATGGGCATCATGTTTTGGAGGTTCATTTCGGCCGCAAAGGGTTTGGGTACCTAGACATAAGAGAAAGACCTATAAATTGATATTCTGTGTTGTCATAGGCTTGCAAGACTAAATATTGAATTTGAGACCATTTGGAGATAGTTTTGTCTGGGTTTCAACACTGGGATGTAAAAGGTTAGATTTGCGTCCTGTTTTGGAGGTTCATTTCGGCCGCAAAGGGTTTGGGTACCTAGACATAAGAGAACGACCTATAAAATTATATTCGGTGTTGTCATCGTATTGGCATACTAAGTATCTAAATTCAGGCCATTTCGAGATTGTTTGGTCTGGGTTTCAATACTTGTACGTAAAAGGTTATATGGGCATCATGTTTTGGAGGTTCATTTCGGCCGCAAAGGGTTTCGGTACCTAGACATAAGAGAACGACGTATAAAATTATATTCGGTGTTGTCATCTTATTGGCATACTAAGTATCTAAATTCAGGCCATTTCGAGATCGTTTGGTCTGGGTTTCAATACTGGGACGTAAAAGGTTAGATTTGCATCCTGTTTTGGAGGTTCAGTATGGCCGCAAAGGGTTTGGGTACCTAGACATAGAGAACGACCTAAAAATTCATATTCGGCGTTGTCATAGTATTGGAGTACTAAATATTGAATTTAAGGCCATTTTGAGATTGTTTTGTGTTCGTTTCAATCCTGGTACGTCAAAGGTTAGATTTGCGTCCTGTTTTGGAGGTTCAATACGGCGCAAATGGTTTGGGTACCTAGACATAAGAGAACGACCTATAAATTGATATTCGGTGTTGTCATCGTATTGGAATACTAAATATTGAATTTCAGGCCATTTCGAGATCGTTTAATCTGGGTATCCAACCTTGTACTTAAAAGGTTAGATTTGCGTCGTGTTTTGCAGGTTCATTTCGGCCGCAAAGGGTTTGGGTACCTAGACAGAAGAGAACGACCTATAAAATTATATTCGGTGTTGTCATCGTTTTGGCATACTAAGTATTTATTTTCAGGCCATTTCGAGGTCGTTTGGTCTGGGTTTCAATACTTGTACGTAAAAGGTTACATTTGCGTCATGTTTTGGAGTTTCATTTCGGCTACAATGGGTTTGGGTACCTGGACATAAGAGAACGACCTAGAAATTGATATTCGGTTTTGTCAGAGTATTGGAATACTAAATTTTGAATTTCAGGCCATTTCGAGGTCGTTTGGTGTGGGTTTGAATACTTGTACGTAAAAGGTTACATTTGCGTCATGTTTTGGAGTTTCATTTCGGCTGCAAAGGGTTTGGGTACCTGGACATAAGAGAACGACCTAGAAATTGATATTCGGTGTTGTCATAGTATTGGAATACTAAATTTTGAATTTCAGGCCATTTCGAGATCGTTTGGTCTGGGTTTCAATACTGGTACGTAAAAGGTTATATGGGCATCATGTTTTGGAGGTTCATTTCGGCCGCAAAGGGTTTGGGTACCTAGACATAAGAGAAAGACCTATAAATTGATATTCTGTGTTGTCATAGGATTGCAAGACTAAATATTGAATTTGAGACCATTTGGAGATAGTTTTGTCTGGGTTTCAACACTGGGATGTAAAAGGTTAGATTTGCGTCCTGTTTTGGAGGTTCATTTCGGCCGCAAAGGGTTTGGGTACCTAGACATAAGAGAACGACCTATAAAATTATATTCGGTGTTGTCATCGTATTGGCATACTAAGTATCTAAATTCAGGCCATTTCGAGATTGTTTGGTCTGGGTTTCAATACTTGTACGTAAAAGGTTATATGGGCATCATGTTTTGGAGGTTCATTTCGGCCGCAAAGGGTTTGGGTACCTAGACATAAGAGAACGACGTATAAAATTATATTCGGTGTTGTCATCGTATTGGCATACTAAGTATCTAAATTCAGGCCATTTCGAGATCGTTTGGTCTGGGTTTCAATACTTGTACGTAAAAGGTTAGATTGGCATCATGTTTTGGAGGTTCATTTCGGCCGCAAAGGGTTTGGGTACCTAGACATAAGAGGACGACCTAGATATTGATATTCCATGTTGTCATAGGATTGCAATACTAAATATTGAATTGAGACCATTTGGAGATTGTTTTGTCTGGGTTTCAATACTGGTAATTAAAAGGTTAGATTTGCATCCTGTTTTGGAGGTTCAGTATGGCCGCAAAGGGTTTAGGTACCTAGACATAGAGAACGACCTAAAAATTCATATTCGGCGTTGTCATAGTATTGGAGTACTAAATATTGAATTTAAGGCCATTTTGAGATTGTTTTGTGTTCGTTTCAATCCTGGTACGTCAAAGGTTAGATTTGCGTCCTGTTTTGGAGGTTCAATACGGCGCAAATGGTTTGGGTACCTAGACATAAGAGAACGACCTATAAATTGATATTCGGTGTTGTCATCGTATTGGAATACTAAATATTGAATTTCAGGCCATTTCGAGATCGTTTAATCTGGGTATCCAACCTTGTACTTAAAAGGTTAGATTTGCGTCGTGCTTTGCAGGTTCATTTCGGCCGCAAAGGGTTTGGGTACCTAGACCGAAGAGAACGACCTATAAAATTATATTCGGTGTTGTCATCGTTTTGGCATACTAAGTATTTATTTTCAGGCCATTTCGAGGTCGTTTGGTCTGGGTTTCAATACTTGTACGTAAAAGGTTACATTTGCGTCATGTTTTGGAGTTTCATTTCGGCTACAATGGGTTTGGGTACCTGGACATAAGAGAACGACCTAGAAATTGATATTCGGTTTTGTCAGCGTATTGGAATACTAAATTTTGAATTTCAGGCCATTTCGAGGTCGTTTGGTGTGGGTTTGAATACTTGTACGTAAAAGGTTACATTTGCGTCATGTTTTGGAGTTTCATTTCGGCTGCAAAGGGTTTGGGTACCTGGACATAAGAGAACGACCTAGAAATTGATATTCGGTGTTGTCATAGTATTGGAATACTAAATTTTGAATTTCAGGCCATTTCGAGATCGTTTGGTCTGGGTTTCAATACTGGTACGTAAAAGGTTATATGGGCATCATGTTTTGGAGGTTCATTTCGGCCGCAAAGGGTTTGGGTACCTAGACATAAGAGAAAGACCTATAAATTGATATTCTGTGTTGTCATAGGATTGCAAGACTAAATATTGAATTTGAGACCATTTGGAGATAGTTTTGTCTGGGTTTCAACACTGGGATGTAAAAGGTTAGATTTGCGTCCTGTTTTGGAGGTTCATTTCGGCCGCAAAGGGTTTGGGTACCTAGACATAAGAGAACGACCTATAAAATTATATTCGGTGTTGTCATCGTATTGGCATACTAAGTATCTAAATTCAGGCCATTTCGAGATTGTTTGGTCTGGGTTTCAATACTTGTACGTAAAAGGTTATATGGGCATCATGTTTTGGAGGTTCATTTCGGCCGCAAAGGGTTTGGGTACCTAGACATAAGAGAACGACGTATAAAATTATATTCGGTGTTGTCATCGTATTGGCATACTAAGTATCTAAATTCAGGCCATTTCGAGATCGTTTGGTCTGGGTTTCAATACTTGTACGTAAAAGGTTAGATTGGCATCATGTTTTGGAGGTTCATTTCGGCCGCAAAGGGTTTGGGTACCTAGACATAAGAGGACGACCTAGATATTGATATTCCATGTTGTCATAGGATTGCAATACTAAATATTGAATTGAGACCATTTGGAGATTGTTTTGTCTGGGTTTCAATACTGGTAATTAAAAGGTTAGATTTGCATCCTGTTTTGGAGGTTCAGTATGGCCGCAAAGGGTTTAGGTACCTAGACATAGAGAACGACCTAAAAATTCATATTCGGCGTTGTCATAGTATTGGAGTACTAAATATTGAATTTAAGGCCATTTTGAGATTGTTTTGTGTTCGTTTCAATCCTGGTACGTCAAAGGTTAGATTTGCGTCCTGTTTTGGAGGTTCAATACGGCGCAAATGGTTTGGGTACCTAGACATAAGAGAACGACCTATAAATTGATATTCGGTGTTGTCATCGTATTGGAATACTAAATATTGAATTTCAGGCCATTTCGAGATCGTTTAATCTGGGTATCCAACCTTGTACTTAAAAGGTTAGATTTGCGTCGTGCTTTGCAGGTTCATTTCGGCCGCAAAGGGTTTGGGTACCTAGACCGAAGAGAACGACCTATAAAATTATATTCGGTGTTGTCATCGTTTTGGCATACTAAGTATTTATTTTCAGGCCATTTCGAGGTCGTTTGGTCTGGGTTTCAATACTTGTACGTAAAAGGTTACATTTGCGTCATGTTTTGGAGTTTCATTTCGGCTACAATGGGTTTGGGTACCTGGACATAAGAGAACGACCTAGAAATTGATATTCGGTTTTGTCAGAGTATTGGAATACTAAATTTTGAATTTCAGGCCATTTCGAGGTCGTTTGGTGTGGGTTTGAATACTTGTACGTAAAAGGTTACATTTGCGTCATGTTTTGGAGTTTCATTTCGGCTGCAAAGGGTTTGGGTACCTGGACATAAGAGAACGACCTAGAAATTGATATTCGGTGTTGTCATAGTATTGGAATACTAAATTTTGAATTTCAGGCCATTTCGAGATCGTTTGGTCTGGGTTTCAATACTGGTACGTAAAAGGTTATATGGGCATCATGTTTTGGAGGTTCATTTCGGCCGCAAAGGGTTTGGGTACCTAGACATAAGAGAAAGACCTATAAATTGATATTCTGTGTTGTCATAGGCTTGCAAGACTAAATATTGAATTTGAGACCATTTGGAGATAGTTTTGTCTGGGTTTCAACACTGGGATGTAAAAGGTTAGATTTGCGTCCTGTTTTGGAGGTTCATTTCGGCCGCAAAGGGTTTGGGTACCTAGACATAAGAGAACGACCTATAAAATTATATTCGGTGTTGTCATCGTATTGGCATACTAAGTATCTAAATTCAGGCCATTTCGAGATTGTTTGGTCTGGGTTTCAATACTTGTACGTAAAAGGTTATATGGGCATCATGTTTTGGAGGTTCATTTCGGCCGCAAAGGGTTTCGGTACCTAGACATAAGAGAACGACGTATAAAATTATATTCGGTGTTGTCATCTTATTGGCATACTAAGTATCTAAATTCAGGCCATTTCGAGATCGTTTGGTCTGGGTTTCAATACTGGGACGTAAAAGGTTAGATTTGCATCCTGTTTTGGAGGTTCAGTATGGCCGCAAAGGGTTTGGGTACCTAGACATAGAGAACGACCTAAAAATTCATATTCGGCGTTGTCATAGTATTGGAGTACTAAATATTGAATTTAAGGCCATTTTGAGATTGTTTTGTGTTCGTTTCAATCCTGGTACGTCAAAGGTTAGATTTGCGTCCTGTTTTGGAGGTTCAATACGGCGCAAATGGTTTGGGTACCTAGACATAAGAGAACGACCTATAAATTGATATTCGGTGTTGTCATCGTATTGGAATACTAAATATTGAATTTCAGGCCATTTCGAGATCGTTTAATCTGGGTATCCAACCTTGTACTTAAAAGGTTAGATTTGCGTCGTGTTTTGCAGGTTCATTTCGGCCGCAAAGGGTTTGGGTACCTAGACAGAAGAGAACGACCTATAAAATTATATTCGGTGTTGTCATCGTTTTGGCATACTAAGTATTTATTTTCAGGCCATTTCGAGGTCGTTTGGTCTGGGTTTCAATACTTGTACGTAAAAGGTTACATTTGCGTCATGTTTTGGAGTTTCATTTCGGCTACAATGGGTTTGGGTACCTGGACATAAGAGAACGACCTAGAAATTGATATTCGGTTTTGTCAGAGTATTGGAATACTAAATTTTGAATTTCAGGCCATTTCGAGGTCGTTTGGTGTGGGTTTGAATACTTGTACGTAAAAGGTTACATTTGCGTCATGTTTTGGAGTTTCATTTCGGCTGCAAAGGGTTTGGGTACCTGGACATAAGAGAACGACCTAGAAATTGATATTCGGTGTTGTCATAGTATTGGAATACTAAATTTTGAATTTCAGGCCATTTCGAGATCGTTTGGTCTGGGTTTCAATACTGGTACGTAAAAGGTTATATGGGCATCATGTTTTGGAGGTTCATTTCGGCCGCAAAGGGTTTGGGTACCTAGACATAAGAGAAAGACCTATAAATTGATATTCTGTGTTGTCATAGGATTGCAAGACTAAATATTGAATTTGAGACCATTTGGAGATAGTTTTGTCTGGGTTTCAACACTGGGATGTAAAAGGTTAGATTTGCGTCCTGTTTTGGAGGTTCATTTCGGCCGCAAAGGGTTTGGGTACCTAGACATAAGAGAACGACCTATAAAATTATATTCGGTGTTGTCATCGTATTGGCATACTAAGTATCTAAATTCAGGCCATTTCGAGATTGTTTGGTCTGGGTTTCAATACTTGTACGTAAAAGGTTATATGGGCATCATGTTTTGGAGGTTCATTTCGGCCGCAAAGGGTTTGGGTACCTAGACATAAGAGAACGACGTATAAAATTATATTCGGTGTTGTCATCGTATTGGCATACTAAGTATCTAAATTCAGGCCATTTCGAGATCGTTTGGTCTGGGTTTCAATACTTGTACGTAAAAGGTTAGATTGGCATCATGTTTTGGAGGTTCATTTCGGCCGCAAAGGGTTTGGGTACCTAGACATAAGAGGACGACCTAGATATTGATATTCCATGTTGTCATAGGATTGCAATACTAAATATTGAATTGAGACCATTTGGAGATTGTTTTGTCTGGGTTTCAATACTGGTAATTAAAAGGTTAGATTTGCATCCTGTTTTGGAGGTTCAGTATGGCCGCAAAGGGTTTAGGTACCTAGACATAGAGAACGACCTAAAAATTCATATTCGGCGTTGTCATAGTATTGGAGTACTAAATATTGAATTTAAGGCCATTTTGAGATTGTTTTGTGTTCGTTTCAATCCTGGTACGTCAAAGGTTAGATTTGCGTCCTGTTTTGGAGGTTCAATACGGCGCAAATGGTTTGGGTACCTAGACATAAGAGAACGACCTATAAATTGATATTCGGTGTTGTCATCGTATTGGAATACTAAATATTGAATTTCAGGCCATTTCGAGATCGTTTAATCTGGGTATCCAACCTTGTACTTAAAAGGTTAGATTTGCGTCGTGCTTTGCAGGTTCATTTCGGCCGCAAAGGGTTTGGGTACCTAGACCGAAGAGAACGACCTATAAAATTATATTCGGTGTTGTCATCGTTTTGGCATACTAAGTATTTATTTTCAGGCCATTTCGAGGTCGTTTGGTCTGGGTTTCAATACTTGTACGTAAAAGGTTACATTTGCGTCATGTTTTGGAGTTTCATTTCGGCTACAATGGGTTTGGGTACCTGGACATAAGAGAACGACCTAGAAATTGATATTCGGTTTTGTCAGAGTATTGGAATACTAAATTTTGAATTTCAGGCCATTTCGAGGTCGTTTGGTGTGGGTTTGAATACTTGTACGTAAAAGGTTACATTTGCGTCATGTTTTGGAGTTTCATTTCGGCTGCAAAGGGTTTGGGTACCTGGACATAAGAGAACGACCTAGAAATTGATATTCGGTGTTGTCATAGTATTGGAATACTAAATTTTGAATTTCAGGCCATTTCGAGATCGTTTGGTCTGGGTTTCAATACTGGTACGTAAAAGGTTATATGGGCATCATGTTTTGGAGGTTCATTTCGGCCGCAAAGGGTTTGGGTACCTAGACATAAGAGAAAGACCTATAAATTGATATTCTGTGTTGTCATAGGATTGCAAGACTAAATATTGAATTTGAGACCATTTGGAGATAGTTTTGTCTGGGTTTCAACACTGGGATGTAAAAGGTTAGATTTGCGTCCTGTTTTGGAGGTTCATTTCGGCCGCAAAGGGTTTGGGTACCTAGACATAAGAGAACGACCTATAAAATTATATTCGGTGTTGTCATCGTATTGGCATACTAAGTATCTAAATTCAGGCCATTTCGAGATCGTTTGGTCTGGGTTTCAATACTTGTACGTAAAAGGTTATATGGGCATCATGTTTTGGAGGTTCATTTCGGCCGCAAAGGGTTTGGGTACCTAGACATAAGAGAACGACGTATAAAATTATATTCGGTGTTGTCATCGTATTGGCATACTAAGTATCTAAATTCAGGCCATTTCGAGATCGTTTGGTCTGGGTTTCAATACTTGTACGTAAAAGGTTAGATTGGCATCATGTTTTGGAGGTTCATTTCGGCCGCAAAGGGTTTGGGTACCTAGACATAAGAGGACGACCTAGATATTGATATTCCATGTTGTCATAGGATTGCAATACTAAATATTGAATTGAGACCATTTGGAGATTGTTTTGTCTGGGTTTCAATACTGGTAATTAAAAGGTTAGATTTGCATCCTGTTTTGGAGGTTCAGTATGGCCGCAAAGGGTTTAGGTACCTAGACATAGAGAACGACCTAAAAATTCATATTCGGCGTTGTCATAGTATTGGAGTACTAAATATTGAATTTAAGGCCATTTTGAGATTGTTTTGTGTTCGTTTCAATCCTGGTACGTCAAAGGTTAGATTTGCGTCCTGTTTTGGAGGTTCAATACGGCGCAAATGGTTTGGGTACCTAGACATAAGAGAACGACCTATAAATTGATATTCGGTGTTGTCATCGTATTGGAATACTAAATATTGAATTTCAGGCCATTTCGAGATCGTTTAATCTGGGTATCCAACCTTGTACTTAAAAGGTTAGATTTGCGTCGTGCTTTGCAGGTTCATTTCGGCCGCAAAGGGTTTGGGTACCTAGACCGAAGAGAACGACCTATAAAATTATATTCGGTGTTGTCATCGTTTTGGCATACTAAGTATTTATTTTCAGGCCATTTCGAGGTCGTTTGGTCTGGGTTTCAATACTTGTACGTAAAAGGTTACATTTGCGTCATGTTTTGGAGTTTCATTTCGGCTACAATGGGTTTGGGTACCTGGACATAAGAGAACGACCTAGAAATTGATATTCGGTTTTGTCAGAGTATTGGAATACTAAATTTTGAATTTCAGGCCATTTCGAGGTCGTTTGGTGTGGGTTTGAATACTTGTACGTAAAAGGTTACATTTGCGTCATGTTTTGGAGTTTCATTTCGGCTGCAAAGGGTTTGGGTACCTGGACATAAGAGAACGACCTAGAAATTGATATTCGGTGTTGTCATAGTATTGGAATACTAAATTTTGAATTTCAGGCCATTTCGAGATCGTTTGGTCTGGGTTTCAATACTGGTACGTAAAAGGTTATATGGGCATCATGTTTTGGAGGTTCATTTCGGCCGCAAAGGGTTTGGGTACCTAGACATAAGAGAAAGACCTATAAATTGATATTCTGTGTTGTCATAGGATTGCAAGACTAAATATTGAATTTGAGACCATTTGGAGATAGTTTTGTCTGGGTTTCAACACTGGGATGTAAAAGGTTAGATTTGCGTCCTGTTTTGGAGGTTCATTTCGGCCGCAAAGGGTTTGGGTACCTAGACATAAGAGAACGACCTATAAAATTATATTCGGTGTTGTCATCGTATTGGCATACTAAGTATCTAAATTCAGGCCATTTCGAGATCGTTTGGTCTGGGTTTCAATACTTGTACGTAAAAGGTTATATGGGCATCATGTTTTGGAGGTTCATTTCGGCCGCAAAGGGTTTGGGTACCTAGACATAAGAGAACGACGTATAAAATTATATTCGGTGTTGTCATCGTATTGGCATACTAAGTATCTAAATTCAGGCCATTTCGAGATCGTTTGGTCTGGGTTTCAATACTTGTACGTAAAAGGTTAGATTGGCATCATGTTTTGGAGGTTCATTTCGGCCGCAAAGGGTTTGGGTACCTAGACATAAGAGGACGACCTAGATATTGATATTCCATGTTGTCATAGGATTGCAATACTAAATATTGAATTGAGACCATTTGGAGATTGTTTTGTCTGGGTTTCAATACTGGTAATTAAAAGGTTAGATTTGCATCCTGTTTTGGAGGTTCAGTATGGCCGCAAAGGGTTTAGGTACCTAGACATAGAGAACGACCTAAAAATTCATATTCGGCGTTGTCATAGTATTGGAGTACTAAATATTGAATTTAAGGCCATTTTGAGATTGTTTTGTGTTCGTTTCAATCCTGGTACGTCAAAGGTTAGATTTGCGTCCTGTTTTGGAGGTTCAATACGGCGCAAATGGTTTGGGTACCTAGACATAAGAGAACGACCTATAAATTGATATTCGGTGTTGTCATCGTATTGGAATACTAAATATTGAATTTCAGGCCATTTCGAGATCGTTTAATCTGGGTATCCAACCTTGTACTTAAAAGGTTAGATTTGCGTCGTGCTTTGCAGGTTCATTTCGGCCGCAAAGGGTTTGGGTACCTAGACCGAAGAGAACGACCTATAAAATTATATTCGGTGTTGTCATCGTTTTGGCATACTAAGTATTTATTTTCAGGCCATTTCGAGGTCGTTTGGTCTGGGTTTCAATACTTGTACGTAAAAGGTTACATTTGCGTCATGTTTTGGAGTTTCATTTCGGCTACAATGGGTTTGGGTACCTGGACATAAGAGAACGACCTAGAAATTGATATTCGGTTTTGTCAGAGTATTGGAATACTAAATTTTGAATTTCAGGCCATTTCGAGGTCGTTTGGTGTGGGTTTGAATACTTGTACGTAAAAGGTTACATTTGCGTCATGTTTTGGAGTTTCATTTCGGCTGCAAAGGGTTTGGGTACCTGGACATAAGAGAACGACCTAGAAATTGATATTCGGTGTTGTCATAGTATTGGAATACTAAATTTTGAATTTCAGGCCATTTCGAGATCGTTTGGTCTGGGTTTCAATACTGGTACGTAAAAGGTTATATGGGCATCATGTTTTGGAGGTTCATTTCGGCCGCAAAGGGTTTGGGTACCTAGACATAAGAGAAAGACCTATAAATTGATATTCTGTGTTGTCATAGGATTGCAAGACTAAATATTGAATTTGAGACCATTTGGAGATAGTTTTGTCTGGGTTTCAACACTGGGATGTAAAAGGTTAGATTTGCGTCCTGTTTTGGAGGTTCATTTCGGCCGCAAAGGGTTTGGGTACCTAGACATAAGAGAACGACCTATAAAATTATATTCGGTGTTGTCATCGTATTGGCATACTAAGTATCTAAATTCAGGCCATTTCGAGATTGTTTGGTCTGGGTTTCAATACTTGTACGTAAAAGGTTATATGGGCATCATGTTTTGGAGGTTCATTTCGGCCGCAAAGGGTTTGGGTACCTAGACATAAGAGAACGACGTATAAAATTATATTCGGTGTTGTCATCGTATTGGCATACTAAGTATCTAAATTCAGGCCATTTCGAGATCGTTTGGTCTGGGTTTCAATACTTGTACGTAAAAGGTTAGATTGGCATCATGTTTTGGAGGTTCATTTCGGCCGCAAAGGGTTTGGGTACCTAGACATAAGAGGACGACCTAGATATTGATATTCCATGTTGTCATAGGATTGCAATACTAAATATTGAATTGAGACCATTTGGAGATTGTTTTGTCTGGGTTTCAATACTGGTAATTAAAAGGTTAGATTTGCATCCTGTTTTGGAGGTTCAGTATGGCCGCAAAGGGTTTAGGTACCTAGACATAGAGAACGACCTAAAAATTCATATTCGGCGTTGTCATAGTATTGGAGTACTAAATATTGAATTTAAGGCCATTTTGAGATTGTTTTGTGTTCGTTTCAATCCTGGTACGTCAAAGGTTAGATTTGCGTCCTGTTTTGGAGGTTCAATACGGCGCAAATGGTTTGGGTACCTAGACATAAGAGAACGACCTATAAATTGATATTCGGTGTTGTCATCGTATTGGAATACTAAATATTGAATTTCAGGCCATTTCGAGATCGTTTAATCTGGGTATCCAACCTTGTACTTAAAAGGTTAGATTTGCGTCGTGCTTTGCAGGTTCATTTCGGCCGCAAAGGGTTTGGGTACCTAGACCGAAGAGAACGACCTATAAAATTATATTCGGTGTTGTCATCGTTTTGGCATACTAAGTATTTATTTTCAGGCCATTTCGAGGTCGTTTGGTCTGGGTTTCAATACTTGTACGTAAAAGGTTACATTTGCGTCATGTTTTGGAGTTTCATTTCGGCTACAATGGGTTTGGGTACCTGGACATAAGAGAACGACCTAGAAATTGATATTCGGTTTTGTCAGAGTATTGGAATACTAAATTTTGAATTTCAGGCCATTTCGAGGTCGTTTGGTGTGGGTTTGAATACTTGTACGTAAAAGGTTACATTTGCGTCATGTTTTGGAGTTTCATTTCGGCTGCAAAGGGTTTGGGTACCTGGACATAAGAGAACGACCTAGAAATTGATATTCGGTGTTGTCATAGTATTGGAATACTAAATTTTGAATTTCAGGCCATTTCGAGATCGTTTGGTCTGGGTTTCAATACTGGTACGTAAAAGGTTATATGGGCATCATGTTTTGGAGGTTCATTTCGGCCGCAAAGGGTTTGGGTACCTAGACATAAGAGAAAGACCTATAAATTGATATTCTGTGTTGTCATAGGATTGCAAGACTAAATATTGAATTTGAGACCATTTGGAGATAGTTTTGTCTGGGTTTCAACACTGGGATGTAAAAGGTTAGATTTGCGTCCTGTTTTGGAGGTTCATTTCGGCCGCAAAGGGTTTGGGTACCTAGACATAAGAGAACGACCTATAAAATTATATTCGGTGTTGTCATCGTATTGGCATACTAAGTATCTAAATTCAGGCCATTTCGAGATTGTTTGGTCTGGGTTTCAATACTTGTACGTAAAAGGTTATATGGGCATCATGTTTTGGAGGTTCATTTCGGCCGCAAAGGGTTTGGGTACCTAGACATAAGAGAACGACGTATAAAATTATATTCGGTGTTGTCATCGTATTGGCATACTAAGTATCTAAATTCAGGCCATTTCGAGATCGTTTGGTCTGGGTTTCAATACTTGTACGTAAAAGGTTAGATTGGCATCATGTTTTGGAGGTTCATTTCGGCCGCAAAGGGTTTGGGTACCTAGACATAAGAGGACGACCTAGATATTGATATTCCATGTTGTCATAGGATTGCAATACTAAATATTGAATTGAGACCATTTGGAGATTGTTTTGTCTGGGTTTCAATACTGGTAATTAAAAGGTTAGATTTGCATCCTGTTTTGGAGGTTCAGTATGGCCGCAAAGGGTTTAGGTACCTAGACATAGAGAACGACCTAAAAATTCATATTCGGCGTTGTCATAGTATTGGAGTACTAAATATTGAATTTAAGGCCATTTTGAGATTGTTTTGTGTTCGTTTCAATCCTGGTACGTCAAAGGTTAGATTTGCGTCCTGTTTTGGAGGTTCAATACGGCGCAAATGGTTTGGGTACCTAGACATAAGAGAACGACCTATAAATTGATATTCGGTGTTGTCATCGTATTGGAATACTAAATATTGAATTTCAGGCCATTTTGAGATCGTTTAATCTGGGTATCCAACCTTGTACTTAAAAGGTTAGATTTGCGTCGTGCTTTGCAGGTTCATTTCGGCCGCAAAGGGTTTGGGTACCTAGACCGAAGAGAACGACCTATAAAATTATATTCGGTGTTGTCATCGTTTTGGCATACTAAGTATTTATTTTCAGGCCATTTCGAGGTCGTTTGGTCTGGGTTTCAATACTTGTACGTAAAAGGTTACATTTGCGTCATGTTTTGGAGTTTCATTTCGGCTACAATGGGTTTGGGTACCTGGACATAAGAGAACGACCTAGAAATTGATATTCGGTTTTGTCAGAGTATTGGAATACTAAATTTTGAATTTCAGGCCATTTCGAGGTCGTTTGGTGTGGGTTTGAATACTTGTACGTAAAAGGTTACATTTGCGTCATGTTTTGGAGTTTCATTTCGGCTGCAAAGGGTTTGGGTACCTGGACATAAGAGAACGACCTAGAAATTGATATTCGGTGTTGTCATAGTATTGGAATACTAAATTTTGAATTTCAGGCCATTTCGAGATCGTTTGGTCTGGGTTTCAATACTGGTACGTAAAAGGTTATATGGGCATCATGTTTTGGAGGTTCATTTCGGCCGCAAAGGGTTTGGGTACCTAGACATAAGAGAAAGACCTATAAATTGATATTCTGTGTTGTCATAGGATTGCAAGACTAAATATTGAATTTGAGACCATTTGGAGATAGTTTTGTCTGGGTTTCAACACTGGGATGTAAAAGGTTAGATTTGCGTCCTGTTTTGGAGGTTCATTTCGGCCGCAAAGGGTTTGGGTACCTAGACATAAGAGAACGACCTATAAAATTATATTCGGTGTTGTCATCGTATTGGCATACTAAGTATCTAAATTCAGGCCATTTCGAGATTGTTTGGTCTGGGTTTCAATACTTGTACGTAAAAGGTTATATGGGCATCATGTTTTGGAGGTTCATTTCGGCCGCAAAGGGTTTGGGTACCTAGACATAAGAGAACGACGTATAAAATTATATTCGGTGTTGTCATCGTATTGGCATACTAAGTATCTAAATTCAGGCCATTTCGAGATCGTTTGGTCTGGGTTTCAATACTTGTACGTAAAAGGTTAGATTGGCATCATGTTTTGGAGGTTCATTTCGGCCGCAAAGGGTTTGGGTACCTAGACATAAGAGGACGACCTAGATATTGATATTCCATGTTGTCATAGGATTGCAATACTAAATATTGAATTGAGACCATTTGGAGATTGTTTTGTCTGGGTTTCAATACTGGTAATTAAAAGGTTAGATTTGCATCCTGTTTTGGAGGTTCAGTATGGCCGCAAAGGGTTTAGGTACCTAGACATAGAGAACGACCTAAAAATTCATATTCGGCGTTGTCATAGTATTGGAGTACTAAATATTGAATTTAAGGCCATTTTGAGATTGTTTTGTGTTCGTTTCAATCCTGGTACGTCAAAGGTTAGATTTGCGTCCTGTTTTGGAGGTTCAATACGGCGCAAATGGTTTGGGTACCTAGACATAAGAGAACGACCTATAAATTGATATTCGGTGTTGTCATCGTATTGGAATACTAAATATTGAATTTCAGGCCATTTCGAGATCGTTTAATCTGGGTATCCAACCTTGTACTTAAAAGGTTAGATTTGCGTCGTGCTTTGCAGGTTCATTTCGGCCGCAAAGGGTTTGGGTACCTAGACCGAAGAGAACGACCTATAAAATTATATTCGGTGTTGTCATCGTTTTGGCATACTAAGTATTTATTTTCAGGCCATTTCGAGGTCGTTTGGTCTGGGTTTCAATACTTGTACGTAAAAGGTTACATTTGCGTCATGTTTTGGAGTTTCATTTCGGCTACAATGGGTTTGGGTACCTGGACATAAGAGAACGACCTAGAAATTGATATTCGGTTTTGTCAGAGTATTGGAATACTAAATTTTGAATTTCAGGCCATTTCGAGGTCGTTTGGTGTGGGTTTGAATACTTGTACGTAAAAGGTTACATTTGCGTCATGTTTTGGAGTTTCATTTCGGCTGCAAAGGGTTTGGGTACCTGGACATAAGAGAACGACCTAGAAATTGATATTCGGTGTTGTCATAGTATTGGAATACTAAATTTTGAATTTCAGGCCATTTCGAGATCGTTTGGTCTGGGTTTCAATACTGGTACGTAAAAGGTTATATGGGCATCATGTTTTGGAGGTTCATTTCGGCCGCAAAGGGTTTGGGTACCTAGACATAAGAGAAAGACCTATAAATTGATATTCTGTGTTGTCATAGGATTGCAAGACTAAATATTGAATTTGAGACCATTTGGAGATAGTTTTGTCTGGGTTTCAACACTGGGATGTAAAAGGTTAGATTTGCGTCCTGTTTTGGAGGTTCATTTCGGCCGCAAAGGGTTTGG
The DNA here is from genome assembly GCA_033617975.1 of Populus alba x Populus glandulosa. NCBI lineage: Eukaryota > Viridiplantae > Streptophyta > Magnoliopsida > Malpighiales > Salicaceae > Populus > Populus alba x Populus glandulosa. The sequence continues at coordinate 8,402,524 of CM066155.1, read as the reverse complement.
GTACCTAGACATAAGAGAACGACCTATAAAATTATATTCGGTGTTGTCATCGTATTGGCATACTAAGTATCTAAATTCAGGCCATTTCGAGATTGTTTGGTCTGGGTTTCAATACTTGTACGTAAAAGGTTATATGGGCATCATGTTTTGGAGGTTCATTTCGGCCGCAAAGGGTTTGGGTACCTAGACATAAGAGAACGACGTATAAAATTATATTCGGTGTTGTCATCGTATTGGCATACTAAGTATCTAAATTCAGGCCATTTCGAGATCGTTTGGTCTGGGTTTCAATACTTGTACGTAAAAGGTTAGATTGGCATCATGTTTTGGAGGTTCATTTCGGCCGCAAAGGGTTTGGGTACCTAGACATAAGAGGACGACCTAGATATTGATATTCCATGTTGTCATAGGATTGCAATACTAAATATTGAATTGAGACCATTTGGAGATTGTTTTGTCTGGGTTTCAATACTGGTAATTAAAAGGTTAGATTTGCATCCTGTTTTGGAGGTTCAGTATGGCCGCAAAGGGTTTAGGTACCTAGACATAGAGAACGACCTAAAAATTCATATTCGGCGTTGTCATAGTATTGGAGTACTAAATATTGAATTTAAGGCCATTTTGAGATTGTTTTGTGTTCGTTTCAATCCTGGTACGTCAAAGGTTAGATTTGCGTCCTGTTTTGGAGGTTCAATACGGCGCAAATGGTTTGGGTACCTAGACATAAGAGAACGACCTATAAATTGATATTCGGTGTTGTCATCGTATTGGAATACTAAATATTGAATTTCAGGCCATTTCGAGATCGTTTAATCTGGGTATCCAACCTTGTACTTAAAAGGTTAGATTTGCGTCGTGCTTTGCAGGTTCATTTCGGCCGCAAAGGGTTTGGGTACCTAGACCGAAGAGAACGACCTATAAAATTATATTCGGTGTTGTCATCGTTTTGGCATACTAAGTATTTATTTTCAGGCCATTTCGAGGTCGTTTGGTCTGGGTTTCAATACTTGTACGTAAAAGGTTACATTTGCGTCATGTTTTGGAGTTTCATTTCGGCTACAATGGGTTTGGGTACCTGGACATAAGAGAACGACCTAGAAATTGATATTCGGTTTTGTCAGCGTATTGGAATACTAAATTTTGAATTTCAGGCCATTTCGAGGTCGTTTGGTGTGGGTTTGAATACTTGTACGTAAAAGGTTACATTTGCGTCATGTTTTGGAGTTTCATTTCGGCTGCAAAGGGTTTGGGTACCTGGACATAAGAGAACGACCTAGAAATTGATATTCGGTGTTGTCATAGTATTGGAATACTAAATTTTGAATTTCAGGCCATTTCGAGATCGTTTGGTCTGGGTTTCAATACTGGTACGTAAAAGGTTATATGGGCATCATGTTTTGGAGGTTCATTTCGGCCGCAAAGGGTTTGGGTACCTAGACATAAGAGAAAGACCTATAAATTGATATTCTGTGTTGTCATAGGATTGCAAGACTAAATATTGAATTTGAGACCATTTGGAGATAGTTTTGTCTGGGTTTCAACACTGGGATGTAAAAGGTTAGATTTGCGTCCTGTTTTGGAGGTTCATTTCGGCCGCAAAGGGTTTGGGTACCTAGACATAAGAGAACGACCTATAAAATTATATTCGGTGTTGTCATCGTATTGGCATACTAAGTATCTAAATTCAGGCCATTTCGAGATTGTTTGGTCTGGGTTTCAATACTTGTACGTAAAAGGTTATATGGGCATCATGTTTTGGAGGTTCATTTCGGCCGCAAAGGGTTTGGGTACCTAGACATAAGAGAACGACGTATAAAATTATATTCGGTGTTGTCATCGTATTGGCATACTAAGTATCTAAATTCAGGCCATTTCGAGATCGTTTGGTCTGGGTTTCAATACTTGTACGTAAAAGGTTAGATTGGCATCATGTTTTGGAGGTTCATTTCGGCCGCAAAGGGTTTGGGTACCTAGACATAAGAGGACGACCTAGATATTGATATTCCATGTTGTCATAGGATTGCAATACTAAATATTGAATTGAGACCATTTGGAGATTGTTTTGTCTGGGTTTCAATACTGGTAATTAAAAGGTTAGATTTGCATCCTGTTTTGGAGGTTCAGTATGGCCGCAAAGGGTTTAGGTACCTAGACATAGAGAACGACCTAAAAATTCATATTCGGCGTTGTCATAGTATTGGAGTACTAAATATTGAATTTAAGGCCATTTTGAGATTGTTTTGTGTTCGTTTCAATCCTGGTACGTCAAAGGTTAGATTTGCGTCCTGTTTTGGAGGTTCAATACGGCGCAAATGGTTTGGGTACCTAGACATAAGAGAACGACCTATAAATTGATATTCGGTGTTGTCATCGTATTGGAATACTAAATATTGAATTTCAGGCCATTTCGAGATCGTTTAATCTGGGTATCCAACCTTGTACTTAAAAGGTTAGATTTGCGTCGTGCTTTGCAGGTTCATTTCGGCCGCAAAGGGTTTGGGTACCTAGACCGAAGAGAACGACCTATAAAATTATATTCGGTGTTGTCATCGTTTTGGCATACTAAGTATTTATTTTCAGGCCATTTCGAGGTCGTTTGGTCTGGGTTTCAATACTTGTACGTAAAAGGTTACATTTGCGTCATGTTTTGGAGTTTCATTTCGGCTACAATGGGTTTGGGTACCTGGACATAAGAGAACGACCTAGAAATTGATATTCGGTTTTGTCAGAGTATTGGAATACTAAATTTTGAATTTCAGGCCATTTCGAGGTCGTTTGGTGTGGGTTTGAATACTTGTACGTAAAAGGTTACATTTGCGTCATGTTTTGGAGTTTCATTTCGGCTGCAAAGGGTTTGGGTACCTGGACATAAGAGAACGACCTAGAAATTGATATTCGGTGTTGTCATAGTATTGGAATACTAAATTTTGAATTTCAGGCCATTTCGAGATCGTTTGGTCTGGGTTTCAATACTGGTACGTAAAAGGTTATATGGGCATCATGTTTTGGAGGTTCATTTCGGCCGCAAAGGGTTTGGGTACCTAGACATAAGAGAAAGACCTATAAATTGATATTCTGTGTTGTCATAGGATTGCAAGACTAAATATTGAATTTGAGACCATTTGGAGATAGTTTTGTCTGGGTTTCAACACTGGGATGTAAAAGGTTAGATTTGCGTCCTGTTTTGGAGGTTCATTTCGGCCGCAAAGGGTTTGGGTACCTAGACATAAGAGAACGACCTATAAAATTATATTCGGTGTTGTCATCGTATTGGCATACTAAGTATCTAAATTCAGGCCATTTCGAGATTGTTTGGTCTGGGTTTCAATACTTGTACGTAAAAGGTTATATGGGCATCATGTTTTGGAGGTTCATTTCGGCCGCAAAGGGTTTGGGTACCTAGACATAAGAGAACGACGTATAAAATTATATTCGGTGTTGTCATCGTATTGGCATACTAAGTATCTAAATTCAGGCCATTTCGAGATCGTTTGGTCTGGGTTTCAATACTTGTACGTAAAAGGTTAGATTGGCATCATGTTTTGGAGGTTCATTTCGGCCGCAAAGGGTTTGGGTACCTAGACATAAGAGGACGACCTAGATATTGATATTCCATGTTGTCATAGGATTGCAATACTAAATATTGAATTGAGACCATTTGGAGATTGTTTTGTCTGGGTTTCAATACTGGTAATTAAAAGGTTAGATTTGCATCCTGTTTTGGAGGTTCAGTATGGCCGCAAAGGGTTTAGGTACCTAGACATAGAGAACGACCTAAAAATTCATATTCGGCGTTGTCATAGTATTGGAGTACTAAATATTGAATTTAAGGCCATTTTGAGATTGTTTTGTGTTCGTTTCAATCCTGGTACGTCAAAGGTTAGATTTGCGTCCTGTTTTGGAGGTTCAATACGGCGCAAATGGTTTGGGTACCTAGACATAAGAGAACGACCTATAAATTGATATTCGGTGTTGTCATCGTATTGGAATACTAAATATTGAATTTCAGGCCATTTCGAGATCGTTTAATCTGGGTATCCAACCTTGTACTTAAAAGGTTAGATTTGCGTCGTGCTTTGCAGGTTCATTTCGGCCGCAAAGGGTTTGGGTACCTAGACCGAAGAGAACGACCTATAAAATTATATTCGGTGTTGTCATCGTTTTGGCATACTAAGTATTTATTTTCAGGCCATTTCGAGGTCGTTTGGTCTGGGTTTCAATACTTGTACGTAAAAGGTTACATTTGCGTCATGTTTTGGAGTTTCATTTCGGCTACAATGGGTTTGGGTACCTGGACATAAGAGAACGACCTAGAAATTGATATTCGGTTTTGTCAGCGTATTGGAATACTAAATTTTGAATTTCAGGCCATTTCGAGGTCGTTTGGTGTGGGTTTGAATACTTGTACGTAAAAGGTTACATTTGCGTCATGTTTTGGAGTTTCATTTCGGCTGCAAAGGGTTTGGGTACCTGGACATAAGAGAACGACCTAGAAATTGATATTCGGTGTTGTCATAGTATTGGAATACTAAATTTTGAATTTCAGGCCATTTCGAGATCGTTTGGTCTGGGTTTCAATACTGGTACGTAAAAGGTTATATGGGCATCATGTTTTGGAGGTTCATTTCGGCCGCAAAGGGTTTGGGTACCTAGACATAAGAGAAAGACCTATAAATTGATATTCTGTGTTGTCATAGGATTGCAAGACTAAATATTGAATTTGAGACCATTTGGAGATAGTTTTGTCTGGGTTTCAACACTGGGATGTAAAAGGTTAGATTTGCGTCCTGTTTTGGAGGTTCATTTCGGCCGCAAAGGGTTTGGGTACCTAGACATAAGAGAACGACCTATAAAATTATATTCGGTGTTGTCATCGTATTGGCATACTAAGTATCTAAATTCAGGCCATTTCGAGATTGTTTGGTCTGGGTTTCAATACTTGTACGTAAAAGGTTATATGGGCATCATGTTTTGGAGGTTCATTTCGGCCGCAAAGGGTTTGGGTACCTAGACATAAGAGAACGACGTATAAAATTATATTCGGTGTTGTCATCGTATTGGCATACTAAGTATCTAAATTCAGGCCATTTCGAGATCGTTTGGTCTGGGTTTCAATACTTGTACGTAAAAGGTTAGATTGGCATCATGTTTTGGAGGTTCATTTCGGCCGCAAAGGGTTTGGGTACCTAGACATAAGAGGACGACCTAGATATTGATATTCCATGTTGTCATAGGATTGCAATACTAAATATTGAATTGAGACCATTTGGAGATTGTTTTGTCTGGGTTTCAATACTGGTAATTAAAAGGTTAGATTTGCATCCTGTTTTGGAGGTTCAGTATGGCCGCAAAGGGTTTAGGTACCTAGACATAGAGAACGACCTAAAAATTCATATTCGGCGTTGTCATAGTATTGGAGTACTAAATATTGAATTTAAGGCCATTTTGAGATTGTTTTGTGTTCGTTTCAATCCTGGTACGTCAAAGGTTAGATTTGCGTCCTGTTTTGGAGGTTCAATACGGCGCAAATGGTTTGGGTACCTAGACATAAGAGAACGACCTATAAATTGATATTCGGTGTTGTCATCGTATTGGAATACTAAATATTGAATTTCAGGCCATTTCGAGATCGTTTAATCTGGGTATCCAACCTTGTACTTAAAAGGTTAGATTTGCGTCGTGCTTTGCAGGTTCATTTCGGCCGCAAAGGGTTTGGGTACCTAGACCGAAGAGAACGACCTATAAAATTATATTCGGTGTTGTCATCGTTTTGGCATACTAAGTATTTATTTTCAGGCCATTTCGAGGTCGTTTGGTCTGGGTTTCAATACTTGTACGTAAAAGGTTACATTTGCGTCATGTTTTGGAGTTTCATTTCGGCTACAATGGGTTTGGGTACCTGGACATAAGAGAACGACCTAGAAATTGATATTCGGTTTTGTCAGAGTATTGGAATACTAAATTTTGAATTTCAGGCCATTTCGAGGTCGTTTGGTGTGGGTTTGAATACTTGTACGTAAAAGGTTACATTTGCGTCATGTTTTGGAGTTTCATTTCGGCTGCAAAGGGTTTGGGTACCTGGACATAAGAGAACGACCTAGAAATTGATATTCGGTGTTGTCATAGTATTGGAATACTAAATTTTGAATTTCAGGCCATTTCGAGATCGTTTGGTCTGGGTTTCAATACTGGTACGTAAAAGGTTATATGGGCATCATGTTTTGGAGGTTCATTTCGGCCGCAAAGGGTTTGGGTACCTAGACATAAGAGAAAGACCTATAAATTGATATTCTGTGTTGTCATAGGATTGCAAGACTAAATATTGAATTTGAGACCATTTGGAGATAGTTTTGTCTGGGTTTCAACACTGGGATGTAAAAGGTTAGATTTGCGTCCTGTTTTGGAGGTTCATTTCGGCCGCAAAGGGTTTGGGTACCTAGACATAAGAGAACGACCTATAAAATTATATTCGGTGTTGTCATCGTATTGGCATACTAAGTATCTAAATTCAGGCCATTTCGAGATTGTTTGGTCTGGGTTTCAATACTTGTACGTAAAAGGTTATATGGGCATCATGTTTTGGAGGTTCATTTCGGCCGCAAAGGGTTTGGGTACCTAGACATAAGAGAACGACGTATAAAATTATATTCGGTGTTGTCATCGTATTGGCATACTAAGTATCTAAATTCAGGCCATTTCGAGATCGTTTGGTCTGGGTTTCAATACTTGTACGTAAAAGGTTAGATTGGCATCATGTTTTGGAGGTTCATTTCGGCCGCAAAGGGTTTGGGTACCTAGACATAAGAGGACGACCTAGATATTGATATTCCATGTTGTCATAGGATTGCAATACTAAATATTGAATTGAGACCATTTGGAGATTGTTTTGTCTGGGTTTCAATACTGGTAATTAAAAGGTTAGATTTGCATCCTGTTTTGGAGGTTCAGTATGGCCGCAAAGGGTTTAGGTACCTAGACATAGAGAACGACCTAAAAATTCATATTCGGCGTTGTCATAGTATTGGAGTACTAAATATTGAATTTAAGGCCATTTTGAGATTGTTTTGTGTTCGTTTCAAACCTGGTACGTCAAAGGTTAGATTTGCGTCCTGTTTTGGAGGTTCAATACGGCGCAAATGGTTTGGGTACCTAGACATAAGAGAACGACCTATAAATTGATATTCGGTGTTGTCATCGTATTGGAATACTAAATATTGAATTTCAGGCCATTTCGAGATCGTTTAATCTGGGTATCCAACCTTGTACTTAAAAGGTTAGATTTGCGTCGTGCTTTGCAGGTTCATTTCGGCCGCAAAGGGTTTGGGTACCTAGACCGAAGAGAACGACCTATAAAATTATATTCGGTGTTGTCATCGTTTTGGCATACTAAGTATTTATTTTCAGGCCATTTCGAGGTCGTTTGGTCTGGGTTTCAATACTTGTACGTAAAAGGTTACATTTGCGTCATGTTTTGGAGTTTCATTTCGGCTACAATGGGTTTGGGTACCTGGACATAAGAGAACGACCTAGAAATTGATATTCGGTTTTGTCAGAGTATTGGAATACTAAATTTTGAATTTCAGGCCATTTCGAGGTCGTTTGGTGTGGGTTTGAATACTTGTACGTAAAAGGTTACATTTGCGTCATGTTTTGGAGTTTCATTTCGGCTGCAAAGGGTTTGGGTACCTGGACATAAGAGAACGACCTAGAAATTGATATTCGGTGTTGTCATAGTATTGGAATACTAAATTTTGAATTTCAGGCCATTTCGAGATCGTTTGGTCTGGGTTTCAATACTTGTACGTAAAAGGTTACATTTGCGTCATGTTTTGGAGTTTCATTTCGGCTACAATGGGTTTGGGTACCTGGACATAAGAGAACGACCTAGAAATTGATATTCGGTTTTGTCAGCGTATTGGAATACTAAATTTTGAATTTCAGGCCATTTCGAGGTCGTTTGGTGTGGGTTTGAATACTTGTACGTAAAAGGTTACATTTGCGTCATGTTTTGGAGTTTCATTTCGGCTGCAAAGGGTTTGGGTACCTGGACATAAGAGAACGACCTAGAAATTGATATTCGGTGTTGTCATAGTATTGGAATACTAAATTTTGAATTTCAGGCCATTTCGAGATCGTTTGGTCTGGGTTTCAATACTGGTACGTAAAAGGTTATATGGGCATCATGTTTTGGAGGTTCATTTCGGCCGCAAAGGGTTTGGGTACCTAGACATAAGAGAAAGACCTATAAATTGATATTCTGTGTTGTCATAGGATTGCAAGACTAAATATTGAATTTGAGACCATTTGGAGATAGTTTTGTCTGGGTTTCAACACTGGGATGTAAAAGGTTAGATTTGCGTCCTGTTTTGGAGGTTCATTTCGGCCGCAAAGGGTTTGGGTACCTAGACATAAGAGAACGACCTATAAAATTATATTCGGTGTTGTCATCGTATTGGCATACTAAGTATCTAAATTCAGGCCATTTCGAGATTGTTTGGTCTGGGTTTCAATACTTGTACGTAAAAGGATATATGGGCATCATGTTTTGGAGGTTCATTTCGGCCGCAAAGGGTTTGGGTACCTAGACATAAGAGAACGACGTATAAAATTATATTCGGTGTTGTCATCGTATTGGCATACTAAGTATCTAAATTCAGGCCATTTCGAGATCGTTTGGTCTGGGTTTCAATACTTGTACGTAAAAGGTTAGATTGGCATCATGTTTTGGAGGTTCATTTCGGCCGCAAAGGGTTTGGGTACCTAGACATAAGAGGACGACCTAGATATTGATATTCCATGTTGTCATAGGATTGCAATACTAAATATTGAATTGAGACCATTTGGAGATTGTTTTGTCTGGGTTTCAATACTGGTAATTAAAAGGTTAGATTTGCATCCTGTTTTGGAGGTTCAGTATGGCCGCAAAGGGTTTAGGTACCTAGACATAGAGAACGACCTAAAAATTCATATTCGGTGTTGTCATAGTATTGGAGTACTAAATATTGAATTTAAGGCCATTTTGAGATTGTTTTGTGTTCGTTTCAATCCTGGTACGTCAAAGGTTAGATTTGCGTCCTGTTTTGGAGGTTCAATACGGCGCAAATGGTTTGGGTACCTAGACATAAGAGAACGACCTATAAATTGATATTCGGTGTTGTCATCGTATTGGAATACTAAATATTGAATTTCAGGCCATTTCGAGATCGTTTAATCTGGGTATCCAACCTTGTACTTAAAAGGTTAGATTTGCGTCGTGCTTTGCAGGTTCATTTCGGCCGCAAAGGGTTTGGGTACCTAGACCGAAGAGAACGACCTATAAAATTATATTCGGTGTTGTCATCGTTTTGGCATACTAAGTATTTATTTTCAGGCCATTTCGAGGTCGTTTGGTCTGGGTTTCAATACTTGTACGTAAAAGGTTACATTTGCGTCATGTTTTGGAGTTTCATTTCGGCTACAATGGGTTTGGGTACCTGGACATAAGAGAACGACCTAGAAATTGATATTCGGTTTTGTCAGCGTATTGGAATACTAAATTTTGAATTTCAGGCCATTTCGAGGTCGTTTGGTCTGGGTTTCAATACTTGTACGTAAAAGGTTACATTTGCGTCATGTTTTGGAGTTTCATTTCGGCTACAATGGGTTTGGGTACCTGGACATAAGAGAACGACCTAGAAATTGATATTCGGTTTTGTCAGCGTATTGGAATACTAAATTTTGAATTTCAGGCCATTTCGAGGTCGTTTGGTGTGGGTTTGAATACTTGTACGTAAAAGGTTACATTTGCGTCATGTTTTGGAGTTTCATTTCGGCTGCAAAGGGTTTGGGTACCTGGACATAAGAGAACGACCTAGAAATTGATATTCGGTGTTGTCATAGTATTGGAATACTAAATTTTGAATTTCAGGCCATTTCGAGATCGTTTGGTCTGGGTTTCAATACTGGTACGTAAAAGGTTATATGGGCATCATGTTTTGGAGGTTCATTTCGGCCGCAAAGGGTTTGGGTACCTAGACATAAGAGAAAGACCTATAAATTGATATTCTGTGTTGTCATAGGATTGCAAGACTAAATATTGAATTTGAGACCATTTGGAGATAGTTTTGTCTGGGTTTCAACACTGGGATGTAAAAGGTTAGATTTGCGTCCTGTTTTGGAGGTTCATTTCGGCCGCAAAGGGTTTGGGTACCTAGACATAAGAGAACGACCTATAAAATTATATTCGGTGTTGTCATCGTATTGGCATACTAAGTATCTAAATTCAGGCCATTTCGAGATTGTTTGGTCTGGGTTTCAATACTTGTACGTAAAAGGATATATGGGCATCATGTTTTGGAGGTTCATTTCGGCCGCAAAGGGTTTGGGTACCTAGACATAAGAGAACGACGTATAAAATTATATTCGGTGTTGTCATCGTATTGGCATACTAAGTATCTAAATTCAGGCCATTTCGAGATCGTTTGGTCTGGGTTTCAATACTTGTACGTAAAAGGTTAGATTGGCATCATGTTTTGGAGGTTCATTTCGGCCGCAAAGGGTTTGGGTACCTAGACATAAGAGGACGACCTAGATATTGATATTCCATGTTGTCATAGGATTGCAATACTAAATATTGAATTGAGACCATTTGGAGATTGTTTTGTCTGGGTTTCAATACTGGTAATTAAAAGGTTAGATTTGCATCCTGTTTTGGAGGTTCAGTATGGCCGCAAAGGGTTTAGGTACCTAGACATAGAGAACGACCTAAAAATTCATATTCGGTGTTGTCATAGTATTGGAGTACTAAATATTGAATTTAAGGCCATTTTGAGATTGTTTTGTGTTCGTTTCAATCCTGGTACGTCAAAGGTTAGATTTGCGTCCTGTTTTGGAGGTTCAATACGGCGCAAATGGTTTGGGTACCTAGACATAAGAGAACGACCTATAAATTGATATTCGGTGTTGTCATCGTATTGGAATACTAAATATTGAATTTCAGGCCATTTCGAGATCGTTTAATCTGGGTATCCAACCTTGTACTTAAAAGGTTAGATTTGCGTCGTGCTTTGCAGGTTCATTTCGGCCGCAAAGGGTTTGGGTACCTAGACCGAAGAGAACGACCTATAAAATTATATTCGGTGTTGTCATCGTTTTGGCATACTAAGTATTTATTTTCAGGCCATTTCGAGGTCGTTTGGTCTGGGTTTCAATACTTGTACGTAAAAGGTTACATTTGCGTCATGTTTTGGAGTTTCATTTCGGCTACAATGGGTTTGGGTACCTGGACATAAGAGAACGACCTAGAAATTGATATTCGGTTTTGTCATCGTTTTGGCATACTAAGTATTTATTTTCAGGCCATTTCGAGGTCGTTTGGTCTGGGTTTCAATACTTGTACGTAAAAGGTTACATTTGCGTCATGTTTTGGAGTTTCATTTCGGCTACAATGGGTTTGGGTACCTGGACATAAGAGAACGACCTAGAAATTGATATTCGGTTTTGTCAGAGTATTGGAATACTAAATTTTGAATTTCAGGCCATTTCGAGGTCGTTTGGTGTGGGTTTGAATACTTGTACGTAAAAGGTTACATTTGCGTCATGTTTTGGAGTTTCATTTCGGCTGCAAAGGGTTTGGGTACCTGGACATAAGAGAACGACCTAGAAATTGATATTCGGTGTTGTCATAGTATTGGAATACTAAATTTTGAATTTCAGGCCATTTCGAGATCGTTTGGTCTGGGTTTCAATACTGGTACGTAAAAGGTTATATGGGCATCGTGTTTTGGAGGTTCATTTCGGCCGCAAAGGGTTTGGGTACCTAGACATAAGAGAAAGACCTATAAATTGATATTCTGTGTTGTCATAGGATTGCAAGACTAAATATTGAATTGGAGACCATTTGGAGATAGTTTTGTCTGGGTTTCAACACTGGGATGTAAAAGGTTAGATTTGCGTCCTGTTTTGGAGGTTCATTTCGGCCGCAAAGGGTTTGGGTACCTAGACATAAGAGAACGACCTATAAAATTATATTCGGTGTTGTCATCGTATTGGCATACTAAGTATCTAAATTCAGGCCATTTCGAGATTGTTTGGTCTGGGTTTCAATACTTGTACGTAAAAGGTTATATGGGCATCATGTTTTGGAGGTTCATTTCGGCCGCAAAGGGTTTGGGTACCTAGACATAAGAGAACGACGTATAAAATTATATTCGGTGTTGTCATCGTATTGGCATACTAAGTATCTAAATTCAGGCCATTTCGAGATCGTTTGGTCTGGGTTTCAATACTTGTACGTAAAAGGTTAGATTGGCATCATGTTTTGGAGGTTCATTTCGGCCGCAAAGGGTTTGGGTACCTAGACATAAGAGGACGACCTAGATATTGATATTCCATGTTGTCATAGGATTGCAATACTAAATATTGAATTGAGACCATTTGGAGATTGTTTTGTCTGGGTTTCAATACTGGTAATTAAAAGGTTAGATTTGCATCCTGTTTTGGAGGTTCAGTATGGCCGCAAAGGGTTTAGGTACCTAGACATAGAGAACGACCTAAAAATTCATATTCGGCGTTGTCATAGTATTGGAGTACTAAATATTGAATTTAAGGCCATTTTGAGATTGTTTTGTGTTCGTTTCAATCCTGGTACGTCAAAGGTTAGATTTGCGTCCTGTTTTGGAGGTTCAATACGGCGCAAATGGTTTGGGTACCTAGACATAAGAGAACGACCTATAAATTGATATTCGGTGTTGTCATCGTATTGGAATACTAAATATTGAATTTCAGGCCATTTCGAGATCGTTTAATCTGGGTATCCAACCTTGTACTTAAAAGGTTAGATTTGCGTCGTGCTTTGCAGGTTCATTTCGGCCGCAAAGGGTTTGGGTACCTAGACCGAAGAGAACGACCTATAAAATTATATTCGGTGTTGTCATCGTTTTGGCATACTAAGTATTTATTTTCAGGCCATTTCGAGGTCGTTTGGTCTGGGTTTCAATACTTGTACGTAAAAGGTTACATTTGCGTCATGTTTTGGAGTTTCATTTCGGCTACAATGGGTTTGGGTACCTGGACATAAGAGAACGACCTAGAAATTGATATTCGGTTTTGTCAGAGTATTGGAATACTAAATTTTGAATTTCAGGCCATTTCGAGGTCGTTTGGTGTGGGTTTGAATACTTGTACGTAAAAGGTTACATTTGCGTCATGTTTTGGAGTTTCATTTCGGCTGCAAAGGGTTTGGGTACCTGGACATAAGAGAACGACCTAGAAATTGATATTCGGTGTTGTCATAGTATTGGAATACTAAATTTTGAATTTCAGGCCATTTCGAGATCGTTTGGTCTGGGTTTCAATACTGGTACGTAAAAGGTTATATGGGCATCGTGTTTTGGAGGTTCATTTCGGCCGCAAAGGGTTTGGGTACCTAGACATAAGAGAAAGACCTATAAATTGATATTCTGTGTTGTCATAGGATTGCAAGACTAAATATTGAATTTGAGACCATTTGGAGATAGTTTTGTCTGGGTTTCAACACTGGGATGTAAAAGGTTAGATTTGCGTCCTGTTTTGGAGGTTCATTTCGGCCGCAAAGGGTTTGGGTACCTAGACATAAGAGAACGACCTATAAAATTATATTCGGTGTTGTCATCGTATTGGCATACTAAGTATCTAAATTCAGGCCATTTCGAGATTGTTTGGTCTGGGTTCCAATACTTGTACGTAAAAGGTTATATGGGCATCATGTTTTGGTGGTTCATTTCGGCCGCAAAGGGTTTGGGTACCTAGACATAAGAGAACGACGTATAAAATTATATTCGGTGTTGTCATTGTATTGGCATACTAAGTATCTAAATTCAGGCCATTTCGAGATCGTTTGGTCTGGGTTTCAATACTTGTACGTAAAAGGTTAGATTGGCATCATGTTTTGGAGGTTCATTTCGGCCGCAAAGGGTTTGGGTACCTAGACATAAGAGGACGACCTAGATATTGATATTCCATGTTGTCATAGGATTGCAATACTAAATATTGAATTGAGACCATTTGGAGATTGTTTTGTCTGGGTTTCAATACTGGTAATTAAAAGGTTAGATTTGCATCCTGTTTTGGAGGTTCAGTATGGCCACAAAGGGTTTAGGTACCTAGACATAGAGAACGACCTAAAAATTCATATTCGGTGTTGTCATAGTATTGGAGTACTAAATATTGAATTTAAGGCCATTTTGAGATTGTTTTGTGTTCGTTTCAATCCTGGTACGTCAAAGGTTAGATTTGCGTCCTGTTTTGGAGGTTCAATACGGCGCAAATGGTTTGGGTACCTAGACATAAGAGAACGACCTATAAATTGATATTCGGTGTTGTCATCGTATTGGAATACTAAATATTGAATTTCAGGCCATTTCGAGATCGTTTAATCTGGGTATCCAACCTTGTACTTAAAAGGTTAGATTTGCGTCGTGTTTTGCAGGTTCATTTCGGCCGCAAAGGGTTTGGGTACCTAGACCGAAGAGAACGACCTATAAAATTATATTCGGTGTTGTCATCGTTTTGGCATACTAAGTATTTATTTTCAGGCCATTTCGAGGTCGTTTGGTCTGGGTTTCAATACTTGTACGTAAAAGGTTACATTTGCGTCATGTTTTGGAGTTTCATTTCGGCTACAATGGGTTTGCGTACCTGGACATAAGAGAACGACCTAGAAATTGATATTCGGTTTTGTCAGAGTATTGGAATACTAAATTTTGAATTTCAGGCCATTTCGAGGTCGTTTGGTGTGGGTTTGAATACTTGTACGTAAAAGGTTACATTTGCGTCATGTTTTGGAGTTTCATTTCGGCTGCAAAGGGTTTGGGTACCTGGACATAAGAGAACGACCTAGAAATTGATATTCGGTGTTGTCATAGTATTGGAATACTAAATTTTGAATTTCAGGCCATTTCGAGATCGTTTGGTCTGGGTTTCAATACTGGTACGTAAAAGGTTATATGGGCATCGTGTTTTGGAGGTTCATTTCGGCCGCAAAGGGTTTGGGTACCTAGACATAAGAGAAAGACCTATAAATTGATATTCTGTGTTGTCATAGGATTGCAAGACTAAATATTGAATTGGAGACCATTTGGAGATAGTTTTGTCTGGGTTTCAACACTGGGATGTAAAAGGTTAGATTTGCGTCCTGTTTTGGAGGTTCATTTCGGCCGCAAAGGGTTTGGGTACCTAGACATAAGAGAACGACCTATAAAATTATATTCGGTGTTGTCATCGTATTGGCATACTAAGTATCTAAATTCAGGCCATTTCGAGATTGTTTGGTCTGGGTTTCAATACTTGTACGTAAAAGGTTATATGGGCATCATGTTTTGGAGGTTCATTTCGGCCGCAAAGGGTTTGGGTACCTAGACATAAGAGAACGACGTATAAAATTATATTCGGTGTTGTCATTGTATTGGCATACTAAGTATCTAAATTCAGGCCATTTCGAGATCGTTTGGTCTGGGTTTCAATACTTGTACGTAAAAGGTTAGATTGGCATCATGTTTTGGAGGTTCATTTCGGCCGCAAAGGGTTTGGGTACCTAGACATAAGAGGACGACCTAGATATTGATATTCCATGTTGTCATAGGATTGCAATACTAAATATTGAATTGAGACCATTTGGAGATTGTTTTGCCTGGGTTTCAATACTGGTAATTAAAAGGTTAGATTTGCATCCTGTTTTGGAGGTTCAGTATGGCCGCAAAGGGTTTAGGTACCTAGACATAGAGAACGACCTAAAAATTCATATTCGGTGTTGTCATAGTATTGGAGTACTAAATATTGAATTTAAGGCCATTTTGAGATTGTTTTGTGTTCGTTTCAATCCTGGTACGTCAAAGGTTAGATTTGCGTCCTGTTTTGGAGGTTCAATACGGCGCAAATGGTTTGGGTACCTAGACATAAGAGAACGACCTATAAATTGATATTCGGTGTTGTCATCGTATTGGAATACTAAATATTGAATTTCAGGCCATTTCGAGATCGTTTAATCTGGGTATCCAACCTTGTACTTAAAAGGTTAGATTTGCGTCGTGCTTTGCAGGTTCATTTCGGCCGCAAAGGGTTTGGGTACCTAGACCGAAGAGAACGACCTATAAAATTATATTCGGTGTTGTCATCGTTTTGGCATACTAAGTATTTATTTTCAGGCCATTTCGAGGTCGTTTGGTCTGGGTTTCAATACTTGTACGTAAAAGGTTACATTTGCGTCATGTTTTGGAGTTTCATTTCGGCTACAATGGGTTTGGGTACCTGGACATAAGAGAACGACCTAGAAATTGATATTCGGTTTTGTCAGCGTATTGGAATACTAAATTTTGAATTTCAGGCCATTTCGAGGTCGTTTGGTCTGGGTTTCAATACTTGTACGTAAAAGGTTACATTTGCGTCATGTTTTGGAGTTTCATTTCGGCTACAATGGGTTTGGGTACCTGGACATAAGAGAACGACCTAGAAATTGATATTCGGTTTTGTCAGCGTATTGGAATACTAAATTTTGAATTTCAGGCCATTTCGAGGTCGTTTGGTGTGGGTTTGAATACTTGTACGTAAAAGGTTACATTTGCGTCATGTTTTGGAGTTTCATTTCGGCTGCAAAGGGTTTGGGTACCTGGACATAAGAGAACGACCTAGAAATTGATATTCGGTTTTGTCAGAGTATTGGAATACTAAATTTTGAATTTCAGGCCATTTCGAGGTCGTTTGGTGTGGGTTTGAATACTTGTACGTAAAAGGTTACATTTGCGTCATGTTTTGGAGTTTCATTTCGGCTGCAAAGGGTTTGGGTACCTGGACATAAGAGAACGACCTAGAAATTGATATTCGGTGTTGTCATAGTATTGGAATACTAAATTTTGAATTTCAGGCCATTTCGAGATCGTTTGGTCTGGGTTTCAATACTGGTACGTAAAAGGTTATATGGGCATCATGTTTTGGAGGTTCATTTCGGCCGCAAAGGGTTTGGGTACCTAGACATAAGAGAAAGACCTATAAATTGATATTCTGTGTTGTCATAGGATTGCAAGACTAAATATTGAATTTGAGACCATTTGGAGATAGTTTTGTCTGGGTTTCAACACTGGGATGTAAAAGGTTAGATTTGCGTCCTGTTTTGGAGGTTCATTTCGGCCGCAAAGGGTTTGGGTACCTAGACATAAGAGAACGACCTATAAAATTATATTCGGTGTTGTCATCGTATTGGCATACTAAGTATCTAAATTCAGGCCATTTCGAGATTGTTTGGTCTGGGTTTCAATACTTGTACGTAAAAGGTTACATTTGCGTCATGTTTTGGAGTTTCATTTCGGCCGCAAAGGGTTTGGGTACCTAGACATAAGAGAACGACGTATAAATTGATATTCTGTGTTGTCATAGGATTGCAAGACTAAATATTGAATTTGAGACCATTTGGAGATAGTTTTGTCTGGGTTTCAACACTGGGATGTAAAAGGTTAGATTTGCGTCCTGTTTTGGAGGTTCATTTCGGCCGCAAAGGGTTTGGGTACCTAGACATAAGAGAACGACCTATAAAATTATATTCGGTGTTGTCATCGTATTGGCATACTAAGTATCTAAATTCAGGCCATTTCGAGATTGTTTGGTCTGGGTTTCAATACTTGTACGTAAAAGGTTATATGGGCATCATGTTTTGGAGGTTCATTTCGGCCGCAAAGGGTTTGGGTACCTAGACAGAAGAGAACGACCTATAAAATTATATTCGGTGTTGTCATCGTTTTGGCATACTAAGTATTTATTTTCAGGCCATTTCGAGGTCGTTTGGTCTGGGTTTCAATACTTGTACGTAAAAGGTTACATTTGCGTCATGTTTTGGAGTTTCATTTCGGCTACAATGGGTTTGGGTACCTGGGAGAACGACCTAGAAATTGATATTCGGTTTTGTCAGAGTATTGGAATACTAAATTTTGAATTTCAGGCCATTTCGAGGTCGTTTGGTGTGGGTTTGAATACTTGTACGTAAAAGGTTACATTTGCGTCATGTTTTGGAGGTTCATTTCGGCCGCAAAGGGTTTGGGTACCTAGACATAAGAGAAAGACCTATAAATTGATATTCTGTGTTGTCATAGGATTGCAAGACTAAATATTGAATTTGAGACCATTTGGAGATAGTTTTGTCTGGGTTTCAACACTGGGATGTAAAAGGTTAGATTGGCGTCCTGTTTTGGAGGTTCATTTCGGCCGCAAAGGGTTTGGGTACCTAGACATAAGAGAACGACCTATAAAATTATATTCGGTGTTGTCATCGTATTGGCATACTAAGTATCTAAATTCAGGCCATTTCTAGATTATTCTCCATCCAGGTTCAGATATGAGCACTACTAGGGCTAAAGTGGCTTGGGATCAGGTATGTCTTCCAAGAAAGGAGGGGGGGCTAGGCATAAAAAGGATAACAGAATGGAACAAGATTGCCTTGTTGAAACACATTTGGAACTTGTGCAATGACTCGGATGGCTCAATCTGGTCTACTTGGATCAGATCCAATCTCTTGCGAGGTAGGAATTTCTGGACATGCAAGGCGCCAGGAAGCTGCTCTTGGGCTTGGGGAAAGATTCTAAAGCTCAGATCCTTAGCATGGCCGAAGATGAAGCACATTATCGGAGATGGAATGACAACCTCTCTATGGTTTGACAATTGGCATCCTCACAGCCCGCTCGCTGATACTTACGGTGAACGATTCATCTATGATTCAGGTATGGAACACAATGCGAGAGTGAACGTGCTGATTAATAACTTAGAATGGAGAATTCCTATCACTCATGCTATTGGCTGGCACCCCATTATAGAAGCTATTCCTTCCACATCTACTCCTAAGAGGCAAAAGGATGAGATTGTTTGGTTGGATTCGCCAAATCAGAGTTTCTCGGTCAAAGTAGCTTGGGAACAACTAAGAATTCATCATCAGATGGTTGATTGGCATGACATCGTGTGGTTCAAGAATGCTGTCCCAAGACATGCATTTCTTCTTTGGGTGGCTATCCAACGGAAACTCTCAACGCAGGATAGACTTCATCGGTTTGGTATTCATGGTCCCAATAGGTGCTCACTTTGTCTCCGCAATAATGAAGATCACAACCACTTGTTCTTTGAATGCTCCTTTACGAAAGCATTATGGTGGAATGTTTGTGACAGATGCGACATTCCAAGAATGACAAAAAGCTTGGATGAATGGATTCGATTGGCCACTGTCTCTTGGCATGGCAAAAGTTTCGTCAACTTTTCTCGTAAACTGGGTTTCGCAGCTACAGTGTATTGTATCTGGCAAGAACGGAACGCAAGGATCTTTGCAGATGTGTCTAAAGTTTCAAATTTGGTTTTTGATCAAATCGAATGTATCATTCGTGATAAGCTTGTTTTGATGAGGAATGTTCAACAAACAGATGAAAACATAAGGATCCAAAGACTTTGGAGGGTCAATAACATGGACTCTTAATTTGATGCTTAGCTGGTTGTTTTTGTACCCCTAGCATATCTAGTTGGTCTAAGTTTTTGTTTGTTATGTGGCTAGCCTGTAGCCATTTGTTGGTTTTCGTTTCTGTTCACATTGTAAATCTTGGGTATGCCCATTATATTCTTTGTATCATTTTCTTTTAATACATAAGTCAGCTTACCAAAAAAAAAGTTTCAATACTTGTACGTAAAAGGTTATATGGGCATCATGTTTTGGAGGTTCATTTCGGCCGCAAAGGGTTTGGGTACCTAGACATAAGAGAACGACGTATAAAATTATATTCGGTGTTGTCATCGTATTGGCATACTAAGTATCTAAATTCAGGCCATTTCGAGATCGTTTGGTCTGGGTTTCAATACTTGTACGTAAAAGGTTAGATTGGCATCATGTTTTGGAGGTTCATTTCGGCCGCAAAGGGTTTGGGTACCTAGACATAAGAGGACGACCTAGATATTGATATTCCATGTTGTCATAGGATTGCAATACTAAATATTGAATTGAGACCATTTGGAGATTGTTTTGTCTGGGTTTCAATACTGGTAATTAAAAGGTTAGATTTGCATCCTGTTTTGGAGGTTCAGTATGGCCGCAAAGGGTTTAGGTACCTAGACATAGAGAACGACCTAAAAATTCATATTCGGTGTTGTCATAGTATTGGAGTACTAAATATTGAATTTAAGGCCATTTTGAGATTGTTTTGTGTTCGTTTCAATCCTGGTACGTCAAAGGTTAGATTTGCGTCCTGTTTTGGAGGTTCAATACGGCGCAAATGGTTTGGGTACCTAGACATAAGAGAACGACCTATAAATTGATATTCGGTGTTGTCATCGTATTGGAATACTAAATATTGAATTTCAGGCCATTTCGAGATCGTTTAATCTGGGTATCCAACCTTGTACTTAAAAGGTTAGATTTGCGTCGTGTTTTGCAGGTTCATTTCGGCCGCAAAGGGTTTGGGTACCTAGACCGAAGAGAACGACCTATAAAATTATATTCGGTGTTGTCATCGTTTTGGCATACTAAGTATTTATTTTCAGGCCATTTCGAGGTCGTTTGGTCTGGGTTTCAATACTTGTACGTAAAAGGTTACATTTGCGTCATGTTTTGGAGTTTCATTTCGGCTACAATGGGTTTGGGTACCTGGACATAAGAGAACGACCTAGAAATTGATATTCGGTTTTGTCAGCGTATTGGAATACTAAATTTTGAATTTCAGGCCATTTCGAGGTCGTTTGGTGTGGGTTTGAATACTTGTACGTAAAAGGTTACATTTGCGTCATGTTTTGGATTTTCATTTCGGCTGCAAAGGGTTTGGGTACCTGGACATAAGAGAACGACCTAGAAATTGATATTCGGTGTTGTCATAGTATTGGAATACTAAATTTTGAATTTCAGGCCATTTCGAGATCGTTTGGTCTGGGTTTCAATACTGGTACGTAAAAGGTTATATGGGCATCGTGTTTTGGAGGTTCATTTCGGCCGCAAAGGGTTTGGGTACCTAGACATAAGAGAAAGACCTATAAATTGATATTCTGTGTTGTCATAGGCTTGCAAGACTAAATATTGAATTTGAGACCATTTGGAGATAGTTATGCAAAGGACAAACAAATATCTCTCTCCTCGCTCTCTCTCCCTCTCTCTCTCTAATCTGTATTGTCTTTGATCTCCTTGGTTCACCGTTGGATCGTCACCATTTTTGAGTATGTTGTTCTTCACAACATGCTCTACATCTTGACTGAACGGATCATCATTTCAATCAATGAACTGTGAGATACGGGACTTGTAATTCTGGGGTTGTCGGAGCTCGATCTCTTTGGTTCACCGTTGGATCGTCACCATATTTGAGTATGTTCTCCATCAGAACATGCTCTACATCTTGACCGAAGGGATCATCTTTTCAATCAATGAACTGAGAGATACTGGCCTCGTAATTCTTTGAGATAAGGTGAGTAGCTGCATCTTTTTCAGTGGGTTTTCTTTGTGGACTTCTAATACCAGCTATAAACATGATAATCTCTCATTAGAGCTTTGCTATCTCTAGTAAATGTCTATTGCCATAATGTCTTCATGTTCTGGTGTGGAATCTGTTCTATTGGTTAGCTGTAACACTAAACAACAAAATGAAGTTAAGTCTGGACACAATTGAATACAACTCATTTGGAAGTTCATTTGCTTGCTGGTTAGAGAGTGGTGTTGTCGAAGCTCGATCTCCTTTGTTCACCGTTGGATCGTCACCATCTTTTAGTATGTTGTTTTTCTGAACCTGCTATATATCTTGACCGAACGGATCGTTGTTCCAATCAAAGTTCTGGTAGATACAGGACTCACAATTCTGTACCATAATGTCTTTGTGTTCTGCTATCGAATCTGTTCCAATGGTTAGCTCTGACATTGAACAACAAAATGCAGTTAAATCTGGACATACCTTACAATTAGAGCTCCATGATATGCTAATTAGTCACGACATGTTGAGTTCTAAAGTTGATGAGTTGAAGGTTGGGTCTAAGCAACAAGAACAGCTAAACCTTAGCCCCAAATTAAATTTTTTAAATGCTTTGAAGGGTTCTGATGTTGATGACAATAAGGGTAGGATGTCCCTTGATATGAATCCAGTCCGTAACTTGCATTTTGCTCCCCCCGCAATAACTAATGGTCGTGTGACAGTAGCTCCTCCACTTGATGTGTTTGAGGATGGCTGTGAACTTTGGAAATCCACTCTAGTTGGTCATTTAGTGGGTCAGAAATTACCCTATCCTGTTGTTAATTCTATTGCCAAAAGAATATGGGGCTCCCACGGTCTATCCGATGTTTTATCTTCTGATAATGGTTTCTTTCTCTTCACTTTTGATTCTGTCGATCGCGCCACTAATGTTCTGGAGAGAGCCCCGTGGCACATGGCCAACAGACCTTTGGTGCTTAAACGTTGGCATCCGAACATGCAATTTTTGAAAGATGATCTGGATAGAGTTCCGGTATGGGTTAAGCTCTATAATGTTCCTCTCGAGTATTGGACTGTTAAGGGGTTGAGTTGTGTAGCGAGTGCTATTGGGGTTCCCCTTCATGCTGACCTCACTACATTATTGCGTAAAAGGCTTAGCTACGCAAGAGTTTGCGTTGAGATAGAAGCTTCGAAAACGCTGGTGAAGGAATACGACCTTCGCTGTCCAAATGGGTTATTCATAACAATTTCAGCGGATTATGAATGGATACCTTCAAGGTGCAATAATTGCAATGTCTTTGGACATACCACAGCGATATGTGTTACCAGTAAAGTTGATGATCGTACAATGGGGGTAGATGGAAAAAGGAAAATAAGAGTTGTGAACTCTAAACCTGCAGATAATAAGCAGAATCAGCTTCAATGGCAGGTAGTTGGTAAACGAAATAAGGGTGTTACGATTGGTGAGAATGATTGTTTGGCATCTAAAGAGCTTAATTGTAATGAGAATGGTTCTGTAGCATCTGCTTTACATATTGCTGATTGTCATACGAATGAAACTGCGACATCAGATGTGCCCAATGCTGGTTGTTATGAAGATGAAAATCCTACCTCTCCTCTTGTTTTGAAGAGTTTACGAGCAGACATGGTGCCGGAGGAAGGGGCTGCATGTACTTCTTTAGATCAAAGTTTAACCATCTGTAATACAATTGCTTATGCAACCATGAACCCTGTTAGTCATGAGGTGAATGTTGATATTGGAGCTATGGGAGCCGATACAGGTAAGGAAGACGAGGATAAGGAGTCGACGTCACTGATCCCAACAAGTCCGCAAAGTCCGATTTCTTCTGACGGGGAAACTTTTATTAATCAGTTAGCTAGCAAGGCTAGAGACTCTCTAGAGAAAAAGAAAACGGGTTCTTTTTCAAAGAAGAGTAAGAAATCTGGCTCCTCGAGGGGGGGCAAGTCAAGGTAATCAGTGTGTTGCTGTTTGGTACTCCTCTCTAATTCCCTATGATTATTGGATGTTGGAATGTTAGAGGTTTGAATGATCCCATAAAGCATTCAGAACTGCGTCAGCTCATCCATCAAGAGAGGATGGTTTTTTTTGGTTTGGTTGAAACTCGGGTTAGAGACAGGAATAAAGATAATGTTTCGCAACTTCTTCTGCGTAATTGGTCATTCTTGTATAATTATGATTTCTCTTGTCGTGGTCGTATTTGGGTTTGTTGGAATGCTGATTTGGTGAAGGTGGATGTTCTGGGAATGTCAGACCAGGCTATCCATGTTTCTGTCATGATATTAGCTACCAATATCTGTTTTAATGCTTCAATCATTTACGGAGACAATAATGCATCCTTACGTGAGGCTTTATGGTCTGATATTGTGAGTCGTAGTGATGGATGGGAGTCAACCCCATGGATTCTTATGGGCGACTTTAATGCTATCCGCAACCAGTCAGAGAGGTTAGGAGGGTCTTCTACGTGGGCTGGTCATATGGACAGATTGGAAACATGTATACGTGAAGCGAAAGTGGATGATCTTCGGTATTCAGGTATGCATTATACTTGGACGAACCAATGTCCTGAGAATATGATTATGCGGAAACTAGATAGAGTGCTTGTAAATGAGAAGTGGAATATGCACTTCCCATTGTCGGAAGCAAGATTCTTGCCTGCTGGTATGTCGGATCATTCTCCCATGGTGGTAAAAGTCACTGGCAATGTTCAGAACATAAAGAAACCATTCAGATTCTTCGATATGTGGATGGATCATGACGAGTTCATGCCCTTGGTGAAGAAAGTATGGGATCAGCATTCGGGAGGTTGTCCAATGTATCAGTTGTGTTGCAAACTAAGGAAGCTAAAGCAGGAACTTAAACATTTCAATAAGACTCACTTCTCCACTATTTCTGATAGAGTCAAAGATGCAAAAGATCACATGGATAAGGCTCAACAAGCTCTGCATACAGCGCCTGAGAATCCAACATTGCGTATGCGAGAAAGAGATGCTGTTCGTAACTATGCCTCTACTGTCAGGGCGGAAGAGAGTTTTTTCAAACAAAAGGCAAGGATGCAATGGCTTAGCTTGGGGGATCAGAATACTAGCTACTTCCACAAATCAGTAAATGGAAGACAGAATAGAAATAAGCTTCTCTCTGTTACAAGGGAGGATGGGGAAGTCGTTGAAGGACACGAGGCAGTCAAATCAGAGGTAATTGCATACTTCCAGCGTGTGTTGGGAGTGAATCAGATGCCTAGGGTCCTGAACGAGGAAGTGATGCAATCGGCAATTAACTGCAAACTGTCTTCGACTCAACAGCATGAACTAGCACAAGAAGTAACAAGGGAGGAGATTAAGAATGCTATGTTTAGTTTGAAAAACAACAAAGCCCCTGGCCCGGATGGCTTCAACGCAGGTTTCTTCAAAAGAATGTGGCATATAGTGGGGGAAGATGTAATCAAAGCTGTTAGCTCCTTCTTTCAGACTCGTAGAATGCTTAAAGAAATGAATGCTACATCCATTTCCCTTATCCCTAAAGTTGCTAATCCTACGAGGTTGACAGATTTTCGTCCTATATCTTGCTGCAATACAGTATACAAATGCATCGCGAAGATTCTAGCTGGGAGAGTGAAAGTTGTTTTGCCGTCCTTAGTAGGTCCGTATCAGACAGCTTTTATCTCTGGACGGAGAATCAGCGACAATATTCTTTTGTCTCAGGAGCTAATGAAAGGCTATCATAAATCTACGGGTCCGCCTCGTTGTGCTATGAAAGTAGATCTGATGAAGGCTTATGACTCGGTTCGGTGGGATTTCGTTGATGCTACGTTAATAAAAATGGGATTCCCTAGAACAGTGGTTGATTGGATCATGGTGTGTGTTACATCGTGTCAATTCTCAATCAACGTCAATGGTGAACTTGCAGGTTACTTTCATGGGAGTAGAGGGCTGAGACAAGGTGATCCATTATCTCCATATTTGTTTGTCCTTTGCATGGAAATCCTGTCAGGGTTGTTCTGCAATATGAGTGCCAATCAAAACTTCAAGTTCCACTGGAGATGCAAGAAGGACAAAATTTCTCATCTTTGCTTTGCCGACGACTTGATGATTTTCAGCAAAGGGGATGTACACTCAGTTCGTATGATCAAAAATGCACTCATAGAGTTTCAAGATCTATCAGGTCTATATCCAAATCCAAACAAAAGTGACATCTTCTTGAGCGGTGTGTTAGGTGCTGAGAGGGAACAGATTATCAGTATTCTTGGGTTTAGAGAGGGGGAGCTTCCTATGAAATATTTGGGAGTGCCTCTTATCTCGTCCAGACTAAAGGCTGTTGATTGTAAGGGCCTCGTGGATCGAATTACCGCTAAAGTACGACATTGGACCTGCAGAACACTCTCTTTCGCTGGGCGAGTACAACTGATTAACTCAGTTTTATTCTCCATCCAGGTCTATTGGACATCTCTATTCCTATTACCTGGGCAAGTAGTGAAAAACGTTGAACAAATTATGAGATCATTTCTTTGGTCAGGTTCAGATATGAGCACTACTAGGGCTAAAGTGGCTTGGGATCAGGTATGTCTTCCAAGAAAGGAGGGGGGGCTAGGCATAAAAAGGATAACAGAATGGAACAAGATTGCCTTGTTGAAACACATTTGGAACTTGTGCAATGACTCGGATGGCTCAATCTGGTCTACTTGGATCAGATCCAATCTCTTGCGAGGTAGGAATTTCTGGACAATCAAGGCGCCAGGAAGCTGCTCTTGGGCTTGGGGAAAGATTCTAAAGCTCAGATCCTTAGCATGGCCGAAGATGAAGCACATTATCGGAGATGGAATGACAACCTCTCTATGGTTTGACAATTGGCATCCTCACAGCCCGCTCGCTGATACTTACGGTGAACGATTCATCTATGATTCAGGTATGGAACACAATGCGAGAGTGAACGTGCTGATTAATAACTTAGAATGGAGAATTCCTATCACTCATGCTATTGGCTCCCATTATAGAAGCTCTTCCTTCCACATCTACTCCTAAGAGGCAAAAGGATGAGATTGTTTGGTTGGATTCGCCAAATCAGAGTTTCTCGGTCAAAGTAGCTTGGGAACAACTAAGAATTCATCATCAGACGGTTGATTGGCATGACATCGTGTGGTTCAAGAATGCTGTCCCAAGACATGCATTTCTTCTTTGGGTGGCTATCCAACGGAAACTCTCAACGCAGGATAGACTTCATCGGTTTGGTATTCATGGTCCCAATAGGTGCTCACTTTGTCTCCGCAATAATGAAGATCACAACCACTTGTTCTTTGAATGCTCCTTTACGAAAGCATTATGGTGGAATGTTTGTGACAGATGCGACATTCCAAGAATGACAAAAAGCTTGGATGAATGGATTCGATTGGCCACTGTCTCTTGGCATGGCAAAAGTTTCGTCAACTTTTCTCGTAAACTGGGTTTCGCAGCTACAGTGTATTGTATCTGGCAAGAACGGAACGCAAGGATCTTTGCAGATGTGTCTAAAGCTTCGAATTTGGTTTTTGATCAAATCGAATGTATCATTCGCGATAAGCTTGTTTTGATGAGGAATGTTCAACAAACAGATGAAAACATAAGGATCCAAAGACTTTGGAGGGTCAATAACATGGACTTTTAATTTGATGCTTAGCTGGTTGTTTTTGTACCCCTAGCATATCTAGTTGGTCCAAGTTTTTGTTTGTTATGTGGCTAGCCTGTAGCCATTTGTTGGTTTTCGTTTCTGTTCACATTGTAAATCTTGGGTATGCCCATTATATTCTTTGTATCATTTTCTTTTAATACATAAGTCAGCTTACCAAAAAAAAAAGAGATAGTTTTGTCTGGGTTTCAACACTGGGATGTAAAAGGTTAGATTTGCGTCCTGTTTTGGAGGTTCATTTCGGCCGCAAAGGGTTTGGGTACCTAGACATAAGAGAACGACCTATAAAATTATATTCGGTGTTGTCATCGTATTGGCATACTAAGTATCTAAATTCAGGCCATTTCGAGATTGTTTGGTCTGGGTTTCAATACTTGTACGTAAAAGGTTATATGGGCATCATGTCTTGGAGGTTCATTTCGGCCGCAAAGGGTTTGGGTACCTAGACATAAGAGAACGACGTATAAAATTATATTCGGTGTTGTCATCGTATTGGCATACTAAGTATCTAAATTCAATCCATTTCGAGATCGTTTGGTCTGGGTTTCAATACTTGTACGTAAAAGGTTAGATTGGCATCATGTTTTGGAGGTTCATTTCGGCCGCGAAGGGTTTGGGTACCTAGACATAAGAGGACGACCTAGATATTGATATTCCATGTTGTCATAGGATTGCAATACTAAATATTGAATTGAGACCATTTGGAGATTGTTTTGTCTGGGTTTCAATACTGGTAATTAAAAGGTTAGATTTGCATCCTGTTTTGGAGGTTCAGTATGGCCGCAAAGGGTTTAGGTACCTAGACATAGAGAACGACCTAAAAATTCATATTCGGTGTTGTCATAGTATTGGAGTACTAAATATTGAATTTAAGGCCATTTTGAGATTGTTTTGTGTTCGTTTCAATCCTGGTACGTCAAAGGTTAGATTTGCGTCCTGTTTTGGAGGTTCAATACGGCGCAAATGGTTTGGGTACCTAGACATAAGAGAACGACCTATAAATTGATATTCGGTGTTGTCATCGTATTGGAATACTAAATATTGAATTTCAGGCCATTTCGAGATCGTTTAATCTGGGTATCCAACCTTGTACTTAAAAGGTTAGATTTGCGTCGTGTTTTGCAGGTTCATTTCGGCCGCAAAGGGTTTGGGTACCTAGACAGAAGAGAACGACCTATAAAATTATATTCGGTGTTGTCATCGTTTTGGCATACTAAGTATTTATTTTCAGGCCATTTCGAGGTCGTTTGGTCTGGGTTTCAATACTTGTACGTAAAAGGTTACATTTGCGTCATGTTTTGGAGTTTCATTTCGGCTACAATGGGTTTGGGTACCTGGACATAAGAGAACGACCTAGAAATTGATATTCGGTTTTGTCAGAGTATTGGAATACTAAATTTTGAATTTCAGGCCATTTCGAGGTCGTTTGGTGTGGGTTTGAATACTTGTACGTAAAAGGTTACATTTGCGTCATGTTTTGGAGTTTCATTTCGGCTGCAAAGGGTTTGGGTACCTGGACATAAGAGAACGACCTAGAAATTGATATTCGGTGTTGTCATAGTATTGGAATACTAAATTTTGAATTTCAGGCCATTTCGAGATCGTTTGGTCTGGGTTTCAATACTGGTACGTAAAAGGTTATATGGGCATCATGTTTTGGAGGTTCATTTCGGCCGCAAAGGGTTTGGGTACCTAGACATAAGAGAAAGACCTATAAATTGATATTCTGTGTTGTCATAGGATTGCAAGACTAAATATTGAATTTGAGACCATTTGGAGATAGTTTTGTCTGGGTTTCAATACTGGGATGTAAAAGGTTAGATTTGCGTCCTGTTTTGTAGGTTCATTTCGGCCGCAAAGGGTTTGGGTACCTAGACATAAGAGAACGACCTATAAAATTATATTCGGTGTTGTCATCGTATTGGCATACTAAGTATCTAAATTCAGGCCATTTCGAAATTGTTTGGTCTGGGTTTCAATACTTGTACGTAAAAGGTTATATGGGCATCATGTTTTGGAGGTTCATTTCGGCCGCAAAGGGTTTGGGTACCTAGACATAAGAGAACGACGTATAAAATTATATTCGGTGTTGTCATCGTATTGGCATACTAAGTATCTAAATTCAGGCCATTTCGAGATCGTTTGGTCTGGGTTTCAATACTTGTACGTAAAAGGTTAGATTGGCATCATGTTTTGGAGGTTCATTTCGGCCGCGAAGGGTTTGGGTACCTAGACATAAGAGGACGACCTAGATATTGATATTCCATGTTGTCATAGGATTGCAATACTAAATATTGAATTGAGACCATTTGGAGATTGTTTTGTCTGGGTTTCAATACTGGTAATTAAAAGGTTAGATTTGCATCCTGTTTTGGAGGTTCAGTATGGCCGCAAAGGGTTTAGGTACCTAGACATAGAGAACGACCTAAAAATTCATATTCGGTGTTGTCATAGTATTGGAGTACTAAATATTGAATTTAAGGCCATTTTGAGATTGTTTTGTGTTCGTTTCAATCCTGGTACGTCAAAGGTTAGATTTGCGTCCTGTTTTGGAGGTTCAATACGGCGCAAATGGTTTGGGTACCTAGACATAAGAGAACGACCTATAAATTGATATTCGGTGTTGTCATCGTATTGGAATACTAAATATTGAATTTCAGGCCATTTCGAGATCGTTTAATCTGGGTATCCAACCTTGTACTTAAAAGGTTAGATTTGCGTCGTGTTTTGCAGGTTCATTTCGGCCGCAAAGGGTTTGGGTACCTAGACAGAAGAGAACGACCTATAAAATTATATTCGGTGTTGTCATCGTTTTGGCATACTAAGTATTTATTTTCAGGCCATTTCGAGGTCGTTTGGTCTGGGTTTCAATACTTGTACGTAAAAGGTTACATTTGCGTCATGTTTTGGAGTTTCATTTCGGCTACAATGGGTTTGGGTACCTGGACATAAGAGAACGACCTAGAAATTGATATTCGGTTTTGTCAGAGTATTGGAATACTAAATTTTGAATTTCAGGCCATTTCGAGGTCGTTTGGTGTGGGTTTGAATACTTGTACGTAAAAGGTTACATTTGCGTCATGTTTTGGAGTTTCATTTCGGCTGCAAAGGGTTTGGGTACCTGGACATAAGAGAACGACCTAGAAATTGATATTCGGTGTTGTCATAGTATTGGAATACTAAATTTTGAATTTCAGGCCATTTCGAGATCGTTTGGTCTGGGTTTCAATACTGGTACGTAAAAGGTTATATGGGCATCATGTTTTGGAGGTTCATTTCGGCCGCAAAGGGTTTGGGTACCTAGACATAAGAGAAAGACCTATAAATTGATATTCTGTGTTGTCATAGGATTGCAAGACTAAATATTGAATTTGAGACCATTTGGAGATAGTTTTGTCTGGGTTTCAATACTGGGATGTAAAAGGTTAGATTTGCGTCCTGTTTTGTAGGTTCATTTCGGCCGCAAAGGGTTTGGGTACCTAGACATAAGAGAACGACCTATAAAATTATATTCGGTGTTGTCATCGTATTGGCATACTAAGTATCTAAATTCAGGCCATTTCGAAATTGTTTGGTCTGGGTTTCAATACTTGTACGTAAAAGGTTATATGGGCATCATGTTTTGGAGGTTCATTTCGGCCGCAAAGGGTTTGGGTACCTAGACATAAGAGAACGACGTATAAAATTATATTCGGTGTTGTCATCGTATTGGCATACTAAGTATCTAAATTCAGGCCATTTCGAGATCGTTTGGTCTGGGTTTCAATACTTGTACGTAAAAGGTTAGATTGGCATCATGTTTTGGAGGTTCATTTCGGCCGCGAAGGGTTTGGGTACCTAGACATAAGAGGACGACCTAGATATTGATATTCCATGTTGTCATAGGATTGCAATACTAAATATTGAATTGAGACCATTTGGAGATTGTTTTGTCTGGGTTTCAATACTGGTAATTAAAAGGTTAGATTTGCATCCTGTTTTGGAGGTTCAGTATGGCCGCAAAGGGTTTAGGTACCTAGACATAGAGAACGACCTAAAAATTCATATTCGGTGTTGTCATAGTATTGGAGTACTAAATATTGAATTTAAGGCCATTTTGAGATTGTTTTGTGTTCGTTTCAATCCTGGTACGTCAAAGGTTAGATTTGCGTCCTGTTTTGGAGGTTCAATACGGCGCAAATGGTTTGGGTACCTAGACATAAGAGAACGACCTATAAATTGATATTCGGTGTTGTCATCGTATTGGAATACTAAATATTGAATTTCAGGCCATTTCGAGATCGTTTAATCTGGGTATCCAACCTTGTACTTAAAAGGTTAGATTTGCGTCGTGTTTTGCAGGTTCATTTCGGCCGCAAAGGGTTTGGGTACCTAGACAGAAGAGAACGACCTATAAAATTATATTCGGTGTTGTCATCGTTTTGGCATACTAAGTATTTATTTTCAGGCCATTTCGAGGTCGTTTGGTCTGGGTTTCAATACTTGTACGTAAAAGGTTACATTTGCGTCATGTTTTGGAGTTTCATTTCGGCTACAATGGGTTTGGGTACCTGGACATAAGAGAACGACCTAGAAATTGATATTCGGTTTTGTCAGAGTATTGGAATACTAAATTTTGAATTTCAGGCCATTTCGAGGTCGTTTGGTGTGGGTTTGAATACTTGTACGTAAAAGGTTACATTTGCGTCATGTTTTGGAGTTTCATTTCGGCTGCAAAGGGTTTGGGTACCTGGACATAAGAGAACGACCTAGAAATTGATATTCGGTGTTGTCATAGTATTGGAATACTAAATTTTGAATTTCAGGCCATTTCGAGATCGTTTGGTCTGGGTTTCAATACTGGTACGTAAAAGGTTATATGGGCATCATGTTTTGGAGGTTCATTTCGGCCGCAAAGGGTTTGGGTACCTAGACATAAGAGAAAGACCTATAAATTGATATTCTGTGTTGTCATAGGATTGCAAGACTAAATATTGAATTTGAGACCATTTGGAGATAGTTTTGTCTGGGTTTCAATACTGGGATGTAAAAGGTTAGATT
This sequence comes from Populus alba x Populus glandulosa, assembly GCA_033617975.1. Lineage (NCBI taxonomy): Eukaryota > Viridiplantae > Streptophyta > Magnoliopsida > Malpighiales > Salicaceae > Populus > Populus alba x Populus glandulosa. The sequence goes on along the minus strand of CM066155.1, from coordinate 8,370,391 downwards.
TGCGTCCTGTTTTGGAGGTTCATTTCGGCCGCAAAGGGTTTGGGTACCTAGACATAAGAGAACGACCTATAAAATTATATTCGGTGTTGTCATCGTATTGGCATACTAAGTATCTAAATTCAGGCCATTTCGAAATTGTTTGGTCTGGGTTTCAATACTTGTACGTAAAAGGTTATATGGGCATCATGTTTTGGAGGTTCATTTCGGCCGCAAAGGGTTTGGGTACCTAGACATAAGAGAACGACGTATAAAATTATATTCGGTGTTGTCATCGTATTGGCATACTAAGTATCTAAATTCAGGCCATTTCGAGATCGTTTGGTCTGGGTTTCAATACTTGTACGTAAAAGGTTAGATTGGCATCATGTTTTGGAGTTTCATTTCGGCTACAATGGGTTTGGGTACCTGGACATAAGAGAACGACCTAGAAATTGATATTCGGTTTTGTCAGAGTATTGGAATACTAAATTTTGAATTTCAGGCCATTTCGAGGTCGTTTGGTGTGGGTTTGAATACTTGTACGTAAAAGGTTACATTTGCGTCATGTTTTGGAGTTTCATTTCGGCTGCAAAGGGTTTGGGTACCTGGACATAAGAGAACGACCTAGAAATTGATATTCGGTGTTGTCATAGTATTGGAATACTATATTTTGAATTTCAGGCCATTTCGAGATCGTTTGGTCTGGGTTTCAATACTGGTACGTAAAAGGTTATATGGGCATCATGTTTTGGAGGTTCATTTCGGCCGCAAAGGGTTTGGGTACCTAGACATAAGAGAAAGACCTATAAATTGATATTCTGTGTTGTCATAGGATTGCAAGACTAAATATTGAATTTGAGACCATTTGGAGATAGTTTTGTCTGGGTTTCAACACTGGGATGTAAAAGGTTAGATTTGCGTCCTGTTTTTGAGGTTCATTTCGGCCGCAAAGGGTTTGGGTACCTAGACATAAGATAACGACCTATAAAATTATATTCGGTGTTGTCATCGTATTGGCATACTAAGTATCTAAATTCAGGCCATTTCGAAATTGTTTGGTCTGGGTTTCAATACTTGTACGTAAAAGGTTATATGGGCATCATGTTTTGGAGGTTCATTTTGGCCGCAAAGGGTTTGGGTACCTAGACATAAGAGAACGACGTATAAAATTATATTCGGTGTTGTCATCGTATTGGCATACTAAGTATCTAAATTCAGGCCATTTCGAGATCGTTTGGTCTGGGTTTCAATACTTGTACGTAAAAGGTTAGATTGGCATCATGTTTTGGAGGTTCATTTCGGCCGCGAAGGGTTTGGGTACCTAGACATAAGAGGACGACCTAGATATTGATATTCCATGTTTTCATAGGATTGCAATACTAAATATTGAATTGAGACCATTTGGAGATTGTTTTGTCTGGGTTTCAATACTGGTAATTAAAAGGTTAGATTTGCATCCTGTTTTGGAGGTTCAGTATGGCCGCAAAGGGTTTAGGTACCTAGACATAGAGAACGACCTAAAAATTCATATTCGGTGTTGTCATAGTATTGGAGTACTAAATATTGAATTTAAGGCCATTTTGAGATTGTTTTGTGTTCGTTTCAATCCTGGTACGTCAAAGGTTAGATTTGCGTCCTGTTTTGGAGGTTCAATACGGCGCAAATGGTTTGGGTACCTAGACATAAGAGAACGACCTATAAATTGATATTCGGTGTTTTCATCGTATTGGAATACTAAATATTGAATTTCAGGCCATTTCGAGATCGTTTAATCTGGGTATCCAACCTTGTACTTAAAAGGTTAGATTTGCGTCGTGTTTTGCAGGTTCATTTCGGCCGCAAAGGGTTTGGGTACCTAGACAGAAGAGAACGACCTATAAAATTATATTCGGTGTTGTCATCGTATTGGCATACTAAGTATCTAAATTCAGTTTCTCGGTCAAAGTAGCTTGGGAACAACTAAGAATTCATCATCAGACGGTTGATTGGCATGACATCGTGTGGTTCAAGAATGCTGTCCCAAGACATGCATTTCTTCTTTGGGTGGCTATCCAACGGAAACTCTCAACGCAGGATAGACTTCATCGGTTTGGTATTCATGGTCCCAATAGGTGCTCACTTTGTCTCCGCAATAATGAAGATCACAACCACTTGTTCTTTGAATGCTCCTTTACGAAAGCATTATGGTGGAATGTTTGTGACAGATGCGACATTCCAAGAATGACAAAAAGCTTGGATGAATGGATTCGATTGGCCACTGTCTCTTGGCATGGCAAAAGTTTCGTCAACTTTTCTCGTAAACTGGGTTTCGCAGCTACAGTGTATTGTATCTGGCAAGAACGGAACGCAAGGATCTTTGCAGATGTGTCTAAAGCTTCGAATTTGGTTTTTGATCAAATCGAATGTATCATTCGCGATAAGCTTGTTTTGATGAGGAATGTTCAACAAACAGATGAAAACATAAGGATCCAAAGACTTTGGAGGGTCAATAACATGGACTCTTAATTTGATATTTAGCTGGTTGTTTTTGTACCCCTAGCATATCTAGTTGGTCTAAGTTTTTGTTTTGTTATGTGGCTAGCCTGTAGCCATTTGTTGGTTTTCGTTTCTGTTCACATTGTAAATCTTGGGTATGCCCATTATATTCTTTGTATCATTTTCTTTTAATACATAAGTCAGCTTACCAAAAAAAAAAAAAGTATCTAAATTCAGGCCATTTCGAAATTGTTTGGTCTGGGTTTCAATACTTGTACGTAAAAGGTTATATGGGCATCATGTTTTGGAGGTTCATTTCGGCCGCAAAGGGTTTGGGTACCTAGACATAAGAGAACGACGTATAAAATTATATTCGGTGTTGTCATCGTATTGGCATACTAAGTATCTAAATTCAGGCCATTTCGAGATCGTTTGGTCTGGGTTTCAATACTTGTACGTAAAAGGTTAGATTGGCATCATGTTTTGGAGGTTCATTTCGGCCGCGAAGGGTTTGGGTACCTAGACATAAGAGGACGACCTAGATATTGATATTCCATGTTTTCATAGGATTGCAATACTAAATATTGAATTGAGACCATTTGGAGATTGTTTTGTCTGGGTTTCAATACTGGTAATTAAAAGGTTAGATTTGCATCCTGTTTTGGAGGTTCAGTATGGCCGCAAAGGGTTTAGGTACCTAGACATAGAGAACGACCTAAAAATTCATATTCGGTGTTGTCATAGTATTGGAGTACTAAATATTGAATTTAAGGCCATTTTGAGATTGTTTTGTGTTCGTTTCAATCCTGGTACGTCAAAGGTTAGATTCGCGTCCTGTTTTGGAGGTTCAATACGGCGCAAATGGTTTGGGTACCTAGACATAAGAGAACGACCTATAAATTGATATTCAGTGTTGTCATCGTATTGGAATACTAAATATTGAATTTCAGGCCATTTCGAGATCGTTTAATCTGGGTATCCAACCTTGTACTTAAAAGGTTAGATTTGCGTCGTGTTTTGCAGGTTCATTTCGGCCGCAAAGGGTTTGGGTACCTAGACAGAAGAGAACGACCTATAAAATTATATTCGGTGTTGTCATCGTTTTGGCATACTAAGTATTTATTTTCAGGCCATTTCGAGGTCGTTTGGTCTGGGTTTCAATACTTGTACGTAAAAGGTTACATTTGCGTCATGTTTTGGAGTTTCATTTCGGCTACAATGGGTTTGGGTACCTGGACATAAGAGAACGACCTAGAAATTGATATTCGGTTTTGTCAGAGTATTGGAATACTAAATTTTGAATTTCAGGCCATTTCGAGGTCGTTTGGTGTGGGTTTGAATACTTGTACGTAAAAGGTTACATTTGCGTCATGTTTTGGAGTTTCATTTCGGCTGCAAAGGGTTTGGGTACCTGGACATAAGAGAACGACCTAGAAATTGATATTCGGTGTTGTCATAGTATTGGAATACTAAATTTTGAATTTCAGGCCATTTCGAGATCGTTTGGTCTGGGTTTCAATACTGGTACGTAAAAGGTTATATGGGCATCATGTTTTGGAGGTTCATTTCGGCCGCAAAGGGTTTGGGTACCTAGACATAAGAGAACGACCTATAAATTGATATTCTGTGTTGTCATAGGATTGCAAGACTAAATATTGAATTTGAGACCATTTGGAGATAGTTTTGTCTGGGTTTCAATACTGGGATGTAAAAGGTTAGATTTGCGTCCTGTTTTGGAGGTTCAATACGGCCGCAAAGGGTTTGGGTACCTAGACATAAGAGAACGACCTATAAATTGATATTCGGTGTTGTCATCGTATTGGAATACTAAATATTGAATTTCAGGCCATTTCGAGATCGTTTAATCTGGGTATCCAACCTTGTACTTAAAAGGTTAGATTTGCGTCGTGTTTTGCAGGTTCATTTCGGCCGCAAAGGGTTTGGGTACCTAGACAGAAGAGAACGACCTATAAAATTATATTCGGTGTTGTCATCGTTTTGGCATACTAAGTATTTATTTTCAGGCCATTTCGAGGTCGTTTGGTCTGGGTTTCAATACTTGTACGTAAAAGGTTACATTTGCGTCATGTTTTGGAGTTTCATTTCGGCTACAATGGGTTTGGGTACCTGGACATAAGAGAACGACCTAGAAATTGATATTCGGTTTTGTCAGAGTATTGGAATACTAAATTTTGAATTTCAGGCCATTTCGAGGTCGTTTGGTGTGGGTTTGAATACTTGTACGTAAAAGGTTACATTTGCGTCATGTTTTGGAGTTTCATTTCGGCTGCAAAGGGTTTGGGTACCTGGACATAAGAGAACGACCTAGAAATTGATATTCGGTGTTGTCATAGTATTGGAATACTAAATTTTGAATTTCAGGCCATTTCGAGATCGTTTGGTCTGGGTTTCAATACTGGTACGTAAAAGGTTATATGGGCATCGTGTTTTGGAGTTTCATTTCGGCTGCAATGGGTTTGGGTACCTGGACATAAGAGAACGACCTATAAAATTATATTCGGTGTTGTCATCGTATTGGCATACTAAGTATTTATTTTCAGGCCATTTCGAGGTCGTTTGGTCTGGGTTTCAATTCTTGTACGTAAAAGGTTACATTTGCGTCATATTTTGGAGTTTCATTTCGGCTGCAAATGGTTTGGGTACCTGAACATAAGAGAACGACCTATAAAATTATATTCAGTGTTGTCATCGTATTGGCATACTAAGTATTTATTTTCAGGCCATTTCGAGATCGTTTGGTCTGGGTTTCAATACTTGTACGTAAAAGGTTAGATTGGCATCATGTTTTGGAGGTTCATTTCGGCCGCAAAGGGTTTGGGTACCTAGACATAAGAGAACGACCTATAAAATTATATTCGGTGTTGTCATCGTATTGGCATACTAAGTATTTTTTTTCAGGCCATTTCGAGGTCGTTTGGTCTGGGTTTCAATACTTGTACGTAAAAGGTTAGATTGGCATCATGTTTTGGAGGTTCATTTCGGCCGCAAAGGGTTTGGGTACCTAGACATAAGAGAACGACCTATAAAATTATATTCGATGTTGCCATCGTATTGGCATACTAAATATTGAATTTCAGGCCATTTCTAGATTGTTTTGTCTTTGTTTCAATCCTGGTACGTCAAAGGTTAGATTTGCGTCCTGTTTTGGAGGTTCATTTCGGCCGCAAAGGGTTTGGGTACCTAGACATAAGAGAACGACCTATAAAATTATATTCGATGTTGCCATCGTATTGGCATACTAAATATTGAATTTCAGGCCATTTCTAGATTGTTTTGTCTTTGTTTCAATCCTGGTACGTCAAAGGTTAGATTTGCGTCCTGTTTTGGAGGTTCATTTCGGCCGCAAAGGGTTTGGGTACCTAGACATAAGAGAACGACCTATAAAATTATATTCGATGTTGCCATCGTATTGGCATACTAAATATTGAATTTCAGGCCATTTCTAGATTGTTTTGTCTTTGTTTCAATCCTGGTACGTCAAAGGTTAGATTTGCGTCCTGTTTTGGAGGTTCATTTCGGCCGCAAAGGGTTTGGGTACCTAGACATAAGAGAATGACCTATAAAATTATATTCGGTGTTGTCATCGTATAGGCATACTGTGTATGTAAATTCAGGCCATTTCGAGATCGTTTCGTCTGGGTTTCAATACCTGTACGTAAAAGGTTAGATTGGCATCATGTTTTGGAGGTTCATTTCGGCCGCAAAGGGTTTGGGTACCTAGACATAAGAGGACGACCTAAAAATTGATATTCGGTGTTGTCATAGTATTGGAATACTAAATTTTGAATTTCAGGCCATTTCGAGATCGTTTGGTCTGGGTTTCAATACTGGTACGTAAAAGGTTATATGGGCATCGTGTTTTGGAGTTTCATTTCGGCTGCAATGGGTTTGGGTACCTGGACATAAGAGAACGACCTATAAAATTATATTCGGTGTTGTCATCGTATTGGCATACTAAGTATTTATTTTCAGGCCATTTCGAGGTCGTTTGGTCTGGGTTTCAATTCTTGTACGTAAAAGGTTACATTTGCGTCATATTTTGGAGTTTCATTTCGGCTGCAAATGGTTTGGGTACCTGAACATAAGAGAACGACCTATAAAATTATATTCAGTGTTGTCATCGTATTGGCATACTAAGTATTTATTTTCAGGCCATTTCGAGATCGTTTGGTCTGGGTTTCAATACTTGTACGTAAAAGGTTAGATTGGCATCATGTTTTGGAGGTTCATTTCGGCCGCAAAGGGTTTGGGTACCTAGACATAAGAGAACGACCTATAAAATTATATTCGGTGTTGTCATCGTATTGGCATACTAAGTATTTTTTTTCAGGCCATTTCGAGGTCGTTTGGTCTGGGTTTCAATACTTGTACGTAAAAGGTTAGATTGGCATCATGTTTTGGAGGTTCATTTCGGCCGCAAAGGGTTTGGGTACCTAGACATAAGAGAACGACCTATAAAATTATATTCGATGTTGCCATCGTATTGGCATACTAAATATTGAATTTCAGGCCATTTCTAGATTGTTTTGTCTTTGTTTCAATCCTGGTACGTCAAAGGTTAGATTTGCGTCCTGTTTTGGAGGTTCATTTCGGCCGCAAAGGGTTTGGGTACCTAGACATAAGAGAACGACCTATAAAATTATATTCGATGTTGCCATCGTATTGGCATACTAAATATTGAATTTCAGGCCATTTCTAGATTGTTTTGTCTTTGTTTCAATCCTGGTACGTCAAAGGTTAGATTTGCGTCCTGTTTTGGAGGTTCATTTCGGCCGCAAAGGGTTTGGGTACCTAGACATAAGAGAATGACCTATAAAATTATATTCGGTGTTGTCATCGTATAGGCATACTGTGTATGTAAATTCAGGCCATTTCGAGATCGTTTCGTCTGGGTTTCAATACCTGTACGTAAAAGGTTAGATTGGCATCATGTTTTGGAGGTTCATTTCGGCCGCAAAGGGTTTGGGTACCTAGACATAAGAGGACGACCTAAAAATTGATATTCGGTGTTGTCATAGTATTGGAATACTAAATTTTGAATTTCAGGCCATTTCGAGATCGTTTGGTCTGGGTTTCAATACTGGTACGTAAAAGGTTATATGGGCATCGTGTTTTGGAGTTTCATTTCGGCTGCAATGGGTTTGGGTACCTGGACATAAGAGAACGACCTATAAAATTATATTCGGTGTTGTCATCGTATTGGCATACTAAGTATTTATTTTCAGGCCATTTCGAGGTCGTTTGGTCTGGGTTTCAATTCTTGTACGTAAAAGGTTACATTTGCGTCATATTTTGGAGTTTCATTTCGGCTGCAAATGGTTTGGGTACCTGAACATAAGAGAACGACCTATAAAATTATATTCAGTGTTGTCATCGTATTGGCATACTAAGTATTTATTTTCAGGCCATTTCGAGATCGTTTGGTCTGGGTTTCAATACTTGTACGTAAAAGGTTAGATTGGCATCATGTTTTGGAGGTTCATTTCGGCCGCAAAGGGTTTGGGTACCTAGACATAAGAGAACGACCTATAAAATTATATTCGGTGTTGTCATCGTATTGGCATACTAAGTATTTTTTTTCAGGCCATTTCGAGGTCGTTTGGTCTGGGTTTCAATACTTGTACGTAAAAGGTTAGATTGGCATCATGTTTTGGAGGTTCATTTCGGCCGCAAAGGGTTTGGGTACCTAGACATAAGAGAACGACCTATAAAATTATATTCGATGTTGCCATCGTATTGGCATACTAAATATTGAATTTCAGGCCATTTCTAGATTGTTTTGTCTTTGTTTCAATCCTGGTACGTCAAAGGTTAGATTTGCGTCCTGTTTTGGAGGTTCATTTCGGCCGCAAAGGGTTTGGGTACCTAGACATAAGAGAACGACCTATAAAATTATATTCGATGTTGCCATCGTATTGGCATACTAAATATTGAATTTCAGGCCATTTCTAGATTGTTTTGTCTTTGTTTCAATCCTGGTACGTCAAAGGTTAGATTTGCGTCCTGTTTTGGAGGTTCATTTCGGCCGCAAAGGGTTTGGGTACCTAGACATAAGAGAACGACCTATAAAATTATATTCGGTGTTGTCATCGTATAGGCATACTAAGTATGTAATTTCAGGCCATTTCGAGATCGTTTCGTCTGGGTTTCCATCCTTGTACTTAAAAGGTTAGATTTGCGTCATGTTTTGGAGGTTCATTTCGGCCGCAAAGGGTTTGGGTACCTAGACAGAAGAGAACGACCTATAAAATTATATTCGCTGTTGTCATCGTTTTGGCATACTAAGTATTTATTTTCAGGCCATTTCGAGGTCGTTTGGTCTGGGTTTCAATACTTGAACGCAAGAGGTTACATTTGCGTCATGTTTTGGAGTTTCATTTCGGCTGCAAAAGGTTTGGGTACCTGGACAGAAGAGAACGACCTATAAAATTATATTCGGTGTTGTCATCGTATTGGCATACTAAGTATTTATTTTCAGGCCATTTCGAGGTCGTTTGGTCTGGGTTTCAATTCTTGTACGTAAAAGGTTACATTTGCGTCATGTTTTGGAGGTTCATTTCGGCCGCAAAGGGTTTGGGTACCTAGACATAAGAGAATGACCTATAAAATTATATTCGATGTTGCCATCGTATTGGCATACTAAATATTGAATTTCAGGCCATTTCTAGATTGTTTTGTCTTTGTTTCAATCCTGGTACGTCAAAGGTTAGATTTGCGTCCTGATTTGGAGGTTCATTTCGGCCGCAAAGGGTTTGGGTACCTAGACATAAGAGAACGACCTATAAAATTATATTCGGTGTTGTCATCGTATAGGCATAGTAAGTATGTAAATTCAGGCCATTTCGAGATCGTTTGGTCTGGGTTTCAATACCTGTACGTAAAAGGTTAGATTGGCATCATGTTTTGGAGGTTCATTTCGGCCGCAAAGGGTTTGGGTACCTAGACATAAGAGGACGACCTAGAAATTGATATTCGGTGTTGTCATAGTATTGGAATACTAAATTTTGAATTTCAGGCCATTTCGAGATCGTTTGGTCTGGGTTTCAATACTGGGACGTATAAGGTTATATGGGCATCGTGTTTTGGAGTTTCATTTCGGCTGCAATGGGTTTGGGTACCTGGACATAAGAGAACGACCTATAAAATTATATTCGGTGTTGTCATCGTATTGGCATACTAAGTATTTATTTTCAGGCCATTTCGAGGTCGTTTGGTCTGGGTTTCAATACTTGTACGTAAAAGGTTAGATTGGCATCATGTTTTGGAGGTTCATTTCGGCCGCAAAGGGTTTGGGTACCTAGACATAAGAGAACGACCTATAAAATTATATTCGATGTTGCCATCGTATTGGCATACTAAATATTGAATTTCAGGCCATTTCTAGATTGTTTTGTCTTTGTTTCAATCCTGGTACGTCAAAGGTTAGATTTGCGTCCTGTTTTGGAGGTTCATTTCGGCCGCAAAGGGTTTGGGTACCTAGACATAAGAGAAGTACCTATAAAATTATATTCGGTGTTGTCATCGTATAGGCATACTGAGTATGTAAATTCAGGCCATTTCGAGGTCGTTTGGTCTGGGTTTCAATACTTGTACGTAAAAGGTTATATGGGCATCGTGTTTTGGAGTTTCATTTCGGCTGCAATGGGTTTGGGTACCTGGACATAAGAGAACGACCTATAAAATTATATTTGGTGTTGTCATCGTATTGGCATACTAAGTATTTATTTTCAGGCCATTTCGAGGTCGTTTGGTCTGGGTTTCAATACTTGTACGTAAAAGGTTACATTTGCGTCATGTTTTGGAGTTTCATTTCGGCTGCAAAAGGTTTGGGTGCCTGGACATAAGAGAACGACCTAGAAATTGATATTCGGTGTTGTTAGAGTATTGGAAAACTAAATTTTGAATTTCAGGCCATTTCGAGGTCGTTTGGTCTGGGTTTGAATACTTGTACGTAAAAAGTTACATTTGCGTCATGTTTTGGAGTTTCATTTCGGCTGCAAAGGGTTTGGGTACCTGGACATAAGAGAACGACCTATAAAATTATATTCGGTGTTGTCATCGTATTGGCATACTAAGTATTTATTTTCAGGCCATTTCGAGGTCGTTTGGTCTGGGTTTCAATACTTGTACGTAAAAGGTTAGATTGGCATCATGTTTTGGAGGTTCATTTCGGCCGCAAAGGGTTTGGGTACCTAGACATAAGAGAACGACCTATAAAATTATATTCGATGTTGCCATCGTATTGGCATACTAAATATTGAATTTCAGGCCATTTCTAGATTGTTTTGTCTTTGTTTCAATCCTGGTACGTCAAAGGTTAGATTTGCGTCCTGTTTTGGAGGTTCATTTCGGCCGCAAAGGGTTTGGGTACCTAGACATAAGAGAACGACCTATAAAATTATATTCGGTGTTGTCATCGTATAGGCATACTAAGTATGTAATTTCAGGCCATTTCGAGTTCGTTTCGTCTGGGTTTCCATCCTTGTACTTAAAAGGTTAGATTTGCGTCATGTTTTGGAGGTTCATTTCGGCCGCAAAGGGTTTGGGTACCTAGACAGAAGAGAACGACCTATAAAATTATATTCGGTGTTGTCATCGTTTTGGCATACTAAGTATTTATTTTCAGGCCATTTCGAGGTCGTTTGGTCTGGGTTTCAATACTTGAACGTAAGAGGTTACATTTGCGTCATGTTTTGGAGTTTCATTTCGGCTGCAAAAGGTTTGGGTACCTGGACAGAAGAGAACGACCTATAAAATTATATTCGGTGTTGTCATCGTATTGGCATACTAAGTAATTATTTTCAGGCCATTTCGAGGTCGTTTGGTCTGGGTTTCAATACTTGTACGTAAAAGGTTAGATTGGCATCATGTTTTGGAGGTTCATTTCGGCCGCAAAGGGTTTGGGTACCTAGACATAAGAGAACGACCTATAAAATTATATTCGATGTTGCCATCGTATTGGCATACTAAATATTGAATTTCAGGCCATTTCTAGATTGTTTTGTCTTTGTTTCAATCCTGGTACGTCAAAGGTTAGATTTGCGTCCTGTTTTGGAGGTTCATTTCGGCCGCAAAGGGTTTGGGTACCTAGACATAAGAGAACGACCTATAAAATTATATTCGGTGTTGTCATCGTATAGGCATACTAAGTATGTAAATTCAGGCCATTTCGAGATCGTTTGGTCTGGGTTTCAATACCTGTACGTAAAAGGTTAGATTGGCATCATGTTTTGGAGGTTCATTTCGGCCGCAAAGGGTTTGGGTACCTAGACATAAGAGGACGACCTAGAAATTGATATTCGGTGTTGTCATAGTATTGGAATACTAAATTTTGAATTTCAGGCCATTTCGAGATCGTTTGGTCTGGGTTTCAATACTGGTACGTAAAAGGTTATATGGGCATCGTGTTTTGGAGTTTCATTTCGGCTGCAATGGGTTTGGGTACCTGGACAGAAGAGAACGACCTATAAAATTATATTCGGTGTTGTCATCGTATTGGCATACTAAGTATTTATTTTCAGGCCATTTCGAGGTCGTTTGGTCTGGGTTTCAATACTTGTACGTAAAAGGTTAGATTGGCATCATGTTTTGGAGGTTCATTTCGGCCGCAAAGGGTTTGGGTACCTAGACATAAGAGAACGACCTATAAAATTATATTCGATGTTGCCATCGTATTGGCATACTAAATATTGAATTTCAGGCCATTTCTAGATTGTTTTGTCTTTGTTTCAATCCTGGTACGTCAAAGGTTAGATTTGCGTCCTGTTTTGGAGGTTCATTTCGGCCGCAAAGGGTTTGGGTACCTAGACATAAGAGAACGACCTATAAAATTATATTCGGTGTTGTCATCGTATAGGCATACTGAGTATGTAAATTCAGGCCATTTCGAGATCGTTTGGTCTGGGTTTCAATACCTGTACGTAAAAGGTTAGATTGGCATCATGTTTTGGAGGTTCATTTCGGCCGCAAAGGGTTTGGGTACCTAGACATAAGAGGACGACCTAGAAATTGATATTCGGTGTTGTCATAGTATTGGAATACTAAATTTTGAATTTCAGGCCATTTCGAGATCGTTTGGTCTGGGTTTCAATACTGGTACGTAAAAGGTTATATGGGCATCGTGTTTTGGAGTTTCATTTCGGCTGCAATGGGTTTGGGTACCTGGACATAAGAGAACGACCTATAAAATTATATTCGGTGTTGTCATCGTATTGGCATACTAAGTATTTATTTTCAGGCCATTTCGTGGTCGTTTGGTCTGGGTTTCAATACTTGAACGTAAAAGGTTACATTTGCGTCATGTTTTGGAGTTTCATTTCGGCTGCAAAAGGTTTGGGTACCTGGACAGAAGAGAATGACCTATAAAATTATATTCGGTGTTGTCATCGTATTGGCATAGTAAGTATTTATTTTCAGGCCATTTCGAGGTCGTTTGGTCTGGGTTTCAATACTTGTACGTAAAAGGTTACATTTGCGTCTTGTTTTGGAGTTTCATTTCGGCTGCAAAGGGTTTGGGTACCTGGACATAAGAGAACGACCTATAAAATTATATTCAGTGTTGTCATCGTATTGGCATACTAAGTATTTATTTTCAGGCCATTTCGAGATCGTTTGGTCTGGGTTTCAATACTTGTACGTAAAAGGTTAGATTGGCATCATGTTTTGGAGGTTCATTTCGGCCGCAAAGGGTTTGGGTACCTAGACATAAGAGAACGACCTATAAAATTATATTCGATGTTGCCATCGTATTGGCATACTAAATATTGAATTTCAGGCCATTTCTAGATTGTTTTGTCTTTGTTTCAATCCTGGTACGTCAAAGGTTAGATTTGCGTCCTGTTTTGGAGGTTCATTTCGGCCGCAAAGGGTTTGGGTACCTAGACATAAGAGAACGACCTATAAAATTATATTCGGTGTTGTCATCGTATAGGCATACTGAGTATGTAAATTCAGGCCATTTCGAGATCGTTTGGTCTGGGTTTCAATACCTGTACGTAAAAGGTTAGATTGGCATCATGTTTTGGAGGTTCATTTCGGCCGCAAAGGGTTTGGGTACCTAGACATAAGAGGACGACCTAGAAATTGATATTCGGTGTTGTCATAGTATTGGAATACTAAATTTTGAATTTCAGGCCATTTCGAGATCGTTTGGTCTGGGTTTCAATACTGGTACGTAAAAGGTTATATGGGCATCGTGTTTTGGAGTTTCATTTCGGCTGCAATGGGTTTGGGTACCTGGACATAAGAGAACGACCTATAAAATTATATTCAGTGTTGTCATCGTATTGGCATACTAAGTATTTATTTTCAGGCCATTTCGAGATCGTTTGGTCTGGGTTTCAATACTTGTACGTAAAAGGTTAGATTGGCATCATGTTTTGGAGGTTCATTTCGGCCGCAAAGGGTTTGGGTACCTAGACATAAGAGAACGACCTATAAAATTATATTCGATGTTGCCATCGTATTGGCATACTAAGTATCTAAATTCAGGCCATTTCGAAATTGTTTGGTCTGGGTTTCAATCCTGGTACGTCAAAGGTTAGATTTGCGTCCTGTTTTGGAGGTTCATTTCGGCCGCAAAGGGTTTGGGTACCTAGACATAAGAGAATGACCTATAAAATTATATTCGGTGTTGTCATCGTATAGGCATACTGAGTATGTAAATTCAGGCCATTTCGAGATCGTTTCGTCTGGGTTTCAATACCTGTACGTAAAAGGTTAGATTGGCATCATGTTTTGGAGGTTCATTTCGGCCGCAAAGGGTTTGGGTACCTAGACATAAGAGGACGAACTAGAAATTGATATTCGGTGTTGTCATAGTATTAGAATACTAAATTTTGAATTTCAGGCCATTTCGAGATCGTTTGGTCTGGGTTTCAATACTTGTACGTAAAAGGTTAGATTGGCATCATGTTTTGGAGGTTCATTTAGGCCGCAAAGGGTTTGGGTACCTAGACATAAGAGAACGACCTATAAAATTATATTCGGTGTTGTCATCGTATAGGCATACTAAGTATGTAATTTCAGGCCATTTCGAGATCGTTTGGTCTGGGTTTCAATACCTGTACGTAAAAGGTTAGATTGGCATCATGTTTTGGAGGTTCATTTCGGCCGCAAAGGGTTTGGGTACCTAGACATAAGAGGACGACCTAGAAATTGATATTCGGTGTTGTCATAGTATTGGAACACTAAATTTTGAATTTCAGGCCATTTCGAGATCGTTTGGTCTGGGTTTCAATACTGGTACGTAAAAGGTTATATGGGCATCGTGTTTTGGAGTTTCATTTCGGCTGCAATGGGTTTGGGTACCTGGACATAAGAGAACGACCTATAAAATTATATTCGGTGTTGTCATCGTATTGGCATACTAAGTATTTATTTTCAGGCCATTTCGAGGTCGTTTGGTCTGGGTTTCAATACTTGTACGTAAAAGGTTAGATTGGCATCATGTTTTGGAGGTTCATTTCGGCCGCAAAGGGTTTGGGTACCTAGACATAAGAGAACGACCTATAAAATTATATTCGATGTTGCCATCGTATTGGCATACTAAATATTGAATTTCAGGCCATTTCTAGATTGTTTTGTCTTTGTTTCAATCCTGGTACGTCAAAGGTTAGATTTGCGTCCTGTTTTGGAGGTTCATTTCGGCCGCAAAGGGTTTGGGTACCTAGACATAAGAGAAGGACCTATAAAATTATATTCGGTGTTGTCATCGTATAGGCATACTGAGTATGTAAATTCAGGCCATTTCGAGATCGTTTGGTCTGGGTTTCAATACTTGAACGTAAAAGGTTACATTTGCGTCATGTTTTGGAGGTTCATTTCGGCCGCAAAGGGTTTGGGTACCTAGACAGAAGAGAACGACCTATAAAATTATATTCGGTGTTGTCATCGTTTTGGCATACTAAGTATTTATTTTCAGGCCATTTCGAGGTCGTTTGGTCTGGGTTTCAATACTTGAACGTAAGAGGTTACATTTGCGTCATGTTTTGGAGTTTCATTTCGGCTGCAAAAGGTTTGGGTACCTGGACAGAAGAGAACGACCTATAAAATTATATTCGGTGTTGTCATCGTATTGGCATACTAAGTATTTATTTTCAGGCCATTTCGAGGTCGTTTGGTCTGGGTTTCAATTCTTGTACGTAAAAGGTTACATTTGCGTCATGTTTTGGAGGTTCATTTCGGCCGCAAAGGGTTTGGGTACCTAGACATAAGAGAATGAC
The DNA here is from genome assembly GCA_033617975.1 of Populus alba x Populus glandulosa. Classification (NCBI taxonomy): domain Eukaryota; kingdom Viridiplantae; phylum Streptophyta; class Magnoliopsida; order Malpighiales; family Salicaceae; genus Populus; species Populus alba x Populus glandulosa. The sequence continues at coordinate 8,354,693 of CM066155.1, read as the reverse complement.
CTATAAAATTATATTCGATGTTGCCATCGTATTGGCATACTAAATATTGAATTTCAGGCCATTTCTAGATTGTTTTGTCTTTGTTTCAATCCTGGTACGTCAAAGGTTAGATTTGCGTCCTGTTTTGGAGGTTCATTCGGCCGCAAAGGGTTTGGGTACCTAGACATAAGAGAACGACCTATAAAATTATATTCGGTGTTGTCATCGTATAGGCATACTAAGTATGTAAATTCAGGCCATTTCGAGATCGTTTGGTCTGGGTTTCAATACCTGTACGTAAAAGGTTAGATTGGCATCATGTTTTGGAGGTTCATTTCGGCCGCAAAGGGTTTGGGTACCTAGACATAAGAGGACGACCTAGAAATTGATATTCGGTGTTGTCATAGTATTGGAATACTAAATTTTGAATTTCAGGCCATTTCGAGATCGTTTGGTCTGGGTTTCAATACTGGTACGTAAAAGGTTATATGGGCATCGTGTTTTGGAGTTTCATTTCGGCTGCAATGGGTTTGGGAACCTGGACAGAAGAGAACGACCTATAAAATTATATTCGGTGTTGTCATCGTATTGGCATACTAAGTATTTATTTTCAGGCCATTTCGAGGTCGTTTGGTCTGGGTTTCAATACTTGTACGTAAAAGGTTAGATTGGCATCATGTTTTGGAGGTTCATTTCGGCCGCAAAGGGTTTGGGTACCTAGACATAAGAGAACGACCTATAAAATTATATTCGATGTTGCCATCGTATTGGCATACTAAATATTGAATTTCAGGCCATTTCTAGATTGTTTTGTCTTTGTTTCAATCCTGGTACGTCAAAGGTTAGATTTGCGTCCTGTTTTGGAGGTTCATTTCGGCCGCAAAGGGTTTGGGTACCTAGACATAAGAGAAGGACCTACAAAATCATATTCGGTGTTGTCATCGTATAGGCATACTGAGTATGTAAATTCAGGCCATTTCGAGATCGTTTGGTCTGGGTTTCAATACCTGTACGTAAAAGGTTAGATTGGCATCATGTTTTGGAGGTTCATTTCGGCCGCAAAGGGTTTGGGTACCTAGACATAAGAGGACGACCTAGAAATTGATATTCGGTGTTGTCATAGTATTGGAATACTAAATTTTGAATTTCAGGCCATTTCGAGATCGTTTGGTCTGGGTTTCAATACTGGTACGTAAAAGGTTATATGGGCATCGTGTTTTGGAGTTTCATTTCGGCTGCAATGGGTTTGGGTACCTGGACATAAGAGAACGACCTATAAAATTATATTCGGTGTTGTCATCGTATTGGCATACTAAGTATTTATTTTCAGGCCATTTCGTGGTCGTTTGGTCTAGGTTTCAATACTTGAACGTAAAAGGTTACATTTGCGTCATGTTTTGGAGTTTCATTTCGGCTGCAAAAGGTTTGGGTACCTGGACAGAAGAGAAGGACCTATAAAATTATATTCGGTGTTGTCATCGTATTGGCATAGTAAGTATTTATTTTCAGGCCATTTCGAGGTCGTTTGGTCTGGGTTTCAATACTTGTACGTAAAAGGTTACATTTGCGTCTTGTTTTGGAGTTTCATTTCGGCTGCAAAGGGTTTGGGTACCTGGACATAAGAGAACGACCTATAAAATTATATTCAGTGTTGTCATCGTATTGGCATACTAAGTATTTCTTTTCAGGCCATTTCGAGATCGTTTGGTCTGGGTTTCAATACTTGTACGTAAAAGGTTAGATTGGCATCATGTTTTGGAGGTTCATTTCGGCCGCAAAGGGTTTGGGTACCTAGACATAAGAGAACGACCTATAAAATTATATTCGATGTTGCCATCGTATTGGCATACTAAATATTGAATTTCAGGCCATTTCTAGATTGTTTTGTCTTTGTTTCAATCCTGGTACGTCAAAGGTTAGATTTGCGTCCTGTTTTGGAGGTTCATTTCGGCCGCAAAGGGTTTGGGTACCTAGACAGAAGAGAACGACCTATAAAATTATATTCGGTGTTGTCATCGTTTTGGCATACTAAGTATTTATTTTCAGGCCATTTCGAGGTCGTTTGGCCTGGGTTTCAATACTTGAACGTAAGAGGTTACATTTGCGTCATGTTTTGGAGTTTCATTTCGGCTGCAAAAGGTTTGGGTACCTGGACAGAAGAGAACGACCTATAAAATTATATTCGGTGTTGTCATCGTATTGGCATACTAAGTATTTATTTTCAGGCCATTTCGAGGTCGTTTGTTCTGGGTTTCAATTCTTGTACGTAAAAGGTTACATTTGCGTCATGTTTTGGAGGTTCATTTCGGCCGCAAAGGGTTTGGGTACCTAGACATAAGAGAATGACCTATAAAATTATATTCGATGTTGCCATCGTATTGGCATACTAAATATTGAATTTCAGGCCATTTCTAGATTGTTTTGTCTTTGTTTCAATCCTGGTACGTCAAAGGTTAGATTTGCGTCCTGTTTTGGAGGTTCATTTAGGCCGCAAAGGGTTTGGGTACCTAGACATAAGAGAAGGACCTATAAAATTATATTCGGTGTTGTCATCTTATAGGCATACTGAGTATGTAAATTCAGGCCATTTCGAGATCGTTTGGTCTGGGTTTCAATACCTGTACGTAAAAGGTTAGATTGGCATCATGTTTTGGAGGTTCATTTCGGCCGCAAAGGGTTTGGGTACCTAGACATAAGAGGACGACCTAGAAAATGATATTCGGTGTTGTCATAGTATTGGAATACTAAATTTTGAATTTCAGGCCATTTCGAGATCGTTTGGTCTGGGTTTCAATACTGGTACGTAAAAGGTTATATGGGCATCGTGTTTTGGAGTTTCATTTCGGCTGCAATGGGTTTGGGTACCTGGACATAAGAGAACGACCTATAAAATTATATTCGGTGTTGTCATCGTATTGGCATACTAAGTATTTATTTTCAGGCCATTTCGAGGTCGTTTGGTCTGGGTTTCAATACTTGTACGTAAAAGGTTAGATTGGCATCATGTTTTGGAGGTTCATTTCGGCCGCAAAGGGTTTGGGTACCTAGACATAAGAGAACGACCTATAAAATTATATTCGATGTTGCCATCGTATTGGCATACTAAATATTGAATTTCAGGCCATTTCTAGATTGTTTTGTCTTTGTTTCAATCCTGGTACGTCAAAGGTTAGATTTGCGTCCTGTTTTGGAGGTTCATTTCGGGCGCAAAGGGTTTGGGTACCTAGACATAAGAGAAGGACCTATAAAATTATATTCGGTGTTGTCATCGTATAGGCATACTGAGTATGTAAATTCAGGCCATTTCGAGATCGTTTGGTCTGGGTTTCAATACCTGTACGTAAAAGGTTAGATTGGCATCATGTTTTGGAGGTTCATTTCGGCCGCAAAGGGTTTGGGTACCTAGACATAAGAGGACGACCTAGAAATTGATATTCGTTGTTGTCATAGTATTGGAATACTAAATTTTGAATTTCAGGATATTTCGAGATCGTTTGGTCTGGGTTTCAATACTGGTACGTAAAAGGTTATATGGGCATCGTGTTTTGGAGTTTCATTTCGGCTGCAATGGGTTTGGGTACCTGGACATAAGAGAACGACCTATAAAATTATATTCGGTGTTGTCATCGTATTGGCATACTAAGTATTTATTTTCAGGCCATTTCGAGGTCGTTTGGTCTGGGTTTCAATACTTGTACGTAAAAGGTTAGATTGGCATCATGTTTTGGAGGTTCATTTCGGCCGCAAAGGGTTTGGGTACCTAGACATAAGAGAAAGACCTATAAATTGATATTCTGTGTTGTCATAGGATTGCAAGACTAAATATTGAATTTGAGACCATTTGGAGATAGTTTTGTCTGGGTTTCAATACTGGGATGTAAAAGGTTAGATTTGCGTCCTGTTTTGGAGGTTCATTTCGGCCGCAAAGGGTTTGGGTACCTAGACATAAGAGAAGGACCTATAAAATTATATTCGGTGTTGTCATCGTATAGGCATACTAAGTATGTAATTTCAGGCCATTTCGAGATCGTTTCGTCTGGGTTTCCATCCTTGTACTTAAAAGGTTAGATTTGCGTCGTGTTTTGGAGTTTCATTTCGGCTGCAATGGGTTTGGGTACCTGGACATAAGAGAACGACCTATAAAATTATATTCGGTGTTGTCATCGTATTGGCATACTAAGTATTTATTTTAAGGCCATTTCGAGGTCGTTTGGTCTGGGTTTCAATACTTGTACGTAAAAGGTTAGATTGGCATCATGTTTTGGAGGTTCATTTCGGCCGCAAAGGGTTTGGGTACCTAGACATAAGAGAAGGACCTATAAAATTATATTCGATGTTGCCATCGTATTGGCATACTAAATATTGAATTTCAGGCCATTTATAGATTGTTTTGTCTTTGTTTCAATCCTGGTACGTCAAAGGTTAGATTTGCGTCCTGTTTTGGAGGTTCATTTCGGCCGCAAAGGGTTTGGGTACCTAGACATAAGAGAACGACCTATAAAATTATATTCGGTGTTGTCATCGTATAGGCATACTAAGTATGTAATTTCAGGCCATTTCGAGATCGTTTCGTCTGGGTTTCCATCCGTGTACTTAAAAGGTTAGATTTGCGTCATGTTTTGGAGGTTCATTTCGGCCGCAAAGGGTTTGGGTACCTAGACATAAGAGAACGACCTATAAAATTATATTCGGTGTTGTCATCATTTTGGCATACTAAGTATTTATTTTCAGGCCATTTCGAGGTCGTTTGGTCTGGGTTTCAATACTTGAACGTAAGAGGTTACATTTGCGTCATGTTTTGGAGTTTCATTTCGGCTGCAAAAGGTTTGGGTACCTGGACAGAAGAGAACGACCTATAAAATTATATTCGGTGTTGTCATCGTATTGGCATACTAAGTATTTATTTTCAGGCCATTTCGAGGTCGTTTGGTCTGGGTTTCAATACTGGTACGTAAAAGGTTATATGGGCATCGTGTTTTGGAGTTTCATTTCGGCTGCAAAAGGTTTGGGTACCTGGACAGAAGAGAACGACCTATAAAATTATATTCGGTGTTGTCATCGTATTGGCATACTAAGTATTTATTTTCAGGCCATTTCGAGGTCGTTTGGTCTGGGTTTCAATACTTGTACGTAAAAGGTTAGATTGGCATCATGTTTTGGAGGTTCATTTCGGCCGCAAAGGGTTTGGGTACCTAGACATAAGAGAACGACCTATAAAATTATATTCGATGTTGCCATCGTATTGGCATACTAAATATTGAATTTCAGGCCATTTCTAGATTGTTTTGTCTTTGTTTCAATCCTGGTACGTCAAAGGTTAGATTTGCGTCCTGTTTTGGAGGTTCATTTCGGCCGCAAAGGGTTTGGGTACCTAGACATAAGAGAACAACCTATAAAATTATATTCGGTGTTGTCATCGTATTGGCATACTAAGTATTTATTTTCAGGCCATTTCGAGGTCGTTTGGTCTGGGTTTCAATACTTGTACGTAAAAGGTTAGATTGGCATCATGTTTTGGAGGTTCATTTCGGCCGCAAAGGGTTTGGGTACCTAGACATAAGAGCATGACCTATAAAATAATATTCGATGTTGCCATCGTATTGGCATACTAAATATTGAATTTCAGGCCATTTCTAGATTGTTTTGTCTTTGTTTCAATCCTGGTACGTCAAAGGTTAGATTTGCGTCCTGTTTTGGAGGTTCATTTAGGCCGCAAAGGGTTTGGGTACCTAGACATAAGAGAACGACCTATAAAATTATATTCGGTGTTGTCATCGTATAGGCATACTGAGTATGTAAATTCAGGCCATTTCGAGATCGTTTGGTCTGGGTTTCAATACCTGTACGTAAAAGGTTAGATTGGCATCATGTTTTGGAGGTTCATTTCGGCCGCAAAGGGTTTGGGTACCTAGACATAAGAGGACGACCTAGAAATTGATATTCGGTGTTGTCATAGTATTGGAATACTAAATTTTGAATTTCAGGCCATTTCGAGATCGTTTGGTCTGGGTTTCAATACTGGTACGTAAAAGGTTATATGGGCATCGTGTTTTGGAGTTTCATTTCGGCTGCAATGGGTTTGGGTACCTGGACATAAGAGAACAACCTATAAAATTATATTCGGTGTTGTCATCGTATTGGCATACTAAGTATTTATTTTCAGGCCATTTCGTGGTCGTTTGGTCTGGGTTTCAATACTTGAACGTAAAAGGTTACATTTGCGTCATGTTTTGGAGTTTCATTTCGGCTGCAAAAGGTTTGGGTACCTGGACATAAGAGAACGACCTATAAAATTATATTCGGTGTTGTCATCGTATTGGCATACTAAGTATTTATTTTCAGGCCATTTCGAGGTCCTTTTGTCTGGATTTGAATACTTGTACGTAAAAGGTTACATTTGCGTCATGTTTTGGAGTTTCATTTCGGCTGCAATGGGTTTGGGTCCCTGGACATAAGAGAATGACCTATAAAATTATATTCGGTGTTGTCATCGTATTGGCATACTAAGTTTTTATTTTCAGGCCATTTCGAGGTCGTTTGGTCTGGGTTTCAATACTTGTACGTAAAAGGTTACATTTGCGTCATGTTTTGGAGTTTCATTTCGGCTGCAAAGGGTTTGGGTACCTGGACAGAAGAGAACGACCTATAAAATTATATTCGGTGTTGTCATCGTATTGGCATACTAAGTATTTATTTTCAGGCCATTTCGAGATCGTTTGGTCTGGGTTTCAATACTTGTACGTAAAAGGTTAGATTGGCATCATGTTTTGAGGTTCATGTCGGCCGCAAAGGGTTTGGGTACCTAGACATAAGAGAACGACCTATAAAATTATATTCGGTGTTGCCATCGTATTGGCATACTAAATATTGAATTTCAGGCCATTTCGAGATTGTTTTGTCTTTGTTTCAATCCTGGTATGTCAAAGGTTAGATTTGCGTCCTGTTTTTGAGGTTCATTTCGGCCGCAAAGGGTTTGGGTACCTAGACATAAGAGAACGACCTATAAAATTATATTCGATGTTGTCATCGTATTGGCATACTAATTATGTAAATTCAGGCCATTTCGAGATCGTTTGGTCTGGGTTTCAATACCTGTACGTAAAAGGTTAGATTGGCATCATGTTTTGGAGGTTCATTTCGGCCGCAAAGGGTTTGGGTACCTAGACATAAGAGGACGACCTAGAAATTGATATTCGGTGTTGTCATAGTATTGGAATACTAACTTTTGAATTTCAGGCCATTTCGAGATCGTTTGGTCTGGGTTTCAATACTGGTACGTAAAAGGTTATATGGGCATCGTGTTTTGGAGTTTCATTTCGGCTGCAATGGGTTTGGGTACCTGGACATAAGAGAACGACCTATAAAATTATATTCGGTGTTGTCATCGTATTGGCATACTAAGTATTTATTTTCAGGCCATTTCGTGGTCGTTTGGTCTGGGTTTCAATACTTGAACGTAAAAGGTTACATTTGCGTCATGTTTTGGAGTTTCATTTCGGCTGCAAAAGGTTTGGGTACCTGGACATAAGAGAACGACCTATAAAATTATATTCGGTGTTGTCATCGTATTGGCATACTAAGTATTTATTTTCAGGCCATTTCGAGGTCCTTTTGTCTGGATTAGAATACTTGTACGTAAAAGGTTACATTTGCGTCATGTTTTGGAGTTTCATTTCGGCTGCAATGGGTTTGGGTCCCTGGACATAAGAGAACGACCTATAAAATTATATTCGGTGTTGTCATCGTATTGGCATACTAAGTTTTTATTTTCAGGCCATTTCGAGGTCGTTTGGTCTGGGTTTCAATACTTGTACGTAAAAGGTTACATTTGCGTCATGTTTTGGAGTTTCATTTCGGCTGCAAAGGGTTTGGGTACCTGGACAGAAGAGAACGACCTATAAAATTATATTCGGTGTTGTCATCGTATTGGCATACTAAGTATTTATTTTCAGGCCATTTCGAGATCGTTTGGTCTGGGTTTCAATACTTGTACGTAAAAGGTTAGATTGGCATCATGTTTTGGAGGTTCATGTCGGCCGCAAAGGGTTTGGGTACCTAGACATAAGAGAACGACCTATAAAATTATATTCGGTGTTGCCATCGTATTGGCATACTAAATATTGAATTTCAGGCCATTTCGAGATTGTTTTGTCTTTGTTTCAATCCTGGTATGTCAAAGGTTAGATTTGCGTCCTGTTTTTGAGGTTCATTTCGGCCGCAAAGGGTTTGGGTACCTAGACATAAGAGAACGACCTATAAAATTATATTCGATGTTGTCATCGTATTGGCATACTAATTATGTAAATTCAGGCCATTTCGAGATCGTTTGGTCTGGGTTTCAATACCTGTACGTAAAAGGTTAGATTGGCATCATGTTTTGGAGGTTCATTTCGGCCGCAAAGGGTTTGGGTACCTAGACATAAGAGGACGACCTAGAAATTGATATTCGGTGTTGTCATAGTATTGGAATACTAACTTTTGAATTTCAGGCCATTTCGAGATCGTTTGGTCTGGGTTTCAATACTGGTACGTAAAAGGTTATATGGGCATCGTGTTTTGGAGTTTCATTTCGGCTGCAATGGGTTTGGGTACCTGGACATAAGAGAACGACCTATAAAATTATATTCGGTGTTGTCATCGTATTGGCATACTAAGTATTTATTTTCAGGCCATTTCGTGGTCGTTTGGTCTGGGTTTCAATACTTGAACGTAAAAGGTTACATTTGCGTCATGTTTTGGAGTTTCATTTCGGCTGCAAAAGGTTTGGGTACCTGGACATAAGAGAACGACCTATAAAATTATATTCGGTGTTGTCATCGTATTGGCATACTAAGTATTTATTTTCAGGCCATTTCGAGGTCCTTTTGTCTGGATTAGAATACTTGTACGTAAAAGGTTACATTTGCGTCATGTTTTGGAGTTTCATTTCGGCTGCAATGGGTTTGGGTCCCTGGACATAAGAGAACGACCTATAAAATTATATTCGGTGTTGTCATCGTATTGGCATACTAAGTTTTTATTTTCAGGCCATTTCGAGGTCGTTTGGTCTGGGTTTCAATACTTGTACGTAAAAGGTTACATTTGCGTCATGTTTTGGAGTTTCATTTCGGCTGCAAAGGGTTTGGGTACCTGGACAGAAGAGAACGACCTATAAAATTATATTCGGTGTTGTCATCGTATTGGCATACTAAGTATTTATTTTCAGGCCATTTCGAGATCGTTTGGTCTGGGTTTCAATACTTGTACGTAAAAGGTTAGATTGGCATCATGTTTTGGAGGTTCATGTCGGCCGCAAAGGGTTTGGGTACCTAGACATAAGAGAACGACCTATAAAATTATATTCGGTGTTGCCATCGTATTGGCATACTAAATATTGAATTTCAGGCCATTTCGAGATTGTTTTGTCTTTGTTTCAATCCTGGTATGTCAAAGGTTAGATTTGCGTCCTGTTTTTGAGGTTCATTTCGGCCGCAAAGGGTTTGGGTACCTAGACATAAGAGAACGACCTATAAAATTATATTCGGTGTTGTCATCGTATTGGCATACTAATTATGTAAATTCAGGCCATTTCGAGATCGTTTGGTCTGGGTTTCAATACCTGTACGTAAAAGGTTAGATTGGCATCATGTTTTGGAGGTTCATTTCGGCCGCAAAGGGTTTGGGTACCTAGACATAAGAGGACGACCTAGAAATTGATATTCGGTGTTGTCATAGTATTGGAATACTAACTTTTGAATTTCAGGCCATTTCGAGATCGTTTGGTCTGGGTTTCAATACTGGTACGTAAAAGGTTATATGGGCATCGTGTTTTGGAGTTTCATTTCGGCTGCAATGGGTTTGGGTACCTGGACATAAGAGAACGACCTATAAAATTATATTCGGTGTTGTCATCGTATTGGCATACTAAGTATTTATTTTCAGGCCATTTCGAGGTCGTTTGGTCTGGGTTTCAATACTTGTACGTAAAAGGTTACATTTGCGTCATGTTTTGGAGTTTCATTTCGGCTGCAAAGGGTTTGGGTACCTGGACAGAAGAGAACGACCTATAAAATTATATTCGGTGTTGTCATCGTATTGGCATACTAAGTATTTATTTTCAGGCCATTTCGAGATCGTTTGGTCTGGGTTTCAATACTTGTACGTAAAAGGTTAGATTGGCATCATGTTTTGGAGGTTCATGTCGGCCGCAAAGGGTTTGGGTACCTAGACATAAGAGAACGACCTATAAAATTATATTCGGTGTTGCCATCGTATTGGCATACTAAATATTGAATTTCAGGCCATTTCGAGATTGTTTTGTCTTTGTTTCAATCCTTTTTTTTTTGGTAAGCTGACTTATGTATTAAAAGAAAATGATACAAAGAATATAATGGGCATACCCAAGATTTACAATGTGAACAGAAATGAAAACCAACAAATGGCTACAGGCTAGCCACATAACAAACAAAAACTTAGACCAACTAGATATGCTAGGGGTACAAAAACAACCAGCTAAGCATCAAATTAAGAGTCCATGTTATTGACCCTCCAAAGTCTTTGGATCCTTATGTTTTCATCTGTTTGTTGAACATTCCTCATCAAAACAAGCTTATCGCGAATGATACATTCGATTTGATCAAAAACCAAATTTGAAGCTTTAGACACATCTGCAAAGATCCTTGCGTTCCGTTCTTGGCAGATACAATACACTGTAGCTGCGAAACCCAGTTTACGAGAAAAGTTGACGAAACTTTTGCCATGCCAAGAGACAGTGGCCAATCGAATCCATTCATCCAAGCTTTTTGTCATTCTTGGAATGTCGCATCTGTCACAAACATTCCACCATAATGCTTTCGTAAAGGGGCATTCAAAGAACAAGTGGTTGTGATCTTCATTATTGCGGAGACAAAGTGAGCACCTATTGGGACCATGAATACCAAACCGATGAAGTCTATCCTGCGTTGAGAGTTTCCGTTGGATAGCCACCCAAAGAAGAAATGCATGTCTTGGGACAGCATTCTTGAACCACACGATGTCATGCCAATCAACCATCTGATGATGAATTCTTAGTTGTTCCCAAGCTACTTTGACCGAGAAACTCTGATTTGGCGAATCCAACCAAACAATCTCATCCTTTTGCCTCTTAGGAGTAGATGTGGAAGGAATAGCTTCTATAATGGGGTGCCAGCCAATAGCATGAGTGATAGGAATTCTCCATTCTAAGTTATTAATCAGCACGTTCACTCTCGCATTGTGTTCCATACCTGAATCATAGATGAATCGTTCACCGTAAGTATCAGCGAGCGGGCTGTGAGGATGCCAATTGTCAAACCATAGAGAGGTTGTCATTCCATCTCCGATAATGTGCTTCATCTTCGGCCATGCTAAGGATCTGAGCTTTAGAATCTTTCCCCAAGCCCAAGAGCAGCTTCCTGGCGCCTTGATTGTCCAGAAATTCCTACCTCGCAAGAGATTGGATCTGATCCAAGTAGACCAGATTGAGCCATCCGAGTCATTGCACAAGTTCCAAATGTGTTTCAACAAGGCAATCTTGTTCCATTCTGTTATCCTTTTTATGCCTAGCCCCCCCTCCTTTCTTGGAAGACATACCTGATCCCAAGCCACTTTAGCCCTAGTAGTGCTCATATCTGAACCTGACCAAAGAAATGATCTCATAATTTGCTCAACGTTTTTCACTACTTGCCCAGGTAATAGGAATAGAGATGCCCAATAGACCTGGATGGAGAATAAAACTGAGTTAATCAGTTGTACTCGCCCAGCGAAAGAGAGTGTTCTGCAGGTCCAATGTCGTACTTTAGCGGTAATTCGATCCACGAGGCCCTTACAATCAACAGCCTTTAGTCTGGACGAGATAAGAGGCACTCCCAAATATTTCATAGGAAGCTCCCCCTCTCTAAACCCAAGAATACTGATAATCTGTTCCCTCTCAGCACCTAACACACCGCTCAAGAAGATGTCACTTTTGTTTGGATTTGGATATAGACCTGATAGATCTTGAAACTCTATGAGTGCATTTTTTATCATACGAACTGAGTGTACATCCCCTTTGCTGAATATCATCAAGTCGTCGGCAAAGCAAAGATGAGAAATTCTGTCCTTCTTGCATCTCCAGTGGAACTTGAAGTTTTGATTGGCACTCATATTGCAGAACAGCCCTGACAGGATTTCCATGCAAAGGACAAACAAATATGGAGATAATGGATCACCTTGTCTCAGCCCTCTACCCCCATGAAAGTAACCTGCAAGTTCACCGTTGACGTTGATTGAGAATTGACACGATGTAACACACACCATGATCCAATCAACCACTGTTCTAGGGAATCCCATTTTTATTAACGTAGCATCAACGAAATTCCACCGAACCGAGTCATAAGCCTTCATCAGATCTACTTTCATAGCACAACGAGGCGGACCCGTAGATTTATGATAGCCTTTCATTAGCTCCTGAGACAAAAGAATATTGTCGCTGATTCTCCGTCCAGAGATAAAAGCTGTCTGATACGGACCCACTAAGGACGGCAAAACAACTTTCACTCTCCCAGCTAGAATCTTCGCGATGCATTTGTATACTATATTGCAGCAAGATATAGGACGAAAATCTGTCAACCTCGTAGGATTAGCAACTTTAGGGATAAGGGAAATCGATGTAGCATTCATTTCTTTAAGCATTCTACGAGTCTGAAAGAAGGAGCTAACAGCTTTGATTACATCTTCCCCCACTATATGCCACATTCTTTTGAAGAAACCTGCGTTGAAGCCATCCGGGCCAGGGGCTTTGTTGTTTTTCAAACTAAACATAGCATTCTTAATCTCCTCCCTTGTTACTTCTTGTGCTAGTTCATGCTGTTGAGTCGAAGACAGTTTGCAGTTAATTGCCGATTGCATCACTTCCTCGTTCAAGACCCTAGGCATCTGATTCACTCCCAACACACGCTGGAAGTATGCAATTACCTCTGATTTGACTGCCTCGTGTCCTTCAACGACTTCCCCATCCTCCCTTGTAATGGAGAGAAGCTTATTTCTATTATGTCTTCCATTTACTGATTTGTGGAAGTAGCTAGTATTCTGATCCCCCAAGCTAAGCCATTGCATCCTTGCCTTTTGTTTGAAAAAACTCTCTTCCGCCCTGACAGTAGAAGCATAGTTACGAACAGCATCTCTTTCTCGCAAACGCAATGTTGGATTCTCAGGCGCTGTATGCAGAGCTTGTTGAGCCTTATCCATGTGATCTTTTGCATCTTTGACTCTATCAGAAATATTGGAGAAGTGAGTCTTATTGAAATGTTTAAGTTCCTGCTTTAGCTTCCTTAGTTTGCAACACAACTGATACATTGGACAACCTCCCGAATGCTGATCCCATACTTTCTTCACCAAGGGCATGAACTCGTCATGATCCATCCACATATCGAAGAATCTGAATGGTTTCTTTATGTTCTGAACATTGCCAGTGACTTTTACCACCATGGGAGAATGATCCGACATACCAGCAGGCAAGAATCTTGCTTCCGACAATGGGAAGTGCATATTCCACTTCTCATTTACAAGCACTCTATCTAGTTTCCGCATAATCATATTCTCAGGACATTGGTTCGTCCAAGTATAATGCATACCTGAATACCGAAGATCATCCACTTTCGCTTCACGTATACATGTTTCCAATCTGTCCATATGACCAGCCCACGTAGAAGACCCTCCTAACCTCTCTGACTGGTTGCGGATAGCATTAAAGTCGCCCATAAGAATCCATGGGGTTGACTCCCATCCATCACTACGACTCACAATATCAGACCATAAAGCCTCACGTAAGGATGCATTATTGTCTCCGTAAATGATTGAAGCATTAAAACAGATATTGGTAGCTAATATCATGACAGAAACATGGATAGCCTGGTCTGACATTCCCAGAACATCCACCTTCACCAAATCAGCATTCCAACAAACCCAAATACGACCACGACAAGAGAAATCATAATTATACAAGAATGACCAATTACGCAGAAGAAGTTGCGAAACATTATCTTTATTCCTGTCTCTAACCCGAGTTTCAACCAAACCAAAAAAAACCATCCTCTCTTGATGGATGAGCTGACGCAGTTCTGAATGCTTTATGGGATCATTCAAACCTCTAACATTCCAACATCCAATAATCATAGGGAATTAGAGAGGAGTACCAAACAGCAACACACTGATTACCTTGACTTGCCCCCTCTCGAGGAGCCAGATTTCTTACTCTTCTTTGAAAAGCCTGGAGAACCCGTTTTCTTTTTCTCTAGAGAGTCTCTAGCCTTGCTAGCTAACTGATTAATAAAAGTTTCCCCGTCAGAAGAAATCGGACTTTGCGGACTTGTTGGGATCAGTGACGTCGACTCCTTGTCCTTGTCTTCCTTACCTGTATCAGCTCCCATAGCTCCAATATCAACATTCACCTCATGACTAACAGGGTTCATGGTTGCATAAGCAATTGTATTACAGATGGTTAAACTTTGATCTAAAGAAGTACATGCAGCCCCTTCCTCCGGCACCATGTCTGCTCGTAAACTCTTCAAAACAAGAGGAGAGGTAGGATTTTCATCTTCATAACAACTAGCATTGGGCACATCTGATGTCGCAGTTTCATTCGTATGACAATCAGCAATATGTAAAGCAGATGCTACATAACCATTCTCATTACAATTAAGCTCTTTAGATGCCAAACAATCATTCTCACCAATCGTAACACCCTTATTTCGTTTACCAACTACCTGCCATTGAAGCTGATTCTGCTTATTATCTGCAGGTTTAGAGTTCACAACTCCTATTTTCCTTTTTCCATCTGCCCCCATTGTACGATCATCAACTTTACTGGTAGCACATATCGCTGTGGTATGTCCAAAGACATTGCAATTATTGCACCTTGAAGGTATCCATTCATAATCCGCTGAAATTGTTATGAATAACCCATTTGGACAGCGAAGGTCGTATTCCTTCACCAGCGTTTTCGAAGCTTCTATCTCAACGCAAACTCTTGCGTAGCTAAGCCTTTTACGCAATAATGTAGTGAGGTCAGCATGAAGGGGAACCCCAATAGCACTCGCTACACAACTCAACCCCTTAACAGTCCAATACTCGAGAGGAACATTATAGAGCTTAACCCATACCGGAACTCTATCCAGATCATCTTTCAAAAATTGCATGTTCGGATGCCAACGTTTAAGCACCAAAGGTCTGTTGGCCATGTGCCACGGGGCTCTCTCCAGAACATTAGTGGCGCGATCGACAGAATCAAAAGTGAAGAGAAAGAAACCATTATCAGAAGATAAAACATCGGATAGACCGTGGGAGCCCCATATTCTTTTGGCAATAGAATTAACAACAGGATAGGGTAATTTCTGACCCACGAAATGACCAACTAGAGTGGATTTCCAAAGTTCACAGCCATCCTCAAACACATCAAGTGGAGGAGCTACTGTCACACGACCATTAGTTATTGCGGGGGGAGCAAAATGCAAGTTACGGACTGGATTCATATCAAGGGACATCCTACCCTTATTGTCATCAACATTAGAACCCTTCAAAGCATTTAAAAAATTCAATTTGGGGCTAAGGTTTAGCTGTTCTTGTTGCTTAGACCCAACCTTCAACTCATCAACTTTAGAACTCAACATGTCGTGACTAATTAGCATATCATGGAGCTCTAATTGTAAGGTATGTCCAGATTTAACTGCATTTTGTTGTTCAATGTCAGAGCTAACCATTGGAACAGATTCGATAGCAGAACACAAAGACATTATGGTACAGAATTGTGAGTCCCGTATCTACCAGAACTTTGATTGGAACAACGATCCGTTCGGTCAAGATATATAGCAGGTTCAGAAAAACAACATACTAAAAGATGGTGACGATCCAACGGTGAACAAAGGAGATCGAGCTTCGACAACACCACTCTCTAACCAGCAAGCAAATGAACTTCCAAAAGAGTTGTATTCAATTGTGTCCAGACTTAACTTCATTTTGTTGTTTAACGTTACAGCTAACCAATGGAACAGATTCCACACCAGAACATGAAGACATTATGGCAATAGACATTTACTAGAGATAGCAAAGCTCTAATGAGAGATTATCATGTTTATAGCTGGTATTAGAAGTCCACAAAGAAAACCCACTGAAAAAGATGCAGCTACTCACCTTATCTCAAAGAATTACGAGGCCAGTATCTCTCAGTTCATTGATTGAAAAGATGATCCCTTCGGTCAAGATGTAGAGCATGTTCTGATGGAGAACATACTCAAATATGGTGACGATCCAACGGTGAACCAAAGAGATCGAGCTCCGACAACCCCAGAATTACAAGTCCCGTATCTCACAATTCATTGATTGAACTGATGATCCGTTCGGTCAAGATGTAGAGCATGTTGTGAAGAACAACATACTCAAAAATGGTGACGATCCAACGGTGAACCAAGGAGATCAAAGACAATACAGATTAGAGAGGGAGAGGGAGAGAGAGCGAGGAGAGGGGATATTTTTTACAGTTTCAAAATCCAAACTGATATTTTAATTCGAGTTTCAATTCTTCTTTGTTTCAATCCTGGTATGTCAAAGGTTAGATTTGCGTCCTGTTTTTGAGGTTCATTTCGGCCGCAAAGGGTTTGGGTACCTAGACATAAGAGAACGACCTATAAAATTATATTCGGTGTTGTCATCGTATTGGCATACTAATTATGTAAATTCAGGCCATTTCGAGATCGTTTGGTCTGGGTTTCAATACCTGTACGTAAAAGGTTAGATTGGCATCATGTTTTGGAGGTTCATTTCGGCCGCAAAGGGTTTGGGTACCTAGACATAAGAGGACGACCTAGAAATTGATATTCGGTGTTGTCATTGTATTGGAATACTAACTTTTGAATTTCAGGCCATTTCGAGATCGTTTGGTCTGGGTTTCAATACTGGTACGTAAAAGGTTATATGGGCATCGTGTTTTGGAGTTTCATTTCGGCTGCAATGGGTTTGGGTACCTGGACATAAGAGAACGACCTATAAAATTATATTCGGTGTTGTCATCGTATTGGCATACTAAGTATTTATTTTCAGGCCATTTCGAGGTCGTTTGGTCTGGGTTTCAATACTTGTACGTAAAAGGTTACATTTGCGTCATGTTTTGGAGTTTCATTTCGGCTGCAAAAGGTTTGGGTACCTGGACAGAAGAGAACGACCTATAAAATTATATTCGGTGTTGTCATCGTAGTGGCCTGAAATTCAATATTTAGTATTTCAATACGATGACAACACCAAATATCAATTTATAGGTCGTTCTCTTATGTCTAGGTACCCAAACTATTTGCGCCGTATTGAACCTCCAAAACAGGACGCAAATCTAACCTTTGACGTACCAGGATTGAAACGAACACAAAACTTTTTTTTTGGTAAGCTGACTTAAAAACGAACACAAAACAATCTCGAAATGGCCTTAAATTCAATATTTAGTATTCCAATACGATGACAACACCGAATATCAATTTATAGGTCTTTCTCTTATGTCTAGGTACCCAAACCCTTTGCGGCCGAAATGAACCTCCAAAACAGGACGCAAATCTAACCTTTTAAGTACAAGGATGGAAACCCAGACTAAACGATCTCTTTTTTTTTTTGGTAAGCTGACTTATGTATTAAAAGAAAATGATACAAAGAATATAATGGGCATACCCAAGATTTACAATGTGAACAGAAACGAAAACCAACAAATGGCTACAGGCTAGCCACATAACAAAACAAAAACTTAGACCAACTAGATATGCTAGGGGTACAAAAACAACCAGCTAAGCATCAAATTAAGAGTCCATGTTATTGACCCTCCAAAGTCTTTGGATCCTTATGTTTTCATCTGTTTGTTGAACATTCCTCATCAAAACAAGCTTATCGCGAATGATACATTCGATTTGATCAAAAACCAAATTTGAAGCTTTAGACACATCTGCAAAGATCCTTGCGTTCCGTTCCGTCCTGCAATGATGCTCTTGACCATTTGGAGATTGTTTTGTCTGGGTTTCAATACTGGTACGTAAAAGGTTAGATTTGCATCCTGTTTTGGACGTTCAGTATGGCCGCAAAGGGTTTGGGTACCTAGACATAGAGAACGACCTAAAAATTCATATTCGGTGTTGTCATAGTATTGGAATACTAAATATTGAATTTCAGGCCATTTCGAGATTGTTTTGTCTTTGTTTCAATCCTGGTACGTCAAAGGTTAGATTTGCGTCCTGTTTGGGAGGTTCATTTCGGCCGCAAAGGGTTTGGGTACCTAGACATAAGAGAATGACCTATAAAATTATATTCGGTGTTGTCATCGTATTGGCATACTAAATATTGAATTTCAGGCCATTTCGAGATTGTTTTGTCTTTGTTTCAATCCTGGTACGTCAAAGGTTAGATTTGCGTCCTGTTTTGGAGGTTCATTTCGGCCGCAAAGGTTTAGGTACCTGGACATAAGAGAACGACCTATAAAATTATATTCGGTGTTGTCATCGTATTGGCATACTAAGTATTTAAATTCAGGCCATTTCGAGATCGTTTGGTCTGGGTTTCAATACCTGTACGTAAAAGGTTAGATTGGCATCATGTTTTGGAGGTTCATTTCGGCCGCAAAGGGTTTGGGTACCTAGACATAAGAGAACGACCTATAAAATTATATTCGGTGTTGTCATCGTATTGGCATACTAAATATTGAATTTCAGGCCATTTCGAGATTGTTTTGTCTTTGTTTCAATCCTGGAACATCAAAGGTTAGATTTGCGTCGTGTTTTGGAGGTTCATTTCGACCGCAAAGGGTTTGGGTACCTAGACATAAGAGAACGACCTATAAAATTATATTCGGTGTTGTCATCGTATTGGCATACTAAGTATTTAAATTCAGGCCATTTCGAGATCGTTTGGTCTGGGTTTCAATACCTGTACGTAAAAGGTTAGATTGGCATCTTGTTTTGGAGGTTCATTTCGGCCGCAAAGGGTTTGGGTACCTCGACATAAGAGGACGACCTAGAAATTCATATTCGGTGTTGTCATAGTATTGGAATACTAAATTTTGAATTTCAGGCCCTTTCGAGATCGTTTGGTCTGGGTTTCAATACTGGTACGTAAAAGGTTATATGGGCATCGTGTTTTGGAGGTTCATTTCGGCCGCAAATGGTTTGGGTACCTAAACATAAGAGAAAGACCTATAAATTGATATTCTGTGTTGTCATAGGATTGCAATACTAAATATAGAATTTGAGACCATTTGGAGATAGTTTTGAATGGGTTTCAATACTAGGACGTAAAAGGTTAGATTTGCGTCCTGTTTTGGAGTTTCATTTCGGCTGCAATGGGTTTGGGTACCTGGACATAAGAGAACGACCTATAAAATTATATTCGGTGTTGTCATCGTATTGGCATACTAAGTATTTATTTTCAGGCCATTTCGAGGTCGTTTGGTCTGGGTTTCAATACTTGTACGTAAAAGGTTAGATTGGCGTCATGTTTTGGAGGTTCATTTCGGCCGCAAAGGGTTTGGGTACCTAGACATAAGAGAACGACCTATAAAATTATATTCGGTGTTGTCATCGTATTGGCATACTAAATATTGAATTTCAGGCCATTTCGAGATTGTTTTGTCTTTGTTTCAATCCTGGTACGTCAAAGGTTAGATTTGCGTCCTGTTTTGGAGGTTCATTTCGGCCGCAAAGGGTTTGGGTACCTAGACATAAGAGAACGACCTATAAAAATATATTCGGTGTTGTCATCGTATTGGCATACTAAGTATCTAAATTCAGGCCATTTCGAGATCGTTTGGTCTGGGTTTCAATACCTGTACGTAAAAGGTTAGATTGGCATCATGTTTTGGAGGTTCATTTCGACCGCAAAGGGTTTGGGTACCTAAACATAAGAGAACGACCTATAAAATTATATTCGGTGTTGTCATCGTATTGGCATACTAAGTATTTAAATTGAGGCCATTTCGAGATCGTTTGGTTTGGGTTTCAATACCTGTACGTAAAAGGTTAGATTGGCATCTTGTTTTGAAGGTTCATTTCGGCCGCAAAGGGTTTGGGTACCTAGACATAAGAGGACGACCTAGAAATTCATATTCGGTGTTGTCATAGTATTGGAATACTAAATTTTGAATTTCAGGCCCTTTCGAGATCGTTTGGTCTGGGTTTCAATACTGGTACGTAAAAGGTTATATGGGCATCGTGTTTTGGAGGTTCATTTCGGCCGCAAATGGTTTGGGTACCTAAACATAAGAGAAAGACCTATAAATTGATATTCTGTGTTGTCATAGGATTGCAATACTAAATATAGAATTTGAGACCATTTGGAGATAGTTTTGAATGGGTTTCAATACTAGGACGTAAAAGGTTAGATTTGCGTCCTGTTTTGGAGTTTCATTTCGGCTGCAATGGGTTTGGGTACCTGGACATAAGAGAACGACCTATAAAATTATATTCGGTGTTGTCATCGTATTGGCATACTAAGTATTTATTTTCAGGCCATTTCGAGGTCGTTTGGTCTGGGTTTCAATACTTGTACGTAAAAGGTTACATTTGCGTCATGTTTTGGAGTTTCATTTCGGCTGCAAAGGGTTTGGGTACCTGGACATAAGAGAACCACCTATAAAATTATATTCGGTGTTGTCATCGTATTGGCATACTAAATATTGAATTTCAGGCCATTTCGAGATTGTTTTGTCTTTGTTTCAATCCTGGTACGTCAAAGGTTAGATTTGCGTCCTGTTTTGGAGGTTCATTTTGGCCGCAAAGGGTTTGGGTACCTAGACATAAGAGAACGACCTATAAAATTATATTCGGTGTTGTCATCGTATTGGCATACTAAGTATCTAAATTCAGGCCATTTCGAGATCGTTTGGTCTGGGTTTCAATACCTGTACGTAAAAGGTTAGATTGGCATCATGTTTTGGAGGATCATTTCGACCGCAAAGGGTTTGGGTACCTAGACATAAGAGAACGACCTATAAAATTATATTCGGTGTTGTCATCGTATTGGCATACTAAGTATTTAAATTGAGGCCATTTCGAGATCGTTTGGTTTGGGTTTCAATACCTGTACGTAAAAGGTTAGATTGGCATCTTGTTTTGAAGGTTCATTTCGGCCGCAAAGGGTTTGGGTACCTAGACATAAGAGGACGACCTAGAAATTCATATTCGGTGTTGTCATAGTATTGGAATACTAAATTTTGAATTTCAGGCCCTTTCGAGATCGTTTGGTCTGGGTTTCAATACTGGTACGTAAAAGGTTATATGGGCATCGTGTTTTGGAGGTTCATTTCGGCCGCAAATGGTTTGGGTACCTAAACATAAGAGAAAGACCTATAAATTGATATTCTGTGTTGTCATAGGATTGCAATACTAAATATAGAATTTGAGACCATTTGGAGATAGTTTTGTATGGGTTTCAATACTAGGACGTAAAAGGTTAGATTTGCGTCCTGTTTTGGAGTTTCATTTCGGCTGCAATGGGTTTGGGTACCTGGACATAAGAGAACGACCTATAAAATTATATTCGGTGTTGTCATCGTATTGGCATACTAAGTATTTATTTTCAGGCCATTTCGAGGTCGTTTGGTCTGGGTTTCAATACTTGTACGTAAAAGGTTACATTTGCGTCATGTTTTGGAGTTTCATTTCGGCTGCAAAGGGTTTGGGTTCCTGGACATAAGAGAACGACCTATAAAATTATATTCGGTGTTGTCATCGTATTGGCATACTAAATATTGAATTTCAGGCCATTTCGAGATTGTTTTGTCTTTGTTTCAATCCTGGTACGTCAAAGGTTAGATTTGCGTCCTGTTTTGGAGGTTCATTTCGGCCGCAAAGGGTTTGGGTACCTAGACATAAGAGAACGACCTATAAAATTATATTCGGTGTTGTCATCGTATTGGCATACTAAGTATCTAAATTCAGGCCATTTCGAGATCGTTTGGTCAGGGTTTCAATACCTGTACGTAAAAGGTTAGATTGGCATCATGTTTTGGAGGTTCATTTCGACCGCAAAGGGTTTGGGTACCTAGACATAAGAGAACGACCTATAAAATTATATTCGGTGTTGTCATCGTATTGGCATACTAAGTATTTAAATTGAGGCCATTTCGAGATCGTTTGGTTTGGGTTTCAATACCTGTACGTAAAAGGTTAGATTGGCATCTTGTTTTGAAGGTTCATTTCGGCCGCAAAGGGTTTGGGTACCTAGATATAAGAGGACGACCTAGAAATTCATATTCGGTGTTGTCATAGTATTGGAATACTAAATTTTGAATTTCAGGCCCTTTCGAGATCGTTTGGTCTGGGTTTCAATACTGGTACGTAAAAGGTTATATGGGCATCGTGTTTTGGAGGTTCATTTCGGCCGCAAATGGTTTGGGTACCTAGACATAAGAGAAAGACCTATAAATTGATATTCTGTGTTGTCATAGGATTGCAATACTAAATATTGAATTTGAGACCATTTGGAGATAGTTTTGTATGGGTTTCAATACTGGGACGTAAAAGGTTAGATTTGCGTCCTGTTTTGGAGTTTCATTTCGGCTGCAATGGGTTTGGGTACCTGGACATAAGAGAACGACCTATAAAATTATATTCGGTGTTGTCATCGTATTGGCATACTAAGTATTTATTTTCAGGCCATTTCGAGGTCGTTTGGTCTGGGTTTCAATACTTGTACGTAAAAGGTTACATTTGCGTCATCTTTTGGAGTTTCATTTCGGATGCAAAGGGTTTGGGTACCTGGACATAAGAGAACAACCTATAAACTTATATTCGGCGTTGTCATCGTATTGGCATACTAAGTATTTATTTTCAGGCCATTTCGAGATCGTTTGGTCTGGGTTTCAATACTTGTACGTAAAAGGTTAGATTGGCATCATGTTTTGGAGGTTCATTTCGGCCACAAAGGGTTTGGGTACCTAGACATAAGAGGACGACCTAGAAATTGATATTCGGTGTTGTCATAGTATTGGAATACTAAATTTTGAATTTCAGGCCATTTCGAGATCGTTTGGTCTGGGTTTCAATACTGGTACGTAAAAGGTTATATGGGCATCGTGTTTTGGAGGTTCATTTCGGCCGCAAATGGTTTGGGTACCTAGACATAAGAGAAAGACCTATAAATTGATATTCTGTGTTGTCATAGGATTGCAATACTAAATATTGAATTTGAGACCATTTTGAGATAGTTTTGTATGGGTTTCAATACTGGGACGTAAAAGGTTAGATTTGCGTCCTGTTTTGGAGGTTCATTTCGGCCGCAAAGGGTTTGGGTACCTAGACATAAGAGAACGACTTATAAAATTATATTCGGTGTTGTCATCGTATTGGCATACTAAGTATCTAAATTCAGGCCATTTCGAGATCGTTTGGTCTGGATTTCAATACTGGGACGTAAAAGGTTAGATTGGCATCCTGTTTTGGAGGTTCATTTCGGCCGCAAAGGGTTTGGGTACCTAGACATAAGAGAACGACCTATAAAATTATATTCGGTGTTGTCATCGTATTGAAATACTAAATATTGAATTTCAGGCCATTTCGAGGTCGTTTGGTCTTTGTTTCCATACTTGAACGTAAAAGGTTACATTTGCGTCATGTTTTGGAGTTTCATTTCGGCTGCAATGGGTTTGGGTACCTGGACATAAGAGAACGACATAGAAATTGATATTCGGTGTTGTCATAGTATTGGAATACTAAATTTTGAATTTCAGGCCATTTTGAGGTCGTTTGGTCTGGGTTTGAATACTTGTACGTAAAAGGTTACATTTGCGTCATGTTTTGGAGTTTCATTTCGGCTGCAAAGGGTTTGGGTACCTGGACATAAGAGAACGACCTAGAAATTGATATTCGGTGTTGTCATAGTATTGGAATACTAAATTTTGAATTTCAGGCCATTTCGAGATCGTTTGGTCTGGGTTTCAATACTTGAACGTAAAAGGTTACATGGGCGTCATGTTTTGGAGTTTCATTTCGGCTGCAAAGGGTTTGGGTACCTGGACATAAGAGAACGACCTAGAAATTGATATTCGGTGTTGTTATAGTATTGGAATACTAAATTTTGAATTTCAGGCCATTTCGAGATCGTTTGGTCTGTGTTTCAATACTGGTACGTAAAAGGTTATATGGGCATCATGTTTTGGAGGTTCATTTCGGCCGCAAAGGGTTTGAGTACCTAGACATAAGAGAAAGACCTATAAATTGATATTCTGTGTTGTCATAGGATTGCAATACTACATATAGAATTTTAGACCATTTGCAGATAGTTTTGTCTGGGTTTCAATACCGGGACGCAAAAGGTTAGATTTGCGTCCTGTTTTGGAGGTTCATTTCGGCTGCAAAGGGTTTGGGTACCTAGACATAAGAGAACGACCTATAAAATTATATTCGGTGTTGTCATCGTATTGGCATACTAAGTATCTAAATTCAGGCCATTTCGAGATCATTTGGTCTGGGTTTCAATACTTGTACGTAAAAGGTTAGATTGGCATCATGTTTTGGAGGTTCATTTCGGCCGCAAAGGGTTTGGGTACCTAGACATAAGAGGAGGACCTAGAAATTGATATTGCATGTTGTCATAGGATTGCAATACTAAATATTGAATTTGAGACCATTTGGAGATTGTTTTGTCTTGGTTTCAATACTGGTACGTAAAAGGTTTGATTTGCATCCTGTTTTGGAGGTTCAGTATGGCCGCAAAGGGTTTGGGTACCTAGACATAGAGAACGACCTAAAAATTCATATTCGGTGTTGTGATAGTATTGGAATACTAAATATTGAATTTAAGGCCATTTCGAGATTGTTTTGTCTTCGTTTCAATCCTGGTACGTCAATGGTTAGATTTGCGTCCTGTTTTGGAGGTTCAATACGGCGCAAATGGTTTGGGTACCTAGACATAAGAGAACGACCTGTAAATTGACATTCGGTGTTGTCATCGTATTGGAATACTAAATATTGAATTTCAGGCCATTTCGAGATCGTTTATTCTGGGTTTCCATCCTTGTACTTAAAAGGTTAGATTTGCGTCTTGTTTTGGAGTTTCATTTCGGCCGCAAAGGGTTTGGGTACCTAGACAGAAGAGAACGACCTACAACATTATATTCGGTGTTTTCATCATATGGGCATACTAAGTATTTATTTTCAGGCCATTCCGAGGTCGTTTGGTCTGGGTTTGAATACTTGTACGTAAAAGGTTACATTTGCGTCATGTTTTGGAGTTTCATTTCGGCTGCAATGGGTTTGGGTACCTGGACATAAGAGAACGACCTATAAAATTATATTCGGTGTTGTCATCGTATTGGCATACTAAGTATTTATTTTCAGGCCATTTCGAGGTCGTTTGGTCTGGGTTTGAATACTTGTACGTAAAAGGTTACATTTGCGTCATGTTTTGGAGTTTCATTTCGGCGGCAAAGGGTTTGGGTACCTGGACATAAGAGAACGACCTAGAAATTGATATTCGGTGTTGTCATAGTATTGGAATACTAAATTTTTAATTTCAAGCAATTTCGAGATCGTTTGGTCTGGGTTTCAATACTTGTACGTAAAAGGTTACATGGGCGTCATGTTTTGGAGTTTGATTTCGGCTGCAAAGGGTTTGGGTACCTGGACATAAGAGAACGACCTAGAAATTGATATTCGGTGTTGTCATAGTATTGGAATACTAAATTTTGAATTTCAGGCCATTTCGAGATCGTTTGGTCTGGGTTTCAATACTGGTACGTAAAAGGTTATATGGGCATCTTGTTTTGGAGGTTCATTTCGGCCGCAAAGGGTTTGGGTACCTAGACATAAGAGAAAGACCTATAAATTGATATTCGGTGTTGTCATAGGATTGCAATACTAAACATAGAATTTTAGACCATTTGGAGATAGTTTTGTCTTGGTTTCAATACTGGGATGTAAAAGGTTAGATTTGCGTCCTGTTTTGGAGGTTCATTTCGGCCGCAAAGGGTTTGGGTACCTAGACATAAGAGAACGACCTCTAAAATTATATTCGGTGTTGTCATCGTATTGGCATACTAAGTATCTAAATTCAGGCCATTTCGAGATCGTTTGGTCTGGGTTTCAATACTGGTACGTAAAAGGTTATATGGGCATCATGTTTTGGAGGTTCATTTCGGCCGCAAAGGGTTTGGGTACCTAGACATAAGAGAAAGACCTATAAATTGATATTCGATGTTGTCATAGGATTGCAATACTAAATATAGAATTTTAGACCATTTGGAGATAGTTTTGTCTGGGTTTCAATACTGGGACGTAAAAGGTTAGATTTGCGTCCTGTTTTGGAGGTTAATTTCGGCCGCAAAGGGTTTGGGTACCTAGACATAAGAGAACGACCTCTAAAATTATATTCGGTGTTGTCATCGTATTGGCATACTAAGTATCTAAATTAAGGCCATTTCGAGGTCATTTGGTCTGGGTTTGAATACTTGTACGTAAAAGGTTACATTTGCGTCATGTTTTGGAGTTTCATTTCGGCTGCAATGGGTTTGGGTACCTGGACATAAGAGAACGACCTATAAAATTATATTCGGTGTTGTCATCGTATTGGCATACTAAGTAAATTTCGAGGTCATTTTCAGGCCATTTCGAGGTCGTTTGGTCTGGGTTTGAATACTTGTACGTAAAAGGTTACATTTGCGTCATGTTTTGGAGTTTCATTTCGGCTGCAAAGGGTTTGGGTACCTGGACATAAGAGAACGACCTAGAAATTGATATTCAGTGTTGTCATAGTATTGGAATACTAAATTTTTAATTTCAGGCCATTTCGAGATCGTTTGGTCTGGTTTTCAAAACTGGCACGTAAAAGGTTTTATGGGCATGATGTTTTGGAGGTTCATTTCGGCCGCAAAGGATTTGGGTACCCAGACATAAGAGAAAGACCTATAAATTGATATTCTGTGTTGTCATAGGATTGCAATACTAAATATTGAATTTGAGACCATTTGGAGATAGTTTTGTCTGGGTTTCAATACTGGGACGTAAAAGGTTAGATTTGTGTTCTGTTTTGGAGGTTTATTTCGGCCGCAAAGGGTTTGGGTACCTAGACATAAGAGCACGACCTATAAAATTATATTCGGTGTTGTCATCGTATTGGCATACTAAGTATCTAAATTCAGGCCATTTCGAGATCGTTTGGTCTGGGTTTCAATACTTGCACGTAAAAGGTTAAATTGGCATCATGTTTTGGAGGTTCATTTCGGCCGCAAAGGGTTTGGGTACCTAGACATAAGAGGACGACCTAGAAATTGATATTGCATGTTGTCATAGGATTGCAATACTAAATATTGAATTTGAGACCATTTGGAGATTGTTTTGTCTGGGTTTCAATACTGGTACGTAAAAGGTTAGATTTGCATCCTGTTTTGGAGGTTCAGTATGGCCGCAAAGGATTTGGGTACCTAGACATAGAGAACGACCTAGAAATTCATATTCGGTGTTGTCATAGTATTGGAATACTAAATATTGAATTTAAGGCCATTTCGAGATTGTTTTGTCTTCGTTTCAATCCTGGTACGTCAAAGATTAGATTTGCGTCCTGTTTTGGAGGTTCATTTCGGCCGCAAAGGGTTTGGGTACCTAGACATAAGAGAACGACCTATAAAATTATATTCGGTGTTGTCATCGTATTGGCATACTAAGTATCTAAATTCAGGCCATTTCGAGATCGTTTGGTCTGGGTTTCAATACCTGTACGTAAAAGGTTAGATTGGCATCATGTTTTGGAGGTTCATTTCGACCGCAAAGGGTTTGGGTACCTAGACATAAGAGAACGACCTATAAAATTATATTCGGTGTTGTCATCGTATTGGCATACTAAGTATTTATTTTCAGGCCATTTCGAGGTGGTTTGGTCTGGGTTTGAATACTTGTACGTAAAAGGTTACATTTGCGTCATGTTTTGGAGTTTCATTTCGGCTTCAAAGGGTTTGGGTACCTGGACATAAGAGAACGACCTAGAAATTGATATTCGGTGTTGTCATAGTATTGGAATACTAAATTTTTAATTTCAGGCCATTTCGAGATCGTTTGGTCTGGGTTTGAATACTTGTACGTAAAAGGTTACATGGGCGTCATGTTTTGAAGTTTCATTTTGGCTGCAAAGGGTTTGGGTACCTGGACATAAGAGAACGAACTAGAAATTGATATTCGGTGTTGTCATAGTATTGGAATACTAAATTTTGAATTTCAGGCCATTTCGAGATTGTTTTGTCTTCGTTTCAATCCTGGTACGTCAAAGGTTAGATTTGCGTCATGTTTTGGAGGTTCATTTCAGCCGCAAAGGGTTTGGGTACCTAGACATAAGAGAACGACCTATAAAATTATATTCGGTGTTGTCATCGTATTGGCATACTAAGTATCTAAATTCAGGCCATTTCGAGATCGTTTGGTCTGGGTTTCAATACTTGTACGTAAAAGGTTAGATTGGCATCATGTTTTGGAGGTTCATTTCGGCCGCAAAGGGTTTGGGTACCTAGACATAAGAGGATGACCTAGAAATTGATATTGCATGTTGTCATAGGATTGCAATACTAAATATTGAATTTGAGACCATTTGGAGATTGTTTTGTCTTGGTTTCAATACTGGTACGTAAAAAGGTTTGATTTGCATCCTGTTTTGGAGGTTCAGTATGGCCGCAAAGGGTTTGGGTTCCTAGACATAGAGAACGACCTAAAAATTCATATTCGGTGTTGTGATAGTATTGGAATACTAAATATTGAATTTAAGGCCATTTCGAGATTGTTATGTCTTTGTTTCAATTCTGGTACGTCAAAGGTCAGATTTGCGTCCTGTTTTGGAGGTTCAATACGGCGCAAATGGTTTGGGTACCTAGACATAAGAGAACGACCTGTAAATTGATATTCGGTGTTGTCAGCGTATTGGAATACTAAATATTGAATTTCAGGCCATTTCGAGATCGTTTAGTCTGGGTTTCCATCCTTGTACTTAAAAGGTTAGATTTGCGTCATGTTTTGGAGTTTCATTTCGGCCGCAAAGGGTTTGGGTACCTAGACAGAAGAGAACGACCTATAAAATTATATTTGGTGTTGTCATCGTATTGTCAAAAAAACCTCTCCCTCTCCTCGCTCTCTCTCCCTCTCTCTCTCTAATCTGTATTGTCTTTGATCTCCTTGGTTCACCGTTGGATCGTCACCATTTTTGAGTATGTTGTTCTTCACAACATGCTCTACATCTTGACCGAACGGATCATCATTTCAATCAATGAATTGTGAGATACGGGACTTGTAATTCTGGGGTTGTCGGAGCTCGATCTCTTTTGTTCACCGTTGGATCGTCACCATATTTGAGTATGTTCTCCATCAGAACATGCTCTACATCTTGACCGAAGGGATCATCTTTTCAATCAATGAACTGAGAGATACTGCCCTCGTAATTCTTTGAGATAAGGTGAGTAGCTGCATCTTTTTCAGTGGGTTTTCTTTGTGGACTTCTAATACCAGCTATAAACATGATAATCTCTCATTAGAGCTTTGCTATCTCTACTAAATGTCTATTGCCATAATGTCTTCATGTTCTGGTGTGGAATCTGTTCCATTGGTTAGCTGTAACGTTAAACAACAAAATGAAGTTAAGTCTGGACACAATTGAATACAACTCTTTTGGAAGTTCATTTGCTTGCTGGTTAGAGAGTGGTGTTGTCGAAGCTCGATCTCCTTTGTTCACCGTTGGATCGTCACCATCTTTTAGTATGTTGTTTTTCTGAACCTGCTATATATCTTGACCGAACGGATCGTTGTTCCAATCAAAGTTCTGGTAGATACGGGACTCACAATTCTGTACCATAATGTCTTTGTGTTCTGCTATCGAATCTGTTCCAATGGTTAGCTCTGACATTGAACAACAAAATGCAGTTAAATCTGGACATACCTTACAATTAGAGCTCCATGATATGCTAATTAGTCACGACATGTTGAGTTCTAAAGTTGATGAGTTGAAGGTTGGGTCTAAGCAACAAGAACAGCTAAACCTTAGCCCCAAATTGAATTTTTTAAATGCTTTGAAGGGTTCTAATGTTGATGACAATAAGGGTAGGATGTCCCTTGATATGAATCCAGTCCGTAACTTGCATTTTGCTCCCCCCGCAATAACTAATGGTCGTGTGACAGTAGCTCCTCCACTTGATGTGTTTGAGGATGGCTGTGAACTTTGGAAATCCACTCTAGTTGGTCATTTCGTGGGTCAGAAATTACCCTATCCTGTTGTTAATTCTATTGCCAAAAGAATATGGGGCTCCCACGGTCTATCCGATGTTTTATCTTCTGATAATGGTTTCTTTCTCTTCACTTTTGATTCTGTCGATCGCGCCACTAATGTTCTGGAGAGAGCCCCGTGGCACATGGCCAACAGACCTTTGGTGCTTAAACGTTGGCATCCGAACATGCAATTTTTGAAAGATGATCTGGATAGAGTTCCGGTATGGGTTAAGCTCTATAATGTTCCTCTCGAGTATTGGACTGTTAAGGGGTTGAGTTGTGTAGCGAGTGCTATTGGGGTTCCCCTTCATGCTGACCTCACTACATTATTGCGTAAAAGGCTTAGCTACGCAAGAGTTTGCGTTGAGATAGAAGCTTCGAAAACGCTGGTGAAGGAATACGACCTTCGCTGTCCAAATGGGTTATTCATAACAATTTCAGCGGATTATGAATGGATACCTTCAAGGTGCAATAATTGCAATGTCTTTGGACATACCACAGCGATATGTGCTACCAGTAAAGTTGATGATCGTACAATGGGGGCAGATGGAAAAAGGAAAATAGGAGTTGTGAACTCTAAACCTGCAGATAATAAGCAGAATCAGCTTCAATGGCAGGTAGTTGGTAAACGAAATAAGGGTGTTACGATTGGTGAGAATGATTGTTTGGCATCTAAAGAGCTTAATTGTAATGAGAATGGTTCTGTAGCATCTGCTTTACATATTGCTGATTGTCATACGAATGAAACTGCGACATCAGATGTGCCCAATGCTGGTTGTTATGAAGATGGAAATCCTACCTCTCCTCTTGTTTTGAAGAGTTTACGAGCAGACATGGTGCCGGAGGAAGGGGCTGCATGTACTTCTTTAGATCAAAGTTTAACCATCTGTAATACAATTGCTTATGCAACCATGAACCCTGTTAGTCATGAGGTGAATGTTGATATTGGAGCTATGGGAGCTGATACAGGTAAGGAAGACGAGGATAAGGAGTCGACGTCACTGATCCCAACAAGTCCGCAAAGTCCGATTTCTTCTGACGGGGAAACTTTTATTAATCAGTTAGCTAGCAAGGCTAGAGACTCTCTAGAGAAAAAGAAAACGGGTTCTCCAGGCTTTTCAAAGAAGAGTAAGAAATCTGGCTCCTCGAGGGGGGGCAAGTCAAGGTAATCAGTGTGTTGCTGTTTGGTACTCCTCTCTAATTCCCTATGATTATTGGATGTTGGAATGTTAGAGGTTTGAATGATCCCATAAAGCATTCAGAACTGCGTCAGCTCATCCATCAAGAGAGGATGGTTTTTTTTGGTTTGGTTGAAACTCGGGTTAGAGACAGGAATAAAGATAATGTTTCGCAACTTCTTCTACGTAATTGGTCATTCTTGTATAATTATGATTTCTCTTGTCGTGGTCGTATTTGGGTTTGTTGGAATGCTGATTTGGTGAAGGTGGATGTTCTGGGAATGTCAGACCAGGCTATCCATGTTTCTGTCATGATATTAGCTACCAATATCTGTTTTAATGCTTCAATCATTTACGGAGACAATAATGCATCCTTACGTGAGGCTTTATGGTCTGATATTGTGAGTCGTAGTGATGGATGGGAGTCAACCCCATGGATTCTTATGGGCGACTTTAATGCTATCCGCAACCAGTCAGAGAGGTTAGGAGGGTCTTCTACGTGGGCTGGTCATATGGACAGATTGGAAACATGTATACGTGAAGCGAAAGTGGATGATCTTCGGTATTCAGGTATGCATTATACTTGGACGAACCAATGTCCTGAGAATATGATTATGCGGAAACTAGATAGAGTGCTTGTGAATGAGAAGTGGAATATGCACTTCCCATTGTCGGAAGCGAGATTCTTGCCTGCTGGTATGTCGGATCATTCTCCCATGGTGGTAAAAGTCACTGGTAATGTTCAGAACATAAAGAAACCATTCAGATTCTTCGATATGTGGATGGATCATGACGAGTTCATGCCCTTGGTGAAGAAAGTATGGGATCAGCATTCGGGAGGTTGTCCAATGTATCAGTTGTGTTGCAAACTAAGGAAGCTAAAGCAGGAACTTAAACATTTCAATAAGACTCACTTCTCCAATATTTCCGATAGAGTCAAAGATGCAAAAGATCACATGGATAAGGCTCAACAAGCTCTGCATACAGCGCCTCAGAATCCAACATTGCGTATGCGAGAAAGAGATGCTGTTCGTAACTATGCTTCTACTGTCAGGGCGGAAGAGAGTTTTTTCAAACAAAAGGCAAGGATGCAATGGCTTAGCTTGGGGGATCAGAATACTAGCTACTTCCACGAATCAGTAAATGGAAGACAGAATAGAAATAAGCTTCTCTCCATTACAAGGGAGGATGGGGAAGTCGTTGAAGGACACGAGGCAGTCAAATCAGAAGTAATTGCATACTTCCAGCGTGTGTTGGGAGTGAATCAGATGCCTAGGGTCTTGAACGAGGAAGTAATGCAATCGGCAATTAACTGCAAACTGTCTTCGACTCAACAGCATGAACTAGCACAAGAAGTAACAAGGGAGGAGATTAAGAATGCTATGTTTAGTTTGAAAAACAACAAAGCCCCTGGCCCGGATGGCTTCAACGCAGGTTTCTTCAAAAGAATGTGGCATATAGTGGGGGAAGATGTAATCAAAGCTGTTAGCTCCTTCTTTCAGACTCGTAGAATGCTTAAAGAAATGAATGCTACATCCATTTCCCTTATCCCTAAAGTTGCTAATCCTACGAGGTTGACAGATTTTCGTCCTATATCTTGCTGCAATACAGTATACAAATGCATCGCGAAGATTCTAGCTGGGAGAATGAAAGTTGTTTTGCCGTCCTTAGTAGGTCCGTATCAGACAGCTTTTATCTCTGGACGGAGAATCAGCGACAATATTCTTTTGTCTCAGGAGCTAATGAAAGGCTATCATAAATCTACGGGTCCGGCTCGTTGTGCTATGAAAGTAGATCTGATGAAGGCTTATGACTTGGTTCGGTGGGATTTCGTTGATGCTACGTTAATAAAAATGGGATTCCCTAGAACAGTGGTTGATTGGATCATGGTGTGTGTTACATCGTGTCAATTCTCAATCAACATCAACGGTGAACTTGCAGGTTACTTTAATGGGGGTAGAGGGCTGAGACAAGGTGATCCATTATCTCCATATTTGTTTGTCCTTTGCATGGAAATCCTGTCAGGGCTGTTCTGCAATATGAGTGCCAATGAAAACTTCAAGTTCCACTGGAGATGCAAGAAGGACAGAATTTCTCATCTTTGCTTTGCCGACGACTTGATGATATTCAGCAAAGGGGATGTACACTCAGTTCGTATGATCAAAAATGCACTCATAGAGTTTCAAGATCTATCAGGTCTATATCCAAATCCAAACAAAAGTGACATCTTCTTGAGCGGTGTGTTAGGTGCTGAGAGGGAACAGATTATCAGTATTCTTGGGTTTAGAGAGGGGGAGCTTCCTATGAAATATTTGGGAGTGCCTCTTATCTCGTCCAGACTAAAGGCTGTTGATTGTAAGGGCCTCGTGGATCGAATTACCGCTAAAGTACGACATTGGACCTGCAGAACACTCTCTTTCGCTGGGCGAGTACAACTGATTAACTCAGTTTTATTCTCCATCCAGGTCTATTGGGCATCTCTATTCCTATTACCTGGGCAAGTAGTGAAAAACGTTGAGCAAATTATGAGATCATTTCTTTGGTCAGGTTCAGATATGAGCACTACTAGGGCTAAAGTGGCTTGGGATCAGGTATGTCTTCCAAGAAAGGAGGGGGGGCTAGGCATAAAAAGGATAACAGAATGGAACAAGATTGCCTTGTTGAAACACATTTGGAACTTGTGCAATGACTCGGATGGCTCAATCTGGTCTACTTGGATCAGATCCAATCTCTTGCGAGGTAGGAATTTCTGGACAATCAAGGCGCCAGCAAGCTGCTCTTGGGCTTGGGGAAAGATTCTAAAGCTCAGATCCTTAGCATGGCCGAAGATGAAGCACATTATCGGAGATGGAATGACAACCTCTCTATGGTTTGACAATTGGCATCCTCACAGCCCGCTCGCTGATACTTACGGTGAACGATTCATCTATGATTCAGGTATGGAACACAATGCGAGAGTGAACGTGCTGATTAATAACTTAGAATGGAGAATTCCTATCACTCATGCTATTGGCTGGCACCCCATTATAGAAGCTATTCCTTCCACATCTACTCCTAAGAGGCAAAAGGATGAGATTGTTTGGTTGGATTCGCCAAATCAGAGTTTCTCGGTCAAAGTAGCTTGGGAACAACTAAGAATTCATCATCAGATGGTTGATTGGCATGACATCGTGTGGTTCAAGAATGCTGTCCCAAGACATGCATTTCTTCTTTGGGTGGCTATCCAACGGAAACTCTCAACGCAGGATAGACTTCATCGGTTTGGTATTCATGGTCCCAATAGGTGCTCACTTTGTCTCCGCAATAATGAAGATCACAACCACTTGTTCTTTGAATGCCCCTTTACGAAAGCATTATGGTGGAATGTTTGTGACAGATGCGACATTCCAAGAATGACAAAAAGCTTGGATGAATGGATTCGATTGGCCACTGTCTCTTGGCATGGCAAAAGTTTCGTCAACTTTTCTCGTAAACTGGGTTTCGCAGCTACAGTGTATTGTATCTGGCAAGAACGGAACGCAAGGATCTTTGCAGATGTGTCTAAAGCTTCAAATTTGGTTTTTGATCAAATCGAATGTCTCATTCGCGATAAGCTTGTTTTGATGAGGAATGTTCAACAAACAGATGAAAACATAAGGATCCAAAGACTTTGGAGGGTCAATAACATGGACTCTTAATTTGATGCTTAGCTGGTTGTTTTTGTACCCCTAGCATATCTAGTTGGTCTGAGTTTTTGTTTTGTTATGTGGCTAGCCTTTAGCCATTTGTTGGTTTTCGTTTCTGTTCACATTGTAAATCTTGGGTATGCCCATTATATTCTTTGTATCATTTTCTTTTAATACATAAGTCAGCTTACCAAAAAAAAAAAGATAGTATTGGAATACTAAATATTGAATTTGAGACCATTCGGAGATTGTTTTGTCTGGGTTTCAATACTGGGACGTCAAAGGTTAGATTTGCGTCCTGTTTTGGAGGTTCATTTCGGCCGCAAAGGGTTTGGGTACCTAGACATAAGAGAACAACCAATAAAATTATATTCGGTGTTGTCATCGTATTGGCATACTAAGTATTTAAATTCAGGCCATTTCGAGATTGTTTTGTCTTCGTTTCAATCCTGGTACGTCAAAGGTTAGATTTAAGCCCTGTTTTGGAGGTTCAATACGACGCAAATGGTTTGGGTACCTAGACATAAGAGAACGACCTATAAAATTATATTCGGTGTTGTCATCGTATTGGCATACTAAGTATTTAAATTCAGGCCATTTCGAGATCGTTTGGTCTGGGTTTCAATACTTGTACGTAAAAGGTTAGATTGGCATCATGTTTTGGAGGTTCATTTCGGCGGCAAAGGGTTTGGGTACCTAGACATAAGAGGATGGCATGTTGTTGAAAATAATAGTTTAGTTCCCAACTTTCCCCATAAGGTCTTCCAAAAGTAACTAAGGAACTTAACATCACGATCCGACACTATACTTTTAGGAATGCCATGCAAACGTACAATCTCTCTAAAGAACAAGTCTGCGATATGAGATGCATCATCTGTTTTATGGCATGCAATGAAATGCGCCATTTTAGAAAACCTATCAACCACAACAAAGATAGAGTCTCTACCTTTCTTTGACCTAGGTAAACCTAAAACAAAGTCCATAGAGATATCTACCCAAGGTTTAGTAGGCACAGGTAGTGGTGTATATAGTCCATGCGGTTGTACTCTAGATTTTGCCTTTCTACAAGCAATGCACTGTTCACAAATTCGTTGCACATCTCTTTTCATCTTTGGCCAATAGAAATGCTCATGCAATACATCCAAGGTTTTTTCAACCCCAAAGTGACCCATTAAACCACCCCCTTGTGCTTCACGAACAAGCAATTCACGAAAAGAACTAGCAGGAACACACAATCTATTCTCTTTGAACAAATAACCATCCATCAAATAAAACTTACCGAAAGCTGAATGTCCACATGCATTATAAATCTCAGCAAAGTCAGAATCATTATTATTGTTACCCAATTTTCGACCCACCTTTTTAATAATTTTTTTGAAAAAATCCAAAAATAGTGAAAAACAAAAAAAATCCAAAAAAATATGTTTTTAATATATTTTGCATCGTTTTTAGCATTTTTAAAATAGGTTTTTCGAACGCGTTCGAATTTTCACGCGTCATTTTTAAAATCATTGTTTTTTTCTCATAGAATCGACGTTGATATTGCTCGTTTTTAAAAATACAAGAAAACAACAAGAAAAAATAAATTGAGGGACCAATTTGGAGGCTTGAACAAACTTTTACCTATAAATATGGGTTGAAAACTCAAAGGAAAAGGGGGGGGGGGTCATTTGGTAATTTTGGAGAGAGAGAACACAAAACAGAAACCCTAAAGCTGAACATTCTTCCTCTCCCTCACGAAAAAAAAAGCTACCGGCCGCCCCCCACCTTTTTTTTTTTTCTCTTCAGCCAACCGAACACCCCATCCTCCCTGAAGACAAACTCTCGGCCAAAACCAGGGGTGACCCTTTATCAGTATTTTTTCCCTTTTTCTTACTCACCCGGGGGCGCCCCCTCCCCCCTCTTTCAAGAATTTTTTTGCTTCTTCCATTTTCCCCGGACGATCCCACTGCCAGCCTCTTCTCCGGCGCCGCCCCCCTCACAAAGCAATCACAGTCGCCTTCCTTCTCCTCCACAGAAACCGAACAGCCCCTCTCTATTTTCGCTCATTTTCTCGACAGACCCGACCCAGCCTCCTCTCCTTCTGCCGACCTCCAGCAGCGGCAACTTCTGCTCACAGCCGATGGACCAAGTTCCTCTCCACCGACCAGGGAACGGGCAGGGCTGTTCCCATCGCCTCAGACCCACGGTCTCCTTCTCCGGCCAGCAGCAGCGGCTCCTTCCCCATCAACGGTGTCAGTTTTCCCCTTCGATCTCTTCCACAACAACCGGCCGGCAGCAGATCTCATTGCCTCCCACAGCAACCCAGACACGGCGGACTACACAGAAGCCGCCGACCGTGCAACCACTCTGCAGCAGATCGTCCACCGGGGAAGAAGAACCGAACAACCGACAGAAAGAAAAAATAAATTAAAAGCAGATCTAAAACTAAAAAACTAAAATCAACTGCTTGCTGTGTTTGGGGTTTGCTTCGCAGGTCACCGCCGGCGAGGAAAAGAAAAGGGGAAGAAGTCGACCCGGCCCCCCCTGTTGCTGGTTTTCTTCTATGGCGGCGCGTGAACCCACGTGCCGCCAGTGGCGGGGGCGCGTGGAGCAGACGCGCCGCCACTGTCTTGCCGTTCCTTAAGTGTGCCTGACACTGTTCCGGAGGTGCAGAAGTGGTTTCTAGATTGTTTAGGGGCTGTTTTGTAATTTAAAATTTGTTTGATGTATTTTTTTTTATTTGGTTTTGAATTTTTTTTATTTGTATTATGTAAATGTGGATGTAAAAGAAAAAAAAAGAAAGAGAAAGTGATAATAAAAAAGAAAAAGAAAAAGAAAAAAGAAATGTTTGTCTGTGCTTGTATTTTTTTATGTATGTTATTGAATAAAAAAAATGAATTTAATTTATATGCACAAATATCTAAAGGACAGATAAAAATCATGTTGTATTTTCCATAAAAATGTAGAACATGTATCTACATATATTCTGGGAACTAATAACTGATTTATCAAAGCCTAAGAATTGAGCTAAAATTTTATTTTTAAAATCACATCAAATCCACGAAGCTTGAAAGTGAATGTGGTGTGTATTTTGTTTATGAATGATTTTTTTTTATTATTATAATAAAATTGCAAGAATAAAGAAGAATTTAATATTCTGATTTGTTCACGGATAAAGAATTATGAACTTACACGTAAGTTGTATTTTCTAAAATTCGATGAATGAATCAAATTTTAAAACTTTTTTGACATATCAAATCTACGAAGCAGCTTACCTTAGGTAGGGTGCGTTAGGGGTGCTAATACCTTCCCTAACCACAACCAGTCCCTTACCCGCGATCTCTGACAAGACCAAGAACATCAGGTTTCCTAGTAGCCCTCAATGAATTACTAGGTGGCGACTCCAACGAACAAATTCAAGGCCAACGCAACATACGAGAAAAGTCGCCAGCCGATGCCGCGCGCGGATATTTTTCGACGTGCGACAATTATCATACAATTCCTTTACATATTCAAAACCTAACAATCTAGTATTCATGGTGTGTAAAAGAACATACCTGCGCGAGAGTGCATCAGCTACGATGTTCTCTTTCCCTTGCTTATACTTGATTACGTAAGGAAAAGTTTCAATGAATTCAACCCATTTTGCATGCCTCCTATTCAACTTACCTTGTCCTTTGAGATGTTTCAAGGACTCATGATCCGAATGGATTACGAACTCTTTTGGCCACAAGTAATGCTGCCATGTCTAAAGTTCTCTTACCAATGCATAGAGTTCTTTGTCGTAAGTGGGATAGTTCAAGGTCGCTCCACTTAACTTCTCAATAAAATACGCAATAGGTCTCCGATCTTGCATCAAAACAGAACCAATTCCTATTCCAGACGCATCACATTCTATTTCAAATGCTTTCGAAAAGTCAGGTAAAGCCAAAACAGGTGCAGAACATAATTTCTCTTTCAAAAGAACAAATGCCAATTCTTGTTCCTCCCCCCATTTAAACCCAACTGATTTTTTAACAACTTCATTCAAAGGCGCAACTATTGTACTAAAATCTTGCACAAAACGCCTGTAAAAACTAGCTAACCTAGGAAAACTCCTTGATGCGAACCTTGTGATCACGTGGTCACGCAACCCACACGCAAAGACACCAATTCCCGGAAAGCCAAGTAAATCAGGTTTGATAGGAGTGTGACACAAAGATAACTTGTACCTAGACACCAGCACTATTGGAAACGTAAACCCCCACCCAACGAATATTGATTCGCGAACGAGAAGTATAAGGATGACGCCACGAAGCCAGTTGTTCTTCGATAAGTCGTTTTCAGTTCTTTAGAGAACCAAGGAAGGGAGATTATCCCACCAACACACAACAAGTGCAGCAAAGAAGTTTATTGATATGAAAATTGCGTAACCTTACATGTTTGGTTATGCCTCTATTTATACTGACTCTAGACTTAAAGAAACCCTAATGGACCCCCTTAGGTGGACTTATATGAAGCCCACTTACAATTGACCCAAATAAGTAATAATAACCCAAAAACTAAGAACAAAATAATAAAAATAATAAAAATCCGAAAATTACCATCCTAAATATGCTAGAATCAAATTTGTGTTGCTGCCCCCTTTCCTTTGATGTCCTTGATTAGCTTGGATAAATTTTCTCCTTTGTTGCTGATTTAATTACTTTCCTTCATATGTTAGGAAAAGCATTAAATAGTCCTCCCCTCTTTAGGAGGAAGATATGGCCAACTTCCTTACTTAATTAGGAGAATAATAAATTGCTGGCTTTTTATCCTTGTAGCATTAGGAAACAAAACAAGCCTAACAAGGGTGGTATTGGGCTGGACATATCAACCCCTTATTGGCTTTGGTCGCATACACACGATTCCTCTTTTCAATCTGTTGCCGCACACTCTAATGGAGTGTTTTCACCACCTGTGCTTTACGATTACCATCCAAACTAACCCTTTCATCAACAGACAAAGGAATCAAATCCATTGAAGTTAAAGGGTTAAATCCATACACAATTTCAAATGGTGAAAATTCAGTAGTAGAGTGCACACTACGATTATATGCAAACTCTATAAATGGCAAACAATCTTCCCAATTCTTTAAGTTCTTTTGAATGACAGCACGCAGAAGTTGTGTTAAGGTCCTATTAACTACTTCGGTTTGTCCATCTGTTTGGGGGTGACAAGTAGTTGAAAACAACAGTTTAGTACCCAATTTTCCCCATAACACCTTCCAAAAATAGCTAAGGAACTTAACATCTCTATCAGAAACAATGCTCTTAGGGACCCCGTGAAGTCGTACTATCTCCCTAAAGAACAAATCAGCAATGTTAGTGGCATCATCGGTTTTATGACATGCAATAAAGTGTGACATCTTTGAAAACCTATACAAAGATTGAATCCCTACCCCGTTTTGACCTAGGTAAACCTAAGACGAATCCATCGAAATGTCTACCCATGGTTCCTTAGGTACAGGCAAAGGGGTATACAAGCCATGTGGTTGAGTCCTAGACTTTGCTTTCCTACAAGTTATGCATTTAGCACATATGCGCTGCACATCTTTTTTCATTTTAGGCCAATAAAAATGCTCATGCAACACATCCAAAGTCTTAACAACACCAAAATGCCCCATCAACCCGCCCCCATGTGCTTCACGTACAAGCAATTCACGCATAGAACTTAATGGAACACATAATCGACTCTCTTTAAACAAATATCCATCAAGTCTATAAAACTTCCCAAAAGTCGAAGTTTCACAAGCATTGTAAACATTAGCAAAATCACTATCATTCTTGTACAATTCTTTTGTGTGTTCAAATCCTAGAAATCTAGCATCCAAAGTAGATAAAAGAACATACCTGTGCGAAAGTGCATCAGCTACAATGTTTTCCTTTCCTTGCTTATACTTGATCACATACGGAAAGGTTTCAATAAATTCCACCCATTTAGCATGTCTCCTACTCAACTTACCTTGCCCTTTCAAGTGCTTCAATGATTCATGATCAGAATGTATCACAAACTCCTTGGGCCACAGGTAATGCTGCCATGTCTCTAGAGTTCTTACCAAGGCATAGAGCTCCTTGTAATATGTAGGGTAATTCAAAGCTGCCCCATTAAGTTTTTCGCTGAAATACGCAATGCGCCTTTTATCTTGCATTAACACAGCTCCTATACCAATACCTGACGCATCACATTCAACTTCAAAAGCTCTCGTAAAGTCAGGCAAAGCTAAAATAGGTGCCGAACAAAGTTCATCTTTCAACAAATAAAAAGCCTTATCCTGTTCATCATTCCATTTGAATCCAACAGACTTTTTAACAATTTCAATTAAAGGTGCAGCAATAGTACTAAAATCCTTCACAAACCTTCTATAAAAACTAATAAGTCCATGGAAACTCCTTACCTCACTTACCGATTTTGGTGTAGGCCAATCCTGGATGGCCTTAACTTTCTCCTTGTCCATCTCGATACCCTGTGCAGTTACGACATAGCCAAGAAACACAATTTTTTCCATACAAAAGGTACACTTCTTAAGATTAGCATATAATTGCTCACTACGCAACACACTAAGTACATTACGCAAATGATCAAGATGCTCATTTAAGTTCTTCCTATAGATCAAAATGTCATCAAAATACACAACAACAAACTTACCTATAAACGCATGCAATACATGATTCATTAAATGCATAAACGTGCTAGGCGCGTTTGTAAGTCCAAACGGCATGACTAACCATTCATACAAACCATGCTTAGTCTTAAATGCAGTTTTCCACTCATCACCCTCTTTCATCCTAATCTGATGGTACCCACTTTTTAGATCAATCTTAGAGAAAATACATGATCCATGTAACTCATCTAGCATGTCATCAAGTCTAGGAATAGGATGTCGATACTTTACCGTTATGTTATGATGGCACGACAATCAACACACATCCTCCATGTTCCATCCTTTTTAGGCACAAGTAGCACTGGCACAGCACAAGGACTCATACTCTCACGAATGTAACCCTTCATCATCAACTCATCTACTTGCCTTTGAAGCTCCTTTGTCTCCTCGGGGTTTCTTCTATAGGCTAGACGGTTAGGAATCGAAGCTCCGGGCACAAGGTCAATTTGATGTTCAATCCCCC
The DNA here is from genome assembly GCA_033617975.1 of Populus alba x Populus glandulosa. Classification (NCBI taxonomy): domain Eukaryota; kingdom Viridiplantae; phylum Streptophyta; class Magnoliopsida; order Malpighiales; family Salicaceae; genus Populus; species Populus alba x Populus glandulosa. The sequence continues at coordinate 8,312,517 of CM066155.1, read as the reverse complement.
TTAATGGTGGTAATCCATTAGGGATGTCTTCAGGAAATACATCATCAAACTCCTGCATCAAAGAAATAGCCACACTAGGAATAGCAGAATCAAGATTGTTAGTGTTAAAATAAGCCTCTTTATACACAAGTAAGATCATTGGCTTATTAGTGAAAAATGAAGATCTGATTTGAGATCCTTTTGCATAAAAATTAGGTTGTTTCTTTAATTTTTCCACACTACTATCATCACACAAGCTTACTTTCTTCACTCCTCGGTTTTTACCTCCACTCTCAACCGGTTTAATTAATGATTTAGGTTTAGCCGAATCTGATGGTTTTCTCTCACCATTGTCCTCACGTGAATTTCCACTCTTCCCATCCTCACATTCTTTTTTTTAATTTGATTTGATCATCATACACTTGTTTTGGAGAAAGAGGTACAAGAGTGATGGTTTTACCATCCTTTACAATAGTGAACCTATTTCTAAACCCATCATGAATCGCTTTCCGATCAAACTGCCATGGACGCCCTAAAAGTAAGTGACTAGCATGCATTGGGACCAGATATAGTGTGCTCTACCAACCCAAATAGACATAATATGAAATTTGAGCAACTTACGATAAGGTTTGATAGACTGACGCAAAAACGTTATGAATCAGACCTAATTAGACCAGAATTTCAAACCCAAAGTAAACGATATCCAATTGACCCCAAAATCAATATGTGGTGCGATTAGGGTCCCAGTAATAACAAAATAAAATTTGAGCTCATTCTGACTTGATTTGGTCAAATTTTCCTTTGTTTAGTTTTTTTTGCGACAGAAACAAACGAATGCCTTTTTGAATGACTTTTTTTTTCTTTTTTTTTTCTCTTTTTTTTTATGCCACTGATATATTTTGGTTAGGAACCAAATGAAATAACCTTTTTTTTTATATGATACCAAATCAAGAGAAGAAATTAGACACTAAGGAATTTTTTTTTTCTGCGGAAACAATAAGAAACGAAAATTTCAGAAGGATATAACCTGATTAATGGAGCCAAGCTCTGATACCAAATGATGCGAACCTCGTGGTCACGCAACCCACACGCAAAGATACCAATTCCTGGAAAGCCAAGTAAATCAGGTTTGATAGGAGTGTGACACAAAGATAACTTGTACCTAGGCATCAACACTATTGGAAAAGTAAACCCCCACCCAACGAATATTGATTCGCGAACGAGAAGTATAAGGATGACGCCACGAAGCCAGTTGTTCTTCGATAAGTCGTTTTCAGTTCTTTAGAGAACCAAGGAAGGGAGATTATCCCACCAACACACAACAAGTGCAGCAAAGAAGTTTATTGATATGAAAATTGCGTAACCTTACATGTTTGGTTATGCCTCTATTTATACTGACTCTAGAGTTAAAGAAACCCTAATGGACCCCCCTTAGGTGGACTTATATGAAGCCCACTTACAATTGACCCAAATAAGTAATAATAACCCAAAAACTAAGAACAAAATAATAAAAATAATAAAAATCCGAAAATTACCATCCTAAATATGCTAGAATCAAATTTGTGTTGCTGCCCCCTTTCCTTTGATGTCCTTGATTAGCTTGGATAAATTTCCTCCTTTGTTGCTGATTTAATTACTTTCCTTCATATGTTAGGAAAAGCATTAAATAGTCCTCCCCTCTTTAGGTGTAAGATATGGCCAACTTCCTTACTTAATTAGGAGAATAATAAATTGCTGGCTTTTTATCCTTGTAGCATTAGGAAGCAAAACAAGCCTAACAAGGGTGGTATTGGGCTGGACATATCAACCCCTTGTTCCACATGAATTGGGCTCTTCTTGGACCTGAACTAGATGAATTAAAGGTTGTCCTTCATGCTCCTTAAATGTCCCAAGCCCTTCTAGGTCCATCTTGCTCCATAAGTTCTGAACAAGCCCATTCAATGCTTCTTTAAGCTTCTTTGCCCTAGCTCTTGTGATTGGCCTACTTGGCACCTCCAATGGATCGTTGGCATGATTACGGTTAGTGTTGGGCTGATCCGCATCACTCCTTACCTCACTTACCGATTTGGGTGTAGGCCAATCCCGGATGGCCTTAACTTTCTCCTCATCCATCTCGATACCCTATGCAGTTACAACATAGCCAAGAAACACAATTTTCTCCATGCAAAAGGCACACTTTTTAAGATTAACATACAATTTCTCACTATGCAACACATTAAGTACATTACGCAAATGATCAACATGCTCAGTTAAGTTCTTGTTATATATCAAAATGTCATCAAAATACAAAACCACAAACTTACCTATAAATGCACGCAACACATGATTCGTTAAACGCATAAATGTACTAGGTGCATTTGTAAGTCCAAACGGCATTACTAACCATTCATACAAACCATGCTTAGTCTTAAATGTTGTTTTCCACTCATCACCTTCTTTCATCCTAATTTGATGGTACCCACTTTTCAAGTCAATTTTAGAGAAAATACAGGATCCATGTAACTCATCTAACATGTCATCAAGCCTAGGAATGGGATGTCTATACTTTACCGTTATGTTGTTGATGGCTCGGCAATCAACACACATCCTCCATGTTCCATCCTTCTTTGGCACAAGTAGCACGGGTACAACACACGGGCTCATACTCTCACGAATGTAGCCCTTTTCCATAAGCTCATCAACTTGCCTTTGAAGCTCCTTCGTGTCCTCGGGATTGCTTCTATAAGCTGGTCGGTTAGGAATTGAAGCTCCGTGATACGGTTCAGCCCTGTGATACGACCCAAGTAAGGTTAGATTCGGATTTTGGCGTAAAAAGCGCAACAGTCCAGGTTTACGGAAACAGTCATAATTCTCAATCCGACCGTTGGACCGGGCTAATATTTTATGTGGACTCTCCAGACATATCTTACTACCTTGGGCTAAAATTGCAGGTCAATCGGAGTTCGGGAAGGCACCCCAATACTGGTCAACAGAGGCTGTACGGATTTTGTTATTTACTTCCATTTGACTTGTGGACTTCCTATTTGATTAGGATTCTTTTCCTCCTAGGATGTGGGAGCTGGTTTTGGGAATTTCCTAGTTCCACAAGGATCTTTAATATGAGTTGCAATATAATCTCCTAGTGTGGCAAGGATTCATTAATATTTCAGAATCCTTTTCTTATAAGGATTCTTTATTCATCCTAGCTACACAAGGAAAGAAGGGCTGGTGGTATTTAATGACAAGTTACTTATTTTTTATTATTTTCTTTCATGTTTGGGCTTAATTAATACTTTGTTTTCAGCTAGGATCCAAGGCTTGTTTGGATCAGGTTATGGGCTTTTCATTTTAGGGTTTTGGGCCAGTTTTGAGCGGACCTCATATAAGTCCACATAAAGGGTCCATTAGGGTTAACTTTTCAAGAACTATTTAAACTCATGTAGGCCAAAGTTTCGGCAGCTTTGATGAATATTACTCTGAATTTTTCAGTTTTAACGTGTGAGAGTGATTCTTGCATTCTTCAGTTCTTGAACGAACTGAATCTGACTTATCGAAGATTAACTGGCTTCGTGGCGTCATTCTACTCATTCCAATAGTGTTGGTGCCTTGGGGCAGGTTTCCATTGTGTCGCACTCCTATCAGACCTATTTCGGCTTTCTGGGATCAGATCTCAATCTTGATTGTGGGTTGCGTGACCACGTGATCACGAGGTTCGCATCAGTTGGTATCAGAGCTAGGCTCCGAAACAAGGTCATATCTCTGTTATTTTCGTTTTTTTTTAGTGTCCCTTAAGATTTTCAGTGTTTGCATCCATCTTCTTGTTCTTCGTGTCTGTGTCATCTAAGCAAAAAAAAAAGAGTTTATATTTCATCTTGTTACTGTCTCTAATCATGTCAGTTTGTTAAAAAGAAAAACAAATCAGAAAGAAATAGAGAAAAGAGTGATTAGTTGAAATTTGAAGGATCATTCAATTTTTGCCGCAGAAACACAAATCTTGGTGAACCATAAGCAAACCACATCGGAATCAATTTAAACTTCATATTCAGTCTATTGGGGGGGGGGATTGCATGATATATCAAAGTTGGGCTTATTTTGATATTATTTGTTTGAGGTTTTAATTCGAGTTTCAATTCTGCCGCAAAACACTACTCTTAGTGAACCCTAGGTAAAACACCTTGGAATCTATTGAAACTTCATATTCCGAGTATTGGGTATGCGATTGCACCACATATTAAATTTGGGATTATTTTGATATCGGCTTCTGGAGGTTTTAATTGGAGGATCAATTCTGCCGCAAACTGATCATACAAGGAGTTTGGGTGCCTAGAAATAAGAGAACGACCTATAAATTGATTTTTGGTGATTTCATAGTATTGTAATAATAAAAATTAAATTCGAGGTCATTTGGATATCGGTTTCTTTAGGTTTCCCGAATTAGGTCTTGTTTTGTCGTAACGGGTCTGTTTGGTGTTATCTTTCAAAACTTGTTTTGTTTCTGTTGATTTCGTTCCTGCCATTATACTATCATCATATTTTGATATTTGGCTGTTGTTTGAGTCATTTTCATCACCCTCGCATTAGTTTGTTTTTCGATAAGTTCAGGTCCATACAAAAGTCAGATTTGTATTCTCGAGTCTAAATCAATGTTCGTCGTGCTATAAACTCTATTCTTGTCATCGTCTTCTTGTTTTTTCCCCTATCTGTGTCATGTATCCACTAAGGGAGAGAGAACAGAGGAGGATTGTAGATCAACGATGCGAAATACTAAGCCATGGTTTGGGGGTTCTAGAACGAGAAGTTGATAAGTGTAAAAGATTATTCTATGATCTTGAAGCTTCATGGGAAAAAGAGGTACAACGCCAAAAGGATGAAAGACGAAGGAGAGTCGCCGTGGTTATCATTCAAAAGTATGTGCGCAAGTGGTTAGTACGGCGTGCTTATTTGAAATTCTTGTCAGTCACTACTTCTATACAGTGTTGTTGGAGGAAGGTGTTAGCAATAAGGGGATTCCGAAGGCTTAAACAAGAGGCTACTGAAGTCGCCATTCAAGATTCGAGGGCGAATCTTCTTGAAGAGGGAGGGAATGATACGGTTCAGCCCTGTGATACGACCCAAGTAAGGTCAGATTCGGATTTTGGCGTAAAAAGCGCAACAGTCCAGGTTTACGGAAACAGTCATAATTCTCAATCCAACCGTTGGACCGGGCTAATATTTTATGTGGACTCTCCAGACATATCTTACTACCTTGGGCTAAAATTGCAGGTCAATCGGAGTTCGGGAAGGCACCCCAATACTGGTCAACAGAGGCTGTACGGATTTTGTTATTTACTTCCATTTGACTTGTGGACTTCCTATTTGATTAGGATTCTTTTCCTCCTAGGATGTGGGAGCTGGTTTTGGGAATTTCCTAGTTCCACAAGGATCTTTAATATGAGTTGCAATATAATCTCCTAGTGTGGCAAGGATTCATTAATATTTCAGAATCCTTTTCTTATAAGGATTCTTTATTCATCCTAGCTACACAAGGAAAGAAGGGCTGGTGGTATTTAATGACAAGTTACTTATTTTTTATTATTTTCTTTCATGTTTGGGCTTAATTAATACTTTGTTTTCAGCTAGGATCCAAGGCTTGTTTGGATCAGGTTATGGGCTTTTCATTTTAGGGTTTTGGGCCAGTTTTGAGCGGATCTCATATAAGTCCACATAAAGGGTCCATTAGGGTTAACTTTTCAAGAACTATTTAAACTCATGTAGGCCAAAGTTTCGGCAGCTTTGATGAATATTACTCTGAATTTTTCAGTTTTAACGTGTGAGAGTGATTCTTGCATTCTTCAGTTCTTGAACGAACTGAATCTGACTTATCGAAGATTAACTGGCTTCGTGGCGTCATTCTACTCATTCCAATAGTGTTGGTGCCTTGGGGCAGGTTTCCATTGTGTCGCACTCCTATCAGACCTATTTCGGCTTTCCGGGATCAGATCTCAATCTTGATTGTGGGTTGCGTGACCACGTGATCACGAGGTTCGCATCACTCCGGGTATGAAATCAATATGATGTTCTATCCCCCTCAATGGTGGTAATCTCCTAGGAGTATCGTCGGGGAACACATCATCAAACTCCTGCAACAAAGAAATAGCAACACTAGGCACAATATGATCAAGATCATTAGTATTAAAGTAAGCCTCTTTGTACACAAGTAAAATCATTGGCTTGTTAGTGAAAAATGCAGATCTGACCTCACCCTCTCTAGCATAAAAATTGGGTTGTTTCTTTAGTTTTTCCACACAATTCTCATCACACTTGCTGACTTTCTTCACTCCTCTTGTTTTACCTCCACTCTCGGCCAGATTTGGGTGTTTTTGAGTTGTGGTCAAAGGGGTTGTGGTGGTTTTGGTTCTAGCCGAATTTGATGGTCTTCTCTCCCCTTGTTCCTCACCTTGATTTTCTCTCCCCATTGCCTCATGCTCACTTTTTAGCTTTATTTGATCATCGTACACCTGTTTGGGTGTAAGAGGTACAAGAGTGATGGTTTTACCATCCTTTACAATGGTATACCTATTTTTAACCCCATCATGAATTGCTTTCCTATCATATTGCCATGGTCTCCCCAACAAGATGTGACTTACTTGCATTGGTACCACATCGCACAGAACTTCATCAACATATTTCCCAATCGAAAATGAAACCACAACCTGTTTAGTCACTTTCACTTCACCACTATCATTCAGCCATTGCAATCTATATGGTTTTTTTTTTTTTGGTAAGCTGACTTATGTATTAAAAGAAAATGATACAAAGAATATAATGGGCATACCCAAGATTTACAATGTGAACAGAAACGAAAACCAACAAATGGCTACAGGCTAGCCACATAACAAAACAAAAACTTAGACCAACTAGATATGCTAGGGGTACAAAAACAACCAGCTAAATATCAAATTAAGAGTCCATGTTATTGACCCTCCAAAGTCTTTGGATCCTTATGTTTTCATCTGTTTGTTGAACATTCCTCATCAAAACAAGCTTATCGCGAATGATACATTCGATTTGATCAAAAACCAAATTCGAAGCTTTAGACACATCTGCAAAGATCCTTGCATTCCGTTCTTGCCAGATACAATACACTGTAGCTGCGAAACCCAGTTTACGAGAAAAGTTGACGAAACTTTTGCCATGCCAAGAGACAGTGGCCAATCGAATCCATTCATCCAAGCTTTTTGTCATTCTTGGAATGTCGCATCTGTCACAAACATTCCACCATAATGCTTTCGTAAAGGAGCATTCAAAGAACAAGTGGTTGTGATCTTCATTATTGCGGAGACAAAGTGAGCACCTATTGGGACCATGAATACCAAACCGATGAAGTCTATCCTGCGTTGAGAGTTTCCGTTGGATAGCCACCCAAAGAAGAAATGCATGTCTTGGGACAGCATTCTTGAACCACACGATGTCATGCCAATCAACCGTCTGATGATGAATTCTTAGTTGTTCCCAAGCTACTTTGACCGAGAAACTCTGATTTGGTGAATCCAACCAAACAATCTCATCCTTTTGCCCCTTAGGAGTAGATGTGGAAGGAATAGCTTCTATAATGGGGTGCCAGCCAATAGCATGAGTGATAGGAATTCTCCATTCTAAGTTATTAATCAGCACGTTCACTCTCGCATTGTGTTCCATACCTGAATCATAGATAAATCGTTCACCGTAAGTATCAGCGAGCGGGCTGTGAGGATGCCAATTGTCAAACCATAGAGAGGTTGTCATTCCATCTCCGATAATGTGCTTCATCTTCGGCCATGCTAAGGATCTGAGCTTTAGAATCTTTCCCCAAGCCCAAGAGCAGCTTTCTGGCGCCTTGATTGTCCAGAAATTCCTACCTCGCAAGAGATTGGATCTGATCCAAGTAGACCAGATTGAGCCATCCGAGTCATTGCACAAGTTCCAAATGTGTTTCAACAAGGCAATCTTGTTCCATTCTGTTATCCTTTTTATGCCTAGCCCCCCCTCCTTTCTTGGAAGACATACCTGATCCCAAGCCACTTTAGCCCTAGTAGTGCTCATATCTGAACCTGACACCATTGCAATCTATATGGTGTAGCATGCTTAACAGAACACAAATTCAGTTTACTAACAAGGGTGGGACTACAAACATAAACACAGCTTCCACTATCTATAATTAAACCACACACCTTGCTTTGTACATAACAACGTGTATGGAAGATGTTCTCCCTTTGTTGATTAGTATCATCTTCCTTTACCTGAACCTGAAGTGTTCACCTTATAACCAAGGACTCCTCAACCGGTAATGATAACTCATCCCCATCACTATCCTCCAATGGAGGCATGTCTTCACAATCAGATCTATCACTTTCAGATTCCATATCACCATTACCTCTAATCATCATGATTCTCTTGTTTGGACACTCTGAAGCATAATGTCCATGTCCCTGACACCTGAAACATTTAACATCACGAGTACTGATGTGGACCAGCCCAGAAACACCAGCAAGGATCCATTACATGTTCCAAATGGACCGATGACACGGTCCAAGACAAAGACATTGAAAGACGCATTGAATGCATTGGTTTTGAAGGTTTCCACCAAGTCAGAATTGGAAGGTCCATTGGAGTATCAAGAGGAGATCCTAGTACATCTTATCCATGTGCAAGAGGGGTCCAATACAACCTTATTTGGGCCATGAGATAAGGGCTTTATTTTATTTTGTTAGCTACAGCCCAAGGTTTGTTTGGGCTTAATTCATACTTTGTTTTAAGCTAGGATCCAAGGCTTGTTTGGATTAAGTTATGGGCTTTTCATTTTAGGGTTTTGGGCCAGTTTTGAGTGGACCTCATATAAGTCCACATAAAGGGTCCATTAGGGTTAACTTTTCAAGAACTATTTAAACTCATGTAGGCCAAAATTTCGGCAGCTTTGATGATTATTATTCTGAATTTTTCAGTTTTAACGTGTGAGAGTGATTCTTGCATTCTTCAGTTCTTGAACGAACTGAATCTGACTTATCGAAGATTAACTGGCTTCGTGGCGTCATTCTACTCATTCCAATAGTGTAGGTGCCTTGGGGCAGGTTTCCATTGTGTCGCACTCCTATCAGACCTATTTCGGCTTTCCGGCGTGACCACGTGATCACGAGGTTCGCATCAGTTGGTATCAGAGCTAGGCTCCGAAACAAGGTCATATCATTCTGTTATTTTCGTGTTTTTTTTTTAGTGTCCCTTAAGTTTTTCAGTGTTTGCATCCATCTTCTTGTTCTTCGTGTCTGTGTCATCTAAGCAAAAAAAAAAAAAAGTTTATATTTCATCTTGTTACTGTCTCTAATCATATCAGTTTGTTAAAAAGAAAAAAAAAATCAGAAAGAAATAGAGAAAAGAGTGATTAGTTGAAATTTGAAGGATCATTCAATTTTTGCCGCAGAAACACAAATCTTGGTGAACCATAAGCAAACCACCTCGGAATCAATTTAAACTTCATATTCAGTCTATTGGGGGTGGGATCGCATGATATATCAAAGTTGGGCTTATTCTGATATTATTTGCTTGAGGTTTTAATTCGAGTTTCAATTCTGCCGCAAAACACTACTCTTAGTGAACCCTATGTAAAACACCTTGCAATCTATTGAAACTTCATATTCTGAGTATTGGGTATGCGATTGCACCACATATTAAATTTGGGATTATTTTGATATCGGCTTCTGGAGGTTTTAATTGGAGGTTCAATTCTGCCGCAAACTGATCATACAAGGGGTTTGGGTACCTAGACATTATAGAACGACCTATAAATTGATTTTTGGTGTTTTCATAGTATTGTAATACTAAATATTGAATTTGAGGTCATTTCGAGATCGTTTGGTCTGGGTTTCAATTCTGTTACGTAAAATTGCGTAATAGGTTAGATTTGCCTCAAGTTTCAAAACATGATCTTTGCTGTTTAGTTTTGTCCAAATATTTTTGTTTCTGCTATATTTGGGTTATCTAGGAGTCAAGTAATTGTTTTCTTAACATTTGCTTCTGTTTTATTTCGTGTCTTCGTTTCGTCCACAATTCGTACGAATTTGCATTGCTACTCGCAAAATCGTAATCCTAGTTTTGTTTTGCTTTGTTTTCAGTATATTTATTGATTCTTGAGTCTGAAAATTATATTTAGAGTGCGCTGCGAAGGCTATTGACTTTGATTTGTTGATTTCAGTTCCTAAAGAACCAAAAGAAAGCAAGTTGTGAGGTAAAAGGCGTAGAGAGCTTAATAGAGTGAAAAGCCTTAATTTTTATTTTGTGTGATACACGAGAGGTGTGAGGATATATTTTGTGCTACTAACCAAATTTTGCAGATTCAAAGAATGTCTGAAAACAACGAATCAGCGACACAAAACGTTGACGTAGCTTTCCAATTGCGATCCATAGGCCAGCAACTTGAGCTGTTGTCTAGGACGTACAAGGATCTGAAAGATGAGGTGAATTCGATTAAGCAACAGAATAGTGGGGCTGATCACCGGGGAAATACGGTCCGTATGGCCGCACGGAATGTTAGATCTGATTTTGAAGAGTTTGTTGATGAAAACGCAGATGGAGGTGAAGATGACTTTGAGTTTGCATCAGCTGGCCATGGAATCAGGTCTGGACCGAACAGGGCTAGGAGGAATGTGAATTTTCGTAGCATCAGTTAATCTTCGATAAGTCAGATTCAGTCAGATTCAGTTAATCTTCTATATGGTTTAGCATGCTTAGCAGTACACAAATTCAGTTTACTAACAAGGGTGGCACTGCAAACATTAACACAGCTTCCACTATCTATAATTAAACCACACACCTTTCTTTGTACGTAACAACGCGTATGGAAGATGTTCTCCCTTTGTTCATTAGTATCATCTTCTTTGACCTGAACCTGAAGTGTTCGCCTTATAACCAAGGACTCCTCAACCGGTAATGCTAACTCATCCCCATCACTATCCTCCAATGGTGGCATGCCTTCACAATCAGAACTGTCACTTTCAGATTCCACATCACCATTATCTCTAATCATCATGATTCTCTTGTTTGGACACTCTGAAGCATAATGTCCATGTCCTTGACACCTGAAACATTTAACATCATGAGTACGTTTAGGTTGAGTTTCAGATTTACCTTTGGCATCAGTAGGGACATCAACTTTAGCCTTTGGTGGTTCAGTTCTAGAAGCACCAAAGGATCTTGACCGGATAGTACCCTCTCTCTTTAGATTCGGCTTCCAAGATGATGACGAACCCGAATTAAACGCTGACCGAGCATGCCCTTTCCTAAGTTGTCTCTCCACCTTCGTCGCCATATGAACCACATCCTCTAGCTCCACATAGTGCTGTAGCTCAACCACATTAGCAATATCCCGATTCAACCCATTAAGGAATCTAGCCATGGTGGCTTCTCTATCCTCAACAACATTAGCCCGAATCATTGCTATCTCCATCTCTTTGTGATATTCATCTACTGTCTTATAACCTTGATTCAGACCTTGGAGCTTCAGATATAAGTCTCTATAATAGTGGTTTGGCACAAATCGTCTCCTCATTAAGACTTTCATCTCCCCCCAAGTTTGAACGGGTCGCTCGCCATTCCTCCTCCTACTGATCACAATCTGATCCCACCAAATTAATGCATACTCCATAAACTCAATTATCACCAATTTCACCTTTTTTTTGTTCAGAATAGCTATGGCAATCAAAAATCCAATCCACCTTTTTCTCCCACTCCAAATAAGCCTCAGGATCGTTTTTACCTTGAAAGATAGGAATTTTCAGTTTAATGGTGTCTAAGTCCCCATCCATGTCTTCATAAGTGCCCATGCTACGAAAATTCACATTCCTCCTAGCCCTGTTCGGTCCAGACCTGATTCCATGGCCAGCTGATGCAAACTCAAAGTCATCTTCACCTCCATCTGCGTTTTCATCAACAAACTCTTCAAAATCAGATCTAACATTCCGTGCGGCCATACGGACCGTATTTCCCCGGTGATCAGCCCCACTATTCTGTTGCTTAATCGAATTCACCTCATCTTTCAGATCCTTGTACGTCCTAGACAACAGCTCAAGTTGCTGGCCTATGGATCGCAATTGGAAAGCTACGTCAACGTTTTGTGTCGCTGATTCGTTGTTTTCAGACATTCTTTGAATCTGCAAAATTTGGTTAGTAGCACAAAATATATCCTCACACCTCTCGTGTATCACACAAAATAAAAATTAAGGCTTTTCACTCTATTAAGCTCTCTACGCCTTTTACCTCACAACTTGCTTTCTTTTGGTTCTTTAGGAACTGAAATCAACAAATCAAAGTCAATAGCCTTCGCAGCGCACTCTAAATATAATTTTCAGACTCAAGAATCAATAAATATACTGAAAACAAAGCAAAACAAAACTAGGATTACGATTTTGCGAGTAGCAATGCAAATTCGTACGAATTGTGGACGAAACGAAGACACGAAATAAAACAGAAGCAAATGTTAAGAAAACAATTACTTGACTCCTAGATAACCCAAATATAGCAGAAACAAAAATATTTGGACAAAACTAAACAGCAAAGATCATGTTTTGAAACTTGAGGCAAATCTAACCTATTACGCAATTTTACGTAACAGAATTGAAACCCAGACCAAACGATCTCGAAATGACCTCAAATTCAATATTTAGTATTACAATACTATGAAAACACCAAAAATCAATTTATAGGTCGTTCTATAATGTCTAGGTACCCAAACCCCTTGTATGATCAGTTTGCGGCAGAATTGAACCTCCAATTAAAACCTCCAGAAGCCGATATCAAAATAATCCCAAATTTAATATGTGGTGCAATAGCATACCCAATACTCAGAATATGAAGTTTCAATAGATTGCAAGGTGTTTTACATAGGGTTCACTAAGAGTAGTGTTTTGCGGCAGAATTGAAACTCGAATTAAAACCTCAAGCAAATAATATCAGAATAAGCCCAACTTTGATATATCATGCGATCCCACCCCCAATAGACTGAATATGAAGTTTAAATTGATTCCGAGGTGGTTTGCTTATGGTTCACCAAGATTTGTGTTTCTGCGGCAAAAATTGAATGATCCTTCAAATTTCAACTAATCACTCTTTTCTCTATTTCTTTCTGATTTTTTAACAAACTGATATGATTAGAGACAGTAACAAGATGAAATATAAACTTTTTTTTTTTTTTTGCTTAGATGACACAGACACGAAGAACAAGAAGATGGATGCAAACACTGAAAAACTTAAGGGACACCAAAAAAAAACGAAAATAACAGAGATATGACCTTGTTTCGGAGCCTAGCTCTGATACCAACTGATGCGAACCTCGTGATCACGTGGTCATGCAACCCACAATCAAGATTGAGATCTGATCCTGGAAAGCCGAAATAGGTCTGATATGAGTGCGACACAATGGAAACCTGCCCCAAGGCACCTACACTATTGGAATGAGTAGAATGACGCCACGAAGCCAGTTAATCTTCGATAAGTCAGATTCAGTTCGTTCAAGAACTGAAGAATGCAAGAATCACTCTCACACGTTAAAACTGAAAATTTCAGAAGTAATTATCATCAAAGCTGCTGAAAGTTTGGCCTAACATGAGTTTAAATAGTTCTTGAAAAGTTAACCCTAATGGACCCTTTATGTGGACTTATATGAGGTCCACTCAAAACTGGCCCAAAACCCTAAAATGAAAAGCCCATAACTTAATCCAAACAAGCCTTGGATCCTAGCTTAAAACAAAGTATGAATTAAGCCCAAACAAGCCTTGGGCTGTATCTAACAAAATAAAATAAAGCTCTTATCTCATGGCCCAAATAAGGTTGTATTGGACCCCTCTTGCACATGGATAAGATGTACTAGGATTTCCTCTTGATACTCCAATTCTGACTTGGTGGAAACCTTCAAAACCAATGCATTCAATGCGTCTTTCAATGTCTTTGTCTTGGACCGTGTCATCGGTCCATTTGGAACATGTAATGGGTCCTTGCTGGTGTTTCTGGGCTGGTCCGCATCAGAGGTTGTCATTCCATCTCCAATGATGTGCTTCATCTTTGGCTATGCTAAGGATCTGAGCTTTAGAATCTTTCCCCAAGCCCAAGAGCAGCTTCCTGGCGCCTTGATTGTCCAGAAATTCCTACCTCGCAAGAGATTGGATCTGATCCAAGTAGACCAGATTAAGCCATCCGAGTCATTGCACAAGTTCCAAATGTGTTTCAACAAGGCAATCTTGTTCCATTCTGCTATCCTTTTTATGCCTAGCCCCCCCTCCTTTTTTGGAAGGCATACCTGATCCCAAGCCACTTTAGCCCTAGTAGTGCTCATATTTGAACCTGACCAAAGAAAGGATCTCATAATTTGCTCAACATTTTTCACTACTTCCCCAGGTAATAGGAATAGAGATGCCCAATAGACCTGATGGAGAATAAGACTGAGTTAATCAGTTGTACTCGCCCTGCGAAAGAGAGTGTTCTGCAGGTCCAATGTCGAACTTTAGCGGTAATTCGATCCACGAGGCCCAGCCTTTAGTCTGCACGAGATAAGAGGCACTCCCAAATATTTCATAGGAAGCTCCCCCTCTCTAAACCCAAGAATACTGATAATTTGTTCCCTCTCAGCACCTAACAGACCGCTCAAGAAGATGTCACTTTTGTTTGCATTTGGATATAGACCTGATAGAACTTGAAACTCTGTGAGTACATTTTTGATCATACGAATTGAATGTACATCCCCTTTGTTAAATATCATCAAGTCGTCGGCAAAGCAAAGATGAGAAATTCTGTACTTCTTGCATCTCCAGTGGAACTTGAAGTTTTGGTTGGCACTCATATTGCAGAACAGCCCTGACAGGATTTCCATGCATAGGACAAACAAATATGGAGATAATGGATCACCTTGTCTCAGCCCTCGCCCCCCTTGGAAGTAACCTCCAAGTTCACCGTTGACGTTGATTGAGAATTGACATGATGTAACACAAACCATGATCCAATCAATGACTCTTCTAGGGCATCCTATTTTTATTAATGTAGCATCAACGAAATCCCACCGAACCGAGTCATAAGCCTTCATCAGGTCTACTTTCATAGCACAACGAGCAGGACCCGTAGTTGTATGATAGTCTTTCATTAGTTCCTGAGACAAAAGAATATTGTCGCTGATTCTCCATCCAGAGATAAAAGCTGTTTGATACGGACCTACTAAGGATGGTAAAACAACTTTCATTCTCCCAGCTAGAATCTTCGCGATGCATTTGTATACTGTATTGCAACAAGATATAGGACGAAAATCTGTCAACCTCGTAGGATTAGCAACTTTAGGGATAAGGGAAATGGATGTAGCATTCATTTCTTTAAGCATTCTACGAGTCTGGAAGAAAGAGCTAACAACGTTGATTACATCTTCCCCCACTATGTGCCACATTCTTTTGAAGAAACCTGCGTTGAAGCCATCCGGACCAAGAGCTTTGTTGTTTTTCAAACTAAACATAGCATGCTTAATCTCCTCTCTTGTTACATCTTGTGCTAGTACATGTTGTTGAGTCAAAGACAGTTTGCAGTTAATTGCCGATTGCATCACTTCCTCGTTCAAGACCCTAAGCATCTGATTCACTCCCAACACACGCTGGAAGTATGCAATTACTTCTGATTTGACTGCCTCGTGTCCTTCAGCGACTTCTCCATCCTCCCTTGTAACCGAGAGAAGCTTATTTCTATTATGTCGACCATTTACTGATTTGTGAAAGTAGCTAGTATTCTGATCCCCCAAGCTAAGCCATTGTATCCTTTTGTTTGAAAAAACTCTCTTCCGCCCTGACAGTAGAAGCATAGTTACGAACAACATCTCTTTCTTGCATACACAATGTTGGATTCTCAGGCGCTGTATGTAGAGCTTGTTGAGCCTTATCCATGTGATCTTTTGCATCTTTGACTCTATCGGAAATATTGGAGAAGTGATTCTTATTGAAATGTTTAAGTTCCTGCTTTAGCTTCCTTAGTTTGCAACACAGTTGATACATTGGACAACCTCCCGAATGCTGATCCCATTCTTTCTTCACCAAGGGCATGAACTCGTCATGAACCATCCACATATCGAAGAATCTGAATGGTTTCTTTATGTTCTGAACGTTTGCCAGTGACTTTTACCACCATGGGAGAATGATCCGACATACCAGCAGGCAAGAATCTCGCTTCCGACAATGGGAAGTGCATATTCCACTTCTCATTTACAAGCACTCTATCTAGTTTCCGCATAATCATATTCTCAGGACATTGGTTCGTCCAAGTATAATGCATACCTGAATACCGAAGATCATCCACTTTTGCTTCACGTATACATGTTTCCAATCTGTCCATATGACCAGCCCACGTAGAAGACCCTCCTAACCATAAAGCCTCACGTAAGGATGCATTATTGTCTCCGTAAATGATTGAAGCATTAAAACAGATATTGGTAGCTAATATCATGACAGAAACATGGATAGCCTGGTCTGACATTCCCAGAACATCCACCTTCACCAAATCAGCATTCCAACAAACCCAAATACGACCACGACAAGAGAAATCATAATTATACAAGAATGACCAATTACGCAGAAGAAGTTGCGAAACATTATCTTTATTCCTGTCTCTAACCCGAGTTTCAACCAAACCAAAAAAAACCATCCTCTCTTGATGGATGAGCTGACGCAGTTCTGAATGCTTTATGGGATCATTCAAACCTCTAACATTCCAACATCCAATAATCATAGGGAATTAGAGAGGAGTACCAAACAGCAACACACTGATTACCTTGACTTGCCCCCCCTCGAGGAGCCAGATTTCTTACTCTTCTTTGAAAAGCATGGAGAACCCGTTTTCTTTTTCTCTAGAGAGTCTCTAGCCTTGCTAGCTAACTGATTAATAAACGTTTCCCCGTCAGAAGAAATCGGACTTTGCGGATGTGTTGGGATCAGTGACGTCGACTCCTTATCCTCATCTTCCTTACCTGTATCAACTCCCATAGCTCCAATATCAACATTCACCTCATGACTAACAAGGTTCATGGTTGTATAAGCAATTGTATTACAGATGGTTAAACTTTAATCTAAAGAAGTACATGCAGCCCCTTCCTCCAGCACCATGTCTGCTCGTAAACTTTTCAAAACAAGAGGAGATGTAGGATTTTCATCTTCATAACAACCAGCATTGGGCACCTCTGATGTCGCAGTTTCATTCGTATGACAATCAGCAATATGTAAAGCAGATGCTACAGAACCATTCTCATTACAATTAAGCTCTTTAGATGCCAAACAATCATTCTCACCAATCGTAACACCCTTATTACGTTTACCAACTACCTGCCATTGAAGTTGATTCTGCTTATTATCTGCAGGTTTAGAGTTCACAACTTCTATTTTCCTTTTTCCCTCTGCCCCCATTGTACGATCATCAACTTTACTGGTAGCACATATCGCTGTGGTATGTCCAAAGACATTGCAATTATTGCACCTTGAAGGTATCCATTCTTAATCTGCTGAAATTGTTATGAATAACCCATTTGGACAGCGAAGGTCGTATTCCTTCACCAGCGTTTTCGAAGCTTCTATCTCAACGCAAACTGTTGCGTAGCTAAGCCTTTTACGCAACAATGTAGTAAGGTCAGCATGAAGGGGAACCCCAATAGCACTCGCTACACAACTCAACCCCTTAACGGTCCAATACTCAAGAGGAACATTATAGAGCTGAACCCATACCAGAACTCTATCCAGATCATCTTTCAAAAATTGCATGTTCGGATGCCAACGTTTAAGCACCAAAGGTCTGTTGGCCATGTGCCATGGGGCTCTCTCCAGAACATTTATGGCGTGATCGACAGAATCAAAAGTGAAGAGAAAGAAACCATTATCAGAAGATAAAACATCGGATAGACCGTGGGAGCCCCATATTCTTTTGGCAATAGAATTAACAATAGGATAGGGTAATTTCTGACCCACGAAATGCCCAACTAGAGTGGATTTCCAAAGTTCACAGCCATCCTCAATCACATCAAGTGGAGGAGCTACTGTCACACGACCATCAGTTATTGCGGGGGGAGCAAAATGCAAGTTACGGACTGGATTCATATCAAGGGACATCCTACCCTTATTGTCATCAACATCAGAACCCTTCAAAGCATTTAAAAAATTCAATTTAGAGCTAAGGTTTAGCTGTTCTTGTTGCTTAGACCCAACCTTCAACTCATCAACTTTAGAACTCAACATGTCGTGACTAATTAGCATATCATAGAGCTCTAATTGTAAGGTATGTCTAGATTTAACTGCATTTTGTTGTTCAATGTCAGAGATAACCATTGGAACAGATTCGATAGCAGAACACAAAGACATTATGGTATAGAATTGCGAGTCCCGTATCTACCAGCACTTTGATTTGAACAACGATCCGTTCGGTCAAGATATATAGCAGGTTCAGACAAACAACATACTAAAAGATGGTGACGATCCAACGGTGAACAAAGGAGATCGGGCTTCGACAACACCACTCTCTAACCAGCAAGCAAATGAACTTCCAAATGAGTTGTATTCAATTCTGCGTTTGAGATACTAACCTTGTTGATTGGAAAGAAGATTCGTCCATTCAATGTGTAGAACAGGTTGGAACAAACAACATTCACCAGCACGCCCTATCTCTTCAACTTCAATTACTAAAGTTGCCAATGAAAGGTTCTAGCATCCCTGCAGTCTCTCCTCTCTGGAATTCTCCCCACTCTCTAACCAGCAAGCAAATAAACTTCCAAATGAATTGTATTCAATTCTGCGTTTGAGATACTAACCTCGTTGATTGGAATGAAGATTCGTCCCTTCAAGGTGTAGAACAGGTTGGAACGAACAACATTCACCAGCACGCCCTTATCTCACAGAATTACAAGGCCATTATCTCATAGTTCATTAATTGGAACGACGATCCCTCCGGTCAAGATGTAGAGCATGTTCTGATGGGAAACATACTCAAATTTCGTGACGATCCAACGGTGAACCAAAGAGATCAGGGACACTTAAGATTAGAGAGAGAGAGAGAGGAGAGAGAGAGAGGCATTTCTTTGCTTGTAAGGAACGATTTCCTTACAGGAGCCAAAAACAACAACAAGGAGATGACTAAACTTTGATCTAAAGCAGTACATGTAGCCCCTTCCTCCTGCTCCATGTCTCTCAAAACATGAGGAGAGGTGGGAGTTTTGTCTTCACGGCAACCAGCATTGCACACATCTGATGTCGCATGATCATTACAATCAGACGTATGTATCCCAGATGTTGAGCAACCATTCTCATTCTAACTCTTATGCACTTTAGATGCACACAGACCATTCTCACCACTTACAGAACCCTTATTTCGTTTAACAACTACCTGCCATTGAAACTGATTCTGTTTGTTATCCGCAGATTTAGAGATCACAGCTCCTACTTTCCTCGCACCCTCTGCCACCGCTGTAGGATGAGCAACTTTATTAGTAGTACATATCACTGTGGTGTGTCCAAAGATGTTGCAGTTATTGCACCTTGGCGGTATCCATTCATAATCAGCTGAGATTGTTACGAATACCCCATTTGGATAACCAAGGTCGTATTCCTTAACCAGCGTCTTTGAAGCATCTATCTCAACGCAAACTCTTGCGTAGCTAAGCCTTTTACGCAGCAATGTAGTACGATCAGCATGAAGGGGAACCCCAATAGCACTCGCTATACAACTCAGCCCCTTAATAGTCCAATACTCAAGAGTAACATTATACAGCCTAACCCATACTGGAACTCTGACCAAATCATCTTTCAAAAATTGCATGTTCGGTTGCCAATGTTTAAGCACCAAAGGTCTGTTTGCCATGTGCCATGGGGCTCTTTCCAGAACATTAGTGGCGCGATCAACAGAATCAAAAGTGAAAAGGTAGAAACCATTTTCCGAAGATAAAACTTCTGATAGACCATAGGAGCCCCATATCCTTTTCGCAATCGAATTAACAACAGGATATGGTAATTTCTGACCCACAAAATGACCAACGAGGGTGGATTTCCAAAGTTCACAGCCATAGTCAAACACATCACGCGGAGGAGCTACTGTTATACGACCATCAGTTATAGCGGGGGGTTCAAAATGCAGATTTCGAACTGGATTAAAATCAATGTTCTTACTACCCTCCTTGACATCAACAATAGAACCCTTCACAGCATTTAAAAAATTCAATTTGGTCTTAAGGTTTAGTTGTTCTTGTTGCTGAGACCCTGCCTTCAATTCATCAACTTCAGAACCCAACACATGATTCATTTCTGAAACAACATGAGGAGCCTGGAGAGAAGGGAATTTCTCTATGCTGGCTTCAAAATCAGCTTGATGGTCACTAGGAAACTGAGAAATCTTCATACGATGACTATTCAACATATCTTTTAGCTCTAATCTTAAGGTATGTCCAGACTTAACTTCATTTTGTTGTTTAATGTTACAGCTAACCAATGGAACAGATTCCACACTAGAACATGAAGACATTATGGCAATAGACATTTACTAGAGATAGCAAAGCTCTAATGAGAGATTATCATGTTTATAGCTGGTATTGGAAGTCCAGAAAGAAAACCCACTGAAAAAGATGCAGCTACTCACCTTATTTCAAAGAATTACGAGGCCAGTATCTCTCAGTTCATTGATTGAAAAGATGATCCCTTCGGTCAAGATGTAGAGCATGTTCTGATAGAGAACATACTCAAATATGGTGACGATCCAATGGTGAACCAAAGAGATCGAGCTTCGACAACCCCAGAATTACAAGTCCCGTATCTCACAGTTCATTGATTGAAATGATGATCCGTTCGGTCAAGATGTAGAGCATGTTGTAAAAAACAACATACTCAAAAATGGTGACGATCCAACGGTGAACCAGGGAGATCAAAGACAATACAGATTAGAGAGAGAGAGGGAGAGAGAGCGAGGAGAGAGAGAGCGGGAGACAAAAATGTTTTCGTGTCTATGTCATCTAAGCTGATTTGTTGATTTCAGTTCCTAAAGAACAAAAAAAAAAGCAAGTTGTGAGGTAAAAGGCGTAGAGAGCTTAATAGAGTGAAAATCCTTGATTTTATTTTGTGTGATACACGAGAGGTGTGAGGATATATTTGTGCTACTGACCAAATTTTGTAGATTCAAAGAATGTCTGAAAACAATGAATCAGCGACACAAAACGTTGACGTAGCTTTCCAATTGCGATCCATAGGCCAGCAACTTGAGTTGTTGTCTAGGACATACAAGGATCTGAAAGATGAGGTGAATTCGATAAAGCAACAGAATAGTGGGGCTAATCGCCGGGGAAATACGGTCCGTATGGCTGCATGGAATGTTAGATCTGATTTTAAAGAGTTTGTTGATGAAAACGCAGATGCGGGTGAAGATGACTATGATTTTGCATCAGCTGGCCAAGGAATCAGGTCTGGACCGAACAGGGCTAGGAGGAATGTGAATTTTCGTAGCATGAGCACTTATGAAGAATGGATGGGGACTTGGACACCATTAAACTGAAAATTCCTAGCTTTCAAGGTAAAAACGATCCCGAGGTTTATTTGGAGTGGGAGAAAAAGGTAGATTGGATTTTAGATTGCCATAGCTATTCTGAACAAAAAAATGTGAAATTGGTGATAATTGAGTTTACAGTGTATGCATTAATTTGGTGGGATCAGATTGTGATCAGTAGGAGGAGGAATGGCGAGCGACCCGTTCAGACTTGGGGGGAGATGAAAGTCTTAATGAGGAGACGATTTGTGCCAAACCACTATTACAGAGACTTATATCTGAAGCTCCAAGGTCTGAATCAAGGTTATAAGACAGTAGATGAATATCACAAAGAGATGGAGATAGCAATGATTCGGGCAAATGTTGTTGAGGATAGAGAAGCCACCATGGCTAGATTTCTTAATGGGATGAATGGGGACATTGCTAATGTGGTTGAGCTACAGCACTATGTGGAGCTAGAGGACATGGTTCACATGGCGACGAAGGTGGAGAGACAACTTAGGAAGGGGCATGCTGGGCCAGCGTTTAATTCGGGTTCGTCATCATCTTGGAAGCCGAATCTAAAGAGAGAGGGCACTGTCCGCCCAAGATCCTTTGGTCCTTCTAGAACTGAACCACCAAAGGCTAAAGTTGATGTCCCTACTAATGCCAAAGGTAAATCTGAAACTCAACCTAAACGTACTCGTGATGTTAAATGTTTCAGGTGTCAGGGACATGGACATTATGCTTCAGAGTGTCCAAACAAGAGAATCATGATGATTAGAGATAATGGTGATATGGAATCTGAAAGTGACAGTTCTGATTGTGAAGGCATGCCACCATTGGAGGATAGTGATGGGGATGAGTTAGCATTACCGGTTGAGGAGTCCTTGGTTATAAGGCGAACACTTCAGGTTCAGGTCAAAGAAGATGATACTAATGAACAAAGGGAGAACATCTTCCATACGCGTTGTTACGTACAAAGAAAGGTGTGTGGTTTAATTATAGATAGTGGAAGTTGTGTTAATGTTTGCAGTGCCACCCTTGTTAGTAAACTGAATTTGTGTACTGCTAAGCATGCTAAACCATATAGATTGCAATGGCTGAATGATAGTGGTGAAGTGAAAGTGACTAAACAGGCTGTGCTTCCATTTTTGATTGGGAAATATGTTGATGAAGTTATGTGCGACGTGGTACCAATGCAAGCAAGTCACATCTTGTTGGGGAGACCATGGCAATATGATAGGAAGGCAATTCATGATGGGGTTAAAAATAGGTATACCATTGTAAAAGATGGTAAAACCATCACTCTTGTACCTCTTACACCCAAACAAGTGTATGATGATCAAATAAAGCTAAAAAGTGAGCATGAGGCGATGGGGAGAGAAAATCAAGGTGAGGAACAAGGGGAGAGAAGACCATCAGATTCGGCTAGAACCCAAACCACTACAACCCATTCGGCCACCCATCCAAACACAAGCAAATATTCGGCCAACACTCCAAACAAATCAAACCATTCGACCACAACTCAAAAACACCTAAATCTGGCCGAGAGTGGAGGTAAGACAAGAGGAGTGAAGAAAGTCAGCAAGTGTGATGAGAATTGTGTGGAAAAACTAAAGAAACAACCCAATTTTTATGTTAGAGAGGGTGAGGTCAGATCTGCATTTTTCACTAACAAGCCAATGATCTTACTTGTGTACAAAGAGGCTTACTTTAATACTAATGATCTTGATCATATTGGTGCAGGGATTTGATGATGTGTTCCCCGACGATACTCCTAGCGGATTACCACCATTGAGGGGGATAGAGCATCAGATTGATTTCGTACCCGAAGCTTCAATTCCTAACCGACCAGCTTATAGAAGCAATCCCGAGGAGACGAAGGAGCTTCAAAGGCAAGTTGATGAGCTGATGGAAAAGGGCTACATTCATGAGAGTATGAGCTCGTGTGCTGTACCCGTGCTACTTGTGCCAAAGAAGGATGGAACATGGATGATGTGTGTTGATTGTCGGGCCATCAACAACATAACGGTAAAATATAGACATCCCATTCCTAGGCTTGATGACACGTTAGATGAGTTACATGGATCCTGTAATTTCTCTAAAATTGACTTGAAAAGTGGGTACCATCATATTAGGATGAAAGAAGGTGATGAGTGGAAAACAGCATTTAAGACTAAACATGGTTTGTATGAATGGTTAGTAATGCCGTTTGGACTTACAAATGCACCTAGTACATTTATGCGCTTAATGAATCATGTTTTGCGTGCATTTATAGGTAAGTTTGTGGTTGTGTATTTTGATGACATTTTGATAAATAGCAAGAACTTAACTGAGCATCTTGATCATTTGCGTAATGTACTTAGTGTGTTGCGTAGTGAGAAATTGTATGCTAATTTTACAAAGTGTGCCTTTTGCATGGAAAAAATTGTGTTTCTTGGCTATGTTGTAACTGCACAGGGTATCGAGATGGATGAGGAGAAAGTTAAGGCCATCCGGGATTGGCCTACACCCAAATCGGTAAGTGAGGTAAGGAGCTTTCATGGGTTAGCTAGTTTTTACAGGCGTTTTGTGAAAGATTTCAGTACAATAGCTGCCCCTTTAAATGAAGTTGTTAAAAAATCAGTTGGGTTTAAATGGGGGAGGAACAAGAATTGGCATTTGTTCTTTTGAAAGAGAAATTATGTTCTGCACCTGTTTTGGGTTTACCTGACTTTACGAAAGCATTTGAAATAGAAATTGATGCGTCTGGAATAGGAATAGGTGTTGTTTTGATGCAGGATCGGAGACCTATTGCGTATTTCAGTGAGAAGTTAAGTGGAGCAACCTTGAACTATCCAACTTACGACAAAGAACGCTATGCATTGGTAAGAGCACTTGAGACATGGCAGAATTACTTGTGGCCAAAAGAGTTCGTAATCCATTCGGATCATGAGTCCTTGAAACATCTGAAAGGACAAGGTAAGTTGAATAGGAGGCATGCAAAATGGGTTGAATTCATTGAATATTTCCCTTACGTAATCAAGTATAAGCAAGGGAAAGAGAACATCGTAGCTGATGCACTCTCGCGCAGGTATGTTCTTTTACACACCATGAATACTAGATTGTTAGGTTTTGAATATGTGAAGGAATTGTATGATAATGACTCTGACTTTGCTGAGATTTATAATGCATGTGGACATTCGGCTTTCGGTAAGTTTTATTTGATGGATGGTTATTTGTTCAAAGAGAATAGATTGTGTGTTCCTGCTAGTTCTTTGCGTGAATTGCTTGTTCGTGAAGCACATGGGGGTGGTTTAATGGGTCACTTTGGGGTTGCGAAAACCTTGGATGTATTGCATGAGCATTTCTATTGGCCAAAGATGAAAAGAGATGTGCAACAAATTTGTGAACAGTGCATTGCTTGTAGAAAGGCAAAATCTAGAGTACAACCGCATGGACTATATACACCACTACCTGTGCCTACTGAACCTTGGGTAGATATCTCTATGGACTTTGTTTTAGGTTTACCTAGGTCAAAGAAAGGTAGAGACTCTATCTTTGTTGTGGTTGATAGGTTTTCTAAAATGGCGCATTTCATTGCATGCCATAAAACAGATGATGCATCTCATATCGCAGACTTGTTCTTTAGAGAGATTGTACGTTTGCATGGCATTCCTAAGAGTATAGTGTCAGATCGTGATGTTAAGTTCCTTAGTTACTTTTGGAAGACCTTATGGGGAAAGTTGGGAACTAAACTCTTATTTTCGACAACATGCCATCCTCAAACAGATGGACAAATTGAGGTAGTGAATAGAACATTATCCCAACTTTTACGTGCTATAATTCAAAAGAATTTGAAAAGTTGGGAAGAATGTTTGCCTTTTGTTGAGTTTGCTTATAATAGAACTGTGCATTCAACTACTACTTTTTCTCCTTTTTAAATTGTTTATGGTTTTAATCCACTAACTCCTATGGACTTAATTCCTTTACCTTTTGAAGAAAGGGTAAGTTTAGATGGTAAAAAGAAGGCAAAGATGGTGAGAGATCCATGAGGGAGTTCGACTACAAATAGAGAAAAAGAACAGACTTTACACTTCTAAAGCAAATAAGGGATGTAAACTGGTTGTTTTACAACCCGGTGATTGGGTATGGGTGCACATGCATAAGGAACGATTTCCTAACCAAAGGAAATCAAAATTACAGCCTCGTGGTGATTGTCCTTTTCAGGTTTTAGAGAGAATCAATGACAACGCATACAAAATTGACCTTCCAGGTGAGTATAGTGTTAGTTCTACCTTTAATGTTACTGATCTTACTTTGTTTGACACAGATTTTGATTCGAGGTCGAATCCTTTCGAGGAGAGAGGGGATGATGCGGACCAGCCCAGAAACACCAGCAAGGACCCATTACATGTTCCAAATGGACCAATGACTCGGTCCAAGACAAAGACATTGAAAGACGCGTTGAATGCATTGGTTTTGAAGGTTTCCACCAAGTCAGAATTGGAAGGTCCATTGGAGTATCAAGAGGAGATCCTAGTACATCTTATCCATTTGCAAGAGGGGTCCAATACAACCTTATTTGGGCCATGAGATGAGGGCTTTATTTTATTTTGTTAGCTACAGCCCAAGGCTTGTTTGGGCTTAATTCATACTTTGTTTTAAGCTAGGATCCAAGGCTTGTTTGGATTAAGTTATGGGCTTTTCATTTTAGGGTTTTGGGCCAGTTTTGAGTGGACCTCATATAAGTCCACATAAAGGGTCCATTAGGGTTAACTTTTCAAGAACTATTTAAACTCATGTAGGCCAAAATTTCGGCAGCTTTTGATGATTATTATTCTGAATTTTTCAGTTTTAACGTGTGATAGTGATTCTTGCATTCTTCAGTTCTTGAACGAACTGAATCTGACTTATCGAAGATTAACTGGCTTCGTGGCGTCATTCTACTCATTCTAATAGTGTTGGTGATGCGAACCTTGTGATCACGAAAACAATATACTGAAAACAAACCAAAACGAAACTACGATTACGATTTTGCAAGTAGAAATGCAAATTCGTGTGAATTGTGGACGAAACGAAGACACGAAATAAAACAAAAGCGAATATTAGCGAAAACAATTACTTGACTCTTAGATAATCCAAATATAAGAGAAATTAAAAGATTCAGACAAATCTAAACAGTATAGATCATGTTCTCAAAATGACCTCAAATTCAATATTTAGTAATAGAATACTATGAACTTAGAACGTTCTATCTAGTATTTGTATGCTGCCAAATTGTCTTTGTGTTCTGCTGTCGAATTTGTTCCAATGGTTAGCTCTGACATTGAACAACACAATGGAGTTAAATCTGGACATACCTTACAATTAGAGCTCCAAGATATGCTAAATAGTCATGAAATGAATCCTGTGTTGGGTTATAAAGTTGATGACTTGAAGGTTGGGTCTAAGCAACAAGAACAGCTACACCTTAGCCCCAAATTGAATTTTTTAAATGCTTTGAAGGGCTCTAATGTTGATGACAATAAGGGTAGGATGTCCCTTGATATGAATCCAGTTCGTAACTTGCATTTTGCTCCCCCCGCAATAACTGATGGTCGTGTGACAGTAGCTCCTCCACTTGATGTGTTTGAGGATGGCTGTGAACTTTGGAAATCCAATCTAGTTGGTCATTTCGTGGGTTAGAAATTACCCTATCCTGTTGTTAATTCTATTGCCAAAAGAATATGGGGCTCCCACGGTCTATCCGAAGTTTTATCTTCTGATAATGGTTTCTTTCTCTTCACTTTTGATTCTGTCGATCGCGCCACAAATGTTCTGGAGAGAGCCCCATGGCACATGGCCAACAGACCTTTGGTGCTTAAACGTTGGCATCCAAACATGCAATTTTTGAAAGATGATCTGGATAGAGTTCCGGTATGGGTTAAGCTCTATAATGTTCCTCTCGAGTGTTGGACTGTTAAGGGGTTGAGTTGTGTAGCGAGTGCTATTGGGGTTACCCTTCATGCTGACCTTACTACATTGTTGCGTAAAAGGCTTAGCTACGCAACAGTTTGCGTTGAGATAGAAGCTTCGAAAACACTGGTGAAGGAATACGACCTTCGCTGTCCAAATGGGTTATTCATAACAATTTCAGCGGATTATGAATGGATACCTTCAAGGTGCAATAATTGCAATGTCTTTGGACATACCACAGCAATATGTGCTACCAGTAAAGTTGATGATCGTACAATAGGGGCAGAGGGCAAAAGGAAAATAGGAGTTGTGAACTCTAAACCTGCAGATAATACGCAGAATCAGCTTCAATGGCAGGTAGTTGGTAAACGAAATAAGGGTGTTACGATTGGTGAGAATGATTGTTTGGCATCTAAAGAGCT
The DNA here is from genome assembly GCA_033617975.1 of Populus alba x Populus glandulosa. Classification (NCBI taxonomy): domain Eukaryota; kingdom Viridiplantae; phylum Streptophyta; class Magnoliopsida; order Malpighiales; family Salicaceae; genus Populus; species Populus alba x Populus glandulosa. The sequence continues at coordinate 8,284,687 of CM066155.1, read as the reverse complement.
TAGTTGTAATGAGAATGGTTGTTTAGCATCTGCTTTACATATTGCTGATTGTCATACGAATGAAACTGCAACATCAGAGGTGCCTAATGCTGGTTGTTATGAAGATGAAAATCCTACCTCTCCTCTTGTTTTGAAGAGTTTACGAGCAGACATGGTGCCGGAGGAAGGGGCTGCATGTACTTCTTTAGATCAAAGTTTAACCATCTGTAATACAATTGCTTATGCTACCATGAACCCTGTTAGTCATGAGGTGAATGTTGATATTGGAGCTATGGGAGGTGATAATGGTAAGGAAGACGATGATAAGGAGTCGACGTCACTGATCCCAACAAGTCCGCAAAGTCCGATTTCTTCTGACGGGGAAACTTTTATTAATCAGTTAGCTAGCAAGGCTAGAGACTCTCTAGAGAAAAAGAAAACGGGTTCTCCAGGCTTTTCAAAGAAGAGTAAGAAATCTGGCTCCTCGAGGGGGGGCAAGTCAAGGTAATCAGTGTGTTGCTGTTTGGTACTCCTCTCTAATTCCCTATGATTATTGGATGTTGGAATGTTAGAGGTTTGAATGATCCCATAAAGCATTCAGAACTGCGTCAGCTCATCCATCAAGAGAGGATGGTTTTTTTTTGGTTTGGTTGAAACTCGGGTTAGAGACAGGAATAAAGATAATGTTTCACAACTTCTTCTGCGTAATTGGTCATTCTTGTATAATTATGATTTCTCTTGTCGTGGTCGTATTTGGGTTTGTTGGAATGCTGATTTGGTGAAGGTGGATGTTCTAGGAATGTCAGATCAGGCTATCCATGTTTCTGTCAGGATATTAGCTACCAATATCTGTTTTAATACTTCAATCATTTACGGAGACAATAATGCATCCTTACGTGAGGCTTTATGGTCTGATATTGTGAGTCGTAGTGATGGATGGGAGTCAACCCCATGGATTCTTATGGGCGACTTTAATGCTATCCGCAACCAGTCAGAGAGGTTAGGAGGGTCTTCTACGTGGGCTGGTCATATTGACAGATTGGACACATGTATACGTGAAGTGAAAGTGGATGATCTTCGGTATTCAGGTATGCATTATACTTGGACGAACCAATGTCCTGAGAATATGATTATGCGAAAACTAGATAGAGTGCTTGTGAATGAGAAGTGGAATATGCACTTCCCATTGTCGGAAGCGAGATTCTTGCCTGCTGGTATGTCAGATCATTCTCCCATGGTGGTAAAAGTCACTGGCAATGTTCAAAACATAAAGAAACCATTCAGATTCTTCGATATGTGGATGGATCATGACGAGTTCATGCCCTTGGTGAAGAAAGTATGGGATCAGCATTTGAGGGGTTGTCCAATGTATCAGTTGTGTTGCAAACTAAGGAAGCTAAAGCAGGAACTTAAACATTTCAATAAGACTCACTTCTCCAATATATCAGATAGAGTCAAAGATGCAAAAGATCAAATGGATAAGGCTCAACAGCAGCTGCATACAGCGCCTGAGAATCCAACTTTATGCATGCGCGAAAGAGATGTTGTTCGTAACTATGGTTCTACGGTCAGGGCGGAAGAGAGTTTTTTCAAACAAAAGGCAAGGATACAATGGCTTAGCTTGGGGGATCAGAATACTAGCTACTTTCACAAATTAGTAAATGGAAGACAGAATAGAAATAAGCTTCTCTCTGTTATAAGGGAGGATGGGGAAGTCGTTGAAGGACACGAGGCAGTCAAATTAGAAGTAATTGCATACTTCCAGCGTGTGTTGGGAGTGAATCAGATGCCTAGGGTCTTGAACGAGGAAGTGATGCAATCGGCAATTAACTGCAAACTGTCTTCGACTCAACAACATGAACTAGCACAAAAAGTAACAAGGGAGGAGATTAAGAATGCTATGTTTAGTTTGAAAAACAACAAAGCCCCTGGCCCGGATGGCTTCAACGCAGGTTTCTTCAAAAGAATGTGGCATATAGTGGGGGAAGATGTAATCAAAGCTGTTAGCTCCTTCTTTCAGACTCGTAGAATGCTTAAAGAAATGAATGCTACATCCATTTCCCTTATCCCTAAAGTTGCTAATCCTACGAGGTTGACAGATTTTCGTCCTATATCTTGCTGCAATACATTATACAAATGCATCGCGAAGATTCTAGCTGGGAGAATGAAAGTTGTTTTGCCGTCCTTAGTAGGTCCGTATCAGACAGCTTTTATCTCTGGACGGAGAATCAGCGACAATATTCTTTTGTCTCAGGAGCTAATGAAAGGCTATCATAAATCTACGGGTCCGGCTCGTTGTGCTATGAAAGTAGATCTGATGAAGGCTTATGACTCGGTTCGGTGGGATTTCGTTGATGCTACGTTAATAAAAATGGGATTCCCTAGAACAGTGGTTGATTGGATCATGGTGTGTGTTACATCGTGTCAATTCTCAATCAACGTCAACGGTGAACTTGCAGGTTACTTTCATGGGGGTAGAGGGCTGAGACAAGGTGATCCATTATCTCCATATTTGTTTGTCCTTTGCATGGAAATCCTGTCATGGCTGTTCTGCAATATGAGTGCCAATCAAAACTTCAAGTTCCACTGAAGATGCAAGAAGGACAGAATTTCTCATCTTTGCTTTGCCGATGACTTGATGATATTCAGCAAAGGGGATGTACACTCAGTTCGTATGATCAAAAATGCACTCACAGAGTTTCAAGATCTATCAGGTCTATATCCAAATCCAAACAAAAGTGACATCTTCTTGAGCGGTGTGTTAGGTGCTAAGAGGGAACAAATTATCAGTATTCTTGGGTTTAGAGAGGGGGAGTGATGCGGACCAGCCCAGAAACACCAGCAAGGACCCATTACATGTTCCAAATGGACCGATGACACGGTCCAAGACAAAGACATTGAAAGACGCATTGAATGCATTGGTTTTGAAGGTTTCCACCAAGTCAGAATTGGAGTATCAAGTGGAAATCCTAGTACATCTTATCCATGTGCAAGAGGGGTCCAATACAACCTTATTTGGGCCATGAGATAAGAGCTTTATTTTATTTTGTTAGCTACAGCCCAAGGCTTGTTTGGGCTTAATTCATACTTTGTTTTAAGCTAGGATCCAAGGCTTGTTTGGATTAAGTTATGGGCTTTTTATTTTAGGGTTTTGGGCCAGTTTTGAGTGGACCTCATATAAGTCCACATAAAGGGTCCATTAGGGTTAACTTTTCAAGAACTATTTAAACTCATGTTAGGCCAAAATTTCGGCAGCTTTGATGAATATTATTCTGAATTTTTCAGTTTTAACGTGTGAGAGTGATTCTTGCATTCTTCAGTTCTTGAACGAGCTGAATCTGACTTATCGAAGATTGACTGGCTTCGTGGCGTCATTCTACTCATTGCAATAGTGTAGGTGCCTTGGGGCAGGTTTCCATTGTGTCGCACTCATATCAGACCTATTTCGGCTTTCCGGGATCAGATCTCAATCTTGATTGTGGGTTGCGTGACCACGTGATCACGAGGTTCGCATCAGTTGGTATCAGAGCTAGGCTCCGAAACAAGGTCACATCTCTGTTATTTTCGTTTTTTTTCGTGTCCCTTAAGTTTTTCAGTGTTTGCATCCATCTTCTTGTTCTTCGTGTCTGTGTCATCTAAGCAAAAAAAAAAAAAAGTTTATATTTCATCTTGTTACTGTCTCTAATCATATCAGTTTGCTGAAAAGAAAAAAAAATCAGAAAGAAAATAGAGAAAAGAGTGATTAGTTGAAATTTGAAGGATCATTCAATTTTTGCCGCAGAAACACAAATCTTGGTGAACCATAAGCAAACCACCTCGGAATCAATTTAAACTTCATATTCAGTCTATTAGGGGTGGGATCGCATGATATATCAAAGTTGGGCTTATTCTGATAGTATTTGCTTGAGGTTTTAATTCGAGTTTCAATTCTGCCGCAAAACACTACTCTTAGTGAACCCTAGGTAAAACACCTTGGAATCTATTGAAACTTCATATTCTGAGTATTGGGGATGAGATCGCACCATGTATTAAATTTGGGCGTATTTTGATTCCGGCTTCTGGAGGTTTTAATTGGAGGATCAATTCTGCCGCAAACTGATCATACAAGGAGTTGGGGTACCTTGAAATAAGAGAACGAGATATAAATTGATTTTTGGTGATTTCATAGTATTTTAATAATACAAATTAAATTCGAGGTCATTTGGATATCGGTTTCTTTAGGTTTCCCGAATTAGGTCTTGTTTTGTCGTAACGGGTCTGTTTGGTGTTATCTTTCAAAACTTGTTTTGTTTCTGTTGATTTCGTTCCTGCCATCATATTTTGATATTTGGCTGTTGTTTGAGTCATTTTCATCACCCTCGCATTAGTTTGTTTTTTCGATAAGTTCCGGTCCAAACAAAAGTCAGATTTGTATTCTCGAGTCTAAATCAATGTTCTTCCTGCTATAAACTCTATTCTTGTCGTCGGCTTCTTTTTTTTTTTTTTTTTCCCTATCTGTGTCATGTACTCACTAAGGGAGAGGGAACAGAGGAGGATTGTAGATCAACGATGCGAAATACTAAGCCATGGTTTGGGGGTTCTAGAACGAGAAGTTGATAAGTGTAGAAGATTATTCTATGATCTTGAAGCTTCATGGGAAAAAGAGATACAACGCCAAAAGGATGAAAGACGAAGGAGAGTCGCTGTGGTTATCATTCAAAAGTATGTACGCAAGTGGTTAGTACGGCGTGCTTATTTGAAATTCTTGTCGGTCACTACTTCTATACAGTGTTGTTGGAGAAAGGTGTTAGCAATAAGGGGATTCCGAAGGCTTAAACAAGAGGCTACTGAAGTCACCATTAATGCTATTCAAGATTCGAGGACGAATCTTCTTGAAGAGGGAGGGAATGATACGACCCAAGTAAGGTCAGATTCGGATTTTGGGGTAAAAAGCGCAACAGTCCAGGTTTACGGCAACAGTCATAATTCTCAATCCGACCGTTGGATCGGGCTAATATTTTATGTGGACTCTCCAGACATATCTTACTACCTTGGGTTAAAATTGCAGGTCAATCGGAGTTCGGGAAGGCACCCCAATACTGGTCAACAGAGGCTGTACGGATTTTGTTATTTACTTCCATTTGACTTGTGGACTTCCTATTTGATTAGGATTCTTTTCCTCCAAGGATGTGGGAGCTGGTTTTGGGAATTTCCTAGTTCCACAAGGATCTTTAATGAGTTGCAATATAATCTCCTAGTGTGGCAAGGATTCATTAATGTTTCGGAATCCTTATCTTATAAGGATTCCTTATTCATCCTAGCTACACAAGGAAAGAAGGGCTGGTGGTATTTAACGACAAGTTACTTATTTTTATTATTTTCTTTCATGTTTGGAAAGAAGAACATGGATTTAATATCAGGGGCTTTATTTTATTTTGTTAGCTACAGCCCAAGGCTTGTTTGGGCTTAATTCAAACTTTGTTTTGAGCTAGGGTCCAAGGCTTGTTTGGATCTGGTTATGGGCTTTTCATTTTAGGGTTTTGGGCCAGTTTTGAGTGGACCTCATATAAGTCCACATAAAGGGTCCATTAGGTTAACTTTTCAAGAACTATTTAAACTCATGTAGGCCAAAATTTCGGCAGCTTTGATGATAATTACTTCTGAAATTTTCAGTTTTAACGTGTGAGAGTGATTCTTGCATTCTTCAGTTCTTGAACGAACTGAATCTGACTTATCGAAGATTAACTGGCTTCGTGGCGTCATTCTACTCATTCCAATAGTGTAGGTGCCTTGGGGCAGGTTTCCATTGTGTCGCACTCATATCAGACCTATTTCGGCTTTCCGGGATCAGATCTCTATCTTTGTTGTGGTTGATAGGTTTTCTAAAATGGCGCATTTCATTGCATGCCATAAAACAGATGATGCATCTCATATCGCAGACTTGTTCTTTAGAGAGATTGTACGTTTGCATGGCATTCCTAAAAGTATAGTGTCGGATCGTGATGTTAAGTTCCTTAGTTACTTTTGGAAGACCTTATGGGGAAAGTTGGGAACTAAACTATTATTTTCAACAACATGCCATCCTCAAACAGATGGACAAACTGAGGTAGTGAATAGAACATTATCCCAACTTTTACGTGCTGTAATTCAAAAGAATTTGAAAAGTTGGGAAGAATGTTTGCCTTTTGTTGAGTTTGCTTATAATAGAACTGTGCATTCAACTACTACTTTTTCTCCTTTTGAAATTGTTTATGGTTTTAATCCACTAACTCCTATGGACTTAATTCCTTTACCTTGTGAAGAAAGGGTAAGTTTAGATGGTGAAAAGAAGGCAAAGATGGTGAGAGAACTCCATGAGGGAGTTCGACTACAAATAGAGAAAAAGAACAGACTTTACGCTTCTAAAGCAAACAAGGGACGTAAACTGGTTGTTTTCCAACCCGGTGATTGGGTATGGGTGCACATGCGTAAGGAACGATTTCCTAACCAAAGGAAATCAAAATTACAGCCTCGTGGTGATGGTCCTTTTCAGGTTTTAGAGAGAATCAATGACAACGCATACAAAATTGACCTTCCAGGTGAGTATAGTGTTAGTGCTACCTTTAATGTTGCTGATCTTACTTTGTTTGACACAGATTTTGATTCGAGGTCGAATCCTTTCGAAGGGAGAGGGGATGATGCGGACCAGCCCAGAAACACCAGCAAGGACCCATTACATGTTCCAAATGGACCGATGACACGGTCCAAGACAAAGACATTGAAAGACGCATTGAATGCATTGGTTTTGAAGGTTTCCACCAAGTCAGAATTGGAGTATCAAGAGGAAATCCTAGTACATCTTATCCATGTGCAAGAGGGGTCCAATACAACCTTATTTGGGCCATGAGATAAGAGCTTTATTTTATTTTGTTAGCTACAGCCCAAGGCTTGTTTGGGCTTAATTCATACTTTGTTTTAAGCTAGGATCCAAGGCTTGTTTGGATTAAGTTATGGGCTTTTTATTTTAGGGTTTTGGGCCAGTTTTGAGTGGACCTCATATAAGTCCACATAAAGGGTCCATTAGGGTTAACTTTTCAAGAACTATTTAAACTCATGTTAGGCCAAAATTTCGGCAGCTTTGATGAATATTATTCTGAATTTTTCAGTTTTAACGTGTGAGAGTGATTCTTGCATTCTTCAGTTCTTGAACGAGCTGAATCTGACTTATCGAAGATTGACTGGCTTCGTGGCGTCATTCTACTCATTGCAATAGTGTAGGTGCCTTGGGGCAGGTTTCCATTGTGTCGCACTCATATCAGACCTATTTCGGCTTTCCGGGATCAGATCTCAATCTTGATTGTGGGTTGCGTGACCACGTGATCACGAGGTTCGCATCAGGGAGCTTCCTATGAAATATTTGGGAGTGCCTCTTATCTCGTCCAGACTAAAGGCTGTTGATTGTAAGGGCCTCATGGATCGAATTACCGCTAAAGTACGACATTGGACCTGCAGAACACTCTCTTTCGCAGGGCGAGTACAACTAATTAACTCAGTTTTATTCTCCATCCAGGTCTATTGGGCATCTCTATTCCTATTACCTGGGCAAGTAGTGAAAAACGTTGAGCCAAATTATGAGAGTCAGGTTCAGATATGAGCACTACTAGGGCTAAAGTGGCTTGGGATCAGGTATGTCTTCCAAAAAAGGAGGGGGGGCTAGGCATAAAAAGGATAACAGAATGGAACAAGATTGCCTTGTTGAAACACATTTAGAACTTGTGCAATGACTCGGATGGCTCAATTTGGTCTACTTGGATCAGATCCAATCTCTTGCGAGGTAGAAATTTCTGGACAATAAAGGTGCCAGGAAGCTGCTCTTGGGCTTGGGGAAAGATTCTAAAGCTCAGATCCTTAGCATGGCCGAAGATGAAGCACATTATCGGAGATGGAATGACAACCTCTCTATGGTTTGACAATTGGCATCCTCACAGCCCGCTCGCTGATACTTACGGTGAAAGATTCATTTATGATTCAGGTATGGAACATAATGCGAAAGTGAACGTGCTGATTAATAACTTAGAATGGAGAATTCCTATCACTCACGTTCTTGGCTGGCACCCCATTATAGAAGCTATTTTTTTTTAGTAAGCTGACTTATGTATTAAAAGAAAATGATACAAAGAATATAATGGGCATACCCAAGATTTACAATGTGAACAGAAACGAAAACCAACAAATGGCTACAGGCTAGCCACATAACAAAACAAAAACTTAGACCAACTAGATATGCTAGGGGTACAAAAACAACCAGCTAAACATCAAATTAAGAGTCCATGTTATTGACCCTCCAAAGTCTTTGGATCCTTATGTTTTCATCTGTTTGTTGAACATTCCTCATCAAAACAAGCTTATCGCGAATGATACATTCGATTTGATCGAAAACCAAATTCGAAGCTTTAGACACATCTGCAAAGATCCTTGCGTTCCGTTCTTGCCAGATACAATACACTGTAGCTGCGAAACCCAGTTTACGAGAGAAGTTGACGAAACGTTTGCCTTGCCAAGAGACAGTGGCCAATCGAATCCATTCATCCAAGCTTTTTCTCATTCTTGGAATGTCGCATCTGTCACAAACATTCCACCATAATGCTTTCGTAAAGGAGCATTATAGAAGCTATTCCTTCCACCTCTACTCCTAATGGGCAAAAAGATGAGATTGTTTGGTTGGATTCGCCAAATCAGAGTTTCTCGGTCAAAGTAGCGTGGGAGCAACTAAGAATTCATCGTCAAATGGTTGATTGGCATGACATTGTGTGGTTCAAGAATGCTGTCCCAAGACATGCATTTCTTCTTTGGGTGGCTATCCAACGGAAACTCTCAACACAGGATAGACTTCATCGGTTTGGTATTCATGGTCCCAATAGGTGCTCACTCTGTCTCCGCAATAATGAAAATCACAACCACTTGTTCTTTGAATGCTCCTTTACGAAAGCATTATGGTGGAATGTTTGTGACAGATGCGACATTCCAAGAATGACAAAAAGCTTGGATGAATGGATTCGTTTGGCCACTGTCTCTTGTCATGGCAAAAGTTTCGTCAACTTTTCTCGTAAACTGGGTTTCGCAGCTACAGTGTATTGTATCTGGCAAGAACAGAACGCAAGGATCTTTGCAGATGTGTCTAAAGCTTCGAATTTGGTTTTTGATCAAATCGAATGTATCATTCGCGATAAGCTTGTTTTGATGAGGAATGTTCAACAAACAGATGAAAACATAAGGATCCAAAGACTTTGGAGGGTCAATAACATGGACTCTTAATTTGATGTTTAGCTGGTTGTTTTTGTACCCCTAGCATATCTAGATGGTCTAAGTTTTTGTTTTGTTATGTGGCTAGCCTGTAGCCATTTGTTGGTTTTCGTTTCTGTTTACATTGTAAATCTTGGGTATGCCCATTATATTCTTTGTATCATTTTCTTTTAATACATAAGTCAGCTTACCAAAAAAAAACCACCAAAAATCAATTTATAGGTCGTTCTCTTATGTCTAGGTACCCAAACCCCTTGTATGATCAGTTTGCGGCAGAATTGAACCTCCAATTAAAACCTCCAGAAACGGATATCAAAATAATACCAAATTTAATATGTGGTGAAATCGCATACCCAATACTTGGAATATGAAGTTTCAATAGATTCCAAGGTGTTTTACCTAGGGTTCACTAAGAGTAATGTTTCTGCGGCAGAATTGAAACTCGAATTAAAACCTCAAGCAAATAATATCAGAATAAGCCCAAATTTGATATATTATGCGATCCCACCCCCAATAGTTTGAATATGAAGTTTAAATTGATTCCGAGGTGGTTTGCCTATGGTTCACCAAGATTTGTGTTTCTGCGGCAAAAATGGACTTATGAACGCGCCTAGCACGTTTATGCATTTAATGAATCATGTATTGCGTTCGTTTATAGGTAAGTTTGTTGTTGTGTATTTTGATGACATTTTGATCTATAGCAAGAACTTAAATGAGCATCTTGATCATTTGCGTAATGTACTTAGTATGTTGCGTAGTGAGCAATTATATGCTAATCTTAAGAAGTGTACCTTTTGTATGGGAAAAATTGTGTTTCTTGGCTATGTCGTAACTGCGCAGGGTATCGAGATGGACAAGGAGAAAGTTAAGGCCATCCAGGATTGGCCTACACCAAAATCGGTAAGTGAGGTAAGGAGTTTTCATGGACTTGCGAGTTTTTATAGAAGGTTTGTGAAGGATTTTAGTATTATTGCTGCACCTTTAACTGAAATTGTTAAAAAGTCTGTTGGATTCAAATGGAAAGATGAACAGGATAAGGCTTTTAATTTGTTGAAAGATAAACTTTGTTCAGCACCTGTTTTAGCTTTGCCAGACTTTACGAGAGCTTTTGAAGTTGAATGTGATGTGTTAGGTATTGGTATAGGAGTTGTGTTAATGCAGGATAAAAGGCCCATTGCGTATTTCAGCGAAAAACTTAATGGGGCAGCTTTGAATTACCCTACATATGACAAGGAGCTCTATGCCTTGGTAAGAACTCTAGAGACGTGGCAGCATTACCTGTGGCCCAAGGAGTTTGTGATACATTCTGATCATGAATCATTGAAGCACTTGAAAGGGCAAGGTAAGTTGAGTAGGAGACATGCCAAATGGGTGGAATTTATTGAAACCTTTCCGTATGTGATCAAGTATAATCAAGGAAAAGAAAACATTGTGGCTGATGCACTTTCGCGCAGGTATGTTCTTGTATCTACTTTGGATGCTAGATTTCTAGGATTTGAACACACAAAAGAATTGTACAAGGATGATAGTGATTTTGCTAATGTTTACAATGCTTGCGAAACTTCGGCTTTTGGGAAGTTTTATAGACTTGATGGATATTTGTTTAAAGAGAGTTGATTGTGTGTTCCATTAAGTTCTATGCGTGAATTGCTTGTACGTGAAGCACATGGGGGCGGGTTGATGGGGCATTTTGGTGTTGTTAAGACTTTGGATGTGTTGCATGAGCATTTTTATTGGCCTAAAATGAAAAAGGATGTGCAGCGCATATGTGATAAATGCATAACTTGTAGGAAAGCAAAGTCTAGGACTCAACCACATGGCTTGTACACCCCTTTACCTGTACCTAAGGAGCCATGGGTAGACATTTCGATGGATTTCGTCTTAGGTTTACCTAGGTCAAAACGGGGTAGGGACTCAATCTTTGTAGTTGTTGATAGGTTTTCAAAGATGGCACACTTTATTCCATGTCATAAAACCGATGATGCCACTAACATTGCTGATTTGTTCTTTAGGGAGATAGTACGACTTCACGGGGTCCCTAGGAGCATTGTTTCTGATAGAGATGTTAAGTTTCTTAACTATTTTTGGAAGGTGTTATGGGGAAAATTGGGTGCTAAATTGTTGTTCTCAACTACTTGTCACCCCCAAACAGATGGACCAACCGAAGTAGTTAATAGGAATTTAACACAACTTCTGCGTGCTGTCATTCTAATGAACTTAAGGAATTGGGAAGATTGTTTGTCATTTATAGAGTTTGCATATAATCGTAGTGTGCACTCTACTACTGAATTTTCACCATTTGAAATTGTGTATGGATTTAACCCTTTAACTCCAATGGATTTGATTCCTTTACTTATTGATGAAAGGGTTAGTTTGGATGGTAATCGTAAAGCACAGGTGGTGAAGACACTCTATGAGAGTGTGCGGCAACAGATTGAAAGGAGGAATCGTGTGTATGAGACCAAAGCCAATAAGGGGCGCAAACATGTTGTCTTTCAGCCCGGCGATTGGGTTTGGGTGCATATGCGCAAGGAGAGATTTCCGGCCCATAGGAAATCAAAGCTACAACCACGAGGAGATGGGCCATTTCAGATCCTTGAGAGGATCAATGACAATGCTTATAAAGTTGATTTGCCAGGTGAGTATGGTGTTAGTGCTACCTTTAATGTTTCTGATCTTACTTTGTTTGATGTAGGCGATGATTCGAGGTCGAATCCTTTTGAAGAGAGAGGGGATGATGCGGATCAGCCCAACACCAAGCGTAATCATGCCAACGATCCATTGGAGGTGCCAATTGGGCCGATCACAAGAGCTAGGGCAAAGAAGCTTAAAGAAGCATTAAATGGGCTTGTTCAGAACTTATGGAGCAAGATGGACCTAGAAGGGCTTGGGACATTTAAGAAGCATGAAGGACAGCCTTTAATTCATCTAGTTCAGGTCCAAGAAGAGCCCAATTCATGTGGAACAAGGGGTTGATATGTCCGGCCCAATACCATTTTTGTTAGGCTTGTTTTATTTCCTAATGCTACAAGGATAAAAAGCCAGCAATTTATTCTCCTAATTAAGTAAGGAAGTTGGCCATATCTTATTTCTAAAGAGGGAAGGACTATTTAATGCTTTTCCTAACATAGGAAGGAAGGTAATTAAATCAGCAATAAAGGAGGAAATTTATCCAAGCTAATCAAGGACATCAAAGGAAAGGGGGCAGCAACACAAATTTGATTCTAGCATATTTAGGATGGTAATTTTCGGATTTGTTTTTATTTTTTTATTTTCTTCTTAGTTTTTGGGTTATTATTGCTTATTTGGGTCAATTGTAAGTGGGCTTCATATAAGTCCACCTAAGGGGGGTCCATTAGGGTTTCTTTAAGTCTAGAGTCAGTATAAATAGAGGCATAACCAAACATGTAAGGTTACGCAATTTTTAGATCAATAAACTTCTTTGCAGCACTTGTGTGTTGGTGAGATAATCTCCCTTCCTGGGTTCTCTAATATTGTGATGCTTTCCCAAACTTTGATTGACCTTAAATTTTAACCCAAGATAGGAAAACTTGTGAGGGGACGCCATGTAAAATGGCATCCTGATCCAAAAGTTGGATTGGTTATTATGACAGTTACGTGAAATTGGATTGTTGTTCATTTTACAACAGAATCTGAATTTGATTATTTTTTGTTGCCTGAATCGTATCATTCTATAAAATGATCTTAGTGTTTTTAGGATGTAAATTTCGTTCATGATATTATTTAAACTATAAAAACTATCTATCTTAGGTTATTTTGTTTGATTAGGTGCATCCACTTTAGTTTGTGTTAGATTTACTATTTTTATCATAAATTCATAGATTTCTTCATGTTTGAGCTTAGTTATCATACTTTGGGTTTATTACTAAGTGGGTAAATATTAGCCCATAATTTTTGGATCCATTAGAGTTACTAGTTGATCCATTATATAAGGTTTTTTAAGTTGAAATTTTCAACAGCTATGAATTTATGAAATAAACTTATGTTTTGCGTGAATCAGCACGTGTTCTTTGCTAGAACAAAGAATGAACAAAGTAAAACTGATCTTTTGGAGTCTTCCTTATACTTATTGTTCGTGAATTTGTATTCATTGTGTGGGGGGTTTCTTATTCCAATCAAGGTTGTTAAAATCGTGATTTTAACACGGCACGGAAAGCCGCTCACAAAATCGGATCGTAAAATCGTAAAAAAATCGTAAGGAATTTTAAAATACATTAAAAAATGCTTCAAATAAAAATTCATACATAGTTCAAGCACCTTAAAAATAATGCTTCAAAAAAAAATGATCTAACCCGCCATATATAACAGCAAAAAAAAAATAGTATTTTTCCTAAAACCTGTCAACTTAGCCTACATAATTCATCTGAAGTTCATGATGTTGCTAAACTATAATCAACAATCAAATGCACAAGTCCTCTTACTCTATTTTAGAACTGTTAACTTCTTTATTTGACTCAAGACCATCATTCCCCACTCCCCACTCCCCACCACCCATTACCTAGGTTGTTGCTGCTATTGAATGCATTGCTAACTTGCTATTGGCTTAACTGTTAAGACAAAGGCGGGACTAGACTGCATCGAATGCCATGGGCCCATGGTTGTTGTTCTCGAATCAGCAGTTATTGAAGACGGTGTTTGGGATTTCCCTGTTAGCCCTGAGATAAGCATTTCTTTAGCTTCCTTCTTCTTTAACTGTGTATTCTTATTCTACATCTAGTTCAAGTTTTTTTCGACAATCTCAGTTATCACAGAGGGGACAAAACGCCTCAAAAATCAAATCCATCAGCATCACGAAATCCTACATCATAAGATCCTGTATCAAACACCATGTCTACAATAAAAAACCCACCAAAAGCTCCTCGTAGCAACCCAGCCCCTCAACCCATCCCAAATCTATTCTTCTCTGGTGATTGCTGCACTTCACTGGTGGTGGGTGGGTGCCCATGAACATGGGTGTTTTGTATACTGGAGGCCGCGAGACAAACGAGATGGAGGGGAGAGAACTGAGATGAGTTAGCAAATTTTGTTAATTTTGTCCAACTCGGTAAACTCGGACCGAGTTTACCGAGTTTGACCGATTTTAACCGAGTTTGACCGGGTTTGACTGAGTTTACTGATTTTCAAGTTTTTTATCCGATTTAGCACGTTATATCTGTGTTAACTCGTAAAATCGTACGATTTTACGAGTCAACTCGCGAGTTTGACAACCTTGATTCCAATAGCATTGGTGCCTTGAGACATATTTTCATTGTGTCACACTCCTATCAAACTTGATTTCTTGGCTGTTTAGGAGTTGAATTATCTTTGTTGTGGGTTGCTTACCGCATGATCAAGAGGTCCGCATCGGTTTGGTATCCCTTATTTCTTGCATTTTAGTTTTTGTATTTTTCTTAATGTTAATTTCATCTCTCCTTGAATCTTTGTTTTTTGGTCAGAATCCAAAGGGTCAATTTTCGTCATTTTTGTTTTCTTTCTAGCGTGATTTTTTATTTATTATTGTTGTTGTTGTTCTTATTGGAGTGAAAAATAAATTACACACCAAAAATGTTAGTTGGGTTAAATATGGTCTAATTACATTTATTTCGTGTCAGCCTATCAAAACACCTTAAAATTGACTCAAATTTCATATTCTAGTTATTTGGGGTGGGAATACACCAATTATAAATTTTCAATTCAATAAAGCATCAATTTAATAGGCTTCCAGATTCGGATAAGAATGGAACGGTTAGTTATTTGTTTCACATTAGCATATCAAATGTTATCGTAATTGATGCAAAATTAATATTCTATTTATTATGCACTAAATATCAGTTTTTAGCTCAATTGGATGTCATTTGGTCTAGGATACAGATTCAATTCAAATTAGTGTTTTCGCACTGTAAAGTCTAAGTTTTATCATTAATTAGGTTATATCTTTATGTTAAGGCTTTTTTTTCCTCTTATTTTGTTTCAAATCTACTTGTTTTTATCCATGGAAAAGGTCCCACATGACTAGGAAACCTATCTATAAGGTTAAAGTCAATGCACAAGTCATTAGAATCAGATTAGTATAAAGAAAACCTTATATTAATCTAATTAGAAATTAATTATTAACTAGAAAACTTCTCCACTCCATTTTATATATAACGAACCCTAACCTCTAAAAAAAGGGTTATTTTCAGAATATAGGAGAAGAGAAGAAGGGGTAGTATTATTTTTTTAGAATTATTTTCTGTCTCTTTCATTTTCTGAATTTGCAATAAGTTTAGTCTTAATTTTAAAAGGTTAGTACTCTTGGATTTTAAATTATCATGAGGATTAAATTTATGATTTTATTTAATGATTGATGAATATCTATACCTAATTATGATGTATGAATATCTTAAGTTTTTTTATGATTAAATTTAATGATTGATGACCTAATTTCCATATGATGCGTAATATATATTTTTGGTTTTAAATCTATTGCTAGTTATTAGTTTATGATTAGTAAACCTTACTAACATCATTAGCCTCCGCATTCGGGACCGGCTAATCAAGTTTCGTGTGATTGCCGATATTGACAGCACCGGTCAATATCATTAACTATTCTCACCCGAATAGTTAATCAAGTTCAGTATCCCTCGTTTTCAGGGATGATTTGCATTCGGGACCGGCTAATCAAGTTTCGTGTGATTGCCGATATTGACAGCACCGGTCAATATCATTAACTATTCTCACCCGAATAATTAATCAAGTTCAGTATCCCTCGTTTTCAGGGATGATTTGCATTCGGGACCGGCTAATCAAGTTTCGTGTGATTGCCGATATTGACAGCACCGGTCAATATCATTAACCTTTCACTCACCCCGGTCATCCACTTCGGATGCCATTAGCCAAAGCTAATCATTCATTTGTCCCCGCCATCCATCCGGATGCCATTAGCCGAAGCTAATCATTCGTTGTCCCGGCCATCCATTCAGATGCCATTAGCCGAAGCTAATCATTCATTTATCCCGCCCATCCATCCGGATGCCATTAGCCGAAGCTAATCATTCGTTGTCCCGGCCATCCATTCGGATGCCATTAGCCGAAGCTAATCATTCATTTGTCCTGGCTATCCAGTTGGATGCCATTAGCTGAAGCTAATCAGTCCTTCATCTTAGTCATCCATTCGGATGCCATTAGCCGAAGCTAATCATTCATTTGTCCTGGCTATCCAGTTGGATGCCATTAGCCGAAGCTAATCAGTCCTTCATCTTGGTCATCCATTCGGATGCCATTAGCCGAAGCTAATCAACCATTTGTCAACATTTAAGCCCGATGTTAGTAAACCTTACTAACATCATTAGCCTCCGCATTCGGGACCGGCTAATCAAGTTCGAGGAATGATCATCAACGAAGTCTATTAGTGTAATTCATATTCTTAACCCAGTCAAGTACTCAAATCCATTTTTAATTTCTCGTTTATTTCACTTTATCCTCTCTCTTTGTGGTTTCATCCATAGACGCAAAGACCAAGAATTTAACAAGTTCGTAAATTAACGCTACGTAAAAAGTGTAGGTATAGAACACCTACCAGCTGTAGAAGCTCAACTCGCTCTTCCTTGTTGTTGTTGTTGTTGTGCGCCTCCTACAAAGCTCCTACTATACGAGCTCCTGAGAAGTCGAGTGAATGCTTCTCCTACATTTTTAATATAACATCCTGAATCATTATTGAATCTTCCCGATTTATTCATAATATTCATAAATTCACAAAATCAAATACTTCCGTAAACAATTTCCATGAATGTATTTTATTTTCGTACTTGTCATTTAAATTAAACGCCCATTTAATTCAATTCTTCATCAATGATCTTCAATGTCCAAAGGGCGTGACTTTTCGTCACCGATTTTCTTTTGTCCCAAGACATTTAATCTATCACCAAACAATGTAATTTAACTTAAATTTCATCAATGACTACACATGCCAAATTTTTTCCAAAAGCACACTCAAAATTATTCCTTATATCATAATTCAACTTACAACATGATTTCCCATTCTAACACAACCAAAATATTAGTCAATCACTATTCTTTATAGAATTTAACTATACCATCACTTATCAACACATCAAACATGACTCAAACAGAACACAAACACAACCATCATCATTAAACCCATTACCATTATCCTTAGTCCCAAAACATACTTTTTATGCTAACCCTCGTATTCTCATTCAATATTTCTCAAACCAAACTTAAAACATCATTATTTAAATTTAGAGTTCAATACATCCAAACGGTGGAATTATACATCATCGTCATTAGAATAACATATCCAAAATTAACATACATCCAATGGTTAAAACTCCCGATATCAGAACAATACCGGACTGACTTGAAATTTGGATACCTACTGTTTAGGAAGTACATAACGGCTGACGAACAAGGCTGTCTTGAAGGGTGATTTTCCAGAAATGTTCCTCCGGTGACAGCCCTCAAACAAAGTCTGATATTTACAATCCCTCCGGTCAGAATGTAGGTGACATTGAGCAAAATAACATATCCAAAATTAACATACATCCAACGGTTAAAACTCCTGATATCAGAACAATAACGGATTGACCTGAAATGTGGAGACCTGCTGTTCAGGAAGTACAATTTCTGGTAGGAGTGTTCTTTTCTGATCTACACCGTTCAGAATTTATATAACATCTGGATGAACAACATATCCAAAATCCAGATCAATCCAACGAAAAAATGATGATATAACAGCTGACGAACAAGGTTGTCTTGAAGTGTGATTTTCCAGAAATGTTCCTTCGGTGACAGCCCTCAAACGAAGTCTGATATTTACAATCCCTCTGGTCTGAATGTAGGTGACATTGAGCATAATAACATATCCAAAAATCAATTTAATCCAACGGTGGAAAGTCAAACTATGGCTGCCGAAGTGCCTGCCCTATTGCAATCCCAAAACCCATAGTTTCAAATCAATTGATTCTTTCTATTTTTCAGCAAATCAAGCCATTATCATGCAATTAATCTCGAAATTCACATGAACAATTACTCCCCCAAAATATTTATATGAACCCTAGAATTTTAAACTTGGGGGTTTTCTTCTCCTCATGCAAGAACAAGAGAGAAAAACGAAATTACTAAAGGGTATATTGCTTACCTTTGCTACTTTAACTTATTTCAATGAATTCTTGCAAAAATTTACAAAAATCATGTCCTCCTCTTCCAATTTCCAGCTTCTTCTCTTTGTTTCTCTCAAGCTCTATAACTCTCTAAGTTGTTATTTAATTTGTTCTCTTGGATAGGATCCTCCTAAGAACACTCCCTTTTGATTTAGCTTGAAGAGATGAAGAGAAAATGAAGAAAATGGGACAAAACAAATGGTCTCCCTCCTGTTTCCTTTTTCATTTGCAGAGGACGTGTTCTGTTTTTAAAGAGAGGAGAGGAGAGTATTTGTTTTGATAAAATTACAAAAATGCCCCCTGTGTCATCTTTTTTCATTTACCCGATTTTCAGTACTCTTCGTAAATCTTTTCCAACTCCGATTGACACGAAATTTGAACCTAATATAAAACAATATGTCTGGAGATTCCTTACAAAATTTCAACCCGATCCAACGGTCGGATTGAGATATATCATCGATATCGTAAAACTAGACAATTAGTGTCTTTTACACAAAAATCTGAATTTCATGCATTAATTTATTTACTTAGATCCTCATGAAATTTCCTCTTAATTTATACTCAATAAATTCAATATTACCACATTTATCATTAATTTGTCAAAATACATGTTTTGACTGGGGTTTACATATCTTCTATTATTATTATTTTTTTCTTATTCTTTCATCCATTGAAACCTCATCACTGGTTTCGCCAACGTTACAAGTTTTAAACTAAAAATCATGACTCTCTTTTCGACTTCAACAATATCTTTAAATTTGTTTATGGAGATCATTCACTCTCTCACATGACACATTTATTGTCATTCCTACTATTTATTCATTTCTTTCATACCGAATATCCATTACTCATCGAAACGTCATTACTTCGATCCTATGTGTTGTTTTTTTATTCTTTCTTTTTATTATTATTGTTCTTATTATTTATTTTTTATTTACGGGGGTTTACATTATTGTAAGATCCCACATCGGCGGGTGAGGGTTGTGTTGCTGGCCTTATTAGTAGTGCTGGTGCTAACATGTTGAACGCGTTTTGGGATGTCAGGCTCAGTAGTGGGCTCGCGTCACCAAGAACAAAAACCGTGAGGGAGGTAAGGCCTAAAACGGACAATATTCAGCATGTTGGGCCGAGCTGTTACATTTGGTATCAGAGACGACCTCACTGGCTGTCCGGTTGTGCCGACGGGGTCGTCGGGCTCCTTAAGGGGGGTGGATTGTAAGATCCCACATCGGCGGGTGAGGGTTGTGTTGCTAGCCTTATTAGTAGTGCTGGTGCTAACATGTTGAATGCGTTTTGGGATGTCAGGCTCAGTAGTGGGCTCGCGTCACCAAGAACAAAAACCGTGAGGGCGGTAAGGCCTAAAACGGACAATATTCAGCATGTTGGGCCGGGCTGTTACATTTGGTATTAGAGACGACCTCACTGGCTGTCCGGTTGTGCCGACGGGGTCGTCAGGCTCCTTAAGGGGGGTGGATTGTAAGATCCCACATCGGCGGGTGAGGGTTGTGTTGCTGGCCTTATTAGTAGTGTTGGTGCTAACATGTTGAACGTATTTTGGGACGTCAGGCTCAGTAGTGGGCTCGCGTCACCAAGAACAAAAACCGTGAGGGCGGTAAGGCCTAAAGCGGACAATATTCAGCATGTTGGGCCGGGCTGTTACACTAAGTTTATTATGTCAAGGTGAAAAGGTTACACTAATGGTGTAAGAATAAGTATAGTGTAAACTCAACATGGACTTTAATGTTTAATATTAACATGTCTTATCTTTTTATCTTACTAATTCTTAATACCTTGCTTGTTAAATGGTTAATCTAGATTTGTGTTGTATAACACTTGGTACAACAAATGCTTGACACTCTCATAGCCCAACCGTATGGTATTACCTACACCTGTGCTATGAAAGGAACTTGATTTGTTGTTAACATAAGTTAGCATCATGAATTCCTGACAATATTTAAAAGTTTCGTGTTACATAAATAAGATAATTAATATGATCATGTTAACAATTTATAATGAGCTATTAATGATAAATCATCCGATTGGAACCTCCTTCGTGTGTGGTTTCCAGTTGAGTAATAAGAGTTTATACTATACTTGTTTGAAATACCATTAGTGGATCCTTTAACCCTAACATTTGTTTTTATCATTATTTAATCCTTACATTAATTTTTCATCTCAAAGTTCTCATTAATTTCTTCATCTTCTTTTTTTTTTTTTTTATTATTATTATTAGTACTACTACTACTACTACTACTACTACTACTACTACTACTACTACTACTACTAGTATTATTATTATTTACATTCGTTTATATTATATAATATATCTCTTTCATCTTTTCATAAACTCAGTATATATGCTGGAAACCTGTAACACGATCTTTTAGATCATTATCAGGTATAAAAACGTCACGTACTGAGTATTATTATTATTACTATTACTATTACTATTACTATTGTTGTTATTGTTGTTATTATTATTGTTGTTGTTGTTGCTGTCATGTTATTTATAATTTATACAATTAACCTCTTTGTGGTTCGACCCCGGTCTTGCCGGGTTATTTATTACTTCGACACTCCTGCACTTGAGAGAAGACATCAATCTTTTAGTCATGACAGTTCTCATCTCATGGGCCAAATAAGGTTGTATTGGACCCCTCTTGCACATGGATAAGATGTATTAGGATCTCCTCTTGATACTCCAATGGACCTTTCAATTCTGACTTGGTGGAAACCTTCAAAACCAATGCATTCAATGTGTCTTTCAATGTCTTTGTCTTGGACCGAGTCATTGGTACATTTGGAACATGTAATGGGTCCTTGCTGGTGTTTCTGGGCTGGTCCGCATCATCCCCTCTCTCCTCGAAAGGATTCGACCTCGAATCAAAATCTGTGTCAAACAACGTAAGATCAGCAACATTAAAGGTAACACTAACACTATACTCACCTGGAAGGTCAATTTTGTATGTGTTGTCATTTATTTATCTCTAAAACCTGAAATGGACCATCACCACGAGGCTGTAATTTTGATTTCCTTTGGTTAGGAAATTGTTCCTTACGCATGTGCACTCAAACCCAATCACCAGGTTGGAAAACAACAAGTTTACGTCCCTTATTTGCTTTAGAAGCGTAAAGTCTGTTCTTTTTCTCTATTTGTAGTCGAACTTGCTCATGGAGTTCTCTCACCATCTTTGCCTTCTTTTCACCATCTAAACTTACCCTTTTTTCAAAACGTAAAGGAATTAAGTACATAGGAGTTAGTGGATTAAAACCATAAACAATTTCAAAAGGAGAAAAAGTAGTGGTCGAATGCACAATTCTATTATAAACAAACTTAACAAAAGGCAAACATTCTTCCCAACTTTTCAAATTCTTTTGAATTACAACACGTAAAAGTTGGGATAATGTTCTATTCACTACCTCAGTTTGTCCATCTGTTTGAGGATGGCATGTTGTCGAAAATAAGAGTTTAGTTCCCAACTTTCCCCATAAGGTATTCCAAAAGTAACTAAGGAATTTAACATCACGATCTGACACTATACTCTTAGGAATGCCATGCAAACGTACAATCTCCCTAAAGAACAAGTCTGCGATATGAGATGCATCATCTGTTTTATGGCATGCAATGAAATGCGCCATTTTAGAAAACCTATCAACCACAACAAACATAGAGTCTCTACATTTCTTTGACCTAGGTAAACCTAAAACAAAGTGCATAGAGATATCTACCCTAGGTTTAGTAGGCACAGGTAATGGTGTATATAGTCCATGCAGTTGTACTCTAGATTTTGCCTTTCTACAAGCAATGCACTGTTCACAAATTCGTTGCACATCTCTTTTCATCTTTGGCCAATAACAATGCTCATGCAATACATCCAAGGTTTTCACAACCCCAAAGTGACCCATTAAACCACCTCCATGTGCGTCACGAAGAAGCAATTCACGTAAAGAACTAGCAGGAACACACAATCTATTCTCTTTGAACAAATAACCATCCATCAAATAAAACTTACCAAAAGCCGAATGTCCACATGCTCTATAAATCTTGGCAAAGTCAGAATTATTATCATACAATTCCTTCACATATTCAAACCCTAACAATCTAGTATTCATGGTGTGTAAAAGAACATACCTGCGCGAAAGTGCATCAGCTACGATGTTCTCTTTCCCTTGCTTATACTTGATTACGTAAGGAAAAGTTTCAATGAATTCAACCCATTTTGCATGCCTCCTGTTCAACTTAACTTGTCCTTTCATATGTTTCAAGGACTCATGATCCGAATGGATTACGAACTCTTTTGGCCACAAGTAATGCTGCCATATCTCAAGTGCTCTTACCAATGCATAGAGTTCTTTGTTGTAAGTGGGATAGTTCAAGGTCGCTCCACTTAACTTCTCACTGAAATACGCAATAGGTCTCCGATCCTGCATCAAAAGAGCACCTATTCCTATTCAAGATGCATCACATTCTATTTCAAATGCTTTCGTAAAGTCAGGTAAAGCCAAAACAGGTGCAGAACATAATTTCTCTTTCAAAAGAACAAGTGCCAATTCTTGTTCCTCCCCTCATTTAAACCCAACTGATATTTTAACAACTTCATTTAAAGGCTCAGCTATTGTACTGAAATCTTTCACAAAACACTAGTAAAAACTAGCTAACCCATGAAAACTCCTTACCTCACTTACCGATTTATTTTTTTTGGTAAGCTGACTTATGTATTAAAAGAAAATGATACAAAGAATATAATGGGCATACCCAAGATTTACAATGTGAACAGAAACGAAAACCAACAAATGGCTACAGGCTAGCCACATAACAAAACAAAAACTTAGACCAACTAGATATGCTAGGGGTACAAAAACAACCAGCTAAATATCAAATTAAGAGTCCATGTTATTGACCCTCCAAAGTCTTTGGATCCTTATGTTTTCATCTGTTTGTTGAACATTCCTCATCAAAACAAGCTTATCGCGAATGATACATTCGATTTGATCAAAAACCAAATTCGAAGCTTTAGACACATCTGCAAAGATCCTTGCGTTCCGTTCTTGCCAGATACAATACACTGTAGCTGCGAAACCCAGTTTACGAGAAAAGTTGACGAAACTTTTGCCATGCCAAGAGACAGTGGCCAATCGAATCCATTCATCCAAGCTTTTTGTCATTCTTGGAATGTCGCATCTGTCACAAACATTCCACCATAATGCTTTCGTAAAGGAGCATTCAAAGAACAAGTGGTTGTGATCTTCATTATTGCGGAGACAAAGTGAGCACCTATTGGGACCATGAATACCAAACCGATGAAGTCTATCCTGCGTTGAGAGTTTCCGTTGGATAGCCACCCAAAGAAGAAATGCATGTCTTGGGACAGCATTCTTGAACCACACGATGTCATGCCAATCAACCGTCTGATGATGAATTCTTAGTTGTTCCCAAGCTACTTTGACCGAGAAACTCTGATTTGGCGAATCCAACCAAACAATCTCATCCTTTTGCCCCTTAGGAGTAGATGTGGAAGGAATAGCTTCTATAATGGGGTGCCAGCCAATAGCATGAGTGATAGGAATTCTCCATTCTAAGTTATTAATCAGCACGTTCACTCTCGCATTGTGTTCCATACCTGAATCATAGATGAATCGTTCACCGTAAGTATCAGCGAGCGGGCTGTGAGGATGCCAATTGTCAAACCATAGAGAGGTTATCATTCCATCTCCGATAATGTGCTTCATCTTCGGCCATGCTAAGGATCTGAGCTTTAGAATCTTTCCCCAAGCCCAAGAGCAGCTTCCTGGCGCCTTGATTGTCCAGAAATTCCTACCTCGCAAGAGATTGGATCTGATCCAAGTAGACCAGATTGAGCCATCCGAGTCATTGCACAAGTTCCAAATGTGTTTCAACAAGGCAATCTTGTTCCATTCTGTTATCCTTTTTATGCCTAGCCCCCCCTCCTTTCTTGGAAGACATACCTGATCCCAAGCCACTTTAGCCCTAGTAGTGCTCATATCTGAACCTGACCAAAGAAATGATCTCATAATTTGCTCAACGTTTTTCACTACTTGCCCAGGTAATAGGAATAGAGATGCCCAATAGACCTGGATGGAGAATAAAACTGAGTTAATCAGTTGTACTCGCCCTGCGAAAGAGAGTGTTCTGCAGGTCCAATGTCGTACTTTAGCGGTAATTCGATCCACGAGGCCCTTACAATCAACAGCCTTTAGTCTGGACGAGATAAGAGGCACTCCCAAATATTTCATTGGAAGCTCCCCCTCTCTAAACCCAAGAATACTGATAATCTGTTCCCTCTCAGCACCTAACACACCGCTCAAGAAGATGTCACTTTTGTTTGGATTTGGATATAGACCTGATAGATCTTGAAACTCTATGAGTGCATTTTTGATCATACGAACTGAGTGTACATCCCCTTTGCTGAATATCATCAAGTCGTCGGCAAAGCAAAGATGAGAAATTCTGTCTTTCTTGCATCTCCAGTGGAACTTGAAGTTTTGATTGGCACTCATATTGCAGAACAGCCCTGACAGGATTTCCATGCAAAGGACAAACAAATATGGAGATAATGGATCACCTTGTCTCAGCCCTCTACCCCCATGAAAGTAACCTGCAAGTTCACCGTTGACGTTGATTGAGAATTGACACGATGTAACACACACCATGATCCAATCAACCACTGTTCTAGGGAATCCCATTTTTATTAACGTAGCATCAACGAAATCCCACCGAACCGAGTCATAAGCCTTCATCAGATCTACTTTCATAGCACAACGAGCCGGACCCGTAGATTTATGATAGCCTTTCATTAGCTCCTGAGACAAAAGAATATTGTCGCTGATTCTCCGTCCAGAGATAAAAGCTGTCTGATACGGACCTACTAAGGACGGCAAAACAAGTTTCATTCTCCCAGCTAGAATCTTCGCGATGCATTTGTATACTGTATTGCAGCAAGATATAGGACGAAAATCTGTCAACCTCGTAGGATTAGCAACTTTAGGGATAAGGGAAATGGATGTAGCATTCATTTCTTTAAGCATTCTACGAGTCTGAAAGAAGGAGCTAACAGCTTTGATTACATCTTCCCCCACTATATGCCACATTCTTTTGAAGAAACCTACGTTGAAGCCATCCGGGCCAGGGGCTTTGTTGTTTTTCAAACTAAACATAGCATTCTTAATCTCCTCCCTTGTTACTTCTTGTGCTAGTTCATGCTGTTGAGTCGAAGATAGTTTGCAGTTAATTGCCGATTGCATCACTTCCTCGTTCAAGACCCTAGGCATCTGATTCACTCCCAACACACGCTGGAAGTATGCAATTACTTCTGATTTGACTGCCTCGTGTCCTTCAACGACTTCCCCATCCTCCCTTGTAACGGAGAGAAGCTTATTTCTATTATGTCTTCCATTTACTGATTTGTGGAAGTAGCTAGTATTCTGATCCCCCAAGCTAAGCCATTGCATCCTTGCCTTTTGTTTGAAAAAACTCTCTTCCGCCCTGACAGTAGAAGCATAGTTACGAACAGCATCTCTTTCTCGCATACGCAATGTTGGATTCTCAGGCGCTGTATGCAGAGCTTGTTGAGCCTTATCCATGTGATCTTTTGCATCTTTGACTCTATCGGAAATATTGGAGAAGTGAGTCTTATTGAACTGTTTAAGTTCCTGCTTTAGCTTCCTTAGTTTGCAACACAACTGATACATTGGACAACCTCCCGAATGCTGATCCCATACTTTCTTCACCAAGGGCATGAACTCGTCATGATCCATCCACATATCGAAGAATCTGAATGGTTTCTTTATGTTCTGAACATTGCCAGTGACTTTTACCACCATGGGAGAATGATCCGACATACCAGCAGGCAAGAATCTCGCTTCCGACAATGGGAAGTGCATATTCCACTTCTCATTTACAAGCACTCTATCTAGTTTCCGCATAATCATATTCTCAGGACATTGGTTCGTCCAAGTATAATGCATACCTGAATACCGAAGATCATCCACTTTCGCTTCACGTATACATGTTTCCAATCTGTCCATATGACCAGCCCACGTAGAAGACCCTCCTAACCTCTCTGACTGGTTGCGGATAGCATTAAAGTCGCCCATAAGAATCCATGGGGTTGACTCCCATCCATCACTACGACTCACAATATCAGACCATAAAGCCTCACGTAAGGATGCATTATTGTCTCCGTAAATGATTGAAGCATTAAAACAGATATTGGTAGCTAATATCATAACAGAAACATGGATAGCCTGGTCTGACATTCCCAGAACATCCACCTTCACCAAATCAGCATTCCAACAAACCCAAATACGACCACGACAAGAGAAATCATAATTATACAAGAATGACCAATTACGCAGAAGAAGTTGCGAAACATTATCTTTATTCCTGTCTCTAACCCGAGTTTCAACCAACCCAAAAAAAACCATCCTCTCTTGATGGATGAGCTGACGCAGTTCTGAATGCTTTATGGGATCATTCAAACCTCTAACATTCCAACATCCAATAATCATAGGGAATTAGAGAGGAGTACCAAACAACAACACACTGATTACCTTGACTTGCCCCCCCTCGAGGAGCCAGATTTCTTACTCTTCTTTGAAAAGCCTGGAGAACCCGTTTTCTTTTTCTCTAGAGAGTCTCTAGCCTTGCTAGCTAACTGATTAATAAAAGTTTCCCCGTCAGAAGAAATTGGACTTTGCGGACTTGTTGGGATCAGTGACGTCGACTCCTTATCCTCGTCTTCCTTACCTGTATCAGCTCCCATAGCTCCAATATCAACATTCACCTCATGACTAACAGGGTTCATGGTTGCATAAGCAATTGTATTACAGATGGTTAAACTTTGATCTAAAAAAGTACATGCAGCCCCTTCCTCCGGCACCATGTCTGCTCGTAAACTCTTCAAAACAAGAGGAGAGGTAGGATTTTCATCTTCATAACAACCAGCATTGGGCACATCTGATGTCGCAGTTTCATTCGTATGACAATCAGCAATATGTAAAGCAGATGCTACAGAACCATTCTCATTACAATTAAGCTCTTTAGATGCCAAACAATCATTCTCACCAATCGTAACACCCTTATTTCGTTTACCAACTACCTGCCATTGAAGCTGATTCTGCTTATTATCTGCAGGTTTAGAGTTCACAACTCCTATTTTCCTTTTTCCATCTGCCCCCATTGTACGATCATCAACTTTACTGGTAGCACATATCGCTGTGGTATGTCCAAAGACATTGCAATTATTGCACCTTGAAGGTATCCATTCATAATCCGCTGAAATTGTTATGAATAACCCATTTGGACAGCGAAGGTCGTATTCCTTCACCAGCGTTTTCGAAGCTTCTATCTCAACGCAAACTCTTGCGTAGCTAAGCCTTTTACGCAATAATGTAGTGAGGTCAGCATGAAGGGGAACCCCAATAGCACTCGCTACACAACTCAACCCCTTAACAGTCCAATACTCGAGAGGAACATTATAGAGCTTAACCCATACCGGAACTCTATCCAGATCATCTTTCAAAAATTGCATGTTCGGATGCCAACGTTTAAGCACCAAAGGTCTGTTGGCCATGTGCCATGGGGCTCTCTCCAGAACATTAGTGGCGCGATCGACCGAATCAAAAGTGAAGAGAAAGAAACCATTATCAGAAGATAAAACATCGGATAGACCGTGGGAGCCCCATATTCTTTTGGCAATAGAATTAACAACAGGATAGGGTAATTTCTGACCCACGAAATGACCAACTAGAGTGGATTTCCAAAGTTCACAGCCATCCTCAAACACATCAAGTGGAGGAGCTACTGTCACACGACCATTAGTTATTGCGGGGGGAGCAAAATGCAAGTTACGGACTGGATTCATATCAAGGGACATCCTACCCTTATTGTCATCAACATCAGAACCCTTCAAAGCATTTAAAAAATTCAATTTGGGGCTAAGGTTTAGCTGTTCTTGTTGCTTAGACCCAACCTTCAACTCATCAACTTTAGAACTCAACATGTCGTGACTAATTAGCATATCATGGAGCTCTAATTGTAAGGTATGTCCAGATTTAACTGCATTTTGTTGTTCAATGTCAGAGCTAACCATTGGAACAGATTCGATAGCAGAACACAAAGACAATATGGTACAGAATTGCGAGTCCAGTATCTACCAGAACTTTGATTGGAACAACGATCCGTTCGGTCAAGATATATAGCAGGTTCAGAAAAACAACATACTAAAAGATGGTGACGATCCAACGGTGAACAAAGGAGATCGAGCTTCAACAACACCACTCTCTAATCAGCAAGCAAATGAACTTCCAAATGAGTTGTATTCAATTGTGTCCAGACTTAACTTCATTTTGTTGTTTAATGTTACAGCTAACCAATGGAACAGATTCCACACCAGAACATGAAGACAATATGGCAATAGACATTTACTAGAGATAGCAAAGCTCTACTGAGTGATTCTCATGTTTATAGCTGGTATTAGAAGTCCAGAAAGAAAACCCACTGAAAAAGATGCAGCTACTCACCTTATCTCAATGATTACGAGGCCAGTATCTCTCAGTTCATTGATTGAAAAGATGATCCCTTCGGTCAAGATGTAGAGCATGTTCTGATGGAGAACATACTCAAATATGGTGACGATCCAACGGTGAACCAAAGAGATCGAGCTTCGACAACCCCAGAATTACAAGTCCCGTACCTCACAGTTCATTGATTGAAATGATGATCCGTTCGGTCAAGATGTAGAGCATGTTGTGAAGAACAACATACTCAAAAATAGTGACGATCCAACGGTGAACCAAGGAGATCAAAGACAATACAGATTAGAGAGAGAGAGGGAGAGAGAGAGAGGGAGAGAGAGCGAGGAGAGAGGGTCTGTTTGGTGTTATCTTTCAAAACTTTCACTTACCGATTTAAGTGTAGGCCAATCCCGAATGGCCTTAACTTTCTCCTCATCCATCTCGATACCTTGTGCAGTTACAACATAGCCAAGAAACACAATTTTTCCATGCAAAAGGCACACTTTGTAAAATTAGCATACAATTTCTCAGTACACAACACCCTACGTAAATTACACAAATGATCAAGATGCTCAGTTAAGTTCTTGCTATACATCAAAATGTGATGCGGACCAGCCCAGAAACACCAGCAAGGACCCATTACATGTTCTAAATGGACCAATGACTCGGTCCAAGATAAAGACATTGAAAGACGCATTGAATGCATTGGTTTTGAAGGTTTCCACCAAGTCAGAATTGGAAGGTCCATTGGAGTATCAAGAGGAGATCCTAGTACATCTTATCCATGTGCAAGAGGGGTCCAATACAACTTTATTTGGGCCATGAGATGAGGGCTTTATTTTATTTTGTTAGCTACAGCCCAAGGCTTGTTTGGGCTTAATTCATACCTTGTTTTAAGCTAGGATCCAAGGCTTGTTTGGATTAAGTTATGGGCTTTTCATTTTAGGGTTTTGGGCTAGTTTTGAGTGGACCTCATATAAGTCCACATAAAGGGTCCATTAGGGTTAACTTTTCAAGAACTATTTAAACTCATGTAGGCCAAAATTTCGGCAGCTTTGATGATTGTTATTCTGAAATTTTAAGTTTTAACATGTGAGAGTTATTCTTGCATTTTTCAGTTCTTGAAGGAACTGAATCTGACTTATCAAAGATTAACTGGCTTCGTGGCGTCATTCTACTCATTTCAATAGTGTTGGTGCCTTGGGGCAGGTTTCCATTGTGTCACACTCCTATCAGACCTATTTCGGCTTTCCGAGATCAGATCTCATTCTTGATTGTGGGTTGCGTGACCACGTGATCACGAGGTTCGCATCAAAATGTCATCAAAATACACAACCACAAACTTACCTATAAATGCACGCAACACATGATTCATTAAGCGCATAAATGTACTAGGTGCATTTGTAAGTCCAAACGGCATTACTAACCATTCATACAAACCATGTTTAGTCTTAAATGCGGTTTTCCACTCATCACCTTCTTTCATCCTAATTTGATGGTACCCACTTTTCAAGTCAATTTTAGAGAAAATACAAGATCCATGTAACTCATCTAACATGTCATCAAGCCTAGGAAGGGGATGTCTATACTTTATCGTTATGTTGTTGATGGCCCGACAATCAACACACATCCTCCATGTTTTTTTTTTTGGTAAGCTGACTTATGTATTAAAAGAAAATGATACAAAGAATATAATGGGCATACCCAAGATTTACAATGTGGACAGAAACGAAAACCAACAAATGGCTACAGGCTAGCCACATAACAAAACAAAAACTTAGACCAACTAGATATGCTAGGGGTACAAAAACAACCAGCTAAACATCAAATTAAGAGTCCATGTTATTGACCCTCCAAAGTCTTTGGATCCTTATGTTTTCATCTGTTTGTTGAACATTCCTCATCAAAACAAGCTTATCGTGAATGATACATTCGATTTGATCAAAAACCAAATTCGAAGCTTTAGACACATCTGCAAAGATCCTTGCATTCCGTTCTTGCCAGATACAATACACTGTAGCTGCGAAACCTAGTTTACGAGAAACGTTGACGAAACTTTTGCCATGCCAAGAGACAGTGGTCAATCGAATCCATTCATCCAAGCTTTTTGTCATTCTTGGAATGTCGCATCTGTCACAAACATTCCACCATAATGCTTTCGTAAAGGAGCATCAAAGAACAAGCGGTTGTGATCTTCATTATTGCGGAGACAGAGTGAGCACATATTTGGACCATGAATACCAAACCGATGAAGTCTATCTTGCGTTGAGAGGTTCCATTGGATAGCCACCTAAAGAAGAAATGCATGTCTTGGGATAGCATTCTTGAACCACACGATGTCATGCCAATCAACCATTTGATGATGAATTCTTAGTTGTTCCCAAGCCACTTTGACCGAGAAACTTTGATTTGGCGAATCCAACCAAACAATCTCATCCTTTTGCCCCTTAGGAGTAGATGTGGAAGGAATAGCTTCTAGAATGGGGTGCCAGCCAATAGCATGAGTGATAGGAATTCTCCATTCTAAGTTATTAATCAGAACGTTCACTCTCGCGTTGTGTTCCATACCTGAATCATAGATGAAACGTTCATCGTAAGTATCAGCGAGCGGGCTGTGAGGATGCCAATTGTCAAACCATAGAGAGGTTGTCATTCCATCTCCGATGATGTGCTTCATCTTCGGCCATGCTAAGGATCTGAGCTTTAGAATCTTTCCTCCATGTTCCATCCTTCTTTGGCACAAGTAGAACGGGTACAACACACGGACTCATACTCTCACGAATGTAACCTTTTTCCATCAGCTCATTAACTTGCCTTTGAAGCTCCTTCGTCTCCTCGGGATTGCTTCTATAAGCTGGTAAGTTAGGAATTGAAGCTCCGGGTACGAAATCAATCTGATGGTCTATCCCCCTCAATGGTGGTAATCCGCTAGGAGTATCGTCGGTGAATACATCATCAAATCCCTGCAACAAAGAAATAGCAACACTAGGCACAATATGATCAAGATCATTAGTATTAAAGTAAGCCTCTTTCTACACAAGTAAAATCATTGGCTTGTTAGTGAAAAATGTAGATATTACCTCATCCTCTCTAGCATAAAAATTGGGTTGTTTCTTTAGTTTTTCCACACAATTCTCATCACACTTGCTGACTTTCTTCACTCCTCTTGTCTTACCTCCACTCTCGGCCATATTTGGGTGTTTTTGAGTTGTGGTCGAATGGTTTGATTTGTTTGGAGCGTTGGCTGAATATTTGCTTGTGTTTGGATGGGTGGCCGAATGGGTTGCAGTGGTTTGGGTTCTAGCCGAATCTGATGGTGTTCTCTCCCCTTGTTCCTCACCTTGATTTTCTCTCCCCATCGCCTCATGCTCACTTTTTAGCTTTATTTGATCATCATGCACCTGTTTGGGTGTAAGAGGTACAAGAGTGATGGTTTTACCAAAGGATCTTGGGCGGACAGTGCCCTCTCTCTTTAAATTCAGCTTCCAAGATGATATGGTTCTGCCCTATGATACGACCCAAGTAAGGTCAGATTCAGATTTTGGCGTAAAAAGCGCAACAGTCCAGGTTTACGGCAACTGTCATAATTCTCAATCTGACCGTTGGATTGGGCTAATATTTTATGTGGACTCTCGAAACATGTCTTACTACCTTGGGTTAAAAATTCAATCTGAATCTGACCTTACTTGGGTCGTATCATAGGGCGGAACTGTATCACAAGATGATGACGAACCCGAATTAAACGCTGGCAAAGCATGCCCCTTCCTAAGTTGTCTCTCCACCTTCATCGCCATGTGAACCATGTCTTCTAGCTCCACATAGTGCTGTAGCTCAACCACATTAGCAATGTCCCGATTCATCCCATTAAGAAATCTAGCCATGGTGGCTTCTCTATCCTCAACAACATTAGCCCGAATCATTGCTATCTCCATCTCTTTGTGATATTCATCTACTATCTTATAACCTTGATTCAGACCTTGGAGCTTCAGATATAAGTCTCTGTAATAGTGGTTTGGCACAAATCGTCTCCTCATTAAGACTTTCATCTCCCCCCAAGTCTGAACGGGTCGCTCTCCATTCCTCCTCCTACTGATCACAATCTGATCTCACCAAATCAATGCATACTCCGTAAACTCAATTATCACCAATTTCACCTTTTTTTGTTCAGAATAGCTATGGCAATCAAAAATCCAATCTACCTTTTTCTCCCGCTCCAAATAAACCTCAGGATCGTTTTTACCTTGAAAGCTAGGAATTTTTAGTTTAATGGTGTCCAAGTCCCCATCCATATCTTCATAAGTGCTCATGCCACGAAAATTCACATTCCTCCTAGCCCTGTTCTGTCCAGACCTGATTCCTTGGCCAGCTGATGCAAAATCATAGTCATCTTCACCCCTATCTGCGTTTTCATCAACAAAATCTTGAAAATCAGATCTGACATTCCGTGCAGCCATACGGACCGTATTTCCCCGGCGATCAGCCCCACTATTCTGTTGCTTTATCGAATTCACCTCATCTTTCAGATCCTTGTACGTCCTAGACAACAGCTCAAGTTGCTGGCCTATGGATTGCAAGTGGAAAGCTACGTCAGCGTTTTGTGTCGCTGATTCGTTGTTTTCAGACATTCTTTGAATCTGCAAAATTTGGTCAGTAGCACAAATATATCCTCACACCTCTCGTGTATCACACAAAATAAAATCAAGGCTTTTCACTCTATTAAGCTCTCTACGCCTTTTGGTTCTTTAGGAACTGAAATCAACAAATCAAAGTCAGTAGCTTTCATGGCGCACTCTAATTATAATTTTCAGACTCAAGAAGCCAAAAAATATACTGAAAACAAAGCAAAACGAAACTACGATTACGATTTTGCGAGTAGCAATGCAAATTCGTGCGAATTGTGGACGAAACGAAGACACGAAATAAAACAAAAGCGAATATTAGCGAAAACAATTACTTGACTCCTAGATAACCCAAATATAATATAAATAAAAAGATTAAGATAAATCTAAACAGTATAGATCATGTTCTCAAACTTGACGCAAATCTATCCTATTACGCAATTTTTACGTAACAGAATTGAAACCCAGACCAAACGATCTCGGAATGACCTCAAATTCAATATTTAGTAATACAATACTATGAAAACACTAATACTCAATTTATAGGTCGTTCTCTTATGTCTAGGTACCCAAACCCCTTGTATGATCAGTTTGCGGCAGAATTGAATCTCCAATTAAAACCTCCAGAAACCGAAATCAAAACAATCCCAAATTTAATATTGATGCAATCGCATACCTAGTAATCAGAATATGAGGTTTCAATAGATTCGAAGGTGTTTTACCTAGGGTTCACTAAGAGTAGTGTTTCTGCGGCAGAATTGAAACTCGAATTAAAACCTCAAGGAAATAATATCAGAATAAGCCCAACTTTGATATATGATGCACCCCAATAGACTGAATATAAATTTGAAATTAATTCCTAGGTGGTTTGCTTATGGTTCACCAAGATTTGTGTTTCTGCGGCAAAAATTGAATGATCCTTCAAATTTCAACTAAACACTCTTTTCTCTATTTCTTTCTGATTTTTTTTTCTTTTTAACAAACTGATATGAATAGAGACAGTAACAAGATGAAATATAAACTCTTTGTTTTTTTTTTTGCCTAGATGACACAGACACGAAGAACAAGAATATGGACGCAAACACTGAAACACTTAAGGGAACACTAAAAAAAACGAAAATAACAGAATGATATGACCTTGTTTCGGAGCCTAGCTCTAATACCAACTGATGCAAACCTCGTGATCACGCGGTCACGCAACCCACAATCAAGATTGAGATCTGATCCCGGAAAGCCGAAATAGGTCTGATAGGAGTGTGACACAATGGAAACCTGCCCCAAGGCACCAACACTATTGGAATGAGTAGATTGACGCCACGAAGCCAGTTAATCTTCGATAAGTCATATTCAGTTCGTTCAAGAATTGAAGAATGCAAGAATCACTCTCACACGTTAAAACTGAAAAATTCAGAATAATATTCATCAAAGCTGCCGAAATTTTGGCTTACATGAGTTCAAATAGTTCTTGAAAAGTTATTCCTAATGGACCCCTTATGTGGACTTATATGAGATCCACTCAAAACTGGCCCAAAACCCTAAAATGAAAAGCCTATAACCAGATCCAAACAAGCCTTGGACCCTAGCTCAAAACAAAGTTTTAATTAAGCCCAAACAAGCCTTAGACTATAGCTAACAAAATAAAATAAAGCTCTTAATATTAAATCCATGTTCTGCCAGGAGAAGAATGGAATGAACTAAAATAATACAGAATTGATTGAAGGCTTATTTATAGCCTTCCGTACAGCCCGATAATCCTAGAAACAAAAGGAAAAGGTAGCCACCATGTTGTTTCCAAGTTGTATTAGGATTCTTTTGTTTCCTTTGTTGTCCTCATCTCATGGCCCAAATAAGGTTGTATTGGACCCCTCTTCCACATGGATAAGATGTACTAGGCTCTCCTCTTGATACTCCAATGGACCTTCCAATTCTGACTTGGTGGAAACCTTCAAAACCAATGCATTCAATGCGTCTTTCAATGTCTTTGTCTTGGACCGAGTCATTGGTCCATTTGGAACATGTAATGGTTCCTTGCTGGTGTTTCTAGGCTGATCCGCATCAGGTCTTCTCTCCCCTTGTTCCTCACCTTGATTTTCTCTACCCATCGCCTCATGCTCACTTTTTAGCTTTATTTG
Source organism: Populus alba x Populus glandulosa (assembly GCA_033617975.1). Lineage (NCBI taxonomy): Eukaryota > Viridiplantae > Streptophyta > Magnoliopsida > Malpighiales > Salicaceae > Populus > Populus alba x Populus glandulosa. The sequence continues at coordinate 8,248,999 of CM066155.1, read as the reverse complement.
ATCATCATACACCTGTTTGGGTGTAAGAGGTACAAGAGTGATGGTTTTACCATCTTTTACAATGGTATACCTATTTTTAACCCCATCATGAATTGCCTTCCTATCATATTGCCATGGTCTCCCCAACAAGATGTGACTTGCTTGCGTTGGTACCACGTCGCACAAAACTTCATCAATATATTTCCCAACCTGTTTAGTCACTTTCACTTCACCACTATCATTCAGCCATTGCAATCTATATGGTTTAGCATGCTTAGCAGTACACAAATTTAGTTTACTAACAAGGGTGGCACTGCAAACATTAACACAGCTTCCACTATCTATAATTAAACCACACACCTTGCTTTGTATATAACAACGCGTATGGAAGATGTTCTACCTTTGTTGATTAGTATCATCTTCCTTTACCTGAACCTGAAGTGTTCGCCTTATAACCAAGGACTCCTCAACCGGTAATGCTAACTCATCCCCATCACTGTCCTCCAATGGTGGCATGCCTTCACAATCAGAACTATCACTTTCAGATTCCATATCACCATTATCTCTAATCATCATGATTCTCTTGTTTGGACACTCTGAAGCATAATGTCCATGTCCCTGACACCTGAAACAATTAACATCACGAGTACGTTTAGGTTGAGTTTTAGATTTACCTTTGGCATCAGTAGGGACATCAAGTTTAGCCTTTGGTGGTTTAGTTCTGGAAGGAACAAAGGACCTCGGCCGAACAATACCCTCTCTCTTTAGATTTGGCTTCCAAGATGATTAAGAACTCGAATTAAACGTTGGCCGAGCATGCCCCTTCCTAAATTGTCTCTCCACCTTTGTAGCCATGTGAACCATGTCCTCTAGCTCCACATAGTGTTGTAGCTCAACTACATTGGCAATGTCCCGATTCAACCCATTAAGGAATCTAGCCATGGTGGCTTCTCTATCCTCAACAACGTTTGCCCGAATCATTGCTATCTCCATCTTTTTGTGATATTCATCTACTGTCTTATAACCTTGATTCAGACCTTGGAGCTTCAGATATAAGTCTCTGTAATAGTGGTTTGGCACAAATCGTCTCCTCATTAAGACTTTCATCTCCCCTCAAGTCTAAACGGGTCGCTCCCCATTCCTCCTCCTACTGATCACAATCTGATCCCACCAAATCAACGCATACTCTGTAAACTCAATGATAACAAATTTCACCTTTTTCTGTTCAGAATAGCTATGGCAATCAAAAATCCAATCTACCTTTTTCTCCCACTCCAAATAAGCCTCGGGATTGTTTTTACCTTGAAAGCTAGGAATTTTCAGTTTAATGGTGTCCAAGTCCCCATCCATATCTTCATAAGTGCTCATGCCACGGAAATTCACATTCCTCCTAGCCCTGTTCGGTCCAGACCTGATTCCTTGGCCAGTAGATGCAAAATCATAGTCATCTTCACCTGCATCTGCATTTTCGTCAACAAACTCTTCAAAATCAGATCTGACATTCCCTACGGCCATACGGACCGTATTTCCCCGGCGATCAGCCCCACTATTCTGTTGCTTTATCGAATTCACCTCATCTTTTAGATCCTTGTACGTCCTAGACAACAGCTCAAGTTGCTGGCCTATGGATCGTAATTGGAAAGCTACGTCAGCGTTTTGTGTCGCTGATTCGTTGTTTTCAGACATTCTTTGAATCTGCAAAATTTGGTTAGTAACACAAAATATATCCTCACACGTCTCGTGTATCACACAAATCAAAAATCAAGGCTTTTCACTCTATTAAGCACTCTACGCCTTTTACCTCCTCACAACTTGCTTTCCTTTTATTCTTTAGGAACTGAAATCAACAAATCAAAGTCAGTAGCTTTCGCAGCGCACTCTAATTATAATTTTCAGACTTAAGAATAAAAAAATATATACTAAAAACAAAGCAAAACTGATGCGAACCTCGTGATCACGTGGTCACACAACCCACAATCAAGATTGAGATCTGATCCCGGAAAGCCAAAATAGGTCTGATATGAGTGCGACGCAATGGAAACCTGCCCCAAGGCACCAACACTATTGGAATGAGTAGAATGACTCCACGAAGCCAGTTAATCTTCAATAAGTCAGATTCAGTTCGTTCAAGAACTGAAGAATGCAAGAATCACTCTCACACGTTAAAAATTGAAAAATTCAGAATAATAATCATCAAAGCTGCCGAAATTTTGGCTTACATGAGTTTAAATAGTTCTTGAAAAGTTAACCCTAATGGACCCCTTATGTGGACTTATATGATGATACGGTTCAGCCTTGTGATACAACCCAAGTAAGGTCAGATTCGGATTTTGGCATAAAAATCGCAACAGTCCAGGTTCACGGAAACAATCATAATTCTCGATCCGACCATTGGATCAAGGTAATATTTTATATGGACTCTCCAGACATGTGTTTCTACCTTGGGTTAAAAGTTTAAGTCCATCAGAGTTCGGGAAGGCACCACAATACTTGTCAACAGAGGCTGTATGAATTTTGTTATTTACTTCCATTTGACTTGTGGACTTCCTATTTGATTAGGATTCTTTTCCTACAAGGATGTGGCAGCTGGTTTTGGGAATTTCCTAGTTCAACAAGGATCTTTAATGAGCTGCAACATAATCTTCAAGTGTGGCAAGGATTCATTATTGTTTCAGAATCCTTTTCTTATAAGAATTCATTATTCATCCTAGCTACACAAGGAAAGAAGGGCTGGTGGTATTTAATGATAGATTAGTTATTTTTATGATTTTCTTTAATGTTTGGGCTTAATTAACACTTTGTTTTGAGCTAGGGTCCAAGGCTTGTTTGGATCAGGAAATGGGCTTTTCAATTTAGGGTTTTGGGCCAGTTTTGAGTGGACCTCATATAAGTCCACATAAGGGGTCCATTAGGGTTAACTTTTCAAGAACTATTTAAACTCATGTAGGCCAAAATTTTGGCAACTTTGATGATTATATTCTGAATTTTTCAGTTTTAACGTGTGAGAGTGATTCTTGCATTCTTCCGTTCTTGAACGAACTGAATCTGACTTATCGAAGATTAACTGGCTTCGTGGCGTCATTCTACTCATTCCAATAGTGTTGGTGCCTTGGGGCAGGTTTCCATTGTGTCGCACTCCTATCAGACCTATTTCGGCTTTCCGGGATCAGATCTCAATCTTGATTGTGGGTTGCGTGATCACGAGGTTCGCATCACCAACTCTTCAAATTCTTATGTATAACAGCTCGTAACAAAGAAGATAAAGTTCGGTTTACTACCTCAGTTTGTCCATCAATTTGTGGATGACATGCCGTACGGAAAAGTAACTTTGTTCCAAGTTTCCTCCAAAGAGTCTTCCAAAAGTGGCTTAAGAACTTTGTATCACGATCAGAGACAATGCTTTTAGGAATTCCATGCAAACGAACAATCTCTTGAAAGAACAAATCAGCAACATGTACTGCATCGTCAGTTTTCGTACAAGGAATGAAATGGGACATTTTGGAGAATCGATCAACCACCACCATTATTGAATCCTTCCCACGTTGTGTTCTTGGTAGTCCAAGTACAAAGTCCATGCTAATGTCCATCCATGGTTGCTCTGGAATAGGTAGTGGCATATATAGTCCATACGCATTCTCTTTACCTTTAGCTCTCTTGCAAATAGCACATCTTTCAATCACTTTGTGTATATCCCGTAACATACTGGGCCAAAAAAAATGTTCTTTCAGCAGCTCATAAGTCTTCTTCTCCCCAAAATGACCACTAAGACCACCACTATGAGCCTCTCGCACAAGCAACTCCCGTAACGAACCTGAAGGAATACACATTCTGCCCATTTTGAACAAGTAACCTTCATGCATAAAGAACCCATCACAAGCTCCCTTTGCACATTCAGCACCCACATTAGCAAAGTAGGAATCATTGGCATACTGATCCTTCACCTGTTCAAAACCCATCAGCCTTGCATTCAACATAGAGATCAGTGCATACCTCCTAGAAAGAGCATCAGCAACCACATTAACTTGCCCTTTCTTGTACTTTATGACATAAGGAAATGACTCCATGAACTCCACCCATTTAGCATGTCTTCGATTCAACTTGTTTTGCCCCTTAAGATACTTCAAGGCTTCATGATCAGTATGTATAACAAATTCTTTAGGCAACAAGTAGTGTTGCCATACCTCCAGAGCCCGAATCAAAGCATAGAACTCCTTGTCGTAAATAGAATAGTTCAAACGCGCTCCATTTAACTTTTCACTGAAGAATGCAATCGGTCTCTTTTCTTGCATCAAAACAGCACCAATTCCAACCCCGGAAGCATCGCACTCTATTTCGAATGTTTTAGCAAAGTCTGTAAGTGCTAAAACTGGAGCAGGACACAACTTTTCCTTAATTAGCTCAAAAGCTTTCTGCGCATCTTCACTCCATCTAAACTCCTTCCCTTTTTTCAAGCATTCTGTCATAGTCTTTCACAAATCGCCTATAGAAAGAAGCTAAACCATGGAAACTCCTCACATCAGTGATACTAACAGGTTTTGGCCAGTCTCGAATTGCCTCAATTTTCTCCTCATCAACTCTAACTCCCCTGCTAGAGATAATATATCCAAGAAACACGACACTTTCTTTACAGAAGTAACACTTTGTGAGTTTCCCATACAACTTAGAATCTTGCAAAGTCTCAAACACAACTCTAAGATGCTTCACATGATCATCAAAGGTCTTGCTATACACTAGGATGTCGTCAAAATATACTACAACAAACAACCCAATATACTTCCTCAAAACATGATTCATAAGCCTCATAAATGTACTAGGCGCATTAGATAACCCAAACGACATTACCATCCATTCATATAACCCCTGTTTAGTTTTAAATGTTGTTTTCCATTCATCTCCCTCTTTCATTCTAATTTGGTGATAGCCACTCATCAAATCGACTTTAGAAAACAATGCAGCACCATGCAACTCATCAAGCAAATCATCAAGTCTGGGTATAGGAAATCGATACTTAACTGTTATTTTATTGATAGCGCGGCTGTCCATACACATCCTCATGGTACCATCTTTCTTCGGTACAAGCAAAGTAGGTACGGAACATGGACTAAGTGATTCTCGCACATAGCCCTTCTCTAAGAGCTCACCGACCTGCCTTTGAATCTCTTTCGCTTCCTCTGGATTACATCTGTATGCTAGTCTATTAGGAAGTGAAGCTCCCGGTACCAAATCAATTTGATGCTCAATACCACGAATAGGTGGTAAGCCTTTAGGTAATTCATCTGGAAACACATCTTTAAATTCTTCAAGTAATTCCTTAATCTGTCTTGGTAAGTCCAATCCTTCTACTTGTAGTAGTTGCTTTGCCCAGACCATGAAAACAATCCCTGTTGTGGCTAATGCTTGTTTGATGTCTCCTTTTTTGGCTAACAACAGCCCCCTTCGTGATGTCACCTCCTTTTGTTGGCTTCGTAACTGATCCTCTCTAACTTGTTGAGAACTCAGTGGTAACAAGTTCACCTTCTTTCCATTCAGCATAAAAGAATAAGTGTTCTTTCGTCCATTGTAGGTCACATCCTTATCAAACTGCCATGGACGACCCAGCAATAAATGGCTAGCTGACATTGGTGCAACATCACATAAAACCTCGTCGTGATAGGTTTTAATGGAAAAAGGTACACGAACTTGCTTTGTCACCCGAATCTCCCCATTCTCATTCAGCCATCGCAAACTATAGGGTCTAGGATGTGGAAGGGTATTTAAACCCAATTTCTCCACCAAGGTAGTTGACGCAACATTAGTGCAACTTCCATTATCAATGATCATCCCGCTCACCTTATCTCGAATCTGACATCGAGTATGAAAGATGTTCTCGCGTTGCTCATCACTAACGTCAATTTGTGCATTCAAAACCCGTTGAAAAACCAACAAATCTCCCTTCACTGGTTCGAAATCCTCTTCTTGTTCAGCCACTTGTACCTCATCTTCGTCTTTAGTTTCAACCTCATCTCCACTGATCAGCTCTCCATGATCCCCATGCAAAATCATCACCCTTTTATTTGGACATTCCGAAGCAATATGCCCATGCACTTGAAGCACTTGATGTCCCGAGACCTCCTAGGGTGTTGAGGTTCTGTCACCTTCTCCTTTCCCTTCAAAGAATCAGAACTGGTATTCCCCTTGCTAAACTCCACCTTCTCATCTCGTTTAGGTGTGCTCCATGTTCGTGTAGGCATAGAAACAACCCTTGTCGCGTTTGACGTAGTTACACTAGTTCGGACACCTCCTCGTCTCTGCTGCCTCTCTACTCGGGTTGCAAGCTTTATAACTTCCTCAAGGAAGATGTACGGTTGTAACTCAACAACATTAGCTATATCCTTCCTCAACCCTCCAAGAAATCTAGCTATTGTTTTCTCTTGAGGTTCCATCAATTCATATCGAATCAGCAACAGTTCAAACTCTTTCACATACTCTTCCACAGTCAAAGATCCCTGTTGCAAATTTTCAAGTCTGATGTATAGCTCCTGTTTATAGTAATCAGGAACAAATCTCTTCTTCATCACTCTTTTCATAGTTGCCCATGTTGTAATATCCTCCTCTCAATCCCTTCTCCTCTGAATCTTTACGTTTTCCCACCATAAAAGAGCATAATCTGTAAACTCAAGTGCTGCCACCTTGCACTTCCTTTCTTCAGAATATTCATACCATTCAAACACCTTTTCAACCTTCTAGATCCACTCCAAGTATTCCTCAGGTGAACTACTTCCTCTAAACGGTGGAATCTTAAGTTTGAGACCATTAGGAGGATTATAATTCTGCCTTCTTGGTTTGACCCTATCATCAGCCTCATCATCCCCATTTGGATCTTCGTCAGCTTCTATAATATCATTTCGTGGCACCCTAAGTGCTTGCCTCGGTTGGGGTTGCAAATTATTTCTTTGCATCCTTTGCATAAGGGTATTCAACTGTTCACGAATTCCAGTCATCTCATCCCGAATCTCAGCATGAGATCGTTGTAAGCCCATAACCTATGCCTGTTCCAAACTTAACCCTCTTGGCAAATCTTCTTTATCTCCAGCCATAGTTAAGTCTATCAACCTCAATTCCAGCAAACCTTTCTTCTTCTTGTTGTTGTTTTTGGCTCCTATCTTAGATCGCAACTGATGCTCTGATACCAGATGATGTGCGAATGATTCGAAAATCAGCAACAATGAGTCTAACGAAAATGGATGAAGGATGGGTCTGGTTGTGTTGTTTTTCTTTTGGTAATTAGGCTTGATTGTAGTGATTTAAAGGTAAATAAGATGGAGGATAGACTAGAATGATACTTTGATAAGTCGATCTGGACGCCACAAAGATCAGTTTAGGATTTCGACGCCACACTCTTTGTGATTGAAGAGTGATAAGTCAGGTAGGGTTCTTCACAAAACGAATTTGGAAGAACAACTCTTAATTCTTTGAATTAAGTTTCAAATCTTGGCCAAAAGTGTTTATTACATATTCTGATACATATTTATCTTTGGAACATCCCTCCAAAGTTAGGTGAATTCAACATGACAAAAGTCAAGCCTAAAAACTAGACTTTTAATAAAGCAAGTAGACAAATTTAACTAACACACGTTTTTTTTTTACAATTCTAAAACATATACAGACGAAATGTAAAACAGCCATAACTTTTGACACAAAAGTCCAATGCAATCATGGTTGGACAATATAGAAAGATCACGTTCTGAACTTGAATTTTACCTAATAAATCTTGTTTTCACATGCATTGGATGACTTCAAATTCGGGTTCAAATCCATCTACTGTTCTGACCGTAAACAGCATCAATTCCTTCACTTGCATTATCAATCCAAATACAAGTAGCCCAGCATGAAAAGAACCATTAAGGGCTTTTCCCATCTCCAAGTTCTAATTGTAGGCAAATAAGCACCCTTGAACCAATTTCAAACTGATTGCTAATTTTTAACTCCGACGCAGCTTCAATCATTGCAATTTGATTCGTCAAGGCCCGTTGTAGTTGTTTCGCTCTCGCTCTTGTCATTAGACCATCTGAATCCTCTTGCATATTAGATTCAGCTGTACGAGATGGATTATAATTCCCATGAAGCACATCAAAAGGAAACAAAAGAATCCTACTACAACTTGGAAACAACATGGTGGCTACCTTTTCCTTTTGTTTCTAGGATTAACGGGCTGCATGGAAGGCTATAAATAAGCCTTCAATCAATTCTGTATTATTTTAGTTCATTCTATTCTTCTCATGGCAGAACATGGATTTAATATTAGGGGCTTTATTTTATTTTGTTAGCTATAGCCCAAGGCTTGTTTGGGCTTAATTAAAACTTTGTTTTGAGCTAGGGTCTAAGGCTTGTTTGGATCTGGTTATGGGCTTTTCATTTTAGGGTTTTGGGCCAGTTTTGAGTGGACCTCATATAAGTCCACATAAGGGGTCCATTAGGGTTAACTTTTCAAGAACTATTTAAACTCATGTAAGCCAAAATTTCGGCAGCTTTGATGATTATTATTATGAATTTTTCAGTTTTAACGTGTGAGAGTGATTCTTGCATTCTTCAGTACTTGAACGAACTGAATCTGACTTATCGAAGATTAACTGGCTTTGTGGCGTCATTCTACTCATTCCAATAGTGTTGATGCCTTGGGGCAGGTTTCCATTGTGTCGCACTCATATCAGACCTATTTCGGCTTTCCGGGATCAGATCTCAATCTTGATTGTGGGTTGCGTGATCACAAGGTTCGCATCATATGAGGTGATGCGGACCAACCTAGAAACAGCAGCAAGGAACCATTACATGTTCCAAATGGACCAATGACTCGGTCCAAGACAAAGACATTGAAAGACGCATTGAATGCATTGGTTTTGAAGGTTTCCACCAAGTCAGAATTGGAAGGTCCATTGGAGTATCAAGAGGAAATCCTAGTACATCTTATCCATGTGCAAGAGGGGTCCAATACAACCTTATTTGGGCCATGAGATGAGGACAACAAAGGAAACAAAATAATCCTACTACAACTTGGAAATAACATGGTGGCTACCTTTTCCTTTTGTTTCTAGGATTAACAGGCTGCATGGAAGGCTATAAATAACCTTCAATCAATTATGTATTATTTTAGTTCATTCTATTCTTCTCATGGCAGAACATGGATTTAATATTAGGGGCTTTATTTTATTTTGTTAGCTACATCCCAAGGCTTGTTTGTGCTTAATTAAAACTTTATTTTGAGCTAGGGTCCAAGACTTGTTTGGATCTGGTTATGGGCTTTTCATTTTAGGGTTTTGGGCCAATTTTGAGTGGACCTCATATAAGTCCACATAAGGGGTCCATTAGGGTTAACTTTTCAAGAACTATTTAAACTCATGTAAGCCAAAATTTCGGCAGCTTTGATGATTATTATTCTGAATTTTTCAGTTTTAACGTGTGAAAGTGATTCTTGCATTCTTCAGTTCTTGAACGAACTGAATCTGACTTATCGAAGATTAACTGGCTTCGTGGCGTCATTCTACTCATTCCAATAGTGTTGGTGCCTTGAGGCAGGTTTCCATTGTGTCGCACTGATATCAGATCTATTTCGGCTTTCTAGGATCAGATCTCAATCTTGATTGTGGGTTGCGTGACCACGTGATCACGAGGTTCGCATCAGTTGGTATCCGAGCTAGGCTCCGAAACAAGGTCATATCCTTTTGTGATTTTTGAGATTTTTTTTTAGTGTTCCTTTAAGTTTTTCAGTGTTTGCGTCCATCTTCTTGTTCTTCGTGTCTGTGTCATCTAAGCAAAAAAAAAAAGGTTATATTTCATCTTGTCACTGTCTCTAATCTTATCAGTATAGTTAAAATAAAAGAAAAAAAGAAAGAGAGAGAGAGGGATTAGTTGAAATTTGAAGGATCATTCAATTTGTGCCGCAGAAACACAACTCTTGGTGAACTTTTAAGCAAACCACCTCAGAATCAATTAAAACTTTATATTACGTGGATTGGGAGTGAGATCGCATCATATTTCAAATTTGAGCTTATTCTGATGTCTTTTGCTTGAGGTTTTAATTCGAGATTCAATTCTACTATAGAAACCCTACTCTTAGTTAACCATAAGAAAACCACCTCAGAATCAATTTAAACTTCATATTCAGTCTATTGGGGGTGATAATGCATAATATGTAAAATTTGGGCTTATTCTGATATTTTTTGGGTTGGTAAGCAAAATTTGGACCATTTCTCGATTTGTGCGTGTCATCCTTGCGCAGGGGCCATGCTAATCTTCTCTGGCTTATTCTGATATTGTTTTCTTGAGGTTTTAATTCGAGGTTCAATTCTGCCGCAGAAACACTACTATTAGGGAACCATAAGCAAACCACCTTAGAATCAATTGAAACTTCATATTATGTGTATTAGGGATGAGATCGCACCATATGTTAAATTTGGGCATATTTTGATACCGGCTTCTAGAGGTTTTAATTGGAGGTTCAATTCTGCCACAAACTGATCATACAAGGAGTTTGGGTACCTAGAAATACGAGAACGACCTACAAATTGTTTTTTGGTGATTTCATAGTATTTTAATTCTACATATTAAATTCGAGGTCATTTGGATATCGGTTTCTTTAGGTTCCTGAATTGGGTTTTTTTTTTTTTTTGGTAAGCTGACTTATGTATTAAAAGAAAATGATACAAAGAATATAATGGGCATACCCAAGATTTACAATGTGGACAGAAACAAAAACCAACAAATGGCTATAGGCTAGCCACATAACCAAACAAAAACTTAGACCAACTAGATATACTAGGGGTACAAAAACAACCAGCTAAACATCAAATTAAGAGTCCATGTTATTGACCCTCCAAAGTCTTTGGATCCTTATGTATTCATCTATTTGTTGAACATTCCTCATCAAAACAAGCTTATCGCGAATGATACATTCGATTTGATCAAAAACCAAATTCGAAGCTTTAGACACATCTGCAAAGATCCTTGCGTTCTGTTATTGCCAGATACAATACACTGTAGCTGCGAAACCCAGTTTACGAGAAAAGTTGACGAAACTTTTGCCATGCCAAGAGACAGTGGCCAATCGAATCCATTCATCCAAGCTCTTTGTTTTGTCGTAACGGGTCTGTTTGGTGTTATCTTTCAAAACTTGTTTTGTTTCTGTTTATTTCATTCCTGCCATTATACTATCATCATATTTTGATATTTGGCTGTTGTTTGAGTCATTTTCATCACTTTTCACATTTGTTTGTTTTTTTTTTTTCCGATAAGTTCTGGTCCAAACAAAAGTCAAATTCGTAATCTCGAATCTAAATCAGTGTTCTTCCTGTTATAAACACTATTCTTTTCGTCGTCTTCTTGTTTTTTTTTCCCTTATCTGTGTCATGTATTCACTAAGGGAGAGGGAATAGAGGAGGATTGTAGATCAACGATGTGAAATACTAAGCCATGGTTTGGGGGTTCTAGAACGAGAAGTTGATAAGTGTAGAAGAGTATTCTATGATCTTGAAGCTTCATGGGAAAAAGAGGTACACCGCCAAAAGGATGAAAGATGAAGGAGAGTCGCTGTGGTTATCATTCAAAAGTATGTACGCAAGTGGTTAGTCTGGCGTGCTTATTGGAAATTCTTGTCAGTCACTACTTCTATACAGTGTTGTTGGAGAAAGGTGTTAGCAATAAGGGGATTCCGAAGGCTTAAACAAGAGGCTACTGAAGTCACCATTAATGCTATTCAAGATTCGAGGGCGAATCTTCTTGAAGAGGGAGAGAATGATACGGTTCAGCCCTGTGATACGACCCAAGTAAGGTCAGATTCGGATTTTGGCGTAAAAAGCGCAATAGTCCAGGTTTACGGCAACAATCATAATTCTCAATCCGACCATTGGATCGGGGTAATATTTTATGTGGACTCTCCAGACATATCTTACTACCTTGGGTTAAAAATTCAGGTCAATCGGAGCTCGGGAAGGAAGCGCAATACTGGTCAACGGAGGATGTACGAATTTTGTTATTTACTTCCATTTGACTTGTGAACTTCCTATTTGGTTAGGATTCTTTTCCTACAAGGATGTGGCAGCTGGTTTTGGGAATTTCCTAGTTCCACAAGGATCTTTAATGAGCTGCAATATAATCTACAAGTGTGGCAGTGATTCATTAATGTTTTGGAATCCTTTTCTTATAAGGATTCCTTATTCATCCTAGCTACACAAGGAAAGAAGGGCTGGTGGTATTTAATGACAGATTAGTTATTTTTATTATTATCTTTCATGTTTGGGCTTAATTAAAACTTTGTTTTGAGCTAGGGTCCATGGCTTGTTTGATTCAGGTTATGGGCTTTTCAGTTTAGGGTTTTGGGCTAGTTTTGAGTGGACCTCATATAAGTCCACATAAGGGGTCCATTAGGGTTAACTTTTCAAGAACTATTTAAATTCATGTAGGCCAAAATTTCGGCAGCTTTGATGATTATTATTCTGAATTTTTCAGTTTTAATGTGTGAGAGTGATTCTTGCATTCTTTAGTTCTTGAACGAACTGAATCTGACTTATCGAAGATTAACTGGCTTTGTGGCGTCATTCTACTCATTCCAATAGTGTTGGTGCCTTGGGGCAGGTTTCCATTGTGTCACACTCCTATCAGACCTATTTCGGCTTTCCGGGATCAGATCTCAATCTTGATTGTGGATTGCGTGACCACGTGATCATGAGGTTCGCATCACAAACTTCTTTAAATTCTCTCAAATGCAAGTATGGATTTTCTAGATCTAAGCCATGAAAAGAAGATAAAGTTGAATAATGCATTGTTTAAAATTGAAGTGAGATGCATCAGGAGGGAAAACTATACATGATAGTGCACTTGTTCTTGTTGGATTCATGTGGTATCTAAGTGCTCTAACTCGATTATTCTCCTTATGAAGCGACTGATTATCCTCTTCGGCCATGTTTTCTAAAAATGATGAGGATTTCCTAGAAAGTGTACCACTTAATGTGCATGTCCAAATTTCTCATGCAAGTGCAGAAGGAAAGAAAAAAAAAAGAAACAAAAATTAGAAAAATAATAAAAGTTAAAAGAAAAAGAAAATAAAATAAAGTATATATAGCAACGACGCCAAAAACATGACAAGATCAAAAGATTGATATCTTATCCCAAGTGCAGGAGCGTCGAACTAATAAATAACCTAGCAAAACCGAGGTCGAACCATAGGGAGGTGAACTATATAAAATTTATAAACAACAAATGAAAAGGAGTTGAAGAGAACTAATGTGAACCTCGTGGTCACGCAACCCACACTCAAATACATCAATTCCCGGAAAGGCAAGTAAATCAGGTTTGATAGGAGTGTGACACAAAGATAACTTGTACCTAGGCACCACCACTATTGGAAACAGAGACCCCCACCCAACGAATATTGATTCATGAATGAGAAGAATAAGGATGACGCCACGAAGACAGTTGTTCTTCGATAAGTCGTTTTTCAGTTCTTTAGAGAACCATGGAAGGGAGATTATCTCACCAATACACACACAAAGTGCGGCAAACAAGAAGTTTTATTAATCTGAATTGTCTAACTTACATGTCTGGTTATGCCTTTATTTATACTGACTCTAGACTTGAATAAACCCTAATGGACCCCTTATGCGAACTTATATGATGTCCACTTACAATTAAACCCAAATAATATAAATAAACCCTTAACTAAGAAGAAAATAACAATAAAATAAATAAATCCGAATTTAATATCCTAAATATGATAGGATTAGATTTGTTGCTTTTAAGAAGTCTCATATAAGCTAGGAGAATCAAATCTAAAGGTGGAATTAATTCTGAAATCTTCTTTCCTTTTTGTAGCTAGGATGAATAAGGAATCCTTGTAAAATAAGGATTCTGAAACATTTATGAATCCTTGCCACACTTGGAAACTATGTTGCGGCCCATTAAAGATCTTTGTAGAATTAGAAGATTTCCAAAATAAGCTGCCATATCTTTTTAGGAAAAGAATCCTAGCCAAATAGGAAGTCCACAAGTCAAAAGGAAGTAAATAACAAAACTCGAACAACCTCTGTTGACCTGTTTTGGATGCCTTTCCGAACTCTGATTGACATGATATTTTAACCCAAGGTAGGATAACATGTCAGGAGACTCCATGTAAAATTTCAACCTAATCCAATGGTAGGATTGAGAATTATAACTATTGCCGTAAAACTGGATAGTTGCACATTTTACGTCAAAATCCGAATTTGACTTTGCCTGGAATTTTTTTTTTTGTGGAAACAACAAGAAATGAAAATTTCAGAAGGATATAACCTGATTAATGGAGTCAAGCTTTGATACTAAATGATGTAAACCTCGTGATCACGCAACCCACACTCAAAGACACCAATTCCCGGAAAGCCAAGTAAATCAGGTTTGATAGGACACAAATATAACTTGTACCTAGGCACCACCACTATTGGAAACAGAGACCCCCACCCAACGAATATTGATTCGTGAACGAGAAGTATAAGGATGACGCCACGAAGACAGTTGTTCTTTGATAAGTCATTTTTCAGTTCTTTAGAGAACCATGGAAGGGAAATTATCTCACCAACACACACACACACACACAAAGTGCGGCAAACAAGAAGTTTTATTAATCTGAATTGTCTAACTTACATGTCTGGTTATGCCTTTATTTATACTGACTCTAGACTTGAATAAACCCTAATGGACCCCTTATGCGAACTTATATGATGTCCACTTACAATTAAACCCAAATAATATAAATAAACCCTTAACTAAGAAGAAAATAACAATAAAATAAATAAATCCGAATTTAATATCCTAAATATGATAGGATTAGATTTGTTGCTTTGAAGAAGTCCTGTATAAGCTAGGAGAATCAAATCTAAAGGTGGAATTAATTCTGAAATCTTCTTTCCTTTTTGTAGCTAGGATGAATAAGGAATCCTTGTAAAATAAGGATTCTGAAACATTTATGAATCCTTGCCACACTAGGAAACTATGTTGCGGCCCATTAAAGATCTTTGTAGAATTAGAAGATTTCCATAATAAGCTGCCATATCTTTTTAGGAAAAGAATCCTAGCCAAATAGGAAGTCCACAAGTCAAAAGGAAGTAAATAACAAAACTCGAACAACCTCTGTTGACCTGTTTTGGATGCCTTGCCGAACTCTGATTGACATGATATTTTAATCCAAGGCAGGATAACATGTGAGGAGACTCCATGTAAAATTTCAGCCTGATCCAATGGTAGGATTGAGAATTATATCTATTGCCGTAAAACTGGATAGTTGCACATTTTACGTCAAAATCCGAATTTGACCTTGCCTGGATTTTTTTTTTTTTTGCGGAAACAACAAGAAATGAAAATTTCAGAAGGATATAACCTGATTAATAGAATCAAGCTTTGATACCAAATGATGCAAACCTCGTGATCACGTGGTCACGCAACCCACACTCAAAGACACCAATTCCTGGAAAGCCAAGTAAATCAGGTTTGATAGGAGTGTGACACAAAGATAACTTGTACCTAGGCACCACCACTATTGGAAACAGATACCCCCACCCAATGAATATTGATTCGTGAACGAGAAGTATAAGGATGACGCCACGAAGATAGTTGTTCTTCGATAAGTCGTTTTTCAGTTCTTTAGAGAACCATGAAAGGGAGATTATTTCACCAACACACACACACAAAGTGCGGCAAACAAGAAGTTTTATTAATCTGAATTGTCTAACTTACATGTCTGGTTATGCCTTTATTTATACTGACTCTAGACTTGAATAAACCCTAATGGACCCCTTATGCGAACTTATATGATGTCCACTTACAATTAAACCCAAATAATATAAATAAACCCTTAACTAAGAAGAAAATAACAATAAAATAAATAAATCCGAATTTAATATCCTAAATATGATAGGATTAGATTTGTTGCTTTTAAGAAGTCTCATATAAGCTAGGAGAATCAAATCTAAAGGTGGAATTAATTCTGAAATCTTCTTTCCTTTTTGTAGCTAGGATGAATAAGGAATCCTTGTAAGAAAAAAATTCTGAAACATTTATGAATCCTTGCCACACTTGGAAACTATGTTACAACCCATTAAAGATCTTTGTAGAATTAGGAGATTTCCAAAATAAACTGCCATATCTTTTTAGGAAATGAATCCTAGCCAAATAGAAAGTCCATAAGTCAAAAGGAAGTAAATAACAAAACTCGTACAGCCTCTGTTGACCCGTGTTTGGATGCCTTTCCGAACTCTAATTGACATGATATTTTAACGCAAGGCAGGATAACATGTCAGGAGACTCCATGTAAAGTTTCAGCGTGATCCAATGGTAGGATTGAGAATTATGACTATTTCCGCAAAATTGGATAGTTGCACATTTTACGTCAAAATCTGAATTTGACCTTGCCTGGATCGTATCAAGAACTTTTGAGATGTGATATTGATGTGAGTATTAATTAAAGATAAAATCAATTGTCAAGGTTAGAGGATCCACTAATAGTATTAGAAATAAGTATAGTATAAACTCTTTTTATTAATCAACTGGAATCCACACACAAAGGATATTATAATCAGATGATTTCTCCTTAATAGTTCATTATAAATTTTTAACATGATCATATTAATTATCTTATTTTAGTAACACCATACTTTTAAATATTGTCATGAATTCATGATGGTAACTTATGTTAACAACAAATCAAGTTTCTTTTATAGCATAGGTGTCGGTTATACCATACAGTATGTAGTAGGCTATGAAAGTGCCAAGTATTTAGATTAATCATTTAACAGCAACATATTAAGAATTAGTAAGATAAAAAGATAAAACATGTTAATAACAAACTTTCTTGGATATAAACATTGAAGTTCATGTTGAGTTTATATTATACATATTCTAATACCATTAGTGAAACCTTTTCAGCTTGACATAATAAACTTAGCTAAACATTGTGAAGAAGAGAAACATTAATAAACTAGATAAGAACATAATTATGATGAAAAGCACAAACAAGAGATTAATGAAAGCAAAACTAAAACATTACAAAAATACAAAGAAAGAAAGCAAGAATATGATATTGATATGAAAACCAAGATGTCTAAATGTATAGCAAATACTTTATTTTATAGGCTAAAATTCAGAACTATTGATTTGATGACTAATTATTGAGTGGGCTGCTCCTCTTGACTTGGTGACAACCATTATCTTCTTATCTAAACAAAACGTCATTGCTAACGTCAAAATTTGCACAGATAGTCTTCATGATAGTTTTGGGAATTTGTCTCAACTTTCCAACTAAATAAGAATGAGCTAATTTGGACCTCTAGAACTCGAGATATGGGCTAAACATTGAATAGTGTCGGACTATAGGACAAATTCCGACTTCTCTTTTATTGCTATAATTTAAACTTGAAAACAACTGTTTTGAATCTTGTACTCTTCATGAAAGTTTTAGGGCTATGACTTAGTGATGCGAACCTCGTGATCACGTGGTCACGCAACCCACAATCAAGATTGAGATCTGATCCCTGGAAAGCCGAAATAGGTCTGATAGGAGTGTGACACAATAGAAACCTGCCCCAAGGCACCAGCACTATTGGAATGAGTAGAATGACGCCACGAAGCCAGTTAATCTTCGATAAGTCAGATTCAGTTCGTTCAAAAACTAAAGAATGCAGGAATCACTCTCACACGTTAAAACTGAAAAATTCAGAGTAATGATCATCAAAGCTACCGAAATTTTGGCTTACATGAGTTTAAATAGTTCTTGAAAAATTAACCCTAATGGACCTCTTATGTGGACTTATATGAGATCCACTCAAAACTGGCCTAAAACCCTAAACTGAAAAGCCCATAACCTGATCCAAACAAAGCTTGGACCCTAGCTTAAAACAAAATTTTAATTAAGCCTAAACATTAAAGAAAATAATAAAAATAACTAATCTGTCATTAAATACCACTAGCCCTTCTTTCCTTGTGTAGCTAGGATGAATAAGGAATCCTTATAAGAAAAGGATTCTGAAACATTAATGAATCACTGCTACACTTGTAGATTATATTGCAACTCATTAAAGATCCTTGCGGAACTAGGAAATTCCCAAAACCAGCTGCCACATCCTTGTAGGAAAAGAATCCTAACCAAATAAGAAGTCCACAAGTCAAATGGAAGTAAATAACAAAATTCATATAGCCTCCGTTGACCAGTATTGCGGTTCCTTCCCGAAATCTGATTGACCTGAATTTTTAACCCAAGGTAGTAGAACATGTCTGAAGAGTCCACATAAAATATTAGCTCGATCCAATGGTCGGATTGAGACTTATGATTATTGCCGTAAACCTGGACTGTTGTGCTTTTTACGTCAAAATCTGAATCTGACCTTACTTGGGTCGTATCACAGGGCTGAACCGTATCACTTAGCTTTCCATGCATATAAATCAAAGCTAAATCCATGTTCTACAGCTCCATTTATGATCCAATAACCAAATAATGTTCTAGTTTGAATTGAACCAGCATCTCTTCTTTAAGCTTAACCCTCTTTTTGTCTTTTCACTTTCAATAGTTAAACACATAAATCAATCCTTTAAATTGTGAGACATGCCTGCATTCAAAATAAGCATTTACCATAAATTAAAGATAACTTATGTTATCAGACTTGTTATTGTAAAACATGCTTAAATTAGGGAATTTAATGATACTTTAAGTGTAATATGATGATATAAAACCTTGATAAAAATATATTTTTATTAACTAATCAATGAACATACAATTTATAAATTGATGCTAATGCAAATAAAACTCTAATTGATGCAATTCTTGCCATAAGAGAATAAGTGTCAAAATAATCAACACCCTCTTTTTAAGTAAAACTTTTAGCAACTAATCTTGCGTTGAAGGTTTGTATAGAACCATCGATATTGTATTTTCTTCTAAACCCACTTACATCTTATTGACTTAGAACTTGGAGGTAAATCTACTAGGACACAAGTATTGTTAGATAATATTTAATCCATTTCATTATTTACCGCTTCTTTCTAAAAAGCAACATCCCTAAAAGACATATCTTGATTGAATGTCTTTGGATTGTCTTTTATATTTATGATCGAAGTGTCGTTTTCAATATTGTACTTTTATCACCTTTCACAAAAAATACAATTGAATCGATAGAAATAAAATTTGTATCTATGTGTTTTTCCTTTCTAACTCTTTGACTTCTTCTAGGTTCACTTGAACCTATTACTTCTAGTTTTTTTATGTTTTTCACTTAACATTGAGCTAGGAGTATTAATTTTAGATTTGCTTCTTGCACATTTGAATCACTTATGAATTTAATTTTGATAAATTCAACATATATAAATTCAACAATCACATTTCATTATTTTTTATAAAAGCACATTTGAATTTTATGCATAACCAACAAAAACACTCTTAAGATCTCTGGGTCCTAATTTTGTTCTTTAAGGATCAAAAACTTTATAAAAAGCTACACACCCCCACACTTTAAAATAATTTAGATTTGGTTTTCTATCATTCCATGTTTCATAGGGATAACATTTAATTTTTTAGATAATACTCTATTATGAATGTGACATGCAGTAAGTAAGGCTTCACCCCATAATTTATTTGGTAAATTAGCATTCAAAAGCATGACATTGACCATATTCACTAAGGTCCTATTTTTGCTTTCTAACTTAGGAAAATGCTTTTTTGTCATCTTTGCTTTAATACATACTTCACATTTGTTATTATCACCATGCTTATATGAAATATAACCATGCTTACACATTTATTTTAAATATCTATAATTTAGATGTCCTAATCTAGCATGTCAAAGAAGAGAAGTAGATTCAACCATATAATTAGAAATAACATTGATTTCAATAATACTGAACTTAAACATGCCATAATAAGAATAACCTTTTTCTCACAAACAATAACAATAACCTTATTAGACTCCAAAACAATCTTGAACCCTTTCTCATGAGACTAGCAGGTACAAGGTTTTTTCTAATTCAGGAACATGAAAACACATTGACTAAAGACAATTTATGTCCAGAAGTAAAGTACAACTCAATAGTCTCTTTTCCCAAAACTTTGGCAGAATTATGGTTGCCCATCAAGACCTCTTCAGGTTGTTTTTTTTCAATTCTTCATAAGTCTTGAACCATGTTTTATTGTTGCAAACATGAACTATTGCACTAAAATCTAGTTATCAATCCCGAAGTCTTTACAACATTAGCTGTCATATTTAATTAAGTAATCATTTCAATTTGAATGTTTGAAACCACGGCAACCAACTCCCTGACTTCGTCTTTTTTCAACCATATTCACTTTGAAAAAACCACCTTTCTTGTAGAAATTCTTGAATCTGCACTCTTTTATGTAGTTCCTTTTATTTCCGCAATGGAAACAAACCCTATGCTTCTTATTAGCATTTTATTTCTTCTTGAATTTGTTTCCTTTCTTTTGCACTTTCAGATTGTTTTGAGTCATTGTCAAACCAGTTTCAGTAACCAAATTCACTTTAAAATTTGTTGCTTGCAATTCACACATATGAGATTGAACCTCAATTTGCAAGTGTGTTTGAAACTGTTCAAAGGTTGTCTGTAGAATGCAACATCTTTTTTCTATATTCATTCTAGGATGAAGGAAGTTTTAATAAAACAGCCTTTACTAGAAGTGAATCAGGAGCTTTGATATCCAAATCACTAAGTTTTGATATCAGCATTTCAATTTTATGGACTTGATCCATGATTGACATATTGTCAGTAATCTTATACTAAAAAAATTTTAAAGCATGAAAACAATCAGAACCTGGTTTTTCCTGCTTGTAGTGTGTCTCCAAGACAACCTAAATCTCTTTTGGCAACTTTAATTTGAAAAAGATTTCATAAAGTCGACTAGTCAAAGTATTTAGAATATGCCCTCGACAAAGCACTTCATCTTCTTCACGTTTTAGTCTTTTAGTCTTAACAGTAGTAGATTCATCTTCTTGGGGTTCAGGTAGTGCAGATAGATTTGGGTCAATAATATAGTAAATATTTAATAAAGTAAGCAGGAACACCATCTTTTCCATCCACCTTGTGTAAGTCGTACCATCAAAATAAACACATTAAAATTATTAGAAATATTTAGGATGGAAACAAATATGGAGTTAGCTTAGAGACGTGAAAACACTATATATAAGGTGTATATTTGTCACACACAGAGACAACACCTTCAGGATATAACTAAGCCCTCTAAACCTAAAAAAAAAAATGAGAAGATAAGACCAAGAAAAAGAATATGCATTTTTTTATGTAGTTTTCTGTGTAGCAATAGGTTTTTATGGACTTGAAATATAACGATGAAACAGTATGATTGTTGATGAAACAGTATGACCGCTGATCAAACAATATGCTTTAAATTAAATTGAATAGCTGTTATTGAACGACAAGTTGATAAGTGTAGAAGATTAGTCTATGATCTTCAAGCTTCATAGGAAAAAGGATGAAAGACGAAGGAGAGTCGTTGTGGTTATCATTCAAAAGTATGTACGCAAGTGGTTAGTACGGCGTGCTTATTTGAAATTCTTGTTAGTCACTACTTCTATACAGTGTTGTTGGAGAAAGGTGTTAGCAAGAAGGGGATTCCGAAGGCTTAAACAAGAGGTACTACAGTCACTATTAATCTTATTCAAGATTCAAGGGCGAATATTCTTGAAGAGGGAGGGAATGATACGGTTCAGCCATGTGATACAACCCAAGTAAGGTCAGATTCGGATTTTGGCGTAAAAAGCGCAACAGTCCAGGTTTATGGCAACAGTCATAATTCTCAATCTGACCGTTGGATCGGGATAATATTTTATGTGGACTCTCCAGACATATCTTACTACCTTGGGTTAAAAATTCATGTCAATCAGAGTTCGGGAAGGAACCGAAATACTGGTCAACGGAGGCTGTACGGATTTTGTTATTTACTTCCATTTGACTTGTGGACTTCCTATTTGGTTAGGATTCTTTTCCTACAAGGATGTGACAGCTGGCTTTGGGAATTTCCTAGTTCCACAAGGATCTTTAATGAGCTGTTGCAATATAATCTACAAGTGTGGCAGTGATTCATTAATGTTTCAGAATCCTTTTCTTATAAGGATTCCTTATTCATCCTAGCTACACAAGGAAAGAAGGGCTGGTGGTATTTAATGACAGATTAGTTATTTTTATTATTTTCTTTCATGTTTGGGCATAATTAAAACTTTTGTTTTGAGCTAGGGTCCAAGGCTTGTTTGGATCAGGTTATGGGCTTTTCAGTTTAGGGTTTTGGGCCAGTTTTGAGTGGACCTCATATAAGTTCACATAAGGGGTCCATTAGGGTTAACTTTTCAAGAACTATTTAAACTCATGTAAGCCAAAATTTTGGCAGCTTTGATGATTATTATTCTGAAATTTTCAGTTTTAACGTGTGAGAGTGATTATTGTATTCTTCAGTTCTTGAACGAACTAAATCTGACTTATCGAAGATTAACTGGCTTCGTGGCGTCATTCTACTCATTCCAATAGTGTTGGTGCCTTGGGGCAGGTTTCCATTGCGTCACACTCCTATCAGACCTATTTTTCGGCTTTCCGGGATCAGATCTCAATCTTGATTGTGGGTTGCGTGACCACGTGATCACGAGGTTCGCATCAGATCAAGTTCATGCTCTTTATTTCTCTCTTTTTATTTTTTTTGTAATTCTTAAGTTTTGCTTTCATTAAAATCTTGTTTATGCTTTTCATTTCCTTTCCTTTACTTAGTTAACTTGTATTTTCTTTATGTTCTTGTTTTGTTTATTTATGTTTCTCTTCTTCATTATGTTTAGCTAAGTTTATTATGTCAAGGTGAAAAGGTTACACTAATGGTGTAAGAATAAGTATAGTGTAAACTCAACATGGACCTTAATGTTTAATATTAACATGTCTTATCTTTTTATCTTACTAATTTTTAATACCTTGCTTGTTAAATGGTTAATCTAGATTTGTGTTGTATAGCACTTGGTACAACAAATGCTTGGTACTCTCATAGTCCAACCGTATGGTATTACCTACACCTGGGCTATGAAACGAACTTGATTTGTTGTTAACATCAGTTAACATCATGAATTCCTGATAATATTTAAAAGTTTGGTGTTATGTAAATAAGATAATTAATATGATCATGTTAATAATTTATAATGAGCTATTAATGACAAATCATTCGATTGGAACCTCCTTCGTGTGTGGTTTCCAAATTGAGTAATAAGATTTTATACTATACTTGTTTGAAATACCATTGGTGGATCCTCTAACCTTGACATTTATTTTTATCATTGTTTAATCCTTACATTAATCTTCCATCTCAAAGTTCTCATTAATTTCTTCCTCCTCTTCTTTTTATTGTTATTATTATTATTACTACTATTATTATTACTATTATTACTATTATTACTATTACTATTATTATTATTATTATTATTATTATTATTATTATTATTTACATTCTTGTTATATTTTATGTACGTTAAGTATGATATGTGTTTGATCAAGGATCCTGACATTGTTGGTCTTGCCTTGTTCATTCGCATCAGAAATCTATTTATATTATATAATATATCTCTTTGATCTTTTCATAAACTCAATATATAGGCTGGAAACCTGTGACCCGATCTTTTAGATCATTCTCATGTATAACAACGCCACGTACTGAGTATTATTATTATTAATAATATTATTGTTGTTATTATTGTTGTTGTTTTTGTATTGTTATTTATAACTTATACAATTAACCTCTCTGTGGTTCGACCCCGGTCTTGCTGGGTTATTTATTACTTCGACACTCCTGCACTTGGGAGAAGACATCAATCTTTTGGTCGTGTCAAGTTTTTGGATCCGTTGCCGGGAAGGTAAATTCTTGTACAAATTATAGTATTTATTTTTGTTTTCTCTTTTCACTTTTCTTGTATCTAACTTTGTTTCTTTTGTTTTCTTCTTCCTTTTATTTTCTTTCTACACGTGCATGAGTGTTTGGTCACGTACATTAAGTGGTAGACTTTGTAGGGTATCCTCATCATTTTCAGAAAATATGGCCGAAGAAGATAACCAATCACTTCATAATGAGAATAACCGTGTTAGGACACTTAGAGACCACATGAATCCCACAAGAACAAGTGCACCCTCATGCATAGTTTTCCCTCCTGATGCATCCCATTTTAATTTTAAGCCAGACATTATTCAACTTTTACCTTCTTTTCATGGCTTAGATCTAGAAAATCCATACTTGCATTTGAGAGAATTTGAAGAAGTTTGTAACACATATAATGACTTAAATTGTAGCATGAATACCATTAGATTAAAGCTTTTTCCTTTTTCATTAAAAGATAAAGCTAAAACATGGCTACAAAATCTTAGGTCAGGATCCATTCGTGCTTGGGATGAAATGCAACAACAATTTTTAAAGAAGTTTTTTCCATCTCACAGAACCAACTCTTTCAAAAGACAAATCACCACTTTCACTCAAAAACCAAGTGAAACATTTTATCAATGTTGGGATAGGTATCGAGACTTGCTTAATACTTGCCCTCATCATGGTTTTGAAACATGGAGATTGGTTTCACAATTTTATGAAGGGTTAACACCTAAAGATAGGCAAATGGTTGAATTGATGTGCAATGGAACTTTTGAAGATAAAAACCCTAATGAAGCAATGGAGTACCTAGACTTGCTAGCTGAAAATGCGCAAAATTGGGACACTAAGGGCTCTTATGAGGCACCAAGTAAAACCCAATCTCATACATCTAGTGGAGGTATGTATAACCTTAGGGAAGATCATGACCTCCAATCCAAGTTTGCATCTTTAGCTAGAAAAGTCGAGGCACTAGAATTGAAAAAGAATGGTCAATTAAAATATGTTCAAGACATTGTGTGTCGAATCTGTGAAACAAATGAACATGCAACCAATGACTGTCCAACTTTGCCTTCTTTCAAGGAATGCCTCCATGAACAAGCCCATGCTTTAAACAGTTTTCAAAGGCCTAATCATAACCCATACTCGCAAACATATAATACTGGTTGGAGAAATCACCCAAATTTCAGTTGGAAGAGTGATAACAATAATGCACAAACTTCACAGCCACCGTTTCAAGCATACCATAATTTTCAAAATTCTCATGGATATGCACCTCCTTATGCTCCACCTCCTAGAAGAAATCTTAAGGAAACATTGCATGCATTCATTGAAAAGCAAGAGACAATTAACACTCAACTTGCTCAAGGCATGATAGATTTTAAAGATACTCTTGCAAAGTTAACATCTGCTCTCAGTTTTCAAGAGAAAGGTAAGTTTCCATCTCAACCACAACAAAATCCAAAGGGGCAATACAATGCAAATGCAAGTAGTTCCGAAAGCCAACACATGGATCAAGTTAAATCAGTCATCACTCTTCGCAGTGGTAAGGTTATTGAAAAACCCACTCTTGAACCTTGTGAGAAAGATGACGAGCCAATCTCTGAGGGTAAGGAAGGAGTTGAATCTGAACATTGTAAAGAAAAGACTGATTCTCCGCCAACACTTCCATTTCCTCATGCCATGACCAAACAAAGGAAAGTCAATCACAATTCTGAAATCCTTGAAACTTTCAAACAGGTAAGGATCAATATACCTTTGTTGGATGCTATTAAACAGGTACCTTCCTATGCTAAATTTTTGAAAGATCTATGCACTGTGAAGAGAAAACTGAATGTCAAAAAGAAAGCATTTTTAGCCGAACAAGTGCTATTCTTCAGAGCAATAATGCTTTGAAATATAAAGACCCTGGTTGTCCTACAATTTCTTGCTTTATTGAAGAACATAAAATTGAAAGAGCTTTACTTGATCTTGAAGCTAGTGTGAATTTACTTCCATATTCGGTTTTTCAAAGTCTCAATCTAGGTGAGTTAAAACAAACTTCTGTAACTTTGTTACTTGCTGATAGATCTGTAAAAGTGCCTAGAGGAATAGTTGAGGATGTGTTAGTACAAGTTGATAAATTCATTTACCCTGTAGATTTTATTGTCTTGGATACACAACCTATTGAAGCATGTAATTCAATTCCTGTTATTTTAGGATGTCCCTTTCTTGCAACTTCTAATGCATTGATTAATTGTAGGAATGGATTGATGAAGCTATCATTTGGAAACATGACATTGGAGATGAATATTTTCAACATTTGCAAGCAGCCTGGAGATGATAATGATTTACAAGAAGTAGATCATATTGAAGAATTAGTTCATGATCAACTTGAATTTACTTTGAGTAAAATTGAGTTAGATGAATCTGAAGATTTGCAAATGATTTATTCTCAGTAAGAAATCACGGATGAAAAAGGCACCAAAAATATTGATGCCGATCTTTTGTCAAGAGTGACAATAGATTTGACATCTGACATCCCACCAATCGATGATTACTCTCCTGACGAATCCTTACTTTCTCTTAGTTCAATGCCTTGGTTTGCTAAAAATATCAATTTTCTTGCTTCAGGAGATTTGCCAACTCACTGGAGTACTGAAGACAAAGGAAAGTTTTTGAACGAAGTGAAGAACTTTTATTGGGATGACCCTAACTTATTCAAATATTGTCCTGATCAAAATTTTCAAAGATGCATTCCTGACAATGAGGTAAGTAGTGTCATTAAACTTTGTTATTCTGAAGTGTGTGGGAGTCAATTATCATCAAGGAAGACGACTGCAAAAATCTTACAAAAAGGATTTTATTGGCCCACCATGTTCAAGGACACGCATGCATTCTGCAGAACTTGTGAAAATTATCAAAAAGTTGATACTGGTCAAAAAGTTTTGCTTTATAATTCTCGACTCCATTTATTTCCTAAAAAAATAAGATCACGATGGAGCGGTCCATTTATTTTGAAACATGTGTATCCTTATGGGGCCCTTGATATTGAGAATTCAAAGAATGACAATGTTTTGAAGGTAAATGGATATCGTTTGAAAGCTTACTTTGATGAGTTTCCTAGTGAAAATGAATCCATTGGTTTGAATGATCTTGTAGATAAAGGTTGATTATTTTGTTTTTCTCACATTTTTTTTTGGTGTTCCTTTTTTGTGTGACTTTTGTTTTGCTAGCCTCTCACCCCGGTCAAATGGCAGATAACGCTGTGAAAGATTGAGGTTGTTAATGAACCATGGAATTCCTGAAGATATTCGTTGGCTAATTGAAGCAAAGGTCCGATTATCAGGTGAGTCCTCCAATTCTTTCATTTCATACATGCCTGGAACAGGTAAAAGCACTTTTGCAAAGAAACGTCGTGCAAAACGACTAAAAGTCTGTCACAAATGTGCTAGATGGACGTGTAATGCCACATGTCGTTCTTTAGGAACGATATCTGTAAACCGTGAAGATAAAATACAATTCATTAAGGATAGCCTGAGTAAGGGGTCTTTAGATAATCTTCTATTGACTCTTGAGACGCACCCTAGTGGAGATGTGCATCGTGTAATTTATGATTTATGGCCACAATTCCATAAAGAACATGCTCGACTTAGTCTTGGGAATCTGACTAAAAAAGACTATGTTTGCCAGTTTTGAAGAAAACTGGATGGGAAGCCTATCCCCGACCCATAAAGAGCGTTTAAGCCGTTCATGGACATAAAACCAAGGGAAGATGTGAGCCACAATCACAACTACATGTACATACACATGCCTTTTCAAAATAAATAAAGAGAGAGAGAGAGAGAGAGAGAGAGACTACGGTTGGCCTACATGTAGGTGGTATGATTGCATTTTCAATTTCTCATCTATAAATTCTTCTCTTCCTTCCCTTCATTTCTACTCAACCCATACTTTCATCAAATATAGGTGTGTAGAAATGGCAGGTTCCTCAAGTCATAACATAAACAATATTTGTGTTTTCGGTGGATCCAGTCTTGGGAAAGAAAAAGAGTTTTTAGAATCAGCAAATCATCTTGGTCAGGTACTAGCTGAGCGAAAGATTCATTTAGTGTATAGAGGAGGCAGCCTTGGGTTAATGGGGGGAGTGTCAATAGCTACATTTTTACGAGGTAGTCAAGTTTTGGGGGTAGTCCCCAAAGCTTTAGCACAAGGGGACATCATTGGAAAAACAATTGGAGAGGAATTACAAGTCCCCACAATGTCTGATCGACTGAATGCCATGTTTAACCATGTTGATGCCTTCATTGCCTTACCAGGTGGTCTGGTGACACGACCAAAAGCTTGATGTCTTTTCCCAAGTGCAGGAGTGTCGAAGTAATAAATAACCCGGCAAGACCGGGGTCGAACCACAGAGAGGTTAATTGTATAAATTATAAATAACAAGACAACAATAATAACAATAATAGTAATTGAAGGATAACGCTCATCAACTTGCCTTTGAAGCTCCTTCGTCTCCTCGGGATTGCTTCTATAAGCTGGTCGGTTAGGAATTGAAGCTCCGGGTACGAAATCAATCTGATGCTCTATCCCCCTCAATGGTGGTAATCCGCTAGGAGTATCGTCGGGGAACACATCATCAAATCCCTGCAACAAAGAAATAGCAACACTAGGCACAATATGATCAAGATCATTAGTATTAAAGTAAGCCTCTTTGTACACAAGTAAGATCATTGGCTTGTTAGTGAAAAATGCAGATCTGACCTCACCCTCTCTAGCATAAAAATTGGGTTGTTTCTTTAGTTTTTCCACACAATTCTCATCACACTTGCTGACTTTCTTCACTCCTCTTGTCTTACCTCCACTCTCGGCCAGATTTGGGTTTTTTTGAGTTCTGGTCGAATGGTTTGATTTGTTTGGAGTGTTGGCTGAATATTTGCTTGTGTTTGGATGGGTGGCCGAATGGGTTGTAGTGATTTGGGTTCTAGCCGAATCTGATGGTCTTCTCTCCCCTTGTTCCTCACCTTGATTTTCTCTCCCCATCGCCTCATGCTCACTTTTTAGCTTTATTTGATCATCATACACCTGTTTGGGTGTAAGAGGTACAAGAGTGATGGTTTTACCATCTTTTACAATGGTATACCTATTTTTAACCCCATCATGAATTGCCTTCCTATCATATTGCCATGGTCTCCCCAACAAGATGTGACTTGCTTGCATTGGTACCACGTCGCACAGAACTTCATCAACATATTTCCCAATCGAAAATGGAACCACAACCTGTTTAGTCACTTTCACTTCGCCACTATCATTCATCCATTGCAATCTATATGGTTTAGCATGCTTAGCAGTACACAAATTCAGTTTACTAACAAGGGTGGCACTGCAAACATTAACACAGCTTCCACTATCTATAATTAAACCACACACCTTTCTTTGTACGTAACAACGCGTATGGAAGATGTTCTCCCTTTGTTCATTAGTATCATCTTCTTTGACCTGAACCTGAAGTATTCGCCTTATAACCAAGGACTCCTCAACCGGTAATGCTAACTCATCCCCATCACTATCCTCCAATGGTGGCATGCCTTCACAATCAGAACTGTCACTTTCAGATTCCACATCACCATTATCTCTAATCATCATGATTCTCTTGTTTGGACACTCTGAAGCATAATGTCCATGTCCTTGACACCTGAAACATTTAACATCACGAGTACGTTTAGGTTGAGTTTCAGATTTACCTTTGGCATCAGTAGGGACATCAACTTTAGCCTTTGGTGGTTCAATTCTAGAAGCACCAAAGGATCTTGACCGGACAATACCCTCTCTCTTTAGATTCGGCTTCCAAGATGATGACGAACCCGAATTAAACGCTGACCGAGCATGCCCTTTCCTAAGTTGTCTCTCCACCTTCGTCGCCATATGAACCACATCCTCTAGCTCCACATAGTGCTGTAGCTCAACCACATTAGCAATATCCCGATTCAACCCATTAAGGAATCTAGCCATGGTGGCTTCTCTATCCTCAACAACATTAGCCCGAATCATTGCTATCTCCATCTCTTTGTGATATTCATCTACTGTCTTATAACCTTGATTCAGACCTTGGAGCTTCAGATATAAGTCTCTGTAATAGTGGTTTGGCACAAATCGTCTCCTCATTAAGACTTTCATCTCCCCCCAAGTTTGAACGGGTCGCTCGCCATTCCTCCTCCTACTGATCACAATCTGATCCCACCAAATTAATGCATACTCCATAAACTCAATTATCACCAATTTCACCTTTTTTTGTTCAGAATAGCTATGGCAATCAAAAATCCAATCCACCTTTTTCTCCCACTCCAAATAAGCCTCAGGATCGTTTTTACCTTGAAAGCTAGGAATTTTCAGTTTAATGGTGTCTAAGTCCCCATCCATGTCTTCATAAGTGCCCATGCTACGAAAATTCACATTCCTCCTAGCCCTGTTCGGTCCAGACCTGATTCCATGGCCAGCTGATGCAAACTCAAAGTCATCTTCACCTCCATCTGCGTTTTCATCAACAAACTCTTCAAAATCAGATCTAACATTCCGTGCGGCCATACGGACCGTATTTCCCCGGTGATCAGCCCCACTATTCTGTTGCTTAATCGAATTCACCTCATCTTTCAGATCCTTGTACGTCCTAGACAACAGCTCAAGTTGCTGGCCTATGGATCGCAATTGGAAAGCTACGTCAACGTTTTGTGTCGCTGATTCGTTGTTTTCAGACATTCTTTGAATCTGCAAAATTTGGTTAGTAGCACAAAATATATCCTCACACCTCTCGTGTATCACACAAAACAAAAATTAAGGCTTTTCACTCTATTAAGCTCTCTACGCCTTTTACCTCACAACTTGCTTTCTTTTGGTTCTTTAGGAACTGAAATCAACAAATCAAAGTCAATAGCCTTCGCAGCGCACTCTAAATATAATTTTC
Organism: Populus alba x Populus glandulosa; assembly: GCA_033617975.1. Lineage (NCBI taxonomy): Eukaryota > Viridiplantae > Streptophyta > Magnoliopsida > Malpighiales > Salicaceae > Populus > Populus alba x Populus glandulosa. Next base: position 8,218,187 of record CM066155.1, on the reverse strand, counting down.
AGACTCAAGAATCAATAAATATACTGAAAACAAAGCAAAACAAAACTAGGATTACGATTTTGCGAGTAGCAATGCAAATTCGTACGAATTGTGGACGAAACGAAGACACGAAATAAAACAGAAGCAAATGTTAAGAAAACAATTACTTGACTCCTAGATAACCCAAATATAGCAGAAACAAAAATATTTGGACAAAACTAAACAGCAAAGATCATGTTTTGAAACTTGAGGCAAATCTAACCTATTACGCAATTTTACGTAACAGAATTGAAACCCAGACCAAACGATCTCGAAATGACCTCAAATTCAATATTTAGTATTACAATACTATGAAAACACCAAAAATCAATTTATAGGTCGTTCTATAATGTCTAGGTACCCGAACCCCTTGTATGATCAGTTTGCGGCATAATTGAACCTCCAATTAAAACCTCCAGAAGCTGATATCAAAATAATCCCAAATTTAATATGTGGTGCAATCGCATACCCAATACTCAGAATATGAAGTTTCAATAGATTCCAAGGTGTTTTACTTAGGGTTCACTAAGAGTAGTGTTTTGCGGCAGAATTGAAACTCGAATTAAAACCTCAAGCAAATAATATCAGAATAAGCCCAACTTTGATATATCATGCGATCCCACCCCCAATAGACTGAACAAGAAGATGGATGCAAACACTGAAAAACTTAAGGGACACTAAAAAAAACGAAAATAACAGAGATATGACCTTGTTTCGGAGCCTAGCTCTGATACCAACTGATGCAAACCTCGTGATCACGTGGTCACGCAACCCACAATCAAGATTGAGATCTGATCCCGGAAAGCCGAAATAGGTCTGATATGAGTGCGACACAATGGAAACCTGCCCCAAGGCACCTACACTATTGGAATGAGTAGAATGACGCCACGAAGCCAGTTAATCTTCGATAAGTCAGATTCAGTTCGTTCAAGAACTGAAGAATGCAAGAATCACTCTCACACGTTAAAACTGAAAATTTCAGAAGTAATTATCATCAAAGCTGCCGAAATTTTGGCCTAACATGAGTTTAAATAGTTCTTGAAAAGTTAACCCTAATGGACCCTTTATGTGGACTTATATGAGGTCCACTCAAAACTGGCCCAAAACCCTAAAATAAAAAGCCCATAACTTAATCCAAACAAGCCTTGGATCCTAGCTTAAAACAAAGTATGAATTAAGCCCAAACAAGCCTTGGGCTGTAGCTAACAAAATAAAATAAAGCTCTTATCTCATGGCCCAAATAAGGTTGTATTGGACCCCTCTTGCACATGGATAAGATGTACTAGGATTTCCTCTTGATACTCCAATTCTGACTTGGTGGAAACCTTCAAAACCAATGCATTCAATGCGTCTTTCAATGTCTTTGTCTTGGACCGTGTCATCGGTCCATTTGGAACATGTAATGGGTCCTTGCTGGTGTTTCTGGGCTGGTCCGCATCAGTAATAGTAATAGTAATAATAATACTCAGTACGTGGCGTTGTTATACCTGAGAATGATCTAAAAGATCAGGTCACAAGTTTCCAGCCTATATACTGAGTTGATGAAAAGATCAAAGAGATATATTATATAATATAAACAAAATGAAAATAATAATAATAATAATAATAATAATAATAATAATAAAAGAAGAAGAAGAAGAAGAAGATGAAGAAATTAATGAGAACTTTGAGATGACAGATTAATGTAAGGATTAAACAACGATAAAAACAAATGTCATGGTTAGAGGATCCACTAATGGTACTTCAAACAAGTATAGTATAAACTCTTATTACTCAATTGGAAACCACACATAAAGGAGGTTCCAATCAGATTATAAATTGTTAACATGATTACATTAGTTATCTTATTCGAATAAAGCTAATACTTGTAAATATTGGCAGGCATTCATGATTATAACTTATGTTAACAACAAATCAAGTTCCTTTCATAGCTCAGGTGTCGATTATACCATACAGTATGGGCTATGAAAGTGCCAAGTATTTGTTGTACCAAGTGTTATATAACATAAATCTAGATTAATCATTTAACAAGCAAAGTATTAAAAGTGAACAAGATAACAAATATAAAACATGTTAGTATCCAACATTAAGGTCCATGTTAAGTTTATATTATACTTATTCTTACACCATTAGTGTACCATTTTCACCTTGACATAATTAACTTAGCTAAATATAATGAAAGAAAGAAACATAAATGAACAAGATAAGAACATAAATGAGAAAGAAGTTAACTAAGTAAAGGAAAGGAAATGAAGTGCATAAACTTGATATTAATGAAAGCAAAACATAAGCAATACAAAGAGAGAAAGCAAGAGCATGATCTTGATCTGGAAACCAAGATGCCTCAATACATGGTAAGTGCCTCCTTTTATAGGCCAAAATTTAGAACTATTGATTTGTTGACTAATTAATGAGTGGGTGGCCACATCTTGACTTGATAACAATCCTTATCTTCTTGTTTGAACAAGACGTCATTGCTAACATCATAATTTGCCCAGAATCCTCAGGAATGTTCTAGGAAATTATCTCAGCTTTCCAACAAAAAAAGATGAGGTCATTTGGACTTCTAGAACTCAAGATATGGGTTGAACACTAAATAGTGTCTGGGCTGCAGGACAGCTTCGGACTTCTTCGTTGTTCCTATACTTTGGACTTGAAAACGGCCTTCTTAGATCTTGGTGTCCAAATGAAAGTTGTAGGCCTATGTTTTACCTTTCCATCCATATAAAATGGACCTAAATCCGAGATCTAGAGCTCCAGATATGATCCAATTACCGAGAAATGTTCTGGTTTGAACTGCACCAGCATCTCTTTTCTAAGTTTGGCCATCTCTTTGTCCTTTTATTTATGTGATAGTCCTGCATTTAAGATGAGCATTTACCATAAATTAAGGTATCTTATAGTATCAAACTTGTTATTATAAAACATGCTTTAGTTAAGGAGTTATTGATACTTCAAGTGCAAAATGATGATATAAAACCTTGATAAACATACACTTTTAAGTACTAATCACACCCCCCCCAACCAGCTTATTACTAGTCCCTAGTAATCAAAGCGTTAAAATAGAAAAACAATTTGCAAGTTCCACAAAGCAAGGTATTCATCATTCAACTTCCATTAATCTATCCAGATAAACAATCTCATTAAATTTATATTTCTGCTTCATACTTCTTAAACAAGATATTAATAAACCTTCTTTTTATGTGCTCAATGTATGAAAACATAGATGATGGTGCTTCTGTTGGAAGAAAACAATATTATGTTCGAATGTTTAAGGTTAACTTCCTTGGGTTGGGATTTCTTTCTTTCTTTCTTTCTTTTTTTAGATATATATAGACATACAACTTAAAACACAATGTATCTTTAACCCATGTAACGAGTTTTCGCCTAATGACTCCCAGACCAGTTGGTCTTAGGGCATTAGGTGTTGAGACACCCCTACGAGCTTACTAACTCGGGTTGCAGATACTGATACGTAGATAGTGCAATGTTTGATTTCCTTAAGCTTTTCTCCTTAACCCATGTAACAAGCTTTGGGCCAATAGCTCCCAAGTCAGTTGACTTTAGGGTATAAGGTGTTAAAACACCCCTTCGGGCTTAATTGCTTAGGTTAGGGAGGCTACGAAACCAAACTTATCTACGTTTTTATTATCATCAATATTATCAATTTTTTTTTTATTTTGTTTTGCAAATTATATGTTATCCCTTTCCCTTAGTTGTTACCTTCAACAAAAGAACATAAATAATCCAATGTGCAACCCCACATTCATATGTTAAAGTGTGTGTGAAAATAAAGGTTTAATAATACTTGTTAAATGAGTATATGAGCAGAATCAAGTGATAACAATGTGAGAGTTTGTAAACCTGAATATTTCAAGAAGTATTATGATAGACCTTGGTAATGATACTTACTAAGATGCGTCTCTAGAGTCAATAAAATTTCCTCCTTACTCTACCATCCTAATAAGGATACTTACTAAGATGCGTCTCAAGAGTTAATAAAACTGACTCCATACTCTGCCATCTTAATAACAATTTTGTCAAATGGTTTAAATAATAGCAACAACAGTTAGTAAGTTAGTTTTTTTTTTAACTACTACTCTCTCCCCCCAACCAAAATAAGACATTGTCCTCAATGTCCTAAGGTAGAAAGATAGAGTATAGAAGACATCACCTGAAATAGCGAACAATGACAAACCTGAAACACACTTAAACAAATATAAGAAGTAACAAAACAAAATACTACCTTACCAAAAAAAAAAAATATAAGAAGTAACAAAACAAAATACTATGCTATTAATAAAACCAAAAGACACAAGGTTTCACAAATGAAGGCTCAAATCTAATATAAGCTTTTTACGGCTTTCCTTAGTTGACCAATTTAGGCGACTCATGCAAGGATCAATGACAGGGATGAAAGATTGTAGTTGGTCAATCAATTGTTCAGCAGTAGCAGCAGAGATTATGATTTGTCGTGCCGAAGATGTTAGGAATTCCTGTTCCACAGCTTGATCAAGGAAAGACAGTAACTTATCATAAAAACCATTGACATTTAACAAACCTATAGGTTTATGGTGAATGTGCAGTTGGGCCCAAGATGAAGTATGAAAGATCTCTTCCAATGTGCCCAGACCACCTGGTAAGGCAATGAAAGCATCAGCATGGCTAAACATGGCGTTTAGTCAATCAAACATTGTAGGGACCTGTAGTTCCTCTTCAATTGTTTTTCCAATGATGTCCCCAATTGCTAAAGCTTTAGGGATAACCCCCAAAACTTGACTGCCTCCCAAAAATGCAGCCATTGACACACCTCCCATTAACCCAAGGCTGCCTCCCCCATACACTAAATGAATCTTTCTCTCAGCTAGTACCCGACCAAGATGATTTGCTGATTCTAAAAACTCTTTTTCTTTCTCAGTACTGGATCCACCGAAAACACAAATATTTCTTATGTGATGACTTGAGGAACCTACCATTTCTACACACTTCTATATTTGATGAATCTATGGGTTGAGTAGAAATGAAGGGAAGGAAGAGAAGAATTTATAGATGAGAAATTAAAAATGCAATCATACCACCTATATATAGGCCAGCTGTTGTCTCACACTCTCTCTCTTTATTTATTTATTTTGAAAAATCATGTATGTACAGGTAGTTGTGATTGTGGCTCACATCTTCCCTTGGTTTTACGTCCAAGAACGACTTAAACGCCCTCTATGGGTCAGGGATAGGCTTTGCATCTAGTTTTCTTAAAAACTGGCAAACAGGGTCTTTTTTTGTCAGATTCCCAAGACTAAGTTGATCATGTTTTTTATGAAAATTGGGTCATAAGTCATGAAATGCACAATGCACATTGTCACCAGGATATGTCGCAAAAGTCAATAGAATATTATCTAAAGATTCCTTATGTTTTGAAATAAATCCTGACTTTTGACAGTTTTCACAAGCTTTGCAAAACACATATGTGTCTTTGAACATGGTGGGCCAATAGAATTCAGATTGTAAGATTTTTGCAATCGTCCTTTTTGATGAGAAATGACTCCCATATGCCTCAGAATGACAAAGTTTAATGACACTACTTACCTCATTGTCAGGAATGCATTTTTGAAATATTTGATCAGGACAATTTTTGAATAAGTAAGGGTCATCCAAATAAAATTTCTTCACTTCGTTCAAAAACTTTCCTTTGTCTTCGCTACTCTAGTGAGCTGACAAATCTCCTAAAGCAAGAAAATTGATATTTTTAGCAAACCAAGGCATTGAACTATGAGAAAGTAAGGATTCTTCAGGAAAGTAATCATCGATTGGTGTGATGTCAGATGTTGAATCTATTGTCAATCTTGACAAATGATCCGTATCAACATTTTCGGTGCCTTTTTTGTCCTCGATTTCATCCTGAGAATACATCATTTGCAAATCTTCAAATTTATCGAACTCAATTTTACTCAAAGTAGATTCAAGTTGATCATGAACTAATTCTTCAATAATATCTACTTCTTGTAAATCATTATCATCTCCAGGCTGCTTGCAAATGTTGAAAATATTCATCTCCAATGTCATGTTTCCAAATGATAGCTTCATCAGTCCATTCCTACAATTAATCAATGCATTATAAGTTGCAAGAAACGGACGTCCTAAAATAATAGGAAATGAATTACATGCTTCAACAGGTTGCGTGTCCAAGACAATAAAATCCACAAGATAGATGAATTTATCGACTTGTACTAACACATCTTCAATTATTCCTCTAGGCACTTTTACAGATCTATCAGCAGGTAAAAGAGTTACAGAAGTTGGTTTTAACTCACCTAGATTGAGATTCTGAAAAACTGAATATGGAAGTAAATTCACACTAGCTCCAAGATCAAGTAAAGCTCTTTCAATTTTATGTTCTCCAATAAATCAAGAAATTGTAGGACAACCAGGGTCTTTATATTTCAAAGCATTATTGTTCTGAAGAATGACACTTACTTGTTCGGCTAAAAAGGCTTTCTTTTTCACATTCAGTTTTGTCTTCACAGTGCATAGATCTTTCAAAAATTTAGCATAGAAAGGAACATGTTTAATAGCATCCAACAAAGGTATAATGATCCTTACCTGTTTGAAAGTTTCAAAGATTTCAGAGTTGTGATTGACTTTCCTTTGTTTGGTCATGGCATGAGGAAATGGAAGTGCTGGCGGGGAATCAACCTTTTCTTTGCAATGTTCAGGTTCAACCCCTTCCTTACCCTCAGAGATAGACTCATCATCTTTCTCACAAGGTTCAATAATAGGCTTTTCAATAACCTTATCACCACGAAGAGTGATGACTGATTTGACTTGATCCATGTGTTGGCTTTCAGAACTACTTGCATTTGCATTGTATTGCACCTTTGGCTTTTACTGTGGTTGAGATGGAAACTTACCTTTCTCTTGGAAACTGAGAGCATATGTTAATTTTACAAGAGCATCTTTAAAATCTGTCATGCTTTGAGCAAGTTGAGTGTTGATTGTCTCTTGCTTTTCAATGAATGCATGCAATGTTTCCTCAAAATTTCTTCTAGGAAGTGGAGCATAAGGAGGTGCATATCCATGAGAATTTTGGAAATTATGGTGTGCTTGAAATGGTGGCTGTGAAGTTTGTGCATTGTTGCTATCACTCTTCCAACTAAAATTTGGGTGATTTCTCCAATTAGGGTTATACGTTTGTGAGTATGGGTTATGGTTGGGCCTTTGGAAACTATTTAAAGCATGAGCTTGTTCATGGAGGCATTCCTTAAAAGAAGGCAAGGTGGGACAATCATTTGTTGAGTGTTCTTTGGTTTCAGTGATTTGACACACAATGTCTTGAATAGATTTTAATTGACCAGTCTTTTTCAATTCAAGTGCTTCGACTTTTCTAGCTAAAGATGCAAACTTGGCTTGGAGGTCATGATCTTCCCTAAGGTTGTGCATACCTCCACTAGATGTATGAGGTTGAGTTTTACTTGGTGCCTCATAAGTACCTGTGGTGTCCCAATTTTGAGCATTTTTTGTTAGCAAGTCTAGGTACTCCATTGCTTCATTAGGGTCTTTATCTTCAAAAGTTCCATTGCACATCAATTCAACCATTTGCCTATCTCTAGGTGTTAAACCTTCATAAAAATGTGAAACCAATCTCCATGTTTCAAAACCATGATGAGGGCAAGTATTAAGCAAGTCTCGATATCTATCCCAACATTGGTAAAATGTTTCTCCTGGCTTTTGAGTGAAAGTGATGATTTGTCTTTTGAAAGAATTTTCTGAACATTGTAAAGAAAAGACTGATTCTCCGCCAGCACTTCCATTTCCTCATGCCATGAACAAACAAAGGAAAGTCAATCACAATTCTGAAATCCTTGAAACTTTCAAACAGGTAAGGATCAATATACCTTTGTTGGATGCTATTAAACAGGTACCTTCCTATGCTAAATTTTTGAAAGATCTATGCACTGTGAAGAGAAAACTGAATGTGAAAAAGAAAGCATTTTTAGCCGAACAAGTAAGTGCTATTCTTCAGAACAATAATGCTTTGAAATATAAAGACCCTGGTTGTCCTAGAATTTCTTGCTTTATTGGAGAACATAAAATTGAAAGAGCTTTACTTGATCTTGGAGCTAGTGTGAATTTACTTCCATATTCTGTTTTTCAAAGTCTCAATCTAAGTGAGTTAAAACCAACTTCTGTAACTCTTTTACTTACTGATAGATCTGTAAAAGTGCCTAGAGGAATAGTTGAGGATGTGTTAGTACAAGTTGATAAATTCATTTACCCTGTAGATTTTGTTGTCTTGGATACACAACCTGTTGAAGCATGTAATTCAATTCCTGTTATTTTAGGACGTCCATTTCTTGCAAATTCTAATGCATTGATTAATTGTAGGAATGGACTGATAAAGCTATCATTTGGAAACATGACATTGGAGATGAATATTTTCAACATTTGCAAGCAACCTGGAGATGATAATGATTTACAGGACGTGGACTTTATTGAAAACTTAGTTCATGATCAATTTCAAACCACTTCTAGTGAAACTGAGATTGGTGAACCTGACGAGTTGCAAATGGTTTATTTTCAAGAAGAAGCAAAGGCATGTAATTGGAGACCACAAATTGAAGAATTGCCATCACGATCAATTGAGTCTATACCTTCAAGTGTTCAACCACCAAAACTTGATTTGAAGCCGTTACCAGTCAATCTCAAATACTCATTTTTAGGAGAAAATGAAACTTTTCTGGTAATAATCTCTTCCAAACTTAATGCACATCAAGAAGGTAAGTTATTACAAACTCTGAAAATGCACAAAAATGCATTAGGATGGACCATAGCTGACATAAAAGGAATTAATCCTTTGATTTGCACACACAGGATTTATTTGGAGGAAAATGCTAAACCATCTAGAGAAAAATGCAACGAAGACTTAATCCTAATATGAAAGAAGTAGTGAAAAATGAAGTCATTAAGCTTCTAGATAATGGAATCATTTATTCTATTTCTGACAGCAAATGGGTAAGTCCTACCCAAGTTGTACCCAAAAAGTCTGGAGTCACTGTGATAACAAATGAGAAAAATGAGTTAATTCCAACTCGGACTATTACTGGTTGGCGCATGTGCATTGACTATAGGAAACTTAATTCAATGACTAGAAAAGATCATTTCCCTTTACCTTTCATGGATCAAATCCTCGAAAGAGTTGCAGGTCATGAATTTTATTGTTTCCTAGATGGCTATTCAGGTTACAATCAAATTGAAACTGCATTGGAAGATCAAGAGAAGACTACTTTCACATGTCCATTTGGTACTTTTGCATATCGAAGAATGCCTTTTGGGTTATGTAATGCGCCAACCACGTTTCAAAGATGCATGCTTAGCATATTCAGTGATATGGTTGAACATTTTCTTAAGATTTTTATGGATGATTTTTCTGTTTTTGGTGATTCATTTGATGATTGCTTAACTAACTTCGAAAAGGTTTTGAACAGATGTGAAGAGAAGAATCTTGTACTAAATTGGGAAAAATGTCACTTTATGGTAACAAACGGCATTGTACTTGGTCACATTGTTTCATCGACAGGAATTGAGGTTGACAAATCTAAAATCGAGTTAATTGCCAACTTACCAACACCAAAATCTATTAAAGATGTTAGATCATTCTTAGGACATGCTGGTTTTTACAAAAGGTTCATCAAAGATTTTAGTGTAATATCTAAACCATTGTGTAACCTTCTATCAAAGGAAACTGTTTTTGAATGGACTGAACAATGTGAAAAAGCCTTTGTTAAACTTAAAAGCTTGCTTATTTCTGCTCCTGTCATTCAACCTCCTAATTGGTCATTACCTTTTGAAATAATGTGTGACGCTAGTGATTATGTTGTGGGTGCTGTCTTGGGACAAAGAAAAGATAAGAAACCTTATGTGATTTACTATGCAAGTAAAACTTTAAATAGTGCTCAAATGAACTACACTACCACTGAAAAAGAATTACTTACAGTAGTATTTGCATGTGACAAGTTCAGATCTTATCTTGTTGGCTCACTTGTTGTTGTTTTTAGTGATCATGCAGCATTGAAATATCTTCTCTCTAAGAAAGATTCTAAAGCTAGATTGGTGCGGTGGATTTTGTTACTTCAAGAATTTGATATCATAATCAAAGACAAGAAAGGCACCGAAAATGTTGTCGCGAATCATTTTGAATGGACAATTCCTTAGCCTTATTTTGAAGCCTTTGGAGTTCTTTTCTTGCCAAATATCGTCGCCAACAACTTTGGATGGAAGTAACAACCGTTCTCTTTTGTGTTTCATCATTGCAACATTTTTTCTCTTCTCCTTCTAAAGCTTGCTGCACATTGACTGCTGCCGTTAACACATCAAGTTCTTGCTTCATCTCTCCGAGAATACGAGATAGACTCTTTGGAACGCTAATGTCTTTATTTCTGTCCCTTTGATACCACCTCTCCTTTTGAATACTCCTTTTCTTTTTCCATAACACCTCATCAAAATACATGAAATCCCTTCAGTTTCTAGGCTGCCGAAAACCTTCCCGATAGCCTATGGTCTCATCCTTAAAACCATCATCACCATTATCATCAACGTCCTCCTCAAAATCCTCATAATCATCCCACTTTGGCCTTTCAGCCCCACTGCCATGGTATGATTTCAATTCAGCCCCAACCTTTCTCACATCTTGGGTACATGTTCCAGCCACATTACCATGTTTTGCCACCTTCTCAAGTCTGTCACACACGTTCCCCATCGTGAAATTCATTCTTTCCATCATCTTCTCCATGGCTTGCATTTGGAATTTAAGTTCTACATCGGGAGGGCGTGGTCTGTTGTTTTGTTCTGACATAGTACCTGTAAAAATTGGTTAGTGGAAAAAAAATCCTCACCTCGCTCGTGTTTCGCTCAAACACTCTTAATATCCTTACACACTCACACCTCTCGTCTCACCTTCTTATGGTTCTTGCATAACTGAAACCAACACCAAGTAGAACCAATCTTGGCAGCGCAATCCAAATATATATATATATATATATGACTCAAGAAGCAATAAAAACCAGAAAACAAGCAAAACAAAACTGCGATGATAGTCTCGCGAGTCTATCCGAAAGATGAACGAAACTGAAGACTCGAATAAAAAAAACAAAAACAAAGTATGAAAAATGATGAAAATAAACTGAAAGATATGAAAACAATAGAGAGAAACCGAATTTCAAAAGTTGACACAAAACAGACTCGTTTACGACGAGTTAAGTCCGAATCTGGAACTTAAAGTCAATGATGTCCAATTGAGATAAAATTTCAGATATAGCGCTCTACCAACCCAAATAGACAGAATGTGAAATTTGAGCAATTTACGATAAGGTTTGATAGACTGACGCAAAAATGTTATGAATCAGACCTAATTAGACCCGAATTTGAAACCCAAAGCAAACAATATCCAATTGACCCCAAAATCAATATGTGGTGCGATTAGGGTCCCAGTAATAATAGAATCAAATTTGAGCTCATTCCGAGTTGATTTGGTCAAATTTTCCTTTGTTTAGTTTTCTGCGGTAGAAACCAATAAACATCTTTTTGAACGACTTTTTTTCTCTTTTTTCTTTTTTTTTTCTACTGATAATATATTTTGGACTGTAACAAAATGAAATAACTAATTTTTTTTTTTTTTTGTGTTTTGATATGATGCAAAATCAAGAAGAAGAAATTGGACACTAAGGAATATTTGCGGAAACAACAAGAAACAAAAATTTCAAAAGGATATAACCTGATTAATGGAGCCAAGCTCTGATACCAAATGATGCAAACCTCGTGATCACGTGGTCACGCAACCCACACGCAAAGACACCAATTCCCGGAAAGCCAAGTAAATCAGGTTTGATAGGAGTGTGACATAAAGATAACTTGTACCTAGGCACCAACACTATTGGAAACGGAGACCCCCACCCAACGAATATTGATTCGCGAACGAGAAGTATAAGGATGACGCCACGAAGACAGTTGTTCTTCGATAAGTCGTTTTCAGTTCTTTAGAGAACCATGGAAGGGAGATTATCTCACCAACACACACACAAAGTGCGGCAAACAAGAAGTTTTATTAATATGAATTGTCTAACTTACATGTCTGGTTATGCCTTTATTTATACTGACTCTAGACTTAAATAAACCCTAATGAACCCCTTATGTGGACTTATATGATGCCCACTTACAATTAAACCCAAATAACATAAATAAACCCTAAACTAGGAAGAAAATAACAATAAAATAAATAAATCCGAATTTAATATCCTAAATATGATAGGATCAGATTTGTTGCTTTTTAGAAGTCCCATATAAGCTAGGAGAATCAAATCTGAAGGTGGAATTAATTCTGAAATCTTATTTCTTTTTTGTAGCTAGGATGAATAAGGAATCCTTGTAAGAAAAGGATTCTGAAACATTTATGAATCCTTGCCACTTGGAAACTATGTTGCAGCCCATTAAAGATCTTTGTAGAGTTAGGAGATTCCCAAAATAAGCTGCCACATCCATTTAGAAAAAGAATCCTAGCCAAATAGGAAGTCCACAAGTCAAAAGGATTTAAATAACAAAACTTGAACAGCCTCTATTGACCCATTTTTGGATGCCTTGCCGAACTCTGATTGACATGATATTTTAGCCCAAGGTAGGACAGTATGTCAGGAGACTCCATGTAAAATTTCAGCCTAATCCAATGGTAGGATTGAGAATTAGGACTATTGCCGTAAAACTGGATAGTTGCACATTTTACGTCAAAATCTGAATTTAACCTTCTCTGGATCGTATCACCTACCATGTTGAAAGACTCACATGCATTCTGCAAGACTTGTGAAAATTGTCAAAAGTTGGGATCTATTTCAAAACGTCACATGATGCCTTTAAATCCTATTCTTGTCATTGAGATCTTTGATTGTTGGGGTATAGATTTTATGGGTCCATTTCCTCCATCATTTGATTTCTTGTATATATTGGTTGCAGTAGATTATGTTTCAAAATGGATAGAGGCAATTCCAAGTAGAACCAATAATCATAAAACAGTGATAAAATTTTTGAAAGAAAACATTTTAAGTCGATTCGGAATCCCTCGAGCCATGATAAGTGATGGTAGAACACATTTCTGCAACAAGCCATTTGAATCCTTAATGAAGAAATATGGAATCACACACAAATTTGCCACCCCTTATCACCCTCAGACGAGTGGACAGGTAGACCTTGCTAATAGGGAGATCAAACAGATCTTGGAGAAAACGGTGAACCCTAATCGGAAAGACTGGTCTTTAAGACTTAATGATGCACTTTAGGCTTATCGAACTGCATATAAAACATCATTAGGTATGTCACCTTATAGACTAGTCTATGGAAAACCTTATCACTTGCCTGTGGAAATTGAACATAAAGCTTATTGAGCTATTAAAGCTTTCAATTCAAACATTGATGATGCTAGTCAGCTGCGAAAATTGCAAATAAATGAGCTTGAGGAAATAAGAAATGATGCATTTGATAATTCAAGAATTCATAAAGCAAGAATCAAAGAGTTTCATGACAAGAAAATACTGAGAAAAACATTCAATGTTGGTCAAAAACTCTTGCTTTATAATTCTCGACTCCATTTATTTCATGGAAAACTAAGATCAAGATGGAGTGGTCCTTTTATTGTGAAACATGTGTATCCATATGGGGCCTGTGATATCGAAAATCCAAAGAATGGTAATGTTTTCAAGGTAAATGGCCATTGTTTGAAAGTTTATTTTGACAATTTTTCAGTTGAAAATGACTCTATTGAATTGGGTGATCCTATATATAAAGATTGATTCTTTTTCTCACATTGTTTATGTGTGACTTTTGTTTTGCTAGTCTCTCACCCCGGTCAAATGGCAGATAACGGTACTCCGTGACTTTTAAGTCGGTTCTTTCAGTTTCCCATGATAACTGATATCTGTGTATATATTTATGCAATTCTTTGCTCTTTCTACTTTCTTTGAATCTCTCCACCAATTCTCTGTTGAAAATGGACACCACTCTTGAAAAATTGAAAAAGTATTTTCCCGCTTTGCCTCACAATGCGATTACAAAAATTTATTATGCTAGATGTGCAAGATTGAGGTTGTTAATGAACCATGGAATTCCTGAAGATATTCGCTGGCTGATTGAAGCAAAGATCCGATTATCAGGTGAGTCCTCCAATTCTTTCATTTCATACATGCCTGGAACAGGTAAAAGCACTTTTGCGAAGAAACGTCGTGCAAAACGACTGAAAGTATGTCACCAATGTGCCAGATGGACTTGTAATGCAACATGTCGTTCTTTAGGAATGGTATCTGTAAACCGTGAAGATAAAATACAATTCATTAAGGATGGCCTGAGTAAGGGGTCTTTAGATAATCTTCTATTGACTCTTGAGACGCACCCTAGTGGAGATATGCATCGTGCAATTTATGATTTATAGCCCCAATTCCATAAAAAAACATGCTCGACTTAGTCTTGAGAATCTGACTAAAAAAGACTCTGTTTGCCAGTTTTTAAGAAAACTGGATGGGAAGCCTATCCCCGACCCATAGAGGGCGTTTAAGCCGTTCTTGGACGTAAAACCAAGGGAAGATGTGAGCCACAATCACAACTACCTGTACATACACATGCCTTTTCAAAATAAATAAAGAGACAGAGAGAAAGAGAGTGAGACTACGGCTGACCTACATATAAGTGGTATAATTGCATTTTCAATTTCTCATCTATAAATTCTGCTCTTCCTTCCCTTCATTTCTACTCAACCCATACTTTCATCAAATCTAAGTGTGTAGAAATGGCAGGTTCCTCAAGTCATAACATAAACAATATTTGTGTTTTCGGTGGATCAAGTCCTGGGAAAGAAAAAGAGTTTTTAGAATCAGCAAATCATCTTGGTCAGGTACTAGCTGAGCGAAAGATTCATTTAGTGTATGGAGGAGGCAGTCTTGGGTTAATGGGGGGAGTGTCAATAGCTGCATTTTTAGGAGGTAGTCAAGTTTTAGGGGTAGTCCCCGAAGCTTTAGCACAAGGGGACATCATTGGAAAAACAATTGGGGAGGAATTACACGTCCCCACAATGTCTGATCGACTGAATGCCATGTTTAACCATGTTGATGCCTTCATTGCCTTACCAGGTGGTCTGGGCACATTGGAAGAGATCTTTCATATTTCCTCTTGGGCCCAACTACACATTCACCATAAACCCATACGTTTGTTAAATGTTAATGGTTTTTATGATAAGTTGTTGTCTTTTCTTGATCATGCTGTGGAACAAGAATTTCTAACATCTTCAGCACGACAAATCATAATCTCTGCTGCTACTGCTGAACAATTGATTGACCAACTACAACCTTTCATCCCTGTAATTAATCCCTCCATAAGTCGCATAAATTGGTCAACTAAGGAAAGCCGTAAAAAGCTTAGATTGGATTTGAGCCTTCATTTGTAAAAACTTTGTGTCTTTTGGTTTTATTATTGTGTTTTGTTGTTTCTTATATTTGTTTAAGTGTGTTTCAGGTTTGTCAATGTTCGTTATTTTAGGTGATGTCTTCTATACTCTATCTTTCTACGTTATTTTAGGTGATGCCTTCTATACTCTATCTTTCTACCTTAAGACACTGAGGGCAATGTCTCATTTTGGTTGGGGGGAAAGGGTAGTAGTTGATAATTAAAAAAAAAAACTGTGTTTTCTATTTCATAAACTATTTGCAAAACTGTTGTTACTAGGATGGCAAAACTAAAAGGAGTTCTTTTGTTAAAAGTGACTCTTGAGACGCATCTTAGTAAACATTCTTAACAGGGTCTATCAGAATACTTCTTGAAATATTCAGGTTTACAAACTCTCGTATTGGTAGCACTTGATTCTGCTCATATGCTCATTTAACAAGTATTTTTAAATCTTCATTTTCACACACACACTTTAACATATGATTGTGGGTTGCACATCGGATCATTACATTATTTATGTTCTTTTGTTAAAGGTAACAACTAAGGGAAAAGGATAGTATATAATTTGCAAAAAAAAAACAAAAAAAAACAATGATAATAAAAAGGTAGATAAGTTTGGTTTCGTAGCCTCCCTAACCTAAGCAATTTAAGCCCGAAGGGGTGTTTTAACACTTAATACCCTAAAGTCAACTGACTTGGGAGCTATTGGCCCAACGCTTGTTACATGGGTTGAGGAGAAAAGCTTAAGGGAATCAAACATTGCACTATCTACGTATCAGTATCTGCAACCCGAGTTGCTAAGCTCGTAGAGGTGTCTCAACACCTAATGCCCTAAGACCAACTGGTCTGGGAGTCATTAACCTAAAACTTGTTACATGGGTTAAAGATACATTGTGTTTCAAGTTGTATGTGTATATAAATAAATAAAAAAGAAAAACAAATAATAATCCCAACCTAAGGAAGTTAGCCTTAAACATTAGAACAAAAATTTGTTTTTCTTCCAAGTAAAGCCCCATAACTATATGTTGATATTTTGAGCACAAAAGAAAGGTTTAGTAATATCTTGTTTAAGAGGTATTGAGCAGATATATGAATTTAATGAGAGTTTGTTTATCTAGATAAATTAAAGTAAGTTGAATGATGAATGTCTTGCTTTATGGAATTTTCAAATTGTTTTTCTATTTTAACGCTTTGATTACTAGGGACTAGTAATAAGCTGGTTGGGGGGTGTGATTAGTACTTAAAAGTGCATATTTATCAAGGCTTTATATCATCATTTTGCACTTAAAGTATTAATAACTCTTTAACTAAAGCATGTTTTATAATAACAAGTCTAATACTATAAAATGCCCTAATATATGGTAAATGTTCATCTTAAATGCAGGCCTATCACATAAATCAAAGGATTGATTGATGAATTCAACTACTGAAATTTGTGAAGATAAAGAGAGGGTGAAACTTAGAAAAGAGATGTTGGTGCAGTCCAAACTGAAACACTGTTCGGTGTTTGGGTCATATCTCGAGTTCTAGATGTCTAAATGACCTCATATTTTTACACAGATTTAGTAAGACATAGGCCTACAACTTTCATGTTTTCATCAAGATCTAAGAAGGTCATTTTCAAGTCCAAAATATAGCAACAATAGAGAAGTCCGAATTTGTCTTGCAGCCCAAACATTGTTCAGTATTTGGCCCATATTTGAATTTCTAGAAGTCCAAATCACCTCTATTTTTTTTTCCTGGAAAGCTGAGTCAATTTCCTACAACTTTCATGCTTTCAAGTGGACCCAGTTATGATGCTAGCATTTTTGTTTTATTCAGACAAGAAGATAAGGATTTTCACAAAGTCAAAAGTTGGCCACCCACTCAATAATTAGTCATCAAATCAATAATTCCGAATTTTGGCCTATAAAAGGAGGCATTTGCCATGTATTTAGGGGCTTGGTTGTTCAGATCAAGTTCATGCTCTTTATTTCTCTCTTTATATTTTTTGTAATTCTTAAGTTTTGCTTTCATTAATTTCTTGTTTATGCTTTTCATTTCCTTTCCTTTCCCTAGTTAACTTGTATCTTATTTATGTTCTTGTTTTGTTTATTTATGTTTCTCTTCTTCATTATGTTTAGCTAAGTTTATTATTTCAAGGTGAAAAGGTTACACTAATGGTGTAAGAACAAGTATGGTGTAAACTCAATATGGACCTTAATGTTTAATATTAACATGTCTTATCTTTTTATCTTACTAATTCTTAATACCTTGCTTGTTAAATGGTTAATCTAGATTTGTGTTGTATAATACTTGGTACAATAAATGCTTGACACTCTCATAGCCCAACCGTATGGTATTACCTACACCTGGCTATTGAAAGGAACTTGATTTGTTGTTAACATCAGTTAACATCATGAATTCCTGACAATATTTAAAAGTTTGGTGTTATGTAAATAAGATAATTAATATGATCATGTTAATAATTTATAATGAGCTATTAATGACAAATCATCCGATTGGAACCTCCTTCGTATGTGGTTTCCAAATTGAGTAATAAGAGTTTATACTATACTTGTTTGAAATACCATTGGTGGATCCTCTAACCTTGACATTTATTTTTATCATTGTTTAATCCTTACATTAATCTTCCATCTCAAAGTTCTCATTAATTTCTTCCTCCTCTTCTTTTTATTGTTATTATTATTATTATTATTATTTACATTCTTGTTATATTTTATGTACGTTAAGTATGCTCTATGTTTGATCAAGGATCCTGACATTGTTGGTCTTGCCTTGTTCATTCGCATCAGAAATCTGTTTATATTATATAATATATCTCTTTGATTTTTCCATAAACTCAGTATATAGGCTGGAAACCTGTGACCCGATCGTTTAGATCATTCTCAAGTATAACAACGCCACGTACTGAGTATTATTATTATTATTATTATTATTATTATTAATATTATTAATGTGAAACCCTGAAAATTTATAATTTAAATATGTAGATGTGTAAACCCTCATGTAAACATAAGGTTGAAAGTGATAATATTTCAATGAGTGATGCAAAACCAAGATTTGAAATAATAGATAAATAATGATATATAATGAAAGAGATGACCTCTATAAAATGAATTTTGGTTTAGAATTCATAAGGACAGAGAAACTGGTAACGTGTTTTTATGGATAAAATAATGAGAAAAAAAAATAAGTGAGGTAATAAAGAATGCATTATAATAAATGATAGTGCAATGAAAAAGGATAGGACTGAAGGTGCAAGCACCGATTAAAAATCAGTGACGTTATTTTGAAATGGTAATAAGCCCGATAAATAAATAAAGGTGAAAATCCTAAAATGAATACATTTCAAAATAATAAAATGACCGTAAAAGTTTAGAAGGATAATTGATATGATTTTTGTTTGTGAAGATTGAACAACAAAAATCTAGATTGTTTATGAAAAGTCATGAACTGAACAAGTTTATATTAGGAAGCAGAATTCTCAATCTAATGATAGGATCGGGATGAAATTTTGCATGAAGTCTATTAATATGTGTTCCTACCTTGGTTTAATATCTCATCACAATCGGAGTTTGGTAAAGACTAACGATTTAATCAGAAATAAACCAGATAGTTTACATGAAAAATAAAATAAAATACATAAAGGCATGAATGAGGGACAAAATTGTAATTATGAAAAAGGAGCCTATAAAACTTCAAAGGCCACCAGTTAAAATAATAATAATAATAAATAAATTTGAAGAAGAGAAAAACGGATAGAGAGAGATGCAGATTTTGGAGTAAAACCAAGAATACTCCGGTGACCATATCTCAGGATTCCACCGTTGGATCAAGCTACTTTTTGGATATGGTATTCTAATTACTCGTATCTACGAACTGACCGGAGGGATTGAAAGGAACACACTCCAGTTGACAGAAAGCATCATCGGAAATGTCCTGAAAAAACAAAAAGGAAATGCACCTGCAGGGCAGTTTGGTCGTCGGCCGATTTCTATCTCTTCCACCGTTGGATCAAGCTAAGTTTTGGATATGTTTTTTTTATTACACTTATCTAATAACGGACCGGAGGGATTGGAAGTAACACACTCCATTTGACAGACATCATCATCGGAACGTTCCAGAAAAACAAAAAGGAAATGCACCTGCAGGGCAGTTCGGTCGTCGGCCGATTTCTCTCTATTACACCGTTGGATCGTGCTTATGTTTGGATATGTGGTGAAACTAGATGTGTTCTACATTCTGGACGGTGGAGATCGGAAACTCACTCTCCGGAAAGGTTTGGTTCATGTTGAACAGTAGCTCGTCCATTTTCAGGTTAGTTGGTTTTATTTAGATCTATGGATATCCAACCGTTGGATTATTCTGATTTTGAGATATATTGTAAATAACACAATGATATATATTCTGACCGTAGGGTTCAAGAAAATAATCAAAGGTGGATGAGTTGTTGCTATTTGAATCTATTGCTAGTCTTAGTAAAACATTTAGGAAGCTTGATTTAATTACATGTTTTGATGAAATTAGAATTGTGTGGGTGTAGGGTTTATGTAAGATATAATGGTAAAATGTGCTCTTGTTATTAGTGTTGTTATAGATTAATTGTGTTGTAAAATGTGTTAGGAAAGTTTTGAAATTTGGATGAAGGGACATTGAGTTTGTTGATTTGATGGATATATGTTTTTAGGTATTATTGGGTCTAGTGGCAATTGAAAGAAAAACTTGAAGAAAACTTTATCCTCCATTTAATGCAAAGATTCGGCCTAGACATATAAATGAGAGGATGAGCTTAATTGTTTTAATTGCTATGGAATTTGAGTTGAATGAGGTTATAATAGATATGAAATGAATTGGTAAAGGTTTATATGGAATAATTAAAAAGGAAATCATCCCTCACCATGAATGAAGGCATTCGGCCAAATGAAGAAGAAATAAGGAGATAAGAATTTGATTCATTTTTCTATGAAAACTAGGTATGGATGCATATATTTGTATAAATAAAATTAGGTAGAGTGTTAATTGGAAGAATTTTAAAAAGATTCAAATTCTCATCATAATATGGAATCCAACCAAAAATGAAAATCTTGAACTTGAGTTTATTCGACCTAATGTTATGGGGATTTTTATGGGATTGTGGTTTGTTGAATGCCAAATGAATTGTGTTATGTTTGAAATAATAGATTAATGTGAGGAAAATGTCATTTTGTGGAATTTTAACGTTGTCCAAATAGATAATAAAAGAGGAGGGAAAGGTTAAATTAAGGCGTCCATGGAATTATGATGAAAATATGTTGTTAAATTTACTTAAGATGAAGTAAAGTGGACTTATTAAAAAGAATTGGAAAACTCATCATGAAAATAAATAAAATAAATAAATTAAGATTTGTTAGGTCATGTTTAAAGATAGTCAGTCTGGAAAAACAAGTCATGAAAAGGAAGGAAATAAATAAATAAATAAATATGCGAATGCATGTGTCATGCGATTCTAAATTTAAATGAATTTTAGAATGGAATTTTCAATTATGGTGGAGCCACATTTGATATGTATCTTTAATGATTCAGGAGAGATTGCAGAATCTGTTCAGTAGCATGGGACTTTTGCGCGAGTTCAAGCATTAGGTAGGTGACTTGCACCTTTCTTTCTTTCTTTTTTCATACGTTGAATATTGAAATACTTTAATATGATTATTACCGTATTGTTAGAACCGATATTAGATTGTCGAACGCTTAAATGTTGACTAAAGGTTGATTAGATTTGGCTAATGGCATCCGAATGGATGGCCGGGATGAAGGACTGATTAGCTTCGGCTAATGACATCCAGATGGATGACCAGGATAAATGAATGATTAGCTTCGGCTAACCGGGACGAGAAATTGATTAGCTTCGGCTAATGGCATCCGAAAGGATGGCCGGGACGAACGATTGATTAGCTTCGGCTAATGGCATCCGAAAGGATGACCGGGACGAGTGATTGATTAGCTTCGGCTAATGGCATCCGAAACGATGACCGGGACGAGTGATTGATTAGCTTCGGCTAATGGCATCCGAAAGGATGACCGGGACGAACGATTGATTAGCTCGGCTAATGGCATCCGAAAGGATGACCGGGATGAACGATTGATTAGCTTGGCTAATGGCATCTGAAGTGGATGATCGGGGTGAGTGAACACTTAACCTCAGCAAATAATGCCTTAAGAGGATAACCGGGTTTAAGATTATGGTTGATTGCAAAATAAATAAAATAAAATTGGTGCATCTATATGTACTACTAGCTGCTTATACCAAGTACATGACGATATTATAAATGTTAATGCTTCATTTAACTGCCAGACCGTTAGTTACCATTATTAGTATTCTTAAGTATTTGCATTCTTTTAAATGTTTTGTACTGCTGCAGGGACATCACACCAACGAGATGTCTAGGAAACCCGATACATGGGAACCTACTTTTGCAAGGAATCATGTAGATGCATTCTAAATCAATGTATTTTGTATGAATCAATGTACTGAATGTATAACTGGAGGCTGGGTAATTCGTATGGAATTACCAGATGTACTGGTAACCAAGGAAGGTTAACCAAATATGTGGGTAATTATATGAAATTACCAGAATTATTGGCAATTGAGATGAGTTAGCCAGATAGTTAAGTTTTGAAAAGATTATGTGAATTAATTGATTGAAGTTAGAAGTAGTAAATTCTAAATGTTATGAGTAAAATAATTAATATATGACTCCGATTTTGAATAAATTAATTAATGTGGTTATTGGGTAGACACAATGATTTGGAGATTGGAGGGGAATTGATAGATAATTAATTACCATAGTGTTGGTGGCTAAGGATACATTACAGTGATACTTAACACCATAATGATGGTGGCTAAGGGCATAAATTGATACTTGGCACTGTAATGAGGGTGACCAAGGTTATGTGAAGGATGCGTAGTGACCGTAGTGTCGATAACTAAGATTGTGTGCAAATGATACTTGGCAACCGTGGTTACAATGCATATGATGTTAATAAGAAAAATAAAAGGGATTCGATACGAATGGAAGAATCAAATGGCATGGATTAGCTACCAGGTTTGGATTGCTAATGGTATCGAAGAGGTTTCATCGGTGCTGGTATATTTTAAATTGATTAGTCTAGCCCAATATTAGAAGACTAATGATATTAATGAGATTTATTAGCTTCAGCGATTACCTTCTAGCAATAGATTTAGAAAAGAAAAAAAAATATTGATTAATTATTCCAAAAGAATGAGATAAGCCAATGATATCATGAGAGGAATATCTTGGTAACAAGTGAAAATTGATTTATAAGGAGATGGTGTTCGCAAACCGTTGAGTTGTGTTGAGATTTCCAAGATGGAATTATTCTTGGCAAATGAGATAGGATATCAGATGGATATTGGTAATAGATGGAAAATAGATGTTGTAAAAGAGGTTTATGCCTAATTTTATATATAAAAAGAAATTCCGTAGAGATTATTGTCTGCCATTGTTATTGCTTGTTACTATCCTTTATATTTATGTGTACATGTTACTTTCTATTTTCAGGTCCACTAGGGTCGCGTCAAGGGTAATACTAGTTTAGTTATCTTTTGCTTTTGACCATGTAAATTAATTGTAAATTAAAAGACTTATCTCCTAAAACTTGAGATGTAATATAAATCCATAAATTTGAATGTATGCCTTTAATCTAATGGTTGAAACTCTTAGTACTTTTTTACCATGCATGTTTACAGTTGAAATTGAATCTTTTATTTGAACTGCATTATATGATGTTATTGAATAAGACGTGTTGTGTTGATGAGAATGAGTTGGGTTGAGGCCTAGGATGATTGGGTCGTGATTTTGAGTTATAAGATGTGAGTCATTAGAAGTGTAAACATGGTATATGTCGATAACTTGGGACTTACCGGTATAGAGGAGACTCTACCAAAATTTTGTTGGAAATTTTGGTGGGACCTGTATATATATATATAAAAAAAACATTTACCTGAAATTTTCTAATGTATCGCGAAAAAGGATGTGGGAAATCGAGGTTGTTACAATTAATATTATTACTATTATTGTTGTTATTATTGTTGTTGTTTTTGTATTCTTATATGATGACTTGAGGAATCTGCCATTTCTACACACTTCTATATCTGTTGAATGTATGGTTTGAGTAGATGAGAAATTTCGTATGCATAAGGGAGAGAGGTATGAGAATCGGCCAAGGAGGGGACATATTTGTCCATACAGGGATTTTGAGTATAGAGGGGATTTTAATGATTTGGCTGATGTAAACTGAAATTTGGGTAGTATTAAGTTAAAAATCTCAGCCTTTAAAGGAAAATTGATCCAGAAGCTTACTTAGATTGGGAAAAAAAGGTGGAGATGATTTTTGACAGTCATAAGTACACTAAAGAAAATAATATTAAGTTAGTTGTAATGGAGTTTAGTGATTATGTCATGGTTTGGTGGGAGAGATTGGTGGTAGAAAGAAAAAGGAATAGAGAAAGACTAGTTAACACGTGGGTGGAATTGAAGACAATAATGAAGAAGAGGTATGTTCCTAAACACTATTATAAAGAGTTGTTTAATTGGTTTCAAATGATTATACAAGGTAATAAGAGTGTGGAGGAGTATCATAAAGAATTATAGGTGGCTATGATTAGAGCTAATGTTAATAAAGATGAGGAAGTTACTATGTCTAAGTTTTTGAATGGCTTGAATAGAGACATAAGTAATGTTGTTGAGTTGCAAATAAACCCATATAATATAAATAAACCCTAAACTAAGAAAATAATAATAACAATAATAAATCCGAATTTAATACCCTAAATATGATATGATCAGATTTGTTGCCCTTTAGAAGTCTCATATAAGCTAGGAGAATCAAATTTGAAGGTATAATTAATTCTTCAATCTTCTTTCCCTTTTGTAGCTAGGATGAATAAGGAATCCTTGTAAGAAAATAATTCTGAAACATTTATGAATCTAATGCGAACCTCATGAACACGTGGTCACGCAACCCACATGCAAAGACACCAATTCCTGGAAAGCCAATAAATCTGGTTTGATAGGAGTGTGACACAAAGATAACTTGTACCTAGGCACCAACCCTATTGGAAACGGAGACCCCCACCCAACGAATATTGATATGCAAACGAGAAGTATAAGGATGACGCCACGAAGACAGTTGTTCTTCGATAAGTCGTTTTCAGTTCTTTAGAGAACCATGAAAGGGAGATTATCTCACCAACACACACACACAAAGTGCGGCAAACAATAAGTTTTATTAATCTGAATTATCCTCTTTGCATGTCTGGTTATGTCCTTATTTATAGTGACTCCAAACTAAAATAAACAATAATGGACCCCTTATGTGGACTTATATGATGCCCACTTACAATTAAACCCAAATAATATAAATAAACCCTAAACTAAGAAGAAAATAACAATAAAATAAATAAATCCGAATTTAAAATCCTAAATATGATAGGATCGGGTTTGTTACCCTTTAGAAGTCCCATATAAGATAGGAGAATCAAATCTGAAGGTGGAATTAGTTCTGAAATCTTCTTTCCTTTTTGTAGCTAGGATGAATAAGGAATCCTTGTAAGAAAAGGATTCTGAAACATTTATCAATCCTTGCCACATTTGGTAACTATGTTGCAGCCCATTAAAGATCTTTGTAGAATTAGGAGATTCCCAAAATAAGCTGCCACATCTTTTTAGGAAAAGAATCCTAGCCAAATAGGAAGACAATTGTTCTTTGATAAGTCGTTTTTAGTTCTTTAGAGAACCATGAAAGGGAGATTATCTCACCAACACACACACACACAAAGTGCGGCAAACAAGAAGTTTTATTAATCTGAATTGTGCTCTTTGCATGTCTGGTTATGCCTTTATTTATAGTGACTCCAAACTAAAATAAACCCTAATGGACCCCTTATGTGGACCTATATGATGCCCACTTACAATTAAACCCAAATAATATAAATAAACCCTAAACTAAGAAAATAACAATAAAATAAATAAATCCGAATTTAATATCCTAAATATGATAGGATCAGATTTGTTGCTTTTAAGAAGTCCCATATAAGCTAGGAGAATCAAATCTGAAGGTGGAATTAGTTCTGAAATCTTCTTTCCTTTTTGTAGCTAGGATGAATAAGGAATCCTTGTAAGAAAAGGATTCTGAAACATTTATGAATCCTTGCCACACTTGAAAACTATGTTGCAGCCCATTAAAGATCTTTGTAGAATTAGGAGATTCCCAAAATAAGCTGCCACATCCTTTTAGGAAAAGAATCCTAGCCAAATAGGAAGTCCACAAGTCAAAAGAAAGTGAATAACAAAACTCGTACAACCTCTGTTGACCCGTGTTTGGATGCCTTGCCGAACTCCAATTGACATGATATTTTAACCCAAGGTAGGAAAACATGTCAGGAGTCTCCACGTAAACTTTCAACCCGATCCAATGGTAGGATTGAGAATTATGACTCTTGGCGTAAAACTGGATAGTTGCATATTTTACGTCAAAATCCAAATCTGACCTTGCCTGAATCGTATCATTCCCTCTCTCTTCAAGATGATTCGTCCTCGAATCACCAACAAGTTGAATGGACAATTCCTTAGCCTCATTTTGAAGCCTTTGGACTTCTTTTTTTGCCAACCATTGTCGCCAACAACTTTGGATGAAAGTAGCAGCCGTTCTATTTCGTATTTCATCATTGCAACATTTTTTCTCCTCTCCTTCTGAAGCTTGCTGCGCATTGACTGTTGTCGTTAACACATCAATTTCTTGCTTCATCTCCCCAAGAATACGGGATAGACTCGTGGATTCTTTTTTCAGAACACCAATCTCTTTCTTTCTGTCCCTTTGATACCACCTCTCCTTTTGAATCCTCTTCTTTTGCCATAACACCTCATCAAAATACATGAAATCCCTTCGGTTTCTAGGCTGCCGAAAATCTTCCCGATAGCCTATGGTCTCATCCTTAAAACCACCATCATCATTATCATCAACGTCCTCCTCAAAATCCTCATAATCATCCCACTTTGGCCTTTCAGCCCCACTGCCATGGTTTGATTTCAATTCAGCCCCAACCTTCCTCACATCTTGGGTACATGTTCCAACCATGTTACACATGTTCAAGCCATGTTTTGCCACCTTCTCAAGTCTGTCACACACGTTCCCCATCGTGAAATTCATTCTTTCCATCATCTTCATCATGGCTTGCATTTGGAATTTAAGTTCTACATCGGGAGGGCGCAGTGTGTTGTTTTGATTTGACATGATAGTACCTGTAAAAATTGGTTAGTGGTAAAAAAAAATCCTCACATCCCTCGTGTTTCACTCAAACACTTTTAATGTCCTCACACGCTCACACCTCTCATCTCACCTTTTTATTGTTCTTGCGAAACTGAAACCAACACCAAATAAAACCAACTTGGCAGCGCAATCCAGATATATATATATATGACTCAAGAAGTAATAAAAACAAGCAAAACGAAACTGCGATGATGTCTATCTGAAATATGAACGAAACTGAAGACTCGACTAAAAAAACAGAAACAAAGTTGACGCAAAACAGACTCGTTTACGACGAGTTAAGTCTGAATCTGGAACCTAAAGACATTGATGTCCAATTGAGCTAAAATTTATGATATAATGCTCTACCAACCCAAATAGACAGAATATGAAATTTGAGCAATTTACGATAAGGTTTGATAGACTGACGCAAAAACATTATGAATCAGACCTGATTAGACCCGAATTTGAAACCCAAAGCAAACGATATCCAATTGACCCCAAAATCAATATGTGGTGCGATTAGGGTCCCAGTAATAACAGAATCAAATTTGAGCTCATTTGGAGTTGATTTGGTCAAATTTTCCTTTGCTTAGTTTTCTGCGGCAGAAACAAACGAAATAACTTTTTTTTTTGCGGAAACAACAAGAAACAAAAATTTTAGAGGGATATAACCTGATTAATGGAGCCAAGCTCTGATACCAAATGATGCGAACCTCGTGATCACGTGCAAATATTTGGCCAACATTCCAAACAAATCAAACCATTTGACCAAAACTCAAAAACACCCAAATCTGGCCGAGAGCGCAGGTAAGACAAGAGTAGTGAAGCAAGTCAGTAAGTGATGCGAACCTCATAATCACGTGGTCACGCAACTCACAATCAAGATTGAGATCTGCTCCCGGAAACCCGAAAGAGGTCTGATAGGAGTGGGACACAATGGAAACCTGCCCTAAGGCACCAACACTATTGGAATGAGTAGAATGACGCCACGAAGCCAGTTAATCTTTGATAAGTCAGATTCAGTTCTTCGTTCAAGAACATAAGAATGCAAGAATCACTCTCACACGTTAAAACTGAAAAATTCAGAATAATATTCATCAAAGCTGCCAAAATTTTGGCTTACATGAGTTTAAATAATTCTTGAAAAGTTAACCCTAATGGACCCCTTATGTGGACTTATATTAGGTCCACTCAACAATGGCCCAAAACCCTGAACTGAAAAGCCCATAACCTGATCCAAACAAGCCTTGAACCCTAGCTCAAAACAAAGTTTTAATTAAGCCCAAACATTAAAGAAAATAATAAAAATAACTAATCTATGCCCTTCTTTCCTTGTGTAGCTAGGATGGATAATGAATCCTTATAAGAAAAGGATTCTGAAACAATAATGAATCCTTACCACACTTGGAGCTCATTAAAGATCCTTGTGGAACTAGGAAATTCCCAAAACCAGCTGCCACATCATTGTAGGAAAAGAATCCTAATCAAATAGGAAGTCCACAAGTCAAATAGAAGTGAATAACAAAATTTGTACAGCCTTTGTTGACCAGTATTGTGGTGCCTTCCCGAACTCCGATTAACCTGAAATTTTAACCCAAGGTAGAAAAACATGTTTGGTGAGTCCACATAAAATATTACCTTGATCCAATGGTCGGATCGAGAATTATGATTGTTTCCGCGCACCTGGATTGTTGCGTTTTTTATGCCAAAATCCGAATCCGACCTTACTTGGGTTGTATCCCAAGGCTGACCCGTATCATTCCCTCCCTCTTCAAGAAGATTCGCCCTCGAATCCTGAATAGGATTAATGGCGACTTTAGTAGCCTCTTGTTTAAACCTTCGGAATTCCTTTATTGCTAAAACCTTTCTCCAACAGAACTGTATAGAAGTAGTGACTGACAAGAATTTCAAATAAGCGCGTCGTACTAACCACTTGCGTATATACTTTTGGATGATAACCACATGGGCTCTCCCTCGTCTTTCATTCTTTTAGCATTGTACCTCTTTTTCCCATGAAGCTTGAAGATCATAGAATAATCTTCTACACTTGTCAACTTCTCGTTCTAAAACCCCCAAACCATGGCTTAGTTTTTCACATCGTTGATATACAATCCTCCGTTGTTCCCTCTCCCTTGGTGAATACATGACAAGATATGCAGAAAAAAAAAAAACAAGAAGACGACGACAAGAATAGAGTTTATATCATGAAGAACATTGATTTATACTCGAGAATACAAATCTGACTTTTGTTTAGACCAGAACTTATCGAAAAACAAACAAATGCGAGGGTGATGAAAATGACTCAAACAACAGCCAAATATCAAAATATGATGATGGTATAATGGAAGGAATGAAATCAACAGAAACAAAAACAAGTTTTGAAAGATAACACCAAACAGACCCGTTACGACAAAACAAGACCCAATTCGGGAATCTAAAGAAACCGATATCCGAAGGACCTCAAATTTAATATATAGTATTCTGATGCCAAAAAAACAACAAATCAAACTTTATAGGGCGTTATCTTATGTCTCGATACCAAAACCCTTTGTATGATTAGTTTGCCGCAGAATTGAACCTCCAATTAAAACCTCCAAAAGCCGATATCAAAATACACCCAAATTTAATATGTGGTGTGATCTCATACCCAATACATAGAATAAGAAGTTTCAATATATTCTAAGGTGTTTTTCTTATGGTTCACTAAGAGTGGTGTTTATGCGGTAGAATTGAACCTCGAATTAAATCCTCAAGCAAACAATATCAGAATAAATCCAAATTTGACATATGATGCGATCTGACCCCCAATAGACTGAATATGAAGTTTAAATTGATTCCAAAATGTTTTTGTTATGGTTCACCACAAGTTGTGTTTTTGCGGCAAAAATTGAATGATCCTTCAAATTTCAACAAATCCCTCTTTTCTCTCTTTCTCTCTTTCTTTTTTTAATAAACTAATATGATTACAGACAGTAACCAGATGAAATATAAAATTTTTTGTTTTTTTTTTTTTGCTTAGATGACACAGACACGAAGAACAAGAAGATGGACGCAAACACTGAAAAACTTAAGGGAACACTAAAAAAACGAAAATAACAGACCTTGTTCCGGAGCCTAGCTCTGATACCAACTGATGCGAACCTCGTGATCACGTGGTCACGCAACCCACAATCAAGATTGAGATCTGATCCCGGAAAGCCGAAATAAGTCTGATATGAGTGCGACACAATGGAAACCTGCCCCAAGGCACCAACACTATTGGAATGAGTAGAAATAGTTCTAGAAATTCCTACCTCGCAAGAGATTGGATCTGATCCAAGTAGACCAGATTGAGCCATCCGAGTCATTGCACAAGTTCCAAATGTGTTTCAACAAGGCAATCTTGTTCCATTCTGTTATCCTTTTCATGCCTAGCCCGCCCTCCTTTTTTGGAAGACATACCTGATCCCAAGCCACTTTAGCCCTAGTAGTGCTCATATCTGAACCTGACCAAAGAAAGGATCTCATAATTTGCTCAACATTTTTCACTACTTGCCCAGGTAATAGGAATAGAGATGCCCAATAGACCTGGATGGAGAATAAAACTGAGTTAATCAGTTGTACTCGCCCTGCGAAAGAGAGTGTTCTGCAGGTCCAAATGTCGAACTTTAGCGGTAATTCGATCCACGAGGCCCTTACAATCAACAACCTTTAGTCTGGACGAGATAAGAGGCACTCCCAAATATTTCATAGGAAGCTCCCCCTCTCTAAACCCAAGAATATTGTCACTTTCTCTTCACCACTATCATTCAGCCATTGCAATCTATATGGTTTAACATGCTAAGCAGTACACAAATTTAGTTTACTAGCAAAGGTGGCACTACAAACATTAACACAGCTTCCACTATCTATAATTAAACCACACACCTTGCTTTGTACGTAACAACGCGTATGGAAGATGTTCTCCCTTTGTTCATTAGTTCATCTTCTTTGACCTGAACCTGAAGTGTTCACCTTATAACCAAGGACTCCTTAACCAGTAATGCTAACTCATCTCCATCACTATCCTCCAATGGTGGCACGCCCTCACAATCAGATCTTTCACTTTTAGATTCCACATAACCATTATCTCTAATCATCATGATTCTCTTGTTTGGACACTCTAAAGCATAATGTCCATGTCCTTGACACCTGAAACATTTATCACGAGTATGTTTAGGTTGAGTTTCAGATTTACCTTTGGCATCAGTAGGGACATCAACTTTAGCCTTTGGTGGTTCAATTCTAGAAGGACCAAAGGATCTTGGTTGGACAGTACCCTCTTTCTTTAGATTCGGCTTCCAAGATGATGACGAACCCGAATTAAACGCTGGCTGAGCATGCCCCTTCCTAAGTTGTCTCTCCACCTTCGTCGCCATGTGAACCATCTCCTCTAGCTCCACATAGTGCTGTAGCTCAACCACATTAGTAATGTCCCGATTCAACCCATTAAGAAATCTAGCCATGGTGGCTTCTCTATCCTCAACAACATTAGCCCGAATCATTGCTATCTCCATCTCTTTGTGATATTCATTTAGTTTTAACGTGTGAGAATGATTCTTGCATTCTTCAGTTCTTGAATGAACTGAATCTGACTTATCGAAGATTAACTGGCTTCGTGGCATCATTCTACTCATTCCAATAGTGTTGGTGCCTTGGGGCAGGTTTCCATTGTGTCACACTCTTATCAGACCTATTTCGGTTTTTTGGAATCAGATCTCAATCTTGATTGTGGGTTGCGTGACCACATGATCACGAGGTTCACATCAGTATTTGGATTGAGTTGGTTCTATTTGGTGTTGGTTTCAGTTCCGCAAGAATCGTAAAAAGGTGAGACGAGAGGTGTGAGCATGTAGGGATATTAAGAATGTTTGAGTTTACACGAACAACGTGAGGATATTTGATACAATCCGGGCAATGAGAAAATAATTAAATTTAAATTCTGATGTAAAATGCACAACTGTCTAGTTTCACAACAATAGTTATAATTCTCAATCCCACTGTTGGATCGGACTGAAAATTTATGTAGTCTCCAGACATGTTTTCCTATCTTTGGTTAAAATTTCAGCTCAATCATAGTTCAAGAAGACATCACAATACTAATCAACAACAATATGGTAGCTTGTTTTGAAAATCTTCTATCTGTACAAGGATGTTTAATGGGCTAAAACATAGTTTTCAAATGTGGCAAGGATTCATAAATGTTTTAGAATTATTTTCTTACAAGGATTCCTTCATCCTTCCTACAACAAGGAAAAAATATTTCAGAATTAATTCTACCTCATATTCATTCTCCTAGCTTATATGGAACATCTAAAGGGGAATAAATCTAATTCTATCATATTTAAGATATTAAATTCGGATTTATTATTGTTATCGTTATTTTCTTCTTAGTTTAGGGTTTATTTATATTATTGTGTCACACTCCTATCAGACCTATTTCGGCTTTCTGGGATTAGACCTTAATCTTGATTGTGGGTTGTGTGACCACGTGATCACGAGATTCACATCAAAGCTAGGCTCCGAAACAATGTCATATCCTTCTGTTATTTTTGTTTTTTTAATGTTCCTTTAAGTTTTCAGTGTTTTGTGTCCATCTTCTTGTTCTTCATGTCAGCGTCATCTAAGCAAAAAAAAAAGGGTTTATATTTCATCTTGTTATTGTCTCTAATCATATCAGTAGATTAAAAAAAAGAAAAAGAGAGGGGGGGATTAGTTGAAATTTGAAGGATCTTTCAATTTTTGCCGCAGAAACATAACTCTTGGTGAACCATAAGTAAACAACCTCGGAATGAATTGAAACTCCATATTCAGTCTATTGGGGGTGAGATAGAATCTGATGTCAAATTTGGTCTTATTCTGAAATTGGTTGCTTGCGATTTTCATTCGAGATTCAATTTTGCCGTAG
Source organism: Populus alba x Populus glandulosa (assembly GCA_033617975.1). NCBI lineage: Eukaryota > Viridiplantae > Streptophyta > Magnoliopsida > Malpighiales > Salicaceae > Populus > Populus alba x Populus glandulosa. The sequence goes on along the minus strand of CM066155.1, from coordinate 8,185,462 downwards.
AAACACAACTCTTAGTGAACCATAAGCAAACCACCTTAGAATCAATTTAAACTTCATATTATGTGTATTGGGGATGCGATCGCACCATATATTAAATTTGGGCTTATTTTAATATCGTCTTCTAGAGGTTTTAATTGGAGGTTCAATTTTATCGCAAACTGATCATACATGGGGTTTGGGTACCTAGACATACTAGAACAACCTATAAATTGTGATTTGTTGTTTTCTTGGCATCCTGATACTATATATTAAATTCTAGGTCATTTGGATTGCATTTTCTTTAGGTTCTAGAATCGGGTTTTGTCTTACTGTAACGGGTTTGTTTTGTGTTGTCTTTTAAAACTTGTTTTGTTTCTGTTAATTTCATTCCTACCATTATAGTATCATCATATTTTGATATTTGGCTGTTGTATGGGTCATTTTCATCACTTTTGCATTTTTTTTATAAGTTCTGGTCCAAACAAAAGGCAAATTCATAATCTCGAGTCTAAATCAGTGTTCTTCCTGTTATAAACTCTATTCTTGTCTTCGTCTTCTTCTTGTTTTTTTTTCCTGTCTGTGTCATGTATTCACCAAGGGAGAGGGAACAAAGGATGATTTTTGATACGATCCAGACAAGGTCAAATTCAGATTTTGACGTAAAATGTGCTACTATCCAGTTTTACGCCAATAGTCATAATTCTCAATCCTACTATTTAACCGGGCTGACATTTTATGTGGAGTCTCCTGACATGTTGTCCTACCTTGAGTTAAAATATCATATCAATCAGAGTTCGGCAAGGCATTCAAACATGGGTCAACAAAGGCTGTACGATTTTTGTTATTTATTTCCTTTTGTCTTCCTATTTGGCTAGGATTCTTTTCCTAAAAGGATGTGGCAGCTTATTTTGGAAATCTCCTAATTATACAAAGATCTTTAATGGGCTGTAACATAGTTTCCGAGTGTGGCAAGGATTCATAAATGTTTTAGAATTCTTTTCTTACAAGGATTCCTTATTCATCCTAGCTACAAAAAGGAAAGAAGATTTCAGAATTAATTCTACCTTTAGATTTAATTCTCCTAGCTTATATAGGACTTCTAAAGGGCTACAACTCTGATCCTATCATATTTAGGATATTAAATTCGCATTTATTTATTTTATTATTACTTTCTTCTTAGTTTAGGGTTTATTTATATTATTTGGGTTTAATTGTTAGTGGGCATCATATAAGTCCACATAAGGGGTCCATTAGGGTTTATTCTAGTTTAGAGTCACTATAAATAAGGGCATAACCAGACATGTAAGGTTACACAATTCAGATTAATAAAAATTCTTGTTTGCCGCACTTTGTGTGTACATGTTGGTAAGATAATCTCCCTTTTATGGTTCTCTACAAAACTGAAAAACAATATATCAAAGAACAATTGTCTTCGTGGCGTCATCCTTATACTTCTCGTTTGCGAATCAATATTCGTTGGGTGAGGATCTCCGTTTACAATAGTGCTGGTGCCTAGGTACAAGTTATCTTTGTGTTACACTCCTATCAAAACTGATTTACTTGGCTTTCCGGGAATTGATGTCTTTATGTGTGGGTTGCGTGACCTTGTGATCACGAGGTTCACATCAATTGTACATCAACGATGCGAAAAACTAAGCCATGGTTTGGGGGTTTTAGAACAAGAAGTTGATAAGTGTAGAAGATTATTCTATGATCTTCAAGCTTTATGGGAAAAAGAGGTACAACGCCAAAAGAATCAAAGCCGAAGAAGAGTCGTTATGGTTATCATTCAAAAGGATATACACAAGTGGTTAGTACGTCGTGCTTATTTGAAATTCTTATCAGTCACTACTTCTATACAGTGTTATTGGAGAAAGGTGTTAGCAATAAAGGAATTCCGAAGGTTTAAACAAGAGGCTACTGAAGTCGCTATTAATCCAATTCAAGATTCGAGGGCGAATCTTCTTGAAAAGGAAAGGAATGATACGGTTCAACCTTGTGATACGACCCAAACAAGGTTAGATTCGGATTTTGGTGTAAAAAGCGCAACAGTCCAGGTTTAAGGCAACAGTCATAATTTTCAATCCGACCGTTGGATCGGGGTAATATTTTATGTAGACTCTCCAGACATGTTTTCCTACCTTAGGTTAAACATTTAGTCCAATCAGAGTTCGGGAAGGCACCGTAATACTGGTCAACAGAGGCTTTATGAATTTTGTTATTTACATCCATTTTACTTGTGGACTTCTTATTTGGTTAGAATTCTTCTCCTACAAGGATGTGTGATACGGTTCAGCCTTGTGATATGACCCAAGTAAGGTCAGATTCGAATTTTGGCGTAAAAAGCGCAGCAGTCTAGGTTCACGGCAACAGTCATAATCCTCAATCCGACCGTTGGATCGGGCTAATATTTTATGTGGACTCTCCAGACATGTTCTACTCTCTTGGGTTAAAAATTCAAGTCAATATGAGTTCGGGAAGGAACCGCAATACTGGTCAACGGAGGCTGTACGAATTTTGTTATTTACTTCCATTTGACTTGTGGACTTCCTATTTGGTTAGGATTCTTTTCCTACAAGGATGTGGCAGCTGGCTTTGGGAATTTCCTAGTTCCACAAGGATCTTTAATGAGCTGCAATATAATCTACAAGTGTGGCAGTGATTCATTAATGTTTCAGAATCCTTTTCTTATAAGGATTCCTTATTCATCTTAGCTACACAAGGAAAGAAGGACTCGTGGTATTTAATGACAAATTAGTTATTTTTATTATTTTCTTTCATGTTTAGGCTTAATTAAAACTTTGTTTTGAGCTAGGGTCCAAGGCTTGTTTGGATTAGGTTATTGGCTTTTCAGTTTAGGGTTTTTGGTTCAGTTTTGTATGGGATCAGTTTAGCCCACAAGGGTAGATCCATTAGTGTTACTTTTAAGAACTATTTAAACACATGTAACCTAAATTTTGGCAGCTTTGATGATTATTACTTTTGAATTTTTCAGTTTTAATGTGTGAGAGTGATTCTTGCATTCTTCAGTTTTTAAACTAACTAAACAACTTATTAAAGATTAACTGGCTTCGTGGTATCATTCTACTCATTCTAATAGTGTTAGTGTCTTGGGGCAGGTTTCCATTGTGTCACACTCCTATCAGACCTATTTCGGCTTTCCGGGATCAGATCTCAATCTTGATTGTGGGTTGCATGATCACGAGGTTCGCATCAACTTGGCTTTCTAGGAATTGGTATCTTTGCGTGTGGGTTGCGTGACCATGTGATCACGAGGTTCGCATCAATATTTGTTTTACCACTTACCAATTTTTGCAGGTACTATCATATTAGATCAAAACAACACACCACCCCTTCTCAAGGGAAAACTTAAGTTCCAAATGCAAGCCATGAAATAGTTGTTGGATAGAATGAAATTTGTGATGGGGAACGTGCAACTTGATAGGGTGGAGAGACATGGTAACGAGGCTGGTACAAGCACCATAACATGAGGAAGGTTGGGGCTGAACCGAAAGCAATGATTCGGGCTAATGTGATTGAGGATAGCGAAGCTATTATGGCTAGATTTCTAAATGGGCTGAATAGGGACATTGTGAATGTTGTAGAATTATAACATTATGTGGAATTGGAGGACATGGTCCATATGGAAATGAAGGTGGAGAGGCAAATAAAGTAAAGGGGCAATACAGACCAATTTTGCTTCAACCTCCTTAATATGGAGGCCAAATTTGAATAGAGAGGAGGCTGTCCAACCAAAGCCTTATACAAACGCCGAACTCATACGAATGGGAAAGGTAATTTGAATCTCAACCTACTCGTGATAGAGATATTAAATGTTTTACGAGTTTAAGGAAGGGGCACATTTGATGCGAACCTCATGATCACGAAACCCACAATCAAGATTGAGATCAGATCCCGGAAATCCGAAATAGGTCTGATAGGAGTGTGAAACAATGAAAACCTGCCTCAAGGCACCAACACTATTGGAATGAGTAGAACGACGCCACGAAGCCAGTTAATCTTTGATAAGTCAGATTCAATTCGTTCAAGAACTGAAGAATGCAAGAACCACTCTCACACGTTAAAACTGAAAAATCCAGAAGTAATAATCATCAAAGCTGCTAAATTTTGGCTAACATGAGTTTAAATAGTTCTTGAAAAATTAACCCTAACGGACCCCTTATGTGGACTTATATGAGGTCCACTCAAAACTGCCCCAAAACCCTAAATTGAAAAGCCCATAACTTAATCCAAACAAGCCTTGGATCCTAGCTGAAAACAAAGTATTTAATTAAGACCAAACAAGCCTTGGGCTGTAGCTATCAAAATAAAATAAAGCCCCTAATATTAATTCCATGTTCTACCATGAGAAGAATAGAATGAAGTAAAATATTACAGAACTAATTCAATGCTTATTTATAGCCTTCCATGCAGTGATTTAATCCTAGAAACAAAGGAAAATGTAGCCACCCAAGTTGTTTTCAAGTTGTAGTAGGATGTACTTTGTTTCCTTTGTTGTCCTCACTTCATGACCCAAATAAGGTTGTATTAGACCCAAATAAGATGTACTAGGATCTCCTCTTGATACTCCAATGGACCTTTCAATTTTGACTTTGTTGAAACCTTCAAAACCAATGCATTCAATGCCTCTTTCAATGTCTTTGTCTTGGACCGAGCCATTGGACCATTTGGAACATGTAATGGGTCATTGCTGGTGTTTCTAGGCTATTCCACATCAACATTACATCTTAGTGCCCAAACCAAAGCGTTATGTTTACAAGAGACAATGCCCAAACCAATGCCCAAACTCATCCCCATCATTATCCTCCAATGGTGGTTTGCCTTCACAATCAGATCTGTCACTTTCAGATTCCATATCACTATTATCTCTAATCATCATGAAGATTCGGCTTTCAAGATGATGAAGAACCCACATTAAACGTTGGCCGAGCATGCCCCTTCTTAAGTTGTCTCTCAACCTTCGTAGCCATGTGAACCATGTCCTCTAGCTCCATGTAGTGCTGTAGCTCAACCACATTGGCAATTTCCCGATTCAACCCATTAAGAAATCTAGCCATGGTGGCTTCTCTATCCCCAACAACATTAGCTCGAATCATTGTTATCTCCATCTCTTTGTGATATTCATCTACTGTCTTATAACCTTGATTCAGACCTTGGAGCTACAAATATAAGTCTCTCTAATAGTGGTTTGGCACAAATCATCTCCTCATTAAGACTTTCATCTCCCCCCAAGTCTGAATGGTTCACTCCCCATTCCTTCTCCTACTGATCACAATTTTATCCCACTAAATCAATGCATACTCCATAAACTCAATTATCACCAATTTCACCTTTTTTTGTGCAGAATAGCTATGGTAATAAAAAATCCAATCTACCTTTTTCAGATCCTTGTACGTCCTAGACAACAGCTCAAGTTACTGGCCTATGGCTCGCAATTGGAAAGCTACAACCGCGTTTTGTGTCGTTGATTCGTTGTTTTCAGATATTCTTTGAATCTACAAAATTTGGTTAGTAGCACAAAATATATCCTCACACCTCTCGTGTATCACATAAAAAAAAAATCAAGGCTTTTCACTTAGCTCATTACGCCTTTTACCTCACAATTTGCTTTCTTTAGGAAGTGAAATCAACAAATCAAAGTCAGTAGCCTTTGCAGTGCACTCTAATTATAATTTTCAGACTCAAGAATCAATAAATATACTGAAAACAAAGCAAAACAAAACTATGATTATGATTTTGCAAGTGGCAATGCAAATTCCTACGAATTGTGGACGAAACGAAGACACGAAATAAAACAGAAGCGAATATTAGCGAAAACAATTACTTGACTCCTAGATAACCCAAATATAATAGAAACAAAAAGATTTGGACAAACTAAACAGTAAAGATCATGTTTTGAAACTTGACGCAAATCTAACCTATTGTAATATAATTGAAACCTAGACCAAAAGATCTCGAAATGACCTCAGAAACTCAATTTAAATTTCGTTCTCTTATGTCTAGGTACCCAAACCCCTTGCATGATCAGTTTGCGGCAGCATTGAACCGCTAAATAAAATCTCAAGAAGCCGATATCAAAATAAACGCAAATTTAATATCTGGTGTGATATCATCCCCAATACATAGAATATGAAGTTTAAATTGATTCTAAGTGATACGGTTCAGCCCTATGATACAACCCAAGTAAGGTCAGATTCGGATTTTGGCGTAAAAAGCGCAATAGTCCAGGTTTACGGCAATAGTCATAATTCTCAATCCGACTGTTGGATCGGGCTAATATTTTATGTGGACTCTCCAAACATGTTTTGCTACCTTGGGTTAAAAATTCAGGTCAATTGGAGTTCGGAAAAGAACCGCAATACTAGTCAACGGAGGTTGTAGGAATTTTGTTATTTACTTTCATTTGACTTGTGGACTTCCTATTTGGTTAGGATTCTTTTCTTACAAGGATGTGGCAGCTGGTTTTGGAAATTTCCTAGTTCTACAAGGATCTTTAATGAGTTGCAATATAATCTACAAGTGTGGCAATGATTCATTAATGTTTTAGAATCCTTTTCTTATAAGGATTCCTTATTAATCCTAACTACACAAGGAAAGAAATGCTGGTGGTATTTGATGACAGATTAGTTATTTTTATTATTTTCTTTCATGTTTGTGCTTAATTAAAACTTTGTTTTGAGCTAAGGTCCAAGGCTTGTTTGGATCTTTTTTTTTTGGTAAGCTGACTTATGTATTAAAAGAAAATGATACAAAGAATATAATGGGCATCCCAAGATTTACAATGTGGACAGAAACGAAAACCAACAAATGGCTACAGGCTAGCCACATAACAAAACAAAAACTTAGACCAACTAGATATGCTAGGGGTACAAAAACAACCAGCTAAACATCAAATTAAGAGTCCATGTTATTGACCCTCCAAAGTCTTTGGATCCTTATGTTTTCATCTGTTTGTTGAACATTCCTCATCAAAACAAGCTTATCGCGAATGATACATTCGATTTGATCAAAAACCAAATTCGAAGCTTTAGACACATCTGCAAAGATCCTTGCGTTCCGTTCTTGCCAGATACAATACACTGTAGCTGTGAAACCCAGTTTACGAGAAAAGTTGACGAAACTCTTGCCATGCCAAGAGACAGTGGCCAATCAAATCCATTCATCCAAGCTTTTTATCATTCTTGGAATGTCGCATCTGTCACAAACATGTGGTTGTGATCTTCATTATTGCGGAGACAGAGTGAGCACCTATTGGGACCATGAATACCAAACCAATGAAGTCTATCCTGCGTTGAGAGTTTCCGTTGGATAGCCACCCAAAGAAGAAATGCATGTCTTGGGACAGCATTCTTGAACCACACGATGTCATGCCAATCAACCATTTGATGATGAATTCTTAGTTGTTCCCAAGCTACTTTGACCGAGAAACTCTGATTTGGCGAATCCAACCAAACAATCTCATCCTTTTGCCCCTTAGGAGTAGATGTGGAAGGAATAGCTTCTATAATGGGGTGCCAGCCAATAGCATGAGTGATAGGAATTCTCCATTCTAAGTTATTAATCAGCACGTTCACTCTCGCCTTGTGTTCCATACCTGAATCATAGATGAAACGTTCACCGTAAGTATCAGCGAGCGGGCTGTGAGGATGCCAATTGTCAAACCATAGAGAGGTTGTCATTCCATCTCCGATGATGTGCTTCATCTTCGGCCATGCTAAGGATTTGAGCTTTAGAATCTTTCCCCAAGCCCAAGAGCAGCTTCCTGGCGCCTTGATTGTCTAGAAATTCCTACCTCGCAAGAGATTAGATCTGATCCAAGTAGACTAGATTGAGCCATTTGAGTCATTGCACAAGTTCCAAATATGTTTCAACAAGGCAATCTTGTTCCATTCTGCTATCCTTTTTATGCCCAACCCCCCCTCCTTTTTTGGAAGACATACCTGATCCCAAGCCACTTTAGCCCTAGTAGTGCTCATATCTGAACCTGACCAAAGAAAGGATCTCATAATTTGCTCAACATTTTTCACTACTTCCCCATGTAATAGGAATAGAGATGCCCAATAGACCTGGATGGAGAATAAGACTGAGTTAATCAGTTGTACTCGCCCTGCAAAAGAGAGTGTTCTGCAGGTCCAATGTCGAACTTTAGCGGTAATTCGATCCATGAGGCCCTTACAATTAACAGCCTTTAGTCTGGACGAGATAAGAGGCACTCCCAAATATTTCATAGGAAGCTCCCCCTCTCTAAACCCAAGAATACTGATAATTTGTTCCCTCTCAGCACCTAACAGACCGCTCAAGAAGATGTCACTTTTATTTGGATTTGGATATAGACATGATAGAACTTGAAACTCTGTGAGTACATTTTTTATCATACGAATTGAATGTACATCCCCTTTGCTGAATATCATCAAGTCGTCGGCAAAGCAAAGATGAGAAATTTTGTCCTTTTTGCATCTCCAGTGGAACTTGAAGTTTTGGTTGGCACTCATATTGCAGGACAGCCCTGACAGGATTTCCATGCATAGGACAAACAAATATGGAGATAATGGATCACCTTGTCTCAGCCCTCTCCCCCCTTGGAAGTAACCTACAAGTTCACCGTTGACGTTGATTGAGAATTGACATGATGTAACACAAACCATGATCCAATCAATGACTCTTCTAGGGCATCCCATTTTTATTAATGTAGCATCAACGAAATCCCACCGAACCGAGTCATAAGCCTTCATCAGGTCTACTTTCATAGCACAACGAGCAGGACCCATAGTTGTATGATAGTCTTTCATTAGTTCCTGAGACAAAAGAATATTGTCGCTGATTCTCCATCCAGAGATAAAAGCTGTTTGATACGGACCTACTAAGGATGGTAAAACAACTTTCATTCTCCCAGCTAGAATCTTCGCGATGCATTTATATACTGTATTGCAACAAGATATAGGACGAAAATCTGTCAACCTCGTAGGATTAGCAACTTTAGGGATAAGGGAAATGGATGTAGCATTCATTTCTTTAAGCATTCTACGAGTCTGGAAGAAAGAGCTAACAACGTTGATTACATCTTCCCCCACTATGTGCCACATTCTTTTGAAGAAACCTGCGTTGAAGCCATCCGGACCAAGAGCTTTGTTGTTTTTCAAACTAAACATAGCATGCTTAATCTCCTCTCTTGTTACATCTTGTGCTAGTACATGTTGTTGAGTTGAAGACAGTTTGTAATTAATTGCCGATTGCATCACTTCCTCGTTCAGGACCTTAGGCATCTGTTTCACTCCCAATACACGCTGGAAGTATGCAATTACTTCTGATTTGACTGCCTCGTGTCCTTCAGCGACTTCTCCATCCTCCCTTGTAATCGAGAAAAACTTATTTCTATTCTGTCTACCATTTACTGATTTGTGAAAGTAGCTAGTATTCTGATCCCCCAAGCTAAGCCATTGTATCCTTGCCTTTTGTTTGAAAAAACTCTCTTCCGCCCTGACAGTAGAAGCATAGTTACGAACAACATCTCTTTCTCGCATACGCAATGTTGGATTCTCAGGCGCTGTATGCAGAGCTTGGTGAGCCTTATCCATGTGATCTTTTGCATCTTTGACTCTATCAGAAATATTGGAGAAATGAGTCTTATTGAAATGTTTAAGTTCCTGCTTTAGCTTCCTTAGTTTGCAACACAGTTGATACATTGGACAACCTCTCGAATGCTGATCCCATACTTTCTTCACCAAGGGCATGAACTCATCATGATCCATCCACATATCGAAGAATCTGAATGGTTTCTTTATGTTCTGAACATTGCCAGTGACTTTTACCACCATGGGAGAATGATCCAACATACCAGTAGGCAAGAATCTCGCTTCCGACAATGGGAAGTGCATATTCCACTTCTCATTCACAAGCACTCTATCTAGTTTCCGCATAATCATATTCTTAGGACATTGGTTCGTCCAAGTATAATGCATACCTGAATACCGAAGATCATCCACTTTCGCTTCACGTATACATGTTTCCAATCTGTCCATATGACCAGCCCACGTAGAAGACCCTCCTAACCTCTCTGACTGGTTGCGAATAGCATTAAAGTCGCCCATAAGAATCCATGGGGTTGACTCCCATCCATCACTACGACTCACAATATCAGACCATAAAGCCTACGTAAGGATGCATTATTGTCTCCGTAAATGATTGAAGCATTAAAACAGATATTGGTAGCTAATATCATGACAGAAACATGGATAGCCTGGTCTGACATTCCCAGAACATCCACCTTCACCAAATTAGCATTCCAAAAAACCCAAATACGACCACGACAAGAGAAATCATAATTATACAAGAATGACCAATTACACAGAAGAAGTTGTGAAACATTATCTTTATTCCTGTCTCTAACCCGAGTTTCAACCAAACAAAAAAAAACCATCCTCTCTTGATGGATGAGCTGACGCAGTTCTGAATGCTTTATGGGATCATTCAAACCTCTAACATTCCAACATCCAATAATCATAGGGAATTAAAGAGGAGTATGAAACAGCAACACACTGATTACCTTGACTTGCCCCCCCTCGAGGAGCCAGATTTGTTACTCTTCTTTGAAAAGCCTGGAGAACCCGTTTTCTTTTTCTCTAGAGAGTCTCTAGCCTTGCTAGCTAACTGATTAATAAAAGTTTCCCCGTCAGAAGAAATCGGACTTTGCGGACTTGTTGGGATCAGTGACGTCGACTCCTTATCATCGTCTTCCTTACCTGTATCACCTCCCATAGCTCCAATATCAACATTTACCTCATGACTAACAAGGTTCATGGTTGCATAAGCAATTGTATTACAGATGGTTAAACTTTGATCTAAAGAAGTACATGCAGCCCCTTCCTCCGGCACCATGTCTGCTCGTAAACTCTTCAAAACAAGAGGAGAGGTAGGAATTTCATCTTCATAACAACCAGCATTGGGCACATCTGATGTCGCAGTTTCATTCGTATGACAATCAGCAATATGTAAAGCAGATGCTACAGAACCATACTCATTACAATTATGCTCTTTAGATGCCAAACAATCATTCTCACCAATCGTAACACCCTTATTTCGTTTACCAACTACCTGCCATTGAAGCTAATTCTGCTTATTATCTGCAGGTTTAGAGTTCACAGCTCCTATTTTCCTTTTGCCCTCTGCCCCCATTGTACGATCATCAACTTTACTGGTAGCACATATCGTTGTGGTATGTCCAAAGACATTGCAATTATTGCACCTTGAAGGTACCCATTCATAATCCATTTGGACAGCGAAGGTCGTATTCCTTCACCAGCGTTTTCGAAGCATCTATCTCAACGCAAACGCTTGCGTAGCTAAGCCTTTTACGCAACAATGTAGTAAGGTCAGCATGAAGGGGAACCCCAATAGCACTCGCTACACAACTCAACCCCTTAACAGTCCAATACTCGAGAGGAACATTATAGAGCTTAACCCATACCGGAACTCTATCCAGATCATCTTTCAAAAATTGCATGTTCGGATGCCAACGTTTAAGCACCAAAGGTCTATTGGCCATATGCCATGGGGCTCTCTCCAGAATATTTGTGGTGCGATCGACAAAATCAAAAGTGAAGAGAAAGAAACCATTATCAGAAGATAAAACTTCGGATAGACCGTGAGAGCCCCATATTCTTTTGGCAATAGAATTAACTATTGATAGGGTAATTTCTGACCCACGAAATGACCAACTAGAGTGGATTTCCAAAGTTCACAGCCATCCTCAAACACATCAAGTGGAGGAGCTACTGTCACACGACCATCAGTTATTGCGGGGGGAGTAAAATGCAAGTTACGGACTTGATTCATATCAAGGGACATCCTACCCTTATTGTCATCAACATCAGAACCCTTTAAAGCATTTAAAAAATTCAATTTAGGGCTAAGGTTTAGCTGGTCTTGTTGTTGAGATCCAACCTTCAACTTATCAACTTTAGAACTCAACATGTCGTGACTAATTAGCATATCATGGAGCTCTAATTGTAAGGTATGTATAGATTTAACTGCATTTTGTTGTTCAATGTCAGAGCTAACCATTGGAACAGATTCGATTGCAGAACACAAAGACATTATGGTATAGAATTGCGAGTCCCGTATCTACTAGCACTTTGATTGGAACAACGATCCGTTCGGTCAAGATATATAGCAGGTTCAGACAAAACAACATACTAAAAGATGGTGACGATCCAACGGTGAACAAAGGAGATCGAGCTTTGACAACACCACTCTCTAACCAGCAAGCAAATGAACTTCCAAATGAGTTGTATTCAATTCTGCGTTTGAGATACTAACCTCGTTGATTGGAATGAAGATCCGTCCATTCAATGTGTAGAACAGGTTGGAACAAACAACATTCACCAGCACGCCCTTATCTCTCCAACTTCAATTACTAAAGTTGCCAATGAAAGGTTCTAGCATCCCTGCAGTCTCTCCTCTCTGGAATTCTCACCTCTCTAACCAGCAAGCAAATGAACTTCCAAATGAGTTGTATTCAATTCTGCGTTTGAGATACTAACCTCGTTGATTGGAATGAAGATCCGTCCATTCAATGTGTAGAACAGGTTGGAACGAACAACATTCACCAGCACTCCCTTATCTCACAGAATTACGAGGCCATTATCTCACAGTTCATTAATTGGAATGATGATCCCTCCGGTCAAGATGTAGAGCATGTTCTGATGGGAAACATACTCAAATTTAGTGACGATCCAACGGTGAACCAAAGAGATCAGGGATACTTCAGATTAGAGAGAGAGAGAGGCGTTTTATGCCCATTATTGGCTTTTTTGGATCAAGTTATGGGCTTTTCAGTTTAGAGTTTTGGGCCAGTTTTGAGTGGACCTCATATAAGTCCACATAAGGGGTCCATTAGGGTTAATTTTTCAAGAACTATTTAAACTCATGTAAGCAAAAATTTCGGCTGCTTTGATGATTATTACTTCTGAACTTTTGATTGTGGGTTGCGTGACCACGTGATCACGAGGTTCGCATCACTAAGGTGGTTTGCTTATGGTTCACTAAGAGTAGTGTTTTTATGGTAGAATTAAAACCTCAAGCAAACAATATCAGAATAAGCCCAAATTTGACATATGATGCGATTACACCTCTAATAGACTGAATATCAAGTTTCAATTGATTCCGAGGTGGTTTGCTTAAGGTTCACAAATAGTTGTTTTTCTGCGGCAAAAATTAAATGATCCTTCAAATTTCAACTAATCCCTCTTTCACTCTTTCTTTTTTTTCCTTTTCATATACTAATATGATTGGGGTCAATAACAAGATGAAATATAAACTTTTTTTTTTGGCTTAGATGACATAGACACGAAGAACAAGAAGATGGATGCAAACACTGAAAAACTTAAAGGAACACTAAAAAAACCAAAAATAACAGAAGGATATGACCTTGTTTCGGAGCCTAGCTCTGATACCAACTGATACAAACCTCGTGATCACGTGGGCACGCAACCCACAATGAAAATTGAGATATGATCTCGAAAAGTTGAAATAGGTTTGATAGGAGTGTGACATAATGGAAACCTGCCGCAAGCCACCAACACTATTGGAATGAGTAGAATCACTACAAGATTTCACAGTTTTACCGACGGAAATATTATGTCGGTGTGTGATAGAACATTCGTCGGTAAATTATTTACCGACTATATTACCGGCAGAATACGCCCGTCAGAATACCTTTTGTCGGTGATTCCACATTCCGTTGCTATATCGGTCGGAAATACAAAAAAAACATTTACCGACGGACCATGCGCACCAAAAGAAAAAAGTTTCCCGCTTGGAATATACCGACGGAAAATATTTTGTCGGTGTTATCTAAATACCGATGGACTAAATCCGTCGGTAAAAGTGTCGGTGATATTTCATACCGACCGAATATTTTCGTCTGTAAATTCGTCGGTAAGTTTATACCGATGGATTATTTCCGTCAGTGAATATGTCGGTGATGGGATGGAATACCAACCGAATCTGTCCGTCTGAATATTCGTCGGTGATGGTGGCAGACACTGTCCAATGCCGACAGAGTTATTCCGTCGGTAAATCCCTGTGTAATTTTTTTTAATTATTTAGAAAAAATAATATAAATTAATGGTAATACAAACCAATTATGCAAATAAAATTTATATGAAGCAACAAAAACTCAAAGTTAAATAATATTCATTACAAAATGAATGTGTTTCAAAAAAACATTAAACGAAATTTTAAATGTAAATAATGTTTATTAAAAATTAATATAAAGGTGGAGGAGGAGGAGGAGGAGGAGGAGGAGGAGGTTGGGGGTTAGGCGGCCAAAAAGGATTAGGCCCACATGTTCCACCTTGGGTCATGTTCATGACCATTTGACGAAGCTCTTCATAGGCCGCTCTTTGTTGTTCAAACTCTGCTCTGTGTTGTTCATTCGCCAATCTTTGCTCTTCTTTGAGTTGTGTGTACGCCTCTGATAGGTGGTCGCACCTTTGCTGCAAGGCCACAAACTCTTAGATTGGGAGCTCCCAACGGTTGAAGCAGTACCGGTCGACCGCAAGTTGGCGGCGGTAGTGTTGGAGAGCCCGTAAACCCGATTTTTATCGGGTCCACCTAACGATCCAGCCTCCATCAACAAATCCGGATCGAATTCTAGATGGGTCGAAGGATCGTCCCCGTATCTCTCCCTCAACCGATTATTATAGGTCTCCTGAAAAAAAATTCATCATATTCAATTCAATAAATATAATAATAACTTACAAAATAAAATGGTTGAATAAACATACCACAAACTGTTGAGCACGGTTGTCAACGAACTGTTGCGTCCCTTTTTGGCGGTCATGACTCCGCACGTGCGTCTCCACAAACAGCTCCATAGGGCTTGGCTCACGTCCAAGAGACGTAGGCTATAATGAAAAAAATTTATTAACAACAAATTAATTGAACAATATATTTCATTTAAATTAATCTTACCATTCGTTTCGCATGTGCAACAAACGGAACGGAGCCGCCAGTGTGCGTTGTCACCGAACCATGAATTGGCCGATTCCAGTTGCCAGTACCGAACTGTGAGCGTCGAGTGAACCGTTCAGACGTCACGTGCTGAAGATAGTGCGGCCATATATCTTCCGGGATGTATATCAGTTTGAAATCCCTCTAAACCGCAACATCGTTCCAGCTTTGGAACCCCTTATCCCTCGCTGTTTTTTTTTGCCTTTTCTGGGTTTCCTACCAAAAATCACGCAACCTAATTCACGCACGAAAAAATTACATTTCGAAACATAAATAATTATGTAAAAAAAAAATCGTATTGTTTTCGATGTTACCTAATTGCCGCGTGATTTTCCCACACCCTCCTCATAACAGTGTCATGTTCATCGTCCCAGCTAAATCGATGTTGTGTATAAAAAAATAATTTTTTAAAATGTTAATAATTTATTTACAATTATAACTAGAATTTATTAGAAATAAGCTGAAAATTATATATTAACACGAACCTCAAATCTACGAAACCATGCATTGATTTGAGGCATCCATTCAGGATGCCTGGATATCTGACTCCATTGAAACAATGGAATCTCCATCGACGCTTTAAACGCCGATGATATTACTCGGGCGGCCTCAATGTTTGTGAACCTGAAAAGAAATGAAATTAATGAAATAGTGATTATGTCATAAATTATGTTTTAAATTTGTTTTTATATATATATAAAAAACTAAAACCTTAACAAACTTACATTGAAAGATCGTCCTTCCACTGTGTCTCGTACTTGCGGGTAAATTGATTCCGCTGTGAAGGCACGCCACTGCTGCGATGTGAAACATCGCTGGAAGAGGCAGCATCGGTTGACGGCGCAGGTGGTGTAGGTGCCTCTTAAGGAGAGGCACCTAAGGAAACATCAGAATCGCTGCTAGATGAACTTGATTCGACTGGACGTGAACGACTAGCTCTGGTTTTCATTTTGCGCATCTAAACAATTTTATATAAATAATTGTATAATAAAATTCAAAAGTTAAAAAAAATTGGCAGCACCTCCCCTATACTAGATACTACCCAAATCCACAAATCTGCAAATATTAACAATAGTCACAACCAATTGACCCAATCTATACTAATTATTCCAACATATTCAACTATTAATCCTAAGATAAATTCAACGTTAACAATTACAATTCACAAATTATTCAATAATTATGTCAATACAACAAAACTATAAATTCAAAATAAATAGAAACAATTTAACACAAATCATCAAGTTAGAGTAAAATTAATAATTCTTCCAACATATTCAATTATTAAAATCTAAGATAAATTCAACATTAACAATATTAATTCAACAAATTATTAAATAATTATGGCAACAAAACAATAAAATATATTCAATAAAATAAAAAAAAATTATAGCCTAACAATTAAAATCAATGGAAACAATTAAACACAAATCATGCAATAATATATAAAAAAAATACTAATTATTCCAACATATCCAATTATTAATTCTAAGGTAAATTCAACATTAACAATTATAATTCAACAAATTAATCAATAATTATATATGGCAATACAACAATAAATTATATTCCACACGAAAACATTTTTGTCTCCCGCTCTCTCTCTCCTCGCTCTCTCTCCCTCGCTCTCTCTAATCTGTATTGTCTTTGATCTCCTTGGTTCACCGTTGGATCGTCACCATTTTTGAGTATGTTGTTCGTCACAACATGCTCTACATCTTGACCGAACGGATCATTATTTCAATCAATGAACTGTGAGATATGGGACTTGTAATTCTGGGGTTATCGAAGCTCGATCTCTTTGGTTCACCGTTGGATCGTCACCATATTTGAGTATGTTCTCCATCAGAACATGCTCTACATCTTGACCGAAGGGATCATCTTTTCAATCAATGAACTGAGAGATACTAGCCTCGTAATTCTTTGAGATAAGGTGAGTAGCTGCATCTTTTTCAGTGGGTTTTCTTTCTGGACTTCCAATACCAGCTATAAACATGATAATCTCTCATTAGAGCTTTGCTATCTCTAGTAAATGTCTATTGCCATAATGTCTTCATGTTCTGGTGTGGAATTTGTTCCATTGGTTAGCTGTAACATTAAACAACAAAATGAAGTTAAGTCTGGACATACCTTAAGATTAGAGCTAAAAGATATGTTGAATAGTCATCGTATGAAGATTTCTCAGTTTCCTAGTGACCATCAAGCTGATTCTGAAGCCAGCATAGAGAAATCCCCTACTCTCCAGGCTACTCATGTTGTTTCAGAAATGAATCATGTGTTGGGTTCTGAAGTTGATGAATTGAAGGTAGGGTCTCAGCAACAAGAACAACTAAACCTTAAGACCAAATTGAATTTTTTAAATGCTGTGAAGGGTTTTGTTGTTGATGTCAAGGAGGGTAGTAAGAACATTGATTTTAATCCAGTTCAAAATCTGCATTTTGAACCCCCTGCTATAACTGATGGTCGTATAACAGTAGCTCCTCCACGTGATGTGTTTAACGATGGCTGTGAACTTTGGAAATCCACCCTCGTTGGTCATTTTGTGGGTTAGAAATTACCATATCCTGTTGTTAATTCGATTGCGAAAAGGATATGGGGCTCCTATGGTCTATCAGAAGTTTTATCTTCGAAAAATGGTTTCTACCTTTTCACTTTTGATTTTGTTGATCGCGCCACTAATGTTCTGGAAAGAGCCCCATGGCACATGGCAAACAGACCTTTGGTGCTTAAACGTTGGCAACCGAACATGCAATTTTTGAAAGATGATTTGGTCAGAGTTCCAGTATGGGTTAGGCTGTATAATGTTCCTCTTGAGTATTGGACTATTAAGGGGCTGAGTTGTATAGCGAGTGCTATTGGGGTTCCCCTTCATGCTGATCGTACTACATTGCTGCGTAAAAGGCTTAGCTACGCAAGAGTTTGCGTTGAGATAGATGCTTCAAAGACGCTGGTTAAGGAATACGACCTTCGCTGTCCAAATGGGGTATTCGTAACAATCTCAACTGATTATGAATGGATACCGCCAAGGTGCAATAACTGCAACATCTTTGGACACACCACAGTGATATGTACTACTAATAAAGTTGCTCATCCTACAGCGATGGCAGAGGGTGCGAGGAAAGTAGGAGCTGTGATCTCTAAATCTGCGGATAACAAACAGAATCAGTTTCAATGGCAGGTAGTTGTTAAACGAAATAAGGGTTCTGTAAGTGGTGAGAATGGTCTGTGTGCATCTAAAGTGCATAAGAGTGAGAATGAGAATGGTTGCTCAACATCTGGGATACATACGTCTGATTGTAATGATCATGCGACATCAGATGTGTGCAATGCTGGTTGCCGTGAAGACAAAACTCCCACCTCTCCTCATGTTTTGAGAGACATGGAGCAGGAGGAAGGGGCTACATGTACTGCTTTAGATCAAAGTTTAGTCATCTCCAATACAGATGCTTGTGTGACCGTGAACCAGGTTCTCTCTACTATTAGTCATGAGCTGAATGTTGATGTTGCAGCAATGGGAGGTGATATAAATGGAGAACGGAATGAGAAGGAGCCGACGTCAATGATTCCGACAAGTCCACAAACTCTGAGCTCCACCGATGGGAAAACTGTTAATCAGTCAGCTATTAAGGCTGGAGACTCTCTGGAGAAAAAGAAAAAGGGTTCAAAGGTGAATAAGAAATCTGGTTCCCCGCGGGGTGGCAGGTCAAGGTAACCTTTATGTTGCTGTTTGTACTCCTCTCTATTTTATTATGATGATTGGATGTTGGAATGTTAGAGGTTTGAATGACCCCATAAAGCATTCAGAATTGCGTCGGCTAATCCATCAAGAGAGGATGGTTTTTTTTGGTTTGGTTGAAACTCGGGTTAGAGAAAAGAATAAAGACAATATTTCTAACCTTCTTCTGCGTAATTGGTCCTTCTTGTACAATTATGATTTCTCTTCCCGTGGTCGTATTTGGGTTTGTTGGAATGCTGATGTGGTGAAGGTGGATGTCTGCGGTATGTCAGACCAGGCTATCCATGTTTCTGTCACTATATTAGCTACCAATATCTGTTTTAATACTTCAATCATTTATGGAGACAATAATGCATCCTTACGTGAGACATTATGGTCTGATATAGTGAGTCGTAGTGATGCATGGGAGTCAACCCCATGGATTCTTATGGGTGACTTTAATGCTATCCGCAACCCGTCAGAAAAGTCAGGAGGGTCTACTACGTGGGATGGTCAGATGGACAGGTTGGAAACATGTATTCGAGATGCGAAAGTGGATGATCTTCGGTATTCTGGTATGCATTATACATGGAAGAACCAATGTATTGAGAATCTGATTATGCGGAAGCTAGATAGAGTGCTTGTGAATGAGAAGTGGAATCTGCACTTCCCATTGTCGAAAGTGAGATTTTTGCCTGCTGGTATTTCAGATCATTCTCCCATGGTGGCAATGTTCAGAACATAAAGAAACCATTCAGATTCTTTGATATGTGGATGGATCATGACGAGTTCATGCCCTTGGTGAAGAAAGTATGGGATCAGCATTTGGAGGGTTGTCCAATGTATCAGTTGTGTTGCAAACTAAGGAAGCTAAAGCAGGAACTTAAACATTTCAATAAGACTCACTTCTCCAATATATCAGATAGAGTCAAAGATGCAAAAGATCAAATGGATAAGGCTCAACAGGAGCTGCATACAGCGCTTGAGAATCCAACTTTACGCATGCGCGAAAGAGATGTTGTTCGTAACTATGGTTCTACGGTCAGGGCGGAAGAGAGTTTTTTCAAACAAAAGGCAAGGATACAATGGCTTAGCTTGGGGGATCAGAATACTAGCTACTTCCACAAATCAGTAAATGGAAGACAGAATAGAAATAAGCTTCTCTCCGTTACAAGGGAGGATGGGGAAGTTGTTGAAGGACACGAGGCAGTCAAATCAGAAGTAATTGCATACTTCCAGCGTGTGTTGGGAGTGAATCAGATGCCTAGGGTCTTGAATGAGGAAGTGATGCAATCGGCAATTAACTGCAAACTGTCTTCGACTCAACAGCATGAACTAGCACAAGAAGTAACAAGGGAGGAGATTAAGAATGCTATGTTTAGTTTGAAAAACAACAAAGCCCCTGGCCCGGATGGCTTCAACGCAGGTTTCTTCAAAAGAATGTGGCATATAGTGGGGGAAGATGTAATCAAAGTTGTTAGCTCCTTCTTTTAGACTCGTAGAATGCTTAAAGAAATGAATGCTACATCCATTTCCCTTATCCCTAAAGTTGCTAATCCTACGAGGTTGACAGATTTTTTTCCTATATCTTGTTGCAATACAGTATACAAATGCATCACGAAGATTCTAGCTGGGAGAATGAAAGTTGTTTTGCCGTCCTTAGTAGGTCCGTATCAGACAGCTTTTATCTATGGATGGAGAATCAGCGACAATATTCTTTTGTCTCAGGAGCTAATGAAAGGCTATCATAAATCTACGGGTCCGGCTCGTTGTGCTATCAAAGTAGATCTGATGAAGGCTTATGACTCGGTTCGGTGGGATTTCGTTGATGCTACGTTAATAAAAATGGGATTCCCTAGAACAGTGGTTGATTGGATCATGGTGTGTGTTACATCGTGTCAATTCTCAATCAACGTCAACGGTAAACTTGCAGGTTACTTTCATGGGGTAGAGGGCTGAGACAAGGTGATCCATTATCTTCATATTTGTTTGTCCTTTGCATGGAAATCCTGTCAGGGCTGTTCTGCAATATGAGTGCCAATCAAAACTTCAAGTTCCATTGGAGAAGCAAAAAGGACAGAATTTCTCATCTTTGCTTTGCCGACGACTTGATGATATTCAGCAAAGGGGATGTACACTCAGTTCGTATGATCAAAAATGCACTCATAGAGTTTCAAGATCTATCAGGTCTATATCCAAATCCAAACAAAAGTGACATCTTCTTGAGCGGTGTGTTAGGTGCTGAGAGGGAACAGATTATCAGTATTCTTGGGTTTAGAGAGGGGGAGCTTCCTATGACATATTTGGGAGTGCCTCTTATCTCGTCCAGACTAAAGTTTGTTGATTGTAAGGGCCTCGTGGATCGAATTACCGCTAAAGTACGACATTGGACCTGCAGAACACTCTCTTTTGCAGGGTGAGTACAACTGATTAACTCAGTTTTATTCTCCATCCAGGTCTATTGGGCATCTCTATTCCTATTACCTGGGCAAGTAGTGAAAAACGTTGAGCAAATTATGAGATCCTTTCTTTGGTCAGGTTCAAATATGAGCACTACTAGGGCTAAAGTGGCTTGGGATCAGGTATGTCTTCCAAAAAAGGAGGGGGGGCTAGGCATAAAAAGGATAACAGAATGGAACAAGATTGCCTTGTTGAAACACATTTGGAACTTGTGCAATGACTCGGATGGCTCAATCTGGTCTACTTGGATCAGATCCAATCTCTTACGAGGTAGGAATTTCTGGTCAATTAAGGCGCCAGGAAGCTGCTCTTGGGCTTGGGGAAAGATTCTAAAGCTCAGATCCTTAGCATGGCCGAAGATGAAGCACATTATCGGAGATGGAATGACAACCTCTCTATGGTTTGACAATTGGCATCCTCACAGCCCGCTCGCTGATACTTACGGTGAAAGATTCATTTATGATTCAGGAATGGAACATAACGCGAGAGTGAACGTGCTGATTAATAACTTAGAATGGAGAATTCCTATCACTCACGCTCTTGGCTGGCACCCCATTATAGAAGCTATTCCTTCCACCTCTACTCCTAATGGGCAAAAAGATGAGATTGTTTGGTTGGATTCGCCAAATCAGAGTTTCTCGGTCAAAGTAGCGTGGGAGCAACTAAGAATTCATCGTCAAATGATTGATTGGCATGACATTGTGTGGTTCAAGAATGTTGTCCCAAGACATGCATTTCTTCTTTGGGTGGCTATCCAACGCAGGATAGACTTCATCGGTTTGGTATTCATGGTCCCAATAGGTGCTCACTCTGTCTCCACAATAATGAAAATCACAACCACTTGTTCTTTGAATGCTCCTTTACGAAAGCATTATGGTGGAATGTTTGTGACAGATGCAACATTCCAAGAATGACAAAAAGCTTGGATGAATGGATTTGTTTGGCCACTGTCTCTTGGCATGGCAAAAGTTTCGTCAACTTTTCTCGGAAACTGGGTTTCACAGCTACAGTGTATTGTATCTGGCAAGAACGGAACGCAAGGATCTTTGTAGATGTGTCTAAAGCTTCGAATTTGGTTTTTGATCAAATCGAATGTATCATTCACGATAAGCTTGTTTTGATGAGGAATGTTCAACAAACAGATGAAAACATAAGGATCCAAAGACTTTGGAGGGTCAATAACATGGACTCTTAATTTGATGTTTAGCTGGTTGTTTTTGTACCCCGAGCATATCTAGATGGTCTAAGTTTTTGTTTTGTTATGTGGCTAGCTTGTAGCCATTTGTTGGTTTTCGTTTCTGTTCACATTGTAAATCTTGGGTATGCCCATTATATTCTTTGTATCATTTTCTTTTAATACATAAGTCAGCTTACCAAAAAAAAACAATAAATTATATTCAATAAATTAAAAAAAATATATAGACTAACAATTAAAATCAATGAAAATAATTAAACACAAATCATGCAATAATAGAGTAAAATTAATAATTATTCTAACATATTCAATTACTAATTCTAAGTTAAATTCAACTTTAACAACAAATATTCAACAAATTAACTAATATGTTATTATGACAACAAAACAATAAAAAATATTCAAAAAATTCAAAAAAAAAAAACCTACATCAAGAAAAGGAACGAAATATACATACCTTAATAATGTGACAAATTCAAAACTTTATCTACATTACAAAAAAAAACACCAAAACACCAAAATAACAAAAATAAAAACAACTAAAAATAAATTAAAAGTAAATAAAATAAATTGTAAAAAAACACATACCTTTTAATATGAGGAAGATTCACAACACTAAATCTTGCTAGAGATTGAAGGTGAAATTCTTGAAGGATTGAGGGCAAAAAAATCAAAAATGTGAGGTGCAAAACGGAGGAGAAGAGAAGAGAAGCGGCGCGGGGAGAAGAAGAAAATATGAGGCGAAGCGGCGGGGGCTGGAACTTATAGGGCAGTTTTACCGACGGACTTAATATCCGTCGGTAACAAGTCAAAAATTTGTCGGTAACAGGTCAAACATCCGTCGGTAATTTTTGAATTTCGCACCGAATTTTTAAAAGCCCTCCATATTTTTCGACATCCGTCGGTAATATGACAAGTTTAGAGGCGCATTAATTCACACACTTTGGAAATCGCGCGGTCCGTCAGTATTTCTGTCGGTAATATGTGTGACCGACAAATTACCGATGGAAATATTCCGTCAGTATTAGCGTCGAAAAATCTGTCAGTATGCCCGTTGGTGATTGTGGTATTTTGTTGTAAATATTTTCGAACTCTTTGTGAGATACCGACGGACTATAATCCGTCGGTATGCCCGTCGATGATTGTGGCATTTTGTTGTAAATGTTTTTTAACTCTCTGTGAGATGCCGACGGACTAGAATCCGTCGGTGTATGTGTTGGTTAATCCGTCAGAAATGTCGTCGGTGTTGGTGACATTTCGCGTAATTAATTTTGAACTCTCTATGAGATACCGACGGATGGTTATCCATCGGTATGGACGTCGGTAAGTTTGCATTATGCAGGAAAGGTTGTCTTTGTATTGCCTGTTTACCTTCCTGCAATAACTTAACTGATAAACTGTCCATCACATAAAACAATAACCACATTGCTTAAACAGTAAATATTTTGTTTTACAAAATACATCATCCATAATCTAAATTACATGAGACAATGTTTTTACATAGGGCTTCATTTTCATAATTAGTCGGAATTTTCTTCTTCTTCCTTATCAATTGAATTGTCATCATCTTCATCGCAATCTTCAATATGGATATCATCTTCTTCATCGACATTTGCTTGTCCGCTAGAGTTGAGAACGTTCAACTCCTCTCCGTCAATATCAACAAGACTATCATCGAGAACTCGAAAATTTGAATTTTCTTCCAATTCAATCGAAGGAGCAACTCGATATTGATGCGGACCAGCCCAGAAACACCAGCAAGGACCCATTACATGTTCCAAATGGACCGATGACACGGTCCAAGACAAAGACATTGAAAGACGCATTGAATGCATTGGTTTTGAAGGTTTCCACCAAGTCAGAATTGGAGTATCAAGAGGAAATCCTAGTACATCTTATCCATGTGCAAGAGGGGTCCAATACAACCTTATTTGGGCCATGAGATAAGAGCTTTATTTTATTTTGTTAGCTACAGCCCAAGGCTTGTTTGGGCTTAATTCATACTTTGTTTTAAGCTAGGATCCAAGGCTTGTTTGGATTAAGTTATGGGCTTTTTATTTTAGGGTTTTGGGCCAGTTTTGAGTGGACCTCATATAAGTCCACATAAAGGGTCCATTAGGGTTAACTTTTCAAGAACTATTTAAACTCATGTTAGGCCAAAATTTCGGCAGCTTTGATGAATATTACTATGAATTTTTCAGTTTTAACGTGTGAGAGTGATTCTTGTATTCTTCAGTTCTTGAACGAACTGAATCTGACTTATCGAAGATTAACTGGCTTCGTGGCGTCATTCTACTCATTCCAATAGTGTTGGTGCCTTGGGGCAGGTTTCCATTGTGTCGCACTCCTATCAGACCTATTTCGGCTTTCCGGGATCAGATCTCAATCTTGATTGTGGGTTGCGTGACCACGTGATCACGAGGTTCGCATCAGTTGGTATCAGAGCTAGGCTCCGAAACAAGGTCATATCTCTGTTATTTTCGTTTTTTTTTAGTGTCCCTTAAGTTTTTCAGTGTTTGCATCCATCTTCTTGTTCTTCGTGTCTGTGTCATCTAAGCAAAAAAAAAAAAAAAAGTTTATATTTCATCTTGTTACTGTCTCTGTTTTATTAACATTTGCTTCTGTTTTATTTCGTGTCTTCGTTTCGTCCACAATTCGTACGAATTTGCATTGCTACTCGCAAAATCGTAATCCTAGTTTTGTTTTGCTTTGTTTTCAGTATATTTATTGATTCTTGAGTCTGAAAATTATATTTAGAGTGCGCTGCGAAGGCTATTGACTTTGATTTGTTGATTTCAGTTCCTAAAGAACCAAAAGAAAGCAAGTTGTGAGGTAAAAGGCGTAGAGAGCTTAATAGAGTGAAAAGCCTTAATTTTTATTTTGTGTGATACACGAGAGGTGTGAGGATATATTTTGTGCTACTAACCAAATTTTGCAGATTCAAAGAATGTCTGAAAACAACGAATCAGCGACACAAAACGTTGACATAGCTTTCCAATTGCGATCCATAGGCCAGCAACTTGAGCTGTTGTCTAGGACGTACAAGGATCTGAAAGATGAGGTGAATTCGATTAAGCAACAGAATAGTGGGGCTGATCACCGGGGAAATACGGTCCGTATGGCCGCACGGAATGTTAGATCTGATTTTGAAGAGTTTGTTGATGAAAACGCAGATGGAGGTGAAGATGACTTTGAGTTTGCATCAGCTGGCCATGGAATCAGGTCTGGACCGAACAGGGCTAGGAGGAAT
Source organism: Populus alba x Populus glandulosa (assembly GCA_033617975.1). Lineage (NCBI taxonomy): Eukaryota > Viridiplantae > Streptophyta > Magnoliopsida > Malpighiales > Salicaceae > Populus > Populus alba x Populus glandulosa. The sequence goes on along the minus strand of CM066155.1, from coordinate 8,159,830 downwards.
GTGAATTTTCGTAGCATGGGCACTTATGAAGACATGGATGGGGACTTAGACACCATTAAACTGAAAATTCCTAGCTTTCAAGGTAAAAACGATCCTGAGGCTTATTTGGAGTGGGAGAAAAAGGTGGATTGGATTTTTGATTGCCATAGCTATTCTGAACAAAAAAAGGTGAAATTGGTGATAATTGAGTTTATGGAGTATGCATTAATTTGGTGGGATCAGATTGTGATCAGTAGGAGGAGGAATGGCGAGCGACCCGTTCAAACTTGGGGGGAGATGAAAGTCTTAATGAGGAGACGATTTGTGCCAAACCACTATTACAGAGACTTATATCTGAAGCTCCAAGGTCTGAATCAAGGTTATAAGACAGTAGATGAATATCACAAAGAGATGGAGATAGCAATGATTCGGGCTAATGTTGTTGAGGATAGAGAAGCCACCATGGCTAGATTCCTTAATGGGTTGAATCGGGATATTGCTAATGTGGTTGAGCTACAACACTATGTGGAGCTAGAGGATGTGGTTCATATGGCGACAAAGGTGGAGAGACAACTTAGGAAAGGGCATGCTCGGTCAGCGTTTAATTCGGGTTCGTCATCATCTTGGAAGCCGAATCTAAAGAGAGAGGGTACTGTCCGGTCAAGATCCTTTGGTGCTTCTAGAACTGAACCACCAAAGGCTAAAGTTGATGTCCCTACTGATGCCAAAGGTCAATCTGAAACTCAACCTAAACGTACTCGTGATGTTAAATGTTTCAGGTGTCAAGGACATGGACATTATGCTTCAGAGTGTCCAAACAAGAGAATCATGATGATTAGAGATAATGGTGATGTGGAATCTGAAAGTGACAGTTCTGATTGTGAAGGCATGCCACCATTGGAGGATAGTGATGGGGATGAGTTAGCATTACCGGTTGAGGAGTCCTTGGTTATAAGGCGAACACTTCAGGTTCAGGTCAAAGAAGATGATACTAATGAACAAAGGGAGAACATCTTCCATACGCGTTGTTACGTACAAAGAAAGGTGTGTGGTTTAATTATAGATAGTGGAAGCTGTGTTAATGTTTGCAGTGCCACCCTTGTTAAACTGAATTTGTGTACTGCTAAGCATGCTAAACCATATAGATTGCAATGGCTGAATGATAGTGGCGAAGTGAAAGTGACTAAACAGGTTGTGGTTCCATTTTCGATTGGGAAATATGTTGATGAAGTTCTGTGCGACGTGGTACCAATGCAAGCAAGTCACATCTTGTTGGGGAGACCATGGCAATATGATAGGAAGGCAATTCATGATGGGGTTAAAAATAGGTATACCATTGTAAAAGATGGTAAAACCATCACTCTTGTACCTCTTACACCCAAACAGGTGTATGATGATCAAATAAAGCTAAAAAGTGAGCATGAGGCGATGGGGAGAGAAAATCAAGGTGAGGAACAAGGGGAGAGAAGACCATCAGATTCGGCTAGAACCCAAATCACTACAACCCATTCGGCCACCCATCCAAACACAAGCAAATATTCAGCCAACACTCCAAACAAATCAAACCATTCGACCAGAACTCAAAAAAACCCAAATCTGGCCGAGAGTGGAGGTAAGACAAGAGGAGTGAAGAAAGTCAGCAAGTGTGATGAGAATTGTGTGGAAAAACTAAAGAAACAACCCAATTTTTATGCTAGAGAGGGTGAGGTCAGATCTGCATTTTTCACTAACAAGCCAATGATCTTACTTGTGTACAAAGAGGCTTACTTTAATACTAATGATCTTGATCATATTGTGCCTAGTGTTGCTATTTCTTTGTTGCAGGGATTTGATGATGTGTTCCCCGACGATACTCCTAGCGGATTACCACCATTGAGGGGGATAGAGCATCAGATTTATTTCGTACCCGGAGCTTCAATTCCTAACCGACCAGCTTATAGAAGCAATCCCGAGGAGACGAAGGAGCTTCAAAGGCAAGTTGATGAGCTGATGGAAAAGGGCTACATTCGTGAGAGTATGAGCCCGTGTGCTGTACCCGTGTTACTTGTGCCAAAGAAGGATGGAACATGGAGGATGTGTGTTGATTGCCGAGCCATCAACAACATAACGGTAAAGTATAGACATCCCATTCCTAGGCTTGATGACATGTTAGATGAGTTACATGGATCCTGTATCTTCTCTAAAATTGACTTGAAAAGTGGGTACCATCAAATTAGGATGAAAGAAGGTGATGAGTGGAAAACAGCATTTAAGACTAAGCATGGTTTGTATGAATGGTTAGTAATGCCGTTTGGACTTACAAATGCACCTAGTACGTTTATGCGTTTAATGAATCATGTGTTGCGTGCATTCATAGGTAAGTTTGTGGTTGTGTATTTTGATGATATTTTGATATATAGCAAGAACTTAACTGAGCATCTTGATCATTTGCGTAATGTACTTAGTGTGTTGCGTAGTGAGAAATTGTATGCTAATCTTAAAAAGTGTGCCTTTTGCATGGAGAAAATTTTGTTTCTTGGCTACGTTGTAACTGCACAGGGCATCGAGATGGATGAGGAGAAAGTTAAGGCCATCCGGGATTGGCCTACACCCAAATCGGTAAGTGAGGTAAGGAGTTTTCATGGGTTAGCTAGTTTTTACAGGCGTTTTGTGAAAGATTTCAGCACCATAGCTGCGCCCTTGAATGAAGTTGTTAAAAAGTCGGTTAGGTTTAGATGGGGGGAGGAACAAGAGTTGGCTTTTGTTTTTTTGAAAGACAAATTATGTTCTGCACCTGTTTTGGCTTTACCTGACTTTACGAAAGCATTTGAAATAGAATGTGATGCGTCTGGAATAGGAATAGGTGCTGTTTTGATGCAGGATCGGAGACCTATTGCGTATTTCAGTGAGAAGTTAAGTGGAGCAACCTTGAACTATCCAACTTACGACAAAGAACTCTATGCATTGGTAAGAGCACTTGAGACATGGCAGCATTACTTGTGGCCAAAAGAGTTCGTAATCCATTCGGATCATGAGTCCTTGAAACATCTGAAAGGACAAGGTAAGTTGAATAGGAGGCATGCAAAATGGGTTGAATTCATTGAAACTTTCCCTTACGTAATCAAGTATAAGCAAGGGAAAGAGAACATCGTAGCTGATGCACTCTCGCGCAGGTATGTTCTTTTACACACCATGAATACTAGATTGTTAGGTTTTGAATATGTGAAGGAATTGTATGATAATGACTCTGACTTTGCTGAGATTTATAATGCATGTGGACATTCGGCTTTCGGTAAGTTTTATTTGATGGATGGTTATTTGTTCAAAGAGAATAGATTGTGTGTTCCTGCTAGTTCTTTGCGTGAATTGCTTGTTCGTGAAGCACATGGGGGTGGTTTAATGGGTCACTTTGGGGTTGCGAAAACCTTGGATGTATTGCATGAGCATTTCTATTGGCCAAAGATGAAAAGAGATGTGCAACGAATTTGTGAACAGTGCATTGCTTGTAGAAAGGCAAAATCTAGAGTACAACCGCATGGACTATATACACCACTACCTGTGCCTACTGAACCTTGGGTAGATATCTCTATGGACTTTGTTTTAGGTTTACCTAGGTCAAAGAAAGGTAGAGACTCTATCTTTGTTGTGGTTGATAGGTTTTCTAAAATGGCGCATTTCATTGCATTCCATAAAACAGATGATGCATCTCATATCGCAGACTTGTTCTTTAGAGAGATTGTACGTTTGCATGGCATTCCTAAAAGTATAGTGTCGGATCGTGATGTTAAGTTCCTTAGTTACTTTTGGAAGACCTTATGGGGAAAGTTGGGAACTAAACTATTATTTTCAACAACATGCCATCCTCAAACAGATGGACAAACTGAGGTAGTGAATAGAACATTATCCCAACTTTTACGTGCTGTAATTCAAAAGAATTTGAAAAGTTGGGAAGAATGTTTGCCTTTTGTTGAGTTTGCTTATAATAGAACTGTGCATTCAACTACTACTTTTTCTCCTTTTGAAATTGTTTATGGTTTTAATCCACTAACTCCTATGGACTTAATTCCTTTACCTTGTGAAGAAAGGGTAAGTTTAGATGGTGAAAAGAAGGCAAAGATGGTGAGAGAACTCCATGAGGGAGTTCGACTACAAATAGAGAAAAAGAACAGACTTTACGCTTCTAAAGCAAACAAGGGACGTAAACTGGTTGTTTTCCAACCCGGTGATTGGGTATGGGTGCACATGCGTAAGGAACGATTTCCTAACCAAAGGAAATCAAAATTACAGCCTCGTGGTGATGGTCCTTTTCAGGTTTTAGAGAGAATCAATGACAACGCATACAAAATTGACCTTCCAGGTGAGTATAGTGTTAGTGCTACCTTTAATGTTGCTGATCTTACTTTGTTTGACATAGATTTTGATTCGAGGTCGAATCCTTTCGAAGGGAGAGGGGATGATGCGGACCAGCCCAGAAACACCAGCAAGGACCCATTACATGTTCCAAATGGACCGATGACACGGTCCAAGACAAAGACATTGAAAGACGCATTGAATGCATTGGTTTTGAAGGTTTCCACCAAGTCAGAATTGGAATATCAAGAGGAAATCCTAGTACATCTTATCCATGTGCAAGAGGGGTCCAATACAACCTTATTTGGGCCATGAGATAAGAGCTTTATTTTATTTTGTTAGCTACAGCCCAAGGCTTGTTTGGGCTTAATTCATACTTTGTTTTAAGCTAGGATCCAAGGCTTGTTTGGATTAAGTTATGGGCCTTTTATTTTAGGGTTTTGGGCCAGTTTTGAGTGGACCTCATATAAGTCCACATAAAGGGTCCATTAGGGTTAACTTTTCAAGAACTATTTAAACTCATGTTAGGCCAAAATTTCGGCAGCTTTGATGAATATTACTCTGAATTTTTCAGTTTTAACGTGTGAGAGTGATTCTTGCATTCTTCAGTTCTTGAACGAACTGAATCTGACTTATCGAAGATTAACTGGCTTCGTGGCGTCATTCTACTCATTCCAATAGTGTTGGTGCCTTGGGGCAGGTTTCCATTGTGTCGCACTCCTATCAGACCTATTTCGGCTTTCCGGGATTAGATCTCAATCTTGATTGTGGGTTGCGTGACCACGTGATCACGAGGTTCGCATCAGATATGGTTCAACCAACTCACGAACTTGAAATACTTCATCTTGCACACTTGTGTCTTCGTTCTCATCCTGAACAACCTCGACACTACCCCGTGGTTTCGTTTTTAAAACGGACAACCAATCAACTATTGATCGATCCTTTCTAAATGAAGGGGTGTATGTGTAATAAACTTGTTGACATTGCTTTGCGAAAACAAAGACATCGTTTATGTTGCGGAGTCTAGCTTTTGAGTTGATTTCGACCAGACCATGGTGCGGATCAACTCTGATTCCTCTATCCGTCGTGTCATACCAATAGCATTTGAATAAAAACACTTTATTTTGCTCGCTATGATATTGCAGTTCGACGACCTCTTCTAATCTACCATAGTAGTCAACTTCTAACTAGCTACTTGTGGATCCCTTAACACAAACACCGCAGTTGTATGTCTTTCTTCCTTGACCGTATTCTTCAATATGGAAAACATATCCATTGACAAAATACCCGTTGTAGCACTTAACTTTTCTTTCAGGGCTGAGGCTTAGTGAAGACAATGACTTAGGCGCACTCCTTCCCATTTGATAAACCTTGTAAATATATGTAATTAAATGTACATCAATAAACGGTAAATGAACGAGAATATCGTAATGACATGCATACGTTAGAATGAGTTTGTGATAGTGCTTACATGTGTTCTGAACCATGTGGCAAATTGTTCATCTTGTAATTGAAAGATCTGGGATTCGGTCAGCTGCGAGTTATTGGAGAGCAAATATTGTCGATGTTGCCTGCAAGTGATAATGAGTGCATGATATTACAATATATAATTAACAGTATATTACTGACAAAGTTTAATTAGTATTACACATATATAGACTTACTGAATAAATGGTCTCAGCTCATCACAGTTAAATAGAACATAGTTGTGTGCTTGTTTGAATTCTATTTCCGACAAATATCTTCCTCTTACATCATTTTTAGGTGTGGGTCGTCCAGTATTGGAGAATATTGACAAGTTCCCACTGGAAGGCACTTCACCGCCATCGTCATGCCGTGGAAAGCGATTGATTCTTGTTCTTAGATGAGGTTCGAAATAGTACGAGATAAATGTTGATATCTCTTCAACAATATAGGCCTCAGATATCGAAGCCTCAACATGCGCCTTGTTCTTAACCTTTTTTTTTAGATTAAACAAGTACCTGCATTGAAGTACAATTCAAGCATTTTCAATTAAGAAAAACATAGAAAATACTTTAAGATATGAATTCCATTACAACTGTAATATCTCACCGTTCGAATGGGTACATCCATCTATACTGGACCGGTCCTCCAGCTTTTGCCTCGAACGGTAGATGTATAGGGAGATGCTCTATTAAGTCAAAAAATGGAGGGAATATCATCTCAAGTTTGCATAGTGTCTCGATGATATTCGTTTGAAGTCTCTCAATGTGCTCAACATTCATCTTGCTAGAGCATATATCTTTGAAGAAATGACTGATCTCCGTTAGTGCATCCCATATTTCCTTTGGCAACAAATCATGAAAAGCTAATGGGATGAGTGTTTGCATAAACACGTGGCAGTCATGACTCTTCATTCCATAAAATCTGCAGTCCTCTATGTTAACAAGCCTTGATATGTTCGATGGATGTCCATCTGGGAAACACAGACTCTTAAGCCATTTGTAGACTAGCAGTTGTGCGTTTTTCTCTAACACGAAGCTTGCCCTTGGTTTTGCAACCCGTGACTCCTCATAAACCAACTCCATATTTTTACGGTTACAGTATAAAGCTATATCCAATCTAGCCTTCATGTTGTCCTTTATCTTCCCCTTCACATCCATGACGGTGTTGAAAATATTCTCAAACACGTTTTTTTCGATGTGCATGACGTCAAGGTTATGGCGGAGAAGATTGGTCTTCCAATACGGAAGCTCCCAAAAGATACTTCGCTTTACCCAATTATGTGTCTAACCAAAACCAGGAAACTTTTGCTTACCTGATTGAAGGCCAAACACAATGTCACCGTACTCTGATACAACATGATGCAATTCTTCACCAGAAAGACGCGGGGATGCAACATCTTTTTCAACTCTGCCAATAAAGAAATCTTTTCTATTCTTTCTGAACCTGTGATTAAGTGGCAAGAAGCGACGGTGACAGTCAAAAAAAGAAGCTTTATCTCCGTTTGCTAACGTGAATGCCTTGTTGTTTTTCGTGCAGTATGGACATGCGAGTTTCCCATGCGTGCTCCAACCAGAAAGCATTCCATAAGCTGGAAAATCACTGATAGTCCACATCAAAGCCGCCCTCATAAGGAAATTTTGTTTCCTTGATATATCATAAGTTAGAGATCCAGAGGACCACAACTGCGCCAGCTCATCTATCAACGGTCGAAGACAAACATCTATATTCCGCCCCGGGCTGCTTGGACCGGGTATGACAGTAGATAGAAACATGAACTCCGGCCTCATACACATTCCTGGTGGCAAGTTATAAACTATGAGAATGACCGGCCAACAAGAATAGGGAGCAGCAAATGACCCAAATGGGTTGAACCCGTCTGTACACAACCCAAGTCGAACATTCCTTGATTCAGCAGAAAAGTCAGGATGAACACTGTTAAAGCGTTTCCACGCTTCGCCGTCAGAAGGATGCACCATCACACCATCAACGACATCAGGTGTTTGGTGCCATGTCATGTGCTCAGCAGTTCTTGGTGACATAAATAACCTCTGCAGTCTAGGTGTGATCGGGAAATATCTAAGGTTTTTATATGCCACTAGAGTCTTCCCCCTGCCAGTTCTGGGTTTGTAACGGGAATGCCCGCATGTCATGCACTCGGTCATCTCAGCATTTTCAAGGTAGTATAACATGCAGAAGGTATAGCACATGTCAATTTTCTAGTATCCTAAATCGAGGGGTTTCATCATGGACTTCGCAGCATAGAAGTTCTCTTTGAGCCTGTTCTCTTCAGGTAAAATGCTTCTTGCCCAATCAATAATTTTGTCATACCCGGCCTCACTCAACCCGTGATCTGACTTGATGGTGAACACCTGTGCCACGACCGATAATTTACTGTGGTTTGTGCAGCCATCCCATAATGGTTCGTCAGAATCTTTCAACAAATCAAAAAACCTAGCTGCCTCTGCATTAGGTTCTTCTTCTACGATTGGACATTGATTGACATTATCTTGATTCATTCTCATTGCATCCATAACCATGTTTCTGTAAGGATTAGTGTTGTCATTTGCCACTTCATGCACGTTGCTAGCACTAGAAGTTGACCCAACCACCGTTTCTCCCATTCTCCTATTACTAACAAATACCTCTCCATGTGCATACCAACACTCGTAATCCTCCACAAACCCTTTGTGTAGAAGATGCATCATTACAACATATGGATGCAGATACTTTTTATTTTGACACTTCCTGCATGGACACCTAATATCGCCTCCAGTAAAATTTCTGAGAATAGATGTTGCGAAATTAATAAAACCTTGAACCCCGTTACAATAATCCATCCTCCGCAATCCTTGGGGTGAATCTAGATACATCCATGAACGATCATCCATGACTTCTATCGAACCTCTATAAAAAGGACCCATTAAGCAAGCTCTTAATTATTTCAAAACATAACATGTAATTCGGTAATTCTACAAATTAAGTTTTAACAATTTACAAACAAATACAATCTTACAAAATCTAAAACAAACCATAACAAGTATAAAATTATACATTCATATACTACAAGTTTGTTTGAGAAATAACAATAAAACATGTACATCTACTAAAAAAAAATACATATACTAAAAAAACAATAAAATTGACATTTAAATGTTAAAATTTTAAAAGATAGAATTACTTACAAAAAATGATAAAATCCATCGGTAAATCAGAACACGGATGCTGTGACCACAAAACTTCAAGAAATACAACTTGTTGTGCTGAGATGAGGAAGATTTTTGTTTTGGGGCGAGGGGGGGCTGGTTATTTGCAGATAGGGAGGGTTAGGATTAGGAAGAAGAAGGAGAAATGGGGGAGGAGAGTGTCGGCAGAGTGGCCATATATTCACTTTTTCCGACGGCCTTACCGACGGTTTTATTCTGTCGGTGAATACGTCGGCGAAACCGTCGGTAATTCTGACGGGCAATCGACACATCATCGCACGGACCTGCTATTCAAATCCCTCGGTGATTCCGTCGGTATTTTTAACGGTGCACCGGTCACGTCACTGGTACGGATCTAGCATTTCAAATCCGTCGGTGATTCCGTCGGTATTATTGACGGTGAACAGGTCCCATCACGCGTACGGCTCTTCGGTTTTCATTCCGTCGGTGATTCCGTCGGAAAAATCACCCGCCAAAACCTCCGCGCCACCTACCCGCCCTTTTTTCATTAATTCTAAATTTTCTGTCGGTAATTACCGACCAAATTACCGACGAAAATAGTCTGTCGGTGATGTCGACTGAAAAATACCGACAAAAAAAATTTCGTCGGTGAGTCCGTTGATATTTAGTGAATTTCTGGTAGTGAATGACACCACGAAGCCAGTTAATCTTCTATAAGTCAGATTCAATTCGTTCAAGAACTGAAGAATGCAAGAACCACTCTCACACATTAAAACTGAAAAATCCAAAAGTAATAATCATCAAAGCTACTGAAATTTTGGTTTACATGAGTTTAAATAATTCTTGCAAAGTTAACCCTAATGAACCCCTTATGTGAACTTATATGAGATCCACTCAAAACTGACCAAAAACCTTAAACGAAAAAGCCCATAACTTAATACAAACAAGCCTTGGATCCTAACTCAAAACAAAGAATTAATTAAACCCAAACAAGCCTTGGGCTGTTGCTAACAAAATAAAATAAAGCCCCTAATATTAAATCCATGTTCTGCCTTGAAGTAAAATATTACAGCACTGATTCAAGGCTTATTTATTGCATTCCATGCAACACCTTCATCCTACACTTATCAACTGAACCACTTGCGTCCAGACTTTTGAACGATAACCACAATGACTCTCTTTCATCTTTCATTATTTTGGCATTGTACCTCTTTTTCCTATGAAGCTTGAAGATCATAGAATAATCTTCTACACTTCTCAACTTCTCGTTCTAAAACCCCTAAACCATGGCTTAGTTTTTCGCATCGTTAATCTACAATCCTCCTCTGTTCCCTCTTCATTGGTGAATACATGACACATATAGGAAAAAAAAAACAAGAAGATGATGACAAGAATAGAGTTTATAACATGAAGAACATTTGATTTATATTCGAGAATACAAATCTGACTTTTTTTGGACCAGAACTTATCGAGAGAAAAAAACAAACAAATGCAAAAGTGATGAAAATGATTCAAACAACAGCCAAATATCAAAATATGATGATAGTATAATGGCAGGAATGAAATCAACAGAAACAAAATAAAATTTGAAAGATAACACCAAACAGACACGTTATGACAAAACAAGACCCAATTCGGGAACCTAAAGAAACCGATATCCAAATGACCTCAAATTTAATATATAGTATTCTGATGCCAAACAAAAAACAACTCAAACTTTATAGGGCATTATATTATGTCTAGGTACCAAAACCCTTTATATGATCAGTTTGCGACAAAATAGAACCTCCAATTAAAACCTCCAGAAGCCGATATCAAAATATGACAAAATTTATTACGTAGTGTGATCTCATACTCAATACACAGAATATGAAGTTTCAATATATTCTAAGGTTGTTTTCTTATGGTTCCCTAAGAGTAGTGTTTCTACGGCAGAATTGAACCTCGAATTAAAACCTCAAGCAAACAATAACAGAATAAGCCCAAATTTGACATATGATATGATCTCACCCCCAATAGATTGAATATGAAGTCTAAATTGATTCCGAGGTGGTTTTCTTATAGTTCACCAAGAGTTGTGTTTCTGCAGCAAAAATTGAATGATCCTTTAAATTTCAACCAATCCCTCTTTCCTTCTTTCTTTTTTTTTCTTTTAAATATACTGATATGATTAGAGACAGTAACAAGATGAAATTTAAACTTATTTTTTCCTTAGATGATGCAGACACGAAGAACAAGAAGATGGATGCAAACACTGAAAAACTTAAAGGAACACTAAAAAAAAATAACAGAATGATATGACCTTGTTTCTGAGCCTAGCTATGATACCAACTGATTCGAATCTCGTGATCACGTGGTCACGCAACCCACAATCAAGATTGAGATATGATCCCGGAAAGCCGAAATAGGTCTGATAGGAGTGTGACACAATGGAATCCTGTCCCAAGGCACCAACACTATTGGAATGAGTAGAATGACGCCACGAAGCCAGTTAATCTTTGATAAGTCAGATTCAATTTGTTCAAGAACTGAAAGAATGCAAGAACCACTCTCACACGTTAAAACTGAAAAATTCAGAAGTAATAATCATCAAAACCGAAATTTTTAGCTTACATGAGTTTAAATAGTTCTTGAAAAATTAACCCTAATGGACCCATTATGTGGACTTATATGAGGTCCACTCAAAACTGACGCAAAACCCTAAACTTAAAAGCCAATAACATGATCCAAAAAAGCCTCGGATCCTAGCGCAAAACAAAGTTTTAATTAAGCCGAAACATGAAAAAAAATAATAAAAATAACTAATTTGTCATTAAATACCACTAACCCTTCTTTCCTTGTGTAGTAGAATGAATAAGGAATCTTTATAAGAAAAGGATTCTGAAACATTAATGAATCCTTGTCACTTGTAGATTATACTGCAACTCATTAAAGATCCTTGTGAAACTAGAAAATTCCCAAAACCAGCGGCCACATCCTTGTAGGAAGAGAATCCTAACCAAATAGGAAGTAAATAACAAAATTTGTACAACCTCTGTTGACCAATATTAGCCCGATCCAACAGTCGGATTAAGAATTATGACTGTTGCCATAAACCTAGACTATTGCACTTTTTATGCAAAAATCTGAATCTGACCTTACTTGGGTCATATCACAAGGCTCAAACCGTATCAAGGTACTAGTTATCTTTGTGTCACACTCCTATCAAACCTGATTTACCTGGCTTTCCAGGAATGTTGTCTTTGCGTGTGGGTTATGTGATCACAAGGTTCGCATCAACATGGATTTAATTTTAGGGGCTTTATTTTATTTTGTTACCTATAACCCAAAGCTTGTTTAGGCTTAATTAATACTTTGTTTTCGGCTAAGATCCAAGGCTTGTTTGGATCAGGTTATGGGCTCTTTAGTTTAAGGTTTTTGAGTCCGTTTTGAGTGGACCTCATATAAGTCCACATAAGGGATCCATTATTGTTAATTTTTCAAAAATTATTTAAACTCATGTAACCTAAATTTTGGCAGCCGTTGATGGATATTACTTCTAGATTTTTTAGTTTTAACGTGTAAGAGTGATTATTACATTCTTCAGTTCTTAAACCAATTAAATCTAACTTATGGAAGATTAACTGGCTTTGTGATGTCATTCTACTTTATTCCACTAGTGTTTGTGCCTCGGAGCAGGTTTTGATTAAGTTACACTCCTATCAGACCTTGAGGTTCTACTTATCTAAATAATCCTTAGATCTTAGCTAAAAAAAAAGTATTAATTAAGCTCAAACAATCCTTGAGCTGACAACTAATGCCTAATGCTTCTTGTTGATGCTCCAAAGGATCCCCAAGTTCATTCTTGAATGAAACTTGCACAACCACCCTCTCAATGCCTTCTCTTTAGACCTTGTGATTGGCCTATTTAGAAAATGTAATGGGTCCTTGGTGTTCATGGGATGATCCACATCAACTAGGAGTATTTCAAATTAAACACAAACTAATTTTTTAATAAAATCTAGTTCCTATAAATCATGATCATCTTCAGGCTATTTACAGATGTTAAATACTTTCATTTCTACTATCATGTTTGTTACGATGTTGTGGTCATATAAATTAATTACCCTAGCTTAAATAAAAAAAAAGTATAAAGCAAGCAAAAGTCAAACACATGAGGAAGGTTTAGTTCAGATTTTTATGTTATACGAAGCAATTGGGGGGAATTTTGAGATTATCTAGGCTATATAGTAGAATAAAACAATCAGGCTAAATTAAATAAATCAGAAAACTATCAAGAGAACACACCTTGGTTTCAAGTAGACGACCACTTACAAAAATTAGAAGTGATCATTAAAACGATGCATCAATTTATACTATGAATATTTATCTTTTCTTAACATTGGTTAGTTAACAGATCCGTTGTATAACTAACCCTAAAAATCAAACAACCACAATGTCCGCACTAGTAATTTGATTCAATTGAAGCCTTAAGAACTAGATAAATTGATTAATATAGACAACATAACTGTCTGCAGTCCATGTTTGATTTGATCGAATGTTTTCCCTAAGATTAATAACCTCAATCTGCCACTACTAGTAATCTCAATTGCTTCACTAGTTTATATACCACAGCTCTGGTGTTGATAACAAAGTTATCAATAGATAATCTCATATGGGTTCTAAATAGGTAGGCTGATAATTCTTTGGGTCAAGAATCCAATAAAATTGAGTTTGCATCAAATGGGCTTCTCTAGCTAAAGATATTCAAGTCAGAATGGTCGAAGGTCAACACTGGCAGAATGCAATATTTGTCTTTAAAGGCTGTAACTTCCATGCTCTTTCAATTTTTATTTTTAGTGCCATATATGTATAGAAAGGTATGGATGTTAGATTTCTAATGCCACTGGAATCACTTCATTTCAACCTCTAGAGCTCAACCTCTACATAAAACATCAATTGGAGGTCAAATCAACCAATTATCTCCAATTTACTTTCTTTTGAATCTTTCATCTAAAAGTGCCTTTAAAACATAAAACAAAGAATATCATGGTTTCCAAAGGATAACTTCATCTTGCAAGAAATGGATGTCCTAAAATAACAGGAATTGAATTATATGCTTCAACAGGTTGTGTATCTAAAACATTAAAATCCATAGAATAAATGAATTTATCAACTTGTTCTAACACATCTTTTAACTAATCCTCTAGATACTTTTAGAGATATATCAGAAAGTAAAAGAGATATAGAAGTTGATTTTAACTCAACTAGATTGAAACTTTGAAAATCTTAATATGTAAATAAATTCACACTAGCTCTAAGATCAATTAAATTTTTTTAGTTTTATGTTCTCTAATAAGACATGAAATTGTAGGACAACTAGGGTCTTTATATTTCAAAGGATTATTGTTTTGAAGAATGATGCTTACTTTTTCAGCTTTCTTTTTCACATTTGATTTTTTTTCACAGTGCACAATTCTTTTTTTAAAAATTTGCATAAGAAAAGAGTATTTGTTTAATAACATCCAACAAAGGTATATTGATCTTTACCTATTTGAAAATTTTAAAGATTTTAGAATTGTAATGCACTTTTCTTTGATTATTCATGGCATGAGGAAATAGAAGGGCTGTTGGAGAATCAATCTTTTCTTTGTAATATTTAGGTTCAACTTCTTTCTTACTCTCAAGAATTGATTCATCATCTGATGCGAACCTCGTGATCACGTGGTCACGCAACCCACAATCAAGATTGAGATCTGATCCCGGAAAGCCGAAAAAGGTCTGATAGGAGTGCGACACAATGGAAACCTGCCCCAAGGCACCAACACTATTGGAATGAGTAGAATAACGCCACGAAACCAGTTAATCTTCGATAAGTCAGATTCAGTTCGTTCTTTTTTTTTGGTAAGTTGACTTATGTATTAAAAGAAAATGATACAAAGAATATAATGGGCATACCCAAGATTTACAATGTGGACAGAAACGAAAACCAACAAATGGCTACAGGCTAGCCACATAACAAAACAAAAACTTAAACCAACTAGATATTCTAAGGGTACAAAAACAACCAGGTAAACATCAAATTAAGAGTTCATGTTATTGACCCTCCAAAGTCTTTGGATCCTTATGTTTTCATCTGTTTGTTGAACATTCCTCATCAAAACAAGCTTATCGCGAATGATACATTCGATTTGATCAAAAACCAAATTCGAAGCTTTGGACACATCTGCAAAAATCCTTGCGTTCCGTTCTTGCCAGATACAATACACTGTAGCTGCGAAAACCAGTTTACAAGAAACGTTGACGAAACTTTTGCCATGCCAAGAGACAGTGGCCAATCGAATCCATTCATCCAAGCTTTTTGTCATTCTTGGAATGTCGCATCTGTCACAAACATTCCACCATAATGCTTTCGTAAAGGAGCATTCAAAGAACAAGTGGTTGTGATCTTCATTATTGTGGAGATAGAGTGAGCACCTATTGGGACCATGAATACCAAACCGATGAAGTCTATCCTGCGTTGAGAGTTTCCGTTTGATAGCCACCCAAAGAAGAAATGCATGTCTTGGGACAACATTCTTGAACCACACGATGTCATGCCAATCAACCATCTGATGATGAATTCTTAGTTGTTCCCAAGCTACTTTGACCGAGAAACTCTGATTTGGCGAATCCAACCAAACAATCTCATCCTTTTGCCCCTTAGGAGTAGATGTGGAAGGAATAGCTTCTATAATGGGGTGCCAGCCAATAGCATGAGTGATAGGAATTCTCCATTCTAAGTTATTTATCAGCATGTTCACTCTCGCGTTGTGTTCCATACCTGAATCATAGATGAATCGTTCACCGTAAGTATCAACGAGCGGGCTGTGAGGATGCCAATTGTCAAACCATAGAGAGGTTGTCATTCCATCTCCGATGATGTGCTTCATCTTCGGCCATGCTAAGGATCTGAGCTTTAGAATCTTTCCCCAAGCCCAAGAGTAGCTTCTTGGCGCAGATTCAGTTCGTTCAAGAACTGAAGAATGCAAGAATCACTCTCACACATTAAAACTAAAAAATTCAGACAAATAATCATCAAAGCTGCCGAAATTTTGGCTTACATGAGTTTAAATAGTTCTTGAAAAGTTAACCCTAATGGACCCCTTATGTGGACTTATATGAGGTCCACTCAAAACTAGCCCAAAACCCTAAAATGAAAAGCCCATAACCAGATCCAAACAAGCCTTGGACCCTAGCTCAAAACAAAGTTTTAATTAGGCCCAAACAAGCCTTGAGCTGTAGCTAAAAAAATAAAATAAAGCCCCTAATATTAAATCCATGTTCTGCCATAAGAAGAATAGAATGAACTAAAATAATACAGAATTGATTGAAGTCTTATTTATAGCCTTCCATGCATCCCATTAATCCTAGAAACAAAAGGAAAAGGTAACCACCATGTTGTTTCCAAGTTGTAGTAGAATTCTTTTGTTTCATTTGATGTCCTCATCTCATGGCCTAAATAAGGTTGTATTGGACCCCTCTTGCACATCGATAATGATGTGAACCTCGTGATCATGTGGTCACGCAACCCACAATCAAGATTGAGATTTGATCCTGGAAAGCCGAAATAGGTCTGATAGAAGTGTGACACAATGGAAACCTACCCCAAGGCACCAACACTGATGCGGACCAGCCCAGAAACACCAGCAAGGACCCATTACATGTTCCAAATGGACCAATGACTCGGTCCAAGATAACGACATTTAAAGACACATTGAATGCATTGGTTTTGAAGGTTTCCACCAAGTCAGAATTGGAAGGTCCATTGGAGTATCAAGAGGAGATCCTAGTACATCTTATCCATGTGCAAGAGGGGTCTAATACAACCTTATTTGGGCCATGAGATGAGGACAGCAAAGGAAACAAAAGAATCCTACTATAACTTGGAAACAACATGGTGGCTACCTTTTCCTTTTGTTTCTAGGATTAAGGGGCTACGTGGAAGGCTATAAATAAGCCTTCAATCAGTTCTATACTATTTTAGTTCATTCTCTTCTTCTTATGGCAGAACATGGATTTAATATTAGGGGCTTTATTTTATTTTGTTAGCTACAGCCCAAGGCTTGTTTGGGCTTAATTAAAACTTTGTTTTGAGCTAGGGTCCAAGGCTTGTTTGGATCAGGTTATGGGTTTATCAGTTTAGGGTTTTGGGCCAGTTTTGAGTGAACCTCATATAAGTCTACATAAGGGGTCCATTAGGGTTAACTTTTCAAGAACTATTTAAACTCATGTAGGCCAAAATTTCAGCAGCTTTGATGAATATTATTCTGAATTTTTCCAGAACATTACTGATGCGAACCTCGTGATCACATGGTCACGCAACCCACAATCAAGATTGAGATCTGATCCCGGAAAGCCGAAATAGGTCTGATATGAGTGTGACACAATGGAAACCTGCCCCAAGGCACCAACACTATTGGAATGAGTAGAATGACGCCACGAAGCCAGTTAATCTTCGATAAGTCAGATTCAGTTCGTTCAAGAACTGAAGAATGCAAGAATCACTCTCACACGTTAAAACTAAAAAATTCAGAATAATAATCATCAAAGCTGCCGAAATTTTGGCCTACATGAGTTTAAATAGTTCTTGAAAACTTAACCCTAATGGACCCTTTATGTGGACTTATATGAGGTCCACTCAAAACTGGCCCAAAACCCTAAAATAAAAAGCCCATAACTTAATCCAAATAAGCCTTGGATCCTAGCTTAAAACAAAGTATGAATTAAGCCCAAACAAGCCTTGAGCTGTAGCTAACAAAATAAAATAAAGCCCTCATCTCATGGCCCAAATAAGGTTGTATTGGACCCCTCTTGCAAGTGGATAAGATGTACTAGGATCTCATCTCGATACTCCAATGGACCTTCCAATTCTGACTTGGTGGAAACCTTCAAAATCAATGCATTCAATGCATCTTTCAATGTCTTTGTCTTGGACCGAGTCATTGGTCCATTTGGATCATGTAATGGGTCCTTGCTGGTGTTTCTGGGCTGGTCCGTGACACGACCAAAAGCTTGATGTCTTTTCCCAAGTGCAGGAGTGTCGAAGTAATAAATAGCCCGGCAAGACCGGGGTCGAACCACAGATAGGTTAATTGTATAAATTATAAATAACAAGACAACAACAACAACAACAACAATAATAACAATAATAATACTCAGTACGTGGCGTTGTTATACCTGAGAATGATCTAAAAGATCGGGTCACAGGTTTCCAGCCTATATACTGAGTTTATGAAAAGATCAAAGATATATATTATATAATATAGACATAATGTAAATAATAACAATAATAATAATAATAAAAGCAGAAGATGAAGAAATTAATGAGAACTTTGAGATGAAAGATTAACGTAAGGATTAAACAATGATAAAAACAAATGTCAAGGTTAGAGGATCCACTAATGGTACTTCAAACAAGTATAATATAAACTCTTATTACTCAATTGGAAACCACACATAAAGGAGGTTCCAATCAGATTATAAATTGTTAACATGATTACATTAATTATCTTATTCGAATAAAGCTAATACTTGTAAATGTTGGCAGGCATTCATGATTATAACTTATGTTAACAACAAATCAAGTTCCTTTCATAGCTCAGGTGTCGGTTAAACCATACAGTATGGGCTATGAAAGTGCCAAGTATTTGTTGTACCAAATATTATACAACATAAATCTAGATTAACCATTTAACAAGCAAAGTATTAAAAGTGAACAAGATAACAAATATAAAACATGTTAGTATCCAACGTTAAGGTCCATGTAAGTTTATATTATACTTATTCTTACACCATTAGTGTACCCTTTTCACCTTGACATAATTAACTTAGCTGAACATAATGAAAGAAAGAAACATAAATGAATAAGATAAGAACATAAATGAGAAAGAGGTTAACTAAGTAAAGGAAAGGAAATGAAGTGCATAAACTTGATATTAATAAAAGCAAGACATAAGCAATACAAAGAGAGAAAGCAATAGCATGATCTTGATCTGAACACCAAGATGCCTCAATACATGGTAAGTGCCTCCTTTTATAGGCCAAAATTTGGAACTATTGATTTGTTGACTAATTGATGAGTGGGTGGCCACATCTTGACTTGATAACAATCCTTATCTTCTTGTCTGGTCAAGACGTCATTGCTAACATCATAATTTGCCCAGAATCCTCAGGAATGTTCTAGGAAATTGTCTCAGCTTTCCAACAAAAAAAAGATGAGGTCATTTGGACTTCTAGAACTCAAGATATGGGCTGAACACTAAATAGTGTTTGGGCTGCAGGACAGCTTCGGACTTCTTCGTTGTTCCTTCAATTTGGACTTCAAAACGACCTTTTCAAATCTTGGGCTCCTCATGAAAGTTGTAGGCCTTTGTTTTACCTTTCCATCCATATAAAATGGACCTAAATCCGAAATCTAGAGCTCCCGATATGATCCAATTACTGAGCAATGTTCCGGTTTGGACTGCACCGACATCTCTTTTCTAAGTTTGGCCATCTCTTTGTCCTTTCACTTTAGGGTATTAGGTGTTTAAACACCCCTTCGGGCTTAATTGCTTAGGTTAGGGAGGCTACGAAACCAAACTTATCCACATTTTATTATCATCAATACTATTTTTTTTCTTTTTTTCTTTTTTTCTTCTTCTTCTTTTTTTTTTTTTTTTTTGCAAATTATATACTATCATTTTCCCTTAGTTGTTACCTTCAACAAAAGAACATAATTAATGTAATAATCCAATGTGCAACCCACAATCATATGTTAAAGTGTGTGTGTGAAAATGAAGGTTTAATAATACTTGTTAAATGAGTATAGGAGCAGAATCAAGTGATAACAATGTGAGAGTTTGTAAACCTGAATATTTCAAGAAGTATTATGATAGACCTTGGTAATGAAACTTACTAAGATGCGTCTCTAGAGTCAATAAAATTGATTCCATACTCTGCCATCCTAATAACAATTTTGTCAAATGGTTTTAATAATAGCAAAAACAGTTAGCAAGTTAGTATTTTTTTTTTAAAACTACTACCCTCTCCCCCCAACCAAAACGAGACATTGTCCTCAATGTTCGAAGGTAGAAAGATAGAGTATAGAAGACATCACCTGAAACATCGAACAATGACAAACCTGAAACACACTTAAACAAACATAAGAAGTAACAAAACAAAATAATATGCTATTAATAAAACCAAAAGACACAAGGTTTCACAGATGAAGGCTCAAATCTAATCTAAGCTTTTTACGGCTGTCCTTAGTTGACCAATCTAGGCGACTCATGCAGGGATCAATGACAGGGATGAAAGATTGTAGTTGGTCAATCAATTGTTCAGCAGTAGCAGCAGAGATTATGATTTGTCGTGCCGAAGATGTTAGAAATTCCTGTTCCACAGCTTGATCAAGGAAAGACAGCAACTTATCATAAAAACCATTAACATTTAACAAACCTATAGGTTTATGGTGAATGTGCAGTTGGGCCCAAGATGAAATATGAAAGATTTCTTCCAATGTGCCCAAACCACCTAGTAAGGCAATGAAGGCATCAGCATGGCTAAACATGGTATTCAGTCGGTCAGACATTGTTGGGACCTGTAGTTCCTCTCCAATTGTTTTTCCAATGATGTCCCTAGTTGCTAAAGCTTTGGGGACAACCCCCAAAACTTGACTGCCTCCTAAAAATGCAGCCATTGACACACCTCCCATTAACCCAAGGCTACCTCCCCCATACACTAAATGAATCTTTCTCTCAGCTAGTACCCGACCAAGATGATTTGATGATTCTAAAAACTCTTTTTCTTTCCCAGAACTGGATCCACCAAAAACACAAATATTTCTTATCTGATGACTTGAGGAACTTGCCATTTCTACACACTTCTATATTTGATGAATATATGGGATGAGTAGAAATGAAGGGAAGGAAGAGAAGAATTTATAGATGAAAAAGTGAAAATGCAATCATACCACCTATATGTAGGTCAGCTGTAGTCTTACAAACTCTCTCTCTCTCTCTCTCTTTATTAATTATTTATTTTGAAAAAGCATGTATGTACAGGTAGTTGTGATTGTGGCTCACATCTTCCCTTGGTTTTATGTCCAAGAACGGCTTAAACGCCCTCTATGGGTCGGGGATAGGCTTCCCATCCAGTTTTCTTAAAAACTGGCAAACAGGGTCTTTTTTAGTCAGATTCCCAAGACTAAGACGATCATGTTCTTTATGGAATTGTGGCCATAAATCATGAATTACACGATGCACATCTCCACTAAGATGCGTCTCAAGGGTCAACAAAAGATTATCTAAAGACCCCTTACTCAGGCCATCCTTAATGAATTGTATCTTATCTTCACGGTTTACAGATACCATTCCTAAAGAACGACATGTCGCATTACAAGTCCATCTGGCACATTTGTGACAGACTTTCAGTCGTTTTGCACGACGTTTCTTTGCAAAAGTGCTTTTACATGTTCCAGGCATGTGTGAAATGAAAGAATTGGAGGACTCACCTGATAAGCGGACCCTTGCTTCAATTAGCCAGCGAATATCTTCAGGAATTTCATGATTCATTAATAACCTCAATCTTGCACACCTAGCACGGTAAATTTTATTAATCGCATTTGGAGGCAAAGCGGGAAAATACCTTTTCAACTTTTCAAGAGTGGTGTCCATTTTCAAAAGAGAATTAGAGAAGAGATTCAAAGAAGGGAGAAAGAGCTAAGAATTGTACAAATATATACAGATATCAGTTATTTGGGAAACTGAAAGAACCGACTTAAGTCACGGAGTACCGTTATCCGCCATTTGACCGGGGTGAAAGAGAGACTAGCAAAACAATAGATACAACAAAACACAAAACAATGTGAGAAAAAGAATCAATCTTTATATACAGGATCACTCAATTCAATAGAGTCATTGTCAACCGAAAAATTGTCAAAATAAACTTTCAAACGATGCCCATTTACCTTGAAAACATTGCCATTCTTTGGATTCTCAATATCACAGGCCCCATATGGATACACATGTTTCACAATAAAAGGACCGCTCCATCTTGATCTTAGTTTTCCAGGAAATAAATGGAGTCGAGAATTATAAAGCAAGACTTTTTGACCAACATTGAATGTTTTTCTCAGTATTTTCTTGTCATGAAACTCTTTAATTCTTGCTTTATGAATTTTTGAATTGTCATATGCATCATTTCTTATTTCCTCAAGCTCATTTATTTGCAATTTTCGCAGCTGACTAGCATCATCAAGGCTTGAATTGAAAGCTTTAATAGCCCAATAAACTTTATGTTCAATTTCCACAGGCAAGTGACAAGGTTTTCCATAGACTAGTCTATAAGGTGACATACCTAATGATGTTTTATAAGCAGTTCGATAAGCCCAAAGTGCATCATTAAGTCTTAAAGACCAGTCTTTCCTATTAGGGTTCACTGTTTTCTCTAAGATCTGTTTGATCTCCCTATTAGCAAGCTCTACTTGTCCACTTGTCTGAGGGTGATAAGGGGTGACAACTTTATGTGTGATTCCATATTTCTTCATTAAAGACTCAAATGGCTTGTTGCAAAAGTGTGTTCCACCGTCACTTATCATGGCTCGAGGGATTCCAAATCGACTTAAAATGTTTTCTTTCAAAAACTTTATCACTGTTTTGTGATCATTGGTTCGACTTGGAATTGCCTCTATCCATTTTGAAACATAATCTACTGCGACCAATATGTACAAGAAACCAAATGATGGAGGAAATGGACCCATGAAATCTATACCCCAACAGTCAAAGATCTCAATGACAAGAATAGGATTTAAAGGCATCATGTGACGTTTCGAAATAGATCCCAACTTTTGACAATTTTCACAAATCTTACAGAATGCATGTGAGTCTTTGAACATGGTGGGCCAGTAAAATCCACTTTGTAAGATTTTTGCAGCTGTCTTTCTTGATGAGAAATGACCCCCACATGCCTCAGAATGACAAAATTTAATGACACTACTTACCTCATTGTCAGGAATGCATCTTCGAAATATTTGATCAGGACAATATTTGAATAAATAAGGGTCATCCCAATAAAAGTTCTTCACTTCGTTCAAGAACTTTCTTTTGTCTTGGGTACTCCAATGAGCTGGCAATTGTCCTGAAACAAGAAAATTAACAATATTAGCAAACCAAGGCATCGTAGAGACAGAAAATAAAGATTCATCAGGAAAGTAGTCATCGATTGGTGTAATGTCAGATTTCGAATCGGTTGTCAATCTTGACAAATGATCCGCGACAATATTTTCGGTGCCTTTCTTGTCTTTGATTGTGATATCAAATTCTTGAAGTAACAAAATCCACCGCACCAATCTAGCCTTAGAATCTTTCTTAGAGAGAAGATATTTCAATGCTGCATGATCACTAAAAACAACAACAGGTGAGCCAACAAGATAAGATCTGAACTTGTCACATGCAAATACTACTGCAAGTAATTCTTTTTCAGTGGTGGTGTAATTCATTTGAGCACTATTTAAAGTTTTACATGCATAGTAAATCACATAAGGTTTCTTATCTTTCCTTTGTCCCAAGACAGCACCCACGGCATAATCACTAGCATCACACATTATTTCAAAAGGTAATGACCAATCAGGAGGTTGAATGACAGGAGCAGAAGTAAGCAAGTTTTTAAGTTTAACAAAGGCTTCCTCACAATGTTCAGTCCATTCAAAAATATTATCCTTTGTTAGAAGGTTACTCAAGGGCTTAGATATTACACTAAAATCTTTGATGAACCTTCTGTAAAAACCAGCATGTCCTAAGAATGATCTAACATCTTTAACAGATTTTGGTGTTGGTAAGTTGGCAATTAACTCGATTTTAGATTTATCAACCTCAATTCCTTTCGATGAAACAATGTGACCAAGTACAATGCCGTTTGTTACCATAAAGTGACATTTTTCCCAATTCAGTACAAGATTCTTCTCTTCACACCTACTCAAAACCTTTTCTAAGTTAGTCAAACAATCATCAAATGAATCACCAAAAACAGAAAAATCATCCATAAAAATTTCAAGAAAACGTTCAACCATATCACTGAATATGCTAAGCATGCATCTTTGAAACGTGGCTGGTGCATTACATAATCCAAAAGGCATCCTTCGATATGCAAAAGTACCAAATGGACATGTGAAAGTAGTCTTCTCTTGATCTTCCAATGCAATTTCAATTTGATTGTAACCTGAATAACCATCTAGGAAACAATAAAATTCATGACCTGCAACTCTTTCTAGGATTTGGTCCATGAAAGGTAAAGGGAAATGATCTTTTCTAGTCATTGAATTAAGTTTCCTATAGTCAATGCACATGCGCCAACCCGTAACAGTCCTAGTTGGAATTAACTCATTTTTCTCATTTGTTATCACAGTGACTCCAGACTTTTTGGGTACAACTTGGGTAGGACTTACCCATTTGCTGTCAGAAATAGGATAAATGATTCCATTATCTAGAAGCTTAATGACTTCATTTTTCACTACTTCTTTCATATTAGGATTAAGCCTTCGTTGCATTTCTCTAGAGGGTTTAGCATTTTCCTCCAAATAAATCCTGTGTGTGCAAATCAAAGGGCTAATTCCTTTTATGTCAGCTATGGTCCATCCTAATGCATTTTTGTGCATTTTTAGAGTCTGTAATAACTTACCTTCTTGATGCGCATTAAGTTTGGAAGAGATTATTACCGGAAAAGTTTCATTTTCTCCCAAAAATGAGTATTTGAGATTAAATGGTAACGGCTTCAATTCAGGTTTTGGTGGTTGAACACTTGAAGGTATGGGCTCAATTGATCGTGGTGGCAATTCTTCAATTTATGGTCTCCAATTGCATGCCTTTGATTCCTGAAAGTAGACCATTTGCAAATCATCAGATTCATCAATCTCAGTTTCACTAGAAGTGGTTTGAAATTGATCATGAACTAATTTTTTAATAAAGTCCACTTCCTGTAAATCATTATCATCTCCAGGTTGCTTGTAAATGTTGAAAATATTCATCTCCAATGTCATGTTTCCAAATGATAGCTTCATCAGTCCATTCCTACAATTAATCAATGCATTAGAAGTGGCAAGAAATGGACGTCCTAAAATGACAGGAATTGAATTACATGCTTCAACAGGTTGCGTGTCCAAGACAACAAAATCCACAGGATAAATGAATTTATCAACTTGTACCAACACATCTTCAATTATTCCTCTAGGCACTTTTACAGATCTATCGGCGAGTAAAAGAGTTACAGAGGTTGGTTTTAACTCACCTAGATTGAGACTCTGAAAAACTGAATATGGAAGTAAATTCACACTAGTTCCAAGATCAAGTAAGGCTCTTTCAATTTTATGTTCTCCAATAAAGCAAGAAATTGTAGGACAACCAGGGTCTTTATATTTCAAAGCATTATTGTTCTGAAGAATGGCACTTACTTGTTCGGCTAAAAAGGCTTTCTTTTTCACATTCAGTTTTCTCTTCACAGTGCATAGATCTTTCAAAAATTTAGCATAGGAAGGAACCTGTTTAATAGCATCCAACAAAGGTATATTGATCCTTACCTGTTTGAAAATTTCAAAGATTTCAGAGTTGTGACTAACTTTCCTTTGTTTGATCATGGCATGAGGAAACGGAAGTGCTGGCGGGGAATCAGCCTTTTCTTTGCAATGTTCAGGTTCAACCCCTTCCTTACCCTCAGAGATAGACTCATCATCTTTCTCACAAGGTTCAAGAATAGGTTTTTCAATAACCTTACCACTACGAAGAGTGATGACTGATTTGACTTGATCCATGTGTTGGCTTCCAGAACTACTTGCATTTGCATTGTATTGCCCCTTTGGATTTTGCTGTGGTTGAGAAGGAAACTTACCTTTCTCTTGGAAACTGAGATCAGATGTTAATTTTGCAAGAGCATCTTTAAAATCGGTCATGCTTTGAGCAAGTTGAGTGTTGATTGTCTCCTGCTTTTCAATGAATGCATGCAATGTTTCCTCAAAATTTTTTCTAGGAGGTGGAGCATAAGGAGGTGCATATCCATGAGAATTTTGGAAATTATGGTGTGCTTGAAACGGTGGATGTGAAGTTTGTGCATTGTTGCTATCACTCTTCCAACTGAAATTTGGGTGATTTCTCCAACCAGGGTTATACGTTTGTGAGTATGGGTTATGGTTGGGTCTTTGGAAACTGTTTAGAGCATGGGCTTGTTCATGGAGGCATTCCTTAAAAGAAGGTAAAGTTGGACAATCATTGGTTGCATGCTCATTTGTTTCACAGATTTGACACACAATGTCTTGAATCGATTTTAATTGACCACTCTTTTTCAATTCTAGTGCCTCGACTTTTCTAGCTAAAGATGCAAACTTGGCTTGAAGATCATGATCTTCCCTAAGGTTGTGCATACCTCCACTAGATGTATGAGGTTGAGTTTTACCTGGTGCCTCATAAGTACCTGTGGTGTCCCAATTTTGAGCATTTTCGGCTAGCAAGTCTAGGTACTCCATTGCTTCATTAGGGTCTTTATCTTCAAAGGTTCCATTGCACATCAATTCAACCATTTGCCTATCTCTAGGTGTTAAACCTTCATAAAAATGTGAAACCAATCTCCATGTTTCAAAACCATGATGAGGGCAAGTATTAAGCAAATCTCGATACCTATCCCAACATTGGTAAAATGTTTCTCCTGGTTTTTGAGTGAAAGTGATGATTTGTCTTTTGAAAGAGTTTGTTCTGTGAGATGGAAAAAACTTCTTTAAAAATTGTTGTTGCATGTCATCCCAAGCACGAATGGATCCTGGTCTCAAATTTTGTAGCCATGTTTTAGCTTTATCTTTTAATGAAAAAGGAAAAAGCTTTAATCGAATGGTGTTCATGCTACAATTTGAGTCATTATAGGTATTACAAACCTCCTCAAATTCCCTTAAATGCAAGTATGGATTTTCTAAGTCTAAGCCATGAAAAGATGGTAAAAGTTGAATAATGCCTGGCTTAAAATTAAAATGAGATGCATCAGGAGGGAAAACTATGCATGAGGGTGCACTTGTTCTTGTGGGATTCATATGATCTCTAAGTGTTCTCATACGGTTATTCTCATTATTCTCATTATGAAGTGATTGATTATCTTCTTCGGCCATATTTTCTGAAAATGATGAGGATACCCTACAAACTCTACCACTTAATGTACGTGACCAAACTCTCATGCACGTGTAAGAAGAGAATTAAAAGGAAGAAAATAAAAGAGAAGAAAAAGAAACAAAAGTTAAATAAAATGAAAAATGAAAAGAGAAGATAAAATAAATATTATAATTTATACAAGAATTTACCTCCCCGGCAACGGCGCCAAAAACTTGACACGACCAAAAGCTTGATGTCTTTTCCCAAGTGCAGGAGTGTCGAAGTAATAAATAGCCCGGCAAGACCGGGGTCGAACCACAGAGAGGTTAATTATATAAATTATAAATAACAAGACAACAACAACAACAACAACAACAACAATAATAACAATAATAATACTCAGTACGTGGCGTTGTTATACCTGAGAATGATCTAAAAGATCGGGTCACAGGTTTCCAGCCTATATACTGAGTTTATGAAAAGATCAAAGATATATATTATATAATATAGACAGAATGTAAATAATAACAATAATAATAATAATAAAAGCAGAAGATGAAGAAATTAATGAGAACTTTGAGATGAAAGATTAACGTAAGGATTAAACAATGATAAAAACAAATGTCAAGGTTAGAGGATCCACTAATGGTACTTCAAACAAGTATAATATAAACTCTTATTACTCAATTGGAAACCACACATAAAGGAGGTTCCAATCAGATTATAAATTGTTAACATGATTACATTAATTATCTTATTCGAATAAAGCTAATACTTGTAAATGTTGGCAGGCATTCATGATTATAACTTATGTTAACAACAAATCAAGTTCCTTTCATAGCTCAGGTGTCGGTTAAACCATACAGTATGGGCTATGAAAGTGCCAAGTATTTGTTGTACCAAATATTATACAACATAAATCTAGATTAACCATTTAACAAGCAAAGTATTAAAAGTGAACAAGATAACAAATATAAAACATGTTAGTATCCAACGTTAAGGTCCATGTAAGTTTATATTATACTTATTCTTACACCATTAGTGTACCCTTTTCACCTTGACATAATTAACTTAGCTGAACATAATGAAAGAAAGAAACATAAATGAATAAGATAAGAACATAAATGAGAAAGAGGTTAACTAAGTAAAGGAAAGGAAATGAAGTGCATAAACTTGATATTAATAAAAGCAAGACATAAGCAATACAAAGAGAGAAAGCAATAGCATGATCTTGATCTGAACACCAAGATGCCTCAATACATGGTAAGTGCCTCCTTTTATAGGCCAAAATTTGGAACTATTGATTTGTTGACTAATTGATGAGTGGGTGGCCACATCTTGACTTGATAACAATCCTTATCTTCTTGTCTGGTCAAGACGTCATTGCTAACATCATAATTTGCCCAGAATCCCCAGGAATGTTCTAGGAAATTGTCTCAGCTTTCCAACAAAAAAAAGATGAGGTCATTTGGACTTGTAGAACTCAAGATATGGGCTGAACACTAAATAGTGTTTGGGCTGCAGGACAGCTTCGGACTTCTTCGTTGTTCCTTCAATTTGGACTTCAAAACGACCTTTTCAAATCTTGGGCTCCTCATGAAAGTTGTAGGCCTTTGTTTTACCTTTCCATCCATATAAAATGGACCTAAATCCGAAATCTAGAGCTCCAGATATGATCCAATTACTGAGCAATGTTCCGGTTTGGACTGCACCGACATCTCTTTTCTAAGTTTGGCCATCTCTTTGTCCTTTCACTTTTAATACTTAAACTCATCAATCAATTCTTTTATTTATGTGATAGACCTGCATATAAGATGAGCATATACCATAAATTAAGGTATCTTATAGTATCAAACTTGTTATTATAAAACATGCTTTAGTTAAGGAGTTATTGATACTTCAAGTGCAAAATGATGATATAAAACCTTGATAAACATGCAATTTTAAGTACTAATCAGTCCGCATCATCCCTTCTCTCCTCGAAAGGATTCGACCTCGAATCAAAATCTGTGTCAAACAACGTAAGATCAGCAACATTAAAGGTAGCACTAACACTATACTCACCTGGAAGGTCAATTTTGTATACGTTGTCATTGATTCTCTCTAAAACCTGAAATGGACCATCACCACGAGGCTGTAATTTTGATTTCCTTAGGTTAGGAAATCGTTCCTTACGCATGTGCACCCATACCCAATCACTGGGTTGGAAAACAACCAGTTTACGTCCCTTATTTGCTTTCGAAGCGTAAAGTCTGTCTTTTTCTCTATTTGTAGTCGAACTCCCTCATGGGGTTCTCTCACCATCTTTGTCTTCTTTTCACCATCTAAACTTACCCTTTCTTCAAAACATAAAGGAATTAAGTCCATAGGAGTTAGTGGATTAAAACCATAAACAATTTCAAAAGGAGAAAAAGTAGTAGTCGAATGCACAGTTCTATTATAAGCAAACTCAACAAACGGCAAACATTCTTCCCAACTTTTCAAATTCTTTTGAATTACAACACGTAAAAGTTGGGATAATGTTCTATTCACTACCTTAGTTTGTCCATCTGTTTGAGGATGGCATGTTGTCGAAAATAAGAGTTTAGTTCCCAACTTTCCCCATAAGGTCTTCCAAAAGTAACTAAGGAACTTAACATCACGATCTGATACTATACTCTTAGGAATGCCATGCAAACGTACAATCTCCCTAAAGAACAAGTCTGCGATATGAGATGCATCATCTGTTTTATGGCATGCAATGAAATGTGTCATTTTAGAAAACCTATCAACCACAACAAAAATAGAGTCTCTACCTTTCTTTGACCTAGGTAAACCTAAAACAAAGTCCATAGAGATATCTACCCAAGGTTCAGTAGGCACAGGTAGTGGTGTATATAGTCCATGCGGTTGTACTCTAGATTTTGCCTTTCTACAAGCAATGCACTGTTCACAAATTCGTTGCACATCTCTTTTCATCTTTGGCCAATAGAAATGCTCATGCAATACATCCAAGGTTTTTGCAACCCCAAAGTGACCCATTAAACCACCCCCATGTGCTTTACGAACAAGCAATTCACGCAAAGAACTAGCAGGAACACACAATCTATTCTCTTTGAACAAATAACCATCCATCAAATAAAACTTACTGAAAGCCGAATGTCCACATGCATTATAAATCTCAACAAAGTCAGAATCATTATCATACAATTCCTTCACATATTCAAAACCTAACAATCTAGTATTCATGGTGTGTAAAAGAACATACCTGCGCGAGAGTGCATCAGCTACGATGTTCTCTTTCCCTTGCTTATACTTGATTACGTAAGGGAAAGTTTCAATGAATTCAACCCATTTTGCATGCCTCCTAATCAACTTACCTTGTCCTTTCAGATGTTTCAAGGACTCATGATCCAAATGGATTACGAACTCTTTTGGCCACAAGTAATGCTGCCATGTCTCAAGTGCTCTTACCAATGCATAGAGTTCTTTGTCGTAAGTGGGATAGTTCAAGGTTGCTCCACTTAACTTTTCACTAAAATACGCAATAGGTCTCCGATCCTGCATCAAAACAGCACCAATTCCTATTCCAGACGCATCACATTCTATTTCAAATGCTTTCGAAAAGTCAGGTAAAGCCAAAACAGGTGCAGAACATAATTTCTCTTTCAAAAGAACAAATGCCAATTCTTGTTCCTCCCCCCATTTAAACCCAACTGATTTTTTAACAACTTCATTCAAAGGCGCAGCTATTGTACTGAAATCTTGCACAAAACGCCTGTAAAAACTAGCTAACCCATGAAAACTTCTTACCTCACTTACCAATTTGGGTGTAGGCCAATCCTGGATGGCCTTAACTTTCTCCTTATCCATCTCGATACCCTGTGTGATACGGTTCAGCCCTGTGATTGCCAAGTAAGGTTAGATTCGGATTTTGGTGTAAAAAGCGCAACAGTCTAGGTTTACGGCAACAGTCATAATTCATAATCCGACCGTTGGATCGGGCTAATATTTTATGTGGACTCTCTAGACATATCTTACTACCTTGGGTTAAAACTTCAGGTCAATCGGAGCTCGGGAAGGAACCACAATACTGGTCAACGGAGGCTGTACGGATTTTGTTATTTACTTCCATTTGACTTGTGGACTTCCTATTGGATTAGAATTCTTTTCCTACAAGGATGTGGCAGCTGGTTTTGGGAATTTCCTAGTTCCACAAGGATCTTTAATGAGCTGCAATTTAATCTACAAGTGTGGCAGTGATTCATTAATGTTTCGAAATCCTTTTCTTATAAGGATTCCTTATTCATCCTAGCTACACAAGGAAAGAAGGGCTGGTGGTATTTAATGACAGATTAGTTATTTTTATTATTTTCTTTCATGTTTGGGCTTAATTAAAACTTTGTTTTGAGCTAGGGTCCAAGGCTTGTTTGGATCAGGTTATGGGCTTTTCAGTTTAGGGTTTTGGGCCAGTTTTGAGTGGACTTCATATAAGTCCACATAAGAGGTCCATTAGGGTTAATTTTTCAAGAACTATTTAAACTCATGTAAGCCACAATTTCGGCAGCTTTGATGATTATTATTCTGAATTTTTCAGTTTTAACGTGTGAGAGTGATTCTTGCATTCTTCAGTTCTTGAACGAACTGATTCCGACTTATCGAAGATTAACTGGCTTCGTGGCATCATTCTACTCATTCCAATAGTGTTGGTGCCTTGGGGCAGGTTTCCATTGTGTCACACTCCTATCAGACCTATTTCGGCTTTCCGGGATCAGATCTCAATCTTGATTATGGGTTGCATGGCCACGTGATCACGAGGTTCGCATCAGTTGGTATCAGAGCTAGGCTCCAAAACAAGGTCATATCCTTTTGTGATTTTCGATTTTTTTTTTAGTGTTCCTTTAAGTTTTTCAGTGTTTGCGTCCATCTTCTTGTTCTTCGTGTCTGTGTCATCTAAGCCAAAAAAAAAAAAGGTTATATTTCATCTTGTTACTGTCTCTAATCATATCAGTATATTAAAAAAAAAAAAAGAAAGAGAGAGAGAGGGATTAGTTGAAATTTGAAGGAGCATTCAATTTGTGCCGCAGAAACACAACTCTTGGTGAACTTTTAAGCAAACCACCTCAGAATCAATTGAAACTTTATATTCAGTGTATTGGGAGTGAGATCACATGATATTTCAAATTTGGGCTTATTCTGATGTCTTTTGCTTGAGGTTTTAATTCGAAATTTAATTCTGCCGCAGAAACCCTACTCTTAGTGAACCATAAGAAAACCACCTCAGAATCAATTTAAACTTCATATTCAGTCTATTGGGGGTGATAATGCATCATATGTAAAATTTGTGCTTATTCTAATATTGTTTTCTTGAGGTTTTAATTCGAGGTTCAATTCTGCCGCAGAAACACTACCATTAGTGAACCATAAGCAAACCACCTTAGAATCAATTGAAACTTCATATTATGTGTATTGGGGATGAGATAGCATCATATATTAAATTTGGGCTTATTTTTATATCGGCTTCTGGAGGTTTTAATTGGAGGTTCAATTCTGCCACAAACTGATCATACAAGGAGTTTGGGTACCTTGAAATAAGAGAACGACCTAAAAATTGATTTTTGGTGATTTCATAGTATTTCAATACTACATATTAAATTCGAGGTCATTTGGATATCGGTTTCTTTAGGTTCTTGAACTGGGTCTTGTTTTGTCGTAACGGGTCTGTTTGGTGTTATCTTTCAAAACTTGTTTTGTTTCTGTTTATTTCATTCCTTCCATTATACTATCATCATATTTTGATATTTGGCTGTTGTTTGAGTCATTTTCATCACTTTTCGCATTTGTTTGTTTTTTTTTTTCCGATAAGTTTTGGTCCAAACAAAAGTCAGATTCGTAATCTAGAATCTAAATCAGTGTTCTTCCTATTATAAACTCTATTCTTTTCATCGTCTTCTTGTTTTTTTTTTCCTATCTGTGTCATGTATCCACTAAGGGAGCCAACAGAGGAGGATTGTAGATCAACGATACGAAATACTAAGCCATGGTTTGGGGGTTCTAGAACGAGAAGTTGATAGGTGTAGAAGATTATTCTATGATCTTGAAGCTTCATGGGAAAAAGAGGTACAACGCCAAAAGGATGAAAGACGAAGGAGAGTCGCTGTGGTTATCATTCAAAAGTATGTACGCAAGTGGTTAGTACGGCGTGCTTATTTGAAATTCTTGTCAGTCACTACTTCTATACAGTGTTGTTGGAGAAAGGTGTTAGCAATAAGGGGATTCCGAAGGCTTAAACAAGAGGCTACTAAAGTCACCATTAACGATATTCAAGATTCGAGGGTGAATCTTCTTGAAGAGGGAGGGAATGATACGGTCCAGCCCTGTGATCGCCAAGTAAGGTTAGATTCGGATTTTGGCGTAAAAAGCGCAACAGTCCAGGTTTACAGCAACAGTCATAATTCACAATCCGACCGTTGGATCGGGCTAATATTTTATGTGGACTCTATAAACATATCTTACTACCTTGGGTTAAAACTTCAGGTCAATCGGAGCTCGGGAAGGAACCACAATACTGGTCAACGGAGGCTGTACGGATTTGGTTATTTACTTCCATTTGACTTGTGGACTTCCTATTTGATTATGATTCTTTTCCTACAAGGATGTGGCAGTTGGTTTTGGGAATTTCCTAGTTCCACAAGGATCTTTAATGAGCTGCAATTTAATCTACAAGTGTGGTAGTGATTCATTAATGTTTCGAAATCCTTTTCTTATAAGGATTCCTTATTCATCCTAGCTACACAAGGAAAGAAAAGCTGGTGGTATTTAATGACAGATTAGTTATTTTTATTATTTTCTTTCATGTTTGGGCGTAATTAAAACTTTGTTTTGAGCTAGGGTCCAAGGCTTGTTTGGATCAGGTTATGGGGTTTTCAGTTTAGGGTTTTGGGCCAGTTTTGAGTGGACTTCATATAAGTCCACATAAGAGGTCCATTAGGGTTAATTTTTCAAGAACTATTTAAACTCATGTAAGCCACAATTTTGGCAGCTTTGATGATTATTATTCTGAATTTTTCAGTTTTAACGTGTGAGAGTGATTCTTGCATTCTTCAGTTCTTGAACGAACTGATTCCGACTTATCGAAGATTAACTGGCTTCGTGGCGTCATTCTACTCAATCCAATAGTGTTGGTGCCTTGGGGCAGGTTTCCATTGTGTCACACTCCTATCAGACCTATTTCGGCTTTCTGGGATCAGATCTCAATCTTGATTGTGGGTTGCGTGGCCACGTGATCACGAGGTTCGCATCACTATGCAGTTACAACATAGCCAAGAAACACAATTTTCTCCATGCAAAAGGCACACTTTTTAAGATTAGCATACAATTTCTTACTACGCAACACATTAAGTACATTACGCAAATGATCAAGATGCTCAGTTAAGTGCTTGCTATATATCAAAATGTCATCAAAATACACAACCACAAACTTACCTATGAATGCACGCAACACATGATTCATTAAACGCATAAACGTACTAGGTGCTTTTGTAAGTCCAAACGACATTACTAACCATTCATACAAACCATGCTTAGTCTTAAATGTTGTTTTCCACTCATCACCTACTTTCATCCTAATTTGATGGTACCCACTTTTCAAGTCAATTTTAGAGAAAATACAGGATCCATGTAACTCATCTAACATGTCATTAAGCCTAGCAATGGGATGTCTATACTTTACCGTTATGTTGTTGATGGCTTGGCAATCAACACACATCCTCCATGTTCCATCCTTCTTTGGCACAAGTAGCACGGGTACAACACACGGTGATGCGGACCAGCCCAGAAACACTAGCAAGGACCCATTACATGTTCCAAATGGACCGATGACACGGTCCAAGACAAAGACATTGAAAGACGCATTGAATGCATTGGTTTTGAAGGTTTCCACCAAGTCAGAATTGGAGTATCAAGAGGAAATCCTAGTACATCTTATCCATGTGCAAGAGGAGTATCAGCTCATCAACTTGCTTTTGAAGCTCCTTCGTCTCCTCAGGATTGCTTCTATAAGCTGGTTGGTTAGCAATTGAAGCTCCAGGTACGAAATCAATCTGATGCTCTATGCGGTCCGTATGGCCGCACGGAATGTTAGATCTGATTTTGAAGAGTTTGTTGATGAAAACGCAGATGGAGGTGAAGATGACTTTGAGTTTGCATCAGCTGGCCATGGAATCAGGTTTGGACCGAACAGGGCTAGGAGGAATGTGAATTTTCGTAGCATGGGCACTTATGAAGACATGGATGGGGACTTAGACACCATTAAACTGAAAATTCCTAGCTTTCAAGGTAAAAACGATCCTGAGGCTTATTTGGAGTGGGAGAAAAAGGTGGATTGGATTTTTGATTGCCATAGTTATTCTGAACAAAAAAAGGTGAAATTGGTGATAATTGAGTTTATGGAGTATGCATTAATTTGGTGGGATCAGATTGTGATCAGTAGGAGGAGGAATGGCGAGCGACCCGTTCAAACTTGGGGGGAGATGAAAGTCTTAATGAGGAGACGATTTGTGCCAAACCACTATTACAGAGACTTATATCTGAAGCTCCAAGGTCTGAATCAAGGTTATAAGACAGTAGATGAATATCACAAAGAGATGGAGATAGCAATGATTCGGGCTAATGTTGTTGAGGATAGAGAAGCCACCATGGCTAGATTCCTTAATGGGTTGAATCGGGATATTGCTAATGTGGTTGAGCTACAACACTATGTGGAGCTAGAGGATGTGGTTCATATGGCGATGAAGGTGGAGAGACAACTTAGGAAAGGGCATGCTCGGTCAGCGTTTAATTCGGGTTCGTCATCATCTTGGAAGCCGAATCTAACGAGAGAGGGTACTGTCCGGTCAAGATCCTTTGGTGCTTCTAGAACTGAACCACCAAAGGCTAAAGTTGATGTCCCTACTGATGCCAAAGGTCAATCTGAAACTCAACCTAAACGTACTCGTGATGTTAAATGTTTCAGGTGTCAAGGACATGGACATTATGCTTCAGAGTGTCCAAACAAGAGAATCATGATGATTAGAGATAATGGTGATGTGGAATCTGAAAGTGACAGTTCTGATTGTGAAGGCATGCCACCATTGGAGGATAGTGATGGGGATGAGTTAGCATTACCGGTTGAGGAGTCCTTGGTTATAAGGCGAACACTTCAGGTTCAGGTCAAAGAAGATGATACTAATGAACAAAGGGAGAACATCTTCCATACGCGTTGTTACGTACAAAGAAAGGTGTGTGGTTTAATTATAGATAGTGGAAGCTGTGTTAATGTTTGCAGTGCCACCCTTGTTAGTAAACTGAATTTGTGTACTGCTAAGCATGCTAAACCATATAGATTGCAATGGCTGAATGATAGTGGCGAAGTGAAAGTGACTAAACAGGTTGTGGTTCCATTTTCGATTGGGAAATATGTTGATGAAGTTCTGTGCGGCGTGGTACCAATGCAAGCAAGTCACATCTTGTTGGGGAGACCATGGCAATATGATAGGAAGGCAATTCATGATGGGGTTAAAAATAGGTATACCATTGTAAAAGATGGTAAAACCATCACTCTTGTACCTCTTACACCCAAACAGGTGTATGATGATCAAATAAAGCTAAAAAGTGAGCATGAGGCGATGGGGAGAGAAAATCAAGGTGAGGAACAAGGGGAGAGAAGACCATCAGATTCGGCTAGAACCCAAATCACTACAACCCATTCGGCCACCCATCCAAACACAAGCAAATATTCAGCCAACACTCCAAACAAATCAAACCATTCGACCAGAACTCAAAAAAACCCAAATCTGGCCGAGAGTGGAGGTAAGACAAGAGGAGTGAAGAAAGTCAGCAAGTGTGATGAGAATTGTGTGGAAAAACTAAAGAAACAACCCAATTTTTATGCTAGAGAGGGTGAGGTCAGATCTGCATTTTTCACTAACAAGCCAATGATCTTACTTGTGTACAAAGAGGCTTACTTTAATACTAATGATCTTGATCATATTGTGCCTAGTGTTGCTATTTCTTTGTTGCAGGGATTTGATGATGTGTTCCCCGACGATACTCCTAGCAGATTACCACCATTGAGGGGGATAGAGCATCAGATTGATTTCGTACCCGGAGCTTCAATTCCTAACCGACCAGCTTATAGAAGCAATCCCGAGGAGACGAAGGAGCTTCAAAGGCAAGTTGATGAGCTGATGGAAAAGGGCTACATTCGTGAGAGTATGAGCCCGTGTGCTGTACCCGTGTTACTTGTGCCAAAGAAGGATGGAACATGGAGGATGTGTGTTGATTGCCGAGCCATCAACAACATAACGGTAAAGTATAGACATCCCATTCCTAGGCTTGATGACATGTTAGATGAGTTACATGGATCCTGTATCTTCTCTAAAATTGACTTGAAAAGTGGGTACCATCAAATTAGGATGAAAGAAGGTGATGAGTGGAAAACAGCATTTAAGACTAAGCATGGTTTGTATGAATGGTTAGTAATGCCGTTTGGACTTACAAATGCACCTAGTACGTTTATGCGTTTAATGAATCATGTGTTGCGTGCATTCATAGGTAAGTTTGTGGTTGTGTATTTTGATGACATTTTGATATATAGCAAGAACTTAACTGAGCATCTTGATCATTTGCATAATGTACTTAGTGTGTTGCGTAGTGAGAAATTGTATGCTAATCTTAAAAAGTGTGCCTTTTGCATGGAGAAAATTGTGTTTCTTGGCTACGTTGTAACTGCACAGGGCATCGAGATGGATGAGGAGAAAGTTAAGGCCATCCGGGATTGGCCTACACCCAAATCGGTAAGTGAGGTAAGGAGTTTTCATGGGTTAGCTAGTTTTTACAGGCGTTTTGTGAAAGATTTCAGCACCATAGCTGCGCCCTTGAATGAAGTTGTTAAAAAGTCGGTTAGGTTTAGATGGGGGGAGGAACAAGAGTTGGCTTTTGTTTTTTTGAAAGACAAATTATGTTCTGCACCTGTTTTGGCTTTACCTGACTTTACGAAAGCATTTGAAATAGAATGTGATGCGTCTGGAGGAATAGGTGTTGTTTTGATGCAGGATCGGAGACCTATTGCGTATTTCAGTGAGAAGTTAAGTGGAGCAACCTTGAACTATCCAACTTACGACAAAGAACTCTATGCATTGGTAAGAGCACTTGAGACATGGCAGCATTACTTGTGGCCAAAAGAGTTCGTAATCCATTCGGATCATGAGTCCTTGAAACATCTGAAAGGACAAGGTAAGTTGAATAGGAGGCATGCAAAATGGGTTGAATTCATTGAAACTTTCCCTTACGTAATCAAGTATAAGCAAGGGAAAGAGAACATCGTAGCTGATGCACTCTCGCGCAGGTATGTTCTTTTACACACCATGAATACTAGATTGTTAGGTTTTGAATATGTGAAGGAATTGTATGATAATGACTCTGACTTTGCTGAGATTTATAATGCATGTGGACATTCGGCTTTCGGTAAGTTTTATTTGATGGATGGTTATTTGTTCAAAGAGAATAGATTGTGTGTTCCTGCTAGTTCTTTGCGTGAATTGCTTGTTCGTGAAGCACATGGGGGTGGTTTAATGGGTCACTTTGGGGTTGCGAAAACCTTGGATGTATTGCATGAGCATTTCTATTGGCCAAAGATGAAAAGAGATGTGCAACGAATTTGTGAACAGTGCATTGCTTGTAGAAAGGCAAAATCTAGAGTACAACCGCATGGACTATATACACCACTACCTGTGCCTACTGAACCTTGGGTAGATATCTCTATGGACTTTGTTTTAGGTTTACCTAGGTCAAAGAAAGGTAGAGACTCTATCTTTGTTGTGGTTGATAGGTTTTCTAAAATGGCGCATTTCATTGCATGCCATAAAACAGATGATGCATCTCATATCGCAGACTTGTTCTTTAGAGAGATTGTACGTTTGCATGGCATTCCTAAAAGTATAGTGTCGGATCGTGATGTTAAGTTCCTTAGTTACTTTTGGAAGACCTTATGGGGAAAGTTGGGAACTAAACTATTATTTTCAACAA
Organism: Populus alba x Populus glandulosa; assembly: GCA_033617975.1. Lineage (NCBI taxonomy): Eukaryota > Viridiplantae > Streptophyta > Magnoliopsida > Malpighiales > Salicaceae > Populus > Populus alba x Populus glandulosa. The sequence continues at coordinate 8,120,724 of CM066155.1, read as the reverse complement.
CATGCCATCCTCAAACAGATGGACAAACTAAGGTAGTGAATAGAACATTATCCCAACTTTTACGTGCTGTAATTCAAAAGAATTTGAAAAGTTGGGAAGAATGTTTGCCTTTTGTTGAGTTTGCTTATAATAGAACTGTGCATTCAACTACTACTTTTTCTCCTTTTGAAATTGTTTATGGTTTTAATCCACTAACTCCTATGGACTTAATTCCTTTACCTTGTGAAGAAAGGGTAAGTTTAGATGGTGAAAAGAAGGCAAAGATGGTGAGAGAACTCCATGAGGGAGTTCGACTATAAATAGAGAAAAAGAACAGACTTTACGCTTCTAAAGCAAACAAGGGACGTAAACTGGTTGTTTTCCAACCCGGTGATTGGGTATGGGTGCACATGCATAAGGAACGATTTCCTAACCAAAGGAAATCAAAATTACAGCCTCGTGGTGATGGTCCTTTTCAGGTTTTAGAGAGAATCAATGACAACGCATACAAAATTGACCTTCCAGGTGAGTATAGTGTTAGTGCTACCTTTAATGTTGCTGATCTTACTTTGTTTGACACAGATTTTGATTCGAGGTCGAATTCTTTCGAAGGGAGAGGGGATGATGCGGACCAGCCCAGAAACACCAGCAAGGACCCATTACATGTTCCAAATGGACCGATGACACGGTCCAAGACAAAGACATTGAAAGACGCATTGAATGCATTGGTTTTGAAGGTTTCCACCAAGTCAGAATTGGAGTATCAAGAGGAAATCCTAGTACATCTTATCCATGTGCAAGAGGGGTCCAATACAACCTTATTTGGGCCATGAGATAAGAGCTTTATTTTATTTTGTTAGCTACAGCCCAAGGCTTGTTTGGGCTTAATTCATACTTTGTTTTAAGCTAGGATCCAAGGCTTGTTTGGATTAAGTTATGGGCTTTTTATTTTAGGGTTTTGGGCCAGTTTTGAGTGGACCTCATATAAGTCCACATAAAGGGTCCATTAGGGTTAACTTTTCAAGAACTATTTAAACTCATGTTAGGTCAAAATTTCGGCAGCTTTGATGATAATTACTTCTGAAATTTTCAGTTTTAACGTGTGAGAGTGATTCTTGCATTCTTCAGTTCTTGAACGAACTGAATCTGACTTATCGAAGATTAACTGGCTTCGTGGCGTCATTCTACTCATTCCAATAGTGTAGGTGCCTTGGGGCAGGTTTCCATTGTGTCACACTCATATCAGACCTAGTTCGGCTTTCCGGGATCAGATCTCAATCTTGATTGTGGGTTGCGTGACCACGTGATCACGAGGTTCGCATCACACGGGCTCATACTCTCACGAATGTAGCCCTTTTCCATCAGCTCATCAACTTGCCTTTGAAGCTCCTTCGTCTCCTTAGGATTGCTTCTATAAGCTGGTTGGTTAGCAATTGAAGCTCCAGGTACGAAATCAATCTGATGCTCTATCCCCCTCAATGGTGGTAATCCGCTAGGAGTATTGTCGGGGAACACATCATCAAATCCCTACAACAAAGAAATAGCAACACTAGGCACAATATGATCAAGATCATTAGTATTAAAGTTAGCCTCTTTATACACAAGTAAAATCATTGGCTTATTAGTGAAAAATGCAGATCTGACCTCACCCTCTCTAGCATAAAAATTAGGTTGTTTCTTTAGTTTTTCCACACAATTCTCATCACACTTGCTGACTTTCTTCACTCCTCTTGTTTTACCTCCACTCTCGACCAGATTTGGGTGTTTTTGAGTTATGGTCAAAGGGGTTGTAGTGGTTTTGGTTCTAGCCGAATCTGATGGTCTTCTCTCCCCTTGTTCCTCACCTTGATTTTCTCTCCCCATCGCCTCATGCTCACTTTTTAGCTTTATTTGATCAACATACACCTGTTTGGGTGTAAGAGGTACAAGAGTGATGGTTTTACCATCTTTTACAATGGTATACCTATTTTTAACCCCATCATGAATTGCCTTCCTATCATATTGCCATGGTCTCCCCAACAAGATGTGACTTGCTTGCATTGGTACCACGTCGCACAGAACTTCATCAACATATTTCCCAATCGAAAATGGAACCACAACTTGTTTAATCACTTTCACTTCACCACTATCATTTAGCCATTGCAATCTATATGGTTTAGCATGCTTAGCAGTACACAAATTTAGTTTACTAACAAGGGTGGTACTACAAACATTAACACAGCTTCCACTATCTATAATTAAACCACACACCTTTCTTTGTACGTAACAACGCGTATGGAAGATGTTCTCCCTTTGTTTATTAGTATCATCTTCTTTGACCTGAACCTGAAGTGTTCGCCTTATAACCAAGGACTCCTCAACCGGTAACGCTAACTCATCCCCATCACTATCCTCCAATGGTAGCATGCCTTCACAATCAGAACTGTCACTTTCAGATTCCACATCACCATTATCTCTAATCATCATGATTCTCTTGTTTGGACACTCTGAAGCATAATGTCCATGTCCCTGACACCTGAAACATTTAACATCACGAGTACGTTTAGGTTGAGTTTCAGATTTACCTTTGGCATTAGTAGGGACATCAACTTTAGCCTTTGGTGGTTCAGTTCTAGAAGAACCAAAGGATATTGGCCGGACAGTACCCTCTCTCCTTAGATTCGGCTTCCAAGATGATGACGAACCCGAATTAAACGCTGGCCGAGCATGCCCCTTCCTAAGTTGTTTCTCCACCTTCGTCGCCATGTGAACCATGTCCTCTAGCTCCACATAGTGCTGTAGCTCAACCACATTAGCAATGTCCCGATTCAACCCATTAAGAAATCTAGCCATGGTGGCTTCTCTATCCTTAACAACATTAGCCCGAATCATTGCTATCTCCATCTCTTTGTGATATTCATCTACTGTCTTATAACCTTGATTCAGACCTTGGAGCTTCAAATATAAGTCTCTGTAATAGTGGTTCGGCACAAATCGTCTCCTCATTAAGACTTTCATCTCCCCCCAAGTCTGAACGGGTTGCTCGCCATTCCTCCTCCTACTGATCACAATCTGATCCCACCAAATCAATGCATACTCCGTAAACTCAATTATCACCAATTTCACCTTTTTTTGTTCAGAATAGCTATGGCAATCAAAAATCCAATCCACCTTTTTCTCCCACTCCAAATAAGCCTCAGGATCGTTTTTACCTTGAAAGCTAGGAATTTTTAGTTTAATGGTGTCCAAGTCCCCATCCATATCTTCAAAAGTGCTCACGCCACGAAAATTCACATTCCTCCTAGCCCTGTTCGGTCCAGACCTGATTCCTTGCCCAGCTGATGCAAACTCAAAGTCATCTTCACCCCCATCTGCGTTTTCATCAACAAATCTTCAAAATCAGATCTGACATTCCATGCGGCCATACGGACCGTATTTCCCCAGCGATCAGCCCCACTATTCTGTTGCTTAATCGAATTCACCTCATCTTTCAGATCCTTGTACGTCCTAGACAACAGCTCAAGTTGCTGGCCTATGGATCGCAATTGGAAAGCTACGTCAACGTTTTGTGTCGCTGATTCGTTGTTTTCAGACATTCTTTGAATCTGCCAAATTTGGTTAGTAGCACAAAATATATCTTCACGCCTCTCGTGTATCACACAAAACAAAAATTAAGGCTTTTCACTATATTAAGCTCTCTACGCCTTTTACCTCACAACTTGCTTTCTTTTGGTTCTTTAGGAACTGAAATCAACAAATCAAAGTCAATAGCCTTCGCAGCGCACTCTAAATATAATTTTCAGACTCAAGAATCAATAAATATACTGAAAACAAAGCAAAACAAAACTAGGATTACGATTTTGCGAGTAGCAATGCAAATTCGTACGAATTGTGGACGAAACGAAGACACGAAATAAAACAGAAGCGAATGTTAAGAAAACAATTACTTGACTCCTAGATAATCCAAATATAGCAGAAACAAAAATATTTGGACAAAACTAAACAGCAAAGATCATGTTTTGAAACTTGAGGCAAATCTAACCTATTTCGCAATTTTACGTAACAGAATTGAAACCCAGACCAAACGATCTCGAAATGATCTCAAATTCAATATTTACTATTACAATACTATGAAAACACCAAAAATCAATTTATAGGTCATTCTATAATGTCTAGGTACCCAAACCCCTTGTATGATCAGTTTGCGGCAGAATTGAACCTCCAATTAAAACCTCCAGAAGCCGATATCAAAATAATCCCAAATTTAATATGTAGTGTAATCGCATACCCAATACTCAGAATATGAAGTTTTAATAGATTCCAAGGTGTTTTACCTAGGGTTCACTAAGAGTAGTGTTTTGCGGCAGAATTGAAACTCAAATTAAAACCTCAAGCAAATAATATCAGACTAAGCCCAACTTTGATATATCAAGCAAATAATATCAGATTGATTCCGAGGTGGTTTGCTTATGGTTCACCAAGATTTGTGTTTCTGCGGCAAAAATTGAATGATCCTTCAAATTTCAACTAATCACTCTTTTCTCTATTTCTTTCTGATTTTTTTTTCTTTTTAACAAACTGATATGATTAGAGACAGTAACAAGATGAAATATAAACTTTTTTTTTTTTTTTGCTTAGATGACACAGACACGAAGAACAAGAAGATGGATGCAAACACTGAAAAACTTAAGGGACACTAAAAAAAAACAAAAATAACATAATGATATGACCTTGTTTCGGAGCCTAGCTCTGATACCAACTGATGCGAACCTCGTGATCATGTAGTCACGCAACCCACAATCAAGTTTGAGATCTGATCCCGGAAAGCCGAAATAGGTCTGATATGAGTGCGACACAATGGAAACCTGCCCCAAGGCACCTACACTATTGGAATGAGTAGAATGACGTCACGAAGCCAGTTAATCTTCGATAAGTCAGATTCAGTTCGTTCAAGAACTGAAGAATGCAAGAATCACTCTCACACGTTAAAACTGAAAAATTCAGAAGTAATTATCATCAAAGCTGCCGAAATTTTGGCCTACATGAGTTTAAATAGTTCTTGAAAAGTTAACCCTAATGGACCCTTTATGTGGACTTATATGAGGTCCACTCAAAACTGGCCCAAAACCCTAAAATGAAAAGCCCATAACTTAATCCAAACAAGCCTTGGATCCTAGCTTAAAACAAAGTATGAATTAAGCCCAAACAAGCCTTGGGCTGTAGCTAACAAAATAAAATAAAGCCCTTATCTCATGGCCCAAATAAGGTTGTATTGGACCCCTCTTGCACATGGATAAGATGTACTAGGTTCTCCTCTCGATACTCCAATGGACCTTCCAATTCTGACTTGGTGGAAACCTTCAAAACCAATGCATTCAATACGTCTTTCAATGTCTTTGTCTTGGACCGAGTCATTGGTCCATTTGGAACATGTAATGGGTCCTTGCTGGTGTTTCTGGGCTGGTCCGCATCAAGATGTAATCAACGCTATTAACTCTTTCTTCCAAACTCGTGGAATGCTTAAAGAAATGAATGCTACATCCATTTCCCTTATCCCTAAAGTTGCTAATCCTATGAGGTTGACAGATTTTCGTCCAATATCTTGCTGCAATACAGTATACAAATGCATCGCGAAGATTCTAGCTGGGAGAATGAAAGTTGTTTTACCATCCTTAGTAGGTCCGTATCAAACAGCTTTTATCTCTGGATGGAGAATCATTGACAATATTCTTTTGTCTCAGGAACTAATGAAAGGCTATCATACAACTACGGGTCCTGCTCGTTGTGCTATGAAAGTAGACCTGATGAAGGCTTATGACTCGGTTCGGTGGGATTCCGTTGATGCTACGTTAATAAAAATGGGATTCCCTAGAACAGTCATATCTGAACCTGACCAAAGAAATGATCTCATAATTTGCTCAACGTTTTTCACTACTTGCCCTGGTAATAGGAATAGAGATGCCCAATAGACCTGGATGGAGAATAAAACTGAGTTAATCAGTTGTACTCGCCCAGCGAAAGAGAGTGTTCTGCAGGTCCAATGTCGTACTTTAGCGGTAATTCGATCCACGAGGCCCTTACAATCAACAGCCTTTAGTCTGGACGAGATAAGAGGCACTCCCAAATATTTCATAGGAAGCTCCCCCTCTCTAAACCCAAGAATACTGATAATCTGTTCCCTCTCAGCACCTAACACACCGCTCAAGAAGATGTCACTTTTGTTTGGATTTGGATATAGACCTGATAGATCTTGAAACTCTATGAGTGCATTTTTGATCATACGAACTGAGTGTACATCCCCTTTGCTGAATATCATCAAGTCGTCGGCAAAGCAAAGATGAGAAATTCTGTCCTTCTTGCATCTCTAGTGGAACTTGAAGTTTTGATTGGCACTCATATTGCAGAACAGCCCTGACAGGATTTCCATGCAAAGGACAAACAAATATGGAGATAATGGATCACCTTGTCTCAGCCCTCTACCCCCATTTTTATTAACGTAGCATCAACGAAATCCCACCGAACCGAGTCATAAGCCTTCATCAGATCTACTTTCATAGCACAACGAGGCGGACCCGTAGATTTATGATAGCCTTTCATTAGCTCCTGAGACAAAAGAATATTGTCGCTGATTCTCCGTCCAGAGATAAAAGCTGTCTGATACGGACCTACTAAGGATGGCAAAACAACTTTCATTCTCCCAGCTAGAATCTTCGCGATGCATTTGTATACTGTATTTCAGATATGAGCACTACTAGGGCTAAAGTGGCTTGGGATCAGGTATGTCTTCCAAAAAAGGAGGGGGGGCTGGGCATAAAAAGGATAGCAGAATGGAACAAGATTGCCTTGTTGAAACATATTTGGAACTTGTGCAATGACTCAGATGGCTCAATCTGGTCTACTTGGATCAGATCCAATCTCTTGCGAGGTAGGAATTTCTAGACAATCAAGGCATTAGGAAGCTGCTCTTGGGCTTGGGGAAAGATTCTAAAGCTTAGATCCTTAGCATGGCCGAAGATGAAGCACATCATCGGAGATGGAATGACAACCTCTCTATGGTTTGACAATTGGCATCCTCACAGCCCGCTCGCTGATACTTACGGTGAACGTTTCATCTATGATTCAGGTATGGAACACAACGCGAGAGTGAACGTGCTGATTAATAACTTAGAATGGAGAATTCCTATCACTCATGCTATTGGCTGGCACCCCATTATAGAAGCTATTCCTTCCACATCTACTCCTAAGAGGCAAAAGGATGAGATTGTTTGGTTGGATTCGCCAAATCAGAGTTTCTCAATCAAAGTAGCTTGGGAATAACTAAGAATTCATCATCAAATGGTTGATTGGCATGACATCGTGTGGTTCAAGAATGCTGTCCCAAGACATGCATTTCTTCTTTGGGTGGCTATCCAACGGAAACTCTCAACGCAGGATAGACTTCATCGGTTTGGTATTCATGGTCCCAATAGGTGCTCACTCTGTCTCCGCAATAATGAGGATCACAACCACTTGTTCTTTGAATGCTCCTTTACGAAAGCATTATGGTGGAATGTTTGTGACAGATGCGACATTCCGAGAATGACAAAAAGCTTGGATGAATGGATTCGATTGGCCACTGTCTCTTGGCATGGCAAAAGTTTAGTCAACTTTTCTCGTAAACTGGGTTTCGCAGCTACAGTGTATTGTATCTGGCAAGAACGGAACGCAAGGATCTTTGCAGATGTGTCTAAAGCTTCGAATTTGGTTTTTGATCAAATCGAATGTATCATTCACGATAAGCTTGTTTTGATGAGGAATGTTCAACAAACAGATGAAAACATAAGGATCCAAAGACTTTGGAGGGTCAATAACATGGACTCTTAATTTGATGTTTAGCTGGTTGTTTTTGTACCCCTAGCATATCTAGTTGGTCTAAGTTTCTGTTTTGTTATGTGGCTAGCCTGTAGCCATTTGTTGGTTTTCGTTTCTATCCACATTGTAAATCTTGGGTATGCCCATTATATTCTTTGTATCATTTTCTTTTAATACATAAGTCAGCTTACCAAAAAAAAATATTCAGTTTTAACGTGTGAGAGTGATTCTTGCATTCTTCAATTCTTGAACGAACTGAATCTGACTTATCGAAGATTAACTGGCTTCGTGGCGTCATTCTACTCATTCCAATAGTGTTGGTGCCTTGGGCAGGTTTCCATTGTGTCACACTCTTATCAGACCTCTTTCGGTTTTCCGGGATCAGATCTCAATCTTGATTGTGGGTTGCGTGACCACGTGATCACGAGGTTCGCATCAGTTGGTATCAGAGCTAGGCTTAGAAACAAGGTCATATCATTCTGTTATTTTCGTTTTTTTTTTCTTTGGTGTTCCCTTAAGTTTTTCAGTGTTTGCATCCATCTTCTTGTTCTTAGAGTCTGAGTCATCTAAGCAAAAAAAAAACAAAAGAGTTTATATTTCATTTGGTTACTGTCTCTAATCATATCAGTTTATTAAAAAAGAAAAAAAAAAGAAAGAAAGAAAGAGAGAAAAGAGTGATTAGTTGAAATTTGAAGGATCATTCAATTTTGCCGCAGAAACACAAATCTTGGTGAACCATAAGCAAACCACCTCGGAATTAATTTAAACTTCATATTCAGTGTATTGGGGGTGGGATCGCATCATATATCAAATTTGGGCTTATTCTGATATTGTTTGTATGAGGTTTTAATTCGAGGTTCAATTCTGCCGCAGAAACACTACTATTAGTGAACCATAAGCAAACCAGCTTAGAATATATTGAAACTTCATATTCTGTGTATTGGGAATGATCTCGCACCACATATTAAATTTGGGATTATTTTGATATCGGTTTCTGGAGGTTTTAATTAGAGGTTCGATTCTACCGCAAACTGATCATAGAAGGGGTTTGGGTACCTATACATAAGAGAACGACCTATAAATTGAGTATTAGTGTTTTCATAGTATTATATTACTAAATATTGAATTTGAGGTCATTTGGAGATCGTTTGGTCTGGGTTTCAATTCTGTTACGTAAAAATTGCGTAATAGGATAGATTTGCGTCAAGTTTGAGAACATGATCTATACTGTTTAGATTTGTCTGAATGTTTTAATTTCTATTATATTTGGGTTATCTAGGAGTCAAGTAATTTTTTTCGCTAATATGCGCTTTATATTGAAAAGTGGGGCTGATCGTCGGGGAAATACGGTCCGTATGGCCGCACAGAATGTCAGATCTGATTTTGAAGAGTTTGTGATGCGAACCTCGTGATCACGTGGTCACGCAAAGACACCAATTCCCGAAAAGCCAAGTAAATCAGGTTTGATAGAAGTGTGACACAAAGATAACTTGTACCTAGGCACCAACACTATTGGAAACGGAGACCCCCACCCAACGAATATTGATTCGCGAACGAGAAGTATAAGGATGACGCCACGAAGACAGTTGTTCTTCGATAAGTCGTTTTCAGTTCTTTAGAGAACCATGGAAGGGAGATTATCTCACCAACACACACACACAAAGTGCGGCAAACAAGAAGTTTTATTAATATAAATTGTCCCCTTAGATGTCTGGTTATGCCTTTATTTATACTGACTCTAGACTTGAATAAACCCTAATGGACCCCTTATGCGAACTTATATGATGTCCACTTACAATTAAACCCAAATAATATAAATAAACCCTAAACTGAGAAGAAAATAACAATAAAATAAATAAATCCGAATTTAATATCCTAAATATGGTAGGATCAGATTTGTAGCCCTTTAGAAGTCCTATATAAGCTAGGAGAATCAAATCTGAAGGTAGAATTAGTTCTGAAATCTTCTTTCCTTTTTGTAGCTAGGATGAATAAGGAATCCTTGTAAGAAAAGGATTCTGAAACATTTATGAATCCTTGCCACACTTGGAAACTATGTTGCGGCCCATTAAAGATCTTTGTAGAATTAGAAGATTCCCAAAATAAGCTACCGCATCCTTTTAGGAAAAGAATCCTTGCCAAATAGGAAGTCCACAAGTCAAAAGGAAGTAAATAACAAAACCCGTAAAGCCTCTGTTGACCCGTGTTTGGATGCCTTGCCGAACTCCGATTGACATGATATTTTAACCCAAGGTACGAAAACATGTCAGGAGCCTCCACGTAAAATTTCAGCCCGATCCAACGGTAGGATTGAGAATTATTACTATTTCCGTAAAACTGGATAGTTGCGCATTTTACGTCAAAATCCGAATTTGACCTTGCCTGGATCGTATCAGTTTGTTGATGAAAACGCAGATGGAGGTGAAGATGACTATGATTTTGTATCAACTAGCCAAGGAATCAGGTCTGGACCGAACAGGGCTAGGAGGAATGTGAATTTTCGTGGCATGAGCACTTATGAAGATATGGATGGGGACTTGGACACCATTAAACTGAAAATTCCTAGCTTTCAAGGTAAAAACGATCCTGAGGCTTATTTGGAGTGGGAGAAAAAGGTGGATTGGATTTTTGATTGCCATAGCTATTCTGAACAAAAAAAGGTGAAATTGGTGATAATTGAGTTTACGGAGTATGCATTGATTTGGTGTGATCAGATTGTGATCAGTAGGAGGAGGAATGGCGAGCGACCCGTTCAGACTTGGGGGGAGATGAAAGTCTTAATGAGGAGACGATTTGCGCCCAACCACTATTATAGAGACTTATATCTGAAGCTTCAAGGTCTGAATCAAGGTTACAAGACAGTAGATGAATATCACAAAGAGATGGAGATAGCAATGATTTGGGCTAATGTTGTTGAGGATAGAGAAGCCACCATGGCTAGATTTCTTAATGGGTTGAATCGGGACATTGCTAATGTGGTGGAGCTACAGCACTATGTGGAGCTAGAGGACATGGTTCACATGGCGACGAAGGTGGAGAGACAACTTAGGAAGGGGAATGCTCGACCAGCATTTAATTCGGGTTCGTCATCATCTTGGAAGCCAAATCTAAAGAGAGAGGTTACTGTCTGGCCAAGATCCTTTGGTTCTAGAACTGAACCACCAAAGGCTACAGTTGATGTGCCTACTAATGCCAAAGGTAAATCTGAAACTCAACCTAAACGTACTCGTGAAGTTAAATGTTTCAGGTGTCAGGGACATGGACATAGACATTATGCTTCAGAGTGTCCAAACAAGAGAATCATGATGATTAGAGATAATGGTGACGTGGAATCTGAAAGTGACAGTTTTGATTGTGAAGGCATGCCACCATTGGAGGATAGTGATGGGGATGAGTTAGCATTACCGGTTGAGGAGTCCTTGGTTATAAGGCGAACACTTCAGGTTCAGGTCAAAGAAGATGATACTAATGAACAAAGGAAGAACATCTTCCATACGCGTTGTTACGTACAAAGCAAGGTGTGTGGTTTAATTATAGATAGTGGAAGTTGTGTTAATGTTTGCAGTGTCACCCTTGTTAGTAAACTAAATTTGTGTACTGCTAAGCATGCTAAACCATATAGATTGCAATGGCTGAATGATAGTGGTGAAGTGAAAGTTACTAAACAGGTTGTGGTTCCATTTTCGATTGGGAAATATGTTGATGAAGTTCTGTGCGACGTGGTACCAATGCAAGCAAGTCACATCTTGTTGGGGAGACCATGGAAATATGATAGGAAGGCAATTCATGATGGGGTTAAAAATAGGTATACCATTGTAAAAGATGGTAAAACCATCACTCTTGTACCTCTTACACCCAAACAGGTGTATGATGATCAAATAAAGCTAAAAAGTGAGCATGAGGCTAGGGGGAGAGAAAATCAAGGTGAGGAACAAGAGGAGAGAAGACCATCAGAATCGGCTAGAACCCAAACCACTACAACCCATTCGGTCACCCATCCAAACACAAGCAAATATTCGGCCAACACTCCAAACAAATCAAACCATTCGACCACAACTCAAAAACACCCAAATCTGGCCGAGAGTGGAGGTAAGCCAAGAGGAGTGAAGAAAGTCAGCAAGTGTGATGTGAATTGTGTGGAAAAACTAAAGAAACAACCTAATTTTTATGCTAGAGAGGGTGAGGTCAGATCTGCATTTTTCACTAACAAGCCAATGATTTTACTTGTGTACAAAGAGGCTTACTTTAATACTAATGATCTTGATCATATTGTGCCTAGTGTTGCTATTTCTTTGTTGCAGGGATTTGATAATGTGTTCCCCAACGATACTCCTAGCAGATTACCACCATTAAGGGGGATAGAGCATCAAATTGATTTCGTACCCGGAGCTTCAATTGCTAACCGACCAGCTTATAGAAGCAATGCCGAGGAGACGAAGGAGCTTCAAAGGCAAGTTGATGAGCTGATGGAAAAAGGCTACATTCGTGAGAGTATGAGCCCGTGTGCTGTACCCGTGCTACTTGTGCCAAAGAAGGATGGAACATGGAGGATGTATGTTGATTGCTGAGCCATCAACAACATAACGATAAAGTATAGACATCCCATTCCTAGGCTTGATGACATGTTAGATGAGTTACATGGATCTTGTATTTTCTCTAAAATTGACTTGAAAAGTGGGTACCATCAAATTAGGATGAAAGAAGGTGATGAGTGGAAAACAACATTTAAGACTAAGCATGGTTTGTATGAATGGTTAGTAATGCCGTTTGGACTTACAAATGCACCTAGTACGTTTATGCGTTTAATGAATCATGTGTTGCGTGCATTCATAGGTAAGTTTGTGGTTGTGTATTTTGATGACATTTTGATATATAGCAAGAACTTAACTGAGCATCTTGATCATTTGTGTAATGTATTTAGTGTGTTGCGTAGTGAGAAATTGTATGCTAATCTTAAAAAGTGTGCCTTTTGCATGGAGAAAATTGTGTTTCTTAGCTATGTTGTAACTGCACAGGATATCGAGATGGATGAGGAGAAAGTTAAGGCCATCTGGGATTGGCCTACACACAAATCGGTAAGTGAGGTAAGGAGTTTTCATGGGTTAGCTAGGTTTTACAGGCGTTTTGTAAAAAATTTCAGCACAATAGCTGCGCCCTTGAATGAAGTTGTTAAAAAGTCAGTTGGGTTTAGATGGGGGAAGGAACAAGAGTTGGCTTTTGTTTCTTTGAAAGACAAATTATGTTCTGCACCTGTTTTGGCTTTACCTAACTTTACGAAAGCATTTGAAATAGAATGTGATGCGTCTGGAATAGGAATAGGTGTTGTTTTGATGCAGGATCGGAGACCTATTACGTATTTCAGTGAGAAGTTAAGTGGAGCGACCTTGAACTATCCCACTTACGACACAGAACTCTATGCATTGGTAAGAGCACTTGAGACATGACAGCATTACTTGTGGCCAAAAGAGTTCGTAATCTATTCGGATCATGAGTCCGTGAAACATCTGAAAGGACAAGGTAAGTTGAATAGGAGGCATGCAAAATGGGTTGAATTCATTGAATCTTTTCCTTGCGTAATCAAGTATAAGCAAGGGAAAGAGAACATCGTAGCTGATGTTGATACGGTTCAGCCTTGTGATACGACCCAAGTAAGGTCAGATTCGGATTTTGGCGTAAAAAGCGCAATAGTCCAGGTTTACGGCAACAATCATAATTCTCAATCCGACCGTTGGATCGAGCTAATATTTTATGTGGACTGTCCAGACATATCTTACTACCTTGGGTTAAAACTTCAGGTCAATCGGAGCTCGGAAAGGAACCACAATACTGGTCAACGGAGGCTGTACGGATTTTGTTATTTACTTCCATTTGACTTGTGGACTTCCTATTGTATTAGGATTCTTTTCCTACAAGGATGTGGCAGCTGGTTTTGGAAATTTCCTAGTTCCACAAGGATCTTTAATGAGCTGCAATTTAATCTACAAGTGTGGCAGTGATTCATTAATGTTTCGGAATCCTTTTCTTATAAGGATTCCTTATTCATCCAAGCTACACAAGGAAAGAAGGGCTGGTGGTATTTAATGATAGATTAGTTATTTTTATTATTTTCTTTCATGTTTGTGTGTAATTAAAACTTTGTTTTGAGCTAGGGTCCAATGCTTGTTTGGATCAGATGCACTCTCGCGCAAGTATGTTCTTTTACACCATGAATACTAGATTGTTAGGTTTTGAATATGTGAAGGAATTGTATGATAATGATTCTGACTTTACTGAGATTTATAATGCATGTGGACATTTGGCTTTTGGTAAGTTTTATTTGATGGATGGTTATTTGTTCAAAGAGAATAGATTGTGAGTTCCTGCTAGTTCTTTGCGTGAATTGCTTATTCATGAAGCACATGGGGGTGGTTTAATGGGTCACTTTGGGGTTGCAAAAACCTTGGATGTATTGCATGAGCATTTCTATTGGCCAAAGATGAAAAGAGATGTGCAACGAATTTGTGAACAGTGCATTGCTTGTAGAAAGGCAAAATCTAGAGTACAACCGCATGGACTATATCACCATTACTTGTGCCTACTAAACCTTGGGTAGATATCTCTATGGACTTTGTTTTAGGTTTACCATGGTCAAAGAAAGGTAGAGACTCTATCTTTGTTGTGGTTGATAGGTTTTCTAAAATGGCGCATTTCATTGCATGCCATAAAACAGATGATGCATCTCATATCAGAGACTTGTTCTTTAGGGAGATTGTACGTTTGCATGGCATTCCTAAGAGTATAGTGTCAGATCGTGATGTTAAGTTCTTTAGTTACTTTTGGAAGACCTTACGGGGAAAGTTGGGAACCAAACTCTTATTTTCGACAACATGCCATCCTCAAACAGATGGACAAACTGAGGTAGTGAATAGAACATTATCCCAACTTTTACGTGTTGTAATTCAAAAGAATTTGAAAAGTTGGGAAGAATGTTTGCCATTTGTTGAGTTTGCTTATAATAGAATTGTGCATTCGACTACTACTTTTTCTCCTTTTGAAATTGTTTATGGTTTTAATCCACTAACTCCTATGGACTTAATTCCTTTACGTTTTGAAGAAAGGGTAAGTTTAGATGGTGAAAAGAAGGCAAAGATGGTGAGAGAATTCCATGAGGGAGTTCGACTACAAATAGAGAAAAAGAACAGACTTTACGCTTCTAAAGCAAATAAGGGACGTAAACTGGTTGTTTTCCAACCCGGTGATTGGGTTTGGGTGCACATGCGTAAGGAACGATTTCCTAACCAAAGGAAATCAAAATTACAGCCTCGTGGTGATGGTCCATTTTAGGTTTTAGAGAGAATCAATGACAACGCATACAAAATTGACCTTCCAGGTGAGTATAGTGTTAGTGCTACCTTTAATGTTGCTGATCTTATGTTTTTTGACGCAGATTTTGATTCGAGGTCGAATTCTTTCGAGGAGAGAGGGGATGATGCGGACCAGCCCAGAAACACCAGCAAGGACCCATTACATGTTCCAAATGGACCAATGACTCGGTCCAAGACAAAGACATTGAAAGACGCATTGAATGCATTGGTTTTGAAGGTTTCCACCAAGTCAGAATTGGAAGGTCCATTGGAGTATCAAGAGGAGATCCTAGTACATCTTATCCATGTGCAAGAGGGGTCCAATACAACCTTATTTGGGCCATGAGATGAGGACAGCAAAGGAAACAAAAGAATCCTACTACAACTTGGATACAACATGGTGGCTACCTTTTCCTTTTGTTTCTAGGATTAACGGGCTGCATGGAAGGCTATAAATAAGCCTTCAATCAATTCTGTATTATTTTAGTTCATTCTATTCTTCTCATGGCAGAACATGGATTTAATATTAGGGGCTTTATTTTATTTTGTTAGCTACAGCCCAAGGCTTGTTTGGGCTTAATTAAAACTTTGTTTTGAGCTAGGGTCCAAGGCTTGTTTGGATCTGGTTATGGGCTTATCAGTTTAAGGTTTTGGGCCAGTTTTGAGTGGACCTCATATAAGTCCACATAAGGGGTCCATTAGGGTTAACTTTTCAAGAACTATTTAAACTCATGTAAGCCAAAATTTCAGTTTTAACGTATGAGAGTGATTCTTGCATTCTTCAATTCTTGAACGAACTGAATCTGACTTATCGAAGATTCACTGGCTTCGTGGCATCATTCTACTCATTCCAATAGTGTTGGTGCCTTGGGGCAGGTTTCCATTGTGTCGCACTCATATCAAACCTATTTCGGCTTTCCAGGATTAGATCTCAATCTTGATTGTGGGTTGCGTGACCACGTGATCACGAGGTTCGCATCAGAAATGAAACTCCAAAACATGATGCAAATGTAACCTTTACGTACAAGTATTAAAACCCAGAACAAACGATCTCGAAATGGTCTGAAATTAAATATTTAGTATTCCAATACGATGACAACACCGAATATAATTTTATAGGTCGTTCTCTTCTGTCTAGGTACCCAAAACCTTTGCGGCCGAAATGAACCTCCAAAACATGACGCAAAGCTAACCTTTTACGTACAAAGATTGAAACCCAGACCAAACGATCTTGAAATGGCCTGAAATTCAATATTTAGTATTCCAATACGATGACCACACCGAATATTAATTTATAGGTCGTTCTCTTATGTCTAGGTACCCAAACCATTTGTGGCCGTATTGAACCTCCAAAACAGGACGCAAATCTAACCTTTGACGTTCCAGGATTGAAACGAAGGCAAACAAATCTCGAAATGGCCTGAAATTCAATATTTAGTATTCCAATATACTATGACAACACCACATATCATTTTATAGGTCGTTCTATTCTGTCTAGGTACCCAAACCCTTTGAGGCCGTATTGAACATCAAAAACATGACGCAAATCTAACCTTTTACGTACCAGTATTGAAACCCAGAACAAACGATCTTGAAATGGCCTGAAATTCAATATTTAGTATTCCAATACGATGACAACAACAAATATCAATTTATAGGTCGTTCTCTTATGTTTAGGTACCCAAACCATTTGCGGCCGTATTGAACCTCCAAAACAGGACGCAAATCTAACCTTTGACGTACCAGTATTGAAACGCAGACAAAACAATCTCGAAATGGCCTGAAATTCAATATTTAGTATTCCAATACTATGACAACACCGAATATCAATTTTTCGATCGTTCTCTTATGTCTAGGTACCCAAACCCTTTGCAGCCGAAATGAACCTCCAAAACAGGACGCAAATCTAACCTTTTACGTACCAGTATTGAAACCCAGACCAAACAATCTCCAAATGGTCTCAAATTAAATATTTAGTATTACAATCCTATGACAACACAGAATATCAATTTATAGGTCGTTCTCTTATGTCAAGGTACCCAAACCCTTTGCGGCCGAATTGAACCTCCAAACCATGGCGCACATCTAACCTTTGACGTACGAAGATTGAAACGCAAGCAAAACAATCTTGAAAATGGCCTGAAATTCAATATTTAGTATTCCAATACTATGACAACACCGCATATCAATTTATAGGTCGTTCTATTATGTCTAGGTACCCAAACCCTTTGCGGCCGAAATGAACCTCCAAATCAAGACGCATATCTAACCTTTTACGTTCAAGGATTGAAACCCAGACCAAACGATCTCCAAATGGCCTGAAATTCAATATTTAGTATTCCAATACTATGACAACACCGTATATCAATTTATAGGTCGTTCTCTTGTGTCTAGGTTCCCAAACCCTTTGCGGCCGAAATGAACCTCCAAATCAAGACGCATATCTAACCTTTTACGTTCAAGGATTGAAACCCAGATCAAACGATCTCGAAATGGCCTGAAATTCAATTTTTAGTATTCTAATACGATGACAACATCGAATATAAATTTATAGGCCGTTCTCTTGTGTCTAGGTACCCAAACCCTTTTGTGGCGGAAATGAACCTCCAAAACATGACGCAAATGTAACCTTTTACGTCCAAGGATTGAAACCCAGACCAAACGATCTCGAAATGGCCTGAAATTAAATATTTAGTATTCCAATACGATGACAACACCGAATATAAATTTATAGGTTGTTCTCCTGTGTCTAGGTACCCAAACCCTTTGCGGCCGAAATGAACCTGCAAAACATGACACAGATGTAACCTTTTACGTACAAGGATTGAAACCCAGACCAAACGATCTCGAAATGGCCTGAAATTCAAGAGTTAGTATTGCAATACGATGACAACACCGAATATAAATTTATAGGTCATTCTCTTCTGCCTGGGTACCCACACCCTTTGCGGCGGAAATGAACCTCCAAAACATGACACAAATGTAACCTTTCACGCACAAGGGTTGAAACCCAGACCAAACGATCTCGAAAATGGCCTGAAATTGAATATTTAGTATTCCAATACTATGACAACACTGCATATCAATTTATAGGTCTTTCTATTATGTGCGGTACCCAAACCCTTTGCGGCCGAAATGAACCTCCAAAACTTGACGCATGTCTAACCTTTTACGTGCAAGAATTGAAACCCAGACCAAACGATCTCCAAATTGCCTGAAATTCAATATTTGGTATTCCAATACTATGACAACACCGCATATCAATTTATAGGTCGTTCTATTATGTCTAGGTACCCAAACCCTTTGCGGCCGAAATGAACCTCCAAATCAAGACGCATATCTAACCTTTTACGTTCAAGGATTGAAACCCAGACCAAACGATCTCCAAATGGCCTGAAAATCAATATTTAGTATTCCAATACTATGACAACACCGCATATCAATTTATAGGTCGTTCTCTTGTGTCTAGGTTCCCAAACCCTTTGCGGCCGAAATGAACCTCCAAATCAAGACGCATATCTAACCTTTTACGTTCAAGGATTGAAACCCAGATCAAACGATCTCGAAATGGCCTGAAATTCAATTTTTAGTATTCTAATACGATGACAACATGAAATATAAATTTATAGGCCGTTCTCTTGTGTCTAGGTACCCAAACCCTTTTGTGGCGGAAATGAACCTCCAAAACATGACGCAAATGTAACCTTTTACGTCCAAGGATTGAAACCCAGACCAAACGATCTCGAAATGGCCTGAAATTAAATATTTAGTATTCCAATACGATGACAACACCGAATATAAATTTATAGGTTGTTCTCCTGTGTCTAGGTACCCAAACCCTTTGCGGCCGAAATGAACCTGCAAAACATGACACAGATGTAACCTTTTACGTACAAGGATTGAAACCCAGACCAAACGATCTCGAAATGGCCTGAAATTCAAGAGTTAGTATTGCAATACGATGACAACACCGAATATAAATTTATAGGTCGTTCTCTTCTGCCTGGGTACCCACACCCTTTGCGGCGGAAATGAACCTCCAAAACATGACACAAATGTAACCTTTCTCGCACAAGGGTTGAAACCCAGACCAAACGATCTCGAAAATGGCCTGAAATTGAATATTTAGTATTCCAATACTATGACAACACTGCATATCAATTTATAGGTCGTTCTATTATGTGCGGTACCCAAACCCTTTGCGGCCGAAATGAACCTCCAAAACTTGACGCATGTCTAACCTTTTACGTGCAAGAATTGAAACCCAGACCAAACGATCTCCAAATGGCCTGAAATTCAATATTTAGTATTCCAATACTATGACAACACCGCATATCAATTTATAGGTCGTTCTATTATGTCTAGGTACCCAAACCCTTTGCGGCCGAAATGAACCTCCAAATCAAGACGCATATCTAACCTTTTACGTTCAAGGATTGAAACCCAGAGCAAACGATCTCGAAATGGCCTGAAATTCAATTTTTAGTATTCTAATACGATGACAACATCGAATATAAATTTATAGGCCGTTCTCTTGTGTCTAGGTACCCAAACCCTTTTGTGGCGGAAATGAACCTCGAAAACATGACGCAAATGTAACCTTTTACGTCCAAGGATTGAAACCCAGACCAAACGATCTCCAAATGGCCTGAAATTCAATATTTAGTATTCCAATACTATGACAACACCGTATATCAATTTATAGGTCCTTCTATTATGTCTAGGTACCCAAACCCTTTGCGGCCGAAATGAACCTCCAAATCAAGACGCATATCTAACCTTTTACGTTCAAGGATTGAAACCCAGATCAAACGATCTCGAAATGGCCTGAAATTCAATTTTTAGTATTCTAATACGATGACAACATCGAATATAAATTTATAGGCCGTTCTCTTGTGTCTAGGTACCCAAACCCTTTTGTGGCGGAAATGAACCTCCAAAACATGACGCAAATGTAACCTTTTACGTCCAAGGATTGAAACCCAGACCAAACGATCTCGAAATGGCCTGAAATTAAATATTTAGTATTCCAATACGATGACAACACCGAATATAAATTTATAGGTTGTTCTCCTGTGTCTAGGTACCCAAACCCTTTGCGGCCGAAGTGAACCTGCAAAACATGACACAGATGTAACCTTTTACGTACAAGGATTGAAACCCAGACCAAACGATCTCGAAATGGCCTGAAATTCAAGAGTTAGTATTGCAATACGATGACAACACCGAATATAAATTTATAGGTCGTTCTCTTCTGCCTGGGTACCCACACCCTTTGCGGCGGAAATGAACCTCCAAAACATGACACAAATGTAACCTTTCACGCACAAGGGTTGAAACCCAGACCAAACGATCTCGAAAATGGCCTGAAATTGAATATTTAGTATTCCAATACTATGACAACACTGCATATCAATTTATAGGTCGTTCTATTATGTGCGGTACCCAAACCCTTTGCGGCCGAAATGAACCTCCAAAACTTGACGCATGTCTAACCTTTTACGTGCAACAATTGAAACCCAGACCAAACGATCTCCAAATGGCCTGAAATTCAATATTTAGTATTCCAATACTATGACAACACCGCATATCAATTTATAGGTCGTTCTATTATGTCTAGGTACCCAAACCCTTTGCGGCCGAAATGAACCTCCAAATCAAGACGCATATCTAACCTTTTACGTTCAAGGATTGAAACCCAGACCAAACGATCTCGAAATGGCCTGAAATTCAATTTTTAGTATTCTAATACGATGACAACATCGAATATAAATTTATAGGCCGTTCACTTGTGTCTAGGTACCCAAACCCTTTTGTGGCGGAAATGAACCTCCAAAACATGACGCAAATGTAACCTTTTACGTCCAAGGATTGAAACCCAGACCAAACGATCTCGAAATGGCCTGAAATTAAATATTTAGTGTTCCAATACGATGACAACACCGAATATAAATTTATAGGTAGGTCTCCTGTGTCTAGGTACCCAAACCCTTTGCAGCCGAAATGAACCTGCAAAACATGACACAGATGTAACCTTTTACGCACAACGGTTGAAACCCAGACCAAACGATCTCGAAATGGCCTGAAATTCAAGAGTTAGTATTGCAATACGATGACAACACCGAATATAAATTTATAGGTCGTTCTCTTCTGCCTGGGTACCCACACCCTTTGCGGCGGAAATGAACCTCCAAAACATGACACAAATGTAACCTTTCACGCACAAGGGTTGAAACCCAGACCAAACGATCTCGAAAATGGCCTGAAATTGAATATTTAGTATTCCAATACTATGACAACACTGCATATCAATTTATAGGTCGTTCTATTATGTGCGGTACCCAAACCCTTTGCGGCAGAAATGAACCTCCAAAACTTGACGCATGTCTAACCTTTTACGTGCAAGAAATGAAACCCAGACCAAAGGATCTCCAAATGGCCTGAAATTCAATATTTAGTATTCCAATACTATGACAACACCGCATATCAATTTATAGGTCGTTCTATTATGTCTAGGTACCCAAACCCTTTGCGGCCGAAATGAACCTCCAAATCAAGACGCATATCTAACCTTTTACGTTCAAGGATTGAAACCCAGACCAAACGATCTCGAAATGGCCTGAAATTCAATTTTTAGTATTCGAATACGATGACAACATCGAATATAAATTTATAGGCCGTTCTCTTGTGTCTAGGTACCCAAACCCTTTTGTGGCGGAAATGAACCTCCAAAACATGACGCAAATGTAACCTTTTACGTCCAAGGATTGAAACCCAGACCAAACGATCTCGAAATGGCCTGAAATTAAATATTTAGTATTCCAATACGATGACAACTCCGAATATAAATTTATAGGTCGTTCTCCTGTGTCTAGGTACCCAAACCCTTTGTGGCGGAAATGAACCTCCAAAACATGACGCAAATGTAACCTTTTACGCACAACGGTTGAAACCCAGACCAAACGATCTCGACATGCCCTGAAATTGAATATTTAGTATTCCAATACTATGACAACACTGCATATCAATTTATAGGTCGTTCTATTATATGCGGTACCCAAACCCTTTGCGGCCGAAATGAACCTCCAAAACTTGACGCATGTCTAACCTTTTACGTGCAAGAATTGAAACGCAGACCAAACGATCTCCAAATAGCCTGAAATTCAATATTTAGTATTCCAATACTATGACAACACCGCATATCAATTTATAGGTCGTTCTATTATGTCTAGGTACCCAAACCCTTTGCGGCCGAAATGAACCTCCAAATCAAGACGCATATCTAACCTTTTACGTTCAAGGATTGAAACCCAGACCAAACGATCTCGAAATGGCCTGAAATTAAATATTTAGTGTTCCAATACGATGACAACACCGAATATAAATTTATAGGTAGGTCTCCTGTGTCTAGGTACCCAAACCCTTTGCGGCCGAAATGAACCTGCAAAACATGACACAGATGTAACCTTTTACGTACAAGGATTGAAACCCAGACCAAACGATCTCGAAATGGCCTGATATTCAAGAGTTAGTATTGCAATACGATGACAACACCGAATATAAATTTATAGGTCGTTCTCTTCTGCCTGGGTACCCACACCCTTTGCGGCGGAAATGAACCTCCAAAACATGACACAAATGTAACCTTTCACGCACAAGGGTTGAAACCCAGACCAAACGATCTCGAAAATGGCCTGAAATTGAATATTTAGTATTCCAATACTATGACAACACTGCATATCAATTTATAGGTCGTTCTATTATGTGCGGTACCCAAACCCTTTGCGGCCGAAATGAACCTCCAAAACTTGACGCATGTCTAACCTTTTACGTGCAAGAATTGAAACCCAGACCAAACGATCTCCAAATGGCCTGAAATTCAATATTTAGTATTCCAATACTATGACAACACCGCATATCAATTTATAGGTCCTTCTATTATGTCTAGGTACCCAAACCCTTTGCGGCCGAAATGAACCTCCAAATCAAGACGCATATCTAACCTTTTACGTTCAAGGATTGAAACCCAGATCAAACGATCTCGAAATGGCCTGAAATTCAATTTTTAGTATTCTAATATGATGACAACATCGAATATAAATTTATAGGCCGTTCTCTTGTGTCTAGGTACCCAAACCCTTTTGTGGCAGAAATGAACCTCCATAAACATGACACAAATGTAACCTTTTACGCACAAGGGTTGAAACCCAGACCAAAGGATCTCGAAATGGCCTGAAATTCAATATTTAGTATTCCAATACTATGACAACACCGCATATCAATTTATAGGTCGTTCTATTATGTCTAGGTACTGACACGACCAAAAGCTTGATGTCTTTTCCCAAGTGCAGGAGTGTCGAAGTAATAAATAACCCGGCAAGACCGGGGTCGAACCACAGAGAGGTTAATTGTATAAATTATAAATAACAACACAACAACAACAATAACAACAATAACAATAACAATAATAATAATTATAATACTCAGTACGTGGCGTTGTTATACCTGAGAATGATCGAAAAGATCGGGTCACAGGTTTCCAGCCTATATACTGAGTTTAAGAAAAGATCAAAGATATATATTATATAATATAAACAGAATATAAATAATAATAATAATAATAATAAAAGGGGAAGATGAAGAAATTAATGAGAACTTTGAGATGAAAGATTAACGTAAGGATTAAACAATGATAAAAACAAATGTCAAGGTTAGAGGATCCACTAATGGTACTTCAAACAAGTATAGTATAAACTCTTATTACTTTGTTGGAAACCACACATAAAGGAGGTTCCAATCAGATTATAAATTGTTAACATGATTACATTAGTTATCTTATTCGAATAAAGCTAATACTTGTAAATGTTGGCAGGCATTCATGATTATAACTTATGTTAACAATAAATCAATTTCCTTTCATAGCTCAGGTGTCGGTTATACCATACAATATGGGCTATGAAAGTGCCAAGTATTTGTTGTACCAAATATTATACAACATAAATCTAGATTAACCATTTAACAAGCAAAGTATTAAAAGTGAACAAGATAACAAATATAAAACATGTTAGTATCCAACGTTAAGGTCCATGTTAAGTTTATATTATACTTATTCTTACACCATTAGTGTACCCTTTTCACCTTGACATAATTAACTTAGCTGAACATAATGAAAGAAAGAAACATAAATGAACAAGATAAGAACATAAATGAGAAAGAGGTTAACTAAGTAAAGGAAAGGAAATGAAGTGCATAAACTTGATATTAATGAAAGCAAGACATAAGCAATACAAAGAGAGAAAGCAAGAGCATGATCTTGATCTAAACACCAAGATGCCTCAATATATGGTGAGTGCCTCCTTTTATAGGCCAAAATTTGGAACTATTGATTTGTTGACTAATTGATGAGTGGGTGGCCACATCTTGACTTGATAACAATCCTTATCTTCTTGTCTGGTCAAGACGTCATTGCTAACATCATAATTTGCCCAGAATCCTCAGGAATGTTCTAGGAAATTATCTCAGCTTTCCAACAAAAAAAAAAGATGAGGTCATTTGGACTTCTAGAACTCAAGATATGGGCTGAACATTAAATAGTGTTTGGGCTGCAGGACAGCTTCGGACTTCTTCGTTGTTCCTTCAATTTGGACTTCAAAACAACCTTTTCAAATCTTGGGCTCCTCATGAAACTTGTAGGCCTTTGTCTTACCTTTCCATCCATATAAAATGGACCTAAATCCGAAATCTAGAGCTCCAGATATGATCCAATTACCGAGCAATGTTCCGGTTTGGACTGCACCGACATCTCTTTTCTAAGTTTGGCCATCTCTTTGTCCTTTCACTTTCAATACTTAAACTCATCAATCAATCCTTTTATTTATGTGATAGGCCTGCATATAAGATGAGCATTTACCATAAATTAAGGTATCTTATAGTATCAAACTTGTTATTATAAAACATGCTTTAGTTAAGGAGTTATTGATACTTCAAGTGCAAAATGATGATATAAAACCTTGATAAACATGCACTTTTAAGTACTAATCAGGTACCCAAACCCTTTGCGGCCGAAATGAACCTCCAAATCAAGACGCATATCTAACCTTTTACATTCAAGGATTGAAACCTAGATCAAACGATCTCGAAATGGCCTGAAATTCAATTTTTAGTATTCGAATACGATGACAACATCGAATATAAATTTATAGGTCGTTCTCTTGTGTCTAGGTACCCAAACCCTTTGCGGCCGAAATGAACCTGCAAAACATGACGCAGATGTAACCTTTTACGTCCAAGGATTGAAACCCAGACCAAACGATCTCGAAATGGCCTGAAATTAAATATTTAGTATTCCAATACGATGACAACACCGAATATAAATTTATAGGTTGTTCTCCTGTGTCTAGGTACCCAAACCCTTTGCGGCCGAAATGAACCTGCAAAACATGACACATATGTAACCTTTTACGTACAAGGATTGAAACCCAGACAAAACAATCTCGAAATGGCCAGAAATCCAAGAGTTAGTATTGCAATACGATGACAACACCGAATATAAATTTATAGGTCGTTCTCTTCTGTCTGGGTACGCACACCCTTTGCGGCGGAAATGAACCTCCAAAACATGACACACATGTAACCTTTTACGCACAAGGGTTGAAACCCAGACCAAACGATCTCGAAATGGCCTAAAATTGAAGATTTAGTATTCCAATACTATGACAACACTGCATATCAATTTATAGGTCGTTCTATTATGTGTGGTACCCAAACCCTTTGCGGCCGAAATGAACCTCCAAAACTTGACGCATGTCTAACCTTTTACGTGCAAGAATTGAAAGCCAGACCAAACGATCTCCAAATGGCCTGAAATTCAATATTTAGTATTCCAATACTATGACAACACCGCATATCAATTTATAGGTCGTTCTATTATGTCTAGGTACCCAAACCCTTTGCGGCCGAAATGAACCTCCAAATCAAGACGCATATCTAACCTTTTACGTTCAAGGATTGAAACCCAGATCAAACGATCTCGAAATTGCCTGAAATTCAATTTTTAGTATTCTAATAGGATGACAACATCGAATATAAATTTATAGGTCGTTCTCTTGTGTCTAGGTACCCAAACCCTTTGTGGCGGAAATGAACCTCCAAAACATGACGCAAATGTAACCTTTTACGTCCAAGGATTGAAACCCAGACCAAACGATCTCGAAATGGCCTGAAATTAAATATTTAGTATTCCAATACGATGACAACACCGAATATAAATTTATAGGTAGTTCTCCTGTGTCTAGGTACCCAAACCCTTTGCGGCCGAAATGAACCTGCAAAACATGACATTAATGTAACCTTTTACGTACAAGGATTGAAACCCAGACCAAACGATCTCGAAATGGCCTGAAATTCAAGAGTTAGTATTGCAATACGATGACAACACCGAATATAAAATTATAGGTCGTTCTCTTCTGTCTGGGTACCCACACCCTTTGCGGCGGAAATGAACCTCCAAAACATGACACAAATGTAACCTTTTACGCACAAGGGTTGAAACCCAGACCAAACGATCTCGAAAATGGCCTGAAATTGAATATTTAGTATTCCAATACTATGACAACACTGCATATCAATTTATAGGTCGTTCTATTATGTGCGGTACCCAAACCCTTTGCGGCCGAAATGAACCTCCAAAACTTGACGCATGTCTAACCTTTTACGTGCAAGAATTGAAACCCAGACCAAACGATCTCCAAATGGCCTGAAATTCAATATTTAGTATTCCAATACTATGACAACACACCGTATCAATTTATAGGTCGTTCTATTATGTCTAGGTACCCAAACCCTTTGCGGCCGAAATGAACCTCCAAATCAAGACGCATATCTAACCTTTTACGTTCAAGGATTGAAACCCAGATCAAACGATCTCTTTTTTTTTGGTAAGCTGACTTATGTATTAAAAGAAAATGATACAAAGAATATAATGGGCATACCCAAGTTTTACAATGTGGACAGAAACGAAAACCAACAAATGGCTACAGGCTAGCCACATAACAAAACAAAAACTTAGACCAACTAGATATGCTAGGGGTACAAAAACAACCAGCTAAACATCAAATTAAGAGTCCATGTTATTGACCCTCCAAAGTCTTTGGATCCTTATGTTTTCATCTGTTTGTTGAACATTCCTCATCAAAACAAGCTTATCGCGAATGATACATTCGATTTGATCAAAAACCAAATTCGAAGCTTTAGACACATCTGCAAAGATCCTTGCGTTCCGTTCTTGCCAGATACAATACACTGTAGCTGTGAAACCCAGTTTACGAGACACGTTGACGAAACTTTTTCCATGCCAAGAGACAGTCGCCAATCGAATCTATTCATCCAAGCTTCTTGTCATTCTTGGAATGTCGCATCTGTCACAAACATTCCACCATAATGCTTTCGTAAAGGAGCATTCAAAGTACAAGTGGTTGTGATCTTCATTATTGCGGAGACAAAGTGAGCACCTATTGGGACCATGAATACCAAACCGATGAAGTCTATCTTGTGTTGAGAGTTTCCGTTGGATAGCCACCCAAAGAAGAAATGCATGTCTTGGGACAGCATTCTTGAACCACACGATGTCATGCCAATCAACCATCTGATGATGAATTCTTAGTTGTTCCCAAGCTACTTTGACCGAGAAACTCTGATTTGGCGAATCCACCAAACAATCTCATCCTTTTGCCCCTTAGGAGTAGATGTGGAAGGAATAGCTTCTATAATGGGGTGCCAGCCAATAGCATGAGTGATAGGAATTCTCCATTCTAAGTTATTAATCAGCACATTCACTCTCGCGTTGTGTTCCATACCTGAATCATAGATGAATCGTTCATCGTAAGAATCAGCGAGCGGGCTGTGAGGATGCCAATTGTCAAACCATAGAGAGGTTGTCATTCCATCTCCGATGATGTTCTTCATCTTCGGTCATGCTAAGGATCTGAGCTTTAGAATCTTTCCCCAAGCCCAAGAGCAGCTTCCTGGCGCCTTGATTGTCCAGAAATTCCTACCTCGCAAGAGATTGGATCTGATCCAAGTAGACCAGATTGAGCCATCTGAGTCATTGCACAAGTTCCAAATATGTTTCAACAAGGCAATCTTGTTCCATTCTGCTATCCTTTTTATGCCTAGCCCCCCCTCCTTTTTTGGAAGACATACCTGATCCCAAGCCACTTTAGCCCTAGTAGTGCTCATATCTGAACCTGACCAAAGAAATGATCTCATAATTTGCTCAACATTTTTCACTACTTCCCTAGGTAATAGGAATAGAGATGCCCAATAGACCTGGATGGAGAATAAGACTAAGTTAATCAGTTGTACTCGCCCTGCGAAAGAAAGTGTTCTGCAACTCCAATGTCGAACTTTAGTTGTAATTCGATCCACGAGGCCCTTACAATTAACAGCCTTTAGTCTGGACGAGATAAGAGGCACTCCCAAATATTTCATAGGAAGCTCCCCCTCTCTAAACCCAAGAATACTGATAATCTGTTCCCTCTCAGCACCTAACGGACCGCTCAAGAAGATGTCACTTTTGTTTGGATTTGGATATAGACCTGATAGAACTTGAAACTCTGTGAGTACATTTTTGATCATAGGAATTGAATGTACATCCCCTTTGCTGAATATCATCAAGTCGTCTGCAAAGCAAAGATGAGAAATTCTGTCCTTCTTGCATCTCCAGTGGAACTTGAAGTTTTGGTTGGCACTCATATTTTTTTTTTTGGTAAGCTGACTTATGTATTAAAAGAAAATGATACAAAGAATATAATGGGCATACCCAAGATTTACAATGTGCACAGAAACAAAAACCAACAAATGGCTACAGGCTAGCCACATAACAAAACAAAAACTTAGACCAACTAGATATGCTAGGGGTACAAAAACAACCAGCTAAACATCAAATTAAGAGTCCATGTTATTGACCCTCCAAAGTCTTTGGATCCTTATGTTTTCATCTGTTTGTTGAACATTCCTCATCAAAACAAGCTTATCGCGAATGATACATTCGATTTGATCGAAAACCAAATTCGAAGCTTTAGACACATCTGCAAAGATCCTTGCGTTCCGTTCTTGCCAGATACAATACACTGTAGCTGTGAAACCCAGTTTACGAGAGAAGTTGACGAAACTTTTGCCATGCCAAGAGACAGTGGCCAATCGAATCCATTCATCCAAGCTTTTTGTCATTCTTGGAATGTCGCATCTGTCACAAACATTCCACCATAATGCTTTCGTAAAGGAGCATTCAAAGTACAAGTGGTTGTGATCTTCATTATTGCGGAGACAAAGTGAGCACCTATTGGGACCATGAATACCAAACCGATGAAGTCTATCCTGCATTGAGAGTTTCCGTTGGATAGCCACCCAAAGAAGAAATGCATGTCTTGGGACAGCATTGTTGAACCACACGATGTCATGCCAATCAACCATCTGATGATGAATTCTTAGTTGTTCCCAAGCTACTTTGACCGAGAAACTCTGATTTGGCGAATCCAACCAAACAATCTCATCCTTTTACCCCTTAGGAGTAGATGTGGAAGGAATAGCTTCTATAATGGGGTGCCAGCCAATAGCATGAGTGATAGGAATTCTCCATTCTAAGTTATTAATCAGCACGTTCACTCTCGCATTGTGTTCCATACCTGAATCATAGATGAATCGTTCACCGTAAGTATCAGCGAGCGGGCTGTGAGGATGCCAATTGTCAAACCATAGAGAGGTTATCATTCCATCTCCGATAATGTGCTTCATCTTCGGCCATGCTAAGGATCTGAGCTTTAGAATCTTTCCCCAAGCCCAAGAGCAGCTTCCTGGCACCTTGATTGTCCAGAAATTCCTACCTCGCAAGAGATTGGATCTGATCCAAGTAGACCAGATTGAGCCATCCGAGTCATTGCACAAGTTCCAAATGTGTTTCAACAAGGCAATCTTGTTCCATTCTGTTATCCTTTTTATGCCTAGCCCCCCCTCCTTTCTTGGAAGACATACCTGATCCCAAGCCACTTTAGCCCTAGTAGTGCTCATATCTGAACCTGACCAAAGAAATGATCTCATAATTTGCTTAACGTTTTTCACTACTTGCCCAGGTAATAGGAATAGAGATGCCCAATAGACATGGATGGAGAATAAAACTGAGTTAATCAGTTGTACTCGCCCTGCGAAAGAGAGTGTTCTGCAGGTCCAATGTCGTACTTTAGCGGTAATTCGATCCACGAGGCCCTTACAATCAACAACCTTTAGTTTGAACGAGATAAGAGGCACTCCCAAATATTTCATAGGAAGCTCCCCCTCTCTAAACCCAAGAATACTGATAATTTGTTCCCTCTCAGCACCTAACACACCGCTCAAGAAGATGTCACTTTTGTTTGGATTTGGATATAGACCTGATAGATCTTGAAACTCTATGAGTGCATTTTTGATCATACGAACTGAGTGTACATCCCCTTTGCTGAATATCATCAAGTCGTCGGCAAAGCAAAGATGAGAAATTCTATCCTTCTTGCATCTCCAGTGGAACTTGAAGTTTTGATTGGCACTCATATTGCAGAACAGCCCTGACAGGATTTCCATGCAAAGGACAAACAAATATGGAGATAATGGATCACCTTGTCTCAGCCCTCTACCCCCATGAAAGTAACCTGCAAGTTCACCGTTGACGTTGATTGAGAATTGACACGATGTAACACACACCATGATCCAATCAACCACTATTCTAGGGAATCCCATTTTTATTAACGTAGCATCAACGAAATCCCACCGAACCGAGTCATAAGCCTTCATCAGATCTACTTTCATAGCACAATGAGCCGGACCCGTAGATTTATGATAGCCTTTCATTAGCTCCTGAGACAAAAGAATATTATCGCTGATTCTCCATCCAGAGATAAAAGCTGTCTGATACGGACCTACTAAGGATGGCAAAACAACTTTCATTCTCCCAGCTAGAATCTTTGCGATGCATTTGTATACTGTATTGCAGCAAGATATAGGACGAAAATCTGTCAACCTCGTAGGATTAGCAACTTTAGGGATAAGGGAAATGGATGTAGCATTCATTTCTTTAAGCATTCTACGAGTCTGAAAGAAGGAGCTAACAGCTTTGATTACATCTTCCCCCACTATATGCCACATTCTTTTGAAGAAACCTGCGTTGAAGCCATCCGGGCCAGGGGCTTTGTTGTTTTTCAAACTAAACATAGCATTCTTAATCTCCTCCCTTGTTACTTCTTGTGCTAGTTCATGCTGTTGAGTCGAAGACAGTTTGCAGTTAATTGCCGATTGCAACACTTCTTCGTTCAAGACCCTAGGCATTTGATTCACTCCCAACACACGCTGGAAGTATGCAATTACTTCTGATTTGACTGCCTCGTGTCCTTCAACGACTTCCCCATCCTCCCTTGTAACGGAGAGAAGCTTATTTCTATTCTGTCTTCGATTTACTGATTTGTGGAAGTAGCTAGTATTCTGATCCCCCAAGCTAAGCCATTGCATCCTTGCCTTTTGTTTGAAAAAACTCTCTTCCGCCCTGACAGTAGAAGCATAGTTACGAACAACATCTCTTTCTCGCATATGCAATGTTGGATTCTCAAGCGCTGTATGCAGAGCTTGTTGAGCCTTATCCATGTGATCTTTTGCATCTTTGACTCTATCGGAAATGTTGGAGAAGTGAGTCTTATTGAAATGCTTAAGTTCCTGCTTAAGTTCCTACTTTAGCTTCCTTAGTTTGCAACACAACTAATACATTGGACAACCTCCCGAATGCTGATCCCATACTTTCTTCACCAAGGGCATGAACTCGTCATGATCCATCCACATATCGAAGAATCTGAATGGTTTCTTTATGTTCTGAACATTGCCAGTGACTTTTACCACCATGGGAGAATGATCCGACATACCAGCAGGCAAGAATCTCGCTTCCGACAATGGGAAGTGCATATTCCACTTCTCATTCACAAGCACTCTATCTAGTTTCCGCATAATCATATTCTCAGGACATTGGTTCGTCCAAGTATAATGCATACCTGAATACCGAAGATCATCCACTTTCGCTTCACGTATACATGTTTCCAATCTGTCCATATGACCAGCCCACGTAGAAGACCCTCCTAACCTCTCTGACTGGTTGCGGATAGCATTAAAGTCGCCCATAAGAATCCATGGGGTTGACTCCCATCCACCACTACGACTCACAATATCAGACCATAAAGCCTCACGTAAGGATGCATTATTGTCTCCGTAAATGATTGAAGCATTAAAACAGATATTGATAGCTAATATCATGACAGAAACATGGATAGCCTGGTCTGACATTCCCAGAACATCCACCTTCACCAAATCAGCATTCAAACAAACCCAAATACGACCACGACAAGAGAAATCATAATTATACAAGAATGACCAATTACGCAGGAGAAGTTGCGAAACATTATCTTTATTCCTGTCTCTAACCCGAGTTTCAACCAAACCAAAAAAAAAACCATCCTCTCTTGATGGATGAGCTGACGCAGTTCTGAATGCTTTATGGGATCATTCAAACCTCTAACATTCCAACATCCAATAATCATAGGGAATTAGAGAGGAGTACCAAACAGCAACACACTGATTACCTTGATTTGCCCCCCCTCGAGGAGCCAGATTTCTTACTCTTCTTTGAAAAGCCTGGAGAACCCGTTTTCTTGATGTAACACAAACCATGATCCAATCAATGACTGTTCTAGGGAATCCCATTTTTATTAACGTAGCATCAACAAATCCCATCGAACCGAGTCATAAGCCTTCATCAGGTCTACTTTCATAGCACAACGAGCAGGACCCGTAGTTGTATGATAGCCTTTCATTAGTTCCTGAGACAAAAGAATATTGTCGCTGATTCTCCGTCCAGAGATAAAAGCTGTTTGATACGGACCTACTAAGGATGGCAAAACAACTTTCATTCTCCCAGCTAGAATCTTCGCGATGCATTTGTATACTGTATTGCAGCAAGATATAGGACGAAAATCTGTCAACCTCGTAGGATTAGCAACTTTAGGGATAAGGGAAATGGATGTAGCATTCATTTCTTTAAGCATTCTACGAGTCTGGAAGAAAGAGCTAACAGCGTTGATTACATCTTCCCCCACTATGTGCCATATTCTTTTGAAAAAACCTGCGTTGAAGCCATCCAGACCAGGAGCTTTGTTGTTTTTCAAACTAAACATAGCATGCTTAATCTCCTCTCTTGTTACATCTTGTGCTAGTACATGCTGTTGAGTTGAAGATAGTTTGTAATTAATTGCCGATTGCATCACTTCCTCGTTCAGGACCCTAGGCATCTGTTTCACTCCCAATACATGCTGGAAGTATGCAATTACTTCTGATTTGACTGCCTCGTGTCGTTCAGCGACTTCTCCATCCTCCCTTGTAATCGAGAGAAGCTTATTTCTATTCTGTCTACCATTTACTGATTTGTGAAAGTAGCTAGTATTCTGATCCCCCAAGCTAAGCCATTGTATCCTTGCCTTTTGTTTGAAAAAACTCTCTTCCGCCCTGACAGTAGAAGTATAGTTACGAACAACATCTCTTTCTCGCATACGCAATGTTGGATTCTCAAGCACTGTATGCAGAGCTTGTTGAGCCTTATCCATGTGATCTTTTGCATCTTTGACTCTATCGGAAATATTGGAGAAGTGAGTCTTATTGAAATGTTTAAGTTCCTGCTTTAGCTTCCTTAGTTTGCAACACAGTTCATACATTGGACAACCTCCCGAATGCTGATCCCATACTTTCTTCACCAAGGGCATGAACTCGTCATGATCCATCCATATATCGAAGAATCTGAATGGTTTCTTTATGTTCTGAACATTGCTAGTGACTTTTACCACCATGGGAGAATGATCTGACATACCAGCAGGCAAGAATCTCGCTTCCGACAATGGGAAGTGCATATTCCACTTCTCATTCACAAGCACTCTATCTAGTTTCCGCATAATCATATTCTCAGGACATTGGTTCGTCCAAGTATAATGCATACCTGAATACCGAAGATCATCCACTTTCGCTTCACGTATACATGTTTCCAATCTGTCCATATGACCAGCCCACGTAGAAGACCCTCCTAACCTCTCTGACTGGTTGCGGATAGCATTAAAGTCGCCCATAAGAATCCATGGGGTTGACTCCCATCCATCACTACGACTCACAATATCAGACCATAAAGCCTCACGTAAGGATGCATTATTGTCTCCGTAAATGATTGAAGCATTAAAACAGATATTGGTAGCTAATATCATGACAGAAACATGGATAGCCTGGTCTGACATTCCCAGAACATCCACCTTCACCAAATCAGCATTCCAACAAACCCAAATACGACCACGACAAGAGAAATCATAATTATACAAGAATGACCAATTACGCATAAGAAGTTGCGAAACATTATCTTTATTCCTGTCTCTAACCCGAGTTTCAACCAAACCAAAAGAAAACCATCCTCTCTTGATGGATGAGCTGACGCAGTTCTGAATGCTTTATGGGATCATTCAAACCTCTAACATTCCAACATCCAATAATCATAGGGAAATAGAGAGGAGTACCAAACAGCCACACACTGATTACCTTGACTTGCCCCCCCTCGAGGAGCCAGATTTCTTACTCTTCTTTGAAAAGCCTGGAGAACCCGTTTTCTTTTTCTCTAGAGAGTCTCTAGCCTTGCTAGCTAACTGATTAATAAAAGTTTCCCCATCAGAAGAAATCGGACTTTGCAGACTTGTTGGGATCAGTGACGTCGACTCCTTATCATCGTCTTCCTTACCTGTATCACCTCCTATAGCTCCAATATCAACATTCACCTCATGACTAACAGGGTTCATGGTTGCATAAGCAATTGTATTACAGATGGTTAAACTTTGATCTAAAGAAGTACATGCAGCCCCTTCCTCCGGCACCATGTCTGCTCGTAAACTCTTCAAAACAATAGGAGAGGTAGGATTTTCATCTTCATAACAACTAGCTTTGGGCACATCTAATGTCGCAGTTTCATTCGTATGACAATCAGCAATATGTAAAGCAGATGCTAAACAACCATTCTCATTACAATTAAGCTCTTTAGATTCCAAACAATCATTCTCACCAATCGTAACACCCTTATTTCGTTTACCAACTACCTGCCATTGAAGCTGATTCTGCTTATTATCTGTAGGTTTAGAGTTCACAGCTCCTATTTTCCTTTTGCCCTCTACCCCCATTGTACGATCATCAACTTTACTGGTAGCACATATCGCTGTGGTATGTCCAAAGACATTGCAATTATTGCACCTTGGCGGTATCCATTCATAATCCGCTGAAATTGTTATGATAACCCATTTGGACAGCGAAGGTCGTATTCCTTCACCAGCGTTTTCGAAGCTTCTATCTCAACGCAAACTCTTGCGTAGCTAAGCCTTTTACGCAACAATGTAGTAAGGTCAGCATGAAGGGGAACCCCAATAGCACTCGCTACACAACTCAACCCCTTAACAGTCCAATACTCGAGAGGAACATTATAGAGCTTAACCCATACTGGAACTCTATCCAGATCATCTTTCAAAAATTGCATGTTCGGATGCCAACGTTTAAGCACCAAAGGTCTGTTGGCCATATGCCATGGGGCTCTCTCCAGAACATTTGTGGCACGATCGACAGAATCAAAAGTGAAGAGAAAGAAACCATTGTCAGAAGATAAAACTTCGGATAGACCGTGGGAGCCCCATATTCTTTTGGCAATGGAATTAACAACAGGATAGGGTAATTTCTGACCCACGAAATGACCAACTAGAGTGGATTTTCAAAGTTCACAGCCATCCTCAAACACATCAAGTGGAGGAGCTACTGTCACACGGCCATCAGTTATTGCGGGGGGAGAAAAATGCAAGTTACAGACTGGATTCATATCAAGGGACATCCTACCCTTATTGTCATCAACATCAGAGCCCTTCAAAGCATTTAAAAAATTCAATTTGGGGCTAAGGTGTAGCTGTTCTTGTTGCTTAGACCCATCATTCAACTCATCAACTTTAGAACCCAACACAGGATTCATGTCAAGACTATTTAGCATATCTTGGAGCTCTAATTGTAAGGTATGTCCAGATTTAACTCCATTGTGTTGTTCAATGTCAGAGCTAACCATTGGAACAAATTCAACAGCAGAACACAAAGACAATTTGGCAGCATACAAATACTAGATAGAACGTTCTAAGGACAAACAAACTCAGTCCAAGAAACCCAACGATTCAAAGGTAGATACACATGTTATGTATAACATATTCAAAAATCAGCACAGTTTAACGGTTGGATCTCCTCAGATGTCAATTATATCGAAACTGACCTGAGAATGACGACCTTCTGTTGAACATGTAGAAAACGTTTCTGGAGGCTAAATTTCTAATCTCCCCCGTTCATAATGTGTATCATAACCAGGTGAATCACATATCCAAAAATAAGCTTGATCCAACGGTGGAAGAAGGAGAAATATGTCGGCGGCTCTGACTGTTCCGAGTAGGATTTTCCAAAAATATTCAAATGGCTAGCTTCCGCAAGAGGAATCCAACATGGACGATCCCTCTGGACAGAATGTAGGCAATATATATGTTCACAACATACCAAAAAATAGTCTAGATCCAACGGTATAACAAGCCAAAATCGGCCGGCGACTCTGACAGCACTAGGGGGTTTTCCAGAAAATTTCAATTGTCCAGATTTCTTAAATGGCGGCAGCTTTAGAAGTTCCCTCCGGTCAGAATGTAGTCAATAGTTCCATGCACAACATAACCCAATCATGGCTTGATCCAACGATGGTCGCCGGAGATATGGCTGTCGGAGCACCGCCCCTTTGTATCTTTCCTCTCTAACCTCTCAAAAAGTGGGTTGATTGAAAACTATTTTTATTATTTTCTTTCTAGATCAAACGATCTTGAAATGGCCTGAAATTCAATTTTTAGTATTCTAATACAATGACAACATCGAATATAAATTTATAGGCCGTTCTCTTGTGTCTAGGTACCCAAACCCTTTGTGGCGGAAATGAACCTCCAAAACATGACGCAAATGTAACCTTTTACGTCCAAGGATTGAAACCCAGACCAAACGATCTCGAAATGGCTTGAAATTAAATATTTAGTATTCCAATACGATGACAACACCGAATATAAATTTATAGGTTGTTCTCCTGTGACTAGGTACCCAAACCCTTTGCGGCCGAAATGAACCTGCAAAACATGACACAGATGTAACCTTTTACGTACAAGGATTGAAACCCAGACCAAACGATCTCGAAATGGCCTAAAATTCAAGAGTTAGTATTGCAGTACGATGACAACACCTAATATAAATTTATAGGTCGTTCTCTTCTGTCTGGGTACCCACACCCTTTGCGGCGGAAATGAACCTCCAAAACATGACACAAATGTAACCTTTCACGCTCAAGGGTTGAAACCCAGACCAAACGATCTCGAAAATGGCCTGAAATTGAATATTTAGTATTCCAATACTATGACAACACTGCATATGAATTTATAGATCGTTCTATTATGTGCGGTACTGATGCGGACCAGCCCAGAAACACCAGCAAGGACCCATTACATGTTCCAAATGGACCGATGACACGGTCCAAGACAAAGACATTGAAAGACGCATTGAATGCATTGGTTTTGAAGGTTTCCACCAAGTCAGAATTGGAGTATCAAGAGGAAATCCTAGTACATCTTATCCATGTGCAAGAGGGGTCCAATACAACCTTATTTGGGCCATGAGATAAGAGCTTTATTTTATTTTGTTAGCTACAGCCCAAGGCTTGTTTGGGCTTAATTCATACTTTGTTTTAAGCTAGGATCCAAGGCTTGTTTGGATTAAGTTATGGGCTTTTTATTTTAGGGTTTTGGGCCAGTTTTGAGTGGACCTCATATAAGTCCACATAAAGGGTCCATTAGGGTTAACTTTTCAAGAACTATTTAAACTCATGTTAGGCCAAAATTTCGGCAGCTTTGATGATAATTACTTCTGAAATTTTCAGTTTTAACGTGTGAGAGTGATTCTTGCATTCTTCAGTTCTTGAACGAACTGAATTTGACTTATCGAAGATTAACTGGCTTCGTGGCGTCATTCTACTCATTCCAATAGTGTAGGTGCCTTGGGGCAGGTTTCCATTGTGTCGCACTCATATCAAACCTATTTCGGCTTTCCGGGATCAGATCTCAATCTTGATTGTGGGTTGCGTGACCACGTGATCACGAGGTTCGCATCAGGTACCCAAACCCTTTGCTGCCGAAAAGAACCTCCAAAACTTGACGCATGTCTAACCTTTTACGTGCAAGAATTGAAACCCAAACCAAACGATCTCCAAATGGCCTGAAATTCAATATTTAGTATTCCAATACTATGACAACACTGCATATCAATTTATAGGTCGTTCTATTATTTCTAGGTACCCAAACCCTTTGCGGCCGAAATGAACCTCCAAATCAAGACGCATATCTAACCTTTTACGTTCAAGGATTGAAACCCAGATCAAACGATCTCGAAATGGCCTGAAATTCAATTTTTAGTATTCTAATACGATGACAACATCGAATATAAATTTATAGGTCGTTCTCTTGTGT
Source organism: Populus alba x Populus glandulosa (assembly GCA_033617975.1). NCBI lineage: Eukaryota > Viridiplantae > Streptophyta > Magnoliopsida > Malpighiales > Salicaceae > Populus > Populus alba x Populus glandulosa. The sequence goes on along the minus strand of CM066155.1, from coordinate 8,081,921 downwards.
CTAGGTACCCAAACCCTTTTGTGGCGGAAATGAACCTCCAAAACATGACGCAAATGTAACCTTTTACGTCCAAGGATTGAAACCCAAACCAAACGTTCTCGAAATGGCCTGAAATTAAATATTTAGTATTCCAATACGATGACAACACCGAATATAAATTTATAGGTTGTTCTCCTGTGTCTAGGTACCCAAACCCTTTGCGGCCGAAATGAACCTGCAAAACATGACACAGATGTAACCTTTTACGTACAAGGATTGAAACCCAGACCAAACGATCTCGAAATGGCCTGAAATTCAAGAGTTAGTATTGCAATACGATGACAACACCGAATATAAATTTATAGGTCGTTCTCTTCTGTCTGGGTACCCACACCCTTTGCGGCGGAAATGAACCTCCAAAACATGACACAAATTTAACCTTTCACGCACAAGGGTTGAAACCCAGACCAAACGATCTTGAAAATGGCCTGAAATTGAATATTTAGTATTCCAATACTATGACAACACTGCATATCAATTTATAGGTCGTTCTATTATGTGCGGTACCCAAATCCTTTGCGGCCGAAATGAACCTCCAAAGCTTGACCTTTTACGTGCAAGAATTGAAACCCAGACCAAACGATCTCCAAATGGCCTGCAATTCAATATTTAGTATTCCAATACTATGACAACACCGCATATCAATTTATAGGTCGTTCTATTATGTCTACGTACCCAAACCCTTTGCGGCCGAAATGAACCTCCAAATCAAGACGCATATCTAACCTTTTACGTTCAAGGATTGAAACCCAGATCAAACGATCTCGAAATGGCCTGAAATTCAATTTTTAGTATTCTAATACGATGACAACATCGAATATAAATTTATAGGCCGTTCTCTTGTGTCTAGGTACCTAAACCCTTTTGTGGCGGAAATGAACCTCCAAAACATGACGCAAATGTAACCTTTTACGTCGAAGGATTGAAACCCAGACCAAATGATCTCGAAATGGCTTGAAATTAAATATTTAGTATTCCAATACGATGACAACACCGAATATAAATATTTAGTCTGGACGAGATAAGAGGCACTCCCAAATATTTCATAGGAAGCTCCCCCTCTCTAAACCCGAGAATACTGATAATCTGTTCCCTCTCAGCACCTAACATACCGCTCAAGAAGATGTCACTTTTGTTTGGATTTGGATATAGACCTGATAGGACTTGAAACTCTGTGAGTACATTTTTGATCATACGAACTTAGTGTACATCCCCTTTGCTGAATATCATCAAGTCGTCGGCAAAGCAAAGATGAGAAATTCTGTCCTTCTTGCATCTCCAGTGGAACTTGAAGTTTTGATTGGCACTCATATTGCAGAACAGCCCTGACAGGATTTCCATGCATAGGACAAACAAATATGGAGATAATGGATCACCTTGTCTCAGCCCTCTACCCCCATGAAAGTAACCTGCAAGTTCACCGTTGACGTTGATTGAGAATTGACACGATGTAACACACACCATGATCCAATCAACCACTATTCTAGGGAATCCCATTTTTATTAACGTAGCATCAACGGAAATCCCACCGAACCGAGTCATAAGCCTTCATCAGATCTACTTTCATAGCACAATGAGCCGGACCCGTAGATTTATGATAGCCTTTCATTAGCTCCTGAGACAAAAGAATATTATCGCTGATTCTCCATCCAGAGATAAAAGCTGTCTGATACGGACCTACTAAGGATGGCAAAACAACTTTCATTCTCCCAGCTAGAATCTTTGCGATGCATTTGTATACTGTATTGCAACAAGATATTGGACGAAAATTTGTCAACCTCGTAGGATTAGCAACTTTAGGGATATGCTTAAAGAAATGAATATTTAGTATTCCAATACTATGACAACACTGCATATCAATTTATAGGTCGTTCTATTATGTGCGGTACCCAAACCCTTTGCGGCCGAAATGAACCTCCAAAACTTGACGCATGTCTAACCTTTTACGTGCAAGAATTGAAACCCAGACCAAACGATCTCCAAATGGAATGAAATTCAATATTTAGCATTCCAATACTATGACAACACCGCATATCAATTTATAGGTCGTTCTATTATGTATAGGTACCCAAACCCTTTGCGGCCGAAATGAACCTCCAAATCAAGACGCATATCTAACCTTTTACGTTCAAGGATTGAAACCCAGATCAAACAATCTCGAAATGGCCTGAAATTCAATTTTTACTATTCTGATACGATGACAACATCGAATATAAATTTATATGTCGTTCTCTTGTGTCTAGGTACCCAAACCCTTTGGGGCAGAAATGAACCTCCAAAACATGACGCAAATGTAACCTTTTACGTCCAAGGATTGAAACCCAGACCAAACGATCTCGAAATGGCCTGAAATTAAATATTTAGTATTCCAATACGATGACACCACCGAATATAAATTTATAGGTTGTTCTCCTGTGTCTAGGTACCCAAACCCTTTGCGGCCGAAATGAACCTGCAAAACATGACACAAATGTAACCTTTTACGTACAAGGATTGAAACCCAGACCAAACGATCTCGAAATGGCCTGAAATTCAAGAGTTAGTATTGCAATACGATGACAACACCGAATATAAATTTATAGGTCGTTCTCTTCTGTCTGGGTACCCACACCCTTTGCGGCGGAAATGAACCTCCAAAACATGACACAAATGTAACCTTTCACGCACAAGGGTTGAAACCCAGACCAAACGATCTCCAAATGCCCTGAAATTCAATATTTAGTATTCCAATACGATGACAACACCGAATATAAATTTATAGGTTGTTCTCCTGTGTCTATCTACCCAAACCCTTTGCGGCCAAAATGAACCTCCAAATCAAGACGCATATCTAACCTTTTACGTTCAAGGATTGAAACCCAGATCAAACGATCTCGAAATGGCCTGAAATTAAATATTTAGTATTCCAAAACGATGACAACACCGAATATAAATTTATAGGTTGTTCTCCTGTGGCTAGGTACCCAAACCCTTTGCGGCCGAAATGAACCTGCAAAACATGACACATATGTAACCTTTTACGTCCAAGGATTGAAACCCAGACCAAACGATCTCGAAATGGCCTGAAATTAAATATTTAGTATTGCAATACGATGACAACACCGAATATAAATTCATAGGTCGTTCTCTTGTGTCTAGGTACCCAAACCCTTTTGTGGCGGAAATGAACCTCCAAAACATGACGCAAATGTAACCTTTTACGTCCAAGGATTGAAACCCAGACCAAACGATCTCGAAATGGCCTGAAATTAAATATTTAGTATTGCAATACGATGACAACACCGAATATAAATTTATAGGTTGTTCTCTTCTGTCTGGGTACCCACACCCTTTGCGGCAGAAATGAACCTCCAAAACATGACACAAATCTAACCTTTCACGCACAAGGGTTGAGACCCAGACCAAACGATCTCGAAAATGGCCTAAAATTGAATATTTAGTATTCCAATACTATGACAACATTGCATATCAATTTATAGGTCGTTCTATTATGTGCGGTACCCAAACCCTTTGCGGCCGAAATGAACCTCCAAATCAAGACGCATATCTAACCTTTTACGTTCAAGGATTGAAACCCAGATCAAACGATCTTGAAATGGCATGAAATTCAATTTTTAGTATTCTAATACGATGACAACATCGAATATAAATTTATAGGTCGTTCTCTTTTTTCTGGGTACCCACATCCTTTGCGGCGGAAATGAACCTCCAAAACATCACTCAAATGTAACCTTTCACGCACAAGGGTTGAAACCCAGACCAAACGATCTCAAAAATGGCCTGAAATTGAATATTTAGTATTCCAATACTATGACAACACTACATATCAATTTATAGGTCGTTCTATTATGTGCGGTACCCAAACGCTTTGCGGCCGAAATGAACCTCCAAAACTTGACGCATGTCTAACCTTTTACGTGCAAGAATTGAAACCCAGACCAAACGATCTCCAAATGCCCTGAAATTCAATATTTAGTATTCCAATACTATGACAACACCGCATCTCAATTTATAGGTCGTTCTATTATGTCTAGGTACCCAAACCCTTTGTGGCGAAAATGAACCTCCAAAACATGACGCAAATGTAACATTTTACGTCCAAGGATTGAAACCCAGAGCAAACAATCTCGAAATGGCCTGAAATTCAATTTTTAGTATTCTAATACGATGACAACATCGAATATAAATTTATAGGTCGTTCTATTATGTCTAGGTACCCAAACCCTTTGGGGCGGAAATGAACCTCCAAAACATGACGCAAATGTAACCTTTTACGTCCAAGGATTGAAACCCAGACCAAACGATCTCGAAATGGCCTGAAATTAAATATTTAGTATTGCAATACGTTGACAACACCGAATATAAATTTATAGGTCGTTCTCTTCTGTCTGGGTACCCACACCCTTTGCGGCGAAAATGAACCTCCAAAACATGACACAAATGTAACCTTTCACGCACAAGGGTTGAGACACAGACCAAACAATCTCGAAAATGGCCTGAAATTGAATATTTAGTATTCCAATACTATGACAACACTGCATATCAATTTGTAGGTCATTCTATTGTGTGCGGTACCCAAACCCTTTGCGGCCGAAATGAACCTCCAAAACTTGACGCATGTCTAACCTTTTACGTGCAAGAATTCAAACCCAGACCAAACGATCTCCAAATGCCCTGAAATTCAATATTTAGTATTCCAAAACTATGACAACACCGCATATCAATTTATAGGTCGTTCTATTATGTCTAGGTACCCAAACCCTTTGCGGCCGAAATGAACCTCCAAATCAAGACGCATATCTAACCTTTTACATTCAAGGATTGAAACCCAGATCAAACGATCTTGAAATGGCATGAAATTCAATTTTTAGTATTCTAATACGATGACAACATCGAATATAAATTTATAGGTCGTTCTCTTTTGTCTGGGTACCCACACCCTTTGCGGCGGAAATGAACCTCCAAAACATCACTCAAATGTAACCTTTCACGCACAAGGGTTGCAAGCCAGACCAAACGATCTCAAAAATGGCCTGAAATTGAATATTTAGTATTCCAATACTATGACAACACTACATATCAATTTATAGGTCGTTCTATTATGTGCGGTACCCAAACCCTTTGCGGCCGAAATGAACCTCCAAAACTTGACGCATGTCTAACCTTTTACGTGCAAGAATTGAAACCCAGACCAAACGATCTCGAAATGGCCTGAAATTCAATATTTAGTATTCCAATACGATGACAACACCGAATATAAATTTATAGGTTGTTCTCCTGTGTCTAGCTACCCCAACCCTTTGTGGCGGAAATGAACCTGCAAAACATGACACAGATGTAACCTTTTAGGTCCAAGGATTGAAACCCAGACCAAACGATCTCGAAATGGCCTGAAATTAAATATTTAGTATTCCAATACGATGACAACACCGAATATAAATTTATAGGTTGTTCTCCTGTGTCTAGCTACCCAAACCCTTTGTGGCGGAAATGAATCTGCAAAACATGACACAGATGTAACCTTTTACGTACAAGGATTGAAACCCAGACCAAACGATCTCGAAAATGGCCTGAAATTGAATATTTTGTATTCCAATACTATGACAACACTGCATATCAATTTATAGGTCGTTCTATTATGTGCGGTACCCAAACCCTTTGCGGCCGAAATGAACCTCCAAAACTTGACGCATGTCTAACCTTTTACGTGCAAGAATTGAAACCCAGACCAAACGATCTCCAAATGGCCTGAAATTCAATATTTAGTATTCCAATACTATGACAACACCGCATCTCAATTTTTAGTATTCCAATACTATGACAACACCGCATATCAATTTATAGGTCGTTCTATTATGTGCGGTACCCAAACCCTTTGCGGCCGAAATGAACCTCCAAAACTTGACGCATGTCTAACCTTTTACGTGCAAGAATTGAAACCCAGACCAAACGATCTCGAAATGGCCTGAAATTCAATATTTAGTATTCCAATACGATGACAACACCGACTATAAATTTATAGGTTGTTCTCCTGTGTCTAGCTACCCAAACCCTTTGTGGCGGAAATGAACCTCCAAAACATGACCCAAATGTAACCTTTTTCGTCCAAGGATTGAAACCCACACCAAACGATCTCGAAATGGCCTGAAATTCAATATTTAGTATTCCAATACTATGACAACACTGCATATCAATTTATAGGTCGTTCTATTATGTGCGGTACCCAAACCCTTTGCGGCCGAAATGAACCTCCAAAACTTGACGCATGTCTAACCTTTTACGTGCAAGAATTGAAACCCAGACCAAACGATCTCCAAATGGCCTGAAATTCAATATTTAGTATTCCAATACGATGACAACACCGAATATAAATTTATAGGTTGTTCTCCTGTGTCTAGCTACCCAAACCCTTTGTGGCGGAAATGAACCTGCAAAACATGACACAGATGTAACCTTTTACGGACAAGGATTGAAACCCAGACCAATCGATCTCGAAAATGGCCTGAAATTGAATATTTAGTATTCCAATACTATGACAACACTTCATATCAATTTATAGGTCGTTCTATTATGCGCGGTACCCAAACCCTTTGCGGCCGAAATTAACCTCCAAAACTTGACGCATGTCTAACCTTTTACGTACAGGAATTGAAACCCAGACCAAACGATCTCCAAATGGCTTGAAATTCAATATTTAGTATTCCAATACTATGACAACACCGCATATCAATTTATAGGTCGTTCTATTATGTCTAGATACCCAAACCCTTTGCGGCCGAAATGAACCTCCAAATCAAGACGCATCTCTAACCTTTTACGTGCAAGAATTGAAACCCAGACCAAACGATCTCCAAATGGCCTGAAGTTCAATATTTAGTATTCCAATACTATGACAACACCGCATATCAATTTATAGATCGTTCTATTATGTCTAGGTACCCAAACCATTTGTGGCGGAAATGAACCTCCAAAACATGACACAAATGTAACCTTTTTCGTCCAAGGATTGAAACCCACACCAAACGATCTCGAAATGGCCTGAAATTCAATATTTAGTATTCCAATACTATGACAACACTGCATATCAATTTATAGGTCGTTCTATTATGAGCGGTACCCAAACCCTTTGCGGCCGAAATGAACCTCCAAAACTTGACGCATGTCTAACCTTTTACGTGCAAGAATTGAAACCCAGACCAAACGATCTCCAAATGGCCTGAAATTCAATATTTAGTATTCCAATACGATGACAACACCGAATATAAATTTATAGGTTGTTCTCCTGTGTCTAGCTACCCAAACCCTTTGTGGCGGAAATGAACCTGCAAAACATGACACAGATGTAACCTTTTAGGTCCAAGGATTGAAACCCAGACCAAACGATCTCGAAATGGCCTGAAATTAAATATTTAGTATTCCAATACGATGACAACACCGAATATAAATTTATAGGTTGTTCTCCTGTGTCTAGCTACCCAAACCCTTTGTGGCGGAAATGAACCTGCAAAACATGACACAGATGTAACCTTTTACGTACAAGGATTGAAACCCAGACCAAACGATCTCGAAAATGGCCTGAAATTGAATATTTAGTATTCCAATACTATGACAACACTGCATATCAATTTATAGGTCGTTCTATTATGTGCGGTACCCAAACCCTTTGCGGCCGAAATGAACCTCCAAAACTTGACGCATGTCTAACCTTTTACGTGCAAGAATTGAAACCCAGACCAAACGATCTCGAAATGGCCTGAAATTCAATATTTAGTATTCCAATACGATGACAACACCGACTATAAATTTATAGGTTGTTCTCCTGTGTCTAGCTACCCAAACCCTTTGTGGCGGAAATGAACCTGCAAAACATGACACAGATGTAACCTTTTACGGACAAGGATTGAAACCCAGACCAAACGATCTCGAAAATGGCCTGAAATTGAATATTTAGTATTCCAATACTATGACAACACTGCATATCAATTTATAGGTCGTTCTATTATGTGCGGTACCCAAACCCTTTGCGGCCGAAATTAACCTCCAAAACTTGACGCATGTCTAACCTTTTACGTACAAGAATTGAAACCCAGACCTAACGATCTCGAAATGGCCTGAAATTCAAGAGTTAGTATTCCAATACTATGACAACACCGAATATAAATTTATAGGTCGTTCTCTTCTGTCTGGGTACCCACACCCTTTGCGGCGGAAATGAACCTCCAAAACATGACACAAATGTAACCTTTTAAGGGTTGAAACCCAGACCAAACGATCTCGAAAATGGCCTGAAATTGAATATTTAGTATTCCAATACTCTGACAACACTGCATATCAATTTATAGGTCGTTCTATTATGTGCGGTACCCAAACCCTTGCAGCCGAAATGAACCTCGAAAACTTGACGCATGTCTCTCCAAATGGCCTGAAATTCAATATTTAGGATTCCAATACTATGAGAACACCGCATATCAATTTATAGGTCGTTCTATTATGTCTAGGTACCCAAACCCTTTGCGGCCGAAATGAACCTCCAAATCAAGGCGCATATCTAACCTTTTACGTGCAAGAATTGAAACCCAGACCAAACGATCTCCAAATGGCCTGAAATTCAATATTTAGTATTCCAATACTATGACAACACCGCAAATCAATTTATAGGTCGTTCTATTATGTCTAGGTACCCAAACCATTTGTGGCGGAAATGAACCTCCAAAACATGACACAAATGTAAACTTTTTCGTCCAAGGATTGAAACCCAGACCAAACGATCTCGAAATGGCCTGAAATTAAATATTTAGTATTCCAATACGATGACAACACCGAATATAAATTTATAGGTTGTTCTCCTGTGTCTAGCTACCCAAACCCTTTGCGGCCGAAATGAACCTCCAAAACATGACACAGATGTAACCTTTTACGTACAAGGATTGAAACCCAGACCAAACGATCTCGAAATGGCCTGAAATTCAATAGTTAGTATTGCAACACGATGACAACACCGAATATAAATTTATAGGTCGTTCTCTTCTGTCTGGGTACCCACACCCTTTGCGGCGGATATGAACCTCCAAAGCATGACACAAATGTAACCTTTTACGCACAAGGGTTGAAACCCAGACCAAACGATCTCGAAAATGGCCTGAAATTGAATATTTAGTATTCCAATACTATGACAACACTGCATATCAATTTATAGGTCGTTCTATTATGTGCGGTACCCAAACCCTTTGCGGCCGAAATGAACCTCCAAAACTTGACGCATGTCTAACCTTTTACGTGCAAGAATTGAAACCCAGACCAAACGATCTCCAAATGGCCTGAAATTCAATATTTAGTATTCGAATACGATGACAACACCGCATATCAATTTATAGGTTGTTCTCCTGTGTCTAGCTACCCAAACCCTTTGCGGCCGAAATGAACCTGCAAAACATGACACAGATGTAACCTTTTACGTACAAGGATTGAAACCCGGACCAAACGATCTCGAAATGGCCTGAAATTCAAGAGTTAGTGTTGCAACACGATGACAACACCGGATATAAATTTATAGGTCGTTCTCTTCTGTCTGGGTACCCACACCCTTTGCGGCGGAAATGAACCTCCAAAACATGACACAAATGTAACCTTTTACGCACAAGGGTTGAAACCCAGACCAAACGATCTCGAAAATGGCCTGAAATTGAATATTTAGTATTCCAATACTATGACAACACTGCATATCAATTTATAGGTCGTTCTATTATGTCTAGGTACCCAAACCATTTGTGGCGGAAATGAACCTCCAAAACATGACACAAATGTAACCTTTTACGGACAAGGATTGAAACCCAGACCAAACGATCTCGAAAATGGCCTGAAATTGAATATTTAGTATTCCAATACTATGACAACACTGCATATCAATTTATAGGTCGTTCTATTATGTGCGGTACCCAAACCCTTTGCGGCCGAAATTAACCTCCAAAACTTGACGCATGTCTAACCTTTTACGTACAAGAATTGAAACCCAGACCAAACGATCTCCAAATGGCCTGAAATTCAATATTTAGTATTCCAATACTATGACAACACCGCATATCAATTTATAGGTCGTTCTATTATGTCTAGGTACCCAAACCCTTTGCGGCCGAAATGAACCTCCAAATCAAGACGCATATCTAACCTTTTACGTTCAAGGATTGAAACCCAGATCAAACGATCTCTTTTTTTTTTGGTAAGCTGACTTATGTATTAAAAGAAAATGATACAAAGAATATAATGGGCATACCCAAGATTTACAATGTGAACAGAAACGAAAACCAACAAATGGCTACAGGCTAGCCACATAACAAAACAAAAACTTAGACCAACTAGATATGCTAGGTGTACAAAAACAACCAGCTAAACATCAAATTAAGAGTCCATGTTATTGACCTTCCAAAGTCTTTGGATCCTTATGTTTTCATCTGTTTGTTGAACATTCCTCATCAAAACAAGCTTACCGCGAATGATACATTCGATTTGATCAAAAACCAAATTCGAAGCTTTAGACATATCTGCAAAGATCGTTGCGTTCCGTTCTTGCCATATACAATACACTGTAGCTGCGAAACCCAGTTTACGAGAAAAGTTGACGAAACTTTTGCCATGCCAAGAGACGGTGGCCAATCGAATCCATTCATCCAAGCTTTTTGTCATTCTTGGAATGTCGCATCTGTCACAAACATTCCACCATAATGCTTTCGTAAAGGAGCATTCAAAGAACAAGTGGTTGTGATCTTCATTATTGCGGAGACAAAGTGAGCACCTATTGGGACCATGAATACCAAACCGATGAAGTCTATCCTGCGTTGAGAGTTTCCGTTGGATAGCCACCCAAAGAAGAAATGCATGTCTTGGGACAACATTCTTGAACCACACGATGTCATGCCAATCAACCATTTGATGATGAATTCTTAGTTGTTCCCAAGCTACTTTGACCGAGAAACTCTGATTTGGCGAATCCAACCAAACAATCTCATCCTTTTGCCCCTTAGGAGTAGATGTGGAAGGAATAGCTTCTATAATGGGGTGTCAGCCAATAGCATGAGTGATAGGAATTCTCCATTCTAAGTTATTAATCAGCACGTTCACTCTCGCATTGTTTTCCATACCTGAATCATAGATGAATCGTTCACCATAAGTATCAGCGAGCGGGCTGTGAGGATGCCAATTGTCAAACCATAGAGAGGCTGTCATTCCATCTCCGATAATGTGCTTCATCTTCGGCCATGCTAAGGATCTGAGCTTTAGAATCTTTCCCCAAGCCCAAGAGCAACTTCCTGGCGCCTTGATGGTCCAGAAATTCCTACCTCGCAAGAGATTGGATCTGATCCAAGTAGACCAGATTGAGCCATCCGAGTCATTGCACAAGTTCCAAATGTGTTTCAACAAGGCAATCTTGTTCCATTCTGTTATCCTTTTTATGCCTAGCCCCCCCTCCTTTCTTGGAAGACATACCTGATCCCAAGCCACTTTAGCCCTAGTAGTGCTCATATCTGAACCTGACCAAAGAAATGATCTCATAATTTGCTCAATGTTTTTCACTACTTGCCCAGGTAATAGGAATAGAGATGCCCAATAGACCTGGATGGAGAATAAAACTGAGTTAATCAGTTGTACTCGCCCTGCGAAAGAGAGTGTTCTGCAGGTCCAATGTTGTACTTTAGCGGTAATTCGATCCACGAGGCCCTTACAATCAACAACCTTTAGTCTGGACGAGATAAGAGGCACTCCCAAATATTTCATAGGAAGCTCCCCCTCTCTAAACCCAAGAATACTGATAATTTGTTCCCTCTCAGCACCTAACACACCGCTCAAGAAGATGTCACTTTTGTTTGGATTTGGATATAGACCTGATAGATCTTGAAACTCTATGAGTGCATTTTTTATCATACGAACTGAGTGTACATCCCCTTTGCTGAATATCATCAAGTCGTCGGCAAAGCAAAGATGAGAAATTCTGTCCTTCTTGCATCTCCAGTGGAACTTGAAGTTTTGATTGGCACTCATATTGCAGAACAGCCCTGACAGGATTTCCATGCAAAGGACAAACAAATATGGAGATAATGGATCACCTTGTCTCAGCCCTCTACCCCCATGAAAGTAACCTGCAAGTTCACCGTTGACGTTGATTGAGAATTGACACGATGTAACACACACCATGATCCAATCAACCACTGTTCTAGGGAATCCCATTTTTATTAACGTAGCATCAATGAAATCCCACCGAACCGAGTCATAAGCCTTCATCAGATCTACTTTCATAGCACAACGAGCCGGACCCGTAGATTTATGATAGCCTTTCATTAGCTCCTGAGACAAAAGAATATTGTCGTTGATTCTCCGTCCAGAGATAAAAGCTGTCTGATACGGACCTACTAAGGACGGCAAAACAACTTTCATTCTCCCAGCTAGAATCTTCGCGATGCATTTGTATACTGTATTGCAGCAAGATATAGGACGAAAATCTGTCAACCTCGTAGGATTAGCAACTTTAGGGATAAGGGAAATGGATGTAGCATTCATTTCTTTAAGCATTCTACGAGTCTGAAAGAAGGAGCTAACAGCTTTGATTACATCTTCCCCCACTATATGCCACATTCTTTTGAAGAAACCTGCGTTGAAGCCATCCGGGCCAGGGGCTTTGTTGTTTTTCAAACTAAACATAGCATTCTTAATCTCCTCCCTTGTTACTTCTTGTGCTAGTTCATGCTGTTGAGTCGAAGACAGTTTGCAGTTAATTGCCGATTGCATCACTTCCTCGTTCAAGACCCTAGGCATCTGATTCACTCCCAACACACGCTGGAAGTATGCAATTACTTCTGATTTGACTGCCTCATGTCCTTCAACGACTTCCCCATCCTCCCTTGTAACGGAGAGAAGCTTATTTCTATTCTGTCTTCCATTTACTGATTTGTGGAAGTAGCTAGTATTCTGATCCCCCAAGCTAAGCCATTGCATCCTTGCCTTTTGTTTGAAAAAACTCTCTTCCGCCCTGACAGTATAAGCATAGTTACGAACAGCATCTCTTTCTCGCATACGCAATGTTGGATTCTCAGGCACTGTATGCAGAGCTTGTTGAGCCTTATCCATGTGATCTTTTGCATCTTTGACTCTATCGGAAATATTGGAGAAGTGAGTCTTATTGAAATGTTTAAGTTCCTGTTTTAGCTTCCTTAGTTTGCAACACAACTGATACATTGGACAACCTTCCGAATGCTGATCCCATACTTTCTTCACCAAGGGCATGAACTCGTCATGATCCATCCACATATCGAAGAATCTGAATGGTTTCTTTATGTTCTGAACATTGCCAGTGACTTTTACCACCATGGGAGAATGATCCGACATACCAGCAGGCAAGAATCTCGCTTCCGACAATGGGAAGTGCATATTCCACTTCTCATTTACAAGCACTCTATCTAGTTTCCGCATAATCATATTCTCAGGACATTGGTTCGTCCAAGTATAATGCATACCTGAATACCGAAGATCATCCACTTTCGCTTCATGTATACATGTTTCCAATCTGTCCATATGACCAGCCCACGTAGAAGACCCTCCTAACCTCTCTGACTGGTTGCGGATAGCATTAAAGTCGCCCATAAGAATCCATGGGGTTGACTCCCATCCATCACTACGACTCACAATATCAGACCATAAAGCCTCACGTAAGGATGCATTATTGTCTCCGTAAATGATTGAAGCATTAAAACAGATATTGGTAGCTAATATCATGACAGAAACATGGATAGCCTGGTCTGACATTCCCAGAACATCCACCTTCACCAAATCAGCATTCCAACAAACCCAAATACGACCACGACAAGAGAAATCATAATTATACAAGAATGACCAATTACGCAGAAGAAGTTGCGAAACATTATCTTTATTCCTGTCTCTAACCCGAGTTTCAACCAAACCAAAAAAAACCATCCTCTCTTGATGGATGAGCTAACGCAGTTCTGAATGCTTTATGGGATCATTCAAACCTCTAACATTCCAACATCCAATAATCATAGGGAATTAGAGAGGAGTACCAAACAGCAACACACTGATTACCTTGACTTGCCCCCCCTCGAGGAGCCAGATTTCTTACTCTTCTTTGAAAAGCCTGGAGAACCCGTTTTCTTTTTCTCTAGAGAGTCTCTAGCCTTGCTAGCTAACTGATTAATAAAAGTTTCCCCGTCAGAAGAAATCGGACTTTGCGGACTTGTTGGGATCAGTGACGTCAACTCCTTATCCTCGTCTTCCTTACCTGTATCAGCTCCCATAACTCCAATATCAACATTCACCTCATGACTAACAGGGTTCATGGGTGCATAAGCAATTGTATTACAGATGGTTAAACTTTGATCTAAAGAAGTACATGCAGCCCCTTCCTCCGGCACCATGTCTGCTCGTAAACTCTTCAAAACAAGAGGAGAGGTAGGATTTTCATCTTCATAACAACCAGCATTGGGCACATCTGATGTCGCAGTTTCATTCGTATGACAATCAGCAATATGTAAAGCAGATGCTACAGAACCATTCTCATTACAATTAAGCTCTTTAGATGCCAAACAATCATTCTCACCAATCGTAACACCCTTATTTCGTTTACCAACTACCTGCCATTGAAGCTGATTCTGCTTATTATCTGCAGGTTTAGAGTTCACAACTCCTATTTTCCTTTTTCCATCTGCCCCCATTGTACGATCATCAACTTTACTGGTAGCACATATCGCTGTGGTATGTCCAAAGACATTGCAATTATTGCACCTTGAAGGTATCCATTCATAATCCGCTGAAATTGTTATGAATAACCCATTTGGACAGCGAAGGTCGTATTCCTTCACCAGCGTTTTCGAAGCTTCTATCTCAACGCAAACTCTTGCGTAGCTAAGCCTTTTACGCAATAATGTAGTGAGGTCAGCATGAAGGGGAACCCCAATAGCACTCGCTACACAACTCAACCCCTTAACAGTCCAATACTCGAGAGGAACATTATAGAGCTTAACCCATACCGGAACTCTATCCAGATCATCTTTCAAAAATTACATGTTCGGATGCCAACGTTTAAGCACCAAAGGTCTGTTGGCCATGTGCCATAGGGCTCTCTCCAGAACATTAGTGGCGCGATCGACAGAATCAAAAGTGAAGAGAAAGAAACCATTATCAGAAGATAAAACATCGGATAGACCGTGGGAGCCCCATATTCTTTTGGCAATAGAATTAACAACAGGATAGGGTAATTTCTGACCCACGAAATGACCAACTAGAGTGGATTTCCAAAGTTCACAGCCATCCTCAAACACATCAAGTGGAGGAGCTACTGTCACACGACCATTAGTTATTGCGGGGGGAGCAAAATGCAAGTTACAGACTGGATTCATATCAAGGGACATCCTACCCTTATTGTCATCAACATCAGAACCCTTCAAAGCATTTAAAAAATTCAATTTGGGGCTAAGGTTTAGCTGTTCTTGTTGCTTAGACCCAACCTTCAAATCATCAACTTTAGAACTCAACATGTCGTGACTAATTAGCATATCATGGACCTCTAATTGTAAGGTATGTCCAGATTTAACTGCATTTTGTTGTTCAATGTCAGAGCTAACCATTGGAACAGATTCGATAGCAGAACACAAAGACATTATGGTACAGAATTGCAAGTCCCGTATCTACCAGAACTTTGATTGGAACAACGATCCGTTCGGTCAAGATATATAGCAGGTTCAGAAAAACAACATACTAAAAGATGGTGACGATCCAACGGTGAACAAAGGAGATCGAGCTTCGACAAAACCACTCTCTAACCAGCAAGCAAATGAACTTCCAAATGAGTTGTATTCAATTGTGTCCAGACTTAACTTCATTTTGTTGTTTAATGTTACAGCTAACCAATGGAACAGATTCCACACCAGAACATGAAGACATTATGGCAATAGACATTTACTAGAGATAGCAAAGCTCTAATGAGAGATTATCATGTTTATAGCTGGTATTAGAAGTCCAGAAAGAAAACCCACTGAAAAAGATGCAGCTACTCACCTTATCTCAAATAATTACGAGGCCAGTATCTCTCAGTTCATTGATTGAAAAGATGATCCCTTCGGTCAAGATGTAGAGCATGTTCTGATGGAGAACATGCTCAAATATGGTGATGATCCAACGGTGAACCAAAGAGATCGAGCTTCGACAACCCCAGAATTACAAGTCCCGTATCTCACAGTTCATTGATTGAAATGATGATCCGTTCGCTCAAGATGTAGAGCATGTTGTGAAGAACAACATACTCAAAAATGGTGACGATCCAACGGTGAACCAAGGAGATCAAAGACAATACAGATTAGAGAGAAAGAGGGAGAGAGAGCGAGGAGAGAGAGAAAACCACGAATTTTGTTATTTTTTTGGATATGAGATCAAACGATCTCGAAATGGCCTGAAATTCAATTTTTAGTATTCTAATACGATGACAACATCGAATATAAATTTATAGGTCGTTCTCTTGTGTCTAGGTACCCAAACCCTTTGTGGCGGAAATGAACCTCCAAAACATGACACAAATGTAACCTTTTACGTCCAAGGATTGAAACCCAGATCAAACGATCTCGAAATGGCCTGAAATTCAATATTTAGTATTCCAATACGATGACAACATCGAATATAAATTTATAGGTCGTTCTCTTGTGTCTAGGTACCCAAACCCTTTGTGGCGGAAATGAACCTCCAAAACATGACACAAATGTAACCTTTTACGCACAAGGGTTGAAACCCAGACCAAACTATCTCGAAAATGGCCTGAAATTGAATATTTAGTCTTCCAATACTATGACAACACTGCATATCAATTTATAGGTCGTTCTATTATGTGCGGTACCCAAACCCTTTGCGGCCGAAATGAACCTCCAAAACTTGACGCATGTCTAACCTTTTACGTGCAAGAATTGAAACCCAGACCAAACGATCTCCAAATGGCCTGAAATTCAATATTTAGTATTCCAATACTATGACAACACCGCATATCAATTTATATGTTGTTCTCCTGTGTCTAGCTACCCAAACCCTTTGCGGCCGAAATGAACCTGCAAAACATGACACAGATGTAACCTTTTACGTACAAGGATTGAAACCCAGACCAAACGATCTCGAAATGGCCTGAAATTCAAGAGTTAGTATTGCTACACGATGACAACACCGATTATAAATTTATAGGTCGTTCTGTTCTGTCTGGGTACCCACACCCTTTGCGGCGGATATGAACCTCCAAAGCATGACACAAATGTAACCTTTTACGCACAAGGGTTGAAACCCAGACCAAACGATCTCAAAAATGGCTTGAAATTGAATATTTACTATGCCAATACTATGACAACACTGCATATCAATTTATAGGTCGTTCTATTATGTGCGGTACCCAAACCCTTTGCGGCCGAAATGAACCTCCAAAACTTGACGCATGTCTAACCTTTTACGTGCAAGAATTGAAACCCAGACCAAACGATCTCCAAATGGCCTGAAATTCAATATTTAGTATTCCAATACTATGACAACACCGCATATCAATTTATAGGTTGTTCTCCTGTGTCTAGCTACCCAAACCCTTTGCGGCCGAAATGAACCGCAAAACATGACACAGATGTAACCTTTTACGTACAAGGATTGAAACCCAGACCAAACGATCTCGAAATGGCCTGATATTCAAGAGTTAGTATTGCAACACGATGACAACACCGAATATAAATTTATAGGTCGTTCTCTTCTGTCTGGGTACCCACACCCTTTGCGGCGGAAATGAACCTCCAAAACATGACACAAATGTATCCTTTTACGCACAAGGGTTGAAACCCAGACCAAACGATCTCGAAAATGGCTTGAAATTGAATATTTAGTATGCCAATACTATGACAACACTGCATATCAATTTATAGGTCGTTCTATTATGTGCGGTACCCAAAACCTTTGCGGCCGAAATGAACCTCCAAAACTTGACGTTTGTCTAACCTTTTACGTGCAAGAATTGAAACCCAGACCAAACGATCTCCAAATGGCCTGAAATTCAATATTTAGTATTCCAATACTATGACAACCCCGCATATCAATTTATAGGTCGTTCTATTATGTCTAGGTACCCAAACCCTTTGCGGCCGAAATGAACCTCCACATCAAGACGCATATCTAACCTTTTACGTTCAAGGATTGAAACCCAGATCAAACGATCTCGAAATGGCCTGAAATTCAATTTTTAGTATTCTAATACGATGACAACATCGAATATAAATTTATAGGTCGTTCTCTTGTGTCTAGGTACCAAAACCCTTTGTGGCGGAAATGAACCTCCAAAACATGACACAAATGTAACCTTTTACGTCCAAGGATTGAAACCCAGACCAAACGATCTCGAAATGGCCTGAAATTAAATATTTAGTATTGCAATAGGATGACAACACCGAATATAAATTTATAGGTTGTTCTCCTGTGTCTAGCTACCCAAACCCTTTGCGGCCGAAATGAACCTCCAAAACATGACACAGATGTAACCTTTTACGTACAAGGATTGAAACCCAGACCAAACGATCTCGAAATGGCCTGAAATTCAAGAGTTAGTATTGCAACACGATGACAACACCGAATATAAATTTATAGGTCGTTCTCTTCTGTCTGGGTACCCACACCCTTTGCGGCGGAAATGAACCTCCAAAACATGACACAAATGTAACCTTTTACGCACAAGGGTTGAAACCCAGACCAAACTATCTCGAAAATGGCCTGAAATTGAATATTTAGTCTTCCAATACTATGACAACACTGCGTATCAATTTATAGGTCGTTCTATTATGTGCGGTACCCAAACCCTTTGCGGCCGAAATGAACCTCCAAAACTTGACGCATGTCTACCTTTTACGTGCAAGAATTGAAACCCAGACCAAACGATCTCCAAATGGCCTGAAATTCAATATTTAGTATTCCAATACTATGACAACACCGCATATCAATTTATAGGTTATTCTCCTGTGTCTAGCTACCCAAACCCTTTGTGGCGGAAATGAACCTCCAAAACATGACCCAAATGTAACCTTTTTCGTCCAAGGATTGAAACCCACACCAAACGATCTCGAAATGGCCTGAAATTCAATATTTAGTATTCCAATACTATGACAACACTGCATATCAATTTATAGGTCGTTCTATTATGTGCGGTACCCAAACCCTTTGCGGCCGAAATGAACCTCCAAAACTTGACGCATGTCTAACCTTTTACGTGCAAGAATTGAAACCCAGACCAAACGATCTCGAAATGGCCTGAAATTCAATATTTAGTATTCCAATACGATGACAACACCGAATATAAATTTATAGGTTGTTCTCCTGTGTCTAGCTACCCAAACCCTTTGTGGCGGAAATGAACCTGCAAAACATGACACAGATGTAACCTTTTACGGACAAGGATTGAAACCCAGACCAATCGATCTCGAAAATGGCCTGAAATTGAATATTTAGTATTCCAATACTATGACAACACTGCATATCAATTTATAGGTCGTTCTATTATGCGCGGTACCCAAACCCTTTGCGGCCGAAATTAACCTCCAAAACTTGACGCATGTCTAACCTTTTACGTACAAGAATTGAAACCCAGACCAAACGATCTCCAAATGGCTTGAAATTCAATATTTAGTATTCCAATACTATGACAACACCGCATATCAATTTATAGGTCGTTCTATTATGTCTAGATACCCAAACCCTTTGCGGCCGAAATGAACCTCCAAATCAAGACGCATCTCTAACCTTTTACGTGCAAGAATTGAAACCCAGACCAAACGATCTCCAAATGGCCTGAAGTTCAATATTTAGTATTCCAATACTATGACAACACCGCATATCAATTTATAGATCGTTCTATTATGTCTAGGTACCCAAACCATTTGTGGCGGAAATGAACCTCCAAAACATGACACAAATGTAACCTTTTTCGTCCAAGGATTGAAACCCACACCAAACGATCTCGAAATGGCCTGAAATTCAATATTTAGTATTCCAATACTATGACAACACTGCATATCAATTTATAGGTCGTTCTATTATGTGCGGTACCCAAACCCTTTGCGGCCGAAATGAACCTCCAAAACTTGACGCATGTCTAACCTTTTACGTGCAAGAATTGAAACCCAGACCAAACGATCTCCAAATGGCCTGAAATTCAATATTTAGTATTCCAATACGATGACAACACCGAATATAAATTTATAGGTTGTTCTCCTGTGTCTAGCTACCCAAACCCTTTGTGGCGGAAATGAACCTGCAAAACATGACACAGATGTAACCTTTTAGGTCCAAGGATTGAAACCCAGACCAAACGATCTCGAAATGGCCTGAAATTAAATATTTAGTATTCCAATACGATGACAACACCGAATATAAATTTATAGGTTGTTCTCCTGTGTCTAGCTACCCAAACCCTTTGTGGCGGAAATGAACCTGCAAAACATGACACAGATGTAACCTTTTACGTACAAGGATTGAAACCCAGACCAAACGATCTCGAAAATGGCCTGAAATTGAATATTTAGTATTCCAATACTATGACAACACTGCATATCAATTTATAGGTCGTTCTATTATGTGCGGTACCCAAACCCTTTGCGGCCGAAATGAACCTCCAAAACTTGACGCATGTCTAACCTTTTACGTGCAAGAATTGAAACCCAGACCAAACGATCTCGAAATGGCCTGAAATTCAATATTTAGTATTCCAATACGATGACAACACCGACTATAAATTTATAGGTTGTTCTCCTGTGTCTAGCTACCCAAACCCTTTGCGGCCGAAATGAACCGCAAAACATGACACAGATGTAACCTTTTACGTACAAGGATTGAAACCCAGACCAAACGATCTCGAAATGGCCTGAAATTCAAGAGTTAGTATTGCAACACGATGACAACACCGAATATAAATTTATAGGTCGTTCTCTTCTGTCTGGGTACCCACACCCTTTGCGGCGGAAATGAACCTCCAAAACATGACACAAATGTATCCTTTTACGCACAAGGGTTGAAACCCAGACCAAACGATCTCGAAAATGGCTTGAAATTGAATATTTAGTATGCCAATACTATGACAACACTGCATATCAATTTATAGGTCGTTCTATTATGTGCGGTACCCAAACCCTTTGCGGCCGAAATGAACCTCCAAAACTTGACGTTTGTCTAACCTTTTACGTGCAAGAATTGAAACCCAGACCAAACGATCTCCAAATGGCCTGAAATTCAATATTTAGTATTCCAATACTATGACAACCCCGCATATCAATTTATAGGTCGTTCTATTATGTCTAGGTACCCAAACCCTTTGCGGCCGAAATGAACCTCCACATCAAGACGCATATCTAACCTTTTACGTTCAAGGATTGAAACCCAGATCAAACGATCTCGAAATGGCCTGAAATTCAATTTTTAGTATTCTAATACGATGACAACATCGAATATAAATTTATAGGTCGTTCTCTTGTGTCTAGGTACCAAAACCCTTTGTGGCGGAAATGAACCTCCAAAACATGACACAAATGTAACCTTTTACGTCCAAGGATTGAAACCCAGACCAAACGATCTCGAAATGGCCTGAAATTAAATATTTAGTATTGCAATAGGATGACAACACCGAATATAAATTTATAGGTTGTTCTCCTGTGTCTAGCTACCCAAACCCTTTGCGGCCGAAATGAACCTGCAAAACATGACACAGATGTAACCTTTTACGTACAAGGATTGAAACCCAGACCAAACGATCTCGAAATGGCCTGAAATTCAAGAGTTAGTATTGCAACACGATGACAACACCGAATATAAATTTATAGGTCGTTCTCTTCTGTCTGGGTACCCACACCCTTTGCGGCGGAAATGAACCTCCAAAACATGACACAAATGTAACCTTTTACGCACAAGGGTTGAAACCCAGACCAAACTATCTCGAAAATGGCCTGAAATTGAATATTTAGTCTTCCAATACTATGACAACACTGCATATCAATTTATAGGTCGTTCTATTATGTGCGGTACCCAAACCCTTTGCGGCCGAAATGAACCTCCAAAACTTGACGCATGTCTACCTTTTACGTGCAAGAATTGAAACCCAGACCAAACGATCTCCAAATGGCCTGAAATTCAATATTTAGTATTCCAATACTATGACAACACCGCATATCAATTTATAGGTTATTCTCCTGTGTCTAGCTACCCAAACCCTTTGTGGCGGAAATGAACCTCCAAAACATGACCCAAATGTAACCTTTTTCGTCCAAGGATTGAAACCCACACCAAACGATCTCGAAATGGCCTGAAATTCAATATTTAGTATTCCAATACTATGACAACACTGCATATCAATTTATAGGTCGTTCTATTATGTGCGGTACCCAAACCCTTTGCGGCCGAAATGAACCTCCAAAACTTGACGCATGTCTAACCTTTTACGTGCAAGAATTGAAACCCAGACCAAACGATCTCGAAATGGCCTGAAATTCAATATTTAGTATTCCAATACGATGACAACACCGAATATAAATTTATAGGTTGTTCTCCTGTGTCTAGCTACCCAAACCCTTTGTGGCGGAAATGAACCTGCAAAACATGACACAGATGTTACCTTTTACGGACAAGGATTGAAACCCAGACCAATCGATCTCGAAAATGGCCTGAAATTGAATATTTAGTATTCCAATACTATGACAACACTGCATATCAATTTATAGGTCGTTCTATTATGCGCGGTACCCAAACCCTTTGCGGCCGAAATTAACCTCCAAAACTTGACGCATGTCTAACCTTTTACGTACAAGAATTGAAACCCAGACCAAACGATCTCCAAATGGCTTGAAATTCAATATTTAGTATTCCAATACTATGACAACACCGCATATCAATTTATAGGTCGTTCTATTATGTCTAGATACCCAAACCCTTTGCGGCCGAAATGAACCTCCAAATCAAGACGCATCTCTAACCTTTTACGTGCAAGAATTGAAACCCAGACCAAACGATCTCCAAATGGCCTGAAGTTCAATATTTAGTATTCCAATACTATGACAACACCGCATATCAATTTATAGATCGTTCTATTATGTCTAGGTACCCAAACCATTTGTGGCGGAAATGAACCTCCAAAACATGACACAAATGTAACCTTTTTCGTCCAAGGATTGAAACCCACACCAAACGATCTCGAAATGGCCTGAAATTCAATATTTAGTATTCCAATACTATGACAACACTGCATATCAATTTATAGGTCGTTCTATTATGTGCGGTACCCAAACCCTTTGCGGCCGAAATGAACCTCCAAAACTTGACGCATGTCTAACCTTTTACGTGCAAGAATTGAAACCCAGACCAAACGATCTCCAAATGGCCTGAAATTCAATATTTAGTATTCCAATACGATGACAACACCGAATATAAATTTATAGGTTGTTCTCCTGTGTCTAGCTACCCAAACCCTTTGTGGCGGAAATGAACCTGCAAAACATGACACAGATGTAACCTTTTAGGTCCAAGGATTGAAACCCAGACCAAACGATCTCGAAATGGCCTGAAATTAAATATTTAGTATTCCAATACGATGACAACACCGAATATAAATTTATAGGTTGTTCTCCTGTGTCTAGCTACCCAAACCCTTTGTGGCGGAAATGAACCTGCAAAACATGACACAGATGTAACCTTTTACGTACAAGGATTGAAACCCAGACCAAACGATCTCGAAAATGGCCTGAAATTGAATATTTAGTATTCCAATACTATGACAACACTGCATATCAATTTATAGGTCGTTCTATTATGTGCGGTACCCAAACCCTTTACGGCCGAAATGAACCTCCAAAACTTGACGCATGTCTAACCTTTTACGTGCAAGAATTGAAACCCAGACCAAACGATCTCGAAATGGCCTGAAATTCAATATTTAGTATTCCAATACGATGACAACACCGACTATAAATTTATAGGTTGTTCTCCTGTGTCTAGCTACCCAAACCCTTTGCGGCCGAAATGAACCGCAAAACATGACACAGATGTAACCTTTTACGTACAAGGATTGAAACCCAGACCAAACGATCTCGAAATGGCCTGAAATTCAAGAGTTAGTATTGCAACACGATGACAACACCGAATATAAATTTATAGGTCGTTCTCTTCTGTCTGGGTACCCACACCCTTTGCGGCGGAAATGAACCTCCAAAACATGACACAAATGTATCCTTTTACGCACAAGGGTTGAAACCCAGACCAAACGATCTCGAAAATGGCTTGAAATTGAATATTTAGTATGCCAATACTATGACAACACTGCATATCAATTTATAGGTCGTTCTATTATGTGCGGTACCCAAACCCTTTGCGGCCGAAATGAACCTCCAAAACTTGACGTTTGTCTAACCTTTTACGTGCAAGAATTGAAACCCAGACCAAACGATCTCCAAATGGCCTGAAATTCAATATTTAGTATTCCAATACTATGACAACCCCGCATATCAATTTATAGGTCGTTCTATTATGTCTAGGTACCCAAACCCTTTGCGGCCGAAATGAACCTCCACATCAAGACGCATATCTAACCTTTTACGTTCAAGGATTGAAACCCAGATCAAACGATCTCGAAATGGCCTGAAATTCAATTTTTAGTATTCTAATACGATGACAACATCGAATATAAATTTATAGGTCGTTCTCTTGTGTCTAGGTACCAAAACCCTTTGTGGCGGAAATGAACCTCCAAAACATGACACAAATGTAACCTTTTACGTCCAAGGATTGAAACCCAGACCAAACGATCTCGAAATGGCTTGAAATTAAATATTTAGTATTGCAATAGGATGACAACACCGAATATAAATTTATAGGTTGTTCTCCTGTGTCTAGCTACCCAAACCCTTTGCGGCCGAAATGAACCTACAAAACATGACACAGATGTAACCTTTTACGTACAAGGATTGAAACCCAGACCAAACGATCTCGAAATGGCCTGAAATTCAAGAGTTAGTATTGCAACACGATGACAACACCGAATATAAATTTATAGGTCGTTCTCTTCTGTCTGGGTACCCACACCCTTTGCGGCGGAAATGAACCTCCAAAACATGACACAAATGTAACCTTTTACGCACAAGGGTTGAAACCCAGACCAAACTATCTCGAAAATGGCCTGAAATTGAATATTTAGTCTTCCAATACTATGACAACACTGCATATCAATTTATAGGTCGTTCTATTATGTGCGGTACCCAAACCCTTTGCGGCCGAAATGAACCTCCAAAACTTGACGCATGTCTACCTTTTACGTGCAAGAATTGAAACCCAGACCAAACGATCTCCAAATGGCCTGAAATTCAATATTTAGTATTCCAATACTATGACAACACCGCATATCAATTTATAGGTTGTTCTCCTGTGTCTAGCTACCCAAACCCTTTGCGGCCGAAATGAACCGCAAAACATGACACAGATGTAACCTTTTACGTACAAGGATTGAAACCCAGACCAAACGATCTCGAAATGGCCTGAAATTCAAGAGTTAGTATTGCAACACGATGACAACACCGAATATAAATTTATAGGTCGTTCTCTTCTGTCTGGGTACCCACACCCTTTGCGGCGGAAATGAACCTCCAAAACATGACACAAATGTATCCTTTTACGCACAAGGGTTGAAACCCAGACCAAACGATCTCGAAAATGGCTTGAAATTGAATATTTAGTATGCCAATACTATGACAACACTGCATATCAATTTATAGGTCGTTCTATTATGTGCGGTACCCAAACCCTTTGCGGCCGAAATGAACCTCCAAAACTTGACGCATGTCTACCTTTTACGTGCAAGAATTGAAACCCAGACCAAACGATCTCCAAATGGCCTGAAATTCAATATTTAGTATTCCAATACTATGACAACCCCGCATATCAATTTATAGGTCGTTCTATTATGTCTAGGTACGCAAACCCTTTGCGGCCGAAATGAACCTCCACATCAAGACGCATATCTAACCTTTTACGTTCAAGGATTGAAACCCAGATCAAACGATCTCGAAATGGCCTGAAATTCAATTTTTAGTATTCTAATACGATGACAACATCGAATATAAATTTATAGGTCGTTCTCTTGTGTCTAGGTACCAAAACCCTTTGTGGCGGAAATGAACCTCCAAAACATGACACAAATGTAACCTTTTACGTCCAAGGATTGAAACCCAGACCAAACGATCTCGAAATGACCTGAAATTAAATATTTAGTATTGCAATAGGATGACAACACCGAATATAAATTTATAGGTTGTTCTCCTGTGTCTAGCTACCCAAACCCTTTGCGGCCGAAATGAACCTCCAAACATGACACAGATGTAACCTTTTACGTACAAGGATTGAAACCCAGACCAAACGATCTCGAAATGGCCTGAAATTCAAGAGTTAGTATTGCAACACGATGACAACACCGAATATAAATTTATAGGTCGTTCTCTTCTGTCTGGGTACCCACACCCTTTGCGGCGGAAATGAACCTCCAAAACATGACACAAATGTAACCTTTTACGCACAAGGGTTGAAACCCAGACCAAACTATCTCGAAAATGGCCTGAAATTGAATATTTAGTCTTCCAATACTATGACAACACTACATATCAATTTATAGGTCGTTCTATTATGTGCGGTACCCAAACCCTTTGCGGCCGAAATGAACCTCCAAAACTTGACGCATGTCTACCTTTTACGTGCAAGAATTGAAACCCAGACCAAACGATCTCCAAATGGCCTGAAATTCAATATTTAGTATTCCAATACTATGACAACACCGCATATCAATTTATATGTTGTTCTCCTGTGTCTAGCTACCCAAACGCTTTGCGGCCGAAATGAACCTGCAAAACATGACACAGATGTAACCTTTTACGTACAAGGATTGAAACCCAGACCAAACGATCTCGAAATGGCCTGAAATTCAAGAGTTAGTATTGCAACACGATGACAACACCGAATATAAATTTATAGGTCGTTCTCTTCTGTCTGGGTACCCACACCCTTTGCAGCGGAAATGAACCTCCAAAACATGACACAAATGTATCCTTTTACGCACAAGGGTTGAAACCCAGACCAAACGATCTCGAAAATGGCTTGAAATTGAATATTTAGTATGCCAATACTATGACAACACTGCATATCAATTTATAGGTCGTTCTATTATGTGCGGTACCCAAACCCTTTGCGGCCGAAATGAACCTCCAAAACTTGACGCATGTCTACCTTTTACGTGCAACAATTGAAACCCAGACCAAACGATCTCCAAATGGCCTGAAATTCAATATTTAGTATTCCAATACTATGACAACCCCGCATATCAATTTATAGGTCGTTCTATTATGTCTAGGTACCCAAACCCTTTGCGGCCGAAATGAACCTCCACATCAAGACGCATATCTAACCTTTTACGTTCAAGGATTGAAACCCAGATCAAACGATCTCGAAATGGCCTGAAATTCAATTTTTAGTATTCTAATACGATGACAACATCGAATATAAATTTATAGGTCGTTCTCTTGTGTCTAGGTACCAAAACCCTTTGTGGCGGAAATGAACCTCCAAAACATGACACAAATGTAACCTTTTACGTCCAAGGATTGAAACCCAGACCAAACGATCTCGAAATGACCTGAAATTAAATATTTAGTATTGCAATAGGATGACAACACCGAATATAAATTTATAGGTTGTTCTCCTGTGTCTAGCTACCCAAACCCTTTGCGGCCGAAATGAACCTGCAAAACAGGACACAGATGTAACCTTTTACGTACAAGGATTGAAACCCAGACCAAACGATCTCGAAATGGCCTGAAATTCAAGAGTTAGTATTGCAACACGATGACAACACCGAATATAAATTTATAGGTCGTTCTCTTCTGTCTGGGTACCCACACCCTTTGCGGCGGAAATGAACCTCCAAAACATGACACAAATGTAACCTTTTACGCACAAGGGTTGAAACCCAGACCAAACTATCTCGAAAATGGCCTGAAATTGAATATTTAGTCTTCCAATACTATGACAACACTGCATATCAATTTATAGGTCGTTCTATTATGTGCGGTACCCAAACCCTTTGCGGCCGAAATGAACCTCCAAAACTTGACGCATGTCTACCTTTTACGTGCAAGAATTGAAACCCAGACCAAACGATCTCCAAATGGCCTGAAATTCAATATTTAGTATTCTAATACTATGACAACACCGCATATCAATTTATATGTTGTTCTCCTGTGTCTAGCTACCCAAACCCTTTGCGGCCGAAATGAACCTGCAAAACATGACACAGATGTAACCTTTTACGTACAAGGATTGAAACCCAGACCAAACGATCTCGAAATGGCCTAAAATTCAAGAGTTAGTATTGCAACACGATGACAACACCGATTATAAATTTATAGGTCGTTCTGTTCTGTCTGGGTACCCACACCCTTTGCGGCGGATATGAACCTCCAAAGCATGACACAAATGTAACCTTTTACGCACAAGGGTTGAAACCCAGACCAAACGATCTCGAAAATGGCCTGAAATTGAATATTTAGTATTCCAATACTATGACAACACTCCATATCAATTTATAGGTCGTTCTATTATGTGCGGTACCCAAACCCTTTGCGGCCGAAATGAACCTCCAAAACTTGACGCATGTCTACCTTTTACGTGCAAGAATTGAAACCCAGACCAAACGATCTCCAAATGGCCTGAAATTCAATATTTAGTATTCCAATACTATGACAACACCGCATATCAATTTATATGTTGTTCTCCTGTGTCTAGCTACCCAAACGCTTTGCGGCCGAAATGAACCTGCAAAACATGACACAGATGTAACCTTTTACGTACAAGGATTGAAACCCAGACCAAACGATCTCGAAATGGCCTGAAATTCAAGAGTTAGTATTGCAACACGATGACAACACCGAATATAAATTTATAGGTCGTTCTCTTCTGTCTGGGTACCCACACCCTTTGCGGCGGAAATGAACCTCCAAAACATGACACAAATGTATCCTTTTACGCACAAGGGTTGAAACCCAGACCAAACGATCTCGAAAATGGCTTGAAATTGAATATTTAGTATGCCAATACTATGACAACACTGCATATCAATTTATAGGTCGTTCTATTATGTGCGGTACCCAAACCCTTTGCGGCCGAAATGAACCTCCAAAACTTGACGCATGTCTACCTTTTACGTGCAAGAATTGAAACCCAGACCAAACGATCTCCAAATGGCCTGAAATTCAATATTTAGTATTCCAATACTATGACAACCCCGCATATCAATTTATAGGTCGTTCTATTATGTCTAGGTACCCAAACCCTTTGCGGCCGAAATGAACCTCCACATCAAGACGCATATCTAACCTTTTACGTTCAAGGATTGAAACCCAGATCAAACGATCTCGAAATGGCCTGAAATTCAATTTTTAGTATTCTAATACGATGACAACATCGAATATAAATTTATAGGTCGTTCTCTTGTGTCTAGGTACCAAAACCCTTTGTGGCGGAAATGAACCTCCAAAACATGACACAAATGTAACCTTTTACGTCCAAGGATTGAAACCCAGACCAAACGATCTCGAAATGGCCTGAAATTAAATATTTAGTATTGCAATAGGATGACAACACCGAATATAAATTTATAGGTTGTTCTCCTGTGTCTAGCTACCCAAACCCTTTGCGGCCGAAATGAACCTACAAAACATGACACAGATGTAACCTTTTACGTACAAGGATTGAAACCCAGACCAAACGATTTCGAAATGGCCTGAAATTCAAGAGTTAGTATTGCAACACGATGACAACACCGAATATAAATTTATAGGTCGTTCTCTTCTGTCTGGGTACCCACACCCTTTGCGGCGGAAATGAACCTCCAAAACATGACACAAATGTATCCTTTTACGCACAAGGGTTGAAACCCAGACCAAACGATCTCGAAAATGGCTTGAAATTGAATATTTAGTATGCCAATACTATGACAACACTGCATATCAATTTATAGGTCGTTCTATTATGTGCGGTACCCAAACCCTTTGCGGCCGAAATGAACCTCCAAAACTTGACGCATGTCTACCTTTTACGTGCAAGAATTGAAACCCAGACCAAACGATCTCCAAATGGCCTGAAATTCAATATTTAGTATTCCAATACTATGACAACCCCGCATATCAATTTATAGGTCGTTCTATTATGTCTAGGTACCCAAACCCTTTGCGGCCGAAATGAACCTCCACATCAAGACGCATATCTAACCTTTTACGTTCAAGGATTGAAACCCAGATCAAACGATCTCGAAATGGCCTGAAATTCAATTTTTAGTATTCTAATACGATGACAACATCGAATATAAATTTATAGGTCGTTCTCTTGTGTCTAGGTACCAAAACCCTTTGTGGCGGAAATGAACCTCCAAAACATGACACAAATGTAACCTTTTACGTCCAAGGATTGAAACCCAGACCAAACGATCTCGAAATGGCCTGAAATTAAATATTTAGTATTGCAATAGGATGACAACACCGAATATAAATTTATAGGTTGTTCTCCTGTGTCTAGCTACCCAAACCCTTTGCGGCCGAAATGAACCTCCAAACATGACACAGATGTAACCTTTTACGTACAAGGATTGAAACCCAGACCAAACGATCTCGAAATGGCCTGAAATTCAAGAGTTAGTATTGCAACACGATGACAACACCGAATATAAATTTATAGGTCGTTCTCTTCTATCTGGGTACCCACACCCTTTGCGGCGGAAATGAACCTCCAAAACATGACACAAATGTAACCTTTTACGCACAAGGGTTGAAACCCAGACCAAACTATCTCGAAAATGGCCTGAAATTGAATATTTAGTCTTCCAATACTATGACAACACTGCATATCAATTTATAGGTCGTTCTATTATGTGCGGTACCCAAACCCTTTGCGGCCGAAATGAACCTCCAAAACTTGACGCATGTCTACCTTTTACGTGCAAGAATTGAAACCCAGACCAAACGATCTCCAAATGGCCTGAAATTCAATATTTAGTATTCCAATACTATGACAACACCGCATATCAATTTATATGTTGTTCTCCTGTGTCTAGCTACCCAAACCCTTTGCGGCCGAAATGAACCTGCAAAACATGACACAGATGTAACCTTTTACGTACAAGGATTGAAACCCAGACCAAACGATCTCGAAATGGCCTGAAATTCAAGAGTTAGTATTGCAACACGATGACAACACCGATTATAAATTTATAGGTCGTTCTGTTCTGTCTGGGTACCCACACCCTTTGCGGCGGATATGAACCTCCAAAGCATGACACAAATGTAACCTTTTACGCACAAGGGTTGAAACCCAGACCAAACGATCTCGAAAATGGCCTGAAATTGAATATTTAGTATTCCAATACTATGACAACACTACATATCAATTTATAGGTCGTTCTATTATGTGCGGTACCCAAACCCTTTGCGGCCGAAATGAACCTCCAAAACTTGACGCATGTCTACCTTTTACGTGCAAGAATTGAAACCCAGACCAAACGATCTCCAAATGGCCTGAAATTCAATATTTAGTATTCCAATACTATGACAACACCGCATATCAATTTATATGTTGTTCTCCTGTGTCTAGCTACCCAAACGCTTTGCGGCCGAAATGAACCTGCAAAACATGACACAGATATAACCTTTTACGTACAAGGATTGAAACCCAGACCAAACGATCTCGAAATGGCCTGAAATTCAAGAGTTAGTATTGCAACACGATGACAACACCGAATATAAATTTATAGGTCGTTCTCTTCTGTCTGGGTACCCACACCCTTTGCGGCGGAAATGAACCTCCAAAACATGACACAAATGTATCCTTTTACGCACAAGGGTTGAAACCCAGACCAAACGATCTCGAAAATGGCTTGAAATTGAATATTTAGTATGCCAATACTATGACAACACTGCATATCAATTTATAGGTCGTTCTATTATGTGCGGTACCCAAACCCTTTGCGGCCGAAATGAACCTCCAAAACTTGACGCATGTCTACCTTTTACGTGCAAGAATTGAAACCCAGACCAAACGATCTCCAAATGGCCTGAAATTCAATATTTAGTATTCCAATACTATGACAACACCGCATATCAATTTATATGTTGTTCTCCTGTGTCTAGCTACCCAAACCCTTTGCGGCCGAAATGAACCTGCAAAACATGACACAGATGTAACCTTTTACGTACAAGGATTGAAACCCAACCCAAACGATCTCGAAATGGCCTGAAATTCAAGAGTTAGTATTGCAACACGATGACAACACCGAATATAAATTTATAGGTCGTTCTCTTGTGTCTAGGTACCCAAACCCTTTGTGGCGGAAATGAACCTCCAAAACATGACACAACTGTAACCTTTTACGTCCAAGGATTGAAACCCAGACCAAACGATCTCGAAATGGCCTGAAATTAAATATTTAGTATTCCAATAGGATGACAACACCGAATATAAATTTATAGGTTGTTCTCCTGTGTCTAGGTACCCAAACCCTTTGCGGCCGAAATGAACCTGCAAAACATGACACAGATGTAACCTTTTACGTACAAGGATTGAAACCCAGACCAAACGATCTCGAAATGGCCTGAAATTCAAGAGTTAGTATTTCAACACGATGACAACACCGAATATAAATTTATAGGTCGTTCTCTTCTGTCTGGGTACCCACACCCTTTGCGGCGGAAATGAACCTCCAAACCATGACACAAATGTAACCTTTTACGTCCAAGGATTGAAACCCAGACCAAACGATCTCGAAATGGCCTGAAATTAAACATTTAGTATTGCAATACTATGACAACGCCGCATATCAATTTATCGGTCGTTCTATATGTCTAGGTACCCAAACCCTTTGCGGCCGAAATGAACCTCCAAATCAAGACGCATATCTAACCTTTTACGTTCAAGGATTGAAACCCAGAGCAAACGATCTCGAAATGGCCTGAAACCTTTTACGTTCAAGAATTGAAACCCAGATCAAACGATCTCAAAATGGCCTGAAATTCAATTTTTTGTATTCTAATACGATGACAACATCGAATATAAATTTATAGGTCGTTCTCTTGTGTCTAGGTACGCAAACCCTTTGTGGCTGAAATGAACCTCCAAAACATGACACAAATGTAACCTTTTACGTACAAGGATTGAAACCCAGACCAAACGATCTCGAAATGGCCTGAAATTAAACATTTAGTATTGCAATACTATGACAACGCCGCATATCAATTTATAGGTCGTTCTATATGTCTAGGTACCCAAACCCTTTGCGGCCGAAATAAACTTCCAAATCAAGACGCATATCTAACCTTTTACGTTCAAGGATTGAAACCCAGAGCAAACGATCTCGAAATGGCCTGAAACCTTTTACGTTCAAGAATTGAAACCCAGATCAAACGATCTCAAAATGGCCTGAAATTCAATTTTTAGTATTCCAATACGATGACAACATCGAATATAAATTTATAGGTCGTTCTCTTGTGTCTAGGTACCCAAACCCTTTGTGGCGGAAATGAACCTCCAAAACATGACACAAATGTAACCTTTTACGTCCAAGGATTGAAACCCAGAGCAAACGATCTCGAAATGGCCTGAAATTAAATATTTAGTATTCCAATACGATGACAACACCGAATATAAATTTATAGGTCGTTCTCTTCTGTCTGGGTACCCACACCCTTTGCGGCGGAAATGAACCTCCAAAACATGACACAAATGTATCCTTTTACGCACAAGGGTTGAAACCCAGACCAAACGATCTCGAAAATGACCTGAAATTGAATATTTAGTCTTCCAATACTATGACAACACTGCATATCAATTTATAGGTCGTTCTATTATGTGCGGTACCCAAACACTTTGCGGCCGAAATGAACCTCCAAAACTTGACGCATGTCTAACCTTTTACGTGCAAGAATTGAAACCCAGACCAAACGATCTCCAAATGGCCTGAAATTCAATTTTTAGTATTCTAATACGATGACAACACCGAATATAAATTTATAGGTCGTTCTCTTCTGTCTTGGTACCCACACCCTTTGCGGCGGAAATGAACCTCCAAAACATGACACAAATGTAACCTTTTACGCACAAGGGTTGAAACCCAGACCAAACGATCTCGAAAATGGCCTGAAATTGAATATTTAGTCTTCCAATACTATGACAACACTGCATATCAATTTATAGGTCGTTCTATTATGTGCGGTACCCAAACCCTTTGCTTCCGAAATTAAACTCCAAAACTTGACGCATGTCTAACCTTTTACGTGCAAGAATTGAAACCCAGACCAAACGATCTCCAAATGGCCTGAAATTCAATATTTAGTATTCCAATACTATGACAACACCGCATATCAATTTATAGGTCGTTCTATTATGTGCGGTACCCAAACCCTTTGCAGCCGAAATGAACCTGCAAAACATGACACAGATGTAACCTTTTACGTACAAGGATTGAACCCCAGACCAAACGATCTCGAAATGGCCTGAAATTCAAGAGTTAGTATTTCAACACGATGACAACACTGAATATAAATTTATAGGTCGTTCTCTTCTGTCTGGGTACCCACACCCTTTGCGGCGGAAATGAACCTCCAAAACATGACACAA
This sequence comes from Populus alba x Populus glandulosa, assembly GCA_033617975.1. Taxonomy (NCBI): domain Eukaryota; kingdom Viridiplantae; phylum Streptophyta; class Magnoliopsida; order Malpighiales; family Salicaceae; genus Populus; species Populus alba x Populus glandulosa. The sequence continues at coordinate 8,047,148 of CM066155.1, read as the reverse complement.
ATGTAACCTTTTACGCACAAGGGTTGAAACCCAGACCAAACGATTTCGAAAATGGCCTGAAATTGAATATTAAATCTTCCAATACTATGAAAACACTGCATATCAATTTATAGGTCGTTCTATTAGGTGCGGTACCCAAACCCTTTGCGTCCGAAATGAAACTCCAAAACTTGACGCATGTCTAACCTTTTACGTGCAAGAATTGAAACCCAGACCAAACGATCTCCAAATAGCCTGAAATTCAATATTTAGTATTCCAATACTATGACAACACCGCATATCAATTTACAGGTCGTTCTCTTCTGTCTGGGTACCCACACCCTTTGCGGCGGAAATGAACCTCCAAAACATGACACAAATGTATCCTTTTACGCACAAGGGTTGAAACCCAGACCAAACGATCTCGAAAATGACCTGAAATTGAATATTTAGTCTTCCAATACTATGACAACACTGCATATCAATTTATAGGTCGTTCTATTATGTGCGGTACCCAAACCCTTTGCGGCCGAAATGAACCTCCAAAACTTGACGCATGTCTAACCTTTTACGTGCAAGAATTGAAACCCAGACCAAACGATCTCTAAATGGCCTGAAATTCAATATTTAGTATTCCAATACTATGACAACACCGCATATCAATTTATAGGTTGTTCTCTTGTGTCTAGCTACCCAAACCCTTTGCGGCCGAAATGAACCTGCAAAACATGACACAGATGTAACCTTTTACGTACAAGGATTGAAACCCAGACCAAACGATCTCGAAATGGCCTGAAATTCAAGAGTTAGTATTGCAACACGATGACAACACCGATTATAAATTTATAGGTCGTTCTGTTCTGTCTGGGTACCCACACCCTTTGCGGCGGATATGAACCTCCAAAGCATGACCCAAATGTAACCTTTTACGCACAAGGGTTGAAACCCAGACCAAACGATCTCGAAAATTGCCTGAAATTGAATATTTAGTATTCCAATACTATGACAACACTGCATATCAATTTATAGGTCGTTCTATTATGTGCGGTACCCAAACCCTTTGCGGCCAAAATGAACCTCCAAAACTTGACGCATGTCTAACCTTTTACGTGCAAGAATTGAAACCCAGACCAAACGATCTCCAAATGGCCTGAAATTCAATATTTAGTATTCCAATACTATGACAACGCCGCATATCAATTTATAGGTCGTTGTATATGTCTAGGTACCCAAACCCTTTGCGGCCGAAATGAACCTCCAAATCAAGACGCATATCTAACCTTTTACGTTCAAGGATTGAAACCCAGATCAAACGATCTCGAAATGGCCTGAAACCTTTTACGTTCAAGGATTGAAACCCAGATCAAACGATCTCGAAATGGCCTGAAACCTTTTACGTTCAAGGATTGAAACCCAGATCAAACGATCTCGAAATGGCCTCAAATTCAATTTTTAGTATTCCAATACGATGACAACATCGAATATAAATTTATAGGTCGTTCTCTTGTGTCTAGGTACCCAAACCCTTTGTGGCGGAAATGAACCTCCAAAACATGACACAAATGTAACCTTTTACGTCCAAGGATTGAAACCCAGACCAAACGATCTCGAAATGGCCTGAAATTAAATATTTAGTATTCCAATACGATGACAACACCGAATATAAATTTATAGGTTGTTCTCCTGCGTCTAGCTACCCAAACCCTTTGCGGCCGAAATGAACCTGCAAAACATGACACAGATGTAACCTTTTACGTACAAGGATTGAAACCCAGACCAAACGATCTCGAAATGGCCTGAAATTCAAGAGTTAGTATTTCAACACGATGACAACACTGAATATAAATTTATAGGTCGTTCTCTTCTGTCTGGGTACCCACACCCTTTGCGGCGGAAATGAACCTCCAAAACATGACACAAATGTAACCTTTTACGCACAAGGGTTGAAACCCAGACCAAACGATTTCGAAAATGGCCTGAAATTGAATATTAAATCTTCCAATACTATGAAAACACTGCATATCAATTTATAGGTCGTTCTATTAGGTGCGGTACCCAAACCCTTTGCGTCCGAAATGAAACTCCAAAACTTGACGCATGTCTAACCTTTTACGTGCAAGAATTGAAACCCAGACCAAACGATCTCCAAATAGCCTGAAATTGAATATTTAGTATTCCAATACTATGACAACACCGCATATCAATTTACAGGTCGTTCTCTTCTGTCTGGGTACCCACACCCTTTGCGGCGGAAATGAACCTCCAAAACATGACACAAATGTAACCTTTTACGCACAAGGGTTGAAACCCAGACCAAACGATCTCGAAAATGGCCTGAAATTGAATATTTAGTCATCCAATACTATGACAACACTGCATATCAATTTATAGGTCGTTCTATTATGTGCGGTACCCAAACCCTTTGCGGCCGAAATGAAACTCCAAAACATGACGCATGTCTAACCTTTTACGTTCAAGGATTGAAACCCAGATCAAACGATCTCGATATGGCCTGAAATTCAATTTTTAGCATTCCAATACGATGACAACATCGAATATAAATTTATAGGTTGTTCTCTTGTGTCTAGGTACCCAAACCCTTTGTGGCAGAAATGAACCTCCAAAACATGACACAAATGTAACCTTTTACGTCCAAGGATTGAAACCCAGACCAAACGATTTCGAAAATGGCCTGAAATTGAATATTAAATCTTCCAATACTATGAAAACACTGCATATCTTTTTGTAGGTCGTTCTATTATGTGCGGTACCCAAACCCTTTGCTTCCGAAATGAAACTCCAAAACTTGACGCATGTCTAACCTTTTACGTGCAAGAATTGAAACCGAGACCAAAGGATCTCCAAATGGCCTGAAATTCAATATTTAGTATTCCAATACTGTGACAACACCGCATATCAATTTATAGGTCGTTCTATTACATGCGGTACCCAAACCCTTTGCGGCCGAAATGAACCTCCAAAACTTGACGCATGTCTAACCTTTTAAGGGCAAGAATTGAAACCCAGACCAAACGATCTCCAAATGGCCTGAACTTCAATATTTAGTATTCCAATACTATGACAACACCGAATATAAATTTATAGGTTGTTCTCCTGTGTCTAGCTACCCAAACCCTTTGCGGCCGAAATGAACCTGCAAAACATGACACAGATGTAACCTTTTACGTACAAGGATTGAAACCCAGACCAAACGATCTCGAAATGGCCTGAAATTCAAGAGTTAGTATTTCAACACGATGACAACACCGAATATAAATTTATAGGTCGTTCTCTTCTGTCTGGGTACCCACACCCTTTGCGGCGGAAATGAACCTCCAAAACATGACACAAATGTAACCTTTTACGCACAAGGGTTGAAACCCAGATCAAACGATCTCGAAATGGCCTGAAATTCAATTTTTAGTATTCTAATACGATGACAACATCGAATATAAATTTATAGGTCGTTCTCGTGTGTCTAGGTACCCAAACCCTTTGTGGCGGAAATGAACCTCCAAAACATGACACAAATGTAACCTTTTACGTCCAAGGATTGAAACCCAGACCAAACGATCTCGAAATGGCCTGAAATTAAATATTTAGTATTGCAACACGATGACAACACCGAATATAAATTTATAGGTCGTTCTCTTCTGTCTGGGTACCCACACCGTTTGCGGCGGAAATGAACCTCCAAAACATGACACAAATGTAACCTTTTACGCACAAGGGTTGAAACCCAGACCAAACGATCTCGAAAATGGCCTGAAATTGAATATTTAGTCTTCCAATACTATGACAACACTGCATATCAATTTATAGGTCGTTCTATTATGTGCGGTACCCAAACCCTTTGCGGCCGAAATGAAACTCCAAAACTTGACGCATGTCTAACCTTTTACGTTCAAGGATTGAAACCCAGATCAAACGATCTCGATATGGCCTGAAATTCAATTTTTAGTATTCCAATACGATGACAACATCGAATATAAATTTATAGGTCGTTCTCTTGTGTCTAGGTACCCAAACCCTTTGTGGCGGAAATGAACCTCCAAAACATGACACAAATGTAACCTTTTACGTCCAAGGATTGAAACCCAGACCAAACGATCTCGAAATGGCCTGAAATTAAATATTTAGTATTCCAAAACGATGACAACCCCGAATATAAATTTATAGGTTGTTCTCCTGTGTCTAGGTACCCAAACCCTTTGCGGCCGAAATTAACCTGCAAAACATGACACAGATGTAACCTTTTACGTACAAGGATTGAAACCCAGACCAAACGATCTCGAAATGGCCTGAAATTCAAGAGTTAGTATTTCAACACGATGACAACACCGAATATAAATTTATAGGTCGTTCTCTTCTGTCTAGGTACCCACACCCTTTGCGGCGGAAATGAACCTCCAAAACATGACACAAATGTAACCTTTTACGCACAAGGGTTGAAACCCAGACCAAACGATCTCGAAAATGGCCTGAAATTGAATATTTAGTCTTCCCATACTATGACAACATTGCATATCAATTTATAGGTCGTTCTATTATGTGCGGTACCCAAACCCTTTGCATCCGAAATGAAACTCCAAAACTTGACGCATGTCAAACCTTTTACGTGCAAGAATTGAAACCCAGACCAAACGATCTCCAAATGGCCTGAAATTCAATATTTAGTATTCCAATACTATGACAACACCGCATATCAATTTACAGGTCGTTCTATTATGTGCGGTACCCAAACCCTTTGCAGCCGAAATAAACCTGCAAAACATGACACAGATGTAACCTTTTACGTACAAGGATTGAAACCCAGACCAAACGATCTCGAAATGGCCTGAAATTCAAGAGTTAGTATTGCAACACGATGACAACACCGAATATAAATTTATAGGTCGTTCTCTTCTGTCTGGGTACCCACACCCTTTGCGGCGGAAATGAACCTCCAAAACTTGACACAAATGTAACCTTTTACGCACAAAGGTTGAAACCCAGACCAAACGATCTCGAAAATGGCCTGAAATTGAATATTTAGTCTTCCAATACTATGACAACACTGCATATCAATTTATAGGTCGTTCTATTATGTGCGGTACCCAAACCCTTTGCTTCCGAAATGAAACTCCAAAACTTGACGCATGTCTAACCTTTTACGTGCAAGAATTGAAACCCAGACCAAACGATCTCCAAATGGCCTGAAATTCAATATTTAGTATTCCAATACTATGACAACACCGCATATCAATTTATAGGTCGTTCTATTATGTGCGGTACCCAAACCCTTTGCAGCCGAAATGAACCTGCAAAACATGACACAGATGTAACCTTTTACGTACAAGGATTGAACCCCAGACCAAACGATCTCGAAATGGCCTGAAATTCAAGAGTTAGTATTGCAACACGATGACAACACCGAATATAAATTTATAGGTCGTTCTCTTCTGTCTGGGTACCCACACCCTTTGCGGCGGAAATGAACCTCCAAAACATGACACAAATGTATCCTTTTACGCAAAAGGGTTGAAACCCAGACCAAACGATCTCGAAAATGACCTGAAATTGAATATTTAGTCTTCCAATACTATGACAACACTGCATATCAATTTATAGGTCGTTCTATTATGTGCGGTACCCAAACCCTTTGCGGCCGAAATGAACCTCCAAAACTTGACGCATGTCTAATCTTTTACGTGCAAGAATTGAAACCCAGACCAAACGATCTCTAAATGGCCTGAAATTCAATATTTAGTATTCTAATACGATGACAACACCGAATATAAATTTATAGGTCGTTCTCTTCTGTCTGGGTGCCCACACCCTTTGCGGCGGAAATGAACCTCCAAAACATGACACAAATGTAACCTTTTACGTACAAGGATTGAAACCGAGACCAAACGATCTCGAAATGGCCTGCAATTCAAGAGTTAGTATTGCAACACGATGACAACACCGATTATAAATTTATAGGTCGTTCTGTTCTGTCTGGGTACCCACACCCTTTGCGGCGGATATGAACCTCCAAAGCATGACCCAAATGTAACCTTTTACGCACAAGGGTTGAAACCCAGACCAAACGATCTCGAAAATTGCCTGAAATTGAATATTTAGTATTCCAATACTATGACAACACTGCATATCAATTTATATGTCGTTCTATTATGTGCGGTACCCAAACCCTTTGCGGCCGAAATGAACCTCCAAAACTTGACGCATGTCTAACCTTTTACGTGCAAGAATTGAAACCCAGACCAAACGATCTCCAAATGGCCTGAAATTCAATATTTAGTATTCCAATACTATGACAACGCCGCATATCAATTTATAGGTCGTTCTATATGTCTAGGTACCCAAACCCTTTGCGGCCGAAATGAACCTCCAAATCAAGACGCATATCTAACCTTTTATGTTCAAGGATTGAAACCCAGATCAAACGATCTCGAAATGGCCTGAAACCTTTTACGTTCAAGGATTGAAACCCAGATCAAACGATCTCGAAATGGCCTGAAATTCAATTTTTAGTATTCCAATACGATGACAACATCGAATATAAATTTATAGGTCGTTCTCTTGTGTCTAGGTACCCAAACCCTTTGTGGCGGAAATGAACCTCCAAAACATGACACAAATGTAACCTTTTACGTCCAAGGATTGAAACCCAGACCAAACGATCTCGAAATGGCCTGAAATTAAATATTTAGTATTCCAATACGATGACAACACCGAATATAAATTTATAGGTCGTTCTCTTCTGTCTGGCTACCCAAACCCTTTGCGGCCGAAATGAAACTCAAAAACTTGACGCATGTCTAACCTTTTACGTGCAAGAATTGAAACCCAGACCAAACGATCTCCAAATGGCCTGAAATTCAATATTTAGTATTCCAATACTATGACAACACCGCATATCAATTTACAGGTCGTTCTATTATGTGCGGTACCCAAACCCTTTGCGGCCGAAATGAACCTCCAAAACTTGACGCATGTCTAACCTTTTACGTGCAAGAATTGAAACCCAGACCAAACGATCTCCAAATGGCCTGAAATTCAATATTTAGTATTCCAATACGATGACAACACCGAATATAAATTTATAGGTTGTTCTCCTGTGTCTAGCTACCCAAACCCTTTGCGGCCGAAATGAACCTCCAAAACTTGACGCATGTCTAACCTTTTACGTGCAAGAATTGAAACCCAGACCAAACGATCTCCAAATGGCCTGAAATTCAATATTAAGTATTCCAATACTATGACAACACCGCATATCAATTTATAGGTTGTTCTCCTGTGTCTAGCTACCCAAACCCTTTGCGGCCGAAATGAACCTGCAAAACATGACACAGATGTAACCTTTTACGCACAAGGGTTGAAACCCAGATCAAACGATCTCGAAATGGCCTGAAATTCAATTTTTAGTATTCTAATACGATGACAACATCGAATATAAATTTATAGGTCGTTCTCTTGTGTCTAGGTACCCAAACCCTTTGTGGCGGAAATGAACCTCCAAAACATGACACAAATGTAACCTTTTACGTCCAAGGATTGAAACCCAGACCAAACGATCTCGAAATGGCCTGAAATTAAATATTTAGTATTGCAACACGATGACAACACCGAATATAAATTTATAGGTCGTTCTCTTCTGTCTGGGTACCCACACCCTTTGCGGCGGAAATGAACCTCCAAAACATGACACAAATGTAACCTTTTACGCACAAGGGTTGAAACCTAGACCAAACGATCTCGAAAATGGCCTGAAATTGAATATTTAATCTTCCAATACTATGACAACACTGCATATCAATTTATAGGTCGTTCTATTATGTGCGGTACCCAAACCCTTTGCGGCCGAATTGAAACTCCAAAACTTGACGCATGTCTAACCTTTTACGTGGAAGAATTGAAACCCAGACCAAACAATCTCCAAATGGCCTGAAATTCAATATTTAGTATTCCAATACTATGACAACACCGCATATCAATTTATAGGTCGTTCTATTATGTGCGGTACCCAAACCCTTTGCGGCCGAAATGAACCTCCAAAACTGGACGCATGTCTAACCTTTTACGTGCAAGAATTGAAACCCAGACCAAACGATCTCCAAATGGCCTGAAATTCAATATTAAGTATTCCAATACTATGACAACACCGCATATCAATTTATAGGTTGTTCTCCTGTGTCTAGCTACCCAAACCCTTTGCGGCCGAAATGAACCTGCAAAACATGACACAGATGTAACCTTTTACGTACAAGGATTGAAACCCAGACCAAACGATCTCGAAATGGCCTGCAATTCAGGAGTTAGTATTGCAACACGATGACAACACCGATTATAAATTTATAGGTCGTTCTGTTCTGTCTGGGTACCCACACCCTTTGCGGCGGATATGAACCTCCAAAGCATGACACAAATGTAACCTTTTACGCACAAGGGTTGAAACCCAGACCAAACGATCTCGAAAATGGCCTGAAATTGAATATTTAGTATTCCAATACTATGACAACACTGCATATCAATTTATAGGTCGTTCTATTATGTGCGGTACCCAAACCCTTTGCGGCCGAAATGAACCTCCAAAACTTGACGCATGTGTAACCTTTTACGTGCAAGAATTGAAACCCAGATGAAACGATCTCTAAATGGCCTGAAATTCAATTTTTAGTATTCCAATACGATGACAACATCGAATATAAATTTATAGGTCGTTCTCTTGTGTCTAGGTACCCAAACCCTTTGTGGCGGAAATGAACCTCCAAAACATGACACAAATGTAACCTTTTACGTCCAAGGATTGAAACCCAGACCAAACGATCTCGAAATGGCCTGAAATTAAATATTTAGTATTGCAACACGATGACAACACCGAATATAAATTTATAGGTCGTTCTCTTCTGTCTGGGTACCCACACCCTTTGCGGCCGAAATAAACCTGCAAAACATGACACAGATGTAACCTTTTACGCACAAGGGTTGAAACCCAGACCAAACGATCTCGAAAATGGCCTGAAATTGAATATTTAGTCTTCCAATACTATGACAACACTGCATATCAATTTATAGGTCGTTCTATTATGTGCGGTACCCAAACCCTTTGCGGCCGAAATGAAACTCCAAAACTTGACGCATGTCTAACCTTTTACGTGCAAGAATTGAAACCCAGACCAAACAATCTCCAAATGGCCTGAAATTCAATATTTAGTATTCCAATACTATGACAACACCGCATATCAATTTATAGGTCGTTCTATTATGAGCGGTACCCAAACCCTTTGCGGCCGAAATGAACCTCCAAAACTTGACGCATGTCTAACCTTTTACGTGCAAGAATTGAAACCCAGACCAAACGATCTCCAAATGGCCTGAAATTCAATATTAAGTATTCCAATACTATGACAACACCGCATATCAATTTATAGGTTGTTCTCCTGTGTCTAGCTACCCAAACCCTTTGCGGCCGAAATGAACCTGCAAAACATGACACAGATGTAACCTTTTACGTTCAAGGATTGAAACCCAGATCAAACGATCTCGAAATGGCCTGAAATTCAATTTTTAGTATTCCAATACGATGACAACATCGAATATAAATTTATAGGTCGTTCTCTTGTGTCTAGGTACCCAAACCCTTTGTGGCGGAAATGAACCTCCAAAACATGACACAAATGTAACCTTTTACGTCCAAGGATTGAAACCCAGACCAAACGATCTCGAAATGGCCTGAATATAAATATTTAGTATTCCAATACGATGACAACACCGAATATAAATTTATAGGTTGTTCTCCTGTGTCTAGCTACCCAAACCCTTTGCGGCCGAAATGAACCTGCAAAACATGACACAGATGTAACCTTTTACGTACAAGGATTGAAACCCAGACCAAACGATCTCGAAATGGCCTGAAATTCAAGAGTTAGTATTTGAACACGATGACAACACCGAATATAAATTTATAGGTCGTTCTCTTCTGTCTGGGTACCCACACCCTTTGCGGCGGAAATGAACCTCCAAAACATGACACAAATGTAACCTTTTACGCACAAGGGTTGAAACCCAGACCAAACGATCTCGAAAATGGCCTGAAATTGAATATTTAGTCTTCCAATACTATGACAACACTGCATATCAATTTATAGGTCGTTCAATTTATAGCCCTTCTTTCCTTGTGTAGCTAGGATGAATAAAGAATCCTTATAAGAAAAGGATTCTGAAATATTAATGAATCCTTGCCACACTAGGAGATTATATTGCAACTCATATTAAAGATCCTTGTGGAACTAGGAAATTCCCAAAACCAGCTCCCACATCCTTGGAGGAAAAGAATCCTAATCAAATAGGAAGTCCACAAGTCAAATGGAAGTAAATAACAAAATCCGTACAGCCTCTGTTGACCAGTATTGGGGTGCCTTCCCGAACTCCGATTGACCTGCAATTTTAGCCCAAGGTAGTAAGATATGTCTGGAGAGTCCACATAAAATATTAGCCAGGTCCAACGGTCGGATTGAGAATTATGACTGTTTCCGTAAACCTGGACTGTTGCGCTTTTTACGCCAAAATCCGAATCTGACCTTACTTGGGTCGTATCACAGGGCTGAACCGTATCATTCCCTCCCTCTTCAAGAAGATTCGCCCTCGAATCTTGAATGGCGACTACTGCAAAAAATTGAATGATCCTTCAAATTTCAACTAATCACTCTTTTCTCTATTTCTTTCTGATTTTTTTTTCTTTTTAACAAACTGATATGATTAGAGACTACTACAAGATGAAATATAAACTTTTTTTTTTTTTTTGCTTAGATGACACAGACACGAAGAACAAGAAGATGGATGCAAACACTGAAAAACTTAAGGGACACAAAAAAAAAACGAAAATAACAGAGATATGACCTTGTTTCGGAGCCTAGCTCTGATACCAACTGATGCGAACCTCGTGATCACGTGGTCACGCAACCCACAATCAAGATTGAGATCTGATCCCGGAAAGCCGAAATAGGTCTGATATGAGTGCGACACAATGGAAACCTGCCCCAAGGCACCTACACTATTGGAATGAGTAGAACGACGCCACGAAGCCAGTTAATCTTCGATAAGTCAGATTCAGTTCGTTCAAGAACTGAAGAATGCAAGAATCACTCTCACACGTTAAAACTGAAAATTTCAGAAGTAATTATTATCAAAGCTGCCGAAACTTTGGTCTACATGAGTTTAAATAGTTCTTGAAAAGTTAACCCTAATGGACCCTTTATGTGGACTTATATGAGGTCCGCTCAAAACTGGCCCAAAACCCTAAAATGAAAAGCCCATAACCTGATCCAAACAAGCCTTGGATCCTAGCTGAAAACAAAGTATTAATTAAGCCCAAACATGAAAGAAAATAATAAAAAATAAGTAACTTGTCATTAAATACCACCAGCCCTTCTTTCCTTGTGTAGCTAGGATGAATAAAGAATCCTTATAAGAAAAGGATTCTGAAATATTAATGAATCCTTGCCACACTAGGAGATTATATTGCAACTCATATTAAAGATCCTTGTGGAACTAGGAAATTCCCAAAACCAGCTCCCACATCCTTGGAGGAAAAGAATCCTAATCAAATAGGAAGTCCACAAGTCAAATGGAAGTAAATAACAAAATCCGTACAGCCTCTGTTGACCAGTATTGGGGTGCCTTCCCGAACTCCGATTGACCTGCAATTTTAGCCCAAGGTAGTAAGATATGTCTGGAGAGTCCACATAAAATATTAGCCCGGTCCAACGGTCGGATTGAGAATTATGACTGTTTCCGTAAACCTGGACTGTTGCGCTTTTTACGCCAAAATCCGAATCTGACCTTACTTGGGTCGTATCACAGGGCTGAACCGTATCATTCCCTCCCTCTTCAAGAAGATTCGCCCTCGAATCTTGAATGGCGACTTCAGTAGCCTCTTGTTTAAGCCTTCGGAATCCCCTTATTGCTAACACCTTTCTCCAACAACACTGTATAGAAGTAGTGACTGACAAGAATTTCAAATAAGCACGCCGTACTAACCACTTGCGCACATACTTTTGAATGATAACCACGGCGACTCTCCTTCGTCTTTCATCCTTTTGGCGTTGTACCTCTTTTTCCCATGAAGCTTCAAGATCATAGAATAATCTTTTACACTTATCAACTTCTCGTTCTAGAACCCCCAAACCATGGCTCAGTATTTCGCATCGTTGATCTACAATCCTCCTCTGTTCTCTCTCCCTTAGTGGATACATGACACAGATAGGGGAAAAAACAAGAAGACGATGACAAGAATAGAGTTTATAGCACGACGAACATTGATTTAGACTCGAGAATACAAATCTGACTTTTGTATGGACCAGAACTTATCGAAAAACAAACTAATGCGAGGGTGATGAAAATGACTCAAACAACAGCCAAATATCAAAATATGATGATAGTATAATGGCAGGAACGAAATCAACAGAAACAAAACAAGTTTTGAAAGATAACACCAAACAGACCCGTTACGACAAAACAAGACCTAATTCGGGAAACCTAAAGAAACCGATATCCAAATGACCTCGAATTTAATTTGTATTATTACAATACTATGAAATCACCAAAAATCAATTTATAGGTCGTTCTCTTATTTCTTGGCACCCAAACTCCTTCTATGATCAGTTTGCGGCAGAATTGATCCTCCAATTAAAACCTCCAGAAGCCGATATCAAAATAATCCCAAATTTAATATGTGGTGCAATCGCATACCCAATACTCGGAATATGAAGTTTCAATAGATTCCAAGGTGTTTTACCTAGGGTTCACTAAGAGTAGTGTTTTGCGGCAGAATTGAAACTCGAATTAAAACCTCAAACAAATAATATCAAAATAAGCCCAACTTTGATATATCATGCAATCCCACCCCCAATAGACTGAATATGAAGTTTAAATTGATTCCGAGGTGGTTTGCTTATGGTTCACCAAGATTTGTGTTTCTGCGGCAAAAATTGAATGATCCTTCAAATTTCAACTAATCACTCTTTCCTCTATTTCTTTCTGATTTGTTTTTCTTTTTAACAAACTGATATGATTAGAGACAGTAACAAGATGAAATATAAACTTTTTTTTTTTTTGCTTAGATGACACAGACACGAAGAACAAGAAGATGGATGCAAACACTGAAAAACATAAGGGACACAAAAAAAAAAAAAACGAAAATAACAGAGATATGACCTTGTTTCGGAGCCTAGCTCTGATACCAACTGATGCGAACCTCGTGATCACGTGGTCACGCAACCCACAATCAAGATTGAGATCTGATCCCGGAAAGCCGAAATAGGTCTGATAGGAGTGCGACACAATGGAAACCTGCCCCAAGGCACCTACACTATTGGAATGAGTAGAACGACGCCACGAAGCCAGTTAATCTTCGATAAGTCAGATTCAGTTCGTTCAAGAACTGAAGAATGCAAGAATCACTCTCACACGTTAAAACTGAAAAATTCAGAAGTAATTATCATCAAAGCTGCCGAAACTTTGGTCTACATGAGTTTAAATAGTTCTTGAAAAGTTAACCCTAATGGACCCTTTATGTGGACTTATATGAGGTCCGCTCAAAACTGGCCCAAAACCCTAAAATGAAAAGCCCATAACCTGATCCAAACAAGCCTTGGATCCTAGCTGAAAACAAAGTATTAATTAAGCCCAAACATGAAAGAAAATAATAAAAAATAAGTAACTTGTCATTAAATACCACCAGCCCTTCTTTCCTTGTGTAGCTAGGATGAATAAAGAATCCTTATAAGAAAAGGATTCTGAAATATTAATGAATCCTTGCCACACTAGGAGATTATATTGCAACTCATATTAAAGATCCTTGTGGAACTAGGAAATTCCCAAAACCAGCTCCCACATCCTTGGAGGAAAAGAATCCTAATCAAATAGGAAGTCCACAAGTCAAATGGAAGTAAATAACAAAATCCGTACAGCCTCTGTTGACCAGTATTGGGGTGCCTTCCCGAACTCCGATTGACCTGCAATTTTAGCCCAAGGTAGTAAGATATGTCTGGAGAGTCCACATAAAATATTAGCCCGGTCCAACGGTCGGATTGAGAATTATGACTGTTTCCGTAAACCTGGACTGTTGCGCTTTTTACGCCAAAATCCGAATCTGACCTTACTTGGGTCGTATCACAGGGCTGAACCGTATCATTCCCTCCCTCTTCAAGAAGATTCGCCCTCGAATCTTGAATGGCGACTTCAGTAGCCTCTTGTTTAAGCCTTCGGAATCCCCTTATTGCTAACACCTTTCTCCAACAACACTGTATAGAAGTAGTGACTGACAAGAATTTCAAATAAGCACGCCGTACTAACCACTTGCGCACATACTTTTGAATGATAACCACGGCGACTCTCCTTCGTCTTTCATCCTTTTGGCGTTGTACCTCTTTTTCCCATGAAGCTTCAAGATCATAGAATAATCTTTTACACTTATCAACTTCTCGTTCTAGAACCCCCAAACCATGGCTTAGTATTTCGCATCGTTGATCTACAATCCTCCTCTGTTCTCTCTCCCTTAGTGGATACATGACACAGATAGGGGAAAAAACAAGAAGACGATGACAAGAATAGAGTTTATAGCACGACGAACATTGATTTAGACTCGAGAATACAAATCTGACTTTTGTATGGACCAGAACTTATCGAAAAACAAACTAATGCGAGGGTGATGAAAATGACTCAAACAACAGCCAAATATCAAAATATGATGATAGTATAATGGCAGGAACGAAATCAACAGAAACAAAACAAGTTTTGAAAGATAACACCAAACAGACCCGTTACGACAAAACAAGACCTAATTCGGGAAACCTAAAGAAACCGATATCCAAATGACCTCGAATTTAATTTGTATTATTACAATACTATGAAATCACCAAAAATCAATTTATAGGTCGTTCTCTTATTTCTAGGCACCCAAACTCCTTGTATGATCAGTTTGCGGCAGAATTGATCCTCCAATTAAAACCTCCAGAAGCCGATATCAAAATAATCCCAAATTTAATATGTGGTGCAATCGCATACCCAATACTCGGAATATGAAGTTTCAATAGATTCCAAGGTGTTTTACCTAGGGTTCACTAAGAGTAGTGTTTTGCGGCAGAATTGAAACTCGAATTAAAACCTCAAACAAATAATATCAAAATAAGCCCAACTTTGATATATCATGCAATCCCACCCCCAATAGACTGAATATGAAGTTTAAATTGATTCCGAGGTGGTTTGCTTATGGTTCACCAAGATTTGTGTTTCTGCGGCAAAAAATTGAATGATCCTTTAAATTTCAACTAATCACTCTTTTCTCTATTTCTTTCTGATTTTTTTTTCTTTTTAACAAACTGATATGATTAGAGACTACTACAAGATGAAATATAAACTTTTTTTTTTTTTTGCTTAGATGACACAGACACGAAGAACAAGAAGATGGATGCAAACACTGAAAAACTTAAGGGACACAAAAAAAAAAAACGAAAATAACAGAGATATGACCTTGTTTCGGAGCCTAGCTCTGATACCAACTGATGCGAACCTCGTGATCACGTGGTCACGCAACCCACAATCAAGATTGAGATCTGATCCCGGAAAGCCGAAATAGGTCTGATATGAGTGCGACACAATGGAAACCTGCCCCAAGGCACCTACACTATTGAAATGAGTAGAACGACGCCACGAAGCCAGTTAATCTTCGATAAGTCAGATTCAGTTCGTTCAAGAACTGAAGAATGCAAGAATCACTCTCACACGTTAAAACTGAAAATTTCAGAAGTAATTATTATCAAAGCTGCCGAAACTTTGGTCTACATGAGTTTAAATAGTTCTTGAAAAGTTAACCCTAATGGACCCTTTATGTGGACTTATATGAGGTCCGCTCAAAACTGGCCCAAAACCCTAAAATGAAAAGCCCATAACCTGATCCAAACAAGCCTTGGATCCTAGCTGAAAACAAAGTATTAATTAAGCCCAAACATGAAAGAAAATAATAAAAAATAAGTAACTTGTCATTAAATACCACCAGCCCTTCTTTCCTTGTGTAGCTAGGATGAATAAAGAATCCTTATGAGAAAAGGATTCTGAAATATTAATGAATCCTTGCCACACTAGGAGATTATATTGCAACTCATATTAAAGATCCTTGTGGAACTAGGAAATTCCCAAAACCAGCTCCCACATCCTTGGAGGAAAAGAATCCTAATCAAATAGGAAGTCCACAAGTCAAATGGAAGTAAATAACAAGATCCGTACAGCCTCTGTTGACCAGTATTGGGGTGCCTTCCCGAACTCCGATTGACCTGCAATTTTAGCCCAAGGTAGTAAGATATGTCTGGAGAGTCCACATAAAATATTAGCCCGGTCCAACGGTCGGATTGAGAATTATGACTGTTTCCGTAAACCTGGACTGTTGCGCTTTTTACGCCAAAATCCGAATCTGACCTTACTTGGGTCGTATCACAGGGCTGAACCGTATCATTCCCTCCCTCTTCAAGAAGATTCGCCCTCGAATCTTGAATGGCGACTTCAGTAGCCTCTTGTTTAAGCCTTCGGAATCCCCTTATTGCTAACACCTTTCTCCAACAACACTGTATAGAAGTAGTGACTGACAAGAATTTCAAATAAGCACGCCGTACTAACCACTTGCGCACATACTTTTGAATGATAACCACGGCGACTCTCCTTCGTCTTTCATCCTTTTGGCGTTGTACCTCTTTTTCCCATGAAGCTTCAAGATCATAGAATAATCTTTTACACTTATCAACTTCTCGTTCTAGAACCCCCAAACCATGGCTTAGTATTTCGCATCGTTGATCTACAATCCTCCTCTGTTCTCTCTCCCTTAGTGGATACATGACACAGATAGGGGAAAAAACAAGAAGACGATGACAAGAATAGAGTTTATAGCACGACGAACATTGATTTAGACTCGAGAATACAAATCTGACTTTTGTATGGACCAGAACTTATCGAAAAACAAACTAATGCGAGGGTGATGAAAATGACTCAAACAACAGCCAAATATCAAAATATGATGATAGTATAATGGCAGGAACGAAATCAACAGAAACAAAACAAGTTTTGAAAGATAACACCAAACAGACCCGTTACGACAAAACAAGACCTAATTCGGGAAACCTAAAGAAACCGATATCCAAATGACCTCGAATTTAATTTGTATTATTACAATACTATGAAATCACCAAAAATCAATTTATAGGTCGTTCTCTTATTTCTAGGCACCCAAACTCCTTGTATGATCAGTTTGCGGCAGAATTGATCCTCCAATTAAAACCTCCAGAAGCCGATATCAAAATAATCCCAAATTTAATATGTGGTGCAATCGCATACCCAATACTCGGAATATGAAGTTTCAATAGATTCCAAGGTGTTTTACCTAGGGTTCACTAAGAGTAGTGTTTTGCGGCAGAATTGAAACTCGAATTAAAACCTCAAACAAATAATATCAAAATAAGCCCAACTTTGATATATCATGCAATCCCACCCCCAATAGACTGAATATGAAGTTTAAATTGATTCCGAGGTGGTTTGCTTATGGTTCACCAAGATTTGTGTTTCTGCGGCAAAAATTGAATGATCCTTCAAATTTCAACTAATCACTCTTTCCTCTATTTCTTTCTGATTTGTTTTTCTTTTTAACAAACTGATATGATTAGAGACAGTAACAAGATGAAATATAAACTTTTTTTTTTTGCTTAGATGACACAGACACGAAGAACAAGAAGATGGATGCAAACACTGAAAAACTTAAGGGACACAAAAAAAAAAAAACGAAAATAACAGAGATATGACCTTGTTTCGGAGCCTAGCTCTGATACCAACTGATGCGAACCTCGTGATCACGTGGTCACGCAACCCACAATCAAGATTGAGATCTGATCCCGGAAAGCCGAAATAGGTCTGATAGGAGTGCGACACAATGGAAACCTGCCCCAAGGCACCTACACTATTGGAATGAGTAGAACGACGCCACGAAGCCAGTTAATCTTCGATAAGTCAGATTCAGTTCGTTCAAGAACTGAAGAATGCAAGAATCACTCTCACACGTTAAAACTGAAAAATTCAGAAGTAATTAT
Organism: Populus alba x Populus glandulosa; assembly: GCA_033617975.1. Taxonomy (NCBI): domain Eukaryota; kingdom Viridiplantae; phylum Streptophyta; class Magnoliopsida; order Malpighiales; family Salicaceae; genus Populus; species Populus alba x Populus glandulosa. Next base: position 8,029,053 of record CM066155.1, on the reverse strand, counting down.
CATCAAAGCTGCCGAAACTTTGGTCTACATGAGTTTAAATAGTTCTTGAAAAGTTAACCCTAATGGACCCTTTATGTGGACTTATATGAGGTCCACTCAAAACTGGCCCAAAACCCTAAAATGAAAAGCCCATAACCTGATCCAAACAAGCCTTGGATCCTAGCTGAAAACAAAGTATTAATTAAGCCCAAACATGAAAGAAAATAATAAAAAATAAGTAACTTGTCATTAAATACCACCAGCCCTTCTTTCCTTGTGTAGCTAGGATGAATAAAGAATCCTTATAAGAAAAGGATTCTGAAATATTAATGAATCCTTGCCACACTAGGAGATTATATTGCAACTCATATTAAAGATCCTTGTGGAACTAGGAAATTCCCAAAACCAGCTCCCACATCCTTGGAGGAAAAGAATCCTAATCAAATAGGAAGTCCACAAGTCAAATGGAAGTAAATAACAAAATCCGTACAGCCTCTGTTGACCAGTATTGGGGTGCCTTCCCGAACTCCGATTGACCTGCAATTTTAGCCCAAGGTAGTAAGATATGTCTGGAGAGTCCACATAAAATATTAGCCCGGTCCAACGGTCGGATTGAGAATTATGACTGTTTCCGTAAACCTGGACTGTTGCGCTTTTTACGCCAAAATCCGAATCTGACCTTACTTGGGTCGTATCACAGGGCTGAACCGTATCATTCCCTCCCTCTTCAAGAAGATTCGCCCTCGAATCTTGAATGGCGACTTCAGTAGCCTCTTGTTTAAGCCTTCGGAATCCCCTTATTGCTAACACCTTTCTCCAACAACACTGTATAGAAGTAGTGACTGACAAGAATTTCAAATAAGCACGCCGTACTAACCACTTGCGCACATACTTTTGAATGATAACCACGGCGACTCTCCTTCGTCTTTCATCCTTTTGGCGTTGTACCTCTTTTTCCCATGAAGCTTCAAGATCATAGAATAATCTTTTACACTTATCAACTTCTCGTTCTAGAACCCCCAAACCATGGCTTAGTATTTCGCATCGTTGATCTACAATCCTCCTCTGTTCTCTCTCCCTTAGTGGATACATGACACAGATAGGGGAAAAAACAAGAAGACGATGACAAGAATAGAGTTTATAGCACGACGAACATTGATTTAGACTCGAGAATACAAATCTGACTTTTGTATGGACCAGAACTTATCGAAAAACAAACTAATGCGAGGGTGATGAAAATGACTCAAACAACAGCCAAATATCAAAATATGATGATAGTATAATGGCAGGAACGAAATCAACAGAAACAAAACAAGTTTTGAAAGATAACACCAAACAGACCCGTTACGACAAAACAAGACCTAATTCGGGAAACCTAAAGAAACCGATATCCAAATGACCTCGAATTTAATTTGTATTATTACAATACTATGAAATCACCAAAAATCAATTTATAGGTCGTTCTCTTATTTCTAGGCACCCAAACTCCTTGTATGATCAGTTTGCGGCAGAATTGATCCTCCAATTAAAACCTCCAGAAGCCGATATCAAAATAATCCCAAATTTAATATGTGGTGCAATCGCATACCCAATACTCGGAATATGAAGTTTCAATAGATTCCAAGGTGTTTTACCTAGGGTTCACTAAGAGTAGTGTTTTGCGGCAGAATTGAAACTCGAATTAAAACCTCAAACAAATAATATCAAAATAAGCCCAACTTTGATATATCATGCAATCCCACCCCCAATAGACTGAATATGAAGTTTAAATTGATTCCGAGGTGGTTTGCTTATGGTTCACCAAGATTTGTGTTTCTGCGGCAAAAATTGAATGATCCTTCAAATTTCAACTAATCACTCTTTCCTCTATTTCTTTCTGATTTGTTTTTCTTTTTAACAAACTGATATGATTAGAGACAGTAACAAGATGAAATATAAACTTTTTTTTTTTGCTTAGATGACACAGACACGAAGAACAAGAAGATGGATGCAAACACTGAAAAACTTAAGGGACACAAAAAAAAAAAACGAAAATAACAGAGATATGACCTTGTTTCGGAGCCTAGCTCTGATACCAACTGATGCGAACCTCGTGATCACGTGGTCACGCAACCCACAATCAAGATTGAGATCTGATCCCGGAAAGCCGAAATAGGTCTGATAGGAGTGCGACACAATGGAAACCTGCCCCAAGGCACCTACACTATTGGAATGAGTAGAACGACGCCACGAAGCCAGTTAATCTTCGATAAGTCAGATTCAGTTCGTTCAAGAACTGAAGAATGCAAGAATCACTCTCACACGTTAAAACTGAAAAATTCAGAAGTAATTATCATCAAAGCTGCCGAAACTTTGGTCTACATGAGTTTAAATAGTTCTTGAAAAGTTAACCCTAATGGACCCTTTATGTGGACTTATATGAGGTCCACTCAAAACTGGCCCAAAACCCTAAAATGAAAAGCCCATAACCTGATCCAAACAAGCCTTGGATCCTAGCTGAAAACAAAGTATTAATTAAGCCCAAACATGAAAGAAAATAATAAAAAATAAGTAACTTGTCATTAAATACCACCAGCCCTTCTTTCCTTGTGTAGCTAGGATGAATAAAGAATCCTTATAAGAAAAGGATTCTGAAATATTAATGAATCCTTGCCACACTAGGAGATTATATTGCAACTCATATTAAAGATCCTTGTGGAACTAGGAAATTCCCAAAACCAGCTCCCACATCCTTGGAGGAAAAGAATCCTAATCAAATAGGAAGTCCACAAGTCAAATGGAAGTAAATAACAAAATCCGTACAGCCTCTGTTGACCAGTATTGGGGTGCCTTCCCGAACTCCGATTGACCTGCAATTTTAGCCCAAGGTAGTAAGATATGTCTGGAGAGTCCACATAAAATATTAGCCCGGTCCAACGGTCGGATTGAGAATTATGACTGTTTCCGTAAACCTGGACTGTTGCGCTTTTTACGCCAAAATCCGAATCTGACCTTACTTGGGTCGTATCACAGGGCTGAACCGTATCATTCCCTCCCTCTTCAAGAAGATTCGCCCTCGAATCTTGAATGGCGACTTCAGTAGCCTCTTGTTTAAGCCTTCGGAATCCCCTTATTGCTAACACCTTTCTCCAACAACACTGTATAGAAGTAGTGACTGACAAGAATTTCAAATAAGCACGCCGTACTAACCACTTGCGCACATACTTTTGAATGATAACCACGGCGACTCTCCTTCGTCTTTCATCCTTTTGGCGTTGTACCTCTTTTTCCCATGAAGCTTCAAGATCATAGAATAATCTTTTACACTTATCAACTTCTCGTTCTAGAACCCCCAAACCATGGCTTAGTATTTCGCATCGTTGATCTACAATCCTCCTCTGTTCTCTCTCCCTTAGTGGATACATGACACAGATAGGGGAAAAAACAAGAAGACGATGACAAGAATAGAGTTTATAGCACGACGAACATTGATTTAGACTCGAGAATACAAATCTGACTTTTGTATGGACCAGAACTTATCGAAAAACAAACTAATGCGAGGGTGATGAAAATGACTCAAACAACAGCCAAATATCAAAATATGATGATAGTATAATGGCAGGAACGAAATCAACAGAAACAAAACAAGTTTTGAAAGATAACACCAAACAGACCCGTTACGACAAAACAAGACCTAATTCGGGAAACCTAAAGAAACCGATATCCAAATGACCTCGAATTTAATTTGTATTATTACAATACTATGAAATCACCAAAAATCAATTTATAGGTCGTTCTCTTATTTCTAGGCACCCAAACTCCTTGTATGATCAGTTTGCGGCAGAATTGATCCTCCAATTAAAACCTCCAGAAGCCGATATCAAAATAATCCCAAATTTAATATGTGGTGCAATCGCATACCCAATACTCGGAATATGAAGTTTCAATAGATTCCAAGGTGTTTTACCTAGGGTTCACTAAGAGTAGTGTTTTGCGGCAGAATTGAAACTCGAATTAAAACCTCAAACAAATAATATCAAAATAAGCCCAACTTTGATATATCATGCAATCCCACCCCCAATAGACTGAATATGAAGTTTAAATTGATTCCGAGGTGGTTTGCTTATGGTTCACCAAGATTTGTGTTTCTGCGGCAAAAATTGAATGATCCTTCAAATTTCAACTAATCACTCTTTCCTCTATTTCTTTCTGATTTGTTTTTCTTTTTAACAAACTGATATGATTAGAGACAGTAACAAGATGAAATATAAACTTTTTTTTTTTGCTTAGATGACACAGACACGAAGAACAAGAAGATGGATGCAAACACTGAAAAACTTAAGGGACACAAAAAAAAAAAACGAAAATAACAGAGATATGACCTTGTTTCGGAGCCTAGCTCTGATACCAACTGATGCGAACCTCGTGATCACGTGGTCACGCAACCCACAATCAAGATTGAGATCTGATCCCGGAAAGCCGAAATAGGTCTGATAGGAGTGCGACACAATGGAAACCTGCCCCAAGGCACCTACACTATTGGAATGAGTAGAACGACGCCACGAAGCCAGTTAATCTTCGATAAGTCAGATTCAGTTCGTTCAAGAACTGAAGAATGCAAGAATCACTCTCACACGTTAAAACTGAAAAATTCAGAAGTAATTATCATCAAAGCTGCCGAAACTTTGGTCTACATGAGTTTAAATAGTTCTTGAAAAGTTAACCCTAATGGACCCTTTATGTGGACTTATATGAGGTCCACTCAAAACTGGCCCAAAACCCTAAAATGAAAAGCCCATAACCTGATCCAAACAAGCCTTGGATCCTAGCTGAAAACAAAGTATTAATTAAGCCCAAACATGAAAGAAAATAATAAAAAATAAGTAACTTGTCATTAAATACCACCAGCCCTTCTTTCCTTGTGTAGCTAGGATGAATAAAGAATCCTTATAAGAAAAGGATTCTGAAATATTAATGAATCCTTGCCACACTAGGAGATTATATTGCAACTCATATTAAAGATCCTTGTGGAACTAGGAAATTCCCAAAACCAGCTCCCACATCCTTGGAGGAAAAGAATCCTAATCAAATAGGAAGTCCACAAGTCAAATGGAAGTAAATAACAAAATCCGTACAGCCTCTGTTGACCAGTATTGGGGTGCCTTCCCGAACTCCGATTGACCTGCAATTTTAGCCCAAGGTAGTAAGATATGTCTGGAGAGTCCACATAAAATATTAGCCCGGTCCAACGGTCGGATTGAGAATTATGACTGTTTCCGTAAACCTGGACTGTTGCGCTTTTTACGCCAAAATCCGAATCTGACCTTACTTGGGTCGTATCACAGGGCTGAACCGTATCATTCCCTCCCTCTTCAAGAAGATTCGCCCTCGAATCTTGAATGGCGACTTCAGTAGCCTCTTGTTTAAGCCTTCGGAATCCCCTTATTGCTAACACCTTTCTCCAACAACACTGTATAGAAGTAGTGACTGACAAGAATTTCAAATAAGCACGCCGTACTAACCACTTGCGCACATACTTTTGAATGATAACCACGGCGACTCTCCTTCGTCTTTCATCCTTTTGGCGTTGTACCTCTTTTTCCCATGAAGCTTCAAGATCATAGAATAATCTTTTACACTTATCAACTTCTCGTTCTAGAACCCCCAAACCATGGCTTAGTATTTCGCATCGTTGATCTACAATCCTCCTCTGTTCTCTCTCCCTTAGTGGATACATGACACAGATAGGGGAAAAAACAAGAAGACGATGACAAGAATAGAGTTTATAGCACGACGAACATTGATTTAGACTCGAGAATACAAATCTGACTTTTGTATGGACCAGAACTTATCGAAAAACAAACTAATGCGAGGGTGATGAAAATGACTCAAACAACAGCCAAATATCAAAATATGATGATAGTATAATGGCAGGAACGAAATCAACAGAAACAAAACAAGTTTTGAAAGATAACACCAAACAGACCCGTTACGACAAAACAAGACCTAATTCGGGAAACCTAAAGAAACCGATATCCAAATGACCTCGAATTTAATTTGTATTATTACAATACTATGAAATCACCAAAAATCAATTTATAGGTCGTTCTCTTATTTCTAGGCACCCAAACTCCTTGTATGATCAGTTTGCGGCAGAATTGATCCTCCAATTAAAACCTCCAGAAGCCGATATCAAAATAATCCCAAATTTAATATGTGGTGCAATCGCATACCCAATACTCGGAATATGAAGTTTCAATAGATTCCAAGGTGTTTTACCTAGGGTTCACTAAGAGTAGTGTTTTGCGGCAGAATTGAAACTCGAATTAAAACCTCAAACAAATAATATCAAAATAAGCCCAACTTTGATATATCATGCAATCCCACCCCCAATAGACTGAATATGAAGTTTAAATTGATTCCGAGGTGGTTTGCTTATGGTTCACCAAGATTTGTGTTTCTGCGGCAAAAATTGAATGATCCTTCAAATTTCAACTAATCACTCTTTCCTCTATTTCTTTCTGATTTGTTTTTCTTTTTAACAAACTGATATGATTAGAGACAGTAACAAGATGAAATATAAACTTTTTTTTTTTTGCTTAGATGACACAGACACGAAGAACAAGAATATGGATGCAAACACTGAAAAACTTAAGGGACACAAAAAAAAAAAAACGAAAATAACAGAGATATGACCTTGTTTCGGAGCCTAGCTCTGATACCAACTGATGCGAACCTCGTGATCACGTGGTCACGCAACCCACAATCAAGATTGAGATCTGATCCCGGAAAGCCGAAATAGGTCTGATAGGAGTGCGACACAATGGAAACCTGCCCCAAGGCACCTACACTATTGGAATGAGTAGAACGACGCCACGAAGCCAGTTAATCTTCGATAAGTCAGATTCAGTTCGTTCAAGAACTGAAGAATGCAAGAATCACTCTCACACGTTAAAACTGAAAAATTCAGAAGTAATTATCATCAAAGCTGCCGAAACTTTGGTCTACATGAGTTTAAATAGTTCTTGAAAAGTTAACCCTAATGGACCCTTTATGTGGACTTATATGAGGTCCACTCAAAACTGGCCCAAAACCCTAAAATGAAAAGCCCATAACCTGATCCAAACAAGCCTTGGATCCTAGCTGAAAACAAAGTATTAATTAAGCCCAAACATGAAAGAAAATAATAAAAAATAAGTAACTTGTCATTAAATACCACCAGCCCTTCTTTCCTTGTGTAGCTAGGATGAATAAAGAATCCTTATAAGAAAAGGATTCTGAAATATTAATGAATCCTTGCCACACTAGGAGATTATATTGCAACTCATATTAAAGATCCTTGTGGAACTAGGAAATTCCCAAAACCAGCTCCCACATCCTTGGAGGAAAAGAATCCTAATCAAATAGGAAGTCCACAAGTCAAATGGAAGTAAATAACAAAATCCGTACAGCCTCTGTTGACCAGTATTGGGGTGCCTTCCCGAACTCCGATTGACCTGCAATTTTAGCCCAAGGTAGTAAGATATGTCTGGAGAGTCCACATAAAATATTAGCCCGGTCCAACGGTCGGATTGAGAATTATGACTGTTTCCGTAAACCTGGACTGTTGCGCTTTTTACGCCAAAATCCGAATCTGACCTTACTTGGGTCGTATCACAGGGCTGAACCGTATCATTCCCTCCCTCTTCAAGAAGATTCGCCCTCGAATCTTGAATGGCGACTTCAGTAGCCTCTTGTTTAAGCCTTCGGAATCCCCTTATTGCTAACACCTTTCTCCAACAACACTGTATAGAAGTAGTGACTGACAAGAATTTCAAATAAGCACGCCGTACTAACCACTTGCGCACATACTTTTGAATGATAACCACGGCGACTCTCCTTCGTCTTTCATCCTTTTGGCGTTGTACCTCTTTTTCCCATGAAGCTTCAAGATCATAGAATAATCTTTTACACTTATCAACTTCTCGTTCTAGAACCCCCAAACCATGGCTTAGTATTTCGCATCGTTGATCTACAATCCTCCTCTGTTCTCTCTCCCTTAGTGGATACATGACACAGATAGGGGAAAAAACAAGAAGACGATGACAAGAATAGAGTTTATAGCACGACGAACATTGATTTAGACTCGAGAATACAAATCTGACTTTTGTATGGACCAGAACTTATCGAAAAACAAACTAATGCGAGGGTGATGAAAATGACTCAAACAACAGCCAAATATCAAAATATGATGATAGTATAATGGCAGGAACGAAATCAACAGAAACAAAACAAGTTTTGAAAGATAACACCAAACAGACCCGTTACGACAAAACAAGACCTAATTCGGGAAACCTAAAGAAACCGATATCCAAATGACCTCGAATTTAATTTGTATTATTACAATACTATGAAATCACCAAAAATCAATTTATAGGTCGTTCTCTTATTTCTAGGCACCCAAACTCCTTGTATGATCAGTTTGCGGCAGAATTGATCCTCCAATTAAAACCTCCAGAAGCCGATATCAAAATAATCCCAAATTTAATATGTGGTGCAATCGCATACCCAATACTCGGAATATGAAGTTTCAATAGATTCCAAGGTGTTTTACCTAGGGTTCACTAAGAGTAGTGTTTTGCGGCAGAATTGAAACTCGAATTAAAACCTCAAACAAATAATATCAAAATAAGCCCAACTTTGATATATCATGCAATCCCACCCCCAATAGACTGAATATGAAGTTTAAATTGATTCCGAGGTGGTTTGCTTATGGTTCACCAAGATTTGTGTTTCTGCGGCAAAAATTGAATGATCCTTCAAATTTCAACTAATCACTCTTTCCTCTATTTCTTTCTGATTTGTTTTTCTTTTTAACAAACTGATATGATTAGAGACAGTAACAAGATGAAATATAAACTTTTTTTTTTTGCTTAGATGACACAGACACGAAGAACAAGAAGATGGATGCAAACACTGAAAAACTTAAGGGACACAAAAAAAAAAAACGAAAATAACAGAGATATGACCTTGTTTCGGAGCCTAGCTCTGATACCAACTGATGCGAACCTCGTGATCACGTGGTCACGCAACCCACAATCAAGATTGAGATCTGATCCCGGAAAGCCGAAATAGGTCTGATAGGAGTGCGACACAATGGAAACCTGCCCCAAGGCACCTACACTATTGGAATGAGTAGAACGACGCCACGAAGCCAGTTAATCTTCGATAAGTCAGATTCAGTTCGTTCAAGAACTGAAGAATGCAAGAATCACTCTCACACGTTAAAACTGAAAAATTCAGAAGTAATTATCATCAAAGCTGCCGAAACTTTGGTCTACATGAGTTTAAATAGTTCTTGAAAAGTTAACCCTAATGGACCCTTTATGTGGACTTATATGAGGTCCACTCAAAACTGGCCCAAAACCCTAAAATGAAAAGCCCATAACCTGATCCAAACAAGCCTTGGATCCTAGCTGAAAACAAAGTATTAATTAAGCCCAAACATGAAAGAAAATAATAAAAAATAAGTAACTTGTCATTAAATACCACCAGCCCTTCTTTCCTTGTGTAGCTAGGATGAATAAAGAATCCTTATAAGAAAAGGATTCTGAAATATTAATGAATCCTTGCCACACTAGGAGATTATATTGCAACTCATATTAAAGATCCTTGTGGAACTAGGAAATTCCCAAAACCAGCTCCCACATCCTTGGAGGAAAAGAATCCTAATCAAATAGGAAGTCCACAAGTCAAATGGAAGTAAATAACAAAATCCGTACAGCCAAACCAAGACGTAACCTTTTACGTCCAAGGATTGAAACCCAGACCAAACGATCTCGAAATGGCCTGAAATTCAATTTTTAGTATTCTAATACGATGAAAACATCAAATATAAATTTATAGGTCGTTCTCTTGTGTCTAGGTACCCAAACCCTTTGTGGCGGAAATAAACCTCCAAAACATGACACAAATGTAACCTTTTACGTCCAAGGATTGAAACCCAGACCAAACGATCTCGAAATGGCCTGAAATTAAATATTTAGTATTCCAATACGCTGACAATACCGAATATAAATTTATAGGTTGTTCTCCTGTGTCTAGCTACCCAAACCCTTTGCGGCCGAAATGAACCTGCAAAACATGACACAGATGTAACCTTTTACGTACAAGGATTGAAACCCAGACCAAACGATCTCGAAATGGCCTGAAATTCAAGAGTTAGTATTGCAACACGATGACAACACCGAATATAAATTTATAGGTCGTTCTCTTCTGTCTGGGTACCCACACCCTTTGCGGCGGAAATGAACCTCCAAAACATGACACAAATGTAACCTTTTACGCACAAGGGTTGAAACCCAGACCAAACGATCTCGAAAATGGCCTGAAATTGAATATTTAGTCTACCAATACTATGACAACACTGCATATGAATTTATAGGTCGTTCTATTATGTGCGGTACCCAAACCCTTTGCGGCCGAAATGAATCTCCAAAACTTGACGCAAGTCTAACCTTTTACGTTCAAGAATTGAAACCCAGACCAAACAATCTCCAAATGGCCTGAAATTCAATATTTAGTATTCCAATACTATGACAACACCGCATATCAATTTATAGGTCGTTCTATTATATGCGGTACCCAAACCCTTTGCGGCCGAAATGAATCTCCAAAACTTGACGCATGTCTAACCTTTTACGTTCAAGGATTGAAACCCAGATCAAACGATCTCGAAATGGCCTGAAATTCAATTTTTAGTATTCTAATACGATGACAACATCGAATATAAATTTATAGGTCGTTCTCTTGTGTCTAGGTACCCAAACCCTTTGTGGCGGAAATGAACCTCCAAAACATGACACAAATGTAACCTTTTACGTCCAAGGATTGAAACCCAGACCAAACGATCTCGAAATGGCCTGAAATTAAATATTTAGTATTCCAATACGCTGACAACACCGAATATAAATTTATAGGTTGTTCTCCTGTGTCTAGCTACCCAAACCCTTTGCGGCCGAAATGAACCTGCAAAACATGACACAAATGTAACCTTTTACATACAAGGATTGAAACCCAGACCAAATGATCTCGAAATGGCCTGAAATTCAAGAGTTAGTATTGCAACACAATGACAACACCGAATATAAATTTATAGGTCGTTCTCTTCTATCTGGGTACCCACACCCTTTGCGGCAGAAATGAACCTCCAAAACATGACCCAAATGTAACCTTTTACGCACAAGGGTTGAACCCTAGACCAAACGATCTCGAAAATGGCCTAAAATTGAATATTTAGTATTCCAATACTATAACAACAATGCATATCAATTTATAGGTCGTTCTATTATGTGCGGTACCCAAACCCTTTGCGGCCGAAATGAACCTCCAAAACTTGACGCATGTCTAACCTTTTACGTGCAAGAATTGAAACCCAGACCAAATGATCTCCAAATGGCCTGAAATTCAATATTTAGTATTCCAAAACTATGAATACACCGCATATCAATTTATAGGTCGTTCTATTATGTCTAGGTACCCAAACCTTTTGCGGTCGAAATGAACCTCCAAATCAAGACGCATATCTAACCTTTTACGTTCAAGGATTGAAACCCAGAGCAAACGATCTCGAAATGGCCTGAAATTCATTTTTTAGTATTCTAATATGATGTCAACATCGAATATAATTTTAAAGGTCGTTCTCTTGTGTCTAGGTACCCAAACCCTTTGGGGCGGAAATGAACCTCCAAAACATGACACAAATGTAACCTTTTACGTCCAAGGATTGAAACCCATACCAAACGATCTCCAAATGGCCTGAAATTAAATATTTAGTATTCCAATACGATGAACGAAAATAAATTTATAGGTTGTTCTCCTGTGTCTAGCTACCCAAACCCTTTGCGGCCGAAATGAACCTGCAAAACATGACACAGATGTAACCTTTTACGTACAAGGATTGCACCCAGACCAAACGATCTCGAAATGGCCTGAAATTCAAGAGTTAGTATTGCAACACGATAACAACACCGAATATAAATTTATAGGTCGTTCTCTTCTGTCTGGGTACCCCCACCCTTTGCGGCGGAAATGAACCTCCAAAACATGACACAAATGTAACCTTTTACGCACAAGGGTTGAAACCCAGACCAAACGATCTCGAAAATGGCCTGAAATTGAATATTTATTATTCCAATACTATGAAAACACTACATATCAATTTATAGGTCGTTCTATTATGTGCGGTACCCAAACCCTTTGCGGCCGAAATGAACCTCCAAAACTTGACGCATGTCTAACCTTTTACGTGCAAGAATTGAAACCCAGACCAAACGATCTCCAAATGGCCTGAAATTCAATATTTAGTATTCCAAAACTATGAATACACCGCATATCAATTTATAGGTCGTTCTATTACGTCTAGGTACCCAAAACTTTTGCGGTCGAAATGAACCTCCAAATCAAGACGCATATCTAACCTTTTACGTTCAAGGATTGAAACCAAGAGCAAACGATCTCGAAATGGCCTGAAATTCATTTTTTAGTATTCTAATATGATGTCAACATCGAATATAATTTTAAAGGTCGTTCTCTTGTGTCTAGGTACCCAAACCCTTTGTGGCGGAAATGAACCTCCAAAACATGACACAAATGTAACCTTTTACGTCCAAGGATTGAAACCCAGACCAAACGATCTCGAAATGGCCTGAAATTAAATATTTAGTATTCCAATACGATGAACGAATATAAATTTATAGGTTGTTCTCCTGTGTCTAGCTACCCAAACCCTTTGCGGCCGAAATGAACCTGCAAAACATGACACAGATGTAACCTTTTACGTACAAGGATTGCACCCAGACCAAACGATCTCGAAATGGCCTGAAATTCAAGAGTTAGTATTGCAACACGATAACAACACCGAATATAAATTTATAGGTCGTTCTCTTCTGTCTGGGTACCCCCACCCTTTGCGGCCGAAATGAACCTCCAAAACTTGACGCATGTCTAACCTTTTACGTGCAAGAATTGAAACCCAGACCAAACGATCTCCAAATGGCCTGAACTTCAATATTAAGTATTCCAATATGATGACAACACCGAATATAAATTTATAGGTCGTTTTATTATGTCTAGGTACCCAAACCTTTTGCGGTCGAAATGAACCTCCAAATCAAGACGCATATCTAACCTTTTACGTTCAAGGATTGAAACCCATAGCAAACGATCTCGAAATGGCCTGAAATTCAATTTTTAGTATTCTAATAGGATGTCAACATCGAATATAAATTTAAAGGTCGTTCTCTTGTGTCTAGGTACCCAAACCCTTTGTGGCGGAAATGAACCTCCAAAACATGACACAAATGTAACCTTTTACGTCCAAGGATTGAAACCCAGACCAAACGATCTCGAAATGGCCTGAAATTAAATATTTAGTATTCCAATACGATGAACGAATATAAATTTATAGGTTGTTCTCCTGTGTCTAGCTACCCAAACCCTTTGCGGCCGAAATGAACCTGCAAAACATGACACAGATGTAACCTTTTACGTACAAGGATTGCACCCAGACCAAACGATCTCGAAATGGCCTGAAATTCAAGAGTTAGTATTGCAACACGATAACAACACCGAATATAAATTTATAGGTCGTTCTCTTCTGTCTGGGTACCCCCACCCTTTGCGGCCGAAATGAACCTCCAAAACTTGACGCATGTCTAACCTTTTACGTGCAAGAATTGAAACCCAGACCAAACGATCTCCAAATGGCCTGAACTTCAATATTAAGTATTCCAATATGATGACAACACCGAATATAAATTTATAGGTCGTTTTATTATGTCTAGGTACCCAAACCCTTTGCGGTCGAAATGAACCTCCAAATCAAGACGCATATCTAACCTTTTACGTTCAAGGATTGAAACCCATAGCAAACGATCTCGAAATGGCCTGAAATTCAATTTTTAGTATTCTAATAGGATGTCAACATCGAATATAAATTTAAAGGTCGTTCTCTTGTGTCTAGGTACCCAAACCCTTTGTGGCGGAAATGAACCTCCAAAACATGACACAAATGTAACCTTTTACGTCCAAGGATTGAAACCCAGACCAAACGATCTCGAAATGGCCTGAAATTAAATATTTAGTATTCCAATACGATGAACGAATATAAATTTATAGGTTGTTCTCCTGTGTCTAGCTACCCAAACCCTTTGCGGCCGAAATGAACCTGCAAAACATGACACAAATGTAACCTTTTACGTACAAGGATTGCACCCAGACCAAACGATCTCGAAATGGCCTGAAATTCAAGAGTTAGTATTGCAACACGATAACAACACCGAATATAAATTTATAGGTCGTTCTCTTCTGTCTGGGTACCCCCACCCTTTGCGGCCGAAATGAACCTCCAAAACTTGACGCATGTCTAACCTTTTACGTGCAAGAATTGAAACCCAGACCAAACGATCTCCAAATGGCCTGAACTTCAATATTAAGTATTCCAATATGATGACAACACCGAATATAAATTTATAGGTCGTTTTATTATGTCTAGCTACCCAAACCCTTTGCGGCCGAAATGAACCTGCAAAACATGACACAGATGTAACCTTTTACGTACAAGGATTGCACCCAGATCAAACGATCTCGAAATGGCCTGAAATTCAAGAGTTAGTATTGCAACACGATAACAACACCGAATATAAATTTATAGGTCGTTCTCTTCTGTCTGGGTACCCCCACCCTTTGCGGCGGAAATGAACCTCCAAAACATGACACAAATGTAACCTTTTACGCACAAGGGTTGAAACCCAGACCAAACGATCTCGAAAATGGCCTGAAATTGAATATTTATTATTCCAATACTATGAAAACACTACATATCAATTTATAGGTCGTTCTATTATGTGCGGTACCCAAACCCTTTGCGGCCGAAATGAACCTCCAAAACTTGACGCATGTCTAACCTTTTACGTGCAAGAATTGAAACCCAGACCAAACGATCTCCAAATGGCCTGAAATTCAATATTTAGTATTCCAAAACTATGAATACACCGCATATCAATTTATAGGTCGTTCTATTATGTCTAGGTACCCAAACCTTTTGCGGTCGAAATGAACCTCCAAATCAAGACGCATATCTAACCTTTTACGTTCAAGGATTGAAACCAAGAGCAAACGATCTCGAAATGGCCTGAAATTCATTTTTTAGTATTCTAATATGATGTCAACATCGAATATAATTTTAAAGGTCGTTCTCTTGTGTCTAGGTACCCAAACCCTTTGTGGCGGAAATGAACCTCCAAAACATGACACAAATGTAACCTTTTACGTCCAAGGATTGAAACCCAGACCAAACGATCTCGAAATGGCCTGAAATTAAATATTTAGTATTCCAATACGATGAACGAATATAAATTTATAGGTTGTTCTCCTGTGTCTAGCTACCCAAACCCTTTGCGGCCGAAATGAACCTGCAAAAGATGACATAGATGTAACCTTTTACGTACAAGGATTGCACCCAGACCAAACGATCTCGAAATGGCCTGAAATTCAAGAGTTAGTATTGCAACACGATAACAACACCGAATATAAATTTATAGGTCGTTCTCTTCTGTCTGGGTACCCCCACCCTTTGCGGCGGAAATGAACCTCCAAAACATGACACAAATGTAACCTTTTACGCACAAGGGTTGAAACCCAGACCAAACGATCTCGAAAATGGCCTGAAATTGAATATTTATTATTCCAATACTATGACAACACTGCATATCAATTTATAGGTCGTTCTATTATGTGCGGTACCCAAACCCTTTGCGGCCGAAATGAACCTCCAAAACTTGACGCATGTCTAACCTTTTACGTGCAAGAATTGAAACCCAGACCAAACGATCTCCAAACGGCCTGAAATTCAATATTTAGTATTCCAAAACTATGAATACACCGCATATCAATTTATAGGTCGTTCTATTATGTCTAGGTACCCAAACCCTTTGCGGTCGAAATGAACCTCCAAATCAAGACGCATATCTAACCTTTTACGTTCAAGGATTGAAACCCAGAGCAAACGATCTCGAAATGGCCTGAAATTCATTTTTTAGTATTCTAATATGATGTCAACATCGAATATAAATTTAAAGGTCGTTCTCTTGTGTCTAGGTACCCAAACCCTTTGTGGCGGAAATAAACCTCCAAAACATGACACAAATGTAACCTTTTACGTCCAAGGATTCAAACCCAAACCAAACGATCTCGAAATGGCCTGAAATTAAATATTTAGTATTCCAATATGCTGACAACACTGAATATAAATTTATAGGTTGTTCTCCTATGTCTAGCTACCCAAACCCTTTGCGGCCGAAATGAACCTGCAAAACATGACACAGATGTAACCTTTTACGTACAAGGATTGAAACCCAGACCAAACGATCTCGAAATGGCCTGAAATTCAAGAGTTAGTATTGCAATACGATGACAACATCGAATATAAATTTATAGGTCGTTCTCTTCTGTCTGG
This sequence comes from Populus alba x Populus glandulosa, assembly GCA_033617975.1. Lineage (NCBI taxonomy): Eukaryota > Viridiplantae > Streptophyta > Magnoliopsida > Malpighiales > Salicaceae > Populus > Populus alba x Populus glandulosa. The sequence goes on along the minus strand of CM066155.1, from coordinate 8,012,600 downwards.
GTACTCACACCCTTTGCGGCGGAAATGAACCTCCAAAACATGACACAAATGTAACCTTTTACGCACAAGGGTTGAAACCCAGACCAAACGATCTCGAAATGGCCTGAAATTGAATATTGAGTATTCCAATACTATGACAACACTGCATATCAATTTGTAAGTCGTTCTATTATGTGCGGCACCCAAACCCTTTGCGGCTGAAATGAACCTCCAAAACTTGACGCATGTCTAACCTTTTACGTGCAAGAATTGAAACCCAGACCAAACGATCTCCAAATGGCCTGAACTTCAATATTAAGTATTCCAATACGATGACAACACCGAATATAAATTTATAGGTCGTTTTATTATGTCTAGGTACCCAAACCCTTTGCGGCCGAAATGAACCTGCAAAACATGACGCATATCTAACCTTTTACGTACAAGGATTGAAACCCAGACCAAACGATCTCGAAATGGCCTGAAATTCAAGAGTTAGTATTGCAAGACGATGACAACATCGAATATAAATTTATAGGTCGTTCTCTTCTGTCTGGGTACCCACACCCTTTGCGGCGGAAATGAACCTCCAAAACATGACACAAATGTAACCTTTTACGCACAAGGGTTGAAACCCAGACCAAACGATCTCGAAATGGCCTGAAATTGAATATTGAGTATTCCAATACTATGACAACACTGCATATCAATTTGTAGGTCGTTCTATTATGTGCGGTACCCAAACCCTTTGCGGCCGAAATGAACCTCCAAAACTTGACGCATGTCTAACCTTTTACGTGCAAGAATTGAAACCCAGACCAAACGATCTCCAAATGGCCTGAACTTCAATATTAAGTATTCCAATACGATGACAACACCGAATATAAATTTATAGGTCGTTTTATTATGTCTAGGTACCCAAACCCTTTGCGGCCGAAATGAACCTGCAAAACATGACGCATATCTAACCTTTTACGTACAAGGATTGAAACCCAGACCAAACGATCTCGAAATGGCCTGAAATTCAAGAGTTAGTATTGCAAGACGATGACAACACCGAATATAAATTTATAGGTCGTTCTCTTCTGTCTGGGTACCCACACCCTTTGTGGCAGAAATGAACCTCCAAAACATGACACAAATGTAACCTTTTACGCACAAGGGTTGAACCCCAGACCAAACGATCTCGAAAATGGCCTGAAATTGAATATTTAGTATTCCAATACTATGACAACAATGCATATCAATTTATAGGTCGTTCTATTATGTTCGGTACCCAAACCCTTTGCGGCCGAAATGAACCTCCAAAACTTGACGCATGTCTAACCTTTTACGTGCAAGGATTGAAACCCAGACCAAACGATCTCCAAATGGCCTGAAATTCAATTTTTAGTATTCGAATACTATGACAACATCGCATATCAATTTATAGGTCGTTCTCTTGTGTCTAGGTACCCAAACCCTTTGCGGCCGAAATGAACCTCCACATCAAGACGCATATCTAACCTTTTACGTTCAAGGATTGAAACCCAGATCAAACGATCTCGAAATGGCCTGAAATTCAATTTTTAGTATTCTAATACAATGACAACATCGAATATAAATTTATAGGTTGTTCTCTTGTGTCTAGGTACCCAAACCCTTTGTGGCGGAAATGAACCTCCAAAACATGACACAAATGTAACCTTTTACGTCCAAGGATTGAAACCCAGACCAAACGATCTCGAAATGGCCTGAAATTAAATATTTAGTATTCCAATACGATGAACGAATAAAAATTTATAGGTTGTTCTCGTGTGTCTAGCTACCCAAACCCTTTGCGGCCGAAATGAACCTGCAAAACATGACACAGATGTAACCTTTTACGTACAAGGATTGAAACCCAGACCAAACGATCTCGAAATGGCCTGAAATTCAAGAGTTAGTATTGCAACACGATAACAACACCGAATATAAATTTATAGGTCGTTCTCTTCTGTCTGGGTACCCCCACCCTTTGTGGCGGAAATGAACCTCCAAAACATGACACAAATGTAACCTTTTACGTCCAAGGATTGAAACCCAGACCAAACGATCTCGAAATGGCCTGAAATTCAATATTTAGTATTCCAATACTATGACAACACCGCATATCAATTTATAGGTCGTTCTATTATATGCGGTACCCAAACCCTTTGCGGCCGAAATGAACCTCCAAAACTTGACGCATGTCTAACCTTTTACGTTCAAGGATTGAAACCCAGATCAAACGATCTCGAAATGGCCTGAAATTCAATTTTTAGTATTCTAATACAATGACAACATCGAATATAAATTTATAGGTTGTTCTCTTGTGTCTAGGTACCCAAACCCTTTGTGGCGGAAATGAACCTCCAAAACATGACACAAATGTAACCTTTTACGTCCAAGGATTGAAACCCAGACCAAACGATCTCGAAATGGCCTGAAATTAAATATTTAGTATTCCAATACGATGAACGAATAAAAATTTATAGGTTGTTCTCGTGTGTCTAGCTACCCAAACCCTTTGCGGCCGAAATGAACCTGCAAAACATGACACAGATGTAACCTTTTACGTACAAGGATTGAAACCCAGACCAAACGATCTCGAAATGGCCTGAAATTCAAGAGTTAGTATTGCAACACGATAACAACACCGAATATAAATTTATAGGTCGTTCTCTTCTGTCTGGGTACCCCCACCCTTTGTGGCGGAAATGAACCTCCAAAACATGACACAAATGTAACCTTTTACGTCCAAGGATTGAAACCCAGACCAAACGATCTCGAAATGGCCTGAAATTCAATATTTAGTATTCCAATACTATGACAACACCGCATATCAATTTATAGGTCGTTCTATTATATGCGGTACCCAAACCCTTTGCGTCCGAAATGAACCTCCAAAACTTGACGCATGTCTAACCTTTTACGTTCAAGGATTGAAACCCAGATCAAACGATCTCGAAATGGCCTGAAATTCAATTTTTAGTATTCTAATACGATGACAACATCGAATATAAATTTATAGGTCGTTCTCTTGTGTCTAGGTTACCAAACCCTTTGTGGCGGAAACGAACCTCCAAAACATGACACAAATGTAACCTTTTACGTCCAAGGATTGAAACCCAGACCAAACGATCTCGAAATGGCCTGAAATTCAATATTTAGTTCCAATACGATGAACGAATATAAATTTATAGGTTGTTCTCCTGTGTCTAGGTACCCAAACCCTTTGCGGCCGAAATGAACCTGCAAAACATGACACAGATGTAACCTTTTACGTACAAGGATTGCACCCAGACCAAACGATCTCAAAATGGCCTGAAATTCAAGAGTTAGTATTGCAACACGATAACAACACCGAATATAAATTTATAGGTCGTTCTCTTCTGTCTGGGTACCCCCACCCTTTGCGGCGGAAATGAACCTCCAAAACATGACACAAATGTAACCTTTTACGCACAAGGGTTGAAACCCAGACCAAACGATCTCGAAAATGGCCTGAAATTGAATATTTATTATTCCAATACTATGACAACACTGCATATCAATTTATAGGTCGTTCTATTATGTGCGGTACCCAAACCCTTTGCGGCCGAAATGAACCTCCAAAACTTGACGCATGTCTAACCTTTTACGTGCAAGAATTGAAACCCAGACCAAACGATCTCCAAATGGCCTGAAATTCAATATTTTGTATTCCAAAACTATGAATACACCGCATATCAATTTATAGGTCGTTCTATTATGTCTAGGTACCCAAACCCTTTGCGGTCGAAATGAACCTCCAAATCAAGACGCATATCTAACCTTTTACGTTCAAGGATTGAAACCCAGAGCAAACGATCTCGAAATGGCCTGAAATTAAATTTTCAGTATTCTAATATGATGTCAACATCGAATATAAATTTAAAGGTCGTTCTCTTGTGTCTAGGTACCCAAACCCTTTGTGGCGGAAATGAACCTCCAAAACATGACACAAATGTAACCTTTTACGTCCCAGGATTGAAACCCAGACCAAACGATCTCGAAATGGCCTGAAATTAAATATTTAGTATTCCAATACGCTAACAACACCGAATATAAATTTATAGGTTGTTCTCCTGTGTCTAGCTACCCAAACCCTTTGCGGCCGAAATGAACCTGCAAAACATGACACAGATGTAACCTTTTACGTACAAGGATTGAAACCCAGACCAAACGATCTCGAAATGGCCTGAAATTCAAGAGTTAGTATTGCAATACGATGACAACATCGAATATAAATTTATAGGTCGTTCTCTTCTGTCTGGGTACCCACACCCTTTGCGGCGGAAATGAACCTCCAAAACTTGACACAAATGTAACCTTTTACGCACAAGGGTTGAAACCCAGACCAAACGATCTCGAAATGGCCTGAAATTGAATATTTAGTATTCCAATACTATGAATACACCGCATATCAATTTATAGGTCGTTCTATTATGTCTAGGTACCCAAACCCTTTGCGGCCGAAATGAACCTCCAAATCAAGACGCATATCTAACCTTTTACGTACAGGGATTGAAACCCAGACCAAACGATCTCGAAATGGCCTGACTTTCAAGAGTTAGTATTGCAACACGATGACAACACCGAATATAAATTTATAGGTCGTTCTCTTCTGTCTGGGTACCCACACCCTTTGCGGCGGAAATGAACATCCAAAACAAGACGTAACCTTTTACGTCCAAGGATTGAAACCCAGACCAAACGATCTCGAAATGGCCTGAAATTCAATTTTTAGTATTCTAATACGATGACAACATCGAATATAAATTTATAGGTCGTTCTCTTGTGTCTAGGTACCCAAACCCTTTGTGGCGGAAATGAACCTCCAAAACATGACACAAATGTAACCTTTTACGTCCAAGGATTGAAACCCAGACCAAAGGATCTCGAAATGGCCTCAAATTAATTATTTAGTATTCCAATACGCTGACAACACCGAATATAAATTTATAGGTTGTTCTCCTGTGTCTAGCTACCCAAACCCTTTGCGGCCGAAATGAACCTGCAAAACATGACACAGATGTAACCTTTTACGTACAAGGATTGAAACCCAGACCAAACGATCTCGAAATGGCCTGAAATTCAAGAGTTAGTATTGCAACACGATGACAACACCGAATATAAATTTATAGGTCGTTCTCTTCTGTCTGGGTACCCACACCCTTTGCGGCGGAAATGAACCTCCAAAACATGACACAAATGTAACCTTTTACGCACAAGGGTTGAAACCCAGACCAAACGATCTCGAAAATGGCCTGAAATTGAATATTTAGTATTCCAATACTATGACAACACCGAATATGAATTTATAGGTTGTTCTCCTGTGTCTAGCAACCCAAACCCTTTGCGGCCGAAATGAACCTGCAAAACATGACACAGATGTAATCTTTTACGTCCAAGGATTGAAACCCAGACCAAACGATCTCGAAATGGCTTGAAATTAAATATTTAGTATTCCAATACGATGACAACACCGAATATAAATTTATAGGTCGTTTTCTACTGTCTGGGTACCCAAACCCTTTGTGGCGGAAATGAACCTCCAAAACATGACACAAATGTAACCTTTTACGTACAAGGATTGAAACCCAGACCAAACAATCTCGAAATTGCCTGAAATTCAAGAGTTAGTATTGCAATACGATGACAACACCGAATATAAATTTATAGGTCGTTCTCTTCTGTGTGGGTACCCACACCCTTTGCGACGGAAATGAACCTCCAAAGCATGACACAAATGTAAACTTTTACGCACAAGGGTTGAAACCCACACCAAACGATCTTGAAAATGGCCTGAAATTGAATATTTAGTATTCCAATACTATGACAACACTGCATATCAATTTATAGGTCGTTCTATTATGTTTGGTACCCAAACCCTTTGCGGCCGAAATGAATCTCCAAAACTTGACGCATGTCTAACCTTTTACGTTCAAGAATTGAAACCCAGACCAAACAATCTTCAAATGGCCTGAAATTCAATATTTAGTATTCCAATACTATGACAACACCGCATATCAATTTATAGGTCGTTCTATTATGTGCGGTACCCAAACCCTTTGCGGCCGAAATGAATCTCCAAAACTTGACGCATGTCTAACCTTTTACGTTCAAGGATTGAAACCCAGAGCAAACGATCTCGAAATGGCCTGAAATTCAATTTTTAGTATTCGAATACGATGACAACATGGAATATAAATTTATAGGTCGTTCTCTTGTGTCTAGGTACCCAAACCCTTTGCGGCCGAAATGAACCTCCAAATCAAGACGTAACCTTTTACGTCCAAGGATTGAAACCCAGACCAAACGATCTCGAAATGGCCTGAAATTCAATTTTTAGTATTCTAATACGATGAAAACATCGAATATAAATTTATAGGTCGTTCTCTTCTGTCTGGGTACCCACACCCTTTGCGGCGGAAAGGAACATCCAAAACAAGACGTAACCTTTTACGTCCAAGGATTGAAACCCAGACCAAACGATCTCGAAATGGCCTGAAATTCAATTTTTAGTATTCGAATACGATGACAACATCGAATATAAATTTATAGGTTGTTCTCCTGTGTCTAGCTACCCAAACCCTTTGCGACCGAAATGAACCTGCACAAGATGACACAGATGTAACCTTTTACATACAAGGATTGAAACCCAGACCAAACGATCTCGAAATGGCCTGAAATTAAATATTTAGTATTCCAATACGCTGACAACACCGAATATAAATTTATAGGTCGTTCTCTTGTGTCTAGGTACCCAAACCCTTTGCGGCCGAAATGAACCTCCAAATCAAGACGTAACCTTTTACGTCCAAGGATTGAAACCCAGACCAAACGATCTCGAAATGGCCTGAAATTCAATTTTTAGTATTCGAATACGATGACAACATCGAATATAAATTTATAGGTCGTTCTCTTGTGTCTAGGTACCCAAACCCTTTGCGGCCGAAATAAACCTCCAAATCAAGACGTAACCTTTTACGTCCAAGGATTGAAACCCAAACCAAACGATCTCGAAATGGCCTGAAATTCAATTTTTAGTATTCTAATACGATGAAAACATCGAATATAAATTTATAGGTCGTTCTCTTGTGTCTAGGTTACCAAACCCTTTGTGGCGGAAACGAACCTCCAAAACATGACACAAATGTAACCTTTTACATCCAAGGATTGAAACCCAGACCAAACGATCTCGAAATGGCCTGAAATTAAATATTTAGTATTCCAATACGCTGACAACACCGAATATAAATTTATAGGTTGTTCTCCTGTGTCTAGCTACCCAAACCCTTTGCGGCCGAAATGAACCTGCAAAAGATGACACAGATGTAACCTTTTACATACAAGGATTGAAACCCAGACCAAACGATCTCGAAATGGCCTGAAATTAAATATTTAGTATTCCAATACGCTGACAACACCGAATATAAATTTATAGGTTGTTCTCCTGTGTCTAGGTACCCAAACCCTTTGCGGCCGAAATGAACCTGCAAAACATGACAACCTTTTACGTACAAGGATTGAAACCCAGACCAAACGATCTCGAAATGGCCTGAAATTCAACAGTTAGTATTGCAACACGATGACAACACCGAATATAAATTTATAGGTCGTTCTCTTCTGTCTGGGTACCCACACCCTTTGCGGCGGAAATAAACATCCAAAACAAGACGTAACCTTTTACGTCCAAGGATTGAAACCCAGACCAAACGATCTCGAAATGGCCTGAAATTCAATTTTTAGTATTCTAATACGATGACAACATCGAATATAAATTTATAGGTCGTTCTCTTGTGTCTAGGTACCCAAACCCTTTGTGGCGGAAATGAACCTCCAAAACATGACACAAATGTAACCTTTTACGTCCAAGGATTGAAACCCAGACCAAACGATCTCGAAATGGCCTGAAATTAAATATTTAGTATTCCAATACGCTAACAACACCGAATATAAATTTATAGGTTGTTCTCCTGTGTCTAGGTACCCAAACCCTTTGCGGCCGAAATGAACCTGCAAAACATGACAACCTTTTACGTACAAGGATTGAAACCCAGACCAAACGATCTCGAAATGGCCTGAAATTCAAGAGTTAGTATTGCGGCCAATACTATGACAACACTGCATATCAATTTATAGGTCGTTCTATTATGTTGGGTACCCAAACCCTTTGCGGCCAAAATGAACCTCCAAAACTTGATGCATGTCTAACCTTTTACGTTCAAGGATTGAAACCCCGAGCAAACGATCTCGAAATGGCCTGAAATTCAATATTTAGTATTCCAATACTATGACAACTCCAAATATAAATTTATAGGTTGTTCTCCTGTGTCTAGGTACCCAAACCCTTTGCGGCCGAAATGAACCTCCAAATCAAGACGCATATCTAACCTTTTACGTACAAGGATTGAAACCCAGACCAACCGATCTCGAAATGGCCTGAAATTCAAGAGTTAGTATTGCAACACGATGACAACACTGAATATAAATTTATAGGTCGTTCTCTTCTGTCTGGGTACCCACACCCTTTGCGGCGGAAATGAACCTCCAAAACATGACACAAATGTAACCTTTTACGCACAAGGGTTGAAACCCAGACCAAACGATCTTGAAAATGGCCTGAAATTGAATATTTAGTATTCCAATACTATGACAACACCGCATATCAATTTATAGGTCGTTTTATTACGTGCGGTACCCAAACCCTTTGCGGCCGAAATGAACCTCCAAAACTTGACGCATGTCTAACCTTTTACGTTCAAGAGTTGAAACCCAGACCAAACGATCTCGAAATGGCCTGAAATTCAATATTTAGTATTCCAATACTATGACAACACCGAATATAAATTTATAGGTTGTTCTCCTGTGTCTAGGTACCCAAACCCTTTGCGGCCGAAATGAACCTGCAAAACATGACACAGATGTAATCTTTTACGTCCAAGGATTGAAACCCAGACCAAACGATCTCAAAATTGCCTGAAATTCAAGAGTTAGTATTGCAATACGATGACAACACCGAATATAAATTTATAGGTCGTTCTCTTCTGTCTGGGTACCCACACCCTTTGCGACGGAAATGAACGTCCAAAGCATGACACAAATGTAACCTTTTACGCACAAGGGTTGAAACCCACACCAAACGATCTTGAAAATGGCCTGAAATTGAATATTTAGTATTCCAATACTATGACAACACTGCATATCAATTTATAGGTCGTTCTATTATGTTTGGTACCCAAACCCTTTGCGGCCAAAATGAACCTCCAAAACTTGATGCATGTCTAACCTTTTACGTTCAAGGATTGAAACCCCGAGCAAACGATCTCGAAATGGCCTGAAATTCAATATTTAGTATTCCAATACTATGACAACTCCAAATATAAATTTATAGGTTGTTCTCCTGTGTCTAGGTACCCAAACCCTTTGCGGCCGAAATGAACCTGCAAAACATGACACAGATGTAACCTTTTAGGTACAAGGATTGAAACCCAGACCAAACGATCTCGAAATGGCCTGAAATTCAAGAGTTAGTATTGCAACACGATGAAAACACCGAATATAAATTTATAGGTCGTTCTCTTCTGTCTGGGTACCCGCACCCTTTGCGGCGGAAATGAACCTCCAAAACATGACACAAATGTAACCTTTTACGCACAAGGGTTGAAACCCAGACCAAACGATCTCGAAAATGGCCTGAAATTCAATATTTAGTATTCCAATACTATGACAACACCGAATATAAATTTATAGGTTGTTCTCCTGTGTCTAGCAACCCAAACCCTTTGCGGCCGAAATGAACCTGCAAAACATGACACAGATGTAATCTTTTACGTCCAAGGATTGAAACCCAGACCAAACGATCTCGAAATGGCTTGAAATTAAATATTTAGTATTCCAATACGATGACAACACCGAATATAAATTTATAGGTTGTTTTCTACTGTCTGGGTACCCAAACCCTTTGTGGCGGAAATGAACCTCCAAAACATGACACAAATGTAACCTTTTACGTACAAGGATTGAAACCCAGACCAAACAATCTCGAAATTGCCTGAAATTCAAGAGTTAGTATTGCAATACGATGACAACACCGAATATAAATTTATAGGTCGTTCTCTTCTGTCTGGGTACCCACACCCTTTGCGACGGAAATGAACCTCCAAAGCATGACACAAATGTAACCTTTTACGCACAAGGGTTGAAACCCACACCAAACGATCTTGAAAATGGCCTGAAATTGAATATTTAGTATTCCAATACTATGACAACACTACATATCAATTTATAGGTCGTTCTATTATGTTTGGTACCCAAACCCTTTGCGGCCAAAATGAACCTCCAAAACTTGACGCATGTCTAACCTTTTACGTTCAAGGATTGAAACCCAGAGCAAACGATCTCGAAATGGCCTGAAATTCAATATTTAGTATTCCAATACTATGACAACTCCAAATATAAATTTATAGGTTGTTCTCCTGTGTCTAGGTACCCAAACCCTTTGCGGCCGAAATGAACCTGCAAAACATGACACAGATGTAATCTTTTACGTCCAAGGATTGAAACCCAGACCAAACGATCTCGAAATGGCCTGAAATTAAATATTTAGTATTCCAATACGATGACAACACCGAATATAAATTTATAGGTCGTTCTCTACTGTCTGGGTACCCAAACCCTTTGTGGCGGAAATGAACCTCCAAAACATGACACAAATGTAACCTTTTACGTACAAGGATTGAAACCCAGACCAAACGATCTCGAAATTGCTTGAAATTCAAGAGTTAGTATTGCAATACGATGACAACACCGAATATAAATTTATAGGTCGTTCTCTTCTGTCTGGGTACCCACACCCTTTGCGACGGAAATGAACCTCCAAAACATGACACAAATGTAACCTTTTACGCACAAGGGTTGAAACCCAGACCAAACGATCTTGAAAATGGCCTGAAATTGAATATTTAGTATTCCAATACTATGACAACACCGCATATCAATTTATAGGTCGTTTTATTACGTGCGGTACCCAAACCCTTTGCGGCCGAAATGAACCTCCAAAACTTGACGCATGTCTAACCTTTTACGTTCAAGAGTTGAAACCCAGACCAAACGATCTCGAAATGGCCTGAAATTCAATATTTAGTATTCCAATACTATGACAACACCGAATATAAATTTATAGGTTGTTCTCCTGTGTCTAGCAACCCAAACCCTTTGCGGCCGAAATGAACCTGCAAAACATGACACAGATGTAATCTTTTACGTCCAAGGATTGAAACCCAGACCAAACGATCTCGAAATGGCCTGAAATTAAATATTTAGTATTCCAATACGATGACAACACCGAATATAAATTTATAGGTCGTTCTCTACTGTCTGGGTACCCAAACCCTTTGTGGCGGAAATGAACCTCCAAAACATGACACAAATGTAACCTTTTACGTACAAGGATTGAAACCCAGACCAAACGATCTCGAAATTGCTTGAAATTCAAGAGTTAGTATTGCAATACGATGACAACACCGAATATAAATTTATAGTTCGTTCTCTTCTGTCTGGGTACCCACACCCTTTGCGACGGAAATGAACCTCCAAAACATGACACAAATGTAACCTTTTACGCACAAGGGTTGAAACCCAGACCAAACGATCTTGAAAATGGCCTGAAATTGAATATTTAGTATTCCAATACTATGACAACACTGCATATCAATTTATAGGTCGTTCTATTATGTTTGGTACCCAAACCCTTTGCGGCCAAAATGAACCTCCAAAACTTGACGCATGTCTAACCTTTTACGTTCAAGGATTGAAACCCAGAGCAAACGATCTCGAAATGGCCTGAAATTCAATATTTAGTATTCCAATACTATGACAACTCCAAATATAAATTTATAGGTTGTTCTCCTGTGTCTAGGTACCCAAACCCTTTGCGGCCGAAATGAACCTGCAAAACATGACACAGATGTAACCTTTTACGTTCAAGGATTGAAACCTAGATCAAACGATCCCGAAATGGCCTGAAATTCAATTTTTAGTATTCTAATACGATGACAACATCGAATATAAATTTATAGGTCGTTCTCTTGTGTCTAGGTACCCAAACCCTTTGTGGCGGAAATGAACCTCCAAAACATGACACAAAAGTAACCTTTTACGTCCAAGGATTGAAACCCAGACCAAACGATCTCAAATTGGCTTGAAATTAAATATTTAGTATTCCAATACGATGACAACACCGAATATAAATTTATAGGTTGTTCTCCTGTGTCTAGCTACCCAAACCCTTTGCGGCCGAAATGAACCTTCAAAACATGACACAAATGTAACCTTTTACGCACAAGGGTTGAAACCCAGACCAAACGATCTCGAAATGGCCTGAAATTCAATATTTAGTATTCCAATACTATGACAACACCAAAAATAAATTTATAGGTTGTTCTCCTGTGTCTAGGTACCCAAACCCTTTGCGGCCGAAATGAACCTGCAAAACATGACACAGATGTAACCTTTTACGTTCAAGGATTGAAACCTAGATCAAACGATCTCGAAATGGCCTGAAACTCAATTTTTAGTATTCTAATACGATGACAACATCGAATATAAATTTATAGGTCGTTCTCTTGTGTCTAGGTACCCAAACCCTTTGTGGCGGAAATGAACCTCCAAAACATGACACAAAAGTAACCTTTTACGTCCAAGGATTGAAACCCAGACCAAACGATCTCAAATTGGCCTGAAATTAAATATTTAGTATTCCAATACTATGACAACACCGCATATCAATTTATAGGTCGTTCTATTATGTCTAGGTACCCAAACCCTTTGCGGCCGAAATGAACCTCCAAAACTTGACGCATGTCTAACCTTTTACGTGCAAGAATTGAAACCCAGACCAAACGATCTTCAAATGGCCTGAAATTTAATATTTAGTATTCCAATACTATGACAACACCGCATATCAATTTAGAGGTCGTTCTATTATGTCTAGGTACCCAAACCCTTTGCGGCCGAAATGAACCTCCAAATCAAGACGCATATCTAACTTTTTACGTACAAGGATTGAAACCCAGACCAAACGATCTCGAAATGGCCTGAATTTCAAGAGTTAGTATTGCAACACGATGACAACACCGAATATAAATTTATAGGTCATTCTCTTCTGTCTGGGTACCCACACCCTTTGCGGCGGAAATGAACATCCAAAACAGGACACAAATGTAACCTTTTACGCACAAGGGTTGAAACCCAGACCAAACGATCTCGAAAATGGCCTGAAATTGAATATTTAGTATTCCAATACTATGACAACACTGCATATCAATTTATAGGTCGTTCTATTACGTGCGGTACCCAAACCCTTTGCGGCCGAAATGAACCTCCAAAACTTGACGCATGTCTCTCCAAATGGCCTGAAATTCAATATTTAGGATTCCAATACAATGACAACACCGCATATCAATTTATAGGTCGTTCTATTATGTCTAGGTACCCAAACCCTTTGCGGCCGAAATGAACCTCCAAATCAAGACGCATATCTAACCTTTTACGTACAAGCATTGAAACCCAGACCAAACGATCTCGAAATGGCCTGAAATTCAAGAGTTAGTATTGCAACACGATGACAACACCGAATATAAATTTATAGGACGTTCTCTTCTGTCTGGGTACCCACACCCTTTGCGGCGGAAATGAACCTCCAAAACATGACACAAATGTAACCTTTTACGCACAAGGGTTGAAACCCAGACCAAACGATCTTGAAAATGGCCTGAAATTGAATATTTAGTATCCAAATACTATGACAACACTGCATATCAATTTATAGGTCGTTCTATTACGTGCGGTATCCAAACCCTTTGCGGCCGAAATGAACCTCCAAAACTTGACGCATGTCTAACCTTTTACGTTCAAGCATTGAAACCCAGACCAAACGATCTCCAAATGGCCTGAAATTCAATATTTAGTATTCCAATACTATGACAACACCAAATATAAATTTATAGGTTGTTCTCCTGTGTCTAGCTACCCAAACCCTTTGCGGCCGAAATGAACCTGCAAAACATGACACAGATGTAATCGTTTACGTCCAAGGATTGAAACCCAGACCAAACGATCTCGTAATGGCCTGAAATTAAATATTTAGTATTCCAATACGATGACAACACCGAATATAAATTTATAGATCGTTCTCTTCTGTCTGGGTACCCAAACCCTTTGGGGCGGAAATGAACCTCCAAAACATGACACAAATGTAACCTTTTACGTACAAGGATTGAAACCCAGACCAAACGATCTCGAAATGGCCTGAAATTCAAGAGTTAGTATTGCAATACGATGACAACACCGAATATAAATTTATAGGTCGTTCTCTTCTGTCTGGGTACCCACACCCTTTGCGACGGAAATGAACCTCCAAAACATGACACAAATGTAATCTTTTAGGCACAAGGGTTGAAACCCAGACCAAACGATCTTGAAAATGGCACTTTTGACACGACCAAAAAGCTTGATGTCTTTTCCCAAGTGCAGGAGTGTCGAAGTAATAAATAACCCGGCAAGACCGGGGTCGAACCACAGAGAGGTTAATTGTATAAATTATAAATAACAACACAACAACAACAACAACAACAATAATAACAATAATAATAACAATAATAATACTCAGTACGTGGCGTTGTTATACCTGAGAATGATCTAAAAGATCGGGTCACAGGTTTCCAGCCTATATACTGAGTTTATGAAAAGATCAAAGATATATATTATATAATATAAACAGAATGTAAGTAATAATAATGATAATAACAATAATAAAAGCAGAAGATGAAGAAATTAATGAGAACTTTGAGATGAAAGATTAACGTAAGGATTAAACAATGATAAAGACAAATGTCAAGGTTAGAGGATCCACTAATGGTACTTCAAACAAGTATAATATAAACTCTTATTACTCAATTGGAAACCACACATAAAGGAGGTTCCAATCAGATTATAAATTGTTAACATGATTACATTAATTATCTTATTCGAATAAAGCTAATACTTGTAAATGTTGGCAGGCATTCATGATTATAACTTATGTTAACAACAAATCAAGTTCCTTTCATAGCTCAGGTGTCGGTTAAACCATACAGTATGGGCTATGAAAGTGCCAAGTATTTGTTGTACCAAGTGTTATACAACATAAATCTAGATTAACCATTTAACAAGTAAAGTATTAAAGTGAACAAGATAACAAATACAAAACATGTTAGTATCCAACAAATAAGTTCCATGTTAAGTTTATATTATACTTGTTCTTACACCATTAGTGTACCCTTTTCACCTTGACATAATTAACTTAGCTGGACATAATATGTAACGCCCTGTAATTTCGTACATTCATAAAAGAACTTTGAGCATTAACTTTTAAAAAAATGGGTTTTTTTTTTATCCACCGAACTTATCGGAGACTTGCCGAAATTTCCACTGAAATTTTGGCAGAGTTTCCTTTATATCTGGAGGTCCCAAGTTATCGACAATCATCTTTTACAATTATACTTATTTCTCAATCACATCATAATCATGTAGAACCTCAACAACACATCATTTCACAGTACATGCCTCACATTTCGCATGCTCATTTCTTTCTCATTAACACACGTAATTCATAATAATTGCAAGTAAGCAAACTAAGAATTACAAATACAGAATAATATATTTTTATGTCCCAACACTTAATGTAAAAAACGTACTATTACATATTAAGTCATTTAGTTCCTTAATTACAAAATACATTAATGTTCATCTTCTTATTCAATCATGCAAAAGGAAACTAGAGGACCTGAAACGCTACTCCTGGTACGAATCTGAAGGACCTGCAATTTCATAATGTATATAATAAATATAGCATAAAAGGAAAATCACACAATACATGCACGAAGTTAAACATATATTCAACGATATGCAATCATAGTTCCTTGAAATTCGCATTTATCCTTCCATTATTACATCTCTATCCATCCTTCCTCGAATCATTCAACATTTTCATTTCGTGTCTTGTTTCACCTCATGAGCGCATTTAATTCATTATTATAATTCAACATTTTTATTTTGTGTCTTGTTTCACCTCATGAGCGCATTTAATTCATTATAATATCTACCATGTGATTTCTCTTCCTCTTACTCTATCTCTTTATATATCAATTTCAATCCCAACATCTATTATACCTATTATGGCTTTTCCATATAAGTTGTCAAACTCATCATTATTTCGGTCCAATTTTAGTTTATAAATATATTCCACTTACATATTTCTTGTGCCCATTTCAACACATTCCATGTTTCTTTAGATTTTCAGTAAAATCTCTCATTATCATGGAACCTGCCATCATTTTCACAATATTCACATCCGATCCATCTTTGAATAATATGACTATTATTGGCATTTTATTACACTATTATAATTATCACTAAATTCTTATCATGCCAGTAACAACATGAAACCTTAATACAACATATTTACATTATTGGTCATAATTTTTTTGACATCCTCCCTGTGCGTAGGACATGATTCTCAAATTATATCAATTACAATTCTTTCCAATCAATTCAAAATACATCATATATATATCATTGCATTCTTTAAGTGTATAACATCTACCATGGTTAATGAACTTCTGCTCTCACGTCCCAAGCGATACGATATTTGCCTCCATCCTTCACAAGAATTAGATCCTCATCACTTTCTTTTTTTTTGTTCTCCAATAATCCATGATATAAACATAAATTACCATTTTTGTTTAACAATTAGGTATCATCCAACATTCCATTTATAATCTAACAAGTCAGTCATCCTGACACTATTAACACCACACAAGTAAGTTTAATTCAAGTTGTATATTCCGGTCATTAGAAAACAAAACTAATGCCACTAGCCCATCACCGGGTAACTAGTTCCTCCGCCCATCTTATTCCATAATTTCCAATCAATATCCGCCTCTTCAAGGGCGAATGAATAATCCTATCAAGATGTCAATCCCCATTTCATTAATATTTTTAATTATTACCTCTCCCCTAAAACTTGGAAGGGAATGCCGATACTAATAAATTTTCATTAGTGTTATTAGTCTCTCATATTAGGATCGGCTAATCAAGTTCATTAGAAACGTCAAAATTAATACCATTGATTGATGTTATCGACTATTTCTAACATGAAATAGCCAATCAGATTTTTCTTTCCATAATATCTTGGAATACTTTCGGAAATGTTGATGTCAAGATTCTTGACATCATTAGCTTTCACTTCAGGAATAACTAGTCAAGTTTCGTGTGATTGCCGATATGGACAGCACCGGTCAATATCATTAACTATTCTCACCTGAATAGTTAATCAAGTTCAGTATCCCTCGTTTTCAGGGATAATTATGCCGATGTTAGTAAACCTTACTAACATCATTAGCCTCTACATTCGGGACCGGCTAATCAAGTTTCGTGTGATTTCCGATATTGACAGCACCGGTCAGTATCATTAACTATTCTCACCCGAATAGTTAATCAAGTTCAGTATCCCTCGTTTTCAGGGATGATTATGCCGATGTTAGTAAACCTTACTAACATCATTAGCCTCCGCATTCGGGACCGGCTAATCAAGTTTCGTGTGATTGCCGATATTGACAGCACCGGTCAATATCATTAACTGTTCTCACCCGAATAGTTAATCAAGTTCAGTATCCCTCGTTTTCAGGGATGATTTGCATCCGGGACCGGCTAATCAAGTTTCGTGTGATTGCCGATGTTCACAGCACCGGTCAATATCATTAACCTTTCACTCACCCCGGTCATCCACTTCGGATGCCATTAGCCAAAGCTAATCATTCATTTGTCCTGCCCATCCATCCGGATGTCATTAGCCGAAGCTAATCATTCGTGGTCCCGACCATCCATTCGGATGCCATTAGTCGAAGCTAATCATTCAGTTGTCCCGGCCATCCATTCGGATGCCATTAGCCGAAGCTAATCATTCAGTTGTCCCGGCCATCCATTCGGATGCCATTAGCCGAAGCTAATCATTCATTTTTCCTGGCTATCCATTCGAATGCCATTAGCCGAAGCTAATCAGTCCTTCATCCCGGTCATCCATTCGGATGCCATTAGCCGAAGCTAATCAACCATTTGTCAACATTTAAGCCCGATGTTAGTAAATCTTACTAACATCATTAGCCTCCGCATTCGGGACCAGCTAATCAAGTTCGAGGAATGATCATCAATGAAGTCTACTAGTGTAATTCATATTCTTAACCCAGTCAAGTACTCAAATCCATTTTTAATTTCTCGTTTATTTCACTTTATCCTCTCTCTTTGTGGTTTCATCCATAGACGCAAAGACCAAGAATTTAATAAGTGCATAAATTAACGCTACGTAAAAAGTATAGGTATAGAACACCTACCAGCTGCAGAAGCTCAACTCGCTCTTCCTTGTTGTTGTTGTGTCCCTCCTGCAAAGCTCCTACTATACGAGCTCCTGAGAAGTCAAGTGAATGCTTCTCCTACATTTTTAATATAACATCCTGAATCATTATTGAATCTTCCCGATTTATTCATAATATTCATAAATTCACAAAATCAAATACTTCCGTAAACAATTTCCATGAATGTATTTTATTTTTGTACTTGTCATTTAAATTAAACGACCATTTAATTCAATTCTTCATCAATGATCTTCAATGTCCAAAGCGCATGACTTTTCGTCACCGATTTTCTTTTGTCCCAAGACATTTAATCTATCACCAAACAATGTAATTTCACTTAAATTTTATCAATGACTACACATGCCATTTTTTTCCAAAAGCACACTCAAAATGATTCCTTATATCATAATTCAACTTACAACATGATTTTCCATTCTAACACAACCAAAATATTAGTCAATCAGTATTCTTTATAGAATTTAACTATACCATCACTTATCAACACATCAAACATGACTCAAACAGAACACAAACACAACCATCATCATTAAACCATTGCCATTATCCTTAGTCCCAAAACATATTTTTTTTTATGCTAACCCTCATATTCTCATTCAATATTTCTCAAACCAAACTTAAAACATCATTATTTAAATTTAGAGTTCAATACATCCAAACGGTGAAATTATACATCATCGTCATTAGAATAACATATCCAAAATTAACATACATCCAACGGTTAAAACTCCCGATATCAGAACAATACCGGACTGACCTGAAATTTAGAGACCTGCTGTTCAGGAAGTACATAACGGCTGACGAACAAGGCTGTCTTGAAGGGTGATTTTCCAGAAATGTTCCTCCGGTGACAGACCTCAAACAAAGTCTGATATTGACAATCCCTCCGGTCAGAATGTAGGTGACATTGACCATAATAACATATCCAAAATTCACATACATCCAACGGTTTAAACTCCTGATATCAGAACAATAACGGACTGACCTGAAATTTGGAAACCTGATGTTCAGGAAGTACAATTTCTTGTAGGAGTGTTCTTTTCCGATCTAAACCGTTCAGAATTTATATAACATCTGGATGAACAACATATCCAAAATCCAGACCAATCCAACGGTGAAATGATGATATAACAGCTGACGAACAAGGCTGTCTTGAAGTGTGATTTTCCAGAAATGTTCCTCAGGTGACATCCCTCAAACAAAGTCTGATATTTACAATCCCTCCGTTCAGAATGTAGGTGACATTGAGCATAATAACATATCCAAAAATCAATTTAATCTAACGGTGGCAAGTCAAACTATGGCTGCCTAAGTGCCTGCCCTGTTGCAATCCCAAAACCCATAGTTTCAAATCAATTGATTCTTTCTATTTTTCTGCAAATCAAGCCATTTTCATGCAATTAATCTCGAAATTCACATGAACAATTACTCCCCCAAAATATTTATATGAACCCTATAATTTTAAACTTGGGGGTTTTCTTCTCCTCATGCAAGAACAAGAGAGAAAAACGAAATTACTAAAGGTATATTGCTTACCTTTGCTACTTTAACTTATTTCAATGAATTCTTGCAAAACTTTACAAAAATCATGTCCTCCTCTTCCAATTTCCAGCTTCTTCTCTTTGTTTCTCTCAAGCTCTATAACTCTCTAAGTTGTTATTTAATTTGTTTTCTTGGATAGGATCCTCCTAAGAACACTCCCTTTTGATTTAGCTTGAAGAGATGAAGAGAAAATGAAGAAAATGGGACAAAACAAATGGTCTCCCTCCTGTTTCCTTTTTCATTTGCAGAGGAGGACGTGTTCTGGTTTTAAAGAGAGGAGAGGAGAGTATTTGTTTTGATAAAATTACAAAAATACCCCTTGTGTCATCTTCTTTCATTTACCCGATTTTCAGTACTCTTCGTAAATCTTTTCCAACTCCGATTAACACGAAATTTGAACCTAATATTAAACAATATGTCTGGAGATTCCTTACAAAATTTCAACCCGATCCAACGGTCGGATTGAGATATATCATCGATATCGTAAAACTAGACAATTAGTGTCTTTTACACAAAAATCTGAATTTCATGCATTAATTTATTTACTTAGATCCTCATGACATTTCCCCTTAATTTATACTCAATAAATTCAATATTACCACATTTATCATTAATTTGTCAAAATACGGGTTTTGACCGGGGTTTACATATCTTCTATTATTATTATTTTTGTTTTCTTATTCTTTCATCCATTGAAACCTCATCACTAGTTTCACCAACGTTACAAGTTTTAAACTAAAAATCATGACTCTCTTTTTTACTTCAACAATATCTTTAAATTTGTTTATGGAGATCATTCTCTCTCTCACATGACACATTTATTGTCATTCCTACTATTTATTCATTTCTTTCATACCGAATATCCATTACTCATCGAAACGTCATTACTTCAATCCTATGTGTTGTTTTTTTTTTATTCTTTCTTTTTATTATTATTGTTCTTATTATTTATTTTTATTTACGGGGGTTTACATTCTCCCCTCCTTAAGAAATTTTGTCCTCAAAATTTAGGTTTCAGTTTAAGCTTGACATCAAATTTAACTTGTTAAATGCTTATCTCATCCTTAGTATTTTCTTTCAACCATGTTTCTTGTGTATCCGATTTGGATATCCATAAGCATCCACTGACTCTGATCTTAGAGTACGAGTTCTTATGTTGTCAACCCTTACAGTTCCACTTTTACATCATAAGAAACTAACTAAGATCATACCATTACATGTTGTCTACGACAATAACCATTTATGTATAGTCCCAACATTGAAACTACTACCTTCTACATACAATTATATCATCATAATTCAGCCACCATTATTACACTATAATAATGTTATTATAGCCTTTACTCACACATCATTATGCTATAAACAACATAACCTTCATTTGTCTGTGAACTTATCAAAACAATCCACCTCATCTCTCTCTTTAGGGCCTTTACCATAGTTCTCATTCTTAGGATTTCTAACCATGATAACCATCACTGGTTCCTTAGAGTTATATAATTATAAATCAAATCCATCTAAACCCCTCCTCCCTCACACTCATTCTACCATAGTATTCATAGTTTCATTTATAACAACAATTATAAACCACCATCATCACTTAACTTCTAAGCTTACTCTATCACCCTCATTAATCACTTCACATAAGTTGTATCATCCTCTGCTCTACACATAACATCTCTTTTTTTTTCTTTTCTTTTTTTTGGCATAACCTTTATTTATTTCAAACATTGTTGGTTAGAAGACTACTATTTGACATGGTACTTCATGTGACATTTAACCAAAAATAATTTTAGCACCCTCATTACCCTACATTATAATATTATTTTACCTATCATCATAGACTCAATGAAGGATACACCTTACGCCTTCTAAAATCATAATTTCACTATGCATTGTATGTCAAACAATTTTCCATCCTATAGAAACTTTAACTTCCTTCCATTCACATGCAATACTTAAACTGTGGTTCGAGCATTCATACTCAACTCTATCAACTCGTTATGTTCTTCATGTATTTCTAGAAACCCCCTTTCTTTTTCTTTTTTTTCGTTCATCATTCGTTCTTATTTTAACACATATCTGATACCAGAAAATATTTTACCTCTCCTTATTTATCATATCATGGTCAACTGAATATTATCCAGGAGCTCTGATACCAACTGTAACGCCCTGTAATTTTGTACATTCATAAAAGAACTTTGAGCATTAACTTTTAAAAAAATGGGTTTTTTTTTTATCCACCGAACTTATCGGAGACTTGCCGAAATTTCCACTGAAATTTTGGCAGAGTTTCCTTTATATCTGGAGGTCCCAAGTTATCGACAATCATCTTTTACAATTATACTTATTTCTCAATCACATCATAATCATGTAGAACCTCAACAACACATCATTCACAGTACATGCCTCACATTTCGCATGCTCATTTCTTTCTCATTAACACACGTAATTCATAATAATTGCAAGTAAGCAAACTAAGAATTACAAATACAGAATAATATATTTTTATGTCCCAACACTTAATGTAAAAAACGTACTATTACATATTAAGTCATTTAGTTCCTTAATGACAAAATACATTAATGTTCATCTTCTTATTCAATCATGCAAAAGGAAACTAGAGGACCTGAAACGCTACTCCTGGTACGAATCTGAAGGACCTGCAATTTCATAATGTATATAATAAATATAGCATAAAAGGAAAATCACACAATACATGCACGAAGTTAAACATATATTCAACGATATGCAATCATAGTTCCTTGAAATTCGCATTTATCCTTCCATTATTACATCTCTATCCATCCTTCCTCGAATCATTCAACATTTTCATTTCGTGTCTTGTTTCACCTCATGAGCGCATTTAATTCATTATTATAATTCAACATTTTTATTTTGTGTCTTGTTTCACCTCATGAGCGCATTTAATTCATTATAATATCTACCATGTGATTTCTCTTCCTCTTACTCTATCTCTTTATATATCAATTTCAATCCCAACATCTATTATACCTATTATGGCTTTTCCATATAAGTTGTCAAACTCATCATTATTTCGGTCCAATTTTAGTTTATAAATATATTCCACTTACATATTTCTTGTGCCCATTTCAACACATTCCATGTTTCTTTAGATTTTCAGTAAAATCTCTCATTATCATGGAACCTGCCATCATTTTCACAATATTCACATCCGATCCATCTTTGAATAATATGACTATTATTGGCATTTTATTACACTATTATAATTATCACTAAATTCTTATCATGCCAGTAACAACATGAAACCTTAATACAACATATTTACATTATTGGTCATAATTTTTTTGACATCCTCCCTGTGCGTAGGACATGATTCTCAAATTATATCAATTACAATTCTTTCCAATCAATTCAAAATACATCATATATATATCATTGCATTCTTTAAGTGTATAACATCTACCATGGTTAATGAACTTCTGCTCTCACGTCCCAAGCGATACGATATTTGCCTCCATCCTTCACAAGAATTAGATCCTCATCACTTTCTTTTTTTTTGTTCTCCAATAATCCATGATATAAACATAAATTACCATTTTTGTTTAACAATTAGGTATCATCCAACATTCCATTTATAATCTAACAAGTCAGTCATCCTGACACTATTAACACCACACAAGTAAGTTTAATTCAAGTTGTATATTCCGGTCATTAGAAAACAAAACTAATGCCACTAGCCCATCACCGGGTAACTAGTTCCTCCGCCCATCTTATTCCATAATTTCCAATCAATATCCGCCTCTTCAAGGGCGAATGAATAATCCTATCAAGATGTCAATCCCCATTTCATTAATATTTTTAATTATTACCTCTCCCCTAAAACTTGGAAGGGAATGCCGATACTAATAAATTTTCATTAGTGTTATTAGTCTCTCATATTAGGATCGGCTAATCAAGTTCATTAGAAACGTCAAAATTAATACCATTGATTGATGTTATCGACTATTTCTAACATGAAATAGCCAATCAGATTTTTCTTTCCATAATATCTTGGAATACTTTCGGAAATGTTGATGTCAAGATTCTTGACATCATTAGCTTTCACTTCAGGAATAACTAGTCAAGTTTCGTGTGATTGCCGATATGGACAGCACCGGTCAATATCATTAACTATTCTCACCTGAATAGTTAATCAAGTTCAGTATCCCTCGTTTTCAGGGATAATTATGCCGATGTTAGTAAACCTTACTAACATCATTAGCCTCTACATTCGGGACCGGCTAATCAAGTTTCGTGTGATTTCCGATATTGACAGCACCGGTCAGTATCATTAACTATTCTCACCCGAATAGTTAATCAAGTTCAGTATCCCTCGTTTTCAGGGATGATTATGCCGATGTTAGTAAACCTTACTAACATCATTAGCCTCCGCATTCGGGACCGGCTAATCAAGTTTCGTGTGATTGCCGATATTGACAGCACCGGTCAATATCATTAACTGTTCTCACCCGAATAGTTAATCAAGTTCAGTATCCCTCGTTTTCAGGGATGATTTGCATCCGGGACCGGCTAATCAAGTTTCGTGTGATTGCCGATGTTCACAGCACCGGTCAATATCATTAACCTTTCACTCACCCCGGTCATCCACTTCGGATGCCATTAGCCAAAGCTAATCATTCATTTGTCCTGCCCATCCATCCGGATGTCATTAGCCGAAGCTAATCATTCGTGGTCCCGACCATCCATTCGGATGCCATTAGTCGAAGCTAATCATTCAGTTGTCCCGGCCATCCATTCGGATGCCATTAGCCGAAGCTAATCATTCAGTTGTCCCGGCCATCCATTCGGATGCCATTAGCCGAAGCTAATCATTCATTTTTCCTGGCTATCCATTCGAATGCCATTAGCCGAAGCTAATCAGTCCTTCATCCCGGTCATCCATTCGGATGCCATTAGCCGAAGCTAATCAACCATTTGTCAACATTTAAGCCCGATGTTAGTAAATCTTACTAACATCATTAGCCTCCACATTCGGGACCAGCTAATCAAGTTCGAGGAATGATCATCAATGAAGTCTACTAGTGTAATTCATATTCTTAACCCAGTCAAGTACTCAAATCCATTTTTAATTTCTCGTTTATTTCACTTTATCCTCTCTCTTTGTGGTTTCATCCATAGACGCAAAGACCAAGAATTTAATAAGTGCATAAATTAACGCTACGTAAAAAGTATAGGTATAGAACACCTACCAGCTGCAGAAGCTCAACTCGCTCTTCCTTGTTGTTGTTGTGTCCCTCCTGCAAAGCTCCTACTATACGAGCTCCTGAGAAGTCAAGTGAATGCTTCTCCTACATTTTTAATATAACATCCTGAATCATTATTGAATCTTCCCGATTTATTCATAATATTCATAAATTCACAAAATCAAATACTTCCGTAAACAATTTCCATGAATGTATTTTATTTTTGTACTTGTCATTTAAATTAAACGACCATTTAATTCAATTCTTCATCAATGATCTTCAATGTCCAAAGCGCATGACTTTTCGTCACCGATTTTCTTTTGTCCCAAGACATTTAATCTATCACCAAACAATGTAATTTCACTTAAATTTTATCAATGACTACACATGCCATTTTTTTCCAAAAGCACACTCAAAATGATTCCTTATATCATAATTCAACTTACAACATGATTTTCCATTCTAACACAACCAAAATATTAGTCAATCAGTATTCTTTATAGAATTTAACTATACCATCACTTATCAACACATCAAACATGACTCAAACAGAACACAAACACAACCATCATCATTAAACCATTGCCATTATCCTTAGTCCCAAAACATATTTTTTTTTATGCTAACCCTCATATTCTCATTCAATATTTCTCAAACCAAACTTAAAACATCATTATTTAAATTTAGAGTTCAATACATCCAAACGGTGAAATTATACATCATCGTCATTAGAATAACATATCCAAAATTAACATACATCCAACGGTTAAAACTCCCGATATCAGAACAATACCGGACTGACCTGAAATTTAGAGACCTGCTGTTCAGGAAGTACATAACGGCTGACGAACAAGGCTGTCTTGAAGGGTGATTTTCCAGAAATGTTCCTCCGGTGACAGACCTCAAACAAAGTCTGATATTGACAATCCCTCCGGTCAGAATGTAGGTGACATTGACCATAATAACATATCCAAAATTCACATACATCCAACGGTTTAAACTCCTGATATCAGAACAATAACGGACTGACCTGAAATTTGGAAACCTGATGTTCAGGAAGTACAATTTCTTGTAGGAGTGTTCTTTTCCGATCTAAACCGTTCAGAATTTATATAACATCTGGATGAACAACATATCCAAAATCCAGACCAATCCAACGGTGAAATGATGATATAACAGCTGACGAACAAGGCTGTCTTGAAGTGTGATTTTCCAGAAATGTTCCTCAGGTGACATCCCTCAAACAAAGTCTGATATTTACAATCCCTCCGTTCAGAATGTAGGTGACATTGAGCATAATAACATATCCAAAAATCAATTTAATCCAACGGTGGCAAGTCAAACTATGGCTGCCTAAGTGCCTGCCCTGTTGCAATCCCAAAACCCATAGTTTCAAATCAATTGATTCTTTCTATTTTTCTGCAAATCAAGCCATTTTCATGCAATTAATCTCGAAATTCACATGAACAATTACTCCCCCAAAATATTTATATGAACCCTATAATTTTAAACTTGGGGGTTTTCTTCTCCTCATGCAAGAACAAGAGAGAAAAACGAAATTACTAAAGGTATATTGCTTACCTTTGCTACTTTAACTTATTTCAATGAATTCTTGCAAAACTTTACAAAAATCATGTCCTCCTCTTCCAATTTCCAGCTTCTTCTCTTTGTTTCTCTCAAGCTCTATAACTCTCTAAGTTGTTATTTAATTTGTTTTCTTGGATAGGATCCTCCTAAGAACACTCCCTTTTGATTTAGCTTGAAGAGATGAAGAGAAAATGAAGAAAATGGGACAAAACAAATGGTCTCCCTCCTGTTTCCTTTTTCATTTGCAGAGGAGGACGTGTTCTGGTTTTAAAGAGAGGAGAGGAGAGTATTTGTTTTGATAAAATTACAAAAATACCCCTTGTGTCATCTTCTTTCATTTACCCGATTTTCAGTACTCTTCGTAAATCTTTTCCAACTCCGATTAACACGAAATTTGAACCTAATATTAAACAATATGTCTGGAGATTCCTTACAAAATTTCAACCCGATCCAACGGTCGGATTGAGATATATCATCGATATCGTAAAACTAGACAATTAGTGTCTTTTACACAAAAATCTGAATTTCATGCATTAATTTATTTACTTAGATCCTCATGACATTTCCCCTTAATTTATACTCAATAAATTCAATATTACCACATTTATCATTAATTTGTCAAAATACGGGTTTTGACCGGGGTTTACATATCTTCTATTATTATTATTTTTGTTTTCTTATTCTTTCATCCATTGAAACCTCATCACTAGTTTCACCAACGTTACAAGTTTTAAACTAAAAATCATGACTCTCTTTTTTACTTCAACAATATCTTTAAATTTGTTTATGGAGATCATTCTCTCTCTCACATGACACATTTATTGTCATTCCTACTATTTATTCATTTCTTTCATACCGAATATCCATTACTCATCGAAACGTCATTACTTCAATCCTATGTGTTGTTTTTTTTTTATTCTTTCTTTTTATTATTATTGTTCTTATTATTTATTTTTATTTACGGGGGTTTACATAATAAAAGAATGAAACATAAATGAGCAAGACAAGAACATAAATGAGAAAGAAGTTAACTAGACAAAGGAAAGGAAATGAAGTGCATAAACTTGATATTAATGAAAGCAAGACATAAGCAATACAAAGAGAGAAAGCAAGAGCATGATCTTGATCTGAACACCAAGATGCCTCAATACATGGTAAGTGCCTCCTTTTATAGGCCAAAATTTGGAACTATTGATTTGTTGACTAATTGATGAGTGGGTGGCCATATCTTGACTTGATAACAATCCTTATCTTCTTGTCTGGTCAAGACGTCATTGCTAACATCATAATTTGCCCAGAATCCTCAGGAATGTTCTAGGAAATTGTCTCAGCTTTCCAACAAAAAAAAGATGAGGCCATTTGGACTTCTAGAACTCAAGATATGGGCTGAACACTAAATAGTGTTTGGGCTGCAGGACAGCTTCGGACTTCTTCGTTGTTCCTTCAATTTGGACTTCAAAACGACCTTTTCAAATCTTGGGCTCCTCATGAAAGTTGTAGGCCTTTGTTTTACCTTTCCATCCATATAAAATGGACCTAAATCCGAAATCTAGAGCTCCAGATATGATCCAATTACTGAGCAATGTTCCGGTTTGGACTGCACCGACATCTCTTTTCTAAGTTTGGCCATCTCTTTGTCCTTTCACTTTCAATACTTAAACTCATCAATCAATTCTTTTATTTATGTGATAGACCTGTATATAAGATGAGCATTTACCATAAATTAAGGTATCTTATAGTATCAAACTTGTTATTATAAAACATGCTTTAGTTAAGGAGTTATTGATACTTCAAGTGCAAAATGATGATATAAAACCTTGATAAACATGCACTTTTAAGTACTAATCACACCCCCCAACCAGCTTATTACTAGTCCCTAGTAATCTAAAGCGTTAAAATAGAGAAACAATTTGCAAGTTCCACCAAGCAAGGCATTCATCATTCAACTTCCATTAATCTATCCAGATAAACAAACTCTCATTAAATTTATATTCCTGCTTCATACTTCGTAAACAAGATATTAATAAACCTTCTTTTTGTGTGCTTAATGAAAACATAGATGATGGGGCTTTTGTTGGAAGAAAACAATATTATGTTCAAATGTTTAAGGTGAACTTCCTTGGGTTGGGATTATTATTTTTTTATTTTTTTTTCTTTTTATTTATATACACATACAACTTAAAACACAATGTATCTTTAACCCATGTAACGAGTTTTAGGCTAATGACTCCCAGACCAGTTGATCTTAGGGCATTAGGTATTGGGACACCCCTACGACCTTAACAACTCGGGTTGCATATACTGATACGTAGATAGTGCAATGTTTGATTCCCTTAAGCTTTTCTCCTTAACCCATGTAACAAGCTTTGGGCCAATAGCTCCCAAGTCAGTTGACTTTAGGGTATTAGGTGTTAAAACACCCCTTCGGGCTTAATTGCTTAGGTTAGGGAGGCTACGAAACCAAACTTATCCACGTTTTATTATCATCAATACTATATATTTTTTTTTTTTTTGCAAATTATATACTATCCTTTTCCCTTAGTTGTTACCTTCAACAAAAGAACATAATTAATGTAATAATCCAATGTGCAACCCACAATCATATGTTAAAGTGTGTGTGTGAAAATGAAGGTTTAATAATACTTGTTAAATGAGTATAGGAGCAGAATCAAGTGATAACAATGTGAGAGTTTGTAAACCTGAATATTTCAAGAAGTATTATGATAGACCTTGGTAATGAAACTTATTAAGATGCGTCTCTAGAGTCAATAAAATTGATTCCATACTCTGCCATCCTAATAACAATTTTGTCAAATGGTTTTAATAATAGCAAAAACAGTTAGCAAGTTAGTATTTTTTTTTTTTAAACTACTACCCTCTCCCCCCAACCAAAACGAGACATTGTCCTCAATGTTCGAAGGTAGAAAGATAGAGTATAGAAGACATCACCTGAAACATCGAACAATGACAAACCTGAAACACACTTAAACTAGACAATTAGTGTCTTTTACACAAAAATCTGAATTTCATGCATTAATTTATTTACTTAGATCCTCATGACATTTCCCCTTAATTTATACTCAATAAATTCAATATTACCACATTTATCATTAATTTGTCAAAATACGGGTTTTGACCGGGGTTTACATATCTTCTATTATTATTATTTTTGTTTTCTTATTCTTTCATCCATTGAAACCTCATCACTAGTTTCACCAACGTTACAAGTTTTAAACTAAAAATCATGACTCTCTTTTTTACTTCAACAATATCTTTAAATTTGTTTATGGAGATCATTCTCTCTCTCACATGACACATTTATTGTCATTCCTACTATTTATTCATTTCTTTCATACCGAATATCCATTACTCATCGAAACGTCATTACTTCAATCCTATGTGTTGTTTTTTTTTTATTCTTTCTTTTTATTATTATTGTTCTTATTATTTATTTTTATTTACGGGGGTTTACATAATAAAAGAATGAAACATAAATGAGCAAGACAAGAACATAAATGAGAAAGAAGTTAACTAGACAAAGGAAAGGAAATGAAGTGCATAAACTTGATATTAATGAAAGCAAGACATAAGCAATACAAAGAGAGAAAGCAAGAGCATGATCTTGATCTGAACACCAAGATGCCTCAATACATGGTAAGTGCCTCCTTTTATAGGCCAAAATTTGGAACTATTGATTTGTTGACTAATTGATGAGTGGGTGGCCATATCTTGACTTGATAACAATCCTTATCTTCTTGTCTGGTCAAGACGTCATTGCTAACATCATAATTTGCCCAGAATCCTCAGGAATGTTCTAGGAAATTGTCTCAGCTTTCCAACAAAAAAAAGATGAGGCCATTTGGACTTCTAGAACTCAAGATATGGGCTGAACACTAAATAGTGTTTGGGCTGCAGGACAGCTTCGGACTTCTTCGTTGTTCCTTCAATTTGGACTTCAAAACGACCTTTTCAAATCTTGGGCTCCTCATGAAAGTTGTAGGCCTTCAAGGAAAGACAGCAACTTATCATAAAAACCATTAACATTTAACAAACCTATAGGTTTATGGTGAATGTGCAGTTGGGCCCAAGATGAAATATGAAAGATTTCTTCCAATGTGCCCAAACCACCTGGTAAGGCAATGAAGGCATCAGCATGGCTAAACATGGTATTCAGTCGGTCAGACATTGTTGGGACCTGTAGTTCCTCTCCAATTGTTTTTCCAATGATGTCCCCAGTTGCTAAAGCTTTGGGGACAACCCCCAAAACTTGACTGCCTCCTAAAAATGCAGCCATTGACACACCTCCCATTAACCCAAGGCTACCTCCCCCATACACTAAATGAATCTTTCTCTCAGCTAGTACCTGACCAAGATGATTCGCTGATTCTATAAACTCTTTTTCTTTCCCAAAACTGGATCCACCGAAAACACAAATATTTCTTATCTGATGACTTGAGGAACCTGCCATTTCTACACACTTCTATATTTGATGAATATATGGGATGAGTAGAAATGAAGGGAAGGAAGAGAAGAATTTATAGATGAAAAAGTGAAAATGCAATCATACCACCTATATGTAGGTCAGCTGTAGTCTTACAAACTCTCTCTCTCTCTCTCTCTCTCTCTTTATTAATTATTTATTTTGAAAAAGCATGTATGTACAGGTAGTTGTGATTGTGGCTCACATCTTCCCTTGGTTTTACGTCCAAGAACGGCTTAAACGCCCTCTATGGGTCGGGGATAGGCTTCCCATCCAGTTTTCTTAAAAACTGGCAAACAGGGTCTTTTTTAGTCAGGTTCCCAAGACTAAGACGATCATGTTCTTTATGGAATTGTGGCCATAAATCATGAATTACACGATGCACATCTCTACTAGGATGCGTCTCAAGGGTCAACAAAAGATTATCTAAAGACCCCTTACTCAGGCCATCCTTAATGAATTGTATCTTATCTTCACGGTTTACAAATACCATTCCTAAAGAACGACATGTCGCATTACAAGTCCATCTGGCACATTTGTGACAGACTTTCAGTCGTTTTGCACGACGTTTCTTTGCAAAAGTGCTTTTACCTGTTCCAGGCATGTGTGAAATGAAAGAATTGGAGGACTCACCTGATAAGCGGACCTTTGCTTCAATTAGCCAGCGAATATCTTCAGGAATTTCATGATTCATTAATAACCTCAATCTTGCACACCTAGCACGGTAAATTTTATTAATCGCATTTGGAGGCAAAGCGGGAAAATACCTTTTCAACTTTTCAAGAGTGGTGTCCATTTTCAAAAGAGAATTAGAGAAGAGATTCAAAGAAGGGAGAAAGAGCTAAGAATTGTACAAATATATACAGATATCAGTTATTTGGGAAACTGAAAGAACCGACTTAAGTCACGGAGTACCGTTATCCGCCATTTGACCGGGGTGAAAGAGAGACTAGCAAAACAATAGATACAACAAAACACAAAACAATGTGAGAAAAAGAATCAATCTTTATATACAGGATCACTCAATTCAATAGAGTCATTGTCAACCGAAAAATTGTCAAAATAAACTTTCAAACGATGCCCATTTACCTTGAAAACATTGCCATTCTTTGGATTCTCAATATCACAGGCCCCATATGGATACACATGTTTCACAATAAAAGGACCGCTCCATCTTGATCTTAGTTTTCCAGGAAATAAATGGAGTCGAGAATTATAAAGCAAGACTTTTTGACCAACATTGAATGTTTTTCTCAGTATTTTCTTGTCATGAAACTCTTTAATTCTTGCTTTATGAATTTTCAAATTGTCATATGCATCATTTCTTATTTCCTCAAGCTCATTTATTTGCAATTTTCGCAGCTGACTAGCATCATCAAGGCTTGAATTGAAAGCTTTAATAGCCCAATAAGCTTTATGTTCAATTTCCACAGGCAAGTGACAAGGTTTTCCATAGACTAGTCTATAAGGTGACATACCTAATGATGTTTTATAAGCAGTTCGATAAGCCCAAAGTGCATCATTAAGTCTTAAAGACCAGTCTTTCCTATTAGGGTTCACTGTTTTCTCTAAGATCTGTTTGATCTCCCTATTAGCAAGCTCTACTTGTCCACTTGTCTGAGGGTGATAAGGGGTGGCAACTTTATGTGTGATTCCATATTTCTTCATTAAAGACTCAAATGGCTTGTTGCAAAAGTGTGTTCCACCGTCACTTATCATGGCTCGAGGGATTCCAAATCGACTTAAAATGTTTTCTTTCAAAAACTTTATCACTGTTTTGTGATCATTGGTTCGACTTGGAATTGCCTCTATCCATTTTGAAACATAATCTACTGCGACCAATATGTACAAGAAACCAAATGATGGAGGAAATGGACCCATGAAATCTATACCCCAACAGTCAAAGATCTCAATGACAAGAATAGGATTTAAAGGCATCATGTGACGTTTCGAAATAGATCCCAACTTTTGACAATTTTCACAAATCTTACAGAATGCATGTGAGTCTTTGAACATGGTGGGCCAGTAAAATCCACTTTGTAAGATTTTTGCAGCTGTCTTTCTTGATGAGAAATGACCCCCACATGCCTCAGAATGACAAAATTTAATGACACTACTTACCTCATTGTCAGGAATGCATCTTCGAAATATTTGATCAGGACAATATTTGAATAAATAAGGGTCATCCCAATAAAAGTTCTTCACTTCGTTCAAGAACTTTCTTTTGTCTTGGGTACTCCAATGAGCTGGCAATTGTCCTGAAACAAGAAAATTAACAATATTAGCAAACCAAGGCATCGTAGAGACAGAAAATAAAGATTCATCAGGAAAGTAGTCATCGATTGGTGTAATGTCAGATTTCGAATCGGTTGTCAATCTTGACAAATGATCCGCGACAACATTTTCGGTGCCTTTCTTGTCTTTGATTGTGATATCAAATTCTTGAAGTAACAAAATCCACCGCACCAATCTAGCCTTAGAATCTTTCTTAGAGAGAAGATATTTCAATGCTGCATGATCACTAAAAACAACAACAGGTGAGCCTACAAGATAAGATCTGAACTTGTCACATGCAAATACTACTACAAGTAATTCTTTTTCAGTGGTGGTGTAATTCATTTGAGCACTATTTAAAGTTTTACTTGCATAGTAAATCACATAAGGTTTCTTATCTTTTCTTTGTCCCAAGACAGCACTCACGGCATAATCACTAGCGTCACACATTATTTCAAAAGGTAATGACCAATCAGGAGGTTGAATGACAGGAGCAGAAGTAAGCAAGTTTTTAAGTTTAACAAAGGCTTCTTCACAATGTTCAGTCCATTCAAAAATATTATCCTTTGTTAGAAGGTTACTCAAGGGCTTAGATATTACACTAAAATCTTTGATGAACCTTCTGTAAAAACCAGCATGTCCTAAGAATGATCTAACATCTTTAACAGATTTTGGTGTTGGTAAGTTGGCAATTAACTCGATTTTAGATTTATCAACCTCAATTCCTTTCGATGAAACAATGTGACCAAGTACAATGCCGTTTGTTACCATAAAGTGACATTTTTCCCAATTCAGTACAAGATTCTTCTCTTCACACCTGCTCAAAACCTTTTCTAAGTTAGTCAAACAATCATCAAATGAATCACCAAAAACAGAAAAATCATCCATAAAAATTTCAAGAAAACGTTCAACCATATCACTGAATATGCTAAGCATGCATCTTTGAAACGTGGCTGGTGCATTACATAATCCAAAAGGCATCCTTCGATATGCAAAAGTACCAAATGGACATGTGAAAGTAGTCTTCTCTTGATCTTCCAATGCAATTTCAATTTGATTGTAACCTGAATAACCATCTAGGAAACAATAAAATTCATGACCTGCAACTCTTTCTAGGATTTGGTCCATGAAAGGTAAAGGGAAATGATCTTTTCTAGTCATTGAATTAAGTTTCCTATAGTCAATGCACATGCGCCAACCCGTAACAGTCCTAGTTGGAATTAACTCATTTTTCTCATTTGTTATCACAGTGACTCCAGACTTTTTGGGTACAACTTGGGTAGGACTTACCCATTTGCTATCAGAAATAGGATAAATGATTCCATTATCTAAAAGCTTAATGACTTCATTTTTCACTACTTCTTTCATATTAGGATTAAGCCTTCGTTGCATTTCTCTAGAGGGTTTAGCATTTTCCTCCAAATAAATCCTGTGTGTGCAAATCAAAGGGCTAATTCCTTTTATGTCAGCTATGGTCCATCCTAATGCATTTTTGTGCATTTTTAGAGTCTGTAATAACTTACCTTCTTGATGCGCATTAAGTTTGGAAGAGATTATTACCGGAAAAGTTTCATTTTCTCCCAAAAATGAGTATTTGAGATTAAATGGTAACGGCTTCAATTCAGGTTTTGGTGGTTGAACACTTGAAGGTATGGGCTCAATTGATCGTGGTGGCAATTCTTCAATTTGTGGTCTCCAATTGCATGCCTTTGATTCCTGAAAGTAGACCATTTGCAAATCATCAATCTCAGTTTCACTAGAAGTGGTTTGAAATTGATCATGAACTAATTTTTCAATAAAGTCCACTTCCTGTAAATCATTATCATCTCCAGGTTGCTTGTAAATGTTGAAAATATTCATCTCCAGTGTCATGTTTCCAAATGATAGCTTCATCAGTCCATTCCTACAATTAATCAATGCATTAGAAGTGGCAAGAAATGGACGTCCTAAAATGACAGGAATTGAATTACATGCTTCAACAGGTTGCGTGTCCAAGACAACAAAATCCACAGGATAAATGAATTTATCAACTTGTACCAACACATCTTCAATTATTCCTCTAGGCACTTTTACAGATCTATCGGCGAGTAAAAGAGTTACAGAGGTTGGTTTTAACTCACCTAGATTGAGACTCTGAAAAACTGAATATGGAAGTAAATTCACACTAGCTCCAAGATCAAGTAAGGCTCTTTCAATTTTATGTTCTCCAATAAAGCAAGAAATTGTAGGACAACCAGGGTCTTTATATTTGAAAGCATTATTGTTCTGAAGAATGGCACTTACTTGTTCGGCTAAAAATGCTTTCTTTTTCACATTCAATTTTCTCTTCACAGTGCACAGATCTTTCAAAAATTTAGCATAGGAAGGAACCTGTTTAATAGCATCCAACAAAGGTATATTGATCCTTACCTGTTTGAAAATTTCAAAGATTTCAGAGTTGTGACTAACTTTCCTTTGTTTGATCATGGCATGAGGAAACGGAAGTGCTGGCGGGGAATCAGCCTTTTCTTTGCAATGTTCAGGTTCAACCCCTTCCTTACCCTCAGAGATAGACTCATCATCTTTCTCACAAGGTTCAAGAATAGGTTTTTCAATAACCTTACCACTACGAAGAGTGATGACTGATTTGACTTGATCCATGTGTTGGCTTCCAGAACTACTTGCATTTGCATTGTATTGCCCCTTTGGATTTTGCTGTGGTTGAGAAGGAAACTTACCTTTCTCTTGGAAACTGAGAGCAGATGTTAATTTTGCAAGAGCATCTTTAAAATCGGTCATGCTTTGAGCAAGTTGAGTGTTGATTGTCTCCTGCTTTTCAATGAATGCATGCAATGTTTCCTCAAAATTTCTTCTAGGAGGTGGAGCATAAGGAGGTGCATATCCATGAGAATTTTGGAAATTATGGTGTGCTTGAAACGGTGGATGTGAAGTTTGTGCATTGTTGCTATCACTCTTCCAACTGAAATTTGGGTGATTTCTCCAACCAGGGTTATACGTTTGTGAGTATGGGTTATGGTTGGGCCTTTGGAAACTGTTTAGAGCATGGGCTTGTTCATGGAGGCATTCCTTAAAAGAAGGTAAAGTTGGACAATCATTGGTTGCATGCTCATTTGTTTCACAGATTTGACACACAATGTCTTGAATCGATTTTAATTGACCACTCTTTTTCAATTCTAGTGCCTCGACTTTTCTAGCTAAAGATGCAAACTTGGCTTGGAGATCATGATCTTCCCTAAGGTTGTGCATACCTCCACTGGATGTATGAGGTTGAGTTTTACCTGGTGCCTCATAAGTACCTGTGGTGTCCCAATTTTGAGCATTTTCGGCTAGCAAGTCTAGGTACTCCATTGCTTCATTAGGGTCTTTATCTTCAAAGGTTCCATTGCACATCAATTCAACCATTTGCCTATCTCTAGGTGTTAAACCTTCATAAAAATGTGAAACCAATCTCCATGTTTCAAAACCATGATGTGGGCAAGTATTAAGCAAATCTCGATACCTATCCCAACATTGGTAAAATGTTTCTCCTGGCTTTTGAGTGAAAGTGATGATTTGTCTTTTGAAAGAGTTTGTTCTATGAGATGGAAAAAACTTCTTTAAAAATTGTTGTTGCATATCATCCCAAGCACGAATGGATCCTGGTCTCAAATTTTGTAGCCATGTTTTAGCTTTATCTTTTAATGAAAAAGGAAAAAGCTTTAATCGAATGGTGTTCATGCTACAATTTGAGTCATTATAGGTATTACAAACCTCCTCAAATTCCCTTAAATGCAAGTATGGATTTTCTAAGTCTAAGCCATGAAAAGATGGTAAAAGTTGAATAATGCCTGGCTTAAAATTAAAATGAGATGCATCAGGAGGGAAAACTATGCATGAGGGTGCACTTGTTCTTGTGGGATTCATGTGGTCTCTAAGTGTTCTCATACGGTTATTCTCATTATTCTCATTATGAAGTGATTGATTATCTTCTTCGGCCATATTTTCTGAAAATGATGAGGATACCCTACAAAGTCTACCACTTAATGTACGTGACCAAACTCTCATGCACGTGTAAGAAGAGAATTAAAAGGAAGAAAATACAAGAGAAGAAAAAGAAACAAAAGTTAAATAAAATGAAAAATGAAAAGAGAAGATAAAATAAATATTATAATTTATACAAGAATTTACCTCCCCGGCAACGGCGCCAAAAACTTGACACGACCAAAAGCTTGATGTCTTTTCCCAAGTGCAGGAGTGTCGAAGTAATAAATAACCCAGCAAGACCGGGGTCGAACCACAGAGAGGTTAATTGTATAAATTATAAATAACAACACAACAACAACAATAACAACAATAATAACAATAATAATAACAATAATAATACTCAGTACGTGGCGTTGTTATACCTGAGAATGATCTAAAAGATCGGGTCACAAGTTTCCAGCCTATATACTGAGTTTATGAAAAGATCAAAGATATATATTATATAATATAAACAGAATGTAAGTAATAATAATGATAATAACAATAATAAAAGCAGAAGATGAAGAAATTAATGAGAACTTTGAGATGAAAGATTAACGTAAGGATTAAACAATGATAAAGACAAATGTCAAGGTTAGAGGATCCACTAATGGTACTTCAAACAAGTATAATATAAACTCTTATTACTCAATTGGAAACCACACATAAAGGAGGTTCCAATCAGATTATAAATTGTTAACATGATTACATTAATTATCTTATTCGAATAAAGCTAATACTTGTAAATGTTGGCAGGCATTCATGATTATAACTTATGTTAACAACAAATCAAGTTCCTTTCATAGCTCAGGTGTCGGTTAAACCATACAGTATGGGCTATGAAAGTGCCAAGTATTTGTTGTACCAAGTGTTATACAACATAAATCTAGATTAACCATTTAACAAGCAAAGTATTAAAGTGAACAAGATAACAAATATAAAACATGTTAGTATCCAACAAATAAGTTCCATGTTAAGTTTATATTATACTTGTTCTTACACCATTAGTGTACCCTTTTCACCTTGACATAATTAACTTAGCTGGACATAATAAAAGAAAGAAACATAAATGAGCAAGACAAGAACATAAATGAGAAAGAAGTTAACTAGACAAAGGAAAGGAAATGAAGTGCATAAACTTGATATTAATGAAAGCAAGACATAAGCAATACAAAGAGAGAAAGCAAGAGCATGATCTTGATCTGAACACCAAGATGCCTCAATACATGGTAAGTGCCTCCTTTTATAGGCCAAAATTTGGAACTATTGATTTGTTGACTAATTGATGAGTGGGTGGCCACATCTTGACTTGATAACAATCCTTATCTTCTTGTCTGGTCAAGACGTCATTGCTAACATCATAATTTGCCCAGAATCCTCAGGAATGTTCTAGGAAATTGTCTCAGCCTTCCAACAAAAAAAAGATGAGGTCATTTGGACTTCTAGAACTCAAGATATGGGCTGAACACTAAATAGTGTTTGGGCTGCAGGACAGCTTCGGACTTCTTCGTTGTTCCTTCAATTTGGACTTCAAAACGACCTTTTCAAATCTTGGGCTCCTCATGAAAGTTGTAGGCCTTTGTTTTACCTTTCCATCCATATAAAATGGACCTAAATCCGAAATCTAGAGCTCCAGATATGATCCAATTACTGAGCAATGTTCCGGTTTGGACTGCACCGACATCTCTTTTCTAAGTTTGGCCATCTCTTTGTCCTTTCACTTTCAATACTTAAACTCATCAATCAATTCTTTTATTTATGTGATAGACCTGCATATAAGATGAGCATTTACCATAAATTAAGGTATCTTATAGTATCAAACTTGTTATTATAAAACATGCTTTAGTTAAGGAGTTATTGATACTTCAAGTGCAAAATGATGATATAAAACCTTGATAAACATGCACTTTTAAGTACTAATCACACCCCCCAACCAGTTTATTACTAGTCCCTAGTAATCTAAAGCGTTAAAATAGAGAAACAATTTGCAAGTTCCACCAAGCAAGGCATTCATCATTCAACTTCCATTAATCTATCCAGATAAACAAACTCTCATTAAATTTATATTCCTGCTTCATACTTCGTAAACAAGATATTAATAAACCTTCTTTTTGTGTGCTTAATGAAAACATAGATGATGGGGCTTTTGTTGGAAGAAAACAATATTATGTTCAAATGTTTAAGGTGAACTTCCTTGGGTTGGGATTATTATTTTTTTATTTTTTTTCTTTTTATTTATATACACATACAACTTAAAACACAATGTATCTTTAACCCATGTAACGAGTTTTAGGCTAATGACTCCCAGACCAGTTGATCTTAGGGCATTAGGTGTTGAGACACCCCTACGACCTTAACAACTCGGGTTGCAGATACTGATACGTAGATAGTGCAATGTTTGATTCCCTTAAGCTTTTCTCCTTAACCCATGTAACAAGCTTTGGGCCAATAGCTCCCAAGTCAGTTGACTTTAGGGTATTAGGTGTTAAAACACCCCTTCGGGCTTAATTGCTTAGGTTAGGGAGGCTACGAAACCAAACTTATCCACGTTTTATTATCATCAATACTATTTTTTTTCTTTTTTTTTGCAAATTATATACTATCCTTTTCCCTTAGTTGTTACCTTCAACAAAAGAACATAATTAATGTAATAATCCAATGTGCAACCCACAATCATATGTTAAAGTGTGTGTGTGAAAATGAAGGTTTAATAATACTTGTTAAATAAGTATAGGATTGTTAAATAAGTATAGGAGTAGAATCAAGTGATAACAATGTGAGAGTTTGTAAACCTGAATATTTCAAGAAGTATTATGATAGACCTTGGTAATGAAACTTATTAAGATGCATCTCTAGAGTCAATAAAATTGATTCCATACTCTGCCATCCTAATAACAATTTTGTCAAATGGTTTTAATAATAGCAAAAACAGTTAGCAAGTTAGTATTTTTTTTTTTAAACTACTACCCTCTCCCCCCAACCAAAACGAGACATTGTCCTCAATGTTCGAAGGTAGAAAGATAGAGTATAGAAGACATCACCTGAAACATCGAACAATGACAAACCTGAAACACACTTAAACAAACATAAGAAGTAACAAAACAAAATAATATGCTATTAATAAAACCAAAAGACACAAGGTTTCACAGATGAAGGCTCAAATCTAATCTAAGCTTTTTACGGCTGTCCTTAGTTGACCAATCTAGGCGACTCATGCAAGGATCAATGACAGGGATGAAATATTGTAGTTGGTGAATCAATTGTTCAGCAGTA
The DNA here is from genome assembly GCA_033617975.1 of Populus alba x Populus glandulosa. Lineage (NCBI taxonomy): Eukaryota > Viridiplantae > Streptophyta > Magnoliopsida > Malpighiales > Salicaceae > Populus > Populus alba x Populus glandulosa. The sequence continues at coordinate 7,971,741 of CM066155.1, read as the reverse complement.
GCAGCAAAAATAAAATAGGCAGGAATGACTTAAATGCTAGTAACAATCTCATGTTATGATGGTGTAAAATATGGAACACTTGAATGTGAACATATGAACTCTTGAAATAAGTGTGATGATGAGTATGATTCAAAAATAAAATAAATACAATTGTGCTGATTTGTGACCATTGTTGTCTTAGGTGGTGCGGTCGGGATTGGACCATCATCAAGACAGGATCGACCCACAAGTGGAGCAGGTAGGTGACTTGCACCTTCCTTTTCTTACGTTGAATCTTGCAATATTTTAACTTGAGTACTATCATATTGTTAGAACCGATATTAGATTGTTGAACGCTTAAATGATGATTAAAGATTGATTAGCTTCGGCTAATGGCATCCAAACGGATGCCCGGGACAAAGAATGATTAGCTTCGGCTAATGGCATCCGAAAGGATGGCCGGGACAAAGAATGATTAGCTTCGGCTAATGGCATCCAAACGGATGGCCGGGACAAAGAATGATTAGCTTCGGCTAATGGCATCCGAAAGGATGGTCGGGACAAAGAATGATTAGCTTCGGCTAATGGCATCCGAAAGGATGACCGGGACAAAGGAGTGATTAGCTTCGGCTAATGGCATCCAAACAGATGGCCGGGACAAAGAATGATTAGCTTTGGCTAATGGCGTCCGAATGGATGGCCGGGATGAAGGACTGATTGGCTTCGGCTAATGGCATCCAAACGGATGGATGGCCGGGATAAAAGAGTGACTTCGCTGCCGATGCAGAAATCGGCAGCGACGCAGATTTCCGCTGCTGATTCTGGATCGGCAGTGACGCAGATTTCCGCTGCCAAATCTGGATCGGCAGCGACGCAAATTGCGCTGCCGATTCTGGATCGGCAGCGACGCAGACTTCCGCTACCGATTCTGGATCGGCAGCGACGCAGACTTCCGCTGCCGATTCTGGATCGGCAGCGACGCAGACTTCCGCTGCCGATTCTGGATCGGCAGCGACGCAGATTCCGCTGCCGATTCTGGATCGGCAGCGACGCAGATTTCGCTGCCGATTCTGGATCGGCAGCGACGCAGATTTCCGCTGCCGATTCTGCATCGGCAGCGACCCAGATTCTGCTGTCGATTCTGAATCGGCAGCAACTCAGATGTTGCTGCCGATACAGAAATCGGCAGCGACGCAGATTCCGCTGCCGATTCTGGATCGGCAGCAATGCATTTCCTGCTGCCGATTTTGGATCGGCAGCGACGCAGCTTTCGCCATGGATGGCTGACACAAATGAATGACTAGTTTTGGCGAATGGCATCCGAAAACTTGTGTATCTATATGTACTACTAGTTGTTGTAGCAAATACATGAAGAAATTATAATTGTTAATGTTTTATTTAATTGCCAAACCGTGAGTTACCATTCTTATTATTATTAAATATTTGCATTCCCTTAAATGTTTGTACTGCTGCAGGGACTTCACACCAACGAGATGCCTAGGAAACCCGATACACGGGAACCTATTTTGCAAGGAATTATGTAGATGTATCTTAAATCACAATGTATTTTGTATGGATCAATGTACTGAATGTATAACTTTTATTAGATCCTTTTTGTTTAAAATTGTGATGACTATTAGTAGGAGAAGACTGTAAACTCATGTCTATGTATATATTTTTAATATGAACTTCAAATCAAGCAACCTTAATATTACGTGTTTGTGTAAGATTCACTTTGAAATGAAATGTTGATTGTATGGATTGTATTTCGATGATGTGAGGATTTAGATTCATTGATTGCCGGCACCATGTGGATTGAATGCATAAAAAAAAAAATTATTGTGTTTTGGACTTGGAAAGCCGGGTCGTTATAGTTGGTATCAGAGCACTTGGTATGGTTCCTGAGGATCATTAATAAATGTGTTGTTGTGATGAATTTCAGGATGGTACGCACCCGACAAGGGACACGAACTGAGCCGCCCTCCTTAGAAAGGAGGGGCATGAACCGAGGTGCCCAAGGTTGGCAAGATGAAGATCCCTTAGATGATACGGCATCTCATGCTCTGATAATACCACCCGAAACCTTGCAGGGGGAAGATACGGTGGCAGGGGAAGGCCCGAGGCCTCATCAGACAGAGGAAACACCCCCAGTCGCAACGGAGCAGTGAGAAAGATCAGAAGCACAACCATCTACTGTTCCAACTGGTGTGCCCCCACAATATGTAGATGCAGGGCTCCTTGTACAAATAGTTAAAGCAGTGATGGAAGGCATGGCTAGTTCAGCGGCACAAACAACTCCCACCACGCAGATTCCACCAGCAGCCCCTACGACTAGCATGACCATGGATAATGTGGTACCACTGGTGCTACTAGTTAGGAGTGTGAGGGAAATGGGCTGTGAACCGTACATGGGGGAACAAGATGCAGAGATAGCTGGAAGATGGATCAGGAAGGTAGAAAAGACAATGATTCAAATAAGCATACCCGAGGGTTTGAGGGTAAATTGTGCATCCCAGTTACTGTCTGATAGGGCCATGACATGGTGGGAAACAGTTCAGCTGAGGCGTGCGACTGAGACACTAACTTGGAGTGATTTCAAGACAGAGTTTGAGAATCAGTTTTACTCCAAGTATCATCGCAAGGTGAAAGAACAAGAGTTCTTGGCATTGAGACAGGGTGATATGTCAGTATTGGAGTACGAAAGGAGATTCCATGACCTTTCATTGTTCGCCCCACATTATGTGCCGACAGAGGAACATATGATTGAAAAGTTGAGAGATGGGTTACGACAGGATTTGAGACAAGGATTGATCGCCTTGCGATTTAAATCGGTGAGGGAGTTGATTGAGGCTGCACAAGCTCTAGAGAGATGGGGACTATTTCAGCGGCAGACCACCGCACCCGAAGAAAGGAAAAAGTGGAGTGTTTGAGCAGCACGGAAAAAAAGGGAGTTTGATATTACCGCCTCACCAGCAATCAAGTGGGAGAGTAATGGTTGGACAATCGCACTCGAGGGCAAACTCTTCTACTGGGATCGGTGACCGCAAGGGTGTTGACTATCCTTTTTATGCAAAGTGTGGACAAAAACACCTTGGGGATTGCTCAGTTTCCCCCGGGCGATGTTTTGTGTGCAGAGGAAAGGGCCATAGGTGGAGGAATTGTCAGTATCTTAATCAGGGGTGTCATTATTGTGGTGGAAGAGGTCATTACAAGAGGGACTGCCCCAAGAGGAACACCGAACAAGTACAGAACTACAGACAGCCGAGTCAGAGCCACCAGCAGTCAGTCATCGTTAATAGGCCAGTGAGATCTTCTCAATCAGGGGCAAACTCCAGTCGAGGGAAGCCGAGGGCATAAAATGATCGGACCTCGGGGAGGGTCTTCCACCTGACACAGGAGGAGGCCAGGGCTGCATCAGATGTGGTGGCAGGTACACTTGATGCGAACCTCGTGATCACGTGGTCACGCAACCCACAATCAAGATTGAGATCTGATCCCGGAAAGCCGAAATAGGTTTGATATGAGTGCGACACAATGGAAACCTGCCCCAAGGCACCTACACTATTGGAATGAGTAGAATGACGCCACGAAGCCAGTTAATCTTCGATAAGTCAGATTCAGTTCGTTCAAGAACTGAAGAATGCAAGAATCACTCTCACACGTTAAAACTGAAAATTTCAGAAGTAATTATCATCAAAGCTGCCGAAATTTTGGCCTAACATGAGTTTAAATAGTTCTTGAAAAGTTAACCCTAATGGACCCTTTATGTGGACTTATATGAGGTCCACTCAAAACTGGCCCAAAACCCTAAAATAAAAAGCCCATAACTTAATCCAAACAAGCCTTGGATCCTAGCTTAAAACAAAGTATGAATTAAGCCCAAACAAGCCTTGGGCTGTAGCTAACAAAATAAAATAAAGCTCTTATCTCATGGCCCAAATAAGGTTGTATTGGACCCCTCTTGCACATGGATAAGATGTACTAGGATTTCCTCTTGATACTCCAATTCTGACTTGGTGGAAACCTTCAAAACCAATGCATTCAATGCGTCTTTCAATGTCTTTGTCTTGGACCGTGTCATCGGTCCATTTGGAACATGTAATGGGTCCTTGCTGGTGTTTCTGGGCTGGTCCGCATCATCCCCTCTCCCTTCGAAAGGATTCGACCTCGAATCAAAATCTGTGTCAAACAAAGTAAGATCAGCAACATTAAAGGTAGCACTAACACTATACTCACCTGGAAGGTCAATTTTGTATGCGTTGTCATTGATTCTCTCTAAAACCTGAAAAGGACCATCACCATGAGGCTGTAATTTTGATTTCCTTTGGTTAGGAAATCGTTCCTTACGCATGTGCACCCATACCCAATCACCGGGTTGGAAAACAACCAGTTTACGTCCCTTGTTTGCTTTAGAAGCGTAAAGTCTGTTCTTTTTCTCTATTTGTAGTCGAACTCCCTCATGGAGTTCTCTCACCATCTTTGCCTTCTTTTCACCATCTAAACTTACCCTTTCTTCACAAGGTAAAGGAATTAAGTCCATAGGAGTTAGTGGATTAAAACCATAAACAATTTCAAAAGGAGAAAAAGTAGTAGTTGAATGCACAGTTCTATTATAAGCAAACTCAACAAAAGGCAAACATTCTTCCCAACTTTTCAAATTCTTTTGAATTACAGCACGTAAAAGTTGGGATAATGTTCTATTCACTACCTCAGTTTGTCCATCTGTTTGAGGATGGCATGTTGTTGAAAATAATAGTTTAGTTCCCAACTTTCCCCATAAGGTCTTCCAAAAGTAACTAAGGAACTTAACATCACGATCCGACACTATACTTTTAGGAATGCCATGCAAACGTACAATCTCTCTAAAGAACAAGTCTGCGATATGAGATGCATCATCTGTTTTATGGCATGCAATGAAATGCGCCATTTTAGAAAACCTATCAACCACAACAAAGATAGAGTCTCTACCTTTCTTTGACCTAGGTAAACCTAAAACAAAGTCCATAGAGATATCTACCCAAGGTTCAGTAGGCACAGGTAGTGGTGTATATAGTCCATGCGGTTGTACTCTAGATTTTGCCTTTCTACAAGCAATGCACTGTTCACAAATTCGTTGCACATCTCTTTTCATCTTTGGCAATAGAAATGCTCATGCAATACATCCAAGGTTTTCGCAACCCCAAAATGACCCATTAAACCACCCCCATGTGCTTCACGAACAAGCAATTCACGCAAAGAACTAGCAGGAACACACAATCTATTCTCTTTGAACAAATAACCATCCATCAAATAAAACTTACCGAAAGCCGAATGTCCACATGCATTATAAATCTCAGCAAAGTCAGAGTCATTATCATACAATTCCTTCACATATTCAAAACCTAACAATTTAGTATTCATGGTGTGTAAAAGAACATACCTGCGCGAGAGTGCATCAACTACGATGTTCTCTTTCCCTTGCTTATACTTGATTACGTAAGGGAAAGTTTCAATGAATTCAACCCATTTTGCATGCCTCCTATTCAACTTACCTTGTCCTTTCAGATGTTTCAAGGACTCATGATCCGAATGGATTACGAACTCTTTTGGCCACAAGTAATGCTGCCATGTCTCAAGTGCTCTTACCAATGCATAGAGTTCTTTGTCGTAAGTTGGATAGTGCAAGGTTGCTCCACTTAACTTCTCACTGAAATACGCAATAGGTCTCCGATCCTGCATCAAAACAGCACCTATTCCTATTCCAGACGCATCACATTCTATTTCAAATGCTTTCGTAAAGTCAGGTAAAGCCAAAACAGGTGCAGAACATAATTTGTCTTTCAAAAAAACAAAAGCCAACTCTTGTTCCTCCCCCCATCTAAACCTAACCGACTTTTTAACAACTTCATTCAAGGGCGCAGCTATGGTGCTGAAATCTTTCACAAAACGCCTGTAAAAACTAGCTAACCCATGAAAACTCCTTACCTCACTTACCGATTTGGGTGTAGGCCAATCCCGGATGGCCTTAACTTTCTCCTCATCCATCTCGATGCCCTGTGCAGTTACAACGTAGCCAAGAAACACAATTTTCTCCATGCAAAAGGCACACTTTTTAAGATTAGCATACAATTTCTCACTACGCAACACACTAAGTACATTACGCAAATGATCAAGATGCTCAGTTAAGTTCTTGCTATATATCAAAATGTCATCAAAATACACAACCACAAACTTACCTATGAATGCACGCAACACATGATTCATTAAACGCATAAACGTACTAGGTGCATTTGTAAGTCCAAACGGCATTACTAACCATTCATACAAACCATGCTTAGTCTTAAATGCTGTTTTCCACTCATCACCTTCTTTCATCCTAATTTGATGGTACCCACTTTTCAAGTCAATTTTAGAGAAGATACAGGATCCATGTAACTCATCTAACATGTCATCAAGCCTAGGAATGGGATGTCTATACTTTACCGTTATGTTGTTGATGGCTCGGCAATCAACACACATCCTCCATGTTCCATCCTTCTTTGGCACAAGTAACAGGGGTACAGCACACGGGCTCATACTCTCACGAATGTAGCCCTTTTCCATCAGCTCATCAACTTGCCTTTGAAGCTCCTTCGTCTCCTCGGGATTGCTTCTATAAGCTGGTCGGTTAGGAATTGAAGCTCCGGGTACGAAATCAATCTGATGCTCTATCCCCCTCAATGGTGGTAATCCGCTAGGAGTATCGTCGGGGAACACATCATCAAATCCCTGCAACAAAGAAATAGCAACACTAGGCATAATATGATCAAGATCATTAGTATTAAAGTAAGCCTCTTTGTACACAAGTAAGATCATTGGCTTGTTAGTGAAAAATGCAGATCTGACCTCACCCTCTCTAGCATAAAAATTGGGTTGTTTCTTTAGTTTTTCCACACAATTCTCATCACACTTGCTGACTTTCTTCACTCCTCTTGTCTTACCTCCACTCTCGGCCAGATTTGGGTTTTTTTGAGTTCTGGTCGAATGGTTTGATTTGTTTGGAGTGTTGGCTGAATATTTGCTTGTGTTTGGATGGGTGGCCGAATGGGTTGTAGTGATTTGGGTTCTAGCCGAATCTGATGGTCTTCTCTCCCCTTGTTCCTCACCTTGATTTTCTCTCCCCATCGCCTCATGCTCACTTTTTAGCTTTATTTGATCATCATACACCTGTTTGGGTGTAAGAGGTACAAGAGTGATGGTTTTACCATCTTTTACAATGGTATACCTATTTTTAACCCCATCATGAATTGCCTTCCTATCATATTGCCATGGTCTCCCCAACAAGATGTGACTTGCTTGCATTGGTACCACGTCGCACAGAACTTCATCAACATATTTCCCAATCGAAAATGGAACCACAACCTGTTTAGTCACTTTCACTTCGCCACTATCATTCAGCCATTGCAATCTATATGGTTTAGCATGCTTAGCAGTACACAAATTCAGTTTACTAACAAGGGTGGCACTGCAAACATTAACACAGCTTCCACTATCTATAATTAAACCACACACCTTTCTTTGTACGTAACACAGCTCTGATACCAACTGATGCGAACCTCGTAATCACGTGGTCACGCAACCCACAATCAAGATTGAGATCTGATCCCGGAAAGCCGAAATAGGTCTGATATGAGTGCGACACAATGGAAACCTGCCCCAAGGCACCTACACTATTGGAATGAGTAGAATGACGCCACGAAGCCAGTTAATCTTCGATAAGTCAGATTCAGTTCGTTCAAGAACTGAAGAATGCAAGAATCACTCTCACACGTTAAAACTGAAAATTTCAGAAGTAATTATCATCAAAGCTGCCGAAATTTTGGCCTAACATGAGTTTAAATAGTTCTTGAAAAGTTAACCCTAATGGACCCTTTATGTGGACTTATATGAGGTCCACTCAAAACTGGCCCAAAACCCTAAAATAAAAAGCCCATAACTTAATCCAAACAAGCCTTGGATCCTAGCTTAAAACAAAGTATGAATTAAGCCCAAACAAGCCTTGGGCTGTAGCTAACAAAATAAAATAAAGCTCTTATCTCATGGCCCAAATAAGGTTGTATTGGACCCCTCTTGCACATGGATAAGATGTACTAGGATTTCCTCTTGATACTCCAATTCTGACTTGGTGGAAACCTTCAAAACCAATGCATTCAATGCGTCTTTCAATGTCTTTGTCTTGGACCGTGTCATCGGTCCATTTGGAACATGTAATGGGTCCTTGCTGGTGTTTCTGGGCTGGTCCGCATCATCCCCTCTCCCTTCGAAAGGATTCGACCTCGAATCAAAATCTGTGTCAAACAAAGTAAGATCAGCAACATTAAAGGTAGCACTAACACTATACTCACCTGGAAGGTCAATTTTGTATGCGTTGTCATTGATTCTCTCTAAAACCTGAAAAGGACCATCACCATGAGGCTGTAATTTTGATTTCCTTTGGTTAGGAAATCGTTCCTTACGCATGTGCACCCATACCCAATCACCGGGTTGGAAAACAACCAGTTTACGTCCCTTGTTTGCTTTAGAAGCGTAAAGTCTGTTCTTTTTCTCTATTTGTAGTCGAACTCCCTCATGGAGTTCTCTCACCATCTTTGCCTTCTTTTCACCATCTAAACTTACCCTTTCTTCACAAGGTAAAGGAATTAAGTCCATAGGAGTTAGTGGATTAAAACCATAAACAATTTCAAAAGGAGAAAAAGTAGTAGTTGAATGCACAGTTCTATTATAAGCAAACTCAACAAAAGGCAAACATTCTTCCCAACTTTTCAAATTCTTTTGAATTACAGCACGTAAAAGTTGGGATAATGTTCTATTCACTACCTCAGTTTGTCCATCTGTTTGAGGATGGCATGTTGTTGAAAATAATAGTTTAGTTCCCAACTTTCCCCATAAGGTCTTCCAAAAGTAACTAAGGAACTTAACATCACGATCCGACACTATACTTTTAGGAATGCCATGCAAACGTACAATCTCTCTAAAGAACAAGTCTGCGATATGAGATGCATCATCTGTTTTATGGCATGCAATGAAATGCGCCATTTTAGAAAACCTATCAACCACAACAAAGATAGAGTCTCTACCTTTCTTTGACCTAGGTAAACCTAAAACAAAGTCCATAGAGATATCTACCCAAGGTTCAGTAGGCACAGGTAGTGGTGTATATAGTCCATGCGGTTGTACTCTAGATTTTGCCTTTCTACAAGCAATGCACTGTTCACAAATTCGTTGCACATCTCTTTTCATCTTTGGCAATAGAAATGCTCATGCAATACATCCAAGGTTTTCGCAACCCCAAAATGACCCATTAAACCACCCCCATGTGCTTCACGAACAAGCAATTCACGCAAAGAACTAGCAGGAACACACAATCTATTCTCTTTGAACAAATAACCATCCATCAAATAAAACTTACCGAAAGCCGAATGTCCACATGCATTATAAATCTCAGCAAAGTCAGAGTCATTATCATACAATTCCTTCACATATTCAAAACCTAACAATTTAGTATTCATGGTGTGTAAAAGAACATACCTGCGCGAGAGTGCATCAGCTACGATGTTCTCTTTCCCTTGCTTATACTTGATTACGTAAGGGAAAGTTTCAATGAATTCAACCCATTTTGCATGCCTCCTATTCAACTTACCTTGTCCTTTCAGATGTTTCAAGGACTCATGATCCGAATGGATTACGAACTCTTTTGGCCACAAGTAATGCTGCCATGTCTCAAGTGCTCTTACCAATGCATAGAGTTCTTTGTCGTAAGTTGGATAGTGCAAGGTTGCTCCACTTAACTTCTCACTGAAATACGCAATAGGTCTCCGATCCTGCATCAAAACAGCACCTATTCCTATTCCAGACGCATCACATTCTATTTCAAATGCTTTCGTAAAGTCAGGTAAAGCCAAAACAGGTGCAGAACATAATTTGTCTTTCAAAAAAACAAAAGCCAACTCTTGTTCCTCCCCCCATCTAAACCTAACCGACTTTTTAACAACTTCATTCAAGGGCGCAGCTATGGTGCTGAAATCTTTCACAAAACGCCTGTAAAAACTAGCTAACCCATGAAAACTCCTTACCTCACTTACCGATTTGGGTGTAGGCCAATCCCGGATGGCCTTAACTTTCTCCTCATCCATCTCGATGCCCTGTGCAGTTACAACGTAGCCAAGAAACACAATTTTCTCCATGCAAAAGGCACACTTTTTAAGATTAGCATACAATTTCTCACTACGCAACACACTAAGTACATTACGCAAATGATCAAGATGCTCAGTTAAGTTCTTGCTATATATCAAAATGTCATCAAAATACACAACCACAAACTTACCTATGAATGCACGCAACACATGATTCATTAAACGCATAAACGTACTAGGTGCATTTGTAAGTCCAAACGGCATTACTAACCATTCATACAAACCATGCTTAGTCTTAAATGCTGTTTTCCACTCATCACCTTCTTTCATCCTAATTTGATGGTACCCACTTTTCAAGTCAATTTTAGAGAAGATACAGGATCCATGTAACTCATCTAACATGTCATCAAGCCTAGGAATGGGATGTCTATACTTTACCGTTATGTTGTTGATGGCTCGGCAATCAACACACATCCTCCATGTTCCATCCTTCTTTGGCACAAGTAACAGGGGTACAGCACACGGGCTCATACTCTCACGAATGTAGCCCTTTTCCATCAGCTCATCAACTTGCCTTTGAAGCTCCTTCGTCTCCTCGGGATTGCTTCTATAAGCTGGTCGGTTAGGAATTGAAGCTCCGGGTACGAAATCAATCTGATGCTCTATCCCCCTCAATGGTGGTAATCCGCTAGGAGTATCGTCGGGGAACACATCATCAAATCCCTGCAACAAAGAAATAGCAACACTAGGCATAATATGATCAAGATCATTAGTATTAAAGTAAGCCTCTTTGTACACAAGTAAGATCATTGGCTTGTTAGTGAAAAATGCAGATCTGACCTCACCCTCTCTAGCATAAAAATTGGGTTGTTTCTTTAGTTTTTCCACACAATTCTCATCACACTTGCTGACTTTCTTCACTCCTCTTGTCTTACCTCCACTCTCGGCCAGATTTGGGTTTTTTTGAGTTCTGGTCGAATGGTTTGATTTGTTTGGAGTGTTGGCTGAATATTTGCTTGTGTTTGGATGGGTGGCCGAATGGGTTGTAGTGATTTGGGTTCTAGCCGAATCTGATGGTCTTCTCTCCCCTTGTTCCTCACCTTGATTTTCTCTCCCCATCGCCTCATGCTCACTTTTTAGCTTTATTTGATCATCATACACCTGTTTGGGTGTAAGAGGTACAAGAGTGATGGTTTTACCATCTTTTACAATGGTATACCTATTTTTAACCCCATCATGAATTGCCTTCCTATCATATTGCCATGGTCTCCCCAACAAGATGTGACTTGCTTGCATTGGTACCACGTCGCACAGAACTTCATCAACATATTTCCCAATCGAAAATGGAACCACAACCTGTTTAGTCACTTTCACTTCGCCACTATCATTCAGCCATTGCAATCTATATGGTTTAGCATGCTTAGCAGTACACAAATTCAGTTTACTAACAAGGGTGGCACTGCAAACATTAACACAGCTTCCACTATCTATAATTAAACCACACACCTTTCTTTGTACGTAACACAGCTCTGATACCAACTGATGCGAACCTCGTAATCACGTGGTCACGCAACCCACAATCAAGATTGAGATCTGATCCCGGAAAGCCGAAATAGGTCTGATATGAGTGCGACACAATGGAAACCTGCCCCAAGGCACCTACACTATTGGAATGAGTAGAATGACGCCACGAAGCCAGTTAATCTTCGATAAGTCAGATTCAGTTCGTTCAAGAACTGAAGAATGCAAGAATCACTCTCACACGTTAAAACTGAAAATTTCAGAAGTAATTATCATCAAAGCTGCCGAAATTTTGGCCTAACATGAGTTTAAATAGTTCTTGAAAAGTTAACCCTAATGGACCCTTTATGTGGACTTATATGAGGTCCACTCAAAACTGGCCCAAAACCCTAAAATAAAAAGCCCATAACTTAATCCAAACAAGCCTTGGATCCTAGCTTAAAACAAAGTATGAATTAAGCCCAAACAAGCCTTGGGCTGTAGCTAACAAAATAAAATAAAGCTCTTATCTCATGGCCCAAATAAGGTTGTATTGGACCCCTCTTGCACATGGATAAGATGTACTAGGATTTCCTCTTGATACTCCAATTCTGACTTGGTGGAAACCTTCAAAACCAATGCATTCAATGCGTCTTTCAATGTCTTTGTCTTGGACCGTGTCATCGGTCCATTTGGAACATGTAATGGGTCCTTGCTGGTGTTTCTGGGCTGGTCCGCATCAACACTTCTATTGAATGATTTTAATGTGCATGTGTTGTTTGATCCGGGTGCCACCCACTCATTCATTGCTAAGAGAATTGTCACTAAATTGAGAAAGGAAGTAAAAATGGTAGAGAAGGGGTTTGTAATTGGAACTCCAATGGGAAACATGGTTGAAACAAATATTGTATATGTGGATGTGGGGGTTAGTTTATCCGGGTATGAAACAGAAGTAGATTTGATTCCCTTAGAGCTGCATGATTTTGACATAATACTAGGCGTGGATTGGTTGAGTAAATACAAAGCACTAATAGATTGTTATGCGAAAACTGTCACTTTCCAAACACCTAAGGGCGAGAAAATAACTTTTGAAGGAGAGAGACTTCCCAAACTAAATGCTTTAATATCGGTGGTAACAGCCCAAAAACTTTTAAGAAAGGGATGTATGGGTTACCTCGCATACATCTTAAACTCTAATGATGAAGGTCCACGATTGAAGGATATTCCTGTGGTGAAGGATTTCCCAGATGTGTTTCCAGAAGAACTACCAGGACTACCCCCGGAGCGAGAGGTAGAGGTGTCTATAGACACTTTTCCTAGAGTTCCACCTATAGCCCAACAACCGTATCGGATGGCTCCAGCAGAACTGAACGAGTTAAAGACTCAATTACAGGAATTATTAGACAAAGGGTTCATACGGCCTAGTAATTCTCCTTGGGGAGCACCGGTCCTATTTGTAAGAAAGAAAGATGGAACCCATAGGCTTTGTATTGACTATCGACAGTTGAACAAAATGACAATGAAAAACAAGTATCCGTTGCCTCGGATAGATGATTTGTTCGACCAATTAAAAGGAGCAAGGGCATTCTCGAAGATAGATCTGAGATCAGGGTACTATCAGATGAAGATTAAAGAAGCGGATGTAGCAAAGACCGCATTTAGAACTCGTTATGGACACTATGAATTTTTGGTATTACCGTTCGGGTTGACGAACGCCCCAGCCCTCTTCATGGATTTGATGAATCGGGTTTTCCAACCATACCTGGATAAGTTTGTGGTGGTATTCATTGATGATATACTGGTGTACTCAAATTCTTTCAAGGAGCACGAAGAACACTTGAGACAAACCTTACAAACCTTGAGAGATCACCAGCTATATGCAAAACTGAGTAAATGTGAATTTTGGCTGAAAAGAGTGATGTTTTTGGGACATGTCATTTCAGCCGAAGGTGTTTTTGTCGACCCTCAAAAAGTTGAAGCAGTCGTGAAATGGGAAAGACCGACTTCAGTCACTGAAATACGTAGTTTCCTGGGACTTGCAGGATACTATCGGAGATTTATCGAAGGTTTTTCCCTGATTGCAACCCCTTTGACCCAGCTAACTAGGAAGGATAAGAAATGGGTGTGGTCGGAAGAATGTGAGGCAAGCTTCCAAGAATTGAAGAGGAGGCTCACCACCGCTCCAGTCTTAACTCTCCCCTCAGGGACCGAGGGTTTTGTGGTATATAGTGATGCCTCGGGGAAGGGATTGTGGTGTGTTTTGATGCATCATGGGAAGGTGATCGCCTATGCATCAAGACAATTAAAGACTCATGAGGTGAACTACCCGGTGCACGACCTGGAGTTGGCAGCTGTAGTATTTTCCTTGAGGATATGGAGACACTATTTGTATGGGTCTCGAACCCAAATTTTTACTGATCATAAGAGCCTGAAGTATCTGATGTCGCAAAAGGAGTTGAACATGCGGCAAAGAAGGTGGATAGAGCTCATTAAGGATTATGATTGCACCATAGAATACCACCCGGGGAAAGCAAATGTGGTGGCAGATGCCCTCAGTCGAAAATATAAAGCCTCCTTGGGAAGCTTAACAGTGGGAAAGGAGCGGCAATTGGCAGAATTAAAAGAGTTGGGTGCAGATTTGGGAATTGATGCAAGAGGTGGGTTAGTAGCCCAATTATTGGTGCGACCAACGTATCGAGAACATATACTACATGCCCAATTCCATGACAAGGTGGGGTCCAAGATTAGGAAGAATGTGGAGGCCGGGGTAGAAATGAAATTCCGAGTAGCGGATGATGGATCCTTAATGATGGGACAACGGTTGTACGTGCCTGATGACGAAACAGTCAAACGAATGATTCTACAAGAAGCTCATGAGTCCAAATTCTCCGTACATCCTGGCAGCACTAAGATGTATCGAGACCTGAAACACCTTTATTGGTGGCCTAATATGAAAAGGGACATAGCTGAGTATGTGTCAAGGTGTGGGATATGTCAACAAGTCAAGGTTGAACACCAAAGGCCTGCGGGACCATTACAACCATTACAAATTCCAGAATGGAAGTGGGAGATGATCACCATGGATTTCGTGTCAGGATTTCCCAAAGGGAGAAAAGGAAATGATGCGATATGGGTCATTGTAGATCGGTTGATGAAATCTGCACTATTCTTACCCGTAAAGATGACCGACTCGGTGGACAAGCTTGCCAAGATCTACATAAATGAGGTGGTACGACTTCATGGGATTCCGGTGTCCATTGTATCGGATCGAGATCCCAGGTTCACCTCTCGACTTTGGCCGAGCATACAACATGCCTTGGGGACAAGGTTGGACATGAGCACTGCGTTTCACCCTCAAACGGATGGCCAATCGGAAAGAGTCATCCAAGTCTTGGAAGACCTATTACGGGCCTGTGTGCTAGAATTTGGAGGAAACTGGGAGGAACACATGGCATTGGTGGAGTTCACGTATAACAATAGTCATCAAGCCACAATAGGGATGGCCCCGTATGAAGCCTTGTATGGTAGGAGGTGCAGAACTCCTTTGCGTTGGGAGGAAATTGGGGACCGGAAGTTATATGGCGTAGAGTTGGTCCAAGTCACCACGGAGAAAGTGAGAACTATCAGGGATCGCATCAAAGCCGCGCAGGATAGACAGAAGAAGTATGCCGATGTGAGGAGAAGACCTCTCGAGTTCAGTGTGGGGGACCAGGTTCAGTGTGGGGGACCAAGTGTTCCTGAAGGTAGCCCCATGGAAGAACATGTTACGGTTTGGGTTGAAAGGGAAGTTAACTCCCCGTTTCATCGGACCCTTCAAAATCTTACAACGAGTTGGACCAGTAGCCTACAAGGTGGAATTGCCCCCACAGTTAGCCAGGGTCCATGATGTGTTCCATGTCTCCTTGTTAAGGAAGGCTGACGTAGACCCCGCCCGAGTTCTACCCCAGGTTCCAGTAGAAGTCAAGGAAGACTTAACACTGGAATTGAGACCCATAAGGATACTAGATCAAGAAGTGGAGTTACGGAGCAAAAAGATCCCCATCGTCAGAATCTTATGGCAAAATGCTCAAGTAGAAGAGGAAACTTGGGAGAGGGAGGCTGAGATGAGGAAAAAGTACCCCAATTTATTTGAACTACCAGGTATGGAGTGTAAAACTTTATAAATTTCGAGGACGAAATTCATATTTAGGAGGGGAGAATGTAAACACCCAAACGAAAAACACATATATATATATATATATATATATATATATATATATATATATTTAAAGAGAAAGAGAGAGAGAAATAAGGTGATGAATGCAGTTTTCGCTACCAATGCAGAAATCGGCACCGACGCAAATTTCGCTGCCGATGCAGAAATCGGCAGCGACGCAGTTTTCGCTGCCGATTCTGGATTGGGCAGCGACGCAGTTTTCGCTGCCGATTCTGGTTTTGGCAGCGACGCAGTTTTCGCTGCCGATGCAGAAATCGGCTGTAACGACCCAACCTTTTCAAGGCTAAAGCCGCTGGATTTTTTTTTTTTTTCATCATCTCGACTTATTCATCATTTCCTTTTTTTTTCTGTTCTATTCTCGTATTACCACGAGTTCATACATTATCATTCGTAATCCATTTCAATATTTAATTACTAGTTTTTACAAAAGGAATCGAATGACTAATTAAGTGATTTACATGTTCGTTCATGCAGAACTCATATCACCCATAATATACGAGTATATAATTCTTTTTCGAATGTGTGTGCCATGAAATGAATCTCCTGATGCCCCATATTGGTATGATGTCCCTGTTCCAACACAAGGTAATTTTAAGCATTATAGACCATTGAAGAAGTATAGTAAAACAAGATTAAAGTCACATTTCATTCATGGACCAAAAAGCATAATTCTTTAATTTCCCTTTACTTATGTCAACACAAACACCACCGTTAATAATCCGTCAATTAACGAGACAATTTCAATACTCAAACCCGATCATTCCTCTCGAATGTCGTTAGCCGAATTAATGTCTTTCTTTGGTTAAAGCATAACTAGTAGAATGCTTTCATATACTTAGTATATATGAAACGTAGTATACATGACCACATTAGTTCTTCTTAAAACTAACTCATAAACTCAAATCCGACAATCCTCTTTGGAGGCCATTAGTCGAAGTCAATCATTTCTTCATCTTGCTATCCACTAGGGTGCCATTAACCGTTTCTTCTTCTTCTTCTTTTTCTCTTCTTCTTCTTCTTCCTTTTCTTTTCTTTTTACATCACGGTCATCCCTTAGGATGCAATTAGCTGAAGCTAGTCATTTCTTCATCCTGATTATCCATTTAGAATGCTATTAGCCAAAGGTAGTAATTTCATTATCTCGATTATCCATTTAGGATGTCATCAGTCGTAATTAATCATTTGTTCACCTTGACTATCCACCTAGGATGTTATTAGTCGAAGCTAGTAATTCATACATCTCGGTTATCCATTTAGGATGCCATATACCAAAGCTAATCATTTATTCATTCTGGTAATTCATCTATGGTGCCATTACCATAGCAATTCATTTACTCATTCTGGTAATTCATCTATGGTGTCATTACCATAGTTAAATTTGTCATTTACCAAAGCTAATCATTTATTCATTTTGGTAATACATCTATGGTGCCATTACCATAGCTAATCATTTATTCAGCTCGATGATCCCTTTAGGATGCCATTTATCGAATGTAAATCATTTATTCGTTTTGGTAATTCATCTATGGTGTCATTACCATAGTTAGTCATTTATTAATCTCGATGATCCCTTCAGGATGCCATTTATCAAATGTACATTATTTATTCATTTTGGTAATTCATCTATGGTGTCATTACCATAGCTAATCATTCATTAATCTCGATGATCCCTTTAGGATGCCATTTATCGAATGTAAATCATTTATTCGTTTTGGTAATTCATCTATGGTGTCATTACCATAGTTAGTCATTTATTAATCTCGATGATCCCTTCAGGATGCCATTTATCAAATGTACATCATTTATTCATTGTGGTAATTCATCTATGGTGTCATTACCATAGCTAATAATTCATTAATCTCGATGATCCCTTTAGGATGCCATTTATCGAATGTAAATCATTTATTCGTTTTGGTAATTCATCTATGGTGTCATTACCATAGTTAGTCATTTATTAATCTCGATGATCCCTTCAGGATGCCATTTATCAAACGTACATCATTTATTCATTCTGGTAATTCATTTATGGTGTCATTACCATAGCTAATAATTCATTAATCTCGATGATCCCTTTAGGATGCCATTTATCGAATGTAAATCATTTATTCATTTTGGTAATTCATTTATGGTGTCATTACCATGGCTAATCATTTATTAATCTGATAATTCATCTATGATGTCATTACCATAGTTATCCATTTAGGATGCCACTTACCAAAACTAAGCATTTATTCATCCCAATCATACTTTGGATGCCCATAGTCAGAGCTAATCAATTGTTTACCCCTGACATCCCTTCGGATGTCATTAGCCAAAACTAATTAATCGTTTGTTCCGGTCATCCACTGGATGCCATTAGCCGAAGCCAATCAATCGTTTGTTCCGGTCATCCATTCGGATGCCATTAGCCGAAGCTAATCAGTCGTTTGTTCCGGTCATCCACTCGGATGCCATTAGCCGAAGCTAATCATTGTTTTATCAAACAATTCATGACAATTTGACATTCCTTGCAACATCAAAGTAAACCCTTGGGGATACTTGTACCACCGTTTCCTAGTAATTTATCATTCCGTAACACGATGATAGATCCCTTTGTAATGCAAAAACCAAACATCCCACAACAGTTTAGCATTCAATATAACACAACACAACAGTACCCTTTGTATCATTCATCCAACCATTCTTGACAGTTAACGTTCAATGCAACATCATAATAAATCCCCAGTAATACTCACACCACCATTCGTGGTAATTAACCATCAATACGATACAATGATAGGTCTTTCATAACACTCATACAATCAATAAATGATAGATCCTTGGTAACACATTCATCACGATTACATTCAATATAATAAAATAGTAGATCTCTCATAATACTCATACAATCATTCATCACCATTACATTCAATAAGAATACAAAAGTAGATCCTTTGTACGACACATACTACCATTCATTAGTAGCTCAAATTCATAACAGCCCCCAACATCACATTCGGTTTAGTATTCATCACAACTCAATAAGATGTTCACCTCAAAAGGGTCAGTTCAGAACTCTAACATTTTCACCATTGTTTCAACATTCATTAAGAACTTGTTCGACATTTCATAGTCATTTCGACAATCATCAAGAATTTAATCCAACTCTTCTTCGTCATTTCTTCTTACAACAAGGATTTAATAACATATCATCACAAGTTAACCATTTCAAAACATAAACATCAAAATGAGAAAAAGGTGGAAACCACCTACCTGCTCCACTTGTGGTCTGTCCTTGTCCTGGCAATGGTCCGATTCCGACCACAACACCTAAGACACCAAAGACCACAATCAATTCATTTATATCTTCGATTCACATTCATCCCACTTATTTCAAGAATTCATATGTTCACATTCAAGTGTTCCACATTTTACACCATCATACTATGAGTTTGTTACTAGAATTTAAGTCATTTCTGCCTTGTAGAAATCGACAGCGAGGCAGTTTCTGGCTGCCGATAACTGAATCGGCAGCGACGCAGTTTCAGGCTGCCGATATTGGAATCCTTTTTAATGCCTAAAAACATATATCCATTAAATCAACGAACTCAATGTCCCTTCATCCAAATTTCAAAACTTCCCTAACACATTTTACAACACAATTAATCTATAACAACACTAATAACAAGAGCACATTTTACCATTATATCTTACATAAACCCTACACCCACATAATTCTAATTTCATCAAAACATGTAATTAAATCAAGCTTCCTAAATGTTTTACTAAGACTAGCAATAGATTCAAATAGAAACAACTCATCCACCTTTGATTATTTCCTTGAACTCAACGGTCATAATATATATCATTGTGTTGTGTACAATATATCTCAAAATCAGAATCATCGAACGGTTGGATCTCCATAGATCTGAATAAAACCGAACTAACCTCAAAATGGACGAGCTACTGTTCAACATGAACCAAACCTTGCCGGAGAGTGCGTTTCCGATCTCCACCGTCCAGAATGTAGGTTACATCTAGATGCAGCACATATCCAAAAATAGGCACGATCCAACGGTGGAAGAGAGAGACATCGGCCGGCGACCAAAACTGCCCTGCAGGTATATTTCCTTTTGTTTTCCAGGACACTTCCGATGATGATGGCTTCTCAATGGATTATGTTCCTTCAAATCCCTCCGGTCCGTTTATATATGAGTGTGAGAAGAACCATATATCCAAATATCAACATGATCCAACGGTGGATGCAAGAGATATGGCCACCGAAGCATTATTGGTTCATCCAAATCCTGCACCTCTATGTAACCGAATTCTCTATTGTCCTCCCTTCATCCAAATTTCAAAACTTCCCTAACACATTTTACAACACAATTAATCTATAACAACACTAATAACAAGAGC
This sequence comes from Populus alba x Populus glandulosa, assembly GCA_033617975.1. Classification (NCBI taxonomy): domain Eukaryota; kingdom Viridiplantae; phylum Streptophyta; class Magnoliopsida; order Malpighiales; family Salicaceae; genus Populus; species Populus alba x Populus glandulosa. The sequence goes on along the minus strand of CM066155.1, from coordinate 7,951,497 downwards.
ACATTTTACCATTATATGTTACATAAACCCTATACCCACACCATTCTAATTTCATCAAAACATGTAATTAAATCAAGCTTCCTAAATGTTTTACTAAGACTAGCAATAGATTCAAATAGCAACAACTCATCCACCTTTGATTATTTCCTTGACCTCAACGGTCAGAATATATATCATTGTGTTGTGTACAATATATCTCAAAATCAGAATAATCCAACGGTTTGATCTCCACAGATTTGAATAAAACCGAACTAACCTGAAAATGGACGAGCTACTGTTCAACATGAACCAAACCTTGCCGGAGAGTGCGTTTCCGATCTCCACCGTCCAGAATGTAGGCCACACCTAGGTGCAGCACATATCCAAAAATAGGCACGATCCAACGGTGGAAAAGAGAGAAATCGGCCGGCGACCAAAACTTCCCTGCAGGTATATTTCCTTTTGTTTTCCAGGACACTTCCGATGATGATGGATGCTCAATGGATTATGTTCCTTCAAATCCCTCCGGTCAGTTTATAGAGGAGTGTGAGAAGAACAATATATCCAAAACGAAACATGATCCAACGGTGGATGCAAGAGATATGGCCACCGAAGCAGTATTGGTTCATCCAAATCCTGCACCTCTATGTAGCCGAATTCTCTATCGTCTCTCACCCCTTTTCGTTTTTATTTCTCTCTTTTCTTTTTTAATCTGGTGGCCTTTGCTGTTTTTAAAGGCACCATTGTTTTACCTTTATGTCCCTCATTTATGTATTTATATATTATTTGTTGTTTTTTTCATGGAAACCATCCGGTTTGTTTCTGCTTAAATCGTTAGTCTTTACCAAACTCTCATTGGGATGATATCTTTCACCAATGTAGGAAAACATATTAATAGACTTCATGCAAAATTCCATCCCAATCCGACGATTGGATTGAGAGCTCTGCTTTCTAATGTAAAATTGGTCAGTTTATGACTTTTCGTCAACTATCCAAATTTTCTTGTTCAATCTTCACATAAAATAATATCAATTATCCTTCTAAACCTTTAAGGTCATTTTATTATTTTGGAATATATTCATTTTGTCATTTCTCTCATTATTTTATTCATCAAAACACGTTACCAGTTTCTTTGTCTTTATGAATTCTAAAACAAAATTCATTTTATGGAGGTCATCCCCTCCATTATATGTCACTTTCAGTCTTACGTTTACATGGCAGGTTATACATCCGCATATTTAAATCATAAATTTTCTAGGGTTTCACATTCTTCCCTCCTTCAAGAAATTTCGTCCTCGAAATTTAGAATTTCTACTTATATTTGTTAATATTATTGGGTACTTTCAGGATCCATCATTCAAGCCTATTACGATTAACATGTAATTCTTGTCATTGTCATAGTTTTCCAATTTCATGTTGCACTCCTTACAGTTTAACAACTATGATTTATCTTAGCTATTTAGTGTTTCAATATAGGAATACTCATGGTTCCTATAATTTCATACTTAACTACTTGTTCATACCATCGTATTTTCACATCCTAATCGTATTTAGAGCCCACCAAGTAACACTCTGTAACCATAGTTACTCAACTTTTGTGCACGGACACTTGTAATATTAAGTATTAACTCCTTAATCAATGTTTATTTACGTCTCATCATTAATGCATATTAGATCCCTTCACTCCCTAAATTCATCTCTTTTCTAGTTTCCTTATTAACTATGTATTTCTACTACCACGTGTACATACATTGCACACTCGTGACCTCCTCAACGACTCTTATAGGTAGCTTGCCAATTTATTTATTTATTTATTATCGTGTATGACGGTAACTTAGTGTCTTACTGTTAACTCATAACATTTCACAACAGGTATTACATCCATGTTCATGTTTTTAACCATTTCTCCTTTATGTCTACAAAGATAACCACGCCTACGATCCTTAATTCATTCTTGATTTTTAGGTGGATTCTCGTAAGGCAACTGACACGACCAAAAGCTTGATGTCTTTTCCCAAGTGCAGGAGTGTCGAAGTAATAAATAACCCGGCAAGACCGGGGTCGAACCACAGAGAGGTTAATTGTATAAATTATAAATAACAACACAACAACAACAATAACAACAATAATAACAATAATAATACTCAGTACGTGGCGTTGTTATACCTGAGAATGATCTAAAAGATCGTGTCACAGGTTTCCAGCCTATATACTGAGTTTATGAAAAGATCAAAGATATATATTATATAATATAAACAGAATGTAAGTAATAATAATAATAATAACAATAATAAAAGCAGAAGATGAAGAAATTAATGAGAACTTTGAGATGAAAGATTAACGTAAGGATTAAACAATGATAAAGACAAATGTCAAGGTTAGAGGATCCACTAATGGTACTTCAAACAAGTATAATATAAACTCTTATTACTCAATTGGAAACCACACATAAAGGAGGTTCCAATCAGATTATAAATTGTTAACATGATTACATTAATTATCTTATTCGAATAAAGCTAATACTTGTAAATGTTGGCAGGCATTCATGATTATAACTTATGTTAACAACAAATCAAGTTCCTTTCATAGCTCAGGTGTCGGTTAAACCATACAGTATGGGCTATGAAAGTGCCAAGTATTTGTTGTACCAAATATTATACAACATAAATCTAGATCAACCATTTAACAAGCAAAGTATTAAAAGTGAACAAGATAACAAATATAAAACATGTTAGTATCCAACGTTAAGGTCCATGTAAGTTTATATTAAACTTATTCTTACACCATTAGTGTACCCTTTTCACCTTGACATAATTAACTTAGCTGAACATAATGAAAGAAAGAAACATAAATGAACAAGATAAGAACATAAATGAGAAAGAGGTTAACTAAGTAAAGGAAAGGAAATGAAGTGCATAAACTTGATATTAATAAAAGCAAGACATAAGCAATACAAAGAGAGAAAGCAATAGCATGATCTTGATCTGAACACCAAGATGCCTCAATACATGGTAAGTGCCTCCTTTTATAGGCCAAAATTTGGAACTATTGATTTGTTGACTAATTGATGAGTGGGTGGCCACATCTTGACTAGATAACAATCCTTATCTTCTTGTCTGGTCAAGACGTCATTGCTAACATCATAATTTGCCCAGAATCCTCAGGAATGTTCTAGGAAATTGTCTCAGCTTTCCAACAAAAAAAAGATGAGGTCATTTGGACTTCTAGAACTCAAGATATGGGCTGAACACTAAATAGTGTTTGGGCTGCAGGACAGCTTCGGACTTCTTCGTTGTTCCTTCAATTTGGACTTCAAAACGACCTTTTCAAATCTTGGGCTCCTCATGAAAGTTGTAGGCCTTTGTCTTACCTTTCCATCCATATAAAGTGGACCTAAATCCGAAATCTAGAGCTCCAGATATGATCCAATTACTGAGCAATGTTCCGGTTTGGACTGCACCGACATCTCTTTTCTAAGTTTGGCCATCTCTTTGTCCTTTCACTTTCAATGCTTAAACTCATCAATCAATCCTTTTATTTATGTGATAGTCCTGCATTTAAAATGAGCATTTACCATAAATTAAGGTATCTTATAATATCAAACTTGTTATTATAAAACATGCTTTAGTTAAGGAGTTATTGATACTTCAAGTGCAAAATGATGATATAAAACCTTGATAAACATGCACTTTTAAGTACTAATCACACCCCCCAACCAGCTTATTACTAGTCCCTAGTAATCTAAAGCGTTAAAATAGAGAAACAATTTGCAAGTTCCACAAAGCAAGGCATTTATCATTCAACTTCCATTAATCTATCCAGATAAACAAACTCTCATTAAATTTATATTCCTGCTTCATACTTCGTAAACAAGATATTAATAAACCTTCTTTTTGTGTGCTCAATGAAAACATAGATGATGGGGCTTTTGTTGGAAGAAAACAATATTATGTTCAAATGTTTAAGGTGAACTTCCTTGGGTTGGGATTATTATTTTTTTTTTTTTTTTTTTTTTTTTTTTATATATACACATACAACTTAAAACACAATGTATCTTTAACCCATGTAACGAGTTTTAGGCTAATGACTCCCAGACCAGTTGATCTTAGGGCATTAGGTGTTGAGACACCCCTACGACCTTAACAACTCGGGTTGCAGATACTGATACGTAGATAGTGCAATGTTTGATTCCCTTAAGCTTTTCTCCTTAACCCATGTAACAAGCTTTGGGCCAATAGCTCCCAAGTCAGTTGACTTTAGGGTATTAGGTGTTAAAACACCCCTTCGGGCTTAATTGCTTAGGTTAGGGAGGCTACGAAACCAAACTTATCCACGTTTTATTATCATCAATACTATCTTTTTTCTTTTTCTTTTTTTCTTTTTTTTTTTTTTTTTTTTGCAAATTATATACTATCCTTTTCCCTTAGTTGTTACCTTCAACAAAAGAACATAATTAATGTAATAATCCAATGTGCAACCCACAATCATATGTTAAAGTGTGTGTGTGAAAATGAAGGTTTAATAATACTTGTTAAATGAGTATAGGAGCAGAATCAAGTGATAACAATGTGAGAGTTTGTAAACCTGAATATTTCAAGAAGTATTATGATAGACCTTGGTAATGAAACTTACTAAGATGCGTCTCTAGAGTCAATAAAATTGATTCCATACTCTGCCATCCTAATAACAATTTTGTCAAATGGTTTTAATAATAGCAAAAACAGTTAGCAAGTTAGTATTTTTTTTTTTTTTTTAAACTACTACCCTCTCCCCCCAACCAAAACGAGACATTGTCCTCAATGTTCGAAGGTAGAAAGATAGAGTATAGAAGACATCACCTGAAACATCGAACAATGACAAACCTGAAACACACTTAAACAAACATAAGAAGTAACAAAAAAAATAATATGCTATTAATAAAACCAAAAGACACAAGGTTTCACAGATGAAGGCTCAAATCTAATCTAAGCTTTTTACGGCTGTCCTTAGTTGACCAATCTAGGCGACTCATGCAGGGATCAATGACAGGGATGAAAGATTGTAGTTGGTCAATCAATTGTTCAGCAGTAGCAGCAGAGATTATGATTTGTCGTGCCGAAGATGTTAGAAATTCCTGTTCCACAGCTTGATCAAGGAAAGACAGCAACTTATCATAAAAACCATTAACATTTAACAAACCTATGGGTTTATGGTGAATGTGCAGTTGGGCCCAAGATGAAATATGAAAGATCTCTTCCAATGTGCCCAGACCACCTGGTAAGGCAATGAAGGCATCAGCATGGCTAAACATGGTATTCAGTCGGTCAGACATTGTTGGGACCTGTAGTTCCTCTCCAATTGTTTTTCCAATGATGTCCCCAGTTGCTAAAGCTTTGGGGACAACCCCCAAAACTTGACTGCCTCCTAAAAATGCAGCCATTGACACACCTCCCATTAACCCAAGGCTACCTCCCCCATACACTAAATGAATCTTTCTCTCAGCTAGTACCCGACCAAGATGATTCGTTGATTCTAAAAACTCTTTTTCTTTCCCAGAACTGGATCCACCGAAAACACAAATATTTCTTATCTGATGACTTGAGGAACCTGCCATTTCTACACACTTCTATATTTGATGAATATATGGGATGAGTAGAAATGAAAGGAAGGAAGAGAAGAATTTATAGATGAAAAAGTGAAAATGCAATCATACCACCTATATGTAGGTCAGCTGTAGTCTTACAAACTCTCTCTCTCTCTCTCTCTCTCTCTTTATTAATTATTTATTTTGAAAAAGCATGTATGTACAGGTAGTTGTGATTGTGGCTCACATCTTCCCTTGGTTTTACGTCCAAGAACGGCTTAAACGCCCTCTATGGGTCGGGGATAGGCTTCCCATCCAGTTTTCTTAAAAACTGGCAAACAGGGTCTTTTTTAGTCAGATTCCCAAGACTAAGACGATCATGTTCTTTATGGAATTGTGGCCATAAATCATGAATTACACGATGCACATCTCCACTAGGATGCGTCTCAAGGGTCAACAAAAGATTATCTAAAGACCCCTTACTCAGGCCATCCTTAATGAATTGTATCTTATCTTCACGGTTTACAGATACCATTCCTAAAGAACGACATGTCGCATTACAAGTCCATCTGGCACATCTGTGACAGACTTTTAGTCGTTTTGCACGACGTTTCTTTGCAAAAGTGCTTTTACCTGTTCCAGGCATGTGTGAAATGAAAGAATTGGAGGACTCACCTGATAAGCGGACCTTTGCTTCAATTAGCCAGCGAATATCTTCAGGAATTTCATGATTCATTAATAACCTCAATCTTGCACACCTAGCACGGTAAATTTTATTAATCGCATTTGGAGGCAAAGCGGGAAAATACCTTTTCAACTTTTCAAGAGTGGTGTCCATTTTCAAAAGAGAATTAGAGAAGAGATTCAAAGAAGGGAGAAAGAGCTAAGAATTGTACAAATATATACAGATATCAGTTATTTGGGAAACTGAAAGAACCGACTTAAGTCACGGAGTACCGTTATCCGCCATTTGACCGGGGTGAAAGAGAGACTAGCAAAACAATAGATACAACAAAACACAAAACAATGTGAGAAAAAGAATCAATCTTTATATACAGGATCACTCAATTCAATAGAGTCATTGTCAACCGAAAAATTGTCAAAATAAACTTTCAAACGATGCCCATTTACCTTGAAAACATTGCCATTCTTTGGATTCTCAATATCACAGGCCCCATATGGATACACATGTTTCACAATAAAAGGACCGCTCCATCTTGATCTTAGTTTTCCAGGAAATAAATGGAGTCGAGAATTATAAAGCAAGACTTTTTGACCAACATTGAATGTTTTTCTCAGTATTTTCTTGTCATGAAACTCTTTAATTCTTGCTTTATGAATTTTCGAATTGTCATATGCATCATTTCTTATTTCCTCAAGCTCATTTATTTGCAATTTTCGCAGCTGACTAGCATCATCAAGGCTTGAATTGAAAGCTTTAATAGCCCAATAAGCTTTATGTTCAATTTCCACAGGCAAGTGACAAGGTTTTCCATAGACTAGTCTATAAGGTGACATACCTAATGATGTTTTATAAGCAGTTCGATAAGCCCAAAGTGCATCATTAAGTCTTAAAGACCAGTCTTTCCTATTAGGGTTCACTGTTTTCTCTAAGATCTGTTTGATCTCCCTATTAGCAAGCTCTACTTGTCCACTTGTCTGAGGGTGATAAGGGGTGGCAACTTTATGTGTGATTCCATATTTCTTCATTAAAGACTCAAATGGCTTGTTGCAAAAGTGTGTTCCACCGTCACTTATCATGGCTCGAGGGATTCCAAATCGACTTAAAATGTTTTCTTTCAAAAACTTTATCACTGTTTTGTGATCATTGGTTCGACTTGGAATTGCCTCTATCCATTTTGAAACATAATCTACTGCGACCAATATGTACAAGAAACCAAATGATGGAGGAAATGGACCCATGAAATCTATACCCCAACAGTCAAAGATCTCAATGACAAGAATAGGATTTAAAGGCATCATGTGACGTTTCGAAATAGATCCCAACTTTTGACAATTTTCACAAATCTTACAGAATGCATGTGAGTCTTTGAACATGGTGGGCCAGTAAAATCCACTTTGTAAGATTTTTGCAGCTGTCTTTCTTGATGAGAAATGACCCCCACATGCCTCAGAATGACAAAATTTAATGACACTACTTACCTCATTGTCAGGAATGCATCTTCGAAATATTTGATCAGGACAATATTTGAATAAATAAGGGTCATCCCAATAAAAGTTCTTCACTTCGTTCAAGAACTTTCTTTTGTCTTGGGTACTCCAATGAGCTGGCAATTGTCCTGAAACAAGAAAATTAACAATATTAGCAAACCAAGGCATCGTAGAGACAGAAAATAAAGATTCATCAGGAAAGTAGTCATCGATTGGTGTAATGTCAGATCTCGAATCGGTTGTCAATCTTGACAAATGATCCGCGACAACATTTTCGGTGCCTTTCTTGTCTTTGATTGTGATATCAAATTCTTGAAGTAACAAAATCCACCGCACCAATCTAGCCTTAGAATCTTTCTTAGAGAGAAGATATTTCAATGTTGCATGATCACTAAAAACAACAACAGGTGAGCCAACAAGATAAGATCTGAACTTGTCACATGCAAATACTACTGCAAGTAATTCTTTTTCAGTGGTGGTGTAATTCATTTGAGCACTAGTTAAAGTTTTACTTGCATAGTAAATCACATAAGGTTTCTTATCTTTCCTTTGTCCCAAGACAGCACCCACGGCATAATCACTAGCGTCACACATTATTTCAAAAGGTAATGACCAATCAGGAGGTTGAATGACAGGAGCAGAAGTAAGCAAGTTTTTAAGTTTAACAAAGGCTTCCTCACAATGTTCAGTCCATTCAAAAATATTATCCTTTGTTAAAAGGTTACTCAAGGGCTTAGATATTACACTAAAATCTTTGATGAACCTTCTGTAAAAACCAGCATGTCCTAAGAATGATCTAACATCTTTAACAGATTTTGGTGTTGGTAAGTTGGCAATTAACTCGATTTTAGATTTATCAACCTCAATTCCTTTCGATGAAACAATGTGACCAAGTACAATGCCGTTTGTTACCATAAAGTGACATTTTTCCCAATTCAGTACAAGATTCTTCTCTTCACACCTGCTCAAAACCTTTTCTAAATTAGTCAAACAATCATCAAATGAATCACCAAAAACAGAAAAATCATCCATAAAAATCTCAAGAAAACGTTCAACCATATCACTGAATATGCTAAGCATGCATCTTTGAAACGTGGCTGGTGCATTACATAATCCAAAAGGCATCCTTCGATATGCAAAAGTACCAAATGGACATGTGAAAGTAGTCTTCTCTTGATCTTCCAATGCAATTTCAATTTGATTGTAACCTGAATAACCATCTAGGAAACAATAAAATTCATGACCTGCAACTCTTTCTAGGATTTGGTCCATGAAAGGTAAAGGGAAATGATCTTTTCTAGTCATTGAATTAAGTTTCCTATAGTCAATGCACATGCGCCAACCCGTAACAGTCCTAGTTGGAATTAACTCATTTTTCTCATTTGTTATCACAGTGACTCCAGACTTTTTGGGTACAACTTGGGTAGGACTTACCCATTTGCTGTCAGAAATAGGATAAATGATTCCATTATCTAGAAGCTTAATGACTTCATTTTTCACTACTTCTTTCATATTAGGATTAAGCCTTCGTTGCATTTCTCTAGAGGGTTTAGCATTTTCCTCCAAATAAATCCTGTGTGTGCAAATCAAAGGGCTAATTCCTTTTATGTCAGCTATGGTCCATCCTAATGCATTTTTGTGCATTTTTTGAGTCTGTAATAACTTACCTTCTTGATGCGCATTAAGTTTGGAAGAGATTATTACCGGAAAAGTTTCATTTTCTCCCAAAAATGAGTATTTGAGATTAAATGGTAATGGCTTCAATTCAGGTTTTGGTGGTTGAACACTTGAAGGTATGGGCTCAATTGATCGTGGTGGCAATTCTTCAATTTGTGGTCTCCAATTGCATGCCTTTGATTCCTGAAAGTAGACCATTTGCAAATCATCAGATTCATCAATCTTAGTTTCACTAGAAGTGGTTTGAAATTGATCATGAACTAATTTTTCAATAAAGTCCACTTCCTGTAAATCATTATCATCTCCAGGTTGCTTGTAAATGTTGAAAATATTCATCTCCAATGTCATGTTTCCAAATGATAGCTTCATCAGTCCATTCCTACAATTAATCAATGCATTAGAAGTGGCAAGAAATGGACGTCCTAAAATGACAGGAATTGAATTACATGCTTCAACAGGTTGCGTGTCCAAGACAACAAAATCCACAGGATAAATGAATTTATCAACTTGTACCAACACATCTTCAATTATTCCTCTAGGCACTTTTACAGATCTATCGGCGAGTAAAAGAGTTACAGAGGTTGGTTTTAACTCACCTAGATTGAGACTCTGAAAAACTGAATATGGAAGTAAATTCACACTAGCTCCAAGATCAAGTAAGGCTCTTTCAATTTTATGTTCTCCAATAAAGCAAGAAATTGTAGGACAACCAGGGTCTTTATATTTCAAAGCATTATTGTTCTGAAGAATGGCACTTACTTGTTCGGCTAAAAATGCTTTCTTTTTCACATTCAATTTTCTCTTCACAGTGCATAGATCTTTCAAAAATTTAGCATAGGAAGGAACCTGTTTAATAGCATCCAACAAAGGTATATTGATCCTTACCTGTTTGAAAATTTCAAAGATTTCAGAGTTGTGACTAACTTTCCTTTGTTTGATCATGGCATGAGGAAACGGAAGTGCTGGCGGGGAATCAGCCTTTTCTTTGCAATGTTCAGGTTCAACCCCTTCCTTACCCTCAGAGATAGACTCATCATCTTTCTCACAAGGTTCAAGAATAGGTTTTTCAATAACCTTACCACTACGAAGAGTGATGACTGATTTGACTTGATCCATGTGTTGGCTTCCAGAACTACTTGCATTTGCATTGTATTGCCCCTTTGGATTTTGTTGTGGTTGAGAAGGAAACTTACCTTTCTCTTGGAAACTGAGAGCAGATGTTAATTTTGCAAGAGCATCTTTAAAATCGGTCATGCTTTGAGCAAGTTGAGTGTTGATTGTCTCCTGCTTTTCAATGAATGCATGCAATGTTTCCTCAAAATTTCTTCTAGGAGGTGGAGCATAAGGAGGTGCATATCCATGAGAATTTTGGAAATTATGGTGTGCTTGAAACGGTGGATGTGAAGTTTGTGCATTGTTGCTATCACTCTTCCAACTGAAATTTGGGTGATTTCTCCAACCAGGGTTATACGTTTGTAAGTATGGGTTATGGTTGGGCCTTTGGAAACTGTTTAGAGCATGGGCTTGTTCATGGAGGCATTCCTTAAAAGAAGGTAAAGTTGGACAATCATTGGTTGCATGCTCATTTGTTTCACAGATTTGACACACAATGTCTTGAATCGATTTTAATTGACCACTCTTTTTCAATTCTAGTGCCTCGACTTTTCTAGCTAAAGATGCAAACTTGGCTTGGAGATCATGATCTTCCCTAAGGTTGTGCATACCTCCACTAGATGTATGAGGTTGAGTTTTACCTGGTGCCTCATAAGTACCTGTGGTGTCCCAATTTTGAGCATTTTCGGCTAGCAAGTCTAGGTACTCCATTGCTTCATTAGGGTCTTTATCTTCAAAGGTTCCATTGCACATCAATTCAATCATTTGCCTATCTCTAGGTGTTAAACCTTCATAAAAATGTGAAACCAATCTCCATGTTTCAAAACCATGATGTGGGCAAGTATTAAGCAAATCTCGATACCTATCCCAACATTGGTAAAATGTTTCTCCTGGCTTTTGAGTGAAAGTGATGATTTGTCTTTTGAAAGAGTTTGTTCTATGAGATGGAAAAAACTTCTTTAAAAATTGTTGTTGCATATCATCCCAAGCACGAATGGATCCTGGTCTCAAATTTTGTAGCCATGTTTTAGCTTTATCTTTTAATGAAAAAGGAAAAAGCTTTAATCGAATGGTGTTCATGCTACAATTTGAGTCATTATAGGTATTACAGACCTCCTCAAATTCCCTTAAATGCAAGTATGGATTTTCTAAGTCTAAGCCATGAAAAGATGGTAAAAGTTGAATAATGCCTGGCTTAAAATTAAAATGAGATGCATCAGGAGGGAAAACTATGCATGAGGGTGCACTTGTTCTTGTGGGATTCATGTGGTCTCTAAGTGTTCTCATACGGTTATTCTCATTATTCTCATTATGAAGTGATTGATTATCTTCTTCGGCCATATTTTCTGAAAATGATGAGGATACCCTACAAAGTCTACCACTTAATGTACGTGACCAAACTCTCATGCACGTGTAAGAAGAGAATTAAAAGCAAGAAAAGAAAATAGAAGAAAAAGAAACAAAACAAAACAAAGGAAACAAAAATAGATAAAATGAAAAGTGAAAAGAGAAAATAAATTAAATATTATAATTTATACAAGAATTTACCTCCCCGGCAACGGCGCCAAAAACTTGACACGACCAAAAGCTTGATGTCTTTTCCCAAGTGCAGGAGTGTCGAAGTAATAAATAACCCGGCAAGACCGGGGTCGAACCACAGAGAGGTTAATTGTATAAATTATAAATAACAACACAACAACAACAATAACAACAATAATAACAATAATAATACTCAGTACGTGGCGTTGTTATACCTGAGAATGATCTAAAAGATCGTGTCACAGGTTTCCAGCCTATATACTGAGTTTATGAAAAGATCAAAGATATATATTATATAATATAAACAGAATGTAAGTAATAATAATAATAATAACAATAATAAAAGCAGAAGATGAAGAAATTAATGAGAACTTTGAGATGAAAGATTAACGTAAGGATTAAACAATGATAAAGACAAATGTCAAGGTTAGAGGATCCACTAATGGTACTTCAAACAAGTATAATATAAACTCTTATTACTCAATTGGAAACCACACATAAAGGAGGTTCCAATCAGATTATAAATTGTTAACATGATTACATTAATTATCTTATTCGAATAAAGCTAATACTTGTAAATGTTGGCAGGCATTCATGATTATAACTTATGTTAACAACAAATCAAGTTCCTTTCATAGCTTAGGTGTCGGTTAAACCATACAGTATGGGCTATGAAAGTGCCAAGTATTTGTTATACCAAATATTATACAACATAAATCTAGATCAACCATTTAACAAGCAAAGTATTAAAAGTGAACAAGATAACAAATATAAAACATGTTAGTATCCAACGTTAAGGTCCATGTAAGTTTATATTATACTTATTCTTACACCATTAGTGTACCCTTTTCACCTTGACATAATTAACTTAGCTGAACATAATGAAAGAAAGAAACATAAATGAACAAGATAAGAACATAAATGAGAAAGAGGTTAACTAAGTAAAGGAAAGGAAATGAAGTGCATAAACTTGATATTAATAAAAGCAAGACATAAGCAATACAAAGAGAGAAAGCAATAGCATGATCTTGATCTGAACACCAAGATGCCTCAATACATGGTAAGTGCCTCCTTTTATAGGCCAAAATTTGGAACTATTGATTTGTTGACTAATTGATGAGTGGGTGGCCACATCTTGACTAGATAACAATCCTTATCTTCTTGTCTGGTCAAGACGTCATTGCTAACATCATAATTTGCCCAGAATCCTCAGGAATGTTCTAGGAAATTGTCTCAGCTTTCCAACAAAAAAAAGATGAGGTCATTTGGACTTCTAGAACTCAAGATATGGGCTGAACACTAAATAGTGTTTGGGCTGCAGGACAGCTTCGGACTTCTTCGTTGTTCCTTCAATTTGGACTTCAAAACGACCTTTTCAAATCTTGGGCTCCTCATGAAAGTTGTAGGCCTTTGTCTTACCTTTCCATCCATATAAAGTGGACCTAAATCCGAAATCTAGAGCTCCAGATATGATCCAATTACTGAGCAATGTTCCGGTTTGGACTGCACCGACATCTCTTTTCTAAGTTTGGCCATCTCTTTGTCCTTTCACTTTCAATGCTTAAACTCATCAATCAATCCTTTTATTTATGTGATAGTCCTGCATTTAAAATGAGCATTTACCATAAATTAAGGTATCTTATAATATCAAACTTGTTATTATAAAACATGCTTTAGTTAAGGAGTTATTGATACTTCAAGTGCAAAATGATGATATAAAACCTTGATAAATATGCACTTTTAAGTACTAATCAGCAACTTAATAATGCTTTTTATAACCAATTTCCAAGTCTTTACCTCATATCTACAACGCCAGAAAATAAACTTGTATTGTCCATTTTGTTATGTACCAAACTAGTATTCCTTTACACTTCAAGATAAAGTGTTATCAATTAGAGCAAGGGCCTAATATGCAAGGTCTCACTGCCATCTTAACATAATTATTTATTAAGGCATTAATCACAAAACAGTCCTGCCTCTATCCATACGCAATGTCAGAAGTTTGAATCGATAGCATTTACATCAACACTTGATTATGCCTAATCAATCATATATTCACTCTAATATTAATTCATATATGGTTTCATCCCATCCATTCATATTTCATCAAGACAACACACACCTTTGTTACATTATCATTTTATTAATATTTCAAATTTATTTTGTTCATGAACCCTTTACTTCTATCTAACATATTATCAAACAATGGTTACACATTTATTATTTGCTACCGATACCACAATCACGAAGTAAAAGCTCATTTCCTAAGTTACCTACTTCTTGACAACCCAATATCACTTCCTTAATTATCACACTTGTGGTAACTAGGTATATATATAAATATATACATGCCTAGTTCATTCTATATCAAGATACACGATTCATTATACTTTCCATGCTTAATAAGTCTACTGAATCACAACCGCGCTCTGATACCAACTGTAACGACCCAACCTTTTCAAGGCTAAAGCCGCTGGATTTTTTTTTTTTTTCATCATCTCGACTTATTCATCATTTCCATTTTTTTTCTGTTCTATTCTCGTATTACCACGAGTTCATACATTATCATTCGTAATCCATTTCAATATTTAATTACTAGTTTTTACAAAAGGAATCGAATGACTAATTAAGTGATTTACATGTTCGTTCATGCAGAACTCATATCACCCATAATATACGAGTATATAATTCTTTTTCGAATGTGTGTGCCACGAAATGAATCTCCTGATGCCCCATATTGGTATGATGTCCCTGTTCCAACACAAGGTAATTTTAAGCATTATAGACCATTGAAGAAGTATAGTAAAACAAGATTAAAGTCACATTTCATTCATGGACCAAAAAGCATAATTCTTTAATTTCCCTTTACTTATGTCAACACAAACACCACCGTTAATAATCCGTCAATTAACGAGACAATTTCAATACTCAAACCCGATCATTCCTCTCGAATGTCGTTAGCCGAATTAATGTCTTTCTTTGGTTAAAGCATAACTAGTAGAATGCTTTCATATACTTAGTATATATGAAACGTAGTATACATGACCACATTAGTTCTTCTTAAAACTAACTCATAAACTCAAATCCGACAATCCTCTTTGGAGGCCATTAGTCGAAGTCAATCATTTCTTCATCTTGCTATCCACTAGGGTGCCATTGACCGTTTCTTCTTCTTCTTCTTTTTCTCTTCTTCTTCTTCTTCCTTTTCTTTTCTTTTTACATCACGGTCATCCCTTAGGATGCAATTAGCTGAAGCTAGTCATTTCTTCATCCTGATTATCCATTTAGAATGCTATTAGCCAAAGGTAGTAATTTCATTATCTCGATTATCCATTTAGGATATCATCAGTCGTAATTAATCATTTGTTCACCTTGACTATCCACCTAGGATGTTATTAGTCGAAGCTAGTAATTCATACATCTCGGTTATCCATTTAGGATGCCATATACCAAAGCTAATCATTTATTCATTCTGGTAATTCATCTATGGTGCCATTACCATATCAATTCATTTACTCATTCTGGTAATTCATCTATGGTGTCATTACCATAGTTAAATTTGTCATTTACCAAAGCTAATCATTTATTCATTTTGGTAATACATCTATGGTGCCATTACCATAGCTAATCATTTATTCAGCTCGATGATCCCTTTAGGATGCCATTTATCGAATGTAAATCATTTATTCGTTTTGGTAATTCATCTATGGTGTCATTACCATAGTTAGTCATTTATTAATCTCGATGATCCCTTCAGGATGCCATTTATCAAATGTACATCATTTATTCATTTTGGTAATTCATCTATGGTGTCATTACCATAGCTAATCATTTATTCAGCTCGATGATCCCTTTAGGATGCCATTTATCGAATGTAAATCATTTATTCGTTTTGGTAATTCATCTATGGTGTCATTACCATAGTTAGTCATTTATTAATCTCGATGATCCCTTCAGGATGCCATTTATCAAATGTACATCATTTATTCATTTTGGTAATTCATCTATGGTGTCATTACCATAGCTAATCATTCATTAATCTCGATGATCCCTTTAGGATGCCATTTATCGAATGTAAATCATTTATTCGTTTTGGTAATTCATCTATGGTGTCATTACCATAGTTAGTCATTTATTAATCTCGATGATCCCTTCAGGATGCCATTTATCAAATGTACATCATTTATTCATTGTGGTAATTCATCTATGGTGTCATTACCATAGCTAATAATTCATTAATCTCGATGATCCCTTTAGGATGCCATTTATCGAATGTAAATCATTTATTCATTTTGGTAATTCATCTATGGTGTCATTACCATAGTTAGTCATTTATTAATCTCGATGATCCCTTCAGGATGCCATTTATCAAACGTACATCATTTATTCATTCTGGTAATTCATTTATGGTGTCATTACCATAGCTAATAATTCATTAATCTCGATGATCCCTTTAGGATGCCATTTATCGAATGTAAATCATTTATTCGTTTTGGTAATTCATCTATGGTGTCATTACCATAGTTAGTCATTTATTAATCTCGATGATCCCTTCAGGATGCCATTTATCAAATGTACATCATTTATTCATTGTGGTAATTCATCTATGGTGTCATTACCATAGCTAATAATTCATTAATCTCGATGATCCCTTTAGGATGCCATTTATCGAATGTAAATCATTTATTCGTTTTGGTAATTCATCTATGGTGTCATTACCATAGTTAGTCATTTATTAATCTCGATGATCCCTTCAGGATGCCATTTATCAAACGTACATCATTTATTCATTCTGGTAATTCATTTATGGTGTCATTACCATAGCTAATAATTCATTAATCTCGATGATCCCTTTAGGATGCCATTTATCGAATGTAAATCATTTATTCATTTTGGTAATTCATTTATGGTGTCATTACCATGGCTAATCATTTATTAATCTGATAATTCATCTATGATGTCATTACCATAGTTATCCATTTAGGATGCCACTTACCAAAACTAAGCATTTATTCATCCCAATCATACTTTGGATGCCCATAGTCAGAGCTAATCAATTGTTTACCCCTGACATCCCTTCGGATGTCATTAGCCAAAACTAATTAATCGTTTGTTCCGGTCATCCACTGGATGCCATTAGCCGAAGCCAATCAATCGTTTGTTCCGGCCATCCATTCGGATGCCATTAGCCGAAGCTAATCAATCGTTTGTTCCGGCCATCCACTCGGATGCCATTAGCCGAAGCTAATCAGTCGTTTGTTCCGGTCATCCACTCGGATGCCATTAGCCGAAGCTAATCATTGTTTTATCAAACAATTCATGACAATTTGACATTCCTTGCAACATCAAAGTAAACCCTTGGGGATACTTGTACCACCGTTTCCTAGTAATTTATCATTCCGTAACACGATGATAGATCCCTTTGTAATGCAAAAACCAAACATCCCACAACAGTTTAGCATTCAATATAACACAACACAACAGTACCCTTTGTATCATTCATCCAACCATTCTTGACAGTTAACGTTCAATGCAACATCATAATAAATCCCCAGTAATACTCACACCACCATTCGTGGTAATTAACCATCAATACGATACAATGATAGGTCTTTCATAACACTCATACAATCAATAAATGATAGATCCTTGGTAACACATTCATCACGATTACATTCAATATAATAAAATAGTAGATCTCTCATAATACTCATACAATCATTCATCACCATTACATTCAATAAGAATACAAAAGTAGATCCTTTGTACGACACATACTACCATTCATTAGTAGCTCAAATTCATAACAGCCCCCAACATCACATTCGGTTTAGTATTCATCACAACTCAATAAGATGTTCACCTCAAAAGGGTCAGTTCAGAACTCTAACATTTTCACCATTGTTTCAACATTCATTAAGAACTTGTTCGACATTTCATAGTCATTTCGACAATCATCAAGAATTTAATCCAACTCTTCTTCGTCATTTCTTCTTACAACAAGGATTTAATAACATATCATCACAAGTTAACCATTTCAAAACATAAATATCAAAATGAGAAAAAGGTGGAAACCACCTACCTGCTCCACTTGTGGTCTGTCCTTGTCCTGGCAATGGTCCGATTCCGACCACAACACCTAAGACACCAAAGACCACAATCAATTCATTTATATCTTCGATTCACATTCATCCCACTTATTTCAAGAATTCATATGTTCACATTCAAGTGTTCCACATTTTACACCATCATACTATGAGTTTGTTACTAGAATTTAAGTCATTTCTGCCTTGTAGAAATCGACAGCGAGGCAGTTTCTGGCTGCCGATAACTGAATCGGCAGCGACGCAGTTTCAGGCTGCCGATATTGGAATCCTTTTTAATGCCTAAAAACATATATCCATTAAATCAACGAACTCAATGTCCCTTCATCCAAATTTCAAAACTTCCCTAACACATTTTACAACACAATTAATCTATAACAACACTAATAACAAGAGCACATTTTACCATTATATCTTACATAAACCCTACACCCACATAATTCTAATTTCATCAAAACATGTAATTAAATCAAGCTTCCTAAATGTTTTACTAAGACTAGCAATAGATTCAAATAGAAACAACTCATCCACCTTTGATTATTTCCTTGAACTCAACGGTCATAATATATATCATTGTGTTGTGTACAATATATCTCAAAATCAGAATCATCGAACGGTTGGATCTCCATAGATCTGAATAAAACCGAACTAACCTCAAAATGGACGAGCTACTGTTCAACATGAACCAAACCTTGCCGGAGAGTGCGTTTCCGATCTCCACCGTCCAGAATGTAGGTTACATCTAGATGCAGCACATATCCAAAAATAGGCACGATCCAACGGTGGAAGAGAGAGACATCGGCCGGCGACCAAAACTGCCCTGCAGGTATATTTCCTTTTGTTTTCCAGGACACTTCCGATGATGATGGCTTCTCAATGGATTATGTTCCTTCAAATCCCTCCGGTCCGTTTATATATGAGTGTGAGAAGAACCATATATCCAAATATCAACATGATCCAACGGTGGATGCAAGAGATATGGCCACCGAAGCATTATTGGTTCATCCAAATCCTGCACCTCTATGTAACCGAATTCTCTATTGTCCTCCCTTCATCCAAATTTCAAAACTTCCCTAACACATTTTACAACACAATTAATCTATAACAACACTAATAACAAGAGCACATTTTACCATTATATCTTACATAAACCCTATACCCACACCATTCTAATTTCATCAAAACATGTAATTAAATCAAGCTTCCTAAATGTTTTACTAAGACTAGCAATAGATTCAAATAGCAACAACTCATCCACCTTTGATTATTTCCTTGACCTCAACGGTCATAATATATATCATTGTGTTGTGTACAATATATCTCAAAATCAGAATAATCCAACGGTTTGATCTCCACAGATTTGAATAAAACCGAACTAACCTGAAAATGGACGAGCTACTGTTCAACATGAACCAAACCTTGCCGGAGAGTGCGTTTCCGATCTCCACCGTCCAGAATGTAGGCCACACCTAGGTGCAGCACATATCCAAAAATAGGCACGATCCAACGGTGGAAAAGAGAGAAATCGGCCGGCGACCAAAACTTCCCTGCAGGTATATTTCCTTTTGTTTTCTAGGACACTTCCGATGATGATGGATGCTCAATGGATTATGTTCCTTCAAATCCCTCCGGTCAGTTTATAGAGGAGTGTGAGAAGAACAATATATCCAAAACGCAACATGATCCAACGGTGGATGCAAGAGATATGGCCACCGAAGCAGTATTGGTTCATCCAAATCCTGCACCTCTATGTAGCCGAATTCTCTATCGTCTCTCACCCCTTTTCGTTTTTCTTTCTCTCTTTTCTTTTTTAATCTGGTGGCCTTTGCTGTTTTTAAAGGCACCATTGTTTTACTAATTACCTTTATGTCCCTCATTTATGTATTTATATATTATTTGTTGTTTTTTTCATGGAAACCATCCGGTTTGTTTCTGCTTAAATCGTTAGTCTTTACCAAACTCTCATTGGGATGATATCTTTCACCAATGTAGGAAAACATATTAATAGACTTCATGCAAAATTCCATCCCAATCCGACGATTGGATTGAGAGCTCTGCTTTCTAATGTAAAATTGGTCAGTTTATGACTTTTCGTCAACTATCCAAATTTTCTTGTTCAATCTTCACATAAAATAATATCAATTATCCTTCTAAACCTTTAAGGTCATTTTATTATTTTGGAATATATTCATTTTGTCATTTCTCTCATTATTTTATTCATCAAAACACGTTACCAGTTTCTTTGTCTTTATGAATTCTAAAACAAAATTCATTTTATGGAGGTCATCCCCTCCATTATATGTCACTTTCAGTCTTACGTTTACATGGCAGGTTATACATCCGCATATTTAAATCATAAATTTTCTAGGGTTTCACATCGGCAGCGACGCAGTTTTCGCTGCCGATTCTGGATTGGGCAGCGACGCAGATTTCGTTGCCGATGTAGAAAATCGGCAGTGACACAGTTTTCGCTGCCGATGCAGAAATCGACAGCGACGCAGTTTTCGGCTGCCGATTTCTCAATCAACAGTGACGCACAGCTGGGAGGGGGGGTAAAACTGGTTTTAGATAAACCAAACAAGGATAAGGACACACCTAAACCAACCCCCAAACAACCCAATTCATTTGATGGGTAGTATAAATACAGAGAGGGGAGAGAGAATGACTCATCTTCTTCCCAAACCAGCAGCTGCATGTCATTCTTCCCTTCCCCTTTCACATCAAAAACGTGAATCAAACTAGTAGAGTGTCTTGTGAGCTTGTGAGGGAGAGATGAGACCTTGAGAGAGGAGTGGACAGCTGCATAGAGGAGAGGAAAAAGAGAGCTGGAAAGCGTGAGAGGAAGAAGAAGGAAGAGAACCAGCAGCTGAAGAGAAAAGAATAGTGTCAAACCTTCCTCAAACTTAGTTAAATTCAGAAGGTATGAGTCATGGAACTCCCTTTCCTCTCCCCCTTAAAAATAAAAAACGAAAATGAAGAAGAAAAACCCTAAGAAAAAATTGATCTAAGACCTAAGCCAACTATGGGGGAAACTGAAATTAACTGGGAGAACTAGCAAACAGAAGTGAAATAAAGTCAATTTCAGAACATCTAACAATTATGGTAGAAGCTGGCTTTAACTATGGGGTAGGCCAGCATGCATGTGTGTGTGTGTTCTGCTAGAATGAATGTGTTCTGCTGTGATGTTGGTGCTGAAATTAAATGTGTTTCTGTTGTGATGTTGCTACTGGAATTAATATGTTCTGTTGTGATGATTGTTGCTGCAATTAATGTGTTCTGCTGTGATGTTCTTGCTGGAATTTAATGTGTTCTGCTGTGATGTTAGTGCTGGAATTTAATGTGTTCTGCTGTGATGTTCTTGCTGGAATTTAATGTGTTCTGCTATGATGGAACCTCCTGCAGCGAATTGATATTCGCTGTCGATTTGGGTGTTGCGCAGCGAAATTCTGTTTCGCTGCCGCAACTGAATCTCCTGCAGCGAATTGATATTCGCTGCCGATTTGTGTGTTGCGCAGCGAAATTCTGTTTCGCTGCCGCAACTGAACCTCCTGCAGCGAATTGATATTCGTTGTCGATTTGTGTGTTGTGCAGCGAAATTCTGTTTCGCTGCCGCAACTGAACCTGCTGCAGCGAATTGATATTCGCTGGCGATTTGTGTGTTGCGCAGCGAAATTCTGTTTCGCTGCCGCAACTGAAGCTCCTGCAGCGAATTGATATTCGCTGCCGATTTGTGTGTTGTGATTAGTACTTAAAAGTGCATGTTTATCAAGGTTTTATATCATCATTTTGCACTTGAAGTATCAATAACTCCTTAACTAAAGCATGTTTTATAATAACAAGTTTGATACTATAAGATACCTTAATTTATGGTAAATGCTCATCTTATATGCAGGTCTATCACATAAATAAAAGAATTGATTGATGAGTTTAAGTATTGAAAGTGAAAGGACAAAGAGATGGCCAAACTTAGAAAAGAGATGTCGGTGCAGTCCAAACCGGAACATTGCTCAGTAATTGGATCATATCTGGAGCTCTAGATTTCGGATTTAGGTCCATTTTATATGGATGGAAAGGTAAAACAAAGGCCTACAACTTTCATGGGAGCCCAAGATTTGAAAAGGTCGTTTTGATCATTTTCAGGTATAACAACACCACGTACTGAGTATTATTATTGTTATTATTATTGTTATTATTGTTGTTATTGTTGTTGTTGTGTTGTTATTTATAATTTATACAATTAACCTCTCTGTGGTTCGACCCCGGTCTTGCCGGGTTATTTATTACTTCGACACTCCTGCACTTGGGAAAAGACATCAAGCTTTTGGTCGTGTCAAGTTTTTGGCGCCGTTGCCGGGGAGGTAAATTCTTGTATAAATTATAATATTTATTTTATCTTCTCTTTTCATTTTTCATTTTATTTAACTTTTGTTTCTTTTTCTTCTCTTGTATTTTCTTCCTTTTAATTCTCTTCTTACACGTGCATGAGAGTTTGGTCACGTACATTAAGTGGTAGACTTTGTAGGGTATCCTCATCATTTTCAGAAAATATGGCCGAAGAAGATAATCAATCACTTCATAATGAGAATAATGAGAATAACCGTATGAGAACACTTAGAGACCACATGAATCCCACAAGAACAAGTGCACCCTCATGCATAGTTTTCCCTCCTGATGCATCTCATTTTAATTTTAAGCCAAGCATTATTCAACTTTTACCATCTTTTCATGGCTTAGACTTAGAAAATCCATACTTGCATTTAAGGGAATTTGAGGAGGTTTGTAATACCTATAATGACTCAAATTGTAGCATGAACACCATTCGATTAAAGCTTTTTCCTTTTTCATTAAAAGATAAAGCTAAAACATGGCTACAAAATTTGAGACCAGGATCCATTCGTGCTTGGGATGATATGCAACAACAATTTTTAAAGAAGTTTTTTCCATCTCATAGAACAAACTCTTTCAAAAGACAAATCATCACTTTCACTCAAAAGCCAGGAGAAACATTTTACCAATGTTGGGATAGGTATCGAGATTTGCTTAATACTTGCCCACATCATGGTTTTGAAACATGGAGATTGGTTTCACATTTTTATGAAGGTTTAACACCTAGAGATAGGCAAATGGTTGAATTGATGTGCAATGGAACCTTTGAAGATAAAGACCCTAATGAAGCAATGGAGTACCTAGACTTGCTAGCCGAAAATGCTCAAAATTGGGACACCACAGGTACTTATGAGGCACCAGGTAAAACTCAACCTCATACATCCAGTGGAGGTATGCACAACCTTAGGGAAGATCATGATCTCCAAGCCAAGTTTGCATCTTTAGCTAGAAAAGTCAAGGCACTAGAATTGAAAAAGAGTGGTCAATTAAAATCGATTCAAGACATTGTGTGTCAAATCTGTGAAACAAATGAGCATGCAACCAATGATTGTCCAACTTTACCTTCTTTCAAGGAATGCCTCCATGAACAAGGCCATGCTTTAAATAGTTTCCAAAGGCCCAATCATAACCCATACTCGCAAACATACAACCCTGGTTGGAGAAATCACCCAAATTTCAGTTGGAAGAGTGATAGCAACAATGCACAAACTTCACATCCACCGTTTCAAGCACACCATAATTTCCAAAATTCTCATGGATATGCACCTCCTTATGCTCCACCTCCTAGAAGAAATTTTGAGGAAACATTGCATGCATTCATTGAAAAGCAGGAGACAATCAACACTCAACTTGCTCAAAGCATGACCGATTTTAAAGATGCTCTTGCAAAATTAACATCTGCTCTCAGTTTCCAAGAGAAAGGTAAGTTTCCTTCTCAACCACAGCAAAATCCAAAGGGGCAATACAATGCAAATGCAAGTAGTTCTGGAAGCCAACACATGGATCAAGTCAAATCAGTCATCACTCTTCGTAGTGGTAAGGTTATTGAAAAACCTATTCTTGAACCTTGTGAGAAAGATGATGAGTCTATCTCTGAGGGTAAGGAAGGGGTTGAACCTGAACATTGCAAAGAAAAGGCTGATTCCCCGCCAGCACTTCCGTTTCCTCATGCCATGATCAAACAAAGGAAAGTTAGTCACAACTCTGAAATCTTTGAAATTTTCAAACAGGTAAGGATCAATATACCTTTGTTGGATGCTATTAAACAGGTTCCTTCCTATGCTAAATTTTTGAAAGATCTGTGCACTGTGAAGAGAAAATTGAATGTGAAAAAGAAAGCATTTTTAGCCGAACAAGTAAGTGCCATTCTTCAGAACAATAATGCTTTGAAATATAAAGACCCTAGAGATGCTTTGAAATTGTTATTAGGATGGCAGAGTATGGAATCAATTTTATTGACTCTAGAGACGCATCTTAGTAAGTTTCATTACCAAGGTCTATCATAATGCTTCTTGAAATATTCAGGTTTACAAACTCTCACATTGTTATCACTTGATTCTGCTCCTATACTCATTTAACAAGTATTATTAAACCTTCATTTTCACACACACACTTTAACATATGATTGTGGGTTGCACATTGGATTATTACATTAATTATGTTCTTTTGTTGAAGGTAACAACTAAGGGAAAAGGATAGTATATAATTTGCAAAAAAAAAAAAAAAAAAAAGAAAAAAAGAAAAAGAAAAAAGATAGTATTGATGATAATAAAACGTGGATAAGTTTGGTTTCGTAGCCTCCCTAACCTAAGCAATTAAGCCCGAAGGGGTGTTTTAACACCTAATACCCTAAAGTCAACTGACTTGGGAGCTATTGGCCCAAAGCTTGTTACATGGGTTAAGGAGAAAAGCTTAAGGGAATCAAACATTGCACTATCTACGTATCAGTATCTGCAACCCGAGTTGTTAAGCTCGTAGGGGTGTCTCAACACCTAATGCCCTAAGATCAACTGGTCTGGGAGTCATTAGCCTAAAACTCGTTACATGGGTTAAAGATACATTGTGTTTTAAGTTGTATGTGTATATATATAAAAAAAAAAAAAAAAAAAGAAAAAAATAATAATCCCAACCCAAGGAAGTTCACCTTAAACATTTGAACATAATATTGTTTTCTTCCAACAAAAGCCCCATCATCTATGTTTTCATTGAGCACACAAAAAGAAGGTTTATTAATATCTTGTTTACGAAGTATGAAGCAGGAATATAAATTTAATGAGAGTTTGTTTATCTGGATAGATTAATGGAAGTTGAATGATAAATGCCTTGCTTTGTGGAACTTGCAAATTGTTTCTCTATTTTAACGCTTTAGATTACTAGGGACTAGTAATAAGCTGGTTGGGGGGTGTGATTAGTACTTAAAAGTGCATGTTTATCAAGGTTTTATATCATCATTTTGCACTTGAAGTATCAATAACTCCTTAACTAAAGCATGTTTTATAATAACAAGTTTGATATTATAAGATACCTTAATTTATGGTAAATGCTCATTTTAAATGCAGGACTATCACATAAATAAAAGGATTGATTGATGAGTTTAAGTATTGAAAGTGAAAGGACAAAGAGATGGCCAAACTTAGAAAAGAGATGTCGGTGCAGTCCAAACCGGAACATTGCTCGGTAATTGGATCATATCTGGAGCTCTAGATTTCGGATTTAGGTCCATTTTATATGGATGGAAAGGTAAGACAAAGGCCTACAACTTTCATGAGGAGCCCAAGATTTAAAAAGGTCGTTTTGAAGTCCAAATTGAAGGAACAACGAAGAAGTCCGAAGCTGTCCTGCAGCCCAAACACTATTTAGTGTTCAGCCCATATCTTGAGTTCTAGAAGTCCAAATGACCTCATCTTTTTTTTGTTGGAAAGCTGAGACAATTTCCTAGAACATTCCTGAGGATTCTGGGCAAATTATGATGTTAGCAATGACGTCTTGACCAGACAAGAAGATAAGGATTGTTATCAAGTCAAGATGTGGCCACCCACTCATCAATTAGTCAACAAATCAATAGTTCCAAATTTTGGCCTATAAAAGGAGGCACTTACCATGTATTGAGGCATCTTGGTGTTCAGATCAAGATCATGCTCTTGCTTTCTCTCTTTGTATTACTTATGTCTTGCTTTCATTAATATCAAGTTTATGCACTTCATTTCCTTTCCTTTGTCTAGTTAACTTCTTTCTCATTTATGTTCTTGTCTTGCTCATTTATGTTTCTTTCTTTTATTATGTCCAGCTAAGTTAATTATGTCAAGGTGAAAAGGGTACACTAATGGTGTAAGAACAAGTATAATATAAACTTAACATGGACCTTAACGTTGGATACTAACATGTTTTATATTTGTTATCTTGTTCACTTTAATACTTTGCTTGTTAAATGGTTAATCTAGATTTATGTTGTATAACACTTGGTACAACAAATACTTGGCACTTTCATAGCCCATACTGTATGGTTTAACCGACACCTGAGCTATGAAAGGAACTTGATTTGTTGTTAACATAAGTTATAATCATGAATGCCTGCCAACATTTACAAGTATTAGCTTTATTCGAATAAGATAATTAATGTAATCATGTTAATAATTTATAATCTGATTGGAACCTCCTTTATGTGTGGTTTCCAATTGAATAATAAGAGTTTATATTATACTTGTTTGAAGTACCATTAGTGGATCCTCTAACCTTGACATTTGTCTTTATCATTGTTTAATCCTTACGTTAATCTTTCATCTCAAAGTTCTCATTAATTTCTTCATCTTCTGCTTTTTTTATTATTATTATTATTGTTATTATTTACATTCTGTCTATATTATATAATATATATCTTTGATCTTTTCATAAACTCAGTATATAGGCTGGAAACCTGTGACCCGATCTTTTAGATCATTCTCAGGTATAACAACGCCACGTACTGAGTATTATTATTGTTATTATTGTTGTTATTGTTGTTGTTGTTGTATTGTTATTTATAATTTATACAATTAACCTCTCTGTGGTTCGACCCCGGTCTTGCCGGGTTATTTATTACTTCGACACTCCTGCACTTGGGAAAAGACATCAATCTTTTGGTCGTGTCAAGTTTTTGGCGCCGTTGCCGGGGAGGAATGGACTGATGAAGCTATCATTTGGAAACATGACATTGGAGATGAATATTTTCAACATTTACAAGCAACCTGGAGATGATAATGATTTACAGGAAGTGGACTTTATTGAAAAATTAGTTCATGATCAATTTCAAACCACTTCTAGTGAAACTGAGATTGATGATTTGCAAATGGTCTACTTTCAGGAATCAAAGGCATGCAATTGGAGACCACAAATTGAAGAATTGCCACCACGATCAATTGAGCCCATACCTTCAAGTGTTCAACCACCAAAACCTGAATTGAAGCCGTTACCATTTAATCTCAAATACTCATTTTTGGGAGAAAATGAAACTTTTCCGGTAATAATCTCTTCCAAACTTAATGCGCATCAAGAAGGTAAGTTATTACAGACTCTAAAAATGCACAAAAATGCATTAGGATGGACCATAGCTGACATAAAAGGAATTAGCCCTTTGATTTGCACACACAGGATTTATTTGGAGGAAAATGCTAAACCCTCTAGAGAAATGCAACGAAGGCTTAATCCTAATATGAAAGAAGTAGTGAAAAATGAAGTCATTAAGCTTCTAGATAATGGAATCATTTATCCTATTTCTGATAGCAAATGGGTAAGTCCTACCCAAGTTGTACCCAAAAAGTCTGGAGTCACTGTGATAACAAATGAGAAAAATGAGTTAATTCCAACTAGGACTGTTACGGGTTGGCGCATGTGCATTGACTATAGGAAACTTAATTCAATGACTAGAAAAGATCATTTCCCTTTACCTTTCATGGACCAAATCCTAGAAAGAGTTACAGGTCATGAATTTTATTGTTTCCTAGATGGTTATTCAGGTTACAATCAAATTGAAATTGCATTGGAAGATCAAGAGAAGACTACTTTCACATGTCCATTTGGTACTTTTGCATATCGAAGGATGCCTTTTGGATTATGTAATGCACCAGCCACGTTTCAAAGATGCATGCTTAGCATATTCAGTGATATGGTTGAACGTTTTCTTGAAATTTTTATGGATGATTTTTCTGTTTTTGGTGATTCATTTGATGATTGTTTGACTAACTTAGAAAAGGTTTTGAGCAGGTGTGAAGAGAAGAATCTTGTACTGAATTGGGAAAAATGTCACTTTATGGTAACAAACAGCATTGTACTTGGTCACATTGTTTCATCGAAAGGAATTGAGGTTGACAAATCTAAAATCGAGTTAATTGCCAACTTACCAACACCAAAATCTGTTAAAGATGTTAGATCATTCTTAGGACATGCTGGTTTTTACAGAAGGACATTCTTAGTGTAATATCTAAGCCCTTGAGTAACCTTCTAACAAAGGATAATATTTTTGAATGGACTGAACATTGTGAAGAAGCCTTTGTTAAACTTAAAAACTTGCTTACTTCTGCTCCTGTCATTCAACCTCCTGATTGGTCATTACCTTTTGAAATAATGTGTGACGCTAGTGATTATGCCGTGGGTGCTGTCTTGGGACAAAGAAAAGATAAGAAACCTTATGTGATTTACTATGCAAGTAAAACTTTAAATAGTGCTCAAATGAATTACACCACCACTGAAAAAGAATTACTTGCAGTAGTTTTGCATGTGACAAGTTCAGATCTTATCTTGTTGGCTCACCTGTTGTTGTTTTTAGTGATCATGCAGCATTGAAATATCTTCTCTCTAAGAAAGATTCTAAGGCTAGATTGGTGCGGTGGATTTTGTTACTTCAAGAATTTGATATCACAATCAAAGACAAGAAAGGCACCGAAAATGTTGTCGCGGATCATTTGTCAAGATTGACAACCGATTCGAAATCTGACATTACACCAATCGATGACTACTTTCCTGATTGTTGCGATGTCGCGGTCGCACAAATTAATTACCCTAGCTTAAAACACACAAGATAGTATAGAGCAAGCAAGGGGTCGATCCCACGAGGAAGTTTGAAGTTAGATTTTTATGTTGTACGTTATGTAATTGGGGGGGATTGATTTGAAATTATTTAAACTATGGCAGAAATTAAACTAGCAAACAAAATCAATTGAAACTGAAATATATCAAGAAAACAAACCTTGGTTGCAAGCACACATCCACCAACGGAAATTAGAACCGATCCTTGAAACGAAACTCCAGTTTATATTATGAATTTTATCTTTTCTTAATATTGGTTAATTAACGGATCCGCCGTATAACTATCCCTAACCAACAAACAATCACAGTGTCCGCACTAATGATTTAATCCAATGGCAGCCTTAAGATCCAGATAAATTCATTAATCTTAACAACCAAGTTGTCAATTTGTGTTGCTATGATCGAATGTTCTCCCTAAGTTTAATAACGTAGTTCCGCTACAATTATCAAGCTTAGTTGCTTCACAAGTTTATATACCACAACTCCGGTTTTGATATCAAACTTAGCAATAGATTGTTCACAATAATAACTTAGAGTCCGCTCTAGCAATTAAGATAAACAATCATAGGAAATATGCATAGGAAAACAAACATACTCATTCATAACATAAACTGAAAATAAAAGGAAGAATAAATCTCACGGTTCTTGAAATCCGAAGGTTTGTTGTGTCCTTGCAACCAAGAAAACGAGCTTAGCCTTGCATATCTATTGAACAATTACTCCTAAAGATGAAAGAATACATAATTTCTAATTTGTAGAGAGGAGAGTTTGTGTTTCTTCACTTCTTCTTCTTCTTTTTTTTTTTACCTCCTTCTACTCACCCTCTATTTATACACAAATTGTAAGTAAGAAAATATCAAAGCTCAAGTGTGAACATCAATAGATGGTGGTAGTGTGAAGGCTGCTGGCTGCTGGCTGCTGGGTTGAGGTTGGTGGCTGCCATGAGGTTGGTGGCTGCCTTGAGGTTGGTGGCTGCCTTCCTTGACCTTCTAGAATATTTACTAGAGGAGCTAAATTGCTGGTCGGTTTGGATGCTTCTAGATGAAATTTGGATTCGTTTCTTCACGCAACCTGCTTGCTGGCAGAATTCAGCTGTCATCTTTGAAAAATCATATATCCCTCATATGACATCGTTTTTGGCTGAAATTTGGAGCGTTTATAGATCTTTGAGTAAGGAATCCAACAAAATTGAGTTTGCATCAATTGGACTTTTGAAGTTCCAGATATTGAATTTTGAATGGGCAAAGGTCAACATTGGCAGACTGCGAGATTTGACTTTGAAGGATGTGATTTCCATGATCGTTCTCTTTTTATTTTTCTTGCATTACATTTCCAAAAAGGTATGGATGTTAGCTTTTTAATGCCACTGGAATCACTTCATTTCGATCTCTGGAACTCACGCTCTGCACAAAATACCGACTGAACGTCAAATCTGCCAATTACCTCCAATTTACTCCTTTTTGCATCTTTCATCCAAAAATGCCTTCAAAACATAAAACAAAGAATATCAAGGCATTTTATATAAATAACATATGCAAAACACTAGTTAAATGCGGGTGAAACTATCGAATAATATGGTTACATCAAATACCCCCACACTTAGCTCTTGCTCGTCCTCGAGAAAGGATAAATAAAATTAAATTAAAAATAACTATGATCAATTTCTTAATCTCCCATCAATGTCTAAGAGTACAAGCATTATAAACAAGAATACAATCATGAAGGATAAATAATATAATTCTCATGAATTTATTTACATGCAAACTTCAAAACTCAATCAATCATCTGGATTTAAATGAAATCTATGCCATGCCAAAGTGATAGGTCCTCTCATTGATATACACTCCAACACTCATGTGTTTAGGGTTTATGTGTTTAAATCTCTCAAATTCAATCAAAGAGTATGTTCTATCATAAGCTTGCTTTTCAATCTCATCTCCATTAGCAACTTATTACAAGTATTACATGAATCAAAAGGTCTTATTTTCCGGTTGTAATGGGGCTGAGGTTAAGGTGAGGTAAAAGAAAGTAAAAGGAAAGGTTCAAACCAATGAAAGTAGAGCATTTTGAAAAATGATACTTCAAACAAGATATTCCATCAAAGCTCATAAATTTTTCATCTTTAATCACAAATGCTTAACTCCTTTTGATGTCAAGCTCTTTCAACATAAAACCTTAAGAATATAAAGGAATACTTTTTTTTTTCTTTTTTTTTTCTTTTTTTTTTCTTCGGCAACTTTGCCCATTTTTTCATCAAGCATCACTTCTTTCTTTTCATATAATTTCCAACCATAATTCCATGAAATATTACAGGTATATGCTCTACTAATCCTTGGCCAGGGGAAATGAAAAACATATATAAAGTTAAGGCTTATACATGGATAAAGCAAAAAAAAGATAACCAAGCTCAAAACGGGTTCACTAAGGATAATATGCTTTAGGTTGGCTTTTTGGCTTGAGGGGTTAAAATTCCTAATGCCTTTATCATCTTCATGTATATTTGTAATGGGATATAATCTCAATAAGATATGAAGCAAGTTCTAGAGATACTTATCATTGAAAGAATGCACACTCAAAGAATATAATGTTGAAGGCTCAAAAGCTTGCATTGGTATAACACTATAAAGTCAACATGGCATATTCTCAAAGTCAATCCCTAAACCAATTAAACCTTAAAATTTGCATGCATACTCCTTCATTTGATTTATATCTTCATCTATCTCAATTAATTCTCATATATAATACTGATATTCTAAAAAACCAATAGGAGTTAAAAAGATCAAACACAATGTTTTTTTTTAAAAAAAAAAAAAAAAAAAAAAAAAAAAAAAAAAAAAAAACAAAGAAAATGAAAATAAGAAAACCAAAATTCTCCCAATACCCCCACACTTAAAACACAACATTGTCCTCAATGTTGAAATAAAAGCAAAGGAACATAAGAGAATGACAAAGATAAAGTAAAATACGAAAAATAAAAGATAAGGAAAAAGAAAGCAAATCTGATTTTTGTTTTTTTTTTTTTTTTGTGCTGGGTTGCCTCCCAGTAAGCGCTTTTGTTTTATGTCATTGGCTCGACATGTTGCATGCTCATTCTTCATAGATTGGTTCAACTAACTCTGCAGAAGCGGTGAGTTCTGCCGTCCAACCTTCATAGAAAGGTTTCAAACGATGCCCATTGACTTTGAGTATGTTGTTCGTTTCTAAACTTGTAATTTCAACTGCACCATAAGGAAAAACATTAGAAACAACAAATGGTCCAATCCAACGAGAGCGTAACTTTCCAGGAAAAAGTTTTAAACGCGAATGATAAAGAAGGACTTTGTCTCCAACATGAAACTCCTTTCTTGTAAGCATTCGGTCATGAAGATTCTTAGTCTTTTCTTTGTAAATCCTTGCATTCTCGTAAGCATCATTTCGAATTTCTTCCAACTCTTGCAATTTCAACTTTCTTGCAATTCCAGCAGCATCATAATCCATGTTACATTGTTTAATGGCCCAAAAAGCTTTGTGTTCAAGCTCCACCGGTAGATGACATGCTTTCCCATAAATCATTCTATAAGGTGACATTCCTATAGGTGATTTATAAGCAGTCCGATAAGCCCAAAGTGCATCTCCAAGACGTAGACTCCAATCTCGCCGGTTAGGTTGCACTGTTTTCTCCAAAATGGACTTGATTTCTCGATTTGAAATTTCAGCTTGGCCGTTCGTTTGAGGATGATATGCTGTGGAAGTTCGATGAGTCACATGATATTTGCGTAACAATGCTTCCATAGAACGATTGCAGAAATGAGTGCCACGATCACTAATGATAGCTTTAGGGATGCCAAATCTGTCAAATATGTGAGTCCTGACAAAATCTAAAACAACCTTAGCATCATTAGTTCGTGTGGCTTTCGCCTCAATCCATTTGGACACATAATCAACAGCAAGAAGAATATAAAGATTTCCAACAGAAGAAGGAAATGGACCCATAAAGTCAATACCCCAAACATCAAAAATTTCACTTACAAGAATATTCGTTAAAGGCATTTGATTCTTATGAGTGATATTACCTGTTCTTTGGCATTTTTCACATGATTTGCAAAAGTGATATGCATCTTTAAAAATAGAAGGCCAATAGAAACCACTTTCAAGTACCTTGTGGGCTGTTCTTTTTGCTCCAAAATGCCCACCACAAGAATGAGAATGACAAAAAGTGAGAATGGAATGAAATTCATCTTGTGGTACACACCTCCTAACTATTTGATCCGCACAAAATTTCCAAAGGTAAGGATCGTCCCAAAAATAATATTTAGCATCAGCTCGTAACTTATCTTTTTGGGGTTTAGACAAACCTGGAGGGAATTCGTTGGTAACTAAATAGTTTACCAAATCAGCATACCATGGTCTTGTAGAGGAATGCAACATATACAACTGCTCATCGGGGAATGTCTCTCTTATTGTTTCGATCTGTATATCCTCGATCCTTAGTCGGCTCAAGTGATCAGCCACATGGTTTTCAGCACCTTTTTTATCTTTGATCTCAAGATCGAATTCTTGTAAAAGCAAGATCCACCTAATCAGTCTTGGTTTGGACTCTTTCTTCTTCAAAAGATACCTAAGAGCTGCATGGTCAGTAAAAACAATGACTTTTGTACCAAGTAGATATGACCTGAATTTTTCAAGAGCAAACACCACTGCAAAAAGTTCCTTTTCAGTTGTATGGTAATTGCATTGTGCTCCATCCAACATGCGAGAAGCATAGGCGATCACATGCAAATTCTTCCCAATTCTTTGCCCAAGCACAGCTCCTACCGCATAGTCACTCGCATCACACATTATTTCAAAAGGTTCATCCCAATTTGGTGGTTGAATGATAGGGGCAGATGTGACACGTCTCTTAAGCTCATCATGGGCATCTTTACATGCTTGATCAAACACAAAATCCACTTCTTTGGCTAATAGTTTGCACAAGGGTGCTGTAATCTTCGAGAAATCTTTGATAAAGCGTCGATAGAAACCTGCATGGCCTAGAAAAGAACGGACTTCCCTCACGCATGAGGGGTAAGGCAATGATGAAATAACATCTATCTTAGCTTTATCAACCTCTAATCCACGTGAAGACACAACATGCCCAAGAACTATTCCTTATTCTACCATAAAATAACACTTTTCATAGTTCAAGACAAGGTTAGTTTCAATGCACCTTTTCAGGATCAAAGATAAATTTTCTAGACATTTATCAAAAGAATCACCATACACCGTGAAATCATCCATAAAAACCTCAATTATTCTTTCAACATAGTCAGAAAAAATACTCATCATGCATCTTTGAAAAGTTGCGGGAGCATTACAGAGACCAAAAGGCATTCTCCTATATGCATATGTACCAAATGGACATGTAAATGTAGTCTTTTCTTGATCTTCAGGATTAATAACAATCTGATTGTATCCACTATATCCATCAAGAAAGCAATAAAAAGACTTACTTGCCAAGCGTTCAAGCATTTGGTCCATGAATGGTAATGGGAAATGATCTTTGCGTGTAGCAAGATTTAGCTTTCTGTAATCAACACACATTCTCCATCCACTCGAGATGCGAGCAGGAATGAGTTCATCATTTTTATTTTTCACCAACGTGATTCCGGTCTTCTTGGGCACCACATGGATTGGCGCCACCCATTTACTGTCCGTGATGGGGTAAATGACACCTGCATCTAACAGTTTCAAAATTTCAGCTTTCACTACCTCCATCATAGGCGGGTTCAACCTCCTTTGCATTTCCCTTGTTGGTTTTGCATTGTCCTCCAATAGTATGTGATGCATACACATTGAGGGACTAATGCCCTTGATGTCGGCTAAAGTCCATCCAATGGCCGTCTTATGATCACACAACAACTTCACAAGTTTTTCCTCTTGCATACTTGTCAAACCTTTTGCTATGATAACAGGAAGTGTATTGTTGTCACCAATGAATACATACTTCAAATTATCGGGCAAAGGTTTTAATTCTAACTCGGGGGCCTGTAAAATAGATGGCAATAGCTTTTTATGTGAGAGTACTAAATCAACAAAGACATTACCATGGGGAATGGTTTGTAAAGCTTGTAAGGCCAATACTGATTCGTGCACATTTTGAGGAACACACACGTGCCTCTCCATCTCTGTTATCTTGGTGAAATCATAGCCATAGCTTAAAGCTATGCTTAATCCGTCTTCACAATCAAAATCACAAACTTGCTGCACACACTTATCAATTTGATCATAGCATGTGATAGAATAAACATTGCTATAAGGATATTTCATTGCATCATGAAAATTGAATTCCATTTTTTCATCTCCTACTTCCATAGACAAAGTATCCTTACCACAATCAATCTTTGTATTGGCAGTTTTCAAGAATGGTCTCCCAAACAATATAGGAGTGCTGGTTGATGAATCACAAGAATCATGTTCCATATCAAGAATATAAAAGTCACATGGAATAACCAAACTATCAATCTTGACTAGGACATCTTCTATCACACCAAGTGGGTAAACAAAACTACGATCCGCAAGTTGTATTACAATACTAGTTTTATTCAAAGGCTCTAGACTAAGAGAATCATAAACATGTTTAGGCATAACACTAATGGATGCACCTAAATCGCATAAAGCTCTTTTAAAACTAGCATTACCAATAACACATGGGATAGTAAACGCACCTGGGTCTTTTTGTTTCAAAGGCAGATTCTTTTGAACAACAGCAGATACAACTTCACCCATACTTACCGTTTCATGACCTTTCAGTTTGAAAGCTCTCTTGGTAGTACACAACTCCTTCAAGAATTTTGCATACTTGGGAATTTGCTTGATAGCATCAAGCAAAGGAATGTTGAGTTCTACTTTCTTAAAAACCTCTAGAATCTCTTTTTCCTTGTCCTCTTTCTTTGACCTAGAAGAACTCACGGGAAAGGGTGGAATTGTTGTAAAACTGGAATTCATTGAGTGAGGAGTTACCTTTGGAGTGTTGGTCTTTGTTTCAGATTGTGGAGGAGAAGGATGATGTATCTTCTTTGTACTCAATTCAGTTTCTATCTCTTGTTCTTCCTCCATCTCAATTTGTTTTGACCTTTTCTCTTCAAGTTCTTTCCCACTTCGCAACATGATCGCACTAACATTCTCTTTTGGATTCAATGCTTGGGAGGGCAATTTTCCATTCATTTGTGCTTCCAATTTCCCCACACTTGAAGCTACTTGCCCCATTTGCTTTTCCAAGTTGTGAATACTTGACCTTGTTTCCTGTTGAAAAGACATGACATTTTGTTGCAAGGTAACAGTATTAGAAGCCAAAGTTTTCATCATCTCACGAAGATCATCATTGGATGACGACCCCATAACATTGGAGTTTGTGAATGGAGGGGGTTGTCTTGCTTGATAATTCTGTTGGGGCTGAAATCCATTGGGATGGAATTGTCGGCCTTGATTGCCTTGTTGGGATGGGTTGCCGTAGCGTAAGTTGGGATGATCTCTCCATCCGGGATTGTACGTGTTGGAAAAGGGATCATATTTACGCTGGGATTGTCCGTTGAATGCTCCATCAATTGCATGAGCTTGTTCAATGTAATCTTCTTCCATTGTTGGGCATATATCCGAAGCATGCCCTTGTGAGGAGCATATGCTACAAACTTTCACCTGCTGCACATTTCCACAAGCCAAAGAACGCACAAGAGAAGTAAGATCATTAACTTTATTTTCAAGGTTAGAAATACTTACCTCATTTACTCGTTTGTTGGAGAAGTCTCCACGAGTGCCGAATTGTTTCGAGTTGGCTGCCATGTTTGAGATCAATTGGCGTGCAGCCTCAGGTGTCTTATCTACCAATGCACCTCCACTTGCAGCATCAATGATACTACGGTCAGTAGGCATCAATCCTTCATAGAAATATTGAATGAGCAGCTGATCGGGTATTTGATGATGAGGGCATTGAATGCATAGTTGCTCAAATCTTTCCCAATACTCAGAGAGAGTCTCTCCATGAGATTGCCGAATCCCACATATTTCTTTCCTTATGTTGGCAACTCGAGATGCTGGGAAATACTTCTCAAGAAAAATCTTTTTCATGGCATTCCAAGTTCCAATAGATCCTGGGAGAATAGAGAAAAGCCATGCCTTTGCTGCCCCTTTTAAAGAGAAAGGGAAAGCTTTCAACTTAACTTGTTCTTCATCAACTCCATTCGGTTTCATGCCAACACAAACCATATGGAACTCCTTGAGATGAGTATGAGGATCTTCTCCTGCAAGACCATTGAATGTTGGTAACAAATGTATAAAACCAGATTTGAGCTCAAAGTTTACATTATTGTCTATGTTTATGCACAATGGTTGATTCTCCACGTTAGGAGCAGCAAGCTCCTTGAGTGTTTGTTGTCGTGCAACCGCCATGGTGTTGAGGTGAACTTCCTTTCTTAACTTGCGTAAAGTGCTTTCTATTTCAAGATCAACCTGCACTAGACTCTGATTAGTAGAACGGGTTACTGGCATCAATTGCTAAGAAAACTCAAAAGAAAGCAACCACACAAGAGAAAAAAAAAATGCAAATTATATGAAAATCCTATGCTAGAAAACTAAAACTACCTAAAACCTTAGAACACAGTGGAATTTGGCCTCGATAGGGTGGGGCTAGTGGTATACCACTAGTCTTGTTCAGAACGTCATTTCACTTCAGAAAACGAAGGTTAGAAACCTAATTCCACAAACAATTCTGTCTTCAACAGTACCGCTGCGGCAAGTGAACAGTAACACCGCAAGCAAAAATTCTGTTTTTGTTTTTTTTTTTTTTTTTTTCAGAAATGTAAATAACAATCACAGAAACTAAAAATAACAGTACAAGCACAAGAATCAACTAAAATTACCTCCCCGGCAACGGCGCCAAAATTTGTTGCGATGTCGCGGTCGCACAAATTAATTACCCTAGCTTAAAACACACAAGATAGTATAGAGCAAGCAAGGGGTCGATCCCACGAGGAAGTTTGAAGTTAGATTTTTATGTTGTACGTTATGTAATTGGGGGGGATTGATTTGAAATGATTTAAACTATGGCAGAAATTAAACTAGCAAACAAAATCAATTGAAACTGAAATATATCAAGAAAACAAACCTTGGTTGCAAGCACACATCCACCAACGGAAATTAGAACCGATCCTTGAAACGAAACTCCAGTTTATATTATGAATTTTATCTTTTCTTAATATTGGTTAATT
Organism: Populus alba x Populus glandulosa; assembly: GCA_033617975.1. NCBI lineage: Eukaryota > Viridiplantae > Streptophyta > Magnoliopsida > Malpighiales > Salicaceae > Populus > Populus alba x Populus glandulosa. The sequence continues at coordinate 7,913,182 of CM066155.1, read as the reverse complement.
AACGGATCCGCCGTATAACTATCCCTAACCAACAAACAATCACAGTGTCCGCACTAATGATTTAATCCAATGGCAGCCTTAAGATCCAGATAAATTCATTAATCTTAACAACCAAGTTGTCAATTTGTGTTGCCATGATCGAATGTTCTCCCTAAGTTTAATAACGTAGTTCCGCTACAATTATCAAGCTTAGTTGCTTCACAAGTTTATATACCACAACTCCGGTTTTGATATCAAACTTAGCAATAGATTGTTCACAATAATAACTTAGAGTCCGCTCTAGCAATTAAGATAAACAATCATAGGAAATATGCATAGGAAAACAAACATACTCATTCATAACATAAACTGAAAATAAAAGGAAGAATAAATCTCACGGTTCTTGAAATCCGAAGGTTTGTTGTGTCCTTGCAACCAAGAAAACGAGCTTAGCCTTGCATATCTATTGAACAATTACTCCTAAAGATGAAAGAATACATAATTTCTAATTTGTAGAGAGGAGAGTTTGTGTTTCTTCACTTCTTCTTCTTCTTTTTTTTTTTACCTCCTTCTACTCACCCTCTATTTATACACAAATTGTAAGTAAGAAAATATCAAAGCTCAAGTGTGAACATCAATAGATGGTGGTAGTGTGAAGGCTGCTGGCTGCTGGCTGCTGGCTGCTGGCTGCTGGGTTGAGGTTGGTGGCTGCCATGAGGTTGGTGGCTGCCTTGAGGTTGGTGGCTGCCTTCCTTGACCTTCTAGAATATTTACTAGAGGAGCTAAATTGCTGGTCGGTTTGGATGCTTCTAGATGAAATTTGGATTCGTTTCTTCACGCAACCTGCTTGCTGGCAGAATTCAGCTGTCATCTTTGAAAAATCATATATCCCTCATATGACATCGTTTTTGGCTGAAATTTGGAGCGTTTATAGATCTTTGAGTAAGGAATCCAACAAAATTGAGTTTGCATCAATTGGACTTTTGAAGCTCCAGATATTGAATTTTGAATGGGCAAAGGTCAACATTGGCAGACTGCGAGATTTGACTTTGAAGGATGTGATTTCCATGATCGTTCTCTTTTTATTTTTCTTGCATTACATTTCCAAAAAGGTATGGATGTTAGCTTTTTAATGCCACTGGAATCACTTCATTTCGATCTCTGGAACTCACGCTCTGCACAAAATACCGACTGAACGTCAAATCTGCCAATTACCTCCAATTTACTCCTTTTTGCATCTTTCATCCAAAAATGCCTTCAAAACATAAAACAAAGAATATCAAGGCATTTTATATAAATAACATATGCAAAACACTAGTTAAATGCGGGTGAAACTATCGAATAATATGGTTACATCACTGATGAATCTTTATTTTCTGTCTCTACGATGCCTTGGTTTGCTAATATTGTTAATTTTCTTGTTTCAGGACAATTGCTAGCTCATTGGAGTACCCAAGACAAAAGAAAGTTCTTGAACGAAGTGAAGAACTTTTATTGGGATGACCCTTATTTATTCAAATATTGTCCTGATCAAATATTTCGAAGATGCATTCCTGACAATGAGGTAAGTAGTGTCATTAAATTTTGTCATTCTGAGGCATGTGGGGGTCATTTCTCATCAAGAAAGACAGCTGCAAAAATCTTACAAAGTGGATTTTACTGGCCCACCATGTTCAAAGACTCACATGCATTCTGTAAGATTTGTGAAAATTGTCAAAAGTTGGGATCTATTTCGAAACGTCACATGATGCCTTTAAATCCTATTCTTGTCATTGAGATCTTTGACTGTTGGGGTATAGATTTCATGGGTCCATTTCCTCCATCATTTGGTTTCTTGTACATATTGGTCGCAGTAGATTATGTTTCAAAATGGATAGAGGCAATTCCAAGTCGAACCAATGATCACAAAACAGTGATAAAGTTTTTGAAAGAAAACATTTTAAGTCGATTTGGAATCCCTCGAGCCATGATAAGTGACGGTGGAACACACTTTTGCAACAAGCCATTTGAGTCTTTAATGAAGAAATATGGAATCACACATAAAGTTGCCACCCCTTATCACCCTCAGACAAGTGGACAAGTAGAGCTTGCTAATAGGGAGATCAAACAGATCTTAGAGAAAATAGTGAACCCTAATAGGAAAGACTGGTCTTTAAGACTTAATGATGCACTTTGGGCTTATCGAACTGCTTATAAAACATTATTAGGTATGTCACCTTATAGACTAGTCTATGGAAAACCTTGTCACTTGCCTGTGGAAATTGAACATAAAGCTTATTGGGCTATTAAAGCTTTCAATTCAAGCCTTGATGATGCTAGTCAGCTGCGAAAATTGCAAATAAATGAGCTTGAGGAAATAAGAAATGATGCATATGACAATTTGAAAATTCATAAAGCAAGAATTAAAGAGTTTCATGACAAGAAAATACTGAGAAAAACATTCAATGTTGGTCAAAAAGTCTTGCTTTATAATTCTCGACTCCATTTATTTCCTGGAAAACTAAGATCAAGATGGAGCGGTCCTTTTATTGTGAAACATGTGTATCCATATGGGGCCTGTGATATTGAGAATCCAAAGAATGGCAATGTTTTCAAGGTAAATGGGCATCGTTTGAAAGTTTATTTTGACAATTTTTCGGTTGACAATGACTCTATTGAATTGAGTGATCCTGTATATAAAGATTGATTCTTTTTCTCACATTGTTTTGTGTTTTGTTGTATCTATTGTTTTGCTAGTCTCTCTTTCACCCCGGTCAAATGGCGGATAACGGTACTCCGTGACTTAAGTCGGTTCTTTCAGTTTCCCAAATAACTGATATCTGTATATATTTGTAAAATTCTTAGCTCTTTCTCCCTTCTTTGAATCTCTTCTCTAATTCTCTTTTGAAAATGGACACCACTCTTGAAAAGTTGAAAAGGTATTTTCCCGCTTTGCCTCCAAATGCGATTAATAAAATTTACCGTGCTAGGTGTGCAAGATTGAGGTTATTAATGAATCATGAAATTCCTGAAGATATTCGCTGGCTAATTGAAGCAAAGGTCCGCTTATCAGGTGAGTCCTCCAATTCTTTCATTTCACACATGCCTGGAACAGGTAAAAGCACTTTTGCAAAGAAACGTCGTGCAAAACGACTGAAAGTCTGTCACAAATGTGCCAGATGGACTTGTAATGCGACATGTCGTTCTTTAGGAATGGTATCTGTAAACCGTGAAGATAAGATACAATTCATTAAGGATGGCCTGAGTAAGGGGTCTTTAGATAATCTTTTGTTGACCCTTGAGACGCATCCTAGTGGAGATGTGCATCGTGTAATTCATGATTTATGGCCACAATTCCATAAAGAACATGATCGTCTTAGTCTTGGGAATCTGACTAAAAAAGACACTGTTTGCCAGTTTTTAAGAAAACTGGATGGGAAGCCTATCCCCGACCCATAGAGGGCGTTTAAGCCGTTCTTGGACGTAAAACCAAGGGAAGATGTGAGCCACAATCACAACTACCTGTACATACATGCTTTTTCAAAATAAATAATTAATAAAGAGAGAGAGAGAGAGAGAGAGAGAGTTTGTAAGACTACAGCTGACCTACATATAGGTGGTATGATTGCATTTTCACTTTTTCATCTATAAATTCTTCTCTTCCTTCCCTTCATTTCTACTCATCCCATATATTCATCAAATATAGAAGTGTGTAGAAATGGCAGGTTCCTCAAGTCATCAGATAAGAAATATTTGTGTTTTCGGTGGATCCAGTTCTGGGAAAGAAAAAGAGTTTTTAGAATCAGCGAATCATCTTGGTCAGGTACTAGCTGAGAGAAAGATTCATTTAATGTATGGGGGAGGTAGCCTTGGGTTAATGGGAGGTGTGTCAATGGCTGCATTTTTAGGAGGCAGTCAAGTTTTGGGGGTTGTCCCCAAAGCTTTAGCAACTGGGGACATCATTGGAAAAACAATTGGAGAGGAACTACAGGTCCCAACAATGTCTGACCGACTGAATACCATGTTTAGCCATGCTGATGCCTTCATTGCCTTACCAGGTGGTTTGGGCACATTGGAAGAAATCTTTCATATTTCATCTTGGGCCCAACTGCACATTCACCATAAACCTATAGGTTTGTTAAATGTTAATGGTTTTTATGATAAGTTGCTGTCTTTCCTTGATCAAGCTGTGGAACAGGAATTTTTAACATCTTCGGCACGACAAATCATAATCTCTGCTGCTACTGCTGAACAATTGATTGACCAACTATAATATTTCATCCCTGTCATTGATCCCTGCATGAGTCGCCTAGATTGGTCAACTAAGGACAGCCGTAAAAAGCTTAGATTAGATTTGAGCCTTCATCTGTGAAACCTTGTGTCTTTTGGTTTTATTAATAGCATATTATTTTGTTTTGTTACTTCTTATGTTTGTTTAAGTGTGTTTCAGGTTTGTCATTGTTCGATGTTTCAGGTGATGTCTTCTATACTCTATCTTTCTACCTTCGAACATTGAGGACAATGTCTCGTTTTGGTTGGGGGGAGAGGGTAGTAGTTTAAAAAAAAAAAAATACTAACTTGCTAACTGTTTTTGCTATTATTAAAATCATTTGACAAAATTGTTATTAGGATGGCAGAGTATGGAATCAATTTTATTGACTCTAGAGACGCATCTTAGTAAGTTTCATTACCAAGGTCTATCATAATACTTCTTGAAATATTCAGGTTTACAAACTCTCACATTATTATCACTTGATTCTGCTCCTATACTCATTTAACAAGTATTATTAAACCTTCATTTTCACACACACACTTTAACATATGATTGTGGGTTGCACATTGGATTATTACATTAATTATGTTCTTTTGTTGAAGGTAACAACTAAGGGAAAAGGATAGTATATAATTTGCAAAAAAAAAAAAAAGAAAAGAAAAAAAAAATAGTATTGATGATAATAAAACGTGGATAAGTTTGGTTTCGTAGCCTCCCTAACCTAAGCAATTAAGCCCGAAGGGGTGTTTTAACACCTAATACCCTAAAGTCAACTGACTTGGGAGCTATTGGCCCAAAGCTTGTTACATGGGTTAAGGAGAAAAGCTTAAGGGAATCAAACATTGCACTATCTACGTATCAGTATCTGCATCCCGAGTTGTTAAGCTCGTAGGGGTGTCTCAACACCTAATGCCCTAAGATCAACTTGTTTGGGAGTCATTAGCCTAAAACTCGTTACATGGGTTAAAGATACATTGTGTTTTAAGATGTATGTGTATATAAATAAAAAGAAAAAAAAAGAAAAAAAAGAAAAAAATAATAATCCCAACCCAAGGAAGTTCACCTTAAACATTTGAACATAATATTGTTTTCTTCCAACAAAAGCCCCATCATCTATGTTTTCATTGAGCACACAAAAAGAAGGTTTATTAATATCTTGTTTACGAAGTATGAAGCAGGAACATAAATTTAATGAGAGTTTGTTTATCTGGATAGATTAATGGAAGTTGAATGATGAATGCCTTGCTTGGTGGAACTTGCAAATTGTTTCTCTATTTTAACGCTTTAGATTACTAGGGACTAGTAATAAGCTGGTTGGGGGGTGTGATTAGTACTTAAAAGTGCATGTTTATCAAGGTTTTATATCATCATTTTGCACTTGAAGTATCAATAACTCCTTAACTAAAGCATGTTTTATAATAACAAGTTTGATACTATAAGATACCTTAATTTATGGTAAATGCTCATCTTATATGCAGGTCTATCACATAAATAAAAGAATTGATTGATGAGTTTAAGTATTGAAAGTGAAAGGACAAAGAGATGACCAAACTTAGAAAAGAGATGTCGGTGCAGTCCAAACCGGAACATTGCTCGGTAATTGGATCATATCTGGAGCTCTAGATTTCGGATTTAGGTCCACTTTATATGGATGGAAAGGTAAAACAAAGGCCTACAACTTTCATGAGGAGCCCAAGATTTGAAAAGGTCGTTTTGAAGTCCAAATTGAAGGAACAACGAAGAAGTCCGAAGCTGTCCTGCAGCCCAAACACTATTTAGTGTTCAGCCCATATCTTGAGTTCTAGAAGTCCAAATGGCCTCATCTTTTTTTTGTTGGAAAGCTGAGACAATTTCCTAGAACATTCCTGAGGATTCTGGGCAAATTATGATGTTAGCAATGACGTCTTGACCAGACAAGAAGATAAGGATTGTTATCAAGTCAAGATGTGGCCACCCACTCATCAATTAGTCAACAAATCAATAGTTCCAAATTTTGGCCTATAAAAGGAGGCACTTACCATGTATTGAGGCATCTTGGTGTTCAGATCAAGATCATGCTCTTGCTTTCTCTCTTTGTATTGCTTATGTCTTGCTTTCATTAATATCAAGTTTATGCACTTCATTTCCTTTCCTTTGTCTAGTTAACTTCTTTCTCATTTATGTTCTTGTCTTGCTCATTTATGTTTCTTTCTTTTATTATGTCCAGCTAAGTTAATTATGTCAAGGTGAAAAGGGTACACTAATGGTGTAAGAACAAGTATAATATAAACTTAACATGGACCTTAACGTTGGATACTAACATGTTTTATATTTGTTATCTTGTTCACTTTAATACTTTGCTTGTTAAATGGTTAATCTAGATTTATGTTGTATAACACTTGGTACAACAAATACTTGGCACTTTCATAGCCCATACTGTATGGTTTAACCGACACCTGAGCTATGAAAGGAACTTGATTTGTTGTTAACATAAGTTATAATCATGAATGCCTGCCAACATTTACAAGTATTAGCTTTATTCGAATAAGATAATTAATGTAATCATGTTAAGAATTTATAATCTGATTGGAACCTCCTTTATGTGTGGTTTCCAATTGAGTAATAAGAGTTTATATTATACTTGTTTGAAGTACCATTAGTGGATCCTCTAACCTTGACATTTGTCTTTATCATTGTTTAATCCTTACGTTAATCTTTCATCTCAAAGTTCTCATTAATTTCTTCATCTTCTGCTTTTATTATTGTTATTATTATTATTATTACTTACATTCTGTTTATATTATATAATATATATCTTTGATCTTTTCATAAACTCAGTATATAGGCTGGAAACCTGTGACCCGATCTTTTAGATCATTCTCAGGTATAACAACGCCACGTACTGAGTATTATTATTGTTATTATTATTGTTATTATTGTTGTTATTGTTGTTGTTGTGTTGTTATTTATAATTTATACAATTAACCTCTCTATGGTTCGACCCCGGTCTTGCCGGGTTATTTATTACTTCGACACTCCTGCACTTGGGAAAAGACATCAAGCTTTTGGTCGTGTCAGCGGCCGAAATGAACCTCCAAAACTTGACGCATGTCAAACCTTTTACGTGCAAGAATTGAAACCCAGACCAAACGATCTTCAAATGGCCTAAAATTCAATATTTAGTATTCCAGTACGATGACAACACCGAATATAAATTTATAGGTCGTTCTCTTCTGTCTGGGTACCCACACCCTTTGCGGTGGAAATGAACCTCCAAAACATGACACAAATGTAACCTTTTACGCACAAGGGTTGAAACCCAGACCAAACGATCTCGAAATGGCCTGAAATTCAAGAGTTAGTATTGCAATACGATGACAACACCGAATATAAATTTATAGGTCGTTCTCTTCTGTCTGGGTACCGACACCCTTTGCGGCGGAAATGAACCTCCAAAACATGACACAAATGTAACCTTTTACGCACAAGGGTTGAAACCCATACCAAACGATCTCGAAAATGGCCTGAAATTGAATATTTAGTATTCCAATACTATGACAACACTGCATATCAATTTATAGGTCGTTCTATTATGTCTAGGTACCCAAACCCTTTCTGGCCGAAACGAACCTCCAAATCAAGACGCATATCTAACCTTTTACGTTCAAGGATTGAAACCCAGATCAAACGATCTCGAAATGGCCTGAAATTCAATTTTTAGTATTCTAATACAATGACAACATCGAATATAAATTTATAGGTCGTTCTTTTGTGTCTAGGTGCCCAAACCCTTTGGGGCGGAAATGAACCTCCAAAACATGACACAAATGTAACCTTTTACATCTAAGGATTGAAACCCAGACCAAACGATCTCGAAATGGCCTGAAATTAAATATTTAGGATTCCAATACGATGACAACACCGAATATAAATTTATAGGTTGTTCTCCTGTGTACCCAAACCCTTTGCGGCCGAAATGAACCAGCAAAACATGACACAGATGTAACCTTTTACGTACAAGGATTGAAACCCAGACCAAACGATCTCGAAATGGCCTGAAAGTCAAGAGTTAGTATTGCAATACGATGACAACACCGAATATAAATTTATAGGTCGTTCTCTTCTGTCTGGGTACCCACACCCTTGGCGGCGGAAATGAACCTCCAAAACATGACACAAATGTAACCTTTTACGCACAAGGGTTGAAACCCAGACCAAACGATCTCGAAATGGCCTGAAATTCAAGAGTTAGTATTGCAATACGATGACAACACCGAATATAAATTTATAGGTTGTTCTCTTCTGTCTGGGTACCCACACCCTTTGCGGCGGAAATGAACCTCCAAAACATGACACAAATGTAACCTTTTACGCACTACGGTTGAAACCCATACCAAACGATCTCGAAAATGGCCTGAAATTGAATATTAAGTATTCCAATACTATGACAACACTGCATATCAATTTATAGGTCGTTCTATTATGTGCGGTACCCAAACCCTTTGCAGCCGAAATGAACCTCCAAAACATGACGCATGTCTAACCTTTTACGTGCCAAAATTGAAACCCAGACCAAACGATCTCCAAATGGCTTGAAATTCAATATTTAGTATTCCAATACTATGACAACACCGCATATCAATTTATACGTCGCTCTATTATGTCTAGGTACCCAAACCCTTTGTGGCCGAAATGAACCTCCAAATCAAGACGCATATCTAACCTTTTACGTTCAAGGATTGAAACCCAGATCAAACGATCTCGAAATGTCCTGAAATTCAATTTTTAGTATTCTAATACGATGACAACATCGAATATAAATTTATAGGTCGTTCTCTTGTGTCTTGGTACCCAAACCCTTTGTGGCGGAAATGAACCTCCAAAACATGACACAAATGTAACCTTTTACGTCCAAGGATTTAAACCCAGACCAAACGATCTCGAAATGGCCTGAAATTAAATATTTAGTATTCCAATACGATGACAACACCGAATATAAATTTATAGGTTGTTCTCCTGTGTCTAGCTACCCAAACCCTTTGCGGCCGAAATGAACCTGCAAAACATGACATTGATGTAACCTTTTATGTACAAGGATTGAAACCCAGACCAAACGATCTCGAAATGGCCTGACATTAAATATTAAGTATTCCAATACGATGACAACACTTAATATAAATTTATAGGTTGTTCTCCTGTGTCTAGCTACCCAAACCCTTTGCAGCCAAATGAACCTGCAAAACATGACACTGATGTAACCTTTTATGTACAAGGATTGAAACCCAGACCAAACGATCTCGAAATGGCCTGACATTAAATATTTAGTATTCCAATACGATGACAACACTGAATATAAATTTATAGGCTGTTCTCCTGTGTCTAGCTACCCAAACCCTTTGCGGCCGAAATGAACCTGCAAAACATGACACATATGTAACCTTTTACGTACAAGGATTGAAACCCAGACCAAACGATCTCGAAATGGCCTGAAATTCAAGAGTTAGTATTGCAAGACGATGACAACACCGAATATAAATTTATAGGTCGTTCTCTTCTGTCTGGGTACCCACACCCTTTGCGGCGGAAATGAACCACCAAAACATGACACACATGTAACCTTTTACGCACAAGGGTTGAAACCCAGACCAAACGATCTTGAAAATGGCCTGAAATTCAATATTTAGTATTCCAATACTATGACAACACTGCATATCAATTTATAGGTCGTTCTATTACGTGCGGTACCCAAACCCTTTGCGGCCGAAATGAACCTCCAAAACTTGACGCATGTCTAACCTTTTACGTTCAAGCATTGAAACCCAGACCAAACGATCTCGAAATGGCCTGAAATTCAATATTTAGTATTCCAATACTATGACAACACCAAATATAAATTTATACGTTGTTCTCATGTGTCTAGCTACCCAAACCCTTTGCGGCCGAAATGAACCTGCAAAACATGACACAGATGTAACCTTTTACGTACAAGGATTGAAACCCAGACCAAACGATCTCGAAATGGCCTGAAATTCAAGAGTTAGTATTGCAACACGATGACAACACCGAATATAAATTTATAGGTCGTTCTCTTTTGTCTGGGTACCCGCACCCTTTGCGACGGAAATGAACCTCCAAAACATGACACAAATGTAACCTTTTACGCACAAAGGTTGAAACTCAGACCAAACGATCTTGAAAATGGCCTAAAATTGAATATTTAGTATTCCAATACTATGAAAACACTACATATCAATTTATAGGTCGTTCTATTATGTGCGGTACCCAAACCCTTTGCGGCCGAAATGAACCTCCAAAACTTGACGCATGTCTAACCTTTTACGTGCAAGAATTGAAACCCAGACCAAACGATCTCCGAATGGCCTGAAATTCAATATTTAGTATTCCAATACTATGACAACACCGCATATCAATTTATAGGTCGTTCTATTATGTCTAGGTACCCAAACCCTTTGCGGCCGAAATGAACCTCCAAATCAAGACGCATATCTAACCTTTTACATACAAGGATTGAAACCCAGACCAAACGATCTCGAAATGGCCTGAAATTCAAGAGTTAGTATTGCAACACGATGAAAACACCGAATATAAATTTATAGGTCGTTCTCTTCTGTCTGGGTACCCACACCCTTTGCGGCGGAAATGAACCTCCAAAACATGACACAAATGTAACCTTTTATGCACAAGGGTTGAAACTCAGACCAAACGATCTTGAAAATGGCCTGAAATTGAATATTTAGTATTCCAATACTATGACAACACTGCATATCAATTTGTAGGTCGTTCTATTACGTGCGGTACCCGAACCCTTTGCGGCCGAAATGAACCTCCAAAACTGGATGCATGTCTAACCTTTTACGTTCAAGCATTGAAACCCAGACCAAACGATCTCGAAATGGCCTGAAATTCAATATTTAGTATTCCAATACTATGACAACACCAAATATAATTTTATAGGTTGTTCTCCTGTGTCTAGCTACCCAAACCCTTTGCGGCCGAAATGAACCTGCAAAACATGACACAGATATAATCTTTTACGTCCAAGAATTGAAACCCAGACCAAACGATCTCCAAATGGCCTGACATTAAATATTTAGTATTCCAATACGATGACAACACCGAATATAAATTTATAGGTCGTTCTCTTCTGTCTGGGTACCCAAACCCTTTGTGGCGGAAATGAACCTCCAAAACATGACACAAATGTAACCTTTTACGTACAAGGATTGAAACCCAGACCAAACGATCTCGAAATGGCCTGAAATTCAAGAGTTAGTATGGCAATACGATGAAAACACCGAATATAAATTTATAGGTCGTTGTCTTCTGTCTGGGTACCCACACCCTTTGCGACGGAAATGAACCTCCAAAACATGACACAAATGTAACCTTTTACGCACAAGGGTTGAAACCCAGACCAAACGATCTCGAAATGGCCTGAAATTGAATATTGACTATTCAAATACTATGACAACACTGCATATCAATTTGTGGGTCGTTCTATTATGTGCGGTACCCAAACCCTTTGCGGCCGAAATGAACCTCCAAAACTTGACGCATGTCTAACCTTTTACGTGCAAGAATTGAAACCCAGACCAAACGATCTCCAAATGGCCTGAAATTCAATATTTAGTATTCCAATACGATGACAACACCGAATATAAATTTATAGGTCGTTCTATTATGTCTAGGTACCCAAACCCTTTGCGGCCGAAATGAACCTGCAAAACATGACGCATATCTAACCTTTTATGTACAAGGATTGAAACCCAGACCAAACGATCTCGAAATGGCCTGAAATTCAAGAGTTAGTATTGCAATACGATGACAACACCGAATATAAATTTATAGGTCGTTCTCTTCTGTCTGGGTACCCACACCCTTTGCGGCGGAAATGAACCTCCAAAACATGACACAAATGTAACCTTTTACGCACAAGGGTTGAAACCCAGACCAAACGGTCACGAAATGGCCTGAAATTGAATATTGAGTATTCCAATACTATGACAACACTGCATATCAATTTGTAGGTCGTTCTATTATGTGCGGTTCCCAAACCCTTTGCGGCCGAAATGAACCTCCAAAACTTGACGCATGTGTAACCTTTTACGTGCAAGAATTGAAACCCAGACCAAACGATCTCCAAATGGCCTGAAATTCAATATTTAGTATTCCAATACGATTACAACACCGAATATAAATTTATAGGTCGTTCTGTTATGTCTAGGTACCCAAATCCTTTGCGGCCGAAATGAACTTGCGAAACATGACGCATATCTAGCTTTTTACGTACAAGGATTGAAACCCAGACCAAACGATCTCGAAATGGCCTGAATTTCAAGAGTTAGTATTGCAATACGATGACAACACCGAATATAAATTTATAGGTCGTTCTCTTCTGTCTGGGTACCCACACCCTTTGCGGTAGAAATGAACCACCAAAACATGACACAAATGTAACCTTTTACGCACAAGGGTTGAAACCCAGACCAAACGATCTGGAAATGGCATGAAATTGAATATTTAGTATTCCAATACTATGACAACGCTACATATCAATTTATAGGTCGTTCTATTATGTGCGGTACCCAAACACTTTGCGGCTGAAATGAACCTCCAAAACTTGACGCATGTCTAACCTTTTACGTGCAAGAATTGAAACCCAGACCAAACGATCTCCAAATGGCCTGAAATTCAATATTTAGTATTCCAATACTATGACAACACCGCATATCAATTTAGAGGTCGTTCAATTATGTCTAGGTACCCAAACTCTTTGCGGCCGAAATGAACCTCCAAAGCAAGACGCATATCTAACCTTTTACGCACAAGGGTTGAAACCCAGACCAAAGGATCTCGAAAATGGCCTGAAATTGAATATTTAGTATTCCAATACTATGACAACACTGCATATCAATTTATAGGTCGTTCTATTATGTTTGGTACCCATACCCTTTGCGGCCGAAATGAACCTCCAAAACATGACGCATGTCTAACCTTTTACATGCAAGAATTGAAACCCAGACCAAACGATCTCCAAATGGCCTGACATTAAATATTTAGTATTCCAATACGATGACAACACCGAATATAAATTTATAAGTGGTTCTCCTGTGTCTAGCTACCCAAACCCTTTGCGGCCGAAATGAACGTCCAAAACTTGACGCATGTCTAACCTTTTACGTGCAAGAATTGAAACCCAGACCAAACGATCTCGAAATGGCCTGAAATTCAATATTTAGTATTCCAATACGATGACAACACCGAATATAAATTTATAGGTCGTTCTAATATGTCTAGGTACCCAAACCCTTTGCGGCCGAAATGAACTTGCAAAACATGACGCATATCTAGCTTTTTACGTACAAGGATTGTAACCCAGACCAAACGATCTCGAAATGGCCTGAAATTCAAGAGTTAGTATTGCAATACGATGACAACACCGAATATAAATTTATAGGTCGTTCTCTTCTGTCTGGGTACCCACACCCTTTGCGGCGGAAATGAACCTCCAAAACATGACACAAATGTAACCTTTTACGCACAAGGGTTGAAACCCAGACCAAACGATCTCGAAAATGGCCTGAAATTGAATATTGAGTATTCCATTACTATGAAAACACTGCATATCAATTTGTAGGTCGTTCTATTATGTGCGGTTCCCAAACCCGTTGCGGCCGAAATGAACCTCCAAAACTTGACGCATGTCTAACCTTTTACGTGCAAGAATTGAAACCCAGACCAAACGATCTCCATATGGCCTGAAATTCAATATTTAGTATTCCAATACGATGACAACACCGAATATAAATTTATAGGTCGTTCTATTATGTCTAGGTACCCAAACCCTTTGCGGCCGAAATGAACTTGCAAAACATGACGCATATCTAGCCTTTTACGTACAAGGATTGTAACCCAGACCAAACGATCTCGAAATGGCCTGAAATTCAAGAGTTAGTATTGCAATACGATGACAACACCGAATATAAATTTATAGGTCGTTCGCTTCTGTCTGGGTACCCACACCCTTTGCGGTAGATATGAACCACCAAAACATGACACAAATGTAACCTTTTACGCACAAGGGTTGAAACTCAGACCAAACGATCTCGAAATGGCGTGAAATTGAATATTTAGTATTCCAATACTATGACAACACTGCATATCAATTTATAGGTCGTTCTATTATGTGCGGTACCCAAACCCTTTGCGGCTGAAATGAACCTCCAAAACTTGACGCATGTCTAACCTTTTACGTGCAAGAATTGAAACCCAGACCAAACGATCTCCAAATGGCCTGAAATTCAATATTTAGTATTCCAATACTATGACAACACCGCATATCAATTTATAGGTCGTTCAATTATGTCTAGGTACCCAAACCCTTTGCGGCCGAAATGAACCTCCAAATCAAGACGCATATCTAACCTTTTACGTTCAAGGATTGAAACCCAGATCAAACGATCTCCAAATGGCCTGAAATTCAATTTTTAGTATTCTAATACGATGACAACATCGAATTTAAATTTATAGGTGGTTCTCCTATGTCTAGCTACCCAAACCCTTTGCGGCCGAAATGAACCTCCAAAACTTGACGCATGTTTAACCTTTTACGTGCAAGAATTGAAACCCAGACCAAACGATCTCCAAATGGCCTGAAATTCAATATTTAGTATTCCAATACGATGACAACACCGAATATAAATTTATAGGTCGTTCTATTATGTCTAGGTACCCAAACCCTTTGCGGCCGAAATGAACTTGCAAAACATGACGCATATCTAGCCTTTTACGTACAAGGATTGTAACCCAGACCAAACGATCTCGAAATGGCCTGAAATTCAAGAGTTAGTATTGCAATACGATGACAACACAAAATATTAATTTATAGGTCGTTCTCTTCTGTCTGGGTACCCACACCCTTTGCGGCGGAAATGAACCTCTAAAACATCACACAAATGTAACCTTTTACGTACAACGATTGAAACCCAGACCAAACGATCTCGAAATGGCCTCAAATTCAAGAATTAGTATTGCAACACGATGACAACACCGAATATAAATTTGTAGGTCGTTCTATTCTGTTTGGGTACCCACACCCTTTGCGGCGAAAATGAACCTCCAAAACATGACACAAATGTAACCTTTTACGCACAAGGGTTGAAACCCAGACCAAACGATCTCCAAATGGCCTGAAATTAAATATTAAGTAATCCAATATGATGACAACACCGAATATAAATTTATAGGTTGTTCTCCTGTGTCTAGGTACCCAAACCCTTTGGGGCCGAAATGAACCTGCAAAACATGATACAGATGTAACCTTTTACGTACAAGGATTGAAACCCAGACCAAACGATCTGGAAATGGCCTGAAATTCAAGAGTTAGTATTGCAATACGATGACAACACCGAATATAAATTTATAGGTCGTTCTCTTCTGTCTGGGTACGCACACCCTTTGCGGCGGAAATGAACCTCCAAAACATGACACAAATGTAACCTTTTACGGACAAGGGTTGAAACCCAGACCAAACGATCTCCAAATGGCCTGAAATTAAATATTTAGTAATCCAATACGATGACAACACCGAATATAAATTTATAGGTCGTTCTCTTATGTCTGGGTACCCAAACTCTTTGTGGCGGAAATGAACCTCCAAAACATGACACAAATGTAACCTTTTACGTACAAGGATTGAAACCCAGACCAAACGATTTAGAAATGGCCTGAAATTAAATATTTAGTATTCCAATACGATGACAACACCGAATATAAATTTATAGGTCGTTCTCTTCTGTCTGGGTACCCAAACCCTTTGTGGCGGAAATGAACCTCCAAAACATGACACAAATGTAACCTTTTACGCACAAGGGTTGAAACCCAGACCAAACGATCTTGAAATGGCCTGAAATTCAAGAGTTAGTATTGCAATACGATGACAACACCGAATATAAATTTATAGGTCGTTCTTTTCTGTCTGGGTACTCACACCCTTTGCGGCGGAAATGAACCTCCAAAACATGACACAAATGTAACCTTTTACGCACAAGGGTTGAAACCCAGACCAAACGATCTGGAAATGGCATGAAATTGAATATTTAGTATTCCAATACTATGACAACGCTGCATATCAATTTATAGGTCGTTCTATTATGTGCGGTACCCAAACACTTTGCGGCTGAAATGAACCTCCAAAACTTGACGCATGTCTAACCTTTTACGTGCAAGAATTGAAACCCAGACCAAACGATCTCCAAATGGCCTGAAATTCAATATTTAGTATTCCAATACTATGACAACACCGCATATCAATTTAGAGGTCGTTCAATTATGTCTAGGTACCCAAACTCTTTGCGGCCGAAATGAACCTCCAAAGCAAGACGCATATCTAACCTTTTACGCACAAGGGTTGAAACCCAGACCAAAGGATCTCGAAAATGGCCTGAAATTGAATATTTAGTATTCCAATACTATGACAACACTGCATATCAATTTATAGGTCGTTCTATTATGTTTGGTACCCATACCCTTTGCGGCCGAAATGAACCTCCAAAACATGACGCATGTCTAACCTTTTACATGCAAGAATTGAAACCCAGACCAAACGATCTCCAAATGGCCTGACATTAAATATTTAGTATTCCAATACGATGACAACACCGAATATAAATTTATAAGTGGTTCTCCTGTGTCTAGCTACCCAAACCCTTTGCGGCCGAAATGAACGTCCAAAACTTGACGCATGTCTAACCTTTTACGTGCAAGAATTGAAACCCAGACCAAACGATCTCGAAATGGCCTGAAATTCAATATTTAGTATTCCAATACGATGACAACACCGAATATAAATTTATAGGTCGTTCTAATATGTCTAGGTACCCAAACCCTTTGCGGCCGAAATGAACTTGCAAAACATGACGCATATCTAGCTTTTTACGTACAAGGATTGTAACCCAGACCAAACGATCTCGAAATGGCCTGAAATTCAAGAGTTAGTATTGCAATACGATGACAACACCGAATATAAATTTATAGGTCGTTCTCTTCTGTCTGGGTACCCACACCCTTTGCGGCGGAAATGAACCTCCAAAACATGACACAAATGTAACCTTTTACGCACAAGGGTTGAAACCCAGACCAAACGATCTCGAAAATGGCCTGAAATTGAATATTGAGTATTCCATTACTATGAAAACACTGCATATCAATTTGTAGGTCGTTCTATTATGTGCGGTTCCCAAACCCGTTGCGGCCGAAATGAACCTCCAAAACTTGACGCATGTCTAACCTTTTACGTGCAAGAATTGAAACCCAGACCAAACGATCTCCATATGGCCTGAAATTCAATATTTAGTATTCCAATACGATGACAACACCGAATATAAATTTATAGGTCGTTCTATTATGTCTAGGTACCCAAACCCTTTGCGGCCGAAATGAACTTGCAAAACATGAC
Source organism: Populus alba x Populus glandulosa (assembly GCA_033617975.1). NCBI lineage: Eukaryota > Viridiplantae > Streptophyta > Magnoliopsida > Malpighiales > Salicaceae > Populus > Populus alba x Populus glandulosa. The sequence continues at coordinate 7,895,495 of CM066155.1, read as the reverse complement.
GCATATCTAGCCTTTTACGTACAAGGATTGTAACCCAGACCAAACGATCTCGAAATGGCCTGAAATTCAAGAGTTAGTATTGCAATACGATGACAACACCGAATATAAATTTATAGGTCGTTCGCTTCTGTCTGGGTACCCACACCCTTTGCGGTAGATATGAACCACCAAAACATGACACAAATGTAACCTTTTACGCACAAGGGTTGAAACCCAGACCAAACGATCTCGAAATGGCGTGAAATTGAATATTTAGTATTCCAATACTATGACAACACTGCATATCAATTTATAGGTCGTTCTATTATGTGCGGTACCCAAACCCTTTGCGGCTGAAATGAACCTCCAAAACTTGACGCATGTCTAACCTTTTACGTGCAAGAATTGAAACCCAGACCAAACGATCTCCAAATGGCCTGAAATTCAATATTTAGTATTCCAATACTATGACAACACCGCATATCAATTTATAGGTCGTTCAATTATGTCTAGGTACCCAAACCCTTTGCGGCCGAAATGAACCTCCAAATCAAGACGCATATCTAACCTTTTACGTTCAAGGATTGAAACCCAGATCAAACGATCTCCAAATGGCCTGAAATTCAATTTTTAGTATTCTAATACGATGACAACATCGAATATAAATTTATAGGTGGTTCTCCTATGTTTAGCTACCCAAACCCTTTGCGGCCGAAATGAACCTCCAAAACTTGACGCATGTTTAACCTTTTACGTGCAAGAATTGAAACCCAGACCAAACGATCTCCAAATGGCCTGAAATTCAATATTTAGTATTCCAATACGATGACAACACCGAATATAAATTTATAGGTCGTTCTATTATGTCTAGGTACCCAAACCCTTTGCGGCCGAAATGAACTTGCAAAACATGACGCATATCTAGCCTTTTACGTACAAGGATTGTAACCCAGACCAAACGATCTCGAAATGGCCTGAAATTCAAGAGTTAGTATTGCAATACGATGACAACACAAAATATTAATTTATAGGTCGTTCTCTTCTGTCTGGGTACCCACACCCTTTGCGGCGGAAATGAACCTCTAAAACATCACACAAATGTAACCTTTTACGTACAACGATTGAAACCCAGACCAAACGATCTCGAAATGGCCTCAAATTCAAGAATTAGTATTGCAACACGATGACAACACCGAATATAAATTTGTAGGTCGTTCTATTCTGTTTGGGTACCCACACCCTTTGCGGCGAAAATGAACCTCCAAAACATGACACAAATGTAACCTTTTACGCACAAGGGTTGAAACCCAGACCAAACGATCTCCAAATGGCCTGAAATTAAATATTAAGTAATCCAATATGATGACAACACCGAATATAAATTTATAGGTTGTTCTCCTGTGTCTAGGTACCCAAACCCTTTGGGGCCGAAATGAACCTGCAAAACATGATACAGATGTAACCTTTTACGTACAAGGATTGAAACCCAGACCAAACGATCTGGAAATGGCCTGAAATTCAAGAGTTAGTATTGCAATACGATGACAACACCGAATATAAATTTATAGGTCGTTCTCTTCTGTCTGGGTACGCACACCCTTTGCGGCGGAAATGAACCTCCAAAACATGACACAAATGTAACCTTTTACGGACAAGGGTTGAAACCCAGACCAAACGATCTCCAAATGGCCTGAAATTAAATATTTAGTAATCCAATACGATGACAACACCGAATATAAATTTATAGGTCGTTCTCTTATGTCTGGGTACCCAAACTCTTTGTGGCGGAAATGAACCTCCAAAACATGACACAAATGTAACCTTTTACGTACAAGGATTGAAACCCAGACCAAACGATTTAGAAATGGCCTGAAATTAAATATTTAGTATTCCAATACGATGACAACACCGAATATAAATTTATAGGTCGTTCTCTTCTGTCTGGGTACCCAAACCCTTTGTGGCGGAAATGAACCTCCAAAACATGACACAAATGTAACCTTTTACGCACAAGGGTTGAAACCCAGACCAAACGATCTTGAAATGGCCTGAAATTCAAGAGTTAGTATTGCAATACGATGACAACACCGAATATAAATTTATAGGTCGTTCTCTTCTGTCTGGGTACTCACACCCTTTGCGGCGGAAATGAACCTCCAAAACATGACACAAATGTAACCTTTTACGCACAAAGGTTGAAACTCAGACCAAACGATCTTGAAAATGGCCTAAAATTGAATATTTAGTATTCCAATACTATGAAAACACTACATATCAATTTATAGGTCGTTCTATTATGTGCGGTACCCAAACCCTTTGCGGCCGAAATGAACCTCCAAAACTTGACGCATGTCTAACCTTTTACGTGCAAGAATTGAAACCCAGACCAAACGATCTCCAAATGGCCTGACATTAAATATTTAGTATTCCAATACGATGACAACACCGAATATAAATTTATAGGTTGTTCTCCTGTGTCTAGGTACCCAAACCCTTTGTGGCCGAAATGAACCTGCAAAACATGATACAGATGTAACCTTTTACGTACAAGGATTGAAACCCAGACCAAACGATCTAGAAATGGCCTGAAATTAAATATTTAGTGTTCCAATACGATGAGAACACCGAATATAAATTTATAGGTTGTTCTCCTGTGTCTAGGTACGCAAACCCTTTGCGGCCGAAATGAACCTGCAAAACATGACACATATGTAACCTTTTACGTACAAGGATTGAAACCCAGACCAAACGATCTCGAAATGGCCTGAAAGTCAAGAGTTAGTATTGCAATACTATGACAACACCGAATATAAATTTATAGGTCGTTCTCTTCTGTCTAGGTACCCACACCCTTTGCGGCGGAAATGAACCTCCAAAACATGACATAAATGTAACCTTTTACGCACAAGGATTGAAACCCATACCAAACGATCTCGAAAATGGCCTGAAATTGAATATTTAGTATTCCAATACTATGACAACACTGCATATCAATTTATAGGTCGTTCTATTATGTCTAGGTACCCAAACCCTTTCTGGCCGAAATGAACCTCCAAATCAGGACGCATATCTAACCTTTTACGTTCAAGGATTGAAACCCAGAGCAAACGATCTCGAAATGGCCTGAAATTCAATTTTTAGTATTCTAATACGATGACAACATCGAATATAAATTTATAGGTCGTTCTCCTGTGTCTAGGTACCCAAACCCTTTGCGGCCGAAATGAACCTCCAAAACTTGACGCATGTCTAACCTTTTACGTGCAAGAATTGAAACCCAGACCAAACAATCTCCAAATGGCCTGACATTAAATATTTAGTATTCCAATACGATGACAACATCGAATATAAATTTATAGGTTGTTCTCCTGTGTCTAGGTACCCAAACCCTTTGCGGCGGAAATGAACCTCCAAAACATGACACAAATGTAACCTTTTACGTCCAAGGATTGAAACCCATACCAAACGATCTCGAAATGGCCTGAAATTAAATATTTAGTATTCCAATACGATGACAACACCGAATATAAATTTATAGGTTGTTCTCCTGTGTCTCGGTACGCAAACCCTTTGCGGCCGAAATGAACCTGCAAAACATGACACAGATGTAACCTTTTACGTACAAGGGTTGAAATCCATACCAAACGATCTCGAAAATGGCCTGGAATTGAATATTTAGTATTCCAATACTATGACAACACTGCATATCAATTTATAGGTCGTTCTATTATGTGCGGTACCCAAACCCTTTGCGGCCGAAATGAACCTCCAAAACTTGACGCATGTCTAACCTTTTACGTGCAAGAATTGAAACCCAGACCAAACAATCTCCAAATTGTCTGACATTAAATATTTAGTATTCCAATACGATGACAACACCGAATATAAATTTATAGGTTGTTCTCCTGTGTCTAGGTACCCAATCCCTTTGCGACCGAAATGAACCTGCAAAACATGACGCATATCTAGCCTTTTACGTACAAGGATTGAAACCCAGACCAAACGATCTAGAAATGGCCTGAAATTCAAGAGTTAGTATTGCAATACGATGACAACACCGAATATAAATTTATAGGTCGTTCTCTTCTGTCTGGGTACCCACACCCTTTGCGGCGGAAATGAACCTCCAAAACATGACACAAATGTAACCTTTTACGCACAAGTGTTGAAACCCATACCAAACGATCTCGAAAATGGCCTGAAATTGAATATTTAGTATTCCAATACTATGACAACACTGCATATCAATTTATAGGTTGTTCTATTATGTGCGGTACCCAAACCCTTTTCTGCCGAAATGAACCTCCAAAACTTGACGCATGTCTAACCTTTTACGTGCAAGAATTGAAACCCAGACCAAACAATCTCCAAATGGCCTGACATTAAATATTTAGTATTCCAATATGATGACAACACCGAATATAAATTTATAAGTTGTTCTCCTGTGTCTAGGTACCCAAACCCTTTGCGGCCGAAATGAACCTGCAAAACATGACATAGATGTAACCTTTTACGTACAACGATTGAAACCCAGACCAAACGATCTCGAAATGGCCTGAAATTCAAGAGTTAGTATTGCAACACGATGACAACACCGAATATAAATTTATAGGTCGTTCTATTCTGTTTGGGTACCCACACCCTTTGCGGCGGAAATGAACCTCCAAAACATGACACAAATGTAACCTTTTACGCACAAGGGTTGAAACACAGACCAAACGATCTCCAAATGGCCTGAAATTAAATATTTAGTAATCCAATATGATGACAACACCGAATATAAATTTATAGGTTGTTCTCCTGTGTCTAGGTACCCAAACCCTTTGTGGCCGAAATGAACCTGCAAAACATGATAAAGATGTAACCTTTTACGTACAAGGATTGAAACCCAGACCAAACGATCTTGAAATGGCCTGAAATTCAAGAGTTAGTATTGCAATACGATGACAAGACCGAATATAAATTTATAGGTCGTTCTCTTCTGTCTGGGTACCCACACCCTTTGCGGCGGAAATGAACCTCCAAAACATGACACAAATGTAACCTTTTACGCACAAGGGTTGAAACCCAAACCAAACGATCTCCAAATGGCCTGAAATTAAATATTTAGTAATCCAATACGATGACAACAGCGAATATAAACTTATAGGTTGTTCTCCTGTGTCTAGGTACCCAAACCCTTTGTGGCCGAAATAACCTGCAAAACATGATACAGATGTAACCTTTTACGTACAAGGATTGAAACCCAGACCAAACGATCTTGAAATGGCCTGAAATTCAAGAGTTAGTATTGCAATACGATGACAACACCGAATATAAATTTATAGGTTGTTCTCTTCTGTCTGGGTACCCACACCCTTTGCGGCGGAAATGAACCTCCAAAACATGACACAAATGTAACCTTTTACGCACAAGGGTTGAAACCCAGACCAAACGATCTCGAAATGGCCTGAAATTCAAGAGTTAGTATTGCAATACGATGACAACACCGAATATAAATTTAATGAGAGTTTGTTTATCTGGATAGATTAATGGAAGTTGAATGATAAATGCCTTGCTTTGTGGAACTTGCAAATTGTTTCTCTATTTTAACGCTTTAGATTACTAGGGACTAGTAATAAGCTGGTTGGGGGGTGTGATTAGTACTTAAAAGTGCATGTTTATCAAGGTTTTATATCATCATTTTGCACTTGAAGTATCAATAACTCCTTAACTAAAGCATGTTTTATAATAACAAGTTTGATATTATAAGATACCTTAATTTATGGTAAATGCTCATTTTAAATGCAGGACTATCACATAAATAAAATGATTGATTGATGAGTTTAAGCATTGAAAGTGAAAGGACAAAGAGATGGCCAAACTTAGAAAAGAGATGTCGGTGCAGTCCAAACCGGAACATTGCTCGGTAATTGGATCATATCTGGAGCTCTAGATTTCGGATTTAGGTCCACTTTATATGGATGGAAAGGTAAGACAAAGGCCTACAACTTTCATGAGGAGCCCAAGATTTGAAAAGGTCGTTTTGAAGTCCAAATTGAAGGAACAACGAAGAAGTCCGAAGCTGTCCTGCAGCCCAAACACTATTTAGTGTTCAGCCCATATCTTGAGTTCTAGAAGTCCAAATGACCTCATCTTTTTTTTGTTGGAAAGCTGAGACAATTTCCTAGAACATTCCTGAGGATTCTGGGCAAATTATGATGTTAGCAATGACGTCTTGACCAGACAAGAAGATAAGGATTGTTATCTAGTCAAGATGTGGCCACCCACTCATCAATTAGTCAACAAATCAATAGTTCCAAATTTTGGCCTATAAAAGGAGGCACTTACCATGTATTGAGGCATCTTGGTGTTCAGATCAAGATCATGCTATTGCTTTCTCTCTTTGTATTGCTTATGTCTTGCTTTTATTAATATCAAGTTTATGCACTTCATTTCCTTTCCTTTACTTAGTTAACCTCTTTCTCATTTATGTTCTTGTCTTGCTCATTTATGTTTCTTTCTTTTATTATGTCCAGCTAAGTTAATTATGTCAAGGTAAAAAGGGTACACTAATGGTGTAAGAACAAGTATAATGTAAACTTAACATGGAACTTAACGTTGGATACTAACATGTTTTATATTTGTTATCTTGTTCACTTTAATACTTTGCTTGTTAAATGGTTAATCTAGATTTATGTTGTATAACACTTGGTACAACAAATACTTGGCACTTTCATAGCCCATACTGTATGGTTTAACCGACACCTGAGCTATGAAAGGAACTTGATTTGTTGTTAACATAAGTTATAATCATGAATGCCTGCCAACATTTACAAGTATTAGCTTTATTCGAATAAGATAATTAATATAATCATGTTAACAATTTATAATCTGATTGGAACCTCCTTTATGTGTGGTTTCCAATTGAGTAATAAGAGTTTATATTATACTTGTTTGAAGTACCATTAGTGGATCCTCTAACCTTGACATTTGTCTTTATCATTGTTTAATCCTTACGTTAATCTTTCATCTCAAAGTTCTCATTAATTTCTTCATCTTCTGCTTTTATTATTGTTATTATTATTATTATTACTTACATTCTGTTTATATTATATAATATATATCTTTGATCTTTTCATAAACTCAGTATATAGGCTGGAAACCTGTGACCCGATCTTTTAGATCATTCTCAGGTATAACAACGCCACTACTGAGTATTATTATTGTTATTATTGTTGTTATTGTTGTTGTTGTGTTGTTATTTATAATTTATACAATTAACCTCTCTGTGGTTCGACCCCGGTCTTGCCGGGTTATTTATTACTTCGACACTCCTGCACTTGGGAAAAGACATCAAGCTTTTGGTCGTGTCAAGTTTTTGGCGCCGTTGCCGGGGAGGTAAATTCTTGTATAAATTATAATATTTATTTTATCTTCTCTTTTCATTTTTCATTTTATTTAACTTTTGTTTCTTTTTCTTCTCTTTTATTTTCTTCCTTTTAATTCTCTTCTTACACGTGCATGAGAGTTTGGTCACGTACATTAAGTGGTAGACTTTGTAGGGTATCCTCATCATTTTCAGAAAATATGGCCGAAGAAGATAATCAATCACTTCATAATGAGAATAATGAGAATAACCGTATGAGAACACTTAGAGACCATATGAATCCCACAAGAACAAGTGCACCCTCATGCATAGTTTTCCCTCCTGATGCATCTCATTTTAATTTTAAGCCAGGCATTATTCAACTCCTACCTTCTTTTCATGGTTTAGAACTAGAAAATCCATACTTGTATTTAAGGGAATTTGAGGAGGTTTGTAATACCTATAATGACTCAAATTGTAGCATGAACACCATTCGATTAAAGCTTTTTCCTTTTTCATTAAAAGATAAAGCTAAAACATGGCTACAAAATTTGAGACCAGGATCCATTCGTGCTTGGGATGATATGCAACAACAATTTTTAAAGAAGTTTTTTCCATCTCACAGAACAAACTCTTTCAAAAGACAAATCATCACTTTCACTCAAAAGCCAGGAGAAACATTTTACCAATGTTGGGATAGGTATCGAGATTTGCTTAATACTTGCCCACATCATGGTTTTGAAACATGGAGATTGGTTTCACATTTTTATGAAGGTTTAACACCTAGAGATAGGCAAATGGTTGAATTGATGTGCAATGGAACCTTTGAAGATAAAGACCCTAATGAAGCAATGGAGTACCTAGACTTGCTAGCCGAAAATGCTCAAAATTGGGACACCACAGGTACTTATGAGGCACCAGGTAAAACTCAACCTCATACATCTAGTGGAGGTATGCACAACCTTAGGGAAGATCATGATCTCCAAGCCAAGTTTGCATCTTTAGCTAGAAAAGTCGAGGCACTAGAATTGAAAAAGAGTGGTCAATTAAAATCGATTCAAGACATTGTGTGTCAAATCTGTGAAACAAATGAGCATGCAACCAATGATTGTCCAACTTTACCTTCTTTTAAGGAATGCCTCCATGAACAAGCCCATGCTCTAAACAGTTTCCAAAGGCCCAACCATAACCCATACTCACAAACATATAACCCTGGTTGGAGAAATCACCCAAATTTCAGTTGGAAGAGTGATAGCAACAATGCACAAACTTCACATCCACCGTTTCAAGCACACCATAATTTCCAAAATTCTCATGGATATGCACCTCCTAGAAGAAATTTTGAGGAAACATTGCATGCATTCATTGAAAAGCAGGAGACAATCAACACTCAACTTGCTCAAAGCATGACCGATTTTAAAGATGCTCTTACAAAATTAACATCTGCTCTCAGTTTCCAAGAGAAAGGTAAGTTTCCTTCTCAACCACAGCAAAATCCAAAGGGGCAATACAATGCAAATGCAAGTAGTTCTGGAAGCCAACACATGGATCAAGTCAAATCAGTCATCACTCTTCGTAGTGGTAAGGTTATTGAAAAACCTATTCTTGAACCTTGTGAGAAAGATGATGAGTCTATCTCTGAGGGTAAGGAAGGGGTTGAACCTGAACATTGCAAAGAAAAGGCTGATTCCCCGCCAGCACTTCCATTTCCTCATGCCATGACCAAACAAAGGAAAGTCAATCACAACTCTGAAATCTTTGAAACTTTCAAACAGGTAAGGATCAATATACCTTTGTTGGATGCTATTAAACAGGTTCCTTCCTATGCTAAATTTTTGAAAGATCTATGCACTGTGAAGAGAAAACTGAATGTGAAAAAGAAAGCCTTTTTAGCCGAACAAGTAAGTGTCATTCTTCAGAACAATAATGCTTTGAAATATAAAGACCCTGGTTGTCCTACAATTTCTTGCTTTATTGGAGAACATAAAATTGAAAGAGCCTTACTTGATCTTGGAGCTAGTGTGAATTTACTTCCATATTCAGTTTTTCAGAGTCTCAATCTAGGTGAGTTAAAACCAACCTCTGTAACTCTTTTACTCGCCGATAGATCTGTAAAAGTGCCTAGAGGAATAATTGAAGATGTGTTGGTACAAGTTGATAAATTCATTTATCCTGTGGATTTTGTTGTCTTGGACACGCAACCTGTTGAAGCATGTAATTCAATTCCTGTCATTTTAGGACGTCCATTTCTTGCTACTTCTAATGCATTGATTAATTGTAGGAATGGACTGATGAAGCTATCATTTGGGAACATGACATTGGAGATGAATATTTTCAACATTTACAAGCAACCTGGAGATGATAATGATTTACAGGAAGTGGACTTTATTGAAAAATTAGTTCATGATCAATTTCAAACCACTTCTAGTGAAACTGAGATTGATGAATCTGATGATTTGCAAATGGTCTACTTTCAGGAATCAAAGGCATGCAATTGGAGACCACAAATTGAAGAATTGCCACCACGATCAATTGAGCCCATACCTTCAAGTGTTCAACCACCAAAACCTGAATTGAAGCCGTTACCATTTAATCTCAAATACTCATTTTTGGGAGAAAATGAAACTTTTCCGGTAATAATCTCTTCCAAACTTAATGCGCATCAAGAAGGTAAGTTATTACAGACTCTAAAAATGCACAAAAATGCATTAGGATGGACCATAGCTGACATAAAAGGAATTAGCCCTTTGATTTGCACACACAGGATTTATTTGGAGGAAAATGCTAAACCCTCTAGAGAAATGCAACGAAGGCTTAATCCTAATATGAAAGAAGTAGTGAAAAATGAAGTCATTAAGCTTCTGGATAATGGAATCATTTATCCTATTTCTGACAGCAAATGGGTAAGTCCTACCCAAGTTGTACCCAAAAAGTCTGGAGTCACTGTGATAACAAATGAGAAAAATGAGTTAATTCCAACTAGGACTGTTACGGGTTGGCGCATGTGCATTGACTATAGGAAACTTAATTCAATGACTAGAAAAGATCATTTCCCTTTACCTTTCATGGACCAAATCCTAGAAAGAGTTGCATGTCATGAATTTTATTGTTTCCTAGATGGTTATTCAGGTTACAATCAAATTGAAATTGCATTGGAAGATCAAGAGAAGACTACTTTCACATGTCCATTTGGTACTTTTGCATATCGAAGGATGCCTTTTGGATTATGTAATGCACCAGCCACGTTTCAAAGATGCATGCTTAGCATATTCAGTGATATGGTTGAACGTTTTCTTGAAATTTTTATGGATGATTTTTCTGTTTTTGGTGATTCATTTGATGATTGTTTGACTAACTTAGAAAAGGTTTTGAGCAGGTGTGAAGAGAAGAATCTTGTACTGAATTGGGAAAAATGTCACTTTATGGTAACAAACGGCATTGTACTTGGTCACATTGTTTCATCGAAAGGAATTGAGGTTGATAAATCTAAAATCGAGTTAATTGCCCACTTACCAACACCAAAATCTGTTAAAGATGTTAGATCATTCTTAGGACATGCTGGTTTTTACAGAAGGTTCATCAAAGATTTTAGTGTAATATCTAAGCCCTTGAGTAACCTTCTAACAAAGGATAATATTTTTGAATGGACTGAACATTGTGAGGAAGCCTTTGTTAAACTTAAAAACTTGCTTACTTCTGCTCCTGTCATTCAACCTCCTGATTGGTCATTACCTTTTGAAATAATGTGTGACGCTAGTGATTATGCCGTGGGTGCTGTCTTGGGACAAAGGAAAGATAAGAAACCTTATGTGATTTACTATGCAAGTAAAACTTTAACTAGTGCTCAAATGAATTACACCACCACTGAAAAAGAATTACTTGCAGTAGTATTTGCATGTGACAAGTTCAGATCTTATCTTGTTGGCTCACCTGTTGTTGTTTTTAGTGATCATGCAGCATTGAAATATCTTCTCTCTAAGAAAGAGTCTAAGGCTAGATTGGTGCGGTGGATTTTGTTACTTCAAGAATTTGATATCACAATCAAAGACAAGAAAGGCACCGAAAATGTTGTCGCGGATCATTTGTCAAGATTGACAACCGATTCGAGATCTGACATTACACCAATCGATGACTACTTTCCTGATGAATCTTTATTTTCTGTCTCTACGATGCCTTGGTTTGCTAATATTGTTAATTTTCTTATTTCAGGACAATTGCCAGCTCATTGGAGTACCCAAGACAAAAGAAAGTTCTTGAACGAAGTGAAGAACTTTTATTGGGATGACCCTTATTTATTCAAATATTGTCCTGATCAAATATTTCGAAGATGCATTCCTGACAATGAGGTAAGTAGTGTCATTAAATTTTGTCATTCTGAGGCATGTGGGGGTCATTTCTCATCAAGAAAGACAACTGCAAAAATCTTACAAAGTGGATTTTACTGGCCCACCATGTTCAAAGACTCACATGCATTCTGTAAGATTTGTGAAAATTGTCAAAAGTTGGGATCTATTTCGAAACGTCACATGATGCCTTTAAATCCTATTCTTGTCATTGAGATCTTTGACTGTTGGGGTATAGATTTCATGGGTCCATTTCCTCCATCATTTGGTTTCTTGTACATATTGGTCGCAGTAGATTATGTTTCAAAATGGATAGAGGCAATTCCAAGTCGAACCAATGATCACAAAACAGTGATAAAGTTTTTGAAAGAAAACATTTTAAGTCGATTTGGAATCCCTCGAGCCATGATAAGTGACGGTGGAACACACTTTTGCAACAAGCCATTTGAGTCTTTAATGAAGAAATATGGAATCACACATAAAGTTGCCACCCCTTATCACCCTCAGACAAGTGGACAAGTAGAGCTTGCTAATAGGGAGATCAAACAGATCTTAGAGAAAACAGTGAACCCTAATAGGAAAGACTGGTCTTTAAGACTTAATGATGCACTTTGGGCTTATCGAACTGCTTATAAAACATCATTAGGTATGTCACCTTATAGACTAGTCTATGGAAAACCTTGTCACTTGCCTGTGGAAATTGAACATAAAGCTTATTGGGCTATTAAAGCTTTCAATTCAAGCCTTGATGATGCTAGTCAGCTGCGAAAATTGCAAATAAATGAGCTTGAGGAAATAAGAAATGATGCATATGACAATTCGAAAATTCATAAAGCAAGAATTAAAGAGTTTCATGACAAGAAAATACTGAGAAAAACATTCAATGTTGGTCAAAAAGTCTTGCTTTATAATTCTCGACTCCATTTATTTCCTGGAAAACTAAGATCAAGATGGAGCGGTCCTTTTATTGTGAAACATGTGTATCCATATGGGACCTGTGATATTGAGAATCCAAAGAATGGCAATGTTTTCAAGGTAAATGGGCATCGTTTGAAAGTTTATTTTGACAATTTTTCGGTTGATAATGACTCTATTGAATTGAGTGATCCTGTATATAAAGATTGATTCTTTTTCTCACATTGTTTTGTGTTTTGTTGTATCTATTGTTTTGCTAGTCTCTCTTTCACCCCGGTCAAATGGCGGATAACGGTACTCCGTGACTTAAGTCGGTTCTTTCAGTTTCCCAAATAACTGATATTTGTATATATTTGTACAATTCTTAGCTCTTTCTCCCTTCTTTGAATCTCTTCTCTAATTCTCTTTTGAAAATGGACACCACTCTTGAAAAGTTGAAAAGGTATTTTCCCGCTTTGCCTCCAAATGCGATTAATAAAATTTACCGTGCTAGGTGTGCAAGATTGAGGTTATTAATGAATCATGAAATTCCTGAAGATATTCGCTGGCTAATTGAAGCAAAGGTCCGCTTATCAGGTGAGTCCTCCAATTCTTTCATTTCACACATGCCTGGAACAGGTAAAAGCACTTTTGCAAAGAAACGTCGTGCAAAACGATTAAAAGTCTGTCACAGATGTGCCAGATGGACTTGTAATGCGACATGTCGTTCTTTAGGAATGGTATCTGTAAACCGTGAAGATAAGATACAATTCATTAAGGATGGCCTGAGTAAGGGGTCTTTAGATAATCTTTTGTTGACCCTTGAGACGCATCCTAGTGGAGATGTGCATCGTGTAATTCATGATTTATGGCCACAATTCCATAAAGAACATGATCGACTTAGTCTTGGGAATCTGACTAAAAAAGACCCTGTTTGCCAGTTTTTAAGAAAACTGGATGGGAAGCCTATCCCCGACCCATAGAGGGCGTTTAAGCCGTTCTTGGACGTAAAACCAAGGGAAGATGTGAGCCACAATCACAACTACCTGTACATACATGCTTTTTCAAAATAAATAATTAATAAAGAGAGAAAGAGAGAGAAAGGGAGAGTTTGTAAGACTACAGCTGGCCTACATATAGGTGGTATCATTGCATTTTCACTTTTTCATCTATAAATTCTTCTCTTCCTTCCCTTCATTTCTACTCATCCCATACATTCATCAAATATAGAAGTGTGTAGAAATGGCAGGTTCCTCAAGTCATCAGATAAGAAATATTTGTGTTTTCGGTGGATCCAGTTCTGGGAAAGAAAAAGAGTTTTTAGAATCAGCAAATCATCTTGGTCGGGTACTAGCTGAGAGAAAGATTCATTTAGTGTATGGGGGAGGTAGCCTTGGGTTAATGGGAGGTGTGTCAATGGCTGCATTTTTAGGAGGCAGTCAAGTTTTGGGGGTTGTCCCCAAAGCTTTAGCAACTGGGGACATCATTGGAAAAACAATTGGAGAGGAACTACAGGTCCCAACAATGTCTGACCGACTGAATACCATGTTTAGCCATGCTGATGCCTTCATTGCCTTACCAGGTGGTTTGGGCACATTGGAAGAAATCTTTCATATTTCATCTTGGGCCCAACTACACATTCACCATAAACCTATAGGTTTGTTAAATGTTAATGGTTTTTATGATAAGTTGCTGTCTTTCCTTGATCAAGCTGTGGAACAGGAATTTCTAACATCTTCGGCACGACAAATCATAATCTCTGCTGCTACTGCTGAACAATTGATTGACCAACTACAATCTTTCATCCCTATCATTGATCCCTGCATGAGTCGCCTAGATTGGTCAACTAAGGACAGCCGTAAAAAGCTTAGATTAGATTTGAGCCTTCATCTGTGAAACCTTGTGTCTTTTGGTTTTATTAATAGCATATTATTTTGTTTTGTTACTTCTTATGTTTGTTTAAGTGTGTTTCAGGTTTGTCATTGTTCGATGTTTCAGGTGATGTCTTCTATACTCTATCTTTCTACCTTCGAACATTGAGGACAATGTCTCGTTTTGGTTGGGGGGAGAGGGTAGTAGTTTAAAAAAAAAAAAATACTAACTTGCTAACTGTTTTTGCTATTATTAAAACCATTTGACAAAATTGTTATTAGGATGGCAGAGTATGGAATCAATTTTATTGACTCTAGAGACGCATCTTAGTAAGTTTCATTACCAAGGTCTATCATAATACTTCTTGAAATATTCAGGTTTACAAACTCTCACATTGTTATCACTTGATTCTGCTCCTATACTCATTTAACAAGTATTATTAAACCTTCATTTTCACACACACACTTTAACATATGATTGTGGGTTGCACATTGGATTATTACATTAATTATGTTCTTTTGTTGAAGGTAACAACTAAGGGAAAAGGATAGTATATAATTTGCAAAAAAAAAAAAAAAAAAGAAAAAGAAAAAGAAAAAGAAAAAAGATAGTATTGATGATAATAAAACGTGGATAAGTTTGGTTTCGTAGCCTCCCTAACCTAAGCAATTAAGCCCGAAGGGGTGTTTTAACACCTAATACCCTAAAGTCAACTGACTTGGGAGCTATTGGCCCAAAGCTTGTTACATGGGTTAAGGAGAAAAGCTTAAGGGAATCAAACATTGCACTATCTACGTATCAGTATCTGCAACCCGAGTTGTTAAGCTCGTAGGGGTGTCTCAACACCTAATGCCCTAAGATCAACTGGTCTGGGAGTCATTAGCCTAAAACTCCTTACATGGGTTAAAGATACATTGTGTTTTAAGTTGTATGTGTATATAAAAAAAAAAGAAAAAAAAAAAATAATAATCCCAACCCAAGGAAGTTCACCTTAAACATTTGAACATAATATTGTTTTCTTCCAACAAAAGCCCCATCATCTATGTTTTCATTGAGCACACAAAAAGAAGGTTTATTAATATCTTGTTTACGAAGTATGAAGCAAGAATATAAATTTAATGAGAGTTTGTTTATCTGGATAGATTAATGGAAGTTGAATGATAAATGCCTTGCTTTGTGGAACTTGCAAATTGTTTCTCTATTTTAACGCTTTAGATTACTAGGGACTAGTAATAAGCTGGTTGGGGGGTGTGATTAGTACTTAAAAGTGCATGTTTATCAAGGTTTTATATCATCATTTTGCACTTGAAGTATCAATAACTCCTTAACTAAAGCATGTTTTATAATAACAAGTTTGATATTATAAGATACCTTAATTTATGGTAAATGCTCATTTTAAATGCAGGACTATCACATAAATAAAATGATTGATTGATGAGTTTAAGCATTGAAAGTGAAAGGACAAAGAGATGGCCAAACTTAGAAAAGAGATGTCGGTGCAGTCCAAACCGGAACATTGCTCGGTAATTGGATCATATCTGGAGCTCTAGATTTCGGATTTAGGTCCACTTTATATGGATGGAAAGGTAAGACAAAGGCCTACAACTTTCATGAGGAGCCCAAGATTTGAAAAGGTCGTTTTGAAGTCCAAATTGAAGGAACAACGAAGAAGTCCGAAGCTGTCCTGCAGCCCAAACACTATTTAGTGTTCAGCCCATATCTTGAGTTCTAGAAGTCCAAATGACCTCATCTTTTTTTTGTTGGAAAGCTGAGACAATTTCCTAGAACATTCCTGAGGATTCTGGGCAAATTATGATGTTAGCAATGACGTCTTGACCAGACAAGAAGATAAGGATTGTTATCTAGTCAAGATGTGGCCACCCACTCATCAATTAGTCAACAAATCAATAGTTCCAAATTTTGGCCTATAAAAGGAGGCACTTACCATGTATTGAGGCATCTTGGTGTTCAGATCAAGATCATGCTATTGCTTTCTCTCTTTGTATTGCTTATGTCTTGCTTTTATTAATATCAAGTTTATGCACTTCATTTCCTTTCCTTTACTTAGTTAACCTCTTTCTCATTTATGTTCTTGTCTTGCTCATTTATGTTTCTTTCTTTTATTATGTCCAGCTAAGTTAATTATGTCAAGGTAAAAAGGGTACACTAATGGTGTAAGAACAAGTATAATATAAACTTAACATGGAACTTAACGTTGGATACTAACATGTTTTATATTTGTTATCTTGTTCACTTTAATACTTTGCTTGTTAAATGGTTAATCTAGATTTATGTTGTATAACACTTGGTACAACAAATACTTGGCACTTTCATAGCCCATACTGTATGGTTTAACCGACACCTGAGCTATGAAAGGAACTTGATTTGTTGTTAACATAAGTTATAATCATGAATGCCTGCCAACATTTACAAGTATTAGCTTTATTCGAATAAGATAATTAATATAATCATGTTAACAATTTATAATCTGATTGGAACCTCCTTTATGTGTGGTTTCCAATTGAGTAATAAGAGTTTATATTATACTTGTTTGAAGTACCATTAGTGGATCCTCTAACCTTGACATTTGTCTTTATCATTGTTTAATCCTTACGTTAATCTTTCATCTCAAAGTTCTCATTAATTTCTTCATCTTCTGCTTTTATTATTGTTATTATTATTATTATTACTTACATTCTGTTTATATTATATAATATATATCTTTGATCTTTTCATAAACTCAGTATATAGGCTGGAAACCTGTGACCCGATCTTTTAGATCATTCTCAGGTATAACAACGCCACTACTGAGTATTATTATTGTTATTATTGTTGTTATTGTTGTTGTTGTGTTGTTATTTATAATTTATACAATTAACCTCTCTGTGGTTCGACCCCGGTCTTGCCGGGTTATTTATTACTTCGACACTCCTGCACTTGGGAAAAGACATCAAGCTTTTGGTCGTGTCAACACAGATGTAACCTTTTACGTACAAGGATTGAAACCCAGACCAAACGATCTCGAAATGGCCTGAAAGTCAAGAGTTAGTATTGCAATACTATGACAACACCGAATATAAATTTATAGGTCGTTCTCTTCTGTCTGGGTACCCACATCCTTTACGGCGGAAATGAACCTCCAAAACATGACTCAAATGTAACCTTTTACGCACAAGGGTTGAAACCCATACCAAACGATCTCGAAAATGGCCTGAAATTGAATATTTAGTATTCCAATACTATGACAACACTGCATATCAATTTATAGGTCGTTCTATTATGTGCGGTACCCAAACCCTTTGCGGCCGAAATGAACCTCCAAAACTTGACGCATGTCTAACCTTTTACGTGCAAGAATTGAAACCCAGACCAAACGATCTCCCAATGGCCTGAAATTCAATATTTAGTATTCCAATACTATGACAACACCGCATATCAATTTATAGGTCGTTCTATTATGTCTAGGTACCCAAACCCTTTCTGGCCGAAATGAACCTCCAAATCAAGACGCATATCTAACCTTTTACGTTCAAGGATTGAAACCCAGATCAAACGATCTCGAAATGGCCTAAAATTCAATTTTTAGTATTCTAATACGATGAAAACATCGAATATAAATTTATAGGTCGTTCTCTAGTGTCTAGGTACCCAAACCCTTTGTGGCGGAAATGAACCTCCAAAACATGACACAAATGTAACCTTTTACGTCCAAGGATTGAAACCCATACCAAACGATCTCGAAATGGCCTGAAATTAAATATTTAGTATTCCAATACGATGACAACACCGAATATAAATTTATAGGTTGTTCTCCTGTGTCTAGGTACGCAAACCCTTTGCGGCCGAAATGAACCTGCAAAACATGACACAGATGTAACCTTTTACGTACAAGGATTGAAACCCAGACCAAACGATCTCGAAATGGCCTGAAAGTCAAGAGTTAGTATTGCAATACGATGACAACACTGAATATAAATTTATAGGTCGTTCTCTTCTGTCTGGGTACCCACACCCTTTGCGGCGGAAATGAACCTCCAAAACATGACACACATGTAACCTTTTACGCACAAGGGTTGAAACCCAGACCAAACGATCTCGAAATGGCCTGAAATTCAAGAGTTAGTATTGCAATACGATGACAACACCGAATATAAATTTATAGGTCGTTCTCTTCTGTCTGGGTACCCACACCCTTTGCGGCGGAAATGAACCTCCAAAACATGACACACATGTAACCTTTTACGCACAAGGGTTGAAACCCAGACCAAACGATCTCGAAATGGCCTGAAATTCAAGAGTTAGTATTGCAATACGATGACAACACCGAATATAAATTTATAGGTCGTTCTCTTCTGTCTGGGTACCCACACCCTTTGCGGCGGAAATGAACCTCCAAAACATGACACACATGTAACCTTTTACGCACAAGGGTTGAAACCCAGACCAAACGATCTCGAAATTGCCTGAAATTCAATTTTTAGTATTCTAATACGATGACAACATCGAATATAAATTTATAGGTTCTTCTCCTATGTCTAGGTACGCAAACCCTTTGCGGCCGAAATGAACCTGCAAAACATGACACAGATGTAACCTTTTACGTACAAGGATTGAAACCCAGACCAAACGATCTCGAAATGGCCTGAAAGTCAAGAGTTAGTATTGCAATACGATGACAACACGGAATATAAATTTATAGGTCGTTCTCTTCTGTCTAGGTACCCACACCCTTTGCGGCGGAAATGAACCTCCAAAACATGACACACATGTAACCTTTTACGCACAAGGGTTGAAACCCAGACCAAACGATCTCGAAATGGCCTGAAATTCAAGAGTTAGTATTGCAATACGATGACAACACCGAATATAAATTTATAGGTTCTTCTCTTCTGTCTGGGTACCCACACCCTTTGCGGCGGAAATGAACCTCCAAAACATGACACACATGTAACCTTTTACGCACAAGGGTTGAAACCCAGACCAAACGATCTCGAAATGGCCTGAAATTCAAGAGTTAGTATTGCAATACGATGACAACACCGAATATAAATTTATAGGTCGTTCTCTTCTGTCTGGGTACCCACACCCTTTGCGGCGGAAATGAACCTCCAAAACATGACACACATGTAACCTTTTACGCACAAGGGTTGAAACCCAGACCAAACGATCTCGAAATGGCCTGAAATTCAAGAGTTAGTATTGCAATATGATGACAACACCGAATATAAATTTATAGGTCGTTCTCTTCAGTCTGGGTACCCACACCCTTTGCGACGGAAATGAACCTCCAAAACATGAGACACATGTAACCTTTTACGCACAAGGGTTGAAACCCATACCAAACGATCTCGAAAATGGCCTGAAATTGAATATTTAGTATTCCAATACTATGACAACACTGCATATCAATTTATAGGTCATTCTATTATGTCTAGGTACCCAAACCCTTTCTGGCCGAAATGAACCTCCAAATCAAGACGCATATCTAACCTTTTACGTTCAACGATTGAAACCCTTTGCGGCCGAAATGAACCTGCAAAACATGACACAGATGTAACCTTTTACGTACAAGGATTGAAACCCAGACCAAACGATCTCGAAATGGCCTGAAAGTCAAGAGTTAGTATTGCAATACTATGACAACACCGAATATAAATTTATAGGTCGTTCTCTTCTGTCTGGGTACCCACACCCTTTGCGGCGGAAATGAACCTCCAAAACATGACTCAAATGTAACCTTTTACGCACAAGGGTTGAAACCCATACCAAACGATCTCGAAAATGGCCTGAAATTGAATATTTAGTATTCCAATACTATGACAACACTGCATATCAATTTATAGGTCGTTCTATTATGTGCGGTTCCCAAACCCTTTGCGGCCGAAATGAACCTCCAAAACTTGACGCATGTCTAACCTTTTACGTGCAAGAATTGAAACCCAGACCAAACAATCTCCAAATGGCCTGACATTAAATATTTAGTATTCCAATACGATGACAACACCGAATCTAAATTTATAGGTTGTTCTCCTGTGTCTAGGTACCCAAACCCTTTGCGACCGAAATGAACCTGCAAAACATGACGCATATCTAACCTTTTACGTACAAGGATTGAAACCCAGACCAAACGATCTAGAAATGGCCTGAAATTCAAGAGTTAGTATTGCAATACCATGACAACACCGAATATAAATTTATAGGTCGTTCTCTTCTGTCTGGGTACCCACACCCTTTGCGGCGGAAATGAACCTCCAAAACATGACACAAATGTAACCTTTTACGCACAAGGGTTGAAACCCATACCAAACGATCTCCAAATGGCCTGAAATTAAATATTTAGTAATCCAATACGATGACAACAACGAATATAAATTTATAGGTTGTTCTCCTGTGTCTAGGTACCCAAACCCTTTGTGGCCGAAATGAACCTGCAAAACATGATACAGATGTAACCTTTTACGTACAAGGATTGAAACCCAGACCAAACGATCTTGAAATGGCCTGAAATTCAAGAGTTAGTATTGCAATACGATGACAACACCGAATATAAATTTATAGGTCGTTCTCTTCTGTCTGGGTACCCACACCCTTTGCGGCGGAAATGAACCTCCAAAACATGACACAAATGTAACCTTTTACGCACAAGGGTTGAAACCCAGACCAAACGATCTCGAAATGGCCTGAAATTCAAGAGTTAGTATTGCAATACGATGACAACACCGAATATAAATTTATAGGTCGTTCTCTTCTGTCTGGGTACCCACACCCTTTGCGGCGGAAATGAACCTCCAAAACATGACACACATGTAACCTTTTACGCACAAGGGTTGAAACCCAGACCAAACGATCTCGAAATGGCCTGAAATTCAAGAGTTAGTATTGCAATACGATGACAACACCGAATATAAATTTATAGGTCGTTCTCTTCAGTCTGGGTACCCACACCCTTTGCGACGAAAATGAACCTCCAAAACATGAGACACATGTAACCTTTTACGCACAAGGGTTGAAACCCATACCAAACGATCTCGAAAATGGCCTGAAATTGAATATTTAGTATTCCAATACTATGACAACACTGCATATCAATTTATAGGTCATTCTATTATGTCTAGGTACCCAAACCCTTTCTGGCCGAAATGAACCTCCAAATAAAGACGCATATCTAACCTTTTACGTTCAACGATTGAAACCCTTTGCGGCCGAAATGAACCTGCAAAACATGACACAGATGTAACCTTTTACGTACAAGGATTGAAACCCAGACCAAACGATCTCGAAATGGCCTGAAAGTCAAGAGTTAGTATTGCAATACGATGACAACACGGAATATAAATTTATAGGTCGTTCTCTTCTGTCTGGGTACCCACACCCTTTGCGGCGGAAATGAACCTCCAAAACATGACACACATGTAACCTTTTACGCACAAGGGTTGAAACCCAGACCAAACGATCTCGAAATCGCCTGAAATTCAAGAGTTAGTATTGCAATACGATGACAACACCGAATATAAATTTATAGGTCGTTCTCTTCTGTCTGGGTACCCACACCCTTTGCGGCGGAAATGAACCTCCAAAACATGACACACATGTAACCTTTTACGCACAAGGGTTGAAACCCAGACCAAACGATCTCGAAATGGCCTGAAATTCAAGAGTTAGTATTGCAATACGATGACAACACCGAATATAAATTTATAGGTCGTTCTCTTCTGTCTGGGTACCCACACCCTTTGCGGCGGAAATGAACCTCCAAAACATGACACACATGTAACCTTTTACGCACAAGGGTTGAAACCCAGACCAAACGATCTCGAAATTGCCTGAAATTCAATTTTTATTATTCTAATACGATGACAACATCGAATATAAATTTATAGGTTCTTCTCCTATGTCTAGGTACGCAAACCCTTTGCGGCCGAAATGAACCTGCAAAACATGACACAGATGTAACCTTTTACGTACAAGGATTGAAACCCAGACCAAACGATCTCGAAATGGCCTGAAAGTCAAGAGTTAGTATTGCAATACGATGACAACACTGAATATAAATTTATAGGTCGTTCTCTTCTGTCTGGGTACCCACACCCTTTGCGGCGGAAATGAACCTCCAAAACATGACACACATGTAACCTTTTACGCACAAGGGTTGAAACCCAGACCAAACGATCTCGAAATGGCCTGAAATTCAAGAGTTAGTATTGCAATACGATGACAACACCGAATATAAATTTATAGGTCGTTCTCTTCTGTCTGGGTACCCACACCCTTTGCGGCGGAAATGAACCTCCAAAACATGACACACATGTAACCTTTTACGCACAAGGGTTGAAACCCAGACCAAACGATCTCGAAATGGCCTGAAATTCAAGAGTTAGTATTGCAATACGATGACAACACCGAATATAAATTTATAGGTCGTTCTCTTCTGTCTGGGTACCCACACCCTTTGCGGCGGAAATGAACCTCCAAAACATGACACACATGTAACCTTTTACGCACAAGGGTTGAAACCCAGACCAAACGATCTCGAAATGGCCTGAAATTCAAGAGTTAGTATTGCAATACGATGACAACACCGAATATAAATTTATAGGTCGTTCTCTTCTGTCTGGGTACCCACACCCTTTGCGGCGGAAATGAACCTCCAAAACATGACACACATGTAACCTTTTACGCACAAGGGTTGAAACCCAGACCAAACGATCTCGAAATGGCCTGAAATTCAATTTTTAGTATTCTAATACGATGACAACATCGAATATAAATTTATAGGTTCTTCTCCTATGTCTAGGTACGCAAACCCTTTGCGGCCGAAATGAACCTGCAAAACATGACACAGATGTAACCTTTTACGTACAAGGATTGAAACCCAGACCAAACGATCTCGAAATGGTCTAAAAGTCAAGAGTTAGTATTGCAATATGATGACAACACCGAATATAAATTTATAGGTTGTTCTCTTCTGTCTGGGTACCCACACCCTTTGCGGCGGAAATGAACCTCCAAAACATGACACACATGTAACCTTTTACGCACAAGGGTTGAAACCCAGACCAAACGATCTCGAAATGGCCTGAAATTCAAGAGTTAGTATTGCAATACGATGACAACACCGAATATAAATTTATAGGTAGTTCTCTTCTGTCTGGGTACCCACACCCTTTGCGGCGGAAATGAACCTCCAAAACATGACACACATGTAACCTTTTACGCACAAGGGTTGAAACCCAGACCAAACGATCTCGAAATGGCCTGAAATTCAAGAGTTAGTATTGCAATACGATGACAACACCGAATATAAATTTATAGGTCGTTCTCTTCTGTCTGGGTACCCACACCCTTTGCGGCGGAAATGAACCTCCAAAACATGACACACATGTAACCTTTTACGCACAAGGGTTGAAACCCAGACCAAACGATCTCGAAATTGCCTGAAATTCAATTTTTAGTATTCTAATACGATGACAACATCGAATATAAATTTATAGGTTCTTCTCCTATGTCTAGGTACGCAAACCCTTTGCGGCCGAAATGAACCTGCAAAACATGACACAGATGTAACCTTTTACGTACAAGGATTGAAACCCAGACCAAACGATCTCGAAATGGCCTGAAAGTCAAGAGTTAGTATTGCAATACGATGACAACACGGAATATAAATTTATAGGTCGTTCTCTTCTGTCTGGGTACCCACACCCTTTGCGGCGGAAATGAACCTCCAAAACATGACACACATGTAACCTTTTACGCACAAGGGTTGAAACCCAGACCAAACGATCTCGAAATGGCCTGAAATTCAAGAGTTAGTATTGCAATACGATGACAACACCGAATATAAATTTATAGGTTGTTCTCTTCTGTCTGGGTACCCACACCCTTTGCGGCGGAAATGAACCTCCAAAACATGACACACATGTAACCTTTTACGCACAAGGGTTGAAACCCAGACCAAACGATCTCGAAATGGCCTGAAATTCAAGAGTTAGTATTGCAATACGATGACAACACCGAATATAAATTTATAGGTCGTTCTCTTCTGTCTGGGTACCCACACCCTTTGCGGCGGAAATGAACCTCCAAAACATGACACACATGTAACCTTTTACGCACAAGGGTTGAAACCCAGACCAAACGATCTCGAAATGGCCTGAAATTCAAGAGTTAGTATTGCAATATGATGACAACACCGAATATAAATTTATAGGTCGTTCTCTTCAGTCTGGGTACCCACACCCTTTGCGACGGAAATGAACCTCCAAAACATGAGACACATGTAACCTTTTACGCACAAGGGTTGAAACCCATACCAAACGATCTCGAAAATGGCCTGAAATTGAATATTTAGTATTCCAATACTATGACAACACTGCATATCAATTTATAGGTCATTCTATTATGTCTAGGTACCCAAACCCTTTCTGGCCGAAATGAACCTCCAAATCAAGACGCATATCTAACCTTTTACGTTCAACGATTGAAACCCTTTGCGGCCGAAATGAACCTGCAAAACATGACACAGATGTAACCTTTTACGTACAAGGATTGAAACCCAGACCAAACGATCTCGAAATGGCCTGAAAGTCAAGAGTTAGTATTGCAATACGATGACAACACTGAATATAATTTTATAGGTCGTTCTCTTCTGTCTGGGTACCCACACCCTTTGCGGCAGAAATGAACCTCCAAAACATGACACACATGTAACCTTTTACGCACAAGGGTTGAAACCCAGACCAAACGATCTCGAAATGGCCTGAAATTCAAGAGTTAGTATTGCAATACGATGACAACACCGAATATAAATTTATAGGTCGTTCTCTTCTGTCTGGGTACCCACACCCTTTGCGGCGGAAATGAACCTCCAAAACATGACACACATGTAACCTTTTACGCACAAGGGTTGAAACCCAGACCAAACGATCTCGAAATGGCCTGAAATTCAAGAGTTAGTATTGCAATACGATGACAACACCGAATATAAATTTATAGGTCGTTCTCTTCTGTCTGGGTACCCACACCCTTTGCGGCGGAAATGAACCTCCAAAACATGACACACATGTAACCTTTTACGCACAAGGGTTGAAACCCATACCAAACGATCTCGAAAATGGCCTGAAATTGAATATTTAGTATTCCAATACTATGACAACACTGCATATCAATTTATAGGTCATTCTATTATGTCTAGGTACCCAAACCCTTTCTGGCCGAAATGAACCTCCAAATCAAGACGCATATCTAACCTTTTACGTTCAACGATTGAAACCCTTTGCGGCCGAAATGAACCTGCAAAACATGACACAGATGTAACCTTTTACGTACAAGGATTGAAACCCAGACCAAACGATCTCGAAATGGCCTGAAAGTCAAGAGTTAGTATTGCAATACGATGACAACACTGAATATAATTTTATAGGTCGTTCTCTTCTGTCTGGGTACCCACACCCTTTGCGGCAGAAATGAACCTCCAAAACATGACACACATGTAACCTTTTACGCACAAGGGTTGAAACCCAGACCAAACGATCTCGAAATGGCCTGAAATTCAAGAGTTAGTATTGCAATACGATGACAACACCGAATATAAATTTATAGGTCGTTCTCTTCTGTCTGGG
Organism: Populus alba x Populus glandulosa; assembly: GCA_033617975.1. Classification (NCBI taxonomy): domain Eukaryota; kingdom Viridiplantae; phylum Streptophyta; class Magnoliopsida; order Malpighiales; family Salicaceae; genus Populus; species Populus alba x Populus glandulosa. Next base: position 7,869,441 of record CM066155.1, on the reverse strand, counting down.
TACCCACACCCTTTGCGGCGGAAATGAACCTCCAAAACATGACACACATGTAACCTTCTACGCACAAGGGTTGAAACCCAGACCAAACGATCTCGAAATGGCCTGAAATTCAAGAGTTAGTATTGCAATACGATGACAACACCGAATATAAATTTATAGGTCGTTCTCTTCTGTCTGGGTACCCACACCCTTTGCGGCGGAAATGAACCTCCAAAACATGACACACATGTAACCTTTTACGCACAAGGGTTGAAACCCAGACCAAACGATCTCGAAATGGCCTGAAATTCAATTTTTAGTATTCTAATACGATGACAACATCGAATATAAATTTATAGGTTCTTCTCCTATGTCTAGGTACGCAAACCCTTTGCGGCCGAAATGAACCTGCAAAACATGACACAGATGTAACCTTTTACGTACAAGGATTGAAACCCAGACCAAACGATCTCGAAATGGCCTGAAAGTCAAGAGTTAGTATTGCAATACTATGACAACACCGAATATAAATTTATAGGTCTTTCTCTTCTGTCTGGGTACCCACACCCTTTGCGGCGGAAATGAACCTCCAAAACATGACTCAAATGTAACCTTTTAGGCACAAGGGTTGAAACCCATACCAAACGATCTCGAAAATCGCCTGAAATTGAATATTTAGTATTCCAATACTATGACAACACTGCATATCAATTTATAGGTCGTTCTATTATGTGCGGTACCCAAACCCTTTGCGGCCGAAATGAACCTCCAAAACTTGACGCATGTCTAACCTTTTACGTGCAAGAATTGAAACCCAGACCAAACAATCTCCAAATGGCCTGACATTAAATATTTAGTATTCCAATACGATGACAACACCGAATATAAATTTATAGGTTGTTCTCCTGTGTCTAGGTACCCAAACCCTTTGCGACCGAAATGAACCTGCAAAACATGACGCATATCTAACCTTTTACGTACAAGGATTGAAACCCAGACCAAACGATCTAGAAATGGCCTGAAATTCAAGAGTTAGTATTGCAATACGATGACAACACCGAATATAAATTTATAGGTCGTTCTCTTCTGTCTGGGTACCCACACCCTTTGCGGCGGAAATGAACCTCCAAAACATGACACAAATGTAACCTTTTACGCACAAGGGTTGAAACCCAGACCAAAGGATCTCGAAATGGCCTGAAATTGAATATTGAGTATTCCAATACTATGACAACACTGCATATCAATTTATAGGTCGTTCTCTTCTATCTGGGTACCCACACCCTTTGCGGCGGAAATGAACCTCCAAAACATGACACAAATGTAACCTTTTACGCACAAGGGTTGAAACCCAGACCAAACGATCTCGAAATGCCCTGAAATTGAATATTGAGTATTCCAATACTATGACAACACTGCATATCAATTTATAGGTCGTTCTATTATGTGCGGTACCCAAACCCTTTGCGGCCGAAATGAACCTCCAAAACTTGACGCATGTATAACCTTTTACGTGCAAGAATTGAAACCCAGACCAAACGATCTCGAAATGGCCTGAAATTAAATATTTAGTATTCCAATACGATGAGAACACCGAATATAAATTTATAGGTCGTTCTCTTCTGTCTGGGTACCCACACCCTTTGCGGCGGAAATGAACCTCCAAAACATGACACAAATGTAACCTTTTACGTACAAGGATTGAAACCCAGACCAAACGATCTCGAAATGGCCTGAAATTCAAGAGTTAGTATTGCAATACGATGACAACACCGAATATAAATTTATAGGTCGTTCTCTTCTGTCTGGGTTCCCACACCCTTTGCGACGGAAATGAACCTCCAAAACATGACACAAATGTAACCTTTTGCGCACAAGGGTTGAAACCCAGACCAAAGGATCTCGAAATGGCCTGAAATTGAATAATGAGTATTCCAATACTATGACAACACTGCATATCAATTTATAGGTCGTTCTATTATGTGCGGTACCCAAACCCTTTGCGGCCGAAATGAAACTCCAAAACTTGATGCATGTCTAACCTTTTACGTGCAAGAATTGAAACCCAGACCAAACGATCTCCCAATGGCCTGAAATTCAATATTTAGTATTCCAATACTATGACAACACCGCATATCAATTTATAGGTCGTTCTATTATGTCTAGGTACCCAAACCCTTTGCGGCCGAAATGAACCTGCAAATCAAGACGCATATCTAACCTTTTACGTACAAGGATTGAAACCCAGACCAAACGATCTCGAAATGGCCTGAAATTCAAGAGTTAGTATTGCAATACGATGACAACACCGAATATAAATTTATAGGTCGTTCTCTTCTATCTGGGTACCCACACCCTTTGCGGCGGAAATGAACCTCCAAAACATGACACAAATGTAACCTTTTACGCACAAGGGTTGAAACCCAGACCAAACGATCTCGAAATGCCCTGAAATTGAATATTGAGTATTCCAATACTATGACAACACTGCATATCAATTTATAGGTCGTTCTATTATGTGCGGTACCCAAACCCTTTGCGGCCGAAATGAACCTCCAAAACTTGACGCATGTATAACCTTTTACGTGCAAGAATTGAAACCCAGACCAAACGATCTCGAAATGGCCTGAAATTAAATATTTAGTATTCCAATACGATGAGAACACCGAATATAAATTTATAGGTCGTTCTCTTCTGTCTGGGTACCCAAACCCTTTGTGGCGGAAATGAACCTCCAAAACATGACACAAATGTAACCTTTTACGTACAAGGATTGAAACCCAGACCAAACGATCTCGAAATGGCCTGAAATTCAAGAGTTAGTATTGCAATACGATGACAACACCGAATATAAATTTATAGGTCGTTCTCTTCTGTCTGGGTTCCCACACCCTTTGCGACGGAAATGAACCTCCAAAACATGACACAAATGTAACCTTTTGCGCACAAGGGTTGAAACCCAGACCAAAGGATCTCGAAATGGCCTGAAATTGAATATTTAGTATTCCAATACTATGACAACACTGCATATCAATTTATAGGTCGTTCTATTATGTGCGGTACCCAAACCCTTTGCGGCCGAAATGAAACTCCAAAACTTGATGCATGTCTAACCTTTTACGTGCAAGAATTGAAACCCAGACCAAACGATCTCCCAATGGCCTGAAATTCAATATTTAGTATTCCAATACTATGACAACACCGCATATCAATTTATAGGTCGTTCTATTATGTCTAGGTACCCAAACCCTTTGCGGCCGAAATGAACCTGCAAATCAAGACGCATATCTAACCTTTTACGTACAAGGATTGAAACCCAGACCAAACGATCTCGAAATGGCCTGAAATTCAAGAGTTAGTATTGCAATACGATGACAACACCGAATATAAATTTATAGGTCGTTCTCTTCTATCTGGGTACCCACACCCTTTGCGGCGGAAATGAACCTCCAAAACATGACACAAATGTAACCTTTTACGCACAAGGGTTGAAACCCAGACCAAACGATCTCGAAATGCCCTGAAATTGAATATTGAGTATTCCAATACTATGACAACACTGCATATCAATTTATAGGTCGTTCTATTATGTGCGGTACCCAAACCCTTTGCGGCCGAAATGAACCTCCAAAACTTGACGCATGTATAACCTTTTACGTGCAAGAATTGAAACCCAGACCAAACGATCTCGAAATGGCCTGAAATTAAATATTTAGTATTCCAATACGATGAGAACACCGAATATAAATTTATAGGTCGTTCTCTTCTGTCTGGGTACCCAAACCCTTTGTGGCGGAAATGAACCTCCAAAACATGACACAAATGTAACCTTTTACGTACAAGGATTGAAACCCAGACCAAACGATCTCGAAATGGCCTGAAATTCAAGAGTTAGTATTGCAATACGATGACAACACCGAATATAAATTTATAGGTCGTTCTCTTCTGTCTGGGTACCCACACCTTTTGCGGCGGAAATGAACCTCCAAAACATGACACAAATGTAACCTTTTCCGCACAAGGGTTGAAACCCAGACCAAACGATCTCGAAAATGGCTTGAAATTGAATATTTAGTATTCCAATACTATGACAACACTGCATATCAATTTATAGGTCGTTCTATTATGTGCGGTACCCAAACCCCTTGCGGCCGAAATGAAACTCCAAAACTTGACGCATGTCTAACCTTTTACGTGCAAGAATTGAAACCCAGACCAAACGATCTCCCAATGGCCTGAAATTCAATATTTAGTATTCCAATACTATGACAACACCGCATATCAATTTATAGGTCGTTCTATTATGTCTAGGTACCCAAACCCTTTGCGGCCGAAATGAACCTGCAAATCAAGACGCATATCTAACCTTTTACGTACAAGGATTGAAACCCAGACCAAACGATCACGAAATGGCCTGAAATTCAAGAGTTAGTATTGCAATACGATGACAACACCGAATATAAATTTATAGGTCGTTCTCTTCTATCTGGGTACCCACACCCTTTGCGGCGGAAATGAACCTCCAAAACATGACACAAATGTAACCTTTTACGCACAAGGGTTGAAACCCAGACCAAACGATCTCGAAATGCCCTGAAATTGAATATTGAGTATTCCAATACTATGACAACACTGCATATCAATTTATAGGTCGTTCTATTATGTGCGGTACCCAAACCCTTTGCGGCCGAAATGAACCTCCAAAACTTGACGCATGTATAACCTTTTACGTGCAAGAATTGAAACCCAGACCAAACGATCTCGAAATGGCCTGAAATTAAATATTTAGTATTCCAATACGATGAGAACACCGAATATAAATTTATAGGTCGTTCTCTTCTGTCTGGGTACCCAAACCCTTTGTGGCGGAAATGAACCTCCAAAACATGACACAAATGTAACCTTTTACGTACAAGGATTGAAACCCAGACCAAACGATCTCGAAATGGCCTGAAATTCAAGAGTTAGTATTGCAATACGATGACAACACCGAATATAAATTTATAGGTCGTTCTCTTCTGTCTGGGTACCCACACCTTTTGCGGCGGAAATGAACCACCAAAACATGACACAAATGTAACCTTTTACGCACAAGGGTTGAAACCCAGACCAAAGGATCTCGAAAATGGCTTGAAATTGAATATTTAGTATTCCAATACTATGACAACACTGCATATCAATTTATAGGTCGTTCTATTATGTGCGGTACCCAAACCCTTTGCGGCCGAAATGAACCTCCAAAACTTGACGCATGTCTAACCTTTTACGTGCAAGAATTGAAACCCAGACCAAACGATCTCCCAATGGCCTGAAATTCAATATTTAGTATTCCAATACTATGACAACACCGCATATCAATTTATAGGTCGTTCTATTATGTCTAGGTACCCAAACCCTTTGCGGCCGAAATGAACCTGCAAATCAAGACGCATATCTAACCTTTTACGTACAAGGATTGAAACCCAGACCAAACGATCTAGAAATGGCCTGAAATTCAAGAGTTAGTATTGCAATACGATGACAACACCGAATATAAATTTATAGGTCGTTCTCTTCTATCTGGGTACCCACACCCTTTGCGGCGGAAATGAACCTCCAAAACATGACACAAATGTAACCTTTTACGCACAAGGGTTGAAACCCAGACCAAACGATCTCGAAATGCCCTGAAATTGAATATTGAGTATTCCAATACTATGACAACACTGCATATCAATTTATAGGTCGTTCTATTATGTGCGGTACCCAAACCCTTTGCGGCCGAAATGAACCTCCAAAACTTGACGCATGTATAACCTTTTACGTGCAAGAATTGAAACCCAGACCAAACGATCTCGAAATGGCCTGAAATTAAATATTTAGTATTCCAATACGATGAGAACACCGAATATAAATTTATAGGTCGTTCTCTTCTGTCTGGGTACCCAAACCCTTTGTGGCGGAAATGAACCTCCAAAACATGACACAAATGTAACCTTTTACGTACAAGGATTGAAACCCAGACCAAACGATCTCGAAATGGCCTGAAATTCAAGAGTTAGTATTGCAATACGATGACAACACCGAATATAAATTTATAGGTCGTTCTCTTCTGTCTGGGTACCCACACCTTTTGCGGCGGAAATGAACCACCAAAACATGACACAAATGTAACCTTTTACGCACAAGGGTTGAAACCCAGACCAAAGGATCTCGAAAATGGCTTGAAATTGAATATTTAGTATTCCAATACTATGACAACACTGCATATCAATTTATAGGTCGTTCTATTATGTGCGGTACCCAAACCCTTTGCGGCCGAAATGAACCTCCAAAACTTGACGCATGTCTAACCTTTTACGTGCAAGAATTGAAACCCAGACCAAACGATCTCCCAATGGCCTGAAATTCAATATTTAGTATTCCAATACTATGACAACACCGCATATCAATTTATAGGTCGTTCTATTATGTCTAGGTACCCAAACCCTTTGCGGCCGAAATGAACCTGCAAATCAAGACGCATATCTAACCTTTTACGTACAAGGATTGAAACCCAGACCAAACGATCTAGAAATGGCCTGAAATTCAAGAGTTAGTATTGCAATACGATGACAACACCGAATATAAATTTATAGGTCGTTCTCTTCTATCTGGGTACCCACACCCTTTGCGGCGGAAATGAACCTCCAAAACATGACACAAATGTAACCTTTTACGCACAAGGGTTGAAACCCAGACCAAACGATCTCGAAATGCCCTGAAATTGAATATTGAGTATTCCAATACTATGACAACACTGCATATCAATTTATAGGTCGTTCTATTATGTGCGGTACCCAAACCCTTTGCGGCCGAAATGAACCTCCAAAACTTGACGCATGTATAACCTTTTACGTGCAAGAATTGAAACCCAGACCAAACGATCTCGAAATGGCCTGAAATTAAATATTTAGTATTCCAATACGATGAGAACACCGAATATAAATTTATAGGTCGTTCTCTTCTGTCTGGGTACCCAAACCCTTTGTGGCGGAAATGAACCTCCAAAACATGACACAAATGTAACCTTTTACGTACAAGGATTGAAACCCAGACCAAACGATCTCGAAATGGCCTGAAATTCAAGAGTTAGTATTGCAATACGATGACAACACCGAATATAAATTTATAGGTCGTTCTCTTCTGTCTGGGTACCCACACCTTTTGCGGCGGAAATGAACCTCCAAAACATGACACAAATGTAACCTTTTACGCACAAGGGTTGAAACCCAGACCAAACGATCTCGAAAATGGCTTGAAATTGAATATTTAGTATTCCAATACTATGACAACACTGCATATCAATTTATAGGTCGTTCTATTATGTGCGGTACCCAAACCCTTTGCGGCCGAAATGAAACTCCAAAACTTGACGCATGTCTAACCTTTTACGTGCAAGAATTGAAACCCAGACCAAACGATCTCCCAATGGCCTGAAATTCAATATTTAGTATTCCAATACTATGACAACACCGCATATCAATTTATAGGTCGTTCTATTATGTCTAGGTACCCAAACCCTTTGCGGCCGAAATGAACCCGCAAATCAAGACGCATATCTAACCTTTTACGTACAAGGATTGAAACCCAGACCAAACGATCTCGAAATGGCCTGAAATTCAAGAGTTAGTATTGCAATACGATGACAACACCGAATATAAATTTATAGGTCGTTCTCTTCTATATGGGTACCCACACCCTTTGCGGCGGAAATGAACCTCCAAAACATGACACAAATGTAACCTTTTACGCACAAGGGTTGAAACCCAGACCAAACGATCTCGAAATGGCGTGAAATTGAATATTGAGTATTCCAATACTATGACAACACTGCATATCAATTTATAGGTTTTTCTATTATGTGCGGTACCCAAACCCTTTGCGGCCGAAATGAACCTCCAAAACTTGACGCATGTATAACCTTTTACGTGCAAGAATTGAAACCCAGACCAAACGATCTCGAAATGGCCTGAAATTAAATATTTAGTATTCCAATACGATGAGAACACCAAATATAAATTTATAGGTCGTTCTCTTCTGTCTGGGTACCCAAACCCTTTGTGGCGGAAATGAACCTCCAAAACATGACACAAATGTAACCTTTTACGTACAAGGATTGAAACCCAGACCAAACGATCTCGAAATGGCCTGAAATTCAAGAGTTAGTATTGCAATACGATGACAACACCGAATATAAATTTATAGGTCGTTCTCTTCTGTCTGGGTACCCACACCTTTTGCGGCGGAAATGAACCTCCAAAACATGACACAAATGTAACCTTTTACGCACAAGGGTTGAAACCCAGACCAAACGATCTCGAAAATGGCTTGAAATTGAATATTTAGTATTCCAATACTATGACAACACTGCATATCAATTTATAGGTCGTTCTATTATGTGCGGTACCCAAACCCTTTGCGGCCGAAATGAAACTCCAAAACTTGACGCATGTCTAACCTTTTACGTGCAAGAATTGAAACCCAGACCAAACGATCTCCCAATGGCCTGAAATTCAATATTTAGTATTCCAATACTATGACAACACCGCATATCAATTTATAGGTCGTTCTATTATGTCTAGGTACCCAAACCCTTTGCGGCCGAAATGAACCCGCAAATCAAGACGCATATCTAACCTTTTACGTACAAGGATTGAAACCCAGACCAAACGATCTCGAAATGGCCTGAAATTCAAGAGTTAGTATTGCAATACGATGACAACACCGAATATAAATTTATAGGTCGTTCTCTTCTATCTGGGTACCCACACCCTTTGCGGCGGAAATGAACCTCCAAAACATGACACAAATGTAACCTTTTACGCACAAGGGTTGAAACCCAGACCAAACGATCTCGAAATGGCGTGAAATTGAATATTGAGTATTCCAATACTATGACAACACTACATATCAATTTATAGGTCGTTCTATTATGTGCGGTACCCAAACCCTTTGCGGCCGAAATGAACCTCCAAAACTTGACGCATGTATAACCTTTTACGTGCAAGAATTGAAACCCAGACCAAACGATCTCGAAATGGCCTGAAATTAAATATTTAGTATTCCAATACAATGAGAACACCGAATATAAATTTATAGGTCGTTCTCTTCTGTCTGGGTACCCAAACCCTTTGTGGCGGAAATGAACCTCCAAAACATGACACAAATGTAACCTTTTATGTACAAGGATTGAAACCCAGACCAAACGATCTCGAAATGGCCTGAAATTCAAGAGTTAGTATTGCAATACGATGACAACACCGAATATAAATTTATAGGTCGTTCTCTTCTGTCTGGGTACCCACACCTTTTGCGGCGGAAATGAACCTCCAAAACATGACACAAATGTAACCTTTTACGCACAAGGGTTGAAACCCAGACCAAACGATCTCGAAAATGGCTTGAAATTGAATATTTAGTATTGCAATACTATGACAACACTGCATATCAATTTATAGGTCGTTCTATTATGTGCGGTACCCAAACCCTTTGCGGCCGAAATGAAACTCCAAAACTTGACGCATGTCTAACCTTTTACGTGCAAGAATTGAAACCCAGACCAAACGATCTCCCAATGGCCTGAAATTCAATATTTAGTATTCCAATACTATGACAACACCGCATATCAATTTATAGGTCGTTCTATTATGTCTAGGTACCCAAACCCTTTGCGGCCGAAATGAACCCGCAAATCAAGACGCATATCTAACCTTTTACGTACAAGGATTGAAACCCAGACCAAACGATCTAGAAATGGCCTGAAATTCAAGAGTTAGTATTGCAATACGATGACAACACCGAATATAAATTTATAGGTCGTTCTCTTCTATCTGGGTACCCACACCCTTTGCGGCGGAAATGAACCTCCAAAACATGACACAAATGTAACCTTTTACGCACAAGGGTTGAAACCCAGACCAAACGATCTCGAAATGGCGTGAAATTGAATATTGAGTATTCCAATACTATGACAACACTGCATATCAATTTATAGGTCGTTCTATTATGTGCAGTACCCAAACCCTTTGCGGCCGAAATGAACCTCCAAAACTTGACGCATGTATAACCTTTTACGTGCAAGAATTGAAACCCAGACCAAACGATCTCGAAATGGCCTGAAATTAAATATTTAGTATTCCAATACGATGAGAACACCGAATATAAATTTATAGGTCGTTCTCTTCTGTCTGGGTACCCAAACCCTTTGTGGCGGAAATGAACCTCCAAAACATGACACAAATGTAACCTTTTACGTACAAGGATTGAAACCCAGACCAAACGATCTCGAAATGGCCTGAAATTCAAGAGTTAGTATTGCAATACGATGACAACACCGAATATAAATTTATAGGTCGTTCTCTTCTGTCTGGGTACCCACACCTTTTGCGGCGGAAATGAACCTCCAAAACATGACACAAATGTAACCTTTTACGCACAAGGGTTGAAACCCAGACCAAACGATCTCGAAAATGGCTTGAAATTGAATATTTAGTATTCCAATACTATGACAACACTGCATATCAATTTATAGGTCGTTCTATTATGTGCGGTACCCAAACCCTTTGCGGCCGAAATGAAACTCCAAAACTTGACGCATGTCTAACCTTTTACGTGCAAGAATTGAAACCCAGACCAAACGATCTCCCAATGGCCTGAAATTCAATATTTAGTATTCCAATACTATGACAACACCGCATATCAATTTATAGGTCGTTCTATTATGTCTAGGTACCCAAACCCTTTGCGGCCGAAATGAACCCGCAAATCAAGACGCATATCTAACCTTTTACGTACAAGGATTGAAACCCAGACCAAACGATCTAGAAATGGCCTGAAATTCAAGAGTTAGTATTGCAATACGATGACAACACCGAATATAAATTTATAGGTCGTTCTCTTCTATCTGGGTACCCACACCCTTTGCGGCGGAAATGAACCTCCAAAACATGACACAAATGTAACCTTTTACGCACAAGGGTTGAAACCCAGACCAAACGATCTCGAAATGGCGTGAAATTGAATATTGAGTATTCCAATACTATGACAACACTGCATATCAATTTATAGGTCGTTCTATTATGTGCGGTACCCAAACCCTTTGCGGCCGAAATGATCCTCCAAAACTTGACGCATGTATAACCTTTTACGTGCAAGAATGGAAACCCAGACCAAACGATCTCGAAATGGCCTGAAATTAAATATTTAGTATTCCAATACGATGAGAACACCGAATATAAATTTATAGGTCGTTCTCTTCTGTCTGGGTACCCAAACCCTTTGTGGCGGAAATGAACCTCCAAAACATGACACAAATGTAACCTTTTACGTACAAGGATTGAAACCCAGACCAAACGATCTCGAAATGGCCTGAAATTCAAGAGTTAGTATTGCAATACGATGACAACACCGAATATAAATTTATAGGTCGTTCTCTTCTGTCTGGGTACCCACACCTTTTGCGGCGGAAATGAACCTCCAAAACATGACACAAATGTAACCTTTTACGCACAAGGGTTGAAACCCAGACCAAACGATCTCGAAAATGGCTTGAAATTGAATATTTAGTATTCCAATACTATGACAACACTGCATATCAATTTATAGGTCGTTCTATTATGTGCGGTACCCAAACCCTTTGCGGCCGAAATGAAACTCCAAAACTTGACGCATGTCTAACCTTTTACGTGCAAGAATTGAAACCCAGACCAAACGATCTCCCAATGGCCTGAAATTCAATATTTAGTATTCCAATACTATGACAACACCGCATATCAATTTATAGGTCGTTCTATTATGTCTAGGTACCCAAACCCTTTGCGGCCGAAATGAACCCGCAAATCAAGACGCATATCTAACCTTTTACGTACAAGGATTGAAACCCAGACCAAACGATCTAGAAATGGCCTGAAATTCAAGAGTTAGTATTGCAATACGATGACAACACCGAATATAAATTTATAGGTCGTTCTCTTCTATCTGGGTACCCACACCCTTTGCGGCGGAAATGAACCTCCAAAACATGACACAAATGTAACCTTTTACGCACAAGGGTTGAAACCCAGACCAAACGATCTCGAAATGGCGTGAAATTGAATATTGAGTATTCCAATACTATGACAACACTGCATATCAATTTATAGGTCGTTCTATTATGTGCGGTACCCAAACCCTTTGCGGCCGAAATGAACCTCCAAAACTTGACGCATGTATAACCTTTTACGTGCAAGAATTGAAACCCAGACCAAACGATCTCGAAATGGCCTGAAATTAAATATTTAGTATTCCAATACGATGAGAACACCGAATATAAATTTATAGGTCGTTCTCTTCTGTCTGGGTACCCAAACCCTTTGTGGCGGAAATGAACCTCCAAAACATGACACAAATGTAACCTTTTACGTACAAGGATTGAAACCCAGACCAAACGATCTTGAAATGGCCTGAAATTCAAGAGTTAGTATTGCAATACGATGACAACACCGAATATAAATTTATAGGTCGTTCTCTTCTGTCTGGGTACCCACACCTTTTGCGGCGGAAATGAACCTCCAAAACATGACACAAATGTAACCTTTTACGCACAAGGGTTGAAACCCAGACCAAACGATCTCGAAAATGGCTTGAAATTGAATATTTAGTATTCCAATACTATGACAACACTGCATATCAATTTATAGGTCGTTCTATTATGTGCGGTACCCAAACCCTTTGCGGCCGAAATGAAACTCCAAAACTTGACGCATGTCTAACCTTTTACGTGCAAGAATTGAAACCCAGACCAAACGATCTCCCAATGGCCTGAAATTCAATATTTAGTATTCCAATACTATGACAACACCGCATATCAATTTATAGGTCGTTCTATTATGTCTAGGTACCCAAACCATTTGCGGCCGAAATGAACCCGCAAATCAAGACGCATATCTAACCTTTTACGTACAAGGATTGAAACCCAGACCAAACGATCTAGAAATGGCCTGAAATTCAAGAGTTAGTATTGCAATACGATGACAACACCGAATATAAATTTATAGGTCGTTCTCTTCTATCTGGGTACCCACACCCTTTGCGGCGGAAATGAACCTCCAAAACATGACACAAATGTAACCTTTTACGCACAAGGGTTGAAACCCAGACCAAACGATCTCGAAATGGCGTGAAATTGAATATTGAGTATTCCAATACTATGACAACACTGCATATCAATTTATAGGTCGTTCTATTATGTCTAGGTACCCAAACCCTTTGCGGCCGAAATGAACCCGCAAATCAAGACGCATATCTAACCTTTTACGTACAAGGATTGAAACCCAGACCAAACGATCTAGAAATGGCCTGAAATTCAAGAGTTAGTATTGCAATACGATGACAACACCGAATATAAATTTATAGGTCGTTCTCTTCTGTCTGGGTACCCACACCTTTTGCGGCGGAAATGAACCTCCAAAACATGACACAAATGTAACCTTTTACGCACAAGGGTTGAAACCCAGACCAAACGATCTCGAAAATGGCTTGAAATTGAATATTTAGTATTCCAATACTATGACAACACTGCATATCAATTTATAGGTCGTTCTATTATGTGCGGTACCCAAACCCTTTGCGGCCGAAATGAAACTCCAAAACTTGACGCATGTCTAACCTTTTACGTGCAAGAATTGAAACCCAGACCAAACGATCTCCCAATGGCCTGAAATTAAATATTTAGTATTCCAATACGATGAGAACACCGAATATAAATTTATAGGTCGTTCTCTTCTGTCTGGGTACCCAAACCCTTTGTGGCGGAAATGAACCTCCAAAACATGACACAAATGTAACCTTTTACGTACAAGGATTGAAACCCAGACCAAACGATCTCGAAATGGCCTGAAATCCAAGAGTTAGTATTGCAATACGATGACAACACCGAATATAAATTTATAGGTCGTTCTCTTCTGTCTGGGTACCCACACCTTTTGCGGCGGAAATGAACCTCCAAAACATGACACAAATGTAACCTTTTACGCACAAGGGTTGAAACCCAGACCAAACGATCTCGAAAATGGCTTGAAATTGAATATTTAGTATTCCAATACTATGACAACACTGCATATCAATTTATAGGTCGTTCTATTATGTGCGGTACCCAAACCCTTTGCGGCCGAAATGAAACTCCAGAACTTGACGCATGTCTAACCTTTTACGTGCAAGAATTGAAACCCAGACCAAACGATCTCCCAATGGCCTGAAATTCAATATTTAGTATTCCAATACTATGACAACACCGCATATCAATTTATAGGTCGTTCTATTATGTCTAGGTACCCAAACCCTTTGCGGCCGAAATGAACCCGCAAATCAAGACGCATATCTAACCTTTTACGTACAAGGATTGAAACCCAGACCAAACGATCTCGAAATGGCCTGAAATTCAAGAGTTAGTATTGCAATACGATGACAACACCGAATATAAATTTATAGGTCGTTCTCTTCTATCTGGGTACCCACACCCTTTGCAGCGGAAATGAACCTCCAAAACATGACACAAATGTAACCTTTTACGCACAAGGGTTGAAACCCAGACCAAACGATCTCGAAATGCCCTGAAATTGAATATTGAGTATTCCAATACTATGACAACACTACATATCAATTTATAGGTCGTTCTATTATGTGCGGTACCCAAACCCTTTGCGGCCGAAATGAACCTCCAAAACTTGACGCATGTATAACCTTTTACGTGCAAGAATTGAAACCCAGACCAAACGATCTCGAAATGGCCTGAAATTAAATATTTAGTATTCCAATACGATGAGAACACCGAATATAAATTTATAGGTCGTTCTCTTCTGTCTGGGTACCCAAACCCTTTGTGGCGGAAATGAACCTCCAAAACATGACACAAATGTAACCTTTTACGTACAAGGATTGAAACCCAGACCAAACGTTCTCGAAATGGCCTGAAATTCAAGAGTTAGTATTGCAATACGATGACAACACCGAATATAAATTTATAGGTCGTTCTCTTCTGTCTGGGTACCCACACCCTTTGCGGCGGAAATGAACCTCCAAAACATGACACAAATGTAACCTTTTACGCACAAGGGTTGAAACCCAGACCAAACGATCTCGAAAATGGCCTGAAATTGAATATTGAGTATTCAAATACTATGACAACAATGCATATCAATTTATAGGTCGTTCTATTATGTGCGGTACCCAAACCCTTTGCGGCCCAAATGAACCTCCAAAACTTGACGCATGTCTAACCTTTTACGTGCAAGAATTGAAACCCAGACCAAACGATCTCCAAATGGCCTGAAATTCAATATTTAGTATTCCAATACTATGACAACACCGCATATGAATTTATAGGTCGTTCTATTATGTCTAGGTACCCAAACCCTTTGCGGCCGAAATGAACCCGCAAATCAAGACGCATATCTAACCTTTTACGTACATGGATTGAAACCCAAACCAAACGATCTCGAAATGGCCTGAAATTCAAGAGTTAGTATTGCAATACGATGACAACACCGAATATAAATTTATAGGTCGTTCTCTTGTGTCTAGGTACCCAAACCTTTTGCGGCGGAAATGAACCTCCAAAACATGACACAGATGTAACCTTTTACATCCAAGGATTGAAACCCAGACCAAACGATCTCGAAATTGCCTGATATAGAATATTTAGTATTCCAATACTATGACAACACTGCATATCAATTTATAGGTCGTTCTATTATGTGCGGTACCCAAACCCTTTGCGGCCGAAATGAACCTCCAAAACTTGACGCATGTCTAACCTTTTACGTGCAAGAATTGAAACCCAGAGCAAACGATCTCCAAATGGCCTGAAATTAAATATTTAGTAATCCAATACGATGACAACACCGAATATAAATTTATAGGTTGTTCTCTTCTGTCTGGGTACCCACACCCATTGCGGCGGAAATGAACCTCCAAAACATGACACAAATGTAACCTTTTACGCACAAGGGTTGAAACCCAGACCAAACGATCTCGAAATGGCCTGACATTAAATATTTAGTATTCCAATACGATGACAACACCGAATATAAATTTATAGGTTGTTCTCCTGTGTCTAGGTACCCAAACCCTTTGCGGCCGAAATGAACCTGCAAAAAATGACACAGATGTAACCTTTTACGTACAAGGATTGAAACCCAGACCAAACGATCTCGAAATGGCTTGACATTAAATATTTAGTATTCCAATACGATGACAACACCGAATATAAATTTATAGGTTGTTCTCCTGTGTCTAGGTACCCAAACCCTTTGCGGCCGAAATGAACCTGCAAAACATGACATAGATGTAACCTTTTACGTACAAGGATTGAAACCCAGACCAAACGATCTCGAAATGGCCTGAAATTCAAGAGTTAGTATTGCAATACGATTACAACACCGAATATAAATTTATAGGTCGTTCTCATCTGTCTGGGTACCCACACCCTTTGCGGCGGAAATGAACCTCCAAAACATGACACAAATGTAACCTTTTACGCACAAGGGTTGAAACCCAGACCAAACGATCTCGAAATGGCGTGAAATTGAATATTGAGTATTCCAATACTATGACAACACTGCATATCAATTTATAGGTCGTTCTAGTATGTGCGGTACCCAAACCCTTTGCGGCCGAAATGAACCTCCAAAACTTGACGCATGTATAACCTTTTACATGCAAGAATTGAAACCCAGACCAAACGATCTCGAAATGGCCTGAAATTAAATATTTAGTATTCCAATACGATGAGAACACCGAATATAAATTTATAGGTCGTTCTCTTCTGTCTGGGTACCCAAACCCTTTGTGGCGGAAATGAACCTCCAAAACATGACACAAATGTAACCTTTTACATACAAGGATTGAAACCCAGACCAAACGATCTCGAAATGGCCTGAAATTCAAGAGTTAGTATTGCAATACGATGACAACACCGAATATAAATTTATAGGTCGTTCTCTTCTGTCTGGGTACCCACACCTTTTGCGGCGGAAATGAACCTCCAAAACATGACACAAATGTAACCTTTTACGCACAAGGGTTGAAACCCAGACCAAACGATCTCGAAAATGGCTTGAAATTGAATATTGAGTATTCAAATACTATGACAACAATGCATATCAATTTATAGGTCGTTCTATTATGTGCGGTACCCAAACCCTTTGCGGCCGAATTGAAACTCCAAAACTTGACGCATGTCTAACCTTCTACGTGCAAGAATTGAAACCCAGACCAAACGATCTCCCAATGGCCTGAAATTCAATATTTAGTATTCCAATACTATGACAACACCGCATATCAATCTATAGGTCGTTCTATTATGTCTAGGTACCCAAACCCTTTGCGGCCGAAATGAACCCGCAAATCAAGACGCATATCTAACCTTTTACGTACAAGGATTGAAACCCAGACCAAACGATCTCGAAATGGCCTGAAATTCAAGAGTTAGTATTGCAATACGATGACAACACCGAATATAAATTTATAGGTCGTTCTCTTCTGTCTGGGTACCCACACCTTTTGCGGCGGAAATGAACCTCCAAAACATGACACAAATGTAACCTTTTACGCACAAGGGTTGAAACCCAGACCAAACGATCTCGAAAATGGCTTGAAATTGAATATTTAGTATTCCAATACTATGACAACACTGCATATCAATTTATAGGTCGTTCTATTATGTGCGGTACCCAAACCCTTTGCGGCCGAAATGAAACTCCAGAACTTGACGCATGTCTAACCTTTTACGTGCAAGAATTGAAACCCAGACCAAACGATCTCCCAATGGCCTGAAATTCAATATTTAGTATTCCAATACTATGACAACACCGCATATCAATTTATAGGTCGTTCTATTATGTCTAGGTACCCAAACCCTTTGCGGCCGAAATGAACCCGCAAATCAAGACGCATATCTAACCTTTTACGTACAAGGTTTGAAACCCAGACCAAACGATCTCGAAATGGCCTGAAATTCAAGAGTTAGTATTGCAATACGATGACAACACCGAATATAAATTTATAGGTCGTTCTCTTCTGTCTGGGTACCCACACGTTTTGCGGCGGAAATGAACCTCCAAAACATGACACAAATGTAACCTTTTACGCACAAGGGTTGAAACCCAGACCAAACGATCTCGAAATGCCCTGAAATTGAATATTGAGTATTCCAATACTATGACAACACTACATATCAATTTATAGGTCGTTCTATTATGTGCGGTACCCAAACCCTTTGCGGCCGAAATGAACCTCCAAAACTTGACGCATGTATAACCTTTTACGTGCAAGAATTGAAACCCAGACCAAACGATCTCGAAATGGCCTGAAATTAAATATTTAGTATTCCAATACGATGAGAACACCGAATATAAATTTATAGGTCGTTCTCTTCTGTCTGGGTACCCAAACCCTTTGTGGCGGAAATGAACCTCCAAAACATGACACAAATGTAACCTTTTACGTACAAGGATTGAAACCCAGACCAAACGATCTCGAAATGGCCTGAAATTCAAGAGTTAGTATTGCAATACGATGACAACACCGAATATAAATTTATAGGTCGTTCTCTTCTGTCTGGGTACCCACACCTTTTGCGGCGGAAATGAACCTCCAAAACATGACACAAATGTAACCTTTTACGCACAAGGGTTGAAACCCAGACCAAACGATCTCGAAAATGGCTTGAAATTGAATATTTAGTATTCCAATACTATGACAACACTGCATATCAATTTATAGGTCGTTCTATTATGTGCGGTACCCAAACCCTTTGCGGCCGAAATGAAACTCCAGAACTTGACGCATGTCTAACCTTTTACGTGCAAGAATTGAAACCCAGACCAAACGATCTCCCAATGGCCTGAAATTCAATATTTAGTATTCCAATACTATGACAACACCGCATATCAATTTATAGGTCGTTCTATTATGTCTAGGTACCCAAACCCTTTGCGGCCGAAATGAACCCGCAAATCAAGACGCATATCTAACCTTTTACGTACAAGGTTTGAAACCCAGACCAAACGATCTCGAAATGGCCTGAAATTCAAGAGTTAGTATTGCAATACGATGACAACACCGAATATAAATTTATAGGTCGTTCTCTTCTGTCTGGGTACCCACACGTTTTGCGGCGGAAATGAACCTCCAAAACATGACACAAATGTAACCTTTTACGCACAAGGGTTGAAACCCAGACCAAACGATCTCGAAATGCCCTGAAATTGAATATTGAGTATTCCAATACTATGACAACACTACATATCAATTTATAGGTCGTTCTATTATGTGCGGTACCCAAACCCTTTGCGGCCGAAATGAACCTCCAAAACTTGACGCATGTATAACCTTTTACGTGCAAGAATTGAAACCCAGACCAAACGATCTCGAAATGGCCTGAAATTAAATATTTAGTATTCCAATACGATGAGAACACCGAATATAAATTTATAGGTCGTTCTCTTCTGTCTGGGTACCCAAACCCTTTGTGGCGGAAATGAACCTCCAAAACATGACACAAATGTAACCTTTTACGTACAAGGATTGAAACCCAGACCAAACGATCTCGAAATGGCCTGAAATTCAAGAGTTAGTATTGCAATACGATGACAACACCGAATATAAATTTATAGGTCGTTCTCTTCTGTCTGGGTACCCACACCTTTTGCGGCGGAAATGAACCTCCAAAACATGACACAAATGTAACCTTTTACGCACAAGGGTTGAAACCCAGACCAAACGATCTCGAAAATGGCTTGAAATTGAATATTTAGTATTCCAATACTATGACAACACTGCATATCAATTTATAGGTCGTTCTATTATGTGCGGTACCCAAAGCCTTTGCGGCCAAAATGAAACTCCAAAACTTGACGCATGTCTAACCTTTTACGTGCAAGAATTGAAACCCAGACCAAACGATCTCCCAATGGCCTGAAATTCAATATTTAGTATTCCAATACTATGACAACACCGCATATCAATTTATAGGTCGTTCTATTATGTCTAGGTACCCAAACCCTTTGCGGCCGAAATGAACCCGCAAATCAAGACGCATATCTAACCTTTTACGTACAAGGATTGAAACCCAGACCAAACGATCTAGAAATGGCCTGAAATTCAAGAGTTAGTATTGCAATACGATGACAACACCGAATATAAATTTATAGGTCGTTCTCTTCTGTCTGGGTACCCACACCTTTTGCGGCGGAAATGAACCTCCAAAACATGACACAAATGTAACCTTTTACGCACAAGGGTTGAAACCCAGACCAAACGATCTCGAAAATGGCTTGAAATTGAATATTTAGTATTCCAATACTATGACAACACTGCATATCAATTTATAGGTCGTTCTATTATGTGCGGTACCCAAACCCTTTGCGGCCGAAATGAAACTCCAAAACTTGACGCATGTCTAACCTTTTACGTGCAAGAATTGAAACCCAGACCAAACGATCTCCCAATGGCCTGAAATTCAATATTTAGTATTCCAATACTATGACAACACCGCATATCAATTTATAGGTCGTTCTATTATGTCTAGGTACCCAAACCCTTTGCGGCCGAAATGAACCCGCAAATCAAGACGCATATCTAACCTTTTACGTACAAGGATTGAAACCCAGACCAAACGATCTCGAAATGGCCTGAAATTCAAGAGTTAGTATTGCAATACGATGACAACACCGAATATAAATTTATAGGTCGTTCTCTTCTGTCTGGGTACCCACACCTTTTGCGGCGGAAATGAACCTCCAAAACATGACACAAATGTAACCTTTTACGCACAAGGGTTGAAACCCAGACCAAACGATCTCGAAAATGGCTTGAAATTGAATATTTAGTATTCCAATACTATGACAACACTGCATATCAATTTCTAGGTCGTTCTATTATGTGCGGTACCCAAACCCTTTGCGGCCGAAATGAACCTCCAAAACTTGACGCATGTCTAACCTTTTACGTGCAAGAATTGAAACCCAGACCAAACGATCTCTAAATGGCCTGAAATTCAATTTTTAGTATTCTAATACGATGACAACATCGAATATAAATTTATAGGTGGTTCTCCTATGTCTAGCTACCCAAACCCTTTGCGGCCGAAATGAACCTCCAAAACTTGACGCATGTCTTACCTTTTACGTACAAGGATTGAAACCCAGACCAAACGATCTCGAAATGGCCTGAAATTCAATTTTTAGTATTCTAATACGATGACAACAATGAATAGAAATTTATAGGTCGTTCTCTTGTGTCTAGGTACCCAAACCTTTTGTGGCGGAAATGAACCTCCAAAACATGACACAGATGTAACCTTTTACATCCAAGGATTGAAACCCAGACCAAACGATCTCGAAATGGCCTGAAATTAAATATTTAGTATTCCAATACGATGACAACACCGAATATAAATTTATAGGTTGTTCTCCTGTGTTTAGCTACCCAAACCCTTTGCGGCCGAAATGAACGTGCAAAACATGACACAGATGTAACCTTTTACATACAAGGATTGAAACCCATACCAAACGATCTCGAAATGGCCTGAAATTCAAGAGTTAGTATTGCAATACGATTACTACACCGAATATAAATTTATAGGTCGTTCTCTTCTGTCTGGGTACCCACACCCTTTGCGGCGAAAATGAACCTCCAAAAAATGACACAAATGTAACCTTTTACGCACAACGGTTTTAACCCAGACCAAACGATCTCGAAATGGCCTGAAATTGAATGTTGAGTATTCAAATACTATGACAACACTGCATATCAATTTATAGGTCGTTCTATTATGTGCGGTACCCAAACCCTTTGCGGCCCAAATGAACCTCCAAAACTTGACGCATGTCTAACCTTTTACGTGCAAGAATTGAAACCCAGACCAAACGATCTCCAAATGGCCTGAAATTCAATATTTAGTATTCCAATACTATGACAACACCGCATATCAATTTATAGGTCGTTCTATTATGCCTAGGTACCCAAACCCTTTGCGGCCGAAATGAACCTGCAAATCAAGACGCATATCTAACCTTTTACGTACATGGATTGAAACCCAGACCAAACGATCTCGAAATGGCCTGAAATTCAAGAGTTAGTATTGCAATACGATGACAACACCGAATATAAATTTATAGGTCGTTCTCTTCTGTCTGGGTACCCACACCCTTTGCGGCAGAAATGAACCTCCAAAACATGACACAAATGTAACCTTTTACTCACAAGGGTTGAAACCCAGACCAAACGATCTCGAAATTGCCTGAAATAGAATATTTAGTATTCCAATACTATGACAACACTGCATATCAATTTATAGGTCGTTCTATTATGTGCGGTACCCAAACCCTTTGCGGCCGAAATGAACCTCCAAAACTTGACGCATGTCTAACCTTTTACGTGCAAGAATTGAAACCCAGAGCAAACGATCTCCAAATGGCCTGAAATTAAATATTTAGTAATCCAATACGATGACAACACCGAATATAAATTTATAGGTTGTTCTCTTCTGTCTGGGTACCCACACCCATTGCGGCGGAAATGAACCTCCAAAACATGACACAAATGTAACCTTTTACGCACAAGGGTTGAAACCCAGACCAAACGATCTCGAAATGGCCTGACATTAAATATTTAGTATTCCAATACGATGACAACACCGAATATAAATTTATAGGTTGTTCTCCTGTGTCTAGGTACCCAAACCCTTTGCGGCCGAAATGAACCTGCAAAAAATGACACAGATGTAACCTTTTACGTACAAGGATTGAAACCCAGACCAAACGATCTCGAAATGGCTTGACATTAAATATTTAGTATTCCAATACGATGACAACACCGAATATAAATTTATAGGTTGTTCTCCTGTGTCTAGGTACCCAAACCCTTTGCGGCCGAAATGAACCTGCAAAACATGACATAGATGTAACCTTTTACGTACAAGGATTGAAACCCAGACCAAACGATCTCGAAATGGCCTGAAATTCAAGAGTTAGTATTGCAATACGATAACAACACCGAATATAAATTTATAGGTCGTTCTCTTCTGTCTGGGTACCCACACCTTTTGCGGCGGAAATGAACCTCCAAAACATGACACAAATGTAACCTTTTACGCACAAGGGTTGAAACCCAGACCAAACGATCTCGAAAATGGCTTGAAATTGAATATTTAGTATTCCAATACTATGACAACACTACATATCAATTTATAGGTCGTTCTATTATGTGCGGTACCCAAACCCTTTGCGGCCGAAATGAAACTCCAAAACTTGACGCATGTCTAACCTTTTACGTGCAAGAATTGAAACCCAGACCAAACGATCTCCCAATGGCCTGAAATTCAATATTTAGTATTCCAATACTATGACAACACCGCATATCAATTTATAGGTCGTTCTATTATGTCTAGGTACCCAAACCCTTTGCGGCCGAAATGAACCCGCAAATCAAGACGCATATCTAACCTTTTACGTACAAGGAATGAAACCCAGACCAAACCATCTCGAAATGGCCTGAAATTCAAGAGTTAGTATTGCAATACGATGACAATACCGAATATAAATTTATAGGTCGTTCTCTTCTATCTGGGTACCCACACCCTTTGCGGCGGAAATGAACCTCCAAAACATGACACAAATGTAACCTTTTACGCACAAGGGTTGAAACCCAAACCAAACGATCTCGAAATGGCGTGAAATTGAATATTGAGTATTCCAATACTATGACAACACTGCATATCAATTTATAGGTCGTTCTATTATGTGCGGTACCCAAACCCTTTGCGGCCGAAATAAACCTCCAAAACTTGACGCATGTATAACCTTCTACGTGCAAGAATTGAAACCCAGACCAAACGATCTCGAAATGGCCTGAAATTAAATATTTAGTATTCCAATACGATGAGAACACCGAATATAAATTTATAGGTCGTTCTCTTCTGTCTGGGTACCCAAACCCTTTGTGGCGGAAATGAACCTCCAAAACATGACACAAATGTAACCTTTTACATACAAGGATTGAAACCCAGACCAAACGATCTCGAAATGGCCTGAAATTCAAGAGTTAGTATTGCAATACGATGACAACACCGAATATAAATTTATAGGTCGTTCTCTTCTGTCTGGGTACCCACACCTTTTGCGGCGGAAATGAACCTCCAAAACATGACACAAATGTAACCTTTTACGCACAAGGGTTGAAACCCAGACCAAACGATCTCGAAAATGGCCTGAAATTGAATATTGAGTATTCAAATACTATGACAACAATGCATATCAATTTATAGGTCGTTCTATTATGTGCGGTACCCAAACCCTTTGCGGCCGAAATGAAACTCCAAAACTTGACGCATGTCTAACCTTTTACGTGCAAGAATTGAAACCCAGACCAAACGATCTCCCAATGGCCTGAAATTCAATACTTAGTATTCCAATACTATGACAACACCGCATATCAATTTATAGGTCGTTCTATTATGTCTAGGTACCCAAACCCTTTGCGGCCGAAATGAACCCGCAAATCAAGACGCATATCTAACCTTTTACGTACAAGGATTGAAACCCTGACCAAACGATCTCGAAATGGCCTGAAATTCAAGAGTTAGTATTGCAATACGATGACAACACCGAGTATAAATTTATAGGTCGTTCTCTTCTGTCTGGGTACCCACACCTTTTGCGGCGGAAATGAACCTCCAAAACATGACACAAATGTAACCTTTTACGCACAAGGGTTGAAACCCAGACCAAACGATCTCGAAAATGGCTTGAAATTGAATATTTAGTATTCCAATACTATGACAACACTGCATATCAATTTATAGGTCGTTCTATTATGTGCGGTACCCAAACCCTTTGCGGCCGAAATGAAACTCCAGAACTTGACGCATGTCTAACCTTTTACGTGCAAGAATTGAAACCCAGACCAAACGATCTCCCAATGGCCTGAAATTCAATATTTAGTATTCCAATACTATGACAACACCGCATATCAATTTATAGGTCGTTCTATTATGTCTAGGTACCCAAACCCTTTGCGGCCGAAATGAACCCGCAAATCAAGACGCATATCTAACCTTTTACGTACAAGGATTGAAACCCAGACCAAACGATCTCGAAATGGCCTGAAATTCAAGAGTTAGTATTGCAATACGATGACAACACCGAATATAAATTTATAGGTCGTTCTCTTCTATCTGGGTACCCACACCCTTTGCAGCGGAAATGAACCTCCAAAACATGACACAAATGTAACCTTTTACGCACAAGGGTTGAAACCCAGACCAAACGATCTCGAAATGCCCTGAAATTGAATATTGAGTATTCCAATACTATGACAACACTACATATCAATTTATAGGTCGTTCTATTATGTGCGGTACCCAAACCCTTTGCGGCCGAAATGAACCTCCAAAACTTGACGCATGTATAACCTTTTACGTGCAAGAATTGAAACCCAGACCAAACGATCTCGAAATGGCCTGAAATTAAATATTTAGTATTCCAATACGATGAGAACACCGAATATAAATTTATAGGTCGTTCTCTTCTGTCTGGGTACCCAAACCCTTTGTGGCGGAAATGAACCTCCAAAACATGACACAAATGTAACCTTTTACGTACAAGGATTGAAACCCAGACCAAACGATCTCGAAATGGCCTGAAATTCAAGAGTTAGTATTGCAATACGATGACAACACCGAATATAAATTTATAGGTCGTTCTTTTCTGTCTGGGTACCCACACCTTTTGCGGCGGAAATGAACCTCCAAAACATGACACAAATGTAACCTTTTACGCACAAGGGTTGAAACCCAGACCAAACGATCTCGAAAATGGCCTGAAATTGAATATTGAGTATTCAAATACTATGACAACACTGCATATCAATTTATAGGTCGTTCTATTATGTGCGGTACCCAAACCCTTTGCGGCCCAAATGAACCTCCAAAACTTGACGCATGTCTAACCTTTTACGTGCAAGAATTGAAACCCAGACCAAACGATCTCCAAATGGCCTGAAATTCAATATTTAGTATTCCAATACTATGACAACACCGCATATCAATTTATAGGTCGTTCTATTATGTCTAGGTACCCAAACCCTTTGCGGCCGAAATGAACCTGCAAATCAAGACGCATATCTAACCTTTTACGTACATGGATTGAAACCCAGACCAAACGATCTCGAAATGGCCTGAAATTCAAGAGTTAGTATTGCAATACGATGACAACACCGAATATAAATTTATAGGTCGTTCTCTTGTGTCTAGGTACCCAAACCTTTTGCGGCGGAAATGAACCTCCAAAACATGACACAGATGTAACCTTTTACATCCAAGGATTGAAACCCAGACCAAACGATCTCGAAATTGCCTGATATAGAATATTTAGTATTCCAATACTATGACAACACTGCATATCAATTTATAGGTCGTTCTATTATGTGCGGTACCCAAACCCTTTGCGGCCGAAATGAACCTCCAAAACTTGACGCATTTCTAACCTTTTACGTGCAAGAATTGAAACCCAGAGCAAACGATCTCCAAATGGCCTGAAATTAAATATTTAGTAATCCAATACGATGACAACACCGAATATAAATTTATAGGTTGTTCTCTTCTGTCTGGGTACCCACACCCATTGCGGCGGAAATGAACCTCCAAAACATGACACAAATGTAACCTTTTACATCCAAGGATTGAAACCCAGACCAAACGATCTCGAAATTGCCTGATATAGAATATTTAGTATTCCAATACTATGACAACACTGCATATCAATTTATAGGTCGTTCTATTATGTGCGGTACCCAAACCCTTTGCGGCCGAAATGAACCTCCAAAACTTGACGCATGTCTAACCTTTTACGTGCAAGAATTGAAACCCAGAGCAAACGATCTCCAAATGGCCTGAAATTAAATATTTAGTAATCCAATACGATGACAACACCGAATATAAATTTATAGGTTGTTCTCTTCTGTCTGGGTACCCACACCCATTGCGGCGGAAATGAACCTCCAAAACATGACACAAATGTAACCTTTTACGCACAAGGGTTGAAACCCAGACCAAACGATCTCGAAATGGCCTGACATTAAATATTTAGTATTCCAATACGATGACAACACCGAATATAAATTTATAGGTTGTTCTCCTGTGTCTAGGTACCCAAACCCTTTGCGGCCGAAATGAACCTGCAAAAAATGACACAGATGTAACCTTTTACGTACAAGGATTGAAACCCAGACCAAACGATCTCGAAATGGCTTGACATTAAATATTTAGTATTCCAATACGATGACAACACCGAATATAAATTTATAGGTTGTTCTCCTGTGTCTAGGTACCCAAACCCTTTGCGGCCGAAATGAACCTGCAAAACATGACATAGATGTAACCTTTTACGTACAAGGATTGAAACCCAGACCAAACGATCTCGAAATTGCCTGAAATTCAAGAGTTAGTATTGCAATATGATTACAACACCGAATATAAATTTATAGGTCGTTCTCTTCTGTCTGGGTACCCACACCCTTTGCGGCGGAAATGAACCTCCAAAACATGACACAAATGTAACCTTTTACGCACAAGGGTTTTAACCCAGACCAAACGATCTCGAAATGGCCTGAAATTGAATATTGAGTATTCCAATACTATGACAACACTGCATATCAATTTATAGGTCGTTCTATTATGTGCGGTACACAAACCCTTTGCGGCCGAAATGAACCTCCAAAACTTGACGCATGTCTAACCTTTTACGTGCATGAATTGAAACCCAGACCAAACAATCTCCAAATGGCCTGAAATTCAATATTTAGTATTCCAATACTATGACAACACCGCATATCAATTTATAGGTCGTTCTATTATGTCTAGGTACCCAAACCCTTTGCGGCCGAAATGAACCTGCAAATCAAGACGCATATCTAACCTTTTACGTACAAGGATTGAAACCCAGACCAAACGATCTCGAAATGGCCTGAAATTCAAGAGTTAGTATTGCAATACGATGACAACACCGAATATAAATTTATAGGTCGGTCTCTTCTGTCTGGGTACCCACACCCTTTGTGGCAGAAATGAACCTCCAAAACATGACACAAATGTAACCTTTTACGCACAAGGGTTGAAACCAAGACCAAACGATCTCGAAATTGCCTGAAATTGAATATTTAGTATTCCAATACTATGACAACACTGCATATCAATTTATAGGTCGTTCTATTATGTGCGGTACACAAACCCTTTGCGGCCGAAATGAACCTCCAAAACTTGACGCATGTCTAACCTTTTACGTGCAAGAATTGAAACCCAGACCAAACGATCTCCAAATGGCCTGAAATTCAATTTTTAGTATTCTAATACGATGACAACATCGAATATAAATTTATAGGTGGTTCTCCTATGTCTAGCTACCCAAACCCTTTGCGGCCGAAATGAACCTCCAAAACTTGACGCATGTCTTACCTTTTACGTGCAAGAATTGAAACCCAGACCAAACGATCTCCAAATTGCCTGAAATTCAATATTTAGTATTCCAATACGATGAAAAGACCGAATATAAATTTATAGGTTGTTCTCCTGTGTCTAGGTACCCAAACCCTTTGCGGCCGAAATGAACCTGCAAAACATGACACTAATGTAACCATTTACGTCCAACGATTGAAACCCAGACCAAACGATCTCGAAATGGCCTGAAATTCAAGAGTTAGTATTGCAATACGCTGACAACACCGAATATAAATTTATAGGTCGTTCTCTTCTGCCTGGGTACCCACACCCTTTGCGGCCGAAATGAACCTTCAAAACATGACACAAATGTAACATTTTACGCACAAGGGTTGAAACCCAGACCAAACGATCTCGAAATGGCCTGAAATTGAATATTGAGTATTCCAATACTATGACAACACTGCATATCAATTTATAGGTCGTTCTATTATGTGCGGTACCCAAACCCTTTGCGGCCGAAATGAACCTCCAAAACTTGACGCATGTCTAACCTTTTACGTGCAAGAATTGAAACCCAGACCAAACGATCTCCAAATGGCCTGAAATTCAATATTTAGTATTCCAATACGATGACAACACCGAATATAAATTTATAGGTCGTTCTATTATGTCTAGGTACCCAAACCCTTTGCGGCCGAAATGAACCTCCAAAACTTGACGCATGTATAACCTTTTACGTGCAAGAATTGAAACCCAGACCAAACGATCTCGAAATGGCCTGAAATTCAAGAGTTAGTATTGCAATACGATGACAACACCGAATATAAATTTATAGGTCGTTCTCTTCTGTCTGGGTACCCACACCCTTTGCGGCAGAAATGAACCTCCAAAACATGACACAAATGTAACCTTTTACGCACAAGGGTTGAAACCCATACCAAACGATCTCGAAAATGGCCTAAAATTGAAAATTTAGTATTCCAATACTATGACAACACTGCATATCAATTTATAGGTCGTTCTATTATGTGCGGTACCCAAACCCTTTGCGGCCGAAATGAACCTCCAAAACTTGACGCATGTCTAACCTTTTACGTGCAAGAATTGAAACCCAGACCAAACGTTCTCGAAATGGCCTGAAATTCAAGAGTTAGTATTGCAATACGATGATAACACCGAATATAAATTTATAGGTCGGTCTCTTCTGTCTGGGTACCCACACCCTTTGCGGCAGAAATGAACCTCCAAAACATGACACAAATGTAACCTTTTACGCACAAGGGTTGAAACCCAGACCAAACTATCTCGAAATTGCCTGAAATTGAATATTTAGTATTCCAATACTATGACAACACTGCATATCAATTTATAGGTCGTTCTATTATGTGCGGTACACAAACCCTTTGCGGCCGAAATGAACCTCCAAAACTTGACGCATATCTAACCTTTTACGTGCAAGAATTGAAACCCAGACCAAACAATCTCCAAATGGCCTGAAATTCAATATTTAGTATTCCAATACTATGACAACACCGCATATCAATTTATAGGTCGTTCTATTATGTCTAGGTACCCAAACCCTTTGCGGCCGAAATGAACCTGCAAATCAAGACGCATATCTAACCTTTTACGTACAAGGATTGAAAGCCAGACCAAACGATCTTGAAATGGCCTGAAATTCAAGAGTTAGTATTGCAATACGATGACAACACCGTATATAAATTTATAGGTCGGTCTCTTCTGTCTGGGTACCCACACCCTTTGCGGCAGAAATGAACCTCCAAAACATGACACAAATGTAACGTTTTACGCACAAGGGTTGAAACCCAGACCAAACGATCTCGAAATTGCCTGAAATTGAATATTTAGTATTCCAATACTATGACAACACTGCATATCAATTTATAGGTCGTTCTATTATGTGCGGTACACAAACCCTTTGCGGCCGAAATGAACCTCCAAAACTTGACGCATGTCTAACCTTTTACGTGCAAGCATTGAAACCCTGACCAAACGATCTCCAAATGGCCTGAAATTCAAAATTTAGTATTCCAATACTATGACAACACCGCATATCAATTTATAGGTCGTTCTATTATGTCTAGGTACCCAAACCCTTTGCGGCCGAAATGAACCTGCAAATCAAGA
This sequence comes from Populus alba x Populus glandulosa, assembly GCA_033617975.1. NCBI lineage: Eukaryota > Viridiplantae > Streptophyta > Magnoliopsida > Malpighiales > Salicaceae > Populus > Populus alba x Populus glandulosa. The sequence goes on along the minus strand of CM066155.1, from coordinate 7,838,819 downwards.
CGCATATCTAACCTTTTACGTACAAGGATTGAAACCCAGACCAAACGATCTCGAAATGGCCTGAAATTCAAGAGTTAGTATTGCAATACGATGACAACACCGAATATAAATTTATAGGTCGGTCTCTTCTGTCTGGGTACCCACACCCTTTGCGGCAGAAATGAACCTCCAAAACATGACACAAATGTAACCTTTTACGCACAAGGGTTGAAACCCAGACTAAACGATCTCGAAATGGCGTGAAATTGAATATTGAGTATTCCAATACTATGACAACACTGCATATCAATTTATAGGTCGTTCTATTATGTGCGGTACCCAAACCCTTTGCGGCCGAAATGAACCTCCAAAACTTGACGCATGTATAACCTTTTACGTGCAAGAATTGAAACCCAGACCAAACGATCTCGAAATGGCCTGAAATTAAATATTTAGTATTCCAATACGATGAGAACACCGAATATAAATTTATAGGTCGTTCTCTTCTGTCTGGGTACCCAAACCCTTTGTGGCGGAAATGAACCTCCAAAACATGACACAAATGTAACCTTTTACGTACAAGGATTGAAACCCAGACCAAACGATCTCGAAATGGCCTGAAATTCAAGAGTTAGTATTGCAATACGATGACAACACCGAATATAAATTTATAGGTCGTTCTTTTCTGTCTGGGTACCCACACCTTTTGCGGCGGAAATGAACCTCCAAAACATGACACAAATGTAACCTTTTACGCACAAGGGTTGAAACCCAGACCAAACGATCTCGAAAATGGCTTGAAATTGAATATTTAGTATTCCAATACTATGACAACACTGCATATCAATTTCTAGGTCGTTCTATTATGTGCGGTACACAAACCCTTTGCGGCCGAAATGAAACTCCAAAACTTGACGCATGTCTAACCTTTTACGTGCAAGAATTGAAACCCAGACCAAACGATCTCCCAATGGCCTGAAATTCAATATTTAGTATTCCAATACTATGACAACACCGCATATCAATTTATAGGTCGTTCTATTATGTCTAGGTACCCAAACCCTTTGCGGCCGAAATGAACCCGCAAATCAAGACGCATATCTAACCTTTTACGTACAAGGATTGAAACCCAGACCAAACGATCTCGAAATGGCCTGAAATTCAAGAGTTAGTATTGCAATACGATGACAACACCGAATATAAATTTATAGGTCGTTCTCTTCTGTCTGGGTACCCACACCTTTTGCGGCGGAAATGAACCTCCAAAACATGACACAAATGTAACCTTTTACGCACAAGGGTTGAAACCCAGACCAAACGATCTCGAAAATGGCTTGAAATTGAATATTTAGTATTCCAATACTATGACAACACTGCATATCAATTTCTAGGTCGTTCTATTATGTGCGGTACCCAAACCCTTTGCGGCCGAAATGAACCTCCAAAACTTGACGCATGTCTAACCTTTTACGTGCAAGAATTGAAACCCAGACCAAACGATCTCTAAATGGCCTGAAATTCAATTTTTAGTATTCTAATACGATGACAACATCGAATATAAATTTATAGGTGGTTCTCCTATGTCTAGCTACCCAAACCCTTTGCGGCCGAAATGAACCTCCAAAACTTGACGCATGTGTTACCTTTTACGTACAAGGATTGAAACCCAGACCAAACGATCTCGAAATGGCCTGAAATTCAATTTTTAGTATTCTAATACGATGACAACAACGAATAGAAATTTATAGGTCGTTCTCTTGTGTCTAGGTACCCAAACCTTTTGCGGCAGAAATGAACCTCCAAAACATGACACAGATGTAACGTTTTACGCACAAGGGTTGAAACCCAGACCAAACGATCTCGAAATTGCCTGAAATTGAATATTTAGTATTCCAATACTATGACAACACTGCATATCAATTTATAGGTCGTTCTATTATGTGCGGTACACAAACCCTTTGCGGCCGAAATGAACCTCCAAAACTTGACGCATGTCTAACCTTTTACGTGCAAGAATTGAAACCCTGACCAAACGATCTCCAAATGGCCTGAAATTCAAAATTTAGTATTCCAATACTATGACAACACCGCATATCAATTTATAGGTCGTTCTATTATGTCTAGGTACCCAAACCCTTTGCGGCCGAAATGAACCTGCAAATCAAGACGCATATCTAACCTTTTACGTACAAGGATTGAAACCCAGACCAAACGATCTCGAAATGGCTTGAAATTCAAGAGTTAGTATTGCAATACGATGACAACACCGAATATAAATTTATAGGTCGGTCTCTTCTGTCTGGGTACCCACACCCTTTGCGGCAGAAATGAACCTCCAAAACATGACACAAATGTAACCTTTTACGCACAAGGGTTGAAACCCAGACTAAACGATCTCGAAATGGCGTGAAATTGAATATTGAGTATTCCAATACTATGACAACACTGCATATCAATTTATAGGTCGTTCTATTATGTGCGGTACCCAAACCCTTTGCGACCGAAATGAACCTCCAAAACTTGACGCATGTATAACCTTTTACGTGCAAGAATTGAAACCCAGACCAAACGATCTCGAAATGGCCTGAAATTAAATATTTAGTATTCCAATACGATGAGAACACCGAATATAAATTTATAGGTCGTTCTCTTCTGTCTGGGTACCCAAACCCTTTGTGGCGGAAATGAACCTCCAAAACATGACACAAATGTAACCTTTTACGTACAAGGATTGAAACCCAGACCAAACGATCTCGAAATGGCCTGAAATTCAAGAGTTAGTATTGCAATACGATGACAACACCGAATATAAATTTATAGGTCGTTCTCTTCTGTCTGGGTACCCACACCTTTTGCAGCGGAAATGAACCTCCAAAACATGACACAAATGTAACCTTTTACGCACAAGGGTTGAAACCCAGACCAAACGATCTCGAAAATGGCTTGAAATTGAATATTTAGTATTCCAATACTATGACAACACTGCATATCAATTTCTAGGTTGTTCTATTATGTGCGGTACACAAACCCTTTGCGGCCGAAATGAAACTCCAAAACTTGACGCATGTCTAACCTTTTACGTGCAAGAATTGAAACCCAGACCAAACGATCTCCCAATGGCCTGAAATTCAATATTTAGTATTCCAATACTATGACAACACCGCATATCAATTTATAGGTCGTTCTATTATGTCTAGGTACCCAAACCCTTTGCGGCCGAAATGAACCCGCAAATCAAGACGCATATCTAACCTTTTACGTACAAGGATTGAAACCCAGACCAAACGATCTCGAAATGGCCTGAAATTCAAGAGTTAGTATTGCAATACGATGACAACACCGAATATAAATTTATAGGTCGTTCTCTTCTGTCTGGGTACCCACACCTTTTGCGGCGGAAATGAACCTCCAAAACATGACACAAATGTAACCTTTTACGCACAAGGGTGGAAACCCAGACCAAACGATCTCGAAAATGGCTTGAAATTGAATATTTAGTATTCCAATACTATGACAACACTGCATATCAATTTATAGGTCGTTCTATTATGTGCGGTACCCAAACCCTTTGCGGCCGAAATGAAACTCCAAAACTTGACGCATGTCTAACCTTTTACGTGCAAGAATTGAAACCCAGACCAAACGATCTCCCAATGGCCTGAAATTCAATATTTAGTATTCCAATACTATGACAACACCGCATATCAATATATAGGTCGTTCTATTATGTCTAGGTACCCAAACCCTTTGCGGCCGAAATGAACCCGCAAATCAAGACGCATATCTAACCTTTTACGTACAAGGATTGAAACCCAGACCAAACGATCTCGAAATGGCCTGAAATTCAAGAGTTAGTATTGCAATACGATGACAACACCGAATATAAATTTATAGGTCGTTCTCTTCTATCTGGGTACCCACACCCTTTGCAGCGGAAATGAACCTCCAAAACATGACACAAATTTAACCTTTTACGCACAAGGGTTGAAACCCAGACCAAACGATCTCGAAATGCCCTGAAATTGAATATTGAGTATTCCAATACTATGACAACACTGCATATCAATTTATAGGTCGTTCTATTATGTGCGGTACCCAAACCCTTTGCGGCCGAAATGAACCTCCAAAACTTGACGCATGTATAACCTTTTACGTGCAAGAATTGAAACCCAGACCAAACGATCTCGAAATGGCCTGAAATTAAATATTTAGTATTCCAATACGATGAGAACACCGAATATAAATTTATAGGTCGTTCTCTTCTGTCTGGGTACCCAAACCCTTTGTGGCGGAAATGAACCTCCAAAACATGACACAAATGTAACCTTTTACGTACAAGGATTGAAACCCAGACCAAACGATCTCGAAATGGCCTGAAATTCAAGAGTTAGTATTGCAATACGATGACAACACCGAATATAAATTTATAGGTCGTTCTCTTCTGTCTGGGTACCCACACCTTTTGCGGCGGAAATGAACCTCCAAAACATGACACAAATGTAACCTTTTACGCACAAGGGTTGAAACCCAGACCAAACGATCTCGAAAATGGCTTGAAATTGAATATTTAGTATTCCAATACTATGACAACACTGCATATCAATTTCTAGGTCGTTCTATTATGTGCGGTACCCAAACCCTTTGCGGCCGAAATGAACCTCCAAAACTTGACGCATGTCTAACCTTTTACGTGCAAGAATTGAAACCCAGACCAAACGATCTCTAAATGGCCTGAAATTCAATTTTTAGTATTCTAATACGATGACAACATCGAATATAAATTTATAGGTGGTTCTCCTATGTCTAGCTACCCAAACCCTTTGCGGCCGAAATGAACCTCCAAAACTTGACGCATGTCTTACCTTTTACGTACAAGGATTGAAACCCAGACCAAACGATCTCGAAATGGCCTGAAATTCAATTTTTAGTATTCTAATACGATGACAACAATGAATAGAAATTTATAGGTCGTTCTCTTGTGTCTAGGTACCCAAACCTTTTGTGGCGGAAATGAACCTCCAAAACATGACACAGATGTAACCTTTTACATCCAAGGATTGAAACCCAGACCAAACGATCTCGAAATGGCCTGAAATTAAATATTTAGTATTCCAATACGATGACAACACCGAATATAAATTTATAGGTTGTTCTCCTGTGTTTAGCTACCCAAACCCTTTGCGGCCGAAATGAACGTGCAAAACATGACACAGATGTAACCTTTTACATACAAGGATTGAAACCCATACCAAACGATCTCGAAATGGCCTGAAATTCAAGAGTTAGTATTGCAATACGATTACTACACCGAATATAAATTTATAGGTCGTTCTCTTCTGTCTGGGTACCCACACCCTTTGCGGCGAAAATGAACCTCCAAAAAATGACACAAATGTAACCTTTTACGCACAACGGTTTTAACCCAGACCAAACGATCTCGAAATGGCCTGAAATTGAATGTTGAGTATTCAAATACTATGACAACACTGCATATCAATTTATAGGTCGTTCTATTATGTGCGGTACCCAAACCCTTTGCGGCCCAAATGAACCTCCAAAACTTGACGCATGTCTAACCTTTTACGTGCAAGAATTGAAACCCAGACCAAACGATCTCCAAATGGCCTGAAATTCAATATTTAGTATTCCAATACTATGACAACACCGCATATCAATTTATAGGTCGTTCTATTATGCCTAGGTACCCAAACCCTTTGCGGCCGAAATGAACCTGCAAATCAAGACGCATATCTAACCTTTTACGTACATGGATTGAAACCCAGACCAAACGATCTCGAAATGGCCTGAAATTCAAGAGTTAGTATTGCAATACGATGACAACACCGAATATAAATTTATAGGTCGTTCTCTTCTGTCTGGGTACCCACACCCTTTGCGGCAGAAATGAACCTCCAAAACATGACACAAATGTAACCTTTTACTCACAAGGGTTGAAACCCAGACCAAACGATCTCGAAATTGCCTGAAATAGAATATTTAGTATTCCAATACTATGACAACACTGCATATCAATTTATAGGTCGTTCTATTATGTGCGGTACCCAAACCCTTTGCGGCCGAAATGAACCTCCAAAACTTGACGCATGTCTAACCTTTTACGTGCAAGAATTGAAACCCAGAGCAAACGATCTCCAAATGGCCTGAAATTAAATATTTAGTAATCCAATACGATGACAACACCGAATATAAATTTATAGGTTGTTCTCTTCTGTCTGGGTACCCACACCCATTGCGGCGGAAATGAACCTCCAAAACATGACACAAATGTAACCTTTTACGCACAAGGGTTGAAACCCAGACCAAACGATCTCGAAATGGCCTGACATTAAATATTTAGTATTCCAATACGATGACAACACCGAATATAAATTTATAGGTTGTTCTCCTGTGTCTAGGTACCCAAACCCTTTGCGGCCGAAATGAACCTGCAAAAAATGACACAGATGTAACCTTTTACGTACAAGGATTGAAACCCAGACCAAACGATCTCGAAATGGCTTGACATTAAATATTTAGTATTCCAATACGATGACAACACCGAATATAAATTTATAGGTTGTTCTCCTGTGTCTAGGTACCCAAACCCTTTGCGGCCGAAATGAACCTGCAAAACATGACATAGATGTAACCTTTTACGTACAAGGATTGAAACCCAGACCAAACGATCTCGAAATGGCCTGAAATTCAAGAGTTAGTATTGCAATACGATTACAACACCGAATATAAATTTATAGGTCGTTCTCTTCTGTCTGGGTACCCACACCCTTTGCGGCGGAAATGAACCTCCAAAACATGACACAAATGTAACCTTTTACGCACAAGGGTTTTAACCCAGACCAAACGATCTCGAAATGGCTTGAAATTGAATATTGAGTATTCCAATACTATGACAACACTGCATATCAATTTATAGGTCGTTCTATTATGTGCGGTACACAAACCCTTTGCGGCCGAAATGAACCTCCAAAACTTGACGCATGTCTAACCTTTTACGTGCATGAATTGAAACCCAGACCAAACAATCTCCAAATGGCCTGAAATTCAATATTTAGTATTCCAATACTATGACAACACCGCATATCAATTTATAGGTCGTTCTATTATGTCTAGGTACCCAAACCCTTTGCGGCCGAAATGAACCTGCAAATCAAGACGCATATCTAACCTTTTACGTACAAGGATTGAAACCCAGACCAAACGATCTCGAAATGGCCTGAAATTCAAGAGTTAGTATTGCAATACGATGACAACACCGAATATAAATTTATAGGTCGTTCTCTTCTATCTGGGTACCCACACCCTTTGCGGCAGAAATGAACCTCCAAAACATGACACAAATGTAACATTTTACGCACAAGGGTTGAAACCCAGACCAAACGATCTCGAAATGGCCTGAAATTGAATATTTAGTATTACAATACTATGACAACACTGCATATCAATTTATAAGTCGTTCTATTATGTGCGGTACCCAAACCCTATGCGGCCGAAATGAACCTCCAAAACTTGACGCATGTCTAACCTTTTACGTGCAAGAATTGAAACACAGACCAAACGATCTCCAAATGGCCTGAAATTCAATATTTAGTATTCCAATACGATGACAACACCGAATATAAATTTATACGTCGTTCTATTATGTCTAGGTACCCAAACCCTTTGCTGCCGAAATGAACCTGCAAATCAAGACGCATATCTAACCTTTTACGTACAAGGATTGAAACCCAGACCAAACGATCTCGAAATGGCCTGAAATTCAAGAGTTAGTATTGCAATACGATTACAACACCGAATATAAATTTATAGGTCGTTCTCTTCTGTCTGGGTACCCACACCCTTTGCGGCGGAAATGAACCTCCAAAACATGACACAAATGTAACCTTTTACGCACAAGGGTTTTAACCCAGACCAAACGATCTCGAAATGGCCTGAAATTGAATATTGAGTATTCCAATACTATGACAACACTGCATATCAATTTATAGCTCGTTCTATTATGTGCGGTACACAAACCCTTTGCGGCCGAAATGAACCTCCAAAACTTGACGCATGTCTAACCTTTTACGTGCATGAATTGAAACCCAGACCAAACAATCTCCAAATGGCCTGAAATTCAATATTTAGTATTCCAATACTATGACAACACCGCATATCAATTTATAGGTCGTTCTATTATGTCTAGGTACCCAAACCCTTTGCGGCCGAAATGAACCTGCAAATCAAGACGCATATCTAACCTTTTACGTACAAGGATTGAAACCCAGACCAAACGATCTCGAAATGGCCTGAAATTCAAGAGTTAGTATTGCAATACGATGACAACACCGAATATAAATTTATAGGTCGTTCTCTTCTATCTGGGTACCCACACCCTTTGCGGCAGAAATGAACCTCCAAAACATGACACAAATGTAACCTTTTACGCACAAGGGTTGAAACCCATACCAAACGATCTCGAAAATGTCCTAAATTTGAAAATTTAGTATTCCAATACTATGACAACACTGCATATCAATTTATAGGTCGTTCTATTATGTGCGGTACCCAAACCCCTTGCGGCCGAAATGAACCTCCAAAACTTGACGCATGTCTAACCTTTTACGTGCAAGAATTGAAACCCAGACCAAACGTTCTCGAAATGGCCTGAAATTCAAGAGTTAGTATTGCAATACGATGACAACACCCAATATAAATTTATAGGTCGTTCTCTTCTGTCTGGGTACCCACACCCTTTGCGGCCGAAATGAACCTCCAAAACATGACACAAATGTAACCTTTTACGCACAAGGGTTTTAACCCAGACCAAACGATCTCGAAATGGCCTGAAATTGAATATTGAGTATTCCAATACTATGACAACACTGCATATCAATTTATAGGTCGTTCTATTATGTGCGGTACACAAACCCTTTGCGGCCGAAATGAACCTCCAAAACTTGACGCATGTCTAACCTTTTACGTGCAAGAATTGAAACCCAGACCAAACAATCTCCAAATGGCCTTAAATTCAATATTTAGTATTCCAATACTATGACAACACTGCATATCAATTTATAGGTCGTTCTATTATGTCTAGGTACCCAAACCCTTTGCAGCCGAAATGAACCTGCAAATCAAGACGCATATCTAACCTTTTACGTACAAGGATTGAAAGCCAGACCAAACGATCTCGAAATGGCCTGAAATTCAAGAGTTAGTATTGCAATACGATGACAGCACCGAATATAAATTTATAGGTTGGTCTCTTCTGTCTGGGTACCCACACCCTTTGCGGCAGAAATGAACCTCCAAAACATGACACAAATGTAACCTTTTACGCACAAGGGTTGAAACCCAGACCAAACGATCTCGAAATTGCCTGAAATTGAATATTTATTATTCCAATACTATGACAACACTGCATATCAATTTATAGGTGGTTCTATTATGTGCGGTACACAAACCCTTTGCGGCCGAAATGAACCTCCAAAACTTGACGCATGTCTAACCTTTTACGTGCAAGAATTGAAACCCAGACCAAATGTTCTCGAAATGGCCTGAAATTCAAGAGTTAGTATTGCAATACGATGAAAACACCGAATATAAATTTATAGGTCGTTCTCCTCTGTCTGGGTACCCACACCCTTTGCGGCGGAAATGAACCTCCAAAACATGACACAAATGTAACGTTTTACGCACAAGGGTTGAAACCCAGACCAAACGATCTCGAAATGGCCTAAAATTCAAGAGTTAGTATTGCAATACGATGACAACACCGAATATAAATTTATAGGTCGTTCTCTTCTGTCTGGGTACCCACACCCTTTGCGGCCGAAATGAACCTCCAAAACATGACACAAATGTAACATTTTACGCACAAGGGTTGAAACCCAGACCAAACGATCTCGAAATGGCCTGAAATTGAATATTGAGTATTCCAATACTATGACAACACTGCATATCAATTTATAGGTCGTTCTATTATGTGCGGTACCCACACCCTTTGCGGCCGAAATGAACCTCCAAAACTTGACGCATGTCTAACCTTTTACGTGCAAGAATCGAAACCCAGACCAAACGATCTCGAAATGGCCTGAAATTCAATATTTAGTATTCCAATACTATGACAACACCGCATATCAATTTATTGGTCGTTCTATTATGTCTAGGTACCCAAACCCTTTGCGGCCGAAATGAACCTGCAAATCAAGACGCAAATCTAACCTTTTACGTTCAAGGATTGAAACCCAGATCAAACGATATCGAAATGGCCTGAAATTCAATTTTTAGTTTTCTAATAGGATGACAACATCGAATATAAATTTATAGGTCGTTCTCTTGGGTCTAGGTACGCAAACCCTTTGTGGCCGAAATGAACCTCCAAAACATGACACACATGTAACCTTTTACGTCCAAGGATTGAAACCCAGACCAAACGATCTCAAAATGGCCTGAAATTCAAGTGTTAGTATTGCAATACGATGACAACACCGAATATAAATTTATAGGTAGTTCTCTTCTGTCTGGGTACCCACACCCTTTGCGGCCAAAATGAACCTCCAAAACATGACGCATGTCTAACCTTTTACGTACAAGGATTGAAACCCAGACCAAACGATCTTGAAATGGCCTGAAATTCAAGAGTTAGTATTGCAATACGATGACAACACCGAATATAAATTTATAGGTCGATCTCTTCTGTCTGGGTACCCACACCCTTTGCGGCCGAAATGAACCTCCAAACTTGACGCATGTCTAACCTTTTACGTGCAAGCATTGAAACCCAGACCAAACAATCTCCAAATGGCCTGAAATTCAATATTTAGTATTCCAATACTATGACAACACCGCATATCAATTTATTGCTCGTTCTATTATGTCTAGGTACCCAAACCCTTTGCGGCCGAAATGAACCTGCAAATCAAGACGCATATCTAACCTTTTACGTTCAAGGATTGAAACCCAGATCAAACGATATCGAAATGGCCGGAAATTCAATTTTTATTTTTCTAATAGGATGACAACATCGAATATAAATTTATAGGTCGTTCTCTTCTGTATGGGTACCCACACCCTTTGCGGCCGAAATGAACCTCCAAAACATGACGCATGTCTAACCTTTTACGTACAAGGATTGAAACCCAGACCAAACGATCTTGAAATGGCCTGAAATTCAAGTGTTAGTATAGCAATACGATGACACACACCGAATATAAATTTATAGGTCGATCTCTTCTGTCTGGGTACCCACACCCTTTGCGGCCGAAATGAACCTCCAAAACTTGACGCATGTCTAACCTTTTACGTGCAAGAATCGAAACCCAGACCAAACGATCTTGAAATGGCCTGAAATTCAAGTGTTAGTATTGCAATACGATGACAACACCGAATATAAATTTATAGGTCGATCTCTTCTATCTGGGTACCCACACCCTTTGCGGCCGAAATGAACCTCCAAAACTTGACGCATGTCTAACCTTTTACGTACAAGGATTGAAACCCAGACCAAACGATCTTGAAATGGCTTGAAATTCAAGAGTTAGTATTGCTATACGATGACAACACCGAATATAAATTTATAGGTCGTTCTCTTCTGTCTGGGTACCCACACCCTTTGCGGCCGAAATGAACCTCCAAAACATGACACAAATGTAACCTTTTACGCACAAGGGTTGAAACCCAGACCAAACGATCTTGAAATGGCCTGAAATTCAAGAGTTAGTATTGCAATACGATGACAACACCGAATATAAATTTATAGGTCGATCTCTTCTATCTGGGTACCCACACCCTTTGCGGCCGAAATGAACCTCCAAAACTTGACGCATGTCTAACCTTTTACGTGCAAGCATCGAAACCCAGACCAAACGATCTCCAAATGGCCTGAAATTCAATATTTAGTATTCCAATACTATGACAACACCGCATATCAATTTATTGGTCGTTCTATTATGTCTAGGTACCCAAACCCTTTGCGGCCGAAATGAACCTGCAAATCAAGACGCATATCTAACCTTTTACGTTCAAGGATTGAAACCCAAATCAAACTATATCGAAATGGCCTGAAATTCAATTTTTAGTTTTCTAATAGGATGACAACATCGAATATAAATTTATAGGTCGTTCTCTTGGGTCTAGGTACGCAAACCCTTTGTGGCCGAAATGAACCTCTAAAACATGACACACATGTAACCTTTTACGTCCAAGGATTGAAACCCAGACCAAACGATCTCAAAATGGCCTGAAATTCAAGTGTTAGTATTGCAATACGATGACAACACCGAATATAAATTTATAGGTCGTTCTCTTCTGTCTGGGTACCCACACCCTTTGCGGCCGAAATGAACCTCCAAAACATGACACAAATGTAACCTTTTACGCACAAGGGTTGAAACCCAGACCAAACGATCTTGAAATGGCCTGAAATTCAAGAGTTAGTATTGCAATACGATGACAACACCGAATATAAATTTATAGGTCGATCTCTTCTATCTGGGTACCCACACCCTTTGCGGCCGAAATGAACCTCCAAAACTTGACGCATGTCTAACCTTTTACGTACAAGGATTGAAACCCAGACCAAACGATCTTGAAATGGCCTGAAATTCAAGAGTTAGTATTGCAATACGATGACAACACCGAATATAAATTTATAGGTCGATCTCTTCTGTCTGGGTACCCACACCCTTTGCGGCCGAAATGAACCTCCAAAACTTGACGCATGTCTAACCTTTTACGTGCAAGAATCGAAACCCAGACCAAACGATCTCCAAATGGCCTGAAATTCAATATTTAGTATTCCAATACTATGACAACACCGCATATCAATTTATTGGTCGTTCTATTATGTCTAGGTACCCAAACCCTTTGCGGCCGAAATGAACCTGCAAATCAAGACGCATATCTAACCTTTTACGTTCAAGGATTGAAACCCAGAGCAAACGATATCGAAATGGCCTGAAATTCAATTTTTAGTTTTCTAATAGGATGACAACATCGAATATAAATTTATAGGTCGTTCTCTTCTGTATGGGTACCCACACCCTTTGCGGCCGAAATGAACCTCCAAAACATGACGCATGTCTAACCTTTTACGTACAAGGATTGAAACCCAGACCAAACGATCTTGAAATGGCCTGAAATTCAAGTGTTAGTATTGCAATACGATGACACACACCGAATATAAATTTATAGGTCGATCTCTTCTGTCTGGGTACCCACACCCTTTGCGGCCGAAATGAACCTCCAAAACTTGACGCATGTCTAACCTTTTACGTGCAAGAATCGAAACCCAGACCAAACGATCTTGAAATGGCCTAAAATTCAAGTGTTAGTATTGCAATACGATGACAACACCGAATATAAATTTATAGGTCGATCTCTTCTGTCTGGGTACCCACACCCTTTGCGGCCGAAATGAACCTCCAAAACTTGACGCATGTCTAACCTTTTACGTGCAAGAATCGAAACCCAGACCAAACGATCTTGAAATGGCCTGAAATTCAAGTGTTAGTATTGCAATACGATGACAACACCGAATATAAATTTATAGGTCGATCTCTTCTGTCTGGGTACCCACACCCTTTGCGGCCGAAATGAACCTCCAAAACTTGACTCATGTCTAACCTTTTACGTGCAAGCATCGAAACCCAGACCAAACGATCTCCAAATGGCCTGAAATTCAATATTTAGTATTCCAATACTATGACAACACCGCATATCAATTTATTGGTCGTTCTATTATGTCTAGGTACCCAAACACTTTGCGGCCGAAATGAACCTGCAAATCAAGACGCATATCTAACCTTTTACGTTCAAGGATTGAAACCCAGATCAAACTATATCGAAATGGCCTGAAATTCAATTTTTAGTTTTCTAATAGGATGACAACATCGAATATAAATTTATAGGTCGTTCTCTTGGGTCTAGGTACACAAACCCTTTGTGGCCGAAATGAACCTCCAAAACATGACACACATGTAACCTTTTACGTCCAAGGATTGAAACCCAGACCAAACGATCTCAAAATGGCCTGAAATTCAAGTGTTAGTATTGCAATACGATGACAACACCAAATATAAATTTATAGGTCGTTCTCTTCTGTCTGGGTACCCACACCCTTTGCGGCCGAAATGAACCTCCAAAACATGACGCATGTCTAACCTTTTACGTACAAGGATTGAAACCCAGACCAAACGATCTTGAAATGGCCTGAAATTCAAGAGTTAGTATTGCAATATGATGACAACACCGAATATAAATTTATAGGTCGATCTCTTCTATCTGGGTACCCACACCCTTTGCGGCCGAAATGAACCTCCAAAACTTGACGCATGTCTAACCTTTTACGTACAAGGATTGAAACCCAGACCAAACGATCTCGAAATGGCCTAAAATTCAAGAGTTAGTATTGCAATACGATGACAACACCGAATATAAATTTATAGGTCGATGTCTTCTGTCTGGGTACCCACACCCTTTGCGGCCGAAATGAACCTCCAAAACATGACGCATGTCTAACCTTTTACTTACAAGGATTGAAACCCAGACCAAACGATCTCGAAATGGCCTGAAATTCAAGAGTTAGTATTGCAATACGATGACAACACCGAATATAAATTTATAGGTCGATCTCTTCTGTCTGGGTACCCACACCCTTTGCGGCCGAAATGAACCTCCAAAACTTGACGCATGTCTAACCTTTTACGTGCAAGCATTGAAACCCAGACCAAACGATCCCCAAATGGCCTGAAATTCAATATTTAGTATTCCAATACTATGACAACACCGCATATCAATTTATTGCTCGTTCTATTATGTCTAGGTACCCAAACCCTTTGCGGCCGAAATGAACCTGCAAATCAAGACGCATATATAACCTTTTACGTTCAAGGATTGAAACCCAGATCAAACGATCTCGAAATGGCCTGAAATTCAATTTTTAGTTTTCTAATATGATGACAACGTCGAATATAAATTTATAGGTTGTTCTCTTGGGTCTAGGTACGCAAACCCTTTGTGGCCGAAATGAACCTCCAAAACATGACACACATGTAACCTTTTACGTCCAAGGATTGAAACCCAGACCAAACGATCTCCAAATGGCCTGAAATTCAAGTGTTAGTATTGCAATACGATGACAACACCGAATATAAATTTATAGGTCGTTCTCTTCTGTCTGGGTACCCACACCCTTTGCGGCCGAAATGAACCTCCAAAACATGACGCATGTCTAACCTTTTACGTACAAGGATTGAAACCCAGACCAAACGATCTTGAAATGGCCTGAAATTCAAGAGTTAGTATTGCAATACGATGACAACACCGAATATAAATTTATAGGTCGATCTCTTCTATCTGGGTACCCACACCCTTTGCGGCCGAAATGAACCTCCAAAACATGACACAAATGTAACCTTTTACGTCCAAGGATTGAAACCCAGACCAAACGATCTCGAAATGGCCTGAAATTCAATTTTTAGTATTCCAATACTATGACAACACCACATATAAATTTATAGGTCGTTCTCTTGTGTCTAGGTACCCAAACCCTTTGCGGCCGAAATGAACCTCCAAAACATGACACAAATGTAACCTTTTACGTCCAAGGATTGAAACCCAGACCAAACGATCTCGAAATGGCCTGAAATTAAATATTTAGTATTCTAATACGATGACAACATTGAATATAAATTTATAGGTCGTTCTCTTTTGTCTGGGTACACACACCCTTTGCGGCGGAAATGAACCTCCAAAACATGACACAAATGTAACCTTTGACGCACAAGGGTTGAAACCCAAACCAAACGATCTCAAAATGGCCTGAAATTGAATATTTAGTATTCCAATACTATGACAACACTGCATAACAATTTATAGGTCGTTCTATTATGTGCGTTACCCAAACCCTTTGCGGCCGAAATGAACCTCCGAAACTTGACGCATGTCTAACCTTTTACGTGCAAGAATTGAAACCCAGTCCAAACGATCTCCAAATGGCCTGAAATTCAATATTTAGTATTCCAATACTATGACAACACTGCATATGAATTTATAGGTCGTTCTATTATGTCTAGGTACCCAAACCCTTTACGGCCAAAATGAACCTCCAAATCAAGACGCATATCTAACCTTTTACGTTCAAGGATTGAAACCCAGATCAAACGATCTCGAAATGGCCTGAAATTCAATTTTTAGTATTCTAATACGATGACAACATCAAATATAAATTTATACGTCGTTCTCTTGTGTCTAGGTACCCAAACCCTTTGTTGCGGAAATGAACCTCCAAAACATGACACAAATGTAACCTTTTACGTCCAAGGATTGAAACCCAGACAAAACGATCTCAAAATGGCCTAAAATTAAATATTTAGTATTCCAATACGATGACAACCCCGAATATAAATTTATAGGTTGTTCTCCTGTGTCTAGGTACCCAAACCCTTTGCGGCCGAAATGAACCTGCAAAACATGACACAGATGTAACCTTTTACGTACAAGGATTGAAACCCAGACCAAACGATCTCCAAATGGCCTGAAATTCAAGAGTTAGTATTGCAATACGATGACAACACCGAATATAGATTTATAGGTCGTTCTTTTCTGTCTGGGTACCAACACCCTTTGCGGCGGAAATGAACCTCCAAAACATGACACAAATGTAACCTTTCAGGCACAAGGGTTGAAACCCAGACCAAACGATCTCGAAATGGCCTGAAATTGAATATTTAGTATTCCAATACTATGACAACACTGCATAACAATTTATAGGTCGTTCTATTATGTGCGTTACCCAAACCCTTTGCGGCCGAAATGAACCTCCGAAACTTGACGCCTGTCTAAACCTTTTACGTGCAAGAATTGAAACCCAGTCCAAACGATCTCCAAATGGCCTGAAATTCAATATTTAGTATTCCAATACTATGACAACACCGGATATCAATTTATAGGTTGTTCTATTATGTCTAGGTACCCAAACCCTTTACGGCCGAATTGAACCTCCAAATCAAGACGCATATCTAACCTTTTACGTTCAAGGATTGAAACCCAGATCAAACGATCTCGAAATGGCCTGAAATTCAATTTTTAGTATTCTAATACGATGACAACATCGAATATAAATTTAAAGGTCGTTCTCTTGTGTCTCGGTACCCAAACCCTTTGTGGCGGAAATGAACCTCCAAAACATGACACAAATGTAACCTTTTACGTCCAAGGATTGAAACCCAGACCAAACGATCTCGAAATGGCCTGAAATTCAATTTTTAGTATTCCAATACTATGACAACACCGCATATAAATTTATAGGTCGTTCTCTTGTGTCTAGGTACCCAAACCCTTTGCGGCCGAAATGAACCTCCAAAACATGACATAAATGTAACCTTTTACGTCCAAGGATTGAAACCCAGACCAAACGATCTCGAAATGGCCTGAAATTAAATATTTAGTATTCTAATACGATGACAACATTGAATATAAATTTATAGGTCGTTCTCTTGTGTCTAGGTACCCAAACCCTTTGTGCCGGAAATGAACCTCCAAAACATGACACAAATGTAACCTTTTACGTCCAAGGATTGAAACCCAGACCAAACGATCTCGAAATGGCCTGAAATTCAATTTTTAGTATTCCAATACTATGACAACACCGCATATAAATTTATAGGTCGTTCTCTTATGTCTAGGTACCCAAACCCTTTGCGGCCGAAATGAACCTCCAAAACATGACACAAATGTAACCTTTTACGTCCAAGGATTGAAACCCAGACCAAACGATCTCGAAATGGCCTGAAATTAAATATTTAGTATTCCAATACGATGACAACTCCGAATATAAATTTATAGGTTTTTCTCCTGTGTCTAGCTACCCAAACCGTTTGCGGCCGAAATGAATCTGCAAAACATGACACAGATGTAACCTTTTACGTACAAGGATTGAAACCCAGACCAAACGATCTCGAAATGGCTTGAAATTCAAGAGTTAGTATTGCCATACGATGACAACACCGAATATAAATTTATAGGTCGTTCTCTTCTGTCTGGGTACCCACACCCTTTGCGGCCGAAATGAACCTCCAAAACTTGACGCATGTCTAACCTTTTACGTGCAAGCATTGAAACCCAGACCAAACGATCTCCAAATGGCCTGAAATTGAATATTTAGTAATCCAATACGATAACAACACCGAATATAAATTTATAGGTACCCAAACCCTTTGCGGCCGAAATGAACCTGCAAATCAAGACGCATATCTAACCTTTTACGTTCAAGGATTGAAACCAAGATCAAACGATCTCCAAATGGCCTGAAATTCAATATTTAGTATTCCAATACTATGACAACACCGCATATCAATTTATTGGTTGTTCAATTATGTCTAGGTACCCAAACCCTTTGCGGCCGAAATGAACCTGCAAATCAAGACGCATATCTAACCTTTTACGTTCAAGGATTGAAAGCCAGATCAAACGATCTCGAAATGGCCTGAAATTCAATTATTAGTATTCTAATACGATGACAACATCAAATATAAATTTATACGTCGTTCTCTTGTGTCTAGGTACCCAAACCCTTTGTGGCGGAAATGAACCTCCAAAACGTGACACAAATGTAACCTTTTACGTCCAAGGATTGAAACCCAGACCAAACGATCTCGAAATGGCCTGAAATTAAATATTTAGTATTCCAATATGATGACAACCCCGAATATAAATTTATAGGTTGTTCTCCTGTGTCTAGGTACCCAAACCCTTTGCGGCCGAAATGAACCTGCAATACATGACACAGATGTAACCTTTTACGTACAAGGATTGAAACCCAGACCAAACGACCTCGAAATGGCCTGAAATTTAAGAGTTAGTATTACAATACGATGACAACACCGAATATAAATTTATAGGTCGTTCTCTTTTGTCTGGGTACACACACCCTTTGCGGCGGAAATGAACCTCCAAAACATGACACAAATGTAACCTTTGACGCACAAGGGTTGAAACCCAAACCAAACGATCTCGAAATGGCCTGAAATTGAATATTTAGTATTCCAATACTATGACAACACTGCATAACAATTTATAGGTCGTTCTATTATGTGCGTTACCCAAACCCTTTGCGGCCGAAATGAACCTCCGAAACTTGACGCATGTCTAACCTTTTACGTGCAAGAATTGAAACCCAGTCCAAACGATATCCAAATGGCCTGAAATTCAATATTTAGTATTCCAATACTATGACAACACTGCATATGAATTTATAGGTCGTTCTATTATGTCTAGGTACCCAAACCCTTTACGGCCAAAATGAACCTCCAAATCAAGACGCATATCTAACCTTTTACGTTCAAGGATTGAAACCCAGATCAAACGATCTCGAAATGGCCTGAAATTCAATTTTTAGTATTCTAATACGATGACAACATCAAATATATATTTATACGTCGTTCTCTTGTGTCTTGGTACCCAAACCCTTTGTTGCGGAAATGAACCTCCAAAACATGACACAAATGTAACCTTTTACGTCCAAGGATTGAAACCCAGACCAAACGATCTCAAAATGGCCTAAAATTAAATATTTAGTATTCCAATACGATGACAACCCCGAATATAAATTTATAGGTTGTTCTCCTGTGTCTAGGTACCCAAACCCTTTGCGGCCGAAATGAACCTGCAAAACATGACACAGATGTAACCTTTTACGTACAAGGATTGAAACCCAGACCAAACGATCTCCAAATGGCCTGAAATTCAAGAGTTAGTATTGCAATACGATGACAACACCGAATATAGATTTATAGGTCGTTCTTTTCTGTCTGGGTACCAACACCCTTTGCGGCGGAAATGAACCTCCAAAACATGACACAAATGTAACCTTTCAGGCACAAGGGTTGAAACCCAGACCAAACGATCTCGAAATGGCCTGAAATTGAATATTTAGTATTCCAATACTATGACAACATTGCATAACAATTTATAGGTCGTTCTATTATGTGCGTTACCCAAACCCTTTGCGGCCGAAATGAACCTCCGAAACTTGACGCCTGTCTAAACCTTTTACGTGCAAGAATTGAAACCCAGACCAAACGATCTCGAAATGGCCTGAAATTCAAGAGTTAGTATTGCAATACGATGACAACACCGAATATAAATTTATAGGTCGTTCTCTTCTGTCTGGGTACCCACACCCTTTGCGGCGGTAATGAACCTCCAAAACATGACACAAATGTAACCTTTTACGCACAATGGTTGAAACCCAGACCAAACGATCTCCAAATGGCCTGAAATTCAATTTTTAGTATTCTAATACGATGACAACATCGAATATAAATTTAAAGGTCGTTCTCTTGTGTCTCGGTACCCAAACCCTTTACGGCCGAAATGAACCTCCGAAACTTGACGCATGTCTAACCTTTTACGTGCAAGAATTGAAACCCAGTCCAAACGATCTCCAAATGGCCTGAAATTCAATATTTAGTATTCCAATACTATGACAACATTGCATATGAATTTATAGGTCGTTCTATTATGTCTAGGTACCCAAACCCTTTACGGCCGAAATGAACCTCCAAATCAAGACGCATATCTAACCTTTTACGTTCAAGGATTGAAACCCAGATCAAACGATCTCGAAATGGCCTGAAATTCAATTTTTAGTATTCTAATACGATGACAACATCGAATATAAATTTAAAGGTCGTTCTCTTGTGTCTCGGTACCCAAACCCTTTGTGGCGGAAATGAACCTCCAAAACATGACACAAATGTAACCTTTTACGTCCAAGGATTGAAACCCAGACCAAACGATCTCGAAATGGCCTGAAATTCAATTTTTAGTATTCCAATACTATGACAACACCGCATATAAATTTATAGGTCGTTCTCTTGTGTCTAGGTACCCAAACCCTTTGCGCCCGAAATGAACCTCCAAAACATGACACAAATGTAACCTTTTACGTCCAAGGATTGAAACCCAGACCAAACGATCTCGAAATGGCCTGAAATTAAATATTTAGTATTCCAATACGATGACAACATTGAATATAAATTTATAGGTCGTTCTCTTGTGTCTAGGTACCCAAACCCTTCGTGCCGGAAATGAACCTCCAAAACATGACACAAATGTAACCTTTTACGTCCAAGGATTGAAACCCAGACCAAACGATCTCGAAATGGCCTGAAATTCAATTTTTAGTATTCCAATACTATGACAACACCGCATATAAATTTATAGGTCGTTCTCTTGTGTCTAGGTACCCAAACCCTTTGCGGCCGAAATGAACCTCCAAAACATGACACAAATGTAACCTTTTACGTCCAAGGATTGAAACCCAGACCAAACGATCTCGAAATGGCCTGAAATTAAATATTTAGTATTCCAATACGATGACAACCCCGAATATAAATTTATAGGTTTTTCTCCTGTGTCTAGCTACCCAAACCGTTTGCGGCCGAAATGAATCTGCAAAACATGACACAGATGTAACCTTTTACGTCCAAGGATTGAAACCCAGACCAAACGATCTCGAAATGGCCTGAAATTAAATATTTAGTATTCCAATACGATGACAACCCCGAATATAAATTTATAGGTTTTTCTCCTGTGTCTAGCTACCCAAACCGTTTGCGGCCGAAATGAATCTGCAAAACATGACACAGATGTAACCTTTTACGTACAAGGATTGAAACCCAGACCAAACGATCTCGAAATGGCTTGAAATTCAAGAGTTAGTATTGCCATACGATGACAACACCGAATATAAATTTATAGGTCGTTCTCTTCTGTCTGGGTACCCACACCCTTTGCGGCCGAAATGAACCTCCAAAACTTGACGCATGTCTAACCTTTTACGTGCAAGCATTGAAACCCAGACCAAACGATCTCCAAATGGCCTGAAATTGAATATTTAGTAATCCAATACGATAACAACACTGAATATAAATTTATAGGTACCCAAACCCTTTGCGGCCGAAATGAACCTGCAAATCAAGACGCATATCTAACCTTTTACGTTCAAGGATTGAAACCAAGATCAAACGATCTCCAAATGGCCTGAAATTCAATATTTAGTATTCCAATACTATGACAACACCGCATATCAATTTATTGGTTGTTCAATTATGTCTAGGTACCCAAACCCTTTGCGGCCGAAATGAACCTGCAAATCAAGACGCATATCTAACCTTTTACGTTCAAGGATTGAAACCCAGATCAAACGATCTCGAAATGGCCTGAAATTCAATTATTAGTATTCTAATACGATGACAACATCAAATATAAATTTATACGTCGTTCTCTTGTGTCTAGGTACCCAAACCCTTTGTGGCGGAAATGAACCTCCAAAACATGACACAAATGTAACCTTTTACGTCCAAGGATTGAAACCCAGACCAAACCATCTCGAAATGGCCTGAAATTAAATATTTAGTATTCCAATACGATGACAACCCCGAATATAAATTTATAGGTTGTTCTCCTGTGTCTAGGTACCCAAACCCTTTGCGGCCGAAATGAACCTGCAAAACATGACACAGATGTAACCTTTTACGTACAAGGATTGAAACCCAGACCAAACGATCTCCAAATGGCCTGAAATTCAAGAGTTCGTATTGCAATACGATGACAACACCGAATATAGATTTATAGGTCGTTCTTTTCTGTCTGGGTACCAACACCCTTTGCGGCGGAAATGAACCTCCAAAACATGACACAAATGTAACCTTTCAGGCACAAGGGTTGAAACCCAGACCAAACGATCTCGAAATGGCCTGAAATTGAATATTTAGTATTCCAATACTATGACAACACTGCATAACAATTTATAGGTCGTTCTATTATGTGCGTTACCCAAACCCTTTGCGGCCGAAATGAACCTCCGAAACTTGACGCCTGTCTAAACCTTTTACGTGCAAGAATTGAAACCCAGTCCAAACGATCTCCAAATGGCCTGAAATTCAATATTTAGTATTCCAATACGATGACAACACCGAATATAAATTTATAGGTCGTTCTCTTCTGTCTGGGTACCCACACCCTTTGCGGCGGTAATGAACCTCCAAAACATGACACAAATGTAACCTTTTACGCACAATGGTTGAAACCCAGACCAAATGATCTCCAAATGGCCTGAAATTGAATATTTAGTAATCCAATACGATGACAACACCGAATATAAATTTATAGGTTGTTCTCCTGTGTCTAGGTACCCAAACCCTTTGCGGCCGAAATGAACCTGCAAAACATGACACAGATGTAAGCTTTTACGTACAAGGATTGAAACCCAGACCAAACGATCTCGAAATGGCCTGAAATTCAAGAGTTAGTATTACCATACGATGACAACACTGAATATAAATTTATAGGTCGTTCTCTTCTGTCTAGGTACCCACACCCTTTGCGGCCGAAATGAACCTCCAAATCAAGACGCATATCTAACCTTTTACGTTCAAGGATTGAAACCCAGATCAAACGATCTCGAAATGGCCTGAAATTCAATTTTTAGTATTCTAATACGATGACAACATCGAATATAAATTTATAGGTCGTTCTCTTGTGTCTAGGTACCCAAACCCTTTGCGGCCGAAATGAACCTGCAAAACATGACACAGATGTAACCTTTTACGTACAATGATTGAAATCCAGACCAAACGATCTCGAAATGGCTTGAAATTCAAGAGTTAGTATTGCGATAGGATGACAACACCGAATATAAATTTATAGGTCGTTCTCTTCTGTCTGGGTACTCACACCCTTTCCGGCCGAAATGAACCTCCAAAACATGACACAAATGTAACCTTTTACGCACAAGGGTTGAAACCCAGACAAAACGATCTTGAAATGGCCTGAAATTGAATATTTAGTATTCCAATACTATGACAACACTGCATAACAATTTATAGGTCGTTCTATTATGTGCGCTACCCAAACCCTTTGCGGCCGAAATGAACCTCCAAAACTTGACGCATGTCTAACCTTTTACGTGCATGAATTGAAACCCAGTCCAAACGATCTCCAAATGGCCTCAAATTCAATATTTAGTATTCCAATACTATGACAACACCGCATATCAATTTATAGGTCGTTCTATTATGTCTAGGTACCCAAACCCTTTACGGCCGAAATGAACCTCCAAATCAAGACGCATA
Source organism: Populus alba x Populus glandulosa (assembly GCA_033617975.1). Classification (NCBI taxonomy): domain Eukaryota; kingdom Viridiplantae; phylum Streptophyta; class Magnoliopsida; order Malpighiales; family Salicaceae; genus Populus; species Populus alba x Populus glandulosa. Next base: position 7,814,700 of record CM066155.1, on the reverse strand, counting down.
TCTAACCTTTTACGTTCAAGGATTGAAACCCAGATCAAACGATCTCGAAATGGCCTGAAATTCAATTTTTAGTATTCTAATACGATGACAACATTGAATATAAATTTATAGGTCGTTCTCTTGTGTCTAGGTACCCAAACCCTTTGTGGCGAAAATGAACCTCCAAAACATGACGCAAATGTAACCTTTTACGTCCAAGGATTGAAACCCAGACCAAACGATCTCGAAATGGCCTGAAATTAAATATTTAGTATTCCAATACGATGACAACACCTAATATAAATTTATAGGTCGTTCTCTTCTGTCTGGGTTCCCACACCTTTTGCGGCAGAAATGAACCTCCAAAACATGACACAAATGTAACCTTTTACGCACAAGGGTTGAAACCCAGACCAAACGATCTCGAAATGGCCTGAAATTGAATATTTAGTATTCCAATACTATGACAACACTGCATATCAATTTATAGGTCGTTCTATTATGTGCGCTACCCAAACCCTTTGCGGCCGAAATGAACCTTCAAAACTTGACGCATGTCTAACCTTTTACGTGCAAGAATTGAAACCCAGACCAAACGATCTCCAAATGGCCTGAAATTCAATATTTAATATTCCAATACCATGACAACACGGAATATCAATTTATAGGTCGTTCTATTATGTGCGCTACCCAAACCCTTTGCGGCCGAAATGAACCTCCAAAACTTGACGCATGTCTAACCTTTTACGTGCAAGAATTGAAACCCAGACCAAACGATCTCCAAATGGCCTGAAATTCAATATTTAGTATTCCAATACCATGACAACACGAAATATCAATTTATAGGTCGTTCTCTTATGTCTAGGTACCCAAACCATTTGCGGCCGAAATAAACCTCCAAAACATGACACAAATGTAAACTTTTACGTCCAAGGATTGAAACCCAGACCAAACGATCTTGAAATGGCCTGAAATTGAATATTTAGTATTCTTTTTTTTTAGGTAAGCTGAATTATGTATTAAAAGAAAATGATACAAAGAATATAATGGGCATACCAAAGATTTACAATGTGGACAGAAATGAAAACCAACAAATGGCTACAGGCTAGCCACATAACAAAACAAAAACTTAGACCAACTAGATATGCTAGGGGTACAAAAACAACTAGCTAAACATCAAATTAAGAGTCCATGTTATTGACCCTCCAAAGTCTTTGGATCCTTATGTTGTCATCTGTTTGTTGAACATTCCTCATCAAAACAAGCTTATCGCGAATGATACATTCGATTTGATCAAAAACGAAATTCGAAGCTTTAGACTCATCTACAAAGATCCTTGCGTTCCAATACTATGACAACACCGCATATCAATTTATAGGTCGTTCTATTATGTCTAGGTACCCAAACCCATTGCGGCCGAAATGAACCTCCAAAACAAGACACATGTCTAACCTTTTACGTGCAAGGATTGAAACCCAGACCAAACGATCTCGAAATGGCCTGAAATTGAATATTTAGTATTCCAATACGATGACAACATTGACTATAATTTTATAGGTCGTACTCTTCTGTCTAGGTACCCAAACCCTTTGCGGCCGAAATGAACCTCCAAAACAAGACGCATGTCTAACCTTTTACGTGCAAGGATTGAAACCCAGACCAAACGATCTCGAAATGGCCTGAAATTGAATTTTTAGTATTCCAATACGATGACAACATCGACTATAATTTTATAGGTCATAGTCTTCTGTCTAGGTACCCAAACCCTTTGCGGCCGAAATGAACCTCCAAAACATGACGCAAATCTAACCTTTTACATACAAGGATTGAAACCCAGACGAAACGATCTCGAAATGGCCTGAAATTCAATATTTAGTATTCCAATACGATGACAACACCGAATATAATTTTATAGGTCGTTCTCTTCTGTCTAGGTACCTAAACCATTTGCAGCCGAAATGAACCTCCAAAACATGACCAAAATCTAACCTTTTACGTACCAGGATTGAAACCCCGACCAAACGATCTCGAAATGGCTTGAAATTCAATATTTAGATTCTAATACTATGACAACACCGAATATCAATTTATAGGTCGTTCTCATATGTCTAGGTACCCAAACCCTTTGCGGCCAAAATGAACCTCCAAATCAAGACGCATATCTAACCTTTTACGCACAAGGATTGAAACCCAGACCAAACGATCTCGAAATGGCTTGAAATTAAATATTTAGTATTCTAATACGATGACAACATCGAATATAAATTTATAGGTCGTTCTCTTGTGTCTAGGTACCCAAACCCTTTGTGGCGGAAATGAATCTCCAAAACATGACACAAATGTAACCTTTTAAAAGGATTGAACTCAGACCAAACAATCTCTAAAAGGCCTGAAATTCAATATTTGGTATTCCAATACTATGAAAACACAGCATATCAATTTATAGGTGATTCAATTATGTCTAAGTACCCAAACCCTTTGTGGCCGAAATGAACCTCCAAAACAGGATGCAAATCTAACCTTTTACGTACCAGAATTGAAACCCAGACAAAACAATCTCCAAATGGTCTCAAATTCAATATTTAGTATTGCAATCCTATGAAAACACGAAATATCAATTTATAGGTCGTTCTCTTATGTCTAGGTACCCAAACCCTTTGCGGCCGAAATGAACCTCCAAAACATGACGAAAATCTAACCTCTTACGTACAAGAATTGAAACCCAGACCAAACGATCTCGAAATTGCCTGAAATTCAATATTTAGCATTCCAATACGATGACAACACTGAATATCAATTTATTGGTCGTTCTCTTAAGTCTAGCTACCCAAACCATTTGCAGCCGTATTGAACCTCCAAAACAGGATGCAAATCTAACCTTTGACGTACCTGGATTGAAACGCAAGCAAAACAATCTCAAAATGGCCTGAAATTCAATATTTAGTATTCCAATACTATGACAACACCGCATATCAATTTATAGGTCGTTCTATTATGTCTAGGTACCCAAACCCTTTGCGGCCGTATTGAACATAAAAAGCATGACGCAAATCTAACCTTTTACGTACCGATATTGAAACGAAGACCAAACGATCTTGAAATGTCCTAAAATTCAAGTGTCTAGGTACCCAAACTGATGCGGGCCAGCCCAGAAACACCAGCAAGGACCCATTACATGTTCCAAATGTACCGATGACACGGTCCAACATTGAAAAACGCATTGAATGCATTGGTTTTGAAGGTTTCCACCAAGTCAGAATTGGAGTATCAAGAGGAAATCCTAGTACATCTTATCCATGTGCAAGAGGGGTCCAATACAACCTTATTTGGGCCATGAGATAAGAGCTTTATTTTATTTTGTTAGCTACAGCCCAAGGCTTGTTTGGGCTTAATTCATACTTTGTTTTAAGCTAGGATCCAAGGCTTGTTTGGATTATGTTATGGGCTTTTTTATTTTAGGGTTTTGGGCCAGTTTTGAGTGGACCTCATATAAGTCCACATAAAGGGTCCATTAGGGTTAACTTTTCAAGAACTATTTAAACTCATGTTAGGCCAAAATTTCGGCAGCTTTGATGATAATTACTTCTGAAATTTTCAGTTTTAACGTGTGAGAGTGATTCTTGCATTCTTCAGTTCTTGAACGAACTGAATCTGACTTATCGAAGATTAACTGGCTTCGTGGCGTCATTCTACTCATTCCAATAGTGTAGGTGCCTTGGGGCAGGTTTCCATTGTGTCGCACTCATATCAGACCTATTTCGGCTTTCCGGGATCAGATCTCAATCTTGATTGTGGGTTGCGTGACCACGTGATCACGAGGTTCGCATCAGTTGGTATCAGAGCTAGGCTCCGAAACAAGGTCATATCTCTGTTATTTTCGTTTTTTTTTAGTGTCCCTTAAGTTTTTCAGTGTTTGCATCCATCTTCTTGTTCTTCGTGTCTGTGTCATCTAAGCAAAAAAAAAAAAAAAGTTTATATTTCATCTTGTTACTGTCTCTAATCATATCAGTTTGTTAAAAAGAAAAAAAAATTAGAAAGAAATAGAGAAAAGAGTGATTAGTTGAAATTTGAAGGATCATTCAATTTTTGCCGCAGAAACACAAATCTTGGTGAACCATAAGCAAACCACCTCGGAATCAATTTAAACTTCATATTCAGTCTATTGGGGGTGGGATCGCATGATATATCAAAGTTGGGCTTATTCTGATATTATTTGCTTGAGGTTTTAATTCGAGTTTCAATTCTGCCGCAAAACACTACTCTTAGTGAACCCTAAGTAAAACACCTTGGAATCTATTGAAACTTCATATTCTGAGTATTGGGTATGCGATTGCACCACATATTAAATTTGGGATTATTTTGATATCAGCTTCTGGAGGTTTTAATTGGAGGTTCAATTCTGCCGCAAACTGATCATACAAGGGGTTTGGGTACCTAGACATTATAGAACGACCTATAAATTGATTTTTGGTGTTTTCATAGTATTGTAATACTAAATATTGAATTTGAGGTCATTTAGAGATCGTTTGGTCTGGGTTTCAATTCTGTTACGTAAAATTGCGTAATAGGTTAGATTTGCCTCAAGTTTCAAAACATGATCTTTGTTGTTTAGTTTTGTCCAAATATTTTTGTTTATGCTATATTTGGGTTATCTAGGAGTCAATTAATTGTTTTCTTAACATTTGCTTCTGTTTTATTTCGTGTCTTCGTTTCGTCCACAATTCGTACGAATTTGCATTGCTACTCGCAAAATCGTAATCCTAGTTTTGTTTTGCTTTGTTTTCAGTATATTTATTGATTCTTGAGTCTGAAAATTATATTTAGAGTGCGCTGCGAAGGCTATTGACTTTGATTTGTTGATTTCAGTTCCTAAAGAACCAAAAGAAAGCAAGTTGTGAGGTAAAAGGCGTAGAGAGCTTAATAGAGTGAAAAGCCTTAATTTTTGTTTTGTGTGATACACGAGAGGTGTGAGGATATATTTTGTGCTACTAACCAAATTTTGCAGATTCAAAGAATGTCTGAAAACAACGAATCAGCGACACAAAACGTTGACGTAGCTTTCCAATTGCGATCCATAGGCCAGCAACTTGAGCTGTTGTCTAGGATGTACAAGGATCTGAAAGATGAGGTGAATTCAATTAAGCAACAGAATAGTGGGGCTGATCACCGGGGAAATACGGTCCGTATGGCCGCACGGAATGTTAGATCTGATTTTGAAGAGTTTGTTGATGAAAACGCAGATGGAGGTGAAGATGACTTTGAGTTTGCATCAGCTGGCCATGGAATCAGGTCTGGACCGAACAGGGCTAGGAGGAATGTGAATTTTCGTAGCATGGGCACTTATGAAGACATGGATGGGGACTTAGACACCATTAAACTGAAAATTCCTAGCTTTCAAGGTAAAAACGATCCTGAGGCTTATTTGGAGTGGGAGAAAAAGGTGGATTGGATTTTTGATTGCCATAGCTATTCTGAACAAAAAAAGGTGAAATTGGTGATAATTGAGTTTATGGAGTATGCATTAACTTGGTGGGATCAGATTGTGATCAGTAGGAGGAGGAATGGCGAGCGACCCGTTCAAACTTGGGGGGAGATGAAAGTCTTAATGAGGAGACGATTTGTGCCAAACCACTATTACAGAGACTTATATCTGAAGCTCCAAGGTCTGAATCAAGGTTATAAGACAGTAGATGAATATCACAAAGAGATGGAGATAGCAATGATTATGGCTAATGTTGTTGAGGATAGAGAAGCCACCATGGCTAGATTCCTTAATGGGTTGAATCGGGATATTGCTAATGTGGTTGAGCTACAGCACTATGTGGAGCTAGAGGATGTGGTTCATATGGCGACGAAGGTGGAGAGACAACTTAGGAAAGGGCATGCTCGGTCAGCGTTTAATTCGGGTTCGTCATCATCTTGGAAGCCGAATCTAAAGAGAGAGGGTACTGTCCGGTCAAGATCCTTTGGTGCTTCTAGAACTGAACCACCAAAGGCTAAAGTTGATGTCCCTACTGATGCCAAAGGTAAATCTGAAACTCAACCTAAACGTACTCGTGATGTTAAATGTTTCAGGTGTCAAGGACATGGACATTATGCTTCAGAGTGTCCAAACAAGAGAATCATGATGATTAGAGATAATGGTGATGTGGAATCTGAAAGTGACAGTTCTGATTATGAAGGCATGCCACCATTGGAGGATAGTGATGGGGATGAGTTAGCATTACCGGTTGAGGAGTCCTTGGTTATAAGGCGAACACTTCAAGTTCAGGTCAAAGAAGATGATACTAATGAACAAAGGGAGAACATCTTCCATACGCGTTGTTACGTACAAAGAAAGGTGTGTGGTTTAATTATAGATAGTGGAAGCTGTGTTAATGTTTGCAGTGCCACCCTTGTTAGTAAACTGAATTTGTGTACTGCTAAGCATGCTAAACCATATAGATTGCAATGGCTGAATGATAGTGGTGAAGTGAAAGTGACTAAACAGGTTGTGGTTCCATTTTCGATTGGGAAATATGTTGATGAAGTTCTGTGCGACGTGGTACCAATGCAAGCAAGTCACATCTTGTTGGGGAGACCATGGCAATATGATAGGAAGGCAATTCATGATGGGGTTAAAAATAGGTATACCATTGTAAAAGATGGTAAAACCATCACTCTTGTACCTCTTACACCCAAACAGGTGTATGATGATCAAATAAAGCTAAAAAGTGAGCATGAGGCGATGGGGAGAGAAAATCAAGGTAAGGAACAAGGGGAGAGAAGACCATCAGATTCGGCTAGAACCCAAACCACTACAACCCATTCGGCCACCCATCCAAACACAAGCAAATATTCGGCCAACACTCCAAACAAATCAAACCATTCGACCACAACTCAAAAACACCCAAATCTGGCCGAGAGTGGAGGTAAGACAAGAGGAGTGAAGAAAGTCAGCAAGTGTGATGAGAATTGTGTGGAAAAACTAAAGAAACAACCCAATTTTTATGCTAGAGAGGGTGAGGTCAGATCTGCATTTTTCACTAACAAGCCAATGATCTTACTTGTGTACAAAGAGGCTTACTTTAATACTAATGATCTTGATCATATTGTGCCTAGTGTTGCTATTTCTTTGTTGCAGGGATTTGATGATGTGTTCCCCGACGATACTCCTAGCGGATTACCACCATTGAGGGGGATAGAGCATCAGATTGATTTCGTACCTGGAGCTTCAATTCCTAACCGACCAGCTTATAGAAGCAATCCCGAGGAGACGAAGGAGCTTCAAAGGCAAGTTGATGAGCTGATGGAAAAGGGCTACATTCGTGAGAGTATGAGCCCGTGTGCTGTACCCGTGTTACTTGTGCCAAAGAAGGATGGAACATGGAGGATGTGTGTTGATTGCCGAGCCATCAACAACATAACGGTAAAGTATAGACATCCCATTCCTAGGCTTGATGACATGTTAGATGAGTTACATGGATCCTGTATCTTCTCTAAAATTGACTTGAAAAGTGGGTACCATCAAATTAGGATGAAAGAAGGTGATGAGTGGAAAACAGCATTTAAGACTAAGCATGGTTTGTATGAATGGTTAGTAATGCCGTTTGGACTTACAAATGCACCTAGTACGTTTATGCGTTTAATGAATCATGTGTTGCGTGCATTCATAGGTAAGTTTGTGGTTGTGTATTTTGATGACATTTTGATATATAGCAAGAACTTAACTGAGCATCTTGATCATTTGCGTAATGTACTTAGTGTGTTGCGTAGTGAGAAATTGTATGCTAATTTTACAAAGTGTGCCTTTTGCATGGAAAAAATTGTGTTTCTTGGCTATGTTGTAACAGCACAGGGTATCGAGATGGATGAGGAGAAAGTTAAGGCCATCCGGGATTGGCCTACACCCAAATCGGTAAGTGAGGTAAGGAGTTTTCATGGGTTAGCTAGTTTTTACAGGCGTTTTGTGAAAGATTTCAGTACAATAGCTGCCCCTTTAAATGAAGTTGTTAAAAAATCAGTTGGGTTTAAATGGGGGGAGGAACAAGAATTGGCATTTGTTCTTTTGAAAGAGAAATTATGTTCTGCACCTGTTTTGGGTTTACCTGACTTTACGAAAGCATTTGAAATAGAATGTGATGCGTCTGGAATAGGAATAGGTGCTGTTTTGATTCAGGATCGGAGACCTATTGCGTATTTCAGTGAGAAGTTAAGTGGAGCGACCTTGAACTATCCAACTTACGACAAAGAACTCTATGCATTGGTAAGAGCACTTGAGACATGGCAGCATTACTTGTGGCCAAAAGAGTTCGTAATCCATTCGGATCATGAGTCCTTGAAACATCTGAAAGGACAAGGTAAGTTGAATAGGAGGCATGCAAAATGGGTTGAATTCATTGAAACTTTCCCTTACGTAATCAAGTATAAGCAAGGGAAAGAGAACATCGTAGCTGATGCACTCCCGCGCAGGTATGTTCTTTTACACACCATGAATACTAGATTGTTAGGTTTTGAATATGTGAAGGAATTGTATGATAATGACTCTGACTTTGCTGAGATTTATAATGCATGTCGACATTCGGCTTTCGGTAAGTTTTATTTGATGGATGGTTATTTGTTCAAAGAGAATAGATTGTGTGTTCCTGCTAGTTCTTTGCGTGAATTGCTTGTTCGTGAAGCACATGGGGGTGGTTTAATGGGTCACTTTGGGGTTGCGAAAACCTTGGATGTATTGCATGAGCATTTCTATTGGCCAAAGATGAAAAGAGATGTGCAACGAATTTGTGAACAGTGCATTGCTTGTAGAAAGGCAAAATCTAGAGTACAACCGCATGGACTATATACACCACTACCTGTGCCTACTGAACCTTGGGTAGATATCTCTATGGACTTTGTTTTAGGTTTACCTAGGTCAAAGAAAGGTAGAGACTCTATCTTTGTTGTGGTTGATAGGTTTTCTAAAATGGCGCATTTCATTGCATGCCATAAAACAGATGATGCATCTCATATCGCAGACTTGTTCTTTAGAGAGATTGTACGTTTGCATGGCATTCCTAAGAGTATAGTGTCAGATCGTGATGTTAAGTTCCTTAGTTACTTTTGGAAGACCTTATGGGGAAAGTTGGGAACTAAACTATTATTTTCAACAACATGCCATCCTCAAACAGATGGACAAACTGAGGTAGTGAATAGAACATTATCCCAACTTTTACGTGCTGTAATTCAAAAGAATTTGAAAAGTTGGGAAGAATGTTTGCCTTTTGTTGAGTTTGCTTATAATAGAACTGTGCATTCAACTACTACTTTTTCTCCTTTTGAAATTGTTTATGGTTTTAATCCACTAACTCCTATGGACTTAATTCCTTTACCTTTTGAAGAAAAGGTAAGTTTAGATGGTGAAAAGAAGGCAAAGATGGTGAGAGAACTCCATGAGGGAGTTCGACTACAAATAGAGAAAAAGAATAGACTTTACGCTTCTAAAGCAAATAAGGGACGTAAACTGGTTGTTTTCCAACCCGGTGATTGGGTATGGGTGCACATGCGTAAGGAACGATTTCCTAACCAAAGGAAATCAAAATTACAGCCTCGTGGTGATGGTCCTTTTCAGGTTTTAGAGAGAATCAATGACAACGCATACAAAATTGACCTTCCAGGTGAGTATAGTGTTAGTGCTACCTTTAATGTTGCTGATCTTACTTTGTTTGACACAGATTTTGATTCGAGGTCGAATCCTTTCGAGGAGAGAGGGGATGATGCGGACCAGCCCAGAAACACCAGCAAGGATCCATTACATGTTCCAAATGGACCGATGACACGGTCCAAGACAAAGACATTGAAAGACGCATTGAATGCATTGGTTTTGAAGGTTTCCACCAAGTCAGAATTGGAAGGTCCATTGGAGTATCAAGAGGAGATCCTATTACATCTTATCCATGTGCAAGAGGGATCCAATACAACCTTATTTGGGCCATGAGATAAGGGCTTTATTTTATTTTGTTAGCTACAGCCCAAGGCTTGTTTGGGCTTAATTCATACTTTGTTTTAAGTTAGGATCCAAGGCTTGTTTGGATTAAGTTATGGGCTTTTCATTTTAGGGTTTTGGGCCAGTTTTGAGTGGACCTCATATAAGTCCACATAAAGGGTCCATTGGGGTTAACTTTTCAAGAACTATTTAAACTCATGTAGGCCAAAATTTCGGCAGCTTTGATGATAATTACTTCTGAATTTTTCAGTTTTAACGTGTGAGAGTGATTATTGACTTATCTATAATTAAAGCCGTTGTCATTGATTCTACTCATTCCAATAGTGTAGGTGCCTTGGGGCAGGTTTCCATTGTGTCGCACTCCTATCAGACCTATTTCGGCTTTCCAGGATCAGATCTCAATCTTGATTGTGGGTTGCGTGACCACGTGATCACGAGGTTCGCATCACGAGGAGTCCTTGGTTATAAGGCGAACACTTCAGGTTCAGGTCAAAGAAGATGATACTAATGAACAAAGGGAGAACATCTTCCATACGCGTTGTTACGTACAAAGAAAGGTGTGTGGTTTAATTATAGATAGTGGAAGCTGTGTTAATGTTTGCAGTGCCACCCTTGTTAGTAAACTGAATTTGTGTACTGCTAAGCATGCTAAACCATATAGATTGCAATGGCTGAATGATAGTGGCGAAGTGAAAGTGACTAAACAGGTTGTGGTTCCATTTTCGATTGGGAAATATGTTGATGAAGTTCTGTGCGACGTGGTACCAATGCAAGCAAGTCACATCTTGTTAGGGAGACCATGGCAATATGATAGGAAGGCAATTCATGATGGGGTTAAAAATAGGTATACCATTGTAAAAGATGGTAAAACCATCACTCTTGTACCTCTTACACCCAAACAGGTGTATGATGATCAAATAAAGCTAAAAAGTGAGCATGAGGCGATGGGGAGAGAAAATCAAGGTGAGGAACAAGGGGAGAGAAGACCATCAGATTCGGCTAGAACCCAAACCACTACAACCCATTCGGCCACCCATCCAAACACAAGCAAATATTCAGCCAACACTCCAAACAAATCAAACCATTCGACCACAACTCAAAAACACCCAAATCTGGCCGAGAGTGGAGGTAAGACAAGAGGAGTGAAGAAAGTCAGCAAGTGTGATGAGAATTGTGTGGAAAAACTAAAGAAACAACCCAATTTTTATGCTAGAGAGGGTGAGGTCAGATCTGCATTTTTCACTAACAAGCCAATGATCTTACTTGTGTACAAAGAGGCTTACTTTAATACTAATGATCTTGATCATATTGTGCCTAGTGTTGCTATTTCTTTGTTGCAGGGATTTGATGATGTGTTCCCCGACGATACTCCTAGCGGATTACCACCATTGAGGGGGATAGAGCATCAGATTGATTTCGTACCTGGAGCTTCAATTCCTAACCGACCAGCTTATAGAAGCAATCCCGAGGAGACGAAGGAGCTTCAAAGGCAAGTTGATGAGCTGATGGAAAAGGGCTACATTCGTGAGAGTATGAGCCCGTGTGCTGTACCCGTGTTACTTGTGCCAAAGAAGGATGGAACATGGAGGATGTGTGTTGATTGCCGAGCCATCAACAACATAACGGTAAAGTATAGACATCCCATTCCTAGGCTTGATGACATGTTAGATGAGTTACATGGATCCTGTATCTTCTCTAAAATTGACTTGAAAAGTGGGTACCATCAAATTAGGATGAAAGAAGGTGATGAGTGGAAAACAGCATTTAAGACTAAGCATGGTTTGTATGAATGGTTAGTAATGCCGTTTGGACTTACAAATGCACCTAGTACGTTTATGCGTTTAATGAATCATGTGTTGCGTGCATTCATAGGTAAGTTTGTGGTTGTGTATTTTGATGACATTTTGATATATAGCAAGAACTTAACTGAGCATCTTGATCATTTGCGTAATGTACTTAGTGTGTTGCGTAGTGAGAAATTGTATGCTAATCTTAAAAAGTGTGCCTTTTGCATGGAGAAAATTGTGTTTCTTGGCTACGTTGTAACTGCACAGGGCATCGAGATGGATGAGGAGAAAGTTAAGGCCATCCGGGATTGGCCTATACCCAAATCGGTAAGTGAGGTAAGGAGTTTTCATGGGTTAGCTAGTTTTTACAGGTGTTTTGTGAAAGATTTCAGCACCATAGCTGCGCCCTTGAATGAAGTTGTTAAAAAGTCGGTTAGGTTTAGATGGGGGGAGGAACAAGAGTTGGCTTTTGTTTTTTTGAAAGACAAATTATGTTCTGCACCTGTTTTGGCTTTACCTGACTTTACGAAAGCATTTGAAATAGAATGTGATGCGTCTGGAATAGGAATAGGTGCTGTTTTGATGCAGGATCGGAGACCTATTGCGTATTTCAGTGAGAAGTTAAGTGGAGCAACCTTGAACTATCCAACTTACGACAAAGAACTCTATGCATTGGTAAGAGCACTTGAGACATGGCAGCATTACTTGTGGCCAAAAGAGTTCGTAATCCATTCGGATCATGAGTCCTTGAAACATCTGAAAGGACAAGGTAAGTTGAATAGGAGGCATGCAAAATGGGTTGAATTCATTGAAACTTTCCCTTACGTAATCAAGTATAAGCAAGGGAAAGAGAACATCGTAGCTGATGCACTCTCGCGCAGGTATGTTCTTTTACACACCATGAATACTAGATTGTTAGGTTTTGAATATGTGAAGGAATTGTATGATAATGACTCTGACTTTGCTGAGATTTATAATGCATGTGGACATTGAGCTTTCGGTAAGTTTTATTTGATGGATGGTTATTTGTTCAAAGAGAATAGATTGTGTGTTCCTGCTAGTTCTTTGCGTGAATTGCTTGTTCGTGAAGCACATGGGGGTGGTTTAATGGGTCACTTTGGGGTTGCGAAAACCTTGGATGTATTGCATGAGCATTTCTATTGGCCAAAGATGAAAAGAGATATGCAACGAATTTGTGAACAGTGCATTGCTTGTAGAAAGGCAAAATCTAGAGTACAACCGCATGGACTATATACACCACTACCTGTGCCTACTGAACCTTGGGTAGATATCTCTATGGACTTTGTTTTAGGTTTACCTAGGTCAAAGAAAGGTAGAGACTCTATCTTTGTTGTGGTTGATAGGTTTTCTAAAATGGCGCATTTCATTGCATGCCATAAAACAGATGATGCATCTCATATCGCAGACTTGTTCTTTAGAGAGATTGTACGTTTGCATGGCATTCCTAAGAGTATAGTGTCGGATCGTGATGTTAAGTTCCTTAGTTACTTTTGGAAGACCTTATGGGGAAAGTTGGGAACTAAACTATTATTTTCAACAACATGCCATCCTCAAATAGATGGACAAACTGAGGTAGTGAATAGAACATTATCCCAACTTTTACGTGCTGTAATTCAAAAGAATTTGAAAAGTTGGGAAGAATGTTTGCCTTTTGTTGAGTTTGCTTATAATAGAACTGTGCATTCAACTACTACTTTTTCTCCTTTTGAAATTGTTTATGGTTTTAATCCACTAACTCCTATGGACTTAATTCATTTACCTTGTGAAGAAAGGGTAAGTTTAGATGGTGAAAAGAAGGCAAAGATGGTGAGAGAACTCCATAAGAGAGTTCGACTACAAATAGAGAAAAAGAACAGACTTTACGCTTCTAAAGCAAACAAGGGACGTAAACTAGTTGTTTTCCAACCCGGTGATTGGGTATGGGTGCACATGCGTAAGGAACGATTTCCTAACCAAAGGAAATCAAAATTACAGCCTCGTGGTGATGGTCCTTTTCAGGTTTTAGAGAGAATCAATGACAACGCATACAAAATTGACCTTCCAGGTGAGTATAGTGTTAGTGCTACCTTTAATGTTGCTGATCTTACTTTGTTTGACACAGATTTTGATTCGAGGTCGAATCCTTCCGAAGGGAGAGGGGATGATGCGGACCAGCCCAGAAACACCAGCAAGGACCCATTACATGTTCCAAATGGACCGATGACACGGTCCAAGACAAAGACATTGAAAGACGCATTGAATGCATTGGTTTTGAAGGTTTCCACCAAGTCAGAATTGGAGTATCAAGAGGAAATCCTAGTACATCTTATCCATGTGCAAGAGGGGTCCAATACAACCTTATTTGGGCCATGAGATAAGAGCTTTATTTTATTTTGTTAGCTACAGCCCAAGGCTTGTTTGGGCTTAATTCATACTTTGTTTTAAGCTAGGATCCAAGGCTTGTTTGGATTATGTTATGGGCTTTTTTATTTTAGGGTTTTGGGCCAGTTTTGAGTGGACCTCATATAAGTCCACATAAAGGGTCCATTAGGGTTAACTTTTCAAGAACTATTTAAACTCATGTTAGGCCAAAATTTCGGCAGCTTTGATGATAATTACTTCTGAAATTTTCAGTTTTAACGTGTGAGAGTGATTCTTGCATTCTTCAGTTCTTAAACGAACTGAATCTGACTTATCGAAGATTAACTGGCTTCGTGGCGTCATTCTACTCATTCCAATAGTGTAGGTGCCTTGGGGCAGGTTTCCATTGTGTCGCACTCATATCAGACCTATTTCGGCTTTCCGGGATCAGATCTCAATCTTGATTGTGGGTTGCGTGACCACGTGATCACGAGGTTCGCATCACAAACCCTTTGTGGCGGAAATGAATCTCCAAAATATGACACAAATGTAACCTTTTAAAAGGCCTGAAATTCAATATTTGGTATTCCAATACTATGAAAACATCGCATATCAATTTATAGGTCATTATATTATGTCTAGGTACCCAAACCCTTTGCGGCCGAAATGAACCTCCAAAACAAAACGCATATCTAACCTTTTACATACAAGGATTGAAACCCAGACCAAACGATCTCGAAATGGCCTCAAATTTAATATTTAGTATTCCAATACGATGACAACACCGAATATCAATTTATAGGTCGTTCTATTATGTCTAGGTACCCATACCCTTTGCGGCCGAAATGAACCTCCAAATCAAGACGCATATTTAACCTTTTACGTACAAGGATTGAAAACCAGAGCAAACGATCTCGAAATGGCCTTAAATTTAATATTTAGTATTCTAATACGATGACAACATCGAATATAAATTTATAGGTCGTTCTTATATGTCTAGGTACCCAAACCCTTTGCGGCCGAAATGAACCTCCAAAACAAGATGCAAATGTAACCTTTTACGTACAAGTATTGAAACCCAGACCAAACGATCTCGAAATGGCCTGAAATGCAATATTTGGTATTCCAATACGGTGACAACACTGAATATAAATTTATAGGTCATTCTCTTATGTTACCCAAACCATTTGCGGCCGTATTGAACCTCTAAAATAGAACGCAAATCTAACCTTTGACGTACCAGGATTGAAATGAAGACAAAACAATCACGAAATGGCCTGAAATTCGTTATTTAGTATTCCAATACTATGAAAACACCGCATATAAATTTATAGGTCATTCTATTCTGTCTAGGTACCCAAACCCTATGCAGCCGTATTGAACATCAAAAACATGATGCAAATCTAACCTTTTACGTACCAGGATTGAAACCCAAACCAAACGATCTCGAAATGGACTGAAATTCAATAGTTAGTATTGCAGTACGATGAGGACACCGAATATAAATTTATAGGTCGTTCTCTTGTGTCTAGGTACCCAAACCCTTTGTGGCGGAAATGAAACTCCAAAACATGACACAAATGTAACCTTTTACGTACAAGGATTGAAACCCAGACCAAACGATCTCGAAATGGCCTGAAATTCAATATTTAGTATTCCTTTTTTTTTGGTAAGCTGACTTATATATTAAAAGAAAATGATACAAAGAATATAATGGGCATACCCAAGATTTACAATGTGGACAGAAACGAAAACCAACAAATGGCTACAGGCTAGCCACATAACAAAACAAAAACTTAGACCAACTAGATATGCTAGGGGTACAAAAACAACCAGCTAAACATCAAATTAAGAGTCTATGTTATTTACCCTCCAAAGTCTTTGGATCCTTATGTTTTCATCTGTTTGTTGAACATTCCTCATCAAAACAAGCTTATCGCGAATGATACATTCAATTTGATCAAAAACCAAATTCGAAGCTTTAGACACATCTGCAAAGATCCTTGCGTTCCGTTCTTGCCAGATACAATACACTGTAGCTGCGAAACCCAGTTTATGAGAAACGTTGACGAAACTTTTGCCATGCCAAGAGACAGTGGCTAATCGAATCCATTCATCCAAGCTTCTTGTCATTCTTGGAATGTCGCATCTGTCACAAACATTCCACCATAATGCTTTCGTAAAGGAGCATTCAAAGAACAAGTGGTTGTGATCTTCATTATTGCGGAGACAAAGTGAGCATCTATTGGGACCATGAATACCAAACCGATGAAGTCTATCCTGCGTTGAGAGTTTCCGTTGGATAGCCACCCAAAGAAGAAATGCATGTCTTGGGACAGCATTCTTGAACCACACGATGTCATGCCAATCAACCATCTGATGATGAATTCTTAGTTGTTCCCAAGCTACTTTGACCGAGAAACTCTGATTTGGCGAATCCAACCAAACAATCTCATCCTTTTGCCCCTTAGGAGTAGATGTGGAAGGAATAGCTTCTATAATGGGGTGCCAGCCAATAGCATGAGTGATAGGAATTCTCCATTCTAAGTTATTAATCAGCACGTTCACTCTCGCGTTGTGTTCCATACTTGAATCATAGATGAATCGTTCACCGTAAGAATCAGCGAGCGGGCTGTGAGGATGCCAATTGTCAAACCATAGAGAGGTTGTCATTCCATCTCCGATGATGTGCTTCATCTTCGGCCATGCTAAGGATCTGAGCTTTAGAATCTTTCCCCAAGCCTAAGAGTAGCTTCCTGGCGCTTTGATTGTCCAAAAATTCCTACCTCGCAAGAGATTGGGTCTGATCCAAGTAGACCAGATTGAGCCATCTGAGTCATTGCACAAGTTCCAAATATGTTTCAACAAGGCAATCTTGTTCCATTCTGCTATCCTTTTTATGCCTAGCCCCCCCTCCTTTTTTGGAAGACATACCTGATCCCAAGCCACTTTAGCCCTAGTAGTGCTCATATCTGAACCTGACCAAAGAAAGGATCTCATAATATTTAGTATTCCAATACTATGACAACACCGCATATCAATTTATAGGTCGTTCTATTATGTCTAGGTACCCAAACCCTTTGCGGCCCAAATGAACATCCAAAACAAGACGCATATCTAACCTTTTACGTATAAGGATAGAAACCCAGACCAAACGATCTCGAAATAGCCTCAAATTCAATATTTAGTATTCCAATACGATGACAACACCAAATATAATTTTATAGGTCGTTCTCTTCTATCAAGATACCCAAACACTTTGCAACCGAAATGAACCTCCAAAACATGACGCAAATCTAACCTTTTACTTACAAGGATTGAAACCCAGACCAAAAAATCTCGAAATGGCTTGAAATTCAATATTTAGTATTTCAATACATGACAACACCGAATATCAATTTATAGGTCGTTCTCTTATGTCTAGGTACCCAAACCCTTTGCGGCCGTATTCAACCTCCTAAACATGAAGCAAATCTAACCTTTTTTTTTTGGTAAGCTGACTTATGTATTAAAAGAAAATGATACAAAGAATATAATGGGCATACCCAAGATTTATAATGTGGACAGAAACGAAAATCTAACCTTTTACGTACCAGGATTGAAAACCAATCGAAACGATCTCCAAATGACCTCAAATTCAATATTTAGAACTGTAATACGATGAAAACACCGATAATATATTTATAGGTCATTCTCTTCTATCTACCCACACCCTTTGCGGCCGAAATGAAACTCCAAAACATGACGCAAATGTAACCTTTTACGTACAAGTATTGAAACCCAGACCAAACGATCTCGAAATGGCTTGAAATTCAATATTAAGTATTCCAATACGATGACAACACCGAATATAATTTTATAGGTCGTTCTCTTCTGTCTAGGTACTCAAACCATTTGCGGCCGTATTGAACCTCCAAAACAGGACGAAAATCTAACCTTTGACGTACCAGGATTGAAACGCAAGCAAAACAATCTCGAAATGGCCTCAAATTCAATATTTAGTATTCCAATACTATGACAACACCGCATATCAATTTATAGGTCGTTCGTTTCTGTCTAGGTACCCACAATCAAGATTGAGATATGATCCCGGAAAGCCGAAATAGGTTTGATAGGAGTGTGACACAATGGAAACCTGCCCCAAGGCACCAACACTATTAGAATGAGTAGAATGACGCCAGGAAGCCAGTTAATCTTCAATAAGTCAGATTCAGTTCGTTCAAGAACTGAAGAATGCAAGAATCACTCTCACACGTTAAAACTGAAAAATTCAGAATAATAATCATCAAAGCTGCCGAAATTTTGGCCTACATGAGTTTAAATAGTTCTTGAAAAGTTAACCCTAATGGACCCTTTATGTGGACTTATATGAGGTCCACTCAAAACTGGCCCAAAACCCTAAAATGAAAAGTCCATAACTTAATCCAAACAAGCCTTGGATCCTAGCTTAAAACAAAGTATGAATTAAGCCCAAACAAGCCTTGGGCTGTAGCTAACAAAATAAAATAAAGCCCTTATCTCATGGCCCAAATAAGGTTGTATTGGACCCCTATTGCACCTGGATAAGATGTACTAGGATCTCCTCTTGATACTCTAATGGACCTTCCAATTCTGACTTGGTGGAACCTTCAAAACCAATGCATTCAATGCGTCTTTCAATGTCTTTGTCTTGGACGGAGTCATTGGTCCATTTGGAACATGTAATGGGTCCTTGCTGGTGTTTCTGGGCTGGTCCGCATCACAAAGACTTTGGAGGGTCAATAACATGGACTCTAAATTTGATGTTTAGCTGGTTGTTTTTGTACCCCTAGCATATCTAGTTGGTCTAAGTTTTTGTTTTGTTATGTGGCTAGCCTGTAGCCATTTGTTGGTTTTTGTTTCTGTTCACATTGTAAATCTTGGGTATGCCCATTATATTCTTTATATCATTTTCTTTTAATACATAAGTCAGCTTACCAAAAAAAATAAAATTCAAAATTTAGTATTCCAATACTATGACAACACCAAATATCAATTTCTAGGTCGTTCTCTTATGTCTATGTACCCAAATCCTTTGCGGTCGTATTCAACCTCCAAAACATGAAGCAAATCTAACCTTTTACGTACCAGGATTGAAAACCAAACCAAACGATCTCCAAACAACCTCAAATTCAATATTTATAATTGCAATACGATGACAACACCGACAATAAATTTATAGGTCGTTCTCTTCTGTCTACCCACACCCTTTGCGGCCGAAATGAAACTCCAAAACATGACGCAAATGTAACATTTTACGTACAACTATTGAAACCCAGACCAAACGATCTCGAAATGGCCTGAAATTAAATATCTAGTATTCCAATACGATGAAAACACCAAATATAATTTTATAGGTCGTTCACTTCTGTCTAGGTACCCAAACCCTTTGCGGCCGAAATGAACCTCCAAAACATGACGCAAATATAACCTTTTACGTCCAAGGATTGAAACCCAGACCAAACGATCTCGAAATGGCCTAAAATTAAATATTTAGTATTCCAATACGATGAGAACACCGAATATCAATTTATAGGTCGTTCTCTTACATCTAGGTACCCAAACCATTTATGGCCGTATTGAACCTCCAAAACAGGACGTAAATCTAACCTTTGACGTACCAGGATTGAAACGCAGGCAAAACAATCTCGAAATCGCCTCAAATTCAATATTTAGTATTCCAATACTATGACAACACCGCATCTCAATTTATAGGTCGTTCTCTTATGTCTAGTTACCCAAACCATTTACGGTCGTATTGAACATGCAAAACAGGACGGAAATCTAACCTTTGACGTACCAGGATTGAAACGCAGGCAAAACAATCTCGAAATGGCCTCAAATTCAATATTTAGTATTCAAATACGATGACAACATCGGATATAATTTTATAGGTCGTTCTTTTGTGTCTAGGTACTCAAACCCTTTGCGGCCGAAATGAACCTCCAAAACATGACGCAAATCTAACCTTTTACTTACAAGGATTGAAACCCAGACCAAACGAACTCGAAATGGCCTGAACCACCAAAACATGATGCACATCTAACCTTTTACGTACCAGGATTGAAACCGAGACCAAACGATCTCGAAATGGCCTGAAATTCAATATTTAGTATTCCAATACTATGACAACATCGCATATCAATATATAGGTCGTTCTATTCTGTCTAGGTACCCAAACCCTATGCAGCCGTATTGAACATCGAAAACATGACGCAAATCTAACCTTTTACGTACCAGGACTGAAACCCAGACCAAACGATCTCGAAATGGCTTGAAATTCAAGTGTTAGTATTGCAATACGATGAAATCACCGAATATAAATTTATAGATCGTTCTCTTGTGTCTAGGTACCCAAATTCTTTGCGGCCGAAATGAAACTCCAAAACATGACGCAAATGTAACCTTTTACGTACAAGTATTGAAACCTAGACCAAACGATCTCGAAATGGCCTGAAATTAAATATTTAGTATTCCAATACGATGACAACACCGAATATAATTTTATAGGTCGTTCTCTAATGTCTAGGTACCCAAACCCTTTGCGGCCAAAATGAACCTCCAAAACATGACGCAAATCTAACCTTTTACTTACAAGGATTGAAACCTAGAGCAAACGATCTCGAAATGGCCTGCAATTCAATATTTAGTATTCCAATACGATGACAACACCGAATATCAATTTATAGGTCTTCTCTTATGTCTAGGTACCCAAACCATTTGCGGCCGTATTGAACCTCCAAAACTGGACGTAAATCTAACCTTTGACGTACCAGGATTGAAACGTAGGCATAACAATTTCGAAATGGCCTCAAATTTGAAAGTGGCTTGGGATCGGGTATGTCTTCCAAAAAAGGAGGGGGGCTAGGCATAAAAGGATAGCATAATGGAACAAGATTGCCTTGTTGAAACATATTTTGAACTTGTGCAATGACTTGGATGGCTCAATCTAGTCTACTTGGATCAGATCCAATCTCTTGCGAGGTAGGAATTTCTGGACAATCAAGGCGCCATGAAGCTACTCTTGGGCTTGGGGAAATGATACGGTTCAGCCATGTGATACGACCCAAGTAAGGTCATATTCGGATTTTGGCATAAAAAGCGCAACAGTCCAGGTTTACAGCAACAATCATAATTCTCAATCTGACCGTTGGATCGGGATAATATTTTATGTGGACTCTCTAGACATATCTTACTACCTTGGGCTAAACATTCAGGTCAATCGGAGTTCGAGAAGGAACCGCAATACTGGTCAACGGAGGCTGTACGGATTTTGTTATTTACTTCCTTTTGACTTGTGGACTTCCTATTTGGTTATGATTCTTTTCCTACAAGGATGTGGCAGCTGGCTTTGGGAATTTCCTAGTTCCACAAGGATCTTTAATGAGCTGCAATATAATCTACAAGTGTGGCTGTGATTCATTAATGTTTCAGAATCCTTTTCTTATAAGGATTCCTTATTCATCCTAGCTGCACAAGGAAAGAAGGGCTGGTGGTATTTAATGACAGATTAGTTATTTTTATTATTTTCTTTAATGTTTGGCTTAATTAAAACTTTGTTTGGAGCTAGGGTCCAAAGCTTGTTTGGATCAGGTTATGGGCTTTCCAGTTTAGGGTTTTGGGCTAGTTTTGAGTGGATCTCATATAAGTCCACATAAGGGGTCCATTAGGGTTAACTTTTCAAGAACTATTTAAACTCATGTAAGCCATAATTTCGGGAGCTTTTGATGAATATTATTTTGAATTTTTCAGTTTTAACATGTGAGAGTGATTCTTGCATTCTTCAGTTCTTGAACGAACTGAATCTGACTTATCGAAGATTAACTAGCTTCGTGGCGTCATTCTACTCATTCCAATAGTGTTGGTGCCTTGGGGCAGGTTTCCATCGTGTCACACTCCTATCAGACCTCTTTCGGCTTTCCGGGATCAGATCTCAATCTTTATTGTGGGTTGCGTGACCACATGATCACGAGGTTCGCATCAGGAAAGATTCTAAAGCTCAGATCCTTAGCATGGCCGAAGATGAAGCACATCATCGGAGATGGAATGACAACCTCTCTATGGTTTGACAATTGGCATCCTGACAGCCCACTCGCTAATACTTACGGTGAACGATTCATCTATGATTCAGGTATGGAACACAACGCAAGAGTGAACGTGCTGATTAATAACTTAGAATGGAGAATTCTTGTCACTCATGCTCTTGGATGGCACCCCATTATAGAAGCTATTCCTTCCACCTCTACTCCTAAGGGGCAAAAAGATGAGATTGTTTGGTTGGATTCACCAAATCAGAGTTTCTCGGTCAAAGTAGTGTGGGAGCAACTAAGAATCCATCATCAAAGGGTTGATTGGCATGACATTGTGTGGTTCAAGAATGTTGTCCCAAGACATGCATTTCTTCTATGGGTGGCTATCCAACGGAAACTCTCAACGCAGGATAGACTTCATCGGTTTGGTATACATGGTCCTAATAGGTGCTCTCTCTGTCTTCGCAACAATGAAGATCACAACCACTTGTTCTTTGAATGCTCCTATACGAAAGCATTATGGTGGAATGTTTGTGACAGATGCGACATTCCAAGAATGAAAAAAAGCTTGGATGAATGGATTCGATGGGCCACTGTCACTTGGCATGGCAAACGTTTCGTCAACTTTTCTCGTAAACTAGGTTTCGCAGCTACAGTGTATTGTATCTAGCAAGAACGGATCGCAAGGATCTTTGCAGATGTGTCTAAAACTTTGAATTTGGTTTTTGAGCAAGTCGAATATATCATTCGCGATAAGCTTGTTTTGGTGAGGAACGTTCAACAAATAGATGAAAATATAAGGATCCAAAGACTTTGGAGGGTCAATAACATGGACTTTTAATTTGATGTTTAACTGGTTGTTTTTGTACCCCTAGCATATCTAGTTGGTCTAAGTTTTTGTTTTGTTATGTGGCTAGCCTGTAGCCATTGTTGGTTTCGTTTCTGTTCACATTGTAAATCTTGGATATGCCCATTATATTCTTTGTATCATTTCTTTTAATACATAAGTCAGCTTACCAAAAAAAAAAAACCCAGACCAAACGAACTTGAAATGGCCTGAACCTCCAAAACATGACGCAAATGTAACCTTTTACGTACAAGTATTGAAACCCAGACCAAACGATCTCGAAATGGCCTAAAATTAAATATTTAGTATTCCAATATGATGACAGCAACGAATATAATTTTATAGGTTGTTCTCTTTTATCTAGGTACCCAAACCCTTTGTGGCTGAAATGAACCTCCAAAACATGACGCAAATTTAACCTTTTACTTACAAGGATTGAAACCCAGACCAAACGATCTCGAAATGGCCAGAAATCCAATATTTAGTATTCCAATACGATGACAACACCGAATATCAATTTATAGGTCGTTCTCTTTTGTCTAGGTATCCAAACCATTTGCGGCTGTATTGAACCTCCAAAACAGGACGCAAATCTAACCTTTTACGTACCAGGATTGAAACGAAGACAAAACAATCTCGAAATGGCCTGAAATTCAATATTTAGTATTCCAATACTATGACAACACCGCATATCAATTTATAGGTCGTTCTATTCTGTCTAGGTACCCAAACCCTTTGCAACCGTATTGAACATCGAAAACATGACGCAAATCTAACCTTTTACGTACAAGGATTGAAACCCAGACCAAACGATCTCGAAATGGCCTAAAATTAAATATTTAGTATTCCAATACGACGACAACACCGAATATAATTTTATAGGTCGTTCTCTTCTGTCTAGGTACCCAAACCCTTTTTGGCGGAAATGAACCTCCAAAACGTGACACAAATGTAACCTTTTACGTACAAGGATTGAAACCCAAACCAAACGATCTAGAAATGGCCTGAAATTCAATATTTAGTATTCCAATACTATGACAACACCGCATATCAATTTATAGGTCGTTCTATTATGTCTAGGTACACAAACCCTATGCGGCCGAAATGAACCTCCAAAACAAGGTCATATCATTCTGTTATTTTCGTTTTTCTTTAGTGTTCCCTTAAGTTTTTCGGCATTTGCATCCATCTTCTTGTTCTTCGTGTCTGTTTCATCTAAGCAAAAAAAAAAAGTTCATATTTCATTTGGTTACTGTCTCTAATCATATCAGTTTATTAAAAAGAAAAAAAAGGAAAGAAATAGAGAAAAGAATGATTAGTTGAAATTTGAAGGATTAGTCAATTTTTGCCGCAGAAACACAAATCTTGGTGAACCATAGGCAAACCACCTCGGAATCAATTTAAACTTCATATTCAGTCTATTGGGGGTGGGATTGCATCATATATCAAAGTTGGGCTTATTCTGATATTATTTGCTTTTGTTTTTTTCGTGTCTTCGTTTCGTCCACAATTCGCACGAATTTGCATTGCTAATCGCAAAATCGTAATCGTAGTTTTGTTTTGCTTTGTTTTCAGTATATTTTTTTTATTCTTGAGTCTGAAAATTATTATTAGAGTGCGCCGCGAAAGCTACTGACTTTGATTTGTTGATTTCAGTTCCTAAAGAACCAAAAGAAAGCAAGTTGTGAGGTAAAAGGCGTAGAGAGCTTAATAGAGTGAAAAGCCTTGATTTTTGTTTTGTGTGATACACGAGAGGTGTGAGGGTATATTTGTGATACTGACCAAATTTTGCAGATTCAAAGAATGTCTGAAAACAACGAATCAGGGACACAAAACATTGACGTAGCTTTCCAATTGCGATCCATAGGCTAGCAACTTGAGCTGTTGTCTAGGACGTACAAGGATTTGAAAGATGAGGTGAATTCGATAAAGCAACAGAATAGTGGGGATGATCGCTGGGGAAATACGGTCCGTATGGCCGCACGGAATGTCAGATCTGATTTTGAAGAGTTTGTTGATGAAAACGCAGATGGGGGTGAAGATGACTATGATTTTGCATCAGCTGGCCAAGGAATCAGGTCTGGACCGAACAGGGCTATGAGGAATGTGAATTTCCATGGCATGAGCATTTATGAAGATATGGATGGGGACTTGGACACCATTAAACTGAAAATTCCTACCTTTCAAGGTAAAAACAATTCTGAGGCTTATTTAGAGTGGGAGAAAAAGGTGGATTGGATTTTTGATTGCCATAGCTATTCTGAACAAAAAAAGGTGAAATTGGTGATAATTGAGTTTACGGAGTATGCATTGATTTGGTGGGATCAGATTGTGATTAGTAGGAGGAGGAATGGCGAGCGACCCGTTCAGACTTGGGGGGAGATGAAAGTCTTAATGAGGAGACGATTTGCGCCAAACCACTATTACAGAGACTTATATCTGAAGCTCCAAGGTCTGAATCAAGGTTATAAGACAGTAGATGAATATCACAAAGAGATGGAGATAGCAATGATTCGGGCTAATGTTGTTGAGGATAGAGAAGCCACCATGGCTAGATTTCTTAATGGGTTGAATCGGGACATTGGTAATGTGGTTGAGCTACAACACTATGTGGAGCTAGAGGACATGGTTCACATGGCGATGAAGGTGGGGAGACAACTTAGGAAGGGGCATTCTCGGCCAGCGTTTAATTCGGGTCCGTCATCATCTTGGAAGCCTAATGAACAAAGAGAGAGGGTACTGTCTGGCCAAGATCCTTTGGTCCTTCTAAAACTGAACCACCAAAGGCTAAAATTGATGTCCCTACTGATGCCAAAGGTAAATCTAAAACTCAACCTAAACGTACTCGCGATATTAAATGTTTCAGGTGTCAGGGACATGGACATTATGCTTCAGAGTGTCCAAACAAGTGAATCATGATGATTAGAGATAATGGTGATGTGGAATGTGAAAGTGACAGTTCTGATTGTGAAGGGATGCCACCATTGGAGGATAGTGATGGGGATGAGTTAGCGTTACCGGTTGAGGAGTCCTTGGTTATAAGGCGAACACTTCAGGTTCAGATCAAGAAAGATGATACTAATGAACAAAGGGAGAACATCTTCCATACGCGTTGTTATGTACAAAGCAAGGTGTGTGGTTTAATGATACGATCCAGGCAAGGTCAAATTCGGATTTTGACGTAAAATGCGCAACTATCCAGTTTTACGGAAATAGTCACAATTCTCAATCCTACCGTTGGATCGGGCTGCAATTTTACGTGGAGGCTCCTGACATGTTTTCGTACCTTGGGTTAAAATATCATGTAAATCGAAGTTCGGCAAGGCATCCAAACACGGGTCAACAAAGGCTTTATGGGTTTTGTTATTTACTTCCTTTTGACTTGTGGACTTCCTATTTGGCAAGGATTCTTTTCCTAAAAGGATGCGGCAGCTTATTTTGGGAATCTTCTAATTCTACAAAGATCTTTAATGGGCCGCAACATAGTTTCCAAGTGTGGCAAGGATTCATAAATGTTTCATAATCCTTTTCTTACATGGATTCCTTATTCATCCTAGCTACAAAAAGGAAAGAAGATTTCAGAACTAATTCTACCTTCAGATTTGATTCTACTAGCTTATATAGGACTTCTAAAGGGCTACAAATCTGATCCTATCATATTTAGGATATTAAATTCGGATTTATTTTTTTTATTGTTATTTTCTTCTTAGTTTAGGGTTTATTTATATTATTTGGGTTTAATTGTAAGTGGGCATCACATAAGTCCACATAAGGGGTCCAGTAGGGTTTATTTTAGTTTGCAGTCACTATAAATAAGGGCATAACCAGACATGTAAGGGGACAATTCATATTGATAAAACTTCTTGTTTGCCGCACTTTATGTGTGTGTGTTGGTGAGATAATCTCCCTTCCATGGTTCTCTAAAGAACTAAAAACGACTTATCGAAGAGCAACTGTCTTTGTGGCATCATCCTTATACTTCTCGTTCGCGAATCAATATTCGTTGGGTGGGGGTCTCCGTTTCCAATAGTGCTGGTGCCTAGGTACAAGTTATCTTTGTGTCACACTCCTATCAAACCTGATTTACTTGGCTTTCTGGGAATTGGTGTCTTTGCGTGTGGGTTGCGTGACCACGTGATCACGAGGTTCGCATCATTTGGTATCAGAGCTTGGCTCCATTAATCATGTTATATCCTTCTGAAATTTTTGTTTCTTGTTGTTTTTGCAAAGAAAAAAAAATTCCTTAGTGTCCAATTTCTTCTTCTCTTGATTTGGTATCATATCAAAAAAAAAAAAGTTATTTCATTTGGTTCCTGACCAAAATATATCAGTGGCATAAAAAAAAAAGTCATTCGTTTGTTTCTGCCCCAGAAAACTAAACAAAGCAAAACTTGACCAAATCAACTCGGAATGAGCTCAAATTTGATACTGTTATTACTGGGACCATTATCACACCACATATTGATTTTGGGTTCAATTGCATATTGTTTGCTTTGGGTTTCAAATTCGGGTCTAATTAGGTCTGATTCATAACATTTTTGCGTCAGTCTATCAAACCTTATCGTAAATTTCTCAAATTTCATATTCTGTCTATTTGGTTTGGGAGAGCGCTATATCTGAAATTTTAGCTCAATTGGACATCAATGACTTTAGGTTCCAGATTCGGACTTAACTTGTTGTAAACGAGTCTGTTTTGAGTCAACTTTTGAAATTCGGTTTCTCTCTGTTGTCTTCGTTTGTTTCAGTTTATTTTTATCATATCCAACATATCTGGGTGTTGTTTCATCATTTTTCATATTTTGTTTCTGTTTTTTTTATTTCGAGTCTTCAGTTTCGTTCATATTTCGGATAGACTCGCTTGCTACTCACGAGACTATCATCGCAGTTTTGTTTTTTCTTGTTTTTATGGTTTTTAATTCCTCTTGAGTCATATATACATATTTGGATTGCGCTGCTAAGTTGGTTCTATTTGGTGTTGGTTTCAGTTCTATAAGAACCACAAGAAGGTGGGACGAGAGGTGTGAGCGTGTGAGGATATTAAGAGTGTTTGAGCGAAACACGAGCGATGTGAGGATTTTTTTTTCCACTAACCAATTTTTGCAAGTACTATGTCAGAACAAAACAACACGCCGCGCCCTCCCGATGTAGAACTTAAATTCCAAATGCAAATCATGACGAAGATGATGGAAAGAATGAATTTCACGATGAGGAACGTGTGTGACAGACTTGAGAAGGTGGCAAAACATGGTAATGTGGCTGTAACATGTACCCAAGATGTGAGAAAGGTTGGGGCGGAATTGAAATCATACCATGGCAGTGGGGCTGAAAGGCCAAAGTGGGATGATTATGAGGATTTTGAGGAGGACGTTGATGATAATGGTGATGGTGGTTTTAAGGATGAGACCATAGGCTATCGGGAAGGTTTTTGGCAGCCTAGAAACTGAAGGGATTTCATGTATTTTGATGAGTTGTTATGGAAAACAAAAAGGAGGATTCAAAAGGAGAGGTGGTATCAAAGGGACAGAAATAAAGAGATTGGTGTTCTAAAAAAGGAATCCAAGAGTCTATCTCGTATTCTCGGGGAGATGAAGCAAGAACTTGATGTGTTAACGGCAGCAGTCAATGCGCAGCAAGCTTCAAAAAGAGAGGAGAAAAAATGATGCAATGATGAAATACGAAAGAGAACGGGTGCTACTTTCATCCAAAGTTGTTGGCGAAGATTGTTGGCAAGAAAAGAATTCCAAAGGCTTCAAAATGAGGGTAAGGAATTGTCCATTCAACTTGTTGGTGATTCGAGGACGAATCATCTTGAAGAGAGAGGGAATGATACGATCCAGGCAAGGTCAAATTCGGATTTTGACGTAAAATGCGCAACTATCCAGTTTTACGGAAATAGTCACAATTCTCAATCCTACCGTTGGATCAGACTGCAATTTTATGTGGAGGCTCCTGACATGTTTTTGTACCTTGGGTTAAAATATCATATCAATCGGAGTTCGGTAAGGCATCCAAACAGGGGTCAACAAAGGCTTTACAGGTTTTGTTATTTACTTCCTTTTGACTTGTGGACTTCTATTTGGCAAGGATTCTTTTCCTAAAAGGATGCGGCAGCTTATTTTGGGAATCTTCTAATTCTACAAAGATCTTTAATGGGCCGCAACATAGTTTCCAAGTGTGGCAAGGATTCATAAATGTTTCATAATCCTTTTCTTACAAGGATTCCTTATTCATCCTAGCTACAAAAAGGAAAGAAGATTTCAGAACTAATTCTACCTTCAGATTTGATTCTCCTAGCTTATATAGGACTTCTAAAGGGCTACAAATCTGATCCTATCATATTTAGGATATTAAATTCGGATTTATTTATTTTATTGTTATTTTCTTCTTAGTTTAGGGTTTATTTATATTATTTGGGTTTAATTGTAAGTGGGCATCACATAAGTCCACATAAGGGGTCCAGTAGGGTTTATTTTAGTTTGCAGTCACTATAAATAAGGGCATAACCAGACATATAAGGGGACAATTCATATTAATAAAACTTCTTGTTTGCCGCACTTTATGTGTGTGTGTTGGTGAGATAATCTCCCTTCCATGGTTCTCTAAAGAACTGAAAACGACTTATCGAAGAACAACTGTCTTCGTGGCGTCATCCTTATACTTCTCGTTCGCGAATCAATATTCGTTAGGTGGGGGTCTCCGTTTCCAATAGTGCTGGTGCCTAGGTACAAGTTATCTTTGTGTCACACTCCTATCAAACCTGATTTACTTGGCTTTCCGGGAATTGGTGTCTTTGCGTGTGGGTTGCGTGACCACGTGACCACGAGGTTCGCATCATTTAATTATAGATAGTGGAATCTGTGTTAATGTTTGTAGTGCAACCCTTGTTAGTAAACTAAATTGGTGTACTGCTAAGCATGCTAAACCATATAGATTGCAATGGCTGAATGATAGTGGTGAAGTGAAAGTGACTAAACAGGTTGTGGTTCCATTTTCGATTGGGAAATATGTTGATGAAGTTTTGTGCGACGTGGTACCAATGCAAACAAGTCACATCTTATTGGGGAGACCATGGAAATTTGATAGGAAGGCAATTTATGATGGGGTTAAAAATAGGTATACCATTGTAAAAGATGGTAAAACCATCACTCTTGTACCTCTTACACCCAAACAGGTGTATGATGATCAAATAAAGCTAAAAAGTGAGCATGAGGCGATGGGGAGAGAAAATCAAGGTGAGGAACAAGGGGAGAGAAGAACATCAGATTCGGCTAGAACCCAAACCACCACAACCCATTCAGCCACCCATCCAAACATAAGCAAATATTTGGCCAACACTCCAAACAAATCAAACCATTCGACCACAACTCAAAAACACCCAAATCTGGCCGAGAGTGGAGGTAAGGCAAGAGGAGTGAAGAAAGTCAGTAAGTGTGATGAGGATTGTGTGGAAAAAATAAAGAAACAACCCAATTTTTATGCTAAAGAGGGTGAGGTCAGATCTGTATTTTTCACAAACAAGCCAATGATTTTACTTGTGTACAAAGAGGCTTACTTTAATACTAATGATCTTGATCATATTGTGCCTAGTGTTGCTATTTCTTTGTTGCAGGAGTTTGATGACGTGTTTCTTGACGATACTCCTAGCGGATTACCACCATTGAGGGGGATAGAGCATCAGATTGATTTCATACCCAGAGTTTCAATTCCTAACCGACCAACTTATAGAAGCAATCCCGAGGAGACGAAGGAGCTTCAAAGGCAAGTTGATGAGCTGATGGAAAAGGGCTACATTCATGAGAGTATGAGCCCGTGTGTTGTACCCGTGCTACTTGTGCCAAAGAAGGATGGAACATGGAGGATGTGTGTTGATTGCCGAGCCATCAACAACATAACGGTAAAGTATAGACATCCCATTCCTAGGCTTGATGACATGTTAGATGAGTTGCATGGATCCTGTATTTTCTCTAAAATTGACTTGAAAAGCGGGTACCATCAAATTAGGATGAAAGAAGGTGATGAGTGGAAAACAACATTTAAGACTAAGCATGGTTTGTATGAATGGTTAGTAATGCCGTTTGGACTTACAAATGCACCTAGTACGTTTATGCGTTTAATGAATCATGTGTTGCGTGCATTCATAGGTAAGTTTGTGGTTGTGTATTTTGATGACATTTTGATATATAGCAAGAACTTAACTGAGCATCTTGATCATTTGCGGAATGTAGTTAGTGTGTTGCGTAGTGAGAAATTATATGCTAATCTTAAAAAGTGTGCCTTTTGCATGGAGAAAATTGTGTTTCTTGGCTATATTGTAACTGCACAGGGTATCGAGATGGATGAGGAGAAAGTTAAGGCCATCCGGGATTGGCCTACACCCAAATCGGTAAGTGAGGTAAGGAGTTTTCATGGGTTAGCTAGTTTTTACAGGCGTTTTGTGAAAGATTTCAGCACAATAGCTGCGCCCTTGAATGAAGTTGTTAAAAAGTCAGTTGGGTTTAGATGGGGGGAGGAACAAGAGTTGGCTTTTGTTTTTTTGGAAGACAAATTATGTTCTGCACCTGTTCTGGCTTTACCTGACTTTACAAAAGCATTTAAAATAGAATGTGATGCATCTGGAATAGGAATAGGTGCTGTTTTGATGCAGGATCGGAGACCTATTGTGTATTTCAGTGAGAAGTTAAGTGGAGCGACCTTGAACTATCCCACTTACGACAAAGAACTCTATGCTTTGGTAAGAGCACTTGAGACATGGCAGTATTACTTGTGCCAAAAGAGTTTGTAGTCCATCCGGATCATGAGTCCTTGAAACATCTGAAAGGATAAGGTAAGTTGAATAGGAGGCATGTAAAATGGGTTGAATTCATTGAAACTTTACCTTACGTAATCAAGTATAAGCAAGGGAAAGTGAACATCGTAGCTGATGCACTCTCGCGCAGGTATGTTCTTTTACACACCATGAATACTAGATTGTTAGGTTTTGAATATGTGAAGGAATTGTATGATAATGATTCTAACTTTGCTGAGATTTATAATGCATGTGGACATTCGGCTTTTGATAAGTTTTATTTGATGGATGGTTATTTGTTCAAAGAGAATAGATTGTGTGTTCCTGCTAGTTCTTTGCGTGAATTGCTTGTTCGTGAAGCACATGGGGGTGGTTTAATGGGTCACTTTGGGGTTGTAAAAACCTTGGATGTATTGCATGAGCATTTCTATTGGCCAAAGATGAAAAGAGATGTGCAACGAATTTATGAACAGTGCATTGCTTGTAGAAAGGCAAAATCTAGAGTGCCTACTAAACCTTGGGTAGATATCTCTATGGACTTTGTTTTAGGTTTACCCAGGTCAAAGAAATGTAGAGACTCTATTTTTGTTGTGGTTGATAGGTTTTCTAAAATGGCGCATTTCATGCATGCCATAAAACAGATTGTACGTTTGCATGGCATTCCAAAGAGTATAGTGTCAGATCGTGATGTTAAGTTCCTTAGTTACTTTTGGAAGACTTTATGGGGAAAGTTGGGAACTAAACTCTTATTTTTGATAACATGCCATCCTCAAACAGATGGACAAACTGAGGTAGTGAATAGAACATTATCCCAACTTTTACGTGTTGTAATTCAAAAGAATTTGAAAAGTTGGGAAGAATGTTTGCCTTTTGTTGAGTTTGCTTACAATAGAACTATGCATTCGACTACTACTTTTTCTCCTTTTGAAATTGTTTATGGTTTTAATCCACTAACTCCTATGGACTTAATTCCTTTACGTTTTGAAGAAAGGGTAAGTTTAGATGGTGAAAAGAAGACAAAGATGGTGAGAGAACTCCATGAGGGAGTTCGACTACAAATAGAGAAAAAGAACAGACTTTACGCTTCTAAAGCAAATAAGGGACGTAAACTGGTTGTTTTCCAACCCGGTGATTGGGTTTGGGTGCACATGCGTAAGGAACGATTTCCTAACCAAAGGAAATCAAAATTACGGCCTCGTGGTGATGGTCCTTTTTAGGTTTTAGAGAGAATCAATGACAACGCATACAAAATTGACCTTCGAGGTGAGTATAGTGTTAGTGCTACCTTTAATGTTGCTGATCTTATGTTGTTTGACACATATTTTGATTCGATGTCGAATCCTTTCGAGGAGAGAGGGGATGATGCGGACCAGCCTAGAAACACTAGCAAGGACCCATTACATGTTCCAAATGGACCAATGACTCGGTCCAAGACAAAGACATTGAAAGACGCATTGAATGCATTGGTTTTGAAGGTTTCCTGTAACAACCCGGCTTTCCAAGCCCAAAACACAATAATTTTTTTTATTTTTTTTTATATGCATTCAATCCACATGGTGCCGGCAATCAATGAATCTAAATCCTCACATCATCGAAATACAATCCATACAATCAACATTTCATTTCAAAGTGAATCTTACACAAACACGTAATATCAAGGTTGTTTGATTTGAAGTTCATATTAAAAATATATACATAGACACGAGTTTACAGTCTTCTCCTACTAATAGTCATCACAATTTTAAACAAAAAGGATCTAATAAAATTTATACATTCAGTACATTGATCCATACAAAATACATTGTGATTTAAGATACATCTACATAATTCCTTGCAAAATAGGTTCCTGTGTATCGGGTTTCCTAGACATCTCGTTGGTGTGAAGTCCCTGCAGCAGTACAAACATTTAAGAGAATGCAAATATTTAATAATAATAAGAATGGTAACTCACGGTTTGGCAATTAAATAAAACATTAACAATTATAATTTCTTCATGTATTTGCTACAAAAACTAGTAGTACATATAGATACACAAGTTTTCGGATGCCATTCGCCAAAACTAGTCATTCATTTGTGTCGGCCATCCATGGCGAAAGCTGCGTCGCTGCCGATCCAAAATCGGCAGCAGAAACTGCATTGCTGCCGATCCAGAATCGGCAGCAGAAATTGCATTGCTGCCGATCCAGAATCGGCAGCGGAATCTGCGTCGCTGCTGATTTCTGTATCGGCAGCAGCATCTGCGTGGCTGCCGATTCAGAATCGGCAGCGGAAACTGAGTCGCTGCCGACCGAGAATCGGCAGCGGAAATCTGTGTCGCTGCCGATCCAGAATCGACAGCAAAATCTGCGTCGCTGCCGATCCAGAATCGGCAGCGAAATCTGCGTCGGTGCCAATCCAGAATCGGCAGCCGAAATCTGCGTCGCTGCCGATCCAGAATCGGCAGCGCAATCTGCGTCGCTGCCGATCCAGAATCGGCAGCGGAAATTTGCGTCGCTGCCGATCCAGAATCGGCAGCGGAATCTGCGTCGCTGCCGATTTCTGCATCGGCAGCGAAATCTGCGTCGCTGCCCAATCCACAATCGGCAGCGAAAACTGCGTCGCTGTCGATTTCTGCATCGGCAGCGAAATCTGCGTCGCTGCCGATTTCTGCATCGGCAGCGAAAACTGCGTCGCTGCCCAATCCAGAATCGGCAGCGAAAACTGCGTCTCTGCCGATTTCTGCATCGGCAGCGAAAACTGCATTCATCACCATCTTTCTCTCTCTCTTTATCTTTATATGTATATATATATATATATAGACATATATATATATTTTCGTTTGGGTGTTTACATTCTCCCCTCCTAAATATGAATTTCGTCCTCGAAATTTAAAAAATTTTACACTCCATACCTGGTAGTTCAAATAAATTGGGGTACTTTTTCCTCATCTCAGCCTCCCTCTCCCAAGTTTCCTCTTCTACTTGAGCATTTCGCCATAAGATTCTGACGATGGGGATCTTTTTGCTCCGTAACTCCTTCACTTCTTGATCTAGTATCCTTATGGGTCTCAATTCCAGTGTTAAGTCTTCCTTGACTTCTACTGGAACCTGGGGTAGAACTCGGGCGGGGTCTACGTCAGCCTTCCTTAACAAGGAGACATGGAACACATCATGGACCCTGGCTAACTGTGGGGGCAAATCCACCTTGTAGGCTACTGGTCCAACTCGTTGTAAGATTTTGAAGGGTCCGATGAAACGGGGAGTTAACTTCCCTTTCAACCCAAACCGTAACATGTTCTTCCATGGGGCTACCTTCAGGAACACCTGGTCCCCCATACTGAACTCGAGAGGTCTTCTCCTCACATCGGCATACTTCTTCTGTCTATCCTGCGCGGCTTTGATGCGATCCCTGATAGTTCTCACTTTCTCCGTGGTGACTTGGACCAACTCTGCGCCATATAACTTCCGGTCCCCAATTTCCTCCCAACACAAAGGAGTTCTGCACCTCCTACCATACAAGGCTTCATACGGGGCCATTCCTATTGTGGCTTGATGACTATTGTTATACGTGAACTCCACCAATGCCATGTGTTCCTCCCAGTTTCCTCCAAATTCTAGCACACAGGCCCGTAATAGGTCTTCCAAGACTTGGATGACTCTTTCCAATTGGCCATCCGTTTGAGGGTGAAACGCAGTGCTCATGTCCAACCTTGTCCCCAAGGCATGTTGTATGCTCGGCCAAAGTCGAGAGGTGAACCTGGGATCTCGATCCGATACAATGGACACCGGAATCCCATGAAGTCGTACCACCTCATTTATGTAGATCTTGGCAAGCTTGTCCACCGAGTCGGTCATCTTTACGGGCAAGAATAGTGCGGATTTCGTCAACCGATCTACAATGACCCATATCGCATCATTTCCTTTTCTCCCATTGGGAAATCCTGACACGAAATCCATGGTGATCATCTCCCACTTCCATTCTGGAATTTGTAATGGTTGTAATGGTCCCGCAGGCCTTTGGTGTTCAACCTTGACTTGTTGACATATCCCACACTTTGACACATACTCAGCTATGTCCCTTTTCATATTAGGCCACCAATAAAGGTGTTTCAGGTCTCGATACATCTTAGTGCTGCCAGGATGTATGGAGAATTTGGACTCATGAGCTTCTTGTAGAATCATTTGTTTGACTGTTTCGTCATCAGGCACGTACAACCGTTGTCCCATCATCAAGGATCCATCATCCGCTACTCGGAATTTCATTTCTACCCCGGCCTCCACATTCTTCCTAATCTTGGACCCCACCTTGTCATGGAATTGGGCATGTAGTATATGTTCTCGATACGTTGGTCGCACCAATAATTGGGCTACTAACCCACCTCTTGCATCAATTCCCAAATCTGCACCCAACTCTTTTAATTCTGCCAATTGCCGCTCCTTTCCCACTGTTAAGCTTCCTAAGGAGGCTTTATATTTTCGACTGAGGGCATCTGCCACCACATTTGCTTTCCCCGGGTGGTATTCTATGGTGCAATCATAATCCTTAATGAGCTCTATCCACCTTCTTTGCCGCATGTTCAACTCCTTTTGCGACATCAGATACTTCAAGCTCTTATGATCAGTAAAAATTTGGGTTCGAGACCCATACAAATAGTGTCTCCATATCCTCAAGGCAAATACTACAGCTGCCAACTCCAGGTCGTGCACCGGGTAGTTCACCTCATGAGTCTTTAATTGTCTTGATGCATAGGCGATCACCTTCCCATGTTGCATCAAAACACACCCCAATCCCTTCCCCGAGGCATCACTATATACCACAAAACCCTCGGTCCCTGAGGGGAGAGTTAAGACTGGAGCAGTGGTGAGCCTCCTCTTCAATTCTTGGAAGCTTGCCTCACATTCTTCCGACCACACCCATTTCTTATCCTTCCTAGTTAGCTGGGTCAAAGGGGTTGCAATCAGGGAAAAACCTTCGATAAATCTCCGATAGTATCCTGCAAGTCCCAGGAAACTACGTATTTCAGTGACTGAAGTCGGTCTTTCCCATTTCACGACTGCTTCGACTTTTTGAGGGTCGACAAAAACACCTTCGGCTGAAATGACATGTCCCAAAAACATCACTCTCTTCAGCCAAAATTCACATTTACTCAGTTTTGCATATAGCTGGTGATCTCTCAAGGTTTGTAAGGTTTGTCTCAAGTGTTCTTCGTGCTCCTTGAAAGAATTTGAGTACACCAGTATATCATCAATGAATACCACCACAAACTTATCCAGGTATGGTTGGAAAACCCGATTCATCAAATCCATGAAGAGGGCTGGGGCGTTCGTCAACCCGAACAGTAATACCAAAAATTCATAGTGTCCATAACGAGTTCTAAATGCGGTCTTTGCTACATCCGCTTCTTTAATCTTCATCTGATAGTACCCTGATCTTAGATCTATCTTCGAGAATGCCCTTGCTCCTTTTAATTGGTCGAACAAATCATCTATCCGAGGCAACGGATACTTGTTTTTCATTGTCATTTTGTTCAACTGTCGATAGTCAATACAAAGCCTATGGGTTCCATCTTTCTTTCTTACAAATAGGACCGGTGCTCCCCAAGGAGAATTACTGGGCCGTATGAACCCTTTGTCTAATAATTCCTGTAATTGAGTCTTTAACTCGTTCAGTTCTGCTGGAGCCATCCGATACGGTTGTTGGGCTATAGGTGGAACTCCAGGAAAAGTGTCTATAGACACCTCTACCTCTCGCTCCGGGGGTAGTCCTGGTAGTTCTTTTGGAAACACATCTGGGAAATCCTTCACCACAGGAATATCCTTCAATCGTGGACCTTCATCATTAGAGTTTAAGATGTATGCGAGGTAACCCATACATCCCTTTCTTAAAAGTTTTTGGGCTGTTACCACCGATATTAAAGCATTCAGTTTAGGGAGTCTCTCTCCTTCAAAAGTTATTTTCTCGCCCTTAGGTGTTTGGAAAGTGACAGTTTTCGCATAACAATCTATTAGTGCTTTGTATTTACTCAATCAATCCATGCCTAGTATTATGTCAAAATCATGCAGCTCTAAGGGATTCAAATCTACTTCTGTTTCATACTCGGATAAACTAACCCCCACATCCACATATACAATATTTGTTTCAACCATGTTTCCCATTGGAGTTCCAATAACAAACCCCTTCTCTACCATTTTTACTTCCTTTCTCAATTTAGTGACAATTCTCTTAGCAATGAATGAGTGGGTGGCACCCGGATCAAACAACACATGCACATTAAAACCATTCAATAGAAGTGTACCTGCCACCACATCTGATGCAGCCCTGGCCTCCTCCTGTGTCAGGTGGAAGACCCTCCCCGAGGTCCGATCATTTTGTGCCCTCGGCTTCCCTCGACTGGAGTTTGCCCCTGATTGAGAAGATCTCACTGGCCTATTAACGGTGACTGACTGCTGGTGGCTCTGACTCGGCTGTCTGTAGCTCTGTACTTGTCCGGTGTTCCTCTTGGGGCAGTCCCTCTTGTAATGACCTCTTCCACCACAGTAATGACACCCCTGATTAAGATACTGACAATTCCTCCACCTATGGCCCTCTCCTCTGCACATAAAACATCGCCCGGGGGAAATTGAGCAATCCCCAGGGTGTTTTTGTCCACACTTTACACAAAAAGGATAGCCAACACCCTTGCGGTCACCGGTCCCAGTAGAAGAGTTTGCCCTCGAGTGCGACTGTCCAACCATTACTCTCCCACTTGATTGCTGGTGAGGCGGTAATATCAAACTCCCCTTTTTTCCGTGCTGCTCAAACACTCCACTTTTTCCTTTCTTCGGGTGCTAAAATAGTCCCCATCTCTCTTTTTGCTTATACTCTAATACCCCCCTTGGCTTTCTCCAATACATGCCTCCAGAGCTTGTGCAGCCTCAATCAACTCCCTCACCGATTTAAATCGCAAGGCGATCAATCCTTGTCTCAAATCCTGTCGTAACCCATCTCTCAACTTTTCAATCATATGTTCCTCTGTCGGCACATAATGTGGGGCGAACAATGAAAGGTCATGGAATCTCCTTTCGTACTCCAATACTGACATATCACCCTGTCTCAATGCCAAGAACTCTTGTTCTTTCACCTTGCGATGATACTTGGAATAAAACTGATTCTCAAACTCTGTCTTGAAATCACTCCAAGTTAGTGTCTCAGTCGCACGCCTCAGCTGAACTGTTTCCCACCATGTCATGGCCCTATCAGACAGTAACTGGGATGCACAATTTACCCTCAAACCCTTGGGTATGCTTATTTGAATCATTGTCTTTTCTACCTTCCTGATCCATCTTCCAGCTATCTCTGCATCTTGTTCCCCCATGTACGGTTCACAGCCCATTTCCCTCATACTCTTAACTAGTCGCACCAGTGGTACTACATTATCCATGGTCATGCTAGTCGTAGGGGCTGCTGGTGGAATCTGCGTGGTGGGAGTTGTTTGTGCCGCTGAACTAGCCATGCCTTCCATCACTGCTTTAACTATTTGTACAAGGAGGCCTGCATCTACATATTGTGGGGGCACACCAGTTGGAATAGTAGATGGTTGTGCTTCTGATCTTTCTCGCTGCTCCGTTGCGACTGGGGGTGTTCCCTCTGTCTGATGAGGCCTCGGGCCTTCCCCTGCCACCGTATCTTCCCCCTGCAAGGTTTCGGGTGGTATTATCGGAGCATGAGATGCCGTATCATCTAAGGGATCTTCATCTTGCCAACCTTGGGCACCTCGGTTCATGCCCCTCCTTTCTAAGGAGGGCGGCTCAGTTCGTGTCCCTTGTCGGGTGCATACCATCCTGAAATTCATCACAACAACACATTTATTAATGACCCTCAGGATCCATACCAAGTGCTATGATACCAACTGTAACAACCCGGCTTTCCAAGCCCAAAACACAATAATTTTTTTTTTTATATGCATTCAATCCACATGGTGCCGGCAATCAATGAATCTAAATCCTCACATCATCGAAATACAATCCATACAATCAACATTTCATTTCAAAGTGAATCTTACACAAACACGTAATATTAAGGTTGTTTGATTTGAAGTTCATATTAAAAATATATACATAGACACGAGTTTACAGTCTTCTCCTACTAATAGTCATCACAATTTTAAACAAAAAGGATCTAATAAAAGTTATACATTCAGTACATTGATCCATACAAAATACATTGTGATTTAAGATACATCTACATAATTCCTTGCAAAATAGGTTCCCGTGTATCGGGTTTCCTAGACATCTCGTTGGTGTGAAGTCCCTGCAGCAGTACAAACATTTAAGAGAATGCAAATATTTAATAATAATAAGAATGGTAACTCACGGTTTGGCAATTAAATAAAACATTAACAATTATAATTTCTTCATGTATTTGCTACAAAAACTAGTAGTACATATAGATACACAAGTTTTCGGATGCCATTCGCCAAAACTAGTCATTCATTTATGTCGGCCATCCATGGCGAAAGCTGCGTCGCTGCCGATCCAAAATCGGCAGCAGAAACTGCATTGCTGCCGATCCAGAATCGGCAGCGGAATCTGCATCGCTGCTGATTTCTGTATCGGCAGCAGCATCTGCGTGGCTGCCGATTCAGAATCGGCAACGGAAACTGGGTCGCTGCCGATCCAGAATCGGCAGCGAAATCTGCGTCGCTGCCGATCCAAAATCGGCAGCGGAAATCTGCGTCGCTGCCGATCCAGAATCGGCAGCGGAATCTGCGTCGCTGCCGATCCAGAATCGGCAGCGAAATCTGCGTCGCTGTCGATTTCTGCATCGGCAGCGAAGTCACTCTTTTATCCCGGCCATCCATCCGTTTGGATGCCATTAGCCGAAGCTAATCAGTCCTTCATCCCGGTCATCCATTCGGACGCCATTAGCCAAAGCTAATCATTCTTTGTCCCGGCCATCCGTTTGGATGCCATTAGCCGAAGCTAATCACTCTTTTGTCCCGGCCATTCGTTTGGATGCCATTAGCCGAAGCTAATCAATCTTTAATCATCATTTAAGTGTTCAACAATCTAATATCGGTTCTAACAATATGATAGTACTCAAGTTAAAATATTTCAAGATTCAACGTAAGAAAAAGGAAGGTGCAAGTCACCTACCTGCTCCACCTGTGGGTCGATCCTGTCTTGATGATGGTCCAATCCCGACCGCACCACCTAAGACATCAATGGTCACAAATCAGCACAGTTGTATTTATTTTATTTTTGAATCATACTCATCATCACACTTATTTCAAGAGTTCATATGTTCACATTCAAGTGTTCCATATTTTACACCATCATAACATGAGATTGTTACTAGCATTTAAGTCATTCCTGCCTAGGAGGCTTATTGTAGGAATTCGACAGCGAGAACTGGTTCGCTGCGGGCTACCAGTTCGCTGCGCAACACACAAATCGGCAGCGAATTGATAGGTTCCGTTGCGGCAGCGAAACAGAATTTCGCTGCGCAACACACAAATCGGCAGCGAATATCAATTCGCTGCAGCAGGTTCAGTTGCGGCAGCGAAACAGAATTTCGCTGCGCAACACACAAATCGGCAGCGAATATCAATTCGCTGCAGGAGATTCAGTTGCGGCAGCGAAACAGAATTTCGCTGCGTAACACACAAATCGGCAGCGAATATCAATTCGCTGCAGCAGGTTCTGTTGCGGCAGCGAAACAGAATTTCGCTGCGCAACACACAAATCGGCAGCGAATATCAATTCGCTGCAGGAGGTTCCGTTGCGGCAGCGAAACAGAATTTCGCTGCGCAATACACAACTCGGAACCATCAATTTCAGCACATAGTTCTTCAACAAAATTCCAGCAATAATATCACAGCAGAACGCATTAAATTCCAGTACTAACATCACAGCAGAACACATTAAATTCCAACAAGA
Organism: Populus alba x Populus glandulosa; assembly: GCA_033617975.1. Lineage (NCBI taxonomy): Eukaryota > Viridiplantae > Streptophyta > Magnoliopsida > Malpighiales > Salicaceae > Populus > Populus alba x Populus glandulosa. The sequence goes on along the minus strand of CM066155.1, from coordinate 7,773,033 downwards.
ACATCACAGCATAACACATTAAATTCCAGCACTAACATCACAGCAGAACACATTAAATTCCAGCAAGAACATCACAGCAGAACACATTAATTGCAGCAACAATCATCACAACAGAACACATTAATTCTAGCAGCAACATCACAACAGAACACATTTAATTTCAGCAGAACACACACACACATGCATGCTGGCCTACCCTATAGTTAAAGCCAGCTTCTACCATAATTGTTAGATATTCTGAAATTGACTTTATTTCACTTCTGTTTGCTAGTTCTCCTAGTTAATTTCAGTTTCCCCCATAGTTGGCTTAGGTCTTAGATCAATTTTTTCTTAGGGTTTTTCTTCTTCATTTTCGTTTTTGATTTTAAGGGGGAGAGGAAAGGGAGTTCCATGACTCATACCTTCTGAATTTAACTAAGTTTGAGGAAGGTTTGACACTATTCTTTTCTCTTCAGCTGCTGGTTCTCTTCCTTCTTCTTCCTCTCACGTTTTCCAGCTCTCTTTTTCCTCTCCTCTATGCAGCTGCCCACTCCTCTCTCAAGGTCTCATCTCTCCCTCACAAGCTCACAAGACACTCTACTAGTTTGATTCACGTTTTTGATGTGAAAGGGGAAGGGAAGAATGACATGCAGCTGCTGGTTTGGGAAGAAGATGAGTCATTCTCTCTCCCCTCTTTGTATTTATACTACCCATCAAATGAATTGGGTTGTTTGGGGGTTGGTTTAGGTGTGTCCTTATCCTTGTTTGGTTTATCTAAAACCAGTTTTACCCCTCCCTCCCAGCTGTGCGTCACTGTTGATTGAGAAATCGGCAGCCGAAAACTGCGTCGCTGCCGATTTCTACATCGGCAACGAAAACTGCGTCGCTGCCGATTTCTGCATCGGCAGCGAAATCTGCGTTGCTGCCGATTTCTGCATCGGCAGCGAAAACTGCGTCGCTGCCCAATCCAGAATCGGCAGCGAAACTGCGTCGCTGCCAAAACCAGAATCGGCAGCGAAAACTGCGTCGCTGCCGATTTCTGCATCGGCAGCGAAATCTGCGACGCTGCCGATTTCTGAATCGGCAGCGAAAACTGCGTCGCTGCCGATTTCTGCATCGGCAGTGAAATCTGCGTCGCTGCCGATTTCTGCATCGGCAGCGAAAACTGCGTCGCTGCCGAATCCAGAATCGACAGCGAAAACTGCGTCGCTGCCGATTTCTGCATCGGCAGCGAAAACTGCATTCATCACCATCTTTCTCTCTCTCTTTCTCTTTAAATATATATATATATATATATATATATATATATATATAGACATATATATATTTTCGTTTGGGTGTTTACATTTCCACCAAGTCAGAATTGGAAGGTCCATTGGAGTATCAAGAGGAGATCCTAGTACATCTTATCCACGTGCAAGAGGGGTCCAATACAACCTTATTTGGGCCATGAGATGAGGGCTTTACTTTGTTTTGTTAGCTATAGTCCAAGGCTTGTTTGGGCTTAATTCATACTTTGTTTTAAGCTAGGATCCAAGGCTTGTTTGGATTAAGTTATGGGCTTTTCATTTTAGAGTTTTGGGCCAGTTTTGAGTGGACCTCATATAAGTCCACATAAAGGGTCCATTAGGGTTAACTTTTCAAGAACTATTTAAACTCATGTAGGCCAAAATTTCGGCAGCTTTTGATGATTATTATTCTGAACTTTTCAGTTTTAACGTGTGAGAGTGATTCTTGCATTCTTCAGTTCTTGAACGAACTGAATCTGACTTATCGAAGATTAACTAGCTTCGTGGCGTCATTCTACTCATTCCAATAGTGTTGGTGCCTTGGGGCAGGTTTCCATTGTGTCACACTCCTATCAGACCTCTTTTGGCTTTCTGGGATCAGATCTCAATCTTGATTGTGGGTTGCGTGACCACGTGATCACGAGGTTCGCATCACAAATTTAACCTTTTACTTACAAGGATTGAAACCCAAACCAAACGATCTCGAAATGGCCAGAAATTCAATATTTAGTATTCCAATACGATGACAACATCGAATATCAATTTATAGGTCGTTCTCTTATGTCTAGGTACCCAAACCATTTACGGCCGTATTGAACCTCCAAAACAGGACGCAAATCTAACCTTTGACGTACCAGGATTGAAACGAAGACAAAACAATCTCGAAATGGCCTGAAATTCATTATTTAGTATTCCAATACTATGAAAACACCGCATATCAATTTATAGGTCGTTCTATTCTGTCGAGGTACCCAAACCCTTTGCGGCCGTATTGAACATCGAAAACGTGACGCAAATCTAACCTTTTATGTACCAGGATTGAAACCCAAACCAAACAATCTCGAAATGGCTTGAAATTAAATATTTAGTATTCCAATACGATGAAAACACTGAATATAATTTTATAGGTCGTTCTCTTCTATCTAGGTACCCAAAGCCTCTGTGGCGGAAATGAAACTCCAAAACATGACACAAATGTAACCTTTTACGTACAAGGATTGAAACCCAAACCAAACGATCTCGAAATGGCCTGAAATTCAATATTTAGTATTCCAATACTATGACAACACCGCATATCAATTTATAGGTCGTTCTATTATGTCTAGGTACGCAAACGCTTTGCGGCCGAAATGAACCTCCAAAACATGACACAAATGTAACCTTTTATGTACAAGGATTGAAACCCAGACCAAACGATCTTGAAATGGCCTGAAATTCAATATTTAGTATTCCAATACTATGACAACACCGCATATCAATTTATAGGTCGTTCTATTATGTCTAGGTACGCAAACCCTTTGCGGCCAAAATGAACCTCCAAAACAAGACGCATATCTAACCTTTTACGTACAAGGAGTGAAACCCAGACCAAACAATCTCGAAAGGGCCTAAAATTCAATATTTAGTATTCCAATACTATGACAACACTAAATATCAATTTATAGGTCGTTCTCTTATGTCTAGGTACCCAAACCCTTTGCGGCCATAGTGAACCTCCAAAACAGGACGCAAATCTAACCTTTTATGTACCAGTATTGAAACCCAGACAAAACAATCTCCAAATGGTGATACGGTTCAGCCCTGTGATATGACCCAAGTAAGGTTAGATTCGGATTGGGCTAATATTTTATGTGGACTCTCCATACATATCTTACTACCTTGGGTTAAAAATTTAAGTCAATCGGAGCTCGGGAAGGAACCGCAATACTGGTCAACGGAGGCTGTACGGATTTTTTTATTTACTTCCATTGGACTTGTGGACTTCCTATTTGGTTAGGATTCTTTTCCTACAAGGATGTGGCAGCTGGTTTTGGGAATTTCCTAGTTCCACAAGGATCTTTAATGAGCTGCAATATGATCTACAATGCAGTGATTCATTAATGTTTCGAAATCCTTTTCTTATAAGGATTCCTTATTCATCTTAGCTAGACAAGGAAAGAAGGGCTGGTGGTATTTAATGACAGATTAGTTATTTTTTTTTTTCATGTTTGGGCTTAATTAAAACTTTGTTTTGAGCTAGGGTCTAAGGCTTGTTTGGATCAGGTTGTGGGCTTTTCAATTTAGGGTTTCGGGCCAGTTTTGAGTGGACCTCATATAAGTCCACATAAGGGGTCCATTAGGGTTAACTTTTCAAGAACTATTTAAACTCATGTAAGCCAAAATTTCGGCAGCTTTGATGATTATTACTTCTGAATTTTTTAGTTTTAACGTGTGAGAGTGATTCTTGCATTCTTCAGTTCTTGAACGAACTAAATCTGACTTATCGAAGATTAACTGGGTTCGTGGCGCCATTCTACTCATTCCAATAGTGCTAGTGCCTTGGGGCAGGTTTCCATTGTGTCACACTCCTATCAGACCTATTTCGGCTTTCCGGGATCAGATCTCAATCTTGCTTGTGGGTTGCGTGATCACGTGATCACGAGGTTCGCATCAGTTGGTATCAGAGCTAGGCTCCGAAACAAGGTCATATCCTTTTGTGATTTTCAATTTTTTTTTAGTGTTCCTTTAAGTTTTTTAGTGTTTGCGTCCATCTTCTTATTCTTCGTGTCTGTGTCATCTAAGCAAAAAAAAAAAAAGGTTATATTTCATCTTGTTACTGTCTCTAATCATACCAGTATATTAAAAAAAAAAAGAGAGAGGGATTAGTTGAAATTTGAAGGATCATTCAATTTGTGCCGCAAACCTTTAAGCAAACCACCTCAGAATCAATTTAAACTTTATATTCAGTGTATTGGGAGTGAGATCGCATCATATTTCAAATTTGGGCTTATTCTGATGTCTTTTGCTTGAGGTTTTAATTCGAGATTCAATTCTGCCGCAGAAACCCTACTCTTAGTGAACCATAAGAAAACCACCTCATAATCAATTTAAACTTCACATTCAGTCTAATTGGGGTGATAATGCATCATATGTAAAATTTGGGCTTATTCTGATATTGTTTTCTTGAGGTTTTAATTCGAGGTTCAATTCTGCCGCAGAAACACTACCATTAGTGAACCATAAGCAAACCACCTTAGAATCAATTGAAACTTCATATTATGTGTATTGGGGATGAGATAGCATCATATACAAAATTTGCGCTTATTTTGATTTCTGCTTCTGGAGGTTTTAATTGGAGGTTCAATTCTGCCGCAAACTGATCATACAAGGAGTTTGGGTACCTAGAAATATGAGAACGACCTACAAATTGATTTTTGGTGATTTCATAGTATTTTAATACTATATATTAAATTCGAGGTCATTTGGATATCGGTTTCTTTAGGTTCCTGAACTGGGTCTTGTTTTGTCGTAACGGGTCTGTTTGGTGTTATCTTTCAAAACTTGTTTTGTTTCTGTTTATTTTGTTCCTGCCATTATACTATCATCATATTTTGATATTTGGCTGTTGTTTGAGTCATTTTCATCACTTTTCGCATTTGTTTGTTTTTTTCCGATAAGTTCTAGTACAAACAAAGGTCAGATTTGTAATCTCGAATCTAAATCAGTGTTCTTCCTGTTATAAACACTATTCTTTTTGTCGTCTTCTTGTTTTTTTTCCCCTATCTGTGTCATGTATTCACTAAGGGAGAGGGAACAGAGGAGGATTGTAGATCAACGATGCGAAATACTAAGCCATGGTTTGGGGGTTCTAGAACGAGAAGTTGATAAGTATAGAAGATTATTCTATGATCTTCAAGCTTCATGGGAAAAAGAGGTACACCGCCAAAAGGATGAAAGACGAAGGAGAGTGGCTATGGTTATCATTCAAAAGTATATGCGCAAGTGGTTAGTACGGCGTGCTTATTTGAAATTCTTGTCAGTCACTACTTCTATACAGTGTTGTTGGAGAAAGGTGTTAGCAATAAGGGGATTCTGAAGGCTTAAACAAGAGGCTACTGAAGTCACCATTAATCCTATTCAAGATTCGAGGGCGAATCTTCTTGAAGAGGGAGGGAATGATACAGTTCAGCCCTGTGATAAGACCCAAGTAAGGTTAGATTCGGATTTTGGCGTAAAAAGCGCAACAGTCCAGGTTTACGGCAACAGTCATAATTCTCAATCCGACCGTTGGATCGAGCTAATATTTTATCTTACTACCTTGGGTTAAAAATTCAGGTCAATCGGAGCTCAGGAAGGAACCGTAATACTGGTCAACGGAGGCTGTACGGATTTTGTTATTTACTTCCATTTGACTTGTGGACTTCCTATTTGGTTAGGATTCTTTTCCTACAAGGATGTGGCAGCTGGTTTTGGGAATTTCCTAGTTCCTTAGCAAAACAATCTCGAAATGGCCTGAAATTCAATATTTAGTATTCCAATACTATGACAACACTGAATATCAATTAGGTCGTTCTCTTATGTCTAGGTACCTAAAACCATTTGCAGCCGCATTGAACCTCTAAAACAGGACGCAAATCTAACCTTTGACGTACCAGGATTGAAATGCACACAAAACAATCTCGAAATGGCCTGAAATACAATATTTAGTATTCCAATACTATGACAACACCGCATATCAATTTATAGGTCGTTCTATTATGTCTAGGTACCAAAACTCTTTGCGGCCGAAATGAACCTCCAAAACAAGACGCATATCTAACCTTTTAAGTACATGGATTGAAACCCAGACCAAATGATCTCGAAATGGCCTGAAATTCAATATTTAGTATTCCAATATGATGACAACATCGAATATAATTTAATAGGTTGTTCTCTTGTGTGTAGGTACCCAAACCCTTTGCGGCCGTAATGAACCTCCAAAACATGACGCAAATCTAACCTTTAACGTACAAGGATTGAAACCCAGACCAAACGAACTCGAAATGGCCTGAACCTCCAAAACATGACGCACATCTAACCTTTTACGTACCAGGATTGAAACCCAGACCAAACGATCTCGAAATGGCCTGAAATTCAATATTTAGTATTCCAATACTATGACAACACCGAATATCAATTTCTACGTCGTTCTCTTATGTTTAGGTACCCAAACCCTTTGCAGCCGAAATGAACCTCCAAAATATGACGCAAATCTAACCACGTACCAGGATTGAAACCCAGACCAAATGATCTCGAAATGGCCTGAAATTCAATATTTAGTATTCCAATACGATGACAACACCGAATATCAATTTATAGGTCGTTCTCTTATGTCTAGGTACACAAACCATGTGCGGTAATAGTAGTAGTAGTAGTAATAATAATAATAATAATAATAATACTCAGTACGTGCCGTTGTTATACTTGAGAATGATCTAAAAGATCGGGTCACAGGTTTCCAGCCTATATAATGATTTTATGATAATAATAATAATAATAATAATAATAATAATAATAATAATAAAAAGAGGAGGAGGAGGAAGAAATTAATGAGAACTTTGAGATGGAAGATTAATGTAAGGATTAAACAATGATAACAACAAATGTCAAGGTTAGAGGATCCACTAATGGTATTTCAAACAAGTATAGTATAAACTCTTATTACTCAATTTGAAAACCACACACGAAGGAGGTTCCAATCGGATGATTTGTCATTAATAGCTCATTATAAATTATTAACATGATCATATTAATTATCTTATTTACATAACACCAAACTTTTAAATATTGTCAGGAATTCATGATGTTAACAACAAATCAAGTTCCTTTCATAGCACAGGTGTAGGTAATACCATACGGTTGGGCTATGAGAGTGCCAAGCATTTGTTGTACCAAGTGTTATACAACACAAATCTAGATTAACGATTTAACAAGCAAGGTATTAAGAATTAGTAAGATAAAAAGATAAGACATGTTAATATTAAACATTAAGGTCCTTGTGGAGTTTACACTATACTTATTCTTACACCATTAGTATAACCTTTTCACCTTGACATAATAAACTTAGGTAAACATAATGAAGAACAGAAACATAAATAAACAAAACAAGAACATAAATAAGATACAAGTTAACTAAGAAAAGGAAAGGAAATGAAAAGCATAAACAAGATATTAATGAAAGTAAAACTTAAGAATTACAAAAAAAATAAAAAGAGAGAGGAAGGGCATGAACTTGATCTGAACAACCAAGCCCCTAAAAACTTGGCAAATGCCTCCTTTTATAGGCCAAAATTCGGAATTATTGATTTGATGACTAATTGTTGAGTGGGTGGCCAACTTTTGACTTTATGAAAATCCTTATCTTCTTGTCGAACAGTGTTCCAGTTTGGACTGCACCAATATCTCTTTTCTAAGTTTGGCCCTTTCTTTGTCCTTTCAATTTCCATACTTGAACTCATCAATCAATCCTTTGATTTATGTGATATGCCTGCATTTAAGATGAACATTTACCATATATTAACGCATACTGATACGTAGATAGTGCAATGTTTGATTCCCTTAAGCTTTTCTCCTCAACCCATGTAATAAGCGTTAGGCCAATAGCTCCCAAGTCAGTTGACTTTAGGGTATTAAATGTTAAAACACCCCTTCGGGCTTAATTTCTTAGGTTAGGGAGGCTACGAAACCAAACTTATCTATCTTTTTATTATCATTATTTTTTTTTGTTTTTGTTTTTTTTTGTTTTTTGTTTTTTGTTTTTTTTTGCAAATTATGTACTATCCCTTTCCCTTAGTTGTTACCTTTAACAAAAGAACATAAATAATGTAATAATCGAATATGCAACCCACAATCATATGTTAAAGTGTGTGTGTGAAAATGAAGATTTAAAAATACTTGTTAAATGAGCATATGAGCAGAATCAAGTGCTACCAATACGAGAGTTTGTAAACCTGAATATTTCAAGAAGTATTCTGATAGACCTTGTTAAGAATGTTTACTAAGATGCGTCTCAAGAGTCATTTTAACAAAAGAACTCCTTTTACTCTGTCATCCTAGTAATAACAGTTTTGCAAATAGTTTATGAAATAGAAAACACAGTTGTTGTTTTTTTTTTAATATCAACTACTACCCTTTCCCCCCAACCAAAATGAGACATTATCCTCAATGTCTTAAGGTAGAAAGATAGAGTATAGAAGACATCACCTGAAATAACGAACACTGACAAACCTGAAACACACTTAAACAAATATAAGAAACAACAAAACACAATAATAGAACCAAAAGACATATAGTTTTTACAAACGAAGGCTCAAATCCAATCTAAGCTTTTTACGGCTTTCCTTAGTTGACCAATTTATGCGACTCATGGAGGGATTAATTACAGGGATGAAAGATTGTAGTTGGTCAATCAATTGTTCAGCAGTAGCAATAGATTATGATTTGTCGTGCTGAAGATGTTAGAAATTCATGTTCCACAGCATGATCAAGAAAAGACAACAACTTATCATAAAAACCATTAACATTTAACAAACCTATAGGTTTATGGTGAATGTGCAGTTGGACCCAAGAGGAAATATGAAAGATCTCTTCCAATGTGCCCAGACCACCTGATAATCGGACCTTTGCTTCAATTAGCCAACGAATATCTTCAGGAATTCCATGGTTCATTAAAACCTCAATCTTTCACACCTAGCACGGTAAATTTTTGTAATCGCATTATGAGGTAGAGCGGGAAAATATTTTTTCAATTTTTCAAGACTAGTGTCCATTTTCAAATGAGAATTGGAGAGATTCAAAGAAAGAAGAAAGAGCAAAGAATTGCACAAATATATACACATATATCAGTTATCATGGGAAACTAAAAGAACCGACTTATAAGTCACGGAGTACCGTTATCCACCATTTGACCGGGGTGGGAGACTAGCAAAACAAAAATCACACTAAAAAGGAACAAAAATATGTGAGAAAAACAAAATAATCAACCTTTATCAATAAGATCATTCAAACCAATGGGTTCATTTTCACTAGGAAACTCATCAAAGTAAGCTGTCAAACGATGTCTATTTACCTTCAAAACATTGTCATTCTTTGGATTCTCAATATCAAGGGCCCCATAAGGATACACGTGTTTCAAAATAAATGGACCGCTCCATCTTGATCTTAGTTTTTCAGGAAATAAATGGAGTTGAGAATTATAAAGCAAAATGTTTTTACCAGTATCAACTTTTTGATAATTTTCACGAGTTTTGCAGAATGCATGTGTGTCCTTGAACATGGTAGGCCAATAAAATCTATTTTGTAAGATTTTTGCAGTCATCTTTCTTAATGAGAAATGACTCCCACATGCCTCAGAATGACAAAGTTTAATGACACTACTTACCTCATTGTCGGGAATGTATTTTTAAAATATTTGATCAGGACAATTTTTGAATAAGTAAGGGTCATCCAAATAAAAGTTCTTCACTTCGTTCAAAAACTTTCCTTTGTCTTCTGTACTCCAGTGAGCTAACAAATCTCCTGTTGCAAAAAAATTGATATTTTTAGCAAACCAAGGCATTGAACTATGAGAAAGTAAGGATTCTTCAAGAAAGTAATCATCGATTTGTGTGATGTTAGATGTCGAATCTATTGTCAATTTTGACAAATGATCCGTATCAACATTTTTGATGCCTTTTTTGTCCTCAATTTCTTCCTGAGAATTAATTATTTGTAAATCTGCAGATTCATCAAACTCAATTTTACTCAAAGTAGATTCAAGTTGATCATGAACTAATTCTTCAATATGATCTACTTCTTGTAAATCATTATGAGCTCCAGGTTGCTTGCAAATGTTGAAAATATTCATCTCCAATGTCATGTTTCCAAATGATAGCTTCATCAGTCCATTCCTACAATTAATCAATGCATTAGAAGTTGCAAGAAACGGACGTCCTAAAATAACAGGAAATGAATTACATGCTTCAACAGGTTGCGTGTCCAAGACAATAAAATCCACTGGATAAATGAATTTATCGACTTGTACTAACACATCTTTAATTATTCCTCTAGGCACTTTTACAGATCTATCAGAAAGTAAAAGAGTTACAGAAGTTGGTTTTAACTCACCTAGATTGAGACTCTGAAAAACTGAATATGGAAGTAAATTCACACTAGCTCCAAGATCAAGTAAGGCTCTTTCAATTTTATGTTCTCCAATAAAGCAAGAAATTGTAGGACGACCAGGGTCCTTATATTTCAAAGCATTATTGTTCTGAAGAATGGCACTTACTTGTTCGGCTAAAAAGGCTTTCTTTTTCACATTTAGTTTTCTCTTCACAGTGCATAGATCTTTCAAAAATTTAGCATAGGAAGGAACCTGTTTAATAGCATCCAACAAAGGTATATTGATCCTTACCTGTTTCAAAGTTTCAAGGATTTCAGAATTGTGATTGACTTTCCTTTGTTTGGTGATGGCATGAGGAAATGGAAGTGCTGGCGGAGAATCAATCTTTTCTTTACAATGTTCAGATTCAACTCCTTCCTTACCCTTAGAGATAGACTCATCATCTTTCTCACGAGGTTCAAGAGTGGGTTTTTCAATAACCTTACCACTGCGAAGAGTGATGACTGATTTGACTTGATCCATGTGTTGGCTTCCAAAACTACTTGCATTTGCATTGTATTGCCCCTTTGGATTTTGCTATGGTTGAGATGGAAACTTACCTTTTTCTTGGAAACTGAGAGCAGATGTTAACTTTGCAAGAGTATCTTTAAAAATCTGTCATGCCTTGAGCAAGCTGAGTGTTGATTGTCTCTTGCTTTGCAATGAATGCATGCAATGTTTCCTCAAGATTTCTTTTAGGAGGTGGAGCATAAGGAGGTACATATCCATGAGAATTTTGAAAATTATGGTGTGCTTGAAATGGTGGCTGTGAAGTTTGTGCATTGTTGTTATCACTTTTCCAACTGAAATTCGGGTGATTTCTTCAACCAGGGTTGTATGTTTGCGAGTATGGGTTATGATTGGGCCTTTGGAAACTATTTAAAGCATGGCCTTGTTCATGGAGGCATTCCTTGAAAGAAGGCAAAGTTGGACAGTCATTGGTTGCATGTTCATTTGTTTCACAGATTTGACACACAATGTCTTGAACAGATTTTAATTGACCACTCTTTTTCAATTCTAGTGCCTCGATTTTTCTAGCTAAAGATGCAAACTTGGCTTGGAGGTCATGATCTTCCCTAAGGTTATACATACCTCCACTAGATGTATGAGGTTGGGTTTAAATTGGTGCCTCATAAGTGCCTGTAGTGTCCTAATTTTGCGTATTTTCAGCTAACAAGTCTAAGTACTCCATTGCTTCATTAGGGTCTTTATCTTCAAAAGTTCCATTGCACATCAATTCAACCATTTGCCTATCTTTAGGTGTTAATCCTTTATAAAATTGTGAAACCAATCTCAATGTTTCAAAATCATGATGAAGGCAAGTATTAAGCAAGTCTCGATACCTATCCCAACATTGGTAAAATGTTTCACCTGGTTTTTGAGTGAAAGTGGTGATTTGTCTTTTGAAAGAGTTGGTTCTGTGAAATGAAAAAAACTTCTTTAAAAATTATTGTTGCATTTCATCCCAAGCACGAATGGATCCTGACCTAAGATTTTGTAGCCATGTTTTAGCTTTATCTTTTAGTGAAAAAGGAAAAAGCTTTAATCTAATGGTATTCATGCTACAATTTAAGTCATTATATATGTTACAAACTTCTTCAAATTCTCTCAAATGCAAGTAGGGATTTTCTAAATCTAAGCCATGAAAAGAAGGTAAAAGTTGAATAATGCCTGACTTAAAATTAAAATGGGATGCATCAGGAGGGAAAACTATGCATGAGGGTGCACTTGTTCTTGTGGGATTCATGTGGTCTCTAAGTGTCCTAACACGGTTATTCTCATTATTCTCATTATGAAGTGAGTGGTTATCTTCTTCGGCCATATTTTCTGAAAATGATAAGGATACCCTACAAAGTCTACCACTTAATGTACGTGACCAAACACTCATGCACGTGTATAAAGAAAATAAAAGGAAGAAGAAAACAAAAGAAAAGGAAACAAAACAAAAGAAACAAAGTTAGATACAAGAAAAGTGAAAAGAGAAAACAAAATAAATACTATAATTTGTACAAGAATTTACCTCCCTGGCAACGATGCCAAAAACTTGACACGACCAAAAGATTGATGTCTTCTCCCAAGTGCAGGAGTGTCGAAGTAATAAATAACCCGGCAAGACTGGGGTCGAACCACAGAGAGGTTAATTGTATAAATTATAAATAACAAGACGACAACAACAACAACAACAACAACAACAATAGTAATAGTAATAGTAATAGCAGTAGTAGTAGTAGTAGTAGTAATAATAATAATAATACTCAGTACGTGGCGTTGTTATACCTGAGAATGATCTAAAAGATCGGGTCACAGGTTTCCAGCCTATATACTGATTTTATGATAATAATAGTAATAATAATAATAATAATAATAATAATAATAAAAAGAGGAGGAGGAGGAAGAAATTAATGAGAACTTTGAGATGGAAGATTAATGTAAGGATTAAACAATGATAACAACAAATGTCAAGGTTAGAGGATCCACTAATGGTATTTCAAACAAGTATAGTATAAACTCTTATTACTCAATTTGGAAACCACACACGAAGGAGGTTCCAATCGGATGATTTGTCATTAATAGCTCATTATAAATTATTAACATGATCATATTAATTATCTTATTTACATAACACCAAACTTTTAAATATTGTTAGGAATTCATGATGTTAACAACAAATCAAGTTCCTTTCATAGCACAGGTGTAGGAAATACCATACGGTTGGGCTATGAGAGTGCCAAGCATTTGTTGTACCAAGTGTTATACAACACAAATCTAGATTAACGATTTAACAAGCAAGGTATTAGAATTAGTAAGATAAAAAGATAAGACATGTTAATATTAAACATTAAGGTCCATGTTGAGTTTACACTATACTTATTCTTACACCATTAGTGTAACCTTTTCACCTTGACATAATAAACTTAGCTAAACATAATGAAGAAGAGAAACATAAATAAACAAAACAAGAACATAAATAAGATACAAGTTAACTAAGAAAATGATAGGAAATGAAAAGCATAAACAAGATATTAATGAAAGTAAAACTTAAGAATTACAAAAAAATAAAAAGAGAGAGGAAGGGCATGAACTTGATCAGAACAACCAAGCCCCTAAATACATGGCAAATGCCTCCTTTTATAGGCCAAAATTTGGAATTATTGATTTGATGACTAATTGTTGAGTGGGTGGCCAACTTTTAACTTTGTGAAAATCCTTATCTTCTTGTCGAACAGTGTTCTAGTTTGGACTACACCAATATCTCTTTTCTAAGTTTGGCCCTCTCTTTGTCCTTTCAATTTCCATACTTGAACTCATCAATCAATCCTTTGATTTATGTGATATGCCTGCATTTAAGATGAACATTTACCATATATTAAGTCATTTTATAGTATTAGACTTGTTATTATAAAACATGCTTTAGTAAAGGAGTTATTGATACTTTAAGTGCAAAATGATGATATAAAACCTTGATAAATATACACTTTTAAGTACTAATCAGTTTCCCATCAGCTTGTGGATGACAAATAGTACTAAATTGAATGAGTTCCAAGTCTTCTCCAAAGTGTGTTGAAAATGACTCATGAACTTGGATTCTTGATATGAAGAATTTTTTTTTTTTTGAAATCCCATAAAGTCCAACAACCTTCTTGAAGTACAATTCATCAATATTAGTAGCATTAAGTGTTTTGCTACATGAAACAAAGTGCACTATTTTGAAAAAAACGATTAACCACCACCATAACTGAAAATTTATTCCTTGAGCTTCTAGGCAAGTTGAGCACAAAATCCATGTTGGGATCGTTTCAAGGAGCTTTAGCAATCGAAAGTGGAGTGTATTTATCAAAATTATAACCACATGATTTAGTAATATGGCATGTCCTACAACATCGTGTGAACCTTGTAACATCTCTCCCCATCTTTGACCATAAGAAATTATCCTAGATAACAAGTGTTTGTTTCTCCCAAAGTGTCCACCAAGTCTATCGCTATGAGCTTCAAGGATAATGAATTCCCTTAAAGAACCTTGAGAAATATACATATGTTTTCCTTTGAAAAGATACCCTTCCAAAGTCATTCAGCCTATCCAAAGTCATTGACGAGTGTTGGGTTCATGCAAATTTAAACCCTTAAAATTAATGATTTGTAGTACAAATAGTGTGGGTATCATCCCAAAGAGATACTAGTATTAGAACTTAATTATTTAGTGAAAACAAGCTACTTAAGTTTAGATTAAAGCAAACCAAATTAAAATGCATGAACTATGCAAATATAATGAAATCAACTAATATGCAATCTAAATGATAAGTAATTAAATTGAGAATTTTGTTTATGATAACTAAAACAACTTACAAAGCTTTGAAAATGAAAGAAATCAATTTTGAAAATTAAGAGGTAGTTCAACAAAATATAAAATATAGAGAGAAAATGTTTTAATTTTAATGATAATTAAACATCAATAATTGAATTAGATATGTTTTTTAATATGGTTTGTGATAATAAATAAATCAACCATGAAAAACATGTTTTTTTTTACCTATCCTTACTTTTTAGTTTATCTAGCATTCGTGCACCAATTAACCTTAATCATATAATAACCTTTATTAAGCATGTAAGCTTTAATTATGTGACAACATTGAGAACATGATAATTAAAATACATAAGGAGTTAATTTAATCAAGACTTGTGTCTACCAAGTAATAAATAATCAAACATGGATTTAAGAATTAGATACTTCTGATACTTAAGTTAATTAGTCATGAATTTGTCATAAACTAATCACTAATAATAGATTTAAAACAAAAACAATATGTTGAACATCATATAGAATTTTAGTTATCAATCTTTATATTTAATCATAAAAAAACACAAGATATCCATGATGCAAACCCCTATGATAGAAATCCCAAAACCCACAACAAAGTAGATAAACAAACTAAGAAAACTAAAATTCAAGCTTGGACAAAGACCTTAACCTAGAGATAACCATGTACATAAGAATCAAAGTTATTGGAAATTGAACATGAACCCATTGATTATAGAGAATCAAGAACTCAAAATATACAAAGACACTACAAGTTAGTTATACATTGATAAATCAAATTTGTTTTTTTTTGTCACAATAAAGAGAAAAATATTGCATCGCGCAAAACACAAGTTTATTTTAAAAATCATGGTTGTTGTACTTTGTAGCAAAGAAAACATTATATAGTCCTCATAAATAATCCTAATAGACCCTTGTTGGGTTATAAATCAATAGGTCCAAGCTAGTAATCAACTAACACAAGCCTAATACCTAAAACATTGATTTTGGGCTAAAACAAACCCAAACTAAAACATAAGCCCTTAACTAAATGTAAATATCCAAATAATGAAATAAAAAAAATCTTAATATAATTCAAATTAATACAGAGAAATAATAGAGTCAAAAAATAAACTGCCATTACATACTTCATCCCTCCTTGCTTTATGTAACTAAGATAAATAAGGAATCCTTGTAATTTTTTTTTTGAAACATTAAAGAATCCTTTCCACACTTGGAAACTATGTTACTACCCATTAAAGATCCTTATAGAACTGGAAAACTTCAAAAAATAATCCATGCATTATTAGGAAAATAATCATTTCCAAATAGGAAGTCCATAAGTCAAAAGACAACAAATAACAAAATTCGTATTGCATTGGCTGACCTGTATCGCAAGACCTGCACAAACCGTGATTGACTTGAAATTTCAACTTATTATAGAAAAATATATTTGAAAAATATTGGTAAAATGTTAGGTTGATCTAACTATCAGATTGGAAGTTATGTTTTATAGCATAAATCTAAATAATAGGCACAATTACATTATAATCTAAATTTCCTTGTTCAACATTTTCTTGGATAGTATCAATTCATATATCACAGTTAGATATAGAATAATTTTAAACAAAATTCCTTATGATAATTTAAGATCCGAGAGTGTTAACCTCTTAAAAATAAAAACTAAGCTTGCATGAATTTCATGCTTAACATAACTTTGAACAAGGAAAAAGAAAAATAAAATTTTATAACCATAAAATTCCTCTCACTCTCCTCTTTTATGTTCTGAATATCCTCTCTTATTTCTTTTAGGTTTAGGGTATGTTATGTATGTGTGAGGAGGTGGGTAAGTTTTCTAGTTAACAACTAATTCCTAATTAGACTACTTTTAGGTTTCCTTACACTAATTTGATTCTAATGGCTTGTGCCTTGCTTTAAACTTCTAGAGAGGATTTCTAGCCATGTGGGACCCTTTCCACATTAATAATGAGCTACCATTTCATTATCCAACATGAAAAAATAGGTTGGACTCGCACTAGTTTGCTAGCATATTTTAAATCTAATTTCAAATACATCACTCTCTCTTTTTTAGGATGAGTTAATGGGTCTACTGTATATGGATAGAAATCTTGAGATGTCTAGTTTTTAGCTCGACTTGAATCATAGCTAAATTCTATTTATAGCTTCAAATATGGTCCAAAGAGTATATAGTTGTAGTTTGACAAATTTGCTCTAACCAATCCTAATCCTACTAGAATTCCTTGTTCAAGTTGGATTTCTAATGCAGTTATGATATGCAGTTTTTAGCTTTAATGACTCATCCCAATGTACACTTTCTAGCCATTTTCTTTAGATTGTGCTAAAAAGACTCATCTCATTTATCTTATTTTGTATCTCCATATGATTGTTAAGCATTAAACAAGTTAAATAATCTATTGTAAGACATAACACATGTATAAGAGACTAAGAATAAGGTACTAAAAAGACAGACTAATATGAGTGTATCAGTAACTATCATGCTTGTAGAGATCTTTCAACACTTTAAAACCTATCACTTTCACTTGCATATTAGTTAATAAAAAATATCTTTGACTCAAAGCATCAACAACAATATTATGAACCCTAGATTTGTGCTTCATAGAAATACTAAAAGTTTAAATCCTCATGATCAGGAAATAACACAAATAGCTTTGGACATAAGTACTGGCACCAATGATCCAAAATATAAACAATGAAATAAAACTCTTTATCATATAGTAAATATTTTCTCCATGAAACACAGAGCTTTTTACTATAAAAGCAATATGTTTGCCTTTTTAGCTAAAAACAACATCAATGTCAACACTAGATGCATCCCATTTATCTTTAAAAACTTTTTGGAAAATAGATAGAAAAAGAATAGGCACATTGGTCACCTTTTATTTTATAAGTTCAAAACTCTTCTTTGTCTTATTAGTCAACTTGAAACTTCTCCATTTTAAGCATTTAGTGATTGGTGCAATACTAGCACTAAAATGTTTAAACAATGATAAAAAGATGCTAGGCCATGAAAACTTTGAATGTCATGAAGAGTTTGAGGATGTGGCCAGCTCAAAATTGCTTCCATCTTAATAGGATCCATCTTCCTTCCTTTGCTGGAAACAACAAAACCCAAAAAACAAAGTTGCTAATGAATAAATCACACTTCTTCAAGTTAGCGTAACACTTTTGACTCCTCAAAACTTGAAATACTTCTTGCAAGTGAATAAGGTGCTCCTCTTTATCCTTTTGTATACAAGAATATCATTAAGATAAATAAAAAAAAATATGCTAATAAAATATTTAAACACACCATTCATAATGCGCGTGAATTACTAGGTACATTAAAAAGGCCAAATGACATATCCATTGATATAACCATATTATTCGATAGTTTCACCCGCATTTAACTAGTGTTTTGTGTATGCTATTTATATAAAATACCTTGATATTCTTTGTTTTATGTTTTGAAGGCACTTTTGGATGAAAGATACAAAAAGGAGTAAATTGAAGGTAATTGACAGATTTGATGTTCAGTCGATGTTTTGTGCAGAGTGTTAGTTCTAGAGGTCGAAACGAAGTGATTCCAAAGGCATTAAAAAGCTAACATCCATACCTTTCTGGAAATGTAATGCAAGAAAAATAAAATGAGAAAGATCATGGAAATCATATCCTTCAAAGTCAAATCTCGCAGTCTGCCAATGTTGACCTTTGCCCATTCAGCAGCCAGCAGCCAGCAACCAGCCGCTTTCACACTACCACCATCTATTGATGTTCACACTTGAACTTTGATTTTCTTATAATTTGTGTATAAATAGAGGGTGAGTAGAAGGAGGTAGCAGCAGCAAGAAGTGAAGAAACACAAACTCTCCCGTCTACAAATCAGAAATCATGTATTCTTCCATCTTTAGGAGTAGTTGTTCAATAGATATGCAAGGCTAAGCTCTTTTCTCGGTTGCAAGGATACAACAAACCTTCGGATTTCAAGAACCGTGAGATTTATTCTTCCTTTTATTTTCAGTTTATGTTATGAATGAGTATGATTTTTTTCCTATGCATATGTCCTACGATTGTTTATCTTAATTACTAGAGCGGACTCTAAGTTATTATTGTGAACAATCTATTGCTAAGTTTGATAGCAAAATCGGAGTTGTGGTATATAAACTTGTGAAGCAACTAAGCTTGATAATTATAGCGGAACTACGTTATTAAACTTAGGGAGAACATTCGATCAAAGCAACACAAATTGACAACTTGGTTGTTAAGATTAATGAATTTATATGGATCTCAAGGCTGCCATTGGATTAAATCATTAGTGCGGACACTGTGATTGTTTGTTGGTTAGGGTTAGTTATACGGCGGATCCGTTAATTAATCAATATTAAGAAAAGATAAAATTCATAATATAAACTGGAGTTTCGTTTCAAGGATCGGTTCTAATTTCCGTTGGTGGGTGTGTGCTTGCAACTAAGGTTTGTTTTCTTGATATATTTCAGTTTCAATTGATTTTGTTTGCTAGTTTAATTTATGCCATAGTTTAAATCATTGCAAATCAAACCCCCCCCATTGCATAACATATAGCATAAAAATCTGAACTAAATCTTCCTCATGGGATCGACTCCTTGCTTGCTCAATACTATCTTGTGTGTTTTAAGCTACGTAATTAATTTGTGAGACCGCGACATCGCAACAAATTTTGGCGTCGTTGCCGGGGAAGTAATTTTAGTTGATTCTTGTGCTTGTACTGTTATTTTTAGTTGCTGTGATTGTTATTTACATTTCTGAAAAAAAAAAAGAGAAACAAAATTTTTTCTTGCGGTGTTACTGTTCACTTGCCGCAGCGGTGCTATTGAAGACAGAATTGTTTGTGGAATTAGGTCTCTTGCTTTGTTTTCTGAAGTGAAACGACGTTTTGAACAAGACTAGTGGTCACTAGCCCCACCCTATCGAGGCCAAATTCCACTGTTTTCTAAGGTTTTTAGGCAGTTTTAGTTTTCTAGCATAGGATTTGCATTTTTTTTATCTCTTGTGTGGTTGTTTTCTTTTGAGTTTTCTTAGCGATTAATGCCAGTAACCCGTTCTACTAATCAGAGTCTAGTGCAGGTTGATCTTGAAATAGAAAGCACTTTACGCAGGTTTAGAAAGGAAGCTCACCTCAATACCATGGCGGTTGCACGACAACAAACACTCAAGGAGCTTGCTGCTCCTAACATGGAAAATCAACCATTGTGCATAAATATTGACAATAATGTAAACTTTGAGCTCAAATCTAGTTTTATACATTTGTTACCAACATTTAATGGTCTTGCAGGAGAAGATCCTCATACTCATCTCAAGGAGTTCCATATGGTTTGTATTGGCATGAAACCGAATGGAGTTGATGAAAAATAAGTTAAGTTGAAAGCTTTCCCTTTCTCTTTAAAAGGGGCAGCAAAGGCATGACTTTTCTCCATTCTCCCAGGTTCAATTAGAACTTGGAATGGCATAAAGAAGATTTTCCTTGAGAAGTATTTCTCAGCATCTCGAGTTGCCAACATAAGGAAAGAAACATGTGGGATTCGGCAATCTCATGGAGAGACACTTTTAGAGTATTGGGAAAGATTTGAGAAACTGTGTATTCAATGCCCTCATCATCAAATACCCGATCAGCTGCTCATTCAATATTTCTATGAAGGATTGATGCCTCATGACTGTAGTATCATTGATGTTGCAAGTGGAGGCGCATTGGTGGATAAGACACCCGAGGCTGCATGCCAATTGATCTCAAACATGGCAGCCAACTCGAAACAATTTGACACTCGTGGAGACTTCTCCAACAAACGAGTAAATGAGGTAAGTATTTCTAACCTTGAAAATAAAGTTAATGATCTTACTTCTCTTGTGCGTTCTTTGGCTTGTGGAAATGTGCAGCAAGTGAAAGTTTGTAGCATATGCTCCTCACAAGGACATGCTTCGGATATGTGCCCAACAATGCAAGAAGATTACATTGAACAAGCTCATGCAATTGATGGAGCATTCAAAGGACAACCCCAGCGTAAATATTATCCCTTTTCCAACATGTATAATCTTGGATGGAGAGATCATCCTAACCTACGGTATGGGAACCAACCTCAACAAGGCAATCAAGGCTAACAATTCCATCCCAATGGATTTCAACCCTAACAGAATTATCAAGCAAGACAATCATCATCCAATGATGATCTTCGTGAGATGATGAAAACTTTGGCTTCTAACATTGTGACCTTGCAACAAAATGTCATGTCTTTTCAACAGGAAACAAGGTCAAGTATTCACAACTTGGAAAAGCAAATGGGGCAAATAGCTTCAAGTGTGGGGAAATTGGAAGCACAAATGAATGGAAAGTTGCCCTCCCAAGCATTAAAACCAATAGAGAATGTTAGCGCGATCATGCTGCGAAGTGGGAAAGAACTTGAAGAGAAAAGGTCGAAACAAATTGAGATGGATGAAGAAGAAGAGATAGAAACTGAATTGAGTACAAAGAAGGAACATCCTCCTCCTCCACAAACTGAAACAAAGACCAACACTCCAAAGGTAACTCCTCACTCAATGAATTCCAGTTTTAAAACAATTCCACCCTTTCATGTGAGTTCTTCTAGATCAAAGAAAGAGGATAAAGAAAAAGAGATTTTAGAGGTTTTCAAGAAAGTAGAACTCAACATTCCTTTGCTTGATGCTATTAAGCAAACTCCCAAGTATGCAAAATTTTTAAAGGAGTTGTGTACTACTAAGAGAGCTTTCAAACTGAAAGGTCATGAAACGGTAAGTATGAGTGAAGTTGTATCTGCTGTTGTTCAAAAGAATATGCCTTTGAAGCAAAAGGACCCAGGTGCGTTTACTATCCCATGTGTTATTGGTAATGCTAGTTTTAAAAGGGCCTTGTTCGATTTAGGTGCATCCATTAGTGTTATGCCTAAACATGTTTATGATTCTCTTAGTCTTGAGCCTTTGAATAAAACTAGCATTGTAATACAACTTGCGGATCGTAGTTTTGTTTACCCACTTGGTGTAATAGAAGATGTCCTAGTCAAGATTGATAGTTTGGTTATTCCATGTGACTTTTATATTCTTGATATGGAACATGATTCTTGTGATTCATCAACCAGCACTCCTATATTGTTTGGGAGACCATTCTTGAAAACTGCCAACACAAAGATTGATTGTGGTAAGGATACCTTGTCTATGGAGGTAGGAGATGAAAAAATAGAATTTAATTTCCATGATGTAATGACATATCCTTATAGCAATGTTTTTTCTATCACATGTTATGACCAAGTTGATAGGTGTGTGCAGCAAGTTTGTGATTTTGATTGCAAAGATGGATTAAGGGTAGCTTTGAGTATGGCTATGATATTACCGAGATAGAAGAGATG
This sequence comes from Populus alba x Populus glandulosa, assembly GCA_033617975.1. Classification (NCBI taxonomy): domain Eukaryota; kingdom Viridiplantae; phylum Streptophyta; class Magnoliopsida; order Malpighiales; family Salicaceae; genus Populus; species Populus alba x Populus glandulosa. Next base: position 7,750,902 of record CM066155.1, on the reverse strand, counting down.
GAGAGGCACGTGTGTGTTCCCAAAAACATACATGAATCAGAATTGGATTTGCAAGCTTTGCAAATTGTTCCCAATGATGCAATAGTCATTTACCCCATCACAAACAGTGAATGGGTGGCGACTATCCTTTTGGTGCCCAAAAAGATTGGAATTACAGTGAAAGAGATTCGAAATGATGCTTACGAGAATGCAATGATTTACAAAGAAAAGACTAAGAATCTTCATGACCGAATGCTTACAAGAAAGGAGTTTCATGTTGGAGGCAAAGTCCTCCTTTATCATTCGCGTTTGAAACTTTTTCCTAGAAAATTGTGCTCTCATTGGATTGGACCATTTGTTGTTTCTAATGTTTTTCCTTATGGTGCAGTTGAAATTACAAGTTTAGAAACCAACAATGTACTCAAGGTCAATGGGCATGGTTTGAAACCTTTTTATGAAGGTTGAATGGCAGAACTCACCGCTCCTGTAGAGTTAGCTGAACCAATCTATAAAGAATGAGCATGCAACATGTCAAGCCAATGACATAAAACAAAAGCGCTTACTGGGAGGCAACCCAGCACAAAAAGAAAAAAAAAATCAGATTTGCTTTCTTTTTCCTTATTTTTTTTTTCGCATTTAATTTATTTTCTGTCATTCTCTTATGTTCCTTTGCTTTTATTTCAACATTGAGGACAATGTTCTATTTTAAGTGTGGGGGTATTGAGAAAATTTTGGTTTTCTTATTTTTAGTTTTCTTTGTTGTTTTTTCTTTTTTTAAAAAAATAATTTTGTTTGATCTTTTTAACTCCCATTGGTTTTTGAGAATATGAGTATTATGTATGAGAATTAATTGAGATAGATGAAGATATAAATCAAATGAAGGAGTATGCATGAAAATTTTTAAGGTTTAAATTGGTTTAGGGATTGATTTTGAGAATATGCCATGTTGACTTTATAGTGTTATACCAATGCAAGCTTTTGAGCCTTCAACATTATATTCTTTGAGTGTGCATTTTTTTCCAATGATATGTATCTTTAGAACTTGCTTCATATCTTATTGAGATTATATTCCATTACAAATATACATGAAGATGATAAAGGCATTAGGAATTTTAACCCCTCGAGCCAAAAAAGCCAACCTAAAGCATATTATCCTTAGTGAGCCCGTTTTGAGCTTGTTTATCTTTTCTTTGCTTTATCCATGTATAAGCCTTAACTTTATATATGTTTTTCTTTTCCCCTGGCCAAGGATTAGTAGAGCATATACTTGTAATATCTCATGGAATTATGGTTAGAAATTATATGAAAAGAAAGAAGTGATGCTTGATGAAAAGATAGGCAAAGTTGCCGAAGGAAAAAAAAAAGAATAAATAAAAAAAAAAGTATTCCCTTATGTTCTTAAGGTTTTATGTTGAAAGAGCTTGAAATCAAAAGGAGTTAAGCATTGGTGATTAAAGATGAAAAATTTATGTGCTTTGTTGGAATATCTTGTTTGAAGTATCATTTTTCAGAATGCTCTACTTTCTTTGGTTTGAACCTTTCCTTTTACTTTCTTTTACCTCACCTTAACCTCAGCCCCATTACATCCGGAAAATAAGACCTTTTGATTCATGCAGTACTTGTAATAAGTTGATAATGGAGATGAGATTGAAAAGCAAGCTTATGGTAGAACATACTGTTTGATTGAATTTGAGAGATTTAAACACATAAACCCTAAGCACATGAGTGTTGGAGTGTATATCAATGAGAGGACCTATCACTTTGGCATGACATAGATTTCATTTAAATCCCGACAATTGATTGAGTTTTGAAGTTTGCATGTAAATAAATTCATGAAAATTATACTATTTATCCTTCATGATTGTATTCTTGTTTATAATGCTTGTACTCTTAGACATTGATGGGAGATTAAGAGATTGATCATAGTTATTTTCAATTTAATTTTATTTATCCTTTCTCGAGGACGAGCAAGAGCTAAGTGTGGGGGTATTTGATATAACCATATTATTCGATAGTTTCACCCGCATTTAACTAGTGTTTTGCATATGTTATTTATATAAAATGCCTTGATATTCTTTGTTTTATGTTTTGAAGGCACTTTTGGATGAATGATACAAAAAGGAGTAAATTGGAGGTAATTGATAGATTTGACGTTCAGTCAATGTTTTGTGTAGAGCGTGAGTTCTAGAGGTCGAAACGAAGTGATTCTGAAGGCATTAAAAAGCTAACATCCATACCTTTCTGGAAATGTAATGCAAGAAAAATAAAACGAGAAAGATCATGGAAATCATATCCTTCAAATTCAAATCTCGCAGTCTGCCAATGTTGACCTTTTCCCATTCAAAATTCAATATCTGGCGTTTCCGAAGTCCAATTGATGCAAAATCAATTTTGGTGGATTCCTTACTCAAATATCTATAAACGCTTCAAATTTCAGCCAAAACCGATGTCATATGAGAGAGATATGAGTTTTCAAAGATGATAGCTGAATTCTGCCAGCAAGCAGGTTGCGTGAAGAAACGAATCCAAATTTCATCAAGAAGCATCCAAACCAACATACAAGTGTTTCCAGCAATTTAGCTCCTCTAGTAAATATTCTAGAAGGTCAAGGAAGCTAGCCGCCAACCTCAAGCCAGCCGCCAGCAGCCAGCAATCAGCCGCCAGCCGCCTTCATACTACCACCATCTATTGATGTTCACACTTGAACTTTGATTTTTTTACTTACAATTTGTGTATAAATAGAGGGTGAGTAGAAGGAGGTAGCAGCAGCAAGAAGTGAAGAAACACAAACTCTCCCCTCTACAAATCAGAAATCATGTATTCTTCCATCTTTAGGAGTAGTTGTTCAATAGATATGCAAGGCTAAGCTCTTTTCTTGGTTGCAAGGATACAACAAACCTTCGGATTTCAAGAACCGTGAGATTTATTCTTCCTTTTATTTTCAGTTTATGTTATGAATGAGTATGATTGTTTTCCTATGCATATTTCCTACGATTGTTTATCTTAATTACTAGAGCGGACTCTAAGTTATTATTGTGAACAATCTATTGCTAAGTTTGATAGCAAAATCGGAGTTGTGGTATATAAACTTGTGAAGCAACTAAGCTTGATAATTGTAGCGGAACTACGTTATTAAACTTAGGGAGAACATTCGATCAAAGCAACACAAATTGACAACTTGGCTGTTAAGATTAATGAATTTATATGGATCTTAAGGCTGCCATTGGATTAAATCATTAGTGCGGACACTGTGATTGTTTGTTGGTTAGGGTTAGTTATACGGCGGATCCGTTAATTAACCAATATTAAGAAAAGATAAAATTCATAATATAAACTGGAGTTTCGTTTCAAGGATCGTAACTAATTTTCGTTGGTGGGTGTGTGCTTGCAACCAAGGTTTGTTTTCTTGATATATTTCAGTTTCAATTGATTTTGTTTGCTAGTTTAATTTTTGCTATAGTTTAAATCATTGCAAATCAAACCCCCCATTGCATAACGTATAACATAAAAATCTGATTGTGTGTTTTAAGCTACGGTAATTAATTTGTGCGACCGCGACATCGCAACATCCATCCATTCAAAAAAAGCCATCTCTCATTTTGAAGGTTGTTTACCATTCATTTCCAACTCTCATTCTAATTTGAAGGTAGCTAATTCTAAGATCAATGTTTGAAAATATGGTAGGACCATGAAGCTTATTTAACAAGTTAGAGTTAGTTGACTTTAGGGTATTAAGTGTTAAAACACCCCTTCGTGCTTAATTGCTTAGGTTAAGGAGGCTACGAAACCAAACTTATCTATTTTTTTATTATCATTATTTTTTTTTTTGCAAATTATATACTATCTATTTCCCTTAGTTGTTACCTTTAACAAAAAAACATAAATAATATAATAATCCAATGTGCAACCCACAATCATATGTTAAAGTGTGTGTGTGAAAATGGAGATTTAGGAATACTTGTTAAATGAGCATATGAACAGAATCAAGTGATAACAATACGAGAGTTTGTAAACCTGAATATTTCAAGAAGTATTCTGATAAACCTTGTTAAGAATGTTTACTAAGATGCGTCTTAAGAGTCACTTTAAAAAAAAGAACTCCTTTACTCTGCTATCCTAGTAACAACAGTTTGCAAATAATTTATGAAATAGAAAACACAATTAGTTTTGTTTTTTTAAATATCAACTACTACCCTTTCCTCCCAACCAAAATGAGACATTGTCCTCAATGTCCTAAGGTAGAAAGATAGAGTATAGAAGACATCACCTATGAACACTGACAAACCTCAAACACACTTAAACAAATATAAGAAACAACAAAACACAATAATAAAACCAAAAGATACAAAGTTTTTACAAACGAAGGCTTAAATCCAATCTAAGCTTTTTACGGCTTTTCTTAGTTGACCAATTATTCGACTCATTGAGGGATCAATTATAGGGATGAAAGATTGTAGTTGGTCAATCAATTGTTTAGCAGTAGCAGTAGAGATTATGATTTGTCATGCCGAAGATGTTGGAAATTCCTGTTCCACAACATGATCAAGAAATGACAACAACTTATCATAAAAACCATTAACATTTAATAGACTTATGGGTTTATGGTGAATGTGCAGTTGGGCCCATGAGAAAATATGAAAGATCTCTTCCAATGTACCCAGACCTCCTGGTAAAGCAATGAAGACGTCAGCATGGTTAAACATTGCATTCATTCGATCAAACATTGTGGGGAACTGTAGTTCCTCTCCAATTGTTTTTCCAATGATGTCCCCTATTGCTAAAGCTTTAGGGACGACCCCCAAAACTTGACTACCTCCTAAAAATACAGTTATTGACACACCCCCATTAACCTAAGGTTGCCTCCCTCATACACTAAATGAATCTTGCTATCAGCTAGTACCTGACCAAGATGATTTGCTGATCTAAAAACTCCTTTTCTTTCACAGGACTGGATCCACCGAAAACATAAATATTTCTTATGTGATGACTTGAGGAACTAGCCATTCCTACACACTTCTATATTTGATGAATGTATGGGTTGAGTAGAAATAAAGGGAAGAAAGAGAAGAATTTATAGATAAGAAATTGAAAATGCAATCATACCACCTATATGTAGGTCAGTTGTAGTCTCACTCACTCTCTCTCTCTCTTTATTTATTTATTTTGAAAAAGCATGTGTATGTACAGGTAGTTGTGATTGTGGCTCACATCTTTTCTTGGTTTTACGTCCACGAACGACTTAAACGCCCTCTATGGGTCGGGGATAGGCTTCCCATCCAGTTCTTAAAAACTGGCAAATAAGGTCTTTTTTAGTCAGATTCCCAAGACTAAGTCGAGCATGTTTTTTATGGAATTGTGGCCATAAATCATGAATTTCACAATGTACATCATCACTAGGGTGCGTCTCAAGAGTCAATAGAAGATTATCTAAAGACCCCTTACTCAGGCCATCCTTAATGAATTGTATTTTATCTTCACGGTTTACAGATACCATTTCTAAAGAACGACATGTTGCATTACAAGTCCATCTAGCACATTTGTGACAGACTTTTAGTCATTTTGCATGACGTTTCTTTGCAAAAGTGCTTTTACCTGTTTCGGGCATGTATGAAATGAAAGAATTAGAGGACTCACCTGATAATCAGACCTTTGGTTCAATCAACTAGAGAATATCTTCAGGAATTCCATGGTTCATTAATAACCTCAATCTTGCACATCTAGCACGGTAAATTTTTGTAATCACATTCTGAGGCAAAACGAGAAAAAACTTTTTTAATTTTTCAAGAGTGGTGTCCATTTTCAAATGAGAATTGGAGGAGAGATTCAAAGAAAGGAGAAAGAGCAAAGAATTGCACAAATATATACACAGATATCAGTTATCATAGGAAACTGAAAGAACCGACTTAAGTCACGGAGTACCGTTATCCGCCATTTGACTAGGGTGAGAGAATATAGCAAAACAAAAATCACACAAAAAAATAAGTAACACAAAAACAATGTGAGGAAAAAAATAATTAATTTTTATATACAAGATCACCCAATTTAATAGAGTCATTTTCAACTGAAAAATTATCAAAGTAAACTTTCGAACGATGTCCATTTACCTTGAAAATATTGCTATTCTTTGGATTCTCGATATCACAAGCCCCCTATGGATACCACAATAAAAGGACCGCCCCATCTTGATCTTAGTTTTTCAGGAAATAAATGGAGTCGAGAATTATAAAGTAAGACTTTTTTACCAACATTGAATTTTTTTTCTTAGTATTTTCTTGTCATGAAACTCTTTGATTCTTGCTTTATGAATTCTTAAATTTTCATATGCATCATTTCTTATTTCCTCAAGCTCATTTATTTGTAATTTTCGTAGCTGACTAGCATCATCAAGGTTTGAATTGAAAGCTTTAATAGCCCAATAAGCTTTATGTTCAAGTTCTACATGCAAGTATAGTTTTCCATAGACTAGTCTATAAGGTGACATACCTAATGATGTTTTATAAGCAATTTGATAAGCTCAAAGTGCATCATTAGGTCTTAGACCAGTCTTTCTGATTAGGGTTCACTGTTTTCTCCAAGATCTGTTTGATCTCTCTATTAGCAAGTTCTACCTGTCCACTTGTCTGAGGGTGATAAAGGGTGGCAACTTTGTGTGTGATTCCATATTTCTTCATTAAAGACTCAAATGGCTTGTTGTAGAAATGTGTTCCACCATCACTTATCATGGCTCGAGGGATTCCAAATCGACTTAAAATGTTTTCTTTCAAAAACTTTATCACTGTTTTGTGATCATTGTTTTGACTTAGAATTGCATCTATCCATTTTGAAACATAATCTATTGCGACTAATATGCACAAGAAACCAAATGATGGAGGAAATGGACCCATGAAATCTATACCCCAACAGTCAAAGATCTCAATGACAAGAATATGATTTAAAGGCATCATGTGACATTTTGAAATAGATCCCAACTTTTGATAATTTTCACAAGTCTTGCAGAATTCATGTGAGTCCTTGAACATGGTGGTCCAGTAAAATCCACTTTGGAAGATTTTTGTAGTTGTCTTTCTTAATGAGAAATGACCCCCACATGCCTTAGAATGACAAAATTTAATGACATAACTTACCTCATTGTCAGGAATGCATCCTCGAAATATTTGATCAGGATAATATTTGAATAAATAAGGGTCATCCCAATAAAAGCTCTTCACTTCGTTCAAGAACTTTTTTTTGTCTTAGGTACTCAAATGAGGTGGCAATTGTCCTGAAATAAGAAAATTAACAATATTAGCAAACCAAGGCATTGTAGAGATAGAAAATAAAGATTCATCAAGAAAGTAATCATCGGTTGGTGTGATGTCAGATCTCGAATAGGTTGTCAATCTTGACAAATGATCTGCGACAACATTTTTGGTGTCTTTCTTGTCTTTGATTGTGATATCAAATTCTTGAAGTAACAAAATCCAACGTACCAATCTAGCCTTAGAATCTTTTTCTGAAAGAAGATATTTCAAAGCTGCAAGATCACTAAAAACGACAACAGGTGAGCCAACAAGATAAGATCTGAACTTGTCACATGCAAATACTACTGCAAGTAATTCCTTTTCAATGGTAGTGTAATTCATTTGAGCACTATTTAAAGTCTTACTTGCATAGTTAATCACATAAGGTTTCTTATCTTTTCTTTGTCCCAAGACAGCACCCACAACATAATCACTAGCATCACACATTATTTCAAAAGGTAGTGACCAATAAGAAGGTTGAATGACAGGAGTAGAAGTAAGCAAGCTTTTAAGTTTAACAAAGGTTTTTTCACATTGTTCAGTTCATTCAAAAACAATTTCCTTTGTTAGAAGGTTACACAATGGTTTAGATATTACACTAAAATCTTTGATGAACCTTCTATAAAAACCAGCATGTCCTAAGAATGATCTAACATCTTTAACAGATTTTGGTATTGGTAAATTGGCAATTAACTCGATTTTAGATTTCTCAACCTCGATTCCTTTCGATGAAACAAAGTGACCAAGTACAATGCCATTCGTTACCATAAAGTGACGTTTTTCCCAATTCAGTACAAGATTCTTCTCTTCACACCTATTCAAACAGTTTTAAAAAAAAAAATCAACCTTGTTTTAAACAATCATCAAATGAATCACCAAACACAAAAAAATCATCCATAAAAATCTCAAGGAAACGTTCAACAATATGACTGAATATGCTAAGCATGCATCTTTGAAATTTGGCTGGTGCATTACATAATCCAAAAGGCATTCTTCGATATGCAAAAGTACCAAATGGACATGTGAAAGTAGTCTTCTCTTGATCTTCCAATGCAATTTCAATTTGGTTGTAACCTAAATAGCTATCTAGAAAACAATAAAATTCATGACCTGCAACTCTTTCTAGGATTTGATCTATGAAAGGTAAAGGGAAATGATCTTTTCTAGTCATTGAATTAAGTTTCCTATAGTCAATGCACATGCGCCAACTAGTAATAGTCCGAGTTGGAATTAACTCATTTTTCTCATTTGTTATCACAGTGACTCCAGACTTTTTGGGTACAACTTGGGTAGGACTTACCCATTAGCTGTTAGAAATAGGATAAATGATTTCATTATCTAGAAGCTTAATGACTTCATTTTTTTCACTACTTCTTTCATATTAGGATTAAGTCTTCGTTGTATTTCTCTAGAGGGTTTAACATTTTCCTCCTAATAAATCCTGTGTGTGCAAATCAAAGGGCTAATTCCTTTTATGTCAGTTATGGTCCATCCTAATGCATTTTTATGCATTTTCAAAGTCTGTAATAACTTACCTTCTTGATGTGCATTAAGTTTGGAAGAGATTATTACCGGAAAGGTTTCATTTTCTCCCAAAAATGAGTATTTAAGATTGAATGGTAACGACTTCAAATCAGGTTTTGGTGGTTGAACACTTGAAGGTATGGACTCAATTGATCGTGGTGACAATTCTTCAGTTTGTGGTCTCCAATTCTTTAACTTTGATTCTTCCTAAAAATAGACCATTTGCAAATCGTCAGGTTCATCAATCTTTTTTTTTTTTTTATCAAATGTTAGAATATTATAGATCAAAAAAATAGACTAGCCAGATTAGCAAGCCTATAGAACCATAAATACAGATTTACAAACTAGCAAGAACACCCTCCCAACTAGCCCAAAAGAAAACCAACAACATAAAAGACCATCGGTTATTGCACAAACCCAAAAGTACAGGTGCCCGGGATAACCGAACCAACATCAGAATAGGCCATAGCCATATACAATGAAATCAAATATTAAGAGCACCTAAGCCTAAAACAGGAACCCACGTGAAGACCATCTGCATGAGCCATGCAGCCAACGATACATTGAAGCAGAAAAAACAACAGCCGATAGCACCACAGGAGAGAAGTGGAGGGCCCAACAGAAAATGAATCATGTAGAAAAGCATGCAACAAAAAGCCTACACCTTGCACCCCAAAAGCCATGCAACCAAGCAGCAAACAAAAGCTCCTGCCACACAACAAAGAGAGCTGAAACCAGCGATCCCAGGCGCTCACCCGACAACCAATTGGAAGTGGTTCATCAATCTTAGTTTCACTGGAAGTGGTTTGAAATTGATCATGAAATAATTTTTCAATAAAGTCCACTTTTTGTAAATCATTATCATCTCCAGGTTGCTTGCAAATGTTGAAAATATTCATCTCCAATGTCATGTTTCCAAATGATAGCTTCATCAGTCCATTCCTACAATTAATCAATGCATTAGATGTTGCAAAAAATGGACGTCCTAAAATAACAGAAATTGAATTACATGCTTCAACAGGTTGTGTATCCAAGACAACAAAATCTACAGGGTAAAACAATTTACCAACTTGTACTAACACATCCTCAACTATTTCTCTAGGCACTTTTATAGATCTATCAGCAAGTAAAGGAGTTACAAAAGTTGGTTTTAACTCACCTAGATTGAGACTTTGAAAAAACTGAATATGAAAGTAAATTCACACTAGCTCCAAGATCAAGTAAAGCTCTTTTAATTTTATGTTCTCCAATAAATCAAGAAATTGTAGGACAACGAGGGTCTTTATATTTCAAAGCATTATTGTTATGAAGAATAGCACTTATTTGTTCGGTTAAAAATGCTTTCTTTTTCACATTTAGTTTTCTCTTCAAGTGCATAGATCTTTCAAAATTTTAGCATATGAAGGTACTTGTTTAATGGCATCCAACAAAGGTATATTGATCCTTACCTGTTTGAAAGTTGACTGACTTGTGATTGACTTTTATTTGTTTGGTCATGATATGAGGAAATGAAAGTGCTGGCGGGGAATCATTTTTTTCTTTACAATGTTCAAATTCAACCCCTTCCTTACCCTCAGAGATTGACTCATCATCTTTCTCACAAGGTTCAAGAGTGGATTTTTCAATAACCTTACCACTGCGAAGAGTGATGACTGATTTGACTTGATCCATGTGTTGGCTTCCAGAACTACTTGCATTTGCATTGTATTGCCCCTTTGGATTTAGTTGTGGTTGAGATGAAAACTTACCTTTCTCTTGGAAACTGAGAGCATATGTGATTTTGCAAGAGTATCTTTAAAATCTGTTATGCCTTGAGCAAGGTGAGTGTTAATTGCCTCTTGCTTTTCAATGAATGCATGCAATGTTTCCTTAAGATTTCTTCTAAGAGGTGGAGCATAAGGAGGTGCATATCCATGAGAATTTTAAAAATTATGGTGTGCTTGAAACGGTGGCTGTGAAGTTTGTGTATTATTATTATCAACTTAAATTTGGGTAGTTTCTCCAACCAGGGTTGTATGTTTGCAAGTATGGGTTATGATTGGGCCTTTGGAAACTGTTTAAAGCATGAGCTTGTTCATGGAGGCATTCCTTGAAAGAAGGCAAAGTTGGACAGTCATTGGTTGCATGTTCATTTGTTTCACAGATTTGACACACAATGTCTTGAACAAATTTTAATTTACCACTCTTTTTCAATTCTAGTGCCTCGACTTTTCTAGCTAAAGATGCAAACTTGGCTTGGAGGTCATGATCTTCCCTAAGGTTATACATACATCCACTAGATGTATGAGGTTGGGTTTTACTTGGTGCCTTATAAGTGCCTGTAGTGTCCCAATTTTGCGTATTTTCAGCTAACAAGTCTAGGTACTCCATTGCTTCATTAGGATCTTTATCTTCAAAAGTTTCATTGCACATCAAGTCAACCATTTGCCTATCTTTAGGTGTTAACCCTTCATAAAATTATGAAATCAATCTCCATGTTTCAAAACCATGATGAGGGCAAGTATTAAGCTAGTCTCGATACCTATCCCAACATTGGTAAAATGTTTCACCTGGTTTTTGAGTGGAAGTGGTGATTTGTCTTTTGAAAGAGTTGGTTCTGTGAGATGGAAAAATTTTCTTTAAAAATTGTTGTTGCATTTCATCCCAAGCACGAATGAATCCTGACCTAAGATTTTGTAGCCATGTTTTAACTTTATCCTTTAATGAAAAAGGAAAAAGTTGTAATCTAATGGTATTCATGCTACAATTTAAGTCATTATAGGTGTTACAAACTTCTTCAAATTCTCTCAAATACAAGTATGGATTTTCTAGATCTAAGCCATGAAAAGAAAGTAAAAGTTGAATAATGTCTGGCATAAAATTAAAATGAGATGCATTAGGGGGGGAACTATGCATGAGGGAGCACTTGTTCTTGTGGGATTCATGTGGTCCTAAGTGTTCTAACACGATTATTCTCATTATGAAATGACTGGTTATCTTCTTCGACCATATTTTATAAAAATTATGAGGATACCCTACAGAGTCTACCACTTAATGTACGTGACCAAATACTCATGCACGTGTAGAAAGAGAATAAAATGAAGAAGAAAACAAAATAAAAAGAAACAAAACAAAATAAACAAAGTTAGATACAAGAAAAGTTAAAATAAAAAATAAAATAAACACTACAATTTGTATAAGAATTTACTTCCCAGACAATGACGCCAAAAACTTGACACGACTAAAAGATTGATGTCTTCTCCATGTGCAGGAGTGTCGAAGTAATAACTAACCCGACAAGACCGGGGTCGAACCACAAGGAGGTTAATTGTATAAATTATAGACAATAACGTAATACAACAACAACAACAACAACAACAATAAAGAAGAAGAAGTTGATGACAACTTTGAGATGGAAGATTAATGTAAGGATTAAACAATGATAAAAACAAATATCAAGGTTAGAGGATCCACTAATGGTATTTCAAACAAGTATAGTATAAACTCTTATTATTCAACTGGAAACCACACATAAAGGAGGTTCCAATCAGACGATTTGTCATTAATTGCTCATTATAAATTGTTAACATGATCATATTAATTATCTTATTTAAGTAACACTAAACTGTTAAATATTATCAGGAATTCATGATGTTAACTTATGTTAACAACAAATCAAGTTCCTTTCATAGCACAAGTGTAGGTAATACCATACGGTTGGGCTATGAGAGTGCCAAGCATTTGTTGTACCAAGTGTTATACAACACAAATCTAGATTAACGATTTAACAAGCAAGGTATTAAGGATTAGTAAGATAAAAAGATAAGACATGTTAATATTAAACATTAAGGTCCATGTTGAGTTTACACTATACTTATTCTTACACTATTAGTGTAACCTTTTCACCTTGACATAATAAACTTAGCTAAACATAATGAAGAAGATAAGCATAAATAAAAAAAAATAAGAATATAAATAAGATACAAGTTAACTAAGTAAATGAAAAGCATAAACAAGATATTAATGAAAGCAAAACTTAAGAATTACAAAAAATATAAAGAGAGAGAGCAAGAGCAAGTTCTTGATATGAACAACCAAGCCCCTAAATGCATGGCAATGCCTTTTTTTATAGATCAGAATTTGGAACTATTGATTTGATGACTAATTATTGAGTGGGTGGCCAACTCTTGACTTGGTGAAAATCTTTATCTTCTTGTTTGAATAAAACATCATTGCTAGCATCAAAACTGGAACCACCTATACTGATGAAAGTTATAGGAAATTGTCTTATCTTTCCAGGAAAAAAATTGAGCTCATTTGAACATCTAGAACTCGAGATATGGGTTGAACACTGAACAGTGTTTGGCTGCAGGATAGATTCAGACTTCTCTGTTGTTGCTATAATTTGGACTTGAAAACGGCCTTTTTAAATCTTAAACTCCACTAAACGTTGTAGGCCTATATCTTACCTTTCGATCCATATAAAGTAGACCTAAATCCGAGATCTACAGCTCCAGATATAACCCAATTGCCGAATATTTTTCTAGTTTGGACTAAACTAGCATCTCTTTTCTAAGTTTGGCCCTCTCTTTGTCCTTTCAATTTCAGTGCTTAAACTCATCAATCAGTCCTTTCATTTATGTGATAGGCCTGCATTTAAGATGAACATTTACCATAAATTAAAGGTATCTTATATTATTTGATATGTTATTATAAAACATGATTTAAGTTAAGGAGTTATTGATACTTCAAGTGCAGAATGATGATATAAAACCTTGATAAAAATGCACTTTTAAGTACTAATCAGTTAGCAATTAGGAGAATGATTAGTACTTAAAAGTGCATTCTTATCAAGGTTTTTTATATCATCATTTTGCACTTGAAGTATCAATAACTCCTTAACTAAAGCATGTTTTATAATAACATGTATGATACTATAAGATACCTTAATATATGGTAAATATTCATCTTAAATGCAGGCCTATCACATAAATCAAAGGATTGATTGATGAATTCAACTACTGAAATTGAAAAGATAAAGAGAGGGTGAAGCTTAGAAAAGTGATGCTGGTTTAGTCCAAACTGGAACATTGTTCGGTAATTGGGTCATATGGGGAGCTGTAGATCTAGGATTTAGGTCTGCTTTATATGGATGGAAAGCTAAGACATAAGCCTAAAACTTTCATATGGAGTCCAAGATTTAAAAAGGTCGTTTTCAAGTCCAAATTATAGCAATAATGAAGAAATCTGAATCTATCCTACAGCCCAGAAATTGTTCAGTGTTCAACCCATATCTCGAGTTCTAGAAGTCCAAATCACCTTAATTTTTTTTTTTTGAAAAGCTGAGATAACTTCTTAGACCTTTCATAAGTAAAGTTGGTTCAAATTCTAACGTTAGTAATGACGTTTTTTTAGACAAGAAGATAAGGATTGTCACCAAGTCTGTGGCCACCCACTCAAAAATTATTCCTCAAATCAATAGTTTCAAATTTTGGCCTATAAAAGGAGGCATTTGCCATGCATTTAGGCATCTTGGTGTTCAGATCAAGATCATGCTCTTGCTCTCTTTGTATTTTGTAATGTTTAAGTTTTATTTTATGTTATATTAATCTCTTATTTATGTTTTTCATTTCTTTTCCTTTACTTATATAATTATGTTCGTATCTTGTTTATTTAAGTTTCTTTCTTTCATTATGTTTAACTAAATTTATTATGTCAAGGTGAAAAGGTTACACTAATGGTGTAAAAATAAGTATATTATAAACTTAACATGGACTTTAATGCTTGATACTAACATGTTTTATATTTATTATCTTGCTCACTCTTAATACCTTGCTTGTTAAATGGTTAATCTAGATTTGTGTTGAACAACCCTTGGTACAACAAATCCTTGGCACTTTCATACCCCAACAATATGGTATAACCGATACCTGTGCTATGAAAGGAACTTCATTAGTTGTTAACATAAGTTATCACCATAAATACCTGATAATATTTACAAGTATTGGCATTACTCGAATAAGATAATTAATGCATTCATGTTAACAATTTATAATCCGATTGGAACCTCCTTTGTGTGTGGTTTTCAGTTAAGTAATAAGAGTTTATATTATGCTTGTTTTTAGTACCATTAGTGGATCCTCTAACCTTGACATTTGTTTTTATCATTGTTTAATCCTCACATTAATCTTGCATCTCAAAGTCCTCTTTATTATTACTATTACTATTATTATTACTATTACTATTACTATTACTATTACTGCTACTACTACTACTACTACTACTCCTACTATTATTATTATTGTTGTTATTGTTGTTGTTATTATTGTTGTTGTTGTTGTGTTGTTGTTATTTATAATTTATATAGTTAACCTCCATGTGGTTTGACCCCGGTCTTGCCGGGTTATTTATTACTTCGGCACTCCTACACTTGAAAGAAGACATCAATCTTTTGGTCGTGTCAGAGAATGATCCAAGCACTGAAATTTCATAAATAAACACAACACAACTTAGCATTCTAAATATAAGGTAGTACATTATAATTTCCCAAGCATAGGTTGATACATTTAATATTCCAAAAACAAAATAATACAAGGAGTATACTAATACAAAATAATACAGAGAATGATCCATAACAAAATTACATGATTAATCCCTAGGTTCCTAACTTATACAAAAAGAGATCAAGGAACATAAATTATACTCCTGACATGAATGGGAGGGACATGCAAAACATAAATTTTCCATATAATTAAAAGTACAAACAAATCACGGAAGAAAATTATACAGCACATCTATTTACTTAAGTCATATGCAATTTAACACACGACCACCAACCCCTTTTAAGGATTATCAAATTTTTTCCTTTAACTATTTCTCCCCACATCGGGAAGACTACTGTCGACACTAATGACCTCCATTACTGTCTTTAGTTGCCCGTCCTGGGGTTAACTAATCAAATTCATGAAAATGGCAACACTAATGCGACCGTTTGTGTCATTAATTATTTTTGAACCGAAATAGTTAATCAATATTCCATGTTACCTTGGGAGGTCCTCGGGTATGACGATGTCAAGAATTCTTAACATCATTAGCTTTCACCTCAGAAAGCTAATCAAGTCCCATAAATTTTGCTGATATCGACGTCACCCGTCAAATATCATTAACTATTCTGAACTCAAATAGTTAATCAAATTTTATATTTCTCCTCCCACGTACTGGTAATGCCGATGTTAACCAACTTGGCTAACATCATTAGCCAAGTTCAAAAAATAGTTCTCAAAATTAATTGTTACTGTTCATTTCCTCCAAAAGAACCCATAAATTAAATCTAGTTCTCCGTTTCTGTTTTCCCATCATTTAACATTTCCTTTCCCCCTTTTCTTTTCCTCATCAATAAGCACCAAATTTTTATAGTTCAATAGTTAGTTAAAATAATTATTAACTAAATGAGATATAGGTACCGAGTACCTACCTATTGTAGACGCTTGACTTGCGTTCCCCTGTTGATACTGTACTCGTCCAGCGATTCCTCTTGATACCACAAACACCCATCATTATTCCATATTAGTCAACATATCACAACACAGTAGCAACAATGGCAGCAATATTCATTTCTCTTTTAACAATCTTTTCTTTCTCACTTACATTCCTCATTATTATCCTTTAACATTTTCAGCGCATTTATAGTCCCAAAGGACATCATGAATTCAATTTTAATCATAGTTTATTCCTTTTTGAAGATCAAGACACACTTTATGAAGGGTAAGAAAACAAATTCTACCCTTAATATGGCTAAATTTCTCTGTTTTATTGACTTGGTTGAATGTGGCATCTTGACCTCTCCTCAGATTTTTATTTGTATCAGGAGTTCCAGAACTCTAAATTAGATGGGGTTAGACTCGTTGGAAATTCCCTCAAGAACCAGGGCAACGAACCTTCCTTGTTTTGTCAATGGAGAAGGTACATCCATTTTTTTTTTTTTTATCTCTAATCCTACTTCCTCATCAGATACAACCATGCTTTCACCTTATACATGGTAACCTGGAACAAAGGTTACAAGAACTTTATATTTATTATAGATTCATAAATCAAACTAAAAAATATTAATGGTAAAGGATACCTTTATTGATAAATGAAATTTTTATTGCCACGAATAATATCAATGACATGTGAAACCAACTTATTTATTACAAGGCATACATACTAACAAGAATCTTGTGTAAAAATAAACTATCAATAAAATAAACATCAAATGGACTTCATCTTCTAAATCCATAATTATCCCTCTTATTATCCTTTAGCATCATAACTTGCATGCATGGCATTGAAATGTCAAAACTTGGATTATTGTTGTTATTTAAATTCCATTGAATTGTCATGTCATCAATATATTGATATTATGTATAATGATAACATACGAGGTCTATTAAGAATCCTAAAAAATAAATAATGCTAAGATATAGGAAAAACATCACCTATAATTTTGAATTGATGGCCAAAGACTTACAAAATAGAGTGAATATTATGTGTTAGTTAACCAAAGGTTAAACAAGAAATAAAAATCAACATAAAATTCAAAAATAATAAAACAAGACATATACACTAAATTGACCTGCATGGAATTTTATATGGAGAGATCACTTAAGTCTGTGGAAAGGCTCATACGATAGTTGTGTAACTGATCCTTAGACTTGAAATCACTAAATTATCTTGGAAAAGTTCCAAACAAGAAAGCATAACTGATTCTACAACTGAATAAAAGTACACCTCCATATTAAGGAAACCAAGAGGTTGTTTAGATGAAAAAATCCATCAATGAACTAGGTTGGTTCCTAACATTGTTGATCTAGTTGCCTAGTATTATGATAACAATTGAGTCATTGCATAAAAAAAGAACCAAAGTCTTATCAATGATCTAACAAGTACTTAAAAAATTCCGTTTAATTTGATAAATTAATGAAATGAAAGATGTAAAGATAGAGTGAGCACCTACCAAAAAGTATCTAAATGACCCTTTTACTAAGTCATTATCCATGCAAAAGCATTAATACTACATGGAGCAATATAGTATTAGATATGTAACAGCCCGACCCAACCTGTTGTTTATTGTCCGCTTTGAGCCATCCGCCCTCACGGTTTTCTTCCTGGTGACATGAGCCCATCACTAAGCCTAACACCCCAAAACGCATACAACAGGTTAGCAACTAATATTATTAATAAGGCCAGCAACTAACTCCTCACCCACCGATGTGGGATCTTACTCATTGACAAAAACTGAGTCGCTGCCAACTCAGAAATCATCATTAGAACCAAGTTCCACAGCTGACGTTTAAATCTTAAGCGCACAAAGACTAATCCAGAATTAGAAGTCATTGACGAAAACTACGTCGCTATGAACCGAGAAATCATCACCAGGACCAGAAGTCATCATAGGAACCCAATGCCACGACTAACGTTGAAATCTTCACCGTGCATACACACTACTGCAGAATCAGAAATCAATGACAAAAACTAAGTCGCTACCGACCCATAAATCCTCATAGGAACACAATTCGACACCTGACATTGAACTATTCAGCGCGCATAGATTAATGCAGAATCATAAATCTTTGACGAAAATAAAGTCACTACGGACCCAAAAATCACCACCGAAACCATGTTCTACGGCTGACGATGAACTCTTAAACACACATAGACTAATGCAGAATAAGAAATCATTGATGAAAATTGTGTCGCTGCCGACATAGAAATCATCACCAGAATCCAGTTCCATAGCAGAAGTTGAAATCTTTAGCACTCATAAACTACTGCATAATCATAAATTATTGATGAAAACTTAGTCCCTGCCAACCCACAAATCATCAACGGAACCCAATTCCACCGCTGACGCTGAAATATTAAGCGCATGAAGACTAATATTAAGCACGCATAGACTATTGCATTTTTAGAAATAATTGATGAAAACTAAGTCGGTGTCAAACCAGAAATCATCATAGCAACCCAGTGCCACAACTAACATTGAAATCTTCACCACACATAGATAATTGTAGAATCAGAAACCACTGACAAAAACTGTCGCTACCGACCCATAAATCCTTACCGGAACACAATTCGACAACTGACGCTGAAATGTTTAGCACGCATAAACTACTATAGAAACAGAAATTATTGACGAAAACCGAGTCGCTACCGACCCACAAATCATCATTAGAACCCAGTTCCACGGCCGAGGTTTAAATCTTTAGTGCATAAAGAGCAATGTAGAATCATAAATCATTGCAAAAACTACGTCGCTGCCGACCTAGAAATCATCACCAGAACCTAGTTCGACAGCAGACGCATAAATCTTTAGGACACATAGAGTGCAGCAGAATAAAAAATCATTGATGAAAACAAAGGCGTTTCTGACCAAGAAATCATCACCAGAATCAGTTCCTTGGCAGACGCTGAAATAATTAATGCTCATAGACTACTGCATAATCATAAATTACTAACAAAAACTAAGTCCCTATCGACCCACAAATCATCAACGGAACCCGCTTCCACGACTGACGTTGAAATATTAAGCGCACAAAGACTAATGCAAATTCAGAAGTCACTGACGAAAACTAAATTGGTGCGAACCCAAAAACCATCACCAGAACCCAGTTCCATGGCTGACGTTGAAATCTTCAGCGCGCATAGACTGTTGCATTATTAGAAATCATTGATAAAAACTAGGTCATTTCCAACCAAGAAATCATCACCGGAATCAGTTCCACGGCAGACACTAAAATCTTTAGTGATCATAAACTACCGCATAATCATAAATTATTGACGAAAACTAAGTCCCTGCCGAGCCACAAATCATCAACGGAACCCACTTCCACTACTGACGCTGAAATATTAAGTGCATAAAGACTAATGCAGATTCAGAAGTCATTGACGAAAACTAAGTCGCTGCGAACCCAGAAATGCAGAAACTAAGTCTACGGCTAAGGATGAAATCTTAAGCACACATAGACTAATGCAGAATCAGAAATCATTGACGAAAACTGTGTCGTTGCTGACCTAGAAATCATCACTGGAACCCAGTTCTATGGCTGACGCTGAAATCTTCAGCACACATAGACTACTGAATTATTAGAAATCATTGACGAAAACTAAGTAGGTGTGAAACCAAAAGTCATCATAGGAACCTAGTGCCATGACTAACATTGAAATCTTCATCGCGTATAGACTACTGCAAAATCAGAAATCATTAACAAAAATTGAGTCTCTACCGACCAAGAAATCATCACTGGAATCAGTTCCACGACAGACAATAAAATCTTTAGTGCTCATAGACTACTGCATAATCATAAATTATTGACGAAAACTAAGTCCATGCCGACCCACAAATTATCAACGGTACCCACTTCCACGACTGACGCTGAAATATTAAGCGCACAAAGACTAATGCAGATTCAGAAGTCATTGACGAAATAGAAATCATTACGAACCCAAAAACCATCACTGGAACCCAGTTCCGTGGCTGACCCCGAAATCTTCAGCGCGGATAAACTACTACATTATTAGAAATCATTGATGAAAAGTAAGTCGGTGTCGAACTAGAAGTCATCATAGGAACCCATTACCACGACTAACGTTGAAATCACCACCGCACATAGACTACTGCAGAATTAGAAATCATTGACAAAAACTGAGTCGCTACCAACCCATAAATCATCACAGGAATCTAGTTCCACAACAGATGCTGAAATATTCAGTGCTCATAGACTACTGCATAATCATAAATTATTGACGAAAACTTACTCCCTGCCAACCCACAAATCATCAACAGAACCCAGCTCCATAGCTTAGCTGACAATGAAATATTAAGCGCACAAAGACTAATGCAGAATCAGAAGTCATTGACAAAAACTAAGTCGTTGCGAACCCAGAAACCATCACTAGAAACCAGTTCCATAGCTGACGCTGAAATCTTCAACGTGCATAGACTACTACATTATTAGAAATCATTGACGAAAACTAAATTGGTGAGAAGTCATCATAGGAATCCAGTGCCACGACTAAAGTTGAAATCTTCACCGCGCATAGACTACTACAGAATCAGAAATCAATGACATAAACCAAGTCCCTACAGACCCATAAATCCTCACGGGAACCCAGTTCGACAGCTAACGCTGAAATGTTCAGCGCACATAGACTAATGGAGAATCAGAAATCGTTGACAAAAACAAAGTCGCTAAGGACACAGAAATCACCACCGAAACACTATTTTACGGCTGACGATGAAATCTTAAGCACAAATAGACTAATGCTGAATCAGAAATCATTGACGAAAACTGCGTCGCTGCCGACCCAGAAATCTTCACCGGAACCCAGTTCCATGGCTTGCGCTGAAATCTTCAACGCGCATAGAAAACTGCATTTTTAGAAATCATTGATGAAAACTAAGTCGTTGTTGAACCAGAAATCATCATAGCAACCCAGTGCCACGACTAACATTGAAATCTTCACCGCACATAGACAACTGTAGAATCAGAAACCACTGACAAAAACTATCGTTTCCGACCCATAAATCCTTACCGGAACACAGTTCGACAGCTGATGTTGAAATGTTCAGCACGCATAAACTATTGCAGAAACCGAAATCATTGACGAAGATCGAGTCACTACCGACCCACAAATCATCATTAAAACCCAGTTCCACGGCTGACGTTTAAATCTTAAGCGCACAAAGAGTAATGAAGAATCATAAATCATTGACAAAAAATGAGTCGCTGCCAACCCAGAAATTATCACCAGAACCCAGTGCCACGGCTGACGTTGAAATCTTCTACGCGCATAAACTATTGCAGAAAAAGAAATCAATGACAAAAACTGAGTCGGTGCCAACCTAGAAATCACCATTAAAACCTAGTTCCACAGCTGACATTTAAATCTTTAGTGCATAAAGACTAATGTAGAATCAAAAGTCATTGACGTAAACTAAGTCGCTACGAATCGAGAAAACATCACTTGAACCCAATTCCATGGCTGACATTGAAATCTTGAGCGCGCATAGACTACTGCAGAATTTGAAATAACTAACGAAAACTAAGTCGATGTCAAACTAGAAGTCATCATAGGAACCCAGTGCCATGGCTAACGCTGAAATCTTCACCGTGCATAGACTACTGCAGAATAAAAAATATAACAAAAACTAAGTCGCTACTGACCTATAAATCCTCACAGTAACACAGTTCAATGGCTGACGCTGAAATGTTCGGGGCATATAGACTAATGCAGAATTAGAAATCATTGACGAAAACCAAGTCACTGCGGACCTAGAAATCACCACCGAAACCCTGTTCTACGGCTGACGATGAAATCTTAAGCACATATAGACTAATGCAGAATCAGAAATCATTGACGAAAACTGCGTTGCTGCCAACCCAAAAATCATCACCGGAACCCAGCTCGACGGCAGACGCAGAAATCTTAAGCACACATAGACTAATGCAGAATCAGAAATCATTGACGAAAATCGCACCGCTGCCGACCCAGAAATCATCACTGGAACCCAGTTTGACGGCAAACGCATAAATCTTCAGGAAACATAGAGTACTGTAGAATCAGAAATCATTGACGAAAACTGAGTCGCTCCGACCCAGAAATAATCATTGGAACCCAGTTCGACGTCTGACGCTGAAATCTTCAAGACATATCGTGTACTGTAGAATCAGAAATCATTGATAAAACCTGAGTCGCTGCCAACCCAGAAATCATTAGTGGAACCCAGTTCCACAGCTAATGTTAAAATCTTAAGCGCACAAAGACTAATGCAGAATCAGAAGTCATTGACAAAAACTATGTGGTTGCGGACCTAGAAATCATCACTGGAACCCACTTCCATGGCTGACACTGAAATCTTCAGCATGCATAGACTACTACAGAATTAAAAATCATCGACGAAAAATAAGTCGGTGCTGAACCAGAAGTCATCATAGGAACCCAGTGGCACGGCTCATGCTAAAATCTTAAGTGCGCATAGACTACTCAGAATCAAAAATCATTGACGAAAACTGAGTTGCTGCTGACCCAGAAATCATCAACGGAACTCAGTGCCATGGCTAACAGTGAAATCTTCAATGTGCATAGACTAATGCAGAATCAGAAATCATTGATGAAAACTAAGGCTTATTCTCTTGATAATTTTCTGATTTTGTTTAATTTTGCTTGATAGTTTTCTGTTTTCTTTTGCTTTAGCCTAAATAACCTCCGAACCCTCTCAAATTGCATATCATATAGCTTATAAATCTAACTTGAATCTTCCTCGTGGAATCAACCACTTGCTTGCTCTATACTATCTTGTATCTTGTTTATTTAAACTAGGGTAATTAATTTGTGGGACTGCGACATTGCAACAAACACCAAGTTTAATCATGCCAAAGACCCAATGGAGGTTCCAAGTGAGCCAATTACAACAGGTAGAGCAAATAAGCTTAAAGAGATATTGAATGGGCTTGTTCAGAACATATAGAGCACGATGGACCTAGAAGAGCTTGAGACGCCTAAGGAGCATGAAGGACAACCTTAACTCATCTAATTCAAGTCCAAGAAAAGCCCAATTTGTATGGATCAAAGGGTTGCTAGATTTGATTTCCTAAGTAAGGAAGGATTAATTAATGATTCTCCTAGTCTAGGAAGAAAACTAAATTGACAGGTATAAATGAGAGATTTTATTCATTAAGTGTCAATGCAAGATAAGAAAATCAAGCACAACAAGGCAATAAGACTTCATAATTAATTCCACATTCAAATCATATTTTCTAGTCTATTTGGAACTTCTTAGGAGTGATAAATCTGATTTTAGCATATCTAGGATATTAATTTTGAATTTTTTATTATTTTTATTATTGTTTTCTTAGTTTTTGATTTATTATTACTTATTTGGGTCAATTTTAAGCGAATCTCATATAAATCCATAAAAGAGGGTCTATTAGTCAATATAAATAAAGTCATAACCTCATATAAGCTCATTCAATACCTAGACTCTTTAAATGGACCTCATATAAGTCCACATAAAGAGGCTATGAATTTTTCATATTAATAAACATTATGGTGCAACTTTGTTGCGTAAGTGGTGAGATATTCTCCCTTCCTTTCTAAATAACTATAAAACAATTTATCGAAAACCAATTAATTTTGTGATGTCATCCTTACACTTCTTGTTCACAAATTAATATTCGTTAGGTGAGGGTAGTATTTGTGTCTAAGTACATGTATTACACTCCTATCAAACCTAATTTACTTAGCTTTTCCGGGAATTTGATATCTTTACATGTGGATTACATGACCAATCACGAGGTTCATATCACAATCCATCCATCATGTTGGAATGTTCAATAAGCATGTACCCAACTCCATAAATTTTCTTCATTTCCTCCCTTTTTGGTCAAGATTGATGCGTGGTTGCCTCGTAAAAACTGAATTATAGGCAATTGTTTCGAGTAGGAGGGTGATCATTTGTCTTTCTCACCAAGCAGGGCATACAAGATGCTGTGCATGGTACATGTGTCCAAAGTTTGCAGGATAGTTTGCTTGCAAAATGCAGTAATCAGGTCCCTAATTCATGGGATAATATTGCTTTTGCTAGACACATTATCCATCGTCTGTCTGATTTGTTAGAAAGATCTCAAATGAAGACGCGATCGATGCGTATAACTTGTCTTTGCCCACAATCGTTTTACTCAAAAGGGAATTGATACAGTGGTATAGATCATGATGTAATCCATTGGAAATAAACACAACACCAATATGGGGACTTGTACCTATGTCTTGAAAGGAAATGAACCGCAACCGATTCCAGGATGGATGCGTATTTTCAAACCTTCAAACTGCTCAAGGGGAATCCTTTAAATTTCCGTTTACTTTATTATTCCTATTTCCTTTCCATGACAGCCATATCCAATAGGGTGCGTAGCTGATCTTAACAAGATAGCAATCAGGAATTGGCAGAAGAAACTTCACTTTTCGGACCCAGCTGGGTCTCTCCTTCAGGACCACTAGTTGATTCATCCACTTCAAACATTGTCTTCTCCAACTTTGGCATTATGGGAGGTCTTGTTCGTCGTGTGACTGTCATCTTCAACCCTTCTGTTGTGTGAATTGTTGCTCCTGTTGTCATTCTAACCTGTAGAAAGAGTATTTCTTCAGATATATCTAAAATACTCCATCTTGTTTTTCCTTTTTCCAATCTTTTAATATTCTTGTTGGATTTGAACACAGGTGTAATTATATGATGTTCTACAGACTGACGAGTACAATTAGATGACAAATCGTTTTAAGTGCTCCATGAAGCAAACCTCAAAGTTTTAAACCTATAGAAGCAATCTGAATTGGATTTGCAACCTATTTTTTGTTTCAATAAGATCCACAGTGCAGCAATGGATCTCATTTAGATATTTCCATTAGTTTCATTTAACATAACTATTGAGTAATCAAGCAAAACTCATACTTCTTCTCTTTTCCTATACAAAATATAAAAAAATAACCCATGAATTTCCTAGAACACTGACAGTGATAGAACATATTATATAAAAAGCATGAAGGGTATAGTTCGGTTTTGTTAACTGAAACTGACAGATCGACCTAATTGAGAATGCATTGACACATTGGGGATTCAAATGAAATTAAGAAAATAGGTTGGAGACCCAACAAAGAATACTTATATTGGTTTGGGAACTTTTGGTAAGTTTGCCCTAAAATTAATTAGTCACGCTTTTTTTTAACGTGGAAACTTACCTGTAAAGCTACTCTTGACATGTTTTTAGCGACATTAGACTCAAGTGATCAAAGGCATATAAGTGTTAGGGGCTATGTTTTGATTGGAAAAATATTAGCAAGATATACTTACCAAATACAGTTTTTGCTAGCCGCATGTTTTTTTAATCAAGATATATAGGAAGACAAACTAGCCTCTAGGTCCTAACTTATGGGACAATGGTTTCTGTCACAGCTGGGGAAGTATTGTACAACTATTATAGTCATTGTAGTGCAGTTTAAGGGTGGTCGGCAAGTGCATGGACACGTATAATGCATGTCGGAAGGAGTATATAAGGGTGGAGAAGATTACATAAAGGGCACGAAAGAAATAACAGAATCATTTAACTCTTAATTCTCTGTTTCTCTCTTCTCCTCCCCTGCTTCTTACCTTCTGCTTCATTTTGTTAAGCCAAGCTTAACAGGTTCAGATTCAGAGGATGTGATCGAATTCTTTATGATTTTTATAACCTTTTTTTATTTGAGTTTTTTAAATTAAGAAAAGCTCATGGTAATTTTTTGGCGCATTAATTCACTAACCTTTAAGATAATTAGTTTAATATTTGGATTGTTGATATTTCTGCAAGTTTGCATGAAAATATCTACTAGGAGAATGATCTTGGGAACAATTATGCTTCACTAGAGACAGATCAGAGAATGAGTTAAAAATTTAAAGACAAGTTGAATTAATTTCCCCAACTTTTATACTCATCAAAGAATACCATGTTATTAAGTTTATGTTTGAACTAGTTATAAATTATTCTCTAATTTATTGAAATGAATAAATTAGTTCTTTCTATGATGAGAAATAATTTGACAGTCCTTCTACCAGCATTTACCTAACAGATTTGTTACTTTTACATAAATACCTAGACTCTTTTCATGTCTAGATAGCCTCTGTGTTCTCTCCTCATTTCTCTCACTCCATACTCCATCCTCACCGCCATATCGAAGAAGTACAAGTAGAGAAACCACAACAAAACCCCAGATCATGTAATAGGATTTCACTAAACTGTTAGAAATCTGTACAGTTCCACTGAAATTTACATATACAAGGAAGAACTAATGTTTCCATATGTATAGCAAATTGCTTTTCTCACACAAATTCACTTAATTCTATCCCTACCGATGGTGATGATTGTTGTGCTAGCAATGGAAGAGAGAGGAGGGGAGGGAGAGACAGAGGTGAAGATGAAGAAGTGAATAAAGGTTGGCAATGGTTGCTATTGTACTGGCTAAGGCAAAAAGAAGAGGTGACTCCGAGGTAAAAAGATGAGATTGACAATGGACACTGATAAGTTTTGGGCAGAATCTTGGCATGTGAAATCTGAAATCTAATTTTGTTGTCTATTTGTTCAGGGACCTTTATTGAGCTTTTTTATTTTCCTTTTTCTTTTTGGTTTTCCATTTTTTGTAGGAAAAGACGACTGGATTTTGAAATCTAAAGGAGCTCAAAAGGCATAAGCTTGGATTTTCTTAATAATAATAATAATTTTTTAAAATTCTTTTCCCTTTTCTTTTCAATTTATATATTTATTAATCGGAAAATAAAAGAGAAATAGGTGATAGGAAATAAATAATTAGAAGAAAGGGCATTTTTTGAAAAAACTACTAAATTAATGACACCACATCACTATATTTATCAAGGAAAAATGACGAGATACTAAGTAATTAATCGATACAAAACCACAAGTGTTGAATTATTTTTCATAAAAGATGGACTAATTAATTAAACTATAGGAACTAATTTATAGTTAAGACTTTATACTAAATGTTTAACTATAGTCAATTCAAGCAACAAAATTACATGACGTACCGGTGGTGCTCCAAGTGCCACTTGAAAGTTAAATCTCCGAACAAGCATGGAAACGGCCACTATAGCCTATAAATCAGTGTAATGAACAATTAGCTTTTGCATTGCAAATCACAAACGATTGAATGAGAAACATCACAGGTTCCAGTAAAGGATAATATGACAGTAAACCATGTTATATTGAATCCATCTGGAAACAAATTACCTCAAATGAAGCAAACATGTCACCTACGCATTTTCGTGGTCCTCCACCGAAGGGCAAATAGCTGGAACAATGTATAATGGTGTGTCATTGACTTGCATAAGGATGGGGATTAGATATTATGTCGTGCTGACTAAAATAGCAACGTGAAAATAGCTGCTATCATTGGAAAAAAAAAAATTTCTTGGAGAATAACTACAGTCTAAGTCCATAATGCAAACTAAGTTAGGACACTTTTGAGGTTAGGCATGCCTCTTGCTTCTTAGATGACGATGCCTTTTGAGAAGGCCTATGGTCACTGGGTTGGATTGCTTTAACTTGCGAGGACTACGTAACAAATATACCTACTAGGTTTGGGGGAGGTATTAAGCTTCAAGCAGCCATTAAATACTTGTGGCAAAACAGCAGACCTCAAGTCCCATATCGAAGAATTAGATATGTTGTGGAACACAGCATAACTTGATTAAAAATGCACCAATAATGATCTTGCTGGTCTTGGAAAGCATACGAAATGACCAGTGACCAAGTATTTCCTAGAAAACCTACAAGAAGACTTTGGCCTAGCTGGTTCCGAAGAACACAACCAACTTCAACCACCCTCTAGTACCCCAACCACAAGGTCAGTTCCATTTATCACCAGAACTACCATCTAGTTCCACAGCCACATGAACAATTCCATTTCTCACCAGAACACCACATCATTTTCAACAAACACATACCAGAAGACAACAACACATAAAACACCCAAAGTACACCTCAAATACAAACCTAACAACCCCAACAAGGCCTGCCTACTCCAAACTATACCACAAACACCAACCAGCCTAGAATACCCAAACTGCTTTACAACCAAAGCAGAGCCACCAAACATATTGACTTTGATTTAAAAAAAATAGGAAATTAGCTCAATTAGTTTTTAATATTTATGTCTAGTCTTCAGCTTTCCCCTACAAGTGTAATTGCTTCCAATTTATCCATAAATATATGGTCATCCTCCAATCTATTTTATCTCATATATTTTCATCCAAATTGGCAAACATACCCTCATATGAAAAAATCAAATCTAACCTAATTTATTAAAAAAACAAACCATGAAAAAATGAAGGGATTTGAATCCAATATGAAAATTCACTTTGTTTTTTCAAATATATTTATTTTTAATAAATTGGAGGTTTTGAGTTTTTCAAGTAAAGGTATTTGTATTGGTTTGCACAAAAATATCCACCTAAAGGATAAAATGGCCAAGAACAAATCTTATTGTTGTGATGAAAAAGTGTCCCTAAACCACAAATATATGAGCAAGCATTCATATAGAAGATGCCATTATAGACGAGGTAAAATAAGGCAAATATTGTTATGACATAGAGGTGTATGAGAATGAAGTCAATCATGTTTTTGTTAACACCGTTAAGGGTTTCTCTAGCTTTCAAAC
This sequence comes from Populus alba x Populus glandulosa, assembly GCA_033617975.1. Classification (NCBI taxonomy): domain Eukaryota; kingdom Viridiplantae; phylum Streptophyta; class Magnoliopsida; order Malpighiales; family Salicaceae; genus Populus; species Populus alba x Populus glandulosa. Next base: position 7,721,902 of record CM066155.1, on the reverse strand, counting down.
CCTTAGGGTAACGGGCTGAGTTAACACCAAGGTCTTGCATATAAATATGGTCAAAAGGCTACACTTCCATCTAAAACCTGTAGAAGCCCTTGTGGAATGTTTTTATAGTGCAACTTAAAAATTATGTCATGATTTTGGAGGCTTAGTGCTATCTATTTTTGGAGATGCAGTGTCCAATAACAAAGACCTGGGGTGTCCTTATAGATGGGATGGAAAAGAAACTAGTTTTACAAGACTCCACTAATGATAGTCTACAATTTATAGAGATCAAGTATATGCATAAACTTCTATTAAATACTTTTGAAATGACTAGAGTACAACAACATAGCCAAAAAATGATGGACAAGAAGGTAGTCTCCTATCTCAAATAAAAAAACAAGATTCTAGCTTATCTAAAATACTTGTTGAGTATCCAGCAGCTTTTGCAGAGCTTACTAGGTTGCCTCGTGCAAGGATACATCATCATGGAATCCCACTAATGGAAGAAGAACCAATTAGTTTTACACCTTTTTATTGTTTACAAAAAGATATGCTAGAAAAGGTTGTAACTTAATCAATACAATTTAACATAATAAAACCCAACAAAAGACCATATTTTCCCAATGATTTCCATTAGGATTAAAGACAACACATATAGACTCTACGTTAATTACAAAGCACTCAACCGACTATAAATACAAGACTTTATGTTTTCAAATAATTTATTTCAATTTCTGAAAAAATCTTTTTTCTTAAAAAAACATCTCTTAAATTTTAGTGATGTGTAATTTCAATTCAAACAACATAGCAATAGATTACTACAAAGTTAGATGATTTTTGTCTTAGTAAAGCATAATTTTTCATAATTAAATAGTTTAATATGTCCAATCTCACAAAACAACACAATATATGACACAAACAAAAACAACAAGAAAGAAAACACGGAATTATGGTAAAAATGGAATCACATAGAAATCATAAATTGAAATTTTATTACTTAATATTTTCTATTCAGAAACTCTCTAGATCATTTAAAACTCCTTAAATATATCTAAAAAATAATCTAAACAAAATAAAAAACCTAAAAATAAATAATAAGTACTAAAATTCTTAAACAAAGCTTGAAAAACAATAAATGAGCTCTAAATCAAACATAAAAAATCCTCAACCAGTTATAAAAGTATAGCAAATCTTGAACATTAATTTATGGGCATTATCGAAAGGTCTTCTTGATTTTCAATTACTATGATATTGTAACCTTATACGAAACAATGTCTCTAGAATTTCCCGACAAAATTTCAGCTCAATCTAATGGTTAAATTAAAAATTATGTTTAATAACATAAAACTACATGTAAGAGGGAAAAATCTTCTACATCGGTGTCCTTGTGGTGGAAAAAACTTCTCCTTGAGTTCAAATTATTCATGCCTCAATCTCATAGATGTCCAATCAAGACTTTTCATCCTTTTTTCTTTCTTCTCTTCAAGTATATAATAATTTGACATCAACTTCAAACTCTTCATCTTAAAATTTGTATAAAAGACAACAATTTACGTATTATTTATTTTCCATTGACTTCTAGAGTAATGAATTGCAAACCTTAAATTTATTTCATCAATATGTGTAGTGTTCATATAACCTATGAACACATCTACATTTGTGATAACAATAACCTTGTAACCAAATGATCAACATAGTCAAAATCAATAATTTTTTTAGAACCTTTTATGTTTTCCTTGCACTTAACCTCTATCTCATCAACAAGAACATCATCAATGATATCATTAGCATTATTGTCATTTGTTATGATATAGTCATCAACATAATCATCGTAAATTGGTAGAGAATATCAATTCACATCTATCTTACCATAAAAAAATCACCAAAATCTCCACGATACTCATCCTGATTAAGAACTTACTCTCTTTATTCATGTTTTTGAAATGGGTTTTCAAAATAAGTAATGGATCCATGATCCCCCAGGCTCCTCACCTCCACCAACCGACAAGTTAATTTTTCAATTTGTCTTTGCATGATTTCTATCACTAGTTCCTAAACATCTCTTTTTAATTTTGCTATTTCTCTTTATATCTTCTATCACCAACTCCTAATGTTTCTCTTCTGAAAGAGGACCTCTTCATCTCCTCTTACCTTAACACATTCTGCTTTGCAACTTCTTTCAACTATTATTATTTAAAAACATACAACAAACAAAATAACTTAGGATTTTAGCACATAGTAAGCAATAACTTGGGATAGTTGGGCTTTGATACTAACTAGCATAGATGAAAACAACACAAGAAAAACAACAAGCACAAGAACACAAAATTATACTAAAAAATGGATCACATAGAAACGTTAGTTTGAAATTTTATTACTGAATATTTTTTGTCCAAGTAATCTACCTTTATAAGAAGCTTACAACTCCTAAAGTAAATCTTAAAATTAACCTAAACAAGCTAGGAAGCCTAGAAAAAAAACAATAATAAAAATCATAAACAAAACTTGAAAGATAATAAAAGAGTTTCAAACCAAATAAAAAACAAATATCTTAAGCCAACTAGGAAAATACAGCAAATGCCAAACATTAACTTATGGGCATTACTGGAAGGCGTTTTTTATTTTCTATACTGTGAAATTTTAACCCTATAGAAAATAGAACCTTTAGAATCTCCTAGCAAAGTTTCAGCTCAATCCAATAATCAAATCAAAAATTATATTCAGTAACAAAACTATGCATTCAAAAAAATTTCTTACATCAACATAATAAAGCACAACACAACATGCATGGGCCAAACAAGCCCTTAGTCTTTGATGGCAAGTTACCTAAAGCCCAAAACTTGGGAGCATATGGGCGGCCCATTGTTTTAAATTAGGTGACCTTTTTCATATAACAATTCAACCTATTTTCTTTTAGCAAGAATGACCCAACATTTTAATTCATGGCTTAACGCTATCTTTCTTGTAATAATTAAAAAATATTTCTACTTCTTTGAAAAATCACTAGTCTTGAAATTTTCCTTCAAAATGAAATCAAAATATTATGGTTTAAGCATGCAACAACCTAAAATATTGTACCAATTAAACTTACACTCCTAATCCACGAATTGATCCAAGTTTATCCTACTCAAATCCAATATCACAATATGAATGTTCCATGTTTCTGGTAACTATATTTGGACAATTTTGATGAATGTCATTAAACTCCTTAACCTAGGCCTTCTAAGCAAAATGTGGATATAATCCATAAAAATCCTATCACGCTAAAATTTTTGCTAATGCTATCAAGCTTAGATGTTTTTCTAGAAACATCACTTCATGGAAAATTAAGGAATCATGTTTATTGAATTCAAATTTTCCAAATGATAAAAAAAGGATTTACTTGGCTTACATTTAAAATAACTGGAAAAGGATTGATTTACCCACAAACTATGTTTGTGCCAATTGAGTCCCTATCAATTGATTGTCCAAATTGAGCTCCTTTTCTAAGGATTGGTTCAATTAACTTCCTATTGTTACCTCGACTTGAAAAGTCTATTGATTTTCATGAGATTCACATGTGCATTTAGTTTTAGTTAGGCCTTGGCACTAAACAGATGCTTCATAAAACATTTGAGGCTAAATATTCATGACAAGTAAATATTTCTACTATAACTCAACCACATGATGCATGTGAATGAACAAATATAAAAAGGGATTTTCATCCCTTTGTGTTAAAAGGCTCAAGCAAACATGGTTTGATTTTTAGCTCCATAATGATTTAAGGGAACCTGAAGTTCATGCCAAAAATAGGCTAAAGTTAAAGGCACATACAAGTCATGGCAAAATTAACACATTCATTAATAATTCATGATAAAGGTTAATTGAGTAAAATCTCAATAAATGGGGTACTTGATGGAGGGAATAGATAGCTTTTGGAGTCAATTAGGATATATATAATAATTTGAGAACAAAGTTTTCCCTTCTCATAAAATAATTAAAGAAATGAAAATTAAGAATTAGTTTAACTAAATTAGAGAATAAAAAACATGTTTTTCCAAGAAAACAATTTACACTTTCATCTAATAAACATGTTTCTATGACTTTCTTTTTCTTGGAGAAAAAATCTAGCTCACTCACAAATAAACAAAATTTAGCTTTTCACCTCTTCTTGAGAACCAAGCTTCTTGGTACCAGCAGCATCTATTGCTGTTATACAAAGCTTCACGCGACATTGGACACTAGTCCAGAATGTGCCTTTTCTTTGTCATTCTTCCTTGACCTATCTAGACATCGTTACCTAATGCAACATCAATCTCTCTCTAACCGTAAGAGATAATTCAATCTTCTTGCCATTCTTACTACGTGACCTGTACAATTCAAGATTCACCATCCTCGAAATTCCTGCTTCTACCTCAACCATGTTTGTTCTTCCATCTTGTCTTTTTTTTAGACGTTCACGAGACCAATGGTCACCATACAACAAGATACAACTATCCAGAATATAAAGCCCTTTGTTTATTTGGAGGTCACTTTATTAACTATCCAAATCAATTTTTGTGGCCTTTGCAAAGCTGTTTGGATAAGATCCATGCTGTTTTGGATTCATAAATAGCATTCGATGCTTGAGCAGCAATAAAACTCATTCGTTCATCAAAAGTCTTCTTTACAAATGCTCTTTTAGCTTTTCCTGCTAAATTGATAAGCCCCTTCCACAGTCTAAACTCTATATGCCAATAAATGACCTCAAATTAAATTTTTTTCCCCAACAAGAATTGAGATGTAACAACTTTTTCAGGTTATGTCAAACCATTTTGCAAATACAACTCATCAAAATCTCTCATGGTAACCTCTATAACCCCCAATAAATGACCTTTTGTCACATATTTTGGTAACCTCTATAAAAAATTCTACTTGCAAGCATTAGATAAGAACATTTCCTTCAATTAGTTTGCTATGTTCGCACCATTAAATTCCTGACGACAACCACATTTCCTCTAACCTGTCCCACCAACCATCAAAAACACCATTGTAACAAGATATATGCAGTCAAAAAAATTATCCATCATAGCCAATTTAAAAGATGATTCGGACCTTTTTAACTAGCAAAGCCAGCAACATCCATCTTAATCCCTGATCTCAAAATCATGATTTACTTATGATGGTGACACCCTTGGATTAACATTTCAACATTGTCTTAATGCAACCCTAGTGGTTGTAGTTCGCTTTTGAAATCATCATGAAAAGGATTGATATCATCATTCACGGCATGCAAACTATCTTTCCATGCCTCTAGGTCCAAGCCTTCATTCATGTTTCCTTTTGGACAAAACTTTGCTCATGAAGTCGATTTTTTCCCAGCACACTACTATCAATAGGTTGCTCTCAACACAACATCAACCATGTTTAGGTAAGCCACTTATGTTGACAATCCAATATAAGATCATCCCTTTATCTCATGTTTAAACTCCCTAGTCTTGCCACAATCAATACATATTCCCGAGCCTTGAAGACATGTTTTGATACCAAAAACTTGGTGCAGCCAACACAAACGACAAACCAATAGCACTAAAAGATTTTTTATATCTAAACTTAACACTTAAATAAGTAAATAAAAAGTTGGAAAAGCATACAATATTTTACATAAGTCAATAAAAACTAACACTTGAATAACCTTAATATCAAACTCACCAAAATTTCCAACTTCCTTTCATGTACTCTTTTATATTAAAACACAAGAAAAAGCATTACCAACTAAAATCTCAAGGGAAACAAACTAAGTTTCCATAAAAAAAAAAAAAATAAAGATGCATAAAAAATACTCCCTAAATCATCTCCAAACCATTTTTCTTCCCTTACACAATTAAATCTTATGCCTACTAGGTTCAATAGTTCCACTACAACCTATGAAAGTGACGTTGGCAGTTGTTCTAGTTGTCGTCAATTTCAGGATCAATACCAACCATTAAAGCCTCAAATACTTGCATGCGCATAAGATAATTATCACTAATCAACATATATGGTTGACAAGTTTCTAGGGTTTGACTATGAAATTATCTGCAAGAATAGGAAGGATCACCTGGTGGGCAACTGCACCTTTCAGATCACCTGGTGACCTAGCTTACTAATTCTTGTCAAATAATCATCTCAATTCAATAACTTAAACTGTTAGATAAGATCTCAAGATATGGTTTATATTATTTTCTAATACTCTCAAGTAAAAGCCTTTTAGACTTGAAACTTGCACAAGCACACACTATCTTGTGATATTAATTGAGTTTTCAAGATATGATTTATATTATTTTCTAACACTCCCAAGTAAAATCTTTTTAGGTTTGAAACTTGCACAAGCGCATGCTAACTTGTGATATTAATTAATTTTAATTAGAAGAGAAAATGGGGGTAGTGAGATTCAAACTCGTGATCATTTGGTCAACAAGGCTTTGATACTATGTCAAATAATCATCTCAACTCAATAAATTAAGTTGTTAGGTGAAGTCTCAAGATATAATTTATATTACTTATCCCCTCAATACATGTTGATTTAATAGACAGGTTTAGAGCATCTTAGGAAGCAGATGCTACCATCTAGACTCTTATCCCAAGAACTAGAAGCCAATCCAGGTTCATATCCTACTTATTTATGGCATCATGGTATTGAGCATAAGGGGCTAGTTGGTAGCAAGTCAAGGGCTAGTTAGTAGTGGGGCAGGTTCAGATGATTCAACAAAACATTATCAAGTTATTACACAGGAATGTTACAAGGGGCCATTGGGAGATAACAATTACTCAAGGTCAGTGAGTTAGTCTCTTGGAAGAAACAATAGAAACACATCATGTTGTTTGTTAGAGCAACCTATAAACCTAACAAGTCAATTTGTTGCAAACCCTTTGCAGTCTCTACTAGTCATTAAGGCTTTGCTCTCTGACATCATCATGGATCTTATTGAAAGTTTGTCAAAGTCTAATGGAAGAAGTGAGCTTTGTGCTTGATGGTAGATTGACTAAATGTGCCCATCTCATTAATGTCTCAACCTTATCTACACCAACAGTACCTAAATGCTTCATAGCAGTCCTTTTATAGGATGCCAACCACAATCATCTTTGAGAAGGATCCTAATCCTTTTGGAAGGAACTTTGTTCTTCGAGAAAAGTGGAACTAGAGTCTCAACAGCATACCGTCCATAGAGTAACAGACAAGCAAACATTTTCAATAAATATTTGGGGACCTAATTGAGAGGTGTATGACTAGAGAGGCACCAACTGAACAGAACAAATGGCTTTACTTGCTAATTTGTGATACAATACTAACTACCATACTGTAAATAACGTTTCACTGTAAGACTCTATATGCTCAACCTCATCAATCACAAACCCTATTTTGCTCGAGACTTTCCAATTGAAGTATTTGACTCTTATTTGAATTAAAAAAGGAGAATATGATCAAATTATGTGGAGAATAATTCAAGGAACAACAGGGATGGTGCATGTAGCTAACAAAGGAGGATTAAAAGGACCTCACAAGTAGTTGATTGGTTTCATTTAAGCCTAAAACCTTACAGACATGGTATAAAGGTTTTTGTGTCGTTTCACAAGCTTAAGCAAAGAACTATGATCCATTAAAAAATTACAAGGAGATACCAGTTATTCACTTATGTTCTTCAACCTGAATTCCAAATGGGAGAACTGCTACAATCTCTATTACTCTATACACAGTTGTGACTTAAATGAAGAAAAAAAATGAAGATGGTTGATGGCAAGAAAAATGAAAAAAAAAAAATGAAAATTCATTTCAATTAAGTGTCGTGATCACACTATCATGGCCAACAAAAATATTAATTGTTCATTATTTGGTTTACAAGGAGATCTTAACTCGAGTCTTGTAGGATATAAAGATGCAACATACCTACTGAATTACAACTCATTAGCAAGACTGTGAGTTTTTTATGACAATTATACAATGAGTTAGAAAAGACTAAAAATGTAAAAATATAATAATACAAAATCATGTGATTTAGATGATAATTTGATACGACAGGGTGTATAGTAACTGACCATTTAAAATATATTGTGCAATGATTATTGAGAAAGCCATCAAGTCACAATGTTGCAATTAAATTTTTCAATGAGTTAGACAGCCTAAATATTAGTGAGCATGACCACATAATAGTCGCAAAATATTACCAATCTAACAACTTAATTGGCGGATCAAAATCACCATATATCTTTGTATGGTCGAGGGTCTAATTATAGCTTTCTTATTTATAGGAGCTGGTACCAAATCAATTTGGTACAAGGATATATGGTGATTTTAATCCCTTTTGCTCAGAAACTTAGTGCTGAAAAGATTAATCACACTATGCACTTCCATCTTTGTAGTGTGTTCAACTAACTCAATTTGTTGATATTCTTCATATGCAAATTTATCCTCTCCAAATTGCAATAGAGTTGGGTTTTCTTTTTCTTTTCTCCCTTGCAATCAAGTTCCTAATTTGTTGTATGCAAACTATTTACTAGAGAGTTATGCATCATTTACGTGATTTTGTTAGAATCAATCAAACTTATTAGAATAAATAAAATTGAAATTTGCCACCTTTTCATTCTATTTGTAGACATGATGTAATAAAGTCATGGATGAAGTAAAAAATGGGTGAAATCCACTTAATTCATGCAATATGAGATAACATTGGGCAACATACCAGAAATTTTGGTTTGTTTCATTTGGATTGAGCCCGTCTAAAGGCCATCTATCAGGAATAAATTTATCTGCATCATCCCAGAGATTTGGACTGCGGTGGAGGTTCCAAATTGAAATAAATATATCCTCACCCCTGTCCACCAACAAGACAATAACATTAACTTTTGCATCAATCAATATGGCTGTTTGTTACTAAACCTTAGCATTTTAATCAATGATTATGAGGCAAATCCATAAAGTCATTGCGCAAGAATTCTATAGAAAAATGTCAGTATAAATGAGATTGAGTAAAATTAATCAAACATCATCTTCCTTAATAAAACTTCTTAGGGAATATAATTACTAGCAGAAGTCTAATTTTGAAGCATCATAATAACATTTGTACTAATAAGAATAATGAAATGTGGATTGGGAATTTGGGAACAAGGAGTGAACCTATTGATGAGATAACAAACAATTAGTACCTATATAGGTTTGTAATGAACATTGATTGCAGTGAGAGAACTTTAGTGATGCAGTTAATGGGAATACATTAAATGTGTTACTAGATCCATGTGTTCTAAAATAGAAGGACATTGCCTTACTGAAACCACTACTCAGAACTTGTTAAAAACCTCTCCTATTTAGATCATATATCAAAATATATTTGTAACTTGTTCGAGAGACTTTTGGTCTACTAACATAACAAAAGTTGGCAAAAGCAAACTGGACATTCAGATTACTTTCTTTCAAAATGGCTATGATTTCAATTAAGAGAGAGAAAAGGTTTGTTTATGACTTCCAAGTAATTCATATTACAAGATATTTTGTCTAGCTAGTAATAGTCTGGCTGTCTAGAAAAGACAAATAACAAAGTCATATACTATCTAAATCTAAACCATGTGTTGGCATGACACAATACTTATGCTACTGTAGGATGAGAGATAGAGAAGTTTTTAGTTTTAGACAATATTTGTCTGCAAAGTAATTTCTTTAAATTTCTTTTTTAAAACTAATTTTTATGGAAAGTGAATTTTTAAAAAAAGAATTATTTTTTTTTTATTTTTGGTAGTGTTATGAAAATTAATTTATAAAATATTTTTCAGTATTTGACTATGTTATGGAAAATAAGTTGCATAATAACTTATTAATATTTTATTTTTTAAATTTTATTAAAAAATATATGGGCCAAATCTGACAGATACAAAAGTTGAAGGAAATAAAATTGAAAAAACAAATTTCATAAATTATTTCAAATAAAAAAAATAGTAATAAAAAAAATAAAGACCACATCTAATAGATAAAAAAATAAAAGATGATGAAATTAAAATAAAAGATTAATTTCATAAATTATTTCAAATAAAATAGATAACAATAAAAAAAAATGGGCCCAAATATGATAGATAAAAAATTTTCATTACGAAAAAAATAAGAGAAAAACAAATAGCAATCAAAAAAATAATGATCAAAGTTGGTATAAAATCAAATTAAATCAAATTCTAAGGTACAAAATTAAAAACAAAATCAAAACAAAATATATAGTAATCAAAAGATTGAGGGTCAAATTTGATATAATTAACAAATAACAAGATATTTTTGAATTTGTTTGCATCTTGAAAGTGTTTTCCAGCAAAAAAAAAAACATTTTCTCGTAAGTCAAATTTTCATTTAATTGGAAAGTGTTTTTTATTGACCAACTTTTCTAATGATAAACAAATACAATAAAGTTTGGAAAATAATTTTCAGATAAACAGGAACTTAGTTTAAATTGAATTCTAGGTGACAAGTGTCATGGCATTTCTAAGTTTCCACCATATCAATTGGAAATGGATGGCTAGATACCCTGGCATCAAGGAGAAGAAAAAAAAGTGTTATTAATTCAACACTCATTGTTATAGTTGTCTTAGCTGAATTAAACATTAAAAGAGACATGGATGCCTCCTTATGTGGAATAATTTAATTTGGAGGCAGATTATAAAAGGTATAATTTGTTGTGAAAAAACTTAGAATGATTGAAGGGGCTAAAGAAACAATGAGCAACATGTTAATAAAATTGCAAGATGAAGAATACAAAAGCGTTAGGCCCAGTTAGCAAATGGACAGATGATAGCGAATCCTATCACATAGACAATGAAACTAATACTCATTCCTTGTAGAGGAAAGCAGACTCTTCTATATGAGAAAGCCATGTGCAAGAAGATTTTTTTATCAAAAAATAAAATATTGTGGATTTGAAGTTTTAACGTTGATAATCCATTGGGAACATGATTGAATTCCAAAATTTAAGTAATTAGTTGGCCGCCAAAAATATTGGAAGCATGGTATATTATAAACACAATTATCTCTTAAGCTTGAGCTTAACAATTAAGCTTCATTATTCCAATAAGAACCCCAATTGTTAATACTTTGGTTTCATTTAGAGGTCTCAGGTCCAAAGCCTAGAAGGAGTGGATCGGGTGAGGATATAGGGATGAGGAAGTGCTACTGCCCCTTATGTAGCCCAAAGCTTATTAGGCCTCCCAACGAATAAAGGTAAAAATAATGCATGAATGGCAAGTGTTCGAGCAATGTTGAAGTTTGTATATCTAGTGAAGAAACATTAAAGATTCAATAAAAATGGTATAACAATCAATAGTTAAGCCTCAACTCAAACAAGGTAAAACATGGAAGTGTATTTGTAACTCCTATGGATCCTATCTTTGCTATCTCTATGGTAAAGTGTTATCAGTTTATGGAAGCAATATCATGGGGGTATGATGAGTTCATAAAGTACAAAGATTATAGCCGAAATGGTTTTAGCACTCCACCACTAGAATGGCTTTGTAGTAGCTCAAAAACTCATACGCATGAACTCTTAAAAGAGAGCACTAAGTGGATTAATTAAACCCTAAAAGACCAACAACCATAACAAAATTTATCATCATCCTTAAATATAACAAAATGACAGTTTAATTCATTTTTTAGGAGTTAAAAATTTGAAATGGTGAGTTGCTAACCTAACAAGTTTCCATCTCAAGAAAAAGCATTATCACAAAACAAAATAACCCCCAAGTGTGGAGGCGAATTGCTAACCCAATCATGATATCAATTGGTTTTACCATTTTTTATAACCACTTCAATTGTTATATTTGCAAATCTAAGAATATACACTAATTTACATTTATTTTGATAATACAACGGGGATTCAATATCTAAAATGACATAGGGGTGTTCTTTAATGGTTCTATTGATGTTGGGTTATTTAAGTTTATGTTGGCAATGAAAATGGATGAAGTTTTTGAAGTTGTTTACTACCAGCCCATAACCAAATTTGCATGTCTTCGTTGCAAGGAAAAATAAGTCTGTGGTTTTCAAGTTTAGAATATAATCTTTTCAAATTGTACATTGGAGTTTTCTATACTAAGTTACATCTGTTTTAGTTTTTAAGCTTTAAATATGCTAGTTTGTGTTTCTTAGAAGTCAAGAAAGTGTGTTAGTTAACATTTGTCTAGTTTTCTATCAAAGTCATTTGTTTTGATCTTAATTATGTTATTTTGGGTTTTCTGTAGACTTGGAGGTTTGTTATGTTATATTTGTTTTAATTTTTAAAAGCTTTCTAAGTATCTTTGTTTCTTATAAGTCAAGAATGTGTGCTTGTTAAAATTGAACTTATCAATGTTTTTAACATCCATAAACATGTTTAATTAATTCAGAATACAATAAAGTTAATAAAGATGAGAGAATTGATTTGTTCTTTCATAATAATTTAAAGAACATCTATGACATGAAAAGTAATGTAACTGATGTTAAAGGATTCTAATTCAAGGCTTGCATAAAGGATCATGAAAATGTTTTAATTGGACTTCCACAAATCAAGAAAAGAACTATTTGAACTCGAGGATGAGTTTTTTTCAACCGGGGGAACATGGCACATGAATCTTCTAATGTCCTATTGATATGGGGTTACTTGAGTTTGTATTGGCAATGCAAATGGGTGAAGCTTTGGATGCATGGAAAAAATAAGTTTACAATATGTGGTTTTCAAGTCCAGAATGTGATCTTTTCATATTGGAGTTTTCTTCAGGAAGTCATGTTTGTTTTAGTTTTTTAAGTTTTTTCAATGTTTGTTTATGTTTTTTGGAAGTCAAAAATGTGTGTTAGTTAATATTTGTCTAGTATTTTTTTGTCAAAGTCATTTATTTTAGTTTTATTTATGTTAATTTGGGTTTTCCCTATACTTGAAGGGTTGTTCCAAGTATACATTTATGATCCAGACCATATATAGGAATCTTTGGCAAATATTTGAATTGAAAGTCTTTCACTTGGTCTATTAACAAACTATCAAGTTTTGTATCTCTTTTATGAGAAATGAACTTATACCTTAACTCTATATATCTAAAGTGGTGATTTATTCTATATATTTAGAGTAGTGAATCTATCCTCTTATGTTTTGTATTTTAGAGTGTTTAGCGAAAAAATTTCTTTGTATGTTAACTGTTATGTTTCCATATTCAAAATATCTCTGTATCATAAAGGTATAACTGAAAATTTTGAATGTCAACTTTGAGTATGGATCATTAATTAATTGCATCCAATTCTATATGACATTGCTCATAAGCTGAATTTGTATTTTTTTTCTTCCTTTTTTTTTTGTTGTTGTCTTTCAATTCCATGTAACGAGAAACTAGATGCAGAAGAATTTGTTTTGCAATAACATTCTTTTTTAATTTGAATTTGTTTTAACCATTTTTGTTTCCATGAGCTTATTTTGCATAAACTACCTTATTTGAAAAACAAGTATAAAAATGCCTTGTTCAAAGAAAAAATATTTATATATAACCATGCAGCAAATTAGTTACAATTCCTTCTAGAACTACTTCCAAAGTCTTCCACGAAATTAGAAGGCAAAGTTCTTAAAAAAAAATACATGGTTTAATGACCTTTTTAATCCTAAACTATTAAGGTTGTGGCATATTAATAAAGAAAATTAATTCATTTTCACAAATAATTTCAAAAAAAATTGAAGTCAAAATTTTATTTTTTTTAATCTTCGAAGCAAGACATGTTCAATAAATTATGAAAAATATAAACTAGACTAGAATTATCTCAAAGCACTAAGAAGGTAATGTGAATTTACAAGATAACATTAGTGTGATTCTCAAAATGTTTGCACAAATGTTCCTTAAAATTTACCTTTATTAAGTTTGCCGACAAAATTTGGGACCATCCCAAATTTTTTTCTACTTTTTTCAATTTTTTCAGTATTTAATATTTAAGAAAAATATAAAAACAAATGCTTCTTGATCTCACAAAGTCTTTAAAATGTGAAAATTTCCATTTTTTTAGTATATTCAATTTTCATTAGCATGTGAAGATTTTCAACTTCAAATACCAAAACTTGAATTTTTTTTTTAAAAAAAAGGATTTTTATAAATGATCAAAGTTAAATCAAGCAAAGAGACAATATTTTCCCAAAACATAATAGTTGAATAATAAAAGTAACCAAATTAACAATACAAACCTCAATGTGCCAAAACCCTAATAGTTTAGGGTAAAAGAAGTCATTGAACAAGGAGTAAATTATTATTTGATTCGTGTGTGGCTAAGTTTACAAATTAGTAAAATAATTACTTAGTCTCTTTAATTTAAAAAACTAAATATTGAGTCCATGTGTTTTAATATTTGATTGTAACTTAATAATTTTGTTGGTTTTCATGACAATTTTTTTTTTCTATGTCTTTCATCCTTAATCAAATTTTACAATCTCACCAACTAGAAACAAAATTAAAAGCATTTAAAAATGATAATTTAAAAAATTTAAAAAGAATTAATATTTAATTTTGATCAAGGACTAACTTATGCTTTTCAAAACTAAAAAGACTAAATTATAATTTACTTTTTAAAAATATAACTTATAGTAGAAAACCATATGTGGGCATGGAGAAAAAGAACATAGATACTCTTTTCTCTTGGAAATTCTCTGGTTTGGCTTTGGATGGGTGCTTTCGTTAAAGTGATTTCACGACAACAGGTGTAACGATATAGAAAGGTATTGGAGACTGTGGAGAGCAATTGAAAGTGATTCAACGAGAAGGTCCTAGGAATTTGAACATGGCTTCATGAAGATATGAATTTATGTTTATTGTTTGATTAACATGAAGTACTTCAATACAATACGGATTAGAGAACAAAATTTAGACTAACAATGGAAAACAAAACTCTAGACTAAAAAATGAAGGAAAAGCTCAATAAAATCTGTTTCATATCCTTGAGTAAAAAAAAAAACCCTTCCACAATTTACTTTCTATAATTAAAATCTCTCTTGGATATACGCCATGTGTTTTCTTAGTAGAAAATCTTTACTCCATCTTCACAATAATTTGATTTGAATCCAAAAATACTGACAACAATGCTTTTGAAACTCTGATACTAGCTAATTTTGGGATTTATAAGGCATATTAGCATTTATGTTTTCCGATTAGATACCACAATCTACTCTCTCAGTTGTGCCTGAATTTCAATGAAACATGTCATGCTCTAGATGAGAAAGTGACAGAAAAATGCATATCCAATAACCAGAAAAATTCAGAGTTGATTGTGCATTAGTGAAATTACCTTTCTATGGGGTACTTTCCGAGCATGTCACCCTCAAGAGAGCGACGAATTAAGACTGGTGGTTGTGGATAGAGCCTCAATGACTGCAAAAAGATTGGGAAATAAGACTTCAAGCCATAATGTGATAAGAAATATTCACTAGAAAATAAATATGAAAAGAACAATGTTAGTCTTCTTACTTCATTAATTACTCGAGTTGTGTACTTTAGTCTCTTCATGTCTTCTATGGTTGGAAATCGATCCCCTAGAACACAATCAACCTAAATATTACAAAGAGAAATAGTTAAGATAATAATCACAGAACACAATCAACATCATAGGATTGGAAGATTCAAAGCACGGTGCATGAAACTCTAAGATACCTCATTTTGGAGCTTGGACATAACTATTGGCTCCTGCAACCATAAGAAAGAATACAATTATGATGATAACCTCCAATCATCCTATATTTTGAGCTTGTGTGAATGCTTACTGGTGTATGCATCTGATCCTAGTTTAATGAGCTATTTTTTTTGCACAATGTTTAAATAATATATTTTCCAAAAAAGAAAAATTGTTGAAAAACTAGAAGGCTTCAAGATGGTAGTGAAGATATTGGCAATGTATTAATTCTTTTGCTCAATGTATCATTTTTTTTCTAAAAAAATGCGTTGTTATATTTGCAATGTGCAAGAAAAACTTTAGAATCATGAACAACAACCACCACCAAGCTTCACTGAAAACTTACAATCATGAACATAACATAGAAAATTTGGTAAAAAATTCAAAGAAATTATAAACTTAGGAAATGAAAATGCAATAAAGAAAATGAGCAACATAATGAAATCACATTTGTATGTTCATGAAACAGGTGTCGTGAGAGGTGACCGAAGAAAGAAGAGTGTGTATACAAAAGAGCATTAAAGTGCATGCTCAATTCCTACATCACTAAACCTTGACTTTGCATTACCTTTGATAAGAGATAAAAGGTCCATGTTAAAACTGCAGCAGATGTTTCATGGCCAGCTATAAGCATGGTCATCAAGTCATCACGGAGTTGCTTGCTAGAAACCTGTAAATGGCAGTAAGAAAATTTGCATTTATTTGAGCTATCAGCAAACACTTGATTAGCAAATTGCATACATCATCTCCTGATGCCAGCAGGAAGTGGAGAATACTGGGGTCTTGTTCATTCATGTATTCCTCATGAAACTGTGGATCTTCTTCATCAACCATCCTCTGCAGATGCACACATAAGCATATGAAGTAGAGATAAAACAGCACAAGGACTAATCAAGTTTAGGATGTGAATCAAGTTTGTGCTACAACATTACTGATAAACTGCATGCTAAGATTAGCCAAGATAGGTGAATCCAATTGGTGAGTCAGGAATTCCAATTCAAAGCTTGATCTAGGTACGTCTACAAGAAAGATGTTAACACTTCCAGATATGTCAAAGTAGGCATGAATTTAGTACTATCGAAGCATATTTACAGTTTCCAGGAATGAGGAACCAACAATGCAATATCATTGTCAAATACAGATCCATAAGGACGTTCATAGAAATCATGTTTACATATCCACATGACAGATTCAAGTGAAGTGAGACAGGCAGTTTTCACAAAACAAGCAGTCAATAACTAACTACCGGACTAATTATTCCCAATGACAGTAGCCTCCAATTGTTAACATACTAACAAGTGCTGACTGAACAGCCTGTGCTTTTATTTTTTCCTGTTTACATGCCTCCAAAACAAGTATCTTTGCACCATCAGAAATCAAATGAGATCAATCAAAAGAAGTTCTTAACTGCTATCATATCCATGGATATGTTGCATCACAGTTACATTCATATAAATATGCACACACCTACTTGTATACTAAAGCACAAAGCTGCTCAAATAATTGTCATCTTTACCTTGCAAATAGCAATCAGATCATCAAGTGTATCATTGATCAGTTTGAGTGCTGCAGCAACTTTCTTTTGCTTAGGTGAAATGTCTTTCCAAATTGGGATATCCCATATTGGAATTGGTGCAACACTTCGATCTTCTGCTTCTCTCAAAACTGTGTAAACAGCCTGCAAAAGTCGAAATAGAGGAAACTAAATGTGTTAAGCAGTAACACGCAGCAACTTCGAATGAAATGCACATCAGTGAAAAATAAACAATAATGAGGTTTGAGAAAATAAAGATAAAATAGAAAGCAAAGAAAGTACCTCAACTATTCCATTATCATTTGTTAGTGAATCAAAGTCATAATTAAATACTGCCTTGCCAATGATATCCAGTGTTAAACGGGAGAAGAGGGACTCCATCTCTACATCTTCTCCATAAAAAGCAGCTGCATCTAGCTTTTTGCAAAGCCTATCTGTTGCTTCTCCAAATAAGCTAATCATGGCTGCTACATACTACAAATGAAAGTATATGAAATCTATGACCAAAGGAACTAATTGAAGACTGTCTAGAAAGAACTTTTGAGGTTCACCCAAGGTGAAGCAGCTCAATGGATCAAATAGTTTCTACATCTACATTTTGTCAGAGATCTTGCTAGTCATATGCCTCATGAATAAAGGTATGGTGCCAAAGGAATTTTTTGGTGTTTTGAACTCTATTTTTTTTCCCTTTAAACTCTTCACTAAATAAAGCATAAGCATCATGTGAACAGCTTAATATTTGCATTGGCATTCTATGACAATAAATAGAGAAACTTTATACATTCAGAGTCTTGTCGTGTGAATATAGACCAATAAAATCAAAGCACCAACGAGTTAATCTTGAACCTGTAAAGTAATTAGAATACCTTCTGATGCAATGAGGGCACTATAGCACGTCTTCGGACACGCCATAGCTCCCCATCTGCTGGGATGAGTCCTTTTCCCATGACAAATTCTAGAATTTCTGCTAAGATACCCTGCATAGCAAGTAAAATAAATGTCAGTGAAAATGCTCGCACATCAACTTTTAAAAGAAGGAAGGAAAAGGTAAATGAATAGATGGAAAACAATTTACTTTAGAATAAGCCTTTGAATTGTCCCTCAGTATATGTTTGGCGATGGAAGGATCGGAAACAATCAAAAAGGACTGCAAACAAAAAAATGGACCAAAACCCATGACTGATTTGATAACATGCCCTCTAATTAAGTAATCAGCTACAACTGGTTTCAGAAATCTGATTAGAACAAGAAGAAAGAAACCTTGGGTCCAAAAGTCAGCCTAAAAATACCACCATAGGTGAGGTAAAGCTCGTACAAGGGTATGAAGAAGGGCTCACTCCTGATGGCGCTTATTTTCCCTTTCGCCTCTGGAATCTTCGGATAATCTTTGTCCAAGTCAACAGCCCATTTGAATAGAAAGTCCAGAATCTCATTTGAAATTCCCAATTTTGACAAGCCATTCCTCAATACAGATGGAAAACTAGTTGGAATGAAAAATAAAAGAGGAACAAATCGTAGTCACTATCAAAAATTAACCCGCTAGCACATTAAAAGCATAATAAGATAAAATACCCAGATTGCTGCACTGTGAACTCTCCAGAAGCAATCCGGGCAGACAATTCAGCCCGTCGTTTCTGCTCAAGAATCCTCTCTACTTTCTTCACGCCATTGTCCACAGACTCCGGCTCTCTCCCATTTGAAGAAGAAGCACAAGCTAGAATGCTACTAAATTTGCATTTCCCTCCTAAACATAAACAAAATTAGTGAAAAAGTTTTACGTATAAACATAGAAAAAGATTAGATGGTAATTTTGTATATCAAGGTGTCAGCAGTCAGTAGTGAAGTTAAAGAAGAGAAGAATTAATAGTCAATTATGTATTAGTGACTACCATTTTTTATGGCAGGAAATGAAGATGAGGTGATGATGGGTGGGATTTGAAGCTTATGAACACAGATGGATGATGATGATGGGACGTTAAGGAGAGAGATATTGGCAGCCATTTACTTGTCCTCTGTATGTGACAGACACAGAGTTCCAATGACACTGCTCATACGAACATCATCGGATGGTGCGAGTGTTTGTATGTTTTATCAACGCTGCCCAGACAAGAGAGCACAAGACAACATCTATATATCATTCCTTTCTTATCATTACTGGCTGGCGCTCCTCGATTTCTAACCGCTACAAAACAAACTATTCCACTTGGAATCTTTCTACCAAATATACCTAAGCTAGGCTTTGCTTTAAGTACAGTGGTTTAGTAGATAGGTGTTTTACATTAGATTAGACAGTTGACCGCGTGCTGCCCGCTGAAAACTTTTCACAGTGTCATAAACTTACGCTCCATTTGGCATTTCGGTTTTCTTGAAAAACATATATATATATATATATATATATATATATATATATATTCAAATAAAAAATAATATTTATTACATTCTCTAACCCACATAAAACTCACTTCAACAATAAAATGTATTGAATTGAGCTAAGTTTTAAAATAAACTAGGTAGAGGTTGAACCAATATGAATGATAAAGAAGAACCAATATGGTCCAATCAATATGAAAGGTGCAATATGAAAGGTGCACCCGTGTACATGAGTTATTAATTTTAAAAATTGCTAGGATTCCTTTACAAGAATGAAAATTTTTAAATATTTTCAAAGAATTTTCAAGATTCGATGCATTTTAATTTGATATTTTAAAATTACCATGGGAGTGACCCCTCGCTAATGAGCCATGTTTTTTTTTTTTGAAAATATTATTAAGCTTTTTTATTTCAAATATCAGTCATTCATGCTCTTCATTTTATTTTCAATATCTTTTATTTACAATTTGTGTATGTTGTATTACTTTGACGTGATAATTGATTTATTGTTATGGATTTGTTCTCAAAATCAAATTTATTAAATTCAAAATCATTTTGTTCCCGATTGCATAATTTTTATGGTGGTTTTGAAGCCTTGTGTCCAATTGTGTGTTTTTAGAGAAAACGCTTTTATTTTATAGTTGCTATCTTTTATAGATATCACTTTTAGTTTGAGCTTGAACTTCTATTTTTATTCAAGCTTGGACTTGTTTGTGATTTCGTCCTTGTTTTGGGTTGTGATTGAAAAATCTTGTTTCCTTTAATTTGTGATTAATTTGCTTTGCAAATTCATTTGACTTTGATTTGTTTGATATTCTCAATGATTATGGGTGTATTTTCAAAATCTTCTCACTTGTTGCAGGTTAGTTTTAAAAATTGATTCCATCACATTGTAGGTTTGTTTTCAAAATCAATTTTCACTTTGTTACGAATTGTGCTTTCAAATTTGACTGTGACCCTTACTAGTTTATTTTAAAAATCAATTCTCAATCATTATGTCGTGATATGCACAATATCAAATGACGGAGCAGTCTCTTGGAATCGAATGGTGTTTAGGTTTAATCATAAAGTTATGATTTGCGAGAGTCTAGATAAATAGACTAATTGTGCAAGATAAAGAGACTAATTGTGCAAGAGAAAGACGTGTCACCCTTAGTACATCTAACTTATGGTAATATGCATTGTTAATTAATTGTTAACTAATGCATGTTTCTATTTATTGGTCTCACCCTAGTGCACCTTACACACATTTTATTTGTATGTATATAGCCAAGTCTCTCAAAAATAAATATATTTTGCATATTTTAGCATATAAAAATTCATAAAAATAGTCTCTTTATTTTTACATGTATCTTTTGGACTTAGCAACCAATTTATTAAAACCATGAGAATTTAGCCTATATTTCAAAAAAAGTACAAAAATTAGTTTGTTTCATTAAATATATAGGATTACGAACTTATACATAAGATGAATTTCTGATGTTAAATAAGAGGGTTTTTTATCATTTATTTTATATGTTCTAAATCTTTTACCAAATATTTATTTGTTTAATATCTGATATTATAAACTTATACGTAAAATGTATTTTCAGTATTAAATAAAAAGACAGGTTTTCTCCTTTTTTTCATGTTTTGACTTTATAATGACTAGGTTTTAACTTGATAAAATAAGAACCTCTTTATCGAGGAAGATTTTTCTTAAACCTTAGAAAGACCAACTATGAAACCCCGAATAAATTTACACGGAATGGGAAATAACTATTTTTTTCAAATGAGTAAATTGAATATCTACCTCAACAAGAGTGGAATTGGATTTCTGGTGTTATTCGGGGAAATTGTTTTTAGATACACACCAGTATAAATATTATGATATAAATGTAAACCTACAAAGATAGTGAATTTAATATTACACTGAGCATGTTTGATTGGTACTTAAAAGTACATTTTTATCAAGGTTTTATATCATCACTTTGCATTTGAAGTATCAATAACTCCTTAACTAAAGCATGTTTTATAATAACATATCTAATAATATAAGATACATTTAATTTATGGTAAATGTTCATCTTAAATGTAGGTCTATCACATAAATGAAAGGATTGATTGATGAGTTTAAATACTAAAATTGAAAGGACAAAGAGAGGGCCAAACTTAGAAAAGAGATATTGGTTCAGTCCAAACATAAACACTGTTTGCTAATTGAGCCATTACTAAAGTTGTAGATCTCGTATTTAGGTTTGCTTTATATGGATGGAAAGATAAAACATAAGCCTAAAACTTTCATGTGGAGTCTAAGATTTAAAAAGGTCGTTTTCAAGTCCAAATTATAGCAACAATAGAGAAGTCCGAATATGTCTTGCAGCCCAGAGACTGTTTAGTGTTCAGCCCATATCTTGAGTTCTAGAAGTCCAAATGACCTCAATTTTTTTTCCTGGAAAGATGAGACAATTTCCTAGAACTTTCATACGTATAGGTGGTTCAAATTCTGACGTTTTGTTCAGACAAAAAAATAAGGATTGTCACCAGTCAAGATATGGCCACCCACTCAATAATTAGTCATCAAATCAATAGTTTCAAATTTTGGCCTACAAAAGGAGCCATTTGCCATGCATTTAGGCATCTTGGTTGTTCAGATCAAGATCATGCTCTTTATTTCTCTCTTTATATTTTTGTAATGCTTAAGTTTTGCTTTCATCTTGTTTATGCTTTTCATTTAATTTCCTTTACTTAGTTAACTTGTATCTTATTTATATTCTTATCTTGTTTATTTATGTTTCTCTTCTTCATTATGTTTAGCTAAGTTTATTATGTCAAGGTGAAATGGTTACACTAATGGTGTAAGAATAAGTATAATATAAACTCAATATGGACTTCAATGCTTATATCCTAAACAACTTGCTATTAACATGTCTTATCATTTTTATCTTATTAATTCTTAATACCTTGCTTGTTAAATGATTAATCTAGATTTATGTTGTATAACACTTGGTACAACAAATGCTTGGCACTTTCATAACTCAATCGTATGGTATAACCTACACCTGTGTTATGAAAGGAACTTGATTTGTTATTAACATAAGTTAGCATCATGAATTCCTAACAATATTTAAAAGTTTGGTGTTACTTAAAAAGTTAATTAATATGATCATGTTAACAATTTATAATGAGCTATTAATGAGAAATCATCTGATTAAAACCTCCTTTGTGTGTGGTTTCCAATTGAATAATAAAAGAGTTTATACTATACTTGTTTGAAATACTATTAGTGGATCATCTAACATTGACAGTTGTTTTTATCATTGTTTAATCCTCATATAAATCAAACATCTTAAATTCCTCTTTAACTTTTTCTTCTTCTTCTTCTTATTATTATTATTATTATTATTATTATTATTATTATTATTATTATTATTATATAGTTAACCTCCATGTGGTTCAACCCCGATCTTGCCGGGTTATTTATTACTTCGACACTCCTGCACTTGGGAGAAGACATCAATCTTTTGGTCGTGTCAAGTGTTGGGCGTCCTTGCGGGGCAGGTAAATTCTTGTATAAATTATAATATTTATTTTATTTTCTCTTTTCACTTTTCACTTTTCTTGTATCTAACCTTTGTTTCTTTTTGTTTTGTTTTCTTCTTCCTTTTATTCTCTTTCTACACGTGCATGAGAGTTTGGTCACGTACATTAAGTGGTAGACTTTGTAGGGTATCATCATCATTTTAAGAAAATATGTTATCCTCATCATTTTCAGAAAATATGCCCGAAGAAGATAATTAGGCGCTTCATAATGAGAATAATGAGAATAACCGATTTAGAACACTTAGAGACCACATGAATCCTATACGAACAAGTGCACCCTATGCATAGTTTTCCTTCCTAATGCATCTCACTTTGATTTTAAGCCAAGCATTATTCAACTTTTACCTTCTTTTCATGGCTTAGATCTAGAAAATCTATACTTGTATTTAAGATAATTTGAAGAAGTCTATAACACCTATAATGACTTAAATTGTAGCATGAATACCATTGGATTAAAACTTTTTCCTTTTTCATTAAAAGATAAAGCTAAAACATGGCTACAAAATCTTATGTCAGGATCCATTCGTGCTTGGGATGAAATGCAACAATAATTTTTAAAGAAGTTTTTTCCATCTCACAAAACCAACTCTTTCAAAAAACAAATCACCACTTTCACTCAAAAACTAGGAGAAACATTTTACCAATGTTGGGATAGGTATCGAGACTTGCTTAATACTTGCCCTTATCATGGTTTTGAAACAAGGAGATTGGTTTCATAATTTTATGAAGGGTTAACACCTAAAGATAGACAAATGGTGGAATTGATATGCAATGGAACTTTTGAAAATAAAGACCCTGATGAAGCAATGGAGTACCTAAACTTGCTAGCTGAAAATGCTCAAAATCGGGAACTGCAAGCACTTATGAGGCACCGAGTAAAACTCAACCTCATACATCTAGTGGAGATATGTACAACCTTAAAGAAAATCATAACCTCCAAGCCAAATTTGCATCTTTAGCTAGAAAAGTCGAGGCACTTGAATTTAAAAGAGTGGTCAATTAAAATCTGTTCAAGACATTGTGTGTCAAATCTGTGAAACGAATGAGCATGTAACCAATAATTGTCCAACTTTGCCTTCTTTCAAGGAATGTCTCTATGAACAAGCTCATGCTTTAAACGGTTTCTAAAGACCCAATCATAACCCATACTCGCAAAGATACAACCCTGGTTAGAGAAACCACCCAAATTTAAGTTGGAAGAGTGATAATAATAATGCACCAACTTCACAGCCATTGTTTCAAGCACACTATAATTTTTAAAATTCTCATGGATATGCACCTCTTTATGCTCCACCTCCTAGAAGAAATCTTGAGGAAACATTGCATGCATTCATTGAAAAGCAAGAGGCAATCAACACTCAACTTGGTTAAAACATGACAGATTTTAAAGATACTCTTGCAAAGTTAACATCTGCTCTCAGTTTCCAAGAGAAAGGTAAGTTTCCATCTCAACCACTAGAAAATCCAAAAGGGCAATACAATGCAAATGCAAGTAGTTCAATGTTCCGGAAGCTAACACATGGATCAAGTCAAATCAGTCATCACTCTTCGTAGTGGTAAGGTTTGTCGCACGTCGGAAAATCCGCGTGCTTCGGGCTGGTGATCTTTCTCTCTGTTGTTGCGTTTGCTTGAATCGGTTTGTTGCAGTCGCCACCTAGTAATTGATTGAGGGCTACTAGGAAACCGGATGTACTGGTCTTGTCAGAGATTCACGGGTAAGGGACTGGTTGTGGTTAGGGAAGGTATTAGCACCCCTAACGCACCCTACCTGAGGTAAGCTGCTTCGCGAATTTGATGCGTTAAAGAAGTTTTAATAATTGTCTTTTTATCGGATATTAGAAATACAACTTACGTATAAGTTAATACTTCTTGACCGTGATCCAATCAAAATATTAAATTCTTCTTTAATCCTTGCAATTTTACCATACAAAAAAAATAACATTCATAAACAAAATATAAAACACACATTTCCTTTTCACTATACTTTTCTTTTCTTTTTTTCTTTTTTTTTCTTTTTTTTCTTTTTATACATCCACATTACAAA
This sequence comes from Populus alba x Populus glandulosa, assembly GCA_033617975.1. Lineage (NCBI taxonomy): Eukaryota > Viridiplantae > Streptophyta > Magnoliopsida > Malpighiales > Salicaceae > Populus > Populus alba x Populus glandulosa. The sequence goes on along the minus strand of CM066155.1, from coordinate 7,696,762 downwards.
TTATATATATATAAAAACAATTCAAATTAAACAAAAATTACATTACATAATTTACAAAATTACAAAATGGTCCCTAAACTCCAAAAATTGCAGGTAAGCCTTTCTACCACCCGCTGGAACAGTGGCGGCGCGTCTCCCCACGCGCCCCCGCTACTGGCGGCGCGTGGATTCACGCGCCGTAGCAAGAAAACCTCAGAATCAGGGGGGATCTGGACCGGCTTCTTCGTCTCAATCTCCCAACGCCGGCGGTGACCTGCAAAGCACCCGAAAACAACACAAGCAGTTGATTTTAGTTTGTTTGTTTCAATTTTCGATCTATTTTTGTTTTGCAGATCTGTTTTTCTTCCTTCGCTGGTCGCAGATCCGGTGATGGCCGGCTGCGATGGCCATTACGGGGCAGTTCTGGAGGTGGGTCTGTGGACGCCGTGTGTCGGCTGCTGCTGGAGGAATCTCAGTGTTGCTTCACCGTTGCTGTTGGTCGTCTGCTGAGGGAGAAGAAGGCGTTGTTGATGGCTTGAAGGAGCGACGAAAGTGTTGCCCCAGCATTGCTGTTTGGCCGCCGCTGGGAGAGGAAACCGAAGGGGACGCAGTCGTTGCTGATGGGAAGGCTGCGGTGGCTGGCTGGTGGTGGAGGCGTCTGTGTTGTTTCGGAGGAGGCGCCGTCGAAGGAAGATCGGTGGAGGGGGAAGCAGTGGAGAGAGAAGAGTTGTGGCTGGTTCTCCATGGGGAAAACGGTGATGGCTGCTCCGGTTTGGTTTTGAAAGAGAGAGAGTTGTGGGTTTGTTGCCAGCTGAGGGAGAAGAAGCTCTGATGTTGCTGCCGGGTGAAGGAGAAAAAACCTTTGGTTGGGTCTGTTGGAGAAAAATCAAGCCAGTGAAGGGTGGCTATTTGGCTGGTGTTGAAAGAAAAAAAAGCAAAGGATGGGGGGGGGGGCTGTCTTGGTAGAGATAAGTTTAGGGTTAGATTATTTTTTTGTATTTTTCTGATATTTCAAAATTGCCGCCCCCTCTCAAAGTGTTGAGAAGACTAGTATTTATTGGTGAAATGTTGCTAGGTTTTTCAACTTGGTCCCTCAACTTCTTTCTTTTTTTTTGTAAATTTTGATTTTTGTTACTTTTTTGTATTTTTTGAAAATGAGCAATATCAACGTCGACTCAATGAGGAAAATCAATGATTTAAAAAATGACGCGTGAAAAGTTGAACGCGTTCAAAAGACCCTTAAAAATTTAAATTCTTTTTTAGCCGACGTTGAAAATGCTAAAATGACGAAAATATATTAAAAAAACATATTTTTTTGGATTTTCTTTGTTTTTCTCTATTTTTGAATTTTTCTGAAAATTTATCAAAACATGGGTCAAAAATTGGGTAGCAACAGATGCCCCCTCTTTACAATGCTTACGAAGCAAAAATCCTCAATGTTTTGCATAGTAAGCTTTGTAAAGAAAAACTTGTCTTTCTGTCTGCTTAACTTGCTCAATCTCCATTTCATCTAAAAACCTTACTCTTTTCTTTTTTTCTTGTCTTTCTCTCTTTCTCTCTTTTTTTTTTCATTAACCTGAGATCCTATCTGGCGACCTTCTTTAACCAAAACCAAAGAATATGTGTAACTTGGTCAACCTGAAATCCCATATGAAGATTCCCTTTAACCAAAGCTACATGAGATCCCATCTGGCGACCTCATTCAACAAGAACAAAAAACAATATGTGCAGCTCGGTCAACCTGAAATCCCATCTGGCGATTCCCTTTAACCAAAGCCACATGAGATCCCATCTGGCGACCTCATTCAACTGGAACAAAAGAATGTGTAAAAAGTGGTCTCATTGTAATGGGTGACCAACCCAGGTGGAAAGAATGTGAAAAACTGTCTCATTATGATGGGTGACCTACCTAGATGGAAAGAATATGAAGTGCGGTCTCATTGTAATGGTGACCTACCCAAAATGGAAAAAATATGAAGTGTGGTCTCATTGTAATAGGTGACCTACCTAGATGGAAAAAATATGATGAAGTGCAGTCTCATTGTCATGGGTGACCTACCCAGATGGAAAAAATGTGAAAAACGGTCTTATTATGATGGGTGACCTACCTAGATGGAAAAAATATGAAGTGTGGTCTCATTGTAATGGGTGACCTACCTAAAAAAATGTTGGTCTCATTGTAATGGGTGACCTACCCAAGAAAAAGGAAAGAGTGGTCTCATTGTAATGGGTGATCTACCCAAGAAAAAGGAAAGAGTGGTCTCATTGTAATGGGTGACCTACCCAAGGAGAAAAATGGCCTCATTATTATGGGTGACCTACCCAGGTAAAAAAAAGATGGAGAATGGTCTCATTCTAATGGGTGACCTACCCAGAAAAAAAATGATGGTCTCATTGTTATGGGTGACCTACCCAAGTGGAAAGGGGGAAGAGTGGTCTCATTCTTATGGGTGACCTACCCAGGGGGAAGAATGGCCTCATTATAATGGGTGACCTACCCAGGTAAAAAAAAGATAGAGAATGGTCTCATTCTAATGGGTGACCTACCCAGAAAACAAAATGATGGTCTCATTGTGATGGGTGACCTACCCAAGTGAAAGGGGGAGGAGTGGTCTCATTCTTATGGGTGACCTACCCAGGAGGAGGAATGGCCTCATTATTATGGGTGACCTACCCAGGTAAAAAAAAGATGGAGAATGGTCTCATTCTAATGGGTGACCTACCTAGAAAAAAATGATGGTCTCATTGTGATGGGTGACCTACCCAAGTGGAAAGAATATGAAAAAGCGGTCTCGTTGTGATGGGTGACCTACCCAAATAGAAAAAATATGGAGTGCGGTCTGATTGTAATGGGTGACCTACCCAAAGAAAAAGGAAAGAGTCGTCTCATTGTAATGGGTGACCTACCCAAGTGGAAGAATGGTCTGATTGTAATGGGTGACCTACCCAAATAAAAACATGGAGAATTGATCGCATTGTAATGGGTGACCTACCCAGAAAAATGTTGGCGAGGACTCAAAGGCGCCCTTGAAATGAGGTAGGGTTAAAAAACGCACTACCCGAGAAGTGAGGGCTCAACGGCGCACTCGAAACGAGGTAGGGTTAGAAAACACACTACCCAAAAGATGATGATGAAACACCGATCTGACAATGTTAAAAGCAATGCGTTATGATCAATATGCATGTATACTTACCTGAGAAAAATAGGTCCCCCTTTCTTCATGGTGTCTTTCTTTTCTCAAAAGTTGGAGTGTTGGCAGTGAACTTCGATGGCTTTTTCGCTCTTGCTTACTCGAGTCATCTCTTGTGATTCTTGACCTCCAGGAAGGACTTGACATCATCATAGTTCTTTGTCCTCTGCCCTTTATTTCAAGGGTTTCCAATTTTGCCCAATAGTTTCTTAGAAAGGGAATCATGGAGCCAACTCTACCAAATGTTTTTTTTTTATTGTCCCCTAGCTTAATCATGCCCCCAAACATTCAAATAAGGTTTGGGGATAAGGCTCTGTAAAGGAAGGTGTGACAAGGAGTTTGTTTTCATGCAGAATTTTCGGAATTCCAAAGCTATTCTAGACACAAAAATCATTTTGACATTGATTCAAAGCAAACTCATTCTGAAAAAAATCAAGTGATTCCTATGGAGAGGTTATCAGAAGTGATGAAAACCTTTTTTGTTTAGCTTTTGGTGAAAAATATAAAGTGACATTTGGCTAGTCGAAATGGTTCAAGATTTAATATGAGAGTTTCAAAGATCCAGTCTTGACAGCATTCATTTTATTTGCATGAATAATGTTTGGTTCACATGAGAAAGTATTGCCTACCAATCCAGATTGCTTGCCTTTGATCAGAAAGGGCTTGATTAGGCACGTAATGTAGGCTTGGGCTCTTGGTTATGAAGAAAAAGGATATTTACAAGCTCAAAAAGTGTTTAAGGGATTTGAAGACTAAGGATCACTTGTGCTTGTTTCTTGACCTTTTGTCATTTAAATGTCCTTTGAAAATTGTCTATTGTGCCCCCTTAGTGTTGGGCTTGGACTCTTTCTCTTTCCTTTTGTTTTCTTCATATGGTTTTGAGCATCATTATATTATTATTTTTATATATATATATATATGCTCAAAACTTTTGATCCTTTGGATTTTTCTTCATGCCCCTCTAGATTTGTTCGGGCACCTTTGATGATTGAGAATTTTCTTTTATGCCCCCTAGTGTTGCTTGGGCATTTTCAATCATTAAGGTTTTTTCTATGTCATCACACTTGCCCCCAGTGTGGGCTATGATCCTAACCAAGGTTATTTATCTCAAGAAAAGCATTAGGCTCAAAAAGGGACCAAAAAAGATATATTTTAGCCTCGTGAAAAGATTATCAAAGATGGCCTTTCTTCATTTCAAAATCATGCATTTAGGATCGGTAAGCCTTGCTTTCATGCGAGTATACAATGTGATTTTTCATTATTCATTCAAATAAAACTTAGCTTTTGGAGTCACTTCATGGGTTCTTTTTGTTTTTGTTTTTTTTTTTTCAGGTTTTCTAGGTGTATGGTTACCTTTCTAAGGAAACACTTGAATTTCCAGAACTCGTTTGTTTTGGACAAACATCTTTCTGTTTTTTGTACTAAACTTTGAATTCCCAAAAATCCTTGTGAACATGTGTGATCATGTACAATTTTGGAAGGAAAGGGAAACACACCCAAAGATTCTTGGTGTGATGGTTTCATGCTTAAAGGTTATGTTCAATGTGTTATTTGCATGAAACAACAACAAAAATGAAGGCATGTTAGAAGCACATGATCTTATTAACAATAAAGGCTCGTTTGACAAGTGTTGTGGAATTTTAAGCCAAGTTATCAATAAAAAACTGGAACAGGTTGAAACAAAATCAAGAAGTTTTGTAGGCATGATCAAACAGAGGTAGTTTTTTTTTTTTTTTTTGCAGAACAAGAATAGGCTCCATTATGCACCGGTAGTGCAATTCCCCTTTGGTCAGCCTTCCCACCAAAGCTTTTGCAGAAATACATGATTGTGTTGAGGCTTTTGACCAATGTTTGCCCCGAATTTCTTCGGGCAGAGTCATTGGTGGGTTTTGAACAAAGATGATAGGTCGATTGGAAGGAACTTTCCTAGAGTTATTTTTCAGTATTTGCTCGAGTAAGCTAGAGGCGAGTCACACATGTCTTCAGAAACTCCAACTCTTCTTGAAAATGGACATTACGGCGAACACATTCTTCATCTTTCGTGTTTTTTCTGTTCAAAGCCGGGTGTTGTAGGCTCGTAGGGGACCTCTTTTTCATTCCGGTGTATGCATAAAAAATGTATGAACATGTAATCTATATGATGAACTCGTCCTTCGAGGGGTGACAATATGGTCGTAACTCTTGTATGATGGAACAAGAATCGTGATTTTTGCCCAAACTCTACAATGAAAATTTTCGGAGTGACGGCCAATGTGTCACCCACAAGTCTTGAGTTCAAGATGCTTCAAGAAGGGTTTGCTCTTATGCAAATAACGATAGCACCTACATCCTAAGGACAACTTCTATTCATTATGTGAACATGGATAGGTTTTTTATCTGGTCTCAAAAGGGTCTCATATCTGCCTAGTGACGTTCTTCGTAAAGACAGTATAGGGGCGTTGCAAGGAATAGTTAAGGCATGTATACCCACCATTACCAAGCAGGCACTCAGATATGAGTTGGGTGTTTCACGCATATGAACCCTGACCAATAGTCTTAGGGCAGATCGCTAGTTCCCCACCTAACCTAGAAGCTTGTGTGTGCTTTCAAAATTAAAACAAGTGATGCATGAAACAATTCTATAAAATGCATGAAAACAAATATTAAAAAAAGAGAGATAAAATCGCAAAAACTTAAATACATCAAATACACAAAGCTTAGTCCAATAATGTTAGAAACAATACCTTCCCTAGTGGAGTCGCCATTCTGTCGCACGTCGGAAAATTCGCGCTCTTCGGGCTGGCGATCTTTCTCTCTATTGTTGCGTTTGCTTGAATCGATTTGTAGGAGTCTCCCTAGATGCCCCCGCTACTGGCGGCGCGTGGATTCACGCGTCGCAGCAAGAAAACCTTAGAATCAGGGGGGATCTGGACTGGCTTCTTCGTCTCAGTCTCCCAACGCCGGCGGTGACCTGCAAAGCACCCGAAAACAACACAGGCAGTTGATTTTAGTTAGTTTGTTTCAATTTTAGATCTATTTTTGTTTTGCAGATCTGTTTCTCTTCCTTCGCTGGTCGTAGATCCGGTGATGGCCGGCTGCGGTGGCCACTAGGGGACAGTTCTGGAGGTGGGTCTGTGGGCTCCGTGTGTCGGCTGCTGCTAGAGGAATCTCAGTGTTGCTTCGCCGTTGTTGTTAGTCGTCTGCTGAGGGAGAAGAAGGCGTTGTTGATGGCTTGGAGGAGCGACGAAAGTGTTGCCCCGGCGCTGCTGTTTGGCCGCCGCTGGGAGAGGAAACCGAAGGGGACGCAGCCGTTGCTGATGGGAAGGCTGCGGTGGCTGGCTAGTGGTGGAGGCGTCTGTGTTGTTTCGGAGGAGGCGCCGTCGAAGGAAGATCGGTGGAGGGGGAAGCAGAAAGATGAGAAAGATGATGAGTCAATCTCTAAGGGTTAGGAAGGGGTTGAATTTGAACATTGTAAATAAAAAACTGATTCCCCACCTGCACTTCCATTTCCACATGCCATGACCAAACAAAAAAAGTCAATCACAATTATGAAATTCTTGAAACTTTCAAACAGGTAAGGATCAATATACCTTTGTTGGATGCTATGAAACAGGTACCTTCCCATGCTAAATTATTTAAAGATTTGTGCACCGTGAAGAGAAAACTGAATGTGAAAAAGAAAGCATTTTTAGCCGAACAAGTGCTATTCTTCAGAATAATAATGCTTTGAAATATAAAGACCCTGGTTGTCCTACAATTTCATGCTTTATTGGAGAACATAAAATTGAAAGAGCTTTAGTTGATCTTGTAGCTAGTGTGAATTTACTTCCATATTCAGTTTTTCAAAGTCTCAATCTAGGTGAGTTAAAACCAACTTCTGTAACTCTTTTACTTGCTGATAGATTTGTAAAAGTGCCTAGAGGAATATTTTAGGATGTGTTAGTACAAGTTGATAAATTCACTTACCCTGTAAATTTTGTTGTCTTGGATACACAACCTGTAAATTTTAGGAAGTGGACTTTATTGAAAAATTAGTTCATGATCAATTTCAAACCACTTCTAGTGAAACTGAGATTGATGAATCTGACGATTTGTAAATGGTTTATTTTCAGGAAGAATCAAAGGCATGTAATTGGAGACCACAAATTAAAGAATTGCCACCAAGATCAATTGAGTCCATACCTTCAAGTGTTTAACCACCAAAACCTGATTTGAAGTCGTTACCATTTAATCTCAAATACTCATTTTTGGGAGAAAATGAAACTTTTCCGGTAATAATCTCTTCAAAACTTAATGCACATCAAGAATGTAAGTTATTACAAACTCTGAAAATGCATAAAAATGCATTAGGATAGATCATGGCTGACATAAAAGGAATTAGACCTTTGATTTGCACACACATGATTTATTTGGAGGAAAATACGAAACCCTCTAGAGAAATGCAACGAAGACTTAATCCTAATATGAAAAAAGTAGTGAAAAATAAAGTCATTAAGCTTCTAGATAATGGAATCATTTATCCTATTTCTCATAGCAAATGGGTAAGTCCTACCCAAGTTGTACCCAATAAGTTTGGAGTCACTGTGATAACAAATGAGAAAAATGAGTTAATTCCAACTAAGACTCTTATTGGTTGATACATGTGCATTGACTATAAAAAATTTAATTCAATGACTAAAAAAGATTATTTTTCTTTACATTTCATGGATCAAATCCTAGAAAGAGTTGTCGGTCATGAATTTTATTGTTTTCTAAATGGTTATTTAGGTTACAACCAAATTCAAATTGCATTGGAAGATCAAGAGAAAACTACTTTCACATGTCTATTTGGTACTTTTACATATCGAAGAATGCCTTTTGGATTATGTAATGCACCAGCCATATTTCAAAGATGCATGCTTAACATATTTAGTGATATGGTTGAATATTTTCTTGAGATTTTTATGGATGATTTTTCTATTTTTGGTGATTCATTTGATGATTGTTTAACTAACTTGGAAAAGGTTTTGAACAGGTGTGAAAAGAAGAATCTTGTACTGAATTGGGAAAAATGTCACTTTATGGTAACAAATGGCATTGTACTTAGTCATATTGTTTCATCGAAAGGAATTGAGGTTGACAAATCTAAAATCGAGTTAATTGCTAACTTGCCAACACCAAAATCTATTAAAGATGTTAGATCATTCTTAGGACATGCTGGTTTTTACAGAAGGTTCATCAAAGATTTTAATGTAATAACTAAACCATTATGTAACCTTCTAACAAAGGAAAATGTTTTTGAATGAACTGAATAATGTGAAAAAACATTTGTTAAACTTAAAAGCTTGCTTACTTCTGCTCCTGTCATGCAACATCCTGATTGATCATTGTAAAAACAATTGGAAAGGAACTACAGGTCCCACAATGTTTGATCGAATGAATGCAATGTTTAACCATGATGATGCCTTCATTTCCTTACTAGGTGGTCTAGGCACATTGAAAGAGATCTTTCATATTTCCTCTTAGGCCCAAGTGCACATTCACCACAAACCCATAGGTCTGTTAAATGTTAATAGTTTTTCTAAAAATTTGTTGTCTTTTCTTGACCAAGTTGTGGAATAGTAATTTCTAACATCTTCAGTACGACAAATAATAATCTCTGCTGCTACTGCTGCACAATTGATTGACCAACTACAATCTTTCATCACTGTAATTAATCCCTCCATGAGTCACATAAATTGGTCAACTACGGAAAGCCGTAAAAAGCTTAGATTAGATTTGAGCCTTCGTTTATGAAACCTTGTGTCTTTTGGTTTTATTAATAGCATATTATTTTGTTTTGTTATTTCTTATATTTATTTAAGTGTGTTTCAGGATTGTCAGTGTTTGTTGTATCAAGTGATATCTTCTATACTTTATCTTTCTATCTTAGGACATTGAGGATAATGTCTTGTTTTGATTAGGGAGAAAAGGTAGTAGTTGATTTTTTCAACAACAAAAAATTAACTAACTGTGTTTTCTATTTCATAAACCACTTGTAAAATTGTTGTTACTAGGATGACAGAGTAAAGGAGTTATTTTGACTTTTGAGACGCATCTTAGTAAACATTCTTAACAAGGTCTATCAGAATACTTCTTGAAATATTCAGGTTTATAGACTCTCTCATTGTTATCACTTAATTATGCTCATATGCTCATTTAACAAGTATTATTAAACCTTCATTTTCACACACACACTTTAACATATGATTGTGGGTTGCACATTGGATTATTACATTATTTATGTTCTTTTGTTAATGGTAACAACTAAGGAAAATTGATAGTATATAATTTGCAAAAAAAAAAATGATGATAATAAAAACATAGATAAGTTTGGTTTCGTAGCCTCTCTAACCTAAGCAATTAAGCCCGAATCGGTGTTTTAACACCTAATACCCTAAAGTCAACTGACATTGGAGCTATTGGTCTAACGCTTATTACATGGGTTGAGGAGAAAAGCTTAAGGGAATCAAATATTTCACTATCTACGTATTAGTATCTGTAACCCGAGTTGCTAAGCTCGTAGGGGTGTCTCATCACCTAATGCCCTAAGACCAACTAGATTGGGAGTCATTAGCCGAAAGCTCGTTACATAGGTTAAAGATGCATTGTGTTTTAAGTTATATGAATATATTAAAAAAAGAAAAAAAGATAATAGTCTCAACTCAAGAAAGTTAACCTTAAACATTAGAACAAAAATTTTGTTTTCTTCAAAGTAAAGCCCCATAACTATATGTTGAAAAAAAAACATGGGAGATGATATATTTATGAAGTAGTTTGTGCTATTTAATGATTCTAAGCACCCTAACACTTGTAATTAAGAGAAGAAATTAAGAGAAAATAGAGTTTAGTGAGAGAAGATAAGGGAAGTGAGGGAATAAGAGGAAAGCTTGGAGTAGTTTCAATTTGTCTAGTTTTTGGAGGATAAAGTAGTGATTGGTAAGATATTCTAAATTTAATTAAGTTGATTAATATGGATTTGATTGAATTGTGATCAAATTTGTTGGAATTATGTCATTAAGGTTTATATGTGAATTTGGGGTTTTTGTTAATTAATTGTTAGAAATGTTGAAATGAGTAGAAGTGAGTAGAAATTAATGATGGGTAAGATATTATAAACTTGAGTTGATTAATATGGATTTAATTGAATTGTGATTATGTTTGTTGGAATTATGTCATTGGGATTTATATGTGAATTTGGGGTTTTATTGATGATTTTTATAGAAACCATAACTCTGAGAAGAGATCTTGGTTTTTCAAAACCTTTATGAAAGAAAGACATGAAATACAAAATTGTTTTTATAATTTCATTACATTACATAAAGTTTAAATTTTGTTTTTCAACTAGTTCAAATCATTTTATGTAACTAAATATCATATTCCATATCCATTTACAAAACATGCATGTCCCATAACATCTAAAAGTAAAACTTCTATTTGGAAACTTGTTAGTGGTACCTCCATTGAGTATTAATATCCACCTTTAAAAAATCTCAAAACCCCTCATAATAGTTAGACTATAGATGCAACTCCTTATAAAAATTCAAGTGATGATATCACTGCAAAACTAAACATATTATTGAGCAGAATAACTTTATCAATACCAACGTTAATACTATAGGAAAACAATTAATCAAAATAAAAAAAATAAATCCAAAGGATTATTGCTTCTCTAGTTAAAGTTACAAAAACCATGGACCAAAAGCTAATAACCCAGTATTCAAGCCATATCAAATCATATGCACTAACTGACATGATCAAAAAATTGATGTCTTCTCCTAAGTGAAGGAGTGTCAAATAAATAAATAACCTGGCAAGACCGGGGTCGAACCACAGGGAGGTGAACTATATAAATTACAAATAATATATATATATATAATAAAACAAAGAGTTTGTGAGAATTTTATGGGATATTAATGTAAGGATTAAACAATGATAAAACAATTGTCAAGTTTAGAGGATCCACTGATGATATTTCAAACAAGTATAGTATAAACTCTTTTTATTATTCAACTGGAAATCACACACAAAGGAGGTTCCAATCAGATGATTTGTCATTAATAGCTCATTATAAATTATTAACATGATCATATTAATTATCTTATTTAAGTAACACCAAACTTTTAAATATTGTCGGGAATTCATGATGCTAACTTATGTTAACAACAAATCAAGTTCCTTTCATAGCACATGTGTAGGTTATACAATACGGTTGGCTATGAAAGTGCAAAACATTTATGTACCAAGTGTTATACAACACAAATCTAGATTAACCATTCAACAAGCAAGGTATTAAGAATTAATAAGATAAAAAGATTGAAGTTCATGTTGAGTTTATATTATACATATTTTAACGCCATTAATGAAACCTTTTCATCTTGATAAAATAAACTTAGGTGCATTATGAAGAAGAAAAACATAAATAAACAATATAAGAACATAAACATGATATAAGTTAACTAAGTATAGTAAAGGAAATGAAAACTATAAATAAGAGATTAATATAACATAAAATAAAAAGAAAGATTACAAAAGAAAAAGAAAAAGAAAAAGAAAAAAAGTGATCTCGATCTGAACACCAAGATGCCTAAATGCATGGCAAATGATTTCTTTTATAGGCTAAAATTTGGAACTATTGATTTGTTGACTAATTGTTGAAGGGGTGACCACATCTTGACTTGGTGACAATCTTTATCTTCTTGTCTGAACAAAACGTCATTTCTAACATCAAAATTTGAACAAGTTTTCTTATAAAAAGTTCTAGGAAATTTTCTTAACTTTTCAAAAAAGAAAAGAAATGATGCATTTGGACTTCTAGAACTTGAGATATGGGCTACTGAACAGTGTCTGTCTTGCAGGATAGATTCAGTCTTCTCAATTGTTGCTACAATTTGAACTTGAAAAAGGCTTTTTTAAATCTTGGACTCCGCATGAAAGTTTTAGGTCTATGTCTTAGCTTTCCATCCATATAGACCATACCCAAATCCAAGTTCTACAACTCCAATTATGATCCAATAACCAAATGGTGTTCCGGTTTGGATTGAACCAGCATCTCTTTTCTAAGTTTAACCCTCTCTTTGTCTTCTCAATTTCAATAGTTAAACTCATCAATTAATCCCTCTCTTTATACTATACTTGTTTGAAATACCATTGGTGGATCCTCTAACCTTGACATTTGTCTTTATCATTGTTTAATCCTTACATTAATCTTCCATCTCAAAGTTCTCATTAATTTCTTCCTCTTCTTTTTATTGTTATTATTATTATTATTATTATTATTATTACTATTATTATTATTATTATTATTATTATTATTATTTACATTCTTGTTATATTTTATGTACGTTAAGTATGCTCTGTGTTTGATCAAGGATCCTGATATTGTTGGTCTTGCCTTGTTCATTCGCATCAGAAATCTGTTTATATTATATAATATATCTCTTTGATCTTTTCATAAACTCAGTATATAGGCTGGAAACCTGTGACCCGATCTTTTAGATCATTCTCAGGTATAACAACGCCACGTACTGAGTATTATTATTATTATTATTACTATTAATATTATTATTATTGTTGTTGTTGTTGTTGTTGTTATTTTTGTTATTATTGTTGTTGTTGTCTTGTTATTTATAATTTATACAATTAACCTCTATATGGTTCGACCCCGATCTTGCCGGGTTATTTATTACTTCGACACTCCTGCACTTGGGAGAAGACATCAATCTTTTGGTCGTGTCAAGTTTTTGGTGCCATTGCCGGGGAGGTAAATTCTTGTACAAATTATAGTATTTATTTTGTTTTCTCTTTTCACTTTTCTTGTATCTAACTTTGTTTCTTTTGTTTTGTTTCTTTTTCTTTTGTTTTCCTCTTCCTTTTTTTCTCTTTCTACACGTGCATGAGTGTTTGGTCACGTACATTAAGTGGTAGACTTTCTAAGGTATCCTCATCATTTTCAGACAATATGGCCGAAGAAGATAACCAGTCACTTCATAATGAGAATAATGAGAATAACCGTGTTAGGACACTTAGAGACCACATGAATCCCACAAGAACAAGTGCACCCTCATGCATAGTTTTCCCTTCTGATGCATCCCGTTTTAATTTAAAGCCAGACATTATTCAACTTTTACCTTCTTTTCATGGCTTAGATCTAGAAAATCCATACTTGCATTTGAGAGAATTTGAAAAAGTTTGTAACACCTATAATGACTTAAATTGTAGCATGAATACCATTAGATTAAAGCTTTTTCCTTTTTCATTAAAAGATAAAGCTAAAACATGGCTACAAAATCTTAGGTCAGGATCCATTTGTGCTTGGGATGAAATGCAACAATTTTTAAAAAAGTTTTTTTCATCTCACAGAACCAACTCTTTCAAAAGACAAATCACCACTTTCACTCAAAAACCAAGTGAAACATTTTACCAATGTTGGGATAGGTATCGAGACTTGCTTAATACTTGCCCTCATCATGGTTTTGAAACATGGAGATTGGTTTCACAATTTTATAAAGGATTAACACCTAAAGATAGACAAATGGTTGAATTGATGTGCAATGGAACTTTTGAAGATAAAGACCCTAATGAAGCAATGGAGTACCTAGACTTGCTAGCTGAAAATGCGCATAATTAGGACACTAAGGGCACTTATCAGGCACCAAGTAAAACCCAACCTCATACATCTAGTGGAGGTATGTATAACCTGATGCAACCATATTATTTGATAGTTTCACCCACATTTAACTAGTGTTTTGCCTATGTTTTATATATAAAATGCCTTGATATTCTTTGTTTTATGTTTTGAAGGCACTTTTGGATGAAAGATGCAAAAAGGAGTAAATTGAAGGTAATTGGCAGATTTGACGTCCAGTCGATGTTTTGTGCAGAACGTGAGCTCTAAAGGTCGAAATGAAGTGATTCCATGGCATTAAAAAGCTAACATCCATACCTTTCTGGAAATCTAAGGCAAGACAATAAAATAAGGAAGAGCATGGAAATCGTAGCTTTCAAAGTCAAATCTCGCAATCTGCCAATGCTAACCTTCGGTCATTCCGACTTGAATATCTAGAGCTACAAAAGTCCAATTGATGCAAACTCAATTGTTTTGGATTCCTGACTCAAAGGCCTATAAACGCTCCAAATTTCAGCAAAACAATATGTCATATGAGGGAGATATGATTTTTCAAAGATGACAACTAAATTCTGTCAGCAAACAGGTTTCGTGAAGAAACGAGTCCAGATTACGTTCCGAAGCATCTAAACCGACATCCAAGTTTTTATTTCAGCAGTGTAGCTCCTCTAAGTCAAAGCTTGAAGATTTCATGCAAAGCTATTTCTCCTTTTTTAGGAAAATAGTTATTGAACTACTTAAATGTAAATTGTCTACTTAAGGGAGGACTATTTTGTAAAATAGAGATTAGGGTTTCCTAGCATATAAAAAGAATGAGAGAAGAGAAGGGGGGCAGCCACCCAAGAGGAGAAAAACGCCCCCCTACTCTAAGAAACCCTAAATCATGCATTCTTCCATCTTTTTGATTAGTTATTCAATAAACATGCAAGGCTAAACTCATTTTCTTGGTTGCAAGGACACGGAAACCTTCGGATTTCAAGAACTGTGAGATCTATTCTACCTTTTCTTTTCAGTTTATATGATGAATATGTTTGTTCTCCTATGCTTATTTTTCCTATGATTGTTTATTTTAATTGTTAGAGCGGACTCTAAGTTATTATTATAGACAATTTATTGCTAAGTTTGATATCAAAACCGGAGTTGTGGTATATGAACTTGTGAAGCAACTAAGTTTAATAATTGTAGCGGATCTACGTTATTAATCTTAGGGAGAACATTTGATCAAAGCAACATAAGCAGACAACTTAGTTGTTAAGATAATGAATTTATCTAGATCTTAAGGCTGCCATTGGATTAAATCATTAGTGCGGACACTGTGATTATTTGTTGGTTAGGGTTAGTTATACGGCGGATCCGTTAATTAACCAACGTTAAGAAAAGATAAAAATTCAGAATATAAACTGGAATTTTGTTTCAAGGATCGGTTCTGATTTCTATAGGTGGATGTGTGATTGCGACCAAGGTTTGTTCTCTTGATAATTTTCTGATCTTATTAAATTTTGTTTGATAGTTTTCTGTTTTATTTTTCTTTAGCCTATATAACATCCAACCCCCCCAAATTGCATAACGTATAGCATAAAAATCTGAACTAAATCTTCCTCGTGGGATCGACCCCTTGCTTGCTCTATACTATCTTGTGTGTTGTGTTTGAAGCTAGGGTATTTAATTTGTGCGACCGCGACATCGCAACAAATTTTGGCGCCGTTGCCGGGGAAGTAATTTTAGTTGATTGTTGTGCTTTTCCTGTTATTTTTAGTTGCTGTGATTGTTATTTATATTACTGAAAAAAAAAAAGAGAAACAGAATTTTTGCTTGCGGCGGTACTGCTCACTTGCGGCAACGGTACTGTTCAAAACAGATTTTTTGGTGGAATTAGGTTTCAGCCTTTTGTTTCTTGAAGGGAAACGACGTTCTAAACAGAACTAGTGGAAAACACTAGCCCCACTCTATCGAGGCCAAATTTCGTTGTTTTCTAGGGTTTAGGCAGTTTTAGTTTTCTAACGTAAGATTTTCGTACAATTTGCATTGTTTTCGATCTCATGCGTGGTTGGTTTCTTTTGAGTTTTCTTGATGCTTTATGCCAGTAACCCGTTCTACTAATCAAAGTCAAGTGCAGTTAGATCTCGAAATAGAAAAAACTTTACACAGGTTACGAAAGGAAGCTCGCCTCAACACCATGGCTAATGCACGACAACAAACACTCAAGGAGCTTGCTGCTCCTAATGTGGAAAATCAGCCATCGTGCATAAACATCGACAATAGTGTAAACTTTGAGCTCAAATCTGGTTTTATACATTTGCTACCAACATTTAATGGTCTTGCAGGAGAAGATCCTCATACTCATCTCAAGGAGTTCCATATGGTTTGTGTTGGCATGAAACCGAATGGAGTTGATGAAGAACAGGTTAAGTTGAAAGCTTTCCCTTTCTCTTTAAAAGGGGCAGCAAAAGCATGGCTTTTCTCCATTCTCCCAGGTTCAATTGGAACTTGGAATGGCATGAAAAAGATCTTCCTTGAGAAGTATATCCCAGCATCTCGAGTTGCCAACATAAGAAAAGAAATATGTGGGATTCGACAATCTCATGGAGAGACACTTTCCGAGTATTGGGAAAGATTTGAGCAACTATGCATTCAATGCCCTCATCATCAAATACCCGATCAGCTGCTTATTCAATATTTCTATGAAGGATTGATGCCTACTGACCGTAGTATCATTGATGCTGCAAGTGGAGGGGCATTAGTAGATAAAACACCCGAGGCTGCACGCCAATTGATCTCAAATATGGCAGCCAACTCGAAACAATTTGGCACGCGAGGAGACTTCGCAAACAAACGAGTAAATGAGGTAAGTATTTCTAACCTTGAGAATAAAGTTAATGATCTTACTTCTCTTGTGCGTTCTTTGGCTTGTGGCAATGTACAACAGGTGAAAACTTGTAGCATATGCTCTTTACAAGGACATGCTTCGGATATGTGCCCAACAATGCAAGAAGATTACATTGAACAAGCTAATGCAGTTGATGGAGCATTTAATAGACAACCTTAGCGTAAGTATGATCCTTTTTTCCACACGTACAATCCTGGATGGAGAGATCATCCTAACCTACAGTATGTGAACCAACCTCAACAAGGCAATCAAGGCCGACAATTCCATCCCAATGTATTTCAATCCCAACAGAATTATCAAGCAAGACAACCTCCTCCATTCACAAACTCCAATGCTATGGGGTCGTCATCCAGTGATGATCTTTGTGAGATGATGAAAACTTTGACTTCTAACACTGTGACCTTGCAACAAAATGTCATGTCTTTTCAACAGGAAACAAGGTCAAGTATTCACAACTTGGAGAAGCAAATGGGGCAAGTAGCTTCAAGTGTGGAGAAATTAGAAGCACAAATGAATGGAAAATTTCCCTCCCAAGCATTGAATCCAATAGAGAATGTTAGTGCGATCATGCTGCGAAGTGGGAAAGAACTTGAAGAGAGAAGGTCGAAACAAATTGAGATGGAAGAAGAAGAAGAGATAGAAACTGAATTGAGTACAAAGAAGGAACATCCTCCTCCTCCACAAACTGAAACATCGACCAACACTCCAAAGGTAAGTCCTCACTTAATGAATTCCAGTTTTAAAACAATTCCACCCTTTCCTGTGAGTTCTTCTAGGTCAAAGAAAGAGGACAAAGAAAAAGAGATTTTAGAGATTTTCAAGAAAGTAGAACTCAACATTCCTTTGCTTGATGTTATCAAGCAAATTCCCAAGTATGTCAAATTCTTGAAGGAGTTGTGTACTACTAAGAGAGCTTTCAAACTGAAAGGTCATGAAATGGTAAGTACGAGTGAAGTTGTATCTGCTGTTGTTCAAAAGAATATGCCTTTGAAGCAAAAGGACCCCGGTGTGTTTACTATCCCATGTGTTATTGGTAATGCTAGTTTCAAAAGGGCCTTGTGTGATTTAGGTGCATCCATTAGTGTTATGCCCAAACATGTTTATGATTCTCTTAGTCTTGAACCTTTGAATAAAACTAGCATTGTAATACAACTTGTGGATCGTAGTTTTGTTTACCCACTTGGTGTGCTAGAAGATGTCCTAGTTAAGATTGATAGTTTGGTCATTCCATGTGATTTTTATATTCTTGATATGGAACATGATTCTTGTGATTCATCAAACAACACTCCTATATTGTTTGGGAGACCATTCTTGAAAACTGCCAATACAAAAATTGATTGTGGTAAGGATACTTTATCTATGGAGGTAGGAGATGAAAAAATTGAATTTAATTTTCATGATGCAATGACATATCCTTATAGCAATGTTTATTCTATCGCATGTTATGACCAAGTTGATAAGTGTGTGCAACTAGTTTTTTATTTTGATTGTGAGGATGGATTAAGAATAGCTTTGAGCTATGGCTATGATGTTACCGAGATAGAAGAGATGGAAAGGCATATATATGTTCCCCAAAACATGCATGAATCAGCATTGGATTTGCAAGATTTGCAAACTATCCTCCATGATGCAGGAGTCATTCACCCCATCACGGACAGTGAATGGGTGGCGCCTATCCTTTTGGTGCCCAAAAAGATTGGAATTACGTTTGAAGAAATACCAAATAATGCTTATGAGAATGCAAGGATTTACAAAGAAAAGACTAAGAGTCTCCATGACCGAATGATTATAAGAAAAGAATTTAATGTTGGGGACAAAGTCCTTCTTTATCATTCGCGTTTGAAACTTTTTCCTGGAAAGTTGCGCTCCCGTTGGATTGGACCCTTTGTTGTTTCTAATGTTTTTCCTTATGGTGCAGTTGAAATTACAAGCTTAGAAACCAACAAAGTACTCAAGGTAAATTGGCATCGTTTGAAACCTTTCTATGAAGGTTGGAAGACAGAACTCACCGCTTCTGTAGAGTTAACCGAACCAATCTATGAAGAATGAGCATGCCACATGTCAAGCCAATGACATAAAACAAAAGCGCTTACTGGGAGGCAACCCAGCACAAAAAGAAAAAAAAATCAGATTTGCTTTCTTTTTTGTTATCTTTTATTTTTTTCACATTTTAATTTATTTTCTGTCATTCTCTTATGTTCCTTTGCTTTTATTTCAACATTGAGGACAATGTTGTGTTTTAAATGTGGGGGTATTGAGAGAATTTTGGTTTTCTTATTTTAGTTTTCTTTGTTGTTCTTAAAAAAAAAATTATGTTTGATCTTTTTAACTCCCATTGGTTTTTGAGAATATGAGTATTATGTATGAGAATTAATTGAGATAGATGAAGATATAAATCAAATGAAGGAATATGCATGCAAATTTTAAGGTTTAATTGGTTTAGGGATTGACTTTAAGAATATGCCATGTTGACTTTATAGTGTTATACCAATGTAAGATTTTGAGCCTTCAACATTATATTCTTTGAGTGTGCATTCTTTCAATGATATGTATCTCTAGAACTTGCTTCATATCTTGTTGAGATTACATTCGCATTACATATATACATGAAGATGATAAAGGCATTAGGAATTTTAACCATTTGAGCCAAAAAGCCAACCTAAAGCATATTATCCTTAGTAAGCTCCTTTTGAGCTTGTTTATCTTTTCTTTGCTTTATCCATGTATAAGCCTTAACTTTATATATGTTTTCCTTTCCCCTGGCCAAGGATTAGTAGAGCATATACTTGTGATATCTTATGGAATTATGGTTGGAAATTATGTGAAAAGAAAGAAGAAGTGATGCTTGATGAAAATATGGGCAAGTTGCCAAAGGTGAAAATCAAAAAAATATATATATACAAAAAAATAATAATAAGAAATAAGTGTTCCTTTATGTTCTTAAGATTTTATGTTGAAAGAGCTTGAAATCAAAAAAAAAAAAAAAGTTAAGCATTGGTGATTAAAGATGGAAAATTTATGTGCTTTGATGGAATATCTTGTTTGAAATATCATTTTTTAGAATGCTCTACTTTCTTTGGTTTGAACCTTCTCTTTTACTCTCTTTTACCTCACCTTAACCTTAGCCCCATTACAACCAGAAATAAGACCTTTTGATTCATGCATTGCTTGTAATATGTTAGTAATGGAGATGAGATTGAAGAGCAAGCTTATGGTAGAACATATTCATTGATTGAATTTGAGAGATTTAAACACATAAGCCCTAAACACGTGAGTGTTGGAGTGTATATCAATGAGAGGACCTATCACTTTGGCATGGCATAGATTTCATTTAAATCCCGACATTAATTGAGTTTTGAAGTTTGCATGTAAATAAATTCATGAAAATTTATACTCTTTATCCTTCTTAATTGTGTTCTTGTTTACAATGCATATATTCTTGGATATTGATGGGAGATTAGGAGATTGGTCATAATGATTTGATTTAATTTAATTTTGATTTGATTTTACCTATCCTTTCTCGAGGACGAGCAAGAGCTAAGTGTGGGGGTATTTGATGCAACCATATTATTCGATAGTTTCACCTACATTTAACTAGTGTTTTGCCTATGTTTTATATATAAAATGCCTTGATATTCTTTGTTTTATGTTTTGAAGGCACTTTTGGATGAAAGATGCAAAAAGGAGTAAATTGAAGGTAATTGGCAGATTTGACGTCCAGTCGATGTTTTGTGCAGAACGTGAGCTCTAAAGGTCGAAATGAAGTGATTCCATGGCATTAAAAAGCTAACATCCAAACCTTTCTGGACATCTAAGGCAAGACAATAAAATAAGGAAGAGCATGGAAATCGTAGCTTTCAAAGTCAAATCTCGCAATCTGCCAATGCTAACCTTCGGTCATTCCGACTTGAATATCTAGAGCTACAAAAGTCCAATTGATGCAAACTCAATTGTTTTGGATTCCTGACTCAAAGGCCTATAAACGCTCCAAATTTCAGCAAAACAATATGTCATATGAGGGAGATATGATTTTTCAAAGATGACAACTAAATTCTGTCAGCAAACAGGTTTCGTGAAGAAACGAGTCCAGATTACGTTCCGAAGCATCTAAACCGACATCCAAGTTTTTATTTCAGCAGTGTAGCTCCTCTAAGTCAAAGCTTGAAGATTTCATGCAAAGCTATTTCTCCTTTTTTAGGAAAATAGTTATTGAACTACTTAAATGTAAATTGTCTACTTAAGGGAGGACTATTTTGTAAAATAGAGATTAGGGTTTCCTAGCATATAAAAAGAATGAGAGAAGAGAAGGGGGGCAGCCACCCAAGAGGAGAAAAACGCCCCCCTACTCTAAGAAACCCTAAATCATGCATTCTTCCATCTTTTTGATTAGTTATTCAATAAACATGCAAGGCTAAACTCATTTTCTTGGTTGCAAGGACACGGAAACCTTCGGATTTCAAGAACTGTGAGATCTATTCTACCTTTTCTTTTCAGTTTATATGATGAATATGTTTGTTCTCCTATGCTTATTTTTCCTATGATTGTTTATTTTAATTGTTAGAGCGGACTCTAAGTTATTATTATAGACAATTTATTGCTAAGTTTGATATCAAAACCGGAGTTGTGGTATATGAACTTGTGAAGCAACTAAGTTTAATAATTGTAGCGGATCTACGTTATTAATCTTAGGGAGAACATTCGATCAAAGCAACATAAGCAGACAACTTAGTTGTTAAGATAATGAATTTATCTAGATCTTAAGGCTGCCATTGGATTAAATCATTAGTGCGGACACTGTGATTATTTGTTGGTTAGGGTTAGTTATACGGCGGATCCGTTAATTAACCAACGTTAAGAAAAGATAAAAATTCAGAATATAAACTGGGATTTTGTTTCAAGGATCGGTTCTGATTTCTATAGGTGGATGTGTGATTGCGACCAAGGTTTGTTCTCTTGATAATTTTCTGATCTTATTAAATTTTGTTTGATAGTTTTCTGTTTTATTTTTCTTTAGCCTATATAACATCCAACCCCCCCAAATTGCATAACGTATAGCATAAAAATCTGAACAAAATCTTCCTCGTGGGATCGACCCCTTGCTTGCTCTATACTATCTTGTGTGTTGTGTTTGAAGCTAGGGTATTTAATTTGTGCGACCGCGACATCACAACATAACCTTAGGGAAGATCATGACCTCCAACCCAAGTTTACATCTTTAGATAGAAAAGTCGAGGCACTAGAATTGAAAAGGAGTGGTCAATTAAAATATGTTCAAGACATTGTGTGTCAAATCTGTGAAACAAATGAACATGCAACCAATGACTGTCCAACTTTGCCTTCTTTCAAAGAATGTCTCCATGAACAAGCCCATGCTTTAAACAGTTTCCAAAGGCCCAATCATAACCCATACTCGCAAACATAAAATCCTGGTTGGAGAAATCACCCAAATTTCAATTGGAAGAGTGATAACAATAATGCACAAACTTCACAGCCACCGTTTCAAGCACACCATAATTTCCAAAATTCTTATGGATATGCACCTCCTTATGCTCCACCTCCTAGAAGAAATCTTGAGGAAACATTGCATGCATTCATTGAAAAGCAAGAGACAATCAACATTGAACTTACTCAAAGCATGACAAATTTTAAAGATGCTCTTGCAAAATTCACATCTGCTCTTAGTTTTCAAGAGAAAGGTAAGTTTCCATCTCAACCACTGCAAAATCCAAAGGGGCAATACAATGCAAATGCAAGTAGTTCCGAAAGCCAACACATGGATCAAGTCAAATCAGTCATCACTCTTCGAAGTGGTAAGGTTATTGAAAAACCCACTCTTGAACCTTGTGAGAAAGATGATGAGTCAATCTCTGAGGGTAAGGAAGGGGTTGAATCTGAACATTGTAAAGAAAAGACTGATTCTCCGCCAGCACTTCCATTTCCTCATGCCATGACCAAACAAAGGAAAGTCAATCACAATTCTGAAATGCTTGAAACTTTCGAACAGGTAAGGATCAATATACCTTTGTTGGATGCTAATAAACAGGTACCTTCCTATGCTAAATTTTTGAAAGATCTATGCACTGGGAAGAGAAAACTGAATGTGAAAAAGAAAGCATTTTTAGCCGAACAAGTAAGTGTTATTCTTCAGAACAATAATGCTTTGAAATATAAAGACCCGGGTTGTCCTACAATTTCTTGCTTTATTAGAGAACATAAAATTGAAAGAGCTTTACTTGATCTTGGAGCTAGTGTGAATTTACTTCCATATTCGATTTTTCAAAGTCTCAATCTAGGTGAGTTAAAACCAACTTCTGTAACTCTTTTACTTGCTGATAGATCTGTAAAAGTGCCTAGAGGAATAGTTGAGGATGTGTTAGTACAAGTTGATAAATTCATTTACCCTGTAGATTTTATTGTCTTGGATACACAATCTGTTGAAGCATGCAATTCAATTCCTATTATTTTAGGACGTCCATTTCTTGCAACTTCTAATGTATTGATTAATTGTAGGACTGAACTGATGAAGCTATCATTTGGAAACATGACATTGGAGATGAATATTTTCAACATTTGCAAGCTACCTGGAGATGATAATGATTTACAGGACGTGAACTTTATTGAAAAATTAGTTCATGATCAATTTCAAACCACTTCTAGTGAAACTGAGATTGATGAACCTGACGAGTTGCAAATGGTTTATTTTTAGGAAGAAGCAAAGGCATGTAATTGGAGATCATAAATTGAAGAATTGCCATCACGATCAATTGAGTCTATACCTTCAAGTGTTCAACCACCAAAACATGATTTGAAGCCGTTACCAGTCAATCTCAAATACTCATTTTTTGGGAGAAAATGAAACTTTTCCGGTAATAATCTCTTCCAAACTTAATGCACATCAAGAAGGTAAGTTATTACAAACTCTGAAAATGCACAAAAATGCATTAGGATGGACCATAGCTGATATAAAAGGAATTAGTCCTTTGATTTGCACACACAAGATTTATTTGGAGGAAAATGCTAAACTATTTAGAGAAATGCAACGAAGACTTAATCCTAATATGAAAGAAGTAGTGAAAAATAAAGTCGTTAAGCTTCTAGATAATGGAATCATTTATTCTATTTGTGACAGCAAATGGGTAAGTCCTACCCAAGTTGTACCCAAAAAGTCTGGAGTCACTGTGATAACAAATGAGAAAAATGAGTTAATTCCAACTCGGACTATTACTGGTTGGCGCATGTGCATTGACTATAGGAAACTTAATTCAATGACTAGAAAAGATCATTTCCCTTTACCTTTCATGGATCAAATCCTCGAAAGAGTTGCAGGTCATGAATTTTATTGTTTCCTAGATGGCTATTCAGGTTACAATCAAATTGAAATTGCATTGGAAGATCAAGAGAAGACTACTTTCACATGTCCATTTGGTACTTTTGCATATCGAAGAATGCCTTTTGGGTTATGTAATGCACCAGCCACGTTTCAAAGATGCATGCTTAGCATATTCAGTGATATGGTTGAACGTTTTCTTGAGATTTTTATGGATGATTTTTCTGTTTTTGGTGATTCATTTGATGATTGCTTAACTAACTTGGAAAAGGTTTTGAACAGGTGTGAAGAGAAGAATCTTGTACTGAATTGGGAAAAATATCACTTTATGATAACAAACGGCATTGTACTTGGTCACATTGTTTCATCGACAGGAATTAAGGTTGACAAATCTAAAATCGAGTTAATTGCCAACTTACCAACACCAAAATCTGTTAAAGATGTTAGATCATTCTTAGGACATGCTGGTTTTTACAGAAGGTTCATCAAAGATTTTAGTGTAATATTTAAATCATTGTGTAACCTTCTATCAAAGGAAACTATTTTTGAATGGACTGGACAATGTGAAAAAGTCTTTGTTAAACTTAACAGCTTGCTTACTTCTGCTCCTGTCATTCAAACTCCTGATTGATCATAATATGTGACGCTAGTGATTATGCCGTGGGTGTTGTCTTAGGACAAAGAAAAGATAAGAAACCTTATGTGATTTACTATGTAAGTAAAACTTTAAATAGTGCTTAAATGAATTACACTACCACTGAAAAAGAATTACATGCAGTAGTATTTGCATGTGACAAGTTCAGATCTTATCTTGTTGGCTCACCTGTTTTTGTTTTTAGTGATCATGCAGCATTGAAATATCTTCTCTCTAAGAAAGATTCTAAGGCTAGATTTGTGCGGTGGATTTTGTTACTTCAAGAATTTGATATCACAATCAAAGACAAGAAAGGCACCGAAAATGTTGTCGCGGATCATTTGTCAAGATTGACAACTGATTCGAGATCTGACATCACACCAATCGATGACTACTTTCCTGATGAATCTTTATTTTTTGTCTCTACGATGCCTTGGTTTGCTAATATTGTTAATTTTCTTATTTCAGGACAATTGCCAGCTCATTGGAGTACTCAAGACAAAAGAAAGTTCTTGAACGAAGTGAAGAACTTTTATTGGGATGACCCTTATTTATTCAAATATTGTCCTGATCAAATATTTCGAAGATGCATTCCTGACAATGAGGTAAGTAGTGTCATTAAATTTTGTCATTCTGAGGCATGTAGGGGTCATTTCTCATCAAGAAAGACAACTGCAAAAATCTTACAAAGTGGATTTTATTGGCCCACCATGTTCAAAGACTCAGATGCATTCTGCAAGACTTGTGAAAATTGTCAAAAGTTGGGATCTATTTCAAAACGTCACATGATGCCTTTAAATCCTATTCTTGTCATTGAGATCTTTGATTGTTGGGGTATAGATTTTATAGGTCCATTTCCTCCATCATTTGGTTTCTTGTATATATTGGTCGCAGTAGATTATGTTTCAAAATGGATAGAGGTAATTCCAAGTAGAACCAATGATCACAAAACAGTGATAAAAGTTTTGAAAGAAAACATTTTAAGTCAATTCGGAATCCCTTGAGCCATGATAAGTGATGGTGGAACACATTTCTGCAACAAGCCATTTGAATCTTTAATGAAGAAATATGGAATCACACACAAAGTTGCCACCCCTTATCACCCTCAGACGAGTGGACATGTAGAACTTGCTAATAGGGAGATCAAACAGATCTTAGAGAAAACGGTGAACCCTAATCGGAAAGACTGGTCTTTAAGACTTAATGATGCACTTTGGGCTTATCGAACTGCATATAAAACATCATTAGGTATGTCACCTTATAGACTAGTCTATGGAAAACCTTGTCACTTGCCTGTGGAAATTGAACATAAAGCTTATTGGGCTATTAAAGCTTTCAATTCAAACATTGATGATGCTAGTCAGTTGCAAAACTTGCAAATAAATGAGCTTGAGGAAATAAGAAATGATGCATATGATAATTCAAGAATTCATAAAGCAAGAATCAAAGAGTTTCATGACAAGAAAATACTGAGAAAAACATTCAATGTTGGTCAAAAAGTCTTGCTTTATAATTCTCGACTCCATTTATTTCCTGGAAAACTAAGATCAAGATGGAGTGGTCCTTTTATTGTGAAACATGTGTATCCATATGGGGCCTGTGATATCGAAAATCCAAAGAATGGTAATGTTTTCAAGGTAAATGGCCATCGTTTGAAAGTTTATTTTGACAATTTTTCTGTTGAAAATGACTCTATTGAATTGGGTGATCCTGTATATAAAGATTGATTCTTTTTCTCACATTTTTTTTGTGTGACTTTTGTTTTGCTAGTCTCTCACCCCGGTCAAATGGCAGATAACGGTACTCCGTGACTTTTAAGTCGGTTCTTTCAGTTTCCCATGATAACTGATATTTGTGTATATATTTGTGCAATTCTTTGCTCTTTCTCCTTTCTTTGAATCTCTCCCCCAATTCTCAGTTGAAAATGGGCACCACTCTTGAAAAAAGTATTTTCCCGCTCTACCTCAGAATGCGATTACAAAAATTTATCGTGCTAGATGTGCAAGATTGAGGTTGTTAATGAACCATGGAATTCCTGAAGATATTCGTTAGCTGATTGAAGCAAAGGTACGATTATCAGGTGAGTCCTCCAATTCTTTCATTTCATCCATGCTTGGAACAGGTAAAAGCACTTTTGCGAAGAAACGTCGTGCAAAACGAGTGAAAGGCTGTCACCGATGTGCCAGATGGACTTGTAATGCGACATGTCGTTCTTTAGAAATGGTATCTGTAAACCGTGAAGATAAAATACAATTCATTAAGGATGGTCTGAGTGAGGGGTCTTTAGATAATCTTCTATTGACTCTTGAGATGCACCCTAGTGGAGATGTGCATCGTGCAATTTATGATTTATGGCCACAATTCCATAAAGAACATGCTCGACTTAGTCTTGGGAATCTGACTAAAAAAGACCTTGTTTGCCAGTTTTTAAGAAAACTGGATGGGAAGCCTATCCCCGACCCATAGAGGGCGTTTAAGCCGTTTTTGGACATAAAACCAAGGAAAGATGTGAGCCATAATCACAACTACCTGTACATACACATGTTTTTTTAAAATAAATAAAGAGAGAGAGAGAGAGAGAGATTACGGTTGGCCTACATATAGGTGGTATGATTGCATTTTAAATTTCTCATCTATAAATTCTTCTTTTCCTTCCCTTCATTTCTACTCAACCCGTACATTCATCAAATATAGAAGTGTGTCGAAATGGCAGGTTCCTCAAGTCATCACATAAACAATATTTGTGTTTTCGGTGGATCCAGTCCTGGGAAAGAAAAAGAGTTTTTAGAATCAGCAAATCATCTTGGTCAGGTACTAGCTGAGCGAAAGATTCATTTAGTGTATGTAAGAGGCAGCCTTGGGTTAATGGGGGGAGTGTCAATAGCTGCATTTTTAGGAGGTAGTCAAGTTTTGGGGATAGTCCTCAAAGCTTTAGCACAAGGGGACATCATTGGAAAAACAATTGGAGAGGAATTACAGGTCTCCACAATGTCTGATCGACTGAATGCAATGTTTAACCATGCTAATGCCTTCATTGCCTTACCAGGTGGCCTGGGCACATTGGAAGAGATCTTTCATATTTCCTTTTAGGCCCAACTACACATTCACCATAAACCCATAGGTTTGTTAAATGTTAATGGTTTTTATGATAAGTTGTTGTCTTTTCTTGATCATGCTGTGGAACAGGAATTTCTAACATCTTCAGCACGATAAATCATAATCTCTGCTACTACTGCTGAACAATTGATTGACCAATTACAATCTTTCATCCCTGTAATTAATCCCTCCATGAGTCGAATAAATTGGTCAACTAAGGAAAGCCGTAAAAAGCTTAGATTGGATTTGAGCCTTCGTTTGTAAAAACTTTGTGTCTTTTGGTTTTATTATTGTGTTTTGTTGTTTCTTATATTTGTTTAAGCGTGTTTCAGGTTTGTCAGTGTTCGTTATTTCAGGTGATGTCTTCTATACTCTATCTTTCTACCTTAAGACATTGAGGACAATGTCTCATTTTGGTTGGGGGGAAAGGGTAGTAGTTGATAATTAAAAAAAAAAACTATGTTTTCTATTTCATAAACTATTTGCAAAATTGTTGTTACTAGGATGACAGACTAAAAGGAGTTCTTTTGTTAAAAGTGACTCTTGAGACGCATCTTAGTAAACATTCTTAACAGGGTCTATCAAAATACTTCTTGAAATATTCAGGTTTACAAACTCTCGTATTGGTAGCACTTGATTCTGCTCATATGCTCATTTAACAAGTATTTTTAAATCTTCATTTTCACACACACACTTTAACATATGATTGTGGGTTGCACATCGGATCATTACATTATTTATGTTCTTTTGTTAAAGGTAACAACTAAGGGAAAGGGATAGTATATATTTTGCAAAAAAACAAAAAAAAAAAACAATGATAATAAAAAGGTAGATAAGTTTGGTTTCGTAGCCTCCCTAACCTAAGCAATTAAGCCTGAATGGGTGTTTTAACACTTAATACCCTAAAGTCAACTGACTTGGAAGCTATTGGCCCAACGCTTGTTACATGGGTTGAGGAGAAAAGCTTAAGGGAATCAAACATTGCACTATCTACGTATCAGTATCTGCAACCCGAGTTGCTAAGCTCGTAGAGGTGTCTCAACACCTAATGCCCTAAGACCAACTGGTCTGGGAGTCATTAGCTTAAAACTCGTTACATGGGTTAAAGATACATTGTGTTTCAAGTTGTATGTGTATATAAATAAATAAAAACAAATAATAATCCCAACCTAAGGAAGTTAGCCTTAAACATTAGAACAAAAATTTGTTTTTCTTCCAAGTAAAGCCTCATAACTATATGTTGATATTTTGAGCACAAAAGAAAGGTTTAGTAATATCTTGTTTAAGAGGTATTGAGCAGATATATGAATTTAATGAGAGTTTGTTTATCTGGATAAATTAAAGTAAGTTAAATGATGAATGCCTTGCTTTATGGAATTTGCAAATTGTTTTTCTATTTTAACGCTTTGATCACTAGGGACTAGTAATAAGCTGGTTGGGGGGTGTGATTAGTACTTAAAATGTATATTTATCAAGGTTTTATATCATCATTTTGCACTTAAAGTATTAATAACTCTTTAACTAAAGCATGTTTTATAATAACAAGTCTAATACTATAGAATGCCCTAATATATGGTAAATGTTCATCTTAAATGCAGGCCTATCACGTAAATCAAAGGATTGATTGATGAATTCAACTACTAAAATTTGTGAAGATAAAGAGAGGGTGAAACTTAGAAAAGAGATGTTGGTGCAGTCCAAACTGAAACACTGTTCGGTGTTTGGGTCATATCTCGAGTTCTAGATGTCCAAATGACCTCAAATTTTTACACAGATTCAGTAAGACATGGGCCTACAACTTTCATGTTTTCATCAAGATCTAAGAAAGAAGTTTTCAAGTCTAAATTATAGCAACAACGGAGAAGTCTGAATCTGTCCTCCAGCCCAAATACTGTTCAGTGTTTGGCCCATATCTGAAGTTCTAGAAGTCCAAATCACCTTCACTTTTTTTTCATGGAAAGCTGAGTCAATTTCCTACAACTTTCATGCTTTCAAGTGGACCCAGTTCTGATGCTAGCATTTTCGTTTTATTCAGACAAGAAGATAAGGAGTTTCACAAAGTCAAAAGTTGGCCACCCACTCAACAATTAGTCATCAAATCAATAATTCCGAATTTTGGCCTATAAAAGGAGGCATTTGCCATGTATTTAGGGGCTTGGTTGTTCAGATCAAGTTCATGCTCTTTATTTCTCTCTTTATATTTTTTGTAATTCTTAAGTTTTGCTTTCATTAATTTCTTGTTTATGCTTTTCATTTCCTTTCCTTTCCTTAGTTAACTTGTATTTTATTTATGTTCTTGTTTTGTTTATTTATGTTTCTCTTCTTCATTATGTTTAGCTAAGTTTATTATGTCAATGTGAAAAGGTTACACTAATGGTGTAAGAACAAGTATGGTGTAAACTCAACATGGACCTTAATGTTTAATATTAACATGTCTTATCTTTTTATCTTACTAATTCTTAATACCTTGCTTGTTAAATGGTTAATCTATATTTGTGTTGTATAATACTTAGTACAACAAATGCTTGGCACTCTCATAGCCCAACCGTATGGTATTACCTACACCTGGGCTATGAAAGGTACTTGATTTGTTGTTAACATTAGTTAACATCATGAATTCCTGACAATATTTAAAAGTTTGGTGTTATGTAAATAAGATAATTAATATGATCATGTTAATAATTTATAATGAGCTATTAATGACAAATCATCCGTCTGGAACCTCCTTCGTGTGTGGTTTCCAAATTGAGTAATAAGAGTTTATACTATACTTGTTTGAAATACCATTGGTGGATCCTCTAACCTTGACATTTGTCTTTATCATTATTTAATCATTACATTAATCTTCCATCTCAAAGTTCTCATTAATTTCTTCCTCCTCTTCTTTTTATTGTTATTATTATTATTACTACTACTACTACTACTATTATTATTATTATTATTATTATTATTATTATTATTATTATTTACATTCTTGTTATATTTTATGTACGTTAAGTATGCTCTGTGTTTGATCAAGGATCCTGATATTGTTGGTCTTGCCTTGTTCATTCGCATCAGAAATCTGTTTATATTATATAATATATCTCTTTGATCTTTTCATAAACTCAGTATATAGGCTGGAAACCTGTGACCCGATCTTTTAGATCATTCTCAGGTATAACAACGTCACGTACTGAGTATTATTAATATTATTATTATTATTATTATTATTATTATTACTACTACTACTATTACTATTACTATTACTATTATTATTATTATTATTGTTATTTTTGTTATTATTGTTGTTGTTGTTGTTGTCTTGTTATTTATAATTTATACAATTAACCTCTCTGTGGTTCGACCCCAATCTTGCCGGGTTATTTATTACTTCGACACTCCTGCACTTGGGAGAAGACATCAATCTTTTGGTCGTGTCATGGATCCTCTAACCTTGACACTTGTTTTTATCATTGTTTAATCCTTACATTAATCTTACATCTCAAAGTTCTCATTAACTTCTTCCTCTTCTTCTCTACTACTACTACTACTACTACTACTACTATTTACATTCTTTTTATATTTTATGTACATTAAGTATGCTCCGTGTTTGATCAAGGATCCTAACATTGTTGGTCTTGCCTTGTTCATTCGCATCAGAAATCTGTTTATATTATATAATATACCTCTTTGATCTTTTCATAAACTCAGTATATAGGTTGGAAACTTGTGACCCGATCTTTTAGATCATTCTCAGGTATAACAACGCCACGTACTGAGTATTATTATTACTATTAATATTATTATTACTATTACTATTATTGTTATTATTGTTGTTGTTATTGTTGTTGTTGTTGTTGTATTGTTATTTATAATTTATACAATTAACCTCTCTGTGGTTCGACCCCGGTCTTGCCGGGTTATTTATTACTTCGACACTCCTGCACTTGGAAGAAGACATCAATCTTTTGGCCGTGTCAAGTTTTTGCCGCCGTTACTGGGGAGGTAAATTCTTGTATAAATTATAATATTTATTTTATTTTCTCTTTTCATTTTTCATTTTATCTAACTTTTGTTTTCTTTTCTTTTCTTTTGTTTCTTTTTCTTCTCTTTTATTTTCTTCCTTTTATTCTCTTCTTACATATGCATAAGAGTTTGCTCACGTACATTAAATGGTCGAATTTGTAGGGTATCCTCATCATTTTCAGAAAATATAGCCGAAGAAGATAATCAATCACTTCATAATGAGAATAACCGTATGAGAAAACTTAGAGACCACATGAATTCCACAAGAACAAGTGCACCATCATGCAAAGTTTTCCCTCCTGATGCATCTCATTTTAATTTTAAGCCAGACATTATTCAACTTTTACCTTCTTTTCATGGTTTAGACCTAAAATCCATACTTGCATTTAAAGGAATTTGAGGAGGTCTGTAATACCTATAATGACTCAAATTGTAGCATGAACACTATCAGATTAAAGCTTTTCCTTTTTCATTAAAAGATAAAGCTAAAACATGGCTATAAAATTTGAGACCAGGATCTATTCGTGCTTGGGATGAAATGCAACAACAATTTTTAAAGAAGTTTTTTCCGTCTCACAGAACAAATTCTTTCAAAAGACAAATAATCACTTTCACTCAAAAGCCAGGAGAAACATTTTACCAATGTTAGGATAGGTATCGAGACTTGCTTAATACTTGTCATCATCATGGTTTTGAAACATGGAGATTGGTTTCACATTTTTATGAAGGTTTAACACCTAGAGATAGGCAAATTGTTGAATTGATGTGCAATGGAATTTTCGAAGATAACGACCCTAATGAAGCAATGGAGTACCTACCATCAAGCTTTTGGTCGTGTCAATTACCATCTCGTTGAAACCCAATACCTTGAGATTCTTAACTCCATCCAAATGACTGGAGACCAAATACCCATTCTTAACTCCAACAAAAACACCATCTAAGATGTAATCCCAACCCTTATTTTAATAATTTCTCTATATTTTATAGGAGATCCTTCTCATCTTAAAGACAAAAATATTAAACTATTTTCCAACCTTAGATGTAAAACACACATTGACTTCTAATGGTGTAAAGCATTTTCCTTACTTATGTCATGCTCCGAGAAAATTCAAACCAACTTTTATGAAAAGAAAAATTCCTTGCTGAATTACAAAACATTCTAAGAGAAAGAGTCAGAAACAAAATTAAAGATACTTTTGTCTCTAAAATAGTCCCTTATAACCAGTTAACATATGGTGAGCTTATCAATTTTACCCAAAAAAGTCTTAAGATTTGTCAAGACCTTAAACTTTAAAGACTCCTGAAGTGGGAATTAAAAAGAATTGGACAAGAACTGAGCAGTTGTTGTCAACAGTTTGATTTGTCCATACCAAAGCTAATATGTAATGTTCCATGCTCCAAACCTACCACCTCAAAACCAAATAAACCACCTCATAAAAGAATATCCCATAAATATAGAAAATATTTCAATACAAAATGAACCTTACTACAAAAAAGCCATTAAAATGCCCACAAAACCTTTCCAATTAAAATAAAAACCCAAGCCAAAATTTGACCCAAAAAACATTACTTGTTATAAATATGGCTATAAAGGCCATACCTCTAAATTCTATCGGATCAATACAAAATTACATGACTACAATTAGAAGAGGAAGTCATTCACCATATCCAAAGTCTTTTGATTGAGGCATCTAGTACTGAATCCAGCTTATCAGATCGTTTTGAAGAACATTTTCAAATATATGATTTAGCAACATCCAATTCAGACTTAGATACATCAAACCACACCACTTCAAAACAAATAAATGATCTAACCCCATATCAATAGTTTATTTTTTAAGCTATAAAAAAACTTGATGATCCTCAATTACAAAAAAAAGCCTACATAAACAAACTCTTAAGTTCCTTTAACAATTTAGAAACACCATAGCATATTTAAAGACTATAAATATTGCCATTGATTAGTGTAAACACCTATGACCTTACCAAAATTCTCAACAAAAAGAAGAAATCTAAACATATTGTTACTATGACAAATCTATAATCTAAAATCAAAATCCTTAAGATTGAATTACAAAACCTCAAATAAGCCTAACAAAAGACTGTTATTTTACAATACCTTCTCGCAAAATTGAAAAACTGGTTTGATTTTGAAACAGAAATAGAAGACCAAACCCTAGAGAATCTTACATTGTCAAATATAGAGCATGTTCTTGAAGATTTTCTCTATGTTTTAACTAAAATTACTTATATATATATATATATATATTAAAAAAAATTACATTTATTTTTTCAAATGATTTTAAAATAGACATTATTGCCTTATTTGATATAAGTACATATTTGAATTGTATTAAAGAAGGAATAGTTTCAAAACGGTTTTTACAAAGCACTACTAAAAAACTTTTATATCATATTATTATTGAACATAAAACTCAAGCATCAATTTTTAAAAAATTTAATCTTTAGAGTTATAGGGTGCTTTGAGGTTAAAAATGAGTATTTTAATGTTTTTATGATGTTTTTAATGTGAAAAGAAATCAAATATTGAGTTTATGAGGTCTAAAAATCTAAATCTTAATTTTTCAGTCACCAAAGATGACCAAATATCATTTGTATATTTTTTTAAAAAGGATGTCATGTGCACATGCTTAGCCTTTTAGGCCTAGGTGTGCCTAAGCTTTTGCCTTTTTAAGATAGACACGTGGGTTAGCTTCTAAGCCCAATAACCCTTTGTTTTTTTTTCCTGTTTTTTTTTAATTTTTAATTAATATTACCTCTCTTATTTTTCAAACTGTTTAATTTAACTACGATTAAAATGATAATAAATATTTTGGATGGTTTCCATGATTCCATAATACCACCAATAAATTATTGTCATTTATTTTAGTTTTTTCATTCTAAGTTTAAAATAGATAGATTATATATGTACCATACATTTATCAAAACAAAAATCATATATAATTAATAACCATAGTAAATCTCTATGATAAATAAATAAATAAATAAATAAATAAATAAATAAATGCATATAATAAAGAGGACAATTGGGGTAAAACATTTTATTTATATATATCTTATACTTCTTATCAAAAAATTAACTTCCCATTCTAGTCTTTAATTAATGTTCATAGTTTTATTTTTTCTAGTTTATTAGTTAATATATTTTTTCATTCATCGTATGATATGTAGAAATCATCCTTCCATTTCTCATTTAACAAATTTCATGATATAAGAAAATATATCTATAATGTTGATATCTTCTTTTTTTACTTTTAAAATTAACTTAGAATTCTATCTATAATATAACGTACATTGGCTATTGCCCTTTAAGAAAAAAAGAGAACTGAAGCATTGAAAAAGCACAACTATGAAAAATGCAAAACTCACACAAAATAATAACTGAATTGAATAACTTTCCAATAGCTCTATCTAGTAAAGTGTCAATAATAAAATTCACCACCTTATACTATTATTTAAAGTAGGATAAGTCTTTAAGCAAACTATTCGGTAAAAAGGGTTCTTAAAAAGATTTGGGATTAAAATTTAATTTTTTTTGTAAACTCTGCAAAGGTTTTCATTCATTTTTCTTTATTGGAACAATCAAGTTACTAATACATGATAGTTTAGTAACTATATTATCATTTATTTTTTCTTTTCTATTGCAAACCTAAATTGCACATCTTAAATTACTTTTTAATATTGTTTTCAATTTATCCACTTCTCTTTCTCTGTCACTTTTAGCTCCTTCATTTGCATAAAATAAATCAAAATAATTGAGCATAATTTTTTTGGTATCTTTAATTTAAAAAATAATATGGATGGAAAAATAAAAAAAAAATCAATAATAACAAATATGAGAATTACATTAATAGTCAAAATCAAAACATATGACTATAGCTTTGTTGTTTACATATCCACAATTCACTCTCTCCTAATACCCTATACTTTATCCTTATTCTTTATTTCTTCTCTTTTCTCATTTTATTTTATTCTTTTCATTTTTATTTTTCATATCTACACTATTCTATAAAAGACTATGCTTATCTTTTTTTTTTATTTATCGACAATTCTCTTAGGTGCTTTAGTTTAGGTGCCAATAAGTTTAAATGGTGATCTTAGTGGTTGGAGTGATAGGGTAATGGTGAGTTAAAATGGTTGATATAGTAAATTAGTGACTTAAAGGTTATGGTGAGTTAAAATGGCTGATATACTTGCTTGATAGTGTGATTCTAGTTGCTTTTCAAATAACTTTTCGTGCCAAAATGCATGTCAATGATTTTTTTTTATTTTTTTAAAATCATTTTTGACATCAGCACATCAAAATAATTTTAAAACACTAAAAACATATTAATTTGAAGTAAATAAAAAAATAAAATTTTTTAAATTTTTTCAAAAACGCTTTTAAAACGCAGAATCAAATAACTAGAGAAGGGAAAGATGCACTATCTTGTTGTTGGATTTAGAATAAAAACTAGGTTATTTCTCATGTTTCACGGTGGATCGGACAAAATTTTTTTGGATAGTAAAATAAGAATGTCCAAGTTGGAGGAACTCTTTGACATTGTTATTAAATCCAATCTCACATGTCAAACTTGAAGATTCTCAACTCAACATTGTGTTTTTTGAATCTATCTTTTATTTAATCATACAAAAAAATAAACATTTATAAAACCGAGGATCAACCTAACATCTAGATGTTTTGTAAATTGCAAATATTGTTTCCTAAACAAAATCCATTATGGTCTTAAAAGCAAATTTAAAATAAACACATTCAAACAAAGTCATGATACTTTGTATATGGTTGAATAAAAATATATTGATAAATGTAATAAATTTATATAAAACATGTATTCAAAATCTTAGAAAACATAAATTTTATGTTAATTAAATATTCATGATTTTTTTCTCATATTAGATACATATTAATTGAAAAAAATGAAGTTAAAATTTCCATAAAACCTATCATATTATTTGTGAAAAATGACAAAATTTAATAATAATTTTTTTATATTGTATTTAAATATAAATTCATTAAAAAAATTAAAAAGAAAAAAAAGAGAATACTTAAAAATAAAAAGGCTAATCTCGTGAGCATGTAAAAAAAGCCTAGGATTGTGGGCTTACTAGCCTGGGCCCTCTCGCCCAGGCCTTGTATTTTTTTCTTTTTATAATGAGTAGATGATTCTTTGTTCATCACTTATTTTATTTTTTAAAAAATAGCAGACGATAGGTGGTTTGTTGTGACAAGCACTCTTTTGTTTTTTTTTTTTGAATCCAACCACCACACAGAGATGCCTAAAAAATTAGAGAAGATGGTTTTTGGATTCAAAGATTTATTTTAACCTAAAACACTCTAAAGATCTGAATAAATCCATTTATAATATCAAATAATCCAAAAAATGGTTGACAAACAACCTAAATTGACAACACTTTTCAAGCCTAGATCTATCAATTTCAAGCAAAGTTAAGGTAATAAAACACCGTAATAGAACATCTCTCATTGTATAGAAAACTATGACATTAATCAATATTTTTTTATGGTTGAAATCAGAGTTAAACAATTATTTTCTCTTTCAAAGTTGTTTTTTTTTTAACTCAAGGACTAAAAAATAAAGAAGATAAATTTTTGAATCAAAATAAAAATTATTATTAATGTGGGGTTAACCATATATTTTCTCTGTGTTTTATATTTTGATTCATTATCTTTTGATTTTATATTATAAAATAGCTTGGTTTTAATTTTAATATAATTGACAAATAAAACAACAACAACGAGAGAAAAGGTGTAATGGTAAAATAAGAGGCTTCTAAACTCTCCTTGTTGTTTTATACAGGGTTTCGTAGATCTTTTCTTTATTATTAGAGATTTATATATTTTGAGTTGCCAATAATTTAATTAAGAAAAGATTAAAAAGTTGCATTGGGATTCAATTAATTAATTTTAAAGTAGAGAGAGTCAATTAATCAAATCCGTTAGGGCAAATCCAATGGATAGCTAAAAATAAAAAACTAATATTTTAGCTTTTCTTTACTTGATTTGCACACTCCAAGGAGAAAGCCAAACAAAATGCTAAAATGGCTTTTCTCTCCCACAAATGCTATTCCTACATATCTCTCAAAAGAGCCAAAATTAATTAAGTGGGGCCAACAAAAAAATAAACCAATTAAATGTAGCCATGTGAAAAAAAATAACATCAAAATCATTAAAAAAAAATAAAACACTTCTTTATTCTACTCTAATAAAATTGGCTTTTTAAATGGTTTTTTTCTATTGGAATATACATAATAAAAAAAATTATATTTATATTATTCAAAATGCTATTTTATCAATTTACCTCCCATTTTCCTAGGGATGGTGTGTCATGAACCCCTAAAAAGTTCCCATCTCCTCATTTTTCATTTTAAATTAAAAAGCAGGGGTCCTTCTAACCTCTCTGCTCTCATGTTTGGGCGGAAATAATGACAGCTTCCAATCTTATGCTCTCCGCCCTCCGTCGGTCTCGTCCTCTCTCCACTCTCTCTCGTCTCCTCGCAAACCCTAACCCTAACCCTAACCCTAACCCTAACCCTAACTCGCTCACTTCACAACCAGCAATACCATCTCGCAACTCACTCGCCTCTTTTCATTTCCCCTCCTGTCAATCCTTCTCGACTCGTACAGATGACGACTTCGATTTTTTGGCTTCTGAGTCACCTACCGCGTCAGAACCTATCAATTTTAAACTCGATACTGTAACGGAGGGAGTGGTCAATGGTAGTAATGTTTTTGAAGAGTCGATTTTTCCGGTTGGTGCGTTGCTTGAGTCGTGTCATGATCTCACTGGCCTCCCTTGGTAACTCGGTTTATTTAACTCCGCTGAATTTTGGTTTAATTTGATCTTTTAAGAAAGAAGAATCTGTGATTAATTTTTCAGGTGGATAATCATTGCTTCATCAACATTGGCAATGAGAATGACGTTGTTCCCTTTACTCGTTTTGCAAATGTACAAGATAAAGCAAATCTCACTGTGTTTTCCTAAATGTATGGGTTCTTGTTTTCTCTTTATATACTCCCAAGTAGTAGTGTAGTATTAATTTTAGTATCAGAGGCTTGACCTGCAATATTCATTTCTCATAGTGCCTCCTCTATTGCCACCACCTCTATCAGGAAGGAGCTATTGGGAACAAATTACAATTTTTAGAAAGGAAAGACGAGCGATTTGCTGCCCCCCATTTTCATGGTTTCTCGCATACCTTTCTGTACAGGTTAAGCAACTTTATCTTTTTGGACTTATTGGATTTCTCAAGGACCAGTACATAGTCAATCTTAGGAAATGAGAAATTTTGATGAAATGCTTGAATAACTTGTGTTACGTGTTTTTTTTGTTCATGACCCCCCCCTATTTTTCCACTAAATTTAAATTATGGCAGAATTAATAATGCATAGTTAGGTGAATTGTTTTCTAGCTATTAATTTTGCCTTTTCTCTCAATTTATCTGCAGTGCCCTTGCTTTCTCTTGTGGATGACCAGTATTCGAAGAATGTCTTTGAATAATCATCCCGGGTTTGATTGTGTAAGGAAACGACTTTCTTAGATAGTTTATTATTTTACATGGATGTTGGTGAACATTGTTATTTATAGTAAGGTTATCAGATGTTTGCTGGACTGTGGTTTGTTAATTCAATTGTGAAGTCAATGTTGGACTATTGGTTCTATATATTATAACTTTTCCACCTTGTTTTGTTGTAATGTTACTTAAGAGAAAAAAAAAAAAATAGAATCGATGAAATCTCAGTGAACTCTTAACTTAAGAAAAAACGGAATGAATTTTATGGTGCAGTATCCATAGTTTGTCGGACAAGTCTACCATAATGATGTGATCAAAGTGGATGTATAAAGTAGTTTATTAGAAAAGGTCATTGTGAAATTATTAAAAAAAGTATGAGTTATTCTGTCGGTGCATCACAAGTTACTTCATGCAAAGTGCTGCAGGAAGAGTTCTTTATGATTTCTCCTTCCAAGATCTTCTTCTATAAGCACATCATTGTGATTATTTACTTCATGAAAAGGTCCAAGATTTTTTTTTTCTGCCCGCATAGTTATAACATTAACTCTCTGCTTTTGTTGTGGTGGGAGTGTGGGACATATAATTATTTATATGCTGTCACGCTTATAATGTTCATTCCCATTTTTCTTACATCCATTCCTTCCCTCGTAATGGTGCAGTAGCAATACGTTTTTCGGACGGTCAATTTTCTACCAATTAATTATTGTTGGACTTTGTCTTGATTTTTTCCTTGCATATGAAGTGAATTCATCACTCATGGGTTCTCAAAATATTTTTCATCAAATTAAAGTTAGGATTTTCAATCAGTGGAGAAAGCTTGCTCTAAATAAGGTTTGAATTATTTCGTACTTTAATTTGTTTTGGTTTGATGTTTATTTTTCGTTTCTTTTTCCCCCCCAGTATTAGCATGATATTTATCCTTGTTTTGTATATTTGTGGTGCTGTATGGATCTTTAATCATGAAGTATGCATTAAAGCTGGTATTGTAATTACCCGGTCCATTTAATAAATTTGTTGTGAAATTCTTTGGTTGTTAATTACAGGGTGGCACTCTATGGTTTCAAAATTTGACTGAATTTCCTCATGGTGGTTTGGCCTTCATCTTTCCACTCCTTATTGCAGGCTTGCACTATGTTAATGTTCAGGTATTTGGCTCCATACAATCTCATTTATGATTTAAACTTTTTGTTTATAATCAAAATAATGATTGAACTTCAAATAAGTATATGATATGATAAAATCTCAGGTTAAGTTGACTTTGCACTTGGGTTGGTTGGTGTTTGACTTCTTTTGTGATCTCTAAAATGCTAGTTGCCAACTCTATGTCATGCCAATAGCTTGGGAATATAATTGGATGAACAAAAGTATATATAATACCATTGTTGCACTAATACTAGCTGTCTACATGGTGTAATAATGCAGAAACTATGATAAGCACTTTACTTAGTTACATGTATTATGGCTATTCTTTGTAGTCATTTATACTATAGATATTGCTTTAGTCATATTGTTACCCAGTTTAGAACCTCACAAGATGCTACATCAAGATGGAAATATGTCCATTAAGTTAGTATGACACTAATGTGGGGAAACTCTTCTAAAACATGCCAAAGATACACTACGACCCCGTTTGGAATTGCGTTTGAAAAGCGCTTTTCACAAAATTTGAATTTTTGTTTTGCTTGGAATTAATATGTTTTTGATGTTTTCAAATCATTTTGATGTGCTGATCTCAAAAATAATTTTAAAAAAATAAAAAAACATTATTGGCATGCTTTTCTAAGTGAAAAGCACTTTAAAAAGAAACAGCAACCACACTCCCAAACACCCTCTACATAGAATGCATCTCTTTATGACTTCCAAATAATAACTTTCCGTGTTGTATTAAGATGAATTAGTGCTAGCTAGAAATGGTTTAATGAGGTGAATGAAGTTACCTTCCTTGTTGACATAGTTTAGAGGGAACAATAGCTATAGATAAGAAAATATCAGGCTGGAAACAAGTGGAAAGGAGTTGGAACTGATGTTGAAGCTTAAGGTTTACAATAAACATATAGTTTCTGAATTTTATTTGATGGATAAAATAAATAATTAATAGCTCTGCATAATTCTTATAGACTTCAAAAAAACTTTGTTAGTCCCCTCGGGTTATAAAAACTCTTCTTGCCTTGATCTCGTGGATGTCTAATCAAAACTTACCATCTTGTTTTCTTTTGTTGCCTCAAGTATATGACAATACTATATTAGCCTTAGTTCACCCATGATAAATCTAACATAATGAACTTGTGATTTGTTCTTCTCTTGATTTGTTTAATAGTAGATTGTATGGCACAAAGTTGCCTCATCTAGTTTTTCCCACTGTATAACTTGTGTTGAACTTATCTTCAAGAACACATCATTATAGTCTTAGCTCACCCATGATAAATCTAACATAATGAACTTGTGCTTGTGATTTGTTCTTCTCTTGATCTGTTGAATAGTATATTGTATGGTACGGAGTTGTCTCATCTAGCTATTCCCACTGTATAATTTGTGTTGAACTATATCTACAAGAACACATTGTCACAATCTAAACCCATTAATATCTATTGCCAAGTTGCTTCATGTTCACCTTGCTTTAAAGTTCTAAACTTTTAGTGGCATGCTTGTGGTTGTATTAATTTTTGTCATCATCATGATTGCTATCAACATGAAAGAACATCATAGAGCGGTTTTAAAATGCTCAACCTTCTCAAATCCTTCACTTCTTCTTAGGTTGTGGTTGTCATCAATCAAATCATCAAAGATACCCTCATTGGATGCATATCTATTTCTTCCTTTTCTTCAAGACACTTATAATAAACTGGTTCTAACACATCAAACCCTCATCCCTCTAACTTAGCTAAGATTGCCCTTTGTTTTGGACATGAATTAGAACTATGGCTTCTTTCTCCACAAGTAAAATATCAAATATAAGCTGCTGCAAGCCTTAGAAACTTTAGGAACAAAACTGTTTGCTGCCCAAATCTTACTAAAGCTTTTCCTTTTTTGTTCCTTTAAACAGTGCTATGTTTCCTCCACTAGTTTTGTTGAGTACAGAGGTCTCCCGACCAGTGTCAATTTCATCATGTTCAATATTCCGAACAGCTCTAGTCCCCCTTTGTGCAACATTGATTCTTCTAGATAGAGGCCTCATACCATATGACCACAATTTTCAGCCATTAAAG
This sequence comes from Populus alba x Populus glandulosa, assembly GCA_033617975.1. Taxonomy (NCBI): domain Eukaryota; kingdom Viridiplantae; phylum Streptophyta; class Magnoliopsida; order Malpighiales; family Salicaceae; genus Populus; species Populus alba x Populus glandulosa. Next base: position 7,654,259 of record CM066155.1, on the reverse strand, counting down.
CATGTCGGTGAGCATCTTCAAGATTAAATAATCATCCCACTTGATACTCATCTTTAACATAATGATGCAATCATGCAATACATGGAGATGTCATCTGGTTATTAGTTTCATTCAACCCAACATGAATTGAAAGATGGTTAATTCAACTTCACCAATATATACTTTTTTTGACATACCTTTTTATTTTAATGAAAAGGAATTTCTCATACATCTCCATTACCAATCAGCCAGCAAAAATTGCTTCTGCATATTTGCTTTCATTTGTTCCAATGTGCCAATTTTCAGTTTTTCTTGTCATACATTTGCTCTTCAACTCTCTTCCACTATTAAAGTGCAGTGTCCTGCTTAAGGTTAATAGACAACACTTTCTTGTTTTCTACCATGAGTTACCACCCAAAATAATTTTCCGCACCAACTTCCCAATCAAAATAGTTTCTCCTATGCATTGTCCCATGAAAATAAGCAGCTTTGATTTTAATGCAAGGTTATGCACCTACCACTTTTCTGATCTACCTTGTATAGCATTACTCACGTGTACAACATCATAAAAGGGGTTTCCATCTTCTCCATGGCCAATTTCATCCATAGACCACCGCCTGTTGGCAAGTTTAATGGCTTGTGGTCACCCTTTGGAATCTTTATTTGGGCTTTGTGCTGCAAAGTGTAAATGGTCCATGAAAAAAATTCAAGCATAAGTTGCATCTTAGTCAAACATTTTTTGTTGACCTTGATTACCTCTTTCTTGCTCTTTACTGTGTTCAACCTGATTTGCTATGTTACCAAATTTGACATGGTTTAGGGGGAAAAATAGCAATACATCTATAGATATAAGTCTACAAACAAGTAAAAAGTTGGAACTGATATTGTAACTTAAGAGGTTATTTTTTTTTTTATGTAGAATATTTTTCAGGTAAAAGTTTTATAGACCACCACCTCCACCATTTTACTACCAGCACCATGACCACCATTGCAATGATCACCACCACCTTATAGCCCATCATCACTCCACATTTGTTCCATTATAGCTACCACATTTTTAATGTCATTACTTTCCAAATATTGGAAATAAGTTCCATGTAAACCATTTTACCGTAAAGGTTTTGGTGGGGACACCAGACCCAAGACATTGTTTACGCACTCGTATGATTTTAGACGATGGAGGGTAGCCCAAACAATTGAGAGGTTGGACTTTAGCTTATGATTTAGTTTAATTTATATGAACTTTTAGTTAAGATTTATTAATCAGGTTTTATTTGTTGGCTTTGATTTAATTATTGTTGGGTATTTAATTTAGTGGGCCATAAGCTCAATCACTTGTTCAAGTTAAGGTTTTAGTATTTATATCCTCCTTTTCTAAATGTTAGGGAGTTTTTGAGGATTAAATAAAAATGATAGATTTTTCTCTTCTTGAATTCTATTTTCTTCCTAGCCTTTTCCTTTCTTTGCTTTTAGTTCTTAGCTTCTCTCTTTAAAGCTTCTTTCTTTCCTCCTTTAATTTTTTTTTTAATTGTTCTACATCAACTTTTGTATCAAAGCTTAGGGTTTTAATTGTTCTTACAATTACATGATCTATGGGCTTGTTCAAATTCATTGATATTAAATCTAGTTCCTAAACCCTAGATCTTGTGATAAGCTTTCAACAACAGAAAAAAAAATGATGTAGAGCAAATTTTTGTTTTGTTTTGTCTTTTCCCATTTACAATCAAAATCTGGAAAAAAAGCCTTCGACCACCTGCTGCCCAGATAAAACCAGCCTCTCCTAGCAAACCTTGCGTTTCCTTCCCTTTGAAATCAACAGGCCCTAGCATCTTTTCCAAACTAGCTGAACCCAACCCCTTGTTTGGAAGATCTGCCACCTGCCATTAATCGTCAACCACCTCAAAATCTCCACCATCGATCTCACGCGACAACACCGCATCTGACCCATTTTTCTCTTCACTAGCAACAAGAGAGTCTTAGTTGCATTTTTCTCTTCACCTTTGCCATCTCATCGACCATGTTGCCAGTCTCAACCATGTTGTTTGACAAGTCATCCAGTTCTGCCATGCCAACTGACACATCACCTTAGCACTGCAACTTCATCGCCATGTCAGCCTCAACACTGCCACATCAGACCAGCGCTGCCACATTAACACCACATCATCATTCTCTACCATATCAACGCCACGCTAGTGTCTTCGCCGCATCATCAACAACAAATTCCAGCATACTCCCAAGCAATCTAGCCAATAAATCACTCTACCTTTTGATTTGTTGAATTTACTTTTTCTAGTTTTACAGTTATCATTTAAAGTTATTAATATTACTTTTGTGCCTAGAAAAAAAATCATAACCATATACCAGACTAATGTGTTTTTTTTTTATTCTTCTTACACCTTTATAACCATTATTCCTATTGATATTGAGGGGCTATCATGTGTGAAGAATGTCAAGCTGATTTTTGTTCGATAAAACGCAAGATGACCATATTATTAAAGAAATGAAAAAGAATGCATAACTGAAGCTGCTGAGTTAGATTGAGTAGATTCACACACCACAGCTAGAGCTGTAGTTAGAAATTGGAGAAAATACTCTATTAACAGTAACTATTGAGATATTATCTGATAATTCCTGCATGTGTACCACTTATTAAGATGAGAGGACATGCATAATGCATGTAATTGTTTGGACTTTGTGGATGGAAAGAAATCTTTGAATTTTTATGGTGTTCTTTGCTATGTGGCAACTTTTGAGATGACCATGTCATGGAGCTATTTTCATGGTTTAGGGGAGCTGCATTGGCTGATAGTTGGAGGATTGGAATGTTCCTTAACTTGATTTTCATAATTTTCTTAATAAAATTTCTTCTTTTCACTCCTGGAAAAAGAATTCCCTTTTCCTTGGATGTTATGCTATTCATTGTAACAGAATTTGGAGAACAATAGACGCGCATTTAACAACTATTAAATAAAACAGAGGATCATTTGCACAAGGTTATAGAAACCTTGATCTCCTGTCTGACTGATCAGACAGTTGCCCAAAATAACTTCATGATCCTATTTTCAACAACCTAGAATGGTCTAAATGCACCAATAGCTGAACTGTGTTCTGCATGGTCTATCCAATTGCTATCTGCTTTATTCCATAGACTACTCGTGTGGAAAGATATGTTTTGAGCCCAAGAGCATATGTTTCAAAGAAAATCCACTTAACATTCTTAATTTTCCTTTGCTATGTGACCGTAAACAACAATAACATGATAAGGCTGAGGTATGTTTAGCTATAGGATAAGATTGAGGAATGTTTAATTTTGGGCATATAAAACATTTATCATACATGTACATGCTAACTTGTATAACCAGTTCCCTTGTTCATTTTTAATGAAGAACATCTGCTTCTCTAACATTGGATTTCCAAGGAGATTTTCTTTTCTTGGTTGCTTTCTTTCCTTTGTCAATATGTTGTGTTAGTGGTTTGATGATCGTAACAGTGCTTAACATATTTTTGCCCGTGACAAATATTTTATGTTTTTAATGAGAATGGTTTCAGTTTCTAAAAAAGCTAGGTTTTCTTCTTACATATTTTTCTAGTAGCAAACTTTTGATAAGTAGTTCATGGAGAAAGTTTTGATCATTCACTGACTTGTTTGATATTGAATTTTTTTTTTCAGCTCTCCTTTGATATATCTTCTATTCAAAACACGGGTGGCCTGCTGGGCTTATTATCTAAAGTGAGCGCTACAAGTTTATTGGTTACTTGATTCTTGTGTAATGATTAAATTCTTCCCCTGATATGTGCGGCACGCTTTTGGTTCTTGCCAGTGATTGAAATGTCTTTGTTACTGCAGTACTACAAGTATTATCTGATATTTTTGACGCTGCCTATGTTTTTCATTGGTTACTGCATTCCACAGGTAACTTAATATCTGACTACAAGTTTCTTGGAATTTTAGACTGTTATATTTGGTTAGATTGGTTTTATCTTAGCTTACCACCTTGAAGATAATGATATAGTTAGTTAAGAATTTCTGTGAAATTTACTTTGCTTTATTGTGCTAATATAAGTGTATTGTGATACTTTCCTTGTCCCTGTAGAGTTAAGGTTTGTTGTTTTTGTGCTAAAAAGTTGTTCCATAATAGCAACTCTTGACCACTTTATACATTTCTAGTTAAAGATCATCTATAGTTCAATTAACCTTCAGTATTTAGAGAATATTTTTAATATAAAACTGGTCCATTATGCCTGACCAAATTGTCCAATCTATTTCCATTTTAATGATTGTTAGTAACCATATATACATATGAACTCATAAATACTTTAGATTTACTGCTATATCCTCTCTAGTAATTATAACTTATTTACAAGACATTTTGTCTAAAATTTAGAAAATAAAAATGCATTACTTTTGATTCTCTGATTCTTAGACCTAGAAAAACAAGATTATAGTATGCCTTATTCAATTCCACATTGTGTGGCTTTCTACATTCCATAAATGTTATCCTACCATAACATTCCAACACCACAAGTAGCCTTATCATTCAGGTCAAGAAGAAAATAAAGATAATTGATGTTCTATTAAGAGTTTCAAATCTATAAGAACATCTACTAAATGAAATATTTAATTAGTTTTTATCAATTAAGTTAAAAAATCAATATAAATCATAGTGACTCTAATTAAAACAATAGTGCTATCCCAATCTTTAATCTGTATTTTTACTTAAATACACAAATCATTGTTCTATGCTAATATCTATGAGAATGAATGCCCAACCCTAATGTTCTTAATGTTAATTAAATGTCAACTTTTATCTACATGATACCTTTATTTTACTTCATTGGATATATAGCTAATTGGTAATCTTTCGGATATCTAATAACTTCATCGATGATTGTTATAAGACAGAGTAACCACATCAAGAATTATGTAAGAAAAAGTATTTTATTTTCAAAATTATAAGCCTCTTTAATAAAACCATAAAATACTTGGTTGATGGAGTAGCTATGTTTTACTTAAAGGAAAAATCTCCTCTTTCAAAGTTATAAAGCATGTGCTTTGTAGAAATTTTTAAAGCATGTGCTTTGTAGAAATTTTTATAGCATTTTGTTTTAACTCATGCCAGTTAGAAAATCTTTGCGTCATTTCCATGATGAAAAGAGTTGTTTTTCAAGTGCTTCTCCATTATTCATATGTTTTTTTTAAGACAAGTGTAATGAAACATTGACAACAAAAGCAAATATAATATTTTTAGGGCCTGTTTGTTTCTGCGTTTCAAAAGCGCTTTTGAAAAAATTTGAAATCTTTTTTATTTTTTTATTAACTTCAAATTAATATGTTTTTAGTGTTTTCAAATCATTTTGATGTGTTGATGTTAAAAATGATTTTTAAAAAATAAAAAAAACATAATTGGCATGCATTTTGGCTCGAAAAATTATTTGAAAAGCAACTGCAACCACACTGCCAAACAAGCTCTTAGAATATTAGCTCTAGATCTTGTTTTAGATTAAAAAAAAATTGATAACGTGTTTGAGACAAATTACTAATATGTTCATTGATATTACCTAGTTGCTTCAATTCCATTTATTTTATTCTTTTAATTTAGAAAAGAGAAAAAAATGCTATAAAAGCTCCCTTCACCCTCAAAAAAGAAAAAAATTGCTTTGCCTATGTACTTACAAAGAATGACCAATAAAATTTGTGATAACTACAATTTTTAACATTGCTATTGAATCTCACCAAATTGCACCTATTTTGGTAGGAATTACAATTGTGTACAAAATCTAGACGTTCAAACATGGGCACTAGACCTTGCACGCATGACAACTTTTGACACCATGTAAATGAAGATAAAATTAGGGTTTTCAAGCTCTAAGATTACTAACCTAACAATAGAGAAATCTTGAGAAAATTCTCTTGTATTTTTATTAAATTTGAATAATAGTTTTAATCTCTATAAAATAAACTAGACATCTTTATTTATATTAGTCCTAGAATTCTTTATAGGAAATAATGTCTAATTAAAACTTAATTAATTAATAGAATTCATCTGGCATTAGGATTTCTAAATAATAAATACTAATTAAACTGAAAGACCTAAACTGAGTAGAAAACAAATAATTAAAATCTAAAACTAACTAGGAAAATAATTAAAATAGAAAAACAATAACTTCAAGCTTCATATGAGATGCTTCTGAATTTCTTTGCAAAGTTCTTTTTCAGGCCTAACCTTGCAATTTGGTCCATAAACTCTTGGAATAATTATTCTACATTAGTCTCTCATACTTGAGAAAAACATGTCCACGAGCTAAGTTTAGTATTTGGGAAGTACTCATAAAGGTCAACAACATTGAAGGTTTTTGATATATCCATGCTATCCAGAAGATTAATAACATAATCATTATCATTGATTTTCTTCAGCATCTTGTACAGACCATATTTCTTCATCTTTAGCTTATTATAGGTGTCTACCAGAAACCTCTCCTTACACAAAAAAATCATGACCATGTCTCTTCTTGAAACAATTTAACTCGCCTATGCTTGTCTGCTACGTGTTTATTTCTGGCAGCTGATTCTTCTAGTTTTCTCATGACCTCTTTATGCATAGCTTGCACATGTTCAAGCAAATTCTTTGCTGACTTGCTAAATCCAACGACTTTGGGTAGTGAATGTAGATTGAGTACATAATTTGGAGGCTTCATGTACATAATCTTAAATGATGTCTTGCTAGTAGCATTATGCTTGTGACTATTGTAAGCAAATTCTGCTGAAGCTGCAACATCCCACTGTTTAGGCTTGTTTTCACAAATGCTACGATTTTGATTGTTCAAAGTTTTGCTTAGAGACTCTGTTTGGCCATCAATTTGTATATAAGCAGTACTACTAAACTTCAAAGAGGAATTAAACATTTTTCATAAGGTTAGCCAAAAGTGACTAAGGAATCTAGTATCTCTATCAAACGGAATGGATCTTAGAACACCATACAACCTCACTATCTCCCTGAAAAATAGCCTAGCCACATTGATCACATTCGTAGTCTTCTTGCAAGGCATAAAGTGTGTCATCTTTGAATATGTGTATATAACAACAAAAGTAGGATCCATTCCTCGTTGAGTTCATGGAAGACCTAACACAAAATCCATGAAAATATCTCTCCAGACATGTTCCGGTAGAGGTAAAGGCTACCCAATAGCTGTTTGACAAGTAAAACAATGTTGAACAAATTTGTTTGCATCACGTTTGAGCTGAGACCAATAATACTTATCCTTCAAAACTGACATTGTTTTTTCTCTTCTCCCATAACCCTTTAATTTGCGACCATGCAAGTCTCAAATCAATTTCGCGCGTAGGGAAGTGTGAGGGATAAGACTATCTCTATCAATCAAATAATATTCCTAAATTTTCAAAGCCCTTACCACAACATTTCAAGTGATTTTTAATTCAATTTCTCATTGAAAAAGGCTAAAAGACGTTTCTCTTGGAAAAGAACTACTCTAATACCCATTCCATAAATATCACATTCAACTTTAAACAACCTGTCAAAGCTAGGTAAAGGAAGCACTAAAACATTACATAGCTTCTCCTTTATTAAGGAAAAATTCTGTTCTTCATCACCCCATTTAAACTTCTCTTTCTTCAAACATACAATGAACAGTGCCACAATGCTACTAAAATTCAAAATAAATCTCCCATAAAAAATAGTCAAGCCATGAAAACTACACAAATCACTAAATATCTTGGGTGTAGGCTAATCACGAATTGCCCTCACTTTCTCCTTGTCAACCTCAACTCCTACAACAAAACCTAAGAATAACAACTTGCTGGTCATAAAGCTATACTTTTTCATGCTCACATACAACTTGTTTTTTAGTAGCACCTCCAAAACACTCGTGCTCAATATGATCTATTTTATTATGATTAAATTCAAGGATATTATTAAATCACAATGAATTTATTTATGAAAGGTCACAAAACTTGAATCATCATCCTCATGAATGTGCTTGGTGTATTTGTTAACCTGAATGACATGACTAACCACTCATACAACTCATCCTTTGTCTTGAAAGCCATTTCCCACTCATTTCTTGGTCGAATCCAAATCTGATGGTACCCATTTCTCAAGTCAATATTTGAAAAGACTGTTGCACCACACAACTGATTTAGCATGTCATCCAATCATGGAATTGGAAACTTGTATCCATTTTTTTGATGACGTGACTATCAATACACATACGCCAACTACTATTCTTCTTTGGTGTCAGTAAAGTAGGGACATCTCATGGACTTAAGCTTTCTTGAATCAATGTTTTCTTTAACAATTCTTCTACTTTCTCCCATAAGATCTCTCCCACTTTTGGGCTCATTCTGTAATGAGTCAAATTTAGAAGATTAGCCTCTAGAATCAAATCAATTTGGTGTTTGATATCACACATAAGAGGTAACCTATCCTGAATAACTTTTTGAAACTGTTGCAATAGAGGTATAACAACTTTAGGAACCTCTATTGCCTTGTAAGCTTCTTTAAACAACAAAAAAAACTTCATAATTAAAGCATGCACTTCTTTTATCTTTTTTAAATCTATCTCAATTTCTGACAAAGATTGGGTAATAGTAAGGAATGCCTTTTGGGCTTTTGGTTGGGAATTCCCTTTCAGAGGCATCAAGTAAAATTAATTAATCCTATTCTTGACAAACCTATAGATGTTTTCTCATCTCCTATGACATGCATTTAAACTGAAGTGCCATGGCTTACCAAATAGCAAGTTACATGCATTCATGTCAACTACATCACAATAAATTTTATCCTTGTAAAGAAATTTGACATCTTTCAGTTATTGTTACCTTTGGTACCTCTTTAATCAAACTTATAGTGTAAGGTTTAGGATATTTATCAATGTTCAAAAACCAATTTGATAGCAGTTTCCCTACCAATAATATTCTTGCAGCTACTGCTATCAATAATAAGGTAAAAAAATGTTGGTTTACCGTACACCTGGTATGGAAGAGCTTGTGTTGTTGTGTCTCATCTTCAACTTTTGGTGTCAGCAACAATCATCTCACCATATAGGCTGACCATCATCCTCCTCCTCACCTTCACCATCAGGTTCACAAAACTCGTCCAGATACAATGCTGTATCTTCTCTACATTTTGTTTTCATGTTTACAAGCCTTATTGAGGACATGTTGGATTCATGACCTTCCTAATTGCATCTCTCTTTTTGTTATCCATATTAGGAATTGTTTGAGGCCTATTTTTATCATAGGCGGAGCAAACAATAGCTTGGTTGGATTGATTGTTTGTCTATGGCAACTTACTTTTCTTAGTAGGTGTAAGTTGAAGCTTTGCATTAGGGAACCTTATTTGATAATCAAATCTCGCATTGATTCTATCTTGCATCAACATCCATGCCTTTAAAACCATATTTCATGCATCGGTAACATTTAACATCCAAAGCCCACTTCTATTTCTAATGATAGGTTTCAACCCCTCTACATATCTAGCAACCTGTTGCCCATCAATTTCATGCAGATTATTTTGTTCAGCTAGGTGCAAAAATTCCGCTATATATTCATTCACATTTTGGGAACCTCGGGAACACCTTTGATCCTTATGAAACAAAAATTGATCATAATCGAGGGGTAAGAATCTATCTCTCAACAATTGCTTCATCTGCTCCCAAGTCTCAACAGGTCTTTTACACTTTTGCCTTCTAGCCTCTAATAGTCTATCCCACTAGGCTAAGACCGTATGTTTACCCTACAGTTTTTACTATTCTCGAATCTGAAATTCTCGTCTACTAACAAAATCAATCACATTTAGCTAACCAATCAAAGAACTCCTCTACTCCTAAATCACCACCAAAAGAAGAAATCTCAACCTTCATACGATAGTCTTGATCATACCTACTATTTTTGGCAACCTTACATCGATCTTCTTCGTCAGATGAATATTCGTATTCATATTAACCATGTGAATTTTGCACGAATTGGTTCAATGACTGGTTGGCCATGAGCGTCATCCCTAGTGCATGCCCCTCTTTCTCCTTGATTCATGTTTTTGCGGAACACTAGTGCCTCAAGCTTGGTTATAAGGTCATCAAATTTGGCATTGATGTCACCGAACCCAATTTGAACACACTTCTCTGAAGTAGCTATCGCTCTTGAATGAGGATCGAACTGATCTTAAACAACTTGTATCCCCTAATCTCCATCACAAAGATGGTTGCCTCTAACTGCTCCATGATTCTCTTTATGATTCGCCATTGATTTAGATGTTGACCTGCTATGATACTACATGACGCAATGTATAACAAAGATAAAACTAGGGTCCTCAAGCTTTAAGGTTACAAACCTAACTATAAAGAAATCTAGAGAAAATTCTTGGGTTTTTTTTATTTTATTAAATATGAATAATATTTTTAATCTCCATAAAATAAACTAAGCATTCTTATTTATATGTATAAACTAGACATTTCTAATTAAAATTTACCTAATTAATAGAATCCATTTAGCATTAGAATTTCTAAATAGTAAAATACTAACTAAATTAAAAGACCTAAGATAAACAAGAAACAAATAATTAAAATTCAAAATTAATTAGGAATATGGTTCAAATAGGAAAACTATAACTTTGGGCTACATATGAGATGCTTCCAGGGTTTTTTACAGACTTCTTTTTAGGCATAACCTTGTCAATTTGGTCCATAAACTCTAGGAATAATTGTTCTACATCAACTTTGGAGATTGTTCTAGATCTGACTTTCAGAGGTTGTTAAGGCTATAAACAGTGGTGTGAATAGTAATTTTAGGGTTTGAGTTGACCTTTAGATGGTCAATGCTAATAAGTGTAGAATTGATGGGGCTTGAATGTGTGGATGTTTAGGAATTCAATAGAGGTTTGAATATAGGATTTGAATTGTTGAAAATTGTAGAAACTTTAAGAGCCACACTAATTGGGTTTCTAGGAGTCACACCTAGAGGATAGAAAACATAAGCTTCACACCAAGGTTTTTTAGTAGTCACACCTATGGGAGATTGAGTCAGTCAATCAAAAGCAAATTGCTAGAATTTTGTTCATAAACTGCCATGAAAATATTGAAAGACTATATTCTTATTTAGAGAGTTTTAGTTCAAATCCCATAGGTGCTTAGATTCTTTAACTTTCTTCTAACTTGTACCGTTTAGAATATGAAAACCTAATAACTTAAAGAGTTATAAAATAAAAAACTTAACAGAAAATAAAGCCTAGATTTAGACAATTTTTTAGAAATACCCTTGTCTACAAAAAGACATCAACTTTGCTTCTTTTGTCATCAGGACTTCAATTTTATTCCACTCAATCAATCCCTTTGAAAATTTCCAAACAGAGTATAAATCCTTAGACATGATGAGTTAAACTTGTTCATTTCCCAGTTTCCTATGCCACATGAGCAGTTCTACTACATGGCATTCATATGACACGTCATGAGTAAAATTTGCTGAAAAGTTTTTTAGGTTGCTTCCCTTTTAATCACCAAACTTTGGCATGCTGTTTTGGAGTCTTCTAACCTACAATCATCTTCCTTTCAGCATTGTTTCACATTCAACTTCTTGCATTTCCATATGCGTTCTTCTTCGTACTAGCAACTCCTTGATGTAGACCCTTGGAGTAGAACGAAGTGAAGAATGAAATAAATACAACGAACTTACAAAACCAAGCTATGAAGGCTCAATTTATTTTAATTAATTAATACTAATAACCTCCTTTTGAATGTAAATAACTAAGGTGCTTTATATATGCTGCAATGCTAACGAAATAGGAAAACTGAAACCTAACAAGAATGGACTAAACCATAGGGAAACCTTCTAAATGGAATTCAAATAATATTAATAATATCTTAATATCTCCTTCAAATAGGTAATGATAAAATTCTCATGATAATCTATTAGGAAACTTGAATAATAATATGAAAATAACAATTGATATCAGTTGTAGAAGTCCTTTATTCTCATTTACCATTTCCCCCTTGCCCGCATATTCAACACCACCAAACTCCCACATCCTTATTTTTTATGTCAAAGAACCACTTAATCAAAAAAACTAAAGTTGTTATGGGAAGTCTAAAATGGTTTTACTATGTTCTCTCTTACATTTCATTGCCACTAGGCCTTTGTGCATTCAATGATTACCTTACAGCCTTCAATCCATTCCTTGTGTTGCTACATTGATGTTATTACATGATATTAAAATTACTCATCCTCATGCAACGCGGGTAGGACACTAAGGGAAGTTCAACCACTATGCACTTATAAAGTTGTTTCATTCTGATTTTTGTAGCTAGTTTAGTAGGGGTTTATAAAGATATGGCAAAAGGACTTTGCTTACAATACCTTTCATTGGGAAAGATAACTTCTTTATTTTGATGTTGAGCTTCTCCTTACACCCTACCAAGTGTAGAGTCACATTTTCTTTGTTTTTTTTACAGGGAAGTCTAGTCTATTGGATTACAAATAGTTCATTTACTATAATCCAGGTTAGTTTTCATGCTTTACAATTTCAGGATAAACATGTTATTCAACTCATAGCTTGCTATTTCTTCATGGTTAATCTTGTGTTATTATCTTAGGGAAACCCCAATATAGCCCCCAACCTATTATCCCACTATCAATTAAGTCCCAAAACCTTTTGATTTTGTCAATTTTGCTCTAAATGTAATAATCATTGAACAATGTTACCTTTTTATCTGTTAGTTGTTAGTGGCAGTTAAGAGATTTTTTTCAACTAGCATGTGATTTGCACATGCCTATTAAGTGTTTCAATCCAAGGTGCCAGAATAAGTCCTAATATGTTCTAAAGGACAATTTTACCTTGAAATCATAATAATTTCCTATCAAAATGATTACAGTATCTAAAAAGGTAAAGGTAAAGTACAACCATTTGCTTATCAATCAATCTTTTCCTAGATCAAGCTTTCTAAATCAAGTAATTGTATATCAATCAATCTCTCTAAATCCTTATATTACAATTAATATCCCCCTCAAATTGATGTTGGTAAATCACGAAGCATTAATTTGTCAACCATGAATTGATGTCGATGATGAGATAGAGCCTTGGTAAACCCATAAGGTGTTTGGAACTTGGTGGGAATGTAGGGTTGGTAATCACATGTTAGTCAAGTGCTTTGACTAATAGAATGACCAATGTAAATTCTAGCAACATTCTTTGTGTTCTAGATTGTTGGTGGAATACCTTTAACAATTCTAGTAAGAGTATAACCATCTCCGGCAAATAGAATCGTGAAGCTCATATTGATATTAATTTGAATAGCACTAGTGTTATCAATATGAAGAGGAATAAGAGTAGGCTAAGGTATTACCATGTTCACCCAACAAACCTCAAAGCCGAACAATCTCATAGATGCCATTGTGCATTTAAGGATTAAGAAACTTGATCCTACTTCTTACTCTTCCAATAAATAAGAGTATTACCAAGAAACATGCACGAACCAATAATTGAACGATGAATATCAGGACAACCAACCCAATCCACATCACTAAAACACCCATCAATGATAAAGAAGTCGCAATAGAAAAGAATAATCCACTACTAGAAGTACCCTTGAGATAACGAAGGATACATTGTATAGTGATTAAGTAAGAATGAAGAGGAGCCTGTATAAACTGACTAACTTGTGCAACAAAAGAAATGTTAGGTCAAGTAATTGTCAAATAATTCAAACTTTTTATCAGTTGTTGATATGACAAGGGATCGAATAATAGGCTGCCATCATCTTGTTGGAGCTTAAGTTGACATCTACTAGTGTAAGGAACAAATTACTATCAAGGTGAGAAGCTCTTGAGTATATTTGTGTTGATGCAAAAGTGTGTCATTCGAACAATAGTGACCTCAAGACCAAGAAAATATTGTAGGGTTACCAAGATCTTTCATATGAAATATGAAATGAAATGTTAAGATGCACATGTACTTGTTTAATCAACTCAAATTCAGATTATGTAATAACAAGTACAAGAAGCCTAGTAGTAGTTGTTCAAAGAAAGAGAGAGTCCATTAGAAAGAGAGAGTCAAATGGACTCTCGAAAAATCTGAAATCAAGAAGAATAGAACAAAACTTCTCAAAACCAGGTATGTGGTGTCTGCGTATGTCTATATAGAGACCGCTTTTAACGACAAAACTCATAAGTAAAGTCAGTGAACATGCTAGTTGGAGTTGTCATGTATTTCTTCTTTAGGGTCTCCATGCAAATATGCATTCTTCACATCTATCTATCAGAGTGACCATTATTTCGAGGTAGCAATAGCCATAACAGTGTGGACAATAGTCATCCTGGTCATAGTTGCAGACGTCTCTTTATAATCAAGCCCATACTCATAATAGTGTGGGCAATACTCTTATCGATTCTCAAGAGCCAATATAATCATTAGGCTATGGCTTTATTGTATAAACACATCTGCAACCAAGAAGTTTGATGCTAGTAGGATAGAACAATAATGTTCCAGGTGATTGTCATAAAGAGCTCGAAGCTCTTCTTGCATTGATTGCTTCTAACATGCTTATGTAGAAGTTTGAGAGTAAGACTTAGATGCAGTAGTAGTATTAAGAGTAGCTTAAAGAGTGGTATGAGATAACCCATACGTATTTGGAGGGCGTGAAATCTGAGACAATCGATGAGGCTCAACCAGGACAAGATCAGGTGTCGGGGATGGGTTAGGCAATGGAACTAGTGAACGACGTCCTTGATACACAACTCCAGACTTGAGACATTCAATAAGGGACTCAACACCATCAAAATTAGGAAGTAAAATTGAAAAAGGATCATGAGAAGTAGAAGATTGAAAGAAATATTATTTTTCAAAGAACATGACATTTTGAGAAATACCAAGTTTATTAGTAGCCGAATCATAACACATAAACCCTTTATGGACATTAGTATATCATAGAAATGCACATCGATCAGATTGAGCAACAAGCTTGTGTCGTTGAATGGATGATAAATGATCGAAACAAACACAATTAAAAGGTGAAGATTCTTATACTCCGAAACCCTATTTTGTTGAAGAATGTTTGGATAAGAATGTTAGGAGAGAATACCTTTCATTCATAGGTAAGATTGAAAGTCATTCTAAAATCAGATCTTATAATCTTAATATAAGTGAAAAACTAATTTTCAACAAGGGCAACAAAGTTCTAAAAGATAGAAAACACATTAGCTTTAGAACGAAGAAAATATACCCAAACAAAACGATTATAATCATTAATATACCTAAAAAATACTTGTACTGAGCATGTGAAATAACAAGATTGACGTCTCATACATATGTATGAATGTTCTCAAAATAAGTAGAAGCCCGATTGCCATGTGAAGTAAAGTGATGAAAATCAACTAGCATCACCAAAGGATCTGTTAGAGGTACCAATTGGGCATATTACAAGGTATAAAACTAAGAAGATCAAAGAGGAATTTAATGGGTTAATGTTTGGGTTAAAAAGTAGCAAATCTGTCAGATTGGAAATTCGTGTACCTTTTGGGTCGTATTTGGATCTACAAGTGGAATTTTGTTTCAATTCCAATTGGGCTAGAAACTAGATTTCTTAAGCTTTCCATCCATATATGGTAGGCCCAGTAACACATTCAGACGGAAGAGAACAATGAGTTTGATGTCATTCTTGAAATTTGCCAACAAACAAGGAAAGTTGGAAAATGATTGTTTTCCATAATATTTGTGGTTTCTTGTAAGGCGGGATTTAATCATATGTGGAATCCTTATTTTGAAAGGACTCCTTACTTTCCGAGAAAATCAATTAGGCAACAATTTTTATTTTGCAAGGATTCCTTATGCAACCTTCTAAGCAATATTGGAGTCCTTACTATGCAAGGTCTCCTTATTCTCCAAGGTCACAAGGTCAGCTACACATCATTATTTTTCAAGAATTGAAGGTCTTTTGAAGAATATAAGAATATAAGGTTGGGAGCCCTAGCAAAGAAAGTCATCAACACAACATATTTATACAAGGGTGGATACTTTTAGCCATTCTTTTATTTATTATAGTTTTTGGTTTTGTTTTTATTTTATAAACTTAAGGTTATTTTTAATTAGGTCTTAATGTTAGTCCATTGATCCATTAGGGTTTGTTTTATTTTGTGAACTATAAATACTCTATTGTAAGGGAGAACACAAAAGATTGGTTTATTTTTTTAGAAAGGGTAAGGATTTTCTTTTACCAACTTTACTTGAACCACAATCAGAAGACATAGTAGACGGTGAAAACAAATCCTTAGCCTAAATAATCATGTTTCATAAGATAAGCTAAAATAATAGAATTGAGATATCCTAATTTGTTATGTCATACATGACTATTATTAACAACCGTAGTATAATTGAAAGAAACAGACCTAGGAATGAAAATTTGAGAGAAAAGAGACGTCCCACTTTAGATTTCTTTGCTATTACTTTACCTGACACATAATCTTGCACATGACAACCATCATGATCAAAGTGAATTTTACAATTATTATTTATCAATTGGTAAAAAGAAATTAATTGGCATATAAATCTAGAGATAAAAAAGCATTTGGCTGATAAATTTGGAGACAAAAACATCATTAAAGAAAGACCCAAAGCTCCAATCGCAATGGTAGGTAGAGCATTGTCATATGCTATTTGAATATTGCTCACCCTCGTACTTGCAAACATTTTGTACAGCATCCATACCGTCAATCATATGATCGGAAGTTGTAGAGTCAATCAATGAAAAAGTAGATTCCTTTTACCTTGTATGCTGAAGGCAGAGAATAAAGATAATTTAGACCATCTCAAGTGCAAGATTAGAGGAAGAACTGCTTACAAAGTGATTCAAAGGAGGAACCAAAGAGTCTTGAAAGTGGACAACATTATGAGGGGCTAGAGCATGTCTATTGTGAGCTCACACTCAACATTTTTTAATGATGTGCCCGTGCCCTTTCTTTTTACAATAATTGCTAAATTTCTTGTTGCAGGGCTTTACAATATGTCCAAACTCCTTGCAATTGTATCACTAAGTTTTTGACCTAGATCTTTGCCCTAAGCAACATATGCTACATTAACCATCTCAAGTGTCATGGTTTCTGAATTAAGGCCAAGCTGAGTGCTAGACGTTGTTTTTTACATAATAATTCCCTTAAACAAACCTCTAAAGACAGAATAGGATTTTGGTTGATTAAAGTGGCGCATGCAATCTCAAATTTTGGTCTTAGTTTCATCAAAAACTTAAATCTTCAGTTCTTGTAGTGCTTTAAGTCTTTATTGGGAAAGGTAGAAAGAACTATCCTAAAATATTCACTCTAAAAATTAAAAAATTCATAATAGAATTATTCAATGAATAGATTACCTTGATGATAGTTGCTGATCAATCAATCAATCTTCCTAGATCAAGCTCTCTAAATCAAGTAATTGCATATCAATCAATTTCTCTAAATCAAGATATTACAGCTAACAATTCCCTCTACTTCACTAGTTTGTATAAAAGGGGAAGTGTTGGAAATTTACTATGAGTTCATTCTTAAGTCCTTTCATGGCATATTGGGCTCACATTCAATGGAAGCAATTGAAGACCACGTGCAAGTTGGACATACTCTTTTTATTCTCACTAACATCAGAGGGATGGAGGGGTGAATTGTCTGATGCCTATTACTTTAGGGGCAAATTTGATAAATCAAGAAGTTTGGGACTTAGTTGATGATGGGGTAATATGTTTGGTGCTAATTTGAGGTTTGCCCTATTATTTTCTAGCTTGTTTTTATGTCCAAGAAAGTAGACTCAATTGTTGCTTCATTTCAAAAGGTGGCTTCCTTTGGGAATTATCCCTGAACAACCAGAATGCACTTGGTATCTCTTCGGGATATGAGTCTGAATTGTTTGCTTTGTTTCAAAAGCTGAACTTCCTTGGGGAGTTTATTCTTGAACAACCAGAGCACACTTGGTGAATAGTTCCTCTATGGCAACTTAACAAAAGGTAGGAAAATACAAAAGCTTTCATTGTCATCACAAATATGGAAAAAGGTGTCTCATTATTAAATGTAATAAAGAATCATCTAGTTGTGGCTGGCTGCTTTCTCACTTTTTAACTCTAATTCCATTGAGGAGCTAAATGAACTGGAAGACAAAAGAAGTCACTCTAAGGGCAAGGTCTTGTTATGAGTCCTTTGACATGGTTTATTAGTTTTCTCGTGTATCTCTTATGGCTGCACAAGATGTTAGAGGAAAGTACTGGCTTGCTAAGCATCATATCTGACACAGTGAACTTAATTTGTTAATCGCCCACGTCCAAAGTACTCGACAATGATGCTTGGTTTAGATACTTTTGGATTCATTATTTCTTGCAAATCTTTGTGGGTTCTGAGAAGCGAGGAGAGAAGCCTGGCTATCGCATGCTCTAATTGTATAGAGATAGCTCGGTGGGAGTGCTTCTTCATATTGTCATTTCCATTATGTAAACTTGTGGATTGTCCCATCCATTGTACAGGGGGGGGGGGGGGGCACCATATTTTGACACCTTGATTTACTCACTTTCATTGTAGATAAAAATAATCCCAGCCTATTTGCCTGTTTGCTTCATGATTGTTTAATTTCCCTTTTGGTTTCTTAGGAATTACTTAATAATTCATCTTTTGTTCAGAAATTTTTTGTTTTGAAAATTTTAGTAGGTTTTAACTCCTAAACAGGCTTTGTAGGCCAAAGTTTTTCTGTCTCATGTGATGCAATATAAATTTTGCAGCAAGTGTCTCTCAAACATCCTGTTATGGGTGCTAAATTAGGGTTACTCGACAAGGATTCTCCAAAAACCCCCGCAATTTCTGAAGAAATGGTTGCACCAGAATCGGTGTCTTTGGATTCACCAACAAAGTGGCGCAAGGTTTCGCCAGAAAATTTATCACCTGATGAACTACTAGTAGTAAGTGGTGATGAATAAGTGAATAAATTATTTGTATTTAGGAGATATTACAAGTTTTCTCACATTTTCCTATTGTCACTGTTGACAGCTGTCAGTTCAATTGTTATCCAGTGGGCATAGAGACAGAGCTATTTCTATGTTGCAGTAATTTGATGTTTCCTTCTTTTTCATTTCAGATGACCAGCTTATTCCTTGGTCTTTTTATTTAATTTATAAACCCGAAGCCAACTTATTCCTTGTTGCATTGCAATATTGTCTTTTGGTTATAGAATGGCACTTAAAAAGGACCCTAACCACATAAAGGCTTTAATTGTAACGGGGCATACTCTACTACAAGAAGGACTCCATGCAGAGGCTACTGACCATTTGGAGCGTGCCATTTCCAAGGTAATTTGACCTCACTTGCATTCTTCTTTTCAACCTTTATCTTGCACCAGAGCTTGCAATTTAAATGTTCTGTTTATCACAATTTTGAAGATGGCCACTGTTGTGTCCAGTCACCACTTGCTATAGAAACCTCTTAGTATATGCTGCAATCTTCTTGATGCATTTGCAGCTTATTACATTCTTCGGTTTGTTAACAGAGGCATCACCATTTGCAATCTTCTAATAATATTGTATCATTTGCAATCTTCTAATAATATTGTATCATTTGCAATCTTCTAATAATATTGTATAATGACTGACACTAATTTTATCTTCTTTTGGACATACCTTCAGCTCTTTCTTGCTGGCCATCCAACAGCAGAAGATGTCAATCATCTAATCCTTACGTTGCAATGGGCAGGTGTTGCCTGTATAAGTCAGGTGAAAACCATTAATGCTTTTGTGATTGTTCTAAAGTAAAATGCAGTCATAAAATCATGAATTTTGTTGAAAAGGGATGTTGGCACCACTCACTTTTCTTGTGTTTCTGGACGGACCTGTCTTCCTCCTTATTTGTCCTCTGTACTGCTATCCTTCTCATTCATTACACTCTAGTGATCAGTCCTCTTAGATTTATTTGAAACTCTCTTGTAATACCCACCCTTGTCCCTACATGCATGTGATTGAGGAAGCTGTATACATAGTGACCAGTAAGTAATTCCATGAACTTGAGTTCATTTGGCAGTCTAAAATATTTGATGGTGAAGCTGTATCCCGAAAAAAATGATGTGCCTCACTTTGTTTTCATCTCTCTTGTCCCCCCCCCCCCCCCCTCTTTGTTTTTTGGTGTAGGGAAATAAGGCCGAAGGGATTGTGCACCTAGAAAGGGCGGCTAGTCTAGAAGAACCGGAGGACCCTAAAAGCAAAGCCCACTACTTTGATGGCTTGTTATTGCTTGCGAGGTATGAATTTGAGCTATATATAACATGCTGCTTGGAAAATTGTAAAATTATTATGTTCTGAGCTACTCCCTTAGTCCCTAAATAAATGTCCTAATTGAGATTGCACCAATTTTTAGGAACAAAAAAACACATTAATGGTTTTTATTAAAAGAAAACCTTTACCCTAACTATATTTATATCGTTCAATGTTCTTGTTTTCTGTAAATTTGAAAAATGGTAAAGGATATGAAGGCAAATTGAGTGAAATTGTGTAATTATTATACTTGAGACTTGGAAAATGGTCACTTAAATTGTGTCTGCCAAAAAAAGCTATTAGGACATTCACTTTGTGGCTGCGGGAGTATAAGTAGCAATTGGTTCCCTTTTTACTAGTTAAAGACAAATAAGTTCTAGTATCTCTTTTATTGACTTATAAGTTCATTTTTTTAACTATTTTTGCAAAACTGTTCAACCTCTTTTACACTTGCTAAAATACCTTCTGAAACATGAAATCATCAATTTACCCTTGAAGAAATCTATAGAACTCTGTTCCTTTTTTCGCTTCCTTCCTTTCTGTTTTTGGATGGCCTAAGTAATTTGAACTCTTCAGAGTTACATCACGTTAATAATTCACTAGTTGGTTTATAGGTGTCTTTGTCCATGTACTGACAAAATCTATTGCCTATGTTTCATAGTTGACCATGTTATTGACAACAAATAGATCATGGGGAATGCTAGCAGCAGTCTTTTGGACAGCTGCTATTGACACTCACTGGATTAATAAGGACACTCTGCGCAAATGTTACCTGAAAACCTGTTAAACCCTTTGTAGTTGAAAAGCAAAGAAGACAGAAAGAAACATATCATCAAAGAACTCGACCCATCTTAAAATCCAACAAAAAGAATAGCTCTTAAACATCTGACTTCCATCTCCAACAAAAATTGTTCCATAGCAGTGATGATTTTGGCTTCTTTCATCAACTTTTTTCATGATTTTGACTTCCAGTGTCTCTTGTTCTGATTCTTTCAAGTTGTTTTCTTAACACTCTCTTTAGTTATTATAGCCTCCTTGAATTAGAATGTGGTATCAAAAGCAAATTGGTCGAGACTTGAAAGGCAACGATTATTGTCAGCTCACTTAATCAGGTTTTCCTTTCCCATAATCTCAAATGAACCACGTACTTCTACTCTCAATGGTCAAAATTCACGTTCATCCAATCATAATTAACATACCTAATTCAGGCTTTTCCTTGTATACCAGCTAAATTCGTGAAAAACACTCAGTCTATAGAGTGGATGAATATGGCCCCTTCAAACCCCAATTGCAGTAGTAATCTGAAGACAAATTGAAGTCTTCAATGAACACACAAATAAGAATTAAGTTTTTTTGCAGCTTTGTTATCAAAAGATATTTCAAATTGAAGTCAATCTAGGAACAAAAAACACATTTTGGATGTGAATGTCAGTTTCAAATTTTAGATGGTGAAATACTGAATAACAGAGCAGTTGTGGTAGATGGGGTAGACTGAAGAAGATAATCTTCTTCATTTTTCTTTTAGTCCTTCAGATAGATAATAAATTAAATTTATTAACTGTTTACCAGTATCATTTTCTTCAGTGACTAGCAGTGAGCATCGCTAGCAGCTGTCAAAGCAACTATTGCTAGCATTCCTCATCATTTTGCATTGCTTTTCAATATTTACATATCAATAGTCCAGTTCTTGCGCTAGAAAAAGAAATAATAAGGCAGTTAAGAGGTTTTGCAAACAATGCCTGCTGATGCTTTAGAGAGACAGCTGTTTGTGAAATTCGTATAATTAACTGTGAAAACTCGTTAAAGTTTAGTGATACCTATTAAAAGAAGAATTAAACCGTTGTGTTTTTCTATCGAGAAGATAATGTCTACAATTTCTTAAAGAAAATACAACACTTATCATTTTTGGAGTCTTGAGCTGATGATTGTAATTGATTGGGTGGTTTGACATGCTTATAATTAAGAGAGTATTTTAAGAAATATAACTGGGCCTGCACTGATTTTGGAAAGGAAAAAAATCTGAAAGATGAACCTATTGGTGAACAAAAAATGTGGGAACTTGTTGATCTTTTGCTTGTTAAAACTGAACTTGGTGGTAAATTTCCATTGCCATTACTTTTCTTTCAGTTTATATTTTCCAGTCATTACTAGTATTTTGTCTGTCAATAAAACATCGTATTGGTCATGATGTTTCAGTGCTCTAAGTAGGGAAGGTCGAAAAGCTGAGGCTGTCAAGTATCTGCGATTAGTTGTTGCTTATGATCCTTCTCGCAAGGATTTCTTGGAAGAGTGTGAAAACGACGAGGACAGTTTTGTTGGCGATCTTGTTAGCAGCAGGAGAGGAGATTACTGACCTAATGAAATTATACATGATAATCAAACTATATATATAGTGAGAAACAACAATCTGAAGTATATTGTAAAATATCATATATTTTTTTTATTGTTGGGAAGTGCTTCTTGATTTTCTCATGTTTAGCTATCCTTTGAAAACATGAATCAGAAAAAAAAAAAAGAAAAAAGAATAAGCCAGAAACGATGTTTTGTGCATTGGAGCAAAACAGTACCCTTCTTCATCACGTGTTGTCTGCCGACATTTATTTTTTATATGTTTTTCATGGTTTTAGCCATGCTTTAGCCTTTTTCTTTTCCCCTGTCGTGCCTCCTGGAAATTCCAAACAACACACCACTCCACCCCCTGCATGTGTGCTATATGCACAAAACTTTTTAAAAAACTTTGATCTTTTGAAGCGTTGTAAAAGTGGTATAAAAGGCCAAAAAAATAAAATGGGACCAAAATGTTGTATCATGGTGGAGAGTTGAGATTGATTCAAAGAAACCTATGGGCATGATTACACCACCATTAAAGGTTGTAAATGCTTCATCCTTATTATAAATAGGAAAAAAAAATGCAAGAAACAAGAGGAATCAAGTTAGATAGAAAATACTGAGATAAAGAGAGAAGGAGATACTAAATAAAAAATGATAAGTGTTGTATTTTTACTATCATTTCGTAGCTAAAACATGATAGTTACTTGACCCAAGATCAGGAATATCGTAACTTGATGAGTCTTGAGCTGATGAAAAATATTTGTTTAGTTATCATGTTTGTTTAAGTTGAGAGAAGTGAGCCAAGAGGTGAGGGAGAAAAAGGAAAACGGAAAAAAGAGAGAAAAAACCAAAACCAAAACCAAAAGAAAAGAAAAATAAACAGACTTTTAGTTAAAAAAACAAGGAAGTTGAAGAGGTAAAAAAAAAAGATTGAAAGAAAAATAGAAGAAAAAAAAATGAAGAAAAACCAAAGAGACGAAGAAACCAACCAAGATAGAAAAAACAACTTGAAAACCTCTTCACCATAGGACAACCATCATCTTTGCCACAAGAAGGCACCAGAACAACTCCTCCCTTGTTTAGAACAACTCCAGAACAACTCTTCCTTCCTCAAGTTTTTGCACATGTTACTATTAATGCATGTTGACTATTATCTAAACATCTTCATTCTATTTTTTTTTATTTACTTTTGTTGATGTTATTTATATTTGGTAAAATTATGTTTTCTTCTTTTTATATATGTATGTGCATTTAAATATTCATTTTTAAAAAATAATGAAAAACAACTTCAACTAACTTTTGTCAAGTTAAAGTTGTTTTTTTGTTTATTATTATTATTATTATTGTTGTTGTTGTTATTAAGCTTGGGTCTTAATATCTAGGTAGACATGCTTCGTAGTTTTTAAGAACCGACATAGGTTTGGTATATTGTTTTAACCTTAAAATAGGTTCATTAATGAATCAACATGTTTTCTTCGAGTTATAGTCATGTTTGAATCAAACTTAGATTTTAATGGTTAGATCAACTTGTCTCCTAGTTTTATAGACTGATATAGGTTTAGTGGGTTGTTTATAAATAAATAAAAAAATATAATAAATAATAGGTTTGCAAGTCTCCTTTGAGTAGAGATTGACATGGGTCGAATGTAGTATTCTATCCAATTTTTATTTCTAGAAAAAAATAGTAAAAATGGTCAAGAAATATTAAATGAAAATAAAATACTAAAAACTCATCAAGTTACGATACTCCTGATCTTGGGTCTGACATTAACTAAACAAACATCCATCAACAATAAATAATATTTGAATAAGTTTATAAAATAATTTGGATAATAATGACGTGTGTAAAAATAAATTTAGAAAAAGCATATGGATAAGACAATCATTTCTTAGAAAGGATGCAGTAACAATAATTTTTATCTTTCCTTAAGTATAAACAATCCCTTACTCGTATTTCTAGAGCTAATGTATATTTTAGAATTTTTAGTCTCATTTAATTACTAGGTGATGACTTTATTTCCACATCCCTTTAATTTTAGAGGTCCCATTTTATGTAAAATACAATAACATAGCAACTCCACTGGGACACTAGGGTCAAACCTGAATATATGTATTTTTCTTATTAGTTTATTTCTCTTATTGTCTTTATCATCACTTAATTTTTTAGCATTTACTTTATTTATCTTATTTATTTTTTTTTTTATATTTATTTTAGTTTGTTAGATTGAATATGTAATCATATTAATTTCTTAAGTTTTCACACACTTTACAGAACTAACAAAAGCTTTGGACTTGAGCTTGACCCTTTTTAAGATTAAATAGGGAGATTTAGATGTCATATATAACTTATGTTTATTAATGCTCACTTGGACTTCCCTAAGATCCAACTTACCTATATTGGATAACATGGCAACTCAGTTGCCATGATATCGAGGTATCATGGAGTTACTCCCTTACCTAAATTGCATAAGGTTAAGTGGTCGAGTTACTCCACTAGTAGTTTAGACAATCTAGGAACCTAAAAATTATTTAAGGATAGACTAGATGAGACAAACTTTACATGAGTGAAATTATATTCGCTAGAATTGACCCTCGATAAAACACAAATTTTATCATGACTTATTGTATTCATTAATGTTGATGAGGACCTTACTATTTCTCCATCAATCCTTATAGGAAATTAGAAAGGCCAATATAATAAGGTGGATTGCCTACTGATGAAGTTTTAGTCTAAATTATCATAGCGAGTAAAGCTAGAAGGTAGGATGCCTAACGTTAGTCAATTATTTGATTGTTGGGAGATGTTATCCTTACAAGACTAGATTGACTTTCAAAAACGATACGGCGACATAACTTAATTGCTCAAAATCCGGATACAACCCTCATGTTTTCAATCTATGATAGGGTTTTGGGACTTAGAGTACAAATATTTCACTTTCAATACTTTGTACAAGACCCCCATTCTTGAATAATATGATTCTTTTTTGGGTTGTTCAAAATTAGATTTGCCATACTAATATATGCCTAGAGAACAAGCTTTGTTAAATTATGCATGGTTGACCAAGTTATTTAATAAGTTAGAGTTGGTTCTAGAACACATAGGAACTCGTATTTAATAGGAGATTGTTTGGTGAAGAAAATGAAGCTCGTTTAAGGATTTTAGCTTTGGGCATTATGATTTAATCCTTTTTTCTGTTAGTTGAAGGAATTATAGACTTTAAAGACATCAATATGTTTAAGAGTGTGGTTTCTCTTAAAATTAATGGAACAACAACAATACTAGTCAAGACTTTTTCATCTTTGAATCATTATAAAAAGCTAGAAAAGGATCATTTGAGATGTTGCATATAGTTGTTGTTTGTTTGGATAATAAGCCACATGGTAGAAGGTATGATATCAGGTTTATTTGGGACACCATGAAATTTATACTTAAAATTAGAGAAATTTGTTGAGCTTTTAATAAAAATGTTAAGGAAGACTATTTGGAAACTAATGCTTTTAAGCATGAGAAAATCTTCATTTCACTAAAAAACATGATATGCCTATTTCCAATCCTAGATTGCATATTACTATGATTATTCATAGGTTCTATCAGTTGGAGCTTGATGATGCATTAATTATTGCCCTACCATGGTCCACTAGTTTGGCTTAATTTTATGAAGAATTTGGAGTTTAGAAAAGCTTACTAGAATCAATATGAACTTGGAAGCATCCTAATATGGTTACAACTGAAAAAGTCGTTGAAAATGTTACTTTTAGGTATCTAATATAACAAAAGACTAGAAAGAAAGGGTTCTAGGTTTCACCTTTTCAGGTCTATAGGGATTGATGACTCAAACTTTAAAAGATGTTAATGAGGAGATTTGAGCATAATAAGAGTACAATTTAGGTCTAAACTCATAGTTGGAGGAGTTGGGTGCCAAAAAGAGAAAATTAAAGGTCAATCTTGCAGCTTAGAAGTAGACACTTATCATCATGGAAAGATAAATAGATGACTTATTACCCAATTACAATAATAATAACATGCTTTTAAAGGACATTAAGCAAGACTCAAAAGTATATCATAAGCCAAAAGGGAGTAAGACCATAGGGTGGTAGAAATAGTGTAAATAACATTAGTGGTTGAGGAGAAAAATTATGGAAAAGAAAAGGCAAATCCAGCTCACAGATGCCAAAACTGAGATAAATTAATTAGAGCAAGCAAAAGAGATTTTACAAGAACAATGTTAGCAACATGCAAAATTAATCACGTAGTTGGATGGATATCTAAGGGTTTTTAAACAAAGAAACAAAAAAGCAATTTTAAGAGTTAATTAGTCAGTGTGATAAATTTGACTCAATCAAGCATACTAATGAGAGAGGCGCTACAAAAAAAGGCACCTCATTAGGCTTCCAAAATTATTTGGTATAACATGTTAGATGAAGCTTCCAGTAATTATATCATAAGATTGAAAGACATAACTCAACATGTAGCAAAGGGTCAATCATCTTTAAAAGATAAACTCTTACATTAATTTTGTTAGATTTGAGATTGCCTTAACAAAATTATAGCATATCCGGGTTTTAAAAGTGTGGAAAGAATGAGAAAAGTAGGACAACAGTTTTTAGAACAAGTTTGTATTGTATAAGCTTTGTAAAATATTGTTTTGAATTAATAAAAAGATATTTTGTCACTTTCAGACATCTAATGGCTTGCTTGATATTTGATGTTTGATTTATATTTAAATACACCCCCTAGGCCGGATGATTTTCAACCTATCTTCTACCAGAAATGCTGTTTTTTTATTTTTATACCGAAAGGGTCAAAAGCAGGATTCAATTCTTATGAGAGAAATCTTTAATAAGAATCTGTTTCTTGTTATTGGCAAATTCTCCTCCAAATTAACCAAAATTCCTATGGGTTTGGTGTCCCTAGTGAGAAATTTCAAAAATCATTGACCTAGTTTGTCCTCGTAGTCTCAATATAATAAACAACTTGAAAAATAACAAGCATGCATATTCAATCCATATTTTGTATTCATTTATACATTTATTTCTTTAAGTTTGAAAAATGGAAAACGAATAGAGATCACATATAAAACAAAGCAACCAAAGAGATATAAAGAGTTTAAAAGGTGAGGTTACTAGGCTCAATGGCCTACCTGAACAAGTACTGTAAGCTATACCATAAAAGGAAGGGACCTTCAATCAAGGGAAAACTCAGACAAAAATGCCATTTCATCCTACTATTCAGTTAATGTCATAAATGTTATCATGACCATCTATTTTTGCACTACCAAACAAGAGGGCACCAGACACTTATCATAGGTCCTAATTTATATCTTATTTCCTATTTATGGGTTTACTATTAACATCACAAGCCTACAGTACTTCAACTATTGATCTTAACGACGAAGAAACCCAAAGGTTTAAGACGTAGAAGAGCTTGACTTGGAAAAGCTATATATATAATAAAAGAATAACTTTGGGTAAAAGAATGCATAAACCTTTCTAAAAGTAGGTGAGATGTGTCTCGTGCCTGACATCGTAATGCTTAAAAAGTTCAAGGTGTTGGGGTTTATAAAGTATAGTGGCACACAATATCCTATGATTTACCTACATGTTTATTACAAAAAAATAATTGAGGTAGTCCATAGTAAGAAGGTTTTGATCCATTTCTTTCATGAGATCTAAAGGTGAGGGGATATGGTAGATGCTTTCATAAATCAATACAAGTTTAACATGAATGTGACTTCAAATTGTTCTATCTTATAAAACATGGAAATGAGGCCCAATGAATCCTTTAAAGAGTATGCTTAAAGGTGGTGAGAAGTGGCTTTACAAATCCATTTGCCTCTAATTAAAATGGAAATGATCACACTCTTCTTGAATGATTTCAAAGCTCTATACTTTGAATATTTAATCAATATTTCAGCACAATATTATATAGATATTGTTATCATAAATGAGATAATTAAGAAGGCAGTAAAGTGTTATGATGTCACGGTCATACAAATTAATTACCCTAGCTTAAATAAACAAACTAGTTTAGAGCAAGCAAGGGTTCGATTCCACGGGGAAAGTTTAGTTTAGATTTTTATGCTATACAATATACAAATGGGGGGGGGGGAGGGGTTAGATTATCTAGGCTATAACAGAATAAAACAATCAAGCTAAATTAAATAAATCAGAAAACTATTAAGAGAGCAAACCTTGGTTTCAAATAAACATCCACCTATGAAAATCATAAATTAAAAAAAAACATCAATTTATATTCTGAATCTTTATCTTTTTTTAACATTGATTAGTTAATAGATTTGTCATATAACTAGCCATAACCAACAAACAATCACAGTGTCCGACTAGTAATTTAATTCAATGTCATCTTTAAGAACTAGATAAATTGATTAATCTAGATAACATACTATCCGCAGTCCATGTTTTATCAAAGAACCATCTCAACCCAATAGCTTAAGCTGTTAGGTGAGGTCCCAGGATATGATTTATATTATTTTCTAACACACCCCCTCAAGTGAAAGCCCTTTGGGCTTGAAACTTGCACATGTCCACTTTCCTTATGCTTAATGTTTATCAAATAAATAGGGATGGTGAGATTCGAACTCGTGACCGCTTGGTCATCAAGACTCTGATACCATGTCAAAGAACCATCTCAACCCAATAGCTTAAGCTGTTAGGTGAGGTCCTAGGATATGATTTATATTATTCTCTAACATATTTAATTTGATTGAATGTTTTCCTTAAGATTAATAACCTTAGATCCACCATAATTATAAAAATCAGTTGCTTCACAAGTTTATATACCACAACTTCGGTTTTGATAGCAAACTTAGCAATAGATTGCTCACAATAATAACTTGGAGTCCGCTTTAGAAATTAAAATAAATAATTATAGGAAATAAGCATAGAAAAAAAAATATATTTATTCATCATATAAACTGAAAAGAAAAGGATAAAATAAATCTCACAGTTCTTGAAATTCAAAGGTTTTTGTGTCAATGCAACTAAGAAAAATCATTTAGTCTTGCATGTCTATTGAACAACTAATAAAAAAGAAAGAAGAAAGCATGATTTTGAGTTATTGAAGGAAAGGGTGTGTTTTTATTCTTTTTTCTAGCCACCCTTTCTTTCTTTTGTCTCTTTCTTTTTATATCCTAGGAAGCTCTAATCCCTTTTCTAAAAAATAGTCATTTCCTAAGTAAACAATTTATACTTAAGCGTTTCAATAACTATTTTTCTAAAAATAAAAAATAGTCTTGCATAAAATCTTCAAGCTTTAGCTTTTGAATTAGAGGAGCTAAATTGTCAAAATAAAGACTTGGATGTCGGTTTGGATGCTTTCGGAAGTACTTTGAACTTCTTTCTTCACAAAACCTGTTTGTTGGCAGAATTCATGTGTCATATTAGAAAAATCATATCTCTTTTAGACGAGCTTGTTGAGTTTGCATAACTATGACTAACAAAATTGAGTTTGCATCAAATGGACTTCTCTAGCTCAAGATATTCAAGTCAGAATAGACAAAGGTCAACATTGACAAAATGCGAGATTTGTCTTTGAATGCTATGATTTCCATGCTCTTTATCTTTTTATTTTTCTTGCAATATATGTATAAAAAGGTATGGGTGTTATCTTTCTAATGTCACTGGAATCACTCCATTTCGACCTCTAGAGCTCAAGCTCTGTACAAAACATCGATCGAAGGTCAAATTTGTCAATTATATGTCAATTTACTTCTTTTTGAATCTTACATCCAAAAGGGCCTTCAAAACATAAAACAAAGAACATCAAGAAATTGTATATAGAACATAGGCAAAATACTATGTAGACATGGGTAAAACATCAAATAATATGGTTGTATCAAGTACCACCATACTTAGCTCTTGCTTGTCCTCGAGAAAAGAAAGATAAAATCAAACTTAAATTAAATAAATAAAATAACTATGACTAATCTCTTAATCTCTCATTAGTGTCCAAGAGTACATGTATTATAAACAAGAATACAATCAAGAAGGATAAAAACATAAATTTCCATGAATTTATTTACATGCAAACTTCAAAACTCAATTAATCATTGGGATTTAAATGAAATATATGGCATGCCAAAGTGATAGGTCCTTTCATTAATATACACCCCAACACTCACGTGTTTAGAGCCTATGTGTTTAAATCTCTCAAATTCAGTCAATGAATATGTTCTACCATAAGCTTGCTTTTCAATCTAATCTCTATTACTAAAATATTACAAGCAACACATGAATCAAGAAGTCTTACTTTTTGGTTGTAATGGGGCTAAGGTTAAAGTGAGGTAAAAGAAAGAAAAAGAAGAGGCTAAAACCAAAGGAAGTAGAGCATTCTAAAATAAATTTTTAAGAACCCAATGGAACACTTTTCTTCTTTTTTTTTTTTTCCTTTTTGACAACTTTGCCCATTCTTTTCATCAAGCACCACTTTTTCTCTCTCTCTGTTTTTTTTTTCATTATTTCCAACCATAATCCCATGAGATATCAACAAGTATATGCTCTACTAATCCTTGGCCAGTAGAAAAGAAAAACATATAAAAGTTAAGGATTACATATCTGTAAAGCAAATAAAAGATAAACAAGCTCAAAAGGGGCCAACTAAGGATAATATGATTTAGGTTGGCTTTTTGGCTCTAGTGGTTAAAATTTCTAATGGCTTTATCATCTTCATGTACACATGTAAAGTTAATGTAATCTCAACAAGATATGAAGCAAGTTCTAAAGATACATATCACTGAAAGAATGTACAATCTAAGAATATAATGTTGAAGGCTCAAAAGCTTGCATTGATACAACATTATAAAGTTAACATGACATACTTTCAAAGTCAATCCCTACACTAAACTTTTAAAGCTTGCATTCACACTCATTCATTTGATTTATATTGTCATCTATCTCAATCAATTTTTATACATAATACTCATATTCTCATAAACCAATGGGAGTTCAAAAGATAAAATATAGACATTTAAAAAAAAAAAAACAACCAAGAAAACTAAAATTCTCTCAATACCCTCACATTTTAAAATACAATATTTTCCTCAATATTGAAATAAAAGAAAAGAAATATAGGAGAATGATAAAAATAAAGTAAAATGCAAAAAATAAAAGATAAGGGAAAAAGAAAGAAAATCTGATTTTTTTTTTGTTGGGTTGCCTCCCAATAAGCGCTTTTGTTTCATGTCATTGGCTCAACACATCACATGCTCATGTTGCATAGATTGGTTCAGTTAACTCCACAAAAGCGACAAGTTTTGCCGTCCAATCTTCATAGAAAGTTTTAAATCGATGCCCATTGACCTTAAGCACTTTTTTTGTTTATAAACTTGTAATTTAAACTGCACCATAAGGAAAAATATTAGAAATAAAAAAGGGTCTAATTTAATGAGAGCACAACTTTCCAGGAAAAAGTTTCAAATGCAAATGATAAAGAAGGACTTTGTCTCCAAGATGAAACTCTTTTCTTGTAATCATTCGGTCATAAAGACTCTTGATATTTTCTTTGTAAATCCTTACATTCTCATAGGCATCATTTTGTATCTCTTCCAACTCTTGCAATTGCAACTTTCTTACAATCCCAACAACATCATAATCCAAGTTACATTGTTAATGGCCCAAAAAGTTGTGTTCAAGCTCCACTGGTAGATGGCATGCTTTTTCATAAATCATCTTATAAGGTGACATTCCTATAGATGATTTATAAGCAGTCTGATAAGCCCAAAGTGCATCACCAAGTGGTATACTCTAATCTCGCTAGTTAGGTTGCATTATTTTTTCCAAAATGAACTTGATTTCTTGATTTGAAATTTTAGCTTGGCCATTCATTTAAGGATGGTAGGTTGTTGAAGTCCGATGAGTCGCATGGTATTTATGTAATAATGCTTCCATTGAATGATTGCAAAAATGAGTGCCACGATCGTTAATGATAGCTTTGGGGATTCCAAACCTGTCAAATCCATTTGGACACATAATGAATAGCAAGAAGGATATAACGATTACAAAAAGAAGAAGGAAATGGACCCATAAAATAAATACCCCAAACACAAAAAGTTTCACTTACAAGAATATTCGTTAAAGGCATTTGATTCTTATGAGTGACAATTCCTATTCTTTGGTATTTTTCACATGATTTGCAAAAGTGATATGCATCCTTAAAAATAGAAGGCCAATGGAGACCACTTTCAAGTACCTTATGGACTGTTCTTTTCGCTCCAAAATACCCACCACAAGAATAAAAATGATAAAAAATGAGAATGGAATGAAATTCATCTTGTAGTACACATCTCCTAACTACTTGATCTATATAAAATTTCCATAGATAAGGAGTGTCCCAAAAATAATATTTAGCATCAGCTCGTAACTTGTCTTTTTGGGATTTAGACAAACCTAGAGGGAATTTTTTGGTGATGAAATCGTTCACCAAATTAGCATACAATGGTCTTGTAGAGGAATGTAACAAATACAATTGCTCATTTGGGAATGTCTCTCTTATTATTTCGATTTATATATCCTTGGTCCTCAGTCGGCTCATATGATCAACCATATGGTTTTCGACATCTTTTTTTTTTTGTATATATATATCTTTAATCTCAAGATCAAATTCTTGTAAAAGCAAGATCCACCTAATCAATCTCGATTTGGACTCCTTTTTCTTTAAGAGATACCTTAAAGCTGCATAGCAAGTAAAAACAACAACTTTTATACCAAGTAAATATGATTTGAATTTTTTTAGAGCAAACATCACTGCAAAAAGTTTCTTTTTAATTGTATGGTAATTGCATTGCGCTCTGTCCAATATGCGAGAAGCATATATGATAACATGCAAATTCTTCCCTATTCTTTTTCCAAATACAACCCCTACCGCATAGTCACTAGCATCACGCATTATCTTGAAAGGTTCATCCTAATTTAGTGGTTGAATGATAGGGGTAGATGTGACATGCCTCTTAAGCTCATCATGAGCTCTTTGCATGCTTGATCAATAACAAAATCCACTTCTTTGACTAATAATTTGCACAAGGTGCTATAATCTTCGAGAAATATTTGATAAAGCATTGATAGAAACATGCATAGCCAAGATAAAAACATGCTTCCCTCATGCATGAGGGGTAAGGCAATGATGAATAACGTTTATTTTAGCTTTATCAACCTCTAATCCACGCGAAGACACAACATGCCCAAGAACTATTCCTTGTTCTACTAGAAAATAACACTTTTCATAGTTCAAGAAAAAAATAGTTTCAATGCATCTTTTCAAGACTAAAGACAAACTATCCAAACACTTATAAAAATATCACCATACACTATGAAATCATCCATGAAAACCTCAATTATTCTTTCAACATAGTAAAAACAATACTCATCATGCATCTTTAAAAAGTTACGGGTGCATTACAGAGACTAAAAGACATGCTCCTATATGCATATGTACCAAATGGACATGTAAATGTAGTCTTTTCTTGATCCTCAGGATTATTAACAATCTGATTATATCCATCAAGAAAGCAATGAAAAGACTTACCTACTAGACGTTCAAGCATTTAGTCCATGAATGGTAATGATAAGTGATCTTTGTGTGTAGAAAGATTAAGCTTTCTATAATCAACACACATTCTCTAACCACTCAAAAGGCCTAGGCCTAATCCCACAAAAAAATTCTATTTTGAATAGTACTTATGTCGTATGTGCACAATATCGTAACATTGTTTTCTTTTTTTCTTTTTTTAAGAAAAACATTAACAATCACAGAAAATAACAATCACAACACAAGAATCAACTAAAATCCCTTCCCCGGCAATGATGCCAAAATTTGTTGCGATGTCGCGATCGCACAAATTAATTATTCTAACTTAAATAAATAAGATAGTATAGAGCAAGCAACGAGCCAATCCCACGAGAAAGGTTCAGTTCAGATTTTTATGTTATACGATATATAATTGGGGGGCAATTGAGGTTATCTAGGCTATAGCAAAATTAAACAATCATGCTAAATTAAATAAATCAGAAAACTATCAAGAGAACAAACCTTGGTTTCAAGTAGACGTCCGCCAATGAAAATATAAATTGATTATTGAAATAATACATCAATTTATATTCTAAACATTTTTTTTTAACATTGGTTACTTAACAAATCCGTTGTATAACTAACCCTAACTATCAAACAACCATAATGTCCGTGCTAGTAATTTAATTCAATGGTAGCCTTATAAACTAGATAAGTTGATTAATCTAGACAACATAATTGTCCACAGTCCATGTTTGATTTGATTGAATGTTTTCCCTAAGATTATTAACCTGGATCCGCCATAACTATTAAGCTCAATTGCTTCACAAGTATACCACAACTCCGGTTTTAATAGCAAACTTAGCAATATATTGTTTACATTAACAACTTAGAGTCCACTCAAGCAATTAAAATAAACAATTATAGGAAATAAGCATAGGAAAACAAGAATGTTCATCATATAGTTCTTGAAATTCGAAGTTTTTTGTGTTCTTTACAAGCATTTTGGCTGGATGAAATGACATTGATGCAATCATAATTTGGCAAAGTGTTCTTCATGAAAGTTGTTTTGAATTTTCTTTTCCTTCTACCTGTAAAATTTTAGAGCATTTGGATCTCTACAACTTGAGATATATCTATAATACTGGGTAGTGCTGTTGGTTGATGTGGTGGATAGCCCTCAAGCTCTTGTCTAGATGAAATGTCATTGCTACCATTAGCATTTGAGCATGTCTTCTACATGAAAGTTGTCGGAAATTGTCTTTTCCTTCTACCCACCAAATTGCATGTCATTTGGCCTTGTAGAACTCCAGATATGGGTAAAATTCTAAGCAGTGTTTGGGCTGGATTGTAGGACAGATTCTGACTTCTCTTTTGTGGCCAAACTTTGAATTTGAAAACGACAGATTTGGGTCTTTCCCTATTTATGAAATTTGTAGGCCTATGTCTTATCTTTCTAGCCATATAAACCAAACTTAAATACAAGATCTATAGCTCCAAATATGATCCAATGACTAGATAATGTTCGAATTTGAATTGAATCAGCATCTCCTTCCTAAGCTTAGCCTTTTCTTTGTCCTTTCACTTCCAATAGTTAATCACAACAATCAATCCTTTGAATTGTGAGATATACTTGCATTTGAAATGAACATTTACCATAAATTAAAGGTATCTTATATTATCAGACTTGTTATTATAAAACATGCTCTAGTTAAGGAGTTATTGATACTTCAAGTGCAAAATGATGATATAAAACCTTGATAAAAATGCACTTTTAAGTACTAATCACACCCCTCAACTAGCTTATTACTAGTCCCTAGTAATCAAAGCGTTAAAATAGAAAAACAATTTGCAAGTTCCACAAAGCAAGGCATTCATCATTCAACTTCCATTAATCTATCCAAGTAAACAAACTCTCATTAAATTTATATATATCTGCTTCATACTGTTGAAACAAGATATTAATAAACCTTCTATTTTATATGCTCAATGTATGAAAACATAGATGATAGGGCTTTTATTAGAAGAAAACATAATTATGTTATAATGTTTAAGATTAACTTCCTTGAGTTAGGTTTTTTATCTTTTTCTTTCTCTTTTTTTTGTCTTTTTTTTTATATATATACATATAACTTAAAACACAATGCATCTTTAACCCATGTAATGAGCTTTCGGCTAATCACTCCCAAATCAGTTGGTCTTAGGGCATTAGGTGTTGAGATACCCCTTCGAGCTTAATAACTCGGGTTGCAAATACTGATACGTAGACAGTGCAATGTTTGATTCTTAAGCTTTTCTCATCAACCCATATAACAAGTGTTGGGCCAATAGCTCCCAAGTTAGTTGACTTTAGGGTATTAGGTGTTAAAACACCCCTTCGGGCTTAATTGCTTAGGTTAGGAAGGCTACAAAACCAAACTTATCTATGTTTTTATTTATTTATTTAATT
Source organism: Populus alba x Populus glandulosa (assembly GCA_033617975.1). Taxonomy (NCBI): domain Eukaryota; kingdom Viridiplantae; phylum Streptophyta; class Magnoliopsida; order Malpighiales; family Salicaceae; genus Populus; species Populus alba x Populus glandulosa. The sequence continues at coordinate 7,617,714 of CM066155.1, read as the reverse complement.
ACATTTATTGTCATTTTTTTTTTGCAAATTATATACTATCCCTTTCCTTTTGTTGTTACCTTTAATAGAAGAACATAAATAATGTAATAATCTAATATGCAACCCACAATCATATATTAAAGTGTGTGTGTGAAAATGAAAGTTTAAGAATACTTGTTAAATGAATATATGAGCAGTAGCAATTGATAATAATGAGAGAGTTTGTAAACCTGAATATTTCAAGATGTATTCTGATAGACCTTTAACAATGTTTACTAAGATGCATATCAAGAGTTACTTTAACAAAAAAACTCATTGACTCTGCCATCTTAGTAACAATGGTTTTGCAAATAGAAAACACAGTTAATTAATTTTTTGTTTAAGTATCAGCTACTACCCTTTCCCCCCAACCAAAACTAGACATTGTCCTCAATGTCCTAAGGTAGAAAGATAGAGTATAAAAGACATCACCTGAAACAACGAACACTGATAAACCTGAAACGCACTTAAACAAGTATAAGAAATAATAAGACAAAATAATAAGATAAAAAGACACAAGGTTTCACAAACAAAGGCTCAAATCCAATCTAAGCTTTTTACGGCTTTCCATATTTGACCAATTTATGCAACTTATAGAGGGATCAGTTACAGGGATGAAAGATTATAGTTGGTCAATCAATTGTTTAGCAGTAGCAGCAAAGATTATGATTCGTCATGCCGAAGATGTTAAAAATTCCTGTTCCACAGCTTGATCAAGAAAAGACAATAATGTATCATAAAATGAAGGCATCAACATGTTTAAACATTGTATTCAGTCGATCAGACAATGTGGAGACCTGTAGTTCCTCTCTAATTGTGTTTCCAATGATGTCCCCTTTGGCTAAAGCTTTTGGAACGATACCCAAAATTTGACTGCCTCCTAAGAATGCATTTGTTGACACACTCCCCATTAACCCAAGGCTGCCTCCTCTATACACTAAATGAATCTTTCTCTTAGCTAATACCTGACCAAGATAATTTGCTAATTCTAAAAACTCCTTTTCTTTCCCAAGATTGCATCCACCGAAAACACAAATATTTCTTATTTGATAACTTGAGGAACCTGCCATTTCTACACACTTCGATAGCTGTTGAATGTGTGGGTTAAGTAGAAATGAAGGGAAGGAAGAGAAGATTTTATAGATGAGAAATTGAAAATGCAATCATACCACCTATATGTAGGCCAATTGGAGTCTCTCTCCCTCCCTCTCTTGAAACCATGTGTATGTACAAGTTGAAAACATGTGTATGTATAAGTAGTTGTGATTATGGCTCACATCTTCCCTTGGTTTTATGTCCAAGAACGGCTTAAACGCCCTCTATGGGTCGGGGATGGGCTTCCCATCCAATTTTCTTAAAAAATTGGCAAACAAGGTCTTTTTTAGTCATATTCCCAAGACTATATCGAGCATGTTCTTTATGGAATTGTTGCCATAAATCATGAATTGCACGATGCATATCTCCACTAGGGTGCATCTCAAGAGTCAATAGAAGATTATCTAAAGACTCCTTACTCAGGCCATCCTTAATGAACTGTATTTTATCTTCACGATTTACAGATACCATTCCTAAACAACAACATTTTGCATTACAAGTCCATCTGACATATCTGTGGCAGACTTTCAGTCGTTTTGCGCGATGTTTCTTTACAAAAGTGCTTTTACCTGTTTCAGGCATGTATGAAATGAAAGAATTGGAGGACTCACCTGATAATTGGACCTTTGCTTCAAATAGCCAACAAATATCTTCAAGAATTTCATGGTTCATTAACAATCTCAATCTTTCACACTAGCACAGTAAATTTTTGCAATCGCATTTTGAGGCAAAACGGGAAAATACTTTTTAAAATTTTCAAGAGTGGTGTCCATTTTTCTTAGATGAGAAGTTGAAAAGAAATGCAAAGAAAAAAGAAGGAACAAGGAATTGAACAAATATATACACAGATATCAGTTTTCATAGGAAACTGAAAGAATCGGCTTAAAAGTCACAAAGTACCGTTATCCGCTATTTGACCGGGGTGAGAGAAACTAGCAAAACAAAAGTCACACAAAAAAGAAACACAAAAACAATCTTTATATACAGGATCACCCAATTCAATAAAGCCATTTTCAACTGAAAAATTGTCAAAGTAAACTTTCAAATGATGTCCATTTACCTTGAAAACATTACCATTCTTTGGATTCTCGATATCACATGCCCCATATGGATACACAGTTTCACAATAAAAGGATCGCTCCATCTTAATCTTAGCTTTCCAGGAAATAGATGGAGTCGAGAATTATAAAGCAAGACTTTTTGACCAACATTGAATGTTTTTCTCAGTATTTTCTTGTCATGAAACTCTTTGATTCTTACTTTATGAATTCTTGAATTTTCATATGCATAATTTCTTATTTCCTCAAGCTCATTTTTTTGTAATTTTTGCAGTTGACTAGCATCATCAAGATTTGAATTGAAAGCTTTTAATAGCCCAATAAGCTTTATGTTCAAGTTCCACAGGCAAGTGATAAGGTTTTCCATAAACTAGTCTATATGGTGACATACCTAGTGATGTTTTATAAGCAGTTTGATAAGCCCAAAGTGCATCATTAAGTCTTAAAGACCAATCTTTCCTATTAGGGTTCACTATTTTCTCCAAGATCTGTTTGATCTCCTTATTAGCAAGTTCTACTTGTCCACTTGTCTGAGGGTGATAAGGGGTGGCAACTTTATGTGTGATTCCATATTTCTTCATTAAAGACTCAAATGACTTGTTGCAGAAATGTGTTCCACCATCATTTATCATGGCTCGAGGGATTCCGAATCGACTTAAAATATTTTCTTTCAAAACCTTTTTCATTGTTTTGACTTGGAATTGCGTCTATCTATTTTGAAACATAATCTACACTGACGAATATGTACAAGAAACCAAATGATGGAGGAAATGGACCCATAAAATCTATACGCCAACAGTCAAAGATCTCAATGACAAGAATAGGATTTAAAGGCATCATATGACATTTTGAAATAGATCCTAACTTTTGACAATTTTCACAAGTCTTACAGAATGCATGTGAGTCCTTGAACATGGTGGGCCAGTAAAATCCACTTTGTAAGATTTTTGCAGCTGTCTTTCTTGATGAGAAATGACCCCCATATGCCTCAGAATGACAAAATTTAATGACACTACTTACCTCATTGTCAAAAATACATCTTTGAAATATTTGATCAGGACAATATTTGAATAAATAAGGGTCATCCCAATAAAAGTTCTTCACTTCGTTCAAGAACTTCCTTTTGTCTAGGGTACTCCAATGAGCTGGAAAATGTCCTGAAACAAGAAAATTAACAATATTAGCAAACCAAAGTATTGTAGAGACAAAAAATAAGGATTCATCAGGAAAGTAGTTATCGTTGGTGTGATGTCAGATCTCGAATCTGTTGTTAATCCATCATACCATTTTAGCCTTAGAATCCTTTTTTGAAAGAAGATATTTCAAAGCTGTATGATCACTAAAAACAACAACAGGTGAGCCAACAAGATAAGACCTGAATTTTTCACATGCAAATACTACTGCAAGTAATTCTTTTTCAGTGCTGGTGTAATTTATTTGAGCAATATTTAAAGTTTTACTTGCATAGTGAATCACATAAGGTTTCTTATCTTTTCTTTGTCCCAAAACAGCACCCACGACATAATCACTAGCACCACATATTATTTCAAAAGGTAATGACCAATCAGGAGATTGAATGACAGGAGCAGAAGTAAACAAGTTTTTAAGTTTAACAAAGGCTTTTTCACATTGTTCAGTCCATTTAAAAACATTTTCCTTTGTTAGAAGGTTACATAATGGCTTAGATATGACACTAAAATCTTTGATGAACCTTCTATAAAAATCAGCATGTCCTAAGAATGATCTAACATCTTTAACAAATTTTGGTATTGGCAAATTGACAATTAACTTGATTTTAGATTTGTCAACCTCAGTTCCTTTCGATGAAACAATGTGACCAAGTACAATGGCATTTATTATTGTAAAATGACATTTTTCCCAATTCAGCATAAGATTCTTCTCTTCACACCTCCTTAAAACCTTTTCTAAGTTAGTTAAACATTCATCAAATGAATCATCAAAAACAGAAAAGTCACCCATAAAAATTTCAAGAAAACGTTCAACCATATCACTGAATATGCTAAGCATGCATATTTGAAACATGACTGGTGCATTACATAATCCAAAAGGCATCCTTCGATATGCAAAAGTACCAAATAGACATGTAAAAGTAGTCTTCTCTTGATCTTCTAATGCAATTTCAATTTGATTATAACCTGAATAGCCATCTATGAAACAATAAAATTCATGACCTGCAACTCTTTCTAGGATTTGATCCATGAAAGGTAAAGGGAAATGATCTTTTCTAGTAATTGAATTAAGTTTCCTATAGTCAATGCACATGCGCCAACTAGTAATAGTTCAAGTTAAAATTAACTTATTTTTCTCATTTGTTATCACAGTGACTCTAGACTTCTTGGGTACAACTTGGATAGGACTTACCCATTTGCTGTTAGAAATAGGATAAATGATTAGAAGTTGCAAGAAATGGACGTCCTAAAATAGTAGGAATTGAATTACATGCTTCGATAGGTTGTGTATCCAAGATAATAAAATCCACAAGATAAATGAATTTATCTACTTGTACTAACACATCTTCAACTATTCCTCTAAGCACTTTTACAAATCTATCGGCAAGTAAAAGAGTTATAGAAGTTGGTTTTAACTCACCTAGATTGAGACTCTAAAAGACTGAATATGGAAGTAAATTTGCACTAGCTCCAAGATCAAGTAAAGCTCTCTTAATTTTATGTTCTCCAATAAAGCAAGAAATTGAAGGACAACTAGGGTCTTTATATTTCAAAGCATTATTGTTCTGAAGAATGACACTTACTTGTTCGGCTAAAAAGGCTTTTTTTTCACATTCAGTTTTCTCTTCACAGTACATAGATCTTTTAAAAATTTAGCATAAGAACGTACCTGTTTGATAGCATCTAACAAAGGTATATTGATCCTTACCTGTTTGAAAGTTTCAAAGATTTCAGAGTTGTGATTGACTTTCCTTTGTTTGGTCATTGCATGAGGAAATGGAAGTGCTGGCGGGGAATCAGTCTTTTCTTTGCAATGTTCAACTTCAACCCCTTCCTTACCCTTGAAAATTAACACATCATCTTTCTTACAAGGTTTAAGAGTGAGTTTTTTAATAACCTTATCACTATGAAGAGTGATGACTGATTTGACTTGAACCTTGTGATGGCTTCCGGAACTACTTGCATTTGCATTGTATTGCCCCTTGGAATTTTGTTGTGGTTGAGATGGAAACTTACCTTTCTCTTGAAAACTGAGAGTAGATGTGAATTTTGCAAGAGCATCTTTTAGATCTGCTATGGTTTGAGCATTTTGAGTGTTGATTGTCTCCTGCTTTTCAATGAATGCATGCAATGTTTCCTCAAGATTTCTTCTAGGAGGTGCATATCCATGAGAGTTTTGGAAATTATAGTGTGCTTGAAATGGTGGTTGTAAAGTTTGTGCATTATTGTTACCACTCTTCCAACTGAAATTTAGGTGATTTCTCCAACCAGGGTTATATATTTGTGAGTATGGGTTATGATTAGGCCTTTGAAAACTATTTAAAGCATGAGCTTGTTTATGGAGGCATTCTTCGAAAGAAGGCAAAGTTGGACAGTCATTGGTTGCATGTTCATTTATTTCATAAATTTGACACACAATGTCTTGAACAGATTTTAATTGACCACTCTTTTTTAATTCTAATGCCTCAACTTTTCTAGCTAAAGATGCAAATTTGGCTTGGAGGTTATGATCTTTCCTAAGGTTGTACATACCTCCACTAGATGTATGAGGTTAAGTCTTACCTGGTGCCTCATAAGTACCTGTAATATCCCAATTTTAAGCATTTTCAGCTAGCAAGTCTACATACTCCATTTCTTCATTAGGGTCTTTATTTTCAAAAGTTCTATTGCACATCAATTCCACGATTTGTCTATCTTTAAGTGTTAACCCTTCATAAAAATATAAAACCAATCTCCATGTTTCAAAACCATGATGAGGGCAAGTATTAAGCAAGTCTCGATACCTATCCCAATATTGGTAAAATGTTTCTCCTGGTTTTTGAGTGAAAGTGGTGATTTGTCTTTTGAAAGAGTTTGTTCTGTGAGATGGAAAAAACTTCTTTAAAAATTATTGTTGCATTTCATCCCAAGCATGAATAGATCCTGACCTAAGATTTTGTAGCCATGTTTTAGCTTTATCTTTTAATGAAAAAGGAAAAAGCTTTAATCTGATGGTGTTCATGCTACAATTCAAGTCATTATAGGTGTTACAAACTTCTTCAAATTCTCTCAAATGCAAGTATGGATTTTCTAGATCTAAACCCTGAAAAGAAGGTAAAAGTTGAATAACGCCTAGCTTAAAATTAAAGTGAGATGCACGGGAGGGAAAATTATACATGAGGGTGCACTTATTCTTGTAGGATTCATATGGTCTCTAAGTGTTCTAACTCGGTTATTCTCATTATGAAGCGACTGGTTATTTTCTTCTGCCATTTTTTTCTCATTACAAAGTCTACCATTTAATGTACATGACCAAACTCTCATGCACGTGTAGAAAGAAAATAAAAGGAAGAAGGAAACAAAACAAAAGAAACAAAAGTTACATACAAGAAAAGAGAAAAGTGAAAATAAAATAAATATTATAATTTATACAAGAATTTACCTCCCCGGCAACGGCGTCAAAAACTTGACACGATCAAAGAGTTGATGTCTTATCCCAAGTGCAGGAGTGTCAAAGTAATAAATAACCCGCAAGACCGAGGTTGAACCATAGGGAGGTGAACTATATAAATAATGATGATGATGATAATGATGGTGGTGATGATGAGTTAAAGAGGACTTTGAGATGTAAGATAAATGTATTAAACATTGATAAAAACAAATGTCAAGGTTAGAGGATCCACTAATAATATTAGAGATAAGTAATGTATAAACTCTTTATAAATTATCAACATGATTATATTAATCATCTTATTTACATAACACCATACTTATAAATTTTATCAGGTATTCATGACGCTAACTTATGTTCACAACGAATCAAGTTCCTCTTATAACAACGATGTCAGTCGAAGACTATGAAGGATCAAGTATTTGATGTACCAAGTGTTATACAACACAAATCTAGATTAACCATTTAACAAGCAAGATATTAAGAATTAATAAGATAAAAATGATAAGACATGTTAATAGCAAGTTGTTTAGGATATAAGTATTATAGTCTATATTGAGTTTATATTATACTTATCTTAACACCATTAGTGAAACATTTTCACCTTGACTTAATTAACTTAGCTAGACATTATGAAGAAGAAAAACATAAATAAACAATATAAGAACATAAACATGATATAAGTTAACTAAGTATAGTAAAGGAAATGAAAAGTATGAACAAGAGATTAATGAAAGCAAAACTTAAGCATTACAAAAATATAAAGAGAGAGAGCAAGAACAAGATCATGATCTGAAAAACAAGATGCCTAAATCAATGGAAAATGCCTCCTTTTATAGGCTAAAATTTAAAACTATTTCTTTGGTAATTAATTATTGATGTAGAGGCCAACTATTGATTTAGTGGACTTGGTGGACAGCAGCCTCATTTTGGCTAGATGAAATGACATTGATGCAATCAGAATTTGGTAAAGTGATCTTCATGAAAGTTATTGTAAAATGTCTTTTCCTTCCACCCATAAAATTTCAGAGCATTTGGATCACTGCAACTCGAGATATGTCTAACATATTGAGTAGTACTGCTGGTGGACGTTGTAGATAGCCCTCAAGCTCTTGTCTGGATGAAATTTCATTGCTACCATCAACATTTGAGCATGTCTTCTACATGAATGTTGTTGGAAATTATTTTTTCCTTCCACCCACCAAATTTCATGTCATTTGGCCTTCTAGACCTTCAGATACGGGTAAAACTTTGAGCAGTGTTTGGGCTGGATTGCAGAACAGATTCTGACTTCTCTTTTATGGTTAAACTTTGAATTTAAAAATGGCAGATTTAGGTCTTTCCCTATTTATAAAATTTGTAGGCCTATTTCTTATCTTTCTAGCCATATAAACCAAATTGAAATCCAAGATCTAGAGCTCCATATATGACCCAATGACTGAACAGTGTTCGAATTTGAATTGAATCAGCATCTCCTTCCTAAGCTTAACCTTTTCTTTGTCCTTTCACTTCTAATAGTTAATCACAACAATCAATCCTTTGAATTGTGAGATATACTTGCATTTAAAATGAGCATTTACCATAAATTAAAGGTATCTTATATTATCAGACTTGTTATTATAAAACATGCTCTAGTTAAGGAGTTATTGATACTTCAAGTGCAAAATGATGATATAAAACCTTGATAAAAATGCACTTTTAAGTACTAATCAGAGCGCTCAAGCTCTGCACAAAACATCGATTGGAGGTCAAATCTGTCAATTATCTTCAATTTACTTCCTTTTGAATCTTACATCCAGAAGTGCCTTCAAAACATAAAACATATAATATTAAGACATTTTATATATAGAAGATAGGTAAAATACTAGGTACATGTTGGTAAAACTATCGAATAATATGATTGCATCACAGGTAGGTGGTCTTCATCCCTCTCTATAATTATGTTAGATCTTCGTAATGAATTGTATATAAATTATTACTACTTAGTTATGATTATTGGAATTTGTTCATGAAATAGCTAACTGGATAATATGATTAGTTTTGGCTAATAATATATGTGATGGATGAACGGGATCGAAGAATGTGATTAGTTTTGGCTAATGGTATCCTGATGGATGACCGGAACTGGATAAAATGCTTAGCTTGGACTAATGGTATCCGTGATGGATGGGCGGGATTGAATAATATGGTTAGCTTTGGCTAATGGTATCTGTCATGGATGGCCAAGATTGAATAATGTGGTTAGCTTCGATTAATGATATCCGTAATGGTTGGCCAAAAATGAATAGAGTAATTAATCTTGACTAATGGTGTTCGTATTGGTTATTCTCATTTGATAATCGAGGTTGAATAGAAGGATTAGCCTCGGCTAATAGTATATTTATTGGATAATCAAGATCAAATGACAAAAAGAAAATATACATCTAGATGATGACATTCGAGTTTATGAACCAAATGAGACCGAGGAATTAACTTTGGTTTCTAAAACTCAAGTCGAGCAAATAAGATTAACATCGCTTGATGAAATAAAAAGTGATTGTATTATATGAAGTTAATGAAAAGAACTTACTTACCTAAGTTATTAATGAATTTGAAATCATGTTCTTCTGCTCATTATTATTATTATTATTATATTAAAGAAAATTCTTTATTCTTATGTTGCATTTGAATTGTAACAGGAATGTCACATAGCCACGATGCGTAGGAATTCTATTCCGCATGTTTAAGATGATATGTCTGCTCATTTTTATTATTATTATTATTATTATTATTATTATTATTATTCTTTATTCTTATATTGCATTTGAATTGTAACAGGAATGTCACATAGCCACGATGCATAGGAATTATATCCCCTATATTTAACATTATATGTATTTTGTGTCACAATGCAATAGTGTGAAATTGTCGACTGACACTTTTGTAATGACTTGTAATGATGACTTTCTAGAAACAGGGATCTATACTTATATGCATGATGATATAATGACATGAATGTATTGTTTATATACTCTTTATTGCAAAAATGTTGGATTATGTGATCATATGAGTACTACACTATATTAACTAATGATGTTTGTGTGTTTGTTCTACAATTATCAATAAAAAAAAGTATCACCTATTTTCGTGTCCTTCAACTTTTCACCGTGTCATAAATTGATGAAAAATCTTGTGTAAACACCCATTAAAAATGAATGCCAACAGTCGACCTAATTGTCACTGTCAATCCCTGAATCAGCAGCGACATAGCTTGTTGTCGATTTCCTGAATTAGTAGTGACATGGTTTTCACTATGAATTGGCAGAGACACGGTTTTCATCCCTAAATCGGCAGCAACAAAGTTTTCATTGCAATTCCCAAATCGCCAGCAATACAATTCAGTGCCGAGTTCCTGAATCGGCAACAACATAATTTTTTATGCTGATTTTCTGGATCGGCAACGACTCTTTTTTTTTTTTGACAATTTCTAAACCAATAGTGGTTGTGTGCGCTGGCAAATTAATTAGTCAACTCATGGCTATAATGCCTAGTAAAAAAACTAAGTAAAATGTCGGCTCATGCTAAGTGATAGTTAGGGGAGTAGATCGGTCTGACTTGAGGAGTTAAGAGAGGGAGGAGAAACCGGTCTAAGAATAACCAGGGGGACAAGAATAAACTTAAACATGTACCCAAACAGCTCAGCTCTTTAAAAAAAAGGGTATAAATACAATGAGGAGAGAGAAGGTGACCCTTTCTCTTCCTAAAGTTATCTGCAGCAGTTGTATGTTTCGCTTCTCTTCCTCCTTCCCAATAGAAACTTAAACCATACCATTAGAGAGTGCCCCTTTGAATGTATGTGTGAGAGAGATATAGTTGAGACCTTGAGTGAAGGCCAAACAACTGCTTAGAGGAAGGGAGAAGGGGCTGAAATGGGTGGGAAGAAACTGATAAAAGAAAGAGAACCAATAGAAGAAGAAGAAGAAGAGGGAGAACTGGGAGAAGGAGAGAATGAATACTACCATACTGTCCAAACCCACTTAGATTTAAAAGGTAAGGGTCATGTAGTCTCTTTCCCCCTTGTTCTTAAGACCCAGAATCGAAAATGATGTAGGAGTCCCTAAGAAAATTGACTTAAAACCCCTATGCTAGCTATGAAGTAAACCAAAATCAACTTAGAGGACAAGGAAACAGAGATGAAATGAGGCCAATTTCCAGAACATCTAACAAAGAAAATGAATAAAATGGAAAGAACAAAACATGGTAGAGGGTTGGCCAGAATGCATTGTGTAAGGAAATGTGTATGTGTGCTCATGTTAAGATCATGTAACTCTACTCGGATTTGATGACATATGTGTGCTGGAATTGAAAATGCATGTGTGTGTGTTGATGTTAAGAGTGTGTATCTGCTGGGATTTGATGACAAATATGTGCTGGAATTGAAAATACATGTGTATTCATGCTAAAATCATATGACTTTGCTGGAAACCTGATGAAAAAATGCATGCCTACAATGAATTGGCATTCACTGCCAAAAATGTGCATTCTACAACGAATTTGTGATTCGCTATCGAAATTGTGTTGCTTGCAGTGAATTAACATTCATTGCCGAAGTTGTGTTGTCTGGAGTGAATTAACGTCCTGCTGCTAAAAGTGTGTTGTATGTAGTGAATTTGTGATTCACTGCCAAAATTGAGTTGTCTACAGCGAATCAATGTTTGTTGTCGAAAGTCTGTTAACTGCAGTGAAATAGCTTTCGCTACCTAATTTTGTGGCCTGCAGTGAACCAATTTTTGCTGTCGAATTGTACGGCCTGTAGCAAATCAGTTTTCGCTGCCAAATTGTGCGACTAGTAGTGCACCAGTTTTCATTGCCGATTTGTGGCCCTTGATGTCTTAAGAGGTGCAGCCGGGATTGGATCATCGCTAGGACAAGGATAACCCGTAGGTGGAACAGGTAGGTGATTTTCACCTTCCTCTTTCATAACGTTAATTTATAAAATGTTCTACATGAATCTTACCGAACAAATGATGGACCAACTTCGACTAATGGTATCCGAATAGATGACCGAGACAAATGATTGATTATCTTTGACTAATGGCATCGAAAGGGATGACCGGGATGAATAGGTGATTCGGCTAATGACATCTTAAGTGGATGACTGAGATGAATGAGCGGTTAACCTCGACTACTGATGCCTTAAGAGGATAATGGGATTTAAAATTATGGTTAATTGCAAGAATTGATGCATTCATGTGTACTATGAGTTGTGCATACCAAGTATATGAAGGAACTATGAATGTTACACCTCAAACATGAAATGATGTTAATGCCTCATTAAACTACCAGATTGCTTATTATTATTAAGTAACCATATTCTTATAAATATTTTGTACTGTAGCAGGGATATCACACCAACGAGGTGCCTAGGAAACCTAATACCCAAGAACCTACTTTGCAAAGAACCATGTAATTGGAATTTAAATCACAATGTATTTTGTATGAACAAAATGTACTGAATGTATAATTTTATTTAAAATCACGATGAATTTCAACAATGCTTTTGTTTAAATTCATGGTGATTACTAGTAGGATAGGAATGCAAACTCATGTCTGTGTATGTTTATTTTAACACGAACTTGTAATCAGGCAAACATAATACTATATGTTTACGTAAGAATTACTTTTAAACATGACATAAATTGTCGTTGATGTATGGATTGCATCTCAATAATGAGAGGAAAAAAGTTCATCAAATTCCAAGTGATGTTATGTCAAGTGTGTGTGTGTCTAAAATACTATTGTTTTGGCTTGAAAATCTAGGTTGTTACATCTTGTGACATCACAACTAAACCATTTTCTTTGCGATATAAAAGAATGTTTGAAATGCTATTCTATAGAATTTGAAAAGATAAAATTATCATCAATGTATACAATGTAGAATTTTGAATATGCATTGAAAATGTCATTCATTATTCTTTGAGATTCAGAAGAAGCATTTCAATGCTATTATATAAGGTCTATAGACTTGAAGTCTTTGATCTTTAATTCAGCAATCATTTGAATAGGTATTGCTTTAGTAGGAATTTGCTTTTCATTGAAATTATTGTCGAGGGGTGCGCTCTACGACGTCGTCTAGCGACGGCGGGAGTCTTTTGTTGTGCCTCCTGATGAGGTGTTGTGTGTTAAAAAGGGTTTTTGAATTTAATCATAAAATTATGATCAATGTTTAGGAGTCGCTACCTAGTATTATGGTCACTATAAACCTATGGTCTATGAAAGTTTGGATAAAGGACTGGTTATGCAAGGGAAAGACGCATCACCCCTAGTGCACCCTACCTAAGGTAAGTTGCATTGTTGTTTGATTGTTTTTTCTAAGTCGGGTTTCTATTCGTTGGTCTTTTCTAAGGTTGAAGACAGATCTCTCTTCATGAGAAAGTCTCTACCTTATTGGGTTAAAATCCTAACTATTCTAAAGCATGAATTTGAGCATCGTATTTATTTTATACCTTGTATCTTTAATTTTAGCATCACATTTATTTTATTGGGTTAAATCCTAATTGTTTTAAAGTTTGAATTTTAGCATCGTATTTATTTTATACCTTGTATCTTTAATATCCAAGGGTGTACTTTATCGTGTAATTTACACCCTACAGATATTAAAGTCTACATCTAGATCCTAGAAAAAAAGATCGGAAAAAGGTTTTTAATATTTTGTCAAACCCTAATGGATGATCATAAACTGGTTATGATATCCATTTTTTTGGATTTTCAAAACATGAGAAAGATACAATTTTTTTAATGAAAATATGCTTAGAAAATTTTTAGAATTTGGCAGTATGCATGAGAAACAAAATATTTTTTTTGTTTTTTTGAAAAGGAAAATTAATTTCAAAGTTTTTTTGTTTTTTTAAAAGGAAATTAATTTTGAAACCGACGATGGCTCTTGGTGGTTGATTGGTGGTTGTGTTGGCTTCCTATGGTGGAGTTGGTGGTGGCTCTGGTTGGTGGTTGAAATGGCGGGGATAGAGAGGGAGAGAAAACTGCAGAAACAGGGGCAAAGGGGTTGGTTTTTGGCCAACTTTGGACCCAATTTTCTCCTCCCTCAGGGCATGAAATCCACTTTTATTTATAAACGGTGGAAGTGGGCAATCTTGTCTCCACTGGGAAAAACTTTCAGCCCTTTATTCAGTTGGGAAGGATCCCAACCGCTGGTTCAAAATATGCATCCTGAGTTGTCAAATCTACAGGAAAATGTTGATTGAGTTGGCCTCTTTAGGCGGGTGTCGGCGTCCATGGGTTGTCATTCAGCCTAAATGGGCTATATGGGGTTGTATAGAAATTGCATAGGATCATTTCTGATTAGTACTTAAAACTGCATTTTTATCAAGGTTGTCGCCCCCAACATCGCGGCGGCCTTAAAAAGTTTTTCTTAAGTTATGGAAAAAGAACAGATTTCTGGCATCTTGTTCTTTTAGGGAAAAGTGTCTTGTTTTAAGGAGTCGCCACCTAGTATTATGGTCACTAGGAACCCTAACTTGTCAACAGAGATTCTATGGTTCAGGACTAGTTACGTAAAAGGGAAGATATTATCAACCCTTAAACGTTCTGCATGAGGCAGACTACATTGTTGGTTTTGTCTTAAATTGCTAAATGTTTATTAGCTTATGCTATGATAATTTGCTTATAATATTCCTCACTCTGTCGCCAGTGAATATTCAACTATGGATAATTCCAACTCTGGCGTTGGTAAATATTACGTAGCTATAAAATAAATTTAGAACAATTTTTTTATTCCTGACTCTAACGCTAATGAATAAAAAAATAAAAAAAATTTATTTTATTACGCATTCACATATTTTTTATTTTTTTATGTAGCTAAATAAAAACAAAAAAACAATTAAATCAGTATTTTTATTCCTGACTTCGGCGTCAGTGAATAAACCAATAAAATAAATTTTATTTTTCATGCATGCACATATTTTTTCTACTTTGTCATTTTTCTATTTTTTTTAGGGTTGGGCCCAACTCAACCCATGAGGGCGGGGCTGAGCAACACGCGTGCGCTAACGCATGCTTGTTGCTTCAGTGTGCAAGTGAATTAAAATTCACTTGCAAAAAGCCAATGCTAATTAAATTAACAAACGACAAGAAGCAAAGGTTTACTTATCTGGTGCTGGAGACCGAAGACGCTTGCAGTGCTTATGGATCCTCGCCTATGGTTTCCCTTTATCTTCCTTATGTGCTCACTTTGTCTACCTTTCCTCTTTGTTTTTCTCAGCGAGTTTTGAAACTAGGAAGATGATAGAGAGGTCACCGTGATGTGAATTGGTTGTTGATTCTAGGTTTTTCTGCAGGGACAAAAACAATGGCAAAAACCAACACCCCTCTCTGTGTTGCTCCTTGATTTTTCTTTTCTTTCGCTGTTTTTTTTCTTTGTTTTGTTTTGTTCTCTGTTTGGTTTCTCTCTACTCTCCCATGTTCCTCCTCGCTCTCTCTCTCTCTGTTTTTCTGTTCCCCTCTTTTTTTTTCGTCTTCCTTTACTCTCCCTTTCTCCGTGGCCTCCTCTGTTTCTTTGAGAAGAAACAGGGGAATGAAAGTCTGCTCTTTTTTCTCTTCTCTCCTTGATTCTTCCCTTTCCATCTCTCCTCCCCCAGCCATTTTTTTTTCTCTGGTTTTTACCCCCCCTTTCAGTCCCTTTGTGACCTTTCGTTCTCTAGCTTTTATAGCTAGAGAACAATTTGTTTCTTCCAACCATTGATTGCAGGTGTAATGGTGGTGGTGGACATCCGTTGAAGAAGATGAACAGCGCATCCACAGATGGCGCCATTTTGGTGTTTAATGTTTAATTGTGTTTTGGCCCTTGAAGTTTTAAAAGTTTTGTAATTAAGCCCCTAGTTTAAACTATAATTGCCCCCCTGCATTTGCGCATCATTTTCAATATAGTCCTTGGATTTTAATTTTCCAATTTTGACCCCAAACTTTGATATTTCTTCAATTAAGTCCTCGAATAAGTTAATTTCAAGCTCAATTAAGTCTAAAACATGTCAATTCTCCAATTAAACCCTTGATTGGATTAATTAAATTAATTCCAAGCTTAATTAAGTCTCAAAACTTATCAATTCTCCAATTAAAACCTTGATTGGATTAATTAAATTAATTTCAAGCTTAATTAAGTCTCAAAACTTATCAATTCTCCAATTAAACCCTTGATTGGATTAATTAGATTAATTTCAAAGTTTAATTAAACCCCAAAACTTCCAATCATGTTGCCCTTAATCCAAATTTTGATTCATTCTTCATTTATTTCATTTTACTTGTTTTTAATCATTATTATTTTTTCATCATCATTTTTTTTATCCTTTTCAGTAAATAAAATAATAATAATAATTAAAATAAAAGGGTAAAAAATTGGGTTATGATAGTTGCCCCCTCTTTATAATATTTACTATGCAAAGATATTAGAAAATTTCATTTTCTTTTAGCTTTGTGTGGTAAATTTATAAAGAAAAGTAGATACATAAAGAACTTTTGCTTCTTTTTTTTTAGCCTTGAAAACTTCGAAAGCAGTAGATTGACACACGACCTTTACAGAGAGATGTAGAAATCAAGAAACAAGTCATTTGGAAGACGACCCACTTTTTTTTTAAAAAAAAGTTGTCTCATTGTAATGGGTGACCTACCCAAGTGGAAAAGTACAAAGAAAGGATCTCATTGTGATGGGTGACCTAACCAAGTAAAAAAAAAAAGAAAATGAGGGCTCGAAGGTGCACTCAAAAGAATGGTTGAGCGCTCGAAGGCACACTAATAAAAGAAGCGAGGGGTTAGAGGCGCGCTTGAAAGGAAAGCGACGGCTCAAAGGCGCGCTTGGGAAGAAACAAGGGATCAGAGGCGCACTCAAAAAGAAAACGAGGGCTTAAAGGTGCACTTGGGAAGAAACAAGGGCTCAGAGGTGCGCTCGAAAGGAAAACGAGGGCTCAAAGGCACGCTCGGGAAGAAACAAGGGCTCAGAGGCGCTCTCGAAAGGAAAGTGAGGGCTCAAAGGCGCGCTCAGGAAGAAGGGAGGGCTCAGAGGCGTGCTCGGAAAGAAGAGAGGGCTCAGAGGAGCGCTCGAAAAGGAAGCGAGGGCTTAAAGGTACGCTCGGGAAGAAGCGAGGGCTCACAGGCGCACTCGAAAGGAAAGCGAGGGCTCAAAGGCGTGCTCGGGAAGAAACGAGGGCTCATAGGCGCACTCGAAAAGAAAATAAGGGCTCAAAGGCGTGCTCGAAAGCAAATGAGGGCTCAAAGGTGCGCTCGAAAGGAGGCGAGAAACACAGATTTTTCAGGTGGCCTTATTATCATGGGCGGCCTGCCTAGGTTGAAAATTCTCAAAAGTGAAAATTTTTCAAAAGTAATTTCAATCTTTAGCCATTTCAAGTTGGCCTTCCACTCCAGAATTTTCTATTTTGAAATTTGCAAAACTCATTGTCCAATGTCTCAAAGTTTAGATCATATGCATGCATCTTTACCTGATTTGAAATATAGGCCCCCATTTCTTCTTAGTCTTCTTGTTGCTTGATTGATGAGGACTTGCTACCTCTGATTTGGGTCCTCTTTGTCGCTTGGCTTCTAACCCACTCAAGTTGGCCCATGTAAGTCTATTTCCAGATTTGTTTGCACAACTCAACCTTTTTGGTGTCCATCGTGACCCTCTTGCTTGTTAAAGATTTTCTGACTTGTCAAATAATTTCAGAGGACTACTCATTACTCCTCGTTTCACTATTAGAAACATTCGGTGTCACTTGCTGAAAGAATCAAATTGTCTTTTGTAAACCAAAATGCCCCCTTGTCTGGTTGAAGGAAATTACCATATCATTTTCTAAAACTTTTCCTTCTAAGCACAATGTTGCCCCCTGTATTGGTCATTGCCCCTAAGTGGGCTTTTTTAGCGATTTAGACGAATAATGGTTTTAAGAGGTCATTCTCTCATTTCTCTCCTTTTCAATTTAGTGGATTATGGGCCTAGAATAAATATTGAAATCTTGATCTTGCATTTTGAAAACAAAAATCATTTCAATGTGAGTCTAAAACAATTTGCTTTGGAAATCTTGCAACTCCTTGGTTATTTTCTTTCTTGAAAAAGAGATTATTTGCTCTTGTGTTTAGCAATGAGTCTTCGGTGAAAATATGTCATAAGATGACCTTTTGTTTTTATAGGTTTTCAAAGTGAAGGGCTCGATAAAAAGCTTGAGGTTTTGTTTAAGAAAAAAAAACTTGTCTCTTTTTTAACATTCATTTTTATCAACATGAATAATAATAAGTAGTTTATTCTTGATGCCATGAATCTTATGAAAAAGTATTCTTTGCATTTTGAGAGCATTGTTTATTGTTCTAGGTTGCTTGCTTGCTTGATTAGAAAGGACTTCTACATACACGTAACTTAGGCTGTGGTTTTTGGCTATGAAAGAAAATGATTCATAAGGCTCAAATAGTGTTTCAAGGTTTCAAAGACTGAGGATCACTATCAACAGTTTGACTCTTGACGTCATTCATATTTTCTTTTGCCGCTCTTCTTTGATTTGCTGCTTCTTTATTTTTTTATTGCTTTGCTAAGGCATAATCACTTTATCTTGGATGTCACTTTTTGTAGTGATTTGGGCATACCCCCTAGCATTTGAGTTTCTTGAACTCTTATGCCTTTTTGGCTTTTTCTAGTTTCTCATTAAAAAAATTTCTTGCCCCCCAGTGTGGGGTGTGATCCTAGTCGGGATTTTTTTCATGAAATAAAAATTATTCAGGCTCAAAAAGGGATCGCAAGGGATGTACTTATTTCAAAACGTGAAAAGAATAACAAAGATGGTCTTTCCTCATTTCAAGCGCAAGTAGTTAAGATCAATAAACTTTGACCTTATCTAGTATGATGTTTTAGTATTTGCAAAGATGCATTTCATGAATCATGAGCAATGAGTTCACTACATGTGATTCAAGAGTCATCGGGTAAGGGTGTTTATTCATTTTTTTTCTTTTTTTCTTCTTTTTTCTTCCTTTTTTTTCCCATAATTTAGTCACCTCAATAATGGAGTTGTTTGATTCACTTGTCATTCTACAAGTTGAAAGTAAAAAAAATCATTTTTAAATAAACATCAAATTATTTTTAAATCAAAATGCCAAATCAAAATTTCAAAACTCCAATAAGGAAACTGATTTTGGTAAAAGTATTGAATCGTGTCTATGAGATCACGTGAGGCTTCAAAAGTGTATTCGTGAGTTCTTATAAGAAAACTCTCTCAAGAAAATGAATAATGCTTGGTCGTAAACATGATTGAATGACAAACTCATTATTTCATTGAAACTTTGGAAAAGAAGTTTAACAACAAAGAATTTATGCCAACATCTTAGGCTATGAATATTGACATGGTAACGCATAAAGGAGCTAAACATTTAGCAATCATTGTTTGGAATTTTTGTTGCAATGTCGCGGTCGCACAAATTAATTACCCTAGCTTAAAACACAACACACAAGTTAGTATAGAGCAAGCAAGGGATCGATCCTATGAGAAAGATTTAGTTCAGATTTTTATGCTATACATTATGCAATTTGGAGGGGTTTGGATGTTATATAGGCTAAAGCAAAATAAAACAGAAAACTATCAAACAGAGTTTAATAAAATCAGAAAATTATCAAGAGAACAAACCTTGGTCGCAAGCACACATCCACCTATAGAAATCAAAACTGATCATTGAAACAAAACATCATTTTATATTCTGAATATTGATCTCTTCTTAACATTGGTTAGTTAACGGATCCGCCGTATAACTAACCCTAACCAACAAACAATCACAGTGTCCGCACTAATGATTTAATCCAATGGCAACCTTAAGATCTAGATAAATTCATTAATCTTAACAACCAAGTTGTCTGTTTATGTTGCTTTGATCGAATGTTCTTCCTAAGTTTAATAACGTAGTTCCGCTACAATTATCAAGCTTAGTTGCTTCACAAGTTTATATACCACAACTCTGGTTTTGATATCAAACTTAGCAATAAATTGTCTACAATAATAACTTAGAGTCCGCTCAATTAAAATAAACAATCATAGAAAAAATAAGCATAGGAGAACAAACATATTCATCATATAAACTGAAAAGAAAAGGTAAAATAAATCTCACAGTTCTTGAAATCCGAAGGGTTTCGTGTCCTTGCAACCAAGAAAACAAGTTCAGCCTTGCATGTTTGTTGAATAACTAATCAAAAAGATGGAAGAATGCATGATTTCAGGTTTATTAGAGTAGGGGGGGCGTTTTTCTTCTCTTGGGTGGCTGCTCCCCTTCGCTTCTCTCATTCTTTTTATATGCTAGGAAACCCTAATCTCTATTTTACAAAATAGTCCTCCCTTAAGTTGACAATTTACATTTAAGTACTTCAATAACTATTTTCCCTAAAAAGAAGAAATAGCCTTGCATGAAATCTTCAAGCTCTAACTTAGAGGAGCTAAATTGCTGATATAAAAACTTGGATGAAGGTTTAGATGCTTCGAAACGTAATTTGGACTTGTTTCTTCACGAAACCTATTTGCTGGCAGAATTCAGTTGTCATCTTTGAAAACTCATATCTCCCTCATATGACATCGTTTTTGGCTGAAATTTGGAGCGTTTATATATCTTTGAGTAAGGAATCCAAAAAAATTGAGTGTGTATCAATTGGATTTATGAAGCTCCATATATTGAATTTTGAATGGGCAAAGGTCAACATTGGCAGACTGCGAGATTTGACTTTGAAGGATGTGATCTCCATGATCTTTCTCTTTTTATTTTTCTTGCATTACATTTCCAGAAAGGTATGGATGTTAGCTTTTTAATGCCACTGGAATCACTCATTTCGATATCTAGAACTCACGCTCTGCATGAAACATCGACTGAATGTCAAATCTGCCAATTACCTCAAATTTACTCCTTTTTGCATCTTTCATCCAAAAATACCTTCAAAACATAAAACAAAGAATATCAAGGCATTTTATATATATAACATATGCAAAACACTAGTTAAATGTGGCTGAAACTATCGAATAATATGGTTACATCAATTTTCAAAATCTTTCAATCATTCATTCTCCTCGACAAAGGCATCTTTTCAACACTTAGCTGAAGTCACATGAAGACCATTCTCGACCTACTATCACCATAGTTTTATCTTCAAAATACTTTATTTCTGGGAGTCGGTGTGAAGAAATTAGCTATAGAAACGGTAAGTGCCTTGGCAACCCCCTTCAGTGTCCTTTCCTTTTTCGGTGAAACCATTCTTTTAAGTTAGATCAGCAATTTTACCTAACCAAATGGCTTGTTCAATCCTCTCAACTATAACAACCAGGTCAGTAAAATTTTGTGCAGAGCTTCTAACCAAGTATTCAAAATACGAAGCTTTAAAGGTGTTGGAAAATAAATTGATCATCTCCTTATCCAACATGGGAGGGTTAACTTGTGCAGCTACTTCACTCCATCTTCGAGCGTATTCTCTTATGGACTCCCTTATCCTCTTTTCTAAAGCAGCCCATTTTTCCAAACCCTTTTCTTTCATCATCTTGCCCTTTTGAGATTCTTTCTCAGTAGAATCAATGGTAGATAAAATTCTCGAGGGGTATGCTGGCTGGAAATGCATAGCTTGTTGAAATTCAAATGACACCCTATTTGCCCCTAGATTCTGTGGATCGAAATGAGTTACATGCATATTTTTAGACTGAGCTATAAGTGTTGCTTTTCCGGATTTATCTCTCAAGGCCTGCTCGAGTAGACTAGTAAGCCTTGCGACTTCTTCTTTAAGATTGTCCACCTCTTTTTTATGTTGGGCTTCCAATTGGGCTCTTTCTTTGTTTTCCATTTATCTTTTTCTAGAATGAGTGTTATAGATGGGTTTCAATGGGGAACCTATATTTCAACCTGCTAATATGTAAATCATGCAATTTATGCAAAAATATTGATAAAATAAAAAAAATACGTATGAAATGCAAACTTGCCCTTCATAGGGTGACAACCTAGTAGAAAGATCCTAATTGTTGAGTGCATCAATGGGTTGGTCATTATCTAGTTTTAAAGGGTCTCTCGTATGCTCAGTGATCGTCCTTGAAAGGAGGCTTACAAGTAGTGTGAAGATAGAGGCCCTGAGTAAACAATCAAGCGAGAGTTGAATGGTTTCACGAGTCTTTCCCAGGCTAAAGCCATTGGGGTACATTATTCCCCCACTTATCCTAGGTTGTAAAGTGCGTGCTCTTAAAGTGATGCATGGCAACATAAACAGGGACGCATGCTAAAGCAGTAAATGCAGGAAAAATAAACAAAAAAACACAACAAACAAAATAGCAATGATAAGACAAAATACAGCTTAATCCTAAGGTCCCCAATAGAGTCGCCATTATGTCGCACCCGACATCGCGACGGCCTTAAAAAAAATTTCTTGAATTATGAAAAAAGAACAGATTTCTGGCATCTTGTTCTTTTAGGGGAAAATGTATTGTTTTAAGGAGTCACCACCTAGTATTATGGTCACTAGGAACCCTAACTGGTCAACAAAGATTCTATGGTTCGGGACTGGTTACGTAAAAAAGAAGATATTATCACCCTTTAAACGTTCTACCTGAGGCAGACTGTATTGCTGGTTTTGTCTTAAATTGCTAAATCTTTAATAGTTTATGCTATGATAATTTGCTTATAATATTCCTGACTCTGGCGCCAGTGAATATTCAACTACGGATAATTCCAACTTTGGCGTTGGTAAATATTACGTAACTATAAAATAAATTTAGATCAATTTTTTTTATTCTCGACTATAACGCTAATGAATAAAAAAAATAAAAAAAAAATTATTTTATTACGCATTCACATATTTTTTATTTTTTTATGTAGCTAAATAAAAACAAAAAAACAATTAAATCAGTATTTTTATTCCTAACTCTAGTTTCAATAAATAAACCAATAAAATAAATTTTATTTTTCATGCATGCACATATTTTTCTACTTTTTTATTTTTTTTGGGCTGGGCTGGACCCAACCAACCCGGCCTGGTCACTGGCCCAAGCCAGGCTGGGCTGAGCAACACGCGCGCGCTAACGCATGTGTGTTGCTTCAGTGTGCAAGTGAATTAAAATTCACTTGCACAAAGCCAATGCTAATTAAATTAACAAACGACAAGAAGCAAAGGTTTGCTTACCTGGTGCTGGAGACCGAAGATGCTTGCAGTGCTGATGGATCCTCGCCTATGGTTTCCCTTTATCTTCCTTTTATGCTCACTTTGTCTACGTTTCCTCTTTGTTTTTCTCAGCGACTTTTGAAACCATGAAGATGATGGAGAGGCCGGCCTGCTGTGAATTGGTTGTTGATTCTAGGTTTTTCTGCAGGGACAAAAACGATGGCAAAAACTAATACCCCTCTCTGTGTTGCTCCTTGATTTTTCTTTTCTTTCGGTGTTTTTTTCTTTGTTTTGTTTTGTGCTTTGTTTAGTTTCTCTCTGCTCTCCCATGTTCCTCTTCTCTCTCTCTCTCTCTCTGTTTTTTGTTCCCCTCCTCTTTTTTTCGTCTTCCTCTACTCTCCCTTTCTACGTGGCCTCCTCTATTTCTTTGAGAAGAAACAAGGGAACGAAAGTCTGCTCTTTTTTCTCTTCTCTCCTCGGTTCTGCCCTTTCCGTCTCTCCTCCCCCAGCTGTTTTTTTTTTCTCTGGTTTTTCCCCCCTTTCAGTCTCTTTGTGACCTTTCGTTCTCTAGCTTTTATAGTCAGAGAACAATCTGTTTCTTCCAACCATTGATTGCAGGTGTAATGGTGGTGGTAGGGGTCCGTTGAAGAAGATGAACAGCGCATCCATAGACGGCGCCATTTTGGTGTTTAATGTTTATTTGCGTTTTGGCCCTTGAAGTTTTAAAAGTTTTGTAATTGAGCCCCTAGTTTAAACTATAATTGCCCCTTAATTAAGTCTCAAAACTTATCAATTCTCCAATTAAAACCATGATTGGATTAATTAAATTAATTTCAAGCTTAATTAAGTCTCAAAACTTATCAATTCTCCAATTAAACCCTTGATTGGATTAATTAGATTAATTCCAAAGTTTAATTAAACCCCAAAACTTCCAATAATGTTGCTCTTAATCCAAATTTTGATTCATTCTTCATTTATTTCATTTTACTTGTTTTTAATCATTATTATTTTTTCATCATCATTTTTTTTATCCTTTTTAGTAAATAAAATAATAATAATAATTAAAATAAAAGGGTAAAAAATTGGGTTATGATAGTTGCCCCCTCTTTATAATATTTACTATACAAAGATATTAAAAAATTTCATTTTCTTTTAGCTTTGTGTGGTAAATTTATAAAGAAAAGTAGATACAGAAAGAACTTTTGCTTTTTTTTTTTATTCTTGAAAACTTCGAAAGCAGTAGATTGACTCACGACCTTTACAGAGAAATGCAGAAATCAAGAAACAAGTCATTTAGAAGACGACCCACTTTTTTTGTCTTTTGTTTTTTTAATTTTTTAGAAGTTGTTTCATTGTAATGGGTGACCTATCCAAGTGGAAAAATACAAAAAAAAAAGGGTCTCATTGTGATAGGTGACCTAACCAAGTAAAAAAACAAAAGGAAAATGAGGGCTCAAAAGCGCACTCAAAAGAATGGTCGAGGGCTCAAATGTGCCCTCAAAAAGGAAGCGAGGGCTCAAAAGCGCGCTCGAAAAGGATGCGAGGGCTTAAAGGCGCGATTGAAAAGGATGTGAGGGCTCAGAGGCGCACTCAGGAAAAAAAGCGAGGGCTCAAAGGCGCGCTCGGGAAGAAACAAAGGCTTAGAGGCGCTCGAAAGGAAAGCGAGGACTCATGTTAACAATTTATAATCTAAGTGGAACCTCCTTTGTGTGTGGTTTCCAGTCAAGTAATAAAAGGAGTTTATACTATACTTGTTTGAAATACCATTAGTGGGTCCTCTAACCTTGACAATTATTTTATCCTTATTTAATCCTTATATCAATATCACATCTCAAAACTCTCTTCAGCTTCTTTTATGTTATTATCTATTTCTTCACTTATAGTTTATACAGTTAACCACCATGTGGTTCGACCCCGGTCTTCCAGGTTATTTATTACTTCAACACTCCTACACTTAGGAGAAGACATCATCTCTTTGGTCGTGTCAATTTGCGTGCAAGATTTATCAATTTTGATGGACGTTAGATGCATTAAATGTGCCTGCAAAGTAGCCTCCCTGAGTTGTCATTTCAGAGAAAATAAAAAAAGAAGATGAACAGTACCACATAGTTCTATTTTTGGCCAAAGTTCATTTCAGTCCTCCCTCTTTATATTTGATTTAATTGCACCCATAATTGACTATATACTTTTGATTTAGTGTAATTTAACCCCTACTGAACTTGAATTGGAACCCTGAATTTCCGAATCTTTTGCATTGTGATCCCTGTTTTCGGTTTTCTGCAATTTAACCCCTAATTGACCATTAAAATTTCAATTTCATCCCTGGTTTGGTTATTTAAGCCCCTATAGTTTGGCGCCTTTTGCATATTGGCCTTTGGCTGCGAATTTTACCAATTTGACCCTGATTTTCTTGCAATTTCGCCCCTGATTTCAATCAATTAACTTGGTAAAAATTAAATTTAGTCTCTTAAAATTTCAGTCTTCTCAATTAAGCCCAAAGTCGGCTCCCAAACTTAATTTTTCACCAATTAAGCCCCAAATAAAATTAATTTGACCCATTTAAAGTATAATTAAGTCCTTACACTTAATTATATTCTTCAATTGGACCCAAATTAATCTAAACATAATTAAAATTCAATTTGGCCCATGATTAAATCAAATTGGCCTATTAAAAATTTAATTATGTTTTTGGACTTAATTTTTATGCAAATTCTTCCAATAATTATTTAATTTGACCTTGAATTTTAATTGTTTCTCCATTTTTTGGCATAATAGGGTGCAGCTTGATTCCCCGACTTGCTTTCTCCATGTTGGCAGCCTTTATTTTATTATTTTTATTTTTATTTTGAAAAAGAAAGTGATGTTTGGGGAATAATCCAGAATTGGGTTATAACAGTTGTCCCGCTCTTTACAATGCTTACGATAGAAAGTCTTGTAAGAGACTTTAGGTAGTAAGTGTTGTAAAGAAGGAAAAGAAGAATGAGAGATGATGGACTTATTATATTGAGAAATGATGAATCCTTTTGAGGGCTAGAAAGCACACTTATAGTAGAAACTAGAAGATGTTTCTTTTAAAAATTCAGAGATTTTGAAGTGATCGAATTATCATGGGTGACCTACCCAAAGAAAATTGAAAAAAAAATTTTTTGAGGTGGTCTTATTATAATGGTTGACCTTCTTAGGTGAATGACACGACCAAAAGATTGATGTCTTCTCCGAAGTATAAGAGTGTTGAAGTAATAAATAACCCGGCAAGACCAGAGTCGAACCACATGGAGGTTAATTGTTTAAATTATAGACAACAACAACAACAACAACAATAATAATAAAGAAAAAGAAGATGATGAAGAAGTTGATGAAAACTTTGAGATGGAAGATTAATGTAAGGATTAAACAATGATAAAAACAAATGTCAAGGTTAGAGGATCCACTAATGGTATTTCAAACAAGTATAGTATAAACTCTTATTATTCAACTGTAAACCACACACAAAGGAGGTTCCAATCTGATGATTTATCATTAACAGCTCATTATAAATTATTAACATGATCATATTAATTATCTTATTTAAGTAACACCAAACTTTTAAATATTGTCAGGAATTCATGTTGACTTTACACAAAGGTGATAACTTATGTTAACAACAAATCAAGTTCCTTTCATAGCACAGGTGTAGGTAATACCATACAGTTGGGCTATGAGAGTGCCAAGCATTTATTGTACCAAGTGTTATACAACACAAATCTAGATTAACCATTTAACAAGCAAGGTATTAAGGATTAGTAAGATAAAAAGATAAAGACATGTTAATATTAAACATTAAGGTCCATGTTGACTTTAACACTATACTTATTCTTACATCATTAGTATAACCTTTTCACCTTAACATAATAAACTTAGCTAAACATAATGAAGAATAGAAAGATAAATAAACAAAACAAGAACATAAATAAGATACAAGTTAATTAAGTAAAGGAAAGGAAATGAAAAGCATAAACAAGATATTAATGAAAGCAAAACTTAAGAATTACAAAAAAAAAACTATAAAGAGAGAGAGCAAGAACAAGTTCTTGATCTGAATAACCAAGCCCCTAAATGCATGGCAAATGCCTTTTTTTATTAGCCAAAATTTGGAACTATTGATTTGATGACTTATTGTTGAGTGGGTGGCCAACTCTTGACTTGGTGAAAATCCTTATCTTGTTTTCTAAATAAAACGTCATTACTAGCATCAGAACTAGAACCACATGTACTCATGAAAGTTATAGGAAATTGTCTTATCTTTCCAGGAAAAATAAAATATAGTCATTTGTAAGAGACTTTACACCAATATCTATTTTCTAAGTTTGGCCCTCTCTGTGTCCTTTGAATTTCAATACTTAAACTCATCAATCAATCATTTCATTTATGTGATAGGCTTGCATTTAAGATGAACATTTACCATAAATTAAAGGTATCTTATATTATTAGGTATGTTATTATAAAACATGCTTTAGTTGAGTTATTAATACTTCAAGTGCAAAATGATGATTACAACCTTGATAAAAATGCACTTTTAAGTACTAATCAATGAAAAACGCAAAGATTTTTCAAATAGTTGAAAAATACAGAGATTTTTCAAATAGTTGAAAAATACAGAGATTTTTCAAAGTGGTTTTGTTGTAATGGGCGATCTACCCAGGTGAAAAACACAAAGATTTTTCAAATAGGTGAAAAATACGAAGATTTTTCAAAACAAAGATTTTTCAAAGTGGTCTTGTTGTAATGGGCGACCTGCCTAGATAAAAAATACAAAGATTTTTCAAAGAGGTGAAAAATATTGTTGTAATGGGCGACCTATCAAGGTGAAAAACACAAAGATTTTTCAAAGTGGTCATGTTGTAATGGGTGACCTGCCCAGGTGAAAAACATATATTTTTCAAAGAGGTGAAAAATACGAAGATTTTTCAAAGTGGTCTTGTTGTAATGGGAGACCTGCCTAGGTGAAAAACACTGATTTTTCAATGAGGTGAAAAATACAAAGATTTTTCAAAGTGGTCTTATTGTAATGGGCGACCTGTCTAGGTGGAAAATTATCAAGATGGTGAGAAATACAAAGATTTCTCAAAATGGTTTCATTGTAATAGGCCACTGGCCTAGATGTAACATTTTTTGAGGTAGTGAGAAATGCGAGGAATTCTCAAAATGGTTTCATTGTAATGGGCAACCGGCCCAAATGGAAGATTTTGAAAGCAATGAGAAATGTGATGATTTCACAAAATGGTTTCATTGTAACGGGCAGAAGGCCTAAATGGAAGATGAAAAACGTTTTCAAATAGATTAATTTATGATAAGTGACCTATCTAGGTGAAAACAATGAAATGTTTTGAAAGGACGACTTGATAGGACTCAGAAGCGTTCAAAAAGAGATAGGACCCAAAGGGGAACGAGGGCTGAAAGGTGCACTCGAAAAGAGGTAGGGTTAGAAAATGAACTACATGAGAAATGAGGGCTCAAAGGCGTATTTGAAAAGAGGTAAGGTTAAAAAGTGCACTACCCAAAGGGTGAGGGTCGAAGGCACGCTCGAAAAGAGGTAAGGTTAAAAAATGCATTACCTAAAGTGGTCGAAGGCTCTAAGATTCACTCAAAAGGAGGCTGGGTTAGAAAACACATTACCCAAGAGGTAAGGGCTCAAAGGCGCACTCAAAAGAAGGTATGGTACGAAAATGCACTACCTAAGAAGTGATGGCACGAAGGCGTACTCAAAAGGAGTATAGGGCTGGAAAGCACAATATCAAGAGTTGAGGGCTCAAAGGCCCGCTTGAACAAAGATAGGGTCAGGAAAATGCACTGCATGAGAGGTGAGGGCTTAAAGGCTCACTTGAAAGGAGGTAGGGTTAGAAAACACACTACCTAGGAGATGAGGGCCATGTTTGTTTCCTGGAAAGTAGTTTCCAAGAAACCATTTTTCAAATTTTCTTGTGTTTGTTTGTCATTAGGAAAGTTGGTCAACGGAAAACACTTTCCGGTCAATGAAAAACACTTTCTAGTCAATAGAAAACACTTTTCGGTCAATGGAAAACACTTTTCAGTCAATTTCAATCAAAGAAAAATTTTGCTTAGTTTTCAGGAAAGTGTTTTCCCTTTAGTTGTGTTTGTGTTCTAGAAAGTGGTTTTCGGAAAATCACTTTCCAAACTTTCTTGTGTTTGTTTGCCATTAAGAAAGTTGGTCAATGGAAAACACTTTCCAGTAAAAGGACAATTTGGCTTGGTTTTCAGGAAAGTGTTTTCCTGAAAAATTTGAGGGGAAAACACTTTTCGGAAGTTGTGAAAAATTTAGAAATATCATTATTTGCTGATTATATCAAATTTGATCCTCAAACTTTTGATTGCTATATATATTTTGTTTTGAATATTTATTTTTCAATTTCATCTCTTAAATTTTTATTTTTATAATTTCTATTTGCTTTTTCCTTATCATTTTTTTATTGAAATTTTTTATCTATCAAATTTGGTCATCATTCTTTTGATTGTTACTTATTTTATTTGAAATAATTTATGACATGTTGATTATTATTTTTTTAATTTCTTCATCTTTCATGTTTTTTTTTTAATTTTTTAGATTTGATATCTATTATTTTGATTATTATTTATTTTATTTGAGATAATTTATGAAATTATATATTTGTTTTCAATTTCATTCTCCTTCAAATTTTTAATTTGTAAGATTTGTTCCTCATTATTTTAATAAACTTGAGAAAAATAAAATATTAATAAGTTATTTTCCAGCTCATTTTCCATGACATAACCAAATACTAGAAAGTGTTTTCCAACTTATTTTCCATTACACTACCAAACATCGGAAAATAATTTCTCGGAATTCACTTTCCTGGAATTCACTTTCCAAAAGGAAACTACTTTCCAGCAAACAAACGGGGCCGAGAGCTTAAAGGCGCTCTCTAAGAGAAAGAGGTAAGGTTGTAGAGCGCCTCAGCTAGGATGATTGATGACTCGAAGGCGCACTCAAAGAGAAGAAAGATAAGGCTAGGAAGCACACTATCTGAATGATGGGGGCTCAACAGCCTGCTCGAAAAGAGGTGATGTTGAGACACTAATTTGTCAACGATGAAAGAAAATTTGGTTATTTACAAGGAGTTGTTTTCACAATGAACTTTTGGAATTTCAAAGTTATTCCGAACAAAAAATCATTTTGATGTTTGTTTAAAACAAACTTGTCCTGGAAAATTCAAGTGATTCTCATGGATAGGTTTGCATGAGTGTTGAAAATTTTTTATTTGCTTTGGGTGAAAATGTGAAGTGATGTTTTGTTGGTTCAAGCTTCGATATAAGGGTTTCAAAGAACTAGTTTTCAAGGCATTCATTTTGATTACATGAATAATGACTTGTTTCACATTTGAGAGCATTGCCTACCGATCCAGATTGCTCGTCTTTGATTAGAAAGGGCTTGATTAGGCACGTAATGTAGGCATAGGCTCTTTGTTTTGAAGGAAAATGATATTTATAGGATCAAAAGGTGTTTAAGGGATCTCAAGACTAAAGATCACTAGCATTTATTTCCCAACCTCATTTTTGTTTATAGGTCTTCTGGACCTTATAATGGATTTGCAAAATGGTCCATAGTGCCTCCTTGGTTTTGGTCTTTTGTTTCTTTTATTTTTTAGCATCATTATGTTAGTAATTTTTGTGGCACACTTAAATCTTTTTTACTTTTTTAAACTCTTTCATGCCTCCTAGCTTTGTTTGGGCACTTTTGATTATTGAAGATTTTCTTTCATGCCCCCCAATGTTGTTTGGACACTTTTATCATTGAGAATTTTTATACCCTCTAGTGTTGTTCAGGCACTTTTAATCATTAAAGATTTTTCGCACTTGCCCCCCAGTGTAGGGTGTGATCCTAGCCAATGTTATTTTTCAAGAAAAATGCATTAGGCTCAAAAAAGGACTGACTGCAAAGGATTTTTAGCCTTGTGAAAGGATGATAAAAAATGGCATTTCTTCATTTCAAATGCATTCATTCAGAATCGGCAAGCTTTGCTTTCTCACATGCGAATATGCAAAATGGTTTCTCATTATTCATGCAGTCAAAACTTAGCTTCAGAGTAATCTTATAGTGTTTAGTGTTTGACTTGTTCTTCAAGTTCTTTTTAGGTGTTAGGATATCTCTTAAATTTCAAGAACTTATTTGTTAGAAAAAAAACACCAATTTGATTTTTGTTTTGTATTAAAACTTTGATTTCCCAAAAATCATTGTGAAAACATAGGGTTATGCTTCTTCTTCTTTTTTAGGGGGGGGAGGAAAACATCAAAGAATTCTTGGTGCAGTGATTTTATGAATAAAGGGTGTGCTCAATGTGTTATTTGCATGAAACAACAAAAATGAAGGCACATCATGAATATATAAAAAAAAACACATGATCTTATTAACAAGAAAGACTCATTTGACATAGAAAATCTTATGGTATTATAAGTCAAATTGCCAACAAGATTAAAACATGTTGAAACATTACAAAATTAAAATAATTTTGCAGACATGATCAAACAGAGGCAATTATTAGGGGCAGACTCTATTTTGGTAGACTTCCCTTTTGGCCAGCATTCCTATAAAAGCTTTTCCCAGTATTTCCCTAATGGTGTGGACAAAAAGCCCGTTTTCATGCTATCTTCTTTGCACCCTGACTTCATCATTAGTGCTTTCAGATTTTCCAGGCATTCTACCTCTAGTGCATTTACGATCCACTACTTGAAGCATGAGTAGGTTCAAATGTTATCCACCCAAATTTGATCAAATGCATAAGCCTATTTTTTAAGGCACTGCAGGTATGAATGTTGTGTCCCACAGCGCCAGCATGGTACTTGCAGGTGAGATCCGGCCTATACCAATTAAGGTAAGGTGCTTGTAGAGGCGTGAGAGGTTCAGGAGCTATATGGCCAATCGGTAGCTTTTGATACATCTTATTTAAGGGTAGCGGTAATAAAGGTAGTTGTCTTGGACTCTTTGGTGTTTGGTTTGAGGCTCAGGTTTTCTGGCAGGAAAAGAAAAGTTGAGATTGTTGTTGGTGATTTGGGGTGGAGTGTGGTAGTTTTGGAATGGATTTTTCCTACCCATGTAGCCACCTTCAACATAGTCGACCTCCTTCCTTTTACCCTCAAAGCCTCTTTTCTCAGTGGGCACAAAAATTCTACCACTTTTTACTCTTTGCTTGATGCGCTCAGCTACTGCCACAACATCAGTAAATTATTGGGCCGAACTACCCATTATATGCTCGTAGTAGGGCGCCTTGAGCGTATTGGCAAACAGAGTGACCATCTTTTTATCCAAGAGTGGAGGATGTAATTGAGCAGCTATGTCTCTCCACCCTTTGAGCATATTCCCTTATGCTTTCCTTCTACCTTTTCTCTAGATTGGACAAACTAGTTCTATCAGGAGCGATGTTCATATTGTACTTGTATTACTTGACAAAAGCATCCACCAAGTCTTTCCATTTTTGAATCTTTGTGCTATCTAATCTCATATACCAGCTCAATGCCGCCCCACTCAAGCTATCCTAGAAAAAGTGCATCAGTAGTTTTTCATCATGTACTACTTCAACCATTTTGTTGCAATGGGACTTGAGATGAGTTATGGGGCATTGTGTTCCAATGTATTTGATGAATTCAGGAACACGAAACTTCTTTGGGACAACCATATTTAGGACCAAACACATTTCTGTTGCCCATACTAGACCATATAAGTCTACCCTTTCAATGGCTCTGATTCAAACTTCCAGCGTTGCCATCTTATCTTGATCAATGCCATCAAATAACTTAGTATTGTGGGACTCGTTGACAAATGGATCTATGATTGTAGGGGCTGGTGCTAGAGTTGTTGAGTGCACAAATGCTAGATTGTGTGGAAGTTCTTGACCCTATTCACTTATTGTTTCTTCGAGTTAAGTTGTTGTTGGAGTCTGAACAAAAATAACAGGCATGTTGGAAGGACCTTCACCAGAGGCATTTATAAGTGCTTTCTCGAGTAAGCTAGTGAGATGAGCCACATTTGCTTTTAGAGACTCTAACTCTTCTTGGAAATGGGCGTCATGGTGGGCGCGTTCTTCATCTTCCATGTTTCTCACTTGGAGTCGGGTGTTGTAAGCTCTTTAGGGACTTATATTTCAACCTGTTGCATGTATGTATATTATTTATAATGGATTGATGTATGTGTATGGATGCAGTATGTACATACACATTGGATATGAATGGCAAAAACCCATGCACAGTGAATATCAAGGGAGTTTATGCTCTAAATGAAAGTTCTAGGTCATTATATGATGGTTGGGGCATAGTGTTACTGTCATTACCGAGTAAACACTCAGCTCATAGTTGGATGTTTCACGAATATGAACCTCGACTGAAAGTCATGAGGCAGACCGATACTCCCCAACTAACCTAGAATTAGGTTTATTCGCAAAATTAAAATGTATGCTAAAGCAGTAAAAATGCAAGCTAAAATTAAAGACCAACGAAAAGGCAAACAATCAAAGCAAAGCTTAGTTCAACCAGACAAGGTGATCCCTAACGGAGTCGCCATCCTATCGCAGGGTGTGCGCCGCAACGTTGTATGGCGATGGTAGGAGGCTTTTATTGTGCCTCCTGATGAGGTGTTATGTGTTGGAAAGGGTTTTTAGATTTAATCATAAAATTAAGATTAATGTTTAGGAGTCGCCACCTAGTATTATGGTCACTAGAAACCTATGGTCTGCAAGAGTCTAGGTAAGGGACTAGTTATGCAAGGGGAAGACACATCACCCCTAGTGCACCCTATCTAAGGTAACCTGTATTGTTGTTTGATTATTTTTTCTAAGTTGGGTTTCTATTCATTGGTCTTTTCTAAAGTTCAAGGTAGGTCTTTTTTCATGAGAAAGTATTTACCTTATTGGGTTAAATCCTAAATGTTCTAAATTCTAAATTTTAGCATCGCTTTTATTTTATACCTCGTATCTTTAATTTTAACATCGCATTTATTTTTTTTGGGTTAAATCCTAACTATTCTAAAGTCTGAATTTTAGCATCGTATTTATTTTATACCTTGTATCTTTAATAATTGAGGGTGTACTTTATCGTGTAATTTACACCCTACAGATATTAAAGTCTACATTTGAATCCTAGAAAAAAAGATTGGAAAAAGGTTTTTATTTTTGGTCAAACCTTAATGGATGATTATAAACTGGTTATGATATCCATTTTTTCAGATTTTCAAAACATGAGAAAGATACAATTTTTCTTTAATGAAAATATGCTTAGAAAACTTTTAGAATTTGGCCATATACATGAAAACAAAATATTTTTTTTGTTTTTTTGAAAAGGAAAATTAATTTAAAAGTTTTTGAGATTTTTTTCTTTGAAAATGTTTTTAATTTTATTTTGAAATATTTTGAAGAAAACCGAGTATTTTAATACCAGATTTGTATCTTACAAAATAAGTATGCAACTCAATATTAAGCAAAATTGATAGAAAAATATTTGAGGAAATCACAATTTTTTTGAAATGATTTTTTGAGTTTTTTTTTTTAATAATAATAATAATTTTTTATTATTATTATTATTACTACTACTACTACTACTACAAAATATAGGGCTAGGCTAGCCTAGATAGCTGGGCCACACTCAGCCTAGAAAAGGATGGGCTGGTCCCAGCCCAATATAATCTTTCCTCTTATTTTTGGGGTGGGCCGAACCCGGCCCATACATATGGGCTAAGCCAAATCGGTTCCAACCCACCATTTAAGTTAATTATTTGCAGAATGTGAACAATTATTGTTCACGCTCTGCATACAACCAAATAGTTGCAGAAGCTGGAGACGGGCGGAGGAGAAGGCTACTTGGGTCTGTGGTCACGGCTGTGATCAGGAAGTTGAGTTGATGGTACGGGCGGCGTCGTTGTGATGAATGGTGGAAGAGTTGGCGGTCGGTGGCAGAGGAAGCAAAAGAAGAAGAAGAAAATGGGAGGTGTTGCAAATAGGAGAGAGAAACTGACGGTGGCTCTTGGTGGTTGGTTGGTGGTTGTGTTGGCTTCCTGTGGTGGAGCTGGTGGTAGAGAAGCTGGTGGTGACTACAATGGCGGGGAGAGAGTGGGAGAGAAAAAATTGCAGAAACAAGGGCAGAGGGGCTGGTTTTTGGCCGACTTTGGACCAGATTTTCTCCTCCCTTGAGGCATGAAATCCACTTCTATTTATAGGAGAGAGAAACTGACGGTGGCTCTTGGTGGTTGGTTGGTGGTTGTGTTGGCTTCCTGTGGTGGAGCTGGTGGTAGAGAAGCTGGTGGTGACTAGAATGGCGAGGAGAGAGAGGGAGAGAAAAAACTGCAGAAACGGGGGCAGAGTGGCTGGTTTTTGGCCGACTTTGGACCAGATTTTCTCCTCCCTTGGGACATGAAATCCACTTCTATTTATAGGCGGTGGAAGTGTGCAATCTTGTCTACACTAGGAAAAAATTACAACCCATGATTCAATTGATTTAATTGATTTAATTGCACCCATAACTGACCCTATACTTTTGATTTGATGCAATGTAACCCCTGCTGAACTTGAATTAGAACCTCGAATTTATGCCCCTTTTGCATTGTGGTCCCTGGTCTCGATTTTATGCAATTTAACCCCTAATTGACCATTAAAATTTCAATTTCACCCTTGGTTTGGTCAATTAAGCCCCTATAGTTTGGCGCTTTTTGCAAATTAACTCTTAGTTGCGGATTTTGTCAATTTGACCCTTAATTGACTCAAAAACTTCAATTTTCTTGTGTTGTCGCCCCTAATTTCAATCAATTAACTTGGTAAAAATTAAATTTAGTCTCTTAAAATTCCAATCTTCTCAATTAAGCCCAAATTAGGCTCTCAAACTTAATGTTTCACCAATTAAGCCCCAAATAAAATTAATTTGATCCATTTAAAGTATAATTAAGTCCTTACACTTAATTATATCCTTCAATTGGACCTAAATTAATTCTTAAACATAATTAAATTTCAATTTGGCTCGTGATTAAATCAAATTGGCCTATTAAAAATTTAATTATGTTCTTGAACTTAATTTTTATGCAAATTCTTCCAATAATCATTTAATTCGACCTTGAATTTTTATTTTTTCTCCATTTTTGGGAATAATAGGGTGCAATTAGGCCTTGAATTTCCTTCAAAATTACAACTTGATTCTCGGACTTGCTTTCTCCACGTTGCCAACCTTTATTTTTTAAAATATTTTTTTTTAAAAAAATTAAATTTTGGAAAATAGCCCAAAATTAGGTTATGAAAATTATCATCATAAGAAAGATCAACAATATGTTGTTTTCTCTTTCGAAAGATCTTTGGCAAATTAGAACAAATTTTTGTTTCTATCTTGCTTTGAAATTCTAAAATTCTCTTTTTTGTAAAAAGACATATGTTCTGAGATGCATAAGATGAGTTTATTTTTATTGGATCAATGCATTGATGTAATGAGTATAAATAGAACATGCTTTAATTAAATTTAAATTCCTAGTCTTTTTCTTTTCTAGGAAAGGAAAAACAAGTTTTGAAACATTGATTTTTGAAATAATATTTTCAAGATTAATTTTTCAAGGAGTAATTGTGCCAATAAAATGAGTGCTAATTAAGAATAATGGTATGATTAATATTGTTAGTAATGACAAAGAAATTTTTATATTCAATAGTTAATTTAGTATTATTTGCTTTAGAAAGTTTTTCAGAAGTGTTATGTAAAAATCATTTTGAAACTATTCTTTCTTTAATACAATTCAGATCTACAACTTTATCAAACAAGTCAATAGTGTTTATTTTACAATCATTTAAAAAAAAAATATGATTTTTATTATATATTTTTTTGAAATAATTTGAGTTAAAGTATACAGAAAATCTTCATGAATATGCTCAATGTTTGATAATGCATGATTCTCCAAGGTTTTGGTCTTCTATTTCTGGTTTAGAATCAAATTGGTTTTTTTTTTAAAATAATAATAATAATTGAGAGGAGGTAGAGTCTTTTTGTTGGGCTTGTTTGAGGTTTTGTAATCCAGTCTTATGAATTTTCATTTCAACAAAAAAGAAGTCTAAATCTGTTCTGCAGCCTAAACACTATTCAATGTTCATTTCATATCTTGAGTTCTAGAAGTCCAAATGTGTTCATTCTTTCTTTTCTTTTTTTTTGTGGAAAGCTGAGACAAATTCCTACGACTTTCATGAAACTATCTATTCAAAATCTAATATTATCAATGACTTTTTATCTAGACAACAAGTCAAGAGGTGGCTACCAAGTCAATAGTTCTAATTTTTAGCCTATAAAAGGATGCATTTGTCATATTTAGGCATCTTGGTTTTCAATCAAGATCATGCTCTTGCTCTCTTTCTTTGTATTTTGTAATGTTCAAGTTTTATTTCATGTTATATTTTTATTAATCTCTTGTTTTTGTTTTTCATTTATTTTACTTTACTTAGTTAATGTATATTATTATTATGTTTTTATTTTGTTTATTTATATTTTTCTTCTTCATTATGTGTAGCAAAGTTTGTTTTGTCAAGGTGAAAAGGGTACATTAATGGTGTAAGAATAAGAATAATATGAACTCAACGTGGACTTTAATGTTTATATTCAAGAAAATTTAATATTAACATGTTTTATAATTCTTGTCTCACTCACTTTTAATACCTTGCTTGTTAAATAGTTAATTTAAATCTGTGTTGTACAACTCTTGGTGCAACAAATATGTGATCCTTTCATAGTCTATTGTATGGTTAACCAATACATGTGCTATGAAAGGAACTTTATTTGTTATTGACATAAGTTATTATCATGAATACCTAACAACATGTACAAGTATTGACATTACTCAAATAAGATAATTAATATGATCATGTTAATAATTTATAATGAGTTATTAATGATAAATCATTTGATTAGAACCTCCTTTGTGTGTGGTTTTTATTTGAGTAAAAAAAAGAAGTTTATATTATACTTATTTGAAATACCATTAGTGGATCATCTAATATTGATAATTGTTTTATCTTTATTTAATCCTTACATCAATATCTTATCTCTAAAGTTCTTTTCAACTCATTTTCAATTATTATTTGTAATTTTATATAGTTGATCTCTATGTGGTTCAACTCCAATCTTGTTGGGTTTTTTTTTTATTATTTTGACATTAATCTTTTGATCATGTTAGCAACCCCTTATAGTTGCGCTATTAGGAGTAGGGCAACTTTTGGAAGAAAATTTTGTTTTAAATTGCACTGCTTGAAACTTCCCCAACTGTGTTATTTTCCTAATTATATTTTGCAGTGTGTTGGTTTGCCATATTTGTTTTGGCAACAATGCTAGATTATTAAAAATAATAATAATAACTTGAGAATATGATCACTCTTGAATTTTTATAACCCCTTCCCATCCCATAAACTCTTTTTACCAACACTAGTATGGATTTTCTATAACCTCTACCCTTCTAAAATCTAGAGGAAGAGATGTTATATTTATGATAGTGGATAGATTTAGTAAATATATTTATTTTATGACATTATCACATATTTATCCAACTCTATAGTTAGCATGAGTGTGTTTAATAACATAAAATAAATTTTATTTTACTTTTTAAGTTTTTTATTAAAAAAAAAATTAGAAAACGTGTTCATTTGTTGAAAAGAAACATTTCCACTTAAAAAAAATGAAATATTCAAGAGTACAAATATTTTTTTTTCAAAAAAAATAAATCTAAAATATGTTTTTTAAATTCAGTATGAATTTGAAAAACTAAAAAACTATTTATTAATTATCCATTGATACTTCATCTACTTGATTGAAAAAATCTTTTACGAAACTTCAATTGAAAAAATCTCCATTATTAATTGTCATTTGACACTTCATCTCCTTAAATTAAATTAAATGACCTAATCGATATGGTATTTATTTTTATTACTTAAAAATAGTTTAATCATATCTTAATATATATGACTTAGTTTAAAAATGATTGGAATGCAAAACAACAGGCAGAACACCAAGTTTATTTCCTTTTCCGCTGGCAAGCAACTTTAACAATCTTTCTTAAAGAAAAAAACAAGGTTAGGAATAATCTTCTGTTTTGCACTGTCGGGATAATTGTTTGTAACTCCTTCTTACCAACTTTTACATCAAATTAATATAATAAGTTTGAATCACTATCCTTATAATATTACTTTCTATTGTTTTATATTAATTTATTTTCAATGCGACAAGACCCAGAATATAACATCAAGAAAAGAAAAATAGAATAAACGGAATCATACTGTTAGGGCGACACCTTTGATTGTATTATCATTATTATTTAATTTTCGTTCTACATTATTTAAATTAAGAAAATTATAAGAAATTGATTTTAATTTTCTAACAGCTATTGAACATTGTATATTTGTATGTATGGGCCGGGGTCCTAAATAAAATATTAATAAAGTCATGGGATTGGAACAAATAAAAGAACATTCTTTGCTTCTCGACTCTTCTCCTTTCCTTCTCCTCCTCTCTCTCTCTCTCTCTCTCTCTCTGTACAAGGACAGGGACAAGGGCTAAGCTAGGACAGGAAAACCGGTTTCAAATCGTTGAGCTCTTTCTTTGTACTAGTAATAAATAGTTTTATAGTCTAATCTAAGTGTAGTGATTTTGATTTTTGATTCGGATTCGGATTTGGATTCGGGTAAAGAAGAATGGCGACGACGAGTATTAAATGTCCGAGCAAGTCAATAATCTACAACACGAGCAGGTGCGCGTGTCCGACAGGGCAGTTTCTGAACAGCACAACAAACAGCTGCTCGTATTTCTGGGGACGATCTGCCATATACACGGACACGGGTGTGGAGTTGGACAACAGCTTCGGCTTTTCGTTTCCAGAAACCATTTTCTCATTTGATTCCATCAAGAAATTCACTCAGTCTCAGGCTGTTTTCTTGGAGGCGACACTTGTGATGGTTGCTTCTTGGCTTTTGTTTTGCTTCTTCTTGAGGTTTACTAAGCTTGAACATCATGGAACCCACAACAAATGGTTCCGTATTAGGTGGTGGATTAGTCGCCTGGACATTTGCTTTGCTACCCGGCATTGGCTGGTAACTCCTTTCCCTTTTCTTCTCTGTTCGATGATGCTAGTCAACAACTTGGCTTTATAAGTAGAGGTTGTTATTATTTATGCTTTGGATCATCCCCCGTAAAGATAAAGATAAACCAGATCATACATTGAGCAAGCAAGCGCACACATATATACATATTTATTAGTTTGTGGACCAAGGGTGGGGTAAACAACAAACCCCGTCTTAGTTTTCAACAAGCCCCTCTCTGAATTGGGTCTTAAGCACTATTCACAACTAATCTGTTACCGCATTTACCTGTTGCTGTTGGTAATTTTTTTTTTTGAGTAGGATGATCGAAATGTGGTTGTAAAGCGGAAAACAGAACTTGGTGGAGCCTTCTCAATAGCAAGTTGGATGCTTTTCATCGGGTTGTTTGCAACGTGAGTATAGGATTCTAAACTAGTCTTTTATGTTTACAAATTCCTTCACGTCTGTTGACTACTGACTTGGCTTTTCAGTTTTTCCTCAGCCTGCTTTACCAGATCATATCAAAGAGAACAATTGAGGTGCATAATGTGAGAGCAACAAATGCACCCGATTTGGCCTCCTTCACTAATGACATGGAATTTAATATAACCACTGTATCCAGTATGAGCTGTTCAAACTTGCAAGGACTTGGTACCTTAGTTACCGGGAATCCAGGTTTTATTGATCACAGAGTTGCCCCCCTTACTGACTTTGTGAACTACACATGCCAAAACACAAGTATGGG
This sequence comes from Populus alba x Populus glandulosa, assembly GCA_033617975.1. Lineage (NCBI taxonomy): Eukaryota > Viridiplantae > Streptophyta > Magnoliopsida > Malpighiales > Salicaceae > Populus > Populus alba x Populus glandulosa. The sequence goes on along the minus strand of CM066155.1, from coordinate 7,576,962 downwards.
CCCAACTCTCACTTTTAAGTGTAGCAAGTGCCACTTGAATAGAGATTATATGTATATTTCGTGGCAGTTTGTTGATCTTCCAAGTACTCCTGCAACGGCTGTTGGTTTTCAGTTCAACCTTAGTGCAAAAGATCATGCTGACAAGAAACATGTGAGTTTTGTTAGCGGCACACTAAAGAGTGGAAGCACTTTTGATGATAGACCGGTTACATTCAGGGGAAAGGATTCAAACATACTGAAATTTAATCTGTTTCCTCGAATATACCATAACCTACATGATCTAAGGCTTATCCAACCCCTGTTTCATGAGTTTCTTCCGGGTTCGTTCTTTGGGGAGACAAGTCAGCTCCAAGCTTCCCTTGAAACTTCTCGTGATGGACTAATCAACACTACTCTCTCAATTAGTTACCTATCATCATATATAGTTGAGATCGAAAGCCAAAACATAATGGGCCCTGGTAAGTGATTTGTTCATTTTTGTTGATATATACCACTATTTGGAATATGATTCATGTTTATTCTCTTACTGCTCTAGGGAGACTCGTTTATTTTGATTGTTTACTTGATTTTTTTGTTGTTACGGTGGAATTGCTTGCATGTGTCTTTAATGAAAATTTGTTGTTTGATGCGGAGGTGAAGATAGTTTATCTTGTGCATGAACATGTTCTCACGATAAGTCCTGACAAATTGTCTTTAATGAAAAATTGTTGTTTGATGCGGAGGTGAAGATAGTTTATCTTGTGCATGAACATGTTCTCATGATAAGTCCTGACAAATTTAAACTCTTGTAGTCAATTAGGACTTAAAGATTGACATAAAAACTAAAGTTGAATCCAGATTTACTTATTGAATAACAAGTTCCCATTTTGCACACATTGGATGCAAACTCACTCACTGAAAATGTGCCCATTTTCCTTCTATGTATAACCAGCCACGAGAGAAAAATTAGACATTCAATTATGCCACATTTTTCTTGGGCACCAATTATTTCTAAATCCACTGAAGTTTAAAAGTAGATTAGTCAAATCGTTAAAAAAATTACAATCTATGGTTTTCCCTCTCCCTGCCAATGTGAAACATAGATATGATGTTTTTGTGTTGTTATGGTGGAACTCTCTCTCTCTCTCTCTTCCTGCCAATGTGAAACGTAGGCATGATGTTTTTATGCTTTTATGGTGGAATATTTGAGGGTATATTGCTCCTTATCTCAGACTTGAATTTGCAAACTCATTACTATAAAAACACTGGGTCCATACATAAATGTCTCTATCTTTCAGACTTTTTTTTTTTATATATAGTTAATAATCTCACAAACATTCAATCCATGACATGTGAATGTGACAGCATCAATGCAGAGACATTTAATGACAGGGAAAATAAGGAGAAGAAGCCTGTTGGAAGAAAGGGAAGAGGACTTTCATATTGATTTGGCAAAGAAGCCTAAAGTCTTTAATACTTTCAGGGATAAATGGTGTCCAAGTAAATTTGGCACAATCTAACCGGCCTTTGATTGGGCAGGCTTGCAATCCCTCACTCCACTCCTTCAATCCCTGAAAAACAATATTGTATAGAAAATGATTAATATTTAATAATTTTTGTAATTAAAAAACACAGCTTATATTTTGTAATTTTTCTTCTTTTTATGTGAATTGACATTTAATCTTGCTTTCCCTCGAGTTTCTTGTTGCTGTATCATTGTGTGTGTGCCCCTCCTATTTAGTTGGATAGAGATTGTTGTGAAAGTGATAAATTGAAGCCTCATATGGAGTGCTAAAGTTGTGATGCTGTGTTATAATCTCTTTTTTGCATGTTTTACACTCAACCTGGTTTAGTTTTGGTCTGGGATTTGGGCATTTGCTGATTCAAACTGACCTATTCAATTTCCAAACTTCCATAAACCACTGCAACCAGCAAGTGTTGAAAATGAAATGTGTATTTTGCTCTTAGCTGCTATCACTAGGCTGCTGTTCTTACACTTTAAGAAGTTAATTGCATTTTAAAATTGTTTTAAATCCATAGTCTCATACACTTTTCTCTATTCACTATGCAGTAAGCTTCTTAGCGGATCTTGGTGGCCTATATTGCATAAGTATTGGCATATTTTTCTACTTTTTGGTGCAAGTACGGTTCTCATTCCTTTCACTTACATTATTTCTCCTGTTTATTATAATTGTTTCTTAAGAAATTATTGAGGATAAATATTTTATTTGCATATTATACTCATCAAACTTTCCAAAGAAAAATAATTTATCCTATATTTCATAATTTTCTTGGTTTGTAGTGTGAATACAGAGTAAAAAGACTTCGGAATGAAGATGTCACTATGCGACAGATAAGAAATCAGTTAAAAGCTCGAGAACATTGGGACAAGGTAAGTTGTTTTTCATGTGCAAAACCACCTTGTATTTCATTCTGCTGTCTTTATATTGACATTCAATTTTTATTTGTGGTCTTGTTATCAAAATGATGATACACATATTTGTGCTTCTCTTTACCAGTTGAGGAAATATGTAATGTACACATGGGGTTGCAATACATTGGATAACGACTACAAAAGCACAAAACAAGGATCAAGTTGTACTGGCTTCATGATTCCCTCTATTCGTGGAAATGGATCACTGCATGGAAATAAATCATCTAGGAAGAAATTGCAAAATAGAGAGGACAGTGTCTCGTTCAACAGGAAAGTCAGCATACCCAGTGAAAAGGTAATATTGTGTTTTATCTTGCATTCAAAGTTGTTTTAGATGTGCTGTCTCCAATTTATTTTTGTTCCTCCTGAGCTTCTTTTTCAAAGTCTCTTTTCCTTGGTTTTTTTGGGCAGAATTCCATTGCAGAACATACTTTTACCCAGGGAGTAAAACCTTTTATAGCAGAATCTGTGTTGAACTCAGAAGAGAGATTGTTGGATTCCAGGGAAGAGCATGTATGTTGCTTTTACTTGTTTATTTTTGTTATAGCATGAGTCCTTGCTCCTTTTCTCTTCCTTAGTGTATTTTCAAGTACCTATTATTAAGTGATCCAACTTGAGTTAATCCCTCAGAATTTTTATCTAATTACTAAATGTTGAAAGATGTTTTAGGCCACTTGATGACTGGATTTTCCTTTTCTTGTGTCTCACATGTTGGCTTTTATTAAACGAGCACAGGGATAAGATTTGTTAGCTTAATTGACAACCAATATGTTCTGTGATTTACTTGACACTGGACCAGTCAACTTCAGTAGCTTGGCATATGAAGGTGATTTTAATGGTTTCATTCTCAAAATGGTCAATTTTCTCAGGAATTTGCTAAGAAGTGTTTGCATATGCTATTTGTTGTTCTAGCTAATAAATGTATTGTTTCCTTCCATGAAAAAGCACCTAGGCTCCTGTTTGGCATTGTTGTATATCTTATATAAATCTGGTGGTGTTGTCTCTTCTTTTTTGGGAGGAAATGGTGATGTTCAAACCTTTTTTTTCCTAATATTGAATGAAGTGAAGACTCCATTGGTCCAAAGAATCTTTAATGTATGCATTCATTTTGCTTTTTCCAGCCTCCCAAAGGAGAAGTGCTTATCTCTTCAAATGATAGGAAACAGCATTCAGTTGGTTTCTATGAGGGAGGTGCTTCTAAGCCGCAAGCATATTCTTGTGAAGATGATGATGTCATCCCCATTCCACCTCCTCTAGGTAACACTAATCTGATGGATAAAGTTGTCTTTCTTTTCACTCTTTTTTCCCTTTGTTGCATCTCTTAAAGGTAAATGTGTCATATATTGGAGTTTAAACATGGAGAAATAAAATTTAAAGCATCACAAGCTTCCAATGCACCTGAAAGGTCTGTGAAAAAGAACATCCAGGTCACACTTGTTAATCTATCTAATAATCTTGAAGGTTCAATAAATCATACTGGGTGAGGGGGGGAGATTTAAGTCTGTGACTAGTCCTTACCTAGCAATAAGTGATAGCTGAAATTTGGTTATCGTGTCAAGAAAGAAGATAAGAAAACAGAAGGGAAAAAGGTCTGAACTATGTACCCTGTACCAACTGTAATGACTTAAGCTCAATCAATACAGTGGACTACGTCAGCTAGTCATGGCCATAAAATATGAGATATCTTCTTGGCCTTTGTGTTTAAATCTGAAATGAAGGCAAATTTTGCACTAAGGTATTACTACCTAATCAACTAATGTGGAGCATTGATCCCAAATGATAAAGCTCCTTGATCTGTATGGAGAATGCAGCTTTAGTATTGGGCTTTTGAGGCTGGTGCTTCCCTAATAGTAGGCATGGATGCAATGTCAGCAATGATTTGAAAGCTTTAAGTAGTGTTAGGGGCATGTATTTCGACATTTTTAGGTGTCTTTAGGAACTTGAAGGCAATAACTTGAGGTACAGAAGAAGCCCGGATGTTAATTCATTCACCTATGTTACTTGGGAAAAATTCAATTCAAGGTTGGGTTTAGGAGGGACAGCTTTCTTGGTTTCAAGGTTGATTTACTTGGGAGATCCCAATCGCATTCCTAAATTACTGGTCATGTGATACTTTAGATTGTAGAACTTAAATTTTTCCCAAAAAGAAGAAATAACGATCATGTGATACTTTAGTCATGACACTTCAGTTCAACATGTGTTACCATTTGATATTGAAAAGACCCAAATAAAATGCCATCACCAGCAGTACCTTACACACAGAGTTTGGTCATCAAGCTGCCTATCTGATTAGAAGATTGTGATGAAAACAGATCTTAAATAAAGGAAAATAATTTACATACAAACAAATCTTACTAAAAGTACTTATAAATTGATGTAGCTAGTGATAAGTTGTGATGTATGGGTCACAAGTATTGATGATTGATCAGACATGAAACAACACAACCGTTGCATCTGAGAAAATATTTGATTTGACATCTATGGTTTATTCCGTCTCATATTTGCTTTGTTCATACAAGTGTGTTGTTTTTGGCTGCAGAATTCAATGCTGGATCTGAAGTAGAGATGTCTGATATCCTGAAGAATCTCCATCGTTTGCATGCCTACAATGTTATGCTGAGAGAAAAATTTCTCGCCAACCAATCTTTACTACACGCTTTAGCATCCAAGTCAACTTCATTAACCAATGGCTGAACGTAGCTCTTATGAAGCAAGCACGAGGAATTATTCCACTCTATTAAGAGAAACTCATGGAGTTGTTCTGCCAAGGGGAGTAATATCTATGAATATTTGTTTGTAGGCAGAAAAAATTATAAACCTATCCACCAGAGTATGAGTATCATGTCCTTTGTATCCCTCAGGCAGGTAAGTTTTTCAGGCAAAACCGGAACTCATTTCAAGGCTGCGGCTTCATGAATAATCATGTATCAATGGGATTGATTTCGTCCAGGATCAAAACGATCATCATATCTGACGGTACATGAGAGTGGCATATCTCATGGTATGCTTGCTTTGAGGTTATAGCTTTCCTTTTCTTATTGGGGACAAAAAAGATTCTTGGTTGCAGATAATTTTTGTTGTACACGTGCAAAATCATGCTAGGGTTTCCTTATTTTTGTGCATGGCAGAGACTGCAAAGAGGGAGATGTGAGGTGTTGATGGTTGGTTACTGACTTGGTTGCCTTGTATGCTTGTTGATGTCCAAACTCTGTATAAATTCTTCTCTCAAAGATAATTATTCTTCTTACTTCTTATGGCTGACGTTAGGAAGTACAGGTGAGATGGCCGCAGCAACAGCGGAGATATTCATTTCACAGAATTACAGATTAAAAACGTAGAATGGTTATAAAAATAAAGAAAAAATAAAATGTTCTTCCGTACATAATTTATGGCTTATACATCTTAATGTGTTTATCAGAAATTACCTTTTTTCTTTCTGAATGCATCTCTTCTTATATTTAAATGTTTTTGGATAAAATAAGTGTTTTTAAAATTCCGACTAAATATTTATTAAATTTATTTATTGAAATTTTAGAAATTATTAAATTAATTTCGTAGGCCCAAGGAGCGCATTTTTTTGTTTTTCTTTTTTTCATGGAATATAGGAATTTCATTAAATATAACAAAGTGAAAAAAAAAAGCTATTTCCAAAACTCAATGGTAAGGAAAATATAACTTATTAATAAAAAAATAAAAATAATAATTAATAATAATGGTAAAAAAAATCTTTAATAAAAACTACTGGTCTATTTGTAGACTCTAATCACATTCTCTATTTTTTTCTTAAAATATAATTGTTTTTGCAACTCATGCATGCAGAAAAATCTCAAATTACCATTAACTAAATTTCTTAATTTTTCACCTTTTTCTTTTATTGCTCGAATTCTGCCATGAAGCCTTACAATGCCTATCGTAAGTTTTGAAACATATTTTTAATGGAAAAAGCTATATAGAAGAGCCAATAATTAACATAACATTTTAAATAATATAAATATGATTTATTTATTTATTTTGTTATGTGCTCTCCAATAGCAAATGCTATTTTAACAACCTATTTGTGTTAGAATTATATAGCTACTAGAAATGATATGCTCTTCCAACATTCAAGAATTACAAACTAAATGATGGCTGAATATCTATAGTCTAATCTTCCTAAAATTAAGGGAAGGATTTGGATGTTTCAAAGCCATGAGCTGATATCAGCAACCAATCAATACCAGATTGTTGACAAAATACATACGACTTTTAAGTGATTCTATGCTCCAACATTTCTGGCAGCAGATGCAAGGCTTTTGAAGGAAAGAAAAACATGGTCTAGGAGAGTGTTAGATGTCTTAAAAGAACCGATAAGCATGTGCAAATACAATCATAATTATAAAATGCATGCTTTAACGGATGCATAACCTTATAATTTAAACACTGAATCAAGGCCTTGTTAAATAGGTACCACTAAAACTCCTAATTATATGATGGGTAGGGTCTCCCGATGAAAGTAACTCGTGATTTTAGGAAGGCCAGCACCAACTTACCAAGAATAACTTCAAGTTAATATATAGATATCACCAAGGAGATTTGCAAGTAGGTTTTCTATATGCTAAGACAGATCATAACTCAATTTTAAACAAGTAGCATCAAATAAATAATTTATTATTGCATTAAGTAAACCAAACCATGAAAAGGAAACCAAACAAATCCTATTTATATCTGCTAAGAGATTGTAGCACCAGCTGAAATTTGATATATACATGACAGCCACAAGTCCAACATGGCTGATATGGCTGCCATGTTCATATGCCACAAGTTCCTACACATTGTTCATCAGGTCAAATACCAGTTTTGAGAAATTTAACTAAACTAACTGATATGGCTGCTTAAATGAATTATTATGTGTTTAGGTTTTCTCGAAGATGTCGAGAATTGAGGCATCATCACGACCGTCTGAATAGTGTCGTATCATGAACTGTAGTTTTGGTGACCAAGACAGTTGTAGTTAGTTAGTGTGTGTGTGTGTATTTGTGAATTAAGATAACTTACCTAGGTGAAAATTGTAAGTGTCTTCTTCTATCCATGATTGTCGTGAATCAATATTGTTTTCTCATTTTGAATCTCAAACTAGTTTTAATAAATAAATAAAAATTATGCCTTCTTTATTATGACTTTGTTCTTTGTATCAATGACTTTGCAATCTCCTGCAGATTAATTTTCTTTCAAAATTATGAAATACATGTTTATTTGAGGGCAACGCTAAGAATTGGTAAATTTCAAGGACAGATGCTTTGTGTAGTTGTTGTCTTGATCACTCGCGCCTTCTTACCAATAAGTCATTGTTTTAGTCTAAAAAGAAGCAAGAAGCCAGAAAGACTTTATATTCATTTGTTAAGCAACGACATCAGCGTCATTCAAGAAATAACAGAAGCTTAAAGGAAACTAGAAGTAATCTAGAATTGGTAAGCTTAAAAAGAATTTACTTACACGATTCATTTTGACGTTGTATCTCTCATGTCGTGTCATGTTAAAAAAGTGTTTTTCACAATGAATGACCTAAATTGCATGGGGTTCAATTGCTTGCGTAGTTCTACTGATTGCATTGCTTGTACACATACAAATTTTAGCCACTAAGAATGAGCTTTGTTGATGAAAGCTCTTGGCTTATTTTGTCATAAATATCTTTAACATATTATATAGATTTTTATTTGTTATTTTTTTTAATGCACATTGCAATTATAAATTTAGCTTTGGAATAAATAATTATAAAGCTTTTGACGCAGGAGCATTTTATCCTTTTATTTATTTTCATAATAGTGCAATCAATTACTTTGACACCCTTGGAGATAAAAACAAAACAATTTTCTCATAAGGGTTTTTTAGTCATTTTACATTAGTTTTGTTGTAAATTTAAAGATTGTTTGGGGGTATTATTATAATATTCATATATTAAATACTATTTTAAAAATAATATGTTGGCGAGTGCAAAGCAAAAAAACAGCATATGGATATGGCTCCCTTCAAGTGATGCATGTTGAACTATCCGGCCACTAAAATGTCGATTTCTGAAATAGCGTTTGGTAGATCACAGCGTCCTAAACACAGTGGTGTGGCACCTGTATCTAACACGTTGTTGATTTTACGCCAAAGATCGTTTCTTTTTTTCTTTCTCCTTCTCTCTCTCCTCCTTGAATATTACACCACCTTCTACAAAATTAATAACAACCATTACAATTGTTTTTTTCCTACACATTTGGTCCCTATGATTTTTATCACTATTTTTTTTAATAAGATATAAAATTATAAATGTTTTTCAATTTCACCTCTATTATTTTTTAATATATATATATATATATATATATATATATATATAATCTTTCAAATTACAAATGTTTTTTCAATTTCACTCCCTCTTATTTTTAAATATATGAATAATCTATCAAGTTCTAAATATTTTTTAATTTCACCTGCTATGAATTTTTTTCCTCTTTCAAATTTAATACTTATTCTTTTAACTGCTACTTATTTATTTTACATCAATTTAAATAAAATTCAAATTTCATCCTCCTTGGGGTTTTTTCTATTTCCCCCCCTTTTTTTAAGGTGATGTTTTTTATTTTCATTTTTTATCCTTTTTTTTTTTTTGCTTTGTTTTATTATTTTTGCGGTTTGCCTACCATTGATTTTCAATTTCACCATTTGTCATTTTTTAATCCCTAAATGACCATGAAATTAAAACAAATTTCCAATTTCACCCCTATTATTTTTTTATCTTTTAAATTTGGTTATCATTATTTTAATTGTTATTTATTTTGTTTTTGTTCATTTTTAAAAAAAAAATTTTATTAAATTTCATTCTCATTCGGTTTTTTTATAAAATTTTATACTCATTTTTTTCTTAGCTCCTTTTGTTTTCTTTTGCAAGTTTTTTTAATAATATTTTCACCGATTTCATCCTTCAAAATTAATATTTTTGATAATTTAACTTCTTGATTTAATTCAGGTCCAAGATTTTACATGTTGTAGCTTTTAAAGATTAGACAAGATTTAAAAGATTTGTTAAGGTTTTTTGCATTTTTTTTTCTTAATTTTATACTTTTTTTATTTTTTGTGGTTTGCCATATGTTAAATTGCTCTGTATTTTTTTTTTCAATTTAACCCTTGTCATTTTTTAATTTATGAATGGCATCAAATTTTAAATATTTTTGAATTTCACCCCTATGATGTTTTAATTTTTCAAATTTGGACCTCATTCTGTTAATTGTTATTTATTTTATCTCTAATAATTTTAATTTTACTCTTTAATTTCATCCTTCTTGTGCTTTTCCCTGATAAATTTTATCTTCATTTTTTTTGTTGTTATTTTTCTTTTTCTTATTGATATTTGTTTCTTGATTTCATCCTTTATAAAATTACAAATATTTTTCAATCTCACCCCTTATAATTTTTTAATATTTCAAATTTTATCCTCATTCTATTAATTGTTATTTATTTTGTTTGTGATCATTTTTTTTTTTTCAAATTTCATCATCCTTTCACTTTTTTCCACTACTAGAAAATTAGCAAATACAAATAGAAACACCAATAAAAATATGTTTTCGATATATTGTGGTGAACTTTACCAGTAGAGTATTCACTCGCTATAGTCATCGATAAACACCAACTAAAATATTTCATTGGTATATACCAATGCAATTACAATAGGAAAAAAAAAAAGAATTCAAAAAAGCTAAAATATACAATGGGGTGTCATTTATAGGAATATAATTACCAAAAAAATTAACCAGTTGATGAAATCCATTAGTAAATTCGTCTATAATATTTAATTTATGACTGTCATTTTGAAGTTTAAATTTTAGCAACAGAAAAGAGGTCTGAATTTATCCTACAACCTAGATATTATATGGTGCTCAGCCCATATCTCGAGTTCTAAAAGTTCAAATGAACCCATTCTTTTTTTGTTGGAAATCTAAGATAAATACCCACAACTTTCATGAGATCATCTATTCAAATTCTAATGTTATCAATGATGTTTTGTCCAGCCATAAAATCAATAGTTAGCCACCAAATCAATACTTCTAGATTTTAGCCTATAAAATGAGGTATTTGCCATACATTTAGGCATATTGATTTTCAGATCAAGATCTTACTCTTTTTTTCTTTTTTTTTTCTTTTTTTTAATTATTCAAGTTTTATTCCATGGTATATTCTCATTAATCTCTTGTCTATGATTATCATTTCCTTCACTATACTTAATTAATTTATATCATAGTTATGTTCTTATCTTGTTTATTTATGTTTTCTTCTTTATTATGTTTAATTAAGTTTATTTTTGTCAAGGTAAAAAGGTTACACTAATGGTATCAAAATATAAGTATAGTAGAAATTCAACATGGACTTTAATGTTTATATTTAAAACAAATTGCTATTAACATGTTTTATCATTGTTATCATACACAATATTAATACCTTGCTTGATAAGTTGTGAGTCTAGATTTGTGGTGTACAACTCTTGACATAACAAATACTTGATCCTTCCATAGCCTACTGTATGGATAATCAACACTTGTGCTATTAAAAAGAACTCAATTTATTATTGACATAAGTTAACACCATGAATAATTGATAACATTTACAAGTATTGGCGTTACTCAAATAAGAAAATTAATATGATCATGTTAATAAATCAAAATAAGCCATTAATGATAAATCATCTGATTGGAATCTTCTTTGTGTGTGGTTTTTAGTTGAGTAATAAAAGTTTGGAGTATACTTATTTGAAATATCATTAGTAGATCCTCTAACCTTGATAATTATTTTATGTTTGTTTAATATTTACATTAATATCACGTCTCAAAGTTCTCTTCAACTCTTTTCTTTTATTATTTGTGGTTTTGTATAATTAACATCCAAGTGGATCAATCCCGGTTTTTTATCGGATTATTTATTACTTTGACACTCATGCACTTTGAAGAAGACATCAATTATTTGATTGTGTCAAGTTTTTGGCGTCGTTGAAGAAATTTTAAAGAAACACTGCATGCATTCATTGAAAAGCAAGAGTCAGTCAACACTCAAAATGCTCAAACTATGGAAAATTTGAAAAATACTCTTGTAAAATTCATATCTGCTCTCAGTTTTCAGGGAAAAAAGGTAAATTTCTTCTCAACCACAACAAAATCCCAAAGGACAATACAATTCAAATGCAAGTAGCTTAGGAAGCCAACATATGGATCAAATCAAATCAATCATGACTCTTTGCACTAGTAAGGTTATTGAAAAACCTATTCTCGAACTTAGAAAGTAAACACATTGATCAAATCAAATCAATCATGACTCTTTGCACTGGTAAGGTTATTGAAAAACCTATTCTAAAACTTAAGAAGCCAACACATGACTCTTTACAGTGGCAAGGTTATTGAAAAATCTATTCTTGAACCTTTTAAGAAAGATGATGAGTCAATCTTTAAAAGTAAGGAAGATGTTGAACCTGAACATTCCAAAGAAAAGACTGATTCCCCATAAGTACTTCCATTTTCTTATGTCATAACCAATTAAAGAAAAGTGAATCACAATTCTAAAATCTTTTAAACTCTCAAATAGGTAATTATCAATATACATTTGTTGGATGCTATTACACAGGTACTTTCTTATGCTAAATATTTGAAAGACTTGTGCACCATGAAGAAAAAATTGAATGTGAAAAAGAAAATCTTTTTAGCCGAACAAGTAAGTGTCCTTTTGAAAAACAATAATGCTTTGAAATATCAAAACCCTAGTTATCCTATAATTTCATGCTTTATTGAAGAAAATAAAATTGAAAAAGCTTTATTTGATATTGGAGCTAGTGTGAATTTACTTCCATATTCAGTTTTTAAAAGTCTCAATTTAGGTGAGTTAAAACCAACTTTTATAACTCTTTTACTTGCTGATAAATCTGTTAAAGTACCTAGAAGAGTAGTTGAAGATGTGTTGGTACAAGTTGATAAATTCTTATCCTATGGATTTTATTGTCTTGGATATATAACATATTGAAGCATGCAATTCAATTATTGTTATTTTAGGATGTCTATTTCTTGTAACTTCTAATGCATTGATTAATTGCAGGAATAGAATGAAGTTATCCTCTGGAAACATAAGATTGAAAATGAATGTTTTCAACATTTACAAGTAATCTAGAGATGATCATAATTTATAGAAAAGGAGATTTTATTAAAGAATTAGTTTATGAACAATTTTAAACTACTCTTAATGAAACTGAGTTCAATGAATCTATAGATTCACAAATGATTTATTTTTATGAAGAAATCAAAGACAAAAAAATAAAAAAAAGCACTGAAAATATTGTCACTAATCATTTGTCAAGATTGACAATAGAGTCAATATTTGACATCACACCAATCAATGATTACTTTCCTAACAAATATTTATTTTCTAGATCTACAATGTCTTGGTTTGCTAATATTATCAATTTTTTTGCAACAAGAGATTTGATAGCTCATTGAAGTATCAAAGACAAAACAAAAAAAAATTAGCAAAGTAAAGAACTTTTATTGGAATGACCTTTACTTATTCAAATATTGTCCTAATCAAATATTTTGAGGATGCATTATTGACCATGAGGTAAGTAGTGTTATTAAATTTTGTCATTTTGAGGCAGTACATGTCATTACTCGTAAAAAAAGACAACTGTAAAAATCTTACAATATAAATTTTATTGGCCTACCATGTTCAAAAATGCACATGCACTTTTCAAAACTTATGAAATTATCAAAAGTTAGGATCCATTTCAAATCATCACATGCTGCCTTTAAATCTTATTCTTGTCGTTGAAATCTTTAACTGTTAGATATAGATTTTATGGGTTTATTTTCTCTATCATTTGTTTCTTGTATATATTAGTCTCAATAGATTATGTTTCAAAATGAATAAAGGCAATTCCAAGTTAAAATAATGATCACAAAACAATGATTAAGTTTTTAAAATAAAATATTTTGAGTTGATTTGAAATCACTTGAGTTGTGATAAGGGTTGGTACAATATATTTTGCAACAAGCCATTTAAATTTTTGATAAAAAAAATATATAAAATCATACACAAAATTGTCACCATTTATCACTTTTAAGACAAGAGGACAAATATTTTTAGAAGGATTTGTTCATTAATATTTTGTAAAAATATTTTTATCCAATAGAATTTTTATATTTTCACACTGCAACGGCCCATATAATAAGAAGGGTTCCAATGATCAATCGACAATTATCCTAAAAAAAATAGAGATCCATGTAAAAATAATAAGTTTAACAATATGTTCAGAAATCAGAATTTGCTTGTTTCGTATTGCGTTGGCTATGGATTTATAAATTTGAGAATAGTCAGTGAGAGCAATGTAAAAAACTGGTTGATCAACTCATATTCAATACACCATGTGTTAGGAAATTTGGGGATTGTAGAGTTTGTAATAGAATAGAAAGAAGATGGTAACTGTTCATTTTTAGTAAACGCTGCTGTGGCAACTTTTAATTCCACCTGGCTTTTTTTATTTATTTTCCCAGTACCTTGGATTTTTCTTCCATGACTTCAAGTAACCATCCATCCTTCAAATTTATTTAATAAATAATTTCAAGTCACTGTAACAATCATGGTAAATAAAAGGATGTTCGGAGTCTATTCTGAACATCCGTAATTACAGGGATTTTAACTTAATACAAGTGACATAAGGCTAGGCTGTGATCAAGGTTTGTTTCTTCAGTTCAAAACCTTGGAAGTTGGAACCGTCGAGAATTTATTTCAGAATGCATTGATCAATGAGAGATAGACCCATAATTTAGTGCAATTTATGCACAAAAGAATAATTAGCGTGGGTTGATGCATAAACCGGCGTAAAAATGTCCTGACCGTTCAACCAAAAATAAAACTTAATAAAAGTAGATATACTATATTAATAAATAAAATAAAATAAAAAGTCGAGCGGCTGTTCCAGTGACACTGAAGGTCTGCAGTGCATATAGCAAAACGGGAATTCGTGAAACATTAATTACAGCTCCTAAAGTTGCAATCACATACTTGATGGTTGAGGTTTAGAAGAGAGAAACAACAAATGCACCTCCTGTAAGGCAGCACCAGCTGATTTGGCTCTGCGAGTCCGAATCAAACATCGGTCACCTCATCACTTCTTCTGCCAGAGACAGTTATCATTAATTCCAACACCTCAAGTTGTACAGCTCTTTCACAACATCAACTTGGGCTCTCGCACTTGACAATGAAATGGTCATTATGGAAACTAGAGCTCCTCTTGGATTTTTATAGAATCAATCATGAAGAAACAAAACCCCATTTCCTTGCATCGAAAGACTGCTCGACCCTCAGTCATCAACTCGCTTTCTGTCACTGTTTGTTGTATGATCGCCCAAGTGTCGTCCCAATGCATGAGCAAACATCCTCTTTGCAGCTCCCACGTGTTCCTCTTTTGAGTAGTCCTTGGTGCCATTTCTACCTGTTAGATTCTGAGATTTGCTGATATTACAAGTGCCGCCTCTTTCCACCAGCACTTGGTGCGAATTCCTCTGACCTTGTGATGAAGCACAAGATCCATGATTATTGCTCTTTGTTTTACCGAACGAATTGATATTTTTGTCAGGCAGGAAAGCAATCCCTTGAAAAGCTTCTGAGCTAGAATTAGGTTCGATTTTGCCCTTTTCTTGTACATGCTGTTCTTTGGTTTTCACTCCATGTCCTGTGCCATCCCTAACAGCAGCACCTTGGTTCCGCAGACTTGTATTTTGACCCAAAGCATGAGCTATCATTCGATGGGCAACCACAAGTACCTTCTGTGGCTTCTCCTTAATGGGTTCTCTCATTTCTCCCACATTCCTTGAAAAAATACGGTCCCGAGCAGCAAAATAAGCTACTTCTCTCTCCCTAAATGCATTATGAGGCGGTGATGTTGCCGGCAACACTGAAACATAACCACATAGACATAAGGGAAAACCCAAAGAAGGATGAAAGAGTACTCCTGGTACAGTTCATAGAGCAGCTTGGCAATTAAATGGAGAGAAACTAAGTTCTTGATGATCTTTCAAAAACAAGGAAAAAAGGAAACTGTCTGATATGATATGTAGCAAGATAAGGAATAAACTCGTGACAAAAATATATTTATTTTAGTATCAATGGAAATGGTTAATAGAAAGACCATAATGATTAATAAATAAATAAAACCTCTTCTAAGTGATTATGTGTTCCATTCCACAAAGTTTATTTTTTCATTAAAAATAAATCCTTAATAAGAAAATCATTTCATTTTGGCAGAAATCAAATGACCATATCTGTTTCCAATGGTAGACAATGAAAAATGCTTTTCATCAACTCTCATAATGTTGGTGGTATATATAATAAGCATATGTACTCAAATAGCTGTGTTTTGAGGTACGACATGCTCTTAAAGAAGCATACCAGAATCTAACAATAGATGAAGGATAGAGCAAGAAAATTAGTTCAGCCGCAAGGGAGATACAAGCACATACCAGTGTGGCTTTCCCTGTTAATCTTAATAACAAGAAAGAAGGAAAAAACATAAGGTACGATGCAACATCTAATATAGACAACAACTTGCTCCTTGTTGCAGGTCAAATCATCTTTTTATAACCATAAAAAAAATATAAAGACGTTAGGGAGCTTAAAATCAAATGCATATTAGTTGACACGCTTTTTAAATATTGAGATTGTGAAATATCAGATGGCATATTCATAGTCATAATCAAGGAAAACTTGAACCCGAGCAAAAAAAATAAAAATTGTTATGCTCTTACTCAAAAAGGATATAAATGTTTTGAACCCAAAAAAAAAATAAAAAAATTGTAACAATGGATGTTACTTTTTTTTAATTATAATAATCTTCCCGAAGAACCAAAACAAAGAGTTGGCTGTCTTTTTCTCAAACTGACAACTCACAATATGATCTTTCTTCAACTATGATCATTCAATCTAAAAACACAAATTGTGAACCAAATTCTTTAGATACTTAAAAGTCAGGTCTTCCTACAATGTCATGTCATGATCCTAACAGAAGAGAAATAGAAACCAGAACCACAATATTAATACCATTTGATGTTGTCTACTCGTGACAGAGGACAACTCGAAAGAAAGATTCGTCCAATCCTTTGCACTGCCTAGAATCCATAAACTGTCCATGTAATATCCTCACTAAATTCATACCTCAGATTTAGTTTATTTCAACTTCAAGTTCCGAGTCTTCTAGTTCTAAACCCAAGTCTGGTTCTAATCCTGAATCCAGTGATTTTGATCTTTCCATTGCAATCCGTAAGGGTGTGAGGATCCATTGTTTAATTATGTGTCTTGTGAAAATCTCTCACCTGTTTTTTGTCTTTACCTCACAAATTGTCTGGCATGGAGATTCCTAATTTTGTACTGATACTTTAAAAGTTCTTAAATGGAAAGAGGATTTTGAGGAGAAGCTCTTGAAAAAAATGGTACATCGAGGTTAGTTGATCTACCAGGAGGAAAGACAATAGGGTGCAAATGGTTATTTACAGTTAAGTATAAATCAGATGACTACCTAGAATGATATAAAGCTTGATTGGTTGTCAAGGGATTCACACAGACCTTTGACATTGATTACGTAAAGACATTTGTTCCAATAGCAAAGCTCAACTTTGTGAGAGTACAGTTCTTGTCAGTTGCAATTAATTGTGACTGGCTTCTGCAACAGTTGCTTATGAAAAATGCTTTCCTTAATGGAGACCAAGAGAAAGAAGTATACATGGATCCAGTTCCAGGATTTTGTGAAAAGTTTGGCTCAAAAGTGTAAACTAAAGAAGTCCTTATATGGGTTTAAAATAGTCACCAAGAACCTGGTTTGAGAAACTCACTCAATTTGTTAAAAAGTTAGAAGGTATACTAAACTGATCATACAATGTTTATAAGACATTCATAGGATAGCAAGAGAGCAGTACTAATTGTGTATGTAGACAATATTATTCTTACTGGAGATGATGTACTTGAGATGAATCGGTTGAAGTCTTCCTTCTTGTAAACATTTGAGATTAAGGATTTAGGGTCTTTGAGGTATTTTCTTGGAATGGAAATTGCTCGGTCAAAGAAGGGGGCAGTGGAAGTATGTCCTTGATCTTCTTAAGGAGACTAGGATGAGTGGTAGTAGGCCAACAGATACTCAATAGATTCCAATCAGAAACTTGGGGATGATAAGGAAGGTTATTAGGTGAATACAACATAGTATCAAAAGTTGATGGGAAAGTTTATTTACTTATCAATACACTGCCCAATATTGCATTTGTTATGAGTTTAATAAGTCAGTTTATGCACTCACCATACACAAAACATCTTGAGGCAACTTATCAGATTCTCAAATACTTGAAAAGTACACCAGGCAAGAGTTTACTCTTTCAGAAAACTACATAGCAAACAATAGAGGCATACACTAATGCAGATTGGGCAGGTTCAGTCATTGACAGAAGACCCACATCAGGATATTGTACTTATATCTAGGGAAATATGATTACATGGCAGAGTAAGAAACAAAATGTGGTTGCAATAAGCAATGAGGCAGAATATAGAGCTATGACTAATGGAGTTTGTGAAATGTTATGGCTGAAAAGACTTCCTGTGAATATGCCAATGAAATTGTATTGTAACAACAAAGCAATAATAAGTATCGGACAAAATCCAATGCAGCATGATCATACAAATCATGTAGAGATTGACACACATTTCATAAAAAAAAAAAAAGAAGATTGATAGTGGAGCTTCTTGTATGCTTTTTGTTACTACTACCCAATAAATAGCTGATATCTTCACCAAAGAACTTTTTAGACCTAGTTTTCAGCTCTTTGCAAGCAAGTTGAACATAATAGTTATCAATGCACCAACTTGAGGAAATAAAATAGGAAGTGATATTGCAAATAAAATCTGGAATTACTATTTCAGATGTTTAAGAGTTTTTGTTTTCTATTTTCTAGCCTAGAGATTTGCTCTTTTTTATTTTTTATTTTTTGATTTCGTGACCTTCCTAATTTAGTGGCCTCATCTACTATATATCTTGTAATCAGTATTATTGAAAGAATATGAGAGAAAACTCTTCATCATCCAAAAACCTAAAAATCTCAATTTCAATCAATCAAATATTGAAGGATAAAAATAAAAAATATATATATTAAATTTAAAAAAAGAAACTAAAAAAAACGACTAGAGTAAATAAAAACATGTTAAACTCATGATCCAAGTCATAAGAACGGAATTACCCCCAAAGAAAACAAATAAAAAAAACAAAGGCCAATTCCTAACCAATCCATGGTAGAAGTACAAAATTGAAAAAAAATAAAATAAAATAAACCCTCAAGTCAACTCTAATTAACCTGTCAAATCCACAACTTTGATTATGAGATCGAGATAACTCTATAGAAAAAGTTACGTTTTAAAAACAAAAGGTTAAAATGATAAAAAACAAATTTATCCTAGCATAATCTAAAAAAAAATATTGGTGTATGATTTTTTTTTTAAATAAATTCTTTGATTTTGTTTAAATGAAGGAAAGCCTTTTAGAAAGGAGCCCAAGAGTTTAGGCCAAAGGGACCAATTCCTAGGCCCAAAAGCAAAGGCAACACGCGCACCTTCCTATTTATTTTTGTTGTCCAACACAACCAGTTGCCAACACTGAAAAATTAGGGCAAGGGTTTTTTAACCTTAAAAATTCAATATTGAACCATTTTTTGAAATGCCTAAACAAACCTAGAGACTTACATAAACCCCTTTGTGCCTTTAAACAACCAAAAAATCAGTCCAAAACAAAAAATCAACCCAAATCTTGAAAACTTTTGAGTTTGGATCTATATTCTTGGGCCATTTTAAGGTGAAATAACACTCATGTGAAATTTCTCTCCTCGAATGGAACCCGTGAATACCATATCAATATTTTTAGTGGCCAGAATGATGTCAACCAACAACTTTCTCTCTCTAACACCAAAATCCTGTATCTATCTCTCTTCTCTCAAACCAAGAACTGAAAAATAAGAAAAATAAAGTTGTATACCAAAAATGAGTTTTTAAATTACTAAGGACCGAAAGATTGTCATTTAAAAAGTAGGACCAAAGAGAACTTTTCAGCCTCAATTTTTAAACCACCACCCATTTTCTCCATCTTTTTCACTTTGGTCCTCTAACTTTCAATCATACCCTTTCTTAGCAAATTTTACCTAAATTGGCTATCAATTTGATCATAAACAGACTTAATCAAAGTCAAAAAAAACTTCAATGACCAAAATGAAAAGAAAAAAAAACCAAAAAAATCATTATAACAATCTACAGTGAATTGTGTGTGTAAGTGGCATGGGCTACAGTGTTTCACCCCAAGCCTTTTAGTGTTTTGTTAATACTAATTGTTTGTCTAAGAAACAGGCATATTCAGTGTGTAATGGATTCAAGCCACTATTAATCTGTTGACCTTATATCTAGGGACAAATTGGAAGCAAAGACAGATTGGAGGTATGTTTGAAATATATGAACAAGTTGAGCTACCTCCCCAAGATTCATGTTAGATTGCTTAATTGCTTCACTCTTTCCAGCCTAAAAGACACTGAAAAGAAATGAAAAATCAATTATTTGAACAATGTATCGTAGCAGAGCTACGTTCCTTCCATATTGTGGTGATCATGATAGTTGCTAGAATCAATTGTTTTAGTACATCCATTCCTTATATTTCTGTTAATGTAAATTATAATAGAAATATGCTACTTTCAATCACCACATCAAAAGTACTGAATAATTGTGTGTTCCATTGTGAAGATTGGGCAACATCACATGTGAAATATTTTAAAAGGGAGGGCAAAAAAAAGTTTAACCTGGGGGGGCATCTTTTCTCCTCAGTAATTGATGTGATGTTGTCAAAGTGTGAGGTTCATCAAATTGGAATAGGATGTCACTAACAAGGATGGAGGGTCTGCAGTAAAAGAAATAGGTTATCAAAAGAAGAAAATATCTGACCGCTGCACCCCAAGTGAGAAATGAGTTCATATTAAACAAGAAAGATCATTTAATATTTTTCTATCGGCAAAATAAAAATTATTCATTATGTTGCTAAACCATACATCGAAGTTCTGAAGTGAAACGCCAACTTATAGAAAGGCAGGAAAAAAATCATTGTAACAATGAAATTTCAGTCACAAATTGTCGAATTCAATAAATAATCAAACGACAAGGTAATGGCCACTACATGTACGCATACAAAAGCATTTACTAGTCAGGTCAAAGGTGTAATATATGCAATTAACATAATGACAAAAGGGATCACTGAGAGGAGCGCGGCACAATCATATGAATAATATAGCTACTGCAACAACTAGAACAAAAATATGAGAATCTAGAATTTAACAAAGTAAGATACGGGTGAATGTTGTAGAAAAACATGCTTGTAATAAAGTTCAGGGTGTTTTATGATTTAAATTTATCAAAGAAAATCAGAAATTGGCTAGACATGCTTGAGAAATCTTTGAGAGGTCTGAAAATCTGGGAGCTTGTCTTTCATTCTTGTTTTACTCCCTCAAACAGCCTAAGTCCTCTACTTTAGGAAATAGATGTCGATCAGCTATTAGAAATTTAATAATAGGTGCTCTATTAGACACCAAAAACCTTTTAAAAGTCAATGATTAGGAATAGGAATTCCTTGATATGAAAACAAACTAACTAGGAACGTGAATAAACTCTTGATTAAACTCTTTTATAGGAAACAAGCTAAAATCCCTAACTAACACAAATTTTAGTGTACCCGACTATTAATCCAAGTTTTCCTTCTTTCTTTGTCATTTTTCCATGATCAGAAAAAAGCTCAACTTTGAATTCAGCATGAGTAAGTGGAAAAATCTATAATTTTGAATAACATAAAATGATGCTCTCCTCTCTATTGAAGGAACCAAATGCATTTGCAATGCTAGATTTGTCCTTAAAGATAAAATTATAAATGGTACAAATTGAATATCAATTACATTCCTTACTTAGAATTTCCTAATATTCAATATGTTGCTCCTTTTCATCCTTAAAGACCCATTGTCTAAGCTTGATAAAAACCATTTATTATTAAGATGGACTCACATGACTTGCCCCTTCCACAGTTTCTACCCCACATTTTATTTGCCCTTCAAGGCAGGTTTCATCAATTGGAGATTCACCAGAAGAAGACCATTACCTTAGTGATTTTCCTATGAAGCTCATTTGTTTCCGTATTACTAAGATTCACTTTTCATTTTAGTGATAGAGAAGGGTTGGGTATAATGATGCTTATTATCGTAGCACATCCATAACTCATAGAGGTTTGACAATTGAATACTGACAACAATTATCACAAGAGAAATACCTTCTTAAGAGATTTAACAGGGTAAAGTAGAACTATGTTGAGGCCTATAACAAATAAATGATGCCAACTTTCCAACTATCATTATGTGCTCAACAATGACAAAAATTCAAAAACTCAAAAGACAACACTTGCTCTAAAATCTTGTAGAGTATAAATTAAAAATAATAAATTCTAAGTTTTGAATTGGCTGTATCCCTACTCCTACAATACATCTTGAAGAGACAACAAGGACACATTTGAGCAATGATAGAAAGGTATGTAAGGCAAGACCAAACTTTAAAAAAAAAAAAAAAAAGGCACAACTTCTAGTGGGTCGTGCTCATGCATCAAATAAGATGCATCCCTTTGGATTTGATTATAGCATTTTTTTTTTGTGACAAATGCTGACTTCTCAAAACCTCAACATCATTATATCCATCCAACTTCACTCAAAAGGATAGCTTCATGGAACACAAATGCAGTCTTGGAAAAGTTGTTGTTGTTGTTGTGTACCCAACAAATATCATTTACATGTTTCAACATCTTAGATAGATACCCAACAAAGAACATTTGTCCACAAAAAAACCATGGAGGCAAGGCAGCAAAATGAATGAATGATATGGGAAGAAACCTAGTGATTGATACCATAAGACATGTTGACTGGACAGGACAGCATAAATGTTACACAGTAGTAGTAATAGTAGTTGTACTAAAAGAAACAAAAACAATTAGAGATTACGTGGGTTTACACATGCATACATTGATGTCTCCGGGCACCGTTCTAAAATCAAGTGACGATCAGCTCCCTCGCCAATAGATACATGAGAAAACCTAACACAAAAAATAAACCCTGGTTAATTAGTTTATTAAAATAAACACGACCAAATATAAAAATAAAAATACCCAAATATATCAGCAAGGCGATGCAAAAGAAGACGACTATATGCATCCATTGGTTGGAGCTCCAAGATACCGTCGGAGTGGGAACTGCAATTCATTAACAATTTGGAGTAAATAAATATATAGAGCGAAATAATATTACAATTACAAATTTACAATTACCTGTCATCTTGAAGGAAATTAAGAAAGGTTTCTTCCATTGACAAGACAAGATGTTTGCAACGAAGATTATCCTTCACCAGAAAAGCCAATTCCTCTACCTGCAATTAACAATCCATTAACTAATTAGAGACAGAAAAAGAAAGAAAGAAAATTTAATTTAATAATTACCATAGCAAACTCAGTCACGCTCATATTTTATTTTCTGGAGAAAGAAGAAGACGATTATAAGCAGCAGCAGCAGAGTAGATTGAATTAAAACTCTTGTCAAGGAGGAGCAAAAGAAAACGAAAAGAGGAGAGAGGAGAAGTCCCGTGAGAATCTAATCTGGACTCTTTATTTCGTCTACTCTCTATTTTCAACGGTGGGTATTTCACAAGTGATTTCAATCTTTCATTTATCTTGGTATAAAAATAATAATAAAGTTGTTCTTTCAATATTATATTCTCATGATTTGTATATCTTTTCATTAAATTAAAATTTTAAAAAATAAAATAAAAATACTCGGTCTTTCACCCAAGTCACTGCAATATAAGTCGATCCAAATAATATAATAATTGTTTTGTTTCTTTTAGAAAAAATCATTGAATTAATTATAAAAATAATATGATATTTTCACAGATCTCATTGATCATTATTAAAATAATTAAGGATAAATTACTTTTTTAATATTTTTAAACATAATATAATAACTAAATTAATTGTAAAAAGAAATAAAATTAAATTATCATCAAAGAGTTTTTTATAATTTTTATATTTTTAAAAATATAGTAAAATGATTAAATTATTCTTAAAAATAAAAAAATATTCTCTGGGGGGATTTTTGTATTTTTCTTGTGGTTATTTAATTATAATCAAGTTAAATATAAAATAATTTAATATCTTAGTAAATATAAAATATTATTTGTAAATAAAAAATAATTAGCGCATGCAACACATAACATGTGGAATACTTATGAGCTTTTTTGGCAACGGGTATAACATCTCCTAGTGATCAAATATTAGCTTACATGGTGGTATTAGGAATGATACACCAAGCTCTTCTCTCTTTTCTCTCGTATGGATTCGGACTTCACACTTCCGCTTCTAAAAATTAAATGTGTCATGTTAATTTCAATTTGAATCAATTTTAGTTTTTATTTTTTTATTACTATTTGTTTTGCTTTTAATGTCTTTTGAACTTGATTTTATTTTTTAATTTTATTCATTAACATTTAATTTTTTTTGATTTTTTTTATTCAATTTGATCCTTATTCTTTTAATTACAAAATTGCTTTTTTTATCATTTTCTTGATTTATTTTATTTTTAATTTTGTCCCTTATTATTTTACTTCATTTAATTTTTATACCAGATTTGTTTCTTATTTTTTTTATTGCTATTTGTTTTGTTTTTTTTTATTATTTCATTGATTGATTTTTAGTCAATTTCATCTCTCAATATTTAGATGATTTAGAATTTTGCTTCATGACCTTTTTGTATTTGTCTTCTATGGGGTATTCTTAGCCTCATGACTTAGATTACGAGTTTTAAAGATTAACTTGATTTAACTTTGGTCTTTTTTAGGTCTTTTTTTTTAATGATGTTTTTTTCAATTTCATCTTTCGACATTAGATTATTGGGCCTTGAACTTTATGATTTTTTTTTTCTCTTTTCTTTATATAGAGTTATTCTCATCTCATATTTCAAGTTACAAGTTAGTCGAGTTAGCCTAGGTTAACTCGAGTTTTTTAAGTTTTAAATTGATTTTTCTTCAGTTTTATCTTTCATTATCTTATTCAATTTCTTTTGTACGAGGTTATCTTGGTCTCATAACTAGATCATAAATTTAGAATGCTGACTCGAATCGAGTTTTTTTTATCATTTTTTTAAATTAGTTTTTCTTTAGTTCATCCTTAGTATTTGATTTACTAGTAACTAAGCTTTAGATTTATTTTTTTCATTTTTCTCTTTAAGAGATTATTCCCTTCTCATTCAATTTTTATTTTGCTATCAAATAAAATTGTTTATCTTTTAAGAATATTTAAATGATATCTTTTCATTATATTGGTAAGCATTTTTTTTTATTAGTCGTTGTATTTTTAAGAATATTTAAAATGCTTTATTCACATTTTAAGAATATTTAAAATGCTTTATTCACATCTAGTGCTGAATCCTAAATTTGTACTCGGTTTTGAATCATTTTTTTATTAGCTCATAACTCGTGTGATGTTATATCTATCCAATCCAAACTTAGTAATTGAAATTAATAAAAAAATTGTGAATAAGACAAAAAAATATATTATAATTATAATATATTTTACATTTACATTTTTAATTAAGGAGCCCTATAAAATTAAAGAACAAAGTTGAGGCGTTCAACCAATCCAGTAGTGACCAATAGTGACTGCTAGCATTGGTGCCTGCTTTTCTTTAGGGCTAGATTATTTCTTTTATGCAAAATATAATATTTATCTATCTCAAGTGTATTTTAAAGTATAAAGAAAATACATGGCTCAGGTTATAGATATGACTGAGTTGAATAAATTGATTTTATTTCAATTAGGCAAAAAAATAATAATAAGAATAGATAGATCAAGTTTAAAAAGAAAAGCGATTAGGACAACTTAGGGAAAAATATATTTTAAAAAAAGGAACAAACAATGTATTTCAATTTATAACACCTTAAATATGAAAGAATAAAATGGAGTAAAAAAGGAACATAATAAAATTGTCGTAGTCAACCTGAGTTAGTATAACAAATTTGTAACTGTAGTAATCAGTGTTGAGCCAATTTGAGATATCCTGCCAAACATGTGGCTCAGATCATGAGATTGAAATTACCCAATAAAAAATAAAGAGAATTATAAAGCCTCTCTTTTTTTTTTTTAAGAAAAAAAGCATGTTAACTTTTCAAACCCTTTACTTGGGACATTAGACTCGAAACATTCTATTTGAAAAAACCATAAAATCTAATTTTCAATCAATTAAATAATGAAAGATGAAATTGAAAATGATTTCAATTATATAAAAGAATTCAAAAAATAGTAATTAAAATAGGATCAAAATTGAAATACAAAATAAATTTTATATTTGATTGAAGGGTGAAATTGAAAAGAAAAATCAATTCAGCAAAAATATCCAGAAAAAAATCAAAAGACTGAGGATCAAAATTGACATAAAAAATAAAAACAAAATTTTGATTGAATGGTAAACTTAAAAAGAATAATAACTTTTCCAAAAAGACTAAGAAAAAAAATAGAAAGCAAACAATGAGGACCAAATTGGAAAACATAATACCATAAATTTGGATTGCAGAATAAAATTGAAAAATAATAAAACTATTATAAATAGACTAAGAAAAAAGTAGAAATAAAAAAAATAAGGACGAATTTGAAAAAAAAAATACAATATATGTCACATTGAAATTGATGGATGAAATTGCAAACAAATAAAACTTTTACAAAAGAACTAAAAACAAAAATTAAAAATTAAAAGAACAAAAACTGAAGTTGAAATACTAACAACATAGAGAATAAAGCTATAATTTTTTTTTTTAAAAAAAAAATCTACAAGCAACAACCTAAACCACAAATATCAATAGTCGTTGCTCTAGGAGAAAGAGGATGTGACGATAATTTTAACAATACAATGAAAAGGTACTTTTTGATGTTGAATATGCCGCACATGCCGACCAAATTACATGGACTCCTCACTCATGTTGTACGTGTGCTTGTATTTTTTTTTTTAGTCAAATATAGCATTGCATCTAAGTTGACTTAATAACAAAATAAAAATAAAAAACTATTGTAAAAAGGTGAAAAACTCATTAATTCAAGTTTTAAATTTTTTTATTGTAAATATATTTTGATTGTTTCACTATTTTTTAATTTATTATTATTATTTATATTTATACAAATACCAAATTATTCCTTAATTAACATTATAATAACAAAAAAACCATTGTAAAAATATAAAAAATACCCTTTAAGGCCAAGTTTAATTTTTTTTTTTGCTTCATATGGTATTTTAATTGTTTTACTATTTTAATTATTTTACTATGCAGTTAATATGGAAAAAACATTATTTACTCTCGATAAATTTAATAATAACAAAGGAATCTTGTTAAAAAACTTTAATATCCTTAGTTGTTAAACCAGTGTTAAGTTTTCTGGATGGAAGGAGAAAACCACCATTACATTGTTCCAATGAACAGTGTAAAAAAGAGTGAAGCTACAGTGATTTTCCAGTTGTGATTCCCCAATGAGATGTCACATTTGTAACTCACGTGACCTGACCAACCTTTATTATCAACTTCAGTAAACAGGGAGGAAAACAACCATTGACGTAGGTAACAGGTAGATGATAGATAACTAAGAATACACGAAAGGTTTCCCTAACATAAGCTGACAGGATTTTAAACTTTTGTCTGAAGAAGATAACTTCTTGCTCGAGTGGAACAAAATAGAGTGACAACACAAAAATAAAAACTAACAAAGGCACTTATGCAAAAGATCCAAACAGAAATTGGACCTTCAGTTTCTTCAAATGACTTCCCAGGCACAGCTGGCAGGCTACCTGAGTCGCACTTTACTCTAGGGGACTCCACACACAAATCTGGATTTCCGGCAAATGCTCCAGGAAACCTTCCATACCCCTCTTTCTGGGGAACAAATCCAGACAAACTGTTATATGAGAAGTTCAAGAGTGCGAGTTCTTTAAGCCTGGAAATATTTCCTGGTATTTGACCCGATAAAGAGTTATGTGACAAGTCCAATGCCCTTAAACGTTGCATCTTCTCTAGACTGGGAACCTGACCATCAAGAAAATTGTATGACAAGTTCAAATACTCCAAACCTTGTAGTCCAAATAAGCCATGTGGAATCTCCCCGTGTAGCAAATTATCAGATAGATCAATTCCAGCAGTTGAAGATAGATGGTAATTGAAGCTCAATTCACTGTTATCAACAACCAGAACAGATATTTTGATCTCAATATTTCGAATTGCAAGAAATGGCTCTGCAGGCAATCGTCTAACATCTCCATTATTGAACTCCAAGCTAATGTTGAAGTTGCCATCGGGTATGAAGCCAGAGAATTTATTGCCTGAAAAATCCATCATTTGGATCTCTTCAAATGTGAACAGCCAACTGCGTAAACTTCCACTGAATTTGTTTCGAGCCAAGGAGAGATACCTAAGGTTTGACCACTTGGTTATTGCATCATTCAAATTTCCCGAGAGATTGTTGGAGCTGAAATCTACTATCTCAAGTGATTTGCAGCCAGCCAAAGTTAGTGGAATCTCCCCAGAAATCCCATTGTTGCTTATATCCAATACTTTCAGGCTATCCAGCGCATCAAGTTCTGGTTGAATTTGACCAGAGAGATTGTTGTTATTGAGAACTAGTGCAAGTAGCTGAAAACACCCAACAATATTTAAAGGAATTGAACCCGACAATGAGTTGTGTGAAAGATCTATCACTTGGAGATACGTCAAATTTCCAATCCTAGCTGGGATTTCCCCAGTAAGAAGATTGCGAGAAAGAAACAATGCCTGTAGACTTTTCAGCTCGGTGATCTTCAAAGGGATACCACCAGAGAAACAATTGTGGGACAAGTCAAGAAGAACAAGGCCTGATTTCTCTGTTGTCTCTGCAATCTTAGTTGGAAGTGGACCAGATATATCATTGAAACTCAAATCCAATGCAAGAAGCTTCTCAGAGAAAACAAGTCTCGGAGATATTGCATAATTCAAGTGATTAAATGATAAATTCAGATACGTCAATTCTTGTAGGGAAGCAATGCATGTAGGAATACCACCAACAATAGAATTCCTAGCTAAATTCAAAACACCGAGAGATCGAATGGAAGCAGAAAAACAAGGCAAAGTACCTGAAAGCGAATTAGAACTGAGATTGAGAAAAACCAGAGGCTGAAAAAAGTCATGAAGATCACCCGACAGGTAATTATTTCCAAGATCCAAATATTTCAATGACTTGCAGTAGAACAAGCTTTCAGGTATTGTCCCATGAAAAGAATTGAAACCCAAGTCAAGTCTTTCCAAATTGGACGAGAAATTACCAACCCACCAAGGAACAACACCTCCCAAATCATGGTTCCCATTTAAAGTAAGTTCCTTCAATTGTCTAAGCCTCATAAGTGAGTCAGGCACAACACCACCAAATCTATTGTGACTAAGATCAAGGGTTTTGAGATTTTGCAACCTACCAAAGCACAATGGGATTTGGCCCGTAAAACCATTTTCAGACAAAACCAGGGTTTCAAGAAACAAAAGATTGCACAAATTGGGGTGAACATAACCAGACAGATTCACGTTTTTCAAGTTGATAGAAATGACCTGGCCGGTGTGATTTTGGCAGACCAGACCTGTCCAGTTAGTGCAGTTAGAACCAAACCAGGTTGACAAGCCATGAACTGGGTCCTGAATCCAAGACCGGAACAGTAAAAGTGAGGCTTTGTCTTCTGGGTTAAGATCAACAGAGGCAGATTGGCATGATGCACAAAACAACAGTACCAGTACAAAGAACAAGAGTGGCAGTAATTGCAACAAACAAGGGTGAACAAAATTCGACATAACACAGGAGGGGAGAAAAAGTGAAACCCTATGTGCTTCTGTAGAGCTAGAGATGGAGAAAATTATAGTAGCCAACCAAATTCAAACATTCAAGGAAGAAGAAACTGAGCCCATACTATTACAACCAGATACAGTACGTAAAGATCTCGAGAGAGAGACTCACTAATAAGTGGATTGCTTCTTGGAGGAACGCAGACTGCCACAGAGTCTCGTATCTTTTTCTCTCTTTACTCTTCCTTCACAAAATGTGCGCCATTAAAGTACTTTCAGACATATACATACATACATACATACATACATACATACAAAACATATTATTAATTGGCAAATTTCCTCCCCAAGTCCTTTAAAACTTATATATGTTTCAATTTAGTCATCCAATTTTATTGTTATTCAATTTGATCTTTAAAAGTTATATTTTCATTGTTAACAAAATAAACTAAAAGAGATCAACCTAAGAACCTAGTCCACACCTCATGTGGTAAGCACGAGCGTTTCTAATTTTCTGCATAGCCTTATTTATGGGTGAAATCTTATTTATTATAACACTAATCTTTTTCAAGGGCTTAACATTAAAACCCTAACACAATCATTTTTCATGGAATCAAGATTAAACCCACATGATCTTTTTCATGAGTTCAAGATCACAACCTAATCACTCAAGTTAATAAAAATTCACTACTAAAAATGACACTTATAATGTAAAAATATCTTTGACTTAAAAAAAGAATAAAATAAAATATTCACAGAGAAAGAGTAAATTATAAGTTAAAAAGCTCACGTTCTTTAGTAAAAAATTAATCTAGCTCTTCTTTTTAAAGTGAAGGAATAATGCAATCAAAGCAAAATGAAAGGAATAATTAAAGATTATATTTACGGGAATAATCAACTTGGGAATAATGCAATCATCTTTTGAAGGAATGATCTATTTACGGGAAGGTGCATTAACTAGCTATTTTTAGCAGCAAAAAGGTCACTCTTATATTTAAGACAACACAAATGTAATAATAAAGAAGACAAGATCCTCTTAGCACAAAACATCTATTAACATATCAATTTTATATAATTTACAACATAATAGCATCATTTCACTTTAATATCATATAAACATAGAAAATTAATATCAAATACAAATGAGCAAATACGAGTTCCAAGAGCATTCATTTACATACTAGTTATAATACCCTTTCTTTTTGGCATCAATTAAAATACTAATAATACAAATGAGAGTTAAACCAACATCCTAGGTTCTGCTAGTTTGTAAACGCATACTTCTAAAATACCTTAGATTCCATTAGTTTTTAAATGTATAATTCTAAAATTTACATGCCACATAGTAGAAATAAATTACAAGAAAGAAAACTTGACCCTAACCCCTAGAGCAACTCGTGATTATGTAGGATCCTCTTTTTCCTTATAATCCAACGCCATATAATCTTAATTAACCCCTTGAGAGCTATGGACACTTTCTTTAAGGCTGTAATTTCCATTTTTTTTCCTTGCCATATATATATATATATATAGAAAGACATGGATGTTAGCTTTTTAATGCTACTAAAATTACTTCATTTCAACTTCTATTACTCAAATTTTGCATAAAATATCGATTAGAGGTCAAATATGTCAACATTCAACCTAGGTTGGAGTATGGCCTAAATTTATCTCTAATTTACTTATTTTTTTAATCTCACATCAAAAGCTGCTTTCAAAACATAAAACAAAGATTATCAAGATATTATATATATAAAACATGAACAAAACACTAGGTAAATATGGGTAAAACTATCGAATAATATGGTTGCATCAATTATCATATCCTATGTCACGTATTAGTCGAGTTAACTCGGGTTGACTCAAATTTTTTTTTCTTTAACATTTTTTAATTGATTTTTTTTCTATTTTTCCATTCTTTATTTAGTTTACCTATAAGAGTTGGCCTCCTTTATTTTTTCTCTAACCTTGTAATCAGGTCATGAATTTGACATGCTAACTCGAGTCAAGTATTTTTATCCTTTTTTAAATTGATTGTTTTTTTTTTTTTTCAGATTGTCCTTTAGCATTTGATTTGATGGTAATTGAGTTTCTTATTTTTGTTTTTAATTTTCCTCTTTATAAGGTGATAAGATTTTTGCAAGGTTTGAATAATCAAATTTGAATTTTAGTGTGATGTTATATGCTGTTCAATTTTGCTATCTAGTGTAACTCTTAATTCAAATGTTGGATCGAGGGGAAATTTTATCAGGTGTTTCCAGACATGTTTTTCTACATGGGTTTAATATTTTCAGGTCAATTAAAGTTCTAGAAGGTCTTGCGATATAGGTCAACAAATATAATATGAATTTTGTTATTTATTGCCTTTTGATTTGTGAACTTTTAAATTTGGAGCGGAATCTTTTTTTAATAATGCAAGGATATCCAACACCTAATTTTAGGAGCTTTCGTAGTTCTATAAGGGTCTTTAATGAGCTACAACATAGTTTTCAAGTGTAACAATCATTCTTATAAATGTTTCAAAATTCTCTTTTTTATAAAGATTGCTTATTTATCCTATATACATAAGAAAAAGGGGGATGCTGTTATTTAATGGCAAAATATTTTGGAAGCTTTCATATTCTACAAGGAAATTGAGGGGCATGAACTATTATTACCAAGATTTCCATGCTTATTTAGAAGAGCTCAAGTTGGTTTTGAGTTGATTTCTTTTAATATATAGTTTTACATTATCAAGCATAATTTTTAATTTAAGAGTTCGATCGAGCTCAAATTTTATCAGATGTTTCCAAAGGTCTTTTTATATATATATGATTAAATTTTTAGGTAAATCAAACATCATAAAAGACTTGAAATAACATTTACAAGCTACTGTGTGGAACTTGTATTAGTTTCCTAGTTAATTTAGGACTCTTTTTTAATCTATTTTATTTATAACTTTTTTTTATTATTCTTCTAGAATTGTTTAAGATATATATTTTTTTACCTATTATAAACAGAGTTATTTGGGTTGTACTTAGGTTTGCCTTGCAACCATAAATTATAAATAAAATTATTGTTTTGCTTGGAGCAACATGTTTTTTTTTTTGTTTAAACAAAAAACAATCAAACTTATAAAAGTATAATTAACTTTGCGATGTTCTTTCTTATATTTTTCTTT
The DNA here is from genome assembly GCA_033617975.1 of Populus alba x Populus glandulosa. Classification (NCBI taxonomy): domain Eukaryota; kingdom Viridiplantae; phylum Streptophyta; class Magnoliopsida; order Malpighiales; family Salicaceae; genus Populus; species Populus alba x Populus glandulosa. Next base: position 7,544,422 of record CM066155.1, on the reverse strand, counting down.
CGTGATTTGCTAATCATTGGGTGAAGGTTCATTCTAATGGTGCTGGTGTCTTGGTTTAGATAATCATATTTACACACTTTTTATCAAACTTGATTCTTCAGTTTTCCAGGATTTATTTTTTTTACTTGTAGGTTATATAATCACATGATTACGAAATTCACATTATAACATTATCCTATTTTTATTTACCTTTTACTTTGTTATCAAATGCTTTGAGATATTTTAATAATTTCTTTTTATAATATTAACAAGTATCTATTTTTTTTCATCAGTTATTGCCATTTGTGTTTTATTTTTTTTTAATTATCGATGACTTTATTTTTATAATAATATTATTAAATTAATTGATTTTATTGAATTTAATTAAATTAATAACTTGAATTTGATTGAACTTATTTAAATCAATAACTATTTTTTTTCATCACTTGTATATATATTTTTTGACGCTTGGAAACATTTAAAATTTAACGTAGGGTGGACAACCCATCCAAAATTATCGGTGCAACCAAAATATTAGAAGTGCAAATGCAAAAGTGAAAACCGTGGCTGCATTATTTGCAGTGAATACTGAATACATGTCCAAATCCAATCAAACAAGCAACACTTGATTTATTTTATTTATTCAATCTCATCCACAACTGTGTCTCTCCTCCCTGTCTATAAGCTGACCAAATTTCACGCACTCTCTCTTCTCAGTGATCCACGAAAGATACATTAGAGCCTGAGTTTGATGGGCCTCAACTTTCTTCTTCTTCTTCTTCTTCTCCATCAATGGCCATATCTTTCTTCATCTCTGCACCTATAAACAACATTGTTCATCCTCTGCTTCTTCTGATTCTCCGCAAATTACCCATTACAGCTTTTCATCTTCTCCTCATTCTCCTCCATTCCCTCTTATAGCCCCTTCACTCTTCTTACCGCTATTTTTCTCTGCTTTTAAAAAACGAAAAAGAATTTGATCAATGGCATCTGTGTTTCTTTATCATGTGGTGGGAGATCTGACGGTGGGGAAGCCAGAGATGGTGGAATTCTACGAGACAGAGACGGTAGAATCTGCGATTCGGGCGATTGGAGAGTCGACAGAGTGTGGGATTCCAGTTTGGAAGAGGAAATCTCATCTGAGCATGATTGAGACCAGTGAAATGAGACAACAAAGGTTTGTTGGTATCCTTAATTCTCGTGATATTGTAGCTTTTTTGGCTTCAACTGAGTGCTTGGAGGACCAGGATAAGGCCATCAAGACTTCGGTCTCACAGGTTGTTGTTCCCAATGCTTCGGTTCTCAAACAGGTTGATCCTGCTACAAGGTTAGTAGCTTTTAATCTAATTTCTTTTAACACTACTCAGTATTATTATATTCTCATGGATTTGTGGTATATGAGATTCTGTATCTCAATTTCTTGGATTTGTTATTAAGCTCTATTTATGGTTCTCTTGAATGTTTTCAAATGACTCTTGATGTTAATCATAATGGAGGAAATTTGAACTTCACTACAAAAAATGTGTTCCCGAGGAACTAAAGTATGTGCAATTTCATTGGGAATTTGCCTTAATCCCATGGGATGTACTGCATTTCTCTATCATTTTCTTTATCTCAATGCCCCAGAGTGTCGACATGGGATTCAATAGAAGGTTTGTTCTCACGGACCAAGTTATTAAATATGGTCGTTGGTTAGCTGGTTACACCTTTCCCTTTGTAATCTGTCATCGAACCAATTTCTCACAATTGGGCATTACATAATGCACTTGACTGGCTGACCTTTCTGTAAAGGGGACGGGCGGGCTGCTAGACCAATGGGTCACTGGATGAATAATCTAGTTACTAAAATTGTTTCTTATATTAGTGATTCAAGAGCTAGGTAATCACTCGGGACTGGCTAGTTATCAGTTGGTGAGAGAGGTGATGCAAAACAAAAGTAGAAAAGAAAGATTAAGTACAAAACCCATTCTCTATCTCAAAGGCCATGAGGAAATTGACCTCTATAATCAAGACTATAATTTTCAAATCTCAATTCTTTCATTATATGGCTGCTCAAAATATAGAATATGTGTGAATAGGCACCCCAAAGGTCCTAATCATCAAGAGAATAAAAGTTTGATTAACATAAAATTCCTAATAATAACAAAGTGCAAAAAAGTATAAATCAACCTAAATAAAAAGTTCTCTAAAATATATAAACCTCTAAATTAAAACAATGCCTTGTTAATGGATGGTGTGATCCAAATACCTCTTTCCTTGGCTGTGTCAAGTGAGGGTGTAGAGAAGGAGGAAAAGGTGAGATTGGTGGGGATTTTCAAGTTGAGGAAGAAGGATGTAGGAACATTGGCTTAATCTTGTATTTATTAAGAATTGTAGTTTTGTAATATTATTAAATGGTGGAGAAAATTGGTTTCTTCATTCTTGGGTGACTTGCATTGTCACTTGCAATAATGGGAGGATGAAAGAAATGGGAAGAAATGAGTAATTTTTTTAATGCAAAAATTGAGAGTTATTCTAAAAAATTTAGAATTTGATCTTCTTAGTTATATATATTTTTTTCCTTTTTAGATAGATTTGGTGCTCACATAATCTTTTCCCATATAAAAATAATCTTCATATTTGTACATGTTCTATCTGAAACCAACTTTGGGTTGTTTTTGTTCTCTGCCTCTCTGTTCTGTGTGTGTGTGTTAATCTGTATCTAGAGACAAACATATATCTGTGCCAGAGTGCATTACTTATTGACAATTGCTTTTCCCTTCAGTCATCTTGTAAACTAATGTTTTTTTTTTTTTTTTTTGAGAAATCTTAAGGGATTTTTCATTTTGTTCTTCCTCGCTAATGTTATCTATGTACAAGAGAATAGAGTTTATAGAGTGTGAGATTGTTAAATAATGTCATGTGATCTGATATGGCACAAATTACAGCAATTTATGATGCATTCCTGAGAAATATACATTATCAGGAAATGACTTTTTGGTGCTTGTGGTAGATTGATAGATGCATTGGAAATGATGAAGCAAGGTGTAAGGCGCCTTCTTGTTCCAAAAAGCATGGTATGGAAAGGTATGAGCAAGCGATTCTCTTTTCTCTACAATGGTAAGTGGCTCAAGAATGCTGATGCATCCAACAACAGCAGCAATAATAACCTCACCATAAACACCAACCGTCCTTCCTCATCTTCTGGCACTTCCAACCGCAACAAATTTTGCTGTCTCTCTAGAGAAGATGTCATCCGTTTTCTCATTGGATGCGTTGGCGCTCTAGCTCCACTACCTCTTTCATCCATTTCCTCCCTTGGAATCATTAACCCAAACTACACGTCAGTAGAAGCCTCTCTCCCTGCTTTTGAAGCTACGAGAAAGCTACCTGGAGATTCCAGTGAAGTAGCTGTTGTGGAGCCCATTCCAGATGGCCAGTGTAAGATCATAGGGGAAATATCCGCCTCCAGATTGTGGAAATGTGATTACCTGGCTGCAGCATGGGCTTTAGCCAATCTCTCAGCTGGGCAGTTTGTAATGGGGGTTGAGGATAATGAAGCAGCAAGATCGCTCCGGGATTTTGCTGTCAATTCAGCAGTTGGTGATGAGAGTACAGCTAATGGGATTGGTTCTACGAGGCTGAGGAAATTCAGTAGTAGGAGCATTGGGTTCAATCCAGGTAGCTCAATCAGAATGGGCAGGAGCATGTATAGGGGTCGAAGTGCACCCCTGACATGTAAAATTACAAGCTCGTTGGCCGCGGTGATGGCTCAGATGCTGTCTCACAGGGCAACCCATGTATGGGTGATTGAGGATGATAGTGATGACGTTTTAGTTGGGGTGGTTGGTTACGCTGACATCTTAGCTGCAGTAACGAAACAACCTGCATCTGTTACTCTTACTCCTGTGAATCGACCTGAGGGGGGTTTCACAACTGAATTTCAAAATTGATTTATTCCTAAAGAAATTATTATTTGTATTATACACACACACACACGTGTGTGTGTGTGAAGACATCGCAATTCAACAGTTAATACATTGTACTAGAGATATAAGCTTGTGGGAATTTATAGGTTTCTTGATGAGTTGTGCAATAATGTTGTAAAATCTAGCCTGAACAACGATAGACTACAAGTGTTTTGCAATTTTAAGTGTAACTAGCATGGTTTTAAATCATGGGTTTGGTCGCAGATGCTGTATCAATGTAGAGGCTTGACTTGTATAACGATCACTAAATATTTAAGAATCTTTATAAACTAAATTTTATAATTAATGTACAAAGATTGATTTTATATATATATATATATATATATATATATATATATATATGTTGTGTTTGGAGAGATTAGCGCACTTAACAGAGGAGAGTGTTGTTGCAGGAAGATGGCAACCAGTTCAAGTTGGGAGAAAGGGTCTGAAAATCTCTCGTTTGTTTTTCACTGACGACATGATATACTAATTTGCCGATCGAGGCATGCTCGGTTCAGATGCAGGAGATTCTTAAATGCCTTTATTTGTCTTGTACGTGAAGCATTTAGTCAAAAAGAGAGCATTCTTAAGACGATCTAAGATTGTTGATCACCGTCTTGCTAGAAGTATTAGTAATCAGAGTGGTTTTTCAAAGACTGAGGATCTTGGGCACGGCGTTGGGGTGCTTCTTCACCAAAGAGTTGATCATAAGCACACGTATGGGATACATTGGAGATAGAGTCCATAAAAGGTTAGCCACCTTTCCCTTGCTGGGAGCACTGTTCCGCTGTGCCTGTCAATAAAGGCTGCTACCCCTATCTTTTCTTTCCCATACAGACCACCAAATTGCCCATCCACGTCTGCGAGAAGTGGATCAGTTGTGCAGGAATTTTATTCGGGGCATACACTCATTTTTTTATCCCCAATTTCTCGATATTTAATTCAATTCTTATTGTAATATATATATATATATATATAGGGAATGAATTGAAAAGAAAAAAAAAGGAAAAGTGGAGCAAGAAGAGTAGGGATAAAAAAAGGGTGGTTATGCAAAAGAGAAATAAATTGTGAAATTAAAAAATTATTGAAAGAGATCTTATATATTAAGAAGATGAAATCTAATTAATTAGGAATCCATGGCTAAGGTGTGATCAATTTAGTTTTTTTTTTTTTTTTTTTACAGAGGATTCTAGACAATATAAATAGAAGATATTTATAAAAAAAGCATAAAAAAATAAAAAAAATTCTTGCAAAGAAAAACCCAAGTTAACAACAAAAGGAGACAATGGAACAATAAAAACACAAAAGAACTAGCCTCCCAAAGTTGTAGGAAGACTTCCCTGCCTCCAATCTCCCATCTCTGATGAAGCTGGTTGACACCGCCCATACTAACAGGAAGAGAAAACAGTTGTGCACATAGCAGAAATATCCATGTGCCCCTACCTTGATGGCGTGTGAAACGAAGCTTCAAAAGTAAACTTGTCATCGGGTGTATATAGTACACATGCAGACTCTTTTTTTATTTTTCTTTTTCTTTTTCCAGGCACTGCTTCTCCTCTTCTTTGGTCTAGTTCCAACCAACTCAAATAACCGGTAAATATAAATTTAAATCCTAATATATAATTTATTTATATTTAAAACAATTTGTGATTTATTTATCAAATTTCAAATCGCAAACGTATGTTGATCGCAAACGTATGTTGATGCTGGTGTTGTTTTGTAATAACCCACACAATTCACTAGATTTATGATATATACTGCTTATTCGTAATAAGCAAGAGATGATATTTATGCATTGCATGAATTCATTTATCATTTCATCAATCAAACATCATCAAGTGATTTAATACGTCATACATACATATAATATATGATAGTAATACAGAAGGAAGGATACATATCTATTACATTCATAACATGAAGTGTTCATACATATCATAAAGTTTTTACAAAATGAAAATTGTCTATTCATACAACTACATAGTTTATTGCAAAATATTTATTAAAAAATTGCTAAGTGCCATGGTCATGAGATGTCCCTATTACAAACCAAACTCAACTCAACGTAAGTGTATAAACATTTCTTATAATATAACTGGACAATAAACATATAATTGTAATTGTGTTAACATTTAAATATGTAGATTCTCTTTAATAATTCCTAGTGAGTCTATCCTTAATATTTTACTTAACATCTTCATATATATGACCTTATGCTGTGCTATTTTATTTGAACTATATTCAACATCAATCGATGATATGTATTATGGTCTATGAATCCTTGTGTGTCTAGGATCCTTCCATGTATAACTATTATCTCCTAATTGTTGTCAATTTGTGTATGGTTCTTTAAGCATTAATTCCAATTGTAATTGACACATTAATTCTCGGCTATCCAACATGGGTACCGTTAACTAAAGCTAACCTTATCATTCATTTCTGGTTATCCAACATGGATACCATTAGCCAAAGCTAATCTTATCATTCATTCCAAGTTAATCAACGTGGATACCATTAGTCGATGCTAATCTCATCATTCATTCTTGATTATCCAACATGGATTCATTCATTCCTAGTTATCTATGGATACTATTAGCCAAAGCTAATCTCATCATTCATTCTTGATTATCCAACATGGATATCATTAGTCAAAGTTAATCTCATCATTCATTACAATCATGAAAAATTTAAAAAATTGAATTTGGGTAGCAACATTATGTAATAATACTTTAAAAATGTAATAAAATCAAATAAAAATGGGAATCACCTACCTATTCCTTGTCTAGTATGTCCTCGCTTGGTCAAAGATCTAATTCTGGTTGCACCTCCTGACAAACAATGACCAGTACTCAGAATATTTTTATTTAGGCATCGTCAAAGATCATTTTCACACACATACATGTACGCATATACATTCATACAAAAATCTCTTGTGTTCGTGCATTTGCATAGTAATAATGTTATAATAAGACATTCATTCTCAACTTTATTGAAGGTCATCTATGAAAATTACATCATTATGACACTAAAAATCGTTAATGAAAACTAAGTTATTTTGACGTTGAAAATCATTAATGAAAACTGAGTCACTCTGACACTGAAAATCATCAATGAAAACTAAGTTCTGACACTGAAAATCATCAATGAAAACTGAGTCATTCTGACATTGAAAATCATTAAAGAAAACTAAGCCACTTTGACATTTCGTTTCCTAAGTTCATGCATAAAGTCAATACAAAGTTTTCTTCCTAAAGATTATACCTCAACCTAATTACGGACATAAAACACAAAACAATTAACCTCCAAGAAAGTTTATGAAGCAAGGATAACATGTAATGTCTCAATTCTATTATAATCTCACCCAATCATCAAATATTGTTAAAGAGGATCTATTAATCACTATTATCTTCATGAAGGTCTTTCTTTTTTATTTTCTTCTAAGATGGCCTATGCCTATGTCACTTCCCTACCAAGCATACTTTGTGTTCTTCATGTGATATCATCAAATTCTCATCTATTATAACATGGCATAAGGTGTTCTACACATTCCAATTTACAAAGTTCTACTAAACATGTTCGAGAATCATATTCATTGCATAATCTCATCAAATTCATCACAATATTGTCAAGTAGCATACAATTAAATTCAAGCATGCATATTTTTCAATGATTCTTTTATTTAAGCTTTCATGGGACCGAAACATGGGGCATTGACATCAAGTGTTCATTTCATCATTCTCAATCATATCATTCTAAATCATAAAACACAAGCTAATAGCTATTTTCACATTATACATGGGTTTAATTTCTACCATTTAGTTTGTTTCTCTAAGGATGTTCATCACACAAGAAACTTTCTTCATTATTTTTCCTCTTGACCGAAACACAACATTTTTCTCCCTTCTAGTTTACTCATGTAAATTATCACTTCCATTACAAACATGTTTATGTTATCATGCATTAATCATATATCAATCTTCTAAGTTCTTAATCAAACAAGTTCTACAACTCATGATGCAAAATAAGGGTATTAGCATTTGTTAAAATTCTGTTTTAGCCTAAGCATTTTATCCTAAGTGTTTGTCAATGACACAATTAACACATTATATCATCCTATTCCATCCTTCTTTCATCTTTTTAACAGGGGTTGATTTTAGCTAGGGTTTATTCTTCAATATGCATCAATTTTCTTTTTGTTATACAATATGAAATCATACTCTTCTCATTTCAATTTTCAATATTTTCATTTATTTTTTCGCAATTAAGGGTGCAAGAACCGTAGGTCACCTCACTTTGGGTTTCCTTCTTATTTTGCTTCACAATCTCAAAACAACAAATATGAGAGTAGGGTTACCCTTACCACATGATTTTAGACAGGATTTGGGGTATGTTATAGTGGTTTTCTTCTCTTCCTCGATTTTCTCCCACTTCTTCCCTACTGTTCCAGCTAGCCCTCTATCCCCTTCCTCTCTTTAATGTTGTCGGTTTCTTTTTACTCTTCATCTCTCCTCTCACTCAAGTATTCAAGAAAGGTGACATGCAAGGGTGGTTTGGATGAAAATTTTGCAAGAAAAGGGTTGTTTCTAGGGTTGTCCTGCCAGGTTATGAGGCGAGGAAAATTTACCTCTTTTTCCTCTCAATGCATTTATATCTCATCTTAAATGAGGGTATGTTATATTTGGTGTTGGATACTTTTATCCTAGTATCTTTTAGGTTATTCTTTGACCGATTCCCTCATGTCTCCTCCCAGTGTTGATCGATTCAATTCTTTTTTTTTTAAACAAGATTTTACATGTTTTGAATAAATTTATGATGTATTCATGATTTTCTTTTCACGTTCAATTATGCTTCTTTATTTTAATTAAACTGGTTGAAATATTTGTGGTTATTTATGGTGGTCATGCTTGATGAAATAATTAATTTATGATGGGTTAATATAAATTGGGTAATGAAAGGAAACAATTCAAAACTATAATTATTTCAAACTCACCTTATAATCTGAAAAGTGAGGATCAGGCTTCGTTATCAAGCCTAGATCTCAAATCATTATCTTACGAATTTTTACCTCTAAATAAATGCAAGTATTTAGTTTTGGTGAAATATTAACATGTCTACATTATAGGTAGTTTTTTCGTAAAATCAAACAACAATGCAACTTATCTTAGGTAAGACACTTTAGAGTGATTGTTATCTTCTCTTTAGCATAACTAGCCCTTTACTAAAAAATCTTTGTAGACCAACTAAGGTTTCAAGTAACCATAAAACTAGGTGACGACTTCTTTTCTTATTTGTACCACCTTTCATATGATCAGATCATCGAGATGTTCCCCGTGATAACATGATGATTCCATTAGAGATTTTAGGGCTAAGCTTTGTTTGTTTAATTTTAAAATAATATGCTTAATATGCTTTATACATATTTCGTGCTTGTTTGCCTAAACTAACTAATGTGTGTTTATTATTTATTATTGCATGATTTATTTCTTTCTTTGTATTTTTGCTTATATGATTCTTACTTGCTTGCATCTTAGGCATCAGTCTTTTTATATCTTTATGGAATGGATATGGATTAATGCATACATATATTATATGACACGGTTACACCTCAAACTAGCACTCATGAAATCTCACTATTGTCAAAAGTCTACATGGTCATGATTAGTAGCCGATGAGATTTTCCCTGGTCTATACTCTTTGTATCTTGTAGGCCTCAACCCAACCTCTTAATGTTTGATTACCCTAACAACAAGGGACCCTTTTGAAACCAATATGTTAGCCAACCTACATTTGCATGTAATGAATAGAACCTTCCCTTAGGATTTCTCCCTATAATGTCATTGGGTAAGCATGTTGTGCATAAGATTTCAAGACAATCAAAATAAAAAACATATACTCAAGAATAGTTCCAACGGGAGCCTAAAAAGAATCCCTTGAACAAGAAAATTAGTTCAGAATGGATGATGATTTAGCAAGCCACAAAATGCTTGGCAAAGGAAGCTAATGAGTATAGCATTTTTAACTTTGTGGATAAGGTTATTAAAACTTTATTTGCTTGGATTTATTTTTAATGTATCTTGAGATTATATTATATTTTTAATTAAGCCATATCTTTGGTATAATTGTTTTTTTTTAAATCAATATATTTTTATTGAGAGTAATATTTGGCATAAATCCACTAGTCAAATTCTAAAATATATCATGCAAATGCTAGGGGGCAATATTTCTCTGAACCCTGAAATCTCTCTTTCTAATCTAGATAAATCTTAGAAGATAAAGTCCAACTCCAAAATCTTGCTTGAAAAGAAAATCTTGAATACAACAACCGCAAAATAGATCCAAATGATTTAATGACATAAATAATGATGAATAGAGCATATTCAAATCATGATCCCTCTATTTAGTCTCTAAGTTTCTAAACAAGGCAAAGATTTATAAACATTAGTATATTTAAATTTGAGATTAAAAAAGACTATTTTTGATATATCTTTCATAAATAAAAATATTATGGTCCCCTTTTGAGACTTCTATATTTTTTTTGGATAATAATCAAGATAAGGATCACCTCCCATACTAGGGGTATATTTTGAAAGTTTTTGAATAATCGATGAAATCCTCCATGTTGTTACCCATTTTTTAGCCTAGAAAAATCAAGAAAAAAATAGAAAAAGAAAATCCAAAATACAAGAGGTTACACATGAAGAAAGCCTATAAGATTTTCCAAGTTGTTGGTGAAGGATCAAAATAACAAGTGGAAAAGTTGAATGACCAGAATGTATAAGATTGGCAAAATTGATGACCCAATTTTGATCGATAAAAGACCCATTCAGTGAAAATATTTTTATTTGGGGGTAAAGAAACACAAATTTGAATGAGTAAAGACTCAATGAGGATTTGGGAAGGCTTAATTAATTTTATTGAAGACTTGATTGCAAGGAAAATCATTTTTTAGAGTCAATTTGGGCGTTAATTGGAAGAAATTAAAGTTTGGGTGACTGAAATTGGACTTTGGAAAGTCTAATTGGTCAAATTAAGGGCTTAATTAGGAAAAATATTAGAGTTTGATAGCGAGTTAGGGGTTTGATTGAAGAAATTCAAAATGAAGGACCAAATCGTAAAAGATGTCGCACCCCAAAAAAAAAAACAAAAAATTTTGTTTTTTTTTTTTTTGCGACATTCGACTGGCGACTTTCGTTTTGTTATGTTTTGCTGATTTGGTTCTTTGGAGTTGCCACCTAGTATTTTGGTCACTAGGAACCCTAACTGGTCTTTCAGAGATTCTAAAGCAAGGGACTGGTTGCGTAAAGGGAAGGTATTAGCACTCCTAGTACGCCCTACCTAAGGTAAGCTGCTTGGTGTTTGGTTTGCTCTATAATTGCTATGGTGTTGGTATTTTCTAAGCTCGTCAATCGATTTTAGATAGAAATCTAAGGAGATTCCATGTGCTTTGAAAGCTCATTTTTCCCTTAGTATTTCAAAAGTTTGCGACTCATAAATCGTGAAAAAAAGAATTTAAAATTTTGAAATGTCCTCGATTATAATCAAGGCTTCTTTCAAGAAATGCGCGGATTTATTATTCCCAATAATATTTTGGATATTCATCCTTTTAAGGATTTCTTTATCCAAACATTAGCGGTGAATAATAAATAAATTTTCTCCCCAAAGATAAGATTTTTATAGTTTTTGGAATATTGGCCAATACCCTTTGGAGTTTTACAAACATGTTGTAAAATCCAAAAATGCAAGAAAATAATTTGTGTTTAAGAAATCTATGCGAAAACACACTTTCGAAGCTTCCAATATATTTTTTTTATAAAAAGAACATTCAAAACATGTTAGAGTATTGGCCGTATGCAACACGCAAGAAAATATATATATTTTTTTAAAACAATATTTTTTTTTTGACGAAATCGGGTATTTTAATACTGAATTTGTATCTCCACAGCATAAAAATACAAACTAATATTAAGTCATTTTAAAAAGATGTACGGGAAAAAATCAACAATATTTTTAAGGAATTTTAGAAATTTTTGAAAGCAAAAAAATAAATTTATCTTTGAAAATTTCGGGTGTCTCGACGAAAATCAAATATTTTAAATACTGAATTTATACCTCCACAGTATAAAAAAAAATACAAACCCCTTTAAAATATATATATATATATATATATATATATGAAAGGAAAATAACAACATTTTTTTTAGATTTTTCAGATTTTTTTTATAAATATTTTTTTTATATATATAACATATACACACATATATATTATAATTTATAATAATATATAATATATTATAGGGCTGGGCCGGCCCAAATGAATGGGCCAGGCTCAGCCCAAAAAAAAGAGACGGGCCGATCTCGGCCCGAGAAACAAAAGTGGGCCGATCTCGGCCCGAAAACTCAAGTGGGCCAATCTCGGCCCAAAAAACTCCTACGGTCTGGGCCAAGACCGGCCCAGACTTGCAAGGATGGGCCAGCATCGGGCTGGCCCAGCAGCCCCAGGCCTAGCGAGGGAAGAATTAATTTTCTTCCCCCGCCTCCTGCATGCAGAATGCATGCAGGAGGCAAACCTGCAGAAGACAAAAAAAAATGGGGGGAGAAGAAAATGTACCTGGCGTGGAGGAGGCGGTCGCTGGCGGTGGTGTGGCTCATGCACGGTGGCTCCGGGCGGCGGCTGTTTCCAAGTGTTCAGTTCGCTCTCTCTCTCTCCCGGTCCTCTCTCGGGTTTTTCTCCTTTCCTCTCCCTTTTTTTCTTCGGTTTTCTTCTCTATTTATAGGGGCAGAACAGGTGTGGGGGACCATTGTTAGTGCGCCTTGGAGTGGGTTTCGCGGGTGGCTGGTCGGCCACCACCCGCGACAGCAAGGCCGTTTCTCTACTTTCGGCCGGTGGTCGGCCAATGCCTTTGGTCGGTGGTCCCACGGTGTGGGGGCTTCGGGTAGTGCTGTGGAGATGTAGGGGAGAGAGAGCGGGAAGTTTTTTTTTCAAAAAAACACAGTTTTTTCTTCTGTTGCAGGTTCGGGGGAGGGGAAGAAGAAAGGGGAACAGTGCTGTTCAAAACGGCACCGTTCGGTTTTTTTTTTTTTTTTATATGTATGAAACGATGTCGTTTTGGATAAAACGCGCCGTTTCATTTAAAAAAAAGGCATCAGAATGCTTTTGCGAATCAGTCCTTAATCATCTTTAATCATTTCAATTGCGTCCCTTCCAATTCGGTCCCCGTCCCTCTTGTTGGCCGCGTTTTTCACTTTGGTCCTTGGCTTCTGATTTATGCAATTAAGCCCTCAATTGATCAATAAACTTCCAATTTCTTCAATTAGGCCCCTGATCCAAAGCAAAACAGCCCCCTCTATTTACCCGGTTTTTCCAAATTGGTCCCTGGTTTCGGTTTTTCACAATTAAACCCCTAATTGGCCATTAAACTTCAATATTTATTCAATTAAACCCTTGATTTGGCCTAAAAAAATTCCTAAAAAATATATATTGGCCCCAGAACTTAAATTTCTTCTAATTAAAGCCAAATTGATTTAAAAATCAATTTTTCTTGCAATCAAATCTTCTATAAATTCAAATAAAAATCCAATTAAGTCCATAAACATCCAAATTTGGGAGAAAATTCAAAATTTCCTTCTCAATAGGGCTTTTATCCTTCAAGAATATACCGTAAAAAATTCAATCCTTGTATTTTTAAATTCCTTGACCAATTTTCTGACTGTTTTCTGAGCGCTTCTGCCTCCTGTTATTTTTTCTAACCTCTTTTGGCTATTTATCTTATTTTTTCATGGGGACCCGAAAATGGGTTACAACAAAAGACACGAGATTTTAAGGGCTGAAATTGAATAAATTAGGGGTCAAATTGAAAAAAATTAAAAACTAGATGGTCAATTCATAGTCTAAATACACAAATCAGAAAACAAGGATAAGGATGAAAATATCACCAAACTCTAGGGCTGATGATTAAGTTTGACAGGGGTGAAATTATATGAAATTAAGAGTTTGAAAGACAATTACAAGTGCAATTAAACGCAATTGGAAGAACTAAGACTAAAATAAAATCTATGAGATCCTAAATTAAAAACCCTAATTTCTAGGGATTTAACCTAGGCGATGCGCCATTTACCTACTGTTCATCTACCTCATAAACAATTTTGGATGATTGGGTTGATATCTTCCAAGAGCTCGTTGTAAAGTTTTAGACCTTCAAATGGCATGAGAGTTTTTACAAATGAAAAAAAAACATCCCCTCTACAACCCCATTTCCATGAAATTGGACCTTTATATCCCAATTCTTCCATATAAGTCTACATCTTGTCTTTGATAAGCCATCACTACAATTTTAAATTATCGGCTGATCAAGTTGACATCTTTGGATAAATGAATATAAAGCTACGTAACTCTAAATCAAGAAAGCTTGGATCCAAAGAAAAGGTATACACCTCCTCTAACAACTTCAAGTGGTTTTTGTTGACATTTACGTTAGAGTTGCTTTAGCGAAGCCTTGAAAGTGGTCAACCAAATTAGCCTAAATAGTGATACCTATTTTTCAAAACCCACCTCTCTTTTGTTTTTTTTATGTGTTCACACTTAAAGCTTCTCAAAGGGTTCTTATCAATGTCTTTAAAACCTCCTTTTCAAGATCAAAAGGTTAGAAATAACTCCTTACCCTCCAAGTATAGGAAAACCACCAAGCACCCCTAAAACCAAAACCACCATTGCAAAACTAGTTTGGTATAAGTGCTTCTAGCACTTTTATCCAGAATTCTTTTATTTTGATCAAAAGGCCGAGCTTTGATAAATCTTTGAGGGAATCCATCAAAACAATTAGAAAAAACCCTATAAATACCCTTAGAAATCAAAGAAAAAAGGAGGAAAAAACATGAGTAACTACCATCTAGAAAGACCCTACTGTAAAGGTTCAAAAGCCTAACATAAAAGATCAAGTAAGCTTTGGAAATAATAGAAAGTGAAAGGGAAACAAAGAAGGAAAAGAGAAGGGAAGCAACAGTCTATAGCCAACAAGCTTGGAGAAGGTATGACCATTTAAAAACTCAAGGGTGGAGTCGACGTGGCTTGCCCATTCATGATTTGTTTTCAATGATTGATGACTTTTTTTAATCTTTTTAGCATTATTTTTCATATTAGCATTTAAGTAGATCGATGAATGAAAATGTTGTTTTATTTGCTTAATGTTGCTTTGAGTTAGTTGTTAATGTTTGCTTGACGTTTAGTTTTCAAAACTTATGCTAACTTGACAAAAACACGTCGACTCATTATTGAACCTGTTCTAAGGTTAAAAATATCATATTAGGCCTACATCAGTCCATAAGAACTTGTAAACGTATGAACCAAATTGTTAAAGCCCAAGCTTCAATAAAACATGATGATAACTTGATTAAACTTGTCGATGTTGTTTTTCTTTCTTTGATTTTTTGAAAATAAATATTTACATACACATATATACAAAAAAAGAAAAAAAGAAATCATTTAAAAAGAACATAAATAACATCAACGCGAAGCAAATAAAATGAAATAAAATAAAAATGCATGGATGAATAATGACCATGCATGAATAATAAAATGCGTATTAATTTCATTTATGAATAGTAAATCCTGCATAACTTTTGGAAAAAAAAAAGAAATAAGAATGAAGATGGATTAAGCTTGCCTTGGGGATGGTTCTAGACAAGGAATGAGCTATTGTGGTGGCAAAGATGGTGGTATGTCGACAATGAATGAGTTTTAGGTGGGTTTTCTCAAGTTCATTTGGTTTCTTTCTTTATCTTCGATTTATGCTTATTGTAATATTTTTTTTCCTTTTCCTGTCTCTCTCTTCTCTTCATCTTTCCTCTCTCTAGCTTAGTGGTTCAAATCAACCCTATTTCCAACCCATAAGATTCTTCCTTTTCTTCTCTCTCTCTTTAGTTTTTCTTTCTTTTTTCTTCTCTCTTCTTCTTTTTCTTCTCTACTAGATCCTAGTTCAAAATACTCTCACTCCTCTTAGCTTAAACTCCTATTTTGTTCTCTCTCTTTCTTGATATTTTCTCTCTCTAAGTTGGCTCCCCTTGTTTTTTGCTTTGCCCCTCTATTTATAAGTTATTATGAAGCTCATGGAACCTTTCTTCGTGGATTTGTCATGGCCACTGGTTCCATTGAGTTAATATCAACCCTTCACTATGGTTTTGCACTTTAGCCAAACATATTTGTGTTGGCCTCTTTGCACCAATTTTACAGCGGCTTTAAAGGGTTAAAATATGTATTTTTTGGCTATAAACATAATACACATGCAAGAGAGAGTAATATTATGTTTTTTAGCATTTTTAAGAGGCTTGGGAGAGAGAAACAAATAGTTAAAGTATGGTAAAAAAACCATGCAAGAACAAATAAAAAGAAAAAAAACGTTGTAAGGCCATGTAGTGGGGAAGAAGGATTGTTTTAAACAAACACTCAAAACCAAATCGTTTGTTTGTTTGTTATATATTTTTTTAATTAGGCCAAAATGATCCATTTCATTAAAGAGTTAAATATGTCATTTTACTTAAATGAAATAAAGTCATTTTTCTTTTTATTTTCCTAAAAGGTCCTCTAATTTTATCACCATTTTGAATTTAGTCCTTGGATTTTTTATTTTTCTATCTTTGGTCATTTTCTACCTTTTTTCTCTACATTTATTTCAATTCTGACCTTGATTGCATTTAAATGATCCCCTAATTTCTCTGCTGATAGTCCCGTTTTTGTTTCTTGTATGTTAATAAACAATCTATTAAGGCTTTGCAAACATTGATTAGTAACCAAATAAATATAAGTCCTGAAAAATTAAATGAACAAGTTATTTGGTTATGAAGGAAAAACCCTTTAAAGAACTTTTCAAAAGATAAAAAAAATACTCTGGGATAGTTAAACCCAAGATAGATAACTTTCACTAGTTTAGAAGATTACAAGAGGAGTATATGTTACTACAAATCCTCTATACATATACTACCTCACATTTCAAGAAAAACACTTTATTTTTTTCTTTCTACCACATTAGCTTGGTAAAACACCTAACGATCTTCAAACTGTTATCATTCTAATTGGAACATTCAGTTGCTAATACTTAACACATGAACTCCCCCTAGGAGATTACTAGCTCTCTAGCTCTTCAACGAATAATTATACTTGAGAATTGTATTCACACTCCACCCGTGTATTAAGAGTTTATGCCACGAAACTCTATATAACTTTTTAGTTGGTTTGACAGTTTTGCTTTACTACAAGTGCTGATCTACACAATGCTACTCTCGCCAGTTACTACTTCTTATTGTCTTTCCTTAAATATACATTCATGTGATATAAGGATAATAACTTTTGATATATATTATCTTTTAGCTTCCTAGTTTGTTATGTTTTTAACAAAATGCTAATCGTGTTTCACAAAAATACTTCCTTGACATTTATCTTTGAATAACTTGTAATGATATTTTTTTTATGTAACTTATTTGAACTTCCTATATAATTTATCCAAACAAACTAGATAATTGCAGAAATAATTAAACTATATCCTATAAGATAAACTTGACTAATTGTTTGTCTAATTTGAATAAATTAACAACCTAAACAAATTCATCTTCATTAACGCAAATAATCTTTCATTATTCAATGCCAATATTTTTGACATTTGCAATCTACTCCTATGGCTAATTTGTGACAAAACATAACAAGAACGAATTATCATGCAAGTAGTTCAATCATAAACAAATACTTCATTAAAGTATTTATGAAAGCACAATTGAAACGGTGTTTGTAGCATGAAAACAATTAATAATATTTACGTTATAGCATCCTATTAGTTCCTAACATGTTTCATGCAAACAATTCATAACCTATCAAAAAAATAAAAAAAAACTTTATGCATCATGTTATATCATAACAATTAATAATTTATTAAAAAACTATTATGCATTAGATATTGTTATGCAACTTCATTCATTAATTAAGTTTAAAGTGCATCAAGTATTCAGCATAAAGGTTTTTGTATGAAACACATCACCTTCATTAATGAGTAAACAACATCAGGTCACCCTCGATTTGTATAAACTCCTTCCATTCAACCATCGATAAATGCAACACAGGAACCATAGTCTATATGCAACTAGATGCAAACCATAATCCATAATTGATTTTTCAGCAACTCATGAGGTGAGTTTTCTCCCTTTATCACATATTTCATTCATTTATTACATATTCATTATTAGTTTGTTATATTCATATACTTTTGAAGTACATTTATCACATCTAATTTATTTAAAGACCATCATAGATTTTTACAGATAAATAAGAGGGTGACCAATGCCTTGCAATGAGATTTGAAAGAAAAGATATGACCTATTTTTTATTATCCGAGATGTAACAGGTGGTCGTGGTGTTTTTTATTTATGAATTAGTGTGTTATGCTTTGTATGTGTGTTAGTAACTTATGAAACTAATTGGTATTTAGAGTTTCATGATGTTTATTCTTGAAAACTTATTGACATGTTAATTATTGCATCAATTTTTATTTTTATATAAAAACTATATTTCTTTTACTACAAATTTCAATTTGAAAAATTTTATGGTGTCCTTATTTGTTGCATATTTGTGTTCTACTTGTTTGTATCCCATGTTGATTTCATGTTAAATCTTAGCTTTTTATATCAAGTTATTTGAATCCAAAGTTGTTGGTGATATTATTGTTATGTTAGTCTTGGTTTTGTGAAAAGATAATATTTATGGCATTTAGATTTAAGTTCTAACTCCTAGGCATGATATTATATTGACTTTTTTTTTTTCATATTGAAATCACATTTTAAAGATGACAATTTCAAATCCAAGATTATGAGTTTATTTGGGCTTTATTTTAAAGATATGTGAAATTAGCTTTTACATTTAAGTTCTTAATTCAAAATTTATGTGTTGGTTTGCCTTACTATTAAATGTGTTTTTGTGAATAAAATTTGGTTTATCCTATTTTCTTCTGAAATTATAATTTTGGTTCAAAACTAAAAGACAGGTTCGAGCATGTTTTTAATTTTTGTTTACTATTTGGATCAATTGAACTTTCTTTTCAATGCACAATTTCCTTTTAAAACTTTTTGGTTGAACTTATTCATTTAACAATGTACATAATTTTTGTGGCATGCATTTGCTTGATAGAATATTTCTGCATGCTTTTATTTGATCTAACTAGTTTTTTTTTCTAGAATCTCTATAAGATCAATCTTAAATGTTCTAGTTGTCTTTAAAATTAGATAACGACTTTTATATATCTTATTTATCCTTTTAGTTCACCTAACTATCCTTGAAAAAAAAACATCTCAACAAAATAAATTTTTATTGGTTTACCTTTTGTCATTGGTAGATATTCATAGCAATTAAAGACAATGCTTTAGGTAGAGCTTGTTCATCAAATCAATTGGTCGTGTTCAAGGATTCTAGCATTGTTAATAAATCATAAATGGTCTTTTCAATTATTACTTCTTGTAAAACTCCATCCAATATACAGAGTTGGATCATCGTCAAGGTTTTACCATCCATGTCTTCTCATATTGCAATATTTGTCATTGCAACTAGTTTCTTTCCTTTGTTTAATCCCTTTTTCAAAAGACTCTCTCGTCTATACCTATGATAGGATGAAATTGTTGAGGCCATTAAACATTTCGATACTTGATTTTGTCGAAGACATGGTGATTTTCTTATACCAACCACAAGCAATAAATCTAGAGCTCCGCAACTAGATTGTTAAGAATTGCACACACATGTTTAGAGAATACCACAACAAACAGAAAGGAAATAATAATTAACATAAAATAGTGTTTTTAAGGACTATGCCTACATCCATGAATGAAGAGGAGAAATTTTACTATAATAGTTTTGGAGAACCCTCAAACCTTAATCGCAAGTACAACACAAGAAGAATAGGCTTAATCACATATAATTAGAGGAATATTTCTGTGTCCTAAGCAGTGGATTAGTCTTAATCCTAATACTAGTTTCTACTACCAAGCGAAACCAATTCTAAACCCATAAAATTTCTTTTATTCAATATATGAATTACTTGTACAATTAATTCCACATCTTTAACAATATAATACCAGCCCACTAGCGCTGGACTTCTGTTAGTAATCAAGTCTGTTGTATACAAGGAGCTAGTGTAGAAAAAGAGAGGTCGTGGATATCACAATTTCTGCTCTTTTCTTTAAGTAAAAAGACCAGTAGGAACATCAATCTAGGTTTAATCTAGGTTCATATTCTATACTCTATTTGGGAGAGACACGGTTAACTAAAATAAAATAAAATAAAAATTCTCTTTTGCATCGATTGTACCGCATGCATAGAGACACACACGGTTAGAAGGAATATATATGGAACAATATTCCTTATTCGAAGATTAAAAGTATTCCGAACCAATATATAGACTTAAAGTTGTCCAGTCGTATACATGCAAGAAAATCCATCAACTCAGCCCACTAGCGAAAGAACGAACGAGCTGAAATCAATTCTTACCACAAAAATCGTATTTCACATCCCATCACCTGCTAACTATTGAAGAGGAATATAATAAGTGGAGTTCATAAAAACATATATATAGATAGGGCACGTACGTACGCAATGATGCAGTTCTGGCAAACAGACATTGTGTTTAAGCCATGCATCTTAATTATTCTCTTTGCTCAATGTATATTAGAGCAAGTGCCACAATCATGAGTTCTTCAACTTCGCATTGTATGAGGTCAAGTTCTAGCTAATGCGACGTTGTCTACTGCGCCAACAACCTTAATTAGCAATGCTGGCTTTATTTTGTGTTTCTCAGATTTAAGGATGCCACTTTGTGCACTGCAGATGTTGGATTATTATGTGTCACTATCTTAATAATATTGTTGCAAGAATGAAAGTTTTATGCTGGCCTCTATCTCTGAAAGCACCACTAAGAATATATGAAATATAATTTGAAGCATGAATATATAATTACACGAAAACACAAATCCTATTCCCGAAGGTGGGTGGAATAATCGCTGGACCTCATTCCTTATTCTATATACAGACGATTGCTGACCATAACTCAAAGCCCATTTGTGAAAGTAACACCACACTTCCATGCACACACAAAAAAAGTTATGTCACGCCTCAAGAATCCACGGCATAGAATCGTATACACCCACCAAGCTTTGATCTCTTCCACAAGGAATAAACAAAATTATTGTAAATGCTTCGATCGACCTTGCATGGATATAAATACATAACCACTTAAGCTATTTTTCCAACCTCTTCAATACATTCTAGCTACATCCTTTTTATAGCGCGTGTATGCTTGCTAGCTTAGATCCAAAACCTAGAAGCTTAATCAGGTTTTTTTTCCTTTCCAAGGTGCTCGCTACGTAGCTAGCTACTTGGAAAAAGAAAAGAAAGAAAGATGATAGGGTGGGAAGATGTTTACAAGGTAGTGGTGGCCATGGTACCACTCTACGTTGCATTAGTGTTAGGCTATGGTTCTGTCAGGTGGTGGAAGGTATTTACACCTGAACAGTGCGGGGCTATAAACCGCTTTGTTTGTTATTTCACACTGCCACTCTTCACCTTCGAGTTCACTGCTCATGTTGATCCTTTCAAAATGAATTATCTTTTCATTGGTGCTGATGCCGTATCGAAGGTCATTATAGTGGCAGTGCTTGCCTTTTGGGCTAAGTGCAGTAGCAAGGGAAGCTACAGCTGGTCCATAACCAGTTTCTCTCTTTGTACCTTAACTAATTCTCTTGTTGTTGGTGTACCGATAATTAAAGCCATGTATGGCCCGGCGGCAGTTGATCTTGTTGTTCAATCATCTGTCATCCAAGCTATTATATGGCTCACATTATTGTTGCTCGTATTAGAATTTCGAAGAACAGGACTTGGTTTTTCATCCAACAATTCTGACAAGGATTTAGAGGGAAGTGTAGATAACACTGAAGGCTCTAGACCTGCCTTTTGGTGTTTGATGAAGACTGTGTGGGTGAAACTGGCCATGAATCCTAATTCATACGCTTGTATTATTGGCCTTGTTTGGGCTTTTATATCTAACAGGTCTGTATAAGTAAGGTTTTATTTTATTTTGTTTTTTGTTTTTTTATCCTGATTTATTTGTTTAACAATATGTTTTTCTTTTGTGAATAACTTTAGGTGGCATTTTGAGATGCCCGCCATGATGGAAGGGTCTATATTGATCATGTCGAAAGCTGGCACAGGCACCGCCATGTTTAGCATGGGTGAGCAATTCATTTCTAGTTTGCTAAGCAATTTATTTTTCCTCTTTTATGAGTGTACGTATAGCATATTAGTTATTAAACCTTGTAGGAAAAGAAATTAAGGTGCGAGGATAAAGCCTATTTTACGTCATTAAACAAGTTTACGGGAGCTTTTTTTCACTGCCTAAGATGAATATTCACTAATCAGGTTTTTTAATATTTATATCATATATATATTATCTATAAAATAAAAAATTTAATACATTAATTTAGGTAATGTGTGTTATGTTAATATTTATATCAGGTATCACTCAAATTTAACAATAAACATATTATATTTATTATCCATCAATTAAAATAATTATTCAGGAAAAAACGTATCAATTTTGATCGGTTTAGATTACTATGCATTAATTACCGTATCAAGTTCATATATATATATATAAATATATATATATATCATCTAAGTAGGAAATTAATTACCGTACATACATGCAGGGATCTTCATGGCTTTGCAAGAAAAAGTGATTTCCTGTGGTGCAAGTCTAGCTGTTATTGGGATGATTTTAAGGTTTATAGCTGGACCCGCAGCTATGGCTATTGGCTCTATCGCCGTGGGTTTGCAAGGCGATGTTTTACGAGTTGCTATCATTCAGGTAAAATAGACGCGCATAGTCGCATCCCAAGTTTGATTAAAATTTATACTGGAAATATTAATTTAATGAAATTCTACAAATTTTTCCATCAAGGAAAATATTCCCAAAAATAATATTTGAATCAGTCTTCATACAAAAGGGCACCAAAAAATAAAATAAAATTGAGATTCATTCGCTTTCATTTTGCAGGCAGCATTGCCACAGTCAATTACATCCTTCATCTTTGCAAAGGAATACGGATTACATGCAGAGGTGCTAAGCACAGCGTAAGTTGATTAATTCATTTTGCAACTTTATATATATATATATAGAATTATGCACACCTTTTAATTTTCTAAACTCCATTAATACCAAAAAAAGAAAACAAAGAAAAAAGAGAGAGCATAGACATGATGCTCAAATTAATATCGAAAAAATTCGATTCATTTGTTTTTTCATCTTTTTATTGCAGTGTAATCTTCGGCATGCTGGCATCACTTCCGGTCTTAATCACTTATTATGCAATTTTAGAGTTTGTACCTTGACCCTTCGATGCATTTTTAAAATAACTTGAAGGAGGAATATAGCTCGGCCAGCCTTACAGGTGCATTTGTAACTTGGTTGACCGGGCCACAAACTGGTTTTATTTGTTTTTTAAAAGAACTACATTGATGTAGTGTTTTTATATATATAAATATTGAACCGATGATGATGTTGTAGATTGACATGCTTCAAACCGATTTAAACCGCCCTACCATCACCATAGCCATGGCCTTGACCATGGCAAATAAACTTGCTTTGTTGCATCCATTTTTCAATTTAATTAAACAATTATGAAAATAGACTCTTGCATGTTCTTAACAAAAACAGATTTTTTAAATTGGAAGCATTATTTTTCAAATAAAAATCTATCATGATCTCAACTATAAAAAAAAAATTATAAAAATAATGTTTAAATATCTTGTAAACGATTGAAGGGGGAATTTATAAATATAGTAAAACCATGTCAAAAGTTCATTAAAGAATTTAAAGAACACAAACTTCATTTTCATTGAATGTTTATGAGTAATTTTATTTGGCACATCAATCACTTATAAAAATTGTTAACATTCTCATAAAAACTCAAAATTTTATTCAAGAATCATGACAAAGTTAAACAATAATTTAAATATCATGTAAAGTATTTTTTTTTATAGTGAATTTCAATAATTAAAAAATAAACCATTAAGAATTATAAAAACATAAAGGAGACAATTGTTTGAACTGAATAAATGGGGTCACATGTCTCTAATTAAAGAAATGACAATGTCTAGGTCAAAACAAAATAAAGATGCCCCACCCAAAGCAATTAAAAAGGGTTATCAAAGAAACATGATGAAAGAAAGAAAAAAGACACAATTACACTGATCCCAAGTCTTTAAAATCTTAAAACACTCTTTGAGCTTGCAACTTGTACTTGTTGTCTTTATTGTGAACCTAACAATTCCTTGTAGTTACTTGTTGTGTGGTTTTTCAAAACACATACACGTAGCGAAAATAGTAAATTTAAATTTTTACAAGAGTTCCAAGAATATTGTTAAATAGATCTAGAGTTGTTTAGAGTGTAAACAAAGATTATCAGAAGATCATATATTTTTTTCGGCTTTAAATAATTGCTTCAAGGCTAAATTATCACAAACCACTAGTCATTCAAGTGTTCAACCACTAATAGTGATTCATACAAACTACTAGTAAGAAATCTTCTAAATCCTTTTTAGAAGAGAGAGATTGCTATACCTTTGATCAATGCTAGCCTTTTTTCTTTTGTGTTTAGGTGTTTCTATATTGTATTGTTATACTGTCACATAATGTTCCTAAAATAAGAGGCAAATTAAATGGTAAAATATCAAATTGCACGTTAAATAATATCACATCTATTATTTTAGGATAATTTTAGCAATTTATTCAATCAAATCCCTAGTTGGATCTTTTTTACATC
The DNA here is from genome assembly GCA_033617975.1 of Populus alba x Populus glandulosa. Lineage (NCBI taxonomy): Eukaryota > Viridiplantae > Streptophyta > Magnoliopsida > Malpighiales > Salicaceae > Populus > Populus alba x Populus glandulosa. Next base: position 7,519,652 of record CM066155.1, on the reverse strand, counting down.
TAGAATTGTAATCCCCTATATGAATTATATTTTAATCCTCAAATTCTAAAATCTATTTACAATCAAATCACACCTGATTAACCATTTCATTTTAATTTTTGACTAATAGTTCTAATATGTGTGACTTATTAGGTTACCTAATATGTTGGCCAAAATATAAATTATAATCCTTAATAAAATAGGATTAAATAAATTCAATAATTTATTTATTATCAATTCAACAATTAATTTATTTATATTTGAAGATTAAGTATAATGTCTAGCAACTTTTCATGATACCTTAAATATTGGAAAAGTTACAAGTTGTTTTACTTAACTATTTAGTTACTAGTTTCTTAGTGTAATCATTATTCTTTCATTAAGAATGTTCCGATTTAGACATTATAACACTATACTAATTGATTCTTTGAATAAACTTTAAAACTTTCTTTAAATCTCATTCAACATTGACCAAAGATTTCTCAATCAATACCATGCGTATAGGTTGGGCTCAGGCCCAATCCATCCTAATTTGTGGAGTCGGTAGATGGCCTGAAAAACCCTTTTTTTTTTTTTTTTAAAAGATGACATAACCCAACCCAGCTATATAAGCAAGGCTTCTGTCTAGCCCAGCTAGCCTTATCACTAGCCCAGTCTAGAGACAATCTTGAACATCAGCAACACGTGAATTATCTTTTCATGTTTTGCATGATAATTGTTACATGAAAGATAAAGGTGAAGATGGTGTTTGGCATGGGTTTTTTTAGAGTTATTTTTTACTGGGATGAACTGTGGCTAAGAGTAGGTTATTATAATGGTGGTATATGGCTACAATGTTAAGTGGAGGGGTGTGTTTGGATGCAATGAATGCAAATTATTTTTTTAGTTCTTTTTCTTTATTTCTTTTTTTCTATGGTTTTTCTCTCCTTTGCTTCTGGTTTCTCTATTTGTTTTCTCTTCTCTTTGTTTCATGAAATTCACCCTTATTTATAGGGGTTGACAAAGGCACATGAGGTCTTTCTTGGGCATGAATCTTGGCTCTTGATTTGTCTAGGAAGGATCCCATCAATTAGTCATGCCGTACCCTCCTCGTGAGGGCACGACATTGCGGTGACTCTTTTCAAGCAAATTTAGGAGGTATTTATTTGTATAGGGATTCACCACCTAATATTATGGAGACTAGAAAACATACAATATGCGAGAGTCTATGTAAAAGGACTAATTATGCAAGGGAAAGACACACCATCTCTAGTGCACCCTACCTAAGATAAGCTACATTGTTGATTGGTTATTATTCTAAGTCATGTTTCTATTTATTGGTCTCATCTAAGGTTCAAGGTAAATCTTCATTCATGAGGAAGTCTTTATCTTATCGAATTAAATCCTAACCGTTCTAAAGCCTAATTTTTAGCATTGCACTTATTTCCTACTTTGTATCTTTAATATCTGAGGGTATTCTTTAATGTGTAATATACCTTTAAATAATGTTTATTTCTATTAACTCATTTAATTTAAATCTACAAGAAATTTATAATTTTTATTTCTATTAACTAATTTAATTTAATGTCGAAAGTATGCATTACGTTATGAAATTCATACCCTAAATATTAATTAAACAAATTAATTTTTGTGAGATTTTTGAATTTTTAACAAAATCTTAATGGAGAATCATAAACCGATCATGATATCAATTTTGATATTTTTAAAACATGACAAAAATGCATTTGTTTTTATTTTTTTGGAAAATATGCATGAAAAATCTTTAGAATTTGTCCGTATGCATGAAAAAAAATAATTTTACATTTTTTGAAATGAGGAATTTTTTGAGTTTTTGAAATTTTTTTTTAATTTCGGAGAAAAAACAGGTATTTTTTATACCGGTCTGTATCCTATAGTGTAAGTCTATAGCATGATATTAGGCAAACTTATTGGAAAACTACGTAAGGGACCCATAAATAATTTTAAATGGTCTTTGTTTTTTATTTTTTGAATTTTTTGAGTTTGCTTAAGGCATTTTTGGCTAGATATTGAAATAAAGACAACCTAAAACATAAGGGGAAGACAGTAGGGTGTGTTTATCAAACATGCCCTTAGCCTAAAATCAAAGGAATTCAAAATGCCTTAAGGTAGTGTTCGGCAAACACGCCTTAAAGAAAAAAAAGGCATTTTTTCTTAAGCAAAATTAGGGTGTGTCTAACACGCCCATTGGGTCTAAGTTGGGCTTTGCACAACCACATGGGTTGGGCTTATTAGCCTTGAGGCCCAACCCAACCCAATTTGTGGGGCCGGTAGATGGCCTCAAAAGCCTTCTATTTCTTTCTCTTTCTTTTAAGGTAACTAGACCCAACCCAACTATACGGGCTGGGCTTAGGTCCAACCCACTTATCTTTATCATTAGCCTAGTCTAGTGACAAGCTTCAACATTAGCAGAACATGAATTATCTTTTCATGTTTTGCATGCTAACTGTGACATGAAAGATAAAGGGAAGAAGGAGATTACCTAGCCTAGGGAGTTTTGGTCGCAGGCTGGTGGTCTTGCTGGGGTTGTTGGTGGTTTATAGTGGAAGCCGGTGACATTGTTGTTCTTGGTGGCTTGCTATAGCTATTGGAGAAGGGAAAAAGAGAGGTGGTGAGTTAAAGATATTGGATAAAGAAGAAAAACATCGGTGAAGATGGTGTTTGGCATGTTTTTTTCAGGTTATTTTTTGTTAGGATAAACTATGGGTTATAATGGGGTATTATAATAGTGGTATATGACTGGAACGTTGGGTGGAAGGGTGTGTTTAGGGCTGGTGCAACAATGTTTTCTTTCTTTCTTTTTCTATGGTTGTTCTCTCTTTTGCTTATGGTTTCTCTCTTTGTTTTCTCCTTTCTTTGCTTCATGAAAATCACCCCTATTTACAGGGGATGACAGAGGGACATGTGGTTTTCATAAACACATTAGACTTCTCTCAAATGATTATCCAATGTCCATTGTTAATGGTCTCAACTTAAAATAGGAAGAGCACTCTCTCAGTTGGAGAAAGAAGTGAAGGGAGATCATTTATAGATGATCAAATAAGTTCCTTATTATTGCTTGTCGCCCAAAACTTGATGCAAATCTCGTGATCACGTGATCATGCAACCTACAATCAAAATTAAGATCTGATCCTAGAAAGTTGAAAAAGGTCTGATTGAAGTCTAACACAAAGGAAACCTATCTTAGGACACCAACGCTATTGGAATGAAGTTAAATAACGCCACAAAGCTAGTTAATCTTTGATAAGTTAGATTAAGTTCATTCAAGAACCAAATAATGCAAAAAGCTCTCTCATAAGATAAAGTTCAAAAGTTCAAAAGCATAATTCATCAATAGCTGCTGAAATTTAGGCTTATATGTGTTTAATTAGTTTTGAAAAATTAACTCTAATAGATCTATCATTGTGAGATGAATTGACTCACACATAAAAATTAACCCAGGAACTTTACTATAAACACCCAATATGTGTGTGTGTGTGTGTATTTGATGACTCCACCGTCGCTGTCTGCAGCGACACAGTTTTCACTGCTGATTTACTTAATCGGCAGCGACACAGTGTTATTAAAAGTTAGGGAAACAAATTGGATTGTCTTCAAGAGTTGGGAGGGAGGGGTAAAACTTGTTTTAGACAGACCAAAACACGGACAAGAACACCTTTAACCCAACCCCAAATGCCCCACCTTAGTTTATGTGAAGTATAAATGCAAGGAGAGAGAGAGAAGGTGACCCTTCCTCTTCCCAAAGGCTGCATGTTCAGCTGTATGTCTCTCTTTTCCACCTTCTTCCCAACAAAAATTCAAACCAAAACTAGCAAAGAATACGTCTTGAACATGTGAGAGAGAGTTGAGATCATGAATGAAGGTTGAGCAGCTGTTTAGGGGGTAAGAAAGGGGGCTGGAGCGAATGGGAAGAAACTAACAAAAAACAAAGAAAAATAAAAAGAGAACCGAGAGAGGAAGAAAAAGAGGAAAACAGGAGAAGAGGGAGGAGAAATATTACCAAGCTGTCCAGACCTACTTAAAGTTGAAAGGTATGGGTTATGTAGTCTCCTTTTACCCCCTTGTTCTTCAAACCCAGAACTGAAAATGATGAAGGATCCCTAAGAAAAATTGACCGGAATACATAATGAGTTGATTGGTGGAGGGCTGGCAACAACGATGGGAATGGCTGGAATGCATTGTGTAAGAAGATACATGTGTGTGTTCATGTTAAAATCATGTGACTGTATTGGGATTTGATGAAAAATGTGTGCTGGAATTGAAAATGCATGTGTGTGTCCATGTTAAAATCATGTGACTCTACTAGGATTTGATTACAAATGTGTGCTGGAATTGAAAATGCATGTGTGTTCATGTATGAAACTTGCTGGGATTCGATGATATATTGTGCTGTAATTGAGAATGCATGTTTGTGTTCATGTTAAAACCATGTAACACTATTGAGATTTAATTATATATTATATGCTGAAATTGCAAATGCATGCGTGTGTTCATGTTAAAACTATATAACCCTGTTGGGATTTGATGATATATTATGTATTGGAATTGAAAATGCATGTGTGTGTCTGTAATGAATTTGTAATTCGTTGTCGAAATTGAGTTGATTGCAGCGAGTTAACATTCGCTACCGAATTGTGTGTTCTGCAGTGAATTTGGGATTTGCTGCCGATATTGTTTTGTCTGCAACGAATTTGTAATTCGATGTTGAAAGTGAGTTGTTTGTAGCGAATTAACATTCATTGTTGAATGGTGTGTCTTGCAGCGAAGATAGGATTTGCTGCTAAAATTAAGCTACTTATAATGAATTAGCATTCGTTGTCGAAGTTGAGTTGTTTGCATCGAATTTATGATTCGTTGCCAAAACTAAGTTGTCTGCAGAGAAATTAAAGTTTCCATAGAAACTATTTCAGGAATTTCTCCTATAGCCCAATCTCCTTATAGGACGACCCCTATGGAAATGGTTGAACTGAAGGTCCAACTTTAGGAATTGTTAGATAAAGGCTTTATCCGGCCTAGTAACTCACCCTGGGGAGCTCCGATATTGTTTGTAAAGAAGAAGGATGTCACACTTCATTTATGCACTGATTATCGTCAATTGAATAAAGTGATGGCGAAGAACAAGTATCCACTCATATGAATAGATGATTTGTTTGATCAGTTGAAGGGTGCAAGGGTGTTCTCTAAGATAGATTTGAGATCTGGATACTACCAATTGAGAATCAAGAAACAAGACATACAAAAGACTGCATTCTAAACTCATTATAGGCATTACGAGTTTTTGGTGATGCCTTTCGGGTTAACCAATGCTCCAACCATGTTTATGGACTTGATGAATTGGGTGTTTCGGCCTTACCTGGACCAATATATGGTGGTATTTATTGATGTATTGATGATATATCGGTGTATTCACACTCTTACTTGGAGCATGGATAACATCTAAAGGTTGTGTTATAGACCTTAAAGGAGAATCAATTATATGCAAAGCTGGATAAGTGTGAGATCTGGCTCAAGGAAGTAGTATTTTTGGGCCATGTAATATCCGCAAAAGGAATATTTATAGATCCAAGAAAAGTTGAGGCCTTATTAAAATGGGAAAGGCCTACTAACATGACAGAAATATGGAGTTTATTAGGTCTTACTGGGTATTACCGGAGGTTTATTAAGGGGTTCTCCACCATAGCATCACTTTTAATTAAGTTGACTCGCAAGGAAGTCAGGTTTGTTTGGTCGGAAGAGTGTGAAGTGAGTTTCGAAAACTGAAGGAGAGGCTCACTTCTGCTTCTCTGCTGGCCCTTCCATCGAGGACATAAGGGTTTATGGTATAAAGTGATGCCTCAAAAAAGGGTCTGGGATGTGTATTGACGCAACACAAACATGTGATTGCTTATGCATCAATACAACTAAAGTCGCATGAGGTGAATTACCTAGTTCATGACCTAAAACTTATAGCAGTGGTGTTTGTCTTAAGAGTTTGGAGACATTATTTGTATGGGTCACCAGTTCAAATCTTTATAGATTATAAAAGTTTAAAGTATTTGATGTCACAGAAGGAGTTGAACATTCGACAAAGAAGATGAGTAGAGTTAATAAAAGACTACGATTGTGTGATTGACTACCATCCTGGTAAGGCTAATGTAGTAGCTGAAGCCTTGAGTAGGAAGGGAAAAACAGTGATGAATGATATGGAGATTAAGAAATAAGGAAGCATAGTGGAGTTGAAGAAAATAGGCTTGCGACTAAGTGTAAAGCTCAAGGGATCACTATTAGCTCAGTTAAAGATCCGATATGTGTTTCGAGACAAGGTCTTAGTGGATCAACAAGCAGATGGGAAAACAAAAAAGATCAAAGAGAGGGTAAACAAGGGTATAGAGACATCATTTCAAATGTCATTTGATGGGCTAATAGCTATAGGTAGGCGAATTTATTTGCCTGAGGATAAGACTTTGAAAGATAAAGTATTAAAAGAAGCTCATGAATCTCGGTTTACTACTCATTCTAGGAGTACATAATGTAAAAGGATTTAAAGGAATAATGCTGGTGGCCAAATATGAAAAAGGAAAATAGTAGAATTTGTGTAGAACTGTTGGATCTGTCAATAAGTAAAGATAGAACACCAGAGACCTACAGAGGAATTACAATCATTATCAATTCTGGAATGGACATGGAAGTACATTTTTATGGATTTTATGACAGGATTACCAGGGGAAAGAAGGGGAATGATGCCATATGGATAGTTGTGGATCGACTAACAAAATCTGCTTTGTTTTTTCATATGGAGATGACTGATCATGTGGATAAACTGATAAAATTATATGTAGATGAAGTAATCAGGCCTCATGGGGTGCCAGTTTCAATTATATTGGATCGGGATCCAAGGTTTACATCGAGATTGTGGCCTAGCTTACAACGAGCAATGGGGACAAAGTTGAATCTAAGCACAACATTTCATCCTCAGAAAGATGGTCAATTTAAAAGGACCATTCAAACTCTTGAGGATCTCCTAAGGTCTTGTGTGCTGGAGTTTGGAGCGAATTGGGAGGATCTTCTTCCATTGGTGGAGTTTACTTATAATAATAATCATCAAACTACTATTGGTATGGCTCCATATGAAGCATTGTAAAGGAGGAAATGTCGTACCCTAATTTGTTGGGAGGAAGTAAGAGAACAGAAGCTTTTGGGACCTGAAATGGTGCAACTGACAACTGACAAGGTGAGGGTGATTAGAAAGAGAATGAAGCAAGCCTATGATAGATAAAAAAAAAAGTTACGCAGATTGCCAAATGGAATTCCAAGTGGGGGATAAGGTATTTTTGAAAGTGGTGCCTTGGAAAGGCATCATTCGATTTGGAGTAAAAAGGAAATTAGCCCTGAGGTATATTAGCCCTTTTGAGATTAAGGAAATAATCGGGCCAGTTGCCTATTGATTAGAGTTGCCTCTTTATTTGGATATGATTCACAATGTGTTCTATATGTCATTGCTATGAAAGGCCAAGATAGACCCCTCATGAGTATTGCCATAAGTTCCTATAAAGATTAAAAGGGATCTAACCATGGAAGCTAAGCCCGTCAAGATCTTGGATCGAGATGAGAAGCTGTTGAGGAATAAAAGAGTTCCCTCGGTGAGAGTATTGGAGAAGCTCTTAAATAGAAAAAGAAACATGGGAAACAGAATCCGAGATGAAGGAGAAGTTTCCGCACTTATTCTCCGACATATATACATAACTTGAATGTGAGGACGAAATTTTTATTAGGAGGGGAGAATGTAAACCCCGGAAATAAAAATAATAATTAAGGCTGGATTAAATTAAAGAAAATAAACTAAACTAAAAGATGTGGGGTGAAATAATAAGAAAAGAAAAGAGGTATAACTTAATTATAAGAAGAAGAAAAAAGATTTTTTTATGTTTTTTTTTTTTATGTTGGATTGCCTCCCAGTAAGTGCTTTTGTTTTATGTCATTGGCTTGACATGTGGCATGCTCATTTTTCATATATTGGTTCAACTAATTCCACAGAAGTGGTGAGTTCTGTCGTCCAACTAGGAAAAGTTACAAACGCGAATGATGAAGGACTTTATCTCCAACATAAAACTCTTTTCTTGTAATCATTCGGTAATGAAAACTCTTAGTTTTTTCTTTGTAAATCCTTGCATTCTCATAAGCATCATTCCAAAATCTCTTCCAACATGATTCTTGTCTTTTTGGGTACCAAAAGGATAAGCGCTACCCATTTATTGCCCGTGATGGGGTAAATGACCCTTGCATCATGGAGGACAATTTGAAAAGCTTACAAATCCAATATTAATTCATGCACATTTTGGGAAACACATATATGCCTCTCCATCTCTTTTATCTCAGTAAAATCATAGCCATTGCTCAAAGCCATGCTTAATCCATCCTCACAATCAAAATCAAAAACTTGGTGCACACACTTATCAACTTGGTCATAGCATATGATAGAATGAACATTGTTGTAAGAATATTTCATTGCATCATGAAAATTAAATTCAATCTTTTCATCTCCTACTTTCATAAACATAATATCCTTACCACAATTAATTTTTGTATTGGCAGATTTCAAGAATGGTCTCCCAAATAATATAAAAGTGTTGTTTAATGAATCACAAGAATCACGTTCCATATCAAGAAAATAAAAATCACATGGAATAACCAAACTATCAATCTTGACTAGGACATCTTCTATTACACCAAGTGGATAAACAAAACTACGATCCGTAAGTTGTATTACAATACAAGTTTTATTCAAAGGTTGGAGACTAAGAGAATCATAGACATGTTTAGGCATAACACTAATGGATGCACCTAAATCACATAAGGCCTTTTTAAAACTAGCATTACCAATAACATGTGGGATAGTAAACGCACCTAGGTTTTTTTGCTTTAAAGGCATATTCTTTTGAACAACAGCAAATACAACTTTACCTATACTTATATCATTTCATGACCTTTCAGTTTGAAAGCTCTCTTGGTAGTACACAACTCCTTCAAGAATTTGGCATACTTAGGAATTTGCTTGATAGCATCAAGCAAAGAAATGTTGAGTTCTACTTTCTTTAAAACCTCTAAAATCTATTTTTCTTTGTCCTCTTTCTTTGACTTAAAAGAACTCATAAGAAAGGGTGGAATTGTTTTAAAACTGGAATTCATTGAGTGAGGAGTTAGCTTTGGAGTGTTGGTCGTTGTTTCAATTAGTGGATGAGGAGGATGTTTCTTTTTTATACTTAATTTGGTTTCTATCTTTTCTTCTTCCTCCATCTCCATTTGTTTCGACCTTTGCCTTTCTAGTTCGTTCCCACTTTGCATCATGATCGCACTAACATTCTCTTTTGGATCAATACTTGGGAGGGTAATTTTCCATTCATTTATGCTTCTCATTTCCCTACAATTGAAACGACTTACCCTAGTTGCTTCTCCAAGTTGTGAATACTTGACTTTGTTTCATGTTGAAAATACAAAATTTTGTTACAAGGTAACAATGTTAAAGGCCAAAGTTTTCATCATATCACGAAGATCATCACTGGATGATGACCCTAGAACATTGGAGTTTGTGAATTAAGGGGGTTGTCTTCCTTGATAATTCTGTTGGGGATGAAATCTACGGGGATGGAACTATTGGCCTTGATTGCCTTGTTGAGGTGAGTTCCCATAACATAAGTTTGGATGATCTCTCCATCCGGGATTGTACGTGTTGGAAAAGGGATCATATTGACATTAGGGTTATCTATTGAATCCTCCATCAATTGCATAAACATGTTCAATGTAATCTGTTGTACATTTCCACAAGCCAAAGAACACAAGAGAACTAAGATCATTAACTTTATTTTCAAGGTTAGAAATACTTACCTCATTTACTCATTTGTTTGAGAAGTCTTCACGGGTGCTAAACTGTTTTGAGTTGGTTGCCATGTTTGAGATCAATTGGCGTGCAGTCTCGGGTGTCTTATCCACTAATACCCCTCCACTTGCAGCATCAATGATACTACAGTCAGTAGGCATCAATCCTTCATAGAAATATTGAATGAGCAGCTGATCAGGTATTTGATGATGAGGCATTGAATGCACGATTGCTCAAATCTTTCCTAATACTTGGAGAGTGTCTCGCTATGAGATTGTCGAATCCCATATATTTCTTTCCTTATGTTGGCAACTCGAGATATTGGGAAATACTTCTCAAGGAAAATCTTCTTCATGGCATTCCAAGTTATAATGGAACCTGGGAGAATAGAGAAAAATCATGCCTTCACTGCCTTTTTTAAAGAGAAAGGGAAAGCTTTCAACTTAACCTGTTCTTCGTTAACTCCATTCGGTTTCTTGCTAACACCATATGGAACTCCTTGAAATGGGTATGAGGATCTTCTCTTACAAGACCATTGAATGTTGGTAACAAATGTATAAAACCAGATTTGAGCTCAAAGTTTACATTATTATTGATGTTTATGCACAACGGTTGACTTTCCATGTTAGGAGCAGTAAGCTCCTTGAGTGTTTTGTTATCGTGCAACAGCATGGTGTTGACGCGAGCTTCCTTTCATAACCTACGCAAATTAAACTACTATGTTTTTTTTTGTTGACATTTGGCCTTAAATTTTTAGTAGACTTTAATACGAACACCATGAATAGATATATATATATATATATATATATATATATAAATTAAACTACTATTTTTTTTTGTTGACATGAGATTGTTGTTTTTATCCCGGAACGGGGAATGTTACATGAAACCTTACAAGGGGAAGCCACGGTAGCGGGGAAAGGCTGGAGGCCTAACCAAACAAAGGAAGTACCCCTGGTTACAGTAGAGCAACAAGAAAGATCAGAAGCACAACCTTCAACTATTCCTTGTACAAATAGTTAAAGTAGTGATTGAAAGCATGATTGATTTCATGACACAAACAACTCTCGGGCAGCTTCTATGACTGGCACGACCACGGACAACGTGGTGCTACTAGTGCGACTAGTCAAGAGTATGAGGGAAATGGGTTGTGAACCATATATGGGGGAATGATTAGTACTTAAAAGTGTATTTTTACCAAGGTTTTATATCATCATTTTGCACTTGAAGTATCAATAACTCCTTAAGAAAAGCATGTTTTATAATAAAAAGTCTGATGCTATAAGATACCTTTAATTTATGGTAAATGTTCATCTTAAATGCAGGCCTATCACATAAATCAAAGGATTGATTGATTGATGAGTTTAAACTATTGAAATTGAAAAGACAAAGAGAGGGCCAAATTTAGAAAAGAGATGCTGGTTCAGTCCAAACTGGAATATTATTCGGTCATTGGGTTATATCTTGAGTTGTAGATCTTGGATTTAGGTATGCTTAATATGAATGGAAAGCTAAGACATAGGCCTAAATCTTTCATGGGAGTGCAAGATTCAAAAAGGTCGTTTTCAAGTTCAAATTGTAGCAACAACGGAGAAGTCTGAATCTGTCCTGCAACCCGAACACTATTCAGTGTTCAGCCCATATCTTGAGTTCTAGAAGTCCAAATGACCTCAATTTTTTTTTCTTGAAAGCTGAGACAATTTCCTAGAACTTTCATGTGTTAAGTCTATTCAAATTCTAACATTATCAATGACGTTTTGTTTAGACAAGAAGATAAGGATTGTCACCAATTCAAGATGTGGCCACCCAATCAACAATTAGTCATCAAATCAATAGTTCCATATTTTGGCCTATAAAAGGAGGCATTTGCCATGCATTTAGGCATATTGGTTGTTCAGATCAAGATCTTGCTCTTACTCTCTCTCTTTATATTTTTGTAATGCTTAAGTTTTGCTTTCATTAATATCTTGTTTATGCTTTTGATTTCCTTTCCTTTACTTAGTTAACTTGTATCTTATTTATATTCTTATCTTGTTTATTTATGTTTCTCTTCTTCATTATGTTTAGCTAAGTTTATTATGTCAAGGTAAAAAGGTTACACTAATGGTGTAAGAATAGGTATAATATAAACTCAATATGGACTTCAATGCTTATATCCTAAACAACTTGCTATTAATATGTCTTATCATTTTTATCTTATTAATTCTTAATACCTTTCTTGTTACATGGTTAATCTAGATTTGTGTTGTATAACACTTGGTACAACAAATGCTTGACACTTTCGCAGCCCAACCGTATGGTATAGCCTACACATGTGCCATGAAAGGAACTTAACTTGTTGTTAACATAAGTTAGCATCATGAATTCCTGACAATATTTAAAAGTTTGGTGTTACTTAAATAAGATAATAAATATGATCATGTTAACAATTTATAATGAGCCATTAATGACAAATCATCTTATTGGAACCTCTTTTGTGTGTGGTTTCTAGTTGAGTAATAAAAAGAGTTTATATTATACTTGTTTGAAATACCATTAGTGGATCCTCTAACCTTGACATTTGTTTTTATTATTGTTTAATCCTCACATTAATCTTACATCTCAAAGTCCTCTTTAACTTACTACTACTACTACTACTACTACTACTATTATTATTATATAGTCAACTACCCTGTGGTTCAACCCCGGTCTTGCCGAGTTATTTATTACTTCGACACTCTTATACTTGGGAGAATACATCAATCTTTTGGTCATGTCAAGTTTTTGGTGCCGTTGCCAGGGAGGTAAATTCTTGTATAAATTATAATATTTATTTTATTTTCTCTTTTCACTTTTATGGTATCTAACTTTTGTTTGTTTTGTTTTTTTTTCTTCTTCCTTTTATTCTCTTTCTACACATGCATGAGTGTTTGGTCACGTATATTAAGTGGTAGAATTTGTAGGGTATCCTCATAATTTTCAAAAAATATGACCGAAGAAGATAATCAGTCGCTTTATAATGAGAATAATGAGTAATGAGAATAACCGAGTTAGAAAACTTAGAGACTACATAAATCCTACAAGAACAAGTGCACCCTCATGTGTAGTTTTCCCTTCTGATGCATCTCACTTCAATTTTAAGCCAGACATTATTCAACTGTTACCTTTTTTTCATGGCTTAGATCTAGAAAATTCATACTTGCATTTGAGAGAATTTGAAGAAGTCTGTAACACCTATAATGACTTAAATTATAGCATGAATATCATCAGATTAAATGCTTTTTCTTTTTCATTAAAAGATAAAGCTAAAACATGACCACAAAATCTTAGGTCAAGATCCATTCATGCTTGGAATGAAATGCAACAACAATTTAAAAAAAAAATTTCCATCTCACAAAACAAACTCTTTCAAAAGACAAATCACCATTTTCACTCAAAAACCAGGAGAAACATTTTATCAATGTTGGGATAGGTATCGAGACTTGCTTAATATTTTCCCTCATCATGGTTTTGAAATATGGAGATTGGTTTCACATTTTTATGAAGGGTTAACACCTAAAGATAGACAAATGGTGGAATTGATGTGCAATGGAACTTTTGAAAATAAAAACCCTGATAAAGCAATGAAGTACCTAGACTTGCTAGCTGAAAAGGCTCAAAATTGGGACACTACAGGCACTTATGAGGCACCGGGTAAAACTCAACCTCATACATCTGGTGGAGGTATGTACAACCTTAGGGAAGATAATGACCTCCAAGCCAAATTTGCATCTTTAGCTAGAAAAATCGAGGCACTTGAATTTAAAAAGAGTGGTCAATTAAAATCTGTTCAAGACATTGTGTGTCAAATCTGTGAAACCAAGAACACTCAACCAATGATTGTCCAACTTTTCCTTCTTTTAAGGAATGTCTCCATGAACAAGCCAATGCTTTAAATAGTTTCCAAAAACCCAATCATAACCCATACTCGTAAACATACAACCCTGGTTGGAGAAATCATCCAAATTTTAGTTGGAAGAGTGATAATAATAATGCACAAACTTCACAACCACCATTTCAAACACACCATAATTTTCAAAATTCTCATGGATATGCACCTCCTTATGCTCCACCTCCTAGAAGAAATCTTGAGGAAACATTGCATCCATTCATTGAAAAGCAAGAGACAATCAACACTCAACTTGCTCAAAGCATGACAGATTTTAAAGATACTCTTGCAAAATTCATATATGCTCTCAGTTTTCAAGAGAAAGGTAAGTTTCCATCTCAACCACAGCAAAATCCCAATGGAAAATACAATGCAAATGCAAGTAATTTCGGAAGCCATCACATGGATCAAGTCAAATCAATCATCACTCTTCGCAGTGGTAAGGTTATTGAAAAACCCACTCTTGAACCTTGGGAGAAAGATGATGAGTTAATTTCTAAGGGTAAGGAAGGGGTTGAATTTGAACATTGCAAAGAAAAGATTGATTCCCCACCAGCACTTCCATTTCCTCATGTCATGACCAAACAAAGGAAAGTTAATCACAACTCTGAAATCTTTAAAACTTTCAAATAAGTAAGGATCAATAAACCTTTGTTGGATGCTATTAAACATGTACCTTCTTATGCTAAATTTTTAAAAGATTTGTGCACTGTGAAGACAAAAATAAATGTGAAAAAGAAAGCCTTTTTAGCTAAACAAGTGTCATTCTTCAGAACAATAATGATTTTAAATATAAAGACCCTGGTTGTCCTACAATTTCTTACTTTATTGGAGAACATAAAATTAAAAGAGCTTTACTTGATCTTGGAGCTAGTGTGAATTTACTTCCATATTCAGTCTTTCAAAGTATCAATCTAGGTGAGTTAAAACCAACCTTTGTAACTCTTTTACTTGCTAATAGATTTGTAAAAGTGCCTAGAGGAATAGTTGAAGATGTGTTAGTACAAGTCGATAAATTTATTTACCCTGTGGATTTTATTATTTTAGGATGTTCATTTCTTACAACTTCTAATGCATTGATTAATTATAGGAATGGGTTAATAAAGTTACCATTTGGAAACATGATATTGGAGATGAATATTTTCAACATTTGCAAGCAACCTGGAGATGATAATGATTTACAGGAAGTGGACTTTATTGAAAAATTAGTTCATGATCAATTTCAAACCACTTCCAGTGAAATTGAGATTGATGAATATGACGATTTCCAAATGATCTATTTTCAGAAAGAATCAATAGAAAGTAATTAGAGACCATAAATTGAAGAATTGCCACCACGATCAATTGAGTCCGTACCTTCAAGTGTTCAATCACCAAAACATGATTTGAAGCTGTTACCATTCAATCTAAAATACTCATTTTTGAGAGAAAATGAAACTTTTCCGATAATAATCTCTTCCAAACTTAATGCATATCAAGAAGGTAAGCTATTATAGACTCTGAAAATGCACAAAAATGCATTAGGATGGACCATAGCTGACATAAAAAGAATTATCCCATTGATTTGCACACATAGGATTTATTTGGAGGAAAATGCTAAACCCTCTAGAGAAATGCAACGAAGTCTTAATCCTAATATGGAAGAAGTAGTGAAAAATGAAGTCATTAAGCTTCTAGATAATGAAATCATTTATCCTATTTCTGACAGCAAATGGGTAAGTTATACCCAAGTTGTACCCAAGAAGTCTAGAGTCACTGTGATAACAAATAAGAAAATTGAGTTAATTCCAACTAGGACTATTACTGGTTGGCGCATGTGCATTGACTATAGGAAACTTAATTCAATAACTAGAAAAGATCATTTCTCTTTACCTTTCATGGATCAAATCCTAGAAAGAGTTGCAGGTCATGAATTTTATTGTTTCCTAGATGGCTATTCAAGTTACAATCAAATTGAAATTGCATTAGAAGATCAAGAGAAGACTATTTTCACATGTCCATTTGGTACTTTTGCATATCGAAGAATGCCTTTTGGATTATGTAATGCACCAGCCACGTTTTTAGATGATCCGGTAATTATTATTTATTTCCTTCATAACTAAGGACATAATGAAATCTATAACTACCATGTTAGGAACTGATTCTAGCCTATATATACTTGTACTCTGTCATCAATAAATTTATGATTGAGAGATTATACTTCTCTAAATTTCTACATAGTATCAAAGATAGGTTTCTATCACTAATTCAACATTAGTCTCTGCTCTTATGGAAGAATTTTCTATAGCCACTATAGAAGAAAGTTCTAGCTCAAAGGTAACTCCTTTTTTCAACAATAATACAGATGACACTAGTACTGCTTAACGATTGAGTTCAGTATTACTAAATGAATTCAATTATCTTTCTTCGTCTAAAGTCGTCACTATTTCTCTCGGTGGAAGATCAAAATTAGGATTCATCAATGGTTTAACTTCGTCTATAGATGTGGACTCTTATGAATACGAAATATGGTTATCCAAAGATCAGTCGGTGATGTCTTGGATTCTTAATTCTATGGAATGAAATTTGGCTGAAATTTTCAGCTACTCTGAATCCGTACATGATCTTTGGAATGTCATTCACAACATGTATGGCAACCAAAACAATGCAGCACGGATGTTTTAGATTCACCATGAAATTGCAAATATTCATCAAGATAGCAAACCATTTGTTCAACTATTAGGAAATTTTAAAAGTATATGAAAAAAACTAGAGATTTATCACCCTCACACCTGTGATGTTATTGTCCTACGTAGAAGAACAGAGGAAGACAATATTTTCCAGCTCTTGGCAAGCCTCAGTTCTGACTTTGAAGATTTGCGGAGCCACATCCTAATGAACCTAGAACTGCCATCTCTACAATCAGTTACAACAATGGTTCAGCGTTGAAATTCACAGGAAGGTGATGAATCATGAAACTCAGTCTATAATAGCAGCTACACATGGTTATCATGTCAAGACAATGCCTCATAGTCTGAGCATGCTTCTTCTTTTTTTAATCAAAACAAATGGGTGATAGTAGATCATTTAAGGGAAAACGTTCAGAGTTGAAGTGCAGCTACTATCATAATACTAGACACCTCACTGACCGGTGCTAGCAACTGCATCCAGAACTCAAACCCAGATTTTATAATGAGCAAAGAGGACTCCAGAAGAGAACAAACTATAAAGCGCATCTGGCAGATTCAACTCTATCAACTGATAACTTCACTGCCAACCCCGTTGCCTTGATACAAGATTTTGCCAATTATCTGCAGGGCAAACACAACCATGGGAAGATGCAGTCTGGAATCATTAGAACTACTAGGAATAATATCAATAGAACTCCACTACATTGATCAGTCACCTCATATATTTTCTAGCAGAGATAGACATAAACACCAACCAAGGTATTCTGACTGCTTTTATGACTACATTAGAACTTCATAATATGCATGATCTTTGGATTGTTGATTTTACAGCCACTGATCATATGTCAAACAAGTTGATAAGTTTCTCTAACCTTGAAAGATTTGTTTCTCCTACCTTTGTTTCGGTAGCAAATGGGAAGGGGTCTCTTGTGAAGGGTAAGGGAAAAAATAAGATTGTCTCTGAAATCATGTCTAATGTTCTATATGTTCCTTCTTTTCCTTTTCATTTACTCTCGGTTAGTAAGATAACTTCTACTTTCAATTTTTATGTAATTTTCACTCATCACAAGGTTATATTTCAAGACCGATTAACCAAGAAGATGATTGGTGAAGGTTTTTTTTCTGCATGGTCTCGACTATTTTTTTTCAGCATAATCGCGTTCCTAAAAGCCTTCAAACTAGTTTCAAAACATCATAGAGCAACTCCTATGGCATCGTTGTTTTGGACATCCGTCAGATTATGTACTTAGCAAAATAAATTCAGTTTCCATCTTGAAACCTCTTGAATGTGAGATCTGCCATTTTTCCAAATCATCTAAACTTCCATTTAATAATTCTACTACACATGTATCTCATATCTTTGAACTTATCCACTTAAATGTATGTGGACCTTTCGATACATCTCATGATGGTTATAAATATTGTGTAACCTTTATTGATGATTTTTCTAGAGTCACATGGGTGTATTTGTTAAAGGCTAAGAGCGATGTTCTTTCCTGCTTTTAGGATTTTGATACGTTACTTTAAAATCAATTATTTGGTCATCTAAAAACATTCTGATCAGATAATGGCTTAGAATACATATCCAAAGACATGACACATTATTTATATTCTAATCGCATATTGCATCAGACTAGTCATGTTGGTACACCACAACAAAATGAAATCTCTATATAGAAAAATCATGTTTGCTTGAAAAAACTCGTGCCATAATGTTACAAATGCATGTTCCAAAGGGGTTTTAGTCATACGGTGTTCTTACGGCTCTTTATCTCATTAATCGCTTACTTAGCTGTGTGCTGGATTTTAAGTCTCCTCTTGAAATTTTGCAGGTTACAAGTCCTAAATTGGCACATCTAAAGGTATTTGGATGCTCATGTTTTGTGCACTTACCCTCATCAAAACAGGACAAGCTTGATTTCAGAGCTGTCAAATGCATTTTCTTGGGGTATTCTCAAACATAAAAGGGATACAGATGTTATGATCCCTCACAAAAGAAAATGTATGTTTCAAGAGATGTTAGATTTTCTAAAGATACTTTTTATTACCCCACCACAAGTCAAGAAAAGGATGATTTTAACTTGTTTTCGCTGCCTAATTCTAGTTATTATGATAAGAATATATGTTCACTACCGCAACAGGTTCTTGAAGTTTCAAATATTAGAGATTAGCCTGTTGTTGATCAATCTCCTTCCACCACTACTGCAAATCTTCTAAGTGCATGTCCAGCACCTGATGTCCTTCAGCCTAGTATAGAAGCCCCTATTATTCAAGGTGATGAAGTTCCCAGAAGAATGTCTCACAGAACATGTCAGCCTCCTCCCAGATTACAAGAGCATGTAACATATATTGCCAAGCATCTAGTCTCTAAAATTCTGTCATATGATAAATTGTCCTCAAATCACCTAGCCTTTCTCACCTCCATCTCTGAAGAACATGAACCCAATTCATTTTAAGAAGCTCGATCCCAAGTTGTATGGCAGCAAGCTATGACAGAAGAATTGCATGCACTAGCTGATAATAAGATATGGAGCAGCATACCTCTTCCTGCAGGTAAACATATAGTTGGTTGCCACTGGATTTTCAAGATAAATTCAACCCAGATGGAACAATTGAAAGGCATAAAGCCCGACTTATAGCTTAAGGGTTCTTGCAAAAATTTAGAATTGACTACAAGGAAACCTTTGCTCTAGTTCCAAAAATGACTACTATTTGTGTCCTATTTTCTGTGGTAGTTAATCAAGGCTGGTCATTGTATCAAATGGATGTATGCAATGCATTCCTGCATGGAGAACTTGAAGAGGAAGTATTCATGAAGCTACCCTGAGGACATCCATAAAGTCAGTCTCCTAACCTGGTCTACAAACTTCACAAATCCATCTATGGATTGAAAAAGAGCCCGCGATCATGGCATGCCAAATTAAGTGTTGCTTTACAGACACTTGGTTTCACAAGAAGAAATGCTGACTCTTCATTGTTTATTCAATAAAATTCTATAGACAAACTGATTGTGCTTTTATATGTAGATGACTTAATTATCATAGGAAGTAATTAAACCTCTGTTGCAAAATTAAAGGTACTGTAGCTGCAATTCTCTATTAAAGATCTTGGGAAGCTGAAGTATTTCTTTGGCATAGAAATGGCTACTTCCAGCAAAGGTGTGTTTCTTAACCAACGAAAGCATATCCTAGACATGCTATAGGATGTTGAAATGTTGCATACTAAGCTAGCTATTACTCCTCTAGACAGCAAGTTATGGTTGGATTCATCAAGCAAACCTCTCCCAAGATTCATTAATTATCAAAGGATTGTTGGAAAGTTGATTTACTTAACAATCACTAGACTAGACATTACATTACATTTGTTGTTAGCTTATTGAGCTAATATATGCATGCTCCTACAACTCAACATCTTGACATGATGAAGCGTATTCTGCGATACTTAAAAGGAACTATTGGTCAATGCATTGTTATGACGCGCAATGGACATACAGATATTACATGATACATAAATTTTGATTGGGCAGGAAATGCAGTAGATAGACGTTCTACTACTGGATATTGCATGTTTGTTGGAGGTAATTTAGTGTCTTGAAAGCAAAAAACAACAGGTGGTCACGCGTTCAAGTGCTAAAGTTAAATATCGCTCAATGGCATCTGCTTCATGTGAATTAATTTGGCTCAAGAATCTACTTGCAAATCTTGATTTTGGCTTTCATACACCTATGATCTTATTTTGTGACAATCAAGTTACCATTCATATTGCCTCAAATCCAGTGTTTCATGAATGCACAAAACATCTCGAAGTAGATTGCCACTATATTCGTCAGTAGGTTCAAGCTAAACTTATTCAGACATCCTATGTGCGCACCCATGATCAACTTACTGATGTATTCACCAAAATCCTGCCATCTGGCCAATTTCATCGTTTATTCAGCAAGCTTGGATCAATTAATCCACTAGATCCAGCTTGAGAGGGAGTCTTAAAGATTACAATATAAGTTGTATATCCTTGTAGATATTGCAGATACTAAAGATTAATGGAGCAAATACTGCAGCATCAAGAGATAGTATACAAGATCTTGTAGCTATTATATTTCTTATATGTTATGTTATTAAATTTCCTATACGTTATGTCTATTTTTTATTTTAGATGATCATGTAATTATTATTTATTTCCTTCATAACTAAGGACATAATCAAATCTAGTAGCTATAATGTTAGGAACTGATTTTTGTATTCTACCATTAGTAAATTTATGATTGAGATATTATACTTCTCTAAATTTCAACACACTCTAAAGATTTTTCTTTCTAAAGAGCTGAGTTTTTAAGACTGCTCTTGAAAAAAAAATTGATAGTGAGTGTTGCAAGCAAATAAATCTTTGTTTTTTTCTGTAGTGTAACTTGTTGTCCCGCTGGCAAACTTCACTCGCAATAATTTTCAAGAATTTTTTGACTCAAAATCTACAGTTATAGTTTTATTTTTTAAGGATTGCTTTCATTTTCCACTCAATGTGGTTGGTTATATATCTGCAATAATAGAATTTTTCTATTTTCTATTTTTTTTTTATCAGTAAGAATTAGTCAAGTAATTTTTGTGTCTTGGAAACCTGTGCTGTTTTTTTATAGGTGTGGAAAATTTTAAAAAAACAATTGCTGGTATGTACTATTTATCAATAGCACCATCGTCTTTCAAAGTTTTATTTTCAAATTAATTGTGCGTTTTATTTTTCAAATTAATTGTGCAGAAACTGGAGTGTGTTGAAAATATTGAAATCATATTAATTGCTTGCTCGTAGTCTCCGATTTTCTATTGACAAAAATCATATCCTCACAGTTTCGTTGCAGTTTAGGCATTAAATTAAAAAGAAAGAATTACAAAAACCCTCCTTTGTTCTGAATTTTACTTTTTCTCTAACAAAATACATTGTGAGAATTACAAAAACCCTCCTTTGTTCTGAATTTTACTTTTTCTCTAACAAAATACATTGTGAAGGATATAAATTATTATTGAATTTATAAACTAACGGATGTAAAATATATAAAAAATAATAAAATTTAGATCAAACTATGAAAAAAATTATAACTATCCCAATTTAAAAATCAATTATCCAAAAAATTTATACTTTCAATTCTCTTTAATTTCACTGATATAAAATTTCTTTTCTAACATGCAAATTTTCAAAACAAAAAAAAAAACCCCTTGTGACTACACCACATTGAAAAATGTAATTCCAAAAGAAATGCTTTATATAACAAACTGAACAACAAAGAATCAGAAATTGGGAATTCTGAGAGATGAGATGTTCACATTGGATTGACCAGATGTGACAATATTTTACATAATTTTATACAACGCGGCAATATGAAGTTCGAGTCTAAAAGTCCCTCAGCTGAATTGCATTAGCAACTTGGCATAAACCCTGTACATCTCCAGCAATGGGAAATGAATTTACAGAAAAGGCTTCTTTTTTCAATCGTCCATAAGATTGTAAAAACTAACTGGACGATATCTTGGGGCACCAGCATCATTCACCCGCCGGCGTCATTAACCGGCATCATTCACCCGCCAGCGTCAATATTATCATCACCCGGGGGCATTTGTCTAGGCTCCGATAGTGAAAGCCGCCTGGGCTTTGTCGGGCCTGCTTCAACAAGCCCTTCTGATGACAAAGTTAATCCGGCGGATCCTGATGAGGACCCCAATAGCCGTCGAACTGGGGCATCAGCTGAAGATGATGCTGTGAGATTGTATGTGAAAACCCCCATGGGGTGGTCAAACTTGCAACTTGGACCAAACTTGCAGATGCCGTAACGAGAGTAGAAGATGCATAGAGGTTCTCCCTGTCATGAACAAAAACATCAGCTGCCACAAGAATTATAAAGTAAAAAATCAGAATCGAAGCACAGATCTCTTACAAGCATGTTTGTGGTGCATGTATAAACAAAAGTTAAAATAAATGTGAGAGATGGAGAACTTAGTTTATTAAAAAAAAAAAAAAAAGAGTTATTTTTGTTTGATATGATTTGTCAATATTAAAGGTTCCTTGGTAACTGATTAATATGGATTTGCAGCGACCCATGTATACATTGCTTTTCACATAGAAAAGAGAATTAATTAAAGAGAGCACTCTCAATTAAAGACTGATCCTCAACCCTGAAAACACCCAAGATTCCAAAGTCTCTCTCTGTCGGTTCCTAATTGACTTAAATCCTAAAAGGAAGGCTTAAATTACGGCTATTGGACTAATCTCATTCTTTCTTGAAAAAATAAACTGACTCTTTAACTTTTATTTCTATTTCAGAATTATTATGGATAGAATTATGACTATATTAATAGATTTTCAACCCAAATTAAGTTGGGTTACAATTCTGACCAATCAATCAAATCCAATCACTAGTTGAGATTTGTAGCTTTTCGTAGTTCTTCCAAAGAAAGAAAGAAAAAAAAATCTCTGCTCCTTTTTGTAAGAACAGAGGCTACTTTAATAGTTCCTTCTGTGTACATAAGAAATTACTGTGTAATTTTTTAATATCAGCACTGGCACCCATAACTATTATTTTTATTATAGACAAATAAGATTTGTAGTAAGATCATAAAATCAGTTCCTGATTATGAGTTCCTATGGAAAATTGGATTCATGGTTTCAGACTGACGATAGTTCACAAGGCCCGCACGAATCTCAATCATGAGTAATCCATGCATATCCCTTTTATTGTTTTCTGGTTATTACCATATTATGGTCTTATCTTATGCTGCTTGTCGCCATATTATTGTTCAATTTAAAGGCTTCCTCGTCAGTGGAAGCCACCTCCAAATTATGTAATTCTTGCACTTCTACATTTGTTAACTACTAACTAATCGAAGCATTACACCTCTTAATACAAAACTGTCGTATTCTTGAGCTAGAAGCCCAAATGATAATAGCAATTTAGTAATTTTGATACAACTATCAAGGTTTGAATTTTTCTACCATATCAAATTGAAGCAAAATGAATTCAATTTGATGTAAACTTGACTTGAAAATAGACAAGTTTAATTTTACATAATCAAGTCTTTATAGGATTTAATTTTGGCATTACAAAAATATTTTTTATCCAAAATAAATTTTATTGCTGAAGCATATTGAAAAATACTTCATGAGAAAATATTTTATTATATATTTCAGCACTATTACTCAAATTCATTCTTTTTAAATGAAAAGTATAAACTTGATCAAATAATTTCTTCTGTTTTGATCATACTAAATTTTTTTTCATCCATTTCCAACTAAGTGGTTAAGTAGTACTTTAGATGAACTAAGTGGTTAAGTAGTACTTTAGATGAGTTGAGTATAATTTATTTTACACTCAAAACTCAAAACAAAGAGCGAGCTTGTCTTCAACACAATACTTAACTTGTTTAATGCTTAAAACTCTTATCATAAACAACTCTTTGTTTCTAACAGAAAGCTACCTAGTTGTTTCTACAATGATGGAATACCTTAAAAATTCAAAATGTTGAACTCTAAATTTTGGTTTGTGAGTAACGACTAAGAATTTAATTTTTGTCTATAAATATTGCTTGCTCACTTCTTGTGAATATACACTTGATGCTAGCCAACTCTTCAATCTAAAAAGCTTTCATCACTTCCATAATTCTTTTAAAGCTTTGAACTTTATTTGCATCAATCATCTCTTTCACATTCTTTAGCTATTGAGACTTGACTTTAATTCATTGAAATTTTCTTTTTATTGTGAGGTGTGACAAATCTGTGAGAAATTATTCATTATGTAAGTATATGGGACACTTGAACCACTTGGAAAATTGAGTGAAGGGTTTTTCTAGTCTTACACCTGTGAAAAAATAATAATGAGGTCTAAATTGCAAAAAAATAATGTGTTTTTAGTGAATACTTGAACGGTTGTTCAACAAGTGAAGTAAACAAGATTGGCCGAACAATTATAAATTTGGTCTCTTCTAATCTCTATCCCCTTTACGTTGTGCACTCTTACATTGAATCTTTGTTTTCGCATTTTGAAGTCTTTAAGGATCTAATTTTTTTAAGATATCAAATCTTCAATTAAGTTTTCTGGAATAGAATGCAAACTTTTCTTGAGTCAATAGATATTGAATTAAATTATTAGATGTTGAGAGTGGATATACTGGACATACTAAGATAAATTTGGATGGAAAAGTTAGTCCAAAACCCACAAGTGAATGGGATGAGAAACCAAAAAAAGAAAAAGAAAAAAAAAACATGGTTATAATGTTAAGGCTATGAATGTTTTTTCTTTTTTTTTAGTGTTTAATCATGTGGATTTCACTAGGGTAAGAAATTATAAAACAACTTATGAAATTTAAAAACTTTTAGAAGTCACCCTTGAAAGAACAAATCAGATTTATTAGTCTCACTAGAGAATATAAACTTTTAAAAATTGAGCTGAAAGAAAGTATTTGTGAAATGCACACTAGGTTCATTATCTTTGTTAGTGAACTAGTTAGCTTAGGTTAAAAAATCTTCAATGAGAAAATGGCCAGTAAAATCTCGATGTCTTAACCTAAAGCTTGGGAACCTAAAGTTACAACCATAAAAGAGGCTAAGAATCTTAAGGCAAGTGACTGATGAGTTTATTGGATCGTTAATCGCTAAGCAAAGATCAAGGAAGGAGTTTGAGATTGAAAATAGTGGAACTAAAAGAAATCTTTAGTGCTAAAGTCGTTGACTAATCTTGAGAAAAGAAATGGAAATAGTAGTGAAGAAGATGATGACATATCCTTGATTACTAAAAGATTCATGAAGTTTTTAAGGATGAAAAGGTATAGCAACTGATGAAATTTTAGAAGAGAAAAGGGTGATAAGGGAAAATCAAGCAAGAGAAATGCTATTATATGCTATGAATGTAAGAAACCGAGTCATGTGCAGCGTGATTGTATTATTGTTAAAAATAAAGTAAAGTCTGACTCAAAAGAGGCAATGAAGGCAACTACTTGGGATAACATGGATGATAACGCAGCCTATAGTGGAACTAAGAAGAAATCTATAGTGCTAAAATTGGTGACAAATCTTAAAAGATGCATCTAATTCATTTATCTGCTATAAGAACTTAGTCAGAAAATGAGATCTTGAAAGCTCAAGTTAGTTATTTAAATTCTGCTTTAACTAAATTCACATAAGAAAATAACTTAGATCACGACTTTTAGGTAGTCAAAGATGTGTATTTGAAAAAAAAAATGGTTTGAGATATAATCAAATGAAAAACAAAAAGCTTCACTCAAATTTCTTTGTTAAGGATTCAACATCTATAAATCTTTCTTGTGGGAAAAATGAATTTCATGAACATACACAAAAATATCTCGACTAAATTCAAATATGTTTGGATGTCAAAATGCACATTTACTAATCCAAATGGACCCACGAGTTTATGGATAACAAAACCAATAAGTTGAGATTTTTCCTTGTAGAAAAAAAAGAATAAGTGGTATTTGGATAGTAGATGTTCAAGACAAATGACGGTGACAAATTCAAATTCTCTTCCTTCAAAGAAAAGACTGTCAAACATGTCACATTCAAAGATGATACCAAAAGGAAGGTAAAAGGTATCAGTAATGTTGAAAATTCCCCTACTATTGGTAAAAGGTATCATAATTGACTAAAACTCCATATGAGCTTTATTTTGGAAGAAAACCCAAAAAAAAATTATTTTCATGTATTTAAATCAAAATGCTTTATTTTGAACAACAAAGATAATTTAAGAAAATTTGATGTCAAATTCGATGAAGATATATTTCTTGGTTATTCCTCTACTAGTAAAGCTTATAGAGTATATAATCATAGAACTCTAATATATGTAGAATCTATACATGTTGTTTTAATAAGTCTACCTCATTTGATCTTTAAAAAAGCAAAAGAGGTTGGTGTAGATGTTGTTTTTGATAGGTTAAACTTAAATGAAGCACAAGAGAACGCCTTTAGAAAGAACAACAAAAAAACCTCAAGTGACTCCTTAACAAAATGATCAATATAATAAAGAGCAAATCTTTCCAAAGCAATTCAAAAACCGAAAGGACTTTCTCAAGATTCAATACTTGGTGACCTATCAAGTGGAGTTAGGACATGATCCATTATAACTAAAGGCCTTTAAAAATCTCTAAGATGGTAATTTTGCTTTCATCTCTAAGATTGAATCTAAAAATTGTTTTGCTCAAATACTTTGGATGAAGCAAACTCTAATGGACTTTGATCTCAAGTCAGACCATATTCCAATATTTTATTATAGTAGTGCTATAAACTTGATCAAAAGCCCTATCGAACACTCAAACTAAACATATAGAAATTAGCATCATTTTATTTGTGATCATTTTAAAAAATGTGACATCTTTCTCGAGTTTACGGTAATGAATAAGCAAATTGCGAACATCTTTACCAAGCCGTTAAGTGAAGAAAATTTTGTGCTCTTCAACTTGAACTAGGTATGGGCAACCCTCCTTGAACTCAATCTTTGTAATTCTTATTGTATGCATGCATGGTTGATTTCTTATGTAAAATCATTACATTGATTGCATATCCATGTACAATCAACCAAATGATGAAAGCAAGAATATAGTCACTCTTAATAAATTTAGAGCCTTTTCAAATGTTTGTGGGCTAATCAACCATGCTCAATGGTCCACATCCATGAGGTATATGTGCACATGGTGAGACAAATTTATGCCAATCTTGGTGCCAAATCAAGGGCAAATGGCAAAACTTTTGAGTTAACAAGTATGGTGCGCAAGAAACCCACCACCATCACTTTTGAAAAAGTAGTGTGCCAACTAGAGGATATGATGTCTTTAAGGAAAATGATCTTATGGACATGGATGTTTCTTTCCATCCAACCAAGCAATATCAGCTCTTATTTCTTATTCAATCACAATGAGAAAACTCAAGCCACGAGATCTCAATCAACCCGTCTTCTCACAATTTTAGACCATGTACTATTTGAGGTTGTTAATCATATTCTTGTTCCTCGTGGCAATCAAAATGGTGAACTTGATTGGATTACCATTTGGATTATGGCTTGCCTTACCATTTGGATTGGAAAATCAACCTTCCAACTCTTCTTCTCCAAAACTTTTTGATTGTTTCTCACTCTCCAAATGTTACCCCTGTCTATGGCCATCTCCTTAATATGTTTTCTTTCATCATTAATCACATCACACTCAGAGGTCTACAAGTTAAATCTTCCATTTGTCTTAACAATAACTACTATTGTAAAATAAAAGATTTTATAAATTAGGAAATAGATTTGTTATTAATCAACTCTTATAAATTAAAGGTCACTTTTAATTAGGATATATGATTTGACTTGGTTCTTGGTTTCATGCTTGTATTCCCTTTAAATAGGAACCTTGTTCAGACTATTTTGAACAAGTCAATAAATTGATTTCCAAGGCATACTCTCTGTGTTCATGATAACATAGCAAGGAATTGATCACTCGCTCTTTAAAAAAAAAAACTAACTTTTTCCATCCTTTTGTTCACCATGTTCGAAACAAACTCATTGTTACCCAATTCTCCAATAAAGAGCCACACTTAGTGTCCGTTTGGAACACTGTTTTAATCGGAGTTTTCAAATATTTTAATTTTTTTTTTTTTGCTTCAAATTATTTTGTTTTTTTTTATTATTGTTTTGATAAGCTGGTGTTAAAATAATTTTTTTTAAAATAAAAAAATATTTTTATGCATTTCCAAGCAAAAAATACTTTGAAAAACAACCACTATCATTGTCTCCAACACAACCTTAGTCTAGATCACCATCATCCACCTTAATGGCGACAAATTCTTGCATTGGTCTCAATCTATGCGCACGTATATTCGGCGCATGTATATTCGAGGGCAAGGTAAAATAAGTTATCTTATTGGCTAGAAAAAAGAACCAACAAGGGAGGACCCAATGTATGCTACCTAGGATGCTGAAAACTCCATGATTATGACATGGCTAATGAACGCCATGGACAAAGGCATCAGCTCCAACTATATGTGTTGTTCAACAGCAAAGAAACTTTATGGTAATGTTAACCTAACATATTCTAATATGGGTAATCAATCCTAAGTCTATGGCTTGACTTTGAATCTTGGTGAGATCCGACAAGGAGAAAACAATGTCACAAAGTATTAACACACTAAAATGATTGTGGCAAGACCTTGATTTGTTCAATGATTATGAATGAAAATCTAAAGAGGTCTTCAACTAGTACAAGAAAACAAAGGACTTTTGGATTTACAAGATCCTAGCTAGACTCAATATTTAAAAGAAAATTACTATCTTGATTGTTTATGTAGATGACATAATCCTAACAGGTGATGACAATGTCGAGCTGGAAAGACTTAAAAAAAACTTGTTGGGGATTTTAAGGTCGAGAATTTAGGTGCTTCAAAATATTTTCATGTAATGGAATTTGTCAATTCTAAGGAAGTTATATTTGTCACTCAGCAAAAATATGTATTTGAATTACTTTATGAAACAGGGCTACTGGGATGCAAATCAATTGAAACACCAATTGAAGCCAACTTGAAGCTCTAACCTGCCAAAACTGAAGAAGAGGTGAATCGCGAGCAATACCAACGACTCGTGGGCAAAATAATTTATTTGGCCCAACACGAGTAGATATAGCCTTTGTAGCAAGTATGGTCAGCCAATTCATACATTCACCTGGCATGGAACACTTTGATGTCGTTAATAGAATTTTGAGGTAAAGGGACTCCTGGAAAAGGTTTGTTGTTTAAGAACATGGACATTTACAGGTTAAAGTCTACTCCAATACAAATTGGACTGGAAGTATAACTAATAGATGATGAACTTCCGGTTATCGTACCTATGTTAGAGGGAATTTAGTTCCTTTGCAAAGCAAAAAACAAAATGTTGTGGCAAGGAGTAGTGCAAAAGCTGAGTTTAGAGCAATTGCACAAGGAATTTGTGAAGTTGTGAGGATTAAAAGGTTGTTAGAATACTTGAAAATTCTTAACTCCTCGCCCATAAAGGTATGTTGCGACAATAAGTCAATCATCTCAACTGCTTATAATCTATATCTTCATTATAAAACAAAGCACATGGAAGTTGATAAACACTTTATCAAAGAAAAAATTGATAGTAGAATGATTTGCATGCTAAATGTTCCAACTACCGAGCAAGTTGTTAATGTACTTACAAATAAGGCTTCACAGGATTCAATTTGACTACTTGATCAACAAGCTAGCAATGGAAGATGTCTTAAAGTCAGCTTGAGGAGGAGCATTATAAAATAAAAGATTTTATATTAGGTTGTCTATAAATTAAGAAATTGATTTGATATTAATTAACTCCTATAAGTTAAAGGTCACTTCTAATTAGAATATATGATTTGATTTGGTTCTTGATTTCATGCCTTGTATTCTCTTTTAAATAGGAACCTTGTACATACTATTTCAAATCAAGTCAATAAACTGATTTCCAAATAGCATTCTCTGTCTTTAACTACTTTCTTCGTACTTGGTTCATTTACAAGAAAAACCCTTCTCCTATTCAAAATGTTACCTGACCATTTTTACAAAGATGGAATACCTTAAAAATTCAAAATGTTGAACTCCAAATTTAGATTTGTGAGTAACTACTAAGAACACCATTTTTGCCAATAAATACTACTGAATATACGTTTAATGCTAGCCAACTCTTTAATCTAAAAAACTTTCATCACTTCCATAACCCTTTTAAAGCTTTGAAATTTATTTGCATCAATCATCTCTTTTACATTGTTAAGCTAGATTACTTTTTATAGAAACTTGAGTTTAATTCATTGTAATCCTCTTTTTATTGTGAGGTGTGACAAATATTTGTGAGAGATTATTCATTGTGAAAGCATAAGTGGCACTTGAATCGCTTGGAAAACTTCATTTGTGAGCTATTGAAAAGTTAAGATCTTGATCCTTGAAAAAGATTGAGTGAAGGGTTTTTTAATCTTGAACCCGTGAAAAAGATTAGTGTATCGGTAAGATCTCACCCGTAAAAAAACCTTGCATTGTTAGTGAATACTTGAACGGTGATTTAAAAGTGGAGTAGGAAAGATTGGTTGAACCACTATAAATTTAGTGTCTCTCCTAATATCTATATCTTTTACTTTGTGCGCTCATATTGAATCTTTGTTTCACCATTTTGAAGTGTTAAGGAATCAAAAATTTTAAGATACCAAAGCTTCAATTAAGCTTCTAATTCAACCTTGTCTTAGGTGCTTTTAAGACTTTCAATTCTGTCAACTCCAGCCACTACAAAGAAAAACTTTTACTTCTGTCATTGATTTGTGTGGGAAAAATTAATCTAATAAGGTGGTTTATGTTTTCCTTTTGTTCTTTCTTTCTTTTTTTAAATGTGCTTAGCTGATTTTTGACACTTCATTTCTCTTTACAGCACCTAGAGCACATCTCTACCTCACCGTATTGTCCTAGATTTTTTTGGTCTTTTTATTGGAGACCCTACTTGTAGGGTGAGCAGAAGTGTGATTTCAATCATATTGTTTACATATTGAATGGGAATTAAAACTCCATTCTGATAAAAGAATTTGATTTGTTACCATTTGCTTTTTAAGATGCACGCAACAGAAAAATAAATTAATATGTTTTTTATTTAAATTATAGAATGCGAAGGTAATTTGGTAATTTCCAGGTTTGCTGGAAAATTTGTAATGTTATAGCTCTAGGTTTTATTTTCTATTTAATATTTATTAGTGCTAATGTAATTATCTCTATTAAGGTTTTTCTATTCTAAATAGGATTGCTATTATTTTCTTATAAAGGAATTTAAGTCTTTCTTCTAGGAAGCAATTTTGTTTTGCAATTGAAACACAATCTCTCTTAAGTGTGACTCCTAAGATTTTGAAGCTCAGGTTTTCCTCCTCCTAAGCTCAGGTTTTGGTAAAAGCACTTCACATAAACTAAATGGGGATAATTAGATGGTAAGAAAAAAAGGGATGATGAAAAATGAACTCACTGGACGTAAAGGCAGCCCAATTGGACTCAAAACACAGTCTGGAGCAGGAATTAGTCTCTCCCTTGGATGATGGAATCTACAAACTGCACCGAACTTACAGTCTCCAGTCTTCATGTAAAACTGGCATTCAGGCTGACCAGGTCTCTCAGGAAAAACACTCTCTCTTTGCAAGGCATAAAATCCCAAGGGGGCAGAGCCAGAACGGTATGGGGAAAATGTCCCTTGAGATCCTGCATTAACTGATTCACTGTGGCGTGAGGTTCCATATATCTGGCTGTTTCCTGTTTGCTGCTGACTCTCTGGAGATGATACCGACCCAAGCTGACCCTGGAAAATTGACCAACAAGCAAGTCACATTTCATGATACTCAACTCATGCATGCAGAAAGCTTACATATCAACTGCAAAAGAAAAGTGCATTGAGAAAAATTCATAATGCCTTTGATGCAGCCATAAATGCAGATGTCAGAGCCTACCACCAATCCATTCATTGGAGCACAGCCCAAAATAAAATTAGAAACATCTGGAAATGTACTTATTGAACACAACCAACCTTAGAGATCAGGATGGATGGTGTATTTGCAGGCCTTGTTTCAACTCCACACACAGGTGCCAAAATTTTCAGAGGAAGCTTAGTTCAAATGCATTATCTAAAAGATTGGTCACACTTTTTTGGAAACATTAACTTTTCCATTTTATTTTGCTCTTTGGAAATCTTAACACTTTCATACATTCACAGCTATGGCTGCATATATTAGAAACTTCCCTGCAATTTGTAATCCCAAAATTGGACTATGTCATGCATTAAAACGCAAGATCTCCTCTTGAAGCAGAAAAATTGTGCCCCTGTTCGGCTATTTCATTCTGAAAGCATAACACCACTAAACACCTCTAAAAGAACACAAATTAATTGCACAAGCAGTGCCGGTGCGTGAGTAAAAATTTGTTGGGAAATTGTTGGTGGTCAGAGGAATTAGATATATTAGGACATAAGTAAAAAACTACAATTTTAGGAGGCAGCAAATTAGAATATTACAGGGTGTGAAAAATATAGCAACTTTCAGGGACTACAGTGAGCTTGTGGGCATGGTGCTCTTATGAATGACCTAAGCATCGCCTCTGTGCACATGAAATATTGAAATTTCACTCAATCAACTTTCCTATTGTTTTCAGCAACTCTGTCATAACATCTATCATTAAAATTACCAAAAACACCCACCTCCAAGTCCAAGATCACCATTACCCCAAAACAAACACCAGCACCTTTTACCCCAAATAAGCAGAATCACTCCAACACAATGAGTAGCCATGCAGCCATCATCACCAGCCAACTCCAATCAACTTTGACTAAGCTTCAGCTCCAGACTCATCCCCTAGTGCAAACTACTGGGCAGCTGATTCTTACATGCCAAAAGGTTGAATGGCATTTTGACCAAGAAAATAAAATTACCAGAAATTTCAGCAGAACAAAGAAAATATCTGTATAAGGCTACCAAAACATTATTCCAATCATAATTGGAAATAAAGCCTCTAATCACTATTTATATACAACTAGCAACTTGTACAAAGAGTTGAATAAATTTAATGTATGAAAAGAAAAGGAAAAGAAAATGAAGTCCCAAAAAGAATCAATGTGCAACCTGAGCAACATCAAAAACTGAGTACCATGACTGAAGGGCCTTTTTGACATATGCAAAAGACATGAGCTAATGAAGTCAGCAATATTTGTTAGTGGAAACAACTGTGGACCGAAGATTCAAGACTTGGAGGGGCAAAGAAATTTCATTTAATATTGAGGTGGATTTGGTTTGTGATCAAGTGAAAAGGTGCAGCAGGATACATAAAGCCAACCCCGACTAGTTTGGGATTGAGACTTTGTTGTTGTTGTTGGGTAGTAGAAGAAAGCACTTAAAAATGTTAATAAATATCTATTTTAGGGATGGAACAAACAAAACTTTCCTTCTTGGGGATGAAACTATAATCTTTTTAAGGATAGAAAAAACTTTGCATCCTTGAGGGCTAAAATATGTTTCAGAATCTTTGGGGATAGAAGGAAAATTTTATGCATCAAATTGAAATATTTTTCAAGAGACTGAATTTACCATAATATTAAAAGGGGAGGCAATATTTTCATCCTGGCAAAATCATCGGGTAGCATACCAAGTGACCTAGGATAAAAACCAGTCCATGCCCGGGATTTGAGAGATTAAGGGAGGTGCCTCATTGTGTGCTCTAAGCCCAATAGCCTCCAATTTAACCCAAAAACTGTTCTTAATTGCATTCTCTGACAAAAGATAAAGAGCAGCTTACACTGTATGCATTCCAGCCAGGGACTGACACGACTCCCTGAGGTAGAATCAAAGGTGTATAACTTGAAGGAGCTTGCCAGCGTGGGCTAGTAATAAAAGATGCCCTTGACCAGGTTGTTGCAAGTCCTCCTGGATAGGATTGTTGACCGGGGGTAGTTGGAGAGCTGACAGTAGGGTAAATAGGAGAGCCACGCAGTGGAACCATCATATTAGTTGGCTGAGGATGGTGAAATTTACAAGTGCTACCAAACTTGCACTGTCCTGTTCTTAAGTAATAAGCACACTCGATCTCATTCTGCAGGAAATAAAAGAAAAGAGAAATGAAGAAAAAAAATGCAATTCATCCTAGGAAGAACACACAATATAGAAGTGGGGAGACAGGAGATTTGCAAGGCACGCACATCCCACAAATGAACAAAGACATTATTTATTCCACCAGAAGCATTGCAGATTTGAATGCTACAAACTTAAAACAAGCCAAATCTTTCGAGGCATGAGATAACCATATGAAACTAATGAGTTCTCATTATCTAAAATATATTTCAACCGATCACAGTTGATTTTAAAGGCCAGACACTGCAGCTTGTTCATTACACGACAAAGATTCTTGTAATCATGCTCTTTGGAAATATCAATATAAAAATTATTGATGTCACCGGTACTTAACAGGTGGTAACAATCATATATTTCACCTGTTGGCCCACTTAAGTAACCCCCTGTTAGATCAGACAAGTTTCTAGGTGTTTGAGGGCATTCACTACTCCAATCTATAGGTTTGCATAAGGAACCCTCAAACAGTTTTCAACATGAAGTATCTCCCATTCATTTCCAAGAAAGCCCTTGGACATAGATAGTGCAAATATAGAAAACTAATGGAAGAAGTACGGAGATTAGTAAATTTGGAAGTCTTAAAAGTAAATACAAGAAAATTGACACCTAAGAGTCCACCACGCTCTCCTAGACATTTCTTTGGCTTTTCTCCATAAATTTATAGATTCTTCATATCTTAATTTATTTTTACTCTTGCAATTAACTTCCAATTATACCTCTCACTTTTGTTTTCACATTGTCGGCCCTATTGAATGGACTGCGATAATATATGTTACAATTGTATGTAGATAATTCGGTCAAAATTTTGCGCTTCTTGTCAATTATATGCTACATGATAATTATTGAATGTCTATACAGCAATGCATGTGTCCTAATTTCTTCAGGATAAAAACGTCAAAATGAGATTCCTAGTCTTTTATGCCCACAAAAGTTTAAAAAAAGAAAAGAAAAGAAAAGAAGCTAGAAAGCAAACAAACGTAAGATGTTAGACTATAATGTCAAAATGTTATCATAATTATTTGATTGTTTGTTTGTTTAGAATAAGTTTTATTCGTAAAGAAAAGAAAATGATATACATTATGATTATAAGGGATTCTCCACAACAATAAAAGGCACTATCAAAAACACCACTCCATTCTCTCTAAATGTCAGCTAGAAATTACTCTAAAGCTCCTAAGAAAAATACCTCCGGCCCAAGTACATTGATCATAGAGAGTATCAAACTTTCCAAATTTGACTAGCTAAAGACAAGGATTCATGAAACAAACATGATGAGCAAAAAGGAACTTCAACTAATTTGCAAGCCATCCAAAGACCAAAACCTCCCATTTAATGTCAGTGAAAATCAAAGGTTACAATCCTCCAAAACAAGAGCACTGTAAATAGGAGTAGGGTGAGGACTGGAACAACAATAAAGATATGGAATGGCTAAAGAAAAAAAAAATCCTCTCCGCAGACCTTTCAGAACCAAATATGAGGTCTTCTTTCACATTGCAAGTTATTCAAGACGGAAAAAAATAATACTCGAGCTTGAATGATATTATTATTTCTAATCCTGGAAGCCAGCCATTCTGCTGGAGGACATATTGACTCCAAATCACCTCATGCCAAATGAAATGTGGTTTTGAAAGAATTGACAATAACCATTTCTTCACCAAATAAACATTCTTGAAAGCTAAAATGACCACTCCTTATTAGTAGTGCCAATTTACCAATAACCTCTTTTGGCACCTTAACATTTGACCACAGAAATCTGCCATCGATTTCTCTATCCTATTGGATCAATAGGAATTCTTAGGACAAGTAATAAGCAGCAATGCTAGAACGACAAGTCTGAATGAGTGCAATGTCACTTCTTAAATGAAAAGTTTATATTTCCACTCATCCGATGGTTCAAGGACCTCTTCAACCACAGAATCCAAAAAACAAAGATGTAGAGGACCCCTTAAATGATCTAAACACCATCTTCAAATGACACATCAAGCAGATAAATAAAATTGAGGGAGACTTTGACAATATGTGAATGCCTGTTAAACATTTTTTGCATGTGTTATTCTTCACTCTAGAAACTTTCTCAAAGATTTGTGGCTGGGAAAACATATTCAAGAAACCATCTGAATGATCATATAGGAAAATTGGAAACTGCTAATGAAATGCCATAGTACAAATGCCAGCATGAAAAGCCTTCACAAGATTCCTCTATGTGCTTTTACAAATAGTTCTACTCAAAGAATCATCAACAAGAGTGAATAGAAATGGAGATAGAAGATCAATCAAATACATCAAGTAACAAAAAACATACAATTATTTAATTGAGTTAAAAAGTAAAAGGCCCATACCGGTTGGAGTGGATAGCCCAAAATATTTAAAGACACTCTTCCAGAAATCCCAGCCTTGTCTCTAGGGTGATGAAACTTGCACGTGGCCCCAAACTTGCAAGTTCCTGTCTTCAAGTAGTACTGGAGAGCAATTGAAGTACAAAATTAATTTTACAAACAAAAATTTACAAGAAAAAGAAATTGCTATGACTTACAGGATACCCAAAAAAAAGGGATAAAAAAATCCCTGATGGCATAAAACAAGATAGTGGACATTAGGAAGGAGAGGAGAAAGGACACAAAACAAGAGAAAAGAGAGAAACCAACAAGAATTGTAGTAGAGAGAAGAGAAAGAGATCTTGACATCAATTCTGAATCATCAACAAGGCTATCTAAAATATAAAATCAGAGCTCTTAGTCTCTTAGAAAACACCAAGAACCCAGACAACACCCTTTAACCATTAGGAATAGGACTTCCCAAACTCAAAAACAACTAAACTCTACTAGTAAGAAAATGAAATGAACTTCTAGTTAACACCTAAGTCCTCAAATGATTAGATATGAACAGTTAAAAATTCTAACTGATCAAAAAAACATATCAAATAAGTGAATAATAGTCCTAAATTTTGATTGGTTCAACATCACCATATCAGATCTATGAACTAGAACTTCAAGCACCACAGGCTGAATTTAACTTGTACCACAATCTTCTATCACTCATTCTAAAAAAAATAGTGAATTAATGATTTATCATAAATTTTCAATTACTTGACCAACTCAGTACTTGAAATAAAGTGTAAATCCTGATAACTATCAGTAAGTAAGAGATAATGAACTAACAAATATTGACTCAGTCATCAACATCATTTTTGGTCTTTCATTGTGATTGTTGGAGATTAGTCCATCTCTATTGTGAAAGCATAAAGGAAATGGAGAGTACCAGTTAATCTTCTTTACTTGCATACATTTTCAGGCCATCAACCTTTCTAATTCTATAATTTCCTTATAATATGTCATCTGTATATCACTTAGGAGATGTCCAGCAATTTGTAGGTGGTACACATTCCCATAATCTTTTTAAACCTTCCAAAAGCTTCAACTAACCATATCTTTCCAGATAATTTATGAAGGAAAAATATGTCACGAAAAAGTCTTGCATGGTGGGATAAGATATAAGTGGCAGAATGGTCAAGAATCAGACAAGGACCCAGCCAGGACATTTGTAAGAGAGAAAGTTTAAAAATCAACTAGAACACGTACATTCATATTGAGTCTTCCTATTACACTTTGAAATCCCAAACTTGACGAAACAATTCTCCAAGACACAACCCAAACAACTAGAAAACCAAGGGATTTTGGACAACAGAACATGTTAGGTAAACCAGCTCTATTTAACAAATGTATAAGAAAGCTCATGGACATACATCGGAAGACTTTAGAACCATACAAAAGAGAAGTTAAATATCCATGTGAGATAAATAGCATCTCTCAAGGGCTTATGGAATCCTAATCCTTAAAACAAAATACAGGTTTCGCCACAACAAATACAAATGAAAAGCTTCATAAGAAAAAAATTAATGTCCTCATTTACTGTTAATTGCAAAACTTCAAAAACATGTGAGGAGAGTATGGGGGCCACACCTGATGAATTGCTTCAAAACATTCACATCAGAGTAAAGTGAACTGATGAAAGTTACTTTGAACAAAAAGGTACAGTCAAACTTGTTTGGCCCAGTCCCTCAGTTTTGCAATTATGATGAGTATTGTGATAACTACATTGAATAAGATCTACCAAACAGCTAGTTTTTATGAAGAGAGAACTAAAGAATACTAAATAGTAGTTTCCCAATGAGACAACTATCATTCCCACTGATACAATGGTAGGATTCAGATGAATTCCCTTTTCCTTTACAATAACAAAAGGAACAAACACAGTTTTCTGACATTAATTCCTCGTGGTAAAGTAAGTGACACAGTTCTTGAAGATGGTAAATTTGAAAACGAAGTCTACATAAAACAAGCTAATAAACAGTTGACACAGAATATACCTGGCATTCTGGTTGTCCT
This sequence comes from Populus alba x Populus glandulosa, assembly GCA_033617975.1. Lineage (NCBI taxonomy): Eukaryota > Viridiplantae > Streptophyta > Magnoliopsida > Malpighiales > Salicaceae > Populus > Populus alba x Populus glandulosa. Next base: position 7,481,217 of record CM066155.1, on the reverse strand, counting down.
ATTCTTTCTGGAAATTCCCCCTTCATCCTGGCTGCTGCAATTGCCTGGAACTCAACAGATCATAGTTCAAAATATCAATCTTATGTGTTTTTTTTTTTTTTTTGTATAACAAGGAAACATAAATATTAAAAATGCTAAGTGAAAATGAGCATGCCAAAACATGCATTGCGATTGTGCATCTCCATGCAGGTCACCATTTACATTCTCACCAATATATATGCATATGGGAAAACAATTGTCAATACAAAACATCCCCCCATTCCCACATCCAGCCATTCAATATTGGATATGTCTGCATTCAATCAGACAAAGTAACACATGCACAGCTAGGTGTGTGGATGTGTGATAGACTGACAAGGGAAAAGCAAACAAATACACCCCAAAGGAAAATAGAAAATTCAGAAAGCTTTCTCTAGGATGTTGACTATACTTCCCTAATAGGGGAGTTCAATGCATTTTGTTTTAACTTCCAGTAAATTAGCTTTTAGAAGCAGACTACATTCAGAAACATTATTTGATAATAGAACCACTGAAATCTAGTACATAAGTACAGTTAAGTATATATAATTCTTAATGCTAATTGTAAACAACCAAATAGAGATTTACGTAATAATTGTATGACACTTCTATAAAAATAAGCCAGAAATCACAATCTGCAAAGACTCAGGTGCTCAGTTTACCTTCATTGATTCAAGCTAAGAATCTAATTGAAAATGTAGTAAAATTACAGTAGTGTTTGTGTTCCAAGAACAGTGCAGCTCATACCAGCTTCCGATTAGGGGGGTGATTAAATCGGCATGTAGCCCCAAATCTACAGAGGCCTGTTCTTATATAATATGAACAATCTGGCTCTCCAGGACGCTCAGGATATGGCCCAGCTTCCATTGTTTCACTCGATCTCAGGTTCATTTGCCACATTGCATCTGAAAATGAAACTGGATAACTGAGTTCAAACATCTATGAGAAATATCAATCAAAGAGAAACGGAGAATAATTTCCCAACAATCATTTTCTCCATAATCTCCTCCTATAATCTCTAGAATTCTGTTTTCACTGTCTCTAATAAGTAGAGTTGCTTCAATTACAAAGTAAAGGGTCCAAAAATTGAGAAAGTTTTCAGTGAGGGATAAATACTTGGGATTTTGCATAATGAAGAAAAACAAACTTGTTAGATTCTTGAAAAGTTGAAATTGTTGTCATTCATTACATGCAAAACATTTAAAAAACAATGTTACAGTGATTAAAACAGAGGCAAGAATTACGACCGTTTAACCAAACAAAGTAAAAGCACCGACAAAAACCAGAATTTCTTCCTGCCTACAAGATTTAAAAAAAAAAAAAAAAAAAAACGAAACCTATGTTTTAATACAGAAACAAGCTGGAAATTGAACGAATTCAGACACGATCAAGCAAAATCTACGACAGACAGAGGGTAAAACAGAGAATTCCCAACTAGCACCACCAAGGCAAGCAACACGTGAATTGCATTTTTTTTTCTCTCTCTTCTTTTCTGCATGAATTTTATTTTCAATGAAATACCACACAAACCTAATTCCTAATATATATTTTTTTTACCTACTACTACTACTATTATTATTATTATTATTAAAAACAGAGAGAAAGAAAAGAAAGAAAACGAGAACCTTCGCTTAAAGACGGTGACATAGAAGTTCCCTCGGTTACAGCTGGTAGACCACCACCACTACGAGACATCGGAATTCCGGCATCAAAATCCATTTCTTACTCTGATCGTTCTGTATATTAGGAAACTGACACTTTACCATTCTTTTCCAGAATCCCCATTCCAACAAATACACAAAAGCTGTCACTCTATCAAACCCTCCAAAAAACCAAGAATTTGTGTTTTTTAAGTGAAGGGGAGAGTGTTTTAGAGGGAGAAAGAGAGAGTATGCTTAGTTGTTTTCTTTTTTTTTCTTTGTTTTTTTTATTTTTTAGAGAGGAGGAGAAAGAGAGAAAAAGAAGGCGTAGTGTCCTCCTCTCCACAAAAACTCACGGAAGAATAAAAACCAACCAACAAACAATCCAAACAGAGACACTCCTCCCTTTCTTTCTCGCTTTTCTTTTTTCTTTTCCTTCTTTACCCGCGTTCTTACATGATAAATTACAAATTAGTCCCTTTAGTCTTCTAAAATGAATTGTGTAGTCCCTATAGTTTCAGAACCAAATTAACTAGTCCTTATCAGTTTTGTCTTTTCTTTCTTTTTCTTTTTTTTATTTAGCAATAAAGATATCATGACACATTGCCCGTGAACAAAGATTAAGCCTCTCTGGGCAAGCAATCATACTAGAATATTAATAAAATGAGCAAGCCTCCTTAACCTTTAGACCAATTCCTTGGAATTCCTTAATTAGCATTGACCATGTTTAATTTATTATTATTTTTGTTTAAAAATATTTTTCTCTGATGGATCTTTTTATAATTTCTATTTTTTATTTTTTTTATTTCTCTGAAAAAAAATTGGAAAGGGACATCAAATGGATAAAAAGGACTGATTAATTAATTTTTAAATTATAAGGACTATTAATTTATTTTGCTTAAAGAGCTAATTTATAATTTACTCCGTTTCAACACCAATGTCACATATTCTCTCGCCTGTAAATAATTTTCTACTCTCTTTATTTTAAGGACACGTTGAGGTTGTCTTGGCTTCTTTATTCATGTGTATGCTTTTGTCGCTTTTCTACACTTGACGTCAAAGCTGATATTTAGCTGGGATAACTAACATATTAGTCACTAATTTTCAAGATTTTGCTAATTTTTCCCATATTTTAATTGCTCTCATAAGTTCATCCCATCAATTTCCTTAACATAAAATTGAAATTAAAAAAAAATTATATTTCAAATATATGGCTAAGAAAAGAGTTAATACTAGAATTCATAGCTTTATAAGATTACATAGTTAACCTTATTATTTTTAAATCTATTTTAACATATTCCTTTCCTCAATTTTATATTTTATCCTTCTTTCTTTTTTGAGAAATTGAAAAAAAAAATAGAAGTGGATCCATGGGATATTTTAATGGAGCAAGAAGGAATATTTATTATAATAGTATAATGATGAAGTTTGCCTCATAAAACATTTGAACTAAATATTAGAGCTAAGGTAGTCATTTCATGATGACACAAATATCTTTTACAAATTATATAGAGTTAGATTAGTTATTTTGTTTTTTAACTACTGATTTTAACCCTATAATAAAAAAATATAATGATTGTTACTCATGGGTGTTTTGATCTTTTACTTTTTTTCAAAATAGTATAATTACTTTAATGACCTTAAAGACAAAATCAATACAATTATTTGTCATTTTACATTGGTTTTATTGTTAATTTAAAGGTTATTCATGGGCATTATTATAATTGACCATATATTAAATATTATTAAAAAAAAATATAGGCGTTTGTGTAACACATGTCAATGAGTAGACAACCGTCGCACCTTTTAGGAAGCACGTACGAGATTGTTTGACCATCTACAAGGCAACGTTTAAAAGATCTCAGCGCCCTCTATATAATGAGAAAAAGCGTGTTCCAAACGCACCACTAGTTTGGCACCGACGAACATCTCCTTCTTCTTCTTCTTTTAATTTTTCAAATCAACCCCTTCAATTTCATTTTCCTTCACATTTGGTCCTTGTCTTTTTTATTACTATTTTTTATTTTGAATAATTTATGAAATTTAAAATGTTTTTGATTTCACCCCTTTCAATATTTTAATCTTTTAAATTTGGTCATATTTTTGTTTTTGTTATTTATTTTATTTGGGGTCATTTTTTAGATTGTTTTTTTTTCTTACAATTTCATCCTTCATGGTTTTTTTTTTAATTTCATTTTCATTCTTTTTATGGCTATCTTTTGTGCTTTATCAAGTTTTTTAAATTGATTTTTCTTCACAATTTTCATCCTTGAAAATTAAATTAATTGGAAATTAAGCTTTTTAATTGAACCCAAGTCTAGGATTTTACGAGTTGCAAGTTTTAGATATTTGTCTGAGTTTGCATGTTTTTTTCCTTGTTTTAGGTTGGTATTTTTTATTTTTTTAGCTGTTTTTTTTTTTAAGATTTTTGCTTTGTTATTTTTTATGGTTTGTCTTCTATGGTGTTATTCTCGAGTTCATGACCAAAGTCGCTAGTTTTAAAGGTTAATACATGTTGACTTTTATAAATTATTTTATTTTAATTTTATCATTCAACATTTGATGTATTGAAAATTGATTTTTGTGCTTTCCCCCCCTTTCTTTTCTATTGTGTTATCATGATCTTATGCTTATGATCTTATATGATCATGAGGTTAGCGGATTAACCTAGGTTAACTCTAAATTTTTTCATAGCTTTTTTTAATTAAATTTTTTTTTGTCCTTAAATATTGGTTATTCGATGATTGAATTTCATGATTTTATTCACTTTTATTTAAAATGTGGTTATCTTGGTATCACGATTATGTTAGAGATTTTGCATCTTAACCCGGGTAAGCTCATATCGATAAATTTTGACCTTTTTAAATTATATATTTTTGATATTTTTTGTCATTATTTGCTATAAATTAAGCTTTATCCTTTTCTTTTCATTTTGTTTTTGTTTGAGTTATCACGTTCTCATTTGATTTATTAGAAATTGGCTTTTATACCTTTTCTCTTGCTTTCATTTCATAGGTTGCGAGTTTTAGAGATTAGACTGAATTTAGGAGGTTTTTCCATGTTTGATTGGTTTTTTCCCCTTTTTTAAGTTGACTTTTTTTCCTTTTTCTTTTTAATTATGCTTTGTTATTCTTTATGAGTTGCCTTCTATAAGGTTAGTCTCGGGTTCATAACCAAAACCACCGATTTTAGAAGTTAATGCAAGTTGCCTTTTGTTATTGTTTTCTTTTTCTCAAATTGATTTATTTCATTTTTAGCCTTTATTTATTAGAAATTGTTCTTCATGCTTCTTTTTTTCCTTTAATTTCTATTGGGTTATCTTAATTGTATGGCCATGGTTACTAGATTAGTGGATTAACTCAAATTGACTCGAAAAGTTTTTGTTAATTTTTTCAATTATTTTCTTGTTTGTTTTTGTTCTTCAACATTGGGTTGTTCGATAATTAAGCTTCATGATTTTATTTATTTTTCTTTCAAACACAATTATCCTAAAGACTAGGTCAAATTTTTGCATCTTAAACACTATAAATTTATTGCGAACACAGACTCATTGCACTATAGACCACAATATAGACATAGAGTGTTTGCATGGTGGATGATACTATAGCACCATGGGGGCGTTGTCTTAGCTGTTTTTTAATCAAAATGTGCTTTTGGCCAAACTCAATGCATTGTCTTTTTTGTTTTCTATGCCAAAAGCTGCTAGGTCTCGCTTAACAACTAGACCCATTCCTGTTGGGTATGGCCTGGAAGCCAGACCCAAATCGCTTTCAAAAAGTGTTGGGTTCAGCTTGGCAGCCAGACTTAGTGCTATTGGGTCCGGCTTGCAACCAGACTCATCAATCTCGGGTTTGGCTGGGCAATCAAACTTGCAAAATGCCAGATATGTTGGGTTGCGACACCTGAAATCTTATTAATAAGTTCAAGGTTTAACCTAGATCTTTGTGTTGTAGAACGCCAAATATGTTGGGTTGAGACACCTAAAATCTTATCAATAAGCTAAGGAAAAGTACTCATCACTTCCAAAGCGTTTGGTGATTGGTATGGCTTGGTAGTTAGACCCAGCTTTATTGGTGGCCGAATATGAAGAAAGAAATGGCTGAATATGTGGCGAAGTGTGGGATTTGCCAACAAGTTAAGGTGGAACACCAAAAACTGGCTGGGCTTTTACATCCATTATTGATACCTGAGTGGAAATGGGAAAATATCACGATGGACTTTGTATTTGAATTACCATAAGGAAAAATAGGGAGTGATGTTGTTTGAGTCATTGTGGACCGATTGACTAAATCTACACTTTTTTTGGAAATGAAAATGACAGACTCAGTGGAGAAATTGGCAAAATTGTACGTGAATGAAGTTGTAAGGTTACACGATGTGCCAGTGTCAATAGTTTCAGATCGAGATCCAAGGCTTACCTCCCGGGTTATGGCGAAGTGTTCAACAGGCTCTCGAGAAACGAAGTTGAATTTAAGCATAGCTTTTTATCCTCAGACGAATGGTCAATCTAAAAAGACTATTCAAATACTAGACGATTTACTAAGAGCCTGTATATTGGAGTTTGGAGGAAATTAGGAAGATCATTTACCGTTAGTGGAATTCACTTACAACAACAGCTACTAGGCTACAATATAAATGGTTCTCTATAAAGCCTTATATGGTAGAAGATGTTGGACCCTAGTATGTTTGGAAAAAGTAAGGGATAGACAATTAATTAGACTAGAGCTGGTACAAAATACCTCTGAAAAAGATAAAGATCATAAGGGATAGAATAAAAGCAGCCCAAGATAGGCAGAGGAGTTATGTAGATAATAGGAGAAGACCCCTGGAGTTTGAAATTGGTGACAAAGTATTTTTGAAAGTCGCCTCATGAAAACACATGTTAAGATTTAGATTGAAAGGGAAACTAGCGCCAAGGTACGTTGGGTCTTTTTAGGTCACCAAAAGGATTGGGCCTATAGCTTGAAAGTGGGGGGGTTTATCCTTCTTAAATTAAAAGTTTAATTAAGTTTAATTAAGGGTATTGGATTTAATTAATAAATATATAATTGGGATTAGAATTTTACCGGTTCAAATGAATGAACAATGACAAAGTAAATTGTGCTGGTGTAGAGGAGGTCGCAGGACCCAATAAAAAACAAAGGACCTCTTCACGCGCAAAGACACCAGGTAGGTGTTCGACACCTCATAGTAGTTAAATAGTTAAAAATTTTATTATTGTAGATTGTAATTTTAGTGTAAAGTTAAAAAAAAATAAGAAAAGAAATGGTTACTGGAAATAATGCCCTGTTGAATGAATAAGTCGTGAAAAAATTATTTCCTGGTTACTGAAAAAATGAGCCAGCCATGAAAATTATTTCCTAGTTACTAGAAATAATGTCCCATTGAATGGGCAAGTTGTGAAAATTATTTCCTGATTACTGAGAAGATTATCTCCTGGCTACTGGAAATATTGTTTAGTTGAATGGCCATGTTAAGAAAATTAACTTACGAGTTAATGGAATAACAACTTGATGTAATATAGATTAATTGTAAAACTTTAATTTGAGGTTAAATATGAGGGTTTGTGGGAGACACTTTTATCATTTTTTTTTATAGATTTATCCTCTATGTCTAGAACAGAATATATGAAATTATAAATTACAAAAAAAAGACATTTATTCAAAGATGTGAAAATTACTTTAATGTACATGAATAATTAGTCCTTATTCAATTACTTGTTGATATGTACAACTTTAATTATGTTTAATGTGATTATGTTTTTAGGTACGTCGCATCTTCGAACTGGAAAGTAGATGCTTGAATAAATAATTTTGTTATGTGATTAATGTAATTGGAAGAACCAATATTTTGTTGTAATAAACTTTTAGAACTAAAAATTGTAATGTTTAACTTATTATCTTGTGTGATGTAATTTATGATGTAGATATTATTAAGTTTAATTATGGTTGGTTGTATATATATTTTGAGCACAAATATTTTTTTTTCAAAAAAGAAAAAGACAATGCATGTTATGAATTTATTAGCTTTTAACAAATTGTTCTGTAAAAAATAGAAATGAGATGTTGATATATGCTTGAGTTTTAAAAGTTCAAATGACGGGACATATATTGTGATTGATATTACAGGTTGAGAAATGATTGAGCCGATAATTTGGTATTGAAATAATACAAAGGAAATTCTGTCGAAATTTTAATAAAACATATAGGTATATATATATATATATAAAATTTGGTAACCACGAATATATGTCATATATTTTGAGTTTACGAGATTAAAGCTGTTACAAAAGTACTCATCACTTCCAAAACGCTTGGTGCTAGTTCCGGCTTGGCAGCCTGACCCACCGCTATTGAGTGTGGCTCCTTACGAGATCCAAGGCTATTCAGCCAGACCCATTAATTTTTTGCCTCTTTAGATTTTTTTTCCTTTTCTCTTATTTTATTTTTTTATATGATAAAGAGAAAATAAATTGATGAGATTTTTTTTATATTGTATAAAAATTGGGTGATGATATTTTTTTTTCATTTGAGATTAGGTTGGGTTGAATTTGTTTTCTCTTAGCATTGAATCCTATAGCCTAACATGACCCAACACTGATTTTTTGCCTGTTTAGATTTTTTTTTTCATACGATAAAAAATAAATAAATTGATGAGACTTTTTTTTATATTGTACAAAAATTAGGTGATGATAATTTGTTTTTTCATTTGAGATTGAGTTGGGTTGAATTTATTTTCTCTTAGTGTTAGTCCTGCTGCCTAGCAAGACCCACTAGCGGTAGGTCTAGTTGCCCAGCCAAACCTAATAGTTTTTGGATTTTTTAACTGCCAAACCAATAGTTTTTGGACTTCTAGACCGTTAGACCCAACAATTTTTAAGTCTAGCTCGATAAACAAACTCAATGTTTTTGAGTTTGACTCTTTTAGTAGATCCAAGAATATTAGATTTGATATAACTACTAGATCCAATGCTATTATATCTATGTTTGTAGCTAGATCTAAAACTATTTTGGATTTAGTTTGATTTAATTATATCGCTGGCATTCTTTCTAAACTCAAAACATTTAATATATATATATATATATATATATATATATATATATATTTTATATTTTAAAAAAATTTAATTTTAACCCGAGTACGGAATATTATATTGCAAAATTTGTGCTTACACACTACGCACGCTTCTTTTCTTCTTAGGGATCTTTTCTGAATGCCAGATCTCTTGCTACCTCTCCCCCGTCTGTCTCTGCTTTCTTTCGTAGAGATCTCGCTAGTTGTAAACTTTTCGATTTCCTTCCGATCCAAAATCCCATATTGCCTGCTCGCTGATGGGGTTTCGTTCAAACCCTAGGTTTCTCTTTGTAGCTGCTGCTGCTTTTCTTCTACTATTCTCCTTCTCTTACATCACTGCTGCTCAGGTCTGTTACTTCTGATCCGTATTTTTTTTTTATAATTTTTGTCCGTATATGTTTTTTTTTTCTTGTGATATGATTTATTATAGGCAGATGGGGTGGAAAATGAGGGAGATGAATCAATATCCTTTCAAGATCTCGGCCGCCGTGGCATGGTATTTATTCCTATTACCATTTTGTTTCTTTCTAAGAAAACCTATTTTTGGTCATACACTCATTTATGGATGCAGATTGTTACAAATGGCGGTGATGCCAAATCTGTTCTTAAATTGGACTCTGGTCTTGGACTTTTTGATGCATTCTTTGCTAGCTTCTCAATGATTATGGTCAGCGAGGTCTGTGCTATCTACTCGTCTTACTTATTTTTTAGATTAACCAGGGAAGAAACGCAATTGTTATTATCATGTTTTTCTGATTTGTGCTCGGCTGTATCTTCTTAACTTTTCTCGGCATTGATTTTGTGAAATGTTTCTATTGCTTGACTTTTATGGTGCTTGCTAGATTGGAGATGAGACTTTTATAATAGCAGCTCTTATGGCAATGCGACACCCTAAATCTACTGTTTTGTCTGGTGCACTCACTGCATTGATTGTTATGACAGTAAGTTATCTGGTTATTTGTTTCAGTTTCTACTTCAACCAAAGAACTCTACCATTTCTTTGTTTCACATTTTTTTTATCCCCTTCTTTCTTCTGACATTGCAAAGTGATTGGATAGCATTGAATGGATTGTCCAGCAACTACACTGCACTTTTCTTATTCTCAATGTTGTGAAGATTATAGCTGTTGTGCTATCATTTAGGTACTTTCTACTGGACTGGGTAGGATTGTGCCAAATTTGATATCAAGAAAGCATACAAATAGTGCAGCCACAAGTACGTATTATATAAATTACATTTATTTATTCCTGCTCAGATACCAGTTGCTATATCTTCTTTTTATTATTCTTCCCCTAGGAAATGCCTTCCATGCTGCAATTTGTTTGCAGTTTTAAGCTTCTTTAGTCCATAGCTTTAGGGAGGTCGGTGAACTAGGACAATCTATATGTTCAATTATCTGCATTTTATTATTTTCTCCTGTTTTGGACCATGAAAGATCTTCTGCCTTGTTCAGTCTGTTCCCGTTTCTTGCCCTATCTTAAGTTTAAGGGGTAAGGCAGATCTGGGTTGAAGTCAAATATGACTAATGTGTCCATGCTAGGAGGAAATGCTCATGAATACTGGCAATTGAGATACCTGGTTGTAGTTCCAGTAAGTTCCAGGCAGGATTCAAATAGGATTATTGCAAAACATTCTATCAAACCTAGGAAGGCTGGTATTTGGTAGTTGGTGTATAGTTTCTGTCTTAAATTGAAGTTCTAGATGTATGTGCCACATTTTATTTTCAGAATCTCAGTTTTAGTCTTTGCCCATATATCAAAACTGCCCTGGCTCGTATTCTAATTCTTCATATTTAGAAAGAATTCTGAAAACTGGATGATTTATTCAGAGATAGATAGAGTGGATGTCCCATTGAATGATACAGATGTTGCCTGTGAGTGAGGAGAAACAGTACTAAGTTTGGCCTGTCATTCCTTGTTAAAACACCATTCGAAACTTGTTAATTTTGACCTTTAAGAAAACCCCGTCTAGTTTAGCAAGACATCCATTGAAAACATGTAGTTTCCAAAACTAAATTAAATCCTAAGCATTCCTTATTAGAAGATTTAAATACTTCTCTACAAAAATGGGATTAAAATAATTTCAGTGCACTGTTTGGTTCTTAAATACATTCACTTGGAACACTATGCTAGCATATGAAAGTATGAATAGATATGTGCATGGAAGGATCATTGGTAGGCAATTGTTGAACTTGATGGGGGCAGGGATGTCATTTAGTCACTCCATCAAGAAATGTGTTGTCAATGTACTGTTTCTTTGTTGTTAGTTACCTAAATGGGATCATTTTCTCTAGTCTTATGATCATGATAAATATAGGAAGAATAGCTTTCATTTTGACCTTAAATGGTTGCAAATCTTCTTGTCAGGTTTCACCTTTTGGACTCTCATGTTCTGTAACATGTGGAACCAGGGTTGGAAATTTTTGGGTTGTGTTTACTTGTGGGAGCTTGTCTAGTTTTCTTTGAAAAATATTTTAGAAAATAGAAACTATAAAAACACATTTACTAATTTAAAATGAAATCTATTTTGTTGAAAACACTTTTTTTCTCCTTTTCTCCAATTTCTGGAGAAATTGAAAAACACCAAAAAGTTGTTTTTCCAAATTCTCCACTGTAAAAAACAAGGGCCTTGTTTGGTTCACTAAATTTTCATGTCTATTTCTTTTATTATCTAAATGTAAGTCTAACAATACCCTTGTTTTCCATTTTATAAAATGTGAGTTCAATAAACATGTTTCCACAATTTTCCATAGAAAAATCATTTTAAAATAAATAAGAAAACTAGAGATGGAAACTACAAAGTTATTTTCTTAAAGTAAACATGATCTTGGTAGTACAAAAATGTCACCTCAACAACAGAATCTTATAAATTATTGGAATAAGGAGTTTGCTGCCTGCCTTGTTATAATCTATATCGGAACTAAACAACAGTGAAATTTCCACAAGAATAAAAATAAATTAATGTTGACTTGAATAGTCTTCATGGTACAAAGTTTGTACCCGATCATCTTTGTGGTTTAATTCTGTTGTAGAAAGTGCTACAAGCAAATTTTTAACTGGTGCCCTTATCAACTACAAGGAAAATCATGTTTGAAATTGCAGCCCTTTGATGATTTCCATATATTTTTTAAAATATCTAAGAATTCAAAGAGTTGACTATAATTGAATAAATGTTTCAAGGGGACCTCTGTCAGTTGCATGGTCAGATTCCATGAGTTGGATAAATAATGTACATGGTGGAATTTAGTCCCACAGGTAGAGTAAATCTGAATGTCAATAGCTTTTGGTGTCCTTTTATATAAACTGTACCTGTCATCATCATTAACAGTGTCAATAAAACATAGAAATCTTAGTTTGACTTCTGACTTCATATTTCACTTTCACATGGTAAATGGAATTTGGCTAATCTTATTTGTGTGCTAGAATCAGGTTCATTATGAAAACTAACCATTCTATTCTTTCCATATGCAGTTCTGTATGCATTTTTTGGCCTTCGGTTGCTTTACATTGCCTGGAGATCAGATTCAAAATCATCCCAGAAGAAAGAAATGGAGGAGGTATGTTTTTCCTTTTCTTAAATCTATTTTCTTGTCCTATTAAATGTCTAAATTGAAGATGCATTTTCTTTCATTGCTGTTAAATAAATAATATCTCCTGTCAAACAAAAGAGAGTTTAAGATTCTTATAGCTCTCATTTCTGGTTTGGGATGTCTCTGTGAATGTGTAATTGATGATAGGATGGTTAGCATGTTTAATCTGTGGGGTTATATCCCCCCCCTCTCTCTTTAATGCTTTGATAGGCTTTGGGCACATTGGTAAACCGTGTCTTTATCATAATATCACTATGATCTGCTGGTTTAGCCAAGTTGCTATTACATTCCTGATCATCACCAGTCTTCTGATCCATCTTTTTTCACTTCTTTTCTTCACCTGTTTTTTTTTTGTAAAAGTTAATATTGCCTTGTTTTTGCCCTGTTTTATCTCTCTCTAAAAGTTCTCTATGCCATGGGGTCATGAACTGTCCGCATTCTTTCTTAATATATGATCTGTTTGTGTAATTTATGTAGTTTTATTAATTTGATTATTTGAGGCTCCTATCATGGTGGTACTTTATTGTGATTTCTTTTCAAAAGAAATTCTTTAGATATTTTTTGAAGCTTAAAATTTGATTCCCTTCTCTCTGCGTTGGCCTTTCCTGAGATGGTATTACCTATATCTTGAAGCTGTGCATTGTGTTCAGGTAGAAGAAAAACTCGAGTCTGGTCAAGGGAAAACATCCTTCCGCCGTTTCTTTTCAAGATTTTGTACGCCAATATTTTTGGAGGTATGTGTAATGCCTCATGCTTGTTCATCATTCTGGTCTCATGAAGTATTTCGCATTCTTTAACGTGTTATATAGTGATGGGATTTTGCAATGCCGAGTCCTTTTGCCACTCTGCATTTAAGTATGATGATAACTGCCTAAGATTATGTTTGTTTTAGGTATTTCTGTTATAATTTTCCTGATAGAATCTCATCAGAAGCATTTTTTTTTCTCTATACAGTCATTTATTTTAACGTTTCTAGCTGAGTGGGGAGACCGTAGCCAGATTGCTACAATTGCTGTAAGTTCATTTCCGATTCTTGTGTTCTTATAGAAATTATAGTGGCATGGCTAAGTTATAATTGCTCCTTTGGCCATGTGACATTTTATTTGTTGATTTCTTATTGTGCTGATTGGTCATTTGAGTACTTGGTTTCCCTTTCATATTCTTTAAATTAGGATTTTACTCCTTGAATGATTGTTGCAATAGGATTTTGAGCCTTCTCTCTTATTGTAGAGAAATAATTTCATTAAGAAAATTGAATATAATAAAAAAATGGAGGTTATGACATCCATGCTAAGAACAAGAAAATTTCTTCATTATAAAAAGCTCTCCAATCTTTCTATGCTATACGGATACTCTAGTGATTCTCATGGTAGAGCTAATGAAAATTCAAGAAACCACATTCTCCCAAAACCGCTGTAAAGGTAAATGTTTTTTGCGACAAGGCACTATTTGGGACGATTTGTTTTTTTTTGATCTTTGGTCTCTCCAGTTTTGTATCCTAGACTTTCATTTGCGTAGTATGGTTACTGTTACAGCATATCATTGAAGTAAATATCATAAACCATCATACCTGTTGGCGGTGAGTCCTGATTAGCTGGTAGTATGTATGGGCTTTGATACACCTCACTCCAAATGAAATTCACATGTGATATATACACCTTTGTCTTCCAAGTTTTTTGCAAAATGGCTTAAAGGCAATAAAATAACTTTCTTCTAGAAATGTGTGCTTAGCTGCTAACTACCAACCTAACTATCCATATCCATGTGAAGTACAAGAGAGCAGTAATGAGGCAGCTGAATTTAGCCTTTTAGGCTGTCATGTCTGTTGCTTCCTAGTTTTGTAGAGAGTTCAATAAAGCTTTTGTTAGGTCTTGTAATGAGTTTTTTAGTCATTTTGTTGGATGTAATAGGATTTTGTGTTTGTGCATGCTAGGTTCTTGAGAGTTTTGTCTAAACAGTGCAATATTTATATTAGTGCAGTCTTGTGTAATTATCAAAAAAGAAAAAAGAAAAAAGAAAAGAAAAGTCCTGGGTAGGCAAGTTGTCAAACCCCCTTAAATTGTGTTCTTTATAATGCTGTGCTTTTTACAATTTGCCTAACATGCAGTATCGGAACCAAGGTTTGGTTTGTTGTAACAAGATTTTGGACTTGTAGTCTTCAAATGCGAATACCCCATTATCCACTTGATTTCATGGTTCCTCCTTCGTTGTGTGCATTCTATCTATACAATTTTTTTTATGCATCTGACTTGCATGTGTTAGTGAGTTAGTTTGAAGTTGGAACACACAGGAATTCATAAGCTCAAAAGCAGCTATGAATATATTGCATGAAAGATCAAAATGGTTCCCCATAATTATGATGTCTGCTATTTGCTTTGCTTAGCCAGAGTGATTTGAAGGGGAAGATACTGTGATTAGCAAGCAATTGTGTTCTTTCCATTTTTATTATCTAGTGATGAGTGCAATTGTTTTGGTAGAATATCAAACATGATTTATCTTCATGTTGCTGGGTGTTTTATGTTACTGTAGTCTCAAATTGCAATTTTATAGAAGCCAGGTATTCTGTCGCTGTCTTGTAAATTTTTGACAAGAATTTCTGGTCCTGCAGTTGGCAACACACAAAAATGCGGTCGGTGTAGCTGTGGGGGCTACTTTGGGACACACTATCTGCACTTCCCTGGCAGTAGTGGGTGGAAGCATGCTAGCATCTAAGATCTCACAAGGGACAGTTGCTACGATTGGAGGCTTACTTTTCCTTTGCTTTTCCTTGTCGTCTTATTTCTATCCTCCTCTATAAGTGATAATGTAGGCAAACCTGATATACATCTTTTTTTTTTTTTTTGAAGTGTCGACGCTCTTTTTATTTTTTCTCGAAACAAGCACAATGCTAACTGGTTGACTCCAGACGGATGTTATTCTTTTGTACAATTAGCATATATGTCAAATGTTTCTTCAATTTTACTTGTGAACACATTGATACTTGTTCAAGCAAAATTGTCCATCTCCTATGTAGCTTATGTTTTACTTGGTTATAATTTCCTTCAGTCTTTCCTCGTGTTTTTTCCTTGTGAATCTCGTCGAAGAGAAGAGAGTTCTAGTAGAGAATCCCCTCATGAGAGTGTCCTTGAGTGTATTATTTCAAGATTTGATTTTTTTTTTTTTACAATGTAAAATAGTATTTCATTAATACCAGAGTACAAATTAACAAATACACGAAAGGAGAACGTGGTGTCGGTGTAATTTTCTTGAACTGTTATTTATTTTCTTCTCAATCTCTATTTTCATTTTCAATTGCACCCTTATCTAAGAAATTGGTTACTGATTTTTTTATGGTTTGTTATAGGCAAAAAAAAACTTTAGAAGACACAGTATCAAAGTGTAAAACATGGAAAAATGTGTTGGTCAAATTAAAATTAGCACGACAAAGTTCGGTCATTTTGATCCCTTGATTTTCACTTTCCTTCTACTTTAGTCGCTTTAGCTTATGGAAATTTCATTTTGTTTCATAACTTCTTTTTATTTTATTTTTCAATTCTTTATGTTGGACTAGATATTATGACAACCACTCTTTTTTGTAACTTTTTTTTATCTAGAGGGGAAAAAAGGTCTAAAATAAGATATAAGTTGTAATAGAGTTATCAGAATCTAAATAGCAATTTAGTTATAATACTAAATAGCAATTTAGTATTATAGGTTATCAGAATCTTAACTAGTTTTTCAGAGTTCCAAGTAAAAGATTAGTTATATTAAAGGAAAGATACTATTATCATAGAACATCTTACATGAGTGAAGTTGCATTGCTATAGTTATAATACTAAATAGCAATTTAGTATTATAGGTTATCAGAATCTTAACTAGTTTTTCAGAGTTCCAAGTAAAAGATTAGTTATATTAAAGGAAAGATACTATTATCATAGAACATCTTATATGAGTGAAGTTGCATTGCTATATGTTTTTTTTTTTATTACTATCACTCTCTTTTCTAAGTTTTTTTTTTTTTTAGAGGGGAAAAGAGGTCTAAAATAAGTTATAAGTTGTAATAGAGTTGCTATCTAGTATTATGGTTATTAGAATCTTAACTGGTTTTTTAAAGTTCCAAGTAAAATACTAGTTATACTAAAGGAAAGATACTATCACTATTGAACATCTTACATAAGGTAAGCTGCATTGCTATGTATATATATATATATATATATATATATATATATATATATATATATATGTAATATGTTTAAGATGCTTATATACTAAGGGTCTATCTATACTAGTGTATGAATACCTATGGTTGAAGATTGGTTTAAAAAAGGGAATTAGATCTAAGGGTAATTGCTACCAAATTACTTGTAACAACTTATTTATTTAAGGAATAATAAGTGAATGATCACACATGGATGTGTTATTCATGATCGAGGCTTATGACTTGTAGAGGTTTTTCAAACATCATTAGTAAATAACATGATAGGTCTATGTGGGGTCATGTTGACCCGATCCTAAAACTTAAAGCTTAACCGAGATTCTAGGATAACAACTTGTGAAAAATTCATTTGTCCTAATAGAGAATCACAAGCAATTTTGCTGAATGATTTATGTACATCTGTTCCCTTGTATTCAAATAGTGCTCATTGGTAGTTCATATATTTGGAGGTATCTAAAACCAAATGTTTTTTTATTAGATTAAAAGTTGTGTAATTTCAGGATAACGACCAATGATGCCTTATTTATCATGAAGTGTATTGTTATGTTAGTTATTTATTGTTGCCCCAATCAATTTCTATACATATTGGTTATGAGGACTCATTTATGCATAGATATTGCTAGTAGACTCATTCAAGATCAAAATTCTTATCATTAGAATTCTTATCATTGTTGTTAGTTAATCGTTATTTGAAAGAAAAGGACATTTATAAATGAATGCATTGAACAACTTGTTACCTTTAATTGACATTTAAGAGTAGAAACCTATGAGGGTTCATTTATCTTAGGAATCGTTGATTGATATTTGACCGAGAAGACTAATGTATCTTAAAAGGAAAACTTCACTTTTGGAAACCTAAGCAAAATGGAAATTCTACCCCAACCAACACCAAACATAATGACCAATGTATTGTTTTAGGATTAAGGCAACTATAACACTTAAAAGGGTGGGGGGTGAATTAGGTGTATCATTAATATTGAAAAATAATACAAATTAATTCAAAAAAGCACACTAAAAACAATAACCTGAAATATAATTAAAGTACTTAAAATAAAAAGATAAGGGAGATAATTTGTAAACTTGATTTTTAACATTATTTGGTAAGTTTACATCTACACCTCAAGTACCAATCCGTACTTGAGTTTTGTATTATTTTACTTGTTCAAGTTGTAGAGTACAATATCTATTTGATGAATCCATACCAAGATTTTTACACTACTTGAAGATATTCTCTATTCAAGATTTCTCTCATACTTGAAGATATTCCCTTTTAAGATTGACTGACTCAAATTAGTGAAGTCAATCGATTGAATGGTTCGTGTAGAATTCCTAGGTGTTCATCCTGGAAGAGCAAGCAGTTGACCGATTCATTTGGTCAAGCCAAACAGTCGATTGGTTCAGGTAGAATTTCAGATTTATCAGTTTTGACCTAGGTGAATTTTTAGAACCGTTTATCATGTTTTTAATTAATCATTTTAAATGTATGCATAGTGGATGTGTGTGCATTCATTTTAATTTGTGCTATCAAGATGTGATATACAAATTTAGATAAAGCTCTAAATTTATTGAAATTTTAATTTTAAGTTTTCAATATGCTTCAATCTTTGGACTTCTTCTTTATTTCTTTAATAAAATCCTTTATGTTTGTTGATATGATGTTTGTATAAAGCTGTTTAAAATTTGTTTTCATCCAAGCATATTATTAGTCCAATTTTCATATTTTTTTATCATAAATAATATATAAAAACATAAGTAAATGTGTGACCTAAAGATCAACAATCTTCCTTTTTTTGATGATGACAATTAATGTGTAAAATCCCAAAACAAATGATGAATGATGAAATAAAATAAAATAAAATACAAAATAAATAAATATAATAATTAAGAAATCAAATGAGAAAAATATGAAAGGCATAAGGTGTGACTCCAATTGAAAAGAAAAGAAAAGAAAATGGGCCAATGTGTAACCAGAAAGAATAGAGCTATAAATACCCCATTTCTTCCTCTTTCATGGCCAACTAAACACCATAGAAAAAGGGGGGAGAGTGCATATTTTGCTTCATCAAAAGAGAGGGGAAAACATTGAATCTCCTAAAACTATACAAACCTAAGACCCTTAAGTAGAGAGGACACCCATTAACAAGGAAAATGAGTGAAGAAATTGGGGGAAAAAATGGAAGAGAGACGACTGCATCCAAGAGAGGAGGTCAAAACTCTTCAACTAAATTGAAGTGAAATTCTGAAATTTCTCAAGGTATGTACACTAGACTTAATGGATAAAAACACTTTAACAATTAATTAAAAATTATGCACCAGTTTTAGATTTTATAAATTAGGGTTCTTTAATGAAAATTTGAGGGAAGTGCATAAATTATTATAATAAAGTTAGTTGAGCTAACATAAGATGTTCTAAACATGAGAAACATACAAAATTGTTAAAGAAAAATCATTAACTCAAAGGCTTGAGTGGCCAGCCATGTGAGGATCGAATGGGGGAAGAAGGGAATTCTGAAATTTATATTGATGAACACTTATAGTATGTATATGATGAGAACAATGAGTGAATGAAGCAAGAAAAAATTGATTAGAAAGAAAAAAGGAATCCTTAGTTCCTTTTGGCCAAGTTCAGCTAAGAGTCAATTGAGGGGAGGGAAGAATAATTTTGGTTTATTGTATGACTTTGATGCATTAATTAATTATAATGGAAAGCTCATTAATAGGGAAAAGTGTGAAAACAAAATTGATAATAGGGGACTTAACGGTTTGATGGTGTTATATGAAGTGAAGACAAAATTATTAACCATGGGTATAACTCATGATTTTAGCATGGGAGAAATCATAAAATGTAGAAAAACGTAGAAAATAAATGTCGTATAAGAAAAAAAGAAGGGAGGTTGGCGGAAAACTCACTTAAGAATTGTTAACGAAATCTGGAAAGATTCATCACTCCTTTTCTAGAAGAGATTCGAGCATCAGAAATTGTAGCCGAGGATGTTAGCTTTCCAACAAATCTGACCTTGCTTGATTTGGAGCTCTAGAGCTTCAGATATAGGTAAATATATGAGGAAAGGTTGAGCTATCGCTCCTGCTAGCAGATTCAGCGAGATTGATAAAATGGGGAAGTTTAGCCATGATAGGGGCAGAACTCAGTTTCCTTCCCACCAGAATTTTATAACGTCATCCCTTGAAACCAAAATGGAATAAACCACAGTTGAAAATGAATTTGATAATATGCGTAATGATTTAAGATAACAAAATGCAAAATGCAAAAAGTAAATGTTGTTGTTGTTGCCTTGCTATTTATGAAATGTAAATTGAATATGAACTAATATGGTGTACTTGTGGATTTAGGAGGAACCACGAGAGGAGTACAACAACATCAAGGGAGCGCAAATCAAGCATCAATGGCAGGTAGGTGTTTCACACCTATACTCTCCTTAGTTAATAGTGAAATTAATATTCTATTTTATTTTAGAATTTGACACTTGGGAATAAAGTTATAGAAAGGAAAGATATGTTCAAATGGACGTGGATTGAAATATGATTTTGGTTGTGGACTTTTGAACTTCGATTTCAAATAATGAACTATAATGATGAACCCAAAACAACTGCCTCTGAATTTGATTAGTCGATCCCGAATAAGGGTGGCTAATGTTGTTACCAAGATTTGTTAACATCAATATGAACTTGATGGAAATATAACGAATGTTGAACTTGATTAACTATTTGGGTCAATAAAAGTTAGTGATACTGACGGATAATGTCGGTATCGACAAACCTATGATAATTTGATTAGCTTCCCAATAAAGAAGCTAATGATGTCAAGAGACCTTGGCATCGACATTTCCAGAAAAACCTCCAAGGTGAGGCGGACAAGAATTGATTGACTATTTTAGGTTGGAAAAAGTTAATGGCACCGACTGGTTAAGTTGGTGTCGACATTACTAAGGATATGATTAGTTGATTTGGGAGAGGACAACTAATGACACTAATAGAAATAGAAATTATTAGTGTCGGCATTATTTTCCTTAAATTTAGTGCAGGGTAGTAAGATGGGTGTATTGATTAGTATTTAAAAGTGCATTTTTATCAAGGTTTTATATTATCATTTTGCACTTGAAGTATCAATAACTTCTTAACTAAAGCATGTTTTGTAATAACATACCTAATAATATAAGATACCTTTAATTTATGGTAAAAGTTCATCTTAAATGCAGGCCTATCATATAAATGAAAAGATTGATTGATGAGTTTAAGTATTGAAATTGAAAGGACAAAAAGAGGGCCAAACTTAGAAAAAAGATGTTGGTGTAGTCTAAACTGGAACACTGTTCGGTAATTGGGTTATATCTCGAGTTCTAGATGTCCAAATGACCTAAATGTTTTGGAAAGATTCACTAAGCCATAGGCTAACTTTCATGTGGAGTCCAAGATTTAGAAAGGCCGTTTTCAATTCCAAATTATAGCAACAACGGAGAAGTCCGAATCTGTCCTGTAGCCTAGACACTATTAAGTGTTCAACCCATATCTTGAGTTCTAGAAGTCCAAATGACCTTAATTTTTTTTCCTGGAAAGATAAGAAAATTTTCTATAACTTTCAAGAGAATGTGATTCCAGTTCTGATGCTAGCAATGATGTTTTATTCAAACAAGAAGATGAAAATTTTCACCAAGTCAAGAGTTGGCCATCCACTCAATAATTAGTCATCAAATCAATAGTTCCAAATTTTGGCCTATAAAAAGAGGCATTTGCCATGCATTTAGGGGCTTGGTTGTTTATATCAAGAACTTGCTCTTGCTTTCTCTCTCTCTCTCTCTCTTTATATTAAGAACTAGAACCATATGTACTCATGAAAGTTCTAGGAAATTCTCTTAGCTTTCCAGGAAAAAAGTTGAGGTCATTTGGACTTCTAGAACTCAAGATATGGGTTGAACACTGAACAGTGTCTAGGCTGCAGGACAAATTCAGACTTCTCCGTTGTTGCTATAATTTGGACTTGAGAATAGCCTTCTTAGATCTTGGTATCCACATGAAAGTTGTAAGCCTATATCTTACCAAATCTGTGTAAAACTTTGAGATTATTTGGACATCTAGAACTCGAGATATGACCCAATTACCGAACAGTATTCAAGTTTGGACTGCACCAACATCTCTTTTCTAAGCTTCACCCTTCTTTATCTTCAAAATTTCAGTAGTTGAATTCATCAATCAATCCTTTGATTTATATGATAGGCCTGCATTTAAGATGAATATTTACCATATATTAAGGCATTTTATAGTATCAGACTTGTTATTATAAAACATGCTTTAGTTAAGGAGTTATTGATACTTCAAGTGCAAAATAATGATATAAAACCTTGATAAACATGCACTTTTAAGTACTAATCACTCAGCAAAGAAGGAGGAGGCAACACAAGGAGGAGAAAGTTGCCTAGCTTGGGGGTCTCGGACGTGCTGAGGATGTCTGGCCAGTGGCTCGGGAGGTTTCGGTTGAGGTGAGGGTAACCGAAGTCGGTTGTGGGAGGAAGAAGAAAAAGTTGCAGAGGAGAGAGAAAGGCTGGAAGGAGAAGAGAGAGAGCCACGATGGAAGCTTGGTGGTCGATTGGGGGTTGTGTTGGCTTCCTGTGGTGGAGCTGGTGGTGGAGAAGCTGGTAGTGGCTCCGATTGGTGGTTGGAACGGCAGGGAGAGAGGGAGAGAAAAAACTACAAAAACGGGGCAGAAAGGCTGGTTTTTGGCCGACTTTGAACCCGATTTTCTTATCCTTCAAGTTATCAACATAGCCTCTATTTATAGGCGGTGGAAGAGGGTAATCTCGTCTATACCGGGGTAAAATTTTAGCCCTTGATTTAGTTGGAAAGGATACCAACCATTGGTTCAAAGTAGCCTCCCTGAGTTATCAAATTTGCAGGAAAAGGCTGTCTCAGTTGACCTCTTTACGCCGTTGTTGGTGTCGTTGTGTTGTCATTCATCCTGAAACGTTCACATGCGGTTGTGGAGAAACTGCAGGGGATCACTTTCATGTAAGTTTTGTTCAATTTGATGGAGAAATGAAGCATTAAATGCACCTACAAAGTAGGCACCCAGGCAATTTTTTTCGGGCAAAAGAAGAAGACAATGAACAGTGAATAGACGACGCGTTGTCTAGTCTTCTTGTTCTTGTTCTTTTGTTTTTTTAAAATACTCAAAATGGCGCCGTTTTGAGATTGAATTAGGGATTTAAATTGATTTTCAATTTAGTCCTCAAGCTTTCAATTGCTTTTAATTGAACCCCTAATTAACGCTAAACTTCTGATTTAATGTAATTAAGCCCCTGATGGACTTCAATTGGAACCTTGAAGTTACACTCCTTTTACAATATGGTTCTTGGTATTGAAATTTATCAATTTAACCCCTAATTGACCATTAAACTTTTATTTATTCAATTTTGCTCCTGGGTTTTGTCAATTAAACTCCTATAGTTTGACACCTTTTACGGATTGGTCTTTTGCTGCAAATTTTGTTAATTTAACCCCTAATTGACTCCGAAACTTCAATTTTCTTTCAATTTTGCCCCTGATTTCAATCAATTAACTTGGTAAAAATTAAATGTGGTCTCTTAAAATTTCAATATTCTCAATTAGGCCCAAATTAGGCTCCCAAACTTAATTTTTCACCAATTAAGCCCCAAATAAAATTAATTTGACTTATTTAAAGTATAATTAAGTCCTTTCACTTAATTAAATCCTTCAATTGGACCCAAAATAATTATTAAACATAATTAAAATTTAATTTGGCCCATGATTAAATCATATTGGCCTATTAAAAATTTAATTATGTCATTGAACTGAATTTTTATGCAAAGTCATCCGATAATAATTTGTATTTTTTCTCCATTTTTGGTTATAATGAGGTACAATTTGGCCTTGAATTTCCTCCAAAAATTGTAGCTTGATTACCCAGCCTGCTTTCTCCACGTAAAAATATGATTTTTTAGGAAATAACCCATAATTGGGTTATGACAATGATAACTATGGTCAAACAAAGAATGACGATATTAATGGGTGAAATTGGCATAGACTAACATACATTTAGTGTATGTTAGGATCCTAGATAAGGGGATCACCATGCATCAATGCCTATGGGGCATGGACTAATATACATTTAGTGTATGTTAGGATCTCGGGGAAGGGGATCACCATGCATTAATGCCTATGGGGCATGGATTAAGATACATTTAGTGTATGTTAGGATCCAGGGTAAAGGTATCACCATGTATCAGCTAACATACATTTAGTGTATGTTAGAATCCCGGGTAAAAGTATCACCATGCATCGACTATCATATATTTTACGTATTTTAGGGATCTGAGTAAAGGGATCCTTATGCATCGACGCCTACAAGGTGATGATGATACTGGTGAAATTGGTATCAGCAATGTGTTAGGCGGAAATAGTTATGGTTGATCTTATGGAATCTTGAATGGAAATTGAAAATGGAAGATGAAACGGTTTTAGTAGTTGAATGAGAAAGAGTTCCAGTGGAAACGAAAAGGGAGATGTGCATAGAATATGAATACATGTTTTCCTTTTTAAATTATTGGATATTTGTGTTACTATACTTATTGTGATATTCATGTTTCAGTAATATGTATTTTGTTTCAGGACCATTGCATGCACGAAAGGAGTAGATCATAACTTTTGTTCACTTTTTGTTTATTTAATTCTAGGGAGTTTATCATTGTATTTTGAAATATTAAGACATTTATATAACTTAATTTGTATAATTGATGTTTAAACTTAACTCTATAACTCATATAATTATGTTCCAAGCATGCTTGTTTATCTTTTGTATTCCTCTACAATGATATTTGTTGTTCAATGTATGTTATACTTATTATGGTTGTGATGATGATGATGTTTGTGGGACTGAGACCCAAGATGATTGGGTTGTGATTGAGTTATGAGATGTGAGATATTAGGAGCGTAAACAGGGTATATGTCAATATTTTGGGACCTCTCAGTATAGGGGAGACTCTGCTGAAATTTCAATAGACTTTTATATGAGAACTATATAAAAAACAATTATCTGTATGCATACGTACCAAATCATAGGAAACTATAAATGCATATGAAAGTGTGGGGCGCTACAAAAAGTCAATTGAAGGAAAAAAAAACAATTCTAACTAATTTTCAAAACACAAAAGTGTAATGCCATAAACTATGATGTAACATTTGTGGACAAAATTCACTACAAAGAAATATTTATTTTATTATTGTGAAAATAATTGATATTATTGTGTTGTGCGTGCATCTATCAATTTAAGTATTTGCAGGATGGTATGATCAAAACCACTGTGTTCTCTAGGTTGATTAACATTTGGTTTGCTTGCTGCCTTGACTTGATGCATGTTGTAGTGGATGTTAATAGTGCCTTGGATTCTACGTTTCTATTTGCTGGCCATGCTAAGTATGCTGATGGAAGTTGTTGCTCCTGCCTAGTATTGTGCTCCATTCTTTGGTTGTTGCTGGCCTATGCTAGAAAGATTATATGCTATGCTTTTATTGTGGTTCTCTCCTTGTGTATGGTGAAGGTTGCGGGTTGTTGTCTGCAGTAGTCCTAGCTAGCTGGTGGGTAGTGCTGTTACTTTATTCTGTCTTTTTGGTTATTTTGTTTGGTGTTAGGTTGGGCACCTCCTCTCTAAATAGGTTCCCCATGTAACTAATGTTTGTCTCCTCTTTTGGTTTGTAGCTCCTTTTTAGATGAGCTTGAAGTAATTATTTTGTTAGGGAGCCTGTTCCTTTTTGTACATCTCTGTACATGAACTTGCTGGCCCCCTAGCTTGTTTTATTTTGATCTTTTAAATATACTTACACTATAATAAATAAATAAAAAAAGTATTTGTAGGATGAATATATAAGAAATACTTTTTTTTTGTTGAATATCTGAGACAATTGTCCACAACTTTCATGAAGACTATGTGCTCGAATTCTGGTGTTAGCAATAATGTTTTGACCAACCAACAATGTCAATAACCAACCACCAAGTCAATGGGTGGTTACCAACTAAATAGTTAGTTATTTAATCAATAGTTCTGAATTTTAGCCTATAAAAGAAGGCATTTGCCATGTATTTAGGCATCTTATTGTTCAGATCAATATCATTTTCTTGCTTTCTCTATTTGTAATGTTAAAGTTTTCTTTCATGTTATATTAATCTCTTGTTTATACTTTTTCATTTCCTTTCATATACTTAGTTAACTTATATCATATTCATGATCTTATCTTGTTTATTCATGTTTTTCTTCTTCATAATGTTTAGCTAATTTTATTATGTCAAGGTGAAAAGGTTTCACTAGTGGTGTTAGAATAAGTATAATATAAACTCAACATGGACTTTAATACTCATATTCAAGAAAGTTTGCTATTAACATGTCTTATCATTTTTATCTTATTCACTCTTAATACCTTGCTTGTTAAATGGTTAATCTAGATTTATGTTATACAACACTTGGTATAATAAATGTTTCATCCTTCATAGTCTTCGGCCGACATCGTTGTTTTAGGAGGAACTTGATTTGTTGTTAATATACGTTAGCATCATGAATGCCTGACAATATTTAAAAGTATGGTGTTATTAAAATAAAATAATTAATATGATCATGTTAAAAATTTATAATGAACTATTAAGGATAAATCATATGATTTGAACCTTCTTTATGTATGGTTTCCAGTTGAGTAATAAAAAGAGTTTATACTATGCTTATTTGAAATACTATTAGTGGATCCTCTAACCTTTAAAATTATTTTATCTTTGTTTAAATCCTTACATCAATATCACATCTCAAAAGATCTCTTCAACTTCTTTTCATTTATCATTTATAATTTATATAGTTCACCTCCTTGTGGTTCTACCCTGGTCTTGTCGAGTTATTCATTTCTTTGACACTCTTGTATTTGTGATAAGATATCAATCTTTTGATCGTGTTAGTTCTCTCTGGAACAATTCATAGTGTTCATTACACACGGGTATACAAACAGGTTGTGGCTGTTGGTATATTATAAAGGCGATGAGAACTGTTCCTCTTCTCCCTAGCACTGTTCATGGTGTTCATTACACACGGGTATATAGATAAGCTGTGTTTGTCAGTATATTCCAAAGACGATGGGAACTATTCCCCTTCCCAAGTTGGTGATGCCAATTAAAGGTATTAATGTTTTCAACAAAATCATTGACGGAATGAGATTTCCAACACACTAACAATTAATGCTCTTGCTGACTAAGGTACATGTTTTTACATGTTTCCTAACAGAATCACAAATGGAATGGGAATTCTAATGTGCTAGTAACTAATGCATTTCTGACCGTGGTACACATTTCTGATTGTTGACTATTTACTATTTTACTAACAGAATAACAAACAAAATTAAAAAAAGTAGAAGGGTTTTTGAAATTTTTAGTGTGGCTAAAAAATTTCAATTTGACTTTACAAATAGAATCACCGATGGAATATTAAAAAATAATAATATTTAATTGTCCATCGAGAATTTCGCTGTAAAACCTAATATAAAAGATCCATGGTTGTAGCATACCTTTATTTTATTTTTTGTTTTTCTTGACTTAGAAACTTAGTTCTTCTTTCCTACTCTCTATAGTCTGCTCTTTTATTCTGTCACTCAAGCATTAAGGTTAGAAATCAAACTTCCTTTCTCTCAACACAATCAACAGGTATTTGTGGGTTAATTTTTTGAAGTAATTTTTTTTTTGTTTTTTTATGTTTTTTAACAATGTATTTTTGTTTATTTTTTTTGTATCACACCTAGTTCAAGTCCGAAATTAAGCACGCCATTAAGGTAATATTTTTTCATTCCTTATTCATTATTTGTTTTTGCATTATTTTTTTGTATTTTCTCTTTGTTTATGTTCAATTATTTGTTCTTTATAATTTTATGAAGTAATGTTGTGTTGAATTTTAGTTGTTATTGAATAGAGTATTTTTTATTATTTTGTTGAATTTTAGTTATTATTTTAAAATTTGTTGTTCAATTTCAATTAAATGTATAAGATTAAATTTAATTATTTTTTTGTATTGTATTCCATTTAGAACATTTTTTTTTTGTGAATTTAGGATCACAAGTATTAGGCACTTAAAAATAATTGTGTTAAAATGTAGTTGTTATTGAAATAATTTTTTCAATATTTTGTTGAATTTTAGCTATTTTCTTTGCTTAATTTTATTGTTAATATTTAATTAAATGTGTAGGATTAATTTTAATTATTATATTGTATGTATCCATTTAAAATAAATTCTTTTAAAGTTAGGATTACAAATATTATCATGTAGAAAATGAGAATTTTCTACGAAATTAAATTATTCAAAATTGCTGGTAGAAATTGATAAAAATCAACTGTTTTGTAACATTTATGTTGTCTATTTGCAAGATTAGAAATTTTGGGTAACTTCCTGTATATGGGAGGTGCTACTAAATTGTTTTTAAAAATATTGATTTTTTTTTTATATAAATTTATGTAGATGTTTAGGGAAAAATCAATTGCACGTCGTGAGTACAAGATCACTTTTAGTTCTTCTAACAGCAATAATAACTAAGAAGAGGCAACCAAGGCACATGTATTGACTCACGACGTTGCCTCATCAAGAGTGATGCCACAACGTAAAGGGGGTCCCTTCACTGCAGGATTCATTCACCAACAAATACGAGGCGTAGTGGAATAATGACCTTTTAATGTAAATTTGTTTTGCTTTCACAACGACATGTTTAATAATTTTTTAACAAATAATATTTCATTAAATTTATCCAATTTTAGATTCAAAAACATTGAGGCTGCCCAAATAATAACATATGCATTTAAATCATCGATGAAAATTTCATTTTATCAATGGAGCTAGGTTTCCAAATATCTTGAATGCAAACCGCAAGTTGATGCATGGTTTTAAAGGTTAAAGATTAGTAGTATTAACTTAAAAATTTATTATTATTATTATTATGTTAATTCGTTTATAAACTTTTACAACAAGGGAAAATCTGAGTGCAAAAAAGCAAATGATAATGTTACAAGGAGGGTTTGGGAGAATCACTCTACAACTAGGTAACATCGAAATCAAGATAAGTTTTTTTATTCCAAATATTAAAAATTTATTTGTCATTTACTTGTAGATAATTTTTTTGTACTATATAGATTGCGTGATTTTAGATAAGAGGCGTAAAATAAATCCAAAAAATATGAGAAACAAAACAAGCTACTGGGCTGGAATGACGTTGCGGTTTGGAAGGATTTTTTTCCGCCATATATCTTAAAGACTATAAGGGCGGAATACATTTAGCACATGACGTCAGAGTGTTTCATGCGACGGTTATAGTCTAGTGCGGGGAACTAGAGCCTGCAAATTTACATTTTTGTTTCCACGCATACTGGTGACTCCGTTATATTCGTTTTACATGTGAAATGGATGGTAAGATTTTTTTTTATATAAATATTTTTTAACTGATAACATTAAATTCAATTTTTTTTATATTAAATTCAATTTTTTTAATTAATTTTTTTTATATAAATATATTTAACTGATAACATTTTTATCTTATAAGCTACGACTCTTGGATATGAGCTAAACCTAATGGAGCTTTTTGTGAAAACACACGTGTAGAACAATGCACGCCAAAAAAGGGTGGATCAGTTCGTCGATAGCTGAGTTCAACACTTTGTGCTACGTTGGTTTTCAACCATTTTTTTCTTAAGTTATTATTTACTTAAATTTGATGATTTTATTTTTATTTCCAGGAGACATATAACATTAGTTTAAAGGAGAGATACGAGGACAATCCTTCGACCCACCAATATATCGATCCAGATTTATGGTTGGAGGTAAAATTGTTCGGTGGACCCGATATAAATCGAGCGTAGGATTCTCTAACACTACGGTTGAGAAATTATGA
Source organism: Populus alba x Populus glandulosa (assembly GCA_033617975.1). NCBI lineage: Eukaryota > Viridiplantae > Streptophyta > Magnoliopsida > Malpighiales > Salicaceae > Populus > Populus alba x Populus glandulosa. The sequence continues at coordinate 7,451,771 of CM066155.1, read as the reverse complement.
ATGACCCGTAGTGTTTCAACCATTGGATGCTTACAATCAGTCTCAAGCATTCAGTCTCCAGAGCTCATGTCCTTGTTAGATCGAGTATGAGAAAGTATGGCCCATCTCAATGAAAAATATAATGACCCTTTGTGGACTAAAAACAACTCCAATGAATAATCATGGATATGAGATCATAAATAGAAGGTACATGTGCATCCTTTTATTGGCGTCATAGTTCCGGGGACAACCAACCTCCTCCTCCTCCTCTAGTGTCACCTCTATTTTAGTTGAATCTATAAATTTATAATAATATTTGATTTTTAAAATTTTGAATTTTATATTAATTTAATTTTTTTAATTTTTTTAGTAGATTTGTTTTAAAATAAATTATTACTCACAGGTTACCAACAAACTTATTCCATCGTTATATTCCAGACAACTGGAAAATAATTATAGTAAATGTCAATGTTACTGTTAACTCACTGATAAAATAAATTTATCAGTATATTATAATTACATACAGTGAAAAACAATCACTGGAAATGCCATTGCAACTCACAACCTGAATTACATACAGTTATCTTGTCGATGGTATGCTAAATCTAACCGAGGGAATTACCAACAGAATGAAAAGGGTAATTTTTTTAGGGTGCGTTGTCCATCTATGATGTCATCTGTAAAGTTATTAACGACTAACTTACTAACAAACTAGAAATTACCAACGAGTGTTTTTTTATGGATATTTCTCGTCACTATTAGTGTAAATATTGATAAAAAAATTATGTATATAAAATTGTTAAATCTGGTAATGTTCTTATAAGCCCCTCATACAATTAAGTAGTTGTCATTTTGATGCAACCTTATTATTCGATTGTTTCACCCATATTTAACTAGTGTTTTGCCTATGTTTTATATATTAAATGCCTTGAAATGTTTTGTTTTATGTTTTAAAGGCATTTTTGGATGAAAGATGCAAAAAGGAGTAAATTAGAGTTAATTGGCATATTAGACCTCCAGTCGATGTTTTGTGCAGAGTGTGAGCTCTAAAGGTCGAAATGAAGTGATTCTAGTGGCATTAAAAATATAACATCCGTACCTTTTTGGAAATCTAAGGCAAGAAAATAAAATAAGGAAGAGTATGAAAATTACTAGTTTTAAAGTTAAATCTCGCAATCTACCAGTGTTGCCCTTCGGCCATTTCGAATTGAATATCTTGAGATATAGAATTCCATTGGATGCAAACTCAATTGTTTTAGATTCCTGACTCAAATACCTATCAATGCTCTAAATTGAAGCAAAAAACGATGTCATATGACGGAGATATGATTTTTCAAAGATGACAACTGAATTCTACCAGCAAACAGGTTTCGTGAAGAATCGAGTCCAAATTATGTTTTGAAGCATCTAAACCGAGATCCAAGTTTTTATTTTAGAAATTTAGCTCCTCTAAGTCAAAGCTTGAAGATTTCATGTAAGGTTATTTCTTTTTTTTTTAGGAAAATAGTTGTTGAAGTACTTAAATATAAACTGTAAACTTAAGGGCAAATCATTTTGTAAAATAGAGACTAGGGTTTCCTAAGATATAAAAAGAATGAGAGAGGAGAAGGGAGAACAACCGGCAATAAAAGAGAAAAACGCCCCATTCCATTAAGAAACCCGAAATCATGCATTCTTCTTTCTTTTTTATTAGTTGTTCAACAAATATGCAAGGCTAAACTCCTTTTCTTGGTTGCAAGGACACGGAAACGTCCTTCGGATTTCAAGAACTATGAGCTTTAGTTTACCTTTTCTTTTCAGTTTATATGATGAATATGTTTGTTCTCCTATGCTTAGTTTTCCTATGATTTTTTATTTTAATTACTAAAGCAGATTTAAAGTTATTATTATAAACAATATATTGCTAAGTTTGATATCAAAATCGGAGTTGTGGTATATGAACTTGTGAAGCAACTAAGTTTAATAATTGTGGCGGATCTACATTATTAATCTTAGGGAGAACATTGAATCAAATCAAACATAGACTGTAGACAGTTATGTTTTCTTGATTAATCACCTTATCTAATTCGTAAGACTGTCATTGAATGCAATTATTAGTGCAGACACTATGGTTGTTTGATAGTTAGGGTTAGTTATACAGTGGATCTATTAACTAACTAATGTTAAGAAGAGATAAATATTCATAATATAAATTAATGTTTCATTTCCATGATCAGTTCTGATTTTCATAGATGGATGAGTGCTTGCGACCAACGTTTGTTCTCTTGATAATTTTCTGATTCTATTTAATTTTTCTTGATAGTTTTCTGTTTTCATTTGCTTTAGCCTAGATAACTTCACAACCCCCCAGTTGCATTTTATATAGCATAAAAATCTGACTTGGACATAAAACCAAGGAAAGATGTGAGCCATAATTATAACTGTAATACACATGCTTTTTCAAAATAAATAAATAAAGAGAGAGAAAGAGAGAGCGAGACTCTAGTTGGCCTATATATAGGTGGTATGATTGTATTTTCAATTTCTCATCTATAAAATCTTCTCTTCCTTCCCTTCATTTCTACTCAACCCATACATTCAACATATATAGAAATGTGTAGAAATGGCAGGTTCCTCAAGTCATCATATAAGAAATATTTGTGTTTTTGGTGGATCTAGTCCTAAGAAAGAAAAAGAGTTTTCAGAATCAACAAATCATCTTTGTCAAGTACTAGCTAAGCGGAAGATTCATTTAGTGTATGGGGGAGAGAGCATTGGGTTAATGGGTGGTGTGTCAATAACTGTATTTTTAGGAGGCAATCAAGTTTTAGGAGTCATCCCCAAAGGGTTTAGCAAAAGAGGACATCATTGTAAAAACAATTGAAGAGGAACTACAGGTCCCCACAATATCTGATTGACTAAATACAATGTTTAACCATGTTAATGCCTTCATTGCCTTACTAGGTGGTTTGGGCACATTGGAAGAGATCTTTCATATTTTCTATTGGGCCCAACTACACATTCACAATAAACCTATAGGTTTGTTAAATGTTAATGCTTTTTTATGATAATTTGTTGTCTTTTCTTGATCAAGCTATGGAACATAAATTACTAACATTTTCAGCAAGATAAATCATAATCTCTACTACTACTACTGCTGAATAATTGATTGACCAACTACAATCTTTCATCCCTGTAATTGATCCTTGCATGAGTCGTCTAAATTGGTCAACTAAGGAAAGCTGTAAAAAGCTTAGATTAGATTTAAGCCTTTATTTGTGAAACCTTGTGTCTTTTGGTTTTATTAATAGCATATTATTTTGTTTTATTATTTCTTATATTTGTTTAAGTGTGTTTCAGGTTTGTCAGTGTTCATTGTTTCAGGTGATGTCTTTTATACTCTATCTTTCTACCTTAGGACATTGAGGACAATATCTCATTTTAGTTGGGGGGAGAGGGTAGTAGTTGACATGAATAAAAAAACCTAACTTGGTAACTGTTTTTGCTATTATTAAAACTAGTTGATAAAATTATTGTTGGGATGGCAAAGTAAGGAGGAAATTTTATCGCATTGTTATCAGAATAAGTTGCCTTTATAAAAAAAATGAGAAAAAAAAGAAAAAAAAATAATAATCCCAACTTAAGAAAGTTGACCTTAAACATTATAACATAATATTGTTTTCTTCCAACAAAAACCTCATCATCTATGTTTTCATACATTGAGCATATAAAAAAAAAGGTTTATTAATATCTTGTTTAAGAAATATGAAGCAAAAATATAAATTTAATGAGAGTTGTTTATCTGGATAGATTAATGAAAGTTGAATGATGAATGCCTTGTTTTGTGGAACTTGCAAATTGTTTTTCTATTTTAACGTTTTGATTACTAGGAACTAGTAATAAGCTGGTTGGGGGTGTGATTAGTAATTAAAAGTGTATTTTTATCAAGGTTTTATATCATCATTTTGCACTTGAAGTATCAATAATTTCTTAACTAAAGCATGATTTATAATAATAAGTCTGATACTATAAGATACCTCAATTTATGGTAAATATTAATCTTAAATGCAGGCTTATCATATAAATCAAAGGATTGATTGATGAGTTTAACTATTGAAATTAAAAAGACAAAAACAAGATCAAATTTAGAAAAGAAATGATGGTTCAGTCCAAACTGGAATATTATTCGATTATTGGATCATATCTGAAGCTGTAGATAAACTCATCAAAAATCACAATCAAAATTCCTAAAAGCAATCGAAAAATGAGCCATCCAGAGAAAAGAAATGGATACTAAAGATTGATCCAAGTGAAGATTGATCAAAAGGTCAAATGTTACTAAAGGCCAATCCCTTAAATCTTGTGGCTGTACAGTAATAATATTTTTTGTATGACCGCTAAGTGCTTTGGTACTAATTTTGTTTACAGAGAGATTAAGTAACCTCATTACGTTAATTAATTTAAAGCACACTAGGTTGTTATACTGGGATAATGGAATTTAAGAAAACTTTAGGCTATAATTTGAACCATGATGCCACAAGATAGTGCATTCCTGACTAAAGTTTTTGGGCTTGTCATTATATCCTGATTGCATGTAGTTTATTTATTTTTGTGAAAAGACAGTTTCCAAAAGAACTTTTACTATATTAGAACCGCAATCCCCACTCCAAGACATCATTTTCGCATCAAATTTCTTACTCTTATTCATCAATCAATCATTTTTTTTTTTTAGAATCAAAGAAAGTGCAGTTTGGTCTCAAGATTTGATTTCAAAGTTTACTGGAAAAATCGCTTGAGATGCACTACTACAAGTTCGGTGTAGAGTACAAATTAAGAAACAAAAGAAAAGAGGGAAAAAAGAAGAAGAAGAAAGAAGCATCTGCGTGTCTAGAGAGAGAGACTTTTTCGAAAATGGTATCTTATTCCATAAGAATGGCAAGTAAGGTTTGAGCCCACTGCAGAACTTAAACTGAAAGATAATACTTTGCTTTTTGTTTTGAGTGAGAGTGGGATAAACATAGCAGTAGCTCTACCTAATTTGGCTGATCGCGCATACAAAGTAAACACATGTGTTGGGTCTGTTAGGTTAAAACTTCACAACTGAACCTCTTAATATGTTAAATTAATTAGCAATCACTTGCAAGTTGTAAATAATTACAAAAAAAAAAAATCAATCTTAATTTTTATGTACTCTCTCCTCTACCAAACTAGCTCATCATGTGTGTAGCTAGCTTGACTTCCTGTTAGTCAAATTATAGTAGCTTGATTACAAAGCCAGCACTACTTATAATTATAACAGACCGACTTCATTTTGTAGGGTTTGTAGCTTCCTAAACCACCCTTTTTTCTTTCCTTCTCTCTCTCTCACTCTACCACCTCATACTCAATTCCTATATTATTGTTTCTTTGCTTGTTGATGTGGAAATGAGAGACAGAATGGAAAGGCTTGTTCTCCTTCCTTTCTCCTTTGGTTGTGTCTCTGAGTCAAGTGTGGCCATTGGCGTACACCAGCCTCGAAGAGCAAAGACAGACACGAACTTATCCGGAACAAGTCTCTCTCTCTCTCTCTCTCTCACACACACACACACACACACACACTCCTTTTTACCTTTTCTTTTTCCTTCATGTTTCTGTAGACTTAATTATTTGATTTTGGTTTCTATTGTTCTTGAGAAGGAACAAAAGAGGAAGACGAGGAAAGCTCATCAAGTACAGAAAGTATGAAGAGTTCGTTGAAGTTCCTTGCTCTTTCAAAGCCCAACATATCCACTGGGTTGCATAGGCTAGTCAAGGGTTTCAAGAACTTCTCTCAATTATTTGGTCAGTCTAAGTTTATCATTCAGCTATCTTTTTTCTTTTTTTTTTTATAAAGGAGAGATTCAAATCTGAGATCCTTTTAGAAGAGGTGAACCCTATTGCTAGTTAAGCTATAACTCACCAAAGATTTGTCAGTTCATTCCTTATTGTTTTAAAGAACAAAAATATTATGGGACACACACATTAATGAAGCATGCAATGAAGCCAATAAACAATATTGATCTTAATGGTTTTGCATCATACTTGTATGTAGACACACCCTCTTGTTTAATTTGCATTTATTAACTCGATCTCATAACTTTTCTAGCGTACAAAGAAGAGATCGAAGAATTGGAAATGGAAATGGAAATTGGGTTGCCAACAGATGTGAAGCATGTGACACACATAGGGTGGGATGCCTCAGCACCAACTACCAACCCCGTTCACGGCTGGGACAATCTCATTTCTCCTGAGCTGCTTCACCTTCAATCTGGAACTTCAAGGCAGTTTGAGCTTGCCATAGCAGCACAGGCTAATTCACCTCTTGTTGGGGCTTCCTGTGCTTAATTAGTCCAAAGATGGCTATATAGATTGTAGTGGATGTATTATTGACCAATTGTGGTGTTGGTCGATATAATAGATTGAAGGATTTATATTTAAACCTCTCCACCTCGTCCATTTTAAGTGAATGCTTGCGTGAAGCTTTACCACTAACAGCATGAACCAATTCCTTGATCGAATTGAATTTGATTCTACTAGTAAAATTGAATTCATTTGACGCATAATCAAAGTTTCATGTTCGGAATTCAAATACATTTTTTTGTTTGAAATAAATAAATAAATCTAATATTTTTCTTATATTGCATGTCACACCCAGACATCACGGAAACCAAATAAAAATTAACTCTACAAAAAAAAATAACAACAAATATCTGACATCTTGTTCTTTATAAAAAAAAAAATATCTTGTTTAAGCAGTCGCCGTCTAGTATTATGATCACTAGGAACACTAAACTGGTTACCAGAGATTCTATCGTACGGGACTTGTTACGCAAAAGAAAAGATGATATCACATCTTAAGCGTCCTACCTAAGGTAGGCTATATTGCTGGTTTTTATCTACAATTGCTAAGAATTTGTTCTTTTTTTTCCTTTTTCATCCTTCCATTTATGTTTTCGACTTTGGCGTCAGTGAACAATTCCTACCAATATTTCCAACTTTGGCGTTGGTAAATATCGCGTAAATCCAAAAAATGCAATACTCTTGACTCTAGTGTCAGTGAATATTTTCACAAAAAAAATGAATTTGAAGAACAAATTTTCTATGCCATTTTTCTTGTTTATCCTTTATTTTTATTGACCTTTTTCAAATGAAAAAAAAAACCTTGCACGACATATTTGCATTCAACAATAATGGTCCAAAGATTGAGCATACATCTAAACTAAAAAAAAAAAGCACTAAGAAAAAAAATAAAATAAAGTGCGAGGGTCCCACAAATAAATCAACGAAGGCCCACAAATATTTTTGAAATTTTCTAATATCAAAAAGGGGGTCGTTTGGTCAAACATCAAACTAGAATGATCATAAAAATTATAGCCAAGGCATAAGGGTGGGTTTTGTCAAACACACCCTTAGTAAACATACTTTAGGTTGGATGGGCCTAAAGCCCAGCCCACTCCTTTTTTTGGGGGGGCTGAGTCTAGCCCAGCCCGGTCACTGGCCCAAGCCAGTGACCCGGCTGGGTAGCAGGCACGCATGGTTCAAACCACGTGTGCGCTGCACAGGACGAAGGTAATTAAATTACTTGGCGATGATGAAGACGAAGGTGACAGTAACAGTTCGAGCACTCCTGGAGAATTCTCTCTTCCTCCTCCTCCTTTCGACTTCTCTTCTTTCTTTTCTATTCGGTCTCCCCTCCCTCTACTTTTGTTTGCTTATTAATCGGTTCCTCTCGTTCTTTGGGTTTTTTGCTCTTTTTTGTTTTTCTTTTTCTCTTCTTCTAACGACCCACTGGCTTTTTTTAGGGGCAGAACCAACTGGTTGTTCCCCAGTATGCCTCCTTTTTCCTTGGCAAAGGATAAGTCTTGCGGGGACTTGGATATGGGATTCAATCCTTATCTACCCCGGTGTTTATCTCCATGTGGGGATACTCTTGAAACTCCATGTGGGGATACTCTTGAAACCCCATGTTTTGGATAGATTGGGACACTAAAGATCCTACCACTACTGGCTTGTTTGTGTTGATTTCCTCCATGTTGTTGGTACATCGTGGCTACGATGGACATGGGGGTGAACTGATGAGCTGGTGATGGAAGTCGTGAGTCTATGTGTTTGGTGACCAGTGTTTCATTTTTGTAGGGAGCTTTCCTCTATTTTTTAGAGAAAGAAGACAGTGAACAACAACAAAAAACGGTGTTGTTTTAGACTGAAAATGATCATTTCTCAATTTGGTCCTCCAAGTTTCCACATTTTTTAATTGGGCCCTGGGATCGAATTTTAGCGCCTTTTACAAAAAGGTCCCTAGACCTTAATCACTTGTAATTTTATCCTTAATTAACTCATAATTTAATGTTTATTCAATTATACCTCTAATTTCATTAATTAAACTAATTCTAAGCTTAATTAAGTCCTTAAAATTATCCATTCTTCAATCAAACTCCCGATATCATTAATTAAACCCAATCAAAGTTTAAATGAAACTTCATACTAGCTAATTCTTTCAATTTCTTTAAAAATTAAATTCCAAAATCATAAATCAAACATGATTAAACCCATCAAAGCTTCTCATTTGTGTTGTCTTGATTCAAACCTTAATTTTTCATTCATTTCCTTTTTTGAATTTTATGTTGTCCAAAATTAGGTCATGACAACTGGCCCCTCTTTACAATGCTTACAGTGCAAAGCATTGGAAAATTCATTTTCTACTAACTTTGTATAGTAAGTTTTGTAAAGAAAAATAAGCGTAAAAGCTCTTACCTTTTTTTTTTTCTTTTTTTTTTAAAAAAGATCTAATTGTTCCAAGCGACCTGCCCGATAACAAATAAAACACAAAAAGGATTTCGTGAATAGTCTAATTATTCTAAGTGACCTGCCTGAAAGGAAGAAGCAATGCGAAGGATTTCGCGAGTGGTCTCATTTTTTCAGGCAACCTGCCCGATGAAGAATAAAACACGAAAAGGGTTTTGCGGGTGGTCTAATTATTCCAGACAACTTGCCTGATAGGAAGAAGCAACGCGAAGGATTTTGCGAGTGGTCTCATTTTTCCAGGCGACATGCTCGATGAAGAATAAAACACGAAAAGGGTTTCACGAGTGGTCTAATTGTTCCAGGCGACCTGCCCGATAGGAAGAAGCAATGCGAAGGATTTCGAGAGTGGTCTTATTTTTCTAGGTAACCTACTTGATGAAGAAAAAAACGCGAAAAGGGTTTCGTGAGTGGTCTAATTGTTCCAAGCGACCTGCCCGATAGGAAAAAGCAACGCAAAGGATTTTGCGAGTGGTCTCATTTTTCCAGGTGACCTACCCGATGATAAAATACGAGGAAACTCACAAATGGTCTCATTATTCCATGCGACCTGCCCGATGGTGAAAATACAAAGAGAGCTTTTTTTAAAAAAAAAGTGGTCTCATTGTAATGGATGACCTACCTAAGTGGGAAAATACAAAGAAATGGTCTTATTGTAATAGGTGACCTGTATGAGTGTAAAAAACAAAGGAATGGCCTCATCGGTTCATTATCCCTGAGATGGAAGCTCAAAGAAGCACTCGAAAGGGAGATGAGGGCTCAAAGGCACACTCGAAAAAAAATGAAGGCTCGAAGGTGCACTCAAAAGGATGGTTGAGGGCTCGAAGGCGCACTCGAAGAAGGTGAGGGCTCGAAGATGCACTCAAAAAGAGGTAGAGTTAGGGAAGCACTACCATAGGGATGGGAAATGAAAGGTGGTGGAAAAATACAAAGATTTTCTAAGTGGCTTAATTCTCATGACGGCCTGCCCAGGTTGAAAATTTTTCAAAAATGAAAAATTTTCAAAAGCATTTTCAACCTTAGCCATTTCAGGGCGGCCCTTCCATTTGATGGATCTCGTCAGAAATTTTTCTTGTGAAATTTGCAAAACTCATTGTCCAATGTCTCAAAGTTTAGATGATATGCATACATCTTTACTGATTTGAAATATAGACCCTTATTTCACCTTAATCTTCTTGTTGCTTGATTGGTGAGAACTTGCTACCTCTGATTTGGGTAATCTTCATCATTTAGCTTCTAGCCCACTTGAGTTGGCCTATGTAAGTCTTTTCCCAAATTTGTTTACACAACTCAACCTTCATGGTGTCCATCGTGACCCACTTGCTTGCTAGAGATTTTTTGTTTCGTCAAATAATTTGAGAGGATCATTCATTACTCCTCATCTCATTGCTAAAAATATTCGGTGTCACTTGCTAAAAGGATCAAGCTGCCTTTTATAAATCACAATGCCCCTTGTCTTGTTATAGGAGATGTTCCTCTCTTTTTCTAGAAGGGATTGATTTTCCTTCTAAACACAATGTTGCCCCCAACCCATTAAAATGCACCCTTGACTGTGAAAAAGACAAATGGAAAGAGAAGAAAGAGCCAAGTTGAAAGCCTGACACCGAAAAAAGTTGGAAAGTTTTACAGCTCATCTTAAACCTATACTAGTAAGCCCACAGAATCTGGGGGCAAATAAGGTGTCATTTGAATCTCAATAGGCTATGCATTTCTAATTTACTTGACTAGTATATCCCATAAAAATGTAATCTACCATTAACCTTACAATAAAAGAATCTTAAAAGGACAAGATGGTAAAAAAAAAGATGGTCTAGACAAATTGGCTACCCTAGAGCGAAGGCTGACGGCATTCGAGGGAACTAGCCTACATGATCATATAAAGGTTGATGAGGTGTGTTTTATGCCCAATGTAATTATCCCAAAAAAAAATTAGAGTGCTTGAATTCATCAAATATATAGCAACTCAATGCTCTGTAACTTATCTCAAGTCATACTGCAACAAAATGGTTAAGGTAGTCTATAACAAGAAACTACAGATTCACTTTTATCAAGACAATTTGAGTGATGTTGCCTTTACTTGTTGTATATGGTTGGAAAATACTAAGGTAAAAAAGTGGAAGGACTTAGTTGATGTCTTCATTAGGTAATATAAGTTTAATATGGATGTGGGCTCTGATAGGTCAATCTTGCAAGCTATGGAAAAGGACAACGAGTCCATAAAAGAATACATTCAAAGGTGATATGAGGCAACTGCACATGTTAATCCTTCTTTGTTGCAAAAGGAGGTGAACAATTTGTTTGCCAACACTTTCAAGACCTCATACTTTGAATACTTGGTGGGAAGCTCTGCACAATGTTTTTCTGACTTGGTTGCTATGGCTGAGAGGATTGAACAAGCCATCCATTTGAGAAGGATTGCTGACTTGGCTAAGGAGAAAAGTTTCACTTGAAAAATGAAAGAAATAGAGGCTCACAATATCGAAGGTGATTGCAAAAGCGAGAGAAAGAACTACTAAATAAAGACACCTAGATATCAATCATCTTGAAGATGAAGTCATAATGTTATTAGACCAAGACTGGTCAGTGCATAACCTCAAATGACTATTAGAAAGGTGCCCCTATCGAGGAGTTCATAGGAAAGGGATGATTGGAAAATTCTAGAAATCTCAATCAATGATTGTTAAGTGTTTAGCCCTTTTGTATGTTACCTTGCTAGTAATCTTAGCTCAAAATGTTACAATGAGGTTATATGAATCAAGCAATTCCTTCATTGAGGTGACTAAACTCTAAACTAAAGTGCACAAATAAAAAATGAATCGTCATCCTTACACCATGCCTCTTGAACCGGGTATTTTAAATGTATGAATAATGGTATGTGGTGAACTCATTTCTCATAAACTCATGAAATGCATCTCTTTGCAAACACCAAACGATCACACTGAACAAGGTCAAAGTTTATTGATCTTAACTATTTGCGCTTGAAATGAAAAAATGTCATCTTTTTATTCCTTTCACATTCTAAAATGAATATATCCCTTATGGTCCCTTTTTTTAGCCTGAATAAATTTTCCTTCATGAAAAACCCTAACTAGAATCACACCCCACATTGGAGGCAAATGAAAATTTCAATGAAAAAAACTAAGAGGAAAAGCCGTGAGAAAGCCAAAAAGGCAAAAGAGCCCAAGAAACTCAAATGTTATGGGGCATACCCAAATCACATGAAAAAGTGATAGTCAAAACAAAGTGAGTATGCCCCATCCAAAACAATGAAAAAGAGAAAATCAAAGAAGAGCGGAAAAATAAAAGATCAAATACACAAAGAGTCGAACTACAGATAATGATCCTTAGTCTTTGAAACCTTGAAACACTCTTTTAGCCTTATAAATCCTTTTCTTTCATAGCCAATAACCACAGTCTATGTTACGTGCCTGTAGAAATCCTTTCTAATCAAGCAAGCAAGCAACCTAAAAGAATAAACAATGCTATCAAAATGCAAAGAGTACTTTTTCATAAGATTCATGACATCGAGAACAATCTACTTATTATTATTCATGCTAATAAAATGAGTGTTCAAAAAGAGATAAATTTTTCTTAAACAAAACCTCAAGCTTTTTCTCGAGCCCTTCACTTTGAAACTCATAAAAAACAAAAGGTCACCTCATGGCATACCTTCACTAATGGCAATATCGTCAACACAAGAGCAAATCATCTCTTTTCCAGGAAAAAAAACTAACTAATGAGTTGCAAGATTTCAAAAGCAAATTATTTTGAACTCACTTCGAAACAATTTTTGTTTTTAAAATGCAAGATTGAGATTTCAAGATTCATTTTAGACAAATATTCCTTCACCAAACTAAGAAGGAGAGAAATGAGAGAATGATCACTCAAAACCATTATTTATTTGAGTCGCTAACAGAACACACTTAGAGACAATGACCAGTACAAGGGGGCAACATTGTGTTTAGAAGAAAAAATTTATCCCTTTTAGATAACCATAAAAAATAGAACATTTCCTACAACAAGACAAGGGGCATTGTGGTTTATAGAAGGCAACTTGATCCTTTAAACAAGTGACACCGAGTGTTTTTAGTAGTGAGATAAGGGAATAATGAATGTTTCTTTCAAATTATTCAACGAGACAGAAAATCTCTAGCAAGCAAATGGGTCATGATAGGCACCGTGAAAGTTGAGTTATGTAACAAATCTGGGAAAAGACTACATGGACTAACTTGAGTGGGCTAGAAGCCAAACAACAAAGATGACCTAAATCAAAGATAGCAAGTCCTCTCCAATCAAGCAACAAGAAGATTGAGAAGAAATGAGGGTCTATATTTCAAATCAGATAAAGATGCATGCATATCATCTAAACTTTAAGATATTAAACAATATGTTTTGCAAAGATTCACAAGAGAAATCCCTGATAGGATCCATCAAAAGTAAAGCCACTTTGAAATGGCTAAAAATTAGAAATGCTTTTGAAAATTTTCTCCATTTTGAGAAATTTGTGACCTAGGCAAGCAGCCCATTAGAATTAGGTCACCCAAAAAAATCTCTGTATTTTTTCACCTGGATAAGTCACTCATTACAATGAGACTCTTTCTTTATATTTTTCGACCTGGGTAGGTCACCCATTACAATGAAACTCCTTCTAAAAAATCTTTGTATTTTTCCACCTAGATAGGTCACCCATTATAATGAAACCCTTTCTTTGTTTTTCTTTTTTTCTTTTTTTTTTCCATATGAATAGGTCACCTATTACAATGAGATCTTTTATGAAAAATCTCCATATTTTTCTACCTAGATAGGTCACCCATTACAATAAGATCCTTTCTGAAAAATCTTTATATTTTTTTACCTGAGCATGTCACCTATTACAATGAAACCTCTTCTTAAAAGTTTTTTTTCCCTAATGTAGCCCTCCAAACCTAATGTCCTAGCTCCATCAATGCTTGAATCATCAATTTAAGGAAACATTAAGAGTTGGATCTATAGAAGTCACCATATCAACAAACCTCCTTATTTCATTTGTTAGATTTTATTTATTAAAAAATCAGGATGGACAAATTTATTTAGTGCATTCACTCTTAACTTTGAAGAGCTATAGTGCATGGACTTACTTCTCTGGTAGTTTAAGGTAAGACAATTGTCAAAATAGTGAATGAGTGAGATGAAAGAGACCTAAAAACAATACAAATCAGTATCTAAAGATCTAAAAACGACATCACTTGATAAACTACATAGATCTTTTACCACACATGAACTCCTAATGGGTGAAAGTTCTAACGATAGCTCTAAAAATAAAGGTGCGGCACTGGGATGTTTTAGGAAGGAAGATTCAGATAATGAGAGTGAAAGTGATATATTTTGTTTTAACATTCATTAGGTTGTGACATCTTCAGTAAATGCGCTGAAAACACATCAATAATGTCATTTGTACAATCAGGAAGATGAAAAGAACCTTCCAATACATGACGCCTCTCTTTTTAGCTGTTCTTCAATTCTGGATGCCCGCTCATAGTGAAAGACAAAAAGATAATCGAAAACGTCATCTACATCAACTTTCAATTCTGGGTTCCATGCTTTAAATCCTGCAACGAAACAACAAGGAATTGAAAAGGGGGCAAGAATCAGCACGTGTCAGAATCACAAGGATTCAAAGGAAGATAAATTATTGTTTTTTAATTATTATTATTCGTTTTCTGGGGTGCATGTGCTTTGAATTAATGAATCCAATTCTTCATCAATTCATTTCTACTATGTGTCATGGGCACAATAAAAACAGTCCATGACCACGCATCAGCATAAATCTCTTGTAGTGTTAGCAAAATTTCGTTTTTAAGTTATGGCAAAGAAGTCGATCTTTTTCTGCCATGGAATTGATGTGAAATAGTTAATCACTAGTTAGGCACTACTACTATATCTTGAGCTCACCTTTTATGTTCATAAAAAATTACAGTAATAATAATATCAAGCTTCTTTGGTTAAAGTTTTTACAGTAATAATATGTTTTTTGAAAAAAATTATTAACAATAATAATAATGATAATTATTATTCTATTTTTTTTTCAATTTTCTTTTATTCTTAATATTAATACTTTTAATTAAAATAATGATAATAATATTTATCATATTAATAATAATATCAAATTTATCTCATCAATATTTCTATAGTAATAATATTTTTTTAAAAAAAAACTTATTAACAATAATAATGGTGATAATTATTATTATATTTTTTTTTTCAATTTTCTTCTATTCTTAATATTTATACTTTTAATTACAATAACAATAATAATATTTAGAATACAAATATAAATATTTATCATATTAATAATAATATCAAACTTGTTATTAACAATAATAACAATGATAATTGTTATTATATTTTTTTTTATTTTTCTTCTTTGCAGGGTCTTTTGATTCTGCTGCGTAGTTCTCTAAACACAAGGGTTGTGAAAACAAACCTCGACGGCCAGGTCAGCACCCAGCGCGGGGGTATGCTGACCAGGTGCTTGGGGCTGCATACACTGCCTTGCAGGTCTACACACCCTAGGCTTACAGATCTGCAGACCCCAGGCTCGTGGGGTTATAGACCCATTCGCCCTGGAGGTGCAGCTAGGTGTGCGGGTCTGCCCCCAGCGCCCAAGGCTGGGTAGACCCCGCACTAGGTGTCTGCATGTTAGGGCCTCGACCAATCCCAGTGCAGGTGGTTGCAGCCTGGGGTGCGGGCAGGTTCTCATGCCCTACCCAATACCTAAGCCTGGCAATCCAAGCGTCAAGTATCCGCAGCCTAAGGGGCGTGCCCCCACCAAACAGTGTAATCCACAATGAAAGCACTGACAATCTAAAGTACTCGCGTTATAGTACAATCCACAGTGAAAAGCACTCATAATGCACGGTAACTCCCACTATAGTAAAACACTAATCCTTTTTAGTTATAGTTAATTAGTTAGGTAGCCTACGCTACGTTATGGGATAAATTTTTTTCATAAAAAATATCAAAAAATTCTAAGATCTAATAGTGTTGAGACTGTAGATAAAGGGAGATCCAAGTGGGTCTGGCGTTGCGGCCACACCCAACTCTCTTGGATCTGGCTACAACACCAGGCCCAAGAGTAATAATAATAATATTTAACTTGTTTGACCCAAGTTCATATAATTTTTAGTCTCTTCAAATAACATTTATGGTTTTTCTTCAATAGTAATAATATTGTTTTTCAAATTTATTAATGATAATAATAATAATTTTTAATTTTACCCTTAAAATCAAATATATGGTTGTTTTTCAATATTAATAATATGTTTTTCAAATTTATTAATTATTATATTAATTATAATACAAATAATAATATTTTTAATATTAATAATATTAATTGTAATAAAAATAATAATAATGATAATACAAATAATAATATTTTTAATATTAATAATAATATTAAACTTTCCTAGCCCAAGTTTAAATAGATATGGCTGCAACACCAGGTTTAAAAGCTTTAGGCCCCTCTTTAATATCAGACCCAAGAGTCTTGGATTTAGCTGCATTGCTGGACCCATTAGTCTTGGGTCCGGACGACGAACCCAAAAACCTTGAGTCCTGACATCGGACCTAAATAAATTGGGTCCTAACACAAGATTAATTAGCCTTGGATCCTGATGCATGACCCATTAGCCTTGGGTTTGAATGCCAGACCCGTTAGCTTTAGGTCCTAATGTTGGTCTCATTAGCCTTGGATTCGAACACCGGACCCTAAAGTCTTGGGTCAAATAGGGTTGTAAGACCGCAAAAACTTGGGTTTGCGCTACTGCCACACCCAAGAAACTTAGGTCAAGCACCCATTTTCAGCCTCAAGTTTCTTGGGTTTGAAAGGAGATGTCAAACCCAAATTAATAATAATAATAATAATAATAATAATAATTAATTTTACCCTTCAATTCAAATCTATATTTTTTTCAATAGTTATAATAATATTAAACTTGTTTAACCCAAGTTTAAGTGGATCTGGCTGCAACAACATGCTCAAGATCTTTGAGCCCTTCTTAAAGCCAGAGCCAGGCACACGGGTCTGCAACTCCTACAGGGGTCTGCAGACCCTGGGCATGGGTCTCCAAACCCCAAGCGCAGGGTTGCAAAACCCAAAGGCCTTAGATTTGAGCTGCTGCCACACCCAAGCAACTTAAGTCGAGCGTCTCTTTCCAGCTCCAAGTTTCTTAATTTAGAAAGGAGATGTTAGACCTAAGTTAATAATAATAATAATAATAATAATAATAATAATAGCCAACAACAACAATAATAATAATTGAATTTACCCTTCAAATCAATCTAAGATTTTTTCGATAGTAATAATATTTTTTTCATATTTAATAATAATAATAATAATAATAATAAATTTACCCTTCAAATCAAATTTATGGTTGTTTTTCAATATTAATAATATATTTTTTTCAAATTTATTAATTATTATATTAATTATAATAAAAATAATAATTTTTATAATGCAAATAATAATTTTTAAAATATTAATAATAATATTAAACTTATCTAACCCATGTTTAAGTGGATCTATCTGCAACGACAGACCCAAGAGCTTTGACCCCCTTTTAAAGCCAAACTCAGGCATTCGAGTCTGCAACCCCTGCGAGGGTCTGCAGACCTCTAGCGTTGGTTAGCAGACCTCTAGCGTGGATCTGCAGACCTAAGAGCCTTGGGTCTAGACGCTCGACCCAAGAGCCTTGAATTTAGACGCTAGACCATAGAGCCTCGAGTCTGGCTATCATGCCTAACCCAAGTGTTAGGGTTTTGGTTGTCTTGCCTTACCTGGACGCCTAAGGTATGGCAATCACACCATGCCCCAAAGCCAAGTGTCCTACAACCATGTCATTCCACAGCTCCTAGGGCAGATGGTCTTGCCATGCCCCACCAGTAGTCTTACCATGCCCCAACAAAATCCGAACTGATCATTTTGTTCTCAATTATTTTTTCAATGTCAAATGCATCTCATGGAAAAAACAACCCCACCCCCACACTTCATGCCTAGCAAGTTTATGTGGCAAGAACAACTCTATCATTATATTATTTTAATCCATAGTAATATGTGTCTAAGTAAATAGAAGGAGGGATACTAAGCTCTTTTAGTATATTGTATAATTAGACTTGTGGCTAGTGCTGCAACAAGTAGGACCAAATTTTTTTCATTAACTTAAAAAAAAAAAAAAGATGTTTAATCATTATTAGTGTATTTTAAAGAATAAAAATCAGTGACTTGAATTATAGATCTAATTAGGTATGATAAAAAAAAAATGATAGTAAATGGATCAAATTTAAAAAAAAATGATCATAATGACTTACACAAACAAAAATTAATGATAGTAAATGGATTAAATTAAAAAAAAATGATCATAATGACTTACACAAAAAAAAAAAACATGCTTGCACAAAAGAAAAGAAAAAAAACAAATCTCAATTCTTATACAACTCAACAATGAATGATGAAACTAAAAAAAATAAAAAATGACCAAAAATACACGATACAAGTCAACTCGAGTTAATATATCAAACGTGCAACTTGAATTGTGAGATTGGGATAACCCTATAGAAAAAAAAATATGAAACCCAATTCCCAACAATTCAAATATAAAATGATGAAATAAAAAAAATCAATTAACAAAAAGGACACAAAAAACATCAACAGACCCGTTAAGTCCACCAAACCATGCAAGCCAAATCATTCTAACAGGATAACATAATTGAAGGTAAAATATGAAAAATTATGGAGCTCAATTCTCAAACTAACTCAATGTTGAAGGACAAAAAATAAAAAAATATTAAACTTTAAAAAATCTCAAAAAAAGACTCTGGTCAACCCAGGCTTGCTCATTAAGTCCGTGACTTAGGCTATGAGACCAAGATAATCCCATAAAAAAATGTAAAGAAAATCATGAAGTTCAATTTTTAACAAATCTAATATCAAATGATAAAATTAAAAAAAATCAACATAAAAAGAATCTAAGAAACGACCAATGTCAGCCCGGGTTACTTGTGACTCGGGTCATGAAACTAAGATCACCCAATCCAAAAATTCATGAAGTTCAATTTCTTCCTAGCTTAATATCGAACGATAAAATTGAAAAAGAAAACCCAATTTTGAAAAGGATCCAAAACAAAAAATAACAATAAAAACAATTAGTATCCAATTTAAAATAAAAACAAAATGAAATAATATATTTTTTATATATATAGATCAACACAAATCTTGAAGAGAGGATAGAGAAAAGAATGAGGGGAAGAAAAAAAGGTTTGTTAAAGCCTTGCCATCACACGGTCATCGACACATGTCGCACCATCAACAAGAGCTTGCCATAACTCTTTCAATGCAACCACGAAAGCTAGAGTTCCCATAGGAGAAAGTCACATCATCCATGAGAGCCCAAAAACTTCCTTCACGCAATCAAAGAGAGCGCAAAAACTTCCTTAATGCATTGACACATGTATTAAACGCACCAGCCACTTCTCCACTACCTGTTCATTCTACTTCCTGACCTTATTTTTCAAATTTAATCACTCAATTCTTAATTGTTTTAGATCGATAGAATTGAATTTAATTTTGTAAGACTGGACATTAATTGTGTGTCAAAAAATTTGTTTATTTTAATTTCAAATAAACTTAATATGAAATAATGAAATAAAAAAATAAAAAATCAAGTGACCTAAAAGATTAAAAAAAAAAAAAGAGAGAGACTGAATATTGCCCTACTTGTGCATCTTAGTCCATGGTTCTTAAAAGTAAAGAATAGCTGAATATTTATCTACGGATCAGATCTGATCCGTAGCTTTAAATATTTTAAATTAATAAAATTATATATGATTTTATCAAGTCTTACAAGAAAAATTGAATGGTTGTGAAAATCCACAATGATTCCTCCTACAATCCTAGTTTATCATACCTATATAACTGCCTGTTCGGGGAATCATAGGTTTTGGCTTTTTCTAAGCTTATGTGGCTTTTCATCCAAAAGCAAAATCCTGAAGTGTTCGGTAACAATTAAAAGTCAACATCACAACCCATTCCGCACATGGTTTTACAGCTAATTTTTAAAAGCTACAATATATTGATTTTGATCTTCAACTTTTAATACAACCGTTACTTATCTTTATTAATTATCTTAAGCACCTTTATTAAAATAAAAGAAGATTGGTTGAAGACATTCATACCTCTTTAAACTGTACCAGTCCCTGCTTCTATTTCATGCCACATCATTATTTAATTAATGTAATACAAACAATATCTTATAGGAAAATCCCAGACAAACATGTAGCAGTGTTACTATTTGTATGAAAAATCAATCTTTTAATTTCAAACTACCCCTATTTTAGCATTTATTGAAATATAGGATTTGTTGTTAAATGAAACTAGAAGGAGCAACGGAGTCTGAGAAGAGGATGAAATTAAAAACAGTAATTTAATAAAAGCGTATCGAGAGGAGGAGGCTAAATAACCCAATAAATATATAATAAAGAGAGACTAATTCAAAGGGTATAAATTATAATCCTCGACGGAAAGTGATGGCTAGGGGATCTCTATCGATTTAATTCAAAGTCCAGGTAAAAGCCGCCTAGCAGTGGCTCCTCCCTCTTTCCCTTTTTTCTATTTATAAATGCAACAATGTTATCAGCATTATCCAAAAAAAACCCCGTTTCTCTCGCCGCCTCTTTAACATCGGCAGCAGCAGCGACTCCTATCTCAATCTGTCTTTCTCGAGAGAGAAGAGAGAAAAAGAAGCCCGTTGCTTGAAGAAAACCTGCGTTCTTGTTTTAGATTGAATATAAAATAAAACAAGACACCCAAGTCTTTCCTTTCTTTTCCTCTGATTTGATTTTGTGTTTGTTCTTTTCTCTTGTAAACAAAAAGAGGAAGGAATGTGCATGATGATAGTGGATGTTGAGGAGAACGACGACGTTTTGGTACCGCCAACCAATTTCTCCATGGTAGAAGACGGCATTTTCAGATCTGGCCTCCCTCAGCCCTCCAATTTCGGTTTCCTTGAAACCCTAAATCTTCGATCAATCATGTATTATTATGCCTTCCATTGTGTTTTTTTTTTTTTTAAATATCATAGAAAATAATTAATTTATAATCGATACGGGATTTTGAGCAGATACTTGTGTCCAGAGGCTTATCCACAAGAGAATATGGACTTCGTTGATGCTCATGATATTAAGCTCTTCCAGTTTGGAATAGAAGGCAAAACGGTGAGTTTATGATGATGGTATTTGTTTCCAAGAAGAAACTTGATAAACTATCATGGTGATACTGAGATACTAACTTGCAGGAGTCGTCTTCTACGTCGATTCCCAGCCATACTATAACGGGGGCTCTTAAAGTGTTAATCGGTAATTACTTGAAATCTATTTATTTCAATCTTCAACTATACAATTGTATACATCTGAATGCCTCATATCTGCTCTGCTGTTTCCAGACGTGAGGAATCATCCAGTTCTGATTCATTGCAAACGTGGAAAGGTTAGTCCAATTCCATCCTACCTTTTTTTTTTAATTGAGATTGTTTAACAATGTAAATGTAGCCCCCCCATATTATCCAAATCTTTGTTCCCTTCCTTTGCCGCCACTAGTCTAGTCATATGCATTCTTCTGCTGCTTTTATTACTGTTATTATTATTCAATCAAATGGAGTTAAATATATTAGAGAACAATTTCAATCAATCACACCTTGTTTTTTCTTTTTGTTATTTTTTGGGTGCTGAAGGTTTTCATCTTCATATGAATTTCCCTTTGGTATTCGAATGATTTGATTTCTTTTTTCTTCATCTCATACGTGTCCGCCTCCCTCTTTTCCCCTTGTGAAGCTGCTTTCCATTGGCATACCCCATTTCACCTTCATGCTAGTTTGACTTGTGTTGCATGCTAGTTTGACTTGTGTTGCTTACATACTTGCAAAACATTTCTGGCTCCAATGGCTCTGAAAACTAAGTTAATTCTCCCGGAAGAAGGCGTAATCTTCTCTTTTTAAAAAAATAAAAAATAAAAAAATCCCAGTATGAACATTTAATTAGGTGAAATGAAGAGCCGTTATGAAGTTCAGATTGTGCTGTTTCATGTGTTTATCATGTCCGTTTACCTTTCTCCAATTTTCAACAACAATAGTGCCATTTATTCTCTTTTTCATTTTTGAAGAAAATCCTTATTCTTTCCAAAATAAGAACTCAAAATGCTGTGAAAAAACAAGCTAATGATGGGTTCAGGTCAGATCCTGTAGCCTAGATGTCTTATAGCCTTTAAGACCGTATATGACATGCTTGTCCTAGTTGTTACCTACACCTGCGGTTGTTATTCTTAGAGATTCTCACCATCTATTCCCTTTGATGCAGCATCGGACAGGTTGTCTTGTGGGTTGCTTTAGAAAACTGCAAACTTGGTGCCTGTCTTCAGTTTTCGAGGAATACCAGCGTTTTGCTGGGGTGAAATGGAGGGCCACTGACTTGAGGTTTATTGAGACCTTCGAAGTAATGTGCCTGAGGCAGTGTCTATACAGCATCATATACCAGTATCAAGGATATGGTTCAAACAAGAGGAGGTTACTTTACCAGGAAGAGAGTATACAGAAGCCAAAAATAAAGTCCATTTAAAAGAGCTCTGAGGATCCTTTTTTTTTTTTTGTTTTGGTTCCTGATCACTCACTGTGGAGTTGCGTATGAGCTTTCTTAAAAAACATCAGTTGCATGCTTTAGGATGCCAGATTACATCTATACAGATTTCTCTTGAAACATCTATTTGTACCATGTTTTCCTGCGCGCTTTTTTTATTCTTCCAATTTTTCATTATTTTCTTACACGCAACTGTGAAAGCTAGAATCATTTGCGGGAGACAAGTTCCAATGTACCATACTAATGAACAGATTGTACTAGGATCCTTACAATATTAAAGAACAAGTTTAAAGTTATCTGACTGTTTTCCTTATGGTTTATACATAATGGCGTGGTCATTTGACGCTGAAGTTTCTGCATCAGTAGATGCTACAAATGTCTTAAATTCAAATTTAAATGAAATTTGTTACAAATATATTTTGAAAACGGTGTTTTTTTTTTAAATTTATTGGTAGAGATACTTGTTTGATTTTATGTAGTTTGAAGAATCCGAAATGAAGACATCATTGATGTGAACCTTGTAATCACGTGGTCACGCAACCCACAATCAAGATTAAGATCTAATCCTGGAAAGCCGAAAAAAGTCTAATAAAAGTGTGACACAGTAAAAATCTGCCCAAGGCACCAACACTATTGGAATGAGTAGAATGACGCCACGAAACCAATTAATCTTCGATAAGTCAGATTCAGTTTGTTCAAAAACTGAAGAATGCAAGAATCACTCTCATACGTTAAAACTGAAAAATTCAGAATAATATTCGTCGAAGCTACCGAAATTTTGGCCTACATGAGTTTAAATAGTTCTTGAAAAATTAACCCTAATGGACCCCTTATGTGGACTTATATGAGGTCTACTCAAAACTAGCCCAATACCCTAAACTGAAAAGTCTATAACTTAATCCAAACAAGCCTTGGATCCTAGCTGAAAATAAAGTATTAATTAAGCCCAAATAAGTCTTGGGCTGTAGCTATCAAAATAAAAATAAAGCCCCTATTATTAAATCATTGTTCTGTCATGAGAAGAAGAGAATGAAGTAAAATATTACAGAACTGATTCAAGGCTTATTTATAGCCTTCCATACAGCCCGTTAATCCTAGAAACAAAAGGAAAAAGGTAGTCACCCATGTTGTTTCCAAGTTGTAGTAGGATTCTTTTGTTTCCTTTGTTGTCCTCACTTCAAGGTCCAAATAAGATTGTATTGGACCCCTCTTGCACATAGATAAGAGGTACTAGGGTCTCTTCTTGATACTCCTATGGACCTTTCAATTCTGACTTGGTGGAAATCTTTAAAATCAATGCATTCAATGCATATTTTAATGTCTTTGTCTTGGATCGAGTTATTGGACCATTTGGAACATGTAATGAGTCCTTGCTAGTGTTTCTGGGTTGGTCCACATCAATCATGAATTAAATAAAAAATGAGGAAAATATTGTTTTAATTTGTTAAAAAAAAGATTAAAAAAAAAGATAGAAACCACGAAAAATCAAGATGAGAATATTTCATATAACATATGTGGAAAGAGGAGAAATATTGTTTTATTTCTAGGGGAGAGTATGAGTTATTAAGGGAGCAAGAGTTTTTTTTATTTTTCATGAGAGCATCGGGAATGCAAACAAAATTTTGAAATTTATTGTCTTTTTAGAACAAAAAACTTCTATTATTCTCTTTTATAAAATAAAAAACTTATTACTTCTTTTTTTTATTATTATTAATATAAATATTTAGACTAAATAATTTTTAGAAAGTAAATTTATAACCTGATTAATTAAATTATATTTTTTAGAATTCCTACACTTTATTCGGATGATTAGCTTGGAAAGAAAAGAAATTTTCTAAAATTTATTGTTTTTATGAAATAAAAAATCTTTATTTATTTCTAAATCAGATATTGCATGCATATACACACTTAATCTAGTAATTATAGCTTTAATTACTTTTTAAAATTTTTATTTGTCCAAGTGTAAACCTTGTTTCTAATTTTGATGATAACAAATGATTATTTTAATATTAATGTGTCCTTTTATCCCAGGAAGACTATTAGTTTCCCCCCTAAGAAGACTAGCTAGTGCCCTCACCTATAATTCATTGCATGATCTCATGACTTCAATTTTGGTCAATCACATGCTAAAAGTAACCGAAAGACATTTTGTTGACGTGGCATATGTATAGGATTAATTAAAGTAGTCGTTTTTTGGGCTTATGCATGCTTCCTTCTTGTTCCTCTTTGCTCGATAACTAGCAAAAGGATGATTGGGAGTATTGTGATAAGCATTAAAAAATAATATTTTCATATCATAAATAACATAATATTAATTAAATTAAATATTTAATTTAGAATTTTTAGATATTTTTATTAATTACAGGCCAGTTCTCATAAGAAATAAAAATTCAAGAAAAACTAAAAAGATTATACTTGACTTGAGCTACATTAAAATATTTAATAAAAATATCTAAATAATCACCAATTATATATCTCATTTAAGTGAAAGGGGAAAAGAAGAGATCTTACGCAATTAAAAAATGGAAGAAATTGAACTTTGACCTCAAGATTCCAAGTTTCTAATTCAAGAAGAAAATAATCAAAAGGTTCTTCCAATTATTAGTTGATTGATTTTATTTCCTATTTTATAAGGGTCCTCAACATTATAAATAAAGTCTAGAATATAGAAAGAAAGAAGTAATTTTCTAGAAAATATAGAAAATACTAGATAGATGACCCGCGCTTTATTGCGAGCCGAGTTGATTTCTTTGGTAACCTAAAAAATAATATTAAAATGTTGCCAACAAGTTTTAGAGTAAAAGAAAATTTCTTGACTAAGTTATATACCTTAATTCCAAAAGACAAAGAGAAATTGAAAAATAAAAAGGTCCCAATTTAATCTAAGTAGAAGTGACAAACTTGTAAAAAAATAATTAAAAAAAAACAATATGACATAAAAATAAAGAATTATAAAACGATGTAAATGTATGACTTGAACCTCAAGGCCAAGATATCGTCATAAAAAAAAGATGTTTAATATTTATAAACTCATTAATAAAATGAAATAAAAATTAGCAAAACAAAATACATAAAAAATATTGATATTGATCCGAGTTAAAATTTCATACACATGATTTGGTCATGAGACTGAGATCATTGCAAAAGATAATTAACGAAGCCCAATTCTAAACAAATTAAATATTGAAGGATAAAATCAAAAACAAAATCAATTTCAATGAAGGAACCAAGGAAAAAAATAATTAAAAGAATAAGGGTAAAAAAAATCAAATGATTAGGGATGATATTGAAAACATATATATTTTTTAAATAACAACAAAAAAAATGAAGATCAAATTTAATATAAATACCAAATAAGACAAAATACTAATGGATAAAAAAAACCCAAAACAAATAAAGAGTAATTAAAAAAATGAGAGCCATAATAAAAATAAAAACAAAATGGAGGACTACTCATAATTTTAACTAACATGTTTCTCAAGGGGAAGAAGGAGAAAAAAAGAGGAGGAAAAAAATCCAACCACCGCCTAATCACTACAATATAGCATACATGGGTCACCCTAGTGGATTCTTCTTAGTGTTATCTTTCAGAAGAGATGGTGGTCGGTCTTTTATGGCAGCTACGAGATACCACATGAGCTATCCAAAAAGTATGGGCACCTTTTACACGCTAGCATGTGCGATATATTTACAAACAACTTTTTTTATTTTTTTTAATTTAATTTATGCAAATATCTAAGTGCCCCTGACCTCATATAATATTAACAAAAAAACCATAATAAAAAGACAAAAAAACCCCTCAATTCTAGCTATAGATTTTTTTTTTAATTTAACTAGTACTTTAATATTCGCATTGTGTTGAGAATGAGAAAAAACCGAATACACCTGTGCTCTAACAATTAAGCAAACTCAACTTTTGATGATATTTTAGATATTATACTATATAAATAAAATGTTAAAAGACTTCTCTACCCCCATTCAATCTTGTAATAGTAAATATGTCTAGTGAAAAATATCATATTGCCCTTGAAAACATGTTATAAGGTTTAAATTATGAAGGAAAAAATAGTTATTTTTATATGCAAATCTGCAGTAAATTGTGAGTGTATAAATAGTAAAAGGCTAAGTTTTTTTAGTTTTATTTTTATCTTTTAAATTCTTAGTCAATAAAGTTTTATTGTGTTTTACGCTTCTCTATTCAAATTTTATTTTTAAGCTCTTGTTCTTCAAGTTATACAATTGTTTTTCTGAAGTTTTTGCATTACTTTTTAATGATAGTAGGCTAACCCCCTTCCAAGAGGAGAGAGCCACCATGGTAATATTTGGGGTGAAGTTTTTCGATAAGATGCTCCGGGAGAGAGTCTAAATTAAAAGAACAATAATATTCCACGCTAATCATCTTTAGAGGGCGTTATTTTTAGGTGCATTATTATTCCTTTATTAATTTTTCTACTTCAAATTTTTATTAAAAAATGGTTTTTAGTTTCCCTTCGCGAGAAGGAATTCATTAACTTATTTAAGTGGGAAGTTAATATTCGAGTTTGCTTTAAAAGAAATATTTTATTTATTGATTTGAGTAGAATAAGTATTGGATTCGTGAGAAGGAATCAGTTCTTTATTCAATTTACATGAAATAAAATTATTAATTTAAGCATTTAAAAATAAGGAATTCAATAAAATATGTATTTGATAAAAAAATTTAATCAATAAATGAAAATATTAAATTTAAAAATAATAATCTAATAATATATTAAGGGTAAATGATCAAATCTTTGTTTGTGAAGCAATTCGTATTTAAAATATTTAACATTTGTAATTTAGACAATATTGAGTTCTCCAAAATCACATGTGATAATTTAAAAAGTTGATAATGATTTATAAATTTAATATTCATAATTTGAAAATTTTAATAATTGTTTTTAAATATTGAAAAGAAAAGTATAATAGATAAAACAGAATATTTATAAGCTATTATTGAGCACAAGTATCCTTATTTCATGTTCTGATGAAACTATTAATCAGTCAAATTTATTGGGTATTATAATTTTTTCTCTCCTCTCTAACACTTGTCATGGTTTAAGAAAAAAGAAGATGATAAGTTTGATTTAATAATAATCAAATTATTTAGAGGTGGCTTTTTTTTTTTGGTGGGGCCTAAAAAATGTATTTTTAATTTTTTAAAATGTAATTTATACTTTAACAAAATTATATTAAAAAAACAAACCACTACACCTATAAATCAAATCTTAACTTAGCTAAGAGTTTGATCTTTGTTAGCCTAAACCCTAAAATTCAACAAAGCCTCCAACTAGTGAAAACGCAGCACGTAGGCAAAGGCATCCGAACCTAAACATACCGTAACACTGACAACCCTAAAGAGCTGCGGATAAGCCTTACTGAGTGAATATAAACAAAGAAGGAACCCGGGCATCTAATATAAGGATTACAAGCAAGCCTCCCCTTCTCAATTAATAAGCGAAGCCCCTCCTCCTCTAGGGTTTTTGCAAGAAAGCAAATCTAAGCGAATAAATCATGACTGGAAAGGCAAAGCCAAAGAAGCACACGGCGAAGGAGATCGCTGCAAAGTTAGATGCGGCGACAACAAACAGAGGGGGAGGGAAAGCAGGGGTCGCAGACAGGACAGGACAAGAGAAAGGAGGTCATGCCAAATACGAGTGTCCGCACTGCAAGACGACAGCTCCTGATGTTAAAACTATGCAGATCCATCATGATGCTCGACATCCAAAAATCCCTTTTGAGGAAGACAAGATTGTTAATCGTCATGCTACTACTGCTGCTGATTCTTCCAAATCTCGTCCTGGTGTTAGAGGCAGCCTCAAGAAGTGAAGTTAATTACTAGGAATAATATTATTAATCGTGTCCTTTTCTTTTTCTTGCTCTTTATTTTTATTCCTGGGTATGTTTGTGGTGTTTAGATGATGATGTTGTTGTTATGCTTTTGATGGTGATGGTATTGCGGAAAAAAAACAACAAAAATTCTGATGGTTTGTGGAATGTATATTAGAGATATGATTATCATGTGGTTATGTTAATGGGTGTTTTTCAAATTTGTTGCCGCTCTTTTCGGTTTTATTTTGTTATGTTTTTGATGATGATGGTATTGCGGGGAAAAAAACAAAAAATTCTGATGGTTTGTGGAATGTATATTAGAGATATGATTATCATGTGGTTATTTTAATGGGTGTTTTTCAAATTTGTTGCCGCTCTTTTTGGTTTTATTTTGTTATGTTTTTGATGATGATGGTATTGTGGGGGAAAAAAAAATTCTGATGGTTTGTGGAATGTATATTAGAGATATGATTATCATGTGGTTATGTTGATGGGTGTTTTTCAAATTTGTTGCCGCTCTTTTCGGTTTTATTTTGTTATGTTTTTGATGATGATGGTATTGCGGGGAAAAACACACAAAATTCTGATGGTTTGTGGAATGTATATTAGAGATATGATTATCATGTGGTTATGTTGATGGGTGTTTTTCAAATTTGTTGCCGCTCTTTTCGGTTTTATTTTGTTATGTTTTTGATGTGATGGTATTGCAGAAAAAAACCAACAAGAATTCTGATGGTTTGTGGAATGTATATTAGAGATATGATTATCATGTGGTTATGTTGATGGGTGTTTTTCAAATTTTTTGCCGCTCTTTTCAGTTTTATTTTGTTATGTTTTTTATGATGGTGTTATTGCGGAAAAAAACAACAAAAATTCTGATGGTTTGTGGAATGTATATTAGAGATATGATTATCATGTGGTTATGTTAACGGGTGTTTTTCAAATTTGTTGCCGCTCTTTTCGGTTTTATTTTGTTTGCTATACTATTTGATGATCATCATGATATTGCTGTTTGTAGATAATGTTCTGTTATAGCTGTTTGCTGACAATGTTCCCTCAACCCTCCACTTGGAACCCTAAAATTAGTGGTTTTTATTTGACATTTGAGCAGATACTTATTTCATGAGTCTTATCCTTAAGATAATACGGCTTTCTTGATGCTCATAGTAGTAAGCTCTTCCAGTTTGGAATTGAAGGCAAGAGGGCAAGCTTATCATTTTTGTTTTCAAGATCCTTTCCTTGTTATACTACTATTCTTCTAGTATATGAGTAGAATGAATGATTGACAAAAGCACCATTGATACATTTTAATAGTGATATCTTAATTATCATTTGCATCATCCATAGTAAGAGAACTTGTATTTCAATTCAGAAATTCAGACGAATGCTATCACGGGTGGAGGCTTATAAAGTCTTAAATTGGTAAGAGAAAACTTCTATTTATTTTGAATGCCTCCTCCATCTATCTCTCCTTCTTTTCCTAGTTATATATCTTATATATGCACGTCGTCTGCTCTGCTGTTTCCAGTTGTGCGGGATCATCCAGTTTTGATTCATTGCAAATGTGGAAAGGCAAGTCCAATTCCAACTTAAGTGCTTCATGCTATTGAGATCATTCCTTTTATTGTTCAACCTTGTAAATGTAAAATGTCCAAAACTGTGCTCTTTGGGTCATGAGTTTGTATCTTTTTTTTTTTAGTTTAGTTCAGTTCCTGATCACTCATTGTGGAGTTGCGTATGAGCTTTCTTGAAAGAGTCAGTTGCATGCTTTAGTGTGCTAGATTGCGGCTGTGTTTGGTATTGCATTTGCACTGTGTTTAAAAGTGTTTTTTTTTCAATGTTTGGGTTTAAAAGGCATCATTTTGATGCTATGTTGATCGTCTGGTCCATTATTCTTTCCACCCTCAAATTACTTAAAGATCATCGATAGGGGGTTTAGTGTTTTAGACATCTATCCGCATTTTTTACTAAACATTGCTTGGACTACTGAGGTCTTCCTTCCATGTTCTCATATGCTTCACCTTGGTTATGTCATGAAGACTTACTTTGGGCTTGGGGTTATTGGTTTAGATTTGGACCATCTATGTTGAGTTTTGCTTTCTTAGTAGACAAGTTTCTAGAACTTTCCTTGACAAGCTCATTTTTTAAGCTTTGTATGGTCATGCTTTGGGGGTGTTCATGGTTTGGTTTGGACCCAAAAATCCCAACCAAACCGGAAGTTGTAACTTCTGAAAAATTTAACTCGGACTGAATCTAATATCAGTTGAAACCGAATCAGTCCAGTTTGGTCTAGGTCAGTTTTTTTGCTGTGAAAACCAGAAAACCTGATACCTCCAATAAAGTTACACCAATAAAGGGAGAAGATTAGTTGGTCCGCTACATGGAATAGATGTGAAGGGAGAAGATGCTAACAAAAAAAACAAAAATTGCAGAGAAACAAAAACACTTTTACAAAGTGAAAATCCTAGAAATACCAAAAAAGAGCCACAATTTTTTCTTTTCGGGTTTAAAAGGAAGGGATAAGTGCTAAACACAAACTTCTTGTTAGTTTAGATAATTATGGAAGCTATCCCCAGCTCATATCCATGGCCAAATTCCTGAATCTTCTTTAGGATCTCTATGTCACGTACTGTCCATGACTTTTTTTGTTTGATAAAATCCTTAACTGGCTGATCATTTGACAATCACCAAAGATGGGAGAATCACTCTATTTTCTTTTTGTTTGGTAAATGAAACTGAGCTCTGAAAAATTTGCAGATGCATTTAAACAACCCCCCTGAAAAATTTAAAAATAACGATTTTTTGCATTCAAATAAAAAAAGAGAGGAGGAATTCATAAAAAAAAAAGAAAAAGGAAATTAAGAAGTATAGCCTAGAACTCCCTTCTTTCCCCACCTCCAAATCTCTTAAATGCATCCACTCACTACCTCCAAATCCAAAACCCCCACCTTTAACTTGCACAAAGTAGTCTCCTTCTCTCCCTCGTCGATAATTGAGCTCGTCCTCAGTAAGATCCACCATTTAACAACCGAGTTCCAGTCACTCCCTCAATTAATCACTGCGCTCAACGCAGCTCTCCTCTCACCACTACCAGACTCTTCCTGGGTCATAAGCTGTACTGCCCATGTCTGGTTAGAGACACAATTAGATAAACATAGTAAAATGATGTCTTGGGCTAATGGTGATTCAAAGATTACAAGAGATTTTTGTGCTTATTTAATTTGAGTGCTTGATGGGTGCGCTGCCAAATAAGGTTTTGTAGGTCACAATAAGATCATTTGGTATCTTAGAGGTTAATTTTAGTTGCTATGAAAAACATGATTTTTATTTTTATAAATATATTATGTAAATAAAATTTATTTAAATAAAATGTCAAAGTAAAAGAATAGAGATAAATTACAATATTCTCTTTGAAGTATTATGAAATAAAAAAATAATAAAAATATTAATTATTATTTAAAAAAAGAGAGGGTATTAATTAAAATTTCAACAAAAAATTAATGCAAAGTAAAAATTAAAATAAGAAAATAAGAGAAGATATTAATTAAAACTTAAATAAAAAGAATTTATCAAAAGTTAAAAACAAAAACAAATGTTAGGCATTGTAGGGCTTTGTAAGCCAGGCCCACACAGGTTAAAAAGCTTAAGCCTATTTGCTCGACTGCTAATTTTTTTAAAGATAAATAATAACAAATGACTTATTGTATTCTGTTTTTTTTTTTTTTTTGTGACCTCCTCTTATTGAAAAAAGTTGAGGTTTGAGTTTTTGGATCTTAAAATCCCCTTCTTCAATTTGTTTTCACCTAAAAGCATATATATATATATATATATAAACACCTTAAAAACTTTAACAAACTCATTTTCAATCCAAAAGAGCCTTTAATCTCTTTAAAAAACCAAAATTAAATGGAAAAAATTGAAGGACCTTTATATACTTTTTCCTGTATGGCTAAAGGGCAACATCATCTCCATCAAACTTCTCTCGAAAAGAAAAATTAATTTACACTAAAATCAATCTTTTTAGTGGCCAAAATATCATTGTTCGAGCACTTTCTCTTTTCTCAACGTTTTTCATTAACTCTCTCTCTCTCATCTCAACATCTAGGGAATGAAAGGTTAAAAAATAAAGTTTTGGATCAGATTATGAAATGTGAAAACAACAAGGATCAAAATAATATGTAAACTTGAACTTAAATGGGAAAATTGAAATTTTTTTTTGTGAAAATATACAAATAAAGTTTTTTTTTTTTGGTTTTTGTCAAATTTGATCATTCTTTTAATTTCTTTTTTAACTACCAATAAAGTTTATTTTGCAAAATCAATCTTTAATTAATCATTAAAATATTTTTTTGACATATTGTATATGGAAGATAATTTGAATTGAAAGAAATATTAATATATAAAACCATGTTAATGTAACTTAGGAGGATGAAATTGAAAATTAAAAAAATAATAACCATTATAAAAAAATAAAAATTACATTGTTCATATGAACAATGAAGTCAATAGTAAAATTGTGTCAAGTAGAATAATATTGAGCATAATGTTCATTTTCCTTAAGTTTTTTTAGTTTATTTGATAATCTTAGTCTGACCAATGGGTTATCCTTGTGACCTAGGTGTTGATGGTTCAAATTTGTCTAAGCCAAACAAACTCAATTGGATATTTGACCTTTAACTAGTATTATAAAACATAACCTGACTTAGTAGGTCAATTCGGTGACCCTCCCACATAAAGCATGACTTGGCTAGGTAAGTGATAAAACCCGATCTTTTATTATAATGTTGTTATTTTAGGTGTTTTACTTTTTAAAAAAAATTCAAAACTTGGATTGATTAGGGTTAACCCACTTAACTCACAATCTAGACCTAGTCTTCTAACTATGCCTTTAAATAAGAGAAACAATATTATAAAGTTATATATATATATATATATATATAAAAAAAAAAAAACTTATTGGTATAATATACCAATAAGTTTTTATAAAAAAAAAGTTTAATTTCAAGAAAATAAATATAATATAATATAAAAATAAAATCATATATATGTAAAGTACAAATGTGAATGATTTTTTTTTTCAAGTCTCCATTACATTTTAACATGATTTCATGAGCATTGTTGTGACGTGCAAGATGAATTGGCGGAGTTGCCTCATACAATGAAAATGTTTTGAGTTTAATCATCAAGTTATGATTTGAGATAGTCTCCATCTAGTATTATAGTCACTAGAAAATCTATAGTCTACGAGAGTCTAGGTAAGAGGATTAGTTGTGTAAGGAACCCTAGTGCATTCTACCTAAGATAAGTTGCAATATTGATTAATTGTTAATCTAAGTCATGTTTCTATATGTTGGTCTTATCTAAAGTTCAAGGCAAATCTCTTTTTATGAGGAAGTTTCTACCTTATTACGTTAAATCCTAATTATTCTAATACCCTAATTTTAGCATCTCATTTATGTTCTATTTTGTATCTTTAATACTGAGGGTATACTTTACAATGTAATTTTATACCCCCAAATATTAAAGTCTATAGGTAAATCATAATACTCTAAATATTAATTAAACAAATTAATTTCTATTTGATTTTGGTATTTGTTCCAAATCATAATGGATAATCATAAACCCGTTACAATATCCAATTTGTATTTTTAAAACATGATAAAAATGTGATTTTGTTTTTTAGAAAACATACATGAAAAACCTTTAGAATTTGGTTGTATGCAAAAAAAATAAAAATATTTTTTGAAATGAGGAAAAAATATTTTTTTGTGTTTTTGAAATGAGGAATTTTTTGATTTTTTGGATTTATTTTTGAAATTTTAGAGAAAGATTAGATATTTTTAATACTAGGTTTGTATCTTACAATGTAAGTCTACAACCTAATATTCTATAAAATTCTTGAAGAAAAACATATTTTTGTATTTTCTAAGACAAGGGATTTTTTCTTTGAATTTTTGAAATTGTTTTGATATTTTTTGAGAAAAATCAGGTATTTTTAATACCATGTTTGTATTTTATAGTGTTAGTGTGTTTGGTACTGCGGTAGCTATTGTGATTTTGGTTTGAAAAAAGTTGTTTTTATAAAAAGTCATTTTAGTTGAGGTTGGTTTGGAAAAATATATGTTTGGTTAAAACTGTGGTTGAAATTGAGGTTGAACAAAAAATAGTTTAATGTGTTTGGTTAAGAATGCTTTTGAAATTGAGGTTATATATATATATATATATATATATATTAATATTAATATTGATGGTTTTTAATTTAAATATTGTAGATTTAATTATTGCTATTATATCATGAAATAAATAATACTTTATATAAAATATTTTTTATTGTTCCATTAAACTATTTACAATTCCATCATGTATGAAATACATCCGATAAGAACTACAGTTTTCATAAATTTCTTAAGAGCGCAACAATATTAGGTAAAATATAATCAGGAATAAAATTTGGATTATGATCAAATTCTGCAAATGCTACGTCATCAAGATCTTCTTTTAATTTATATAGTGTCATTAAATAATGTTTAAAATTAGTTTTTCAAATAAAACACAATTAAAAAATATTTTTTTTATTATTTTGATGGGTTGGACCCGATTCAATGCATTTTTAGCTTTGAATCGGGTCCAACCCATCAAAATAAAAAAAAAATGGAGCATGACTCCACTGTTCATGGGTTTTCTCCGCACAAGAAGCAACAAATAGCTGCTTCGTGTAAACCTGCGACACAACCACAGTTGATGGTAGGCCCTACCAGTAAAAAATTTGAGTTTGTTGCAATACTAAACAACAATATTTGTGTTCATCTGTAACCACAATACCAAACGGCAACTAAGTTTATCACCCGATATTAAAAAAAAAAGTTGGAAAATTATTCGAGGGACTTATAAATAATTTCAAAATTATCCTTGAATTTTTAGATTTTTTTTTGAATTTTTTAAGGGTAAATTTGTTTAGACACAAATAAAGATAAATTTGGTTAGACAGACAAATAAAGATAAATTTTATTGTGGAAAATTATTCCGCTAGGACCCCTCTTTTTCTGGGTCTGGCCACTACTTGGCCCCTTCTACTTTAGGCAACAGGACCCATTTTCTCATAGGGCCGGCCAGGACCCCTCTTCTTCTAAGTCTGGCCACGACTTGACCCCTTCACTAGTCTACCCCTTGTCTTGTTGTCCTTGAGCCAAATTTGTGCTCAACCAAGTTGGGCTCAGCCCACATGATTGGGTTGAGTCCGAACCCAATAATTGTTTTTTAAAAAAGTTTTCCCCAAAAATGGGTAACAACAAAAAGAATGTGTGTGTTTTTGTATTTTCTTATATATTCTTTTAAATGTTTAAAATAAAAAAATTAAATTAAATGTTTTAATTTCATACAATGACTCGTTGTTATTCTGGCAAATTCTGCTGATTTTTTTTATAATGATACCTACCCTTGAAGTCGGGAAGAACTTTTCCAAAACATTTCCTTTTTAGATCATTCCATGTGGTAATAGATCCAAACAAAAGGTAATAAAGCGAATCTTTTGCCTTGTCTGCCAAAGAGAATGGGAAAGCCTTTAGTTTAATTATTCCCCTGTTACTCCTTGCGGCTTTATGGTTGAACAAACCACATGGAATTCCTTCAAGTGCTTGTGGGGGTCCTTACTTGCAAAGTCATGAAAAGGAGGTAGTAAATGAATGAAATCAAATTTGAACTTAAAAGCTACATCAATATTTGGAAATTCAATGCATAAAAGTTGATGGTTAACGTTGGAATTGATAACTTCTTTAATGTCCTTTGTTCTACCATTTTTGTTTTTGTTTTTGGCACTTCCACTTCAGGTTCTTTTTTTGAAATTTGCACTTAGATTTGATAAGCTTGGTGAGTTATTTTCTTGTCTTGTGATCTTTCTATTTGCCTTAGTTGTTCTTTCAATCTTAGGATTGGATACTAGTGTACCTGTACGAGAAGATCTTGACATAAATTGGTTAACTATTAAAGGAAAATTAGATAAAAAATTCCCCAGCAACGACGCCACTAACTACTACTAATTTATCATTGCATGCTTTATTTCCCATCATGAAAATAAGCTAAAACTAATTCTACAACAAATTGTTAGAATTCTAGAAGAGCGTGAGTGAAGAGAAATCATTCAAGTTGACAATGGCAAATGTAGGGATGATTTTAGGGTTGTTCAAATAGAGTGAGAGGTTTGATAATCAATGACATGAGATAATACATTAGTAGAAAAAGATGCAATAAAAGTGCTCATTATTAGTTGATCATATAGACTCCAATGAACGTAATTAAGATTTGTATGTCAATGAATGTCTTCTATGTAGTAAAGAGAGCTGGTGGACATGGCTTTGACTTATGAATGAGGCTATACAAGCCTTTACCAAATAAGAAATGACTTGATTTGAGCCTTATAGTAAAAGTAGTTTTCATCTATTAGTTTGATGGAGATATAATGATGAGCATTTTAAATGGCAACTATGAGGATGTTGTTGCAATTTGCTTCCCGGTTAGGAGGGAAGCGGTTGGTGTTTTTTATTTTTAAAAATGTCAAAAAAGATTATTTGAAAAATTCATTGATATCATTAAGCAAAGGATTTGATGTCGTATAAGATCAAGGTAATGGAAATAAGAAGAGAAAAGAAAGGAGAAAGAGAATTTGGTAGAAAATATTATTTCTTGCTGTGAGTTTTTGTATTAGATTTAACGTGTATATGATATATTATAATTGTATATTTATACTAACCCTTGATAAAAGAAATACAAAATAGAAATGTATGTTTTGAAATAGAAAAATAAACATACTGAAAAAAAAAGGTTTTATTCTATGGATCGAGCTTCCTCATCATATTTAAGTTCTAATAGACCATATACCATACTTGGACCTAGAGAAATGTAATTTGCACTTGGGATTTGACCTCCCGGTGCATTTTATGGCCTATTAAGTTTTTTTATTAGTGTTTTTTTAGAGTCTTGTCTTGTTTTTCATATCATATGTTTGATGATTAAATGTATCAATAATTTCACTCTACCTAACCTTGAAATCGATCTTGGAATAGGTTGCTCTGATTCAACTCTCTGTTTTCATACTCAATTGAAAATATTATAATTTAACTTTGACTTGGATCTATAATTCTAGAATATTTGAATTAAGTAATAGATTTTGATAATATGCACATCTAGAAGACTCTTTATTAGCTATGATGGAATAAAATGACATGTTTTTCTATAATCCATTCAATGTCATGATTAAGTCAAATGTTATGTCATCTCATATTCACATTCATGTTTCTCAATACTAATTTTATGTTGACATGACTGCTGGCAAGGATGCAATAGTTAGTTGACCAGTGGCTTTGAACGGACCATATATACCAGGATTTGTTTGATATCAAGATATAAAAATGTTGGATTTAAATAAAATAGTAAAATCCTATGATTCATGACTATCTATATTTGTGGACAGCTGACTTGTATGAACTTATAGAACGCATTTAAATTTTCTAGATTTTAATTGGCTTAAGTTCTTTTGATCTTAATTATACAAGTTAATCAGATCAAGGAAGAAATACCAGGGTACAGATACTTTTGACAGCAAGAATTAGTGAAAGATGGATTCATGGTGATT
This sequence comes from Populus alba x Populus glandulosa, assembly GCA_033617975.1. Classification (NCBI taxonomy): domain Eukaryota; kingdom Viridiplantae; phylum Streptophyta; class Magnoliopsida; order Malpighiales; family Salicaceae; genus Populus; species Populus alba x Populus glandulosa. The sequence continues at coordinate 7,413,856 of CM066155.1, read as the reverse complement.
CTTGGTGCAGAAGCATTTCCACTACCTGTTTCATGCTCGGTCTTGCCTCCCTGTCTTCATTCACACAATTTAAAGCCACCATAACCAGAATTTCCATCTTAGCTCGATCATATTTTCCTTCTAACTTGGGGTCGATTATCATTTCTATCACAGAATCCACAGCTTCCTTCTTCATCTTTTCTCTCACCTGTATCACTAGCCTTTGGTGCTCCATCTCTACTGTTGGACTCTTTCCGGTCACAATCTCCAGCAACATTACCCCATAGCTATAAACATCAACTTTGGAGGTGATGGGCAGGTTGAAAACCCACTCTGGAGCCATGTAACCTCTAGTTCCTCTTATCCGTGAGAATCTTGAACTGACTGTACAATTGCCTCTTTTTAGCGGTCGAGATAGCCCAAAATCAGACACCTTAGGCTGATAATCGGAGTCTAGGAGAATGTTTTGAGGCTTCACGTCACAGTGTAGAACCCACTCTAGACATTCTTCGTGTAAATAAGCAAGTCCTTTCGCAGTTCCGACGGCAATGTCAAACCTCTTTTCCCAATCAAGTGCACTGGAAAGCAGATTTTCTGCCAAAGATCCATGCTCCATGTACTTGTAAACCAAAAGCCTGTGCTTTCCCTCAGCGCAATATCCCCACATTTCTATCAAGTTCATGTGATTAAGCTTCCCAAATGTGCTGATTTCTGCTCGAAATTCTTCTTCCCCTTGGCATGCTTCGTGCAGTAGCTTTATTGCTGCAACTCTATCATCAGATAGTATTCCTTTGTATACAATCCCTCCTCCACCTCTTCCAATCTCTTCTGTGAAACCCTTGGTTGCTCTTTTTATCTCAGAGAATGTGAATTTTCTAAAGCAAGACTCAACACAAAAATAACCTTGGTTAGTTGCTCCTAAGTTGCTTTGGTTTCTTATCAAGAAATACCACACCAAGACAATGCTAAAGAACTCAACCACTCCAACCCCACAAGCAAACCACATAACAGATTTTGAAGTTCCATTTTGATGGCTTTTTGAATAGGTTCTGTTCAGTTGCACGACATTTTTAACAGAACAATCTAACACGGAATCTTCAACATGCCTATAGGAAGAAGAAAGACCGGATGTTTTCGGTACTTTCAAGTAGATGTCTCCATCAAAGTGTGGTGAATATTGGCCATTTAGGAGTGCTTTCTTGGGGTAACAATAAGGAATATTACTTGGATAGTAGCGCCTGCTAAACCTGAGCTGGAACCCCTTGCAATTGCACATTTTTGAGCATAGATCCTCGCACATCTGCGTTGTGTAATTAGGAAAGAATCCATATTCATAGCCAAAAAACTCAACATTAGATAGTTTAAGGTAACTGATCTCATCTCTGCTGCAAGAACGATTCAATTCAGGTTCACAACCCAAAGACCAGTCAGAATAATCCTTGGCCTTGTATCCTGGAAGACAAGAACATCTCCTGCCAGAACTGGGGACATAGTTACACATACTGTTAGGTCCACAAATCCCATGAATCCTGCAAGGTTGGGACATGGCTTGCCATGAAACAATCCATTTGTTTCTGACATTTTCGCGACTATATAGTCGAAGATTACCATCACAGTCAATCTTCAATATTCTCTGAACTCTCATTCCATAATCCGGTGACGTGAAAGTAAAATCATCAGATGAAGTGAAATTTCCCAGAGAATCAATAAACGCAACTCTACTGCTGTTAAAAGTGGACCTCCGACCATCCCACGTCAAAAGCCATGTGTTCGGCCAGTAAATGCTTGAAGTCTCCGGGCTATCATAACGAAGACGGAGAACGTTATCGCTGTCGAAATATAACTTATAAAATCCTGAAGAATAGTTGCTTCGACTTCTCGAGGAGACAAGCTGCCTGTCTTTAGTGAGTGGTTGTTGTGGAAGGAGGGTATCAGTTGGATGATCAAAGCTTTGCCATAGCACTCTACCACCTTCTTTTTCATACAAGAAGAGATTACCGTTGTCATGGAGATGCAACTTAATGGAGAATTGCGAGGCCGTGTTTGTAGCCCAAACTATGGAGCGACCAGCATCGATTAGGAGAAGATCACCCGAATGAAGTAGGGAGAGCTTTGATTTTTTTCCATTAACTGGTTGGTCGCGGTTTGCCATCCAAATCACGCTGCAGTTGTTATCACAAAAAGGTTCGGTGAACCATATTGTGAAGCAGTATGCATTGTCGCCAACAGGGAAGAATCCAGCAGAGAAAATGCCACCTTGTGATATCAAGACATCGTTTGTGTTCTCTATTGACAATGATGAGCCTTCGCTTAAAGTATCAGATGGTGCTGCAGAGGAGAACGGAGAGGATAAAACTGAGAGCAGAAGAAGAAGATAACGAAAGAAAAATGGTACAGCCATGAATCTTTCTTAAGCAAGTTCAAACAGGAGTGCTTTACAGCTTTAGACTTCGGCAAATTAATTTGAGCATACTAGTTTATCACTTATGGGGGAATTCAATTATGTTAACAAGAGATATATATACAATGATGATGATCATGATGATGTCATCTTCCTTCGTTTTTTTTCTTCGTAAAACAGCGGCCTTATGGTGATTGGATGATGGTCTCAACCATGGACAAATGCAAGTAGAGGGGCAGACTTTTCTTAAAAAAAAAAAAAAAAAAAAAAACAATTTACACATGTCTATCTACACAATTCCCCACTTACCAAAAAAATAATTTCCTATAAAATTAGCCATTGTTTAACTAGTCAACAACAAATGGCAAGGTTAGCACAAGCAATCAGGCTAAAAATACACAAAAGAAATCATGAAATATTACCCCCTCTTCCATACACATAAGAGAAATGTAAATAAAGCTCGTTAGCATTGGACAAATTGCTCTCTCACCATAAAATCCCCTTCAACCTCCCTACTTTTTTTTGGTATAAACCTAACCATAAATGTAAATATTATGTTGATGTTGTTGAATATAGCATTGATAATCTTTATACATTCAAAAATAAGAAGTTTTAACTTATCAAGGTAGGTTGAATAATATTTGATGAGAGTCATAATGCCCCATGTACAAATTCAAATCCCTTGCCAAATTGTATTGCCATAAAAAAACAAAAAAAAAAGATGTGTAAGTATGATTTCCATTAACTCTAGGTATGATATGAAAGAGTTGCTTTATAGATAATAATGAGGCCCTAAAGATAACAATGAGCAGTTTGTTTGACAAGCTATCCTAGGAAAATTATCTCAAAACATCCTTTAAAAAACTAGTTGTTGAGAATTTTGATGAGTACGTTTCGTTGTCAGTCAAGGCACAATATCAATAATTGTGATGAATTTTATCCTAAAATTAAAATGATGATCTTAGCTTTTTACGAGTTGATAACAGTAAGGTTAAGAATGAGGTAGAAATGTTATCCTCTCAATAAACAAATATTGATAAAGTAGAGGTATGTAGGTGCTAGCCAACAAAAAATGGACATTTAAGAATGATTTTGTGTATACCAACATACACAACCACTAGTAACTATCGTGTTTTGCCTTAGAATTATGGATACACCACTCATAATGAAGAGTCATACCTCATCATGCATACTAAGGTTAGAGGTTTGATAAGAAGCAAAAGGTGTTTTCTTCTATAAGAGCTAAAAAAGTAGTAGAAAAACTTGCGAAGGATAATAAAGTTAATGAGCCAATAAGTAATGAGGAAGCCACTAAGTTTCCCAAATTAATAAAACATAATGACTATAATGTGGTTGACTAGCTAAAGAAAATCCTAGCTTGGATATCCCTATTCTCTCTCATTTTGAGTTCAGAACTACATCGAAAGGCACTTCATAAGGTTTTAAATTAGGCATATGTCCCTTGGGATATCATATTTAATGTCATGAAGCATCTAGTAGGTATAGTCTAGGACACTAACTACCTGTTTTTCTCTGAATTTGAACTAGGTTTAGAAGGCATTAGGCACAACAAATCATTGCATGTCAAGTTTAATAAAAGATAACATCATAACGAAAATGTTGATAGATAATGGCTCAGCTTTTAATATGCTTCTAATGCATGTTTTGGATTAATTACATGTTGATGTGTCATACATGTATTCAAGCAAGGGCATATGATGGTTCACCCATGCAAGTGATTGGTGACATCGACATAGACTTGGTAATTAAGACAAAACATTTTCAGATCACTTTACGAGTGATTAATGTTCAGCCTTCCTATAGGTTATTATTAGAAGGGCCTTAGATCTATGTTGTTAGAATTATGGCATTATCTTTGTATTAAAAGCTTAAATATATGGTAAATGGAAGGCTAGTGACCATGAAAACAGAAGATGTTATATATGATGAAAAATATATCAATTTCTTACATAAAAGTTGGGGAAAGTCAAGATGGAGACCTCCATACCTCTCAGGTTGTTAATATGGATTTGGTGCTTGAGAATACAATGCTTAGGAAAATAAAGATTTCAAATATTGCAAAAATAGTCACTATGTACATGATGAAGTATAGGTTTCCATGAGATATGATCTAAACCCAAGATTACTAGAGGAAATTAACTACATGAAGTTGAAACAAGCTAATTAGTTATTGCTTTTGATTTTTAAGCCAAGTAAAAAGGAGTACTTAAGGGTAACAAAAAAAGGAACTTGAGATAAGGATTAATTAAATTGAGAGACGTAATCCTAATGATAAAGAAATCATCATACCACTTATTTGGAGTACATTTCCTATTCTATCTTGTGTGATACATCCTAATGATGAAATGAAGAACCTAAATGAAGTGTGTGTTGGTCACTCCATCCATTACTTGGTGTAGAAGTCTGAAAATTATGTCATCTATTTGGAATTAAGGTTGAATAGTTTTTAGATTGTGATCTGTCCCAATCGACCATCAACATCATGAAGAGCTTGATAATTATAAGGTAGAAAAAGTCTATGACATTTTAAATTTTGAAGATTGGAAATAGATAAAACTAATGATGAGCAATAACAAAAGAAAACAGGCTATATAATTTTCAAAGAGAATGAACTTTAATGTTTCAATGTGCAGGAAAATTGTAAGGTTTTATAAAGTTTTTTATTTTTAGATCTCACATGGATTATGGATTTTGGTTAATGAGAGAGAAAAGAAAATTGTTTCTTAGATTGGGTTTTTAATGAAAAGGATTTTTCTTATCTTTTTATGTGAATTTAAATCTTGTATTAGCTTATATGTAAAGTAAAGTTTTTTAAAAAAAAATAAAAAGACAAAATATTACCGTATTTAAACCTCAAGAGAATCAAGGTATTTTTTTCAACAAATAATTATTTAAAATTAACTAATATTTTTAATTATTGATACAAATAAATCAAACTTAGTTGAAGGGAAAGTAGATACAAAACAAATGAATATGAAATTGAAGTAACAAAAAAAAAAACTCCAAAATAAACACAAGCATGTAAACTTGATTTAAAAAGGTAATTTTTTTATTAAAAAAAATAAGAAATTATGTTTACTTGATTTGAAAAAAATGAAATTCATAATCATCTTTTTACTAAAAGTTATATGTAGCAATGGATTTTAAGTAATTTTCTATGACTTTATGTTTTTTTGTTTATTTTTTTTCTAAACCATAAACGTGGCAAGATCTACACTCTTTATTGATGTGGAGTAACGAATCTGGTCAATAATCTTATCTGACACTAATGAAAATGAAGGGTTAAGTGCATGTGTTTGGTAATAAGATTTAACTTGTTTTTCATTAAAATTTTAATATTTTTTTATTAATGTTTTGTAATTTTTTTAAAATAAATATTATTTTAATATATTTTCAAATAAAACATATTTTAAAAAACAATTTCTACTACACTTCTAAAGAACTATAAAACTGCTAATAAAATAATTGTTATGAAGAAAAATCAGATAAGGGGATTAATATGACAAAATAAAAGAAAACAAAACAAACGTCCCAAGAAATACACGGAAAACCTGTTGATAAATTTGAAAGCTATATGAATTAATACAAAATCCTGTATGAAGTTTCTATAAGAAATAAGGTACTTTCCTATGAAAGGAATAAAAAAATCAAATTGCTTTTCTGTGGGTATTGGGGCCAAAAATTTATTGCAAAGCATTGAAAAGTAAAAGGAAACAGTTTCCACTTCTTTGAAGCGAAGTAGATCTTTTAAGATTGAAAGCTTCCCAGGAGCTGATGATATACTGACAATGATGAAGATGGTGCATTTAGATTATCCATGATGGACGAGCTAGCACCACAAAGGTTATCATCCTTTTGCTCTTGTTTAGGCCTGATCGGCTGCTGTCCCTGGAGGAAAGTCTGAACTTGACCAACTGGTTTCCCATCACAACTAAAATCAACTCTAGCCAGAGAAAGATTTGCAGCTGTTTGAAGACACGGTGACAATGATCTTGGGAAATCTGGAACAAGTGAGGCAACAGATCCAGAGTGACCGGCGGCAAGCTGGTGGTTGCTGAACCCGAAAGAATCACAAGGCATGGTGTTTTGGATGGGAGGAAACCTCATCGGGTAAACAAAGGAAGACCCAAGATTCATTTCATTACTGAAATTTCCAGGGAAATTGGATCTCAAATAGTCATTGTTAAATACTGGTTTTCTATCAAAACTGGGAGCAAACTCTTGAATTTGTGCTTCAGGGTTTGGCGCATTGGTGTGTCTGGCCACTGCCAGGGCAAGCTGTGCATTGCCAGTAGCCTCTGAAAAATTGCTGCCAGTTGAGTTTCCGTGACTGCTGTTTCTGGCTGCAGGCACTTCATGATTGTGTTTCCCTTCGTAAGTTATAATTACATATTTCAGATCGTGGGAGGCTCTCTCCACATGCTTCCTAACTGAACATCCAGCACTTGTGCATTTATAGTAGCTCCTGTGAAGTAAATGAGAAACAAGAATTTTGAATGCCTAATCCTTGCCCATGTTTACGAAGAAAACATACGCAATCTAGAAAACAAAGTGACTGAAAAACAGATAACCAGGATTCTAAGTGAGATGTGCCATATATTTTAATCTTATGAAGTGATCACAGATGGGTTGGGTTGGTTTGGGTGAAAATAGGTTGGATTATTCTCAGCTCCAACGAGCTTTGGGATTTTTCTTAATTTTTGTGGCACTCTGCTTTGAGGTTTTATCTTGATTACGGCACTGCATGTAAGACGTTATATTCTTAGTTGATTTGATAATCTCAACTAATAAATTAATTATTATTTAATAATCTCTTAATTAATTGTATTCAAACTTCTAAATAGACTTAATAATCCAAACTGTCAAAAAATGATGTGCACAGCAAAAGAAATAAAACAAATCATGATTGCAAGATATTAGTGTAGAGGGAAACTGCAAGCATATCTACATGCATCTGTTCTTAATATATGATTGCAACAAGCATACCTGCTCTTATGTTTCTGTTATGCGTAAATATAGATCATATATACTAACTTGAAAATTTTCAAGATCAATTCAGATACCTTCCCAAGCTCTCCTTTCTTTGTGTTCCTTTTTTTTTTTCCACTTATTCTTTCATATATATTTACATGAATCCTTCAAAAGCTTGATACAAGGGCAGGGGTTCATGCTTTTCACCATTCAGGCATGTCCACGATTTCTCTTTTTCTTTCCTCTTTTTTACATTAAAGTAGCTTAATGTTAAGTAGGGTTTGGATTGTGTTTTCAAAACAAAATAAAATTTAATCAATAATGCCTTTTCAATTAATTAAACAGTTATGCACGCCCATTCCAGCAATTCTACCCTTATCAATACCAACCTCAATCATTGAGCCATTTGACATGCTAGTTATTTTCCAATCTGTGTACGGTTCTATAGAACTATAAATAATTATGCAGAAGCATACAGATAGATTGAAGAGAGTTAACTTTCCTCACTAATCAATTGACTAATGGTAGACCAACCCCACATCCTTGGCTCATCAGCATCCATAGAATACAGGAGTGCTAGCCACTATAATGAGGATACCATGTTAATTTAGAACAAATGTCATCACACATATAAATGGTGTAAAATGCAATACCTAGGGTTTGGATTCCCCTTGACAACTTTTTGCCCGTACTTCCTCCAGCGGTAACCATCATCTAGTATGTCCACTTCACTCTCAATTTGAACAACAACTCTAGGCTCACGGATAGCCCTGGATGCCATATTTGTTTCAACCAAGCAGCTCTCTATCTTCCTGAAAAGGGAAAAAAACTGTAAACTATCCATCATGTTTTCTGGACTGGAAGCAACGAATGCTAAACAGAGAGTACCTTCTTTTTGACTCAGACTCATCATCAGCATCAGCACCAAACGAGCTTCCCTGGGTAACCCCATCATCATCATGACTTGCAAGTGTCGAGGAAAGTTCCGGAGTTTTTGTTGATTCATATGTCTCTAAAGATTTTATTTGAGTGGTTGATGAGAGCTCAGTCACAGCAGAGGTTGAGGACATCCTTTGCGGGCCATCAGTCCTCCAATCAGACTGAACTTTAATATCCTTGAACCCTGACTTTGTGTTTTTCTGAACTGATTCGCCTTCATCCATCTCTGGCATTTCATCTAATGAAGAAGCTGGTCCAGGTGGTGCTCCACAGCTTGGCTGAGGTTTAGGGTGATTATGTGTACCTTTGTAAATGATTTCTGTTATTTGGCCCTCATGGGCACACTCTATTTTTTTCTTTACCAGACAATTTGCATGGTTACACTTATAATAGCTTCTTGGATATTCACTACCTTTAACCTGTTTCTGCCCATACTTTCTCCAATTGTATCCATCTTCTGAAGACCTTCCAATTGTTGTTGCAGGTAATGTTCGTATATTGTCTTCCATAAGGCGACATGACGCAACATTTTCTCCATGGATAGTTTCTCTTTGTACATAAATGGGATTACTAGCTAAATCAGAAGAGCAAATTTGCATGTCACTAATGTTAGCATTTCCAATCACGCTATCTAAGACATTGACATCAGTATGTGAATCACTTGTGCATTTATCTGGAGTAACTTGCTTTGAAAATTCCACTGGAAGCTGAAAATCCATTGATGGGTCCATCAAGAGAGTAGCTTCAAAGTCAAAACCATTACCCTGTGCAAGAAGAAAATATAAAACTGACAAGTCTGAATCTGATTATGTGAATAACCCGCAAATTGAAAATACCAATACACGGCTCATCCCAACCAAACTCCACAAACATGAAACTATAGCTGTCTCGACACATGTTGTAAAGATTGGTTGCATAGAAAACAAAAACAAAAGAGGTCGATAATTGTAAACATACAAATGAATGGAGCAAGGGAGGGATACATGTAATTTGCTGATATTAAATTGATACTATAACAGAACAACAGTGGGAGCAACAATATGAAAGTACAAGTACCTGATTTTCTGAGAGTGGAAGAGAATTCCCAAGAGGCTTGAATCTGAACCTGAAGGGGAGACCACCTGCATTATTCCCCCTCTCCCCATCACCACAGCGCAACAAACCTTCACTTTCATATTTGAGAGGGGATAATGGAAAAGTTCCAGTGGTCGGAGACGGCTGTGATTAATGTATGATAAGCATCAAACCATAATTAATTTTCAATAAAAGAAAAAAAAAAACAAATACCTGAACATGAGAATTGGATAGCATAATGGGCGAATCAAGCAAGGCAGTGGGGCTGATGCCAGAAGGAATGGTTATAAAGGGAGAGCGAAGCGGAGATGTCAAGGGGCTGGTGGTTCGAAAGCGTGCTGTATTGATCCTCTCCGCTTTCATTTTGAACCCGCACTTCGCTGCTCTTCTCTCTGCGATACTAATCCCTCTGTTATTATCACCACCAACACCACCGTTGCTGCCTTTGGTTTCAAGATTGGGAACCCACAGTAGGGTTTTGTACTCCGCTGCTGGGTTGTTGTCCATGATGATGACGATGATGATGAATTGGAGAGTGGAGAGTGGAGAGTGGAGGAAGCGCAAGAGTTACACGTTCATTACCCTTCCAATGTTTTCTTGGGCTTTGTTTGTTAGCGCTGAAGCTTTTAATCTCTCTCGTCTTTTACACAATAATGATACTAATAATGTTTTTATGTTTGTCTTTTAGATATTCGAACAAAAGAGGCACACTCTATATATTACTATTAAGATGGAGTTTGGTTATATTCCACTGAAATAGAGAAAACATAGAAAAACAGATAAAAATAGAATTATATTTAATAATAATATATAAAATAAAATAATTATTTTTGTTTGATTATAATAGATAAAACTTAATAAAAAAAATAATAAATATTATTGTTAAATTTATATATTTTAAAAAATAATGAGATATTATTTTATATATATATATATAGTATTGAAATTAATAATATTGTAATAACACTAGTTATAAAAATCAGACTAGTCCAGCAGGTTAACAAGAAACTTGAGACCCGGCTTATTTGGAGCATATACCATTTTGAGTTTAAGAAAAAAAATAAAAAAAATTGATTTATTCAACCTGATCTAATAAAAAACTTAGGTCGATCTAGAACTCGATTAATCCAAGATAAAACACGGGTTAAGATCTCGTTTACCTTATTTTGAAATGTTTTTTGGTCAAAATGAGTTGTGTTGATTCTTTTTCAAAAAAAAAATTGGATTAACTTGATTTCACCCTACCAACTCATGATTCAAGACTTGTCCCGAGTCAACTTCCAAGTAGAGTCTTAAGATTATGATAATAATTATTTTTATTTATATATTGACTCGAGTCAACCTGAGATCTAGGCCTTGCATCGGATAAATCCTCAAGTTAAATTTTAAAATTATAATAATAACTTTTTTTATCTTTATATGTTTTAATTGGATAATTTTGGAATTTGAAGTTTTTTACAATTATATTTTAGAAATGAAAAATAATAAATATTGACTGTGAAGATATATCTTTTCTATACCTCTTATTTTGAAAATACAAAATTTTACTCCAAAATTATTTTAAATGTATATTTATTTTTATATCTTTAATTCTGTCTTTTCAAATAAATATATTTTTTCTTTTTATTATCTTTATTATTCTATTTTTAAATAGTAATAAAATATTATCTAAGATTCTCCAAATTACATTCAAACATTACCTTTTTGGATTTTGTTTTTTCATAATCAAAATACATTAAATAAAGGTTAGGCACTCATTTGCGATTCACTCTTGAATGAATAATTAAATTGGATTTTTTTAACATCAGTAATTGTTATCAATTAATATATTGATTCAAATCAATTCAGATTAAATTGGATTAATCTGAGACCTAGATCTTGTATCGGATCAATCCTCAAGTTGAATTTTAAAATTATAATAATAATTTTTTATTTTTACATGTTTTATGTTTTAATTGAACAATTTTAAAATTGAAAGATTTTTACAATTATATTTTAGAAGTGAAAAATAATAAATATTGATTTTGAAAACATGTTCTCTCTATATCTCTTGTTTTGAAAATACAAAAATATACTCCAAAATTATTATAGGTGTATACTTATTTTTATGTTTTTTCAATCAAATATATTTATGTTTTTATTATCTCCATTATTCTATCTTCAAATAATAACAAGATATTATTTAAAGTGCTCATTGTCCTTCTTTTCTATTGCATCCAAACATTAACTTCTTGGATTATTTTTTGTTCATAATTAAAATACATTACAATAAAGGTCAGGCATTCATTTACGATACACTCGTAAATAAATAATTAAATTAAATTTTTTTTTACATTAGTAATTATTATCAATTGAAAATAATGGAAAAAAGGGAACAATGCCGTCATATTTATAAAGATAATTAAAAAAAAATCCAGGACTATAATATTTTTATAATAAGACTAATCAGATGTAGATATTTACATCTCTTTAAAAACTAGTATTGTATTGAAATTTAGACCTCGCATTGAACGAGTATTTGATTTACCATGCAAACCAACCCCTTGGATCATAAATGGAAATAATTTAAACTTAGTAAATTTAAACATTAAGGAAAAAATATATATTGTCAAATACAAATCGGCTGCTTTATGTGGCAGGTACAAAGAAATTTGTATTTGATTTTACGGCAACTCATATCTATTCTAAATATACTATTTGTAAATTATTTTTTTGGAATATTTTTAATGACTTTTGACTATAAACAGCTATAATAAAATCCCAGCTTTTTTTCTATTATATCCTTAATTTATTACTAATATTATAACATAAATCAATACTAATATGTAATTGTCACCCCATATCTAATTTAAACAATTATCAGTTTGTATAATTGGTCCTTTTATGTTCTTAAAGAAACGTGATGTTTGATGTTTCAAATTTCATCTTTAATTTTGAATTCAGTAATCTATATTAGGTAAGAGAAATAAAATAGAAAGGATTTAAGTTATTTTTATTTTTATCACACACTAAATCATGGGCGTTCAATTTAAATTTCAATAATTGAGATACAATGAGTATAATGGTCGTGTTCTTTTAGAAACATGAGAGGGTCCAATTTCATTTGTATATTTTTTTATTATCCCTTGCTATCTTTCTCTTGATCTTTCATTAGAAGAAAGTGCTATTGTCTTCCTAATTGGACCTTCAAAAATTAAAAAGAAATATAAAAATAGAGTCACTATTTATATATATTAGTTTCTAAGATTTGAGAAAAAAATATACATTGGTTCCAAAAATTTGAATAAAGATTTTATTATACTTAAGTGAAGATAAAAATTATATTTACAATATTTTTTTTTTATAAAAGGTTACCAAAGTATATGTTTTCTCCTAAATTTATCCTTATACATGCATTTCACTGTCCAAATTATTTATGAGCTTATTTACAAGTTATTTATTATTGATGGGTGTTCATTGAGTTAACGTTGAACCTTGAATCAAGAGTCTCATAACTCAAAGATTTTTTTTTCTTTTATATTTTTTAGCCCCTTTTTTATTGTTATTTATTTTTTTTATAGAAAGAACTAAAACAGTTAAAAAAAAATATCATGTTCATCCTAACTTAGTCCCTACTTGGAGGAGATTTGTGGACTTATTATTGACTTTATTAAAAAGAATATTATGTTCATGCTAAGCTTACACTAGTCCCTAAAACTAGAAGCCAAGTTGTTCTAGCAATTGAAATCTAAGTTTTCAAACCATGACACTAACTTGATAAAAATGTGTCGACTCATTATTAAACTTGTTTTAATAGGTCTCTTAATCAAGTAAAAACTCACTAGGAAAAATAAAAGTTATAAAGGAGGGACATGAAAGGAATTAACTAAATTGTTGACAATAGATACTTCCTCTATCTTTACTTCTTTTCTTTTTATAATTCTCCAATCAATAGGAATTGTCTGAGGATATTTTTAGATCATTGATGAGACTTTGATTTCTTTGCTTATGTAGTGGCTCCATTATTATCACATTACAAGGCTACTGGATCAACAATGCTATGAACCACAACCACTTTAGTGGTGAACTTCTTGATCCAAACATGCTTTTTTATTCCCTCAAACATAGAGGTGTATTTAACTTTAGTTATAAAATATATTTTGGTATTTATTTGATACTCTTCCACTTAGAAAAAAATGATTTATAGTAAAATATAACTGATTAGATTTTATATTTTCAATATCATATTGAAAACTAGCATCCAAATAACTATGAACTACTAGTTCATCCCCTCTATTGACCAAAAAAAAAAATTATTAATTCTTCTTAAGTATTTAAGAATACTTTTAACTGTCTTCCAGTGACTCTCACCAAAATTAAATTGGTATCTACACTTTATGCTCAAAGTAAAAGATACATCTGGTCTTATACATAGCATCACATATATTATGGATCTTCTATCCATAGTATATGGAATCATTTTCTTCTTATCTTTCTTAATATCATAGTTATAAAACCCGGATCGGCCCGACAAGTCGACCAGGTGGCTAGACCAGTTCGGGTTTGTTAAAAGACCGGTTGTTGCAACAACCAGACAAAACCTATTCAACCCGGCTGGTCGACCCATGACCCGAGAGACCCGGGCGAACCCGAACAAGACCCGATAATTTTTTTCCCCTTTTCAAATGTTGTTTCTGTGTAGACTTGGGAAGAAGAAGAAGGGGCTCTTTAGTTTTGGCCAAAAGGCCAGAGGATGACTGAGAGAGAGATGAGGGAAGTTGTGGCCGGACATATCTATAGTTTCAGTCTCAAGAACACCATTAATACTGCTCTCCATCTTACCACAAACCTTAGAATCTCATGTACAAGAGCTAATCTTGTGCCAGTAGCTATCACTAGCTACTCGGTCCTTCAACCACCCTGAACAGTCCTGTAGATAATAGCTAGAATATGCATGATTCAAGACTGGGCTACCCAACCCTTTATCGGTGACAACAGAGGCAAAGATGATGAACCCTAAAAGTGCGGCGATGATGAAGAACATAACAAATAGGTAAAACCAATATCAAGAAAGTGTTTCGGAAGCAAGTGCCAGTGAAACCGGTTAAAAAAACGACCATGATTGAGATCCCAATTACTATCAATAGCCACTATAAGAATTTCAAACAATATGTGTTGTTGGCTTTACTGCTTAGCCATATACCACCTCCTGGGATGGGTATTGAGTACCCCTATCAAGTGTTGGTAGTTCTCATGGATGATCTTCCTCTGTTTCTCTCTCCCTATCTGCAACAAGCGCGTCATATCTCTTTTTGCTTTGTCACTCTTTCTTTCTTTATTGTTACTTTTTGGAATGGCCAGTTATAAGTGAAAGAGAACATTGATAGCAACAAAGGTAAAAGTATAACATGTGGAGGTGTGATATTTTGTTTTATTTGAAGGGATTGCTCATAAATATCCTGCATTCATACGGGTTGACCCATAAAACCTGGGACATTTTGTCTATGTATGTGGATTTGGACAATACAAACAATATTTTAGATCTATCTCTATAGATCTTTTTTCCAAGTTTTCAACTAGTTTCTCTCATATTCTTCATTAAGAAATTCTTGGATAACCATATATTTTCTAACTAGAGTAAAGAAACATCATTTCCTATTAATAATATGTCTTTTACATATAATATTAGGGAAACAACTTCATTTCAACTAACCTTTTTATAAACATAAGCCTCATTCGTGTTTTTGATAAAATCAAACTATTTAATTATCTTATCAAAATGAACTCCTTAAAGCTTGCTTGAGTCCGTAAATGAGTTTTGATAGCTTACATTCTTTATTGACAAATTTCTTAGATTCAAAACTTTCAAGTTGTATCATATACACATCTTCTTAAAGATTCCTATTAAGGAATATAATTTTGGCATTCATTTTTCAAATCTCATAATTATTGTATGTAGCTATAGTAAGTAAAATCTTCATGTATTTTAACATAGTTACCGGCAAGAAGGTTTCATTAAAGTCAATTTATTTATCTTTAGTTTTAACCTTTGGAAACTAATATAGCTTTGTATATGTATACATTGCCTTTCATGCTAGTCTTTCTCTTAAAGACCAGCTAATATCCAATGGATTTTATCCTTTAAAATAGATCAACTAAGATCCATTCCTTGTTAGTGTATATGGAATCCATTTTAGATTTCATAGCCTTAACCTATTTCTTAGATTCAATATC
The DNA here is from genome assembly GCA_033617975.1 of Populus alba x Populus glandulosa. NCBI lineage: Eukaryota > Viridiplantae > Streptophyta > Magnoliopsida > Malpighiales > Salicaceae > Populus > Populus alba x Populus glandulosa. Next base: position 7,398,258 of record CM066155.1, on the reverse strand, counting down.
AAATATTGGTTCAATGTAATTGGCAAATTCATCAAGTATAAGAAATTTGTCATTTTGAACTTTCATGAATTTCCATATCTCATTGGTGTGCATGACATTTCCTACCATATCTACAAAGTTCTCATGTTTATTAAGCTTTAGGTTGTACATCCGATATTATAGCCTTAAGTTTAGGTTGAATGTTAGTTTGTGATTCTTGAACTTCTTCAAGTTCTATTTTCTTCTTATTGCTGCTTTAAAGAACAATTTTTTTTTCTAGAAAGGTAGCATGTTTTGAGACAAGTATTTTTAATTAACGAGATGGTATAAATAATATCTAATAGTTTTTTTTTTTTGATATTCCATAAACTTATATTTATCTGACTTAGCTCATAGCTTTTTAGATATAATACACTTCACGTAAGCGTCACATATCAAATCTTTTAAGCATGATAAGATTAGTCTCTTATCACTCCATACCTCATATAGAGTCTTATCAATAGATTGTGATGGAACCCTTTTCAAAAAGTAAGTAGTATTTTATAGGGCGTGGCCCTAGAAAGAAGAGAAAGGTTTGTATGGCTCATCATGGACTGCACCATATCCAATAGGGTGTAATTTCTCCTTTCAAAAGTTGTTCAATATGAGATAATCTCATTTTATTTTAAATAATCTTGAAAATTCTGGTTGAAGTATTCACCACCTCGATCCGATCAAAATATCTTAATACTCTTTTCAATTTATATTTCAACTTCATTTCTGAATTCTTTGAACCTTTCAAATAATTCAAACTTTCATCAAATACACATGACTATATCCAATATGGTCATCAATGATAAAAACATGTATATTCATTTATGGCGTGAATTGTTATTGATCCATATACATATGTACATATTAGACCTAATAATTCATTAGATCATTCACTATTTTAATAAATGGTATTTTGATTATCTTACATAATAAAAAAAAATACAAGTTTCATACGATTCATAATCAAGAGAATTAAATATCATTCTTTATGTAACTTGGTGATCCTTATTTCATTAATATGATATATTTTATAATGCCATAAACAATATGGATATTAATTATCTAATTTATTCTTCTTGAACTTTATATTGAACTTAAACACTTCAAGATCAGGATTTGTATAAGTACCATATCTATAAAAATCATTATTATAGAAAGGACAACATTTGCTCTTAATAACAATTTTAAATCCATTAAAAAATGGATATGAAGTTTCTAGAAAGTACTAGAATAAAATAATAAATATGAAGTTATAATATCAACTCACTTGGTAAAGTTAAAACAACAACTCTTGATTCATTACCAGCTCGGATGTCCACTTTATCTTTATTCAATCAAAAACTCACATGAAGTAGAAGCTTCAATAAGCTTTTTAGCCTTCATAATTGTAAGATAATCTTTATAGTTTCTCCTATAGTGGCTTTACTTGCCACAATTATTATAATTTTTCTTGTCATTCTTGATGTCCCAAATAGGCTTTTATGCTTAGATTGCAAGACCAATTCAACACTTGACTAATGGTCTATGAAAAACCTTAATAGGTCTAATTTTTTAAAATAGTCAATCATCCTTAATATATGGGTGTTCATCAAGGAACTTGTTATCATCTTGTAGTGGAATAATTTCTTAGAGATCTCTTACCTCTCAATTCTTAGTTGCATCGAACAACTTTTTGAGATATATAATTATTAAAATAGTTGGTAATTTTCCAAAAATAATAAAATTTATTTGATACATTTTTTTCTTAAATTTGTTTTTTGAAATTTCAATAAGAAAATTAATCATATTAAAGTTCTTATTAACATCCTAAACTATTTTAGGATCTATTAAATAAAACTTTTCCGGCTTAAAAACTCTTTTTATTTTAGAAAAATTATTTTTTCTAAACATTTTAATTAAATCCTAACCCAATTAGGATATTACAAAACACAAAAAAATTTGAACTAAACATTTTTAATTCAATCCTAATCCTATTAGGAAAATTAATTCTACAATTAATATAATTTGTGTTTCAATTTTAAAATATAAAATCAATGTTTTATATATGGAGGGGCAAGATTGTAATTCTGTCCCGAAAGCCAAAATATAATAAGAAATAAAAGGCATAGGTAAATACATAAATTACACCCCTAAATCATTTTTGTAATGAATTATAAGTGACAGGGGTATAATAGTAATAATACCCTAAAAAATACGACCCTGAGGTAGAATCGTAATTATGCCTCTCTTCATCTTTAATTCTCTATTGTCAGCAGTTGGCTCTCTGCCCGCCACCAGCAGCGTGAGGAACAACAACCCTTTGCACTATGCAGCCTCCAGCGTGAGGCTTCTGCCTCGCACTGGAAGGCCAGCGACGCCAGCAACGGCAACTGAAGAGTCAACAACATGAGCTCTCTTATAATTATAAATTATATTAACATTAAAAAAAAACATTTAATAATTATACGTGACAAGACATTATATATGTTTATCTATTTATAATTATTGATTTATTTTATTTAACTGGCGCATTGAATTTTCGTTTCAAAATTAACTTCTGATATGATCCAGTACCAGAAATGTGGATAAGATGATCAGTAATTTTCTAAAGAGAATTATGGTCTTTTCACGGAAACAAAAAGGGAAAGAAGTCATGTATGACTCATACCAACACACGTCGATGTTTTGCTCTTCCTTGCCTCCACGTTTCAGCTTCTTTGCATGCAGAGCAGGGGTGGCTCAAAAGCCTGCGATGCTCTCTGATTGATATTCCTCCTCCTCCTCCTTCACCACCACTGTACGAGAGCTATTAGCTATGAAAAAAGAAGAATACTGCAACCTAATACCCAAAGCCGATTGGTTCACACAAATAATCGATTTCTATTCAGATACAATCTACAACTGTATCATGGCTCTCTTATCACCTTTCATAGCAATTTTCTCCATAGCGTCAGACTCCTACCACCGTGCCGAGGAGGCTGTAGACGCCGTGGAATCAGTGTTTCTCAAGGCTCCCTCTAAAGTCATCCACGGTACCACCACGCTGTTGAGAAAGATAGGTTTTGGGATTGTTGGTGCTGTATACGTGTGCATGGTTATGATAGTGGTGGTGTTACTGGCTGCAATGTTGGGCGTTGGATTAGTTCAACTGTGGATAGAGGAGCCGGTGTTTATGCGAGAGAGTTTATTCTTTGATTACACCGATGCGAACCCTAAGGCGGTGTTTACTTTTGGTGGGTTTGTCGACGATGGGAGCATCAAGAAAGGGCTCATGGGAGTTCCACTTGGGCACACATTCCATGTTTCTTTGGCTCTCTTGATGCCTGAATCCGATCACAATATGCAAATTGGGATGTTTCAGGTATGCCATTCTAATAAAACACTTGCCTAATTAAATAAAGGTAACAAAATCTAGAACATCTTAACATTAAAGGGAGGTTACAATAATAGGAGTGAGTATGATAGATTTAATGTCACGACTTTTAATGGATATCCTGGCTTATTGATTGTAATAAATTGATGGAATATATATACGAGGTCTTGCTTGGGATTTTCTTTTGTCCTGGCCTGAGAAATGGATTACTTCTTCTTTTTTATTATTAAGGAGGCAATAGGTTGCTTGCTGGGAAGTTGCCAAGAAATTGGCCATAGCTGAAAAATCATGAGATACAAGAATTCTTTTTTATATACATAAATGGTTGTTTAGACTTAACAAAAGCGTGAGTCCAAGCTACATAAGAAATAACCAGTTGTAAATCCACAATCCAAGACTAAATATGAAGATTAAAGTTGAATATATACTCTTCCAATTCATTGCTGAGTCAAGGTGTGAATTTCTAATTATTCTGAGGTTACAATTTCAATACAGTCTGTCGTTCCAGAAATTTCATTTGCTAAATTCCACCAATATTAGCCGCAAATACAATTTCATTATGCTTTGATCCAAGGCATTCTTGGTTTTGTTTTGTTTTTTAACATGATATATATGTGTCTCCTCTCAGTAACTCCATGCATGAACTTGCAGCTCTTTCTCACCTATATATATATGTCTTGCTCAATTTCCCATTCGTTGCCCTCCTTCAGTTGACTGCAGAAGTTTTATCAGCTGATGGAAACGTGAAGGCAAAATCTAGCCAGCCATGCATGTTGCGGTTCAGAAGCCTGCCACTTCGGTTTCTACGAACATTTCTCCTGGGTGCACCCTTGCTATTAGGAATTTCTGAAGAAACTCAGAAGATCTCCATTAAAATGTTACAGCTCAAGGAAAGGCATCCACGAAGCAAAGTGATCAGAGTGACTCTAATACCGAGGGCTGGAACAGTATGCCTCCCACAGTTATATGAAGCTGAGATCCTCCTGATTTCTAAGCTGCCATGGGCAAAAGAAGTGGTGCGCAATTGGAAATGGACATTTTATGTCTGGGCATCCATATATATTTACATCACGATGCTCATAATCATTCTAAGTTGCTGCAGACCACTTCTTTTCCCACTTATAACAGCAGTAGATCCCAGTCACTGCCCCGATAGTGATGAGACAGAGTATACTGGAGAATCAGAAGAGGCACGAGCTGAAGGAAGGGATGAAAAGGAAATTTCAGAGGTCCTGAGAAGATGGCAGCAAAGGAGGAGGAAGAGAAAGGCGATCATTTTGCATGGAGAGATGGTGGACAGTACGGAATGCTCATCGGCAAGCAATATTACCAGGGAAGACACAAGTATGGCCGTTGATGAACAGGACATTGTAGATTCAGAATCAGTTTGTTGAATGAATTGCATTTCCTGGTGTACGTGTGGACAACCTTCTTCCAGTTTAAATTGCATTTTACAGTATTATTATTATTATTTTTATATATAACCCGGGGTGTTCGGGTCAGCTTGCGCGCATCATAACTAATCCTCGAGGCCCACTGAACATCCTGCAAGTCTAGTAAACAGGTAAAACACCATGAAAATGATAGGATACATATAAAAAATCGAACCCAAAGCATTCTCAAAATTTAACTTGCAATTAACCACAGCTATACCCTAAAATGTTTTTACAGTATTGTTAACTAGATAGGCGGTGCCGTGAATTTATTTTTAGCATTTGCTCAATTGTTTTTTTAAAACATTAAAAATAGATATAAAAAAAAAATCAAATCACTGTTTTTCCGACAACTCTGGTCGTTGAATTCTATAAAAAGCAAATGATATATCATTTATTATTTTTTAAAGAGAGAAAAAGAAAAACAGAGCTAGTTTATCCTTTTAAAAAATAAAATAAATAGAAATAGGGTCCAGACACGTGGGCTGAGATACAAGGCCCACGTGTCTAGGTTGTTTTTCTTTTAATATACAGGCAAGTTGGGTCATCATGCCTACACACATCACTCGGGCTCCTTTTTGGTTATTATTATTATTATTATTATTTTATTTTTTTATTTTATATTTCAGTTAAAAATATTAATAAAAAAATCATTAAATCTAATTGAGTTAATAATTTAGGTAATAGATTTAACCGATTAATCTATAACATCCAGGCTATTATTTATTGTTATTTTTTTAGTTTAATGCTTTTTTTCTTAATTTTTTTTTAAAAAAATATTATTCCACTATTTTTATTATCGATGATCTATTTTTAATTCAACTCAAATCTTAAAAAATATAATTTTATTATTTGTTATGAATTATCTTCTTTTTTTTTATCTCAACCTCAAACACCTACCATGGGTTTTTTTTTCTATTTCTTTTAAAAAATCATATAAAAAATTATAATACACTTTATTATCATCGTATAATTAAATGAAAAATAATCTATAAAATAAAAAAATTATTGTGGCGTGCATTAGTTTCACGAGTTTGCTTTGTTAACTTAATCTCATTTTTAAAAAAAAAAAAAATTTAATGTTGTTTTTTATAAATTTATTCATTAATATTGAATTACTTGGACATTTTCTTTTTGCGCTTAAGAAATATTTTACTCTGAGTCGAGTGTAACGAGGCTCAATGGGCTAGTGTTTGCTATACCCTGTGGGCTTATTAACACTTGATGACCTTAGGGTTATTTATGCAAAAGAAAGGTGGTATCTTGATATCATATCATCGCCTCGGTTGCAAGAAACAAACAAGAGAAGCGTCTTACCCACCTAAATGTGGGTTGGTTTACTTATCTGGATTTCATTTTTCTTCACGCTCCAAAGCTCTAAAGAACGATCTTGCTGGAAATGAGAAACTCTCAAATGTATGGGTTCAGAACAAATTCCAATCAAAGTCTGAGTTCAATTGAGAAGGCCAGCAAGAGCAACATTATTTAGATGTTGAAGCCTTTTCAGTTTCATTTTGTGGTTGCCATTGTTGCAATGAATGAATGACGACATTGCCTTGCTCATTTTCTGGGACTCGTACATGACAGCACTCCGATGTCACATGCTCCGGGATGGTGGAAGTTCTTACAAGCTGGGAGTACTTCTCCCCAAGTAGGCAAAAAACAAAACACGAGGCCAACATTGGACTCGTGGCAGCATATGGAAGTCGCCTGTCAAGCACTAACAATGTCTTGCATCTATGAGCAGTGAAACGCACTCGGGAAAAGTCTTTTCATATATGTGAGATTCAATGCACCGGTTGGAAATCAGAGGCCTCGTAATGGATGGAGTTTTGAAAAATAAAAGGCTAAATGTTACATACCAATTAGAGGCCTCATAATGGATGGAGTTTTGAAAAATAAAAGGCTAGCCCCGCCGGGAATGTGGAATAGGTAGCGTTTGGCACTGAGAACACTTCTTGAACACGTCCGATCAGTATACTTTCTTTTCCTGGGTGACAAATCTTCCCAGAGAGTTTGTTTGTCAGCAGTTATGATCCGGAAGTCAGATTCAGGAATAGTGTCCGGGTCTAGCTAAGGCATTATGCATGTATGATGGAGATAGTATTCCCTGATGGAGAGTCTCAGGGGAAAGAGACACAACTTTGATTGACTGATTCTTTTAAAATTAAAAAGAGATGAAGAGTCAATAATAATAAATGATAAGCAAGAAAGAATTAATCCATGACAGTCCAGCCTGGTGATCATTCTCTCAAGTCTCAATTTTTGCTAGAAAAATCCTATCAATAACATGATGCTGTCCTCATGGTGAAAAAGGAGAACTCTGTGAAGAAACAGCCAGAACTTCAAATGTTGCAGAGTTCAATACCGAATAACCAAAACATGACACATTCAATTCCAGGAAGAAACAGCAAGAAAACAACGGTCCTAAAACGATCAACTAGCTAGGGAGTAGAGTAATAAACCATTGGTCACCAAATCACCACTCAACGCAATCTTGCTTGTTTTCCCTAGAATCGCTTTTGGGGGGTCATCAAACCTCCTTTCCCCGCTTTCTGATACGCAAAATGCAAATTAACGATGCGAAGAGAATTTATTTTCTCAGCAGGAAAATGATATTTGAACCCAACATAAATAGAAACTCAGAGAAAAGAAAGACAAGAGCAGAGACAAATATGAAATAACGTAGCACGAGTTTCATTATAGATAAAATCCCAAAGAGGTTGAAGTATTCTGCAACCCCATTAACTATTTTTCTTACACAATACCTGACGGCAAGAAACAGCTCACCGTTCTAATCTAGAAATCACGAACAGACCAGCAAATTTTCACCCTCACATTCATATTACAGGGTTGTCTAGAAGTAAATGTGAGCACCAAAGACAAGTTTACAACCAAAGCAACATTAGAAAAAGTACATGCCAGTGATAGCGTTTCTGAAGAACTGTCTTCAAAGGAAAAGGTGGCTCAGACAGATAACTCTGCTCGAGAAATCAAGATCCCGTCAGTATCTGCATAAAGCCATTCTCCATCACTGATTCTGGTGCCACCTATGGTGATAGGAACATGTTTCTCTCCGATACCCTTCTTGTTGGCTTTCATCGGATGGGAGCCCAGGGCTCTCACTCCAATATCACAACCATTAATCTCGTCAGCATCACGTATGCAGCCATTAACCACTATACCAGCCCATCCATTATTCTGAGCTTGTACCACAGGATTACCTCCAAGTATTGCACAGCGCAAACTGCCACCACCATCTACAACGAGAACTCTACCACTACCTTTCTCCTCAAGAAACTCACGAATTAAAACATTGTCCTCATATGCCTTCAGAGTCACTACTGGACCGGAGAAGACCTGGCGCCGACCATAGATCTGAAAGATTGGCTGGAGTGCTCGAAGCTCACCACTGACAATTAGCTGTGGATTTGTGTCACAAACTTCAGCAGTTGTAACCAACGCCATTTAATGCAAGTGCCTTCATGATACAAAGCATGCCATGCGTTAGACCAATAACAGAGAAGTCAAAAAAGATTATCATATGAGCTTTGCAGTTCTATTAGTCAGGGTAAGAGACCCAACACATGAAACGCTATCAAAAGTCTGCGTTGAGAACTCCTAAAATGAGAAATCAAAAGTTGAAACAATTTAGGAATTTCTATTTCAACCTTGAGCACACTTGGCTGATAAGAAAACCCACAATCAAATAGATAATAATGGAAAAGTTTCAATACTGAAACATGTCTTTAGTTCACCTGTAAAAATTCACGAATCCCTGATAATAAAATAAATAAAAAAGCACTCTTAACAACACAAAAATCAATAAAAACTGCAAAATTCCAACATGTTTGTTTGTTTGTGTGAACAAGATTTGAGAGTTAAATATAAATTTAGCAACATCATATCAACCTTTACCTGCCTGCTATTGGGCCCCTTGAAGATGATTCAAGAATATGCACTCAGTCGGCCACTGCAATGGCAACCGCGAGAGAATCCAACGTATGAGAGGGAGAGAAAGAGAGAATCTCTGTTAACCGTAAAGCGCGTCGCCTGTACCTTTCTTTTTCTTGTTGCAGTTGAGAATGGAGGTCGTCAGTGGGTTGTGGATGGATTACCAGCCATATGATTTGATTTGTTTAAAATCTAAATGATACCCACGCGCTTTCGCAAGTGTCTAATTAAATGCCATTGCCGCCGTATATTCGACTTCTTTACTTTGGGACCCAATTGATATCTTTTTTTTTAATACCAAGTCAAAGTATAGTATCTGGTTTTTTTTTCTACTCCCTGTAGAATTACGTTTAATTTTCTATCAAGCATAATACCCCTGCATCTTGGCTGCATGCTTTACATCATCTACGCTGTTGATGCAGCAGCATGTCACCAGATCCATGTCGTTATGTTTTTTATGATCTTTGTTAGGGTGAGAAAATTACCGAAAAACTAAGAAAATAATAATAAAATCGATTAAAAACACCTTTATACTTCTAAAACCGGTTTGGTTTGAACCTAATTCCTAAACTAAATCGACAAACCAAGTCTAAAATATCTCTGTTTTTTTCTTCTGAAATCCTAATTCTTTAACTTCTCACCTCTTGCAGCCACCCAAAACGAGGTCATCTCTTCTCTCTCGCAACCCCCCTCTTAAAGTTCCTTCTGTTGGGTTATTTCCAGAACTCAAACACGCACAATTTACGTGGTTCGACAACTTGCCTACTCCACGGAGCTACTGGTTTGTATTAATGAAGCTTACAAACAATACAAACAACAAACACAAGGAGGAGGAGAAATTCTTCTCAACTCAACTCAACTCTCCCTAGCTCTCTCTCTGTGTTTCACTCTGTGTTTCTCACGCTGCTTCTCATTAGTTCTCCTTCTCAGTATTCTCACAATACCCACGCCCACTCTTCACAGGGAGGGGGCTCATAAATAAACAAGGATGGGAGTGAGGAAGGTCCTCCACCATGTGCTAAGTGGAAGATTATTCCCACTAGCACATGGTGGGGCTTGCTTGTCTCCATAATGCTAACACCTTCTCCAGTCTTCCCTCTTATGTCAAGCAAGTAACAACCCCCCCTCATATTAAAGCATTATGTTAGATATGGTGGGTTTAATTTTATATATATGCTATGGGTGGACTTTTTTTAGAGTTGTATTTTTCAATGATTTTTCTAAAAATGGTTGGAATATTTTCATTTTAAAAAATGATGATTTTGTGTTTCTCTGTCTTTGCTTTCTTACTCTTTCTAGTTTTTCTATAATAAAAAATGAATAAAGATGTTTTGATCTTCTATAATATGGGTAGATTTATTATATGCATGTATGTTTCTTTTGAAATTGAATACGAATGTGTGATTTGAGGGTGACTTCACAGTACCCTTTTGACTCACTTTTCCCTTATTTTTGAGGTGATGATATTTAAAAAAGTAATAAAAAAAAAGTAAAAATAATATAATATGTTTTTTTTATCAGTGTATATGCTTTAAAGTCAGACACATAGTTACACAAGATATTAATTTTATTCATTTAAAAATACATTTATTATTGATAAAAAATTTATTGATTTTTAACATTCATTTACATTTGATTAATGAATCTAATATTTGATTTATAAATTTAGAGTAAATATAAAATTCTTGAGACAAAAATATTTTGTGTTCATCTCTGATATGAAGTCTATATGTTTTAAAGTGAGTCACATAGTTACACAAGATATTAATTTTGTTCATTTAAAAACACATTTATTATGAACAAAGATTTTCTTGATTTTTAACATTTATTTACATTTTATTAATGAATTTAATATTTGATTTATAAATTTAGAGTAAAGATAAAGTTCTTAAAACAAAAATATTTTACAAAGAAAATTATAAAGTGGTTATAATTATGATATATCTAATATATAAAAGCATTGTTTCTATATGTTTCTGGCAAAATTTCTATTAAATTTAAATGTTAATTAGACTCATTGAAACTGATAAATATTATGTTTTTTCTGTCATAAAAAGAAATAATTATTTCTACAAACTAAGATACTAGGAATACCAGAAACTAATATATAAGTTTTTGTTAGATGGCATGTACAGTATACTGAACTGACTTGTATAAAAATTTTATATATACAAAATTATTTATACCTACTAAAAAACTCATATGACAACTATTTAAGTGATTAATATCACCGTGTATTATATTATATAGATATGTAATTTTGTCCAAGGAAAAAATGTAAGATTATACACATTTGTCTAAAATTTTGGCTTAAAACAACACCAATTATAAAATGCACACTTTACATTTCCCTTTTGTATAATTTAAAAGTTGATGATCTAATTTCAAGGGAAAAAAAAAAAAGAGAGGGTAAATTAATTAAGCTAGCCTCAAACTGGTTCTTGTTTCACACAAGAACCAGTTTGTGTCGCCCAAATCTACCAATGGGGCGCCACTTATAATTTTTTATTTTTTAAAAAAAAAAAGAGGAAAATTTTCAAGCGGCACTCATTAATGAAATGGTGGCAGACGTCAATACACATAAGCATAGGGGTTCCAAAAAGAGAGGTTAGTAAGAGATCAGCGCATGAAGGCTAGCAGGTTAAAAAAAGAGTAGAGAGAGGGCCGGGATTTGGCATTTGAAAAGGAAAGAGAATGTCCTAGGGCGATTTAAAAAAAATGAGAATTAAAAAAAAGAAAAAGAAAAAAGAAAGGGACAAATATATTTCTCAAATCTTAGTATTTAATTTTGTGTTTCAAAAATATTTTTTAAAAAGATTAAAATATTTTTATTTATTTTAAATTAATATTTTTAAATTATTTTGATATACTGATCTCAAAAATAATTTTTTAAAAATAAAAATATATATAATTTTAATTTTTTTTAATTTAAAATACTTTAAAATATAATTATAAACACGCTTTTAATTTCAACGTCAACAAGCAGATTCCAAAGCCTCAGGTATTCTACTTTAAAATTTCCTTGGAATTCAATTATTTTCTTTTAGGTAACGTTAATGTCAATTGTCAATCTCATCATCATTGATGCAAGGGTATTAAAAAGAGAATTCTAATAATATACACCAAAAGGAAGACAAATGGAGAACTGGTGGGTAATAAAAAAAACAATTGTCAGCTAAATACTGTATGTTGTTGTGATTTGAATGGAGACCTGGACTCCAAGGCGATAATTATGATACAAATTAAATAATTTGTCCTAACAATAACTTTTAATCTTACATTATAATTTTTATTTTTTTAATTATCCAGTTTTATTTTCTTACTTATTTAATTCGTGTCCTGATAATTTTATTAATCCATCAACATTCATTTTCTCATTCTGCAGTACATTATCTTTGTTTTTGCCTTGTGGTTTATTTATTTAATTCCTGTAATTCTCTTGTTTGTCATTCCTTATATCTTCAACTTTAAAATTAATGGATAACCTGCTGTTGTTGATCAGCAATTTGACATTCACAAATAATTTTACAATAAAAATTATCCGACAACGGAGTTTTAGGAGGTTTGTAAGATGATTTTTTCAAAATAATTTTAAGATTCCATCAAACAAGCTGGAGGATTTTAATATGAACTTGATATCTAAATATAATAAAATAATAATGAACATTGTTAATTAACGACTTGAATATTTATAAATATTTTTATTGTAAGGTTCATTCAAGGATGGAATTTTAGGAGGTTTGCAAGATGATTTCTTGAAATAATTCATGAGGTGAAAATAGTTTTAGGATCCCACTAATTTATTGAGAGGTTTTCATAATAATAATAATAAAACTTTGATATTGGAGAACAATAAAAGAGGAATACAACTCTCATGGTAATTTTTATATTGTTAACTACTTGACTCAAGGTAATTTGCAATTGCAAAGTTAGCGGGCTGTGAAATGGGAAGGCGATATATAATTATTTTCTAATTATTCTGAAAGGACAGAAGACAAAAATCGAATAAACATACATAGCTAGGAACTAAAATATTACAAAATTTTGTTGAGATTTCCCTTAAGAACTAACTAGCATTAACAATGAAAAAGCATACTATCACATTGTATTTACAGTAGTTTAAATTTTTTAAAATTAATATGAGTATTCCAGCCAACTTGCTTGTATTTAGATTAATTTTATAAATTTTAAGGTTAATAATTATATAATTTTTTAGTAATATTAAATTTTATAAAACTTAAATTAATAAATTTTAAAAAATAAATTTAAAACTTATTAGTTAAACTATATTTATCAGGATTTACTAGTTGTAAAATTAACATGGAGAATCGCGACAAGTGATAAATTATGGAAAACTTAACATTTACATCCGAATTAAGACGTGGATTAAAAACATGAGGAGCCACTTATAGATGGAGACAAATGAAACACTGGTAATAGATGAAAGCAGATTTAACTGGCTTTGACCCATGATATGACGCAAGTAAATATGAAACACGGGTGCTAAAAAAACAAGTAGAAAAAAGAGGAAAAGTTATTGTTACTTAAAAGAGTCCGTTTGTCTACGCAGCCGTTTGGTAATGATAAAAACTCGTTTTATTGTGCATGGGACCCACGCAACTTTTGCGTTCAAAACGCCGAAAATGAAAAGCATACAAAACCTGCTTCTCGTCCACTGTAGCTGATAAATAATACCGAATAGTGCAATTCATTGCACTGTTCACGAACTGTTCAGATAATTAAATTTGTACTGTTTACTGTAGCTGATATAATTGTTCGCGCACTGTTCACAATTCACTGCGTTTTTTTTTTTTTTAATAGTTTTATTAATTTTTTTTTAAAAATACTAGTTTAGAGAATTAAATTTATTCACGGTGAACAATATTTTTTTCTTGAAAAACTAGTATAGAGTCAATTAAATTTACTCGCACAATAATATTAATTTTATATCTGATAATATTTTATCTAATTTTATTACACGCTTAAAAAGTTATGAAAACTGTAGTTCTTATCGGATGAATTTTGTACGTAATGAAATTATAAATAGTTTAATGGAATAATAAAAAATATTTTATATAAAGTATTATTTTTTTCATGATGTAATAAGAGTAATTAATTTTACAATATTTAAATTTAAAACCATTAATATTAATATATATTTTTTTAAATTATTTTATAACCTCAATTTCAAAAGCATTCTTAACCAAACACATTAAACTACTTTTTTTTCAACTTCAATTTCAACCATAGTTTTAACCAAACACCTATTTTTTCAAATCAACCTCAACTAAAAGTACTTTTTATAAAACAACTTTTTTCAAACCACAACCACAACAGCTACCGCAATACCAAACACACTCAAAGACATAGACAGACGACGGTGATCGAGGACGATAGAGGCTTGGGGGAGGTAATGCTGGGTTCAAGAGTATTTTTAAAAAAATTAAATTTTTTATTTTTTATTTTAAATTAATATATTTTTTAATATTTTTAGATTATTTTAATATATTAATATTAAAAATAATTTTTAAAAAATAAAAAATATATTATTTTAATATATTTTCAATTAAAAAATACCTTGAAAAATAATCACAACCATATTCTTAAATATACTTTTAATATATACACTCAATTTTCAACCTAGTTAAATACTGTTTAAATTATATGATTTGCTCTGTTATATTAGTTTTAAATTTTTAAAACTGAAATAGGTTTATCTAATTTTTTTTTTGATTCAATATTTTTAATTATTTTGATTATTCAAGATTTTTCTCACCTCTAAAAACTACAATATACAATTTTTCAAAAATAATTACACATAAATAATATATATATATATTATAATTAATTTTTATATTAATTTTTCTAATTAATTATTCTTTTATTTTTTCATACTTTTTATACATTAAGATATGTTTTTGGTTAAAAACTTTTTTACATACCATGATAAGTTTTTATACTAAAAGTTATTATTCTAATAACATTTTTTTAAATAAATAAATAAATAAATAATTTTTTAAAATAAAAACATAATTAATTTATTTTTTTAATAAAAAATACTTTTTTTCTTTTAAAATTTAAATCATCTCAATTTTTGTAGTATTTTTAGTTGCTCTAAGTTTTTTTATTAAAAAAAATGTTGTTAATAAAAAATTTCAAATAAAAACATATAAATAAAGAAACTTGTTTTTTATTTTATGATTTAATTAATTTGAATTTTTATAAATATTTATTTTAATAAATTTAAAATTAAATAAAAATAGGTTGTGAAGATGTTTTGTTGCATGGCGTTGGTAAAGATATAAAAGAAAAGAGTGGCACTGTCACTGTCCATACTCTGCCTTACCAAAAAAAAAAACAAAAGTCTCTCTAAAATCTCACTCCCAAATCTCAGAGATACTCTCTCCTTCCCCGATCCCTCTCTCATCTCGGTTTATGAGGTACACACATCTTTCTCATTCTGTAAATATTCATATTTACTTACCGATCTGTTTCTTTTCTTCGCCGTTTCCTTCAAAACATCATTTTCTATTTTTTTTCTGTTTCTTTTACTTTTAGGGTTTTTAGATTTGGGTTATCTTCTTGATTATTTTACATGTTAATTCTTTTTGTACATATCTTCTTGTTAATCCTTTATCATGTGTCATGTTATTTGTTTCTTTTATTTTGGGTTGTTGAATTTGTATTAGAAAATTGAGATGGCTTTTTATATACATTATTTTTAATATTCCTGATAGGTTTTATTTTTTCTTATTCGCAGCTCGAAGGAGAGACCCACTCTTGGGTAAGGTTTTTTTTTTGGCGTGTGTGTGTGGGGGGTTATTTTTGGCTTTTGCTATTTCCCAATTAAATTATAGGATATGATCCTGTATTCTAAGACAAACATGCAAAATCAGTGCGAGAGTTCCGGTTCCTGGGTCCTAGTCAGTGAATTGGGTTTTTTATTTTTTTATTTTTATCATTTTGTTGAACGATTTAGTACCGATACTGATCAAATTTCAGTCTTCAAATTCAGATTTGAAATAGGTTTATCACACTTCTAGTTTTTAGTTTATGCTGCTTGTTTATATATTAGTATATGTTAAAAAACTGATCGTGTCTGTTCTTGTTTTGGATGTCTTGATTTTCATATATTTGTTTTAGATGATACCTCTTGACTCAACCTTCCTACTTTCAGTGGCACGCGGATTAAGACCCGCAAACGGAATATCGCTGCACCACTGGACCCTGCAGCATTTGCTGATGCAGTGGTCCAGATATACTTGGATAATGCTGGTGATCTGGTAATTTCCTTTTTCTTTCTTTCTTGCCTTCCTTTTCTCTTGTTGTTTCTAAATCTTATATACATTGACCGCCTTTTCTTTTTTGTTGTCTGAATATGCATGACTGGTTCATATTCTTGGCTCTTATTGATATTCCCTATGTGCAGGAACTTGTTGCTAAGAGCATTGAATCCTCAGACCTTAATTTCTCAAGATACGGTGACACCTTTTTTGAGGCAAGCTCTCCATTTATTATAAATCTACTTTTATTGAAGGGAACATTTCATTGCTAGTTTTATTGTTTTTTTTTTGGATTCAAGAATGTTGATCCTAGTGAAAAAAATAGATTTAAGGGAAGTTATATCTTTTTGCATACACTTGCCGGTGGTCTATTTGTAGAACATAAAAGCAGCATCTTGCTGAAAAATGCAGGGTCAAATCCTTTGGATTAGCAAGCATGGGATTACTTTTGCAGGAAATGTTGTGTTTTATAGAATCATGCTATACTAATTCTAAAAGTTACCTTCGAGTTCCAAGTTCAATTTTTTTTTTTTTAACTTGATTTCTCTTTTCTAAATGCCAAAGGAAATGTCGTTGAGAGCTAAAATGCATCAGCTCAACATCAGTAATGAAGATGCTAATCTATGCAATATATGGAAATATGTTAATAATAGTGTCCTTATATTTTAACCTGAAGTGAATTCTTAAATTCTCAGCCAATCTAATTTATCATATATACATGCAGGTTGTTTTCACAGGAGGCCGCACACAACCTGGCACAACAAAACCTGATGAAGGGGAGCGCCATCCTTACTCTATTATAGATTGTGAGCCTACACGGGAAGTCATTTTACCATCTGTAATCTACATACAGAAAATTCTGAGGCGCAGGCCATTTCTCATAAAGAACCTTGAAAATGTTATGCGAAGATTCCTGCAGTCGCTGGAACTTTTTGAAGAAAATGAAAGGAAGAAGCTGGCCATTTTCACGGCACTTGCATTCTCCCAGAAATTATCTGGGCTGCCACCAGAGACTGTTTTCCAGCCTTTGCTTAAGGATAACCTTGTGTCCAAAGGGATAGTTCTTTCATTTATAACAGACTTCTTCAAGGTGTATCTGGTTGATAATAGCCTTGATGATCTGATTTCAATTCTGAAACGGGGAAAAATGGAGGAAAACCTTCTGGAGTTCTTCCCATCCGCAAAGCGATCTGCTGAAGGTTTCTCTGAGCATTTCACGTGAGTTTTCCCTCACTTCCTCCTTGATAGCAGAATGAAATCCTTTTTGAGATAATTTATAATTTTCTTGTAATTTTTAAACTTTTTTGTATTTCTAAATGCAAATCTACACTTTGTAATGCTGGTTGATGAAATTGTTGTGGTTCTTTATTGCATTTGTGGATTTAGCCTTTTAAACCCTTTGATTTTGTGTTGCTGATAGGATATATAATGTTTCATGGCCATGGAAACAATACATGAATTTTTGGTACATGTGGATTCTGCTCAATTTTTTAGTCTTTTTCTTGTTAGTTGTTTCATGTGGAGAATTGTGGTTCAGTTCGTCACCTGTTTAACTGCCTGATCACAATGGAATTTGTGATGTGTCTTTGGATGATGGCTTCCTCCTTGGTCATTTCCAGAAATGGACTGTATTCTTGTCATTTGCAAATAGTAAGATCTCATTGTTTTGGAAATAAATTAATAAATACAATTTTGGTGGTTGAATTTGGAAATTGGTGAATACATTTGTGATCAATGGTGTGTTGCTTCATTATCTGGGAATGGAATAGAGCCTGACATGTTTCAGCTTTTCTGATTGGAGTTGAATGGTTGTACTCATTTAATCATTATTAATTATTTCGGTGGAAAAACTTTTCACTAAGATAACAAAGGTAATTTATAGATGCTCGATCTAACAAATATTTGGGCCCAACATTGGTATAGTGCAAGTGTGGTGGGATTTGGTGATTTTTGTATTTTTGGGTTCATTATATGTCTTGAGAAGTTTTGATGAAAATGTTAGTCAGTTGATCTCCCTCGACAAAACATTAACTAAAACGTAGCTGTAGCTTAAAGCAGAAAAGTAGTGCTAGTTTCTATGCTCAATGAAATTTGCCAAAGAAAAAGATAACTAAAATGTTTGCTGTGAAATAATTGGTGTGATGCTGTTTGGTTTTGGTCATGATATGTGGTAGGCAAGTTTTGATACAAGTAGCTTTTCTCTTTATTGTTTAGTGAATTAATTCCGTGATAATTTTTTTCATGTTTAGATTTTGAGATAATAATTTTTCCCAATGGACTTTTTGTACAATTTTGTCACTTTAAGTTCTTTGGCTTATACGTTCCAACGATGCACTCAAACTCTTCACTTAGATGGAAATGATTATAAGAGTTCAAGGAAGATAAATTATGCACAAATGAATTGTATATTCAATTGCATGATAACTTGTCCATCTAAAACTCTCTTGTTCTCAAAGCATGTGCAAATCTATAATCTTTGTGCTTCCCTAGCACTCAAAACTCTTATTTTTTTTAGTTATAATCTGGAACTTGTCTATATCTAAGCATTGTTGATTTTCAGCAAGGAAGGACTTATACCTCTGGTTGAATATAATGAAAAGAAAATATTTGAGGTGAAGTTGAAGGAAATGAAATCTGCATTAACAACTCAGATAGCAGAGGAAGTTGACATATCTGAAGTCATAGACACTGTGAAACAACGAGTTAAAGATGCTAAGCTACCAGACATTGAAATTGTGCGTATTTTGTGGGATGTATTAATGGATGCTGTTCAATGGTCTGGCAAGAATCAGCAGCAGAATGCCAATTCAGCTTTGCGCCAGGTATGGCTTAAGCACAACCTTGTTTTTGACTCATTTTATGAACAACATTGAGGTCATTTTCCATTTAATCTATGGAAAATGGAAAATGACCTCAGGCTGACGCAAATGAATGGAATTCTCTTCAGTTGGAAAGGAAAATTGACTAGATGCAGGACAGCTTAGGGGGCTGTTTGGGTCTGAATTTAGGTGCTGTTTGAACAGTAATATAATTGAGTTTTAGGGGATTTTACTTTGATGGGTAATTGTTGTCGGGTTGATTAGGTATTTTTGGGAGGCTGTTTAGTGATTATTGACGTGTGTTGTATTTTCTTCTGGAATGTGATTTACGCTTACTATTCATAGGAAGCACACCTAAGAGAAGATTGAGTTTTGCTCGATCAAAAGCGAACTGCTGGAAATTTTATTCATAAAGGCTGTCTGTTCCAACAAGGATTTATTATCCTATTTAAGAAATACTGATGGTTTTATTTAGGAAAGGAAAAACCTAGTAAAGCTAATTACTTTAGAGCTAATAAAAAACAAATAAAACCCAGACCTAGAGAATTATACAGATTATCAACAAATCTGGAAATTACAGAAATACCCTTGTCCACAAAAATACAATAATTTTGCATCTTTTGTTGTTTGCATAACTAGATTTGATCTTATTTTTTCTTTGTACTTTTTATACTTGCAAGTAGTTTTCATTTGCTGATCACATTTTATTTTAAGTTCCATGAGTTCATTTAGAAGCTTGTTTTGTGCTGGTCTTTACCTAGAGATGCTAAGTTTCTTGTTAACTGGTACTTGTGTACAATGGTAATGTCAGTTCTTGCGGAGAATCTCTCTTTTTTCATAACGTGCTGATTACTGAGTGTATGACATGGTAGGAAGGCTTAGCCTATTGATATATTTTTTTTCCTAAGTGGGTTGTCTTGTCCAGTGTCATATAAGAAAAAAATTTAAATTTCATAGTACTTTTTTTTTTTCCTTCTATTGATCAATTGGTATGAGTTTCAAGTTACAGTGAAATCTCAAATCCTAGGTTAGCCATTCTTGTTTACCTTTTGCCTTGAATTTCTTATGGTTATTGGGGCAACATTTTTGTGAACTTTCAAGTGCTTTCACATTTCGTGTCTAGGTTACCTTATTTCAGCATGTAGTTTGGTGGACTAATTGTATATATTTGAAGAAAAGGAGATCTGGATTTTAAAGATCTTGCGTGTTACCTGGATACATTTATTTAAGTGTGAAGTTCCCTGTCAACTTGTGGCAGCTACATGTCAGTTTATTGAATAGGTCACCAGTTGTAATTTTAATGAAATAATGTTGTCTTTGTGACGGGTTTTCTTTTCATCAAGCAGGTAAAGACATGGGCTCAACTCTTAAATACATTCTGCACCAATGGAAAACTTGAGTTGGAACTCGTGTATAAAGTTCAGATGCAATGCTATGAGGATGCTAAGTTGATGAAGCTATTTCCTGAGATAGTGAGGTCTCTCTATGATCAAGATGTGCTTGCAGAAGACACCATTCTGCATTGGTTCCGCAAAGGAACAAACCCTAAGGGCAGGTATGCAAGCTTAATTCATATACGCTATCAGGCAACATAAAAACAAACAAGGCTCATTATTAAGTGAATTAGGAAAAAAAATAAAATTCTCTGGAGGTGTGCTGTGTAATTCACTTCATTCCATCAAGTTTCTTCACTTTCGGCATCTTGTACTGGCATTAAGCTCTATATTCTTTAAATAACTTTGTTATCGTTAAAATCTGAGGGGATCAATAAGGCATACAGTGGGATGAATTCTTCATTTGTATCGCAATAATAATTAGAAATAAAAAAAACAGAAAACCTGGTATAACACTATAACTATAACATCTTTCTTACAAGTTGAAAATGCATTATTTAACCTTCCATCATGACATGGAAAGGTAGAGTGGCCTGGTTTCATACCAATTCTGTATACATTGCGTGTTTGGTCTGGTCTTCTTTATATTTAACAAGAGTTTAGCTTATTATATTCTTAATCTGACATTTGGTGCTGCATTAATGAAGCTAATCTCTCTCTCTTGTTACTGGGAATTTGTAGACAAACCTTTGTGAAGGCCCTGGAGCCCTTCGTTAATTGGCTGGAAGAGGCCGAGGAAGAGGAATAAGGGCAGCTGGATCAAATGTTGTTCACCTCCTTTTATGCTTTTCTTAGCTATCCATTCCTGAGATGATAATTACTCGTAAATTTCCAGCTTTCATAAAACTTGGTGTGCCTGCTCTGTTGATCACGATGACAGTGACAACCATTTATGCTATGATAATTGCAATAATTAAGTGCTGCTTTATATGCTCTTCTCTTTTCCAGCTGATGTGATCGTTTAATGTGAGTTCTTGAACTAGACCTCGTAGGTTGAGCCACCGGCCAATTTGCATCCTTGTTTGTGCAATGACTTGAAGGAAATTAGCCGTGTTTTTTGTGTCATTAGATTGCGTGAGGAACCTGTGCCACATGCAATTAGTTGTAACTTGTAGTAGCAAATCCCCTGGAAAGATGTTTATTGAAAAAGTTGCATGCTGCTTGGTATTCTTTCAGTTTTGGGTTGGTGAGAGGGATTGGAACTCTGGATTTGTGGTGGTGTGCTGATGCTGACCAGTTAGGGTCATGTCGACCCGAGCAGAGTAATTTGCGTCGAAGCAACTCCATGATTTGTGATCCGGAAGCTGCTGATAAGTCTTGGTTTGTGTGGGATTGTGGCTACAGTAGAAGTGGTTTAAAATATTTTTTGTTTAGAAATATATTAAAATGAATTTTTTTTTATTTTTAAAAAATTATTTTTAACATTAGTGATTTGAAAATATAAAAAAAATTATTTAAATTTTTTTTAAAAGTTTTGAAAATACGATTTCCTCTACAATTCTAATCACACTGGAAGTTCATATATCGTGAAAATCCATAAGCTTCATGAAAAGCTAACTTCAAAGTGGTATTTGAAATTTTATTATTAAAGTTGTGGAATGTCGTTAACGTTTTATTTTATCTATTTAACATGCATTTATGGATTTTATCTATTTAACATGCATTTATGGTATTATAGAATATGATATTTTAAAAAAATATTTTTTTATTATTTTTTTATTTTTAACATTAACATATTAAAATCATTAAAAAATATTAAAATAAAAAATCAATTTAATATTTTTTCAAATAAACATATTCTTAAAAAAACAATTAAAAACACACTTCAAAACATTCCTTCAGGAATCTTGTTTCATGAAGAATCTTGTTTATTGATGAATTTAATTCATTCAAGTAATTTCACATGTGTGCGGATAGGGGGAGAGACGTGCATTTATTATTTCTGATTTTTTCACGATTGGGACTTAATTACTTTATCATGTGTCAGCACATCATTGAAATAACAAAAGGCACCTTATAAATGAAATAATAAAAAAAATCAAATTTTAAATAAAAGATACAAATTATGTTTCTACCAATTAAGCCATTTCAACTTGTAAGTCTTCAAAGACCCGACCCCCTCATTCCCTGCCTGCAAGCGCCTTCTAAATGCAATTAGTATAGCATGGTGAAGTAGCCATTGTCCAATAGTGTTGGCTAGGACTAATGCATGGTATTCTAGAATATGATGTTTTTTAAAAATATTTTAAAATAATATTTTAAAATTTGTTATTTTTATTTTTAACATCAACATATCAAATTCATCAAAAACTATTAAAAAAAATATTACTTTGATATTTTTTCAAGGTAAATATATTCTTAAAACATAGGTAAAAACATACTTTCAAACATTCATGAAAAATCTTGTTTATTGATGAATCTTGTATTCCTTCATATGAGTTATTTTGTTTTTCTTAGTGGAGAAATAAATTTGTTAAGCTTGGAGATAGTAGAGGTTCTTCTCTTTGCATTTTGCACAATTGAAGCTTTCCAGCATCAGACCTGTAGTGTGAAATGAAAAAGCATGGCATGCCATCATATTCATGGTTCTCTACAATTATAGATGTCTATAAAAAATTCTAAATAGTTTTTCCAGCTAAAAAAATATGATTTAAAGTTAAATCATTTATGTTTAATTTTTGTTTTATAGCAAGTAATTAAAGCCAATAATAGATAGGATTTATTCTATAAATTACTATAATTAATTATATATCAGTTTTGGTTCCAAAATCATATGTAAAAAGGGTTGAAAAAGAGTGTTCTAAGATTGGTTTTTTCAGCACAAACTCTCCGGAACAAATTGACACTTTTCTTAACTTAGTAAATTAATTTGGTATTTAAGGAGGTTTGTTCCTTCTTGGATTTTTAGGGTTTATACTTTAAAGCTCGAGAGAATAATTTTTTTTTTTTAAGGGGATGTGCCTTTAAAATTGTGTAAAAATAACTTAATTTTGGTAGAGAACCCTTATCATCAACCAAAAAAACAAGGGGTTTTTTTGGCTGTTAATCATCTCCCAATACCTGTTATTAACGTTTTTTATTTTTTTGTATGTCACATTAGATTACACAGTAAAGAGCTATTTCTTCGGCTTGGATTTCATTTTAAAATAAATATTAAATCATAGAGTTAATGTTTTCATATAATCGTTGTACTCTCTTTTTTATATTTAAAAGGTCCTTTTTCTGTCTTAATATAGTAAAAAAAGAGAGAGCTAAAACTGTAGGCATTTTCATTCCACACAATTCACTATTCACTACAATTGTTTAATTATATTTTTCCCTTCTAAAAAAAACCCAATGACCTTGGTGTTCAAGGTATTTTTGTTCATTAATCATTAAAAAAAATATGAGTGTTTTTTCAATTCATTATAGCACAATTTATTTTACCCTCCGAATCAAAATTTTTACAACTGTGTAAGAGTTACTTTTGTCTTTTTAAAATATAATAAAATGACATGTTTACCCTTGGAATCAAATAAACTAAACCATGCATCCAGTTGTGTTTTGGTCTTTTCACATTGGTGTTTTTTTTTTATTATTGCTAGTTTCACGGAAAAAGATTTGATTTTTTATGTAGATTAATTATTAATTAAATGGGAAAGTTATTGACACGTGTTAGTCACGCACCATCATATAGGAGGCGTCCATGTACTTTGGATGACTTATATGACGACTCTCAATGATAGAAGATGCTCTTTTGTCGTGTCATTGAAAGCGTCATCGTGTTTTTTTTCTATTGATATGATGTGTGTTGGAGGTGATGAGACGATTTGATGCTGATGGACTTTTTCTTTATTCTCTCTTATCCCCTAAGAATTACAAGTTAGTCTTTTTGTTTTTAATATTTTAACTTCAATATTTAGTTTTCTAATTTCTAATTTTTGTTCTTGGTGTTTTTGTAAAAGTTTTATTTATTTTTAATTTTATAATTCAATCTTATTTTTTTCAATTTTTTTTCTTCATTGACCATTTTATAAAAGTTTTATTGGTTTTCAATTATATTCTTCAATCCAAATTTATATTATATTTTTTTCCAATATGGTTCTCATTATTTTGATTTTTTTTTTCGTTGTTTTGTTGAAGTAATTTTCTTTTCAATTTAAGCCCTCCAATAAAAAAAAATTGTAGTTGCCCTCGGATTTATTTTCTCATTCATATTTTTTAATTACTATTTTTTTAATTTTATATTCTTTTGTATAATTGATTTTTTTTTTTCTGAATACATCTTTTAGCGTTTGATTTGTTAAAGATTGCTATAAATGTGCTTTCTAGGATTATTGCTTCATGGAATCTTGATTCTTATTTAGTTTCTCTTAAAAGGAAATTATAATTTAGTAAAGTTGTGGAGGCTTATAAGTGGCATAGGAAAGACAAAACGAGATGGTTGGTAGTGATCATCTGCAACTTCAAAAGCATATGTTTTCATTGGATATTAGCTCAACTGTCTAAGGGTATTTTGGCATTACATTTAACAATATGAAGGTTTGATATTTGTTTTGCTGGAAATTTCTTACAAAAAAGATTATATAACCACGACATTCCATCTATTAATATTTGGTATGCTATGCGCGTTGGTCTTCAAAATCATTTTAGGTGTTTTGTTTATGTGCCTGGAGGATGCCTATCACTTATGTAGGTTTTTGCACACTTGCATGGATTATGATTTGTTTTGGAACTTTGCCTTTCTATTTTTTTTTTAACATTATGCTCTCCTTTAGGCATTTTTGCTGATGTTTTTTTCCCTTTTCGTATTGCATTGTCTCCTTTTTCTTCTGTCATCTCGATTTTCTTTGCCATTTTTTTTTCCATTTTAATGATGATGTGTTTCGTTGTTTGCTTAGATTAGGTCTCTTTGCTTTTGCGTTAAGTCCTTTTTTTTTTCCTTTTTTTCATTAAGCTAACTAGGCTGTTGTGATTTAGAATCTGTTAAAGAATTGTTAGGATCTAATTCTTGATGCTTTGTTCTCTTCTTATGTTTACTGTTGTATTTTTTGGATTTTGTTTTTCTCTTCTTGATTTTTTTGTGGTCGACAATTAGTAACAATATATATCATGATGATTGAGAATTATATAATTGTTAATTTTAAGAGTATATTCAACATGTATGATTGATATACAGTTTTTCTTGATATGCAATTGTTATATAAACAAAAAATTATATCATTTTAAAATAAGACTCATAATTTGTTCCTTTAGGTGAGTGTGATATTCTCCATTTCAATCCACATGATATCAATTGTATTGTAAGCCATGATCTTTAAATTTAATCATAGTTTTAAAACTTGATTCGGGGTAAGGCTCATGTCACGTGTTAGGAAGATCAACTCGAGTTGACCCGAGTCAACATAAAATAAAAATGATTATTATCATAGTTTTAAAACTTCATTCGAGGTAAGGCTTATGTCACGTGTTAGGAAGATCAACTCGAGTTGACCTGAGTCAACATAAAATAAAGATGATTATTATCATAGTTTTAAAACTTTATTCGGGGGTCAACAAGGGGCAAGGCCCTGATCACGAACCAAGAGGGTCAATGTAAGGATACAAGTTGTTAGTATCATAGTTTTAAAACCCGACTCAGGTATCAACCTGGGTAAGACCTAACTAAATCATAGATCGAGATGGTCAATATGGGCTGACCCGAGTTAATATGTGTATAAAAATAATTATTATTATAGTTTTAAAAAACCCGAGGCAATGTAAAAGTTATGGGTCAGAAGGGCCAACTTGTCTGACCCAAATGTTTTATTTTTTTTTCAAAAAATTCAACAGGTTTTTGACCTGTGTTTTATCCATCTATTGTTTATGAAACTTTGCCTAAAATTTTGCAAGCATCGTAGAGTCATTAGGCACACTATTGGAGTATACTCTAAAGCCCTTTCAATTAGTGGGCCCAATAAGGTCAGATCTCAAGACAATGTAATTGCAGATCAAATGAGGCGGGATAATGTTTTTTAAAGGTTAAGACCTATTGTAGACACTTCTATTTAACCAATAAGGGGAAAAAATGATTGAGGATCATTGTTTGGATCCAATGCAAGCTGAAGTTAAAGTCGGGGCTGGTGATTGAGAAGTTATCAGGGTAAAAAGGAATAAAAAAACATCACAATTCTCCTATAAGTGGATTGTTTGAAGGTAATGCTGCTCAGGTTGTGTCACATAATCATAAGGGCAAGAATACTATTGAGGTTGATGTAGTCATAAAAGAAAGGGTTTGTGAAGGAGCCGTTATAGGTGTAACCACCAGAAGTGGGGTAAGGAAGCATACTCTCCCCCTTAATGTGGATGTTGTTTGCTGTGGCCGATGTCTTGATGAAGCTTCATATGTATTTCCCTTAGTTGTAGTTTCTAATGATGATATTAAAAAGGTTTTATTCATCACTGGAGATGACAAATCTTCTAGGCTTGATGGTTATTCCTCTCTCTTCTTCAAGAAGTCATGGGATGTTGTTGGGGAGGATTTTTGTGTTGTTGTGCATGAATTCTTTGTTTTCAGGAAGCTTTTAAAGCATATTAACCACTCTATCATGGCTTTGGTTCCCAGGTTTGCTAATGTAACTTCTGCCAATGATTTCAAACCAATCTGTTGTTGTAATATGGTCTACAAGGTGATATAAAAAGTTTTAGTTGTGAGATTGACTCAAGCTCTTGATGGCATCATCAGTCCTATGCAAAATGCTTTTCTAGGTGGTAGATGTATGGTTGACAATATTAATTTGGTTGAATAGCTTCTTAGGCAATATGAAAGGAAAATGGCCTTTACTAGGTGCCTTATTGAAATTGATTTTAGAAAGGCACTTGACTCGGTTCAATGGTCTTTCCTAAGGCATCTTTTTCGGTTGCTCGGTTTTCTTGTTAGATTTGTTCACTTAGTCATGACATGTGTTGAAACAACTTCTTACTCGGTGGTCATAAATGGAGAACTTTATGGCTTAAATTAGCATCTTAAAATCTGCATTTCATTTCCATCTGAAATGTGGCAAGCTTGGTATTTCTCACTTTGTTTTTGTGGATGATATCCTCCTTGTGCTAGGCTTGGTATTTTTTACCTTGCTTTTGCAGATGATATTTTAATTGTCTATTGTGGAGATAAAAGTTCAGAGCAAACTCTTTTTCAGCAGTTGATAGCACTTTGTTGCGATGTCACAATCACATAAATTAATTAACCTAACTTAAATAAATAAGGCAGTATAGAATAAGCACGGGGTCAATCTCATAAGAAAGATTTAGTTCATATTTTTATGCTATATGATATGCAATTGGGGGGGATTTTGAGGTTATCTAGGCTATAACATAACAAAACAATCAAGCTGAATTAAATAAATCAGAAAACTATTAAGAGAACAAACATTGGTTTCAAGTAGATGTCCACTTATAGAAATCATAACCGATCATTGAAATGATACATCAATTTATATTATAAATATTTATCTTTTCTTAACACTGGTTAGTTAACAAATCTGTCGTATAACTAACCCTAACCATCAAACAACCACAATGTCTACACTAGTAATTTAATTCAATGGCAGCCTTAAGAACTAGATAAGTGGATTAATCTAGACAACATAACTGTCCGCAATTCATGTTTGATTTGATCGAATATTTTTCCTAAAATTAATAACTTAGATTCGCCACAACTATTAATCTCAGTTGTTTCACAAGTTTATATACCACAACTCTGATTTTGATAGCAAACTTAGCAATAGATTGTTTACAATAATAACTTAGAGTCTGCTCTAACAATTAAAATAAACAATCATAGAAAATAAGTATAGGAAAACAAGCATGTTCATCATATAAACTGAAAAGAAAAGGTGAGATAAATCTCATAGTTCTTGAAATCCGAAGGTTTTTGTGTCCTTGCAACCAAGAAAAAAAGCTTAGTTTTGCATGTCTATTGAACAACTAATAAAAAAAAAGAAGAATGCATGATTTTAGGTTTTTTTTTAATAGGAAAAGGTGTGTTTTTTTTTTTGGCTGCCCCTCTTTCCTTTCTCTCTTTCTTTTTAATTCCTAGGAAACCCTAATTTCTTTTCTATAAAATAATCATTTTCTAACTAGACAATTTACATTTAAGTATTTCAATAACTATTTGCTTAAAAAAAGAAGAAATAGCCTTGTATAAAATCTTCAAACTTTGAATTTTAACTTAGAGAAGCTAAATTGCCAAAATAAAGACTCGGATGTCATTTTGGATGCTTTGATAAATACTTTGAACTTGTTTTTTTTCACAAAACCTGTTTGCTAGCAGAATTCATATGTCATCTTATAAAAATTATATCTGTCTCATATGAGATCCTTTTCTACTAAAATTTGGTAGATTGATAGGTCTTCGAGTCAGGAATCCAAAATAATTAAGTTTGCATCTAATAGATTTTTGTAGCTCAAAATATTCAAGTCAGAATAGATAAACGTCAACATTGACGGAATGTGAGATTAGTCTCTGAAGGTTGTGATTTCTATGCTCTTTCTATTTTTATTTTTCTTGCCATATATATATGTATAGAAAGCTATGGATATTAGCTTTTTAATACCACTGGAATCATTTCATTTTAAGCTTTAAAGCTTAAGCTCTGCATAAAACATCGACTAGACGTCAAATCTATCAATTATCTTTAATTTATTTATTTTTAAATTTTTTCATCGAAAAGTACCTTTAAAACATAAAATAAAAAATATCAATATATTTTATATATAAAACATAGAAAAAATATTAAATAAATATAGTTAAAACTATCAAATAATATAATTGTATCTTGTAATTTTGTTGATGTAATATTCCGTATATTTAAAGTTCTGTTTTTATATGGTGTTACATTTTCATGAAAAAACCATTTCCTTATCAATGGTGGATGTTGTTAGAGGGCCTGACTTGCTGGCAATCTTCTTCAGTTGATGGTCTCACTACTGCTTTACTGTTGTTGCTTGTTTAAGGGTTTTCTCGTAAGCTTGATTACGCTGGCTTATAAAGATATCCTATTGCTTGGAAATTTCTTCGGGTTGCTGCTGCTGCTCCTGGCTTTCTTTGTATGTTGCTGGGGTTTGCTGCTGGTGGACATTTCATGTGTTGCGTGTACTTGTTGCAGGGCCATCTTATCCATGGTTATTGCTACATCTTGATTTGAGTCATATGGATGCCTCCTTATATGTAGTTGCTTTTTCTGCTACTGTATCTTTGGTAGCTGGTGCAGAGATCTCCTTTTGCTCCATTATGTTGATTCTTCCTTGCTGTGCAGTCTCTTTTTTGCCGATTTCATGTCCTGATGTAAGGTGGCTTGTGCTGCTGATGCTTCTTTGGAAGTTGATGCAGGGATCTACTGTTGACCTTGATTTCAGTTTGGACTGGAGTTTTGGGTTGTGTGTGGGGTCTATTCTAGTTTTGTTTATGAGGCATTCTGCCTTGATCCTTGGTTTATATTTCTTGTTCTCCAAGGATTTTAGTGCTACCTCTATTGCTATTGTCAGCCCTGGTGCAGTGGATAGCTTTGGACCCGGTTTCATACAAAAGATATGTTGGGTTGTACGCTTGTGGATGGCTGGTCTTTCCTGGGATCTGTCCCATCTATGTGTGGTCTTCATGGCTTTGTGGCTGGCGGCTGCAGCTATTGTTGTTGACTCCTTACCGTGAAAGCAAGATTAGTCTTTGAGGTCTCGGTCATCTTTTTCTGTTGTTTCACTTAGTTATCTTTTTCTGTTGTTTCACTTAGTGTGCTTACTAACCTCTCTAGGAAGCGTTTCCTTCAGCGGCTATTGTATCAGCTGAAGTATTTGCTTTGTGGTGGTTGCCTGATTGTTCAGGCTAGATCACTTTTGAAGGATGTATGTCCTTCCTTGCTTCCACTGTGTATGCTGGTTGAAAATTTCTTTCTCTTTGCTTCGATGGATGTCATGCTCTGGTTCTTTTTGCTGTGATGATGAATATGATGTAGCTGCTCTTCATGTTCACTGTTGCTCTGCTGCTTCCATTTGTTGGTAGCAGAGTTGGTGTGGGTTGTTCAGCCATGTGTCTGATCGATATGGCTGGCTTCTTAAACAGTTGCTTTTTGCGCTCTTCAGCTGGAACATGTTTAACTTGAAGCCTCTCCAGGCGGTGCTTCAACTTTGC
Source organism: Populus alba x Populus glandulosa (assembly GCA_033617975.1). Taxonomy (NCBI): domain Eukaryota; kingdom Viridiplantae; phylum Streptophyta; class Magnoliopsida; order Malpighiales; family Salicaceae; genus Populus; species Populus alba x Populus glandulosa. Next base: position 7,367,867 of record CM066155.1, on the reverse strand, counting down.
TGCGGCTCCTCTTTGATGCTCCAAGCCTCTGCTGGTTTCTGTTTGTAGCTGATCTCCCATGGCCTCTTTCTGTTGGTCTGCTGTGATGATTATGCTTCGGTGCGTTTCATGTTTCCATTCAGGCTGGTTTGTTGCTGATCTACTTCGGGGGTTTGATGGTTGAAATCTTCTCTATTTGGCTGCCTTGGTTCTAAGTCCAATGCTTCGTCTGCTGGAGTCATGGATGAGCTTCCTTCCTTTGACCACGTACGGTGGCTGCTGCGGTTGTCAATTTTTGCTGATATGGATGAATATGGGCTGCTCCTCATCTTGATATATTTTTGATGTGATGCTTCCATTACTTGGTGACTGTGGTTTTTGGTATTGATCAGGCATGCTCGTGTATGTTCTCTCTTTTTGCCTGCTGGTTAGGTTGTGCACCTTCTTATTGATTAGGTTTCTGGGTTGACCAATGCTGGGTTGTTTTCCTCATGGCCTTGCATGGCCTGTTTCTTCATGGAGCCTGTTTCTTTTAGTTTTTGCTGTGCAAGGTTTGGTTGACCTTGTTTTTGATGGCTATGGTGTAATTAGGTTTTTTTTTTTCTTTTTCTTTTTTAATATAAATATACTTATGTATTTTAACCTGCTGGTTCTCTAGCTTTCTTGCTTTTTTTATATTTTTTTAAAAATAAAAAATTTTATTATATATTTTATTTTATTTTGTCTATTGTACAAAAATAATTACTTTATCTTATATATCATTTAACTGCCAAATATAATTTTATCCCAGTTTTATTTTTTTGTTTTGTTTTTATTATTTTTGTTTTATCTCATAATATATATATATATATATATATATATATATATATATATAATTTAAAGGTCTTATCTAGTTTAACCTAATTTAGAATTAATTTTTTTCAGAAATGAATATCTATAATAGATTAGATTTATATTTTGTAATGTATTAAAAACTAAATTTAAATATAAGTAAAAACCCGACCCATAATGTCTCTTTGAAGAACATCTTTCTCTAGAAATTGCCTCTCCCTCTCCTTTTATTAAGAGCGAAATTTGCGTCGTTTTTCTTCTCTTCTGTGTTGTTAGTGGTTGCTATTATTTCTGCTAATCCAATCCTGCTTCCCATTTATGGTTCTTTAGACATTAGATACATATACACAAACACTCCCTCTCTCTAAACATTCAATCTCTCTCTGTCTATCCATTTTTCTTGGGATGGTCTTACCTCTATGAATGTATTCTTTTTGTGCCCATCAATGCTTCTTTACTCTTTTGAAATTTTGTTGCTGCCCAAATAGTTTGTTTTCCTTTTCTTTTTCCTGGGCCTCTTGATAAAAAAAAAAACACAACTTGATCTGGTCAAAATTACTCTTTATGGGTGGTTTAGGGATGATTTGAAGCTCAATTTTATCAACTTTGCATTGAGTAAAACATATATATTCTCTTATGATAGATCTTATAACATAGATCTGTTCTTTATGAAATATATGCTCTTTTGTAGTATTTTTTAATATAAAATGGGAAGGACGGGAGTGAAGATTCTTATCCCTTATCTCTAGTGCTTTGTCAACACCAAAAAGGGTCAATAAAAAAACAACTTTTCCTTGTGTGTGGGTAAGTAGAAAGCTTTGGATTTCCCTTCTATTTGGATGCTTCATTCTTTTTTGGTGGATTGCTTAATCAAGTGCTCCTTGTCTGAAGCCAAATCTAAAGCTTTATTTCTGTATTTAGGCTGTAGAATTCCAAAGGGTTTTCTTTTTCTGAGGTTTACTATCCAGTTGAATTTGGTTGATTAATCCAACCATTCCTAAAACAGTTTTTAGGATCTTCACCAATCAGTTCTTACGGATCCTCCTCCTGAAAATAGTGGTTGTGATTGTCTGGCTGGTCTGGAGTGCATATCAAATATCATCAGGGCCCTCAGGATGGGGTCCTGCTTGTCTGCAGAAAGCAGGAGCCCTCGCCCTGGTACGCCTTCCTCTCCTGCCTTTGGCGTCAGGAAGAGGAAGAAATCTAAAAAGCGTCCGGGGTCTCGGAATTCTTCGTTTGATTTTAGGAGGGAAGAACCACTTCATAGGATTCCAGGAAGGTTGTTCTTAAATGGGTCTAGTGATATCGCTTCATTGTTTACCCAGCAAGGCAAGAAAGGAACTAATCAGGATGCTATGATTGTTTGGGAGGTTAGTTCTTTCTTCACATTCTTCTGTTCATTAAAGGATTATTCTCATTGAAATGCTCACAATAATAATAGAAATTTGCAATATATTTTAATCACCTTAATGTTTCGCTTCTTACCTCAGCAAAATAATTATAGTTTGTTCTTTTCTTGAATGCATTGTTGCTATCTCGATGCAGTTGCTTGTGCAGTGAACGCAGTAGTAGTTAATTAATTATTCCGCTTGCAAGTCAGTCTGTCATTCTTTTTTTAAGAAGTAATTACTTGTAGCTTCTCTAGTGTCTTACTTGTAGCTTCTCTAGTGTCTTTCTTTCAGTATAGTAGCGAATCATTGAGTTGTTTCATGAAATTTCGCATCAATGATAAAAATAAAAAACAAAAAACTGGACACCCTCTATCTATTTGCATTTACCATGTTGAGCCTGAGTTCAGAAACAAAAGATTCCGCTGATCCCATTCGTTATCGATTCCGCTGAGTTCAGAAACTCTCTATTTGTTTTGATCTATCTTACCATTATCCTATTATCCTTATTGGACAAGGGTTTGTTCCTGTAAGGTATGTAATCAATCAATCAATTGTTTCCTTGTTGTGACTATTTCTTACTTTCATGTGATGTGTCTATATTGAAAATGAAGCATATCCTGCTTCTGGTTGGTCTGGATTAATTGTAGTGAAACACTATCATCAGTTCTGGGAGCATGACAATCTCTGCATGTTTATGTCTGTATGCACTATGATGGAAACTTTAATGTTTATCTGGTAATTAAAATCATACGATGAGATTGAATAGATCTTCATTCTTGTGTTGGAATGGGCTTATTTTTGGTATAGTTTATAAATTTGTGTCATTGCCATACATTAAATATTTTTCGTTCTTAACTTGGATAATTGTACAAGCTATGTATATTTTTTGGAGCCTGGCTATTATGCAAACTCTATTTGTTTGTTTTTTCTTCGATGTCATCTAAGTATTTCAGATTAAGAACTGCTAATATTATCTCTGCCATGCAATATTGCTGGTCTCTTCTCTGTATTAGAAGTACAATGTTATTTATTCTCCGTGCTTTAACCTGAAATCAAAGAGAAAAGAATAAAGAGAATAATAATTATAAATGAAAATAAATCACATCCTTTGAAAATAAATCTCACTCTTTGAAGCTTTGTACACTTCCAGAATTTTGGCTCTAGGACAGATGCAGTTTTTTGTGGTGTTTTTGATGGCCATGGACCTTATGGTCATATGGTTGCTAAAAGAGTGAGGGATTCTCTCCCCCTGAAACTGACTGCTCATTGGGAAATGAGTGCAACCAGTGAAGCTGTTCTCAAGGAGATCAGCCTTAATACCACAGGGAGCATGAACTCTGAAGACACTTCCTTTATATCTGCTGATGAAGAACCTAGGGCCTCTGTTGATCTCGAGGATGCTGAGAAGCACCCGGAAAATTTTCAGACTCTGAAAGAGTCATTTCTGAAGGCTTTCAAAGTCATGGACAGGGAACTGAGGGTGCATGCTAATATTGATTGCTTTTGCAGTGGGACAACAGCAGTTACTTTAGTCAAGCAGGTTTCTACTCATGAAGACCTTAATGACATATAGCATACTTAGGATCTTAAAATTTTGGGGCTTACTTCTTGATTATAATTGTCTGATGTTTGTGTAGGGTCAATATCTTGTCCTAGGAAATGTTGGGGACTCAAGAGCTGTACTTGGTACAAGGGAAAAGGATGATTCTCTTGTTGCAGTTCAGTTGACTGTGGATCTCAAACCAAATCTTCCAGGTAGCTCCCATCTTCATTCTCTATCCATAATGAATCTTTCCAATTGTATCTTTTATTATTATTATTATTATTATTGTGTATGCTGTTGGTGTGCTGTGAGGCCAGGAGTTTTATTAGGCAGGAATGGTTTGTCCATCACTTACAGTTGATGTTGTTGAGGGAGAGAAATGGAAAATTCTTATGTCCTATATATGGATATAGCTTTCCTTTTTCTATCTCCATTGGTACAAGGAAAATCAAGACATGCAGTAGAGTACAAAATCCTATGCTCTAACATGGATTATAGACTTGCATATTCTGATACATAGTTCAAATGTTACCAATATTCCTTGATGATCTAGATAGCATTGGTGACTTGATTTGTGTGTTTGATCTGTGGTCCATTCCTGAAGCAGAACACTGGCAATTTATGTTTTCAAAATTTGATTGACATTGAATCACATTTTGTTCTATTTAACTAAATATGATCAAGAGAAAAGCTGAGGGAGCATGATGATTGATGACCTAAGATATCCTATGCAAAGAATACTTGTGTTGTAAGAGAAAAATGGTGCCATCAATGGCAGTGATCAAGCATATGTGTGGTATAAATTGCAAGTGAAGTTTGTATAACGGACAGGACAAGGAAGAACTAAATGATCTTGAATAGATACTGGAACTGCATTAGTCCAACCATAATTGATTTGCAGGTAAATTACTAAAAGGACAGATGGCTTAAGGCTTAAAGGATGTCATTTGAGTGATCAACATGCATCCTAATTTCTAGTCCCATCTTTTCTTTATAGACAGTTGCAATCTCAAATCTTCCTGCATAAAAACTATCAAATTGTTTCGACAGCAATACATGAATGGTTGTCAACTGGACAAATGTTTGCCAAATAGGGCTGTGTTAGCATGTTTGCCGCTAGTGTCTTCCATTTTTGTTGGCTACTGTTTTGGAACATTTGTTTACTTGCTATATGGGTCTATGGTTTCATTGCCCAAATCCCTAAACCAAGGCGATAGAGAGAGCCCAGGGGCTGTAATCCATGGTTTTCAATATCTACAGTCTTGTATCTGAATTTCAACAATAATATGTTTCATGCTGCTAACTACAGGGCATTGTTTTCCATTATCAGTATGTAACATCTGTGTTCTGTGGCACAACTACTGTGGCTGCATCTGCAATTGAAAACTGTGCTGTAATCTAATTTTGTAGTTTTTACTATCCTTTTTTTTTTGGTCTCCTACAGCGGAAGCAGAAAGAATTAGAAAGTGTAAAGGGCGGGTTTTTGCTCTTCAGGATGAACCTGAGGTAGCTAGAGTCTGGCTACCGAATAATGACTCCCCTGGCCTGGCCATGGCACGGGCTTTTGGAGATTTTTGTCTAAAGGATTTTGGTCTCATCTCTGTGCCTGATATATCTTATCGGCACTTAACTGAGAATGATGAATTTATAGTGTTGGCAACAGATGGGGTAAGAGCCATTCTTATTCTTTAGATCATTCTCCGTTTACTGTATAGTCTATGAAACTAACGTTCTATCTCTCATCAATGGGATCTTTTGCTGTTTTGATTTATTTTAGATTTGGGATGTGCTCTCGAATAAAGAGGTGGTGGACATTGTTGCATCAGTGTCGTCACGTTCCTCTGCTGCAAGAGCCTTGGTCGAGTCAGCAGTTCGAGCCTGGAGGTACAAGTATCCAACCTCCAAGATTGATGACTGCGCTGTAGTTTGCCTCTTCCTCGAAACGAATGATTTATCTACTGCTTCCAATATCAAGGCAAATGAAGAGCTTGCTTCAGTGGACCAAGCTGACAATGGCAGGCAGAAAGAGGATGATCTCCCCAGTCTAACCTGTCTGGACCGCGCAGGAGGAAATGCAGAGGAAGATTCCACAAAACAAGATGAAATGCAATTAGAATGTGGAATAGAGTGGTCTGCTCTCGAAGGAGTCTCTCGTGTTAACACCATGTTGAATCTACCAAGGTTTGTGCCAGGGAAAGAGGGGAAGAAGGCCGCAGGAGAGGCAAAGACTCGGAAATGATAGGAGGAAGGTGTGTGTGTGTATATATATATATATAATGGATTTATCAATTAATTTCTGTTAATGTTAGGTTTTCTACAGAAGGGGAAAAGATTGTTAGGGCCATTCTCTGTCTAGGGTAGAATTGGAATTTTTGTAAAATCCAACTCTCCGTGTATTTTTTTTCCTATTAAATTTTATGTGACCTGTTGGATTTTGTTGATAATAATCTGGTCATGGTGAAGCCTCCTTCCTTCAAAGTTTGAATTTCTTTTTTTTAATCATATTCAGAAATGGACTCCTTGGAGAAGATTTCACCTCTCTTCTTGCGGGTTTCTATTTTATTGTTTTTTTTTAGTTGTGGGGATAAAGCAAAGCAACGTTATTTTGCTTCCAACCATTTTTGCCTAATCTGAGATGGAAATTATTGGAAGACTTATGATCTATAACCCAATTTTGTACCCTAATTTCTTTTAAGAAAACAATTACATTTTTTTGTGATTTTTTTTCATTCTTAGAATTCTAGCCATTTCTACGTGTTTTCATGCTTTTTAATATTTTTGTGAGTTTCAAATTAAAAATAAATAAATAAATAAATAAAAGATTGGCTGAAGAAGGAAAAAAAAAAAAAAAATCTTAAAGTGCAAGTCGGTTCTCTCATTTTTATTTTGTTTAATGTTATCCAAACTTGTATAATTTGGATTTTATTCGAAGGTTAATCCAGTGCTGATGAAAGAATCTACCTTAAAAATCAATCCACGTGCACCTCTATGAAAGATGATAAACCTAGACATAAATCCATTTATTCTCCTTTTATTTCCTAACATCTCATCTCTCCTCTTGACAATCCATGTTTTCCTCGCTAGTGACAAAGCAACTTGAGTTACAGGAAATCTCTTTTCTCCTCATCTACACAATAGCTTAATAAATCAATATATTTGTAATCTTTATATTATCTTACCCAATTAAAATAAAATAATATAAATATTATAAATGATAGTGAGTAAAACAATTCTATAAAATAGATATTATGAGTGGGGATTTTAAAAACTTGCTCAACCCGAGCTAACCCGTATACTTTATACTCCTTTAATTTTAATATTTGATAGTTTATGGATTAAACATTTATTTTTATTTTATTCAAAAATATTTTGGTTCTAAAATTTTATTAGTGGATTTTTTATTAGATTTTTTTAACGTAACAAAAAAAAGGTTTGTCTTTTTGCAAAAGGAGAGGTGAGTAACTATAATTTAATGGTAATGAAGGCATGAAAATTAAACCTAACATTATAAGTGTTATGACACATATAGTCCATGTTGTGGGCCTGCCTTTAAATGCAAACCCATGAAAATTATTAATATAAGCCTAACCTGTGAATATTTGTAATGCTTATAAAAAAATTAGCCTAACTTATAAATATTTGTAATATTGATATAAAATAAATAAATTAGCCTAACCTAATATAAAAAAATTAGCCTAACCTGTGAATATTTGTAATATTTATATATAAAAAATAAATTAGCTTAACCTAATATATCCAACCCGCTTGAATAAAAAAAAATCAAATGGGTCAAGTTTACAAGTTGTAAAATATCAGAAGATGGGTCGAATATAATTTTAGATCTAAACCCGACCTAGCTATATCCATGAACACCCCTAGCTGTAATCATCGCTAGTAGCAACAACTTTGGCTAAAAGAATAAAAAAGGAAATGATAAAGATACATCTCGATCTTCCTCATTAATTGGTGATGATTGACACCACCTTCACTGATGGTTGAAGAGGTCAAGAGGCATATGTTCAGTCTAAACACACACACCAATAAACATCGACAAGTGCGGTCAAACACCTCCACCGAGTCCCTTTGTCATTGCCTGTAAGCTCTCATGCCTACTCTAGTTCTCATTTCTAGTATGTTTGTCTCCTTCTAAAATTCATTTATAATTATTTAGGTAATTTTCATCATGTTCTTTTGTAATTTTATTTAATATTGAAGTGTTGTGGTCATACCATTATGTGATACTTGAAGGGTATAATGTTTTCAAGGAGCTTGTTAGAGTGATGTAAGATTAATGGTTAATAATTTTGCAAAGAAAGTAGGAGGAAGGTTTTAGAATTTATTTGATTTATTTAGGATGTAAAGATTTTGTTTTACTGTGAAATTTATGTTTGTTGTGTTGTTGTATCCATAGTTGATGTGTTGATTGTTTGTTAATATATTTTTTGTTGGTTTCATTGAAATGATTTCCCAAATCATTACAAATATGATTTTCCTTGATGCATAAGGGTTCCTTAAAATTATTTTTTAAATTGTTATCAATTTGATTTTTCCTTGTTATGAGAAAATTGTTTAACTGGTTTTTGAAATCATTCTCGATTTGATTCTCCACGTTGTACATGAGTTTTTTAAAATGATTTTTCATGTCATTGCTAAAATGTTCTCTCTTTTTTTCAAGTAGAGTTCTGAACTATTTTTATTATTGTTAATGACCTGGTCATGTTTATTTTTTAGCAGAGTTTTTAAATGATTTTAATTCATTGCTGAAATGTTCTTTGTTGTTTTTCAAGAAGAGTTTTTAACTATTTTTATGGTCGTTGTTAACCTGATCTTGTTCATTTTTGTACAAAGTTATTTGTTATAAAATTATTCCTTCTTTCTTTTAAGCAAGGTCTTAAATTGTCGAGTAGGGTTTTCAATTGATTTTTTTAATTCATCGCTAAATTGTTCTATTTGTTCAAGTAGAGTTTTGAATTGTTTTTAAGTCATTCCTAGCTTAGCCCTGTTCATTTCAAATGATTAATAAATTAGTTGTTGAATTGTTTTTGCTTGTTTTAAACAAGTTGTTTGTGAATTTAATTCCTTAAACTAAACTATCACCAGTTTGCTTGTTTCAAGTCATTGCTAGCTCTCTCTCTCTCTCTCTCTCTCTCTGTTTTTTTTTTTTTTTTATGTATAAGTTCTATAGATATGAATTTAAATTGATGCAAGTTGATTTTATTTCTTCTTCTTTTATTTCATTTCATTTTATTTCAAAATCAATCCTATATTATTTAAAGGTGATTTGCAAATTCTTTCTTATATATATTTTAGACATATCTTTGTTTAATTGCTTTGTGTTTTGTTTTCAAACCATATTGCCTCTTTACCAATTTGATTTGATTCTATGTTCAATATAAATATGACATAGATGGAACCAACACAAGAAAAACAACCATCATAAGAACATATAATTATGCTGAAAAAGGATCACATACAAAATTTTACTATTGAATATTTTTGTTTAGTAGGTCTATGATAGGTGAGTTAAGCTCATCCGTATTGATGGAAATATAAACAACTATATAGGGATATTAAAGATGTGTCTAGACACAATTATGTGTTTTAATGATGAAAACTTCTCTCTAGAAACATGTAAAAATAGTTGATATGATGAGAATATATAGAGATAGTAGATTATCAAGCTCTTCATGCAAAAAAATAAATTAATTAATAATAACGCTTCTCCATTGCTTGTATTAACTATTTATCTAGTGCAATAAAGATGATTTTATGTATGTTTTTCTTTAAAGATAAATTTATTGATTTCTAGAATATATATTAAATATTATCTTACTAGACATGTCAATCTATATGTTGCCAATTGATTTTTACTTAGAATTTAACTATATTATGAAAACAACTACCTTAATTAATCAAGAACTAGGATTCTAGACCTCAAACTCTAAGAAAGGGATGTCTCTTCCAAGAAGCACAATCATGTAAAAAGAATAAGAGTTGAGGGAAATAAATTGTAGGAGTTTAAATACACTAAAAAGATAAAGAAAAAATAAAAATCAAAACAAGAAAAACTATATGGTGAAAAGAATAAATCAATTAAATAGTAGAAATTGGATATGTAGAGTTGACCATCATTTATAGTAGTATATGGCCCCATTTATATTTTTATAGAATTTGAATCTTATTTACATAGGTAATTCTAATTCCATACAAATATCAACATTAAATAAATATGTTTATTAAATCCTAATACAAACAAAACTCTTTTCAATTGAAACTTTAATGATTCCTAGGCTAATCTTTGAATTTTGATTAATTATTATGTTGAGGAATTCCACTCTAAATAGAATTGTATATTTAGTTTATCCACACACATTTATACTCTATCAATCAATTACTTTCTCTTTATTAATAATAAGTTCTAGTCGCTTGGTTGATTGGTCGACTACTCTTTTAACTTTTTTAGTCAATTAATGACTCTTCCAACTTGGTAAATTCTATTGATTCAAAATCGACTTCAACTTTCTTCCCTTATTTTATCATGAACAATCATTACTCTTTATATTTGACAAATGTATCTTTATTTTAGGTGCAAATAAGCTTCAACCCGATATTTATTTAATGTCTTGTTTACATAACTGAGAATAAATGGTTCTAAAGCTATGGCTCTATCCTCAACTAATGCCACTATTATCTTTAAATAGGTCTTAGTTAGCTTTTTGACCTAGACAAAATCTAATATCTACAAACCAGTGTAAAAAGAAGGTTATATGATTATGTCAGGTTGGAAGGTTTTATTTTTTACTCACTTTTTAATAGAGTGTATATCTAGGTTGATACTAAAATATCTTTGAATTGAGCCATTAGGACTTGTGAGGAGGCACAAAGTTCCTTGAATAGTATAAATATAGCTTTTTTTTTTATTATTATGTGCATTCCAATGGTAAAAAGCTATTTAGAAAGGTCAATTATATTTTAATATATTTCATGTTAAATTAATGAAGTAATATGAAAGTTAAAAGATATAATTTAAAATTAAACATAAAATTTATTTATATGAATATTTTTAATTTTCAGTTTTATATGTTACTGTTAAAAATTTAATTTTTTAAAAGTAAATTCAAATTCAAACTTTGAAAAAAACCGCCAATACTTTAAATTTTGATTTTCAATTTTTTTTTTTAAAAATTCATGCTTTGAAAAAATGACCACCACCATTTTAAATTTTAAAATTTCAAATTTTGAAAAATGACCGCCAACATTTTAAATTTTAAAATTTCAAATTTTTAAAAAATAAATGTCAACATTCTAATATTTCAAAATTTGAAAAAATAATCCATCTATAAATATTCTCATTTACCTTAACATTTTTTCTCATCATTCCATTTTGTTTCTCTCCAATCACAAATATATTTCATTAAAATTCATCATGAATCATTCTAATTTGAATTTTTATGATGCTTTTGATTTTGATGATGACGCTTTTCTTTGTTCGTTTTTCAAGTTGGTACCCTGTGGTTGCTGAAGAAGAATCGAATAATCAAGGGCGAAGAACAGGGTATCGTGGCTCTATTCTTAGTCACAATATTGTCAATTGTAATAGAAAGAAAGGTGAGTTAAGGTTATATAATGATTATTTTGCTGAAAATCCTAAATTCACTGAAACTCAATTTCGAAGAAGATTTAGGATAAGTCGTCGTCTTTTTCTTCGAATCGCAAATGCAGTGGAAGCTCATAATCCATATTTCAAACAAAGGATAGATGATGTTGGTGTTCTTGGATTATCTTGCCTTCAAAAGGTAACTGCAGCTCACAGAATACTTGTATATGGTATTCCTGTAGATCTTACTGATGAATATCTTCAAATTGGAGAAAGCACTGCAATAGAAAGTCTTAGAGCTTTCGTCAAAGCAATCGTGGAAGTTTTTGGTGATTGGTATTTAAGGGCACCAAACGAGGCTAATATTTGTCGATTATTATCAATTGGAGAGCAGCGTGGATTTTAAGGGATGTTAGGGAGCATTGACTGTATGCATTGGAAATGAGATAAATGCCTAATTGCATGGCTTGGGATGTATAATGGTCATTGTCATGAACCAACTATAATTCTAGAGGCGGTGGCTTCATAAGATCTTTGGATATGGCATGCCTTTTTTGGAATGTGTGGATCATTAAATGATATTAATGTTCTTGATCGGTCACCTATCTTCGCTGCACTTGCTGAAGGTTGTACTGCTCCTGTCAATTATACAATTAATGGGCATGAATATACAATGAGATACTATTTAGCAGTGTGATTTATCCTAATTGGTCAACTTTTGTTAAGACAACCCCAAGGTCATTAAGAGCAAAGAGAAAATATTTTGCAAGTAAGCAAGAGTATGCAAGAAAGGATGTGGAGTGGGCATTCTTGTTTTGTAATTGTACATGGACCTATTCGATACTGGGATGAAGAAACGTTTGCAAATATTATGAAAGCTTGCATAATAATGCATAATATGATTATTGAGGATGAAGGAGCAATGAACTTTGGATTTGACCATAAATGTGAAGTCAATTCCTTTATATCAATGTCACATGGTGAAATACCAAAACTATATGATTTTCTTCAAACTCATAATTGAATAAAGGCTAGAGCAACTAGCTCTCAACTACAAGAAGATTTAGTTGAACATTTATGGGAACAATATAGTAACGAGTAGAATCATTAGCTTTGAACTTCTTATGTCATCATAATTTTCAAGTTTTTTATGTTTTTTTTTTTCATTATGGTTGTTATCTTTTAAGTTAATTAATCCTACTTATTGTTGTTAAGTGTTAGAAGAACTTTAAAAAAGTATTAAGAATTGATACCACTTTTATAACAATATATTTAAAATAACAAAGAAATTTCTAAATATTTAATTAAAAATATATTACATTAAACAATAAATAAATATAGTTAATTAAAAATACATAACATTAAACAATAAATAAATCTAGTTAATTAAAAATTTAAACCCTTCTTTTGCATAATTTCTAACTTTCTATTTTGAAAATACGCTGCAGAAATTGGATCCAAATTAGAAATATCCATTTTTATAGTTTGTTCTTCTTTCTCAATCTTGTCCAATTCTTGTTTCTCTTGACTTTGTTGAATCATCATAGCTTGTTGCTCTAATATAACTTTTCTTGTCCAATTCTTGTTTCTCTTGACTTTGTTGAATCATCATAGCTTGTTGCTCTAATATAACTTTTCTGTCTTGCTTCTTCTGATCCTCAATTTTAACTAGAGTATCCCTGAATTGTTGTAAGAGATTTGTTACAGTTATCTCCCTAACTTTATCTTTTCCTTAAGTTGCTCCTTTGCAGCCTTCTGACCAATTGGTCTATCTTGATAAATCAACGGTTCACTATCTTCTCATAAACTAACAGAATTAGGGATAGATGGAGCTGATGAAGTCGAACTTGCATTGATGACTTTTTTTGTTTTTTTTTTACCGTTGATGTTGACTTGCAAGCTCAAATTGTCATTTTGGTTTTTTTTTTTTTTAAGATAACCCAACAATATTCTAGTTGAATCGTTTGCCAATGCAAGAAGCATACATTTGTTGATCATCATTAATCTGGTAAGTAAAAAATTAGAGAAATTAAATAATGTTAAAATATATGTTAAACAATTTAACATGAAAATGAATATTAAAATTACCCTTGATTATTCGGTCATTCCACTTTGCTGACGATTTTCAATTTGAGTAACAAATCCAACAAATTTACCGACTTCTCTATTTATTTCTTGCCATCTATTCGATATGCTTATTTGAAAACGATTATTCAAGTTTCCTCCATTCTCAACAAAGTAAGCATGTACTCAAGCCCAGAACTATTTTGTTTGTTGTTCAACTCCTATAATTAGATCTTTGCTTATATTTACTCATGCAAAGACAAGTAAACAATCTTCCTTTAGTAAGAAGTTTTTACTTCTTTGTGATTTTTTTATTGTATGGACATTTAAATTCAAGTATGTTAAGTCATTAATTAATTGATTAGAATCACTTGGTTGAGAGAGAATATCTTCGTACTCACTCATAAGAAAGTTGGTGAAAGAGCTTCAAAAATTTGAATCCATCTACATAAAAAAAAAAAACCCAAGTTAAAACCTTATAAGAGAGTGTAAAAGAAGCGCACATTCAATGTCTAGCAATTTTATAGTTTACATACATGTGAATTAATAATAAGCATTGCATCCTATTTGTTCTAACATTACAATTTGACTATTTTTTGGAACTAAAAGAGGATTGATATATTGGTTTAATTGTATTTTTAACAAGACAAAATATAATTAACCTTAAATTAAAACATACAATCAAAAATAAATTTTAAATATGTCACTCTATATTTTTATCAATATCAGCTATCATTATTACTTCCTCTTAATTTTGTCAAAGATAACAACATAAATAAAAAATTATTTTTTCTTAACCCATATCAAAAACATAAAATAACAAAGAAATAAAAATAATCAGAAATATCAAATTAATAACAAAAAGTCTACAAAATCAAGAGATATTAAAGAGAAAATAGAAAAAGCTTTTAAACAAACATACATTTTAATTTCAGCTAATTATCACAACCGATGTTATTAATTAATCAAAGAATAATTGATTCTTGTTTTTCTAAATTTGAGAGAAGGGTGATGCACAATACAAGATTTAATAATAATAATAATAATAATAAAACAAGTTTTTTTCCTTCTACTTTTAAAGAAAAGAAAAAACTATTGACCAACAACTATAAAAATAGCCGTCGGCAACGATAACTTTATTTTAGCTATTTCAACAGAAACATGTAGAAATAGCTTTTCACATATTGAATAGCTATTTTGATTATTCTTTTCCCTGTTGCATTGGAGTGGTAAAAAAAAAAGTACATATTTTTACATTTTACTTTTTATTTGGCTTTCCGTTGGAGATACTATTAGGCCTTGAATATTCCTCAACCATACATTCTAGGGCTTTGCTCATGATTACCTAGTTGAAATATAGGACACAATCATTGAGATTTGGGTAACAAGTGATTAGGGAATATCTTGGTTGTGCATAGTTATAAGATGCCATTGTTGATTATTGTAGTTTTTGCATATAAAATTAGGGATTTTTGGAAAGAAGATGAAAAGCTAAATATTAATCATTGTATTAAACTAAATTAATTAGCATGTCAGTTCCTGTAACTCTAAGTAATGCATCTAAGCTTTTAATCTTCTCTCAAAAAATGAAAAGCTAATTAATTTAGTAGCATATTAGTTTGGTATTTTTCTATGTTGCCATGCAAATGATCAACTATAGATTAACAAATTTACATTGAAGTGATTAAGGGTGTGCAAAAAAACCGAAAAACCGAGTAAACCGATAAAACCGATAAAAAATTAACTGAAAAAACCAAACCGAAAAATAAAACCGATTAAACCGATTAGATTATGTAGGAAAAACCCCGGTTCGGTTCGGTTTTTGGTTTTACAGTGCAAAAACCGGATGAGCCGGACCGATTAAAAAAAAAAAGGTCCCTGCGCCCTAGTAGAAAAGAAAATGTTGCTGCCCACGCCGCGCCCCTCTTTTCTCTTCTCTTCAGTCTTCAGTTCTTCACTTCACTCTCCGCTGGCGCTAACCCAGTAACCCTAAACAGTAAAGGAAACACTTTCAAATTTCAATTGTCAAACTCCTCTCACTCGTCTCTCAGGCTCTCACAGATCGACGTTTCCTCAGTCTCCACTGGTCCAAAACACGTTGTGTTTCCATCAGACCGGCGTTTCCCCAACCTCTCAAAACCAGTGAGGCAGTGACAGTGAGGTGAGTTTTTTTTTTTCGGTTTTCTAATTAAACCAGGCGGATCCTCTTCTATTATTCTAAATAGTGTATATATTCTAAGTTTTGTTTTCTTTTCTCCAGTTTAATCAACAAATTTATGCTATTTTCTTCTTCTCTCACAGCCTCCAACAACCTTCATCCAGACTGTTCCTCTCACAGTCGTAACCCTTAGTTTCTTCTCCTTCAGCCACCAGCCAAAGCCTTTCCTTGCTTTGCTCACCAGCCTTCCCTCCCCGAGCCAAGGAGAAGCTGCCCCCTCCGTTTGAAAGCCAACCACAACACTACCATCTCCCGGCCGCTTTCTCCTGTTTCGCTAAGAGTAGCTGCCTCCCTCTCTAAAACAAAACGCGATCTCCCCCAACAGACCCATCACCCCAGGATAGATTTACCTTTCTTCCCCCGATCGTTTCCTTCATCTGCTCCTTCCAGCAGCGATTTCTTGGCCTTGACACAGCCAAGACATCCCCTCATCTCTCTCCGAAACCCGAGAAAACAAGAACAACAACCCGAAGCCAGCCCCGTCCGCGTCCACCGTGACCCACCATCGCTTGATCTACAACCTAAGGGAAGAGAGAAGATAGAAAAATCAAACTGGGAGGAAGAGAGAAAACAGAAGAAAACAAATCTAAAAAACTGATTAAAACAGACTTGCCGATCTGCACAAAAAGGAAAAAAATTAAAATCAACTGTTTTGTTAAAATCAACTGCACAAAGTCACAAACAGACTTGCCGATCTTCTATTATTCTAAATAGTGTATATATCCTCTTGCTGTTGTTGTGTTGATTCTGTTGAATCGTTGATGTTGTTGCTGACTTGCTGTGTTGATTTTGTTGCTGTTGTAATATTTGTTTCATTTTAATTTTTAAACATGATTTTAATCTTTATGTTTATTAAGTGTTGATAATGAAATATGCAAGTGATTTGTTTAATTTGATAATTACAGATGGAAAACCTTCAAAATCAAAATGCTTCATCCAATGGCACTACCCCAACATCATCCACTGCCCCATCTTCAAACACTAACCCAACATCAACAACTGTAGGATCCACCACGGATACTAAAGGTAAACAACTTCAAGTCCTTGCATCTAGGAAAAGAAATGTTGATGATAAAAAAAAGTCATAAATTTGGGATCATTTTACAAAACTTGATGGTGATCCTAAAACCCCTAGAGCTGAATGTAATTATTGTGGAAAGGATTATGCATATCATACTATTATTAATGGGACAAGTAATATGTGGAGTCATTTGAAAGTATGCAAAAAGTTTCCTTTTGTGGTTGATAAGAAGCAAAAAAATTTGCTATTAGAACCTAATAAAGTAGGGGGTGAATCAGGAGATCGAAGTGTGGGAACTCTTAAGGCAATAGGTTATGATTATGATGAATGCAGAAAGGCACTAGTGAAATTGACTATAATTGATGAGTTGCCTTTTAATTTTGTGGAGGGTAAGGGGTTTAAATTATATTCTAGGACCATGCAGCCTAGATTTGACATTCCTTTTCGTTTCACTGTTATGAGAGATTGTTTGAAACTTTATGTTGAAGAGAAGGAAAGATTAAAGAGAGCTCTTAAGGGTCAACGATTATGCTTAACAACAGATACATGGACATCAATCCAAAACATTAACTATATGTCCTTAACGGCTCATTGGATTGATAATGAATGGAATTTGCATAAAAAAATTCTGAATTTTTGTCAAGTTTTCAATCATATGGGTGAGACAATTGGTCAAGTTATTGAGAATTGTTTGTTAGATTGGAGGATTGATAAACTTTTAACTGTTACAGTAGACAATGCAAGCTCTAATAGTGTTACTATTTCATATTTGAAGAATGTGATGAAAGATTGGCCAACTAATATATTGTCAAATGAACATTTGCATGTTAGATGTTGTGCACACATTGTCAACCTCATTGTATATGATGGTTTGAAAGAGATGAATGTTTCGGTTGTTAAGATTCGAAATGCAATTAGGTTTGTGAGATCTTCACCCTCTAGGCTACTTGCATTTAAAAAGTGTGCAGAAAAGTTGCATATAGAGTGTAAGAAATCATTGTGTTTGGATGTTGCAACTTGATGGAATTCAACTTATCTTATGTTAGAAGCTGCGGAATAGTTTGAAAAGGTCTTTATGAGGTTAAGTCAAAGTGAATCTAGGTATATGAGTTACTTTTTGGAGGTTGATTCAAAGGGGAATAAAAAAAACATAGGGCCGCCTAGTTTGGAGGATTGGGAAAATGCTAGAACTTTGCTGAAGTTTTTAAAGATTTTTTACATGGTTACATTGAAATTTTCTGGCTCATTGCATGTTACATCAAATTCTTTCTTCAATGAATTGATTTACATGCATACAAACTTGTTGCAATTGTGTAAAAGTAGAGATAATCTTTTGAATGGAATGGCGATTAACATGATGAGTAAGTTTGAGAAGTATTGGGGTTGTGGAGCAAATTCGAATTTTTTATTTTATGTGGCTAATGTTTTGGATCCTCATCTTAAGTTGAAATATGTGAAATTTTGTTTTGGTGAGTTGTATACTTATGACAAAGCACAATTGCTAACAAAAAAGGTGAAAGATAATTTGGTGAGCTTGTATGAGTTTTATTTGATAGCCAATGAAGTGGTGGATGATAATAGGCATAAACAAGATGATAATGATGCTATTGATGACATGGAGGTAGATGTTAACACTTTAGCTCGGTTCAAAAGGCACTTACAAGAGGAAGATAGTGTGGAAAATAGAAATGAGGTTGAGAGGTATTTGAGTGATGGTTGTGAGGATTCTGATGATGATAAATTAGATATTTTAGGTTGGTGGAAAATTAATGCTTTAAAATATAAGACACTTTCGAAAGTTGCACAACATGTTCTTGTTATTCCTATATCCACAGTGGCTTTCGAATCAGCCTTTAGCACAGGTGGTTGTATACTCGATCAATTTCGAAGTTCTCTATCTCCAGCAACAGTTCAAGCACTTATTTGTTGTCAAAATTGGTTGCATCATGGTCCAATTTCAACTAATAATACAACCTTGATGAATGATTTGGAAACCTACGAAAAC
This sequence comes from Populus alba x Populus glandulosa, assembly GCA_033617975.1. Classification (NCBI taxonomy): domain Eukaryota; kingdom Viridiplantae; phylum Streptophyta; class Magnoliopsida; order Malpighiales; family Salicaceae; genus Populus; species Populus alba x Populus glandulosa. The sequence goes on along the minus strand of CM066155.1, from coordinate 7,349,218 downwards.
CTTGAATTAGGTAACGTTTCTTAAAAACTTACACATTTTATTTTATTATTTATTAATTAACATATTTTTATTCTAACATGTTTAATATTTTATTTTGTAGAATTTGGTGGAAAGTTGCATTTAGCAACGGATGATAATTAGTTCACAAATTGTGAATTTGTGATGCATGTATTGAAAACGTATGGTATAAATATATATTTTTTTAATTTTTATATCTTCTGATTTAATTTATTATGTTATAATTCTAGATTATGAATTTCAGGAATCAAAGTGCAATGCTCTTGGAAGTGCTTTTTTATTGAGATGATGTGCATATGAAGATTTATTTTTTGTGGCTTGAAGTGTTTTATGATAATGTTATTTGTTGTTTTTTTGTTAAGCCCTTTAAAGGCAATGGTTTGTATTTTATAATTTGGATTTTAACTTATTGGTGTGTGATTGTGAGTGTGTGTTATTTATTTAAACTTTTCGGAAGTAGAAAAATATTAGTAAGTTAAAAATATATTGAACACAAGATTGACACTAATAATTTCATATAAATGAATATTTAATGGCCAAAAAAATTAATAAACATAAGATTGATAATAATAATTTAATACAATTGAATATTTAAGGGTAAAAAAATTAAATATATTTGTAATCTTTAAAGAAAATGAGATAATAGCAAATTTAATTGTAAGCCCACTAGAAATCCATTAGAAGCCTATTAAAAAACCTAAAATAAGCCCAAATAATGCATATAGGTTTGTCCGGTTTTTTGGCTAAAAAACCGGATCTAAACCGAACCGGAACCGGCCGGTTTGGGCCGGGTCCGGTTCGGTTCCGGGTGTTTTTTTTTTTTTCTCGGTTTGGTTGCTTTTTTGGGGGAAAAACCGAACCGAACCGGAAATGAGAAGTGATCAACAGTAATGCTCTGGCGTAATACTATTTAGTGGGTTCTTATTTTGCTATGTTGCCATGCATCTCTGTCCTTTACTGATTTAATCTCCTGGCCTTGCAAGCAGTGCATATGAAGTTTCAAGAAACACTACTCAAGACTAAGATTATCTGGAATACCTTCGTTCTCATGTTTTGAATTCTCAAAACTTGTCTAATAAGGAATTATTCAGCATATTGGGAATAGCACTCCTCTCTCTTACAAATAGGAGTATCACTTCTAACATACCTAATATGTTAAATAAATTGAGTATAAAATAAATACAATATATTAAAGACAAGCTGCAGGTATCTTGGAACAGAACTCAAGGAACAAAAAACATTTAGGCACCCAAGGTGGAGGACATAACTTTCTATGTGGTTACAAGGCAGTAATCACTGGCAGATTGGCACACTATACAACACAGGTTTGATCTACAACGATTAATAGAGGAACATAGGCGAGGCAGGTCTTACAAGGTTGTCCTCAAGAACTGTACCACAAAATATAGGACAGCCAGAAATAGCGCAATCTGGTATGCATCTCTTTGGAAGCTGTCATCCCTTTGAAAGAACTGTATATCCAAACAGATTATATGACAAATTAATTAAGAATACTGGACCAGGAGACGTCAAATACCATGTATGTTCAAATTTTTAAAAGCTGTTTTTTTCTCGAAGCTAATAGTAACACTTACCTTTGTTGGATCCCCAGAAGGGTCAGGATATATCTCCAAGTTCTCTTTTTCGGACGACGGACGTTTTATCAAGCTTTTCACAAGATCAGATAAATCCTTTCCATTTTCAATTGTAGCAAATAATCTACGAGAAGTCCAGAAAAAAGCCTGACCAATAACTGAAGAGGCTGACAAATCCCAGAACTCTTCGTGCTCAATCACTTGGCCACTGATCTGGTTTAAAGTGAACTTGGAATGCACTTTAACTGTCAAATCTCCCCCCACACCAGCAATAAAAGATTTGGGCTTTCCTGTTATTGTCCACTTGATACTCAGGATACTTGTTGACAGCATTACCATTTCTTGTACAGTCTACGACAGTCAAAGCATGCAGAACTTATAAATTAAAGGGAAAACAGTACAGAATCATACAATTTTAGAACGTGTAATGGCTAGTCAGAAATGTAAGATGGACAAACGTTATGCTTATAAACAAATCAGCAACCTGTTTCCCGATGGAGTTGTTTGTGTTGTTTATTTAATTGTGTTTTCGGAAGAATGCAGATGAAGCCAAGCATGTAAATGTTGCTCTCAGTCTGATATATTTATGCATACTACCATGTTTGACTAAATGTAGAAAAAGGAGTCTTCGAGCAGCGACTTTAAGAAAATGGTGACCATGTACATGGGACAGTTGTAATTGGTAAGGCAGGCCCCGACCAGACGGCAGGTGAGCCTGCATGTGTGTGCCTATGCACCTGAACGGACACCCATGCGCTGTAGTGAAAACAGAAGACCAGGACGAGGCAGAATGCTACGCCGTATTACTATTGTAAATATAACAGTATGTGATATAATGAATGAAACGTTCCGAATTTGCAATAGAGAAGCACTCTTACCACAGAAGGGTTATCTAGAGCACCAGTTGCCCAGAGTGGTCTCTTGTATTTCTCACGACCAGTGAAACTTCTGAATGGATCCTGCAATTACTAATAAAATAAAAGTTCCAATTTACTATAAGCAAAAGAATCGCAAGAAATTATGTTTGAGAATGCAATATCCCACCATCCCACATAAAGAAAATGTACATTTCTAGCTATTTATAAACAAGAACATTTGTAGATTTATTATGTGTTGTTCTATTGAAATAAAATGTTATGAGATCACTTACGAGCCAAAATGAAAGACATAATTAATAACCCATGTATTTAGTGATTTTCATATGAATTGACTGAATTATTTCTTGTCTTCAGTTAAAATTCTGCTCTGGTTTTGAAGTCATATCTCATTCCCTAATGGCAGACTGCTCTGTAACCAACTGCAATCACAAACATATGACTATAAATACTGTTCTTTTCTCTGAGATGGTTGCATTTGCAGCTTGGCGTATTCCATTTCAAATATAACTCAACTCTCAAGAGCAGTTTTCTTGTGATTTGGGTCTCTTTTGGCAAACGAACCAATTAGGCCTCCGTTTAGCATTACTACTTCTGTCGACCTTTGAAATTGCAGTAACTAAGGTTACAGTATTCTTCTTTTACATATGATGCATCAAACTAAAAGCAACTTATGGAAATTACTCTTCTTTTTTTGGTTATCACTCAAAGTTAAAATTAACTTTAAATTCATAAGCCATGCCAACATTACAATCAAGACCCCACCAAGCTCTGGCAAAACCGTCTTTCATTTTTCTTGATACAAAAAAGTGAAAGAATACCTTATATCTGACAGAAACTGCGAAGGTTCCAAGGGCACGATTGCCTTCACGTAGTTCGAGGATATCACGTACAAGCTGTCTGGCTGTCGATTCCACCAGTGGGCTACTGATGCACTCGAACTCATTGCAAAGCTCACCAAAGTCCATTCCATCAACTATCCTATCAGCTTGAGAGCTTTCATTGGCAGGCTCAGCTGGAGACAGTTCAGTCCTACTAGAATCATTTGTTACTGCACGTAGACATTATTGAGTTTAATTTGTTGATCAGTAAGAAAATCAATCCTTTTTTCTTCCTACATATTTATGTATGTGTTTGTGTGAGCTTTTTCTTGCCAGGAAATTAAAGAGGAAAGAGAATTAAGGCTATGTACCTCTCAGTATAAAGGGGTGGTGAAGAGAGGATGTAAAAGGCCTGCAGGTGAAGATAAAACGATTACTACTTCGGCAGCATTGACGGAGAAAGCTACCAGGAGTGGCTAGGGAAGTGGTTGAGGAGGCTGCAAGAGCAGAGGAAACAGAAGCATTCATCTCTTTCCATTCTGTTTTCTAGTGCATGTGAGTTGGTTTGAATTAAATATGGAGCCTGTTCTTTTGTTTTTCTGTGTACGATATAATTTTGTGATTTTATGGATAAGGTTTGTGATCTGAAGATATGTACTGCACTTGGGTTGGCCACTTGTTCTTGAGGTTTCAGGCTCAAAATTTGCCACATATACTCACCAAGTACCGTTAATGAGAACAATCTAAGACAAAACAGAACAGTATAAAATAATAAGTCAAGACTGTTTGATGCGGATATGAAATTGAGGGATTATATTAACAATTAACATATTAATAGATTAACATTAACAATTAATATTAACATTGTGCTCTAAGAATCTGAAAAAACATTACAAAAAAACCCAAAATGACTCAGCGTTTGCCTATAAATCCAACTCAATACAAAACAATATAATGATGAATTTACCATACTTAAGAAAAATCAATGAACTCACTATTAAGGATAATATTGTTTTTTTTTTAAAATCCATTAATCATTATTAGATTGATCAGGAGTAACTCAGTCTTTTCAGATTCTTAGAGCACAATGATAACTTAATTATCTTTAAAAACAAAATTTAATTAGCTAATGTCCAGTGGTTTTTTTTATTTTATGGCTTTTTTAGTTATAATCAACTTGACTGGAATGTAATTTGATATTTTAATAAATATAAAATATAATTTTAAAACCAAAATTATTGCACGTGTTTACATGTAGGATATGTTGCTCACTCTTCAGGAGGCGTATGAGGTGTCGCCTAGCAGCAAAACATCGACTTCTACTGTGGCATTGGGAGCGGCTCATCGAGCGCATGTCAATGAAAGACAAAAAAATGTTGCTTCAGTGGCCTATTTTTGTTCTCATTCCTTTTTTTTTTTTTCATATATATCCCCACCTTGGGTTTTATGCATGCTATTTCAAAAATTAAATATGTCATGTCAATTTGTATTTGTATCAATTTTGATTCTATTACTATTTATTTTTCTTTTAATGCTTTTTGATAACTTGTTTTGTCCTGTCAATTTTGGTCTTCCTTACTTCTTTCCATTCCCTCAGCCAAATAGTACGATGATGTGTAACTTTTACAGATGGCATTACCGACAAAATTAACCCGACAGTAAAGTATATCCGTAAATATACTGATGGAAAACTTTTCTCGGTATATATCGAGAGAATTATGGAGAGTATTACAGTGGGATTCAAAAAAAACAAATTATATGTGACATGGCATTTGTACTGATAGAGTTACTAATATAATAATTTCATCAATAATATTGTTGGTAATTTTTTTATGACCTAGTGATCGACCCTCGTCTCCTCCATTTCCCCTTCTTCCTTATGCATTTTTTTTCTTCAACAAACAACCACCCCTTCACCCTAATCTCAACACAATTCAACTTCCCACAACAAATCCAGCCAACACAACATTCAGTTTGTCAGCATCTGTGTTCTGATTCAAATTTTATTGAGGATTCTCTACTTTAAGTAAGCAAATCTACCCTTTTTTTTATTTGAACTCAATTTTAAAATGTTTTTTTTTCTTCATATTTTTGTAGTATATGTATTTTGTTTGGGTGTTTACTTGTTTTATAGTTTTTTTCTCATACAAATTTGTTGTATGGATTTATGATTTGTACATGTAAGGGGTTGCTTTAGATTTTATAAAATTATATTTGTTTATAAATTGATGAAACTTATGTTGAATTGTTTACGCAGGTGTTTTGTGATGAAATAAATAATAGCTCATTTAACAATTTTGTTTTATATTTTGTCAATTTTAGTGTCAAGTTGAAATTTTCGATAATTGTGTAGAAATTTAAATTTATATAGATAATCGATAATGAATTAAAAGTACTATTAAAATAGATTGAATAAGTTTGAGATAAATCATATTTTTTACAAATTTATTTAGTTAACATAGTTAATTAATAAATGTTGTCATCATTATTTTTATATAAATTTGATATAACTAATGGATGATCATTCATGAATGTATAGAGATTCACCCTCAAAGTTACATATGATGGATTATTGTAATGGGATTCAGGGTTTTATAATTATACACTATCTAATCCAAAAAATATTAGTTGAGAGGGTATTAGATGTTAATGCAAAAAGGTATAAAAATAAAGAGTTTTTCAATCTAGATTTTGTAATGATGCATCTTTTATAAAAAAAAGATTCATGGGTAAATACATGTATTGGAATACATATGGAGAACCATATGTTACTCACGATACCATGGTAGAAATAATGATTGTGTCAACTTCTAGTTCTAATAATATGCATAGAGTTGTAGATGATAATAGTAATCCTTATAGGAATATTGTTATGGATGCAATGATAATTAAATCAGGATCTGACAGTCAATGTTCAATCATAAATAAAAAACCAAATGTAGAAGCAACTAGATTTTTTTGATCTTTTGAAATATTTTGATGAACCATTATAAGATAGTTGCATAAATCACAATCAATTATCGACCATTGCACAGGTGTTCACCATGAAGTCAGATTATGAGTTGAGCAAGGCCAGTTATGACAGAATTGTTAAATGGGCAAGAAGCATTTTATCTTAAGGGAACATACTAAAAGAGAACTTTTTATGTTATTAAGTCCATGATGAAACCCCTCGGTCTAGGATCCCAAAAAATTGACATGTGTCCAAAATTCTATATGTTGTACTATCTTGAAAATGCAAAATTGACTTAGTGCAAAACTTGTCGGCATTCTGTTATAAACCTAGAATTGGCAGTGGAAGGATTTTTGTCACACCTAGAAAACATAGATATTTCTCAATCACATCTAGATTGCAAAAGTTATTAATGTCATCAAAAAATATTGAGCATATGAAATGTGTAACACCCTCATCCTTCAAAAAGAGGTTAAATATGAAATACTACAATAAATTCACATTGTTAAACTATGTATGTGTATTCTTTATGACTTCTTTTCATGGTCAAATTTATTATTATTTTTGTATTCATACACATCATCATGTTCCTCTATTGATAGTCAATTGTAATAAAATTTTGACAGAGTTTTCTCTATAAATGAGCATACTAAGTTATCGACAATTGCCTTTATTTTATAATTTTTATAACCACATGGATCATTCATCTTAGAGCTGATTCCATGTCATCTCAACCACAAATCATTCTCAATGTCATATATATAGTTCACCTTTCAGTAATGACATCATATGCATTCACAAGAATATAACTATAAATAATTGCTAGGAAAGGAACCTATTAAATAACTTATACATATTGATCTATATATATATATATATATATATATATATAAAATCTAAGCACACATAGAGATTTGTCATAGAAAAAACATGATTATCGTCTTATATAAGGTATTTATTTAAAGACTTCATTGCATAAAACAAACATAGATAGGATAATATCATTGCATAAGGAAAGAGATATTATTATTTTTTTGTTTAGGTTACAAAATTAATTACATGCACAACAAAAGTTTTGGATGTCCTAGAGTTCATCTATCGCCTAATTACTTGGTCCACCAATATACGAAGGTCCTGCAACTAAGATTAATTAAGCATAATTTCATATTACGAACATAATTTTACTTTAAATGCAAATGATAATGAGGGTGCTTGATTAGTACTTAAAAGTGCATGTTTATCAAGGGTTTATATCATCATTTTGCACTTAAAGTATCAATAACTCCTTAACTAAAGCATGTTTTATAATAACAAGTCTAATACTATAAAATACCCTAATATATGGTAAATGTTCATCTTAAATGCAGGCATATCACATAAATCAAAGGATTGATTGATGAATTCAAGTACTGAAATTTTGAAGATAAAGAAGGGTGAAGCTTAGAAAGGAGAAGTCCGAATTTGTCCTGCAGCCCAACACTGTTCAGTGTTCAGCCCATATCTCGAGTTCTAGATATCAAAATGATCTGAAATTTTTACAGAGATTTGATAAGACATAGGCCTACAACTTTCATTTGGACATCAAGATCTAAGAAGACCGTTTTCAAGTCCAAATTATAGCAACAACGGAGAAGTCCGAATTTGTCCTGCAGCCCAAATACTATTCAGTGTTCAGCCCATATCTTGAGTTCTAGAAGTCCAAATGACCTCATCTTTTTTTTTTTCTGGAAAGCTAAGAGAATTTCACAGAACTTTCATTTGGACATCTGGACCCAGTTCTGATGCTAGAATTTTTGTTTTATTAAGACAAGAAGATAAGGATTTTTACCAAGTCAAAAGGTGGCCACCCACTCAACAATTAGTCATCAAATCAATAATTCCGAATTTTGGCCTATAAAAGGAGGCATTTCCCATGTATTTAGGGGCTTGGTTGTTCAGATCAAGTTCATGCTCTTTATTTCTCTCTTTATATTTTTTTGTAATTCTTAAGCTTTGCTTTTATTAATTTCTTGTTTATGCTTTTCATTTCCTTTCCTTTCCTTAGTTAACTTGTATTTTATTTATGTTCTTGTTTTATTTATTTATGTTTTTCTTCTTCATTATGTTTAGCTAAGTTTATTATGTCAAGGTGAAAAGGTTACACTAATGGTGTAAGAACAAGTATGGTGTAAACTCAATATGAACCTTAATGTTTAATATTAACATGTCTTATCTTTTTATCTTACTAATTCTTAATACCTTGCTTGTTAAATGGTTAATCTAAATTTATGTTGTATAATACTTGGTACAACAAATGCTTGGCACTCTCATAACCCAACCGTATGGTATTACCTACACCTGGGGCTATGAAAGGTACTTGATTTGTTGTTAACATCATGAATTCCTGACAATATTTAAAAGTTTGGTGTTATGTACATAAGATAATTAATATGATCATGTTAATAATTTATAATGAGCTATTAATGATAAATCATCCGACTGGAACCTCCTTCGTGTGTGGTTTCCAAATTGAGTAATAAGAGTTTATACTATACTTGTTTGAAATACCATTGGTGGATCCTCTAACCTTGACATTTGTCTTTATTATTGTTTAATCCTTACATTAATCTTCCATCTCAAAGTTCTCATTAATTTCTTCCTGCTTTTCTTATTTTTGTTATTATTATTGTTGTTATTGTTATTATTGTTGTTATTATTATTGTTGTTGTTGTTGTTGTTATTGTCTCTTCCTCCTCCTCGTCTTTTTATTGTTATTATTATTATTATTATTATTACTATTATTATTATTATTATTAGTATTATTATTAGTATTATTAGTATTATTATTATTATTATTTACATTCTTGTTATATTTTATGTACGTTAAGTATGCTCTGTGTTTGATCAAGGATCCTGATATTGTTGCTCTTGCCTTGTTCATTTGCATCAGAAATCTGTTTATTTTATATAATATATCTCTTTGATTTTTTCATAAACTCAGTATATAGGCTGGAAACCTGTGACCCGATCTTTTAGATCATTCTCAGGTATAACAACGCCACGTATTGAGTATTATTATTAGTATTATTATTATTATTATTATTATTATTATTATTATTACTAGTACTACTATTACTATTATTATTGTTGTTGTTGTTGTTGTTGTTGTTGTTGTTGTTGTTATTTTTGTTATTATTATTGTTGTTGTTGTCTTGTTATTTATAATTTATACAATTAACCTCTCTGTGGTTCGACCCCGATCTTGCCGGGTTATTTATTACTTCGACACTCCTACACTTGGGAGAAGACATCAATCTTTTGGTCGTGTCAAGTTTTTGGCGCCGTTGCCGGGGAGGGAAATTCTTGTACAAATTTTAGTATTTTTTTTTCTTTCTTTTCACTTTTCTTGTATCTAACTTTGTTTCTTTTGTGTTGTTTCTTTTTCTTTTGTTTTCTTCTTCCTTTTATTCTCTTTCTACACGTGCATGAGTGTTTGGTCACGTACATTAAGTGGTAGACTTTCTAGGGTATCCTCATCATTTTCAAAAAATATGGCCGAAGAAGATAACCAGTCACTTCATAATGAGAATAATGAGAATAACCGTGTTAGGACACTTAGACACCATATGAATCCCACAAGAACAAGTGCACCCTCATGCATAGTTTTCCCTCCTGATGCATCTCATTTTAATTTTAAGCCAGGCATTATTCAACTTTTACCTTCTTTTCATGGCTTAGATCTAGAAAATCCATACTTGCATTTGAGAGAATTTAAAGAAGTTTGTACCACCTATAATGACTTAAATTGTAGCATGAATACCATTTTATTAAAGCTTTTTCCTTTTTCATTAAAAGATAAAGCTAAAACATGGCTACAAAATCTTAGGTCAGGATCCATTTGTGCTTGGGATGAAATGCAACAACAATTTTTAAAAACGTTTTTTCCATCTCACAGAACCAACTCTTTCAAAAGACAAATCACTACTTTCACTCAAAAACCAAGTGAAATATTTTACCAATGTTGGGATAGGTATCGAGACTTGCTTAATACTTGCCATCATCATGGTTTTGAAACATGGAGATTGGTTTCACAATTTTATGAAGGATTAACACCTAAAGATAGGCAAATGGTTGAATTGATATGCAATGGAACTTTTGAAGATAAAGACCCTAATGAAGCAATGGAGTACCTAGACTTGCTAGCTGAAAATGCGCAAAATTGGGACATTAAGGGCACTTATGAGGCACCAAGTAAAACCCAACCTCATACATCTGGTGGAGGTATGTATAACCTTAGGGAAGATCATGACCTCCAAGCCAAGTTTACATCTTTAGCTAGAAAAGTCGAGGCACTAGAATTGAAAAAGAGTGGTCAATTAAAATCTGTTCAAGACATTGTGTGTCAAATCTGTGAAACAAATGAACATGCAACCAATAACTGTCCAACTTTGCCTTCTTTCAAGGAATGTCTCCATGAACAAGCCCATGCCTTAAACAGTTTCCAAAGGCCCAATCATAACCCATACACGCAAACATACAATCCTGGTTGGAGAAATCACCCAAATTTCAGTTGGAAGAGTGATAACAATAATGCACAAACTTCACAACCACCGTTTCAAGCACACCATAATTTCCAAAATTCTCATGGATATGCACCTCCTTATGCTCCACCTCCTAGAAGAAATCTTGAGGAAACATTGCATGCATTCATTGAAAAGCAAGAGACAATCAACAGTCAACTTACTCAAAGCATGACAAATTTTAAAGATGCTCTTGCAAAATTCACATCTGCTCTCAGTTTTCAAGAGAAAGGTAAGTTTCCATCTCAACCACAGCAAAATCCAAAGGGGCAATACAATGCAAATGCAAGTAGTTCCGAAAGCCAACACATGGATCAAGTCAAATCAGTCATCACTCTTCGCAGTGGTAAGGTTATTGAAAAACCCACTCTTGAACCTTGTGAGAAAGATGATGAGTCAATCTCTAAGGGTAAGGAAGGGGTTGAATTTGAACATTGTGAAGAAAAGACTGATTCTCCGCCAGCACTTCCATTTCCTCATGCCATGACCAAACAAAGGAAAGTCAATCACAATTCTGAAATCCTTGAAATTTTCAAACAGGTAAGGATCAATATACCTTTGTTGGATGCTATTAAACAGGTACCTTCCTATGCTAAATTTTTGAAAGATCTATGCACTGTGAAGAGAAAACTGAATGTGAAAAAGAAAGCCTTTTTAGCCGAACAAGTAAGTGCTATTCTTCAGAATAATAATGCTTTGAAATATAAAGACCCTGGTTGTCCTACCATTTCTTGCTTTATTGGAGAACATAAAATTAAAAGAACTTTACTTGATCTTGGAGCTAGTGTGAATTTACTTCCATATTCAGTTTTTCAAAGTCTCAATCTAGGTGAGATAAAACCAACTTCTGTAACTCTTTTACTTGCTGATAGATCTGTAAAAGTGCCTAGAGGAATAGTTGAGGATGTGTTAGTACAAGTTGATAAATTCATTTACCCTGTAGATTTTATTGTCTTGGATACACGACCTGTTGAAGCATGTAATTCAATTCCTGTTATTTTAGGACGTCCATTTCTTGCAACTTCTAATGCATTGATTAATTGTAGGAATGGACTGATGAAACTATCATTTGGAAACATGACATTGGAGATGAATATTTTTAACATTTGCAAGCAACCTGGAGATGATAATGATTTACAGGAAGTGGACTTTATTGAAAATTTAGTTCATGATCAATTTCAAACCACTTCTAGTGAAACTGAGATTGATGAACCTGACGAGTTGCAAATGGTTTATTTTCAGGAAGAAGCAAAGGCATGTAATTGGAGACCACAAATTAAAGAATTGCCATCACGATCAATTGAGTCTATACCTTCAAGTGTTCAACCACCAAAACTTGATTTAAAGCCGTTACCAGTCAATCTCAAATACTCATTTTTGGGAGAAAATAAAACTTTTCCGGTAATAATCTCTTCCAAACTTAATGCACATCAAGAAGGTAAGTTATTACAAACTCTAAAAATGCACAAAAATGCATTAGGATGGACCATAGCTGACATAAAAGGAATTAGTCCTTTGATTTGCCCACACAGGATTTATTTGGAGGAAAATGCTAAACCATCTAGAGAAATGCAACGAAGACTTAATCCTAATATGAAAGAAGTAGTGAAAAATGAAGTCATTAAGCTTCTAGATAATGGAATCATTTATTCTATTTCTGACAGTAAATGGGTAAGTCCTACCCAAGTTGTACCCAAAAAGTCTGGAGTCACTGTGATAACAAATGAGAAAAATGAGTTAATTCCAACTCAGACTATTACTGGTTGGCGCATGTGCATTGACTATAGGAAACTTAATTCAATGACTAGAAAAGATCATTTCCCTTTACCTTTCATGGATCAAATCCTCAAAAGAGTTGCAGGTCATGAATTTTATTATTTCCTAGATGGCTATTCAGGTTACAATCAAATTGAAATTGCATTGGAAGATCAAGAGAAGACTACTTTCACATGTCCATTTGGTACTTTTGCATATCGAAGAATGCCTTTTGGGTTATGTAATGCACCAGCTACGTTTCAAAGATGCCTGCTTAGTATATTCAGTGATATGGTTGAACATTTTCTTGAGATTTTTATGGATGATTTTTCTGTTTTTGGTGATTCATTTGATGATTGCTTAACTAACTTGGAAAAGGTTTTGAACAGGTGTGAAGAGAAGAATCTTGTACTGAATTGGGAAAAATGTCACTTTATGGTAACAAACGGCATTGTACTTGGTCACATTGTTTCATCGACAGGAATTGAGGTTGACAAATCTAAAATTGAGTTAATTGCCAACTTACCAACACCAAAATCTGTTAAAGATGTTAGATCATTCTTAGGACATGCTGGTTTTTACAGAAGGTTCATCAAAGATTTTAGTGTAATATCTAAACCATTGTGTAACCTTCTATCAAAGGAAACTGTTTTTGAATGGACTGAACAATGTGAAAAAGCCTTTGTTAAACTTAAAAGCTTGCTTACTTCTGCTCCTGTCATTCAACCTCCTGATTGGTCATTACCTTTTGAAATAATGTGTGACGCTAGTGATTATGCCGTGGGTGCTGTTTTGGGACAAAGAAAAGATAAGAAACCTTATGTGATTTCCTATGCAAGTAAAACTTTAAATAGTGCTCAAATGAATTACACTACCACTGAAAAAGAATTACCTGTAGTAGTATTTGCATGTGACAAGTTCAGATCTTATCTTGTTGGCTCACCTGTTGTTGTTTTTAGTGATCATGCAGCATTGAAATATCTTCTCTCTAAGAAAGATTCTAAGGCTAGATTGGTGCGGTGCATTTTGTTACTTTAAGAATTTGATATCACAATCAAAGACAAGAAAGGCACCGAAAATGTTGTCGCAGATCATTTGTCAAGATTGACAACCGATTCGAGATCTGACATCACACCAATCGATGACTACTTTCCTGATGAATCTTTATTTTCTGTCTCTATGATGCCTTGGTTTGCTAATATTGTTAATTTTCTTGTTTCAGGACAATTGCCAGCTCATTGGAGTACCCAAGACAAAAGAAAGTTCTTGAACGAAGTGAAGAACTTTTATTGGGATGACCCTTATTTATTCAAATATTGTCCTGATCAAATATTTCGAAGATGCATTCCTGACAATGAGGTAAGTAGTGTCATTAAATTTTGTCATTCTGAGGCATGTGGGGGTCATTTCTCATCAAGAAAGACAACTGCAAAAATCTTACAAAGTGGATTTTACTGGCCCACCATGTTCAAAGACTCACATGCGTTCTGCAAGACTTGTGAAAATTGTCAAAAGTTGGGATCTATTTCAAAATGTCACATGATGCCTTTAAATCCTATTCTTGTCATTGAGATCTTTGATTGTTGGGGTATATATTTTATGGGTCCATTTCCTCCATCATTTGGTTTCTTGTATATATTGGTCGCAGTAGATTATGTTTCAAAATGGATAGAGGCAATTCCAAGTAGAACCAATGATCACAAAATAGTGATAAATTTTTTGAAAGAAAACATTTTAAGTCGATTCGGAATCCCTCGAGCCATGATAAGTGATGGTGGAACACATTTCTGCAACAAACCATTTGAATCTTTAATGAAGAAATACGGAATCACACACAAAGTTGCTACCCCTTATCACCCTCAGACGAGTGGACAGGTAGAACTTGCTAATAGGGAGATCAAACAGATCTTGGAGAAAATAGTAAACCCTAATCGGAAAGACTGGTCTTTAAGACTTAATGATGCACTTTGGGCTTATCGAACTGCATATAAAACATCATTAGGTATGTCACCTTATAGACTAGTCTATGGAAAACCTTGTCACTTGCCTGTGGAAATTGAACATAAAGCTTATTGGGCTATTAAAGCTTTCAATTCAAACATTGATGATGCTAGTCAGCTGCGAAAATTGCAAATAAATGAGCTTGAGGAAATAAGAAATGATGCATATGACAATTCAAGAATTCATAAAGCAAGAATCAAAGAGTTTCATGACAAGAAATTACTGAGAAAAACATTCACTGTTGGTCAAAAAGTCTTACTTTATAATTCTCGACTCCACTTATTTCCTGGAAAACTAAGATCAAGATGGAGTGGTCCTTTTATTGTGAAACATGTGTATCCATATGGGGCCTGTGATATCGAAAATCCAAAGAATGGTAATGTTTTCAAGGTAAATGGCCATCGTTTGAAAGTTTATTTTGACAATTTTTCAGTTGAAAATGACTCTATTGAATTGGGTGATCCTGTATATAAAGATTGATTCTTTTTCTCACATTGTTTTTGTGTGACTTTTGTTTTGCTAGTCTCTCACCCCGGTCAAATGGCGGATAACGGTACTTCGTGACTTTTAAGTCGGTTCTTTCAGTTTCCCATGATAACTGATATCTGTGTATATATTTGTGCAATTCTTTGCTCTTTCTCCTTTCTTTGAATCTCTCCCCCAATTCTCAGTTGAAAATGGACACCACTCTTGAAAAATTGAAAAAGTATTTTCCCGCTCTGCCTCAGAATGCGATTACAAAAATTTACCGTGCTAGATGTGCAAGATTGAGGTTGTTAAAAGTGCATGTTTATCAAGGGTTTATATCATGTTTATCAAGGGTTTATATCATCATTTTGCACTTAAAGTATCAATAACTCCTTAACTAAAGCATGTTTTATAATAACAAGTCTAATACTATAAAATACCCTAATATATGGTAAATGTTCATCTTAAATGCAGGCATATCACATAAATCAAAGGATTGATTGATGAATTCAAGTACTGAAATTTTGAAGATAAAGAAGGGTGAAGCTTAGAAAGGAGAAGTCCGAATTTGTCCTGCAGCCCAACACTGTTCAGTGTTCAGCCCATATCTCGAGTTCTAGATATCAAAATGATCTGAAATTTTTACAGAGATTTGATAAGACTTAGGCCTACAACTTTCATTTGGACATCAAGATCTAATAAGGCCGTTTTCAAGTCCACATTATAGCAACAACGGAGAAGTTTGAATTTGTCCTGCAGCCCAAACACTATTCAGTGTTCAGCCCATATCTTGAGTTCTAGAAGTCCAAATGACCTCATATTTTTTTTACTGGAAAGCTAAGAGAATTTCGCAGAACTTTCATTTGGACATCTGGACCCAGTTCTGATGCTAGAATTTTTGTTTTATTAAGACAAGAAGATAAGGATTTTTACCAAGTCAAAAGGTGGCCACCCACTCAACAATTAGTCATCAAATCAATAATTCCGAATTTTGGCCTATAAAAAGAGGCATTTCCCATGTATTTAGGGGCTTGGTTGTTCAGATCAAGTTCATGCTCTTTATTTCTCTCTTTATATTTTTTTGTAATTCTTAAGCTTTGCTTTTATTAATTTCTTGTTTATGCTTTTCATTTCCTTTCCTTTCCTTAGTTAACTTGTATTTTATTTATGTTCTTGTTTTATTTATTTATGTTTTTCTTCTTCATTATGTTTAGCTAAGTTTATTATGTCAAGGTGAAAAGGTTACACTAATGGTGTAAGAACAAGTATGGTGTAAACTCAATATGAACCTTAATGTTTAATATTAACATGTCTTATCTTTTTATCTTACTAATTCTTAATACCTTGCTTGTTAAATGGTTAATCTAAATTTATGTTGTATAATACTTGGTACAACAAATGCTTGGCACTCTCATAACCCAACCGTATGGTATTACCTACACCTGGGGCTATGAAAGGTACTTGATTTGTTGTTAACATCATGAATTCCTGACAATATTTAAAAGTTTGGTGTTATGTACATAAGATAATTAATATGATCATGTTAATAATTTATAATGAGCTATTAATGATAAATCATCCGACTGGAACCTCCTTCGTGTGTGGTTTCCAAATTGAGTTATAAGAGTTTATACTATACTTGTTTGAAATACCATTGGTGGATCCTCTAACTTTGACATTTGTCTTTATTATTGTTTAATCCTTACATTAATCTTCCATCTCAAAGTTCTCATTAATTTCTTCCTGCTTTTCTTATTTTTGTTATTATTATTGTTGTTATTGTTATTATTGTTGTTATTATTATTATTGTTGTTGTTGTTGTTATTGTCTCTTCCTCCTCCTCGTCTTTTTATTGTTATTATTATTATTATTATTATTACTAATATTATTATTATTATTAGTATTATTATTAGTATTATTAGTATTATTATTATTATTATTTACATTCTTGTTATATTTTATGTACGTTAAGTATGCTCTGTGTTTGATCAAGGATCCTGATATTGTTGCTCTTGCCTTGTTCATTTGCATCAGAAATCTGTTTATTTTATATAATATATCTCTTTGATTTTTTCATAAACTCAGTATATAGGCTGGAAACCTGTGACCCGATCTTTTAGATCATTCTCAGGTATAACAACGCCACGTATTGAGTATTATTATTAGTATTATTATTATTATTATTATTATTATTATTACTAGTACTACTATTACTATTATTATTATTGTTGTTGTTGTTGTTGTTGTTGTTGTTATTTTTGTTATTATTGTTGTTGTTGTTGTCTTGTTATTTATAATTTATACAATTAACCTCTCTGTGGTTCGACCCCGATCTTGCCGGGTTATTTATTACTTCGACATTCCTACACTTGGGAGAAGACATCAATCTTTTGGTCGTGTCAAGTTTTTGGCGCCGTTGCCGGGGAGGTAAATTCTTGTACAAATTTTAGTATTTTTTTTTCTTTCTTTTCACTTTTCTTGTATCTAACTTTGTTTCTTTTGTGTTGTTTCTTTTTCTTTTGTTTTCTTCTTCCTTTTATTCTCTTTCTACACGTGCATGAGTGTTTGGTCACGTACATTAAGTGGTAGACTTTCTAGGGTATCCTCATCATTTTCAAAAAATATGGCCGAAGAAGATAACCAGTCACTTCATAATGAGAATAATGAGAATAACCGTGTTAGGACACTTAGACACCATATGAATCCCACAAGAACAAGTGCACCCTCATGCATAGTTTTCCCTCCTGATGCATCTCATTTTAATTTTAAGCCAGGCATTATTCAACTTTTACCTTCTTTTCATGGCTTAGATCTAGAAAATCCATACTTGCATTTGAGAGAATTTAAAGAAGTTTGTACCACCTATAATGACTTAAATTGTAGCATGAATACCATTTTATTAAAGCTTTTTCCTTTTTCATTAAAAGATAAAGCTAAAACATGGCTACAAAATCTTAGGTCAGGATCCATTTGTGCTTGGGATGAAATGCAACAACAATTTTTAAAAACGTTTTTTCCATCTCACAGAACCAACTCTTTCAAAAGACAAATCACTACTTTCACTCAAAAACCAAGTGAAATATTTTACCAATGTTGGGATAGGTATCGAGACTTGCTTAATACTTGCCATCATCATGGTTTTGAAACATGGAGA
Organism: Populus alba x Populus glandulosa; assembly: GCA_033617975.1. Taxonomy (NCBI): domain Eukaryota; kingdom Viridiplantae; phylum Streptophyta; class Magnoliopsida; order Malpighiales; family Salicaceae; genus Populus; species Populus alba x Populus glandulosa. The sequence goes on along the minus strand of CM066155.1, from coordinate 7,331,019 downwards.
TTGGTTTCACAATTTTATGAAGGATTAACACCTAAAGATAGGCAAATGGTTGAATTGATATGCAATGGAACTTTTGAAGATAAAGACCCTAATGAAGCAATGGAGTACCTAGACTTGCTAGCTGAAAATGCGCAAAATTGGGACATTAAGGGCACTTATGAGGCACCAAGTAAAACCCAACCTCATACATCTGGTGGAGGTATGTATAACCTTAGGGAAGATCATGACCTCCAAGCCAAGTTTACATCTTTAGCTAGAAAAGTCGAGGCACTAGAATTGAAAAAGAGTGGTCAATTAAAATCTGTTCAAGACATTGTGTGTCAAATCTGTGAAACAAATGAACATGCAACCAATAACTGTCCAACTTTGCCTTCTTTCAAGGAATGTCTCCATGAACAAGCCCATGCCTTAAACAGTTTCCAAAGGCCCAATCATAACCCATACACGCAAACATACAATCCTGGTTGGAGAAATCACCCAAATTTTAGTTGGAAGAGTGATAACAATAATGCACAAACTTCACAACCACCGTTTCAAGCACACCATAATTTCCAAAATTCTCATGGATATGCACCTCCTTATGCTCCACCTCCTAGAAGAAATCTTGAGGAAACATTGCATGCATTCATTGAAAAGCAAGAGACAATCAACAGTCAACTTACTCAAAGCATGACAAATTTTAAAGATGCTCTTGCAAAATTCACATCTGCTCTCAGTTTTCAAGAGAAAGGTAAGTTTCCATCTCAACCACAGCAAAATCCAAAGGGGCAATACAATGCAAATGCAAGTAGTTCCGAAAGCCAACACATGGATCAAGTCAAATCAGTCATCACTCTTCGCAGTGGTAAGGTTATTGAAAAACCCACTCTTGAACCTTGTGAGAAAGATGATGAGTCAATCTCTAAGGGTAAGGAAGGGGTTGAATTTGAACATTGTGAAGAAAAGACTGATTCTCCGCCAGCACTTCCATTTCCTCATGCCATGACCAAACAAAGGAAAGTCAATCACAATTCTGAAATCCTTGAAATTTTCAAACAGGTAAGGATCAATATACCTTTGTTGGATGCTATTAAACAGGTACCTTCCTATGCTAAATTTTTGAAAGATCTATGCACTGTGAAGAGAAAACTGAATGTGAAAAAGAAAGCCTTTTTAGCCGAACAAGTAAGTGCTATTCTTCAGAATAATAATGCTTTGAAATATAAAGACCCTGGTTGTCCTACCATTTCTTGCTTTATTGGAGAACATAAAATTAAAAGAACTTTACTTGATCTTGGAGCTAGTGTGAATTTACTTCCATATTCAGTTTTTCAAAGTCTCAATCTAGGTGAGATAAAACCAACTTCTGTAACTCTTTTACTTGCTGATAGATCTGTAAAAGTGCCTAGAGGAATAGTTGAGGATGTGTTAGTACAAGTTGATAAATTCATTTACCCTGTAGATTTTATTGTCTTGGATACACGACCTGTTGAAGCATGTAATTCAATTCCTGTTATTTTAGGACGTCCATTTCTTGCAACTTCTAATGCATTGATTAATTGTAGGAATGGACTGATGAAACTATCATTTGGAAACATGACATTGGAGATGAATATTTTTAACATTTGCAAGCAACCTGGAGATGATAATGATTTACAGGAAGTGGACTTTATTGAAAATTTAGTTCATGATCAATTTCAAACCACTTCTAGTGAAACTGAGATTGATGAACCTGACGAGTTGCAAATGGTTTATTTTCAGGAAGAAGCAAAGGCATGTAATTGGAGACCACAAATTAAAGAATTGCCATCACGATCAATTGAGTCTATACCTTCAAGTGTTCAACCACCAAAACTTGATTTAAAGCCGTTACCAGTCAATCTCAAATACTCATTTTTGGGAGAAAATAAAACTTTTCCGGTAATAATCTCTTCCAAACTTAATGCACATCAAGAAGGTAAGTTATTACAAACTCTGAAAATGCACAAAAATGCATTAGGATGGACCATAGCTGACATAAAAGGAATTAGTCCTTTGATTTGCCCACACAGGATTTATTTGGAGGAAAATGCTAAACCATCTAGAGAAATGCAACGAAGACTTAATCCTAATATGAAAGAAGTAGTGAAAAATGAAGTCATTAAGCTTCTAGATAATGGAATCATTTATTCTATTTCTGACAGTAAATGGGTAAGTCCTACCCAAGTTGTACCCAAAAAGTCTGGAGTCACTGTGATAACAAATGAGAAAAATGAGTTAATTCCAACTCAGACTATTACTGGTTGGCGCATGTGCATTGACTATAGGAAACTTAATTCAATGACTAGAAAAGATCATTTCCCTTTACCTTTCATGGATCAAATCCTCAAAAGAGTTGCAGGTCATGAATTTTATTATTTCCTAGATGGCTATTCAGGTTACAATCAAATTGAAATTGCATTGGAAGATCAAGAGAAGACTACTTTCACATGTCCATTTGGTACTTTTGCATATCGAAGAATGCCTTTTGGGTTATGTAATGCACCAGCTACGTTTCAAAGATGCCTGCTTAGTATATTCAGTGATATGGTTGAACATTTTCTTGAGATTTTTATGGATGATTTTTCTGTTTTTGGTGATTCATTTGATGATTGCTTAACTAACTTGGAAAAGGTTTTGAACAGGTGTGAAGAGAAGAATCTTGTACTGAATTGGGAAAAATGTCACTTTATGGTAACAAACGGCATTGTACTTGGTCACATTGTTTCATCGACAGGAATTGAGGTTGACAAATCTAAAATTGAGTTAATTGCCAACTTACCAACACCAAAATCTGTTAAAGATGTTAGATCATTCTTAGGACATGCTGGTTTTTACAGAAGGTTCATCAAAGATTTTAGTGTAATATCTAAACCATTGTGTAACCTTCTATCAAAGGAAACTGTTTTTGAATGGACTGAACAATGTGAAAAAGCCTTTGTTAAACTTAAAAGCTTGCTTACTTCTGCTCCTGTCATTCAACCTCCTGATTGGTCATTACCTTTTGAAATAATGTGTGACGCTAGTGATTATGCCGTGGGTGCTGTTTTGGGACAAAGAAAAGATAAGAAACCTTATGTGATTTCCTATGCAAGTAAAACTTTAAATAGTGCTCAAATGAATTACACTACCACTGAAAAAGAATTACCTGTAGTAGTATTTGCATGTGACAAGTTCAGATCTTATCTTGTTGGCTCACCTGTTGTTGTTTTTAGTGATCATGCAGCATTGAAATATCTTCTCTCTAAGAAAGATTCTAAGGCTAGATTGGTGCGGTGCATTTTGTTACTTTAAGAATTTGATATCACAATCAAAGACAAGAAAGGCACCGAAAATGTTGTCGCAGATCATTTGTCAAGATTGACAACCGATTCGAGATCTGACATCACACCAATCGATGACTACTTTCCTGATGAATCTTTATTTTCTGTCTCTATGATGCCTTGGTTTGCTAATATTGTTAATTTTCTTGTTTCAGGACAATTGCCAGCTCATTGGAGTACCCAAGACAAAAGAAAGTTCTTGAACGAAGTGAAGAACTTTTATTGGGATGACCCTTATTTATTCAAATATTGTCCTGATCAAATATTTCGAAGATGCATTCCTGACAATGAGGTAAGTAGTGTCATTAAATTTTGTCATTCTGAGGCATGTGGGGGTCATTTCTCATCAAGAAAGACAACTGCAAAAATCTTACAAAGTGGATTTTACTGGCCCACCATGTTCAAAGACTCACATGCGTTCTGCAAGACTTGTGAAAATTGTCAAAAGTTGGGATCTATTTCAAAATGTCACATGATGCCTTTAAATCCTATTCTTGTCATTGAGATCTTTGATTGTTGGGGTATATATTTTATGGGTCCATTTCCTCCATCATTTGGTTTCTTGTATATATTGGTCGCAGTAGATTATGTTTCAAAATGGATAGAGGCAATTCCAAGTAGAACCAATGATCACAAAATAGTGATAAATTTTTTGAAAGAAAACATTTTAAGTCGATTCGGAATCCCTCGAGCCATGATAAGTGATGGTGGAACACATTTCTGCAACAAACCATTTGAATCTTTAATGAAGAAATACGGAATCACACACAAAGTTGCTACCCCTTATCACCCTCAGACGAGTGGACAGGTAGAACTTGCTAATAGGGAGATCAAACAGATCTTGGAGAAAATAGTAAACCCTAATCGGAAAGACTGGTCTTTAAGACTTAATGATGCACTTTGGGCTTATCGAACTGCATATAAAACATCATTAGGTATGTCACCTTATAGACTAGTCTATGGAAAACCTTGTCACTTGCCTGTGGAAATTGAACATAAAGCTTATTGGGCTATTAAAGCTTTCAATTCAAACATTGATGATGCTAGTCAGCTGCGAAAATTGCAAATAAATGAGCTTGAGGAAATAAGAAATGATGCATATGACAATTCAAGAATTCATAAAGCAAGAATCAAAGAGTTTCATGACAAGAAATTACTGAGAAAAACATTCACTGTTGGTCAAAAAGTCTTACTTTATAATTCTCGACTCCACTTATTTCCTGGAAAACTAAGATCAAGATGGAGTGGTCCTTTTATTGTGAAACATGTGTATCCATATGGGGCCTGTGATATCGAAAATCCAAAGAATGGTAATGTTTTCAAGGTAAATGGCCATCGTTTGAAAGTTTATTTTGACAATTTTTCAGTTGAAAATGACTCTATTGAATTGGGTGATCCTGTATATAAAGATTGATTCTTTTTCTCACATTGTTTTTGTGTGACTTTTGTTTTGCTAGTCTCTCACCCCGGTCAAATGGCGGATAACGGTACTTCGTGACTTTTAAGTCGGTTCTTTCAGTTTCCCATGATAACTGATATCTGTGTATATATTTGTGCAATTCTTTGCTCTTTCTCCTTTCTTTGAATCTCTCCCCCAATTCTCAGTTGAAAATGGACACCACTCTTGAAAAATTGAAAAAGTATTTTCCCGCTCTGCCTCAGAATGCGATTACAAAAATTTACCGTGCTAGATGTGCAAGATTGAGGTTGTTAAAAGTGCATGTTTATCAATGGTTTATATCATGTTTATCAAGGGTTTATATCATCATTTTGCACTTAAAGTATCAATAACTCCTTAACTAAAGCATGTTTTATAATAACAAGTCTAATACTATAAAATACCCTAATATATGGTAAATGTTCATCTTAAATGCAGGCATATCACATAAATCAAAGGATTGATTGATGAATTCAAGTACTGAAATTTTGAAGATAAAGAAGGGTGAAGCTTAGAAAGGAGAAGTCCGAATTTGTCCTGCAGCCCAACACTGTTCAGTGTTCAGCCCATATCTCGAGTTCTAGATATCAAAATGATCTGAAATTTTTACAGAGATTTGATAAGACTTAGGCCTACAACTTTCATTTGGACATCAAGATCTAATAAGGCCGTTTTCAAGTCCACATTATAGCAACAACGGAGAAGTTTGAATTTGTCCTGCAGCCCAAACACTATTCAGTGTTCAGCCCATATCTTGAGTTCTAGAAGTCCAAATGACCTCATATTTTTTTTACTGGAAAGCTAAGAGAATTTCGCAGAACTTTCATTTGGACATCTGGACCCAGTTCTGATGCTAGAATTTTTGTTTTATTAAGACAAGAAGATAAGGATTTTTACCAAGTCAAAAGGTGGCCACCCACTCAACAATTAGTCATCAAATCAATAATTCCGAATTTTGGCCTATAAAAAGAGGCATTTCCCATGTATTTAGGGGCTTGGTTGTTCAGATCAAGTTCATGCTCTTTATTTCTCTCTTTATATTTTTTTGTAATTCTTAAGCTTTGCTTTTATTAATTTCTTGTTTATGCTTTTCATTTCCTTTCCTTTCCTTAGTTAACTTGTATTTTATTTATGTTCTTGTTTTATTTATTTATGTTTTTCTTCTTCATTATGTTTAGCTAAGTTTATTATGTCAAGGTGAAAAGGTTACACTAATGGTGTAAGAACAAGTATGGTGTAAACTCAATATGAACCTTAATGTTTAATATTAACATGTCTTATCTTTTTATCTTACTAATTCTTAATACCTTGCTTGTTAAATGGTTAATCTAAATTTATGTTGTATAATACTTGGTACAACAAATGCTTGGCACTCTCATAACCCAACCGTATGGTATTACCTACACCTGGGGCTATGAAAGGTACTTGATTTGTTGTTAACATCATGAATTCCTGACAATATTTAAAAGTTTGGTGTTATGTACATAAGATAATTAATATGATCATGTTAATAATTTATAATGAGCTATTAATGATAAATCATCCGACTGGAACCTCCTTCGTGTGTGGTTTCCAAATTGAGTTATAAGAGTTTATACTATACTTGTTTGAAATACCATTGGTGGATCCTCTAACTTTGACATTTGTCTTTATTATTGTTTAATCCTTACATTAATCTTCCATCTCAAAGTTCTCATTAATTTCTTCCTGCTTTTCTTATTTTTGTTATTATTATTGTTGTTATTGTTATTATTGTTGTTATTATTATTATTGTTGTTGTTGTTGTTATTGTCTCTTCCTCCTCCTCGTCTTTTTATTGTTATTATTATTATTATTATTATTACTAATATTATTATTATTATTAGTATTATTATTAGTATTATTAGTATTATTATTATTATTATTTACATTCTTGTTATATTTTATGTACGTTAAGTATGCTCTGTGTTTGATCAAGGATCCTGATATTGTTGCTCTTGCCTTGTTCATTTGCATCAGAAATCTGTTTATTTTATATAATATATCTCTTTGATTTTTTCATAAACTCAGTATATAGGCTGGAAACCTGTGACCCGATCTTTTAGATCATTCTCAGGTATAACAACGCCACGTATTGAGTATTATTATTAGTATTATTATTATTATTATTATTATTATTATTACTAGTACTACTATTACTATTATTATTATTGTTGTTGTTGTTGTTGTTGTTGTTATTTTTGTTATTATTGTTGTTGTTGTTGTCTTGTTATTTATAATTTATACAATTAACCTCTCTGTGGTTCGACCCCGATCTTGCCGGGTTATTTATTACTTCGACACTCCTACACTTGGGAGAAGACATCAATCTTTTGGTCGTGTCAAGTTTTTGGCGCCGTTGCCGGGGAGGTAAATTCTTGTACAAATTTTAGTATTTTTTTTTCTTTCTTTTCACTTTTCTTGTATCTAACTTTGTTTCTTTTGTGTTGTTTCTTTTTCTTTTGTTTTCTTCTTCCTTTTATTCTCTTTCTACACGTGCATGAGTGTTTGGTCACGTACATTAAGTGGTAGACTTTCTAGGGTATCCTCATCATTTTCAAAAAATATGGCCGAAGAAGATAACCAGTCACTTCATAATGAGAATAATGAGAATAACCGTGTTAGGACACTTAGACACCATATGAATCCCACAAGAACAAGTGCACCCTCATGCATAGTTTTCCCTCCTGATGCATCTCATTTTAATTTTAAGCCAGGCATTATTCAACTTTTACCTTCTTTTCATGGCTTAGATCTAGAAAATCCATACTTGCATTTGAGAGAATTTAAAGAAGTTTGTACCACCTATAATGACTTAAATTGTAGCATGAATACCATTTTATTAAAGCTTTTTCCTTTTTCATTAAAAGATAAAGCTAAAACATGGCTACAAAATCTTAGGTCAGGATCCATTTGTGCTTGGGATGAAATGCAACAACAATTTTTAAAAACGTTTTTTCCATCTCACAGAACCAACTCTTTCAAAAGACAAATCACTACTTTCACTCAAAAACCAAGTGAAATATTTTACCAATGTTGGGATAGGTATCGAGACTTGCTTAATACTTGCCATCATCATGGTTTTGAAACATGGAGATTGGTTTCACAATTTTATGAAGGATTAACACCTAAAGATAGGCAAATGGTTGAATTGATATGCAATGGAACTTTTGAAGATAAAGACCCTAATGAAGCAATGGAGTACCTAGACTTGCTAGCTGAAAATGCGCAAAATTGGGACATTAAGGGCACTTATGAGGCACCAAGTAAAACCCAACCTCATACATCTGGTGGAGGTATGTATAACCTTAGGGAAGATCATGACCTCCAAGCCAAGTTTACATCTTTAGCTAGAAAAGTCGAGGCACTAGAATTGAAAAAGAGTGGTCAATTAAAATCTGTTCAAGACATTGTGTGTCAAATCTGTGAAACAAATGAACATGCAACCAATAACTGTCCAACTTTGCCTTCTTTCAAGGAATGTCTCCATGAACAAGCCCATGCCTTAAACAGTTTCCAAAGGCCCAATCATAACCCATACACGCAAACATACAATCCTGGTTGGAGAAATCACCCAAATTTCAGTTGGAAGAGTGATAACAATAATGCACAAACTTCACAACCACCGTTTCAAGCACACCATAATTTCCAAAATTCTCATGGATATGCACCTCCTTATGCTCCACCTCCTAGAAGAAATCTTGAGGAAACATTGCATGCATTCATTGAAAAGCAAGAGACAATCAACAGTCAACTTACTCAAAGCATGACAAATTTTAAAGATGCTCTTGCAAAATTCACATCTGCTCTCAGTTTTCAAGAGAAAGGTAAGTTTCCATCTCAACCACAGCAAAATCCAAAGGGGCAATACAATGCAAATGCAAGTAGTTCCGAAAGCCAACACATGGATCAAGTCAAATCAGTCATCACTCTTCGCAGTGGTAAGGTTATTGAAAAACCCACTCTTGAACCTTGTGAGAAAGATGATGAGTCAATCTCTAAGGGTAAGGAAGGGGTTGAATTTGAACATTGTGAAGAAAAGACTGATTCTCCGCCAGCACTTCCATTTCCTCATGCCATGACCAAACAAAGGAAAGTCAATCACAATTCTGAAATCCTTGAAATTTTCAAACAGGTAAGGATCAATATACCTTTGTTGGATGCTATTAAACAGGTACCTTCCTATGCTAAATTTTTGAAAGATCTATGCACTGTGAAGAGAAAACTGAATGTGAAAAAGAAAGCCTTTTTAGCCGAACAAGTAAGTGCTATTCTTCAGAATAATAATGCTTTGAAATATAAAGACCCTGGTTGTCCTACCATTTCTTGCTTTATTGGAGAACATAAAATTAAAAGAACTTTACTTGATCTTGGAGCTAGTGTGAATTTACTTCCATATTCAGTTTTTCAAAGTCTCAATCTAGGTGAGATAAAACCAACTTCTGTAACTCTTTTACTTGCTGATAGATCTGTAAAAGTGCTTAGAGGAATAGTTGAGGATGTGTTAGTACAAGTTGATAAATTCATTTACCCTGTAGATTTTATTGTCTTGGATACACGACCTGTTGAAGCATGTAATTCAATTCCTGTTATTTTAGGACGTCCATTTCTTGCAACTTCTAATGCATTGATTAATTGTAGGAATGGACTGATGAAACTATCATTTGGAAACATGACATTGGAGATGAATATTTTTAACATTTGCAAGCAACCTGGAGATGATAATGATTTACAGGAAGTGGACTTTATTGAAAATTTAGTTCATGATCAATTTCAAACCACTTCTAGTGAAACTGAGATTGATGAACCTGACGAGTTGCAAATGGTTTATTTTCAGGAAGAAGCAAAGGCATGTAATTGGAGACCACAAATTAAAGAATTGCCATCACGATCAATTGAGTCTATACCTTCAAGTGTTCAACCACCAAAACTTGATTTAAAGCCGTTACCAGTCAATCTCAAATACTCATTTTTGGGAGAAAATAAAACTTTTCCGGTAATAATCTCTTCCAAACTTAATGCACATCAAGAAGGTAAGTTATTACAAACTCTGAAAATGCACAAAAATGCATTAGGATGGACCATAGCTGACATAAAAGGAATTAGTCCTTTGATTTGCCCACACAGGATTTATTTGGAGGAAAATGCTAAACCATCTAGAGAAATGCAACGAAGACTTAATCCTAATATGAAAGAAGTAGTGAAAAATGAAGTCATTAAGCTTCTAGATAATGGAATCATTTATTCTATTTCTGACAGTAAATGGGTAAGTCCTACCCAAGTTGTACCCAAAAAGTCTGGAGTCACTGTGATAACAAATGAGAAAAATGAGTTAATTCCAACTCAGACTATTACTGGTTGGCGCATGTGCATTGACTATAGGAAACTTAATTCAATGACTAGAAAAGATCATTTCCCTTTACCTTTCATGGATCAAATCCTCAAAAGAGTTGCAGGTCATGAATTTTATTATTTCCTAGATGGCTATTCAGGTTACAATCAAATTGAAATTGCATTGGAAGATCAAGAGAAGACTACTTTCACATGTCCATTTGGTACTTTTGCATATCGAAGAATGCCTTTTGGGTTATGTAATGCACCAGCTACGTTTCAAAGATGCCTGCTTAGTATATTCAGTGATATGGTTGAACATTTTCTTGAGATTTTTATGGATGATTTTTCTGTTTTTGGTGATTCATTTGATGATTGCTTAACTAACTTGGAAAAGGTTTTGAACAGGTGTGAAGAGAAGAATCTTGTACTGAATTGGGAAAAATGTCACTTTATGGTAACAAACGGCATTGTACTTGGTCACATTGTTTCATCGACAGGAATTGAGGTTGACAAATCTAAAATTGAGTTAATTGCCAACTTACCAACACCAAAATCTGTTAAAGATGTTAGATCATTCTTAGGACATGCTGGTTTTTACAGAAGGTTCATCAAAGATTTTAGTGTAATATCTAAACCATTGTGTAACCTTCTATCAAAGAAAACTGTTTTTGAATGGACTGAACAATGTGAAAAAGCCTTTGTTAAACTTAAAAGCTTGCTTACTTCTGCTCCTGTCATTCAACCTCCTGATTGGTCATTACCTTTTGAAATAATGTGTGACGCTAGTGATTATGCCGTGGGTGCTGTTTTGGGACAAAGAAAAGATAAGAAACCTTATGTGATTTCCTATGCAAGTAAAACTTTAAATAGTGCTCAAATGAATTACACTACCACTGAAAAAGAATTACCTGTAGTAGTATTTGCATGTGACAAGTTCAGATCTTATCTTGTTGGCTCACCTGTTGTTGTTTTTAGTGATCATGCAGCATTGAAATATCTTCTCTCTAAGAAAGATTCTAAGGCTAGATTGGTGCGGTGCATTTTGTTACTTTAAGAATTTGATATCACAATCAAAGACAAGAAAGGCACCGAAAATGTTGTCGCAGATCATTTGTCAAGATTGACAACCGATTCGAGATCTGACATCACACCAATCGATGACTACTTTCCTGATGAATCTTTATTTTCTGTCTCTATGATGCCTTGGTTTGCTAATATTGTTAATTTTCTTGTTTCAGGACAATTGCCAGCTCATTGGAGTACCCAAGACAAAAGAAAGTTCTTGAACGAAGTGAAGAACTTTTATTGGGATGACCCTTATTTATTCAAATATTGTCCTGATCAAATATTTCGAAGATGCATTCCTGACAATGAGGTAAGTAGTGTCATTAAATTTTGTCATTCTGAGGCATGTGGGGGTCATTTCTCATCAAGAAAGACAACTGCAAAAATCTTACAAAGTGGATTTTACTGGCCCACCATGTTCAAAGACTCACATGCGTTCTGCAAGACTTGTGAAAATTGTCAAAAGTTGGGATCTATTTCAAAATGTCACATGATGCCTTTAAATCCTATTCTTGTCATTGAGATCTTTGATTGTTGGGGTATATATTTTATGGGTCCATTTCCTCCATCATTTGGTTTCTTGTATATATTGGTCGCAGTAGATTATGTTTCAAAATGGATAGAGGCAATTCCAAGTAGAACCAATGATCACAAAATAGTGATAAATGTTTTGAAAGAAAACATTTTAAGTCGATTCGGAATCCCTCGAGCCATGATAAGTGATGGTGGAACACATTTCTGCAACAAACCATTTGAATCTTTAATGAAGAAATACGGAATCACACACAAAGTTGCTACCCCTTATCACCCTCAGACGAGTGGACAGGTAGAACTTGCTAATAGGGAGATCAAACAGATCTTGGAGAAAATAGTAAACCCTAATCGGAAAGACTGGTCTTTAAGACTTAATGATGCACTTTGGGCTTATCGAACTGCATATAAAACATCATTAGGTATGTCACCTTATAGACTAGTCTATGGAAAACCTTGTCACTTGCCTGTGGAAATTGAACATAAAGCTTATTGGGCTATTAAAGCTTTCAATTCAAACATTGATGATGCTAGTCAGCTGCGAAAATTGCAAATAAATGAGCTTGAGGAAATAAGAAATGATGCATATGACAATTCAAGAATTCATAAAGCAAGAATCAAAGAGTTTCATGACAAGAAATTACTGAGAAAAACATTCACTGTTGGTCAAAAAGTCTTACTTTATAATTCTCGACTCCACTTATTTCCTGGAAAACTAAGATCAAGATGGAGTGGTCCTTTTATTGTGAAACATGTGTATCCATATGGGGCCTGTGATATCGAAAATCCAAAGAATGGTAATGTTTTCAAGGTAAATGGCCATCGTTTGAAAGTTTATTTTGACAATTTTTCAGTTGAAAATGACTCTATTGAATTGGGTGATCCTGTATATAAAGATTGATTCTTTTTCTCACATTGTTTTTGTGTGACTTTTGTTTTGCTAGTCTCTCACCCCGGTCAAATGGCGGATAACGGTACTTCGTGACTTTTAAGTCGGTTCTTTCAGTTTCCCATGATAACTGATATCTGTGTATATATTTGTGCAATTCTTTGCTCTTTCTCCTTTCTTTGAATCTCTCCCCCAATTCTCAGTTGAAAATGGACACCACTCTTGAAAAATTGAAAAAGTATTTTCCCGCTCTGCCTCAGAATGCGATTACAAAAATTTACCGTGCTAGATGTGCAAGATTGAGGTTGTTAAAAGTGCATGTTTATCAAGGGTTTATATCATGTTTATCAAGGGTTTATATCATCATTTTGCACTTAAAGTATCAATAACTCCTTAACTAAAGCATGTTTTATAATAACAAGTCTAATACTATAAAATACCCTAATATATGGTAAATGTTCATCTTAAATGCAGGCATATCACATAAATCAAAGGATTGATTGATGAATTCAAGTACTGAAATTTTGAAGATAAAGAAGGGTGAAGCTTAGAAAGGAGAAGTCCGAATTTGTCCTGCAGCCCAACACTGTTCAGTGTTCAGCCCATATCTCGAGTTCTAGATATCAAAATGATCTGAAATTTTTACAGAGATTTGATAAGACTTAGGCCTACAACTTTCATTTGGACATCAAGATCTAATAAGGCCGTTTTCAAGTCCACATTATAGCAACAACGGAGAAGTTTGAATTTGTCCTGCAGCCCAAACACTATTCAGTGTTCAGCCCATATCTTGAGTTCTAGAAGTCCAAATGACCTCATATTTTTTTTACTGGAAAGCTAAGAGAATTTCGCAGAACTTTCATTTGGACATCTGGACCCAGTTCTGATGCTAGAATTTTTGTTTTATTAAGACAAGAAGATAAGGATTTTTACCAAGTCAAAAGGTGGCCACCCACTCAACAATTAGTCATCAAATCAATAATTCCGAATTTTGGCCTATAAAAAGAGGCATTTCCCATGTATTTAGGGGCTTGGTTGTTCAGATCAAGTTCATGCTCTTTATTTCTCTCTTTATATTTTTTTGTAATTCTTAAGCTTTGCTTTTATTAATTTCTTGTTTATGCTTTTCATTTCCTTTCCTTTCCTTAGTTAACTTGTATTTTATTTATGTTCTTGTTTTATTTATTTATGTTTTTCTTCTTCATTATGTTTAGCTAAGTTTATTATGTCAAGGTGAAAAGGTTACACTAATGGTGTAAGAACAAGTATGGTGTAAACTCAATATGAACCTTAATGTTTAATATTAACATGTCTTATCTTTTTATCTTACTAATTCTTAATACCTTGCTTGTTAAATGGTTAATCTAAATTTATGTTGTATAATACTTGGTACAACAAATGCTTGGCACTCTCATAACCCAACCGTATGGTATTACCTACACCTGGGGCTATGAAAGGTACTTGATTTGTTGTTAACATCATGAATTCCTGACAATATTTAAAAGTTTGGTGTTATGTACATAAGATAATTAATATGATCATGTTAATAATTTATAATGAGCTATTAATGATAAATCATCCGACTGGAACCTCCTTCGTGTGTGGTTTCCAAATTGAGTAATAAGAGTTTATACTATACTTGTTTGAAATACCATTGGTGGATCCTCTAACCTTGACATTTGTCTTTATTATTGTTTAATCCTTACATTAATCTTCCATCTCAAAGTTCTCATTAATTTCTTCCTGCTTTTCTTATTTTTGTTATTATTATTGTTGTTATTGTCATTATTGTTGTTATTTTTATTGTTGTTGTTGTTGTTGTTGTTGTTGTTATTGTCTCTTCCTCCTCCTCGTCTTTTTATTGTTATTATTATTATTATTATTATTATTATTATTACTAATATTATTATTATTATTAGTATTATTATTAGTAGTAGTATTATTATTATTAGTATTAGTATTATTATTTACATTCTTGTTATATTTTATGTACGTTAAGTATGCTCTGTGTTTGATCAAGGATCCTGATATTGTTGCTCTTGCCTTTTTCATTCGCATCAGAAATCTGTTTATATTATATAATATATCTCTTTGATCTTTTCATAAACTCAGTATATAGGCTGGAAACCTGTGACCCGATCTTTTAGATCATTCTCAGGTATAACAACGCCACGTATTGAGTATTATTATTATTATTATTATTAGTACTATTATTATTGTTGTTGTTGTTGTTGTTGTTGTTGTTGTTTTTGTTATTATTATTGTTGTTGTTGTCTTGTTATTTATAATTTATACAATTAACCTCTCTGTGGTTCGACCCCGATCTTGCCGAGTTATTTATTACTTCGACACTCCTACACTTGAGAGAAGACATCAATCTTTTGGTCGTGTCAGTGCTCATTATTCCTATCAAATCTTATAGAAGCTTTCATGAATATTGGTTATATTTTCACAATAAGTACACATAACATGTATGCACACATTCGTAAATTTACTAACATGCACAATTACCAAAATTTTATGAAGACTTCACCATACTATTTTTATATCAACAACTTGTCTCTTCCCTTAGTTACTTCTACCAATTTAGGGAAGACATTTGAAACATTTAGTTTTTGATATTTTTGTTAACGATCCCTATATTGGCTTCCGTTCATTTCAAAAGCAACTTCATTACATTAGTTTTTTGAAAAACTTCGAAAAAGTCTTAACATTGGCTTTCACCCATTGCGGATAACAATTTAAATTCAATGGTTTTCAAAAACTTTAGATACAATCCCAACATTGCCTTTCACTCATTGCAAAAGCAACTCAAATTTATTGGTTTTCAAAAAACTTCAGAAACAATTTCAACATTGGCTTTCGCTCATTGCGAAAGCAACTCAAATTCATTGGTTTCTGAATACTTCGAAAACAATCTCAACCTTGGCTTTTGCTCATTGCAAAAGCATTTCAATTATATTGACTTCACATCATATTCAACATTTCAATTACATTGACTTCATATCATATTCATAATTCATCCACATTGTTTTCATACTTAGAATTCATAGTAAATCCAAAATTCATATTTAACTTCATGAGTTATAGGCTATTCAAATTCTTTGGTTTCCAATAACTTTAGAAACAATCCCAACATTGGCTTTCACTCATTGTAAAAGCAATTCAATTACATTAACTTCACATCATATTCATAATTCATCCATATTTCTTTCATATTTAGCATTCATAATAAATCTAAAATTCATATTTAACTTCATGAGTTATAGGCAATTCAAATTCTTTGGTTTTCGATAACTTCAAAACTAATCCCAACATTGGCTTTCACTCATTGCAAAAGAAATTCAATTACATTAACTTCACATCATATTTATAATTCATCCACATTACTTTCATGCTTAGCATTCATAATTAATCTAAAATTCAGATTTAACTTCATAAGTTGTAGACGACATTTTACTTACCTCCTTCTCTAGTCGAATGAGCTTCATCAATAGAAGATCTTGTTCATGGTGTTCCCCTTGGACCATAAGAATGCTTTTTGTCAGTACATTCTTTAAAAATTTACATACTCATTCTTTATACAAGAAATACTTCTTTTACCTTCATATCAAAACTCATTATGTACAACAACACATGACAATGCACTACAACATTGCTTAGTGTTTCTCTCCCCACTAGAGTTATAGAACTCATTTTTATTTACAGTTTATTTATTTAGTAATTTAAGACACAAATACACAACATAGAGGAAGAGGGTTAAACCCAATTTTGTTGTTTACATGTTTAAATTCGTTGAAAAACTATGGCACGCAGGTTTGTTCTATAACACACAACCTGACCCTTCTTTAGTGTTTTATCTATGTCTAAAGCTATATAACTCCAAATACAGTAACGTTTGTTCCCTATAAAAGTTAACATCATTGAACAAATTCTTCATGAAAACATTTAGCCTAAATGTTCTTAGTTGTAAATCTAAATTTTCATTTTAAGGTCTAGTGCACATTATGTCTAAAAATTTCTAGTTCGACTTATCTTTAGGTATTTACCTATATCTAGGGTTCTACAGCTCTGATTTAGGTAATTCTAGTCCCATTTAAAAGTTAACATCCAATTCTGTAACGATCTTAAAAGGTAGCATCCTAAATCCTTCTTTAACTAGATCAATTTCTGGTCACAAGTTAGCTAACAACACTATCAAGATTTTTGGTTTTTATGTCTAACACATAAACAATCATTTTCATGTATTTATTCCATTCTTTCTAACATCTTTAATTTACAAAACATGTTATTTTCCAGCAATGATCATTCTTGATATTTTATATATTCAAAATTAAACTTTATAAGAGCATGCACCATATAAATTTGTTTACATGTTCATATTTCAACACATCATAGCCTCTTATATGATCTTAAACTTGTTTATTTTAACATTTATACATAATTCAACATAAAAAAGTGCCCCCTTATCTTCTTCATATTTGGCCGAAGGCTTTAAGCCCTTCCTTACTCTTTTTGTTCTTCAATATTTTCTAACATTATCAAGTCTTCTTCTCCTTCTCCTTTTACACTTTATTCTCACTTTTATCCACCCAAAAACAAAATCCCTCAAGAAGTCCAATCTAAGAGTTAATATCTTTAAACAACACATACCCAATGTATTAGAAATTGGTCTAGGAAAGTCAAGAGTGAAGAGAGAGACACTCTCAGTTGTAATGAGAGGTAACGCCTTTGTGCAGCATTGTGTCCGTTGATCTTCTCACTGTGCACCGTTCCTCTTCTTCACTCCATCACGATAGCTTCTGTTCTCACAATGGGAAAATCAAAGACAAAATCCAAAACTATTCAGTCTGTTCAAAGGGATTTTAAACTTCAGGCCTTACGTCAAGTTTCCCCGAATATTTCTAGGGCTCAATTTCGCAGTCAATCTCCTGTTCCCTCCGACTCTGGTTCTTCATCTGAAACTTCTCCACCTCGTACCAAAGTGGTCTTTGCTGACTATATTACTCCATCTAGTGGAGTTAGAGGTTCTAATCACAACAGGAACAGAGTTATGCGGCAAAATCATCCCTCTGATTCAACCCATTCCCCTCGTGCCACTAATGATGACTCCCCCGATGATTCTAAGGCTAGAGCATCGGTGAGCACTGGAATGACTGGGTCTTGCCCACCCATTCCCGAGTTAAATCGAGGCTCTCAGTCAACCCCAAGGCAGAGAGGAACTCCCACTCAGCCATTAGGGTCTGTCTAAACCTCTACAAGGGATACCATTCCTGTTCGACCATAAAAGAAGGACAAGGAACCCTAACAAGGTACTTCTCCATCTCCTGGTCTTATTCATTTCCCTGATTTTGCATCCTCTACTTTTTGCCAATTTAAAGATACAGACGTGGCCAGCTCTGTTGATTTGGGGAAGTTTTGTTTAATTGGTTTTGTTGCGGGAAAGTTTCCTGGGTATGCATCCTTGTCTCATTATATTACTAAAAACTAGAAACACCATGCAAACTTTACAATGCATGATTTTGGATGGCTCATATTTACATTCTCCACTGAACATGAAATGCTGGAAGTTCTCGGTGGTGGACCATATTATATGTTTGGCAGGTCGTTAATTCTGCAGGTCATGCCCGATTTCTTTGATTTAAATCCTAATGACATGACTAAGCTGCCCACATGGGTAAGATTCCCCAACTTGCCTCTTTGGTGCTGGACCCCCCTTTGCTTATCCAAATTGGCTAGTGTTACTGGGAAACCAATACACTGTGATGACTCTACAACTAATATGACAAGGCTATCTTATGCCCGGGTTCTTATTAAGGTGGATTTACTGGGAGATTTGCCCAGTTCTGTAAATGTTGTCCTCCCTAACGGCTCCAACCTTGCTCAACAAGTTCTGTATAAGTCACTTCCCTGTTTTTGTAAATCATGCCATATTCTGGGGCACATTGAACTTGCATGTCGTAAAGGCACAAAACCAAAGCAAAAGACAAGGCCTCAAGACATTCATGAAGACTCTGGTTCTCCCTATACGGACATTAAGGCAGTGGAGAAGCAACAACCATACAGTCAGGGGCCTCATGTTGACACTCATATTGACCCTATGACCACTGAAGTGGCCACCTCTGAGACCAGAAACCACTCCTCTCCTAGGCGTAAAAGAACTAAGTGTGTTGGCCCAAAGCCAGTCTCAGACTCTGGCAAAGAAGAGGAAGCCTTACCAGTTAAAAGACAATACTTAACCAGGAGCAAAGCTAGCAAATGGAAGCACAACCTAGTTCTGGAAAACCGGGGAAATCCAAGGGTGCTCTTACACAGCAACTCTGATGATACGGCGCCATCCTTGATGATGTAGATGGATTGGGGGCTTACCTCAATGTTGTTCCTTCTTGGTTTTCTTGCTTGTGTTTAGCTTGTTGTCGGTTGAGGCCTGTTAGTTAGCTTGTAGCCTGTTCTGAATATAGTTTTTAGATTGTTCCTGACTGATGTTGTACATAGCTTGTTGATGGCTAACTATTGCTAGTAGTGGTCCCTCATGGTCCATGGTGCTACTTTGATGCTGGTTGTTCTCCTAGGAGATGCCTTGAGTTGAGTTTCACTGCTATTTATTTGCTGCTGGATACGGCTTGTTTGTTGAATCTTGTTTGGCCTGGTGGGAGTATGTTCCCCTAAGCTTTTTGCTCTGCATGAGGGTTGTTCATGCTTTTTGTAGCCAGATATGGCTTGTTTATTGATACTGATCTTCAGATCCTATTTGGCCTAGTGGGAGTATGTTCCCCTAAGCTTTGAACTATATTTTGCTCTGCATGAGGGTTGTTCATGCTCTATTACTTCTATTCATAGGTTACCCTGCTCTCACGGGTTATGGGAGCTGAGAATCTATTTTGGATGCTTGGTAAGTATTGGATCCGTGTATAGGGGATCCATATTTTCTAGCCTGCTTGTGCTGGGGAGACTGTTTCCCAACACCTGCTCTCGATAAATTGCTAAGGTTTGTTCAAGGAAGTCTGTTTCCTTGTGCATGCATAGTTCTGCTGGGTTCCAGCTTGTATTGCAAGCTTGTCTTGCAAGCTTGTCTTGCTCTTTTTGATCTATAAAATTCTTACATTTGATCAAAAAAAAAAGAGAACAAATTGGTCTAGGAAGGTATTGGGTTTGTCCAAGCTATGTTTTCTACTCCTCAAAACCTTTTATCCCTCAAATTTCTTGGCCTCTCTTTATTTCCCCCTATGTTACTGCCAACTTCCTCTCTTCTTCTCCCTCTATTTGTTTTGTTTTTTATGTTTAAATCTTCACTCAAACCCCTCATTTTCTCTCATATGTTTACTTGCATGTGATTTTCTCCACTTGTTCTTTAAGAGGAGGTCTTATAGAGAAAAGTGTCTCTTCCTTTTCCTCCATCTTGTATTTTCTCGTCAGCCCTCTTCTACATCCTAAGGCTAATGGGGTTTCCCCTTCTTCTTTTTTTGTCCTTCACTTGTTCATACATTTTTAATTTAACCTATTTATCACTTTGTCTTTCTCATACTAGGCCCTAATTTCTCCTTACCTACTTATGTGTGTTTCAATACTTTACGCTAAAGCTTTGTATTTTACTACTAATGGGTTTCTTCTTTATTCATTTAAATGCTAGAATGGATATAACTTTGTTTTTTCATTGTAAAAATATAGAGTTAGTTTATTTTAGATCAAGGGTCGCAAAGCCCAAAGCTAGCTTTGTCTTAGACAAGAATGCATAGTTACTTATCTACCAATGGCTTAAAGTCTGTGTTTCTCTTATGAACATGCCTCAAACATATCAAGATTGGTGAATTTAGAGGATTATAGATTGTATGGAATGAAGAGTCATGACTACTACTTGTTTATGAAAACACTCATTCCATTAGCTTATTGAGATTTATTGCCAAAGGAAAACAGGATACACTCATGGAAAGCAGTCACTTCCTTAGAGACATATACTCCAACAAGTTGCTTGAAATGAATATCCTCTAAACAATATAAAAACTTGAGATGATATTCTCTCCATCATTTTTTGACTCAATGGAACATTTACCGTTTGAGGCAAAAGTTGGAGTCTTAGTCCAATATAGATAGATATATCCATTCAAGAGGTTAAGGATTACACATGCATCGTAATTAAAATTTTATTATCTTTCTTTTCATGTTTCAAAACATTTATTTAATTCAATGTAGATACTTATTCAACCTTAAAATAATAGTAAAAAACAAGGCACATGTTGAGGCTTCAATAAGCAAAGCCTATATTATTGAAGAGATCTCAACATTTATCTCATACTATTTCAAGCCTCAAATGAGAACAAGAAACAACCACGTTCCAAGACATGATGATGGCAGGGAAGCTTGTTCGTGTGGGAACTTGTCAATATTCTCTCATCTTGAACAACTCGTACCAAAAAATATTATGAGGGGAAGATATTTGCCACAAATACAATTCAGATAAGCACATAATTATGTGTTATTTAACTGTGATAAACTACGATATTTTATTAGTAAGTTTACTACTTAACATGTTATTATTTTCAAATAATTTATCTCTTATAATATCATAAAATGATACATTGTTGAATTCCTTATAGGCAATATTTTCAATATTTACCATCCTAAAACTCACAGCTGATTGAATCTCAAATCTTTTGATTATAATATGAACAATTTTTCACATGGTTCAGAACACATGTAACTACTTTTTAATTATTCTTTTCTCTCATGATACTTAATTTTATTACACATTTCTCATTAATTGTTCATAGATGTACTTTATATATACCAGGTTTATCAATTGGAAAGGAATGTTAGTGTTACTTTGTCTTTACTAAGTCTGGGTCCTAAAAGAAAGGTGAAGTGCTATAATGGGTATTATCAATGAACATGTGTTTCATATTGAAGAATATGGGCAAGATAGAAAGACATATAACAATAGAGTTTATGTTAAGAAATCGACTTCTAATAAGTTTGAAGTTGACTACTATGAGAAGTTGGAAGAGGTCATTGAATTGCAATATCATAACGAGCAAAATAATGTATTTTTATTTAAATGTTATTGATATGACACCACTAACAGAGAAATCAGAGTAACAGGTATTCTGTCAATTGACATGTGTTTCATACTAAACAATATGGGTAGGGTAAAAAGATAATCAGAGTAACAGGTATTCAATCAATTGACATGTGTTTCATACTAAAAAATATGGATAGGGTAGAAAGATATATAATAGTGGGGTTGTGTTAAGAGCTTGACTTCTAATGAATTTGAAGTTGACTACTATGGAAAGTTGGAAGAGGTCATTGAATTGCAATATCATAGCAAGCATAATAGAGTATTTTTATTCAAATGCTATTGATAAAGGAATCGGAGTAACAGGTATTTCATCAATGGACATGTGTTTCTTACTGAAAAATATAGGAAGGGTAGAAAGACATATTACAGTAAGGTTGATGTTAAGAGATTAACTTCTAATGAGTTTAAAGTTGATTACTATGGGAAGTTAGAAGAAGTTATTGAATTGCAATACATAACAAGTATAATAGAGTATTTTTATTCAAATGCTATTAGTATGACACCATTGATGGAGGAATCGGAGTAGATTTCCATCATAGTTTGGTCGAAATTAATTCAAAAGCTAGACTCTGCAACATCGTGATGTCTATGTTTTCGCCAAGCAATGCCAGCAAGTTTATTACACATACACTCCTTCTTTTATAAAGTATTGTTCAATAGTTGATTGGTGATCGTAGTAAAAACCAAACTCAGGGGTTGTGTTGAGGTTGTTTAGGATAGTAATGATGAATTAACTGTGGAAGATGATGTTTTTCAACTTGATGAGTTAGTTGATCCATATTAAGTTTTGATCCGTATTAAGTTGCTTCATCTAATGACTTAAAAGAAAATTCAAATTTTCACATAGCTAAGAATATTTTTATTAATGTTGACGCTGAGAAGTTGAATGATGTTTTGAGCTCAGCGGACATACATAAGTCGATGAAAATGATAGCGATGAAATCAACGTAAAAGATTGTGATGGAGATGAGGAGAAGTCAATTGACGAAGAAGAAAACAATTCTGATTAATTTGCATAACACAAATGTGTAATGCCATAAAATATAAAGTAATATTTATGAATAAAATTATATAATGAAAAATGATGTTAATTTATTATTAAATGATAATTAAATATTTATTTTATTATTATGATGTGAACTAGTGTTATTATGCAGTGTGTGTAGCAATGAATTTAAGTATTTACAAGATGGATAGATAAGAAATACAGATACAATTTGGTATCAAACATTGTTTTACACTAATAGAAATATCGATATAATGTGTCAATTGGTATATTCCAGAAACCATGAGAACCGTTTCCTTTCACCATGACATTGTTCATGATGTTCATTACCTACGGGTATACAGACGGAATATGTATATCGATAAATTCCAAATACCATGTGAACTAGTCACTTTTTAATATAGTGATCATTAATGATCTTTTGACTATTCACTTTTTTCACCAGCGGAATCATTAATGGAATGATAAGTCGTCAGTAATATTTGAAGGGGCTTTCTAAAAATTTTTGTTCAAGTTGAAAATTTTCATTTCACTTTATAAATGGAATTACTGATGAAAATATTAAAAATATTCATATTTATTTTTTTTGTCTCTGATTTCGTTGGTAAATAGCACCTAGATACCAAGACTATTAAATTTCAATTTGAGTTTACAAACATAATCATGGACATAAATATTAAAATTATTAACATTTAATATTATGTTGGTAATCCCATCAGTAAAAACTAAAATAAAAGACTTAAACTAGAATAGATCGGGGCTTCATCTTCTTCTTTCTTTTTCTTTCACACTCTCATTTCTCTTATCTTCTCTCTCTAGATCAAGCATTCACTTCTCTTCTAATCCCAAAGTATGTTGTCTTTCTTCATTTTTCTTCTTAATTTTGTTTTTTGGGGTGTATTATTAATGTCTTTTCTTTTGTTTTTATTTTTTATGTTTTTTTTAATTAAGAGTTCAAATCAAGCACTCTATTAAGAAAACTATTTTTCATTCCTTTTTCTTCTTCTTTTTTGTGTTTTTTTTTTTTTGCATTATTTATGTTTTTTTCTCATTATTTTTGTTCAATTTTGTGTTCTTAATACTTTTATGAATTAATAAATGACATGAATTTTAGTTATTGAAATACTTTTTGTATTATTTTGTATTTATTCCATTTATAATAAATTTTTATAAATTTAGGATTAAAAATATTATCACATAGACATAATTGTGTTGAGTTTTAGTATTATTGTAATAAGTTTTGCATTATGTTTTTGAATTTAAGTTGTTGTTTTTTTCAATTTTGTTGTTTAATTTCAATTACATGTGTAGGATTAATTTTAATTATTATTTTGAATTTTTGTAAATTTATAATAATTTCTTGTAAATTTATAATAATTTCTTGTAAATTTATGATTAAAATTATTATCACATAGCAAATACAAATTTTCTATGAAATTGAATTATGCTAAATTTTTAGAAGAAAATGAGTAAAATCAACTAGTTTGTGTGATATATGTTATGTATTTGCAGTTTTAAAAAATTTAGATGGTCTCTCGTATAAGGGAGAAGCTGCCAAAGTTTTTTAAAACAATAGGAATCATTTAAAGTTTTTATTCGTTAATTTGTGTAAATGTCCAGGGGAAAGTCTATTGCACGTCGCGAAGACAGGATTTCTGCGAGTTCTTCTAGTAGCGATGCTGATGACCATGAGTCATTAGGTGCCGACCAATAATAAACACCTATGGCACGAGCATTTACTTATGACACAGGCTCGCCGAGTGCGATGCTGCAATGTTAAGGGGGTTCCTTCACAGCAGGATCCATTTACCTGCAAGTACAAGATCTAGTAGAAGAACAACCTTTCAATGTAAGTTTATTTTGCTTTCATAACGACATGTTTAATATTTTTTTAAAAAAAAAATAATATCATTTAGCGAATGCAATTTTAGGCTTATAAACATTAAGGTTGCTACAACAATAATATCAGCCTTTAAATTGTCAATGAAAATTTTATTGTTTCATTAGAGCTAGGTTTCCAAACATCTTAAATGAAAACTGTAGGTCGATGCATAGTTTTCAAGGGTCAAGGTTAGTATTAACTTAAATATTTTTTTTATATTAATTTTGACCATTTATTGAAATTACTTAAATTTTCCTTTTATAATTTTTATTTCAAGGAAAAATTTGAATTGGAGAGAGTTGGTGATGATGTTGTTAGGAGAGTTTGGAAAAATCAAGCTGCAATGAGGTAAACTCAAATTCAGGATAAATTTTTTATTCTAAATATTAAAATTTTATTTTTCATTTGCTAACAAATAATTAATTTGTGTCATATAGGTTGCATGATTTTTGGTATAAGACGCAAAAAAAAACCAAAAAATATGCAAAAAAAAAAGAGCTTCCAAGTCGGAATGACATGCTAGTTTGGAATGATTTTAGACCGTCGTACATCTTAGAAGCCATATGAGTAGAATACATTCAGCATGTGATGTCCATGGGTTTCACTCGACGATCATATTTCGATACGAAAAACTAGAACCCAACGTGTTCACGATTCCATTACCATGCACACTAGTGACTCTGTTCTGTTTGTTTTTTTAATAGTTGTTTTTTATAAATATTTAACTTACAATAATTTTTTTATTGCAGGTATGGTTCTTAGACACGAGCCAAGCCCAATGGATCTTTTTATTAAAACACATGTATAGGGTGATGACCGCCAAAAAGGAGTGCAACAATTCGTTGATAGTTGAGCATGTTTTGTTATGTTGGTTTTCAATCTTTTTTTTCTTAAATTATTATTTCCTTGAATTTGATGAATTTGTTTTTTATATAGGATACATATAACAGTCGGTTGAATGAGAGATATGATGACGATCCTTCGACCCATCTGTATATCGATTTATATTTGTGGTTGAAGGTAGGAATGTCTGGTGGGCTTGATAGAAATCGGGTGTAAGAACTCTCTAACACTACGGTCAAGAACTTACGGATGACCTATAATGCTTCAATAGTTGGATGTTCGCAATCGATTCCAAGTGTTCAAACTCTAGAGTTCATGGCGATGTTAGACCAACGAGTATAGGATTGGATGACTCATTTTAATGATAAATATGAACGACTCATTGTTGATTATAAAAAACTTTGCTAATTGGTAATGGAGAATAGATTATAGATGGGTAGTTCATATACATCCCCTAATTGGCCCCATCGTCTCGACGATAACCAGCCTCCTCTTCCTTTTCCTCCAACGACGCCTTTATTTATTGTATTTGAACGTGCAAATGTTTAAATTTGTAATCAATATTTGATTTTTATACTAATTTTATTTAAAATTATAAAATAAATTTATTTTAATTATTTTTCTACTTATATTCAATTTATTTTTAAAAATATATATATTTTTAAAATAATAATGACAGGGTTATTGGCGAAACTATATCGTCGGTATATTCCAAAGAGTTTGAAAAGAATTATTGCAAATGTTACTATTAGTGATAGGGTTATCGACAAAACTATTCCATCAATATAGTCTAGACAGTTGAAAAAGAATTACTATAAATGTCACTACTACTATTAACACACCAATAAAATTACATACGGTATTATGTCGATAATATGTTATATTTATCGATGGATATACTGATAAAATAAAGCAAGTAAATTTTTTTTGGCATGCTTTGCTCATTTGTAAATCCATTGGTATATTTATGACCGACAAACTCATCCACTGTCCATAAATTACCGATAAGAGTTTTTATGATGGATTGTTTTTGTCCATAATTATGTCGGTAACATAATGTGTGTATATCAAAGTTGTCAATTTTGTTTTGTTCTTGTCAAAATGGCTATCATATCTCGTACCATTTTAAAAAACAAAACAAAGTGGTATTGAAATGTCTAGTTGATGACTTTCCCTACAAGATTAAGATCCTTATTTTTATGTTAATAATGAAGATTATGTTTGATTTATGCTTCTTTTGTATTAAAACCTTTTATTTTTTTTAATATTTTGGCATTTTATTTGTGTTGAACTACTTTAAGTTAGAGCTCTTTTTAGTCTTGACTCTTAACTATTTAGGAATGTCTTAAATTTTGAAATTATGTTTAAATGTTTGACATTGTATTTGTATTGTATAATTTGAATTTAATTTATCTTTATATTTGAATTGAAATCATAAATGTTGAATTAATACACACACGCACTAGATCATTGGTATGTGTTATGTTGTGGGTCAGATCAGGTTTTTTTATGTAAAAAAAAAATAATCCAAACATTGCTAATATTTTTTTAGTAGAAAAAAATTAAATCATATAAAAGTTGAATCGATGTGATTGATTGACTTGGTGGATTTAAAGGCAACCAGAAAAACCAGTAAACACATAGTTTACATCCCAAAAAAATCAAAATGACATTCTTTTTATGTTATTAAGATGATAATATATTGGATCAACCTGAGTTAACATGTTAAATCCGCTACTCTGGTTAGAAAACATGATAACTCTTTATAAAGCAAATTAAAATAAATTATAAAGTCCAATTCTGAATTAACCTAATGTTGAAAAAAAAAATTTTAAATAATTTAAGTCAACCAGAGTTAACCAACCAAACCTATAACTTGGATCATGAGACCGGGATAACCTTATAAAAAGAAAACTAAAAAAAAAACACGGTTAACTTTTCAAACTCACAACTTAGTTCACGAGATTAAAATAATCTCATAGAATAAAAAAAATTATAAAGCTCAATTCTCAATCAATTCATTGTTGAATGATGAAATTGAAAAAATATTCAATCTAAGAAAAGATCATAATAAAACAACTTGAGTCAACCTAGATTAACCTGCAAAACTCATGACTCAGGCTATAAGATCGAAATAACTTTAAAAAAAGCAAATCGAAAAAGTCATGAAGTTTAATTCCTAATCAAGTTAACGTCGAAGAATAGAATTGAAAAAAAAAAACCACCTTAAGAAAAAAAAAAGTAAATTAGGTTAACTTGCATAACTCGTGACATAGATCATGAGATTATAATAACTAGATATAAAACAAACTATAACAAATTATAAAGTTTAATATATAATAAATCAAATGTTAAAGTATGAAATTAAAAAAAAAAAACATTATTGCAATGAATAGTATTTTGTTAGTTGATGCACAATAATAATATCATCTTATAACCTTATGTATATGTATATAGACTACTTACAAAAAATTAAATGTTTTGGCTTAAGATTGAGCTTGATTGAGAGACTCAAAACTGAGGTTAATTAAAACTAGCTCACCATTTTACTCGTATCCAAATGAATTTAGAATCAACAGGGCTTTCACAAACTTTCAAATTGAAGTATATTTATTTCAATTAAACATTTGCATTGTATCCGCGGGGGGAGTGAAAAGATGGGGTGGAGAAAAAAACTGGGAGCCAATTAGCCCAAAATTGGAAGAATTGAAAACTACAAGTGAGAAGTGAGGAAGGATCCTTTCAATCCTTTGGAAACAAAATGAACATCCAATCCTTCACTTCTCATCCATCCATCCCCCACTTTCTCAGACAAAACATACTTTAAATAACCTATATCTAATTGATGAAGTTAAGGATGCAAGTAAATACCTATTCAATTTTTTTGATATTTATATCTTATTTATATTATCTATCAATGTAAGATATTTAAATATTTATAAATTATTTATTAGATTTCAAGTATATATTATCTATTATTATTTCTTATTTAATAAATAAAATAAAATAAAATAATATATATATATATATATCTTAGTATTGATATAAAACACATCTATATGTATAATATTTATCATATAATAAACACACACACATATATATATTAAAAAAATATATTCTAATAATATATTTATATAATATAAATATATAACATTGATTAAATTTATACGAATGTAATGCAGGTTTAACAATATTCATACCTTACTCATTAAAAATAAAAATAATTATCAAGATGATACTCACCCATTTATATTAGAATCTACTGGGTTCAAATTATATTGCCATCCTTGTTGAAATTTTTTATCCACTATTTATTATTTATATGTTAAACAAATTAGATATCCATTATCTAACTATTCTATATGATTCATTTAAAAAAAAAAAAAAGTGCGTGTCTTCATATATTGTATTAAAAATAAATTAAATTTATCCATGGAAAGGGTCAGAGTCTAACATTTCAGATTAAATAAATTATCATCCTTGTGATATGATGAATCCAGCTTCTTTAGGGCGGCTAATTTTTAGTCTCTTTACATTGGTAATCAGCAGTCATCGTACGGGATGTTTCATTCAGAATACATTTTTGATAACAGAAGTTTCAATCTTTAATCTTCAGGATGCAGCCACATCCCTTCATATTTCCACAAAAAAAAAATTCCAAACGGCAATTACTAAGTACGCATGTCAAGACAAACAATATGCTCAAATTGGTGACACAAGGAAATGAGGAATAGCGGCAATTGTGATTACCGTTGCATCTTGTAATTGAAAAACGGAACCGTTTTACCAAGCAATGCTACATAGCACGAAGTGAACAGAGTCCAGCTATTCATGTCCATTCGTGTCCCTCGGTATTGATGAAATAAAGAGTTCTCCCCTTATTCTTTATTTTTTACCAATTATAGCAGCCATAAGCAACATAGACCGCCATTACAACAGCAGCTCTCTTGTTATACTTTAGCATATTGGATTCATCAGCAAGCATTAACAGGCATGGCATAGGAGGCAAGATATATCTCAAAATTTATCTTTACACTTGATTTAGGAGAGAATTAGTAAGTCGCACTGTACTACATAGCTCAGATTCTACAATAGCATACAAAAATGGCATAAATCCAACTTGCCATTTCCTGAACCTGTTGTCGAACAAGCAAAAATGCTTGCTGGTAGAATTAAATGGATGAAAGAATAAGAATGGGAACTCACACAATCAAGCACCCCCTTTTGAGGCCTCCATCAGATAACACATCTCAAGCTATGACCCATCCATTACTTGCGATGCCTCCGCTTTTGTTCAGCTCTCTGCCTCTTGTCCTCATCCCATTCCCGATCATACATACTAAATGCTGATCAAGGACTCGCAATATACAACAAAGATCTTCAGAGAATTAGTAAAGCATGCCTTGTATATGCGTCACGAGCTAGCATCACAGAAAAACTACAACTCTAATACTGCATGCCTAATGTACTACATGTCTACAAGCCAGTATAACAGAACTATACATATTTCGAGAGAGAGCAAAATGCTAGGTACAGCATATTGCTGAAAATTACCCCTTCACAGATAACAATTTGCAGCAGATAGAACAGGGATGTGGACAATTTCACTGAGTTGTAGATCATTTAATTGAATATACACAATGATGGCATGCATATTGGCCCACAAATTATTTACTACTAAAGAAAGAAAGGATTTTAAGGATACGGATCAGTATCACGGCGGCCCATCTTGCCAACTACATCTTTACCATGAATCCTCATGAGAGGTTCCTCCAAGTAACTTGCACGCTGATTCATGGCCCCCTTCCGATCTCCCCTCTCCCTACCATCATATGAATGTGACATGCCAATACCAAGGGGTTGAGGTGGTGGGGCAACAGGAGAATATTCACCAGCTTCCCCTGTTGGCAGATGATCTCTTTTAAGTTTTCGTCTCTTAGCAATCGCACTGGAGTCTATTTCCTCCT
The DNA here is from genome assembly GCA_033617975.1 of Populus alba x Populus glandulosa. NCBI lineage: Eukaryota > Viridiplantae > Streptophyta > Magnoliopsida > Malpighiales > Salicaceae > Populus > Populus alba x Populus glandulosa. The sequence continues at coordinate 7,300,650 of CM066155.1, read as the reverse complement.
TCGAAAGGTTGGTTTTCTCTCTCTCCCTCTCCCTCTCCCTCTCTCTTTCCCTCTCTTCCACCTACAAATAGCAATTCAGAGATTAAGCAAAAAAAACTTTCTTCTAAACACAAAGAGACCAATATGAGAATAACAGCATCCAGTTCTTAAAAAATAAAAATGGGCCATCATCGATTTTTTTATATATAGTTTGGATGATATTCGAGCCTTTTTTTCTTAAATTATTCATTTTTATATGGTACTACATCAAAATTGACAGTTGCAGTTCACTACTTACAATGTTAATCATTTCACACTCAGACCCACAAATTCATGGTGTCCTGAATGAAGCAGAAGCAGGATTGTATAAATTCCTGGGGGCTTTCCTCTTGCTTCTTTAAGTAGGTTTTTGTTCCAACTCAAACCAACAAGCACCAAATTACAAAACATGATCCATGCCAAGAAGAGATCAGGTGCACCACCTGTAATTTATATGGCATCTATGCAAACAACATAGAATGTGCTACGCAGCGTTACCTCTTTGCAAAGAGTGCCAAATGTCCAGGACATCAGAAATTATGCAGCATACAGGCAACTAAAGTCAATCGGCTCCAGTGAGAGCCAAATGCCAATTACTGAGTCTAAACATCGGAAACCTTATCTAGACCACAAGAAATATCATACATCAACAAAGCTCCAATGAGAGCAAACAAAAACAAACATGAAGTACAAGTGACGTGTGAAACAGTTCACTTTTACACATTCATGCTTGCGTCCATATAACCTCAAGCATTAAAGGATAGTCCATTACTCAGTATGCCAAAAACATGGGAGGATCAATAGCATCTGACTGCAACAAATAAATTATGTGGGCGGCAAACGAAATGAAGCTACCATCACAAAGGATGTTAATCACTGCATTTATTATAATTCAATTTAAGCTGAGGGAGCAAGCAACACTAAGAACTAATGAAAACAAAAGCACAAATGTCAGTTATACAAGTATTTCTTGTCCTCTGTTAAATTAAGTTACAATGCCTAGATATGATAAACTGGATTCAACAGTTTCATGCTCAGTGCAGTCTGGCATACATGCTACAAAATGGAATCAACAAGCAAGCAGCTAATGCATACCTTGATTGACAGCCCCTCTCGCTCTTCTCGCTTTCTCTCACGAACATCATCCTCTTTTCTACGTTTTGCATCATCCTGTGAAACCAAGGAATTTTCTTCTGATCGTCTTCGTTCTTTCTCATCATGCCTAGGAGAAAGCCTCTGAACATGTCTGGTAGTTCCGAACCTTCTGTCAGCATCTTCATCTCTTCTACCAGAAGTAACTGATTGGGGAACCATATGAGGAGGTAAAGGTGGTGGTGGAGGCAAGTTTTGCCCATGAAAACGATCATCAACCTGAGATTTTTCTGCAGAGGTATCATTGTAACGTAATTTGCTTCTGTCATCTTTGGCTTTGTCAGCTAGTCTGTCAAAACTCCTATCAGCAACCCGATCCTGCCCTCTCTCAACCGAAAGCTCTCTTCCATATCTTTCCATTGATTTATCTCTCGATCTGTCAGCTAAACTATCATCTCCACGGGATTTATCAGTACGCTCTGATCTTTCCCTATGGTCCCTGTCATATCTATCATTAGCTTTATCTTTTGACCTATCCAAAGGTTTATCTACGCTCCTATATAGATTCTGTTCATCATTTCCCACTTTATCAAGTTCCGCAGATCGAGTATCAGTGGACCTCTCTCTTTCAGAGAATTTAACTTCACCCTCTAAATCTCTCAATTCAACATCCCCTTTTTGCCGTTTGCTTAATCTGTCAGGTTCTTCAGCAGGACTTGCTCTCTTTTGCAATTTATCACTAGACTTTGAAGCAGCAACAGAGTTATCATGCCTAGGAGAATGAACAAGTCGAGAAGGTGGCTTCTGCACATCAGCAACTTCAGTTGCTTCATCCTTTAGCGTAGGTTTGTTACCTCCACTATCTGGCTTTGATTCTACACCATAAGAATCAGAAGTTCTTGTAAACATAGTAGAGACTTTTTCAGACACTGAAAGAGCATTACCATTCGATGTGAGCGCAGAAGAAACATTAGAAGCACCCCCTTGTCTTCCCTCTGATAAATGAACCTGGATGTCTTTGTCACTTGTGGAGGAGGATAGAGTTCGGCCAACACCTTTTCCAGATTTATTGTCATCTTTCACAACATCTTGCTTTGGTGTTTTAGACACTGGCCGCTTTGTGGAAACTTTCAACTGCCAATAAGGAGGAAAACAAATCAGCCAAAGGTAGACTATAATAAATCCTTTCAAGGATGTTAAGAAATAATACATACCTTATGGATCCCAAATTTCAAAATCACTACCTCATGTCTATTTCAACCAGCAAAACAGAAAAAGGTATCTTTACTTTTTTCTTTCCCTCAATACAATAATTAAAAAGAACGATTCCCACTACCACTATTTAATAAGTAGATGAGAAATAATGAATGTTTAAAATTGCCGGCATAGACACTAGATAAAACTGTCCACGTGCACCATCTAGACAATACCTCAGACTCCGCCAAGTTCTTTCCAGCAATTCTGACAGTGCTATCCTCCAATGTTCTATTTGTGGAGTCATCCATCATGCCCTTCTGATTTTCTGCTGATCTTGATGCACCTATATGAACAGCAGCTGAGGAAACAGATGACTGAGCATTTGACCCATTGGTTGATGAACCACCTTTTGATTTCTGATGTCCTGGATCAGATTTCAAATGTGGGATATTTTCTGTTCTATCTGACCTCCCATCAGCATGTTTTGCTCTGGATATCTGATCTCTGTTTGAATTCCCAGGATCTCCATGTTGGCTTCCAGTTACAAGTGCTCTTCCATCAGCAGGTTCACCTTGAGAAACATTAAGGGCAGAACTGTTTTGTGCTGCTGCTACATTTCCAGATAAAGACTTTGATGCAGCAGATGGAGGCTTTATGTCAAGATATCCCATGCCAAATTCTTCATCTGTAACCCATGAAGGCTGCAAATGACAAGTAATTTTTTAAATACATATAACAAGAGCAGCTAAATTCACTAGTGAATCGCACCAACCTTTCTAGCAGCTAAAGCTGCAGCAACACCTGTAGCCAAAACCTTGAGATCCTCCCTTTCATCACTTTTGATTCTAGTTACCTGTACAGAATATGAGGGAAAGAAAACTAAAGTTATGGTACTGAAAAAGGCAACTTGAGATAAATAAAGGTCACCTTTCTTGACATATCTTACTCGTTTTTCAAGGTTAATACCACTCCTTTTAGTAACTGGAAAAACACCAGAAATTTTTGTCAACAAAATAAGAGCATTTCGAATTTCCATGTACTCAGATGATTCCAGACACTGAATCAATAGCCGAGACATTCTCTGACTCCATTTCCAGTGTACCTATCACCAAAAGAGCAGATAAAATGAGTAAACAATTGGCACCGACAATCTCAATTATGGTATAAAAGTAAACACATATTATCTGGTTTCAACGGGTGATTGCATAAATCTCAAATCTCTGTGTCTTAAAAAACTATGAATACACTGACTAAAACACTTGAACTCGGACAAAGGAAAATGAAAATAAAAGAAAAAAATAAACAAGAAATGCAAGAATGTAAGACAGCCAGCAAAGTAAAAAAGTAAGATGCAGCACAGGGTCAGGTAAATAAAAGAGAATGATCTTCAATGTAATATATCAATGGAGATAATATAATTTCTATGGTGAGCTTTCCAGGAGACTACTTATAGCTTAATCCTGTTCTGCTTTGGATTTGCAACAAGAATAAATAACGTTTACAAGACCTTATGCACTTAAAACCTTCTAGATTTTTAACTAATACCACAGGTTAGCACTAGTGCATACCAAAAGATGACTTCCGGATTTCCCAAGGATAACTAGTTTCAATATGGGGATCCTTGATAAACACAAGTCCACAATTTAACATGTCCAGTTATGAAGTTAAGAAAAGTAGGACCAAAATGCACAGTATAAGAAGCAAATAAAAGGCTGAATAACAGCTATTTTTCTTCTCTAATTGGAATGACGCGTTATGTAGATGAATAGAATTGAATGTAGAACAATAGATGGATTAAAAAAAAATAGAAAAAGATAAAGAACCAACACCTTATGCAAAGTCATCCTGATCATGAAGAAACTATTCAGAAAGATATTTCAATTTATGAAAATGACAACTACTTAGAAAGAAAATATACAACTTCAATCTCAAGAACTAACCTTAATGAACTGACCATATGTAACCCGTTGGCTGTTTGGGAATCTATAATACACAGCAAATCCAGGCATATTTCCACACTCACGTTCATATATAGTTTCATCACTCTGGCAGCAAAGAATTGCAATAGAAAAAAGGAGAGCAATAGGTTAGGAGGGCTGGGAAAAGGAAACACAAATAAATGCTTAATTCAATTAAATACAAGTGCTAAATTCAAACAAACACACACCTGTGTAAGCACATATATGATTTATTTCAGTGAAAAAATCTCTTTTTTATATAACTTTATGAAAAAAAACTCAAAATAATTAAAGTACAAAATGAATCTGAATAACAAAAAGTGACAATAAAATTGTCAATACCTTCCAGAAGTAAGCAATCTTGAGTGTTTCATACAAAAACCTCCCAAGTCTACCTGCTTCATATTCAGTACAGCAGCATATCATAGGTTGTAATGTTTTACATATCAGAACATCGATGTGGTTTACAGTGTTGAAAAATGGTGTGCCAAGTGAATGAAGAGTATGCACAAACATGGCACAATATACAGCATCCGGCATGCTGAAAGTACAACGGGGAAAAATACAGCGCTGAAGGAACTCCATGTTGATTTTCAAAGTATCAGGACAAGAAGTCAGCCATTTGTCCTTTTCACGAGATAGTCGTCTACGAACAGAAGAAACATTTTCTTCATGTTTATGGAGCTCACTAGTCAGACGATCGAGAGATTCTTGAATCCTTTCCTTCTCTTTCTTCCTTTTAGTAATTGCTGAACTAGAATTATCGGAAAGCTCTTCCAGAGCTTTAAGAGCAGCTTGCTGCTTGGCAATTTCAGACTTGTAACGGTTTCTAGGGACATATAGATCATAAAGTGTGAGTCCCCAGAAAGTGGCATAGAGATCAGGTGAGAGACTATTCCAGGCTTTTGAAGGCAACATGGTTTTCACAGTCTCAAGAAGATCTGACCACCTGCACAAGATTGATATATGATCACTTCTTTACAAGAAAAGCAACTTTCTTTGTAAAATCACTCATCATCGAATAAGAAAAAGAATCACATGCCAAGAAATCTACCAAGGCAATCAAATTAAAAGACAAGATTATTACATTACAGGCTTATGGAGAGAGCCAAGATCCAGAATCACTCTGCCAGAATATTCTCTAGCTTCAGGCTCCAGGTTTGCACTTGTAGTAGTTACTGTTTCATTGCTGTCTAAGGGCCAGAAAACATCTGAACTACCCTCACACTTGAAGAGTCTCATGACTGGGCGGTATATTAAAAATGCAACCTAAAATGCAGGGAAAAATGACAGACTTAAAGTTATGTTCAAGCATAAGGTTTCATAAAAACTAAATTAAAAATGCACAGTAAGCAACTCTTTCAAGGAAATGTAGAAATGATAAAGCAGACATAGTAGGAGAAATTGATCAACAAAATACAGAAAATTTAGGAGCTCAAGCAATACACACAAACACACAGAAGGGGGAGGACATACCTCAGGATCAAGATGATACAGGTGGACAAGATCATCAAGAGAGGGAATCAACTGAGCATATGCAGAGGGTGGTGTCACAGCACCACAGAGGAATTCCACATATTGAAGAAGAGTTCCATGACACCTATCAAACTGCTCACTGACCATTTTAATGTAAGGAGCATCTGCATTTATGACAACCCTGGAGGAAAAAATTATGAACAGTCAGCAGTCCAACAAGCACCAGGTACATCCCATGACAAATTACTGAGGTATGCAACCAATCAGCATAAAAATATTGGAAGTACAGAATAGATAAGAATTGTTTGTGACCTTAGGAGTGGAAGGAAAAAAAAAAAACAGTAATCAGAAATTTCAAGGATCCTGGCTTCAAGTCAAGGAGTTTAGTATATAGGACATTGGAAAACAAGTGGAAAACAGGAACCGAAATTTCAAATTAAAGATCCTGGACTCAAATCCAAAACTGTAGTGTGGCTCTTCTTTACATTGTCGATGACAGTCTATTTCATGGGGGAAACATGACTGTTATTGAACATGCCTTTAAAATAGTTCTCAAATCAGAAAACAACAGCATAGCTGTGAGGACAACCTCACAAAGAACATTTCAGAAGCTAAGACAGACACCCAAAGAGGACTACAAATATAAATAGCAAAATTACTCAAGAATTAAAACAGTCAAAGAGAGAATTAAATTAGAAAAAGGACCAAATTGTATAAACATTGATGACTATATACAAAGAAACAATCAGAGATGTACAACCATTTCAGACGTGCACACAAGAATATTCAGAGACATGTTGCACTTGATGGAAACATATTTTCATATAAAGAGGCTAAATTCAAAATCATCCATGCTGAAATGAAAGGCAAAATATTTTAAAAAAAAATAGATCAAAGAAAGCAAAAGGGTAAATGTCAATGTAGGCAAAATAAAAAAACCAAAACATTTTCAGAAATATTTTTGGGAAGAATATCTATTAAATTAAGCAATTATACAAAGTTCTACTCCTTACACAGATCGATGTTGAGCAATAAGTAACAAAAGGGGGATCGCTAGCTTTGGTTCATCCTTAGGAAGCAAGGAGTCTCGTAGCCTGTTAGTAGATTTGAACAGCGCCTGCAGAGAGAATACATTAGAACCTAGCTTGTTAGTCAGCATACCGTGTTGAAATTAACTCAGGGAATGGCTGAGGTGTCAAAGCAAAAACTCAGATCACAGTCAAAACTTCCATCCTTTGTAATAACAATTTCATGTTCAAGTAGCTTGCAGATAAATGCTCAAGTTCAGCAATGGTAGGAAATGTAAACCAAATCATAAGCATGGTACACTATCAACAGGGATATAGAGAGAGAGCACAGGCCCCTGAGGGAACCCTAGGATACCTAGCTTAATCTAATAGCATATAGTTGCTTCTTAGAGCAAGTTTAGGTGGCTGAAGAATCTGTATTTTGAGCAACAACAAATAGAGTCTGCAGGAAAAAGACAAAAAAAATCCTACATCATTTCCAGAAAGATCTTGTATTTCAAAAAACTATATGGTAAACCTTAAAATAGTAAGTTTCACACGTTGGGCTGGGTTTGCCACAACTGGGTTAAATAAATCACCAGGTCACAAGAAAATGCTTTTAGCCTCCTTTCCTTTTCTTTTTTTTCATTTGTCTTACTTAAATGTCTAGGACTACATGCGGAGAGATAGCCCAATATCAGGGTATTTTGACACTACATAACCTTGGGTGTGTAATATTAGAATAAAATCCAGTAGCCTCAATCCCAAACTAGAGGGATTGATCACAACGATCAACATCATTCACTTTTGTTTGTCAAAAACATAAATGTTCCCAGATGATACAAAAGTAAATAGATGAAGTTTGCATTAATCTCAAACTAGAGGCACTGATTACAAGAATCAACATCATTCACTTCTGTTTGATTAAAATTTAAATATTTTCAGATGATATAAGAGAAAGTAGATGTACCCTTTATTAAAATAAATCCAAGTGAAAAGGAAAAACACATGATTCCCCCACCCCCATGGAATCCAAATTCAGTAAGAAACTAAACCATTAATATACTCAGATATGTGCCTCCATTGAAATAATCAACAAGAAACATAACTGGCTAAAATTGCTTGGAACACTTAAAGGGAGCATTGAGACCTTGTTATTCCGTGTTACTCCAAAAGAAGTAGCTTGATACCGAAGTGTCTCACTCCCTGCCATGGCATCTAACTGTTCCTCTGTTAAGTTTTCTGTGTATTGAACATTTGCCATTTGTTGAACAAGCTCCTGAAAAATCACAAGCTCCACTGTTAACAAACAACTCAATTGTCTAGATAGAAGTTACTAGTATATTGACCCGCACTCCACCGCGAGTCAGACCAAATTTACTTTTTAATGTAAGAAAAATATTAAAAGCGCGGAGAATTTTTTAAATGTGTTATTAAACTTGACTAAGTGGGTTAATTTTGAAACCTCTCGACTTAGCTCTTTACCTAACTCAAGTTTTTATTTAGACCGTATGGGAGCAAGCTCGACTTAAATCGATTGATTTCATAGGTCCAAATGCAACCTTGATGATTAATTAAAACATGACTTGGCTTTAAAAAATACTTCAAGATGAAGTCTTAAAAAATATTAAGACAATGACAGATTGGATCTACCTCGGTCCCCCTGCGACCCGATTCATGGACTCTATTGGGTTTAATAACATTTTTTTATAAACTATTTTTATTTAATTATATGATAAAAATAGATGTTCACAAAATTGAGCATCAACCTAAAAATAGACACTTATTTGAGACAATTCTCCCTATAGAAAGCAAACAAAATCCATAATGCAGTCTATTTCTCAACCAATCTAATATTAAATGATGAAATTAAAAATAATAAATTAAAAATAATTAAAAGACCAAAAAAAAAAAACATATCCTATCAGTGGGTAAGCTTGTTAAACCTGTGAATCAAGTTATCTACACCAAACCTGTGAACTGGGTTATGGACTCCACTGGGATTTGTTTTTTTTTTCAAAACTATTTTTTTATTTAACTATATGATAACAAAAATAGACGATTAGAAAATCGAACGCCAACTCAATACCGAGGATTTTTTTTAGATTACAATGACTTCATAAAAGGATGAAACTGAATTCTCAATTAACCCAATATCTAAGGATGAAATAAAAAATAAAAATAAAAAACTAGTTAAAAAAGTTAAACTTGCTAGACCTGCGAATCGAATCAAGTCAACCAGCCAAACATGTGAATAGATCCATGGACTTTATAAAATTTAATAAAATAACTTTTCTCTGAAACTATTTTTCTATTTTAACTAGATGAGAAAAAATAAACGATAAAAAAAAAGTTATTTTATTTTTAAAAAAAAAAACCCACCAAACTCGTAAACTAGGGCAACCTGGGTTACCCTGGCAAACCTGCAAACCATGCTAACCTTATAAAAAGGTAAAATAAAAAACAAATTATTAAGTCAAATTCTCAATCATCTCAATATTAAAAGATAAAATCGACAAAAACAAATTTGAAAAAAAATCATAACAAAATTTAGAAAAGAAAAAGAAAAAAGAAATAAAACAAAACAATATAGATTACTATTGTCATTCATAGTGCAATGCGTGTGGGTGAACAGTAGTTTTCTCACACCCATTAATTTTTGTAACTTTTAAAAGTTTAATAAAATGATTTTTCTCGAAAACTTTTTTTGAACTATATGAGAAAAAAATAGACTATAAAAAAAATCAAGTTCAATTAAAAAAAAAAAAAAAACAATTCACCAAACTCGTAAACAAGGGCAACCCAGGTCACCTTAGCAAACCCGTAAACCATGCTAATCTCATAGTAAGACAAAATAAAAGGAATAAATTTGACAAAAACAATTTTGAAAAAAAATCATAAAAAGAAGAAAAACAAAAAGGAAAGGAAAAGGAAAAAAAACCATGTTCAAGCAGCAAAAACAAATATGAGGGGTCACTATAGCAATCCACAATGTTTTGTGAAGAAAACTACAGTACTTTCCCCACATGCTTTATTTTATGTTAATTTTAGTTATTTTATAAAGTTTAATAACATGATTTTTCTCTAAAACTATTTTTTTAAGTATATGAGAAAAAAAATAGACTATAAAACAGCCAAGTTCAATTAAAAAAAGAGAAAAAAAAAAACCACCAAACCCATAAACTAAGGCAACTGGGGCAACCTGAGTTACCTTGACAAACTCGTAAACCACGCTAACCTCATAAAAAAAAAATTGACAAATAATTTTGACAAAAATCTCTAAAAAACAAAAAAAAAAGGAAAAGGAAAAGGAAAAAAATCATGTGTTCAAGCAGCAGCAGCAAAAAAAAAAAAAAGGAGACACTAGCAATCCACAATGTTTTATGATGAAAGCTATAGTGCTTTCCCCACGTGCTTTAGTTTATGTTAATAATTAATAAAATTCAAAACTTCTAGATCTGAATGATACCTGCAGAAGAACAAGCTCAATCCCCTGGCCCTTTTTCAACTGGTTCACTAAATACTGGAAAAGGCCTCTCAGTTCCATAGATGGGTACTTCTTACACCTGGGAATAAACAAAACTCTCTTCATTCAATTTCAAGTCATCAATAAAAAAAAATAAAAGTGGTAGTTCTTTACATAAAGTTAGAAGTTCTTCAACAATATAATTTAGATAAAGAAAAAATAATTCCATCATCAGTAGATCTCATGGGAGGAAGTAATGGGCGTTTCATCAAATGACAACGAAAACAATAGAACTTCATAACATGTTATGAACAAGTACAGAAATTATGCATCTTACAACAAATTAAGCATCTCCTAAACACGTAGCAGTTAATAAATAAGAGACCATATTGGGCAGACACAAGCAGCCATGTAAGTGATCTCAACAAGAGAAAACCCAAACTAAAATAATTCCACCAATTAAACTTACTGCATTTTAAGTGAAGAAAAAGAGTGATTAAGGAAACAAGCGAAGGCAATCATCTTATAAATTATGAAAGGCTTTGATGATTTTCATTAAACATAGGTGAGGTTGTGGGCCATATTCAGGTGGAGTTGGTCTCTACTTTCTTAATGAAACTATTTTCAAACTTAGTGCATTATCATAGCAGTTCAAATAAATTCAAAAGCTACTAAAAAGGGAAATCAACAGTCGCCACTTCAGAAGGTATTTGTTGAAATTTTAACAAGGAGCCACTCTAGAGCAATCTGAAACACTAAGAATCAAACTCTTATTTACCCAAACACAGGATAAGAAGAGCACCTGGCAAGAAAATATATTATTCAATGTCATAGCTGGACATATGCGAGCTCATGCATCTAATGATGCACACTTCTATACACATACAACAAGCAATACATGCAAACATGGAGGCTGTACAGATGTTCAGACATGACTCAATATCTTTATGTTCATCACTCCTCAATATTTTCTTACATAGTTGCACTTGGTGTTTTGAAGCACGAAGACATGGCTCATTCGGCATACAGGAGTATAATAAACAAAACCATTATCACCCAGGTCACTGTTCTGTCAAACAACAATCAGACACTAACATGTGATACATACCTAACCGATAAGAGCATTATAGATCAACAGGATTCTTGTAATTGGTTCTCATGACAATCTAGAAAAGACCAAACCCACCAATTAACTTTCATGCTTAGGTAATATTTCATTATAATAGAACTGCATGCGGAGGAAGCCTAGGCAAACAGTAATGAAGAGTTAAACAGGAATGGAACCACCACAGGTTAATTAAGGAAACATCTACTGTGAATAAATGCATCTCCTACACTAAATATGATACAACCTTAGACTCAAAAATAGATTACCAAATCAACATGGCCGAAATCAGACCTCCTATTGATCCACACACGTATACATAAGTTTATAGAAAATCCTTATTTATCCTGCAGAACTCATCATTAGTTCTCTGGTTCAAACTCTCTGATTCTGTCACCAAAATCTCAAGGGACTTCACCTCATAATCTTACAGATTAATCTCATAGTTAACCAAATCATATGCCTCCTACGTCCCCCAGTTCCTCTATCTGCTACATCTAACCCCCCATACAAGCTTGCCTACTTTCAGACTGTAGTGAAATTTCTGTTCATAAGGTATTGGAACAAAACCAGGCATCAGCCATAGCTATAAATGACATCATTAAACTAGTCTTCAGGACAGCAAAAGCATCTTAGGTAAATCCATAGATATCACATCCACCTTCCAGCACTTCTTCATTCATTAGCTTTATGACTTATCAAACCCAAAGGCCACACTAGTTACTTCAATCAGACCTTATCCAAACTCATGAAATGCTACTTGGTGAAAGAATTGGGACTTCTGGATTGCATAGGATATATGCAAGAATAAAAAGAAAGAGTGAAGAATGAAGGGAATACACACCTTGGATTAGGGCTTGGCAATTAAAACAGAATTCTAGGGACAGAAATACACTTGATAAGTGTACATTGAGCGATGAATTGAGTACATTCTATACATACAAATTTGGAACATGTTGATTTAGATGTCTGTGTCTGGGTATTTATGTTTATGAATGGATAAGAAGGGTCGCATGCAATAGGAATGAATGATATTGCCCATGAGTACATGGGAATGAAGATATTGCCCATGAGTACATGGGAATGAAAATTTTCAGTAGCCCTGAATAATTTGTGCTTATAAGATTATCCATATAAAGACGGCAATAACATCGAGAAGAAGAGCTTTGTCAATATAATGCTCAAACAAGATAAAGAGACAAACCATCAAAAGTGGGGGGTAAAGGACTGATGAAATAATGAAGAGAAATACTTAAATCCCTTAAAAAGTTCATTGATTTGGCACAGAAAAAATGATTGAAGAGGATAAGGATCCAAGTCAGTGACCTGAACCAGCAATCATTAGAGAAGCACCAAAAAGCAATTGACAAGTCTGACCATAAATAGATTAATTGTCCTCAGTGTTCAAGAGGTTTCATTTTTTCTCTGCAAACTCCATGCTCCTATGGCTAAGATGTATAAAGGTAGCAATGACACTTCATTAGCATTCACCACATCCTTTCTAGCAGCTCTCAGGAAATAAGAAAATTTTCCATTCGCCTGAGTTGAAACCTAGACTACAAGTCTACCATAAAACAGCCAAAGCAGCAATGCCTTCCCGCTCCCATCCCCCTCTCTGAAATCGGTTCAATCCAATATTAAACAATAGCATTGGGCATCTTAGGTATGTGAAACTCCAACTTTATGAAAATGATCCTTAACAATTATCCAGTGAATACACAAAGCACAGAATTAGAATAGGCATCAATCTCCAAGTTGCAACTGAAAAGTTCTATTAGCCATGTCAGTAAACCCCAGAGAGTATTCCCCACCAACCTAGTTGGCTCATTGTGCAAAGACAACACGAAAGAAATTAAAAGGAGAAAGAAAGAAAGAAGAGGAAGAAGAAAAAACACTAAACTACATATCATAATTCCCAGAACTTCACAAAAGAAAAGGGAATCAAGACAATTGTGCAACCTCAAAAATTTCCAGAACAAATATTTCTGAACATGACATGTTCATACAAGACATTCTTTCTCAAGAAATTAAAAGTATTTTGCATGTTGAAGATCCCCAGCAATCTATGCACATCCACTATAATCAACAAAAAGAAAGGAGATTTTTTTGTGTACTCCAGTGAACCCCATTCAATGTATTACTGAATAGCCAGGCAACCTTGAGAGCCCTGGCAAATTTCCAAGTGTTGCCTCCACAGAATTTGATTTTCCTTTAAAAGGTTCCAGGCTACATATGGGGTTCAGATTAGTTATGCATGCTATCGGAAATCATGAAGAAACTGTGGTACCCTGAAGAACACAAATACCATCACCTATACAAGCTAATGCAGCCAAAATCAAAATGGAGTGCTCTCTCCCCTTATTCAGAACACATATCTCACAGCAAAACAATACACTTCTGGAGGACTCACATTGGTAGAATGATGTAGTGAACATCAGTTCTGACCAAGTGTATACTTCTTCCACATTCATACAAAAGATCATTGGAAACACTCATTGAAAGAAGCATCAAAGAGAAAGACGAGTCTGAAAAGAATCTGAAATATCCAGAACAAAACTGCCTTTAAATCTCAGACCATACCTAAACCTAAGCTCTTAAGGAGGACGGTAAATTAAACACCAATTCTCAGTCAATTAAATGTTGGCCGAGGAAAACCTGCCAAATAGTGTAACCATGCAGGAAAATCTTCATACCTTCCACAATCAATCACATCTGCAACTTAGAGAGTTTCAACATCAAGAACCTTTCAACAATGAATTTTATATCCCCCATCCATTTTTCTTGCTTCAGGGTTCAACATATGCTCAATAACATTTTCCAATAATGTCTTAATTATTGACACCACTAGTTCAAGTTGCATGAGAAAGCCCAGTGGCAAGTTTCACTGAAAAATCCACCTCCGAGTCAGAAATGGCCCTTCTTTGAATAGGTTTTGTTTATTACTCTTATCTGAATATTTATCTTGAAGAGGCAAAGAAGAAATAGAACCAATGAGAAGTTTGAACAATGCGATCCCAATAAACCAAGCAACCAACCCCCTTAGCACAAGCCTGGTTTCATGATAAATTTCCACCATTGATTCATAGAAAAACCACCATCCAACAAAGTCACACTCATGAATCTCAATGATCACTGTAAGGACCTTTTTGACCTCCAATCTCAAGTATGTCGAACTTGAAAGGAGGTCAAGGAAATAACATTATTTTCATGTTTGAATAATGTAATCCGGGCTACCTCTCTTCAATTTTCCTTTCTTTTTTTCTAAAGTTCTTTTATCTTCTAACTAACTCTTATTCAGATATCATTTCCAATTCAGACAACGTTACATTGTTTCCATCTCTAAATCCCATAGAGTTTTCCAATTAATGCCTATTCACTGCCAAGCATGTTGGAAGTGACCTAGCCTCATAAATTAAAGACTTGGAAAACCAGCAATATCCACAACAGTCTAAGCTCCCATTATCCAGATTTTGCTGAGTCAAATCTTCAACCCAGAAAATGATGTAAAGCACCCAAGATACACCTAAAATTCTCAGTAGAAAGGTTTAACAGAGTGACTCCAATACAACTCATGCAAAATATATTAAAGTTAGTGAACAAGCAAATATAAAAATCAGAAATCAAAAAGGGAAGACACCAAACTCATACATCTGCTATGCAGCCATATTTGTTAACATGCTACACTAGTTTTGATACAGATGGGGCCATATACATTCTACAGGTACAAAAATACAATAAAGATGACAACTAGTGTTTTGGTAGAGGAAATGTATACGTACAGGTGACCCCAAAATGACGCCAGTGATTGAAGCCAGTCTGACAAATTAAGGCCATCATCCTTCAGCTTATCACGACCACCTTGTGCTAACCGCTCAATTACAACATATTCCAAGATATCATACTCAAGCTGAAGAGAAAAAGAAATGCATTGAAATGAGTGTCAACAAGCATTACTACATAATAAGCACACACAAATTGTCCATAAATTTCACAATTCATGTTGGAAGGCTCAACAGGATTAGGAATTGGAATATTTGTTGGTGTGCTTGCTGTTCAGATTAATTTCCAGGAATAATTTTTTTCTGTGTCAAGTTGTGGATGTACAAGTTGGGTAGCAGCCCCTTAGATACCAAATCCAGATACATCCGTAGTTGATTTTAGTTTGGGTAGGTCAGCAGGATGCCCACATTTGTTAGACACAAAATACCCTCAGTATCTTATTTTGTAAGGAATTTCATTAAGGCTAATTATGTAATTTTCATCAAGCACTTTAAGTCCACATTTTTCTATGTGATTGAAGGGGAAAAAAAAATCTGCAATCTCTTTCCCTCCTATCTAAAGGTCTGGTCTATCTCTCTCTCATCTGCGGGAAGCAATACTTCATTTTCCCCTTGAAACAGAATATCATTACCATTGTTTTTAAAACAAAAACAATCAACTTCCAAAACCTCTTTTTGTTTGAATATACCATGTACCTCCTTTTCTTTCATCAATACTTCTTTCTTTTCTTTTCTTTTTTAATTACTTTGCTGGCATCGTAAATCATGCCATTTTAGTCGATTACAGAATGACCAACCTTAAACTTCCAATTTAGCATTGAAATAGAGAAGCTACCGGTCAGTTTTAAGAGCACAAATCCAATGAGCTACGTTTATTTCCTATCTACTGAAAGAAAGTAAAAAACTTCAATTTCAAATTGCCTTGGAAAATACGCTGATATAGCTTTTAGATGAAACAATGAAATTCCCATCCTGAATTACATGACAAAAGAGAACAAAGGTCTTTAACATGGGCAGTTTTATAAAAAGAATAGAGACATAATTTGCAGTGGGAAATTGGGGAAAGGAAACCTAGAAACATCAATATTAATTACAGAGGGAGAATGCATTATTTTTTGGAAGATGAAATGATAATCATATTGATAATGGGCCAAAACAACTAAAACCATGATATTAAACATTGTAGGTGGTACAGTTCCACAAAGACCTTTCTTGTTTGGACAGAATGGTTTCCAATGCAGAACAGTAATTAGCAACTATTTAATTTAATGCTTTGTCAGTTTTGTTTCTATTTATTATCAGCTTGGGCATCATTGAAGATTTTATGATCCATCACAATCCTGCATTCCCATTTGTTAACTATTGTCCAAGCAAATAATGGTCAAACAATAGATGTTAAAACTTCAACACATTTATGCATTTTACACTTGCAAGAAAAAAATTTGTTAAGAACCATTTCCAAACATGATGCACCCTCAGTACTTGAAAGAGCAATCCAAGCTTCTACTCAAATTATCTTCCAAAGTTTCAGATATGCACCAAATGATACTCCCATTGTCACATCAAATGATAGAGTAGAAAACAAGAAATGAAGTTCATTGCACGAATAAGCAAGAAACTTAGACTAGGGTCTAAGACATTAGAAGCTTATAATAGACCCAAAGGACAAAAAAAAAAAGTATAGCAGGTTTGCATCTATTATCTATTCTCCTCATTTCACCAAAAACCATCTTTCTAACAAATTCAGTAGAAATAACCAATATGCATAAAAGTGTAATAATTGAGGAGTAAATGCCACAAATTGAGTAGAAATAACCATAGTAACGCATGTATTATTCTTATTTTTCATTCTCTAATAATTGATGACATAAAAGTGGCATTTACACTTTCCTAAAAAAATCACAATCAGATTGGGAATCATTACAAAGAGATATTAATGTCCACTTAAGCATATATCTTATTCAGCTAGAGAGAGATTCAGGAGAAGAGTGCAAGCATTATATCTAAAAAAAAATAACAACGATAAAGAGATGCATGCAAGCTGATAACTGGCAACCAAAAGATTTTCTCAACTTCAAAAGGCTACAAGTACAGTTACATTCATCCGCACAAACTGCAGCTAGGAAGGCAGGCTAAACTAGTGACAGATGATTCCAATGATTTATTGTTCATATTTACTTAATCGATGACAGGTTTTGAACATTAGATTGGTTATGTCAATAACTAAAACAGATCATATCATTACAACATAAATTTGATATTTTGCAGCAGAAATTGTATTTAACTGTCAAATTACAGTGTTTATGGAAGTGTAAAAGAAGACAGATCCTTAAGTATAACACAAGAAGCTTTTATGGCTAAGAATGACATTAGATTTCAAATGCTCGAGAAGAAGATCATTAGAAATCAAGAGAAAATTCAAACCTGTGTCAAATACTTGAAAGCATCCACAACAGGAGTGATCATATCCCTGTATGCCTCAATCTGCATGCCAAAGTTTCAGCAAATAACTTTCCCTTAGATTTGATTTACAAAATACAGATCAGTGACAACAAATGCATCATTTCTTATAAAAACAGCACCTGATGAACAATAGTTCGAAGGACAGTCATCGGGTTGGCATGAGCTAATTTTGCAACCATCCTACCCAGCTGCTTCAAATTTTCCTTTGCAAGCCTTTTCAATATCCTTCTTGTATCCAACTGCATGATAACAGAGAAGTATTAAACAAACAGCAGTAAATAAAAATGAATAGGGTATGATTCACTTAAAGCACCAAGCTTGCAACAGTAAATTAAGATATACAAATGGTACCTTGGCTGTTTGCCTTGCAGCCAAAACCATTGGATTCCGCTCATCATCTTTTTCCCATTCACCATATAAACGATATCGCACCTGGGAAAAACAGTGAGTAATTTAGTCATATTATCTTTCAGACCTAAAAAATATAAAAAAAGGGCAAAAGACAGTAAAATGCCAAGCCAACCTCATATGGAAGGAGACTCATTACTTCCCAGATCTCCTGCCCAGCTGCTGGATTTGCAGGTACCAACTGTAAAGAAGGAAGTAAACATGCTCCCAGGGCTTCCTCGACCATTGACCTACCTTCCCTTAGGTGCAAACGAAGAACTCGATTTCTTGTAATAAGAGATTCACCATTTAGAGCTCCATCACCACTATCTACAAGCTCAAGTGCAGACATATAGTAACCTCTTAACACTCTACAAACCTATCCATAAGAAACAAGCAGGAAAATTAAAATAAAATAAAACTATACAATTTAGAAGAAAAAAATTCACCAAATATTAAAAATTAAACCACGCACCTTCTGCATCAATAACGTATCACGGTAAAGATAAGGTCCAACTGTTACAAGCATCTGAAAAAATTCTTTGGGAAGATCAATTAAAGAGACATGGCCTGAAGAACTTGTCACATCCATGGCATCAATACCAGCAACTGCAGGAGACCCACAATTTTGAACATGTGGTTGACGAATAATATTATATGCTGATGAGATCGTCTTTTCAATGAGCCTGAATATATATCACATCAAAAACAAACAATGAAAGTTCATAAATTTTCCATGGCAATGGGTGCAGAAATAATGAGAACACAGAAAGAGAATTTCTTAGATTGGATTCTAAAAATTTACACACTGATCTTAGCGCACATTCACATGGACTTTAAGGTATAAACATGGTCAATAAAAATAAATTCAAAAATTCAAAACATTGACTTTACCTAAACAAGCCATCACATATTTGAGTATGTGCAACAGGATTTAGAGGAGAGAGACGTTCAAAAAGTATATGGGCATGATACCTGACAAAGAAGAAGCCACATGAGCATGATACCTTGGGGAAAAACTATGCAGTACAATGAAACTATGGGTCTCCCAGCAAATTTCAGTGGCAAGTACAACAAAAAAAAAAAAAAAAAAAACTAGAATCCATATGTTTGAGCTGGCAAATTTTTTTATTCAAGCCTTCTTTTTTAATGGGATTTGAAGCAAGTTATTGCAATGGGAGAAGAGCTTGTGACATTCTACTAATAGTGAAACTAGATTGATACAGTTTACAAAAAAAGAAAAGACTCCCAAAACCACTCATACAGCTCCTTTTTTAATATTTTTTGGACAAAAAACATAACAAACACCAAACGATATAATTTCATCCCATAGCCCTAGAGTCCAAAATAAAAATGAGTGACTAACATAAGTCCCAGTAGATACAGCATTTAAGCAATGGGCCAATGAGCTAGTAGCTCAACTGCCAATAGAGTCCCTCATCCCCCATGAGGTCTCAGAGTTCAAACCTTTCCTTTGTAACAAAGAAAAACATATAAAAATGAATGAAAATATATTATTCATGTTTTCTTCCTTCTTTTCCTAAACTTAATTATATATATGGAAAGTCCTAGATCGTTAAACAATGAATAAAAAGAAGGGGTCGAAACAAGGATGAAAAACAATTATTTTCAATACTAAAGCAAACAAAAACAAAACACATTAATTGGCATTTGCTTTTACAATTAAGTTTTAAATAGCAAAGTAGGTTCAAGAAAACAGTAGCAAAAATGTCTAACATAGTATATTCAAGAATATCTATATGAACCTCACAAATATTTAAAAATTGGGTCCAAAAATTATTCAATCAACAAGAATCACGGTGCAGAAAGGAGAGAACAAAACAAAAAAAATAGTCAACATTACAATCCTGCAGACCATATTAAATCAACAGTTTAGTACAGTCTAAAATGAGAACATGCGCTCAAGAGAAAATGCAGTGGAAAAATATTCTAGGTAAACACAATACAAAGACTAAATTAGTAAAATGGAGGCCAAGAAATATCATAAGTAGAGAATAACCATTCCTCCACAAGCCGACAGATAATTCCATAAAATATTAACAGAACAGAATGTATATGAAAATATGATAGACATTCAGAGACTCATCTCATCATCATACGACATTGATTCGATTAAAAGAGAGCGAGTAACAGGAGAAACTCTGGAAATCACTCAGAGAAAAATAAAGGCAAATGAACATGAAAAAGTTCCTCGGCAATTTGGTGTCATTTTTTGTGGATGACTTGAAGTGGTTGCCAACTGATAAAGAGGAAAATGGTAGCCAGATAAAAGACAGGGGAATGATGGAGGACATTGATGGGCATGTAGGAACCAGGTGGACCAGAGCTAGTGACTTGGACCTTTCAAGCTTTACTTATCTCTTTGTTGAAAAGCTTTCATGACAATTGCTTTGTAGGGATAGGTGACAGTCCTGAGATCTTAGTGCATCATCAAATTTGAAGTTCAAATGTAATCTTACAACATCACTGAAGAACTTTGGGGTTCATGCACCTTGTTTTTTTCTCATTGAGCTATAATTTCTAGAATTCCTCGTTAGATATCCAATTTGGTTCAATGCAAGCAATTCAAAGCAAGAACTTTTCACAAGTGGGGGATTAACTGAGCAATTCAGGATATTTATGGTGTTTGTTTTGCTGAAAACATCTTCCTGGATCTTGGAAAAAGAGTTATTTTACATAGTTAGACTATATTAAGGAGAACAATTTCTTAAAAAATAAATTATTTTTCTTCGGTAGTTGTGAGGTACGATAGCAACACGGTGGTGGTGGTGGTGGTGGTGGTGGTGGTGGTGGTGGTGTGGGCGTGGTTGTGGTGGTGGTGGCGGCAGCATAGGTGCTAAAGAAGTGGGTTGCAACAGTTGTTACGTTTGTAAGAAGGTGGTGTTAGTGCTGGCAGGGGCAGGCTGCAGTTGTTGTTGTGAGGAGGTGGTGGTGGTGGAATAGGTTAGGTGACGTATTAGACATTCAGAATTGGTAGTCCCATAGAAAATATTTTGTTCTCCTTCATGAGGTTGACTCAGAAAATATTTTCCTAACAAGCAGAATCTCAAGATTAAACCTACCAGTCATCCACAGAAAGGAAACCAGTCAGCAAGCCCAAAGTTTGATTTTTTTCAAGATCGGAGAATCGTTCAGCTACTGCCTCAGTTTCCATGTCTAAGGCAGCAAAAAGATCTATTGTCACATCTCCTTGCTTCTCATCATCCATGAGGTCCTTTCCAGTAGCAGCCAGATTTATTTTTCCAATTTTGTAGGCCTGCAAAATTTGCATAGAAAACAATATCAAAGCATGCCTAGATAAAAAGATTAAGAATTATCTGAATATAACAAAGCACATAAACACTTCAAACAACCAGAAAAGCAACATCTACAGTCCACTACAAACCACTGGCAAACACCATTACATTGAAAATGATGGGAAAATATATTACAAAAGGTAAAAAGAAAATGAATGTAGAAAGATATAGCAGAATACTATTATAAGCAGCAATACTAAAATTAGCAATATACCTCATCCAATCGTTTGGAAGAAAATGTGTTATAATGCTCAAAAGCCTCATGATCCTTAGGGAGTAAATGTGCACATCTGCAATGATGTGCAAATTAAATTAGTACATATGATAAAAAGAAAAATCATATAACCAATAGGTACAACAACGCAAAATGAAAAATAAGCAAATTACAAAATATCAAACAAACTGAAAAATACTGCTAAAATGCAAAATAATGACCTGAACTAAGGCATAGCACAGCATCAACTTCGGACTATTATATAAAGAAGAAACAGGTAACATGTATGT
Source organism: Populus alba x Populus glandulosa (assembly GCA_033617975.1). NCBI lineage: Eukaryota > Viridiplantae > Streptophyta > Magnoliopsida > Malpighiales > Salicaceae > Populus > Populus alba x Populus glandulosa. The sequence continues at coordinate 7,278,881 of CM066155.1, read as the reverse complement.
AACACAACAATATTTTCTCACAGCAAAAATCTGAAGTGCGTTGCCAAAGTTAGTAGCTGAAATCAGCTGCTTGATCAATCCCAGTAAGGTTTTCTTCTTTTTTTCTGGCAGATTAGGAATGAATAATTAAGTAAATGTTTTAACACAGGTAAAGGAATGTGATCCTGCACAGGTTGGTTTATCAATTAGGATAGGCTAAATTAGTTACTATTTGACATTTTGGATCTTGTTTTGCCAGGTACAATTCAGACCTTAAGCGACCTCACTCAACTGTCACTATTCCCTCCTAGGAACAGCCTGGAAAATCTAATGAATGAAGGAATCCCAAGAGAACATATGTTGATTCAAATTACAGAATCCTTTATTAGGAGTAGAAATTCTTGAGTAAACTTGACACAGCAGCTTTCTTTAGAATCTATTTTATTATATTTCTGATATTAGGGTTACTTAATTAATCTAGGGTCACGTGATTAGCATGCGACTTTTTAAAGAATTTTCTTAGAGGCTGTGGTTTTAGTTGGAGACTAAGGGCGTGTTCCCTCAAAATTCTTCTTTTTCTTTTTTTTTTGCATAAAATGATTTTTGTTTTTTGTTTTTTGTTTTTTCAGATCGTTTGAATATGCTAATGTCAAAAATAATTTTTAAAAATGAAAAGACATCATTTTGATGCATTTCTAAGTGAAAAGCACTTTGAACCGCCATCGTTATCACAATCCCAAACAGGCCATAAGACTAGCAATCCTTATCCTACAAGCATCTAGGGCAGTAATTAATATAAATAGGCTGCTAGGGTTATTTTATAGTTTTTATTTTTTTTATTGAAATATTTTATTACAAACCCTAAACTCAATGATCTTGTTCCAACTTCAATTTTATCTTAATTTTAGCCATTATTCTGCTGTAATTTCTGTTTTCTACTGTTTTTCCCTTTCCCACATAAGTTCAAATCTACAAGCAATATCTAATGAAAGGTTGGCTAGGATGAAAATGCCTTGTTGTTGTATTGTAAGATTATAAAGACCACTGTCTAGTATCTTATAGAGTTTTGAAGGATGCATGATTAGGTCAGAATGAGTAATTGAAAATAAAATACCCCTCAAAATAAAAGACCCATTTCCTGCTGTTTATCCACTAAAGGAACACCAATAAAAGACCCTGAGGCATTACACTAAAAGGAACACTATCCTATCCCACAACAAACATGATTGCACATGACGAACTTCATACTGAAGGTTAATTAAAGTCGGCAGGTAACCATGGAAACATTTAAAATAAAATTAAGAGTGATTAAAATAGCATCAACAAAAAATCTCATTCTTCATTACTATCTGCAAATTAATTATAATCTTAACACTTGATGAATTGTTACAGTAAACAGATGCATTATTTTCAAATTATCAATTCTCGTCTTGGCAACAAGCAAGTATATTGATGGAATTTACACAATCAGTTAAAGAACTTCTACCTAGTAGTTCTTGAAACTTCCAAACTATTTAGTATTAAGGAGAGCAATGATCACAGAACCATAAGAAATCACTGTGCTATAGAATAAAGCTTGGGCAAGCCACTTACATACTATCAAGATCAATGAACTCTTCCCTCACTAGTAAGGCTGTAAGCTTATAGAGCCCAAATGGTACAGGGCTATTTAATTCCATTCGCTGATAATACTGAAACTTAAAACCAAGAATTTGTGATGCATGCGACTGAAGAAAACAAAATCAGTAGTATTAGCAACCCAAACACATGTTACTTGAGCATAATTTAAAGTCCAAACATCTATGTGAACCATAATAACAATATTTTATACCTTAGGAAATATGGGAATCAGTTCCAAAAAGACATTGCTATCAGGCTGAAGTTCAAAACACTCTAAAACCTGAAGATCAACAAATAATTGCAAGCCGACAATTAACCTCTGATTATCACATTCTGCATCAATACAACAAAATGAAATGCATGAAAGTAACCAACAGGAACAGCTTACAATGTCGAAAACACGATTTGGGTCCAGATCAAAATGACCAATCAATGACTGCAGAAGTTGCATTAATGAGAAAATGTTAAAATGTAACAAAAATATGGGTCAAAGCTGAATAATAAGTAATAATATGCAAGCTCAAGTGAAAACCTTAATGATGCCTATTGTCGCTGCTGATGTATTTTCAGCTGTATCTTCAGAACCTCGACAGAGAAGAGTAACCTGTAGATCCACTTAAACACTAAATATCATAATGAAACCTACTGCATCTGCTAGACCAATGATACAGTATAGGAACAAGACAGTTTACTCATTTGTTTGTAATTTAGTTGTCATTATTATTAATAAAAGATAATATTTTGTTAGAATTTTTATTCTTATAGTTTAGGTGACTAGGGTTTCTTGGTGTCTATTATAACACCATATCCTTTGTAGAAAAAGAAAAGGGAAACACATATTGTTGATTCAGAATTGATAATCGTTTCCTCTGTCTATTAGAAGCATCTCGTACAAGGTTTGCTTTGAAACACTCCAGCCCTCTTCTACATGGTTTTCTTTCTTCTTGATCAATGTTTCCCTTTCCTGTAGGAAATTCTGCTTCTTCTATCATTGCTATTACATTGCTAACATCAAACCAATAAAGTTATCTGACCATACCATACCTAAATAAATTGAGTAAGCGTGACTTCAAGTAAGAACTGCTCACCGAAAGCTAAGCGAACATAACTAACATATCATGTGCTTTATAATGGAAGACAGAAAAACAAACTTCAACAAATCAAAAGATAAGCCATTCCGGCTTATATCCACCATTAGTTGGTCAAAAAAAAAGCTAATCTTTTATTTTGGCCTTAACCCACAACACTTCAATTTTCTGCTAGTTTGCACCTTCCAAACTTGCACTTGATATAAAAATCCAATTCTTTCATTACTAGGTAAAGCATTATAACTAGGCATCAAATCATGCAAAGCTGAACAAAAAAGAAAGAATATATTGTAATAACTTCCATTTCCTTTATCATATAAAGAAAAATGTGGTGGGGGGGGGGGGGTTGACGCCCCAACTTGATACAGTTTACGCATATGATTCGTGTAATAATAAATATGCAAGCTTTGGTTAGCTGTGTATCCCAAATAAATAGCTAAACTCCATGTAAAACAATATATTCATATAGTTCAAGAAAATGCTCCAGCCATTTATTAGATAAGAGAGGGGCCGAGAAAATAATTTCCCCCAAAACAAACAAAAATAGCAAGTACATAAAAAGTGCACAGGAGAGCCCCCTAACGAAACATAAATAAACTCTAATGCAAAATCTAGACGGTTCAAATTGACAAGTTACATGGCATTGTCACTCCAGTTCCAGGATGGCTCACTGGATTAAATTAAAGAAACCGTCATCATCAAATAATGTAAGCAAAAATGAAATTCTTTATGGTACAGTCTACGACTAGTGAAAAAATGATTTGTTTTCATGCAAGGAAATCGTTTGGTTGTAAGAAACATAGAGCAAGTTTTGTTGATGAATTAATGTACTGGTGGTAAAGATACAATTAAACAAGTACCTAAGAGCATAAAAGTTTCAGAGCCACATGTGACTGCAAAGAAAACCTATTGGGAAGAAGCAATAATGTACTTCCCAACATAAGAATACTAACAGAAATTTAAGGAAGCAATCCTCTTCTTGAAAGCCTTTGATATTTTATATGATGAGAGAAGAATCAAATGAAAAATATCATGTACTGATATAACTAATTATAACAAAATATTTTGTCCACTGTCATACATATGTAAAAGGGTGATCAACATATTAACTTAAAATTTTACAAAGAGCAAAGAAATAATCAAATATTTAGCATACCAGTTTGGCATAGCCCTCACTCTCTTCACGGAGAAGGTTAAATTTAGTTTGCTGATAAAGAAGACGAGTATTTACCCTGACCTGAAAGCAATAGAAAAAATATCAATTGCAAGCAGGATGAACTATCTAATGAAAATGTAATTTAAATTGCAGCAAGTGAATATCACGGTCAAAGAAAAAATAAAGTTGCTGGTTGATCTAGCTATATCAGTTGAACAAGCAGAATCACAATGTTTTCCTAGAATTTCATTTGATCAAGTGCAAGATCAATTAATCATCTAAACATTGACATAATTTCTTGTTCTATCATAGGTGCAATGCTACAACAAAATCCAGAGGATGTGCAGGAGAATTAAAATTATTGAAAATACAGGTATAGATATACCCAAATTTAATTATAGTAATAGCTCCAAATTCAAAACTATAGTTTGTGGTTGTTAACATTTTAATCTATTTTACCTCTTTGCCCTTCAAGTCTTGAGCCTTAATCTTTATCATTTCAGCTTCCCATAAAAATTCCTCCTGCAAATAGAAAACATTTATTTTAAACCTCTTTGTTACAAGGTCTAAAATTGAGAGACCAAATAAGCTTATGAGATAATGAACAGAAAAAACATTTTAAACGAACAGAAAATCCACCTCACAACGCTCTTGGAAAAACCTCAATGGGACCAACGCAGATTCAACTAGCCATTTTGCCTGAAAAGAAGGAAAGGACTTTATGTTGAAGAGTGACTGCAAAGTAACACACAAATTGAGAAAAAGCATGGCGAGCCAAATATAGACCAATGAAGAAGTAAGGCATCCGACACATAAATAAATAATTCAGAACTAAGGCATAGTGCAAGTATATGTTCATGAATAAATGCCACATGGACACTTAACAATCAGAAGAGACTGGACAAACAAAGTATTAGACTCACAAGTTAAACTAAATGGAAAAGGCACCACCCTCCAAGCCCCAAGGCAAAATTCTACTTAATGAAAAAGGACAATCTGAGCAACACTTATGTCTCAATAAAGATTCTCATGTCTCAATAAATATTCTCATATATATTCCATCTAAAACAAAATATGAAACACAGGCAAGAACATGTAGTCAAATACACACCATAGCAAGCCATACTAATAGTACATAGCAGATAATGCTTTGGAGTAAGAGAGGAAGATAAACAAGCATCACTAGCATACCCATGGGAAAGATTTAGTAGTATAAGTTCACATATGTACTAAAACTAAATCTTGAGGGTTTCCAAACAAGAAATATTGATTTTGAGCTGATAAAGCGAACAGAAAATTTAAGAGCACATCCTGCATTAATCACAATGAAATTCACAAGGATAGCACAAAAAAATGGAAACATGAAAATAAATAACAGCTGCAGCATAGATCAGTTACTTCTACTCAACAAAAACAAACAGAAACATGACCATCAAACACACAAACAAAGCCTTTACTTAAAAGTTATCAATACTAACCAGCTTTATGAGACGAGATCGGTACTCTCCAGACATTGTAAGCTGCAAAATCAGTCAACTGCATGAGTTTACAATAAAACTAGTTGATTACCACAGATAATAACACAGCAAAAAATTAGATTCCTAATGCCACAGTTATAATTAAGCAATACAATATAGCATATCAAATAATAATGATGACTGTCATTATTTTGCAAACACAACAATACAATGCCAGCAATCTTGCACTTATTGAATTATAAATTCTTCTTCCCTTACAAAATTTATCTCCTGTTCCTATTTTTGCTCATCTATTCTTCAGGATTTCAATATAAAAACCCCGCAAAGTTTCTTTTTTCCATCTTCCACATAAAAATGCATTATCCATCTGATATAAATAAATTATAAAAAAAAATAGAAATCTGGACATAGGTTAATTCAAGCAGAAATTTTTTTATTTTACTCTTACCTAACAAATAATTCAAATTCATAATAACTCTGATATATTCAAAAATTAAAGCAGAGGAACCAAGAAAACTAACATCTTGAGCCATTTGAGTAATGATATCAGCGAAATTCGAACCCAACCCTACAGCAGACATTTTATCAACAAACTCCACAGAATCCAAAGCAGCTTTGCACTTCTGAAACGGCAATTCTCCTCGAACCTAAGAGAATCAATCAAGAAAAATAAAATTATTCTTCAAGGATAAATAATGATGATGATGATGATGATGAGTGAAATTGGAAAGCAAGTTAGTAATAGTAGTACCAAGGTCCAGGATAGCTCGTAGAGAAATCGAAGAGCAGGTACAGGGTGAGGGAGACGGAAGCTACGGTTTCCGCTCTTTAATTCGAGGAGAAATTCTTCAGTTACATGTAAACACTCCATGGGAGGGAGAGTTGCTGACATTTATTTAGGTTTTAAACAGTGGTGATTTTTGTTAGGGTTTGGAGAATTCAATTAGATCATGACATAGCTTTCTTTGGGGAGAAAGAGAGTTCAGAGACAGGGTAAACCCTAACTGAGACCGTGAAATGATGATAGAATAGAAGGTCTTCTCTTTCAGTCTTCGCGTCTGATTTCAACAGTGTTTGGAAAAACGGTGCGTTTAATCTATTTCTTTTAAATTGAAAAAAAAATGATGTATTAATATCAAAAATAATAAAAATATATTTTTTTATATTTTTTTAATTAAAATAATTTTTAAAAAGCAATTTGCATTGTAATACTAAGAGTGTGTTTGGCAGTATGGTAGCGGTTGCTTTTCAAATAGCTTTTCGTGCCGAAATGCATGCCAATGATTTTTTTTGTTTTTTTTAAATCATTTTTAACATCAGCACATCAAAACAATCCAAAAGGTACAAACCAAACTCAATTTTAACAAAAAAAAAATTCAAAATTTCGGCAAACGCGGGTTCAAACTCACTACCAAACGGTCTCTAAATGGGTGTTAAGCGTTGCGGTTGCGGCTGCGGCTTGAAGCAAACATGGTATGATTTCATTTTCTTAAATGTTAATCAATTAACTATAGTCAAGTTCTAACTAAATGTATTGTTTTGAAAAGAGTGGTTTCCAGTTGCTAGATTGCTCATCTGCGGAGCCTTGCATGTATATGCTGGTATGCTTGTCCGGTAGCCTGTTTTTAGTGATTTGAAGTTGGCTGCTGACATTCTATTCGATGTTTATGGTGCTTCCTTATCGAAACTATTGCTTACTTGTACATGAGTTGAGGCTGCTCCTAACCATTGTTGCAGGGCTATTATCTAGGCTTAACTGCTACCTGTGGAGTTTTGTGTGCTGCCCTTGTCCAACCATTGTCTGGACTGGTTTTATTTTGTAATCCTATTTTGGTATTTTGATATATGTTTGGTGTTGCTGGCTTGATCATGTTACTTAGGTCTGCTTGCTTGCTGGTCGGTTAGCCTATTACTTATATTTTGAAATTGGTTGTTGGAATCCCCTTTGCTAGTCTTTGCCACTCCCTCTATGTCGTGCCTGTTCATGGATTCAGCCTGCCATTGTTGAAGGGCTAATGCCTTGGTTTAGCTGTTGTTGATCAGCTACTGTCTGGGATGTTCCTTCCTACTTGTTTGTTTTAGATTTACTTTATGGAGTTGTGTTTGATGGACATATCCCTTGTGGTTTGGCGCCTATTTGCTGATTTGTTTAGCTTGCTAGATTGTTAATTTGTATCAGGGAGCATGTTTCCTTTGCTTGTTTAAGGGTGCTTGTCCCCTTTGATCATTAGTTTGTATATGTTTGTACATTTTGACCTGTTGATTCTCCAGTTTTGTTTCATTTGGATCTATAAAATTTCTTACATTCGATAAAAAAAAAGTAGAAACTTTCTCATGAAAGGAGATTTACCTTAGATATTAGAAAAAGATCAACAGATAGGAACTTGACCTAGAAAAATAATCAAATAACAATGCAACTTACCTTTGGTAGGGTGCATCAGGGGTGATGCATTTTACCTTGTACAACTAATTCCTTACTCAAACTCTCGCAAACCATAGGTTTCATAGTAACCATAATACTAGGTGGTAACTCATAAACCTTTATCATAATTTTATAATTAAACACAAACTCTTTCCTTTCCTAACAAGACATACCTTATTAGGAGTGTCATTATATATAAAAATGTGTTAATCCCGACGTCGCCCCCTCGCGATAGTTTCAATGGGAAAAAAATAAAAAAATAAGACTGCTAAGACATGGAACTTTTGCCACTAAAAAGCTGCTTAACTATTCCAAACTGCTTCTCTTGACTTGGACTGGGTTTTCGTCACTCTTGACTAGAACAAGGAAGATAAGGCTACTTAGTTGATGTAAGGCTATCGGCATGGAGAAGACTACTATTATTCTTGACCATACACAAATTGTGTCACTGTTCTTAGCTGAAACAAGATTGTTTCTTTAAAGAAAAGTTAGTTTGTGTTAATGTAGTGTTAGGTTCAACTCTTTATTTATTTTTTTTCTTCCCCTCAGGCCCCCCTTCTTTTTAACCAACTAGGCTATTATTTATAGGAGAGTAAGAGATGGGTATCAGCTCTTTTCTTAATTTAAGTCCTCACCTTCCTAATTGCTTTATCAATCCTTGCCTTTCATAACAAACCAAAAAAACCTTGTACTCTCAAACCAAATTGTCAAATGTTGATTGAGTTAGGAGTTTTGGACCAGCATTGTAGCAACTCCTGGTGTGACCACTCGACAAGAACCATACTGAAGGCGTAATACAATGTTAGGTCAACAAAAGGAGCATGCATTTTATCTTATCTAAGATGTGAGAGATGCATTGAATGGCTATGTAAAAAGGTCTCTTTCCAACTCCTTCACAGGGAAAATCAAGAAGAAAATGAACAATGGTGCCAAACAACACCATTTGTTCCTTTTAATTCATTCTTTTTTTAATTTTCAATGTTCCCTAATATTCTGATTTTGTTAAATTTAGTAAGACTTCTTTCAATTAATTCCCTCAACACTTCAATTTTGACCCTCAATTTTTGATGTCTTTTACGATATGATCCTTGGTCTTAGATATTTTTAATTTCATCATCAATTTCCCCTTCAAACTTCTAATTCCTTTCCATTAAGCCCCTAATTACACCAATTAGGCTATCCAAAATTTCAATTGGGTCCCAAATCTTTTAATTAATGTAAATTGACCTGAATTAGACATTTAAACTTAATTTTTCTTTAATTGAATACTTGATTGAGTCAACAAAACACATTAGAAGTTTAATTAAGCCCTTGAACTTAATTAATTCTTTTAATTTTGGTCAAATTAACTTTCAAGCTTAATTTTTTTTAATTAAGTCCTTAATTAAGTCAATTAAACTCATTAAAAGTTTAATTAAATCCTTAACTTTAATTAATTCTTTCAATTTTGGTTAAGCTTGGATTTTAACCTCCATTTTATTTCCATTAGATCTTTTTTTTTCTTCAACCCATCTTGTCAAAATATCTCTAATCTGACTATTTTTCTGGCATTTTGATATGTAGCAACTTAAAGGCTCACCTTCTCGTGTCCTGAAATTTAAGAAGGAAAATTTATATCTCTTATAAAATACTTTTTCGAAACCTAAAATTGGGTTATGATACTACCTAAGGTACGTTGCATTGCTACTTATCTTGTATTCTTAATGGGTTTGTTATGCCTAATATATTAGTGGTCTATCTACATGTGTAAGAATAGATGTATTGCAAAACCCTCAATATAAGGTGGATAGCTGGGCTTCAGCCAATCAATTATAAAGTCTTGGTCAATATTTTCATTCCTCGTTGCTATCAGTATGATAACCGGTGAAGGTTTATTCACTCTAATAATAATTAGTGGATTAACACATCTAAAGTTAGTTACTTTTGATTGAGACCTATAACTATTAGTGGTCTTTTTTAGTAACATTAGTGAATAACTGGGATGGGCCTACATAGAGCTCAATTGGCGCAACCCTAAACCTAGATAGGTTGTCGATAAACATTTATTTATGTAACCGAGGTTAATGGACAACGATTGGGGAAGGTTCATTTATCATATGGTACTAATTTCACTTTTATTTGGTTGAATGAGATTTTATACCACAGTCCTAAACATCCAAATAGCTATTATATATTCATCTACTTGAAAAAGAAATTTAGTGATATTGAATGCCCCTATAGGACTAAAAGTGTGACAATGACCTTTGTGGGTTTATTTGTTTTAAGGTGTGTTGTTATATTATCAATCATATTTTAGAGTGTTACCCTTAACCAATACTTACACATACCAACTAGTAAAGACTCATTTATGTATAACCATTGTTAATGAACAATTTCTTGTTACACCTAATCGACACATAAGAGTAACGAACTTTTAGGATTTATTTATATTAGGAATCATTAATTAGTATTTGACTTATGCATCTCAAAAGAAGATTTTGATTTTAAAAAAACGAATATAGAATGAAGGTGTTACTCTTAATCAACATCCAAAGTAATGACTTGTTATAAGATCATTTACCTTGAATATTAAATGTGAATAGCATATCAAAATTGAAAAATTCGATTGGAGATTAAGTAAACACAATTTAGTAAAGGAAGTATTTTTTAAAAACATTGGAATGTTGGCTTTTTCTAAGTAAGGCCTTTTAATATTGCTCAAAACCCTTAATGGATTTTGTAACCAAAGTACAAAACCCACATGATAGAATGGAGAAAAAACTTTCGTATGTTATTTGAATTGAATGGCAATGTGAATTTGCTTCTCTTACAAAAAAATATATATATTATATCATTTGAGACGACAATGAAATGGTAATGAACACATAAAATAGCAATATGCAACTTGAAGGATTCAGTTGAAATGCATAAAGACAAAAAAAAAAGACTTATAAACATATTGAACACATTTCCAATGCATATTTATTCATTAAACACATCATGTTAGAAAACTAATCATATAAGAAATTCAAGTTTTCACACACAAACATAATTAATCAAGTGTACACACACAATCACAATCAATCCTAAAATTCATTCAAACCAAAAATCTTCATCACAACACTCATAAAAATAAACAATAAACCAAAATAATTATTTAAAAGATGTTAAGGGTTCAAAATAGAGTTGGGTTGAGTGGCTAGAATAGTGCTAGAAATATTGGCAACAACGACTAGAATTACATCATGTCATTGAAATTAATAACAGAGAAAGGTGGTGCGTTGACCGCCCTGCATACTGCATCACCTCTTATGCTTCCTATTGGTGGTAGTGGTGTCGATCATCAATGTTCAACGATAAAGATCTGGTCATTCAAATTTCAACCTTTTTATCCCTCTACTATAATTTTTTCCAGATAGTCTTGGTTGCAACGTGTCTTTAGGTTTAATAGTAGAATGAGAGGCACGTTGACAACCCTACAGGTTGCGCAACCACTTGGTGCTAACGGTGTAGGTTAGTAACGGATGAAAAGAGATCAGATGATTTGAAGTTTTGGTGTTCTATTATCTTTTTCTATCCTTCACTATTGTTTTGTTTTTCTTTTTTCTCCCTCAGTTTCTCATTAATTTATGGCCTTCATAGGTTGCTGTGTTGTTAGGGATGTCATGAAAAAGCTTATGGTGGGTAGTGAGAGGTATGGGTGGTTGGCTAGAGTTGGTGGGGAAGAGAAATAAAAGAGATATAAGTTAGGTGTTTACGAGGGAGAAGATGAATAATTTCCCTTCCTTTTCTTCTCTCTAATTTGTTTTTATGGAGGCTAGGGTTTTTTAGCTAGGAATTTTCTTCTTTTCATGGCTAGGGTTCTCATGTTTCCCCCTTCTTTCGTAATATTCACCCTTCTAATTATAGTCTAACTTTCTTGTAATTTTATATTCAATTACTTGACCCTCAAGTAACTCAATTTCACTCTTGTCTTTCATTTCTCTTGTTTTTCACTTTAATGTTTTGTCCATTTTGTTTTTATTTTGTTTTTCTTATTTTTTTATATTTTGATTTTCAAAAGTAATGTTAACATCAATTTGATAAGAAATCAAGAATTATGAAATGTATGCATTAATGGATGAAATACATCAAAAGCATATTTTTGGATATTTTTTCGTATTCAAGTTTTTTTTTATAGAGGTTTAAATTTATAAAAAAGGCACAAAGGCATCGAAAAAATATTTTTTTGAATCTTGATTTTTTGAAAAAGACATTAAAAAGAAAAACATAGTTGAAAATTATAAAATAGATGTGCGAATAGCCGAAATATATCGAAAACACAATTTTTTGAATTTTTTTATTTTTAGATTTTTTGAAAATATTTTGAAAAGATGAGTCAAATTTAGGTTATAGCACACTTAAACAAAAGGCATGAACATATCATAGAAAATAAAAAAAAAAACTCATGTATAAACTAAACAATAAACATGGATTTAAAAGACTAGTCCATAAGGATAACATGCATTAAACTAAAAAAATTCATATAAAACAGGAATATATACAACTAGATATAAGTTAAAATTTTAATATAACAATGAAACTAGTTTTCATAAGGAATTAAACAAATCAAAAACTCAAATAGATAAACCTCAATATTGTTTACCATAAAATATTATGATTTATTAAACTAGAGAGCAAGGATTGTTTAGTTTATCGTTATGAAGGCATGCTAAACAAAAGTTATCTAATTAAATACTAGAGTTCATACATGTTTAAAAATTTAAGTATGCAATAAAATAATTTATGACAAATATGCTTTAAGCACAAATATTATAAAAGGATTCTAGCATGAAAACTAAGCATATATCCAAACTTAAAATTGATATCAAATCAAAAACATACCCTGAATACTAATCAAACAATATATCTTTGTTTAGATTAAAACAAAAAAGAATGCTTACTTGTTAAGGGACTTCAAAATGATGAAGTATTTGTTGTTATTAAAAATAAATTCTTTGTTCTTAAGGATTTATCGTTCCTCACTTGGTACAACTATGATATTTGTAATAAACCTCCTAAGATTCCAACACCATCACCTTATTCATATGCGCTACTAAATAAGGTCTATAAACCAAAGGTAATAGACTGAAACATCTCTCAACAAAATAAACCTAAGCTTTAGATTTTAGAAGAAAGTCAAAGCTTAAAACTTGAGAAGAAAACACTAAAATTGAGGCGAGGAAGGGTTTAAAATCTGAAAAAAAAAAAAAAAAACATTGTTGAAAACTCTTCCTTCACCCCTCTTTTTTATAGTGGATTTTAGAAAATAAAAAATCAGTTCTAGTAATAACCACAACTAATTCATGACATATCAACTTTGATAACTCGCCATAAAACAAAAATTAAATCTAAACATTTTGGTCATAAATTTGATGATTTTTAGCTGAAAAATTGTTTAGGTTTGCAGAAAATGTTTCTAGAAGAAATTAATCAATTTATTTATTCATTGATTGGACTGAACAAAACATGGGCTAGACTGGATAAGGCATTGGGCTGGAAGAATAATTCTTCATGAAACAAACCTAAGCCTAAATTTTAGTTGGCATAAAATATTTGTTTATAACCCAAGAAAGTATTTTACAATAAACTCAAATTCATGTGTAGGCCTAGAGTCTAGTTGGGCTGGCCGCGTGTTTGCGTGTGTTCCAATGCCAAATATATTTAGCATAACCCACATGTGGGTTTAAAGCCAAACCTTATTTTTCTTAGGACCACTTGGGTGCTTCTTGAATCCAACTTTAACTTCTTAACTTTCTAATATAAAAACACCAAGAAAATTATGTTTCTTTTATATGTAAAATATAGTTCTTTTAAATGGTTTCTATAAACACCAAAAACATGTCAACCAAGTTCTTTTTGAGATCATTTTCTCGTTCACTCATAATTTATTTAATCATGTTAATATTTTATGTCAAAGAGCTTTTAATAGTAATTAAATTCCAACAAGGTCTTAACCTTAAAAGTAAGTGAGTCTTATTTTTAATTTGGCCTAAAAATACCCATTAATTATGTTCTGGAACAAATTTTTCAACAAAAAAAGAGAGAAAGTGAAAAGAAGAAGAAGAAGAAGCAAAGAAGATAATAATATTGTCACTAAAAATTGTGGAGATTCTATAGAATGAAGTTTTTTGGGGCTGTTAAGAGGACCTAAAAAAAAATAAGGGGGAACGAAACGAAAAAAGAAAGGATATACACTGAGATAGGTTTAATTTGGAAGAGGTAGTCTGGTCTAGTTAAACTAGAACATTATTTGGTTTTTGGGTTATAAATAGAGCCAAACACCTCGAATTTAAGATGTTATTTGTCTTGTTGGAAAGCTAAGATGTTGGTCAAAAACTTTTATTAAGATTCCAAAACCCATTTATGTCATTTTAAAGTTCAAACCATAACATAAATAGAGAAGTTTGAATTTATCGAGAGCTTACTACAATCTAGATCTTGTTTTAGTTTTTAGCCTACATTTAAAGTTATAGAATTCTAAATAAATCAAGCTAAAACAATTTAGAAAATGAGAATAATATTTAAAACTTTTATAAATAGCCAAACTCCAAATTATATTGTTTTGGGGTTTTTAATTAAAAAAAAACAACATTTCTTTCATAGTAGTAGTAACAAACTTCATTGAGCAATAAACACATGCCCTTTTTGGAATAAATGTTTTGATTTATGCCTAATCTTTCATTTTAGTCCTTCTAAGTTGCTTTCGCTTCATTTTATGCTTGGCTTTTAATATATATATACAAAAAGAGAAAGACACACACACACCAAAGTTTTGAATAATATAAGTCCTGGTGAAACCTAATATTATTTTTCCTTTGTGGTTTGTATTAAGGTTTTCCTCTTTTATATTTTTTGTTTAAACTTTTTAAATGTTTAGATTAATAGATCTTTTAATTTTGGAGACCAATATAGATCTAACACATTCTTTTTAACCTTAAAACAAGTTTAAGGTACATTGACAAGTTTTCATAAAGTTAGTGATGTTTTGATAAAACTTGTTTTTAATAATTAGATCAATGAATCTTCTAGTTTTAAAATTTGACCCGAACCTAACACATGCTAAAACAATACATCAATGAATTTTCAACAAGATTTTGTCAAGTTATCATCAAATTTTGTTTAAACTTTTTAAATGGTTAAATCAACTAGCCTTCTAGTTTTCAAAATTAACATAAACCTAACATGTTAAAAAAAATAAAAAATCTAATCAAGTTTTCATTAAATCAACAACATTTTAGTTAAATTTGGTTTTAACAACTAGATAAAAGGAGTGTTTTAGTTTTAAAAACTAATATAATCCTAAGCACAATGTTTTTTAAATAAAAAAAAATATAAAATATAAATATATATATATAAAAAAATTATTGAATTGCAAGACTCCTATTCATTGACTTAATAGTAACCTTGGAAAATATATGGTAAAAACAATTTCTCTCTTTATAATTAACCTTTTATTCAAATACTTATAGGGTGTTTAACAGTGTGTTCGGAAAGCACTTCCAAAAAAAAATGAATTTGTTTTTGCTTTAAATTAATATATTTTTGATATTTTAAAATCATTTTAATGTGCTGATCTCAAAAATAATTTTTAAAAAATAAATAATATTATTGACATACTTTTTTTAAGTAAAAATTACTTTGAAAATCAACAACCACACTTTCAAATACGCTTTTAAATAAAAGTATCTTTATAAAAAAACCTCTTATTCAAATACTTGTATATTTTAGGATATTTAAGTTTTAAAAAAACAAAATGGTGATTCAATTTCTATATTTCCCTTTAATTTGAGAGGAACACAACAGCATCCGAATTTCAAACCAACTTGCGCCTATAAGGTGTGGAGTGGTTTCGACATATGCCTTCATCCAAACGAAAAAACAACTCACAAGAGGATGATTCTAAGGCGATTATACGTTAGAAGAAGGGGATGATACCCCTCTTAAACGATAGTACACAGTACGAAGAGGGAAGAATCCCAGAATTTTCAACAGAAACAAGAACGGACAGAGAAATAGTTTCACAAAACAAAATCCCAATCAACATTTAATTATCAACACACTTAAAATAAAACCAATCACTCGGAGAGAGTAAGCTCATTGTTCATAACAAATCATTATGCTTTGCAGACAATTCCTCATTCACACAACCAGACATCATCTGTGGCCAACAAATGTCAGAATAAAGAGCAAGCTTGGAAAGAAACCACAACTAGTAAATTACAACATTCAGTTCTACAATTCAGTTACAAGTTCAAGCCCCAAAACAACCAAACCACTGGTAGTAAACCCTCTTACCTACGGCTTCAACCAATCGCACCTTTTTTTTTCAAGAGATGTTTTTTAAAAAGAAGAAGTTCCCACTCATACTTGTCTACCAGCAGCCTCAGCAATAAAAGGCAAATAAGGAGTCTTGCCCAAAATAGAACTTGCCAACCCATAAACAAAACAGAAGCAACTAAACAGAAACAGAGCATTATGACCCCAAACCATCAACTTAAACCCTAGCCCGGCCCGGCCCGGACTAAGGATCCGGGTCAAAAGCAAAGGCACCACCAATAGAACATCTAACGTCACAGCTTGCATAGCATTGAACCTCACGTACTGGCTAAAACTTGGGTTTCTCACCACACCCAAGTAGAGAGCAAAAAAGGCCACAAAACTTGCATATGGGATTGATCTGTAGAGACTCAAGAGAGGGATTAGAGGGTCAACTAGGACAGCAAGAGATGGGTAATTAGTGAAAAGAAACCGTCCATACTGGAGAGAGTTAAAGAAAGGGAGGGTGTAAGAAACGGCCGAGACTAACCGATCTATGGCGGGCGTGGGATTGTATGACATGCGGGTGACGGTGGATTTTTGTGACAGACGGGTTTTAGGGGGGAATTTGAGAAAGGGGGTTAAGGGAGGGATGAAGGAAGAAAAGGGGTGGGATTTTGATAGGGTTTTTGGTGTGGGAATGGGAGATAGGCGCAGGAGAGAGATGGAAGCCATTTTCAGAGAGGGAGGGTGTGTGCTGCTTGAGGTGAAGAAGGCGCAATAAAAATACAACGGAGGAGAGTGTAAAATAAAAATGGGTATAATATATGAATCAGGGCGTGACCTTTCTTGGCATTGTTAACGGTACCGTGGGTTCACCTCAGATATTAATATTAATTAATAATTAATAATTAATAAAAAACTCTAAAAGGGGTGGGGAAATCTCTGTAGCTTCCCCACACCTTTTAATTATACTTAATATAATAATAATAATTATTATTATTATATATAATAATTATTATTATAATTATAATTATATTATTATATTATAATTTTATTTTTTTTCCTCTTCTGTACCAGTTTTTTTTTTCCATTTTTGTTTCTTCTTTATTTTTTTTACATGTTTTTTTTTCTTCTTCTTTTTTACCTAAAATTGACTTCTTCTTTTTTTAATTTTTTTTTCAAAATTATCTTTACTAATTTTTTTAGATATTGAGCTGGTCCAAAATTTAACTATGCAACTTTTTTTTTAAAACATTGTGGAATGCTATAATGTTCTCATACATTATTTTTTTTTCCTTTTTATGATTTATTTATTCTTTTTTTTTCAAAAGAATCTTTGTAGATTTTTTATATATATATTAAGTTGGTTGAGAATTTAGCTTTGTAGTTTTTTTTTTTAAAAAAAAAAAAACAATATGAATTGTTATAGTGTTTCTCCTACATGGTTTTTGTTTTGCGGCAGTGTTTCCTCACATATTTTTTTAAAAAATTATTTTTATCGAATTTATTTTTTCAATATTGAGCTGGCTGATAATATAGCTTTAGCTTTCCCCACATGTTTTTTTAATTTCTTTTATTTCTTTTTCTTTTTTTCCAAAATTGTCATTTTTTACATTTTTTTTTGTTCTTTTTACAATTATTTTTGTTGATTTTACTTTTTTATTGAGCTGGTTGAAATTTTAGTTTTTTTGGTTTTTTCTTTAAAACACTGTAGCTTTCCCCACGTGTTTTTTTTCTCGCTTTTGTTTCTTTTCTTTTTTAATGTTTTTTTTTCATTTTTTTTTTACCCAAAATTGACTTTTAAAAAAAAAATAGTCTTTGTCAATTTTATTTTTTATATTGAGCTGGTTGAGAACTTATCTTTGTAGCTTTTTTCAAAAAAAAAAAAAAACACTATAAATTGCTACAGTGTTTCCCTTACATGGTTTTTGTTTGTCTACAGTGTTTCTCCCACATGTTTTTTTTTTAAATTATCTTTGTCAAATTTATTTTTTCAATATTGAGTTGGTTGAGAATTCAGCTTTAGCTTTAGCTTTCCCCACGTTTTTTTTTAATTTTTCCCAAAATTGTCTTTCTTCTTTAAATTTTTTTTTTCATAATTTTTTTTGTTGATTTTATTTTTTTACTATTGAGCTGATTGATAATTTAGCTTTTTAATTTTTTTTCTTTAAAACACTATATTGTTGCAGTGTTTCTCTACATGGTTTTTTATTAAATAATTTTTTTTCAGAATTATCTTTGTCGATTTTATTTTTTTTATATTAAGCTGATTGAGAATTTAGCTTTGTAGTTATTTAAAACACTATAGATTACTACAGTGTTTTCCCACATGATTTTTGCCTTGCTACAGTGTTTCCCCACATATTTTTTTTCCAAAGTATGTTTTTGTCAAATTTAATTTTTTCATACTAAACTGGCTAACAATTTAGCTTTTTTTCCTTAAAACATCGTTGATTGCTACAGTGTTTTCCAGTGTTTTCCCATATGTTTTTTTTTCTTATGTTTTTTTTTAATTGGTCTTTGTAATTTTTATTGTTTTTGATATTGAGCTGGTTAAAAATTACAACTGTAGATTTTCTCATGAAACACTATAGATTGTTATAGTGTTTCCATGGATGTTTTTTTTCCTTTCATTTTTTTTTTATATTTGTCAAAATTATTTTTATTGATTTTTTTTTTAATATTGAGCTGGCTGAGAATTATAGTTGTATATTTCCTCACAAAACACTATTGATTGCTACAGTGTTTTCTTAAACGATTTTAATATTTAGCTGGTTGAAAATTTAGCTTTAACTTTCCCCACATGTTTTTTTTCCATTTTTTTTATTATTTGTTTTTTGCTTTTTTTTTTCTTCCAAAATTGTCATCTTCTTTTTTTCATTTTTTTGTGTTTTTTTTTTATAATTGTTTTTGTCGATTTTTTTTTTAATATTGAGCTGGTTGAGAATATAGCTTTGTAGTTTTTTCCTTTAAAATATTGTGGATGGTAATATTTTTTTTATATGATTTTTTTCACAAATCCACAATAATACACAAGCATGCCACAAGCCCGCGGCATCGCGCGGGCATGTCACGCCTTTTACTAATATATTTACTTATTAATATATTATATTATTATAATAATAATAAATATAATTACATTGTATTATATTATATTATATTATATAACTATTTTTTCCCTTTTTTTCTTTTTAATTTTTTTTAATGAATTTTTTTTTGTTGATTTAGTTTGTTAATGTTAATTTTTTTTTATTTAGTTATCAGATTTTCTTGATACGGATCTCGGATTTGATGGGTTAGCCTGATTTGACAAATTATTTTTTTCATTTAGTTTAGTTTATTAAAGTTAATTTTCTTTCTATTTAATTATCAGGCTTTCATACTTTCATGACACATGTCATGGGCTTGACGAGTTAACTTGGTTTGATGGGTTAACCCAGTTAATTATGGGTAAACCCGTTATTTGTTTTTCTATTTAGTTATCAAACTTTCATGATGTGAATCCCAGGTTTTACGGGATAACCTGGTTTAAAGGGTTAACCCAATTAATTCAATTTTTTTTCTTTTTCTTCATTAGTTTTTTCCTTTCTGTCGATTTTTTTCTTTGTTTTTTTTAATCAATCTATTTAATTATCATACTTTTATGACACGACCTTATATCTAGACCCACATCCAATATTTTTGGATACGGTGTTGCAGTCAGGCTCACTTAAACTTGGGTCATGCAAGTTTAATTTTATTATTAATATTATAAATATTACTCTTCGGTCAGGCGTTGCAGCCAAACCCAAGTTTTTTGGGTATAACTTTGCAGAAAAACCCAAGATTTTTAAATTTTTATTTGTTTTAATATTTTTTATGCAAAAAAAAAATGATCCGCGGCATCGCGCAGGTCAAGTGTCTAGTATATATATAAAGTGTACTATTTTAAAAAAATATTTTCTAGGGTATATAATTTTCTTAGTTTTTCATTTCAAAAATTCTCTTAGCATTAGCCATAGTGAGGCAGGGCCCGGAATCAGTGGGGTTCTCGACTGGATCCGGCTGCACGTAACTCGGGCTCCAAAGTTCCAAATTTTACTATTTAAATTTATTTTCAATCTCAAATATCTAAATCAAATGAGAAAAAGCATACATTAAATAGTTTTCATTAAATAACACGTACCATTTTTCCATTTGTATTTTATTTCAACAGTTTAGAATGAAACATTAGACGTCTTTCTTGTTGGTAGAAAAAGCATTGCGGATCAAATATAAGTCAGCAAAGCATCTTCCACATTTGAAAACACCCCTCCAATAAATGATAAGCAGAAAAAACGCACAACGCTGTCTGACATCGTTAAAAAGGTCATCATCTAGAGATGACATATAGGGTTCAACCAGTAAACAAGAGTAGTTTCACGCTCAGCTTCAAGAGCTTGCTCCTGTTGTTTTCTTAATTGTATAAATCCATACTACAAGCGACAAGGAAGGAAAACGAGTCTTTGGCAGCACAGCACGCAGAGAGTCAATAATCTAAAGAACAAAAAAGACAAAAAAGTACAACGATAGAACGTGCCTTTTACCCGCTTGCAAATAGCTAAATTTGTAACTAGTGTTTTTTTAAAACATTTCAGTAGACATTATAACGTGCAAGCAAAAGAATTGGCACTTTACCCACTACTAAAATGAAATTTAAGCTGAACAGTGGCAAATTGAATGTAGTTGTGGACTTCTGTTCATCGAGGTGCTAACAAAATCTACCAGTAACCACATTTCTTGCTTCAACTTTTCAGAAAAAGTAAAGAAACAATCATCTTGGATCTTGAAACCCTATAGAAAGAGGAAAAAATAAAGGTGATGAACCCAAAAGCACCTATATTTGTAGCAATCTTGGTATTTTTCAAAACCAAGAGAGTGCACATGCTCAGAAGATCCAAAATTGCAGGCAAATTTGAAAAACAAGATCGAATTCAGCTGCATCTCACAGCCACTGGACGGACACTTTTTACTAACATTTATCTAGAATGTACGTGTCCTGATTTTCACTCTGGTGGGGAAAAAACAAACAAACTACATTTCTTAGCAAATACAGAAAGTAAACAGGTACCATCTTCATGCTGGGCAACCCAATCCAACTTTCCCAAACCCAAAAATAAAGCTTCTGTGAATTTGTTGTCATGGAAAAAGAATTACAACTTGTCAAAGCAGCATCCTCAACACCACCGGTAGCATAAAGCCATTAGAGCTGAATCTAAACTATATCAAGGGTAAGGAAATTTCTGTAGATAAAACCCTAGCTCTGGCTGAGCCACGCATGACACTTGTGTGAGTGGGAGGGGAGGCAAGGATAATAATAGGAGAAGAATGAAAAGGGCGCGCAGCTCTGAAATTCATGTTGCACAGGCATGACTAAACATACAGAACTTAGAAAACAGTTCAACTCCGGTGTCCCCGATATTAGCAGACAACTGTCAAACTCCACTGAAAGTATCAGAAAGACAGAAACTCGTACTTGAGATTCAAAACCACAAGTTTACTGACCGAGGCAACAAACACAAATTTCCATACCCAACTGCTCAACAACAAGATCCTAATATCGGTCATAGCGCCTGAAAAAGTGAGAATTAGGAAGCCATCAGTAACATGCTCGCAGTATAAACAGTTAGAACAAAAGAACCAAAAACAATCAAATAATCCACATTGCAGTGACCAAACATGCTAACATGTTAACTGAATAGTCTAGGGGAAGCATCATGTCTGGGGTGCTACGGCAAATGTAACAGCAATCAAATTCTTAACAGTTGAAATCTAATTTTGTAAACACAGGACTGTCTGAGTGGATTGGTTTGTATGCGAAGGAAACAGCTTTAGTGATGATAGATATAAGCGCTAAAGCCTAGTAACTTGAATTAGTAACAGTTGAAATCTATTTTTGTAAAATAAAATTTTGCAGCGGGAAGTCCAGATCATTGACATTTCTCAACTCCCCTCCCAGAAAATTCTCTGTTAATTGGAGAGGCGACAAGAAGAAAGAATCGGAGTAAGGAATAAAGAGGCCCAGGGAGAAAAGGAAATGAGGAATTGATTGGATCTCACTTACAAAGTAGATTTTCAAGTTCAAATAATTACAGGGATTTATTCCCCCCTCAAGCAATATGGCCATCTTAAGAATTGCTCCCTTTAGAAATATACTAATTGACATCATGTGGAAATCTTCCAGTCATAATATGCTAGGAATCATTTCTATTTCCAAAGTGAAGTGTGTGGATGCATAACAAAAGCTTCTCACAAAAATAATAACTACTTGAACTCCAAAATGATTTTTGTTAGATTTAAAAACAACAAACACGTTTATCCACCTCTAATAAAAAATAAAATCAGTTAAAAGAGATAAGCAGTCATGATTAAAAAACAAATGAAACAAGAAATACACAGAATAATACAGGGGTGAATTACCTGTGGCGATCATAATCCCTTGTATGTTCCCTAGATCGAGAACGTGATCTGCGAAGACTTCTTGAATCATAACTGTGGGAGAGCTCACGTTCACGATCATATCCACGATCCCGGTCATTATACCTGTCATGATCTCTGCTCCTTCGATCATAATCCCTCCCCCGGTCACGGCTATCTCCCCGATCTTGATCCCTGCTTGATTCTCTGTCACGGTCTCTACTCCGTTCTTTTGATCTACAAGATAGAAATATCAGTAATTTGAAGGTCAAGGAAGGAAAGACAGAAGAAAATTGCAATAAGAAACTTGATCTATCAAATAATAGCTTAAATGACAATACCTTCGATCATCGTACCGGTCACCCTTGCGGTGCTTGTTTTCCTAGAAAATTAATTGTGAAGAATTGAAAATCATTCTTTAATAAAATGAAATATCACTTCACTTGATATACAGATGATTAAGCCCAAATGAAAACTGCCACTGGTTTAATGAGTGGAACAGCTATATCCAACTGCAAATGTTTGAACAGTTGAGCATTGTTTCACAATAAATTTAGCACTCCAAAACAAACAAGCAGTCCAACACCATCCAAAGGCCCAAACAGGAAAACTTGTTAATGATAAGGACTGTAGACTGAAATACATGCACAAATGCAACAAGTACAAGGGTAACACACATCAATGAAAATCTTCAGTAAAATAAACAGCAAGTGAAGGTTATTGTACTTTTTCCTACCTCTACCCCTTTTTTTCTCAATTTTTCAGTAAGTTGCAACTACAACAGCCAGATCACAACAATACCATACACCATCAGTGTTAACCCAAGTTCAAGAATACAGCTTTGACATAGACTCAAATAATATTTCTCAAACTAAATTGCGGAAAAAGAAGAAAGAAGTCTGGTTTATTAAATCATCTTCTATTCTGCTTTCTTTGACAAACCAAATCAGAACTTTTTGTAATACTTTGATCAAGATCCACATATTCTCTTCCAAAAAAGGTCAGCAAAAATCAGATGTTTTGCAATCATGAAACAAAATTTGTTAACTTTTGACAAGATAAATACTAGGATACATCCAACATCTAATGATCTTTTAGCATACATAATGCCAATCTACATATACAGATTAGACACAATGTAGTTGCATATTTGACACCAATACACCAGGTGTCTTTTGCAAAGAGTTACTGCCTTTCCAAGTTCAGCAGCCATACCAGGTTAGGAAAGGAAAAGGAAAGAAAAATAAACAGTAACAGGTTATTCTTCTTTGAGGTTAGAAAAACTCAGATCAAATACGAACTGAGAATCTCTACAGTATAATGTGAAATATTATACCAGCACCTGAGCCAGCATATTCACAATACCGACTTAAAGACATCCGAAAGATGAGGTAAAACAACAATGATTATCCCACATAGCACAGCAAGCCAATTCTAGCCATTGCTTTTAATGCGTAAACTGCAGCAGAATTTTAAACATATGAGTTTCATCAATAGAGAATTGGGGACCATAAGCAATTGAGATGGTTTTGGTATGTTCAACACAAAGATTTCCAGTTTTTGCAAAATTAACCTGAAAAAACAAGCTGTGAAAGAAAATGGATCTATTGACAAAGAGTCCAAGCAAGTAATTTTTTCATTTTCCATACCTGAAGCTCTGTAAGTTTCTCACGAATTTGCATGTAGCCTAAATGAAGCTTCCCTCCAAAATGATCTGCAAGTCGTCGGTCACTGAAAAGAGCAGAAAGACATTTTCAAAAGGATGTCAACAATGAAAGGGAAGTGCACGCATAATAAGTTGCCCCATGATATTCTAACAATATCATGATCTACAAATATATAAAACAGAAAATGACGCACATTCTTTAGCTGCAAAAGTTATCCTCGTAAAACTGGGCCCAAAAGCCTGCTGGTAACAAGGAGGTATATAGTTGGGTCAAAAGCTGAACCACTTGAAACCCAAATACTATTTGTTTCCCTCGTGAAAAGAAAAAAAAAGGAAAGGATTGCACTTGTTTGGAGAGAGAACATAAAAATTATACCTATCATACACGCTCAGAAAAGCTCCACAAATGTCACAAACACGTAGCTTCTGATCAGTCTGTGACAAAAAATAATAGGAGTCAGATTTGGTGAATCCGTGGATAGCATAGAGAACCCAAATTATTAAGCATGGACCAACCTTAATAACCAAATTCTCTGACGTTGCCACTACAAAATAATTTTTTGCTTTTTTTTGCTTTTTTTTTTGAGGGGGGGCGGGGGGAGCAGGCTGCATGCTTAAGTAAAGCACATTTCAACTGAATAATTGTAAAATATCTATTGAAAGGATTAAAGACATTGACTACTTACAAAGATCCCATTGGAACTTGCATGTTCCCGACTGGAATTGATGGTTATGTAAGTATGTTCACATTACATGAAAAAACTTTTGAGAAGAGTACACAAGCCTAAGCAGTCAGGTTGTTATTTGATGCATCAGGTCTCAAAATGCATAGCTCTAGCTTTTCTTTTAATACTATGATAGTAAAAAATGGCATGATTCATTTGTAGACTGGTGACCTTTGTCATTTTCATTTTCGATTTTTTTCCTTTGGAATTGAAAAATAACAAAAAGAGGGAGAAGTCAGATAAATAAAACTAGTAGAAATACTCACAATGCGCACATCGGCAGCAGAATACTTGGAGGAATCCACAGTAGGCTCCTGCCTGGCAGGAAGCTGAAAAGAAGAGAATAGAAGTATTAAGTGGTAGAAATACACCAAAGAACTAAAATAAATCAAGATATATAGAAAAGAGTAAAGCACAGGGTCAACATTAACATAAGCCAAAATTTAAAAATTAAGAACCTTTTTAAGTGCTTCGGCCTCTTCCAATGCTTTTTGAGCCTCATCTACCATCCCTTGCTCACCTGAAGAATGTATAAGATTTTGAGAACTGCACAAGACATACTGGGAATAAAAGGGTAAAATGCAGGGTAAAATATAAAACATTTTAGTCACCCAAATCTCTAAACTGCACACAGGAGACCGTGCATGCAACACAAAAACATAAATCCTAAAGCCTACTAGATTTTCAAGCATAGTGTCTCAAACAACCAAAATAAGGCTCAAAAGAGCATTATGCTAACATTCTCCATTCAACTATACATCTCCAAAAATATGAAACTTAACAAAGCCCAACTCAACCAAACCCAGTAGCACATTAATGAAATTGATCGATGTATTCTTTTCCAATGCATTGTTATCTTTATCTGTTGACAAGCACAAACATGGTTTGGCATCATATTGACAATTGGTGTCAAGGAACCTAGTAAGAGTGCTATATTTTCCTACAAGTTATAAATGCATGAGGATGTTAAATAAATAAAATGAGAAGAGCTAGTCACTGAATACTATTTCTTCTTGGATCTTTCTATATTTAGACCTTTTGTTCTTTAGGAAAGTAAGGGAGATAACATGGAGAAATAACTATTATAGCTTTGAAAAACACAACCACAATGGGAAACAAGCATATTGCGTTAATTTGAAACATATAATGGAACCTCAAAGACAAACAAGTACAAGCAACTAGCGTCTTACCAAGATCCTCCGCTTTCTTCAGCTTCTCATTTATCATCTCCTGGGTGCGAGGATCAGGAGTAGGTAGCGGCATGGGTGCTGATGGTGGGGGATTTGGCATAGGTTGAGGTAAAGAAGCCCTGTCTTTATTGAAGGCCTCCAAAAGTTGGGCAGACTGACACAAGATTGCCACATGCATAGAAGTCATAATGAGATTCAAGATTGCAGAAATATTTTTTCTTGGGAAAAAATCATACAAGCCTATGCTGAAGATAACAGTGGCCTCAACAAACTAAGGAGATACTCTATACCTGCTTCTCTGCTCTTTCACTTCTGAGTTTTTCCACTTCTTCCAAAGCTTGAATCTTAAAATCTGTTGTGCCTTCAAGATCTGCAGATTCATAGCAAGATTTTATGTCAGTACAAAACCAACACAAGCCAATTCACACCCAAATACACTTAATTTTTCAAGAAATAACAAAGGTAAAATCCATGCGCACGCTATCCACATTAGTTTATATACATGCTACAACAAAGACAGCTTACATTCTAAATCAAACAAAAAGGTAACAGCTAGGACAACTGTATAACAATCAACAAGCTATCCCAATAACTTTGACACTTAAAACTATTTCATCCTCCTTCAATATGTACAACAACAATGTTCTAAATAATTGCTAATTGGTAGACTTTTCATCAACATTGGGGGCATGAATAAACACTCCAATATTCTCATGATATCTAGTAAATATAATCCACTAAAGATAAATACTCAGAAGCGATTATCGTCTACAAAGGACTATACTTCATTCTAGCAAGTTAATTCAGCACATAAACTAACTCACAACAGGAACCTTCAAGATAATTAGCATTCTGATGTAAACCCAAAGTGCCAAGTTTTCCTGGAAAATGTTACTGCATTCTAACATTAACAGAAGGACAAGAATCGAACATATTTCATAGAATCATTAACAAAGGATTCTTAAAATACAAGAATTTAAAGAACTAGCTCTCACAAATCTCACCATATTTGTCAGCTTCTTTCAGCTTCTCCTTAATCTGCTTCGACAGCTCAATAACCTCAGGAGTCTGCAATTTAAAAAATCAAATTACTTAAAAAACAAAATAACATAAAAGGGAAATAAATCAAAAGAGTGGTAATGCTGCTGCCCATCACCTGGGTAACCTCAGTGACTGAAATAGCAATAGCTGCCTTGGCGTCCTCATCTTCAAGACGCTTAAGTGCTCTACCGATTTTCTTATCGCATTCGACAATAAGCTTATCAATAACATTCTCTAACTCCACATCATAACTATCAACACCTTTCGCCCTCGCTTCTTCATAACTAGTGTGATAAGAACTTCCACTTGTATAAATTCAACATTTGTAAATAACTAAATAAAATACAAATAAATGTGACGCATACTCTTTTCTCAGCTGCAAGGAATGGACTTTCGGGCATGGTCCCATATCCATTTTCTAAAATTCAAAAACAAAAAAAACGCAGACATTATGTTAGGGCTTTTAGAAATCGATGAAGAAATGTTAGATATGGATTAAATAGATGTAAAGAATAATAAAAATAATACCGTTAGTTGGAAGAGCTCGTGAGGGCAAAGGCCAACCAAGTACAAGCGACAAACATCACGATCGTAGTACTTGCGATTGACCTCTCTTACGTCGCCGTTTCGATTCGCTCCCATGAGCACATCCAACTGCTTCCTCATCGCATCCATCTTCTATTTCTCCAATCTCGACTGAGAGAGACAGACACTGCTGCTGCTTGCTTTCTTGCTTTCTCTCTGTCTCTGTATGCTTATTTTG
Organism: Populus alba x Populus glandulosa; assembly: GCA_033617975.1. NCBI lineage: Eukaryota > Viridiplantae > Streptophyta > Magnoliopsida > Malpighiales > Salicaceae > Populus > Populus alba x Populus glandulosa. The sequence continues at coordinate 7,251,038 of CM066155.1, read as the reverse complement.
TTGAGATCGAGTGAGAGACAAGTCTCTCTATCACCAGGGTTTGATTGAGAGATTTTCTTCTTCTTAAATTACAGTAGTTGGGTTTTTGGTAGATAGACTTCTCGAAAATATATACGAGGTTTTTGTTATTAAATTAATTATTATTATTATGAAATTAAAAGAATTAGTATCCTCGAGTGTTTCAGAGTAGCTGATAGAACTCTACACGTTACCACCCTTTTTTTGTTTTTATTTTCAGGTTGGAAAATATTTTTATAACATTTTATAAATTAAATTTTTTATATGTTTTAGATTATTTTAATATACTAAGATTAAAAATAAATTTTAAAAATATTATTTTAATATATTTTTAATTAAAAAATAACCACTATTATAATTTATAAAACTTGCGTTGCACCACTAGTTGGATTAAATTTCTTTAACATAAAAATACTCATAAGATAATAGTTTTTTTGAAAAAAGCAAGAAATAATGTAACAATCTTATGAGCTTTAATTAGATCTTATGAGGCAATCCTTATTACAACTGCATCAGTTTGAGTCCGAGATAATTGTGCAAAAGAGACATTGTTCTTATTTGATGGTGTTATAAGCTTTGTGTAAGCTCGACTGTTTGCCGGCAACCAATTTAGAGACCTATTTGCCACCTCTATTATTTATAGTTCACCAAATTTTCATTTTTATAAAGAATAGAAAAATTGTTCTATCGATTGAGAATCGATCATCCAATTTAAAGACAGTTGAGAATCGATCAAAGACGGTTGAGAATTGGTCAACCGATTAAGTTGATATAATAATTTTTCTATTTAGATTAGAATTTTTTTGTATTAGTTTAACTCATGTATTGTCTAGAACTTTATGCTTGTAAAAAAATTTATAATTTAATATTATGAATAAGCACAAAAAGAAGAGAGAATCGATAAGAGAGCATAGATAGAATCACTTAATAAAAATATACATTCTTTATAATTTTCTTCATCTTCTTAAGATTTTGACCTTGTATTGCTGTGTTGATTTTATACCACACATGTTTTACTTTCAACAAGTAATATCAGAGCTTAGATTTAATTATTTAACATTATAAATTCAAATTTTCTACTTCAGTATCCTAAGTTGACAAAGAATAACTGTGAAACTTGATGTATTCAAGTAAAATCTTAGATAAATTCCTAAAATGTATGAGAGACGGTTGAAAAAAACTTTGAAGAGCCTATAGATAAAGCAACATTGCCTTTAACTCAAAAAAGGATTGTGCAAAAGACATAAATGAAGGATTAACAAGCACTCGTAATCATCCATTGATATTTAGATGATACCACTTTTAGGATAGTGGCCAACACAACCATTTCCAAGCATGTATGTGAAGTTATAAGAATCAAATCAAGGAGCTAACAATGTGAGAAATGCATGTTTACAAAAACTACGTGGTGACTTTGAAAAGTTATATATGCTTAAATTGGAGAGTATTTTAGAATATTTTACAAGAATATTGGTCATATACAATCAATTGAGGAAATATAAGGAGAAGGCGGAAGACACGTATGGTAGAGAAAATCATACACTCGCTATAAAAAAAGTTCTATTATGTTGTGATCACGATAGAAGAATCATAAAAATATGGGTGTTCTTGCAATACAAGATCTTATAAGAAAATTACAAGCCCATAAAAAATAATGAATAAGATTCAAAAAGATGTAGGTGTATAAGTGTTTTTTTCAAAGCAAAATGGTTATCGTTATTCTCAAAGGGATAGAGGATGTGAACAAAGCAAAGAAAAAGGAGTAAGAGGTATATTTGAAAGAAAAGGCTGAAATAGCCTTATCAGGTTAACCGATCAACCATATGAAGCAAATCGGTCGACCGATTACACTGATAATATCAATTCAAGATCCAAGTATAACAAGTCAAGAATTAAATGGTATAATTGTCATATTCCTAAATCATCTATATATACCTTATGTTTTGTTAATTATTTAGCTCGCAAAAAGCTGCTCACACTCCGAAGTGGCAACATGTATACTAGAAAACCATAGATTTTGCTTCTTTAGTTTTTATAGAGGAAGGAGAGTTCGTAGGCTATTCTTATGGACTATAAGAGTAGTTTTTTATTCTGCCTATGGCTCATGTTAAATTTCATTCAAGAAATACGTTTGTGTCAGTTATGTTATATATATATAGCCTTGTGGTCCGTGGAAATTTTCAGTTCCTGATGCTCCTAATCTTTTGGCGCGAGACGTCCTTATAAGTTATAATTTATTTTTGGGCTCTTATGAAACCCATCACGGTTGGATAGCATCCAAATTTCAGGATCCTAGAAATAAACAAATGATGGAATCAACAATTATCGGCAAAACTGCTATGCAAAACTAAGTACCGTTTGTTTTTGTTTTTACAGTTCAAAATTGTTTTTATAATTTTATTTTATTTTAAAATATATAGATATATTTTAGGTATTTTACTATGATGTTATTAAAAATAAATTTTAAAAAATATATTATTTTAATATATTTTTAGATAAAAAATATTTTAAAAAACAAGAAATAAAATTTACTTGTGCAGGGAAAAACTAAAGTCGTGACGGAATTAAATCACAAGTAGCCAAGTACCTAAATATAGACACTCATTTCTCTCTGGAAAAGGAAGAAGAACTGAAGGCAAATAAGGACTCCAAAACCAGCTAGCTGCCATGGACTAGTCGAGAGTGGTGTTTTTGTTCATAGCTATGATGGTAATATGGCTAAAGGCAGCTACAGGTCACAGAAAATACGAAGGAATTTTGTTGATTTGCCAGAAGAGATTTCCAATGTCGAAAATTCGAGCTTCAATGAAAATGAATGGTAGCATAACAAATTCTTCAATGAAAAATGTCTACAAACGCACGTCTCTGTTTCAGTGTAAGACAGAGGTTTTTTATTTCAACTGCGAAAAACTCAATTTCCTCAAATGTTGATAAAAAATCTTCAATTTTTCCCATTCCGCAATCAAATTTACAAGGAAAACTGTACTCGCAATTTTGTTAAACAGGAAGACCAAAAACACAGGCAATTTTGTTCCTCCTTCTTCCTTTTCCTCTTCATCTTCTTCTAGGTTTTTTTTTTGGATGCAGCCTCTGCTATACCCAAAGCAATAAATCCATGCTTTCTTTTAGAAAAGATCTTTTTCAGTCCAGGCCAGTTTTTTTCTATAAAAACAATTAAACAAAAATTTTGTAAAATATAAAAAATCGAACTGAAACCGGTACCGACCGACCATTTTTGGTTTTGTTCAGTTCGGTTTCGATTTTATTTTGGTTATTTTATATTAAAATTAAAAAACTATATTGCTTTTTAAAAATTTCTGATGGGCTTGGTTTTGGTTCGATTCTATTTTTTTTGGTTTGATTTTTTTATTTGGTTTAGTTTATTTTTAACTAAATTGGTTCGGTTGGATTAAGATTTTTCGATTTCAGGTTTATGAAACCGAAACCAAACCAAACTAAATATTTTTTAAAATATTCTAATTGATTTTTAAAATAGTTCAATTTTTTCGGTTATTTATTTTTTAATTTTCTAGGTTTAATCAATTTTTCAGTTTTTTTCTTACCTCTACTTCCTTTTTAATTTACTAGTTGTTATTTATAGGGTAATAATAAGTATACTGCGATGAGTTAAACCTGATTAAGAATTCTAAAATTCAATTAGTTTTATCATTATACATACATCTAAATGGTGTGGGGAAATTATTGTTTCCCCACACCCAAAATGCACCGTGGATTATAACAGTAATTTACAATGTATCCTTTCTCTTTTTTTTTTGCACTTTTTTGTTTTTTTTCTTCCAACTTTTGTTTTTTTTTTGTTTTTTTCCAAAACTACTTTCCTTTTTTTTTTTTTCAACTTTCCTCTTTTTTTTTCTTTTTTCTTTTTTTTCTAAAATTATCTTTTTTATTTTACTTTTTAAATATTAAGCTAGTTAAAAATTTTACTTTGTAATTTTTTTTCCTTTAAAATACTATGAATTGCTATGGTGTTGTCCCATATAGTTTTTCCTTTTCCTTTTTATTTTTTAAAATTATATTTGTCGATTGTTTTTTACATTGAGCTGATTGAAAATTTAATTTTATAATTTTTTTAAAAATATTGTTGATTACTACAGTGTTTCTCAGCATGTTTTTTTTATGATTTTCTTCAAAATTATCTTTTTTATTTTATTTTTTAATATTGAGTTGGTTAAAAATTAACGTTACAATATGTGAGGAAAGCATTGTAAGTTTCCTTGCAAATTACTGTGGCTTGCTACAATATTTTTTCCCATATGGTTTTTTTTTCCTGTTTTGTTATGTTTTTCTCTAAAATTATATTTATCAATTTTATTTTTCAAATATTAAGCTGTTTAAGAATTGAAATTACAGGTAATTATAAGTTTTTCCTCACAAAACACAATGAATTGATACAATTTTTCCTCACATTATATTTTTCCAGTTTCTTTTGTGTTTTTTTTTTGTAATATTTTTTTCTAAAATTATCTTCGTCGATTTTTTTTTTAATATTGAGTTGGTTATAATTTAACTTTGTAATAAAGCTTAACCACGTGGGGAAAGCACTATAGCTTTCCTCACAAAACATTGTTGAGAATTACAATTACAAGTCATTACAAATAAGGCTAAATCATGTGGGGAAGCACTGTAACTTTTATCACAAAATACCGTGAATTGCTACAGTGTTTCTAATATGATTTCCCTTTTTTTTTGTTATTTTTTTCTAAAATTATCTCTGTCAATTTGATTTTTTTTTATATTAAGCTGATTAAGAATTTAGTTTTGTAATTTTTTTCTTTAAAACAATGTGAATTGTTGCAGTGTTTTTCCATATGATTTTTTTTTATGATTTTTCCAAAATTATATTTGTCGATTTTTTTTAATATTAAGTTGGTTGAAAATTATAATTACAATAAAGCTAAATCATATAGGGAAAGCATTGTAGTTTTTCTCACATGACACTATGGATTGCTATAGTATTTCTCTAAATGGTTTTTTTATTTTATTTTATTGGGGAAAATACTGTAGTTTTCCTCACAAAACATTATCAATTGCTACAACGTTTTTTCTCATGGGTTTTTTCCTTCCAAAATTATCTTTGTTTTTTTTTTCTAGTATTAAGTTGGCAGAGAATTTAGCTTTGTAATATTTTTTGCTTTTTATTAACAGAAAAGCTAAATCATATAGCAAAAGTAATATATCTTTCCTCCTAAAACACTGTGAATTACTATAAATTATTTTATTCAGTCTCTAAGTTTTTTTATCACCAACAATTTTTTTTTTTGTCATGAAATATAGTCTCCATCATACCTTTAGTTTTTATTAATTATCTAGCACTAGTTTACATTAATTAAATATATTTATTTTATAAACCCGAGATAGCGCGCGGGCATGTATATCGTTCCTAATTATTTGATGATTTAATGACTCCATATCACAGCTTAAGTCATGTCTAGAAATGATTTATTGGGGGGGGGGGGTTAATTGAATTCAATCTAGATCGTAGATAAGGTCCATAAAAGAAATATATGATTATTATTTGCACAAGAAAAATTAATCGGACTTTTATTTGAGATGGAGTTTGTCATCAACCGAATGTTGGAGTTTGAGAAAAGTCAATCGGACCTTAATCGGACCTGAAATGAGCTGGCAATTAATCGGACCTTAAAAAATTTACAAGTTCGATTGACTTGTCTCAAACTCCAACATTCGGTTGAATCTTGAGGTCCGAATCCGATTATCAACAGACTCCATCTCTTTCTTTTCTGCTGGTATAAATGAGCTGGTAATATCAGCATCACAAGCATGCCTTTTCGACTATTTTTTTCGTTTCTTTCCTAGTCTTCTCAAGCTTTATAGCTCACATCACAGGAAAACCATGGAGAATGGTGCTCGAGTTATCAAGGGTTTTATTCTTTCAATTCCAGAATCTGTGTCTCGACTCTGGCATAGAGCAGGACAACTAGAATCACAGCAGCTACCACCTCCCACCATGAACGAAGAAGAAGACTGGTCAAAATGTTCCGTGCTAAGCAGGAAATGGAATGGCAAAAGACGCTTATAAGCATCTGCTTCACATCAGGACTTGAAATAGCCCTTCATTTTCACAAAATTACTCATTCCAAACTCGATTCCTTGCATTTACTCTCTATTCTTGTTGCAATTCTCTTTTCTTGCCTCTTTGTTTCGCATTTTATCAACCCCACCAAGTTTCCGAGGACATCCAAAGTGCTGGGTAAAGCTGCAGTTTTCCTGGCAGCCACCGTGTTTTTCATCACCATTTCAATCCCATTCCCCCCTGGTGTCAAGTGGGCTGCTTGGATAATTTATGCCATTTCATTGCTTGTTATTGCAATATGCAATTTCTGCTACTAGACACTCGCTTTACATGGCATATATATATATATTTCTGTTGGTGTTTGTATTTGTTCTTCGTCACAAGGCTTCCATTTGCATGTTGGAAGGTGTTGAAATTCAGTGTAATCACGGTGTTATGTATAATCACGTGGTAGCTTCCTTTGGAGCTTGGTCTTGCAATAGCAATAAGAAGGCGTTGGAAAATGTTGAGCTACCGTCCTCGTAGATGTTGGATTCTAGGTTTTACCAATTTGCCATAAACATGAAACGGAGCTTCAGAGAGCAACCAAACCCCTTCAATCGCTTATAAGAAAGGATAACAGAAACCTTTTCAATAAACTTTTTAACACTTCCTATGATAGTTTCACAAGCTTTAATGGCGCGTCAATTATTTCACGAGGATAAAATACCGAACCATGATTTCGATTCCATTTCAGCACTCGTATCAATATGACCTAATTACTGACTTCTTCTGTCCAAATCCACGCTGACTACACTTGTACCAACCATCTTTATGGTTAATTGCCCCAAAAACCTAGTTCCATATTTTCCCAATCACAGGGAGCATTTCTTTAGTAATTTCCAAGCACCTTGATGGGAAATGACCTCGATCTTTTTTAATTATTATTAAAGATATCAGATAGACGTGAACAACTCGTGTCAACCAGTAGTTTGGTTCATTAGAACATTACAAGTCCCTTCAACTGGATGAGCAAGCATTCAAGTCACAAATACTGAAACAATCCTCTTCAACCATAATTCAGGATGGATGAATCGACAGACATATCAAACATGTTTTCAAAGGAAAAATAGGTACTAAAATACGAGATTTTACTCATGCAGCTAATCCTTGTAGAAAAAAGAAGGAAGTAAAGACGGCAGGTTCGCACTTCCCCTACTTTGCTTGAGGGTGTGAAGATATGAAGTCAATGGCATGACTGACGGTACTGATCTTGTCTGCTTCATTATCTGGGATCTCAAACTGAAACTCTTCTTCAAGGGCCATCACAATCTCAACAGTGTCTAAACTATCTAACCCAAGATCATTCTGGAAATGGGCATCAGGTGTAACCTGAAAAGGCAAAAAATAAATATCAACCAAAATCCGATATGCAGAAGACAGTATAATGAATCTTTGCAATCTTTCCCTTTTTTTAGATGAGATAAGACAAGCATTGAAAGTAAGTATCCAATGAGAAATTACAAGTGCCAACAGAGTACAGATTCATCAGAAAGAAATGTTGAAATACACCAAATACTATATGCTAAGAAGCATTACATTTTTCATTCAAATTCTCAACGCTGTATTCCACCGTAGGGAAATGAGGTAAAATAATTGCTAAAAATGAATGAAACCTCTTCAGCAAACTAAACAAATTTCCATGCCAGGAACTCATCTATCCTGGCAACAAACTCACTGACCTAACAAACAAGTGAAAATGGGGTTAAATCCAAACAACGAGCCCATGTTTGAGCAGAAACATATCTGCATAAAGTCTCCATAACAACTCAAATTCCTAAATTAGACATGCAACCTCCAAGCACTACTACAAACCAATTCAGCACATTCTAGGGCATCAAACATACTATAAAGATTCATCATATCCATCCAACAAACAAAGTTCCAGTTGTAAAGAATGAACATGAGATATTGCTATGCCATCCAAACCTTTAACATAGCAAAATTGTCACTAGCAATGGTGTAGAAAACAATGCAATCTAAATCTCAGAACAGAGATCATTTGGTGTAAGGATTCAATGTATAAGCTGGAAACCATTGATAAATCAGGAATTTTCAAGGGAACACCACTTTGATTCTGATACAATCATTAGGACTGAGAATGAGTGATTATGACCAACTGCACTACAAGCGATTTGATGTAAAAAAGTGGAAAAGAGAGCAAGGATAGATTCACATCATGGTGCAAAAATCAAACGGAAAGATTGGAAGCAGTGGCGAGTAGTGATCCAACTCTGTACTCTGCTCTGGGCTAAAAACCTTCATGCCATTATATTTTTCAGATAAACTTTCTCCTTGAGAATAGTCTGATTCAAAAACACTGCAACAGGACTTTCTATCACATAATTTTGAAGATTGAAGATCAGAAGACCCTACTACCTCAATGTTCAAAAACCAGGCCACAATGTCTATCCAACGTACCAAACCTAAACATGCATTTAATCTAGAGTGCCAAAAATTCAATCGAAGGCAGCATTGATTGCCCTGATCAACTCAATGATTACACATGAAAAATAGAATGAACATTTATAGAATACAAATTTATATATTTGTCTTCAACTTAGCAAGATGTACTAATCATCAAACACCATTTTAATTAAGCCTACAAGTCCTCCATACAGATTTTACTCTCCAAAGTAAATCCAACAATATTTACTTTCACATCACATTGCCAACTTTGAGATAAACCATATAATCAAAACTTTCCAAAGCCCGGTGAGAAACACTCCAAGAATTCAAAATGCCAGCAGTAGAGCAATGACTAAGAAGTCATAAAAAATGAGCATAACAAATTCAGCTTCTCAGAAGTCACAACACAAATAAATCAAACTTCCATTTTGTTTGTTTCCTAAAAGAAATTGGATTAATAACATGAAAAGTCACAAAATTACACCCACTTCTTCTTCTTCTTCTTCTTCTTCATTTCATTCAAGTTGCAATAATGATTAAAATTTACCCAAAAAAGCTAAAACCCTACACCCAGAAGAACAAAAATGAAGCTTTCAATTTATTTGACCAACACATCATTAATTTGTAGGTTTATTTTAATCAACGGTATAACAGATTTAAGTACCCAGAAAAGAAAAGTAGTCAGCATTAAATCTGATTTTGTAAAAAAAAGAAAAGAAGAAGCTTATTAATTACCTTGGAAGGATCGACTTTCTGGAAGTTCTTGACAACATTGACAACTCGATCGGAGACCTCGGATTTGTCAAGAAAGGTGCCTCTAACTTCCTCGGAGAAACGGCGGCAGATGGTATTGAAGGAGAGACCGAAGACGCCGTTGTTGTTAGGGTTTCTAGTAGTAGGTGAGGCCTTTACACTCACTCTCAGGTACTTCAGCAAAGCTCCTCCTCTAGCCGCCATTTTTACTTGCTTCTTCCTCTGTCTCTTCTTTTCACAACAAACTTCTTCACTTCTTTCTCACTCACACATACCCTTTGCCACTTCTAATAAGACTGCGAAATATTTCCATCCACGGGGGTGTAAAAAAAAAAAACCGATTAACCGAGTAAAAAAATTAAAAAAATAAATAAACAATTTCGAATTAAAAGGAAAACTGATTAAATGAATTTTAAAAATCATTAAATAGATTATAGACGTGGTTTGATGTGGTTTGATTTGGTTTCAAAAAATAAAATCATTCAATTAAACCGGATCTTATAAGAAAAGCCTAGTATTTTTTTTTTCAAAAGTATTATTGGCCAAACCAAACCCACCTCCTCATCCCCGTTGACTTCTCTCAAAGTTAATCTTCAATTTTATATATTAATGTCTCCTAACTTGGACTGTATTTACTAATTAGTAGCTAGGGTTTAACTAATTACTAATTGTAATCTTTTTCTCCTCTATATTACTAGTAGCCGTGAGCAAGGTTGTCCAAAACACATTTTTTACACGACATGAAAAATGTAATATAAACTTAGATTGTAAAATTATAAAATCATAATTTTTTTCCCATACATAATTCAAATAAAAATTCACATGTGGTTCAAGTACCTAAAAATACATGATTCAAATAAAAATAAAAACATAGTTGCAAGCCAAATGATGTTTGAAACGGAAAATGCCTCCATTGATAATTTTTTGACGATAATTGCAATGTACTTTTCTTGAATTCTTATCAATATTTATACCATGTTACCATCCCACATCAAGCCTATTACCAGAGGAAATTTTCTATATGCCATGTGTTCAGTAATTCAAAAATCAATTTAAATCAGTCCTATAATCAATTCAAACATGATTTTTGGAACCAAATTGTAATTATACAAACACGGCTTAGGCAAAGCTATCCAAGACCACAAGAAAATTGAGAAAATGCAATCTCTTTCCAACATCCCAAGCTTTGGCTAAAAATAATACAGAAACACCATCAATTACATAAAGGGAGTCGGGGGTAAAAATCCATTTCTAGCAAGAAAAAATCAACATAAGCAATTAAGCATCACCCTCATGAGAACATGCTTTCCAAAGGAATATGTGTAGTAATATAGAGATGATACTAGCTCGCTTCCAACAACAAAGATAATTAATCTTAGCTATGATCGATTATTTTTTTTAGTTTTCTTAAGAAAAAAAAACAAATCAACAAGGGAAAAGACTTGCAAAGAAGTAGAATTATCGGAAGGAGCTTAACAACACTTTCGCACACCAACATTCATTACATCACCAATCAGATGTGTAATTAATAATACAAGGTAGGCAGAAATTCACCAGGGTTCATTTAAGATGCTATAACAGAAATACAGGTTGAGTGACCCCCGCTAGAAAGAAAAAATAACAAAAATATAGATATGGAACACCACAGAGCATGTCCCAACATGCAAGAGCGTGTGAGAATTGTCCAAAGCAAACTTCAAAATCATCATACTAATCATTCCATCAAGCAAAACATTATAAAGGGAAAAATTGTTATTCAAAATCATGGGCAATCAGGACCGAAAAAAATCAGCATCAGTACAAGGGAATATCACATTGTCACTTTTATACACAATAGACATTATAAATAGAACAACTTAAGGTGAAGAGGAAGTCGTTGATGATGGATACAAAGAAGAGCATTGTTGATGAAGATTGAAGAGGATACTATTGATGATGGAAAAAAAAGTGTTGTTGATGAAGACTGAAGAGAAAGGCGTTGATGATGGAAAAAAAAAAGAGTCTTGTCGTTGTTCATAAAGAGGAAGTCGTTGATCTCACGGTGGCTGGTTAATGGTGGAGACTGAGAGAAAGAGATTAAGGTAAATATTATATGTGTGTGTGGCTACTGCTGATGTGGACTGTGGAGGGCTAAAGCCTGGAGAAAACATATACAACAATGTATGTTTTTTGTTGCAATCGTAAAAACGATTTTAAACTCGTATTTTTATTCGATTTTACCCGATTTTATCAATTTTTGAGTTTTTAAAGTGATTTTACATGTTAAGCATATATTTACTCGTAAAATCATATGATTTTACGAGTGAACTCGCAATTATAACAACCTTAGACGTGAGCATTGATTGTGATACATGCCCTTTTAATTTATTCTACTTACTTCGGTTCTAGGAAATGAGTCCTTGTCTTTGAATGATTGATTAGCTATAGGAATAACAATTTTTTTTTAAAATAAGATTTATTAGTTTACTTTCATCATGCACATAATTGTTTCTAAAGCTTGTTAGATTAATGTGTGTGTGTGTGTGTTTGAAATAATCACAAACAAAATATCAAAAAATTTCTTTAATTTTTCTATAAATTCTCTCTTCGCATGACTAATGCAATTTCTAAACCCAAATAAAAGCTAATCCATTGTTTTTAAAATTATGTTATATTGTTAGAAAGAGCTGAAGATGTTTGATGGAGTTGTGTTGGTTCAGGTTGGCCGAGGTTTAAATAGAGGTTTTAGGCTAGAATGGCTGGTTAGGGTTTGATGGTTTGGTGATGTGTTCACTAGTATTAGAGTGGCTAGTCGGAATTTGTTGGTTCGATAAGTGTTTATAGCTAGTTCAAGTCTGGGTTGTTGGTTGTGTTTGTTTGATTATAAAGGATGTTTGGAAAATATTTGAATCGATTTGCTAGTTCATGGTCTCTATTTTTATAGGTTGACGTAGAAATTGGTCCTCATAATTGGTGATGTGTTTGTTGGTCAATTCTCCTTGGGAATTGGAATTGAAATCAGAATCGAAATTTTGGACTTGAACAAGATATGAAAAGATGCTTGTTTTTAAAAGTTAGAGAGGGTATGTATTTAGCTCAGTAAGAATACTCAATACGTGAAAGATATAAGAACCAAGTAATAGTCCTAAAAACTTTATTACAATAAGTTGAGGAGCATTTAGGAAATGAAGAATGACCAATAGATTGGGTTTGAACAAAAGTCAAAGAGTATAAATGAGGGTGTCTGTAGGTAATGTGCAATATATACATGTATAATTAAACAAGTGCAATGAGAGCCACTTATGCTTATTCTCAAAATCTTTGATATTCCTAGAAGCATTTGGGGAGAATTAAAGAAACTATATTTTTTGTATTTTTTTTTGTTTTGCCTTTGTGTTTTAAAAAACTATATTTTATATCCTAAACTTTAATTGCTTTGTAATACTTTACATCCCCAAAAAACAAATCAACAAAAATTCTTGAATTATTTATAGGTTTGTCATTATATTTCATTTAATGACAAAAAACCATTACAATAATAATATTATGACTTTACCATAAAAAAAAAAAAAAAAAACTAACCATCATTTTCTCCTCTTGTTTCTCTTATTGCCTAAAGTTTTAATATGATTTCTTATTAAACCCTTTTCACATTAAGCTTTTCCCTTATAATCACCAAATTCAATCCAACTTTCAACTTCTCTTTCTCCGGATCATACCTAGGATACAAGGTGAAAGCATATTAACGCTTGAAATCAATTATCGAGTAAATTCCTGCGTAGTTGGCTGAAAAATGAATTCTCCTTCATACCCTTGATCTAGTTGGTTCAGGTTTAACTCTCCCATCAAACCATGGAAGACTAGTTTAATCCATTCATTAAGGTTGAAATCCTTCAAAGAGAACCCTTGATCTACCCTCTCTCTCCCTATAATTCCTCTACCCGTGGTACTCTTTTCGAGTTCAAACCCATCACTAAATTCTGGCTCTTTAAATCTCATGACCCATAAGAAATTTACGTTAGCCTCTTTTAAGCCAATAGTTATTTCTTTGAGTTGTTGTGGTGAGAAGAATTCCCATTTATTTAAAGGAACAAAAGGTAAAGAAAAGAAGAATATGAAAATTTGCATCCCATTTTGATCTATTTCTTCCAAACCGGTAAAGTTTAAGTCTTTAATGGTTAAAAGAAAAGAACTAGAGCTTAAAAATTAAACAAAAATAAAAATAAAATGTATATTCTAAGCTTTGTATATGGATTCAATTTACTTGCTTATAATATGCCAAAATCCATTTTGTTTTCTTTTGACAAAAAAACCCATCTATAAAAATCATGATAATTTCAACATAAACAACATTTTCTTTTCATTTTTTCCCCTCATTTCTCTCTCTTAGCTATCTTATCTTTTAGCAATTGAACTTTTGATATTTTAAATTGACTTTTAATAAATTTAATTATTTTAAAAAGGAAAGAAACATCACTTCACAAGTGCCACAATTACTATTCTCAATTACGGTTTTGTACATAATTGATATTGAAAAACATTATCATATTCAAATTATGCTATTTCCCAAATATTTTTAAAACCTATGTTATTCTCTCTATGTTATTTTTCAAAATAAATCCATCATCTAGTAGAGACCAAACTTACAAACCCGAACAGAACAGGACTGGTAGTAATTAGCAAGTATTAAACAAGAAACTGAAACTGAACTTTTACAGTAGCCAAAGTAGCTATATAGGCCTGATATTGATGGCCACAGAATGACAATGACAAAAGCACACAATCTTGTTCTTGTCACGTCCTCCTGCTCACCATATCTAATAGCTAGGCCGCATAGCTAGATTTGTTACTCATGCGTCTACCCACTGCCCTTTGCTCCACCATTGCCCTTGAACCATCTCTGGCTGGGCTGAAACTCACCGGTAAATACTCATCAGAGTCGCATTCAAAAGTTGACTTCTCAAAATGCCTCACTAGCTGCTCCTTGCCCTGAGATCACATTCTCCATATTGTTTAGATAAGAGAAATAATCAAGGGAGTCTTATGAGTGCTGTCTCTCAAGAAAAATACTCCGATGGTTACCGTACCTGGAGCCTAGCACAGGCTATCTCACGTATCTTGCTGGACTGGAAAACATCCCATGCTTGATGGTTGGTGGAAAGGTAAAACTTCCACGCAGCTCTTGCATCTGTGAAGTTAACAAAAGCATAGCCTTTGTTGGCCTCTCTTCTGCACCCCACCACAAATCCAGCATCAATTAGAAGTGGTGATGTTTTAGTTTGTGTAGAGCCAATCAAGTTTGGCTTTTGTGAATAAATATGTATAAGAACTCTCAATTAAACCCAGCAATAAGTGTTTCTGATGGGCAAAAGTAATTGGAAATTCAAGATCAAAAACATATATGAAACGTACTCGAAGTCAATAGGCAGATACAGGAAATCGAAAGCTGACACAATTGCCTCCTTGGCAGAGTCAGAATTTTGATGCTTCTTTGCCTTTTCATTCTCCATCATGCAATGTCTGTCAAGGAATTCCATCAACATTTCACGGCTGCGAGAAAACAAGTGGAACTGTTAGGAGCGATTTTGTAGAGATATAATATGAGAAACTAGAAAAACCAATTCAGAAAAATAAAGGGAGGCAACTTTTGGACTAATTTGGAACCGGATTAGTACTGATACGATACTGCATGCTTGATAAAAAAACTAACAGAGTGTAGCTAATGAAGAAACTCCACTACACAAAGATTCAAGGAGAGACAGAAAGTGAACCAATTACGTGTATCTATTGGGAATGTTCCTGATCATAACTGTGGTATCTTGGCCATCGGGTAGCACAGGGAACACAGAATGCTTCTGCCTAGAATTGGCACCACCACAAGATCTCACATTCCTTCCGGTGGAAGAATATTGCCTCTCGCGATTTCTACTACTTCCACTAGACTTGGTTCTCAAATATTCCTTCTTGGCATGTTTTTTATCGTGCCCTCTATACCTCCCTTCTCTCCCATTAAAAGAACCAACATATCTGCTACACTCTCCTCTCTTTTTACTTCCTGTGCTAACCCTTGCAGTCACCAACTGTTGCATGTCCTTTTTGGGCTCATCTTGGGCTTGCACCATTTTCGTTTCCGCAGATACTGCCATGGTAGGGCTTGGCTTGGTCAGTACTGTAGAGGCCGAGAGATTATGGTTGTGAGCATACGTAACACAGTACTGTGCATTGCTAGGATATTGATAATCGGTGTCAGTATAGTAAGGATAAGGATGAGAAGATGGCCCTGATGTAGAGTAGCAGTGGTAGTAGTAATAAGAAGATGGGTTCTGATTTATTGCAGGAAGAAACGAGAAATTTGGGAGATCTTGGTCACTATAGTTAACAACATTATGCGAAGGTGCAACCATGTCGTTTTCAAGGTAACTATGAGGAAAGAACTCAGGTGCTTCTGGATTCAGGCTGGTACTGTTTCCATCAGTAGGAAACATGGAAGCAGTTGATTACAGAGAGTGAAGACCGGTTTTTTAGAGCAACCTTTGAAGAATGGCGGGTGGCGAACACGCAAGTGAGCTGCAAGGTCGTGTTCAAGTGTTCGGGAGTGGCGACCAGAGAGGTGGAAGTGGAAGAAAATCTCATGATTGCAATAGAAGGGAGCATTTAATGCACAGATTTGATTACGGAATAAACAATTATATATATATGCGCCGAATGTTTGTGGCAGCAGCTTTTTTGTACGTTTTTGTCAGAATTTTGATGTTTGATCTGCTACAAAAGCCTGGACGCTAGATTTCTCACCGATCATTACTTTATCCAAGGTCTAACAGCTGTGGTTAATTATGTATTACCCGTTTGTCATCGTGGTTAAGAGGGCGCTTGCGAGTTTAGTTACGGCTGTGGTTGTGATTTATAAATATATAGTGAAGAATGAGAGCTGCTGAACCGAGAAAACCAGAGTAGCGTTACTCCTGCTTTGGGAGCATGAAGACATCTGGTATTATTTCACTTCAATGGAAACGAGAAAGTAGCATGCATGCATGTACTTCTGTGCGTTTTAAATCCATTGAAAGAGTAGAAAATGCTTTGAGGTTCATTAAAATGTGATTAAATTAAGAAATAAAATAAGATCAATCACAAAATATTGATTGAAATGCTTGACGCAGGCAAAACAGAAACAACATGATGCATGAAGGCATGTTCAATAGTTCTTGCCCCATATCCTCTAATAAAATCAGGTGAATAAGAACTTTTACGGTATCTATCCAACTATGTGGAGCAAATTGGCTCCATCACTGCTACAATAAGCATAAAGTCAACTGATTTCTCCCAATTCATTGCCTCATTTACAAAAGAAAAAACAAAAAAGAATAAGCGACGTCCACCTCTCTTTTACAAAACAATGTATAGAATGAACAAATTGCTTCAGTCCAGATAAAAGAGAGTAACAATTTTCCGGAGATTTTTGGCCTCCTGACAAGTTTCCATGAGCAACCTGCTATCATGGAAGGCAAAGCAAATAACTTGTTGTACATGGGAAATAATGTCCATATTACACAGCCTGCAATTTCACCATTAAAACCATCAGATAAATTCCGTTTATTATAGAAGATGCAGTCATTTTCCAACTTCAGCATTAAGCAACTTTGCAACCACTCTATAGAACTTCCCACTGATGCAGAACTCAACTGAGCAATTAATGAACTTGCAAACTAAAACTAACAGCCCAAACTCGTTCACTAGACTAAACATTTTAAACACTGCATGTCAAGCTTGCATTTCAATTGAGCTCCTGTACCAGTTGAATCTACTTTGCTTTGCACGTGTAAGATCAAACAACTTGGCAAAATTTACAGACAATAAAAGTCAGACCAATTTATTGGAATGCACTGTCAATGGCTTGAGAAGGCAGTCCCATCCTTCAATTTCAATATTTGTGTTGTATTATTTTGCATAAGTGGATCCAGAAAATCAGCATACTTGGTTAATCTTGTGGAGGCTTTATCAATCATCAAATCAAATTTGTTTGCTTGACATGGTTATGCCAATACAGTTCTCAGTAAAAAGGTCTCAATTCTAAAGCAGTAAATTTTGACCATAAAGGAAGGAAATGCATAATTTTCAACCACAGAACTTTCGGTTCTATTTGCGACACAAACCTTCATTTTCCATTATTGGGGATCATGCTGTTAAATAAAACCATATACAAGCGTAGAAATAACATGCATGAAAAGCAAAGCAAGGCAAATACTTTCTCACAGCTAATCTGTCAAATATTGTATGTCTAAACGAGCAGAGAAAGAATTTTCAGCATTTAATGCTGAGCAACTTTGCATTTTATTTACGGTCAAAGCTTTCATCATTCAATACTTTTCACAGGCAACATGTTTATTAATCAAATCATTTAAAAGAGCAGAGAAACATTTCATTATCATTTCACCTTCGACAAATATGATATCAGCCAGGATTCTTTATTTTGCTATCCTTGCTGGTTGGCATAATTTTTAAGGGAAAAAAAATCATTAATTGAGACAGATTCATAGGTAATTATTACATTACTGTAAGAGTACCCTCTCAAAAGAAAATGATGTAAAAAATAAAATACTGGAAGAGTAACTGAAAGAAAAACATGTTAGCACAAACCTGCTGGCTTCAATCAGTGGTAGATGGTCATTGTGAGGCTTCTCTATCACATTCTGCACCTGCAAATAAAAAAAAACATAACCAGTTACCACAACACCAACAGTTGCCACCAGCAATGGATATTATTATTTTTTCCTATTAACTCAATTTGGTGGATTCCTTTGTAGTTCTGTTTTTTTTTAAATAAATAAATAAACAGGGATTCATTTTCAGTACATCAACAAAATAAACATATTCATAGGCCCCAGTTATTTTCATAAAAAGTCATGGTTCGTTAAATTGCAGACTCTTCTGCAACTAGCATCCAAATGGATGTACAGTCCCATTCACAGTATGTGAAGAACTTTATAGTAGAGCAACAAATTAAAAGTTTAATAAGCCAACAATAAGGATCTCTCTCCCTAAAGTAAAGTTGGTTTGCAAATATGACATAGTATTATCTTTGATGCCTAAAGTTTCCAAAGTGAATTGGCCAAAATTATAAACAAATTTCGCACTTAGGCTCATTGCTTTGTGTAAAATAGGAATCTTCTTTTGGTAGCCATATCTCCAAAAAGTGCCAGTACCTTAAGAACTTTTACTTTCAGTCAGATGATTACAAACCAAACAATTCATAGCAAAAGATTTAGAATTGAATGATTGGGAACAAGGGAATATTTTGAACATCTAACTTCAACCCTAATCTATCCACAAAATGTACTTAGAAACTTTCAAAGAGAGGTGGGCTGAAATTTTACTGTCTAATTTACTGTAAGCAATGACAATCTCTCAAAAAATCACCTAATAGGTGAACAAATTAAATAGACTACAAGTTCAATGATGTCTGAAAGCATATCAAATTTTTGAGGTTACATTTCAGATGCTTTTTAACATGAATTCAATAACATAATTATGTGTATGGGTTTGGCTGCTAAAATGTTTTGAGATTTAAAACTTAACTATCATTAAAATACCCCTGCATGCACCCAGAGGCTTAATAATGTCAGAACAGAGGGAATATTACATGAATGAATGTCAAAACTAATTTCTTACTTTTTCCAATAGCTCCTGGCTCTCAGGCGGTTGTTTTTTCAAACTTTGAGGCAAGATTACTGTGAGTAGTTCAGGTTTTTCTGCTCTTAAAGCACCCCTTATAACAGCTGCATTAGTCCCAGATGCACCTGATGTATAAATATGGTTTTTCTGCAGGAAAAGAAATCATGTTGCATTTCAGGAAGATGAGAATCTCAGAAGAATTTACTTACATAGTCCACGGTGAGGCCCAGTATCAAGTAAATTTCTAGAATGCGTATTCCAAGGAGACAAATAGAAATAAAATAAATGAGATTTATGTCACAGCATCTTACTGTTATAACCAAAGCATAACTGAGAATCTCAATAAGTTCTTGATGCATGAAGCCCATGTTCCGGGTTCCAAAAAACCCAATAGATCTTGGTCCTTGTTGTTGGATGGCCAATAACTCCTGCAAACAATTGTATATGCATATAAAACTTAACCCTTCAAACAGATATCCGAGGCCCTAAGGTTTAGCACAATAGAAAAAAATGCAGGGGTGCTTGCAAAACTGCAACCAATAAAAAGAGAGATGAACTTTTACTCTCTAAAATTTGTCCCCAAGAATCACATTAAAAAATAAAATAAAACTATCTATATAAAATGCCTAAGATCAGACAGCAGATGATCACTTAATCATTGTTATGTCCATCATGGAAAATTTATTATGCAGGTCCTCTTGGTTGTTAGTGGTCCCAACCTTTAACTTGCAAGAGCATTTTTTAAAAAGTTGAGTACTATAACACATGATATCCCAAATTAGGCATCAGTAAAGAATTTCTCAATTGTCAAACCCAGTATGTCAGTGGTGGAGAAATGATATTACTGTTGAAGAAGATGACAAGGTTGATTTTAACAATTAACTGCCAAAAATAAATTCTGTTGACTGAAGAACAAGTTTGTAATGGAAAGATTACACACCTGTAGATAGTCTACATCAGGAACAGGTTTAAATTCTGACAGCACAACTGTCCCTGATCCTTCCACAATAGTTTGGGCTTGTGTTGGAATTTGGCTGCCAGTATCTTCATTTGAACCAAACATGCACTCAATGTTCTCCTCTTCAGCTTTCCCACTATCCATTTCCTGATCATTCCTCTTATGTCCACAAAGCCACTATTTCCATTACATAAAAACAGATTCCCTGATAGTAAATCATTAGTGAAAACCAACTGCACACAGAGAGTGGTGATCAGACAAGCTCAAGCTCACATGAGCTTTGAGGCATGTTTCGTTAGAGTAGTCTGCTTGATCATGTGGCAAGCTCACGTGACCTACTAGAAACAAATATTATCATCTCTTTCTTTTTTTTCCCTCAAAATGAATATATTTTATGACCTAGCAAGCTTACATAAAGCTTGAGTCTGTTTGATCACCCCCATAAAATCATACCACACTCAAAAGAAACATAAATTCACATAATATCAACTCAACTCAGTAAAAAGCAGCACATTTTACAAATCATAAATCTGAAAAAAGAGAAGGTTTTTGAAAGTGATATATAGAAAACCGGGGGCGTTGCCTTGCATGCAGAAAATTAAAGGCACATACTTGACTGGCGTCGCAGATCAGTGTGTATGCGAGTTTAATAATGAATGATAATTGGTTTTAGTAGGCCCAAATTTTTTTCCTTGTATAAATGGAAATTTATTAAAAGGAAAGAAAACAAGTATAGGGTTATTTCACAAGCTACCTAAAAATGGTATGCTAAAAATACAAGACAGTCTACAAAATCTGGTAAAACATGGGGCAAAGATCAGCAGAAAGAGATTTCAATCTCACAAATAGAAATAAAGCCTCCAGTCAATTAAAAAATTATCCCATTTTTCTCCATCCCAATAGCCCACAGTAAACATACAGGTTCAATTATCCACACCATGCATCTTTTCTTACCATCAAATTCTAGGTTGATGGTGCTCAATAACCTGAATCCCTTGTTTCTCACATGCCATGCCCACAACCCCAAGAAGCATTTTGTATGAATAACTTTTAGGGAAAGTTTGATATTTCAAAAAAAACTTCCTTGCCCTTTTCAATCAAACAAGGATGGTTCAGATTTGATGCATTTGAGGAAAATCAAATTTTAAAGCAAATTAAGCAAGCTTCCTTCTATAACAATTCCTTTTATTCATAGGCTCCGTGCATATCCAGCAAACAAGGAATAAATTGTAATCTCTATTTCAACCAGATGAATCCAATTAATTCCCAAAGGAGGAGTGATAAAAGTGATATTTTTATGCAGCTTTCATGTCAACCCCGGAACCACAGATATTAATTAAGGATTCTTGTTCGTTTTCCTTTTCTTTTCAAAAAGCCACTCTTCATCTATCCTTTGATATCTAACTTTTCTGATAGACAGCATGGAGAACAAAATAATTGCTTCCACTCTTCTCCTTTTACCTTGGTAGATTTAATTTTCTAACAGATGAAACACATTTACAAGACCTTATAAATACTTTGTAAACCCTAGTTGTCAAGCAAGTGGTGAAAATTAACATGTTTATATCATGGCCTAAAAGAAGAATATTTGCTCTTCATTTATCCCTGTGCCCCACACACCTTGTCAGTTGAGTGTTTACATTTTCTTTCCAAGAACCTAAAACTGACACACAAGATTTAGAAGTATGATCAGATAAGCACTGTATTTGATGCAAAGACCAATGCAACATGCAATGTCCTATAAACTTTCAAGAACAGGCATTTACGTTGACATACAACATGCAACATCAAATAAAACATATTTTTCATAGGCATTCCCAAATTTGATCTGCAAACCATATACAAAGAAAAAATACTTTTTGGTAACCCAATTATTAGCCAGCGATCTTCCCCAAGCACTTACAGGGAATATTACCGTTTACTACTTGTGATTACATGCAAAGCTATCAACTTTCCTGTTTTCTTATAGAAGCAGGCTGAATGGAACTTTTTCCTATATAGAATCATACAGACCTACGCTATTAAATAAATAGATAAAATTAACAGCTATAATAGCACCCAAAAAAAGGGGGGCAATACAGCGGAAAAAGGCTAGTAAATTTAGTTAATCACGGATTTTAAATGTCAATCAGAACAAATTTTGAATGCAATTGAAGTTTATGTAACAGGAAACAATCATCAGAAAACGTAATAGGAATGGAACACCATTATAGACCTTCACCTTCAAAAATCTTTCATTCAAATATCTAATACTTTCATCTCAAAACCTCTAACCAAACAACACTTCCTCTTCCAAAGTTTTGAGAGAGTAAAAGCTAAAAGAAACAAACAAGACCCACCTCTCAAACCCCAACACACACAAATGAGCACCATTTTTGTAGACACACCGCACAGCATAAAACCCAATTCATCAAAGCTCAAAGAGTCATAAATTTTGCATCTTAAAAAACCACTGCATATAAAACCAAAAATTAAAAAAAAAAATACGAACATTACAAACAGAGAGAGAAGGGTACCGTTGGTTTAGAGAAAGAGAGGCTGTTTCTTCTTGCAAGACATGATTGGTTCAAATTAGGGATTGTTGTTGTTCTTAGGGATTTGGAGGGAAAACCTGTAACAGTAGAAGTGGTTAACAAAAGCCTCATAGCAGTAGGTAAGGCCGTACACATCTCTCTTCTCTTTTTTTCCTTTTTCTCTTCGCCAATCTCTCAAAGGTGATTTTATTTGAAGCCGCCTTTCTTTTCTTCTTTGCTTTTTCTATCCTTGTTTTGTTATCTTAGACTAGAAAAACAGAGAGAGAGGATACTTTCTATTCCGCCTTTGTTCTTTTGCCCTTTTAAGAGATTATTATTAAAAATATTTTTATTAATAAAGTTAGTGGCAGCTTTGACTTGCACTGGAATCTAATCAAGGGCTTGCGTTGCAGTCGGGACACTAGCTTGGATGGACGGACAACATAGTCTTAGATAAGCATAAGTTCAAATAGAGTGGTAGATACTTTTCATTCTTTAAATTCATTTTCAAATTATTTTCTGAATTTATTTGTAAATTATTCATTATTGATAGATATTTATTTAATTAACGAAATTAAGAATCTCTCAACTTGATAATTGTTTTTCTTTTACTTATTTATATTTATTGCCTTTTTTATTTTATTTTTTTCACAAAACAAACCTTGAACATAATATTATCCTTCACCGACATCATTCCCTACTCTAAAAAAACTTATTGACTTATTATTGATCTCATGTTGGGTTAAAAGCATCGCATTAAATTTATGTCGGTTTTTAAAACTAAAAAACATGTTGTCTAATCATTAAAATCCAAACTTAATTAAAACATGATGCTAATTTGATAAAAATTTATTAATTATTATTTATATTTATTTTAAAAAAATATTTACACGAATATGCAAACATAAAAAGATGAAAACACTTTTTTACAAAATGAAACTAACATTAATACAAAGCCAATAAAAATAAATAACCATGCATGAATAGTGAAAATGTACATTATTTAGAATTTTAAATAGTAAATTTCTACAACCTACATAAAAGAAAAGAAAATATAAAATAAATGCTTACCTTAGGCCAGCTCCAAACGAGGAAGAAGTTGTTATAGTTACTACTGGTGCCAGATATGGCGGCATGCAAGCAATGAAGGGGTTTTGTGGTGGTTTTTATTGGGTTCGTTCGGTTTATTACAAGTAGAGTATTCTCGAGTGTTTTTAAAAAGTTGAGGGGGGGTAAGATAACTGAAAATGGTTGAGCTATTATGTGTTGTTTATGTTAGTGTATATTTTTGTATTCAATTGATTAGTTATATGCGACTATAACTTTGTTCATTTAAAATTATAATTGTTATTAATAAAGGTTTTTTATTTTTAATATTCATTTATATTTGATTAAATATACTATTTAACAACATGTCATGTTCCTATAAAAAAAAATATTTACAAGCATATTTATCTATAATATTTATTTATGTTTGATTAAGTGCATCATTTAACAATGTATTATATGCAAGTAAAAATAAATATTTACACGCATATAACATGTTATTAAACAAAACACTTAATCTTCAAATATAGATTAATAAATTATTGAATTGATAATAAATCAAAGTATTTAATTTATTTAAGGGAAAATTACCTTAATCTTCTCGTATTTTAGTCATTTTTTTCACTTTGCCTCAATTCTTTAAAACAATTATAGTTTACATCCTTACTCAATATAAATTCTAAATTTGAATGGAAAGGTTAAATTTACCCTCATGTATAATATAACAAAAATACCCATAAACTCTTATTCCTAATTTGTAAATCCTAACCTAATTTCCTAAATTTTATCCACAAGTTCCCCACCTTAATCCTCTTCCTTCACTCTCAATTTTAAAGGAGCTCTATGATAGCATCAATTTCTGTGTAGATATTAATCATGATGTAAGTTTTTATTTAAGAAAATATTTTATTAATAAAAAAAATATGATATGCAGTCTACCAAGTAAAAAAAAATAAAAATTAGGTCCTCAGGGTTGGCCATGTAGACTTAGTTATGTCTAGGAGTATTCAAAATAATCGAGAAAACAAAAAAACCAAGGAAAAAATAATAAATAAAAAAAAACAAACTGAGATGAATAACCAATTAAACTGATTTTCAAAATCATAAATTATAACAAGTCCGGTTTGGTTTTGAAACAAAAACTAACAAATCGAATCGGACCAACAAAAAACCTAAAAGTTATAAAAATCTATGAGGGATATAAATAGTTAAATTCTAATCTAACCCTAACACAACCCTCAATGCCCTCACAAAAAACCGCCTGCCACCTTGACCCTTAAGAAATTGAGAATCTTCTTTTCAATTAATTCTCAATCTTCCTTTTCTTTTCAAATTTTAATTGCGATGCGTCTCTCTCCATCTAAATTCTAGCCAAACACAAACCCACCTCTCCATCTTCCTGGCTCTTCTTCTCTCTTTACTTCTGCCCAAATCGTCGCGATCCTTCTCTATTCTTGCAAGTTGCAGCAGAAGGAGAGGACTTATTCATTAGAGAAAAGACAAAAAGGTAAATTTTATCCTTATAGCTCATTCATCAGATATTATGCTAAGTTTAGTTCTGTTTTTTTTATTATTATTATGCTTATTTGCTCCTACATAATTTTTCAACACTCTTATGTTGTTGTTCCTTCTGGTCATTAAGGATGGTTTTAGTTTGCTTGTGTTTGCATTTAAGTTGATTGTACAGTTCCTATGATGGCATGTTTTGCTTTGTTTGAGTTTGGATTTTTCAGTTATATTAATCTGTTTTTTTTCATTAATAATCCTTTTATTATCCTTTTTTTTCATTAACATGTTATTAGTATTACTTTAGTATTAATACTGGAGATTGATAATAAAGCCGTTGGACATCTTCCAGTATTCTAAGCGTTTAAAAAAAAATTGCCTGGTATTAGTGAAAAACAGAGGATTGGAATGCCTTATCAAATTAATAGTTTATACTAAACCTTTAGAGGATGAAGTTATTCACAACTCCAGTTAAGTCAAGTACTTTATCAAAATTATTTCACAATTTCCAAGCATATGCTTTATTTAGATCCATTACAAACCTTCAGCATGAAAGCCTCAAAATTACAGAAAATAAAAAAGACATCCAAATTCTCCAATCAATATTGCCCCAAAAAACAAAACCCATGTTTTTATATATAAAAAATATCAAAACTCAAACCGGTTCTATATCAGGGGAGGGAGAGAAAGAGGTAAGAGGGGATTGCTGGGAGGTAGAAGGAGAGAAAGAGGGAGAGGAAGAGGGGGCTGCTGGGAGGGAGAGGGAGAGAAAGAGTGAGAGGGGGTTGCGGCTAGGGTTGGAGAGAAAGAGTGAGAGGGGGGGGGATAATTTTTCTATTTATAGTGCCTTTTTTTGAACCGGTTCGGTTCGGTACGGGTTAACCGGTTCTTGCATTATAAAATCGAAAACCAAACCGAACCGAGATTTTTCCTAACTATTCTAATTGGTTTAATCGGTTTTTTTTTTCGGTTAATTTTTTCTTGGTTTTCTCTGTTTTTTCAATTTTTCTGGTTTTTTTGCACACCTCTAACAAATACTAGTTTGATTCACTGCCTTATGTAATGGGATAAAACATTTTTTCTCAATGCATAAAAATGTGTTGACATCATTAAAGTTTTTATCACAATCAATTATTTTTACTGTAAACTAAAAAATTTATATGTGTATTAAAAAAATAAATTAAAAATTATATGGGTTAATAAATAATAATAATTTTAATTATAATTAAAATTTGAGCTAGAAAGTTGAGATAAAAAGATAAAGATATTATTTCTCAAGAAAAAAAGAGATTGAATATTTATTTTAATTTGAAATGGGGTATCAAGATTTTAATTAGTTTAAATTAATAAAAATAAATTTTATTTTTCCAAATCAATCATTAATTCAATGTCAAAACTTATTTTTAATATTATAAGAGTCTTATTTAAAAGTAACCAAAAACAAAATATCAAACCCAATCTCAAATCAATTAATGTAAAAATATTAAATTGGAAATAAATAATGTTAAGTGGCAAAAAAAATAAACTAAAGAGAAAGAGAAAAGGAAAAAGAAAACACTAGAATAATTATTGCAATGCATAATAAATTGTTTTTTTTCTATGTTACATTTTCATCGTTTTTAGTAATATTTTTTTTTAATATTTTTTATTTCCTAGCGTGTTTAAAATTATAAATACTATTTCATAATTTATAATGTATTAATCTTTTGAAACTGTGCTATAGTTATTCAATAAATAGTAAAAGCAACTAATAAAAAAAGGGGCGTGAATAAAAAGAAAAGGTTAATATTTTTTTTAAAAAAATCCAATTTATAAAAGTACTTGAATTGAAAATAAAAACTAATAAAAAATTAAATAAAAAATAAAGTTGAGGTGTTAACACCTCAAATGTTTTAATTGTATTAATAATTTATATTATTTTTATATAATTAAATAAAAATAAATTTTAAAGATAAGCGTAGAGCATCTCTCCAATGAAGAGTTATAAATAATAATAAAAATATTATTTTAATTATTCAATGTTTATTTTATATGTTTAGAAGAGAAGTGCTAAACAAAATATTAGTGTATTTTTTATTTTTTTAAAAATATTATTTTTATATATCTTTAAAAAATACAAAAATATTATTTATTTTAATAATGTTTTTTAACTAATTTTTTTTCTTTTAATTGTTTTTAAAATTTATTTTTATAAAATTATTCTGATTTCATTATTTGTGATATAAGTTTGACTCGTGTTATTTTTTAAACTGATTTTTTTTAATTTTATTTTTTAATATTAATTTGATTAAGAATTAATTGGTTATTTTTAGACATTAAATTAATTAATTCATATTATATTATTAAAATAATTATATATAAAATATATTAAAATAAAATTAGATATTCTAAATAACTTTTCACTATTAAAATGCATATAAATAAAAAAAACTTTATCTACATTATTTAAAAAATTATATTATCAATTTGGCTAGTATCTCCGATTGGAGATAGATGCTTTTAGAAAACAAATGATGTCCTTGTGACCTGGGACAGTATCCAAAACGTCCCTGTGGTATTTTTGGTATCAATCTATCTCGCAATAACCCAAGAGAAACGCGAAGAACAAACAACGAACAATGATCTTCATTTTTCTCTCACTTCTCCTTCTCGTTGCTTTACTCTACAAGTTCCTCACTTCTGATGGTATGTATACGGAGATCATATACATACATTTACATGTCAATTGCGAGCACTGTATCTATTTTTAATGGGGGTGTTCTTCTTCTTCCTTTTTTTTTTGTTAAAATTTGATTTTAAATTTAAGGGGATTTCACTTTGATGTCAAAGAGGCATGCCAAGCGTGAAGAAATTGAAGATAAGGTGAAAAACCCAATTTAAAATATTGTCTTTTCTCTCTCTTAATTTTCTTTCGATTTCATATCATAATCTGTGTATTGTTTTGAAACATTGAAGTGTGTGTGTGTGTGTATATGTATTTGTTTTGTATACTTATTACATATGATTTTTTTAGGTTGTTTGGATTACTGGAGCCAGCCGTGGAATAGGTATGGAAATTCCCATTTTGAATTCTTGATGTATTTTTGTCGAATTTGATTGATTTTAATACATAGCTTGGGATTTCGTTTTCTCTGATCAGAAAGAACTTAGCTTGCATGTGCAATTAAAAAGTTAACCATTGAATTGGTGTGCCCTTTTTTATTTTATGTTATAAGTTTAATCTTTTCTCTTACAAATATTTTCTGAGTATAATGTGTTTCCAACTACATCTCTTACACAAAAATCCTATGGTTGTCAATTTATATGGTCATTGTGTTTTGTGCAATTAAACGGCACAATGGCCGTATAGGAAAATGGTTTTCTGGTCCAGACTGTCCTTATGAAGCTTTTGTCCTCCATATCTGTTGTGTGATGTGTTTTTATGTCTGAAATTTTCTTAATTTCCTTGTCCTAGATAAACTCCTCATCTCTTTCACTTTTCATGGTGGGTTTCAGGTGAGGTTCTTGCTAAACAACTGGCAAGTTTAGGTGCCAAACTAATTCTTTCATCACGGAATGAAGCAGAATTGGAGCGTGTCAAGAACCAACTTACTGGTATATCAATTCATCCAATGTGGAGCTCGGCCTTCCATTTCCTTCTTTACTAGTTTTTTAACAGGCCATTAGTATACTCGCAGGTAAACATGCACCTGGTGAAGTAAAGATTATACCTTTGGATTTGGCATCAGGTGAAGAGTTTCTTAAGGAGGCCGTAGAGAAAGCAGAGTCCTTTTTCTCTGGTGCTGGTGTTGATTATATGATCCACAATGCAGCTTATGAACGACCAGTAAGTATGAGATTTTTGATTTGGGATAATGATACATTGCTATACATGTATATAATCAGCCAAAGAGGCACGCACATAGACATTTTCTAATGGTCATTGTAGTCTAGTGATAAACAAGTAAAGGGAAATCATGTTACAAAATCAATAGCTGCTCTTAGTTAGCTAAGGAACTTGCTAACTCATTGCAAATTTCAGTATGTCCTATCAAGATATCATGCACCGCTGTGATTCTTCAACAAGGTTGTGAATGTTTCACTACCTTTCATCAAATAATGGACCTCTAATTCACTTTACCATCTTTAAAACATTGCTTTGAAAACATTGTTACAAACTAACTACGGTTTTTATAGTGGGTATCTCACTTTACTTCCCATTTTGAGAGACTTATTTTCATTCATGATGAAAAAAATAAAATAAAAATGGATCTCCATGGTCATGATTTGAGCAAGGCTTGGTTCATGCATATATTGTCCACTGACATGGCCCTTGTTTTTGCACCAATTTGCTCATGTTTTTAAGCATAAATTGTTCATCAATCTCTTAAATTTTGTAATTTGAAGCTGCTTTACCTTTTCCTTTCAAAGATGCATTTGTTTTTTGTTTTGGGTGTCCCGTACCAGTCTATACTGACTGTATGGGCTGAAGGTCAATGGTGCACTATGCCCAGAAGAATCCTATGCCTCTAGAATGAAAACATTGTTAACCAACTTCTTGTGTACCTTTTGTCTGATAGACATGTTAATAATCTGCCTTTTGTGCTTGGGCGTGGTAAATTTTGTTTTTAATGTGAGGAATGGAACAATGCCTTATAGTTTGTTGATTGAATTGAAACTTGGTTGATTGGTATTTGAGGGCAAAAGGTGCTTCTGCTGATTGCAAAACTTAGGCTTAGGAAATTGTAGGAGAACTGACAAAAAACCATTGGATTTGGTGTTAGCAAGACACTATTGGTGAGGATTGTTTGGGAAATTAAATTAGGATTGTGGAAAATGAGAGGATATAATGTAGAAGAGAAGAAAAGAATGACTGAGTTGAGGTCAAGAGAAGTAACAACCTTGCTGGAAATGATGTGGAGAATGATGAGAATTCGAGATGTTAAAAGAAGATAACTAAAGGACAAACAAAACTATCCATGATGGCTTTCACATTTTCTACAAAGGGATTCGAGATTCAAATGTGATGTGTTTTCAAAGAGAGATCGAAATTGATTCTTGAGAGAGCAATTCTACTGTCTCAAGCGTGTGCACTTTTATCTAAAAGTACTCATAACTAATTTCACATGTGTGCGATGCTACGGTGATTATCTTCCCAGACTGAGATCTTTGTGGTGATGAGTGGATGACAAACAAAAACTTGTCTTTGAGTGAGGCAAAAAAGTAAACAAAGCAAATATTTGTGTTTGTGGAGGTGGAGGGTTGCCTGAATTACACAAAAACTAAAAATGATAAAGTACCATTGGCTATTGCAAAAGAAATGGTATGTGGTTCTAATTGTTGTGAGGATAATTTTATTTGAACCTCTTTCACCGTAGCCTGCCTGCTTTTGCCATTCCCTATCAAAGAATGTGATTACACATGTGATATAGTATTTGCATTCTTGGTTATTGATGGACCAAAAAACAAGTAGCATTATGCCCTAAGAGGTTGTGTAAGTTTCATTCATTTTGTTTTCTTACTTATGTGAAGATGTGAGAGTGCTTGGTCATAAGCCCTAGAATAGCCTTAAGATTTCTTTGTTGTGACAAAAGAACATAAAGATTTTGGGAAAGCGAATTTATCGCCATCGATTAAATTTCATGATTGTGCTGCCTTGTTATTTCAATTTATTTACTGTGCTAAAAGTGGATGCTGCTTAGGGATGATCAGTGTGTTATCCAGTATAACTACCTTTTGATTCTGCAAACACAACATTGACTAGAGGTTTGTAGAAATATTTCATCAATCAAGACGTCCTCATGTCACTTCAGGTTACCTAGTATACATGTCTTTGAAAGCATTGAGTATGCTGCAATACCATGTGGTAAACTGTTTAAGGTCTTAAGGTTCTGTTTATTTTATGCATCATTGTGATAACCTACTGCTATGCTTGTAAAATTGATTTGTCTTCCAGTGGTGAATGACTTTGTTTTGTTATTTCTTTTTGGCAGAAATCAACAGCTTTGGATGTGAATGAGGAAAGTCTCAAGGTATCAAATCAAGGAAGTAGGCATCTTGATGATGATCTAGTCCAATCGCTTAAAAAATAACACTAGTTTACTTGAGTTATTTTGCTTTGTCTTGCCCGCATTTAGTTACAAGTTGAGTTCAGTCAACAGGATGCATTCATCAAAGGATCACTATTATGATACTACCAATTTTTTTTCTGCGACTCTCTTGTAAAACTACTAATGGTGCTTCTATCATGGAAGTAGGCTACATTCAACATCAATGTCCTTGGGCCAATATCTCTCACACGACTATTGGCATCTTCTATGCTGAGCCGGGGGCGTGGTCATTTTGTTGTGGTATGTTTGGATTAGTGATATATATTTTAACCAGTATTTGTTTTGGATGTACACCTCAACTTGATAAGTAAATTATTACTGAATGATCCTTACATGTTAACCAATTGTTTCTTATAGTCCGTTGTAACTCTTGTCACTTATGAGATTGATTGCTAGAAAGTTGTGTTCTCTTTTCTTAGTTTCCTAGCTACATTGCTTTGATTGGTATATTATAAACAAAGGACCAAAATGTATATAAAAAACAAGGAAATCTAATAATTATCTATATTAGAGCTCTTGCCTCTCACCCTTCTCTAAAAAAATAGATCAGTTTTATAATTGTACATACCATCTATCCGTGTTGATACACTTAACTTTTTAAATGCACCATGCATGCAGATGAGCAGTGCTGCAGGCAAGACACCTGCCCCGGGTCAGGCCATATACTCTGCTTCAAAATTTGCTCTAAATGGATACTTTCATTCCTTGCGTTCTGAGGTATATATATTATTTCTAAGTCAAATGTGTTGGGAATTGCTCATCGTGGTAGACTAGAATTCTTGCTATGTGTGACTATAACATAAAAGTATTGCAATAATGGCCAAAAAGGTTGCATTTGTTTTGGTCCATAAAATGAATAAAAGTAAAGCAAGGAAGATAGCAAGAACAATAACAAGAACACATAAACTCCAATTTGAAATTTTATTATTGAATATTATTTATTTAGATAGTCTGTCTAAAATATAAGCTAAATAACCCTATTTATATTAGAAAAAAAAATCATAAACAAAGCTGAAAAAAACAATAAAAGAAAGCTGAAAAAATAACAAAAGAGTTTTAAACCAAATAGAAAAAAGAATTCTAAATTAACTAGAAAAATATAACAAATCTTGAACATTAATTTTTGGGCTTTATTTGAAAGCCTTCCCATACTCGGATGGATACAAAATTCCCATCTTATAGGAAAGAGGGCCTCTAAAATCGTTTATCAAGATTTAACCTGATCCAATGGTCGGATTGAAAGTTATGCTTATTATCATAAAGCTGCTCATTAGAAAAAAAATCATTTGCATTAGTCACTGATTTTTGGCAATAAATAATAGGTTGGTCCATTGATTTATTTGTGGTTGAAAATTTCTGTTACTTCAATATCTTCAAAATTAGCTACAAAACACTCTTTTGGAGTATCAATGGATTCATCACTTTCATGAAGAATCCTTATGGATCCCAATTTACAGAGTTTTTAGGATTTCTGCAACCCTCAAGCTCAATGATATCTTGATCTTCTTCCTTGTCGTATTTTGGTGGTTAATTCCAATGTAACCAATAACTAGAATCATCAAAAAATTCAATTTCAATATCATATCATATTCATCTTGATCAAGAAATTACCTTATACCTCTGAAACGAGTGCTCAAAACTAGCCATGAATCCGTGATCACTTTTCTCACGATCCTACAAGCTCCTTACCTTCACCACTTGACAAGTTAATTGTGCAATCTGTCTTCGCATGTCTTCTCTCATTAGTTCTTGAAAATCACTTTTCAGTTTTGCAATATATCTTTGCATGTCTTCTATTACAACGTTTCTCTCTCGAGGGGATGTTCTCATCCTTCTTACCTTAACACGTTCTGCTTTGCAACTTCTTCTAGCCATAGTTATTTAGCAGCACACAACAAGCAATAATCTAGGATTGTTGGGTTCTCATATCAATTGACATAAACAAAAGAAACACAAGAAAAACAACAAGCATAAGAACACAAAATTCAGTTGTTGAAAAGGGATCTTATATAAATCCTAATTCAAAACTTGATTATCGAATATTTTTTGTTCAAGTAGTCTACTTATATTACAAGCTAAATAACCCTATTTATTCTAGAAAAAAACAACCTAAACAAAGTTGAAAAAATAATGAAAAAATCAAATAGAAAAAAGAATTTTAAATCAATTAGGAAAATATAATTAATTCTGATCAGTAACTTCTGGACTTTATTTGAAGGCTTTCCTGTATTCGGATGGATCCAAATTTTAACCTTATGAGAAATAGGGTCTCTAAAATCATCTATCAAAATTTCAGTCCGATTCAATGGTTGTATTGAAAGTTATGTTTATTAACATAAAATTATGCATTAGAAAAAAAATCTCCCGCACCAGGAAGGCTAGCCAATAAACCACATGAAAATTCAAGCATAGAAATGTCTTGACTTAGGCACACTTGCAAATTTATGACAAAAATATGATTTCCTTTTATAAAGCTTTTAAACTAGCAAGTTGTTAACTGATTGTTTTTCATTTACCCTTAGAATCCGATACCGCTATTATTTAATATATCAAAATTTATATAAGGTATACCACTGAATAATGAGTATGACTAATGCATTTTACGTTGAATTCATTAGGTTATCGGTGGAACTCCTGGTCATTGAACTTTCATAAGATAACTGTGAAACCAAATTCAAGAGATACCATAAGAGAATAATACTTCTGATTATCTTATTCTAGTTTATTGACTAACATGTACAAAGTCCATATATAACCTTAGATGTTACTGGGAAAATGTTCTGGTGAATAGTTCTCATGTTTATATAAGATCATAAAATGCAAGAGAAACCACTATAAGTGGATATAAACTGCTGACCTGGCTGATTTTCACAAAAAATGGTTTGTGTGAAAGAAGGGGCTGCTTTGGATGATGTCCCTGTTTGGAGAGATGGTAGAATTCTTAAAAACCATTACACTTCACACAATTGGTGGGGGACAAGATTGTTTTACTTTCTTATTTGGAGTGCCATGCTTCAAATGCTTTTAGGGGAGTTTCTTCAGCTGATAGAGATCGGATTTCTCTTCCATTATATTCCATTTGCTTTCATATTTTGGAGGATGACTCATTCTCCATCATGCTTTTGTAATAGTTCTGTTTTAGTCAGTTCATCTCTCTCTCTCTCTCTCTCTCTCTCTCTCTCACGCACACACACACATTCTCAATCGTGCTTTTGTAAAAGTTCCGTTTTAGTCATTTCATCTATCTATGATCTCTCTCTCTCTCTCATGTTAATGTTTGGAAGAGGATTAGAGGTAGTTGTGCTAATTGTGCCTAGTTTATTTCCCTTGCTGGAGATAGCAGATAAACTTAGAAAAATGTTTACCTGGATTGGCTAATTGGAACTTGGGAAGGTGGTTGGGTTAATTGTGCCAAGTATGTTGCATGCTACATACAGAAAAGAATAAACTTTGAAATATGTGCTCGTGATTTGGCCAATTAGCTAATTAGAACTTATAAAGGTGTATGATGTGGATAAAAAACTTTAAACATGAGTACCTGGATTTGTAGGTATTGCAGAGAATAAAAGATGTTGGTGTTACTAGTTAAGTTGATTGGATGAGTATGTACTTGAGCTGAAATGTACCCAAGCTGAGAAGAATGATTCGCATAGTATGTGTGCTTTGATGGTACAATAAGAGCTTTATGATTATTTGGTTCTATTATGTGCTATGTGGTGAATGTACAGGGAGAGTTCTAGGGCCTATAACTTTAAAAGAATGGCAGTTTGTCCCCATTGAAACTAAGGGGGGTATAAGGATTTTGTTTTCCTGGTCCATTCCCCCAAGTGTCTATCAAGATACTTATTTAAAACGAACATCAGAACCAAACTACATCAGTCAAGATGCACAAGAGGCTATATTGTGGGCAATGTTGTTTGTAATGGTTTATGCTATTTAGTATTGGTAAACAATACATTATTCCAAATTGTTATGCTTCACCTTATAATGAATGTTGTTCAACTGTTTTCCTATTCGTTGCTGAGTCCTTGCATTCTCTCTTAAATTTGTGTTATTGCAGCTCTGTCAGAAAGGGATTAAGGTGACCATTGTATGTCCTGGGCCAATAGAAACGTCAAATGGTTTTGGATCGACAACCTCAGGAAAGAAAGGTACTTTTGAGGTGAGCTTCTTACTGTAATGCTATGAGTGGAATTGGCTTTACTTGTAACTTGTTTTCTTGCTATCTTTTGGACAACCCAAATATTGTGAAGCAGCAAGGGGTGCACATCTATGATTGTGCAGATTGGTATATTGTAACTACTGATTACTTCTATGCTGCCTGCTTGGTTTTAATATAGATCTTGCTGTTTTTTCTTTTTGACAGAGGAGAGTGTCATCAGAAAGGTGTGCAGAACTGACAATTATTGCGGCAACCCATGGTTTAAAGGAAGTTTGGATATCAGACCAGGTATTTGAATTCTCACTATCGAATCCTTCTATTAGATTAAAATAAAATGAAACAAAATTTGATTCTAGTACTTTCACTATACAACCAACCTTGAATCACAATAACTTTGTTGAATATGGAGAAATTTCTTCTGTGACATTTGACCACACTCCACGTATGTTCTGTCCTTGAAACATTGGAAAACTTGTATCATGATAACATCATTCTGTGAGATTTAATTTTGTTAGCAATGTGAATTGTTGATAAGCATCAGGTTTCTTCAAAGACTCAACTCGAAGAAATGTAATTCACAAATACTTGGGATTGGCTATCATGATTTATCTGAAAATACATTCAACGGTCTATCTTTACCTAATCTAGTGTAATGAAATACGACGCATGACTGCACACTAGTTATAACTTACAATATAGCCACCTCATGACAGACATTGAGGTTTTAATAATAGAGTTGTGATCCTAAATCTAGGTGTTAAATTTTAAAGCGAACCTGGAAAAATTGACAAGCCTCTTGAATATTTGTGTCTGGCTGTTCAGGATTCAGTAATTCTCGTGGTTAAAATTTAATTGAGCTTTACTAGGTACTGGTGTGTATCAATGCGCTTTGTTTTCTTGTTTTCTTTTAGGTTTTCTTTGCTGTGTTAGGGTTTAGCCTCATTGATCTGGTTTCTTAAAAAATTGCTTCAATTGTAAAACTGAAATAAACTTCCCTTGCTATCTGATTAATGGTATGTTAGGTGTGCTTGGTAAAAGTCAAGTGAGAGTCACAGCTTCAAACCTAAAGCATTCAGTATACACATGCAAGTGTATGAGCATGAATGATTAGTTTGAATGTGGGATGTTTATGAGCTAGGGCCAAGGTGGATAACTCTATGTTTCTGTCATATATGCACAGAAGATCAGTTTTCCCTCCATCTTTGGCCTTTTTTTTGGATATGTAAGAGATCAGTAGCCTGCCCTTCTAATTTGAGCAGTTGAGTGTTTAATATATCTCAGGTGCCTCTTAGGGAACCATCACAAATAGAATACTAGTTCATAATATAATAATCTGATTAATAAATATACGACACTCTTGACTCTAACAAATGATAAATAATGCTTCTCGAAACAGAAATGCTGCCTGTACCATAGGGCAACACTTTAGGATGACTATGTTAATAATATGAGGATTAGAGGAATGATGATAGAATTCTGGATTTTATTTCAACCTTTCAAATTTGAGACCATACAATTCTCCCATCAAGACTGGTCAACTAGCTTTTACTATGAGGACCTTAGTATAACTATGTGAAAATCTGAAGATGAGGAGTTCTCGATTGAAACTAAAATATACCATAGAAACTAGGCATATTATCAACTTTATTATCATCTATGGCATTTTCTTAGTTATATGCAAATAATAAAGTTTCGTACGTGGAATTATTTTATATTATATTTTTAACTTTCAAATTGAGGACAAAAACTTATCCTCATAAACAAGCATTTTCTAATATGTTTTGTGTATCACACTTGTGATTTTGCAATGGAATGTGCATATCTCCTTTCCTTTCATGTGTAAGAATATGCTGACAAAGTTCTTCCATTTCCTTGCTATCATAGTTTTTGGCAAATATTAATATTTCGTTCCATCTTTCAGCCTGTGCTAGCTGTTCTGTATTTAGTGCAGTACATGCCAACTGTTGGGTATTGGCTCATGGACAAGGTATCTTCTCAGAACAATATGAACACCACTTAAACATTTAAGGACTAATTTCAACCGCACCATCATACCTTGTGAATCCAGTTTTCTTTCACAGCTACACGATTAATAGCCGTTAACGTTTATTATTTTTCATCATTTTGGACACCACTTGAATAGAATTTGTGTTTGAAATGTCTTAGATTGGTGGAAATCGATTAGCAGCTGCTGCACAAAAAGGCAATACATACTCTTTGAGCTTATTGTTTGGGAAAAAGAAAGCAACCTGAATTGTTACTGCAGGTTGATATCTCTTCTGTTTTATGTACTAGTTCGTGACAACAATGCAAGCCCTTCCAATGGAAGATTTGTAATACAACCCAATAATTCACATCATTGTCAGTATATCTTGTCAGAATTGTTCTATCAACGAAAATCCTCAACTTAGGAAAAAAGGATATCAAGGAAAATATATACCATGTGCGTAACAGCTGATACTGGTGTACCTGTTTAATGTCAAAAGTTACGAAGCTACTTTTTATTTTCTTTTTTAGTTTAAGGTGAGGTGGTATAGAAATCCATCCATTACAGATTCATATACATCAGTGATGACCAAATGGATTTTACCCTCTTTTTTTTTTTTACCTGTTTTTTGAACGAAGTTTGATGAGTATTGAGATTAATTATAACTATATCTGTACCCTTAGTTTTAGAAACATGTTGATTGCTATTACTGCGTGCAGGTGCTCTCCTAATGTAAAAGGACTCCCTGACATTCACATTAGGATTCATAGGTGTGATTCAAGTGGGAAAATAACAGTGTCATATATCTCAGTGCAAAGAGAGGTTAATGTTCATGCATCAAATCTCATGATTTATGAGCGTATCATTTATCTTAGAAAGGTTATGGTAGTCCATCCGAGTAACGGTGTCATATATGATCAGGGCAGAGAGATGTAGGTATACTTGCATCAAATATCATAACTTTCGAGTATAGTTCATCCCTGTTGTGCTTAGCTCGGTTTTTATAAGAAGCTCGTGGTTCTTGAGGAAAACGACAGTAATCATGACCCGTAAACATGGGGAGTGAAATGAAACTGTCGCTGAAGTTGGCAAATTCACTCCAAAACCATTAATGCATCCAAATAGATCTGGAACTCGAAGGCATGCTTGATTAACTTCTAACCAAAAATATTATGTCCTTCAAGACAAGGAGGAGTTACCTCGTTCGTTGTTCTGTTAGCTTGCCTTTTGAGGGGTTTTGGTAGTGAAATGGCGTAGGTTTCCCGCCCCCC
Organism: Populus alba x Populus glandulosa; assembly: GCA_033617975.1. NCBI lineage: Eukaryota > Viridiplantae > Streptophyta > Magnoliopsida > Malpighiales > Salicaceae > Populus > Populus alba x Populus glandulosa. Next base: position 7,212,583 of record CM066155.1, on the reverse strand, counting down.
ACCACCCGCCTCTCTTGGTGTAGGCGACGTGGTTGTATCATCTTTGTAAGGTAAATTGAAAATAGGAGCATTATATGAAATTCCTCTCTTTAGACTGGAGTTGTCGACTCCGTGTTATGTGTAAGACTCAACACATGGGGATGGGTAATAAATGTGATGCAGCAAGTTGTAAAAATGAATTTGTTGGCGTTACAAAAATGTAGAATGTAACAAATCCTCTCCCAAAGCCTCGTCTAAGTGGGAACTAGATGAACTGATAGTGTGAATCATCCAAAGAAGACATGGACAACAGTCTTCAATTGCCAACACTAAAGGATTTTTGAGAATAGAGGTTCTGCGTGCGAAGATGCAGAAGAAAACTTAGAATTGTTCCTGTGAAGCAAATAGACCCCCAGATGATGAAAGTTTTTTGATAGCATTGCAGCCCTATGCATACTCCATGATCGCCAGCACCTTCGCTTTGATAGTTAATGGCTGCCAAGTACCCAAAAAGCAGAGAGCCAAAGGGAATGTTGGTTAGAACAATGGTTTGTTTCGCAACCAAGTTCTTGGAGCCGAACAGCTCAGACGTTGTCATTGAATTTATAACAATTAAGGCTCCTGAACAGGTTCCCAAGATTCCGGTGCTGATGTATAAACATCTGTTGCTGTCGAGGAGCAAGAAGACAGCAATGGGCATGGGGATCATCAGGAGCACTGTCAACGCTGGGTTGGCTATTACCGATTTTTCCCTGGTTATGCAAATATATTATCAACAAAGGAAAATATCTCCACAAAAGGAAACGTGATTATTACATCTTACAAGGTGCAGTCAGCTTATTAGAGTTTCAAGTAGTGGGAAATGCTCTAACCTTGTATACCAGTGGAACATAATGGACAAGATCCTTCCAAAAAAGCCAAACGCAGAAGATATTTCCAGTAAAAATGATGCTTCGCCCATGCTGCGAGACTGGGTGATTCTCTCTAGGTTGTTTAAATAAACCATTCCCAGCGTAGGTCCACATGCATTCACCAAATAGAACATCCAGAAATCCACATTTAACAGTAGTTTTTTCATACCAGCATCATTTCCTGCTTTAAACAAGCCCTTGTCGTCACTGTCAACCTCCCCCCTTGCCTTCTGATCAGCTTCTCTTTCTTCGCGTATTGCAATCTTGACTTCTTTGGATACCTTTTCGGGGTTTGATTCGCCAGAGTCATTCGACTCCCTTCGAGTCACCTGGGAGTGATATTTGTCTGCTGAAAACCGGTCTGCAGCAGCTGTCAATAGTGCAACTGCAAACGGTATGGTTAACACCAGTGCTAAAATCACTGCGCGTAATCGCAAGGACACAAACCCGAAGAATGGTGCAACGGGTTCGATCACTGTATACACTCCAGTTGCAATGATGAGAACGAAGACGGCTGGAAATACATCCGAGTCCCCATATTCCATGAACTCGAGACAAATATGAACGAGAGCAACAATTAACCCAGCGGCCACAGGAACCAGGCAAGTCAAGAGGAGGTAAATACTGGAATTTGTAGAGCCTTTCCTTCCTTCAATTCCTTCAACTAAAGAAGTCAATATCTTTCCACTCAACCCTGAATAAGTTGATGTTATTTCGAATATCGTCCGATAACTGTCCTTGAAGTTTCTTGTGGCTAACAATTGACAGTAAGTATTGATCCAACAGCTGCTGTTCCCTGCAAGAATATTTAGCAATAAAGCTTGCCAAAAAGATAGAGCAGGGATTCTATGTGAAATACAAAAGCACTGCACGCCATAACCAACCAAACCAAAAACCAGGCCAATGAATAGGATCATCCATGCAGGAAAACAGGTGGCAGCGGCTGCCGATACGAAACCAAACAGCCTTCCTGTTTCTGAAGCAACAATTAGATTGTTGAGTTGCACATGTGAGATGTGGTAATTTTGTTCCATCAGGGATGCGCAAGCAGAGAAAATGAAGCGGGGGGCACTTGAGGCTTGTAGCAAAGTAATGCAACCCAAGGTTAGCCATGATGACAGTCTGAACTTCAATTGATTATTGCCCATGTTTCTTTCTTTTGGATTTTACTAGATGAGGAAAACATTGGCTTAATAATGATTTGTGTGAAGTCAGAGTGCCCCTCTCTTTCTTTCTATATATATATTGAGGTTCCATCTTCTTGTTCCTGTTATAAGTAGTTGTCAAAATTATCAATAACAAAATTACAGATTTTCAAACAAAATCCTCCTCTTCTCATTCAAAAGTTAGGCAACAGCATGGTTACGTGAGACAGTCATTAAGCTAGGGTCTCGTTGAAGAACTGTAAAAAATCATCCTGTCTAACAAGGTTTTGAACTATCTAGTACCTTAGTACCTTATGGACTAAAATATACATGGCGAGATCAAAACAAAAGCAAAACAAACAATTAAACTAAAAACATATCAAAACTAAAAAAAAAAAAATCTTGAAAACTTAAAATTTTCTAACAAAAACATATCAAACACCAATAATATAAAGAACATGATGAACATTCATACCCAAACCCAACAAACACGAATCACAAACTATACAAAACAAATTGATGGTTTTTGAAACCATTGACGCGATGAACATTAAAACCATAGACAAGAATTCTTTGAGAAACTTTAAATGTAAACACACAAAACAAATCGATGATTTTTGAAAAATATGTATCATAGTCAAGACTGACTCAATTGACCACTTTTGAGGCTTCACCGGAAAAACTCTGATAATAACATCATTGAAAACCACTTGAAATTGGTAGAAGAGGTGCATGCGTTTCGTTTGAATCCAACATTGTTCAATTTTGAGGTTTGTAGCTTCACATTTATTCATCTAAATATGCCAACTCGATCAGCTCAAAATTTAAAAAATACAAGAAAAGCTGATTGAAGATAAGATGTTTGAGATTTATGTGGAAGAATTGGGGGTGTATACATCTAATTTTATGGGCATGAGGTTATAAAGGAGATGTTTTTTTTCTATTTGCAAATAACCTCATCTCATTTGGTAGTCTAGAACTCCACAATGAGCTTTTGAAAAATGCCAGTTCGATTATTATTTTCTGCTGGAAAAAGAAGAAGAAAACTAGGAGATGATGTGTATTTCATGTCCTTTCATGACACATCACCTACTAAAAACCCTAAAAATTTGGGCTCTTAATTGATTTTTAGCAAGTGCCAACTTGATCATCATTTTCTCCTGAAAGAAGAAAACTAGTGGAAGATGTGTCATTCGTGTCCTTTCATTAAAACCGAATGATACGTCATCTACTAAAAACCTTAAAAATTAGCGCTCTTAATTGATTTTTGGAAAAAAATCAATCTAGCCCCTTTTCTTCTAATCGTGGCATATGCACCCTTAATTGAGTCGAAATTCTTTTAACCCTTGCAATTTCACCCTAGAAATTCTGATTTGAACCCTTTATTTTAACACCTTTTACAAATGAGTCTTTAGTTTAATTTGTTCAATTTGAAATTAATTGACCATGAAAATTTCAATTTGTTTCAATTTGTCTCCTGATTTGGTTAATTTTAGCCCTTAAAATAACATGTCTTTTTTAGTCTGGTTTTTAGTTTTGGATTTTTTCAATCAAGTCCTTAATTTTTCATTAAACTTTAATATTCTTATAATTAAGCCCATGATTCATCTAATTTAAACCTCCCAAAAATTAATTAAGTCCCAAAACTTTAATTTCTTCTAATTAACACCCAAATTGACTCTAAAATTGATTTTCCTTGCAATTAAGTTCTCGATAAAATTAATTAAGCATTTTAAAATTCCTATTAAGTTCTTAACCATACAAATTTGTATTTCTTTAACCCAAAATAAATATTTTCATCAATGGGGCCTTTCTCAATCAGAATTGGGTTGCCAATTTTATAAATCTTAAACATTTTAGTCCTCCAATGTTTTCATTTGTTATCTTGGTCCTTTACCACTAATTTGAGCAATCTTTTAGGCTTTCTTCTTGTATTTTTTAATTTTTTATTTTTTTGGGATAAAAAATGGGTAACTACTAATGATGTTTTTGTGGGGTCAAAATTTAGTAACAATAAATGTTTCCTCTTTACAATGCTTACGAAACAAAATTTTATTAAGGTTTTTACATTGTAAGCTTGTAAAGAAAATTAGTATGTTTGACTTGTTGAGTGATTCACCCATACAAAAACCTTGTTATTGTTTTTTTTTAAAAAGATCTATTTTCACGGGCGACGTGTCAAGTTTGAAATCCAAAAGTTTTGATCTATTTTTATGGGTGACTTACCCTTTTTAGATTACAAAAAGAATTTCAATAAGCGTCCATACTTCTATGAAATTGGTCTATCTTCATGAGCGATCTGCTCAGTTTGAAATTCAAAAGTTTTGGTCTATTTTCACGGGTATCTTACCATTTTTAAATTTTAAAAAGAATTTCAGCAAGAGTCTATGCTTCCTTAAAATTGGTTTATTTTTCATGAACGACTTGTCTATTGTGAGATTCAAAAGTTTTGGTATATTTTCATGGGCGACTTACCATTTTTAAATTCCAAAAAGAATTTCAACAAACGTCCATGCTTCCTTGAAATTAGTCTATTTTCGTGGGTGGCCTGTCTATTTTAAAATTCAAAAGTTTTTGTTTATTTTCACGGGTGACGTAAAATTTCAAAAAGAATTTCAGCAACCGTTCATGCTTCCCTACTAAAATTGATCTATTTTCATGGGTGACTTGCTTATTTTGAAACCCAATATTTTTTTAGTTTTTCGTCCTTTTCTCTTTAATGTTTTTTTGAAAAAAAAATTACTTTTTATTCTTTACACTTGGGATATTTATCACTCCACACTTGGTCTATCTATACCATTTCTTTTGTTCTTATCTTCATTTTTTTGTGATTTGTTTTTAAAACTTTTCTTTTTTTTTCTTTACACTTTTTGTTATTTGAGAACTCCTTATATTATTAAGGAAATATTGTTTTAATGTAGCAATTGCAACATTGTTTTATTTTTCTATTACGTTAAAAATGAGCTTGACATCTTACATGTCTTTATTAACGTATATAATTTTCACTATATTTTATTATATGTAAGCATTGATTTTTTAATTTACAATAATACTTTTTATTCACTATCAAAAAACATATTAATAATACCTCCACATTAATTCATTTACGTTAGAAAAAATAATTATTCGACCTGCAGCTAGGTGAGTAAAATAAAGGTGTTAACACTTTTCTTTTTGTATTTATTGGCACAAATGGTTCTCAATTTATTTAATTAAATTCAAGCATAGAGCTTTTGATTTATAAATTAGATTTTTATTGTTTAAAAATGCATTTTAAAAGTTTGCATTTTTTTGTTTAAAAAATATTATTCGACCCATGACGAAGTGTACGTCTAATAACTAGTAATATACTAAAACTCGACATTTCATAGCAATAGTGAACAGTGAAATGACAAGGCATTTTACACTTTAGTCTTAAAACTTAAAAAAAATTAAGAACTTTTTTAATATAATTTTCAACTTTATTATTATTATTATTATTATTATTATTATTATTATTATTATTATTATTATTATTATTATCTTCATCCTTTAATATTAAGTTTGATGGGTATTAGACTTTAGCATTTGTCATGATTTTTTTTTTATGAAGTTATCTTGATTTTATGACCCGGATTGCGGGTTTATAGGTTAGCCATATTGACTTGGGTTTCCCCCCCCTGTTTTTTACATTTACTTCTTTTTTTTCCTCAACTTCATCTTTCAGCATTGGTGAGTTGGAAATTGGAAGTTTTACGGGTTATCAAGTTTGACTTGAGTTTTTTTTTCTTTTCATTTCATCCTTTAATATTGGGTTAATTGAGATTGACAGATTAACCCTTGTTAACTTGGATCATTGTTTTTATCCTTTTTTTAATTGATTTTATTCTCAATTTAATCCTTCAATATTGTGTTAATTGAGAATTGAACTTTATAATTTATTTTATTTTATTTCTATGGGGTTACCACAATCTTATAATCTAAGTCACGAGTTAAGACAGTTGACATGCATTTTTTCTTCTTCCATTTTTTAGTTGATTTTATTTTTTAATCTCTTCTTTCAATATTGGATTGATTAGAAATTAGATTTCATAATTTATTTCAGTTTGTGTTCTAGGAGGTTATCCTGATTTCATGACCAGAGTCATGAGTTTGTTTGGTTGATTTGGGTAGTTTTTTGTTTTGTTTTTGTTTTTTTTATATCCTTCAACATTGGGTTTATTATGAATTGAGCTTTATAATTTATTTTTATTTGTTTTTTATGGGGTTATTCCAGTCTCATAACCCAAGTTTGAAAGGTTAATTTGGGTTGACTCAACTTATTTTTTTAGTTGAGTTTTATTTTTAATCTTATCCTTAATATTGAGTTGATTGAGAATTGAATTTTATAATTTTTTTGTTTGCTTTCTTTAGAGATATCAGGGTTTCATGATCTGGATAACAGATCTGGTAGGTTAATTTGAGTAGATCTAAGTCGATCTAATATGTTGTCATGTCAATACTTAAAAAATGATATAGCCTTGATTTGTTTTAGTTAAACTATATTATTGTCGGTCATCTGTGTTGTTTTTAGACCTGCCAAGTCGACTACGTCATATCAAGTCAATTCCTATATAGTTTTAATTTCGTTTCTACTAAAAAAACATCAACAATACCTTAATATTTCTTTATGTTAAAAAAATAATTCAACCTGTAGTGTAGAGAATGCAATTATCTAGTTCGTATTCTAAAACTTAAAAATTAATGTATCTTTATATTTATATTAAAAAAAACAGAAAGGAATACATGTTTTCTACTAGAATTCATAGTTTTTTTTTGGTCCATCAAACCTTTTTCCTCTTTGAACTGATTCTTTTGGGGCCAAATTAGTAGCAAATTACTTTTGATTTGTTAAGAAATGCTTAAATTAAGAGATAAAAGACCAAAGTGAAAATCCAGAAAAAATAGGTGGCAATTTAAAATAATTAAATGAATATGATAATTTTTTCTCTAACTCCTCCCTTTCATGTGTGTCACTTAGAAGAGTGTGTGAGCTAAAGAGAAAAATATGGGAAATATTTTTTAACTTTTTTTTCTTTTGTTTTTGATGATTTTTGGGAGAAAGAGTGAGGTCTTGAGTTTGTTTTTGTAATTTTTTTCTAGGAGAAGGGAGGCTAGGTTTTCTAGGTGGGATAGAGAGTGTTGTGTGCCTTTTTCTACTATAGTTAATTCTTTCCTTCTTTTTGTTATTGCTAACGCTCATTCCTGTGTTGGATTTTCTCACTATTTATAGACAAAATAATTTGTCTTTTTTTCTCCCAATTGCGTGGTCTCTAAGCAAACTTTAGCAACCTAAAATCACTTTGTTTTCTCGTTTTCTTTTTGTTTGCACTTTTGACACCTTGTCCAAATAATTTTTGTTTTTTTAAAAGGCAACGTTAATGTGGACTTAAGGATAAAAATAAATCGATAATTTTGAAATGAGCGCATTAAAAACTGAACACGTTGAAAGTATATTTTTGAATTTTTATTTTTTTGAAAAGATGCATAAAATGCCAAAAACAATGCAAATACATCAAAATTATATATTTTTTGATTTTCTTATTGTTTTTTGCTATTTTGGGGGTTTTGTTTTTTCAAACAAATAACAAAAAGAGGGTAAAAAATCGAGTGACGACAAGTTATTCTATTAAGGACTCCCACTTTGAATATAATTAAGCTATTTGCTTTCAAACTCTTATAGTTGATGACTTGTCTTTGGTCAATCGTGACTCTTGTTCGACTACTCCTTCAAACCTCTGGGTCAATTATAACTCTATTTAATCGTGACTTCATGCAATTAATTCCACTATATTTAATCGTTTTCAGTTTCCTTACTCTATTTTGTTTTGAAGAATCAATATTTTCTATCAATATTTTGGTGTAAATATTTGGTCATCATACCTTTTAGTAAATACAAAAATTCAATTAATCCTATAGATATCAAATCATAAACTTTGTCCAAATTAGGCACACAATAAATAGGTTGATGAGCAAGGTGGGAGTTATAAATAGATATAAATTAGTATACCATTTTGAAAAAAATACTATTTTTGTTTCCTATATATATATATATATGATAGAATGAGAAAAGAAAATTAAAATAAAAATCAAAGTAAAAATTATTTAATAACCTAACAGCAATAAATTAAATGTATGATATTATGAAAAAAAATTATTTTATATTTTTATTGTTCTTTTTTATGTTAAAATAAATAAAATATTTTTTAATTAAAATTATGACATTAGATATATGATATTGCAAGAGTATTTTGTTTTAATGAATATACCTACTTAAAAGTTTAGGCATGGTAAGAAGAGTGACCGTGACTTACCATACCAGGGGTTCGATGCTTGAAACAATTTTCCTTCTCCTTTATATGGCACTAGATAGATTGCTACTAGATATAAAACTTGTTTGTTTTTTTATTTTAAAAATGTTTTTTTTTTAAGTATTTGTTTAATATTATTTTTTTCACTTTAAATTAATTTTTTTGGTGTTTTTCAGATCATTTTGATATACTAATATCAAAAATAAATTTTAAAAATTAAAAAAAAAAACAATTAATTTGATGCATCTTCAAACAAAAAAACACTTTGAAAAGCAACCATTATCATAATACCAAATGAACATTTAAAAAGTTAGAATCTTAATATTGACAAAATGTTATGCGTGATCCGGCAATGACCTAGCTTAAGGAGTGGAGGATTAAAATGTGTTTAATATTATTGTGTATAGTGCTTTTTAAAAGTGTTGTTTAATTAAAAATGTAACGAAATATTATTCTTTTTATATATATTTTATAATTTTGACAGTATTACATTAAAATTATTAAAAAACACAAAAAAATTAATCTAATGCCTTTTCAAACAAAAAATAATTTTAAAATCAAAAGTTGCTACATACTAAAAGGGCAATTCCCAAATTACTTGTAATTATAAATTTTTCATACCTTGTCCATAAACATATTTAAATTATTTGACAATTTTTTATAATGATTACGATTTGACATGTAGGGATTATATTGGAATTTTCTAGTTATGCAAGGACCAAGTTGTATTTATCATAAACTTTCAATTACAGACTTATTTTTAATAAAAATATAATATAATAGCCAAAATATATCTTTAGAAATTTTATATATCAAAATACATATGAGCAAAAAAATACATGATGTGAGCGTAGGATATGTGTCAAATTTTGAAAGTTAGTAGCACCATCTGCCAAGAAGTCATGGCAATATATATATAGTATTGACATTAAGATAAAAATAAAATCATCTTTTAAAACATAAAAAATAAAAATAAAAACACCAACCTGCATGTTATTTGTTAGGTGAGAACAACAACGATATTTAATATTAAATATAAATATTCAAAAATGTTAAAAAATTATCTTAATTTAATAATTTAAATTATTTCTTTAATATATTTTCTAAAGTGAAAGTTTTTTGACCTTAAAACTTGTATAAATTCATATTGATTTGTACATGATTTTTATTAAATAAATAAAAATGGTAAAATTTAAATTCGTGATCATTTGATCATCAAGGTTCTGATATCATATTAAAAAAACTATATTAACTCAATAACTTAAACTATTAAATAAATTCTCAGCAGGAAACACTAAAAATAAAACATTTATCCTTTTCAATTGTCTTATTTTTCAAGAGCTGGTTAAACAGCCCTGTCACAAGACTTACGTTGCTCGGTACTGTTCCATCATGGCCCCATGTATGTGACAAAAGCTAGACCTGTGATCTTTGCCAATCGGAGAAGAGTCATTTTCCAACAGCTAAAACTCTGGTTTTCAACCATTAGAAAAGCTAAAAGACCTCTCGAGTTTTTGTGGGGCTTGAAGAAGTTGCGAACAAGAGCAAGACACATGAAGCCAAAACAGCAACTACTTCTGTGTCTTTCATGTACAAAGAGACGCAAAGAGTGCTTGAAAACAACTAGTAATTGAAATATCTCTCGCAGGTATGCATGCCTTTCATGTATCCCTCTTGATTTTATCTGGCTTTCTTTACATGCGAAGAAGAAGACGACAAGTACCAATGTATATTTTCCCAACAATTTATTTCCCTCAATGAAATCTGGCAAATGAATGATCTTTGTCACCGTCGATAGGGTAGAAATAAGACAATCTGGTACGTCTAATATTCGATGCATGTTGTAGCTTTCAAGACAGTCAATCGATTAGCAACTCACCACACATTAATTTGCAATGGAGACAACAATTCAACTACGTACACATGAGAACAAGGACCGACCACCATGCTTGGGTGTATATGGTAATATTAACTAACTTACGCGTTCTATTTTTTTATTTTATTTTTTATAAAAGAAATTCAATGGAAAGCATTCTTCGATTATTAGATGAGACGTTTCATCATCACGCACCCCAACCTATATATTGATTTAAATTCGGGCTATGTGACCTTAGTGTGTGCTTATAAGCCAAGCAGCTTTTGGTGTAGGCATAAGTGCTGGGAATTAAAGCTGTAATAATTAAAGTTGATAATTATTAAGTTACGATTGTTGTTTATGTGATGTTAAGTTTAAAGACGAGTAAAGAGTGTTTGATTAAATTAATATTAAAAATGATGTTGAAAAAGGGCACATGTAATTGTTTTCCCTATCGAGGTGGATATGAAAAATAAAAAAAACTAAGTTGAATTTCATATAAAAATAAGCTTAGGAATTTGTCCAATGAAGAAAACTAACCTTAGGATTATTTTTTGTGAAACAAATGTATTTCATATTTACAAACTAACAAGTCATAATTATTTGAAAGGTTGAAGGGTAATTTTATCGTATAAAAATAAAATTAACAAGAACTAATTGAGAAGTAATTATTTGAAAGGTTGAAGGACAATTTTGTTATATAAAAATAAAATTAACAAGAACTAATTGAGGAGGGGAAGTCACCATCTCCCTCCTCACATAGCATTTTATGCGAACAATGTATTTTTTTTTTAAGGTTATAATTTTTTTTATAATTTTCAATTTCATTATTTAATGAGTTTGTTTATTTTAGTCTCATGATCCAAGTCACAAGTTTGATGGGTTAACTTTCTAGCCTATAAATTAATTTTCCTTTTTAAAAAAAAATATTTTGTTTTCATGCATACGGCCAAATCCTAAAATGTTTTCCAAATATATTTTCATAAAAAAATTGCATCTTTCTCATGTTTTAAAAATTTAAGAAAAGATGAATATCATAACCAATTTATGATCATCCATTATGGTTTGACCAAAATATCAAAAACCTTTTTTCCAATATTTTTTTTTTAGGGTTCAGATGTAGACTTTAATATCTCTAGGGTGTAAAATTACACGATAAAGATACAAGGTGTAAATAAATATGATGCTAAATTCAAACTTTAGAATTGTTAGGATTTAATTCGATAAGGTAGATATTCTCTCATGAAGAGAGGTTTGCCTTGAACCTTAGAAACCTTGTATACCTTAGGTAGGGTGCACCGGTAGTAATGCATTTTTTCCTTGCACAACTAGTCCCTTATCTAGACTTTCGCGGACTATAGGTTTCTAATGACCATAATGCTAGATGACAATTCCTAAATATTAATCATAATTTTATAATTAAATACAAAAACATTTCCAACACAATACCTCATCAGGAGGCACGATAAAAGCCTCCATCATCGCCCAACGATGTCGCGGAGCACCCAGCGACAATTTGAAAAGGCATTATTTTATCATCTATAATTTAGATTTCTTATTTAACCACCCAAACAGATATAGTTAAGATTGAGAATTTACTTGTAACTTTAGATATTTCAATTATTGATCCAAAGATTTATTTATGATGTCATATAAACTATATGAATTTTATATGACATCACAAGTTTTTCAATTATAAGTTCCTTAGAACTATATGGATTTTTTTTCTCTCTTAATATTTTTTAATAACCCCATAATGTCTTTTAAGTGGTTCTCTAAAGACTACATCTATTTATCATCTTAATTATCTTTTTTTTTCCACTAATTTTAGACATACTAAACTTTTTTTTTTAACCAATTTTAGGATCAAATTCTCCTAATTTAAGTTTCAATGACTTTCTGCCTTGTATGCACATTCAAGCTCTTATACCTAAAACTTGATCTTAAAGCTAACAAACTCTTTTTCAGATTTGATGCTAAGATATAAAATCAATAGCCTAAGAAACAATTGTAAATGCAAGTAGGTAATTTACAACAAAAAAGTAACTATTGAATAAAAAAATAGAGAGAAAAATAATTTTTAACATGATAAAACCCTAGGGTGGGATGGCTAAATCAATGCAAAAATAATCCAATAACTTCTACTCATTGGAAAAACCAGACTCTTTAGCAATCATATAATCCCTATTATTGAACAAATGTAGATGAATAATTATAATATGTGGCATGAATCATGAAAATATAAAACCAATAGTTGTGTTATCTGTATGAATTGAATCCATATGGCATTGAAAGTTGTTTATATTTTTTTCTTGGAGAATAAAGATAAATGTGGATAATGACTCAATTTTTAAGGTAATAATGGTTTGTTGCTTCTACATTAAGATTTCTTGATAAATGAGAAATATATTAGTTAAGGCCTGGTCGATCATGACAAAGGCTAGAGTTAACACTCATACTATTATAAGAAAAAAGGTATCTTGATTATAATAAATCTAAAGAGTCGGCACATGAAGAAAAAACTCCCTAGAAAGCATATAAGTGGTCAATTTATCATACAATTCTACCAAAAAAAAAAGACTTGAGTAGAAAAGCTGAAAAGATTAAGCAACGAAAGTCCAAGATCTTTAGGCCTAAAAGGTTTGTTGATAATGAATGGAACAAATATCAGCTATAATAAAAGTCATCCAAACTCAGTGACAAGAATGATGAATTGATCATTAATCATTAGCATCTCTTGAACTTGAAAAAAAATAATGATAACAAGGTCAGCTAACCAAAATGTAGTTCAAAAAGATGTATCATCTAAACAAAAAAGTAATGAAGTATAAAGCTAGACTATATGACATACCAAGAAAATAAGTTTTGGATAAGAAAAGACTAGTTAGTATGTTAGTAATCAACAACGACAATCACCTTTTAGATTGCTAACATGTAGTGCTAAATATTAGCCATATATATGATTAATGCTAGATAGGATTGTGCTAATTAGACTAACAATAATACATAATAATAGATATTTGCTAACGATATAATAACTCTACAATAAAGGACCTTAACATGAAGGTCATGAAAGGTTCTAATAAAAACACCATCTCCATCCACTAAGAATGTCACTTTATATCCTAAACAACTTAAAATGTATATTTCTAAAAAAATACACATAAAAATGGAAAAGGCCATTGTGTAGATTATAAGCAACTTTGTATTAAGCAACCACCCACAAGTTAAAAAGACAAAGGTAGGGGCTAACCATGTAAGCAAGCCAAAAATCAAGCAAGAGCATAAATAAGATAAAGTTGTCCAATACACTAGGCCAATAGTATCAAAAAAACCTAGACCAAAGAAAATAAGTAGTACAAATATAACCTAAAGCCATGCCACCGTAACAAGATAAAAAAGTAGCCTCAATTGTTAGGAACAAAAATAGACATGTCGATATTCCATTATTTAGTCTAAATAAATGAATATGAAGGTTCATTATTTATACCAAAAATAAATAGCCAAGTATCATTTGATCAGTATTTATAACGTTGCACTTTGTATTTTGAGTAAACCAATGAAAATAGCTAAGATTAACTATCGACTAAGAAGATGATGATTCAAATTATTGATCGACAATTAATTTCTATTTGAACAAGAGTCTTTCGTAGTTGACGTTGATGAATGTCGCAATTTAATTAGAGCTCTAACACATGATTTATAAGAGAAGGCACACAAATAGAAAGTATGAGTTGTACGGGGATTCATGTTAAAAGAATCCTTATTTATGAAAGAAGTTTGTATAAAACTATGATTTATAGTTTACATAAAACTTGATCTTTATAAAATTATAAATAGATCATTTAGCAATTGAAAATAATAGTCAGTCATATATATATATATATATATATATATATATATTCAAGTTTTATGTAATTTATTACTTTTTTTTATCTGTTTAGGGTTAAATTTCTAATTATATTTTCTTTTATGACGATTAATCGATAGATTGACATTTAAATAAAAAATATTAATATTAGCTTTTTTTTATACCCCATAGGATATCAAACTATTGAATGTCATCATTCTTTAAACTAAAAAAGATTAGGAAAATAATAAGCATGAAAGTGTTTATTAAGAAAATATGTGCGCGCGTGAATTTCAAGTTTTAGATGAAGGTTTAATGACATTAGAAGTCTGTAGGGTAATATTTGCTAATTATATGCTATGATGAAAATAAGTAAAAATAAAAATAAAATATTTAATCAAATTTTATTTGTCTTTAACATAGAGATGAATCGTGCACATTTGAATGTGGCATCAATTTATAGAATACTTTGAGGCTCTTTTGATCAAACTCCACTATTTTTTCTATTTTTGACATCCATCAAAAGAGCCCTCGTAACCTGCACAGCTAAATGTGGGTTCTCTGGTACAAAAGCTTCGTATTTCGTAGAAAAAACTACATCCTCCATGTTTTTTACAATGAAATTCAAGGCAGTCTCCTTTAGTGTCTTGTTGGAACAAGTATCCGAGATTTCTAACACGTCAAGAGCATTAGATGAGTTCAGGAATCTGAGCATATGCCTTTCGCAAAATTTGAGCAGGTATGGAATATCATATTTGTCAGCTGCAAGGGTCAATGAGTAGACATGCTTCTCCAGCTTTTCGCTAGGCAAGCTTCCACTGTAAAGAAATTCTAATAGAGACTCAAGCTCTTGATGGTTCAATTCAGGGAGCATTATGGTGTCGCTTGCAGGAGCTTTGTACGCATCTGAGTCCAGCATGTTCTTCAATATTTCAGATCTTGCTGCCTGGGCGTTTACAAGGACAACAAGTACACAGTTAATTACAAGACATGATTGCTTAAGAATGCTTTTTCGACAAGCATTGGACACAAGATCGAATGTATATTCCAAGCAATTAATAGGTAGGAGCACTTTCCGAGCAATTCCCATAGAATTGAGCTTCGAATTCCGTAGATAATGGAAATATTCATATTGTGTTGGAGCTCACCAGTAATGCTCTGTGTGCAGGTATGGAAGGCCCATCATTGCCAGGCTTGAGTTGTATGTCTGTGAGAGTTTGATCTTTAAATAAGGCAATAAAGCTACTGAGAAAACTTATCTTCTCATTCAGTTCAGATTCTCTATCCTTCATACTAATCATCCATCTTGGAATATTAGCGAGTGGCTGAGGCTGAAAAAAGAGAGAGAGAAAAGAGCAGTTGTACAATTGTAAGAATTGTAGCCAGGACCTAGAAATACACCTCAAATCAGTGATCTTTGTGTTCTTTCTGTAGGTGGTGCTGATGGAAACTCTTAGCCATTGATTATATATCGCTAATTGCATGTGTCTACTGCATTTATGGATATATATATATAGAAACTAATGAACAAATAAAGAAATCAAGTAGCTAGTAGAAAAGCAGAGCTTGCCTTACACGGATTTGGCGAAGAAGGTAGAGAATTGGTGGCCTTGTCAGCTGTTTCATCACTTTCAAGCTTGTTCATCAAGGTGATGACGCTCTTAGCTCCCTCGTAGCATGCTCCGCAAATGGTATTCCTTGGAGGCCTTAAGATCAATGGCATAGAGCAACAAATTGAGCAGTCCATTTGAAGATTTAATTGCCTTTATTTGTATAACAGAAGGAAAGGCAAGGTGAGCTAGGTAGGAGGAGGAAGAGCGAGGAGGAGGAACGGTGTTTCCTCTTTTAAACTCATGCCAACTTTCCTAAATAGTTGTCACCAAACCGTTTGTTATACCTGAATATATATATACACATTAAATTATACATATTTGTTACACCTTAATGAAATGCCCACACCACCCTTTTCTATAAACTATGAATCAACTAATGCATATAGATATATATATATATATATATACTCATGAACAACTACTACAATGTCTCGTACGTGCAAAGCTGCAAGCAATTTCTTGCGATCATGTAATCAACAATGGTGCCATAAAATATTAGAGTAAAGCTCGGTAGTTGAATGAAAAAAAAAAAAGAAAAAAAGAAAGAAAGAAAGAACAAGGTTAACGAAGGAAAGTGGGTGAAGGAGAGAGAGACATGTAGTTGGGTGGGTATGGCGTTTGAGTGAGTTCTAAATAAAACTAAGAATAGCCCCTTCGCATAATTGCTTCTTTAAGGGAAGAATCCGAAAGTTAGGACAGAGAGAGGGACTTTCCAACCTTACAATAGCCAACATGTGTGGGGCTTCCACGTCGAAGTAACTACTTTCTCAACTCTAAAACGTCATACTTGTATTTTAAGACTAAAACAAAAGCAAAGTAGCATTGCTGTTTTATAATTCAGCCAGCCTGGTTCCTCACACCTTACCCTTCCTAAGCCATCTTCTCTAATGATTGTGTGTGTATACAAAATGAATTTGGATATGTGTATTTTGTCACATAATTCCTTTACAAGTTTTACGTCATGATTCATAATTTGGTGGTTAAAACTATATATTAAGCGTTCGACATCACGCGGTTCAACCACACTTTTAAAATTTTTAAATTCATTATGGATGATATTGTTAATTGAATAATATCATTTGTTTTTTTTTTTTTATTTTGGGACCCATATAAATATGCAAAAAAGAGAAAAACAAAAAAAATCAGAAAATAAAAAAAAAATTGAAACAAATTATATATATACACACACACACACATACATGGAGATTACACGGAGAACGCTTAGAAAATTATCAAAGACTAGTTGGGGAGGATTAAAATATACAAGGTTGGAAAAATTTGCGTCCAATATGAACCAATGAAGGCCTTTTTGAATTGAAAATTGAATTTAGAAAGGAAAATTCAAAATTGAGTGTTTAAAGAATCAATTGGGATTTTTCAGGGTTTAATTAAATTTATTGAGGCTCTAATTGCAAGAAAAAATAATTTTGAGTTTAATTTGGGCTTTAATTAAAAGAAATTGAAGTCCGGGACTTAATTGCAATTTTTAAAAGCTAATTTGATCAAATATAGAGCTTAATTGCACAAATATTGAAATTTGATGGGCAATTAAAAACTTGATTGAAGAAATGCAAAACTAAGAATCAATTTGTAAAAGGCACACAATTTCAAGGACTAAAAAAATACAAAATCAAAAACCAAATTAAAAAAAATAAAAAGATAAATAGTCAATTAAGGATCAATTTACATAAATTAGTAACCAAAGACTAAAATAAAATTAGCTTTTTTAAACATCTCTATTGAGGATCAATTGAATAAAATTAGTTTTATTTCTATTATAAGAATTAGCTTTTTGATGTAGTATTTAACAACTCTTTTTAATTTATTAGTTCATATATATTTTTAATTTATTTTATAAAGTATAAATAATGTTTTTTTTTCAATTAAAAAAAATATTATTCATGTTATCTTTAATCTTGTTAAATCAATCCAGTCATATAAATAACTAAATAGTTTAATTTAAAATTTGGGTTAATAATGGAGTCAAGATTAACGCTGAAGTTAATTACACATTAAGAAAATTTCATGATGTTTAAACAAAAAAAAGAATTTAACGATTCAAGAAAACTTTTAATCACGACCGGTTATCTAGTTCTAAACATCTCCATTCTCCTCGAATTACAGAATTTCCCGCCCGTCAATACAAATAAATATCGGACGCAGTATTCTCATTATTAGCTTCCTCTTCACACCATCTATATAGTGTCTAATAACAGCAGCAGAATCTATCGAAAACAATGGAAGCAGAGAATATTAGGATTAATAACAATCATAATAAGAAAAGAAGCAGCAGAAAGCCACTGGCAGATTGTACAAACCTTTCACAATCTTCCTCAACATCATCGACTAACAACATTCCTTGTTCTTCTTCTTTTAAGAAACCACCCATTCTTTCTTTTTCTCTTCATAAATTCCCAAACACCAAAAACAAACCTGGATCCACCCCCTCCCACAAGACCCCTGCTTCCAAATCCGCCGCCGTTTCGCCCCCGACACCTTCTCACCCACCTGAATCCTCTCCTCTTCCTGGTAATCTAGGGTTTCCAGTTCGTTTCTATTTTTTTTTATCGAGTAATTGCTCTTTGCGTGATTTTAGATTTATGGGTTTTTGTTATCTTATTAACTTTTGCCATGAATGATATTATTCTTTAATGGGTTTATACCCTTTTTGTGAATTGTTGTTGATATAGCACAATTCGATTTCTCTATGTTATTTTTTGGATGCAATATTATTGTGGAGGGAGTATGCTTGTTTGGTAAATTTCTCCGGCTTTATGTATTTATTCATTTACTGAATTCTGAGAGCTAATGAGATTGATCATGTTTTATGATGTGAGATATTTAGGAAGTTTTAGTGATGAGATTTTTGAGCCGCATTCAGTTTACACTCGGAGACAGTCTACCGAAGGTAAAAGGAAGAGTAAAGGGTGGGCAAGTTTCACTCCTGCACCGAAGACCGAATTCGCCCCGTAAAGTT
Organism: Populus alba x Populus glandulosa; assembly: GCA_033617975.1. NCBI lineage: Eukaryota > Viridiplantae > Streptophyta > Magnoliopsida > Malpighiales > Salicaceae > Populus > Populus alba x Populus glandulosa. The sequence continues at coordinate 7,193,924 of CM066155.1, read as the reverse complement.
TCATTCACTATCTTTGTTTTTTTTTTTTTTTCCTTTTACCCACTTAATACGAAGTCATTAACATGAAGATAAATACACGTATAGAGATTGTTATAACTGTGATTCGAAACAGCCATCTACTTTACATCGTTCGTGTGATGAATGAATCATCAATTTACCTAGGTTTGTATTTAGAAGAGCTGGCAGTGCATAACATTTTGTTGACAATGTCTAACTGGACTTTTATTGTTTGAAAAAGCATCTACTCCCTCTGTAAATGAATAAGTGATTGAATTGTGGGATTTTGAATGTTGATGGCTTTGTGGTATTTAGTGCCAATTGTGAATTCACATGTTAAAACAGGATAGCTACTTATGTTCTAGAGGTCTGTGATCTTTTAGCAATTCAATTTCTAATAATTTGAAACTCTGTGCAAACTAGAGGGATAAAAGGGTCTAAAAGGATGTAAATGTTTTTTTTTCCTTATTGGAACTCATGTTATTTATTTTGGTTTCCTCTCTCATACTTGTATTCTGATGGATGCTGAAGGTGTAGTAAACAACATTATGCTTAAACTTGGTGAAACTGAGCTCGGCTTTCCTTAGGTTCTCTGACTTTGATATTGGTCGAACACAGATATGAAAAGCCTTGAAGTCCATGAACTGAAATCTTAGCAATTGTAATAGCATATGCTGCTTCAACTAAAAACTTATTTTTGTTGTTGCATGAAAATATTGCTAAATGGTTTAATTTCATCTAATATTTTGCTCCAATGTGCTTCCCTATGTATTCATTCATGTGCAGATTCTCTCATTATAGATCTTTCTGATTGATGAAAAACAAATGTTTTGTCATACCATTATGCTCTCCCAACCTTGTTTCAAGTCTTCATTAACAAAAGTCTTTCTGGTTTTGCCTCCATTGTAGGTATAAAATGAATAATGTTGGAGTTACTTGTCCATCCAAGTCTTTGGCAGTGCATCGCAAAAAGGTTGGGGGATAAATGTAGTCCGTACTTCTAATCATTGACTTCGGGCATTGTTTTCACTATTGTTAAGCAAATCAGTTCTAACTCCAAAATTTTGTAAGGAGGAGTACATCTCCTGGTCATTGGGTCATTTTGATTTATTTGCTCACATGGATGATTTCTATTGTTATTGATACCTTCTCCCATTGATTTCAAGCTGAGAATTTTGGGCTGTGCTCTTATAAAGAAGCATTTGATAAGTTCTGCACTCTTTTAGCTTTCTGAAGCACTTTTACTGTTTTCTTTAAGGAGCATAATCAGGTTACATCCTGTATAATGTTCGAGTATTTATTTGAAGCATCGCTGGCACTTTTAAGGGAATTAATAATTGTTCTTCTCTGTGTTCATGAAATAGTTTGTCCTACAAAGAGTTGGTTGTTAATTTAGCTGTTCTGTTTCTTCTTGCATCATTTTGTAAATTAGCTTTCTTGCTCTAGATTTTAAAAGAAATGCATATCTAAACTCATTTAGCTTGACTTTTAACTCTACGATGAATTTACAGAAACGATGTGGGGCACTGTCTGATGGAGATGATAAGAAGCATGCCCTGCCACAGGATTTTATTGAGCAGCAGAGAGCTTACTTTGCAGAAATCGATGCATTTGAACTCTCAGAGGAGGAGGTTGGTTCAAGTAATGAGTTGGACTGATTGGATCGAGATGGAGAGTATTCTACACTATAGGATGAGCTATCAAGTCAGACTAACCATGAAATTTTACATGTATAAGTAGAATAGTTTAATACTCATGTTCTGCTGTAAATGCCTCCTCACTCGCGTGCTTGACAATGTTTGGGTGTAGTTTAATGCACGGAAAATCCTTGGGCGAAAGATTATGTCTTTTCACAGATAAATGTTCAAGGAAACGAACCTAGATAGAGTTCTCTGCAATTTTCCAAGTTCTATTTTGCAGGGAGTAAAATTTACGGGTAATGAGTTTTCTGTTTACAAGATTTGTAAATATTATGCATTTATTTCATTTTTTCCGGCCATTTGAGTTTCTGATTCTTGTTTCTACACAATTTTTAGTGGAACAATGTTGCAAGCTCCAGCTTCTTAGATGGGCAAAACATCTTGAATGATTTCACAATTTCCACTCTCCTTTGTTTCTTTATCCAGTTCATGGGATGGTAATGGTTTTTCTCCGTTACTCCAGTTCCTTCAAAGGGAACCTAAAGCCACTGTAGGATATGTACTGCTGCCAGTCTTAAAAAGAAGGGCCGCTTTCTGCAAATGAAAAATATGGAAGGGTTGCCGGCATTTCTTTTGACAAGAGGGTCAGCAGAGCTACCATTGAAGAGTTCTCGATCTGAGTGTTTCAAGATCATTTGTGCTCTAACACGGTGAGTCTGCACTGGTAAAAATCTTGAATTGCAATCACAAGGGTGCAGATTGAAGTAATTTTGAGAGCAGCAGCAGTCAAATTTATACCAAGATTCTTTTTCAGATTAGGCTTTAATTATCTGATGTACATCTGCTGAAATGGAGAATTGTCTCTAGTTTTTTTCCTCCGAGCCAATGGAATCACAGCCGAGTTATTTTCCTTTTTATTTGAGCTATGATAATATGAAATTGAGTCTCTGTTGAGTGAAATGTAGGAAAGGGTCAATAATTTGCTTGTCATAACAAAAGGGCTAAGAACACGAAAATAAAACCATACACATCAATCACGGATACCAGCTCACTAACTTTTAATGTGACATCCAAGAAGGAAAAAAAATTAATCAGAATTTACAATTTATAGACCCGTTTAAGTAACAAAGAACATTCACATCATTGAAAAAAATAGAAAATATGAAAAAACAAACAACAATTGATATTTACATACATGAACTCATATACGGTTCATGCAATTTTTAAGTAATAACCTAATTAAGATTTATAATTCCTAAGCTAATTTTGAGCTATGATATATATACATAAGAGAAATCTAATAACACAAACATCAAGAAACTGTTTTGCATTTAATGCGATATCCGAGAAGAAACCTAGGCAGGTAGTGTTTAAGCTCATGGGCTGCTTTTTAGCAACCAGAAAAACACAACTCATTGTCATGCCATTATTGTGGACACTGGTGTGTAGAATATAGCACCGGAGTCTAACGTGGATGCTTTATCTAGCTATGTAAGTTTGAAACGTGCACACATAGCATTATTATTGACATTGAAACCACTTCCAGTCTCTTCTGCTTTGCTAGTTATGGTGCCATGATGTCTGGTCAGAGTATGGATGCTCCTGCAGCCCTAACAGCCGCCTAGATGCATCACCATAATCTCGGTGGCGGATCTATGGCTGCGTTGTGATTAGTTTTTTTAATGTATAACTTTTTAAAAGTATAAATCATATTTTATAAAAGTCAAGAAAATAGAAAATAGATAATAGAATGTCAAGAAAATAAGCAACTTTCTATCGTCGCCATAACTATTCTTTAGGTTAAGATGGTATTGTGGTGTAGATTTCATCTTGTTCTGCTCAAAAAAATAAACTGACAGTGGCTTCATACCCCTACCCCTCTCTAGGGTAGCCACACAGTGAGATGTAACCTAATACTTCAAATATTCACAATACGTGCATAAACAATTATAAATGTGTTACGATTTATTCAAAACTGAATAAAAATTTATTTGGGATCCGAAAAACACCTATGAGAGCTGCTGGAACGGATTGGAGGATACCGGACCTGAACTTGATAGTGGAGGCACATGCGCCTCACGCCCTGGCGCGTGGAACACAATGTGGAGAGCTGGCGCGTCCCACACGCCGATGCTGAAACCTAGAAAAAACACAGAAAATGATTTGATTTGTGGCAGAACAAGGTTGTCAATCCTGCTTGATTTTTTGGGTGGATTTTTGTCGGGTTTGAGGCTGTTAGTTAATTAGCTACATTTTTGGGTGGATTGCAGCTTGCTGTGATGGGTTGTGTCCTTGCATGAGGAAAGCGAAAGTTAAAATCAACCAAATGAAAAATCTTTGAAATTATGCTTCTCTCTTTTTTTCTCGACGTTGCTGAAAGCACAAAAAACCTATTATTATTATTATTATTATTATTATTATCAATTTTATGATATATATATATATATATTAATATTGATATCTGAATAAATTTATACAAAACTTGATTAATTTTATAAATTTTAAAATTAAGAATCATATAAATTTTTAATAATTTTAAAAATACTTGAATTCATGGTCATTAAAATTCAATAACTGAATAAATTATCCTCAGAATTATTTTTAACAATGAAGTTCGTGGTTAGCTCCGGTAAACATAACAGGTTTATTTGTTAATGGCCGATGGAAGTCACCATAAAATTTGACTTTCAAGTGACATGTGGCATATTTCAACTGGTGGTATTTAACATTAAAAAAAACTTTTTATTAATAAAATCTTGTGAGCTTCAAACAAAAAAAAAAATAGCAAATTTCCAACCACAGACACATTTTCCCAAGTAAAAAGTTGGCAGCTAAGTACGACCATTTCTTGAAAAAAATAGTACTTGTTAAACACCCCCAGTTTTAAGTTGAAATTAGCACAATATTTTTTCTGTTTAAATTTTTTAAAAGATTTAAAATCCTATTCTCTTAATTTGAAAATCAATAATTTGTTTAGGGTACTTGTTTCCTTCACTAATTTAGCAGAATTAAATTTATTGATTTGAAATCGATATTGATTTGAAGCTATTAAACGCTTTTTTTTCTTAGCTAAGATATGAAAATGATATGATTAAAAATCATAGGAGTATTTTTTATAGGATTAGATTATTAAATCAGAATTAAATTTAAACCAGAATTAAATTTTTATAAAATGTTTTTAAGGTTTAGTTTAACATAGCTTTGTTTTACTTGTCATCTGTCGTTTATATATTTTAAAATTATACTAAAAAATGATGTTTCAGCTAATTTTTTTTTTACTTTTTCTTGTTTTTTTCATATTTATTATTTGTTCCAAATACTATGTAATTTTTTTTTATGTTTTCAGATTATGATTTTGTTTTTTAGTAGAAATAAATTTTATGATATATTTAAAAATCTTGTAAATCTTTTTCAGAAGCAAAAATAAAAAGATGTTTTTTTCATAGAATAAAACTAATATATATTTGTAAATCTTTTTACTCATTAAAATCTATTTTTCTATAATTGTTTTTTTTTTTCCCTAGCTTCAGCTTTCATCGATTATTCTTCAGGGTTGGTTGGCTTAATAGGTGTTTTTTTTTTTTTACCCCTCTCTAGGTTCAAACTCTTAGAGCGAGTATCTAAGAGAACTTGCACAAGGTACCCGCGAGTAGCAGTTGAAAAAATAAATTAACGCATATAGTCGCCCCCCAAACAGTTCAAGGGACAGCATAAATGACAAAGACATAACAACGAACATGATGTTGAAGTAGAACTTTGAGCTCTCCGACAACAGTAAACATGCTGTCTTGTTCTAGATAGATAGGCCTCATTCCGAGGGTGATCGATGTTCAATATAGACCCTCGGATTATGGCTTGGAACGAAAAGTGGATTCGATGAAGGGTTGTTACTTGTTAGAGATCGATCCAGTACTCAATTAGAATATTCTGTCAAATTATTTGATAGAATTAACAACAAAAAGAAATAATCAAATTACTAAACAGCCAACCTTTCTCAGGCCATGTTTCCTGAAAAAGTCCTTCTTTTTGGCTATGAAAGAGACGTAAAAAATCTGTTGGCTTATTCCGTTTGTAAAGTAGATCCATTTTCTTCTTAGAATTATAAAGATTTTTTAACTATTCTAATATATATACCGTTGAATTTATCGATACAACATGATTTTTTTACTAACTCTGTAGGTTAATTTATTGGTTAGATATATAACTAATCATTTATTTGTCAGTCTATTAATCAGTAATTACTATCGCAGATTAACCGACATAAATTGATTATTGTTTAATTTTATCGTTTAAATTATCAATATAATTACTAATGAGTCTTAAATCATCAACACGATTTTAGTTGATAAAACAATTCTTTTAATAAATCTATCAATAAATGATAAAAACACAATTTTTATACCAACAAAAACCCAACAAAATGTAAATCAATTTAATGGTGGTCACTCTTTAATATGCCTAGAATACATTCTAGGTTTTTGTTTTGATCATTTTTACTAGTTTCTTTGATTATATATAAATTAAATTCTGTATAAACTAAACAATTACGATGTCTTGTCTAAACTACGAGGTTGCTTTATTCTCTTTACTAGATCAACTTAATATAAAATTTCATGATTATCAAAATTTATATTAGGACCAAACTTCAATATCAACACGCCTAACTAAATTATAAAGTCAAAGAGGTAGATATGCACAAATGTAATGCTTTAAGCCAGCCCATTTCTGGATTAGAAGGATGATTCTTTTCACATGGACATACTTTACAAAATTCAACGCTTAAGTATAAACATGTCGACCGAGTACGTCGGAAAAAGTCTAGCTCCAACCAACTCCATTCATTGCTAAATATAATTTGTTATGCGTCTCTCTCTCTCTCTCTCTCTCTCTCTCTCTCTACTTCTACATGCCTCGTTCTTTGTTCGACTCTTTAGGTTCAATAACCTTCGAAGATACTTTTTATTAAATTCATGTAAATGCTTAACGAGTGCACGCTTAAAATCTTTCAAGGAATGCACAGAAATTCGATGTAGAAACAACGGTGAACATGCTGTTTTATTCTCATTCCGAGGGTGATCGATGATCGGTATAGACACTAGCTCGGATTGTGGTGTGGAACGAAAATTAGATTCGACGAAGGGTTTGTTACTTGTTAGAGATTCATGTACTCTATTAGAAGCTTCTATAGCCATCGCGTCATAGGTAAAAACCCGCGTAGCATAAAGCAAACAAATTAAAGACTTCGAAGAATTTAACCACTAAATTCCAAGAGGGATAAATTCTATACTTTTGGTTTACGGTCAAAGATTATTTGGAGTATATTTTCAAAAGAGAGCAAGCCACCCTCATAATTATATTGAGAGTCGCTCTCATACCCTTGGTCTTCACAGAATCATAGAGATCAAGGAGCTTCAAATTAATGGGACCCCTTGTGTTTGACAATTCTTACCTAAACCATTAGATTTTTGACAAGTTGTCACGCGTCATATATCATAAGTCTTTGTAGCAAGACAATTCAAAGCTGAGAAAACGTGTTTCCATTCTCAAAGTCTAATATTAACCCTTATCTTTCTTTATCTTTTCATCAATCAATGAAAATAACTTAGCAATAGTCATCTTTAACTATATTCGTAACGTAGAAAATACCATGCACCAAGAGCCTGTGTTAGGTAACCTGCCGAGCCTAAGAACCTCGAGAAGGCTGTCTAATTCAGTCTATAAATACCACTTTGTTCCACTCCTTTTGAACATCTCAAACAAATCATACTAGCTAATCATCTAACAGCTCTTGCTTCATCAATGGATTCTTCGCCATTTTCCAAAGCCATTGTAACCCTGGCCATCCTAGTTATGCTCTCCATGGGGAGCTCCAATGCTCAGCTTTCAACAGATTTCTACTCCAAATCTTGCCCACATCTCTTTTCAACAGTTAAACCTGTTGTTCAATCTGCCATAAACAAAGAAGCGCGAATGGGTGCATCAATTCTTCGTTTATTCTTCCACGACTGTTTTGTTAATGTAATTCCCCTAGCCATAATTTCCTTATCGGAAGTGATCCCTTTTTTTTTCTTCGCTTTTGCATGCATGCAATATCATTAGTTTTCCTCTCATATTTTATTTCGGGAAAAAAAAAAAAAACAAAACAGATCCAATTCTCGAAGTAACTAGAATTTATATTAAGTCATAAAGGTCAATGAGCGCTTGTCAAGGGTGAAAGCAACCTATGCGCCTACTGATACTTTGGCACTTCCTTCACCATATAAAGTTTGCTTTATTTTCTTAAAAAAAACACAAGAACTTTTTCTTTATTTAAAGGAGCACAAATGTTATATTGTTTTCATCAAACAAATGGTGTTTTTTTTTTCTCCACTGACTTACCTGATAGGTTCTTCTAACAATGCCACATGTAAAAAGATGTTAAAAATCAAGATTTCTTTCTATCAGTGTTAAATAGTGTCATATTGGAAGAGCTTATTTGAATAACTTAACCTTTTTTTATTTTACTGGTGATGCATGCATGGTTTACGTGTTAAAAATTGACAATGTCTAACTTTAGTATCATCTTGATATATATATATGACAGGGATGTGATGGATCACTTTTACTTGATGACACGTCTTCTTTCACCGGAGAGAAAAATGCAGCTCCAAACCGGAATTCTGCGAGAGGATTTGAGGTCATTGACAGCATAAAGTCCGCAGTTGAGAAAGCATGTCCTGGTGTGGTCTCATGTGCTGATGTACTGGCCATTGCTGCTAGAGACTCCACCGTTATTGTGAGTTTTTTATCCTAATTTTTGGTGTCAATGGCGCCGGATAAATGTTCCAGACAACTAGCTAGCTAGGTATAAATTGTTTGATATTCATATGATTTCTGACATGGATTTTCGTGTACTATTCGTAGCTTGGAGGACCCGAATGGGATGTTAAACTTGGAAGGAGAGATGCAAGAACTGCAAGCCAGGCTGCTGCCAACAATAGCATTCCACCTCCAACTTCTAACTTGAACCAGCTCATTTCTAGATTCAATGCTCTTGGCCTGTCCACCAGAGATATGGTGGCTTTATCTGGTTTGCTCTCCCTTCACTTAATTTTTCACGCTTTGTTTAAGACCCCGCTAATTTTGTTTTGTTTTTTTTTTCAAAAAATAAATAAATTATTCCTTGACCTCTTTTATACATCCAATTTAATTTAATGGCATATCTTGACTATGTTAAAAGTGACTTTTAATCAAGGAAGGTATACAATTAGGTTCACGTCCTACCTATCTTCCCCTAAAAAATACACTTTCAAGAGTAGATTACAAGCACCATTGACATTATATAACTAAATGACAATATGTACTTCCTCTTCTTCAGCTATGCCTAACTTAATATTATTGTATTATTTTTTCTATTAAAAAAGAAAAGAAAAGAAAAGAAAAAACTCATACTGTATTATCATGTCTCAAATGACATAGTTAATGACGAAACAATTTTCCTCTTGAATTCTTATACATGTAAGGTTCCCACACAATTGGACAAGCAAGATGCACGAACTTTAGGGCACGCATATATAATGAGACCACCATAGACAGTTCCTTGGCTCAGACAAGAAGGTCAAACTGCCCACGCACTTCTGGCTCGGGGGACAACAACTTGGCACCACTTGATTTGCAAACTCCTACACGTTTCGAGAACAATTATTACAAGAACTTGATTAACAGGAGGGGCTTGCTCCATTCTGATCAACAGTTGTTCAATGGCGGATCCACTGATTCAATAGTCAGTACCTATAGCTCCAATGAAAACACCTTCAGATCAGATTTTGTTGCTGGCATGATCAAGATGGGAGATATCAGGCCCCTCACTGGATCCAGAGGAGAGATTAGAAATAATTGCAGGAGGATCAATTAAATTTATACGTGGCGTCGTGACCATTTTCTGATTTCAGTCGAAAATAAAAATTTATGTGATCAATTTCCCTATCTAGCTCTTTTGTTTTGTTAAAGGTTGTGTGAGTGTTAGTTCTAAAGTTCTATAGCTATACCATCTTGTAAGGATAGCTTTGATGCGGTCAAGTATTTCAGATTGAACTTTCAAATTTGCTATAAAAGTAGTTGACTTTTTGTTACAAACTGTAAGGCACAAATATTATGCGTGGTTTCTACGTTATTACCAAGGTTAACGTTGTCCTTCCCATGGAACCTCTATGATATCGTTCAATGGAACCTTTCCCCGTTTCCAAGGGAGTCTAAATTCCGCAAGTGCATTGTTGATCTCGAAAAAAATTAGTTCCATCCGTAATTAAAATAAATATTGTCCCCTTGTATCGGCTGAAAGACAGGTCCTATGTAATTCAAGGTGTCAATATTGACAACAATATGTCAAGAGTTCTACAAAATTAAATATGATTATTTTCAAAATATCATATATTGTTCGTTTTATATTTCTAAAACTAAAATAAAATTTCAAAAAAGACAAGTTTTTTTTTTATTCCCAAAAATTTGAAAATAAAAAGGGAACATAAAAACCGTATATGATATCAAATACCCATAAATATTATTTTTAAATTCAAGGATTTTTCTTCTTTCATAATTAGAGGTGGGTAAGATAGGTATTACGTAATACCTAGTCATATATCCCCATGATAAGGGGTGGTCCACTTAGATTGACTGATTATTTATAAATTAGAAAGTTTTAGTAAGTTAGTTATAAATTTTTGTTCAATGCTCTTAAGCTTTGTGTCAATAATTATAATTTTATTTATTTATACTGTTTTTATTATGCCCGAGCAATAATTGTATCAATTTCTTATACATGAAAAATAATCCACGTAATTTCTTATTATTGTTATTATTTTTCATTTATACCACTTCTTTGATTTTTTTTTTAAATCATTTTCATTTTTTCAATGAGAAAATAGAGTGAAATTAATAAAATTAGCATTGAGAAAATCAAGATATAAAAAAATTGTGAAAAAAGAGCAAAATGAAAGTGAAAGAAAGAAACAACAAACTAAAATAAAAGTGTGAAAATAAATACATTCAAGTGTATTGGTTATCCAATCCGTAGATAGCCAAAAAAAAACCCCTCCTTCTTTTTTAATGTCTTTCTCCTTAAAAGATAAAAAGAGAATTTAAGGATAATTATAAAATTATAATTATAAGTTCAGGAGTCGCCATATAGTATTATGGTTATTAGAAAACCTAGGGTCTGTGAGAGTTCGGGTAAAGGATTAGTTGTGCAAGGAAAAGACACATCATCCCCAATGCACTCTAATTCGCATTTCTGTCCATTGATCTTGTCTAAGGTTCAAGGTAGATCTCTTTTCGTGAAGAAGTCTCTACATTAACGGGTTAAATCCTAACCATTTTAAGATCCAAAATTTTAGCAACATATTTATTTATATATATCTTTAATACCTGATGGTATACTTCATTATGTATTTTTACACCCCTCAAATATTAAAATCTACAATTAGACCGTAGCATTTTAAATATAAAGTGAACAAAATAATTGGTATTACAACGAAAGTCTATGTTATGTTATTGCCCAAGTTATTTGATAACCATGGTAAATTGAGTTGTCTTCGATAAGATAAAGGTCAATAATAAATAATTACAAATATTTGATAACTATATTAATCGAAGTACACTAATTGACTTGAAATTGAGAGTAAGGTTTTAGTCTCTCCATCTTTAATGATATTTTTCTATCTATGTTTGGAATTGTGTATGAAATCTATATCTAGGATATTATCATGCAAGTTAGTGTATATTTTTACATAACTTTTCCATGGCATGTATCAATAATATAATAATCACATTTTATGTTGAACATTAATTTAAATCTCTTTAAGATAAATAAATAGTGCACATAAGTTAGCACATGGATTAAATAAAGAATAAATACAATAAGTATAAACTTGGACAAGGCCAACATGGATGTATATATAGTTTCTGGCTAGATGTTTTTGTAAGGATTTTTTAGAGAGGAGTTGGATGGTTTTAAAAGGTTTTGTAAGTTGAATATCTCTTTCTTCAGTTTTGATAGTAAAATCTGTTTTGAAAATATCATATTTGGATTTTTGATAAATCTGTGTTTGAGAAATCTTTGGAATTTTTCAATCATCAATGTTTTTTGTAAAATCCTCAATTGTTATCTCTTCACTTTGTACAATCCTTCTACTTTCAGAAGTTGCAGAGGTAGAGGAAGCTGAAATAGAATTAGTCCTATGGAAAACAGAATCCATAGATTGAAAAGATAAACTAGAAAACAAGCTACAAATTATATGGATTTATAGTGTCATGAATACTACAAACCTCCCCTTTTAGTTCCTCTAATGGTAGGACTATTTTGGATGTCATGTTGACTTCCTGAAAGAAAACCTTTGGTTGAAAATGGTTACCTCCATTTTAAAAATAATTTTCGACCAACCCCTTCTGAGAGGAAGTTTCCTTCCCTTTTTATTTTATGTATAAATGTTTTTGTTCCATTGGTATGTCTATGGTTCTACAATTACAATCTCCAAAACAAACATCCAGTACTTGTCCGCAAATTCAAAATCAAGTGGTAGGATTCCTTTGCAACCGAATCCAAAAGTTCCAAATTAACTATTACAGAATGGTTACAAAAGCATCAAATAACTCCCATCATTGATCATCATCGTCAATCAAAATTTCTAGCTTGGAAGGCTCAAATGGCAGCTCTCCTTGCCTCCGCTAGAATTGAGGAAGAATACCTTCAAATAGTACAAGACATTATACAAAGCCAAGATCCCAAAATAGTCTTGTCCCAATCTAGCTCTTCTGACTCGACATCTCCTGCCATTTTCTTTGGAAATGATAATGAAGATGACTGCTTTGGCATTCTGCCACCTATCAAGAGACATTAAAAAAAAGTATTTCAAGCTCATTTGTTTAGAGCCCATATCTTTTCAACTCAACTATTTTGAGTCCTTTTGTTTTAGGCATATTTCTACAAATATTGCCTGATGCTACAAACAGATAAATTAAGTGTCGATGTCAAGAAGACAACAAATGAAAATCCCACAAAAAAACATGGGCAATTTCCATTTTAGGAATTACTCTACTATCAAAAAAGAGATTCTTTCAATTGTTCTTTCAATTACAAAATTTCAAAGTGATTTATTAAATCAAAAATTTCTTTTACATGTTGATTGCAAATATGTAAAAGAAGTTTTACAAAAAGATGTCCAAAATCTTGCTTCAAAACAGATTTTTGTCCGATGGCAAGTTATTTTAAGTATTTTTTATTTCAACATTGTCTACATTAAAGGAGATTCAAATTTCATCCTTGATTTTCTAACCCGTGAATTCCTTCAAATATTTGGTAATATTTGGTGATATTAAATTTAGTGTAAACACGTGAGGAAGTGTGTGTGAAAATGTCTTTGCTACTAACCTTTATTGCAGGTATTCATAATGTCATAAAAAAGTGTGATACAATTAAAGGTGAAAGATCTTGTAGAAAGGAAAGATAGGTTTGAGGTAATGATGGAGGGTTTGATAGGAAAGATGGATAAATTGAATACGAAAATGATTAGTAGATATAATGTTCATAGTCGTAAAGGGAATAAGGTTAAAAGGTCGACTATATGAGCACTTTCTCCTCTAGATAAAAGTGTAGCTAAAAACTCCAATTACGAGGATGAGGATGATATAGTTAATCATGAAATGAAGTCTCAAACACACTAAAATCTCTTATATAAGACAGAGACAAAGAGAGAGTTTGGTGGTAGATTTCAGTCAAATAGGGATTTAAGCTAATTAAGAAATTTTAATGATCACTATGGTTTAAATCATAATTTAGGTAGTATAAAACTTAAAATTCCAATTGTTGTTACCCAATTTTTGACCCACCTTTTTAATAAATTTTTCAAAAAAATCCAAAAATAGTGAAAAACAACAAAAATCCAAAAAAAAGATGTTTTTAATATATTTGCAATGTTTTTAGCATTTTCAACGTCTTTTAAAAATAATTTTAATTTTCAATTGTTTTTTCGAACGCGTTCGACTTTTCACGCGTCATTTTAAAATCATATTTTTTCTCATAGAATTGACGTTGATTTTGCTCGTTTTTAAAAATACAAGAAAAATTAAAATTTACAAAAAAGGAAAATTGAGGGACCAATTTGGAGGTTTGAACAAACTTTTACCTATAAATATAGGTTGAAAACTCAAAAAAAAAGGGAGAGGGTTCATTTTGTAATTTTGGGGAGGCAACACAAGGGGGAAAACCCTAAAAAAAACTGAACCAACTTCCTCTCCCTCATGAAGGACCAGCCGCCAGCCCCTGCTGGGTTTTGATTTTTTTTCCAGCCGCCGGTCACCCCCGGGGATTTTGATCTTCTCCTCACAGCCGCTTGAAAACAAAAGACAGAGACTCCCTTCTTACCCTCACGGTCCCCCCTCTTTGATTTATTCTCCCCCCCCCCGGGGCTGTTGATTTTCGGTCTCCACAGACCCACACACTCGGCCATAACATTTTTTCTCTTCTCCAATCTGCCTCCCAATCGAAACCAAACAGCAGCCCTTCCCCTTTTGATATATTTTTTTTCCTCAACCGGCCGACAGCCCCCCCCAGAAAACCCCTCTGATTATTTTTTTTTCTTTCTTCCTCAGCCATCCGAAGAACCCAGCGGCGGCTGAAGAGTAGCGGCGCCGTCCCTCTCCATCCCCGCTGTCTTCTTCCTGATCTTCCCCGTCACCAGCAGCATCGCTCAACAGACTCGGGGCGATCTGTTTTCTTCATCTAGCAGGTCCGCCATCTTCTTCTTCGGTCTTCTAACAACTACCGAACAGGGACACAACATCCAGACCTCCCCATCACCAGATCGTCTCCTCCTCTGGTTGCGCCCACAGAAACCAGCCCTCATACGGCGGCGCCCACAGAAACCAACCGACGATCAGCCACTCTCCTCCTGCACGACCGATTTGCCACCGGAGAAGAAGAAGAAGCAAGAACAGATCGGACAAGAAGAAGCAAAATCCGAAGCAGATTTGAAGGAGAAGAGAAGCAGATCTAAAATTTTTTTAATTAAAATCAACTGTCATTTGAGTTTCTTGGATTTGCAGGTGGTGAGCTTTCTCACGGGCAGCAGGAGATTGAAGAGGGGGAGGCGATCCAGAACCCCCTGCTGTTTGTTTTTTTTCTGGTGGCGGCGATGCGTGAGATCCACGCGCTGCCGGTGGCGGCGATGCGTGGATCCACGCGCTGCCGGTGGCGGCGATGCGTGAGATCCACGCGCTGCCGGTGGCGGCGATGCGTGAGATCCGACCGACACTGTTCCGGAGGTGCAGAAGTGGTTTCTAGATTGTTTAGGGGCTGTTTTGTAATTTAAAATTTATTTGATGTATTTTTTATTTGGTTTTGAATTGTTTTATTTGCATTATGTAAATGTGGATGTAAAAGAAAAAGAAAAAAGAAAAGAAAGAGAAAGTGATAATAAAAAAAGAAAAAAGAAAAAAAGAAATGTTTGTGTGTGCTTGGATGTTTTTTTTATGTATATTATTGAATAATAAAAAAAAAGGAATTTAATTTATAGTCACAAATATCAAAAGGACAGATAAAAATCATGTTGAATTTTCCATGGAAATGTAGAACATGTATCTACATATAGTCTGGAAAAGTAATAACTGATTTATCAAAGCCTTAGAATTGGGCTAAAATTTTATTTTTAATTTTTAATTTCACATCAAGTCCACGAAGCTTGAAAGTGAATGTGGTGTGTATGTTTTTTTTTTTTTATGATAAAATTGCAAGAATAAAGAAGAATTTAATATTCTAATTTAATCACGGATAAAGAATCATGAACTTACATGTAAGTTGTATTTTCTAAAATTCGATGAAATAACAGAATTTTTTTAAAAACATTTAACACATCAAGTCCACAAAGCAGCTTATCTCAGGTAGGGTGCGTTGGGGTGCTAATACCTTTCCTAACCACAACCAGTCTCTTACCCGCGATCTCTGACAAGACCAGTACATCAGGTTTCCTAGTAGCCCTCAATGAATTACTAGGTGGCGACTTCAAAGAACCAAATCAGCAAAACAGAACGAATAATCGCCAGCCGATGCCGCGCGCGCAGATTTTTTTTCGGGGTGCGACACCAATATTCAAGGAAAGAACGATCTAGAGGCTTGTTTGGATTGGGAAAATAAGGTGGAATTTTTATTTGATTGCCATCAGTAGTCAGAGGAAAAGAAGGTAAAACTAGTTGCAGTTGAATTCACTAATTATATTAATTATTAATTGGTAGGATTAACTTGTTGTATGTAGGTGTAATGGAGAATGACCCATTCATATATAGAAGGAGATGAAAACAATCATGAGGAAGATGTTTGTCAGTAATCATTACTATATGAAAGTATATAATAGATTGTAATTTTTATCACAGGGTTCTAAAAGTATGGATGAGTGTTTTAAAAAGATGAAAATAGTTATGATTAAAGTTAATGTTTTTAAAGAAATTAAAGCCACAATGGGTAGATTTTTAAATGGTTTAAATATATATTGCTAATATGATTGAATTATAACATTATTTAGAAATTAAAGATATGTTGCATATAATTATAAA
The DNA here is from genome assembly GCA_033617975.1 of Populus alba x Populus glandulosa. Taxonomy (NCBI): domain Eukaryota; kingdom Viridiplantae; phylum Streptophyta; class Magnoliopsida; order Malpighiales; family Salicaceae; genus Populus; species Populus alba x Populus glandulosa. Next base: position 7,177,707 of record CM066155.1, on the reverse strand, counting down.
GGTGGGAAAACAATTGAAAAGAAAAGGTAATGTAAGACTAGACAATTATTTGTGATACTTTTACGATTGCAAGTTGAATTTCAAGAGAATGGGTAATGCACAAATAAAGCTATTAGCAATACCTAAAGTTGTCAAACCCTCATATGTTAAAAAGCATGTTGTGGAAATAAAGGAAAAGAAAAGAAATAATATTCAGTCAAACCATAAGTGAGATTAATGTTGAATATGTTGTTAATGGTGAATTATTGGTTATAAGGAGATTTTTGAATGTTTAGGTTAGTGAAAACGATGTTAAGCAAGAAATGGAGAATATCTTTCATATTAGATGCCATATAAAAAATAAGATTTGTAGTATAATTATTGATAATGGTAGTTTTACAGTAAAGGATTAGATGAGCATATAGATCATTGTTATTCTTGGATATGTTGTTAGTGTAAAAGGTATTGTAATAGATAAGGCTAAAGTTGAGATTATAAAAGAGTGGCCTACATCTAAAACGGTAAGTGAGGTAAGAAGTTTTCATGAATTAGCTAGTTTTTATAGAAGATTTGTGAAATATTTTAGTATAATAACTACTTTATTAACTGAAATTGTAAAGACAATATATTTTAAAAGGGAATTTGAATAAGAGAAAGCTTTTAATTTGTTAAAAGAAAAGCTTATTTTGACCCCATTACTTGTTTTACCTAACTGTACAAAAACTTTTAAGATTAAATATGATGTTTCAGGTATAGGTATTAGTGTTGCTTTAATACATGATAATAGACTTGTGACCTATTTTAGAGAAAAGCTTAATGTTGTAACTCTAAACTATGCAAGATATGATAAAAATGATGTATGTATTAGTAAGGACTTTGGAAACTTGACAACATTACTTTTGACCTAAGAAGTTTGAGATCAATATCAATCATCAATATTTGAAAAAGTCAATATAAGTTGAATTGTAGACATGCTAGTGGGTGGAATTTATTGAGACAGTCCTATATATCATCAAATAAAAATAGGATAAGGAAAATATAGTTACAAATAAATTATCATAAAGACATGTTCTTCTTAATACTTTGAATACTAGACGTTTAAAATTTAAGAAAGTGAAAGAATGATGTTGATTTCGATGAACTTTATTTACAATCTGAACTTACGATAACTAATGAGTTTTTAAGGCATAATGGATTTTTATTTAGAGATAAAAGATTCTGTGTGTCAAATTATTCAATGCATGAATTGCTTGTAATGAAAGCTAATGGTAATGACTTAATAGGACACTTTAGGATTATTAAGATTTTAGAATTTTTCCATGAATATTTTTATTAGCCTAACATTAATAAAAATATGTAAAGAATTTGTGATAGTGCATAACATGTAAATAAGCTAAGTCTAACGTGATGCCTTATAGGTTATATATACTTTTACTTGTTTCTAAAGAACCTTGTGTTGATATTTCTATGAATTTTATTTTATGTTTAGTTAGGTCAAGGAAATGAAGAGACTTCATACTTGTTGTTGTAGATAGATTTTCTAAGAAGACACATTTCATATCTTGCCATGAAATTGATGTTCTATTTTATAAGACATAATAGGACCTTTATTTAAATTTTGGTTCATTGGATTATTATTATTTATTAGGTTTATACATATCCATTAGGTATATCCTATTAGTTTAGAATTCTTTCTAGTATAAATATTTTTTTTGTAGAGAATTTTTAAGGTTATACTATTTATCAATGCAAGTTTTTGTTGGGTCAAGTTGCAAACTATTCAAATATAATTTTAATATATCTTGGAAGGTGTCTACATCACCTTATTTTTTTTAGATGGTTTGGAAGAGGTCCAGAATCTTAAGTGGTTGCTTTGAAAGTTTATAATTGATTTTTAAACTTTAATATTCCAATAATTACATCAATATATACTTGTAATACACTTAGTTTTATTTGACAATGAGACATTATTTGGCGTTGGATTAATGAAATTGGGTTTTAATTAATTTATGATTGAGGGTATTTTCTTTAACAAAGCATTATTTTGAATACAAATTTTCAATTGAAGTTTAGATACTTTGCATGCCCATAAAGCATGCAATGTGTCACACAAAAAGAGTATTTTTATGATATTTGGATTTTGGGTGGGATACATCCCAAATTATTATATCATATCTGCACAAAGTGTTATACAAAAAAAAACTACACCAATAAATCATTATTTTATTTTATTTTAAAATTTTAGAATTTACTTTTTTATTTAATATTTATTTGAGAATGTTATTGCTAAAAATATATTTGAACTTGAACAACATGTATAAATCAATTTCATGCATGAAAACATTGATATACAGAAGTTAAACACATAAATTATAAAAATATTCATTGTAGGTTTTTCAAGGTTAAAAAAGGTAAAAAAAATTATAATTTTGAAACCTGGTCTGACAGGTTGATCCAAGATCTGGGAAACTTAAGGCATTTGTTGAGTTTCAAATAGGCAAAACTGGACTTATAATTGGATTGGTCAAACCCTAGAGACCCTTTGTTGAGACCTTTTTTTTTATCTATTTTTTATATTTTATATTTTTTATATATTTTTTTAATTATCATCTTACTATTTCTCACTTAGCTTGGCATACAAAATGAAAATAGTGAAATGATTAAATTTTTTTGAAAATAAATGTTTTTATAGTTTTTAGAAAAATAAGGATACAAAGTTGGGTTATGACAATGACATAATATAAAGATGTTATAAGATATTCTGTAAAAAAATAGTAAAAATTATTTTAGTCAACTGGACACATTATTAATGCTCAATTGTATGAAATAAACTTAAATTTCATCAATTCCTCCCTAATTTATCATAATTCAAACGACAACCCCAATTACAACAATTTATCTCAAAATTCAACTCAAAGCATAATTGACCAAAATTCAACCTAATTAATGTTATTTTCATGTTCAATTGCATGAAATTAACCATAATTGCATCAATTCCTAGCTAATTTGTCAAAATTCAAACAACATCCCTAATTATAGCAAAAGGAGTAAAAAATAGTATGAAAGATAATAGCATGGTCTATGTGAAAAGGAAATGAGATGATGAACCATAATAATAATGAATGCAAATTACACGAGATTGAACTAGGCAAATAATAACACAAAAAGTTAAAACGACAAAATATATGTTGAGAGAACATGAAGGTGTATCTGAAATGAATCATAAGAGAGCCAAAATAGTATACAATGAGTTAAAATAACCTAAATATTAATTGAAACAAATTAAATACTCGAGAAGCTAAAAAGGTATAAACATGTTTGTAAAAAAGTTTAAACCAAAGATGATTGGGATATATATATATATATATATATATATATATATATATATATATATATATATATATATAATCGTAAGAGTTAAGTGTATTTGAGAAATTAAGTAAATTGAAGTATGAGTTAAACATGTTGTGAACAAGAATAACTATGATGTGATTGTGTTCATTAAATGAGTACTATAATTAAATAAAAGTTCACCAATGATTGATGAAAATATATTAAATTTGAATCTTGTATAGATTGATTGATGTATCTATAAAAAATAAGTTTGTGAAATTGATTTTACTTATATCGTTGATAATTGTTAATAACCTTGAGAACACAAATATTTATTATAAGTTTCATGATTTTGTATATTTTACAAGTAATTTTTTTAGATATCATGATTTCTCATGAAAAATTATCGAGTTAGTTAGGTTTTTTTATATTAAATAGATTCTAATATTGTCTATGGAATGTTTGTAAATAAATTTCATATAAATAAATTGGAGAGTGATGTATTCACACAACAATATAAATAGAAATTATGTACCAGTATATTTGTTAATAAAATTGTTAAATATTTAGTTATGATAGATCATATGGCTATGATTGTATAAAAAAGAAACTCCTAATTTTCATGTGAAGGTCAATTGAAAATATGAATATTGTACTTAAAGTACAGGGGTATTACGTGAATTCATTTCATTGATGAAATTAAATTGACAATCCAGAAATTCTTATAGCCTATAAATCCAATGACCATGTCATCGGATTATATACAATAGCAAAACAAACCTGTGATGAAAACAAACCGCTTCTACGTATTAAATAAACTCAAGGTCAACCACTTTTATATATATATTACAGTAATAAAATAAATTGGAGTTATTAGAACTTGATTCAACCGTTTAGCTCTCTGCCTTTAATCGTTAAGGCTGTTGCCTCCTTTGCTTGGTCCAGATGGTGGTACTGTTCCCTTTGGGAGCACATTCAGAATCATGGGTCCAAATTTACCGGCGAGTCTTGCCGATCCGATATTGGACCCCTCGCCGATTTCCATGTGGCATGGCATAACATGCTTAGAATCTTTCTCCATAGTGGGATTCACATACACATCATCCATGTTTTCCATGGGAAGAGCTGGTTCTGTTGCTGTTAGGCTCTGCAAGAGATTGGTATATAGTGGTCTGGCTGATGATGAAGTAGATAGGGATACGATGATGAAAAAGAAGAGAATTGGTTTGAGATTCTTACCGGATTTCGTTGGGTTTGCCATAAGAAACCGATCGAGAGCTGAGAGAATATGAAATGGGGTAGTAGAGAGAAGATTTTGAAAATTGTTGGGATTGATGAGGGTCTTGCGGGGGTTTATATGGAGAAGAGGAGACAAAGAAGAGAGGGACAGAGTTGACAAAGTCAGAGGTTGGTAGTCAAATTAAGGTTGTGAGAATAGGAAGTCTACATAGGAAGCTCGTTTGCATTGAGGTGCCTAAGACTTTCGTAAGAAACTATTTTCAGGTCATGATGTAATATTTGTCTACATAGGAATATCTATTACTTTTTTGTTACTCAGATGAATAAATTTAAAATTACTCCATTTCTGTTTAGTTTTGAACAATATCTGTCTTCTCTAGATGCAAATTTCCCTCTCTAAAGTTTTAATATGAGATCTTTGAAATAACAATAATATCTAGTTTACTGTGAAAAACATAGATATTCTGATTTAAAAGATGAAAATTAATTAATGATTTTAATAAGCATTTTACACTTAAAATATGCAACTTGGCAGTTCCCTTGCAGCGTCGGAGTCCACAGTTTTTGGTCCAGGAGGATTTGGACGTGTGCAGATGCAAGCACTTACGCGTTTTGGAGAGACAACAGGTGCTATGAGACGACAGCTTACGCGAAATCAAACTTGTAGCGCACGTTAAGCTCTCCTCCCCTCTCTTTTGCACTGTATTTAGTGCTTGCCTTCTGGCTTGTACGTGCTCGGTCTTTAGATTTTGTTCACCGACTATCCAAATAAAAAACTACTACAGTAATCAATAACCAAAAGACCATCTTCTTCTAAAAAGAGAAGAAAAGCATTCTCCTCGAACAAAAAGAAAAGCAACGTTTTGAAAAGCATCTCTTTTATAACATATATAAAAGTTAACTCGGCATAACTCAATTGAGTTATGCCCATCCAAAGGCAATCTGTTTGGCCTATAAAAAAAAAATTGACAAAAAATAAAAAAGTGTTGACCCAATTCTTTCCTGGTCCAAGTTTAAAATTAAATCGTGTAGAAATGACGCTGATATGACCTGGTTGATTTTGTCAATCCAAAGTCAACCCACCTAATTGATAAAAAAAAATCTAATTATAAAATTGAGAAAACAATAATGAAATTGATAGAAAGAATCTTTCAACCCGAGTCTTTACATAGTTCGGGTTTAAAAGTAAAACATGTAAAGATTGTCTTAACATAATTCAATCGACTTGGCCGATCAAAAAATAACTTGAATGATTGTTAAAAAAAAAATCTAATGATGAAATTATATATATATAAAAAAGGATGAAATTAAATGGATTAAAAAAAAAGGGAATGGAAAAGAAAGGGTTGACTTGAAAAAAAAAAAAGGTGAAGCTCCATTAAGTTTCCCAAATGTTTTAGCATAGGAAAGTAATACTTCTAACTAAACCATGAAAAATGATATTTGAAAATATATAAAACTACCAAAAAATGGTTAAATACTAATAGAAACAATATCGTCAATAATATTTAAGTTATAACTTGACAGAGGACCTCTTATCCCTCTCCCTTATTTCTTCTTCTTTTTTCTTTTTATTCTACAGAAAATTGCACACAACACCCCCCTCTTTTTATCATAAATTAAGTTATCATCATCACAAATTCACAAAGTTGACCACCGTAACACTAAGTTTGTCAATATCCCTGTTCTAGTTTAATTTTTTTAAAAGATTCACCACATCAAGTGAGTAAAACTATCTTTTATTATTATGATTATTATTGTAACCTAATTTTAAAATGTTAGTTTTTTTTGGAATTTTTATGTAGCATATGTAGTTTGTTTATGTGTTTACATGTTTTATAGCTTTTTTCTATAAAATTGTTGTATGAATGTATGATTTGTACATGTTAGAGTTTGTTTGAGATTTTAAAAAATATATATTTGTTTTTCATTTGATGAAATTGAGTTTGATTTTGTAACTTAAGTGTTTTATAATCAAATAAATATTATCTTATTTATTGAACACTTTTAACTTTTGTCAAATTTATTCTTAGGTTGAAAATTTCAATAAATTTGGAGGAATTTGAATTTTTAGAGAAAATTTATAATCATATAAAGGTACTATTAAAATAGATTGAATAAATTTGAGTTAAACCAATTATAGCTAATTAGTTGGATACCAATAATTTATTTAGTTCATATTATTAATTAATACATGTTGTCATCAATATTCTATATAGGTTTCATATAAGTAATGGATTATCGCTCTTGGATGTATTGAGTTTCATCCAAAGGGTTGCGCAAGATGGATTATTGTAATGGAGTTGGGAGTTTTATTAATTACACGCTATATAATTCGAAAAATATTAGTAGAGGAAAAATTAGATGTCCTTGTAAGAGGTGTAATAATAAAAAGTTTCTCCATTCAGATGTTGCTACGATGCATTTTCTACAAAAAAGATTCATGAAAAAAATACTTGTGTTGGTTGATATATGAAGAACCATATATTCCTTATGAAATTATGGTAGAAATAATGGTTGGGTCAACTTCTAGTTCTAGCAATGTGCATGGAGTTGTTGATGATAATAGTAATCATTATGTGAGTATGGTTATAGATGCAACGAGAATAAATCAGAGTGATGTAGGAGAATGTTCAATCGTAAATGAAGAACCAAATGCAGACACAATCATGTTTTTTGATCTTTTAAAAGACTCTGACAAACCATTATAGAATGAGAGCACAAATCACAATAAATTATTGGTCGTTGCATATGTATTTACCATTAAGTCAGATTATAGGTTGAATGAGACTGGTTATGATAGAATAACCAAATGGATGAGAAGCATTTTACCTTAAGGAAATAGGTTTAAAGAGAACTTCAATGCTGCTAAATCCATGATGAAACCCTTTGATCTAGGATACCAAAAAATTAATATGTGTCCAAACTTTATGCATGTTATACTATCTAGAAAATACAGATTTGAATGAGTGCAAAACTTATAAGCATACTTGGTATAATCCTATACTTGGTAAGGGAAGGGTTCATGTCGAAAATAGAAAAATAAGATACTTGTCAATCACTCTTAAAATGCAAAAGGTTATTCATAACTGCAAAGACTGATGACCACATAATATGACATCATTCACATAATGCGATAGATGGAGTCATGACGCACCCTTCCAATGATAAAGCTTAAAAGTAGTTTAATATGGTGCATCTCTAGTTCCCAATGGAACCAGAAAATGTATATATTAGGTTATGTACAAATGGATTCAATCCATTCAAGTCATTTATTGCACCATATTCTTGTTGGTCAAGGATACTTATGATTTACAACTTGCCATTTACAATTTGTACGAGGATGAAGTTCATATTCATATTTATGGTCATAATCCTAATAGTCCTAGTAGCAATATAAATGTTTGTCTTCAACCTTTGATTGATATCATTCGAGACTTTGACGTATAATGTCTTAAGAAAACAAAAATTTTAGATGAAAGCAGCTATAATATGGACTATCAATTATTTTCTTCCATATGAGATGGTTTCTTGTTGGAACTTGCGTGGAAAATTAGCATGTCTATATAGTATGGAAAATAACAAAAACTTTATATAAAAAATGGTGGTAAATATTTTTTTCCACCAGTGGTTCTTCCCAATCGATCACAAATACAGAAAGCACAAAAAGAACTAATTTGTAGGTAGAGTTTAAAGAAATGTTGCATCATCGATACCGTAAGATGTAAAATTATATGACTTTGTGTCGTAGTATGAGGGCATTGTATTTGGTTTTCAATCCGTTAAGCAAAAGTTTCCTAGTTTTGATATAGTCTATAATTTGTTAAAGCAAAGTATTTTTTAGAAACTTCTTTATTTAAAGACTAATCTCTTTCACTATACTCTAGATGTCATGCATATAAAAAAAAATGTGTTTCAAAATATTTTTAACATGGTGATGGATGTAAAAAGGAAGACAAATAACAACATGAAAGCTAGAATGAATATTCCTTCTTTTTTTTTTTTTGTCACTATAAGAATATGAAGTGGTTTTATAATGGGTCATAGGTCACAAAGTCTAAAGCCAACTTCACATTAGACAAAAATGTACAATTTCTTATTTAGGAGTGACTTAAGAGTTTACGTTTTTCTAATAAATATGCTTCAAACATATCTAGATTATTGGATATAAAAGATGAAAAATTGTGTCACACGTTCACGTGTGGCATTGCGATGTCAGAATTAAGGAGTCACCACCTAGTTATTTATTTTAAGGTCACTGAGAGACTCGAATTGACTAGTCTTATTAGAAATTTAAGGGTAAGGAACTTATTATGACTAAGAAAAATATTAGTACCACTATTGTACTTTAACTGAGGTAATCAGTATTGTTTGGTCTGGATGTTGTTTATAAACAAAAGAGTATAAGATAATAAAATAAACAAAAGAAATAATATATAATTAAAGTGTAAGAATCGTGATTTAATCAAAAGTTCAAATTTTTAATTTTTCAATATAGATTCCAACTTATTCTACATATTTTCTTCAAAAACATTGTTTGATTTGGGTGATTTTTACTAAATATACCTTCAATGTGTTTTTATCAAAAAACTTTCTTTTTTTAAAAAAAACTTTAAATTATGATCTAAAATCAAAAGTCTATTTTCATAAATAATTTCAAATGAACTCTAAATTTATATATTAATATAGAAATTAAAAATGAAAGAAAGTTTTCCTGTGTACAGCATTTGAAAACTTTGGGTTGATCAAAATACATATGTGCAAGGATTAATGACCACTTTTAAAACAATTAAAATATTATGTTTCACGACTTCAGATGCTATTTTCACAAGCGCAACAACAATTAACTATTAAAGATAAAAAGTATTTTTTTTAGTTAAAACTCTTTTCCTTTTTTTATATATTTATCAACCATGATAATGATTTTCTAAATAACAACTCATCAATCATAAAAGCAAGATTTGATAAATAAATAAATAATTACTTTACATGAATGTATTAGAATGAAAAAAATAATATAATGCTGGAGTAGTGTTCTTAAACCAAGTAACGCAAGATGACAACAAAGAAACACCTTTTTTTATATATAAAAATGAAGTAGTAAAAGGTAATTGATAATAACATGATGGGAAAAAAAGCAGTTAAACAAAGAGTCATAGAAAAATCTTTTGAACTAATCTTCTAATGATAATTTCATAGCATTTTCTTACACTTTAATTAAAATTTTATTATTTTTAATTGACCATTAAACTTTTAATTTTATTTAATTTGACCCCTGATTTAGTCAATTTCAACCCTTACAATCACATGTTTTTTTCAGTTTGGTTCTTAGTTTTGGATTTCTTTAATCAAGTCTCTAATTGCCATCAAACTTCAATATTTATGCAATTAAGCCTCTATTTTGGTCAAATTAACTATTTAAAATTACAAATCGACCTCTAAACTTTAATTTCTTCTAATTAAAGCCTAAATTGGCTTCAAATATCAATTTTTCTTGCAATGAAGTCCTCAATAAAATTAATTAAGCCTTCCAAAACTCTCATTAAGTCCATAGCTATCCAAATTTATATTTTTTTACCTCAAATAAAAATATTTTCATCAAATGGGCTTTTTGTCAATCTTATACACGTTGGTCCTCCAGCTTTTCCACTTGTCATTTTGGTTTTAAGCACCAACTTGGACAATCTTTTAAGCTTTCTTCATGTATATCCTCTTGTAGTTTAGATTTTCTTTTTCTATTTTTTTCTTTTCTTGATTTTTTATGGGATAAAAAATGGGTAACAAGATATGTCTCATCTTTACAATACTTAAGGGAGCAAAACTTCATCAAAATAGTGAGCTTGTAAAGAAAAGGTGTTTTTAATTTGATATTTGATAAATTTCACTTTAGTCCCTATTCTTTCAATTACTTTTAATTGCACTCGTGATTGCCTCTCAAACTCTTAATTTCATGCAATTTCACCCTTGTTAAACTCAATCTTCATCCCCAAAGTTTAACTTCATTAGTTTAACGTCATTTTTATTTTGGTCTTTGGTTTATGATTTGTGCACTTGGACTATTAATTTACCATCAAACTTTCAATTTCTTCAATTTGGCCCTTGATTTGGTGAATTTCAGGCCCTACAATCACGCATCTTTTTTAGTTTGATCTTTAGTTTTGGATTAATTTAATCAAGTCCTTAATTGCCAATCAAACTTTAATATTCTTATAACTAAGCCTTTGATTCATCTAATTAAAGCTCTGAAAAAACCAATTAAGTCCCCAGACCTTAATGTATTCCAATTAACATCCAAATTGACTCCAAAAACTAATTTTCCTTGCAATCAAGTCCTTAATAAGATTAATTAAACCTTCTAAAATTCTCATTGAGTCCTTACCTATTCAAATTTGTATTTCTTTTTCTTACATAAAAATATTTTCACTAACGAGGCCCTTTATCAATCAGAATTGGGTTGCCAATATTTCTAATTTTATACATTTTGGTCTTCTAACTTTTCCACTTGTTATTTTGATCCTACACCACCAACGAAAATCTTTTAGGCATTCTTCATGTATATCCTTTATATTTTTTATTTTCTTTTTATATTTTTTTTATTTTCTTGATTTTTTTATGGAGTCAAAAGTGGGTAACTACATATTAAATGAAATGAAAAGTTATGACTACCATGTGTTTACGCAAACACTTATTCCACTTGTTTACTAAGATTTATTGGCAAAAATATATGAGATGCATTCACGAAGATCAATCATCTTTTTAGAGACATATGCTCTAACAAGTTGTATACCCAATAGATAGAAAAGCTTAAAATGAATATCATCTAGACAATCTGCAAACTTGAGATGATATTCACTTTATTTTTCTTCGACTCAATGAAGCATTTACCTATACATTTATCATTTGAGGTAAAAGTTTGAGGCCTTATCTAGTATAGTTAAATATATTCATTCAAGAGGTTAGAGATTACACATTCATCTTATCAAAAGAAAAAAAAATTAAAAAAACAAGGTGCATATTAAGGTTTCGATATGTAATGCTTATATTGTTAAAGAGATCTCAACATTTATCTCATATTATTTTGAGCCTTATTTGAGAACAAGAATCATTTGTATTCTAAGACATGATAACGGTGGGGAAATGCCTTCAAGTAAAAATTTGTCAAGATTTTACCATCTCAGATGACCTTTACTAAAAGAAATATAGTTAGGGGAAGATAATTGATAAAAATCAAATTCAGACATGCATATAATTATATGTTATTTAATTAAGATAAATTGAAACATTTTATTTAGTAAGTACAATATTAAGATGTTATTTTTAAATAATTTTTCTTTTATGTTCTTTGTCGCATGTGGACAAGCGATGTCGGAGGGTCGTTCGGAAGTAACCGCGTAGTTGTTTGATTAAGAATCTTTCTCATTTATATATACAGTTATAACTTATGATAAGACAAGATTAATTTATAGCCCGATTTTTTCTTAGAATGTGCATTAATATAAAATTTCAGCAATAATTTTCTTTTTCTAAAGACAGTAGTGTCTTCTTTCACTTATACTGTTTGGGTATACCCTTTTTTTCACCCTAGAAAGATTCTACTTTTGTTCCTTTAGTTTAGATTTTTCCAATATTACTCTTCTAAGTTCCAAAACGTTTCGATCTCTCCCTTAACCATTAAATAGTGTACTTTTCGAGAAAAAACTTTTGTTCTTTTTAGATTTTCAATTGTTTATATGGAATATTATAACAACTACGGGGATTCGAAAGGAACAATGAGAGAAATTAAGAAAAAAATAAAATAAAAGATGAACAAAACGAGCTTTTTGTATATATATTTTTTAGTTATGAGGACAAAACTGAAAGTTTTTTAAAAATATGATGGTCGTAGTAGGAAACCCAAAACTATAGGGATAGAAGTAGAATATCGATGAATCTATCATGGCAAAAATATAGTTTACCGTAGAAAATCTTATTGGTAATCTTAAATTAAGTATACAGTTTTGGCACACAGACAGCACCGTCGGTGGTGAAGAGAATTTCACGGGAAGTTTCATTGTGCTTTGGCATGAAATAATATATTTGTTCGGTACATTCAATTCAAGTTGATTTGACATGAAACAACCACCTTTGAAAGCTTTTTTAGGTGGTGGAAACATGTCACACTTTAGAAACTTTTTGGTGTCAATTTCAACTTCTTTTATTCTTTTATGGTTTAAATTTAACTTTTTTTATTTTTGAATTTTTATTATATCAAAAATAAATTTTAAAAAATAAAAAATAAATTTTTTAATATTTTTTTCGAAGAAAATGTTATTTGACTGAATTTCCAATACCATCTTCCGATCTTTGACGTCTGAATTTCTCCTTATGAAATGTTAAGCATAGAATCTCAACTACTTCCACCAACAGAACTAGTCAAGCCAGCGCTAAACAGAAGAAGGTAGTCCAAACATTCAGGACGGTCGGATTTAAATTTTGCTATAAATATTATTTATGATGTTTATAGCAGCCATGCGTACATTGTTTTTAATAAAAACTTATTCCAATATTCACATCATTGTTCATAGTTTTTTTTACCCCTTCCTTCTAGGTGTCTAATGTTTTTCATTTTTTATACTTTTATAACTTTATTTTTTTATTTCTAGGCATTTCCAGTTATGTTGTCGTTGTGTTATGAGTTGGATTTTGTTTCACATTTCATGCACTCACATGTATGATACGACAAAAATTATTACAGCATTGCAAATAACTTTGATATTACGAAGTACAGTTATGGGGTTAGGTTAAAAATATTGATGAAAAAAAAAAAAGCAAAAATCTTTTTTTTTTTCATTTTTACTATTCAAAGGGCACTTGTTGTCACTATAGTTTTTCACTTTTATATTTTAATCATAAATTCATTTGTTTTACATTTTAATTATTTATTATTAAGATGAAAAAAAAGAAAATCACTGGAAAAAAAAACTCTTAATTAGCCACATTCCAACCTTAAAAAACTACAAGTTACTTAGGTCGATCTAAGTTAATTTAAAATAATTTTATTTTAATTTTTTTAAAAAAAGTTAATAAAAATTATTTGGAAGAAAAAAAATTGAAAATTTTAACCAGATAAATCAAATTAACTCTAATTTATTTTTTTAATCAAGGTCAGTTTAGAGGGTCACTGGATTAATTTGTTAGGCAATATCAAGTTTAATAACTATATTTATAGGTGAAATAAATTAAAATTTAAGTTTTAAAAGTAAAACCCCTCAAGTCCTCTCTTTTCAAAGTTACTAGAAATTTCTTTATCAGATGACTCATAGCCTTCCTGTTCAGCCTTTATAAAAAGAAGTGCAAGCTAGGCCTTTTTTAAAAACGCAAGATTTTCCTTTCCATTTTATATTTTATTTAATCTTTTTATGTATTAAAATTAAAAAATCAATAAAATAATTATTATTATGTTTTAAAAACTGTATGATGATACTTGCTTTGTTATCTTCTTATAGTGATATTTATAATTATTTTGTAAATAATTATATATAAATCTAATTTGTAAAAGAAATTAATAGTTTTTCATTAATATTAAATTATAGTAAACTATTTATTTTCTTATAAAAATATTTGAAATTAATTATTCATTTAGATAAGATACGTACACATAAAAATTATGGAGGCATATTTGTTTTTTTATTATTATTATCGAAACTTGTTTTTTAAGTGATGATAAGCTCACCCAGAAGAAGAGCTGAGGCCTTAAGCTCATCCAGTCATTAGGATTTTACTCCTAATGGGTTCGGAGGCACGGCTAGTGTGATTCCCTGTCTCTTCGAGAAAGATTGTCTGTGTTTTGGAAATATTTTTAAAAAAAATTAAAAATTTTATTTTATTTTATTTTTTATTTTAAATTAATATATTTTTATTATTTTTAAATTATTTTAATTGTGCCAATATCAAAAATAATTTTAATATATTTTAAAATAAAAAAATTTAAAAAAATAATAGCTACCACACTCCTAAACATTTATATATTTTGAAATATTTTGACTTTCATGATAACCTTTCTATATAAATAAATTAAATTGATTATGCGTATACATCATTTGTGTTTCTTATAAAAATTAAATAAATTTAAAACTATTCACCTGACAAAATTGAAATTTATAGCGTTGTGTAGGCCCATGAGCGCTTGCATTTTATTTTCAAAGCCCAAGTCATCCTTTCATTTCTAGATGTGTATGGGCTTCACTTATATATATGATAATTTGTTTATAAATAAAAACATGCTTTGCTTTAAAAAAACATGTTTTCATCCAAACAAAATTAAAAAATAAATAAATGAATACAGAAAATGGAGTTTTGCCTCAAGAAATGTATTTTTTCTCTGGACTTTAAATTATTAGAATTGATGCCAATTTTGATTTAAATTACCTTAAGTTTTTATTTAAAAAAACCATATTATTATTAATATATATATATATGTATGTATGTATGTATGTTTCATCAGAACATATAGGAAATGCATAGATTAAAAAAAATGATTTTTGGCTAAAGAAACACAATCTTTTTCTCCAAAATTCGAAACTTTCAAATATTTATTTTAATTTATGCATAATTAAATAAAAACGAGCTTTGAAATGATTCCACTGTCTTTTCTCTTTCCTTTATTCTATAGTTTGTTGTCTTTGCCTACATTTATGAAATATTTATATGTCCATATATTTATTTATCTATCTTTTTTTTTAGTAGAAAAACCAACTTCTTATTTTACCTTTTGATTAATTTTAATAACTCTTTTTACAGTTTATTAGTTTATATATTTTTAAATTTATTGCATTAAGCACAAACATAATCTTTTTTTTTTTTAATTAATAAATTTTATGAAACTAAAAAACACATTCATAACTTTAGTAACTTCTTCTTTTGCATGAAAAATTAACTTGAAATATTGCTAGTAGCACAGCACAAGCACAACAATTGCTAGTTGTTAAATCTAGCACGCAACTCTAACCCAACTATATACATGAGCCACTGAGAAATTAGATCAGCGCATGAATTATTTGGTTAAATCGGTTAGATGTTAAAAAAATAATTATATGACTGGGTTTTGATTAAACACATCATTTGTAAACGTGGTTGTACCATGTTTTTAAAAAATTAATTTTTTTTTATTAAAATTTAATTTTTATATATATTTTGGATCGTTTTGATGCGTTAATTATAAAAATAATTTTTAAAAAATAATAAAAATATTATTTTAATGCATTTTAATATAAAAAATATTTTAAAAACAATCATTACAACACCCTTAAACAAAGAATAAATCATAATGGATGGATTCAGTTTTGTCAAATCAATTAAATTTGATTGGGATCAATTAATAAATAACCCACAATGCATTATTTTATTTTATTTTGTTGATGTTTTTATCTTAAACAATTGAAAATTTGACACAATTATTGACAGGTCATGTTTTCTAGTGGGAGGAAAGAAAATTGTTTTCAATAGAGTTGCTTTCATGTTATCTCGAGGAAATTCAACAATTTTACAAAATAATGCAATTTGAAAAAATAATATTCATATTTTATTTAATTTCTTCAAAAAAGTATTATTTTTTTAACAAATTAAATTAAATATAACTAAAGCGATTAACATTTGATATATTATAGGACTAATTCAACTAGTTTGACAGATCATTCATATTTTATTGTATTAATATTCAATAAAGTCATTGTTTTATGTTCATTTTGCAGTAGATGTGATTGATTTCTAAGACTTACAATTGAAGTGTAATTTAGACGCTGCTTATAATATTTAAATAAATCAGTTCTTTATTGTAATTAAATTCAATTATAATATTTGACTTAAATTCAATTACTAAATAAATTAAATTAACATATTTAAAAAATTAAATTATATTCTATTTTATTTTTTATATTATCCCAATAGAATTTTAATCCACTATTCGAGAGTGCTGATGGTAGTATTTCTTTTGTCTTTAATGTTTCAAAGCAAAGTGGCTACCAGGATTGGCATGAGGTCTACTCTTGCTTATCATGTTTTGGATAACTTTGAATATTTATTGCATCAAATAATCTTCACTTGTGTATATTATTTGGTTGAGAGCAAAATAGAGGTTTATAATCTTCAGCCTTGAAAAAGATTTTGTACAAGGTTTTCTAATCTTAAGCTCATAAAAAGATTAGGCGACATGTTTGATTTTTAGCCCGTAAAATTATTGGGTTTAATTTTAATTCCAAAAGAAAATTGGAATAGGTTCGATTCTTAACCTGTAAAAAGTTGAGTTTAATTTAGAGTTTGTAAAAGGATTGTGTAATAGATAAGGTCTCATGTGTTAAAAAAAAACCATGTATGATAAAAAATACTTGAATGAAAGTTTAAAGAATAGAGTGGATAATTGTTAAAACCACCATAAAAATTAGCATATTTGTCTTTTTCTATCTCAATTTATTTGTGCCTTAAATAATAATTATTGTTGTTATTGTTATTGAATTCAAGAGTTAAATATGTCATTGATATTGTTTGTGAATTTCAACATCCTTTAAGTACTTCATGATTGATTTTTAAAATGCTAGAATTTTAGATAAATCCCTAATTCACCTCCTCTTTTTTAGCTATCTTAGTCTTTCAATTTGTGTAAGAGCCTGGATCCTTTTTTGAGGTTTAACTCCTAGAAAAAAAGATCATGTTATAAGAGGAACAATGTCTAACTAATGATTCCTTTTTTCAGGGAAATAATTATGTCTATTTGAATGTAAGAATGCAAACTTTTTTTTTAGTCCATTGATATTGAATTGCAAGATATTGTTGAGAGTGGATACATTAGACCCATTAAGTTACATTGGATGGAAATGATATTTTAAAACATATAAATGCATTTTTTTCTTTGCACTTAATCATGTTGAGTTCTCTATGATAAAGAATTTTAAAACAACCTATGAATTTTGGAAGCTTTTAGAAGTGTGACCTATGAAGTAACAAGTCAAGTAAAGACTATATATAAAGGAACAAATCTAGTAAAAGACCATATATCGATAAGCTTTACTTCTAGAATATGAACTCTTTAAAATGGAGCCTAATGATAGCATTCGAGAAATGCACATATATTTATTACATTTGTCAGTAAACTAGTTAGTCTAAGAAAAAAAATCACAAATGAAAAAATAGTTGGTAAAATTTTGAGATCATTACCTAAAGCTTAGGAATTCGAAGGTAATGGCAACTAAGAAAGCTAAAAATATCAAAACTCTTGAATTTGTTGAGTTCAATGGATCTTTAATTGCTCATGAGGGAAAAACTAAGAAGCTTTAGGTTGATGATAGTAATATAAAAATAGAAGTCTTTATCTCTAATATCGGCAAGTGATATTAAGGAAAAAATAAATATAATGGTGAAGAAGATAATATTGAGATGGCTATGATGACTAGACAATTTATCAAAATTTTAAAGTATAAGAAATATAATGAAAATCAGAGTAATTTTAGAAGAGAAAAATATGACAAGAGAGAATCATGTTAGATATAATCGCTAAAATATCAAAAAAAAAATTCAAAATTTAAAAGGTGAAAAAAAACATTAAAGGCATCTACTTAGAATGATGAAGATGATAATACAACCTCTTTCTTTGGATGATAATAAATCGAAAGAAATAGCAAATTTATGCTTGATGGCTAATATTTAAAAAAAAATTTAAATATTTTTAAAATACAAAAATAAATAATACTTGAAGTGCCAACGATATTTTCAAGAACTTGTTTATTTAATTATTTTTTAAAGTATTTTTGGTTTAAAAATATATTAAAATAATATTTTATTTATTTATTAAAAAAAATATTTTTGATATCTATACATTAAAATGATTTAAAAATAATAAAATAAATTTAAATTTTTTTTAAATACTTTTAAATCATAAAAATAAATAATACTTGAAGAGCAGCGTTGTACTGCAACAAACAACATTGTAGAGTTTTCCAGGGAAACAAATTTATTTAAAAAAGAGTGGTTAGGCCTCAACCTACCTAGCCTATGGTATGAGCGTCCTTCCACCGGCACCACTCTCGACGGGGAAATCCTTTCATTTTGAGCAAATTTAATTGGAACAACGGTGTTGTTGGCCTCCGTTGTCGTCTAACCACTTTGAGTGTCCAAATTGTCTTCCTCTCTTTCAATCAGACGAAAAAAAAAAACATAATCTGCCATTGCTAGGTAGTGGGCGAGTTTGACTCCAAAAAGTGAGTGTGCCTTTTACGGCATGCCATGGAAACGTTTTTCTCTAGCGAGCTAACACGAAAAAAGGCGTGCATTTTCAGAGCCTAACTTGTTAGCTCGTGATAGAGTAGGCCTAGGGTTGTATTCTAGCCTAACTCGCTTCATCTTGTTCATGCACCAAATTAATTTGAGCAAATGAAATCAGAGCACAATTAGCATCCATGTATTCTTTTCTTAACAAGTCTCGTATTAAAATCTTGATTTATATTACCACATGTTATATATATATATATATTAAAAAAAATTAAAAGGGTGTGTACCAAGACATATTGCATTGTAAATGGTATTTTATTTATTTATTTTTTGTTCTTTAGTTTTTTCAACATTAATTTTTTTAATTTTATTATTCAACATTTATATAACTAGATACAACATAATTTATTTTGATTTATTATATAGTCTCAAAAAACATTTCTATTTTTATTTATTTTTTACTTTTCATTACTTTTTTATTTATATTTTAATTAACACCTCTCTTATTTTTTTAAAAAATTGTTTAGTTCATCTTTTTAAAATATTTGTTATTTTTTGTACTTTTATAATATTTTAAAGAGATTATTGTAATTTATCTGTAATTTTTTTTTCATATTTTATAGAAAATAAATTGTATTTTCATGATGTATTTATAAAATAAAATCATTTGTTCTTGTTATGAAAAAATAAATTCTAAAAATAAATTAAAATGTATAAATTTTTAAAAATTTAGAGTTAAATATTTACATACCTATTTATCTTTCACTTTTAGGAGAAAGATTAGCTTTTCATTTTAATTTTTTAATAAGAACCAACAAATCTTTCTCATATCAATTTATATATATTTTTATTTTATTAAGTATAAAATATATATTAGGGTTTTTCAATTAAAAAGATCATGATAATTCAAAACGTATTCACACTGGCTTGACCTATAATTGATCTTTATATTTTTGACGGTTTCATATTTCTGTTTAAAATTTTATTTGTTTTACGTTTCAATTATTGAGATATGAGACTCATAAGCTTTATATATATATATATATATATATATATATATATATATATATATATAATTCAATTTGATTTTGGTGTGTTAGATTAATTATAGGCTTTTTGATGGTTTGAAATAGGTATATTGAGGTATTTAGGATATTTTTTGGAGTGGGCTAAAGTGAAAATAAATTTAAAATAAGATTTTTATGATCCAAAAACTTGAAACCTAGTTCATGCCTTTGTTTTAGATATCCTTTTATTTTTTTGACAAAAAATCTCTTTGAATCAATTTATTAAAACAATATTTAAGGGACTATCCAATTATGCTATTGTTCATAGAAAGACAAGATTTTTATGATGATATCACTGCAGTTGCTTTATGAAAAATTATGATTAACTTAATATACATAATTTTTTAAAATAACTTGCTATTTAATATTTTATAAGAATAAAATATCTATTTTTAAATTTTTTTTATATAATCTTCTTAAATTTATTTTTCTTAAATTTTTTAGGTGTGTAATAATATTCAGTTCATATTTTTTTTTAATTTTTAATTGAAAATTGCTTTCTTTCACGCCCATATTAAGTTTTTACTTAAAAAAATTACTTCTCACAAAAAAATAAAACATTTTTTTTTATCTCAATAAAAAAGAAGATCTCAATAAAAAATGTAGTGCATGGATAACTTAACTTTAAATTTCAAAAACAAATTTCAAGAAATATTTTGTGAGAAGTATTTTTTTCAAGTAAGAACTGTGAAATAAGTTTTAATTAAAAATTAAAAAATTATAAATATTTATATGATTGTTTTTAGCGAGTGCGCATCTGACTCGTTTGAGCTTATGGTTTTCCCATTACGATGCAAAAAATGTACCGCTAGGCCCGGAAAGGTTTCTAAGTTCCTAAGTGTTGTGTGTGGTCCCACACCATGTGATGGGGGGACCACCACCTTAATTAAAGGAGAGGTAGTTGACTGCCTCACTTAATTAAAAGCTGGAGCTGCCACTGTAGACGCAGTAGAAGAAAAACAAGAGAGAAGAGAAAACCGAGAGAAAAAAAGAAGAAGAGGCAGCAGAGCAGTCCGTGCTCTTCCTTCGATTCGCAGCTCGTTCACCGTTGGATCGGGCTGAAATTTTGACAGCAGCTTCTAGACGTGTTGCACTTCATTCTGGACGGTTGGATTGAAGATTGGTGGCGTGGAAGCTGGCTGTTTTGACAGAAAACGGGGCTGTCAGTTTGTGAGTTTTTTCTCCAATAATTCTCTTATAATCTTGTTGTAATCCGAGAATAAGTAGTTCTTGATGATATTATGTTGTATCCCTTAGTTGAATCTGAGGAAGAACAGTTGTGAACCCATTATTGTTGATAGTGGAAGTTTTTAGGTGAACTACGGTCCCGTGGTTTTTCCCGCATCGGGTTTTCCACGTAAAAATCTTGGTGTTGATTTGTGTGATTTTTTGCATTATATTTGGTCATTGTTTGATTCTGTTTTTACTGCACAAAGAGGGAAATAATCAAGGTTGTCAATTCCGTTTCGGTAGGTGTTTCGTTTTTTCAATTGGAACGAAATGTTTCGGTTTCGGAGTGTTTCGGCGTGCCGTTTCGGGGTTGTACTGTTCATATATATATTCCACAAACATAATTCAAATTCAAGATAAATTAATTATAAATTATGCAATACAAACATAATGCCAAACAAATATAATTTTAAAATTTAAAATATTTTTAAATAGTAAAGATTAAATAGATCTTTAACTTAAAATAATATAAAACATATATTAATTTTTTAAAAATAATATTTTTTGGCCGAAACGGAACAACCGGAATGAAACCGGAACGTTTCGGCCGGAATTTGGCCGGAATTTCCGGAACGGGCCGAGATTTAAAATGAGATGGAATTTGTTCCGTTTTTTGAATTGGTATGGAATGTTTCGGCCATTCCGGGCGGAACGGAACAGAATTGACAACCTTGGAAATAATTGGGACTTGTGAATTGTATTCCGCTAAATTGAGGTTCGGTTGTTCCTAGTTTTCCCAACAAGTGGTATCAGAGCACTGGTTGTGTAGATTGAATTTTTGTGCAGTTAAAATGGAGAAGGAAGATTCGGGCATGATAAAGCTCACTTCCTCAAATTATTTTCTATGGAAAACAATGATGGAGGATCACTTATACTGCAATGATTTGGCTTTGCCGATTGAATGTAAAGGAATAAAGCCTGATGAAATGGATGATGCAAAATGGAATGGGCTTAATAGAAAGGCTACCGCTAATGTTAGAAAATGGGTATCTTCTAAGTCTATTAATCATATTTCTCAAGAACATGACTGCTATACAGTTTGGAAGATGTTGGAAGAAACCTTTGCCAATGAGAGTGCACAAAACAAGGTTTTTGTAATTAGAGACCTTGTGAATTTGAAGTATAGAGATGGTGAAGATGCTTCTGTGCATATAAATGTATTCCAAGGGTTCTTGAATCAGTTGTCATTGATGAATCTTGAGTTAGCCGATGAAATGCAAGCATTAATCCTATTGAGTTCATTGCCGGACAGTTGGGAGACTTTGGTGGTGTCACTTAGCAATTCTACTCCGAATGGAAAGATCACTTTGAAAACAGTGAAGGATTGTATCCTCAACGAAGAGAAGAGGAGGAAAGGGACAAGCACTTCCGAGTCTCATGCACTTGTTACAGAAAATCGGGGGAGAAGTCCAAGCAGGTTCTCTCACAACAAGTAAGATAGAGAATCCAGCAATAGAAAAGGCAAATGGAAGCCAAGAGGAAGATCTCAGTCAAGGAAGGGTTTCAAGTGTTATTATTGTGACAAGCCTGGGTATATGCAAAAAGATTGCAGAAAGTACAAAAGAGATAAAAAGGGCAAAGATGAAGACAAGAATGAAGAGAATGGTACAACTGCAGTTGTATTTGATGGTGATGTTGCCATTGTTTGTGATGATGGTTGTGTTAATCTTGCATGTCAGGATACCACCTGGGTTGCAGATTCAGCAGCTTCTTACCATGTAACACCTCGACGTGATTTTTACACATCCTACACTGCTGGTGACTTTGGTCAAGTTAGGATGGGAAATCAAGGGATGGCTAGTGTTGTGGGCATTGGAGACATTTGGTTGGAAACCAATACTGGGTGCAAGTTGCTACTCAAAGATGTTAGGCATGTGCCTGATATGCGCCTACATTTGATCTCTACAGGTACTCTTGATGAAGAAGGCTATTACAATTTCTTTGGAGATGGTAAATGGAAACTCTCCAGAAATTCCCTAATTGTTGCTAAAGGGAAAAAGATGGGTCTCTACATGTCACAAGCCAAGGTGATCAAAGGGGAGGTGAATGCAATTGAAGATTGCTCTACTGATTTATGGCATAAACGACTTGGACATTTGAGTGAGAAAGGCCTTGGCATCCTTGCCAAGAAAAACTACCTTCCATTAAAAGGTATGAACTTGAACACATGTACTCATTGTTTAGTTGGTAAACAACATAGAGTAACATTTCAAAGATCACCTTCACATAGAAGATCACATGTTCTTGATTTAGTTCATACTGATGTTTGCTCTATAATTGATAAGTCTCTTGGAGGTGCATTGTACTTTGTTAGTTTTATTGATGATCACTCCAGGAAAATTTGGGCCACTTGTTTGAAATCCAAAGATCAGGTGCTTGATGTCTTTAAGGATTTCCATGCCAGAGTTGAAAGAGAAACTAGTAGAAAACTGAAATGTATTCGAGCTGACAATGGTGGTGAATACAGGGGTCCTTTTGAGAAGTATTGCAAGGAACATGGTATCAAGTTGGAGAAGACAGTTCCTAAGACTCCACAGCAGAATGGAGTGGCTGAGAGAATGAACAGAACCATTGTTGAAAGAATTAGATGTATGCTCTCTCATGCAAAGCTGCCTAAGTCCTTTTGGGGTGAGGCAATGAAGACTACAATTGCCATGATCAACCTTTCTCCATCAGTTCCTCTTGATTTTGATGTTCCAGATAGAGTTTGGAAAGGAAAGGATGTCTCTTATGCACACTTGAGAGTGTTTGGATGCAGAGCATTCGTACATGTTCCAAGGGATGAAAGGTCTAAGCTTGACAGCAAGACAAAGCAGTGTATTTTCTTGGGCTCTGAAGATGATGAGTTTGGCTATAGGTTGTGGGATCCAAAGGAGAAGAAAATTATGAGAAGCAGAGATGTTATCTTCTTTGAAGATCAAACCATTGAAGACTTTGAACAGAAGGAGAAAACAAAGTCTACTACTTTTATTCCATCTAATTCAAATCCAAGACCTACTCCACAGTTACCTTTGATGCCTACTAATCACGGGGGAGATTTGCAAAATGATGATAATGGTGGTTTTCTTAATGAGCCATTAGTTGGTGATCCTGAATCAACTAATGATGATATTGATGTTATTCCTGAACAGGTTATGCAAGAAGCTCCAGATGAGCCACAATTGAGGAGGTCAACTAGACCTCGCCAACCTTCCACCAAATACTCTCCTCATGAGTATGTGTTGGTTACTGATAGGGGAGAGCCAGAATGCTTTGATGAAGCTATGTCACATGAGAAGAAAAGTGAGTGGTTGAAAGCAATGCAAGAAGAGATGAAATCCTTGCATGAAAACCATACTTTTGAGTTAGTGAAGCTTCCTAAAGGTAAAAGAGCACTCAAGAACAAATGGGTGTTCAGGCTGAAAATTGATGAACATTGCTCACAGCCAAGGTACAAGGCAAGATTGGTTGTGAAAGGTTTCGGTCAGAAGAAGGGTATTGATTTTGAAGAAATCTTTTCACCAGTGGTCAAGATGTCTTCAATCCGAGTTGTGCTTGGTTTAGCTGCTAGTTTGAATCTTGAAGTTGAACAGCTTGATGTGAAAACTGCCTTTCTCCATGGTGATTTAGATGAAGAGATCTACATGGAGCAGCCTGAAGGGTTTGAAGCAAAAGGTAAAGAGCAGTTAGTTTGCAGGTTGAAAAAGAGCTTATATGGTTTAAAGCAAGCTCCAAGACAATGGTACAAGAAGTTTGATTCTTTCATGGTGGATCATGGTTATGACAGGACCACTTCTGATCATTGTGTATTTATGAAAAGGTTTCCTGATGGAAACTTTATTATTCTCCTATTGTATGTGGATGATATGTTGATTGTTGGCCATGATGCTAAGAAGATTCAGATGTTAAAGGAAGAGTTAAGCAAGTCTTTTGCAATGAAAGACTTAGGACCGACAAAACAGATTCTTGGCATGAAGATCACACGTGACAGGAAGAAGGAGAAACTTTGGCTGTCTCAGGAGAGATATGTTCAAAAGGTACTTGAGAGATTCAACATGAGCAACTCCAAACCGGTTTGTTCTTCACTTGCAAGCCACTTTAAACTAAGTTCTAAGCAGTGTCCTTCAAGTGATGAAGAAAGAGATGAGATGGAAAAGGTTCCTTATGCATCCGCAGTTGGTAGCTTAATGTATGCCATGGTTTGCACAAGGCCGGATATAGCTCATGCAGTTGGTGTGGTTAGTCGGTTCCTCTCCGATCCTGGTAAAGAACACTGGTCAGCAGTGAAATGGATACTCAGGTATCTCAAAGGTACTTCTAGTTTCAGCCTATGTTTTGGTAATAATAAACCTGTGTTGGATGGATACACAGATGCAGATATGGCTGGTGATGTTGATTCTAGAAAGTCCACATCAGGATACTTGGTGAAGTTTGCAGGGGGAGCAGTCTCATGGCAATCAAGGTTGCAAAAATGTGTTGCATTATCCACTACAGAAGCTGAATATATTGCTCTTACTGAAGGGGGCAAAGAGTTGTTGTGGATGAAGAAGTTCTTACATGAACTTGGCCTAGTTCAAGAGAACTTTGTGTTGCACTGTGATAGTCAAAGTGCAATCCATCTCAGTAAGCATCCTACTTTTCACTCTCGATCAAAGCACATTGAGGTTAGATATCAATGGATTCGTGATGCTATGGAGATGAAGTCATTTGTTGTCGAGAAGATCCATACCGATGACAATGTGTCAGACATGATGACCAAACCTCTACCGAGAGAGAAGTTTGAGTTTTGCAAAAAGGAAGCAGGCTTGTCAGAGCCTCCTAAATTGAAGCTTACATGTTAATCGCCAGTATGGCGAATTCCTCACATGGTGCGTGAGGGGGAGATTTGTTGTGTGTGGTCCCGCACCATGTGATGGGGGGACCACCACCTTAATTAAAGGAGAGGCAGTTGACTGCCTCACTTAATTAAAAGCTGGAGCTGCCACTGTAGACGCAGTAGAAGAAAAACAAGAGAGAAGAGAAAACCGAGAGAAAAAGAGAAGAAGAGGCAGTAGAGCAGTCCGTGCTCTTCCTTCGATTCGCAGCTCGTTCACCGTTGGATCGGGCTGAAATTTTGACAGCAGCTTCTAGACGTGTTGCACTTCATTCTGGACGGTTGGATTGAAGATTGGTGGCGTGGAAGCTGGCCGTTTTGATAGAAAACGAGGCTGTCAGTTTGTGAGTTTTTTCTCCAATAATTCTCTTATAATCTTGTTGTAATATGAAAATAAGTAGTTCTTGATGATATTATGTTGTATCCCTTAGTTGAATCTGAGGAAGAACAGTTGTGAACCCATTATTGTTGATAGTGGAAGTTTTTAGGTGAACTACGGTCCCGTGGTTTTTCCCGCATCGGGTTTTCCACGTAAAAATCTTGGTGTTGATTTGTGTGATTTTTTGCATTATATTTGGTCATTGTTTGATTCTGTTTTTACTGCAAAAAAGGGAAATAATTGGGATTTGTGAATTGTATTCCGCTAAATTGAGGTTCGGTTGTTCCTAGTTTTCCCAACACTAAGTGGATTAATGAAGTTATGAAAGCTCCTATTCGACAAACCTTACTGTTTTTACACATATTTTTATTTTTATGAGTTGCGTATTTGATTATTTTGTTAGAAACACCGTAATCTATGATTTACGCTAAGCATGTTATTTTTTCTTAAAAAATTGAGTTGGGCAATCATCTGGTGACGTTTGCTAGAAAAGTAGTTATGAAATAATCTAGTGATCATTAGTACATTAATTTGTAGATAATATATATTTGCTCACATGGGTTTGTATAATATATCATTCAGGCCAATTTCTGGAGATTAGTTTAGGTAAGGTTTCTGAAAATGTGGATTGTTGCGATTGGTTTTGTTTCTGTTTTCTTGAATCACTGGCGAGACCCATTTGTTTAATTAATGGCCATTATAGCAACAGTTCACCTTTTTCGGTTTTTTGTTTTTTTTAGCAGTCTTAATTGAAAGATTTTGCAAGCAAAAGATATTCGAAGGGCTTGTTTTGTTAGGTAAAGCGTTTGGTTTGGAGAAAAGGTTTTCTTTCTTATCATCAACAGGTAAGAGAGAGTGTGTGTGTGGGTGGTGGGGACATGTATATGATGGCTTTATTTCCATGGGCATTGTTGGTGGGAGAAGTGATTTGACGAACATCATGTGATCTTGCCTTTTAGGTTGCCTTCTCTTAAGATTCTATACATTCTTTACCTCCTCTTTTTCCCTCTGAAACAATGCAGCAGCAGCAGCAGCCTTGAGGTTAATAAATAGTAGTAATACGTGCTACTCAACCTTTGAGGAAGTTGGTATTGCTTGCTGTTGTTTTATTTCCTTTAATCTGTCTTTATTGGGTTGCGCTGTTGGACCAGCCCTAGCTTTGACTAAATTACAAGAAACTGTGAGCTATCAGCTTCTGTCGCATTTGATTGTCTGTAAGAATAAATAAGTGGGGCATTAAAATCGGGGGCCCTTCTGCATTTGTGATGCTCAATCTCTCTCTGAATAATTGTAGCGTATAAGTTGAGCTTCAATTTTTTTTTTTTATGGCTTCCAAGTTTTTACCAGAAGTTAGGAAGCGGTTGTCACTTGGTTTTGATTTTTCTTTTGTTTTATGAAAAATTTTACATCAAGATGTGCTCATTTTCTCAAGAGTTTGGTGGGCATGTGATGGAGGTATGGATGGCATGTGGGTTTTCTGGAAAAAGTGGATTGAATTTGACCTCCTTTTATCTCCTCTATTTGCGGGTGTTAAAGCTCTGATATGCATGGATGGCCTTTAAAATTTCATAAAAATGATATCCTTTCACTTGCGTTTTCAAATTTCTCATTCTTGTTTAGTGTGTGTTCGATCAAATTATATGTTTCCGTGCAGATCTACCGCTAGCTTCTTCCAATAACAGCAAAACTTTCTGTGTGAAGCTTGAGGTATAGGACCCAATGGATCTTGGGTATGGCAAGTGTTGGGATACTTCGAAGGTATCTGCATTTGCATTTTGAGCTCAACTTTTGCGGCTCTTTACTTTCAATTGCATTTCCAAGTGGAATGCTGGAAATTTAGTATGGCACAATGTCTTAGACTCAAATTCAGTTGATAGAATTTTGGTCACCTGATATGCTCCTACCACTTCGCTTGATTCTTAAGAGTTTTGCTTGTGAAATTGCTTTGCAGAAGGATTCTTGGAAGACATTGTTGCTTTTGGCTTATCAGAGCCTTGGAGTAGTATATGGGGACTTGAGCACTTCCCCTCTCTATGTTTACAAGAGCACATTCGCAGAAGACATTCAACATTCAGATACCAATGAAGAGATTTTCGGTGTTCTATCTTTTGTTTTCTGGACCCTCACTCTGGTCCCCTTATTCAAGTATGTCTTTGTGGTCCTTCGAGCAGATGACAATGGAGAGGGTAAGTGTGTGAGCAATTATGCAATTTTTTGTATTACTCAGTCATCAAGTTTATTTTTATTTTTTGTACCTGTTCCGATAGGTGGTACTTTTGCATTGTATTCATTGATATGCCGGCATGCAAAGGTTAGCCTTCTGCCCAATAGACAGGTTGCAGATGAATCACTCTCCACATACAAACTAGAGAACCCTCCAGAGAAGGACAGCTCAAGGGTTAAAATGTACCTTGAGAAGCACAAGGCCTTGCACACTGCATTGCTAATCTTGGTTCTTCTTGGCACTTGCATGGTAATTGGAGATGGAGTGCTCACTCCAGCAATTTCTGGTAAAATTCATTCCTGTAACATTTAATTATTATTTTAGCATCGCTTCCATTCATATAATTGACCAGCATTTTATTCTAAAATCATTTCATTTGCAGTCTTCACAGCAGTGTCTGGTCTCGAGCTTTCCATGTCCAGTAACCATCATCAATGTAAGCTTCTTAGCTGAATTGAGTTGAAGCATTTAAATATTTTATGCAGAGTCATTTAATAGTAGATGATATTCAAACCTAGAAATAGATTTCTGTTGCCAAACCAAATATTTGGAGAAAACATCTGCTGCAATGGGAGCAGGTTATGTCTGCAAAAACAGCCTACTATTTCATGCTAGTCAAGTATCATATAACCGAGTTTTCTGAACCATTTTTTACGTGATCATTCTGGAGTATAGAAAGAGAGGTTATGGTTTTATGAGAAAATGGGAGACTTTCAAGTGTTACCAAGGTGATGTAAATTATTCAGAGTAAGATGGTGTCTGTGTAGGGCCACTGAAAATGATAAAGAATGGGAGAGGGTCTCCTTTGGTCATTCTGGTCCAGTTGGTGAATAAGTTGGCCTCATCTTGTGGTCTTGACTGATCGTCTCCCCAATTTCTTATCCCTTTCTAGTCCTGTCACAACTTTGTTTTAGGCCATGTGGATAAGCAGCTACGCAAGTAAGAATGTGAAGTTGGTAAAGTACTAGTAATATGTTATGCTTATTACTGCTTTTTTATTTTTGCTGAGTTGAAATGGGTGAATAGGAGTAAATCAAATTCCTGACATGAATTCAAAGTGATTAATGGCTATCAATATATGTTGCAATAGCAGAAAGGAAAATAACCGAAAATATAATAATGTATCACTGTCTGCACTGTTTTTACTACTAATATACATTATAAAGGTTATTAATTTAGACCAAAGAGACTATCATTTATATCCTATTTTATTGCTATTCTTGTCTCATATAGCACTCTTTATGCCATCCGTATTGCAGATGCAGTAGTTCCAATCACTTGCTTCATCTTGGTGTGCCTTTTTACACTTCAACACTATGGCACACATCGGGTGGGATTTCTCTTTGCACCAGTTGTCTTGGCATGGCTGCTATGCATCAGTGCCCTTGGTCTGTATAATATAATCCACTGGAACCCACACGTCTATCAAGCTCTTTCTCCATATTACATGTTCAAGTTCATGAAGAAAACAAAGAAAGGCGGGTGGATGTCTTTGGGTGGAATATTGTTGTGCATAACAGGTTCTTGTTTGCCTTTTCCCTTCCTGCATGTTTTACTGGAAACCAATTTTTAAGCTCACCCTGTTCCTTGTTTGCTATATATTGCTAAACTAATAGCAGAATATCTTATAATTTGCTTTCCATGATATTCTATCCATGATATAAATTTGATGGATCATATTCTACAAACGAACCTCTGAATGATTCAATCTTTTCATAATTCAGCTACAAAGTACCAATGTTCTGTGTGACTCTGTATGCAGGCTCTGAGGCAATGTTTGCTGATCTTGGCCACTTCTCGTATACTGCAATTCAGGTAAATCTGACACTTATATAGTCTTTCAGAATCTTTTCTTGTCAAAGAAAGTCGGTTCTGAATGCCTGATAAAATATCCTACTCTTTGACCCATTTCAGATTGCATTCACCTTTCTGGTTTATCCAGCCCTTATATTGGCATATATGGGGCAAGCTGCTTATTTGTCACAGCATCATGACAACACAAACCATATTGGCTTTTATATCTCGGTCCCAGGTACGTCTTCAATAGTCATTTCTAAGGAAATTGCATATGCATGTAATTGATAGAAAGCTGGCTGAAGGATGGATTATAATTTTGTTAGCAGAATTACTACGATGTGCAAGCTAATTCAGATTAAAATGAATTACGAGGTCCCTGCACTTGGAAAGAAAGAAAAAAGTCAGGAAAATAAAATGCAAAATCTCTATATCAATTCCTCTATCAATTTGTGCTTATACTTAACTAATATATATATATTTGACAATGAGAATACATCATGACAATTTTCTGGAATAGGGAAGTTAAGGATACCTGTCCTCATAATAGCTATTCTTGCTTCTGTTGTGGGAAGCCAAGCGATCATCAGTGGAACATTCTCTATCATAAACCAGAGCCAGTCGCTTGGCTGTTTCCCAAGAGTGAAGGTTGTTCACACTTCTGACAAGATACACGGCCAGATTTATATCCCTGAGATCAATTGGATGCTCATGATCCTCTGCATTGCTGTGACAATTGGATTTAGAGACACGAAGCACATGGGAAATGCATCAGGTAAGTCGCACATCCCTTCATAATTTTCTAACTTGCCATTTAATTATAGGGATTTTGAAGTTGCACCATTTAATTTTCTAACCCCAACACATGCACTTGTTAGATCGGAAATTGAAGTTCATTTCTGTTGATACTTGATAAGGAACACTACTTCATTCCATCAATCTAATTTCTGCATTGGCCTTATTATATTGTAGTATTATTGAAGTTCAACATTAAAATTAGGTCAGTAATGAGGGATTCATTGAACTTGAACTTTTTCACTCGTTCTTACCTGTTGCAGGTTTAGCAGTGATGACAGTGATGCTAGTGACCACATGCCTTACTTCCCTTGTTATCATCCTTTGTTGGCACAAACCCCCTATTCTAGCATTATCCTTTCTACTTTTCTTCGGCTCCATTGAATTGCTTTACTTCTCAGCTTCACTAACCAAATTCACCGAGGGTGCATGGCTCCCCATCCTTCTAGCCCTCTTTTTGATGACCATCATGTTTGTTTGGCATTATGCCACTGTTAAGAAATATGAATTTGACATCCACAACAAGTTATCACTAGAATGGCTTTTAGCCTTGGGTCCAAGCTTGGGGATTGCTAGAGTCCCTGGCATTGGCTTAGTTTTCACTGATCTCACCTCTGGCATCCCCGCTAACTTCTCGCGCTTTGTCACCAACCTCCCTGCCTTCCATCGTGTCCTTGTCTTTGTGTGTGTAAAATCAGTGCCTGTGCCTTTTGTGCCCCCTGCGGAGAGGTATCTTGTTGGGCGTGTGGGTCCTCCAAGTCATCGGTCTTACAGGTGCATTGTCCGTTACGGATATCGTGATGTGCACCAGGATGTTGATTCTTTTGAATCAGAGCTCATTGCTCGACTGGCTGATTTCATCAACTATGACTGGCATCGAACTCATGGGACTAACTCATTTCCTGAGGACGATGCATCTCAATCCAATGAATCATCAAATGAGTATAGGTTGGCAGTGATTGGAACTGTCTCTTTCTCAGGCATACCAGCTTATGAGATTGAGGAGAGTGCGCAGCTAGCAAGTATATCTGGTGGTTTCCCTACAGTAGAAAGCATGACAGATGTTATTGAAATGGAACCGGTTGGGGTAGTAGAAAGAAGAGTGAGGTTTGCTATTGATGATGAGTCCGGAACCCACTCACCATCTGATATGGATTTACAGTTACAAGAAGAGCTAGAAGATTTGTTATCAGCCCAACAAGCTGGTACTGCATTTATACTTGGACACTCGCATGTTAAAGCAAAGCAAGGATCATCACTTCTGAAGAGACTGGCTCTTAATTTCGGGTACAATTTTCTCCGGCGGAACTGCCGAGGGCCAGATGTGGCACTCAAGGTTCCGCCAGTGTCTCTTCTAGAGGTCGGCATGGTTTATGTTATGTAAGATTCCAGTGTAAGTAATTTTTATATGCTTGTTTTTATATAAAGGTAAACTGAAGAGTAGAGTGAGGAAAGTGTGTAATGTGCATGTAGACTAACAGGTAACTCTTTCTCAGAGTGATGCGTCGCTAACCATCAAATGCATTATGATATAAAAAAAATGAAATTACTTAGAACCCGATTGATTTAGAGTTTCAACAGTGTTTTTGGGAAGAAAAAAAAAAGATTTAGAGCAAACATGGGAGGGACAATCCGCAGCTTACAAGAAATTTCCCAGTGGTTCATCATAGATAGTGTATGGTGACTGGTTTCTAATTCCTTGCAGTATGGTGCTCTAAGAAGAAAAAATGGAGGGGCATACTTTGATGGTATGCTTATTTTCATTTCGGTATTAATATATTTTCCTATC
Source organism: Populus alba x Populus glandulosa (assembly GCA_033617975.1). Classification (NCBI taxonomy): domain Eukaryota; kingdom Viridiplantae; phylum Streptophyta; class Magnoliopsida; order Malpighiales; family Salicaceae; genus Populus; species Populus alba x Populus glandulosa. Next base: position 7,144,788 of record CM066155.1, on the reverse strand, counting down.
ATATTGTGCCCTTGTCTTCAAGGAGAATTAACTAATTGAGTTAAAGAATGGAAGAAGAGCATAGTTTTGCCACCACTTCTTGGTTCACCGTTTTTCCATGCTTTGTTCAAAACAATATCTTGCCTGCAAACCATTATTTTCCCATTTTCATCAAATTTAATGCATGAGGTGACAGATTTATTAGTTACACATATCCAAAATTATCGAGTGACAGATTTATTTATATGTTTTATCTATATTTTTTCAATTAAACACTTTTTTATTTTCACTATTTTTATCTTTTCTATGGAGATAATAACCAAATGTTAATACCAATTTACAACTAACTTGAGCAGATTATCAGCAAACAGCAATGGAAACTACCCTCTCTCGTTTTTCTGCACATAATGAATATTTACCATTTACAAAGACAAATAGGTGAATAGATTTGCAGAATGAGTGTTGCTGTGAGTACATAAATTATGTACTATATACCGAATACTCTTTCATTTTCCTGCATCTTAAATGGAAACAACCATTTATAAGTATCTAAAGCCCAGTAAATATGTGAGGAAGATGGTTCCACGTTGGAGAAGGTTGGGTTGATAAAAACATGCAAAGTCTGTACGAAAGATATATACTAGATGTGAGCCAAGGCAAGTGGACAGGTTGGGAAGATATGTGCATATAGCATACATGGAAAAGGCCAGCTCTGGAGACTTTTTCACCAGATCTTCTCACAAGATGACAGGAGATGGTGCTGAGTGAAGTTTTCTGTCCAGTGTCTAAGAGAGTGTCGATCGGAATATTTTAATAATAATATTTTAATATAACAAAAATCCTATAAATTATCAATTTTATAATTTTCTTTGCCAAATATTTTTGTTTTATGAACTTTATCTTTATTCTAAATTTATTAATCTAATATTATATAAATATTAAAAATAATAAGTATTTATTAATAATAAATATATATATATTTACATAAATATAAAAATGTCAGGTATAACCAACTAATTATTTAGAAGGTATATTAAACTAAAACAGATATATTCCTCCAATCCTCCAACAGAGAAAAATCATAACTTACCATCTATATTTCATGTAGTCACGCTAGCACACAACCCCTTATTTTCTTGTCTTTAACTTTTGGATACATACTAGCAAGACTTTTATTTAAGAGAATCATTTTCAGTATCATACTATCTTACAAAATCAATCACATCACCGATCATATAACGTTTCTCCCAATCCATTATAAAATCTATGGATTTTTTATTAGTAGATCTACTCACCTTGGGGCTTCATAGTTTAAATATGATATAATTAGAACTATAATTCTTGATTAGTAGATCTACTCACCTGAGGCTTCGTATTTTAAAGTGACGGGTCTTGATTAGTATACTCCACGTGTTTGTGTCATTATCATTATCAATTATAGGCTCGATATCAATCTTATCTTTTCCATTCAATACTCTCTGGTATGTCTGTCGTCCATATTAGGTTTACTTTTTCTCAAGTTTAATGAACTATCCTCTCTTTCTGCAATAGTTTATCGCAAGTCTCGCCTCCAATAAAGACCATTGATATCTTGGTGAGATTGTGTCTTTCACTACTAAAATGATTGTAGAAATCAGATAGGTTCATGAAATGTATCTTTCAAAGTTAGTGTGTTAGGTGCCCATCTTTATTAATACACATATCATAACAATAAAGAATTCCTTCCTAGAAGTAGCAACCGTTGAGTCAGCAACCAATTCAACACACAAATCCGCAAGGTTATTCTGTTTTCTATTTAAAATATAGTTGCGGTTGCTTTTTAAAGTATTTTTCATGTCGAAATATATCAAAATAATATTTTTTTTATCTTTCAAAACAATCAAAAACATACAACAAAAATTAATTTTTAACAAAAAAAATATTGTTTTTGAAAACGCGGATATAACCGCATTTCTAAACGCTCACTTTATCTTCTTTATTCTTTGATTCACCGTTTATTTTTTTGGCTAAAAATTAATTTTTTTGTATATTTTATATCGTTTTAATATGCTGGTTTTAAAAATAATTTTTTTAATATATATATATATATCATTTTGATGCATTTCAACACGAAAAACACTTTAAAAAACAATCACAACCACATTCCCCAATAAGCCAACTTTTTGTATATTTTATATTATTTTGATACACTGGTTTCAAAAATAAATTTTAAAAAATAAAAAAATATATCATTATGATGCATTTCAGTATAAAAAATATTTTAAAAAATAACCGCAACCACATTTTTAAATATGCCAAACTTTTCTTGACCTCACCTCTCTTATAATTATTATAACATCTAAACTGCTAATAAATCGTGTTCCCTGTGAAACCGTTTGTCCATTATTTTCTAGTTTTTTTAGTGAAAAAGTCGTGGATAATGACTAAATGTCTAGCAAAGTCTCTAAAACAAATAGTGCTTGTAACTCATCTTCAAGCATTATTGTGATGGTGATGATCAACTGATTAATCAAATCCTAGAATTCACTCATGTTTTCAATAATAGACCCTTCACCTTCCCATTTCAAATTAATAAACTTCTTAATCACATAAAATATGTATTCCCTGCCACCCTCTACTTTTTTTCATAGTTTCTAAGCCATCACCCACCCACTATTTCATAGCTATAATAGCTTTATTTTTATCCTTTTCTCAAGAACCTTCAGCCTTGCTAATATTGTGGGTGCTCGGCCCACATGGGTGAACTTTTTTGCTGGGTCTACGAGCCTAGTTCATTAAGGATGTTAAGGAATGATAGTTATTAAAATATATTGAATGAATCTATGTTTAAGAATATTTTGATACATGAAGACACCACTTTGTTTTTATTTTAAAAAATTAAATAAAAAAGACTTATAAAAATATTTTTGACTCCATAACATGACAATAAATGATATTGAAAAAAAAAAAAAAACAAAACTCAATAATGAGTTTAAAGACTTTCACAAAAAGAGAAGTAGCTAACAATTGTACCTAATTATGTATGGTCTAAAAACTTGGACTTCTCACATATAAAGAAATTATGATTTGATCAAGGCTCCGTGTACACATTAAGATAAACTTTTGTCAAGTTTTTTATAATCAATCGAAGTGATGGTTTGCTTATTCAAATCCTACGTGACAAAAGTTTACTTGTTTATTCAAATTAATTTTCTTGATTATTCTAGATAGGAAAAAATAATTTCTCACTCAAATTAATCTAAAATAATAGGAAATTACCTTTTTTCATTCAACATTGATTTAAATCTCAATTTTTTATTTGACATATTATTTCAAAGAAGCTATATTGAATGGTTGAGGGTTTGGGTTAGTGTTTGGCTTGCTTTAATTAGTCCCTATAAATCATGGAGTCTATAGTTGCCTAAAAAAAGAAATGGGTGTGATAGAAGACTTTGGGTAGAGAAATAGAAAGGTTTAAAGGTTAGAATTGTACTTTAATTTCTAAATTACGAAGAGCTCTCAATATTATTAAATTTTACCTAATTTTTAAGGCAAGTACCATGACCATTCCATGCCCATTCAAGGATGAAAACAAGAGTTGGGAGCAGCAAATGTTTTGAAAACAAGTTTAGGCTAAGAAAATTGACTCAAAATATATTAAAAAAATATCTGAAAAGTTTTATTTATAAATAAAAATTTAGTTTGGTCTAATAGGTTAATGTAGAATATAAGTATTTAAGGCCTTAGCTAGGTTTCAAATAGTTAAATCTTGGTCTTGTAATTCGGTGGTTAAATTTGGGTGATCTGTTGGTTAATCCAAAACCCGGATAAGACCCTATTTTTTAAATATTTTTTAATAAACCGAAAAAAAAAATTAATTTGTGAATACTTGGCCTCATATATATATATATATTTAGCATGTCTCTATGAAATATTTCTTAATTTTTTTCATGTGTTATATCTATATTTATAGCTTACATTCATATAAAATATTTCATAATTTTTGTTGTGGGATAACTATATATATAGCCTTCATTCACATGAAATGTTTCTAAACTTTTCCATGTGAAATAGCTACATAATATAGCATTCATTCACATAAATTATATTTTTTTTATGGAATAAACTATATATATAGACTATATACACATGAAATGTTTCTTAACTTTTCCATGTTGAATAGCCTACATCTACATGAAATATTTTTTAATTTTTCAATGCATTAAAATCTCATATATATATATATATATATATATATATATATATATATATATATATATTTTTCTTGGTTGACCCGGGTCAACTCGTGTGACTCGGGACCTAACCCTTTGATCAAGTCAATCTTTAGATCGGGTTTTATAACTATGGTTTTATTACCTACTACAACTAAAAACTTGGAAACATCATGAAGCTTCATTGTGCATACGAACAGTGAAGCTCCTCTTCTTTTATTTTAAGATTGTTATGATTTAAATTACAAATCAACCCCTACAACCTATGTATAATAACATTAAGGCATTTAAGGGTAGAATTATCATTCTACCCTTGATATATAAATATTGATTTTATATTAAAAATGAAACTCCAAATTAGGTTAATTATAGAATTAATTTTTCTAGTTAGATTAAGATTGAATTAAATCTTTCAGTCAAAAAAATGATTTTATTAAATATCCTAATTGGATCATTATTTAACTAAAATGTATAATTGAATTATTTTAGAAAAAATGTTTATTTTTAAATAAAATAAATAATTGTTTTTTAAATAATTGATTCTAAAATAGTTTAGGATAATATAAATTTAATATGACTTATCGTCTTGTTAAATATTGAAAAATAATGTTTTAATGAAAGCATAATAGTTTAGACACACTGCATGCTCCATTGTCTAAAATAGAATATTCTTAATGAAAGGATAATAATTACATTACAAAACTAGTCACTGAAAGGTTAGGTCAAATTATGTTTTTTCTAATATTTGTATGATCATAACACATTACTAGACAATGAACTTAATTTTTAAATATAAATTAATTTATTATTAAATTCTTAATAAATTAAATTATTTAATTTATTTAATCATATTTTATTTAGGATTGTTAATTATACTTGGGTCAACATATTAAGGAACCTAATGGGTCACACATATTAAGATCAATTGGTAAGAAATAAAACTGAGATAATTAATTAATTATGACTTAATTGTAAATAAGTTTTTATAAATTAAGAACTATAATATAATTTATATAAGGGATTACAATTCTAAACTTAGAAAGACAAAGTATGAACTTGATTGAATAAATTTTTAAAATTATTCTGAAATAATATATGTAATATTTTTTAAGGAGCAAAGTGATATTTTAAAGTTTGTAGGGTTGTCAAGTTTTTTCTCTAACTAAAATGTTATTCCTGTTATTTTTCTTATGACCTAATAATGGAAGATTTGATGTAATTAGATGCATTTAAAAAACAAAATTGCACTCAAGGCCTAACAATCTCTCTCTCTTAAAAGGATTTTGAGAAATTTATAACTAATAATTAATATAAATTACTATTAAAAACTAGATAGTTGGACAACTTGTAGTTTATAATTACCCAGCCTTGAAGAGTATATTAAACTTGAAAAAAAATTAATTTTTAGGCAATCTTCACTCGAATCTTAAAGTATCCTAAATTATCTAACAAAATTCTTGGAACTCCAAAAAAATTTAAATTTATTATTTCCGCTATATTTATATATTTTAAAAACCTAATAATTTTATCAATATTCATTAAATTCTTAATCTATTATTTTTATAAAATTTTCAAGTCAAACCACCGAAATTAATCACGTGATTTACACATGACTATCATTTATTCTCATAATGACCTTACAAGGTAGACAAGTGGAAGGGCTTTCATGTGTAACCTTGACAAATTCACGTGGTTTATCCTGAAAATCTTCCTGGAATGATGAGATAGAAATTAAAAATGTTTTCAAGGATAAAACTTGCTCAATAAGAGATATAACGATAGATTAAAAATTTACCTTATTATATTTGAACAAATTGAGTCATTAACCCTATTTATTTATTTTAACAGTTATAGTATTACTTTTTTGTTAGCTTTTGTACATTTAAAATATTTTATTTTTAAATTGAGTTTATAAGGCACCCATATCTATATTAGAGTATTGAAGATAAATTTTGTTCTCATAATCTCACATGAAATTATAATACCTTAAGTGATTACACAAGGGAAAAAATCATTTATAAAAGAGTCTAAGCTCCAAATATACTAAGATGAAAACAATAATTATTTGGGTGAGACATAAAGATGTTTTTCTTTTTAATGAAAGGGTAAGACTTTTCCAAAATACATCAAATATACCATTAAATTATTTGGATAATATCAATTTATCTAAATTATTTTTTATATTAGTTTTGCTATAAAATTATTTTGATTTCTCAATCAATGGTTTATGTTAGAATCATTAACAAAAAAAAAGTATAAAATTTCTTACAAAACGACATCACTTTGGAAATTAAGGGAAGAATATGGGTGTGAACAAGACAACCCCTACAACCTAATATTTGGTCGTTTCTTCTTCTTTTGATTATGAAAGGATTTGATTCTCCTTGAATTTTTATTCCTTACGTGGAAATATATTGAACCACATTGAGAAAATATTCTGCAATCCTAAATTCTTAATTTGTTTATTTTAAGCTAATTAGGTTCATTATGTTTTTCTTTTTCCTTCATATGTTATCATGATGTGGAATATATGCAAAGAAAATCACCAAGTCTTTTGAATCTCTATCAATCTCGTAAATGACACCCCCCCCCTCTAAAATTTATATAATTTTTATATATTTTGTTCCTATTATTTTAAGATTTTATGTTTAGGTCCTAAACTTTTATTTGTTTATGTTTTGGTCCCTTGTGTTGAAGAAGAAGAGAGAAATTTATCGGGAAAAAAAAAGAAAAGAGAAAATGTTTGATCATACATATTTTGTCAATTAAAAAGGTAATTCTTGGTATTAATGAGTTCATTTTAAAGTATGAAGTTCCATGATGATTGTTTAGAACTTCCATCTTGCTAGAAAAAAGAAGATCCAAGATCTAAGAAGGTTTGTTATTTTAATCAATCTAATTTTTGTTTTTAGACCGATTTTTATGATGTTTTAGGGTTAAAAATAGTTTTACTTAGGTTTCTAGCATTTGTTTTTTTAGATGTGTTCATATGAAAACAAGTTGAAAAATAGATTTTTTGGATCTAATAACTCAAAACCAGACTTTCAAAAATTATCTAATTTTGCTTTAGTTTTCAAATAAGATTATATTTTTTAGAATAACATTAAGAATTATTTTGTGAAATAATGTACATGAAACTAATATGCAATATATATATATATATATATATATTCATGAATATTAATTAAATAAAATATATGTTATAGAATAATATAAATCATATCTTGAAACCTCATATAATAGTTTAAGTTATTGAGTTGTGATGATTCTTTGACATGGTATTAGAGCCTTGATAACCAAGTGGTTACGAATACTTATGAAAAGGTTAATCTATTTGGAATCATATATTGAAACCTTATCTAACAGTTTAATCTATTTGGTTGAGAAGATTCTTTGATAATATATAATGTTTTATTTGTTATAATAAAACTTTTACATGATTTATTAAGAATAATTATTTTTTTCATTCTATTTATTTTATCATGTAAAGAGATATATATTTTTTTTCTCCTTAATCAAATTATTGAGATATTTATGAATACTTATTTTAACAACTTTTAGTTTCTTATTCAAAGAAATATTCGAACAGGAGCAAACCAGATGCTTCCTATGCTACTACTGCTGCTGATAGTTATGCTGGTGGGTTCGTCCTTACATATATTTATTTTCATTATAACAAAACTAATAAAAATTGATTTTAAACCTGCCCTCATTGCATCACACGAGAAAAAAATGGCAATCTCGAAGAAAAGATTATTCAATGATTAAGAGGAAACAAGAACAGCTAATTATTCAAAGAAGAACACAATAAATTAATAGGAAAAAAAACATGGTCATGTGGAATTTCCCCCCTTGCTTAATGGGTGTCATAAGCAGCGGAGCCGGTCTGAATAGTCAAATGCTAAGTCCATGTTTTGGGCATCTCTACACGTGCCCTACAAGAGCACAATTTATTTCAGACTAGATGGTATATTCCAAAGATAAAACAAGCAAAATTGTTGCCAAATACAAAAAAGAAAAGAAAAAAAGAGAGGCACGAGAACAAGAATTATAATGAGTTTTACACAATAATAATAATAAATATTTACAACGACTTTCCTTTGTCAACCCTTGTGCTTCCACAATTTCATTGCCTAAATAATTGAAAAGGTCGAGATCCTGAAAGGGGCCAAAAGCAAGCAACATATTCTATTTTATCCATCATCTTCTATCTATCTAGACATGAATTCCAGGCGATTTCACGCTTCCATCCTGGTGGTCGTGCACCCCATTGGCCCCACCGCCACCACCATTGCTCTTGTTTATAACGCCAAGCTTTACCAAGAACTCATCGGCCCAGTCCCACAAGTGCAAGACTATGTAAGTCCCGATCCCTCCGATCAGGCCGTACGCAATGGAGTAGGTCAAAGGCATTAAAATCAACGTCATAAAGGCTGGGATGGCTTGCCTCATATCATTCCACTCTACCTCGACCACTGATTTCATCATCAGAACTCCCACTAATATCAACGGTGGGCCCACTGCCCATGCTGGTATGGATGCCAGTAACGGCGTGAAGAAAAAGGCCAAGAAGAAATACCCTGCCACGGTGAGAGCGGTCAGACCCGTCCGCCCGCCCTCCCTAATTCCTGTTGACGATTCGATGAATGCCGTCACCGGTGACGTGCCCAGCAACGACCCGACGACAATTGACGTGGCGTCCGTCATGAAGGCGAAGTACTGGCCCTCGAAATCACCATTTTGATCTGCAAACCCAGCGAACCGAGCCATCGAGTACAAGGTGCCCGTAGTATCCAATATATCCACGTATAAGAAAGTGATCAGAGCCTCCCAAAAATAACCTTTGCCAATGTTCTTAAAACTCAAAGCCCCGGCTGTGCTTTCAATAGCATGTACATCAACAATTTTCTTGAAATATTCATGTGCGGTGTCACCTGCTTCCGTGTTAGGAAACACCGTCACCTTGGTGTCACGGAACCATGAAATGGCCGTTACAAAAACAATCCCGTAAATCATAGCCCCTTTAACATTTTTCACCAGGCAATAAGCGATTATAACGAATCCCACCACGCCAAGCCATAGAGTGGGGCTCTCCATCCTGTCCCGGAGGCAAAAGATACCGCCGGAAACGGTGCCGCCCGGGATCAAACTCACAGTCCCGTTAGCTAACGTCATAACAGGGGCTAACGACGCCCGTGATGAACTTGGGCACCCTGCAAGCGTTACTAGAGTAGATGAACTGTACCCAACTAGCCCGATTCCTTGACCATTCTGTAACCCGATGAAGGCCAGAAAAAGTCCGATACCAGCAGAGGAGCTGATCCGAACCGGTTTAGGGACTAATTTAGCCAATTTCGCACGTAACCCAATTGCTGAAATGCCTAAAAAAATCACGCCTTCAATAAACACGGCAGCTAATGCACTCTTGTATGAGACATTACCCGACCCGTGAAACCCGACAACCGTGTAAGCAAAATAAGCATTAGTGCCCATACCCGGAGCCAGAGCCAATGGGAGATTGGCAAATGCACCCATGATTACACAGCCAATAAGAGAAGATGCGACAGTGGCTACTATCAGGTCCTTACGTATCTTCTCTAAGCAAGAAGAGTATCCCGGGTTAACTGGGTCGAATTTGCATGACTCATCGGGTTGGATTACTCGAAGACCAGTTGACCCGGTGCAGCTGGAAACTGGTACTGTAGGGTCCGAACATAGTGGGATACAATCAGAAACGCTGCATGTACCGCCGCTGTCGGTGAGGATGGAAGCGTTGACTGCCAAGATGTATGCCATGGTAAGGAAGGTGGCGGTGCCAGCACGTAACTCGGTTGTGAAGGTTGAGTTACGCTCAGCAAGTTTGAATCTCTTACCAACTCGGGTTCTGGCTACATAGTTGTTCAGCCTTGTTAAAGGCTTTTGATTTTGTGGAGGTGAAGAAGATCCAATCTCCATGTATGGCACCACCAATGAATTATGTGTGTTTCGCTGATCAACCTCTCTCTGATATACACAGAGAAGTTAAGGCAGAGAGATGGATATTTTAGGAGAGAGATAATAAATGATGGCAAGATGTGATTTGTGGATACAAGGAGGATAGATTCTAAGGGTTTTGGGATCTTTTTAAGCTTTATATAGCCCAAAAGTAGGTGGGGAGTTTGTGGTGGCAGCTTTTTATTCCTTAATTTTAGTGTGAACTGTGATTTTTCTTATGACCAGTTTTTCTAAAACTCCTTGTCATGCTGATGCTGCTTCATATATATGTTTTAGTTTTATTAACTTTGCAGCAATAAATATCGTCTAATCAATTTACTGGCGAATCAATATGCTGATTTTAATTTATTTATTTATTTTTAGAGAAAATCTTCAATAAAAATAAAGAAATATTCAAGATGTATATTTTGTGGAAGGGTGTGGAAGGGGGTGTTGTTAAATCGGATGGCAACTTGTTGGTAGTAGTGTCCGAATTTGCAAGCAATTGGCAGGCTAGAGATTTTGACATTTCAAGTCTAATGCCTAAAGTTGACTCTCTTTTATATTAAATTATTTAGTTTGAATTCAACATTTCATGTCATGTGTGTTTAAAGCAAATCAAAATCAAGAGTTTTTTTTTTTTTTTTTCAGCTGTGTTTTCATTGTTTTCAAAATAATTTTTATACTAAAATATATCAAAATAATATATATATTTTTTATTTTTTTAAAATTATTTTTAGATCAACATATTAAAATAATCTAAAATATATAATTTTTTTTAATTTTTAGCAAAACAAAATTAAATTTTTATAAAACATAATTTGCACCGCGTTTTTAAATGGTCTCTAAGTATATTTTGAATTGTGATTTTAATTAGTTATAAAAAATCAAATACCAAATCAAAATTTTGAATAATTATGAATATATTCTTAAGACTGTGAAGGAAAAAAACTAATCTCAATTACCATGTTAACTAATTTAACATTATTTTTAATACAAACATCATGCGCTTGAAGTATTTACAGATGGCTGTTTAGGTCAAATTATAAAGGCCCTAAAAAACAAGAAGCCTCCCACGTTTGAAGGATCTGATATTGTAGATTCCTTTTAAAAAAAAAAAGAAAAAAGAAAAAAGAATTGAATCCAGCTGTGATTTTTGTATGGGTTAGCCTAGCTAACATGTTTCAAGGGTCAACATTAAAGGCCTTTACCACGTGTGACTAAAAAGATCAACCAATTGTTTTTTCTTCAAAAAAACGATAAGATCTCACAGAAATTATACATTGGATCTTCCCAGCCGGATATAAATATAATAGTCCCTTTAACTATTTTTATTTTTTTTATTTCACATGAGAGATATTATTAGAATAGTTTTTGAGATAATTTATAGCATTTAAAAAAGATAAAAAATATTTCAACGTGGTGTTTGATTACTGTTTTTTTGAGAGTGTGATAATAGTTATTTTATATAGTATTTTTTATTTTAAAAATATATTATAATAATATTTTTTTATTTTAAAAAAATTATTTTTGATATTAATATATTAAAATGATTTGAAAACACTAAAAATATATTAATTTTTTAAAAAATAAAAATTAAATTAATTTTTTAAAAAATAAAAATTAAATTAATTTTTTTAAAAATACTTTAAAAAAATAAAAACAAACATTACTTTAAATATAAAAGTGCGTGCCTCTGGCTCCTGTTTATAAGCAATTCGATCGTAAGTGGTCATCATGATCCAACCAGGGGTAGCAAAGTCACGAGACGGGCATCCTCATTGGCTCGTTCGGTGGACAATGTACTCTATTTTTAATTGAATGCCCTCACCTACTTTCACAGACAGGATGGGCTGTCCACACTAACTACTCTCACTTTTGCTCCTCCTTTTTTTTTTAAAAAAAAAAATTTAATTTGCAAGACAAGTCCAGCAATATGGCTCCAGTTATGCACGAGTAGTTGTTTTAATTTAGTCTTTGTCAGGTCGTTGACATGCGCTGTGTTGCAGTGAAGATATATATCAGCCAATTGAGAATAAAAATGACTAAAGATTCCTCAATTACTTTTATTAACTATAACCTCATAGAGAACTGGTTTTTACTGTATAAATTAGTGCTTTGCTTTGCTTTGTTTTTTTATTTCTATTTCTATTTTTTTTTTGCTTTTTAATTAATTTTTTTTATTTAATTTCAATATTTAATATTAGATTTTTTTTAATTTAGTTATCTCACTCTTATGACACTGATCTTAGGATTGACGGGTTATCCTGATTGATTTAATTTTTTTTTCCTTAATTATTTTTCAATTTCATCTTTTAATATTGATTTAATTGAGAATTAAACTTTATGATTTATTTTGTTTACTTTTAATTAAGTTATCCTGGTCTCATGACCTAAGAATAATACTTAATGGATTAACCCGAGTTTACCTAGATTGTTTTTTGTGTCTTTTATTTAATTGATTTTTTTTAATTTTATCATTAAACATTGACTCGGTTGAGAATTGAGCTTCATAATCTCTTTTGATTAACTTTTTATGAGAATATCTTGGCTTCACGATTAAGGTCACGGGTTTTGGCATTTTAACCTTGGTTAAATCATGTCATTTTTTTTTTCTTTTTAAGAAGTTGTATTGATCTCATGACTCGAGTCACAAGTCCTTTAGCATTGAATTTGATTTTTATTGGGTTGTCTCTGTCTCAAGACCGAGGTCGCGAATTTGGCGAGTTAACCCAATTGACTCATTTTCTCTATTTTTTTTTAATTGACCTTTTTTTCTTTCAATTTCATCAATTAATATTATGTTTAATTTGAAATTAAACTTCATGATTTATTTCAGTTTGTTTTTCATTAGCTTATTCTAATCTCATAACCTAAGAATAATGCTTAACAATTAACTCAAGTTTACTTGACTTGTTTTTTATGTCATTTTTTTTTATTAAAATTTTTACAATTTCATCATTCCATATTAGGTCCGATGGAGGCGATTGAAAATCAAACTTTATAATTTGTTTTGAATTTTTCTCTATAGGGTTATATTAGTCTCAAGATCAAAGTTACAAATTTGACAGGTTAACCCAGGTTAAATCAAGTTTTTTTTTTAATTGATTTCTTTTTTAATCTAATCCTTCAATATTGAGCTGGTTAAGGATTACAATTCGTAATTTGTTTCGATTTGTTTCTCATATGCTTATCTTAGTTTTATGACTCGGGTTGTAAATTTGACATGTTAACTCGGGTTGTTTTTAGATCATTTTTTTCTGGACTATTTTTCAATTTCATCATTCAGTATTGGGTTGATTGAGAATTAAGCTTTATAATTTATTTTGATTTGCTTTCTATTGAATTATCATAATCTCATAACTCGGGTCATGAATTTGACACGTTAACTCGGGTTGTTCCAAATTAATTCAATATATTTTTATTTTAATATCAAGATATCATCTTAAAATTTTATTTAGTCAAATATTGTTTTCACGGGTTGTATGAGTTGTTTTTGGACCAGTAAAATCAACTCAGTTATTTTGGGTAAACCATCATACGATTTAATTTTTTTCCCGCTAGGAAAAAAACATGACCAATATTTGAATACTTTTTTACGTTCAAGAAAAAATTGACTTGACACGCAACGTAGCACAGGATAATCATCTAGTAATAACTAAAATTCCTAACTAATTTTTAGATATTTTTGGATAATAAATTAATTATTAATCCTAAACTAATGATTTTGAATCTATGTCTAACAAGAAAGCCTAATCTTTACTTTCAAAATATGAATGTTAGACATGAGAAGATGGTGGAAAATAAATTGGTCTTCAAGTCCATTTTCCTTTATTATGTTTAAAATAGATCCAAAGACCTCCACTCACACCTATAAATCCAAAGAATAAGACTCATTTAAGGGTTTGGTTTAATATAAATCACACAAGCAAATAAAAAAATAAATTTTTATTTTTAAAATAGAAAAATAATAGTTTCAACATTTAATTAACAAGACTTGTTTAATGATCACTATCAATAGGTCATTTCGTTGAAAAAAAAATCTAAACAAACCTACACACACACACACACAAACATTCCTACTTTTTTTTTTTTAAAAAAAAACAATCATTAAAAACCTTTTTAGTGTAAACTTCTTCCCAAATAAAAAGAAATGCATATATGTATAAAGATCAAACTTCCACACACAATAAATAAATAAAACCTCAAATATGAAAATCACTTAAATAAATATTTAAATAATAAAATGGGAGAATAAATAGCATTTTTACACTTGTAAATCATAAAAAAAAACTAGAAACAATTGTGGGAGAAGGTGAGCACGTGCTAAAATCAAGACAAAAAAAGATAGCAGTAGCGCATGTCATGAACAAGCTAGAAGCTTTGCAAATTGTAGGTGATAGATTTACACACTTTGATAACTTAGAGAGTGCATGAATAACAAAATAGAGCACATTTACTCTTTATCTACCTCTCTAAACCGGGGGTGGGGATCAACATCACCTAAAACATGAGGTAAAGCCTCAAGAGGCTTTAGTGAATTTCCTTTCTCTTTATTAGTTCACCATGACTAGAGGTTGGTTTTTATTGTGTTTCTCCAACAAGAGAGGGGGAGAGTGACTAATGGAGGTTATAATTCTTGTGGGGTTGTCGCTGCTACCTTTTTCTGATTTTGATGAGTGATAAAAAGGGATTATCGATGATGGCTTCTTAGGAGAAAGTCTTTTTTTTATATAGCAATTATATTTTTTTTTATCTAGTTTATTTGTTTTCTCTATGTTTTCTTGGTGTGTTCTTTCATGATTTTTTTTTTTTGTGTTTTAGTTTTCATAGTCTACTCTCATCTAAATGTTTTTATATCTCTTTATTTTTCTCTTTTTTTTTTCTATCCTCGTGTATTTTTTATGTCATCATCCTTGTCTGTTTACCTAGTATGGCTTATTTATAGGTCATTCATTGTTTATCCTCTCAACTCTTCTTATCACTTATCTTCCTTTTATTTTTATCTCTGAATCTCTTGATCTCCTTTCTTCTTTATCCTATACTTGTGGAAAAAGATATAACTTATTATTTTGATTTTCGTCTCTTCTTTATCCTTTCTTCTCAATTTGTTTATGAAAAATATATATTAGAAAAGGAGTAAAAAATAGGTTATTGCAATTGCCTTCTTATAATACTTACAATATAAAGACATTGGATAATTTATTTTCTTATGAATTTGTATAATAAGTTTGTAAAACAACTACAAGAAAGTGCTCGAAAAATGAAAGAATTTTTTGAAACTATTGGGGAAATAATGTTACTTACATGAAACTTAAATAGGTTAACTCAAGAGATGACCAACCTCGATAATAAACTTAAAATTACAAGAAAATTAAATGTCTTAACTCGAGAGGAGACCAACTTGAGCTATAAATCTAAAATGACAAGACAATTAAATAAGTGAGCTTAAAAGGCAACCAACCTTAATTAGAAATCTAAATGGGTAAGAATCTTAATTGTGTCAACTTAAGATATGATCAACAAGAAATCTAAATAGAAAAAATCTTAAATGGATTAACTTGTGAGGCGTCCAACCTTAATAGAAAATCTAAAATGGTTAGAATCTTAAATGAGATAATTCTAGAGGCAACCAATTATAACATGAAATCAAAAATAATAAGAAAATTAAATAGGTCAACTCGAGAGGCGACCAACCTCAATTGAAAATCTAAAATGGTCAATTTAAGCAGCTATCAACCTTAATTAGAAATTCTAAATGGATCAACTTAAGAGATTAACAACCTCAATTAGAAATATAAAATGAGTAACTTGAAAGGTGATCAATCTTGAGTAGAAAATCTAAATAGGTCGATTCAAGAGGAAACCAACCTCAACTAAAATATAAATGGATCTACTTGAGAGGTGACCAGTCTTGACTAGAAAATCTAAATGGGTCAACTTAAGAGGTGACCAGCCTCAATTATAAATCTAAAATAACATCTTGATTATAGAGTTTAATTTATCCTACTTGACTATGATATTCTACTATAAACCTCCTAATTTGTAAGGTTTAAACCTTTTTATAGCAGGGTCGAAACTTTTAATTCTAGGGTAGAACTTCCTAATTGTTGGGTTTAAAACTTCCTGATTGTATGGCATGAATTTCGTGATTGAAGGACTTAAACATCCTAATCATAGGGCTTGAACTTGTGTTCTATTTTTTCTTTGATATCATCTCATGCACAATAAATGATTCTGATTTTATCTCTAAGTGATACTTCCCAGAATTAAGGGACAAACATAATTTATATATTTTTTAAAAGCTTAATATTTCTTTTTGATGACATAAACATCTTCAAATATCTTAGCTTTAAGAGTGTTTATAAATTCGATCACTAGTTTGTTTGAATTGTTTAAGAGATATAGGCTTACTACGAGTTTGTCTTCCTATTTTCTCCTCTTTTAATTACTAGATGGGTATGGTTTATCCATCTTCTAACCTTTGCCCTTAAGTGCAATCTTAAGGTATTCACTTGTCATTACTCATTTTCCATCATAGAAATTGTGATGTCTAAGCCTAACTTGAGTGGCTTCAAAATTGTATTTGTAGCTTGAGATATGATCTAAAGAGTACATAGTGGTCCAATTTGGTAGATTTGCTTTGACTAATCCTAATCCCACTAGGATTCCTTTTCAAGTTGGATTTCTAATGTAGTTAGGATTTGCACTTCTTAGCTCCAATGACTTATTCCAATGTGCTTTTCTAGTTCTTTGCTTGAAATTATGCTAAAAATGCTTAATTTGACTCCTTTTTACACTTTATATCTCCATAGCACAAGTTAAGTAAGCTATTCTAAAATTCAAAATATTCATAAAATACTAAGAATGAGATACCAAAATGATAGAATAATATGAGTATATTAAATTTCCTTACATTTAGATCTTACACGTCCTTGAGCAAGGAATAGAAAAGTCAAATATAATAGACTAAAAAAATAAGACTCGAAACTCGAACATAAAGAAAAACTAATGACTCAAAATGAAAGCAAGTACATTGACAATAAAACCAAGTTAAAACCACCAAAGCATTAAATTTTACTTCCAATCTCTCAACAACATCAAAGAGTACAAACATTATAGGTAAGAAACAAGTTCAAAGAGATTTAAGCATAAAATTTCATGAATTTATTCATAATGCAACTTTCAAATGTTCCTTATATTTTAGAACTTAAATGAAATGCATGTCATACCAAAATAGTAAGACCTCTTTTTAGTATACAATCTAACACTCATGTGTCTATAACTCATGTGTTTCCACTCAAATTCATTCAATGTTATGATCTGTAATATGCTCACTCTTCAATCTTATCTCCATTACTAAGCATTACATGCCACACATGAATCAAATGCTCTTTATTCATTCAAAAGTTATGTATTTCCAGAACTTGTTTAATGTCTTATAGAGACTATGTTGACATTACACGTATGTATAAACATGATAATGGCATGTAGGATTTTAACCATTTTGAATCTAAAAGGCAACCAAAAGCATGTTATCTATTAATGAGTCCTTTTAAGCTTATTTATCTTTTCTTTGCTTTATCTATGTTTATAAGACTTAACTTTTTATATGTTATTTGTTTTTCTAGCCAACGACTATTAGAACATATGCATGATGTTTATAGGGTTTATGGTTAGATATTTTGAGAAAAAAATAGTTATTTGATGGATTTTTGTGTTGAGTTTGAGTATGATCATTTTGGCTAAATCAATTAAAAAAAAATAAAAAAGCCAAAACATATTAGTGATATAAGAAATACAAGAAAATATTGTCTTTGTGAGTTTAATGAGAATATATTGTGGGGACTTGGAGTCAAAAGAACTGAAGTATTTATGCTTTTATTATGATGAATACGTGTACTCTAGTGATTAAATGTTGTTGAGTTCATCATTTTTATGTTGTACTAGATAATATATTTAACATTTTTTTTACCTTTATTTTACCTCACCTTAACAACAACCCCATTACAACCTTGCATAAAGATATTTTAATTCATGAGCTACATGTAATATTTAGTAGTGGAGATAGGATTAAAGAACAATCATATGACAAAATTATAATATTGAAAGAATAACACTCATCAAATAATCATGTTAAAGGCTCAAAAGCTTATAAAAAGTAAAATCATAAACTAAGTCAGCATAATATACTTTCAAAGTCAATTTCTAAACCAATTAAGCTTCAAATATTACAAGTAAACTCATTCATTCAATTTATACATTCATCAAATTCAACTAGGTTGAATCAATCATACACATATTCTCATCAACCATTGAGAGATCAAATAATAAAATTAAACACTTAGGGTTTGAAATAAAAATCCAATAGAACTTTTTTTTTTTCATTAAAAACAAACACTCATACCCAAAGTAAAGTAAATTACATATTCAAAGAAAAACACCAAAAAACAAACATATATGGCTAAAATAGGTAAAACATGCATAAACACACAAAAAATAAAAAAAAGACGAAAATAAAAGAGAAAAGCAAATCTTTTTTTTTTTTTTTTATGTTTTTGTATGTTAGGTGGCCTCTCAATAAGCTCCCTTTTTTATTGTCTTTGGCTCGATTACAAACCCACGCTAAGATTTGGCTAAATTAACCCCTACTATAATACCTTCCTTAAAACCTTCATAAAAATATTTCAAGCGTGAATGAAAAAGAACTTTCTACTTAAACATGAAATTTGCATCTTTTGCCAACTTTTTATATAAGGAAAATGCTGTTTTTGAAAAATCCTTAATAAATATCCAATATAAACCTGTATTTTCAAGAACAAAACAAACTTTTCATATACTCGGGTAAGACAAGGATAAGACAATATCTATCTTAGCTTTATAAACTTCCAAACCTCTAAACGAAACTACATGCCCTAAAATTATCCTTTCTTCAACTATAAAATGACACTTTTTATAATTCAAAATAAGGTTAGTGGAACATCTTTTAAAAATACGAGTTGAGTTTTCAAGACGTATATAAAAAGAATTACAAAAAACAGTAAAATCACAAAAACCTATTTGATTTTTTTTTATAGGCTGAATATATACTCATCATGCATTTTTGTAAAGTAATGGATGTATTGCATAAACCAAAAGGCATTTTTCTTTATGCAAAATTGCAAAGTAACCTAAACTAAACAAAAACACAAGTTTGATTAAAGTAAACAAGGATTAGTATCCTTGGCAACGACGCTAAAAATTTGACAAATAATAAAGTCGTGCAAATTCAAACCCTTAAAATTAATTATTTGTAATATAGAAAGTAAATGCATTATCACATAGAGATACGAGTATTAGAATTTAATTACTCAATCAAGACAAGCCATTTAAGTTTAAATTAAAATAAACCAAATAAAGATGCAAGTTTTAAATTTAAACACATCAATTTCGAAAGTAACAAAAATTAAGGTTGTTGTTTATGATCTAAGCTAACTAAAACAAAATATATAAATTCTAGAAATAACAAGCAAATTGACAAAATGTGGAAAAATAGAAAGAAAAATATTTTTTTATATAAAAAGTATTCCTCAAGGATAATTAACAATCAATCATTAAGTTTATATATGTTTTATAATCTGATTTGTGATAATAATTAAATCAACCATGAAAAATAATAAGTTTCTTTTACCTATCCATACTTTTTAGTTAACCTAATATTTGTGCATCAACCAATCCTAATCACCCAACAACCTCCATTAAGCATGTAAAATTTATTTACATGATAACATTGAGATCAAGTTAAGTGCAATTGATTAATGATTATTAAACATGCATAAAGAGTTAATTTAATCAAGACTTATGTTTTCCAAGTAACAAATAATCAAACATGAGTTTGAAAATTAGATACTCTTCTTACTTAAGTTAACTAGTCATGAATATGTCATAAACTAATCACTAGCAATAAATTTAAAACCAAGCATATTATATATTATCTTAGTCATCAATCATTAAATTTAATCATAGAAAAACATAAGATATTCATGCATCACAATCAAATATAAAATAATTTTAAGTAGAAAGCTTCACGATAATTTAAAATCAAAGGTAATAATAACCTCTTAAAACTGAAAACTAAGCTTGCCGTAAATTCAAAAAAAAAAGGGATTAAAAAATGATAATTTTG
Source organism: Populus alba x Populus glandulosa (assembly GCA_033617975.1). NCBI lineage: Eukaryota > Viridiplantae > Streptophyta > Magnoliopsida > Malpighiales > Salicaceae > Populus > Populus alba x Populus glandulosa. Next base: position 7,124,460 of record CM066155.1, on the reverse strand, counting down.
AAAACAATAAAACACCTCATTATTCTCTCGAATGTTCTAAATGTGATCCCCTTTTTCTTAGAGGTTAAAATTGGTTATATATGAAGTTGATGAGGTGAAGAAGTTTTTTACTTAATAACTATCTCCTAATCAGATTACTTTAAGGTTACATTGTACTAACTTGACTTTAATGACTTATGAATTGATTTTGGTCTTCTAAAGAGGTTTCCTGATCATGTAGGACCCTTTCCACATCATGAATGATCTACCATGTCATCATCCCACCATGAAAAGATTGTGTTAGATTGATGTTAATTTGTTGTCAGATTTTAAACCTGATTTCAAATATGTTGTTCTTTCTTATTTGGATGAGTTATTTGGCCTACTATATATGAATGAGAAGCTTGAGATGTCTAGGTTTCATCCTAAGTTGAATTGCAGCAAAAGTCTAGTTTGATATATTTGCTCTAACCATTCCCAATTCCACTAGGATTTCTTATTCAAGTTGGATTTCTAATGCAATTAGGATTTGCAATTATTAGCTCCAATGACTCATTCCAATATGCTCTTTTTAGTCGTTTACTTGTAATTATGCTAAAAAATGCTTAATTTAGCTTCTTTTTACACTTTATGTCTCCATGGTACTATTAAGCATAAAACAAGTTAAGTTATTATGAAGCATTAAACATTCTAACAAACACTAAGAATAAGATACTAAAAAGATAGAATAATATGAGTGTATAGCGACTTGAGTCATAAGACTGTGATAACCCTATAGAAAGCAATTTAAAATAAATTTTAAAGTGTAATTATCAATCAACCCACTATTAATGGATGAAAGTGAAAAAATAAATTCATTTTAAAAAGAGTACAAGAAAAAAAAACTGGATAGAACCTGAGTTAACTTGTCAAACTTGTGATCTTAGTCATCTGACCTAGTGGCTTCAATAACTTTTTATATGAAATTATTTTTTTATTTAATATACAACAAAAAATAGATGTTAGCAAAATTGTACACCAATCAAATGCTAGAATGTTCATCCGAGATCGTGATTATCCCATTAAAAGTAAACCAAAACAGATTACGGGATTAATTCAAGATCAACCAAATGCAGAATAATAAAACTGAAAAAAAAATTCATAAATAAAATCCAATATCAAAGAATAAAATTAAAATAAAATAGAAAAACATAAAATAAAAAACAAGCCAAACATATAAGTCTAGGTAGCCTAGCACACCTAGGCCTTAAAAGAAAAGCCCAACCTGCACTTTTGGGGATTATATTTTTTTTTCTTTATTAAACTGGGCAAACCACACGTCGTCTACAACCTAGACTCTGGTTACTATAGAGGTGGTTGGAAAATCAGGGATGGTGATTTGAAGCTAAAAATTCATTTTCAACCATTTTGACTGGAAAACACACGTTTCAAGTCAGGTGAAGACCAAAAAGTACCTCAATGGAATTTTTCTCATCGTATAGGACTTGTTGACACCAAAATCAACATTTTTAATAGTTGAAATCGGGCTAACCAACACTTTCTCTCTCTTTTCACATTTTTGGCAACCTCCTCTCTTCTCTCTGTAATTTATAGACTGATGTCATAACCCAATTTTGGGTTATTCCCTAAATTTCACTTTTTTCAAAATAAAAATAAAAAAAATAGAATAAAGGCTGGCACTGTGGAGGAAGCCGATAAAAAAAAGACTGCAAAAATAGGCAAAAATCAAAGGTCAAATTAAATGCATATTCGAAGGTCAAATTAAATGATTATTGGATGAATTTGCATAAAAATTAAGTCCAATGACATAATTAAATTTTTAATGGGCCAATTTGATTTAATCATAGGCCAAATTAAATTTTAATTATGTTTAAGAATTAATTTAGCTCCAATTGAAGGATTTAATTAAGTGCAAGGACTTAATTATACTTTAAATGGGTCAAATTAATTTGGGGGCTTAATTGGTGAAAATTTAAGTTTGGGAGCCTAATTTGGACTGAATTGAAAAGATTGAAATTTTAAGACCAAATTTAATTTTTACCAAGTGAATTGAACATAAAAATTGAGGGACCAATTTGGAAGCCCAAAAAAATATTTTGCCTATAAATAGCAGCCTACAAAAATCAGTAAGGGGGGGTTCATTTTGTAATTTTGGGAGGAAAGAGAGAACCCTAAAAAACTAAACTTTTCTTGTTCTCTACTGAAGGTAGCCGCCAGGGGACCCCCTCCTTTTGGGAAATTTTTTCCTTCTTCTCCGTTAACAACTGCCGGCTCCCCTTTTGATTGATTTTCTCTTCTCCCTCAGCCGGTTCTTGAACCGGCTGCCACCACCCTTCCTTTGCCAAAGAAGGACCACCCTTTGAAACCAAGTACGCCCCTTTGAAAAATCAGAGAAAACCACTCAACCATGGGATCTACTCCCTTCTCCCCGTTTTTCCAAGACTGTAGCCGCAGTCTTCTCCTTCAAAAAATACTCCAACCGGCCCCTTTTCCCTGTGGATTCTTCACAAGCCGCTGCTCCCCACTCCATGATGGTTTCCTTGCTTCTGGCCAGCCAACAGATTTTCCTTCTCTGCGCACAGCCCCCATCTGCTTGGGGTGGTTTGCTCCCGAAACCAACCAAGCCTTTTCCTTTGGCAGAGCTCCAGCCACCTCTCAGTGGAAAGAAAGAACCCCCTGCTGCTTTGATGCTAAAAAAAAAGGAGAAGAAGTCGCCTCCTCCTTTGGCTGAAATAAAAGGCCGCTGGAGACTTCCCTTTCCCTCAGCCGGTTTCCCCTCTGGCCATTTCCTTCTTCAGCCACTGATCTCCTTACCACTCAGACAACCCCTCTGACATCTGCCCTCATTTCACTCTCCCAGCTGGCTCAGCACCCACACACAAATCATCGTCAACAACCAAAGACAGCAGCGGTAATAACGAAAGAGGGAAAGACAGCAGAACCAAAAGACCCTTTCTCTCCATCCTCACCGATCTGCCATCCTCCAGCTCACAGAACCAGAGCCATTCCCATCAACACAGACCCACCAACAGCACCACTCTCCTTTCCCCACGGAGAACCAACCACAACTCTTCTTCCCCGCGGGTTTGATTTATTTTCCTCTTCTTTCCCACAGCTTCCAGCTCCGGCGCCTCCCAGGTCACGATCTCCTCCTCAGCCACGGCTGCTTCTCCTTCGGTTTCCTTCCACAGCACCGACGATCGAACAGATCCAGCGCCGGGACAACACCGTCATCATCTCCTTCAACCGGTGGCAGACCCACGATTCCCTCTTCCATCGCAGCAACGCCCGGCGAGCCACCCAACACTCCACCATCTGAAGAACGAAGGAGCAGCCACCGGAATAGAAGGATTTGATTGTAGATCTAAAAAAGAAAAAAAAACGAAACTGATCTAAAAGAAAAAAAACAATGTAAAACCAACTGTTGTGTGTTTTTCTTGTGTTTGCAGGTGACCGGACTCTCACCGCCGGCTGAAAATTGAAGAGGAGAAGAAGCCGCTCCAGGCGCCTCTGTTTTCTCAGTTTTTCCACCAGAGGCGCGTGAACCCACGTGCCGCCAGTGACGGTGGCACGTGGGAAGACGCGTCGCCACAGTACAACAATCACAGAAGATGCCCAGGATTCCCCAGCACTGTTCCCGAAGCTATTTTTGTAATTTTCAAATGTTGCTGTGTATATTTGGGCACTGTTGTGTTTTGATTTATTTGATTATTTTTTCCTTGTCATGTTGTAAACATGTAATTGTGGGTGAGTCAGGCATAATAAAAGGAGATGTGCGTGTGTGTGTGTTTTTTATTATTATTATTTATTATATTGAATTATATAAAAAACAAAAACAAAAAAAAGAAGAATTAATTGTTTAATTTGAACATGCACAAATTCTAAGGATGGATAAAATCATGTTGTATTTTCCATGAAAATATAAGAACATGTTTCTACATATATTATGGGAATTAATAACTGATGTATCGTAGCCTTAGAAGTGGGCTAAAATTTTATTTTAAAAATTACATCAAGCTCACGAAGCTTGAATGTGGTGTGTATTTTGTTTGTGAATTTTTTATGATAAAATTGCAGGAATAAAGGACTTAATATTTTGATTGGATCACGGTGTAGAAGTACAATGACACTACCAAAAGCTTGATGTCTTTTCCCAAGTGCAGGAGTGTCGAAGTAATAAATAACCCGGCAAGACCGGGGTCGAACCACAGAGAGGTTAATTGTATAAATTATAAATAACAATACAACAACAACAACAATAACAACAATAATAACAATAATAATACTCAGTACGTGGCGTTGTTATACCTGAGAATGATCTAAAAGATCGGGTCACAGGTTTCCAGCCTATATACTGAGTTTATGAAAAGATCAAAGATATATATTATATAATATAGACAGAATGTAAATAATAACAATAATAATAATAATAAAAGCAGAAGATGAAGAAATTAATGAGAACTTTGAGATGAAAGATTAACGTAAGGATTAAACAATGATAAAAACAAATGTCAAGGTTAGAGGATCCACTAATGGTACTTCAAACAAGTATAATATAAACTCTTATTACTCAATTGGAAACCACACATAAAGGAGGTTCCAATCAGATTATAAATTGTTAACATGATTACATTAATTATCTTATTCGAATAAAGCTAATACTTGTAAATGTTGGCAGGCATTCATGATTATAACTTATGTTAACAACAAATCAAGTTCCTTTCATAGCTCAGGTGTCGGTTAAACCATACAGTATGGGCTATGAAAGTGCCAAGTATTTGTTGTACCAAATATTATACAACATAAATCTAGATTAACCATTTAACAAGCAAAGTATTAAAAGTGAACAAGATAACAAATATAAAACATGTTAGTATCCAACGTTAAGGTCCATGTAAGTTTATATTATACTTATTCTTACACCATTAGTGTACCCTTTTCACCTTGACATAATTAACTTAGCTGAACATAATGAAAGAAAGAAACATAAATGAACAAGATAAGAACATAAATGAGAAAGAGGTTAACTAAGTAAAGGAAAGGAAATGAAGTGCATAAACTTGATATTAATAAAAGCAAGACATAAGCAATACAAAGAGAGAAAGCAATAGCATGATCTTGATCTGAACACCAAGATGCCTCAATACATGGTAAGTGTCTCCTTTTATAGGCTAAAATTTGGAACTATTGATTTGTTGACTAATTGATGAGTGGGTGGCCACATCTTGACTTGATAACAATCCTTATCTTCTTGTCTGGTCAAGACGTCATTGCTAACATCATAATTTGCCCAGAATCCTCAGGAATGTTCTAGGAAATTGTCTCAGCTTTCCAACAAAAAAAAGATGAGGTCATTTGGACTTCTAGAACTCAAGATATGGGCTGAACACTAAATAGTGTTTGGGCTGCAGGACAGCTTCGGACTTCTTCGTTATTCCTTCAATTTGGACTTCAAAACGACCTTTTCAAATCTTGGGCTCCTCATGAAAGTTGTAGGCCTTTGTCTTACCTTTCCATCCATATAAAATGGACCTAAATCCGAAATCTAGAGCTCCAGATATGATCCAATTACCGAGCAATGTTCCGGTTTGGACTGCACCGACATCTCTTTTCTAAGTTTGGCCATCTCTTTGTCCTTTAACTTTCAATGCTTAAACTCATCAATCAATTCTTTTATTTATGTGATAGACCTGCATATAAGATGAGCATTTACCATAAATTAAGGTATCTTATAGTATCAAACTTGTTATTATAAAACATGCTTTAGTTAAGGAGTTATTGATACTTCAAGTGCAAAATGATGATATAAAACCTTGATAAACATGCACTTTTAAGTACTAATCACACCCCCCAACCAGCTTATTACTAGTCCCTAGTAATCTAAAGCGTTAAAATAGAGAAACAATTTGCAAGTTCCACAAAGCAAGGCATTCATCATTCAACTTCCATTAATCTATCCAGATAAACAAACTCTCATTAAATTTATATTCCTGCTTCATGCTTCGTAAACAAGATATTAATAAACCTTCTTTTTGTGTGCTCAATGAAAACATAGATGATGGGGCTTTTGTTGGAAGAAAACAATATTATGTTCAAATGTTTAAGGTGAACTTCCTTGGGTTGGGATTATTATTTTTTTCTTTTTTTTTCTTTTTATTTATATACACATACAACTTAAAACACAATGTATCTTTAACCCATGTAACGAGTTTTAGGCTAATGACTCCCAGACCAGTTGATCTTAGGGCATTAGGTGTTGAGACACCCCTACGAGCTTAACAACTCGGGTTGCAGATACTGATACGTAGATAGTGCAATGTTTGATTCCCTTAAGCTTTTCTCCTTAACCCATGTAACAAGCTTTGGGCCAATAGCTCCCAAGTCAGTTGACATTAGGGTATTAGGTGTTAAAACACCCCTTCGGGCTTAATTGCTTAGGTTAGGGAGGCTACGAAACCAAACTTATCCACGTTTTATTATCATCAATACTATTTTTTTTTCTTTTTTTTTTCTTTTTTTTTTTGCAAATTATATACTATCCATTTCCCTTAGTTGTTACCTTCAACAAAAGAACATAATTAATGTAATAATCCAATGTGCAACCCACAATCATATGTTAAAGTGTGTGTGTGAAAATGAAGGTTTAATAATACTTGTTAAATGAGTATAGGAGCAGAATCAAGTGATAACAATGTGAGAGTTTGTAAACCTGAATATTTCAAGAAGTATTGTGATAGACCTTGGTAATGAAACTTACTAAGATGCGTCTCTAGAGTCAATAAAATTGATTCCATACTCTGCCATCCTAATAACAATTTTGTCAAATGGTTTTAATAATAGCAAAAACAGTTAGCAAGTTAGTATTTTTTTTTTAAAAAAAATACTACCCTCTCCCCCCAACCAAAACGAGACATTGTCCTCAATGTTCGAAGGTAGAAAGATAGAGTATAGAAGACATCACCTGAAACATCGAACAATGACAAACCTGAAACACACTTAAACAAACATAAGAAGTAACAAAACAAAATAATATGCTATTAATAAAACCAAAAGACACAAGGTTTCACAGATGAAGGCTCAAATCTAATCTAAGCTTTTTACGGCTGTCCTTAGTTGACCAATCTAGGCGACTCATGCAGGGATCAATGACAGGGATGAAAGATTGTAGTTGGTCAATCAATTGTTCAGCAGTAGCAGCAGAGATTATGATTTGTCGTGCCGAAGATGTTAGAAATTCCTGTTCCACAGCTTGATCAAGGAAAGACAGCAACTTATCATAAAAACCATTAACATTTAACAAACCTATAGGTTTATGGTGAATGTGCAGTTGGGCCCAAGATGAAATATGAAAGATTTCTTCCAATGTGCCCAAACCACCTGGTAAGGCAATGAAGGCATCAGCATGGCTAAACATGGTATTCAGTCGGTCAGACATTGTTGGGACCTGTAGTTCCTCTCCAATTGTTTTTCCAATGATGTCCCCAGTTGCTAAAGCTTTGGGGACAACCCCCAAAACTTGACTGCCTCCTAAAAATGCAGCCATTGACACACCTCCCATTAACCCAAGGCTACCTCCCCCATACACTAAATGAATCTTTCTCTCAGCTAGTACCCGACCAAGATGATTTGCTGATTCTAAAAACTCTTTTTCTTTCCCAGAACTGGATCCACCGAAAACACAAATATTTCTTATCTGATGACTTGAGGAACCTGCCATTTCTACACACTTCTATATTTGATGAATATATGGGATGAGTAGAAATGAAGGGAAGGAAGAGAAGAATTTATAGATGAAAAAGTGAAAATGCAATCATACCACCTATATGTAGGTCAACTGTAGTCTTACAAACTCTCTCTCTCTCTCTCTCTCTTTATTAATTATTTATTTTGAAAAAGCATGTATGTACAGGTAGTTGTGATTGTGGCTCACATCTTCCCTTGGTTTTACGTCCAAGAACGGCTTAAACGCCCTCTATGGGTCGGGGATAGGCTTCCCATCCAGTTTTCTTAAAAACTGGCAAACAGGGTCTTTTTTAGTCAGATTCCCAAGACTAAGACGATCATGTTCTTTATGGAATTGTGGCCATAAATCATGAATTACACGATGCACATCTCCACTAGGATGCGTCTCAAGGGTCAACAAAAGATTATCTAAAGACCCCTTACTCAGGCCATCCTTAATGAATTGTATCTTATCTTCACGGTTTACAGATACTATTCCTAAAGAACGACATGTCGCATTACAAGTCCATCTGGCACATTTGTGACAGACTTTCAGTCGTTTTGCACGACGTTTCTTTGCAAAAGTGCTTTTACCTGTTCCAGGCATGTGTGAAATGAAAGAATTGGAGGACTCACCTGATAAGCGGACCTTTGCTTCAATTAGCCAGCGAATATCTTCAGGAATTTCATGATTCATTAATAACCTCAATCTTGCACACCTAGCACGGTAAATTTTATTAATCGCATTTGGAGGCAAAGCGGGAAAATAACTTTTCAACTTTTCAAGAGTGGTGTCCATTTTCAAAAGAGAATTAGAGAAGAGATTCAAAGAAGGGAGAAAGAGCTAAGAATTTTACAAATATATACAGATATCAGTTATTTGGGAAACTGAAAGAACCGACTTAAGTCACGGAGTACCGTTATCCGCCATTTGACCGGGGTGAAAGAGAGACTAGCAAAACAATAGATACAACAAAACACAAAACAATGTGAGAAAAAGAATCAATCTTTATATACAGGATCACTCAATTCAATAGAGTCATTGTCAACCGAAAAATTATCAAAATAAACTTTCAAACGATGCCCATTTACCTTGAAAACATTGCCATTCTTTGGATTCTCAATATCACAGGCCCCATATGGATACACATGTTTCACAATAAAAGGACCGCTCCATCTTGATCTTAGTTTTCCAGGAAATAAATGGAGTCGAGAATTATAAAGCAAGACTTTTTGACCAACATTGAATGTTTTTCTCAGTATTTTCTTGTCATGAAACTCTTTAATTCTTGCTTTATGAATTTTTGAATTGTCATATGCATCATTTCTTATTTCCTCAAGCTCATTTATTTGCAATTTTCGCAGCTGACTAGCATCATCAAGGCTTGAATTGAAAGCTTTAATAACCCAATAAGCTTTATGTTCAATTTCCACAGGCAAGTGACAAGGTTTTCCATAGACTAGTCTATAAGGTGACATACCTAATGATGTTTTATAAGCAGTTCGATAAGCCCAAAGTGCATCATTAAGTCTTAAAGACCAGTCTTTCCTATTAGGGTTCACTGTTTTCTCTAAGATCTGTTTGATCTCCCTATTAGCAAGCTCTACTTGTCCACTTGTCTGAGGGTGATAAGGGGTGGCAACTTTATGTGTGATTCCATATTTCTTCATTAAAGACTCAAATGGCTTGTTGCAAAAGTGTGTTCCACCGTCACTTATCATGGCTCGAGGGATTCCAAATCGACTTAAAATGTTTTCTTTCAAAAACTTTATCACTGTTTTGTGATCATTGGTTCGACTTGGAATTGCCTCTATCCATTTTGAAACATAATCTACTGCGACCAATATGTACAAGAAACCAAATGATGGAGGAAATGGACCCATGAAATCTATACCCCAACATTCAAAGATCTCAATGACAAGAATAGGATTTAAAGGCATCATGTGACGTTTCGAAATAGATCCCAACTTTTGACAATTTTCACAAATCTTACAGAATGCATGTGAGTCTTTGAACATGGTGGGCCAGTAAAATCCACTTTGTAAGATTTTTGCAGCTGTCTTTCTTGATGAGAAATGACCCCCACATGCCTCAGAATGACAAAATTTAATGACACTACTTACCTCATTGTCAGGAATGCATCTTCGAAATATTTGATCAGGACAATATTTGAATAAATAAGGGTCATCCCAATAAAAGTTCTTCACTTCGTTCAAGAACTTTCTTTTGTCTTGGGTACTCCAATGAGTTGCCAATTGTCCTGAAAGAAGAAAATTAACAATATTAGCAAACCAAGGCATCGTAGAGACAGAAAATAAAGATTCATCAGGAAAGTAGTCATCGATTGGTGTAATGTCAGATCTCGAATCGGTTGTCAATCTTGACAAATGATCCGCGACAACATTTTCGGTGCCTTTCTTGTCTTTGATTGTGATATCAAATTCTTGAAATAACAAAATCCACCGCACCAATCTAGCCTTAGAATCTTTCTTAGAAAGAAGATATTTCAATGCTGCATGATCACTAAAAACAACAACAGGTGAGCCAACAAGATAAGATCTGAATTTGTCACATGCAAATACTACTGCAAGTAATTCTTTTTCAGTGGTAGTGTAATTCATTTGAGCACTATTTAAAGTTTTACTTGCATAGTAAATCACATAAGGTTTCTTATCTTTTCTTTGTCCCAAGACAGCACCCACGGCATAATCACTAGCGTCACACATTATTTCAAAAGGTAATGACCAATCAGGAGGTTGAATGACAGGAGCAGAAGTAAGCAAGTTTTTAAGTTTAACAAAGGCTTCCTCACAATGTTCAGTCCATTCAAAAATATTATCCTTTGTTAGAAGGTTACTCAAGGGTTTAGATATTACACTAAAATCTTTGATGAACCTTCTGTAAAAACCAGCATGTCCTAAGAATGATCTAACATCTTTAACAGATTTTGGTGTTGGTAAGTTGGCAATTAACTCGATTTTAGATTTATCAACCTCAATTCCTTTCGATGAAACAATGTGACCAAGTACAATGCCGTTTGTTACCATAAAGTGACATTTTTCCCAATTCAGTACAAGATTCTTCTCTTCACACCTGCTCAAAACCTTTTCTAAATTAGTCAAACAATCATCAAATGAATCACCAAAAACAGAAAAATCATCCATAAAAATTTCAAGAAAACGTTCAACCATATCACTGAATATGCTAAGCATGCATCTTTGAAACGTGGCTGGTGCATTACATAATCCAAAAGGCATCCTTCGATATGCAAAAGTACCAAATGGACATGTGAAAGTAGTCTTCTCTTGATCTTCCAATGCAATTTCAATTTGATTGTAACCTGAATAACCATCTAGGAAACAATAAAATTCATGACCTGCAACTCTTTCTAGGATTTGGTCCATGAAAGGTAAAGGGAAATGATCTTTTCTAGTCATTGAATTAAGTTTCCTATAGTCAATGCACATGCGCCAACCCGTAACAGTCCTAGTTGGAATTAACTCATTTTTCTCATTTGTTATCACAGTGACTCCAGACTTTTTGGGTACAACTTGGGTAGGACTTACCCATTTGCTGTCAGAAATAGGATAAATGATTCCATTATCCAGAAGCTTAATGACTTCATTTTTCACTACTTCTTTCATATTAGGATTAAGCCTTCGTTGCATTTCTCTAGAGGGTTTAGCATTTTCCTCCAAATAAATCCTGTGTGTGCAAATCAAAGGGCTAATTCCTTTTATGTCAGCTATGGTCCATCCTAATGCATTTTTGTGCATTTTTAGAGTCTGTAATAACTTACCTTCTTGATGCGCATTAAGTTTGGAAGAGATTATTACCGGAAAAGTTTCATTTTCTCCCAAAAATGAGTATTTGAGATTAAATGGTAACGGCTTCAATTCAGGTTTTGGTGGTTGAACACTTGAAGGTATGGGCTCAATTGATCGTGGTGGCAATTCTTCAATTTGTGGTCTCCAATTGCATGCCTTTGATTCCTGAAAGTAGACCATTTGCAAATCATCAGATTCATCAATCTCAGTTTCACAAGAAGTGGTTTGAAATTGATCATGAACTAATTTTTCAATAAAGTCCACTTCCTGTAAATCATTATCATCTCCAGGTTGCTTGTAAATGTTGAAAATATTCATCTCCAATGTCATGTTTCCAAATGATAGCTTCATCAGTCCATTCTTACAATTAATCAATGCATTAGAAGTGGCAAGAAATGGACGTCCTAAAATGACAGGAATTGAATTACATGCTTCAACAGGTTGCGTGTCCAAGACAACAAAATCCACAGGATAAATGAATTTATCAACTTGTACTAACACATCTTCAATTATTCCTCTAGGCACTTTTACAGATCTATCGGCGAGTAAAAGAGTTACAGAGGTTGGTTTTAACTCACCTAGATTGAGACTTTGAAAAACTGAATATGGAAGTAAATTCACACTAGCTCCAAGATCAAGTAAGGCTCTTTCAATTTTATGTTCTCCAATAAAGCAAGAAATTGTAGGACAACCAGGGTCTTTATATTTCAAAGCATTATTGTTCTGAAGAATGGCACTTACTTGTTCGGCTAAAAAGGCTTTCTTTTTCACATTCAGTTTTCTCTTCACAGTGCACAGATCTTTCAAAAATTTAGCATAAGAAGGAACCTGTTTAATAGCATCCAACAAAGGTATATTGATCCTTACCTGTTTGAAAGTTTCAAAGATTTCAGAGTTGTGATTGACTTTCCTTTGTTTGGTCATGGCATGAGGAAATGGAAGTGCTGGCGGGGAATCAGCCTTTTCTTTGCAATGTTCAGGTTCAACCCCTTCCTTACCCTCAGAGATAGACTCATCATCTTTCTCACAAGGTTCAAGAATAGGTTTTTCAATAACCTTACCACTACGAAGAGTGATGACTGATTTGACTTGATCCATGTGTTGGCTTCCAGAACTACTTGCATTTGCATTGTATTGCCCCTTTGGATTTTGCTGTGGTTGAGAAGGAAACTTACCTTTCTCTTGAAAACTAAGAGCAGATGTTAATTTTGCAAGAGCATCTTTAAAATCGGTCATGCTTTGAGCAAGTTGAGTGTTGATTGTCTCCTGCTTTTCAATGAATGCATGCAATGTTTCCTCAAAATTTCTTCTAGGAGGTGGAGCATAAGGAGGTGCATATCCATGAGAATTTTAGAAATTATGGTGTGCTTGAAACGGTGGATGTGAAGTTTGTGCATTGTTGCTATCACTCTTCCAACTGAAATTTGGGTGATTTCTCCAACCAGGGTTATACGTTTGTGAGTATGGGTTATGGTTGGGCCTTTGGAAACTGTTTAGAGCATGGGCTTGTTCATGGAGGCATTCCTTAAAAGAAGGTAAAGTTGGACAATCATTGGTTGCATGCTCATTTGTTTCACAGATTTGACACACAATGTCTTGAATCGATTTTAATTGACCACTCTTTTTCAATTCTAGTGCCTCGACTTTTCTAGCTAAAGATGCAAACTTGGCTTGGAGATCATGATCTTCCCTAAGGTTGTGCATACCTCCACTAGATGTATGAGGTTGAGTTTTACCTGGTGCCTCATAAGTACCTGTGGTGTCCCAATTTTGAGCATTTTCGGCTAGCAAGTCTAGGTACTCCATTGCTTCATTAGGGTCTTTATCTTCAAAGGTTCCATTGCACATCAATTCAACCATTTGCCTATCTCTAGGTGTTAAACCTTCATAAAAATGTGAAACCAATCTCCATGTTTCAAAACCATGATGTGGGCAAGTATTAAGCAAATCTCGATACCTATCCCAACATTGGTAAAATGTTTCTCCTGGCTTTTGAGTGAAAGTGATGATTTGTCTTTTGAAAGAGTTTGTTCTATGAGATGGAAAAAACTTCTTTAAAAATTGTTGTTGCATATCATCCCAAGCACGAATGGATCCTGGTCTCAAATTTTGTAGCCATGTTTTAGCTTTATCTTTTAATGAAAAAGGAAAAAGCTTTAATCGAATGGTGTTCATGCTACAATTTGAGTCATTATAGGTATTACAGACCTCCTCAAATTCCCTTAAATGCAAGTATGGATTTTCTAAGTCTAAGCCATGAAAAGATGGTAAAAGTTGAATAATGCCTGGCTTAAAATTAAAATGAGATGCATCAGGAGGGAAAACTATGCATGAGGGTGCACTTGTTCTTGTGGGATTCATGTGGTCTCTAAGTGTTCTCATACGGTTATTCTCATTATTCTCATTATGAAGTGATTGATTATCTTCTTCGGCCATATTTTCTGAAAATGATGAGGATACCCTACAAAGTCTACCACTTAATGTACGTGACCAAACTCTCATGCACGTGTAAGAAGAGAATTAAAAGGAAGAAAATAAAAGAGAAGAAAAAGAAACAAAAGTTAAATAAAATGAAAAATGAAAAGAGAAGATAAAATAAATATTATAATTTATACAAGAATTTACCTCCCCGGCAACGGCGCCAAAAACTTGACACTACCAAAAGCTTGATGTCTTTTCCCAAGTGCAGGAGTGTCGAAGTAATAAATAACCCGGCAAGACCGGGGTCGAACCACAGAGAGGTTAATTGTATAAATTATAAATAACAATACAACAACAACAACAATAACAACAATAATAACAATAATAATACTCAGTACGTGGCGTTGTTATACCTGAGAATGATCTAAAAGATCGGGTCACAGGTTTCCAGCCTATATACTGAGTTTATGAAAAGATCAAAGATATATATTATATAATATAGACAGAATGTAAATAATAACAATAATAATAATAATAAAAGCAGAAGATGAAGAAATTAATGAGAACTTTGAGATGAAAGATTAACGTAAGGATTAAACAATGATAAAAACAAATGTCAAGGTTAGAGGATCCACTAATGGTACTTCAAACAAGTATAATATAAACTCTTATTACTCAATTGGAAACCACACATAAAGGAGGTTCCAATCAGATTATAAATTGTTAACATGATTACATTAATTACCTTATTCGAATAAAGCTAATACTTGTAAATGTTGGCAGGCATTCATGATTATAACTTATGTTAACAACAAATCAAGTTCCTTTCATAGCTCAGGTGTCGGTTAAACCATACAGTATGGGCTATGAAAGTGCCAAGTATTTGTTGTACCAAATATTATACAACATAAATCTAGATTAACCATTTAACAAGCAAAGTATTAAAAGTGAACAAGATAACAAATATAAAACATGTTAGTATCCAACGTTAAGGTCCATGTAAGTTTATATTATACTTATTCTTACACCATTAGTGTACCCTTTTCACCTTGACATAATTAACTTAGCTGAACATAATGAAAGAAAGAAACATAAATGAACAAGATAAGAACATAAATGAACAAGATAAGAACATAAATGAGAAAGAGGTTAACTAAGTAAAGGAAAGGAAATGAAGTGCATAAACTTGATATTAATAAAAGCAAGACATAAGCAATACAAAGAGAGAAAGCAATAGCATGATCTTGATCTGAACACCAAGATGCCTCAATACATGGTAAGTGTCTCCTTTTATAGGCTAAAATTTGGAACTATTGATTTGTTGACTAATTGATGAGTGGGTGGCCACATCTTGACTTGATAACAATCCTTATCTTCTTGTCTGGTCAAGACGTCATTGCTAACATCATAATTTGCCCAGAATCCTCAGGAATGTTCTAGGAAATTGTCTCAGCTTTCCAACAAAAAAAAGATGAGGTCATTTGGACTTCTAGAACTCAAGATATGGGCTGAACACTAAATAGTGTTTGGGCTGCAGGACAGCTTCGGACTTCTTCGTTATTCCTTCAATTTGGACTTCAAAACGACCTTTTCAAATCTTGGGCTCCTCATGAAAGTTGTAGGCCTTTGTCTTACCTTTCCATCCATATAAAATGGACCTAAATCCGAAATCTAGAGCTCCAGATATGATCCAATTACCGAGCAATGTTCCGGTTTGGACTGCACCGACATCTCTTTTCTAAGTTTGGCCATCTCTTTGTCCTTTAACTTTCAATGCTTAAACTCATCAATCAATTCTTTTATTTATGTGATAGACCTGCATATAAGATGAGCATTTACCATAAATTAAGGTATCTTATAGTATCAAACTTGTTATTATAAAACATGCTTTAGTTAAGGAGTTATTGATACTTCAAGTGCAAAATGATGATATAAAACCTTGATAAACATGCACTTTTAAGTACTAATCATACAAACTTGTACGGAAGTTGTATTTCTAAAATCCGATGAAAAAACAAAATGTTTAAAATTTCTTTAACACATCAAGTCCACGGAGCAGCTTACCTCAGGTAGGGTGTGTTAGGGGTGCTAATACCTTCCCTAACCACAATCAGTCCCTAACCCGCGAATCTCTGACCATGACCAGTCCACCAGGGTTTCCTAGTGACCCTCAATTAAATACTAGGTGGCGAGTCCTAACGAACCAATTCAAGCGATACAACTACGAGACATAAATTGCCAGCCGATTGCCGCGCGATGGATTTTCCGACGTGCGACAACTGAAATGCAAAGAAATTAAAGTACTAGACAAAAATATAAAAATCTCATTAAACATGGATTAAAAATGATAAAAATCTTTAAGAATTAAGAAATCCATAAAGGTGCCCCTGCTACAATATTTTTTTAATCTTGCTTAGTGAAAAAAAAAATGAAAAGTTTTTTAGTTTCTGAAAATTGAGGGCTGGGCTCGGGGGTCGCAGTCCCAAACCCATCAGCTATTGGTGCACTGCTCGAGCTGCTCCTACGGGAAAAATGGGTTGTCGCGAACTCAATATAGGCAAAGCAGGTAATTTGAATATTACTATGACCGAGGATCAGTTGTGAGATACAATTTATGTAAAATGTATGTCTGTCATGTCTAAATAACTGTTGACTAGTGAAAAACATTCTTGTCAATTTCAATCTCATTGGTTCAAAAGTTATCCATGGCTTGAATATTCAGAGAAAAATATTGCACCTTGTTTTCCTTGCTATCTATCTTTAAGTAAGCTATTTGGAAAGCCAAGATCAGACACATTTTCTATTAAAGGAATCAATTGTTGGAAGAAAGTTAATGATAGGGAGCGGTGTGCTTTTTTGACTCATATGAGAAAATATCCAAATTCAACTCACAGATTTGCTACTAAGTGCTTGGAAAATTTGAAAAATCAGTCATGTCATATTGAGAAGGTAGTTAAGAGACAAACTACTCAAGAAATTCTAAATAATCGATTGCGTATTAAAACTTCAATAGATATTGTTTGTTGGCTCACATTTCAAGCAAGTGCTTTTAAAGGGCATGATGAACGTATAGAATAAGAAAAAAGGTAATTTTCTTGAAATGATGAAAATTTTAGCATCTTATAATGAGCAAGTAGGAGCTCTTGTTTTGGGAAATGCTCCACAAAATGCTAAATACACTCATATTAAATTCAAAAAGAAATTTTGCATGTCTTTGCTAGAAATGTTTAGTCTTCAATTCGTTATGAGATTGGTGATGCAAGATTTTGTTTAACTATTGATGAAGCTCGAGATGAATCCATAAGAAAGCAAATGGCCCTTGTTATTAGGTTTATTGATAGAAGTGGATTTATACGTGAACGATTTTTTGATATAATCCATGTCAAAGATACAACTGCTTCAACTTTTAAGGAAGAGATTTCTTTTGTTTTATCTCATCACAATCTTGATGTTCAAAATATTAGGGGTCAAGGGTATGATGGTGCTAGTAATTTGCGTGGGAATGGAATCGTTTGCAAGCTTTATTCATTAATGATTGCCCTTATGCATATTATGTACATTGTTTAGCTCATCACTTACAACTAGCTCTTATTCTTGCATCTAGAGAAATATTTGATGTTCACACTTTATTTTAGAATTTGATTTTTATTATTAACATTGTCAGTGCTTCTTGTAAGTGTAATGATGAATTATGAGCTTTTCAAGCAGCTACAATTGAACATCTAGTTGATATTAGTGAGATTGAAACGGGTAATGGAGTTAATCAAGTAGGTGATTTGCAATGACTTGGAGATAACAGATGGAGTTCTCACTTCAAATCAATTTGCAGTTTCATAAAAATGTATGGGCCAACTTGCTTGGTTCTTGAAAACATTGCTTTAGATGGATCTACTTATTCTCAACGTGGTGAAGCAGTCTTTTCGTTTAAGTTGATAATGTCATTTGATTTAGCATTCATCTTACAGATAATGAAGAATGTTATGGAAATTACTGATATGCTTTGTCAAGCCTTGCAACAAAAATATTAAGACATTTTAAATGATATGCATTTGGTGACTAGCACAAAGACTTTAATTCATAAGTTAAGAGATGATAGTTGGGAAACTATTTTAGAAGAAGTGACATCATTTTGTAAGCATCAAGACATTTAAGTTCCTGATATGAATGCTTGTTTTTCTAGTGTGGGATGATCTCGTCATAAAACAAAATCAGTAACAGTTGAGCATCACTACCGAGTTGATATATTTACAGCTATTATTTATTAGCAATTGCAAGAGCTAAATAATAGATTCAATGAGCATGCGATCGAGCTTCTTAAATTGAGCACAACTTTAGA
This sequence comes from Populus alba x Populus glandulosa, assembly GCA_033617975.1. Classification (NCBI taxonomy): domain Eukaryota; kingdom Viridiplantae; phylum Streptophyta; class Magnoliopsida; order Malpighiales; family Salicaceae; genus Populus; species Populus alba x Populus glandulosa. The sequence goes on along the minus strand of CM066155.1, from coordinate 7,106,174 downwards.
TCCTAGAAATAGCTATAAATTATTCAATGTTGAAGATATATGCTTACTTGTTGACAAGTTCTATCCTGAAGATTTTTCTAACCAAGAAAAAATTTGTTTGAGATTTCAGTTGCAACATTATAAGCTTGATGTACCCAATCATCCAAAGTTAAAGAATATGTCATCGATTGCTGATTTATGTTAAGGATTGGTTGAAACAGAAAAATCAACAATTTATCAACTCATTGACAAGTTGATCCGACTTATTTTAACTCTTCTTGTTTTGACAGGAACTACTAAACGAGGTTTCTCAGCGATAAAGATTGTTAAAACAAGACTTCGTAATCGGATGGGGGATTGTCTATATAGAAAAAGAAATTGCTGAAAGATTCACAATTTATATGATAATCGATGATCTTTATGATATGAAAGAACAATGAGCACAATTAAAATAAATATGTAAGAATCATTCTTTATTTTTATTTCAAAGTTTATTAAACATAAATAATGATTCGTTTTAGTTAATGTTTCTTAGATACTTTGTATTTTTGTATTTAATAGATACAAAAATTATTATATGTTTTGGAATATGTTCTTTAAATAAAACTAAATCACACAGTTTTTATTTTATTCTTACAACTCATATATAATAAATTAAAAAAATATATTACATTTTTTGACCCGTAATAAATAATCCTAGCTCCGCCCCTTCATCCCTCTGAGGGCATGTTCAGGTAAGCCGTCGAAACTATCTGGCCTCAGTTAGGTGCTGTACAAAATCTTCTCGAGAGTGATAATGACAAACACGAAGGAAGGAATGTATCCCATTGGACAAAGCATAAAGCAGTAGCTAATTTTCCAATATAGAAATAAATAAATTTCTAATGCTAAATATCCCTTTCAATCAGAGAGGAAAGCGATGGCTATGATATTGGAGATTAAAGAGTTGAATGCCACAAAAACCAACAAGTTTGCTTAGCTGGACCCGCGTCTTCCCCGCTTTTATAAAACTTCATCGTCAACCCCGTCTGTTCTTTAAGTGGTCACCTTTCTGTGCATATCGAGGGGGCAGACTCGAGTTTTACAGGTTTTTTTTTCCCCATTAAACGATCAGAAGCAAACCAGACCAGCTCGAATGACGACACAATAAGGGAGAACAGATTGTAATTTAGGTTATTTGGCAAACATTTTCATGTCGTGTTGCTTTAAATGACCCGGAAGTATGGAGAGACCTTTTTGCCACTCTTGCATGTTCAAAAGCAAAATGAAAGAAAGGGCCTCTCTTTCCTTTTTGTTAGTGAAAGGTGATGCGAGGTGAAGTGTGAGCAGATTAAATTCTGTTTAAATATTTCTCCCATTTCTTCTGTCATTTGTAGACATGTTGGGATTGTTCATGGCCACTTAGCTGCTACAAATGCTTGACACGCAACTCGTGAATTTTTTACCTCTCCTTTTAAGCTTCCCTTTCGTGGGAAATATGTAGGCACTTGAATTAATAAAGCTTGTTTGATTCTTTTGTGAGGCCCATCACACATAGAGCTCCTCCGCTTGCTCTCCAAACAACAAGGAATATGCTCTTATTCTACTCCGAGAGTACTTGCTATGGAGCCAAAGAGAATCCTCCAAGTTCACAAGGATGGCACCTCCCTCTCTTTAATTTGACTCGGGATTCCCACTCCATCCATTTCATGAAGAGACATGAATTAAATCATGTCTTAAACGTCAACTTTATTTCTAACTAGGAGTGGCCTGGCATGCGTGCTATAAATAAGAAACAACACAGAAGCAAACGAAACAATGGGCATGGAAACTGGACTGGGAGCCTTTTGATTGCGGTGAGGGCATCGATTGGACTTGACAGTATCAGAGTATCAATGAGGGAGCAAAGCAGAGACGAGCACTTGCATTGTTTTGCTCTCAGATGTGATTGTACTCGAAGCTCTTAGGTCCCACCAGTTTGTTCTCGGGCAAGTGGCAAAGTTGAATGGTTGCATGTTAATTCTGGGTACGTACGAGTGTGTAGAAAAGCAGTAGCAATACTTGAGATACGTTGCATATGGCTTCGTCATGTCATATCACTAATTCTGGAGCCTGTTCTTGGGCCTCCATTATGCTTTTAGCAAGTGGAGAACACTTCTTTGTTGGAGACAAGTTTTTGGATGTGAACTTCAGATCATCACTTGAACTTATTTCTTCTTGAAAAGTATTAAATCGAAATGTTTTTGGTGCTAACTATTCCGGAGGCAACGTTGTGTAGGCTCATCATTGCTTTCGTACTGTTTCTAAATTGAAATTACGGCTAGTTTGAAACATGGATTATAAAGATAAAATAATAATAATAATAAAAAAAAACATCCACTAAACTAAGCTAAATTTTATGGTCTCTCAAGCTTAGTAAAGTCCAACAATAGATAATCAATCCCATGCTCTTAATAATTGTTTCTTTTTCTCCTATATATCTTATCAAGAGTTCCAAACCGAACTCGAGTTAATTATACCATAAAGATAACTCTTATGCTCCTTAAATCTCATTCCTCCTCATTACATGATTGGTTTAATGCTTTCATACGATCTTTTATTTTTTATTTTGTTGTTAATTAAAAGTTTTCGTTATTATTTTCTATTTTAATATCATCCACGTACAATGCATTTCTTTCGTTAGTTAGTATTATTAATGCTATTAAAAATTGATACTTGTCATGTTCTTACAATATAATATTTTTTTGATGTAAATCTTGCTTCCTATTTTTTAAAAAATTTTAATTTTGTCCCTATATTTTAAAAAAAGTCTTTAATTGAAAGTTTTTTAGTCTCTATCATATTTCACAATAAATATAATCTAGTCTCTATCAATGTTTTTCAATTAATTTATAATCGTAGACTTTGTCAAGATTCTCAAAATAGACATATAAAACTACAGGAAATAAAAATTCAATAAATAATAATAATAATATCAATCACAATTATATATATATGATCAATTAATACAATAAAAAAGTTTAGATACTAGACTCTTACTTCGAGATATAATTAATTCCTATAACATCATATATCTGTTATGACATTTATTTTTCCTTCTTTTCTTTTTTATTTTTTTGTCTTGATTTTTAGGTTAAAATCAAGGAAATATTTTTTGAAAGAGAGAAAATAAAAAGAAAATGATCACAATAGATATCAATATTATTATATGAAATAAAATCTTTATTTTTAAAATAAGTAAACCTATTTAATTTCACTTAACTCTTGTTTTACCTATAACCCATTTAAATTAGTATTTAACTGATTTTGACTAAGTTAACTTTCTGAGATGTAATGATTTAATTAAGAAAAATAATGATTCAAGATTATTGTATTTAGAGTAAAATATAATGATAAAAAAACTTTCAATTAAGGGTTTGTTGTAGAAAATCAAAGCATAGAGACCAAATTAAATAATTTAAAAATCTCAGGGACTAAAATGTACATCAAGAAAAATAGTGTTAGCAAGACCTTCTATAGAAAGATGATAAAAATGTAACATACGTACGGGTATGATAAAAATAGTAGATGAATCTTTGGAACAAAGAAAATAAAGTGGAGGGATGAAGGAAAGAATTAACAAACCCTAATAAAGAATCCAATTCTAATTAATGACTGGATCGTCTTAAAAGGACTTGTTTAATTATCATGAGTGAGAATCAAAATCCATGTGAAACAACATATATAACCAACCCTCTCGCACAACACAATCTCGAGAAAGGTTTTATTTTTTGATTTATTTTTTCATTAATTTGCATGCCAATCTTTCAAAATAGTAAAAAGCTACAAAGCATCGATGAGCCTAACACCGAGGCCACATGAAATCAGTGAATTTGGGTAAAAAATGAATGGAACATTGCAAATCGAGAGCCCAAAGGCGAGAAATCAGCAGGTTTACTTGCTCACTAACATATGATGTAAGCATACCTGCAGCCACCGCGCCCTTGGAAACGATCCCGGTGCCGGAAACTGCCTTAGCTCACCTATCTGCCTTGGAAAATAACGGGTGCCAAAGCCTCAAAAACAATTAGATGAGAGATATATGCAACATTCTAATTTCTCCAAGCTCCACACGACTATATATGGTCTCGCTCTAGAGCTCATGCAACCCACTGATGCTATCATGCTAAGAACTCACCAAACCACAATACATAAAAAGTATGGCAAATACAAAGAATATTCAACTTTACTAATATAATAAAAAAAAAACCAAAAAGAGTAGGGACATCGAGATATTTTTTACGTACCTATATTATTATAGATAATAAAAGATACTGAGAGATAGGGTTTTTGCTTATATTTTTTATTTAATTTATTTCAATTTTTAATTGAGGATTATTAATTATTGTTGGGTGTTTTATTTAATAGATTATAAGTCCAATTATTTGTTCTACTTAAGGTTTTCATATTTATATTTTATGTTTATAAATATTAGATACTTGTTGATAAATTAAATTGTAAAGTTGTGGAATTTTTCAACCCTACTTTTTTTCTTCTTCAACTTTCTCTCTTCTTTCTCTGAATTCTTCTTCTTAGCTTAATATTTCATTTTAAATCTCACATCAACTTGGACATCAAAACATGAAATTCAATCCACTTATTAATTCTGGATTTTGTGGGAAGCTTTCGTCAAAAGTGATAAAGGAAAATCACCAAGCCACCAGCCAGCCACGCCAACCAACAAATAAAGGCGCAACACACCGAACCAAGAACAGACTATCCAACGTCCACCAGCAGCCACCACAGCAAGAGTCCAGCCACGAACCAATAATTCAGCAACTCTGCCACACCAGCCGTCACACAACAGTCTTTAGAGAAGAGGAGGTAGCAGCGTGTTGGAGAGGCGAGGACAAGAATGCAGCAGCACTTTGACAAATGTTTCCCTCTCGCTGATTTGTAAAAGGTTAGAAGGCAGCAACACTATCTATTAAAGAAGATAGATCTTTCTTTGACACATCAAAATTGGGAGAGGGAGACTTTGAGGAGGATGAGATTTTGTGACAGTTTACTGCCAAATTCCACAATTTACTTTACTGCCTATTTCTATAACATTTTTTTCCCTTTTATTTCGTTGTAATTTTTATTTATATTAGTTTAAAGTAAAAGAAAGTCAAAAGTTAAAAAAGAAGAAGAGAATAATGACAAAAAAAAAGTGGTCAAAAGAAAGAAAAAATAAAAAAGGGAAAAAGTTGAAGTATCAATAGGTTTATTATTCGGGACAGTTAAAATCGTGTTTTGACTCGTAAAATCGTATGATTTTACGAGTTAAAACATGCATTATGGGTTGAATCGCTTGAAAAAATCAAAAATAGATAAAATCGGGTTGAAATCAAGTGAAATCGTAAAAATCGAATGAAATCGCAAAAAATCGCGATTTCAGGACCGATTTTGCGATTTTGACAAAATGAGATCCTGAAACAAAATCTCTCCTTTTGGACAGCTGTCAGATGCTTTGGTAAGAGCGCGGGCACGATTTGCTTTCAATTTTGTGTAGCTGTTTTCTTCTAATCTACTTTTTGTGTTTATTTTCCTGCGCAAGTTGTATTTTTTTATGCTAGTTCCAATGTTCCATGGAGTCAGGTAATTGATAGCACTCCATTGGAAATATCAGTAGCTCTAAACTTTTAGGAATTGTCATAGGTTTTCGTGTAAAAAAAATCTCAGAATACTATATTTTTAAGTCAGGATTTTACATTTTTAACGCAAATTTGAAGAACTTGACCATATTTTGTGTGATACATGATTAAGATTCAAGTGAATTTGATTCCAAGGATGGATTGGACGGAGATAAATGCCGAATGAGAAATGGGCTTTCAATTTGCTTTCCCTATGATGTTGTTTAGAAGATTGTGTTTGCAATTTTAAAAAAAATATTTTCATTAAAATGATTAAGAGATGCATTAATAAAAAAATAAAGTTTAGATTAAAGAAATATATTTTATCTACATATTTCAAATGCCTTAAATTTTAAAAAAAATCTTTATTTTTATTTAAAGCATGAATTTTTTTTATGTATTTTAAAATTCCTTACGATTTTACGATCCGTTTTTACGATCCGATTTTGTGAACGGCTTTCCGTTTCGTGTTAAAATCGCGATTTTAACAACCTTGATTGCGACTACAGTTTCATGACATCAACGATAGCTCACAAGATCCAAGTAGTCTATCGTAAACATTAACCTACTTCGTTTATATATTACTCTACTTTTTTATTCCTTGAATTTTATTTTTCTAGTTTTGCACTTGTTATTTAAAGTTATTATTAATGTTACTTTTGTGACACAAAAACAAATATGATCTTGCTTTCATATATGTTATTTTTTCTTATCAACCTCTTTCTTCATTTATATTAAGCATCTTCGGTAATTGCAAAGCTTGTTGGACATAATGGGAATTATGACTATTATTTGATCAATTTTTTACACTTACAAAGTCTAGCATTGTATACTTATAATTTTTTGGGTATTTTCTATTCTTGATTAATCTCCTAAAAATATTAAAATTAGCTTATTTTTGTATTGTGATTTTAATTGCAAAAATCGTATGTGATCTCAATTCTATTTTTTTAAAGTTAGTATTGCATGCATTTATATTATAATCATCTAGTATCCAAGCTTAATTATTCTATACTTATTGTGGACCCGACACTTAGTAATACTCTTAAAGCTGTTTGAGGGGAACTACAAACTTAGATGACCAACATGTTTAAAAGAATTAAACCTCAAGAGAGTTCTCGAATAAAGCACCCAAAGACCAATAAATTTTACAAGAATAATCATTGTAGGCAAGTCCAACCTGAGCGCCACCAATATACTATCATTTAGGTTACTTTAAACACGATGATCTTGATGAGTACTTTTGACAGTCATCATAACTCTTGGATATTTGATATGTGAATTCATGATATGTATTAATTATTTGAGTGGCACAACTTGTCTGATAATGGAAAAGTTAGATTTGCTAAGAAGATGTTTGCCTGACTTTATTGGGGAAATGTTGAGGATTGTTTAGAGAAGAGAGGTAAACTTTTCATAATTGATTGGGCCAAAGTGAAACAAAAACTACAGGAAAAGTATATACCCTAGTCTTATAGGAATATACTCTTAGATCAATAGAACAATCTAAGATAGAGGAGCAAGTATGTTAATGAGTACATAACATAATTTAATAATTACATGATGAACTGTGCCATGAGAGAAAATCTAAGATAGATGCATAACATGTAGACAAGCTAAGTCTATGGTAATGCCTCATGGACTATACACACCATTGCCTGTTCCTAAGGAACCTTGGGTTGATATTTCTATAGATTTCATTTTGGGTCTGCCTAGGTCTAGGAAATGGAGAAACTCTATATTTGTTGTTGTGGATAGATTTTTTAGATGGCGCATTTCATTAGTATTAGATGCAAATTTGCATATAATCGTAGTGTGCATTCTACTACTGATTATTCACCATTTGAGATTGTGTATGGTTTAACCCTTTGACACTATTAGATTTATTTCCTTTACCTATTGATTAAAGGATTAGTCTTGATGGTAATAAAAAAGCATAGGTGGTGAAAGATCTTCATGTAAAGATTCGGCAACAAATAGAAAAGAAGAATGAATAACACGCAAACAGAGCCAATAAAGGACGAAAATTGGTGAGATTTGAACTAGGTGATTGGGTTTGGGTGCATATAAGGAAGGAAAGGTTTCTTGAACAAACAAGATCAAAGTTGATGCCTCGAGGAGATAGTCCTTATCTGATCATAGAAAGAATTAATAATAATGCCTATAAAGTGGATCTACTAGGTGAGTATGGTGTTAGTGATACATTCTATGTTTCTAATCTTTTTTTGTTTGATGCAGGTGATGATTCGAGGTTGAATCCTTTTGAAGAGAGAGGGGATGATGCAATCCAACCATCAAAGGATCCATTGGAGGTTCCAATTGATCAAGTTACAAGGTTTAGGGCTAAGAAGTTCAAAGAAGCTTTCAATGGACTTCTTCAAGATACATGGGCTAAGATAGACTTCAAGAGGATTTGTAATAATAAAGAGCAAGCCTTGATTAATCTGATTCATGTTCAAGAGGGGCTTGTTGGTGGAACCAAGACCATTACACAAATATTAGGAGAAAAAGACTAGATTCAGACAGTTTGATATTTCGTTATTATTTTGGTCATAACTGAAGCTACATATCGAATTTTTCTGGGATTCTAGTTGGGATGGAAACTAGACTTCCATACATTTCTAAAGGTATATGGCACACCTTCTAATTTATTAAGATGAGAGAGAACCATCCATTTTAAGTTGGGTTTTTGCTGCTACCAGATAGAATGCAGAAACAACGAACTTGTCTTATTTAATTAGTTGGGCTATGAAACTTTATTTATTTTGAGAGGAGACATTTTATTTGGGTCTTAAACTTGTTTATTGTGTTTATTTTAATTAGGTTAGGCTAGTTTTAGCCTGGGTTGATTATTATTTAAATTGAGCTTATGTGAGACCCATTAAGAAAACTAAGGTTTTGGCTTAGAGTTTAAATACTCTTTAGGAATAATTTTAGGGCAGGCTTTTGATGATATTTTCAACATTGTAGCCGACTTTTTGGTTGCTCAATCTTAGTTTTTGATTGAACTTTCAACTCTTCAAAGAATTGACCATTCTTTATTGTGAATTTATACTTCATTTGGTTTATAGTCTTGTTGCCTTGGAGCAAGTCTTCCTTTGTAATAAGCTCATTCAAATCTTAATAAACTTGGATTAGATTGATCTTGGGGTCATGAATTTCATTAAATTCTGCTAGGGTTCGCATCATATAATGAACAATATAAATTTCGAGCTGATTTACATAAGTGTCATAATGCACTTAATGTTGGAGATTATTTCATGAAACAGATTAGACTTGAATGAGTCCTTTAAAAACTAGTCATAAATTGCAAGTGAGTAGTGCTAGACCATTCAAAGTGTTGCAAATGATTGAATCAAATAATTGTGTCATTAAATTGTCACTAAACTTTGATATTAACTCTATTTTTGACATGAAAGACTTCATTATATATAAAATGCAACCTATCTTTAATGCTCTTTTTGGAACACCTGCCTTATATTATCTTTAGCACAAAAAGAACATATTAACGTTGCTTTGGATGCACAAGTTGTTTTTACCAGAGATGATGAACTTCGACGAATTCCAATACATCAACTAGACGACTAGATTCAGAGTATTCTTGTATTATCAAAGAGACATCACAACAACTTAATCATGATCTTTAGGAGCATTATTGAAGTTACCTTAAACTACACTTGACGGAGTCAAGTTTCTCCAACCTAGAGAGAATTGGTGAGGACACCTGACTCGAGACATTGTTTACACACTGGTATGATCATGGACGATGAAGGGTAGCTCAAACCATAGAGAGATTGGGCTTTAACATATGTTTTTCGTTTAGTTTATTTGAACTTTTATTTGGGGATTATTAATTAGGCTTTATTTATTAAGTTTAATTTAAGTATTGCTGGGTATTCTATTTAGTGAGCTATAAATCCAATTATTTGTTGTAGTTAGGATTTTAGTATTTATATCTTGTTTTTCTAAATGTTAGACAATTATTGATAAATTAAATAAAAATTGCAAAGTTATATACCTTTATAACCCTGATTCTCTCATCTTCAACTTTCTTTTATATTTCTCTAGCTTCTTCTTAGTTTATTCCTTTATTTTTAAATCTCTTTTACCCCGTATCAAAAAACTAATAAAAAAAAAAGTACATCTAAATTTTGCAGAAAATCTTCTAGTCACATGCCGTGTTATTATCTGATTCTTTTAGCAACCTCAAGAAAAAGAGCAACATTCTCCTCAGGTGTGCCCCCTGCAATTCCATGACCAAGATTCAGTATATGTTTTCCTTTACCGGCCTTTCTGACGCCATCATTTATTCGATTAGCTATGAATTCCTTTGACCCAAATAAAACACCAGGATCTACATTTCCCTGAACTGCTACATCAGGCCCCAGTCGCCTCCTACCTTCAACCATATCAACTGACCAATCCATGCTAACAACATCTACACCTGTCAAAGCTAGCCGCTCAAGCAAGCCTCCAGATCCGCTGGCGTGAAGGATTAGTGGGAGATGTGGATGGGATTGATTCACAGTGTCCACAATCTGCTTCAAGTATGTGTGAGCTTTGACTGAGGTAATGTGTGAGCTTTGTTTTGTACCTAGAAAAAGGGAGATAATGCGTGAGCTTTGACTGAGGTAAGACAATGTAAACTTATAATTTCAGAAGGAGATTGTATTCATGTGCAGGCATATGTATGTTCAAGCAGGAACAAAGGTACCAGATAATTCATGAAAGCTAAGCAGGAGAGACTTGATTCAGAGTGTTCTGTTTGCACATGCGCATGTGGTTTCTAAGGCTCATAGTCTAAACACAACCGTTGGTTTACTGGTAAATGCCGTCCTCTTCAATTCATGATTCTGAGTTTCTCAAGGTAAATGTGTTAGCCTTACAACAAATTCAACCTCTTTTCTCAAGATTGATTACAAGGAAGTGCACTAAATTCAACCTCTTCTTTAAGTGGAAACTAGACATGATCTGCCAGTGGGCTCACAGAATACGACCCTGAGAATCAACTAAAAATTAGGCAGATCCATCACAGAATACTCCACTTATTAAATTGTAAATGAATGTTTTTCTTTCTTTCTTTTTCGAAAACTAATTTCTTAAGCGGTGTTGACTTGCGTTTACTTTGTTTAAGAATGTGTTTGTTTTTTCCTCATCAATCTTTCCAAAATAAATTGCCAATCAACTACTGTCATATCAGCATTATACGGAAACATGTTCATTGGACAAGTCTCACATGGCTTGGTTCTCCGGAACTGGCTGAACAAGGCATCATCAATGCACATTATGTTAGAGCTTGATCTCTCCGACAGGCTTTAATGAATAATACCGCCTGGATTCCATTGTGCCAAAATTAAATGAGCCTCAATTGTTAGCATCAATGATCACCTTGTAGATGACAATCTCGAAGGTGGTCCTGAAATATGATTTCGCAGAGATGAGGAGTTTAATTCCGTCTTCGTGTGGACGAAAAGAGGCTCTAAAAACAAGCAGCACAGCACAAGTATGAGCCTTAGCCAGCACCACCTATCATCCGCCTTCCCTTACAACTGCCACCATTAAAGCAGCTTTTCATGGAGTTTTGGACCACTTCCAGTTCTCATTTATTATTCCCTCTAACAATATATCCTTGCTGCTCAACCATCTTCTTGTGATGGACGGTTCGAATACATCCACGTACAGATCTTACTCAGTGTTATAGTCCTAGACTCTTTTCCAAAAAAAAAAAAAAAAATATATATATATATATATATATATATATATATATATATATATATATTAATTATGCATCTACCATCTTATCAGTATGTACATAGCTAGCCCACTATGTCAACAAATTTCGTTGGTCACACTTCAAATATACATAGCTTGGCTCGCGCATCACTGTTGTTCGGACCATAATTTTTCTAATATAAAAAAATATATACGTGTTATTCACATATTTTCTAATAGAATATATATAATAACATTTAGATAACTTTGATGCGAGTGTAATAAAAAAATAAAAATACAACACTTGCATGTTGCCGCGGAAAATATTTTGATAATATCATGAAACTCGGTCTAATGATTCAATGTTTAAACTTTCCAACACAAGTCCTTAACCAACTAAGATTTCAAATCAAAGGAAATCAAAATTACTGGTAAAAACTTAATTTAATCTAAGAAATTTTCAAGCTGAAATTATTTTTTTTAATATTAAAATGATATCTTAAATTAATTTGGGTTAACTTAAGTTAATTTATAATTTAGATTATAAATCTGATTGAGTTTAATAACTCTGATTTTTAAGTTGTTTTTTTATTTAGTTATAAAATAAAAAAATAAATGTTTTGAAAAGAAAAAAAAATAAAATAAAATTTTAAAAAAATATATAATAGAACAAAATACCTCAAAAGCCAAACTAATCGTCTAGTGTAGACTATACATGCTTTAGACATTGTTTTTTTTCTAATAATGATCTTTCCATTCCAGCCAATTATGACAACTTGTAAAGGTTAATTTTAATTTTTATATGTAATCTATTTATTATTCGAACAATTTTTTTAATTTGTTTATGTTAAATTTTGTTAGATTGAAATATGGCTCTTATGCTAGTTTGATTAGAGAATACAGAGGTGTAAGGAGGTCATTGGTAGGCAGAGAGAGGTCTGGTGGTTGGTGTGGTGGACGAGAAAAATATGATGATGGCTTGTGGCTTTGGTTGGAGATGGAGGAGGAGAATTTTATGGGTTGCATTGATGAAGATTAGGCAATAAAAAAGCGTCTATGGTCGGTGGTTTTTATTTTATTATTTTCTTTGAAGTAAAAGAAGGGGACTATGGTATATATGAGAAAAGGCCAAGACAATTCCTTTTTTTTTTTTTTTCAAAATGTGTAGGATCTGGTTCAATGGATAGTGGAACAACAGAATTATGACGGAAAAATAAGTGTAAGGCTAGGATTTAGGGATTTAATTCTGGATTGGGATTGAATAGAGGGGCTTGAATTGCTAATGATTGTAACTAAAAATCTAGGTTTAATTCCTGAATATTTTTCTTGAATTGGTTGAAATTATGTTTGTTTGAGTCCTATAATTTTTCTAGCTTTTTCATTATAGTCCCTAGCTTTTAAATTTTTAAGTTTCATTCAATTAAGCCAAACCAACAAGAGGAGACCCACTACGTCAAGTTTTGACATGAAAATAAAAATAAACCATCTTGTTTGGAAGACAAGATAAAAAGATGAGACCGAAAAATAAATATAAGGCAACAAAGCCTTTTAACCTTATTTAAATCCACAAAAATCGATTTCATCTTTATATAAACATCACAAAAAGAAAATCTTGCTTGAAATAAAGTTTTATCCAAAACATGATCAAATGATTTGGTCATTGCAAATAGTATACCTTTGGAATGTAGTCCGACTCGTGCACACTACATATTCTCCGAAGTTAATCGTATGGTTTTTTTTAATAGTTGCAAATAAGACTAATATTTATCAACAAAAACAAGTTTGAATTTGAGCTGAAAAATATCATTTTAATAATTTCTTCACAATTATAAAAATTTTAGACTTGAATGAATCAATCTTTAAAATTTATGGTCTAATCCAAAGTCATAAATAATGATTTTAAAAAGTTTATGGGAAAGATGATATTGATTAATGGATGTATAAAAAAAAAAAAAAACAGTGAATCATCTGATTATCCAATTTTCGGTCACCAAAGAAGCTGATAAAAAATTAGGTTGGAGTTTTTTTTACTATAAAACCAAAATTTAACACATTTCCCTCTAAAAATGCCTAAAACAACTCCAACAATCTCAATAAACTCATTTCCCATCTAAAAAAACCTAAATCAATTCAAAAACACACAATTCAATTGAAGAAATTATCTCTAACCTCAATCTAGTTTTTTTTTGGCAATTTGAAAGGTAAAATCCACTTCAATGAATTAAAAAGTACAACTTTCAACATAAAAGAACCAAAAAAGAAATACAAAAAAAAAGGGATGTATTTTTTTTCTCACTTTCAATTTTTGTCCCTTCATTTTAATTTTTTGCAAACAATAAAACTTAATTAACACCAACCTAATATTGAGACGTTGTATTAATACTGTGATAACTTGTAAAAAAAATCAAAATAAATTATAAAATTTAAGTTTCAATTAATATAATATAAACAATTGAAATTGAAACAATAAAATCAATAATAAAAGAATTAAAGATTAAGAAAAATTAACAAAATATTATTCCAATAGCAATCTCTTTTAAGTTGTTTTTATAATAATATAATGTAATGTAATAAATAAGGATGTCCCACTTCATTTATATATTTTCAAAATATTATTTTGTTGTTACTAGACACCATGCGGGGACAACGTTTCACAAATCGATGCTAACACGTGTTCTTTGTTCGGCGTATTTAATGAGCCCCAACCGTCTCTACTGCAACCTTAATTAATCCGTAATCTGCCAACACTGCCAAAGACTCATTCAGACACACACACACACACACAGACACAGAGCGAGAGAGAGAGCTAGAGAGGTATTCCATTCTTTATGATCATAAGCTTCATTCCCGGATCTTGAATCCTTCAGAATATTTGCAGACCTAAGAACTTCAGCAGCCTGCCTGCCTAGCTAGCTAGCAAATCCCCCAAAATGCCAAGTGATGGGCAGCAAGTATCTCAACAATCACTTGAAATCAAACAAAATGACAAGTTCTTCACAAGGATTATGTCCAAAGAATCCTCCATGGCCAATTCTTCGAACAGGGTATATTATGGAGGTGCTTCAGGTGCAGTTCCATTCATGTGGGAATCAAGGCCAGGTACTCCAAAGCACACACTTGCTGATACCTGCATCCCTCCCTTGACTCCTCCTCCTTCGTATCATTCATCTTCAAAATCAAACTCCATGCACAAGAATAATGCAAACCCAAACATCTTGACCACTTTATTCCAGAGGTTCGTCCCTAAAAGGACTCGTATGTCGCCATCATCTTCAATGTCTTCAACCTCCTCCTCCTCCTCGTCTTGTTCATCATTTTATTCATCACAATCAAACTTCATGAATTCAAAATCTAGAAAGAGCTACGGTTTTTCAAGTGCAAGATCGCTTATCTGTTACAGGTTTGACGGAAGGGACGATGACTATGATAATGATGGACATGGCCTTAGATCACCCATTTCAACTCTGTGTTGTGATGTTAAACGTAAAGCTGTGAATGGGTGCCATGGTTACCATTTCATGAGGAACATGAAGAGTGCAGTTTCGTAACTCGTACGGCATGGATCATGAGGCCTTGTTTTTCCCCGCTTCCTCTCCCCCTCTTGCTGGCATGTAGTACTGCTAATGTATTGGTTTTATATCAATTATCATGAAGAACAATGTGAGTATTGTCTGTGGATGTTATTCTTTCGGTGAATTATTATTTTAGCATGTTAAAGATTATCAAAATGAGCTCGAAAGTCTTGCTCACCGCAACACTATCAAATCTATCCTGCTAGTAGTAACAAATCTCAATTTCGTTTCGTGTTTTTTAGGAAGTAAATAGAAAAATATTTTCTTACTGAAGTTAACAAAATAATTAACTTTATTGAAAATTATACTTGACTATACATGATTGTCAAAATTATGGAAGTAGACAAATGGTAAAAAGATAAGAAAAATATGCAATGAGGCAATCTACATAATAATTCTTAAATCACTTACATAAATTCTAATTATAAAAGAAACTAAAACATTTAAGAGAGCAATTGTAAATTAAGACACAATTTTATTGTGAATCGTATTTTTTTAAATTTTAGTTTTATCTTTTAATATTTTTTTTATTTTGAATTTATTCTCATAATGTTTTAATTTTGGTTTGTTGCGCAATTCGGGTCCATCAAAGGTCCATCAAATATATTAGCATCCAAAAATAAAATAAAATAAAACGAAGAAAGATGTTATTTTAGAAATTTTTATATTATAAATACAATATAAATATTTATTTAGTTAATTAACAATATAACTTTTTCATGATAATTTTTCTTTTGAATAAAATAAAATAAAAACTCTATAATTAAATTATTGTAAATATAAGATATTAAGTTGAAAATTATAAATTATGGTTTTGAATTTTTTTTCCATGAGGTTATCTCATTCTCATGACCTGAATCGCAAGTTTAAAAGATTAATTCAAGTTGACTTGAATCGTTTTTTTTTTGTTTTTTAATTGAATATATATTTTTAATTTCATCTTTAAACATTTTTATTGATTGAAAATTAAATTTTTTAAGTTTTTTTTATTGACAGTGAAAATTTTTTAATTTAAGATAGCGAAAAATTTCATAAATGGTTTCGTGAAACATTTATTAATGATAACGAAAAATTGGTCATTTTGTGATTTTCTCATAAAAAATCCTAATTTCCTTATTATTTACTTTCATAAATGATATCAGTAATTCCTCTATATCCTTAAGGCCATTTCCATATTCTCAAAATATTTTTATTTGTCTTTTTTTATCATTTATTTCATTTACAAACTTGTTATCGTTTCACGGTCACCCCTTTCTATTCTTTTATATCATTCTTTCTTATTGTTTATTGTTTATTCTTTATTACCATGTTAATTTCTTAGAATCATTTTCTCATTTTTCCTTGTTCTTTTATTAATCGGAACCCATTACTTATTCCACTGACATTAAACATGTTAATTTAAGATTTGTAACCCTCATTATAATTTCAACAATCTCTTTAAATATATTTATGAATATCATTCTCTTCATTTTACATCACATTAACTATTCATTTTTGTATTTAATCCCAAACTTTTATTTCTCATTGGGACCTTACTAACTATTGTCATACTTTATACGTGGGTTTACAATATTTGCTTTCAATTTTCCTTGTATGATTGTATGTTATTTTTCTTTACTAAAGAATCAATCCAGTGATGATATGATCCTTCAACATGTCATGTCCTTTAGATGTTATGATTTATTATATATATAGTTTGTTTTTGCTTTTCTTTACCAAATACTCAATTCGAGGATGGTATGAAACTTAAATGGTCTTGTCATCTAGAAGTTAAGACTTAGTTATTTTTATATATCAAAATCTAAAAAAAACAAGAAAAGATCAATATGACTGATGTAACCATATTATTCGATAATTTCACCCATATTTAACTATTGTTTTACCCATGTTATATATATAAAATGCCTTGATATTCTTTGTTTTATGTTTTGAAGGCACTTTTGGATGAAAGATGCAAAAAGGAGTAAATTGGAGGTAATTGGCAGATTTGACATTCAGTCAATTTTTGTGTAGAACGTGAGTTCTAAAGGTTGAAATGAAGTAATTCTAGTGGCACTAAAAAGCTAACATACATACCTTTCTGGAAATTTAATGCAAGAAAAATAAAAAGAGAAGGATCATGGAAATCATATCCTTCAAAGTCAAATCTCGTAGTTTCCCAATGTTGACCTTTGCCCATTCAAAATTCAATATCTGGAGTTGTAGAAGTCCAATTGATGCAAACTCAATTTTGTTGGATTCTTGAATTAAAGACTTATCAACACTCCAAATTGCAGAAAACAACGATGTCATATGAGGGAGATATTAATTTTCAAAGATGACAACTGAATTCTGCCAACAAACAAGTTTCGTGAAGGAACATGTCCAAATTATATTTCGAAGTATCTAAACCGGTGTCTAAGTTCTTATTTCAGCAATTTAGCTCTACTAAGTCAAACCTTGAAGATTTAATGCAAAGCTATTCCTCTTTTTTTAGAAAATAGTTATTGAAGTACTTAAATGTAAATTGTCAACTTAAGGGAGGGATATTTTGTAAAATAGGGACTAGGGTTTCTTAGCATATAAAAGGAAAGAGAGATGAGACAGATGGCAGAAAAAGAGCAGCAACCAGAAGTGAAGAAATACAAACTCACCTCTCTACAAACCAAAAATAATGCTTTCTTCTATCTTTAGTGGTAGTTGTTACATAGATATGCAAGGCTAAGCTCGTTTCTTGGTTACAAGGACAACAAACCTTCAGATTTCAAGAACCGTGAGATTTATTCCTCCTTTTATTTTCAGTTTATATTATGAATGAGTATGATTGTTTTCCTATGCATATTTTCTATGATTGTTGTTGATAATTGCTAGAGCGGACTTTAAGTTATTAATGTGAACAATCTATTGCTAAGTTTGATATCAAAACCGGAGTTGTGATATATGAACTTGTGAAGCAACTAAGCTTGATAATTGTGGCAGAACTACGTTATTAAACTTAGGGAGAACACTCAAACAAAGAAACACAAGCTGCAGATAGCTTGGTTGTCAAGAGATCAATCAATTTATCTAGTTCTTAGGGCTGCCATTGAACTAAATCATTAATGCAAACATTGTGATTGTTTGTTGGTTAGGGTTAATTATACGGCGGATCCATTAATCAACCAACATTAAAAAAAGATAAAAATTCAGAATATAAATTGAAGTTTTGTTTCAAGGATCGGTTCTAATTTTCGTTGGTGAATGTGTGCTTGCGACCAAGGTTTATTTTCTTGATAAATTTCGGTTTCAATTGATTTTGTTAGCTAGTTTAATTTCTTTCATAGTTTAGATCATCACAAATCAAAACCCCTCAATTGCATAACATATAGCATAAAAATCTTAACTAAATCTTTTTCGTGGGATCAACCCCTTGCTTGCTCTATACTATCTTATGTGTTGTGTTTTAAACTAGGGTAAGGGTAATTAATTTATGCGACCGCGACATCGCAACAATGACTTTATGAAAATCATGTAAATATTTGTTTCTAATATTTTCTTGTAAATATTACTTGGCACTTGTTTTTGTCAATATGTGAGAATGCTTGTTTATAAATTTTTAGATCTTAAGATAAACATCTCCTTATCATAATGAATGTACTCGGGTTGGGTTAATGTGACCCCATAAAGTCTCATTGAATGTAAGTTACATCTTTCAAGACCTTTATGGATATGATTAAATAGAATGCCCCAAAACTCAACTAACCATTTCTATCCTTTAGTCTAACTCTAGTATCTTAAAAGTTCTAAATCACTAGTCTAAGTTCATATAGTTTTATACCATCAATAATAAATACACATATGCAAGATTAGGCAAACTCTTATCATGTCAGTACAGTAGGTACCTTTGATCATTAAAAGCAAACATGAAGGCCATGTTTGTTTTCCGGAAAGTAGTTTCTGGGAAACCATTTTTCAAACTTTCATGTGTTTGTTTGTCATTAGGAAAGTTGGTCAACGGAAAACACTTTTTAGTTAACGAAAAACACTTTCCAGTCAATTTCAGTCAAAGAAAAATTTGACTTGGTTTTCAGGAAAGTGTTTTCCCTTTACCTGTGTTTGTTTTCCAGAAAGTGGTTTTCGAGAAATCACTTTCCAAACTTTCTTGTGTTTGTTTGCTGGTAAGAAAGTTGGTCAATGGAAAACACTTTCCAGTAAAAGGAAAATTTGGCTTAGTTTTCAGGAAAGTGTTTTCCTGAAAAATTTGGGGGGAAAACACTTTCCAGAAGTTGTGAAAAATTTAGAAATGTCATTATTTGCTGATTATATTAAATTTGATCCTTAAACTTTTGATTGCTATATATATATATTTTTTTTTTTGAATATTTTTTTTTCAATTTCATCTCTTAAAATTTTATTTTTATATTAACTTTGGTCCTTATTTTAATAATTGCTATTTGCTTTTTTCTTATCATGTTTTTATTGAAATTTTTTATCTATCAAATTTGGTCTTCATTCTTTTGATTGTTACTTATTTTATTTGAAATAATTTATGAAATGTTGATTATTATTATTTTAATTTCTTCATCTTTCATTTTGTTTTAATTTTTTAGATTTGATCTCTATTATTTTGATTATTATTTATTTTATTTGAGATAATTTATGAAATTATATATTTTTTTTCAATTTCATTCTCATTCAACTTTTTAATTTGTAAGATTTGTTCCTCATTATTTTAATAAACTTGAGAAAAATAAAATATTAATAAGTTATTTTCCAGCTCATTTTCCATGACATAACCAAACACTGGAAAGTGTTTTCCAACTATTTTTCATTACACTACCAAACATCGGAAAATACTTTCTTGGAATTCACTTTTCCTGAAATTCACTTTCCGAAAGGAAACTACTTTCCAGTAAACAAACGGAGCCTTAAGTAGCTTATCTTAGATATGATGCTTTAGAGTGATTTTTATTATCCATTTAGCATAATGTCTCTTATCTAAAACTTCTAAAAGAACGGTTCAGATTTCTAGTTACCATAAAACTAGGTGACAACTCATTTTTCTTAATTTTCCTAAATCAGTCCTAATCAGATTATCAAGATTTGTTTGGTGAAGAAGAGAAGAAGAAACATATACTGCAAAGATTAATAAAATGCTCAAATGTTAATGCTTTGAGTCAAAACTTAAATACATGATATAGATTAAAAAAAAAATTACATAAACAATGATATGAACATAAAACCATAGTAATATTAATAAAATTTGACGTGATTTAGTAATTATATATAAACTAATTAGATGTATTTACTATTTTTTAATATGTAAGAAAAACGGATAGCACATCTTGATTTCCAACTATCATGTTCATTAAAAGAACAACAAATCAATCTTTGGGTGATCCTAAATTTTTATAATAAAAAATCAAAATTAAAAGGATAAAGACCAAATGTGAAGGAAAAATTAATTGCAGGGATTGGTCTAAAATTTTGAAGGAGCTAGTGTTGAATTTAAGAATGAGAAAGAAAATAAAGAAAATGAATTTAAGGATAAAGACTAAACTAGAGGCGCATTTGGTGCACATGTTGTCCGATAACGGAGGGGGCTCTGAAACCTTTCAAGCGTTGCTGTGGAAGGCAACATTTGATGGTTATATGACCCCACATACACATCCTTAAGAAAATAGGGGTTGTCCACTCGTATCATACACCTATATTTATTTTTTTAATAATATTTACTATATAATTAATTACAATTATGCCCTTGAGTAACGTTCACATTAACAATAAAATCAATGTAAAAATGATAAAAAAAAAAAAACCATTGTAAAAGATGTTGATTTTATCTTTAAGGACAATGAAGTAATTTTAGTATCTCCAAAAAAATTAAAAGACTATATCACCCTTGGTTGAAATGCATTATGATTGTTTTATTATAGTGTTAAATCATAAATTTTACTTTGCAAATGTTTTTTTTTAATTGAAATTACTAACCTCACACTGCTCAAATTGATAAAAATAATTGTATATATATATATATATATATATATATATATATATATATAAAACTACATTACTCTTAATGCTTAGTTTACTTTTTTTTTTTTCGCAAATAACAAATGTTAAAAAAAAAACACAATCTAAACATCAATATGATAATCAAAATAATATTTTAAAAAATAAAAGTAAATGAAAAATGTTAGTAAAGGAAATAAAAAAAATTAACATTTAAAACCCAAAAACTAATAAATTTTCTTTAATCACAGCCATTGATTAGCACCGGCTAAAACATAACATCAAGATGTTGTGACCAGCCGCCATAACCCACCACCTCACATCAC
The DNA here is from genome assembly GCA_033617975.1 of Populus alba x Populus glandulosa. Taxonomy (NCBI): domain Eukaryota; kingdom Viridiplantae; phylum Streptophyta; class Magnoliopsida; order Malpighiales; family Salicaceae; genus Populus; species Populus alba x Populus glandulosa. Next base: position 7,084,982 of record CM066155.1, on the reverse strand, counting down.
GTTGACACCACCATAGTTCCCGCACGAATCGCAAATCCTCCATTGTGAACCACCCAAGATCACGCCACTATTACCAACCATGATATAAGACTTGGCCTTATATAGCCTAAATCACAATTTCTAACCAGCTCTGTAAGCACTTTCCTGTTGCATGAAAGGTTTTCGACAATTTGTCCCAATAAAACTCACAATTAAAAAGAAGACATCTCTCTCTCTCTCTCTCTCCACACAAAAAAAAAAACACCCGAAAACTTGAGTTGAATTCGCTACTAACAAATCAAGCTCTGAATGTGGTCATCAGCTATGATGGTTCAGTGAATTAATGATAATAATAATAATGTTGGGTATAGCAGCTTCAATAAGAGGAGGCGTAGGCATTGGTCGCCGGCTTAGCTTCGCTATCAGAAAGTGTGTTTTCTTCTCTTCTCCTCTCCTCTCCTCTCCTTTGCATTATGTTTTTTTCTTTAATGATTTTGTTTTTTTTTTGTTCTCTGTGACTGCCATTTATTTATACAGGGAATCTTTAACTTGGTACCGTAATCTACTTGTTCAAAACCAGACGGACAGTTTTAATTACACACCATCTGTTGTATGCTGTTTTTTACGGGCACAAAGACCTGGTGTTGTTCTTGAAAATTTTGCAAGGCATATGAGCACTGCATCATTGGAGCTGAGGACAGACAATGATTTTGTTAGATTTTCGATTACTAAAGATGGGTATTCAGCAAAAGAGAAGAAAATTATGAAAAAGGTGCCCAGATATGTTAAAATGTCTAAAAAGGCGAAACTTAATGAACTCCGGTTGTATCGCCTCAAGGCCAAAAAGAAGATGAATTCTCCTAATCCTGAAGTTAGGATTAGATATAAGCTTGAAAAGGTTGGACCATGTTTTTATTTTACTTTTTTTCAAGCGGGGCTTGCATGTTCTTAAATTTTGTTTTTTGGCTCAGGCCAAAAGGAAGGAAGCATGGTTGATTGAAAAGCTCAGGAAACTTGAAGTCCCCAAAACCCCAGGTGAAGCATATGATCCTGAAATACTAACAGATGAGGAGAAGCATTACTTCAAGCGTACTGGCGAGAAGAAGAAAAACTACGTTCCAGTTGGCCGACGAGGGGTTTTTGGAGGCGTTGTTCTCAATATGCATCTTCATTGGAAGAAGCACGAAACCGTCAAGGTTACTTGCAAACCTTGCAAGCCAGGCCAAATTCATGAATATGCTGAAGAGCTTGCTCGACTTAGCAAAGGGATCGTTATTGACATAAGACCTGACAGCACCATTATTTTCTACAGGGGAAAGAACTATGTGCAGCCAAAAATCATGTCCCCTCCAGATACCCTATCTAAAGATAAAGTGAGTTTGCCTAGTTTTTTTGTTCTTTGAAATATCAGTTGAATTAGCATATTTTTTCAATTGAAAATTAGTACAGAGTGAAGTTCCCAAAATCCACCCCAATTTCCCAGGTTCACTGCCGTGGCTGATTTTATGACCTTGGAACAGGTTTTTTTTTTTTTTTTCCTTTTCTTTTCTGCTGGTTTCGCTAAATGCCTTCTTGATAAATACATATTTTCAGGACTGTTCATTGCTTAAATAGTTGCGATATTCTGGCAGGATATGAACTTCAAAAATTTTGTGGAGGGGCTAATAGTTCGAAGCTGCAGTTTTATTAATTTTTTGTTTGATAGGAAAGCAATAATAGATCACTAACTTTCTTGTGAATTTTTTTTCTGTTAACGGGCACATTTTATGCCTAAAAGATATTGGTATTGTCCACACAGATTTTTATTCTTAAGGGACTTTTATTGTACAGCTATGTTGCTATAATTTCTTATCTTTTTTTCTGTTTTAGAGCTCAACGTTTTCTCTGCTTCTTGTTCTCTTTTTCTTTCTCTCTGGTTCAGTTTTTTCAATGACTCACTGAAATTGAAAACTATTTGGTAGACGAGGACACAGTTTGCAATCTTCAAGGTGTGAGGGGATTATGGGTTGGCAAGCTAGTACTCTTACCAGGCTTTGTCTCTTGATGTTGTTATGGAAATACTAGTCTTTGTAGTCATGTGAAGGTATGCGTGGGAGGATTCGATTTTCAGAAGGTTGTAGGTTGCATTAGGTGAGACTTTTAAAATGTTTTGGCATATTATGGTGGGATAGACTGATGCAACTGTCATTCTCTTATGGGGAAAGTATTTTCAGCTTTCACACAACATTTCCGGAGGAAATACTAGTCTTTGTAGGCATGCGGTGAAGGTAAGCGTGGGAGGATTTGATTTTCAGAAGGTTGCAAACAACTCAAATTTCAGAAGGTTGTAGTTTGCATTAGGTGAGACTTTTAAAATGTTTTGGCTTATTATGGTGGGATAGACTGATGCAACTGCCATTCTCTTATGGGGAAAGTATTTTCGGCTTTCACACAACATTTCCTGAGGAAATACACAACATTTCCCAAGGAAAGTCTCATCAGGGTTTGCCTTTTCATTCTTTTTGCTTTTTTTTACCCCAAAATCTCAATGAACCGGGAGGAATGGTTTGGATAGTTGAATGGCACTTGAATGGCTTAATCTGTTGTAGTGATCCAAGCATAGGAAGTGAATTGATGAAAATTCTTGATCCCTTGCCAAGGGGAAAAGGCCTGTGTTGTAGGTGGCAGCATATTATTTGGTCAGGTTATTTTGGCAGTAGTGACAACACATTTGACATAGCATCATTGTGTATTTAGGAGGTGGTTCCTTGAAAGGGAATTTAGTGTATAGTTCATGTATGGTTCTTGAATCATCTGGAATTTTGTGTTTGACTAATCTCTTTGTTTAAAAATTCTTTAAGATAGTCTATAAGCCAACCATTTAGTTTTTTTTTTTGTTTTTTTCTGGAAAATACGTACTGTTGGCCATCGGAAATCATGGTTAAATTTAACTCATCTTCTTAATAAAGTTAGCAATGTCTTTGTCATGGTGACATGGATCAATTCTCGGTTATACAGATTATTTGTTGGCTTGTTGACCACCCATTAATACTGTGCAGTGAAGGTCTAGGTATTACTTTATCTTGTCAATACTCAATTACTGGCGTTATAGTGGTTTTCCTTTTGAAAATTGCAGGCCCTGGAAAAATATAGGTACGAGCAGTCACTTGAGCATACAAGTCAGTTCATTGAGAAATTGGAGAAAGAGCTTGAAAATTATCAGGAGCATGTTGTTCGTTACAAGAAAAGGAAAGAAGCTGCAGTAGACAGTGCGATTGCTGATGTATGAAAACAGAGATCTAATAATCTTTTGAAAGTTTTCTGGAGTCAAAGAGCTTATGTCAAAGAAAAAGGAAAGACTAATATGTGCAAACCAAATAAATGAAAAACTGCAATAGGAGCCCTTTTGGTTGACAAAGGCTTTTGTTCATGATATTTGTCGTTTTAGAGATGGCCTATTTCTTTGTTTTGCAGGATGGACTCTCACAAATAACAAATCAAAGTTGACTGTTTTACATTAAGCGGATGGCTCCTTCTGCTGATTATGAGATGGAATTTTGCTTCATGGAACAGATCAGACATGGTAAAGATTTCATCAACTTGAGCAGGTAGAGCTTTTCATTATAAAAACCATTTGTATATCTTTTCTATGTAAGATTGGGTGCTTCTCTACCATCATTGAAGTCCTCTTATTGGCTCTGTTATCTCCTTTTCATTTCCGATCGAAAGGGAATTGATTCAATGATACTGCCATCTATATTCATGTTCTTGTTTTCTGAAATTTAACTTGGTTGGCATCTATGCATCATGAAGTTTGGCCCTCATTTCTGTTTTTATATTTTGTTTGATGTCTATGGTAGCTGGTTTTTTTTCAGTTTTCTTCCTTGTATAATTTCTGATAGTTGGTGTTTTAAGGATTTTGACATGCCCATTAGTCTTTTTTGTAAATCAGAAACAAAAAATAGAAGATGACCAACTGTAATGCAAATTTGAGAGGAGCAGATGAGAAAGAGAGTAGCTGTACAAAACGAGCATCCTTTTTAAGAGAGTAGCTTACCGTAATTTCTCCCATGTTCAGTAAGCCAGTAACGTTAAGAGGACCCCTAATTTATCTACTGGGTACTTTCATTTCTCCCATTGTTATTTTAAATGGGAAAAATCTCAATTTAGTGCCTAGTTTTGAATGACAAAACAGGTTCCTAATGTTTCAGACATTTGTCTACTGGGTGCTTTGATTAGATCAATGTTTGTTTTTTTTTTTTTGTTGTTGCTATAAAACGCGGATGTCTGAAACATTTTAGATATAGCTGCTAAAATGTTTAGTTTTAGGACTGAATTGAGAATCGGATAATATGTTAGAGATTATATATGAACTACCTAGACCCAACAAAATATTATAATAAGAAAAACACACTATAAAAATTTCGTTCCATCTTTTATTTTTTGGGCAGTGGTGGTGATCTTTTTGCAGGCACGCTTGGCATTTTTATGTAAAATCATCTTTAGCGTTCTATAGATTGATTGATATATTCTCCCCTGTGGTGAGATTTGCTTTCATTCGTCTTATTCTATCTATTATCGCCCATTTGAATTGGGAGTACTCCATGAATGTAAAGACTACATTTTATAATAGATAACTAGACGAAGAGATTTATATGGATAAACCAAAGGGTTTTACGGTACAAGGAAAAGAACGTAAAGTTTTTAGCCTCAAATGTTTTATCTATGGCCTGAAACAATCGTCAAGGCAATGGTATCACTGGTTTCACTAAGCTATTATTTTGATTGGTTTTGTGATGATCAAGAAAGATCATTGTGTGTATGTAAAAAAGGTTGAGAAAAAAGTTCGTATCCTTTCCTTATATATAGACAATATTTTATTAGCTGGAAATGATTTAGAGTTGATTGTAGTCACTAAAAAATTGTCCTTTATATTTGAGATGAAGGACATGGGCCATGCATATTATGTATTGGGAGTTAAGATCCAAAACGATCAATAAGTTTATCTCAGGAGAATTACATTAAAAGAATCTTAGAATGATTTTGTATGCGTAACTCTAAAATCATTGATGCCCCAACTGTAAAGAGTCGTGTTCTTAGTGTTCAACAATATCCTAAGACAAAGGAATGGAAAAAGCAACTAGTTAATGTTCTTTATTCAAGTGCAATTGGTAGTATGATGTATGCAATGATATGTACTCCACCTAATATATATTTTGTTGTTGGCATGGTTAGTAGATAGTAAAGTAATCCTGGTATTGTGTATTGGAAAATAGTTAAAAGGATTTTTCAATATCTTAAGGGAACAATAAATCTTTCCTTATGCTACCATGGTGGCAATCTCAGATTGATCAAATACAGAGATGTTGATGTATCTACTAATAGAGATGACAGGAAATCCATCTCAGGATATGTTTTTATTTTAGGAGGTGGGGCCATTTCATGGTGTAGTATAAAGCAATATGTGTCTCCTTATCTATGATGGAGTTAGAATATATTGCTTGCGCAACCACTGACTAGGAGGCAATCAATCTTAGATGATTCTTGCATATTGAATGTTACAATACATGTAGAAGATGTTATTATTTATTATGAAAACACTTATGCAATAGTTTATGCAAGGGATCCCAAATATCATGGCAAATTAAAGCATATTGATACCAAAAACCATTTTATTCAAGACATCATTGCATAGGGTCAAATTTTTTTGACATATATCTCAACCCATGAGATGGTTGTTGATCCATTTACCAAACCTCTCCTAAAAGACATTTTTCTTAGGCTTATTGCATTATTATTAATAATTTAAATTAGTGCATAATATCATATTAAATGTAAATGTTAAGATGCAATGATTCTCATTTTCACACAAGAAATTGCCTTATTGTTGAGAAAGCAACCAGGATGAGACATTCCTATCATAAGATGTATTTTTATAATGTTCATGATATGCTTAGCTCTAGTGAGCTAAAAAGGAAATATTTCTTATTATTTTATTTCTCCTTACTTAGAGTTAGTATGATACTTATAAGTTAAAAATAGTGAGGTTCACATCTCTATAAAGCTTATGTGAGAATTTCAATAAGGCACTAGTAGAGTGATTGTCTTAAGATACTGAGGTTAGGAGCAATATTTTAGCTTTTAAGCCAAGGTTTGTATGGTGTATAAGCATGACATTTCTTGTAGTATGAGTATAGTTTTGAAACCCGGCCCTGCCCGGCAGGTTGACCAGGGACCCGGTTGACCCGGGGTTGGGACTGGGCCAGGTTGGAGAAAAAACGAGAGAAGAAAAAACTCGGTGTGACCCGGCTGACTAGGCAGGTTGACCCGACAAAACCCGGTTGCAAACCCATTAACTTTTGTTTTTTTTATATAACTAAAACGATGTCGTTTTGATTTTTTTTAAAAAAAAAACTTACCTGGCATACCCGGTAACCCGAACAAAACTCGGAACCCAGGCCTTGGACTGGGTCGAACATCGGGCTGGATCTTAAAACTATAAATATGAGCTCTACCTTAGCATATAATATCATATTGTATGTACGTCGATCATAAAAGGAAATGATAGAATTTATCCCTTCTCATGATTGTGTGAGTCCTATAATTCTGTTATGAATCCATAATTATACCATCTAGGACCTAGAACCATGTCATGATGTTGCTACTTTAGCATGTTATCCAAGGGTTATAAATCAAATAGTCCAACAAAGCATGTATAGCAAAACAAAAAAAATTTTCTAGAACTTTCATGGTTAAGTCTGTTCAAATTCTAATGTTATCAATGATATTTTGTTCAAACAAGAAGATAAGAATTGTCACCAAGTCAAGATGTGGCCACCAACTCAATAATTAGTCATCAAATCAATAGTTTTAAATTTTGGCCTATAAAAGGAGGCATTTGCCATGTATTTAGGCATCTTGGTTGTTCAGATCAAGATCTTGTTCTTACTCTTTTTATTTGTATTTTGTAATGTTCAAGTTTTATTTCATGTTATATTTTCATTAATCTCTTGTTTATGTCTTTCATTTCCTTTACTATACTTGTATAATCATGTTCTCGTCTTGTTTGTTTATGTTTCTCTTTTTCATAATGTTCAATTAAGTTTATTATGTCAAGATGAAAAGGTTTTACTAATGGTGTTAGAATAGGTATAATATAAACTCAACATGAACTTCAATATTTATATCTAAGAAAGTTTGTTATTAACATGTCTTATCTTTTTATCTTATTAATTCTTAATACCTTGCTTTTTAAATAGTTAATCTAGATTTGTGTTGGATAACACTTGGTACAACAAATGCTTGGTACTTTTACAGTCAACCGTATAGTATAACCTCCGCCTGTGCTATGAAAGGAATTTAATATGTTGTTAACATAAGTTAACATCATGAATTCCTGACAATACTTAAAAGTTTGGTGTTACTTAAATAAGATAATTAATATGATCATATTAACAATTTATAATAAACTATTAAGGATAAATCATTCGATTAGAACCTCTTTTGTGTGTGGTTTCCAGTTGATTAATAAAAATAGTTTATACCATACTTATTTCTAATACCATTAGTGGATCCTCTAACCCTTGACAATTATTTTATCATTGTTTAATCCTTACATTAATATCCCATAAAATTCTCATAAACTTTTTGTTTTATTAAATATATATGTATTATTTGTAATTTATATAGTTCACCTCATTGTGGTTTGACCCTGGTCTTACTGGCTTATTTATTACTTTGACACTCCTGCATTTGAGAAAAGACATCAATCTTTTGGTCGTGTCACTCGGTATAAACTCAAAACTAGTAAAGGAATGACTCTTTTTGCAGATTGAAAACTAAGATACTTTTTAGTCTCTCCTAGACTGTAAAGATTATTTATATCTTCAAAGACAGATGAGCACATGACATCGCATTATTTCACATGATGCGTTGAATGGAGTCATGGTACACCCTTCTAATGGTGAAGCCTGTAAGAAGTTTAATGGGGTGCATCTTTATTTTTTAATGGAATCATAATACATACATCTTAGTTTATGAACAAATGTATTCAATCCATTTAGGTCATTTATTGCACCTTATTCTTGTTGGTCGATGATACTCACGATTTACAACTTACCATCATGGATGTGTATAAGGCTGAAGTTCATGTTCTTATCTATGATCATACTAGATCCTAATACTTTGGGTAGGAATATAGATGTTTTTTTCTCGACCATTGATTAATGAGTTGAATCAGTTGTGGTTTTTCAAGACTTTGACATATGATGTCTCAAGAAAACTAAATTCTCAGATGAAATTTTTTTTTATATGGACTTTCATTGATTTTCCTGCATACGGGATGGTTTTGGTTAAAGCACACATGAGAAATTAGCATGTTCATACAATATGAAAAATAATAAAGCCTTCATGTTAACAAATTATGGTAAAACAACTTTTTTTATTGCCACTGTAGGTTCTTGCCAACCGATCATAAGTACAGAAAGAACGAAAGGACTTTTTATAGATATAGTTGAAAGGGATATTGTACCTTTGGTACCATTGGATAAAGAGTTGTATGACATGGTCTCGCAGTATGGGGGAATTATGTTTAGTTTTCAATTCGGTAAGCAAAAGTTTTCTAGCTTTGGTGTGATTTATAATTAGATAAAGTGAAGCATTTTTTTGGAGCTTTTCTATTGGAAGATTAATCTTCTTCTCCATAATTTAGATGTCATATATATTTAAAAGAACATGTTTGAAAATACTTTTAACACGATAATGAATGTAAAAGGCAGACAAAGGACAACATGAAAGCTAGAATGAATATACCTTTGTTATGCCACCAAAATAATATGGAGATGGTTTATGATGAGTTACTGGTTGCAAAACCTAAAGCTAGTTTTTTCTTAGATAAAAATACACAGTTACTAGTTTATCAATGGCTTAAGAGTCTATGTTTTCCAGATGGATATGCTTTAAACATATCTAGATTGGTTAATTTGAAGGATGACAAATTATATGAAATAAAGAGTTATAACTGTCATGTATTTATGCAAACACTCATTCCACTTGCTTATCGGGATTTATTGCCAAAAAAGATGTAGGATGCACTCATGATGATCAATTAATGTTTTAGAGATATATGCTCTAACAAGTTGCATACCTAACATAAAGAAAAGTGTGTGATAAATTTCGTCTAAACAATCAACAAACTTGAGATGATATTCCCTCTATTCTTTTTTAACTCAATGAAACATCTACCCATATATTTTCTGTTTGAGGCAAAAGTTGAAACCCATGTCTAGTATAGATGGATGTATCGATTCAGGAGGTTAGGGATTAAACATGCATTCTCATTAAATTTCTATTATCTTTTTTTTTTAATTTAAAATATTCATTTAGTTCTATGAAAATACTTGTTCAATCTTAAGAAAAAGTGAAAAAAAGGTGGATATTGAGGCTTCGATATGCGAGGCTTATATGGTTAAAGAGATCTCAATATTTATCTTGTAATATTTTGAGTCTCACTTGAAAAAAGTAATCAACCATGTTTCAAGACATGATGATGGTGGAAAAGTGCTTTCAAGTGTGAATATATCAATATTTTCCCATCTCATATTACCTTAATCAAAAAATACAATGAAGGGAAGATACCTGATATAAATCAAATTTAGACATGCACAAAATTATATGTTGTTTACGATAAATTAAGACCTTTTATTTAATAAGTACAATATTAACATGCTATTTTAAATAATTTTCTCTTACACACTCATAAATTGGTAAATTGAAGAATTTCTTATATGCAACATCTTATTTTTTACTATTTTAAGATTCACATTTGATTGAATCTCAAATTCTCCAATTACAAGATGAATAATTTGTCACGTGATTTAAAACACATATTAGGAGTTCTTAATAATTCTCAACTCTTGCAATACTTAGTTTTATTATACTTTTCTCTTTAATTGCTAATGGTTGTAATCATGTATCAGATTTATCAAATAAGAGAAAATGTTAATGATAGTTTGAATTTAATATGTTTGGGTCCTGAAAGAAAGTTGATATCTCTAATGAGTATTTCATCAATGGATGTCTTTCATACCAAAGAGTATGGTCAAGGTAGAAAGACCTATAATATTAGAGTTTATGTTAAGGGGTCAACTTCTAATGAGTTTGAAGTCGATTATTATAAGAAGTTAGAATAGGTGATTGAATTAATTATCATAACAAGAATAATTGATTCGTTTTATTCAACTGTTATTGGTATGTTGCCACTAATAGAGAAATTATTGTAGATTCCCATCATAGTTTGGTCAAAATTAATACAATAGCTACACTTTATAATGCCAATAATGTCTTTTTTCGCCAAGAAATGCCAACAAGTTTATTACACATATACTCTTTCTTTTAGAAAAAGAATTATTTTAGGGTTGATTGATTATCCATTGTGAAAACCAAATTTAAGGGTTGTGTATAAGTTGTTCGGGATGGTAAAGATAAAGTAACTATGAGAGACGATATCTTTCAACTTGATGAATTAGTTGATCCATATTGAGTTGCTTTGTATACCAATTTAGAAGAAAATTCAAATTTTCATGTAACTGAGAATATTTTTATTGACGTTAACATTGGGGACTTACGTGATATATTGAGAAGCAATGGACATGCATAAATTGATGAAGATGATTATGATGGATATGATGATGATGAAATTGAAAAAAAAAAAAAAGAAGAAGACAATTATGATTAAAAAGATTTTGAACTGATTTTATATGTAAAACATCAATGTGTAATGAAATTGACTTTATTGTAATTTTCACATATGTTGTTGCTTTACAATAAACTATGAACATAATTAGAATGTTTATTATTATGGTTTTATTATTATGTTATTGAACATAATTTGTGTTGTTATATGTATGATTTTATTGTATTCACATTGTATAAATATGGAATAGAAAAACACTGGGGGAAAATATTGTTTTATAGTGATGGAAATATCAATAGACTAAGAGTGTGTTTGGTATTGCGGTAGCTGTTGTGGTTGTGGTTTGAAAAAAATTATTTTATAAAACGTACTTTTAGTTGAGGTTGGTTTGAAAAAATAGATGTTTGGTTAAAACTGTGGTTGAAATTGAGGTTGAAGAAAAAATAGTTTTAATGTGTTTGGTTAAGAATGCTTTTGAAATTGAGGTTATAAAATAATTTTAAAAAATATATATTAATATTGATGGTTTTTAATTTAAATTTTATGGATTTAACTATTGCTATTACATCATGAAATAAATCACACTTAAAAAAATTACTTTAACAAAAAAATTATCTACAATTCTATTACGTACAAAATTCATCCGACAAGAACTATAAAAATAAATAAAATATTATCAAGAATAAAATTAAGATTACACTACGAGTAAATTTAATTCACCTTAAACTAATTTAAAAAAAACAAAAAAAAATTATTGTTCACGTGAACAGTGCGAGTGAAATCAATTAACTACACTGGTTAAAAAAAAACGTGTTCGGCGAACAGTGGAGGCATGCTCCACTGTTCCCTGTACAGTAGTCTGCCATGCAAAAAGCAACAATTTGCTGCTTTTTATTTTCCTGTGGCTAGAACGTAATAAATTGAGGGACCCATGCACAGTAAATATCTTTTTTTATTTAACCAAACACTGAGCCAGTGCATTTATGAAGAAACACAACCTCTACCTCGTAGCCAAACGGGCTATAAGTCTCTTAGAGAGTTGTGGAGAGTTGAAAAAAATTACAGGATCTTGCCACTAAAAATTACATAAGGAATTATAGACATACTAAGTCACTCGGAGAGTTCCAAGGAGTTTGAAAAAAATTACAAGTAACAATTCATTTTTTCAATCAAAACTTTGAATATCTTTCTTTTAATACATTTTATTTATTAAAAATAAGGTTATTTCAAGACAAAATGATAGCTAAAGGAAAGTTGCAATTTTTTACTGCTGAGCTATGATTCCTAAAATTGAAAACCTTACGAAATTTGTCAATTTAGTTTTTCAATCTTTATAATTAAGGGTTTAGAAAATGTTTTTACCATTATATAACTAAATTAGGCATGTTTAATTGGAAATTGATCAAAACCTATGATAATAGTAAAGAATGTGGAGATGTGAGGTTTTTGCATATTTTTTCTTATAATGTTATTGTTGTAAGATGGTGATACTTATTAAAAAGGATTTGTCTATAATTCTATACATAATCTTGTATGTTGGTTCGATGTACTAGTATTTCATACTATATTTCCTTCTTTAGCTTCTTGTAGATATAATTATGTTTTTTCATGTACCTGGTGTGGTTATGAATTGAGTCTCTCTAACAATAGCCTCGAGGATCTTATACGAGATAACAATATCTCTTTAGGGTTATATATATTTTTTATCATATTGTGTAATCCAACTGCCATTTGTTTATAATTGGACTACCAAGGACTTTAATTATTTACTAATGTTGTCGCGGCGTGTGTTAGTTTAATGTTTATTGGATTCTGATGATCATTCTTTTTGTCATTTAATGGATTATTTAGAAATTTGCAAGTACCGATTACAGAGTTTTCCTGCTATTTTATCTATTTTCTTTAGTTTTTGAAAACCTAAAATTTATTATGGTGTTAATGGTTTTCCATTTGAAGAGATGTGCTTGCAAGTGCTAGAAAACATATATCAACAAGTATATAAAAACATTTGTTTCTTCTGGTGAAGGGGAATGTCTTCTTATGTTTTATGCAATTGAATGACTCGATATACCTCAATAGTTATTGAACAATAATTGACTTTTAAAACCAAAAACAATATTGAACTAGTGTTAAGAGAAGTTTATTTTCTAATTTCATGCATTTTTTTTGTTAGTTTTATTTTTAAATTAATTTTAACAATTTGAGAGAAGGGTTTGATGTATTAGTTGTGAAATTCGTGATGTCATTGTTGTTAATATGACAATGTGAAAATGATTTGTGGGAATTTATAGGTTTAGGTTAAATGAGAGTAAATTTTGAGGTTTTTGTTGTTTTGATGGTATAATTGTAAAATATATTAGGATGTTAATAAGCTAATTAAATTTCATATGTCGTTGTTTAACTTTAGTAATTTGAATATTTAAGTTACATAGGAAAAAATGTTTTTGGAATGCCTTTTTTTTTGTTTGTTTTTATTTGTTTTTATTTGTAACTTGCAATTGTCCATAGAGATTTCAAAATAAATAAAATAAATATTAGTCATAAATAAAATCAATTATTTTATGTCTATATTTATTGATGTGTATTTACAGGTTTTAAAATTTTAGACAGTCTCAAATGAAAATGAATAATTTTTTAATAATAATTACAATGAACAAATAAAAATTCAGGTTTACAAATATGGAGGTTTGTGATTGATGCGTGCAAGTGCCTTTGATTCGATGGAGTCATGGTTTCAAAAATCTTGAATGGAACTTTATAATTGATGCATGGTTCAGAAAGTTCAAGGTAAGCATATACATAAATAACTTTTTTAATTTTTAATTTGGTTAATTGTTTAATTTTAATAAACTAATTATTTTATAAAATTGATGTGTAAAGAAAGATTTACTATTTCTAGTAGAGTATTGGAGAATCACATTGTCATTAGATAAAATTGAATTCAAATTGTGATTTTTTAATGTTGAAATTTTGTTTTCTTTAATATTACCCAATAAGTTTTTTCTATGATCCAGGTTGTATGATTTATGACACGAGATCCATAAAATCAAAGAAATATGCTAAATATGAAAGTCTTCCAGGCTAAGAAGACGTGACCAAGTGAGGGGATTTCAAACCTCCACACGTCTTAGAGGGTATCTAAGACGTTTATATCCATCTTGTGACGTCTGAACATTTCTTATGACGATCGCAGTCTGGTGCGAAGAATTGAACCAAGAAGATTCATAGTTCCATTCCCAAACACACTAGTCGATCTATTCCATTTGTTTCGTATACAAAACATATGGTAAGATTTTGTTTTGCAAGATAATTATTTTTAAAAAATTGTTTTATCATATGAAAATATTTTATTGACAATAGCTTTATTTTGTAGGCAATAGTGCTTGGACATGGTCCAAAACCAATGGAGTTTTTTTGTTGAAACTCCTATATTAAATGAGAACCATTGAAAAGAGGTGCAGAAGCTTATGGATAGCCAAACTTAGAAGTTCATAGTAAGTTGGATATTAATAAATTTTTTTCTTAAGTGATTTTTTTTAATATCTTATTTTTTTTCTTCAAAAAACATATAACACTTGATCATATAAATAATACGGGGATGGTTCTTTGACCTATCTGGGGCATGATCTGGATTTGTGGTTGGAGGCTGCATTTAACAGTAGACTTGAGAGAAATCATGTTTATAGTATCTCCAACACTATGACCAAGGATAAATTGATGGGCTATAGTGTATCGATTTTTGGTTCCTCACTATTGCGATTGAGCTAGCAATCTTTGGATATTTAGGTGATTATACCAGAACAAGTTCAAGTTCAGACACTCAGCTTACTGTTGAGATGACCCAACTTAGGTATGAGACAACTGACTTGAAGGATAAAATGAATATCCTCGAGCAGTTGTTGGCAACTCTCATTAGTATATGTGGTCAACCTCGTCGCCCTCCTGATTCTAGCAAAGATATGTTCCCGCCTCCTCCTCTAACTTTTTTCTACTAGATAAATTGTATTCAATAATATTTTTTAAATTAATAATAAAGATTTGGTTTTTTATTTTATCTTAATTCTTTTTTATTTTTTTTGTATTTTTAATTTTAATATTTTTTAAGTATTAAATAAAATACTGAAAAAATTGCCGATATAATATAAAATATGAATAGAATTACTGACGAATTATGTCCTTCAGAAAGTGTCATAGAGTTGGAAAAAAAATTACAAGAACTTGCCACTGAAAATTACATATGAACTAAGTCCATCAGAAAGTTCCAAAGAATTAGAAAAAAAATTATAGAACTTGCCACTGTTAAATGTAATTATCTGACAGTGACATTATATCAGTAATATGCATAATTACTGGTTAATTTACTGATGAAAATAATGTCTATAATTTTTATTTTGTTTTGCGCACTATTTTTGTTTGTAAATTTATTAATAATTATATTACCATGAGATTAACCAACAAAATATAAATCATCAACATCACATGATTTTTTTATCCATGATTCCTTCAATAAAATTAGTTTTGATTGAATCATTGTTAAAATATAGATAAAATATTTCATTGGTGATATAATATTCTGCAGTGTTGATGTTAATAAATTGTAAGTAATCATCTTTCATAGAAGCGATTGCTGTAACTACACGGCGACAATTATCGATATTAATAAAAATTGATTGTCTGAACTAGATCCCAAGATATGATCTTTTCAGAGTGGAAGTGGGTCGTCCTTGATTTTGACAAGAAGATTATATATATATATATATAAGGCCAGTGGCTTTAAACTAATTAAGTACAGTTCATGAGGAATTAATGATGCCTGATCCTTTAATTCTGCTCTTGATCAAGTCTCTAATATATGCTTAAGTTGGAATAATTATTTGACAAAAACATGAGCAATAAAATAAAGAGTACCTAGACAAGCAAATTAAGACCACATGTAGCCATGAAAGCATATTCACCAGTATAAGCAACAAGCTTTATATATATATAAAAAGGTGTTTGGTGGCACATGGAGGTTGTTTTTTAAATTATTTTTTTATTTAAAAATATATTAAAATAATATATATTTTTATTTTTTAAATTTATTTTTAACATCAAAATATAAAAATATATAATAAATTTTTAAAATTTAGCAAAATAGTGATGACACAGCTGCGCCAAATGCACACCAAGTCAAAACACATTTTAGTCACGCGCGATCAAGCAGTTACAGAGCTAGCATTGATGTATAGCTGAGGGCGTCAAAAAATTTCACAACTTTTCTCTTTTCTTTTCTTTCCATACTAAAGTAGTTTATTTTTATATTTTAAAAATATTTAAAAATAAAATAAATTTTTTTACTTTTTACTTCAAACTAATATATTTTTAATATTTTCAAATCATTTTAATGTGTTGATATAAAAAAAAATTTTAAAAATAAAAAAATATATTATTTTAATACATTTTCAAATAAAAATTATTTTAAAAAAAATAACAACCACACTCTCAGATATCCCTAGATATAGGTATTAAAGTTATATAGGTAGGATGCTAGGTATTATAGTATAGAGAGTTTTTTTTAATATTTATTTTTTTAATATATTAAAATATTATTTTTTATTTTTTATCAATATATTAAAACCATAAAAAAAATATAAAAAATATTAATTTAATATTTTTTCAAACCAATTACACTTTTAAAATGCATCTTAGCACAGTTTTAAATATAAAAACAAAATATCTTTTAGTATAACATTTTTCTAAGTTTCAATTTTTTTAAAAAAATGCATGTTTAAACTTAAATATTTTATCTATTTCTTTTGAGTAAAGAACAAAATTAAATTATCCTCTCTCATTTCAGTCTCCGATCCACTCATATGTATCCCTTTTGTCTATTTCTTTTGAGTATTAACTTAAACTCTGGTCCGCTCTTGAGCACTCTCTAAATCTTCCTCTCCTCTTATTTTTCCTTTCTTCTTCCCTTCAAACCCTCACTCTCTCTTCATTTCTTCCCTTCATTTCTCATCCATAAATTTAAAATTTACAGAGAGCATGCCTGAATGTCCAGAGAAAGGTAAGAAGTACAAATGTCTATGTTTACATCTCTCTCTCTCTCTCTCATGCAAAATTAATCCATTTTGTCCATGGAGCATGTACTTATCTGATCAGGTTTACTAATTTGATAATCCTCCCTTCTTCCTCACTGTACAGGCAGAGATTTGATGAGTTAGGGAAGAAGATCAAAAGAGAATCAGATGCCTCTTATCAAATGGGAAGAAGACACATGCTGGGTCCTCCTGGAACCCTAAATACAACTACTCCTTGCGCTGCCTGTAAGCTCTTAAGAAGGAGGTGTGCACAAGAATGCCCGTTTTCTCCATATTTCTCTCCACATGAACCCCAGAAGTTCGCTTCTGTTCACAAAGTTTTTGGAGCAAGTAATGTCTCAAAGTTGCTGATGGTAAAACCCTAATGCCCTAACCAATCATAAATATTGTTTCCCTGAATATTGATTAGCGTCTGCAATTACACGCGCTTCTTGTTCCCGATTCACATGCTTTCTTCAATTATATGATCTGCTTTTGGATTATCATTTTTCAGGAGGTGCCACAGAGCCAGAGAGCTGATGCAGCTAATAGTCTTGTTTATGAGGCTAATGTGAGGCTAAGAGATCCAGTTTATGGGTGCATGGGTGCAATCTCAGCCTTACAACAGCAAGTTCAATCGTTGGAAGCCCAACTTAATGCAGTAAGCAATGAAATACTGAAATACAGATATAGGGGAGCAAACATAATCCAGTCTTCTCATGTAGCTTTGCTTTCCTCTGTGGCTGTTTCAATTGCTGCACCGTCACCAGCCCCCTCTACGCCACCGCCCCCAACAGCATCGCCTCCTCCTTCTTCCTCGTCTCCCTCCATGTACACTCAACCGACCATTAGCGCTGCTGCAGATTATAGCACAACTTCGACTGAAAATGTCTCCTTTTTTGGTTAATATTTATATTTCGAGACTGAAAATAAATGCCCTAGCTATATTACTGAATCTGTTTCTTGAGCCTCCTTGTTACTTCAACTATTCACTCTTTTTTTTTCTTTTTAACTCCATATTTGATTATAACCCTAGCTAGAACCAGCTACATGCACTAAAATTAACGCTGTGAACAGTTGTAGATTCAAGGTAAAAAGGTGAGCTAGTTACTTAATTTGTTGATGAGTTGCTGAGTGTGTTGGGATTCGAATTTAATGAGTGAACTCAATTGCTAGCTGGATTACTACCGACAATTTTGGCACATGTAAATCTGTACTAGTGAAGGATCTAAAAGTTGCCTGGAGTTGGGGAGACAAAAGGTATGCTTGTGATCATTCCTATGAGAGTTAATCAATCCATGTTAAGATTTTTTAAGATGATGGCAGTAATTATTTTTTATTATAATATTTTTATAATATTAAAAATAAAAAATATTATAAAATACATTAAAATAATATTTTTTATTTTTAAAATTATTTTTAATATCACAATAATCTAAAAATATTAAAAAAATTATTTTAAAATAAAAATATATTTTCAATTTATTTTAAAAATACTTTCAAAACATTTCAAAAATAAATGAGCTTAATAACATTCAAAATTGTTATAATTTTTTTATATGTTCTTAGTACTTTAAAAAAAAAGAAAAAAAAGGGAACATATTCCGTAGGAAAAAGGATAAATAATGATATTAATTTGCCAAGCATTCTTATTTTGTTGTTTTGAGGGTAATTTAATACAGTGGAGCTTAGTTCATGTTGCTAGTTTGTGAAGCAATAATGTGTAGTCGATGGACATTAGTTTTGCCAGCTATATTATTAATGTTTTGTCAATGTTAGGTTTCTTTGGCCTGTGGGCTTCAGCTTCATTAATCTATTGCTTCTATTTTGTATGTAAGATATATGCCTCTCTTTTATTTTTATTTTTATTTCTTTTCACCTCTTAAGAAATATTTATTTATTACCTTTCGTTCTTGCTCACTATACATAACAAATCAGTGTTGTAGATAATATAGAATTTAATTAGTCTCTCTCATTCAAGTCTGGTGAAGTCGGAGATGTGACAGAATCTGGTCTCGTAGCATGGTTGCTTGAAATAGCAGCGTCTTACCTATTCCTTATAACAGCTCTCCTAGGTTTGCCTTGGCCATGTTAACAAATAACAAAGCTATCCCCATTTTCCTCAATTATCCCAAAATCTCATCTTTCTCCCTTCATACATCATAGGATGACGACGAGTCCGCTTTAGAAACATAGGAAGGGATTTAAAATAAATTAATTTAGTAGAGAAACTATCTCATAGAAACATTCAGAAGACTAACTTTGAAGGAGAAACTGATTCGAATCCTAATGGAATTTACGAACCTCATAATCAATTTAATTCAAGTTTGTTGAGATTTGAATGAGCTTATCACAATAAAAGACTTGTTCCAAGGCAACAAAACTATAAACCAATTCGATTACAACACTTATACCTGGAGACGAGCAAATAAAATATAAATTCACAATAAAAAATGGTCAATTCTTTGAAGAGTTGAAAGTTCAATCAAGTAGGGGTGAGCAAAACCGGTTCGGTTCGGTTTTTATCAAAAAAAGTAACCAAACTGAAATTTTTTTTTTTGAGAAAAAAAAACCGAAACCGGTTCGAACCGGCCTGTTTCGGTTCGGTTTTTTTAGGGGAAAAACCGGCTTGGCTCGGTTTTTTCCGATTCGGCTCGGTTTTTCAGTTTTGGCTCATTTTTTTCCGGTTTTGGCTCGGTTTTTCCCGGTTTTGGCTCGGTTTTTTCCGGTTTGGCTCGGTTTTTTTCCGGTTATTTTTTCGGTTCGGTTCGGTTCGGTTTTTTCGGTTTTATAAGCCTAAAACCGATACCGAACCGAACCGGTCGGTTTTTTCAAAATTTTAATCGGTTTAATCGGTTTTTTTTTTCGGTTCGGTTTTTTCGGTTTTTTTTTTTTCGGTTTTCTCGGTTTTTTCGGTTTTTCGGTTTTTTTGCTCACCCATACAATCAAGAACCAAGATTGAGCAACCAAAAAGTCAATTACAATACTGAAATTATCATCAAAAGTCTGATATGAAATTATTCCTAAAGAATATTTAAACTCATAGCCAAAACCCTAGTTTTTCTAATGGGTCTCACATAAACCCAATTTAAATAATAATCAATCCAAGCTAACGTAGCCCAAACTAGTTAGAATAAACAAAATAAACAAATCTAAAACCCAAACAAAATGTCTCCTCTCAAAATAAATAAAGTTTAATAGCCCAACTAATTAACTAAAACAAGTTCTTTGTTTCCGCATTTTGTCTGGTAGCAGCAAAGCCCAAATTAAAATGGATGGTTCTATCTCGTCTTAATGAATTAGAAGACGTGCCATATATCGTTGAAAATGTATGGAAGTCTAGTTTCCAACCCAACTAGAAACACATCAAAATTCTATCTGTAGATCCAGTTATGACCAAAAAAATAACAAAAGGTTAAACTATCTGAATCTAGTCTTCTTCTCCTTGTGTAATGGTTTTGGTTCCACCAACAAGCCCTTCTTAAACATGAATCAGATTAATCAAAGCTTGCTTTTTATTATTACAAATTTTCTTGAAGTCCACCTTAGCCCATGTATCTTAAAGAAATTCATTGAAAGCTCATTTGAATTTCTTAGCCCTAAGCCTAGTAACTGGACCAACTTGAACCTCCAATAAATCCTTTGATGGTTGGATCACATCATCCCCTCTATCCTCAAAAGGATTTGACCTTGAATCATCACTTATATCAAACAAAAAAAGATTAGAAACATTAAATGTAACACTAACACCATACTCACCTAGTAGATCCACTTTATAGGCATTGTCATGAATCATTTCTATGATTTGATAAGGACCATATCCTCAAGGCATCAACTTTGATCTTCTTTGTTCATGAAACCTTTCTTTCCTTATATGCACCCAAACCCAATCACCTTGTTCAAATCTCACCAATTTTCGTTCCTTATTGGCTTTGTTTGCATATTGTTAATTCTTCTTTTCTATTTGTTGCTGAATTTTTCCATGGAGATCTTTCACCATTTGTACTTTTTTATTACCATCAAGACTAACCCTTTCATCAACAGGCAAATGAATCAAATCTAATGGTGTCAAAGGGTTAAAACCATAAACAATCTCAAATGGTGAATAATCAGTAGTAGAATGCACACTATGATTATATTCAAATTCAATGAATGACAAACAATCTTCCTAATTTTTAAGATTCTTTTGAAAGATAACCCTTAAAAATTGAATCAAAGTCCGATGAACAACTTCAGTTTGGCCAGTGGATGACAAGTAATAGAATATAAAAGTTTAGTTCCTAACTTACCCCACAAAACCTTCCAAAAGGAACTCAAAAACTTAACGTCTCAATCATATACAATGCTCCTAGGAAGACCATGTAGCTAAATGACTTCTCTAAAGAATAGGTCAGCTATATTTATTGCATCATCGGTTTTATGGCAAGCAATTAAATATGTCATCTTAGAAAATCTATCCACAATAATAAATATAGAATCTCTCCCTTTCCTAAACTTAAGTAGACCAAAAAATGAAATCCATAAAAATATCAACACAAGGTTCCTTGGGAAAAGGCAAAGGTGTGTATAGTCCATGAGGCATTACCCTAGACTTATCTTGTCTACATGTTATACACCTATCACACATTCTTTGCACATATCTTTTCATATTAGGCCAATAAAAGTGCTCATGCAGAACCTCTAAAGTATTAGTAATTTCAAAATGTCACATTAAACCTCTTTCATGTGCTTCCCTTATAAGCAATTCACATAAAGAACAATTTGGCACACATAATTTATTTTCTTTAAACAAAAACCCATCATGCCTAAAATATTTATCCTTGAGCGAAACCTTGCATGTGTCATATATAGCACCGAAATCATGATCATCAAGATACACCTCTTTAATGTACTCAAATCCTAGCAATTTAGTATTAAGATTATTAAGAAGAACATACCTTCGCGATAAGGCATCGGCGACCATATTTTCCAAACATTGCTTGTATTTAATCACATATGAAAAAGTTTCAATAAACTCAACCCACTTAGCATGTCTCCTATTTAACTTACATTGACCCTTCAAATGTTTCAACAATTGGTGATTAGTATGTATGACAAATTCCCAGGGCCATAAATAATGTTGCCAAGTCTCCAAAGCCCTTACTACTGCATACAACTGTTTATCATAAGTGGGATAGTTAAGAGTTGCACCATTGAGTTTTTCACTAAAATAAGTAATGGGTCATTTTTCTAGCATTAGAACAGCTTCAATACCTATTTCTAAAGCATCACATTCAATCTCAAAAGCTTTATTAAAATCAGGTAAAGATAGTAAAGGTGTCAAAATAAACTTTTTTTTTTTAACAAGCTAAAAGCATTTTCTTGTTCTTCTCCCCACTTAAAACCCGTGACTTTCTTAACAATTTCAATAAATGAAGAGGCTATCATACTAAAGTCTTCAACAAATCTCCTATAAAACTAGCCAAACCATGAAAACTCCTAATGTCTATTATGGATTTTGGTGTAGGCTATTCTTGAATAGCCTTAACCTTAGCCTCATCCATTTCTATACCTTTTGCACTAACCACATATCCAAGAAAAACAATCTTATCCATGCAAAACTCACACTTCAAATTAGCATATAAGGACTCTTTTCTAAGCACATCAAGAACTTGTCTCAAATGACTTATATGCCCATCAATCTCTTTATTATAAATCAAGATATCATCAAAGTAAACGACTACAAATGTACCAATAAAAGCACACAACACATGATTCATCAATCTCATAAAAGTACTAGGTGCATTAGTAAGTCTAAAATACATAACCAACCACTCATACAAACCATATTTAGTTTTAAAAGTAGTTTTCCACTTATCCCCTTCTTTCATCTTAATTTAATGGTAACCACTTTTCAAATCAATTTTCAAAAACAATTTAGAACCATGTAATTCATCTAACATGTCATCTAATCTAGGAATGAGATGTCGATACTTTACAATGATGTTATTGATAGCTCGGCAATCCACACACATTCGCCAAGTTTTGTCCTTTTTTGGAACAAGAAGCACGGGAATTGCACAAGGACTCATGCTTTCTTGAATGTATCCTTTTGACATCAACTCTCCAACTTGCCTTTGAAGCTCTTTAGTCTCTTCAAGATTGCTCCTATAAGCTGGCTTATTTGGTATAGATGCTCCTTGAATAAAGTCAATTCAATGCTCAATACCTCTAAGTGGCGGCAAACCACTAGGAATGTCATCTAGAAAGACATCCTCAAATTCCTGCAAAAGAACTTTAATAACACTAGGAACACAAGAATCTAAATCATCTAAGTTAAAGAATGCCTCCTTATACACAAGTAAAATCATAGGTAAGTCAGAAAGATAGGCATGTTTAATATCATTAGATTTTGCAAAAAAAGTTAAGGTGTCTCTCCACTTTTTCTACACACTCTTTTTTCTCACCCTTTATTTCTTCTCTCTATTCATTTTCTCTCCACTCTTGGCCTTCTTTTGATTTTTTTTTGTTTTTGGTCATGACCCTCCCCTAATGTCACAAGGGCTGAAACTTTGTTCGCTTTTGTTTTCAACTCATGACTCACTTTCTTTTCTCTTTTCCTCACATCCTCACTATTTTCGCTTGTTTTTCCACTTTGGTCGAATCTTTTTGTTCCTCTACTTTGGCCAAAACATGTTGCTCTTCCTCATAGCCCTTCCTTAATAGAATTTGATTTTCATACACTTGCTTTGGTAAGAATGGGGTTAATGTATAAATCCTTCCATCCTTCTCCAATGAATATTTATTCTTAAACCCATCGTGCTTGGCTTTTCTTTCAAATTGACAATGCCTCCATAGTAACAGATGAGTAGCATGCATAGACACAGCATCACATAACACTTCATCCTTATATTTTCCTACTAAAAAAGTAATCATCACTTACCTATTCACCCTAACAACACCACATTCATTCAACCATTGAAGCTAATAAGACGTCTCATGCTTTACTGTATTCAATCCCAACTTTCTAACCAAAGTAACACTAGCAACATTAGTACAACTACCATTATCAATGATCATACTACATATCTTATCGTTGATTAGGCATCTAGTATGGAAGATATTCTCCCTTTGTTGCTTCATATCATCCTTCTTAGTTTGAACACTAAGCAACTTTCTAATCACCAAAACTTTATCATCAACAGCATATTCTAAATCACTAGCATCTTCAAGTGGTGGCATGTCATTACAATCAAACTCATCACTAGTGAACACAATCTCTTTATTATCTTTTAGAATCATAACTCGAAGATTTGCACACTCTAATGCATTGTGTTCCAATCCCTCACACTTGAAACAATTTATATAACGACTATGCTGTAATATAAACTATTATATAAAAATATTTTTAAAATAAAAATAAAACTAAAATAAAAATATTTAAAAGACTAAGAGGTACTTGAAAATATAATAATGATTATTTTTAAAATTATATTTTTATTTTTTAAAAAATTATTTTTGATATCAACATATTAAAATAATTTAAAAATATAAAATAAATATTAATTAAAAATAAAATAAAAATAATTTTTTAAAATACCTTTTTTTTTTAAAAAAACATAACAAAAAAACACTTTCTAATCGACCGTGCTGTATGCAGAGAGTAGCAAATTTTTTTCACCTCTTTTGGATTTCTTTCTTATCTAATTGTAAAAAAGAATTAAGTGTAGCTGTCATTTGTAATAAGCCCAAGCGAGCGAGCAGAGAGAATGCTAGTGCCAGAGCGCAAGAGAGAGTGAGTGAAGGTTGTTGTTGCTGGTGCTAGTGCCAGAGCGCAAGAGAGAGAAATAAATAAGAAAACCCTCTAACCTTAGAAAGAAATGCTTATTTTCTGCCACGGTGAACAGTAAAGCCTGTTATTTTTCTTCTTGACTCTCTGGATGCACAAATGGAAATCATAAAGTTTGCATTTTGTGACAATTTATTGCGAAATCAGTCTTCTTAAACTTGCTCTAGTGTTTCGCATCTCAAGCTTGACTTACTTTGCTGGATCTGTGTACAAGAAGCTGAGAATTAGGGTTTATTTGCAAGGGTTTAGGGTTTTGTTAAGTCACTTCTAGGTATTTTATAGTTCATCAGACTGATGAGTATTTAGGGCTTTATAGTGAGACTTGCATTGGCTATATTGGGAAATTTGGGTGCCTTTGAGTATAATATTCAATCGCTGCACTGGAGCGTTTAGGGGTATCGGGGACTATGTCTTCCTTAAGCAGGGAACTGGTGTTTCTGATCTTGCAGTTCTTGGACGAGGAGAAGTTCAAGGAAACTGTTCATAAGTAAGTCTTTTCTTGTTTTGGATGTTTCGTTTCATCTCAATGCTATGTTTGGATGCTGAGAAAACATGGGTAGACTATAAAAATCAAAAGTCCATGCTTGTTAAATGGATACCGTAAAAACAAATAAATCTTCATCATATTTTTGTCTTTGGCTTAGATGAAGGCAGGGTTTGGTTTTCCTGGTTCTAAATTTTATGAGGAAATTGCATTAATTTTGACTTCATGAAGGCACATAAATACTTTTACACTGCTTACCACTATGTACCATCATTCTGTTTCCTGACTTCTCAGCTAGGAATGGTGATAATGAACATGAACTTGAATAGAATGCTAATGTTCTGTTTTTGTTTTGTGTGTTGTCATCAAATGCTGATTTTAAGGTTAGAGCAAGAGTCTGGTTTTTTCTTCAATATGAAACATTTTGAGGATCAAGTTCAGGCTGGTGAATGGGATGAGATTGAACGATATTTATGTGGATTCACGAAGGTTGAAGATAACCGTTACTCTATGAAGATATTCTTTGAAATAAGAAAGCAGAAATATTTGGAGGCTCTTGATAGGTGAGTTTTGAATATTTGCCCCCTTAATTCTCTTGTTTGTGCGCTTCATTTTAATCAGAAATACTTACCAGCCACTTGACAGAAAAAAAAAAGGAGAATGCTGACATCTGTCAATGGGGTTATAATTTAGTGATTTGGTTTGTTTTGGGGTTATGAACTCTGAAGTTTGCTTATATTTTGTCATGCATGTTTTGACTATTTTAATATTTCCTGCCATCAGACAGGATCGGGCAAAGGCTGTTGAGATTCTTGTTAAGGACCTGAAGGTTTTTGCATCCTTCAATGAAGAACTTTTCAAGGAAATAACTCAGTTGCTTACACTTGATAATTTCAGGTAGCTGCTCTTGCATCCTTTTCATGTTAGTTGTGATGTTCTACCATCAACATTTGTTTTCTGGACTATCAGGCAAAATGAGCAGCTTTCGAAATATGGGGACACAAAATCGGCTCGAAATATCATGCTTGTCGAACTTAAAAAGCTGATTGAAGCAAACCCGCTGTTTCGAGACAAGCTTACTTTCCCACCTTTCAAAAGTTCGCGACTTAGAACGTTAATAAACCAGAGGTTATCCTTGCATATTCTTCTATAAGCTTCACATGGAAAAGGCAAATTTTGTTATCTGATTTGTATTATGTAGATAACTTGCATATTGGTACCTTTACAGTTTCTGAGTGGCATGTATAAGATTCTTACTTTTGCTCTTAGAGCTCTTTGTCATGAAGTTGTTTTTCAAAGGCTTATTTTTCTTTTGGAACTTTCAGTCTTAATTGGCAGCATCAACTTTGTAAGAATCCTCGTTCAAACCCTGACATCAAGACTCTATTTATTGATCATTCTTGCACTCCTACAACTGCTAATGGGGCTCATCCACCTCCTCCCTCGAACACCCCCCTTGTGGGACCGATTCCTAAGGCTGGGGCATTCCCCCCTATTGGAGCCCATGGTGTAAGTTCTATCTTGCATCTGCTCTTCCCTAAGTGACACTTGTGGGCTTTCATATAATCCTTGCAATTACTTGCACCATGCAGCCATTTCAACCTGTTGTTTCCCCAACTCCGGGTGCTATTGCTGGTTGGATGTCGGCCAATAATCCTTCTTTACCACACCCTGCTGTGGCAGCAGGCCCCCCTACTCTTGTGCAGCCTTCTAGTGCAGGTGAAGCTATTAATACTCATGTAGTTTGTGGTGCTCTTACCTTTTTCTAGCTTGGTAAAACTATATAATCATTCATGGATTTGCGCAGCTGCATTCTTGAAACACTCAAGGACTCCCACAGGAATGACAGGAATGAATTATCAGTCAGCTGATTCAGAACACTTGATGAAGCGGATGCGCCCTGGCCAATCTGAAGAGGTGTAGACAGATGAAAGTTCTTTTTTTTTTTTTTCTTTTCTTCCTCAAGTTCAATTTTCATGCTTGGTTGATGTTAAAGTACAAGTGGCCTTCATTTTGTTACTGTAATAATTATCTGGTTTCGTATTGCAGGTTTCCTTTTCTGGTATAGCACATACTCCCAATATCTATTCCCAAGATGACCTTCCCAAAACTGTTGTACGGACCCTTAACCAAGGATCCAATGTCATGAGCATGGACTTTCATCCACAGCATCAAACCATCCTGCTAGGTTAATATTTGAACACATGTTACAAGTTTACAAAAAGAAGAAGAAAGGTTTAAGTTTCATTTGATAGGATTGGTGTGTTGATAGACCTTTCGAATTATATTTTTTAGTTGGGACAAATGTTGGTGACATTAGCCTTTGGGAAGTTGGCTCCCGGGAAAGGTTGGCACATAAACCTTTCAAAGTTTGGGATCTCTCTGCTTCTTCGATGCCACTGCAGGTAGTTTGAGTTTCAACTGTATTGGAGATATTAATTGATCTAATTTTTAATTTATCTGTCTTTTGGTTGATGTCAACACCCATAATCCTCTAATCTTCAAAAGTTTAGTGACAATGTACGCCTTTTGGTATTGCTCTTTGGTGACCTTGTTGCTTGGCAGGAGAATTAATTATAATTGGGAATTGGAGTTTTAACTGATTGTTCTTTGTTTTCCTTTTCTTTTGGACTGATCCTTCTTTCTAATGGTTTGTTCATGCTAACAGACAGCATTGTTGAATGATGCTGCAATATCTGTAAATCGATGTGTGTGGGGGCCAGATGGACTAATGCTTGGTTTGTATTTAAATTTGACTACTTCCTGAGTATGATTTATTTTATTGTCATCTTTGTATGACATTGTTTGCATTGTTTAAGTGATTGTTTCTTTGTATAGGTGTTGCATTTTCGAAACATATAGTGCAAATATATACTTACAATCCGACTGGAGAACTGAGGCCTCATTTAGAGGTAAGTTCAGTAATCCTGGATACTATATCATGCTGGATATTATATCATGTGACTGCCTGATTTTATCTTTTAGATTGATGCCCATGTCGGTGGTGTGAATGATATTGCATTTGCTCATCCCAACAAACAACTATGCATTGTCACATGCGGTGATGACAAGATGATTAAGGTATCAATTATCAGAGGCTAATTAGTTTCCTTTCACTAGGAAGAATGGTTTCTTTATGGTAGCCTCCTGCATGACAGGTTTGGGATGCTGGAGCAGGAGGCAGACAATATATATTTGAAGGTCATGAAGCGCCTGTGTATTCATTGTGTCCCCATTACAAAGAAAATATCCAGGTAAAACTCCTTTATGAAGCTGGGTATTGGGTTCTCACTAACAATTTAGTGTCTTCCATGATGTATGTTGTTAGCAGAGTGATGTCAAATTATCAGTACAAATTTAAAACATGTTTGGAGGTTTGTATCATTTTGGTCACCTTATAATCCATCTCACTTGGTCTATATTTGCAGTTTATTTTTTCAACAGCAATTGATGGGAAGATTAAAGCTTGGCTATATGATTCTTTGGGATCTAGAGTGGACTATGATGCTCCTGGACTTTGGTGCACCATGATGGCATATAGTGCAGATGGGACTAGGTAAAACATGTCATAAAGATGGTTTACTTTATAGTCAAACAGGCATATAGCTTTAATAACTGGAATTCTATCTTGTATTACACCCATTTGACTTGACAAACACTTAAAGAGTCTAAAATACTCATGCCAGATAATGACACTCAGATTAAAAAAATGACATTATTGGGCGCTTCAAACCGATGGAAGGATCCAGGACATTCTAGAAAAAATACCAACTGTAACCCCTGACCAACTTGGATTAATAATATTTCAAAGTTAGAGAAGTTGATTTTTCACTCCTATTTTTCTTGCCTATACATTTTGTCTATTGTAGTGCATATACCATTCTTTTTTTTTTTTAGTTCCAAATCTAACCTAAATTACATCATGTCTTGTCAGAAATAAAAATTGCATTGCACAATCTTTCAAAACTATCTTGCCTTAGACATTTTATTCTATGTTATGGATTCTGTAGTCTTTTTTTTTTTTTGTATTCCATGTGTCCGTGATGTTTAGGTTTCCTCTAACCTCCTTTGTTTTAGCTCAGGTAGCTTTTCAGTAGACTATTTTTGGGAGAGATTACTGTCCTGGGCTTGACATAAACCCTGCTTTGGGCACTGTCTTTTCCTTCAATGCCACTTGTATTATCCCTTACAAGTTGTGAATACATGAATATAAGCATTCAAAATGGTATGGGTGATGTATTGCTGTTCCATTTTCGCAGGCTCTTCTCTTGTGGAACAAGTAAAGAAGGTGAATCTCACCTAGTTGAGTGGAATGAAAGTGAAGGATCTATCAAACGAACATATTTGGGTTTCAGGAAGCGTTCTTTAGATGTTGTTCGGTTTGACACAACAAGGAGCCACTTCTTAGCTGCTGGTGATGAGTTTCAAATTAAGTTTTGGGATATGGATAATACAAACATGTTGACAGCTGTTGATGCAGATGGGGGGTTGCCTGTTAGTATTAGTCTGCATTCCTTTTCTAATTGTTTAGGGGTATAAATGTAAGGTTTTGCAGTTCATCGTTAGTTTTCTTTGCAGGCTAGTCCTAGACTGAGATTTAACAAGGAAGGTTCATTGTTGGCAGTCACAACTAGTGACAATGGTATTAAAATTCTAGCCAGTAGTGATGGATTGCGCTTGATAAGAATGTTGGAGAGCAGGGCTATTGATAAAAGTCGAAGCCCGTCAGAACCAATCAACTCTAAGGTAGTTATACATTTTGGTTTGATCTATTTATTTTTACCTTATTGAGGTAAGAAATAAGATTGTTATCATAAAAAGAGAAGTTACAAAGAGAATCCTTGACTTGTTCACATGCAAGGAGAGCCTGCTTAAAGACATCAGGTTAAAAAAGCTACCCTTTGTAAAGGCCAAGGCATTAATATTTCTTTAGTGAGCAGAAGTTTGGTCAGCAGGGTGAAATTAGTGAGGTTGTCATGTGCATGAACTCGTATAGATCTGTTTGGTACTTTTACCAGTGAACCTTAGATTCCCTTATACCAGAGTATCATGAATTTCCTTTTAAATAGGCAGGCTCCATTTGATTTTGATGAAATGTTGTTATCAATTAATTCTAAGTGTTCCGCATTTATCAATATTAAGTGTTCAATATCTCGATGCATTCATTTTCTTTTTACACCGTTTTGTTCAATTCTTGCAATTTGTTTCCAGAGAAAAGATTCAAAGCTCAAGTGCTAGATGCTGAAGTAAAATTGGATTAGTGAACCTAATAACTTAGATACAAAATGATTGTTTGATAATGGTATAGTTCTTCAAAGGTGATGGATCATTTGTGCTTTGATCTTGTGTTGGAAGAATGGTAGCTTAAAGGAAGGGACACTTTTCTAAAAGTGCTTTAAAATAAAATAAGATTGCAGCAGGAAATGTTTATGTTCCTGATAACTTGTTAAATCAGAGCCTGGGGATCAAGAAAACCATGATATTAGTTCAATAATGGGTTTACTGGTTGAAGGGAAGGAGAGTTTCATGCTTAAATTTCAGTGTTATGACGCTTAACAAAGGAAAACCTTATAAATATGATGCCTTCTGGTGATCATAGAGTTTTCAAATGATAGCCCTTGCTAAGTCCTTTATGTTTTGAAAGAGGATGGTGGCTTATTATTATTATTATTATTATTATTATTATTATTATTATTATTATTTTGAGAAATGGCTTTTGGAGTTGAAAACCACCGCATGCCCGTGTATTGTTTTTGTTCTATACTCCTATATCATTGCATTGGATACTTACTTTGCCATGTGGCATGTTTGCGGTGCTAATGAGGTTTCTTATACCTTTTATTGTAGC
This sequence comes from Populus alba x Populus glandulosa, assembly GCA_033617975.1. Taxonomy (NCBI): domain Eukaryota; kingdom Viridiplantae; phylum Streptophyta; class Magnoliopsida; order Malpighiales; family Salicaceae; genus Populus; species Populus alba x Populus glandulosa. The sequence goes on along the minus strand of CM066155.1, from coordinate 7,054,109 downwards.
CACTGATTGTTAACGCACTAGGCTCTGTGGCAAATGTTTCTTCTGGCCTCGCATCATCACTGGAACGCTCAGATAGAATCCAGCCTGCAGTTTCTATTGGCAATCTTGTAAGTTAAGCAATTTTCAGCTCCATGCTGTTAGTGCTACCTGGTCTCTAATTTTATTTTGTTTAACATGACAGGGTACCATGGACAATAGTAGGCTTGTTGATGTTAAACCAAGGATTTCAGATGATACAGACAAATTGAAAAGCTGGAAGAGTGATATTGTAGATTCATCTCAGCTAAAAGCTTTGCGGTTGCCTGACTCCATAGTAGCTGGCAAGGTAGGTGGTTAAAAAATATGATTGATAACTTATTTCTTACTGCAAACTAGTTTTAAATTGGGAAAAGATGTTTACACACACAAGCACACACATTTATGTATACCTATGTATGCATGCATGTATCATGGCATTTTGTTTTTCTTCCATGTGCAACTTTGCCAGTTGTAGCAGATATTTTTAATTACATGGTTCTTAGATTCTTTTTGCTATCATTCTGGACTTCTGCCTCTTATTTGTATGGTTTAGTGTGTGTGGTCAGCATCGTGTTTACTTTATCATTGAAGCTGTTATTCCCATATTGCTTTCAGAATTATATGGTTTTTGGACTGCTATTTTGCATGGTATTGCTGCTTCCTGTTTAGCTTGAGTACATTGGCTGTGGTGCAACTCCTCTGCATAAATATTTCCTATTTGAGAGAAACATCACCGGTAATTCATCTGTGAAGGACAGGATTGCTGCAAAATCATGGAGCTCGTGAAATTTGCTTCTATATGAAGTGGCTAGGGTAGCTTATAATTTTCAGCCTAACAAAAATTGAAAGAATAATAGCTAGTACCCTGTAGAACATGCAATAGTTCTACAATTGATCAATGAAGAACTGTAGGTATGTTTCAAAATAGCTGTTTATTTTTCATCTCTATTTTAGAAATATTTATCCATATTAAACTAGTACAACATGTTTAATACCATTAGTTTTCCAAAATAAGGAACAAGAGCCTTGTTTATTTTGCTTTTAAGTAAAGGACAGGGAGATTAAGAAACAGAACTCAACTGTTGTTTTCTAAAGCGTGGAATTTGGAAAACAACTTAAGTAGTTTTCTGGTTTTCTAGCAAATGGGGGAGGGAAAAAAATAGAGAAAACTTGCATTTTGAAGAAAATAGTTTTACTTTGGAAAAGTAAACTCCTTTCTACAGTTTTCTGTTTTCTTGAAACTATTAATAGAAGTGGATCATTTCTCACAACAGAACCCCAAATCTTTTTCCAGCAATATGATTTTTGGCTCAACGTTATGCACGAAAAATGAACTTCTCTATTTGGTGGTGGGAAGGCATTCTTCCTCCTAGACCAAGTTTTTTATGTTTTCCAAAGTTGGTACTGAGAACTGTACTTTCTTGAAGAGAGTGTTAACTCTTTAAATGCAAATCCTTTTTATATTCTAAAATGAAAGAATAAATAAATAATGCAGTTGAAGTACAGGAACAATGTGAGTGTATTATATGTTAATACCTCCTGATGTCATTGTAAACAATTGACTTATTCTTGAGGGAAACTAAATTCGATGCAGGCAGAAATTTGGAGGAGAAGAAAGGAAGTAGGAGAGAAGAAAAGCTGCGGCTACTAGAACTGTAGACATGAAAATTCTATTCTCAATTCTCAATTTGTTGCTTTAACAATAGGACAGGTGCTCTAATATAAAACCATAAATCAAACAGGGAAATAAAAATAAAATGAACACGACCTAATAGGTGGAGTACAAGTGAATCAACTATTAAATAATAATTAAAAAAGAAAACCTAACATAAACTAAAAGTCCCATATAACTAATAATTGAGCCCATAATTGTTGGTTAATTTTTGCTTTGGGATGCTAATCGAGGAAGAGTGGTTCACCAAGGTACCTTGTCCAAGAGCCCATTTCATTAATTAGTTTTGGCAAGATTACAATGCCTTTGGCACTAATTAGATTGATGACATTATTGATGCCTTAGATGCTATTATGCATATGGGCTCTGAAATTTATAGAAGTTTGATGAACAAATTAAAGCCTGCACTATGATGACTTGAAGCTTCAAGTGAACAAGGAGAGAATGGAAGTTAGTTACAATTTTTTTAGTCTCTGCTGAATCTTCTCTTGGCTTGATTAATACAGAGCTTTCAGCACATTTTTCACCAAACATTGTTTCCTTATCATCTTCTGTACTCCCCTTGAGTCATTTATTCAATCAACTTCCTTAGGGTTGCATTGAAGTTGAGACTTGTTTGTAATAAAAACCGGACCCTTCTTTTTAGGAGCTAGGTCAATTAGCTGGATAAGATTTTCAGATCTGGGAAAAAAATGATATTATGAGGATGATGTTTCTGATCATTTTCCGCCTTTTTTCTTCTGGCTTCACCATCAATTTTTATTTATTTATTTATCTACTTTTTTGCAACTATTAGAAGGGGTTTTTTAAACCAAACCTCATTCTACCTTACCATCCCCACCCCTTGAGTTTAGCTCAAGGGAACCCCAACATCTGATATGGATTTGGCATGTTCAAATGCATTTAAATAAAAGTTAGATTTGTTAATCTGACCCAGTACAGCAGTGTTGATCTCCAAATTACTGGTTGCCAATGTTTCTTTTTTTGGTATAGGCATGCACATTTGCCTGAGTTCATGCACAAGCAATATATTGTTGTGCATGATTATTTACAGCTGATTAGCTGAATGCAATAGAGAAATTGGATTAACAACTTTGGAAGGGTCAAAATAGAAGACTGGGAGTTGGTATTTGTGTTCCAAACAATTGGTTACTTCTTGCTAAGCATTCTTGCCATGTTTGGAGAGATTTTCTTTCCAATAAATAAGAGCAATATTGAATAAATTTCTTAACCTTGTGAGTCCATCTGTTGCTTGCTTTGTTTTTGGTAAATGGTAATGGTGATCTATACAATATGCGTTGACCCCTTCCCGCTGTCAAAATCCTCTAGCAAGCTGAACCTGTTACCCTCTTACTTACTACTAGAGAAGCAGCACTTGTGTTGCAAATGGTGGTGGTATTTTTGGGTCAAACCAATATAGTCAGCTGATAGTTAGTAGTCAGAGGGAGTGGGAGTGGGAGATGGGGACACAATATACGCAACACTCATGCCTAATTGTGCATGTTTTGTGATGCATTGTAATAAGCTTTATATTTGTAACTAATTTGGACATTCATGTGAGCGCACATGGCTACTACTCTCCAAGTTCCCTCAATTCTCCCTAGCAAACTTTTTATGCAAAGATAAGGTTCCCATAACATTAAAAGCTTGTTTTGGTTGTCAATCATTAAAAAAAAAAAAATACTGATAACATGTTTCAGATAAGAAGACCCTCCCAAAGCATTGTCTCCTGAAGTGTTATCTATGGGTGCCAGTAGTGGTGAAACTCCCAATCACTTATTTTTGCATTGCCTAGTAACTTGGATTGTGGTGTAACCTTTTCTGTGTTCGGAGAAACTTGGTCTGTCCTTTTAGTTTGGAGGAATTTCTTTGATATGTTTCTGGGTTTTAAGAAGTGGTAGCAAATGTTTATGGCAATGTGCCAAATTTTCTGTAATTTAGTGCGTCTAGAACAATTGAAACTCTATAATTTTCCATGATGAATGATTGTATTTTCATTTGATATGGGATAGGCTGATTTTCCTAGCTTCAGATGTTTCAGAGGTGTCTCTATTGCAGATGTTCAGACTTGAAAGGGAATATTGTTCTGTTTCATTCTTTTTTTACTGCTTTTTGATTAGGATATCTCAAACTTCTATTGCACATTTCTGTTTCTTCCTATCAATGAAGTTTTTTTCCTATTACATGGGTATACATGATGTTATGCTTTATATAGCAGTCTCTTGTTGTAATAATCGAGGATAACAGGTCAGTAATTCCAGGTTGTGCGGCTGATTTATACTAACTCAGGGATGGCTCTATTGGCCCTTGCCTCTAATGCTGTTCACAAGCTGTGGAAATGGCAGCGCAGTGAAAGAAATCTGACGGGAAAGGTCTGGCTCATGTCTTTAAATGGTGAAATCTCTGCCCCTTTTGACTGTTTTTTGTGTTTCATTTTCGGTGTGAAATCTTGTAGGCTACTGCATCAAATGCACCACAGTTGTGGCAGCCTCCTAGTGGAACTCCCATGACTAATGATATAAATGAGAGCAAACCAGCTGAAGAATCTGCTGCATGCATTGCACTATCCAAAAATGATTCTTATGTCATGTCTGCCTCTGGTGGGAAGGTCTCTTTGTTCAACATGATGACATTCAAGGTCTATTGTTACAGCACATAATTGATTTCTGATTTAAAGTTGATTATATTTGTTTCTATTTTTAATTTGGAACTTTGGTTTGGCATGACTTAATAAAACTCTTGAGTTTTCTTCTTAGGTCATGACAACATTTATGTCCCCACCTCCTGCAGCCACTTTTTTAGCATTCCATCCTCAAGATAATAACATTATTGCAATTGGCATGGAGGATTCTACTGTGCAAATATATAATGTCAGAGTTGATGAGGTGATCTCTATGTGCGTGCATCCATGTGTGTGTGGGTGCGCTGGTCTTTTGATTTTGCTGATGCTTGCTCATTCTTTCAGCCTAACTAGCTTCCTTGTGATTTGGAAGTTCTGAGAAAAAATTGGACACAATTATCTATGCTTATGAAAAGATTCCTTAAAAATAAAATATCACATACTACTACCAAATGATTGTAGATTCTGCCTTTTGGATTATTTATATTTTTTTTATTTGATTCCTGTCACCTCACATTGATAGTAAATCAAACAAAGCTCCATAACAAGATAATGAGGAATTCTGTTCTGCTCTTGAATTCTGGAAATTAATAACATGTGATATGTACAGTTGAAGTTATTGCAGTATCTACCCCTTATCGATCTTAAGGTTTTCCTTAAGGCATCTAGTTATGGGTGTGAAGTTGACTTTTGAAATTGACTGCAGGTCAAAACTAAACTCAAGGGCCACCAGAATCGAATAACAGGACTTGCTTTTTCACAGAGTTTAAATGTGCTGGTGTCTTCTGGGGCTGATGCACAGGTCAGTGATTAATAGGATCATTTGAATAACATTGCAATCTTTATGGGTTGGTTTATTTGATGTTATCCTGAGGAGTCTGTGAAAGCTTATGCTTGAAGCAGGAAAAATTGGATAGTTTGTCATATGGAACTCACTCTCCCATTCTGCTAAGTATGTTAACATGTCTGATAAATAACCTTGAAAGATCTCAAGCCTGTTGCTCTTTCCTTATCCATAAACTCTGTAAAGCTTTTGGTTTTTCTTCCTTGAACTTTCCAACTTGCTTTAAGTTATAAGTTTCCTCTTTGAAGTTTCGTTATTGAGTTTTCTTTTTCTCACAAATCGATGTTGCATCTCTTAAAAAACTCCTTTTTCACTGAACTTTACAAATACAGGGCCTTATATCTAGAATATCAGATGTTAAGAGATTTTTTTCAAGGTCCTTACGCGGCCATTTACACAAAAACATGGTGTGTTGTATGATGCCTTCATGGCCTGACACTTGAAGAATGTCAAGTCGGATCACTTAATGCACCGGCAATGTGCTACTTTGTCCTTTTGCAGCTTTTCAATTCACTTTCTTTGTGATGTTTTTAGGAGGTCCTCATTGGATTATATCCCCCACTGCCCTAACTGTCTACTTGGTCCTTTATTCTTCCCTACTTTTCCATCGTCACAACATTATTGATGTTCTTTCTGATAATTCAGAATGGTCCTGAAATGGACCTTGCAAAAATTTTTATGGAAAGTTTTCATGGCAATCACATTATTCATTGTTCACTATTTCACAAACCAATGCAACTGTTAGATAAATTATAATTTACTGGCACTGGTTCCATAGAAGTATTGGATGTATATAGCAGATGCTCACTCCAAACTGGAATATGGATTCATTAAAGTCATCTCATATTGATTTTAAGCCATTTTGCACTTTTCTTGTCAATAGAAGTACTTATTGAAGCTTTTCCATGTGATGTATTATGTATCAATACTGCCTTTGATGGGTTGAGTTGCAGTTGTGTGTCTGGAGCATTGATGGATGGGAGAAAAAGAAAATGAGGTTCATTCAAGCACCACCTAGTCGTCAATCCCCTTTGGTAGGCGAAACTAGAGTCCAATTTCATAATGACCAAGCACATCTGTTGGTTGTCCATGAAAGCCAAATTGCCATCTATGACAGCAAACTTGAATGTTCGCGCTCAGTAAGTTTTCCATCATATATCTTTTGTCACCAAAGTATTTTTTTTTAATGAACAAAACCCAATTTGAAGTTGGATCGTTGGTCAAATGAGAAAAGAAGGCAAGATAGGAATAAGCACCGCCACTTTAGAAACCTAGTTGCCTTTGATAGTCCATAAATAGCTATCTAAGGAAATTCTGTCAGTGCCCTATTTATAAAATCAGGTGGTTTGTTTATTTTATTATTCGTATCAACTTCTACCATCAACTGTAGTCTCAAGGTTAGGGGACAATTTCAAATACATATTAAACTAAGTAAAAAAAAAGCCCTACCACCCTTCTCCCCTCAACCCTCTGAAAAACAAAAAAATGAACTTCATGTTTTAACCCTGGTCCCAGATATTGAACAAATTGCTGTACTTTTGTAAATTCATCACACAACCATATTCTTGATACTTGATACTTTATGGAAGTTAATTCAATTGTGTGCCAGCTATCCCACTAGTTAGTTAGAGCATGACCAGCATTTTCTTTTAAATTCTGTTAGCACTACGAATGTGTGTCAGACTTGCAAGGATACAAGGGTCCATTTAAAGTCCTTTAGTTGGTTATTTTCAAGTCAACTCATTGTATGCTATTTCTTGTTAATGAAGCTATTGCATTTTTTCTCTTGTGAGCATGTATTGTGTGAGCAATTGCATTTCAGCAACGAACAAAATGGAATACTGGACAAGGTAGATTAGATGTGAAGGAGGAATTACTTGTCAATGTCTTTTATGGTCAGATTTAGAGAACCTGGATTTTGTGTGTTGTTTAATTAACTTTTTAAAAGTGTCAATCTGATTTTGACTGCAAGTCCTGACTTTTAGTTTATGTCTGTGCAAGAATTGGACATTCATGTCAAAATTGCCATCTTTGGGGATAGACATTCTTTATTATGTTCGCTATAGTCATGAACGAGACAAACATTGAGTCATTTACAGGTTTCTTAAAAGATTGGAAGTTGATAGTTTGCAGTAATGAATCTATTCTGTTATTCCGTAAACAGTACCCTTAAAAGGTGATGATCAAATACATGTAACATGGTTAGTCTTGCAGTTTATTATTGATGTCTCAATTATTTTTTCACTAATGTATGATCTTGTAGTGGTCCCCAAAAGACACCCTTGCGGCTCCCATTTCAAGTGCAATATATTCAAGTGATGGTTTCTTGGTTTATACGGGTTTTTGTGATGGTGCTGTTGGAGTTTTTGATGCGGACAGCTTAAGAATCAGATGCCGAATAGCACCTTCTGCTTATATACCTTCACACCCTGCAGGGTAAGCCGGATTTTTTGTTAATGGGAGCTTGGGCATTTCATTTCTTCTATTTTTTCATTACTATTTTTTTTTTCATTAAGGTGGGGGAGCACATGCGTTTAGGACCAATATTCTAATTGATGAATCTAATTTGCGTAAATAATAATTTAATCCTTCTTGTTCCAGTCCCTTGCCCGTGTGATTGTTAATTTTTTTGAAGCAACGCTAGTTTCGTAGAAAATGACCGAATTGCCCCCAGGTTTCTTTCAAGTAGTGACAGCCTAGCTCCTTATTAACAGCTGCTTAATGGAGGGACTAAGTTGTAAATGGAAATAACAAAAATAGGGATGTGATTTTGGGCTTTTTAAACCAGAGGGACTAATTATTTTGACAAAAACCATTTGTTGCAGCAGCACTGCCTATCCTTTGGTTATAGCTGCTCATCCATCTGAGCCCAATCAGATTGCACTTGGTATGAGTGATGGTGCAGTACATGTGGTTGAGCCATCTGATGTGGAGATGAAGTGGGGTGGCCCATCCTCTCAAGATAACGGGACCCTTCCGTCTAATACATCGAATCCTTCTCCAAGTGGTCACCTGTCAGAGCTCCCTTCCAGGTGATGGTGCATTGTTGGGCATTTGTAACCACCAGGACGGCGAATACTATGGAAAACTTGCTCAATTTTAGTAATTGTTATTTTTTTTTCGTTGCATTAATAGTTTGTTTGCATTTAATCAAGGTCTGATATTAATATTCATTATCCCTTTCTTTTATCTTCTACTGGGGCCATCTTGCTGTTTGAGGTTTGAAAGGAATTTGTATATTTTTGTCGTCCCTAAAATGATGCAAGACAAGAGGCGTTGCCCCTGCGGCTCTGGAGGTCTTACAATAGGTATGTACGTTCCCCCTTTAATGAATTGCGTTTGGAAGGATGCAAAATTAATCAGTTTTTAATTTGTTCTATTACCTGCTGTTGCGGTGTTAAACACCGATCTGAACAGGGTGGTGGTTAAGACAGAAATAGTAAAGAGTATTTAACGAGGAATGGTGATGATGAAAATGAATATAATGAAGACTACAGTGATGACAGTTTTGATAATTCAAGATAGTCTCGAGGAGATTTACTAAAATGGAGATGTTGATTCCATGATCAGCAAAGATAAAGGCATTGAGTTGTATGCCTTTGGACAAGTGATTTGCTGACAAGTTTATTATAGAAGGGAGGAGTAGCACCTCATTTTCAACTGTCAGAGTTGTAGTCAGTTCATCCCGTTATATGGCCCTGACGATGAGCTTTGCTTTTGAACAGTAGCTTTTAAAAGATTGTGGCTTGCATGTTAGAAAGGTTTGTCGAGAAGTAGTTGAATGTACGAGATTGTCTTCGATGTTCAAAGTAAGTTTAGAGCTGACAAATGTTGGTGCTCCTTCAATGAGTAAAACTCTAACGAAAGCAAAGATGATGCATGCTGTTGAACAAGCAGATATTTGGGAAGCACAGTTCCTACTTTGCAAATGACGAGCAATATTTGGATGCTTAAACCAGTAGACTCACTTTATTTCAGGAGTTTATATTTTATTGTGCCAGCTATATTACCCTCTTCCTACACTTCAAAATTATCGATTAATATTTTTGTTCTTTCTTTTTTCTAGTTTTCATATAAAAAACCTTTCATAATATTTATTCTTGCTTGTCTAATTTCTCTCATTTATAAAATAGTTTTTAATTGCAACTTTTTTTATGTATCATTATTATTACAAGTCTTGTTAATAATCAAATCAAATTTTGATAGTATTAGTAAAAAAAAAATAAAATAAGATATAATTCTTTATATATGTAAATCTTGTTTTAAAAAATATAAAGTTTAATGATAATTAGCATGGTGAGATGTTCTAAACCTTTTCAAAGAATTATGGTAACTAACAGGAGTAAAATTATATGATAATAAATCTTCAATTTAAGAAATGTTTAAACAAAAAAGGCCAAAAACAAAATTAGTTAATAAACTTGCTGTAAAGTATTTTCTGAAAAATAGACTTGGAGAAAATTTCAAGGCAAAACCCCTAAATTCACCACTAGGGTTGTATCAATTATTCGTTTCTGCTCCTATATGTTTAATTTGGATAATTAACCTTTATGTTCTTTGAATTTGTTCAATTAACCATTCTTCTCTATTTTTTTTATCCAATTAATCCAATATCTGACTTTCTTCAAGTCTTAGTGTTAAATAAATTGTTGGCTTGTACTATGTCGTGCGTACAAAAGAAACATACATGTAAAAATTTTAAATCATATGAAATGATGTATTGCCCCTCTCCCCCCCTTCCCTTCTCATGGTAAAAAACCAATCAACCCCTACTCTTTCTTATTCATCTCCCACCGACAGTTCATCTTCTCCACTGCCAACCACCATCGCCAACAGCACTTCCAACTGTCATCAACCACAAAGCAGCCGCCATCACCAAAAACACCCACTGTTTGAAGATATGGCATCGTTGAGATCCCAAAGTTTTGTGTTCCAAGAAGAATGAGATGTAATATTTCTCGTCACATTTAATTGTGCCTTGAATGACACTTTTTTTCTCTCCCTTGTTCTCTTATAATCCATGAAAATGATGCAATGATAGGGATATTCTAAATATTCTTCATGCTTTAGATGCAGCTTAGAGCTAGATGAGGATGGATGGCTATTTGTTGACGGTTGGGACATATCATTAGGAGTTATAGGTATTATTGTGTTCATGATTTTAGAGGAATGAGATCTGTTTGGGAATAGAATCTGGACTGTGCTTTCTTGTGTTAAAGAACAGAGGAGTCATATCCTTGTAGCAAACAAGTGTTTGCAATTAGTGGGAGGATATTGAACTAAATTATTCAAATGATTTTTGAACCCGCGTATATTTTAGCTTTATGGGTTTTAAAGCGAAAAAAAACTAACCCATGCCAAATCAAACTAGTTAGGTTTAAATCAATTTTTAGTTTGGTATAGGTTAAATTTTTAAAAAATTAAAAAACTAGTTTGGTTAAATTTTTTTGCCTGAACCGAATTGAGTTTGGAACACCCCTAATTAATACAAATAATTGGCTAGATTATAATTTTGCAAAAGAAATTCTTAAATTTAAAAACATTACAGTAATTGGCACAAAAAAATAATTTAAAAGAAAGATTAGTGAGTGTTACTCGTGACTCGTATATAGAGGTCACACAAAAATACAAAACTCTATGTTTTATTGGCAATTAACAAAGAAATTAGTTGAAAAGTTTGTAAGGGAATGTAATATTTAAAAATAAGCTAAAATGGAAATAATAGCCTATCATGACCCACTATAATCTCAACTAATACAATAAAGATATATCACTATGGATTTTATAAAAGAATTGCCTAAGTTAGGGGAGAAGGATACAATCATGGTTATAGCTGACGGACACCAAATAAGAATACTTTATAACTCTATCACAACTAGTTATAGTTTAGGAGATAGATCAAGTATTCATGGATTATTTTTACAAATTTTATAGTTTGCCAGTAACTATTATAAGACAAGGTTTTCACATGTTTATATTGGAAGAAGTTGCTCAAAGTGTTGGGGGTTAAGCCGCTAATAAGTTTTGCATATCATTTTCAAATTAATGGCAAGGTATAAAGATATATCAGTGTTTGAAGATCTATTTAAGGTGTTAGACAATGAAGGTGGCATCATTTATTGTTCTTAGCTCATCAATGGTGGTAAAATTTTAGTTTTTATTTTGCTACCAAGATAAATCCCTTTTATCATAGTTTTAAAACTCGGTTCGACGGATCAATCTGGAACCTGGTCGACATGGGCCTGGAAATGGGCTGAGTCTAAGAAAAAACCAGCTGGGGATTTAGCCTGGCAAAACCCAGTCTACCCAGCGGGTCGACCCGGAACCTGGAAGACCTGGGTAAACCCAGCTAAGAGCCAGCTTATTTTTCATGCTTTTTCACTGCAGCTTTGTAGAAGTACTGACAGATGTAGAGGTCATTCCATGATTAGCATATGTTATATTAACCATTGAACAACAAAAAAAGAGAAAATAAAAAAACCATTAGAGAAATCCTTTGCATAAAACCCATCTCTTCAATCTTCAAAGTTCAAAGCTATATCACTATTAGTTGCAATTCGCGAAGAAGAGCAGAGGAGCAAAAGCCTTCAAGGCAACCTATACCGGTTCAGATCTGCAAGCAGAGTAGATAATCCTTTCTCTAGCTCCTCATGACTCTCCTTCTTTCTCTTGCTCTCTCTATTACATTGTTCATGCCGATAGTGATCTCTTAGACCACAAACAAACGGTGAAGACGAAGCAATCTCGATCTGGGAAGAAGCCATAAGTCTAATAATGGGACATCACGACATAGAATAGAGTGAATGCAACAATTTTATGCATGCCATAAATGAGATATAACCCATTTTTCCTGGGGGGGAAAAAAGGATGTATGGGGGGGGCAGGGAAAACCCAAGTGGTAATTGTGGACTACAAAGAAACGTATAAATCTTGTTTTCAGGATGCTAAACTAACCAGGGTTAGTAACTAGTGGTTAATAACCACCAGCAATACAAGTCATGCCTTGGCTTTCATTTCCTAATTTTAGGACTTTATTGTAGAAAACTGTTGTGTTGCCTTCAAAACGAATGGCATGCCTTGGCTTTTATTTTGTTATTTAATTTTAGCAAGAGAAAGACTGGCTTTTAAATTCTATTTTTTGGGTTGAGCCGAATTGACCCGGGTCAACCCATCTAACCCATGACCCGATCATTATACCAGGTCGACTATCGGATTGGGTTTAAAAACTGTCTTTTATGCCTTGAATGGATATCCTCCACCTAGCTGGCAATTGACCGCACAAGAAACTACAACAGCAGTGGCAATAGTAAAAGAGGTGCTTTGGAGGAGTAGAGTTATTAAACCCAGACCGGCCCGGTGACCTGAGACCCAACCGACCTGGGGGCTGGACCAGTCTGGGTTTGTCAAAAGACCGGTCAGTGCAACGAATCGGGCGAAACATGGTGTTTTTTTTTTTCAAATGTGAGATTTAAAACCCATTAGTATATAAACTCTATGTTCCTAAGAAAAAAAATTATGTTTTTTCAATGTAAGATAAAAAAACTTTTTGGTTTAAATACTTCAACTTAAAAGTATAACATAGTACCTTTTTAATGTGAGATTTAAAACCCATTAGTATATATACTTAATATTCACAAGAAAAAAACTATGTTTTTTCATTGTGGGATTTGAAACCTATTAGTATATAAACTTTATGTTTCCAAGAAAAAAAATTATCTTTTTTCAATGTGGGATTAAAAACTCATTAGTGTATATATTCTATGTTCGTAAAAAAATAATTATTTTTTTTCAATGTGGGATTTGAAACATTTTAGTATATAAACTCTATGTTCACAAGAAAAAAAAATTATGTTTTTTTAATGTGAAATTTGAAGCTCATTAGTATATATATTATATGTTTCCAAGAAAAAAGTTACGTTTTTTCAATGTAGAATTTGAAACCCATTAGCATATACACTCTATGTTCACAAGAAAAAAAACTATGTTTTTTCAATGTGTGATAAGAAACTTTTTTGGTTCAAGTACTTCAACTTAAAAGCTTAACATAATATCTTTTTTAATATGAAATAAAAAAAATTTAAAATATTCTTTTAAACTTCATTATTTACATCATGTATAGCCTATATTTATATGGATTTTTTTTTTTGATTTTTTTATATAAAATATTAAAATTTTAATTTTTTTTAATTTTTTCAGATTGATTTAAATTGACCTATGAAACCCAAAATCCGATTTTTGACCAGGTCAATTTTTAGCCCGGGTTTAATAACTATACAGAGGAGGAGGGCTAACATGGATTAGGTGTTGCAGAAACAATTGGAAATGGCTAGACATAAAATGAAGCAGATGGCAGGCAATGGAATAACAAAAAGGAGAAGGATTCATTTGTAGGAATAACACGTGGTAAGTCAGTTAGCCGTTTGTAGTTAGTAAGTTGTCAGTTAGTGGTTAGTAGTTGAAGGAGAAAGATTCATTTGTAACAGAGATGTGTAATAAGAAATCCATTTAAATCACTTGGTTTTGCTAGGAGGAACTTACCACTGTTTAGTTGTAATTTTATTTCCTTCAAGTTTAAGCGAACTGGCTCTCATCTTTTCGAGGAAAATAGCCAAAGCAAGAGCCATGGCTCTCAGCTCATCTAATGACCTTTAAAATTAAACCATAGATTCAAAAGCAGAGTGATCTGATCCGTAGCAAGTTTCTCTATGCCTTTTAAAAAGATAAGTTAAAAGTATAACCTTATATAGAAGAAAATATGTACACATCTATCTGAATTCCAAGCTAGCTTCTATCATCTGTGATAATTTCTAATCTTCTTCTTTTGGGCCTAAAGCCTCCATTCCAGGACACCAGCGCCCTAAAGCCTCCATTCCAGGACACCAGCGCCCAGGAAACGCTGCCACTAATGATTGATACCAGAACCACAACGTTGCCATGACTTATCAGTATATAAAAGCTTTTCTTTTGCACCACACCATCTAATTGAAGAGACAAGATCCTCACATTGCAATTCTGACGACGTACGGAGCAAAGCAGCGATTGATAACAATACACATGTTATCTATGAAGGTTGCCTATCCCCATCCATGTTCAAGACCACCACTTTGATAGCTGTTTTTGATGGCGGTCTATTGATCTTCTCAAGTAACCTACTGAAAACTAATTTGACAGGTATGCAAGCAACCGTAGTTGGCGCAGATGTCTCAGGTTTGATAAGCCCATCCATTTGACCATTGCTAGTATCGTGCACTGGCTTAGAAACAGAATTCTGCTTGACACCAATTGATGACAGGGTTCTTGTTTTTTGATTAGACGGTAAGCTTACTTTCTTTGGCATTTTTCTCGGGAGCTTCTTGTCCGCTAAAGACCGGGAAATGTGGGGAAGACTCTTCCTCACCAGGTTTGCCTTGTAACTGAAACTGCCTGCACTTGATTTCCTAAACGGAACTGTTCTTTCTTGATCCATAAATGGAATATCCTCAGCAACAGCATCAACTCCCAACACTGATGATAAATGGGGGCGAGGTACCCTAGAATTGGTCCTTCTTGCAGTCCGCCATGCTGGTGGAAGTGAAGTGCTTTCATCATGGTCAACTGCTTCATTGCTATAATAATCATTCAGAGGGAAATAAGTTTCAGATGAACCATCTTCCACAGCTTCAATTAAGATCGGATGTCCTATTATTGCCTTCCCATCAAACTTGCTGATAAGAGAAACAATAGGAACACGATCTTTTTGGTAGCTTGATTTGACCTTTAAATCCACATCTATTAACATAGATCTTGCCCTTCCCCCAAAATGGTGATGGCCAGCAAATATTGGATTAGAGTGCTCCCCCCTGTCTTCCCAGTGTCTCCTAAAAGTATGCTGATCCTCCAAGCCCATGCCTTCCCATTCTATCATATTACGACCAGTATTATTTTGATCTCTGGACGCCAACCTTGATGAATAAGAATAACCTCTGTTGCCAGGACAATAAGGTTTAGACCTAACATATTTTCTGCCCAAATTGGCATCATGAGAACCATATGCCCTTTGGCTAGAGATACTTCCTTTCATCCTGTAAAAGGTTCCATGAGAAGCTCCATTAGAACCTTTTCCATATTCCATGTTGACAGGCTTCTGTGTAAGATATCGAATGTTCCTTTTCCCCTTCAATTGCCATTTGGACACTGCTTCGTGGTCATCATGATAAAGGTTATCCATGTCATCAGAAGACATTGATCCATCAGACTCGTCACTGCATGTACTAGCATGTTGTGCTGGTGCATCAGGCTGTCCCAGAACATCCTGTTCAGCTTCTATAGGCACAGCAACATCTAGACAGCCAAGTAAATAAATACACTCCAGTGAGATAAAAATAAAAGACAGTGCCTTCTGAAGTAGAAGAGACATTATGAGCCATGACTTCAACAACTGACCTTTAAGACAAAAACAATCAATTTGCAAGTCCAAAAAGGATCGCAATGTTTATGAGAACAGAGTAATAAATACTTAACCTGAAAAAACAACCATTTCTTTGTCCATATCTGGTTCAGTCTGAGAAGAATCAGACACGGATTCAGATGAATTAGATCCAGAAAAATCAGATTCAATATCTTCCATAGATCCAGAGGAAGACTCCTCTTCATTTGATGAACCAGCATGGGAACGCACCCTGTCTTCAAAGCAAGAAGAAGACATCTTATTTTGGCTTGGAGGAAGTTCTTTATCATCTGTAGAATCACTAGAATCAGCAGGCAAGTTAGAACATCCCCTCCTCTTTGCCTGGAAAATATCTCCCATCTTCTCCAATCCTGAAAGATGGAAACAAAAACAGTCAGATTGCAATAAATGAGAAATTTCTAATTTAGCAATAGTCTGCAATGCTAAAATAAGTAAGCAGGCCACATCACATCCCTTGACTAGATATTCCCCAGTCAACCCTTCTGTGACCACCTTCATCTATCTAAATAGTGTTTTACCGTTTGCATGAGCAGTTATTTCCACAACAGGGGCACTGTTAGGAGGATCCTCATATTTGTGGTCTGCTATAGGTCTCCTCCGAGAACCATCTAAATCAACAGAAGGCGAAAGTTTTCGCTTTAAAGAAGGCCTCAGCCTGAAGTCCTGCGAACCTCTCGTCCACAGCATTTCCTCACTGCGATCTTCTAAAACTGGTTGATCTCCATCCTTAGCTTTCAGTGGAAGTGGACTGCCTGGAATCTCTGTATCAACTTCTCTAGAAGGTAGGTTCCATTTAACATCCTCAGGTTTTCCAATATTACTTACTAAGCCTTCTGAAAATGCACCCAGCTCGGACTTCACAGACCCCGATGATTTACTTCTTGGGCTGCCCTGGGCAACACCCAATTTTCCTTGCTTTATCAAGAGTCGCTTTTCAAGCTCAAGGGCATGAAGAATTGCATCTTCTCGACGTGCATATTTCTCTCTTTTCTTGATTGGCATGCCCAAGGCAGATTCAGCCCTTTTGATGCAATCAGAAAATTCAGCACACCGAAATGCTTTCACACGCTTTGACTTTTCTAAATTGTACCAGTCCCTGTGAAGAAGCAGAATAACATAAAATCAGAACGAAGGTGACATATATTGAAAGATGGGGAAATAAAACAACTTGAAATAAGGGCAAGGAACTCTTGGTTTAACACTTCCAGTAGGGAAAAGGAGAAACAGAGTAGCAAAACATTTGGTCGAATATCAATAACTTAAAGAACCAATTGTTTGTGTTTTTTCATCACGTCAAGTTTGAGAATATTTAAACCTCAATAAGCTATTACTGCATAGAAAAGAAACAGAAAACACAGAAAATTAACAAAGACCAAACAAGTGTCATGGATAAAGAAATGCGATGCTTGTTAGGTTTTCAAGAAACAAAATCATAGATGATTGCAGACTCTATGGACTATGCACGGATAGTTATTTATGGGAGTCAATCTTGGCAGTATGCCCAACATGTTTGTTTTATTTCAAGACAGACATTAAAAGGCATTTAGAAGATTTGTATATCACACAATAACTTTTCATTTTGTTCAGCATGTGACAATTCCAAGAGGGTAGAAATGGACTTGGGCAAACCTTATATTGATTATCAATGCATAAGGAAGGTGGTGGGATAAAGCCTCCGGCATTTGGGGACTTGATCAAACTAGAAGCCACAATTAAAATGAAGCAATAACCGTAGAATGAAACTCTACTAGGGAGGTTATGGAAGAATGATTCCATCAAACTTGGATTTTACAAAAAGGAGCAAAAGGGATGTTAGGATTAGCTTGCACAGAATGAGTTTGTTCATATTTGTGTATATAAAAGATTACCTGATGGTATTTCCTACCTGCCTACAATCCAATCTAAACGGAGTAATACACAATTTAGCAGCTCATTTATAGATTTTATTTTATTTATTTACTTGTGAGCAAATCATTTCTCTTGTCATTACAACAATCCCAAACAAAATTAACAAGAAAGACTTACACGCTAGCATCATCCCTTCCAAGGAGTTTGACCGGAGTCCCTGTTCGCGGCGATGTTAGATTATACTCTGCGAGCTCATCCGCCTCCATTATGTGACCGGGCCACCACGATCCGTTTCTTCTCCGCACCCACACAATCGGACCTATGCCACCATCGGCCGCCGTCCCAGGACTCTCCTCCATCCACGAGCGCTCTCTCTCTCTCTCTCTCTCTCTCTCTCTCTCTCTATATATATATATATATATATATATATATATATATATATATATATATATGTGTGTGTGTGTGTGTGTGTGTGTGTGTGTGTAAATGCAGTTTTTATTTTACAGGAAACAAAAAGGAAAAAGAAAATCAATCAGCCTCCAGAGAAGAAGAGAGAGAAGCTGATGAAACGGAAAGAGGTGTAAGTGGATGATCTGGGTAAAGAGAATCGGATTTCCATTCAGAATTGCTGACTTTTCATTTTCTTCCCTTTTAGGGTTTGGTTTTTTTTCCTTTCTTTCACCGATCTGTTTTCAAAATTCCCTTGTTTTCTTATCTAATGATATAAAGGCAGATAGATGGATGGATTGGTATTTGTTTGGTCTTTTTTAAAACGAAAACAAACGAGCTGCAGCGGCATCAGCGGCAGAGAATGAAATTGAAGGACGAGTGGTGTGTTCTGCTGGCTCACTGATTTTTGACGCGGAAACTCGCCTCGACTCTAACTAAGTCCAGTTTCTTATGGGCCTCCGATGGTTTTGCGTCTTTATCCTCTTTCCATGACCAAATTCTCAACCAATTAAAAACTAAATTCAATAAAAATAATTTTAAAAATAAAAATATATAAAAAAATACTACATCAAAGCAAAAGCTATATATAAAAAAAAACATTATAGTAATTTATGGTATTTTTTTTAACTGTAAAATTAAATTTTTAACCAATTTAATATTAAAAAAATAAAATCAACACAAACCATTTAAAAAAAAACTATATAAAAAAATATTATAGCAATCTTGAATCCTCAATATTTTAAAGAAAAAAAATACATAACTAAACTCTCAATCAATTTAATATTAAAAAAATAATAAAAATAATTTTAAAAACAAAACACAAAAACAAAAAAAATAATTTTAAAATAAATAAATAAATATATGTAAAATAAAAAAAATATATATGTAAAGCAAGCTACAATACTTTCCTGTATTGATTAATTTTAATTATCAAAGCTCATGCAGATGGTTTTATATATTTAACGTATATATCTTTTTTGTAACTAAATAACATGTAAAATTAAATTTAATTTTAAATTCAGCTAATAATTTATTATAATTTTTATATTTAAAATAAAATATTCTACTACATAATTAAATTCAATTCAATTATTTAGTTTAAAATATATGCCGAAATGAATTAAATAAAAATTCTTAACTGTTTTTTTCTTAATTCAATTATACTATTCGATGGGCTATTTTACATGAAGAGTTGCCGTGACACTAATCTAATTCCATCTCCATGCTTTCGGGAGGGCACCTTTGAGTTTAGGCTCGCTAATTAGGACTGGAATTTCATTACTTGTTCTATATAATTTTGGTTCAGTAATAATAAAGCTTGAAAATTTATAACAATGAACTGATGCGTTTTTTTTTTTAGTTAGGTGGCATTAGAATTGTTAGTTTCAATTCAATATCAAAAAAGGATGAATCTCATAATAATTGAATTTTATTCCAAGGTCTCAGCATTATATTTATTTAATTATATGATAATTAAAATAGATGTTTATATAAAAAAAATGATTAAAATTCTAGAGAGAAAAAAATGTATCTTTTAGTCAAAATTGTATTTTCTCATTCATGTAATTTTTTTTAACAATAACATGTCCAGCTAAGACCACATGTTACTTGGGATACTAGTCATCCATACTATAAACAAATTTCAAAAACAACTAGTAAACGTGACAACTATTAGAGCTTTAGGTGCGAGAACACGCTAACGAATACACACTGTCTAAAATTCGATAGCGATGGATATTGGTAGCCTTGCATAGGCAGTGACAAATTTGGCAAGTAGTGTGCAACGGTTCATGCAAGTCATTGAGCTTGAATAATAGACCTTCTAAGCTGACAGCAAACATAACAGAAACTGCCAGTTGGGACTCATAGTTAGACATGTTAATTGTGGGTTAGTTATGGTAGTAATGGACATCAAGATCATGGGAGACAGGTGGCTGAATGTAGGGCATATCAAGGGTTACTCTACAAGCTACTAAGATCATGAGAACATAGGAGAGAAACTGTTTAATACTTGCTGGAAAATAGGCCATTAAGTTCATGGAAAACATAGGAGAAAAAGTGTCCCACTATATCCTGAAAAATAAGGATAATAGTCATGCCTTATAATTCACATATCTTTGTCTATAAATAGGCTGGAAAGCCTTGGTTGTGTAGTATGCAATCTTTGTGCATAGAACACACACTTATATTGTGTAATCCTTTGTTTATGAGATTAAAAAATATTGGGAGAGTTTCCTTTATTTATGGTGAGCTTTGAGTTTATTTACTTGTGCTTGTTATTTGCTTACGACAACGCAATTAGAAGAACCTCTTTGGATGAGTGAAACACATAGTTGTAGGCAAACACGAGTGAAAATGGTGGGTTAAAGCTTAGTCTAATCAGGACTAGATTGCCACATAGGGCTGAATTTTGGGGTGAAAAATTTAACCATGTGACAAGTGGTATCAAAACACGATTTGTTCTAAGATCATGCAGCTTGAAGTCATGAAAGTTATTAGGGAACAGTTGGTGTGTCTTAAGACTTTAATAGGTCAAGAGGAAGAAGGTGAAGAACGCTCTATCATTAATTGATTAAAGGAAGCTATGAAAAATGCTGAAAAGGCTGAAAGTTTGTACATTTCTCTTACGACAGAATTGATTGAACGATTGGAAGCTACTAAAGAGACTATTGTCATTCTAAAATAGGAAGTAACAAACACTTTTATTGGGGTAAGTACATCTAAGCCTAAAGTGCTTGAACCGAAGTCTTTCGATGGGGCAAGAAGTTCCAAGGAACTTGAGAATTTCTTGTAGGACATGGAGTAATACTTTAGTGTTGCTAAGATCGACATGGCTGAACAAGTAGATTTCATTGTGATGTATCTCATGAGTGATGCTAAAATTTGGTAGAGGATGAGAACTAAAAAGGACATAAGTGTTGGATGTCCCAACATTAAGATGTGGGATCGTCTTAAGCAAAAACTGAAAGAGCAGTTCTTTCCAAACAACATATCTTGGATTAGACGAGAGGAATTGAAAAAGCTCAAACATGAAAGGTTGGTTTGTGAGTATGTTAAATCTTTTAGTTCTTTGATTCTCAACATTGAGAATATGTTCGAGGAGGATAGGTTATTCAACTTCATGTTTGGACTTGAACCCTGGGCACAAGCAAAACTAATACGACAGAAAATAAAATATTTATCATCCATTATTGTTGCTGTGAAAACTTTGATTGATTTTAAATCAATTAATATAGAGGGTTATGTGTCAGCCTCTTTCAAGTCTAAAGTAAAAGACAATGAGGGAAAAAAAGATGAAGAAGTTTGGTTGGGGTGCATCAAATGTTGTTGTGAATAAAGGCAAGACTAAGCTAATGGGTGCACAAGGTAAAGATATTAGTTGAACTTTGCTTGCTTCATTTGTGATGGTCCTTATTTTGTGAGGGAATGTTCGAAAAGGGAAAAGTTGAATGTTATTCGGGTTGGAGATAACAATGAGAATGAAGGGGTAGTTACACACGTCAATCATATACGTGTGTTAAATTATCTAATAACTTAATCAAAGGATTGTGGCTGCTAAAACCAACCTTGTTGATTAAGACTTGGCACAGATTGATGTGTTGCAAAAAGAGAAATCAAGGTCTGCAGACAATATGATGTATGTGAGAATTAGGATAAATGGCAAAGACATTAATGTTAAATTGGATTTAGGTGCAACTCACACGTTTATAGCTGATCGATTGGTGAAGGAACTTGGCTTACAACTGAGTAGTAGCCATACATCGATAAAGGTAGTAAACAAAGGCATAAAAAATTACAAGTATGTTTTATGATGTGCCAATAATGCTAGATCAGTAGAGAGGTAAGCAAGACATGTTAGTTGTAAATCTTTATGATTATAATATTATTATTGGTCTTGATTTCTTGAGAAAAAACAAGATTGTTTTGATGTCATATCTCAATGGAGTCATGATTACAAGTGAGGGATGTTTATGTTTTGTTTTATGTTGCAATGTCACAACGGCGAATGTCATTAGGAGTGGAAAAAACTTGATTTTGGCCATTGCTTTTAAGAAAACATTACAAAAAGGTGAAGAAGTGTATCTTACGACAGTAATGGATGAGAAAACAAGCTATTGTGAGGAGGTGCCAAAAGAAACTACTAATATGCTGCAACAATTTGAAGATGTGATGTCGACTCGACCACCGAATAAACTCTTACCTAGAAGGGCCACAAACCATCGAATTGAGTTGGTGCAAAAAAAAAAACATCATCTCAAGCCTCTTACCGAATGTCGTTAATGAAATTAGCAGAATTAAGAAAGTAATTAGAGGAACTAATTGACACGGGTTTTATTTGTCCTTCCAAGGCTCTATATAATGCTCCAGTCTTATTTTAAAATAATGCAGATGGGAGCCTTCAAATGTATATGGACTACCAAGCACTTAATAAGGTAACCATTAAAAATAAATATCTAGTTCCTTTAATTCAAGATTTGATGGACATGTTGTGTGGAGCCTCTATCTTTGCAAAGCTAGACTTGCAATCGAGATATTGGCAAGTGCGAATTGCTAAAAGGTGACGATCATAAGACTACTTGTGTGATGAGGTATGGCTCATATGAGTTTCTAGTTATGTCATTCGGCCTAACAAATGTTTCAAAAACATTTTGTAATCTCTTAGTGATATTTTATATAATTTCTTAAACAACTTTGTTATAGTTCACTTAGATGACATTGTCGTCTATAATAAAGGTATTAAAGATCATGTAATTCATCTTTCTAAAGTTTTAAGTAGATTGATAGAATATGAATTATATGTAAAGAGAGAGAAATATGAATATGCAAAAATTAACATTATGTTCTTATAGCACTTAATTGGAGAGAGACAGGTGAAGATGAATCCATGAAAAATTTAAGTCATCGTTGAACGGTCAACACTGAAGACAGTCCCCGAGTTGAGATCTTTTTTTGGGCTGGCAAACTATTAATAATGATTCGTTGAGGGATATAGAAAGAAAACAACTCATTTCTTAGATCTTCTAAAGAATAATCAGAGATAGGAATGGTTAGTTGATTACCAACAGGCCTTTGAGAAGCTGAAAATAGCGGTAACATCAGCTCTAATCTTGGGGTTGCCTGATTTTAAGAAGTCATTCGAAGTGCATATCAATGCTTCAGATAGGGCTATAAAAGGAATATTAGTACAAGAGAGACATCCAATTGCTTTTGAGAGTCGAAAGTTGAAAGATGTTAAACATAAAATACTTGACACACGAGAAGGAAAAGACAGATGTAGTGCACTCACTACTTTGGTCTATGGAGAGTATATATGTTGGGACCAAGATTCGTTGTCAAGACCAACAACATTGTTAACACCTTCTTTAAAACATAAAAGAAATTGTCACAACGGTAAGCTCAATGACAATAATTCTTAGTCAAGTATGACTTTATATGGGAGCAAACACTAGGAGGTATAATCAAGTTATGGATGAACTCAGTAGATGCGAGTTAATTGTTACTATTCTTTCTATTATTCGAGTGGAGTTCGACATTCTGGATTAACTTCATCAAGCTGTTAAGGAAGATGCATTGTACAAGAAGCTAGTTGATCTTGTACAAAAAGGGACAATACAAAGATATTGGTTAGAATAAAACTTACTCTATGTAAAAAGAGGTTGGATCTTTATGCCAAAAAAAGAGCTACGAAAGTATTTTATGATGGAGACTCATGACCCATAGTGGGCTAGACATCCAGGTAGAGAAAGGATGCTTGCTCTTTTATCCCAGACTTATTATTAGCTGAAAATGGATAATGATATAGAACTTTATGTCAAGACTTGTCCAGTGTGCCAACAAGACAAGACTTTATGGCAGCGAGAGGCATGCTTGTTACAGCCGCTACTGATTCCAAACATGCCTTGGGTGTGTCAATTTTGATAGACTTCATTGTTGGGTTTTCAAAGGTGGTTGGCATGAACACTGTTATGGTTGTGGTAAACAAATTTACCAAGTATGTAGTGTTTGTGGTTACCCCAACGGTGTGTACAACTAATGTTACCGCTAAATTATTCTATCAAAACATGGTGAAGTATTTTGGAGTAACTTCTAACATTGTAAATGATCGCGATATACGATTCACGGGTAGATTCTAGACAATGTTGTTCAATATAATAGGGACAAGACTGGAGTTTTCCACTCCCAATCATCCACAAACTGATGGGCATACATAAAGGATAAATGCTTTACTGAAGGAATATTTGAGACACTAAATGACAACAAAGTAATGAAATTGGTTGGAATTGCTGGTTAGTACGTAGTTTTGCTATAATCTTTAAAAATCCTTGGCAACAAAAGCAAGCCCGTTTGAGTTGGTTTTGGTTACTCAGCCCCAAACTCCTGTCAAGATTGATGGGGAAGACAAAGCATCAACGGTTGGTGCCGAGATATGATGGACTTTTTAAAATTATAGAAAAAATAGGGGTTGTTGTCTATCCATTGAAGCTATCAAAACGGTTAAAGCTTCATCCAACTTTTTATGTAAGTTATTTGAGACCTTTCCATGAAGAACAAGAGGATCCAAAATGAAGTAAGTTGCAAAAAGCTCCTCTAACGATTCACAAATAATTTGACAATGGTATTATTAAGATCATGAATCATCATTGACTTAGCATAGAAAGAATAGACAAACTAATTTTTTAAAAAATAAAAGAGAAACATAAAGCTCTATTCCAACGATGACGTTAGACTCTTTTGGTGGGGGTGGTTTATTAAGGCTCTAGGCATGAGGACGCGTCAATAAATGCACACTGCCTAGAATTCAGCACCGATGGACGGCAACAACCATACATAACCAACGACGAATTTGGCAAGCAATATACAATGGTTCATATGAGTCACTAAGTTCTTGAATTAGCATGGACATGAGGCTTGGATCATAGACCTTCTAAGCTGGTAGCAAACACAACAGAAACTGATAGTTGGGACTGGTAGTTAGACATGCAGATTATGGGTTAGTTGTGGCAGTTATGGACATTAAGATCATAGAGGACAAGTTATTAAACGTGGGGCCTAACTAGGGTTGCTCTACAAGCTACTAAGATCATGAGAACATAGGGGAGAAACTGCCTAATACTTGCTAGAAAATATGTCACTAAGTTCATAAAGAACATGGGAAAGAAAGTGCCCCACTATATCCTGAAAAATAGGGATGATAGTTATGTCTTGTAATTCACACATCTTTGTCTATAAATACGCTGGAAAGCCTTAGCTATATAGTTTGCAATCTTTGTGCATAAAACACACTTATATCGTGTAATCCTTTGTGTATGAGATTAATAAAGGTTGTGAGATTTTCTTGTATTTACTATGTGTTTTGAGTTTATTATTTGCTTATGACAGGGCAATTGTAAGAACCTATTTAGGTGAACGAAACACATAGTTGTAGACAAATAAAAGTGAAAAAGGTGAGGTAAGGCTTAGTCTATTCGGGACTAGACTACCATATAGGGCTGAATTTTAGAGCTAAAAATTTAACCCTATAACATGCTAGATAAATTTGATTAGAATATCTAGTATACCAGATGAAATTCCTTGCTAATGACGGACCTTTGTCACTTATGTGAACTAAATTATTTATGCACTAGAATATAAGAGGTGTACCTAGCTTTTCATTACAAAAAATGAATTTGAATACTCCTAACACTTCTTTGTCAACTATGATAAACAAACAAGATAAGCATTCCAAACATTAATGCGCCGCTCGCCACCCTTACCTCTTGGCATGCCATATTTTTTACATCAAGTCACCTGACTTGAACCCTGTAGTATACCAAACTTTATAAATTCACTTTGAAAACAAAAAACCACAAGGAGAAAAAAGATAATAAATCATAGTTTAAAACATTTTTATTTTTTTTAGTGAGTTTTGATTTTTTTTTGTGTGTTTTTTTTAAATGAACCACATAAAATAATTAAAAAAATATCAATAATTACTTCATGTATCATAAAATTTTCCTTTATTTGGAGGGAAATAATTATCCCTTAAAATTTAACCCTCTAGATAAATAAATGAAATAAACAAATAATTTTTAACCCACAATACATTATACCAAAAAAAATATCCTTATATTATTTTTTTTCACTCTCTCTTTCCTTACTTTAAATTCAACTTACATTAATAATATAATATGATCCAAGTAAGGTTAGATTTAGATTTTTACATAAAATTTTCTACTTTTCAGTTTTACTCTATCGAACATAACTCTCAACTCAATTGTTGGATATTAGACTGAAATTTTTACATGAATTTCTAGACATGATGTTGTACATTGAATTAGAATTTTAGGTCAATTAGAGTTTGCTAAGAGATTATTTCAGAAGGTCAAAGTTATTGGATGAATTTTATCAAATCTATATATCTGACTTTCATCTACTTTTTGGACTATATTTAGAGCTACAAAAGAAATTATGATGATATTACAATTATATTGGTAAGTAGACATTCATAACTTTTTGACAATATATAGTAGGCTTGCTTATTCATTCAAATGAGAAAGAATGCTTGTTTGAAGTCGGGACTGAAATATGTCAAGAATGTATGAAATTGAAATAACATTGTTTCTTAATGTATTATGGATTCCAATCAATACAATGATTTTTTTTAATACTCTTAGAAACATGTGTGGAAGCTGTTGGCTTATTTATTCTACAAGGATTTTATTTTAAATAATGAGATATTTATGACAACAATTATTATCCATAATTTCCAGGGATTCTATATTCATTATGGAATATATGTGGTGATAATGAGAGGAGAAATTTTTTTATTTTTTTATTTTATATTATTTCCTGATACATTAAAGAGATTAAGAGGAGACAATTTAAGGAATAAAATTCCAGCAATTAAAAACAAAGTTTCCTCGCTAATTTGAAGCATGAAGTTTTAACGAAGCCTCCAGGTAAAGAAAAGGGGAAGTTTTAGCCATGCATGAGGATTTTAAGCAAGAGAACTTTGTTTTATGATGTTTTGATTGATTTATTTATTTCTTTTAGTGTTGAATGTTATTAGCTTTGGACTTCATTCTAAATTGAGTTTGTTTTGTGCCATTAAATATTTTTTTAGGGTTTGTTTTAATATTAGACTTGTGTTAGTTAATTACTAGTTAGGACTCATTTGATTACAACCCAAAAGGAAATTCATTAGAGTTATTTAGAGGGCACTGTACATTATATATTGTTTTTATGGATGCAAGTTTCAACTGCTATGATGATTTGAACAAATAAGATTTTTTCTTTGTTTTGCGTGTTGCAAAGATTAATTGACTTATTGAAGATTAACTGTTTTACTTTATAGGAACAAAGATATTATACCGATTTATCAAAAATTAACTAGCTTCGAAGCGTCATCGATATACTTAGGGTCCTTAGGTACACAGTTATCTCTAGGTTCAAGTTTTTTTCTTCAATATCTTTAATTCTTAGATACAAAGTTATCTTTGCGTGGTATTCAAACTTAATATTCGGCTTTCTCAGGATGATTTTCAATTTCGTTGTGGATTACGTGACCACATGATTATGAGTTTCGCATCATAGTATTTCTATTATTTTCTTTCTTTCTATAATAATTTACACCCTTATCAATTATTTTTATAAAAGTTTTTATTTTTATTTTTTAACTTGGAGCAAATAGTCTTATCTTAATTTGTTTTTGCCCTTATTTTTGTTGCTAGATTTTGATAGAATATTTCTTTACTTGTGTAATAGATAAAAAAAAAATATTCATATAAAAATGCAAATATACTCTTAATGTCTTTGGTAAAATTTAATTTGTCAAGAAAATCATGATCAATTGGAAAATTATATTTTGTTTTTATTTAAAGCATTTACATTCAGTGAGAACGTATGGTATGCTAACAACAACAAGAATTGATAGAATCTTATGATTTTTTTAGATTATAGTAAAATATATAAGACATTTGTTAGATATAAATAAATTAATTCCTCTAATTTGGTAAAATAAATAGTTTTAAAAACTAATTTATAAGCCCCTTTCACCAATTTCATTTTTTTTCAATTTATTTTATTTTAATATTATTTATTTTAATAATTATGAAAAAATAAGTAAAAAAATATGAAAAGATCAATATGAAAAGAATATATTTTAAATAAAAAAATATATAATTAAGTATGGTTAAACTGGTCAAGGGTCTAATTAATTAAGGTTTTAAACTAGAGAGACTATTTATTCTTTTTGCAAAAACGAGAGCTATTAATTTATACTTTACTTACCTAAAAAATCAGACAGAATTCAAATTTCAAATTGACGCTCCAACGGTCATATGCTCTAGGGTTTCTTTTTTGGATTTTCAACGTTCCTCTGTGGCCAGAGTCCCCCAAGACAACTATATAGCCATTGTTCTTCTCTCTCGATAGCAGCCAGCCGCCCACAGCAAAAGAAAAAACATCTTGTTTTTCATTTTCATTTTCATTATCAATTCAAAGATGGATTTCCACAGTCTTTCAAGGAAAGATCTCCAAGCTCTCTGCAAGAAGAACAAGATCCCTGCTAACATGACCAATATCTCCATGGCCGATGCCCTCAAAGTTCTTGACAAGGTACGTAATATAACCTTTTCCTTGAAATTCTTTAACAGCCCATTTCATATTCTTTCCTGTATTCAACGAATTTGTTTTAATTTTCCGGATCTAATTCTTTCAATGAGCGAGCAAACTTTCTTGAAATATTCAAGAACAGCCATAACCATATGAGATTTTTCTAGATTTTACTGCTATTGATTTGTTTCATATAGCTGGAAGGCACTCTTTGAGTAAGCCATTGGGGGGAAAAAAACGTAAACGTTCATGCTTGTGCAGTATCCAAACAATAACAAAGATTGTTGAATACTTGTTTTCAATATCTTGTTTGGCTACCGGCGATCAGAGTGAAGAAATCTAATGAAATAAGAGAGACCCATAACTTTAATAAAAAGATACCAATTACATTTCTCAGAAACCAAAGAATGACTCAATTAAATTCATAAAATCCCCAAGCTTTCTCTCTCATGAACTTTATATGTCATTCTTCTTCACTCTAAAACCAATTTAGTCTTACTATTAGCTATAAATTGAAAGGAATAGTTTTGGATTCTCAATGATTTTACTTATGTTTTTCAGGTGGAAGGACTTGACGAGTTCACCAATGCGCCGCCCAAATCCGATTCACAGCAATCCCCGGAGAAAGCTGGATCAAATGAAATTCTTCAAACTTCTTGTAGAACCTCGACTCGGAAAAAGCCTCTTCGCATCGAGCCTGAAAGCTCACAAAAACCCTTGACTCGCACTCCTTGCACGACAAGAAGAAGGGTTATTGGGGGGGATGGTGATCAAGAGAACAAAAATGCAAATCATCCAGAGACTCCAGCAATGCCAGCAAGCCGCAACAGGATTTCAGCAACTTCTGCTCGGCGGAAAATGGAGACTAAAATGATGGAAATTGCTGAGGACCAACAGAAAAACAATGTAGCAAAGACACCAGCAGCAAATAGTTGCCGGAGAATGGCTCCAGCTGTTTCGGCTAGGAGGAAAGTAGAGGCCCAGAAGGAAGAAGTATCAGTTCAGAGGGTATACAGCACGAGGCAATCATTAAGATTGTTGGAGAGGAGTATGGGAGGGATGAGCTTAAAGGAGAAAGGGAGTGTCGGGCCATTGCAGATGGATGACTTGTGCAAGGAGATTGATGATGTTGAAATGAAGGAAGAGTCTGGTAAGTATTTTTGTAATTATCCATGATCAATATTTTCTGTGTTTGATTGCCAGAAAATGTTGGGGAAAAAACAGCATATATAATTGAAAGTTTTTCACTTTGCATCAAAGTTCAGTTCTTGGTGTAAGGTTTATTGGGAAACAAATTTAATGCAATATGAGAACAATATACTAGGAATTAGAACAACAACTTGGACTAGGAACTGTTTTGCTGGATTTTGGTTTTCTTGAGCTCTAACATCAGTCATCTTGTACAGGATCTGATTTGCTGACAGTACCCGAAAAGAGTTCAGAGAAAACCATTGATACAGAAGCGGTTTCATGCCAAAACCTAGGTCATTCACTGGAGGATAAAAGGGAAATGAAGCATGAACCTCAAGAGGAGAGCAACACTGATGTCTGTGAAGTTGAAGAGTGCAATGCAAAACAGGAAATAGGTTCTGAGAATTGTGATAATTCTAAAGTTATTTTATTAGACAATGAAAGTGAAATGACCAACGAACTTGAAGAGGATAACAAGAATAATGACTGTGATATGGATCACTGCTATCCAAAATTGGAAGGCATGAATGAGAGTTCCGAGAAATCAAATCCTATTCTAGTTGAAAGATCAGATAAGGCAGTACCGATCAACCAGGAACCAATCTACGAGAAGGGTAATTTGATTTTATGCTTCTTCAATATAAAAATAACTATTCATTCTTATTCACAATTTGTTTTTCATGGCCATTTATTGTTCTGTGCTTCTTTGAAGTTTCTTGAATGGTCAGAGCCTTACGGGACTAAATGCACTGATTTCTACAGGCACTGTGAAGTCTGGATTTATGGTTTCAGATTCACCAACTCTCGAAGTATCTGAATTTGTGGATAAAAACTCTGAAATGATTTCAAAAGGAGATAAGCAGCATCATGACAATGATGATCTCCAGTCAAACTTTGCAATTGAGGGAGAGTCTGATAGCAATCAATCAGATGAAGCTAATGAAAATGGTAAAGTAGAAATAGTTCCTGAAGATGCTAGCAATCAGAAGTCAGAAAGCAGACATGAAGCTGAAAGTTGCCATTCAGTAACCGGGTCTTCTTCAACTAGTAAGTTTCCTGATCATTTTGTTACTAGTAATCTTGTGGCACCCTTCAAGGATATCTCGTGTAAGTGCGAGAATGAAGCACTTGTTGAAATCCATGTGATGGAAGCTGAAGAAATTGACATGAAAACCCATGAATGGCACGCATCTTCTTGTGTTTCAAATGAGACTCCAGGATATGTAAATCAAACAAATACTTTGGCATCTGACAATGATTCAGGTAAAATCCTATTGCACAAGTTGCACGATCATAGCAGTGCAGAGAATTTGGTTGATATTACTGTAATGTCACAAGAAGAATTCGCCATGGCTCCATTTCCAGCATTGGACAAGACTCCATCTTCCCCCTGTCAACCCCTGGTTGCTGGTGCAATCACAGGCCAAACAGGCTTATCACCCTTTGCAGATGACACTCTTCAGGGTCAATTTCCTCGTCCGACTGAGTTAGTTCCAAAGAAATCTTCAACTAAGAAACAGCCAACAAGTTGGCAAATGATCGATGCCATCAACAAGGAGAACATTGACGACGACGGTGGCAAAAAAATGGAGCCTCATAAAGAAAAGGAAAATAACAAGGTCATTGGTGAGAAGATATTGGATGAATTCAGTCTAAGGCAGCTGAGAAAGATGATGAAAGAAAAACTACAGATAGCCAACAACAAGAACAGTGAAGAAGATAATGACACAAAGGTATCAGGGTTTTTCCTTTTTCTGTTTTCTTATTAGTATTATATTTTTCAAGTATTTTCAAGCTAGTCAACAAACCATTCATGGGGCATATCTCTTGTTAAATGATCAACAACACAGGTGGGAAAGACAAGACTGGCCTTGCAGACACTGGCTGATGAGAATCGCAGGCATGGTGCTGAAGAACTGAAGTGACAACCTTCTGGCCTTCTTGTCTCGGAAATTTGAGCGAAATGAAATATTTGTCAAATTTTGAACTTTAATCCAGTCTTTTTTTTTTTCCGGTCCTGTTATAGGCTGGCTTACTGCAACATTTTGTTGAATGGCAATTTTAATAAAAGACGTCTGTCTGCAAGTTTTTTTATTTTTATTTCCTTTTCATCATCAACAGAAAAATTGACGAAAAGAGCAGATTCCAGCTAATAATTTGGCCTAGAAAATTGAAGAGCTCCAAAATAGATGAACTCTGGATCGCGCTATCTTCTCATTTGGCACTTCCAGGAAGCATTTATATATATCTTCATGGTTTGGTCCGTTAGATAGCAGGATTTTCCAATAATTTTGATTTAAAAGCTGTTTGTAAGGGGAAAATAAACCTGAAAATCATTTTTAAATAAATTATTAAGGAGTTCTTTTCTCTCTCTCCCCTCACTTTCTCCACATTCTTCTAACACTAGCCATGTAAAAAACACATTGAAACTTTTGATTCTCTCTCTCTCTAATCACCCCTTTAATGGACGAAAACCACCCATTTGAAAAAACACCCAAGCTTTTTATCAAATGATGGTTGTTTCATGTTTGTTCCGGACTAGGGTTTCAATGTTTTGAATTGGGTGTTGAAGTCCTCAGTTAAGCAGAGATTAAGAATCTTTATGGTGGTCATTTCCAATGATGATATCCGTCAGCAAATTCCAAAGAAATTAATTATCTGGAACTGCCAACAAAATCAAAATAATAAAAAATATATATGGATGATTCTGTCGATAAAAAGACACGTCATTATTTTCCGGCGAGGGAAGTATTTCATCACTAGTTGTTTATAGAAGTATTATAATCGAGAGCACCCTCATCGCCCCCTCCCTTTCTACTTCCTCTTTTTCCTTTATTGCAAAAAAGTACCCACTCTCTTGCCACAAATCTAGGCCCCGTCCTTACAAATTTGGCCACGCCAACACTTCTCTATGTTGAATCCAAGTTCTTGCTCCTGTTACAGTACTACCATGACCAGAGGAAGACAATAGCAACCCCGAATAGCATCAACAGTTCTCTTTCATCGAAGAGGAGCATGGATTTGTGGAAGGAAATAATAACGAAAGGAAAGCATGCGCAGTGGTAGCAAGTTGCGGTTGGCCATGTCAACTTTGTTGAGTGCGTAGAAAGAGGAAAAGAAAACAATGGAATCAATCATCTAAGTCTTCTACAGTTTTTTCAAGATTCAATCACAGGTCTGTCACTTGAAGATTGCTAGGATAGCAGATCCAGTTGGCACTACAGGTATAACTATTCTATCTCCCTTCGCTCCTAAACCACGGCGATCTGGGTTCCTTTCTCTTATGATGCGTTAAACCTTGCTTACCTCTCGATTCAAACCCAGGAATTGTATACAAAATTGGGGTTTTAGACAAAGTTATCTCTTTTGATTTTATTTTCAAGCTCTGTAGCGTGGGTTTGTGTTTACCTTTCCACACGAGAGGAGGACAAGTTTTTTTACTAAGAGGAAAGAAAGAAGAGAGCCATGGATGTTCAGTCTTTTGCCAGCATGAGCACAATTTTATTTTTCTTTCTTTCTTTAAATGCAAGCCACTAACGTGCACTGCTCCTGTTCTTCTGCCTCACCTTAGCGTATGCACTTGGGAGTGTGGGCCAGATTTGCATGTGGGTTGTGCCTTTTGCATTCTTTGGGCTATTCTTTTGTTTGTATTCAAGCCGGTGGGCCTTCGTTGGAGAAAGCCCACGTTTCTTCAGGTATGAGTGGGCTGATATATTTGGGTTTTAACTTGGACCTTGTGCTAGGCTGGGAAACTCAGTCTAGGCTGAGCCTTTAAACTCTAAGACACAAAACTGAAATTTGTTTTTTTGGTAGGGACGTTTGTTTATTCAAAAAGTAGTTTTTAAAAAAATATTTTTTATATTTATTTTTTATTAGAAAAGTTAGTTAATAAACAATATTTTATATTTAAAGAAAAATTTAGCTTAATTTTCAAAAAAGTATTTTCTATAAAATCTATCTTACTAAAGTGGATCTACTTTGACAAATAAACATCTAATAATTAGAAAAATAAAACAATACCTTAGAAATAAACAAACAAATATACAATACACCTTACTTAAGTTAAGGTGTATTATGGGTAATATTATCATTTCTACAAAGAAATAAACAAACAAATACACAATACAACGTACTTAACAAAGTGATGATCCATCTCTTACCTTGATTCTAAAGATCAATTAAAATTCTTTGTCATAAAAATACTAAGTGGTGACTACAAATCTTTTAAACCATAATAGACAAGAATTTATTATTCTTTCTTCATATCATCTATTTTTTTTTATTATTAACGTGGGTGTCCTGGTCAGTATATTCACACCTCAATTAATCTCATGAGCCCTGAAGTTAACGACCATATAAACCTTCAGTGATTTTGAGATTTGTAAAACTCGAACCGGTGGCTTTTAGAAAGCAAATTCAAGATATGAATAATTTGGAAATGCCATTAACTGCTTGAATAAAGATTTTTTAAAAAATAATTTTTTACTTTTTAAAATTTATTTTTAATATTAATATATCAAAATAATTTTAAAAAAATAATTTATTTTTTTAAAATAACTTTAAAAGAACGGCCAGATCGTAACTTTAAAAGAACGGTCGATCGGCTCGAAATAGTAAACGGTTCATTATCAAAACATGATTTTAAAACACATATGAGGGAGCCATTTGGCATGAATAAGGCGGTTCCATGTCAAATTCAAGGCAGTAATATCACTTACAATAAAGAGTGCAGAATATTCGATTTTCGATATTCGCATAAAACAAAAACAAATCCTTTGAACGATGGAAGCATTAGCTGACGGTACAAGAACGCGTACGGGACGGAGGAGTCCGGAGTGAGGTGGGGAGTGGGGACGGCGACCAAGGAAAGAGAGAGAGAGAGAGAGAGGTGTTGCTGGTACTGGTAGGAACGTTGGGTAAAGACACGCACCAATGACCAAACCATACATATTATTCTTTAGTCCCTTTATTTTGAACACAAATTATGCTTCGTAATACTTCTTTGAAAGCCTAATAATAAGTCCCTTGATATTCTTGTAGACCGTTGTCTCTTTAATAATTGCAATTTTGACACGTTGTCTACACAACAAGTCCGCCATGGTTAAGTTTTACCATATAGGCTTGTTTGGTAATGAAGTTATCATGTTTTTTAAATTATTTTTACTTAAAAAAAATATTAAATTAATATATTATTAGAATTTTAATGATTTTTATGTGCTAATATGAAAAAATTATTTTGATTTACTTTTAATTAAAAAATATTTTTAAAGAAGTACACTACATCACATTGTTAAACACACACTAAAAGTTATATTAAAATATTTGATTGCTTACATGTATTATCTTTATTAAAACTCACATCATCGTGTTACAACATTGACATCCACTCAATTTAATTACATCAAAACTGATGAAGCCTTGAAATCCAGTTTGTCCAAGGAACAAGTTATTTGGAGTCTGTTTGTTAACGAAGTTATGTCTGTGTTTTGTTTAAAACGTAGATGCAACTTGTTTGGTTAAGAAAAAAACACAGTTTACTGTGTATGGGTCCCACATAATTTTACGTTCGAGACGCAAGGAAAGGAAAAGCAGCAAAATGTTGCTTTTTGTGCACTATTCATGCTAATTAATTAGCATCAACAGTGTAGCATAAACTATTCACGCAGTGTAGCCAGCTCTACTATTCCGGTTCGACCGGACCAATTCTGGTTTAAAACTCAAAATGCATTGAACCAGGTCCGACCCAGTAAAATAAAAAATAAAAATTATTTTATATTTTTTAATTGTGTTTTATTCAAAAAAAAAACTAGTGTTTAATATTATTTAATAACACTACATAAATTAGACAAAGATCGCTTGATGACGTAGCATTTGCAGAATTTGATCGCAATCCCAATTTTGTTCCTGATTATATTTTACCTGATGTTGTTACGCGCTTAAGAAACTAAAAAAATTGTAGTCTTTGTTGGATATATTTCATACATGATGAAATTGTAGATAGTTTAATGGAACAATAAAAAATATTTATATAAAGTATTATTTATTTCATGATGTAATAACAATAGTTAAATCTATAATATTTAAATTAAAAACCATCAATTTTAATATATATATTTTAAAATTATTTTATAACCTCAATTTCAAAAGCATTATTAATTAAACACATTAAACTACTTTTTGTTCAATCTCAATCTCAACTACAGTTTTAACTAAACATACATAAATACTAAACCAAAAATACTAAATCAACCTCAACCAAAAGTACTTTTTATAAAACAACTTTTTTCAAACCACAACCACAACAGCTATCACAATACAAAACACACTCTTAGTATTGGATATTGGTTAATCAAATGTTCACACCATTAATTTCCTTTTTCTTAGCTTGGGAAGTACAAGATCAACAGTAGAAGTCTTAGTACTTGTAAAACAAAACCTTTATAAATGAGACTTAAAGACCCTCTGATGATAAAATTAGTAATTTTAAATGGGAAAGACAATAAATGAAAGAAAGAGTCTTAAATTCAAAGAACAAGAGTATTTGTTCTTGTTTTTGGGTTTGATCAACGCTCTTGAAATATATGGACTTTTAGAGTAGAAAAAGTTGTCAACATTTTACTTAGGTGGTTCAATAGGTATTATAACCCTTGAATCTTGTCGTCTTTATGAAAAGAAAAGACTAGAAATTCCTTAGCTTATAATGACATTAATGAGAGATAAATATTCATTACACATAATTAATTAGAAGAAAAATATGATAGGCTTCTTGAGAGACCTTTAATAAATTTATTGATGTAGGGATATAATTACCTCCTACATGAACAATTCATGTAGATAAAACTATATGGTTCTAACATGGATTTCTAAGTCCAACTAGATCAGGTATATAACCAAACCAAGAGGAAATGGGCTCAACATCTTATTAGACCTATAATGAATTGGACTTAACTAATGATTAAACCCAAGTATATTGAGTCAAGCATCTCGTTAGACCCATAAAGACTTGAACTCAGCTCATGGATGAATCCAAGTATGTTGAGTATATAATCTCGCTAGACCTATGGTGACTTAGGATCAACTTAAGGTTGAACTAAAGTAGGTTGGGTTTGACATCTTGCTAGACTGATGTTCGATTGGGCTAATCTTAGGTTCCCGAACATAATACACACAGCGAAAACTATGATACAAAATTATTTGAGAGTCTCTATGATCTCGTTAGACAAATCTAAAGTTGTTTAGCGATTTATTACTTGAAGATCTGATCTTCTTCAGCTTTGAATAATTATTGAAATAACAAGTCGTCTAATTACCCGACCTCCAACGGTAATTTATATGAACCACCAGTAAGAAATCTCCTAAAGCCCTATTTAGAATAGAGGGATTACTATGCTTAGAATGCTAACTTTAATTTTGTGTTTACATAATTTTTCTGTCTAACAAAAAACCTCTTAAAAAAATAAGAGGCATAACTTATTATTTATAGAAAGATTTAAAAAACCATATAAATTGATAAAATATCAATTTGACCCCTAAATAATATCAATATATTAATTCAAAAATTTTAGAAATTAACTCAATCAAGTCCTTACTTGATTTTTCTAGGTCTAGAAATATAATCTCTATATTAATTATATTCTAGTTCTTAATTTCTAAAATATATTTTAATCAAGTCATACTTAATTAAATTATCTTAGTTTAATTTCCAACTAATGGTTTTTAATGTGTGTGACCCATTAGATTTATAATATGTTGACCCAAATATAAGTAATAATTTATAATTAAATAAAATTAAACAAATTAATTTATTATCAATTAAATAATTGATTAATTTATATTTAAAGATCGGGTGCATCGTTTAGCAACGTTTCATGATCACTCAAATATTAGAAAAGTCATTAGTGGTTCACTTAACATTTTAATGATTGGTTTCTCAGTATATTTATGTCTTTTCATTAATAATCTTCTGATTTAACATTAAAACATGTAGTATGTCTACCATGTTAAATCATGTAATATGTCTACCATGTTAAATCATGTTTGTTCTTTGCATAATATTCATCGATTGTTTGAATAAGATTTGAAACTCTTTTCAAATCTCATTTCATATTGGCTAATGATTTCACATTCAATACTATTTGAAAACAGATGAAACATTTTCTCTAATTCATCTAGGGTGACGAATCCTCTCTTGATAACTCAAGTACCTTTATATAGTTCATGTTATATCCAATGTTTGTTCCTTTTTTTTTTACCTCAATTAAGATAATATATAATATTATCAAAACATAAAATTCTCTATATAAAATGACTTAGTGATTTTAAGTCTAAGTATCACTTAAACAACCATCACACGAGTCTTTCCATAGACATAGGTGATCTCTTCATTTAAAATTCTTATGCGGGTCAATTCAGTGTACATGTTTTATAACAAGCACCTATATATTAGTTTTAGGTATCCCTTATACCTCAGCCTATGAGAACAACTGCTTCTTTTCATAAAGGAAAGAACATAATATGTAACAGTCTTTACGGATCTAATGAATGTCCAGTATTTAAGAGAGCATCGATCAGGAATAATATTTTGATGCAATAAAAATTTCATAATTATCTTTACTCTAGATTTATTAATCTAACATTATATGAATATTAAGGATAAATCACGTCTTTATTAAATAATAAAAATATATTTACATGAATATAATAATATCACGTGTAACCAATTAATTGATTATAAAACATATTAAACTAAAGCTAGCACCCTCTGGACTCTTTCATAGCATAAAAAATTGAGTAAAAAAAAAACTAACTCATAAAAAACTAGCATAACAAAAAAAATGTGGTCTTTTAATGTAAAAACTCAATGGTAACAATAAAATTAAATTGAAAGTTTCCTTTTCTACCACAAAAAATCTAAACCATATGCTTAGATTAAATTAAACTAAACGGAAAGCTTAACATAACATAATGGAAGGAGGAGTAATTTTGCTTTCAAACCACCAAGCTCGGCGTGCCAAAATAGCAATTTTTCACGAGCGAAAATGCAAACATGAAGGATTATTTATAAGCAAATGCAAAGAGCAGGGACCGAAAAACATTATACTCTATCCCTTAGAGGTAGTTGGATGATGCTCTCTCTGTCCTGTCTGTGTATATAAAGATCAACTGCAAGGGATAGAGAGCCATCCACCACTTGTGCTTCTCTCAGGATTACAAGTATCTCTCTCAATCTCTCTCAGATCTTCTGCAATTTGTATGGCAGCCAATTTCAAGAACACTGGCATCTTGGGGAAGCGAGTAGTCAACCAGATCTGGACTCCCAACTCTACTCGCTCTTTCGCTGTTTCCAACACTCCGTTTCTCAGGTTTGATTTGACCTTTTCTTCTTGATCATAGAAGTTTTGATCATCAGTTTAATTCATGTTTAAATAGCTTAGCTCTGCCGATTCCACTCCCTGAGATTAATAATCTTCAAGATATATTGTTTCTTCTCTGCTCGAAAGTCTTGATTATTGTGATTGTCTATGTATGTATGCGATAGCGTTGATGCATTTTCTCCCAAAGAAAGCTCGAAACTCTCTTACTGATGTTATGTTGCTAGACAATAGAATTAAAAAATATCAAATTCTTATGGAATGTTAATAAGAAAAACTTTGTAAAAAGTTTTAGCATCCCAAATATTACTCAAAGAAATCACAGGTGAAGAAGATATAATAGATACAAGTAAAAGAAAGAAATTATATTCTAAGTAGAGATATATATTTTTTTCAAGAAATAACTAATAAAATCTTATTAATTATTTTTAAAAATTCTTCATATTACTCGTAGCATTTTAATTTTGTTTGAAGTGAGTTTGTTCTTCAATCAGAATATTACCTTAGTTTTTTTTTATATATATATTATATTTCTCAATTCACAAATGGCTTGGATGAAAGGGAGAAACCGCATGGATCTTCAAACTTTATGAGAGTGATCGAGTGAAACTGTGTTTTTGGGGTTCCTGGAGACAACCCGTAAATGAACCTAATGAATTTTTTAAAAAATTTAAATGAATGTTTTATATCATAATAACAAAATACACACCGAATAAAGCAAATAATATCTAAAAATTTCATTCTCAAGTAATAATAATTGCTTGGCACATGCTAAAACTCTTCGTTTTGTAGAGCCCAGTGTATTTTATTTCTTTCCTCCTTGTTTGCTTACGGCAAAGCTCCTCGAGATCCACCTTCCTTAGAGAAAATCTGTCGCTAAACACGACGATCCAGAGGGAGTCTGAGTGTGAAATAAATATTTAAGGGATTGCTTTGTCAACTTATGCAGAAGTTTTCTAATGTCTTTATTCACATATAATCAGATATTATTTATTTATTTATTAAATGAAAAATCTAGAAAGAATTTGTGGGTTACTTATCGTTATCTGGTGGAGTCACGTGACTTTCATGGGTCATATCGCTGTCCCCCATTCTGGAAGCTGCTTAATTATTTTTTATTAATCCGCGCCTGCCCATGTAATTGTCACATGGCGAGGCCACCACCTCTCCCATTTACGCGGTATTAGTTAACAAATAAATATAAAAGCCTTTTTATTTTTTTAAATCCAATTATAAATTAAAAAGTCTATACATGTACTTAGAATTATTTATGTCAATAAATATAAAAAATAAAATGTTAACGTCTATTCAACTTGTCTCATTATAAGTCGAATTAATGTATAAATTTTATTAACGTGTTTTGTTTTATATATCAAGCAGATTAAATTAACAATGCTTCAAGTTAAAAGAGTTACTTCTGGAACCCGTAAGGAAGCCTTAAGTTACTTAGCCAGGTTACTCTAATCAGAAGTAATCTTTTATTCTTTCTTAATTACCAGATACCAAGTGTTCCCTGCATTTTCCAATTGTTTTCCTTTACCAATTTCTTTTAATAGTTTTGGTGAATATTATTTTATACGGGAAAATTAATGAACATTCAATCTAATGCCTTAAAAAATATTTGGGACTTAATCGATAGAATTTATAAGTTTAGAACTCAAATGAGTTTTCTGAGGTTATAATTCATCACATTTTATGAGAATTGCTGCTGACTGCTGCTACTAGCTAGATCCCAGCTTGAACTTCCTCGTTATTGGACTCTGTTTATTGCTCTAATTATAGTTTATGTGAATCAATGCTGGCGGTGATATTGCGGCAGGGGTGCTCACACATCGGTGTACGACAAGAACCCGGATGATGAGTTGCGTCCAAATGTGGTGCCGGATGATGTGATCAAGCCCCAGTCCGACAAGTACTGGGCTCCACACCCACGAACCGGTGTCTTTGGGCCTGCGACTGAGCAGCACCTCTCTGAGATCAGCGGGGACAGTGCCTCTGTGGGAGACGGTGGTCAGGACCTGGAGGAGAAGGCGTGGTTCCGCCCCACCAGCCTTGAGGACCTGGAGAAGCCACACCGTCTTAATTGACAGATAATCTATCCAAAGCAGAGGAGCGTGCCCTCTGCAGTGTGAATTATTACAAACCTAGTCTTCATATTATGTGCTGATGTGCTGTAATTATCACTGGAGTGGAACTAGCTGGTCAATTGCAGACCTAGACATACCTAGTAGTTGTGATTTGAGTAACGTCTGTATGCTTGTTGGCTACGTTTCTACCTGCGTGCTGTTCTATAACTGGGTGGTTATTCTCCATAATAATAATAACAATAATTTAAAAACTAATTATTTAGTCCGATTTTCCTCTTCAGTTAGTTTTTTTTTGTTTATTTCAATAAATAGAAGAATGTAAAAAATAAATATATGGTATGAAAAGATATCTACAAGAACTTTTAATCTCTCCATCATGTCATGGGACCAGTTTTCAATTAATCTCTTCATCATCAATTATGTCAACTAAGATTTTGAATGAAAGTTGAGTTTCCGATTAGCACTTTGGTCTTTTCAATCCCCAACAAACTAGCTTTTGGTTCTTAATCACAATATGCTGGATAATGTTATTGGGTTTTATTAAACCAACTCTAATAATATTTGACTAAAAAACAGTAAGAATAATGTCTCTAATAACATTTTTTGCCAAAAAAAAGCAAAGATAACACACCTATGACGCGACGATGATTAGACCCAAAGTTATTGGATCTGGCGGTGGAGCCACACCCAAATGCAATTTGGTCTCGTTGCGGAGCCAGACCCAATATCCTTCAGTCTGGTGGGCAAGGCAATTGGGTCTCGTAATACCAGCCAGACCCATGCCTTGGGTTTAGTGGCGAAGCTAGACCTCAATGCTATCAGGTCTGGCAATGGAGCTATATCCAAATGCTATAGGGTCTGGCCGCGAGTCAGACCCAATAGTAAAAAATATTAATTTGAAGAAAATTTTTTTTTTGAAAACGCAAAAACAAATAGGTTTTAATAAGAAAATTTAACCAACCTCAAATGAAAAAAAAATATCATCACCAAATTTTTGTATAATATAAAAAAAATCATCTCAATTTATTTTCTCTTTATAGTATGAAAAACAATTCAATAAGAGAAAAGAAAAGAAAAGTAAAGAGAAAAAAAAATTAAAAGAAAAAAAATTAGTTGTCGATGTATTGAGTGTTGCTCTATTATGCGCTGTTCATGATATTATTGTAGAAAACAATTTATTTGAAGATGGTAATGTTCAAATACATTCCGTGTTTTTAACCCAACTCAAGCATTTTTACATTTTAAAAAAACTGTTATTGACCCGTTGCGGAGCGCGAACGATATGCAAGTTATTATATTATTACATAATTGTTATTTGTTAAAATATTTTTTTAAAAAAAATATACTGAGATAAATTTTTTTTAACACTTATTTTTTATATAATCACATCAAAATAATGCACAAACATCAAAAATATTAATTTGAATTAAAGAAAAAAGTAAAAAAAAAATCAAATGATTTTTAAAGCATTTTTTAAACGCAAAAATAAACATGCTTTGATAAAAAAATTCAACCCAACCTCAAATGAAAAACAATTATCATCACCCAACTTTTGTACAATATAAAACAAATCTCATCAATTTATTTCATCTTTACCTTTTGGAAAAAAAAATCAATAAGAGAAAAGAAA
This sequence comes from Populus alba x Populus glandulosa, assembly GCA_033617975.1. Lineage (NCBI taxonomy): Eukaryota > Viridiplantae > Streptophyta > Magnoliopsida > Malpighiales > Salicaceae > Populus > Populus alba x Populus glandulosa. The sequence goes on along the minus strand of CM066155.1, from coordinate 7,011,338 downwards.
AGAAATCTTAAAAGGCAAAAAAATAAAATTGAAAATATGTGGCAGCCCAACCAAACCCAATATCGTTGAGTTATATTGAGATAATATTTTTTTTATTTTAAAAAATTTTTATATCATTAAATCAAAATAATACAAAAACATCACAAAATATTAATTTGAAAAAAGAAAATAAATAAAAATTAGTAATTTTTTTAAAATAATTTTTGAAACAAAAAAAGAAACATGTTTTAATAAAAAAATTCAACCTAGCATCAAATGAAAAGAAACTATCACCTCCCAACTTTTATACAATATAAAAAAATTCACATCAATTTATTTCATCTTTACACAAATCAAAGGGGAAAACATTAAAATTAGAAATATCTTTAATAGAAACAAATTAAAGGGAAAGATATTAGTTGACAGTGTATTGGGTACACTATTCATGCTACTACTGTAAAAAATACTTTATTTGAAAAAGGTGATGGTGCAAATGCATTCCATGCTTTTAACCTAATTTAAGCATTTTTAAATTTGAAAAAAAAAATTATTATTGATCTGCTGTGAAGCACGAGCAAATATGCTAATTATTATATTATTACGTAATTGTTTTTTGTTAAAATATGTTTTTTTTTAATGTACTGAGATAATATTTTTTTTATTTGTAACACTGGTTTTTTATATCATCACATCAAAATAATAAACAAACATAAAAAAATATTAATTTGAATTAAAGAAAGAAAAAAGTTTTCAAATATTTTTTAAAGCATTTTTGAAATGCAAAAACAAATATGCTTTAATAAGAAATTTAACACAACCTCAAATGAAAAACAATTATCATCACCAAATTTTTGTACAATATAAAAAAAATCCCATCAATTAATTTTCTCTTTACTGTTTGAAAATAAATTCAATAAGAGAAAAGAGAAGAAATCTAACGAGAAAAAAAAATAAAATTGAAAATATTTGGCGGGGTAGCCAAACCCAATAGTGTTGGTTGTATTGAGATAATAATATATGTACTTTTTAAAATTTGTTTTTATATCATCACATGAAAATAATACAAAACATCAAAAAAATATTAATTTGAAGTAAAGAAGAAAATAAAAAATTTGTAATTTTTTTAAAAGAATTTTTGAAACGCAAAAAAAAAAAAAGAAGAAGCATGTTTTAATAAAGAAATTCAACCCAACCTCAAATAAAAAGAAATTATCATCACCCAACTTTTGTAAAATATAAAAAAAGTCACATCAATTTATTTCTTCTTTATAATATATAAAAAAAATCAATAAGAGAAAAGAAAAAAAATTAAAGAAGAAAAAAATAAAATTGGAAATATCATCGAAGAAAACAAATTAAAAGGAAAGAAATTAGTTATCGGTGTATTAGACGTTGCTCTACTATGCGCTATTCATGGTGCCATTATAGAAAATACTTTATTTGAAGATGGTGATGGTGCAAATACAGTCCGTGCTTTTTACCCAATTCAAGTATTTTTACATTTAAAAAAAAATGTTATTAACTCGCTACGAAACATGAGAAATATGCTAGTTATTATATTATTATATTATGGTTATTTGTTAAAATATGTTTTTAAAACAATATATTTAGATAATATTTTTTTAATTTTTAACACTGATTTTTTGTATCATCACATCAAAATAATACACAAATGTAAAAAAATTTCAAATGTTTTTTAAAGCATTTTTGAAACGCAAAAACAAACATGCTTTAATAAGAAATTCAACCCAACCTCAAATAAAAAAAATATCATTATAAAAAATATCTCATCAATTTATTTTCTCTTTGCCGCATGAAAAAACAAAAATTCAATAAGAGAAAATAAAAGAAATCTAAGAAGGCAATAAAATAAAATAAAATGGCCTTTTAGGGATAGTATGAACACTTCTACACTATCTTTATTATTATTATTATTATTATTATTGTTGGTTTTGGGTCCATCAAAATATAATATTCATAGAGCGAGTTTTGCTATTATAATACTGATATCCTATTCCAATTCATGATTGATGCCAATGCATAAGTGATTAATTAAGAAATCAAGTAAAGTTCAGCCATTAACCCCCTTTATGTGTCATATAATATAAATTGAATTCAAAAGAAGTTAATATTCATTTACTAACATGACCTCTTAAAAAAGATTTTGATAGCATATATGTAATTAAATTTGTTTTGTATATTATATAAATATTAACTAGTAACACATACTGATATAATTTAACACAAGACAAATATAAAGACAAACATAACTTCTCTATTGATGTATATCACTCTTTAACCTTTATGAGTACATGAACAAGGTAATACATAATTTATCTATGCCTAAAGTTATTTTCTTATGCTAGATGCTACCAATTATTCCTTCTATTGCTGAAACGTACAGCTCTAAAGGTTTCTTGGGCATTGAAGGGTCAATAATGAAGGTTAAGCTAGATAAGTTTTTATATCTTCAAAAGTAATTTGTTGCTGTATAGTCCATTGAAACTCATTAAAGCTCTTTTCTTTCAACAACTTGGTAAAAGATTTAATCTTCCCGTACAATATTTAAAATAAACTTCCTTATGAAATTATTCCTAATAAGGCTTTATAATTCCTTTTTTTTTTACGAGGTTGTGTTTTCATGATTGTTTATGCTTTATTATAGTCCAACTCTATACCTAGTTGATATATTACAAGTCCTAAAAAATTTCTTGCTTTCATACCAAAGGTGTATTTTGGGTTTTTTTTTTTTAGCTTGTGCATCCTCATTTGTTCTAAAATAGTATGTAGTTTTTTTAGATGGATGGATTTTGATTTTAACCTTATCACAATACCATCCATAGAAACTTTCATATTATATAAGCCTCAACTTGATAATTATTGGGCTCTACACCCATGAACTAGTGTCTTTAGATATGCCACAACACACATCTTTAAGATCAGCAAAAACATTGTCTCTTTTAGTAAATGATAATCAGGATTTAGAGTTGAAGGAGAAGGTCTACTTTCGTCCTATAAGCCTTGAGGACTTAGAGAAGCCACACAATTATAATTGACAAATAGATATAACATAACCTCATATTCTTCACTTTTCATATAAACAGTAAAGCAGCTATATTTTTTTTTTAAAAAAAAATTTATTTTTCAATTGAACCCTTCTATAGTCTTAATTAGATATAATTAAGTTTGAAATTATGTTAAACACACCAAATTAAAAGATGTAAGACTAAAATGTAAAAGAGAGAGAGAGAGAGAAAATATGCACTCCTATATCTCCATAATTTTTATTTTGTTTCAAAAGTTTATTTTGTTTATTTTTTAGTCAATGCCTTTAAAAGAAGATAGAGAAAGTCCTATGAAACTGTGAAGAGAGAGAAAATTATTGGGTGGGCTATTTTTCAGCAAAGAAACTTATTATTTTTTGTGTTAACGAGTTCCATTCGACAAAAAGTGTTTGATGATAATGGTTTTTTCTCTAAATATCCTTAAAAAAGGACATTGGACTTGGTTTAAAGTTTTTGTATTTGACTAATTTGTGGTTTTTATGTGATTTTATGGTGGTTAGGGTTAAGAGATGGTTTGAGGATATTTTTAAAGGTATTTTTTGGAATGGGTTAAAAATGAATTTTAACCAAAAAGATTCGTACCCTAATTTTTATGGTCACCAGAGTGGTGGCTAAAATCTAGGTATGCAACCTAGCAATGATAATTTATTTGTCACTTTTTTATATATATAAAAAAATAATGATAGACAACAAGTCATTTGCCCTTTAAAATGAGAAAAACAAGTATGATCCAAATGTGTAGACCTACCTCATGTCCAAGCATCTGAGCTTTTAATTATAGCTTGCTCACCTGACCTAATATTTTTTTTATATTTCAATTTTATCATTGAAATTAGGTTTTTGTTGGGTTTTTCTTATTGCTTTTTTTTTTCTTTAATTTTTTCTTTAAATATTTGGTTCATTTTGATTTGGTATTTATATTTTGTTATCATATAATTAAATAAAAATAATTATTAAACCTAGTCAAATTTATATCGAGGTCACTAGTTTAATGAGTTATCTAGAGTTTGAGTTAATCTAATATATCCATATTTTAATATTTTTTTAAAAAAATATTATCTTTAGATGTTTTTTTAAAGCCAAACCATGGATTTACAAATCATCTAGGTAGCATTTGGACTTACATGCCTAGATTTTTTTTTTATTTTTGGTTATTGGTTTTTTTCCCTTTGATTCCTTTTCCTTTGAACCTGTGAAGTCGACTGAGTTATGTCGAAGCAACTCCCATTCAGTTTAATTTGAAACCTGGGCTTGTCAAGGAATTGAGTCATCTCGTTTTCAAGTTTAATCCACTAAGCTGAGTTTAATGATAATGCCAAAGAGTTAACCACTGCTTGGGTATTTTCTTATATGTTCAAGAAAATTTCACTCCGACCTACAGCGTAGTACAACTAGTCATTTAGTGTAACCTACTTATGCATGCATAATAAAGATGTGATGAAGGGAGTGTTTGGATTTGTCTTAATTTGGAGATATAATTAATACTTGTCCTTTTAATTTGTAATTAATTTTGGATTTCTCTTAAGGAAAATGATTTCATTTTGTGAATTTATAGGTATTTCAATAAAAATGCTCATTTTATCCACTATATATAAAAGTCACAATGTATATATATTATTTTTCTTTTTTATTTTAATATTTTAAATTTTTGTTTTAATTACAACTATTTTTTAATTAGATAAGTCATATAAAAATTGAACTTACATGTTTATTTATAATTTTTTTAGATTTAAATATAATATAACAATGTGAAAACAAATATACATATCATTATGATTATCACTTATATTAATTAAATACAAGATGAAAAATATTAATAATAGTAATGTACATACATGCATGAACTATAAAGTATAATCTTGTATAATCTATTATGGGTAAGTGAAAAACTTGAAAAACTGATTAAACCGAGAAAAAAAAAATCGAAACATCGAATCATGAAAAAAATGAATAAATTGATTAGAAATATTAAAAATAATCTTTTAAGTGAAATGGCAAAAAACATGATGTTAAAGTTTGAGAAGTATTAGAGTTATGAAAAAAATAGATTTTTTTTGCTATATGTAGCTATTATCTTAGATTCACATTTCATGTTGAAATGTGTGAAACTCTATTTTAATGACTTGTATGATGATGGCAAAACATAATTGCTAACGAATAAGGTGAGATATACTTTAATGAGCTTATATGATTTTTATTTGAAAGTAGATGAAGTGGAGGTTGATACTAAACATCAACATGATGTTAATACTATTGATGACATGAAGGTAGATGATAAGGCAAACACTTTGGCTCGATTGAAAAACCATTTAAAGGAAAAAGATAATATACAAAGTAGAAATGAGATTGAGAGATATTTGATTGACATTTGTAGGGATCCTAATGATGATAATGTATATATTTTTAATTGGTGGAAGCATAATACTTCGGAATATAAAATTTTTTCAGTCACAACATGTGTTAGCTATTCCTGTATCGATATTAGGTTCCAGATCAGCCTTTAGCACTTATGCCTATATACTCGATTAATTTTTTAATTTCTTTTCACCTCCATAAATAATTCAAACTTTTGTTTGTTGTCAAAATTGATTGTATTATTGATCAATTTCAATTGATATTAGAATTGCAATGAATGATATTGAAACCTATAAAAACCTTGAGTTAAATAATTTGTCTTACAAATTTGCACTTTTTATTTTATAATTTATTAATTAGCATATTTGTAATTTAGCATGTCTACTTTGTTATTTTGTAGAATTTGGTAAAAAAAATTACATATATGATAACAAATGATAACTAATTAAAAAATCGAGGGATTTATTTTATTTTATTATTTAGAAAATGTATAGTAAAGATGCTACTTGAATCTTTGAGTTATTGTAATGATCTTACTATTTGTATATTCTATTTGTTTATTTTTGTTGCTAACTACTACTTTTGTTTCGTTTCGTTTCATCTCACTGCCTTGATAGATATAGATGATAGTATATTCACATTATTGTGAGTATCTCTTTACAGAAAAAAATAAATTAATTAAAAGCTCAATTAAAAATAAAATAAGATAAAAAAATTGGAAAATTGAAATAAGATTTTTACATCAATTAAAAAAGCTTTTAAAAGTCTATAAAAAACCACAAAAAATCCAATACAAATTGAATAGGTTTTTCTAATTTTTTAACTATATAAACTAAACTGAATCAAATTAAAATTAATCAATTTCAACTGAATTCAGTTTTGAATTAAAAATAAATTTAGTTTGTTTATTTTTTTTTAAAGTGAAAAAAAAAACACTAAACGGAAGATAACAGCACCCCTAGATATTGACTAAATTATTCTCAGCAAACAAAGCTGGCCAAGACACAATGGTAACTCCATATTTACAAGACAAAGGTGGATTACAAAAAGGATTTGGCCATTGTGCTATTAAATTGTAAAACATACATCATGATTACAAACACATCTAGTTAAGTTGCAATTAAGATTAACTGAAAGGAACGGTAAGAAGCTACCTTCTAGTTAATTCGGCATTGTGCATTTCTTTTGAGAATGTCCTAACAAATGACAGCGACCACATTGAACAACCCTCTTTGGGCGTTTAAAGTTTTCTACACGAAGAACCTTCTTTTTTGGCCTGCCAGGTGGTCGGCGAGTTTTGGGTGGGCGTATTGAGATGTCAACCCTGGCAACTCCACCTTCTGTTCCCTCTCCCAGTTCCCTCCATTGGGACTTATCAAGAATAGGGTTGATCATCTCTGAGTATGTCTCCCGGTATCTTGCAACAGTGAAGCAAGGCTCGGCAAATACATGAGCATTTTGCCCACAGGAAATAAGCGCAGCAGCAGCATGCGCACAAGGTAAACCATTGAGCTGCCAACGACGGCATGAGCAGACACGACTGCTAATATCCACAATATTTGTTCGCTCAGTCGACACAATCTCAAACTCAACCTCATTTGCACGAAGTACTTGATAGCAAGGTGCATCTGCAATAGCCTCTAAAACCCGCTTCTCAGCAGATGGAACAAGAATTGAGGTCCAGCTCATTCCAATTTCACGACGACTGTTAAACCAAGATGTCAACTGAAGCCGAATATGCTCCATCATCTGTACAATTGGGAGCTCATGGCATTCAAGAGCCCAATTATACAACAATTCAGTAACTCCCAGTGTAAAATGGCCAAATCTCATGCCCTCAAAATATGCGACAGCCCAAAGTTGGGGGGAGAAGTCTTGAAACCAAGGTATAACATCTTGTGAGATCTCTACCATCTCAGCTATCTTGCTTTCGAATTCAGCTGCTGTGAGGGCATAAACAGCATTCCAGAAAATATTTACTAACTTTGTATTCTTAAATGTGTCACGGAAGTTTTCACTAACATAACGCAGACAAAATCCATGGAAAGCACTGGGGAAGTGTGTTTCAACTGCCTCTACAATGCCCTTATGCCTTTCAGACAGTATGGTAAGTCTAGGCATGTTGTCTGTATTTACTCCAAGAAGCTTCCGCAACTCTGACATAAACCACATCCAATTCTCGTCATTTTCCACATCAACAATGGCAATGGCCAAAGGAAATAATGCATCATTAGCATCAACAGCTGCAGCACAAAGTAATGTACCCAAATATTTTCCTTTAAGATGTGCTCTATCAAGTTCCAGAAGAGGCCTGCATGCATTTATAAAGCCATAAATAGATGCACGGTAGGATATAAAAAGTCTCTGGAAACAATTGTCTTGTCCAGTGGCAAAAACAGACGCAATGCTTCCTGGGTTGTTTTTTCTAATCTGCTCACAATATGCAGGAAGAAGGCGGAACCCTTCTTCAAAAGTTCCATGAAGTGCAGCCATGCTGCGCTCCTTCCCACGCCAAGCTTGCATGTAAGACACAGCAACCCCATGCCGGTCACGGATATCTTGCAGTATTTCCTTTGGTTTGAATTGTGGATTGTCTCGAATGCGTGCTTCTACAGACCTAGCCACCCAACCTACTGATGCTTGCTGATGGTGAAGGTTGTGGACTCCTTCACAAGTATGCTCTCCATGTAAGGTTCTAATTGAAAAGGTTGGAACTCCAGGACATTTTGCAACATGGACACGCCATGGACAGCCTGCTTTAGAGCATTTGGCTATAAACCGGCTTCGATCTGATTTCACTATCCGAAGATCAAAATGCAGTGCTATAGCAATATCCTTCAATGTTCTTCTGCAAGTTTCAACATTGGGAAACTCTTGTCCGATGGCCAAAGCATGTTCTGACAATGCAAGGGAAGTATCAGGCACAATTAAAGCACGGTCTGCCATGAATCAATTAAAACGAGGAGAAGCAACTTTGCTTGCTTGACAGGCTTCCCCTCATGCTGCATACAAAATAACCAATTTCAAACTTGTATTTTTCAAGTGCAGCTAGCACTAAAACCTTCAACAAAATATGGATACCATAATAGAAAGACAAGAATAAGGTCACAAAATAGAAAAAAAAGGACTCACAAATAAATCATAAAAGAAGAATGCATAACTTACATCCAGACAAACAAACATATCAGAGAATTAATGTAAATTGAATTTTAAGGAACTGGTTGATACTGAGCATCAGAAGTAAATTACAATATATATATATATATATATATATATATATATATATATATATATTGATGTTTGAAGTAAGGGGAAGTAAATTCATTTGTTATGCCACTATGTGTGTTGGGGGGTTGGGAGGGTGGGCAAATAAGAGAAATATAGTTCTGAATAGCAGAAAACAGATGATGATAATATTTAGAGTGGAGGGAAAAACGAGAGAAAATGAAACTAAACAATAATTTCAAACCATAAATGAGTACACAAGCATCTTAATTTTCTCAGGCTTCTAGAAAAAAAGGTTTTTTCCTTTGGAGAATACATATTTAATTAAAAGAGAATCAATGCCGAATTGGAATGAGAATAAGTCATCCTCACTAGTGAATCAAAAAAACACTTACAATCATCCTGTCATGACAAAGGGTTTACTTAAAGGAAAACATTTTCAACCAGACATATGGCCCATTTATCAAAGGGAAAGAATTAGTATCAGTAAAGAGAAGACTGTCAGCATTAAAAACCAACAATCTAATGAAGATTATGAAATTCCAGATTCACTTCTTTGTATCTCAATTTGTCTCCCAAGTTTCTTTGTTTGGTTCAAATAAACTTTGCTTAAAGGAGCTTTAAACAGAGTCAACCAACTTTATCAGCTCATTGCACCACGAAGAGGTAACTTGCAACATTGAATTGTTCCCGCGTGATAACAGAGGGTATAAATAAATAAACTTGGGATACTTTGATTAATCTCAAAGTCTAGTAGTTTTCTTGGAAGAAACAAACGAAACTATGCAGAGCAATGGATGGAGATTGGAGATGAATATTCAGGTCACTCCCCAGCCTAAAATTCAATTCTGGAAAAAAAAAAAAGGAAAATACATGTTTTATTCGAAAACATTCACACAAAATCATCAATTTCAGAACAAGCTCACATCTTCCAATATGTTTAATCTGCGTGTGCACAAAAATCCCATCCAAATATAATAAAAAAGAATTTCGAGGTTCATATAAATAAAACATAATTAATCATTTCTGAACCTTCTTCAAACTCTAGCTAATTATTTCTTTACCTTCTTCAAACTTTCCCACTTCATGCTAAGGGTGGCACATTGCAATCCCCTTTTAAGAACCTACTTAATCTAAATTCAATATCAGTTCATAACACATTAGAGAAATGATGCCAAACCAGATCAAGGGAACAGAAATTCACAACAACAAAAAAACATATATTAAATTAATAAAGACAAGACTTACCTACCATGGGTTTCTACTGCAGTAAGCAAAGGAGAGATGAAATCCCAATAATATATCTGCTATCGGCATCCATTTCCTTGAGCAAAAAAAGGAAACAAGAAAAAAACTAGTCTGTCGAAAAACGAAATCTTTCTCGACAATCAGAGACTCTCGACTGGGACTGGGAGAGAAACCTAGAAACATAACATCCAAATCTTTCTCCACTATCGAGAAACCGGTTCGAACGCTTTCGGTCCTAGTTATTACTTCCTGCCTTCATTCCGGACCCTATCGTTTTCGGCCCGATAAATAATATTGGGCTTTGGGCTACATTTGCTCCATTTTTATCAACCATTAAACTTGGGGTGTGTTGCAATTAAGTAAAAAACTAAAACGCTTTGGTCTTACCAAAAACATATTATTATTTTTTTATTTTTTTTATTGTGGATTTATTGTTAAAGTTTTTTTTTAATTTGATCCTTAAATATTTTTCTATGATTGCATTTTTTGGGATCAATTTTGCTCACTAAATATAAAATTAAAAAATAAAGGATCAAACTAAAAGGAGCACAAAGTGATGGTTTTAAAGTTCATATAAAAAATTTAATTTACTCCTTTTATTTTTAAAACTATAAATATTTGGTACCTTAATATTTTTTCAATTCAATTTTGATATAAAAATTCATTTAGTCACGAATGGGTTGCCCTTTGAATTTGTGGGGTTGTATCATTGACTTGCATACTTTATAACAACTTCAATTAACATTCAAATGCTCCTAACCATTTCTTCCATTCTCTACTCCAACCTTGTAATATGTTCTCCATAATCATTACCTTGCCTAGCCATCTTAAAACTAAGTTCTGATATCACCTGACATATCACAAACATTGGCGAGTTCATGATTTCATTCATGAAGATAAGGGTTGTTGATATTGTTCAATAATTAGACCAAAGAAAATTAAGTAAAAAAAAATAATCTAAATTGATTTTTTAATTGAGAAATTTATTGGTAATTAATGAGTCAAAACTAATACAAAATGAAAATAAATTAAATACTTGGAACAACCCTCTAAGAACAATGAAAATATCAAATTAAATTAAAAGCCAAAATTAAAGTTTTAGATAACACAAAAATCAATACATACAAATGAGTAATTATTTAAAGTAGGTAAATAATCATAGTCAATGCTTCTTTAACTCCATTAAGTATAGCTGACTTCATATGAGACTTGAGTCGACTATTATACCTCATCCGTTATGTTATCAAATCCACATGTATTTCATCTTTATTTAGGTTTGAGAGACATGAACTCTAAAAGAAGAAGAGTTTGTGATTTAATATTTTAAGATATATACAATGAAAACTGTAAATTTAAGATTTTTTAAGAGTTTCAAGGATTTTGTTAGTAAAATCTAGAATAATTTAAAGTTTATAAGAATATTACTAGCATGTTGTTGCAGACAACCAATTATAAAACCTAAACTCTTAAGAATACATGTAGTAATGCGAGTATGGATCGTTTCTATGAAGAGTATCTACCTTAAAAGTTTTATGATACATGAACAAAGATTGGGGGGGGGGGATTTGAGTATAACAAAAATAATTTCAAGATAAATAGCCAAGGAACAACTCAAATTAAACTATCAAAATCAATAAAAAAATAGAACCTAAGTCAAGGTCAATATCCACCATCAGAATTTTATAACTGATCATTGATGCAAGTATATATCAATTCACACTTTGAATATTCATTATTGATCATACTATTTTCCTCTCTCCCCGTTGTCATAGTTAATCATAAAACAAGCAATCTAATTAACTTTAATTGTTGAACAACTCAAGACAAATGATAAAACTTTAATTTAATAGTAACTGTAAGAGTTAGAGAGATTGATGAACCTAAACAACATAAGCATAATCGGTTGTATTTAATCTAGTCGAGCATTCTTCCTAAGATCTAATGGTTTTTGATGCAACAAATCATTAAATCTTAGTTGCTTCACAAATTAGAGAGATCAAATAATTACGGTTTTAATATCTCAACTAGTAGTAGATTACAACGAATTATAAACTAGTAGATCTTCTAGTAATTAAACGAGACAATCATGAAAATAGACATTGAAAAACATTTGATAATCAAAGCATAAATTGAATAATGAAAACAAATTAGATCTCATAATTATTGATTCTAAAGCTTTTGTTTCCTTCGACCAATTAAAAATTTAGCTACGCAGGATCATGATGAAAACTCGAAGAAGAGAAAAAAAATAAAGAAGAGGGGAATTGAAATTTTTTCAATTTCATCTTTTAATATTAAATTAAATGAGAATCATTTAAGTTGTTTTAGATCCGTCAAATTAACCGAATCATATCAAATTATTAAAATAATTATATATTTGTCTTCTAAATTAGCTAGCGGATATAAGAAAAAAACAAACTATATATCTTGTATTGAAGATGGCCTTAGCTCTCATTTGTATAACAATGGGACACGTAAATAATTAAAACAAATTTAACTCTCATATTTATTTCACATTTAACTTTTATTCTATGAACATACAATTTCCAAGTCGGTCTATTAAATGAGAACCAACAGTCATAGTTCTTAAACATATTTACCTCTTATTTGTTTTAGCTATGCCTGGAGGGAACTTTGCTGCTCCCAACCTTCTGTGATGCTGTTGTTTATGTTCTTGGTAGCTTCTCTTCCGCAATACTTCTTCTTCCTCCTTCTTTTCCTCTTCAAAACTTATTGATGGCTTTCATCGTCTAAATTGTTGTAGTTGCATGCCTCGACTCACTCTATCAAAACCCACTCAGTTGCATGCCTCGACTCACAATCAGCATGCCTGCCTATCAATGCTTGTGTTCCAAACCCAACTGTTCATTAAATTAATTAGAGAGCTAACAGTTTCATGCATGGGAAGTACCAATTGTGGGCATGTATTGTTTCTTGGATTTAAGAGTTTGCTTTAAGCATAGAAAAGTTGTGTTCTATGTATCAGTTTATATTCCGGTGGTTCTGAGAAAAAAAGAAGGAAGAACATGATTTTGTTTTAAAAAACGGGGGTTCAAATCTCTGAGATTTTATTATATAGGCTTTTCCAATGACAGCAATGCCATTTTTAAAAGCTCCACTAAATGTGTTTGGCAGGTGCTTGTGAATAAGTTAGCAATGGCGAGTGCTGGATTATAAAACCGGAATGGTTTTGAAGACCGTACTGCTAATTCTTATTGATAGAGAGTCCGGGAGGTGGTATTGGAGTGAAGAACGATGCTTTTTTTTGACTAATTAGCCCACCGTCGATTCATGAAAGCAACCTGGATATATAGCCTTCGTGCTTGCTTGCTTGCTTTTCCATGATCACCTTACTTAATGATTCAATCTTCACCTTCGTGCTTGCTTGCTTGCTTTTCCATGATCACCTTACTTAATGATTCAATCTTCATTTACAGAGCAGTAAGGCTGCATTCATTCATTGCCTTTCCATGAAAACTAGCTAGATCTTGGTCTATTCTATTTTTCTATCATGTTTTTGTTTATCCTACGCTATTCTATTCTATTAATGATTTTTAATTTTTCTTACAATGAGTTCCTACTTCTTTAAAATGTGTGTTGATTTTATAAAAACTTCATTTTGATTCAATTTTTAAGTAAAGTAATAGCAAGATTGAAATCGCTAATTCTTCGAAAATAAATCTAATATATTACGATATCGAGATTTGCTAAAATTCAATGAAGAGTACTTGAATTCAAAGGTTTTCGAGCAACCAAATCATTTTGATTAAATTTTATTTAGTTACCATGTACATGTTTGACAATGTAGTGCATAATATATTGTTTTTATTAGATTTTATTTTGATCTTGTATTTTTAAACATAAGATTGAAATTATTAATTTTTTAAAAATAAATCTAATATATTACAATATTGAAATTTATTAAAATTAAGATTATTTGAATTTAAATATTTTCAAGTAACCAAATCATTTTCATTAAATTTTATTTAGTTATGATATTAAGTATGTGTTTAGTAATGTAGTGTATTATATATTTACAAAAAAAAAAAATTAAAAAACACTCATAATGTTTGTTTTTACATTATAATATTTTTTAGTTTTTTAATCTGAAAAACATTAAATTAATATATTTTTATATTTTTTAAATAATTTGAACATGCTAATATAAAAAAATAAAATAATTAAAAATAATATTATTTAAATATACTTTTAATTGAAAAAATATCATTGCCTAGAATGCTAATTTATTGAAAACTTATTTAATATAGCGTGATAAGAGTTATTTTTTAAAATATTTTTTTGTTTAGAAATATATTGAAATTATATTTATATTTATATATTTTTTAAAATTTATTTTTAATATTACCATATTAAAATAATTTAAAAATTTAAAATAAATAAATAAAAAATTTAATTTGTTTATTTTTAAAATACTGAAAGCAACTGTTAACATATGATGATGCCGAAAGCTAGGGTTTGACCGTTTAATTGAACTGAAATAAACAAAACTCGAAACCAGAAAGCTAGTAGTACCTGCATATTGTTTGTTAATGAATGAAATGGCAGGGAGTTCTTCATCACAGTCACAGGCTCCCAAAATCCTACTAGCAAAGCCTCCCGGATTGGCGACTTCTGGACCGGCGGTGTCTGCCGCTGCTGCTAAATTTGGACGCGAAGACGAAACAGCGCCGCACCATCACCATCGGTCACGTCTCCCTTCAATTACCTCTCTCAATCTTCTCTCCGATTCTTGGGACTTCCACATTGATCGCTTTCTCCCTGTATGTAACACATACCACTACTAACATAGCATAATAATTTCCTCAGTTTCGTAAATTATTTGTTTTTATATATTTATTTCTAATCTATTCATACATTTTGGATCGGATCAGTTCCTGACAGAGAATACAGATTTTACAGTGGTTGGAATAATTGGACCTCCTGGGGTTGGCAAGTCCACAATCTTGAATGAGCTTTATGGCTTTGATGGAACCTCACCAGGTTACCCACTTATATTTGATTCTTTACAAGTTATATTAACAGAGGAATGAACAAAAACGATGACAATACCTACTGTATGCTAAATATATAATAAATACAGGGATGCTTCCGCCTTTTACCGTACAGTCTGAGGATAACCGAGCAATGGCAAGGCATTGTACTGTGGGAATTGAACCCAGGATATCTGCTGAGAGGCTTATACTACTTGATACCCAGGTCAGGCATTTTTCTTCTTTTTTTTTAATTGAAGTCACAGTCTCATAAACTTAATCTGAAAATGATTTTATCCTATTAAACTTAAATGAGTTCGTGAAACATAAATGAATATAAGTAGTGCACGCTTTGGCTGATTTGAAGCTCCTCGTTTTAGATTTTTGGGTTCAGGGGCACAATCTAAAAATGACTTTATCTAGCCTCTTGAATTCATTGGTTTTTTCCTGAACTCACCTGAATCTTTAAGATTCTCATCCCAGACTTTTCACAAAAAACTGTCAGTTTCAGTTAATATTTTGTTGATTCAAGTAGAAATTTGCTGAGTCCAACTTGAAGGGAATTGATTGATCGACTCTTATTGATAAAAGAGCATGGAGATAGAGATGGGATGATTACTCTAGGAGATAACTTGAAGCTCCTCGTTTTAGATTTTTGGGTTTAGGGGCACAATCTAAAAATGACTTTATCTAGTCTCTTGAATTCATTGGTTTTTTCCTGAACTCATCTGAATCTTTAGGATTCTCATCCCAGACTTTTCACAAAAAACTGTCAGTTTCAGTTAATATTTTGTTGATTCAAGTAGAAATTCGCTGAGTCCAACTAGAAGGGAATTGATTGATAGACTCTTATTGATAAAAGAGCATGGAGATAGAGCTGGGATGATTACTCTAGGAGATAACGATGGGAAGAGAACACACACATATGGGAGAGTAATACACTGTGTAATCAGGTCTGGAGATCCTTAAATCTGCCCTGTCCTGTGCCCAATTTGGATTCTCTTAGGTAGTGTTTGTTTCCATCTTAAGACAAAAGAGATGAAGATATTTGGGATGGAGGGGACATGTCCCTTTGTCCTTTCTAATTTGAAAGGACAAAATTCACTCCAAAACTATTCTGAAGACATTTATTTTTATGTCTTTGTCTCCTTCCATGCAACCAATCATGTTTCTTCCCCTATTGTTTCTGTCTCTTCTTTTATCCTAGGACACTAACTAAACGCAACCTATTCAATTTACACCAAAACCCACCTACCCTGCTCATTTTACACCCTCCATTTAGGTGGGATGGGCCAAGTATTGTGGGTTTCCATCCCATTTTCATCCATGTAAAAGACTATTGTTGTGTAATTCTTGCACTAAATTTACTTACTACGTAACAAGGTCACTTGTCTACACATATAAAACAGTAGTTTGGTTTATGAACATCAAATCATACACCCCTAATTGATATTCATTGTTCTGATACCATAAAGCAAATCCTATGCCATCTTCTGTTTCTGTCTATCCTCATATACTACAATGAAAATTTTATCTTCTCCTTTTCTTTTACTTTTTTAACTGTTTTTTTTTCTTAATTTGCAGCCTGTTTTTAGCCCTTCTGTTTTGGCAGAGATGATGAGACCTGATGGCTCATCCACAATTTCAGTTTTAAGCGGTGAAAACCTTTCTACTGAGTTGGCTCATGAACTAACAGCTATTCAGGTAACTGGAGAGGAATTTTACTTCTAATTTCATGGTTGGAGTAAAATATAGTAACTGTGTTGATTGATTGTGCATAATCCGTCATATTTTCTTGCAAGTACATCCTTGTAGTTATTGAAAGATAAAATGCCTGATGAACTTCTATGTTTCTGGTTGTGCTGCAAGGATTCATTATAGCTTGGTGTTCTCCTAGCTTCCATTTGTCATGTCCTGCTGGTGGTATCAGATGGAGTTTATGATGATAGTATGCGGCACTTAATGTTGACGGTATTTCTTATTTCATGGCCTCTGCACATACTAATGTTGTATGCTCCATAAATTTGGGATAGACAGCTTTCTTTAAACAATCTAGTTCTGTTCATTTGATAGTCACTAGGAATTTGCTTCTTTTTTTTTCGTTAATCTGTGCTCATAATTCGGACGAAAATATCAACTCGATGCACAATATAGGAACAAGAAAGCTTACTTGTTTGTTTGTTTGTAATTTAGTACATTTAGAGTTTTATTGTCATTTAGGTATCTTTCTATGGTTTATTATTATTATTATTATTGAAAGGTAATATATTGTTAGGATTCATATTTTCTATTTAGTTGAGGACTAGTTACATAACTCGCGCGATGCCGCGGGTCAACTATTTTTTATATTTTTTAAAAATAGGATCTAAAAGTTTTAGATCTTTCTGCAAAGTTATACCTAAAAGTTTTAGGTTTGGTTGCAACGTCTGATTCAAGAGTAATATTTATAATATTAATAGTAACATTAAACTTGCATGACCCAAATTTAAGTGGGTTTGGCTGCAATACCAGACCCAATAGCATTGGACATGAGTCTGGCTGTAAGGTCGTGTCATAAAAGTGTAATAATTAAATAGATTAATAAAAAAAAAAACAAAGAAAAAAACTAATGAAAAAAAAGAAAAAAATATGAATTAACTGGGTTAACCCGTCAAACCTTGGATTCACGTCGTAAAAGTTTGATAACTAAATAGGAAAAAACAAATTAATGGGTTAACCCAGAATTAACTGGGCTAACTCGTCAAGCCAGGTTAACCCGTCAAACCCAGAATCTGTGTTATAAAAGTTTGGTAACTAAATAAAAAGAAATTTAACATTAATAAACTAAACTAAACGAAAATAAAAATTAAAAAGCAAAAAAATAAAATTCAGGTTAACTCGTCAAACCAGGCTAACTTGTTAAACTCGGGATCCGTGTCATGAATGTCTGGTAACTAAATAAAAAAAAGTGAACGTTAACAAACTGAACTAAACGAAAAAAATTAATTAAAAAGAAAAAAAAATCCAGGTTCACTCGTTAAACCATGTTAATGCGTTAAACTCAGGATCTGTGTCATGAAAGTCTGATAACAAAATAAAAAAATTTAACATTATCAAACTAAATTAAACAAAAAAAATTTATGAAAAAAAATAAAAAATTGACAGGTCAACTAAGAATTAACTGAGTACACCAGTGAAACCAGGTTAACCCACGAAACCCAGTATATGTGTCATGAAAGTCTGATAGCTAAATAAAAAGAAATTTAACATTAACAAACTAAACGAAATGAAAAAAAAATAAATTAAAAAGAAAAAAAATCTGGGTTAATTTGTCAAATCAGGTTAACCCGTTAAACTCGGAAAACGTGTCATGAAAGTCTGATAACTAAATAAAAAAATTTAACATTAACAAACTAAATTAAACAAAAAATTTTTGTTAAAAGAAAAAAAACAAAGAAATAAGCAAAAAAATAATCATGAAAAAAAAATTATGGGTTAATTTGTCAAATCAGGTTAACCCGTTAAACTCGAAAAACGCGTCATCAAAGTCTGATAACTAAATAAAAAAAATTTAACATTAACAAACTAAATTAAACAAAAAAATTTTGTTAAAAAAAAAACAAAGAAACACAAAAAATTAAGCAAAAAAATAATTCTGAAAAACACAAAAACAAATAGCTAAAAAAAGAGCTTTAAAAAAAAAAAAACCAACAAACGTAAAGAATTAGTGTTTTACTGTAGACTGCACAGTGCAATCCACAGTAAAACACTGATTCGTTTTAGTATATTTTACAATAACAAACTAAATTAAACAAAAAAATTTTGTTAAAGAAAAAACAAAGAAACACAAAAATTTAAGTAAAAAAATAATCCTGAAAAACACAAAAAAAACAGCTAAAAAAAAAAGCTTAAAAAAAAAAAAAACCCAACAAACATAAAGAATCAGTGTTTTACTGTGGACTGCATTGTGCAGTCCACAGTAAAACACTGATTCCTTTTAGTGCATTTTACACTACAGTTTGTCGGTGTCAAACACCATATAAAAACCATATCCTTTGTAAAAGTCAGAGATTCTTTCAAATCCTTCAACCCTCTTCTATAGGGATTTGCCCTCATTTATAAGTTGTTCTTTCTTCTTGCTCAAGGTTTCCCTCTGCAATAGGGAATTCTACTTCTCTACATTTGCTACTACCCTATCCCATAACAATTTTGGTATTAGAGCCCAACCCCAATCCAAACCCTTAAACCAAAAAAATCACAAAAAAATCTAGATTACCAGCCCTCATTTCTTTGCTGTCAAGGAAAAAAAAAAGAAAACAGAAGACTTCATGTATGAAGATTATGATTATATTGGCAAGTCTGCTTGTATAAGTTGGGTATTATTTGTTCAAATTCACTGGTTCTTTTATCGGGTCTGTGATGAAGTACTGTATGGGATTTTGAACCTTGTGGCTTTGTGGAAGAGATTATGTATGCCAAGACAATCATAGTACATTTTTTATTTCAACAAAGTGCAACTAGCAACTAGCAACTAGCAGAATGTAAACAAATCATGGCTTGCCCATTCCTTTCCAGAATAACTTCCGTATCTACTGCTATTTTCTCAATAATTTCATCATCACACATCAATCATTGTTGTTTCTCAACATCACTTATCCAACAATGCATCTCAAATCTGATTTAATCTTTATAAGTTGGGCTTGAGGCTACTACCTTTATCTGGTAAGACACAAATGGCTTCCATTAAGAATTTGCTAATATAGTTGTTAGATGGTTTTTGGTACTATATCCTCATGGTTGTATATGGTCACACATGCACTGATTATTTCAAAACTATATGTTAGGTCAGATGTATATCTTTAAACTTCATATGAAGGTACTTGAAAAACCTTGTTGCCCAGGACTTGAAATGGCTAAATGGTTTTTTATTTTAAGAGATGATTTATTGGAGTTTAATACAAATGAGGAATTTGGATGAAGGTTCGAATATCCAAGCTTAGAGTTTAAAGTTTCTCTGGGATGCAACTTCAATCAGGAGGATAAGAGGACAATGCCTTCAAGTATGCTTGTAGCATTAGTGAGAACTAACATGCTCACATATTGAAAAAATAACTAACCTGGGAAAATGAAAATAAATTTCTACAAGTGTCCAAATCTAATGTATACCTGAATATGCGATGAGCACAAAGGAGAGATAGAAAAAACAAGGTGTCTGATTGTTCTTGAGATGCCTGATGGCCTATGCCTTATGATAACATGGTAATATGTTATTCTATCACTCAGAAAGTAATTCTTTATTTAGGCCATACTCTTGTAACTTTTTGCAATTTGATATGTATTTTTGTTTACTTTAGCTGCCTTTTAATGCTTTGTTTGTGTATAAATGTTTTTTTTTTTTCTTGTGTAGTTCTTTTTCCTCACAAAGTAGGTAGTAATGCTTTATCACTACTAAAATATCTGTACTGAAGTTGCATGAAACTACACTGTCTTTGTTCATGGTATGAAAGAACAATTTTTATTAAAAGTTATGATACTAATCATCGATTGTTTCTTGGCCAATATTTCAAGATCACTAGAAACTGGATATTCTGATGTGTTGCCTTTTCTCAAATACCTGTTCTATGACACTTGCATTTTGTTTGTCCTTTTGCTTTCTACTTGAATGTCTCACTTGGTTCTATCTTGTACAATCTATATAAATCTTACTGGGGTGCTATGTATTTGCAGGTTGACTTGCTGAAACATGGCATACCTGATCCATCTTCACTAAACTCTGCATATTTGCAGAGCTCTAATGTGGGGCCTGAAAAAGAAAACAAGGATAAAGTCTCTGAGGCTGAAGAGTATATGGCTACTCCACTCTTTGTACATACAAAGTGAGTTATCATTTTGTTCAATTCTAATAAATTGCAACTTAGCTTATGGACAAAAAAGTAATTCGGTGGTGAGTCTTTGAAATAAGTTCTATAAAACACTTGTTGACATGATCAACTTTTCCCTCTCTCCATGTAGGGCATATCTCATATGTAATTATTGTATTGATATTCAATTTTCTGTCTTGTTACCCCACTCTGATGCTAAAGATATATTTCTTGATTTTAGGAAAGCCCAAGTTAGCTAACAAAATACTGCGATCACGTAACACTTGATTTATGATCTATTAATGCATGAAGGCTAGGTCCGTTGTAGGCTTGTCATTATTTTCACTCTTGCATTAGAATATATGGAAGTCACTTCTTCTGTATTCATGTGGTCAAGACATGCTCACTTGCAGTATCAACCAGGAAATTTTAAGAGGTATGCACATGTGAGCATGTTTTCATGATTGGCCAGATGTATTCTGCAGGGCTCACATGCAGCCAGAGAAATAAATAGATATAAAGCTGTTATCGTCAATGAACAATTTCTATGGATTTCATGAAATAAAATCCTTGGAATGATGGTACATCTACAACAGCATGACAATGATTTTCAAAACTTTTGCATGTACATCTACAATAAATGGGGAGATGCAGATCTCAATTCAACATTTTTGCCTCTAGTGCATTGTCTGTCATCGATGTTGCCCAACTTCGATATCATTTCCTAATTGCTTGAAGTCTTGTTTGAAGTCTTGTTCAAAGTTATCTTGGTATTATGTGATATGGAGTTCTCTCTTTCTGGGAGCAGAAGCACCTATCTAATCCTCTTTTTTGCAGGCTGCAAGATGAAGATTTTACTCCATGTAATTTTGTGGAACTGAGGAAGGAACTAGCACAATATTTCAGCTCCTCGTCATTCATCAAAGAAAAGGGTGGAAGCATGGAAAAAGAGCAGATCTCTTATTCTGTGCCTTCAAACAGTCATGATAATGATCCAGATTCAAAATCTATCAATTTATTTGTCATTCCATTAAAGGACAAAGATGACTCTCTTAAAGCTCAGTACAGAAGTTACATCTCTGCACTATGGAAGTTGCGAGATCAGGTTCCTCTCCTTGTCTCTTACGGTCAAGTGCAATCACATATTTTTTTCCTCATCTGATAAGATAAAACCTATCAACAAAGATACTGATATTCTTTTCCCTTGACAAACTACAATGTTTGCAAATTTGAAAAGGTTTGCTGTTTCTTCAGGTTTTATCAATGAACGGCCTGACCTTCGCCAGGACAGTCTCAGAACGTGACTGGTTGAAAAATTCTGCCAAGATCTGGGAATTAGTTAAAGGCTCTGCAATCATTGCAGAGTATGGCCAAGCGCTTCAAGGTTCAGGGATGTTTCGGAGGTAGGAGTTCGGGTTTTGTGCTAGAGAGCACAGGTTGACACCCGGAGAAAAAGGGTTTGCAGTCCGGCACCTTACCACTTGGCAATGTCGTGAAGATTTGTCATCGATGCAATAAGCCAGCCGGCCTGGCTTCACCAGGATTGTTTACATGTATGATTCGTGCTGTGTTTTTGTTGGAATTTCAAGGACATGTTAGTAATGGTTGCGAGAGAAATGATTACGTTACTGATAAGTTGTAGATCGGTAATCGATCGTGCACAGCATTTCCTTGCGTTGTGACTTCTTGAGAGGCCTTGTTATATGGCATGCAAATACTGGCTAGAAATGCTACCGATCGGTCTTGGAAGGATTTGACCATGCTTCACACAACTTTCAATCACAAATAATAGTTGGATATCCTCTGCAAGCCCCAGAAACTTTGGCAATGACTTGAAACTGCTGTCGGACCTTTTGGAATAAATAGATTAAATCAGCATTTTAAGTCCAAATAATAGCAGATTATTAGCTTGAAGGAACCAGTACAACTTTTTAAATAACATTCAATAAGAAAACATGTGAAGGTCGAAATACTGTAAGCTTAGTTGAAGGCTTCGGACAGTGTACATATAATAAGGTAACAAGAGTCTAACACAAGAAAAGTAATGAGAACAGAGCTCTGAGTTCTGATCTATATAAGTTATAATACATGTATAACAACACTATGCCTTGCCTGCTCAAGCTAATGGTAGAGTGAGCTGACCTGAAGCATGGACCTCTGGAAACAAAACTGAGTTGCTGCTGAAAGATTGGCAAGTAAATGTTGTGAGGCTATGAATTTAACACAACTTTTGCAACTCTATCTTGCATAAAATAAGTCACCCTAAACATGTTTTCTGTGTGCATGAAAAAACAGCTTAGGAGGTAATAAGTGGCTTCTAAATGATCACAGAATAATGTTAGCTCACCTAACTAGGATTGAATCACATGCAAGCTCTGATACACCATTAGCCATGGCGTTGTATTCTGACTGTGTAGATGAGCATACAATTGTTTTCTGCTTTCCAACAGGCAAGATTGGGACCAAGAAAATCAGCATAACCAATAAGAGTCGGTGAAAGCAGGCAGCTGGAAAGAATTTCCGAGTACCATGAAGACATAATCAATAGTACGTTGTAAATAGCAAAGTATTCACGAGTCCGCACTCCAATGACTCATATAAGGTGACCGAATAAATTGACAAACTTTATTAACATGATAAATGTTAGGCTCGGGAAAAATTAGTTTCGCCATTAACGATGGATTTGAAGGCTTCGTCCAAAAAAAAAAAAAAACAAGGGAAAGGCCGAGTGTGAAGAAAAATAAGTGGAGAAAAAAAAGAAAAAAAAAGAACGTAAAAAAAATAAAAAAAACACTTTAATTTTTATGCAAAATAAAGTGATTTTACACATGTTTTTCTAATATGATTATAATTTTACTTAGAGATGATCATTTTCGATTCGATTTAGTTTTTACCCTAAAAAACCAAACCGGTTAAAAAAAAAAAAACAAACTAAAACCTGTTCAAACTGTGTGGTTTCAGTTCGGTTATTTTAGAACAAAAACCGAAACCTAATTGACTGGTTTGGTTCGGTTATTTTATATTAAAAACAAAATACTAATGGGTTTGGTTTCGGTTTTGCTCGGTTTTTATTAATTTTAGTTCGTTTTTTTTTTAAATATTCTAATTGGTTTAATCAGTTGTTTTTTACGATTCAGTTTTTTCAGTTATTTTTTTTTCAGTTTTCTCGGATTAATCAGTTTTTCAGTTATTTTTCAATTTTTTTGCTCACCCCTAATTTGATTCTTGTATAAGAAGGCATACTTTAACACTAATGAACTTGATTCTTGTGTTTCTAGTGTTTATTCTTCTTTGTTACAAGAATTTGATAATGTATTTCCTCATGAAATCTCAAGGAGATTACCACCTTTAAGAGAAATAAGACATCAGATTGACCTAGTATCGGTTCGATTATTCCTAATAGACCAATCTATAGAAGTAATCTTGAGAAAACAAAAGAGCTTCAAAGGCTAGTGAAAGAGATAATGTCAAAGAGGTACATTCGAGAAAGCATGAGTCTATGTGTTGTTCTATACTTTTAAAAGACATTTGAATCCAGATTGCATAAAAATATAGGTTGTTCTAGGTTGACAGTTTTGAAATTTGAATTTTATTGCATGATTATGATGATTTGTTGTTTTTATTAATTCCTTTTTATTCAAGTATGTTTGGTTATGATAATGTGGGTTGCTGAAGCCAAAAGACTCTAGTTTTAGAAGTTTAAAACGTGTTTTATAGGTTTAGCGACATTCTGGACTTTTTTCTAGGCAACTGGGTATGTGTTCTTTGTGTTCATCTGATAAACCTTGTCTTAGGTGCTAGTTTTAAGTCTCGTTTTGATTCAATTTTGGTTTCTACAAGTTCGTATATCATTATTAGTAAATAATATAGGACTTTCGAGCATTAAAAACATGTTTTTAAGGGTTTTATCATAGGATTTTGGTTTTAAACCGAAACCTATTTATGATAAAATCGTAATGTTTAAGTAATAATCAAAGCAAAATGACACTTCATTCTTAATCTATGCTTTGCCAATAAAACCCTGCATTTTATTGTTTAAGATGTAGTCTGGTTTGAGAGTTGTGTTTGCTGGGTTCTTGATGAATGTTCTTCATGTTCTTTATTTTTCATGTGTTTGATTTGTTTCGACAAATTTTTTTCAGTTTTTTATGTTTTTCTTATGTTGGATCTGTTTCGATCCTAGGTCTTTGTTTCGGTTTGTTTTCAAGTCAACTCGGTCAGGTCAAAACCGGGCCAGTCCTTAGGCCTTGTTTAGTTTGCTGCTATTTTTTATAAGGTTTATTTGGTTTAAAGGTGTGTTTGACAAACACCGTTTAGGCTTGTTTTGGGTAGTTTTCATTTCAAGAAAATATGTTTTTTTTTTCAAATAAGGTTTTACAAAAATACAAAAAAATATAAAATAATAATAAACATTTTCTTTTTATGTGTTGCATATAGCCAAGTTTTCTCAAAAATACAAAAATCATATCTTGTTTTTTTTTTAAAAAAAAATTATGGTATGTTTATTTTTTTAGCATGCATATTGGATTTAATAATCAGTTTATTAAATCTATGAAAATTTTGCTAATATTTCAATAATCACTAAAGTTTTAATTCATGAGAATTAATTGTCAATATTATGGTATAAATGTTGAACCTATGAGTGATACTGTCATTTATATATCAGGAATTGACCAAAAAATTATCAAAGTTATTCTAAATATTCACCAATTTTAATTGGGAGTATTTTTTATCGCAACATATGAATTATGAAAAACCATTTTCATAAGAATTTATTTGGGTACACGAGCCCATAATAAATTCTTAATATAAGATTTATTCACATGAATAAATCTCAATCCTAAGCTATAGACAAACCACTGGTTAGGAACATATTAAAACCTTTAAACGACGTTCAAACCATAAAATATAATTTACTTTAAGTAGGGCGTGCTAATACATTCTCTAGCTACAATTAGTCATTTACCCTTTCAATATCTAGCTACAATTAGTCATTTACCCTTTCAATCTCTAGTAGGACTCATACGACTGGGTTTCCTAACGACACTAAACCAAATAACTAGATAGCAACTCCCTTACCCCCCTGATGTTGTTCGCCCACGTGCGACAATGAGTTATATACACCCTTATTTGTTCTTAAGAAACGTTAGGTTGAAATTTCAATAGACTTTATTTTGGGTTTACCTAATTAAGGAAAGGAAGAGACTCCATATTTGTTATTATAGATAGATTTTCTAACATGACACATTTTATATCTTGCCATAAAACTAATGATGCAACGAATATAACAAATGTATTCTTTAGGGAGGTAGTTCAATTACATGGTGTTCGAAGGAGTATTGTGTCTGATCAAGATATTATGTTTTGAGCTACTTTTGAAAGATTTGTGGGGTAAGCTGATAACTAAACTTTTATTTTCTACTACTCGCCATCCATAAACAAATGGTCAAACTAAAGAAGTAAACAAGACCTTAACTTAATTATTAAGAGCTATCGTTTAAAAGAATCTTAAAAATTAGGAATATTGTTTGTCATTTATTGAATTTTCATATAATTATAATTTGCATTTTACTACTAATTATTCACCATTTAAGATTATTTATGGTTTTAATCCTTTAACACCATTAAACTTGATTCCTTTTACCTTTTAATGGAAGGCCTAGTCTTGATGATAATAAAAAAAAAGTACAGATAGTGAAAGACTTATATACAAAGATATGACAACAAATAGAGAACAAAATGAGCAATATACATTCAATCATCTACGCTTGAAGTTTACAAAAAACAAAGCTCTATTAGATCAAGACTAAACGTTCCATAAGAGTTCTTCAACAACATTTTAAAGACAAATAAAAGATACTTTTCAAAACATCAAATCACCAAATCTCGATTTGCAATAAATGCCTAAATTTGTGATCTAGCAAAACACAAATCTTGGCTTGATTTCACAAATAGATAAAGTCACTATAAATCAAATGTAAATGAAGAATCAAATGATTGTTTATTCTTTAGTAAAAATATTTTAAATAAAAATTGTAATCAGTCATATATTTTAATATAATCAAATAATTATACAAGTGTGCATACTTAATTTTCATGTATTCAAAATTATATCTATAGATATTACTCCATAGCAACTGTGATAAAACAAAATTTATATTTAACCTAGTGAGAGAGTCTCTAGCATAAGCCTTTTATCTCTTTTTACATGTAATATTCAAAGAGATATTCCAAAGTAAAATGAAAATAATTAGGTGAGTGGGTGCATGAGGTATAACATTTTGTAGTTGGATTTGTCTATTTTGTTTTTTTAGGTTTGATAGCAAAGTTATAATATTTAATAAAATGACTCATTGATCATGGAATATATTGACAATTCTATAAATAATTTTAGCTTTTTTATTGATCTTTTTTTGGCACACATCAGTGAGGATATAAGGTGTTATTCATAAAGGCGCTCGTGGATATAGTTAGGTCATAGTTGAGCCTATAATTGTATATAATCTAATTTCTTATATTTTAAGAATTGTAAACATGATCCATTTAATTTTTTAGACCCGAGCGGGTTGGATATATCGTATCAGACTATTGTTTTGTGGATATTACAAATATTCATGAATTAAGCTTATATCCTTAATTTTTATGGGTTCGTATTTAGATGTGTACCAATAATATAAACTTTAGGTGTCATAACACCCCTAATATTAGTTCTTATATATATATATATATATATATATATATATATAGTGCACGACCATTAAATTCTAGTTACCTTCCCCCTCCCCTCCAGCAAAAAAATCAAGATAATTTTTTGTTATGTTTTAAAAAATTAAATATGAAATTTACTAATAATAACTTTGGAGCTGAAATATTTCTAAATAAAATAAAAATAAATGCTCAATCCTTAAATTATCAAATATAAAGATAAAAATAGTAGATATGAGTTGAGCCGACTTGATCGGGTTTTAAAAATCCTAACCCATGGTATCCATTTCTTAAGTTTTCTTTTTTTTACCAACTATCTTCTATAATATTTACATTACTTGACTTTGACAAGTTAAGTCTGATAATGCAAATAATATAGATATATCAGTTTTTTAAAACACCTCTAGTTATACAACTTATAAATTATAAGATGTAAATTGTGATTTCAAAAAAAAAAAAAGCAAAGTTAAAAAATAACTAGAAAAATCAAGTCAATTATCTCTCTTTTCATTAGAAACAAATAAACATGTAACAATTATTTGTTCCATCATAGCTTTCATTTATAATGATATCCATTCATTAAGGGAGAAAAGTAGAGAAGAATCTACTTTAAAGATATAAAGAGAAATAATTTATAGGTGAAGATATTCTTATTATTTTTGATGGGTCATGAATTTTATTCATTTTCTTTTCTTTGTGTCTGTCTCTTTCTTTAAAATAAATCAATATAAGAACTATTCGGATATTATTAATTACTCCTTCAATACCATAAAATTTTCCAGAAATGCATGCACCTTCCAACTGCTGCTCACCATTGAACTCCAAAGGTGGCTTTCTTTGGAAATCTCTCATAATAACTAGTTTCCAATGAAGGAGCCTTAATGAAGTATTTCAAAATCCATCTCCCTTTTACTTTGTTTCCGACACCATGACTAAACTATGGATACGGAGTTCGTGTATCGTAGTTAGTGAATTATTTTTGGACCAATTTTTACATCAATCGAAACTAAACTCTCCACTTTATAGATTAGGTCAACGACATATTAGGCATTAATCAATTCTAAGTATTGGATTATATGAATCCACCAACAGTATATATTTAATTATATTTGTTAATTAAATATTCATTGCTTGCTTTTGCAATTTAATTAGCTTAATTTAATGATTTTGCCAGCTTACTTTATAAGAAGTTTAGTATAATTTGCAGCTTTTGTTTTTCAAAAATTCGGAAGTTTTTTAATGTAAAAATCGACAAAAGGTTGCCAAAATCTTTATTTTTTTTTAAAAAAACCCAAAAAACAATTTTCACAAGTTTTATTTTTTAAAAAAAAGAAAAAAATCTAAAACAAATTATTTATTTATTTATTTATTTTAAAAAAACACTCACATGTGATCATTTTCGGTTCGGTTCGGTTTTTATTAAAAAAAATAACCAAATTAAATTTTTTAAAAAACAAAAAAAATCAAAACCGGTTCAAACTAGTTTGGCTTGATTTTTTTGGTTTGGATCGGTTTTTTCTCGGTTTGGCTCGATTTTGGCTTGGTTTGGGTTTAATTTGATTTTTTCGGTTTCAGGTTTATAAAACTGAACAGATTATTTTTTTCAAAATTTTAATCAGTTTAATCAATTTTTTTTTTATGTTTCGATTTTTCCAATTTTTTTTATTTTTTCAGTTTAAACAATTTTTTAATTGTTGTAATTATCTCTCCACAAAAATAACATTAGCCAAGCCAGATGTACTGGTTTCTAATGGGCTGTAGCAAACTTTAAAGGCCCACACAACTTACTAACAAAAGAAAACAGCTCCATCCTATCTTTTCTATATATAAGAAAAAAAATCCTAAATATTTCTCTCGTTTGGTTTTTATATATTTACTGTCCTGCGTAACAGAGAGAAAGAGCGACGATGGCATCGAGCTTGCTAAGAAGCCTTGTAAGCCGAAGCAGAAGCAGATCGTCCAATGTTGGTGCTGCTTTGAGCACAAGAAATTATAGTTTGGTTACCAATCAAATCAGTAATCACACTGCCAAATGGATGCAGGTATTTTCTTCTTCGTTAATTTGGTATTTTTATTTGGATTACATGTCCAATTCTTCAAATTGATGTTTTTGGAGAAAGGAGATTCCAAATTGAATTTTATAATATAGGGCCGACCTTCTTTTTGTTTTTATTTATACGAGAATCCAAATTGTTAAGATTTTTCATTAATCTTCCTTATTTTTTTTGTTAGACTAGCTGATAACTGTATCTATGGTAAATTTAGGAGTCATTGGATAAGGTTAATTCTTTAATTTGGGCAGCTTCTGGGTTATTGATTTAATGGATTAGAAGAATGGGTGGCTTTTAATTTTGAACCATTAGAAAAGTATAGTTATTCTCAGATGTTGAGATTCATTATCATGGACTAACTATGATGATAATCAGTCAGCTTAAATTTCCATATCCTTTCAGTTTAAACTAGCAGTTGTTTTGTTTGATTATTTGAGTTGTACAATATATTTGAAGCAATTGCCTAACCATTTGTTAATAATCACGTATTTTTGTTGCCAAGGGTATTCTGCCGCGGCCAATGTTTTTTAAGGATAAAACAAAATAAGTCTTTGAACGAAAACTTTGTTTCTTTCCTCGTGTTGCTTATGGTCTACCTGCTTGCATATGTTACAATTGTTTGTGCATTTTTACGCTTCAAAGCATTTTTGTAGGCCATAGTAATGATAAATGCATAGTCAGGTCAGTACTGCATATAGGCTTTTGCTTGAGAACTATGGGGATTGGGTGGGTATGTTGTATATTTAAGAAATCAGAAAACTGGTTCTATGGGAAACACACATTGATCATTGACATTTTGTTCCATAACCCATGGCTTTAAGTTCTGGATCAAGCAATCATAAATGATCGTCTTTTGTGGTGATAGACTTAGACACAAATCTCTTATTCCAAAAATCACACAAGGCATTGGTCTTAGCAACTTTGAAAAGTCTAGATAATGTAACATGCTACATTTGTTTGTATGCTACACTTTTTCGTGTTTTGTGAATGACATATTTACCATGTCTTCAACCTAGTGTGTGTTCTTTACCTTCATGATTAAAATGTTTATTATGATTTACATGCCTTTTATTAAAACGTATGTGCTCTCTTGCATAACTATTTCTATGAGTGTTGATGTGTAGAGACAAATACTATCGTTTGCTAGGACATTTTCTTTCATGCCAAGCTCTTAATACTAGAAGTCCCTTGCAGCTTATATCAGCCTTCATCTTGTGAAAGCATTTTAAAAAATTGAATGATCTGCTCTCTGATGTTTGTGTCTGATATTAGATTGTTGTAGTAATAGATGGAGTACCCAGGTTCATGCATGCTTTTCTATGCATCTTATTTACTGCTTACATCTTTTATTCCACTATGTTATACTCATTGGTGGAGGACATGGTTTGTCTTGTCTTTTGTCAAGTTTTTGAATGCTAAATGATGATTTAGTTGTTATAATTTCTTGGAATAACACATTCTTGATGTAGAACCAAAGAACAAGATGACAACAAGAAAGTTAATTCATGATAGAAATCAAAATTCACGAACAAGAGAGATATACTCGATCTTGAAGGGGCCAAATGCGTAGGGACATACTTGATCTTGACATAAATAAACCAAGAGACACTCAATCTTGGGAAAGCAATACAAGAGAGAGACACTTAATCCTGATGAAAGCTTAGTTTATTTTATTCAACAATTTGAAGATCCAACATATAATGCTAGGTGGTAATCTATGCACTTCAAACTAAACAAAATAGGAAAACCTAAAAAGTCTAGATTCTACAAGGAAACTAAAATCCTTATTTAACTAAATAATAAATACTAACATTCATAAATAATAAAATCTAGAATAATCATACAATATTAAAATTCTTAAATAAATAGATACCAATTCTCATTGTTGCCCATCATCCTCCATTCTCTCCTAGTTGGAAAAAACAACAACTTGAGCTTGAGTTCAAATGTGTCGAGGTAGCAAAAACCTTGCAAACTTGCATAAACTCCATAGTTCAAAGGAAATTTTATGCACTGGATACTTTTCATTCTTCTTCAAAGATGAGAGCAATGTTGGCAATACCTTCTCATCTACAAGATTAAATTCAGAAGGTTACAAAATTAATGTCATTAACATCGCCTTTAAATTCTTCAATTTGCAAAATCTTCTTGTACAAGATTCTTTACTTTAACTTCATGTTCATCTTGTGTCTGCATGATCGCAATGTCCTCTAACAAGTTTTCTTCAATGTCATTCATATT
This sequence comes from Populus alba x Populus glandulosa, assembly GCA_033617975.1. Lineage (NCBI taxonomy): Eukaryota > Viridiplantae > Streptophyta > Magnoliopsida > Malpighiales > Salicaceae > Populus > Populus alba x Populus glandulosa. The sequence continues at coordinate 6,979,638 of CM066155.1, read as the reverse complement.
CAATGCATTCATCAACTTGTTTTACAATGGTTGCTTGTTTCATGAGACATCCAACTTCTATTTTGAATTGAACAAATGTAGCATTGAATGGGCCTATGTCCTCAAGTTTAGTCTGCAAAGTTTGGATTTGGGTTTTCAAAAGATGTTAGGGCTTCGGTGATTCGGAAAACCTTAGATGGAGTTCAATTAACTGCATGGTAAGACAATTGGACTTTTCGTTTTGCAGAAGAGATGGTATCAATAAGGCTCACATTATCATAGTACATTCAGAACTACCCATATACAAATATCCATCTTACCACAATTTTCATAAACACAAGTGTCATTTAGTCCAAAAAAAAGTCGAAATAGACATGCTTCATATTGAAATTGAATGAAAGCTAGCTCTTCAAACATAAATATAATATTCAAATAACCATAGTCAGAAAAATATTTAATGTAAGACATCCATGTCAATAGGATAAAGGATATGCTAGAATTTAACTAATAGGACTTATCTTGGCTTTTCTCAGTTCTTGAAGAACTATACTTCGCCAATTATAATTATATTCTATATGATTCTTTTAAGATTGACCATGAGCAAGAATTGCATGGATCCTTTTCTTTCTGAGCAACAACAATTCTTTTTTATCCATCTTTAACCAAGCAAGTAACGAACACACAAGACAAGTTTTGTAATTACCCTAAAAATGATACAATACAGATGGAGTCGTGATGTAGAATAAATGATGGCAACAAGAAACCTCTACTCCATAACAAAGAAACCTAGCTAATCCCCACATGGAACTTGATGGAATTTTGACACGATATCAACAACCCTTGCAAAAATCTACCATGAACAACCCTCCTTGAAGGAGGGAACAACTTATGGATGGTGCAACCTGGCACTAATGTTCTTCCTCAACTTCCTTTTAAAAAAAAAAAAATATACGGTACCACATGTTTACTACAATATTGTACCGTGTAGCACTAAAATTGTTTGCTTTTTCTAAAAGATCGTACCTCTTCCCTTTCTTCCACTTTTCTCCCTTTTCTTTTCTTTTCTTTTCTTTTTGGAACCAATAGATGGTACTCCTCTCTTCTTCTTTTTTTAATTTTTGATGAAGAACAAAAAAGCTACATGGATTTTACAGTTGAATCACAAAATTCAGGGAGGAGAATAGAGGATAAACTTGAAAATTTTTCTATGGGCACCAAATTGATGAAGAACCAAAGAACAAGATCACAACAAGAAAGTTAATTTCAAAGATATTCCAAAACTCAACAACTAGAGAGACACACTTGTGTTTATACAAAAAATAAACAATCAAATGTCATTTGATCAAGAGCAATAGTTTTTGACCTTGTGTTTTTAGCAAACCAATGAAGATAGTTGAGATCAACTATCGACCAAAGTGATGAGGATTCAAATTATTAATTAATGATAAATTCTTATTCAAAACATGAGTCTTTAGCAGCTTATGTTGTGAATGTTGCAGTATAATTAGAGTTCTAGCACATACAATTGCCAAGAGGAAGCGGTAGAATAGAAAGGATGAATTATAATTGGATTTGAGTTGTAAAATCCTCTTATAAGATTAGGATTTATAGTTTATGTGAAACTCGATCTACAGAACATCTAGCAACTGAAAACAATGGCCAGCCACACACACACACACACATAATTTATTTATAAGCTTTTTGCAATTTATCACTTTCTTTTAATTATTGCAATTTACAACTTTGTTTTATCTTTATTGCTTCACTCTATTTTTATTTAGTTTGAGATTCCTTGACATTACACACCTTCATTTCTTAAGCTATTAAACCAAGTTAAAAATTCCACTCTTCACTTGATTTGTTAGGTTGTTACCTGCCTCCTTTAAGGATTAAGTTCCCAAGTGCAGTTTCTAAGGAATGATTTTAATGATTAAGTTCCCAAGTGTAGTCTCTAAGGAATGAATAACAGGGAACTTATTGATCAAAAAATACATCGAATGATCAACTACTCGATCTTGACATGAACAAATCAAAAGAGACTCGATTTTGAGTAAAGCAATACAAGAGACACACTCAATATTGGTGAAAGCACAAGCTATTTTATTCAACAATCCAACGCCTAATGTCTAGGTGGTTATTTATATACATCAAATTAAACAAAACATGAAAATCTAAAATTTTCTCTGCTTGTTGCTTTGAATCTGCAAATCAATTATGAGACCTGAGCATAGTTTAATCCCAATTTGGAATCTCTTTAAGAATTGATAGCAAAAATAAGCAAGATTTTTCCTTTATTTGTAGGATACTAGCAAGAAATCTCCAATGGAATTGATCAATGAAATTCCTCCAATCAAGGTTGAAGGCAGGATTGTCGCATGTGAAGGAGGTTAGTTTGTGCTTATACCTTGTCTTTACATTTCGTGAACGAGGTAGATTTTTAAAAGTTCAATCTGTTACTCTTAACGGGAAGTGAGATTACAAACTCTTCCCTGCTGCACTCCTCCTACCCCAGAAATAAGTAAATGACCAATACCAATTGATGCTAACATTGATGATTCGCTACTTCTTGCTGTAGACACTGACCCTGCACTTGGGCATCCAATTGAGTTCATATGCCTCGACTTGAAGGAGCCAGCTGTCTGCAAGTATTGTGGTTTACGATATGTGCAGGCTCATCATCATTAGGAGTTAAAGTTTGCCTTTTTTTCTGCAATGTTAATCATTTGCAACCATATCACATGGGCAATGACTGTTATTGGGTAATCCATGCAACTCTTTATTATCTTGTTTAAAGCCTATTGTGTTGTCAGATGACAAGGCCGAGTGCTAATAACATTATGTTGTGTTCATTACTTCAATACCAGCAGAATAAGGAGTTCTAATCATTATCATTATCATTATCTTGCTGTTGGTGATTTATGAACTAAATTTCCTCCATTACTCTGTTTTTGTTGTGTACTTTGAGCCTCGGTGTTTTTCTGCAATTTGGAAAAACACTCCAATAATTTCTGAATCTCTGATTGTTTGGGTTATCAGGGTGATGCTATCTTAGTAAGCAAATTGTAACTATCTTCGTAAGAAATCTGTAACTAAGTAATTTAGCATCAGTTTTTGAAAGAAGAATTGGCGATTTTATGTGGAAGGTGAAGAAGTTTAGGGTTCTTAGTTCTAGATTTCTTTTCTCTATAAATCTCTAATTGAGCTTACTCAATTGTCATTTATGATCAATTGGTTTGATTGATTTCAACGTTTAAGTAACTAAGTTTATTCCTTCATTTGTTCTAAAAATAAAGGAATATAAAGGGTATTGTTCACATAAAAAATAAATATCCACACTATTATTAAATAAAAACAATAATTTAGTACCGGACAACAGTTTAGTACAAACAAGAAAGAAAACACCAAGACATCTAGAACTCATGACCAATCAGTAGAGCTAGTAGAAGATGTTATCGATCATGAAAATACAACTAATTCGTGATTGACCAGAAGATCATTGATTAAACTAGCAAGTATTATATAGTTTAGTTAGGGTTTATATAACTTCTGAAAAGAAAAGTTATCCAAATAAAAGTAATTTTATTAGAACTCATCATGTGAAAAAAGGCTATCCAATTGTTATAAATGAGTTTTATATACACAATTTCTTTTTGCAATTAATTGTTTTTGTTTTTAATATTTTTATTTACTGATTTTACTATATTTTCATTATCACTTTTTTATGTATTTACATAAATTAGTTTATTTGAATTCCTTTTTCTTTCTAGTCTATTAAATCCAAGTAGGAATCGTTTGATTTATGAGACTATTAACTACATTTTCTTAGGATTCGGTTTCTAATTTTAGTTTCTTCTAATTCAAAGGAAAAAATGAAGAACGTATAGCATATTGACCTAATTTATCTATTAAGTCAACAACATGGTCATTTTGAAGCCAAAATCTTTTTGTTTTCAATGTCTAAAGAGAAAATACTAGTCCTTTCAAGTATGCTTTCTTCTTTTTCTTCTTGATAAAGTCTTAGATAACATTCCCCAATCATACTCTTTGGGAAATTGTTATATAATTACCTAATCAATATTGGTGATGCAGTCGGTTAAGTTCTAAATATAAATAGAAAAGGTTTTTCTTGAGAAGAGCTGCTATAAGATGCTATGTTGAAGAAAAATTCTGGTCAATAGGAATTGTTTGTTTTTGCATGAAGAAATTAGGGATTTTTTAAGGAAAAAAATAAGATAAAAAGTTAATATTAATTGATCGATGGAGATCTAACATAGTATTTATAACCGTAAATATCATATCAAAGCCAACGAACACTTTGTTTTGAAATTTCCTAGCTAGCTGACATGTTAGAAAGTGAAACATGTTCAATATTTTAAGAGAATAGTTCTTGATTTTCCATGTCATTAATGTTTGATTTTTTAATCAATTTAAGGAGGAAAGTTGATATTCTTTTTTTTATTCTATGTTAAAAAATATAGATGCATTGTTTATACCAAAAATAAAAGGCAACGTGTCATTTGATTAAAGGGAGAAGTTGTTACTTTGTTTTTCTTAGCAAACCAGTAAAGATAATTAAAATTAACTATCAGCTAAAAAGATAAAGATTTAAGTTATTAATCAACGACTAAGTTCTATTCAAAATATGAGTTAAAGAATTCACATTTGCTAATGTTATAGGATATTTAAAGTTTTGCCACATACAACTACCAGGAGGAGGAATGCAAATAGAAAGTACAGATTGTTCTAATATTCAAGTTGTAATTAAAATCTTTATTTCTCAACAACAGTTTGAATAGGAATAGAATTTATAATTTATGTTAAACATGATCTTTGTCACACCATAAATGAATTATCTATCATCTAGAAACAAAGACCAGCCCTATATATTAAATTTATTTATAAGCTTTCTACAATTCATATTTCTTTTTTTTACAACCTTCTTTTATTCTTATTGATTTACTCTCTTTTTTCTCTTAACTTATTTTGCAGATTCCTTGGCATATCACAACTTCATGCCAAACCAAGTTAAAAACTTCATTTGCAAGGCTATTACATATTTCTATTCAGGATTAAGTTTTTAAAAATAGTTTCTGTGTGTTATAAAAAATGAAGGAATAACATATAACTTATTCATTGAAGAATTGATTGATTCATCAATAAGCATATTGATCATTAACAAAATCTAAACGAGGTATGAAAAAAACTATAGCATGTGAATAAAAACATTATTTACTGAAATAATGTTTACAAGGTTTTTGCCCCACATATCAAAAAATTTACATTGACTATTTATTGATGGCTATGAAAACTTTTTATAAGGTCTATTAGTCATTATCAAATTAAATATAAATAAATAAGTCTTTTTCTATTTTAATTGTTAGTGAAACAACTAAATTATCATTATAAGCAAAAATTTTAACGTTGGCCTCAAGGTACATTTTTGTATTTTTGTATTTTAATATATATATATATATATATATATATATATATAAACAAAACAAAAAGCATAAGGAAAGAACCAAACTATATTTAAAAGCAAAAAAATTAAAACTATTGTCAAGGGGTTTTTTCATCTTTTTACAATGATTTTTTTCATTATTATTAGGTGTTAGGGAAAATATGGTATTTGATGAAATATAAAAATAACAAGAAACAAAAAAGTATAGATGCTTATGGCGCACTCTCTGATGTGTAGGAGACATATGCACCTTTCACATGGTATATGCAATGCCTCCCTACATTAAAAAATGTGCTTCAATCATGTCACTGGAAGCACCACCACAATCTTTTATTGGTGGTGCAACATATGTCAGTAGTGGTGGTTTGATTTATTGTTGATGAGCATTTTTTTTCCTTTTTTTTGTTCCTCCTCCCCCGAAAATTATAGATTGATCTTTATTGTTGTTGGTATTTCAATTTCAATCCTTATTATTTTGATTTCTAATTTTTGTTCTAGGATTTTTCGTAAAAGTTTTATTTATTATTTTTAATTTCATCATTCAATTCTAATTTGTCATTTTTTTTCCAATTTGGTCCTCATTGTATTGACTTTTCTTTGTTTTTTGTTGAATTAATTTTTCCTTTCAATTTCACATTTCAATCAAAGAATTGTTTGTATTTCTTATTTTAATTCTCATCCTCATTCTTTTGATTTTTTTTTCCTTTTATGAAATTGATTTTTCTTTTCAATCTCACCCTCCAATCAAAGATAAAATTTATTTTGTATTTCAATTTTCATCATCAGTCTTTTAATTGTTATTTTCTGTTTTGAGTCCTTTTTGTATAATTGAATTTTGTTTTTCAATTTTATCTTTCAATATTTGACTGATTAAGAATTGAGTTTCATGGTTTTTTCCAAATAAAATGTTTCTAGTATAATGATCTGAATCACAGGTTTGAAAAGTTAACGTAAGTTGATATTATTTTTCTTTTAAAAAAATTAGCTTTGTAATTTTTATCATTTTTTTTTCAATCTAGGTATCTCGATCTCATGACTTAGACCATGAGTTTGACAAGATAACTCGGGTTGGCTCGACCCTAATTACCAGAAATATAGGTTTGTCATGCTAACTCAGGTTGACTCCAGCTGTTTTTTTTTGTCTTTTTTTTATCTAATTTTATCCTTTCTTATTTAATGGATTGTAAATTGAGCTATATTGTTCATTTCATTTTGAAAAAAAATTCTCAAATTCTCATGATTTTGTTTTTTAATTTGGTCCATCTAATGTCATTGTCTAATTTATTATCTCATAATTAAAATAAAATAAAATCAACTTATTTGATCCAATTGAATTTATGACTCGAATAGTAATTTTTTTTCCTTATTTGAAACGTGTTTGCAGCATATGCACATCGTTTTTTATGAGAAAAGAAATTGGACCAATAGCGTAGCGTAGGTCTATAATTTTATTTTTCTTATGAAAGTGGGGGTTTAACACTAAAAAAAACTAGATTAAACAAGGAAAAGAAGATCTAATAAGATAAAACAAAATCGAACACAACAATGAAGGTGGGTCATTAATAAGCTGATTGTCTATATTCATTAAGTTTCTAATAAGATTAAAATTTGCTAACCAATCTGCAACTGAGTTAGCTTCTTTGATAGTATGTTGTTACACCTTGACTTTCCATTCCTTAGCTCGAAGTTCTCATGCTTTAAATATCAAGTTATAGTTTACATCCACCTTGATAGTTCGCTTCATAATAAGTTATACTACCAATGAAGAGTTTGACTCCAAAATGGGTTGGCGCATCCTAAGTGACCAAACTAGCTTCAAACCAGTGATAATAGCCTATAATTATGGTTTGACTAACGAGCATGTACTTGTTTTGATTGCAAATCCCTTGCACCATAATCCCAAGTTATCTCTCATAATCCCTCCAGCTCCTATAGTTTTTGGGCTGCGTTTACTACAACCATTCACATTTAATTTCATCCAATCTTAAAGAGGATACTTCCACCCCACAAAGTTGGTATAGTTGTTGGTCCTTCATATTTTTTTCAATAATATTTGAATGTTTAATGCTAGCCACCATGCACTTAGACGCTGCAATTGTGTTATCTATAATCTTAGCTTTATCATTGAATATCCTATTATTTCTTGCTTTCCAAATGCATCACGTTGTGACCCTAAAAAAAAAACCATTGCCACCCTTCTTTGGTGGTGTCCTTGCTTAACAAGTTGTTAATGAGCCAAGGAGTCAGTGTTGTATAAAAAAATTCTCGCATGTTATGGTGCTTAACAAATTGCCTCCAAATGTTTGTTATTGATGGACAATCCTGAAGAGTGTGCATGAGATCCTCTACATGAGATGGGAAAAAGTTAGAGTAAGGACTATCAGTTCAATGCCTTGATGCCATTTGTTCATTTTTCCATAGACCATTGTCTGCCACTAGCCATAAAAAGCTTCTTATTCTTTTAGAACCTTACAGTTTCCAAACCAACCTCCTAATCGGATCCCTAGACCTTTGTTGTATGGCATTAAACTCTTATTCCTTATAAGTTGGTTTAATTGTAAAGCTGCCACTAGAAGATGTCTTCAAGTACATAGTATCCCTCTCCACCTCATTACTTGGCACGAGATGACTAGCTATAACAATAACCACACTCATATGAAGAAGGTGTGCAAAAGCTTTCCATTTCCATATGGTATTGTCGCCACCATTATATTTCTCTTCTTATTTGGGATATCCTGTAAAACATGTTGTATTAGTGGTCCGAAGCCATCAAGCCGCTACTATTTCCAAAACCTGTAGTTCCTGCTCTTCTTCCATCAAATTCAAGGCAATGCTTTTAACTTCCATTTAGATTTTAAATACCTCTTTGTCTTATGCATTAGTAATCAAACAATGATTGTTCTCAAATAACACCTTAAATCCTTTTTTTCCAGTAGTTAACCAACTCTCATAAGGTTTTGATTAATTTTAGGAATATATAAGACATTAGAAATTAATTTCAAACATGTATGGCCGATTACCATTGTTCCTTTTCCTTTTACTACAAGATATGCTCCATTTCCAATTTTAACTTTAAAAATGGCAATTTTGTCAAGCTTTTTGAAAAACTCTTGATCATAAGTCATATGGTTTAAGCTAGCTTTTGTGGAGCTACTAATAGCAAAGCATGATGCCAAATAGTTGCTCATTTTAAGGTTGTTCAACAACAGTTTTGACTTCTCCTTATTGCTGTTAAGATTTGCATATCCTTCCCATGTGACCTAATTAACCACACTTATGACATTTTATATTCGACTTCTACCAACACCTTTTATGTTGATGATTGAATTTTTTACAATAAAGAAATGATAGAAATGTAGTGTTGTTGTTGTTGTTTTGCTTCTATTTCTTGTACATCTTGTTTTGTGATATAGCTTGAAATTCACCCTCAACAGATCCTTCTTGCCTCATAAGTCTTCTTTGTTCCTAAGTCTATAGTGCATTCAATAGTTCTACAAAGGTAATACTTGACACATTTTTTGAGTTTTCTACTGATGATATTGTAACCTCAAACTTTTCAGGAATTGTTACAAGGATTTTTTGAAATATTCTAGAATTAGAGAAATTAGTATCAAGAAGCCTTGCTTTGTTAACAATGTCAAAAGGTTTATTAGAGTAATCCTTAATTGTTTTTTATTCTTTCATTCTTTGTATCTCAAATTCTGTAATCAGATTCATAACTTGCATGCCTTTGACTCGTTAATTTCCTTCATACTCCTTCACGAAGTCCCAAATTCTATTTGTTGTCTTCAGTGTCATGATTCTAGTGAAAATTGAAGATGAAACAACTACAAATAAACTAGTTTTTACCTTTGATTTTCTTTGCCTCTTCTCCTAATGATTTTTTATTTGAGCTATAGTTGGATTGTCGGTCAAAGGAGGAACTTCGTATGTATTTTCAACAACTTCTCACTGATTATTAACATTAAGGTAGGCTTCTATTCAAACAGCCAACACTTGATAATTCATTTCGTCAAACACTAGAGGTGTTATTACATTTGATGAAGCTTCTAAACTCATCTTGCATTGGTTGTAGGCTTTTGTGTTTTGGATAAGAAAGATGGTAAATGTTTAAAACAAGTGTTTAAGGTAAGTGTTTAGGCTCACTCTACCTCACAGGTTTCTCAAGAACGTATTGCTCGGATACCAATTTGTAGGTTTTTGATAGAAATAAAGTGCAAAAGTTGGAACAACGAACTTAATTTTAAATCTTCTCTTTTGCTTGTTTTTATTATTGATCATCAAAGCACTCAGTTATACAACTTATCAAAATAGAAAGAGCATAAAGAATGCAACTAAATCTGTTATTTGCTATATAACAGAAAAAATAGTAGAAAAGTAGGTCAATCTTAACAGACTTTGACAACTTCATTTTAACATGTGTTTTATTAAACCTCAACATTTATTAAACATTAGAGTTAATGTAACAAGAACAAACTTGCAAAACATAATTCTTCCTGCAAGGAACAAATTCTTGGCTTTCCAGGTAGCTAATTTAATGCAGGTTCTCAATAACCTAACTAGAAGTCATCTTGTTATCCTTTAGTATAAAACTAGACTCCCAAATATTTTCTAAAGTCCATTGTAGTAGCAAAACACTTGAATGACTAAGAGAAGTTGCTAACAAATGAGAAGCATTTTTGGAAATATACATCTTAGTTTTGCTACTACTTACCTTCAGTCATGAGGCTTCAAAGAATATTTCTAGGCACTCAAGAACTTTTCTTAATTGATTCTCACTTGCCCACAAACAAGAGCATATCTTCTGCAAAGAACAAATGAGAAATAAAAGGTCCCTTTTGACCAACCCTAAAAGGTTTCCATAAACCTGTCTCCACCTCCAGATGAATGAGTTGGAATAATCTTTCTTGACAAAGCATAAAAATATAAGGGGAGAGAGGATCCCCTTGCTTGATTCTCCTTGTAGGTAAGAATTTATAAGAGGCAATTTCAGTCCAAGGAACACTTAGAGAGATTGTTTCAATGCATCTCATAATAAGATCAATCATACCTTGCAAAATTCCAGCAAGTCCCAATGTCTTCTTAATAAAGTCTCACCTAAACCTGTCATATGTCTTTTTCCAAGTTTATTTTAATTGTCATAAACCCTTTCCTTTTCCTTTCAAATTACACATTGAGTGTATAACCTTCTAGGACATAATAATATTATTCACTAATTGTCGTCCCTGTATAAAATTGCATTGACTATTTGTAACCAAAGTAGTCATCAGAACTTTTGAATAAAGGTTTGATCATGATCAACCTCTAAAGTCGATGGTGAACTTAATTATAGCCATATAGAGTCTTGCTACAAAGAAATTTTATTGAGCATAGGTCCTTAAGTAACGGTGGTAATATGCTCTTAAGCAAGTCAATGGAGGCAATGTAGTAAGATGTTGAGATGTCTTGAGAGGAAATAAGCTAGCTTGAGTATTATAAATTGTAAACTTGTGAGAATCTACTAGCTAAATGTGGAAATCACCAATTCAAACAGTTAGTCCAAATGTCCCCATTTAGTATTGCGTTACCAAAAATTGAAAAAAAATAATTTGCTTAAAATTAATTATTTTATTTTTGGATCGTTATAATGTGCTGATATTAAAAATAATTTTTTAAAATAAAAATATATATACATATTAATGTATTTCTGAATGAAAAATACTTTGAAAAAAACATTTATCATACTCTCAAACATCCCTAAATAAGATTTAATGATACAATATTGATTTCTGATAAAGATATTCTTGTTGTTTCGTTCCTTGTGCAACAAAGGTATAATTGTGTGTGTGTGTGTGTGTGTATTAATTTTGACATTTAAAGGAGGGGCACTTGTCAGCTTTCTATTGGTTTAATTCTGAAAAATTGATTAAAGGTTCAAAAAAATATTAAAAAATTAAAGAATAAAAAATATTTTCCAACTTTTATTATTTATTGCTAGAAATTGTTTTTCCAATGTTTTTATTTACATTAGAATGTTTTTTATAATTTAGTTCAAAAGGACAAAAGAAATAATAGAAAATGTTCAAAAAATTTAAGATAGTATACAAGTGTTTAAAGAATGAAATGCGGGGACAAAGAAAAATGTGAGGAATGGGATCCCCAAACCCATCTTGCTAAATAAGTTTTAAGCAAGGAACCTGTCAAACACCTACCCTTCCCACTAAGTCCAATGTGAGGAATTTTCAATCATCAACAAATGATGGTCGATAAGGCCTTTTTTCATTAATATCTTGAGAAGCTAAAAGGACATGGTTGAAACTCGTTTGATAAGATTCTCCTAAGTGCACGCATTTATTTACTCAAGGCAATAATATATATTATTAGTCTTGATTATACGTGTGTTTAGGGAGTTAAATGTTTTGTTCTTGTAAAGGATTTACATGAGGAGGTCAATCTTAGATGGGTAAAGTAAAAGCTTAATGCTTGCCTTTCTCAATCTCAATCTCAATCGCATTAGATCTTTCATTAAGCAATATCATAAGGACTCAAATAAGCTTGGGCCTGGCTATGATCACTTTACACCAAGCCAGGTTAACTTTTTTATCGGAAATATTATTCCAAATCATTTTCGTACAAACTCAATTCCTTTGGATGCCTGAGCCCTTTTTATACTATGAAAAAAAAAAGGCATCTTTACTTCCTAAAGGAAAGACAACCGAGTTCCAGCTCTAGATTATGGTCAAGCTATTTTCATAATCGCGTAAGCTATTGAATTGTTACTTTTAAACCATAACCATTAAATTAGGCTACTCAAAACCTATCTTTAACCCTCTTTACACATCATCCATATTTATATGCAAGAATTATATCTTGTAGTTAAATTATTTTTTTCACTAGCTCGCTCCACTTTGAAAAAATATTTTTTATATCCTAGATCGATATAAATTTTTAAATTTAAAAAAATAACTAAATTATTGTTATCAATAAATTTAATAAGGGATAGCCTAGGCTAAAGACAGGAAAAGCATACTTAAGAAAGGAAAAAACTTGATAAATGTGTAACAAATTTTGGACTAAATTAAAAAGAAAGATGTAGTTATGAGTTGAACTAATATTACATAATGAAGAACAAAATTTGAATCAAGTAAAAAAGTAATATTAGAATACAAAGTAGAAATGGTCTAGGTTTGTCAAAGAGAAAACTAACACAATACGTAGAGGAACGAAGAAGAGCAGTTGAAGGTCACATATCCTTAAAATTAGAAAGAATAAAGAAGATAGATAATTACTAGATGGTTTTCAAGAGTCTTTCCCTAATAAAGATGAAAATACATAACAACAACTCAACAATAATTACACCATAGTTTGATCAAATTTGCAATAATTTCAAAATATGTTTCTCAAGAAGCTGTAACCTATAAACAAGTAACTTATAGGTAACATCTCTCTCTCTCTCTCTCTCTCTCTCTCTCTCCAAACTCAACAAATCAACAATAATTGCATTACAGTTTGATCAAATTTGCAAGAACTTTAAAATTTGTTTACTAATAAGCAGTAACCTATAGACAAGTAATTGTAACATTTCTCTCTCTCTCTCTCCAAACGCAACAAATCAACAATAATTGCACTACAGTTTGATCAAATTTTCAAGAACTTCAAAATCTGTTTACCAGTAAGCAGTAACTTACAGACAAGTAACTAGTAAGCAAAATCTCTCTCTCTCTCTCTCTCTATATATATATATATATATATATATATATATATATATATATATATATATATAATGAAGTTATGATAAATTGTTACCACACTCTTGAATGGAATATATTGAAATTAACTTAAAGTTCGTATTTACAATGTTTAATTCAAAATTTGAATATATGTATATTGAATAAAAAATGAATGGCTGATGGAAAGAATTTGATGAAATAGAACTTAAAAACGAGAATAAAAAATCCTAAAAAAAAGAAATTCTTACATTTAAGAAACTCCATAGTGTGCCTAAAACTTTAATGTATATAACCAAACCACAAAGCTATGAGGTGGATTTACCAATAAAATAAAAAGCACAACACCTTTCTTGCATGGATACTTGATGAATTAGTTCCTTGCAAACATGAGGCAAGCATCGGGAAAGATTACATTAATGTGGCAATGGAGCTTTTGAGCCTAAATGCAATGTTACATTAATTTGTTATTGGGAATGTTAAGAAGAGTGATAGCTATGTCTGTTTCATAGAATGCATTAATTAATTATATAGCAATATGAAAGTAATAATGTGGCAATAGAAAAAGAAACTTTGCATAAAAATTGTATAACCCAGCAAATGACACATGAATAATTGGCTTATAATTAAAAGCTTCTTACAAATGACAAACATGACCTAACCACATGTCAGAACCCTCACAAAATTAAAGTCACATGACATTATATGCATATTCATATGGTTTGGCCATTTTAGTACTGTACTCCTTCGTTGTCCCACCTTCTACTACAGGATTGTAGATCAGCCAACAGGGAAATTAGATCTGTAGGAAGGGTGGTGGCTTTTGGAATGTACAATTGCAGCAAAATAATCAGGAAAAAAAAAAAAAAGAGATGGGTTACATGTTCTCTCTTAAAAAATGTAAAGGCCAGTATTGTACAATATTTTTCAATGGTGAAAAGCAAGTCCAAGCTGGGTTGTTTACGTTTACTTCAGGAATAGCTAGCTTTTCACGTTAAAAGTATATAAGAGATGCTTTTGTCGAACCTCAGATTTTGAGTATAGTCCACGACCAAAACCATGTTTAGATTTATTAATACCAAACAATTATAAATTTAAGGGCATTTGAGAAGAAAACGCAGAAGCCACCGCTATCCCATACATCCCTGGATGGCCGAGTATTTTATTTTTCGAGGGGCTGAACCGCCCCTGGTGACGACGTGATATAATAATATCATATCTTATTACAAGGATGGTTGAATGGGAATGCCACGTCATCCAGCAAAGCTTATAAGAAGGTGACTCATGTCGACAACTAACTTTCTTGATAGAAAGAAATGGGAGATCGCATCGGCCGGTAAACCCTGATCTACTTTTTCTGATGAGATCTACCAAGTCTATCCATCCGTTCACGACATGATATTGGTCATTCATGTTTGTTGAATTCTATGGCTTTTTTAGTACTTGCAACTCAATATGTGACGGCAACTATCAAGCAGGATTGTGGATTCTTCTAAGAACCTAGAGACCTCAACTATCTAAGCAATTGTTGCACAGAAATCACAAAGGCTAAATTTCCTATGATATAAAAGGCCTCTATTGTTTCTCCTATTTTATTTTAATGTGGATTTTAATAGCAATTTTTTTTAAAAAAATCATTTTGATCCTCAAACTTTTTGTTTGCACAATTAAGCCCAATTGCATATTTTTAAAGGGTAGGGGTTGAATTGAAAGACATGAGACTGAAATGAAAAACATAGGTAATATAGATGGTGATTTTGAAATTCGTTCAAAATTTTATTTTCATCCCTTGTCTTTTTTAACTATTAGATGATCGGTCTCTGTAATTTTAAAAACATATATTTTGATATTAAACTTTTTTTTTATTTTTAGTTTTTTTTTTTATGAAGAAGAGAAAAAAGGTCATTGGATTCCAACTTAGAGACAAAAAGTTGTTGTTGAGGAAGATTTAGGCCACCAAAATAATTTATTTTTATGTCAAAAAGTTTCATATGATAAGGGGGTTAAGATTATGCATTTTTTTTTATCTTGAAAACGCCTATAAAAACATATTTGAGCTCAAAAAATCTTTTAGTTTCAGGTTGATTTAAGGTTATGGGGCGGTCTTTTAAATTTTTGAGGCCATGAATTGATTTAACAAGGTTCATAGGGTGTTTTTTAGGTATTTTGGATCACAATATGTTTCAAAATGGATTTTTGGGTAGAAAAAAAAAAAACCTTGTTTTTCCAGCCACACTAGTGGCTGGATTTTAGGATTAGCAGATAATGCGTTGTCTGCTGAGATAGACGATGTGTTGTTTTTTTATTTTGACAAAAAATGAGTTAGACGATGCATCAGCCGCCCTTTTCACCTTAAAAAAAAAAAAAAAAGCCCTACGCATGTGGGCCTTGACTTGCAGGTCCACGCGCTGGGCCTTTCTTTATGAGTCAGGCGTTAGGCCTGGCTTACTAGGCCTATAATGTGTAGCCTAATTCTTTTGTATTTTTTTTTAATTACTACTTTTTTATATGTATTATTCAAAATAATTTTAGCATTTGTGTTTTGATTAATACTCCTTCTCTGTGATTTTTTTTTTTGGTTTATTTAGCCCTTTTGAAATAACAATTATTTTTTAATTATATAGAGTGTGTTTAAATTTTTTGTGAGGTTAGTATGGTTCTACTAGAATATTTTTATATTTTATATAGATTAAACTAATTTTTTAAAATAAAAACATTTATTATTTTACAAAAATTTTAATATGTACAGCCTTGCACGGAATTTTTTCTTTTTATTTTATTCAATAAATTTTATGTGTATGTCGATTTATGTTATGGATTGATTTTCATAAATAAATTCATTAAACACAACTATGTAAATGACTTTTATTGCAATATTGAATATTTTAACTTATATTCATCTCTTAATTTATTTTTATTTTTTTGTTAGTGTTGATGATTTATTTTTATTTACATAAGTGATTATTGGTTTATTTAATTAGATATTTGTATGAATTTTTTTATTTATACTTTCAATTTTTTTATAAAACAGGCTACATGCTCAGGATATTTTTAAAAAGAAAAAATGTATGATTGTGCTAGTCAAGTAGCTATTTTAAGCTGTAAAGTTTATATTGGTCGTGAAAACCATGAAAATTCAAAATAGCTTTAAAAATGAAGGTATCGAGTGTGCAAAGCTTACATTAAGCGGTTAATAAGCCATGATTTCTATGCCAAATAAACCATGGAGGTTTACATTTCATGAAAAATTTATGTAAATAAACTAAGTTTTTAGCACATGCGATTTAACAGCTAAATTGGAGAAAAGTTTTGCAATTAAACCCCTCCGCCCCTACATGTAAAAATTCATTTTCACAAAGCACAGGTAATCTTGGTCAGACTTTAGTCGACCAAATTTATATATATATATAAAATAAGTACTAGATAATTTGAGAAATTAAGAAA
The DNA here is from genome assembly GCA_033617975.1 of Populus alba x Populus glandulosa. Taxonomy (NCBI): domain Eukaryota; kingdom Viridiplantae; phylum Streptophyta; class Magnoliopsida; order Malpighiales; family Salicaceae; genus Populus; species Populus alba x Populus glandulosa. The sequence goes on along the minus strand of CM066155.1, from coordinate 6,963,051 downwards.
AAATGATTTTGGTCATGGTATTGAACATGCTTGCTACACCTCAATGATAGGTCATGAATCTTACATTTGAGACAACTTCGGACACGCTGAGGATTAATCATCGTCCCTTCCAAAGTATATATAACAACTTCCGGCCCTTGCCATGAACAAAGGGAATTAACTAGTGAAGAAGCATTGGAATAAAAAAAAATATTCCATTAAAATTTACGTTCGCTTTTCTAAATTACAAAAGAATGCATTGAGCACAATTCTAGTCATCTGCCTGAAAATGGGTCCGCTGATTTTAGTATTTCATGCAATGCATTGTAAAACAACAAAGCCAAGAAAACTAGCCAGCCATCTTCTCGGTCCTGATCTCCATCTTCAGTAGAACTGTTGTGGAAGTAGCCACTACACAAAATGGGTGCAAGGAACATAACTAGTCTGTTCTCCAGCAGGATTGATGTTTTGAACTAAGAATTTAGTAAACGAATGTCATTGAATAAATTAAACTCCAAAGGATATAAAAAAAGACCTATCAAGGAAACTGGAACGAGCCACCGATTTGGTTGGTGCCAGACGGGGGATTGATTGCCACCCAAAGGAGAGAGATGGTGATTGCAATAAGACCTGACCACACAAAAACAATGGTTGGTGTCCTTCCTCTTCTTCCCATCAACCCTTTTGCAAAGGGGTAGAGATGAGCCAAGACCCAGAAACTGAAGAAAACCCCGCCCAGTAATCGACTCCACTGTGGTATAACACTGTAAATTGTTCGGCTAAATCCAACTGCTATTGCAATTAAGTTGACCATCATGATGGTGATAGGAGGTATCATCAGCGATGTCCATTTGACAATGTAGAGATCAGCAAACTCATCATCCACATCATCACCACCTGATTTTGAAGTCAAGGTGAAAGAAATTTCAATCCCTGCAACGACTTTCAACAACCCCTGAAGCACAGCAGCAAGGTGGGCACTAGTTCCTCCAATCAACCAAAACTGCTCATTCCTCCACCACTCCTCTAGCTCAATTCCAGACCACTTGATTTCCAGCACAGCAAGTAAACACAGAGTCAGTGTGATGATTAGGAGATAAGCAAGGAAAGTGACATTAAGGGTCTGAACGATGAACTGGCCAGAGAAGAGGGAAAGTGCAGGGAGGAAGCAGTACACAATCAGGAAGATTGAAGTGAAGGGATAGATGCCAACGTTCAGATATGCTATCCTCTGAAGAAATTTCATTCTAGGGCTGGCTAAGAGGGCATTGTTGCGGGAAAAGAAAATCTCAACAGAACCAGTAGCCCACCTGAGAACTTGATGAAGCCTATCTGTGAGATTAATCGGAGCAGTGCCACGGAAGGCATCACGCTTGGTCACACAATAAACTGATTTCCATCCCCTGTTGTGCATCCTATACCCAGTGACAACATCTTCAGTGACAGATCCATAAATCCAACCAACACGATTTCCCCACTCAGTCTTGTCCTCGTACCAGCAAGATATGACACTGATTGCCTCTGCAACAGTTGATGCATCAAGAAGCTCACGGGGAATGGTGAGAGCACCGGGTGGGCGTCCATTCTTAACAGCTGGGTGATCCGCGAGAGGACGACCTTGATACTCTGCCACTGGGATTGAGTCAATGAGAAAAGTTGAGTTGCCAAACTTTTTAGGGAGCAGGGAGAGGTTCATCTCTTCTTCATCAGAATCACCCATTCTTAGAGCCCTGTTCTCTTCTGGGGTGTTTGCAATCGAGGAATGCTTCTTGCGCCGGGAAAAGCAGCAGCTGCAGCAACCTGGGTGGTTTTCTTTTGCTCGTGGGGGGTCAAAGCCATAAAGGGCAATCCTTCTAAAGAGGCAGCCAGTTCCAACATAGACTGGACCCATAAGACCATCAAGGGCACGCATGTTCACATCAAAGAAAACAGTGTTGTGATTAGCATATCGATCAGAGGGGTCAATGCCCTCAAACCTCTGAGGAAACTGAACATAACATAGGCGGTCACCTCCTCGATCCATCATGAAACACATGCCTTCCCTCATTGCCTGGGAGTTGTAAATATAGTGATCACAGTCAAGGTTAAGAATGAAAGGGCCATTAGACATAATAGCTGAGGCTCGAACAAGCGCATTCATGGCCCCTGCCTTCTTGTTGTGATCATAGCCTGGACGCTTCTCACGAGAAACATAGACAAGCAATGGGAGACGAATATCAACATCAGTGAAGTCCATTATCTTAGTATCGTCAGCAGTTCCAAGTAGTGGCTCATCGCTGGGAGGTTTCAGCATCACCTGCATCAAGTAATAATCAGCCTCATTTGGAAGGTTGAATGACACAACAACTTTTAAACTCTAGCACATATCAAAAGAGATGGAGAAAGTGAATACACGTGGCCAATCCCAACTAGTTTATGTAAAGTTGAATTGAGTTGTTCAGTCAGCAATAACAATAAGAAAATCTAACACAATTTCCAGATCTGCCAACACATGGTTTAAAAATTAGTGTAATCATTCACATGGCTTGAACAATGACATGAACAGTTTGTAGCCAAACTAATACCTGTATGATACCAGCATGGTCACCCCTAGAGTGCTCAGGTGCAGAATTCAGCCAAGTCCCTGGCCAATGGGTACCATCTGCCATCCATGTCGCTTTTGCAATCTTTACACTCTCCACAGGTTCATCATCCTTGTGCTGTTTCTGAAGCTTCATGGCCTTGATTTCCTCCCGAGCATGATAGGCATCGGATCGGCGGCGAATAGAATCAGGCAAGCTATTTATTCGGACCTTGAACTCATCATACTCACGCTTTACTCTTCTGCGATCCTTGACAAAATCTGGCTTCACTTTGTTCTTGTAAGGATCCCTCTTCAAATTGAAGTAGGATTCTGGATTCCTGGGTTCAACGCCATGTTTACGGCAAAAAGGAACCCATACATTAGCAAAACTTGCTGCTTCAGCCATGGCCTCAAATGTTAGAAGTGCACCTCCATCATCAGAAACATAACAAGAAAGCTTTTCAACTGGGTAATCAGCTGCTAGAATTGATAAGATGGTGTTTGCAGTGACAAGAGGCGGTTCTTTTTCTGGATCTGCAGTGGAGACGAAAATATCTATGCCTGGGAGATCAGATTTACCAGTGGGGTTGCTAAGGCTGGGTGTTTCAAATTTATCTTTCAAGACATTAAGATCTGTAGCACGATTGATTGGGCATAGCTTTGGAAGCTGGTCAAGAAGCCAAGAAAAAGCAAACCAGATCTCACAAACCACTGACATCCCCCACAGCCAAATTGCATCATTGTTAGGGTGTCTGACCCTCCATTCCAAAAACAATGCGAGTATCACAATCCGAATAAGAATGAGAAGCCTATATAAGAAGAGATGCAGCAAGATGCACAAAGCATTAGTCAACATAACTTACAAAGTGTAGAATTAAACAACATTTATCCTAACACCATATGTATAAACATTAGTGAATAACATGGAAGGAAATGCCAATATAAGAGAAACAGGAAGGCAAAGTTTGCAAGCCAGATAAACAGTTCCGGCTAGCCTGCTCAAAAATTCTTTAGAGAGTTAGCAAAAGACCCAGGGTCTATTCCCATCTCCAAATAGAGCCTCTTAGGAAATGAAAAATAAAAGGTTTAGATAGAATTGGATGGATCTCTCATGGAACTGAAATGATTTCACAGAATAATGTACACATTTCAAATGAGCAAATCAAATTCCATGGCAACAAGTTTACATGATTTCAAGTAAAAATTGCATTTAGGATTCAAGTTTTAACATATTGACAATTTTCATGAAATGCACAATAATCATTAATGAAACAACAAAAATAATGGAGATGATTTCAGAATTGATTCTTCAATACAAGGTAACAAATGCAATCAGTTTAGAATTGTTTTGTGACCCTGGAAAATGCACCACATACATAGAGTTAATTTTCATCTATAAAATCTTTGGAACAAGGTGTAGCTCAAATTCAATGCTTGATATTTACAATGACAGTTGTGAGCTATTAGCTTGGCAGCCATAAATATCAGATTAGAGGATGCAAGAAACACTAAGGCATGTCCACTAAGAAAGTGTATAAAAAGTACATATATAAATTGTTTGATTTTATTATTCTCTAGCAACAATTATTTTATCCCCTAACATGGAAGGGCATTGATGTAGCCTAGGATTTTATCCAACCATCACTGAATGAATAAATGTGTGATATAACAGGCAGTCCAGGAGTCATGGACCAAATGGTCATCTAAATTTTGCATTTCACTAGGAAGTTCCTAGTAGCAAAGAGACATAGTTGTCAAGTTTCTTGCGACTCAGTATCATCAAACCAAATGGCAAAGTGATAGGAAATACAAGAAAGAAATAAAATGAAAACCATGTTAGCATATCAGAGTGTATTTATCTTCCCCTCTACCAAACTAATGCACCAATTGAATGAAATAGGTGAAGACATAGCAATTTAAACATTTGGAAAAGAATGATGGCCATCGTTATACTATCAATGGTAAGAGAAGAGAACCATGATGGACAAGGAGAATGTACCGATATGGACTGATAACAGCAGCTGGTATCTTTAATTTTCGAGTAAGTGGCCTCCATGGCTTGTTCATCAATTCTTTGGGCTCGCCAACTTCTTCATCATTCCCATTGCCAAAACCCCCATCATTTGGCCAGATAGCATTCCCATATCCATAAGTTCCCCTTGTTTCAAAGAGCCACCTATTGTGATCAAAGTCCCCAGTCTGGCTCCTCATCAGCACTGATTTGGTTGACTTCATCAACGACAACCTCCTCTCCATTTTGGACATTGTGCCCGGTGGAGGAAGTGGAAGAGGCCTTCCACTGTCCACAGCCACTTCATCTAATTCGGTGTTCTTATAAGGCTCCTTACAACCAGGGCAAATTCCACCCCCACTTTTCACTGCATCAATATAACAATCCCGACATATTTTGAAATCACATTCACAAGGGAGAATATCAACACCTCGCTCATCACTCATCACCTTTGCATCACACCCTGGAATCGCACAAGAGGATCCCTTAGCACCAGCCATTTGGGGATGGCTGGCTTCAGATTCAATCACCTTGTCCATGAGATGAGCACGAGTCACACTATTAAAACCGCCTGTAAAGAGTGAATTTGACACATATTGCTCTTCAACCTTTTGTGAGATTGATGGATCCATGGGTTGGTTGTCAGGGGTCGGTGGTATGTGCACCGTGTAGTTCATGAAATCACTACTCCCAAGTTCACTATCAAGATCATCCCTTGAGTAGCTGATATAGCGACCAGAAGAAGTTCTCCGGCCAAATGTCACCGACGGAGGCAGGGGAGGTTTGTGAGATTCCGCAGCATCCGAGCTAGTTGATAGGTTTGATCGAGTAGCCTTGAATGATTTTGAGGCCATATTTTAACACTATAAGAGACTTCTCTTCAGATCCTGCATTTACATTATTGCACGGAAATTTAATTCCCATCAGCATATTTTTCATAATTCCAACCAGATCCTAACATATCACAATCAAAACCAAAATTTCAATATGTAATTCAGATCCTCTGCTTAGGGGCCAAGAAACTATACGTGGCACAACAGATCATGAAAATCTAGCACTTGTAATTTTCAAGTTATTTTACTCTCTCCACATTTGATCAACAGACTAACAGAAAATAAGGTTCGCGATGCCAAAAAAAAAAAAAACTTTCAATTTCAAACGGATTCAAATTAAGTCAAAAGCTCTTCACGTAAAAAGACAGGGTGGTCGGATCATTCGGATCATTTCAGAACATCCACAAATATAAATTAAAACCAGTTTGATTGCTAAGAAAATGAAGCATAAAGAGGAGAGAATTAACAGTACAACAGCTTCAAGGCTTAACTAACAAAAACCCTTTTACACACTGTAAGATTAAACCTCATAATTTCCACAAACATCGTCACAATTTACACACTGTAAGATGAACCCAAAAGCCTAGTAGCAGAAACAACCCAAGATCCAAAATGACATTTGCTTTAAACGTCGAAAAAGAAGACCCAGAAACCCTTTTTCACCGTAAAACATTTTACCTTCCGAGCAATGAATAATCAGGCCATACATCAATCTTAAAACCAAGCAAAACACTGCAGATCATGTAGTAGTTAGAAAGAACTAGTAGTAGTCTTAACTAAATAAAGGCTTACCTTCTGTTTGTGTGTGTGTGTGTGTATATATAATAGATGAACAGATCCCTTTGTCAGATTCGTTGAAAGCTTTGGAAATGCTAAACGGCAGGGAAAAAAGGAGGACAAGAAAATTTGAACAAATCGTTAAAACCAAAAAAGGAATGCTTCAAAGAAAGCCACCACCCTCAACCGTCCACACTCAGTATTTCTCACATAGAGAAAGCAAGAAAGAAGAATAAATCCATAAGGAGAGAGGGTGAAACGGGTGTTGAAAGAAAGAAAGACCGAGTTGTGAAGCACTGATAGGGCATAACTAGGACTAAATATGTCTTTTTTTTCTCTTATGACACAGCTGTGCCTGTGTGGTGTTAGTGGGAGATGGGGTTTTTTTATTATTATTCTTAGCTATGTAATGTAGAAAAGGAGATGAAGAAGGTTCTTGGCAACCCAAGCAGCTTGTAAGGAGGAGAGTAAATGTGGATCGCCGGTCGATGTTAGGTAAGTCCTGAACGGCTCTATATCTTCTTCTTGGTAATTTGGAGATGAGAAGGAACAGGGATGGTATGAACACGATGGGGACACAAAACGAAGGTTTTTCTTTTTTTAATTTAAAGACAAAAGGGAGAGAAAAGGGGGTGGATTAGGGAGGTGGATTAAACAAATGAGAGAGTATTGAGGGTAATAGATTCGAAGACTTTTTTGTTTTTTTTTTGTTTTTACTGTGAGGGTATCTTGGAGTACGCTGCTTATGTCTTAATAAAATGGTAAATTACTTATTAGCATTTTATGGTTTTCTTTTTTTTTTTACTTTAAGTTTTCAAATATTATGTTTTGCAAATTAAAATTCGAAGGGGGTTAATATTTTATATCCTTAGAGGTTCATGTCAAATAAAAATTAATAAAAAATATATTTAAGAAAAAAATTATTATTATATTTAAAATAATAACAAAAAGGGTGTTTATTTGTCTCAAAAGTAGTTTTTTAGAAATTATTTTTGAAACTTTCATTTGCTTATTTACCATTAAAAAAGTTAGTAAACGAAAAACATTTTTCAGTCAAATAAAAATTTGGTTTGATTTCTAAAAAACTATTTTTCTTTTATTTTGGATGGAAAATAATTTTTAAGAGTTGTGGAAAATTTTAAAATATCATATTATTTGTTGATTATATCAAATTTGGTCCTTAAACTTTTGATTGATATATATTTTGTTTGAATTTTTTTTTTAATTTCATCCCTTAAATTTTGATTTTATTTTATTTTTATATTAACTTTGATCCTCATTTTTATGATTCTTATGTGCTTTTCTCTTATCATTTTTTTAATTGAAAATTTTTATCTATCAAATTTGGTCCTCATTCTTTTTATTGTTACTTATTTTATTCGAAATAATTTATGAAATTATTATTATTATTTTAATTTCATCATCTTTTAATTTTTTTTATTTGTTAGATTTGATCTCCATTATTTTGATTATTATTTATTTTATTTGAGATAATTTATGAAATTATACTTTTTTTTCAATTTCATTCTCATTCAACTTTTTAATTTGCAAGATTTGTTCCTCATTATTTTAATAAACTTGAAAAAATATAAAATATTAATAAGCTATTTTCCAGCTCATTTTCCATAATATAACCAAACACTAGAAAGTGTTTTCCAACTTATTTTTCATGACACTACCAAACATCGAAAAGTAATTTACATTCTAGGAATTTCCTTTTCAAGAAAACTACTTTCCAACAAACAAACGGGGCCTAAAGAGTCATTTCTTTTCAAAACACAATTCAGCATAAACAAAAAGAAACAAATCAAAATACCCTAGCCCCGTTATTTTCCATCCTTTTCCCCTTCTCTCTCTTACACATCCGCCAACCCCCTAGCCAACTCTCCTCACAATAGCATCCATGGTTATCCCACAACCAACAAGCTTGGTATACCAAAACTATTTTCAATTTAATGTATTTGAAACCGAGACGAGACTCATGAAAGCAACCTATATTTCAGTGGTGAAACCTTTGGGTTTATCAATATAGTGACAATCTTTATTGCTATTTAGTTTATACAAGTGAAAAGCTTGGAAATTTCACAGTCGAAGTTGCGTATCCCAGACTATTAGTTATTGTAGAGTATTTTCTCTAATGGATTTTTCCCATTAAATTCCTTATAATTACCTAATCTAGCAAAACAAGAACATATAATCCCCTCCAATATACCTGGAAGGAGACCATTTCTCTCCTTTGAAATTGGGCATGTGATTAGTAATTATGTCTTCTTCCAAAGAAAACATAGATACATACGGATGGCCATCATCTATATTAAGCATTACAAAAGGTTTGATTTGTTGAACATGTGATGTAAATTTATACATCTAATAATGTCCATTGAAACCAAGTTGATTGAATTTCAATGATTTTATCTATATTCACCACTAGGTTTTAGGTAGCTTCTTCTGTAAAACGTTAAAGTTTCAATACAAATAAAAAAAAGAGATGAAAACCCATCTGCGTGGATTGAGAAAGTGATACATGTATATGCATATACATCCTTACCAACAATCTCTCTCTTTGAGACCAAGAAATGAGATGATGACTTTACTCTTCTTTTCTTTTTAATTTTGCTTTTCTATTCTTCTCTAGTTTATATTGTGGATGGTTCGAGATGTGATCTGATATTGTGATAGCAATTTCAATGAAAAGAAAAGTTAAGACTTTTGGTGAGATTTATTGTAATATTTTGGTTGGAAAATACAATAAAGCCCTTGGTGGCTTAAAGAGGGTATAAATGATTAAAGGGTAGTGTGGTAATTGACCAATAATTGATAAATATAAATAAGAAGAAGAAAAAGAAAAGAAAAAAAAGGGATTTGAAATTTGGAGAGAGAACCGGCAGGGGAGAAGGGAGGAAGAAGAAGAAGAAGAGAAAAGAGGGGAAAATAAGGGAAAAAGGAAGAAGTTGGAGAAAATAAGTAAAAAGGTAAGATTTATAGTTTTAAGTGTATAATATGTTAAATTTCGGTTTTGATTAATTTTGAGAGTTTTGAAGTTTGTATTTTGAGTTAATTGATGAATTAATTTGAAGGTTAAAAGTTGATTATTGTGGGTATTTGATTAATTAGTTGATTTTGAGAGATTGAATTGAAAGATAATGATTTTGAGTTATGATTTTGTTTAAATGGTGAAATTGTGTTAGAAATCAGGGGATAACAGTAGGTGATCTGTTGAAATTCTGAGTTTGAGGTTGAAGATGACGAAAATTCAGTTTGGTCCCTCAATTTGTGAAAGTTGCAGTTTAGTCCCCGAACTTTAGAAATATTACAGATTGGTCCCTGGGGCATAAATTGAGGTTCTGAACAGAACTGAGGATGATTTAAGGGCAAAATTTCAGTATAATTAGGAATATATGATATTTTCAGTTTGGTCCTCCAATTTGACAAATTACGATTTGACCCCTAATATTTTGATAAAATCACATTTTGGACCTTGGGGCCTAATTCAAGATTCTGGACAAAGATAAGGACGAATTATGGATAAATTTCAGTATGGTTATATATTTACAGTTCGGTCCTCAAAATTTGGTAAAATTACGTTTTGGTCCTTGTTTTGGAAAATTGTCGTTTTAGTCCCTAAACTTGGGAGATTAAGACCGGTTTTATTTTATGCATTGGGATCTTTTGTTTGATTTGTTTTTGAGTATATTTCATATATTTATTGTAGGTTCTCCTAACGATCCTTAATAGGATTTTCGGGTCTTTCTTCTGACATTCCTTTAGTTCAGTATTTTCCGGGTGAGTGGAATAATCTTTAATATGCATATAATATAAATAAATATGTATGTTGATTATACATTGAGTACAACTAGTAAATTTCTTGAATATTTATATATGTTGCTTTATTTTCCGAGTACTCATTTATTCTTGAATTTGCACTCGCAATCTGATAAAGTAAATTATATTTGTATGATATACGTTTCTTTGATGATTATGTAAATATTTGTTATGCCTTGATATGGGACTTGTCAATACTCCATGCTAACGGAGAATAGTTAGCTTGTGTGCACATAGTATTCTGTATACCTAGCTGGTGAGAGAGGCATCAGCCTATGGCGATTGATCATCCCACAGTGGTCACCGACGGGTGTCATCTGGTCACCTTCGGGTGTCATCTGTTCTCTGACATGTAATCCACTACGTTATGATAATATGCTACGTTATGATAATATGTTTAATAAGTATATGTATATGTATATGTATATGTATATCAAGATAAATCATCTTGCAAATAATATCTGAAATATATGAAATGTATATTAAATGTTATTCCCCTCACTGAGTTGGTTGAACTCACCCTCATTTTTAATATTATTTCAGATTCTTAGTTTCTGGGACTTTGTTGAGTGTTTCCGCTTCTTCAGTTCTGGTCGGTATGCCTTGCTTGTTCGCGAGGCTTTCCTTTCAGTTTTGTTTTGATGTCTTAGACGCTCCACTGTTACCTTGGTTTAATTAAATTTGGATTTTGACAATGTAATGAGTATTATGAATTATTATTTTTGTTTTAATAACTATCTTTCGATTTCATCAGTATTTGAATAATATAATATTTCTGAATATTATAAGCCGCTGCATATTTTTGAACAAATTGTTCTTTTGATATGTCCGTTATGAGGCTTAGCGTAGGTGAGGTGTCCTTTCGACACCGCTCCTGCATTGCTGGTCATGGACCTGGGATTCGGATCGTGACATTTATAATTGACTTCTAGTTAGATTTCTTGTGGGGACTTATTGTGGCTATAGAGGTCGAAGGTTTTGATGGGTAATGGTTGGGTTTATTGTTATGAGAGAGACAACGATTGTTATCATAGACTGTTAATTTGGAGCAGATGAGGTTGGTTGACTGTGCATACGAGAGTAATATATATATATATGGGCATTATTATCTTTTTGTTGATTTTTAGAATCTATTATGACCAAGGTTGCAAAGTGTAATATTTGAAAACTTGGTTGCAAAGTGAAAAATAACCAAACCATAGAATGCTCAGAGTAATTTACTCTTAATAAAACTAAATTTCTCTTTAGATGATTTGAGGTTGATTTATGACTTCCCTTTCATTCACTATAATCTTTTTTAGTAAACTAGGTTATTCTTTCTCATAACATCCGCATATTTTTTTACTTTATAACTAAAAAGTCATTTTAGTTAATTCTTTAAAATATGATGATATTCATTTTCTTTAAAATAAAGAATCATTTTTATTATTATTATTCAAATTAAATATGAGATGAATAATAAATTACATGTTATTTCATGTTATTAATTACTTTTAAATTATATTAATAAATTTTCTAATTATTTAGTGAAACTTTTGAAAATTAATTTTTTCATTAAAGTAGAAATTTAAAATAATAAAAAGAAAATGCAAACACTTAAAGAATATAAAAATAAATAAACAATGCATATTAATCAAAACAACTATTATGTCATTTAACTAATATATTTATTTGGCGCATCTCATAGCATTAATGACATGTTCTACAATTTGTTTCCATATTTCTTTTTAGGCCTATTTAATTCAAAATCAACAACGCAACATTTATAGTATAATAATTTACAATATTAGAGAAACTCTCTTTATATATATCTAAAATATTTTGTTTAACTTTGACAATAAATAAAAAAAAAACATTCAACATTGTCATAAAAGGAAAATAGTATTTAACCTGTGAAATAAATAGACAACACCTATATTTTTTACATTAACTATTAGTTAAGAAAACTCCAAAATCTCTACTTTCCCTTCCAAATCAAACAAAGGTTAAAGTCAAAATCTTAAAGCTTTTTTGCTCAAAATCAATAGCACTCACTTGAAATTCCATAAAGTAATCATGATTAAACCTTCCTATATAAATAAGGTTATCGATCTGAATATATACCACAAAAATTTCATTAGGTTTAAAAGTCCAAACCTTTCACAAATTCAAAAATAAATAACATTAGAAACCTATAAAAGTTGTCACTTATTTTTCTAATTCTAGCTATTTTTTAAAACAAAATTAACATTGGAAACCAACAAAAAGAGTAATTACTAATAGAAAGTTGAAAAGTTTAAAACTTGAACTTAGTACACTTAGCTTGTGTGTGATATAAGCATATAGGGTTCCATCTTTAAATGGAATTGGTAGTATTAATAGGAGGAGGAGACAATGAAAAAGGTAGTGAAAGAAGAGGTTGAGTTTACAAGTGGAAATTGATATCAATGTATATTCAACCAATTTGGTAGTAGGTTTTGGACATTGGGGTAAAAAACAGGTGAAGAATGTAAAAATAGTTGTTATTGTTGAGATATAAAGGAACCTTAGACAAAGGGATCCTAGGGAGTTGGTGTGTGTTAATGTCTTTAATTGATTTCTCCCATGAATCACTTTTTTTTCATTGTGAATCACCTTCACAATTAGAAATGCAACAATGTTCGCTAAAAATAGCAAGTGTTGCTCACTTTGAAAAAATAAAAGGCATCTTAGCTAGCAACAATGCTCTGCCAAAAATGTATATCCTCTAGTTATTATAACTAAAAATTGATTTTAGCTAGTAATAATATGGATGATGCTCTAACATAGTTTAGATGATTATTTTAACAAACTAACACCAACTAAAAAGGATTTAAAAAAAAAAAAGTCACTAATAGTAACTATGACTTTTTAAAAAGTCATAATTGTGAAGTGAGATGTTGTAAATACATAGTTAAAATGAGTTGACACAGATCCCAATGAAAAAAAGGAAGGAGAAAAAAAAAAGGATCTTGAAAACACATCGACACTCCGATGATAATACCCTTAGTACCAACAGAAAAATCTCAAGGAGACAAATCCAACAATATTATATCATCAATGATGACTATAATGGCCCCCAAGCACCGCTCCAAAGGTCAACAATTGACTCATTTGCCTTTGGGTGATATGTGTGGTTCATTCCAGCTACAATTAGTGACATTTCTTGATGTTGTTAGATTTATCTCGTGTAGATCTTTTTTTATAGTATCAAAAGTGTCCTCATTAAAGTTTTGGTGTACATTTAAGGTCTTATTCATTCTCTTTTTTTTCATCTCTCCTCCTTAAAATGTGTGCCTACTTGTTTTAATCATTTATTTTAAATTATCACACTTTTCGACTGTGATTTTTTTAAAAGTCACACTTCTCACCTACTACTTTTACCAAACTCTACTATTTTCATTTTTTTTGGTGCTATTTTGCCAACTTTTTCTTTAAATGTGCTAATTTAAAACAAAATATATGTGATTTAAGGATGTATATTCATATCAACTTAGTACAATTAAGATTTGGACACTACCTAGAAAATGAATAAACAATCTTAAGCACAAGCCTAATTCTTTGTGATTAAATAACTAGTGAATGTATCATAACAAAAGAAAAAGATAAAATGAAAAAGAGTTTCATTGTGCCCACACATATCATTATTCACCATAATAGTACAATTACTATTTTGTCATTCTAAAAAATTTGATGGCCTTATTGTTTTAGGTAATTTAATCTTTTTGCAAGACCTATTAGTCATTATCAAATTGATAAGGGGTACATGAATCTTTTCCATCTTTTTAAGCATAATGAAATTACTAAAATACTCTTAAAATAAAAAAAAATCTCAAATTGGAATCTAAGGGTTTTATTTTATCTTTTTACTTTTTAAAGCACAATAAAATGATTAATTTGCCCTTATAATAATAATAAAAATTGACTTTCAAGGGATTTTTCATCTTTTTTTTTATTGTCATGTTGAATGAGGTCAATTTATTTTTTTAGTAAATCTAAAATATTATTTAAAAGAAAAGCATATAGGAAGTGTTTGCGGCCTCCTAGAAATGCGTGTAGCATCTCCCTACGATCGAAAATTTATTTCCATCATGTCATTGGAATTGTCGTGACATCTTCTTCTTAGTGGAGTGGTGGTGTTAAGATGGTGTTTCTTTACCCCCCCCCCCCCTTTTTTTTCTCTTCTCCACTTGAAATTCACACTGGACATTTTAAATTTCAGAGTTGTTTTCTTATTTATTGAGATTTAAACTTCGGTTCTTATTCTTTTGATTTTTGATTTTTGTTTTCTTTTGTAAAAATTCAATTTATTTTCAATTTCACCTTTCAATCCTAATTTGTGATGTGTTATTTTCAATTTGGTCCCTATTGTTTTGATCATTTTTAATAATTTTATTAAATTAATTTTTTTTTTCAATTTGACCCATCAATAAAAAAATTGCAATCGTCCTCTAATTTATTTTTATTTCAGTTTTGATTCTTTTTCTTTCAATTGCTACTATTTGTTTTGGATCCTTTATGTATAATTCTTTTTTTCCAATCTCATTCTTTGATATTAAATTGGTTATGAATTGAGCTTCGTGGTTTTTTTTTTATAAGATGCTTGTAGTCTAATGATTCAGGTTATAGATTTAAAATTTTAACATAGGTTGTCATCATTTATATTTACTTTATTATTTTTTTTATGATTTCATCATTCGACATTGCTTTTTTTATAAAAAAATTAACTTTGTGGTTTTATTCTTTTTTTTTTCTATCAAGATATCTCAATCTCATGATTTGGGTTGTGATTTTGACGGGTCAACCTGGTTTGACTCGACCTTTACCACTAAGGTTATAAGTTTATTATGCTAACTCGAGTTGATTCATATCATGTTTTTTTTTCTTTTTATCTAATTTTTTCCTTTTGTATTTAATTGGCTAGGAATTGAGTTACATCGTTTTTCTTTTTTTAAATAAAGGTTTTTTTTTTCGCATGCTATCATAACCACAATTTTTTTTTTATCATTTACGCATTACATGTTTTTTTTAGAGATTGAAAAAATCGAATATGAAGCATAATTATTTAATTATATTTAGTTTTAAATATGAATATGGATAAGATAACTGAGGTGAAAATTAATGAGTATATTTTTCTGTATTTCATTTTTCATAGGAATAACATTTATAAAAATCTTACCACGTCACCATCTAAATCAAAATTCAGCGTGATTAATCGGATGTATATGATTTTAAAAAAATAAATGATTTTTTTTTAATTGAAAGCCATAGAAGAATTACACGGCGCAAATCTCTCATCTCGCGTGAAAAATCTAGATAATTACAAGTCACAAAGAAAAAAAAAAAAAAAAAAAAGCATTCCAAACTCCAAAGTCACACATGCATAGTTGAATGCCCGTATATTTGAGTCCGATTTCCAATCCATCGGTCGCCAATGTTTACCTCGTCTCTTTTTTCATTTATTTATAATCAAAGCATAAGTCATATGTCATCTTACCACATGTATTTCATTTAGTGAGCATTTAGAAATTATAGTTGTATTTGTGTTTTTTAAAAATTTAAATTTTTTTATTAAAAATTAAATTTTTTATATATTTTAAATCGTTTTGATGCACTGATTTTTAAAATATTTTTTTAAAAAAAATACATCATTTTCATATATTTCAGCATGAAACATATTTTTAAAAACAATAACAACTATATTTTCAAACAGACTTTAAAAACTTATATTTATTGAAATGATCATAGCGTGTTTAGCAACGTAATGTATTTGATTTTATAAAAATACATTTAAATTGATAGTTTCTAAAATAATTTTAATTTTAATACATTAAATTAATAACTATTTTGACTCAAATATATATTAAAAAACATTTTCAAAATAAAATATAAACTTAATATCAAACACAATCTTAATTAAACAAATGTGATATATAGTTAAGAAAGCGGTTTTATTTTTTAATTTTTTTAAGAAAACCAAATGTCAAAAGTCATGGGTTAGATTAGACATCTTGTTGTTAATTATGTTGATGCTTGATAATAATGAATAGCCGCAGCTACTATATGAAATCATGAATATGTGAATGTGAACAGGTAAGGAGTTGCCTACCAATACATGAAATTAAATGAAAGCGTGGCAGCTCAGCTAAACAAGAATAGAAATTCAATGAATAAAAAAACATTGAAAAAACATTAATTACTCCAAGTTAATTTAACTGATTCATGATATAGAATAAAAAAAATAATGATTAAAATTAAATTAAAAAAATAAATGAAATAAAATGTTGATGGATAAAATTGAAATTAAAAAAAAAGGCAATTAAAAGAATGAGGACCACAACTAGATAAATAAATAAATAAAATAAAGTGTTGAGGGACTAAATTGAAAAGAAATAAAAAAACAATTAAAAGAACTAGGATCAAAATTTGATAAAAAAAATAAATGAAATAAAATATTAAGAGACAAAATTGAAAAAACAAATAAAACAATATAAGAAAATAACAATAAAAAAATGAACACAGAAAATCGATAAAAAAATTAAAATAATTAGAGATAAACTGAATATATATATATACACACACACAAAGGCAATCAAAAGAAAATGAACAAAATTGAATTAAAAACTACATGATATAAATGCCTAGGGATAAAAGTGAAAAAAAAAATTTTAAAAGCATTAAAGCAAAACAAATAGTAATATAAAGAGGAAGGGCTAAAATTAATAGAAATAAAAATTGAAGGATTTTTATCTAATTTTTTAAAGGATTATCTTGATTTTCTAGATAGGAAAAAGAAAAGGAAACAAAAATAGCTACTAGAGCTTAACTATATTTTTATATTGAACATGTATCACACCATCATAGATAACTAATTTTAGTAATTGAGCACTACAAGCACTACTCAAGTGGTGTGGGGGTTGTAACGCATAGATGTGTGAGCAATAATTTTTTAAAAAATAATATTTAACTTTTTAAAATTACTAAATGCTAACTAGAATCAACCTCAAAACAAAAAAAAAATGTTAGTAAAAAGATAAAAACACCCTTGGAACCATGCACTTATTATTATTATTTTGAGGGCAATTCCATAACTTCAGCGTCATAAAAATGAAGAAGATGAAAAGGCCCTTCTGTGCAAGTTTAATGGTTTTTTTTACTTCAAGGGTATCAATGTAATTCAACTCTGCAGATAATATCATAATACTAAAAAGACAAAAAAAACCCTGGACTCAAGGCTAATATTTTTTTCGCTTTTAAAGAAAAAGAAAACATTCTACTGTGCCATAGAAGGTTTGTAGATTGATTTATCTGCGATCAATCCTAATGAATCACGAAGATAATTTGACCGTAATTGCAAGTTTCGTCAACTTTTTCAAAAGGTCAAAAATATTATTTCACTGACAGTGAAATATCTCTTGTATCACAGCTTTTGTTTTGTTAATCCGTGTTGACATGTCACGCCACTGCCAGTTGTTACCTCGGTGTTGACCGACTAGTTTTTTTCGGACAGATTTGTACTCGTTTTGAGTTGGCCTACGTCTGCTCGTCCACACCACCTAATATCTATTTAGAGGGGTTGTTTTCAGTTTTCACTGTCGGAAGTATTTTATTGATTATTTTTTAAAATATTTTTTTATTTTAAAATATATTAAAATAATATATTTTTTTATTTTTAAAAAATTATTTTTAATATCAATGTATTAAAATAATTTAAAAACACTAAAAATTTAATTTATTTTTTAACTATTTTTAAAATTAAAAAAAAAACAGATTATAAATAAATAAGAGAACATTAATTTGTATATATATAAATAACACAATTTCCAAGCTGCTAAATGGAAACAGAATGATCTTTTTAACTTAAACAACTTGGTGAGTATTAATATGTTCTTAGAACATAGCTACTTTTAATTTAAAAGTAATATTTGATCAACATTTATTTCGATTTATAATTAAAACATGTGATAATTTAAGAGAAAACTATTTTAAAAGCAAATTGTACCTTTGACCAAAAGCACAAGTGCTTCCTATAAGATCCTCCTTTTGTTTTCTAATTAAAATGATGATTTTCTCTATTAATCTTTTTTTTAATAATTATTTTTGTTTTTAAAGGCTAATAGTTTTAGTATGTTATAGTTCTCATTGGTCATTTTATATATTTTTTAAAAATCAACAATTAACATTTATAAGCATGGCATAGCAGTCAATTTATCAGATGCTGCTTTCATCAATGAAACAATATCAAACAACACAATAGTCATAGCACAGCATAACATGGTCAATCGGCTAAAATGAAAAATTATATCAGAAAGGTTCTTTAATGAATCAGTGAAAAAAAAAGATAAAAATAATATGTTTAAGCTATGAAAGTGTGTTTTTTTTTAAGTAATTTTTGTGATTGTGGTTTTTAAAAAAATGCGATTAGCCGTGGTTAGTTGAATATAGATATTTGTTTAGTAAAAATTATGGTTGGAGTTTATGTGTAGCAAAAAAACATGTATAAAATGTTTGGTGGAAGTGTTGTTGCGGTTGCTTTTCAAAGTGTTTTTACCTGGAAAATACATTAAAATAATATATTTTTTTTAAAAAAATTTGATATCAGCGCATTAAAATAATATAAAAACACAAAAAAATAAATCAATTTGAAGCAAATAAAAAAATTTAATTGTCTTTAAAAGCACTTTTAAAAAGCAAAATCAAATAGGGTTTTGCGAAACTCAGTTAAAAAAACATATAAAAATTACTTCATAAAAACTGCATTTTAAATTTAATTTTTTTGTGGGTCTAGCGGTATAAAATGTAGTTTGGTTTGTTACCAAACACTTCACTATTTTTGTTTTACCGCAATCATAAAAGCCGATAAAATACAAATACAATATAGTGTTTGGTTATAATATATTTTACTTTAAAAATAAAGCATAGCTTTTAAATCAAAACAAAACCCTTGCTTTTACCGACAAATAAAGCATTTTTTTTTAAATTATGGACCGACTATTTTTTAATGAGGAATCTCTTTGGCAAATTGCCAAATGTTATTTTTCACTCATGTTAGCACATCGAAATACAATATAATAGTTAGAACACAACATTGCAATAATGTTAGTATATGTTTTTGTATTGATGTACTCTTAAAACGCATCAAGTTTTGCTTTGAAAACAAAAGGGACATTATGTTATAAATAATATTGTTTTTGCTCTTATTTTTAATAAAAATCAAAACAGTTTATTGTTTTTTTTAAAATTAGTGTGTATATATATATATTAAAAAATATAATAACTAATCCCAAATTACCACTAGGTTGTTGGCGTAATTATAGAAGAGATATTTCAAATCAAAATGCGGCGGGATGAACGGAATGATTATCGACTGGCTTGTCTGTCTCCCCCTTCTGATGTGACCTTTTAGTCTCTTTTTATAATTATAGTATAATAGATATGCCATGGATATTCCCTCTCTTCTTTTTTCTAACCAAACCTCGTCCCTCAAAGAGCGTGGAAAACACGGTCCAATAACAGTAGAGGCATGGCTCTTATTTAAAGAAAGTGAAGGGCACAAACATTCGTTTTCACTCCATGTTCATCATTGCAGGAGTCCACGGATTTGGTGGTGTTTTGACATTGCAGAAAAGTGCAGGATGAGGAAAGAGAGTGAAGGCTGATAGTAGATTTTTTATTTTTATTTTTTTTTCATTCACAAAGAATTTTGATTTTTAAATCTAAATACAACTCCTTCCTCCTTCTACTTCTTCTTCTTTTTTTCTTTATTATTATTATTATTATTATTATTATTATGGGAAATGACAAACTTTTTCCTCTTACTTCGATGATTATTGAGATTTTAAAAGATATAATTCAACCAATTAAATTTTAAATTTATTCTTTAAATATTATTAAATTGAGTTTTATAGATTTTAAAAATATTAAAAATTTATATAATTATTAATTTTAAAACTTATAAAATTGGTTGAGATACACATAAATTAACTATTATAAAAAAAATGATTATTGAAAAAACAAATTGGAATGTGTGGGAAAATATAAAAGGACACTAACACTCCAGCACCTCCATTCTCAAATCCCATTTACAAAATCAACCGCAGATCCCCCGCTCCTTGTATTATAATTTTTATGCCATAAAACAGAGTGAATTAAGCCCATCACGATCTCCCCGCCATCAATATATATATATTAGAATCGGCTAAAAGAATCTTCAGAAATATAACACAAGCAAAATCTTTGCTCAAACCCGCGACATTTTTCCATTTATAAATCCAATTTTCTCTTCTTCTTCTTCCTCACGTATCCACCACTCTTCTCCATTTTAGATAAAAAAAAAAACAGTCAACCTATCCTCCTTGAAATCGCAGCAAAAAACTGACATCTCCTCCTCCAAACTCACATGACATCTTCCCCTCATCTCCAAGCCTCTAGCGAGTGTTTTTTTTATAAGAACATTGTCATCCCAAACTCTTACTTGAGCTTCCACAGCTATTACCATCACTTAGCTGTCAACAAATCAAGATAAATACCCTATCTTACTATTAATTTTATGGATTTCATTGTTAATTTATGATTATTTTATTTTATTTAGTTTTGATTTGATTATTATTTGTGTTGAGTTTGATATATTAAGAATTGTTTGAATTGAGATAAACTATGTATGATTGCATGCAATTGATAATGTAAATAAAATTAATTAGTGCTTGCATTGAATTTTGAGATTACTTATTATAATTGGAGTTTTTATTTGAACTGTAATAAATTAGATACGAACAATCAGGATTTAAATTGAATTTTAAGATTAATTTTTATAATTGAAAAATTATTTTGAATTGAAATAGTTTAAGCATGACATTCGATGCAATTGATGTTATAAATAACATCAAGTAGGTCAAAATTAGATCAATTAGAGCTTGCATTTAATTTTATAATTAATTGCTATAGTTGTGGATTTTGTTTAATATGAGATAAACTAGATATTAATTGATGCAATTATGTATGATTTAATGCAACATCAATCAAGTAGAAATTAGATTGTTTAGAGTTTGCATTGAATTTTAGGTTTAATTGATATAATTAAGGATTTGGTTTGAATTGAGATAAATTAGGCATGCATTAATGCAATTAGATATGATTTTATGCAATTGAACATATAAATAACATCAATTATATAGAAATCAATCAATTAGGATTTGGAATGAATTTTTTTTATTAATTACCAGAGTTAGAGATATTATTTGAATTGAGATAAATTAGATATTAATTGATGCAATTGTTTTTTATTTTTTAAGAATTTGTCTAATTAATCAAAATGAATTTTTTTTTTACAAAATATTTTATAACATGTTTATATTATGCCATTGTGATGACATTTGTCTTCCTCATATAAACAACAATATCATTTATAATATGTCGTTGAATGCTACTTTAGACATGTCACTAATGGATGTTAAACAAACTATATACTAAAAACTTAAGTGAAATTATAATGATATTAAAATAGATATTACTTTGATGTTTTATTTTAGAAAATATCAATATTTTCTATTATTGAATTCATATAATGTGAGTTTTGAGATTATGATTGAATTGTTAATCCAAATGAATTGACAATAATGGAGTTGTATATTATATATATAAAAGGCATGAAAAAAATTGCTATAAAATATGAAGTGAATAGTAAAAAAATTGCTATAAAATAATAAATTAAAGAATTAAATGAATAAATAAATAAAAGCTGTAAGGCCTGAAAAACCTTGCTCTCTTTCAACTAGTTTCTCCTCTCTCAACATTCATGACCTCACATAATAAAAACAAAATTTAAAATTGAAATGTAAATATTTAAAACAAGGATAAATATGTAAAAATTGTAAAATGGTGGGGACCATGTTGTAATTCAGCGCACCTGAATTTTGCTTGTAGCTGAACAATAGAATGAGAGGGGAGCTGTGATAGTTCAATATTAATCATAAGTTTTGTTTATAATTTGTAATTGTAAGGTAACTGTAATATAATTTGTTATGAGAGAGAAGCTAGTCTTGTGTTATGAAGGATGGGTCACAAATAACTCCATGGAGTTGGCCTGAAGGAGAAGAGCTGCGACCTGGCAATGTGCTCCTGTTCAAGATTACAGGAAACTCTTTGCCGAGAGTCTTGCTCCGGTTAACCGGCGCTAATCCAAAAAGATTTTACAATCACAAGGGCACTCACCGATTTAACAGCCATATGTTTGCACCGGAGATAAAAACAGAACAT
The DNA here is from genome assembly GCA_033617975.1 of Populus alba x Populus glandulosa. Lineage (NCBI taxonomy): Eukaryota > Viridiplantae > Streptophyta > Magnoliopsida > Malpighiales > Salicaceae > Populus > Populus alba x Populus glandulosa. Next base: position 6,940,814 of record CM066155.1, on the reverse strand, counting down.
GTCTTCAAACTTCAAGCAAAGATTCTAATCATTTTCAAACAATTTCTACAAGTGTAACACTAAAACGCAAGTTGTAATGATAGACAACAGTTTTAGAAACTTGAGGACAGAACAATCTTAAACAACAGCAGAATTGCTTGATGACACAAGAATGGTGATGAACCTCTGTTGCATTTTTATCAGACAAAGCAATAATGATGCTTTTTTTTTTTTTTTTTAAATATATATATATATATATATACACACAAGAATGGTTTGCCAAGAACTTCACTGAAACAGGAGCACAAGTCATATAAGCATATAAAGAAACAAGTTACTAAAATAAATAATTGCTATCAGAAAAAGAAAGCAAGAATAGCATAAATCCTGTAACAATCATTATTGAAAGCATGCCTGCCATAATAATCAGCAATCCACGTTACAACTTCCTACAACCTCGTACCAACGCTTGAAACTTTTGAAGAGAAAAAGTAGTGTTATTTATCCATATTGTACTAACCAGACCATCCATTGCTACAATCTTCTGTAACAGGAAAGATGCTCCATGGAATTGTTCAAACGTCATGGATGCAACAAGGAGCTTTTGCAATGCATCAAACCATAAGAACTGACACTCACTGACTATATCAAGCTTTCATAGGTCTGTGAAATTAATCGAGGTCTGCTCAAACACCAACATTAATAATAATAAAAAAAGGACAAGCACATGCTTGCTATTCTCTGCAAGATTTACTCATCAACATGCCGATTCTAGCATTCCTCCCCATCCAAACACAGGATAACTCTACAATACCTTGGCATCATTCCTTTTTGTCAAAGCCCAAAAGTTTCTTCAACAAATCCAAATGAAAGCCTTAACATCAAAGAGAATGATAAGAGTTTATGATCTGGACGGACAGGGAAGAAAAGAAAGAAAGAAATAACCCTGAGCCCTAAAAGAACAAAACAACAATATTAACCTTTCACAACACAGAACCTTTCATCCACAAAGGCTGAATCAAGCTACGTAGGGATCTGTTTGACAAACGATCCAGCTGATTTCTCCTATAAACTAAAGAATCCAAACTAAAGACGAGTTGGATTGGACTTCATAAGTGCCCCCCATCAACTTAAATGCCCAAATTGACGTGTTTCAACTGAAACAGCAGGTAAAAGAATCTCCATATCACAGCTACTACAATAAATTCTCTAGTACGATACCAGATTACCTTACCTGAACTTGAAAAGCTTACAAAACATGAAGAGAATAATAACAGGGAACATACCTTTCTGTGATCAAGTATTCCTTCAAAAGGCAGCTCCAGTTCATCACTAGCTATAACTGGGATGCACCCACTGACAATAGCATCGAACAATCTGGCAGATGACGGTGTATCACCAGCTGGACTCGAGCAAAAAATGGGCCTATAGCAATTAGAATCTCCTTATTCGAATTTTTATAATGTCTGGTGCCATTAATAATTCATTCTTGAATATAAATTAAATCAATTAAAAATTATTTTTTATTATTTAATATCTTTTTAAAATCTATTTTAGCCTATTTTTTTAAAAAAAATCATTAAAAACTCCTTTAAATCTTTTAACCTTAAATCTTACCACTAAGGCCATGTTTGTTTCTTGAAAAGTAGTTTTTGGGAAATTATTTTTCAAATTTTCATGTATTTGTTTGTCATTAGAAAAGTTGGTTAACAGAAAACACTTTCCAGTCAATTTCAGTCAAAGAAAAATTTGACTTGATTTTCAGGAAAGTGTTTTTCCTTTAGTTGTGTTTGTTTTCCGGAAAGTGATTTCCGAGAAATCACTTTCCAAACTTTCTTGTGTTTGTTTGCCAGTAGAAAAGTTGGTCAATGGAAAACACTTTCTAGTAAAAGAAAAATTTGGCTTGGTTTTCAGGAAAGTGTTTTCCTGAAAAATTTGGGAGGAAAACACTTTCTGGAAGTTGTGAAAAATTTAGAAATGTCATTATTTGATGATTATATCAAATTTGATCCTCAAACTTTTGATTGCTATATATATATATATTTTTTTTGTTTTGAATATTTATTTTTCAATTTCATCTCTTAAAATTTTATTTTTATATTAACTTTGGTCCTTATTTTTATAATTGCTATTTGCTTTTTACTTATCATATTTTTATTGAATTTTTTTATCTATCAAATTTGGTACTCATTCTTTTGATTGTTACTTATTTTATTTGAAATAATTTATGAAATGTTGATTATTATTATTTTAATTTCTTCATCTTTCATTTTTTTTTATTTTTTAGATTTGATCTCTATTATTTTGATTATTATTTATTTTATTTGAGATAATTTATGAAATTATATTTTTTTTTCAATTTCATTCTCATTCAACTTTTTAATTTGTAAGATTTGTTCCTCATTATTTTAATAACCTTGAGAAAAATAAAATATTAATAAGTTATTTTTCAGCTCATTTTTCATGACATAACCAAATACTGGAAAGTGTTTTCCAATTTATTTTCCATTACACTACCAAACATCAGAAAATACTTTCCTAGAATTCACTTTCCCCGGAATTCACTTTCCAAAAGGAAACTACTTTCCAACAAACAAACAAACAGAGCCTAAACTAACTAGAACCTTTAACAAATTTTTTGGTGTTGCTTAGTTAACATCACTTTTAAAAGCAAAATTTATTGAACTAGTGTGTGGAGTTTTTTTTTTTTTAATTTTCACTTTCTAACACATAGTAAAATGATTAAATTACCTTTAAAAACAAAATTTCTTTAACTAGCGTCTAAAAGCTTTTTCGTGTTTTCATCTTGGTTTTTAGTTATAATCAAGTTAATTGAGGGGTAATTCCATATTTTTATATATACAAAATATTATATATAAAAAAATTAAAACCGGTTGGCATATGTAATGCACGCATCAACATATGAGATGTGTTTGCACTATTTCGATGATGCGTGAGGGGGTGTTTGATGATGAAATGGTGGCTTTTAAAAAGGTATTTGAATCAACTCATTGGTCCCTTCATCCCTAGACAACACATGTGACTTAATGACCTTTGGTTTAACGCTTACAACATTTTTTTTTTTCTCTCTTCTTAGATTTTATACTTGGCCTTTCAAATTTTTTTAGCAGCTCTTCAATTTGTTTTTCCTTCAGATTTGGTTATTGTTCTTTTTATTATTATTTTATTTGAGATAATTTATAAATATATATATATTTTAAATTTCATCCCCCTTCAATTTTTTTTATTTGTTAGAGTTGGTCCCTATATTTATTGTTTTTATTTTGCAATTTTTTTTTCATTTCATCCTTCTTCTAGCCTTTCTTCATGTCGTAGCCTTAGCTTATCGATGGGTCTTGCATTAGATACATATAGCATTTTCTTTGACTCATGCCTTGGGGAGTCACTAAGTCTTCACTACATGCCTCTAAGTTGGGAAAGGTAAAGAGACTAAAGTTCCAAAAGTAAGGGTGAGTTTACAAACACGACTTCCCTCACTTAAGCATATCGCTATTAGGACGGCGCTGGGATGAAGGCAACAGTATCGGATGATTCTCCACTCTACTTTACTTCCTTATTTTGACTTGAAAAGATAGGAGGTCTCTCTCCCAAACTTTAAAGTGTTTGCGATTTCAACCATAAATGATCAATGGTTAGCAAGAAAGCATGAAAAACAACTAAGCTTCTTCAACATTAAAATAATTGGAAATTAAGTATTTTAGTTGAGTTCAAGTTTAGAATTTCATATGTTGCGAGTTTGTAAGATTAACTTAGATTTAGAAGATTCACTTGATTTGCTTAAGTTTTTTTTTTTTAAGCTTATATTTTTTATTTAATTTTATCCTTTAGCATTTATTTAATTAGAGATTGAGTTTCTTTATATATATATTTTTTATAGCATTTTTCACTAATTTTGAAAATGATAGGGTTATCTTTTATTTTATTTGTCATTCTTGGTTACATATAACTTATTTTAAAAAGAAATTTTGTTTTTGTATTAAATTATAAGCATGAGATGTTCATTCTATAATATTTTATTTTATTTGCTTTATGGATCATTGTTTTGATGGCACGTGCGATTTTTTAGTGTCATCGTGCAACATTTGGCAATGATATCATAACCATCTTGGTGAGTTCTTTTTGGTGATGAGGCCTTTTTTCTTCTCCTGAGTATGATATTGATATTAATTTTTTTATAGTTAATTATTGCCATGTATTTTTATTTATTTGATTTGTTGTCGATATTATTTTTAATTATATTATTAAATTAACATATCTTGTTGTATCCATTTAAAAATTAACTCAGATATCATATTTTTCTCTTTTTAAAAAAAAAGACAATGGTCTCCTAAACTTTTTTTTTTTTTTTTATGTTAAGAAAAATTTAAGATTGCCCCGGGCATCTAGTAATTTCACTACATGTGATAAAATTCATATTTAAAACTTTTTTTTATGTAGTAATAGAAATAATTACAAAACAAAACTCCAAACTATGATGCATTTCACAACCTGGTCCCAACGCATGAAATTTTCACAAGACACCACATAGATCTGTCATGTTAAACGTTAATAAACAGCTGGAAGCCCCTGAGGCAAAATTCTTTCTTCTTTTGGTCTGTTCTCACGTAAAACCACTTATAAGTATATAGTTATGATTATTTTTTAAAATATTTTTTATTTAGAAATATATTAAATTTTTTAAAAATATTTTTTTATTTTTTAAAAATTATTTTTAATAACACCTAAAAAATATTAATTTTAATAACACAAAAAGGATAGTCCCGAGGCGGACATAACCTAGCATGCTTGGCCAAGTATATAATAAACATAGATTGTCGATGAGGAAGGCAAGGCGCACGGTTCTTCTATATCGTTTTGAGCTCAGCTGTGTGCATTCAACAGTTCCATCCAGTAAGAATATGACGATATTATAAAAAATAGCAAAATTATTGCAATGGTATATATAACAAGCGTGCAAAATAAAAACTATATCACTTGTAGTAAACTCCCCATAGCAGATTATAGCAAAATCCATGCATAAACTACTTGCAGAAGACAGAAAAATACACATAAAACAATGAAAGTACTGTGCAAAGGGAGGCCACAACCCACCTTTTATGAATGCAATAACCATTTAAATTCAATTCAAATTCAATTGTGTTCAGCACCTAAATGGCCTCGTATCAAAAGCCCTACCTCCTAAAATATGGAATCATCTGTGTACAGAACGTAGCTCAGAAGGATATGAGGTCATCCTTAGAGAATTGCTGCTTCTTTGGGTCTTGCGCACCTTCAGATCCACTCCCTCCCTTCTTACCAAATATCATTTCATCAAGATCATCCATCATATCATCACTGCTCCCTCCGTGGGTTCCACCTTGTGGACCTGCAGGTTTCCTGATCAAGGCATCTTCTTTGGCATGAATGGGTGAATCAGGCTCAACAGCAACAGGAATCAAAGCAGGTTCGGGTACAGCAGGAACCACTGATGGGGTCTTCAACTCTTCATACTTCGAGAGAACTTTCTGGATTTCGTCATTCACATTCAAACCTTCAAAAAGAAGAGCCTCGTTGTCTCCTGCTGTCTCAATGATTCTTTGAACAGTCAGTTGGGACTGATGACACTGCTGGATTAGTGTAGTTGCCAAACCATCCTGCCAATTGAAACAAAGAATTCCATACCGTGATCTCAAAAAAGAACCAAATGGCCAGATATTGTGAAAGACATATCCCATGTTCTTTTATTTTATCTAATAGCAATCCCATCAATGATGGGAAGAATTGGCATATTTCCCACTTCAAATCACTGCAAATCATCTTGACCTAATCGTTCTAAGATATTATAGCTACGCATATCTAAAGAAATCACACCCTATGGCAGATCCTCACAGAGATTAGAGAGGGCGACAGCCTCCCCTAGGATGTTTACATTTTTTTTTACATCTATAAACATTGAAAATGAACCTCCTATGAAAATTGAAAATGTAAACTGTTTCTTTGAAATGCATTTTAATTCCCCAATTCTCTAGAAAACTAGAAAAAATCAAAATATTTGTTTTCCATATTCTCCACTAAAAAAATTAAGGGCCTTGTTTGGTTCATCTAGTGTTTTATGGCTATTACTTTTATTATTTTCAATTTACGCCAACCAAGACCCTTATTTTCTATTTTATAAAATTTGTATTCAATAGATATGTTTTCTTAAATCTTAACTTTCCATGGTGAAATCTTTTTAGAATAAATATGAAAACTATAGATATAAAATGAAAAAAAAATCTTAAAGTAAGCTTTTCAAATTCAATTCAGTTCTGAAACTCAAATTTTATTTGTAGTTGGATCCTTGGTCTCAAATTTTCATGTTCTTTTCAAAACTAAATGTCTCTCTCCCTCATACATAAATATCATTTTCAAGGAAAAGAAAAACACATGGTTAAAAAGAGTCAAAATATTTTTCCTATATTTTTCCTTTTTCACAGTTTTCAAGTAATATTTGTACAAGGTGCTCAATGTTCTAGATCATTAATATTAAACTAAAATATATTGAAATTTAAACTATTAATTTTATTTGAGTTTTGACCAAATTAAATTCATTGCTCCGAAATTGACATGAAAAGATTTGAGTGCTGATACAGCCTCTATATTTAGCCATATTCTTGCACCTCCTAGAATTTTGTTCAAAATCCACCACTAATCAAGCCATTATTTGTACTAGCAAGACACCTTATCTTAATTGTTGAGGATGAGTTTTGTTTTTTTTTACATCATTTACATAAGCAGTAGTACAGCATGATTCCCCAAAATTCAAACAAACTAAAATTTGAATCGATTTCATGCCTTCATGTTCTTGGAAAGAAAAAGAAGCAGTATTAACTTGCAAAAGTCTATTTCCACTCGTTTACCTAGAATGATTAATTGGACATAGTAAACAGTCATAATATGACTGCACTGGAAACAATCATTTTCACAGTTGACCCTGGACAAGGACATCAACATCTACAGTCAAAAGACCCAAAACTAATCACTTTTATGCATGATCTTTAAAAATAATAATCATCAGATAATCAGAACTCACATATGCATGTTGCCATCCCTCCCACCAACTCCTAAGAATCCCTAAACGTATACCAATTCAGTGGCACTGATATAATGCAAATGAAAAATGTTTATCAATTAGAACTTCAAATATATGGACATACCTTTTTCTAATGATATACATGATGTATCTTGAATCATGTATGTATAATTTGATAGTTGCATGGTATCGTATGATGGAGTTGACACATGGGATTATATTGAAGCTTTGGTATGGGAAAAGTATAGTAGTATTCTTTTAAGCAGGTTGACTGTTCTTGAAATAGTTTAGGAATGCTCAGTTTTAAGGTGAAATTCTGCCGCAATTTTTTTTTTCTCATCCATTTTCTGGACACATGGGAAGCCACCAAACACTCTTTGATCAATGATTCGTGGGCAGTTTAACAAGGTTCTGGAAACAATTAAACTTGTTGGCATGCTCATAAATTTGAGTCATGATTGAAGCAAAATCACTATTTACAAAGTCAGAATTTGGAATGGTTAAAATCACTGATAGAATTGCAATGTTAACAGGTTTACATTCTATCAGTTTTTAGTGTATGAATATTGGAAGTATTCATTTTAATTGCGACACTTGGACTTCTTTTAGTGGACTTGAGTCATCAGGGATGGCATTTATATAGATAAGAGTGTGCGCACTTCTGTGAGGGTCCCCCCCCCCCCCCCCCCAAGGGTGGGTTGCTTGTTGCTACATTCAGATTGGAAATCCTAGAGTCTTCTGAAAAAGGGCCACCTTATAAAGAATGTTCTCCATTGTCAATACAATACCTAGAAATTAGAAATGCTTTGTTTTTTCTTTGACTAGCATGTCATATTTGGACGTGAAAATCTTGTTATTCATTCTCCTTTAAAATAATCCCTTGAAAACAGCCTTAGTTTTTCACAATTCAACAGGTCCAATATGGTTAAACAGGTCAGTTTGATATCTTTGGCATGTTAGTTAGTTTGCCAAAGTCAAGTGAAAGTAAATGAACAAAGAAGTCATACACATAAACAACAGGAAAAGTTCAGGCATCTCATATTTGAAGTAGGATTATCGAGCCAAATTTTTTTATCTAATCAAAATCAATACATCCACATCAAATTAATTGAAGATCGAGAACTTGTAAGATTAGAAGTACCTGTAATGCATCTTGTTGAGGTGAAGAGGACAATACTGTTGTGAGAAGCTCTATGCTGTTTCTTGCCACATCAAATGCTTCCTTTGTCTGTTCAGCTGTAAAGCTTTGCAGAGGAATATCATGCTGAATCTGATGTGTAAGACTAGCATCCACTTCTGGAGCCGACACAGAACGAGGTGGGGTGAAGATAGGCACTAAACTCTCATTGTCACGACCAGGGAATCGGATACCCCTTGATTTTAAACTCTTCAGAAAAATATGAAAAGGTCAAGAAACAATAATGGTTTGAGAAATCATAAATCTGCACTAGTCAAATTATTGCATGGATATATCTTCTATAGCAACACTGCACAATAAAGAACTTGCATATTTTTCTTACAAGACAATTTATTTCCACAGATACTCAAAGCAAACAAATGCTTTCTCAAATTTAAATATGGAAAACACGAGCAAGCATAGCCTAGCAGTTGCATACCGCATAGTTTCCTTCAGCAAAGCAAGTTAAGAGTCCTAATAACTCCAGTTTATTTGGTTATTATGTAATGGAGGAGGGCTACCCATTGTGTAGCTCAAGGCCCAGCGGGTCTCCTGATGAACCCAAAAATGTACATAAATATGGAACACTTCATTTAACTTCTATAGCGTATTTTTGCATATTTACCCACCCAACTTGATCAAAGTGATTTTGATAGTATGACTCCCTTTCAATCAAGATTGTATAGGCTAAGAATCGCATTTCATCAAGCAGAGAAGACTTTAGGCTTTACACTATAAGAAGGCTGAAAACCAAATACAAACCAAAATCCAATTTGATCCAGTAATAGAAGCTAATAGGAGAGAGAGAGAAAAGGATCGCATAGCTGAACTTGAGACAGATATTTGCATTAAACTCAGGATAATATTCTCTTGCTAACAAGCCACAAGTTAATTGAAAATAGGATGTTCCTTTTCTCAACCCAGTTTCTTAAGGCAAACATTCAAAAAGTGAGATCACTAAGAAACAAAAATAAGGAATACCTTGTATGTTTCTTCATAAACAGGTAAATAACGCAGCTCACTAGTTGACTCTCCCCATGCTTCAATGAGCGTCAAAGCTTTATTCCTATTATTGACAGTAGTCTGAGGATCATCAATCAACTTCACTATTTCATCAAGAACCCTCTCAGCTGCCACCTCTGAGAAAGCTTTCTCACAATTCTTAGCACATGTTTCAAGCAACATTAAAGCTAAATACTGTACCCTAGCATTTTTTATCATGATCCTCTTCTTTATTCCACGAATCAATTCAACACTACTAACTTTTTCATGATTGATCATATCACAAATATCAAGATTCATGGCCCAATCAGGCTCATCAAGCGTCTCAGCTGTGGCATCCTCGACAAGTTTATCTTCTTGGTTAGGACCTTGTAATAGCTCCTTCACCTTGAAGCTCATTGAGCTCATGCCCGCGCTCATCTTTCGACCCACCTCGGCACCTCCAATCTTGAGGCGTTCACCAAAAGCACTGACCTTCTCCATCAAATTGTCACTCATCTTTGCAGCCTTTTTGAAACCCTACGACCAAATCTTCAAATTTTTGTTGTCCTGAAAAGTCAATGACCAACATAAATCAGAACAAAATCATGCTATGTCTCATAGCTGAGAGCAAAAGGGAAAAGAAAAGAGAGTTTTTCACATTCTGAAGTGACAGGAGACAGAAAAAGATTCAAAATTGAACTTCCTTTTTTAGACCTAAATTTTTCCCTTAAAAAAGCATAATCTAATTAGAGAATATTAGAGCAAAAAATTGAGCAAAGTCAACTCAACTATCTTTCATAGTTGATCAAAATTCAGAGTTTCTCGTTCTTCTGAAACCACAAAAAAAATAGTAGACTCGAAAATCCTAAGAACCCTCAAAATTCTGCTACTTAAATTGATGAGCTGAGCATATTACAAAACCTAAAATTCAAAACTCATAACTAGAATTCTACAAACCCAAAATTCCTTAATCTCCGAAAGCCAACCTATTGATCCAAAACCCAAAAACCCCGATATCAAAAATAAAGAAAAAAAAAGTCACAAGAAAACCACTGAATGCTGTTTTCTGGGTCAATCTCAGTCTTTGTGTGTGTGTGTGTCAATCTTAGCATATTAAAAAACCTAAAATTCAAAAATCATAAATAGAATTCTACAAACCCAAAATTCCTTAAATCTCCGAAAGCCGACCTATTGATCCAAAACCCAAAAACCCCGATATCAAAAAAAAAGAAAAAAAAAGTCACAAGAAAACCACTGAATGCTGTTTTCTGGGTCAATCTTAGTCTTTGTGTGTGTACATGTGTGTGTGTTAAAACCCAAAAAACACTATCAAATCACAAAACTCTCTTGTCCTTTAAAGAAAAAAAAACCTTCTCTTCTTAGACATGATCAGATCAAATTAATGACAACAATCTGATAAAAAAAAACCCACTTTATCGTTCACTTTTAAGAAAAATAAGAAGATAAATTACCTTAGCAGTTTGTTGTTGTAGTTGTTGTTGAGTCGGAGTCAGTAAAGACTTGACGATGATGATTTTTCCTGGGAGCTGTTCCAGTTTCTTATATAGTAATGTTTCAGTTATTTTATTTTTCGTTTGTACTTCTCACTTTCACGAATAAATTATAAATTAGTCCCTTTATATTTTCGTGAAACTACCTTAAATAGTCATTTTAGTTTAAAAAATCGATTAATTATTATTCTGTATTAAAAATAATTATTTTTATTTCAGTTCAGTTTTTATTCATAAAAAATAATCAAATAAAAAAAAACCAAAATCAAACTTAAACTGTTCTCTTATCATCCCTTTCATATCCTTTTTCAGTCAACTTATTTATTTATTTATTAAATATAGAGAAGGTAAGAAAATAAATAAATATTATCTTTCATTGTTTTGGAATTAGATTTTCTTTTTTTTTCTTTTGTTTTATATGAGAATTTATATGCCGTAGAAGTCCATGTTATTTTTTATAGAACTTTATTGACTTCATTAAACATCCCTTTATTAAATAGGTTGCTTTCTTGCTTGCTTGCTTGCTTGTCACACGGGTTTTTGAATTGTCTCCTTCCATAATTCAAACTTAGGGAAGCAGCGTCGTCGTTTCGAGTTTAGAATTTTTTTTTTCTTGCCCCTTCTTTTGGTTTATATGAGAATTTATATGTTGTAGCCGTTTACATTATTTTTCATGGAACTTCGCCAGCCAAGTTCATCCTTTTTTTCAAAATCAATAAAGCTCAAGCCTGTCACAATTAGAGCCCAACACTGATAATGAGGCCCACGAGACTTCCTAAACATATAAAAAGATATATTTTTCTTTTTTTATATTCTTCTTCTTCTAGTTTGAGATATACTTTTCTTGTTTTATATTTTTTTTTTGTACTAGGGAGTGCGCGCACATTTCTAATGTATCAAAAAAATCTAATATATAAACTCATGATATATATATATATATATATATATATATATATACTGAAGTCTCTTTTTTTTTTATTACCTTCTTTCTATTTTATTGATCTTATATGGTATGAGAACCTTTATTTAATAGAAATCACAACTTTCATAGATAATTTCTCTTGCACTTTTAATAATCAAGAAAACAATGAATTTCCCCCCTTTTTAACTAAGCCAACAAACTACAACATCATCCTAATTGTTGTCATTCCAAAATACTTATCATTATATCTTTCTAAAACTAATAAATGAAAACTAGTTGTTCTAGAAGGTGCAATTCAAGCTATTTTTTATTAGATAATGCTTATGTGTCTTTATTGATGGATTAAAGCCATGTTCGTAACCCTCCTTACCATAAAGAATATATCCATCGTTATACCAAACTCGAATTATTTACATTGTATTTAATACGATCAACTAATAATAAGCACTTTAATGTATTTTTTTTATTGATGTATAATCTCATGTGATTGATTATAAAACCTCTTGCTCTATTTGAACAATCCTAGAATTAGCTTTAGCTTTTTTATTGATAACTTGAGTTATATATCTCTTCACTCAAGCCATTTTGACTTATGACAAGTATTTAAAGAATCAATTTCGACTTATTTGCATCGTGGAAAAGCATACAATGATAAATTAACATTAATTGGTAAGCCACTCAATCTCACAAACTTTAACTTGAATATATATTCAAAGATTTATTATCAGAGTTCAAGGACTTAATAACCATTTTAATAGCTATATCCAAACATATTACCTTCTTGAAATTGCATAGCTTACTCATAAGCTATAAATTTTTACGCAAGAATGACTTTTGTAAGCTCTCTATTATATCCACATTTGTTTATGATGTAATTATCTCTTCGATCAAAATTGTTAGAGAGTCCATTTCCGTTGACAATGGTAACAACTTTAGCTTTAGTTTTTTCTCTAGTCATCTTTTAAATAGAGGATGTGGTAGAAATTAGCACGATCACCAAATTAGAAGAAGTTTTAGCCAAAGAAATGAATTAGAATAGAATCAACTATGGTAGGACACCAAAATCTAATGCCAAATATGTGATTACTATAATCATAATGCCTTATTATGTTTCTTTTACTTTTTAGGTTATGGTACTCTTCCCAAAGAAAATTATTCAGCCTCTTTAATTTTAGACATTATTGGACTCGCTTGTATGGAGCTCTATATTAGCTTTGAACAACTTAAAATTAGTGATAATAATAATTAAAAAACTTAATATCTTACACTTAGGCTATACTTTAATTCATACACCTTAACATTCCATAAAATTATATTCCATTTTACATGTTATTGACATAATTAATCATAACCTTTTGTACGATAATTTTCTTTAGATAATGATGTTTTATTTAAATTTCATGGTCATTTCTATTGATGTAACCATATTATTCAATAGTTTCACCCACATTTAACTAGTGTTTTGCCCATGTTATATATATAAAATGCCTTGATATTCTTTGTTTTATGTTTTGAAGGATATTTTTGGATGAAAGATGCAAAAAGGAGGTAATTGAAAGATTTGACGTTCAGTCGATGTTTTGTGCAGAGCGTGAGTTCTAGAGGTTCAAATGAAGTGATTCCAGTGGCACTAAAAAGCTAACATCCATACCGTTCTGAAAATTAATGCAAGAAAAATAAAAAGAGAAAGATTATGGAGATCACATCCTTCAAAGTCAAATCTCGCAGTCTGCCAATGTTGACCTTCACCCATTCAAAATTCAATACCTGGAGCTTCAGAAGTCCAATTGATGCAAACTCAATTTTGTTGGATTACTTACTAAAAGCTATATAAAATCTCAAAATTTCAGCCAAAAATGATGTCATATGAGGGAGATATGATTTTTCAAATATGACAACTAAATTCTGCCAGCAAACAGGTTTCGTCAAGAAATGAGTCCAAATTACATTTCGAAGCATCTAAATTAACATCCAAGTTTTTATATCAGCAATTTAGCTTCTCTAAGTCAGATCTTGAAGATTTCATGCAAGGCTATTTCTCCTTTTTAGGGAAAATAGTTATTGAAGTACTTAAATGTAAATTGTCAACTTAAGGGAGGGCTATTTTGTAAAATAAGGCCTAAGGTTTCTTAGCCTATAAAAGGAAAGAGAGATGAGAAAGAGGGCAAGAAGGAGGCAGCAGCCAGCAGAGAATAAACACAAATTCTCTCCTCTACACACCCAAAAATTATGCTCTCTTCATTTTTTAGGAGTAGTTGTTCAATAGTTATGCAAGGCTAAGCTCTTTTCTTAGTTGCAAGGACAGAACAAACCTTCGGATTTCAAGAACTATGAGATTTATTCTTCCTTTTATTTTCAGTTTATGTTATGAATAAGTATGATTATTTTCCTATGCATATTTCCTATGATTGTTGTTTATGATTGCTAGAGCGGACTCTAAGTTATTGTTGTGAACAATCTATTGCTAAGTTTAATGTCAAAACCGGAGTTGTGATATACGAACTTGTAAAGCAACTAAGCTTGAAAATTATGGCGGAACTACATTATTGAACTTAGGGAGAACATTTGAACAAAGTGATACAAGCTGCAGACAGCTTGTATGTTCATCTTGATGAAATTATCAAGTTCTTAAAGCTGTCATTAAATTGAATCATTAGTACGAACACTTTGATTGTTTGTTGGTTAGAATTAGTTATACGGTGAATCTATTAATTAATCAACGTTAAGAAAAGATAAAATTTTAGAACATAAACTGCAATTTTCGTTTCAAGGATCGGTTCTAATTTCCGTTGGTGGATGTGTGCTTGCAACCAAGGTGTGTTTTCTTGATAAATTTAGATTTCAATTAATTTTGTTTGCTAGTTTAATTTCTTCTATATTTTAGATCATCACAAATCAAAACCCCTCCAAATTGCATAACGTATAGCATAAAAATCTGAACTAAATCTTCTTTGTGGGATCGACCCCTTCCTTGCTCTATACTATCTTGTGTGTTGTGTTTTAAGCTAGGGTAATTAATTTGTGCGACCACGACATCACAACATCTATCTTGTCAAGAATCGAGTTTCCATAATCATTTTCCTATCTAGCACAATTAAAAATGGTATATACCAACTGTATTACTATCATAACCTAAATTTTGACTCTTTAAAAGAAAACAATTATAAAAAAATACCAAAACTCTAAAAAAATATGTTTTCGATGTGATTACCAATTTCTAGTCAATTCATAATTTTTAACCCTTTTCACTTATTGTTTTTATAATGATAATTTTTTCAAAAAAAAAAAAGAAGAAAAAGAAAAAGAAAAAAATCAAACAAATAAAAAAGAAAATTTTTAGTGATTAAAATTTAATTAAAAAATAGTAAGGCCTAATTTAGAAAAAAAAGTTCTGAATTTTATAGTGTTGTTTTAAAAAAAGAGAGATTTTTTTTTTAAAAAAATAGAAACTAGAAAGTGGAGTTTATGGAGAAATCAAGAAAATAGTAGATGGATGTGGACAATTTTAAAAATTTAATATGAAAGAAATATTTTGAGTAGTATAAATATATGATTATACATATACAAAAGGGGGGGAAATTAGAGAAAGCATTAGCCACGGAAAAGGTTCCACATAGAAAACACTTTTCCTATCATTTCACATACACGCCAACATTACATAGACAATAAAACACTCTCTTTAAAAAAAGAAGAGAGAAGACCAAAACCCGTGACCTCTCTAAAAGAAACAAAAACACACCAAAATAATAACCCTCATTCAATCTCACTAAAAGACCAACCACTATCTTGTCATTACTATGAACAACATTGTCACTAGCCATTATCCTCTCTAGCAAGATGACGTTGGCAGCAGCTGCACAAGGTGAAGAAAGAGAGAATTAGTCTAAGACATAAAGTGAAGAAGGGGTGAATGACATAAGAATAAATGCTAGCCACCACTACACTGATTATTCATGTTGCCACCATTAACACCCTTTGCTCTATCAGCTTTTGCCTAAGAACACTAAACTAGTCGATGCCCTAATCTTTCATATTAACACTAAGAAACTGATCATTAAAAGGTTAGTTATACCATATATGACTTTCCAAATATTTAGAGGATCGTGACATATTTTTAAACATTACATTTAATTTTTAATTATAAATCAATTAATTTTTTGAATTGAAAATAAGTTAAATAGTTTAATTAATTTAATCCTACATTGATTAGAATCATGATATATTTAGGTTAATGTATTAGGAACTTAATAAGTCATATATATTAAGAATCATTGGTAATAAATAAAACTAGAATGATATATCAAGTAAGACATGATTGTAAATAAGTTTTAAAAATTAAATATTAAAATGTAATTAATACAATGAATTATAATCTAAACTTAGAAAAATCAAGTAAGGATTTGATTGTAAAATTTTCTAAAAGAGATCTGAAATAATATCTGTGATATTTTTTAGAAGTGAAAGTGATATTTTTCCATTAGAAAGGTTAGTATGTTTTCCCTATAATTAGAATACTATGCCTCATACTTTTCTTTACACATCATATGTATTGACAACACAATAAAGAGCTAGCATTCAAGGAATAACAATTTCTTTTTCACGTGGATTACTATTAAATGTTAGATAATTGAATGACTTGGGGCTTAGAACCTAGTCTTGAAATATCATCTACCCTAAAAAGAAGAAGAATAATCTTTAGGTAATTTTCACACAAACTTTATAATTGTCTTTTAGGATTTATAAGACTCTTAAAAAAAAAATTAAAATTACAATTTTCATTGTGATTTATGTATTTCAAGAAATCCAACAACATGTTGTAGGTTTCATGGATTGAATCTTTAAAATAAAAAAAAAATTGAGTATATGAAAAGGGATCTTTTACAACAGATGAAGAATTAGGAGTAAATGAAGAAACCTAATAGAAAACGACTTAGTAATGTAGAATATTAAAACTAATTTTTATAAAAGGCTATTTGAAATTTTTGGAATTGAATTTAATTCCAAGTATTAAATCAATTTTTTAATTTGGAAACTTTTTTAGGGTATTGATTCGAATTTCAAATAGAATTTAATCGTTAAAAAATAACTAAAATCAAAACGGAAATTATATAATTTGCTATAGTAGTTCCTATTGGAATTAACATTAAAAACAATATTAAAAAAATACCTTTAACAACACAAATTCTATTTTTTTACAAAACCCTATACCATCTCTTTCCTTTTCTTTTTTTAATCCCTACACTCTTTTTTTTTTTGCTATGTTAAATCAAACATAAGTGATCAAAGAATGAAAATATTCTTCTTGAGCAAGAGACTACATGATTATCTACCATTCTTGATATGTTTAGTAAAAAAAAAACCATTCTTTGTTATAGGACTATACATGATTTTTCTATGTTATTTTTGAGCAAAAACATTTAATGAAAAATAAAAGATTATCATACAACAAGCTTAAAATCAACAATGTTTTTAATCTCATAGGTAATAATGGTAAAACGAAGAAAAACTGTAAAATAATTATATAGAAAATCAACAAGTGTTGTTCCTCTAAAAAATTGTTTCAACATTGACCTCAACTATTGGAAGATTTCTTTTAGCAAGATGCTTTAATAATTATGTAGAAAATACAATTATTATATTTTATATGATAATATCTTTTGAATTATTAAAATTAAGAATTGTGATATCTTTATTGAGTTATTAGCATTATCAAAACTATCTTATTCATTGATTTTATTTTCCTTTTTCTTTTTATGAATGATTTCAAGTTTGAAGTTTGTTACTTAAAATTAATATTTTGGTGGTAAAAATATTACAAGGATAATAGTTAAAAATAATAAATATAAATGTTATTGTAGTTAATTTAATTTTTTTAAAAATGTTTAAGTTTTTATGCTTTTCGAGTGTTTAATTGAATTTTTAATTTATTTTAATTTATTTTATATGATTAATTGATTTTATATTAAAGTTGGTCGCATTTTTTATCAATTCAATTTAAATCTTATATGGAATTACATTTTTTTGCAGATGTAATTTAGCTTTGTTTAGGATTGCAGTTTAAATGGAGGTTAGCTAATTTTTTTTTAATATATTTTAAAATTATTTTAATATATTGATGTTAAAAATAAATTTTTTAAAAATAAAAAAAATATTATTTATATATATTTCTGAATTGTTTTTTTTTGAAAAACAATATTACAAACCTTTCCAAAAAGGCTATAACAGTTATTATCAATGAAAAATGGACACCAAAACTTTCAACAAATTTAAGATGAAAATTACAAATTGACTGATGGAATACATTTCTTTGAGGAAAGACAAGGTTCTCATTATGGAATATGGACACAACATATAAAAGAGATGAAGGACTACTCCATACATGGAGTTAGGGGCAGAATTAGAATTATTTGTTAAGGAGAGCCAAAATTAACATAATAAAATATAATATTTATTTTAATTTATTATACATGAGTTATAAATCAAAACCTGTATAATTTAGTTTTATTTAAATAATTTACTACAAACACATATAATGATCTTTGTATAAGATAAAAGGTTTGGAGTAATATCAAATTGAGTCAAAGCAATGAAGTTAATTTCATTTTTATAATGCATTCATCACTTTAATGTTGTAGGTCATTATACCTATTAAATATAAACATACAAAGTATATAAGAAACATTATCTAAAGCGAAACATTATTTATATTTGATAAACTTTGAAATAAAAAAAAATAAATAATGATTCTTACATATTTATTTTAATTGTGCTCGTCGTTCTTTCATAAAATAGAAATAATTGATTATCATATCAATTCTTTTTATTTTGTTCATGGTTCAACCTAAAATCAAAACATATATCGTAAATTTTTTTTAATAATTTTAGTAGCTCTTCTAAAAACAACATAAAAAAATTCAATTATAATCAAAACAAACCAATAAAATATATCTAATTAATTAGGAAAAAAATCACTATAATAAGAATTCAAAAAACAATTGGTAGAATTAGCATATTTAAGGAAAAAAAAAGAGCAAAATGGTAAAATTATAAAAAAATCTCATCAAATTATTAACAAACATCTCAAAACAAAACAAAAATAGATTTAAAATTTAAATTACCTTATTTTGTTTGATGAAAGATAAATTAATTGGTGATTTTGCTTTAATATTTTTATAGAAAAATTTTGTTTATAATTTGTTTTTTTTATCATTGCATGATTTATATTAGATTAAATTGATAATTTATTTTTATTTCACAAAATAAACTCAAGAATAAAGTGGGAATTCTCAAGAATAAACTCAATTACCTAGTAAAATAATTTCTTTTCACGTACATGAATAAACTCAAAGAAAGGCCCACTTTTTTAAAATAATAAACTCAAAGAAAGGCCCACTTTTTTAAAATAATAACTCTTCCTCTTATTTAATTATACTTAATTACCTATTAGTAAAAATATATATATCTTGCAGGGGGGCCCGCCCCCCTTGCTTCCGCCTCTGCATGGAGTCAAGAGTGTGTTCTACCTGGCTTAACCTAAATTGCAGAGGTAGGAGAAGAGCGCTTCTCAATTGATTTTTTTTTTTTAAAACTATACAGGTGATTATATCTTGCTATTCTATTCATTTTTTGTTTCTTTGTAGGCTACAGTTTTGATACAACAACAGCAACAGCAGCAACAACAACAATCTAGGGTTTGCATTGCAGGTAAAGGAATTGAACTGATGGATTTGAGCTGGCTTAGTGCCATATTAGTTGGGGCAGGCTGCCTTGCTTTAGGTTATTGCATCGGGACACACCGCCCTTTTTGCTTCTTTTTAAGATTAACACGAAAAGTGGTTAGAGACACGAATACTAATCCTAGTAGTCATCATGGAAACAAGAACAATAACTCCAAAGAACCATTTGAGACTGGTAAGCTCGCTGATATTCTTGATGATTTCAAGATGGTAACGCATATTCTATCCATCTGAAAGATGAATTTTCCTTTTATTATTCTTTATTTGCTTTTATCTTTTAACCTTTTCTTTTTTAATGTAGGTTTTGGTTGTTAGAAACGATCTTAAGATGGGAAAAGGGAAAATTGCAGCTCAATGCAGGTTGCCTTTCGTTAATCTTCAAGACCCTTCTCTTTGTGTTAGCTATTAGTGGAACAAGGGAGCTGTATCTTGCTTTATCTTTACTGAATTGTTATCTCCTTTCTTTTTATTTTTCTAAATTCAGATAGATTTTGACTAAAGAGACTCAAAGATGGCATTCTAATTTGCTAGAGTAAACTAGTTTTATGTGAGATTTGCACACCTGATTGAATTATTTTCTGGGTTTAGAGACTGTTTTCTTCTTTGTGTAATAGACAAACAGTTTTTGAGATAGAAACAAACAGAACCTTGTAAGATAGCTGACCATTCTTTCTTTTGCGGACCCAAACTAATTATGATATGAGTTTGACATCATTTGTATAACAATTCATTAGTAGAAACTTCATTAATTGCAGGTTCGACAATGGAGAGATTATGTGGTTATTAAGAAATACTTTAATGGCTGATTTTCTAGCTTTTTGACCATGTGCATTTTTCTGAGACCAACTACCAAATGCCTTCTGTAAACATATATCAAGGGAACAACCGGAGTTCTTCCTGGTTCTGTAGTACAAGTATGCTTTAAAATGTTATTAAATTGTTTTATGATATTGGCTTGTCATCATATGAAGAACTACATTGAGACATTTAGCAAGTGAGTTTAGAAACCGAATTTTTTTCTCAAGTAAACATGACTTTAGCAAGTGAGTTTGGATATTTTAAGGACTATTTAGTTGCACAAAAGTTTGGGTTACAGCTCTGCTGCACTGGGTATAATGTGGTTCATGGCCTCGTTGCATCCCTGCTCATATCAGCTTAATTGAATGATACCATGAATGTCGCACTGCTACATGGCTTATAGATCCAGTTGACAAGTTATTGATTTAGTGGCTTATATTTAGATCTGTATTTCAGTCTCATTGATTTTTTGAAGCAGTTGGAACCCAGAGACTGGAGGGGCTACTTTTAGCAATTGCTTTACCACAATTGTTATTGGATTAAAATACAGTTTTAGATACCATATCCACTCATTTCACCTTTCCCTGTTTCTTTTGTTTGCCGAGGCAGAGTATCATTTGTTATTTTAATTATTGTTCTCATCTGTAGTAAATAGTTGCTTACTTAACACTTAAAATAGTCAGTTTTTTTTCCATATTTCTTTGAACATGCAGTCCACCCATTTAATGATAGATTAAGACGATCCTCATTCACTTATCTTGCATGTTATATTTTCTAATATTGAACACTTTTCTAGTATATTTGATTGATTTTTGTGATTGGTTTTAGTCATGCAACTTTGGGTCTCGATAAAAAGCTTCTTCACCGAGCACCCAAGGCTTTAAACAGGTGCTGCTCTTACTATTCTGAATGATTTGGCCTTATAGTTATGCTTTTCCTCCTCACTTTTCTTTCTTCCTTTCTTTCTCTTTCATGCTTCTTCTTCCTCTTTCAGTTTCAAGGATTTTGCAAATATGCAGGTGGGAGATGTGTGCTCAGCCAAAGGTGGTCGTGAAAATTGAAAGTGAGGAGGACATGCTTGTTTTGCAAGTCAGTATGTCACAAATATTTTTTTCACCTCAGTTAATATCATCAAATTGATAATATGAGATTGTATTCTTTTTTGTTTTTTCAAGGAAAAATAGACAATATCATCTAAATTGCTAGTCTATAAATGCGTAGCAAATGAATTCCATGTGTCAAATTTTATATGTTCACAGCTACTAAAATTTTGCAGCCTGGTGGGATATTTGTTGACCCTTGAAATTGCCATCTCTCTTGACGACAAGTTTAGTTCCTCAGTGAATTTTTAACCTGTTCCCTCCCAGGTTATAGCCCAATTCACTATACCTACATGTGTTTTTACCTGTGCCACTATGCAGCATGGTAGTATATTTGTTGACCTATTCATCAAATTAAACTGAATATCAGTTGCTGTTGATGTGTGCATCAGATGAGAACCCTAAAAAAGAAAGCAGGCATCAAAATCAACTCTTAACAAAAGCCTAGAAAGTTTTCCTAGTACCTCTTGAGATTCTTGGGTATTTATCTCAGTTGAACATCTGAGCCCATCTTTGAAGTCAATTTCTCCTTTTCAAGATTTTTCTCAACCATTGCATTTGTGTTCACTGTTAGGTTAGTTAGATTGGTAAAAGGATCAACCAACTTATAATGCCTATTTTTAATTTTTAAGCTTCATTGGCTAAGACATCTTTTCATTCCAAGTCTGATGTTTCAACTTTGCCCTTTTATTTTACTGTTATTAGCGCACTTCCCATTTGTTCTTATTATGTTTACCGTAATTTTTTCATTTATCTGATCTGGTTCACTCTAAAGGAATTCATTTTCAACTTTGACAGGACAGGGCAAATTCACTTAACTTACCAACCCATATTACGATTGATGCAGGAAGAACACAGATTGCTCCAAGTGGGTTGCAAAGCTGATTTGTTTTATTTAGATTGACATGATGTTGGTATATGATTGCTAATAAAATTTCATTTTCTTGGGGAGTATTATTTTTGCTGAACTTACTAGGGGGTTTTTGTTTTTTATTTTCTTTAATTTTAGGCAGAATGGTTTATTCATGAGTTTGGTAGAATCCAACAACAGGCTGTAGAAAAATACATTTAAGCTGTAGTTAGTGGAACATGGAGGGTGGAGGCAGAAGAGTAGTTTGGCTCTTCAAAAAGGAGAAAGCAAGGAACTGCTGGAATTTTTTTAAAGTACAAAGCCATATGAGATGTGGTTTTTTCCTTACAAATTTCCAAGAAAGTAATTGTTGATGGAGTTGATGGATTAGGATTAGAAACTTGGAAGTATCTTGAAACTCAAACAGGCAGCCCTATTTTTGACCGCATAGGTGATCGTAGCATCATTGACCCATTGAACATACTAGCAGTTGCAGTTCTCCAATCATGTAATTGTTATTTTTCTCAAATGAACATGAGATTTTGATAGTATGGATGTTTTTCTATATTCTAATGGTGCAATAACAAGCATGAATAAGACTAGCATGTTTCCTTGAAAACCATATAAAACCCAATCTTTCTCCCATTTCGATTTTTTGGTTATGGATGTTACTCCAAATGCTTGATTTGCTTCTTTGAAACTCTTTGTACCAGAATGTCTGTTCTAACAAGCTTGCTATCCAATTTACCTTAGATTGCATCTTTTGGTCACCAAAAGAACTTGGACTGAAATTATTTTTTCTGTTGTTTCAGATTCAAGAACAGTGATGGCTATTCTGGGTAAGAGTTTCCATTCCAGTATGCGTGTGCCATATCAACTGTATGATCTGTCTGTTTCTGATCTATTTGTATTTTGTTTATTAAATTCACTTTACTTGAGATCAAAAGATGGCCTACTAAATCGTGAAAGTAGATATAAGACTATACTAACTACATAAACTAGCTTTCAGAAAATATGGGAATATACACATAAAGTAGTAAATATACTTTTACCACATTAGCAATAGAAAATGTAACTTATTTACTTGTCAACAACTTATTTACTCGAACTTCACTGTTAACCTTCAAAGTTCAAAGTTCAATATATAATTAACTTCAGATATTGATGGTGCTTCCAAATCTTATTTTCTAGAATATGTTAAGTGGCATCCTTATGGGACTGAAAAACTAACAAGAGAAATGATTTGGTGGAGTCTGAGTGTTGATAACCATGCTTCCTTTCTCTAGACCTCCATTCCTTTTCCCCCCATGTAAATTCTATAATTAGTTGTGCTTTGTACTGTTGTTTAAGAATAGGAGTATGAGAAGCAGTGAACATCTGAGATTTATTTACTAATTCAATTGTTGGTTTGAGTTTGTCAGTAGGCATTGTCTTTTTTATTCTCATTTGGTCCTTGGGATTGTTAAATTGGATTAGGAATCACTTCTCTAATATTCTTACCAAATGAACTATTGATTTAAACGTGGTTTTAGTTTGGTTAAGATACCAAGGTGGCTGGCTGATTAAGCTCATAAAATCACGATATTATCATTTCAAAATGTGGGTTTAACATCCATGATTTCTATTCAGCCCTTGATACCACCAGAAACTTCAAAATGGAAGTGTGATTCAGATAATGCAATGTAGTTTTGGTTACTAGTAGACGGCCACTATTTTTTTTTTTAACCCCAGCATCACTAAGAGACTGTAAATGATTTTTTTTTTTTTGACTGAAGTCATGTTAACTTGTAGCCATGGAAGAAAAAAAACCAAAAACACAAGTCAGAAAAATCTTTGCTCTGTTGGTGCACCAACTTTTTTCTTTACATTGAACCAAAAACAGCACAAAGTCAGTCTATTCTCAACACTAATATGTGCAGGACCTGTTGGAGTGGTTGATGATGTCACAGGTGGACTGAAGCTTTTGTAATAGCTTCTCCAGCTTTTGTTTCTTCAATATATGAAGCAAATTAATGGTTATTGCTTTCAACATTATGGTGGTGAAAACAGTGTAATTGCCTCGCTCATGGTGGTAATTGTACTGCAAGTGATTTGCGGAGATGGGGTAACAATGATTTCCCTTTGATGAACAAATACCAGGGATTCATTTCTTAGAAGGCAGGATTTGGAATCTCTGTTCTTATCCAAATGACTGCCGCTTTCGTTTTTCAAACTTTTATTCATGTTCTTAGCTTTCTTGCCTCGTTTGACTCCAAATGTTAGTTTGGCTATTAAGAGGACAATTGGTTGACAAGAATGAGACGACTTGATGAATATTATGTTTTTTTCTTAAAAATCTTCGTTTTTCAATAATTCATGTGAAGAGCGAAACCGTGGAAAACTTTAAATATTAAGGCAGAAATTATAACTCTCCTCTCCTTTTCTTCTCTGAAAATAAATAAATTGAAAAGGCATTGGATACGTTGATTCTTAGATATACTGATAATGTCTTTACTGTGCTAATATTTGGAATTCAAGTGGATGTGCTTGTTCTTTTTTATTTATCCTAAACTACTTTATTGTATTTGTTTTTTTTTTTTAATTTCTAATAGATTGTTTTCACTTATTTATTAAATAAATAACTGTGAATAGTTATTATCTTAAAATGCTTGAATAATTTTATATAAAGTTTACATTATTTTGTTTGATTTCTTTGACAAAATCATGAACATAAATTTGATGTTTAATTCATAACAGATAACATAAGAACACACACATATATATTATATTAAGGGTCTGTTTGAGATTGTGGTAGCGATGACAATTCAAAGTATTTTTTATTTAGAAATGCATTAAAATAAATTTTTTGTTAAAAAAATTATTTTTGATATTAGTACATTAAAATAATCTAAAAACATAAAAACCTTTATAAATTTTTAAGATAAGTACTTTCACTAAAAACTAAAATAAAAACTTTCTTATGATTCATGATGAAGTATTTTATGTTACAATGGAGGTTGGTTGTATAATAAAATAATCAAATATTACATGCTAGGGGTTATGGGGTTATTGTAGTGGTGAAACCTATATGATTATTATTCAATGTCACATACTAATATTTAAATTTTAATATTATAAAATTACAATGTATTTTTCCCACACAATTATATCATTATAATAATATTTATGAATTCTTTTCTCTAAAATAGTCCTTTATTCAAATAAATCTATTTTTATTTACGATTGGAAAATATAATCTTACTAATATCCAAAAAAAGAGTAAATTACCTTTGAATATCTGACACATGCTATAATGAAAATGAAAGTAGCCCAATCCAAAGATAAAAAAAAGAGGCTAATTATAACAACAAATAACCTTCCAAGTTGCAAATAATCGTTTTCATTTATTGAACATTCAAACGGATTTGCTGGGCTTCTACCTTGTTGGTGATAAAATTTGAATGTTAAGCACTTGTAAAAATAGTTTGGCTAATAAGAAAGGCAAAATAAAGAGTAAAGAGTGAATAATTAACATATGATTATCTATAACATTCTCTATATAGACCAAGGTAGAAGAATATTAATAAAACTCAATAACAACAACGGCTATGTAATTGAACTAAGTTTTCAGGATTTTCAAAGCCTGTTTTTCAATAAGCTTATAATTTCATAGACAATAATTAATAGGCATATAATTTTTAGGCAATATTTTGTAGGTTGATTTTGCATATGATAATAAATAGGTTTGTAATAGTAAGCTTGTGGTCATTATAAATTAGCAGACTTGCAATTTTCATTATCAAAAAACCTAGAAAATACCAAAAACAATATACGAGTTCATGTTTTTATGTTAAGGAATTCCCGTGCATGTTTGAAATCAATTGAAAAATCATCTAGTAAATGCAAGTTCCATGATTTTGAGTTAAGTTATTTTTTTCATTCAAAACATTCAGGTTATTTGATTACTTTGCAAGTTTTTAATTTGCTTTTTGCATATAAAAAGATCATTAAATTTTAAATTCACATTTGAACATGAAATAACACATCTAAAAATTTATAATTGAACAACGATGTTTTGATACCTTATAAAGAAAAAAAAAACTTTAAACAATATAAAATATATAAAAAATTCCTTATAATTTTACGACTTTACAATCTATTTTTACGATCCGAGTTTATTTTATATTTTCTGTGTTGTGTCAAAAATATGTTTTTGACAACCTTGAGTTAAGGAAATGATATTTGATGTTATCGACTTTACTAACAGAACATAAAAGGATGTTCTGATACTTAGTTAACCATGTTGACATTAACTAAAAAGATGACTTCAAATTACTTAGTGACTTATGTAGACAATGATTATAATAGAGAATAAGATATGTAGTCATTTCTATTAACGACGACTAAGGAAAACTAATACGAATCTTAGTTTGGATAATTCAACAATGAATTATTTGATATATATATTAATAAATTTTTGATATGATGGTGAAAATTTAGAATCACTACAAATATTATATTGATTATGTTAGTTTGGAAAATACATTTATGAAATAATAAATTAATATCTAATTTTACTTTTAAATGTTATAATTTTTACAAGTCCATCTCATTCAGTGAAACCGTTTTGACATTAATTATTAGATTATATTTTGTTAGGTATATAGTTTATGTAATTTTAGTATTATGTTGTAATAATTTCCTTCTATGATATTTTAATTATGCAACCTTACTTAAATATTTGTAAATTAAAACTCTTTTGTGTGAAATTCCTCTATGCATCCATTATGTCGATCATATAGTATAATATTGAAATAAAAACAAATATCAATATAATTGACTAGGAATGAACTATGAGAAATTCTAATGGATTAATAAATGAATTAATGGTATGCTTGAGGCCTCTTTGTGGAGATTATAGGAATGTGTCTTATGCATGATGTGGTAGGATAAATTTTTGGATAGGTCCTTGTATAAGAGAGACTAATAAGATTTTCTCAAACCCAATAAATCTTATAAATAATCTTTTAGATTATTGTGAAATATGAAATGGATTTTGTTATTAGAAAGAAATATAATAAGTGAAGATTTGGTAATATTGTGAATGCAAATCAAGTATTGAAATGTGTTGAAATATATATGTCGAAACAATACAAATGTTAATTAATCTTCCTTCAAATATAGAATGGTGTAAAAAGCATGAAAAATGTTTTAATAGAAACATGATAATAAATAATTGATGATAAGAAGAATATAATGATATATAATTTATTAATCAAGATAGAGAGTTCAATGGCATACAACATATAAATTTATGTTGAAGTAAATGTGATGGTAAAAATAAGAGATTTGAATTTATAAGTGTCTGTGTGTGTATAAATTTAACTCATTTTCATTAATGTTTTGAAAAATATTGGTGAAATTTTCTATAAAAATATAGGCGTTACAATAAGAAAAAGAAAGAAAGAGAGGATAATAACGATAATAAAAAAAAAAACTATTGTTTAGAAAAAGAGTTAGCAAAGAGACAAGATAAAAAACGGCCAAAGCTCCAAGCTCTTTACCAATAGTAAATATGTTGAAATAAAGATTTAACAACCCTTAGTTCAATAACTACTCAACTTATCCACACTCCACTTTAGGTTAGATCAAAAGTTAATTTTTTAACATAGAAAAACATTATGCAAGTGTAGTTAACATGTTCTTTAGTATCAAGAAAAATTTTAATTGTTAATTGAAAAGTAAATGCATTCTTTCAATAAGATAATTTGAGAACCATATGTTTTAATAAATACTAAAAAAAATTGTTGATACTATCTAAAAACTAAATTGAGAAGTAAAGAGATATTTACAGATTAAGATATTTGATCTTTTACATGGGGAGCAATTTAATTTTTTTATACATTATATGTGAATAATTTTTTTGTAAGAAAAATAATAATTTTAATTCCATTCAAACAAAATAAATTTCTAGTATAATTCCTTCTTTTCTTATTAATCTAGTTTTTATATATAAAAAAATATTTTTTAGTGTTATATTTTTTATTTTATAAAACTGAAAGTAATTAGAACAAAATATATATATAAAAATGAACAATTTGAAATAAAGATAAAAAAGTTTCTCTTGAATCAAAAACCTTTTATGTTATTATTAATGTTCTTCCTTTTTTTGACATTTATTTTTACTATAAAATTCATTTTTTAAGCAACAACTTATCAAAATCATATAAGAAAGTTTTAATATATTTCTCGCGTGTTGTCAGGAGAAATTTTTTTATTTTTTATTTAATTATAAAATAATTCAAATAAGCATTTAAAAAAAACACCGAATATAATTTAAGACAAAAAAAAATCATTAAAGGTTGTACTAAAAGAGCACTTACTAATATTAAAAAAAATACTATAATTTTATTGAAAACAATTTAATAAAATAATATTTATATATATTTTAATTACTTTATTTTAATAAATTTTAAATAAAATTGAAGATAATATTTTTAAAAATAACCTTTTATATTAATAGATTAGACACTAGGCTGTGAGTGGATTATTGGTTTCAACTCATAAAAATAAAAGTCATGCGTGTGTAGGCCTGCAAGGCTAGGCGAGACATAGGTCATGAGGAGTCTTCACATGATTTTGTTAGTTGTCTTGTTTTTTAGTACTTCAATGTTCTTTTATAGATTCATAATTCTTCACTACTTTGTAATGCTCTCCATTTATGTTTATCTTATTAAAACCACCATTTGGCATTTGCGGAGGTTTCTTTGACATTTCACCCATAAAAAGTTAGATTCATACAAAATCACATGCATAGATTCTGAACCATTGTAAATGCATAAATTTTAAAAGACCAAAGCTGACAAAACTTCTACCATGGTCACTCTTGTTTATTAAAATCGCAAATCCTTTTTCATTTTGAATTCTATTGCAAATGCTTTTAGAACCTTGAAGAGTCATATCCTTGCGGGTAAGAATATTATCCTTACGAATCTTGAACAATCAACAACTACAAATGCATAATTCTTACCATAGAGGCTAGTTACCCTCATTACACAAAATAGGTCCCAGTGAAGCAATTGGAGTGCTTGAGGTATCAATATAACAATTTTGGGTTTGAACAAACTCTTCACCTACTTTCCCAATTAGCATGCATCACATATGATTTTTATTTTCTTTTATTTATTTAATATAGTGTTGATTTCCAAGATTTCCAAGAAAGAATACAATTGAGATTCTTGGGCCTTTGAGATAGAGGTCTTGTACGGACAAAATTTCATCTCAAGAGCCCATAACTCCTTTAGATGGACCTGGGCAAGGGTGAGGAAGCCGCATTAGAGATCACCAAGATGCAACCATCGACGTGTAATTTTAGACAAAGACACCATACTAGAACGGATAAGAAGGAAGAGACAAAATCCAATGAACCAGGCCAGCAAACACGACCACAGACGTGGCAACGAGTTGATGGAAAGCTGTGTCAGTTTTGAGGCGAATGGAGGCAGAAGAAACCTGACAAACTTTTTCTTATTTTGGTGGTTGTCCCTCCCAGATATTCATGCATGAGAAGGAGATGAACAATTTTGATTAATCTTTTAATTACCTGAAGGAGAGAATTGCATTCTCTTTGAGGGATTTCTTTCTCCGATCACAAGATTGTAACTTGTTCATTCCACAAATTTTCCGTATTTAAATCCTCGCTTTGTGTCATCACTTCCCTCAGTATTCACACCTGATCATCAATCAAACAAGGAAAAGAAACTCAGGCTTTTCTCAAGAAAGAAAAGGGATTATAGCATTTAATATAATGAAACTTCAATTTTGCATTTTTAACTATTGTCTTTTTTCTCTCAATTAACTATCAATTTTGCAATGAAAAGACTTAATCAAGGAGAAATTAAATTATTTGATAACCAACATGAAAAAAAAAAACACTAAATGATCTGTGAGTGTGTGCACAATGAACTCTTCATAGTAAAACACTTAGTTTTTTCTAAAAATTAAGGTCAAAACAGTGCTTCCTTTCGATTCTTAACCATTAGAAAAACCTTTGGAAGAAGAACACGTCCAGTACATGTCATTGTTAAGAAGAGCAACTTTAACAATTTTTTTTTAATTTGATTTGAGAAAACCCTACTCTTTAAAAAGCTTATTTTATAAATTTAGGTAAACAAATAAAATCTTAATTATTCCAAATTTTTATAAAAAATACACGTTTTAACTTAAATTTAAAACCTACTGTACAAATCTTCAAACCTTTTATCAATACCATTCCTCTTTGGAAATACAACTTTAACAACTTTCTTTAGAAATCACTATTTTCAATTGCGACTTTGTAAAAATCGTTATTCTCAACCACTCAATTATGTTATTTTATCCAAAAATAAAATTCTAATTATATTATTTTACTGATTTTTTTAAAAAAGTGCGAACTTAAAAAAAAAAATTATTCAGGGCGCTGTCCTTGATAATTGATAAGCTATGTCGACTGCAGCGTCTGACCCTTTCCCCAATAATAGCTGGGCCCATTTTTGTCGTCTTCATCAACTATTTATAAAACGTGCGTTTATTAGTGGAGGAGAAATAACGAGTCACATTATCCGATGAAAAAACAGGTGCTAGAAGGGTTCATATGGGTGCCACGTGGATTGTGGATAAGATAGGGTTGTACACAGTAGAAAAATCAATGACCTACATCTTCAAACTCTTAATTTATATATTACAAAAAAACATAGCGCAATATGGCCATCTAGTTATGTCTAGATTTAATGAAACTAAATCAGCTCCATCTGGTTTCATTCACGTGAATCCTTCTTTTGCATTATTGAACCCGTAGATCGTAATAAAATATACACACACATGTTGAACATGTTTGGTTTAACGACAAGTTATTGGTTGGTCACTATGTTTGGTGATTTTTTTAAAAAATAAATCAACAAAAAAATGTTTTTTATTTGATGAACTTTTTTTTCTCTCTAAAATTTGAAAAAATAAATCCATTTTACATGTTAGTTGTTAACATTACTGTTTATGTTTGTTTATTGTTACTCTAAAATATTTAGAAGTTTAGTATTTAGAATTTTTATATATTAAAAAAAATGTTCCGTTTTTTATTCTTTCTATAATAATTCCCACCCATATTTTTACTTTTTTTTTTATTGTTTGAAAGACTTATATAATAACTAATTAATTATTATATTATATTTCATTTCTATTATGAATTTATTTATATATGGGGAATATGGGATTGAACAAGAAGCTTTAATGCAAATAAATCATTTCATTAAAATATTATTTGTCCCCTATTATTTTGAATTTGTTGAAATGTTCAAGAAAAATATACCTCTAGAATCACCAAAGCAAACCTAAGTGTGTGTGTGGCGAACTCATATATTTATAGGAGAATTGTAATAAATAGATCCTTTAAATAATTACAAATAGTTTTTAATTTTTAATTGATCGAACAAATTGATCATCCATGACATGAATAATAATCTTTGTTTATATAAAAATATCAATCATACTTTTAATAACTTCGAGACATTTTATTCAATCAAATCATTTCAAATAAACATGCTTTGGCTATCCTGGACAAGACGTTTAGGTTTACATAACCTCTAATGTTTAAACCATTATTAATTTATAAGCTTTATAGTTATTTTCCAGTTGTTTAATCCTTTTTATTAAATATTTAATTCATTTTCAATAGAAATTATAAATTTTTAGAAAAATAATGAACTGATAACCCTAAACTCTCCATTCTTTAATATTAGTAATAATCCCTTATAAGAACCTTGGAAATAACATATGGACCTCCTAGTTTGGGGATCATTTGCCAAATTTTTTTATTGAACATGCTAAATTAAATTTACTTAACACTTGTTCAAGGAATGGTAATGGCGAGGGATAGAAATTCATATAAAAATCACTGTGGTGATTTGCAAGAGCAGAAAATTTAAGGGTTTTTTTTAGAAATCTCTCGTGAACAGATTGAGAGTGGTGGGATTTTCGGGGTCTATAAATTCACTTGCCTGCCTTTTGGATAAGAGTTGCTAAATGGAAGCCACCAAAAGACGAAGCACGTTTCCTGCATGGTGTTAAAGAACCACACACAAATATATATATATATATATATATATATGGCATTCTGAGCGAATATTAGTTTTTCTTTTGTGGTGCATCTTCGCCGTCTTTTCACTGTAATTCAGGAGCGACACTATTTCTGTCATCGTTTGTTTTCTTTCTTTGCTGCATTACTTACAAAGCTGACAAAAGTATTTACTACACCGAATGATCATATTAGATTTACAAAAAAATCTTTCGAATATTCAGGGATATTCCAGTCAAAAAAATCCCAAATAATAGATAGAGCTAGATGAGGTTCGTAACTTTCTTGGGACTGTGGGCCAAAGTTTGTGTCTTGTATAATTAGCTAATCTTCTGGTAATCTAATTGATTTTTTCTAGTAAAAATAACTGGTGATTAATGTCCGATCCCGATGAAAGGTCTCATTCAAGAAAGCTACCTCAAGAACCCGCTCATCATTGTTTTCCCATTAAATCCTTTCTGATAACATAAATTGTGCCTCTGCGACTGCTTTTGGTAATACTTGCTCTGTAAACAAAGTCTCGTTTCAATGTTTGAAAGCCTTGTTGTTGCGTTTCTTTAACTATTTTTACCAGTTTGTTTGTCCCTTCAGAGCCAAGTCTGCATGCATCATAATTATAATGGTATTGTGATAAACAGGGTGCCTAGCTGGTGCTTTAATTACATAAACTTATTTGGAAAATATTGTTATGATTGAATCCTCAAGATCAACAAATCTCTTTATGAAGTCTTCACCCATAACAATATTTGGAAGCTGATCAACGCACATCTTGGATCCTGTCCAAAGAAACGATGATAGGGAGGGATCTGAGATTAGAGGAAAAACAAGCGTACAAAGCAAAACCAGTAATAAACTCACCTTTGAAATAATTCCATTGGGGGTAGAAGCAAGCTCTTTACAAAACACTTACGATGCAGTTAGGCTAACGGGTTCTCAGTAGTTAGGTGTGGGTTTACAACAACTAGATGAGAATCTGTTCCAAACAGATTATATTCCTGACTTACTAGATGTATTTATAAATCAATGAGATAAATCTAGATGTAAAAAGAGTTTTGATCATACCAAACAAGGATAACAGCTTTAGAGAATTATAACTTTTTATTTGACCATTGGATTGTACTCAAAGTTTTACAGGAGTTTCCTATAAGATGTTTTTCCTATAATAATGATTGTATTGCTACATGAACCATCAAACCTTTAAATATAAAAAATCTTATCGAGGGCTCTAGTTTTGATTGTTTTTGTGATTTTTCATTGTTATTTTTGTAATTTGTTTTTAAAAATTTCTGATTTATTTAAAGTTTTGTGAATCTTCTAAATTTTTTTTTTATTATTATTATTTAAAGAAAACAACTTTGTGAATTCGAAGCTCACATCTACATGTACTTTTTGCTAATAAAATTATGTAACTTTTTTCAATTATTATCTTTAACTTCAACATGCATCAACTTCTATCGCTAAAAAAAATGTTACAACATGACGAAGTAGATGTTTAACTTATTTGATGATTGTTATTATCTTGCATGATAATGGAAAGAGCAGTGCACACATGATTGCTCCATTCCATGATGAAGGGCTTTCATGTAATTACACTAAAAAGTTTTTCCTTCACTTGCTCGAGCTTAACGTCTCACTTTCAAGTTTTGCCACATTTTTTTTTAGGTGACAGGATCCTTAAGAAATGAATGGATATGAAAGATTTAATATTTCATGTCAACAATATATTTCAAAAAGAAAAGAAAAGAAAAGAAATTGGTTTTTTCGCTGGATGATCTCTATATAAAGTCCCATGAGCAACACCAGAATACCACAAAACACTTGCATTGCTCTAAACAACGTCTCACTCGCCTCAGATCTCTAGAATGTCGAGCGTTAACTTGGTAGTGATGGTGGTTGGGCTGCTGGTTTTGGCTCAGCAGTCCTTCCAAATGAGTTTGAGAAACCCTGTTGCTGAGACAAACAACTGCAAAATTGATTTCACCCGTTTAGGGCTTGTCTTAACTTCTGATACCAACGAACAGGCCCTTCAAGACTCTGGTCTCTTCACACCTGATGCTGAAACGCCTTACGTTGACATTGCGGGGAGAAGGTTCCACATTGGGACACTTAATGCTCGTTATATTGTATATGTTAAGATTGGGGGAAATTCTGTAAGATTCCTCGTTTCTTTATAATCTTTGTTTCTTCATTGCACTATTTGAATATTCAATATATTTACACCACTGCTGCTGTCCATTGCTAACTGCAACCAAACTTAGGTAAACGCTGCCATTGCTGTGCAAATCCTCTTGAATAGATTCCGTATTCATGGAATTATTCACTTTGGTAGTGCTGGGAGCCTTGATAAAAAAAGTCTAGTGCCAGGTGATGTTTCCGTGCCGCTTGCTGTTGCTTTCACAGGAGCTTGGAGTTGGAAGGTAAATTATAAGTTGTATGTTAATTACAAGACACACACATCTTATACGTAACCAGCTTTAATTTTTACAATGGCGCAGAAATTCGGGTCAGAGGAAGGGAAGCTGATCTTTGGCGAGTTTAATTATCCAGTGAACGGAGAGAACTTGTTGGCTAGCGTAGACTATGATACAATAAAATTGTTCTCTAAAGGACAATCACCGCAGGATGTTTTCTGGCTTCCCAGCACCACATCCTGGTACAGTGTTGCCACTAAAGTGCTTCAGGTTTGTCACTCTAATTTTGATTCTTCTTCTTTATCAACAGTCACACACGCACACACTGTATTGCATACGCTTGGATAATTTCTGTGATTTGCAGGATTTGGAGTTGAGCCAATGCTACGATGGAGTTTGCCTACCTTCCAAGCCTAAGATTGTGTTTGGAACTAAGGGCTCCAGTTCTGATTCTTACATTAAAAATAAACCATATGGAGATTTCCTTCACAAAGCTTTTAACGTCTCAACTGCCGATCAAGAAAGCGCTGCTGTAGCTTGGGTTAGTAAGAAGGAATTATTTCGTTGAACCCAGAAAAGTTTTCTCTAGTTCATGTGTTCGGCTAACTAGTTTGGTCATTTGATTTGCAGACATCTTTATCAAATGAAAAGCCTTTCATCGTGATCCGAGGTGCTTCAAATGTAGCAGGTGCAGCAAGTCCAGGATGGCAGGCTAGCTACTTGGCCTCCTACAATGCTTTCCTTGCCGCAGCCAAGTTCATTGAGTCAATTCCTACGCCACGTCTGGCTTGTGAGTGATGGGATTTTGTATCTGATTCTGAGACGTCGTTTGAGTGCTATCAAATGAACTGAGCTGTACTGTTTGGCCTCCTAAATTAAATAAACTCGAATAAAAATGCTATGAACGTATTCAGCTGTTCCTAGTTTTAATTCCCGTATTGGATGATGGATCAACTTAGAATTTTGTTGATCAGACATGAAATGGTATAAATGGCATTGTGATAAGAGGGGAAACAAGCGTAAGAAGCAAAACCAGTAATCAACTCACCTTTGAAATAATTCCATTGGGGTGGTTCCTAAACCTCCATTGTTGCAACCTTCAAAACTATTCAATGTTAGTTCTTTCATGTGCACTAACAGATACACGTAAACAAAAAGAGAGTAAGAAAAAAAGAATAATTTGATGGATTTGAGGTGCAGAGAATCAACACCGTACACAAAGAGCTTCCTTGACATCACAAGTCATATGGATCTCATCAGATCTCCTCTTTGAAAAACTCACATTAATTTTTCCAATTTTCAACACCCTTCAGCCGAAACCCACCTCTCTAAAAACTCCATGCCAAATCTCCACAATACATTTCATACTCGAAAGAGAGAGAGATTAGGAGTTTTGTCTTTTTTATATAATTTTATGTCTGACTTAGCTAGCGAGGAACCAAGGTCCTTTTTTGGCAAGACGTTGAGATTAAAAAAACATCTGGATTAGTGTTCGATGTTGGAGATCCTAACTCTCAAGATATTAATGATGTAAGTAGAAGATGTTCACAAGAGTTAAAGGTGGCATCCCACTCTTTTTCATAGATTGAACACAACCCACTTCTTTAATTCAAGTTTCAACCATGATGATGCCTATGTTCAGTTCATCGATGCCTTATGCATAGAATCATTTCGGCAAAAGCTCAAATTGGGTTTTAATATCTTAAGTTTTAGGGATATTTTGGATTATAAATTTGGGTTTTCTGATTTGATATGAAAGGCTCATTTATATTGAATTTTGATGCAAAGTGAGTATCCAGAACTAATTCCAACTAAACCTCCTGAAGAATAGAATTTAAGCTGGTGATAAGATTTGTATAGAATGAAACTCTAATTATTGTGTTTGATCAGAATTCTGCAACATTATCTCTCTCTCTCTCTCTCTCTCTATATATATATATATATATAACCTCTGATTCAATGAATAAAGTTGTGTTTCTACGTTCCACAATTGGATTACATCTCCACAGTTTTTTATTTGCTAGTAGTATGTTTAAGAAGATGAGAAAGATGTGGCCTTGTGATACATCTTGTTGATGTTTTTGCAGCGTTTGATATAATCCTTGGAGAGAAGTTGTAAATCGACAATATTTCACTTACAAATTTAAATTTATTGACAGAATTTACACATGCTGACTCAGTATGTGAAGTATTATTGACTTGTAAATAGTTGAATGTATATTGAAGTTTTTAAGAACATATAAGCAAAGTATTGTTGACGCGTGGAATTTTTTAAATGTAATTTTTGATTGAATCTAGTCTTATAAATCTCTCAATTAGCTTAATACCAATTAACAATGACAAAAAGAATATATATAAAAAAAACATAATAACATAGAATTACACTAAAAGTAATACAAAAACCCTAATTTTATTATTGAATGTTTTATGTTCAT
This sequence comes from Populus alba x Populus glandulosa, assembly GCA_033617975.1. Lineage (NCBI taxonomy): Eukaryota > Viridiplantae > Streptophyta > Magnoliopsida > Malpighiales > Salicaceae > Populus > Populus alba x Populus glandulosa. Next base: position 6,903,752 of record CM066155.1, on the reverse strand, counting down.
ACTATCTAACTTTGCTATAGGATTACAAACCTCGAAATAAACCTAAAATTTACCTAAACCAACAAAGAAATCAAAGAATAATAATAATAAAAAAAACTAGGGAAAAACAACCTAAATAAAACAAGAAAAAAAATGGTTTTAAACTAAAGTGAAAAGGAATCTTACATCAATTAGAAAAATATTGCAAAATTCAAAAAATAATTGTTTGGAATTATTTGAAAGCCTTCCTAACCTCTTATTACTATGAAATAGTAACCATATAGAAATTAGAGCCTCTAAAATCTCCAAGCTAAATTTTAGTTCGATATAACAGTTAGATCAACCATTAAACCTAATAACATAAAACTACTCTTTAGAAAACAATTTCTTGTATTAGTTGCCCTAAGTTGGAAAGAACTCATTGTTGAGTTCAAATTGCTTTTGCCCCAATCTCATGGTTGTCCAGTTAAAATTTCAAACCTTTTACATGTTCATCCTTTTTATTAGAAACATCATATCTCCTAACAACATGCTCATCCTCCTTAACAAAAAAACCATTTTTAGAGTTGCATTAAAGTCCATGTACAATAGTAGCCTTCTCAAACTTTAACTTAAAATTCAGCATAACATTACTATCCTTGACAAGAACTATGATGTTTTCTTTTGGCAACACACCTTGGTTGGCAACACCAAATCCACCTTCAAGTTCTTTAAGCATCAACTTTTGATACTTGATTATTATCAATGAACAGTAAGTTGGTTCATAAACTTTTTTCTAGTTGGAATTTTCTAATACTTTAGAACAATGTTTTGAAGTATCAAAGAATTGTTCACTTTCATTTAGAGAATCCTTGTGAATCCTAATTTATAGAATTTTTAGGATTTCTGTAATCCTAAAGCTCAGTGATATCTTGAGCTTCTTTTTAATCAAATCTTGGTGGTTGATTCCAATCCACACAAGAACTAGAATAATCAAAATTTTCAATTTCAATATGATATTTATCTTAATCAAGAAGCTATCTCCTTTGCTTATGAAAAAAGGTTCTCAAAACTAAACATGAATATGTGATTACTCTTCTCAGTATCCTTTAATATTATCTTGATCATAAACACTAATCAGCTAGATAATTCATCAACTTGAATTGCATGTTTATTACCTCCAATCAACAAATTAATTTTATAATTCGTCTCTACATGTCTTATAGCTTTGGGAAAGTGGGGGTGGTGGTAGTGTCTTTTTGAAAGGGATTCGGCGTCTTTTTGAAGGGGAAGGCGGTGGAAAACAGAGGAAGAAAAATCTTCTTTTTCCCCTGCCTCGCGCATCCAGGGGAATAAAAAGACCCATGATGCCGTTCAAAATAGCACCGTTTGGGTCCTTTTTCTTTTTTTTTTGAAACAGTGCATGAAATGACGTCGTTTTAGGCAAAACGCACCATTTCATTTAAATGAAAATGGTGCCAAACTTATGTGAAAGTACAAATCAGTCCTTAATTTGTGATTTGTTCAATCGAGTCCTCAATTGCAATTTTGATTTTAAAAATCAATTCAATTGCATCCCTACCAAATTCAATCGCAGTCCTTGAAGTTGGCCGCCTTTTCCAAATCGGTCCTTGGTCTCGAATTAGTGCAATTTGACCCTCAGTTGAGCAATAAACTTCTGATTTCTTCAATTTAGCCCCTGATTTGGTTTAATTATAGCCCCTCTATTTGCGCGCCTTTTTCATTTTGATCCTTGGTTTTGGATTTCTTCAATTAAGTCCCTAATTAGCCATCAAACTTCAATATTTATGATATTAAGCCCCTGATTTGACCAAACTAACTCTAAAAAGATTATAATTTGACCCAAGACTTTAATTTCTTCCAATTAAATCCTAAATTGACTTCATTTAATTGAGTCCATAAATGTCTAATTTTGGACTTTTCTTCCTCAAATTAAATTTTCTTTATCAACAGGACTCTCAATAATCAACAAAATACTGTCAAATTTTAATCTTTGTATTTTTAAACCTCCTTAATCAATTGTTAACCATTTTTTTAGCGTTCTAGTATCCTCTTTTCACTGTTATATTTTTTGGATAATATTTTTGATTTTTTTGTATGTTTTTGAAGAGAGAAAAATATGAATCGGGGAATAACCTAAAATTAGGTTATGACAATTGCTCCTTTTTAGCCGAACTACCCATCATATGTTCGTAATAGGGTGTTTTGAGTGTGTTGGCAAATAAAGAGACCATCTCTTTGTCCATAAGTGGAGGATGTACTTGAGCAGTTGATTCTCGCCATCTTTCTTCGCATTCCCTTATGCTTTGTTTGTCCTTTTTCTCTAGATTGGACAAACTGGTTATGTCTGGAGAGATGTCCATATTATACTTGTATTGCTTGACAAAAGCATCTATGAGATCTTTCCATCTCTAGATTTTTTTGTTGTCTAATCTCATGTACCAGCTCAATATTGCCCTACTTAAGTTATCCAGAAAAAAATGCATCAGTAGTTTTTCAACATGTACTACCTCTATCATTTTATAGCAATAGGACTTGAGATGAGTCATGGGGCTTTGTGTTCCACTGTATTTGATGAATTCAGGAACGCAAAACCTCTTCGGGACAACCACATTTGGGACAAGACACATCTCTGCTGCCCTTACTAGATCATATAAGTCTACCCCTTCAATGACTTTGAGTCTGGCTTCCAACGCCTCTATCTTATCTTGATTAATGTTATCGGATGACTTAACCTTGTAAGACTCATTAACAGATGCCTCTATGGATGTCAGGGCTGATGCAAGTGTCTCTGACTGCACAAATATTGGATTTTTTTAAGGCTTTTGACCATGTTCGCTCATTTTTTCTTCAGGTTGAACTGTAGTTGAAGATTGATTAAAGGTGACCGGTCGGTTAGAAGGACCTTCACCAGAGGTATTTCTCAGTGTTTGCTCGAGTAAGCTAGTGAGGCGAGCCACACTTGTTTTCAGAGACTCTAACTCTTCTTGAAAATGGGCATCACAGTGAGCACGCTCTCTATCTTCCATGTTTCTTGCTCGAAGTCGGGTGTTATAGACTTCTTGGGGACCTATATTTCAATATGTTGTATGTATGTATGTTATTTGGGATTATGTATGATGCAAATGTATGTACAGGTCTTGTAGAGAGTTCATACTCTGAGATTAGGTTTGGGCCATTACATGATGGGTGGCTTGCTACCTGGTCTTAAAAGGGTCTCTTGTTGTCCCAATGATCGCCCTCGTAAAGGTAATATGAGGGCTCAGTAGGTAATGGGATGGCAGGTGCACCAATCATTACCAGTCTAAGCACTCAGCGAAGAGTTGTGGTTTACACAAACTTAAACCTTGATTAAAAGTTGTAAGGTAAGCTGTTAGTCCTCCACTTAACCTAGAGTTTTCAATATAACTCGTATAAAAATACGAATGATGTCTGAAGCAATTCTATATAGTGCATGAACAAATATGTATAGAATGTAAAGCATATAAGAAAATAATGAAATGCATAATTAACAAAAATATACCAACCAACAATAAAACACAATAATCAAACAAAGACAAAGCTTAGTCCACAAGATTCCTAATGGAGTCCCATTTTGTCGCACGTGTGCGGCATCGCGGCGATCATCCATCCTTAAGGAAAATGTAATGGTCTATCTGGCAAATATGGAGAGACAAGGAATTCTTATCTCTTATTAGTAAAATATGGACTGAGAGTTACCACTTAGTATTCTGGTCATTAGAAACCTTAATTAGTCTTAGAGATAGGGTACGGAGACTTGTTGCATAAAGGAAATGTATTAGCACCTGAAATACACCCTACCTAAAGTAGACTGCATTGTTCTAATGTCTAATAAAATCTAAGGCTTGGTTGTGGTTTCTAATGGTTGGATTTGTCTGTCTAAGATTTAAGAAAAGCCCCACTATGTAAGGAGGTTCTTATCTTAATGGGGTAAAACCTAACCATTCTAGTGTCCGAAAAAGATAATTTAATATTCGGATTACGTATTACGTGTAATGTTGTCCCCTGGATACTAAAAGACAAACAAAATAAATTTTTTGTTGTTTTTGAAATTTTAGCCACTATTCTCTTAACTTAGATGATATTCAATCAGTGGCGGAGCCACGAAGTAAAAGGGGGCAACTGCCCCCTTAATGTTTTTAAATATTTTTTATAATATAATATAATATCATATAATAAATGGTGAGGGGTTGATACACGCAGATATTATTATTAATTTATTTTTTAATATAATAAATAATATATATAATATATGTGCAGCACCCCAACTTATTTGTTATTTCCCCAAACTTTTCCCTTTTTCTTTTCTTTTTTTTCCGTTAACTATTCAAGAGCTTTTCCACTTTTTTTTAACTGCTCTCTTTCTTATACAATTTTTTTTTTCAAATCCAGTTAAACAACTTTAGGTAAATTGTTTTCATTTTTTTATTTGTTTTATTATTTAATTTTAGTTTTATTTTTTTATAATTAATTATTAAAAATATTAGAGTTTATTATAATTTAAAGGTTTTGACACATAATATTTTGAATCAATTAAATGTGAATGGTAGTAGAGTAGACAGTAAGATTTTGAACAATAGATATTAATTTAATTATTTTAAATTAATTAAAGGTTATATTATTTTCAATTGAATTGTTTACAATATAAAACTAAATTTTTTCACGAGAAATGAACAAGTAAACATTCAAATTATTATCAACAAGTAAAGATTGATATTTATATAAATAAAATTGTTTTAACTTGAGATTGATCCTTTTTATGATGTTAATTTACATATAGCCTTGGAGAACACAGCTTCACATCCATCACGTGTTAACAGATTACAGCTTCCATCCTATGTGCCTCTCAGCAAATGAAAACCCCATAATAAATGGAAGCAAACAGAGAAAATTTACTGAACCTACTCTGCATTGGATCCTTGTTTTCTCCTTGACTTGCTACACAACCTGGAAGGTGGGGAGGAAGAAAACTCGAAAGGTAGAGGCGGTAGATCCATCTCCCCCTTCAAAATATTGACAATCTCTCCGATAGCTGGCCTTAATTCAGGCATCCTCTGCAAGCATGACAGAGCCAAGTTTATACACAAGCTTGCCTGCTCCTTGTTGTATTCATCTTTCACTCTTTCATCTACAAGTTCTAAGATGTTCCCAGTTTGAGCTAACTGCCTGCACCAACTTATTAAATTTGCTTTCTCAAGCTTCATCGGGGAAGCAAGAACATGTAATGGCCTTCTACCGGAGACAATCACAAGAATTAAAACCCCTAAGCTGTATATATCAGCCTTCTCCATCAAGTACCTGCAGCCACCACATTCTGGTGCAACATAACATAGCGTGCCTCTCATGCTTGTTGTACTGCTCAACTCGCGACTAAAAAGATGTCCACTCCACATATCGCTTCCAGTAGATCGCGCATTCTTTTTCCTCCACCCCCTTCTGAAACTGAACTCCCCATTTTGATCAGTATTGTTTTGGTTCTGTTCTCCCATTTTCTCTCGTCTATGAAATCTAAACCTGCGACCAAGATCAAAATGTGGAATTCTAAACCCTCCTTTCCACTTTGTTTCAAGATTCTTCAGCTGACTACCCTTCTGGTTTATCCCATCCAAGTGCTGCTCATCATTCCACCACTCTTGCATCTTCCTATTTTTCTTCCGACGATTTTTCCTGCCTTCATGTTCCTTCTTCTCAAATCCACTAACATGATTTTCAAACTTGAATTCTTTTAATGGAGGAGGTTCGTTTGCATCGTCTAATTTATCTAATGGGACCATACGACGCAATTCTTTTCTTCCAGGAGCACTTCTCTTCTCGTCATCCCAATCTAGATTTGCTGAGGGGCAATCTTGGCTCCCTATCCACTCCATGACATAATCTTTACTACACAATTCACCACTCCCATCCTGTCTCCACCACCAATCCTTTCCCCATTGTTTTGTGCTAGCTATATCATCAACAACCGAGGAGCTATTGCAATTCAGCTCCTTACTATGATCGTTACTACAAAAATCATCATCATAAGGCACAAATTTACAATTCCAATCACCCCATCCAATATCAACACTAGAAACCTCCTTCCCCTTCCCATTCCTTACCTTAACAACACTCTCACTCACAATATTGGCATTATCATTCAAAGAATTCGAGTTCAAAGCTTTAACATTATAGCATGTTCTGTTATTTTTTGACGAAGAAGAAGCTTGTAAAGCAAGAGCAAAATCTACCTCGTGACAACTCTCCACAGGGGTGCCATTTGCTGGTGTCTCTGAAGTCACATTCCCAGAAAGCTCTTGACTCTTCCATAGCTCTTGACTCTTTCCCAAATCTTGACTAAACAAATCCACTCCAAAATCCCCCTCCCCTTTAATCCTTGATAACCCAAAATCTGAAATCTTTGCTCTCAAATCAAAATCAAGCAAAACGTTGCTTGGTTTAATATCCCCATGAATCACAGGTGGGTCACATCCACGGTGCAGAAACTCAAGTGCTTTTGCAACATCAAGAATGATACTAATCCTTCTCTCCCAGCAAATACTCAAATGACCATCCCCAAATAGCAATTCTTGCAAGCTTTTATTTGGCACATACTCGTAAACAAGTAAGCGTTTATTCTTTTTAACACAGTACCCCAAAAGAATAACCAAGAAAGGTGATCTTAAACCACCAAGAATCTGCAACTCATTCTGAAACTCTCTCTCTGATTGCAAGGAAAGAGTATCAAGCCTCTTAATAGCATATAACTTGCCATCTCTTGCAATGCCTCTAAAGACGGTAGCAGTACCTCCTTTGCCAATAATATTTGCATCATCAAAATCATCAGTGGCAATCTTTAGCTCTTTGTATGAAAACCTTTGGAGCCTTAAAGGAGCACTAGAGTCAAAAGGGATGGTTCTTGAACGATTCAAAAGTGTGCACCAAAGATGGTAAAGAAAGTAAACAATTGCAAAGATTAGCACCACAGAGGCTGAGATTGTGAGTGTCAAAAACAAGATTCTGGTTTTGGTTAAGAAACCGGGTCTAGGATGGTCAGAACTTGGAGATATGGGTCTTGAAGGCATGGTCTGGTGGTTTGAAATTCTGGGTTTCTAGTGTTAATTAGCTAGCTAGTTTGGTCTCAAGATTTGGTGAAGAAAGAAAACGTGTCGATGGGATGCTCGTTTCTTTTTCTTCTTGGGGTGGGGGTGTTTAGTTTTTATTTGCACTTCTTGTTGCAATCTGTATCCAATGTTATAAGTTGCTTTACAGTAGGATAATCAAAGTGAAATGATAATGTTGTTTACAATAATAGTCAATGACATTGATAATAGATTCTTAATTTTTAATTCTAGTGATACTGTTATTCGCTGATCATTTTTTTTTAAAAAAATAAGTGATTAGGAGACGAACCATCAATTGGAAAAAGATGGTGGCGCAGGGAGGGTCCCAAGATGCTTTTGACTAAAGAGGAAGTTTGAGAAGACAAAGTCCGAAGCAGCACGGATAAGATAAAGAAAATGGAAGAGATAGTGGAGTACAGATGCTTTGCTTGCTACTAATGGGGTTTTGGGTTGATCCTCCGAGAGAGGATATCCATGCTTAGCCAAACTGAACCGCCACTTTCAAACTTGAAATTAATGCAAGAATCTGGATAATGTGTACTTCTGTCCAATCTAGTTATTGGCAAATCACTGATTCCATCACGAACTGAATTTATTCCGTATATTTGTCTAGTTCAGTGTCAGAAAGAAGAAGCAAGGGGCCATGTTGCTAAATTGTAATCCAGGGCAACTAGCTAGTAATTCAGAAGAATTATAGGCTTGATCTACTTGTGATAATTTATTTTTCTTAATCTCTAATAATAAAGATCTTATGTGTCATTCAGATTAGATCCTTTAAATGTTTTATTGGTGGATCTAGATTTCTATCTAAATCTCTGTGTTTATGGATTTTTGGTTTTCCTTCCCTCCCACTAAAAGTTTGGCCTCTCTCTTTTGTTTTGTTTTTGTTTTTTTTTAAGTTTGCTTCCTTTATTGTTGAGCTGTCCTCTCTTCTAAATAAGGTCATGGTGTTTGTAGCTTATTGATTGAAAAATATTGATATCGACTACTAGATGAGGATTGTTCATCAATAGAGTTTATAGTGTGTTTGGTATTGCGATAGCAGTTGTGGTTGTTGTTTAAAAAAAGTTGTTTTATAAAAATTATTTTTAGTTGAGGTTGGTTTGAAAAAATAGGTATTTGGTTAAAACTGTGGTTGAAGTTGAGGTTGAAGAAAAAAAAGTTTAATGTGTTTGGTTAAGAATGCTTTTGAAATTGAGGTTATAAAATAATTTTCTAAAAAATATATTAATATTGATGGTTTTAAATTTAAATATTGTAAAATTAATTACTTTATATAAAATATTTTTAATTATTTCATTAAACTATTTATAATTTCATCACGTACAAAATTCATCCGATAAGAACAACAATTTTCATAATTTTTTGAGCGTGTAATAAAATTAGATAAAATATTATCAGATATAAAATTGATATTACTGTGTGAGTGAATTTAATTCACTCTATATTAGTTTTTCGAGAAAAAAATATTGTTCACATCGCGAAGGAATTTAATTCTTTAAACTAGTTTTTTTTTTTAAAATTAAAAAAAAACCTGCGGACAATGCAAGTGAATTGCACTGTTCACGTGAACAGTCAATTCAACTCGTGAACAGTGCAGTGAAGTGCATTGTTCGTTATTTTTTATCCGCTGTAGTGCACACAAAGCAGGTTTTCGTTGCTTTCCCTTTCCAGCGTTTTAAACGCAAAAATCGAGTGGGTTCCATACACAATAAACTGATTTTTTTAATTACCAAACGGCTACTGACTGCGTTTTAAATAAAACGCAGCCGCATCCGCGTAGACAAACGCCTTCTTAATAATGCATTCAGTTCTTTGTTGATTCATGACAAACCAATTTATTAGTATATATTAGTATATGATTTTTGTGTAGTTTGTAAATGAATAAAAAAAATAAAAATTATCCATGTTAAAAAAAAGCATTTTTTTAAGTGTTTATAAATATAGAATTTTATTGAATATTAAATTAAGTAAAGACATGGTGAATAGGCTCTTCTAATATATAATATTAAGATTAATTAGTTTTTTAATTAATTTATTAATTTTTATAATTAATTTTGATATTTATAGTTGTTGAGATAAAACTAAATAATAATTATTCAGTTTAATCTAAAATATGATTATTTCATTAATAATCATAATATTAAAAGATATAATGTTTCATTATAATGTTTTCGAGTCTAATAAAACTTGTTACTACTTAGAAAAAAAAATATATGAAAAAAATAATTTATTTCTTTTATCTTCTCTTTTTATTTTCTTAGAGATTTAAAAGATTTAGTTGTATCATAGAGTATTGTCTTTGTATGAAATAAATAAACACTTAAAAAAAAAAGGTTTTCATGCCTCTAAATCAACTCTTTATATGTTTTTATCTTAAATAATTTTTCAATCAATAAGTTCCCAAAATTTCCTCCAAAGATAGGAGCATGTTGTAAACAATAAGATGAATAATTTGCTTGGTATTATGATGCAAAAAGTTTTTAGCTTATAAATATATGAAAATATTCTATTTGTTTTAACATAAGCATATCATAATTATTAAAAAATATTAAAAAAAATATCAACTTAATATTTTTTTAAATCAAATGCTCCTAATCACAAAAACAAAGAGAGATTTCATTCCCACCTATTATCTACTTCGATATGATTATAAGGTGAACATTGTGATGCATTAGAGTATAATATTTTGATATAAATGAATCATTATTTTCCATTTAAAGAAAAATATCATTGTGAAGAGCAACAATTCAAGATGTAAGATCCAAGTTCGACCGATTAATTTCACTATTCACATGTGACTTAACACGATTTGCTTTTTCTTGTTTCTTTTTTTCCCCTCCAAAGAGAGAACGTGTGATTATGGCTCCACTCTCTCTTTCTCCTCTGTAAGATCAAAGTCTAAATTTGTTTGAGATGATGCCAACAAGATCAAAGTCAGAATTCATGCACATTGCCTTCCATAAACCAACGTGCTTTTGGTCATGAAATGATTCTCCATCTTGTTTATTTTTACGTTTTAAAAATATTTTTTTAAAAAATTATTTTCTTTAACTTTTTCTTTAAATTAATATTTTTTTATGTTATTAGATCATTTTGATGCACTTATATTAAAAATAATTTTTAAAAAATAAAAAAATATTATTTTAATATATTTTTAAATAAAAAACACTTTAAAAATCAACAACAACCATGCTATAGCCCTTATAATCTCTTTGTAAAATGCTGCACGAATCAAATAGAAGTGAAAAGGCAACAACCCTAAGCTGTTTGACTGATCTCTCTGTTACTTCAACTAACAGCGAAGAAAAGAAGGTTCCAAAAAGCCCCACCTACAAGCTTAATTAGCATGCATTACGCAAATACACATGTATTAAACACTATTCGTTGCAATAGAATAATGATCTTTTGTCATTAAACCTTTCAACTTTGTCATGGGGTTAAGGTGATGTTTTCGAACATATTTGTCTCTTACATGTTGTGTGAGGTTAAATTATTATTTTTATTGCACATTAAAAACAAAATCAATATAATTCTTTCACAAGATTTTTTTTTTATCATTTTATATTGATTTTATTGTAAAATCAAAGATTACTCATGAGCATTATTGTAATTAAAACATATTAAATATTACTAAAAATACCTACATGCCAACTATTATGTTGTTTGGACAGTGCGTTGATCAGACACGCCTTTGGTTTTGCTTCGACGATCATTTTTTATCTTTCTCTTTTGCTAGAATTCAACACTAGCCCCTTCAATTTCTTTTTATTTTACATCTGTTCCATGTCCTTTTGTTTACTTTGTTTTTTAATAATCTATAAAATTATAAATATTTTCAAGTTTCATCCTCTTTTATTTTTTTTTAAATTTTTAAATTTAATCATTATTCTTTTGATTGCTATTTATTTTGTTCGGGATCATTTTTTATATTGTTTTTTTTTTTACAATTTAATATTTTATAGTTTTTTTTCTATAAAATTTGATCCTCATTTTTTTTATTGCTATCTTTTTTACTCTGGTAAGTTTTTTAAATTGATTTTTTCTCATAACTTCATCATTCAAAATTAAATTGGTTGGGAATTAAGCTTCTTGATTGAACCCACGTTCAGAATTTCATGGGTTATAAGTTTTAGAGATTTGCTCGAGTTTAAGATGTTTCCTTTTTTTTTTTTTCCTTTTTTAAAGCAATATTTTTTTACCTTTTTTTTTTAGAGTTTTGTTTTATTATTTTTTTATAGTTTTCTTTTTATGGGATTAGTCTTGAGTTCATGACCAGAGTCATTATTTTTAAAAGTTAAAGTGCGTTGACTTTTTTTTTTCTTATGTTAATTTCAATTTAATTTTTCAATATTTAATTTATTGAAAATTCATCTCCCAACTTTTTTTTTTTCAATATTTTTTATAGATTATATGTCCATGATTATGGATTTTGTAAGTTGACTCGAGTTAAATACATTAAAAGAAAAACAGAGGAGGCTAGTTGAGGTTATGGGAGGAATGTTGCTATTGTGATAATGGTGTGTAACGCCCACACAGAGTTTGCTGTTGTGTGCTGTAGCCGATACTGAGCAAAGGAACATGGATGGTGGTGGAAGGTGGGGTCTGTCCACCAACAGGAAGTTGGGATTTCTGATTGAAGACATTGAATACTCTTTTCTTTCCTTAAATCCATTGCTGTCTCTGTATTTTCCTCTGTTCTTAGTTCTGATGGCTTTATACATGTCTTGCTTTGCATGTGCGTATAGCTAATATATCTCCATGGTACACACATGTAATAGTCCAGCTGCGCCTAAAGAACACGATCAAGTGAAGCCAGGGACGAAATGAAAGAGACGTCTTGAAGAAGACTCACCTGCAGCAAAGAATTAAAGATAGTAAGTGTATGGTCGTGATCAAAGGAAGAAGTACTTACGTGGAGGGCTGAGATGAAGAAACCCCAGCGGCTGACAGCTGGCAAGGAGTAAGTTAGAGGCATACGGCACCGTTGGGAAAAGACTTCTGAGTTAGAAGGAGTCCAAATACGATATCGTTTGGGAGAAGAAATAGAATTCAAATACAACACTGATCAATAAAATAGCTGTCAATGCTATCCACGATTCTCATATTTCAATTAAGTGAAGATCACTATAAAAAGGGGAAAGGAGACGCAGCTAGAGGCAGGAAAATACTTTGAAGTAAATCTCATTCACCCAGGAGACCCGGGCTACCTCGAAACTGCTCAGAAATCTAGATTAGGATTTATCAAATTCAGTATCATTCTTTTTATTCAGTTTCTTTAGAACAATTTCTTTATTGTTATTTCAAATTTTCATAGACCTCTAAAGCTCAGGTTAAAGAAAAGCTATAATTCCAGTATTATTTCCCTTGAAAAATGCAAGACTATTCCAAATGGTATCAGAGCCACGATTCTCGGATGGCTGAAGGAACAAGAGTTTCACAACTGATAGAAACTGTGTCAGGGATGAAACAACAACAGGAGCTACAACAACAAAACCAGAAGAATCAACAACAAATATTGGAAGACATGGTACATCAGTTGAGAAATATGTCTGCTAGAATGGATCAAATGACAAAAGGGAAAAGGCCCATGGGCTCTCCTCCCAGTTCTCCCACCGGAGCAATTAATGGAAATCTAAGGCATGAAATAATATCACAGGAAGGAATTCAACAAGTCCAGCTCAAGTCCATCCAATTAGAGTTTCCCAAATTTAATGGGGATGACCCTATTGGTTGGGTATACAAAGCTAATCAATTCTTTAACTTCCACAACACTCCTGCTCAACACAGGCTGTTCATAGCCAGCTTCCATATGGAAGGAAAAGCCATAACTTGGTATCAAGAACTAGAGGAGACCGGAATTCTCACCAGTTGGGAGGCCTTCGTTAAGGCCCTTCAAATTCGTTTCGGAACATCATCTTATGATGACCCCATGGAAGCCCTCATAAGTATCAAACAAACCTCTACAGTAGAGCTCTACAAAACCCAATTTGAATTACTTTCGAACCGAGTCAGAGGATTATCAGACTCCCATAGGCTCAGCTGTTTCCTAGGGGGATTGAAGGAGGAGATAAAAATGGGAGTCAGAATGCTGAACCCCCAGAATCTAGTGTCTACTTATGGGCTAGCAAGGATGCAAGAGGAGAATCTGTCCATCATGAGGAGGTCCTAGAGGCCCAGCACTACAGGGTTTCAAAACCGAAACCCAACCCCGATCCAGCCCAAAGCTGAAAATAAATCAGTGCAGATACAAAGGCTCACTCCTGCCCAGATGAAGGAAAAAAGAGACAAAGGGCTTTGCTTTAAATGTGATAGTAATGGGGTCCTGGCCATAGGTGTGGAGGACCAAGGTTGTTCTTAATAGAGGAAGTAGACGAGGAGATGGAGGAAAAAGATTATGTCCCTGAAGATCTGACCGAATTGGGAGATCCCTAGGAAGGCAGCCAGGAGGGAATTGGCATATCCTTTCATGCAATCCTAGGAAGTCCTAATCCAAAAACTATGAGGGTAGAAGTTAAGCTGAGTGGCCATAACTTTGTAGCCTTAATTGATACAGGAAGTACACATAATTTCATACATCCCAGAGTAGCAAGGAGGGTGGGAATGAAAGTCCTGAAACACCACCCTATCGGAGTGAATATTGCAGATGGATCCCGACTGTGGAGTGAGGGAAGCTGCTCGGATATCAAACTACTAATTCAAGGAAATCAGTTTGTCACCCGAGCTTATATCATTCAGCTGGGAGGATGCGATATAGTGTTGGGAATCTAGTGGCTCAAAAGTCTAGGGCCTATTCTATGGGACTTCTCAGCCTTAAAAATGGAATTCCAACAGGAAGGAAAAAAGGTTCCAATCTACGGGATGGGAGTGGAAAAGTCAGAGGTCGACTGCAGCCCAACATTTTTTAAAGAATTGAGAAGAGCAAAGGAAGGCCTGATTCTGCAAATCTGGGAGCTTGGGTCAACCCAGAATGAAATTCCAGAATAGATTGAGAATCTATTACTAGAGTTTGCGAAAGTCTTTCAAAAGCCAATGGGAATACCGCCTAGTAGATCACAGGATCACTCTATAGTATTAAAGGAGGGGACTTCCCCAATCAGTGTTCGTCCTTACAGGTATCCTTACTACCAGAAAACTGAGATAGAAAAGCTCATTAAGGAATTGTTGGCAATGGGTACCATAAGACCCAGCCAAAGCCCCTTTTCATCACCAGTCCTACTAGTTAGGAAGGCTGACGGGTCATGGAGAATGTGTGTGGACTATCGTGCCCTCAATAAGAAAACTGTAAAAGACAAATTTCCCATACCAGTTGTGGAAGAGCTACTGGATGAGCTTCATGGTTCTTAGATTTTTTCCAAGATGGACCTGCGGTTCGGCTTTCACCAGATCAGAATAAAGGAAGAAGATGTACCTAAGACGGCCTTTAGGACTCACGAAGGGCACTATGAGTTTCTGGTCATGCCATTCGGCCTCACCAACGCCCTTTCCACTTTTCAAGGGCTGATGAATGATATTTTTTGACCCTATCTCAGAAAATTTGTTCTGGTTTTCTTCGACGACATCCTAGTCTATAGTCACAATGTGGAAAAGCATGAGAGACACCTAAGGAGGGTATTTGAGACTCTGGTACAACATAATTTATTCGCCAAACAGTCCAAATGTAAATTTGCAAACAAGGAGATTGAATATTTAGGACACATCGTGTCCGATCAGGGGGTGCATGCTAACGCCAGCAAGGTGGAGTCAATGATCAAGTGGCCTAGACCAACCACACTTAAATCTCTAAGGGGTTTCTTAGTATTGACAGGCTACTACCGGAGGTTCATCCAGGGTTATGGGGCAATTGCTGGTCCCTTAACTAGACTATTGAAAAAAGGGGCTTTCAAATGGGATCCAGAAGCAAAAATAGCCTTTGAAAAACTAAAACAAGCCGTATCAACCCCCCCTATCCTAGCACTACCAGACTTCAACCAAAGTTTTGTAATAGAGTGTGATGCCTCAGGTACAGGACTTGGAGCAGTATTAATGCAAGGAGGCAGACCCATTTCCTATTTCAGCAAAAGTTTAAAAGGAAGGGAACTCTCATTATCCAACTATGAGAAGGAGTTCCTAGCACCTGGTCACGACGGTTCAGAAATGGAGGCCCTACCTTTTGGGCCAAGCCTTTAAAATCAAGACGGATCAACAAAGCCTTAAGTATCTACTAGAGCAGCGGGTTGGAACACCCACACAGCAGAAATGGCTATCCAAATTAATTGGATATGACTTCATAGTTGAGTTTCGAGCAGGAAAAGAGAACCTAGCAGCCGATGCACTCTCCCGACAGGAGGACATCACAGAACAAGGTACATTATGGGCTATCTCTACTCCAATTGTTAACTGGGCTGATCAGATAAAAGATAGCTATAAAAATGATCCAGAAATTCAAGCTATCATGCAACAACTAGACCAGGAAACCATAGGATCATTGAAATACCAATTTAAGGGAGGGATACTATACTACAAACAGAGAGTCTACATAAGCCAATCCAGCCCTATAAAAATTGCCGTCCTAAATTACATACATGATAGCCCATCATCAGGACACACCGGCTTTGAAAGAACACTAAAAAGAGCCAGGAGAGATTTTTTTTGGGTAGGAATGAAATCAGAGATACAAACCTATATCAAACAGTGTGAGGTCTGCTAGAGAGCAAAGGGAGAAAACACAAAACCCTCAGGGCTCTTACAGCCTTTACCTATACCCCACAGACCATGGTCATCCATATCGATGGACTTTATAGAAAGACTACACAAATCTAACCAATACTCAGTAATTATGGTAGTCGTAGATAGGTTTACCAAATATGCCCATTTCATCCCTGTATCCCACCCCTACAGCGCGACAAAAATTGCCAATTTGTTCTCACAGCAGGTAATGAAACTCCATGGACTACCAGACAACATAATATCAGACAGGGATCCTACATTTACTAGCAATTTTTGGAGAGAGCTATTCCAAACCCAAGGGGTTAAGCTACTGATGTCAACCGCCTACCACCCCCAAACCGACGGGCAGACAGAGGCGACTAACAAAACTTTGGAAGGTTATTTAAGGTGATATGTAGGAGATAACCCGAAGGGCTGGTCTAATTGGTTGACTATGGCCGAATATTGCTATAACACCAGTTACCATACATCCCTCAAATCTACCCCCTTTGAGGCAGTTTATGGTTACCCACCCCCAAGTCTCACAGATTATATCCCCGGGTCAGCAAAAAATCATGCAGCAGAGGAACAGTTACAAAACAGAACAGAACAAATTGCAGAGATAAAAGACAATCTAGCTAGAGCTCAGGAGAGACAGAAGAAGCAAACAGATAAAGGCAGAAAAGAGACCCAATTCAGAGAAGGGGAATGGGTTTACCTCTGACTCCAGCCATTCAGACAGTCCAGCATGCCAAAAAACAAAAACAAGAAGTTAGCATACAAGTATTTCGGGCCATTCAAAATTATAAAGAAGATCGGAGAGGTAGCTTACCAGTTAGATCTCCCCAGGGAAGCTCGCATCCACAGCACGTTCCATGTATCACTGTTGAAGAAATGGGTAGGAAAGGGAACCATCCCCGAACCGAAGCTACCCACCCCCGAGACCAAGAGGAACCCTCAACCAGAACCAGCAGAGGTTCTTGACCGAAGGAGCCAGACCTCACAGGGGAAGAAAATGGAAGAAGTACTGCTGAGATGGGAAGGACAACCCAAGGAGGACAAGGTTTTTTAAAGAGGGAAGGAGTTGTAACAGTCCGGCTGCGCCTAAAGAACACGATCAAGTGAAGCCAGGGACGAAATGAAAGAGACGTCTTGAAGAAGACTCACCTGCAGCAAAGAATTAAAGATAGTAAGTGTATGGTCGTGATCAAAGGAAGAAGTACTTACGTGGAGGGCTGAGATGAAGAAACCCCAGCGGCTGACAGCTGGCAAGGAGTAAGTTAGAGGCATACAGCACCGTTGGGAAAAGACTTCTGAGTTAGAAGGAGTCCAAATACGATATCGTTTGGGAGAAGAAATAGAATTCAAATACAACACTGATCAATAAAATAGCTGTCAATGCTATCCACGATTCTCATATTTCAATTAAGCGAAGATCACTATAAAAGGGGGAAAGGAGACGCAGCTAGAGGCAGGAAAATACTTTGAAGTAAATCTCATTCACCCAGGAGACCCGGGCTACCTCGAAACTGCTCAGAAATCTAGATTAGGATTTATCAAATTCAGTATCATTCTTTTTATTCAGTTTCTTTAGAACAATTTCTTTATTGTTATTTCAAATTTTCATAGACCTGTAAAGCTCAGGTTAAAGAAAAGCTATAATTCCAGTATTATTTCCCTTGAAAAATTCAAGACTATTCCAACACATCACTTCAATCTCAAAAGAAGAGGCCAAAAACATTACTTGTTGGATTATTTAATGTTTTTAATCAATCATAATAGTATTTTATTTAAAATTTATTGTAAATACTTAAAGATATTACCATATAAGATTACTGTTCTTAATATATGTTATTGATTTTTTGTTAAACATCATAAATAAAGCGTGACTTTTTAATGAAATGCATTTTCAATAAAAAAAAATAGAAATGATTGAATGTTAAACAAACAAACTAGCCAATTATTTAATTATGTGTGCTCTAAATATCATATATGGATCTTGGGATAATTTTTATTACAATGGTATCAGCGCCTTAATACATGCTTTAGGGCCAAATCATTGCTTATAACAGAAAGACACACAGGAATTATGGTTCATAATTAAGGATGTAGAACACAGACAAATGGAGATTATCGACCCCATCTAGTAGCAAGTACAAGACATCAAGCTCAGTTCATATCTTCTTCACAACGTGCCATGCATATATAATCACCAGATGGATCCCTTGAAGAACAACAGGCCATGCGAGGTGCTGCGGCGCACACTAGAAACAGAGATGCGAGAGAGCCCCCATTAGGATTATTAATCTTCAATCAAGATTAGACATTATTCATTACTATATCATCAACAATGTTTATTAGGCGAATTTATTATTCAAATCAAGTTTGCAAATTGACCAATCAACATTGAAAGAAGGCTTCTGTGTAATGTCAAAGTTTGGTGAATATAATGTCAGAAATGAATTGAAAAGGAAATGCTAAAACAAAAAGGATGTTTCAAGGAAACAATAAATAGTTTGTTTCCCATTATTGTCGTGAAAACAAAAATGTTCATGCTTCGCAAATGTCCTAACAGGCACACAGAATTTGTTACCTTGCTAGTTACGAAGCCTCCTTTGCAATCTAGCCATGCTTAGCACTGTCGTCACGTGCAGCCAATCTTCAATACGGTTCATGAGACGGAAGAAGGCATGCCTCCATGGCCTGTAGAGCAATAAAGTGCCACAAACTGCCCAAAATCCAGTGGCAAATCCAATCCCCATGCTCAGATAGAATCCTCTGCTTATAAATCCATCCTCATCTTGGATATCAACATTGTTGCTGCCTTGACTGATTGATGGATCATGAGCTTGTTCTGCTGCACACTCGTTTGAAAGAGGTTTCCCACAAAGTTCTGGATTTTCCATGAATGAAGTATTGTCAAAGCTCTGGAGTTGAGTGCTTAATGGAATTTTTCCTGACAAGTTGTTATACGAGACATTCAGGCGACTGAGAAAATTCAGATCGCTAAGGCCGTCAGGAAGTCCACCAGAAAGTTGATTTGTAGACAAATCAAGAGATTCTAATGATCTCATGAGGCCTATCCTGGGAGGAATGATCCCGGTCAATCGATTATTTGATAAATTTAGCGAAAGCAAGCCCTCAAGTTTCGCTATCCCATCAGGAATTTCTCCACTTAAGTTATTGCTGGAAAGATCCATGCTCTTCACTTGTTCGAGGGTTTTTCCATATTCGAGCTCCATTCCTTTCAATACAACTCTAACACTATCAACATAATCGAAAAAAATATAAGCTGGAGCAGGCCTGTTGCTATGACCAATGAATTCGTAATTGCTCTCATTCTTTGACATGGCAGAGAAATTGCTGAAGCAATGCGGTATATCATCAGATATATTATTGTAGGAGAGATCCACTATTTGAACATGAGCTAGATGGCAAAGGACCAATGGTATGGTTCCATCAAGGTAATTTGAACTTAGGCGAAGAACAACCAAACTCGAAAGATTTTCTCCAATCCAAGATGGAATTTTGCCAGATAATCTGTTCTCCCCGAGGTCAAGAATTTCCAATTGCTTACAATTGGCTAGTGACGGAGGCAACTCTCCAGACAAACTGTTGTTTCTCAAATTTACTGTCTGGATAAAAACTGCAGAGCCAAGTGAGGCAGGTATCCTCCCTGAAAAATTATTGCTAGCCAAATTAAGGATCTCCAGCTCCTTACACATCATCCAACAGTCAGGTATTTCTCCTGAGAGACAGTTGTCAGAAAGGTCAAGATAAAATAATCTCTCACAAGCAATTGAACAAAGGTTGGATATAGTTCCTGAAAACAAGTTTTTGGAAAGGTTCAATATTGTTGCATTAAGTGGAAGTGGTAAGGAACCGTGCAAGCAGTTGGAACTCATATCGACCGTAGCAGAATCTCCTTCGATTGATGATAATTTATGCGCTTCACCAGTGATTTGATTGTGAGAGATGTTCAAATAAGTCAATTTGAAAGGAAGTTTCCAAAACCAACTACTAATGTCATCTGCAATTCCAGCATTGGAGATGTCCAGGTGGAAAATTCTTCTCTGTGTTCGTAGCCATTGAGGAGAACTAGGCCCCAGCTTGCAAGATCTCATGATTAAGGTATCAAGTTGGAAAGGAGGAGTCCAGTTTAAGCTCAAGTTAAAAACAAATGCATTTGAAGAAATATCCAAGTAGGTTAATTTGGTCAGGTTCAAAAAGGTAATCTCTGAGATTGTTCCATTCATGAAATTTGAGGAGATGTCCAAGTATTCAAGATCAGAGAGTAGCTGGATATTTTCGATCCAACTCCTATTTAATTTATTACCGGAAAGATCTAACATACTTATGAAAGAAAGATTCTTCATATCAAGCACCTCTCCTACCAAACCATTCCAAGACAAATCCAATGATTCCAATCTACCAAGATTCGCCAAGGCTCTTGGTATTTCACCTTCAAAATGATTAAAAGAAAGATCAAGACTTTCAAGATTAATCATGGCCCCCAAAGCTTTTGGGATTTTTCCTTGAATTTCATTCCCATAAAGTTGGAGATGAACAAGGCTATTGTTGAAGTTAAGCAACCAGGGGAAGATTGAAGATGTGAGGCTGTTGGAAGAAAGATCAATGTCTGCAAGTGATGCAGGGGAATAATTGGAATGAAATAATGGTGGAGAAATCACCGAAGAGAGCCCACAACGACTCAAATACAAGTTGTGCAACGAAGGGAGGCTATTGATTGCTTGAAACCAATCTGTAGTTCCACTCAGGTTTGTGGAGCTCAAAGCAAGATGTTTCAAAGCAGGAAGACGAGAAAGCCAGACAAGACTTTCACCTTTGAGAAAATAATTGTAGCTGAGATCAAGAAAAACCAACCTGGTAAGATTCCCTAGCTGATGAGGAATAGTTCCGGCAAGATCACAAGCGGACATATCGAGATGCATCAAGTGTTTTAATGAACCAATGAATTGGGGGATGGAGGTTGCTCCAACGTTACTCATATCCAAGTATGCCAAGTGTTTCAGCTCAAGCAAGGGAGAGCTTATATCGCCTTGGAATTGCATGGAATAGTCTGCCTGTTGATTAAGCTGAAGTGAATAAACATGACCGGTTCTGTTGTTGCACCGAACTCCTGTCCAATTGCAGCAATCACCACCAGTCCCCCATGAAGAAAGGTGATCGTTCTCATCCACGAGGTCATCTTTCAACTTAAGTAGTGCTTGTTTCTCCCTTTCCATGCACATGACTTTAACGCCTACCAAACTGGAATTGGTTTTGAATGCATTTGTCGTCATGATACACACAGTGAGCCAAGAAAGAAAAACAAGAAATGTAAGGTGTGTCCCAGCCATAGTTTGAGTGATCAGTGAGTGTTCTGAATCAAGATGAAAGATCAAACTACCTCATTGGTGTTAATTAAGTAGTAAATGCTTTAGCTTGTGGAAAACTGTTACTAGTCAATAGTCGTCACTACTCAACAACCAAGGTGATCATAATGCTTTAGCTTCCACTCAAACTTATAAAATGAAGATAAAAGGACTGCCCTTTTAATTCTCTACATAGGAAGCTTCATAAATCCCAACAATAATTGTCTTAAAATGTTTTTATATTAATCTTGTTTAATTTGGCCGAAGACAAAGCCAGTTCTGTTCTTTCCATGAAAAGCAAAATAATGCTATCATAATAAAAACATCTTGTCAAAGTCGTGCACTTCCTCGTCAAGATCATATATATATATATGGTGCTACTTTTTGGATATTGCGCGTTCTTAGTTTCTTGTTAATACTGGTCAAGCACGGATATGTGTTTTCACGTTAAGATTACTTAATCAATTTGTCCTGTAATGAAGGATTAATTTCTCCACGCGGTTTCCAAAACCACTCTATAAATCTTTATTTCCCAACATATTTTCCAACAATTTTCTTCATCATTTTCATGAAATAAACACACTATCAAATGAAAAATACCTTAAAACCGACTCAGAAAAAGATCTAAAATACAAATTCATGTTAGAACCAACGAATAAGAGCCTAAATAAATACTACATATATGGAGCAAAATAAAAGAGTAAAGAGAACTTAAAATAATAAATTAATATTGTTGAGCAGAGTTTTTTTTTTTTTAAAAAAAGATATAAACTCTTGAAATTAATTTTTAAGAGTAAATAATATTGAAAAAAGGAAAAAAACTAAAATATTTTAAGCCTAAATTAAAATGAAAAATAAACCTTAAAAAAAGAAATTCAACGAATTTGATGCTAATTCATATTTGGGTTCTAGATGCCTGTGGTTTCATAACACATTTTGACCTGGTCTCTGTACAGACCATCTATACATTCATGGTTTGTGATAGTCTATAATATTTAAGTTAGCTTGACTCAAATATTATTAAAGTAAATTTATAGATATGATTTTTCCTTGCACTTTCTTCCTAATTAATATTGAAGATGAGAATGACGTGTAAATTTTTATATGAAGTTTAGCCTTTAGAGGGTACATAAATTCGAAAATATGTGAAGTTATATGAGCCTATTTGTTTAAAGAAGAGAAAGCAATTTTGATAGTAGTTGAATTTGTTTGATTTTTATAATTGAATATTTTATTTTGAATTTTATTTAAATAGGTATTTAATATTTTTATTTCACATAATTCAGAGTTTGTTTGTTTTAAAAACATTTTTGAAAAAACAATAAATGACATTTATTTTTTTAATTTGTTTTAAATTAATTTTTTTGAGTGTTTTGATATCGTTTTGATATGTTAATGTTAAAAATAATTTTTTAAAAATAAAAAAATATATATTATTTTAATATATTTTTAAGTAAAAAACATATTAAAAAATAACTATTAACACAATATTAAAAATATTGTATCTTAATTAGAGATGTCATATAGTAAAAGTGAAAAACTCTTGCTAAAGCTTAACCAGAAATTTCTTGGATCAAAGATTCTAACTTGAAAGATCTAAAATAAAAACTCCTTTGCATATTTTTCAATTGTAATTGATGCTAATTACTATAGATTTTTTAATTATTTAAAATATTTAGATGATCAACTTTAATTTTGTTAAATAAAGATCAGGTCATATAAGAGCACATGACTTTAGTAGAGAAGATAAAAATTGAAGTTAGGTAAAAACAATATTGATTTAATATTTCTTTTTTATTTAATAATTTTTTTCTTTTAATTTTAATCTAGATTTTGAAGTAAATTCTCTCCCATTTACTTGTTTACATGACATCTTATTGATGATATCAATCCTAAATACTGTTTTAAGCATAGTTTTTAGACCCGGTCCAATCCAAGATCGGGTTCCATGTTCAAGGTTTTGACCGGGTCACCCTAGTCAATTTGTTTTTTTTTTTAAATCAAAACGACGTCGATTTAGTAAAAAAAAAAAAATTAACGGGTTGCAACCGGGTTTTTGACTTGGTCAACCGAGTCACCGAGTTTTTTCTTTTCTTATTTTTTCTTCAACCCGGCTCGGTTCCAGCCTCGGGTTAGTCAGGTCCCGGGTTGACTAGCCAGGTCGGGCTGAGTTTCAAAACTATGGTTTTAAGTATCATTATACACGTCATCAATTAAGGAACACATCATAATTTGATTAACAAATTAAAATCCATTTAAATACTTTATTACAGGAAATAAAAAAAATCAAATGTGAATAAAATTAAAAATTAGACACTCAGTTAAAAATAAATAAATTAGACTCTCAAAATGAATAATTTTGTTTTTCATCTTTGAAAACACGCTTAATTAACACTTAATTGTTGGGATAGATCATGAAGAACTTTTTGTATTATATTATATATAGTATACTGATGAGATTGGTACGTTATAGTTTTTTTTTTTTTTCCCTGAAAGATATCACTAGTATTGAGATTTGATTAATTTGTTTCTAAAGCTTAATTATAACATTGTTTTAGTGTATAACGTCAGAGGAATAAGATTTTTGTCCAAATCTTGATACATGTCATGTAGTTCAATTGAGTGGCATGGCTTGATCATCACCTTAATTTATTCAGAATCTTTTTGTGCAACCGTTATGCCTGCCTAGCTCGAACATTGCCAAAAATCTTCTATAACCACCTTTCTTTGTGCTCTAAATTTCCCTCTGCCTCTGTCTCTTCGGAAGATTTTCTTTTTCAAAGCTTCTTCTTGGCTCATTAATTTGTGTAATTGAAGCTACAAGGATCGGTTGCCTACGTAAGCTCATTTGATCTTTCCAAATTTTCCTTTTAGATGAAAATGTAGCTGTGTTTCAATATCTCCTCTATCTTTTCTAAACATTATGCATGCATCTTTAGATCTGATATGCATGTTTCTGTCAGGAATTCCTTTTCTTTTGCTAATAGAACCATTAATGTCTGAGAGAGAAAAAAGAAACCGGTTCTATAAGATTAGGAATATATCTAGGTTTTTTCATCTCAATATTGCCATCATGGAAGGGATGATATCTTAGGATTAAAGTCCTCACCAATGAGCTGTAAGTCCTTCTTTAAACCTAAACAAAATCATGTTCTTTGCAAGAAAAGAAAAGGAGATCCATTAGAGAGGAATGGCTCGTGAAGAGGGGAAGATGGAAGACCTAAAATAATAACAATGTTGTTGGTAACTTTCATCAATTTGTGTTACCTTCCCAGCACCATAGAAAATTGATACTTTCTCCATGATGGTACGTGCATATACATTTTGGGTATTTTGCCACATTTATTTCTTCAAAATTTTCCTATTCAAAGAAAGATTGCATTTTTTTTTCATTGAATGTTTTGAGTATTTCAATTTCATAAAGATTTCCATGGTAGAGTATCTTAAACATTTATGTTTTGTCCGTGCAGGAGTTTCTATCGATTGCTGTTAGATCATGGTAGCCAGTAACTTGCCTTGAAAGGTTTCTATGTTCCCCATTCTGCAAAATGTTTGATTGTGGTTACAAGTCACAATACATTGGTGGCCAGAAGGAAAAATTTGTGAGGTACTACACATCAGATCCTCTTATGTTCATCTTAATGATATGTGCTTTAACATGAATTATCTAACCCCATGTTGGCATATTTTGGAACTCGTAGGTTGGATGATTTTGATTCGTTATCAGTGACTTCTAGCAATAAAGGAATGAAGAAACTGAGATTTAATGTAGACGGTTTCAACATAAGTACTGGACATGAGAAGAAAAATGCATCAAAATCTTTTAGACATGGGGTGAAAAAAGGATCAAAAGGATTGGTGACAATTGGACGATCACTTAAAACTGGAGTCGCTCGTGCAGTATTTCTGGAGGACCTTAAGGTGTCTGAGAAGATGATTTTTGACCCTCAACACAAATCTCTTCTGTTATGGAATAGGCTTTTGGTCATGTCATGCATTTTATCAGTATCCATTGATCCTTTGTTTTTTTACCTTCCTGTCTTCAACTATCAAATGACTTGTCTGGGTATGGATACAAAGTTAGCAGCAGCAATTACAACTATGAGGACAACACTTGATGTTTTCTATCTGATTCGCATTGCTCTTCAGTTTCGAACAGCCTATGTTGCACCATCATCACGGGTTTTCGGACGAGGTGAACTTGTGATTGATCCCGCACAGATAGCCTCCCGGTATTTAAGCCGTTATTTTATTGTTGATTTTCTCTCAGTGCTACCTCTGCCGCAGGTTTGAGAAATACTTTTCTTCTTTCTGGCTTATTGCATTCTTAAATTTTAGCGCTGCATTGTTTTTTTTTTTTTGTTATGAACAAGTCCTTTTGATTCTATATGGTAGTTGTATACATACTATATTGATCTTCTTCTGCAGATAGTGGTATGGAAATATCTTACTAATAAAAAGAAGGGCTCGGAGGTGTTAGCTACGAAGCAGGCATTGCTAATTATTGTTTTTTCTCAATACATCCCAAGGTTTGGTCGCCTTTTTCCTTTGACTTGAGACCTGAAAAAGAGTGCTGGTTCCTTTGCTGAGAGTGCTTTAGCCGGTGCTGCGTACTATCTACTTTGGTACTTGCTTGCAAGTCATGTAAGTAATTAATGTTATGAAGCTAGGTCTTACTAGTATATTTGATCCTTGGATATTTGGATAGGAGTGGCTGCTTTGTGTTTTACACCAACTTTGGTCAAAGTTCTTATCCCTGGAGAAATCAAGATAATCACCCCAACAAAGTTTTGGTTTGTTTCTGTGATGTTCTTAACTTGAATATATAAATGTAACGCAAGGAAAATGACTCCAAATCCTAAATGTTGCACGATGGATTGATGAACTTTCAACATTAACAGACTATCTACTGATCTTAGAATCTACATTTCTTAGTTTTCTCTTAAACCAAATATTACTAAGATACATTAAAGATGCCTGTGGTGCAATTTATCAAAGTTATCTGACAAGACGGGCCCAACTTCACAGATAGCAGGGGACTTCTTGTACTGTGGCAATAAATTACTGGCAGGTTACCATGATTGGAGAAGGATAAGTGATAAGGTTCTTGGAAACAAATGTGATGTCGACAAAGATGATAATTCACGATTTAATTATGGAATCTATTTCCAGGCCATGTCCTCAGACATTGTGTCATCCAGGAAGTTTGTCTCCAAATTCTTTTACTGTTTATGGTGGGGCCTACAAAATTTGAGGTAACTTGTGTAATTGATCTGTATCTTCATAATACAAGAGGAGATATCAATACATCTCTGTTTTGCATTTTCCACAAAATTTGAAGGTATCATGATTCTGGAAAAAGCTTTCCTGTTCACTTTATCAAAATCTAAGTTTAGTCCTCTGAGCTATATGCACAAGGTATCAAAAGAACATGAATTTCAATACCTGAGGTCTGTGGAAATTTTTCAATCCAATAGTGACAGTCACTGTTGGAGATCATTTTTATTTTTTATTTATCAACTACTCACCCTTCTGAGCTATGATCAAGTATTCTATGAAGACTAAACTTTTCTGAGCACATAAATCTGTCACACTTGTTCAGGGTTTGAACAATCATTTACTTTTAACTGTTATCTGCGCATTCACGTTTGGATTCTTTGGTGTTAAAAAGAGAATCCAGAAATTAGTTCTGGAGTTTTATTTACTCAGGCATTTGCTGTTTTACCTTCCACAGTTACCTATTTCCCAAACAAGCACCTATCCTTTGGAAGTTATCTTTTCCATACTGTTAGCTATTTCCGGGCTTATCCTCTTTGCACTTCTGATTGGGAATATGCAGGTATGTTAAGATTTTCACTTCTATGAATGTTCATAAATGATTGGTTACAGATGCCTATTTAATTAATTTGATGAATGCCGAGGCTACTCATGTCGTCGAATTATTTGTTTTACGACCTTATTGTGGACCGTGGTTTTTGATGATCTAACTAGTATAATTGATATTGATCCAATTTACTCATCGATCAGAAGAAGCAGCGTTGCATTATTATACTGATATTTGAGCTGTCTTGTGGTTGCAACAGACCTACCTTTAGTCTCTTAGTGTTCGTTTAGAGGAGATGAGGATCAAAATGTTGGGTTGGTTGCCATTGCATGTGCAGCAAATAAACGGCATCAACCATTGCATCCTTGGCAGCCATCATTGTCAAAGAAAGAGGCTACAATGGTGGCTTGTTGGTGGCAGCCACTAACCTTGACTTTGGCAGTCATGCACCATTGTTGAAGAAGAAATGAGTTTGGCAGCCACCATTGCTGACAAAGGAGTAAGAGGAGCTGCCATTGATGTCTATAAAAGAGGCATGATTTTAAAGAGCAAAAGTGAGAGTTGTGAGAGAGATTGTGAGTGCAATAGAGAGGAAGAGAGAAAGAGGAGCTGCTGCCATGGGCAGCAGCCCTGCTGCCATTGCAGCAATGAGAGCTGGGAATAGAGTAGAGTGAAGTGATCCTCCTCCTCCATGTATTTATTTTGTATTCTTTCTCTATCTCTAAATAATATGGACTCTCTCCCGTGGATGTAGGCAATTTGCCGAACCACGTAAAATATTATCTCAGTGTGTTTCCCCTCCTATGAGCAATATCAATACATCACCGGTCGGATTTCCCCAACACAAAAGGCGTGATTCTGAGTAGTGGATGCATCATCGCTTGCTTCCACATGATCTTAGAGAGGAGTTAGGAAATATGATCAGTACAAATGGTTCGAAACTCGTGGAGTGGATGAAGAGAATTTGGTGCAGAATCTACCGAAAGATCCCAGAAGGGATATCAAGAGGCATCTCTGTCTGAATTTGGTCAGAAGAGTAAGTATAGTTTTATTCTTTAGAGTTATCATTGATGCTCCTTTGGTTTGCTTTTTTCCAATATTTTTGCGGAAATATGTCTTTGGACATGGTGGTTATGCAGGTCCCTCTATTTGCCAATATGGATGAAAGATTGCTGGATGCCATTTGCGAGAGACTGAAGCCAAGTTTGTATACAGAGGAGACTTACATAGTCCGTGAAGGGGATCCAGTTGACAAGATGCTTTTCATCATTCGCGGACGCTTAGAGAGTGTAACTACTGATGGCGGAAGGAGTGGGTTTTTCAACCGAGGTGTGTTGAAAGAAGGGGACTTTTGCGGTGAGGAGCTTCTGACTTGGGCACTGGACCCTAAATCTCTTGGCAATTTGCCATTATCAACGAGAACAGTGGGGGCATTGACCGAGGTGGAGGCTTTTGCCTTGGAAGCTGAAGAGCTGAAGTTTGTTGCATCTCAATTTAGGCGTACGTCTTCATAGTAGGCAGGTGCAACACACCTTCCGTTTCTACTCAGCAATGGAGGACTTGGGCTGCCTGCTTTATCCAAACTGCTTGGCGACGGTATTCCAGGAGGAAAGCAGCAGAAGTTCGCCGCCTAGAAGAAGAGGAGGAGGAGGATGTAGACTATGATGAGGAAGATGAAGATGATGGCGATGATGATGATGAAAGGGCATTGGTTGGAGAACTTGACTCTGCCAGACTACGTGCAACAATCTTCGCTTCTCGCTTTGCTGCTAACGCTCTTCGTGGACACAGGCTTCGCGGCTTGAATTCCAGAGGCCTGAAGAAGCTGCAGAAGCCCCCAGAACCGGACTTCAATGAGGAGTGATTAGTGAAGTAGGGATGGTTCTATCTGTCTGAATATTCTTACAATCAAGTCGCCAAAAACAGTACTCTCAAAATTCAATTTCTTTTCTTTTCATGCTTTCTGCCACCAAGCAGAGAATGGAAAATAACCAGGTTCCTGTACATTCTTTACAATAGCCGTGCGTTTGAGGCCTATTCTGTCACGACCCGAATCCCGGGTCCATGACCGGCAACGTAGGAGCGGTATCAAAGGACACCTCACCTACGCTAAGCCTCAAAACAGACATATCAAAAGAATAATTTATTCAAAAATACACAACATTTTATAAACTTCAGAAATATTATATTATTCAAAATTGATAAAACCAAAAGATAGTTTAAAACTCCTCATTAGTAATTAAAACAAAAACAATAATCCATAATAATAGTTTGCAAGATGATTTATCTTGATATATATATATATACATATACATATACATATACATATTAAACATATTATCATAACGTAGTGGAATATATGTCAGAGACCAGATAACACCCGAAGGTGACCAAATGACACACAAAGGTGACCAGATGACACCCGAAGGTGACCACTGTGGGATGATCAGTCGCTACAGGCTGATACCTCTCTCACTAGCTAGGTATACAGAATACTATGTGCACATAGGTTAACTACTCTCCGTTAGCATGGAGTTACTGACAAGTCCTATATCAAGGCATAATAGATATTTACAGAATTATCAAAGAAACGTATATCATATCAAATACAATTTAGTTCGACAGATTGCGATTGCGATTGCAAATTCAAGAATAAATGAGTACTCGAAAATAAAGCAAAATATATAAATATTCAAGAAATTAACTAGTTGTACTCATTATATAATTAATATACATATTTATTTAAATTATATGCATATTAAATATTATCCCACTCACCAGAAAAATATAGAACTAAAAGGAATGTCAGATGAAAGACCCGAAAATCCTATTGAGGATCGTTAGGAGAACCTACAACAATATATGAAAAATACTCAAAAACAACTCAAACAAAAAATCCCAATGCATAAAATAAAACCAGGTTTAGTCTCCTAAGTTTATGGACTAAAACGACAATTTTCCAAAATAGGGACCAAAATGTAATTTTATCAAAATTGGAGGACCAATCTGGAAATACATAACCATACTGAATTTTCACCCATAAACCATCCTAAATTCTGTCTAGAACGTACCAGGGACCGAATTGAAATTTTCATAAAGTTCAGGGACTAAAATGTAAATTCCCAAAATTGAGGGACCAAACTAAAAATATTCTAAATCAATTATCGAACTGAGATTCATCATCCTTAATCTCATAATAACACTGTCCAGAATCTCAAAATACATTTAGGGGTCAAATTATAATTTCCCAAAGTTTAGGGACTAAACTGTAATTCTCATAAATCAAGGACCAAAATAAAATTTGGTCATCTTCAACCTCAAGACGATTCTGTCCAGATTTGACAGCAAGGTAAAATTGAATTTCTTAACCCATAAAAATTATTTTAAACAAATCAACTTATAAATCCTTATTTTCAACAACATACTAATTAATCACCTAACATTAAACCTTTAATAATCATAAATCAATCTTAACAATATAAAATTCTAAGCCTTATAAACCCTAATCTCTCTCTCTCCTTCCATAAACAAATCATAATTAAAAGTAACATGAGAGAGAATCACTTACTACTTCCACTTTTCTTAAACCCAAAACTCAATATCAAAAACTGAAATCCTTGGTTTGAAAAAAAAAGGGTCACGGCGGCCACAAGACTTAGAAGAGAGAACAATAATTCTCTTGCAACTTTTCCTTATATACCTACGTTAACTTAGGTTGGGTTTGGATTGACTTGGGCTTAGGTTTGGCACAAAAGTTTGGGTCTTATATATTCACTTTATTAGAGGATACATGAATAAAATTTAGTTAAAAAGAAGACAAAGATTAAAGCAGTAATGCAATTTATAGAATAGGAAAGGAAGCAAGAAGGAACAAATAAATCTCCCAACTCCCAAAAATTGACTATTTCAGGTAAAACTTTTCTGCTCGACTTTCGGTAAGTTTCTGGCGGTGCTTTTCTTGCTGCTGCTAACTCAACTACGCCAATCAGAAGATGTTTCAAGTTCAACATCTTCTTCCCACCAAGTGGCAGAGTGCAATACCAATCACGCAATTGACATCATGAAATTTCAGGTTCTTTTTTTTTTATTATTTTTTTGGGGGAGGGCTGAAAATTCAACTACGGAAACAGATTTTAGGGTACATATGGAATGAGGGATAGAGTACTGTAATAAGTTTTGGAAATTACCTTAAATGATAGGGAAAAAATATTCAGCAGGGACACGTACAAAGTGCTGCCAGTGTAAGTGTATGTATGTCCGCATATATTTATGCATGTTTGTTCTTGCTAAGTATAAAAGTTGATTTAGCAATTTCATCATTCTGTCAATCCTCTCAAAAATATAGGTCTCTATGAAACCATCCAAACAGGTAACTGCAGGTTATGGGTTAAAACCTAAAAGAAAATTCCAATCTCAAAAGAAAAAAGAAATTGGATCAAGATTTCTGCCATGACTTGGAGAAATTTAATTCCATACCAGGGTATTGGCGAAATAATGCTCCACTGTAATTTACGATATAAGGTGCCACTCCTATTGTCTTACATCATTAAGAACAAACTGTATCAAAAACCACATTTCATAAAACAGATCGCAGGAAACAGGTTGATGTCAATGAATGAATTGTGAAAGAAATCGATAGTGCAAATCTTTGGTTGGAAATCCCAGAAGACCCAAGTCAGCACTGAAAAGAGTAATTTCAGTGATAAGATAATAGGTAGACAAAGTAAATCCACAAAAAGTATACCGCAATGTGTCAAGTTCAAGATTGAATAGAAGTGTTGGGGTTGACGTTGCAAATTTTTCCTGCACATTCCCATCAATCACAGCAGGTGACATAACTTCTGCAATTTGCAGATGCATGCAAAGAGAAGTGCAGGTATGATGAAAGAGATATGCAAGTATGACACTGGCCAGGGTTATTGTCCAATTGAGGTGCTCACAACTTCAGGATTGTATACGACCAAAGAATTTTCATGTGAACTATAACTAAAACTAGTGACTCTATGAGAGTAACATTGCCACAAGTGGTTAAAGACATCAAATCGTTCACTACATACTTGATATCCAGAAATGCAAATGCATTGACATGATTCAATTTTTTTTTTTTTGATGAATTAGATCCTACAATTTTAGAGTGCTTATGTTGGAATGGAATGGAAGTACCCAGATAAACATGAATGGTATTACTAGAATAAACTAACATGTCCGCATCTGTGCTGTCATTATTTTCTGCATGGATTGATCAACATTATATTAAAACCAATGAATTTATACAGATTATTTAATCAGAAAACCAATAAAAAGATGTGCCAGACCCTGTGAAAGAGAAAGAGTGAAATGATCAACATTTAAAAAATAAAAAAATTGCAACCAGTATTTCCTTGCTATTGAAGATAAATCTGATTTTTTTGAAGATAAATCTGATCCTAAGATACACTCAGTTAAACCATGATAACTATCCCTATTATCTTGCAGCAACAACTCTGTTACAACTGTGATTGTATTTTTGAGTTTTGAATAGCTAAAGTATAGGATACAGTATAGGATACAGTTATAAACGTTTGTGCTTAAATAGACAATCATTGTACATACTGAAGATTAAGGAAAACAAAGGATTATTTTTCATTTATCTGTATCTCTCTCTGTTTTGATTTAAGTTTGAGATTCTTCATGGTATCAGAGCTTTTTTAAAGACTCACGTCTAAATCCTTCTTCAAAAATGTCTGTCTCTCAAACCTCTTCAGCTTCTCCTAATACTGCAAATAATCTTCCCATCTTTAATCCATCTTCTCCCATTCACCTTACCAAACTCACACGGTTGAATTATCCTACCTGGAAAGCTACCATGTTACCATACCTCAAAGGTCAAAAAGTATATTGTTATGTTGATGGCACTATTCAGGAACCTTCAAAGACCATCACTCTCTCTGATGGCTCTACCATTTCCAATCCGGCTTATGATATTTGGGAAACTCAAGATAATCTTATTCTTAGCTGCATCAATTCTTCTCTCTCTGATGCAGTGCTTGCTCAAGTTGCTCATTGTAGCACCTCTGCTGCTGTTTGGTTATCTCTTAGTTCTGCTTTTGCATCACAATCCCATGCTCAAGCAGTTCATGTTCGCTCCCAACTTTCCACTCTACGGAAAGGAAATCAATCAGCAACTGAATACTTTATGACTATCAAACGTCTTACTGATGACTTAGCAATTGCTGGTCAACCGTTGAACTGTGATGACATTATCACTTATTTGCTTGCTGGTCTTGGTCCTGAATATGATACTCTTATTTCAATGATCTCTCACCGAGATAATTCTCTAACTTTGGACGAGCTTTTCTCTATGCTCCTCACATGTGAAGCTCGCATTCAGCATCACAATCAGACCTTATCTATTCCCATGGCTTCAGCCAATATTGCAAGTCGCCAACAATATTATTCTGGAGGCAAGAACCGAAACAAATTCTCTACTCCTCAAGGTAGGGGGCGTCCTCAATTTATTGCTCCTCATGGCAATTACCGTGGTAATAATCCTATTTTATGTCAATTATGTGACACCCCTGGTCACATAGCTTCTCGTTGCTGGAAGCGTTTTGATCCAAACTTCCAAACCCCACCACCACGTTCATGTCCTCAAGCCAACCTTGCCTCTCACAGGTCTCAGCAGCAATTACATGAACAAGAGTGGCATCCTGACATTGGCGCGACTCACCATCTGACTAACAATATGAGTAATCTGAATATCCAAAGTATCGATTTTTTTAGCAATGATCAAATTTGCATTGGAGATGGTTCAGGTTTGAAAATCACTCATACTGGAACTGCATCTTTATCTACCTCTTCTTCTTCTTCTTCTTTTGTTCTTAATAACATTCTTGTCATACCACAAATTACCAAAAATCTTTTATCTGTTCAAAAATTTGCTCAAGCCAATAATGTTTATTTTGATTGTTTTTTTTTATTAAGGATTACTCGGGGAACGTCCTACATAAAAGCTTTATGTCTGATGGTCTCTATTCGTTCTCTTCACCACTTCAACACAGCCTTCCATCTGCATTTCTTGGTGTTCGGATCTCTATCCAAAATTGGCATCGCCGTCTTGGTCATGCCTCCTATGGTACTATTAAACATGTTCTGCACAATAATAATTTACCTGTTAGCTCTACTATGAGACATAATATTTGTCCTGAGTGTGTGTCGCACGTCGGAAAAATCCCGCGCGGCAATCGGCTGGCAATTTATGTCTCTCGTTGTTGCATTGCTGGAATTGGTTCGTTAGGAGTCGCCACCTAGTATTTAATTGAGGTTACTAGAAAACCCTGATTTACTGGTCATGGTCAGAGATTCGCGGGTAAGGGACTGATTGTGATTAGGAAAGATATTAGCACCCCTAACACACCCTACCTGAGGTAAGCTGCTCCGTGGACTTAATGTGTCAAAGAAATTTTAAAAAATTTATCTTTTCATTGGATTTTAGAAATACAACTTCCGTACAAGTTTATACTTCTACACCGTGATCCAATCAAAATATTAAATCCTTTTTTATTCTTTGCCGTCTTATCATAGAAAAAACCTTCACAAACAAAACACACACGGCACACACATTCACTTTCAAGCTTCATGAGCTTGATGTAATTTAAAAAATAAAATTTTAGCCCACTTCTAAGACTTCGATATATCAGTTATTAATTCCCAGAATATATGTAAAAACATATTCTTATATTTTCATGGAAAATACAACATGATTTTATCTATCCTTATAATTTGTGCATGTTCAAATTAAACAATTAATTCTTTTTTTTGTTTTTTTATTTTTATTTTTATAATTCAATATAATAAATAATAAAAACACACACACACACATCTCTTTTTATTATGCTAACTCACCCATAATTACATGTTTACAACATAACAAAAAAAAATCAAATAAATCCAAACACAACAGTGCCCAAATATACGCAGCAACATTTGGAAATTACAAAATAGCTTCGGGAACAGTGCTGGGGAATTCTGGCCATCTTCTGTGATTGTTGCACAGTGGCGGCGCGTGGGTTCACGCGCCGCCGCTGGAAACCCTGAAAAACAGGGGTGCATGGAACGACTTCCTCCCCTCTTCCTTTCCTCGCCGGCGGTGACCTGCAAAACAACCACAACACACAGCAGCAGTTGATTTTAGTTTTTGTTTTGGATCTGTTTTAAAATTCTTCTGCTCGGTTTGTTTTCGTTCCCCCCTTCGTTCTCTGTTTCAAGCGGCTGCTGGTGACTGGAAAGCTGTTGGCGATTGTGCTCCTGTCGTGGACGACGCTGCTTCGCCGTTGCTGTTGAGGGAGGAGAAGGCGTTGTGGGCGGCCTCTGTGGTCGCTGCGGTGGAGATGAGTAAAGGAGAAGCAGCCCCCGGGTCCAAGCTGGGAGGGGCAGCTGTCGTCTTCAACAGGAAAAGGGAAGCTTTGGCTGAGGGGAGAGGACCGTGGAGGCGCCGGAGCTGCGTGTTGATTTGGGTGGAGGCTCGGTGCTGGTTTGAGGGAGGAGAAGAAAAATGAGAGGCTGGTTCGCAGGGGAGTGTCGCTTCTCTCTTTGCTTTGCCGGGTTGAGAAGATGAGAGAAACAAATTTCAGCAGGGGGGGTCCTGCTGTTTGGCCGGTGGCTGGTGAGAAAATCCAAACCGAAAGGGGGCTGTCTTGGAGAAAAATAAAAAACCAGTAGGGGCGGCTGGTTTGAAGGATTGGCTGGGGAAAGGGAAGATAGTGGAACCGGTTGAGGAGGAAAACCCCAAAACCGGGGGCGGCTCCTCTTGAAAAAAAAGATGGGTTTAGGTTTAGGTTTTTTTTGTATTATTTCTGATGTTGTCAAAATGACCCCCCTTACAAAATGACCCCCTTTAACTTTGAGTTAAAAGCTGTTATTTATAGGCAAAATATTTTTTCGAGCTTTCAAATTGGTCCCTCAATTTTTGTGTTCAATTCGCTTGGTAAAAATTAAATTTGGTCTTAAAATTTCAATCTTTTTAATTCAGTCCAAATTAAGCTCCCAAACTTAATTTTTCACCAATTAAGCCCCCAAATTAATTTGACCCATTTAAAGTATAATTAAGTCCTTGCACTTAATTAAATCCTTCAATTGGACCTAAATTAATTCTTAAACATAATTAAAATTTAATTTGGCCCATGATTAAATCAAATTGGCCCATTAAAAATTTAATTATGTCATTGGAATTAATTTTTATGCAACTTCGTCCAATAATCATTTAATTTAACCTTCGAATTTGCATTTAATTTGACCTTCGATTTTTGCCTATTTTTGCAGTTCTTTTTTTATGAGCTTTCTCCACATTGCCAGCCTTTATTTTATTTTTTTTATTTTTATTTTTTAAAAAAGTGAAATTTGGGGAATAACCCAAAATTGGGTTATGACAGTGTGCAATGGCTAAAAGCCATAATTTACCCTTTTCTGCTTCTATTTCAACTGTTTTAAGGCCTCTTGAATTAATTTATTCTGATGTATGGGGGCCTAGCTCGGTCATTTCTACTTATGGATCTCGATATTATGTTTGTTTTTTGGATGCTTTCACCAAATTTATTTGGATATTTCCTTTAAAATTAAAATCAGATGTTGAACCTATTTTTATTCAATTTCAAAAATATGTTGAACAACATTTTGATTTAAAAATTAAAGCAATTCAAACGGATTGGGGGGCGAGTATTGAAGTTTAAATAATTATTTCAAATCATGTGGGATTCAACATCGTATATCATGTCCTTATACACATG
Organism: Populus alba x Populus glandulosa; assembly: GCA_033617975.1. Lineage (NCBI taxonomy): Eukaryota > Viridiplantae > Streptophyta > Magnoliopsida > Malpighiales > Salicaceae > Populus > Populus alba x Populus glandulosa. The sequence continues at coordinate 6,867,004 of CM066155.1, read as the reverse complement.
AACAAATGGGTTCTGTTGAACGTCGACATCGTCAAATTGTTGAAATGGGCTTAGCCTTACTAGCTCACTCAAATTTACCTCAACCGTATTGGGAAGACGCCTTTTTAACTACAACGTATTTAATCAATCGTCTTCCATCTAAAGTCATTAACAACAAATCACCTTTTGAAATGGCTTATCATAAAAAACCTAACTATTTGTTTCTACGTGTTTTTGGATGTGCATGCTGGCCGAACTTGCGTCCTTATAACAAACATAAAATTGATTTTCGTTCAAAAACTTGTATTTTTCTTGGATACAGTCTTTCACACCAGGGCTATAAATGTCTCGATTTAGCTTCAGGTAAATTATATGTTTCCCGTCATGTTATTTTTTATGAGTCTTTGTTTCCTTATCAAAAAGACTCCTCACCATCTACTCTTTCCACACAAACTTCTCATTTACCCCCCTCCTTAAATCAAACGAGTATTCCTAACAATCAATCAGGATCCAATTCATGTTCCATTACTCCACCAATCACTCATCACATTCCACTGCATCAGGGTCCTTTGAATATTCCGAATACTCTAACTTGTTCAGATGGTCATCCTGCGCCAGTAAGGGACACTTCTCCGCGCTTCAATGTTATTGCAGAATCTCCACTTTCCAGTGACAATCTGTTGCCATGCCGGATGATTACTAGATCCCAAACACAATCACTTAAGCCAAAGACCCCTTATATTGGTATAGCACGGTACCCACTCCATCACTGTTTCTTAACTAATAATGTTTCCTCTGATGTAGAACCTTCTTGCTTCTCAAAAGCTAACAAACATCGCCACTGGCGTGATGCAATGAACATTGAGTTCAACGCCCTTATCACCAATGGCACATGGGATCTTGTCTCTCCTACACAAGGTATAAACATTGTTGGCAGTAAATGGGTGTTCCGTGTCAAACACAATGCTAACGGCAGTATTGAGCGTTTCAAAACGCGACTAGTAGCCAAAGGTTACCATCAACAACCAGGTCTGGACTTCATGGAAACTTTTATTCTAGTGGTTAAAGAAAATACTATACGCTTAGTATTATCTTTAGCAATTACACGTCAATGGACCATTCGTCAAATCGATATACAAAATGCATTCTTACATGGCCACCTTCAGGAGGAAGTTATATGCAACAACCTCCAGGCTATGTTCATCCTGACTTTCCTCATCATGTGTGCCGTCTTAAGAAGAGCTTATATGGTCTTAAACAAGCACCGCGAGCCTGGTTTACTCGCCTAACAGAAATATTGCAGCAGTTGGGATTTGCTTGTTCTAAAGCAGATACATCTTTATTCACACTTCATCAGCCCACCTTCTCTATCTTCATCCTTATATATGTTGATGATATAATCATCACTGGATCCTTTTCAACTGAAATTAATATCTTCATTCAGCGGTTTGGTGATGTATTTCCTGTCAAAGACTTAGGCATTCTGTCATATTTTCTTGGTGTGGAAGCATTGTTTGAGGGACCTGATCTCTTTCTCACTCAACGTAAGTATGTTGCCAACCTGTTACAGAAAGTTGATATGCATGAAGCCAAGCCATGTACAACTCCTATGAGTACAATGTGCAACATATCCAAGTTTGAAGGTGCCGATTTTTCTGATCCACAACTTTACAGAAGCACAGTTGGTGCTTTACATTACTTGGGTTTCACTCGCCCGGATATTGCTTTCGCAGTCCACCGTGTCAGCAAATTCATGCATCAACCTAAAGATCCACACTGGTAAGCTGTTAAAAGAATTCTTAGGTATCTCAAACATACGGTGGCTTATGGTCTTCATTTCACAAGTGTATCAGACCATTCTCTTCATGCATACAGTGATGTCGACTGGGCTGCCGATAAAGATGATAGACGTAGTATTGGAGCGTACTGTATTTTTCATGGATCTAATCTTATCAGTTGGAGTTGTAAACAACAACAAACTGTTGCTCGCAGCAGTACAGAATCCGAATACAAATCTTTGTCCAACACAACAGCTGAATTAAATTGGATACAATCCATTCTGCATGATCTACGGTTCCCTCTGCCAACCAGTCCACAATTATGGTGTGATAATATTGGTGCAACATATTTGTCCTCTAATCCACTCTTCCATGCAAGAACTACACATATTGAAATTGATTTTCACTATGTACGGGATCAAGTCTTGGCAAATAAACTTCAGGTCTCATTTCTCTCTACAAAGCAGCAACTTGCTGATTTATTAACAAAGCCATTGTCCTCTGCTCGTTTCCAGCTTCTACGTGCCAACCTTCATGTTCAAGATTTGCCCATTCGGTTGAGGGGGCGTATTGAAGATAAATCTGATTCTGTTGAAGATAAATCTGATCCTAAGATACACTCAGTCAAACCATGATAATTATCCCTATTATCTTGCAGCAACAACTCTGTTACAACTGTGATTGTATTTTTTAGTTTTGAATAGCTAAAGTATAGGATACAGTATAGGATACAGTTATAAACGTTTGTGCTTAAATAGACAATCATTGTACATACTGAAGATTAAGGAAAACAAAGGATTATTTTTCATTCATCTGTATCTCTCTCTGTTTTGATTTAAGTTTGAGATTCTTCACTTGCTAAGGATACAAGAGGGGAAAAAAGTGCATGATCACTTGCAAGTTTCATATATATTTTAACGCTTATCTTCTGAATTCATTAGATTACTAAATTGATTTTCAAATTCCAACGTATTATGCACATCATGTCATCATATCACTATCTAAAACTTTTCTCAAGCTTGTGTAACCTCAAGTAAATTAAAGGTTAGATGAGCAACTATCTAATATTTGCCAGATCACAGTTGTATGTTTATGAAGCTATGGGAAGGGGAAGAAGTAGTAAAAAGTATGCAGGCATTGTAATGTTTTGAATTAAAGGGATAGGAAAAGGCTAGAAAGCCCTTGAAGGCTTAGATGTAGGAAAAAATGAATGAAGGGTATTGTAGTAATTCAACAACTTGATAAATATAAATAGAAGGGAAAAAAAACAAAAGAGATCTGAAAATTTTAAGAGAGAACCGGCAGGAGAGAAGGGAGGAAGAAGAAGAAGAAGAGAAAAAAGGGGAAAATAAAGGAAAAAGGAAAGGAGTTGGAGGAAATAAGTTTAAAGGTAAGATTTAGGTTGTTAAATGTATAAATGTTTGTTATTGAAGTTTAAATTTTGGTTTTGATGAATGTTAGGGTTTTGAAAATTGTGTTTAGAGTTTACTAATGGATTAATTTGAATGTTATATGGTTGATTGTTGTGGGTAATGGATTGTTAAGTTGAATTTGAAAGATTGTAGATAAAAATGATGATTTTGAGTTATGGTTTTGTTTGAATTGTGAATTTGTGTTAGAAATCAGGGGAAAGAACAGTAGGTTTCTGTTGAAATTCTGGGTTGGAAGTTGAAGATGACAAAAATTCAATTTGGTCCCTCAATTTGTGAAAATTACGGTTTAGTCCCCAAACTTTGGAAAATTACAAACTGGTCCCTGAAGCATGTTCCGAGATTCTGAACAGAATAACATATGAATTATGGGCAGAATTACTGTATAGTTATGAAATTTTAACACTTTCAATTTGGTCCTCCAATTTGACAAAAATTACCATTTGACACTAAAAATTTGGTAAAATTCCAGAATGGTCCCTAGAGCGTAATGAGATATTCTGGACAGAATCGAGGATTCATTATGGTCAGAATTTAGGTATATTCATGGATTTATGGCAAATTTTAGTTTGGTCCTCCGTTTGACAAAAAATTACAATTTGACCCTAAAAATTTGGAAAAATTCCAGAATGGTCTCTGAAGCATAATTAGAGGTTCTGGACAGAAATGAGAAAGAATTATGGACATAATTCCACTATAGTCATGAATTGATGATATGTTTAGTTTGGTCCTCCAATTAGATGTAAATTATAATTTGGCCCTAAAAGTACAATAAATTCCAGATTGGTCCCTAGCTGTAATATTAGCTTTTTTAGGTTGGTTTGATGAATAAATTAGGGTTATTTAGTGAATTATTATCAAGTCTTATTATTTGTTTTATTATAGATTGGATTTCGGGAAAACCGTTATGGAACAGACTTTTAGTTAAGTGTATTAAATAGGTTAAATGTTCTTTCGAGTCGTTCTTGAATATGTCTTCTTTGTATTCAGATAATCCTGATATTCTACCGGTGGGACGTCAGTAGGATTTCCTTCGGTATCAGCTTTTGAGTGCTGTTTGTTTTTTAGTAAGGTGAGTGGGTAATTTTCTATATGCATTAGAAATATTTTAAATATTTGATTTGTTAATATGAATTGGATCATGCTTCTTGATAACAAGGATAATAATCAACATATATATTATCAAGAAGCATGATGCAATTCATATTAACAAATCAAATATTTAAAATAATTGTCATGCATATGGAAAATTATCCACTCACTTGACTCGAAAGCAAACAAAAGTCAAAAGCAAACACCGAAGAAAATCCTAGTCACGTCCCGCCTGTAAAATATCAGGATTATCTGAATACAAAGGAGACAAATTCAAGAATGACTCGAAAGAACATTTAACCTATTTAATACTCTTAACTAAAGGTATATTCTGTAACCCTATATGGTTTTGAACTAACTAGTTAATTTTCTTAAAAATCAAAAAATTAACGCTTTTCCTGAAATCTGATCCATAATAAAATAAGTAATAAGACTTGATAATAATTCACTAAATAACCCTCATTTATTCATCAAACCAATCTGAAAAGGCTAATATTATAGTTAGGGACAAATCTGGAATTTATTATACTTTTAGGGCCAAATTGTAATTTACGTCTAATTGGAGGACCAAACTAAACATATCATAAATTGAGGACTATAGTGAAATTATGTCCATAATTCATCCTCATTTCCGTCCAGATCCTCTAATTATGCTCCAGGGACCATTCTGGAATTTTTCCAAAATTTTAGGGTCAAATTATAATTTTTTGTCAAATGGAGGACCAAACTAAAATTTGTCATAAATCCATGAATATATTGAAATTCTGACCATAATTAATCTTCAATTCTGTCCAGAATATCTCATTATGCTCCAGGGACCATTCTGGAATTTTACCAAATTTTTAGGGTCAAATGGTATTTTTTTGTCAAATTGGAGGACCAAATTGAAAGTGTTAAAATTTCATAACTATACAGTAATTCTACCCATAATTCATATGTTATTCTGTACAGAATCTCGGAATATGCTCCAGGGACCAATTTGTAATTTCCCAAAGTTTGGGGACTAAACCGTAATTTTCACAAATTGAGGGACCAAATTGAATTTTCATCATCTTCAACCTCCAACCCAGAATTTCAACAGAAACCTACTGTTCTTTCCCCTGATTTCTAACATAAATTCACCATTCAAACAAAACCATAACTCAAAATCATTATTTTTATCTACAATCTCTCGGATTTAACTTAACAATCCATTACTCACAACAATCAACCCCTAATATTCAATTTAATTCATCAATTAAACCAAAAACACAAATTTTCAAACCCTAACATTCATCAAAACCGAAATTTAAAGCTAAAGAAAACATATTATACACATTAAAGCATAAATCTTATCCTTTTTACTTATTTTCTTTCAACTCCTTTTATTTCCCTTATCTTTCCCTCTTTCTCTTCTTCTTCTTATTTCTCCCTTCACTCCTGCCGACTCTCTCTCAAAATTTTGCAGGTCTCTTCTAGTTTTTTTTTTCCTTTTATATTTATTATATTTATTCAATTACTACAATACCCTTATTTATTTATATTCTCTCTTTAAGCCTCAAAAGGCTTTGTTGCCTTTTTCTATCTCTTTATATTCAAAACATTACAAGTACAACATTGCTTCAGGACCCATTTACATTAAAAAACAATAAGCAACAAGGGGTAAGACAATTCATGATTGATTTTGTAACATCAAGACCAAAATCTCAAACTCCTAAACTCAACTTAAGTCAACTACTATATCTTTTGGTCTTCAATCAGATAAGCAGAAGTATCCTGGTTATGATTTGACCCATAATTGGGTAGAGCAAAGTATCTTTTGGGAGCTTCCTTATTGGAAGACCAATCTTCTCCGTCATAACTTTGACGTCATGCATATTCAAAACAACATGTTTGAGAACATTTTGAACACCGTCATGGATGTGAAGGGGAAGACAGAGGACAACATCAAGGCTAGATTGGATTTAGCATTGTTCTGTAACCGTAAAAATATGGAATTGGTTTGTGATGGGTCAAGAGTCGCAAAACCAAGAGCAAACTTCATTTTAAGGAAAATGCATAACTACTAGTCTACAAATGGCTTAAGAGTCTGTGTTTTCCCGATGAAAATGCCTCGAACATATCAAGGCTGGTTTATATAGAGGAATGCAGATTATATGAAATGAAGAGTCATGACTGCTACGTGTTTATGCAAACACTCATTCCATTAGCTTTTTGTGATTTGTTGCCAAAAACGATATGAGATGCACTCACGGAGATCAATCATTTCTTTATAGATATATGCTCCAGCAAATTGAATGTTGATCATCGAGACAATATACAAACTTGAGATGATATTCCCTCTATTATTTTTTTACTAAATTGAGCATCTACCTATATATTTACCGTATGAGGTAAAAGTTGGAGGACCGATCCAGTATTGATGGATGTATCCATTCGAGATGTTAGATATTACAATTGCAATGTAATTCATAATTAAATTTTTTTTTCATTGTTTTTTTAATTGATAATTTTTGTTTAATCTATATATGCAAATACTTGTTCAATCTTAAGAAAAAGGTTAAGAACAAGGCGCATTGTGAGGCTTCAATATGTGAGGCCTATATTGTTGAAGAGATCTCAATATTTATCTTGTACTATTTTGAACCTCATTTGAGAATGAGAATCAACCGTGTTCCACGACATGATGATGGTGGTGAAATGCCTTTAAGTGGGAACTTGTCAATATTATCCAATCCTGAACGACCCACACCTAAAAATATCGTAAGGGGAAGATATTTGTCTAAAATAGAGTTCAGACAATAACACAATTATGTTTTATTTAACTGTGATGAGCTAAGACCTTTTATTAAGTAAGTAGATGTACTACTTACACTTTTTCAAGAGTATACTATTTATATATTGTGATATCATAAACTCATATAATTTGGAACAACCTTGCAGGCAACATCGGCGATATTTATTGTCCAATAACTCACAAACTAATCGAATCCTGAATATTTCAATTACAAGATGAACAATTTTCCACATAGTTTAGAACACATGTAAGTCCTATCACAAACTCATTATCTCTTGCAAGGTAATTGTACATCAATATTACATAATGTCTGTTTTATTGATTATTGTTGTATTTGATATACAAGGTTTATCAAATGGGAGGTAGTTTTGCTATTTCATTATCTTTACTAAGCTTGGGCCCTGAAAGAAAAGTCAAGTGCTATAACGGATATTTTGTCAATGGATATGTATTTCATAATAAAGAATACGGGCATGAAAGAAAGATATACAATAGCGATGTTTGTATTAAGGGATCGACTTCTAGTGTTTTTTATGATAATCTTGTTGATGTTTACATAGAGGAGTTGAATGTTGTTTTGAGCTCTAGTGGTCTAGAAAATATTGATAAAGAAGATGATAACCACACTGAAGAGTGCGATGAAACTGATAACAATTTAATTGAGGATGGAGATGAAAATTCTAACTAAATATGATCAGAACACAAAGGTGTAAAGCCTTTGGAACATATATATATATATATATATATATATATATATATATAGATGATATTTTGGAACATGAAATATTTATTTTATAATTGTTTGTTGTTGTTATTGTGTTATGCAGTTAGTTTTCAATTTAAGTGTTTGTGCAGGAGGATAAATAAGCAATACAAACAAAACATGTAAAAGTATGACATAAATACTGACGTCCATACAGACGGAAACCATTCATTGGTATTTCACCGAGAGTTGCTAAATATTTACTGCATTTTCCACCATCACTGACAACCATACCGACGACCACAGACCGTCGGTTTTGTATCGAGAGTTGCAAAATATTTACTGATTTGCCAAAATCACCGACGACCATACCGACAGAGTCGTCGACGAACGCTACAATTCCAATACACGTGTGCTCTGACACTCTATACCGAAAAAATTTGAAAATTCTAGAGAGATTTTTAAAATTTTAGTGTGAAATTCAAAATATACCAATGGAATTTACCTACATAAATTTAATGACACCGCTAGGAAAATATTATTCTAATTTCGTTCCGTCGGTAAAATTTTAGTATAAAACCCAGCCCCCCCAGTTCATTTTTTCTCCGTTCCTCTCTCATCTTCTCTTCTCCTATGCACTCCTCATTTCATTTGTATTGTTTTAAAGACAAGCAGACAATTATATTAAAAGGTATGATTCTCCTTTCTTTGTCTTTGTATTTTTTTACTTTTTTATTTTAGTTATGATTATTTTTGTTGTGTTTTTTGTTTTGTTTATTGTTTATAAATAAAATCTTGAAATCAACACACTATTAAGGTAAATATTTTTCATTCCAACGTCTTTAGTTATTTCTTTTTATTTGTTCAATTTATTTTATTGTTTGTATTGCCATAATAATTGAAAATTTTGTTAAATTTGAATTGTTATTGTTTAATTTACCTTTAAAATGTTAATTGAAATATAGAATTAAATTTAATTATTTTATCTTGATTTTATTATATCATTGCTTGTTATGTTTTTTATTATTTCTATTAATTTTAATTGTTATTTATGACTTTGTATAGATGTTAGTTGAAAATATATAGATGTTAAATTTAAATAGATGTTAGGTTGTATATAAGATTTTGCAGTGGAGTCAATTTGCTTGTGGATAATATCAATATTTGTAGGTATGAAAACTGTGGATAGTCTCTAATATAGGGGAGGTGCTGACAAATATTTTTAAGAATAATTGAATTTAATTATGCAATTATTCGTATAAATTTATGTAGATGTATAGAATGAAAATTTAAATATTTTATTGTTAGTATTGTAATAATTATTTAAAACTTTTGTTGAATTTTAATTGTTATTGTTGAACTTACCATGAAAATGGTAATTGAGAATGAAGAATTAAATTTAATTATTTTATCTCAATTTTATTCTATTACTGCTTGTTATGTTTTTTATTATTTCCATTAATTTTAATTGTCATTTATGTATTTCTATAGATGTTAGTCAAAAATATATAGATGTTAAATTTCTATAGATGTTAGGTTGTATATAAGATTTTCCAATGGAGTTAATTGTTTGTGGTTATTGTAAATATTTGCAAGTTTGAAAAATTATGGGTAGTCTCTAGTATAGGGGAGGTGCTGCCGATTTTTTTTTAAATAATCGAATTTAATTATGTAATTATTCGTATAAATTTGTATAGATGCGTAGAATGAAATTAACGACACGTCGTCAGCAGACGGTTGCAGCTAGTTCTTCTAGCAGCGAGTATGACTTATCCTTAGGTGCTGATCACGAAGAGGCACTTGCGCCAATTTGTGATGCTGCCTCTTCTAGCACGGTTTCACAGCGCAGAAGTGGTGCCTTCACAACGGGGTCAATTCACGCGTAAGTACCTGGCACAATGAAAGGATGACTTTTCAATGTCAATTTGTTTAGGTTTTAGTTTTTTTTATACATACTTATAACATAATTTATGAGCAACTAATTAATATTTTATTAATTTTATTTAATTTTAGGTTCATAAACATTGAGGCTGCCCGATCAATAACATCGACGTTTAAATCGTCGATAGAGACTCCATTATTTCAATGGAGTCAGGTTTTCAAACATCCTGAGTGGAGATCTAATTTCGATGCATGGTTTCGACGATTTCAGGTAGGTGTTAACTTCTAATTTCCAACTTATTTTTAATAAATTATTTTTATAATTTTATATCTTGTACTATTTTTATTTTAAATGAATTATTTATACATAGCACAAATTTGAGTGGGATAGCGCAAACAACAATGTTGTGAGGACGGTATGGAAGAATCACGCGGCAATTAGGTAACTTCAAAAATAATATAATTATTTTGTTTAATAATTTTATGTTCTAAATTCTAATTTGTTACTATAGAAGTAGGTTGCGTGATTTTTAGTATGACACGCAAAAAAAAGAAGAAAAAATATATGCGAGAGATAACGGTCTAGAAGGCTGGAATTAGGTGGCGGTTTGGTGGGAATTCAAATCGCCATTCATCTCGGGGATATATGGACGCAATATATTGAGCACGTGACGTCTGAGCGATTCGCATGGCGCTCATTGTCCGGTGTTGACAACCAGAACCAGCAAATTCATGGTTCGGTGACCACGCACATCGGCAGCTCCGTTCCGTTCAGTGCACATGCGAAGCATATGGTAAGTTTAATTTAATGAAATATATCATTAATTAATTTGTTGTTGCTTATAAATATATTTAACTTGCAACCTTTTTTTTTTCTTTACAGGCTACGTCTCTTCAACATGAGTCAAGCTTAATGGAGTTGTTTGTAGAGACTCACGTGCAGAGTTAAGACCGCCAAAAGAGGGTGCAATAGTTCGTGGACAACCGTGCTCAACACTTCATAGTATGTTCGTTCAATTATTTTATTTTGTAAGTTATTATTTTCTTGAATTGAATATGATGATCTTTTAAAAAACAAATTCTAGAGACTTATAATAATCGGTTAAGAGAGAGATATGGGGACGATCCTTCGACCCATCTAGATTTCGATCCGGATTTGTAGATAGAGGTAGGATCGTTTGGTGGACCCAATAAATATCAGGTCTACGGGCTCTCCAACACTACGGTCGAAAACTTATAGACAACCCGTAGTGTCTCAACCGTTGGGAGCTCTCCATTAGTATCAAGCACCCTATCTGAAGAGTTCCTTGAAACAACAATATGAACGACTCTCGAAGGATTATGAGATCAAATGATCATGAACATTAGATCAAGGATGGGTGATGATACATGTGCAGTCCCTTTTTGGTCGTATGGTCCTAGGAACAACCAGCCTCCTCCTTCTCCTCCTCCAGCTCCGCCGTTATTCTAGTTTAATTTTGTTTTTGAAACCCATTAAATTTGTAATGAATATTTGGATGAATATTATTTAACATTATTTTTATATTTTTAATGTTTAATACAATTTTATTTGATTAATTAGAATTGTTTTTACTATTAATCAATATACTATTTGAAAAAAATTATTTATTCTAAATATTTTTTAAAAAAATATTTTTAAATAAATACCGACGGCGTTACAGATGGAACAGGTCCGTCGGTATTAGACAGAGAGTTGAAAAAATAATTAATGCCTGCCACAATCACTGAAGAACTGTATCTGGTGGTGCTTTACCTTTGACAATATCGATGGACTATATCCGTCGGTATGTTACAAAGAGTTCTGAAATATTTACCGTCCATGCTCCAATCACTGACGAACTAGCCGTTGGTGATTTACCGGTGGAAATATAGATGAATAAGTCTGTCAGTAAAGTTCTAGCGAGAAATGTTTTTTGACGCGCTTTCCTCATCTGTAAGACCGTCGATGTTTTTTTTTTCTTTTACTAACATAAATAGCGACAAAAATGAGAATTGTCGAGGATCAATATTCTGACAGACGGATTCCGTCGGTAAAAATTTTACCGATAAATTGTGTCTTACACCGACAGAATTAATCCGTCGGTAAAACTGTTTAATGGTGTAGTTTGCAACACATATAAAGCAATAACCTGGAATCATTGGGCTCTGATACCAACTGACATAGATAGAAATAACATAAGAAAGATAGCAAACATAGGCGCATATAATTATTCTAAAAAATGGATCATGCAAAATCTCTAATTCAAAATTTTATTAAGGAACATTTTCTTTTCAAGTAGTCTCCTCAAATACAAGTTAAATAACTCTATTTATACTAGAAAAAAAGTTATAAACAAACCTAGAAAAATAATAAAAGAATCTTCAACAAAAAAATATATATATTAAATCAACAATGAAAATATAGAAAATATTGGGTATTATTGGAAGCCCTTTCCAATCTTTGATTGTTGTGACATTTTAACCTTATAGGAAACAAAACCTCTAAAATCTCCTAGCAAAATTTTAGTTCGATCCAACAGTCATATCAAAATTTATTCTCATTAACATAAGATTGCACATTAAAGAAAAATGTCATGCTTCAATACCACAATAGAACTCTCCCATTATCAAACTCGTTAACACTAGGATCGACCGTTTTGTAGTCAAAATCAGTGTTTGCTGAGAATTTCTTTTTCTACCATCTGAATCTAGTGACTCTCTATCTCATCTTTTAAATTAGGGATTGAAAAATAAAAAAAATAATGTTTTGTATCAAAATTGAATTATAGAAAACTAAAAGGATCGAAAATCGATCATTTGAAAGTAGAAAGTAGAAGGACCAAACCGAACTTTTCACACTACTTTTGAAACCACCACTTTTTTTTTGTATTTTTCACTATTTTATTTTTTTTCTTTGAATTTGCTATTGGTTAATAAATTAGAAGCAATTGACTATTAATTTTGCATCAAAAAGACTTAATCTAGAAGAAAATAATTTGATAACCAAACTGAAAAAAAAAAAACAATTAAGTGATTTGTGAGTGTGCGCACAATGAATTCTGCATGGTAAAACCTCTATCTATTTTAGTTTTTTTTTTTTTTCAAAAATATAAGGTCAAAACAGGAGTCTAAAAAAATGAAAATGAACTCTTAAATGAAACACCGCTTACTTTCGCTAATTAACCATTAGAAAAACGTGTGCGAACTTTAAAAAGGAAATATTTAGTGCAGAGTCTGACCCTTTCCCCAATAATAGCTGGGCCCATTTTTGTCGTCTTCATCAACTATTTATAAAACGTGTGTTTATTAGTGGAGGAGAAATAACGAGTCACATTATCCGATGAACAAACAGGTGCTAGAAGGGTTCATATGGGTGCCACGTGGATTGTGGATAAGATAGGGTTGTACACAGTACAAAAATCTATGACCTTCATCTTCAAACTCTTAATTTATATATTGCAAAAAAAACATAGCGCAGGCCATCTAGTTATGTCTAGATTTAATGAAACTAAATCAGCTCCATCTGGTTTCATTCACATGAATCCTTCTTTTGCATTATTTAACCCGTAGATCGTAATAAGATATACACACATATGTTGAACATGTTTGGTTTAACGACAAGTTATTGGTAGGTCGCTATGTTTGGTGATTTTTTTCAAAAATAAACCAACAAAAAAATGTTATATAATAACTAATTAATTATTATAATATATTATATTTCATTTCTATTATGAATTTATTTATATATGGGGAATATGGGATTGAACAAGAAGCTTCAATGAAAATAAATCACCAAAGCGTTCAATGAAAATATTATTTGTCCTCCACCATTTTGAATTTGTTGAAAGATTCAAGGAAAATATACCTCTAGATCACCAAAACGAACCTAAGAATTAAGATTAACAATTTAAAGAAAAAGGTGGTAATATATATATATATATATATATATATATATATATATATATATATATATATATATATATAATCTCGTGAACACTTATATTTATAGTAGAATTATAATAAATAGATCCTTTAATTAATTACAAATATTTTTTTTAATTATAATTTTCAAAATCAAGAGTGTGACTCTTCATAACCTAGAAAAATTCAAAAACATTGTTATGCTAAAAAAAACATATGAAGTCAATTGATCTTCAAATCAATTTCTATTACTACTTTCAAGTTTATTTAAATATTTTTTTTACGACTTTGGATCAATAAAAACATCTTAGGGATCATTTATTCTCATTCATTGTTATATTCATTAATTTGTATAAGTTCACTTTTTAAAGGTACTTTGTTAAATTTAAACCTTTATGTTATGCTAACATTCAAGGCTTGAGCTAAATTAAAGGTAGTATAAAACATTAAATCATAATTTAATATGTTCAAACCAAGATGTTATAAAAATAAATCTATTATGTTTCTCAAGATATTCACAAATAGTTGGAGCACTATTGTGACAATGTATATCTTCTTGGTTTCAAGAACATTTACAAAAGTTTATCAACATTTTTTCATGTGTCCAAGCAAAAAACACAGTTCCTGACATTTAGTGTTCATCTCTAGCTTAGCTTTCTTGCTTCCCTAATTAGATCCATTTTTTCTCTTAATATCCGAATTAAAATTTTGTCTTATTGTATTTCATTCCTCAAGCAACTAATCCTTTTGTTAGGAATGAGTTGATTAGGCAAATAATTATTTATATTTATTTTGTTGGAACAATAGTTTAGGCGTGAGCCTATATTCTAATAGAGTTAAATAAGAAAACTTATATAATAAAATTGTCGGATAGGGGGGAAAGGGTGAAGAAATTAGTAGATAGTAGAGCTAAGGCATTCATTATAAGCTTTTTTTAAAAATAAAAAAAACAAATTCTTGAAATTTTTATAATTCCTTTAAGTATGATTGACTTTTATTTTGTAGGAAACATATAATGCTATAATGTTTGAAAAACATGGAGGAGACATTTCCACACATCTTACTCACGATCCTTAATTGTGGTTGGAAGTCAGAGCGATTAATGAACTAGATAAGAATCGAGTTTATAGGATGCATATGACATCAACTAGAGAAATAACATTATGTTGTACTACTTTAACTCTAGACATATAATAGTCTGACTCAAGTTAGTCGATGTTATAATTTGAAGCAAGGGGTCTATGACATGTTGAGGAACGATTAGCCAAATTAGAAGAACAAAATAGAAGGAATTGAGAGAAAAAGGATGGAATGCATGGCTTCATATTATCCCACTCCTCATTCCAATCCTTCATAAAATTGGTAGTGTTTGGTTTTATTGTGATTTTTTTTTGTTTTTCAAATTAACAACTAAATAACTAAAAAATATATATTAAACTTCCAACAGAATCACTAACAAATATTTTTGTCCATGATTCCATAAAAAATATAGGTACTATTTCATCATAAAGTTTTTCGATGGAATTAGCGATGGACATTATGTCACCAATTTCGTTGCCTATTTCATTGGAAAAAACTAATTATTGCTGACGGAATAAGCAATAAAACATTTCATCAATAATTTATTTAGTGACACAGTGACGGATGAAAGTTGGTTGATGCATTTTATTTTTTGGCACCAATGTTTCATTAGCGTTACAAATTACCAACATAAATGTCAATGGATATCAAATCCCCGACAAAAAAAAATTCAACAACGTATTTCCATCGGTAAGTCCATCAATAATGTAAATGGCTGAAAAAATAAAGTTTATTCATCGAAATAATATTTCATCGATGTTTTTCAATTGTCTGGTCGTGAAGTTTTGTTATTTAGGATTTGGCTTGCTTATAAGGTGAGCATCCTTTTAGCAAATTATAAGGGAAATGAAAGAATGCATGCTTCCTTTATAATTGGTTTCAACTTGCTTTTCTAAGATAATATATCTGCTTTGAAACAAGCTCTTTACAAAACACTTCTGATGTAGTCAAGCTAACAGGTAATTCTAAGTAGTTAGGTGCAGGTTTACCACAACTAGATAAGAATTTGTTCCAGACAGATCATATGAGTGGCCTAGTAGATACATTTATGGATCGATGGGACAAATTTAGGTCTAAAAGGAGGTCTGATCACATCAGATTAAAATAACAACTCAGACTTTTTATTCGGCCATTGGATTGTGCTCAAATTTTAACAGAAGTTTTCCATAGGTTGCTCTCCCTATAATAATGATTGTATTGCTATATGGACCATCATATCTTTAAATAAAAAAATTTCATCGAGACCTCTAGTTTTGATAGTTTTTATGATTTTTCATTGTTAATTTTGTGATTTGTTTTTAATTCCTGATTGAGGTAGGATTTCTAATTTATTTAAAGTTTTATGAATCTTCTAAAAAGACAAATTTTATTATTATTATTTTAAAAAAATAACCTTATGAATTTGAAGCTCACATCTACATGTACTTTTCACTAATAAAATTATGTAATTTTTTTAATTATTATCTTTAACTACAACATGCATCAACTTCTATCGCTAAAAAAATGTTACAACATGACGAAGTAGATGTTTAACTTATTTGATGATTGTTATTATCTTGGATGATAATGGAAAGAGCAGTGCACAGACAATTGCTCCATTCCATGATGAAGGGCTTTCATGTAATTACACTAAAAAGTTCTTTCTTCACTTGCTCGAGCTTAACGTCTCACTTTCAAGTTTTGCCACATTTTTTTTGAGGTGATAGGGTCCTTAAGAAATGAATGGATATGAAAGATTTAATATCTCATGTCAACAATATATTTCAAAAAAAATATATGAAAAGAAATTGGCCGTTTAGCTAGATGATCTCTATATAAAGTCACATGAGCAACACCAGAATACCACAAAACAGTTGCATTGCTCTAAACAACGTCTCTCTCGCCTCAGAACCCTAGAATGTCGAGCGTTAACTTGGTAGTGTTGATGGTTGGGCTGCTGGTTTTGGCTCAGCAGTCCTTCCAAATGAGTTTGAGAAACCCTGTTGCTGAGACAAACAACTGCAAAATTGATTTCACTCGTTTAGGGCTTGTCTTAACTTCTGATACCAACGAACAGGCCCTTCAAGACTCTGGTCTCTTCACACCTGATGCTGAAACGCCTTACGTTGACATTGCGGGGCGAAGGTTCCACATTGGGACACTTAATGCTCGTTCTATTGTATATGTTAAGATCGGGGGAAATTCTGTAAGATTCCTCGTTTCTTTATAATCTTTGTTTCTTCATTGCACTATTTGAATATTCAATATATTTACACCACTGCTGCTGTCCATTGCTAACTGCAACCAAACTTAGGTAAACGCTGCCATTGCTGTGCAAATCCTCTTGAATAGATTCCGTATTCAAGGAATTATTCACTTTGGTAGTGCTGGGAGCCTTGATAAAAGAAGTCTAGTACCAGGTGATGTTTCCGTGCCGCTTGCTGTTGCTTTCACAGGAGCTTGGAGTTGGAAGGTAAATTATAAGTTGTATGTTAATTACAAGACACACACATCTTATACGTAACCAGCTTTAATTTTTACAATGGCGCAGAAATTCGGGTCAGAGGAAGGGAAGCTGATCTTTGGCGAGTTTAATTATCCAGTGAACGGAGAGAACTTGTTGGCTAGCGTAGACTATGATACAATAAAATTGTTCTCTAAAGGACAATCACCGCAGGATGTTTTCTGGCTTCCCAGCACCACATCCTGGTACAGTGTTGCCACTAAAGTGCTTCAGGTTTGTCACTCTAATTTTGATTCTTCTTCTTTATCAACAGTCACACACGCACACACTGTATTGCATACGCTTGGATAATTTCTGTGATTTGCAGGATTTGGAGTTGAGCCAATGCTACGATGGAGTTTGCCTACCTTCCAAGCCTAAGATTGTGTTTGGAACTAAGGGCTCCAGTTCTGATTCTTACATTAAAAATAAAGCATATGGAGATTTCCTTCACAAAGCTTTTAACGTCTCAACTGCCGATCAAGAAAGCGCTGCTGTAGCTTGGGTTAGTAAGAAGGAATAATTTCGTTGAACTCATAAAAGTTTTCTCTAGTTCATGTGTTCGGCTAACTAGTTTGGTCATTTGATTTGCAGACAACTTTATCAAATGAAAAGCCTTTCATCGTGATCCGAGGTGCTTCAAATGTAGCAGGTGCAGCAAGTCCAGGATCACAAGCTAGCTACTTGGCCTCCTACAATGCTTTCCTTGCCGCAGCCAAGTTCATCGAGTCAATTCCTACGCCACGTCTGGCTTGTGAGTGATGGGATTTTGTATCTGCTTCTGAGACGTCGTTTGAGTGTTATGAGAGATATCGATTGCACTCAAATGAACTGAGCTGTACTGTTTGGCCTCCTAAATTAAATAAACTCGAATAAAAATGCTATGAACGTATTCAGCTGTTCCTAGTTTTAATTCCCGTATTGGATGATGGATCAACTTAGAATTTTGTTGATCAGACATGAAATGGTCACTACCAGAAAATCAATAAATACAAACGAAAATACCGAGGGAATATTTCCGTCGGTACATTTTCGAGGGATTTTACCGACTGAAATATTCCCTCGGTATATACCGAGGGAATTACCGTGGAAAAAAAAATAAAACAAAGAAAAAAAAAATGACTACGTGTCATTTTTTACCAACGGAATTACCGACGGAATTAATCCGACAAAAAATTACCGACAAAAGATTCACCGACAGAAATTATCCGTCGGTAATTTCGTCGATAAATTAATTACCGATGGAGTATGTGTCTTACGCCGACGAAAAAATTCCGTCGGTAAAACTGTTAAATCTTGTAATAGGTGATAACGATCAAATTTGACTTAATACTCTCGAATCATTGACTAAAACTTTAGGTATTAAATGGTAAAATACTACAGATATAGTGTTTCGCCATGTTCTTTTAATATTACTTATTATCGATATCGCTTCCATGTTGTCGCGAGGCACTTTGATGGTCAGAAAGGGGGGCTTGAGTTTCTTACAGCTCCAAAAATTCAATTTTGAATTTATTTTCTGATGAAAACATTCTAAAAAAATCATAAAAACCTTAATGAAGTTATTTTTAATATCAAAACACCCTCTAATCATTCTAAAAGGTAAAAATTCAACCACATAAAAAACAACTTTAGTAGTCTCGATCTACTTTCTCACTATGTTTTAAGAAAAAAAACTATCTTTAATTCCATTATATTTACTGATTTAAGTATTAAAGAATATGTTATACAACCAAAGAACTTAATTTATAAGATTTTTCACAATGCCATCACCACTTGTAAAAACAATTGATCCATAACAAATGATCGGTTGTACGTTTTATCAATACAAGCAAATATTGTCTCTAGCCAAACATCTCTTGTGGATTTGGTAATTCCAGCTTATCAGGGCCATTCATTGTCTTATCTAACAAGCTAACCCCTGGCTGCTCATTGTCAATGCAATGGTCTCACTTTTGGTGACAGTGAACATCAACATTCTGGACAAGGAACCATTGCTAGTCAAGATACAGCTTTGAGATTTCTCAGACACCTCCTTCTGTCACAGTATTCTTTGGGGAATGGGACATGGAGACACCGTCAGGAGCGAGGACCCTTTTCTCATGGCTCGCTTCACTAGCAATTACATATTAAACTTCCAACAGAATCACTAACAAATGTTTTTGTCCATCAATGATTCCATAAAAAATATAGGTACTATTTCATCATAAAGTTTTTAGATGGAATTAGCTATGGACATTATGTCACCAATTTCATCGCATGGAATAGGCAATAAAACATTTCATCAATAATTTATTTAGTGACACAACGACTAATGAAAGTTGGTTGGTGCATTTTATTTTTTGACACCAATGTTTTATTGGCCTTACAAATTACCAACATAAATGTCAATGGATAGCAAATCCCCGACAAAAAAAATTTCAACAACGTGCTTCCATCGGTAAGTCTATCAACAATGTAAATGGCTAAAAAAATAAAGTTTACTCACCGAAAGAATATTCCATTAATGTTTTTCAATTGTCTGGCTGTGAAGTTTTGTTATTTAGGATTTGGCTTGCTTATAAGGTGAGCATCCTTTTAGCAAATTATAAGGGAAATGAAAGAATACATGCTTCCCTTATAATCGGTTTCAACTTGCTTATCTAAGATAATATATCTGCTTTGAAAGCAAGCTCTTTACAAAACACTTCTAATGCAGTCAAGCTAACAGGTAATTCTGAGTAGTTAGGTGCAAGTATATAAGAATTTATCTCAGACAGATCATGTGAGTGGCCTAGTAAATACATTTATATATCGATGGAACAAGTTTAGGTCTACAAAGAGGTCTGATCACACCAGACTAGAATAACAACTCAAAAGGATCAGACTTTTTATTCAGTCGTTGGAATATACTCAAAAATTTATAGGAGTTTCCAGAGGTTATTTTCCATATAATAATACTATATTGCCATACAAACCATCGGATCTTTAAATATCAAAAATCTTGTTGAGACCCCTGGTTTTGATAATTTTTGTGATTTTTCCTTGTTATTTTCGGATTTCATGTTATGGTTGGATTTTATGTTTTTTTTTTCTTTATAATTTCATACTTCTATTTTTTATTCCTAGTTAAGGTAGGGTTTCTGACTTATTTAAAATTTTATTATTATTATTCAGAGAGACTAAACTTATGAATTTGTAACTCACATGTACTTTTCACTAATAAGATCATGCTTTTTTTTTTAATTATTATCTTTAGGTTCTACCTTCATCAACTTCAATCGCTAAAAAATGTTACAACAAGACGAAGAAGATGTTTAACTTAATTAATGATTGTTAGTACCTTGCATGATTATGGAAAGAGTAGTGCACGCATAATTGCTCCATTCCATGCATATGAAGGACTTTCATGTAATTACACTAAAAAGTTTTGTCTTCACTTGTTCTTGCTTAACGTCTCACTTTCAAGTTTCTTCATTTTTTTTGTAATCTTTGTCTAAGATTTGATGAAAGATTCTAATGGGTATTGGATAAATTGTTTTATATTTGTTTTTAGCTTGATATTATTCTTGTGTTGTCAAAAGATTGGTAATAAACCATCAGCTTGCACACACCGAATTTTAATACTTAAGCGCAGGCAATCTAGTTATGTCTAGATTCAATGAACCTAAATCAGCTCCATCTGGTTTCATTCACGTGAATCCTTCTTTTGCATTATTGAACCCGTAGATCGTAACATGTTGAACATGTTTGGTTTAACGACAAGTTATTGGTTGGTCGCTATGTTTGCTAGTGATTTTCAATCCTAAGAGTTAAGATTAACAATCTAACAAGTTAACCCTTGGCTTTCAATTAGGCAGTGCCTTGTTACCCACTTTGCTTCTTTACTCCGTCAGCTAAGAGGACCCTTTTCTCATGGCTCGCTTCACTAGCAATTACGTGCCAGCTTCGGTGCACCATGTAACAGTAGCCTAGCCATGAACCTGCTCCATGGTTGTGTTGCAAACCAAGACGTTTACATGTAAGCTCTTGTTCACAGGTTCAAGCGCAACTGTAAGAGCTGTTGTTTTGGTGGTAAGAGATTTCTTTAGTATTGTAAGTTCAAGCTAGTAGACTGCGGTATTATTTTCAATGAAAAAACACCGCATCACCAAACACGCAAATAGCCTTACAGTTATTTTTTGATATACTTAACACTTGTTCAAGGAATGGTAATGGCGAGGGATATAAATTCATATAAAAATCACTGTGGTGATTTGCAAGAGCAGAAAATTTAAGGGGTTTTTTTTAGAAATCTCTCGTGAACAGATTGAGAGTGGTGGGATTTTTGGGGTGCATTAATTCACTTGCCTGCCTTTTGGATAAGAGTTGCTAAATGGAAGCCATCAAAAGACGAAGCACGTTTCCTGCATGGTGTTTAAGAACCACACACAAACACATATATTATAATGTTTCGCATTCTGAGCGAATATTACTTTTTCTTTTGTGGTGCATCTTTGCCGTCCTTTCACTGCAATTCAGGAGCGACACAATTTCTATCATCGTTTTCGTGGGACCAGGTCGAAGAACACAACATGTTTTCTTCCTTCCAGAGGCGCATGCTGCATTACTTACAAAGCTGACAGAAGTATTTAATTACTACACCGAATGATATTAGATTTACAAAAAAATCTTTCGAATACTCAGGGATATTCCAGTCAATAAAATCCCAAATAATAGATAGAGATGAGGTTCGTAACTTCCCTTGGGACTGTGGGCCCTTATATAATTTTTTAATTTTTTTAATTCTGGTAATCTAATTGATTTTTTCTAGTAAAAATAACTGGTGATTAATGTCCGATCCCGATAAAAGGTCTCCTTCAAGAAAGCTCATTGTTTTCTGATGCAGACAACAACGGAACTCACACGCGTTCTAACACACAAGGTTTTTTCAATCTGTAATTCCGCATAAGAACAAAGAAAGAAAGAATTCTGAGTTAACTACTCAAAGGAGTTTTGGTTTTTTTTTTTGTTTATTATTCTCTGCCTTTCACAAAGAGCTTACAACCGAATAAATAGAAGAAACAGAATTCCTAGAGTTCTAAAACAACCTCATTAAGTTAGGAAACAGTCTAGAATTAATGAGGAAATAAAAGCTAAAATAACGGAACGAAACGTCCTGAATTATTAGAGCAAGTAAAAGCTAATTACTGAAATGAAAAGAAACTCCAACTGTTACGTAAGAAAGTTTAATGTTCTTGATTGTGCAACAATAGTCAGCCCTTTTGATGACTTGCTCTTCGGTCCACATCATCCTCCCCAAGCTGAGAAGAATTCGACCACGAATTCGGGAGATCTTCCTCCTCTGATGACAAATCCCCGTGGAAAGGAAACAAGTGTTTGACATTAAATACATCTGCTGTTCGAAGATGACTGGGCAGCTTGAGGCGGTAGGCATTGGAATTAATTTTCTCAATAATCTCTACTGGACCAATCTTGCGTGCGGAAAGTTTATTATACTCGCCTATAGGAAAGCGATCCTTCGTTAGCACAGCCCAAACAAGGTCCCCCACCTCAAAATTGACAAGACGCCGCTTGCGGTCCGCATTGTGTTTAAATTTGGCAATAGATTCCAGTAAATTCTCTCGGGTGAGGTTGTGAATGTCCTGCAGCTGGGTGACAAAATCCTCTGCCTTGTGATGAACTTTTGTGTTGTTTGGGAGGTTAGCCAAGTCAAGTGGACATCGTGGGAGAAAGCCGTACACGATTTTGAAGGGGCTGAGCTTGGTGCTTCGATTGACTGCATGGTTATGAGCAAACTCTGCTTGGCCAAGTTTCTTGTCCCAAGATTTTAACTGGTCACCCACCAAACTACGAAGGAGATTACCCAACGACCGGTTCACCACCTCGGTTTGTCCATCGGACTGAGGATGATAAGCACTACTGAAGTTCAGGCGAGTATTAACCATTCTCCAAAGACTCCGCCAGAAATGGCTTAGGAAACGAGTGTCCCTATCTGACACAATTGATTATGGCAGCCCATGCAATCGATAAACTTCGTGAAAGAATAACTCAGCCACATTAACAGCATCTGTTATTTTCTTGCATGGTATAAAGTGAACCATTTTTGAAAATCTGTCGACTACTACGAAAATGGAGTCGAATCCGCGTTGTGTACGTGGGAGGCCTAGAACAAAATCCATGTTGATGTCGGTCCATGGTCGTACTGGAACAGGAAGTGGCATGTATAAACCAGCATTGGAGGCTCCTCCCTTGGCCACGTGACAGATCCTACAACGTTCAACAAAACGACCAATCTCTTTCCGCATGGATGGCCAGAAATATGAGGCAGCCACAAGTAAATAAGTTCGGTCTCTTCCTACATGTCCTTCTCTGTGCAGTTCTTGAATGATCTTAGTTCGGAGACTACACTCAGGTATACATAGCTGAGTGCCTTTGAAGACGAATCCATCATGGAGGACAAAGTCACTTTGTTGGTTGTTCTGAATGTTCTCTAGTACAGCAGCAAAAAAAGGGTCAGATGCATACAAATTTTGAAAAGAGTCGAAACCCATTACTGTGATTCGCATATCAACCAGCATAGTCTTTCGGCGACTGAGGGCATCAGCCACCCGGTTCAGTGTACCAGCCTTGTGCTTGATGACAAATGTAAATTGTTGTAAATACGCAGCCCAAGATGCATGCCGGGATGATATCTTATCTTGACTCCCCATATGTTTGAGGGCATCGTGGTCAGTAAATAGGACGAACTCCTGAAGAAACAGATAATGTCGCCAATGTCTCACTACTTGAACCACTGCATAAAATTCAGTATCATAGGTGCTATACCGTAATTTTGCCCCTGAAAGCTTCTCACTGAAGAAGGCTACAGGACGACCATTTTGACTCAGAACTGCTCCAATTCCTAGCTTTGAGGCGTCACAGTGTAGCTCAAATGGGTTTGAAAAATCTGGGAGAACAAGTATTGGGGCGGTGGTTAATCTCCTTTTGATTTCTTGGAAGGCTGTTTCGGCCTCATGTGTCCACATAAACTTACTATTGTTCTTCATACAGTCAGTCACTGGGGCCATTATGCCGCTGAAGTGGGGAATGAAGCGGCGGTAGAATGATGCCAGCCCGTGGAAGCTTCGAACGTCAGTCATGGTTTGAGGCAGTGGCCACTGTTTGATTGCTTCAATTTTTGACTCGTCTACCGAAAGCCCCTTAGAAGACACAATGTATCCCAAAAATAAGACCTGGTCACTTAAGAACACACACTTTCTTTTTGCTGCGAAGAATTGTTCTTTACGTAACACGGTCAAAACTTCCCGAAGATGTTGTAGGTGCATCCTAGAATCAACACTGTAAATTAAAATGTCATCAAAATAAACCACCACGCTCTTACCAATGTAAGGTCGCAAGGCTTGATTCATCACTCGCATGAACGTGCTTGGGGCATTAGACAGTCCGAACGGCATGACCATCCATTCAAAGAGTCCTTCTCGAGTTTTGAAGGCCGTCTTCCATTCATCTCCCGGTCGGATACGAATCTGGTGATATCCGCGCTTCAAGTCTAGCTTCGTGAATATTGTGGCTCCACTCAATTGATCCAGCAAATCATCTAACCGCGGAATTGGAAACCTGTAACGTACCGTAATTTTATTAATTGCTCTGCTGTCGACACACATTCTCCACGTGCCATCTTTTTTTGGGGTTAGAAGGGCAGGCACCGCACATGGGCTAAGACTCTCCCGAATATGCCCCTTTGTTAGCAATTCCTCTACTTGGCGCCGCAACTCTTCATGTTCCTTCGGACTCATCCGATAATGTGGTCTGTTAGGCAAGTTGGCACCCGGGACTAAATTAATTTGATGTTGAATGTCCCTTAATGGAGGTAAGGTTTCAGGAAGCTCTGTTGGAAATAGATCTTCAAACTCCTGTAATAACGGCTCCACACTGCTTGGAATAATGCCATTCTCAGCCTCCATTTTTCCGATCAGCACGTACACAACTCCCGACTCTTTGACTTCTGCTTCAAACTTAGCCATTGTCAATAAATTGTTGTTTTCTCCTGTTGGAGTGCCGCCTGTAACTTCCTTCCTTGGTAACAACACAACCTTGATTGAATTGAAGATGAAGGTGCACGTATTCAAGAACCCATCATACAACACATGTCGATCATATAGCCACGGTCTGCCCAATAATAAATGACAGGCGTCCATGGAGACCACATCACACTAAATCTGATCCTTGTATGTGGTGCCGATTGAAAAAGACACCAAGCTGCGTCTTGATACCGTAACATCATTCTTCTTATCCAGCCATGTTAATTTATACGGTCGAGGATGTGATTCTGTTGCCATGTGTAGTTTTCGGACCACCTCATCAGACACTATATTTTCACAGCTACCTGAATCAACAATGAACCGACATATTTTTCCACTAATTGTACAAGTGGATTGGAATACATTAGTGCGCAGCCAATCATCCTCTATCACGCGTGGTGCCAAACAGCTGCGCCGGATCATTAACATTGGTCCAGCATCCCCCTCTAAATGCTCTTCCTCGTCATAAATTGGTTCTGCCTCAACATTGCCTTCCTGTTCCCTGTTAATCTCCTCAACATCTGAAAACAAACCTCTCCGCTGCCCTTTCTTGCATTCAGCGAACCTGTGTCCTGGTTCCCCACAATTAAAACAACGAAAACCTGTGTTAGGTGTCGTTATGTGTGTAGGCATAGGAGGCTTGGTAATAGGAGATGGTGGAATGGCTGTTCGTGTGCTACTGCTGCTTGCACTACCTGCACCGGTTCCCCCGAAATTCATACTCCCTGTTCGTCCGCTGTTGTTGCTTGTATTTGCACTAGAACCTCCAAAGTTCAGACCCCCTGTATTTCTGCGCTCTAGTTGTTTCTCTAACTGCACTGCTCTCTAGTGGGCATCCGACACGCCCAATACATCAAACATATTCAGGATATCTTGGAATTGAATTCGCAGCCCACCAATATACCGCGCCACCCGTGACTCCTCATCTTCTGCGATCGCATCTCGTGATACTAACTGATAAAACTCAGTAGTATAGTCATCAACTGAACGGTTTCCTTGTCTTAGATTTTGCAACCGTTGATAGAGCGTCCGTGTATAATTGTATGGTAGGAACGCAGAACGCATATTTTTCTTCATCTTGTCCCAGCTCGTAATCTTTCCTTTTCCTTGTAGAGTCCTTGTCTTCTTTACCTGTTGCCACCAAGCCCCAGCCCGACCTCTAAGCCTTGTTGCAACCAGTGCTACTCGCCTGTCTTCTGGAACTTGTTTAAATTCTAAAACTTCATCTACTGTATTGATCCAGTCGAGGTACTCATCCGCTTGCAAGCCACCATGGAACTCTGGTATGTCAACCTTGAGGCCTGTCTCCCAGCGCCTTGATTCATCATGCGTTGGCCTCCTCTGTACTGGCTGATGGGCGAATGGATTTTCATCCTCTTCAGACTCCTCTTCCACGTCTCGTGGATTTGGATTCTGATGTTGAGCCATTGACGCTGCTAGCTGCTGCGTTAACGTCTCGACTTGTTGTTGTAGTCGTGCAATCTCATCACGTTCGTAGACTTCATCCAACGGTTGTTCACGAAGGTTCGGTAGGTTCGCACGTCTTCTTGGTGGCATAACGACGATAACTAGCCGAGCTCTGATACCAACCTGATGCAGACAACAACGGAACTCACACGCGTTCTAACACACAAGGTTTTTTCAATCTGTAATTCCGCATAAGAACAAAGAAAGAAAGAATTCTGAGTTAACTACTCAAAGGAGTTTTGGTTTTTTTTTTTGTTTATTATTCTCTGCCTTTCACAAAGAGCTTACAACCGAATAAATAGAAGAAACAGAATTCCTAGAGTTCTAAAACAACCTCATTAAGTTAGGAAACAGTCTAGAATTAATGAGGAAATAAAAGCTAAAATAACGGAACGAAACGTCCTGAATTATTAGAGCAAGTAAAAGCTAATTACTGAAATGAAAAGAAACTCCAACTGTTACGTAAGAAAGTTTAATGTTCTTGATTGTGCAACAATAGTCAGCCCTTTTGATGACTTGCTCTTCGGTCCACATCATTTTCCCATTAAATCCTTTCAGATAACATAAATTTTTTTATGTGCCTCTGCTACCGCTTTTGGTAATGCGTGCTGTAAATAAAGTCTCGTTTCCATGTTTGAAAGCCTTGTTGTGTTGCGTTTCTTTAACTAATTTTACCACTCTATTTGTCTCTTCAGAGCCAAGTCCACATGCACCATAATTATAATGGTATTGTGATAAATGGCTGCATCGTCAGATTAAGCAATTTGACTTGGAAGTTCATATAAACAAGATGCCGAGCTGGTGCTTTAACTGCAGAAACTTATTTGAAAATTATTGTTATGATTGAATCCTCAAGGTCAACAAATCTCTTTATGAAGTCTTCACCCATAACAGTTTTTGGAAGCTAGATCAACACACCTTGGATCATGTCCAAAGCAACGATGATAGGGATCCCAGATAAGAGGGGAAACAAGCGTAAGAAGCAAAACCAGTAATCAACTCACCTTTGAAATAATTCCATTGGGGTAGTTCCTAAACCTCCATTGTTGCAACCTTCAAAACTATTCAATGTTAGTTCTTTCATGTGCACTAACAGATACACGTAAACAAAAAGAGAGTAAGAAAAAAAGAATAATTTGATGGATTTGAGGTGCAGAGAATCAACACCGTACACAAAGAGCTTACTTGACATCACAAGTCATAGGGATCTCACACCAGATTTCCTCTTCGAAAAACTCACATATTAATTTTTCCAGCTTTCAACACCCTTCAGCCGAAACCCACCTCTCTAAAAACTCGATGCCAAATCTCCACAATACATTTCATACTCGAAAGAGAGAGAGATTAGAAGGAGTTTTGTCTTTTTTATATAATTTTATGTCTGACTTAGCTAGCGAGGAACCAAGGTCCTTATTTGGCAAGACGTTGAGATTAAAAAAACATCTGGATTAGTGTTCGATGTTGGAGATCATAAGTCTCAAGATGTTAATGATGTAAGTAGAAGATGTTCATCTGGGTTTTCGTGATTTGATATGAAAGGCTCATTTATATTGAATTTTGATGCAAAGTGCTTATGTTTTTTATTTGCTAGTGCTATGTTTAAGAAGATGATGAACAGTATAAGAGACAAAGGTGTAGCCTTGTGATACATCTTGTTGATGTTTTTGCAGCGTATAGTCCTTAGAGAGAAGTTGTAAATCGACAATATTTCACTTATAAGTGCACATTTATTGACAGAATTTGCACATGCTGACTCAATATGTAAAGTATTATTGACTTGTATAAATAGTTGAATCTATACAGTAGTTTTTAAGAACAGTGAAGCAAAGTTTTGTTGACGCGTGTAATTTTTAAAATGTAATTTTTAATTGAAACTAGTCTCATAGATCTCTTAGGTATTTATAATACCAATTAATACAAATAAAAATAGAAATAACTAGGGGGAGAAAAAATTAATTAAAGCCGAAAAACCGATTAAACCGAAAAAACTAGAAAAAAATAATCAAAAAAACCGATTAGAATTTAAAAAAAAACAACCGGTTCGGTTTTGATTTTATAAGTCTGAAATTGAAAAAAATCGAACCTAACTGAA
This sequence comes from Populus alba x Populus glandulosa, assembly GCA_033617975.1. Classification (NCBI taxonomy): domain Eukaryota; kingdom Viridiplantae; phylum Streptophyta; class Magnoliopsida; order Malpighiales; family Salicaceae; genus Populus; species Populus alba x Populus glandulosa. The sequence continues at coordinate 6,838,260 of CM066155.1, read as the reverse complement.
TTCAAACAAAAAAACCAAAAACAATCGAGTCAAATTGAAAAAAAAAACCGAGTCAAACTAGAAAAAAACCGAGCCAAACTGAAAAAACTGAATCAAACCAGAAAAAAACCAAGCCAAAATGGTTTGAACAGGTTTTTGTTCTAAAATAACCAAACCGAAACCGGTCGGTTTGAACGGGTTCCGATTCGGTTTCGGTTTTAAAAAGAAAACTCGGTTTGATTAGTTTTTTTGATAAAAACTGAACCAAACCAAAAATGATTACCCCTAGTATTAACATAGAATTATATTAAAAAATATAGTATAAAAACCTTAATTTTATTATTTGAATGTTTTATGGTCAGACTGTCTACTTTGTTATAGTTTAACAACTCTCGAAATAAACTTAAAATTTACTTAAACCAATAGGGAAACCTAAGAATAAAAAAAAACCAGGAAAAAACATCATAAATAAAGCTAGAAAAAAATGGTTTTCAACTAAATAGAAAAAGAATATTACATCAATTAGAAAAATGTTGCAAAATTCATAAAATAGTTGTTTGAAATTATTTGAAAGTCTTCCTAACCTCTAATTGCTATAAAATACTAACTATATAGAACTCATGGTCTCTAAAATCTCCAAGCTAAACTTTTGTTTGATATTACAATTAGATCAAACATTAAGCCTAATAACATAAAACTATGCTTTATAAAACAATTTCTTGTGTTAGTCACCCTAAGTTGGAAAGAACTCATCGTTGAGTTCAAATTGCTTCTACCCCAATTTCATGACTGTCTAATTAAAAATTTTCAACCTTTTACATGTTCATTCTTTTCATTAAAAACATCATATCTCCTAACAACATGCTCATCCTCCTTAACAAAAAAATCATTTTTAGAGTTATATTAAAGATCATGTACAACAACTATTGTAGTAACCTTCTCAAACTCTAACTTAAAATTAAGTGTAACGTTATTATCCTTGACAACAACTAAGATGTTTTCTTCTGGCAACACACCTTAGTTGGCAACACCAAATCCACCTTCAAGTTCTTTAAAGATTAACTTTTGATACTTGATTGTTGTTAATGAACAGTAAGTTGATCTATAAATTTTTTTATAGCTGAAATTTTCTAATACTTCAAAACAATCTTTTGAAGTATCAAAGAATTGTTTATTTTTATAAGACAATCCTTGCAAATCCTAACTTATATAATTTTTAGGATTTTTGTAATCCTCAAGCTCAAGAAGCTCAATGACATCTTGAGCTTCTTTCTAATGAAATCTTGGTAGCTGATTTCAATCTACACAAGAACTAAAATAATCAATATTTTCAATTTCAATATTATATTTATCATAATCAAGAAGCTACCTCCTTTGTTTATGTCTCTAAAACATGTTCTCAAAACTAAACAAGAATATGTGATTACTCTTCTCATTATCCTCTTATTTTCATCATAAGCACTAATCAACTAGATAATTCTTCAACTTGGATATACATGTTTATTATCTCTAGTGGATGAATTAATTTTACAATTTGTCTCAACATATCTTCTATCACCAACTTTGCTCTCTTAAGGGAACTTCCTCATCCTTTCTTACCTGAAAATATTATGTTTTATGGCATCTTCTAGCCATGATTATTTAGTAGCACACAATAAACAAAATAGTTTGGGATTGCAGCACATAGCAAGCAATAATCTAGGATTGTTAGGCTCTGATACTAACTAACACGAGTAACAACACAATTAAAAATAAAGAAAATGCAACTTGAAATTTTGTAAAACATGGTCACGTCACAAATCCTAAGTCAAGATTTTATTACTGAATATTTCACCACACAAATATTCTAATTAAAAAAAAATCCTTATTACTACTTTTTTAGGCCGCTTATATACTAATTGTAGTCTTAAAGAAAGCTAAAAAAATAATAAGAGTTTTAAACCAAATAAAAAATATATAAATTAAATATGAAAATATAGCAAATTGTAGTAACATTTGTTCTTATTTGGAAACCTCTTCTAGCAAAATCAAAGCCTGATTCAACAGTTAAATCAAGCCTTATATTTATTAATATAAAACCACACATTAGAAAGAAAAAAAAAATTTACACATCAGTTACCATGCTAAAATGTTATGAGAATTATTAGGGTGATTTTTCCGTATAAATATATAACATTAACCAAATATACGAAGATATATAAAAAAGGTAAATAATCTTAATTATTAAAATTTAAAACAAAAAAAAATGGTGGAGGAATTTCTCTCTATCATTAGTGTCACATCATCACTAACTTGCCCACATTATTACTTAATATTTGTCATAATTATCATCTAGTAGAACCCATAAAAACACATGTAAATTGATTCAAACACTCATGGTAATCTAGAAAAAATTAACTCCACAAAATTTTCATATTATACATACCACCTTTTCAAATTTCCCTTGCGCTCATGTCTGTTTGAAAAAGAATAAATTTGGATACCCTCAATTATAAAAATTCTCAAAGGACACACACCTATAATGTTATCATCTCATTTACCAATCATTACCTATTGTATAAATTTGCGTGGAGTCTTATTTTAATAAGATTGTTTGTAAATCATTTTCCATAACTAAATAGATTCAGACTACAACTCGACTGCAAAACTTTCGAAAGTGCACATGCTCAAGTTGAATAAATCATAAGAAGAAGAGGCTCAGCTAAAAAATTTCAATAGTACATTCACTAAACATGAGTTCTCTCATGGAACATGTCACTCCTAATCGACAGCCATGGCTTCCGAGACCCCACTAGCATCCTCCATTCCATTCTTCTGCTCTTCTGTTGCCACTCTCATCTCCTCAATCAAATTCTTCTCATCTTCCTCTATAGTGTTCTGTAACTCATCCACCTGTCGAAATGTTAAACAAAAGATGAGGAAAATAAATGGGTACACTGGACATGTGCATTCAATCTACTGCGGCAAGTGATCAAGCAAGCAGCAACAGAATTTAGAAGCACTCTATTACTTCATTGCCTGATTGACCAAAATAAGCGAAGAAACATTTATCGATTAGATAACACAGATGCACGAACAACGCATTGAAAAGAAATGGATTGGCACCTGAAACTGCGCTTAAAACCCAAGGTTAAACTACCGTTACAGGTTTTCTATCTCCATACAAAACAGGTTGAAAGTAACAAAGTCAAGGCGCACACATAAGTAATAATGGAAAATGTTGTCAAATAGGCATATTATATAATTTAAAAGCTTCAATTGATAACTTCTTCCTCCTCTTTCCTCTTCGATGTTAATTTGCATCATGCTCTTCCATAACAAGGTAGAACCCAAAGCTCATACCGTAGCACTTGAGTCACTTTCTAGAATTGTTTCCTCTCAATACAAATTCAACTTTTATTATTGACATGACACTATTGCACTCATGGTTAACTGCAACAAACAGCGCTTGATAATCCTGTAATTAACAAGATTTCGTGTTTCCAGGGCAAGTCCAAGGTTCATATAAGTTTTCATATGTGAAAAGGGAAGGAATTAAGAATGGGGATCCACCACAGCACAAACTTGTTATGAATAGGAAGCCTAGATTACACAATCTGAGATGTAATACATTGCTGGAAAAAAAAGAATCTTGAAAACAATGGAGTAGAAAAAAACTGAAATGATATAAAATAAATGAACCTTTCACCAAATTTTCAATCAATAACAAACAAGAATGAAAAATTTATGGAAATTGCCACATACCACATGCAACAAGAGAACGAATTGTTTCTTTCGAAGTTCCAGTAACCTAGAACTGGCTGTATTTTCTGCCTCCAAAGCAGCAATTTCTTTCTCTAAATCCGTTATCACCTTCTGCATAAGTGACCTTGGAGGCTGTGTGGCGATCAATTTCCTTATCGCCTCACATTCCTCCTTATGCTGCCTTTCAATTTTGCTCTCCTCAAGCTGCTTCTTTAAATCTTCAATATCAGCCTGTGCCTGCAAAATCTGCCTATTTATGTCATCCTTCAACTCATTAAAATTCTCCTTCTCTCTTACATTAGAATCAATAACAGCTTTGCTCTTGAGTAATGGAATCTCGAAAGTAGACAACTCCTGTAAAAAAGCTTTAGAAAGTTTGACACAGTCATTGTAATTATCCTCATCCTTCTCGATCTCGGAAACAAACGAAGCAAACTTCTTCTGAAGTTTCTTCAGCGGGGGTTCACCCCTTGTAGTGGTAGTGCGGGTGAGTAGCCTATGTTTTATAATTACATCATCTTCGAGCGGTCCGAATGCGTAGTTCGCCGCTACTGTTTCCCCTCTTCCAGAAATCTTTCTTCCTTTCAACATCTAATAAAATCCATGATAGTTCATTACTGTTATTTCATTCTAAGAGTTTTTATTTTAATTGATAGCTAATTAGAATGATGCGAAAAAGTATACAGAATGAATAATTGATTGAATTAACCTAAAAAGGAATTTGAAATTAGTTTCGAAACATCAGTAAACCCTAACCAGATATGTGAAAATGACAATCAAAGGGAGACAAACCTAATTAGGAAAACGCCGAAAGCTGCTGCTGTGGTGACCGGGGGAGGACTGATTTTTTCCGGCTGTCAGATATGGCAAGAGCTTTTCGATGAGCTGGAGAGCTGTGTGAGTGTGAGAGAGAAGCGAAAAGGGAGGCAGGGTATTCGCCGTATCAAAGACCCTTATTTCTCAAGTGTGTAGATTATAGACTACTTGTCGGTTGTGAGTTTAATTAGAGTTATATGTTTCTTAGGTACTTTTAAGATAAATTACTCACTGGTCCGAGCGTACAAACCTTTTAATTTTCACGAGCTCCTTGGACACTCGCAGGTTAAATCATTTTCTAAATGGTAAAAAAAACATAAAAATATTAGGAATTCTGAAATTTAATGCACATTATATAATGCCCTTTAAAAATAAATATTAATATAGTCACATTGTGAGATTATATGTCTTGTCCTCAATTAATTATTTACACATGATATTATTTTATTTATATAGAATATATTTAATTTTATTAAATAAAAACATTATTTATCTTTAATATTCATTTATATTTAATTTATGAATTTAATGTTTGATAAATAAATCTAGAGTAAAGATAAAGTTCATGGAACAAAAACACCTTCTAAGAAAAATTATAAAAATGTTATAATTATAGGATTCATAATGCATCAAACTATTGTTCCTACATGTTTCTAGTCAATGCCCTTTTAATATTGAATATTTATTAGAGCTGTATAGACCAATATATATTATGTATTTTTTTTTATGAAAGGAAGCAGTTGTTCACATAAGTTGAGATATAAGGGATACCTATAAATAATATATAAGTGTTTGTTATAAGACATTTATATTGATTTGACTCGAATGAGAATTTCATAAAAGATATCGATTGTGTTTATGAAAAAGCTCACGTGACGGTCGTGTGAGTGATCCTTAAAATTAATATCACTAAGTTATTTTATATAAAAAGTATTATATTTTGATCATATCATACATTATCTTGGTAAATGTAACAAATGAACAAACATTGAATATAACATAAATTATATGAAAGTATTTGAGTGATCAAAAGATGATTTATTATCCTAGATGAATTAGGAAAATGTTAAATATGTTCTCAAATAATATTGATTATTAAATCCTTGTAAAAGATGGAAAGAAATTTGAAAATAGCTTCAAATCTTATTCAAATGATCAGTGACTATAATATTGCGAATAAATATGATTTGACATGACCGACACATTTTATGCTAAAGTATCTAAATCAGAACATTATTAATAATAAAATAATAATTATATTGAGAAACCGGTCATTGAAAGATCTCAAATCACTTATGACTTTCATAATATTAGGGATCATGACACGTTGTTAGACGGTGCACTTGATCTTTAAATATAAATTAATTAATTATTGAATTGATAATAAATTAAATTGTTTAATTTATTTAATTATATTTATTTATAATTTAATTTATATTTAGGCTAACATATTAGGAATCTAATGGGTCACACACATTAAAAACAATTAGTTAAAAATTAAACTAGGATAATTAATCAAATGTCACTTGATTGCAAATAATTTTATAAATTAAGCACTAGAATGTATTTAATTCGGGGATTATAATTATAGTCTTAGAATAATCAAGTAGGGACTTAAATGATTAAATTTATAAAATTATCCTTAAATAATATATGGATATAATTTAAGGGACAAATAGATATTATTATATAAGATAACTTAGTTATTTCAAGTCTAAAAATCACTTACACAACCGTTATGTGAACCTTTCTATAGATATTGGTGATCTCTTAAAATGAAATTCTCATGCGGATTAATTTAGTGTATATGTTTTATAACAAGAACTTACATATTAGTTTTAAATATGCTTATACCTCAACTTATAAGAACAATTGCTTATTTTTATAAAGGAAATAATATAATATTTATCAATCTCTATGGCTCTAATAAATATATGATATTTAAGAGAATATCGATCAATAACATTTTAAGAATGATACATTGATGTAATAAAAATTCTATAATTATAATAATTTTATAATTATTTTTGCAGAATATTTTTATCTTATACATTTTATCTTTACTTTAGATTTACAAATTAAATTAGATTTATTAATTTAATATTATATAAATATTAAAAATAAATATATATTTATATAAATATAATAATATCAAGTATAATCAACCAATTAATTATAATAAATATTAAGATATTAAACCAACGGGCATGCCAGTGTCTCTTACCACACTAAGCTAAAAACAAGGCAAACAAGGTATTCCACATTAAACTAAACAAACGTGTCTTTTCTTTCTGAAGCTAGAATTCCACCTCAAAACAAAGTGAAGGCAAGAAGAAACAAACATACAGAAATTAATGTATTACCAGGTGACGATAAAATTATAAAAAAAATAGTGTGTATTATAGATATAGAATTTGTTTGGAAGTGTAATTGCGGTTATATTTTAAAATATTTTTTAGTATTAAAATAATATTTTTTTTATTTTTAAAAAATTATTTTTGATATCAGCATATTAAAATGATTTACAAACATTAAAAAAATATTAATTTATAATAAAAAATAAAAATAAAATTTTAATTTTTAAAAAATATTTTTAAAATATAAAAATAAACAGACTATTTTTAAAATACAAAAATGACAGGTAACGATGCGTCGTTTGAGCAGTTTTTCTTTTTGACACTTTATGGTCCTAAGTCAGGAGCCCGTGCACTAGACGGTGTTGCTCTCGGCAGCCTAGCCCAGTTTTTTAGTTTTTTTCAAAATTAATTCCGGTTTTATAATTTTTTATGAATCTTGATAATATTTTTTGGGACGTACATTCTTAGGTTTATGCCATGTTTTCTTAAAGAAAAATAATATAATATTAGAATATTATAAGATTACGATATAGCACATTATAAATAACACAAATGTAGATAAAAAAATATTTACTTATAATAATAAATACTTGGTACGTAGTAATTCATCAATGCATAGTTTTCAAAATATTTATAATAATAAATATTAAAACCAAAAATTAGTTTTTAAGAAAATGTCACTTCACTGCAACTGAGTGGTATTTAGAAGAAAAAAATAAGCTTTAATAACAAGGACTTAATTGTTAATAGCTTATTATCTTTTAGTTTATCTCAATTTTCAACTTGACAATAATTCCTCCACGTGTGAAGAAGTTATTGCTTAATTTTATCATTTCCCAATATAAATGTATAATTAAATTTGAAATAAAAAAATTTAATTTTCAAAATTATATCAATGCATAAAAAAATTACACTATCAAATAGATAATAACTAGATTACTGGTTTGTGATGCGCTGCGATGCAGGTTGGATTAAGTTTTTTAGTGTAAAAAAAAATCCAAACATTGTTAACGTATTTTCTAATAATAAAAAAATTTATGAAATCAAAATATAATGCATATTAGACACCATTTTCTTTTAAATTACAATGACATTTATTGATGAAATATTTTATAGCTATGTCCCTTGAAATATACCGATGAATTTTTTATGTCGGTATATACCTAGGGAATTACAATTGAAAATGAAGGAATGAAAGAAAAATGACGTGGTATTACTATAAATGATATTATCGACGAAATAAACTCGTCGCTAATATTCGTCGATGAATTCATTGATAGTTTTTAAATTACAACCTAGCAATTGACCCCTCTTCCCCCTCTCCCTTTTTCTTCTCCTTCTTTTTCTTTTTCTTCTTCTTCTTCTAAAAAAAGATCATTCATTAACTACTCACTCAGTTTGTGTGATCCTCAAAAAGAAGAAAGCTAAAAAATTTCTCCTATTACCTGGCCTGGTCATAGCAATAAACAAGAGTTTTGTGTAATCTATGACTTATGTGATATGTTTCAGTTAACTAAGTCCTGAGAGTACTAGTCTCTTAGCAAATGAAACATCCCTTAAAAAGTCAAAACCTAGGCACTGCACAACCACCTTCACACCTTGGGAATTTGTTTGCTTCATTTTGCAGGCCAGTGGCATCGGTTGGCTAATTTGATGGAACATGCCCAAAAAAGAAATGGCAAAAAATATATTCTATTTTTTTTAATTTAAACTTTAAAACTAGTAACCAAAAAAGTTATTTTTAGTAATATAACTCTTAAGATAGTTTTTATTTATTAAAGTTTAATTTTTTGAATCCTGAATATCCATTATCATAAAAAAAAAAAACAAAGATTATTGAATTATATATAAAATATCCTTTCTAAATTTATTTCACGTGAACAACAATAAAATAAAATAGTTGAATAATTTTGATTATGGAAAGCACCTCTTGGCTCATGGTCACTATAATAGAAAGTTGACAACATAATGTTGGGTATGCAATCAAAGTCCCACATTGGCTAGAAATGGGGAGGATCAAGGGTATATAAAGATGGACAAATATTTCCATTGGTATGAGGCCTTTTGGAGTATAGCCCAAGAGCAAATCCATGAGGGCTTAGGCCCAAAGTGGACAATATCATACCAATGTGGAGATAGGTGGTGTCCGTAGTCCCTTCAAGTGGTATCAGAGCCTTGCCCCGGAGTTAGCCATGATGGATGAATCCTCGGAATGCCGAACAAAAGGTGGTGGGCCCCCCAAGCAAATCACGTGTGATCCGTGGATCAGCTCTTGGATAGGCGGTGTGCTCCAGGTGCTTCACGGACGTGTCCTGGCTCCAACACGGTGAAGAGGAGTTGACCTAGAAAGAGCAATCTCTCAAGTCAGGTAGTGCTCTCCGGATGCTTCATGGACGTGTCCTAACCCCAACACGGTGAAGTGGAGAATGAAGAATCATGGTTGATAGAGAGTGGACGGATAAATGATCGTTTGAGGGGAGGCTCGGTGGTCCTTTGTTTGAGGGGAGGATTGTTGGGTATGCAATCAAAGTCCCACATTGGCTAGAAATGGGGAGGATCAAGGGTATATAAAGATGGACAAATATTTCCATTGGTATGAGGCCTTTTGGAGTATAGCCCAAGAGCAAATCCATGAGGGCTTAGGCCCAAAGTGGACAATATCATACCAATGTGGAGATAGGTGGTGTCCGTAGTCCCTTCACATAAGATGTCTTATGGTTAACAAATGGACCTATGCAAGTGAACAAAATGATTTATTGGCAGAGATAGTATTCAAAAAGGATGGTTGACCTATCTATTTAAAACATGACTTCAACTAAGTTTTTTATCAAAAACAAGTTAAAAGTTGATCCGATTAATTTGTGAGCTGGCCAAAATCCAAGTGCAACTTAATTTGCCTAAAAAACAATCCATAAACAACATTTTAAAAAATATATATATTAAAACTATAGACACATCTTTCAAATTGAAGAGTATGGTTAAGGTAAAAAAACATATAACAATAAAGTTTATGTTAAAGGATTGACTTCTAATGAGTTTAAAATTGATTATTATGAGAAGTTAGAAAAAGTAATTGAATTGCAATATTATAGCAAGTAGAATTGAGACTTTTTATTCAAATATTATTGTTGTTATACCATTAATAAAGGAATCGTAGTAGATTTTCATCATGGTTTGGTCAAAATTAATATAAAGGTTAGACTTCGTAACACCGACAATGTTTTTGTTTTCGCCAAGCAATGCCAACAAGTTTATTACACACACACTCTTTCCTTTAGAAAGAATCATTCTAGGATTGATTGATTGTCCATAGTGAAAAACAAACCTAGGGGTCGTGTTCAAGTTTTCTTTTAAATTGTTGAGTTAGTTGATGCATATCGAGTTACTCCGTCTAGTGGCTTAGAAGAAAATTCAAATTTTTATTTAAATGAGAATTTTTTGTTAATGTTGATGTTCATGAGTTAAATGATGTTTTGAATCGATGAGTATCAATTCAATGAAGAAGATCATGATGAGCATGACGATGATAAAATTGAAGAATGCATTTCTGATTAAATTGTAAAACATCAATGTGTAATGAACTTTATTTAATGTAATTGTAGACGACATTATCGATGGAATAAGTTGGTTGAAGAGTTCTAGAGAGTTGGAAAAAAGTTATATGACTTTGTTACTGGCTATTATATACAAAATTACCGACGGACTGAAAATTCATCAGAGAATTTTAGGGGTTCTTCTTACAATTTTAAGTTTAATTGAAAATTAAAAATTTTAATTATAGATTACCGATGGACTTGTTCAAGTTTGAATATTATATTTACTTGTTCAATTCTTCACCTTATTCATCTTATAAAATAATCAATTTATATAAAAAAAATTTAGTCATAAATAAAGTCAATTGGTTTGTGGTTTTATTTATTAGTACATATTTATAGGTACATAAATATTAGGCAACCTCTCATACAGGGGAGGTGCTATTAATGTTTTTTTTTTAAAGAAATGTTATTACCTTTTTTAATCCTTTTATTTTAGCTTTATTTCTTTTAATGTTTTCCTAATATGTTTATTTGATTTTTTTTAAATAAAAATATTAAGCACATTAATGATGAAATTATCGACGAACCAAGTCCCTCATAAAGTTTTGAAGAGTTGAAAAAATACATGAAATGCCACTGGCAATATGTAAATCACTAGCAGATTTTATTCGTCAATAATATGATATAAATCACCAATGAAAATACAAATAGTTTTATTTGTTGGTGATATGATATATTCACAGATGGAATCACCAACGAAATGATGTTGTTAATTATTTTTGTTTGACATGTATTTTCTATCTATAAATATATCGATGTTTATATTACCAATAAACTTAATATAAATTACCAATGAGAAGTTTTCCAGCAAACAATAACTATTTGTTATGTTGTCAGTAAATGTTTTCTAAACAGAACCAGTGTCTAAATAGCGACGGATCAATCCTTTGATAATATACAAAATTGTGGTAGTGAAAGGATAAAATTAAAAGCAATAAATTAATAAATAAATAAATAAATAAAAAACCTAAGTCAACCCAGGATATCATGTTAAACTCAACCTAATTTATGAGACTAAGATAACTTCATAAAAAAATAAAAATAAAAAAAAAAGTAAATTACAAAGCCTCATTTTCAAAAAAAAATTAATATTGCAAGTTGAAATGACAAAAAAAAATAAATTCAAAAAAACTATATTTCCAGATTTAATAATATTTTCAAAAAAATTCTTGAAACCTGGATTTTTTTTTTAATATTTGATAAAATTTTAGTCACCGTAGCATAATGCAAATATACAAAGAGTTACTTCTAATCATAGTTTTGAAACTCGGACCGGCCTGACAGGTCAATCCAGGACTCGACCGACCTAGGCATGAGACCAGTCTGGGTCTAAGCAAAAACTTGCCTGGGAGTTGGCCCAACAAAACCCGGCTGACCTGGCGGGTCGACCAGAGACCCGACTGACTCAGGTAAACCCAGCTTATTTTTCATGCTTTTTCACTGCAGCTTTGTAGAAGCACAAACAGATGTAGAGGTTATTTCATGCTCTGCATATGCTATATTAACCATTGAACAACAAAAAATTTATGAGACTAAGATAACTTCAAAAAAAAAAAACCATTAGAGAAATCCTTTGCATAAAACCAATCTCTTCAATCTTCAAAGTTCAAAGCTATATCACTATCAGTTGCAATTCGCAAAGAAGAGCAGAGGAGCAAAAGACTTCAAGGCAACCCATACCTGTTCAGATCTGCGAGCAGAGTAGATAATTCTTCCTCCAGCTCCACATGACTCTCCTTTTTTCTCTTGCTCTCTCTGTTACATTGTTCATGCCAATTATTATCTCGTAGACCACAAACAAACGATGAAGACAAAGCAATCTAGATCTGGGAAGAAGCCGTAAGTCTAATAATGGGATATCACGACATTGAATAGAGTAAATACAACAATTTTGTGTAGGCCATAAACGAGATACAACCTATTTTTCCAAAAAAAGAAAAAGAAAAAGAAAAAAAGAAGGATGTATGAATCTTGTTTTCAGGATGCTAAATTAACCAGGGTTAGTAATAAGTGATTAGTAACCATCACCAGCATTATAAGTCATGCCTTGGCTTTTATTTTCTAATTTTAAAATTTTATTGTAGAAAACTATTATGTTGCCTTAAAAATGAATGCCATGCCTTGACTTTTATTTCGTTAATTAATTCTAGTAAGAGAAAAGAAAGAGTTGCTTTTAAATTCTATTTTTTAGATTAACCCGAGTCAACCTATCTGACCTATGACCTGATCACTGTATCGAGTTGACCACCAAATCAAATTTTAAAACTATGCTTCTAATTAATCAAACCCCTTGATCCATAGTTGAGAACATGTGTGTGCGCACTCCAAGAGAAACACCAAGAGAGCAATTGAATTATACATTGAATGTTGGCACGTTGAATTTGATTTTCTACAAGGAATGAATTTTGGAAAGCTATACAATCAAATTTTCACCTCTCCCTTTAATAGTACGTTCATGGCTTGCTAAAGTAAGGTCCAGCATGACTTTGTTTTAGGGTTCCAGACAGCAGGGATCAAGAACTTCCTACCCCTTGATCCATGGCCATTAAAACCCCCTCCGGTTTCTGGATCAACACGTACTTTTCCGGTGTAGCCATCGAATGCTCCGCTTCCGAAAATGCCCCAGCAAGCTGATGCGGCCTCCACGGTTTTGTTGGCATTGTCACTGTTGTCCTGGAAAAACCCAGTCTTATATGGGTTGGTCACAGCTTCAACCAACGCCCTTGCGAAGGCGACAACCATGGCATCCACGCCCAAGTTGCCATTTGGCGGGTTCAATGTTATAGATAGAGGCCCTTTGTCTGGCTTCTGGAATGGCCAAGCACAAGACCCTGGGCATTCACTTTCTGGATTGCCCACCACAATATATGGCTGCTGATGATCACCTGCTATTTCAAATCAGTAATCAGTGCCAATATAAAATATAATGAGATCGTTGCATGTGTTCTCAGCTGTTTTCTTTTCTGATAGCGATATTTTCCGATGATGTGATCATGGAAGGAATATAGATTTTATCATTTTTTTTCTGATAAATGCAACTAAGCTAAGACTATCATTGATAGAAAGGAAACATTAAATAAAATTACCAAGCATTCCATGTTGTGAGCATTTTGTGAAGCACAGCCCCTGCATTTTAACATCTCTAGCAGTGAGAATAACAGGGATGGTGTTGGAGTCTCCACCAGTCGCCTTCCGCAGAACTTTCTGAATAAATTCGCTAGTAACAGCTTTCCCTGCAGAATATTTTAGATCGGTCACTTGCTTCACAACTTTTACGTTAATAGGGCTGCTTCCCTTCCCGGCAACCTCCTGGTAGCTCTCAACAACATTCCACCATGACGAGACTTGTGGCTGTAAGTTGGCTCCCGCATTGTAATGTAGAGATTCAACAAAGGCCCTAATGACATTTTTATGGACACGCCCAAATTGACCGTACCAAATAAGAGTTAGGTCTAGGTTTCCTGTCAGGAGAGGGCCTCCATGGTAGGTTATGGAAGCGCTATCGGTAGCAAGACAGACAGGGAACAGGAGCAAGTAGAGAGAAAGAACAAGAGGGCCACTAGGGAGAGATGATGCCATTCTCAAGATTTGCTGCCTTTCTATTCCATCGGTCACCATACATCCATCTTTCAATTTATGGCTAGTTTGCTTCCATGGATAGGATGTTAGTACTCTAAAAATAGGCAGGTTATGGTTACAAGACAGCTGTTCTTACTCGAATCCTTTAAGGAGCTAATTTCATGGAACTTGTAGCCTCAGTTGTTTGAGTTTTTGCGGGCATTTCGGTTTTGAGACAGGAAACGCTTTATTCATTCAAGTCATTCTGTGTTGGATATGATAGATGGGCATGGGAGAGACAACAGACTCCTCCCTGTTGTCTAGAGAAAAAAACAAACTCCTCTAATGCAAATACACATTGAAGATGCTAAATGACTCATTACATCCTTTTATTAAGCTAGCAAGGTAACCGAACAACACAATCAAAAGTATACGGTGATGTTATATTTACAACTCTGATTACAACAGCAAGCAACCAGGCATTCACACAAGTCTTGATCATAGACATGCCAGCACATATCCTGCAATGGAAAAATCAGTAATCATATTTATGGAACACATGTAATGACTTTTCACACAAGTGATAAAAGAAGCAAAAACAGATCACCCCTTAATGAAGAAGGAGAGGAGAAATCAGATGATATATAGAAACTCCAACAGTGCAGGTAAGGGGAGAACATTTCGTATGCATCAATTTATTCCTCTTTTTCTTCCAAATCCAAGTGTGTCAGACAACAAAGTGAGCATACATTACACACATTCATAACCAGTGCATTGAGTTGTGATGTTTCTCTTGGTTTGCATTGATATAAGAGATTGGGTATCTTTACATTTGGGCCATTTTGCTGTCTTCTCTTCATTTTTCCTTATCCTTGCAGCTACTGACTTAAGACCACTTGTCACGTAACTCACCGCAGCTAAAAAAAGCTCTCTGCACACAAATTAAAAAGAATCTTCAACATTAAGAATTCTGGAAATGTTTCTGGCCACGTCAAACAGAACAAGATATAATAAAATGCATGCTGCAAGAATATCACGCTTATAATGAGAAAATAAGGAAATAAACAAGAAATTAAGAGAAAAGTGCATAATGCAAAATCTGGCATCATTACATGCTTATGATGCACATAGCTGCTAACATATACATGGAATGTTGTTCCATCTTGTCAGATTGAAAACAAATTGTCAGCCTAGTGCCAGTTGAAATTTCATAAGTTACGAGAGTCACAGTTCAGATGATCGTTTAAGAAACTCAGAATTTGCAGAAAGAAATAACAAAAGTAATGCAATTTATAATTCAACACCTCCAGTTACTATTTTGCAAAATTTATGTATGATCATCAGTTAACAAAACCATAAACCACTCTCACTAGTAAATTTATTTGAAAGAGCCATTGTTTTGTCTCCAATGAGGAAATCAGAATTTCCTTTTTCCAGTTATACTTGAAAAGTTAAATTATATGTTTATTTCCAGTCACTTGGTGTTTTTTTATATATATATATATGGTGATCATAAAATTAAAAATGAAAAAGCAAAGAGAAATCTACGGATAAAAGAATGGAATACAAGGAGATATTCAAGAAAAAATAAAAAGAAATACACGGACATAAGAAATCATGACTATGTTCCCAGTCAGAGCGACGAAACAAACAATAGAATGGGCACACACTGACAAGGTCAGTTATCCAATCAGACTTTGGTCTTCCAAAATTTATGAGAGCATGTGAGAAAATTTTAACTGTCTGGGTGAATAAAAGAATATGACCCAAAAAATGTCTCCTGGAAAATTTCTAACTTTCTGTAATTTATGTTTTCCTCACAAAACAGCAGATACCACCAAAAATATTTTTAAAAAAAATCTTGCAGAAAGGCACAAATGCAAATTATGAAATAAAAGGATATTATAAATAAAAGAACTGCTTTCCACTTACAATGGTGAGCAAGGAGAACGACCACCATTTACATAGTAAACAAACAAGAATGAATCATAATGCTGGCCGTTGATTAGATAAAAACCTTGCAACCTTCGTATACACTTGAAGGACATTTTTTTGTATAGATGAATGGCAGGAACGTTGTAAGAAATCACATGCAGGTAGACTGCACGGCATGTTGGAACACTTGAAGCATATTTAATGACCTGACGAATAAGAGACCTTGCTGCAAATCAAAAAACCAAGTAATTAATCATAAAGCAAGACATATTTCAAACAGACATTTCAAAGTAAAGTTCCTTTGTGGTGCAGATCCTACCTATACCAAGATTTCTGTAAGTTTCTACTACTCCAAGCGTCAGGATATAAACTAATGTTTGATCTGGTTTAGAGGGGTCATATCTGAGCAAATCTCCTATCTACAAAGCAGTTGTGAGTTCACATGAGTTAGTAGAAAGAGAGACATAATTTGTGGACAGCAATAATGATATCAAAATTACACATGTTATGCATTTGGGTAATGAAAAAAGAACAAAGCCTGAATGAAGAATCCAGGTGCATCCTACATATGATGAATGCATGAGGGCTGCAATTACAATGTTAAAAACCAACCATAGCTCAATCCCACTACAGATGCAACATTAGAATACCATGGGCGCTAGAATGAGGAAATTCTTTTGCTCATATTTGTCACAGGAGTTGCATAAAACACATGAGCTTGTGTTATCCAGTCATAACTGGCTTGACACACATAGGGAATATCTTTAATTAGTTGCTGCATCACACAGGTATATGCCAAATATGCCTATGTGATGCACAGATGCAAGCGATGCCCCTTGAAAAAGTAGAAAACCCACCCCGGCTTCTTTTGTCATTGCAATCCGTGCAGTAACAAAACCAATAAGTTCATCACTCTGACCATTAGGTCGGCTGCGGTCGACTGCAGCCCAAGAAACAATATCACGTTCATGGACAACACTTTGGAAAAACTCTGACTCGTACCTGAAAGGAGGAATGAATTTCCATTTAGAAGCAAGAAAAGCATATTACAGATTAAAACCCACAAAAAAAATTCAAAAGAAAAGGAAAAGGAGCATTAGATGAAGCTATCAACCTGATAGGAAATATCTCAGCATGGATTCGCTCTAATACCTCCAAATCAGAAGGTTGTATAGGTCTGTAGCATATGGTTGGATGATGAGAAAATTTTTGGTTTGACATTGATGGTTTTGCTTTTAATCGCCTTCAAAGATATGGTAAACTTGGAGAACATGCAGCTGGACTTCTTCCATTTATACCACATTAGTCATGTCTCCAAGCATCAGTTGCTGGAACACACAGAAGATTATCCTGTCATAAGTTTGTTACCGTGGAAAAAAACACAGAAATTACCAGAAAGCAGCAGCACAGACAAGAAACACATGTCAGGAGATAGAAAATAGGTAAGAATAAAAGACTACATAACATCTTCTTGTTCTTTTTATATGGGAGGAGTCATATGAAAGGTGCATAAACCCCAGATCATGAGAACGATGCTAAACCATGGACCGCTCAATCATGAGCAGGTCACCCATACACAAGCTTTTTTTTCCTGAAAAACATGAGGGAGATGAACGTGGATGTGCATCTTGAGCTCAATCTCTTTGCCACTTGAGCCAACCCCACAGGATTAAAAGAATGGCTAAGATCAGAAGATTGTTGGCCCCCCATTAATCCTGTTTTTGCTTACCATAAGCAGCCACCTTCATATAACTTTCACAACTAATATCTTTGCCTTAACATATTACATTCTTTGAGCTACAGTACATGTATTCTAGTATGTTTTGTCCATAGGCAGCAAGGATGACAGAGTCTTAATGCTAAAAATGTTTTCCTAAAGAATACTGATTCTAAAAACTCGTTACTGGGTTCCCATGCTCCTCAAGTCATTCCAGTATGAATCATATGATTCAAATGATTCTAATTGATTGCAGATTGGGAATTGCAAGAATCAGCACTAAGACGTATCACTCATTTCCCCACTAAATCAAAAGCACTACAAGTGTACAATAAGATAACACTAAGAGGAAAAAAAAAATTCCCATGCACAGATAATTAAGCAAAAAGCGGATAGAGATTGCACAATTCCACTCTCTTGAAAATAGCAACTTCACATCATTTCATTCAATTCAATTCTTAATAATCAGATGATAACAATTTAATTAAGCTGAGCAACAATACCAGAGTTGACAGAGACAGAGACAGAGACAGTAAGCCATGTTATCAGTTCTCCTTTCCAAATTTGAAACCCACAATCCCCACAGAAAAACAGAGTGTCAAAAACTAGCCATCTCTAAACTAAACTACAATCCCAGTTCTTCCTTCAATCTTCTTCGATTCATGTAAAAGAAAAAAGACTAAAACTTTCGAACTGCAATATCAAAAAGCAAAGAGATCAAACATACACGACTGTTCTACTGTAACAAATTCAAACAAATATTAATTAACAAAGCGAAGTTGAAGAGATATTTAATAACAAAAAGTTGTCAAATTTGGAAGAAAAAACAAAGACCCAGATGAGATCTAATATTGAAAAATAGAATAAAAGTACTTACCTGCTTGATTCTCTGCAGGCAGCTTTGGAGGCTGATTATTATCTTGAATGAAAAGCTGTAGAAAGAGGAGAAGATTGGGAACTTTTATGGAAAGAAAGCAGGAAAGAAAGAAAGAAAGAAACAAGGAAGGAAGCATGCTGAGATTCTGATAAAGGAATCTGATACTTGCCTTTGCTTTAATGGAAAACTGAATCTTCTTCTCTTTAATAAACCAGAGGGTTTTGTTCTCAGATTATTTTGCAATCTTGGAATCCTAGTCTACTACTTTTCATTATATACGGGTGACTTGACTTTTCACTTCTCTTTATTTTTGGATCACCGTCACAAGAAGGTCACCTCTGTATTCCCTGTTGTCCTGTGATTAATTTTTTATTAATATAAAAAAAAATTATCATGTGATAATAACGATTCTAGAAGGAATAAGAAAAATTTAAGAATCTGAAAAATAAAAGATATCTTAGTGTTGTAGAAAATAAATAAAATAAAAATTTATGAGATGAGTATATTATACTTACACTCAAGTAATTAATGTAATTTAATTAAAAAGATATTTAAAAAAAAAAGAAGCTAGATTTAACAAAAACTAAAAATAAAAATATAAGTTAATACTTGTTACTTTTAAAATGAAAAAAAAAAAACTTCATTGAAAGTAAATAAAAAATAATAAAATGTTCGGGATGAAACTGGAAAACAAAACCTAATAAAGAAAAAGAAAACTAAGCACGTCCAAGTAAACTTTGTAAATCTAATTTAATATCTCAAACTCATAATCAATTGAATTATATATTTGAACTTAGCTAAAAAGACTCAACAACTTGTCAGTTAAATGTTGGAAGATAAAATCTATAAATTTAATTTAATTAAAAAACAAAATTCTTTTTGAAAATACTAAATATAACAAGGAAAAAAAAACCCTAAGGAAACCTTTGTTATTTTAAAAAGATTGATAAATCTTTTTGAAAGGGAATAAAAAGAGTGTTAGAGGATGAAATCGAAAAACAATAATTTTAAAAAAAAAACAAGCAAGGTCGAGTGAACCTTATAAATTCGGGTTAAACTTTCAAACTCACAAACTGTTAAATTCTAGACTCGAGTTCAACTCAAAAGCTCAACACTTAAAGATTTAAATATTGGAGGATAAAATCAATTAATTTAATTAAATTTAAAGACATAATTCCTTTTAAAAAAACTAAATCTAACAAAAAAAAACCTTGAAGTAACCCGTGTTATTTTTAAAATGATTGAAAAATCTCATAGAAAGCAAACTAAAAAAAAATATTATAGGATGAAACTGAATAAAAAAACAATTAAATGAGAAAAAAAAACTAAGGAAGCTCGGGTGAACTTCATAAACTCGGGTTAATCTTTTAAACCCACAAGCTGTAAGATTTTAGACCCGGGCTCAACTAAGAAGCTAAACACCCAGCCAATAAAATGTTACAATAAAAAAATCAATCTAAATAAATCTTGCAAGGTAAAAAAAAAATAGCAATATATATATATATATATATGATAGGAAAAAAACTCAAGGATTAAATTGTAACAAAAAAAACAAATTTAGAAATAATCTTAAATAAAAAATAATAATCAAAAGAATGAGAGTCAAATTTTAAAAATAAAAAAATCTATGAGGGATGAAATTGAAAAAAACATCTTTATTTTTTTTAATTATTCTAAATACAAAATTTTATTCAAGAAAATAAGGACCAAATCTTAAGGATAATAACCTGAGGGGTTAATATAATTTTTTGGATATGCCACTACTTGATTTTGATTAATGAAAATTTCTTAGAAAAGGTGAAGCATGATTATATGCTATTGTTTGATTATGATTAATGAAAATGGAGTTTCATATCCTATTTTAGGAAATAAGACTTTTTGATGAAATATATGACATGGTTATATGCCATTACAAAGATAGCAAAAGAAAGAGAGTGAAGTGAATAATTGATGGTGATGTTAGGTCTTTGAAACCTTAAACACATTTTGAGCTTATAAATTTCCATTTCTTTATATAAATCATAGCCTACAATACGTGTTTTTAAAAATCCTTTTTAATCAAGTAAGCGATTTGAACCAGTAAATGGCACTCTCAAAACATGAATAGTTTTTTTTTTTTCCATAAGGGTCATGACTTCACAAACTAAGCTATTGGTTATTATGCATGCTGATAAAATGGATGCTTAAAAGAAACAATCTTTCTTGATAAAGCCCTGAGTCTTGACTTAAGCCTCTTGATATTGAAATCAATATAAGGTCACCTCATCATACATGATCAAATGACATACCCAAAATAAGAGATTAAAATTGACACAAAGAACCATAGAAGAGCCAAAGAAACTATTTTAGTCTTACAACGAGTCAATTTCTATTTTCTAAATACAAGATAATAAAAAAATTGCATTTATTAAATGATGTGTGTTGGATCTTTGACCAAAGAAGCTTAATTTTCAAAATACTTTCAAAATTGTCATCTTTCTAATTTCATTACAATAATTAGACTTGAATGGACATGATCATTGAAATTCACGAATTGATTCCAGAACAAGAAATATTTTCAAACAAAAAGAACATCAATTGAGTTTGCAAAATCTTTGATAGAAATAACATTGACACTTCTTATAAGTCATCTTTGAAAAGGTAAACAGTTAAGGGCCAATATAGTGGACCCTAAGAAGAAGAAAAAAAATATTCAAATCAACTAAAAGCAATGAAACACATAATCAAATGATGATTCAGTGAAACCCATCGAAACTATGATTACACTTGTCAATTACAAATGCCTTTTGATGATAGGAAGAAGAATGTACACAACTATTTCAACTTAGAGTAATGTTGCCTAAGAAGTTTGTGGACTACTTGATGAACTCTAGCATTAGTTGAGAGTAACACCGCATTTAAAGGGTATCTTTATATTTGAAAGCTTGGTTTATCCTTTGAAATATGGTAATGACTTCTGAAAGATATTATCACGTGGGTGCATTTAGATAAATATTCAAAGGATGCACGCTACCTAGACTATTTAGGGATAATCTGCTTTGAAGCCATCGATTCAAGGTGCATTTCACTATATGGATGTGGAGTGATAAAAGGAACATCATTAATGATGATAATATATTTCTTTACATGGTCGACTCTAGATGATTATAAAACCTTGAAACGAGAGAGAATATTTGAAGATAGATTAGGTTTAAAGGGATGAACCTAGCTGTATCAGCTCAAAAAATATTGAAGATCATTAGCAAAGGATGATTGTAATGGTTTTCTTCAAGAATCTATGAAATACTGTCATATTGGAGAAGTTTAGCCCAATTGAGGGACAACTTCATGGCTACATGAATACCTGTAATGGTTGCTAAAAATATGCAAAAGTTGTTTGATAAAATTAGATAAGTTGAAGGGCATTTACCATGAAGAATACCGAGCATACAATGATGAGCCTTTGCTACAAGCAATGAGATGCATGACTAGATGACTTGACAATTCCATGAAGTTTGATGATAACATATGCTTGAAGAATATGATTCAACTAGGGGCAACATCATAACTAATTTGCAATCTAAGATGAGGTCGACACTAGAAAACCATTTAATAATTATTGGCAAAACACACACAGCTAGTCAGGGGTGGTTTTTGAAATAATCCAATAAGTCGAATGATTTGTTAAACTCCTTTATGATGAAGCAAGTAACACCATATTTGAGGGGATTGATCAGACATGATAAATAATGAGAGTAGTAATTGAGGTGGACGATCTAGAAAGAGCATTTACATTTGAGTGGAGGATTGACATGATAAACTTAAATAAGCTGGTGAATTAGAGGATTATGAAGGCTTTAAATGGAAAGCTAAGACACCCTATAACAATGGAGCATCGAAGATGAGAGGCTTATATTTAAAACCAGATAAGGATAGATGTATATCATTTAACCTCTACACATTGTATAAATGTTTTTAAAATTTTACAAGAAAATCCACAATGAAATCAGTTGAAAAATAATCAATGATAGCAAGGGATCTCAATTTTAACCCTACAGTCAAAAAGAGGAGGAGAGAAATCATGTCATCAAGAACTTCTCAATTCTTTGGCATTGAAGAATGTCAAAATGTCAAACCCCAAGATCAAAAGTATCTAATGTCAACCTTATAATCAAAGTGTTTGAATTCAATCAAGATGCCTTTGGAAAGTTCTAAGGAATCACCAGATTAAGATTTAGGTCAATTAAACTGAAAATATTAGCTGCTGAGATAACAAAACTCTGCTAGAAAAGAGTTGTATGGAGAATAGTTGTGAGAATACAACTTGGTATGCTTAAAAGGCTTTTTCAATAGTGTACTGAAGTGCATTTGAGGGACATATTGGCAGCGAGTTTGGTGGTAATTGATGGATTTCTTTGACAATATATTTATATAATGTTTAGAAGTTGTTTTGACATCATGTATGAGATGTACTTCAAAACTGTTTTAAT
The DNA here is from genome assembly GCA_033617975.1 of Populus alba x Populus glandulosa. NCBI lineage: Eukaryota > Viridiplantae > Streptophyta > Magnoliopsida > Malpighiales > Salicaceae > Populus > Populus alba x Populus glandulosa. The sequence goes on along the minus strand of CM066155.1, from coordinate 6,815,212 downwards.
AGCATGTGGGTGGTATGTTTCAAAGCTGTTCGACATCATGTATACAAGGCATTATGGATTCTTTTAAAAGAATGATATAAAGTGATGCCAATATTTTTAAAGAGGTAAAAAAAATAAAATCTGAGACCCTAGTCATTGACTTGATTGTGTTCAACAAACTCAGTTAATTTAATAATATGATTAGAAAAAAAAAAGCATCGACAACAAATAAATTAAACAAAAAAATAAGCTGTCAATATCACACTTGGAAGAGAAGAAAGAAAAACATGTTGGAAACCCACTATCACTTCATTGTAAACATTGCCCCACCACAAAACTGAACTCACTAAGATGATTTTCATGCCACTATGAAAGGCTATACAAAAACACTAAAAGAGGCCGCACGCGACATTAAAGCAACTACCAAAAAAGCAAACATAAAAAAATGAAGCATATGATGTTTATATTTAATAAATTAATTTAATTATAAAACAAAATTTCTTTAAAAATGCCAAATTTAACCAAAAAGAAACAACAACAACAACTAAAAAGACTAAAGATAACCCAGGTTATTTTCAAAATCATTGAAAAATCCTATAAAAAGCAAATAAAAAAAATAATGAAACACAATCTCCAATTAAATAAATGTTAAAGGATGAAATTATAAAAAGATGAACTTAAAAAAAAAAGAAAAAAAAACTAAGTAAACTAAACGAATCTCCTAAACCCGTGTTAATCTCCTAAATCCACCACTCGTGAAATCTTATACTCATGCTCAATTAAGAAAACTCAATTCACAACTAATTTAATGTTAAAGTATGAAATCGAAACAAATATCAATATAACAAAAATCACCAAAGTAAAATAAATAATAATAAAAAGAATGATGATAAAATTTGATAAGAAAAAAAAACTAAAGGAGAATGAAATCATAAAACAAATTTAATTTTAAAAACTATCTTAAATGAAACAATTAACAATAAAAAAAATGAATGTTGGATCACAAATGAGAAAAATAAATAAAGGAGGATGGGATTGGGAAAAAAATTCAATTTTATAAATTATTTCAAATAAACAAATAATAATATAAATTGTAAGGTTGTTTTTAAAATTTAGAGAGTTATGCATAAAAATCAACGAGGAAAGAAAAAATATATATATCATTTGTGCCAAACTAGAGACATGTTGGCCGCACATGTTATCCAAAAACAATATATTATTTTCGCCAAACTAGAGATATGTTGGCCACACGTGTTGTTCAAAAATAAAAAACCAACTGAGACAATTCAAGCATCATCCTGAAACCATCGTTTGGCCACCGCAAGCCTTCTCACAACCTGCCTACAAATTACAGAAACAACTCATTTTTATTGAATTACTAAATTGCTCCTCAATGTAAAAATTCTTAAAAGTTAGTTTAGTGATTTTTTTTTTTAAAAAATAATTTAGTTATTAAACTATTTTGAAATGGATGGAAAGATCATGAAGAAATAATTCAAAATGATTTTTTTAAAATAATTAAATAATTTATTATGAAGAAATATGTGAGAAAATTGATTTGTTCAACTATGGATTTTTTTTTAAAAAATCATTTATCCGTTTTTTTTTATTTTAAAAAAACTTTTTATTTATTTATTTATTTATTTAATAAATAATCGGCACCCTTCTTTCTTTTTCAAGTCTTCGTCTCCTTCAACCCTTTCTCTACGTCGATCTTCACTGACAAATAAATAATATCCTCTGATTCTAAAATCCTCTCCCTCTCCAGTAGTAGTGCTACTGCTACATATAAAAACCCTTGCACCAAAAAAAAAAAATCTCTCTCTTTCTTATTTAATTTATGATTAGAATGGATAGTGGGAATAATAACACGAACACGGTGCCTCCATTTCTAAGCAAGACCTACGACATGGTAGACGACCCGTCGACGGATTCAGTGGTGTCGTGGAGTAGCAGCAATAACAGTTTTGTGGTATGGAATGTCCCAGAGTTTCAAACAGATCTTTTGCCTAAATACTTCAAGCACAGCAACTTCTCCAGCTTTGTCAGGCAATTGAATACTTACGTATGTGTTTTTTTTATTATTATTAGGGTGTATGGATCTAGTTTCAATTTCTCGATCGCCCATGTATTTGAATTATAATCGGAAGTTGGACAACTATGTTAATTTCACTGCAATTTGTGTGTCCATTACTCCCAAGCTTAATGCCATGAAAGATAATGTATTTTTCAGCTTTTTAGTAATTCATTCTGGCCATATCAGTAAGAGTGAGGTTGGCTGGGTGGGTGGCTGCCTGCCTGCCTACCCGCCCATCCAGATATTACCTAATTTAGAGTGCTTGTTATGTTATTATTAACCAGTTTTCTTCCTCTTCTATTTTTTTTTTTGAGATGCTTTTCATTTTATTAGAGCTGACGAATTTCTTCTATGGAGTTACTGTGTGGAATATGCTACCTGGGTGAAGCAAATATTGAAATATTATTTTGTTGTTGCTGTCATCACAAACTTTCCTGAAGACCGTGCTTGCCCTGTATCACAAACCAAAGGACAAACTTATGGCCTGCTTGTTTTTCTCAATAAAACCATATTAATCCTGCTCAGAGATATTTACTATTTATCGCCGTATTTGTTGATTTCAATTCTTCTCTTGTAATAAATTTTCTTTGAATTGTAAGCTGGTATATTATGCAAGATTAACTCGAAATCAGCTCCGGAGTTGCTTTTAAAGTGGTTAGGGAATGTGAAATCCTTTACGATGAGACTAAAGTGTTTTTAAAAGGTGATCTGAAATGAGAAGTACCTATTCGAATCATTGATGGTGTCTAATGGCTTCTATGGATTGTATCTTTTAAGTTCAACATACGCACAAGCATTTGTTATTGATTTCAGATAATTAAATGAGTGCCAAGTGCATTTTGTTTGTGTGTCTGCAGACACATGCGTGTGTGCAGGGTTTGTTCAACTTCAAATCAAAGATACGAGTTTGTTGGATTTATAGAGGAGAGTAGTTTGGATTTATTCAAAATATAGAATATATGAGTTTGTTGGACATAGAAAAATTCCATAATGATGTTATGGAGCTCTACATGGAGCACATGCAAGTGCTGGTTCATTAGTGAGGGTGTAGTTGAAATAGTAGATATTAGTTTATTGGACCTGGAATACATAATGATATTTGCAGCTCTGCTTGGAGCAACTGGAATTGCTTGTTCAATTGCAGGATTTGGTGGGTTGTTTCCCTATTATTCTGCATGGTTTTTGGGTGAGTTGTGGGTTTGTTCACATATTTTTGGGATTTTCCAGCTATTTTATCTATGTTTTTTCTTTTGTGGGATTCCTTCTGGGGATGTCTTATCTCTTATTTTTATCTTCTGTTATCTCTTTTTCTAATAAATCTTTGTTCGATAAAAAAAATTGAAGACGAGTGTTCTTATTCATCTTAGCATGCATTCCCAGTTATATGTGGATAACTCATGCTAGATTTGGATAACTCAGCATATAGGATGACTGATTCAGTTCCTGAAACCACTCTTTCGCCATTTTAACTACCTAAGCCTAATTGATTCTAGGTTTGTCCTATGGTTTCTCCTTTAATATACTGTTTCTATCATCAAGCTTTGACCACTGGATCTCATGAAAATCTTTTGTTACTTTGCCTTGATCTCTTTTTATGTGCAAAACATTTTCTTTATAGCATTTGAGTGCTTGGTTTTGAATTTTTTGAATTACATGGAATTGACTGCATGCTTGTCAAATTGTTCTTTGTTGTCAAGAAGCGCATAAAGCATGGTGTACATTAACCCATGTGCTCGAAAATTGCAGGTCAACTTACACCTTTATCGGGTATGTTTGACCAATGCTGGTTTTACTTGGCAAAAACATGGTCTGTCGATAATTGTGTTGGTATTGTGAGTTAACTGAGATAATTCTTATTTTAACCAGTTTAATCTTCAGATTGTGACTTGTAAGTTCTCCATGAAATCACATAATATTGATTTTAAAAAAAAATTTGTTGTGTATTCACTATTAGTTGTTATAAGCTTTTTTTATGGACCAGGATTCATTCAACTGGAGCTGTATTCTGTAAATTTTGACTAAAGTTTAGCTCTAGATTTTAGTTTTTTATTTTGGGTCATAGTTCTCAGGGTTGTATGTATAATTAAATCTGCATGCTTATTTGCATAAAAATAGTGGATTACCTGATATTTGCGTTTTTCTAGCGAATATAGGTCCTCTTGTTTAGGTGGTAATGAATGATATTTTACTATAAGGTGAATTCTAAGCATGCCATGTTTCTTTTTTGTCTTTGTCTCTAACTCTCTCTCATTTTAATATTTGGAGGATACAACTATGATTGCCTTCTTGATCCTGGATTGGAGTCTGGATCTTTGAATCTAAACTTTTCTCCAAGGAATTGATAGAGTGTTCTTATCATTTAATTTATGGTTGCTGTTATCTTCTAGTGGACATTTTTTACATCACTTTTTGCTTATGCATTTTTCGTTCAGATTCTATATCTGAAATACAGTTGAAAAATGTTTGGTAAAATGTTGCTTCCTTTTTTCAATTCTAGAAACTTGAGTCTATTTTATACCCTATGATGATAATGGATGGCACTGTAAAACAAGCTTTAATTGTTAGTGTTGTAAGTCGTAGCATAGAAGATTATAAATGTTAGAGAGCAATCCTGGAGATGATCAGACAAAGTACAAATTCATGTTGCCATTTTTGCTTTAGTCAAGTTTCCTGGGAAATACATTATGAAATATTAGATACCACAAGATTCATGGTTATTATACAAAGATCATGTAAGGTGACTGCACTTTTGTAGACCGACTCACATGAACTTGGAAAGTTAGGCTACTTAAGAAGTTCAAAGTGCCCCTGTGCAGTCTTTGGATGTAAATGTGTGGTATCATCTTTTGCCATTTGTTAACCATCCATTGTCGTAAAACTTTTCGAGTGATGCACATGCATCACTTATGACATTGAATTCTATTCCTTGTTGTCAGCCACGGTAATTGTGTGCTCAGTGGACAGGTCAATGGAGATGGATTTTTTTACTTTTGTTCATGTGTTTAAACTCAAGAAGTTATATTTATTATGTGAAATCCAAATGAATATAAAAATTAGTGGATGTTTGGACATTGGACTTTGAATTTGCATGGTGCTCCTTTTAGCTTTCTACTTTCTTTTTTCCTTTTTTTTTATAAGCTGAAATTCAAAGCTTTCTACATTCTTACATCAATATATTCTAGATAATGGTGAACAATCATGGTGTTTATATGGTATATCATTCATTTTTTACCTTTTCTGCCATGATTGAGCAGGGTTTCAGGAAGGTTGATCCTGATCGCTTTGAATTTGCGAATGAAGGGTTCTTAAGGGGCCAAAAACACCTTCTGAGGAGTATATCTAGGAAAAAACCTGTTCATGGTAACCTACCACCTCAAGTTCAGAGCTCTTCGGTTACCACATGCGTTGAGGTTGGGAAGTTTGGGCTTGAGGAAGAGGTTGAAAGACTTATACGAGACAAAAATGTTCTCATGCAGGAACTTGTTAGACTGAGGCAGCAGCAGCAAGCCACAGATCACCAGTTGCACACTGTGGGCCAACGTGTACAGGGAATGGAGCAGCGACAGCAACAAATGATGTCATTCCTTGCGAAGGCCATGCAGAGTCCAGGCTTCTTAAGTCAGCTTGTACAGCAGCAAAATGAAAGCACCAGACGCATTGCTGGTGCCAGTAAAAAGAGGAGACTTCCAAGGCAGGAGGAAGAGAATTTGGCTGGTGTGCAATGCAAAACATCTCCTAATGGGCAGATTATCAACTTCCATTCTTCAATGAATGAAGCAGCCAAAGCAATGTTGCACCAGATCCTGAAGATGAACTCATCACCTAGGCTGGAACCATCGATGAACAATTCTGGTCCCTTACTGATCGGTAATCATCCTTCATCCAATGGATTAGACAGTGGGAGCTCTTCAACTCGGATGTCAGGAGTGATGCTTTCAGAGGTTCCAACAGCTTCTGGGCCATCATATTTGCCTATGGAAACTGGGTTCCCAGCCAGCCATGCAACTACTGCCATTTCTGAGGTCCAATCTTCTGCTTCTGTGGCAACCGACTATATTAAAACAGATTATACTGCTGAGATGGGCATGCATAATTCTGGGGAAAATACCATCCTGCCCAACTTCACTGCAATGACAGGAATTGTGCCCGGAGGCTCTGCTGGAGGTCCTAACATGAATATTGCAGGGTCTGAGGAGGGTAATGCAGAGTTTTTTGACTCCATGTCATCTGTGTTGGATGCGCCAGTGCCCGAAGAAACTGAAGCTCTCTCTCCTAGCCAGGATGAGGAAGTCTTTCTGGATGGAAACCCTAAGCTTCCTGGCATTAATGATGTGTTCTGGGAACAATTTCTTACAGCAAGCCCACTCAATGGGGAGACAGATGAAATTAATTCAAGCTCTCCAGAAAGTAGCATGAGCAAGGAGCATGAATTGCAATCATGGCAGGACAATGGATGGGACAATATTCAACATATGAATCGTCTAGCTGAACAAATGGGACTTCTTACACCGGAAAGCTTAAAAGGGTGATACTTACCAAGTGTATATAAGTTTGTTACTATTCAGAGGTAAATCTTTCATCTATCATGTCTAATGAGAAGCTGGATTGTCAATCCCTTGTTCATATCCGCTGTCATAATCAGCTAGCAACTAGGATGGTCTCACCTGTTTTCAAAACTTCGGGACTTGAATTAGCTTATTTCTACATGGTTATTATATGGTGTGTCCCTAATGACTTTTGTTGGCCCTGTTTGGGGATTGACCATTGTAGAAAGATATTTTGCCTTGCTGATATCAAATTGTAAATGTTTAGCACTTTGTTAGGAAGCAAAATTACTTCACATAGTATCAGAAATCAAATCAGCAGAACTATTATATTTCACCTTGGATTTTTTTTTTTCTTGCAAACAACGGAGGCCTTTAATTACTGTCGTGCATGTGGTTATAATAAGCTCAGAATATTCACAAGAAATTTGTTTATTTTATGCCTTGTTTCTCCCCGTGATACAAACTGTTAGAGCCCTTTTCTGATCTATCTATCATGTTGTGGTATTTTCTGATATATCTGTGAATTAATTGGAGAAAGATATAGTGCAGTTTCAGAACTTCTTCGTTTCTATTGTTATTGCAGAGTTGGTGCTCTGCTGCTGGTGAGCAGACAGCCTTTGATCCAGCCTTTTGATCAAAGGGGGACGACGAAACCCCCCTTTTTTTATTTTTATTTTTTGAAGATAAACGTTTGACTTTGTTTTGTTTACCTTTACTTGGTATGTGTACCAAATAATTTAGCTTTTTTGCTTGGTTTTCTAGGAAATCCAACTTTAGGGCTTAAATATAACAACATCTATGAAATCCGTCTCTAATGTCCCCTCCCTCCTTTGGAGGGTTTTATAGATGGAAAAAATAAAAATAAAAACCTTAATCCATCTTGTGTGTAACAATTGGAGAATGAACGGAACTTGCCAGGCATTGAATGGCAAATTCTTGCTAATTACTAATTACTAGCTACTAAATCCATATCTTTTAGTTTTTTTTTTGTTTTTTTTCTAGTTCATACTCGATCTTTTTCCTGGCTTAACATGTTTTCAGAGGAGGGAAAATGGGGGAAACAAAAAGGATAGGAAAGAAAGTTTGGGGAAAAAAAAGGTCTTTAAATTGTTAGGAAATATGAAGGAAAATCGAGAGAATGACAATGAGTGGAAAGTTTTGATGCTGTCTAAAAGTCACTGTTGTTCCTTGTACTCTCTGAATTTGATCTTATTAAATCCCTGATGACACTGTTAATTTGGGTCCACAACTAAAATAGATTTTTAAAATTTGAGATTGAAGAAAAATAATCCAAAAATTAAAATAACAATTGAGGGAAGCATAAAAATATTTTTTTTAAAAGTGAATTTTCTCACCTAAAGTAGATTCTAGAATATTTTTCTGTAAAAAAATGAATGCAAGCTTGAAGTCTAGAAGCATTTCATTAGCTAATGACAAAAAATGGTTTGGATGTAATGGATATACTTAAAGTAAATTAATTTAATGAAGTTGAGTAATTTGGTTAAATGGGTTTTTTTATAGTGAATCTTGAACATTTGAAAAAAATAAAATTCAAAATTGAAGTGGAAACTTAACATTCATATATTCAATACCAATGGTTGAAGTTCACTAGTTCATTGGTTTGCCTTATGCTGTGGTTTGGAGAGAAAAAAAGTTTAATGTAATAAAAAAAAAAAACATTAATGGAAACAATATTTTTATTTAATATTCAAATAGAGATATATTGGTTTAACTTGGATGCCATGTAAAAATCATGGGATAATCTTGATAAAAATAAACTTAAAAGCTCAATCCATAATTAATTCAAGGGAAGAAAGTGATAAAAAAATAGCATTTAACTAGAAAAAGAACTAAGTAAACCTGAGTTAACAAAATAAAATTATGATGTAAGTTATGCATGTTATTGGATTCAATATTTCTTTTATATTAGATTATTTTTATTTATTCTACAAGGATTTAGCACATGAGAACTTTTTTATATGAAACAATTTTTTTAAAGGAATAAAATCATGATGGAAGTACGTGGTTGAGAAGGCAAAAGTAGATCATTAATAATAAATTATTAAATTATATCTTTTTAGTTTTGAGCTAAATAAAAAAAATAAATCATCAATAGCAAAAAGTGGTTATTTTTTTTAAAAAAATTAAAGGACAGAAAAAAAAACAAATAATAGCTCGAATATTGCAGATGAACTCGTTAAACCTACAACCTGATTTATGAACTCAATTGGGTTCAATAATTTTTTATCACAATTTTTAACCTATATATATATATATATATATATATATATATATATAAACTTTTGAAAAAGCCCAAGCATGTTGGGCTAAAAAAACCAGCCAAGGCATGTGGGTCTTCTAGCCTAGCTCGTGCTCTTGGGCTAGCTTTATTTTTTAAAAAAAATTATTAGTGGGGCCCTATTTTTTAAAATAAAACAACAGGCATCACGATATTTGCTTTGTGTAGAATCTGTCAACCAGATGTCGCTAGAAAAATGGAGTGTTTGTTTTTTTGTCTTAAAACTCATTTTTAATCCTTTTTTTTTTACCCTAAACACCTAAAATAAAATATCATAAACACCTTAATAAATCTATTCATAACCTTAAAAAACCCAAAAAAACAGCTCAAGAAACTGAAATCAACCCGAACCCAAAAATATTCTCACGGTTAGATTTGCCTCCTCGGGCAAGGAGAGGTAAAAAAAAATATCTAGATGAAATTCCCATCATGAAATGGAACCCATTAACACCAACTTCAACCATTTTAATGGTAAAATTGTTATTAATGACCACTTTCTTTCTTTTTCACTAGAACTCAACAATTTTCTCCCTCTCTCTTTTCTATTGAATAAAAAAACTGAAAAATAAAGGAAATGAACTTTAATATCAAAATTGAATTTATAAAAACCAAAAACGACCTATCACCTTTAAATTAAAAAAATATAGGGGATCAAAATTAATTTTTTGTATAAGATTCAAAGTCGCCACCTATATTGCCTGTCTTTTGTACTTTGATCATCTATATTTCAACCTAATCCTTTTTTAAAAAGAAATATGTAATTGAGTGTTAATTTTAGCTTAAAATGACTCAATTATATATAAAAAAGTTTGAGGATTAAATTAAAAATTAAAAAAAAAAACAAATTACTATTTTAATGTATAGTGATTTGAGAGAAAATAAATAATAAATTATATTACAATAAAAATACCACAAGGCTTAGGTTTATTTATATGTCTAATTTAAAGTAACATCTATGTAATAGATGGTCAAATCCATGGTTTTCGTTTTCATTTTTAACAGTGAAACTTTTTTTTATATATTTTTGGATGGATTTTCTTGAGTTTCATGTTTTTTTTTTATTACCGTTATATAACTACAAACCACACTTCTGAACTAAACTTTAGTATTATCTTTTTTGTTTTCTCAAATTTTCTTTCTACTCTGCTTTTCTATAGTTAGAGAGTGTTATCCTCGTAAAATATGATGGTGGGCCTCAAAAACTGACAGCGAATTTTTGCGAGAGGGAAAGAGGAATTAATTTCTCTGCTGGAGAGACTGGTATATTTGTTTTTTAAAATTTTTTTTTTGTATTGAAAATATATTAAAAAAATATTTTTTTATTTTTTAAAAAATTTTAAAATTATCGTACCAAAATAATTTAAAATATATAAAAATATTAATTTTTTTTTTAAAAAATTGTTATTGCAGCCTAAGTCGTCACATCATCTTTAATTTTTAAAACTTTTTTTTTTAATCAAAAATCTAAATTTACACCTCTGTGTTAATTAATTTTTTTATCACAATATTTTTAATTTAATAAATTAATCCTTGTATTCTCTTAATTCATTCAATTAATCCTTCTGTCTTTTAAATGTATTCAATTAATCTAATAACTACTATCAAGTCTTTCCGTTAAACTATGCATTCTAATTATTTAAAAATTAAATATTTTTCAATATCTAATAACTTGTATGCTCATGTAAAGCCAATATCATAAATAAATTGTCTTAAATTTATTTTTCTAAAATAATTTATTTGATGATATAGGCTCTACACGAATATAAGAAATAATCTCATAAACAAAATATTGTTAATGATATCATAACTTTTATAATAGAATAGAGACTTAATAGACATAGTTATTGATTAATTAGAAAAATTTAGAGACCCCAAGAGTTAATTCTACATCTTAAAAAACATGTAAGAATTAATTGATCAAATTAAAAACATGAGGATATATTTTAAAACCATTAGATACTATAATAAAACGCCTAGGTAAAATGTTGTAGTAGTATTTTTTATATAATTTTTTATAATTTCATTTTTTATACCTAATTTTAGGATTAATTTCTCAAACTTTGTTAAGAAAAATAAAAATTAAAAGAAAATGAACCAAAGTTAATAAAATAAAGAAAAACCTCGTGACAAATATAACTTTTGAAGGTAAAATTCTATTTAATCCTCATACTTTTTTCTCCTTTTTTTACCGTTCCTATAGTTTTGTAATTTTTATTTTGGTACAAAAATTATTTTCTTAACATTTAAGTTTATGGGATGAGAGAAATTTACTAAAATTCAGTTGAAATAGAAAAAAATTATTGGTTAACATATAATTCAGCCAAGAAAAAAATTAATCTTTATATCAATAAATTTCTTTTTATTAGAGGAATTCAATTGATATCATAAATGGATTTACTTAGATCTCTAGTTATTCTATCTCTTTTTAATTTTTTCAGTAGGTCACTTTTAAAGTTTTATGAATTAAATTAAAAATTGAAAAACCATTGAATATCACCTTACTGAACTATATGAATAAAATTTTACAGGTCGGAGACAAAATGACTTAAATAACCTATATTTATAATAAAATCAAGCATCAATCTCTTAAATGTTTTTGAGAAATTCTACAACATATAATAATTACTAGTATATTAATTGCGCTCCGCAACAAGTCAATAATAATTTTTTTTATATATATATATATTTTAAAATCTTAAGAATATAAATAATATTTTAAGAGCCTAAATTTAAAATATCTTAAGAGTATAAAGAATATTTTAAATATCTTAAGACTGGCTTGGGTGTGGTTGCTGAGCCAAATCCAAGAACCATGAGTCTGGCGGCTAAACTAGACTTAATAGTCTTGGGTCTGGAGACCTATTAATTTTTTTTATAATTTTTTTATTTGTTATAAAAATATTTAAAATAACCTTAAAGTATTCTAAATATAAATGCTATTTTAAAAAAATATATATTTAAACTATCACTGAAATATTCTAAATAGAAATCCTATTTAACTTTTTTTAAAAAAAACATTTAAACTACCCTTGAAGTATTATAAATAGAAATATTCATTAAGTTTTTTTTTTAAATAAACATTTAAACTATCCTTAAAGTATCCTAAACAGGAATTATAATTAATTTTTTTTTTATCAAAAAAATATTTAAACTATCATAAAAGTACGCTAAATAGAAATCTTAATTAATTTTGTTTTAATGTTTTTTTTATTTTTTCTATAAAAAACATTAAACTATCCTTAAAGTATCCTAAATAATGTTTTTTATATATATTTTATTTTTATTTATTTATAAAAAACATTTAAACTATCATTAAAGTATCTTAAATAATTTTTTTATAAATAATTTTTTTTTTTTATAAAAATATATTTAAATTATTATTGAAGTATTCTAACTACAAAAGAGTAGCATACACAAATGGGCATTAAAATTATTATTATTATTATTATTATTATTATATATCAACCATCGCTACAATTCAGGTACATAGCAAAATCCCAACCCATAAATTGTCTCTGCTCTTTCCTCAAATTTTCTTTCTAATTAGCTTTCTTCTGTTATCACAAAACACAAAGTGAGAAAATAGTGGGGCCAATAAAACTTACGGAGGTTTTGGGATGGGAGATATTTTTATTTTTCTAAAAGTCATATTTTTTCCCTTACAAAAACCTCATAAATTAACCATTATATTTGTGTTAATTATTCATTTTTATTCATGTGTTTTTAATTTAATTAATTAACCGTTATATTCTTTTGAATTTGTTCGGTTAGCCTTTTTTTGTTTGTTCCTTTTTTCGAATGTATTCAATTAACCTAATAGTTAAATTTTTATCAAGTCTTCATCATGTTATGTATTATATGGTAATCACATACTTTTCATTATATGACAATTTTCTGTATTCCCACGAAGCCTACATCATTAAATAAACTTTCTTAGAAAAATATAATGTTTTTAATAATATAGGACTATTGTCAGTCTTTTGATGAACTTGTCTAAACCAAATGCATGTTGTTTATAATTAAGAATATGAAAGATAATCAATGTAATAATATTTATGCATAGAAATAGATGTTTTAGTAGTCTAGGTTGTGTTTATTGTTTTCCTCTTAATATCATTTTTCTTTGTTGGACGGTCTAACGCAATAGGAACATCTTGAGGCCTTGGTTACTAGATGCAGGTTGTTTTTCCTGAGTTTTAATATTGTTTTTGGGTTGAGGTTATTTCTGGTTTTTTATAGGGTTTTTAGCTTTTTTTTTCCTGGAAAATGTTCTTGGGAAGAATAGTTTTGGTCATTTCTTTATACTAACCACTTTAATTAACCTCTTTAGCAAGCAATCAAGGTTTTTTTTGGCATCAGTAAGGTTTTAATTTTAGAGTTTTTGTTTTTGAATTGAAATTTTCTTTGATCAAATCATAATAATTCAGTGATAATCGAAGTGAGTATCTTTTGAACCTTTTTATACCTCTTGAGACCTGTTTGGAATTGTAATAGCAATTACGGTATAAAATACTTTTCTTTTAGAAATATATAAAAATAATATTTTTTTATTTTTAAAAAATTATTTTTGAGATCAGTATATTAAATAATTTGAATATATATATATAAAAAATTTAGTAATTTTTTTTAAAATTAAAAAAAAAAACATGATTTCAACCGTATTTATAAATAAATACAACTATCATATATGGTTTGGTTTAAAACCTACGGTTTCTAGATTCTTCAATAATATTCTTCGTTGTTGTTCGTCAGGTTCAAACAAAAATGTATGCTTATTTGATCTGTGTTGTTTCTATATTCTGAACCGATAAATGTCAGTTATTTGATTAAATAGATAAATTTAGAGATCACAGTTACCAGTTGAACGTAATAATAATAAAAAAAAACTTTGAGAATTCATTGACCAAATTAAAAACACAGAGATAAAAATAAATATAAAGATAAATTTAAGAGTTTTGCCAAAATCATGTATTGTTCTTTTAATCAAATATTTGTTTAAAACAATCTCTGCCGTTACAAATTCAATCACAAAAAAGATAAAGTTAGATCCATAACAAAAATCCCAAACTCTAAAGTAAATTTTAGTATTGCATCTCTTATTTCTCTCAAATTTTCTCTCCACTCAGCTGTCTCCCTCATGGTGAAGTTGATACAGGTGTACGGGAGTGTGAGAACGTTCTGGAATGCATGGAAAAAGGAGGTAGCGGGCCCTACAAAACTTGTAGAGAAATTTTGGGGGAAGGAAGGTAGTGTTATTATTTCAAAGTCCTTGGGTCTGTCATCTTTAATTCGGGAATGGAATCTTGACTCGTGACTCAACGCGGTCTGAGCAGCACTGGTGCAGCCCCCCTCTATATAAATGTGCTTCATCTGCTCCTCTGGTGCCACAGCCGCTCTCACCAGGTAAGCCACTTTCTATATCTAAAAAACCCCTGTGCTCTCGGTCTCTCTTCAATTTAAAGCTTCATCTCGATTTACGATTCCTGTTTTAGGAAGAGGAATGAAAGGATTGCTTCTAACGTGTGAGTTTATATCTCTTACTTTGCTTTTATGAAGTTGCTAGAGCTGTTTCTTTCCCCTTTCCTTCTTGCACTTGTAGCATATTGTGATTACTTGTTGTTGTTCGTTAATTTTGTGCTAAATATCTCTTGAAGGCATGAATATTTAGCGGAAAAAGATGACAAGCAAGGCAACATGTTTAGCATCTGACGTCGGAGATAGATTTAGTCCGACCAACGACGAGTTAATAAATCATTATTTAAGGCACAAGTTACTTGGAAATGATCACCTAGTCAGAAAAATCCCCCAGCTTGATATCTACCAGTTTGATCCCTGGGATTTACCCTGTAAGCAGATGGACAATCTTAAATATTTGTCTTTCTTCCTGCTATGAACATTTTGTGAACTTGATTTGTACGTTTAAATGATTTTTGCAGGGATAAATTCAAAAGATCGAGAAGGGTATTTCTTTTCTCCTCTCCATGCTAAGAACTCCTACACAAATAACGGGAGAATCAATAGGTCAACAAATACGGGTTCATGGCAAGCTAAAGGAAGGGATTCTAAAGTAACATCTGAACTTAATGGGGAAGTGATAGGTATAAAAAAGATTTTTGTTCATTCCTGTATCAAGGATGGATTCAAGTATGTGATGCACGAGTTCAGTGCAAGTTTCAATTTACCTAATTGCCGGGACCTGGTATGTATATAGTGTGTGTGTGTAAGAGATGCAGCATATTCGTATCAATCATACGATTATTTTGTTGTTGTGTTCTTCTAATTTGAATCCCATTTACCTATCCAACTTTTGTAGAGGGCTCTGGTTCTCTGTAAAGTAATGATGAAGACGCTAGACAAGAAGACTGAAGGATCATATAAGAAGGTTAAAGAGACAGAGGAGGAGGCTAGTAGTCCTCCAGCATCTGATGAAGGTTCTGGTTTTGAAAATGTGATTAGAGTGATCTTTCAACCAATAATAACATATGTTCTAATATCATCTTAAAAATCGATATGCAGACCAGCAGACTGACAATTTAATCTGTGATGATGGTGGAACAAATTGCTTAGCAGCTTCTGCGAATTATGCTGTAGAATTTACAATTCCAGAAGAGGTGAGACTCGATAGCGGAGTCTTTTAATGTCTATCTAAGCCTGATGCTTTCTTTATTCCCTCTACAGGTGGACCTTCAAATACCACCACATCTGCAATTGCTCCCCGGTTATGATCAGCAGGATTATAACCATGGATTCATATTTTATGACCAGCCACTGATTCTTTCAGGGCAACTACACGCTGACAATGGCCCAGGAACTTCCAGTACTGAGGAAGATCTGTTCAACGGGCTCGGACCTCTCTGGACTTGACCAGTCCGTGTAAACAGTTTCTTATCAATGCTCTGTACTGATAGGAAACATAAACTAGAAACTAGAAAGTACGAAACAAACTTCCTTTTCCCCCGAGTTGATTTGATCACTGGGAGTAATATTTACACTAGCAATCAGCAACTGTTTATGTAACTCTCATGACTCTGTAATTTTTATCTCTAGCTGTCTGTAATGTTTAATCCTATGGATTTGTGCAAGGTTGTTGCACCTCTGTATTATGATTTCTGAGTTTTAAGGATTGAAAGTGTTCAGGCATCGAGAATAGAGAGCAGCTGTCCCCTTGATGCTTAAATGGATGAAACAGGATATCATAATATTTGTAGATCATACAGGTAGAATTTGAACCGTAAAATAACTGGAGTTAACGAACCTGAACGCTTCTTCAGAAAAAAGAGAGAAGAAAAAGAGCAGGAATTTGGCTAGCAAGTTCTACGCGAGCATTGCTGTGGTCCTTGCCCTTTATCCTGCTGAAACAAGGCTAAATTGGTCCAGTTAATAAACTTCATTTCTGTTCATATTGGAAGCTCTGTGTGTGTGTGTGTGAGAGAGAGAGACAACAGGAGACAAAAGAGCAAACTTTCTTTCTGACCGCATCCATTAATAGCATTGTACAGTTCAGCTATTAGAAATATGAGCATTTCTCGGCAACCAATGTATAGTAAGTTCAACTACTGCCAGAGCACTGAGCAAGCATGCGTCACTGAACTTGATGAACACTGATTTGGGTATTCTTGCCAGTTTGTAAGAAATGGATCTTAATTTTCCCTGTCCCAGAAGATGAGGACATGTTAGACAATCAACAAAGTAGGTAAAGAAACTATATGGATCTGTTTATACCAAAAACAATTACCCACTTTTTTCTTTCTTTTTTTTTCAACGGCCAGATCTCTCTCTCTCTCTCAACAGTCTGATCTTATTACTTTAGAGCGAAGATAAAGTAGAAAAATAAGGTGGGGGGAATTGAAGTTTGCTTCAAGAAGAAGAAGAAGAAATAAGAAAGATATGTACACGAGTAAAGTTAAAATCAGTGTAAAAAAATGTTTTGACCACCGAAATCTAATTTTGACAGTATAAAAATCCATTTTGATAATTGAAATTTTTTTTTTTACTCTAAATTTTTTTTAACTGCAAAATAATGAATTTACCCTGATAAATCATTTCTTTACCAGTTTTGACATGTTAAATTTGATTTTGGCTAAGACATCGGTTTTGGCTTGTTTTGATGGAAACTTATTTTTACCACAAAATAACATATTTTACCTTTGATAAATTGATTTTGATAAATTTTGACGTAACAAACTTGATTTTAACTATAAAATTATGGTTTTGGACAATTTGAATAGGAAACCGGACTTCAATGGTAAAATTATGGTTTTGGCTGATTTTGACATGGAAAACTCAATTTTAACTATAGAATAGTGATAGTTCATGATGAATTACAAAAAAGCTTCAAGGTAAGGATAATAAGACTAAGCTAATACTTAATTAATGGTCGATGATAAAGTTTAATTGCAATAATTTCACAATATAACCGATCCTTTTTAGAACATCCATATTCATAGAAAAATCTTCTATCAGAACAATTATGACAATTATGTAGAGTTTTCAAAAATTACAATTCTAGCAGTTTTATCAAACAACTCATTGATATGTATAATTATAATATAAATATCTATATTCTCATATGTTTTTGAATTTAAGTGACATGTTAGAATATAGCCTCCTCATTATCATTATCATTATCATCGTGTTAACATTCACTCTTAATTTTATCATCATGGATAGAAGGAATTGAATTTTCAAGAATATATTACCTTCTACTAAAACACAATATATTTTCAAGTTTAAGACATGGTTTGATTCGAAAGTGAGTTTAATTTTTTTTAATTAAAATTTATTTTATTTTTCAAATTAATTTTACTAGTGTCTTTGAATCGTTTCGATCTGCTAATATCAAAAATAAATTTTAAAAAATAAAAAATATATATTATTTTTATTTTCTGAATGAAAAGCATTTTAAAAAATAACTGGTACCAAACTTTCAAACATCCTCCAAGTAAAAACTTTGAAGTAATATTTACATTATGGCTGTGTTTGTTTCCCGGAAAGTGGTTTTTGAGAAACCACTTTCCTGTGTTTGTTTGCCATTAGAAAAGTTGATCAACGAAAAATACTTTTCAGTCAAAGGAAAATTTGACTTGGTTTCCAGGAAAATTTGGGTGGAAAACACTTTCTGGAAGTTGTGAAAAATTTAGAAAAGTCATATTATTTGTTGATTATATCAAATTTGATTCTCAAACTTTTGATTTCTATATATATTTTGTTTTGAATATTTATTTTTTAATTTTATCTCTTAAAATTTAATTTTTATATTAACTTTGGTCCTCATTTTTATAGTTGTTATTTGTTTTTCCCTTATCATTTTTTTATTGAAATTTTTTATCTATCAAATTTGATTATTATTCTTTTGATTGTTACTTATTTTATTTGAAATGTTAATTATTATTATTTTTATATTAACTTTGGTTCTCATTTTTATAGTTGTTATTTGCTTTTTCCTTATCATTTTTTTTATTGAAATTTTTTATTTATCAAATTTGATTCTTAATTCTTTTGATTGTTACTTATTTTATTTGAAATGTTAATTATTATTATTTTAATTTCTTCATCTTTTTTTTTTTTAGATTTGATCTCTATTATTTTGATTATTATTTATTTTATTTGAGATAATTTATGAAATTATAGTTTTTTTTTTCAATTTCATTCTCATTCAACCTTTTAATTTGTAAGATTTGTTCCTTATTATTTTAATAAACTTGAGAAATGTAAAACATTAATAAGTAATTTTCCAGTTTATTTTTCATGATATAACCAAATACTAGAAAATATTTTTCATTTTATTTTTCATTACACTACCAAACATCAAAAAATAATTTATTTTTCCAGAATTCACTTTCTAAAACAAATAAATTACTTTTCAATAAACAAACAGCCTACGCAAGTGAATTTAAATTTGAGTTGCCTAAAGTTGTGAGCCCTAAATATCAAGTCTTGTTTCCAATTCCCACCAGATTCATAAAGAAAGAAAGACTGCAATCATACATAATTCTCAATTTTTGTAGTTTAAAATGACGAGGGACAATCTTCTCAAGTTCTTTTATTTTATTCCAAGGAGGCTTTTAGTTTATAGATTTGAAATATCCTCTTAGAAAATGATGTTTGTATTTAGTTGGAAAAGACATGTTCGATTCTCCAAAATTTGAGATTCCTGAACTTACAAACTGCACACAAGAATGCTTAGCATCTCAAATTTCTTTTCCTAGAAATTCTTGAACGTCTCTTGATACAAAACGCTCCCTGAAACACCTTTTATTAATGTCTCTTAAGCATTGTCTTCAGAGAATGGTCAGAAACGCTGTGCAGAAAGCCTGCCAAGTCAGCATCAAGAGTTCGACTTCTCCGTAACAAAAAACGAAGTCATCCATTACCAGACGAATTTGGTTGATTATTTCCAAGCAGCTATGACAACAGACATTGCGTGCCATTAAAATTGACAGAAACAAGAATCAATGTCGACCCCCAGATAGTCACAACTACTAAAGAATGCTGAATGCCACGGTTTCAACTCATGCACTTCACCAGAGAAGAAAATACTCTTACACCACTCACATGGACGAGGGAAGTAGAGTTTTGTCAATTTTGTACAAGTCAAAAAACAACAACGAGAATCAACACTCTCGTGTAGAAATATTGGTTTTCATACAACGTTTGTTACAGCGAAAGCATTGCGGAATCAAACACCTGTTCAAGATTTTGGGGAGGAAATGGAAGACAGAAATTCTCTACAATGTTCTAGGTCAAAAATATTACCTTCAGTGAAAGCAAACCCTACTTGTACGCCAAAACAAATAGATCACAGAGTGCAGACGTATGAATTGTACTATGCGTCTATGCCTTCAAGGAAGTTGGAGCAACGCTTGTGTAAGCAGCACCCTTGACTTTCTTACGTGAACTATCTTTAGATTTGTGTGATTTCCGTTTCTTTAAGGGAGCCTTCTCTTTCAACATTTCTGAAGTCAGCTCTTGCTCTTGATCAGCATCTTTCATTTCTGTTGCACTAGTATCTGGTTCAATAACTGACATTCCATGTAGGGTGTAGTCGAGCAAAAATGTGCTCCTCACAAGTCTGTCTATCCTGCTTAAATGCCTTTGGGAATATGGGATAAGACCTTCAAGAAGTTCCCCGATGCCTTTTATCTGAACATTGATACCATCACACTGCTAAGTTGAACGTGCAAATCTAGAGTTGACAAATTATATAAATGATGTTTGATTAATTTTATTTTTCTACTAAAGTAAACTAAGAGAATGAATTGCCGAACCCCATGAAGTTTTTACCAGTAGAATTATCCCTTGCAGCGACCAAGAGTGACTAAAAAATTCACATCAACCACCTAATTATGCTCCCAAAAACAAAAATGTATATTCATGTATTTTGCAACATGCAACAAGCATCAAGAGTATTATTACACACACAAACACAATAAACAAGCTTAGAGGGATCTATTATGAATTATTTATGCTAAGATACTTGCATGTAGTGAACGCTGAAGCAACAAATAATATTAACTAGACTTCAATATTTCGATTGTTCTGTATTCAAAATCTGGTGTATGAGTATCTACACGATGACTAAACTTGTAGTAACTAGAAGCCTGTGATATGAAGCATGCTATGAGCCATCTCTATGTTAAACTGAAACAGTTGACCCATGAGAGATTATTACAGAATCCAGTGAAATGCTTGTTATGCATGTGTTACCATGAACAATTGAAATAAGGATAAGTCAGACAATCACCTCAAGAATCTCTGTTGGAGGAAGGATGTTGAAAACTCCAAACAACACATATTGTGCAACATGACACAACTTTGGCTTTGTATTCCATTCACGAACATATTGAAAAAGTAGATGAATTTCTTCCTTGCCAAGAACATGGAGGGCTTTCTCTATCTGACTGCTACCTTCCTTCTTCCTGCAGGATACTTGAATAAGCTAATGGGATAGCAGACAGAAAACACATACAGGCACATTTTTATTGATGTAACATCATTTCCAACCTGCAGAGTTCAGCAAACAACTCAAAAAGTTTATTAGGCCTGTGAAGTTCAAATGCTATTTGGATAGCTTTAATGTAGTCAGCATCTAGCACAGCATTTTCCAATTCTTGACCTCTTAATACCCCTTCCTCCTGCACATACCCAACAAGTCTTATTAATAAACTAAAAAAACAATTCAAAGGATATGACATCATTCAGCACCATCCAACACAGTAACTACATTAGGCATTGTACGACCAAGATAATAAAACTTCACAACTTGTAAGGTTCCATAATTCATTCTAGTTTGCTAAGCACAACCAAAAATAGCACACCAACAGAGTTGAACATGTTTACTTCTTTTCGGAAAGCTTCCTCTTTATCTGAAGCGGTTGAATCATACCACAGATTAACAACAGCATCACCACCACCAGTTGCAAACATTTCTGTCTTTTTTCCGATTGCCAAGGCCCAAACCTGCAAATCGAAATCTTACATTAGCAAAGGATGAGCACCACAAAATTCATGAATGACTACAAAGCCTCTCAACTACATGAGCTGCTTGCACCAGAAAACAGAATTTGTCTGAGTATCCATACAAAAAATTGTAAGACGTAAATTTATAAAAGTATAGTTTGGAGAGAGAAAATTGTAAATTTAGTGCCTGTTCTTTGTCAAAATTTCTATTCCTATATTTCATATTTTTTGTACATGAGTTCATGTACATGTAAAAATCAATCAATCAAGTACATTTACACAAAAATAACCATGATGTGGCAATGGTCTAAACACTCTTGAGAAAGAGATCTAATCATGCAATAGCTGAATCAGCAACACCTTACCAGCCCCTGATGGGGTTTTTGGATGCATACAGAATGTCAAGGACCAGGCACGAACGCAGCTTTTCCCATTGAACCATCTAACTCAGCCCACATCATTACTATTTTGTGTTAGTTTCAATAATCTAAAAGGATCGTTCATCAGAGAAATGGTATCAAAGCCATAAGGAGCCTGAATACTATTTATCTATTTCTTTAATAAAGATCATCAAAATATAAGCATTACTTTCAGATGCATACTCTATCCTAAACTAACCCTGCTCCCCTCAAACTCTACCCAGGCCAAGGCAGATTGATTACAAATCACAAGAGTACCCTTTTCATTCCTGTCCCCCCTCACTTTTACTTTTGAAAGCACTCAAGGAAGGATGCCGCATTGCAAACTTGACCTTTCATGGTTTCTAGTACCATGGTAAAACCTGAACTCCCATATTAATGATCATTTAGCACTGTTACTTGGACATACTTCTGCCTTCTATAGAAATCATACTGTATGAGAACAAATGAAATCTAGGTTAATGCAATTACTGATATCCTCTGCGACCCAAGAAATTGATATTCATCCATGCAGATGCATAGAAAAAAGTAAACTTCTTGCCCACTTGCATGTGGATCATCAACTCAAGATCATATTTACAGTTGTGCTGTTGTAAGAACCTAGAAAATTCTTCACTACAGTGTTTCAGTTGTTTTACACATCAGTATCCAGAACGATAAATGTAGCAAACGAGAACTTTAGTTAGAGACAACTGGTTCAGAAAGAAAAAATGATTCATCACCTTGTCCTCATGTTGATCATATGTAGCAGTGCATTCATTTGTTTTGACTGTCCATAGCTTTACCAAACCATCAGCACCTAAAAATATTTATTCAAGCTGATTTGAAATAAGATCACAAACATTTAAAATTTAAAAGGAAAAACTAAAGCAGCATAAACCGCATTACCGCACGAAACAAATTGACTTCCACGAGTAAGAAATGATGCTCTTAACACACTTGATGTGTGCCCTTCAAATGTTTTCAAGCATGACCCATCAGCTATAGCCCACATCTTTATTGTTTTATCACCAGATGCTGTTATAACACATTGATCAACTGGAGAAAACTCTACTGACCATATTCCTCTTTTATGCCCTTTAAGTACAACTACAGATACCAGATCTGGCAGCCTCCACACACAAGCAGTCCGGTCCTGAACAAAAAAATCAGGATTAAACAATTAATGACAGATAATTTATAGAAACTATCTAGAAAAGTAATGGTTTGTAGGCTACTAACCTGTGAACCACTACAAACCAAACTATCATTTGGTGCAATAGCCAGCGAATTTATATCCTTGTCATGTGCTGCCACCACAGCTTTTGCTTTCAAATTTATAGGCTGGTCTGCATCATCTGAGATACCATCTAAACTCCACACCTTGATGGTACGATCACTAACCAAAGGCATTATAAAGGATATTTAGTGATATTCAAAATAAGAGAAAATATTGACTATTAAGTATAAACAAAAGATAAAAAGATACTATCCAATTCTATAATGATATTATTTCACACAGCAGTAGTAGCAGCAGCAGCAGCAGCAGCAGCAGCAGCAGCAGCAGCAAATGGAACAGAGCATATTGAATTATTGTCACATTTAGCGACTTATGAGTTAAGCTAAATATCAGCATAAGTATTCTTAAAAAGAAAAATCTCAGATTGGCTTAAATAAGGCAAAAAGGGGGTAAAACAATAAGAGGATTAAGATGATCAGGGGAGGAAGAAAAAAGAAACATGAGAACTATGCCGACATTGAGAACCAAACCAAACTCCTATGTGCATCAGTCTTAGGAGAGGAAAAAGGCCAGTATCCATCAAAAGTCCCAATAAATATAACCTATTGGAGACAGCCCTACTCTTCAGCATTTTCACAGAATTGGCTGCTCCATAAACTCAAACCTGCACTGTTGTGGACTTGTGGTTGAGGCTCAAGACCTCTACCATTACACTAGACTGATTTCTCAGACAGAAAGATACATATCATATAGGCAACATGACTTCTCAACACTTAACATTTTCTCATTATCCAATATTGCTGCCACGGAGTGGTTATTTGTGCAACTGGAGAATCATCATGTGAAATCCAAATAATGAATAAATAGAATTGCCTGGGAAAGTGCTCACCTGCTGCCACTAACAAAGAAATTCTTCCACTTCTTTGAAAATGCAACAGCTCCAACACCTCCCATGTGACCTGTGCCAACACCAATGCAATTTCTGCTCTCTGAATTCCACAACCTTACCTATTCACAGAACAGACAAGAGATTTAGCATAGCTTCAAATGCAAATATAGACTAAACACAATAACTAACTAGCATGTTATTTTTAAGATCAAATACCAAAGAAAAAGAGACAATTGCGTTAATTATTTTAGTGCATAACAGCAAAGGGAAAATTACAAACAAGCCGTTTACCACAACATTTTGTAGAAAAACAAGGAACTTACACTGTTATCCTTACTTCCTGTTGCAAGAAGTGGCCTTCCAGAGCTTGATACACAGGTGTCAAGGCATAAAACAATTTCAGTATGACCTGCCAATACATAGGAGCATGACATAGATTCCATGTCATACACTTGAACCTGCATTGTGCAAATTGAGACACATGTTAGGAAGCAGCGCTTCAAATAGAATTTCGAAATGACAACATTACAAACAAACCCAAGCACTCTAATTTAGCCAAGATAAGTATACATAGACTATCAAATACCCAGCAGTTTCATGCACATGGGAGTATTAAAAGAAAGGAGAGTAACTATAGAAGAGATGCTTATCAGATCAACATATCAAGAAACATCTATTTCTTTCTGGCCAATAACTAAGCCAGTGATCATACTAAATATCTAGCATCTACATACAGTAATTGCTAACTACCAATTGTTGTATAAAACTCAAGGCAACCAAACCATATACCCAAGTACACTATATTAATTGCTAGCCTCCAGATATCAGCACAAATATGATCAAGGTAACAGAAATTGACTTGCAACTTACCTGTTCAAGATTTGTAGCGACCGCAAGAAACTTTTCCTCCTCTCCCAGAAACCTCATGTCAAGAATCTCTTCATTATACCCAACAAGCCTCTTGTTCAGAATTAACTTGAATTTCTCTTCAGGGTGTCCAAGTAGAGAGTAGAACAGAAAGTGATGATCAACGGTCACACAAAGTAACCCTTGATCTAATGGAAGGATAACAGCAGCAGTGAAGCCTCTCAGAGAATCATCTGTATCAGAGGAGACAGCAACATCTGAGGACTTCTGTTCATACAAGCTAACCCCACTGTCAAAACAAACAAATAATAAGAATGAACTAATATGGTACATTTCAATCTCGAAAGCACAATTCAAGACAAAACATGCAAGTCAGTCCCAGAGCATCCAGTAGAATAGATTTAACATTAATTAATTAAAAAGCATCTATATATTTTACCATTCAGAATCCCATATTCGTACAATCCCACGTTCACCAACTGTGACAAAATAAATTGGTGATGATCTGTCTCTCCTCTTCCCACTTTGCTGATTGCATGAACCCAGAAATGAAGCTAGCTCAGTCCCTGATTTAACTACACACAAACCTTCCAGCACTTCATAAGTTGGAATAGTCATCTTGCATACATAGTCATGAAGGTCCCACAAGTTTACAACCTAAAATCACAGAGAAATTGGTTTCTGGTTAACAGCTTGCATATGCAAAAAAGCCATTTGCAGATTGAGACCACTGCAGTATACTAAGATAGTGTTTGGTATGTTGGACAATGATATACTAGACATGATAATTTTTTGTTAAGTTGTTGAGTGCATCTTCGTACAGTATAATAATCATTTTTTGTCTTGTTCAAGGTTGTTTTAGTGAAGAAATTTATCTCATAAAAAAGGGTAGGATAATCTTGTCAAATTCTCTTCACAAGATTAACCCGGATTGATTTAGATCAACATAAAAATAAAATTGACTATTATCATAATTTTAAAATCCGACTAAGAAATCGAACCGTAGCAAAGCCCAAGTCACAGATTGAGTTGACCATTGACCCAGGTCAACACAAGGATAAAAATTATTATTATTATAATTTTAAAACATAACTTAGGGGTCGATCTGGAACAAGGCCCAAGTCATAGGTCGGGTTAACCATTGACCTAGGTCAAAAAAAATATAAAAGTAATTATTATCATAGTTTTAAAATCTAACTCGGAAGTCGACCCGAGGCAAGGCACAACTCATAGGTCGGGTTGACCATTAACCTAAGTTAATGTAAAAATAAAAGTGATTATTATCATAGTTTTAAAACCCGACTCAGGGATTTACCCGGGACAAGGCCCAGGTTGGGTTGACCATTGACCAGGTTAATGTAAGGATAAAAATAATTATTATTATAATTTTAAAACCCGACTTGAAGGTTGACCCGAGGCTAGGTCGAGGTCAGGTTGATCGTTGATCCAGGTCATCGTAAGGATAAAAGTAATTATTATCATTTTTTTAAAACTCGACTCGAGGATTGATCTGATACAAAACCTGGGTCATAAATAAGGTTGATCATTAACCCAAGTCAACGCAAGAATTAAAATAATTATTATAATAGTTTTAAAATTCAACTAGGGGATCAACCCGGGGCAAGGCCAAGGTCACGCGTCGGGATGATCAACTCAGGTTAACTTGAGACAACACAAGAATAAAAATGAGTATTATAATAGTTTTAAAACTCAACTCGGAGGTCAAAACAGGGCAATGCTTGATTCACGGGTCAGGAGGGTCAACTCAGGTTGATCTAGGTCACTGGTCAGGAGGGTTAACCTGATTAGTCCCAAATTAAAAATAAAAATCAAAACAACCTCATTCTGAAAAAAAAAAAGTCAAAGGATTTTTTACATGTGTTTTATCTCGGGTTGACCTAATGAGGTCAGATCAACCCTTCCTCTATTTTTTTTAAGCTCAAACTGGTCCAGGCCTCGGGTTGTTCGTTTCCCGTCTAGTGTCTACCGAACACAAATAAAACAAATTATCCAGTCCAATCCAAAGCACACCAAACACAAGACAAGAAAGTTTTTATCCTGTCTAATCCAGTTCAATCAATATTATCTAACATACCAAACACTACCTAAATAAACCTAATTCAACATGAAGCAAAGTAAACTTTACATATTTCTTTTGATATTATAAAGATTAGTTGAGTTGTACCTTATCTCTTCCAGCAGTAAGCAATGTCCATCCATCTTCAGACACTGCCATTGATGTAAGTGCTGAGAAATGCCTTTCTAATGTTGCGATACACTTCTTTGCTAGAAGATCCCAAACTCGTACAGTAGCATCAGCACTTCCTGAGAAAAGCTATAAGAAAACAGCCAAAAAGATCAGCTATAACACAAGTAAAAAGTAGCCTCAGCACCTAAATGCATAAAAGCACGCAAAAAACATGTCTTCTTCATAAAGATTAATTCATCCAGCAATCTAAAATCATCCCGTGCTCTAACTATAGAGACCATTTGATGTTGATGTTATTAAAAAAAAAAAACCACTAATAGTCCTTTTAAGTTAGGAAATGTCACCATGCATGCAGAGAAGACACACATTCATACTGTGGCCATCCTGCAAATATGATTCAAGATCCACTGAAACACAAACTGCCTAACCAATTTTATGAACAATATTTCATAAAAAAGCCCAGACAAATCTTAAGGAGAATCTGAAAAGAAGCTAAACGAAAATTAGGGTAAAATATCCCATTACACTACTCAGGAGCCAACTAATTCAGTTTCACACTTGAATATTAATAATTGGTTAGCTATGTAGCCATTCGTTAAGATTTGAAGCAAGTTGTTACCTACCTATGTTTTTTCTGTTGTCTTTGCTCTGTTGTTTTTTGTCAATGACAATATCCCTAAAATTAACAGTGACATGACACAATAACCCAGTTTGCATTGCTCAATATAACTTAAACTCTCCCTCTTTTTCATAGGGTTTTATGCTGACTTTTTCAATAGCACTTTCAGCAATCCTACTCTCTTCAAGATATTTTTTGGTAAATCCTCATTCTTTTAGTCCTCTGTCTCTACCAAGTTACTGTTTTATAGTCTCATGAGGGAACTACAATCCCCAAATCTGATTTTAAGTGAGAAATTGTTTTGTTCTAAAGTTAGCCATAAAAAGGAAAAAGTGATGCATAGTATTAGCAACCTCGAACTTAAATATAAATTCTAGTCTTTAACTTACATATATGTTGTCCAGTTATCATAAAATCAACATTAGACTTGAGACAAGAGGAAGAGCTTAAATCGAGTGCAGACCACACAAGAGATAGAGGTAAATAAGGAAACAACAACAACAACAAACATAATTATGACTGGGTAAGAAGTGTTGTCATAAGTTGCATAGAAGTTACCAGAGTTTTATTGGTATCAGGATGGAACATAATGCTAGTCACAACGTCTTTATGCCCTTTAAAGTAATGAGTACAGAAGCCACCATCAACATCCCAAACAAGTACTTTCCTATCAGCTCCTGCAGTTGCAAGCAACCCTCCAGAAGCATGGCAAGCCATGGACATCACAGGACCATCATGGCCCTGCCCAATCGCAATAACACATCAACCAACCAAAACAAAACCACTAAAGTAATCACTCATTAATCAATGCAAAATCGATTTCTAAATCAAACCAACTTCGATTAAAACAGCAATAGTCAAAATTAAACATACCTTCCAAGAGCGGATGCATTTGAAAGTGGACAAGTCCCAGACCCTTATAAGCCTGCTATGCCCGGCAGAAAAAAGAAATCTATCATTGGGGTCAAGAGCTAAGGCGGTTAGACCAGCATCTGTATCAACCTCTATGCTGGCTTTTATTGATGCGTTGGAAGAATCCAAAATCTTGATAGCGTCCCCGTTCGCGCAAGCAATGAAGGAACCGTCAGAAGAGACAGCAAAAGGGCCTCCGCTGTAGAATTGCTGCAGAGACGGGACGCACCTGTAGTTTTTCTTTATTTGTAATGACGACATGAAGAGCAGAGCTAGCTTTATATGGGTGATTAAAGAATGGAGAAGAAATTTTTGGTGGAAGGGAGAGGAGGAGGAAGGAAGGTTTTGTTCGTGCTCGCAAGGGCAAGCCAAGGAGAAAAGTGATGTTAGGGTTTAAGGATGTGGGTTTATTTCTTGGTGGGTCCCGGTATTTTGGGGTGGCTACTGGTTGGGATTTCTTCATGTTCATATTATATTTATTATTTCTCAAGTAAAAAAAAAACATTATATATATATATATATATAAAACTGTGTGTACAGAAATGTATGTAAACCCTGATTTAAAATTGATAAATCAGTGCTAAAAATAATAATTAAGAAAGAAAATTTTCTATAAATGGGATAATAACTTTTCAAAATTCAACTTAAATTTCATATGAAATAAAGTAATGAACTGATTCATGAAATGATAAATGTTTGTGTAAACCCTTAATTTAAAATTGATAAATTAGTGCTAAAAATAGTATATTTCAATAGAGAAATGATAATTAAAAAGAAAATATCTTTATTGATGAGGATGAGAATCTTTAGAAATTTAACTTGAGTTTCGAATGAAATAAAGTAATGAATTGATACTTGAAATATTAACCCAATAATGAATAGTGTAAATTCATTAACTAGGTAAAATAATTATCTAAAGGAAGGTTTTTATAAATTCAAGAGAAAAACAACGATACAATAATATTAATACAGTAGAATTCTAAAAAAATAATGTATAATTTTACACAAAAGAAATATTTATTGTCGTTATAAGACCCGCATACAATCGCATTATTTTAACAAAAAATGGTGAAAACTCGAAGCAAATTTTTATGATAGTTATGGATGAGTCATCAATGAATTAGTTTAAAACGTATGATGATGTAAGTAAATAAAATGGTACACAAAAATTTAGATTTTTTGTGTAAAATTACCTAATGTCTAGTTTAACGGTATCAATTATATCATTTAATCCGACTGTTGGATTGAGTTAAAATTTTATGACTAGTCTACTTACATGTTATTTTATCTTGGGTTAAATTTTTCAGGTCAATTAAAGTTTTGGAAGGACTTGAAAATAAATAAAATTTGACATTTGGGCAAATGAGAAACATTAAATATTAAATGGGGCCAAGTCGTGATTATAGGAACTGCAGGGCAAGAGTGTAATAAACAAAATGAGGGCATTTAAATGCGATAAAGGCTTCTCCAGAAGCTATCTTCTTCATGAATGGCCAACCACACAACATAAAGAGATGGAAGAAGATTGATATTCTTCTATATCTGTTCACCAAATTTTATTAAAATAGGATAGACCATTAAGGAAAGAGAGAGAGAGAGAGAGAGAGAGAGGAAGCTTCTTGCATTTATTTTTCTCAAAACCTTAACAAAATAAAGAATTTAGGGAAATGATTGTGAGCTAGAAGAAGTGAGGGAAAACTTGAATTTGGTTTGAGGGAGTGAGTTTAGGGAGAAGTTAGAGAAAGATGAAAATAGGATAGCATTGATGTGAAGCCCATTACACCATTTTTCATTGTCAGATTGACCCTAATTTTGGATATGGTGTTCTTTTTAACCTCATCTACAATCTACTTTTTGGGTATTCCAATATCATTTTTTGTTTGGAAGTTATAGTAAAAAAAAATAAAACTGTACGAAGTTGGAATTGCTTGCTTTAGAACAATCAACTTCAACACTATGTTTCTTTTTCGTCTATCGTTAGATTGCTAGTAAATTTGGAAGAGAGGTTCAAAAAAATCAATATATTTCTTATGAACGATGAAGATTTTAAATAAAGACACCAGGAAGAAGTTGTTCTCTTTTAACAATAAAGGTCTAGAAAACCCTGATTTTTTAAGTCAATTTGGTATAAAGGCAATCATGTCAAATTTAACTGCTGGATTTTTATATTTTTAAGATATATTGTGCAAGACTCCAAGTTTTATATTCTGACAATGGGTTTGAATATATAAGCAATGGTTATTACGTATTGCTTTTTGAATCTGCTACTAGTTTTTGAAAATTGATGGAATACATGTTTTTATGAAATTAAAATTGCTTATGAAAGATATAGTAGTAAACTGTGTTGTTGTTAATATTGCTATGAATTGAGCTATTAAACATATTTCATGATTTTGGTTAAGTGAAATTATGATGAAAATTAAAGAGAAACCCCATGATTTCTTATAGGGAAAAAAATGGGGATATGAAAGTTGAGTTGTATTCTTGAATATTGGTTAGTGAAACATGTAAATGAGTTGATTAAGTTGAAATGTTAGGAAAATTTATAAAAAACAAATTCCGAAGGAAATGGACTTGGATGTTTCAGTCTAAGTTTAAGAGTTAAATGGAAGGATTTTGAATGTAATATTGTATTGGATTAAGGATTTAAAACTTGAAATCCAATGTGACAAAATAATCTTGAACAAGAATTTGAAAAGAATTCATGGATTTCTTCATGGAGGCCATTTAGCCAAAATAAGTTGTAGGGGAAGAGATAAGAAATTGTATAGGGATTTTTTATATAATGATAGTTATATGTGTAAATGAATGGGTTTAAGATTAAATTTAGAAGGAAAAGGTTGAAAGGGACACATGGATTCTAGTTGTATAGTTTCAACCAAATTGAAAAGAGATGTGCGAATACCATAATTCATTTCAAATAGTGAAAATATTCTTGTAGTAAAAATTATCAGTAATAACAATTATACACTGAGAAAGAAATTGGAATGCACACACTCACACGCACACAAACACATGTGCATGCATGTGAGTGGTAATGCATGAATAAGCATTGACATGTTAATAACAATAAGAATGCTTTACTTGAAAATGTATTAGAAAGCTTGAGATATTGAAGATAAATTTTGAAAAGTTTAATTTATAAGAAATAAAAGTAGTGATATTAGTATTAATAAGATGATATGAATGAATTCATAAATGCCCTGTAAGAAAATGTAAAATGTTGTATAAGTTGAGAAATGGTAGCTAAATATATATTAACGACATGTAAAGTAGAGTTGAGGATGGAGAATAAAAATTGTAAGCATGTGATTTGATGGTATGGAATAAGTATGAGTATGAGAAATTGAATGACATAGAAACTCCAATGGGTTAATTGGTTAAAGAAAAATGATTGGAAGTTTAAACTAAGTATTGATAATGAACTTATGTGAATGTGATTAAGAGTATATGAGAATTTACATATATAATGGAGTTTCTAAAATATTAATAATGATACCTCCTGTTTTATTTAAAAACGGTGCCTGGAGCGAGATCATCTGCATTTAGAGGAGCTCACTTGGTTGGAGGAGCAGGAGAAGTATTCAGAGTGATACCCATCTTCTCTAAAGCATGTATAACAGGAGTTCAAGGTAAGAGTTGCCCCCTTACTTCTTTGATTTGCTTAAATTTTTGAATGCTTGAATGTGATATACATTATATGTATTATGTACTTATATGGATCATAAGAAATATAGTTATGTGAATATCACCTACGGATATGAAAAATATTGTTATGTGAACACAACTTATGGGTATGATAAATATTGTTATATGAATGTTGCCAACTATAAGAAATATTATTATTATGTGAATATTGTCAACGGACAAAAGAAATAATATTATTGTGTGAGTGTTTCCAACGAGAAAGAGAGTATTATTATTGCTTGAATGTTGTCAACGGGCAAGAAGAATATTATTATTGCGTGAATGTTGCCCACGAGTAGGAAAGATATTATTATCGTGCAAATATTGCCAACGAGTAGGAAATATTTAATTATGGGCAAACAATAGGTGTAGTGTGAACTATATGAAGATATTTGAATGATCAATAAAGGATTCATCACCTTAGGTGAATTAAAAAAAATATTTCATCTGTTCTCAAATAATATTGACCCATAAATCCTTGGCCAAAATAGAATGAGATTTGAAAAGAATTTGAAATCTTATTCAAATGATCAATGACTATTATATAGAAAATAAACATGATTTAACATGACAGACATATTTCATGCTTTAATGTTAAATGCTTTAATGTTAAATGAACATTAATACCAAACAACTATTTGAAAATTTAGCGATTGTACTTAATTTTGCCAAACCTCTTGAAATTAACTAGGTAATTGAGAAAGAACACTTTAGTCATTTGTTTTGTGCTCAAAATAAGCCTTACGGGTAACTTTCCATCACTTTTTTTTCTTCCTCTAATTTATTTGATTTCTTTCTCTAACTCTCATTTCCTCACACTTTAATCTTTGTTGGGTTATTGTGTTTAAACTGTATTAATTTCACTCATTATGTTCTTAACTTGATTTTTCTTAAGAGATTTTGGAGAAAAAATAAGGAAAAAAAGATGAAGAAAACTCCTTTTCATCTATCATAGCTAGTGAGTTTGAAGTAAAGGAGGAGCTAGAAATTTTTCAAAAATTATAGTTTTTCCCTTGATGTAAGTCTTTTAAGTAATTCCAAGTAATTCTCCATGTGTTTTTAAGAAATTTAATATTGTTTTTGAATGAATTTATTTTTATTCCTCAACTAACCTTCAAAAAATACTTTATTTCTAATTTACATTAGTTATTTATTATTTTATTTATTTAATATTTATTTAAACTTGCTTAAAATACCCGAGGTTTAGAATTCAATTTTGTGAGAATTGGTGAAATGCCAAATTTAGGAATTGTTAATTTATTTGGTGATAATTTCATTAATTGTCTTGAAAGCACATATAACAGCGAAACTAGTGTTTTGCAACAAGATTTGAAATGCTTAACAAAAT
Source organism: Populus alba x Populus glandulosa (assembly GCA_033617975.1). Lineage (NCBI taxonomy): Eukaryota > Viridiplantae > Streptophyta > Magnoliopsida > Malpighiales > Salicaceae > Populus > Populus alba x Populus glandulosa. Next base: position 6,781,682 of record CM066155.1, on the reverse strand, counting down.
AATAAAGTAGAAAAGATGAAGACTATGGTGAAATCAAATATTGAGAAACCTTTTTGGATAATAGGAAAATGGTGTACTTGTTGTAGAGTCAAGAATATATATTCTAAAAGAGGACCATGAATCATGTTTGAAGCTTATTCAAGGAGCACAAAAATGTATCGAGACCTAAAAAAATACTATTGGTGATCTAGTATTAAAAAGAGATGGCAAAGTTTGTAGAAAGATGTGTTATTTATCAACATATGTAGGTAGAACATCAATAACCTATTAGAGAGTTACAACACCTTTTAGTAGTGGAATGGAAATGTGAGAATATTAGCATGGATTTTGTATTAGGACTTTCAATGAGTAATAGAGGTTGTCGTGTTGTACATGACATCGAATGACAAGTCTTTTCCCGAATCAAAAATGAGCTTTCAAGGAGTAACAAAGGTTGTAGTAGTGTGCATAACATCGAATGACAAGTCTTCCTCTCGAATTAAAAGTGGTTTTGGATGTATTGGAATTAATCATAAAATTATTATTTGAAGGGTTGAGGAGTCACCATCTATTGGTCTACAAGAATATGGGTAAAGAGACTAATTATGCATGAAAAAAACACATCACTCCCAGTACATCCTACCTATAGTAAGCTTATTATTAATTGATTGTTTTTTTCTAGGTCATGTTTCAATTCATTGACATGTTTATGATTCAAGAATGGAACCCTCTCAATAAGGAGGTCTCTGCCATATTAGACTAAAACCTAACCATTTTAACGCCCAAATTTTAACGACGTATTTATTTCTATTATGTATATTTAATACATGTGGGTATATTTTACAATGTAATTTTATATTATCAAATATTAAACTCTACAATTAGTTCCTAACATTTTATTTTTTTCAATTTATTCAATTTAATATCGGGAATATACATTACATTGTAAAATTTATACCCCATATATTAATTAAATAAATTGAACTTTTTGGTGTTTTTGAAATTTCAACCAAATCATATGGATAATCACAAACTTATCATGATACCCATTCATTGATTTTTTTATTTTTCAAAGTATGAGAAAAATACAATTTATTTTATTTTAAAATATACATGAAAAATTTTAGGATTTAGCCATATATAATTTAAAATAAAGTTGTATATTTTTAAAAAATATATTTTTTGTTGTTTTTGCGGAAAGAAACAAATCAATTTAATATTGGAAAACCACCAGTGTGTAGGTCATAATTTCAAATATTAAATATAAAGGGATGAAAATAAGTGAATAACTCAAAATTAATTACAAGATAATCTTTTAAAAATTTAAAAATTTATTTTAATTAGCCAACCACAATGACAAGGACTTTGATGTGAAATTGAACCAACCACAATGGTGATGGCTAAGAGTGTGTCTTAAGATACAAGTATGATTACTGAAATGAACTAATAAATGTATAGTTAATAAATGCATAGTTAATGGAATATTCGTGGGGTTTTACACTTCACGTGAAAGTGATTGTATAATAAATATAATAAAAGGAAGGGAGGCTTCTCAATTGATGAAGTGAATGAAATAAATTGAAAATATGGTATAGCTTAAAAATGCTCCTGAATTTCTAGACTTTGATAAGCTATTTTGTATTCTTTATTTTTATGTATTATAGATGTACTTCCCATCCATTACCTCTACCTTGATATCATACTCCACCTCCTTCTTGGTTTCCTCTTACTCTTCATCTTTATTCATGTTATTAAGACCAGCATCTACGAAGCTTTCTTTGTCATTTCTCACATCAAAAGGGTTAGATTTATAAAATAAAAAATAAAAAAATCCCACGCATAGATTCTTTAGCAATACGATTCTCTTTTCTCTTCTTATAGGAGAGAGCCTCGACTCATCTTTTTTTTTTTTTTTAATTGAACCACTTGAATTTACTTAACATAGACAGAGACACATTAAAAACTCATTCCATTAAATAAATACAAAGGGAACCATTTTCCTTAAAAAATATTGAGTTAGGTAACTGGTGTAGGGATGAGTAAAAAACTGAAAAATTGATTAAACTGAAAAACTGAAAAAAAAAATTTGAACTGTGAAAAAAACCTAATTAGAATTTAAAAAACAACCGACCGGTTCGGTTCGGTTTTGATTTTATAAGTTTAAAACCAAAAAAACCGAATCGAATCTCAACTGGAAAAAACCCGTGCCAAACCGGAAAAACCAAGCTAAAACTAAAAAAACCGAGCCAAACTGATTTTTTTGTAAAAAAAACCAAACCTAAACTGATTGATTTGAACCAATTTCAGTTATTTGTTTTTTTTTTAAAAATTAATTTATTTTTTTTATATATAAAAACTAAACTGAATAAAAAATAATGACTCCTAACTGATGCCATCCATCCACCAGTGCTTAGTTAAATAATCAAAGGCTTTCTAATCTAGCAAGTGCCTGTAATAGGCCTATCTGAAGATGTATTCTTGAGTCATGTCCTTCCTTTCATTTTTCGTGTATTTTTACTTTTTTGCTATATATATCCAAGAAAGCATATATACTAGGAGGGGAATAGCAAGGAAAAACCTTGATTTGAACCTGCTTTTATCAGATTGATCTCCTTGAAGTTAAGAATCAAAGGAAACTTGGACATGCCTAAAGAGTTTTGAGTAGTTAAACCATTGTTGATGAACTCGGCATAAAATCAAATGGCAAAGTACAAGTATTTCCTTGCCAGAAACAAGGACTCTACACAGAATATGCAGCCTCCAATCAGTGGAAGCTCATTTAACCTAGAAAATGTAACAGTAAAGAACATTACATCTCTATCTAAGAAGAAGAAGAAGAAGAAGAAGAAAAAAGGGAGCGCAGATGAAGTAATTATTTGCTTGCCCATCTGTGCTGCAATCAATCAACTCGAAGTTTACTGTCAAAGTCCACCATTAGCTTGTTTAGTTTCTTATTGCTTATCCTTTGTTGGTGGATTCTTGTTGCTTCCAAACTGCAAACCAAGTGAACAGAAAAGGTTACTTACTGCACTAAACACCCACAAAACACACACTCTGTCTTGGCCACAAACCCACTGCAGATTGGAGAAGTGATGGTTTATATATTCAAGCATGGCTTGCAAGTATCTCAAAGAGGTTAATGCTTAGAGTGAACACTTCCATTTTTATACAGACAAGCTCAAGTTCATGTACTTTACACTACTTTCTGAAAACTTGACTCTTTTCCTCTCATACTCCTAGCTAGTTTTTTATCTGAACACCGCCAAACATGTGTTGTGAAGGCATTTGATCAGATTTTCAAGCCACAAAAGAAATGCTAATAACAAGTCATCATGTCAAAACCAACCTCTGAGGAAGTGAAGATTCGGAGGGTGGCAACAGCATGTTAGCGAGCTTAACAGCATCTTCGTTGCATTTGATGACATGGTTGAAGCAGAGATATCTTCCATAAGATGTAATGTCTTCAAATACATGGATGTGTGTGTCCACGATGAACCTGAGGTCCACAGTAACAAATACACCATCTTCATACATTTCAGCTGCTCCTTTTAAATAAGGATTTGCGATTGTTAGATCAGGACTCATCAAGAGCCCTCCATTTACGGTTACCATGTTGATGCTTCGGTCCATTGCTAGAGCCCATGCTGTCTTCTCAGCTAGCGTTTTTGATAGTGCTTGCCATAGCTGCTCAAAAATGTAAATCTCGTCAATCAAAACTTATCTGTTACAAGTTTAAAGCAGGTCAACATATCTGGTTCCACATTGTTATTAATCATAATAACTATAGTTGGATGAAAGAAGAAGGGAATATTTATGCTTTTCTGTTGTTAGCTTCATCAAATAATCATCACGATTCAAAAGCTTAAGCTTTTAGGATTATTCTTTAACACACATTCTCAAGTAAAGTTCTTTGGACTTGAAACTTGCATAAACTTGTACTATTTTATGCTGTTAATTAATTTTAATTAGAAGAGAGAATGACTGTGATGAGATTCGAACTCGCAATTATTTGGTTTTTAAAACTTTGATACCATGTTAAATAATCATCTTAACCCAAAAACTCAAACTATTACGTGAGGTTTCTAGATATAATTTATATTATTCTCTAACTAATCTCACCCCATTACTTACCAAACTAAGCTAATGATATAGGGAGTAGAATAGCTAGAAAATGTTGACAAAATAATAAGCAGCCAACATCATCTTCTAAATTTATGATTAATGTGATTATTCTGTGCCATATACATGCACTGGCATGAAATTCACAGGGGCAAACAATAAATCAGATAAAGTGAAAAAAAATCAGCACCCTTTTGTGGTGCTTCCATCTCTGTAAAATAGAAATATTGACTAGTCTTTCGATAAACGTATGCATCCACACGCTACAAATACCGATTAAGATGAAGCGTTTAGAATTTAAAAGATCTTGAATACCTTAAACTTTCTGCAGAAATTTAGGTCACTCCAATTTCTCTCATCAAGATCAGGTGCCTTACTGTGACTGTCACTCCATATAACAGTTGTTGCAGAGGATGTGAAGACAACTTTGTCTATAGTGTTTGTTTGTGCACATGCTTCCAATACATTGTGTGCTGCCCTCACCTCTACATCAGCCATGAATTCCTGCACCAATCAACCGGGCTTTATGTATCAATAACATCGCTCTGATCTCTCTCCCTGTCTCTCTTTTATTTATTTATTTTTTTTGAATAATCTCGTATGTGCGCACGCGTTCATGCACTAATATAAGAAGAAAAATGTAGAGTTGGCATACATCATAGGTGGGTTGATCTGAGGGGGGCTCAAAGGAATAAAACAAGCCACGGCATCCCTTCAAGGCATCCATTATGCTGTGGTAATCAAAAGGGTCGGAATGGAAAACTTTCAATTTCTTGTTGTTGCTGGATAATCCTTCAAATGATTGCCATAATTTACCTGCAAATCCAATTGTCCAATAAACAACGTGAGAGACAGATTCCATTCATGAGAATAATAATAATAATATGTGAAAACTAGAAAACAAATTCTACATACACTGGTACGAATTACTATGAACATTGAAAACAAGTACTCACATAACTATAGCACACTTAGCCTTGGGAAACATACATAAAGCAGGCGAGTGGTGTTATTTTGGTATGACCAGAACTGTAAGGAGAAGAATCTCCATTTCTTTGCAGGGTAAAGGATAATATTGTTTTTTTCTCCAATATTAATGTCTCCCTTTTGGCTATTATATATTCGATTCTAGTTGAAACAGAGCAAGTTGATTTTTGTAAAATTATTAGGAGGAATACATGATTCCATCAGGGTTTGAATTAATTGAAGTTGCTGGAAGCGGACTGAATAATCTAGCTCTATAATCATATAAAAAATGAAGAAACGATTGGCTCGATTGTAGAGTAATAAGGTAGAGGAGCCAGGAAATATCTATCTAAAGTTTCTATGGGGAACTAATTAGGAGGCATATGACGATCACGAATACCAAGCAAGATATGATTCATAATAAGAAAAAATTACAAGAGAATAAGAGTTAAGGAAAAAAAACAAAACCCAAACAAACCATGGTTTTGGACAGCAGCATGGACACTGTAACCTCTCTGTAAGAGCCTGTGCACAATGGAAGAACCTAAACGCCCAGAAGCATCCATTACACAAACTGTCTTCGAAGTTTGATTGAAAGAAGCAGCTGTTGCCATGTTTTTTAACTTCGCTAGAGAAGAAAGAAGAAGAAATAAGCAAGGCAAACTGAAAAGGAAATATGCAAGTATTTAACTGGAAGAGAGCATTAAAGGAGCGTGGCTGGTGATAGTTGGGGAGGTGGTAGGTACTGTAAGTAGCAGAGAAAAGAAACGAGAGTTTGGAAAGAGCCAACAAAGCATTTCCATTGTGAAAAATGGCATTAAATCTTGGTAGGGTTCATTGTATAGTGAGTTTGGTAGCATACTAGGCGCAGCTAGCATTTTGAGTTTGAATTTGCATGCTTGCTTGCTTGCTTGGTTATCTATTTAATGAAGATAGAGAAGGAGACAGCATGTAATCTTTCATTTGAGCCAATACTGACACAACATATCATCATAGTATTTATAACTTATAGCTGGCAAGGTGGTGGAGTACTTTGTGCATTGTTATTTGCTGATGATTATGATGATTTGAGTCATTAACATGATGTATAGCTGGAAATACTTCAGAATTTAATGCTCTTCTGCAAGTCAACTACTTTTCGTGATTTTCAATTTACTTTCTCCATGCACTGCATCTGGGATTTGACTCTGTCAGCTCATCAAGGTTCTTTTCTTCTGTTTTATTCCACTACTAATCATGCTTATTATTATAATCCAATGGCTGACATTATATAATTCATTAGAAAATGATTCTTAAATACGTCAAGATTCAGCTTCTTTTTTTTTTTTTTTTTCCTATATTGAACATATGAGCTTCGTTGATATTACATATGGGATTAGATCATTTTCCCCTTTCACGAGCTACTAATCAAATCATACATGTATACGATTGAAAACAAAAAAGGATTTCAGTGACTGCCTTGTGCCATGCACGAAGAGTATGGCTTTCAGAGATTTTGAATAAAATTAGAAAGAAGTGACAGCAAAAACTGAAGCAATCAATGTATGGCTTTTAGAATTGGTAGCTTGCTTTGCAAGATATGCCAACGACATGAACACAATAATGGATACCAGAGAACACGATATCAGATTGCACATAGACCATCTTAATTCTATCCTTTATATCTTGAAAATATTAATTTATAGCAATAAAATCAAGTAACCTCGAGTACATTTTAATAATGATATGAACGAGGGGTTTGGATTCTCTTGTTTCTACAGTTATGTTCAATGCATGAGCAAGTAGATAGAAAAGAAGAGCGAAGTGAGTATTAACAAGAGTACTGGCATTTGGCATGTGCAGCTGGAGGACCAAGAGAGTTGTGAAGCTGGCCTCCTTGGCCAGTCAGAGGCCGTCCAAGAGATCACCTGCCAACTTGACAGCAAGTACTCAAGAAACAGATAGATCACTCCACCTGGGAGATCACAGCTTGCAATTATAAAGAGGGTTTCTTTTCTTAATCATATACTGTCAAGCACAGATCTGTGATTGTGGTTCTTTTTCCAAGTTTAACAGTTCATTGATCATGTCATGTGGCAGTTGATACAATAACGAGCTTGTATTGAAATTGGTGCAGAGGAGTTAAGCCATTATTTGCTCCAGCTCTGTCTTCCCATTCTTGTAATAATGATTTCTCTGTTTGGTTCTCCAGGTATTCTATTACTTTAAAAATTATTTGAACTTACTCTTTAACTCAAATCATGGTAAAATTTTAGTTTCGAGAAAAAGCTACAATTTATATCTTTTGTTAAATCTATTTTTTACAATCGAACTTTAGTTTATCTGAACAAACTAAATTGTTCAGGTAACTTTGAGAATTTATAGATTAGCTTGAACAAACTAAATTCTTCAAGCTTTAAAATTGTAATCGAACTTTAGTTTATCTGAGGATACACATTAAACACCATGACAGAGATGATTGAACCAATGTCAGAAACTGATGTCCTGGAAAATCAACCAACAAATCATTTGAGATTAATAACTAAAGATGTAAGAGTAAAGGTTATATGATTTCTTTTTCACCCAGAAATGCAGCGAGAAACCATCATCTGATAGGACTTGATGTCTTCGCGGCTTCTTCTGAGACAAAAGTTATGGTGTAGGTTGTAATACCAGATTAAATCCTGACAATATCCAAGCTCTTAGGGAGAGGAGATGGCCTTTTTTTTTTTCTTTTGGATAAGGGATGAAGTTTTTATAATAAGTTTTGATAAATAATATAGACAGAAACATAGTTTTTTAATACTTTGAAGCATCATTCTACCGTGAGATATCCCTTGTCACCTGGCATCCTTTCCCAGCTACAAGGATGAAGAAAGCAGATTCCATGCACCATTTACTTCTCTCCTATAATCCAGGTTTTATGGCATCCCATAACAAGAGAAATCAAACATGCTTTATTCACAAGAGCCATGAACAATATCAATTGCACTTTCTCTCATAGGCAAATAATTCATCCGAAAGATGACCCCTACAGATGGAATATTTCAAGTGATCCATTTTGCCCTTACCTGTAAGACTCTTTTCTCCTTCCTTGACATTAACCAGTAAGGATGGGATTTGGTTGTCTTTCAACATGAACAGATGAATCGATTTACATATCAGTGTTAGAATAGTTGTTAACAGAATTGGATATCTGATAATTTCTGCAGACATTAAATGATTAAGCAGGCTTTCATTCTTTACCTCTGATGAAAGAGCCTTTGCAAATTCTAATGTGTCAATGGAAGGACTGTCGCTATATGCAGGCAAAACTTTCCATTTTGATACCGAGCCAAGAAGTGATAAGCTGCTAGGCAAGGAGATAACTTGGATATACAAGGAACGGTCCTGGAATTGCTCCAACAACAAGGATAAACAGATACATATATATGAAGGAAAAATTTCATGGCTCGGAAAGTAAATGTAAACTGAAGCATTATGAAAGAAAGCAACAAATAAAAATTTTCTTTGGACTAATTTTTACTATCACTAGAGGCCATATTAGAACAGTGCCTGTACAATCACTAGGTGATTATGCAACTAAATTAAGGTAAGAGCTGCACTTTTTTCTACTCATTGTCAACTAATGACATGTTTACCATCAGCAAATCTTAGCCAAGTAGCTACAGCTTCAAAAGTACTTGGATTAAGGCCCGTTTAAGATTTGATTATTTTAAAGAGAAGATTAATTATCTCTCTTGGACTGTCTGTTTGTTTAGAGGTATCTCGTTTAATTGCCTGTTACAGTTGCTAAGTTATTATTACCATGGTTCAACTTCAACCATCATTGTGAACTTTGCTAGTGGTGCTTCTAATATGTCAAATGCCACCATAGCCCATGATTCATAAATAAGCATTCTTACAACGAACAACTTGTACAATCATTTTCCCAAAACGCTTTCCATGGAATGGAAAACTTCCTCAGAAACATGAGGAACATCCCCAAGGAACTAGGCTGTTTTTATGCTCATTCATCGCCAAACACACAATAGCTATATAATATATGTCCTGAAATCCATATTCATCGTTTTCTCCTAGAATCGCATCCTTGTCAACTTGATCACAGCAGCAACGTTAAGGGAGGGCTGGTGGGGGGCCAACAAAGCCCCCCCAATGAATAAAAAGGTCCCCTAAGTAAATTGGGTTTTGCAAAATAGTTTAAAATTTTTATACAAAATAGCCTTAAACAGTTACCTGCAAAACCCTACCATGCAATTTCCAACTATTTACTTCATATATGTTCATAACTTTTTCATCTGAAGATATTCATCTGCCCCCCAAACCTAAAATCCTAGCTCCACCACTGCTTGATCAAATGTTATCATTGCATTTCTATGGTGCAAGAACATTTCAGGCTCAAGGCCATACAAGAAAACCATATTTTTTTAAGCCAATAACAGTAAGAAGTAACTGAAAGCAAGTGATTTGGCTACCTGTCAGAAGTTGCAAAGACAATAGCGGATGGGAATTTGAAAGAACCAGGTTCACCAGAATTCCTTATCTGAAAATATGGCTCAACACCTTGAGAAGAAAGAATTACACCTGCATCTGCAGATACCAGTTTACCAGCACAGGTCTGAATGGTATCTTCAGGAGCAACTATAACAATCACAAAGTCGCCAGAAACTAGAATCCTGAAATTCACAAAGTCCAGATGTATCTCGTACATTAGACAAGGCCGCTAGTGCTTCTTTAATTCCACTGGTATCAGCAGATGCTTTACCACATAAAATAAGTGAAGAACGCTCAATATCTGCAGCTATAAGACCACTATTTCCTTGAGCTCAGAGACCAACAGCACCCACAACACCTTGACTGCGTGACCAAAATGTAATCCTTGGATACAGAATTCATAAACAAAGCATCAGTTTTCATCAATATGCACTTCTATCAAAGAACATCAGGGAAGATTAGAGAAAAAAACAGTATCTTACCATATAATGGAAAAGTAAAAGCAAGTAGAGTTGTTATACCTTACTCCCAATTTTTTTAGATTATAGATTTATCAGAAAGAAGGGCGGGATCCTTCAGTCCCAGATTATTGCCTACCTTACCGATTTAAGATGCCACATAATTTTATTTTTTTTCTAGCAACTGCCCGAACTCACACACCACCTTTTACCATTTTAATGGATGGCATGGGTAATCTAAGAATGACCAAGTATTTACTATGATGACAACAAAAAAGCAACCTTAGGATAAGCAACTTAGCTTATTTAATGCAAGACCCTAGAGGCAATGAACCAATGAATGCATGAAATTTGATATCACCTTATAGATGAAGCAACATAAACTGTCAAAGGACAACGGTCATGTGAAACAGCACGAGCAGGTGTCTTCCAAAGAACATTGGAGAGATGTAATATTGCAGAAGGACTATCACTTATTACACGGACTTTTGCATTACAGTTTGACAATGAACCAATCGCCCCATCATGAATGTAAATGTTTGAGCTGGAAGATATGTGAGTTGTCAGTTAATAAGAAAAAAATAGAAAAAAAAAAATAAAAGGTTTTTTTTAGCAAAGAAACAAGCATAAAAAATATGTTCCAAAAATACACTGGAACATAGCTATCTATTACAGTTCTGTCATCTTATGTCACAGCATACCAAAGGATAGCTACAAGAACCAATGAATAATATCTTCCATGACAATTAATTGATCCGGCTACTCAAGAGAAAGATTCCTCTATTAACCAAAGATTGGACAGCACAGAAATTGATTTGGATTAGCTTGCAGTTCTTGTCTGTGGTTAACACTTGGTAAACTGGGGATTGATGGACTCCTGGAACTTTTTCTTGTTCCAACTATGCAAGTATTTATAGTCATGCAACCATTTCATGTTTCAACTTCCAAATCGCTCAAGTTATACATACAGTTTTCTGACAAGGGCAAGGCCACAGACATTTGAAAATAAGTAGAAAACGACCAGCAGCCACTTGATAGAAAGCAAGTGAACCAGGCATAGGACTTCTGGACTGAACCCGAACATCAAAAGATCAAAGGAAAATAGTAACACGTCCCAGTAAATTTCAGAAATTGTTATTTCTTACTGTGTCTATAAATAAATTCACCTACAACTTGTAAACTACAACACCACCCCAGAGTAGGAAGGAATTGGCCCTTATTCCCATATAAACATTGTTTTATCAAAATTCACCCTTGTGCCTCACGAAGAAAATTGGTATGCTTTCAAGATTGAATATGATAGGAGTTGTGGTCCATAGACTGCAAGAAAATAAAAACATTACAGCACATACTAAAAACATGCCTGTTTGAGAAGTTTACTGAATTGTGGCTTGGAAATTCAGAACCTCTCCCAAGAAGACTCCCCCTAACATGAATGGGAACTCCTGACAAAGATTCCAAAAGGAAAGAGAAACAAATGAAAAAAAGAAAGAAATAAGACAAACACAGGGATGGAATATAAAGAAAGATCATTGGAAATAGTAACAGTATGCGTTGAAGTTCACCGCCTGCAGCGATTGCACCTTTCTGTTGTAGCTCAGAAGGACTCAAGTTTCTAAAGGCTTTTTATCCTTCACAGTATCACCTTTTCTAGCTAGAGCCCAATTAAGACCATGTGAAAATCCAGGAGAGCCACTCCCAGCATTCAAGGTGGTCTGAGAAACATGTATGATAGATGAGTGACTCATCTCATCCACGATGGAGTATCATTGTTGTAACAGCATGCATGTTCTTCAATTCATCCTGTTCTTTCAAATCAATGTCATAGGTTATAAATAATTACAAATAAGGCTAGCCCAAGATACAGAAATTGAAAATTTTTAATGAATTTCCATGCTGCCAACTAAGAATTCAATATTAATTAAACTTGAAAGAAAGACACGGAGACAGACAAAAGTACATACAGATTCCACAACATTTGTTTTCACCTAACTTTCTTCCTCCTCGTCAGCTAATGGGGGGGCTGAAGTTGCATTATTCTGCATTAATACTCCACAACTACACAGCACAAGAGAACTGTTAGATAATATATATATATATATATATATATATAGATATATGACAAGACAGGGAGCTCACGCGTCTGGAGAAGAAGAAGAAGAAGAAGAAGAAGAAAGGAAATAAAGAATCATTATTGATATTGGATCTTGAACTTGAAGAGAAGGGGGATTCAAGCCTGAATCGTTTCAACATTTGTTCGCCTTTCTACTCGTAAATCGGTGTTGGATAGAATGATAATAATATTTTTTTAAAATATTATTTAAAAATATATTAAAATAATATTTGTTTTATAAAAAAATTATTTTTAATATAATATTAAAAAAGTTAATTTAAAAATAAAAACATAAAAACATTTTTAAAATGAAAATCAAATACAACGATAACCCTGCTGCACCTGCTTCTCATCTGTTTATAAACTCACCGAAAAGCATTTTTTATTATGAGCCCATATAATTGGTCCTGTGTTCTTACACTTCCTCCTTTTCTGGTCCTCCCAGATCTCGATATGTTTATATGTTTATTATTATTATTATTATTATTATTAACAAAAAAACTAAAGGGAGCCCATCTCGTATACTATTATTTACTGAAATAGTTTTTTAAAAAATTATATATTTTTTTTTAATTTTATTTTTCAATATTAAATTTAAATTTATTAAAATATTGAACTTCATAATTTTTTTTAAATTTACTTTTTATAAGATTATCTCGAACTTATTACCTAAACCGTTAGTTTAACAAGTTCACTTAGTTGACTCAAGTTGTTTTATTTTTTTAAAATGATTTTTTTTAATTTTATTTTTTAATATTGGGTTGATTAGAAAAAAGACTTTGTGATTTGTTTTTTTTTTTTTCTAAGAGGTTATCCTTATCTCATAACCCAAGTCACGGGTTTGGCTGTCTAACCCTAATTGACTTAAGTTATTTTTTGTGTTTTTTTTTTTAATTTTTTTTTCAATTCTATCTTTCACTACTAGGTTGAGTAAGAATTGAGTTTCATAATTTGTTTCAAATTACTTTTTATTACGTTATACTGGTCTCATGACCCGAGCTGCAAGTTTGGCAAGTTAACCCGATTTGACTCGAGTTATTTTTTTGGGTCCTTTTTTAATTGGTTTTTTTTTCAGTTTTATTCTTTAACATTAGGTTTATTGAAAATTAAGTTTTGTAATTTGTTTTTATTTGCTTTTTATAAAGTTATTCTCAATTTGTATATGCATTGATTAATCATGGAGCAGCCCATTCTTTTGTGGCAAATCGAATAGGAGAGAAACTAGGAAAAGGTCCCAGTAAGGTAGATAAAGGGTTTACTATTAGTACACCTCTAAAGGAAATTATGAATATTGATTTTGCACATAAGGGAATCAGGGTTAGTATTCATGGGTTAGAATTGAGGGTAGATTTATTACTGCTAGAATTATATGATTTTGAAGTAATTTTAGGCATGGATTGGTTGGGTAAGTATAAAGCCCATAAAGATTGTTTTGAAAAAACAGTGACTCTCCAGGCACTTGATATGAAGAGAGCGATATTCAGAGAAGAAAGAAAAATCATACCAAGTCGTATTATTTTGGCAATGAGGGCCAGGGCCAGGAAACTGATACAAAGGGGATGCGAGGTGTATATTGCTTACATGAAAATGGGGAAAGGGGAGTGAGTTGTTGGTTGACATTTTTATCATAAAGGAGTTTTCAGATATGCTTCCCGGGGAATTGCCTAGATTACCTCCCAAAAAGAAAGTGAAAATCTCAATTGATATAATACTCAAGTCGGCTCCTATAACTCAATCACCTTATAGGACGGCGCCTGCCGAACTAGCTGAGTTGAAGATACAGCTACAAGAATTGTTAGAAAAAGTATTTATACATCCTAATACTTCACCATGGGGAGCTCTGATGTTAGTTGTAAAGAAAAAAGATGGAACTCTCAGACTTTGTATTGATTATCGGCGGCTTAATAAGATGACGTTAAAGAATAAATATTTGCTACCATGGATAGATAATCTCTTTGATCAACTCAAAGGAGCCGGGGTGTTTTCAAAAATAGACTTAAGGTCAAGATATTATCAATTGAGAATTAAGGAATTTGATGTGTCAAAAACTGTGTTTAGGACTCATTATGGACATTATAAGTTCCTGGTAATGCCATTTGGACTGATGAATGCGCCAACAATGTTTATGTACTTAATGAATCAGGTATTTTGACCATATTTGGATAGGTTTGTGATAATATTTATTGATGATATTTTGGTCTATTCTAGTTCAGACCAAGAGCACGAGCAACATTTGAGATTAATACTGCAAACTTTAAGGGAGTATCGATTGTATGCTAAGTTAAGTAAGTGTGAGTTTTGGTTGAAAGAGGTAACCTTCTTGGGACAGGTGATTTCGGCTGATGGAATACTTTTTCATCCGCAGAAAGTCAAGGCAGTATTAAAATGGGAGAGACCAACCAATGTAATTGAGATCTGCAGTTTTCTTATATTGGTTGGGTACTAAATGAGGTTTATAGAATGGTTCTCCACCATTTCCATTTCGATAACAAGATTGACCCGGAAGGAAACTAAGTGGGAGTGGACCAGAGAATGTGAAGAGAGATTCCAAGAGTTGAAACAAAAGCTAACTACTACTATGGTATTAGTTCTTCCATCGAGGATATGGGGATTTGTAGTTTATAATGATGTGTCAAATAAAGGACTTGGATATATATTCATCACATAAAGGTTATTGCTTATGCGTCCAGACAATTGAAACCTTGTGAGTTCAATTATCCAGTGCATGACCTAGAGTTGGCTGCAGTTGTGTTTGCCTTGAAAGTGTGAGGATATTATCTGTATGGGTCTCAAGTACAGATTCTTAAGATGTTGGGTAGAGTTAATTAAATATTATGATTGTGTGATAGACTACCATCCGAGAAGACTAATATCGTTGCAAATGCCCTTACTCATAAGAATAAAGCTATAGCAATAGATCCAGATGGATGTAATAGTAGGGAGCTAATAGAACTGGGAAAGATAAATGCTAAAATAGAGGTTAGGCTTGGGGATTCTTTATTAGCTCGGTTAAAAATCAAGTCAACATTCCAAAATAGAATACTAGAGGTGCAAATGAGGGACGTTGAAGTTAAAAAGGTAAGGGATAAAGTAGAATCAGGAGTCGAAGCTCCTTTCCAAATATTGAATGATGGAATGGTATGGAATGGTGGTGATAAAAAGGTAAATGTATCTTCCTGGAGATAAAGTGTTGAAGGACGAAGTGTTAAAAGAGGCCCATGAGTCTAGATTTACAATAAATTCAGGAAGCACTAAGATGTACAGGGATCTGAAAGAATTTTATTGGTGGCCAAAAATAAAGAAATAGATAGCCGAGTATGTGACTAGATGTAGTGTCTGCCAACAAGTAAAAGCAGAGCATCGGAAAGCAACTAGGCCTTTATAAATCACTTTTAATACCACAGTGGAAGTGAGAGCATATTATAATGGACTTTGTGTTAGGATTACAGAGAGGAAGGAAGGGCAATGATGTAATTTGGGTTATAGTAGACCAATTGACAAAGTCTACCCTCTTTTCGCCCATGAAGATGACACATCTACTTGATAAACTGGTGAGACTGTATGTGAATGAAGTGGTAAGACTTCATAGAGTGTTGTCAATAGTTTCATATCAAAATCCCTAATTTACATCTTGGCATAGCGATGTATTCAGAGTGTCTTGGAGACGAGGTTGAATTTGAGTACTTCTTTCCACTCCCAAAATGATGGTCAATCTAAACAAATGATTCAAACATTGGAAGATTTACTTAGAGCTTGTATACTGGAATTTGGGTTTTAGGCTTATTCTAGGTTTCTGGGTTTTATGTTTATCCATTGAAGATTCCTTTAGGTCTATGATTTTCATGTCTTTTTGGTTGATTATTGTTTCCTGAACATGAGTATAAGCTTGTTGATCAATAATATAAGGTCTAAATGGCTTAAAAACACCGAAATCTTAGCATTTTATCTTCAATTCTTCATTTTTTATTTTTCATTCAAATAATCATGACATTTAGTTGTTTGTTGTGTTAATCCAACCCCTAAATTCTTGTTTGAATGTTGTTCTTAAATGCCTTTATGCTTCCAATTTGACGTGATTTGGTCTGGTTTTGAATATACAGTTTTTAGGTTTTTCATCTTGTTCTTCATGTTCATCATCAATTTTTAGTAAAATCCCTAGATTAATTTCATTTTTATTTTTTTTTTGTTTTTCAGTTGTGTTTTTGGGTTTGGGTGATGGGCAAGGAAGCCCATCCCAAGTGGTTAGGATGAGCTCATTCTAAGTTATATTTCTAGGTGTAAGTCTCGGGTTAGAAAGCTTAGCCCATGTGATTAGACTAAGCCTATTCTTGAAAAAAGAGCATGTTTGGCTAGTTAAAATTTTATCAAATAGAAAAATGTATTTTGTATTCTTAAGGCATGTTTGTCAAATGCAACCTTTTCTTGGCCTCTAAATATTTAGTTAATGGTGTGTTTGACAAACATGCCCTACTGATTTTCTAGCAATGTTTATATTTTTTTATGCCCCACAAACAAGCCCCAAATAATTTCCAAAAATTAAAAAAAAAAATTAAGGGATCATTTTAAAATTATTTTTGGACCCCTCGTATGTTTTTCCAATAATTTCGCTCAGTATCAAGTTGTCGACTTACACTGTAAAATACTATCCCGATATTAAAAATATCGCTTTTCTCTAAAAAAATTTTAAAAAATCAAAAACTCCTCATTTCAAAAATATAAAAAATATGTTTTTTTGATGCATACGGACAAATTCTAAAAGTTTTCCATGCATATTTTATAAAAAAACATACAAAATATATTTTTATCATGTTTTTTAAAAAAAAAATAGGTACATTGCCGGTTTATGATTATCTATTAAAATTTTAAAAAAAAAATGGGGATCATAACTAGTTTATGATTATCTATTAGGATTTGATCAAATTTTCAAAAATACCATAAAAATTAATTTTTTAATTAATATTTGGGGTATGAATTTTACAATGTATTAATCCATACTTCTGATATTAAATTAAATTAAATTAAATTAAATTAATAGCAATAAATATTAGAAATTAATTATAGATTTTATTATTTGGGGGTATAAGATTGTGTTGTAAAGTATATCCTTAGATATTAAAGATACAAAGTAGAAATAAGTGTTAGGTGTGTTGCCATTTAATGTGCAGCAACCTAACATTGACTTTGACCATCCACCATTATTGAAGAAGAGAAGAAGTTGGCAGCCACCTTTGTTGAAGAAGTTTGACAAGTTTGGCAACCACCATTGTTGACAAAAGAGCATGAGAAGCTACCATGGATGCCTATAAATAGAGGCATACATTAGAGAGCAAAATGAGAGTGAAAGTAGAGCCAAAGATGTGAGAAATATAGGAGAGAGTGGGCTACCATTGCAGCACCAAGAAGAGAGAAATAGAGTGAGGTTGAGAGTTGCTAAAGAGGGAATAATTCCTCCTCCTCTATTGTTGTAAACCTTGTTCTCTCCCTATATAATCAAATGGCTTCTCCCGTGGATGTAGGCGGTTTGCCGAACCACGTTAAATATTGTGTCAGTGTGCTTAGCCTCCAATGAACAAATATCAGAACATCACCGGTCGAAATTCCCTACAATAAGTGCGATGTTAAATTTTGGGCTCTAGAATAGCTAGGATTTAGCCCGGTAAAGCATAAATTTCTTCATGAAGGGAAATATGTCTTGATCCTTAGATAGACCAATGAATAAAAATATAAATTAGAAAAACAATTAATTAACAATGCAGTTTACCATAAGTAAAGTACATTAGGAGCAATACGTCTTCACCATGCATAACTAGCTTCTTTATCAAGATTCTTAGATACTATAAAAATTTTAATGACCATAATATTAGATAATAATTCCTTTAAAATTATCATTTTATGATTAATTCTAAAATTCTTCAATTCAGATGAAAGATCTAATATTTGATATCTTGCATGCCACAACAATATATAGATTATGTTAGCATGAAATATTAAATATTATTGAGACATTGATGATACGAGATTCCAAGGGATTCTAGATTAATTGGATTGATGAATGAGATCTAATTGACTAGACTCCATTAATGTTGAAATTTGAGATTGTTATACATTAAGGGAAAGATTTCGTTAGGAATGGTAAAAAAAAAAAATCCTCTAATTTTTTTCAATATCATAACTGAATACGTTGTTAAAAGTTAATATAAATATTAGATCCTTACACAAGACTCATTGAAAACTTGTGCACATAGAAAAAAATACGAATCGTACTCAAGATCCTCATACTCCATTAATAAAGACAAATTATTATACCGGCAATCAATGAAGATGGATTGAGGCTCATAAAAAGTGTTGACGATAAAAACAATACTAGTAGTTGTCTAGGTGATCAGATTTGAGCTTAACTGGTTGTATTTTGATTGGAAAATGATGAACCACGGCTGTTAGTTTGAATTTAGATGGATTAGGGATTGTTTGTTCATATTTTGTGATGGATGGTAAAGGGTTGTTTTGCATTAGGGTTTGTGATTGAAAGGTTTCTAGGAGCTGTCGATTCTTAGATTGATTTGTTCGTATGTTATTAGAAGAGATGATTGAAAAGGAAGAAAAAAGATTCTTGATGGTGGAAAAAGATAAGAAAATGATGGAAGGTTTTATTAATCTAATTAAAGATTTAATTGAATAATTTTTTAATTTTTATAACTGATTTTAACTTCTTGGAACCACCAAAACAATTCTATCACCGAAAAATTAATACTCCATAATTTTCTTTCATTAATCCTTTTCCTTTTCTTGTAAGGTCCTGTTTGATTTTGTATTTCAAAAATGTTTTTGAAAAAATTTAAAATTTTTTAATTTTCTTCAAATTAATATTTTTTTGTATTTTTATATCATTTTAATATGCTAATATCAAAAATAATTTTTAAAAAATAAAAAATATATATATTATTTTGATACAATTTTTAAATAAAAAACACTTTGAAAAGACACCGCAATCACGATTACAGTGTCTCAGCTAGGGGATCAACATGAACTCAAAGTTTTTTTTTTCCTATATATTTCCCCTCTATTTTCTTATTTTATTTGTATGTTGATCAAGAACTGCTTGTGCTTTCGGGTGTTCAATCATTCTGACGGACAACGAATGTTCTTGATTCCTCATTAGTTTAGGTTAGTTGTCTTTCTTTGATCGTTATATTCTGATAGATAGTTCAATTACTGTATTATGCCACTTATTAACGTCATATCCCAAGGGAAATTCTTCTTTTTTAAGGAAGAAAAAAATAAAACCATGAATTCTTGATGATGAAGACAACACAGCGCATGAGACTAGCCCTAAAACCTGTCGGCAAATTCTAGTTTTTTATGTGGAATGTGATGAAACGCAGCCACGGGAACATAGCAATGAGAGATTGTCAAGAACAGAGGAAGCAGCGTGATGAGTTTCCTACGGAGCATATTGTCAACGTAGTCACTGCACAGTAATCCTATACGGATTTAGTTTACCAACACCTCCATGGATTCACACATCGTTGACCTGGTCTATGGATGAATGGATTGGTAAACTGAAATCTACCGCACAATTTCCATAACTTGCAAAGGACAACGAAGCAGTAAAGTCATTTTTCAAAGCACATAGATGCAGTAAAACTATAACAAAGTCTCAAGTTTTATTGAAAATCAATTTCATTTGATAAAAAAGAAAAACTAGGAAAGAATTACAGACATGTTTGGAAACACGGGTGTAACCACGAAGCACCACCCCGGCATTTCTAAACAGTTGCTGCAACCAAAAATAAACACCCCGGAAAGAATGTGCAGCTAAAATTAACAGTGACGAGTCAAGTTGACTTATTTTCTTCACTATTGATCTCGCATTCCTTATCTCCTCCCCTGTACATACATCAAAACTTAATAATTTTCCACTTCCACGTAAGAAGGCAGTCATAAGGTGACATCATAAGCCTATATGACCTAGAGCTTCCACAGCAATGCATAACTTGTATTCAGAATGAGCATGTTTAGGCACTTAGTGACATGGAGATGATTGAAGAAAGCTTGAATTTGCGGACTTTAGCGGAGTTCTGTGGCTGAAACAGAACCTCTGTACTTGATCTTACGGTTTCTTCCTTCCACTCAGAAGCTGAAGCCCCTTCACTTCGATAATCACGGCCAGAGTACAAAACCTGGAGCTTTGAATTGGCTGCAGGTGTTCATTGAGTTTTGAACAGATAAGTGAAAAGGCAAAACCAAGCAAAAGGGCATAGGTTGTCAGAATGTGTGCTTGTTCGACATAAAAATTACAAATGCATTATAGATCTTTGGTTACTATAATAGGGATGAGCTTAAATATACAGAGAGGAAGTACAAAAAAGAACAGTTGAACAAAAACATTGTTTTGGTGGGGTGTGAGTGTTAAGCAAGTCTGGATGATGAGTTATTGAGGTTGTAATTTAGAAGAAAAAAAAACATAGTTAGTTAAAACTGCTCTGAAATAGATTTTTGCATGCAAAATATATAAAAAGCGGGTTTCATAAATAAAAAGCATGTTATTTTAGCTTTTACAGAAACAAAATTTAAAACCCAATTATACATGAGACCAAAATAAAAGGCAGAAACTACCACAATACTTAACGGTCTCTTGCTATGAGATTGTTTAAGAACTCACTACTCATCATACAACAGCAGTACTATAGCACAAAACTATTTACAATCCTGTAAGTGTTGTGCTTATGACTGTTCACGCTCGTCTTAGCTTGTCTGGATCAATTTATGTCATTAGTAAGTTCCTACTGGAATTTTTAAGAGTACTCAGATGGCATTTTACAGTTTGTTTTATTTAATTCTAAACCAAAATTTCGAAATAATTATAGCGTGAAAAAAAATATATTATGGTTCAAAAGCTCGAAGGTTATAACCGTATCACTATTACTATTGTGGAATTGGAGAAAATCTTTGATTTTTTATAAAAAATCTTAATAATCTAAATGTTATTAAAATAAACTAGATATCTTTGTTTAAATTATATAGACTTAAAATCCTTATAAGAAATTATTCCCAATTAAAATTTATATTAGAATCTATTAAGCATTAGTATTTTTAAATAGTAAAATACTAATTAAATTGAAAATCCTAATCTAACTATAAAAAAAAATCCAAATACAATAAATAAATAAAAACAATCTCACACAGTAACTTTCAAACCTTGTTTGAAAGCTTTTTTGTTCTTTAATCATCATGAAATTTTAACTCGATAAAAAACGATGTCTTCAAAATCAACTGTCAAAATTTCAATTTGATCCAACGATTTATATTTGATTTACCAAACTGCATCTTGGACTCTTCTTAAACTTCTCAAAACCTAAAATTCTTAATCATTAATGATTTAATACAATAAAAATTACTATGTCAAGAATATAAAAGAGATTTCCCCATGATAGTCCCCTTTACTTCAGAAAAACTCGCCCTGTGAACTATTCCACTCCAAAAGAACAAATACTTCAAATATAGCATTATAGCCAACATATTCATGAAATAACATGTCTTGATCTACAAACTTCAAAATTTAATTTATGATACATGCATGCTAAGAAAAAATCCATATTTCATTATATTTTTTGTTCCTATGAAATCCACTTGGTTCCTTCACACATTCTGTTTTTTCAAACTCAGACCTCATCATCTATGACTTTTAATACTACAACCTTTTAATGCTACAACCTTTGTATATAAAGAAACTTTAAGAATCTTTCATAATATCTTTAGAAGAATTGCCAGAAATTACCATGTCTTTGTTTGCAATATCTTCCAAATCACTACAAGATACTAATTTTTGAGCTTTCTAGATTTCTTCTTCACTATTGGTTGATGAAATATTGACTAGTAAAGTATTAGTTGCAGTAGTGTTGTTTTTATCAAAGAGGTGATGTTGAAAATATCTGCTTTCAAGAGACGACACTTCCTCCATATTTTTTTTCCTTTCTATTCGAGAAGGCTGAACCAAAAGCAAATAATAAAAATCTATTTGCTTATCTACCCAATATAAAATGTCTTCATAATTATTTTGTACAAACTTCAAAATTAACAATTGTCTCAAATCTTTCCATGAAGTTAAAGCTTTACACGTACAAGCTCTATATCTTAGAACTTCAAACCACCATTCTCTAGCACCACAAGAAAGTCTGTAAGTGACAAGCCATATATTTTTATAACAAGGAATCTTATTGAAATAAAAATGTTCATCTCCTTTTCACAATCCCTGTTTGTGTTACTTATTAGTCAAGCTAGACCTATTATGGTTTGCTCCAAATGATCCATTATATGTTCCAGAACTAGTGCAAAACAATCTAGTATATACTTGTGAGCCCTCATAGCACCTCGGAGAGCCTCCACTCCTGCACCACAAAGTGGGTTGCTACCATCTTCATCCATCAAAAAGGCCAACATGCTCTGATACCAATTGACATGGCATATAGCATGGATAAAAGCTAGGGTTCTCAAGTTCTAAGGTTACAGCCCTAACACTATTGAGGAATTAGAGAAAATCTTTGATTTTTTATAAAACATTTGAATAATATGAATGTTATCAAAATAAACTAGGCATTTATATGTATATTTGTTAGATCTAAAATCCATATAGGAAAAGATTCTTAATTAAAACTACAATCATTTACATAAAATTATTCCTAATTAAAACTTGCATAATTAATAGAATCTATCTAGCATTATAATTTCTAAATAGTAAAGTACTAATCAAATTGAAAGTCCTAATCTAAATAAATAAAGAAAGAAAGAATTCAAAAAAAAAAAAGATAAATAAAAACAATCTCACACAATAACTTCTGAGCCTTATTTGCCTTATTTGCAAGCCTTTCTGATCTCCAATCATCATGAAATTTTAACCTAATAGAAAACATGACCTTTAAAATCTTATGTTAAAATTTTAACTTGATTCAATAGTTGGATTAAAAGTTATGCTTGATTTATATATCTTGGACTCTTCTTAAACTCCTCATGAACTAAAAAACTTGAGCATTAATGAAATGATGCAATAAAATATAATGCAAAGAATATTGAAGAAATTTCTGCATATCATCATTGACTTTTGGATCATATATCTTTAGGTGGTGCTAGGCTTTATACCAACAAGAGAAGTTAGTATTTTCCATTATATCTTTGTTGATTTTATGCTTCCTATGAAAATAAATGCAGATCTGATGCAAACATTGAGGCACTAAAAATCAACACACTGGCTCTAGCTCTCACTCTAATCTAGATAACCTTAAGGTTCTTTTCTTTTCTATCCTGCATCCCATTTTTTCTCGGTTACTACATGCTCCACGTTTCATGTTAACACACATTTCGAAGGATAGAGAAAGGGCAACACACTCTGGCCTACATCTTCAACCTTCTAATCCGCCTTCCCATCTACTACGATATATCATCATACTACTGTACTGCACCCAACCTAAGTCTCACCATCACCACAACCCTAAACTTCTACATTTGGGGATAGATACACTGACATGCAATCATCATTTGCTCCAGTTTCATTCTTTTCACTTCAAAAAGCTTCAAAATTTTAAGTTACTAGGAAATCAGGTCCCATGAAATTCGAACAATTACATTTAATTGGTTTAATAATGCAAATATTAAGCAACTCTATAACAGGGTTACGTTGTAAAGTTAAAACATTTAGGAAATCCTCTTATTTACAGGTATGCTCAAAGCTAGGCAATATGCTACATGCACTTGGAAGACATGAAAAGGATCCAGTTTGGATGTGGACAAGAGTGAAGTGCTTTGGAATCAAAAAGTCCATTTTAGTACATGACAAGACCTTTTCAAAGTAGTGCTTGTCCTCAACTTTGATTGTAACTAAGGGCAGATGCAGAAGGATGAGAAGTCCAGTCATTGAAGCTATCCATGACCCAAAAGAGAGGTAAGAAATCACTCTTCCAGGCAGGAGCAGAACAAATCCCTTGTGAAAGGAGGAGATGCTAAGATACAGGTTCCAATTAGCTTAGCTCAATTGTTAATAAGAGGTCAAAAGACTTAGAAGTAGAAGGGCTAGGTCTCACTCTATCCAAAAGTGAAGTCACTCAATTGAAAGGATGAGAAGAGACGAGGGGGGTCCACTAGTCTTGTTCATAATAATCTTTTTCCCTGAAAGCCTTCCAAGGGAGGAAAGGTTTGCCTTGTCAATTTAGCACAGGCTAGGAAAAAGGCTCCTAATGACTTGAATTCACTACAGAAAGATGAAGAGTTGGCTAAAATAAGCACTAAAGACTTTTTTAGAGATCTCTTCCAAATCAATGGTATCTCTATCAAAATCGTGAGCAAGTAAATAAGGATGCAGATACAGCTAGGAGGTTTGCCTAAAAGAAGCCACCGTTGAAAAAGTAATTGTATTAGCTTATTTAGCTATTGTTTTTGAGAAATGATCGGGTTTGGTCCGTTCCTCGAAAGAAGTTTTGATCATAATTATAAAACTAACGCAAGGCCAGGATCACAGGTCAGGAGGGTCAATCCGAGGAGACCCCCTAAAAATCTTTTTTTAAAAAAGAGATCAAAACAATGATTTTCAACCAAAAAAGTTTTTTTCAAGAAAAAAATCAACAAGTTGAGGGTCGGGTTTTACCTGAGACAATTGAGTCGTGGTTCAACTTGGGTTTTTGACCAGGCCAAATCGGGTCACTCGTTCTATTTTTTCTTCAGTCCAAATCAATCCAAGCCCTAGGTCGGCCAGGTCTCAAATATGGACATTTAGGAAATCCTTCTATTTACAAGTATGCTCAAATTTGGACAATATCCTATATTTCCTTGATGATACCATAAAAGAAACTATTCATTAGATGTTGCGGTTGAGGAGAATCCAGGATTTGCCAATCAATTGAAGAGCCCCGAAAATTAAAGAAAAGTTTACATCTAAAAACCCATATTTCTAGCACACTAATCTTAATGCAATTATCTCAGGTTCCTTTTTGAGAAAAAAAATCATTAACAATCAATATTGTTTCCATAAAAAGAAAAGTAGAGGAAATGTTGGAGTGATTACCTAGTCCAAACATGCTCGTCTTTTGAATGATCAAATGACTAACTTTCGATCTTTTGATGTTCCTCAAAGCCATGGTATCTTCTTGTTTTCCTTTAAACTCCAGAAATTCTCCTAGGACATATTTATTACCCTTAAGCTCCAACCTGCATAGAATTGGAAATAGTTGTTTTGTGTCAAGTGTAAATCACAGCATAGCATAACACACAGAAAAATCAAACTGATGAGAATTGAAGTTAGTTTATGGCTTCAACTTGGATGAATGGGAAGGGACCTATCGAGGTAACTGTAGAATAACAGCGTAAAAAACAGACCACCATAAGAACTCAAATTCACCTCCTTTCTTAGGGACACACAACACACAATCAGCTTCATCGTAACAATGTTCCTGGCTCAAGCATCCATTTAACCAGTGTTCAATGAGCCTCTGAAATCATAGGGTGTGGAATCTAGCAATTTGTGAACCAGTAGAACATTTAAAATGATTACTGTTGAAGACCACCTCTCTTTGTACTTTTCTAGTTCCCTAGTCCTTACTTGACAATCTTGGCCCGGAAAGCATCAAAGAACTGATAACACAAATAATTAAATATTGAAAGCCGGATATTCTACTTTCCTCTTTTTTTCCCAAGGACCTGGTATGCTTAATGATGTTAATCCAAGCTGCTGGAAATCACTTTTTGACCAAATACACAACAATGCAGAAAGAATGCACTCATAACCAGAGAGCAGGAATATAAAAATCTTAGGCACAGAGCAGCAAACCTGTCCCACATAGGAGCTGTGCTGAGAGTGAAGTTGAGTTTCTGATGTATAGATTCCTGCATCTCCTTCTTTCCACCACGAAAGGCACCCTTTATCCAACCAGAAAATAGGCCTTTTGGTTCAGGTTTCAGCAGTACCCATTGGTCATGGGTAATAACCTCGGGTGGAAAATAGCCTGAATGGATTGTACTGCGAAGAGATGATTCAGATACGAGAAAACACAAGTATATCCAAATACTAATGAATGAAAAAGCATGACAGAAACAACCTGTTTTAAAATCAACAAGTCCATAATAAGGGGTCCCATTTTTTTCATTGGGTCCAGGTAGAGACCAAGGAGCACAACAGAAATACAACGTACTTCAAAGAACAGAAGTATTTCACACTGGAAGACAAGATTGTAATCTTATGTCGCTACTAACAACAAAAATGGTACTTTAACTCGCGCAATCTCAATTTATAAACTCTTCCAGTCCACTTAAACCTAAACAAGAGTTTGATCTAGAAATTTATTGCTGAAGTTTCTTTATTCAAGAGGACTTTTCAAAAAAGCATAATATTAGAAACATAACCAAATGCACAAACAATTTCATCTGGCTTGCTCCTTATCAGGTCAGAAGTGTGAGTGAGTGTGTATGTGTGTGTGCGCGCGCGCGCACGTCAATTTGGGTATATACTTCAATCATTTAGTTTTTCATTTTGAGTCAACTAAACTACACAGCTTATAATACATATGTTTTGAACACATACTGCAAATTAGGATTGGGAAGTACAACTTTGCAAGACAAATATCCGTCAGCTAGAGCCACTCCCCTTTGTTCAAGATATGATTCAAGAATTGAAGCTTGCTTTTTAGTCTCCTCCACCTGAGAAAAAAGAGGTTAATAAAACAGATTCAGATCAAACAGTGGCCAAAAACAAATTCATGTTTTTGCACTGGAGTCAAAAATCCATACTCTGTTATAATACAAGTATCTAGAAACAAATATACAAGATATTATTTTGGAGCAATAGCAGTATCCAAAAATTAGCTTGCCAAGCAACTATAGCAAAGGAACATGAAACTGTAAGCATAGAAATAGATACAATGCCAATGATTAAAGATGTTGCAGATGCTAGATCAGCTGGTTGCATTAGATATTTTTATTATGACAACAAAACTAACAAAAATATAATGATGCTGATGTACAACTGTTATGCAATCAATCAAGAAGTTTATCTGCTGATTTTATTGTATTTTTTCTTTTCATTTTAAGACAGTTATTTGTGTTGTCTTTATAACATTGAATAAAACAACGCTTGTGTCTCATGGGCTGGGTAATAAATACAGTAGGGTTGAGTCTAGAGCATAGTTGCTTTCGTAATAGTTCATTGCAAAAGCTTTGGACAGTAACTCATTTTCTATAATGTATTTATTCTTCATCTATTCTTAAATAAAATTTCTTGTTCCATTTTTTGTTAGAAAACAAAAGGATATTGGACTAGGCAGCAATAATTGGTTTTTTATTCAATCCCTCACAATCACCAGTGCTTCCGAGAGAATTTATTTCTGTCTATTGGAATCCATAATTCAGGGAGAAAAGGAAGGTAAGCTCCAGTAACTGCATTTTTTATCCCATTTTGGTTAAATGGTTAGATTTTCAAAAGAAGGATCAATCGCCTTCTTAACCCCTCCTGCCGCAAATATCAACAAAAGTTCAATGTTGGGCCTCTTGGGGCAATGGCCATGCTACTTTTCCCCGCCAATTCTCCCATCCCA
This sequence comes from Populus alba x Populus glandulosa, assembly GCA_033617975.1. NCBI lineage: Eukaryota > Viridiplantae > Streptophyta > Magnoliopsida > Malpighiales > Salicaceae > Populus > Populus alba x Populus glandulosa. The sequence continues at coordinate 6,754,002 of CM066155.1, read as the reverse complement.
AGTACAATTGGTATTCAGTCCTAGGTCTCTTCCTCGGTGCCAAAACAGTTTTACAAACTCAAACCAAAAAAATGCACCATGAAAGCTATTATAATCATATATCAGAGTAATTAACTATCAAGAAAGAAAGAAAGAAAAGCTTACAGGATCAGGATGACGCTCTGGTTTGTGTCTACCTTCACCTTCACAAACCCAGCTGCCATCACCACTGGTTGATACAAATCCCGAGAAATTCTTGACAGAAATCACCACTGCCTCACTGTAAAGTCAAATCAAAACAATAATTCTTGTTGTCTTCATAACATATACAATTTTATCTTAAAATTTTCATTTACCCTTTGGTGACAAGAACTATATCTATATTTTGCCTTGAACCAGTGTCAGCATCCGGAATTCGGAGCCCTACATAAACCTTTCCTCCATATAGCTTTTCAAGCCTTCAATTCAAAGAAAAAACACAACAAAAATAAAAACCCAATTAGCTCTTGATGATGATTAAAGTTAAGAAAAAGAAGAGAAAAAAAAAACAAGTTTGAAAATCACTATATGCAGATAGGTACAGGTACGTACTTGTTAGCAACGTTGAAAAGTGCATTGGTGTCAGAGGATTGGACCTCTAAAACGTCGTCAGCGTCGGAGAAGAAGCATTTGAACAACTTGTAAACGATCATACCACAGACGATCTCTAGCCACATGATGATTCTATGACTTATCAACCAAGGAGTGTTCGAGTCTCGTAAAAAAGAATTTTCTTATCTTGTAGGGAGAGAAAGAGAAACCTCAAGAGATTTCTTCTCTTCTTTTTCTTTTTTACGTTCTTTAAGAAAATTGGTTTGGTTTTTTCTTTTGTTTATTTCCGTTGGTGGGTTTGTGACGCCGAACACACTGAATCGTACCAGGTTAAAAGAAAACAGATCACATCTGAAATTTGAAGTGATGTTTGCTGTTTTCGTTTTTCTTATTTTTTATTTTCGTTTTTTAAATTTAAAAACATTATATGGTAACTATTTTTATTATTATTATTAATATAGATATTCAATAAGCTTATACGTATCTCAATTAATCTCATAGGTCCTGAAATTAATGACCATATAAGTAAGTATCCAATAACCCTAAAATTTATGGGACTTGAATTAATAATTTCTAGAAAATAAACTTAAGGGCTGACTAGTTTAACTAGATCAGTTTATTTATTTTTTATACAATCATTTATGGATGTTAAAAACCCAGCCAATCAAGAAAAAAAATATTAACTAATAAAAAAAAGAAAAAAAAATGATTTAAAAACAAAAAATAATCACCTAATCCAGTTGAATTTTAATTTCACAAAACTGAAATCGATTAAACCAATTCAATCAAATTTAACCCAATTAAAAATACAAAGGATATAAATAGAAACTTAATTAAACCCTAAGATTTTTTTTCCTTTTATTTTTGTTTCAATGCCACCCCTCTTGACCTCTCTCTCTTTCTCTCTTATGTAATTCCTTATCACTTAGCTTGTTTTGCTGCTCTTAACTTTGATATTGAAGATTCGATCACAAGATTTGTTGTACAATAGGCTGGTCTTGGTTCGACCACTCTCCCTTACCTTGAGCATAGGATTAGGTAGAGAAGAAAAGAGGATTGATTTGAACAAAGTTTCGGAGAAAGGATATAAATTACAATTACAACATTTACTAAAATGGATCAATGTCCCTTTCACTGTTTACTTAGACATAAATTATTATAGATTGGAGTAGTGTAATGATGAAATTGTCCTTGCCAAAAAAACTTGTTAGGTATTTAATTAAAGGTAAGGTTGTTTTTTTTCATGTGATACATTTGGTATTGAAAAAATAATTAGGGATAAAATAGTCTATTTAGGCTTTTTAGGCTGAAATATAAATGCTGATTTGCCCTTCTAAAAACAAAATTTTAACTTTAGAGCTGGGAGTTTCTTTTATCTTTTCAAAAAAAAATAAACAAAGAAAATATAATCATGCCCATAAGAGGAAATATGCATTTGTTTAAGAGCTTAATCGTCTTTTTCTTTAATTGAAATAGTTCAAATATGAAAGTACTCTTGGGTTTCATATTTCAAATATAAAAATATGTTAGGGTATTTATGTTATTTTCATATAAATTATTATTTATATTCAAAAATGATTGACAGGCACTTGAGTCTGGTATTGCTATCAGACCCAAGAGAAAGAGAAAAGGGTCTTCTAATTTGATTTTTAATTAATATCATTTCTCTAATTTTTTAAATTATTTAGTTTAATTATTTAAAAATAATTTTTTTGTTTGGTATCTCCAAAAAGTTTATTTTATTGTAATTTATACATAATTTATTTTCATACTAAATTTAAAATTGAAGAGTTATATTTGTATTATGCATTTATAAGAACGAAAAATAATATGTATTTAGAAACCATAGTAAATTTTCAAGATAGATAAAAAAATGTATATAAAAAAATGATGATTTAAATAAAATATTTGCATTTATATTTATCTTTTACTATTTACCTGAGAAAATTAACTTTTTACTCTTATCTTTAATTATCATTCAAAATTAATTTATTAAGTAATACATTTTTTGTATTTAGCAATCATAGTAAAACTTCAAGATAGATAAAAAAAATTATAAAATAAAATAAAATGATTTAAATAAAATATTTATATTTGTATCTATCTTTTACTATTTACATGAGAAAATTAACTTTTTACTCTTATCTTTAATTATCATTAAAATTAATTTATTAAGTAATATAATTTTTGAATTTATTATATTAAACAGGAACATATCTTTCCATTTCTTAATTAAAAAAATTCATGATATTAAAAAAGTGAATCCATAATGACAATGCCTTCTTATAAGGAGCTTGAGTCCGGCATTGATGTTATACCCAAGCACACAGGTCTGACATGAGTGTATACCCAGGTGCTTGGATATGGTATTGTAGCCTAACTCAAGTGTATTGAGTCTGGTGTTGTAGCCAGACCCAGGCACCTTAGGCTGGCTTGGTCACCATATCCAAGTACCGTGGGTCTAGCATGATCACCGGACTCAGGTACATGGGTCTGACTTGGTTTCCAAACCCAGATAACTTGAGTTTCACATGTTTACCAGACCTAAAAAATATGGATCTGACATGAATACAAAACCTAAGACGCATGGTATTGATAATTACCCAAATACATAGTAACATGGATCTAACACTTCCAACAACCATTGCAATAACTATTTATATTATTTACTCACGAGTCATTTGTCTAGAGATTTCTATTCAACTTGGAAATTTTTTCTTTAGCTCCTGGGTTTAAAAATCTTATCCTTGTCAAGTCAAAACAAAGACATAGCTCAGTAGCAAGCCATTTCATTGTCACCACTTGTCTATTAGAAAAGTGGTGAGTTTTTTTTTTTTTTTTTTCAGATTTTCTTGTTGAATTTGTGGGTGTTTCTAGGATTTTTCTTACTTTGTAATTTTTTTTTTTGTTTCTTTAAATGTTGTATGAAACTAGAACTCCCAAGTTATTTATATTTTTAGTTCGATTCAGTTTAATTTTTTTAAGAATTACTATTTCTGATTCAGTTGGCTTTGATAGTCAAAATCAGACCGAACTAGATTGAGAATACCCATACTATCATTATATATTTTAAGAGTTAAATGGGGTTTTAAAAGTAAAATATAAGCATGAATCCTGGAGTTTAAGCTAAAACCTAGTTCGAGACGCGCGAGACTATATCCAAGATTTAGTTTAAAGCCCCTAGGTTTTCGAGTTAGGACAATGTTCGATTGTGGTGTTTATGGCTTATAGGTCTAAGGTGATGTCATTTGATATTAACATTGTTTCATTATGATTGTTGCTATCCAATATCATGGTGACCTTTGAAAAAGGAAGAGGAAAAAAAATTAAATATCTAGCATTTTATTCTTTTGATGAAGAAAGGTATAATTTAAGAAGTCGTCATTTGGTATTATGATAATTAGAAAATTGAAAGTAGTTTGCAAAGATTCTATGTTACAAGATTGGTTACGCTAAAGGAAACTAAAGTGTCATAACTGAAGTAAACTACATTGCTAATTTTATTTTAAATTATTAAGGGTTTGTTGTGTTATGCTATTGATGGCCTACCTATAATATTTTTAGACTCTAACATTAATGAATATTCAACTAATTAAAATATTTTCAACACTAGCATTAGTAAATATTGCTTACGAGAGGTCTGTTATTCCTAACTCTAGCATAAGTGAATATTAAGGTTCAAATTTATTATTAATCACAGTGTTAATATTTCTAACTCTAGTGTTAGTGAATAATGGTCTTTTCAGTTTATGATTTAACTAAGAAAAACTTATTTTGTAACCTATTTTAACTATATATATAAACACCTCATAAATACCCTCAAAACATGAAAACAAACCATGTTACATTTTTTTTCCTCAACTTCGATTTACTATTTTAGATGATATTAAGATTCTAAACAACTACTATCAAGCTAGCATTAGTTACAAAATAAGTTTTTCTTAGTTAAAATATTTTCAACACTAGCATTAGTAAATATTACTTACGAGAGGTTTATTATTCCTAACTTTAGCGCAAGTGAATATTAAGGTTCAAATTTATTATTAATCCTAGTGTTAATATTTCTAACTCTAGTGTTAGTAAATAATGGTCTTTTCAGTTTATGATTTAACTAAGAAAAACTTATTTTGTAACATATATATATATATACACACACACACACACCTCATAAATACCCTCAAAACACCTAAAAACCAAATTATCAATTTAAAAAATCTAAAAAAGTCTCCAAACATGAAAACAAACCTTCCTCGACTTCGATCTACTATTTTAGGTGATATTAAGATTCTAAACAACTACTATCAAGTTATTTTCATCAAATAAAATACGTGGACATTAAGTTTAACCAACATAATTGTTGAGATTTGTGAAAAGAACAACTTTCTCTCTCTATATTGGAATGTAATGAAATTTTCTCTCTTTAACAATCTAGGGACTAAAAAAATAATAAAAATAAAATTTTATACCAAAATTGAATTTATAAAAACATAAGAGACCAAAAAAATCTAATTTTGAAAATTAAATGACTAAATTATACTTTTCACACAAACTTTAAAAACACCATCTATTTTCAGTTCATTTTCATTTTTTAAGTTGGCTCTCCTTCTTTCAATTTTATCCCTAGCCAACAGATGCAAAATAATTGGCTATTAATTTTACAATTAAAGGACTCAATCGATTGAAAAATAAGTTAAAAGATCAAAACAAACAAATAAAAAAATACCACTCTAACCCATAGTACATTAAAAATGTGTAAATAGTATTTAGCACTGTTCCAAACCACCTTTTTATTTTCGTTTATTTTGTAATTGTTATTTAGAAATCTCAATGCCTCTAAATCTTTTATCACATAAGCACATATTAAATGCAAAATAATATTATTATTTTTTTGTCATAATTAGTTGTTTTAGTTTACAATATGAACTATAATTTCAAACTTACACGTACGGAGGCCGTCATAAGGTGACATCATAGCCTATGACCTATAGCTTGCACAGCAATGCATAACTTGCATGTTTAGGCACTTAGTGACATGGAGATGATTGAAGAAAGCTTGAATTTGCGGACTTTAGCGGAGTTCTGTGGCTGAAACAGAACCTCTGTACTTGATCTTACGGTTTCTTCCTTCAACTCAGAAGCTGACGCCCCTTCACTTCGATAATCACGGCCAGAGTACAAAACCTGGAGCTTTGAATTGGCTGCAGGTGTTTATTGAGTTTTGAACAGATAAGTGAAAAGGCAAGAACAAGCAAAAGGGCATAGGTTGTCAGAATGCGTGCTTGTTCGATATAAAAATTACAAATGCTATATAGAGCTCTGGTTACTATAATAGGGATGAGCTTAACTATACAGAGGAAGTACAAAAAAGGACAGTTAAACAAAAACATTGTTTTGGTGGGGTGTGAGTGTTAAGCAAGTCTGGATGATGAGTTATTGAGGTTGTAATTTAGAAGAAAAAAAACATACTTTGTTAAACTGCTCTGAAATAGATTTTTGCATGTAAAATATATAAAATGCGGGTTTCATAAATAAAAAACATGTTATTTTAGCTTTTATAAAAACAAGGTTTAAAACCCAATTATACATGGAACCAAAATAAAACGCAGAAACTACCACAATATTTAATGGTCTCTTGGTATGAGATTGTTTAAGAACTCACTACTCATCATACAACAGCAGTACTATAGCACAAAACTATTTACAATCCTGTAAGTGATGTGCTTATGAATGTTCACACTCGTCTTAGCTTGTCTGGATCAATTTATGTCATTAGTAAGTTCCTACTGGAATTTCTAAGAGTACTCAGATGGTATTTTACAGTTTGTTTCATTTAATTCTAAACCAAAATTTCTAAATAATTATAGTGTGCAAAAATTAAGGTTCTCAAATCCGAACGATATAACCCTATCACTATTGTGGAATTAGAGAAAATCTTTCATTTTTTTAGAGAAAATCTTTCATTTTTTTATAAAAAATCTTAATAATCTGAATGTTCTTAAAATAAACTATACATCTTTGTTTATAATAGATAGACTTAAAATACTTATAGGAAATTATTCCTAATTAAAATTTACTTGACTAATAGAATCCATTTAGCATTAGTATTTTTAAATAGTAAAATACTAATTAAATTGAAAATCCTAATATAAATATAAAAAAGAATCCAAATACAACAAAGTAAATAAAAACAATCTCACAGAGTAACTTACAAACCTTATTTGAAAGCTTTTTTGTTCTTTAATCATCATGAAATTTTAACTCGATAAAAACCAATGCCTTCAAAATCAGCTATAAAATTTCAGTCTGATTCAACGGTTTATGTTTGATTTACCAATCTGCATATTGGACTCTTCTTAAACTCCTCAAAACCTAAAAATCTTAATCTTTAATTAATTAATACAATAAGCATTACTATGTAACGAATATTATCTTTTTTCATTAACAATCAATATTGTTTCCATAAAAAGAAAAGCAGAGCAAATGTTGGAGTGATTACCTAGTCCAAACATGCTCGTCTTTTGAATGATCAAACGACTAACTTTTGATCTTTTGATGTTCCTCAAAGCCATGGTATCTTCTTGTTTTCCTTTAAACTCCAGAAATTCTCCTAGGACATATTTATTACCCTTAAGCTCCAACCTGCATAGAATTGGAAATAGTTGTTTTGTGTCAAGTGCAAATCACAGCTTAGCATCACTCACAGCAAAATCAAACTGATGAGAACTGAAGTTAGTTTATGGCTTCAACTTGGATGAATGGGAAGGGACCTGCAGCGTAAAAAACTGACCACCATAAGAACTCAAATTCACCTCCTTTCTTAGGGACACAGTACACACAATCAGCTTCATCATTACAATGTTCCTGGCTCAAGCATCCGTTTAACCGGTGTTCGATGAGCCTTTGAAATCATAGGGTGTGGAATCTAGCAATTTGTGAACCAGTAGAACATTTAGAATGATTACTGTTGAAGACCACCTCTCTTTGTACTTTCTAGTTCCCTAGTCCCTACTTGACAATCTTGGCCCAGAAAGCATCAAAGAACTGATAACACAAATAATTAAATATTGAAAGCCGGATATTCTTCTTTCCTCTTTTTTTCACAAGGACCTGATATGTTTAATGATGTTAATCCAAGCTGCTGGAAATCACTTTCTGACCAAATACGCAACAATGCAGAAAGAATGCACTCATAACCAGAGGGCAGGAATATAAAAATCTTAGGCACAGAGCAGCAAACCTGTCCCACACAGGAGCTGTGCTGAGAGTGAAGTTGAGTTTCTGATGTATAGATTCCTGCATCTCCTTCTTTCCACCACTAAAGGAACCCTTTTTCCAACCAGAAAATAGGCCTTTTGGTTCAGGTTTCAGCAGTACCCATTGGTCATGGGTAATAACCTCGGGTGGAAAATGGCCTGAACGGATTGTACTGCGAAGAGATGTTTCAGATACAAGAAAACACAAGTATATCCAAATATTCATGAATGAAAAAGTATGACAGAAACAACCTGTTTTAAAATCAACAAGTCCATAATAAGTGGTCCCATTTTTTTTCATCGGGTCCAGGTAGAGACCAAGGAGCACAACAGAAATACAATGTACTTCAGAGAACAAAAGTATTTCACACTGGAAGACAAGATTGTAATCTTATGTCGCTACTAACAACAAAAATGGTACTTTAACTCGCGCAATCTCAATTTATAAACTCTTCCAGACCACTTAAACCCAAACAAGAGTCCAATCTAGAAATTTATTACTGTAGTTTCTTTATTCAAGAGGACTTTTCAAGAAAGCATAATATTAGAAACATAACCAAATGCACAAACAATTTCATCTGGCTTGCTCCTTATCAGGTCAGAAGTCAGAGTGTGTGTGTGAGTGTGTGCACTTCAATTTGGGTATATACTTCAATCATTTAGTTTTTCATTTTGAGTCAACTACACTACACAGCTTATAATACATATGTTTTGAACACATACTGCAACTTAGGATTGGGAAGTACAACTTTGCAAGACAAATATCCTTCAGGTAGAGCAACTCCCCTCTGTTCAAGATATGATTCAAGAATTGAAGCTTGCTTTTTAGTCTCCTCCACCTGAGAAAAAAGACGTTAATAAAACAGATTCAGATCAAACAGTGGCCAAAATCAACCTCATGTTTTTGCACTGGAGTCAAAAATCCGTACTCTGTTGCTTTCGTAATAGTTCATTGTAAAAGCTTTGGACAGTAACTCATTTTCTATAATGTATTTATTCTTCATCTATTCTTAAATACAATTTCTTGTTCCATTTTTTGTCAGAAAACAAAAAAAGATTGGACTAGGCAGCAATAGTTGGTTTTTTAATCAATCCCTCAAAGTCACCAGTGCTTCCAAGAGAATTTATTTCTGTCTATTGGAATCCATAATTCAGGGAGAAAATCGAAAGTAAGCTCCAGTAACTGGATTTTTTATCCCATTTTGGTTAAATGGTTAGATTTTCAAAAGAAGGATCAATCGCCTTCTTAACCCCTCCTGCCGCAAATATCAACAAAAGTTCAATGTTGGGCCTCTTGGGGCAATGGCCTTGGTACTTTTCCCCACCATGAAAGCTATTATAATATATATCGGAGTAATTAAGTATCCAAGAAAGAAAGAAAGAAAAACTTACAGGATCAGGATGACGCTCTGGTTTGTGTCTACCTTCGCCTTCACAAACCCAGCTGCCATCACCACTGATTGATACAGAGCCCGAGAAATTCTTGACAGAAATCACCACTGCCTCACTGTAAAGTCAAATCAAAACAATAATTCTTGTTGTCTTCATAACATATTTTATCTTAAAATTTTCATTTACCCTTTGGTGACAAGAACTATATCTATATTTTGCCTTGAACCAGTGTCAGCATCCGGAATTCGGAGACCTACATAAACCTTTCCTCCATATAGCTTTTCAAGCCTTCAATTCAAAGAAAAAACACAATAAAAATAAAAACCCAATTAGCTCTTGATGATCATTAATGTTAAGAACAAGAAGAAGAAAAAACAAGTTTGAAAATTACTATATGCAGATAGGTACAGGTACGTACTTCTTAGCTACGTTGAAAAGTTCATTGGTGTCAGAGGATTCGACCTCTAAAACGTCGTCATCGTCGGAGAAGAAGCATGTGAACAACATGTAAGCGATCAGACAACAGATGATCTCTAGCCACATGATGATTCTATGACTTAGCAACCAAGGAGTGATCGAGTCTTGTAGAAAAAGAATTTTCTTATCTTGTAGGGAGAGAAAGAGAAACCTCAAGAGATTTATTCACTTCTCTTTCTTTTTCACGTTCTTTAAGAAAATTGGTTTGGTTTTTTATTTTGTTTATTTTCTCTTTCTTTTTCACGTTCTTTAAGAAAATTGGTTTGGCCTACGGGTCATTTGTGATGCCAAACGCATTGAATCGTACCAGGTTAAACGAAAACAGATCGCACCTGAAATTTGAAGTGATGTTTTGCTATTGTTTTCGTTTCTTATTTTTATTTTCGTTTTTAAAATTAAAAAAACGATATGAAAACTTGTTTATTGGTTTTAAAAAAACCAACCACTTAAAAAAATTAAAAAATATATTACAAAACCAAACTAAAAGAAAAAAAATCAAAGAAATCAATTTAAAAACCAAAGAAACACCTGATTCACTTCGATTTAGATTTTACAAAACTGAAATTAATTGAACCGATTCAACCATATTTGACCCAAATAAAAATACAAGGGTATAAATAGAAACTTAATTAAACCCTAAGACACGTTTTCTCTTTTATTTTTTGTTTCAGTCGTCACCCCTCTTAACCTCCATCTCTTTCTCTTGGATAATTTACCTAATTATTTCATGTAATTCCTTCTCACTCGCTTGTCTTGCTGCTCTTAAATTTGATAATGAAGATTCGATCACAAGAATTGAACACCCCTAATATAATTATATATTTTGAGACTTAAATGGGGTTTCAAAAGTCGAAAATGAGCATGAATCATGCTTGGAGTTCAAGCTAAGATCTAGCTCGAGAGGCTCGAGATTATATCCAAGATTTGGTTTAAAGCTCCTAGGTTTTTGAGTTAGGACATGGTTCCATTGTTGTGGTTATGGCCTGTAGGTCATAGGTGATGTCATTTGGTATTTTTATTGTTTCATGCTTTCTAATTTTATTATAGTTGATGTTATTTGATATCAATGTGATTTATATAAAAAAAAAAAAACAAAGAGAGAGAGAAAGTTAAATATTGGTATTTTATTTTTGTACGAAGAAACGTCTAATTTAAAAAGTCATCATTAAATATTATCGTCACTAATTATATCTAACTTAACTTAATTTACAAAATATAAATCCAACTCATTCTATTTTTTTTAGACCTAAGCAGGTCGAATATATTGAGTTAAACTAAAAATTTTATAGATATTACATATATCTACGGGTTAGGTATATCAATTCCCTTATTCTTTTATGATCCTATAAAAAAATTAGATTACAACTGTTAGAACTAGATAAGACCTCTAAAATGCATATATTAAAACTATTATAATTTCTACATAAAAAACAAAAATCACAGTCAAGCATTTTTTTATTAAACAATTAGGGTGCAATATGATATAAAGATAAACTAGTAGAATGAGACTATAAAGTGTTTTTTGGTTTATGATTAGACTAAGAAAAACTCATTTAAAAAAAAATTATAAAAACACCTCATAAACACCCTCAAAACACCTAGAAACCAATTTATCAACTTAAAAAACCCAAAAAAGTCTCCAAACATGAAAACAAACCGGGTTAGATTTTTCTTCCTTGACTTCGATCTACTATTTTAGATAATGTTAAGGTTCTAAACAACCACTATCAAACTAATTTCATCAAATAAACCCATAGACACTAAGATTAACCAATATAATATATTAATTTGAAAAAACAACTTTCTATTTTTATGTTGGAATGCGATGAAACTTTCTCTTTCTTTATCGATCTAGGGATTGAAAAAATAATAAAAATAAAGTTTGCACCAAAATTGAATTTATAAAAATATAAGGAACCAAAAGGATCTAATTTTGAAAATTAAAAAACTAAATTGTATATTTTTTAATTTTATCCCTATACAACAAACATGAAGCAATTCGCTATTAATTTTACTATTAAAGAACTTAATGATAAAGAAAATTAAAAGATAAAAAAAAAAATACCACTCTAGTACATAATACATTTATGATATGTAAATAGCATGTAGCACGATTCCAAACCATCTCTCTATTTTAGTTTCTTTTGTTATTATTATTTTAAAATCTCGATGCTCTAAATCTTTTATCACATATGAATATATTAAATGCAAAATAATATATTATGTTTTTTTTAATTATATTTAGTTGTTTTAGAAAATGACACGTTTAGCAACGCGGTGTAATCTGTGTTTCATAAAAGTTTAATTTTTTTTGCTAAAAATTAAATTTTATATATTTTGAATCATTTTGTTATGCTGATTTCAAAAATAATTTTTTAAAAAATAAAAAATATATTATTTTGATATATTTTGACACAAAAAACACTTTGAAAAATAATCATAACTACACTTTTAAATAACCCCTAATGTAGAATATGATCTATAAATGTGTTATTACCTATCCCTAGCATTTTGAAATGATTGTGTTAGTAGATTATGCATCACCAACATGGCCATAAATCGATCAATAATAGCAAGATCCAAATAATTTTTTACTTCCCCTTATCGACTTTATTATTTGTATTATAACTACACTATGCAAATCTTGAAACCATTCCAGTATTAGAAAGTACAAATCCAACCATGTGAGCCCTTTGCAATGTCCATTAATTTTATTTTTTTTAATGGTTTATTTATTTTTATTTTTATGTTTTAAAAGTATTTTTAAAAAAATTTAAAATTTTTATTTATTTTTTCAAATTAATATTTATTGATATTCTCAAATTATTTTAATATACTGATATCAAAATAATTTTTTTAAAAATAAAAAAATTATTTTTATGAATTCTAAACAAAAAATACTTTAAAAAATAATCGTTACTACACTCTCAAATACCGCGAAAGCAAATACAAGTAAAGAGTTTTAGGATTTATATGCCATCAAAATTTTCCAGAACGTGACTTAATTCTTTAAAAAAAATTTGAAAAAAATTTATTTTTTTAATTTTTGTCTTTACTTTAAAATTAATTATTTTTTATATTTTCAGATATTTTAATGTATTAATATAAAAAATAATTTTTAAAAATTTAAAAATATTATTTTAATATATTTTTAAATAAAAACACTTTAAAAATAATCAATAACATCCCTAATTATTTCAAATAACCTAACATATCCTGCAGGATAGGTAAATGCACCTTCCTCTCCGAACAACATAGTGAGAATTTAAGATTCTTGGGGTTTTTCTTCTTCTTCTTATTCCTCTCTTCATGTATCAAAAGCTCAATAATCATCTAATATATTAAAATAATATATTTTTTAAAAAATTTATTTTTAATTTTAGTGCATCAAAATGATTTAAAAACACCAAAAATATATTAATTTGAAACAAATAAAAAAATTTAAAAAATTTTAATTTTTTTCAAAAACACTTTTAAAATGTAAAAATAAATAGGATCTAGAAAATAAAAAATACCATGACTTAGTTTCTGGACCCACAACAAAAATATCAACATTGTATCATACTATAGTGTATTCTTTATATTTCTTGGTTTATTTTGTTTTTTTAAAAACTACAAAATTTTAAAAACTACAAAACATTAGGAGGTACCAAACTCATTCCCTTATTGGTGGGGGGAATCTTTTTGAAAGGATTTCAGCTAGGTATGGAAAAAGAAGTTAATTTTTTTTTTTTATAGAATTGATCTAATTAACTATAATCTATATTATTTCAATATCTTTTCATTTTAAATTATATTTTGTTACTTCTTAAATAATCAATATTTTCTCGACTTTATTGAAAAAAATCGCAATTAATATATATGGTGATATGAATCCTCATGCTGTGATCCATTTATTTTTATGTATACTCTATTTCTTTGTAAACAAGTCTTGTAATATAACCTATAAAACAAATAGATAACACAAACAGTTTCACATTTTTTTATATATTTGTTTGTAAGAAAATAATTTTGTAACCAACTTTGTGCTATTTTCAACGAAAGACCCAGACAATTTCGACAAGAAGTTTATTTGTTTTTTTCCACCGCTCGAAATTTCTAGAAATAGCACAGTAAATCATGGTGACCATTAAATTTCTAGTTTTTGATTTAAATATAAATCATAAAAGTAAATAAAATAAAATAAAATAAATTTAATTTAATTTAAAAAATTACCTTATTATCAAATAAAATAAATTAATTGATCTATATTTAAAGATCAAGTGTAACATCTAATAACGTATCATGATCTTTTAAATATTAAAAAAATTATTTGTGATTTGAATTAACCTTTAAGTAACTAGTTTTTTAATATAATTATCATTTTGATGCGGAACAATAAAGAATAAGAATTAAACAGGAAAAGAAATAAGCTTTAGGGAAAGAAAGAAGCTAGAGAAGAAGAAGAAAGGCGATTGGAGATATGCAAATTCTGCAATTTTCATTAATCATCAAAAGTACCTCTCAAAATAACAAAAGAACATATAAATAGTAAACCCTAAAACATCCTGCTATTTGGGCTCGGCCCATCAAATCGAATTATTTAACATAAATAACAATGAGCAGGCCCAGGTGGGCTAAATAAATAAATAACAATAAGCAGACCCAAACGGGCTAAATAAAATAACAATGAAATAGGCCCACATGGGCTTAGTCCCCCAACCAAAGCGTGACAGGCTGGGCCATCCTGCGCCGTCTCCGTCCATATACTCGTGTAATCTGTGGTGTGGGCCTGATGTCCCCACCAACTCTCCCGGGGTTGGAAAAACTCGACCCCGTCGAGTGTAGCATTGGCCGACTCTGATAGTACTCCCAAAGATCTGGGTCAAGCTGCTGCAAAGTATCTCTAGTAATCCAAGTGCAGTCTGAGTCAGGCCGACCCACCCAGCGAACTAGAAACCGTTGAACCTCACCATTCCTGTTAAAAACAACTTGTTCATCCAGAATAGCATCAATATTATCCTTTTGTGCTGATGTCAAGGTGAAAGGGATAGAGGGCTCAATAGCATCATCAGTAGGGGAGTTAAGTGGTATCTCAAATGTGTTATTTGGAATTGGAAGTGGTTTGTGGTATGCAACTAGATCCTCAATGTTAAATGTAGAGCTAATGCCAAAATCATGTGGTAAATCAAGAACATAAGCATTTGTACCAACCCGTTGTAGCACTTTGAAAGGCCCAGCACTACGTGCATGCAATTTTCGATTAGCTCCCGAAGGAAATCGTTCGGGTCTAATCCTTATCATAACATAGTCTCCAACATTAAACTCATTATGTCGTCTATGTAAATCAGCTTGAAGTTTATATTGCGCATTACTTGCTTGAATCTGTTTAGTGATCTCAATATGCAAATCCTGAATTCTACGTGCAAAAGATTCAGCTGACTCAGACACCCTAGCATTAAGGGACATGGGAAGAAGATCTAAAGGCTTCCTAGGCTTGTAACCATGTACAACTTCAAAGGGACTCATGCCTATTGACCTATTGATAGAGCTATTATAGGCAAACTGGGCTGTAGGAAGAATCAGATCCCAATTCCGATTATGATCACTCACTAGACACCTTAAGAGGTTTCCTAAACTTCTGTTAACCACCTCAGTTTGACCATCAGTTTGGGGGTGGTAAGCAGTAGAAAACTTCAATTTGGTTCCTACCATATGCCAAAGGGTTTTCCAGAAATAACTTGTAAATCTAACATCCCTATCCGAGACTATGGTTTGGGGAAGGCCATGCAACTTGACAATCTCGTCAAAATAGAGTTTTGCAACTCTGGAAGCATCTGTGGTCTTAGTGCAAGGAATAAAATGGGCCATCTTAGAGAATCGGTCAACAACCACAAAAATAGAATCATGTTTCTTTGTAGTACGTGGAAGTCCAAGTACAAAATCCATACTTACATCTTGCCAAGGACAAGTAGGAACGGGCAATGGGGTGTAAAGACCAGTATTTTGTTTTTTATGTTTAGCTAGTTGGCAAGTTCGACACTGACTTACCAATTTTGCAACATCTCTTTTCAAACTAGACCAAAAAAACTGGCGTTCTACCTCTTCTATGGTTTTATTCCTCCCAAAATGCCCTGAGAGACCTCCAGCATGAATCTCCCATATCAAAAAATCACGCACAGACGTTTTCGGGATACAAAGTTTATTATCCCGAAATAAGTATCCATTGTGAAAGTGATAACCATTTATTACACGGTGATTCTCATCCTTTAATGTCAAGTATATTTCTCCAAATTCTGAACAAGACTCATATTCCTCTTTAAGTCTCTCAAATCCTATCACTTCAACACTCATGACAGATAACAACGTTACTCGACGACTCAAAGCATCTGCAGCCTTATTCTCTATTCCAGATTTATGTTTCAAAACAAATGAATATGCTTGCAAATATTCAACCCAATGGCCATGCCTATGATTAAGCTTCTTTTGGGAGTTAAGATAGCGGAGGGCCTCATGATCAGAGTATAGAACAAACTCTTGTGGCAACAAGTAATGTCGCCAATAGCGCAAGGCCTGAACCACCGCATAAAACTCCTTATCATAAGTTGAGTACTTTTGTTTGGCCTCATTAAGTTTCTCACTAAAGTAGGCTACAGGGTGACGTTCTTGACTAAGTACTCCACCTATACCAACTCCCGAAGCATCACATTCTACTTCAAACACTTTAGTAAAATCAGGTAGCCGCATTACTGGGGCCTCCGTCATTTTTTTCTTAATTTCCTCAAATGCCCTATTAGCTCCTTTACTCCACTTAAACTCACCTTGTTTCAAACAATCTGTAATAGGTGACATGATAGTGCTAAATCCCTTAATAAAACGACGATAGAAAGTCGCAAGCCCATGAAAACTACGAACCTCATGAATAGTCTTAGGTTCAGGCCAATCTACTATCGCTTGGACTTTCTGGGGGTCAGCAGAGACTCCTTTCCATGACACTATAAACCCTAAAAAGATCACTTGATCTGTAAAGAAGGAACACTTTTTGACATTTGCAAACAAACTTGCCTTTCTTAGGGTGGTACAAACCTGAATAAGATGATCGAAATGTTCTTCCTTTGTTTTGCTATAAATAAAAATATCATCAAAGTATACCACCAAGAATTTTCCCATAAATGGCCGAAGCACTTGTGTCATTACTCTCATAAAAGTTTTTTGTTTTTCCTCATCTCTTTTCCCCTTTTTATTCCCCTTTCCATTGGATTGTCGGCTCCATAGCTAGATGTTCTTGCAGCTCCACTTCCACTGTTTTTTCCAAAGTATTTAGTTCCATTTTCTTCAATATATATATGACTGTTCACAGCTAGGTGCTCTAAAATGGACTCCAGCTAGAACATTCTAATGGGTTGTCCTTTCAGTTTTTTAGACGAGGAAATCTTTACCAACAATTCACAATTGAAAGCTCTAATTAGGTGGTGCATTCTGCCTTAATTAGCAAGGTTATCTCTTTTCGTTAGAGGACTGCGTGGGTCAAAAATAATCTATTTTCCCTGTAATTTACTTTACCGATTCAGTTGTTGAAGATCATCATCACATGTGATGCTGAAGGGAATCCTTCAATGCGTGCGAAAAACGTTGTGTATAAAGATGTGCTTGCCTCTCTATCAATGTCTTGAAATCATTTCTAATTGAATTGAAACTTTATCTAATTGTACAATTAGGCCAAAAGAATCATATCAAAAGGGAAAAAAAAATTGAAGGACCAATCTAAAAAAGAAAAAAGAAGAAAAAAAGAAAAAGAAAGAAAGAAAGAAGCGAGCTAAACATGCTAAAAGACTTGAGTTATGTGTCATGTGCGATGATACTTCATTGTTCATAACTTGGATTATGTTAAGGTGCTTCATTTTCGTATAAAGAGAGTGAAGTGCCATCACATCCAAGTCTATTGTCGAAAAAGTGAAGCACCATCGCATTTTAATGTTCAGGTGAATTATTGCAGGCCGCAAAAACCAAGCCAATTAGCAAAGAACAATTTGATAAAACAGGAGGAGATCTTGCTCTGCATTTCTCAGACCACCTCGCTAAAAAGCAAGCTCCCATGCGGCGGAGCACTCTCTCTTTCCTTGCCTACAATTAGACATTTCCAGGTCATTTTATTTTTAGGGTTACTGTCAAGGAGACATTGAAAGACTTCCACGGATGTTTGAAACTTTGAATCAGTAATTCAGAACCATTTTCCACGAATCATCTCTTTGCTCAGGACACAGCCATTGGCAAGTCCCCTTTGCAAGCTCAAGCTAGCACACCCGATCTCTCTGTAAATATGGAGGCAACAAGTTCCTGCTTTGCCTCATGCTAAATACCTACCATTGAGTTATTATCAATCCCTGTTTAGCTCATGCATTGCTAAAAGCCCACTTCAGTTTACTCAAAGAAGCTTATAATACTTCATCTGGCTGTCCTGAAGAGTTCTCACCTCTGAAAATAGTGAATTTTTTTGTGACAGAAGAAAGGGATATTCATAAAGAACAATTTCGGTTCGAATCAATTTAATCCTACATCTTCACCAACAATTAACAATAAACTTTTTTTAATGTAAAATCACGAAAGCACATTAAAATACAATTATACACCACTCCTTTCCATGAATTTAGACAAGGGCAAGGGGAAAGAAAAAAATATCCATGACATGCAAGATACACCCCTACGTGTAATCAAATCAAATGAGGGGAAAACAAATGATAATACAAACCTCTTCATTATAAACCTATCTGAAAATCAGAAGCAAAAACAACAAAGTAAACAATCAGTTGAAGGATATTATCAAATATACCTGCCTGCTAAATAGGGCATTTGTCAGGCCATCACTGGTTACCGCCCCCTACTTCTGGTTGCTAGTTCCCTTCTTCTTGAGCAGGTTACTAAACTTGCGGAGCAAAGGCTTCTTCTTCTTCTGTTGCTGCAGCTTTGAAGGCGAGCTTCCACCATCATCAACATTCTCTGTTGAAGATAAACCATTTATTTGATCAAAGCTCTCACCACCATCCACCTTGGACTCCACTTCGTCCTCGAAGGAGGATTCATGCTCTGTTTCTCTTTCTGGTGAAAACTCTTTCTTTTCAATCTTGCAGCTCTCCCACATCTTAAATTCAACCTCCACAGAATCCTCCTCCTTCTCTTTGCTCTCATCTTCCTTTGGATTTCCATTCACACTCTCAAGTTTGTGAGCATCCATCTGAGCAGCCTTGTTTGTCGCACCATTAATCTGTTCCTGTGCATTTTCCATGTTCAGCTCATTAGATTGTTGTAGTGGAAGCTCCATTGTGGGCTTCTCTTCCCTCACATGTCCATTTTCTTCAGAGAACTCAACCACCTTTGGAAGCAAATCATAGTCCTTTTCACTATCTGTGAGCTCACCATTTTCCTCCATTTGCTTTTTAGCCATAGCTTCCTCAAGCAACTTAGATAACTCCTCGACCTTCTTATGCGAGGAAGCTTCCTTAGTCCGGAGCTCTTCATTTTCCTGAAAAATGTTCTGCAACTCATTTTCTTTGTCCAATAAACTCTCTTTTAGTTTCATGCTCTCAACCCTTGCTTCCACAAGAGCTTCCTGCAAAGAAATCACCTCAGCTTCTACTTCCTTCAGGCTATCCTTCAAATGAGCTTCTTCATCCCTCATTCCACAAGCTTCTTCCTCAGTGTGTGTCAGCAAATTCACTAATCTATCTATTTCTTTTTCCAGCGAGGAGTTTTCTTCTTCTGATTTCCTTAAAGAATTCCCCAGATTTTTTTCTTTTTGATCCCATTCAGCCTTGGAGTTCTGAAATTGGTTCTTGGATTCTTCAACAGTGTTTCTAAGAAGATCAATCTCATGTTTTGCATCATCAAGCACAGTTTCATATTTTTCATTAGTTGCCTCTAGGACCAATCTCAAGTCTTCTATTTGGGTTTCATAGTTTTCATGCTCCACTTGATTGGATACCAGGCTTTCCTTGGCTTCCCTTGCTTCCGCAGAAACTTCATGTAAGGCTGAAGCTAAACTCTCCATTGCCTTCTTGCTCTTTTCCTCCTCATCTCTGGAATTCTCCAACTCAGTTATAAGTTTGTTTTTCTCTTCTAACAGACTTTGAACACTAGAAGCTGCAAGCTTCTCATTGTTCAAAGCCTGGGCTTTCTCCTCCTTCACAGTTTCCAACTCAGACATCAGAGACTTGACCTTTTTTGCCATGACCGATGCTTCTTCCTTTACCATGCCAAGAGAATGTTCTGAGTCTTCAAGATCCCCTTTCTGTCTTCTAATTGTCATTTCCAGCAACCCAACCTTCTCTTTAAGAGCGGTAATTTCAGTTTCCGCATCATGCAATAAATCATTGTTTGTTTCAAGTTGTTTCATGACTGAACCTAATGACTCCGATGCAGATCTCTCCAACTTATTTGCTTCCTCAGCTTGCATCTCTAATTCCTCAACCCTGTTTTTCCACTCCTCTACTAAGTTACATGCATAAGATTCGGCCATCTTGGCAGCTTCAAGCTCAACATTGAGCTGTTCTATGAAAGCCTCTCTTTCAATCAACTTATCCTCAAAACCTTCAGATTTCTCAAGCTGTTGTTTCAATGAATCTATCTCCTCATTAAGCTGCAACACTATCTTGTTGCTTTCGCTGGCCTCTGTTTCAAGCTTTGAATCAAGTAATACATTCAACCGGCTCAACTCAGATGAAAGAACCTCCACCTTCTCTGCATGAATCTCAGCAATCTTAGTTGCGTCATCAGCGTGGCTCAGTGCCTGGTTCTTTGCGTCAGTAATCATAGCCAGTTCTTGTTTCAACCTTTGAAGCTCTTGAGTGGTAGAGAGAAGGGTGGTAACATCCAAAGCATGTTGGCTTCTTACAGCTTCAAGCTCTTTCTGCCATTCCTCTTCCTTCTTCTGGGCATCCTCAATCCCAGCCTGTTCCAACTCAACAGCTCGGAACTTCTCAATCTCAGAATTCTCCTCGGCTCGCTTTTGCGCCACCAAAGCTTCTTGAAGCTTCTCATTTGCATCCTCAGCAGCTTTCTGTGCCTGTTTCAGTTCATCAATTGCCTGTGCCCTCTCTTTTTCAATAAATTCTATCTGTTCCCTTGCTTTCTTTAAATCTTCCTGAACAGCATTCAATTGAGCCTGCAACTCTGAACCCTTCACCACTCGTGTCTTTGGTTTCTGATAACCAAATTCAATCAATCAATAAATGCAGGAAAGCAAAAATTTCAATTTCCATTCAAAATAAAACATAGCTAGGACACATGCAGCTCCATTTACATCAAAAAGCATTAACTGAAATGGCACAAAAAACATGCTCTAACATCCAATTTCTCAATACTAGCATTCATAGTTTCCCCATAAGGAAACATATCCAATTCAAGAAATTTCAAGAATCAGTTTTTCCCATGCTTTCATTTTTGTTACAAGGAAACGACATCCATTGAAAACAATGTACCCCAAAAGTTCCTTCTTCCAGAAACCAAACACATATTTGAAAGCAGAATCAAACATGCCATAAAACATCAAAGATGAACCAAGAAAAAATTGTTGCATTTATTCACACTTACTTCAGGGGCTGTAGCACTAGTGACCTTTGGTACCCGTCGATCAATTGTGGGCTTTGAGTTAATGGATCGCGGTGATCGGTCAACTGAAAGACGTGAACTTTGCAAGGGAGATGGTGAATCAGACTCTGATTTAGCCACTCCTCGGCTCAGTTTACTAACTCTAGGAGTTGCTGGTGATGGTTTGCTAGGAGTTTCAGACAAACCAGATCTGTTCAAGATTTAAAGTACCGCCATTACACTATCACATAAGAACCCACTATATATTAAACACAAAATTCAAGAATACATAAAAAAAATGCAACCCCAATCAAAATTAAGATGGATCTACGCCGAATTTGGGAAACATAAATCAACAATTATACTAGTTCACACGTAGATCAAACTTATCCACCAGCATAGATATAAAGATACATAAATCAAATGTTAACTTTTGAGGCAGAAATGCTAAATGAACAGATCCAAATAAGAAAGAAACTAAATCACAAGAAAATAATAATGAAGCAAAGATCAGGATTAAGACAAATAAATGAAGCGAAACCCACTTCAAATGTTAACTCAAAATCCAAAATTGATAAAGAAGGAAACTCCAGTTGCAGTGAAAAAGTAGACTGACACAAAGAAGAATAGAAAAGGATATGCACTTTGAATTCAAAACCCCCTAGCAGATCAAACCCAATAATCACATAATCAAGAACGAAAAATCCATATTTGGAATCAAAATTTAAATTCGCAACACCCATTTAAGTAAAAACAGCAACTAAAAGGAAATAGAAAATCAGATCTTATTCTTACCTGGTTTTGGAAGACATGTTGTAGGCCGAGTTGATGATAGGATAGCAGGAGAGCAGATAGAGAGAATGTGTTTTTTTTTTCTTGGAATGGGATGTGGGTTGTGTTGTAAAATGCTAAAATGCTGACATTGTGTAAGAGAATGTGATGTAATGTGGGTGTTTTTATTTTATTTTTATTTTTTGTTTCTTCTTTTCTTTCAAATCAGAGAGACATATAGATATGTATGTAGAGAAGTGACAGAGCAGAAGAAGTAACACAACACAACTCAAGTAGTCGGAAGTTAGAACCTAAACGAAGGTAGAATTTAAGGAGAGACGAGAACCAAGTTATTTGGGTTGGTGTTCCTGTCTCCAGTGGTTAGGCCACTCGTACGAAAGTAGTTCTACTCTCTCTCTTCCCTCCTTGTAAGTTAATGATTTCTTATTTGACATTATAAGTATTTTTTAATTAATTTATATATTAATCAAAACTATTTTTTAAAAATGGTTTTAAAGATGATGATCTCAATTTAGTGTAATTTATTAGATATTAACTTTAAGATTTAAAAAACACCAAAGAAATTGAATAAATCTAAGTTTCGTGTGGTTACCAAAATATACAAGTGTCCTTCTATAATGATTCATTATGGTTCTAGAAGAATAAAGATAGAGATAATAAAGACAAGATAAAAAAAATAAAAGATAAAGAAATAATTGTATTTGATAATGGCTTACAAGATAAAATAATTGTGTGTTTGTGTGTGTGTATATATATATTCTATTTGGTTATGCTAAATAAGATAAAATATAATATAATTTTTTATAACTCTTAATATGTATTGTTGTCAAACTTACATATTTAAAAAATAATAATTAGATATTATTATTTTTATAATATTTTATATTGAGTGTTGAAATTAATAAATTTATAATAACCCTAATTATAAAACTAGGACTGACTTAACAAGTTGATCCTGGGTCTGGACTGGTCCGAATTTAAAAAAAATAGATGAATGATTAACTCGATCTAACCCTATTAAAAACCTAAGTCAAGTCGTGATAAAACATAGGTCAAGAACTTATTGACTATTTTGAAAATAAATTTGATAAAAATAAGGTTGCTTTGATTTGTTGTTTTTTTTAAAAAAAATTGTGTCAGCCAAGTTGACCATCTCGACCTGTGACCTAAACCTTTCATTGAGTAAACTCTTGAGTCGGGTTTTAAAACTATGATAATAACTACTTTTATCCATATGTTGACTTGGGTCAACTCGTGTTGACCCTCCCGACTTGTGACCTGGGTCTTGCCCCGATTGACCCCCGGATCGGGTTTTAAAATTACGATAATAACAACTTTTATCCTTACATTAACTCAAGTCAACTCGGATTGACATTTCTGATTCGTGACACAGGTTTTGCCCACATTTGACACCAAAATTAAATTTTTAAACTATGATAATAATCAATTTTATTTTATATTGACGTAGGTCAACCCGGGTTGACCCTTATGACATGTGATCCATGTCTTACCCCTGGTTAATACCTGATTCTAGTTTTAAAACTATAATAATTATTATTTTTGTCTTTACATTGATCCAAAATCAACAGTCAACCTCACTCGTGACTCAAGCCTTACATTGGGCCGACTCTCAAATCAAGTTTTAAAAATATGATAATAATCATTTTTATTTTTACATGTTTTAATTAGATAATTTGAAATTGAGAATTTTTTATAAAGATATTTTAAAAATAATAAATAATAAATATTATGTTAAAAAAATGTCTCTTATATACTTCTTATTTTAAAAAAATAAAAATTTAATTTTTATCTTTTCAACTAGATATATTTTTATATTTATTATCTCTGCATCTTTTAAGGAAGGATAGTAACTCAAAGGTATTTATGCCATAGGTTACTTTTCTAGAGGTTTGTATAACAAAGCTGAAACCTATTTTTTATAAAATGTTAATTATCTACTTTTCATTTGAATTTTGATTTCCGAGTATGGAAAATGAAATATAGTTAAAATGGATTCTTTTTTTTCTCATATATATCATAAAAGAAGGAAATTGTTTGATGCCCGGGAGACAAAAGTGATGTACAACAACGATATATACAAATGGAAAATAAAAAAAAATATTTTCAAGTAATTCTATGCAATGTTATCATAATTGAATTATTTAATAAGAATTTAACTTTATAATTTATTTTAATTTATTTTTTTAAATTATCATAGTTTTATGATCTTGATTGTTAATTTAATAAGATAACTTATTTTGATTTATTTTTTTATAAAATTATTACAGTTTCATGACCTCGATTGTCGATTTAACAAGATAACTCGGGTTGATTCAATATATTACAATATCAATATTTTTTTTATAAAAGATATTATTTTTATTTGTTTTTGTTCAACTATGTTTTTGAGCCAATCCCCGCTCATTTTAAACTATTGTTTTTACTAGAAAATCATTAGCAATAACTAGATATTTTTCTTTACGTTCAATTTTTTTTTTATCCAATCTATAACATAATGGAAAACAATAATCTAGTTATTTATTAATACAATTAAAATCATAAAAATTGGTATTACTAGAATCTTTATCATCATTTTTCAACATCATATCAATCATTATATTGTTATAATCACTGCCACCACTAGCATTGCAATCTTATTTGTTATTTTCATGATGTCATAATTTAATAATAACAATTAAGTCACGTAATAGTTTTGCTTTTAATATTTTTTTTATTAATAAAATATTATTATATTTCTTAAATTAAGTGTATTTAAGATTTTTATTTCATACAAATTTGTTAAAAAAAATAAAAAAAATTCTAAAATAAAAAAATAAAAAAATAAAAAATAAAAAATAAAAATAAAATGTAAGATAATTTTTTATTTTCTAAAGATAGAAAACAAAAAACAAAAAGTGGTACTAAACCGGCTCTAGTAAATAAAATATCTAGATATATCAAAACAAATGAGTGAATCCCATACCACTCATTATTTATTTATTTGGATTGAGTATTATTTTGATATCATTTTGACATAAATACAAACAAAACTTGAAAGATAAGAATAACAAACAATACAAAATTATACCTATAAACTCTAATTCAAGATTTTATTACTTTATATTTCACCGTATAAATATTCTAATAAAAACTTCCTATTATAGATCTTCTAAGTTACTTATATAATAGTAAAACATCCTAAACAAAATTGAAAAAAAAATCTAATCTAAATAGAAAAAAGAATATTAAATCTATTAGAAAAATATAGCAAAATTCTAGGCCTTACTTGAAGATCTTTATGGATTCTAATAGCTATGAAATTTTCAGCATAAAAGAAAAATGCATATGAAATCTTTAAGTAAAATTTCGGACTGATTTAATAGTTGGAATAAAATTTATGTTTGTTAACACAAAAATGCTTGTTGAAGAAAAATCTCCTACACCAATATCTTTTTGTTGGAAAAAACTTGTCCTTGAATTTTGGCCATCTATTCACCTATGCTACTGTTGTTGTCAATCATCAAATGGGATGTTAATGCCCTTGTGCTCTATTGATCTCAAGCATGTTGACACTATATAATTAGTTGACTCTAATAATATAAGCCAATAATTAGTTCTCAAAACACTCTAAATCTTTACGTAACCATTATTAGCCATTAATGACTTCTTCTATATCATACATTTTCTCACATCATTTTGATTCTCCATATTCTTCTTCTCTTTCATATTTTTCTTCTCCATAAACTAAGAAAAAACAACATATTTTGTACCATTTCTTTTAACAATTACCTTATTTTCTTAGGTATCAATACTATATGCTTTTTCTTTATACTAAATGTACATGTATTACATCATTAATCATTCATGACATTTCTGTCATATTGTCATGGTCTAGATAACAATAGATGACATAAATCCATGTACAACACATCACACCAAACATTATCAAAATATCTTTTATCTATAGAAAACAAAACAATATAATGTCCATCCATGATTACCTTGTTATCTTGATAACTTGATTCATCCACTTCAATTTGTATGGTCTAGGGTTTTTTATTTTTTTTATCTTCAACTACAACTTCTTTATTGTCTTAGTTGACACCATGTTCTCACAACTACCAATGTCAGTGATTGAATTACATACTTTGTCTTTGATGGTATAAGTTGAACAGAAAAAATCTATCTGTAACCGATCCCCTATTGAATCAATCTTAAGAGCAAGCTTTTTTATTCATTAAATAAGGTAGTATTATCATCACCTTAACCTTTTTATTATTATATAAATCATTATAAACAAGATCATTTTCCCTTTTATTATGTTCTTTTACAAATAAATATTTATCCAGATAACTAGAGCTTATGACACTTAATAATTTGATGCCTTAACTCACCATGTCCGAAGCATTGAAATTTAAAACCAGATTCAAAACCAACACACTAACCTATTATTTATTAAAATTGAATTTAGGTTGGATGAATGATTTCTGTTTGTTAGTGTGCACCTCTTTATTGTTTTGGTCAAATTAAAAGCTATCTCTATTAGTTACCTTAGTAACTTGTTGTTTCTTCATAATCAAAGACCTCTGATAGGCTTCTGAAACTTTTTATAAGGATTGTAAACACAACACTTCTTGAATGAATTGTCGTAATCTACTTAGGTACTATGTAACCAACTACTCTTTTATTTTTTTACAAATAATTCCTAGCAATAAATTGGTAGAAATCATTAGTGTGTTCATTTATAGTTCTCCCATTTTATCTCAATATAAGAAGTCATTGATATAAAGTCCAAGTATACCTAAATGGAATAAAATGCTAATTCATCATGTTCTTCTAGTCATTAACCTTTTGTTTACCTTGTCTCTTCTAAGACCATTTCAATTGTTCCCATCAAGCAGAAGCTCACTCCTTTAATATGCTACCAATTAGCTTCACCCTTATTTGCTCTGAAACTTTTATGTACTAAAAAAATCCTATATAGTTTATTCAACCAATCAATAAACTCCTATCTTACAAGGTTCTAGTGAACTTAAGGAATTTAATCTAAAAAACTAAATCTTTATGATACTATTTCTAATCAAAGAGTTTTCACTTATGCTTTCGCTTTTAAAATAGGTTTTTGAAACTAGCTATGAATATGTAATCACTCTTTTAAAGATCTATCAAGCTCCTTACCACTATTAATTATCAAGTCAATTTTTTAATCTATCTCTACTTGTATTTTATCACTGGTTGTTGAACGTCTTATCTTCGAGAGGAACCTCTTCATCCTTTCATGCTTGAGCATATATTACTATGTGAACTCTTCTAACTATAGTTGTTTAACAACACACAGTAAACAAATAACCATCAAGGATAGCTAGGCTCTAATACCAATTGATGCAAATAGAAATAATATAAGAAAGACATCAAGAACAAGAAACAAGAAATTCTACCGAATAGGGTCACATCACAAACCATAATCTAAAATTTTATTATTGAATAATTGACCACACAAATATTCTAATAAAAACTCTCTATTATAAATCTTTTAGGATCCTTATATAATAGTAAAAATTCCTAAGAAAATATGAAAAAATAATAAAAGTGTTCTAATCCAAATAGGATGAAAATCCTAAATCAACTAAGAAAATATAACAAGTCCTAAAAAGTAACTTCTAGGTATTATCTAAAAGCTTTTCTAAACTCTGATGACTATGAAATTTTAACCTTCAAGAAAAAAAAAAGCATGTATAATCTTCTAGAAATATTTTAACCTAATCTAATGATTAGATTAAAATTGATGTTTGTTATCATAAAATTATGCATTAAGAAAAAATCTCCTACATCATATTTGGTCATAATAGATGAAAGCTTATAGAAAGAGGAGACTTTTTTCTAAAATTAAAGGTAATCAACTATCTCTAGTGTCACATCATTTAATTTTTTTTCACTAACCTTGAATCTGAGTTTCAAAAAGAATATAACGACATCTTGTTATAAAATGAACTTTTTTAGTTTTAGGAATCTAGGGTTTAGTGGCTCTAATAGATACTCATTTCTTTCATATAACAATTATAAATAAATGAAAAGGGAATATGATTGAGAAACTTAATCTAAATGATGGCTCTTGGATCTTTGATATTGATGTTGTCAAATAAGAGGTATTAAATTTCTTCAAAAATATTTTATGCAACTAATGATATTGTCTTCTCTTTTCCTTTATTAGATGGCCACTCAACTTATAAACTCCATGATAAGTAGTGTAATTTTAAATTGAAAAATAATAAATTAAAAGAAAAATCTTTATGACTAGGGATGAAAGCTCCTAATTAATTAGCTTAAAACTTATATGAAATAAAAATTAAATTGGTATGCAAAAAGTATTAACAGTCAAATATTTGATATAAGTAACATGTGAACAATTTAAGAGCGACATTGTCATAAATAAAAGCAAAATCTCCTCTCTCTTTTTAAGAAGAAATCAATGTCATTCAAGAGGGAAAAAACTTGTACAACATTCTTCTTTTTCTCCTTCATCTTCATTTTCTCTATATTCTCTTAAATCATATGGCATAGAGAGTAAGAACTAAGTAATTTCTACCAAGGTAATCAAATCATAGTAGAAAAACTAGAGAGAGAAGGATTGTGAATTTGAGGATAAAAAGGGAAAATAAACAAATTAGATGAGAAAAAGAATAATTCTTAGAAATTGTTAAAAAAACTCAAAGAATTGGATTAACTATTTGTGGTAAGAGGTTATTTTCAATTAAATGCATTTGTTTCATTGATTATGGGTAGAGGATTGAAAATCCTCAGTTTTCATTTTTTAGGTTTATATAATTTTAAATGAAAATGCCAAATTATGTAATTATTAGTTAATAGTTGTTATGATGACATGAATAAAGATCAAATTAAAAGTCGATTATAGAATTTAAAACATTAAAGTGGTAGACTATGGCTTTAGAATTTTGTGGGATTTAGAAATTTGACTAGATTTAGGTTGATTTTTAATGTTTTAGAGATGTTAGGAAGGTTTAAAATTGGTTGTGAATATAGTAATGTGGATTGCTAAGAATTTAGTTATTTTTGCATATTTTGGAATGATGAAAATGTAGAAATTAATAGAATTATCTATATTTTGGTGTTTAAATGATGTTGTTATGTGTAAATTAAATTGGTATGATGATGGCAGTGTGTTATGTTTGATTGTGATTCATTTGGAATAAGTTATTTAAGTATTGGTTTATGTTTGTTAAATATGGGAAAATTAAAATACAGAAGTTGGTGTAATTATATACATCTTGGTGTTCTTTTTAAATGATGTTATTATGCTTAAAATTGATTTGTATGATGATGGAATTGGGTTTAATAACGAATGTGATTCATGTGAAAATATTGGATTATGTTTGTAAATATAAAAATATAGAAGTATGAGAATTGATAGATTAAACCCACCAGAATCATGAAAAGCAATTAATATTTGTTTCCCGGTAAGGATGAAACTTAGAATCCAATTATACCATGGAATACAAAAGCTAAACAAAAGGCAGATCATCACAGCACATGAAGTCCACACCAGTTGTAATTATCAATTAATATTTAAAACAGCTCAACAAATAATTAAGGCATGTTTGCTTCTCTACTGAGTACTCTTCTGCCAGCCTCAACCTCACCAGAATCATGAAAAGCCCAAAAAAAAACTGAACCCTATAATTCAAAACTAGGAAATTAGATCCTTGAGACTCTAATTTGGAGACACGGTTTGTCCTCCATCTAATCTCATTACCAATTTCCGCTGAATTTGATGAACAATGCTCGGCCAACAATCAAAGTTGATCAAAATCTCATCCAATGAGGGCCCTTCTTAGCGCTGATAATTTTAACTTTGATGAACTTCCTAATAGAATTGAATAGAAGGGGAGAATAACCATGTTCTAAATCCAAAATATCAAGAATCATATTGCTACTTTGTGATTGAACCACGGTAAACTCCATTGCCAAAAAACATGTCTTCGGTCTGTATTCGACTAGTTCTCTTCTTTCCTTGTGGATGTGTATTATTTGTAGGTGTGGCATGTCTAACAATAAGGTTTTCTATCAATACTATATTTCAGGAATGATGACCATGCAACAACAACAGTGGCTTCAATACATAGGAAATGATAGTTTCAAACACAAGCTCGAAAACAACTTTACATGATTTAACGATTGTGAATGAACCAGTGCAACAGGACCATAACAAGCATTAGTCGGATCAAGGATCGATGTGATAATTTGATTTCAACTCTTGCCAAACGTGTTCCTTAAAAACCAACTTGTTTTGCCAATCAGAAGTCATACTCAACATAAAATAAAGATAGAGAGGGACCCCCTAAAACCTAATTCAAGGTGTAACATTATTGCATAGTACCTAACAAAAGAAAATTATCCCATGATACATTTACATACACCCGATAATAAAGCACGCATATATATATTCAGATTTAATCCAGACAAAATCTAGGTGATGAAAAGAAACATTACATCAATCATCATATGACACATGAAAACTGGTAGTGCAGCCAGATGCCTCGGTGTCCTCAGCCCCGCAACAATCATAAAATTTCGCAGCATATGGTGGATCTTCAGGTCCCAATTCATAGTACCTTCAACCAACCAAGAATACAAAAGCGCTAGCTAGCATAAGTTCATCCTACAAACATGACTTCAGCATTTTTCAACCAAAATGCTACCATATATTTGGATTCAGTTCTTGTTTAAACAAAATGAAACTTGCAACGAATTTTAACCATAAAACCATCATAAGTCAAATCACAACACTTCTGATTTCCCACCCCTCATCACTATGACTACAAACAATCTCTTTTCATCATTGATGACACTCAAATAACTAATTGCGGCACTAGAGCGGTTGCACAAACTACTGCAGAAAGCCAAAATCACAGTGATCTGACCTTTACCTGAATGACATTCAAATAAAGCAATCTACTGAACACGAAATCCACTGACGCTTTACCTCCAATGAAAATAAAGAAGCAAAAGCAAAACAATGTTCTTCCTAAAACTAACCAAAACAACTCTGTTTGTGCTCATTATAGATGCTGCATTCAAACTCATATTTTGGATACAAATATGTGATGTAAAGTGCAGAGCTGACAATGAAGCAACAATGGACTCTCACAATGACAGAAAAATTTGAGGAACATACTTCCAAATGCTAGAGGAGATGGCATCACTAATTTAAAGAAGAAAAATTTACCCTCCGAAAACAGCTTTCGTATATAATGCATTGCTTTTCCAATTTCACATTGACATGGAAAAATGAAAAACTTTAAAGTGCCCTGCCAAACACATTTTTCACTTCTAGAAAGGAAATACAATTAAAGTGCTTATGGGTTATCAAATGCGACCCAAAATCCGCCTCCTGTTATAGCCTTGTGAATGGAGTCCTGAATTTGATGATCCATAAAGTTGTATCAACATAAATTATGAGGCTCTAAAGTAACTCCCGTTTGATTCAAATGAGTTTCAATCACTCAAAAGCATTTCTAGATACTTATAAATCTTACTTGAAAAGATTTCACTGAATATTTAAACTTTAGCTTCCACATCTCCAGATACTGCTGCGATGCAAGGTTCTCATTAACCAGATGAGGCTTAAAACTAAATCACTTATTCTACGATTAAGGTGGCCCATGCTCACATCACTCGGCACCTAAAGATAGAAACAACAATTTTTTCTGCATTCAGCCACTGAAACCAACTAAAAGGGTCTCCTATGCTATCACTAATAAAAAACTATCGAGAATGAGAAAGAATTATGGACAATGGTGTTTCGTTATAATTTCAGATAAAATAAAAGAAATTAATTGAATCGGGAAAGATATTTTTCAAACAAATATCCGAATTGGGCAAAAGGGTATGAGAAACCACCAGTAAAAGGTCCAAACCCACTCGTATGAATACATATAATACAGAGAAAGGGAGAAAGAAGAAAGGTACCTTTTTTGGTCATCATGACGACGGCAGACAAAAATAGATGGATGGAAACGGCAAGCAGAAGAAGTGTTGGAAGAGGAAGTGAATGTCTGCTTGCACCTCTTGCATACTTTCTCCCTCTCCTTCTCTTTCCCTCTCTCGTCTTTCTCCATTCTCTCGTTTCTCAACCCCGATTAGACCACCGGCAGACTTAAGCCTGTGGCTCTATGGGCTTCATGTCGCAGAAAAGAGCCGTTTTTGTTTTTGTATTTTAAAATTATTTTTAAAAAGATTTAATTTTTTTATTTTTATTTTAAATTATTTTTTATATTTTCAGATATTTTGATTAACATAAAATAATTTTAAAAAAAAAAAAAATAATTTAATATATTTTAAAATAAAAAAACAAGAGCTATAACACTTGAAACACATTTATAACATGTGATAACCTAGGTAAGAGACTATCAAGCATCAAGGATAGGAATTCCTATTATCCAAGAGAGAGAAGAACAAAAATAATATATAACTAGATAAATGGTTCGTGCATTATTGTGAGTCGATTCACAAACAATATAAATCATTGTTGTAATGGTAATTTGAAATTAAATTTGTAAACACCATGTCAAACCCAAGCAATCTTCGATCTGGTAGCCATAATAAACCCACATAAAATTTATTAAACAATAATTGAAAAAAAAAAAACCAACAATGCAAGGCTATACTTATTAAAAATCCTATAAAAAATCAATATTAAAAAAAATCTATATAAAATTAAGAAAAAATCACAAATAAATTATATCTACCTCTGTAAAAAATAAACATACTCAATATAATTTAAAAATAAGCACAATCTAATTAAAGCATAAACCAAAAATTTATTTTAAAAAAATATAAATAAATAATGCATTATTTTTTAAAAAACTAAAAATTATATATATATATATATATATATATATATATATATATATATATATATATATATAATTAGGTCAAGCGCTTGCGGACCTGGTAAGCCAGATACTTGAGTCTGACAAATATATCTAACTCACATTAACTTGGGTTTGACAAATACATCAGACTTATATCCTTTTGGATGTAGTAGCATTGCCAAGTCCAAGTACTTTGGACGTGGCCGGCGTCAAGTCCAGACACCTTGGGTCTAGTAAAATGTTGGACCTAAACACTTTAGGTCTGACAACTATGCCAGGTCCACATAAAATTTATTGAACAATTATACACACACACACACACACATATATATATACATATACATATATACACACACACACCCATATATATACATATACATATACATATACATATACATATATATACATATACATATACATATACATATATATATATATATATAATGCAAGGCTGCACTTATTAAAAATCCTAAAACAAATCTATAGAAAATTAAAAAAAAAATCATAAATGAATCATACTTACCTCTCTAAAAACTAAACACATCGAATATCATTTAAAAATAAGAACAATCTAATTAAAATATAAACCATAAATTTATTTGAAACAATATACACAAATAATGCCTTTTTTTTAATATATATAACTAGGTTAGGCGCTTGTGGGCCTGGTAAGTCAAGCACTTAGGTCCGACAACCATGTCACAAAAAACCACATATGAATCATACCTACCTCTTTAAAAACTGAACACACCTAATATCATTAAAAAATCAATACAATCTAATTAAAACATAAACCCAAAATTTATTTGAAAAAATATACATAAATAATGCATTATTTTTTTAAAAAACTAATTTGTTTTTAAAAAATAATATATATATATATATATATATATATAAAATAATCAGGTCAAATGCTTACGGGTCTGGTAAGCCAAGCACTTGGGTCTAGCAAATATGTCTAACTCAAGCACCTTGGGTCTGACAACTATGCTTGACCCTAGCGACCTTGGATCTAACAAACATGCCAGATTTTTTTTTTGTAATGGGCAGCACGATTTTCTAGGAGGAGAGAGGGAGGGAGGGAAAAAATCCATGTCGGGGTGGTGAGGCGCATCGAACGCCGCCTCGTAAGGCGGTGTTTGGTTTGATTTTGGGGCCGCACACTCCACTTGAATGGCACGGGCCGCGTCCATCTACTTGTGCGTGCTAAACACGTTTCAGCCGTTTCTGAATATAAATAATACTTTATATACATATAAACACCTAATTACCCCAGACCCAAAATGATATTTACAATAAAGCTATATGAAAAATATAAAAACACCCCTACATGCAGCCTTGTTTTTGTTGAAACCTAAGAGTAAATTTGTATTTGAACTATTTCAATAAAAGAGAAAGATAAAAGAAGACCTCAACTCTATAGTTAAAGTTTGTATACTGAAGGACAAATCAATGTCAATATTGTAGTTCAAAAAACCTAAACGGATTATTTTGTCTTTAATCATTCTTTCAATACCAAATGTATCTCCTTTCAATACCAAATGTATCTCATAAAAAAACAATCATACCTCCAATTACATGCTTGGAAAGTTTTTTTTAGCAATGACAATTCCATTGTTTTACTATTTCAATCCATAATAATTTATATATAGACAAATAGTGAAAATGATAAGGAGCTCTTTTAGTTTTTGTTATAATTACTTTTCGTAAGTATTAATTATTAATCACAAAGTATCATCAATTAACCGATATAAAAATGTCTCTAAGATAGAATAGGTTACCTAAAAATCCATATATCTCTAAAGGGATAAATTCCATTGAACTAGGAAGAATGAGAAACTGGTAGATAAATATAAAAAGCTCATAAGAAGGAATTTCTTGATCATTGTCACTTCTAATAAGCCATTAATTCTTTAGAAAACAATTTAAATTATGTCTTTTTTACTCATATTCCCTTAACTAGTTTAATGATAACCTTTGCTTCTAATTCTATCCCATGAGAGATGCAATAAAATAATAAAGACTCAAAACAAAACAAATAAACTTCATTAATATAGGCAATCAAATCAAATAGCTTTGTTCTTCCATAAGTTTTATTATAATGGACATGGGCTCATGTGCATTATTGTTGAAGCATTGCGAGGTACAAATTTGTTTAAAAGTGTGGTTGCGATTATTTTTTAAAGTGTTTTTTAAACCGAAATGTATCAAAATGATATTTTTTTATTTTTAAAATATTACTTTTAAGATCAGCGTATCAAAACAATCCAAAAGAAACAAACAAAAATTAATTTTTCACAAAAAAAAAAAATTTGTTGGAAATGCTGGTTAACCCGCGTTTCCAAACGCGGGTATCATGTACATGCATTGGTTAAGAGCTTCATGTTTATACATTAAATTTGCTTTATTCATATAAGTTTTAGATCATTGCAATCTTTCACGATAAGAGCTTCATAGAATATATTCTAATTTGGAAAATCGTTTGCTCTTATCGTTTACATGTATTGTATTTGCTTTTCCTATACAGTGATGAAGTGAAGGGTCAAAGGGGAGCAATTCGTTGCTATTCCACAATCAGTCTTGCAATTCAACTATAATTTAATTT
The DNA here is from genome assembly GCA_033617975.1 of Populus alba x Populus glandulosa. Lineage (NCBI taxonomy): Eukaryota > Viridiplantae > Streptophyta > Magnoliopsida > Malpighiales > Salicaceae > Populus > Populus alba x Populus glandulosa. The sequence goes on along the minus strand of CM066155.1, from coordinate 6,718,459 downwards.
TTTTTTTTTAGATTGTTTTAATATATTATATATTAATATAAAATATACTATTTTAATATATTTCTAATAAAAAACTATCTATAACCCAACTAAACAGTATTTCATACGAAAGATAACTGAAATAGAATGATATGCATTTCGAGAGATTGGTTGGTGGTGATCAACCTCCCAAACCCCCCGCAGCTTAAAACAAAAACCATCCAGGCCACCACAAAACCCTCCTTACTTGTGGCCAAGAAAATCATCATACATGACAGACAAACCTGGCACCGGACTTCAAGTGTGAAAAACCTTCTGCCCTTCTGCTTGCTTTCGGTTAATGCCAATTTTTAGACCAAATCCACACAAAGCATACATCCACAGAACCAAAGATACAAAGAAAGATATTTGTGTGCAGCTCACTGAATCAAGTATTCATACATTATTGATCGATTAACAAACTCTTGAAATGTATATACACCCAAAACAAAACATGATACAATTATTCTCTTTCAAGTCTCAAAGTCTCCTTTGGCAGAATAAATTAATTCTTCGCAGTTTTCCAAAATCTAATAAAAATAAAAGGCGCAGAGTTCAGTATCTGCTCATGGAAGCAATCCGGAAGCAGGTGATGTACAACCATACTGTGTAATTGGATGCCTCACAAGGAGAATCAGACCTGCAGAAAGCTTGCATACTTCGCACCTAGAAAGAGCCTTTGAATACAGAGGAGAGCATTTTTGGTAACTTCTGCACTTTCATGGTTCATCAGTTTCATCACCCTTTCCTTGGTCTTAAGATCCGTCACTATGACCCTCCCAGCAGGATGGTTCTGGATAAACTGCGAGAGATCAAAGCAAGCAACAGCCAGGGCTCTTGGATCATTGGATGTGTCCAAAATTGTGATGAGGACCCTCAGAATCTGTATCAGAAGGCACATAAGCACTGCAGTGGTTCCATATTTTAAGAGAAATAATCTAAAAACAATAATTAATATACTGGTTTTATTTTGTTCCGTAGTTGTCATGATTTTGATGCACATTTTTCTAGCCTTCAAATCACATGGAACAAAACCTATCATACAATCTATATAGTCCCATGTTTGGAACTTGCAATAGAGAGGTGACTTATCTGTTATTGAGCAAAACTAAGAAATGGATTTAGAATACAATCAAATTCAAGCAAGAAGAGTGTATCAACTATACATTTATCTGAGGAACTTAACACTGATGCTACTAGTGGCTCAATCCCAATTGTAATAGAGACTCAAATTAGGTATTTAAAATTTTAGAGTTAACCTACAAGGAGTTCAACTTTTGAACCCCAAAATAAATATACAGAATCAATGCAAGAACCATCTGGGGATCCTTGTGATTTAACAGTTGTGGTGGGTTTGTCCTTTTCCTTGCTGATTTTCAAAAACTAAAAGAAACCGAAGGATCCAGGCGCAAAATGCAGATAAGAAATTCAAGTGCAAAATCCAAGTATATAAAAACAATAAAAAAAAGGAAGAAGACAAGGTGATTTCCTCAAGCCAAAGCATTGATCACGGTATATTATTCTTTTCTTAAAAAAAACAAAGAGCAGAAAAAACAGGAAGCTTAATGATCAAAGAGCAGGCTTCATCAAGACTCAGTGAGTGATAATAATTTTACAACTTGTAAGCTGTACCCTTCCAAGTTTGAATGCTTTTCAAAGAGAACAGCACATGCAAGCCTCAGTGAGAGAGGGATGCTCTCACTACACTTGCTTTCAATTGGCAGCAATCTTCATACATGTTTAATCAATAGACTAATGGAGAGGAGATCAAAAACTTTCTTTGTACTTTATTCTTGCTAATACCAATCTTGGCTATTTCCATTTTATTTTAGAGAATAGAGTGGACATGCTACACGGGAATAATAGCTACAATCTAAATTGCAAGGCTATGGACTAGTGTGTTGTAATCATGAATACATTTTACAAATTTTCTTTTCTTTAATATGGTAATGCAACAGGGATTTTTTTATATCCAGGAGTAAAATAGAAATGTGGGTTTCAAATCTTAAAATACAAGTTTTTAATACAGGCCGATCCCCTAAACCCATCTTAGATCGTCAAGCTCTTGTCAATAGACAAATCTTTCAAATTACACAGAAATGACATGAACCCCCAAAGCCAATGGACAAGAACCACACAAGATTCAAGAAATTTATGCATTTAAAGAAAGGCCACAAGAAAATTATGATTGTTTCCATCTATCATACTTCTGGTGAAGCTCGTCAAAGTGCTTAATTAAGGTAGGAGAAGATGAAAACAAGTACCTGGAAATCATTCTCTTCAAAATTAGTTATATTTTCACGCCAGAAAGCAGGATCTTTGTGCATAGGAGACCAATCAAGATGGCCGAGGAGAACTTCTTGCTTGTACTTGTCAAAAGAACTCAATTTCTTAATGTTATCCTTTAACCCCTCTTCTAGTTGGTTCAGAGCCTCCAGTAGGTCCTGGGACAAATTCAAAGCCATCCAAGACAAAACTAGTTAAAAAAAGAAGTAAAAGATTATAGGCATAATTCAAATCACAATCACTTTGATAAACTCTACAAGTAACAGAATCTCTTGTGATAAACTTCATGACACATACATCTAAACTAAGAAGCCACAGGATAGAATCTAGATATTTTTTTAAATAAAACGCAACTCGAGCAGTAGAATGAAGCACAGGTTCAGTTCAAAATTCACAACGCACATGCATAGAAATAGAGAAAAGGGAGGAAGTGATAGCGCAAGGGCAAACAAAAGGGATCTATTTAATCCTAAGTTAAATAACACCAGTCAACAATGATTTAAGTAAATAAATCACCACATTTCTACCAATTATCAACATGCTTGAATAAAAATTTCAAAGAATAATCATCAAATTCACATCTACTAAAAGATTTCTTGAAGATGAGAAAGTTGAGGAATAATAAAGTCTCAGAAATAAAGGACTACTATAAAAAAAATCCAATTCACCAGGAAAAAATAATTCAAAGACTTAATTAAAAAGTAAAAAATCTGAAAAAGAAATAAAACACGAGTTATTTTCCTCTTCACTGCTATGGTTACAAGAGTAGCACTTAAACAGTACCCAGGAACATGACAACACTTTGGTATAGCTACTGTGACCCTTCTAAAAAGCTTTCACTGCAGCAGAAAGACAATGTACTCCATGAAACATAGTACCGAAGTTAAGGAGTAGTACGACTCAAGTTATTCCACACAAATAGAAAGTGCTGAAAGAACATTTTAAAAGCATTCAAACACGTCCATCCCCATATATAACTGCAAACAGTTGTCAGATTGTGTAGCCAATCCAAAACTGATGGTTAACAATAGATTAAGTTACAATCACTAGAATTTGAGCATTTAACTTGTGATCACAAATTAACAATTAAAGACCAGCAATAATAAAGATAAGAATAACCGAAATGCCTAACTGAAAAGAATAAGAAAGGATATATAAGAATAAAATCACTGAAAGCCCCTTATTACAAAATAAAAACGAACAGAATGAAGAATTTTAGTATGTTTGCATTGCACATTTTTGCATGGAAGATAGGGAGTAGACCAGCATCCAGGAAGGCAATGAAGGAATAATACTTCATCATTTCCTTAAATTCTGTATTCCATATATCCTCAAAACAAAATTAAAAATCAAATGGGAGTTAAACTTTCTGCTTCTCTTACCTCATCACTCCATGCTTGTGCTTTCAAATTTTGAACAATTTGTGGCAATCCAAGGTCTACCATCTGAGCACCAAATGCACCTTTGGAAAGCAAGTTTTTAAAGGTCAAGACAACCACTCTGACAACCTAGCAGAAGCCAACAGAAACAACTTGATAAAATCAGATAAATCCTAGCATATGTTCTCTGTATAGGGAAGTAAACATAGTAAACTGCCAAATAAAGGCAAGGACAAAATCTGTCAAGCAATAGAGCATGTGCAGATTGCTTCTTGTGACTGATCAACCCACAACAGAAAATTCATAATGTCCAGAAAAGCAACATGAAGAAAGTTGATAAATACACAAGTGCAACAAATCGTATTTACTGGAAAATATGTAAAGAATCAACCTCACCTTCTCTTTTGTGGAACTCTTCACAACGTCAACTAGTCGCGGCAAGGTTCTTGAAGTAGCCAAGTACTCAATTGCAGGTTCATAGTAAGATAGTAGCCAGACACAGAGACTAGTTTCATAAAGAAGCTGTGACAAAGAGAAAAGGCTATCAATAAAATGAACGGCAACTTGTTAATGAGTTCTAGAATTTAAAGCTTGCATGAAAAAAACACAAGCTGTATCCAATGCTCATCCAGCCTGACAGATAACAGAATTTAATCATGTCAAAGCCAGTGTAGAGAGAGTGCAAAGTGTGATAAAGGTTACCTGAATGGATTGCTGAGTAGATGCTGGACAAATTAATGGAATCAGCAACTTCACGCCATCTAACTGTACAAACAAAGATCTGACCACAGGCTCCTTAAGCAATGTTGATAGACAACTGATTGCAGTTGGAATGGAACGACTAGGATGTGAAGGCTTCTTCAGCTAAATGACATTCCAGTTCAAGAGTGAAGGGTGACAATGAGTATCATTTAAACTAAAACCTACTAAATTATTTTCTAAAACCAGAATGCCAACCTGGGCACAAAGCCATTCAACCAATCCCTTCAGCACATCATCAATGCAAGTAATAATTTTGCTCTTTGAATTTGAGGCCTCTCCATTTGAAAGAAGGCCATCTTGAGTTTTTGGCCTAGCACTGAACCAAACACAAAAAATACCAAGTTACCATGTTGTGTTATGAAGAAATCAACGTGACTAATTTCTTGAAACTTCATTCTATAACGATATAGGATCATCTTGCCAATACCTTACAATCAAAGCAAGTATCTTGCAGCTCTTTTCTTGTATGAACCAGTTGCCTTTCCAAAGCAATCTGAAAGTGGACCAAATTGCAGTTCGTTTTAGTTTTCATTGTTTTGACAAGATAAAATGAGTAACTACATTGAAAGTCAAACAAAAAGGCTTGGGATCTATATGTTGATGAACAACTAAAATAAATCAAATATTACTTTTAAGCCTAGTTTCATGAGCAAACAGGCACAACCGTCAAAATTCTCAATTCACAATTGTCATCATAATTATGAATTTGCCATGAAGGCTTAGCATCTATACTAACATCATAATAGTCACTCTCAAAAAAATAAAAGAAGTTGCGGGGTTAACTGTTTCGTAAGTTAAGTCGGATGCAAATGAAACTAAACTCTAGTGAAATACAAGAACAATTGGCCAAATTGCAAGTAATGAAGATTTTGCGCAATGCTTAGAGGCTTTTAGGAGGGTGTGTCAAGCTGACGCATCAGAAATGGATAGCTCCTTTAATTTCAAAGGTGTTCCTTTTTCTTTTTCATTTTTGAGGATTACTTACTTTCTAATCTGTTTATTTACATTCTTCTCTATCTCTCTCTAATACATTTCTTCCCTTATCTGTTAACAAAGAAAAAACCGGTGCCCAAGACTTTGCGATTCCACAACAACCCTAAACAGGGTGCACCTAATGGAAGTTGTTTAGCAGAAATCTAAGGAAAAAAAAAGAAAGGGAAACTTGACCTGAACAATTACAATGAAAGAAACTATATAAACAAAGTACTCAACTTAGGAAAGGTTCATAAGGATCATCATTTGCAAGAGACTTATCATGGAACAATCTGGCTCTTTTCGGGTTTGCTGCCAGAAGAAATGAAAAATAAGCTGAAGAGCTAAAAGAAACACATACTAAAAGGCAGGAGAATATAAGCTAGTAAACATGAATTAATACCTGCAAGCATTTCATCAATCAAAGCCAGAACATATTCGACTGTTTCTTCCTTAAAAATGTCACGTAAAATGGTAACAAAAACCCGAACATAAGCTGGACCATCCTGCCATGGTTTGAATACAAAGGATAAAGTGAAAAATACATTCAGGTCAAAACAAATACACACAGAACAGAACAGAGTGATTTGGTTTGAATACATCATCTAGCAATTGTGCCCTGAAACTTTCCGGTCTATTATCATAACGCCTCAACAGTTGAAGATCCGTCCCAGAGATTAGCTTTGTCATCATGTAAGTCTCCCATGGGATATCCCTCTTAAGAACCTATTAAAAAAAAAATTATAATAATAATAATAATCATGTAAGAAATGCCTAAAAAAGAAATGAGATCACCACCAACCTGCTCCGTAGTCAGTTCGGCCTGCTCCATTTCTACTGAAACAAATCAATAACAAATTAAATCTAATTCAAATTTAGTAGAGAAAAACAAGTGATAAAATTAGATCCACAAAACCCTAATCAAACCAAAATATCATTTCTACTCGAAAATAATGAAATTCGAATTGCTTAGTAGAGATCTACCACTCTCTCTTTTCTTTTTTGAATCCAACACTGAAAGGCAAATAATTTTAAAATCTAAGGGGAAAAGAATGAGGAAATGCAATTTCAATTATGATCAAAAGAATTTTACTCTTCTAGAAAGAAAATCGTGAGCACCATTACCATTACAATTGAATTGTGATAAGAGAGATCGCGTACCTCAAATTTTCGTAAAAAAATGTTTTCTTCAATTGATGATGCTTGGTTTTGTGATTCGAAAGACAAGATTGGCTACATGTGTGTCTATGCTACTCCTTTGCTTCCTTTTAATCTGGACCATACACGTGGGTTATCAACTTGATCAAACCATCTATTTGGCAACTGTACGGGTGACTTGGATATATCTGTACTCAAAACAGTTAAAAACAATGCAGTGGATAAGTAATTTAATGGGCTGGAGCGGGCCTCGTGAGAGATTCTTAGGTAATTCATGACCGCAGCTCTCTCTTTCATGGAAGTTTCGAGCTAGTTTGGCACCGAGTAAAAACACTGTTTCTGTATATATAAAATATTGATTTAAAGTTTTTATTTTATTTTAATATATTAATGTTAAAAATAAATTTTAAAAAATAAAAATTATTATTTTAATAAATTTGTAAATAAATATATTTTTTAAAAATAATAATTACTATAATATCAAATACGCTTTGCACATTCAAGTTAGACAATTCAGCTTTTTATTGTAACTTACAAGACACATTCTTGTATTTAATTGTTTATTTGTTGATAAAACTATGTAATTAATAATGTTTTTAATTTTTCATTTTAGTTATTGGACTTTATTTTTTTTAATTTTATCTTTTTATATTATATTTGTGATACTTTATGTATTGAAATTTTCTTTTCTTTGCATTTTATTGACAATTTAATGTATTTGATAAAAATTTATAATTAAATTAGAGATCAATTTCATGAAACAAGAATTACCTTTACTATGTTTAAGAAATTAAAAGAATAAAGAACAAAAAAAGAAGAAGCTAAAAGGGCTTTTTTTAGATTCAGGAAAAAAAAACATCATTTAGAGTTTTTAATACCTTTAGTTTATACATTTTTATACATTTTAGTCATTTTCATCCATAATTTTTCCATTTATACATTTTAATGCCTTTAGTTTAGAGTTTTACATTTAGATTTTAAACTTTATTTATTTTACATTTTAGTCTTGAGTTTTTAGAAAGTGTAGAAAGAATTATTTGTAAATTAAAGAAGGGAAAGAGGAGGGGAGAGAAAGTAGTTGATTAGCCACATAAGTTTATTTAAGTGTTATTAAGTTCCTTTTGATAAGAAAAATACTATTAAGATATTATTAAACTTTCATTTTGTCAATAATTAGATGGAGACTTAAAAAATATTTTTTATTTAGTTTAAGTTTGAGGGGTTTTTTTAACCAAATTTAACAATGTTTTGAGATTGAAAATAAATTTGTTTAGGTGTTTAAGGTATTTTTTTTAGATGTTTTTCAAGTAAAAATGGTTAAAATAAGTTTTAAAAATTCTAAAACTCATAGCCCGATTTTCTAGTCAACTCTAATTGTCAGAATTTTTACTAATAGACAATACATCATTTATTAATATAAATGATACATCATCTATTTATTTTTTAAAAAATAAGGCATATTACATGTTACTTTTCTTGTTAAACAAGAAGAAAATGCAAGAAAGCCACATGGAAGAAATAAGCCTTGCAAACTCACACACGCCAAGGCCTTTTTGCATTAGATCAAGCATGTAAACCCAAGCGCCTAGACTATTTTTATACATTCTTTTATTTTTTAAATTTTACTTAAATTTTATTATAAATAAAATTATATTTAAAATATTATTCCATTAAATATCAATTGATTTTTTCTTTGTTTTCAAATAAGATTATTATATTTTTTTTATATAATATTGGCAATCATTTCATTAATTATCATATATGAATATAATATGTAAATATTTTTAAGCTTGTGATCATGAATAAAAAATAACAAAATAAAAACAAGATTAATATTTTGTTATTTTTTATTATAATTTTTTTATAAGATTTTCTTAGATTAATTATTTTTTCTTAAATTGCATATAAAATATTGAGACATGATTTTTATTTTGTTTTGTTAAAACTTGCTCTTAAGATCATAAAAAGTTTTTGATTTATAAAATAATACTTATTATAAAAAAAAGTATTTTCATTAAAAAAAAAAGGATTCATTAATAAGAATTGTAGTTTAGATTAAAGAGCTACTTTTTTCATTTTTATTTTAAATTATTCAATTTTGTAAAAATATTTATTATAAATTTATTTATTTTTAATGAAGAAATTACTAATGAAAACAACTTTGTAGAAAAATGTAAGAATAAAAAAGGAATAATTTGTTTAATAAAATGGTTTTTAAGAATTAAATAGTATTCTTTCATACAACCATCTATCTTAATTATAAAAGAATTGAATTAAAATAGATTTAAAAACTATCATGCAGCCTTGCTCAAGTAAATAACTAATATTAAACCCTAATTTAAAATTGTTAAACAATGTCTAAAAAGAGTAATCCTCAACTCAAAAACAATAAATTATAAGGAAAATTTTTATGATTATGGGAGAAATCCTGGTAATATTAGTATAAGTTTCAGACAAAATAAAATAATAAATGAGTACGTGAAATGTCAGTCTCGTAGTAAATACCTCAGTAAATTAAGTAAGTTTCAATAGTGTAAAATAACTATTTATGCCCCGCTTGTTTGTTGTAAAGTATTTTTTTATTTTTGAAAAGTGGTTATTTTAAAAAATAAATTCTTGAAAAGCGAATTATTTTTTGATGTTTAGTATTGTCATGGAAAATAAGTTGGAAAATACTTTTTAGTGTTTGGTTATATAATGAAAAATAAACTAGAAAATAACTTATTAATGTTTTAATAATTTATTTTTAAAATTTTTTATCTCATATATATAGAATATTAAATATAAATATTTAATTACTTACAATAAAAGAATCTAAAAAGTATAATGATTTTATTGTATCATATGTTTATATATAGCTTATTTTATAAAATATAACTATATATATAATATAAATATTTTAAATATAATATTATAGATATATAACCTTGTGCGATATTTCTTAAGTAAAACCTATTAATATTTTTTTTCATTTGTAAACACTCAAAATAAAATTTTGGCATTATTAAGAGAGCCAAATTAGTTAATAATATTAAGTAAGAGTTAGATATTTGGTTTTTTTGATATGCATATTGTTTTTAGAGATAAATAAATATAAAAATATTTTGTTGGGTTTTTTTGGATAAAGATTTAAAAAAAAAAGAAAAAAAGATATGGACAATTATCCCTTTAATATATATCAATTACGCATTACGAAATAAATATAAACATTTTACATCAAACATTGTCATGCATAAATATTATGTTTTGATGCTATACACTTACATATTAGTTCACGTTAACAATTATAAACATACTAGACCAAATAAAATAGGTAAACATACTTGTCAAATAATAAACATAGACTTCTTATCATGGTAAAATCATCTTAGCAATTAGATTTGTAGTAGTGTTGGATCATAAAATTTTAAACCCAAAGTTTCCTCAAACTAACATTTTTTGCCATAAATGATTTTGCCAACATTTCATTTTGGACCAGGTGATCAAAAGCATCACCAAGAGTGGTCTCCTCAAAGCCTTTAATTTTCATCACTTCTGTATATAGCTCATTAACATCAAGTTAATTTTTGCTTAAGTTTTAAATTGCAAATGCTACATCTCTAATCTTTTTAAACAACTTTTCAACACCAATATCTTCGTACATTTGATTTCTCTTTCTATATTGCCTCTTTTGTGCACTAGAAGAAGATGTATTTTTATCTTTTGAAGTTTCTTCATATTCCCCTTCATTTTCAATTGAAATAGATTGTATTTTAGTGTTCTTTTCTAGGTTGATATCAGCATATGATTTGGTATAATTTCTGGTTGTCATGTCTTTTTCAATAACAATTGTCATTGCTTTATACATATCAAGTTTTTTGTTGAGATACTTGTCATAATTGGGATGTACTTGTTCATAAAGATTAGAATATGCAATTTTTAGTTCCTTGTATAAAGTTTTGGAAACAAAAGTAAATGTAAAAATTACAAAGAGGATACTATTTATCCTACATTTACTTCTTCATCATATAAATCTTTCGAAATCATATTCATCTTCAAACAATTATCCCAACCAAAACCATTTTATTTTTAAGTTTGGTTATCATTTATCATTTTTTTTCATAGTTTTGAGATAATTGTTCACATGCTTAGGCTCGTATTGCACGTTGAAGTTTTGAGTAATATCTATAGCCATCTTAACAAAAGATTTTTCTTTAAAGGTGGAAGAAAACTTGTTTCCTTTAAGTGCCTCCTTAACTAATATCTCAAGTAGCATGTGATACATAGACTTAGACCATGTAAAGTGCTTAACCTTGTATTTTTCATTCTTCGTGGTACTCATTTCTATAAAAAAAAATCACAAATTTATACAAAATAAAATCATACAATATTGAGATTGAATTGATTAAAAAAAATACAATTAATATTTAAAAGAGAATACATGAAATACATAATAAATTATAATAAAGTCAACAAGCAATCCAAATATATAACAAAGATAACACAAACTCAAGAAAGATATAATAAAAAAAACACATATAATTAACGCTCAATTACTAGTTTGTTTGAGTGTTATAATTATTCCACATGGTTGATGCAATCATTTCTTTTTTTGTTATCCACTCCCTATTCTCTTCCATTTCCTCTTAGTGGCGTAAGCTGATTGTTCTTTTAATTAGTTCACTTTCCAAACATATTTGTTCCATAAGAAAGTCATAAGGATCAACTCTCATTATGTGATTATGAATAATACAATATGTAAGCACAACATTCATTTGTGTTTAATAAGACCAAAAAGGTTTCCCATCAATTGATTTAAAACGACTCTTAAAAATACCAAATCCTCGCTCAATAGCGATTCTCAATGAAGAGTGTCAAAGATTAAATAGCTCATTTTCATTTTCTAGTAAATATTTTGTAAACTCATTCAAGTGGTATCAAACTCCATGAAAAGTAAAAATGATTCTTTTTTGAATACCGTAACCAACATCACCAAGATAATATTTCCCTACAAATAAAAAATAAAACCTATTACTATCTTTATCTAATTAGACAATTTATATGTTTATTACATATAATAAATATTTAATTTATACCTTTTGTAATTTTTAGACCACTAGGTTTTGATAGTGCATCACCTAAAACTCGGGGATCGTGTGCACTTTCTTCCCAACCATCTAAACTGTATATAAACTTCAAATCAAAAGTTATAGCTATTAAAATATTTTGTGTTGTTCCCTCCTTTTGACCTTGAAACTTTCTTTGAATTTCAATTGGAACATTTGCAGGAACATAAGTACCGTCAATTCCTCCCACACAATCCTATATAAGCATGAAAAAAAATTATAACCTTTTCTTCTAGACGTAATTAATTAATGTATAAAAATATTTGTATTGTTCTCATACCTTAAAATAAAGATAGAACCTGCGATTATTCATTATCTCCGTAGGAACTGTATCCACTAGGTCTTTAATAAGGTGTTTGTATAATTTAAGAACTGCTTTAATACAATTCTAAAGTAACGATGGATAATTTCAACAAGCTATAATATATACCATTAATAAAACGAAATATTTGGTTTCAACATATAATTTGTAAGAACACAATTACTTGCTTTCTAATAGACACATTTTAAGTTGATCGTAATATGTCAGGACTTGTGAGAACATTACACAAATTATATAATACAACTAGTTTCATACGAATTTGCTCAACGCAATGTCTATCATCTCAATTCAAAATGCTATCAATATAGAATTATTGTTGAGCAATTGCATTTATACATGGTTCTCTTGGTATAAAAATTATATTTATTTCTTGTTCAATAATAGCTAACTCTGCAGCTATAACAATTATAGTTGCTCCTATATATGCTTCATGAATAATCTTACTATCTATAATAAGAAAGTGAAGTTTTCTGATAACGAAACCTAAAATTTTTAGGGAAATAAACATTCAAAAAACATATCAAAGACTTACACAATCAATACAAGAAATTATAATCAAACTGACACGCATTGTAAATTAAAAAGTTAGAAATAAGAGGAGTTGGCAATGTATGATAATTATTGCAATGATATTTGATTAGACAAACAAGGCCTTAAAGTAGATTACTAGTTTGGCAGTAGATACAAAATATTCAAGTGGGTGGTAAAGTTTGGCAGTAGCTAGTATGCATACATATGGAAACAACATGGCTCAATACCATAATATGGTGCGAGTTCTCAATCTTTATATTTTATGGTTTGAAAATATAATTTTCTTGCAAAATTCACTCAATCCCTTTACAATTTCATGGTAATAAACTGTTTGTGCTCTTACTTACCATCACTTATTGGTACAGGCCGAGATTAGTTTACTAGAAAGGATGTCTCATCCGAATTGTAAAGCTTTTAGACTACCAAATATTTTCCGTAATCTACCATTTATTTTCCAATAAAGAGAAAATCAATTAGTCTTGATTTGGAGTTATATACTGCAATATTAATCTCAACATTATATAACCTTATTTTTGCTCATAACAAACATGTTTCTCCTGGTATAGAGAAACCAGATCGAGTGCTTTCTTGGGAAATTAAGCTTAAAATTGCGATAGAAATTGTTAAAGGACTATCTTACTTGCATTCATTAGAGCAACTAGTAATTTTCAAAGATATAAAGAGTCCATCACATAAATAATTCCAAACAATAGTATCTAAGATTTTTAAAAGCAAATATCGTTCAATTTCTTATATGCATCTAAGATTGAATCAACAAGCAAGATCTTGAGATCCTATACAAAATAGAGCATGAGACTGTTATGTCCCCCCCCAAACCAAACCAACATGAAAAACAGAACACATTAACAAGATTACAAGATTTATGCCATAATCACCACTATAAATCCAAACACAGAAGAGGAAAACAAAAGGTAGATGCTAAAGAGACAATTGAGGAAAAAAGTTACCTGAAATAAGATGATTCAATGCTTCAATGGAGATTGTTGCCGATAATAGAGAATAAAAAGGAAATTATTATGATCATTTTTTGTTATAGTAAAGAGATTTGAGAGAGAGAGATTTGCAACAATCATATAAAAAGTGTTTTTTTTTTGTAGAGATTTCCAGTAAAACTATTTAAGACAAAGAGAGGGAGAGATTTTGTTCCAGTGTCCGTAAGTCAAAATGAAATGTTTCTTTGTAAAGAAAGGCAAGTGTGTTCCAAGAATAAAAAAAAGAAAACACTTTCCAGGTATTAAAGTTTAATTTTTCCTTTGGCTAATTTTTCATAAGTTTACCAAACATAAAAAAACAAGGAAAATATTTTCTTGAAAACAAACAAGGGTTTAAAAGGAAAATCATTGTAAGTTGGGGGCAAATCCTTAGAAAAATTGAATGTAACTCCAAATAAATAAATATTTGAATTTGCACACAATAATATTAATTATCAATGTAAACACGTGTTTTACTATGTTAATTTTTATTGAAAATAATGAAAGTTCTGAAGAAAATTTATTATGATTAAGAATAAAATTTTCTAAAAAAATATTATTAATACTAGATTAAATAAACCTCGATTCAACAAATACTCAAGTTGAGATTTTTCAAATTTAAATTATTATACTGAGTTGTATGTCTATGTTAAAAAGTTTCAAATAATCTAGATATTATTTTTTCACATTTTTTATTTATTTATCAAAATCACATTAATAAGCTAGTTATTGCTATATCTCCAACAACATAAATATCTTTAAAACAAACTAGTTATTATCTCCATTTATTTCTCTAAAATCATGAGTTATTCTCAATCCTTTATTCTATTGTAAATATTACTCAAGTGACAAATAGTAGGTTTTTTCTAACATGTCTTCGTACAACAATTTAATTATACATTTCAATTTTTTATTGTTAAATTGAACTTCATTTTATATGCCTTTAATTTGACCACACTATCAAACTTTATATAAAATTATTCATATATTAAATATGAAATGCTTTAATTCAATAAATATTCATTTCAAGATTTTTCATTTATGAAAATTCCGCTATTTTCTCTTAGGAAGAAATTTCAAATTACTGAATTTAATTTGTTCTTTAAGGGTAAAAAAAGAAAGAAAGAAAGAAAGAGAGAGAGAAAGAGGCCGGCAAAGCGGTTAAAATAGACATACGTACGGATAATCTTTTGTTTTCGCCAATTTGGCCGTGCCTCATTGTTTTGGGGGAGAAGAAGGTTTGATTTAAGGTTTCAGTGGATGGAGATAAACCCATCTTCTTCTCCATCCTCAACAAACCCCTCAATAATACTATAGCAGTAGGAGTAGAAAAACCCATCAAAAATTTATTTGGTTTTAAAATAATGTCATCTTTCTCTCTTGTCTCTCCTCCAACCATCCCTCATCCTCACATCATAACCAGACATCCACCACCTCCTTCTTCTCCTATTTTCTCTCTTTATCGCAACACTTTATCTCTACATGCCTACAACACCACACCAACAAATCTTTCTTCTCCTTATGGACCAATACAGACCTCTAAACTTGATACTGTGGCCAAAACCTCACGTGGGTCTTTTAGGATTTCTTCTCTTTCCAACATTGAAAGAGAATTAGGGACTGGAAGCCAAGATGACGAAGAAGAAGAAATAGAGGTTGTAAGTCCACCTTCTGTTTTGCCTGACAGATGGGATGTTTTGGGTCTTGGTCAAGCTATGGTATTGCTTTCTTTCCTTCCTTTTCGCTTTTCTTGGATTTTATTACCTTTTAGTTTCTACTCCTTGTTTAGTTGCTCAGTAGATGTTGGTGGATAGACAAAGATATGATTTTTTTTTAAGGTTATGCTTTGTGTTATTTTGTTAAACAAATTTTGTTCTGCTTATATATCAAACAATTGATGAATGCAAATGGAAGAGAAGAGAAAACATAGTTGCGTGGTAGGTAGAATATGAATTTTTTGGGGGGTTGAGGCTTTATACGGGATGACTCTGTATTTCTATTAGTAAAGCATGCTTTGCCATTTTCTTGCAATTACTGAATATACCGCATTGATAAGAGATGATGGAAGCAACCACATTACCATGATTCTGAAACAAGTTAATTTGTGTATCTTCGCTGTAGTTATGTTTTTTTTTTTTTAGCTTTAATATGCATCGGCATTGTTGTATTATTTCATGGCAATATGGAGTAGTTCTTGACTTCCTAAATGTTTGATTCTTTGATTTCTACTTTAACTTTCCTATATGCTTTTCTGTTCTCTATATTCTGGGATGAGAGAATCTATTATTTCTAACACTTTGTATCTTTAGGTGGATTTCTCTGGCACTGTTGATGATGAATTTTTGAAAAGATTAGGATTAGAGAAGGGAACAAGGAAGGTTGTGAACCATGAGGAGAGGGGTAGAGTTTTGCGGGCCATGGACGGTTGCAGCTACAAGGCAGCTGCCGGTGGATCTCTTTCAAACAGCCTGGTAGCCCTGGCAAGGCTTGGTTGTAAATCCGTAGGAGGCCCTGCCCTAAATGTAGCCATGGCAGGCAGTGTAGGGAGTGATCCATTGGGAGGCTTCTACAGGTTAAAGTTTAATAACTTGTTTTCATTTCTTCTCTCATTTTTTTTGCATTTGAAAGTACATGAACGAAAGCCAGAATTGAGACTTCTTATTGTTGGTTACTTCTTTAAAAGCATGATAAGTTTTTTTCTTGCTCTTTTTTTTTATTAATTTTTAATTCTCCAGTGGAAAATATCTTGTCGAACAGCTGATATGTGCACTGCATATGCTTACTGATAAAGTTGTATGTAATTGGTGAGCTTTGCCTTTAACTGTTAGCACTGATTCACATGATTTTAGGTGACTTTGCTTAGTTACTTAGAGAGCTGAGCAAGTATTTTCATCCTTTCCCAATTCTGTTTAGCCCTGGAATCTGGTGAATGGTAATTATCAAACATCGATGTTCCTTTGAAAGAATATGGATTTCAATCTGTTTACATGTTAAGTCCTTGTCAACATTATTCTCCCTTTTGAGAAGAAATAAGATTTAGTTGTTGGTCTGGCATTTATGTTACCATTGGATTTGCTATTGGTTTTGTATGGTTATGATTACTAGATTTGTGGAACGTGAAAACTTAAGGTGCTCGAATCCATATGGTGGGACAACTATATGAATAGAAATATAAAGCACTTTCTTGGCATTGGAGACCTTCCATTTTCTTTGTCTATTGAAGATGGTCAAAACTTGTATGTCCCTCTCCAGCAAGAAGATAATAAGTGAGCTTGGCTCACCTTGAGCCACCAACGATTGTGGGACCCACCACTTTGTGACTTTGGGCTCGTGCATTAATTTATCCTTTTCAGTTTTCAGCCCATAACAGTTGAGAGTTCATTTGAGTGTTTTGAATCTTCATATTTAGATATTTATGGGATATAATTAGAGGTCTAATAGGTAAAAGTGTTCAATTTTCTCTTGTACCATTGGCAAGCTAAAGTTTAGTATGATGATGACAAAGGTTCATAGATAAAATTATACATAGTTATTTCTAGAGACAAAAGATTAAAAAAAAAAAAAAGAACAAGAGAAAACGACTGTTTGGAGCAACACTAATATTTAACCCAAACTGGAGAGTTGGCAAATATTTTTATGCATTGTTTCTCATCTTGCTTATATAATGGAGCAAAAGATGAAGCAGAGGTTTGAGTCTATGAAGCTAGTACAGCTCTTAAGCTAAATAGAAGCAATACAACTTAGTCCATTTAAGTTGTATAATAGGAGAGTCCCTAGTTTCTTCCATTTTAAATACATATACAGGATGTTAAGTTGGAAGTTTTTTTTTCTACAGATGATGCACACATATAATTATTTACATATCCATGTAAATGTGTTTGTTATCACCAAACATGAGAAGGCAAATGATAAATCCTTCACACTGTTTGGGTGGGAAGGTTTGAGGAGGAAGGAAAAGGGGTGAGCCTTCCAATTGCAATGAATCAACAATGGGTGATTACAGTTTTTAAGTCCTAACCTTGGGAAGTTGGCATGTGCTAGCCAGTGCTTCAAATGATGTCTATCTTGTCACTTCATCTAGATCAAAATGTGCTTTTTTCTTAAAAAATAAAATAAAATTTGCTAACCCTGCTTTTGTAAATCCATCTGGATATAGGTTCATCCTTGGTAACTGACCTGTCATAGTTTGATTGAACTATTTGATACTTGTTATGGAATTTATATATTGATCTGATGTGTTTCAATATCTTCTCCTTTGATTTGTTTCATAGATCAAAATTACAGAGGGCAAATGTGAATTTTCTCTCTGAACCTGTGAAAGATGGGACAACAGGAACAGTGATAGTTCTCACAACCCCTGATGCACAGCGAACCATGCTCGCATATCAGGTAAATTCTGTTTTAGAAGGGTAAGATTTGTGATAAATCCTGATTCTCGAGTGCAGTTTCTTTTTGAAGATTTATAGTTTCTGTCTTTCCCTAAAAATCAACTTTTGCTCAGTGCTTACCAGAGGAATAAATAAATAAATAAAAGGTTTACAGTTGGTGCTTCTAGTTGTTAACTTGCAGACACCTTCAGAAGATTCTTTGCCACAGTAGGTAAGGATTATGCATGGGGCATGCTGCTTCTTGAATGAATGCGTTTCCTGAAACTATATTAGCTGATCACAAGTTTTGTCCTGCATGTCCAGCTATACACAGTCCATTATTTCTGTAAAAATATATAAATTCTGCTTCATTCTATGTAAGATTTGTGTTGCTGGAAAATGAACTACTCATATACGGTGAATACATCTGTTATATTTCTTTGTTGGCTCAAAAATATTTACTGAATTAGCTGGAAGTTGAAAGCAGGTACCAAACCTGGATAAGTCTTTGCCCAATTTTTAGAATAATTTCCTAGATAAATTTCTTGATTTCAAGAATATGCTGGCCATTCTAGTGGTTGCTGTCTTATTTTTATCGAATATCACTAACTTGAGTTGCACATGGTTATTGTAGTTTTTATTCTCTAGGAATGGCTCACATGACTATGAATCAGTAACTGTACAAGTCACATAATTTGTAATTTTGAAATGAAAATAATCATGGGGTTAGAAATTGGAGGAGATTAGGAAATTTTCTTCTTTCTGTACTAAACTTTCAAGGTAACGACACAGATTCAATTTGGACATGTTAATATCATCTGTCTTGCCATATATTTTTGTGGTTTGTGCATGATTCCTTTCTGGATTGTTTTTTTTTTCCCCAGTTGATGAACCCCGTTACATATTGGGAGTATTAACTAGTCTGCATGCTTAATTTATTGACTGTTGTATGTGGTCTGTTGCAATTAAAGGCCAAATAAAATTACATTAAATGATATGCCGGGGTGCTTTATCATTTGGAATATGAGCTGACCCCTAACATATCGGCATCTTTTAGGGTACATCTTCAACTGTTAACTATGATCCATGCCTGGCCAGCATAATTTCAAAGACAAAGATACTGGTAGTTGAAGGCTATTTATTTGAACTTCCTGATACAATTAAAACAATTTCAAAAGCATGTGAAGAAGCACGCAGGAGTGGTGCGCTGGTTGCAATTACAGCATCAGATGTGTCCTGCATTGAAAGACACTATGATGATTTCTGGTAAGATTGTTGCTTGATTTACTAAAACAAAAAATATTTTATTTGGTTTCTGAATTTCATTTTTGTCTCATTAGATAGTTTATAGACAAGATTTTACTTTAAAGAATTTTTCTTGGCAAGTCAACATTATAGAAGTAATTTTGAAAATGTTTGTTGAAAAGAAACACCTTGGTGTTCAACATGTTTTCTTTCATGCTGGAAACACTCCTTTCAATTTCAGTGGCGTTTGAAGTGATGAACATCCAAAACATGAAGTTATTAACACTACAATTTTGTGAAATAAGCCTTCTAGAAAGAGTTACCAGTTCCCATCCTGACAATGGTCTCTTTGGCCCGAAGTGCTGCAGAATAACTATTCAAGTAATTTAGGTTCTTCCCACAGATAGAATAGAACTGCCAGACACTCAGTCATTGGGGCATAACTAAACTACTATTTATGCTGCAATAGAAAGTCATGTAACTTGTCTCTTTTAATTCAAGTGATGAAGATGAATATCCCACTCCTTCATGCATTTGCTAAAAGTTAGGGTATGGAGGGGAGTTGTCATAACTGAGGGGAACAACCTTGTGTGTGTGTGTGGTCTTATTATCTCCTAACTTTTGAAGTTTCTACCACCATGCTAAATCCTTTTAGTTTGTGTGTGGAGTTGCTAGCCAAACCTTGAATCGAGATTTTTACGGTGGTCTAGTAACATTCTGTTTGATGCATAAATTCTTTCAGTTTTGGAAGAACTTAAGCTACCAAGTTCATTTCTTTAAACCCTCAAGTTTAGAAACCCAATTGCTTAAGAAATGTAAAATAATCACTAGCAAGGCCTTCGAAAGATATTTCAAGTTTGTCAAGAACTTACAGTATGATTTCTGTTTTCTGCTTCATGGTCTGCGGCATAAAAATGAAAATTCATTGTTGTTCATCCATCAACAGGATTGCTTTGTGCAGTTATTTGTACTGCTGAATTTGGTGAATCATTCTCTTTATTAATTTCATTGGATGGAGACCTGTTAGTTCATTCAATGAAACTTGGTAATAGTGAGGAGACTCCCTCCCTCCCTGTAACTTAAATGATGTCCTATTGAAGCATTCCTTCCCACCTTGTGTTGTTCAGGGAAATTGCTGGAAACTGTGCCGATGTGGTGTTTGCAAACAGTGATGAAGCAAGAGCTTTATGTAATATTACTGCAAAGGATAGCTCAATTTCAGCTACAAGGTATCTTAGTCATTTTGTACCCTTGGTCTCGGTCACTGATGGGCAGAGAGGATCCTATATTGGTGTAAAAGGAGAAGCTGTATATATCCCTCCTTCACCATGTGCACCTGTGGACACTTGTGGTGCTGGGGATGCATATGCATCTGGCATTTTGTATGGTATCCTGCGGGGTGTGTCTGATTTGAGAGCAATGGGTACATTAGCAGCTCGAGTTGCAGCCACAGTTGTCGGACAACAAGGAACCCGGCTTAAAGTGCAGGATGCTGTTGAGCTAGTGGAGTCGTTTGCATTGCATTTTGAGCACTCTGCAATTGGCTCAGATATCGGTTCTGATCATATTTCCAGCTTGTAACATGGCCCGCCGGTGGTTATGCTACCTCTCAATTCTTTTACTTTACCGCACTCCTTTGTGCTTAGCCTTGACCTGTACATTATAACATTATTATGCATTGGTTATACTGGCAGTAAATTTGCTAAAGGCATTCATTTTAAGGAATTTTTGACTGTCTATATTCTCTCTGTTCTTTCTTTTTTTCATCGACGACGTTCCGAAACAGAAAGGGCAGGACAGGATGGATAATACTGGACTGATTATTGAGGATTCAACACCCAATTCAGACATGTTCGGTTTTGCACTGGAACATGATACTCAAATGTGCTATGAAGTCACAGGATTCGACCTTTTTGTGTAGCTGTTACCATTTTTATTTTTTAGGCGAGAACTCCCACCTTCGAATCATACGAACTTAGATTTCACAAAAGGGAGAATCAAATCAAAAGAAAGTCAAATAAGATGGGTTTTAAGAAATTCCTAAAAAATCAAAAAGTTTAAAACTACATATAAAAGTGATAAATAAATTGTAAAGAAAGATAAAGCATTAAGATATAAGCTTGAAAGATAAATATAAATTGTTAAAAAAAATAAAATAAAGGTAGAAAACTTGAAAGATAAATTGTTTAGAAAAATGTGTACTGGGGATATGTCATTTTTTCTAGTAAACGAATGACCTAAATATTGTTAAATATTGTTAGAGGATTGAAATTTCAGTTGAACTAAAAATCCTAACTCTACACAAACGGTATTTTTATTAGAAAAGAATTGATAATTATAATCCTAAAATAGCTTGGACTAAATCTTCTACTTGATAATTGTACACACTATAATCTCTCATTTTCTTTAACCATTGATGAGTTAGTATTATTTGACTAAATATTTTTGTTCTTTAAAAGAGTCCAAACTTGTAATTGAATAATAACCCAATCAAACATGGGTTTGGTCAAATATCAGCTAATATGCTTGGGTTCAGATATAAGCTAAGCCTAAAGAATCATAAATCTAGTTAAATACTAGATCCAATATATTTGGATTTGACCGTGAGTTGAACTCAAAAAATAATGGGTCTAAAATGAAAATCTAGATCTAATATATATTAGACTTATCTATGAGCTAAGCCCAAAGAAACACGTGTTTGGAAAAATACAAGACTCAATATATTTGGGCTCAACTGTGAGATGAGCCCAAAGAGCCATAAGTTTGGAAAAACACCAAACCTAATGTACTTGGGTTCATCCACGAGTTGAACCTAGGGAACCGTGGATCTAGCAAGTTGCTAGATCTAATACACTTAGGCTAAGTCTTGAGCTGAGCTTAATAAACCATGGGTCTGGCAAGTTGTCAGATTCAATATATTAGGAGCTTGGTTGTCAACTGAACCCAAGGAACCGTGAATCTGACAAATTGCCAAACCCAATATACTTGGTCTTAGCCGTGAACTGGACCTAAGGAACTGCAGGTCTGACAAGTTTTCAGACCCAATACAAATATCCCCTAAACTTTCTAGGTAAAGGGGGTTTATTTTTTTCCCACTATATATATTTTAGTCCATAAAGCATTAATCACATAAATAAGAACAAACATTATTGTACTTGGAATTTATGATTTTTTCTTTTATTTATTATTATTCCCACTTAACGTTACTGACTTTATCATCGGAGGGTCTTTAAGTCTGTGTCTCACCGATAGAGATTGTTTTGCAACTATCATGACTTACACCATCAATTTCATACTTCATAGGCTAAGGAGAAGGAAATATTGACAAGAACATTTAATTCACTACTATCTAAACACCAAATAACCTCATTCTTGAGCATATTGGATTTTAGGACATCATTAATTAACATCATCTGTAGGAAACACTTTTAAAAAGCCATTAATTATCTTACTATTGAGATTCCTATTTATTATCAATAACAAATAATCAAGACACTCCTGAGATAGAACGTGTAACTGATCCCTACAACAACAAATACTTCTGCACAACTAACCCTTCAACAACTTATTGATCAGGTGCTATTCTTCACCTAATAATGTTGGCGAATCAACAAACAAAAGAAAACGTACCTCAACAGGTCCAGGAACCACCTAAACAAACCGCCACATCCTCCTTACCACCTTCATATCATCAAGTCGCACCCAATGCTCATAGATGGTTACACTTCCTAAAGGAATGTGAGAAGAATGAATCTATAAAATGTTTTCAACTTTAGAGGTCATCCAACAGTTCCAAAACATATACACGCCCTTATAGCACTCGAGTGCGCAATGGATATTCTAGGCGTCTATCTGCTATCGCAGGAAGGAGGCTAGCCTTAAATCTTGATTTTCCATGCTAAAAACCTTGAGTTCCCTAAAACGTTATTAACAAATGAGTGGAAAGCAACCTAAAAAGAAATATATGCAAAAGGAGGCTTACACCCCCATCAAATTAAGGATTCTCCCATGTTGAGACGAGTGATGAACAATTGTATACCAAAGGATCACATCTTTACCAAGATGAGCTTGAATAACTATGATGGTCTCACAGACCCAAAAGAATATGTATAGAATGTACAAAGTAGCTTGTAGCTGGTTATCCAGAGTAGCCATGCCATGTGCAAGATCATCCCTATAACCTTCAAGTGGTTGATACGTGTGTGGTACAACAACTTGGAGTTAGACTCCATTACAAGCTCCAGTGATCTCTATGCCAATCTAGTGACATGATTTAATATAAAAATCTTAGCAAGGAAGAGTTCCACCGAACCTTTTGGGGTCACTCATGCAAATGACAAGTCCACATGAGCATATCTAAAACAGTTCAATGAGAAAATGCTCAAGGTTAGATAACTAATTAAGCCTGTGGCTTTTGAAACTCTAATTAGTGGAGTGAAGGGAAAGCTATATAAAAAGAATTGTATACTCTACTGAACCAAAGCATGTTGAAAGTGAAGCAGGCCACATTCGGGTAAATGACTTCAAAAAAATGAAGGAGTGGCCATAATATTAGAGAATCAAGTGACTTCGAGAAAATGTGCCTACGTTTGTTTGAAGGGAAAAAATTCCTAGTGTTGGATCACCAAGGGTCCTTAAAAAAAAAGAGTAGAGGTCAGAACATAAGCTATTAAAGAATTGAGAGATGTTCCCCTTAGAGAAGATGAACATGTCGCCATGAAAGTGGGCTCCAACCTGACACCAATATAATAACAATCATTGGTAAAGCTCCTTCATATCCAAAGGTTTAATTTCACAATATACAACTTTGACATGTTAGGAATCAATCTTGAAATTGCAACTCACCATTTGAAGGTGGATTCTACTGTTCATTAAGTTTGCCAAAAGAAAAAGAAATTTAGGGGTGAATGACAAAAAACAATAAATAAGAGCTAGATAAGCTCATGACTACTGGCTATATTAGGAAAATGATACAGCCTACCTGGTTAGTGAATGTAGTGATGATCAAGAAAAGTAACGACAAGTGGTAGTCGTGTGTTGACTTCACAAATTTGAACAAAGTTTGCGCAAAAAATAGTTATCTTCTCCCCAAGATTGACCGTTTGGTTTATAGCACTGCATGTCTTGAATATTTGAGCTTCTCGGATACCAATTTTAGGTATCATCAAATCCCCATACACTATAATGATGATGGAAAAACAACCTTTATAATTAAAGAGGGAACTTATTGCTATAGAGCAATGCCATTTAGACTAAAGAATACTATAGTTACTTACCAATGAATAGTTAATAAGATATTCATGAATCAACTTGAGAGACATATGGAGAGATATGTTGATGATATATTAGTAAAGAACATGACCTTTTAGCAACACCTCCTGGACCTAGAAGAATTTTTCTTCATTTTATGTTATCACTAGATGAAACTTAATCTTTCCAAGTGTGTTTTTGCCATTAAAGGAGGAAAAAACATTGGTTTTCTAGTGAGCTTTAAGGGAATTGTGCCAAATCCAAAAAACAATTCAATCCATACTAAATATGACTCCGTCTTGGATTGTGAAGGAAGTTCATCGTCTTACAAGGAGATTGATTGCCCTTAATAGATTCATAGCTTGACCGGGAGAATGCACCTTGTCATTCTTCAAGACCTTAAGGAACATAGCGACTTTTGAGTGGATTGCATATTTTCAAAAGGCTTTTGATGAGCTTAAGATTTAGCTTTCATCTTCTAAGATCTTGTCTCAACTAAGGGAGAATGAAAACCTCGACATGTATTTAGAAGTGGCAGACTCAATAGTAAGTTATGTTATGGTAAGGAAGGATGAAGGCACATAACGTCCAATTTATTATTCTAACTGAACTTTTTATGATAGTGAAATGAGATAGCTGAACTTTATTATTTTTTTTATGCAATCAATCCTTTTATCTAAATTCTAAGACCAGTACTTAGAGTTTTTAGTGATTAAAATATTAGGTAGCTATTTTATTTTTTTGTTATCGATAAAAATCAAGAATTCTAGACTCTTTTCGCTTTTATATCACCACAACGATCTTGAATTACGAGGATGACCACAACACTCGTGCAACAAAGAAGATTGATATTTCCTGTTCCAACTATATCTCAACTATATACGACTTCAAGTCCACAGTGATATAATTTTTTCCCCTAAATCTCACAACGGTTATTTTCTTTATTTATAATAATACATTCATGAATAGACAAAAAGCACACATGCTGAGTCTTTCTCTAATTACAATTTGTCCACCACCAACCCCCAAGAAAGGAAACCACCATCAATCGTTATTTTATTATACAAATCATTAAGTTATTTATTTATCCTTTAGTAGCTATTATTATCCATCGAATTTATCTTTTTATCAAACTAGAATATCGTAATTTAGGTTAGGTTAGGTTTAGTAACCCAAATGTTTTATCAACGAAGTACGAGGCAATGAAAATAGATGGCTAGGAAGTAAGAGATAAGTACAATTATTGGAGTTAATGGTACACGTGGTATTTAAACAAAAGTATCATGACTCCTGAAATTGATGACGACGACAAGGGCGGCGTTTACCGCGTCCCTTTCCCAAGAGTTTTGCCTGACCGGTAATACCGGTGAGGAAGGACAGAGTACGTGTCATTATCAATAGTTTCCCGAGATTGCAAGCAAGCCCTTCTCGCTCGTGACTCTCCAGTAACTTTCCTACAATCTTTCATAATACGATGCAGGCAATATATATATATATATATATATATATATATATATATATATATATATATATATATGAGCTCCACGTTCGTTTCTTTTCTTCTTCTTTTTAAACAGTAGAAAACTAAAATTTACATATTGGAATTGCCAAAGTGGTACCCAAAACACGAAAAATAATCCTAATCTTCCACATATATATGTTAACATCTCTACCTTCCTTTGCTTTCCGCCCTTGCTGTTCATTTCAATCTCTCTCTAGATCACTTATTTCTTTTTGATCTGTATAAACACAAACTACATTGAGTGGACAACACCGGCCTCTTGGCACCAAGGCTCAGATGCTTACAGCTTTGTGACATAAAGAGAGAGTGATGATTTTGATAACAGTTTGGCAAAGTAATCTTCTTTTTGATCACGGCTACTATACATACTGACATATATTTTGTTGTCGTCTTCACTAGCTAGAATTCTATGATGAATCCTCCCATTGGAGATCTCTGTGGAACTCCCTTTCTTCTCTTGGCAGTCCTATAATTCATCGCAGTTGGCGGCGGGGTTGAGGGTGTAAAGCTTTGTGCTTTGCTTTTAGCACTTCCGTTGCTGATGCCACTCGTTGATTTTTCAGTGTCTGGACCATCCATCTCCTTGTACCCTTTCTTCTTCCTGAAGTTCTTTGATGTCCCAACAATCTGGAATTTTTATAATTTACGGAACTATGCAGTTAAAATCAGCAGCACAACAATGAACATCAGAAGAAGAACACCAGAAGGACCTTTTTAAAAAGAAAAGCTAGACTGTTCAAGGCTTATTTGAGTTGCTCATCAACAAAATAAACCAATACTCCATATATAAATAAACAGTGGTAGCTTAAATGCTTTGCCATTTTCTTTTGAAGGTGCGTATTAACGAGGAGTACAGGGCCATTCTCCTAAAAAAAAGAAAAAGGAAAAGTTTCTATCTTTTTCCAAAACTAAATTGGTTGAAAGAAATAATATATAAGAAATTGTTTCTCTCAATAATAAAAATGCATGCTCTCATTTTAAGTTGAAAACGAATAAAAACACGGGTATATATATGCATTACCTTGCAAGCAAGAGAGCAGAAGCTGAATGAATCAAGGAGGCTGCGCTCACAGACATGGCAAGTGTTGGTAACACCTTTACCAGGCCTTGGCTGAGGCCTCTCATTCAAGAACACGATTTTTGCACTGTTGATGATGTAGGTCTGGACCTCTGTTATGTCCAAGTATTTCTGAATTTCAGACACCCTAATCACATCATGGTAAGATGACCTCCTTATCTACAACAACAGAGTGATTAATTTGATTAAACTATAACAGAGAAATCATGCGCCAGTTGCCCTTTTCAAAAAAACAAAAAACAAAAAAAGGGCCATGGATTTGGGATTGAACCACCCAAGATCAGGCTCATGTCATTAGTCATGAAAACAACACAAAATCCATGTGGTTTTGGGATACGATGAGATGAGAAACATGGTGGCTCTAGCGAAAAGTTTCTTGGGATATATAAAAGACCAATGCCTCATGATTAGATTTTACTAGACAGTGAATAAAATCCTTAACTCTTGCACATAGATACCTGGATAGCTCTATGGTCTTTGTGGTGTGAGAGACAAACAGAACAAAGGGCACCGTTCATGCAATCCAAGCAATACATATTGCATTCACTCTTGTGAGCATCCACATGAAGCTTGCATTGAACAAAAAAGCTTGCTTGGAGAAGTGTATGCAGCCATGGCGGCCACTTGATATCTTCTTTATGATCATCAACATAATCTGGACTACCACCAGCTCCCTGTAAACATACTCAACACAAAATTAACGCACAAACAATAGATATATCATTGCAATCAAGAAATAAAACAGAAAACATATTAAGAGCAGCCAGGAAAGATTACAAACGTGAGCTCAATAATTACAACTACCATGATTCTTGTGATGTTGGGTTTGATTTCTCTCACAGTGGTGCTTTCTTGGTCATCAATGATCATCTAAGGACAGTCTTGGAGAAGGAAAAGAGAGCTTTTTCTTACAGAAAAGATAGATGGGGAAAGGAGGTGGGGTATTAGCTTGAAGTGGTGGGTGGGTGGTGGATGGGGTGTTGGAGGTGATTATCTTTGGCTTAAAAGTCTACCACCGAACCTGTATATCCGAACCTAAGCCAAAAATTAGACGCGTTTGGTCCAAGGAAATAACCATTAATTCTTCCCCTTTTCTTCTCTTGTTCCTTCTCTCTATTAATTATCTCCCTATATTGTTTTTCGTTAGACTTTGTAATTTGAAAATTAAGATACTTGTATTTTTGCTTGGACGTTATAGTTTTTGGTAACACTTGACGGAGGTGTGTGTTCTCGTCTTTTGAAACGTGGAAGGTGGTGGTCTTTACACATGGAGAAGTTGGTGATTCAGCAAAACTAGGAAGATGCTAAAAAATGGCGTGTGTTGGACATTCATGTTCTAAGTATTTCCATCTTGGAATACTTAGAACATGAATTTTTCTAAAAAAACATTCATGCACAAGGAAATAACCTGAGATAATTTTAACGCTAAAATCATCCACCTAAAATCACATTTGAAATTGATTTATTTATTCGAGGTGGACTTATAAAAGTATATTTTTAACATGAAAGTTATTAACATTAGAATAATGACACAAAATCATAGTTTTGAAACTCGATCCAGTTCGACAAGTTGATCCAGGGCTGAAATTAGACCGGGTTAAAAAAAAACAGGGAAAAAAAAACCTGGTATAACCGGCAAGACCTGGACAAAAACCTGATTGCAACCTGTTGACTTGTTTTTTTTTACTAAAACGATGTTGTTTTAGTTTTTTTTTTTGAAATTGACCCGGATAATTTGGTGACCCGGTCAAAACCTGGAACTCAAGCCTTAGATCAGGCTGGGTCTAAAAACTATGCAAAAAATTAATTCATTTATTCCAAGTGAATTTATAAAAATAAATTTTTAATGTAAAAGGTAGAATAATTATCCAAACTAGTTTATTTATTTATCTTGGATGGACTCATAAAAATGTATTTTTAAAGTGAAAGTTATTAACATAGAATAACAATAAAAATTGATTTATTTATTCTAGATGGACTTGTAATTAAAAATTGACAGGGTAATTTGTATTTTGCATGGTGGTGAGGTGGGACTTTGGTATTTCCAGCTTACGTGCAATAAGGAGAATTTATGGATGATGTTAGGCACAAGATAAAAAGAAATTTGCGGATTCGTTCGCTGACTTGCTACCCAATTAGTTAGAATTGTACGTATATTTTTTTCAATTCAACCCTCTTATTACCGGGAGGTAGGAGGACCATTAATTTACTATGCTTTTTTTTTTTTCATTATTATGTATGGATACAAAGATGCTGCCTTCATGCTTCGCCGAGGAAAAATGCTAATGCTTTATAATTTTTTTTAGTTGTGGATGTTCGAGTTAAGTTTTTGAAATTATAAAATTAACGGTTATATTGTCAAAAAACCATCTCAATCCAATAATTTAAATATGAGGTTCAAGAATATGATTTATATTATTCTCTAACACATCGCTTCAAGTGAAAATCCTTTAAATTTAAAACTTGCACAAACTCATGTTACCTTATAATTAATTTTTATCAAATAAATAGGGATGATAAGATTCGAACTCGTGACCGCTTGGTCATCAATGTTCTGATACTATATCAAAGAACCATCTAAACTCAACAACTTAAATTATTAGATGAAATCCTAGAATATAATTTATATTATTCTTTAATACATATCAACCTTAAATGAATTAACCAGGCTTGTGGTAGATTATCAACCACTACCATTCAGAGCTACTGTAGCTTGATGAATCGATATTTATTTTTCATGGATATATTTGAAGGGGATGATGGTTCCTGAAGTCACTGAAACGTGCACGATTCACACTTTTTTTTGTCCCAAACCGGTCCAACGAGCACAACAAGGTTTAGGGCAAGTCCACAAGCTATATATCTTGAGATAGAAGCGTTGAAAAGCTTCATCTTCAAGTGTGATATATAGTGGGAAAGCTTGTAGGTCGAACGTCAGGCACCCTCTTGGGTTCACGATTCACATCTTGAATATTTCAAGAGTCCTCCATGGACTCGAAATTTCTATTCCCATGTCCTTCATGGTTCAACATTTGAAATGAAACCTCCCGTTGCATGGACGGCACCTTACGTTTCTCTTTTCAATTAAATGCAGGAAATTGATGGAGAAGTTAGAAAGTCCTTTTCCCATTTATGAACAATTACATTAATTAGAGAGAATTATAGCTCTAATAAAATAGAAAGTTTACAAAAAGGTAGAAGAAACTCACACAAAGAGAGGGCTAATATTTTTCCTTGGGCTCCTCGTGATCTCCATTTCTTGAGAGTCTCTTTGCACACACTTCACATTTTATAAAGGTTTCCCTCCATCTTATCGACACTAACTTAGGAATCGGAGGATCATATAAATTCATCAGAGGAACTTGTTTTGCAGGTGATTAGGCGTCCACTTTTTCCATGTTACTTGATAGCTTTTCCCCTCTCTTATTGATTGATTTGACCAAGTTATTCCTGCCTAGCTCAATGGTTCACGGTAGTAGTATATTATAGCTCACAAGCCCAGGAGACATCACGCTTGAGAAGTAAATATGATCTTTTTATTGCCTATTTGTTATTTATTTTTACTTATTTTTACGTTTTAAAAATATTTTTAAAAATTATTATTTATTTTATTTTAAATTAATATATTTTTGATGTTTTTAAATCATTTTAATGCGCTGATATAAAAAATAATTTAAAAAAAAATATTATTTTAATATAATTATAAATAAAAAATACTTTAAAAAATAACCATAACCACATTCCCAAACAAGTTCTAGTTTGCTTTATTTTCTAGATCAGCAAGATAAAGCCAATCTCCATTTATCATGTTTCCATTTTATATATGCTATGCTCATCTATTTTTATCATGATTCTTATATTATAAGACAAGCATGCATATGTAACATGAACAAGAACGCATAAACAACTATTAAAATTTTATCATTACTATTTATTGTCATCCTTAATTAACCATAATATGCGTGCATGTCACTTGATCCAGTTGTGCGACCATTTTGATTTACAAATGTATATTTCTTTTGGCTCGCATCCATGAAGCCCCATGTATTTTCTGAGAAAGCACCAATTTGTTTCCTGTTAATATTTTATAACTATGTAAAAAAAATAAAATCATATGCACTATCATAAACACCTCTCTCATAAAAATACACGACAACCTCACAGGGAGAGGACTATTACTCGATTAGCTCATTGTACCCGAGCAAATAGATTTCCCACCCTACCGACGTCTACCACATGTTTATGAGCCCAATATGTGAAAAAAAGACTTAATATCTAACCATAAATATTTTTTTTTCACATATTAAGTTTTTTTTTACTATTCCAACTTAAATATCTTGAGCTAAAAAAAATTATTTGTTGCAAACTCAAGTTTGTTGGATTTTTGACTCAAAGGCCTATCAACCTACTAAGAGCCCGTTTGGGGCTACGTTTCAACCTGTGTTTTGGCAAATTTTAATTTGTTTTTGCTAAAATTAAGTGCAGTTTGTATTTTTTTGGATCGTTTTGATGTGCTGATATCAAAAATAATTTTTAAAAAATAAAAAAACATCATTGGCATGTATTTTAGCACAAAAAATTATTTGAAAAGCAACCGCTACCACACTGCCAAACACACTTTAAATATCAGCAAAAAAAAAGCTCATATGAAAAAAAAAATATATAATTTTTATAAAACAACCCATTTATTTTGTCAGCATACAAGTTTAGTGAATAAATAAATCTAACTTACTTCTCAAGCATCCAAACCAACATGAAATTTTTTTTTCATATGGAAAGGGTCTTTACACAGGAAAATTAACTACCTTATGTTTGATTTTATCTCTCATTTCTGGAGAACGAACAAAAGCTAAGTGTGAGGGTATTTGATATAATCATGTTATTCGATAGTTTTACCTATATTTACATAGTATTTTGCCCATGTTTTATATATAAAATACATTGATATTCTTTATTTTATGTTTTAAAGGCACTTTTAGATGTAAGATTTGAAAAGAAATAATTTGAAGATAAAATTCAAACCATGTTCCAGCTTGTGACAAATATTGGTAGCTAGATTTGACATTTGATCGATGTTTTACGCAAAATTTAAGTTGTAGAGGTCGAAATCAAGTGATTCTAGTGAAATTAGAAAGCTAACATCTATACCTTTCTATCTATATATGTAAGGAAAAAAAAAAATAAAGAGCATGAAAATTGCAACATTCAAAGACAAGTTTTGCATTCTGCTAGTTTTGACGTTCGACCATTCCGACTTAAATATCTTGAGCTAGAGAAGTCCATTTGTTTCAAACTCAAGTTTGTTGAGTTCTTGACTCAAGGACTTATCAACCTACCAAATTTCAACATAAAAAGAGCTCATATGAGAGAAGTATGATTTTTATAAGATAACTCATAAATTCTGCCAACATATAGGTTTTGTGAAAAAATAAGTCAAATTTACTTTCCAAGTATCCAAACTGACACGAACATTTTCTCTTCATATAAAAAAGGTCTTTACACGAGCAAATTAACTACACTAAGTCTAAATTCAAACCTTAAAGATTTTATGTAAGACTGTTTTTCTATCTTTATATGAAAGTAATTATTGTACTGATTGTGTATTTTGGAAAGGACTCATTAATTTTTTTTCTTTCCTGATAAAAACAAACTAGTAGGAAGGTGGGTATTAGGTTTTTTTTATCTGATAAAAAGGAAAGAGAGAGAGGTGAAGAAAGGGGCGACCTGAAAGAAGAACAAAAACTCTCATTATCTTATAAAAAGAAAAGTAATTGATGAAAATTTTTTTTCATGCATGTGTCTTTCTTCTGAATTGGGCCTTCGATTTAATAATAAACATTGATCCTTTGGACATGTTTGTAGTCGTTTGAAAAGATATGATTTGATAATTGACTTGGTTTTAAAAATACATGGTGGATTGGATTGATTGATGTTTAAGTTTTGATTTTTTTTTAATTTTAAAATAACATAATTTTATTAAAAAAAATTAAGATTTTACACTTACCTCACCTGAGAGAAGTCCAAAGATAATGTTTTTTTCCGTTATGAAATAAATTATGTTTGATAATGAAATTTATATATTCAAATATGTGAAGAAAAGTCAAAGATAGTCATCATTTTGTAGTAAAAAAAAATAAGAAAATTTATTTTTATGGTAATCTCAAGTTCGAGTTCTATGGTTACTAATATAATAATCAATGGAGAAT
Source organism: Populus alba x Populus glandulosa (assembly GCA_033617975.1). Classification (NCBI taxonomy): domain Eukaryota; kingdom Viridiplantae; phylum Streptophyta; class Magnoliopsida; order Malpighiales; family Salicaceae; genus Populus; species Populus alba x Populus glandulosa. The sequence continues at coordinate 6,685,266 of CM066155.1, read as the reverse complement.
AACATGACCGTTAACTTCAGAACTCGTAGAAATAATCGAGGTGCGCGTAAACTATCCCGGATATCACATTAATAATAATAATAATAAAAAAGATAAGAAAATGGTTTTTTTTTAATAGAAGAGAAGGACTAAACGTCTCTTCAAGTTAGTAACTATTATTACGCATTTAATAATGTATCTATCAGTTTTATTATATAGTAAAATAGTAGCAAGTACTGTTTACCATAAATTAATTCTACAGCGGAGAACAAGATTATTTCTCTCTTCTCTTCTCTAGTTCTATTTGTTTTACCCTAAATTAACCATAAAAATAATTTTTTTCTGCTGTAAATGACCTGTTTTATTTTATTAATACAAAAGCAAAAGGAGAACATACAGGAAAATAACAATGTGCTAATTGATGATACGATACAATTTGTTGTTGAATCAAGGCTCTCAAGTCCTTGGACATGTCTGAAGAAGAAACAAGTAGAGTTTTTTCAGCTGGAGGTGTCAGCACTGCGTTGATGCGTAACTTTTTTGTTTATGGTGTTTTGAAAATGTGATATTAATTATTTTTTAAAATATATCTAAATAATAATTTTATCATGGCATTTGATTTGTCACACAGGGTGCAGTGCGCTTTGGTTTGGCTTTATAGCTTTAAAAATACTATCATGTCGCCTGCAACGCAGCAGCGCATGCCAATTACTAGTATTTTACTATTTCTTTTACCTATAGATTGCTATTGTAGAATTGAGAATTGAGAATTGAGAGAGTCTCTTTATTTTTTTTTTTCGAAAAATTGTTCGGTTGTAGTCCCTAACCTTTTGTTTTTTAATTTTATCCACTTATGTTATGTTAAAATGGTTTTAAGCCTAATAATTATAATTTGTTTCATTCTATATATATGCTATGACGTATTTGCAATGTCAAAATATATACTAACATTAAGTTAATGCTCATTGTTGAAAACTAGAGTTTAATTTTATCAATTTAAAAATTAAAAGAAGAAGACATCAATTTAAAAATTTGAAATAACAAGGGTTAAATTCAAAACTAAAAAAAAAATAATCTTTTTTCCCTTTTCATTATTTATGGAGCATGGACAACTACAATTTGTTATCTATTTGTTTTTTCTTGTATTTTGAGAGTTTTATGTTTTAATTTTAAAGCTCATTTATTTTATGTTTCAATCGTTAAAATTTAAGAGGAGTGAGAGTAAAAAAAAAATAAAAAAAAGGGGGATAAGGAGTGAGAAAGTGTTCACTTGACCATATATGACCATAAAAAAGCTGATTTTTATGTCAATGTATTCATCTTGAAAAAAAAATTTAGTAAAGGTGGTTTTTTTTCTTTGAACATGTCATAAAAAATAGATTAGATATTTTTTTAATGATATTAGATTTTTATTTTTGGAGTGATTATGGGTTTTTTTTGGGTTTAATGAGATATGTCTCTTGAGGTTTCGTAGTATGTTTTCTTGAGTGAAAACAAGTTACGAATTGGGTTTTTGAGATTCTAAAACTTGAATTTTAACTTTTTAGCCATAAAAAATGGTCAAAAAAGCAACCAAAACATGATGCGTCATCTACCTAAATAGATGACACTTCATCTATTATATGTGTGTGTATAAATAATTGGGGTGGATAATGCCCATTTAAAAAAATAAAGAGTCATATGGATCTAGTCTTCAAGTCCTATACATGCTTGGATTTTTTTAGACCTATACGTGCATCGATTTTTTTCTTGGCCAGACACTCTTGATATATTTTTTAGATATATCTTTATTTTTTTTTAATTTTTGACCAAATATCTCTTTAAATTAACTTATTAAAATAATATTTAAATGATTTTCAAATTATGCTATTTAAAAAAAAACTATTAGGATGTTTTTATGATGACATTATTGATTATTTTATTAGTAAATATGCATTAACCTAATATATAATTTTCTCATTAATATTGAATAAAATATCTATTTGTCTTATAATTTTTATGAAATCATTGTTCTTAGTTTTGTTTTTATATATAAGTGCGTAAAATTAAGGATTCACTAAATCCATTAATTTCTGTTTTAATTTTTTTGATTATTTCAATCTTTAACACTAGATAAGTTAGAAGTGAGACTTCATAATTTTTTTTATTTACTTTTTATAAATTTATTTCGATCTCATAACTTAAATTGTAAATTTAACAAGTTAACGCGAGTTGAATTAGTTATTTTTTTTTAGGTTTTTTCTAATTGATTTTTTTTTAATTTCATCCTCAATATTAGATTAGTTGAAAATTGAACTTTATATATTTGTTTTTTTTTTGTTATGAGATGGGGTTATTCCAGTATCATGACCGAGTTGTGAGTTTGACAAATTGATCATGTTCATATTTGTTTTGGTCTTTTTATAATTGAATTGTTTTTTAATCAGGCTTCATATATTGTTTTTTTTGCTTTTTATGGGGTTATCATAATCTTATAACTTAGATCACAAGTTCGGCATATTGATCTAAGTTGAATCAATTTATTTTTTTGGTTATTTTTTAACTCAATATGTTTTTTTCAATTTGACCTTTCAACAACTCAATTTGTTTTTATTTTTATTCTTCAATATTAGGTTGTTTGGGAATTGAGATTTGTAATTTTTTTTTAATTTTATTTCTATAAAGTTACCCCGTTTCATGGATTTATGTTTTTTTTCTCGATTTCAATATTCAATATTAGATTTCTTATAAATAGAGCTTCATAATTTTTTTATTTTATTTTTTATAAAGTTATCTTGGGCTTATGATCCAGGTAACATATTTAACATGTTAGCTCAGGTTGACTTGCGTTATTTTTTTCTTTGTTATATTTTTAATTGATATTTTCTTGATGTCATCTTTCAATAATAAGTTAGTTGAAAATTGAACTTTGTTATTTTTTTTTATTTTCTTTCTATAGAGTTATCTTGATTTCATGACCTAGATTAAATAAAGTTGTGGTAGGTTAATACAAGTTGATTGGGGTAGTTTTTGTTTTGTTATTTTAATTTTTTTTTCAATTTCATCATTAAATATTAGTTTGATTAAGAATTGACCTTCATAATTATTTGGATTTACTTTCTAAAGGTTATCATGATCTCATGATTTGGGTTGCAAATTTTAAATTTAATATGTCAACACGGGTCTATTTAACATTTCATTGTCTCAATATTTGAAAAACAAATAACATCCAATAAGTTGCCGCATTAACATTTTTTAAAAAAATCGTTCAAAACACATCATATTTGGAGTTCATGATTAAATATTTTTATTATAAAACACATTAGAAACCCTTGGATTTTTTTTATGTTACAAAAATAATAGACCCAACCCACAGCTCAATGCGAAATAATAATCTAGTAAACTTAATTATGTTAAAAAAAACATATTTAACAACCTTCATCTCTTTCTTTTCTCAAAAAGAAAACTTTCTTCTCTTTTCTTCATAAAACAGCATGAGCCTTCTCTCTCTCTCTCCCTCCCTCCCTCCAATTCTGATGAGATAAAAACTCATTTGTTGTGATATCAAAATAGTTTTTTGAGTTAAGAATTCTTTACTCAACTCTCTTTCTCCAAATCCTAATTTAGTTTATTAAGGCAGCCATTAAATCGTGCATTTAATTTCTTGCTATTCACCTTTTGGAGATTTTCAGCCTGAATGTTTTCAGGGAGTCAATTCGTAATTAATAGTTGCTAGGTTCAATTTTCAATTAAATTAGCCATATTGTTTCTATATTATCTTGAATTTTTTTGTTTTGCAATAATTTTTATTTGCTATTTTCTTGTAAGTTTACGTTTCAAGAAGTTTATTGTGTTTTTATTTTTTTTAAAACACAGTTGTTCATTGTTCAATTGCATTTTTTGGTTCATGATATATTTTCCTAGCATTGGACTTTATATGTGACAGAGACGTTCCAAATGTTGATAGATTTGTGCTTGGAGGGTTAATTTACAAATTAATGAAGATGGTACAAAATAATTGTATTTTTTGTGCTACTGAAACTCTAAATATTAATTATGTTGGCCGCAAATTATGAAAAATCCTTTCCCAAAAGTTGCCCCTATTTTTGTATCAAATGATGAATAAACAATTTTAAAAAACTATGGTAAAATTTTATTCAATGTTACCAAAATTTAATTAATTTCATCCAATTGCGCTAAATTGCATTAAATTATAAGATGATTACCGATCAATTTATTTTCAAAGGGTTGAATAAATAGCAAAATTAATACCTTTCAAAAACTAAAAGATTTTGAAAATATTTAAGGGATAAAAAATCATTACTTCTTAAAAAAATAATGTTAAGAAAAAGAAAAAATATGGAGTCATAATTTGTTTTTTAAAAAAACAAAAAACAATTTTTACAAAAATAAAAAATTAAGATGTTTAAGAAATTAAAAAAAAATCCAAAAGGTTGGTTAAAAAAAAATACCTTATAGATTCTCTTAGTTTATATTTTTCAAAAAATTTAATAAAATTTATTCATTTTTAGAAAAAATCACAGTTTATGAAAATCTTAAATAAAAAAAATTAAATAGCACAGATATTAAAATTTTAAAACATATTTATTGAATAAAAAAAAATTAAGCTATTTCTTGGGATTCATGTTTTTTTTTTTTTTTGCTTTTGAAAAATAATATTTGTCTTGTGATTGAAGGAGTATTTTTATCCAAACAAAAAAAGTAGCAAAATGGATTATGGAAAATTATCATTATATAAATTGTTTTCTTAAAATAGCATATGATCCGTATTAATTCAGGATAGTCATCAGCTTTGAATTTCCTCAAATTAGTACTTTTATGAAAATATCAAGAAATTTTAAATAATTTAAATGCGAAAAAAACTACTACACCATTAAGTGCACAGTAGTATCAACTATGCCCTTCAGTATAATTTGATAAACTTGGGAGTCAAGAAACTGTAATAAAAAATAGGCGAGTTCTTTCTCTAGTCGCAGTACTCGGATTAGATTTAGAAACACAAACAATAAGTAATGAAGTCTTCCTATTACGAAAAGGATTGTAAAAACTTTGCTAACTCATTAAGTTCAGACAGTACAAGGATTTGCATGCACGCTGCTCTCTCTTCCATGTATATAGACAACGTAGATAGCTAATACCCGAACAAGTTAGTTTTATTCAGTTTTTTTGAGCACTCGATCTCTAGCCCATTTTATTGTTTCTTGGAGTTAGCTGAAGTAGAAGAGGAAAGAAAAACAATATATCCATAAAGATGGTAATGTGCGGTTGTAGCAGTCAAAGTGATCATCAGTTCGTCGATGACATGGTTGATGAAGGGGGAAAGAGAGAGGAGCGAGGATTCTTATTGGGTTTGTCAACAAAAACAAGTACTCCAAGACAGGTAGTGCTCATGAAGATAAGAACGAGGGGGAAAGGCTGGAAGAGAAAAGAATGATCAGCACTAAGAGAAAACCATGCTTTGAAGCGTTTCACGAGGAGGAGGAGGAGGAGGAGGACAAGCCGAGGACAAGCGACCAAAGGAAGAGTGGTTCAAAGGCACTAGTTCTTGACTCGGGTTTTGATTTCTCTAATGAAGTAAAAACTCTAATGGGAGAAGATGGAGATACGGATTTCAAGTTAAGGATAAAGAAAAAGCTGTACCAAACTGATACGAGCAGCCACCATGATCGTTTCACAATGCCTTGGAGACAAATCGATGAATGCGAGAATCTCTTAAATGATGATGAGAAGAGGGATGTCCGTATAGGTGATGGGATATATAGGAGTAACAGTGCAGGTAGAACTAGGTCTTGATGATACGAGAGATAGCATGATCGCCGATCACCGGAGGTTGAAGCAGTGGAACATGGGCAAAAACAGCTACTATGCCTTGAGAAGTGGCCGGAAAGATGTTATGCTTCGGAGTGTGGGAGTGCTGCAGAAAAATGACTATGTGCAGATCTATTCCTTTAGGAGCAACAAGGAACTATGGTTCGTCCTCATCAAGGAGTCTGATCATCTACAAGGTCGCACAAATGGTGTCTTGGAAGGGCTAATGCATGCAAGCGACCGAACATTATAATTAATAGGATCAGTGATCAGGAGAATGAAGCTGGTGCTGGTACAAGCCAAAATGCAGGGAAGAGCAGGCAAACTTAATGTTAATTTCAAGTCATGCATGCCTTATTTGATTAATGACAATGGAATTGGATTTGAATATATAGTTTGAATTTCTTCATTAAAACAAATGTGTTTATTATTATTATCATCATCGATCTTAAATACATATTTTTAGAATTAATTTCTTTTTTCTTTAACTCAAGTATACATGTATGTATTTTCTGTTCATCATCAATTGTACATGCACGTTTTTTAAATTTAATACTTGAAAATGTTTATTCATTCAAATCTTGTTTAGTTTACTACATGATGCTTAAAAGTCAGATCAGTGTTTATATGCACAAAAGCATTGCTTTGGAACAGGTAGTGTGTATAAATCGCAGAGGCTCTTTTCGTCATATCAATTTTTATATTTTTTAACATAAATTCTATAACATAGAATATTAACATATATAAAATCAATAGTGTATAAATAAGAAATTCATATTTAAAAATATATTTGGTTGGCAAAATTCTCAAACCTAAAAGTCATATCTCATTGAAAATTTACCAACTTTTTCAATAGCTTATACGATGGTGCTTTGAAAAGTAGAAATTTTCACCGAAAGTACTTTTAAAGGGGATAGGGCCTAGGAAATTGCAGGCTTCGAGTGAAAACAAGCACGCTTTTCTTAAACTTCAGTTTAAGTTAATTGTAAAATAATTATTTGGTGCAAGAAATTATTTTTTTATCAATCCATAATAAGTCTATATTCTTTGAATCAGGCACAATTAATCATTTCTTATTACTCAATTATGGTATGAACTTCAAAAGATAACAATAAAAGATGTTTTTTTATTTTACTATATTGAACTTTATTAAATTCTTGATAGAAAATGGGCCAAAGATGTTTCACAAAGTTTGATCCTACTATAATAACAACTGTTTGCTAATGAAAACATAATGATTTTATATGCAAAAATTATATATTAAATAGATATGTATATTTACATTAACAATGCTAAAATGTTATGGGAATCATTGAGTCATAAGTATAGGGTTAAAAATGTTAGCTTGAAGAAATTCATAGTCATAATATTTATTGATTTTAAAGAGGTTAATTCAACTACAGTGATGAGCAAAGTTTAAAATTTTCAACTTATTTTGCATGATATTATATTAAGGGGATGGTTCAAATTAGATTTTTTTAAGTGACTACTATTATTAAAAAATTGCTATTATTTTTCTGAAAAAACTTCAAAAATTAACTCAAATATATGCGAAAAAAGATACAAGTTAAAGATCTTATTTCAAGATTAAGGTTAAAAGAAGATAGTAAGTTATTCAAAGAAAAACAAGCTACTCCTCAATAACTTTAAAGGCAAATATGATTGAACAACAAGTTGATAAGTTCTTTAAGAAAAAAAAAATAACAAAAGAAAAGGCTTATTATAAAGGAAAAATGTATTGTCAATAAGTTCAATAATAAATATTTTATTTGTAATCAGTAAGCTAAAATTACAAAAAATAAGTTTTAGCAAGACAATCCTAAAAGAAATAATGGTAAGAGAATCTCTCAAATGATGTGTCAAAGATGAGCTTGTTTGCTTTTTTCTTTAAGATCAATTAAGTAACTACTACCAAGTAGTGGTGCAAAGATACTATTGCAACAAGATGAGATGTGTATGTGCCGGGAAAATCACTATCAGAAAATTGATAAATACAAATGAAAATATCGAGGGAATATTTTCGTTGGTAAATTTCCAAGGGATTTTACCGACGGAAATATTCCCTCGGTATATATTGAGAGAATTACAGTGGGAAAAAAAATTAAAACAAAGAAAAAAAAATGATGACGTGTAATTTTTTACCAACAAAATTATCGACGAAATGAATTTTGTCAGTAAAATCCATCGGTAAATCCATTGGTAAACTGTGAACACCGTTCATCATGTCAATTACAAAGGGAATCACCGACGAATATTTTGCTCGATATTTTTCAGAAAGCTCTAGAACTGTTCACTTTCCAATTGCGCTGTTAATTGTTGTTTTTTACGGACAAAATCATCGACGGATTGAAAAGTCGTCGGTGTTATTTGGCGGTTTTATGAAAAAATTCAATTGATTTAAAATTTTCATTTAAATATTATAGATGGAATCACTGACATATTGAAAAATCATTGGTAATTGTTGGCGGTTTCTGAAAATTTTTTACGAAATTAAAAATTTAAATTAAATATTACCGACGGAATAATTAAAAAATATTAATATTCAATTATCCGTCGGTAAATCCGTTGCTAACGCACCACAATAAAAAACCTGAATCCCCTTATTTCACAAGAGATGGACTCATTTCTTCTTCTTCTTCACTATATGTAAAAAATATCAATATCTATTTCTTTCTCTTCTTTTCTCTCCTCGTCTCCTTCTCTTTTCCTCCATGCTCGGGTATGTCTTCTTCTTCTTTCTTCTTGTATCCTCTTAGTTTTTTTTTAATTAATATGCTTTACGAAAAAAATTTTCTCTCCTTCGCTTCACTTGCAAGTATATTAAGGTAATATTTTTCTTTTTCTTCTTTTTTCATGATTCTTTTCACTATATTTGTTTTTTATTTTGTTTTTTATTGTTTTTTTTCTTAATAATTGTATAAATGTTATTGTGAGATTTTGTTTTCATATGAGATCAATTTTTAGTTGATTTATTTATAGGATTTTTAAATTTTTAGCAATTGCAACTTCATTTTTTTTATATGAATTTTTTTAGTTTAATTTATTTTTTGGTTTTATTTTTTTGTTGCAAATTTGTTTGAGTTGATTTTCTTATTATTTTTTCCAAGCATTTTGAGTATATATTATACAGTGTTGATTTATGTTAATTTAATTATTTTATAATTTTATAAAATGAATGTTTTTTAAAATGGTTTTTACATAATTACCGACGGAATATCCATTGGTAATAATAAACTGTTCCGTCAGTATATCCATAGGTAATAATATTTTTTTTATTACCAACGGATTTACCGATTGACCATTGTCATTAGTGATTTCGTCGGTAAATTAATTACCGACGAAATATATGTCTTACATCGACGGAAAAATTCCGTCGGTAAAACTATTAAATTTTGTAATGAATGATGTTCTCAACCTACCAAGAAGTAGATAGTGAATAAGTATTCATGGTGAATTCATCAACCATAAAAGTACTAGACATTACGAAGGCTATTGTTCTTCCTATTTACTTGAATCTTGTGATATGTGGCATGACAAGTTAGGATATGTAAAATATAATTTTATACAAAGATTAACAAATCTTGAATTATTAACAACAATTTTTTTTTTCTTAAAAGTAATTCATAAGTGTGGAGTCTTTGTAGATTCAAAATTTACAAAGACTTCATTTCAGATAATTAAAAAAATAGTGAACATCTAGATTTAATTCATGTTAATATTAGTGATTTACAATTAATGAAAACAAGAAGTAGAAAAAATATATCATTACTTGTTTAGATTTCCTGAAAGAGTATTAATGTAGTGGAAATGATAATTTTAAATTTTTCAAAAGTCTCGTGGATCTCGTTAGACAGTTAAGGACTATTTATGGTTTGAGAAAATATTATCTGAAAATTAATTCTTTCTTCTATGGTTTGATGAACTCTTCAAGGCTAAGTTATCATAAACTATAATTCTTCTAATTGTTTAGTTTTTAACAACATTTCACACGAATCACTAAATTAGGAATCCCCTAAACTCTTTTAAGAGATATAGATTGATATGCCTTAAGTGCTAGCTCTTTCTCAATGTCGCAAGGGACATCAATAAGAATTACATGTGAAAAAAAGGTAAAAATAGAAAAATAAGTCGCCACCTAATTTTACAGTAATTAGAAACTTGGATTTATCTTTTAGAGGTTCTAGGTAAATGATTGATTATGTAATAAACAAGACAACAATCACCATATATATTCTATCTAATGTAGATTGCATTGGTGTTTGTTTTTAATGATAAGGGTGATTAATGTACTTACATGCTAAAGTTTTTCTACACTAATCCTAAACAGAAGAAGCGGGTACCGGTCCCTCCGTATCAGAATAAGCGAACCCGTATGTCAGCAACCCTTTCTTTCACAAGGGATTTGTCCTACTCTTATTGCTTGGAAGAGTGATTTCTTACCTCTCCTTTGGGTCTTGGATAGCTTCGGTGACTGGACTTCTCATCCTTTTGCTTATGTCCTTAGTTACAATCAAAATTGGGGACAAGCACTACTATTAAAGGGTTCGGTCTCGTACTAAAACAGACTTTTTGCATATGCAGAGAAAGGCTTCCATTGCGCTAGAATCAGATGCACTCACCTAGCAAGAAAGGTTTTTTCCTACCAACCAAGTATGAATAAAAAAGAAAGAAGAGAACAAAAGGAGAAGATAACTTCGTATTTTGGTAATTCTCTGGGAGTCATGTTTAACCTTGAATGTTATTAATAAATTTTACAGCAACTCCCAAGGTCAAGGGGAGCGAACGTCCTTTCAGGGGAAGAGCTCGAGGTTTTATGTTTTATCCCCTATTCCACTGCTCTAGCCCTTAGTACTTTTATTAAAAGTACTATTATAACCTAAGACAATAATTAGGGAGATAGGCCTAGTAATAAAACTCAATCCTCACTTTTAAAATACTGTCATTAAACCTGAGAGGATGATGGATAAATGGTAAACATAATCTTATTCAAGATTACATTAATTGAAAAGGGCCTAAAAACCATCACTCACACTTGATGAACCTCTTTGGAATCATCTTGATCCAGCCTAAATTCATTTGCATCATCCAAGACATGACACAAAACATATGAACATGAATATAATTCATCACATGGGCACATGAACATGAATATAGAAAATTCACATTCTAATAATGTCAACAGAAGTAATTTAGATTCAATAGTCATTAACCTATGATAACAACAAAAAATTGATTCATTTATCCTAAGTGGATGTCTAAAAAAATATTTTTAACGCAAAAGTCATCAACCTAAAATAACGTTTCAAATTTGTTCATTTATTCAAGGTGGACATATAAAATTGTATTTTTGACATGAAAATCATTAACCTAAATAATGATAAAAAATTGATTCATTTATCCTAAAAAGACTTATAAAAATGAATTTTAACACAAAAGTCATTAACCTATAATAACTATCAAAACTAGTTCATTTATTATGTGTGGACTTATATATTTTTGACACGAAAGTCATTAACCTAGAATAATAACCAAAATTGATTCATTTATTTTAGGTGAACTTAAAAAAATAAAATTTGTTAAAAAACCTTGATCACATCCTCATCACAAGAAAAATTCACAAAACAATCCATCACTAATAAAATTTTATAACCATCCATAACATATTAACCAAAATCATTCATAATAATATATATAATAACAATTCTAATATTTAAATCTTTCACAATCATGCATAACACAATGTATTAGACACAATAAAATATTAAAATTTATATATCACAATAATCATCAAGATCAATAATATACCACAAATTATTTGATTTTAGATGTTAGTGGTGGTTTTTTTTTGCACCGTAGTGATGTTTTAAGTGGCGGGTTGTTTTGTGGGGTAATGTGGGTTTTGATTTCGGGTTGTTTTAGGTGGTTTGTGGAGGTTGTTAGGTGGTGTGAAGGGAATTTTTAGTCTTGTTGGTGCCGGTTTTGGTGGTGATTTTGGTGGCGGTGTCGTTGTTAAGGGTGGTATTGGGGGCAACAGAGTTGGAGGTTTCAGCAACTATAATTGGAAAGTAAAATTCCAAACTTAGATAACAAATTAAAAAGTTGAACAATCAAAGTGAAGCCACTTATTATTTGCCACTTCAGTAGAAATTTCAGCTAAATCCATTGATGGCCTCAATGACTTCGGGAGACACTTGTGAGAGTAACCTATGTTCAAGGATATTAGAGCATCAACCCAACCTTTGAATCTGATTTTCATCATTCAGAATTAATAGGGTAGGGCGGTAAATTTATGGTAGAAATCTTGGCCAAATCCAATGGTTATATACCAATAACAATCTGACTAGGCATGATTATTCTACTAAGAAAATTCTCCCTTGATTTCTTGAAATGTCATAGGGGTAATAACTCCCTGCTTAGCAATTGAAATAAAGATCCATTTAGTCAAATTGTAGACAAGGGTGAGACAAATAACATATCTGAAAATGATCTAAATCCAATTATGATCAAAGGAGTAATTGCTCTGACAACATGACAAATACTTATACAAGGTTACACTTACGCCTTAATGAATTAACTTATAGTTATTATAAACTAAAACATAGTATGATGTATAAACTAAAACTAAGTATGATGTACCAACACCACAAGATCTATTACATGTGCTAGTTTGATCTAGTGCAAGGTCAAGAACTAAAAAGATTAAAAAGGTATTTAATGGGCTAATTCAAGATATTTGGATCTTATTTCCGACAATACTTGTAAATTCAACTTATTTTTCTACTTACACTGAAACGACCCTGATTTTCTACAACCTTTTTCATGATTCATTAGGATTTTCAGTGATTTGTTTTGTATAGTATACTTATCAGAACATATAAGTATGTATGGATTAATTAAACAAGCTATGTACATGTAATTAAATGAGATATCTTGAAATAAATAGTATGCTTGTTGTTGTAAGAGATAATTAATAAATGTCACTTGTGATTTGTAAGATGGATCCCTATATGATAGGAAAAATATTATAGGGGCCTAATATTTTTCATGCACAAGTTTACATATGAAAATTATAGAAGGAAGATAAGGTATCAATAACAATAATTGTTCTTACAATCCAAGTTAAACAAGTAATGACAATTTTAACCACATAAATCATATTGACCATTCTCCTGTCATTATCACCATGACAAGACCAACATTAAAGCTCTTTCTTAACTTGTATAACATTTGTCCTAATGCTTATTTAATAACATATAATTTGCAACTAATAAGTTATGTTTCAACATTTTCATATATTATACACAGTCAATGTTCTTTCTTCTATTTATACAAGGTTCGATTCATTAATTTAAATTTTTAGTTTTGAAACCTCCCTTTTATTCCAATTACTATATACATTTTACCTTATTCACATCTTCAAAGCTTACAATTAACCTCATACATCAAGTTTGTTCAAGCAACAAGGTTTCTTCCTACCTTACATCACAATCATCTCTTCTTTTACACAAAGTACACACATTATCAACTCAATCATCCTTATTTTAAATCATAAGATGTTCTTCCATCATTAATGAACATATTTGTTCAATTAAACTTTCATTATCAAACATTCATTCAAACCTTAACATCCACACAATTCCAATTACATCAAATATCTAATAAATCAAGTTTCTTAAATTTTACATATGATAGCAGCATATACAAAAAGCAATAAGTAATTAACTATAAATTATATGTTCAAACCCAATGGTCAAAATATATAACTTGGAGTATTGCACAACATATCTTAAAATCAAAATGATCCAATGATTAAATTAGACATAATTTCCTTTATACCAGACTGACTTGAAAATCAAGGTATTCTAGACCCTTACTATTGAAAGAGAACAATTGCTTCATGCTGGATTTGTTTCAAATCTCTACCATTCATAACTAATAATCTGATCTTATGAACTTTTATTTAAAATTTTCTAAAACTCAAATGATAGATGAAGGAAAAATACAGTGCTAAAGTTGATTGCTTTTAAACAAGAAATCCCAACTTTGTATAATTTTATCTTGTTGCTGTAACTTTTAAAAAAATCTAATATTGGAATGTCCAATAATTTGATTGTAGACGAGGTTGATTAGAACACCATATCCCAAAGCTGGGTCCATCTAATGACAGAAGACAATGTGATGAGCTTTGCAAAAGTGCTTGTTCTACTTTCATTTTCTCACTAGCTTCTTCTTCTTTCTTTTCTTCTTCTCCTTAAGAATCCTTTGCCTCACCTCCTAACCTTTTCACTAAAAAAATCCATCGATATCTCTCTCTCTCTTAATATCTCCCAGTGTAGCTTTCTTCTTCTCACCTATACATAAACTCACTCAAGGCTCCTTTTTGTAAGGAGATGTAAGTGGTTTTGGTCAGAGAGAAAATGAAGGAGATAATGGTCTAAGGGGCTGTTTTGGACAACACTTTCTATATAAAAAGAGAGCATACATGTCTTGTCCCTATGTAATTATACCCCCTATAAAATGCCTTAAGCCTTGTTTGGTGACACCACAATTTATCTTCTTGTTTTCTATACACTAACCTGGCACTAGCAATTTATTTTTGGGACCTTACAAAGATTTGATTATCCTTGAATTTTAACCCAATATAAAAAAATATGTTAAAAGACGCCTCATAAAATTTCATCTCGATCCAACAGTTGGTTTGAAAGATATGCTCAATACCTTAAAACTGGATAGTCAGTAATTTCATGCCAAAAATATGAACTTCGCATAGCATGTATTTTACTTAAATCATCGCAGGTATTAGAATAATTCATTGAAGATTCCTATTTATGATTATCATAACATTTTCCTCGGGGTCTTTACCCCATTTCCAACCCCATAACATAATTATGCATGAGTTTGTATCAGCATTAAACTTTTCTCACGCAAGGGTCATGCAATAACTTATTTTAAATTTCCTCCTATTTTTTAAATAATATCACTCAAGATTGAAAATTTTATTTCTTCCGATAATTATCATGCACGATTAGGAGGTTTACACAATTTATCCTTATTTAATATTTTGCATATAGATTTATTTTTTTTATCTCACCTGACATTTAAATTAACCACTCAGAAGTGTTCATTCTAATACCCCTAATAATATTTCTCTTTATTTTATCATTTTTAATTAATACTATCAACATCCGTAGGTTGACTTTCAAGATATCCTAACATTTTATTTAATATTTTTCCTTATCAAGTCTTTTTAATCAAATTTTCATCATGTTTCTCAATTATCTTATTTGTGATTTATTGGGACTTTACATACATGCAGATTGGGCTTATTTTTTTAATGTATAGTTTTATATTAATAGGCATAACTTTTTATTTGACTGTTGGATCAAGCTAAACTTTTGTTGAAAGGTTATAAAGGCCTTTTTTTACTATAGGGTTAGAATTTTATAATGATTAGACATCGGGAAGACTTTGTGATAAAGCCCAATGTTACTGTTTGAGATTTACAATATTTTTCCTAGTTGATTTATGATTATTTTTTCTATTTTATTTAGATTTTTTTTTTATTTTTCAACTTTATTTATGATGTTTTATTTGGTATAAATATTGTTATTTAGCTTGTAATTAAGAATATGGATTGATTATTCAAAAATAAAACTTGTGTGTGAGTTTTCTCTTACTCTTAGTTTTTCATAAAACTTTCAAAATTTATCAAAGATTACTTTTTTGTGTCATTCATCCTTATACCTTCAGTTCTTGGTTCGTTATAATTAACAGGTCATGGTTTTCAACCTTATACATTTGGTTCTTGATTCATTATAATCAACGATTCTAGGTTTTCAATCTTATACATTTGATTCTTGATTAGTTATAATCAATGGATCAAAGTTTTCATTCGATAAATATGGTTCTTTGGTTTAAGTGATTATTGAATCAAGTTTTTTTTAACTTGATTATAGCTTTTTTGGGTTGTGTTCAATCTTGATCATGGGTTTTAAGGTTATTACTCTGTAAGTATGCATCAGTTAGCATAATAGCTTAACTCTAAAATCAAGTTTCATCTATCTATCTTTAAATTCAGTTTACTTTGTGTTTTAAGTCTTGTTTTTCATTATTAGGTTTTTTATTTTGTTTTTACCCTAATTCTAGTTTCTTTATGTTCTTGATTTGAGCTTTATCCTAGTTTTTTTAGTTTTTGATTTCATTGGTAAAAAGAAAGAAAGAAATAGTCTAACAATTGTAGTATTCCACTAATACATACATACATACATACATACATACATATGGGAAAAAATCAAATTGCAAAAATCAAGTTGATTAAAATTGTTTTGTTAAATTAGGTAGCCTTGGCAAAATCTCATATAAAAATAGATTTTATTAAGTTATCTTATGTTGAATTTAGGTTTATTTTAGCTTTGATTTTGGGTTTTGTTTATTTATTTTTGAATTTATTTTTGTTCTCTGGATTGTCTTGTCTTTTTTTATTCATTGGTTAAACTTCAAAAGTTAAAAGTTTTTGATAAATATTTTTTTAGTTCAATAAAAAACCGAAGAGATGAGTTAAGAATGGTAAAAAACAAGATAATGTGATAATAATATTGAGAAAAGTCAAATAAAGAATGAAACATGAGTGGAGTGATATATCTTTGAGTACAAACACATAAGGAAGCGTATGCGATTTATTAGTAACATCTTTTACACCTTTTAATTATATCTTTCAAAAGTGAGTTAACATTTAAATAAGATGATAATTCATTATCAAATTCTTTTGATCAATTATATTGGTCAATTGAACTTTTTACAAGATTAAGAACTAAAAAGATTAAAGAGACACTTAATGGGTTAATTCAAGATACTTGGCCTTATTTCCTAGAAAAAATTATGAATTCAACTTGTTTTTCTATTTACATGCATATTGAAATATGTAGTTTTATGTTAATGCGAATAAGTTTTGGTTCGACTGTTGGATCAAGTTAAAATTTTATTAGAAGATTTTAAAAATTTTATTTTCTACAGAGTTAAAATTTCATAGTGATCAAACATCAAGAAATTTTTATGATAAAGCTCGAATGTTACTATTCAAGATTTGCAATATTTTCTTAGGTGTTTTAGAATTATTTTTTCTATTTGATTTAAAACTCTTCTATTACTTTTCTAAATTTTTTTAAAAAAAGTTTACTTAGTATAAATAGAGTTATTTAGATTAATTTAGAAATAAAAATACATTATTCAAAGATAAAATCTATATATTAAAGAGTTTGCTTTTGATTATTAGATCATAGTTTTTTTACTTGATTTTAATTTTTTGAGGTTGTGTTTAATTAAGTAATTTTGTATTTTATATATTGAAAATGAATATTTTTGAAATATTATAAATAACTAAAATTTTAAGAGAAATTATTTTAGCAAATCTTGATTATTTTTCGCACATATATATATATATATATATATATATATTATATATTCTATTTAAAACTTAAATTAATATCCTCAAATATTAAAAATAAAATAAAAATTTAAGCTTATAAATTCACATGTTACAAACAAACAGCATGTGAAATCAAAATCGATCAACACCGTAAACCGCAATTTTGGGAGTCCCAAGGAAATATTGCACTCGCGGACACCATTCAGTTTGCTTCGGCGATTAGGGAAGCCAAACCTGAATTTGAAAGTAATGATTTGGTTGTTTTGATCCCGCAATCGAAACCCTTATCGGCTGCAGAGGTTTTGGCACCCAATATGTCTAAAAATGTTGTTGGGAATTTGGTTTTGGTATTTGTAGCGTTTCATTTAGAAACATTTAAGATTGCGAATCCGAGGATTAAGGCGTTCAGGTATGACCCATATTAATGGAAGTTGTTTTTGGGGAGTATGATCATAAGGGAATGGAGGAGGTGACGAAAAAGGAGATATAGAGAGTAGCCAAGGGATTGAACGAGATATTGGGGGGTTTCTCTGAGGACAATAGGAAGGCAAGGGAATCCGAGGATATTGGAGAGGTTGAAAAGGAAGATGAGGGATAAAGGTTTTGATTATACGGTTGTTTTGATGTATTAGTGCGTTTAGGATTTCATTTTTTGAGGATTCGGTTGATGCTTGAATTCAAATTGCTTGTCCTATTCTTTCTATTGACTGAGAAGCCATTGTTGACGCCTTTTGAGGCGGAGACTGCGCTTGGGGATTTGGCTGGTTGGTGGAGAACAGTTTGGTGGGAAAAGTGACGGATCTTGTTGTGGGAGTGACAATGGAGGTGCGAAGGGTTTGGAGGAAGATTATGGTGGGGAGTATTCCATGGATTACTATGCTCAGGATGGTGGGGAATGGAATTCTTCTTATGTGAAGAAAGCAACCCACTCTGTACGGACAAATGCTGTGTCTTCTATTGGCAATGTTGCTGCTACATAACATCACTGGGCCATGAGACTGTAAACTAGGGTACTGAGATTTCTAACTACAAGTAAGCTGTCAAGTTCTCCCAATGTGTTTAATGTTCTATTGCTAATACTAAATGAAAGTCCATTTGTATCAATTTTTATGATTCATTTGTAGTTTAGAAGCTAGCATGGAGGAATTATTGACTTCGGTTTGAGTAAATGATAAAATTGTCAGACAAAGTTACCCAGAAGTCACAGATCGTTTACATCATGACAACTATTATACAATGAATGTTCTGTATTATGAAGAGATAAATTACCCTAGAGTAATCTTGATGCTTTTAAGAGATATATCATAGCTCATTATCATTATTACTATTGTTTTGATCCATGGCACATGCATGAACATAAGAGAGTTTTCAATCGTTAATGCAATTACTTTTAAGCAGTGGAAAACACAAGTTTGGATAGTTCAATTTGGTCACCCAACAAAAACGAGAGCATTAATTAAAATGCAAGTGAATATTGGCGTAGATCTTTGGCATTCTGAAAATGAGAGTGCTGAAAAAGTACTCAGTGGTGTTCCTTATGTTAGCTATTGACTTGAAAACTAGTAGTAGTCATAGATGTTAATTTTGAACAAACTTGGGGATGCTTTGCAGAGCCTGAAATGGGAAACTCACTTTTTTTAATGATATAGGATTTTCTTGCTACTGATTTTCTTTTTTTAATGATACAAACTTGTTGATTTTGATGTATGGTGGTAATGGAATACAGGGTGAAGGGGCAAAGTCACTGTGAGAGTATCTGACTCGTGACTCGGTAAGTAGTACTATGTTTCTGTTCTTTGTGTTTTTGGAGCGTCAGTTGCACTATATGTTTTGAATGTGAGCATATTGACTCGTAAACTACTGTACGTTATGTGAGTGGGGCTACGTTTGCTATCGCAGCAAAAACATGCTATGGCACACAAAGAAGGTGACCATTTCTGAAACAGACGCAGCATGCTCTGTTCGTAGAAATGCTGTCTTCTGCTGGCATTACCGTGGTGGTGCATCATAACGCCACCAGGTCATAAGATTGTAAACTAGCGTGCCTAAGAAAGGTGCTCGGATTCTTATTACAATTTATGAGTAAGCGTGTGGACTTCATCCTATTGTTTAATGTTCTGTTGCAAATGCTTTAACCTAGGGAAGTTACTTAACATTTTCGTTGCTTCAATTTGGTTGAGGTGGAGCGAGTTAGTATGCATTATCTATTTTATTATTAATTTTTAAATTCAATTAATAATATTTTTTTAAAAAAAATTAAGGCTATATTTTAATAGTTATATTTTCACATATAAAAAGAAACACTTAAACTCTCATTTGCATCAACTTTATACACTTTCTGTCCAAAACAATCCTGCACCCTCAGCTTGAAAATAAGAGCTATTAGGTTTATTTTGCGAAACATTGGTAAAAACAATCATCTTGTTATTAAGAATGACCCATGGGTCCTAAAGATCTTGTATCTTCGTCATTTTACATCTAAGAACTATGGGCTCCCATGAATACAATCTGACCTCAGAATGCAAAGTTTTCCTGTGATGACTGAACTAAAAGAGTGTGTGTGAATCCAATTGAGCTCATCTTCTTGATTGTTAACATTTTCATCTGTAATGGAACATGGCAAACAGCTCCACCTGCATCTATAGATTACTTGATTGTTCCAACGTTGTTTTCACACCATGGTATTCATGCTTTCATCCCTGTTTCAAATCCATAAAGAAATTTCAGTAGACAAAACAAAGCATAGGTTCAGGTTCACTTAATATCCATCGTCGGTGGAAAACTAGCAGATCATGATATATGGTGACTTACATAGGTTCATGGCTGGAATCGCACCCTATTTTTCTGCTAAGTCTTTGGTTTCAGTCAGTTGCTGGGTCCTGCACTAACACCGAGATTGTAACTAATGATGTAAGCAATACAATATAACTGATTCAATTGATGGATCATATCAACTAAAATACAGCCACGGGTGCATAGATAACTTTGTTGAATGGAATCCTTGAGACGGCACAAGGAGACTGATGCAATTTCAGTTCATAGCTTTCAAATATTGCACGGGAAACCACTGACAAAATGGAAGTCCACGGGTTTCTACATGTAAAGTTTGATGACACTTCATAGTTCATATTTCTAAAAGACACTTTATGATCCTTATCCTATTGCTTGTATCTCCCAAGTTCAAAATTGCTAGTGAATTTTCAAGGCTTCAAGCATGAAGCAATCACCACAACAATCACACAATACCACAACAGCTTAACAAAGTCATAACCAAACAATTACAAGGAAGAATTATCACTTCCTCATACATGGATCAAAATTTGACTGAATTTCTAAACTTCAAATAAAAGTTTAGCAACTATTAGAGATTAAAATATAAACCTCCTTGAGCTTCACCGAACAACTTTAAGCTTTTAGGTTGAGATGGTTTCTGACATGGCATGAATGTTTTGCTAACTAAACAGTCACGAGTTCGAATCTCATCATCCTTATTATTTCTTCTAATTAACATATAATAGCACAAGATAGCATGAGTCTATTCAAGTTCGAAACCTAAAAGGATTTCACTTAAGAGAGCTATTAGAAGATAATAAAAAACCATTTCTAAGGTTTCACCCAACAACTTAAACTTTAGATTGGGATAGTTCTTTGATAGTTACATCATATCAAAAAGTGGAATAAATATATTCAGCTCTTCCATTGTCAAAAAATCTTGCATTTATGAAATCAAAAAAAGAACAAAAAGGAGGTTCATTGAACTTGAATTTGCTTGATCTTAGACAATGAATAACCTTCGGGCAGTTTATTGTGCTGGCTTGTACAAGTTCCTGTCAAGCCCCCTTTACTCTTGAGATTTTACACCACCTTGCTTTATGACAGGATTCCTCGCCAATTAAGAGGGATTTGTTCAACCATGTGACAGCTAAAAGTATTTTGAAGAAAAACCCGCCACCAAACAAGTGATCACATCCTTATTTCCACCATAAACCCTTAAACTTTGTTTGTTCTCAACCACCATTCTCTTCAAATTACAACAAATACTTTGAGGTTTTGAAACAAGTTTAGTACGTAATCAGTTGCATCATCATTTCCTACAATGTCTATTCCTGATCCCATCATTGGACCACAAACCATTCCAACCAACCTGAAATGTTTGATCAAACTAAAACATACAAACCCACTGAAAACTTTAATTAGCAGGACAGAAAGAATATGTCATGTAAGTACCCAATGCCCACTGAATGAAACTTCGGTGGCAATTTTGCATAATTCAGTCTGTCAAACTTGATTGAAAATCTAGGTCATATCCTGGTTAACAAATGCAAACAACCTGGACACCATTGCCAACTTGAATTATGAAAGTTGATGAAGGAGGAGATCCTAGACTTCATTTTGAAATCGAGGTCCAAAAGAGAAGATACAAGCAATTTATCATATATTTGTGGTCTCCTTCATTGCTATACTATAAGTAGATTACTAAAAACTTCCATTTTTCCACAATATTTCTAAAGCCAATAAACAAATTAGTGCTTGATAAATTCAGCAGAATTCCATTTCCAGTGATTTCACCCTAAACCATATTGGCAACCCTTCTAGTTACACTTTAACACCACATGAGAACTCCATTAACATGCCATCTAACATAAGGCCAGTAGATTTAACATGAAGCACTCTTCCAAGGAAATCTCACAACAGAAAGCTATTAGAAGATTACCATGTTGATGTATTACTGATACCAAGCCCATTGCACGTAAGTATCATTCCTTTAAATCTGGCAAGATATTCCTGCATTACCATAGCAGAATATCCAGATGAGCATCAATAAATTAAACCTAAAGATGAAATCAACCTGACAAGTATTAATTCTGCCATCTGGAATTGATGTTACCAAAGAATTCTTACCCGCACGGTATACTTATCAATCTCATATATTCCAGTTAAATCATATTCAAATCGTTTAGCTGGATCACTCAACACTGCAGAAGAAAATATGAGTATGAAACAAGCAGAAGTAATCAAAGTGAAGACACACCACTCTGTGGAACCTTTGAACATTGCTACTGCATCATCTATTGCTATAGCATTTAACTTGAGAAATTATCAGATTCATAGATTTGTTTAAGCCAAAAGGGGTATGTGGTTTGAAAATAGGATGTCAATTACTTTCTGCATAGTTTTCTGTGTAACAGATAACAAGCTCTGCTTCCTTAGAAAGGAGGAGATCCAAAGCAAGAAATGCATAAATTACTGTGTGTGCAAACCCCCGGGTATGAGTGCACATTTCTCTCCTTGAAGTAGGAGAGGATATACACACATAGTGTGTGTGTGTGTGAAGGCACATCTCTCTCTCTCTCTCTCTCTCTCTCTCTCTCTCTCTCTCTCTCTCTATGATGCACATGTGTGTGCATTAGAGTCTATTGAAAAGTGCACGAAATATGGTACATCTATTGCGATGATACTTGTTTTTTTTTTTTGAAGCACCATTCACGTGTTCAGTTTTCCAACACGTATTTCAAAGGCCTCGAAATAAAAGTCAGCTCATAGCAACTGCAATTTATATATAGATTAATAGCTTGCCTTGATTCGTCTGAATTTTACGTGTATGTTATAGACATTTTGCAAGAAAATTCTAATTAAACAATTCATTAATTTCTGAAAGCTGCAAACAAAGTAATTGGGCCAGAGTGACAAGCTAAATTTCCCCAATTGATGCACTAGAAAAAATATGCATTGCACAAAATAAAGGACTCAAGCTTGTGTGCAAGCATGAGAGTTACCTTTATAAGCTTCATTGATATCTTGAAATTTGGTGGTAACTGCACTATCACCCAGGTGCTTATCAGGATGCCACTTCTATAAACAAACAACAATATCATGAAATTTTTAGTCAATGTCAAAGTTGTTGAAGAAAACTATTATTGAATCGAGAAATGCAAAGCTCACATAAGAAGCTGCTCAGAGCAGATGCACCACTAACCAGTGCAAGCATTCGGTAATTTAATCTTATCTTCTCGTCTGTTGCATCATAATCAACCTCCAAAATTTTGTAGTAATCCTACAAAGAGCAAGTCTTTCTCATAAGATGAAACAGACAAAGCTTTGACATGCAAACTAAAATCTCCACAATGGGAAAGCATTGTAAATAACAGGCTCACAGACATAACACCCGAAACCATCATTAAATGGTCCCTGAAAAGAAACCCTAATAAATAGAAACAAACACCAGAAAACAGGATTATGATATAAATAGTTTCCATTACACTACTTAACTAACAAGAGGATAGCACAACTTAAGGAAGAAAGTATGGATATGCTTGATCAAAAAAGATTCAAGATTTTTTTCTTCGTCATTCTCTAACTCTTTAATATACTTCATTCTCATAATCATTTATTGCAAAAGAGCTTTCTAGTGCAGAACTTTATAAGAGAGGAAACTCTTTATCCAGTAGCATGTTTGTAAGAGAAGAAACCCTTTATCCTGTAGCATTTCTCTAGTCATATAACCATGACACTCATAGACCACCACCTGCCAATAGTTTGATGTCATGCGATATTCCAAAATGCATACACAGATTGAAAGGTAGCTGCAGCACCCACCTGCCAAACCAGATGAAAGGTACCAACAGTTGAACAAGACCTGGAAGTTGATGAGGATATGTTGATATATAGAAAATCCAGTTTCTTGTCACATGACTCTGACATTGAACAGTCCCCCAACTCCCTCCCCCCTCAAAAAAACAAAAATATTCCTGAACCTTTTAGCTTAAGAGTTCGTTGTTTGAATATATGTTACATTTAATGATCACCTAGTGATTAAGGAAGACAAAAAAAAAAAAAAAACATTGGTGTAGTAAAGTTTCGCTTGAAAGTTAGAAGTAATAAAACAGAAGGAGCATTCAAGATTGCAGGATGTCAATTATGCTACAATTGAACAAGCTTGTAAGAGAATAAACTAGTCATGGCATGATACCTCTGTTCTAAGAGCAAGCATAACTGCATTACCAAACAGAGGAAATTTAAGCAAGTACGATAAGAAGAATCATATAGCCAAAAAGTAGGGGAAAGAAACTTGAATTCTTTTGCTTTCCTTCCATACCAGTGATCAAACGAAGCCTACATTTCTTAAACGTTACCCATTAACGACCAATACAAGCTTACTCAGTTGGACAAGAACTTTCAAGTAACGGCAGTACAAAACAACAATAGAATAAAATAACTTCCCTTTTGGTATAAAACAAGAGCAACTGAATCCACATATACATCAAAGAATACTAATAATCCTCTAGGGTACCATAAAATGAATCATCAAGAACCCAGTTCATTTAGTATCCTTCCCAACCATTTCTCATCACAAAAGAAAAGAAACCCAGAAACCATTGCCTTAAAAGAAACTAAATTCAACCCCAAAAGGGGTATAGGGGATAAAAATCGAGCACCTTTTGAGTGGTGTTTTCATTGTCTTCCATATGCTATGATGATGGGTTTGTTGTGGAGAGAAGTTTGTGCATAAAACTTCATCTCATAAAACCCAAAAAAAAAAAGGATATTGACGGGAACTTCTCAAAAGTAATGAAATTGAACGAGGATATTTGAAAAATTGGAATAAAAATAGGAATGGGGGTATATTTTGGGGTGGATTTTGGATTCCTTTGAAAGAGAGTGGAAAAAATGGAATGGTAGGAGTGGTTCTGTGGATTTGTAAATTGTAATTGGATCTCCAAGTTTTGTTTGGTATTACCACTCCCTTTTTTTCTCTCGTTATATTGCTGCTCTGATGCACGTGTCATGCACGTTGAGTCAAAGGGCCAAAAGAGAGAGGTTTAGGTACCCTAGGAGATAAGGACTCTCCCGCTAACCTCGTTGAAGTGGATGTCGAATATGGTACTGTTAGGACAAACATAGGCATTGCAAGAAAAGAAA
This sequence comes from Populus alba x Populus glandulosa, assembly GCA_033617975.1. Lineage (NCBI taxonomy): Eukaryota > Viridiplantae > Streptophyta > Magnoliopsida > Malpighiales > Salicaceae > Populus > Populus alba x Populus glandulosa. The sequence goes on along the minus strand of CM066155.1, from coordinate 6,660,134 downwards.
TGATTGGTTAATACTCTTGCTTTTAATCAGGGTTCATTTGTTTGCAGGAAAGTGAATTTTTTTTGGAAAGTAAATTCTGGAAAAAATAAATTTCGTAAAAGTACTTTTCGATGTTTAATAGTGTTATAAAAAACATTTTCCAGTATTTGGTTGTATTATGAAAAATGAACTGTAAAATAATTTATTAATAAATTAATTTTTTTTTAAATTTATCTAATATATATATATAATATTTAATCACTTACAATAATTTTTCATTCTTTTTTTTTAACTGTTCATTGAACAGTGCAATTAACATGAACAGTTAAAAAAAAAGAATGAAAACGCAGGATTTAGCCCACATCAGTAAAGTGTTTTCCAAGAATAAAAAGCTTCCTGATATTAAAGTTAACATTTTCCTTTGACCGGAATTTTATTTTCTTTGACTCACTTTCCATGTATTTGCCAAACATTGAAAAGTGAGGAAAATGGTTTCCAGAAAAGTGAATTCCTGGAAACAAACGGGGCCTAGGATTCAAGTTTTTATGATGATGCCCGACCTACACTGATGTTTAAGGGAGTATTTATTGTCATATTTGGCATAGGTTTCCTTGTATAATTCTTATTTTGTAAATCGTCCAATACGCTGCTGGTCTATTAGTTTTTTTAAAAAAAATATATAACATGGATATTTAGACAATAATAGTATTTCAAAAACAAACAAGAAAAACCCGATACTCGAGTCATTAAATTAACTAGATTTAATAAGATCAAGTAATAAAATAATATGATTTTAAACATAGGCAACGATAGAAAACAAGCTATCAAAAAATATTTGACAATAATTAACTAAATCAATTAAGCCACCAATATTATACCCGAAAGAAAAACAAAGAAAAAATTGTTGGAGACTCATTGTTATTCCACTATGAACAATACCAAAAGACCTTGCTGAGACTATCCAAATCTCATTGCAATAAAGTGCATGACGACATTAAAAGAAGCCGTATGGGTTGCTACAACAACGCCGCAAAAAAGAAAAAAAAATAAAGAAGTAGTCATCCACCTATATTCAACAAATTAATTATATTTAACTCGAGAATAAAATCTATCTATAAAAATAAAAATAATAAAAAAATAATAAGTAAAAAAACACAAGAGAACCCAATCAAAAAAAAAAAAAAACAAAGGACACGGAAAGTTGGATAAAAATATAGTTCAATCTCCAATTAAATAAATACTAAATGATAAAATCAGGAAAAAAAACATTAGCTTTAAAAATTATTAAATAAAAACAAATAAATCTCGAGCAAACCCTCTAAAGCTGAGTTAATTTTCAAAAATTACAACCTGTGAAATCCTAAAAATAGGCTTAACCAAGAAGCTAAAATCCAAACAAATTTAAAGTTGAAGGAAGAAATTGAGTAAAAAAAAACAATTTAAAAACTTTGCAAGGAAAAAAATAACAATAAAAAGAATGAGTATGAAATCTAATAGGAAAAAAAAATGAAGAGCGAAATTAGAAAAAAAAAATATCTTAGATTCTATAAATAACTATTAAAAAATAGAAACCAAATCTAACAAAGTAAGAACTTGAATGTGGATGAAATTGAAATAAAATTTGAATTTTATAAATTATTTAAAATAAAGCAAACAATAACCAAAAGAACATGGACTAAATCAAAATGAAAGAGAATTTCAATGGCTGATTTGAAAATTTGAAGAGTAAGTGCAAAGATCAAGGAAGAGAGAGGAAAGAAAGAAGAAAAAAAAAATGATTATTGGCGACAAACCAACGAACTTATCTATGCACGCGCCGCTATTCTATGGAGAACATGCCGAGATGCATCAAAAGCAAGCCTACAACAACAATTTTGGCCTCCTAAATCAACAACATGCACCATTCTAAGACGACGGAGTGGTTAACATGTTGACGAGTCGACAATGTATTCTTTTAATTTTGTTTTATTTACTAAAATACTTAAATGGCCCCATCCTAACTCATTATATATATATATATATATAAAAAAAACATTAATAAAATGACACAAATATCATTTACCTCAGGGTTAAATTATTTGACATTAAAGGCACTGCCATCTTTTTATGGTGCAACAAAAAATAAAAATTATAGAAAGCCTCTCATCATCAGTTATTTTATTATTATTATTATTATTATTATTATTATTCTAAGGATAGATAGGTTATTTTACTGTGTATTTTTATATGAAAATAAAGAAGTGACCATTAGTAGAAGCTTAAATTTTTTTTTTTAAGGGTAGTGACATGTAAATATATTATATTTTTAAAATTCAAAATGCATATCATATCCCTACTCTATCTTGGAACACCAAAATTATCCTAATGCAGAGACTATTTTACCCTTAAACATTTCACTAATAGTATTTTTTAAAAGGCCAAGAAGGAGAAAATATTATTCATGTCAACAATGAACCATATCTAGGTAAACAAAGTTTTCTTCTTCTCTTTTAGTTTTTTTTTTAATTGCTTGTATAATTCTTTTTTTTTTTTCATTTTTGCAAAGTGTCCTACTAGGGTGTCCCTATTATATTACTACTAGACTCAGTGCTTGCACCTATCTACGAGACTAGACTATTTTTTGTGTATAAAATGATGTTTAAGTGTTGAAATGAGGTAAAAAAAAAAGGACATAAAAAATCATTCATAACAAACATGTAACCATGCAAATTATGTTGCCAAACTCATGGTCCAAATCATGTGATTGGAATAACTCAATAAAAAAAATAAAGAGAATTATAAAGCTTTTTTTAAAATAAAAAAAAATGTGTTAACTTTTGAAACCTGTAACTTGAATCATTAGACCCAAAGCTCCCAGTCTAGAAAAACCATAAAGTTCAATTTCTAATTAATTAAATATTTAAGGATGAAATTCAAAAAATAATTTTAATTATATAAAAAGATTTTAAAAAATAACAATTAAAAAGAATAAGGATAAAAATTAAAATAAAAAATAAATTTATATTTAATTGAATGGTGAAATTGAAAAAAAAAATTAGTAAAAGAAAAATAAAAATTAAGAAGAATGAGGATCAAAATAGAAATAAAAATAAAAACAATATTGTAATTAAAAGGTGAAATTAAAAAGAATAAATTTTTTTACAAAAGGACCAAGAAAAAAAATTAGAAATCAAAATAATAAGGGAAAAATTGAAAAACATATTACTTTCATTTTGAATTGAATAATAAAATTGAAAACCACTAAAACTTTTACAAAAACAAAAAGCAAGAAAAAAAATAGAAATTCAAAGAATAAGGAAAACATTGAATAATATAATATTTGATAAATTGATATTAAAGAATGAATTGAAAATAAATAAAACTTCTACAAAAAAACCAAGATCAAAATGTGAAAATAAAAAAAAATAAGAATTAAAGTTGAAATATCAACAACCAAGAATGTCAAGTTGTAATTTTTAGAAAGGATAGATAAAAGAAGGGAAAAAAAAGTCTCATGATCCCAAACTGGACCACCACCAATGACATGCCAATAGGAAGATGATCATCCCCAAAAACGCCATACGTGCACCCACCTTTTTTTATTTAGCCAAATATAAAATTTTCTTTGAGCTAACTTTATAATTACCAAAAACACCTTTGTAAAAAAACAAAAACACTTATGGACCTTAGGCTTGAATTTTATAACTTTAAGGGTATTTTTGTTATTTTACTATAAAAATTCAATTGTAATTTCTTCACTATTTATAACTCTTTTACTTTAATCATGATCAAAAGTAGAGGAAGCTGAAATAGAAGTTTTACAAAAAAAACAAAATCCATGGTTTAAAAGATGATTTAAAAAACAGACTGCAGGTTATATGGATTTATTGCCCTATCATCACTAATAAACGAGATTTACACCATTCATTAACATTCATCTATTCTTCTAAAGTTCTCTCTTCTAACCAAGGCTCTAAAATCTTGTGTAACAATACTACTCGAATCTCAATAGGCTCTAATACCAATACAAATAGAAATAGACAATCAAAAATAAAAATAGAAACTAGTACGTGGTGTTATTACATCTGAGAATGGTTCAAAGATCTGGTCACAAGTTTCCAACCGATATACTTGATTTCAAAACAAAGCAAAACTATAAAAACAACACAAATTTTTGATGTGAATGAAGAGGCAATCAAGGAATGACAAAATCCTCTAATAAACATATAGAGCATACTTAATTTTGCAGAAATATAAATATAGAATAAAAGTAAGGATTTGGAATAAAATGAAATTTAAAGGAATCTAACTTAAATTTGTATAGAAACTGATATAAGAGATATATGGTTTATGGTTTGGATAAAAAAAAAAATATGGATCTGTGTATAAGACATAGGAGAGCAATATAAAAGGTTGCAAAAAGTTATAAAGGGAGAGGTTTTGATGCCCTATGCAGATGATCTCTTGTAAGTGATTCTGTCTTCAAAGCTTGACAGAAGCCTTTTTATATAAAAGGGCTTGGGACTGGTTTTTTGAAAAGTTGGAAAAATTACTTTCTTGTTGTTTGTCATCTTTTGTAAGTCAATGTTAGCTTTTAAAAATCTTAAAAGCTGACCAAATACCATGCTAACAATACTCTTATACTTCTAGCCAATAAAATATATTTACTTCAAAGAAATATATAATATATTTTTAAACCAATACACTTATATATATCTTTTACACACACACAATATCAATATTAAAGCCTATTGGGATTTGAGTAATATTGTTCATACAAAATCTCAAAAACCTAGTAAGAAGAGAGAACCTTAGAAATATAGGTGAATGGTACTGAATGGTGTAAGTCTCGTTTCAGAGTGACGACAAGGTAGTAAATCCATATAACTTGCAACTTTTATTTCAGCTTCTTTTACTTTTGATTCTTCTAAAAACAAAAGAATTATAAATAGTGAAATGATATAAAAAAAATTAATGATCGGAAAATTCCAAAGGTTTAAAAGTACCATATTTATCAAAATTCTTCTTTCAATCTTTTCAAAACCCATTTTACAATAAAAAACTAAAGAAAGAGATATTTTGCTTTCAAAGTCTTTTGAAACTATCCAACTACTTTCCCAAAATCTTTATAAAAACACAAAGACAAAAACTACAAATATATACACATTAGCCTTGTACAAGTAGAAATCAAACATCTTACCAAAAAAGGTTTAAATACTTTCATCTTGGTTGTTCTCAAAGATGCTAGATTCCAAAATTTTCATGATTCATTACTCAATTCCATTGAGTCCAATTTATGTAGTGGTCCTATTTTTTTTAATTGTTATCCAAACCTAGCCATTTCTCTCAAAGACAAATCGTCCTCCAAAGTATAATCTTACAAATAAAAACTCATAATTACAACATGCTTGAAGGATCAATTCATGTAGCCTTAATCTTTAAAATCCATTATAAAAGCCATGCTTTATACTTTTGTTAGCAAGTATAGATTCCAATCTCAGAAAGGTGAAACCCTACTTCTCTAAATAGACCTTTCTAAATCAAATAGTCATCCAAATCTATCCAATGAAAAGATATTACCCTACCAGAAAACTAGATATTCTTAAAGGTGTAACCCAACTTAAACCTTTACAACCATCACAACCAAATATCTAACTCAAACAAATAACCCAGTATAGTAATGGTAAAGTTAGATTGTCCTTCCATAACCATTCAATCAGTTCTAGATTCTCAGTTGAATCTTCTACATCTAGTACAATAAATCAATAGTATGTCTTTGTATATGTGTGGTGTTTAAGTTTCATATAAATATCTAATTATAATTTTATATAGTTTATTTATATAAGATAAAGAGCTTTACACAATTAATCTTGATAAAACATAAACTTCTCTTTGTTAACAATTACGTAAATCATATTTAATCCACAATGCTTGATCATTTTAATACATTGAAATTGTTCTAAGTAGGATTGAACCTTCTGATTGATTATGCAAACCCAAACTCCCACGATTGATCACATCTATTTGGTTCATCAAGAATCCTAGTTAATTATAACTCTTTAGACTTGGTCGATTTCACTGCTCATGATCAATTGCAATCTCCATTCTCCTATTAGGTAATGAACAACTAATGTTTACACATAATCAATACATGAGTGTTTATTTTTTTTTATATATAAATGATATAGATTATCCTTGTTGAAGGAAATAATGAATAATAGGTAACATATTGATCAAAGAATCCATTAATCAATTAACAATTAGTAAATGTATTTTTAAGTACATCGCGGATGGTAAAATTGTTTAGATTTGTTAATTGATAATAGATGCTATCACTCATTTTTTTTACTTTCTGTAATTCCTAAATAAATCCATATCATTCAAATTCACATAAAAATACATTATATATATATATATATATATATATCCTTTTTCTAAACTCTTTTTTTTATACTTTTAGGTTTTTATATTTTTAACCAAAGTTTTATATTTTTAGTTTTCAGCAAGTAGTGAGACGACAATGTTAGCTAGCTATGTGACCCATGCTTTGATGAAGATCAGATTTTTTCAGTAGAAAAATAAATATACAGGCTTTTTCAATGTGTTTTTAGATATAAAAAACTTCCAACATAAATTGAAATGATTATATATGCATCTAATTACATAAATTGATATATAATCAAGAGATAACTTAGATTAAGATATTTGATCTTACAACATGTGCCATGCACTCAATTATGTTTAATAACTTTTTTATTAAAATAAAAGTTTTATTTAATCAAACAATTATGCATGCCAATAAAAGGTTAATGCAAGTAAATTGAGTAAAACTATGAAGCCCAATTATATGTTGTATAATTAAGCTAGAGAAAAATATATATTTTTAAAAGGCAATGAATTTGTTTTTAGGTAAACTTGAGTTAACTCGTTAAACTCGTGACCATAGACACACGATTGAGATAGCCCCATAAAAAAAATAAAAAAAACACGAAAATCAATTAAAAAATGATGTTGATTGATGAAATTGAAAAAAAAAATCAAATTTCAAAAACAAACCTTAAAAAGACAAAAAACAACTCATGTAAACCTTTAAAATCTATGACCGTGGTCATGAGACTTGGACTGAGTATATAGAATGTATACGGAAAAAAAACAAAGCAAATTGCTAACTAAAAACAATGACGGATTAAATTGAAAAATATAATAATATATACAAAATAAAACAAGTAAAAATAAAAAAATAGGAACCAAATTCTATATAAAAATAAATTGAAATCAAATGCTGGAGATGAAATTAAAAACAAATTAGTAAAAAAAAATCAAAAGAATAAGAATTAAATTTAATATAAAAATTAAATTAAACTAAATAATTAAGAATGAAAAAAAAAACACCCATTTTGGAGCACAACTGCTGATCGGCCGCCATGGAGACAAGCCATTATCTCTGCCATGATGTAGAAGAAACAATTTTTAGGAGTATAGTTTTGGCTTGAACCAGCTTGGAGTTCAAATATTTAAAGCTAGAAGTTGACTTGCGAACTACCCAGAATCTTCTTATGAAGAAAGCCTCAGATGGAGGTCTTGATGAGATGTTGCACCATATGTACAAGTTTGTGTGAATAGAATGGTAGGTTGAAGGCAGCCACATCTTCGGATATGCAAATGCATGCATTGATTGTCTTGATGCTATCAAGGGTGTTTTGTTATTTAACCAGAGAAGGATGTTCTACTCACCCACATAAATTTTGTAGTTGATAGGTTGACAGTTGACGTTTTAGGCTATACTAGCCTCGGTGTCTACGTTTCACTGCGAAGCCAGACTATTTTTTATTTAAAAAATAATATTAGTTGCCGCAGGTGTGTTTTAAAAAGAAAGAAAAATATGTGACTCAGACCAAGCTAAATCGAATAAGTTGATTTTTTTCAATTAAATGGAAAGGGAAAAAAATTACAATAGATTGAACAAATTTAAAAAGAAAAGTGATTTAAGATAAGTTGAAGAAAAATATTTTTTTTCAAAATAAAATAAATGATTTATCTCAATTCATAGCCCTTTAAATACAAAAGAATAAAATAGAGTAAAAAAAAAGGACATAAAAAACAACTCCTGGTTAACTCGAGTTAGCATGATAAATTTGTAACCCCGACAACCAAAGTCGAGCCAACCCGGGATATTCCACCAAACTCCCGGCCTAAATCACGACATTAGAATAACCTAATAAAAGAAATAAAGAGAATTATAAAGTCTTTTTTAAATTTAAAAAATGTGATAACTTTTAAACTCGTGACCCAGATCATTAAGACCTGAAACACTCTATCTGAAAAAATCATGAAGTCCAATTCTCAGCCAATAAAATATTGTCGGATGAAATTATTATTATTTTTTAAATTATACAAAATGATTCAAAAAATAGTGATTAAAAGAATGAGGATCAAAATTAAAATACAAAATATATTTTATATTTGATTGAATGATGAAATTGAAAAAAAAAATCAATTTAGCAAAACGACTCCAATAACAATAAGGATCAAAATTATCATAAAATATAAAAACAAAATTTTGATTGAATGATAAAATGAAAAAGAATAATAACTTTTAAAAAAACCAAGTAAAAAACTAGAAAAAAAAAAACAAATTGAAAAACATAATACATTCAATTTGAATTGAAAGATGAAATTAAAAACCAATAAAATTTTAACAGAAGCGCCAAAGAACAAAATTAGAAATCAAAAGATAAGAACCAAATTGAAAAATATATAATATTTGGTAAATTGAGATTGAAGAATAAAATTGAAAATATATAAAACTTCTACAAAAGAAACAAGAAAAAAAATTATAAATCAAAAGAATAAAGACTGAAGTTGAAATACCAATAACAAAAAAGATCAAGTTATAATTTTGAGGGAAAGTAAAAAAAAAACTAATAGATAACAAATTGGACCACAAACATTGACAAGTGTCAAACCTTAAGGAAGAGGACATAACATTGTTTTATAAAAGCGCTTGTCTTTTTTTATTTTTATATTTATCTAAATATTAAATTGCCCTAGGCCGATGTAGTAATAATAATAAAAAAAAAACACTATTGTAAAAAAAAAATCCTTTGATTCTAGTTTTTTTTTTTGCTTTTAAGAGTATTTGCTAGTTTTATTGTGCTTTTTAATTGTTTATTATTTTTTATATTTGATCAAATATCAAATTGCTCCTCAACTGATATTATAATAATAAAAATATCTTTGTGAAAATACAAAAATGCTCATTGCTACCCATTTTAAATTTTTTACTTTCGATGAAATTTTGATTGTTTTATTAAGCAATTGAGATAGAACAAGATTTATTTCTTACCGATCAATTTAATAATAACTAATAAGCCTTTTAAAAAGACTTTAATACTCTTGTTAAAAATTTTAAATGTAAAAAATAAAATTATCATTATACTATTTTAATAAACCATACAAATGAATCTAGAGTTACAGTATTTTACTAATGACAATTAATTTCTTTTAATGGTCTATTATTGTAAATGAGAGATTTTTTTATCAGCCCGTAATATCCAAAGATATAATGGTGAACAAAGTTTCAATAGTAACTACACTTAAAATCCATGATAAGTATGGTTCTGGATATGATTAAGCATTGTAGGCCCGAAAGAGTCTAGACCTACCCTAAAATAATGTTTTACCATGGGTTATCAAGGGCATTGATTTGTGCACGATGTAGTAATCCTTGTTTGAATTATTATTATTAATTATTTAATTAATTAATCCTTGTTTGAAATAGTTCTTTGCTTCTTCTATTTCAATTAATATGTTTTTTTTTTAATTTTTGTAATATTAGATTTGTTTGTAATGAGTTATCATACTTTCAAGATCATGAATTTTAGTACATTTAACCATGCTTAAATCAGGTTATTTTTTATTCTCTTTCTAAAAAATTATCTCGGTCTCATGACTCGTGGTACGAGTACTTCAACATTGTATTTGTTTTTTATTGGGTTATTCTCGTCTCATGACCCAGGTCGCAGGTTTGGTTGGTTAACCCAATTGACTCAGTTTTTTTTTTAATTGACTTTACCCCTAATTTCATCATTTAATATTGTATTTGATCGAAAACTAAGATTTATGATTTGTTTTGGTTTGTTTTTTAATAGGTTATTTCGGCCTCATGACCTGGGAATAGTGCGTAGCGGATTAATTTGGGTTGACTCGACTTATTTTTTGTCTCATTTTTTAATTAAAATTTTTATAAATTTCATCGTTTAACATTGAATCCTATATGAATGATTAAAAATTGAGCTATATAATTTGTTTTTATTTTCTTTTATAGGATTATCTCAATCTCATTATCAAAGTCGTAGATTTTGTAGGTTAACCCAAGTTAAATTAAGTCATTTTTTAATTATTTTTTTTCTATGAGGTTATCTCAGTCTGATGACTTGGCTCATAGATTTAGCAAAATGAACTGAATCATTTTTTATGTTCTTTTTTTAATTGATTTTTTTAATCTCATGCTTCATTATTGGACTGATTGGAAATCGAAATTCATAATTTGTTTCAACTTGCTTTTCATGGGGTTATTTCGGTCTTTTGACCTAAGTTATAGGCTTGACATGTTAACTCAAGTTGATTTTTTAATTTCATTTTTCAACATATGTTAATTGAGAATTATGCTTCATAATTTATTTTGATTTATTTTTTAAGGGGTTATCATAGTCTCATAATATGGGTCGTGGATTTGACTTGTTAACCCGTGTTGACTTAAATCAATTCAATAAGTTGTTATTTTAATATTAAAAAAAATATGGCATCTTGAAATATTTTTCATCAAAATATGTTTTTACGAGTTGTATAAGTTGTTTTTGGACCCGCTAAGTCAATCAGGTTACATCGGGTCAACCCTCACTTGATTTAAATTTTTTTCCCACTAAAAAAAACAATAGCAACATCTAAATATTTTTTTTATGTTTAAGAAAAATTTGACTTGACCCGCAATGTAGCGCGAGTCAATGATCTAGTCAAAACACTAAAGGGTAAAGGGTATAACTAAATTAATATTATTTTTTTTAGCCATACAGATAAAGTAATATTTAAGTTAATAGTTTTTTTTTTATCTTTCAATAGTAGATTGTTTTGAAAATTATATTTCATACTCTTTTTTTAAATTTTTTTATGTAAAGTTATAAACAAGTCTCATGGATTTACTTTTTCTTTTCTTTTCTCAATTTCAACTTTTAACATTAGATCTGTTGGAAGTGGTGCTTCATGATTTTTTTTTATTAACTTTCTATGAATTTATCTCGATCTAATAACTCAGGTCATAAGTTTAATAGGTTAACCCGGATTGACTTAGGCTATTTGTTTAGGACAACTTTTTCTAATTCATTTTTTTTATTTCATCTTTTAATATTAAATTAGTTGGAAATTGAACTTTATAATTTATTTTTATTTGCTTCTATAAGGTTATCCTGATTTCATGACCTTGATTTCTCTTTTAGAAAGTTAACCTAGGTTCAAATTGTTAAACTTTAGGGTTATTTTTTTAATTAATTTAATATGTTTTAAATTAGACTTTGTAGTTTTTTCTATTTGCTTTCTATGTGGTTATCTTGATCTTATGTTCCAAGTTATGAGATTGATAAGTTGACTTGGTTTATTTTTTTATCCTTTTCTAATTGGATTTTTTTTTCAATCTTACCCTCTAACAACTTAATATTTTTTTTTTCTGTTTAATTTCCTTCTTCAATATTAGATCAATTGCGAATTGAGATTTATAATTTTTTTTTTCAAATTTCTTTCTGTGGAGTTATCGTGGTCTCACAAATTGAGTTTTTTTTTTCTTCTCAATTTCAACTTTTAACATTGTATATGATGGAAATGGAACTTTGTAATCTTTTTATAAAATTATCATAGTCTCATAACCCAAGTCACGAGCTTAACAGGTTAGCTCATGTTGATTGGGTTACTTTTTTTGTCCTTGTTCTTAATTAATTTTTTTTTATTTCACCCTACAATATTGAGTTGGTTGAAAATTGAGATTCATAATTTTATTTGATTTACTTTTTATGGGGTTATTCTGATCTCAACACCTGAGTTATAGGTTTAACATGTTAATCTAAGTTGAATTAGGTAGTTTTTTTTGTCATTTTTAATTTAATATTATTTTTTTTAATTTCATCTTTTAACATTCGGTTGATTAGGAGTTGAGTCTCATAATTTATTTTAATTTTAATTTTATAGGATTATCATGGTTTCATGACCCGAGTCATAGATTTGACAGGTTAACCCAAATCAATCCAATATGATGTTGTCTTAATATTTTTTTAAAAAAACTCAAATATCTCGTTGTATTAATATTTAACAAAGAGGTCAACTAATATGCATGTTTTTTATGATTAATATTTTTATTAAAAAAAAAGTTATTAATGCTTGGATATTCTTTTATGTTAAAAAAAATTGACATGACTTGTAGGACAACACAAGCCAATAATCTAGTAAAAACAACTAAATGAGATAGTGTTTATACTTTTGAATCCACTCTGTGTTATGAGTAAATGCAGAATAGATTTCTACATTGCTTTGTCTTGGAATTAAATTTTATGGTTTGTTTCGTATTTCTTTTCTGTGCTTATCTCAGTGTCTGAAAATTATTTTGGTTTTGGGTTGATACTCAATTTAACAAAGTAAGATTTAATCGTATTGATTTAAACTAATAGAAAGTTTAGGGGGTGGATTTGAAACTATTATAAATATTCAAACCCTTTTTTATCCATACCAATTACTAGATTGAAAGAAGAGGAAAAAATGGTTAGCGAGTGTAACACATGAGCCAAAGGGTGAAGGGTGATTATCGCGTTGTGGTGGCACATGCAACTTTATCCATGATTTGATTATGACTTTTCTTGGTACATTTAGAATCATCTTAACGAGTGCTTTCTTATGCGATGTGTGGTAATATTAGAGCTATGATGTGGCTCGAATGACCCGTTCTTCTCTTCTTCTTCTTTTTTCTCTCATCTCCTCGATTCCCATACATGGCCCTTCAAAAATAGCAAAGTGGCATGTCAATATTTTTACATCATTTTTTATCCTTATTGTGATTGCTTTTTTTTTTTTTTTTATCATTTACTTAAATTTTGTTTTTATTTTATCCTTCACTTTTGGATTAGTTGGAGATTGAGCATCTTAGTTTTTTCAATTTTCTTTTGATGGAGTTATCTTAATCTCATAACTCGGGTCGCGAGTTTGACAAATTAACTAGAGTTGACTCGAGCCTTTTTTTTATTTTTTTAATTGATTCTTTTATTTAAATTTCATTATCAACATTTGGTTTGTTGTAAATTGAGCTTTGTATTTTTTTTTTGTTTATTTTATATGAAGTTATCTCGTTCTCATGAAACAAATTGCAGGTTTGACAAGTTTAATTAAGTTGACCCAAGTTATTTTTTTATTTTTAAAAAAAAAATAAATATATATTTTCATTTTACTCCTTTAAAAATTAAGTTGAACGGAAATTTCACTTCTTAACTCATTTAAATTTTCTTTCTATTGATTTATAATCAAGTTTGTTTATAAACTTGCAAGTAAGCTCATTTGCAAATTTATGAAAATTTGAAAGCAAAAACAATTTGTTTAACATTTCATAAAATAAATAACTAATTTAATATGTATTGAAATACATTATTTTTATGAAATAAATTTAATACAATTCTTTAGCAATTATCTTCATGTGTGCTAAAATAAAGACTTAAAAATATAAATATATTTCTTTAAAAACGGCATGAAACACACAATGTTTACATAACCTTTTATGATATTACACAATTAAATGAGATTTTAGAGCTAATAAAATAAGTAAAGTTTATAATGTGTTGGAAAATAGTTAAAAAGATTGAGAACTAATAGAACATGAAATTAAATTTTCTTATTAAATAATTATTTATTCTATGTTTTTTAGTTGGAACATAGCGATATTATAATAGAATAGGGATTGATTTGCATTGTCATAAATATATGTTTAAGTTTAAATCTAACTTATTTACAAACTCATTAAGCAAACAACTACTCAAGTTCAAGGGATTGAACCTAACAATTTTTAAATAAGTAAAGCTTGAATCTTATATTTTAAACTCGAAGAGTTTAAACCTTTCTAAAATTAGACAAGCCTCCCCCAGATTAGACGAGTCTATTCCGGTTCACAGAAAAATCTGCTTGGTACTATCACAGCTGTGCACATGATTCTTGCGGATTAATTTGAAGATCAGTGCACTATCATAGCTCAAAAAGAGAGATCATCTGATCTCATGAACATGTTCTAACACTGATCAGTGGGGAAAGGGCAAAAAATGAAATAAAGAACTCTAGAAGCATCTTTAGAAGGTTTTTTAAAGTGGCTTTCAAAATAATCTCTAAACATTTCGACCAACAAAATGGCAAACTACAAATTCATATTATCATTTAAACAATCACAAAAGCAACCTTTGATCAACATTAATGGCAAAGAAACATGGTACATGTCTGATATTCAAACTTGTGGTCTCAGATTATTATAAACAAACAGAACCATATCTCTCACATTGTAGCTTCTACCTCAGGATCAGCTTCAAGAGGCACGGGGGGTGAATTATTACCACCTCTCAGACGAGAAGATACTTTGTCAATAGCTGAATTCAGTTGGCTGATTTTTGCATTCAAGGTCTGCCTAGTCTTCTGCTTTTCCAGAAAAGGGAAGCGCGTCCAATGTTAAACTTCTGTACAGATTATCCAGCAAGCAGAAAAAATGCATGATGAATGAATAAAATGCAATTACCTCTAATCCTTCATCATAATATATTGGTCGCTTGGCCCTCCGAAATCCATATTCATCTTCATTTAGCAAGGATCTTCTTATCTGAAACAATAATAATTAAAAAAAAAATACATGAAACCAACACTTAATAAATAAACCTGAGCTTCAAAAGAGCAATAAAACATAAGCCATTTCTCAGACAAGAGTAACAATGAACAACATTCCTTTCTTTTTTTCCAGTCCGAAGACAATGTATTGGATAAATCATTGACGATCCATTTATGTCCTTGTAGCTTTCAGTGTACATTACAGTGGTAATAAGTCATTATGGCAAGACATGTAGCATTCAGAAATGAAAGAAAAGTATACAGCAATGTATACTGAAAGCTAAAAGTAATGAAAAAAGAAACTCTGTGTGTTACTCTAATAGTTTATTTAACGATGAAATGAACTTATGTACTGCCTTAATCTTTAGATTAGTTAACAAGAAGGTAACGGGAGAGCCCAAGGCATACTATCGAGAACAGGATCAACACAAGGATGTCAAACAGCATAGCATTGAGAATTTTCAAGATAGAGAATAATGCATGGATGCCAAGCCAGGTATGTAACCCTATCAAATTGCAATAGAACATAGCCTATAAATACGTTGTTATCAAGAAGTAAATTGAAAAAATGACAGGTAATCATACTGATTCTAATGTTACATCCGCACAAGCAAAATGATTTTGAGAACCATAAACACCAAGCATCCAACCACTTCATTTGGACATCGAGAGTAAACTCGACCTGATGCAACATGTTCTAGCCAATTGTTGTGCAAAGGTGGAGCAACTTGAGAAATAAGAATGATTCATTTCAATGAAGGAAAAGTTTTCCTTGTGCATTCAACTGAAGTGTCGGCATGTTAGTTCCTTTTGAAAGGAGCATTCAAGTACTTTGTAGCCAAAATTATTAAGAGGCAAGATATCTAATCACCTGAGGAGCAAAAATATATGCTATAGTTCCAAATACAGCACCTCCTAAAACAAAACCAGCAACAAAATCACTGCCACCACCCCTACTACCATCACTGCATATAACAGAGAGAAACAAGAGAAGATGATGAGTTAAATCAGCAAAAGTAGAGGGATACTCGGAAAAAATGCTGCCTAAGGGAGAAAAGCATCGACTTCATAAATGTTCAATAGACACAACTAGGGGCTCGGCTCAGCTCAGATAATAAAAAAGAGATGGATGCGGTTGGGGTTCAATTCTTCCTAGTTAGAATGGATGTCAGAGATGTAAACTTATTGAGTCAAGAACTCTCTACTATTGACTCCTTAATAAGCACAAGTTGTGAAAGTGAAATGGCCTTAGCTTTGGATAAAAAGTTTTACCCTTGAAATGTGGGCAATCACATGTAACTACCATTTCAAAATGAGCATATTAGTTTTACTGTCCATAGGCATCGCCACTTTAATTGGAGCTAATATTTGTGAGTTTCGCAAATCTACACTTAGGTGATGGACATCCTGTCAATGAAATGGTCCTATAACAAACACTACATCAACTAATAAAAAGAATAGAAACCAAATCCAAAAATCAAGCTAGTATATCTGTTACTACAAGCTACCACACCAATGAAACAGGTAGTAGACGAAATCTCGCCATTTGAAAATACTTTCCATCATGGCAAATTAACAACAGGTCAACAACATGGCCATTTCTTGGTATGAAATACAGGCTTCTGAGTTGTCATATCAAATGACATGGATTTGTTACATTTATAAGACAGGAATCAAGAACAAGAACAGCATACTTGTATTCAGCACGAATTGCGAACTTGGGGCTGCTTCCAACTAGGTTTGATTTCCTTCCAATTGCCAATCTCGGTGCTTTGGCAAATGAAATGGATTTTTTCGACCAAAGTTCACGTGGCTTAAGTTGGGATCCTCCACCTACACCCAAACCCAAATAAAACACAAACTCCCACCATTTTCTTCTCTTATACTATAACAGCACTTCAATTCTCATGATCAAGATTTTCAAAACATTACAAGATAATAATACTCCATACAAGATTATTATCTTTTCTCAAAAAAGAAGAAAAAAAAACTGTCAATCATTAACGTTAGAATTGTTTCTAACGAAAGTAGAAAAATCTTGCTTTGTTTTCTCAGGAAATAAATAAACAATCAAGAAACCCTTTATGAACTAAAAAGAAGAAGAAATTATATACCTGATGAGACTGAAACAGGAGCGAAAGTAGCCATGGAGATCTAGCAGCCTAGAGAGAGACGAAATGCCAATTTTTTTTTAGGGAGATAATGCAGTGTAATTAAGCCCGAAGATGAGGAAATGCTACTAGGTAATATTGTCTCTTGTAGTCCTTGTAATGTACACCAGCTATCCCTTTTTTAAGTTCCGTATTTCCCAATCATATCCTCGTAAGGAATTGTTTTTTTTTTTCTTCTGTTTTCTTTTATTATTTATTATTAAATAATTAAAATAATTTTTTTTATCTTTTAAAAACTATTTTCTCAACAAAACATTAAAAAATATAATAAAAATTTATATAAAAAAATTAAATTTTCATAAAATATAATTACAAAAAACACTTTTTACAACAAACAGAAAAAGATATGAAGTGAGATATTTTACTAGTCTGATAACCAAGTATCAAGCAATAAATAAGGAAAATATTTTATTTTTAAATTTAAATAATTTTTTTTTATTTTTAATTGATTTTTATCTTTAAGATTCTAATATATAAAAAAAAAATTTCAAATAATATAAAATTATATGACTTTACACCATATACACGATATTAACACACGACATATGTCATACATTTATAATCTTGCAGTGTTTTTTTTTTTTTTTCACATGTTGAATGGTAAATAAGGTGGAAATTCAAAGTAATACTTAAAAATCTATTTGACATTTTTATAATTAAAAGAAAAATTTGAAAAACAAATAAGAGGAAGTATTTTATTCTTTTTAAATACTTTTTGGTTTTACATTTTAAAAATATTTTAAAAAAAAAATAAATATTTTTTTATGTTTTTAATTTTAAATTAATATTGTTTTGTGTTTTTATATTATTGAAATTTTAATATGATGATATCAAAAATAATTTTTAAAAAATAAAAAATATATACATTATTTTAATATATTTCTACGTAAAAAAACATTTTAAAAAACAACCGTTATTATATTTTTAAATATCTTTAAGGGCTTGTTTGAGATTGTAATAGTGGTGGTGGTTTAAAGTATTTTTTGTTTAAAAATATATTAAAATAAAAAAAATTAATTTTTTAAAAATTATTTTTAATATTAGCATATCAAAATAATCTGAAAATATATAAAAAAATTATTTTAAACAAAAAAAATATTTGAAATTTATAAATATATAATTTGAACCGCCTTCCCCCCAGACAGTCTATAAATCTTGTGCGTTTCTTACCATCATCGCTGGTTTTATAGAGTTGGGCAGTATTGTAAAGTAAAGATGTGATGAGTTTCAAAACCAACCCATCCAATATATATAATAAAGATAGGTCTGCAGTTGAGCCCAAAGCGCATATGGCATCGGGTTATCCGCCTCCACCCAACTTCCATCTAATATGAAATCGTATCACACACGCGCCAGCTTTGTTTATGCTGAGAGGGCCTTCTTTTCATCATCATAATAATAATAATTTATATTTTTAAATTATTTTAATGTGTTAATATTAAAAATAAATTTTAAAATATAAAAAAATATTATTTTAATATATTTCAAATAAAATATATTTTGAAAAGTAATGACTACTCTAATATTAAATATTATCTTATAAGTCATCTTAATCCTTTGACGATCAAGAGTTTAATGATGTAAAAAGATTTTATAAGAAAATATTATTTTAATTTTTTCTAGTTAGTTTAGGAAATTAAATATCATACTTAATAATTTTATTTTTTCACTTTATTTAGGAATTTTATTATTTTTTATTTTTAGATCTTCTTATTTGTTTAGGATAGTTTTTAAATTTATTTTAAAAATTATAAACTTTTAAAAAGATAAATTACTTAAAGATGAGTTGAGTTATAGAATTTTAATTTAAAATCTCTTGTGATTCATTTTCCATATAATTCTATGTTTTTATACTCATTTTTTTTTTGTTTTGTTTTCATTTGCTTCTCTCATCTTTTTATTATTATTATTATTATTATTATTAAGAAATGGTCTATGTTTCATGTTTCACAAGAATTATTTTCATGACATTATTTTTATAAGGATTGTTGATCAATCATCTATTGTTTATATCCAATATGGATGTAATAACTACCAGAGCAACATAAATTTTATGGTCACAATACATAAGAAATTAGCAACAGAACAGTAGCTAAAATTTCTTTCCAAGTACAAGCAAAAGGCCTTAACAATATTAATGTATTTGATCCATAAAAAGATTAAAGAGGGGAATTTGTTTTTAAAAAATACAACAACTTCAAAAAAATGTTAATATTTTTTAGACTAAAAACAACTAATTATATCATGTTAACAAATTTATTATACATGAATTAAGGTCTTAATCAAATGTTTAGGATAAAAAAAAAAAAACAAAGCTTTAATATTCATGTCTATGGTTTATAGAGGAATCTATAGAGCATATCCATCTAAAATTAAGATAAGATGGCTTATCATGAACCAGACTTTCATTAGTCAGGACTAATCAAGAATTGCATTAGTTATGCATAAGGATGTCAAGAATGCTAGTGTTCCAATCCAACATGACTATTACATGAACTAAATACAATGAATAAACCATAACCAATTAGAGGTTGGGCAATGAAAATTATAAGTAAAATACACCTACCTTCTTTAAAAAATGATGCATATATCTTAATAACTATAAACTACTCTAATAAGTGGGTTGGAGATATTCTTTAATCCTTACTCCTATATTAATTTTTTCATATCTTTCTCGTTTAACATTATTTTTTAATAAGTCATGATTTTTTTTAGGAGTATAAACCTATAAATGATTTGCTCTTAAATGATTTTGATGATTGTCTCTTGATGGATCAAATAATGAAAGTTGACCAACAAAACTTTAATCCTTAACATTATTGAAGGGGTAAACATTTGATAGTGAACATATTCAAAGTTCCTGAATAAAATTAAGAAAAATATATATTGGATTCGATATGAAAGAAGATTTAGAATTAAATTGATAATAGAAATTTAGACACTATCTTAAAGAAATAGTGGTCATGGATAGTTTTACTATCTAATGGATCAACTTCTTTATCAAAAGTACAAGGCATAGGGTTTTCATTTCATTAACTTTTGTAGTCACGATAAAATAGAAGGTTTCACTATTTATGAGTTTCTTATGAATATTAGTTGTTGGTGTTTAATTAATAGGTTGTGAAATCAACAATTTATACAAGTTCTTCCTCTTAGACACTCTATATTCAATTGGAATCCATGTCCACTTCATACCATAGTAACAAATAAATAAGACCACTTGGTGTTTTAATAAGTAAGGGGATTTCTATGGTATCAGAGACAATATCTCTAGGACTATCATTTATTTCACCTTTTTTTTTTACTACTCTCCTTTGAGAATGAAGGAATTTCTCTTTGCATGGCATCTATCCTTGTAAAGGTGGCCTCCATGGGTCTATAAAAGCTTCAATATGAAAGACATATTCTCGGAGGCTTCATCTTTAAGGGAATAAGATGTGTAGCATTAGAAAATAGTAGCTCTGTTTTTTTCTTAGGGGGAATGAAATTTGATTAGTAGTAAAGGATGGTGGCAATTTAATAGGATATGGTTAATCATCTAGAGGATGATAAAAAGAAGTTCTTTGTAATTAAAGCAATGTCCTCTTCAATGCCATCATCATCATCATTATCATTTTCAATATGATGAATAATTTTGAATGCAAAATATTTATTTGGCTTTTCATCTTGTTATTGTTTATCCATGGTAATCATTGGACATCAAAAAACCAATGAGGTCCTCTAATGAAAGTTTGATGAGATCTTTAACTTCTCGAGTTGTTGTCATCTTTGCTTTCCAAATTTTTAGTAGAGACTTAAGAGTTTTGCTCATAATTATTGCATTAGTATATATTCTTAGTTATGGTAGTCATTCTAGTAAACATTTTAACAATTCATATTGGTTAACTTACATGTCAATTTTAGACTCTTTAACTTGGTTAGTTTTTTTATGAGTTATTTCTAAAGCATGCTATATATCTCTAGCATTTTTACATGATATAATTCTATTGAATTCATTTCTACTTAATGCACAATGTAGAGTGTTCATAGCTTTAGCATCCATAAAAGTAACTTTTTTTAATCATTTTTTGTATATTCATTTCTAGATTTTAAAATCTCAATATCATTTTTAATTTTAATAGGTCTATGAGATCGATTCTCTACAGATAGCCATGGATCAAAATCGATAGATTGAAGATAGATTATCATTCTAGCTTTCCATTATGTATAATCATTACTATATATATATATATATAAAAGTGACCTAGATGTGAATGATCCTTCATTATAGAGATTGTAGGTAGTGCTTATCATTCTACTCAAAGTCTAAGGAAACTTTATATATGAGAATTTAGCTTTGATACTAATTGTTATTATAGGATTAAGGCAACTTAACATCCCAAAGAGAAGTGAATTACGTGTATCACTAAATTCAAAAAAGAATGCAAATTACTTCAAGTAAACATAATAACCAACAATATAATTAAAGTACTTAAAATAAAGAAATAAGGGATAAAATTTACAAACTTGTTTTTAATATAGTTTGGCAGGTCTACATCTACACCTTACGTACCAAATTGCACTTTATTCATATGAAAGAGTTTGGTACCCTCCAATATTTTTTTGGCCGTTACAAAAGTAATTAGTATTTTTGGCATTAAAAAATATTTTTTGGCAGTAATAATTCCAAAAAATACTACCAATTCCGCAAAAAAATCGCTTATGCCCGATAATGCAAGAGACGCTAATGATAAGATATTGAACATCATGAATATTTTTGGCATTAGGGTAGCCATTCCACCCATTTCTTCTAGATAAACAAGACATATTCTATCATAACTTGTTCCTAACAAGAAAAAAAGCGCAGCACCGATAAATCCATGAGATATTATTTGTAAAATGGCCCCGTTGAGTCCCATATCGCTTATAGAGCAAATTCATATAATTGTAAAACCCATATGAGATACAGAAAAATAGGCTTTTTTTTTTTTTAACATCATTGTGTGACTAACACACTTTTGCATTAGCACAAGTATACTTAGGAGCTTCTCACCTTAGTTGGTCTTTAATCTAGAAGACCAGCAACGTAGTCCTTACACCAATAAAGGTCAACTTGAAGCTATAGCAATATGATGGCGAGTTATTATCTAATCCCTCGTCATGGTGACATATGGTAAAGAATTTGAATATTTTAACAACTACTCAACCTAATATTTGTTTTGTTGTGCAACAAATTAGTGTATGTGAGCTCCTTACCATTTTCACTTGGTTATTGTATGACATATTATTTGTTATCTCAATGGTACTTCTAGTCATAGTTATTTTTTTCTATCAGGACTTCTTTACAATTGAAAGGTTTTAGTGATATGGATTGGTTTGGTTATCTTAATACTTATTATTTAGTAACGGGATGGTGCATGTTTCTGGCTGATACTCTTGCTTTTTGGAAGAGTAAGAAGGATTGAGTTTCAAAATCCTCACCAAGTTTATGATACAGATTGCTTGGCTTTGGGGTATGTTAAGTGAATTTAGTATTCTTTTATGCCATTCAAATTGCTACCAATCTAATCTTTCATGAGCACACCATGCACGTTGAACTAGATTGTCATTATATTTGTAAGCACTTGACCAACATATGATTAATCTCTTATATTTCCATTGAGTTCTAGTTAGCAAATGTTTTTACCAAAGTTTTATCTCCTCTATCAATAAATTAATGATTTGTGATTCACCCGAATTAGTTTAAGAAGGGATGTTAGTTGTAATATCTTGATTTAAAAAGATTGAATGATATGCAATTTTTTTTATTTAGAGAGCTTGATAGATTAAATGATGGACAATTGGTTGTACAGAGTTACCTTCTTAGTTTTTAGAAAGATTGTTAGGGGAGTGATGGTAAGATATAAAATGTTAATACTTGAAGAGATCCTATATTGAAAGACATACAAACCATTTTGACAATATAACATCCCCATCTCTTCTTTTTTCAAGGACACCCGAGGCTTTTGATTTGCGATGAATCGTTAATCATAAGCCTGTACATTGCTGCAATAAACATCAATACCTTAAATGGAATAGAAGACGGATCGATTAGCACGAGCATTAACAACGAACTCTGTCTAGAGAGACACGTTTGGAGCGTTGGCTTCAAGTTTTACAATATTCAATAGCGATGGATCAAATTTCATATCCAGCAGTACCAGGCTAAGTAGACTCTCTTGAAGCCTTTTCCTGGTGAGCTTCCACATGGAAGTTGACAGTGGTGGTGGTAGTGCTCCGCCGCCAAGTTGGGCATGCGACACTCTCAAAGCAGTTCATCATTGTACCATGTACGCACACACTAATAAAAATGAAACAATTTGAAGGAATTCATATCATTGCAGGAGCCTGATTTCACATCGATCCACCACATAACTGATGGTGCCAACGCGTTAGAGAGAACTCTAACGCAGCCCAGCAATTACGAGATGCATTCTATGAAACACACCCAGCGCTCCTCCAGTCAGAGTCATCGGCCTTGACGGCTTATTATCTATTAAAGCGAATAGAAAGAGAGGATCTACCTTATCCCTGCTGCCCTCTAGCCAACATGCATCATCTTTTAATACCATTTTCCTGGCAATAAACAGTTCATTATGACAGCTGCACCAATACCAAGAAGCAAATAAGAAGGCAAAAAATATCTAGGAAGTCAGAAAAATCATGAGGTTGCAAATATCTCATGGCATTTTTGAAACTGTGCCGGCTTAAAAATCTCTTTATATACAAAACAGCCGTGACTCTGCACTCCAGACACGAGCTAACAGAAAAGTAAAGAGGAAAAATTATTAGTAACTCCTGTGTGGGTTTATGAACAGATGGAATTGATTCCCTATAAAGCCCACGGAAGACCTTCGAGTGTGTGATTGGACACATTCACCACATCCATGCAGGGCACTATACATATGGCGAGTCGCCATAGCTCTATTTATCTGAAAGGTCCCCAAAAAGGAGCAGTGAAGTATTCACCTGACGCCTTTCAGGCACAAGCTGCTCTGTTTTTGAAACAGGTTTTACAGTTTGTTCCTTGTCTGGAAATGGGAATGAGAGGGAAAGGGAGAGGGAAGCAGAGACGCCATCGTCTTCTTCCTTATTCAACACCTTGTCTGGGGGCTTGTTCTGGATATCATTTTTCTCTACCAATCCGAAGAAAGGCAGGATTCCCTTATTAGGGGATTTTGTCTCAGCCCCTAAGGCAAGCTCGAGATTTGGAATCCCATCATGAACTTTATCATCATCAGTTAATGAGTTCCAGGGCATGGAGTTACCAGGCAACCAAATATCCTTGACACGATGTGAATCCACAGGAAAGAAGTACCTTTCACTAGTTCCTAGGTCCTCCAAGATAACTTTTTCATCAGATGCTTTGTCATAGCTCTTCTCCTCAATTGAGGAGCTAGAACCCAAATCACATGTCTGAGAAGTAAAACTACCACTCAAGGAATTTCCATCTCTTGAACCACTACCCCCATATAGTTCCCTGAAACCCGTCTTCAGCTTTTTCCTAACACTCTCTCCATCTACTAACTTGTTATTATCTGCCTTATTCCACAGAGCTTTATGAGTCACGCTACTCGAAGTCAGTGGTGCAGTCTCTGACAGATCAATATATGGTCGTTTCCTTGGGGTTTTCTCTGAAGAAGCCTCCACATCCAGATTCACATTCTCTTCATTCAAGTCCCTTTCAACTTTAACATTATTTCTATCACAGTATGTTCTATCAACTATTTTTTCCTCACCAAAAGTCGTCCTGCCACCTGAATCTTGACTACCAACACCAAAAATCTTGAAAGATGGCATACCTTCTCCAAAACATGAAGTTCCTTCATGCATTTGTATCTCCACCACATCAGAGCTAGAATTAGTTCCAGTTGCCTCAGCACAAGATTTGAACTCCACATCCATACTGCACTCAGGATGACCAACTTCTTCCTGTGAAAAGAAGGGTCAGCATTGATTGAATTGTAAAGGAAGGCGAAAAGAAGTATAAAACAAGCTTCAACGAAACCAATATGCAGAAAGAACAACGAAAAATAGAACAATTTGGAACTATTTCCAGAGACTTGGGAGTTGTGTTCACTTTTAGATAGCAATTTTCAGATTTTTCCCCAGCATACATCTTTATTCTAAAATCATTCCTCAATAGAAAACTGAGAAAAGGTGTTTACTAACTCAGTACATAGTTTCAAATATAGAAACAAGGGCCTCACTAGGATTGTCTTCAAAATAATAAATAACTGGGTTTAAATAAAGGGGAACTAAACAAGGCTCTTCTTTCTAAAGTGGAATTTGAAGGGCAACTTTTAGTAGTGAAATTAAAAAACAGGTGTTTCCAAGAAAAAGGTGAATAGCAAACACGTTTTCACAATATTCTGTCTTCTAGAAAACTGAAAAGTACTCTTTTTTTTGCGAAATTATTTCTGGCTCCACTGTTTCCTAAAGGCAAGAATGGTGAAATGGGCAATCTTAAGATCATTTTTTGCCCAACATTTCAGAAGAGCTCGAACCCCACTAAAGTTAATTCACAATCTTTGACTTTAAGTTCTCTTTCTTCTCCTTTCTAGGGAGATAAAACAAGGACCTCGAAGAGCAAGAAATATAAAGAAGCCACACACAGTAAACATAAACAAAGCAAGCACACATGAAACAAGAATTTTACATGGAATTTGACCATAACAGTCAAACTGCAAACAAGTCCCCTACAAGAAGCCCACATTCAAAATCTCTCACTAAACTAGCATCAGATCAAGAAGCATAAGCCAGGAAGTATTGCAGTATTCAAAAGGTTCCATTAGTGCTGGAGTTGACAAATGATTTGAGCATTAATAGATCTGCTTATGATTCATGCAGACACAGACTACAAAGACAATGTTGAGATTTCAATAAAAACATATATGAGAGGTCATGGAGTTCTTTGGGGAAATCTTGGTAATATTGTATGAGGTCGTGGGAAGCTATTTTCAGGAGCACAAAATATTTGGTCCTTGGGCAATATCATTTATATGCACGCCACCAGGAAAAATAATTCAAACTAACATGAAATTTACCTTTTACAAAAAAACTTCTAATAATAAGGCATCGGAAAAATGACCTCTACAAAGCTAAAGCCATCTGGATTTTAAATATCTAGGGTCACAAACAAGGCTTTTTAGAAAAGAAAATATGTACTTCAAAAATCTAATGTTATTAGATACAGGAAACGGCATAGTTTAGAAATAGAAAATAAAAGGTAATTTAGAACAAAATGCTTTATAGAATTACAACGAATCACAAATCTCAAAGTCACATTCAAGTAAGTCATGCATGCCACCTTTCTGAAGTAGCATGCATACAAAATGTTCGGATTGGATCATGGTGATAAAAGAAACCAGAATGTTGCTGCCACTTATTTTTGAATATATGGAAAAGTCACAAGGCAAGAAAAACTTGAGAAATTCATGTGACTGCTAAATTGCTGATCAGTGACGGCTAATGTCAAGTTAAAAAACGAGTAGAAAATTCAAAAAGTAATCTGTCTCTCTCTTTCTCACTCACTCTCTCTTTTGAGAATAGAGGAAGCCAGGGTTGTGAAGCATCATATGCTTATTGTCAGGATTATAGTGTGTTAGCCACTAGACACAATAGTCATCATTCCACCCAGACTCCAACATAGATAAAACCAAGTTGTAATATCAACCAAATAAGTGTTTTCTTGTTTGTCGTGTGCGAGGCAAAAAAATTACCAGGGAAGAACTGCTGCGTCTAACTTCTGGGCACCATGGGGTATTGCTTCCTGGAATCTTTAGCACGGATTTGGAGTCAAGCTTCCCATCTTGACTCTCTTGGATCATTTGTGAATTAAATACTTTGCTATCAGAATTCCTGTTTAAGGACACACATGGCTTTTCAGGAGCATTTGATGTATGAGGCACATCACAAGAACTGTCACATGCAGATGTTTCTTTAACAATACATTCAGATGGGCAGAGACTCTCAGGTGAACACAAGACTGCAGCAGGAACGTCTTTGTCCCTGGGCACCACATTCAAACTGGGAATAACTAACTTCTTAAATGAATTTGAATCAGATCTCCTTCCCCTGAACACTCCCCACAAGAAATATAACATATTCCAACCTGCAAATAATAATCACACTCTAAATTATTTTAATTCCATGACTTCTAAGCATACATGCAGGCTCCTCACAAATTCCTACCAGAATAGCAGTTGAACATGTTAGATAGGAATCAGCATAACCGAGTAGCAGCAACACAAGAAAGGAGTGATTTAGAGTAATAACAAAAAAAGAGAGAAAATGACCAAGAAGATCATACCAGGGAACTACAAAAGGGAGGAAGGGAATTAGAGTTATATAGCCAAGTCAGAATCAGGCTTTATTATGCATGGAGAATTAGCAATTTTTTTGCTGCAAGCTAAATTGCAAAAATGAAAATCAGAAAGCTGACCGGGATAGGATGCTTCATCAACATCCACAGAGTAATATTTATAGTGTAGGTCTCACAAAGATCTCATTCCAACAGAAATTCAGCGTGAATCAACCTCAAGGTCTAAAACACATCCTATAACAAAATGATTATGGTGCAACAGAATCAGTGTCTAGAAAGCAATTTCCCAATATTCTTACGCTGGGAGTTCTCTGGAAGCTGAGTGGATGGGAATATGAAGAATTCAACACCACCAAATGATCCTTTCAGGGCCAGATCCTTTTTAATCATGTTGTCCAACAATCCCTTGTAGTTCTCGTAACTGTAATATGAGCAGTTTAAAAACCAAATAAATACATAGACAGATAAATGCAGATAAAACCACTCAATCAGAAATGACAAGCATATATTAACCTTTCAAAATCCTTGGCAAAGAAGTAAAGTGCAATATTTTCCTCTTTAGCACCACTGATGTGGAATTGTCTTGGCCATGTGCTTAAGCGAGGTACTTCATCCAAGTTAATATTCTGGGGAAACTTGTTGACCATGTCATGGACTTTAGGTGATGCACAAGTCGATAGATGTGCTTGAATTCCACCATATAAGTCGATAAATTTTTCAGATCTATGCACTTCAAGCACCCCCCTGTATTCACATAACAGAAGCTTACCTACATTGTACTTTTTAAAACATGTGCAGGAAAGAATGTGGAAGGATATGTAAAGTCAACGCACACAAATTAGCAAGGATAAACTTACTGCCAGATATATTCATGCTCTGGGATGGCTGACATCTTCATAAGGACAGACTTCTCCACTGAAGTATGAGCAGGCTTTCCCAAATATGGGGCAACGGAATCCAATTGCCCCACCTTGGAAGGACAAACAGTATCAGTGGAGTGCTCATTAAGCTGCTTCACGTTATTAATATTTGTTGATTTGCTGAACTCAGAGGAAGAAGCACCATGATTTGCTTGCCTTTCAAGTGTTCCTTCATTCATCTTATTTAAAACTGAGAACTGATCTTGAATCTCGCTACTTGCATCCACATTTAACAAGGATACCCCATCAGATTGATCACTTTCTTTTTTCTTTCTGTATATTCCAGGCCTCTTAAGCATAGCAACCTCAATTGCAGCTTTCAATTTACTACCTTTTCTCATCCCCTCTCTGGCAGTTGTAGAAATAGTTACATCAGTACCAGAAGCCATAGGACTAACAACAGTGCAATTTTCTGTAGCATGACCGACTTCCTTGCACTTTTGACAAGTGACAATTTTCAACCCAGTGGTATCAGCAGGCCTCAAGAGACTGACCGAACTTTCCCTAACCTTTTCACCTTGATTTGATGATTCCCGTGATTGTGGTAAGCCATCTTGCAAATTGTCATTGGCATTATTGAGCTGTCTCTCAGCATTCCAGGAACTGGACGATGGTTCATCTTTAGGGCTAATTTGGTTCAATTTTTGTTCCACAGAAGAACTGCTAATTCCATGTGTAGATGAAACTCGAACTGCATTGGCAAACAATAAAATAGCTTAGCTCACTTTACCTAAAAATAAAAAATAAAATAAGAGCATCACAAAATACAAACAGGCACCATGAAACAACATTATGTTTTGTCAAGTCTAACCATCAAGAAATACCTGAAGTACCTGGGATATCTGCACTTTTACGACCCACACTACTAGTTGATCTTGATAAAGTACCCAATTTTCCGTCAGACTGTGTGGACTTCAACTCTCTGTTGATGCTTGTGGATGATACTATGGCACTTTCACCACGAGGAGCAATCCTTTGATCAACCTTAGGTGTTGAAACAGCACTATTTGGCATTGAGCTACCTAAAGGGCGATCCAGCCTCAACAAGTTTTTTCTATCAATTGCATTCTGGTCTTTCACTTGTTTTAACCCTCTTGGATCTTGAGTGTGAGAATATTTGGATGAAATCATTTTACCTTTTGATTCAGTAGTGACAGATCGGCCTGAGTTCACAGATTTAAATGACATAGATTTACTCATCATTCTAGCAGGCCTCTCCTTCATATCAAGAGAACTCTCCCTGGTCCCCTTGTGCTTTTGAGGAAATTCATTGACAAGTTTCACTTTCGGTTTGGAATTTATGGTGTTGAATGATTTGGATTTCAATAAGGTACCTGTACAAATAGGAAATTGTCTTGATTCTTGACATAATAAAACCAAGTTTGTAAGAAACATTAGAAAGAGCAAAGCCATAGACTCCATTCAACTGTAGACATCAGGTTTATATTATGTTTGGTTTTAGGCTAATCTTGCTTGGAAAAAAATTGAGGAAATGAGGAAAACTTAAGGGGTTAACATTTAACCCCATAAGGGGGTCATATATTAATTTAGTGGGGGCAGAGGGAATGGATTGTAAGATGGGAATTTTTTATTTTTATTTTTTTTGTGCATCTCTCTATTCCTTGAACCCTTCACCCATTTTCCTTCTCTTCCACTCACATCATTATTAGGCCGCACCAATACTCATTATTTACTAGTAATTTTCAAAATATTGCATTTAAATTTTGATTTGGAATCTATTGGGCCCCACCATTACACTTTTTTTACACCTACCGAACATCATGAACACTTCACCCTTCAAACACTTCTTTACACCATTACTACTTCATCACTTGACAATTAACCCTCCAATCTTTAACCCCACACCAACCACAACCTTAAATTACATAAGGCATTAGAATATTATTTCTTTTTACACTACTTCATGACTTCTTTGTGTAATCTAGTTTTTCTCATACCAACACTCACATCCTAATTCTTGATCCATATAGATTACGTGTCAACCAGATTTTGATAGGCATTCCAGTTATGTCAACATTTATGTTCATCAAAAAATATAAACAATTATCAAATTGAAGACCTATATTGGATAGCAAGCCTATAGCTGTCCAATGGATCTAAAATTGAAACATAGATCTAAATAAATGGGAACCTAAACCTATTGTTGGTTTGGTGAAACATAAAATGTGGATTGAATAGAAAGTTGTGAAGTGTGCAAAAAAAAATTTGCCATACGTGTAAATTAAATTGAAACTGGCTCTATGCATTGTACAGTGTGAATATGACCACAAAAAGGAAAGTGAGCCAACAAGGCTCTGATTCTTACCCTTGGGGGTTTGAACACGTGAACCATTCAGAGAAGGGTGAGCAGTTTCCCGAATATCAATACTTAAGCGATTTCCAAAATAAGTTTGATGAGCTATCTTTACTTTTCCCTTATCTAAGCTCTTGAACGAAGTATCCCGAGATACTGCAGCTATTCTGCTAGGACTGCATGACTTGGGTGATGCCAAACTTGATTCAGTAGCCTGCCTTTTGGGTACTGGAACCAGCTCTATAGTTTCTGCCTGTCTCTTGCCAGAGCTTTGTGTACTATTCATTCTTTTTTCCTCAGCATCTGAACGTTCAATTAATATTGTAAAGATGCTAATATGAAAAAACAATTGTCCAGAACTGATTTTTTAATCACTGAAAAAATAAAAAGGAAGATAATTTGGACTGCTATTTCAGCTTTACCTTGCTTTTGATTTTCAGTTTCCTCAGCCAACTTGCATTCTTCACATAGCCAATCACCTTCAGGAACTTTCTGAAGCATGTCTCGCATACAATATCTGATTAGTAGCAATAGCCATGTTAAAACTTGGGTTAGAAACAATGCAATGTAAGATAAAAGAAGGGAAAAAATGAAAATAACCAATTTGGGTTGCCAACTGAAAATATAGATGAAAGGTTGTATATTCTTACGTGTGTTCTGCACCGTCAGTGCACCTACTACATATAGCAAGCAAATCCTCTCGACCTGCATCCCCGCAAATATCACATACTTTTACCTGTTTCAGGCAAGCAAAACAGTTCAGAAAGGACAGGGGAATCCGCAGGGAGAGAAATTGAGCACATCACAGAGAATAGAAACAACAGAGAGAAGGGAACACACACATGTATGAGCTCCAAAAATATAAATTGAATGGTAGAAAATACTTTAAAGCCACCAGAACACAAGTATAAATTGAAAAGAGAATGAAAAAACAAGTTCTGAAAGCTGTCAAAAAGCACACCTTAAGCTGATGCATGTATAATCCTTCTCAATAAACGAGTATAAGAACAATTACTTACATCATGTTCCAGAATTTCAGACTCATCACTCTCGTCCGTGGATGCAGATTGCAAATGAGGCTCCTGCATATTTGCTAACTCATCCAAATCATTCAACTTCTCTTCTCGTCCAACTTGCTCAGAACCTTTAAAACCCTCATTTGATTGGTCCCAACTATCCTTGTCAGCCTCCAGTTCTAATTTTGAATAGAGTTTACATGAAACCTTGGAACTCTCAGCATTAATGGTATTTTTACCATTTGCATGGTTATCTGCATTGTTAGATGCAGCCAAGTTGCCACCACAATCAATATTAGATACTGCTTCTTTTGGCAATGACAGGTTAACTTGTTCCATTGGGCATTCAAATGGTTTTCCATGGTCATGTAATGATAGATGTTCATCAAGACATTTACCATTTGCATTCAAGGAAAGGCACTTAGTCTGGACCTTTGGTGAGCTACTACCAGCATCAGCATCATTTGAAGGAGTCTCCAATGAGCCTGAATTGTGAGAAACTAGTGCCTTTCCAGATCCTTCCACTTCTAAAGCTGAACTGAGCAATAAATTATCCCTGTCTAAATTCTTCTTAGGATAACTAACCACTTTGCTTGCATCACTAGCTCTACTAACACATGATATGGTATCATCATGGCCCTCTTCAGATTTAGGATCCCCATGCTTCTTTGAGAGAGTTTTCTGATCTGAAAGACACTCTGATTTTGGAGAAAAATGATCCTCGGCAACAGCTCTACCAGAGGACAATTTCGGAAGCATCTGAGACTCGGCTGAGGCATCAGCATCAGATGACCTTATGTTTGCTTTACTTTCCGCATTTTCAGACAGAGAGTCATGACTTGAACTGACACTGAGCAAGTTGCTTGCTTCACTAGTGGTATGCTGTAAGCTGTCACGTGCTCTACTTTTAAAAGAGACTATACCATCACCGTCATTATTAGAATATTGACTTGATGCAGTTACACGACAGGTTTCATCAGAAAACTCATCACCCTTTGATCCCATACAGGCTAGCTTAAGATGCATACAAGATGAACAAGGCGCAGAGCACACGTTACAAGTCCCAGACTCAGCTCTCATACGAACCTTCCGTCTCATCGAAGGCTTGCCTAATCCTTTTTCAGCCTGTGATGGTTCCTAATGAAAATTAAGAAGAAAATAAGAAATCAGATAAGAACAAAATCAGGGGTGTAATGCTCACCTTCTTAGTGAAGAAAACCAAAAAGGCACTCTTAACTATTCCTCAAATGGTAAATTTGCATGCAGATGATACATTTAAAAACCAAACCAGACTATATAAGGTTTGCATTAAAGCAATAAGCACTTTTCTTGGGGTTTTCTGATCATATGTAAAAGCAGTAACTAATTTACTTGCATGCTGCCCATGGCTGATAGCTCTGTAACAATCATCTTACTCAATGATATAACAAAACCAACTGGATTATGACAATGTTACTTAAGGCATGAAATTATTTTATGTTTGTTGAGTAGTAAGCCTTTGCGTTATTAGGATAATCCTTTAATAATGAAAGACTTCTTCATATAACAACTCATCCAATGTACATTCCAAAATCCTTTTATTAACAGAAGGTCTTATTGCTTCATCCTCCCCGGGAAACATTTTGAACACCTATGTTCCATGAGATACAGAAGAAGAACAGTTTTTCCACACATTAATACTACCTCAAAAATCATATATGTCCAATCCTTTATTGTAATCAAATTAGCACAAGCCAAGAGAAACAAAAGAATGGCAAGCAAAAAAGTAATTGCAGGAAGCTTCAACCAGTCCAAGAATGACAATTTCCTTTCATTTTCGCTTGGTGTCTCCTTAATCAAACCAGAAGGCTTCTGCCATTAGCCTCTAAAAGAGTCCAGAATTGTGAACTTCAAGCATATCAAGGACATTTATTCAAATAGACAAAAATAAGGGAGAGCGTTCAATTATCCAAGTCTAAAATAGCAAAGGAGCATCAACCATCACTGTCTTTAGGTTGAAACCAAGGGTGGTTTATATGTCATACAATATAAATTCACAAGATTTCTTATGCCAATATTGTACCTAATTAAAACCAAGACAAAGACTTGCCTTTTGAAAGAGATATCTCCTTTCATGACAGCTTCATTTTTACACCCTTGTGAAGTAACAACAGTAAGCAAGTTCCTATCAAATGCCGAGTGCTCTTTTACAATACACGGAGAGGGGATGTAGAATACACAAGCCAAATGCGTGCCTCTCTCTCTCTCTCTCCCCCCCTCACCCACCCACCCACACACACACACAATAATATATATATATATATATATATATAATTAGCAGCTGATCATTACCCTTTTTAGAAACCCACTTCCTATCAATGCTAAGAATAGTAAGATGAATTACCGTAACAGGAAAAAAATGAATCACAAAATAGATTAAGCAGCATATAACTCCTTAGCCTCAGAAGGAGGTTATTAAAGGAATCAACAAGTAAACACATTTTCATGTAGACATGAATTAGAATGTGGAAGTACGATATCAGAGTAAAATAAAATAGAAAACTGTAAAGCTAGTACCATAAAGTTAATGCACACATAGTAATATTATTACAAGTGTTCCCTCCTAAACCCCAAGACTTCTCATGCCTTAGTTTTGCAACGGTGGTCATCATTGGAACAAGTTCATTGGCAAGTTTATGATTTAAGAGCAATACACGGCAATCTTATAGGACTTGAGAATACAGCAATATATGGCAATTTTACGGGACTTCATAATAATGGATGAGTTCAAACTTGATTCACCATTTGATAGATTAACTATGCTCCATCAAAGTTTATAGTAATGTTAGTCCACAGTGAAGATGATGAAAAAAAACAGAGCAGCATACTCTTGGGTCTAGAGTGTTTATCCGATACAACTCCAATCTCAACAAAACATATAGACAACATCTATAGCTAGATTATAATCCAAACACTCCATTGCATCAACTTCCATGAAAGAAAGAGTCAATACATCTTAATGCTACCAACCCAAGATGACAACCCCGATTGCAATATTCAATTTCATCCATTTATGCAGGTATTCATTCAATTGAAGGTGCTCGCTATTAGAGAGAACTCCTAAGGGAAAGGGAGAGAAGAAAATAGTAAACAAACAGAATGTAAATTACCCTTTCCCCTCACCATATACTTCTTCTGAGTTTTGTCTAATGGCCCTTCCATACGATGACCCTCCCTCAACACTGACGTGATCTAAAAAAACACCGTCAAAACCACAATTTAATCAGGGAAAAATAAATTCCCAAACATACAGCAAAAACACAAAATTGAATACAAAAGCAATCAATCAACAGAACAAAACACCCAAAATAACCCTAATCCACTGACTAGCCCAAAACGCAGACTTCCCAAACAATCCAAAATCAATAATAACCAAACATAAATTAATCAAAAAACGAAACCCTAAAAAAATAACATGCCTTTGGTTCCCCAATTATCTCCGTCGCGTTATACAACTCTTGGACGTTCCTTCCTCTTCGCTTGGCTGCCATCCCCTTCTCCACCGACACAATCCACCACAACCCAACACCATCAATCCCTAGATTATTTTTGTCCAAGTTTCACAAAGATTCTTATCTAATCTACCCTTTCTCTCTTCTCACTTTATCAATCACACAGAAGAAAACTACAACAATCAGTATATTTCTAATAATACAACAGGATCTAATTAATACACTTATTTATCTATAATTCTTGTTGTTATGATTATATATATATATATAATATCTCTCTATGATCTGGAAAGAAAATATTGAAATGGTCGGTTTGAATAAATACTAATAAAATCCTTAATCAACTTCTGCGTGCTCTCTCTCTCTCTCTCTCTCTCTCTCTCTCTCTAAGCTTTTGATTGCTTCTGCATCTGTTTGTGTCCGTGTTCTATTTATCTTTATCTCTCACACACAAGAGGACTGAAGTTTTTTCTTTTATTTTTCTCTCTCCATATATTTTCTCCCCTTGTTTTCTCTCTCCACATAAAAAATAAGTTTTCGTTTAATTTCTGGATTTTGAAAGCTATTATAATGTATAGTCCATTATATATTAAAAAAAAAAAACATATTCAGCTCCTTAACTTGTAATTGTCGTTCTCTTTGTTTTTTCCCTAAAATGCATTACTCACTGTTTCAAAAAATATGTTTGACTTTTCATGCCAATTAAAACAATTATTAATTAAAGTGTCCTTTTTTATCCATTTTTTTTCAATTATAATTCACATATAAAATGGCCTTCAATTTGTAAGAATTTGCAAAAATACTAAGTAAGACAATTTCTTCTTGTACTGTCTTGTCGATTTGATGAGTTCACAGAGAAACTAACATTGTGATGGGCAGAGAAGCTCGCCCAAATCTAACTGGTTGTGTGGAAAAGTAGTTATAATTATTTTTTAAAATATTTTTATATTAATATAATATTTTTTAAAATATTTTAAAATTTATTTTTAATATTAATATATTAAAACGATTTAAAATAAATAAAAAAATTATTTTTAATAAAAAATTAAATTTTTTTTAGAAAGGAGGGATAACCATATTTCCAAACGTTTATATAATGACAGCAACAAATAATAGTTTAGGGACTAAATTTTAGGTTTTTAAATATAAATTTTTACATTACAACTTTGATCAAACTTAAGGGACTAAAAAGAATTTTCTTTTTGTAGATTTTGCTTTTCTTTTTTCCTTTTCGGGTCAAGTCAACTGTTCCAGTTTTCAAGGATTGTTTGTATTTTAGCTTATGTTGTTTTCTATATTTTCCAAAAAGAAAAAGAAAAAAAATACTGGGATTGAAAAAAAAAAAGTAGAAGTTAAAAGTCATAAATTATAAAATGAAGAATTTTGGAATTTTGAGTTTTAATTAACAAAAAGCAGCACACAATATCCAACTATTTACCTTAACAAACTAATATTTTAAAATTTTAAATCACACCAAATGAATCCCCAAGGAATTGACAATTCACCTATCTTGCTATGCTATGTCGCAGGAGACTGAAAAGATTTTAAATATAGAAAAATATTTAGTGGGAAATATTTGATATTTTCATTAAATTTGATATAATAAGACAAATTTAAAAACTCTTAA
This sequence comes from Populus alba x Populus glandulosa, assembly GCA_033617975.1. NCBI lineage: Eukaryota > Viridiplantae > Streptophyta > Magnoliopsida > Malpighiales > Salicaceae > Populus > Populus alba x Populus glandulosa. The sequence goes on along the minus strand of CM066155.1, from coordinate 6,623,403 downwards.
CATGACTTTGTGTTTTTTAAAAATATTATTTATTTAATAACACGATAAAAAAATAAATATTTTCAAAATTGATATTCAACCTTGTAAATCCCTGGAATAAACTTTTACATAAATTAAAAATAATGTAGATGGAAAAAAAATGAGATAATTAATGTATAAAAAAAATAAATTGAGGATTGAAAATTTTTCTAATAAGAATTTCCCGGGTAAGATATTTTAAAATACAAAAAGAAAAATAAAAGAAAGAAGAGTTTTAATTAACTTGAATATAAAAAGAGTAAGGTTAAATATAAAGTAAACAAATTAAATTCAAATGTTAAGGGGTGAAATTATAAAAGATAAAAATGAGTGCACCTCAAATAGTAAAAGAAAGAAAGAAAATGGTCAAAAATAAAACACATAGGGAAGTGGGGTCAAATGTCAAATAAAAAAAATGAGATTATAAATGCCCATTTTTCTTCTCCTTAAAGCCGGTTGCAGTAGCAACAAAAGGGAGGAGAGAAATTTGAATTTTTCCACCAAAAATTGAGAGAGAAATATAAAAAAGTGCTAAGTTTACACAAGGTTTAGATCAATTAATAGGGGAAGCATCATTAGGCAAGAAAATTAGCAAGAAACAAGTAAAGAAAATTATGGGGAAAGAGGGAGAGAGTGGGGCTGATTGGTGTGCAAAAAGGAAGGAGTCAAAATTTTTCGACTAGTTAAGGATCGAATTTCAATTTATCATTAGGTAAGGAGCCATGAACTTGATTTTGTAAGCTAATTTAAATTCAATTATGAATTGGTGTATTAATCTTGAATTTAATTTAGGGTTCTTAAGTAGAATTAGAGGAAATTGTAGAATTATGTGGAATGAAATTAATCAGAGTATTGAAGATTGTCTTGAATGTAAAATTATGTAGAGATACCAAAGAGAAAAATTTAATGGTTAAAAAAGCAAAGATGGTCACCCATTACGGGTGAATTGGAAAAGAAGAATTTATGATTTTATTTGTAAATTGCTTGTCATGTATTATTTATAATGTGAACAAATGGTTGTTTTGACAGGAGAGTGGAAAATGAGGATGTTTGATGGTTCATTTAAAACATTGACAAAATTAGACAAATTCTTCTCCCTAACTTTCATAAGGGATTCAAGTCTAAAAATGATAGAATTTGGAAAAAGTCCTTTTATAGAAGTTATATCCAAGAATGTTATCTTTCTAACGAGGTTGATCTCGCTTAATGTGGAGTTCTAAAACTCCAGATATAGGTAAAACTCCAAGGAGAGCTCGAGCTTCCATCTCTGCTGGCAATTTCGACAAGTTGCTAAAACAAGTAATTTAGATGCGTTAGGGATGGAATTGAGTTTATTTTCCTTCAAAAAGCATGTAGTTCTATGTTTTAACAAAGGAAATAAGCCATGTTCAAAACCAAGATTTGTAATGTTAGTTATGATTAAATAAATAAATAAAGAGTAGTAATCTTAAGGGATGTAATGGGAAACACAAATATGATGGAAGAAATTGTTGAAGGGAAGTCAATATTTGCTTATTTTATTGTTATTAAAAGAAATATAACTTGAATAGAAAATAATATGGTATACCTATGATTACAAAAAGGACCACAGGAGCTACACAACAACAACAAGGAAGCACGAGATATTAAGGAATCTGATTAAAGATCTGATTACAGCAAATCAAAGAACATTCAAAATTCAAATGCAGCTGTTACCATAAGATATGCCAGACTTTGTGCTCTACATAAATATAGGATTTGTTTGAAATATTGTTTGTTATTATCTTGACTGTAAATATTCTTCAGTTACACATATGTTTGAATTCAAAATTCAAACTTCCAAATCTGTATAAATGTTACAGCAAGTGAATAAGAAGTGTGTGTTGCATTACAGAAACATTGCAGTGTAAGATTTTATATGGTATCAGAGCCGTTTAATCTCTAACGAGTATTTTTCGATCATTCTGCTACTCTTCGTCTTCTGCTTCCTGCAAATGGCAACCATCACTACACCCATCATCGACTCCACACACTCACCCATAGTCACAATCAATGCTGCCACAACCATCAATGAAAAACTCATTCCCTCAACTTTTCCACAGTGAAGAGCTCAATTCGAAGCCTTGCTTATCGGCTACGACCTCATTGAATTTGTAACAGGCAAGCATAAGTGCCCTACCATTGATGAACTCAATCTTACTGCATCCAAAGCGGCGAATTCCCACTGGATTCGCCAAGACAAGCTCATTCTACATGCCATCCTTGCCTCCACATCTACCACCATTACCCCTCTTTTATCTGCCTGCAAAACATCTTGTGATGCTTGGACATCACTAACCCGTTTATATGCAGGTAAATCAAGGACACGCGTGATGCAACTCAAAGAAGATCTTACCTTGAGTAATCGTGGGTCTCGTTCGGTTACTGAATTCCTCCAAGGAATTAAAGTTATTGCTGATGAATTAGCAATCATCGACCACCCTGTTTCAGACGATGATTTGACTCTGTACATCCTAAATGGCTTGGGTGTTGAGTTCAGGGACATCGCTGCTCCCATCCGTGCCCGTGAGACGTCTCTGCAATTCGAAGAACTTCATGATCTACTTGTTAATCACGAAAGTTATCTTCGGCGGCTGGAGCAACAATCTGCACCTTCGTTTGTTCCAACTGCTAATTACTCTCATCGCTGGCGTCCACAATCATCTTTTAATTCTAGACAATCCAGATGGCGTTCCCCGGCTGCTTCTCCACCTCCACGTGGCAATACTGGTGCTCACAGAAATGGGTCATTTAATTCGGGTCAAAAGAGGTTTAAACCAAAATGTCAATGGTGTGATCAATTTGGGCATACAGCAAAACAGTGCCCAAAAATGACTAATTCTGATTTTTCAGAAAATTGTGCAGCCTCTTCCCAACGCAAAAATCATAAATGGCTAGTGGACTCAGCCGCATCCCATAATATGACTACCGATCTCTCCAATCTGACAATTAATTCAGAATATGACGGTACTGATGAAGTGGTAATTGGGGATGGATCAGGTTTGCAAGTCTCTCATACTGGGTCCTTATCACTTAAAACATCCAATCATGTCTTTCATTTACGTGACACACTTTGTGTTCCAACCATCCATAAAAATCTTATCTCAATTCATCATTTTACCAAGCATAACAATGTTTTTATTGAATTTCATCCTACTTATTTTTTGGTGAAGGATCGGATCACGGGGGCGACTCTACTCAAAGGCGAATGTGAAGATGGCGTGTACCCATTTCCGGAGCACCTACCCTCTATCAAGAACAATATTACTGTTTATGTTCATGAACGTACCACAACCGATGGATGGCATAAATGTCTTGGTCATCCATCGTCTAAATTGGTTAATCATCTCATTCATGCTTTTTCCTTACCCATCAATAAAAATGGCCATTCATCTTTATGTACTTCATGTTCTAAACACAAAGCTCATCGTCAACCTTTTCATACTCATGGTCTCACCAGCAATTTTCCACTTGAACTAATTTACACAGATGTTTGGGGTCCATCTCATGATATTGGAATTAATGGATTTAAATATTATGTTATTTTTGTTGACCATTACACCAAATATATATGGCTTTATCCCATGACCCAAAAATCAACTGTTCAAACTATTTTCCCTCAATTTCGCAATCTTGTGGAAAATCGTTTCAACACAAAAATCAAAAGTCTTTATTCTGATAATGGTGGGGAATTTATTGGTCTCAAAACTTATCTCTCAGTTCATGGAATTAGTCACTACACTACAGCTCCCCACACTCCCCAACAAAATGGTATTTCTGAAAGACGACATCGTCATCTCGTTGAAACCGGTCTTACTTTGCTCTCCGATGCTCATATGCCTCTTTCTTATTGGCCTTATGCATTTCAAACCGCTGCCTACCTCATCAATCGCATGCCAACTGTCACCCTGAATAATAAATCTCCATTTGAATTATTATTCAATCAAAAACCCAACTATCTCAAGCTTAAACAGTTTGGCTGCCTTTGTTTTCCATTAACCCGGCCATATAATAAACATAAACTTGAGCCGAAATCCAAACCGTGCACATTTGTTGGTTACAGTTTATCTCAAAATGCATATCTATGCCTTGATTCTTCTACCGACAAAATCATCACTTCCCGACATGTCATTTTTCACGAAACCCAATTCCCTTTTCAACCGACCAGTCATTCCAATGTTAGTTCTTCTCCTTCAGCGGGCCAACAATCCTCTGTGTCAATTTCCTTATCAAAATTATTTGTTGATCCGCCTCGTCCAAGCCTCCCTCTGGATATGGGTCATGAAGTCTTCACATCGTCTGACAGTGGATCGCTCTCTACTCAGTCTCCTCTCCAAGTAAGTAATCCATCCTCTCCACTGGTTTTTGATTCCCCTGTTCCGATTCAAATTCCTGCTCCCATTGAATTACCTGTTTCAATTGACATTCCTGCTTCTATTGTTCATTCATCTAATGCCATGCATGTTCATAACATGACAACTAGATCAATGAATAATATTTATGAACCAAAAAAATCTTTCCTTGTTACCAAACATCCCCTTCCATCTTCTCTGGAACCCACCTGTGTTACTGCTGCCCTCGCCGATCCTAGATGGCGTGAGGCCATGTCCACTGAGTTAACTGCCTTAATGAGACATAATACTTGGACATTAGTATCTCCTCCTTCTGATTGCAATATTGTGGGATGTAAATGGGTGTTTCGGGTTAAACGACTTGCTGATGGGTCTGTTGATCGGTTCAAGGCCAGATTAGTGGCCAAAGGGTTCAATCAACGACCCGGACTCGATTACAAGGAGACATTCAGTCTTGTGGTTAAACCGGTCACTATACGCACTGTGTTAACTCTTGCTGTGATGCAGGGTTGGACCTTGAGACAGTTGGATGTTAATAATGTGTTTCTACATGGGCATCTTACCGAAACAGTATACATGAAGCAGCCTCCTGGGTTTAGAAATCCTGATTATCCAGATCACGTTTGTTGTTTAACTAAGGCAATTTATGGCTTAAAACAGGCACCCCGTGCTTGGTTCTTTGCTCTTAAGCATGCCTTGACTGAGTTTGGATTTCTTAATTCTAAATCAGATTCTTCTCTATTTGTGTTCCATACTGGTTCCAATCTTGCTTATTGCATAGTGTATGTTGACGATTTGATTATCACAGGCAATAACTCAGTTTTTGTTGCAAGTCTTGTTGATCATCTTGGCCAGAAATTTTCTATCAAAGACTTGGGATTACTGCATTTCTTTCTTGGTGTTGAGGTGGTTCCCACAGCAGCAGGCTTGTTCCTGACTCAACACAAATATATCAGAGACTTACTTGCCAGGACAAACATGGATGGTGCTAGAGATGTCAACACACCACTCTCAACATCGGTTCCCTTACAATTGAGTGATGGGTCTTCTTCTATTGATTCCACCGAATACTGTCAGGTCATTGGAGCATTGCAATATTTGTCTCTTACCAGGCCTGATATAAGCTTTGCTGTGAATAAACTGTCCCAGTTCATGCATCATCCCACACAAACTCATTGGACAGCAACGAAAAGGCTGCTACGATATTTAAAGAATACAATCTTCCATGGTGTTACTATTAGTAACACACCCAGCAGACTGTTAACTTGTTTCTCGGATGCTGACTGGGCTGGTAATTTGGATGACAGGAAATCTACTTCTGCATATTTGTTATTCCTTGGCACCACACCAATTTCCTGGAGTTCCAAGAAGCAGCGTGCCATTGCAAGATCCTCCACAGAAGCTGAATACAGGGCTCTAGCAACGGCTGCTGCTGAAAGTGTTTGGCTACTATCACTGCTCCAGGAACTGCATTTTTCTTTATCACAGCCACCGCTGCTCTTATGTGACAATTTGGGTGCTACTCATCTCAGTTTTAATCCTATGCAGCACTCTCGGATGAAACACATCCAGATTGATATTCATTTTGTGAGAGACTTGGTTACAAAAAACATTATTAATGTTCAACATGTCCACACCACTGATCAACTCGCAGATCTGCTCACCAAGCCTCTCTCCAGGCAATGGACTGACTTCTTACGCAACAAGATCGGCCTATCCGATGGTAGCCCGTTCTTGCGGGGGCGTATTAAGGAATCTGATTAAAGATCTGATTACAACAAATCAAAGAACATTCAAAATTTAAATGCAGCTGTTACCATAAGATATGCCAGACTTTGTGCTCTACATAAATATAGGATTTGTTTGAAATATTGTTTGTTATTATCTTGACTGTAAATATTCTTCAGTTACACATATGTTTGAATTCAAAATTCAAACTTCCAAATCTGTATAAATGTTACAGCAAGTGAATAAGAAGTGTGTGTTGCATTACAGAAACATTGCAGTGTAAGATTCTATACGAGATGACTACAATAAGTAAGTGTTTTACACTCATATCTTTCTTAAATGTACATAATTATGAAAGCTTGTTTAGTTTTTGGATTTTATATATAAATATTGCCAAAAAAGAAGCATCTACTGTAATAAATGAGAAATATAAACAGACATGATTAACTATTTCAGTTGGAAATAGTTAATGATACAAATGGGTTTCATTGATAGCGATATTTCTCTGGATTTGATTAGTCAGCTCCAAAAACAGGAGGTTAATGATGTTATTAGGGTTCACTAACATCAGCATGATTATACCAGAACATGGGGGATATTAAACTCAAATAACTATTCCAAGTTAGGAATAGTTAATGATATCGATAGGCTACATCAATATCAGCATTTCCATGCAACATGATTAGTTATTCATGGTATAGAGGCTAATGACGTCAAGGATCCTTGACATCAGCATTTCCGAGGATATTTCATAGTACTGTTTGGACTTGATTAACTATTTCGGGTTAGGAATAGTTCATGATATCAAGGGGTTATATTGATATTGACATTCACGATAAATTTCATTAGTCGGTCCTGGTGAGGGAGACTAATGATACTAATGAGATTCATTAGTAATGACATTACCATCTTAAGGTCTTGGGAAGAAAAAAAGATATAATTAACTATCCAATCAAGGATGATTAATGATAACAATAAATTGGTATCAACACTTTCTTGAAGGAATTGTCCTTAGATATAAATATGTGATATTGGTTGAAAATTAAGAATCGAATGGAAAGAATTAGTGAATTCATTATAAAGAATCCAAAAAGGGACCAAGCTGGAATTTTAGGGAAATATAAATGAATGTTAGTTTTGAATAATTTGTTTGATTACCAATATTAATAGTGTTTTCCATAATATTTATATTCCAATGTTATATTTGTTCCAAGCATACTCGCGACAGGATTGATTTTCAAATATTTATATCCTTTTTTTATCTAGTTTTAGGTGAATAGTATACTTATATATTTTACATCTTAAGAAATTTTCATGACTTGAATTGTAATAATATCTTTTAAATTAAATCTATGAACTTAAATTTTATTTTCATGTATTTATAATCTACATGTATCCATGTTTACTTATTTAGTGTCATTTAACACTTTATTTCTATTATATTAATATTTAAGAAAATGTGATTGTATTTAATGTTGATTGTTGGAATTGAAACTCGGGATAATTGGATTGTTATTGGATAATGGTTAATAAAAGTGTAACAAATTATTGTCGATAACTTGAGACTTCCTGGTATAGGGAAGACTCTGCTAAAATTTCAATTGACCTTTGTATGAATTTGATTTTTAAAAAATTACCATGTTTTCCCCCCTAAATTATGATTGATAAGTTGTTTCATTAATTGAGATCTTATAAACCCAATATCAAGATGTCTTTTAAACTGCAAGCATTGTTTCCTAAATTAATTTATTATGATTTCAAAATCAAGTTTAAAATGAAACATTCAAACAAATCCTTAGCTTTTTGTATATAATTTTAGAAAAAAAAATATTGATAAATATAATAAATTATATAAAAAAATGTATTAAATTTTTTTTATAAAAAAACATAATTTTTATGTTAATTAAATATTCATGAGTTTCTTAATATTATGCACAAAATAATTAGAAACAAAATGTTAAGAGTCCTAAAAAAAACCTATAATATTATTTGAGAAATATGATAAATTTCAGTAATAATTTTTTCTAGTGCATTTAAAAATAAATCTAAAAGAAAAACAAAGAACTAACTAAATATTGGAACATTTGTTTAAGACTATGATAACCTTATAAAAAATAAATTGAAATAAAATATATAATTTTTTTTAAAAAATAAACCAAATATTTAATTATAAAATTGAGAAGAAAAAAAATAAATAATAAAACCAATGTTGAATGATAAAATTGAAAAAAACAACAAAAAAAACAAATGATATAAAAAAAAAAAAAAACCAATCCACATATGGCCTTTTTTTGAGTGATTATATACTTTCTTTTATTGTGTATGGTAACATAATATTTCCAAACACTTTTAAAAAATAATAATAAAAAAAGGAAATTAAAAAGTGAGCCAATGTATCATTTAATAAATTCAGAATTATATGGAAACTTTTTCACTCTTAACTTGAAAAAAAAAGGACAAGGTTTCATTAAAACTAGTTACATGCCCCGTGCGATGCCGCAGGTCAATTATTTTTTGCATTTCAAAAATAGCCAATATCTAAAAGTGTTAGGTTTTTTTGAAAAGTTATATCCAAGAGTTTTAGGTTTGGTTGCAACGCCTGACCAAAGAGTAATATTTATAATATTAATAATAACATTAAACTTGAATTAACCCTTAGCATAAAAGTATCTAGACTGCAATACCAGACCCAATAGCATTGGACGTGGGTCTGGCTGCAAGGTCGTGTCATAAAAGTGTGATAATTAAATAGATTAGTTAAAAAAAAAAACCAACAGGAAGAAAAAAAAAACTAATGAAAAAAAAGAAAAAAATATGAATTAATTGGGTTAACCCTTTAAACCAGGTTAACCCGTCATACATTGAATTCACATCGTGAAAGTTTGATAATTAAAAAGGAAAAAACAAATTAATGGGTTAAACCCAGAACTAACTAGGCTAACTCGTCAAACCAGGTTAACCTATCAAACCCGGAATCCGTGTCATGAAAGTTTGATAACTAAATAGAAAAAATTTAACATTAACAATTTCAATTAAACAAAAAAAATTAATTAAAAAGAAAAAAAAAAGTTATCAGCCTTTTCACTGTAGACTGCACTGTGCAGTCCACAGTCAAAGGCATAAAAACAACAAAAAGAAAAAAATAAAGGCATCAACCGAGAACTACTTAGAAAAAAATTTAATATTAATAAACTAAATTAATTAAATAAAATTAATTAAAAAGAAAACATAATACAAAACAAACCTCTTAGAAGAAAAAAAAAACTAAATAGAAATAAATTTAAGATTAACAAACTAAACTAAATGAAAAAATATAATTAAAAAGAAAAAACAAATTTAGGTTAACTCGTCAAACCACGTTAACTCGTTAAACCCGAGATCCGTGTCATGAATGTCTGGTAACTAAAAAAAATGAACATAAACAAACCAAACTAAACAAAAAAAAATAATTAAAAAGAAAAAATCAAAAATAAAATATGAGTTAACTCGTCAAACAAAGTTAACCTGTTAAACCCAAGATTTGTGTCATGAAAGTCTGATACTAAATAAAACAAACATTAACATTAACAAACTAAATTAAACAAAAAAATTTATGAAAATAAAAATAAAAAAAATTGACGGGTCAACCCAAAATTAACTGAGTTCACTCGTGAAACCAGGTTAACCCGTGAAACTCGGGATACGTGTCATAAAAATCTAATATCTAAATAGAAAGAAATTTAACATTAAAAAACTAAACTAAACAAAAAAAATTAATTAAAAAGAATAAAAAGCAAAAAAAAATAATTATATTTTAACTTGTCAAACCAGGTTAACCTGTTAAATCCGGAAAACGTGTCATGAAAGTGTGATAACTAAATAAAAAAATTTAAGATTAATAAACTAAATTAAACAAAACAATTTTGTTAAAATAAAAAAAAAACAAAGAAAAACGCAAAACAAAAAAATCCCAAAAGGCATAAAAAAACTAAGACAACTTAAAAAAAAAAAAAAAAAAAACCACCTAAAGCATCAGTGTTTTACTGTGGACTGCACTGTGCATTCCATAGTAAAACACTGATCCCTTTTAGCTATTGTTATAATATAGCTAAAACATGTAGGGAAAATATTGTAACTTTCCTCACATGTTACCATGGATTGTTACAATGCTCTCCTTTTTTTTTTCCAATTTTTTTGTTTTTTTTTTAATTTTTAAAAAAATTATCTTTATTGATTTTTTTTTAATATTGAGCTGGTTAAAAATTTATCTTTATAATTTTTTTCTTTAAAACACTATAAAATGCTACAGTGTTTCTCCACATAGTTTTTTTGTTATGATTTTTTTTCAAAATTATTTGTCAATTTTATTTTTTTCATATTGAGCTGATTGAGAATTATAATTGTAGTTTTTCTCACAAAACACAATGGATTGCTACAGTTTTTCTCCACATGTTTTTTTTTTATGATTATTTTTCAAAATTGTATTTGTCGGTTTTATTTTTTAATATTGAGTTGATTTTTTATGTTATTTTTTCTAAAATTGTATTTGTCGATTTTTTTTAATATTGAGCTGATTGAGAATTACAATTATAAGTAATACAAATAAGGCTAAATCATATGTGGAAAACACTATAGCTTTCTTCACAAAACAGTGTGGATTGATACAGTGTTTTCCCACGTAGGTTTTTTTTTTCTTTTTTCTGTTATGATTTTTTCTAAAATTATATTTTTCAATTTTATCTCTTTAATATTGATCTGGTTAGAATTTACCTTTGAATTTTTTTTCTTTAAAACACAATAGATTGCTACAGGGTTTCACCATATGGTTTTTTTTTTTTTGGTTATGATGTTTTTCAAAATTATCTTTGTCGATTTTAATTTTCTAACATTGAGTTGGTTGAGAATTACAATTACAATAAAACTAAATCATGCGAGGAAAGCATTGTAGCTTTCCTCATAAAACACTGTGAATTGTTATAGTATCGCCCCACATGGTTTTTTTTTCTTATGATTTTTTAAAAATTATCTTTGTCGATTTTATTTTTTTAATATTGAGTTGGTTGAGAATTATAACTACAAGTAAGGCTTAATCATGTAGGGAAGCACTATAGCTTTTCTTATAAAACACTATGGATTGCTACAGTGTTTCCAACATAGTTTTTTTTTTATTTAATTTTTTGTGTTTTTTTATTATGATTTTTTTTCAAAATTGTCTTTATTGATTTTATTTTTTTAATATTGAGCTAGTTGAAAATTTAGCTTTGTAATTTTTTTCTTTAAAATAATGTGGGTTGTTGCAGTGTTTTTTCACATTTTTTTTATTTTTTTATTATAATTCTTTTTTAAATTATGTTTGTTGATTTTATTTTATTTAATATTGAGTTGGTTAAGAATAACACTTATAATAGAGCTAAATCATATGGGAAAAGCACTGCAGCTTCCCTCATAAAACACTATGGATTGTTATAGTGTTCCTTTACATGGTTCTTTTGTTATGATTTTTTTTCAAAATTATCTTTTTCAATTTTACTAGGGAAAGGATTATAACTTTCCTCACAAAACATTGTGGATTGCTACAGTGTTTCTACTCATGGTTTTTTTTTCTTTTTAAAATTATATTTGTCGATTTTTTTTTAGTATTGAGCTGGTAAAGAGTTTAACTTTGTAATTTGTTTTCTTTTTATTAGCAGAAAAACTAAATCATGAGGAGAAAACATTGTATCTTTCATTACAAAACACTTGGATTGACACAAATCATTCTATTCAGTCTCTAAGTTTTTGATCATCAACACAACTTTTTTTTTCGTCATGAAATATTGGCTCCATCACACCTTCAATTTTTATTACTTATCTAGTGCTAATTCATAATTATAACAATTTTAAGCACATTTGTTTTATAAGCCCGCGGCGGTATGCAGACATGCCATCTAGTATTTACCAAAACAAAGAAATGAACATAAGGAAAAATAATTGAAAAACATAAAGTTTACCAAAAACTAAAAAGAATGAGCTAAATTGTATGGTAACATAATATTCAAACCAAAAACTAAAAAACACCAACACTAATATTCAAACTTTTATTAGCAAATTGTATGGTAACATAATATTCTCAAATACTCTTAAAAAACATAACAAAAAACTAAAATTAAATAGTGACCCAATATATCATATAATAAATTTAGAATTATATGGAAACATTTTGCACTCTTAACTTAGTATTGAAAAATATAAAAAGAGATAGGGTTCACATAAAGTTTACCGGAAAAATAAATTAGCCATAAAGAAAAACATAAAGTTTCCAAAAAAGAAGAAGAATGAGCCATAAAATAAAATAAAATAAAAAACACCAATGCTAAAAGAAAAACTTGCACAGTTCAAGCACAAGAATATTCACCCATCTTACATTTTTATCCTTATATTTTTTTAGTTGGATAATTTTGGAAATGAAAGTTTTTTACAAGTATATTTTAAGAATAAAAAATAAAAAATATTATCTATGGAAACATGTCTCTTTTATACCACCTATTTGGGAAGTACATAAATACATTTCAAAATTGTCCTAGAGATAAATTTATAATTTTTTTGGCTTTGACTCTATTTGTGTCTCCAATATATTTTTGTCTCTGCTATTTCTGTCTCTTATGTTTCAGGACAATAATCAAATGCTACATTGCATTATTGTGAGAGTATTGTAAGGTGGCTAAATTTAATTCCTTCCACTGTTCGTACCTAATCAATTTAACTTTTAATTTTATTATTACCATATTTTATATTATGTTAATTAATATGTTTATGTTTGTATTATACATACTTTAATTACAAATGATCATATCTAATCTTAATTAATTTGAGACTCATATCATAAGCTTACCTAAACTATTCACAAATTTAATCATTTTATTATTAAATGAACTCATGTCATATTACATGTCTTTAACTCAAACATACCTATTAAATATATTGTGTTGTTTATGAATTGAGATAAAAAATTTTTAATTTGCATCATTAAAAAAATCTAGCAATACACACATGTAAATTACTTTAAATATTTAAATGTTCTTGATATTTAAAAGAAATATGGCACAATTTTATAAACACTAAATTATATAAATAACAAAACTTCACTCATGTTCTATCATAAAGTAAGTTTTATAATGGTCTATATAGAATTAAAGAAAAGGCTTTTTTTTCTCATCTTACATGTTCATCAAACTAAAATTTATAATACGAGTTTTAAATTAATTTAAATAATGATGATATATTAAAACAAAAGCTAAAAGAGATAAAGAAATCATTGTATACACTTATATTTTATTGTGTATTCGCACGATAAAATTATCATTTCCCCTTCCATGTCGAAAAACATGTAACTTGCTTTCAAGGGTAAAATTATATTTTTCACATGACTCATTTATCATTACTAGATTGAATGAGGGTAGAACAATATTTTAACTTATTTTTTTGCACAATGTAATGTCTAAAATACTTTTAAAAGTTAAATTTGCTTAACTATTTGGGGAAGCTCATTTTTTGTTTTCTATCTTTGTTAGTATAGTGTAATTACTAAGATACCCTGAAAAGAAAAAATATGTAACTTAGGTCAAGGGGTTTTTTGGTCTCTTTGTTATGTATTTGTTTTTGTTAATATCATGCATCTTTAGGAGCACTTAAGTCTTTTGATAAATTAAATAAAAACAAAAGAGAGAAAAATCTATAACGTGTGTAGCACACACATCAATAGGTGGGAGGCGTCCACACCTTTTGAGCATCACATATAGCGCCTTTCAATGGCAAGAAATAGCCAATCACTATCTCTATCGATGGATCACATGGAGGCATTTCTAATGGGATGACACGTGTAAGGTGTTTTGTAGTTGTTAGATGGTGCTTGAATTTTGTTTTCTCCCTCTCTTTTCCCCTTGAAAAATGTGTCAACCCAACCAAATTTAAATGTTGTCCTTCATTTTCTTCTTATTTCAATTGTGGTCTTAATTCTTTTAATTGTCCTTTATTTGTTTTGAATCCTTTTTTTTCATTTTTTATTTTTCAAATTCATCTCTTAGTATTTTATTCTATATGGTACTTATATCAAATTTGGTCCTCATTCTTTTGATTATTAATTTTTTTTTTCAATTTTATCCCCTATCATTTGATTTGATTTAATTTTTATGTTAGATTTGACCCGTATTATATTAATAGTTTTTTTTCTTGTTTTTTTTATTTGTTTTTAATTTCATCATTCAATATTTGATTTTTTTACAATTGGACTTCATTAAATTTTTTATTATAGTGGCCTAAGTCACAAGTATGAAATTTTAGCCTGGATTGATATCAGTTTTTTTTTATCCTTTTTTTAGTATGAAATTTGGTCCTTTATTATATGTTTTTGTTTTTCCTTGTATGGTTGTATGTTGAATGTTTCTTTTATTAAATTATCAACTTGTGGATAATATGATCTTTAAATAGGTAATGTCTTCTAAATGTTTAAGACTTTGTTATTTTTATATATAAAAAAAGTTTATTTTTGATTTCTTTTATTTACAAAAGAATCAACTTAGAAATAATATGATCTATAAATAGTTCATGTCCTCTAGAAGTTGAGACTTTGATATTTTCATATAAAAATAAAGAATTTATTTGTTTTTTTGATACTAAAGAATCAATATGAGGATAATATATTCCTTAAATAGTTTATCCTCTCTAGAATTTGAGACATTATTATTTTTTTATATAAAAAAAATCAATGATTTTTTTTCCTTTAACATGGAAATCATGTAAACATTTCCTTTTTAATATCTATTTGTAAACATTACTTGGTTTTTTTTTTTTATCAATATATGAGAATGCTTGTTTAGGAATTTAAAGGTCTTATGATACACTTCTCCTTTTGTTATGAGTGGACCCAGGCTAGGTCAATGTGACTCCAGAAAGACTCATCAAGTATAGTGGTGGCTTTTGAGATTATTGTAGATATGATCGAATAGAATGAGTCAAAGATTGATTAACCATTATCATCCTCTAGGTCCAACACCAATATCCTAAAAAAATAAGGATTAGGTCTTATTGCCGAGCCCTGGTCATGAATCACTACTGTAGACCCATATAGTTTTTTTACCTTCTGTATTAAGTATACATATACCAACTTAGATAAAATCTTAGCATATGAGCATGATAGGTACTTTTGTCATTAAACACGAAGCAACTTACCTTAGGTAGGATGTTTTAGGATGAATTCCATCTTTATTTTAGTATAACTAACTCATTACCTAGAATCTCTAAGGACTAGTTAGGGTTTATAGTTACTATAAAACTAGGTGACAACTTTTTTTCTCTATTTTATGCTATCAATCTTATTAGCTAGTCAAGATATCCCCTACAATAGAATGATGAGTTCATTAGGGACTTTAATAAGGACCAAGCTTTTTTTCTTTGTTTAAGAAATGATGTGCTTATTGTGATATTTATTTTTATATAATTGCCTATATCGTGTGACTTGTTAGATTTAATATTTATGTTTTATCTTTATATATATATATTTATTTATTTATATGTTATTTTTAATATATTTTATTATCATACATTTGTGGATTAGATATGGAGTTATGCTAATGTACCAACTACTCTGCACTTTTAGCAATCATATTGTCTTAGGTTAGCATGAGAAGTTAGTGGTGCCTTGATGGGCTTTGCCCTAGACTAGAGCTCATAAAACCTTAGACTCCTATTAGAACTCTAAAAGCTCATGATTTGTAGCAAATTGGATTTCCTTGGTTTATACACCTTTTTAAAGTTTCTTGATCTTTTAACCAATCCAGGTTAGCCAGCCTCTACATAAGTAATGATTATAACTTTTCTTTAGTGTCTTTTAACAACATCATTGGGCAATTTTTATATACATAAGATTTTAAAAGATGGGTGATAAGGCAATTGAGATGGTAAAATACATATAATAATAACTTTTGAATGAGTCTGAAGACTAAAAAATAAAGAGGGATTGTTTGAATAGTTCAATGTAGACTTCCTAGTCTGAAGCATTTGTATCATATTGTGAATGAAGCTAAGAAACTCATACGGTGATGGAAAAAGTAAGCAAATATGGCATTAAGAAAATGCCGTCATTAAAAGCTTCTAGGGTTTCATTACAAGTTTCGAGGGTTTATTTGATAAAATACCACGATTACGGTAAAGGTTGTGAAGTGTATCATACTTCTTAAAATTTTTTTGATTAGCACTCAAGATAAAGGGAGTTAGTTTGTATGATAAATTAATGAACCATCTCGTATATATTTCCTCAATTTTAGATGAATCAAAATCTTGATTTTTTTCTTCTTAAAATATATAGGTTAATGTGCTAAGTCATTCATATATTTTTGGATGTAGGGAAGTTTCAAATTACCTTTAAAAAATATATGGAAAATATGTCTCAATTTTTTTATTGAATGACAATCTCAAGTTTTATTTCCAAAATGTATGAATTAATATATTGAATAATTTATCACACAACCGATATCTCTATCCAAGATGGAAATAATGTGTGCAAGGTGAAGTTCTCATGTCTAGCTATAAAATGGTAGTGACCAAAGATACTTCAAATTGATAAGAAAATATTTGGACCTCGAATATTTAAAGGTCTCATCCCCAAGATCCAGGTTTGTTATAAAATTAGATAAAATCCTTCTCTATGAAGAAGTTACTGTAAAATATCCTAGTCTTAACATACATATATATAAAAATACATTCTTGAACAAAATCATAAATAGGGGAAGGTATACCTAGATAGTTAAAGGGAAGATTCTACTAGATTGAATTATAAGGTTGGACTCCTAGTGGTGACAATATTGCTTCCTCTAACGATTCTTTTTTCAAAGTCTTGGTATTCTTTTTTTTTTACTCTTTTTTATTACTCTGAATTAAAACCCTTATTCTCTTTTTAATTTTGTCATTGTTTTTCTCTCTCCTAGTAATTCTTCTTCTCTCTTTCTCTTTATATATCTCTCAAACCCTAGCTAACCTACTATTCATAATGAAGAGAGAATAATCTAAATTGGACAATTTGGAGAACTATAAGCTCCAGGATTAAAAAGACACGTATTCACCATCCAAGAGTGAAAACAAACAAATGACATCAAGTGAGGTTGTACAAAGAGCATAAGCATACTTTCACATTATACACAACAAGAAAATCATTAAGGGTGAGAGTGCTTTGCAAGTTATAAGCTTGTCTAGACTCGAAGGACATAACCAAACTCTAAACAACCCCAAAATTGGTGAAAATGACACTTCATTTGGGTCGAACGATGCTCATATTAGTGAAAATGATGAGAGCTGGTTGGACTTGGCTGAGAGGAAGGTTGTTTATATGTGACAAGGGTTCATCTTTTATCTTTAAAGAAAAATACGAAGAGAACATCTGAGAATTTATACCA
Source organism: Populus alba x Populus glandulosa (assembly GCA_033617975.1). NCBI lineage: Eukaryota > Viridiplantae > Streptophyta > Magnoliopsida > Malpighiales > Salicaceae > Populus > Populus alba x Populus glandulosa. Next base: position 6,605,882 of record CM066155.1, on the reverse strand, counting down.
AAGGCTCAAAACAACAGCGTTTGGTGTAGTTAAAGTTTAGAATTGTCCTTAAATTTCAATATCTTTTCATTATTAATCCTCTTGAACTTTTAATTGTATAGTCAGAGACAAAATTCAAACCAAACCAATAAATTATCTCAACTGGGTTTTTGGTCAAAATTAAATAGGCCTCTTAATTTCTTTGTTTTTTCATTATGATCTATTGATTTTTAAATACCTTCAATTAAAGCCAAAACTAGCTATAAAATCTAAAATTTCTTCAATTAAACCCTTGTCAGAATTAATGAGACTTCTCGAGTCATGCCAATTTAGCATTTTGGTCCTTGGTCCTTAATCTTTTAGTTTTAGCCAATTTCTCTTCATTTATAACCCTTAGATTGCTTCTCAAATAATTTTACAGATTCATCTTACCTAATTTAAACTTGAGAAAGTTTGGAAAGCTTGTAAACATATACTTTTATTTTCTTGGAAAATATTTTAAAGGTTGCGGTAAAAACATTAGGCTATGGCATCCTTAGCTTCACTTGTCCATTATGAGTTGTCTTGCAATTCTTTACCTTAGTGAACTTTCTATTAGACAAAGCATAAAACAATGTGCTCCTTGTCTTTACATTACAACTATAATTTTTTTTTTTTGCATATCAATCTACTCACTAATATGTTTATTGGTTTGATCATTGCATGCTTGTCATGCTAAAGAAATAATCATATAACTTACTAGTTGTTTAAGACTTTGTGTTTGAATTAAAATCTAGTTAATCGGTTGTCTTTAGAAATTATATTTGATATGATTAGTTGATTTGCCACATTTCATATGTCTTAGGAGTTTTGTCTGGTATGGTCATCTGATTTACTAGATATCTTTCGTGTTTTAGATATAAACTAGTTGTCATTTCTGCGCGCTACCACGAGTTTATAGCATGTTTGTGCATTGTAATGTATTAGTAGAAAAAAATCATAAAATATATATATTTTTAAAATTATATGAAAAAATATTATTGCAATCTACAATGTTTTCAAGAAAAATTAAACTATAAAGCTAAATCCTCAACCAGCTTAATATTAAAAAAATAAAATAGACAAATAATTTTGAAAAAAATCATAAAAAAACAAAAGGAAAAAAAAATCATATAGCAAAACACTGTAGCAATCTATAGTGTTTCATGAGAAAATCTACAACTATAATTTTCAACTAGCTCAATATTAAAAATAATAAAATCGATAAAGATAATTTTGAAAAAAAATCATTTGAGGAAATACTTTTGCTATCAACGATGTTTTAAAGAAAAAAACCACAAAACTAAAGTTTCAACCAGCTCAGTATAACAAAAATAAATTCGATAAAGATAATTTTAAAAAAAATCGATAAAAAAACATGTGGGGAAATACTGTAGCAATCCACAATGCTTTTTTTTTTAAAAAAAAAAAACTACAAAGCTAAATTATCAACTAGTTCAATATGAAAAAAAAAAAACCAAAATTGACAAAGGCAATTCTAGAAAAAAAATATATGAAGAAACACTGTAGCAATCAATAGTGTTTTAAAAAAAAACTATAAAACTAAATTTTCAATCAGCTCAATATTAAAAAATAAGATCGAGAAAAATAATTATGAAAAAAATACAAAAAAAATAGACAATTTTGGGAAAAAAACAAAAAAGCAAAAAAAATATAAAAAATAAAGAAAAAATAATAATTTTTTTAAAATAAAAAAGTAAATCATGGGAAAAAAAACAAATATATAAAAACAAAAAACAAATAAAAATAAAAATAAAAGACGTGAGGAATGCGATCTGTACTTCTCCAGCGTCTTTTAAAGAATTGTTTTAATACGAGGCTTTTTAAAATATTTTAGGGCTAACTTTTAAAGAGTTAAGTTAGACCCTAAAACACTTGAGTCACAGTAAATATAACACCCAAGAGTCATCTTCATGCAAAAGTCACATCAATGTGAAAGCAAACACCGACTTTTCAAGAGTTGATTAGGCCTTAAAAAGACACGAGTCGCAGTAAATATAAAAATAAAACGGATCTTGAAGTGAAAGGCATGATTCCAAGTTCCATGTAATGTCAAATAATATAAAAATATCAAATAATAATAAGCTTCTATAAACATAAACTCAGCAAATAATGGCTTGATTTTGTTCGAACCAGGAGAAATGTGAACCCTTGAGCGAGCCAGGTCCTCTCTCTAATAAAACAAGATCACCTGCTCGACGAAAAGAAAAGAGACAAGAATGGTTTGTTAAAAACTGGAACTTTGATTATTGAAAACTTAACCTTTCTGCAGTTTACGTGTTTTGTTTTCACCTAAAGATCCAGCTTGCGGGAGAGAGGAGAGAAGGGAGAAGGCGATAAGAAGCACGTGCACATCACTATAAGAGGAAGGAAGCACATAAGAAGAGGCAGTTTCACTCGACGCGTTCTTCCTTGGTCAAAGATGAAAAAAGAAACTGAGAGCAAATTACAAAGGCAGTGAAACATGAAAAACAAAACGTTAAAAATAAAATAAAATACCAACCACCTTCCTTTGCCTTGCTTTGCTCTCCTTTCTTTTCTCGTCTTTTTTTATTATTAATTAATTAATAACATCAATGGATGGATGGATTCCACCATTAAAATTCCTCAAAACAATCACTCTATCTATCTATTTTTTTTAGAGAGGGAAACATCAAAGAATAATACTCCCCCCAAATCTTTTTCGTGTTTTATCATCATAAAAATAAATAAAACCATGGATAAATAGAAGATAGAGAAAGGTATAGAGTGTTTTACTTGAAAGAGAGAAAAAAAAACCCTTGAGATTTGTGCTTTTCAGTGGGAGAAACTGCTGCTTCTTTACACTGATCTGATCGGCAGCAGTTTTATCCGTGGGATAGAGAATTCAGCTGTTTAAGGTGAGACCCACAAACAAAGAAAGTCTTTTTTTTTTTTTTTTCCTTTTTGAAATCTGTATTGGTTTGATTTGATGGGATAGTTGAATTTTGATTTTGGATAAAGATTGATGCTTTTGACCTCATTGCTTGGTTGGATCTGTATCCTTTCTGGGTTTATCTTGCCTTTGCTTCTCGATTTATCGCATGTTCGATTTGATGTTTTTTTTTGTCAAGTCCAATATGTTGTGACTTGTTAGGATTTGAAGTTGTTGTTATTAATTAGTTAGTTGCAGTTTATGTTAATCAACAACTTGTTTTTGACAAAAAAAATTCTTCTTTTTTATTTGCTTTAATTGATTGATGCAGCAGAAGAAAAACCAACCCAGTTTTTGTTTTTTAAAAAATGGTTTTTAGAGATGTTATCAAGGAACCAAAAGTGAAGGTGGAGAGGCCAGGCTGTGATTCATCGGTTATGGTTGGCTTGCAAAACTGTGTTATTTCGCAGCCTCCTGTCAACTTAGAGCAAGACTTGGAGTTTTTTGAGAAGAATTTGCATATACTGGATTGTGTTTTCTCAGGGAGAAATAATACCAATTCAGAAAATGTTGGAATTGGTTTGTTTGAGAGGGAGACTTTGAATGCTGATTATGAACCTATGGACACGGGAGAGAATCGCGATGGGCATGCATCGGAAGACAGTCTCTTGCCTGGTCTTTATGATGATGCTGCAATGTATATTTTGGCTTGGAGTTGTAGATCGGATTACCCCAATTTGGCTTTGCTAAATAAGAAATTCAAAGCATTGATTGAAAGTGGGTGTTTATATAAAGTGAGGAGGCAGCTCGGGGTCATTGAACACTGGATTTATTTAGCTTGTATTTTGATGCCTTGGGAAGCTTTTGATCCTGCAAGGGAGAGATGGATGCGGTTGCCGAGGATTCCTTGTGATGAATGCTTCACTTATGCAGATAAGGAGTCTCTTGCAGTAGGGACTCAGCTACTTGTTTTCGGGCGTGAGCTGTTAGGGTTTGCTGTTTGGATATATAGCTTGCTTAGCCATGATTGGTCTAGATGCCCTCCAATGAACCTACCCCGTTGTTTATTTGGTTCAAGCAGCCTTGGCGAAATTGCTATTGTTGCTGGAGGAAGTGACAGGAATGGATGCATAATGAGATCTGCTGAGCTTTATAACTCTGAAGTCGGTACTTGGCTGACATTGCCAGATATGAACTTGCCCCGTAAGCTGTGTTCAGGCTTTTTCATGGATGGAAAGTTCTATGTCATTGGGGGCATGTCAAGCCAGACAGATTGTTTGAGTTGTGGTGAAGAGTATAACCTTGAGACAAGTACATGGAGGAGGATAGAGAACATGTACCCTCTTCCCAGTGCAGGCCATCCTGCAATGCGTTCTCCTCCACTGGTCGCTGTTGTAAATAATCAACTTTATTCTGCTGATCAAGCAACCAACGAGGTCAAGAGATACAACAAAACTAATAATTCTTGGAGTGTTGTGAAGAGGTTGCCGGTTAGGGCTGACTCTTCTAATGGCTGGGGATTAGCGTTTAAAGCATGTGGTAGCAGCTTATTGGTAATTGGAGGGCACAGAGGTCCTCAAGGTGAAGTTATTGTGCTCCATACTTGGGATCCTCAGGACAGAAGCACGGGCAGATCAGAATGGAATGTTCTTGCTGTCAAGGAGCGAGCAGGTGCCTTTGTGGCAAACTGTGCTGTAATGGGATGTTAATGCTCTGTTTCATCCCTATCTTTGGTGCAAACCTTTGACTTACAGACAAAACCAAATGTTAAATTGATTGCGAAGGTGACACTTGTTTTGTCATTATCATTTTTATCGAGAATTTTACAATGTTAACCTGTACTTTATTTCTATTTTGATGCTTATTGATTTCATGGCACATGAAAGATGGTTTGTTATCCCGATGTGATTCCCACTGAAGCAGGATCTTGAGAGGAAGAACTTGAAGGCAGTCCTAACCTTCAGTATTTTTTATATGAAGTGGCTGCTCTCAAGACGTAAACCTGCACACATGTGATACCATGTGATTGTAAGCCCATAATTATCTATTTGTAGCGTTCTGTATTTGAGTTGTAAAAGGTAATCAGATGATCATAATTGACCACACGTTGGAAAATCTTTATGATTTGGTCTGATCTCAATATGCTCATTTCTTTTCTTCTTTCTTCTTTCTTCTTTCTTTTTTGAGGAGGTGCTCTGATTTTAGTTATCCTCACGGATTGTTTTTTTTTTTTTTTGGTTTCGTTGTTGAATAGTATTTTTTTTAATCCATTCATAATGTAGGAGTTATCTTTATGGCTGTTTCATGCTTTGCCTCTGTGGTTATGCTGCTTCTCTTCCCGGCATTAAATTTAATTTCTTGAAACTCATGTTTGTTCCAATCTGTGGAGCTTGAAACTTGGTAGGAGAGGGTATATATTTCTGATGCGTAATTTTATTTAAAAAAGCTCTGTTGAGAGCAGGACCAGCACTGTGAGTGTAGAAAAACTAACAAGTCTGTTTGAATCCTGAAAAGAAGCCTGTGTTTGAAGTATTTCTCTTGCATCTCAATGATAGAACATGAAAACCTAGTAGTACTATAGTAGTCTGTCTAACTTGCCGTACCAGAGTATAACTGGATGATGATGTCCAGAGAGTTAGGGAACAGTAAAATCTGGGAAAACCTCTTTAGAATCCAAATACCTTCTTTTCTTGCTGGCTAGAGGTTTAAGGCTTGGCTTGCAAATGATGTGGTGATTGGCTCTGGACATAATGTTTTTTGGTCTGAATTCCAGGTGAATCAGAGTCAGTATCTGGTTTCTTGATTGTTTTGCTCAGAGGATAGAGAAGTGGAAGGTGTGGCTCCATGGGAACATGGGCATGGTATAACTGCTCTAAGAAATATGCTCTGGACATTTTAGATGGAAGTCAGTTTATTCTTACTGGAGGGAATGAAGAGAATGGTGGCTATTGGAGGCCTTTGAGGAAAACTGTGCCGTATAAGTTCTGGCAGATCAGTGAGCTAGTGTGGGTCTGATTTCATGGAAGAAATGCGCTCAGTGAATGTGGTTAGACATCAGGTGACTATAAATTTATGTTACATTGAGGTATTTGAGAATTCTGGAAGCCATGTCTCCAATCGAATTGGGTTCTTGGTAGCTTTTTGTATAGATAAAGAAAGTGTAATTGATAGCTTCTCATGTCATCTATTTTGAAGTTGTTTTCTAATATTACCCTTATTTATTTTTAAAAGAAAAAAGAAAAAAAAAATGTAGAATTGCTTGTAATGAGATATTGCATACTCAACATGACTTGTAAGAAAGATGACAAATTTGATAAAAATAAGGTCCTGTACTTTCTCCATGTTCATTAAAATAAATAATAATAATATGGCATGGTTATTTGAGATTTTCTACTTTTATCTTATTTTTCATTTGCGCAAACTTTGGCGTATCTAATAGGAGAGATTGGTTGAATCTTTAAAAAATAAAAACTAAGGGAGTTGTAAATAGGGGTATATTAATAATAATAATAATAATAATAATAATAAATTTTCTGTGCGCCGTCTAATCTCTAGGTTTGTCTCTTTGTGAGTCTTTCAACTCACCACCACAGAGGGCAGGGCAGGGTCCTTTCTGCGGGACAGTGATGCCATACAAATGGTTGCTTGCCTGAGAGTGTTTTAAGAAAGTATAGTGCTGTTCAAAGACACCCTCCAATTACTCTGCTTGCCTTCACCCCTGTACTTGCCTCTAAGATCTTTCAATGGCCGCCTCGAGGTCTTAACATTCCATTTGCAGGACGGCCGTCAGTGACTGAGAGGAGAATCGCTTTCCTTTTTCTTCCCCCTGAAAAGAAAAGAAAAGAAGAGAAAAGAAGCTATTTTGAGGGGAGGGTGTACTCTACACTTGCTTCTCAGCAGAAGGTGGTACGTCCCTTCAGAAGAAGATAATGATTGGGGTGGGGTGCCTCTGCGTAAACTTCACTCCCTCCCACCTCTGATGGGACGGGACAGTTTCGATGCTCTTTTGCTTTTTCATTAATGTTTTTGCTTTTTCAAAGTAGGTATCGGATGCCATCACAGTAGAAGCTCATTTATTTATTTGCTTTTTAGCACCAAATGTCAATCAGTTCTCGCTAGCATGACCTGTCTGAGTGTGATCGATCCAGCCATTTCTCACACGAGTCATCCAGCGGCAACCGGCGAGCCTCAACATCGGCGGCGGTCACCGCTCCCAGGTCTAAGTTTCAAACAAGGAACAGTCAGGTAAATAAAGCAGACTTTTCATAAACACCATCATTGACTACAAGCCGAAAAGTCACGGTTCAGGATTGGCAGCAGTGACCCAGATCGTTGAGCCACAAGGTGTCATTTTCATTAATGGAATAATATGGTAATCAGACACAAACATTCATAAAGTTGACCACGACGTTAATTTCCCATTACACATGTATCATATGCACACAACAAATGCCATACCAAAATCCTACGGTGGTACAGAGCTGCTGCTGTTGACCTTGGAAACAAAATCTGTCTCGAGCGCCTTAAATCGTTTTTAACCTGCAATAAGCTGTCACCAATTAATTACTCTCCCTGGATAGGAAAACATTATAAATGTCTATGACGAGGCAAGTAGCTGTGACCCCAGCAAGGGTGGCCAAACATCTCAAAAGATCTGGACATTAAAGTAATCTAAGCATTTATCTTCGAGGTGTCAGAATGAAATGCACAGCTTGAACATTTTGCAGCCATCCCAAAAATAATAATTAGAGAGAGAGAGAGAGAGAGAGCATTGCACGCTACTAATTACGAAGAAACCAAAACAGGTGTGAATAATAGAGATACCGTCACTCCAATGGTGATTGTCTTATTGCCCTTTTCTTTTGATGCGTGCATACGCACATTTTCTATTTCTAAGTAGACAAGTTGTGGTACACAGCTAATGCAGAATCCAAGGAACAACCTTGGCTGGGGTGATCTACACGCCTCCACCTACTTTTCCAGTCAAAATTTATGCCCTTTAGCAATTAGTGGAATCTGCCAGAGTAACCCGCTACCCATAGAATATCTAGTAGCCGGTATCATCTTTGACATGCCAAAATACACATGTATTCTTGCATGCTAGCCACTATTCCATCAATTTGCTTTGATAATATCATTGAAGATAGATGAACATCAGAAACTTTCAGAGCAAAACTGCTGAAATCTAGACGTCAAGATCATCCCACCAAGGACTCTTCGTTTCTGACACTGTAACTTGTGTCAGAAACTGGTATCCTCCAAAAACAATTAAAGAACAGTTTTGGCTGGTCTTGCATTTGTGATATTGAATAACCAATGGCATGACTGAATGACCCATTTATGATGATAAAACTGGCAACAGTAAAATACTTTCACATAGCAATTGGTGTATGGATTCAGTTTGATTCATTTCACCACTAATCTATCCAAATTCATTCACTAATTCAAGCACAACTCACATGACCAAACGATTGAAATGAATTGCAAAACAGTACTCAACTCTGTTCCTCAAATTTGTTTTAGCTTATTTCAATTTTGTAATCCTCGGGAATATACGAGACATGGAATGCTAGCGTGCTGATGATAAAAAGCTGGAGTGTATCCTAATCTTGCAGCAATATGTTATTCATAAACAACTTTTTATTAGAACAGTATAACCAAAGGTGGACCAGTTTAGTTTAAAGTGATGACAAAGAAATCCAGTGAGTGGGGAGTCTGAAGAAGCGGGTACCTTGTTTTGGATTGTAGTCATCATCTTACAAGTATGCTTCCTGCATGACAGACATATAGTAGCAAAATAAATGATCTGCGTATGGAGCACTTGGCATGATAACTCTAATATAATGATGAGGTTACTGTATATGCAAGAAACAGAGGGTTCCAACCAACATAAGTGCTTTTCAGGCGATGCTAGCTAAGGGCTGGTGCTGGGGAAGGAAGACAGACAACTCTCTTCCTTTAACCACAAGAGAACATAAACCCAGTGGCACCAAAAATGGATTATGTGTATTGATTATGACACTACTTAAAAATCTCTAGCTTCCCAAATGTCTACTGTCAAATTTGTAGTTTCTTAAAAACAGGTCATCCAACAGTACACATTTGGGATGAGACATATAATGTAGGATAAAAGAAAGATTCATTTAGCACATACTTACACAACATATGTATCAATCAATTGGGTGTTTGTCAGCCTGGCGAGACGTGTAATGTGCAGAAAGCAAAAGAAGAGAAAGGAAAGCACTTGCTACAAAGATCGCATCAAACCACCGGTGATAGAAGTCAAACTGAATTTCTCCACCCAAGACAGCTGTTATGGTTATCCTACCAATAGACACCAGTTCAAACAAAATCAATAATGCTTTGAAAGCAGCCGACATAAGTAAAAAATAACTAACAAGTAGCACAAACTAATCTGTCTTCGTGTAATCTTTTCACTTTGCATTTGCATAGTTGCTTTAATTTAAGAAAAGATCAGGTGGGGGAGATTTTCAGAAACTAAAAGGTTTCAATTCATAGAATGTGTGTGGTTACATGCAGAGCATAAACAGTTCACAGTTCAAAAATTGTTGTAAACTGAAAGCAGGCAAATCTATGTGCCATCAAGAATAACTTGGGGGTTTCAAGATTACACATTTTGGCAATGCAAGACTATTTAAGCAACCACATCAAAGACTATTTGAGATGCACCAAGGACATTTCAGAATTTAGGAAATTGGGTCCTCAGCTTGATATCCGAAGGATGTTCTGCAGTTTCTTTCACAGATACACAAAAGAAGGGGAAAATGCTAAAGGCAAGCTAGCTGCTAAAGAACTGATCATGCACTGCATAAATTCTTCTAATTGCAGGGAAATTGTGTCGCAGCTGCAATTTTGACAACTTTCCCACACTGAGAAAGTTATCCTTTCATTATGACAATAGGGGATGAGAAAGTTTTCTGGTTTTACTGCAAGGGTGTCACTTGAAAGCTAAAATTAATAGCATGTTTAAATCAATCACAGAGACAATCACAAATAGACTGTTAACAAAATCTAATATGCAGAATCAGTTATTTGACCTTTCATCAACAATTAACATACCTGTACTCAGTTGCTAAGCTTTTTCTTATCAAAAGTATAGAAGAGACAAAGTACATTCCCATAATTTCAGAAAGAAAAAGTACAACGTTGCTTGAAGATCCACTCCCAGCTCTGGAAACGGCAAAGAAGAACTGCAAATAGCCAAACAATATATGTTAATTACTAAGATAAGCTACTTCTTACTTGCCATCTATAAAACCGTCAGCTTCAATAGAATATTGCTAAAAGTTAGTTAAGAACAACTTAGGCATGCATCTGTAGCAGTCAAGTAAAAAAAAACTCCACTACTTTAGGCTTGTGCATTGATTTGATCTGGTCAGGACAACAAGTCTAGATGCTAATCATTATCATTAGACTCTCATAGAGTTTGGAGAGTATCTTGTAATATGAATTCAGCATTCACCTGGACTAATTAAAGCCATTCATAGTTTAAGTAATCCATAAGGTGTGGACTCAAATTTGTCCCTCTTTCAGAGGTTCTTTGTTGTCCATTATTTATTCACTTATCCAATAATAAAACAAAGGAAAAAAATACAGAGCCTTGTAGATTTCTCTCTTCAAAGAGTTCATGTCCTATTAAAATCTGTCATGATTACCAAATAAGGCAAGATAAGTCTCCAATACACAAATTAACAAAACAGGAAATGGCAATCAAAATTACCTTCATGAGATTAGTTAAAAATCCTCGAACTGATATGACGACCAAGATGCCAATGAATAGTAGGGAAATGTACTGTACACCATAAAAATATGAAAGACAACAGCTTCAGCCGTGCAATACTTATTACAATTCTTTTCACAGAAATATCTTTCAGATGAAACTCTAAAGACTGCATGCAAAAATACACTCTTAACTTTAGTTGAAGGTCAAGCAATATTTGCATCACTTGAATATAGCTTTCTAAAATAATCTAAAGCATCCACCATGAGCGAACAGTTTATTATGTGGAAGGCAAGAATCATCTTTGAATTTTGTAAGAATGCATAATCAGGAAACAATCAAACCAATTCTCATCATTTTAATACCAAGAAAGTTACTTAAAATTACTATCTGGTATTGCCACACTTTGTCAACATCATGTAAGGTTCACTTATCATTCTCACTTCAGTTAGCTCCAGCAAAAGGACATGATTTAAACTGCCCAAAATCCTACCATAAAACTCAGACCTTTTTGGCAATGCATCAATGACCCAACTGTTGATAGATTAACTTTGTGGCTCTGTCTTGCTGGAATTTTACTTATGTCACTTTATTTATTAAGTTAGTGATCCTACAAAACATAACAAAATACAATGATAACCTTTAATCACTACAAAAGGTTGCAGGTCACAAACAACACATGCTGGGAACTTGAATAGTGAAGAGTAACATGCAAGTGATAACATGTTTACTATTACAAGCAACATTTATAACCAACCTGCGATAATAATGCAGCATTAATTCCTATGTCAAAGAACTGCAAAAATAAGCTAATAGTCCTTGTCACAGGATCAACTGAGCCAGCCTGTAAAAGTGTATATTGTATAAGCATTGCATAAAAAAGTTGGTGTGAAATGATTTAGGATTTGAATTATACATTGAATTACAAAGTTGAACATGTCAACAGAAGGAATCATTTAGAGGCAGGAATTTACCTCCTTGAAAATAACACTTTGCAAAGACTGCACCAAGCAAATAGAGTAATCAGTCACCTTACTTTATTCATGCATTGAATTGAAATTAGAAAAGGAAAAGCATATTAATGAACAGCTAAAAAAGTTCCTTACATTGCCAAGGCAAAAATTATAGCATCACATTCAACAGAACTTTGGAATTGAAAACAGTAAAATAAATTATAATGAAATTAGAAAAGGAAAAGCATATTAATGAACAGCTAAAAAAAGTTATTTACATTGCCAAGGCAAAAATTATAACATCACATTCAACAGAATTTTGGAATTGAAAACAGTAAAATAAATTAAAAAGAAAATTATTGTGTTCACTAAAATGGCAGGTTGTAATTTAATGACAGATCAATTGTTTTCTTTGGTTATAGGAGGTAAATCTTAGTTTTTTCACATTAAGTGACAGACTTCCACTAATCTCTCATTCATACTACAGAAAACATAACAATTCATCTCACATGAGAAAAGGTAGAACATCAAGAAAAGCAACTCCCTGAATCTGATACCACTTGACGAGAATCTGAATTTAATGACATTATTGCAGGATTTTGATTAGTTACCAATCCATAAATTTAGTAAATCATTATGGGCTTGGCACATCAAACCCATTACTGGTACTCATTCAACTCACACAGTCGAAGAGCAATTACGATTCAGATCTTCAAAAGGCACTTCTTGAACATTGTGTCCATAAAATAAAAATTTTGGGTGGCCAATTTCCTTTCATTAAATGGGCACAAGATTTGATGAATAATTCAGAACAAGTAAGAATTTCATAAAAATAAAACTTTGTTGGATTCAAAAGTCCATAAAAATGACAACTCAAACTAATCACAACCAAAGGAAGAATTGAGATTTTTTGTATGAAAAAAAAAAACAAAATTCATAGATTTGAGGTATGGCTGATGCTTGGGTTCTGAAATTGGAAGTGGAAGCAAAATTGGCAATAAAGAAGACTCATTGTGTCAATAATACCAGCAGCTTGCAATGAGCAAAACTGTCATCTGAATTTTGTTGTCAAATATGAAATTCAGTTTTATACACTGCACACAGGCATTTTTCTCAAGGAAGACAAATCTTAAATGTCTTGAGTACTTGTTAAATGTCCAAAGACAAATCTTACAAGTATTGGGAACTTGTTTATGGGTTAAAAAAGAAAAAGAAACCCTAATTGGTGCCACACTTTTGGATTTAGTTCAAGCACTAAGGGGTGAGGAGGGGTTTACTAAGGTCCCCGGGAAAATCTTACTAATCAAAATTTATCTACTCTTCTCACAAATCTATCCTTTCTAGGAAATCAACCCATTAAGAAATCAAACCCAGGAATAAAAACACTTATCTGAAACAATTTTAATGGACCTTAATATAACATTTGTCTTCAACCCCCCAGCACACACACATAACCCTAAAAAACATGAGTATTAATGAGCAGCGAGGGTTTTTTTTACTATTCATTTTGATTTTATTCTAAGGGAGAAACACAATAGAAACTGAATATCACATGAGATAAATATTATTGCTACACTGGCATGCATAAATCAGTGCACACACAAAAGGCATCCAGAAGATCCTCATTCTTCCATCAAAGAATGTTTTAACCATACCTTAATCATTTTGTACACACAATAAACAGAACATGCATAGCCAAGTAAATTCTGCATGTGACCCCTCCAAGTTCGAGAAAAAGCAGCTGCCTCCTGCAAAGTAAAGGAAGCACAGATATAAAAAATTGGTTGTTCACAGAGAGGGGAAAAAACCATTATAGAGAAATGCATAGATTACAGAAAACATGTTCATTGTTGTTGTTGTTGTTAAAAAAATGGAGATAATTAACACATCCACCTAGTCATATAAGTACTCCATTATCAAGACACACATATAAAACCCTCTCTTCAAGTGACCAAACTCCTTTCTCTGAAGCTGACTACTATTTTCCTTATCTCCAAATTCAGACCAAAATAAATCAAAGACTCAGAAGACCCTAATTTCAGCTGTGAAATGGCATATTTTCATCACTTCTAAAGTTTGGCAAGTCTAATAAGTCTTAAGCAAGATATCTGTAAGTGACTGTTTGACCTGCTAGACATCAGAGTGTCATTTAATGTACTCTCAAGAAGGGTCATGACCTTCTGAAACTCCATCTCATAACTCTCCCACATATTTAACAACAAAATATTTCATCCATGAGCTAGAAAGAAATTGAGAATGATCTAGATTTGCTAGAGCCAAAGAGAATATACTAAATGAACCTTAGCTTGGCGAAGCTCATATATTTCCAAAAAGAGCTGCTTTGAAAGCTCTTCTAAGGCTTCAACCTCTGCTTCCATGGTTTTGATATCTGAAAAGGGGGGAAACAGCACTCTGTAACTATGAATCATAAGAAGCTTGGGGACAAACTAAAAGTTAAATGATTATATCATGGATGATACAACAAAACCCATTACAATACTAAAAAATATATGGCCCTATTTTAAGTGGAATGGCAAAAAAGGGAGTAGAGATGAAAAAATGTGAATGGACACAGAAACAGGGAGATGGAATGGGAATTAATGAGAATAGTTAATGAAAGGCCATCATTGTGTTTGATATATAACTGGGATTGCAGTGGCATTGGCCGTATGGTGATATAGGGGGTTGGTGGTGGTGGTCATGCTGGTTGTCGGATTTTGAAAGGGGGTTTTTTAGACTGGAAGTGGTGATGGCAGCTGTATGGTGGTGCTGGTGCTGGTGCGACAGTAGATGTGCTCAAGTTAATATTGTTGTATTTAAAACCACATATCATGGTTACAGATAAAAAAGGCCAAATTACATTTTGATATATTTCCCCTTCCTAGGCTCCAACTCCAAGATATAACAAGAGCTTAAGAGTATGACTACAACAGTGACAAAACCATGTTCCAAAGCTATGTTGGGTAGGAAAAAATGTGAACACAACTATACACAAGCAGAAAAGGTATGAAGATTTTTAAGACAAGAATTACTCAGTAACTTCAGCCACCTTGCTGATCAAAATCTTCATCACTAATTCACTAAAATTACATTTACTTACAATTGTAACAACTTGTACACGATATCTAGATAATAACTGGAACTAACTAAACAATTAAAAGAAACATCATAAGATTACAAATAGCTACAAATTTAATAACCACTGAAAGTAAATACAAAGAAAGTAGCAAGCCAAAAAAACTCTTAGGCTGTGGAAAAACCACATCTTTTCATTTCGATATTTACTTGAGAAAAACATATCAAACAATATTATCATGGCCAGAAGAGGTAAAGCAACTGTTACCTTGCTCCTTTTGATCATCTTGCACGGATCGTACAACTGTGCCAACTATCCGTTTGAAGAAAGATCTAGCATTTAACTTCTGCAATGTACAACCACAAGTGAGAATGTCTATGTACTAGGATTTCTAATGATTGATAGTGATAAAAACCATGTGTAAAGTATAAGGTCTAAAATATTTAACAAAGGGGGAGAATATTTGTCACATAAAACATGATGGCAGGCATGTCCCCATAAATATATATACACATGTTTATTCATGTGCATGAGTGAGTGCATGTACTTGCAAACTTGCCAACACATGTGGGCAACTAGGATGGTGAGCCAAGTGATGTCATAAAAAAGTGAGACAATCAGCAAACTCAGTTTTGCATCCAGTTTGGGACTAAATCAAATACCTTATTTTTCACCTGGTCATTAATACCAAGCAGAATTCCTACAAGTGCTTTTTCCCAAAGTCAGAACTTAAGGGAAAAGAGGTTGCAGCAGAATTTACACTTTTTCCTCAAACCTGGAGGAATATAAATGTCTAGACCAGCCTCATTATGTCTAGTCTAGAAATGAACTTTTTTGTCTAAGGAGATACATAATTTAGGTAATTGATAAGTGGTAAGATAACGGGATGAAGCAAAATTAGTTCAAGTTATCTCTTAAATGTTCCCTAAAACATATATTCTATCCTCTAGAACTCCTTTAGGGTATTAAAAGAATTTCCTAGTTTGTGGATTCATACTGACTTATGAATCTAAGATTTAACAACTTGAGGAAGGGAGCACAAATTTTTTTTTAAACATTGCAATCCATTTTTCTCAACAACCACCAAGTGGAGTGACAACTATCCAATTCTGCCCCTAGCATTACATAATTGTTTGATATACATGTCAAATTAGATTTTTATCTTTTTTTTATGTATTATAATGTCTTTTTATACACAGTCAAATAGCTACACTCTCCATAATAACATATTTGTTTCTGAAGTACATAGATTAACATTCTGCCCATGTCTAGTTTTATCTCTTTTAAATGTGTTTTATCCAGCCTAACTTTAGAACTGTCTATAGAAAGTAAATTTTCAACACAATTATTCGTGCAATAGGTGTTGGTTGCTCCAGTTCAAACCTCTCACAATGAGATAACTTTTTCCGTGTTTTCTCTACAGATTTAGAACGTGTTTGGGAACGCAGCTGACTGTGCTTTTTTAAAATTTTGAATTTTTTTTTTTGCTTTACATTAATTAATTTGTGTATGTTTTTGGATCGTTTTGATGTGCTAATATCAAATATGAATTTTAAACAATGAAAAAGCATTATTTAAAAGCATTTTCAAGTGAAACATTTTGAAAAGCAACTACTACCACAATACCAAACAC
Source organism: Populus alba x Populus glandulosa (assembly GCA_033617975.1). Taxonomy (NCBI): domain Eukaryota; kingdom Viridiplantae; phylum Streptophyta; class Magnoliopsida; order Malpighiales; family Salicaceae; genus Populus; species Populus alba x Populus glandulosa. The sequence goes on along the minus strand of CM066155.1, from coordinate 6,589,568 downwards.
GCTCTTACTTCAATAATAAAAAGCTGCATTGTATTGTAGACGATAAAATTTGTATATTTCAAGCACAATGTCTCCCTAGGCAATAGATGCTTTGATAACTTTAATTCATTGGGCAAGAGTGGAGTGTAAATTGGAAATTGAATTTGATTAAAAAAAAATAGACGATGAAAATCAAATCTCATCCAAGCATATTGATTTTTTAAAGACCTGATATCCAACATTTGCTGGAAACAGAAACACTGCAATGAAAATGCACAAGAAAGAAAGTATGAAGAAAAATAGCAAGATAAGAAACCTCCTCCGATCCCTGGATTCGTTCAATCTCCATTTGAGAAAGGACAATCTTCTTTTTCTTCGCAACACAAGTCTCAATGGATTGCATTAATTGTCTTTCCAAGGCTTTGATCTCTGAATCCCCAATTTCTCTACCATGTTCAACATATCCAGTCATTAGAACAAAAAACCAGCAATTACATAATTGAATAAACAACAGACATGGTGAAAGAATCTGAATGATTTTAGCTCCATAAATCTATTCAAGAATATAGTCAAGTCAAGCATCAAAACTACATGGCAATGCTTGTAGACAAAGCCATGAAATATCATTGGTGCGGAGAAAGCAAACAACCTGGTTATAAAAACCCTTTACATGTCACACAATAATATGTTGTGAATATCTAATTTCTAGTTTGGTACAAAGAAAGCAAATAAATTGGTTTAAAAACTTTTTATATGTCACACAATAATAAGTAGTGAATATCTAAAATATATCGTCTGTACATACATAATGCAGCAAACACAAGCGTAATTTTGACACTTCTGAAATATTACATTGCATGGAAGAGCAAATCTGTATGGTGTGCGGTAGATACTTTGCTCCATTCCAGCAAAACTTGCTTCCACCACTTGTGATTTACCAGAGTGTAATGAATTCCCACCTACCCACTCTTACCAATAATGAACCTTAAATTTGACGATAAATAAAAAAACTAAGGCATGATCCCATCCACAGGAAGTGAGGAAGCTTTAAAATAACACTGCAGATAACCCACTGAACCTATTCCCTAATGCAAAATTTACACAAAGACACGTCCTCTTTTGCCATTTCTGATATTCATCCACATTTCTTGTCCAGATGAGATTATATATCGACAATGTTTCTTCAATGTTCAATCCACTCTTTGGTCTGTCTCTCACCCTGCAGTATATCTGACTATGCTGATTCATGAATCATGCGACATCCTATTGGTGAAGGGTTCGGTTATTCTTGCATAAGGAAAACAAAGGTGAATGCTATGTGCCTTTCACTGATTAATTTGCAAATCATAAACATGTTCACTTGCTTTGTCAACACAGATGACTCTATATTGATATTAAAAGACGTGTTGTAAAATAACCTGGCACCTAAACATTCTCTAACAAAGCTACATATTACATTTATACTTTCACCACTATTGCCTATCCAAAGATAGTTGCAATGTCATATAAAAATGTTGGCTATAGAAGAATGGTGGTGCTACTGGGAAGAAGAATTTGAGCCAAAGCCAACTCTTTCCACAAGCAACTGGGCAGTTAATCAGCCAATTGGTTAGAAAAATGTACATAGGATGCACCTGATTTAAGATAAAAAGTAGTGCCAACACACAGACACACAAATAGTATAAAAATCTTGTAGAAAGAAACAATGGCCAGTATTCTTTTATTTGATTACCTAATGAAGAGAGATAAATAACTGTAGGGTAAATTCACAGCTCCAAAACCAGACAAAACAGCCATAACAGTGACACCAATAACCCCAATTCTGCTGACTAGCTGAGGCATTGTGAAGAAACCTGGAAATAAAATTATGAAGCATAAAAGCAGCAAAAAATGCAGGTAAGCTTCTGAACCACCAAATCAATAAGTGTATTCTTAGAGTAACAACAAGGTAAAGGTGACAGAAGTAACAAAGACATAGGGAAATAAGCAGCAACTCGGGGAAAAGTAGATTCACTCCCATCTTTGGAGTAATCAGAGAACAGAAATTATGGAGCCAACAGAAAACTTGCATTCTCATTTGGGCTAAACAAGAACCTTTATCAGGCGAAGGCATGGGGAAGTGAACGCCCATGCGCCAAAAAGCATAGAGAAAGGCAAACAAGAATATGATGGCTCCGAGTGCAGCCCTTTCCCTCCTCAGGCCTGAAAATGTATATCATGTATATATCAAAACAAATTCATCAATGCGATGGCACAAAGAAGAAAAAAACACACATACACACACACGCATACATACATACATACATACATACCGTTGTTGCGAAGCATCAAGTAGCAGTGATAATACGGCAACATGAAGACAAGTAACAATATTAAACAAAACAGATCCACCTTCCAATTTATCCATCTTGCCCTTCATTTTACCCCAAAAAACAAAACCCAATTATTAATTTTTGTAAATAGAAACAATAAAGAAATGAAGATTAGTTAGAGTTACAGACTGTTTGGAGAGGAGAGGGATGATTTCGAAGAGGACAAGTTGAAGGAGATTGCAAGAGAAAGCAAAAACAACACTGAAAATGATCTGAACCAATGCTCTTTTCTCTTCGTATTCTTTGTAGAGTCTTCTGTTTAAGAACCAAAGACCTGCCCATCCTAATAGACACAGTGATCCTACCACCACTATTCCTTCAAATATGGCCCCCAATCCCCAACCCATTTCGGATCTACTCTTCTTCTGCTACAGCTACAACTACTACTATATTGACAAATCTACACTGCCCATCATTTTCTCTCTCAATCTTGCTTTTGCTTTACCCGTCTTTGTTTCTGTTTTCATGGAAAATCAAGCGAAACGTTTCTTTCTTCCACTTTTTCTGTTCCTCTCTCTCTCTCTCAACCCCCAAGTACCAAGGACTAGGCTATAACTTCGTCACTGTAGTTTAATAATTATTAAAATAAAACTAATAATTAATAAGTCCTATTTGTTTAAAAAACTATATGTATTTATTCTCTATATTTTCTTAATTCATTTATAACTTGCTATTTTATCTTTCCATTTTTCTTTTAAAAATAATAAAATAAATAAAATAAAAGTTGGTAGATAAACATATTGATTAAAAAAAATTATTTTGAAAAAAATACATTAAATTAAGAACGCAGACAAGATGAATAGCAATATTTTAAAATCCAAACCAATAGGTTGCCAGGACTAGTTCAGGCTGAGTTTCAACAAAATCTAAACCAATTTAGGAAGTGTTTGTTTCTGTGTTTGTAACTGTGTTTAGATAAATTTCAAATTTTTTTTTTTACTAAAATTGAGTTACGGTTGTACTTTTTGGATCGTTTTAATATGCTAATGTCAAAAATAATTTTTAAAAAATAAAAAAACATCATTTGCATGTATTTCGGCACGAAAAGCTATTTGAAAAGCAACCGCTACCACACTGCCAAACACACTTTTAGTAGACTGACTGATGACTCCGGTGATTAAAAATCTAAATCATGTTGAGTTTCAACAAAAAAAAAAAAAACAGAGAATTAACCTGGGTAACCTAGTTAAAAATTTGAATTGACTCACAACCCATTAGCCTAAAAATTAGCCTAAAAATTAAAGAAAAAACTAGGTAAATAAATATTTATTTTTTATATTTTTTTTAAATAATATTTTTTTTATTTTTTTATAAAATAAAAAGTTAGATAAATCTAACCCGCTAGAGACTGAGGATCGGTTTTAAAAACTAAAGTCGTGAGAGTATTTGAATATTTCTAATACTATCATGATTAATTGGCCTGCAAGTCGAAACTAATAAAAACAGGAGGGATTTGCTTAGATAAAAAATCAAATAAATGAGCTTATGACTAGTAAAGAAACTAGTTAGGTTGCTCGCGCTACATCGGTCTATTCTTTTTAATTTTTATAAAAACTTTGGATTTTCATGCTGGCAGGATCCATGATTAATTTGGATTATGCATATCCAATGACCCAAGTTTATTTTGGGTTTTGCAGCTATAAGATCCAAGGATAGTTGTTTGCCCAGCAAGCAGCCCAAGCATCATTTATCCCCACGTGATTTTTCTTCGATAGTGATAATAGTTTTTAAAAATTTATTAATAATAATAAAAATTTATTATAAAACATATCATAAAAATTTATAATATAAATAATAATATGTTTTTAATATTAATAATAATATTTTCTTTAAAATTTATTAATTATAAATAATAATATGTTTTCAGTTTAATAATAATATGTTTAGGTCCAACATGGAAATGGACGCAGTCACGTCCAGACCTATCGTGAGGTTGGGTGTGCACGCGTCCAAGTCTAACATGGAGGTGGACATGGTCGCGTCCAGGCCCAACGTGGAGTTAGGCGTGCAACTGTCAAAGTCTAACATTTTATATTGTCTCCTGAGGCTATAATTTATTCTTTTTTAACTTTGAGGTGGTCGAGAAATTATTTGCTAAAATCTTTATGCATGCGTAAGCCAAAATAACATTGATAATTTAAGTGATTAAAATGAGGAGGGATTTTTACAAGAAGTTTAAAAATTTAAATGTAGATAAAGGTATAAGGCTCAATGGTAAAAAATTTGCCATGGAATCCATGAATTTATTTACAAATTTAAATGTGAATTTGATCTTAGATGGTTAATTTTTGCTTTATCCTGAGAACTTATAGCATTTCCATTTAGAAAACAAGGGGAATAGGTTATATATCTCAATGTTTAAGTTGTAATCTCTGATAGTTTATTATTCTTTTTTAAGATGGGATTTAAAGCTCTTGATTTGTGCTAGATTTTGTTGTTCATTGAGTGCAAAATTGCTTGCTAAACATGCTTGTAATTGTGTATTTCCAAAATATCAAATTTTATTTATTAATAGCCAAGATAATAGGATTGTAGAAAATATCCATAAAACATGTAAACCATAGACCATTTTTGAATGGATGATGTTCATAATGGAATTGCAACTATTTAATAGAACAATAAAACTACTTTATATTTCAGGATATATATAAATAATAATAATAATGCTTAGATTCTTAGCTAGGCTAACTTTGCAATTGGTATATTAATTGTATAAAATAGGACCTTAATATTGTTTTGCTATATTTCTTATATATTCATAATCACATCCTTATGCAATTTAAAGTTATGAAATACATTTAAGGCACAACAAGAATTCATAATTTTACCGACGGAAATTTTTTACCGACTAAATTACCGACAGAATACGTCCGTCGACTTACCTTTCGTAGGTGATTCCACATTCCGTCGCTTATCGGTCAGGAAAAAAAAAACCATTTACCGACGGTTTTACAGACGGAATTTGCGCGCCAAAAAAAAAATTCCCGCTTCAAAAATACCAACGAATTGTTATTATGTCGATGATATCACAATTCACCGACGGTTACTTTCCGTCGGTAACTTAGTCGGTGAATTGTTAAAATACCGACAGAATATACCGTCTGTAAATTCATCGGTAAGTCATAATACCGACGGAGTAATTCCGTCGGTAAATCTGTTGGTGAGTCATGAAAACACCGACCGAATTTATCCGTCTGGAAATTTGTCGGTGATGGTCGCGGCTACTGTCTAATGCCGACGGATTTATTCCGTAGGTAAATCCCTTTGTAATTTTTTTTTGTTTTTTTTTTATAATTATTTAGAATACATAATATAAAATGATATAAATTAATGGTAATAAAAACCAATTATGCAAATAAAATTTATATTAAGCATCAAAAATAAAAAAAATGAAAGATAAATAATATTCATTACAAAATGAAATGTTTCAAAAAAACAGTAAATGAAATTTTAAATGTAAATAATGTTTATTAAAAATTAATATAAAGCAGGATGAGGAGGATCAGGAGGAGGAGGAGGTTGGCTGTTATGCGACCAACTTGGATTGGGTGCACATGTTCCACCTTGTGCCATGTTTATGAGCATTTGATGAAGCTCTTCATAGGCCACACTTTTGTTGTACAGATTCTGTTGTGTATTATTCTTTGAGTTGTGTGTACGCCTCTGATAGGTGGTCGCACCTTTGCTGCAAGGCCACGAACTCCTTAGATTGGGAGCTCGATACTGATTGGGAGCTCCCGACGGTTGAAGCAGTACGTGTTGTCCGCAAGTTCTCGGCCCTAGTGTTGGAGAGCTCGTAAACCCGATTCTTATCGGGTCCACCTGACGATCCAGCCTCCATCCACAAATTCGGATCGAATTCCGGATGGGTCGAAGGATCGTCCCCCTATGTCTCCCTCAACCGATTATTATAGGTCTCCTGAAAATAAAATAAAAAAAGTAATCATCATATTCAATTCAATAAACATAATAATAACTTACAAAATAAAATGGTTGAACAAACATACCACAAAATGTTAAGCGCGGCTGTCAACGAACTGTTGCACCCCTTTTTGGCGATCTTGACTCCGCACGTGCGTCTCCACAAACAGCTCCATAGGGCTCGGCTCACGTCCAAGAGACGTAGCCTATAATGAAAAAAATTTATTAACAACAAATTAATTGAACGATATATTTCATTTAAATTAATCTTACCATCCGTTTCGCATGTGCAGCAAACGAAACGGAGCCGCCGGTGTGCGTTGTCACCGAGCCATGAATTGGCCGATTCTGGTTGCCAGCACCGGACTGTGAGCGTCGTGTGAACTGCTCAGGCGTCACGTACTCATGATAGTGCGGCCATATATCCTCCGGGATGTCTATCGGTTTGAAATCCCTCCAAACCGCAACATCATTCTAGCCTTGGAACCCCCTATCCCTCGCAGTTTTTTTTGCCTTTTTTTGGGCTTCGTACCAAAAATCACGCAACCTACTTAACGCAAGCAAAAATTACATTTCAAAACATAAATTTTTTTGTAAAAAAAAGTTGTATTGTTTTCGATGTTACCTAGTTGCCACGTGATTTTCTCACACCCCCCTCACAACATTGTTATTTTCCTCGTTCCAGCAGAATCGATTATGTGTATAAAAAATAATTTTTAAAAATTTTAATAAATTATTTACAATTATATTAAGAATTTATTAGAAATAAGCTGACAATTATATATTAACACGAACCTCAAATCTGACTATCATCGGAAACACAAAAATTTCAATTTTCTTCCAATTCAATCGAAGAAGCAACTCGATATGGTTCAACCAACTCACTAACTTGAAAGACTTCATCTCGCACACTTGTTTCTTCGTTCTCATCCTGAACAACCTCGACACGAGCCCGTGGTTTCGTTTTTAAAACGAACAACCAATCAACTCTTGATCGATCCTTTTCTGAATGAAAGGGTGTATGTGTAATAAACTTGTTGGCATTGCTTTGCGAAAACAAAGACATCGTTTATGTTGCGGAGTTTAGATTTTGAGTTGATTTCGACCAGACCATGGTGCGTATCAACTCTGATTCCTCTGTCCGTCGTGTCATACCAATAGCATTTGAATAAAAACATTGTATTCTGCTCGCTATGATATTGTAGTTCGACAACCTCTTCTAATCTACCATAGTAGTCAACTTCTAACACACTACTTGTGGATCCTTTAACACAAACACCGCAGTTGTATGTCTTTCTTCCTTGCCCGTATTCTTCAGTATAGAAAACATATCCATTGACAAAATACCCGTTGTAGCACTTAACTTTTCTTTCAAACCCGAGGCTTAGTGAAGACAATGACTTAGACGCACTTCTTCTCATTTGATAAACCTTGTATACATGTAATGTACATCAATAAACAGTAAATGAACGAGAATCTGGTAATGACATGCATACATATAGTAATTTTGCAAGTTAGAATGAGTTTGTGATAGTGCTTACATGTGTTCTGAACCATGTGGCAAATTGTTCATCTTGTAATTGAAAGATCTAGGAGTCGGTCAGCTACGAGTTATTGGAGAGCAAATATTATCGATGTTGCCTGCAAGTGATAATGAGTGTATGATTTCACAATATATAACTACCAATATTTTACTGACAAAGTTTAATTAGTATTACACATATATAAACTTACTGAATAAATGGTCTCAGCTCATCACAGTTAAATAGAACATAGTTGTGTGCTTGTTTGAATTCTATTTCCGACAAATATCTTCCTCGTATGGCATTTTTAGGTGTGGTCGTCTAGTTTTGGAGAATATTGACAAGTTCCCACTGGAAGGCACTTCACCGCCATCATCATGCCGTGGAACGCGATTGATTCTTGTTCTCAGATGAGGTTCGAAATAGTACGAGATAAATGTTGAGATCTGATGCGAACCTCGTGATCACGTGGTCACGCAACCCACAATCAAGATTGAAATCTGATCCCAGAAAGCCGAAATAGGTCTGATATGAGTGCGACACAATGGAAACCTGCCCCAAGGCACCTACACTATTGGAATGAGTAGAATGACGCCACGAAGCCAGTTAATCTTCGATAAGTCAGATTCAGTTCGTTCAAGAACTGAAGAATGCAAGAATCACTCTCACACGTTAAAACTGAAAATTTCAGAAGTAATTATCATCAAAGCTGCCGAAATTGTGGCTTACATGAGTTTAAATAGTTCTTGAAAAATTAACCCTAATGGACCTCTTATGTGGACTTATATAAGGTCCACTCAAAACTGGCCCAAAACCCTAAACTAAAAAGCCCATAACCTGATCCAAACAAGCCTTGGATCCTAGCTGAAAACAAACTATTAATTAAGCCCAAACATGAAAGAAAATACTAAAAATAAGTAACTTGTCATTAAATACCACCAGCCCTTCTTTCCTTGTGTAGCTAGGATGAATAAGGAATCCTTATAAGAAAAGGATTCTGAAACATTAATGAATCCTTGCCACACTAGGAGACTATATTGCAACTCATTAAAGATCCTTGTGGAACTAGGAAATTCCCAAAACCAGCTCCCACATCCTTGGAGGAAAAGAATCCTAATCAAATAGGAAGTCCACAAGTCAAATGGAAGTAAATAACAAAATCCGTACAGCCTCTGTTGACCAGTATTGGGGTGCCTTTCCGAACTCCGATTGACCTGCAATTTTAACCCAAGGTAGTAAGATATGTCTGGAGAGTCCACATAAAATATTAGCCCGATCCAACGGTCGGATTGAGAATTATGACTGTTTCCGTAAACCTGGACTGTTGCGCTTTTTACGCCAAAATCCGAATCTGACCTTACTTGGGTCGTATCACAGGGCTGAACCGTATCATTCCCTCCCTCTTCAAGAAGATTCGCCCTCGAATCTTGAATAGCATTAATGGTGACTTCAGTAGCCTCTTGTTTAAGCCTTCGGAATCCCCTTATTGCTAACACCTTTCTCCAACAACACTGTATAGAAGTAGTGACTGGCAAGAATTTCAAATAAGCACGCCGTACTAACCACTTGCGTACATACTTTTGAATGATAACCACAGCGACTCTCCTTCGTCTTTCATCCTTTTGGCGTTGTACCTCTTTTTCCCATGAAGCTTCAAGATCATAAAATAATCTTCTACACTTATCAACTTCTCGTTCTAGTACCCCCAAACCATGGCTTAGTATTTCGCATCGTTGATCTACAATCCTCCTCTGTTCCCTCTCCCTTAATGAATACATGACATAGATAGGGGGAAAAAACAAGAAGACGACGACAAGAATAGAGTTTATAGCATGAAGAACATTGATTTAGACTCGAGAATACAAATCTGACTTTTGTTTGGACCAGAACTTATCGAAAAACAAACTAATGCGAGGGTGATGAAAATGACTCAAACAACAGCCAAATATCAAAATATGATGATAGTATAATGGCAGGAATGAAATCAACAGAAACAAAACAAGTTTTGAAAGATGACACCAAACAGACTCGTTACAACAAAACAAGACCTAATTCGGGAAACCTAAAGAAACCGATATCCAAATGACCTCGAATTTAATTTGTATTATTACAATACTATGAAATCACTAAAAATCAATTTATAGGTCGTTCTCTTATTTCTAGGTACCAAAACTCCTTGTATGATCAGTTTGCGGCAGAATTGAACCTCCAATTAAAACCTCCAGAAGCTGATATCAAAATAATCCCAAATTTAATATGTGGTGCAATCGCATACCCAATACTCAGAATATGAAGTTTCAATAGATTCCAAGGTGTTTTACTTAGGGTTCACTAAGAGTAGTGTTTTGCGGCAGAATTGAAACTCGAATTAAAACCTCAAGCAAATAATATCAGAATAAGCCCAACTTTGATATATCATGCGATCCCACCCCCAATAGACTGAATATGAAGTTTAAATTGATTCCGAGGTGGTTTGCTTATGGTTCACCAAGATTTGTGTTTCTGCGGCAAAAATTGAATGATCCTTCAAATTTCAACTAATCACTATTTTCTCTATTTCTTTCTGATTTTTTTTTTCTTTTTAACAAACTGATATGATTAGAGACACTAACAAGATGAAATATAAACTTCTTTTTTTTTTTTGCTTAGATGACACAGACACGAAGAACAAGAAGATGGATGCAAACACTGAAAAACTTAAGGGACACTAAAAAAAAACGAAAATAACAGAGATATGACCTTGTTTCGGAGCCTAGCTCTGATACCAACTGATGCGAACCTCGTGATCACGTGGTCACGCAACCCACAATCAAGATTGAGATCTGATCCCGGAAAGCCGAAATAGGTCTGATATGAGTGCGACACAATGGAAACCTGCCCCAAGGCACCTACACTATTGGAATGAGTAGAATGACGCCACGAAGCCAGTTAATCTTCGATAAGTCAGATTCAGTTCGTTCAAGAACTGAAGAATGCAAGAATCACTCTCACACGTTAAAACTGAAAATTTCAGAAGTAATTATCATCAAAGCTGTCGAAATTGTGGCTTACATGAGTTTAAATAGTTCTTGAAAAATTAACCCTAATGGACCTCTTATGTGGACTTATATGAGGTCCACTCAAAACTGGCCCAAAACCCTAAACTAAAAAGCCCATAACCTGATCCAAACAAGCCTTGGATCCTAGCTGAAAACAAACTATTAATTAAGCCCAAACATGAAAGAAAATACTAAAAATAAGTAACTTGTCATTAAATACCACCAGCCCTTCTTTCCTTGTGTAGCTAGGATGAATAAGGAATCCTTATAAGAAAAGGATTCTGAAACATTAATGAATCCTTGCCACACTAGGAGACTATATTGCAACTCATTAAAGATCCTTGTGGAACTAGGAAATTCCCAAAACCAGCTCCCACATCCTTGGAGGAAAAGAATCCTAATCAAATAGGAAGTCCACAAGTCAAATGGAAGTAAATAACAAAATCCGTACAGCCTCTGTTGACCAGTATTGGGGTGCCTTTCCGAACTCCGATTGACCTGCAATTTTAACCCAAGGTAGTAAGATATGTCTGGAGAGTCCACATAAAATATTAGCCCGATCCAACGGTCGGATTGAGAATTATGACTGTTGCCGTAAACCTGGACTGTTGCGCTTTTTACGCCAAAATCCGAATCTGACCTTACTTGGGTCGTATCACAGGGCTGAACCGTATCAAGATCTCTTCAAAAATATAGGCCTCAGATATCGAAGCCTCTATATGCGCCTTGTTCTTAACCTTTTTCTTGAGATTAAACAAGTACCTGCATTGAATTATAATTCAAGTATTTCCAATTAAGAAAAACATATAAAATACTTTTATATATGAATTCCATTGCAACTGTAATATATAACCGTTCGAATGGGTACATCCATCTATACTGGACCGGTCCTCCACCTTTTGCCTCGAACGGTAGATGTATAGGGAGATGCTCCATTGAGTCAAAAAATGAAGGAGGGAATATCATCTCAAGTTTGCATAGTGTCTCGATGATATTCGTTTGAAGCCTCTCAATGTGCTCAACATTCAACTTGCTGGAGCATATATCTTTGAAGAAATGATTGATATCCGTCAGTGCATCCCATATTCCCTTTGGCAACAAATCACGAAAAGCTAATGGGATGAGTGTTTGCATAAACACGTGGCAGTCATGACTCTTCATTCCATACAATCTGCAGTCCTCTATGTTAACAAGCCTTGATATGTTCGATGCATGTCCATCCGGAAAACGCAGACTCTTAAGCTATTTGTAGACTAGCAGTTGTGTGTTTTTCTCTAACACGAAGATTGCCCTTGGTTTTGCGACCCGTGACTCCTCATAAACCAACTCCATATTTTTACGGTTACAATATAAAGCTATATCCAATCTAGACTTGATGTTGTCCTTTGTCTTCCCCTTCACATCCATGACGGTGTTGAAAATATTCTCAAACACATTCTTTTCGATGTGCATGACGTTAAGGTTATGGCGGAGAAGATTGGTCTTCCAATAAGGAAGCTCCCAAAAGATACTTCGCTTTACCCAATTATGGGTCAAACCAAAACCAGAAAACTTTTGCTTACCTGATTGAAGGCCAAACACAATGTCACCGTACTCTGATACAACATGATGCGATTCTTCACCAGAAAGACGCAGGGATGCAACATCTTTTTCAACTCTACCAACAAAGAAATCTTTTATGTTCTTTCTGAACCTGTGATTAAGTGGCATGAAGCGACGGTGATAGTAAAAAAAAGAAGCTTTACCTCTGTTTGCTAGTGTGAATGCCTTGTTGTTTTCCATGCAGTATGGACATGCGAGTTTCCCATGTGTGCTCCAACCAGAAAGCATTCCATAAGCTGGAAAATCATTGATAGTCCACATCAAAGCCGCCCTTATGAGGAAATTTTGTTTCCTTGATATATCATAAGTCAGAGCTCCAGAGGACCACAACTGCGCAAGCTCATCAATCAACGGTCGAAGACAAACATCTATATTCCTCCCCCGGCTGCTTGGACCGGGTATGACAGTAGATAAAAACATGAACTCCGGCCTCATACACATTCCCGGTGGCAAATTATAAACTGTAAGTATGACCGGCCAACAAGAATAGGGGGCAGCAAATGACCCAAATGGGTTGAATTCGTCTGTACACAACCCAAGACGGACATTCCTTGATTCAACTGAAAAGTCAGGATGCACACTGTTAAAGCGTTTCCACGCTTCGCCATCAGAAGGATGCACCATCACACCATCACACCATCAACCGCATCATGTATTTGGTGCCATGTCATATACTCAGCAGTCCTTCGTGACATGAATAACCTCTGCAGTCTAGGTGTGATCGGGAAATATCTAAGTTTTTTATATGCCACTACAGTCTTTCCCCTGCCAGTTCTGGGTTTGTAATGGGAATGCCCGCATGTCATGCACTCGGTCATCTCAACATTTTCAAGATAGTATAACATGCAGAAGTTAGGGCACATGTCAATTTTCTAGTATTCTAAACCGAGGGGTTTCATCATGGACTTCGCAGCATAGAAGTTCTCTTTGAGCTTGTTCCCTTCATGTAAAATGCTTCTTGCCCAATCAATAATTTTATCATACCCGGCCTCACTCAACCTGTGATCTGACTTGATGGTAAACACTTATGCCACGACCGACAATTTACTGTGGTTTGTGCAGCCATCTCATAATGGTTCGTCAGAATCTTTCAACAAATCAAAAAACTTAGCTGCCTCTGCATTAGGTTCTTCTTCTACGATTGGACATTGACTGACATTACCTTGATTCATTCTCATTGCATCCATAACCATGTTTCTGTAAGGATTAATGTTGTCATTTGTCGCTTCATGCACGTTGCTAGCACTAGAAGTTGACCCAACCACCGTTTCTCCCATTTTCCTATTACTAACAAATACCTCTCCATGTGCATTCCAACACTCGTAATCCTCCACAAACCCTTTGTGTAGAAGATGCATCATTACAACATCTGGATGCAGAGACTTTTTATTTTGACACTTCCTGCATGGACACCTAATACCACCTCCAGTAAAATTTCTGGGAATAGATGTTGCGAAATTAATAAAACCCTAAACCCCGTTACAATAATCCATCCTCCGCAATCCTTGGGGTGAATCTAGATACATCCATGAACGATCATCCATGACTTCTATCGACCTCTATAAAATTATGATGACATCATGTATATATTAATTAAATAAGTTAGGTAAATAAACTTGTAAATATATTACTTTACCTCGAGATTATCCAACAAACCAATCACAACTTCTCATAAATATTAAATATTTATTATCATTTATCAACGTCCATACAAATTAATATATATATATATATATATATAAATTAACAGAAATTACAACTCTGCAATACCATCGATAAAACTTAAAAAGGACCCATTAAGCAAGCTATTAATTATTTCAAAACATAACATGTAATTCAATAAATCCACAAAGTTTTAACAATTTACAAACAAATATAATTTTACAGAATCTAAAACAAACCATAACAGGTATAAAATTATACATTCATAAACTACAAGTTTGTTTGAGAAATAACAATAAAACATGTACATCTACTAAAAAAAATACATATACTAAAAAAACAATAAAATTGACATTTAAATGTTAAAATTTTAAAAGATAGAATTACTTACAAAAATTGATAAAATCCGTCGGTAAATCAAAACACGGATGCTGTAACCACAAAACTTCAAGAAATACAACTGCTGAGATGAGAAAGATTTTTGTTTGGGGGTGAGGGGGGGCTGGTTATTTACAGATGGGGAGACTTAGGATTAGGAAGAAGAAGGAGAAATGGGGGAGGAGAGTGTCGGTAGGGGGCAAGATATTCACTTTTTTCCGACGGACACCCCGACGGAATAACACCATCGGTGATTACGTCGGTGGCTCCGTCGGTAATTGTGATGGGGAATCGACACGTCACCGCACGAACCTGCTTTTCAAATTCCTCGGTGATTCTGTCGGTATTTTTTGACGGTGCACCGGTCACGTCACCCGTACAGATCTGGCATTCAAATCCGTCGGTATTTTTGACGGTGAGCCGGTCACGTCACCCGTACGGGTCCCAGGTTTTGAATCCGTCGGTGATTCTGTCGGAAAAATCACCCGCCAAACCCTCCGCCTCAGGCACCCGCCCTTTTTTCATTAACTCTGAACTTTCCGTTCGTAATTCGGTCGGTAATTAGCGACAGTTCGATTCCGCCAGTAATTACCGATCGAATTACGAACGAAAATATTCCGTCGGGAATTTCGATCGAAAAATACCGACAGAAATATTCCGTAGTGGATTCCGTTGGTATTTAGCGAGTTTCTGGTTGTGAGGTTATAAAAAACATTTTCAACAACAGTTTTAACCAAATATTTTTTCACTGCTTTTAGTCAATAATAATTTTAATTCCAGTTGTAACCAAACACATATTTTAATCCAACTAGCAATAGCTAAAATTTTTTAAAAAAAATATCTATTTTTTTTCAAACTACAATTATAAAAGATACAACAATACAAAACACACATTCAGATTATGGTGCAGGGTACTTTTCAAAAGTATTATTTGCTTAAAAATATATTAAAATTATTTTTTTTCAAGTTTTTTTTTAATTTTTAATATCAACACATTAAAACCATTGAAAAACACTAAAAAAACCCATCAATTTAATGTTTGTTTCAAGCCAAATGCACTTAGACCCCGTTTGGGGCTATGTTTGCACCAGTGTTTAAACAAAATTTGAATTTTGTTTTTGCTTTAAAGTATTTTTTTTATATTTTTGAATTATTTTGATGTGTCGAAAATATTTTTAAAAAATCAAAATATATTATTATGATGTATTTTCGAGCAAAATACCCTTTAAAAAGCAATCACCACTATACTCTCAAAAACTCCCTTAAAAATAGTTCCAAACACACTCTACATTGCATTGTTTTTATGAATTCAATTGAGATTCTCAATAGTACAATTTTTTTTTTATTATGAAAAAAAAAATGCATAATAGTATAAAAAAAACTAATTAAGCTCCTGGTATATTAATCACTACAGTAAAACCTTGTATGTTATATTGAGTTAACTAAAAAATTATCTTTTCACATGAATCCTATTTCTCCAATTCATTGTGTTGAGAGTTCATTTCCTTTGATATTCAAACGTATTAACCTGGCTTTGAAATGTAAATGCAATTGTTGAAACACAAGTGCTCACACTAATTAATCCTTTCTTTTATAACATTTAAATCCCAACACATACTTGTACAATAAACTCAAGTTTTTAAAGAATAGGGATGGAAGTAAAGCCAAGTTTAGCTAGTTTAAATGCTTGATAACTGCAATCCAAGAACAGCAAGACCCTTTTCAATCCGTGAGTCTACAGAACCTGAAAAGAGAGCATAAAATCCAACATATCAAAGTGCTTGAACCAGTGTCAGGCCAAGCACCAGAAGAAAAATCAATCCAACGCTCAACAGAAGGCAATGCCAGAATACACGCACAACATGCATAATCACTGAAGTTGTTTTGAAGAAAAAAATGGAGGAACTGTCACATGAGAGATTTCCAAATGTATATAGATCCACGTCCTTGGATTCCATGCAGTAATGGTTTCCTGTTAAACGAAAACCCTATACCCAAAACACAGTTAAGATCAACACCCTTTATTTCCATTGTATTATATTCCAAAACAAAATGGTAAATGTATATATTCAAGGGCATGTGTAGTGTACTTAGGTTCATTTTCATGGAGTGCATAATGAATTTGTTTTCGTTCTCTCCCTCTGAACTGGACATTAGATCAGTGGGGATTGCAGGTCACCATGCAAGCGTCCTCTCTTTATTTTCAATTTTCTTCTAAGCTCTAATCATCTATCTTGATGCCATTTTTAAAGATTGAAGGAGAGATCAAATGAGATAGTTGTTCTTCCAGTCATGCAGTTTTTTTTTATCCCATGAAATGTTTGCTACACCACCTGTAATTAAGAACCCAGTTTGCAATCTTCTTAGGAGTCTAAACTCCCACCCTCTAAGCACTCTTTGAAAACAACCTTGTGAATTATTTTCAAAGTACCATGTGATAAAAAAAACAAATATTTTCTTGTTTGTTTCCAAAATATAGCAATCTGGCACCCACCCTACCAAGTGGAGGAATGCTAGAAAACTAAAAAAGGAGATGAAACAAATATTAAGTCCGGTTGATCCTCAAGAACTAACACAATACAGATAGGAATACATTCATAACACAATACAAAGCTTAACCGAAGATAACGTTGAAGCTTTCGTGTTGGATGTTAGCATGTTGGAGTAAGCTCTAATTTCCAGAAGAGTAAGCCTCTCCTACATCACGAATCTCATGCACTAATTAGCATCCATACAACACCAAAAAAATGGTTAAAGACTATAAGTGGTGTTATGAGATGGCCTCAAAAGCAACAGATCCTAGAAGTACATTGCACAAATCGTTTCTTTAATCCACAACCAATGAAAAAAAAAACACAACACTGGTCTGTTTATTTGTTCTTTGCATGAAGTTGTTCATTTAGACAGCTATATATATATGGTAACAAACGAAGCTAGAGATTAAAAAGAAATGATAAAAAAGAAAAACAAACCAGGGAAGTGATTGCAGAGAGAAAACAACACCTGGGGAGACCTTTTTCTGTCAATAGACAAACTACAAAAGCAAAACAACAATGAGATCAGCAACCTTAAAAACGGTAAAGACATGAAAGAACAAAAAAAACCCAGGAAAAAGCATTCTAAAACGAAAAAAGAATTGAAAATGATAGAGTAAAAAATAGATGAGAAAAGGCAGAAGTATAAAAAAAATCTCTAGGTTCTCGAGCCGGGATTTCTCTCAGTTTTAATTTTTTAGAAGAAAAAACTAGTCAATCTAGAAAGCTCAAAAAAAGAAACCAGGACCTGAGCTGAATGGTTGGGAGGGTGCCTCTCAAAGGAACCCAAAAATGGTTATAGCACACCCAAAACCAAGCAAAATCAGTGAGAGTGCCCATAAAACATGGACGGACAGAGCTTGTAATAAAAAAAATGACAAAAAGTGTGTCGCACAAGAAAAGACCCAACGTCATGCATGAAACAAACAACAACAAACAGTGAAAAAAAGGTGAGACAAAGAGTTGTTGGGGGCAAAGGAACGTATTTGGTTCAATGAGAATGAACTGTTAACAATTTCCAGAGAGAACAACTAACTGGCAATACCAATGAAACACCTTCTAAGTAAAAACAAATAGTTATATACATGCATCATCCCATTTTATATTTTATATTTTAAATTTTTACTAAAATCTCAACAAAATCTCCTTTATATTTTAAGCATTTCAAAGTATCGTAATTAATAAATCTCATCATTCCATTTCAAATCTGTTTTTAAAATCAATGAAATGTAGTATCCTCACATAAATATATATTAATTCAAAAATTTTAGTTTGAAAACCAATCAATCTAATACTCTCTTCTAAATACTAATGAAATCTAGTATCCTTGCATGGATACTCATTAATCTGGCATTCCTAACTTGAATGTCAATAGATTTGGTATTTTCTTCTAACTACCAATAAAACCAAGTATTCTCATATGAATACTTATTTTTATGACATTCCCAACTTGAAAGCCAATAAATCTAGTATTTTCTTTTGAAAACCAAGACTTCTAGTAATTTCTTTTTGGATACCAATTATATCACATGTTAAATCATCCAAACTTTTCCCATCATGATCACAAACAAATACTATAATTAAACATTTAAGTAACTATAACTACTGACATCCTGGAAATTCAATTAACTCCATTCGATATAAGTGTTTCACCTACCTATGGTTGCCTGGTGTACTATGGTTTCCACAGTCTACAATCTTCTAGCAACCTCTCTAATCAAATCAAATTTATTTTAGGTTCATCAAAATCTCTCTTTCCAAGTAATTCAATCTTCTCTCTATCTTTTTGTTTCAATTAAATTGTTCTCATCTATTTACTCTCTACTTAAGATTCCTTAGCTAACATGTCCACAATCATTTTTTCTTTTAATTAATTCAATCATTTCCCTTTCATATTCTACAAAAATAAAACTTCATTTCATGGTAATGCGTATATCTTTCTAATATTCTCCTTTTTTAATTAATATATTATTCATTCATTGGAATTCATTTAGCTTGACTTTATATATTTTTTAACAAATTAAACTCATTGATTTATTTGTTACTTCCATCTCCTCTTGACCGAAACTAGTCCATAATGAGGTGACCCTCTTCTTCTTTTTTTTCTTTTCAATTCCTTATATTTTTACTTATTTAAATCATCATCTAATCAATAATAGTTCCCACACAATTTACATAATAATTTAAATAATTTTTTTATAAGTTCTAAACCCCCATTAAGACCGAATGGAATTCTTGCCAAAACAAGGTATCCACTTATTTTTTTTCTTTCCAATCAATTCTTATTCTAATTAACACATATACACTCATAATTGCTCAAATCCAAATCAAATAACTATAACATCTCACTCAACAATTTCTTTCAATTACTCATTTACCTATTAGGTTTTTTTTTACATATATATCAACATCAATCTATCATAATAACACTAATTTAAACATTCAATCATTCTTTACAATTTTACATATTGTTCTTTCATGTAAAATTCATCGACACATCATTAGAAGTGCATGCAAATCATAAATCAAAACATCTTACTACTTATTCACAGAAAAAAAAAATAAAGATAGAAAGCCCTATAATCAAGTTTTCTTTTATATTCCTTTTTTTCCTCATAACCCAAAAGGTTACTTGATCCTAGACCAAATTCCTTTCAAACCTCTTTTAATCCCCTTCTCTATATTATATAGTGTTT
This sequence comes from Populus alba x Populus glandulosa, assembly GCA_033617975.1. Taxonomy (NCBI): domain Eukaryota; kingdom Viridiplantae; phylum Streptophyta; class Magnoliopsida; order Malpighiales; family Salicaceae; genus Populus; species Populus alba x Populus glandulosa. Next base: position 6,569,863 of record CM066155.1, on the reverse strand, counting down.
AATTTAATACAATCTAGGTGAAAAATCAAGAAAAATCACATAAATCCTTCTATTCCCCTCTTCACTCTTCTGGTCAGCCATGAATGACATTCTTTATTTATATGTAATTTTTTTTATTCACACAATAACCTCATGTTCCTTAAATTCTCACTTTAAACCCCGTTATTTTATCTCTTTATTTGATTCAACACCTCTATTATCATTTAATGTTACTCAATTTCACCATTTTCTATTTTGTTCTATTTTATTCAATTTTCTTTCCTTTTATTTATAAATCAATTTGTTTTTTTCTTAGGTTAATCTTTACTCTTTCTTATCTAAAATATTTTTTTGACTTCATTAACATTTTTAATAAATTGCTAATCCAATAAAATTTTAATCAAGGGTTTACAGGTACATTAAATGCCTAATGATGACAATCATTAAAAGTTGTGCACCAAACCCATATAGAGATATAAAAACCCAAAATTCAGTCAACAATAGCCAAGCCAAACACATAGCTTAACTGAGAAAACCTAGGTTGTGGAGAAGTCAGCCAAAATAAAAGGCAAAACAATAGATATCAAAAGAATAAAAGAACCTCACCAAAATTGACAGGGAAAAATGCAATTGAATCTTGCACCGAAGAGAAAGAATGCTCAAAGAACTATTTAATTCCACAACTGTATAAAAACCCAACCACATCCCATGATGTGAAACCAAAGCAAGCCAACCAGCACAATTCTACAATTAAAACCCAAACCAAGGCAATAAAGCCTTATCTCATGATTATAAAATGAGAGCCAAAGCTACAGGAACTCGACTAAGCAAGTGAAGCAAAATAAATATTGCACCAACCCAACTACATCCCATGATGAAAACTCGAAATAAGCTAAACCAAAGCCCAAATCAAGCCAGTCAAACAACATCTCCCATGATAATTAAATGAATCACAAGGTTGTAACAACCAAGCCAACTGCGCAAAGCTAAAAAGAGCTTGCACCAAAAAGATAAAACATTTAAGGGACTATTTCAATCCACGGTCACATAAGTCTTGGTGAATAGTGTTTTTGCTACATGTTATAAAAAACATTATTTATATTATAACATTACAATAACAAAATAAATTAAAACAAAAGGCCCTTTAACTATTAATTTTACTATGATTGAAGACACAATTGCATTGTGAACAACTACAATACAGTTGCTTTAACCTCTCTTTTATTGTCCTTTTGTAATAGCTCGGTTCAATCATTTTTTTTTTCAATTTAATCCTTCCATGTTCAATTTAATTTCGCACGAAAAAAAAGTTGAATAAAACAATGAAGATCAACTCTCAAATAAACTAAATGATGAAATATGAAATTGAAAAAAAAAAAAAGTGTAAACAAAAAACTTGAGTCAATCCAAGTTAACTTGACTACTTGTGACTAAGGATATTAAATCTAGAAAACCACATAAAAAAATAGAAAAATAACAAAGCTAAAGGCTCTATAACCTGATGTCGAATAATGAAATTAAAAGAACAATTAATTTTAAAAAATACCTAAATTAACTAAAGTTAAATTAGGCTAATGCTCGAAACTCGTCACCCAGGTCATAAAATCAAGATCACCTCTTAGAAGGCAAACATGAAAAAATAACAAAGAAAAATTCATGATCATTCAAAATTAAAAAACAAAACAAATAGCAATCTAAATAATGAAGATCAAATCTGGTATAAAAACTAAATGAAAGAAAATAATGAGAAATTTAAATTGAAAAATAAAATCAAGAAAATCATTAAAAATTGCAATAAAAATAATAAGGACAAAATTAGATACAAAAATTAAATGAAATAAAATGTTGAGGGATAGGATTGAAAACAAATCAAGAAAAGAATAAAAAAAATAACAATAAAAAAATAAAAACCAAATTGAAAACAAAAATTAAATAAAATAAAATGATGACGAGCAAAATTTGTTAAAACAAAAGTTAACTTAAAAAAATATTAAAATTAAAATAAATAACAATTAAAAGAATGAGTACCAAATTTGATACAACTACAAACTGACAAATTATATTTAATTTTTTTAAGGGTTGATGATAAATCCGAGACGATGACAGAGGAAAACATTTTCACTAGAACCTAATCGCTGACTCTCATGAACACACGTTTAACCATCAAAAAAAGAACACTACGAGACTTCAAAACCCATTGTGAAAGGTGGCATTTGATTGTTGGGAGACACTACACCACCCCTCCCTCAAATAGAGCGGGCACCTTTCAGGAGCTTGCATGTATATACTTTTGTTTTTTTTAATTATATTTATATATTTGTTTTAGGAGTGAATTGCTCCTTCCTTGAAAGCTAGCTTTATTTTTATTTTTTTTAATGGCAATGCAATCACTTAACTATTTAATTAAAGTATTAAAAGACTGAAAAATCTTTAGACCTTAGTTTTAATTTTTTTAAAAAAGGATATTTAAGTTATTTTAATATCTATCTAAATATATAAAAAGATTAATTTATCTCTGATTAAAATAATAATAACAAATAGATAAGATTAAAAAGATTATTTTATTCCATAATAAACATTTTACTAATAAAATCTACGTAAAATGTGTCTTGCATTTATATCAGGATGGATGATGTCCTGCCCCATGTGTCCTGCAAGATGCTAGGTGGAGGCCGGCATATCTTTGCTGCCTCGTGATCTCCTTGTCAAGCTCAAAAGCAAGTGGAAAGAGTCTCTATAATAATAATAATAATAATGTACCTCTCACTTATTTCCTTTTGCAAATGCCAGCTAATTTATGCCATGTTTATTTTAAGAAATTTACTTTTTTGGAAACTATTTTTATGGAAAAAATCATGTTTGGCAAATACATGGAAAGTAAGTCAAAAAAAGTAAATTCTGGTCAAAAGAAATGTTAACGTTAATATCAGGAAAGTGTTTTCCGCTTTTTATTCTTGGAAAACACTTTCCTGAGCCTACGTTCTCGTGCTTTTGTAACTGTTCATGTTAATTGGACTGTTCAATGAACAATGTAATTAACATGAACAGTGTATTGCGTACACTGTTCATTAAAAAATAGTGAACAGTGCAGTTCTCTTGCACTGTTCACTTGCCTGCGGAACTTTTTTTTTTTTTTTTTTTAGAGTGAATTTTATACCTTAATATTTTATCCAATTTTATTACATGCTAAAAATATTATTAAAATTATAGTTTTTGTCGGATGTATTTCGTATGTAATGGAATTATAAATGGTTTCATGGAATAATAAAAAATATTTTACAAGCTTATTTCTCTACAATATGATATGATATATATAGTTATATTTTATAAAATAAGCTATGTATGAATATAGAATATAATAAAAAAAAATTCATCATTATACATTTTAGAATTTTTTTTATTGTAAGTGATTAAATATTTTATATTAAATATTTTATATATATTAGATAAATTTTTTAAAAAATTATTTATTAATAAATTATTTTACAGTTCATTTTTCATAATACAATCAAACACTGGAAAGTATTTTTCATAACACTACCAAATATCAAAAAATATTTTTCCAAAATTTACTTTCCTCAAAATTTATTTTTCAAAGCGCAAGTTAACATCACTGGTTAAAATTTAAAGTCAAAGTATACTCGCAAGTGGCGGTAAATAAAGTTGTGTATTGAATTGATTTTGCTCAGATCTGCAAGTGCATGCAAGCAATGTAGGGACAATTACACGACCGACCTGCATTTTATTTAAAAACATTTCTGATTTTTTTTGGGACCAATAGAAATCATGTAAAGTATCCAAAATGGGGTGATGTTCTTAAAATTCTTTAATATTAATTTGATTAGGCGCAACTATATGTTTTTGTTTTAATCCCGTGTTTGATACCACGGCTCAAATATTATTTCTTCAAAATTTAATTATATTTTAGTATTTTTAAATCATTTTAATGTATTAATATTAAAAATAAATTTTAAATATAAAAAATATTATTTTAATAAATTTATAAAAAAAAAGTTTTAAAATGTAATTTTTAACACACTAGGGACTGTTTAGTATTATGGTAGTGGTTGTTTTTTGGAGTATTTTTGTTTGTAAATATATTGAAATAATTTTTTTTATTTTTAATATCAACACATCAAAAAAAATATAGAAATATATAAAAAATTAATTTAAAAAAAACACAAAAAAAAAAATAAAGATGCAAGGCTGCGTTGATTTAATATATTTAAAAATAAACTTGCTGAATATGAATATTGAATCTTGAATTCAAAACAACTGTAGGACTATTAAATCAATTTTTTAAATTAGGTTTTTGTTTGCTTGTTGATGTCGCAGGTGAGGGTATGCACGGTAAAAGTAAGAAAAGAAAAGAATAAATGGGAGGGCGCGGAAGGGGAGAGAGAGAGAGGGAGGGTGACCCGACCACGTGAGTGATTATTAGATACCCTAATACCTAGCTGTCTTTTGGTGTGGGCCCCTTCTCTCTGCACTCCTGACGTTGACGTCACTTCTCCCCCTTTTCCCAATGAGCACGCTCGCCCTCATTTTCTTTTCTTTTCTATTTTCTTTTTTAATAATAATTATATTATTATAATTATCATTACGATAAGGTTATTTTATCATGCTACAAAACCAAATTAATTTTTGTATCCATGCAAGGAACAGCCAATATCCCTAAAAAACTTCATTACTTTTCTTGCAAATTACATTTTTGTTTGTCAATTAATCTGTATTTTTACTTGTAATGTGATGAATACCGCAAACTTTTGTCATCTCGTGTATACAACAGTCAGAAAACATTTCTATATGAACAGAAATTATATATATAGATGTCCCATATAAAAGAAGTTAAAAGAAACAAATATAATTAATAAACATTTCATAAAATATATATATATATAAATAAAAAAACCAAGCCTCACTTGGTTTTCACCAGATCACTCAGATTTTAGATTAATATGATAGGTTACCCGAGTTTAACCAGATTAATAACAAATCTAGATTTTTTGAGCGTTTAAAAACCAGCCAAGTCAATACAGGCGAGGTTTTGAGCATGTTTGTTTCTGCGTTTCAAAAGCGTTTTTAAAAAAATTTAAAAATTTTTTATTTTTTTATTAACTTCAAATTAATATGTTTTTAGTGTTTTCAAATGTGCTGATGTTAAAAATAATTTTTAAAAAATCAAAAAATATCATTAGCATGCATTTTGACACGAAAAGCTATTTAAAAAGCAACCGCAACCACACTGCCAAACAAGCTCTTTATATCGATGCTTGATTCTGATGCAACATTTACCTTAAATCTGAACAAATCTTGCCAGTTGCCACCCTAGGAGTTAAGGATAGAGATAGATAATGAAGGCAGCGATGTCAGGATTACAAAAGCTATTAGTTACATAAATGGAGCAGCTTTATTCAGTGTACCAAGGAGAACGTCTATCAAAGCCAAGCTGCAAAAACTGCTACCCTTGATTCACTACAGCCACCCACACTGCTCCCCGTTTCTCAAATCACCTGTCTGAGTTTTTTATTTCCGCAATTAAAACTTTGTGCTTGCAAATGCAGCAGATGTTACGCAGCACATTAATGCAGAAAACCCACAAAAATTTAGCACAAGTATGTGTTAATCTTTGGCCAGGACCACCTTTGGCTTAGTGTCCTCTCAGTTATCTGCAGCAAAATATCCAGGCCTGGAGTTAGATAACGATGAACATTACATGGAAATATATATGATCATCTTTTTAAGTATGAAAATGATAGAGATTAATGCTTTGAAATAATATTTTTTAAAAACTTTTTAAAATATTAACATATACGGTAATGTCAAACACCACCTAAGAAAAACCCACCTTGTGGAGAACGACAACTTGTGGAGAAGTCAGATGAGGCCATTGGAATGGATATCGACAGCTGCGTTGTAGAGAATGAGGTCTGGTTGGAACTATCATTCTCGAGGCCAGGCCAGGCGTCTCGGTTTTTTGGCCACTCATCAAGGAAGGGTCGAAGAGACTGCCCGTCCTGTTTCACAGATTCCCTGGTGGTGAAATCACTACTGAAAAATGAATGCTGGGGATGATTGTTTTGCAACATCGAGTTTTCAGTTGATTTCTCTGTGGTGAATGATGAGGCTCTGGACTGCATCAAAGACCATGCATTGTCCAGCTGTGAGTCTATCTGAAGACCCTTGTTGCTTCCTGAGGCTTCAGACAAGAAGCTATGCTCCCCACCTTCAGGCTTAAGTCCTTGAAGATACCTATTTTGGCATTAATATTACAAACTCAATAGAAATCTTCTTTTAATGTCCATTTTGAACCCAGAAAACAATTTCCTGAGAATAACTAAATCACGAAGAGAGTCAGCAATGCTGGTAGAAGAGGTGTCAATCACCTATGACAATATTGGTCTAGCTACAAGGCATTCAACATCTCAAAAAAAAAATATATCATATGTTCTTTGTACGGACAATAATAGAATTGCAACTGCAGTCCTGTTTCTTTAGCCACATCTTTGTCTAAATTCAGTGTGGGATTTAGATGATTGATTTGTTTTCAGGGGGGGGGGCTAATTAATGTGACACAATAAAATGTAAGGAGACCTTTCTTACGCATGTCAGGAACCAGCCATGGGATGGTTCAGGAGGCCGGAAAGGCGGATAAGATTAGAAGGAAAACAACAGGAATTAGGAGCTAAACGAGTTTTGGGATCCAAATATGAACAGCAGCATGGTAAGATGTCATGACACCATTACATTCATCTCAATTTCAGGTATGATCATATCCAGCAGCCAGACAATTTCAACAGGTCAAAGTATTTACATCATTACATTGTGAGGCCCACTTTTGTAGCTTGACTAGCACAAAAGCTTTAAGTGAGTAAGCTATGGTCAACAAAGAGAAAAGCATTGTAGAAGCTCCATGGGGATGCATAGAATTGTGTTGTACTGAAGACGAACATGTCAACCACTTTCAGGTTGAAAAATGAAGTGGCTAATATACAAACGGTTCAGCAAACAAATTGACAGTTGACAATAATAGTTTATTGTTTTTTTTTAGATTTAAAAAGAAAATTCTATCAGATCAAAAGGGAAAATAGAGTAACAGAGAAAAAAACAAGAGAGACAGCACCTAGACATAAGAAAAAAGCTTATCACAAGGGGGGGTAACGTGTTATTGGCAGATAGTAAAGAGAGTACATTCACAGATGTCTTCAAGAACACATATGCAGGATAAAATTGTAAAGTGCCCACCACACTTTTTCTCAGAAGATCCCAGGCAGCTAACCAGTTTAACATTAATTTCTGCAGAACCCAGAAGACCCCTCCTATCCTTTTACCCTTCGGACAGAAACTTGAGAGGGTTAATAAGATGCCAAAATTTTGCATGCTCGAGACAATTCAGGGTGCTTGTCAGAATTCCACAACAAACATAACAGCAAACACAGAAAGCCAAGAAACAGACCTAAAGCAAAGACTCTTGACACTCTGTAAAAAGCAGATTTTGACGGCTGTTCTTACAGACATCAGGGCCCAGAAGCCTGCACCTAGCTAAAATGAAAAGTTTATGCAGCACATCCACTACCTGGATCACAAGTCTTCCATACAATTCCTACCACGCAATTTATCAACGGGCCCAACATGCATTTTCTGTAAACAGTTAAGCAGATAAAGCTTTCCTAATTTCACAGGGAAACATGTCTGAATGCGAAAAAAGAACATAAAGCGCCTAGCAATGAAATCCACACATATTGCATACTTACACACAGGATTGAATTACAAGCTCCAATCATTAAGCAGAAAGTCTGTTGTTTTGCATGAAGAGGTTAAAGGTTTTTTTTATTAAAAAAAACAAAAATAAAGACTGAGCCCTGTAGAACTATCTTCAGAACCACCCAAATTTAGGTAGAAACTGACAACTCTCTATACTCTAAAAATTTCAAGCAATCCTTGTGCATAAAATATCTGCAAAATTACCAAGCTAACCCTTTGTCTCTCAGCCATCTTTTCATCTAGAGAGTGAAATCTACACCCAGTGATAAGCTGAAGACAATTTCTAAAGGCTGTCAGAGTTGTTGGATTATTTTTCGGAGATACAGAATGCAAAGTACCAGACCAAAGGATGATGAAGACTGACAAACAAAAATACATTCCTTTCTGACAGTATTTCCTCTCCATCCCAGTGGACAACAGGATCCAGAAATCGGAGCCCAACAGAAACATTAAATGTTTTTGAAACATTTCACCAACCAGATTACCATAATCCACAATCTACCTTCTAACAGGAAATGCGGTACGCATATAAACCAAAATCTATATAGTAAAGCATATATTTGGATTAAATTCTTTTCATTTCCTAAATACCGATTACTCTAATGATATGAAAAACATGACCTTGCATGCTTGAATAAGCTCAGTGAATCATCTTTGTTATCTCATCTCAGAGTCTCTTATTCAATCTCCTGGTCTAAAAGCATCCAAAAAGGGCATAACCATAAATAAAAGGTCAATGATACCTGTAATCTTTGGTTGGGATTCCGTAGGGAATGGAGTTCATATGATAATATGATTGGTTAGTTCCAGAAGCAGTGCCCTGGGGATTGCTATATGTGTGCAATGGAAGGTTCTGGAAGCTTCCAGTTCCACTGCTGCTTCCTGTAACAGTCAGTGATGTCACGGTGGACGATGACTGTGTCATGGTTTGTGATTCCACAGGCTTTCTTGAACGGTTGCGGCCACGGTGCATGTGGCGCTCACAGTACTTGGAGTCTGGGTAGGCATCTTTGGAGCACCTCCACTTCTTGCCGTCGGTCCTCCTGCATCGACCTGGTTCCGGATCCACCTTCTTGCCATAGAAAGTGCAATAGCTCACTACAGAATAACACTGAAAATGTTATCCAAATCCAAAACTAACAACTTCGTATCATCAATAAGACAAGCATGAGAGACACACAATGCCACATGTAATATAATATTGAACATTGTGAACAATGAGAACATGATAGTTCATTATATTAAGAATGGTAAAACCTTTACAACCAGCAGTGTCAGAAATTGGTATAAAAAAGTGATATGGCATTTCATAATCAATACAATAACCATATAACACGACTAAAGAAATACTGAAGAGAGAATCAAATCAGTTGAAAACATCTTCTGATGTCAACAATTAGAAAAATAATGGTGTCAAATGCCTTGAATGAATAAAGTATAAAATCCTTGGAGAAAGTAGCAGGGCCATGGCAAGAAAAGTTTATATTAATACAGTGTACAAAACCAGTAGAAGATTGGCATTAAAATTATTATTTCTTTAAGAAAATCTGCAGAATTGGAAAAATGACAAATCTTTTGCCCTTGAAAGCTGATATATTGATCAAATAAGTAGAAAGCCACAAAACCAACTGTGATTCAAAATAAATAAATTTCAGGTGCAAAAAGGGTGGTTTATGCTTTTTGGGAAGATTGAAAACAAGCAGTAAAACAAACAAAAAACAGAAGTTCAGGTAGATTTAAAATCAATAAAAAAGAAAAGCCCATCTTTGGAATTTTCACAATCCATATCTACCAGATCACAAGGAGGATACAAGAAGAAATTTATATTTATCAAAATAATACTTGATAATAAAGGAAATGCTTCTCCATGATAATCAAGAAAACAACATCAACATATGTAAACTTGAAAGTGCTTATCCAAAAAAGAAAATGTATAAAATTGAAAAAACAAAAACAAAAAAAAAATGGAAAAGGAAAGGAGCTCTTAACTCAACACGACCCCCTGATCAAATCAAGAAAAATCCAATGAAGACACTAAATCAGTAAACAATAAAAAGAAGTGAGAGTACACACAGATAAATGTAAATATGTGTGTGTAAGAATCTACAAAGCTGGCTTACTGGTGGGATGGTGGAAGAATCTATGAGAAATGGACTCAAAGCTCCTCTGAATAGGGAGCACGAGATCAGGTGGAACAGGCAGACCTGCCACCATGTACTTATAGATCAAAGCTTGATGTTCCAGTTCTTGCCACTGTGACACTGTAAATGGTGACCTCATTGTCATCACTCCTGTCCCCATTCCCCCAGCTGCCATCCCCGCTGCTCCACCACCCCCACCTTCAACCCCAACCCCTCCTGCACCACCACTATTCATATCCACCACCACCACCACTTCAATTTCTACAACCACTAGTACTGGCCGCTAACAATATCGCTACTACTCTAGTACTTACTGCTGATTACTGAGTTTAGCAGAAACCAAAAAGAAACACGGGCAGTGAGTGACAGGGATGAGGAGAAACATGGGACACGGATCAAGCTGTGTCTGAACCATTTAGTAAACAAGTGACTCTGTGGGTGTACGTACGTGCACTACCGTATGAGTGAGTGTGGGTTGTTGTTGTGTTGGGAAAGGGGAGCAGTGTCTGTGAGGAGGGGATCCTTAGGGCCAAGTGTGGTCTGAATTTTAATGGGGATGGGGAGGGGGCATAGGCCATTAATTGTAAAGCTAACTGGCTAATTATTAGAAGGTGATTTTGCTACAAGATGATGTTGTTCCATCTTCAAGCAAGCCTGTCTCTCATCAGATGTATTATGTACTGTTTAGTTGTTGGGGGGCATGGAGCTTTTGTAGCTTTTTCTCAAGTGTGTGTGTGCATATATAGAGCATGGAGCTACTTTGTAAGGTGTTGTCTAGTTTTTTTGTCTTGTAATTTTCTCTTCCTGTGAAAGTGATTGCCAACTGGAGAAAAGTATGAAACCCTGTCTGGTGCTTTGGGCAAGCTCAAGCCTAGAAATGGGGTGGTGACTGTATTTTCTGCTTTTCATTTTTCTTATTTCTTGGAGAAGTGATTTCCACTACTCCCCTTTCCCTGCCAGAACGTGGGTTTAATGGCTTTTGGACCCACAATAAGTTCAAGTGGTTGGCAACGCCTCGGTTTTTTCTTCTCTTTTTTCCATGGAGGAATGGTGTTTTGGGTCACCATGCATCACCCAAGTGGAGAGATGCTGTGCCTCCTCTCCCTCCCTCCATCGGTTCTTCGTCAACGGAAACCAAAATAACTATTTTAGATGATAATCCATTTACGTATGGCAATTTCTCATGATATCAAATTTTATAATATTTAAATAATTTTAAGTGGTGTAATTTACCTGATTAGATTTTGTTTTTTTAAAGATTACCGGTTAAAATCTTACAAATATTAAAATTATTATAGATTTATATAATCGTTAACTTTAAAATTTATAAAATTAGTCAAGATACATGGAAGGTGACCGAATACCCATATTAATTTTTAAAAGTAATTATATCATTCCTTCCAACAACAACAACAACAAGACATTGCTATTTAATTTTAGGTCAAGCAATTCACCGTAACAGTAAAAACACTTAATTTGGCTCATCTTCCTCTGTTTCATGACTTGAAATTATAGTCATATAAAAAATTTAATTTATGTTAGGCTATCAGCGAGCTTTAACTTAGATATTGTTTGTTTTTGTATTTTTTTTTATATAAAAAAATTTGCTTTAAATTAATTTTTTTAAAATCATTTTAATGTGCTGGTATCAAAGATAATTTTTTTAAAATAAAAAATATTATTTTGATGCATTTTCAAATGAAAAAACATTTTAAAAAACAATCACTAACATATTCTCAAACACCCTCTTATTGGCACCCTCGCTAAATTCTTGATCCGTGTTGTGTTATGTCGTGAATCAAAACTTTTTTAAATATTTGAAAAAATATAAAGTTGCTAGAAAGTAAAAAAATTGATTCATATTAGACAAAATACTTTTAAAATATAGAGTCACCAATATCATACTCAGGAGAAAAAAAAATTTCATTGTGAACACATGCGCACTACCAAAAGGAGCTTACCAAGATGGTTGTAATGTTCCTCTGAAATGTTGTTATAACAACAACAAAAGAGTTTGCACTCATTGTTTGAGCAATAACCACAAAAGCAAACCAAATAAAATTTCATGAAATGAATGTACCATGCTTGTATTTAAGCAACTAATTTAATTTAATTTAATTTAAAAAAAATCAAATTTTATCTCTTTGAAAAAAGCTAAATTTAATAAAAAGATATCCTAAATAACTCGAGTTATTTTTAAAATTAGTAAAAAATCCTATAGGAAGCAAATAAAAAAAATAACGGAGTCCGGTCTCTAATTAAATCGAATGCCTAAGAATGAAACTAAAAAAAAATATGAGATTAATAAAAGAAAAAAAAATCAACTCGGGCAAGTCTCCTAAATCTAGGTTAATCTCTCAAATTCACAACCCATTAAATTCGTATGCAAACCAAAAACCATATTATGAGGAGAGCATATCATGCTTACATTTAAGCAATTAATTTAATTTAACTAGAGAACAAAATTTATTTTTAAAAAGCTAAATTTAACAAATAACAACAAATAAAAAGACCCGAGACAACTCGGATCATTTTTAAAATTAGTGAAAGCCTAAAGAAAGAAAATAAAAAATTAACGAAACTCAATTTCTAATTAAATCAAATGTTGAAGGATGAAACTGAAAAAACATGAGGTTAAAAAAACATAAATGTCTAGTTGAATCTTCTAAATTATGGTTAATCACCCAAATTCCAAACCTATTAAATCCTAGACATGGGCTAAATAAAACAAAACTCAATTTAATGTTTAATGATAAAATCATAAAAACAATATCAATTGAAAAACTTTGTCAAAGAAAAAAAATAGAAATAAAAGATGGAAGATGAAATCGTGAAAAAAAAACAAATTTAAAAATGATCTAAAAAAATAAATAGTAATCAAAAGAATGTGAATCAAATCTGTCATATTAAAAAATTAAATAAGAATTAAATTGAAAATAAAATTCAATTCTATAAAATAATATAAATAAAAAATATCAAATGAAATAATATAAACTAAATCTAAAGAAAAAATAAATTGAAAGGTTCTTGTGAAATTTTGGAAAGTAAGGTGCGAAAATCAAGGAGAAGAGAGAAAAAAAGTGTCAAATAACAACAAACCAAAGGGAAATCCACCACATGCATGCCCAGAGAGGGTAAGCTCAGCCGTGATGAATCGAAAAACATCAAGGAATGCCATTTTTTATTGCCACCAAAACATAGCTAGGCAGTTTATAGGCTAGTGCATTAAACACACACACCATGCATCATTTTTGTTTTTTATATTTATTAAAATATCAAATCTCCTATAAAATTACATGATAATCACACACACACAAAATCCAAAATAAAAATAAAAGTTAAATATTTTTTAAAAAAAAAAAAATTAAGTAATTATACCGTGCAAAAAATAAAAATAGTTGCCCCCAATAAATCATAATACCTAATGGACTTTGTGAAAAGAGAATAATAACTGTAAGTGCATGGCCATTAGTTTTCTTCAAGAGGGCAAAAGCATAATTTTATTATTTTAATTTACAGTAAATCACACTTTGTGTACAATACTTTCCCAACGTGTTTTACATTTTTATTTTAATTTTCCTAAGAAATATTGAATTTGATCCTCTCTTATATAATAATAATAATAATATGTTAGGGTAAAAGTTTGAAACAAATTTCAGAATATGATATGCCCACCTAAATTTTAACACCTCAATTTTTAACCTTTATGATATAATAATAACTAGAAAGCTTGATCGCGCGTTGTCATGGGTCGGGCCGATTTTTTTGTAATGTACAAAAAAGATGCTTAAACATTGTAAGTGTATTTTAAAATATTAACGACTTGACATCATATAAAGAGAATTGAAAAAAATAACGATTGACAATCCATAAGAATCGAAAAGTTGAAGAATGAAATAAAAAAAAATCAATAAATAAACAAAAGTCTAAAAAATAATAGCAAACCTGGGTGAGGTAACCAAAACTCACGAGTAGAATCACGTGAACAAGATAGTCTAATAGAAAGCAAAACAGGTGAAAAGATGAAGCTTAATTTAAAAAGAATTGATTTGTAAAGGACAAAATAAACAAAAAAGCAATCTAAAAAAAAACTTGGGCCACCCTGTTAAAGTTTCTCTTTAAATCGTGAGATGGAGATAACCTAATTAAAAGTAAATCAAATGAAATAACAAAGTTCATTACTCAAAATGAACAGCTTTGAATGATGTAATCAGTAAAGCAAACGATGTAAACTCGTGTTAACTTTTCAAATTCGTAACCCTAGCTAGTGACTAAACGAAAAGCACCCCATCTACAAAGCCATTATTTTAAAACCTGGTTCGACCAAAAAGGTTGACCCGTGACCTAGATGACTTGGGGCTTAGGCTAATCTGAGTTTTAAAAGGGATTAGGGGAGAATTGATCCAATGTAGAACAATTAAAAGACCCAGTTTGACCTATGTCTCGGTTAACCTGAGGCAAATCCATTCAAAATCAGGTCAAAAACCATTTACTATTTTCTTTTATTTTAATTTTTTTAAACGATGTCATTTTTACTTATTCATAAAATAAAATAAAAATTATTTGGTTAACTTAAGTTGATAAATGATTGATTCACTGTTATGTTTACTTTAGTAATTAAGCCCCATTTTTCATCTTTAATTCTACATATATTGTTTTTTTATGTAAGCTCCATACTCTGTTTCTTGAAGTTGATAAATGCTAAGCAAATTTATTTTCAATTATTGAACAAGGAGAACATTAAAGATGATAAGAACAATATTCTTCTTAGTTTGGATTGTTACCAATTTTTTTTTCATAACAAGAATTTTAGACTCATTGCCAAACTTCACAAAATCTTAATAAGATTCATCTAAATTAGAGAAGAGAAGACTTTTTTATCTTAACTCATGTGATTGCTACATCTAGTTTTTAAATACCATAAATCTTGCATTATTTCTCTCATTCACGTGACAAGCTATCAATATAAACGTTTCATCTTTCTTCTCTATAAAATTAGATTTTCTACCACCATTTTTATTCATATTTGTAATGTTCATGCCTGCAATACTTAAAGCATTCAACCTTTGATTTATCCACCGAATTTTACTTCTAAAAAATTAGATGATTGCTTTCATATCGTTTTACTTTTATTTGAGGATTAAAATTAAAATTGATTATCTTTAAATTGTTGATGTGAAAATCTATTAATATTGTTGTTTGTGCTCATTTCTCTTCCTCGTTCACCTCTTTGTTAGGTAGAAAGATAATACTTATAAAGCTTATTCCTTAGTGTCTTAATTATTCAACTTTTATTCATGAATTAGCGAGGAACTTTGCAAGTTTAGAAATGAAAAGTTCATTAATGTCCTTAGTTTTCTTTATTGAACACATAACAAAATTGAATTTCAGCATCAATAATTGAAGAATTTTCTTAATAATGGTGATATCCTTTATTTTATAACTGCATATTCACAGTTTGTTAATGATTACTATTATTTATGAAAAATAACATGTGACGAGCTTCTGAAATTCATTATAAGCAATTTGAATAATGTTTGAAATGCTTGAAATTTTCTCTTTGCTCTTATTGTTTCTTTGTACCTTTTTTTTCATTGAATTCTAAATATCCTTGAAGGTTCCCTTACAAAGAATTGTTTCCAAGATTTACTGGTCAATTGATTGGAAAATTTTATTTGTTGCCTTAAAATCTTTCCATTGTTGCATTTCTATCACCTTTTTTTTTGCATATCTATTATTATTGATCTAGACGGTGGTTGAACTATTCCTTAGGAAATAATTTGTCAATACTCCTTGAATTTTAAAAAATTCCACGTTAACATGCTTGATCATAATATCCATCAAAACATGAAATCATCAGTTGAACAAAGTTATTGGAATCCATGTTTTTGTATTTATTGTGCTGAGGTTGATGCCTTATTTGTTGAAATTTTACTGCTACACAATCAATAATGGAGTGTTGTGTAGGGCCATGTCAGGATATGTTTTATTAAAATCTCACTATTTGTTAATTATTTAAATTGCATGATCTTTTTATTTTTATTGTTATTTATGACTTTATACAACTAATTGTATTAAATTCTTCCAGTGCTACAAAAATATTCAATTACCATTAGACTTGCAAATTGAATTGCCAACCACACTTTCAATTACATTTAATTTGATATATCCATATTGTATTATTTACAATTATATAATTTTTTTGAACAATTTTTACTTTATCAAAACAAATATATTATTTTGGTATCATTAATTACAGTAATCCATATATATTATTATTTTTTCTAGGTTCTTAGATAAAATTTATTTGTGGGATCAATTCTTTTCTTTTTTTATCTCGTATTTCCAGATTCTTACCTTTAATGTTTAATTGAAAAAAATAGTTAAATAAACAAAATACACAAAAAAAAAAAAAATGTGAATGGTACGTGAAGCAACGTTTATGTAGCATAGTAATAATAGTAATATCTGCTACTTCTTTTTCTCAAAAAAAAAATTCCTTTTAAACAAGAAAAACAAAATAATAGTAATAAACAAAGGGACAAATAAAAGATTCCTCAAAATCCTTTTTAATGAGTCCCCTCAACCACCTACTGCCACCCCTTTAGCTGACAGCAACCTCACATGATGGGCTGTATTGGGACTGGGTCCACCGGGCCCAAAAAAGAAAAAGACAACCTACCGACTGAGAAAACCTTTAATGGCCGATAAAACCACCCAGAAGCCATCGGATGCTTGCCGAAAAGCAGGTGACATTCGGTATCATACCTCATCAAACATTAAAAAATAATGTTAAATAATATTTATATAAATTTATTTATTAAAAATAAAATAATATTTTTAATTTAATCTATATATATTTTATTTGTATTTAGAGTAAGACTGAACACTTATAATATAAAGACCATTTAAAATTCTAGTTTCCTTTTTATATTTAATCTTAATTATTTTAATATAGTATCAGAGTTGGTTTTATGAAACGAGACTTAATCCTAAACACAGCTTCACAGATCCAACCTTGCAATGAGTTGACTGAGGGCTTGTAGGATTTTAGCTTTAACAAACAAAAGGCCCATAAAAGTTGTGGGTTTATAATTTTTTTTTTTAAATTAACGTAGATGTTTGGATTAGTTTGTGCATATTTCGAATAATTTTATAAATCTTAAAGTTAACGATTATGTAAATCTTTAGCGACCCTAAAATTTATAAGACTCAGAACTATTAATTTCTAAAAATTAAATATAAAACTTGACCAATTAAATTACACCATTTATACTATTATATATAATTTTTTAAAATATGAGGTTTTGTCTTACTGTTTGGCTGTATGGTGGTATTATTGGGCTAAACTATTTATAAAGACTCATGTCTTGATTTTAGTACTTTTCTTTTCTTTTTATTATTAAATATGTATTCAAATTAGTTCTCGTGAACATACACTAAGTTTTTATTTTATATAATTTTTGCAAATTGATTTAAGCTGCTTTTGAATTTTGACTAAAATAATGAAAAATATATTTGGCTAAAAATAACTTTTGATTTAAATAAGATTTATTATAAAATATAGTAAAAAATTTGAGCTTATGAATTTTTAACTAGAATGGCTTTCATTCCTTAAAGAAAAATCATTTTAAGTTATTTTTTAGCAAATATATTTTTAATTTAAGAGTATTTTAACTCACTTTTATCAAATAAATTAACAGCAATTTATAAATAAGAAGTTATATTTTAAAAATCATGCTAAACAAACTTCTCGTCCAATCGAATTAAAAATAAATGATTCATGTAAATTTTACTCGTCAAACCCAGCAACTAATGCATCAACCATTGCAGTAGCCTCTTAGATCATCGTTTTGATACCATAATATTTAAGGTTTCTTCTCGAATGATCTTAAAGACTCATCCTTTTTATGTTAACCTGATACTTTAAGCTCATGTCTGCTGCAACTACAACAGCTGACTTTCATGTAACAAAATCGCATTAGAAAGAGAAGAATTTGCCAACCCATCTTAGAAATGGTTGCTGTATTTGTTTGGGACATGTTTAGGGTGTCAAAGTCTTTAACTTACGAGTTTGGCACACAGAAAATTACAGAAGCATAGTCCCATGGAAATGCATCATCTTCATTGATTGGTCATACCTGCTGTTCATGATGTGGCCGGTTTTTTTAAAACTGGTTTTTTCTTTGCTGATATTTGCTTTGTCTCTGCATTTTAATGCAAAAATTCCCACTAAATAAAGGCAAATGGAGATATCCAAAAATTCCCACTAAATAAATGATAGTATAGTATAAAATGGTTTCCATGTTGAACAACTAATGTGTTAATGCAAAAGTAAAGCATGAATGGATGACTACTTTGCCTTCTTCTTTTTTCTTTTTTTTCCTATATAGAACTTTACTCCTTGTGAAATATTTGACATTTTTCTTTTCTTTTCTAGCATGGCCACTAGAATATATGCTTCTCATCCAATCACAATTCACAGCTTACAAATTTCAAATCCTGTTTCACAGAGCTCGTTTCTCGCATTTATTTGTCATGTTAGCGCACAAGTCTTATAGAACTTCTTATCTGTAGGATGAGTGGTTTCAAACCAGCAAACGCATTCACTCAACAACCAGGTCAATAGCAGCTCTGCCCTCTCTTTTGCACAGGAAGCTTGGAGTCCCTCTCTTCATTCGAACCTGCTTTTGTTTAAGACTTTTGTATGTATGGAGCTTTATTAGCTTGCTTTGTACTAAGACGTTCATCAACATGTTATCCTTCTTTTGCTATTTTGATTTGTAGTTTTCTCAACCTTGCAGCATACACTATGGACACTTCTTTTTAGGTTTCGACTTATGAACGCATGCATCTGCTTCGTCCATCATCTTCTTCTAGCATCATAGCTTCGTTTACTTACTGAAAGGTAGCGAGTGGCATAGCACGGGCAACCTAAGATTTCATCTTTGGCTACTACACGTTTGAGTTCCCTTATTTCATGTTCTTAAGCAACCCTTGGTGGATGTCTTTATATTCTGGTTGTTGTGGTTGACTTTGTGGTTCTAGCTACTGCATTTATACGTCGAAAGCATCCTTTTTACAATGTAAGTTCCTCTACCAGGTTGGATGGGAGTTGGTTCAAGGAGATTCTGAAATGGAATGCTCAAACCCCTTTATTGAGGTTTGTATTTGTGTTCTATAAACTCTCTAAAATTCCGAGCACATAAGAGTTTCAGCGCCCAGATTTGATATTTTCACCCTTCGAAGGTCGCTCCTGATAAAGAAAAGCTCGAGGATGCTATTGGTTAATTATGGAATTAAAGAAGGTGATGTCCCATTGAATCTATATGTTAATGCTATATATATGAATTCCTTTATTCAATTAGACATTGTTTAGATATATAGTGTTTGAAAGTATTATAATAATTAAAAAAAATTATTTTTAATATTATAATGTCAAAATAATTCAAGAATATCAAAAACATATTAATTTAAAGTAAAATATAAAATATTTAAAATTTTTATAAAACACTTTCAAAACGCAATTGTCAACCACTGGCAGTCGATCCACACTGTAGATTTTAATCGGGTATCAAGTATTAACTATTCCCAGCTTCATGTTGGTTGAACTGCGCATTAATGGTAATTCCCAGCTTCTATGGAATGGTTGTCTGAAAAGGTGGGAAGTTGAACTCAAAAGCAGCTAGATTTCTGCTACATTCTTACAAACGTGTCTGTACTTTGATTTTAGCATTGATGCAATCCGGTAGAGAGTTTAAATGTTTTGGTTTCTGTTAAATTATTATGAGCTTTAACCAGACAATTTCTTACCAGATCTAAATTTATGCTCAAATTGTCCCTTTAGATGTTCGTTGTAATTAATTGTTGCCATGAAAACAGAGTTTCTACGAATGCAAGATCTTAATGGGAACTTGCCCTTCTCACATGTGTAATCATTAACGCATTCTTTAAGGTTTGTGATGAGGCAAAAAGTTTAGGTGAAAGAAACTGCATCGCTGCATTGTGGGTTTTATAGTGAAAATAAAGGCTTTAAGATTTGTGATGAGGACAAAAATTTACATGTGGGCCTGTAAAGTTGTGGTGTCTACATGTGCATTTCTAGCCTATTTGGAACGGTTGAAACAATGTTTCTTTAAATTTTTTTTTAAAAAATTAATTAATATTTTTTAAAAAAATTAATTAATTTTTTTATATATTTTTAAATCATTTTAAAAATAAAAAAAAATATTATTTTAATATATTTTTAAATAAAAAATACTTTAAATTATAATCGTTACTACATTTTCAACCTTCATCAAACAATTGGATTGTTAGAAGCATCGATTGTAGATGTTAGTCTGAAGTGTAAATATTTTCATTTTTTTTTAATTTTATAATTCAATAGCCCTTATTTAACTGATAAACATATGAAAATTTCAAATTATTTAGCTAATAAAGATATGTCTATTTTTTTAATGCCGATTTATTCATCCCACCAAGATATTCAAGCAAAAACCTAGCTTAAAAAGGGGTGTATTTGGCTAGAACATACTCAAAATACATGGAGCATGCATATCGTGAGTTTAATTTGCATGGCTAAGTAGTAACCACATATAATAGAATATTTATGCATCTAGTTCTAATAATACATGGATAATTGATTATAATGCTACAAATCATATAATATTTGATACTAGATATTTCACAACTCTCAATTTATCTACATAAAATTATGTTTCTACTATAAATGGTATTGTAACTCCGGTCATTAGAAAATGATCCTTTAATGTTTATTGATACCTTGTAAATTTAGATTTTATTCTAGTTATTATATCATTAGATTATAACTTGTTGTTAATTTCTCAAATGCTCTCAGCTTTATCTTGTGTTGTAATTTTTTAATTTAAGTTCTGTGTATTTAATACATCCAAACTAAACAACTATTATGGAAGTTGTTTCCTGATCTCCTGTAATAAAATGACCCTTTGAGATCTTTGTGACTGTTAGGACTTAGAGGTGCTCTTGATAAAAAAAAAAAAAAAAAAAAGAAGAAGGAAAAAACATGTTTTAAATGGTTGGAGTCTCGTGTTGCAATTCTCCAGCAAAATTAAAAACACAATAGAAGAGGCCAATAAGACGATGTGCTATCCACATTTCTTTTATTTTTTAAATAAAAACAAAAATTCACCTAAGCCAGCCCATTAACTTAAGCATGGCGGCCTTAACATTCTAGGCTTGTTTTGCATGTGCATTGTACGAGCTGATTTATTATTTTTCTTTTCTTTTAATTTCTTAATTAATTTGTTCAATCATTGTTTTTTAGAAAAATAAAATTTAATATTTATTTCATTGATTTCTATAAGAACTGAAAAAAATTAATTACGAGGATTTATTTTAGTTTGAATAAAATATTCATAAAAGCATATTTTTAATTTAAATTAGCTTTTTGGATTAAAGATGGTTAGTATTGTTTGAGCTTTTAGCATAATTGCTTGTTAGTTAAAAAAACAAATTGGTTAACACTTAGTTTGTTTGAAACCAAAGCAAGTGATTTTTGGTTTTTAGAATTAAACCAGGCAAATGTTACTTCATAAAGAAATTAATTTGCTTTTAGTTAAAAACAAGGGGTAAAAAGAATATGCACTCATGTTTTTGTAATTTTAAGAAGTTATTATATCATTTAATGTAAATTAAAAGAAACTAAAATGGCACTGATTTTACCATAGCACCAATTACTATTGTCTATTAAGGATTGGAATAGTAAAAAAAATTTAGAATTTTTAATTTAATTTTTGAACTTTATTTTTTATAATTGAACCATTTTAAACCTAAATCAGGCAGGTGCTAGATTTGTTTAACCTTTCCCTCCATCCAAGCGCAGGGCATGTTCCAAACAATCATCCAATTTGACGCGTGCGACTCTTTTTTTTTTTTTTTTTCCCTTCTTCATTGATTTCTATGTCGATCTTATAAAAAATAAAAACCCATTTCATTTTGTTATTTTTTCACATTTGATCCTTGTTCTTTTGACAATTATTATTTTTATTTTAGATGATTTATGAAATTAATTTTTTTTATAAAATTTCACTCTTTTTTTATTTTTTAATCTTTTAAATTTGGTCTCCATTCATTTAATCGATATTTGTTTTATTTTAAATGATTTTTAAATTTTTTTTCTTACAATTTCATTCTTTTTAGATTTTTTTCCTAACAATTTAATTCTTGTTAGTTTAATCTCTATCTGTTTGTTTGTTTTTGTCTTAGTAATTTTTTTAGATTGATCATTTTTTTTTAATTTCATGTTCAAATAATTAATTTGTTAGGAATTGAGCTTCTTAATTGAGATCAAGTCTAGAATTTTATGAGTCATGAGTTAAGAAAATTAACCCAACTTTAAAAAATCCACTCGGTTTTGTTTTGTTTTTCCTTCTTTTTTTTCCAAGCTCATGTTTTTTTTTTAATTTATCTACCAATATTTATTTAATTTAAGACTAAATTTCAATATTTTTTTAAACTTTCTATAGGATTTTTCATTAGTTTTGACAATAACCCAAGTTATCTCGGGTCTTTTTATTTATTGTTCCATGTTTAATTTGACTTTTTTATATATAAATTTTGTTTTAATATTAAATTAATTTAATTCATTAAATATAAAGATGAGACACTCATCTCATAATTTATTAAATATAGATTTTTTGGTTTGTTACTCTAACAACGTGTGTGGCCTCTCTTGGTGTCGATATGAAGCTCTTCACAGTGATATTTGATTCGCCTCAATAAAATATTTTTCTTGATGAAGTAGTGTCCACAACAGAACAATGATATGTCTTCAATAAGCTTTTCTTTTTTCTCCTCCCATGTATGATTAATTATTGTTTTATTAGGTTCATTGAACTATTTAAGTCAATAATCCAAATTTTATATTATTTTTATTTTTAAAAAAACATTAACATCAACCTAAAATATTTTTTTCACCAGGAAATTTTTTAATTGATCCATAACACAGCAGTAACCATCCATCTAACAATAATTTCTCTAACTTCAATAACTTGAGACCTTATATATATATATCTCACAAATAAAATTTACTGATTATTTAATCTATTTATTATCGTTTTCTTTGAAAATGACTATTGCTGAATATTGAGAATGAATATTGCATAGTTTTTAATAAGAAAATAGAAAAAAGACACAATTAACCTTGAAGTCATTTCCCGCCAAAACGATGAATAGAATCCCCCACTACAATTGCTATAACCCTAACGACATCGAAACCTCCTCCTAAACTTCTCTCTCTAAAAAATGGCGCCTTCTGCCACTGCTTCTGAGTCACTGTCTCCCTCGACGACGTTGGACACTACCGAGAACAATCTCCAGGTTCTCACCCCCACTCCTCTCATTTTCTGTTTGTTTCCCGAGAAAATCCTTATGAAAATAAGTAAAAAAAAAAACTTAATTACACGAAATGGGTTTGATTTTTTTTAAATTATTTTTCGAAATCTAAAATTCTCCTCGCAGTCAGCACTTGATTCTCTCTTGCGTTACGAGTTTGATTTTGTAGCAAAAGTACTCTCTTTTTGCAACAAAGTGGAGAACTAATTTACCCAACATTTGTTTTTCTGTGCACTGCAGCCCTTTTTTGTTCTTCACAGAGCACGGTCTCGGAAATCGGAGAAAAAACCAACCGGAACCTGGAAAACCAGGAGGCGTATTGATTTGTCTCCATCATTACCTAAGAATGGTGAGAACTTAGACGCTGAGAAAGCTGAAGCATGGGATGATTGTCGGCATGTGAGCATAAGAATGGAAGCTTTTGATGATGTTTGGTCGAAGATCAAGTCAACCATTAAAGTTTGTCCCTTTGATCCTTTCTTACCATGGTGTTGTAATTTTTGTTCTTTTATATTTTCTGCTCCATTTGGTTGCTAAGGAGAGATGCATAAGAAGAACCAATCTAATAAGGGACTGCTAAGCAGTATGTAAACCAATAAAAACTACTGATTTCTATTCACCATGAAATGAGCAGTTTCCCTCAATTAGCTAATTACTGTTACTTTTGGGTTGGTCGAGATATGTATTTTCACATTCCTACGAAAGATGATTGCAAAGGAACATAGCATGTGAAATTTTTCATCATTTTCTCCACTTTATTTCCTAATCAACCAATCTAGTGGTTGTTATCCATCCATTAAAGAATTCAGAGTTGACAACCTTATTGCAGGATGTTTTGAGGGATATCAACACCAATGTATTCAATGAGATACATCATTGGGTTCGCGAGTCTTTCAACATGATCACATCATTTGCAACACCTACATTTCCTGAAGCAACTGGGTCTTTTCCAATTGTAACAGATGCTGCCTCTAAACAACTATTCACTGGGCTGGTTCTCACCAGTAAGTTTTCCTCCAATCCACTAATGCACTTTCAGGTGTGACTGTAGAAGAAAGAAATAAGGGATCAATTCATCTTCAGATAGATGTAATTCATGCACTGGAATTAGAAAACAAATGGAAAAACTCCATTTGCATATTTGTTCATGTGATGGTTAGGTTGTATTTATACTATCATTTGAAGCTGGTATTTATGTTGTTGTCATCTGAGTCGTCCCAGCCAAAACACATAATTTCATTCAGAGGATAAAAGTTTCAATAAATTTAATTTTAACGGTTCCAATTTAAAACTAGAATGTCAATTTCAATGACTGTATTAGCTTTAGCATCTCCCAAGTTTTGGACATGGCATGTAAGGAAGGAATGAGGGAAGAACACATGCATGAGATATGCAGCCATCGTTTGATGATGCATCGTTGTTTGTGGGATCTTGCTCTACTCTCTTGTTGTTATGTGTCTGTTATTTTTACGCTGTCTATGTTTAATATGTATTTGATGTATTAATTTGTAAAACATACGAGTAATCATTTTCTGTTTCTCTTTAACCCCCAAATATCATTGATTGACAATGTATGTCAGAAAATATGGAGTTTGTTGATGATCTGCTGACTTTCGAAGAGCTTGGATCATATTTGAGATCTCAAGGATGCCATGTGGCTAACCTTTCCTCAATGGAGTTTTCAGTGAAAAACGGTATTGGTGGTTGTCTAAGAAGTTTATTGAGACAGTTCTTAATGGTTACTTTAGATGTAAGTAGTCACACCTTTATATTCCTTTTACAAGTGCAGTAGGTTCTTACTTGATGAGTTCATTACTTATACTAGTTTGCCATGCTAATGTTTTGCAGGCAGCTGATGTATCCATCTTAGCAACATGGTACAGAGAACAAGGAGGCTGTAATAATCCAGTGGTCATAATAATAGAGGATATGGAGCGATGTAGTGGGTCTGTCTTGTCTGACTTCATCCTCATGTTAAGGTATGCGGGTGCATTTTTTTCATCTTCCCACCCTCCTTTACTCATTTTATTTTGTGTTATCTTTTCAGTTGCTTACTTTGCCCAAAATACAGGGCTCAATCTGGTCAAAATATTCCATTATCTTTATGGACACCAAATTTTGCTCTGGTTTCGTAATCATCATGGACTAGTAATGGAGCCATGATCATTTTTACATGGGTCTAATATTTAGTATATCCATTAGGTTATCATTCATCACTTCAAATAAATTAGAATTACAATACAGCGGCTTTTCATACATTGCACTCAGATTTTATTGTTCTAGCCAACAGAAATATGCTTCTCTTACTTAAAGTTATATGTACATAGACTTGGAATTTGCATTGAAAACCCCAGGTGTGCTTGGTGTTTGGATATCTCTGGTGTTTTTGTTAACTTGGTCATGGAGCTGACCTGGTCTTTTCACTAGCTTGGGAACTTTTTTCTTGATTTCTGGAACTCTTTTCAGTAGGACTTGAACCCAAACGACTCCCTCTCCTTTGGGAGAATACCACTAGACTAAACACTCTTGTTTCAGTGACATGAAGACTATTTGGTCTTAAGAATAACAAATAGTTAGAGTGGGATGTTATGGAAGATTTATTGGTATCTAGATCACTAGTTTGAAAATTAGTGGTGGTATATAAACACCAACTGCAACTTTTTTGCATCCAAATCACCTGACTTTTAGATTATATAGGCCTTTTGTGAGGAAATATGGAACAGTTTCAAAATTGGATTTAAATTCATGGAAACCTAAAGTACAAATGATGATGCATCCTTTTGGTAAATGAGCTAACTTCGTGGTTATCCCTGCTGGATTGGAAAATATTGCTTTCATATGCTACAATCTATTTGTTCTGAAGTCATGGGTTAAGCAGTAAGAACATGATGTATTTGAACGATCATATGTAGTCTTGCAGTGAAATCATACTGTTTTGAATATTGTGCTTGAAGTAGACTCTTGACTCAAATAATTGGTTACTGTGTTAAATATTACTCCCTGCTACAAGGGTAGAATTGGTCTATACATCAGAATTTCACGACTACTTGATGATTTTGTAAGCTTTGTTTCTTGATTATTTACTAATATCTGAAAATGGATTGGACTTGATGATTTTGTGTGCTTTGTTACTTGATTATTTCATTATATATGAAAATGAATTGGAACTTTTGCACTAATGAAGTGCTTTGAGTAACTAAAAAGTTTATTGAACAATGATGTTGTTTTCTAGCCTATTGAGACCTTGTCATTTTATACAGTGCTTATGGGATTAATCTAACAGCTTGGAGGATTTGGTAGTTTATGAAAGCTTGTCCCTACCCTCTAAGTTGCATTCCTAGTTTTTGCCCTACAAGTATGCGGAATTTTCTAATTTCTAGAATAATAAAGTGTTCTTGGACTTGTACTTATATTTATTTTATTGCCACTCTAATTATTTAAGCATATCTGTTAAAATATCCTACAGCCAGTATACTTATGCAGTTTTTGCCTGTAACCTTCCGTTCTATCAGTGAATGGGTGCTTAAAATCCCAGTGGTTTTAATAATGGGAGTTGCAACAACTCTTGATGCTCCTAAAAGTATACTTCAGTCAAATGCGCTACACCATTTGTGCCCTTGTAAATTCATTTTGGGAACTCCTCCAGAGAGAATGGATG
Organism: Populus alba x Populus glandulosa; assembly: GCA_033617975.1. Classification (NCBI taxonomy): domain Eukaryota; kingdom Viridiplantae; phylum Streptophyta; class Magnoliopsida; order Malpighiales; family Salicaceae; genus Populus; species Populus alba x Populus glandulosa. The sequence continues at coordinate 6,542,947 of CM066155.1, read as the reverse complement.
CTGTAGTTGAGGCTGTTCTTGTGAAGCAGTGTTCTGGATTCAGTATCAGCCACAAGGTGGCAGTTTTTATGAGAAATTATTTTGTAAGCCAAGATGGAACTATAACATCTTTCATAAGAGCGTTAAAGGTTTGGATATGATAACTGTTTTGTTATTGTATTTTACAACATCTTAGTTTTCCTCTCTGGTGAATATAATCAAATGCCATGTGATGTTTTGGAAGTGTTTTTCAGATAGTATGTGCTCAACATTTCTTCATGGAACCCCTGAGCTTCATGCTCTGTTTTCTTCTTGGAGATGACAATCTGGTAAATTTTCCTATTCTTCTCCCAAATACTTTAGTACTGCAGTTTTCAAATGTTATATTTGTTCATAAATTTCACTTTGATATATAGTACACACTTTACTCTAGTTGCGACACATGTATAGACACATGCCATGGCAAAGGCATTTACCAAATATTTTGTCAAATCTATATGTTAAGAGAAATCATCTGCCATGTTCTATATATGAAAAGCATTGAGTTAGAGAAAGTATCTTGGATGATTCAAAGAAAGCAGCATTTCTTTATCAGCTTATCCTCGATCTTCTATCTCATGAACCATTAAGCAATAATAACATATCATGCACCTTTTCAACCAGCTATCTTATTGTTCACTTGCTTTTTTTATCTGCTTTTACATGCTTCAGAGTGCACGACTAGCAAGCACTTAAACTTCCTCCTTGTTTGGACTGTTTTCCCCTCTTTTTTTCCTTCCAATTTGGAAAAAACCCTACTTGCTTAATATTATCATTGCTTGACTTTTCTTTCTTTTCCTTTTTTTCTTTTGCATTTAACATTGCACCATTCAAGATGTTACAAGGTGAAAAGTATGGATTGTCACCAGAAATGATGCTCAAGCATGCTTTGAACCTTCCATCTTATCAGTCTCATGGAAGGTACTTGATAGCATCAAAATATTTGTGTGAATAATTTTCCAGACATAATGGAGGAAGTTGTAGCTCATTTGGGTTGCAAAATCTAATTACAGAAATAAAATAGCCAAACAGCACGGCGAAACTTTAGTAAATGGTTTGGCAGAATTGAAGAAATTGCAGTGTCAATGGAGCATTGTGATTCTGGTGAGCCCTTAATCCTTTTTGGTTTGATGCATTTCATTAACATTTATGAGAATGAACATTTAAAGCATGCATTTTTTTATATCATGCAAAGCAGCTGATTGCAAGGTTGCTATCTTTTCTTTTTATATCCATTTTAAAGGTTATATCACTCTTCCTATTCTCCAGCTGGTTACCTTAGCTATGTTTTTTATGCTAAATTGATACTTTTTTTTTATTTTCAGTTCTGGTTTGAAATTTACTTCTTCTTTGGCTATGGTCTGTGGATATGGGAACCTGTATTCTGTTTCAACATAGAGACTCAGTGCTGCTTATGCTATGCATGTATGTTTACTATCTAGTAAATGTGGAGTGCATAATTTTCTTCTACTATTTAGTCTGTTATATTCAGAAGAGCCATGCTAAAATAAATGTGCCAGTTTCTTGAAACAATTGTAACACACTAGCAATAAAACATGTGCAAACTTTCCTTGAGTGTTCGATAGGTATTGTGTTCTCAAATGTCTGATGCACCGAGGTTCCTGTAGAAGTGTCCAGCAAATGATAGTCTCTTGAAATATAGAAATTTCAGAAGCGTCCAATAAATCAGCTTTTTGACAATTATGTTTTTCTTAATAGTTAAATTCTGCTTCCACGAGCTAGTTTAATCCACGTAATGCAATTAATCTCTGTTTCTGGGCACATCATGAGTTGCAGTGTCTATATGAAGCTGGAAAGTGTGATAAAGTCACACTGTTAGACCTATTCTGCGAGGCCCTTGATCCTGAATCATTCAAGTCAAGGGCTCCTGACAATGGCGGGGGCTTAGAAAATGATTCTGGAGTATCTTCAAGTGATTGTAACAAGCATCAGCAATATCATACTACACCAAATAGTGGTTTTATTTGTCAGGCAGTGCGAAAGTTGAGGTAATTAGCATTTTAGAATCCAGATTGTCTTTCATAAAGTTTACATATTGAAGATTTTGTAAGGTCTATGCTAGAAACATTTATTCTCTAACAACATTTGCATTGTTTTGGTGTTTCCCTTTGTCTCTTTGGCCTTTTTTTATTTTTAACAACCCTCCAACTTAAGCAATTTCTTTGGTGAATTTATCATGTTGCTCAGTGAAACTTGGAATGTGAAATGTAATAAAGAAAGACAGAAATTAAGATAACAGAAAGGAGAATAAGGCATCTTTCAAAGGAGAAGTACAAGAATAAGAGAATGAAAACAGAAGGTTTTTCCAGCCTTGTTGAATGTCCATTATGTAAAACTTCTAAAAGCTTCGGAAATAATCCAATGCAAATCATCAATAGCTAAATTTATGAATTCCAAATCACATGGGATTGCACAATAATAACCATCCCACTATAAAAACATCTGAAGCAAGCATCAGAAAGCAATTCCCCTTGGGGCCTCACTTGGAATAAGTCATAAGTCATAATTTTGGTTAAAACCACTAAAAAAATTAAAGTAGTGTTAAAAGGTAACCTGATCTTTCCAGGCAGACGGACTAGAAGAAGCCAAAAGAATTGGAGGACTGAGAACATGTATGAAACAGGCGCACAAGAAAAATTGCCGAACCCCTCAAAGTTCACACCATTCTATCAGACCTTAATGCAACCAGAAAGATGTTATAATAGGAAGGAGCAAATAGAGATCAGATGTTTCTTGCTCATTTAATACTGTGAGGTGATAGATCTTCCAATCTATCTTGTGAAAATGCTAATGTGAATGTTGTTCAAAGTGGATAGGAAATAAGATGTGGGAAATACAATTGATAAAGGTTGGTCCCACAACAAGATCCTCCCAGAATTGAGTCCAAGAGCCATTAACAACTCATAACATAGAAGTGGAAAGAAATGCAGAGAAACTCAGTCATGGGTTATGTTGTAAGCAGGTGCTGAATTGTGATATCTATATGTTCCTGTGAATAAGGGGCATTTTAGTAGCTTTCAGAGTTTCTTGAAGGTCTAGTCTTATTTAGGAAGCTGGTGTCTTAGTTTTTAATAGTCTATCCTAGTTGTTTAAGTAGTCGTAATCTCTATAAATAGGGATGCCATGTTTTCATTTTCAGCAGAGCTGAATTCTGAAATAAAGTTGAATTGCATTTTATTTTTATGGCTTGGTGCCTGAGGTTTCTTCTCCATCCTCTTGTTCTTCTATTTTTTACTAATTTCTCTTCTTTCTTGCTTAAAAGTATTGCTGCTAGAGTCACTTTTAACCGCCTAATTTCTCCTTATATTCTCTAATTATGAGAATAACAAACCCTAGCTCACCATAAATCCTTCGTAAAACATAGATCTCAAATTTGTCCCGCATCACACAATGCTCCTAAACAGACCTACTCTGGTGGTGGATGCTGGGAAGGTTTAAAGGCTCTAGTTGAAATGAAAATGTTATAACTAACTAATTTGTAAGCACGCACACACACACACAAAAGGCAGAAGGGAAATGATTACATCCATGAGATGGTAGAGGTGGCACCACTTTAGGAATAACTAAAGGATAGTTGTTTGAGTTTGAGATGTTTAGCTGTATCCAGACCTGAACTATAGCTGCACAGAGAGTGTTTAAGTTAAATTATTGGTAGAAATGGGGAGAGGTAGATAAAAAATGAAATTGGATATGTAGGGTCTAAACAACACATAAAAAGTTTAGCCTGTTATAGAACTTGTGGGAGGTGGCCAATCCATGTAGCCAGCTTCAACTAGCTTAGGTTTTTGATGTTTTGTTGAGTTGAGTTAATTTAGTTTCACCACTAGTTGTTCTAGCCTTGAGCATCCCAACCATTCAGCTATAGGCCACACTTCCTGCAGGAAATTGCCAGATTCGCGGTCCTCTGTCCTAGATCATAGAAAAGCTTCTGCCTTCCTCTCAACTCTCTTGACAACTGCAAAGAGATCTTTTCATACAGGAGAATAACAAATGGGTAGGCTAGATAAGTATAATGTGACCTTTTAGGAGAAGAAAGTGCTTTTCTACCCATCTAGATGCTTTGAAACCTGCTCTACCATATGATCTCAGAAAAGTTGTGGGCTATGGATCACTGCCAAATGGAACGCCTAGATGAGTTGAATGCCACTCTCACTTGGCATACCTTGTGAGAGAAGCAAAGTTGGAGAGCACGTCAGATTCTTAGTGAGTACCTGAAACAGCACATTTGGGCATTTTTTTTTCCCTTCCCAGGTATACCTTCTAAAATGTGTGTAACAAATACAAAATGTTTGGGCATACCTTTGACTGCGCTACTCATGGCAGTTTTACATACATTTCCCTATACTTCCTTTGGTAGGTGTGAATGATCATCTGTAGGCCAAGCTCTAGTTTAATATATTCTAGCACCCTTGGTCACTTTTTTGGTTCAGACATCTTTTTTAATCCTGGATTCTTGTGGTTGTTCTTCTGGTTTTTGCCTGACTTTTGTGAGTGTAGTAATTCATCGCATGCCCCAAAATGTATAATACTCTAGTTGTGATGATTTATTTTCATAATCATCAAAAGCTCATAATGTCCTTTTTGCTTAGGACATTGGACATATGAGAAAAAAAATCTTACAATCCCTTGCAACCTGAAAGTTAGACTACTTTTCTTGTGAATTGATTGATTTAACTCTTTTAATAGATGTAGTAGAATGCTGAAATTTGAATTCAATCAGGGATCTTCCAGCAGTGCAGCTATGTAAGCTGCTCAAGGGTTGGGAAAAATATACTGTGAATGTCCCTCAGGTATGGTTATAATTTCAAGAAAGATATCACAAGCTCGAAGGATTTCTTTAACTCATCTCATTTATAAGGGATCTATCTTGATGTTCTTTGAGTTATGTGAAACAAATCAGCTTTTATTTGCTTTATTGTAAAGCTTTTGGCATCTGGTAGAAACATGAGATTTTTCTTTGAACAGTCACCCTTATCAAGCTTCTCAAAAACCAGTTATGCTCTAGAAGTGCTTGAAACATGTAAATACACAGTTTATTTTGTGATGTAGGGGCTTGCACGTTAATATTTTGTTTATTTCTGATAAAATAGCCTGCATAGTTGCCTGTGCTTAGTCTTAACGATTTGTGTGAGCTATCCAGGGATTGTTCCCGTGCTGCAGAAAATGAACTACCTTGCCTTGTTTCTTGCATTGAATTACTCTTCTTCTTTGCTTTGTTTGAATGATATTGCTGCTCTAGTGTATGTTGGGATGATTCCACTCATGCTATCCATAAATTTGTTTACTTAAACACTCGACCATTTTTTTTTGTCAGAAGATGCTTGAGGCTGTGATCTCACAACTTAAAGACAAGAAATTACCTTCCCCAATTTACTTCATCATTTTGATTGATGGGTGGATACTGCATCTTTATCTTGAATTGTTGTTGGGGGGATCTAACTTTATCATGACTTTTTATTTGTTTTAACATTTTCTAGGCACTCCTCATACTTGCATAGAAGCTAGCTTTGTTGGTTTTCTTGTCATTCAGCACTCACGTTTTCTCTTTTACTCCTCTGGACTGTTTTTGGCGTGCTTTGATATTCTTTTCATCATTATTTGTCTTGTATAAGGTAGACCTACATTGATTTGGGAGGCTCAGATAAAAGATAACCTACCATTTTTACATGATCCGAAATTTGATCCTGAATCAACTTATCTTCATTGAATTATGTTCTTATAGATTCATGACAAAGTGAAGAAGTTGCTATCTGAAGTGAAGTTTGAGGATGGCAAGAGTTTGGGGCAAGATTTAAGCACCATATCCAAGTAATGTTTTTGTATTTTTTCTTTGTCCTGCATACAAATGTTGCATTTTCATCATTTTGTTATTTTTGGTGAAATTTGGCCTGCCATTAGGCAATTTATGAAGCATGTTACAATTGAATATCTTGCATGTCTTATTATATTGGATATCTGTTCAGCTCTCTGTCTAAATCTAAAACTGAGTAGTTCAGCTTCATGATTATTTAAATTGTTAATCTGGTGGGCTCTTTGTGGAACGAGAGGATAGTTCTTCTCTCTCTTTGTCCTGGCAATCAGTGACAGAGGGTGGACTAATTTTTTTTTTTTTGGGGTGGGGGTTTAGAAATGTCAGTCTTTAGGAGTATCATGGAATATTTTGAAAATTTTGGGAGGGCTTGGTAATTATTTTAAGAGTCTTTGAAAAAATGCCTAAAATTTAGGGACTAACATGAATTTTTGCATTTGTTTTTGGGAGTGAGGGGCATAGCTTCCTTACTCTTGGCAGTGACATGCCACATCTGCTGGCAATGGTGGAAGCAGTTACAAAAAAGATGATTTCTAATAGTATTGAGTTTTCCAAGTTCATGTTATATGAAGGAACAGTTTGGATTTTTATCAGCACTCATAAGCTAGGAGGCAGGGTGGCACTGAATTAAAAATAGAAGTCCCTTAAATATGAAATGTATGCCTTTGAGGTGTTAAGTATCATTGAAGACTTATTGGATGCTCGTTTGTATGCTCTCTTCTTTCTTTTGGACATTCTTCAAATTCCCTGTAAGCTGTTTCACTTCATTTGCCATCATTAAAGAATCCATGTAGGAATGATATGATTAGTTAAAAAGTTTTTTCTTTGAGATTTAAGAGAACTGGCGAGAATCTCTTTTTCTTTTTTTGTTTATTGAACTTTGTGGTATAGCTCAAACAGATATGGACGTAACAATAATAACTAAGCAACATGCAGTAATATGATATTAGTGAGAACTGACAGACATGTACAGGCATCACATCTAATAAAGAAGAGTTGCGATCCATATAATGTTAGTGAGAACTGACAGACATGTACAGGCATCACATCTAATGAAGAAGAGTTGCGATCCATATAATATTTCTTCACAGAGATTCTTTTTGCATATACAGTGTCAAGTAGTGCTGCTATATTCCTGACGAAGATAGACAGCTTTTGTAGAGTTGTGATTTCCCATGTTAATTTGTTTACTAGATTGGTTTTGTTGTACGGTGTTTGAGTATTTATAAAAACGAAATACTGTTAGCATCAGAATCACTACATTATTTTCATTAATTCAGCCATTACTATCAATTTCAAGCTAGGAAGGAACATAATCAGTAACAGGTCATACATGGACCCAGATTTTAACTAAAAACGCATGTTTGTTTTGTGCATGTAAATGTAAATGTTGTGAGATTTCGGTGAAGCTTCATTCTGCTTTGCCATTTACCATGCATTTTTGTCCTGAATTGCTGGTTACCTTGATTAGTTCTAATTGATAGCATCTCTTTCAAGAGACTCACAGTTTAATCTCTGTTTCATATATATTACTTCTTATGATTCAAATCCTGCCTCCATGCTGTTGCTGCTCTTTTTCCCCCCCTCTTCATAATCTTTTCCTTTTGACATTATTTTTCACTGCATGATTGTGAAATCACTAATTCTATCAGTGTCATCTTTGCTACCAAATGTGACAGGAGACATGCATCTCGCAAACATTTGAAAATTGAAGACTCCAAAGCAGTAAATGAGAAAGCTGCAAAGCTATTAGAGAGCATGGTTAGGTAGGAGTATCCAGTCTGTATTCCTTTTTGTTCTTGCCTTGGTTGGCTACTTTCTTTGCATAGAATAGTTAACTCCATTGATACCAGCCAAACAAGTGCTCTTTTTTTTTAATCTCTGAATTAATTATACTTCTGTTATGATTTGTTAGCATTCTGCTATAACTTGTTAAGTATTTGTTGTAAATAATAAGATTTAATTTCAAAGATGTATGCCTTATTTTACTCTGGCATGCACATATGCTTTGTGCCTAAACTCCAAGAATCCTTTTCACTTAATAGCACCTAATGCTTTTAACAACAGCAGGAAATGCATAATTTGCACACTTGCTCACCTACTATTGATCAATTTTTCTGCTTTCTAACTTCCACCAATGGTTTATTTTTTTAGGCGAGCGATCCCAAGCTTCTGTGTTAAAAAGCATGTTAAAAGTTTCATACTAGTTTCTTTCATGGTCAATCACTCTTACAATGTGTTTTGAATTCCAATTTTTTTAGAATTTCATCATAAATCCTAGATTATTTTTCAAAGAAAATCCACAATTGTCAAATGTATGGAATGCATTTCTATTTTTTTTTTCATTGTTGTAGTTCAAATTAATTACAAATGATCTAATGGGGTTTGGTGTCTGAATTCTTATCTTTGTGTGAATCAGGAACTATATGCAGCCCCTTGAGTGTGTACCTTTCCATGAAATTGTCTGCTTTAAGAATGTCAATGCACTTCAAACAGTAAGCGTTTAAAAAACCAGTTATTCTTGCAGAATTGTTTTTGTTTACTAGAAAGAATTCAAAATTTTCTATACAGCTTCTGACCTGGGAGTGGACAACAACAGTAGACATTTGCCTTAATTTATGGTTGACATGCGAATTCATCTGCCATTTACTATAAGTCAGGAAATTCTAATGATTGTAATGTTATCAATCAATCTATCTACAATAATTCTCTGCAAAACATGAATTTGTTTGAAAATTTTGACTGGTTTATGAAAGTTTGAAATGAGAACTTTCTTGGCATTTACAGATGCACAAACTCTGAACTCACTGGCCTATATGTTTAAATATAATTCATGGTATTCAAATTCAAGGGAAGTCTACTCTTTTAACCTGATATTTTAATGAAATTCTCTGCATGTCTTATTCAAATTATTTTGTGGTGTTTTTTTTGCCCCATATAATTGGTTTATTTTAATTGTAGGATAACAAAATGCCTAGAAATTTTTCTTACAAGAAATCATCAATCTTTGTTAAATTAATTATTCAGGTTTGTTGAAGTTTTTACATTTGTTTTTGTTGCTAATGCTATCGCCTATGGATCATTTTTGTTGATTAGCAGTAAATTTGTTTCTCATGGAAATTTGTGTTAAGCAAATCTCTCTCCTATTTTGTTAAGAATGTCTCCCTGTCCTTTCGGTCAAAAAATTAACCATGTTCAATTTTAGAAGGATCTGGTATAGAGTGCCTTTTCAGTTCATGCTTAAAGATTATTTTTCTCAATGATGGGATGCTCAGGGCTTAGCCTTGAGATGCTTTGTTGCTTCCTTACTCGCATATAGAATTGAATGAATTGCTAGCTACTAGCCTACTTCCATGGGGTGACTGCTACTGGTTGGTTTTCTGCTTGTATCAATCATCGATGGTGGAGATCTTTTCTAGTGAAGTTCTTCATCACAGGAGTGGGAGCAGCAAACCGTATTATTCATGTTAAATTGTCAAATTTTTGCATGCCAGTCTTTCAGCACTTCTAACGTCTCAGTTATGTTAGGCTTTAATTGGAGACCCAAGAAGAAGGATTCAAGTCGATCTTCTGGATGTTCGGAACATCATACGGTGCAGCTGTTGCATTAGCAGTAGCAATACACTATTGCCATCGATGCATGATTCCTCAATAATGTAAGTGGTCCCTCCTGTAAATTTCTTACCTTGGAATTATGAAATGTAGAATTCAAAGTGCAAACCAACAACCCTCCAGGGATTTTCCAGTACAAGAGAAGTTTGTGGATGATTTTTTTCTTTTGCATGTCCCCTTTTTGCGTACTGCATTGCTAGTCTGTGGATTAGGCAATCTTTGGAATCAGTTGATGGTGTTTAAAGCTTACATTATCAAATAGATGGATACCCTTGAATGTAAAATGATGGTTCTTCAGTCTGCAACTTCTGACAAGAACTCAAGATTGCATGGAGGAATATCATGTCTCCTCGTTGTGTTAACAGTGAATGTTACACAGAGGTTGTGATTTGTGTTCATTTGTTGTTTCAGGTATACCTTGGCTCAAGAGCACGGTGATCTTATTAATCTTCATGACTGGTATCAATCTTTCAAATCAATAGTTATTTGCTTGGGCAATAAAGGGAAACATGGGTCAAACTATTCCCCATCACTGAAGAAAAGGAAAGCTACCACTGAACCTGCAAAGCCAAGTGAGGCATCAATTCAGTATCCTATTGGTATAGTCTTTCTTTTGCTTATCTTTCATTAAGTTGATTCAGTGTAATTAGGGCATGGTGAGTTTAATTTTAACAATTCCTTGTGGTCTTCCGCGTGTCAATCACACCCTCATTTATTTATGGCGCATGAGTTCAAGCTATTTGCACCTAAATGTATTGTATTTTCATCAAGGATCTGTCAGGATGGATGTAGTCATCTTGAACTCTGATGAACTACCTTTAGTCAGATTTTGGCAAAAAAACAAATTGCTAGTACCCGGAAGGTTAAAAAGGAGGGGAAGAAAACAGTGATTTGTAAACCACCCTCAATTTTTTATTTTCAATTGATCATTTCCCATGAAGATCCTTAGCTTGTTTCCTACAGAGCACGTTTTTGTAGGGCAGTTACAGAGCTCCAGATTACAGGGCTACTTCGGATGCCTAGCAAAAGACGGCCTGATTATGTGCAGAGAGTGGCCTTTGGACTTTAGTGCAGAATTATCAAACCAGTGTAATCTCTCTCTGACTCCTTCTCCCCTGAATGTAATTTTGATTTTGTATTCCAGTATATATTTATTATCCTCTTAATGACCCAAATTTTATTTAATTACTTGCCTCCCCCCAACAACAATTCCATTGTAATTCTTTGTTTTGTATGTATGTAACCATAGATTTTATCTGGCTCTTACCAACCGCTTCTGGAATTTGCACTAATTCTTTTAGAAAAAAGGGAAAACCCAAATTTATATCTCCGTTTTCATTTGCATCCCAAAGCTTTTGTTAATTCAGACGAACATTTTCTACGGTCGCGTTCTTTTGTTAATTTTTTTTTTCGTTCGAGTTGTATTTTATGAGTTAGAACAACGTGATTTGAAGAAAATTTGATGAAAAAAATTAATGATCAATAACATTTTTAGTCTAATGTGAATGTTTTATGTAGTAAAATGGCATTAATACGAAGAAATTTTGATAAAATTGTTGATGTGTATTAATCGAAAGACAATTGACGATTTCTTAAAAGAAAATATGGAATCAATTTGACACCGTGTACAAGTTAGGGTATAAATTGAGAAAAAAATCTTTTTTATTTATTATTATTTTCTTATGGCTTTTCAGTCGCCATCACAAATGAGTGTGTTTTGTAAAATATTAACTAATTGAGTAAGGAAAATTAATTTTTTTTATATAAAATATTGTTTATTGGCATGCTTTTTTTTTTGAATTTTTGTTTTATTTTTTTTTAGTTTTTATTTCATTTTATTTTTTGATATTTAATTTATTAAGTATTGAATTTTATAATTTATTTTAATTTATTTTTTTAAGGTTATTTTAGTTTTATGATATGAGTTACGAGAATTACGAGTTTTATGGATTAGTATAGTTGATTTAGGTTTTTTTGAATTTTATTTTTGTAATTGAATTTATAATGATGATCAAGTCCTCTTTATTTTATATTCTTTTTCTAATTTGTTAAGTTTTTTAATTTAATTATCTTTTTTAGTTGTAACTAAGAGCATTTCAGACACGATATGGGATTTTTGTAATATTTTTTTCAAATATAAAAGGTTTTTTTTTGTTTTCGTTTTTCTTGATTATGGTTTGTTTGCAATAGCTTATTTCTTCTTGTTTTTACTTAAAATCTCAAAACTTGTATACTTAAACTCCCCCATAATTAAATATTACTATAAATTGTTTGGGTGGAATGTTTAGATTTAAAATTGTGATAATGATAGTAATTCAAAATGTTTTTTATTTAAAAATATATTAAAATAAAATTTTTTATTTTTAAAAATTTATTTTTGATATTATAATAATATAAAAATATAAAACAAATATTTATTTTAAAATTAAAAAATTAAATAATTTTAAAAATATAACTTATATCACATTTTCAAACGCAACATTAATGTGTAAGTTGAAATTTCAAAGTCAGAATTTAAAGATTTGTGTTCAGTTCTTCTAATGTACTATGATGTAAGCGGAGAGAGAAAAAAAAGTTAGAATGAGACAAAAAAAGAAAAACAAATTAAAGAGGGACATGTGTTGCTAGTAGGAACCTAGAAACTGATGACTCATTTTATCTCTATGGAGGCTTTTTTTTTTAAAAAAAAAAAATTTCACAGGAAAGTGTTTGTTTTTGGTAAAATGTTTTCAAGAAAACTGTTGTAAAATATTTAAACCATAATAAAATCACAACTCTATCATTGTATTTTACTGAATAATATTTAAATTTAATTTATTTATTAAAAACTATTTTTAAATCATGATGATGCATCATAAATATTTTACTGACAAATAATATCAGTCTTCAACCATAGTAAAATGAACAGTAAAACATTGTCCTCGTTTAGTCTATTTTGTAATTTATTATACACGTGCCTAAAACCACGAATGGAGTCGTTACAAAAAATTAAATTAAATTAAAGCCTAAAGATTTGAATAAAATCACAACTCTACCATTGTAAGAGCTCATGTCCTTTTCGTGCTCTTACTTTTGTATTATATGGTACAACTCGTTGTATTATAAAATTACTAAAAGTATAGTACTTGAAATGTAGATGTATATTTGGAAATTCTTAATTTTTTTCAGAGGAACAATTCATTGTTATTCTAAATATTTTAAAATAAAAATATTTTTTTAATATTTTGAAACTTTGAAAAAAAATGTAGATGTTTAGATTAAAATAAATTAAAATTAAAAGTATAGCTATGAGAAGCAAAATAATTATTCAAATAACTAAAAAAACTATTTTTTATTTAATTTTTTTGTGATCTAATTTCATCAGATAAAATTTTAAATTATAGAAAATGATAAAATTAAAAGAAAGAGCACTACAATGTAAAAGTTAAATAAAATATATGGCCAACCTCAAAGCTTTTAAATTTTATATTGATTTAAAAATTCATTTGCTTATTTTTCAATCTCTAAATTTGAGAGAGAATAGAGAAGCTCGCTAGAAAACATAGAAAAAAAAAGTTATTGGTTGGTCACATTTTGACCATAATTTTTTTTTTTTGTGTCAATGAGTTTCTCTTTCTTAGAGGAGTTCAATGAAAGTGTGTTTTCAATTTAAATATTGTAAAAAAATATATTAAGTTTTGTTTGGTTTATTTTTATTTGATTGATTTTTAAAAAAAATAATTTTGGAGTATTTTAGAGTTGTTAAGTGGTTTTTTAAAGTTTGCATAGTGTTGTGGAAATGTTTTAAAAGGGGAAAGATATGAAAATTGTGTTTTTAAAGTCTAAAAACCTAATCCTATTTTCCTAGTCAAGAGAGGTGACTAGAAAAGCAACCGGTCAGTTACATGAACAGACGATAACATGTCATCTACCCTTGAGGAAAAAAAAACTAATAAAAAGGCATGTACCTAGGCTTTTAGACGACAACACGTCCCATACCAACATGAAGGAGAACGGGATGGTCAACTTGTGAAGTGGTTTACATGCCTCCTGACTTTAATGGCATGTGCAACGAAGATCTATAAGTCGGCTTATCATTATGCTAGTGTAATCCATATGCCAAGACTATTTTTTTAACAAAGTTCGTCCCATTCCAAATGACTTTGACAATTTATAAAAGTCAGTGTTAATGTTCTTGTGTGATTTATTTATTTTTAGAATAATATTCTATTTACTTGTTAAATTTTGAATCATAAATGTATATTGATGTTGTTTCTAGTAAATTCATGATATATTCATGATTTTTTTTCACAGTATGCTCATTTATATTAATTGATTTGGTTGAAATATTTATAGTTATTTATGTTCATCATGTTTGGTGAAATAATTAATTTATGATGGGTTAGTTTAAGTTAGAAATTAAAGAAAACAATTCAAAACCCGAGTCTATTTACTAATTATTTATTTACTATTATTTATAGTTATTTATGTTCATCATGTTTGGTGAAATAATTAATTTATGGTGGGTTAGTATAAGTTAGAAATATTTATAGTTTTTATTTATTATTAATTCAAATCTTACTTTATAATCTAGAAAGTGAGAATTAAGCTTCATTGTTAAGCCTAAATCTCAAATTATTATCCTAAGAATCCTCACCTCCAATAATGAATATAAGTATTTAGTTCATGTGAGATATTAGCATGTATGTATAATATGGTTTTTTTATATCATAAAACCAAATAATAATTAGATTTGATATTTTATAGTAATTTTAATTTTTATTTTAGAATAACCGGACTTCATAGAAAAAAATATATTTAGAGACCAATTAAAGTGATTTTGTTTTCCTTATCTTTTCACATGATAAGATTGCGGAAATATAATCGTGACAAAAGGTACCTCAAGTCATGAAAGAAAAGTCCCAAATTTCTAATAATAATTATAAAAATAAATAAATAAATTCCCTAAATTATTGGCGTGGTGCTTGGGTATACCACACCACATGTGCCAGGATACGGTAATGTATTAAATTTATTTCCAGCAATCATTAGCGGTAGTCGGTCCCACAGCCAGAGCACCATTTATCTCTGGCTTTTGCGTTCTTTTCACCGTTCTTCATCGTTGCAACTCGCAAGAAGCCATGGATCCTCAGGAGCTTAAACAAGGCATAGCCGAGCTTTACGACGAGTCGTCAGGTGTGTGGGAGGACATATGGGGAGATCATATGCACCACGGGTTCTACAACCCGGATGATCAGGTTTCTGGATCCGGGTCAGATCATAGGGCTGCCCAGACCCGAATGATGCAGGAGGCGCTTCGTTTCGCTGGCATTTCAGGTTTGAATGATTTTTTCATATATTTATATACTCTCTCTCTCTCTCTATATATATATATATATAAGTTTAAAGAAAATTTTTAAGCTTGTGTTTGTTTATTTAGTAATTTTCTAAAATAAAAATAATATTGCTTTTATACATATTATAATAAAAAATATTTTAAAAACTAAGCACCCTCACATCCGCCTGAATCATGAGTCGGTCAGAAAAGAGTCTGAGTTCGTGCATATCCGTGCAACCTCAGACGTCTCATATTATTTCCACCACTTATTCTGGACTCTGTCTGTTTCCTGCTGCTGTGCTTGTTGCCACATTAAAAAAACAAGAAATTAAAAAAAAAAATCAACTTGGTCTTGTCCTCTATAAACGAGTAAACTATTCTTTAGTCCCTGTGTTTTGAGCGATATTACAAATTAGTCATCTACTACGTTTAGGAACCCACAACTTTGTCTCTTTAGTCTTTACTCTAGTTGATTATTCTCTGTCCACCTTTTCCCACCGCATCTGTCTGTGCTATAGCTGCCGTACATGGACGAGGTCTCAAATCACCGAGTTTTCGGTCAATTATGGAAATAAATTTAATTTGAATAAATATAATAATTGTCATCTTGCATCGCACGTGTCCACCACTAACCGGAAAGGGGATGTGTGGAGTTAAAAGAGGGCAAGTGTTCATTGTCAATCTATTGCTATTTTGTTTAAACGCAATACCAAAAAAAAGGTGTTTGATAGCATAGTTTTGAAATTTGATTTAGTGGATTCTTCCGAGATCTAGTTAATTTAGGGGTAGTGTAGTTTTGAAATTTGATCTAGTGAATTCTTTCGAGATTTAGTTAATTTGAGGTTAAAAAAAAAATAAAAAGTTTTATGATTTGGTGTGATCCGGTAAAATTTGGTTGTAATTTATCAATTTAATTTTTTTTTTATTAAAACAATACTAGTTTGTTTTTTTTAAGATAAGAATTGACCAAGTGACCTGGTCAAAACTCGGAATTCTGATCTTGGATCGGGCCGGATTTAACAACTATGTTTGAAAGTGTAGCAGTAATTATTTGTTAAAGTATTTTTATTCTAAAATATATTAAAATAATATATATTTTTTAAAATTACTTTTAATATCAATATATGAAAACATCAAAATATATTAATTTAAAATAAAAATAAAATAAAAATTTTCTAAATTTTTCAAAAATATTTTTCAACCACAGTAATCAACAACACTACCCAAGACAATTCATAAACGAGATTATAATAGTACGCATGGTCAAATTAATTAAACAAGACAACATTGGATCGACCCGGCAACGCTATAGCCGATGACCAATGTCTAAAGTGCATAGTAGCAGAAGGCTTTCTATGAGCTATCCAATCCACACCTGTTATTACTAATTTAATTTTAAAATGTTTTTATTTAAATATATCAAAATAATATATATTTTTTATTTTTTAAAAATTATTTTTATATCAATACATTAAAATAATTTAAAACTATTAAAAAAATTAATTTTTTAAAACATAAAAATAAATTCAAATCCATGTGCCATCTTAATAATAGGCATTGAAAGTTGTTTTCTATCGAGAAAGAGAGATAAATTGTATTTAATCATTAATTCTCACTTACTACTAAAATAAACTCATGGCTGCAATGAGAGGAAATCCAAAATTTTATTGATTTAGGCATAAAAGTGTGATTATAGTTATTTTAAAAAATATTTTTTATTTTAAAAAAGATTAAAATATTTTTTTTATTTATTAAAAATTATTTTTAAAATAAACGGATCAAAACATATAAAATTATTAATTTTTAATAAAAATAAAAATTAACCATGTTTCCAAATACTTTAATAGCAGTTGTTTTTTTAACGACGAGGTTTTTGACAAGAGAGCTAGATGTGGGGAGGTTGTCCCAGCAACTAGAGCTGGTGACATTGCCGATTCCTAAGAGCTAGCAACAGTATGTATGTCTTGTGATGCTAGTTAGTAGGACTGGCCATTCTTGTTTTCAAGTTTGTGGATAGAAAATCATATGAGTTGATAACCTTCCAGCGGCAGTAAAATTCAATCTAAAAAAACACAATAAAAGTTACTTAAATTTGCTCGAATTAATTCATAAAATTCATGAATCAAATAATAAAATTGAAATAAATTTATAAAAAATAAATGAAAATAAATAACAAAGTATAATTTTAATCAACTAAATGCTAAAAATATTGAACAATGAAAAAAATATAAATTAAAAAATAAATAAATAAAAATCAAGTTAACCAAATTAAACCGTTAAACCCATAATATAGATCTTAAGACTAAAATAACCATAAAAAAACAAACTATAACAAATTATAAAGTTTAATCTCCATTAAATCAATAATTAAAAATTAAAATTAAAAAAAATATTCATGAAATAAAACAAACAAATAAATATAGAGTATCTTGGGTGGCTAAAAAATCTGGAATGAATTGAAATTAAAAAAGAAAAGGAAATTTGTTACAACTTATTTTATTTTTTGAAATGATACGAGTACAAATTATTGGAGACAAAACATTACAAAAACTATTATATCCATGACCCCATAAAAGGATAAAAATACCACAGTTTAAAATCATTAATGAGATGTTAGTAAGTAAGCACGTGGTATTTCTTTTCAAAAATAATTTTTAATTAAAAATATTTAAAAATAATAGATTTTTAAAAATTTTAATCTTTAACGGATCTCATCAAAATTATTTAAAGAACATTAATTTAATATTTTTAAATAAAAAGTTTTAAAAACAAATTTTAATAAAAAAACAAAGGCTCGCTAAAAAAAATAAAAAAGTAATATCTTCATTGGAAAGGCGAAAAACCCACACCATATCCCATCAAATCCTCTCTCTCTCTCTCTCTCTCTCTGTAGCAGACGCGACACCTCATCTTCCCCCTCTTTAATTGTAGTGTTAATCAGTCGAGAAACCCCACGAAGCAAAGTAAAACAAAAATCCCCCCTGAAAAATAACTCCAGAATAATAGCGATACCCATCATGACTAGTATGCTACTATCCAGCACGTCACAAACCCAAATCTTCCACAACATCCGCACGTCCCAGCCCATTTCTCACCTCCACCCATACCGTACGACGTGTCTTGCCTCACTGCCATGTCGTTCCCGGTCGATACGTTGCGCGGGGTCAACCGCCGTTGCAGACACTGCCAGTACTCGAGAGCTTAAGCAAGGCATAGCAGAGCTTTACGACGAGTCCTCTGCTGTATGGGAGGACATTTGGGGAGACCACATGCATCACGGATTCTACGACCAGGATGAAGTAGTTTCCGGGTCGGATTCCGATCACCGGGCTGCTCAGTTCCGAATGATACAAGAGGCACTCAGTTTTGCCGGCGTCTCTGGTTTGTCATTCTGTTTTCTTTGCTGTCTCTCTTCCATATATATATATATATGTCAGCTCCTAAAAACCTCCGTCTTATAAAAAAAATAAAAAACTTACGTGGCGTCCTACTATTAGTCCTGCCGTTTATGTATTTTTATATGTCGTTAGCATAGTAATGAAACCAGCCCGGGTAACGGGCTGGCTAGGCTAGCTCGGATTGATGTGATTGATTCAAGTTGATTTAGATTTTAAACTTTGATCTGGGTTAGATCCCAGATAAATTTGCCGGCTAATCTAGATTTAATAGCTAATGAATATATTATTATTATGCTATAAAATGCTATGTTTTGACTTTTGTTGTGTAGGCTTGAATGGCTTTGTGAACATGTAATTTTAATTGGCTATTAAGAAGAAATCTGAGTGTCAAGTCTCGTGATGAAAACATTGTTCTTGTAATATGGATTACGATTCATATTATGAGTGCTGCCAGAGTCTACCAAGATGAAGAGTGGTTGCTTGTCAATCTTCCCCACCACTCTCAAGGTGTGAAAACTAGAGTTCCTGCTCATGAACAACTTCTTCTCCACTGTTTTCTTCATCATCCACGATACACGATGAGTAACGTTTTTTATTCTTACACCTATGCCCTGTTACGAACTTCTCATCACACCAGAAACAGTCCTTTTGCTCTCCTCTCCCCCACCTCCTTGCTCCTTAGTGACCTAGTGGGTTTTGTGTTTGTTTGGTTAAAGTAGTTTTGAGTGGGAGCTGGTAAAATGTCTATTTGAGATGGTTTTTAGGTAGTTGGAGTTGATGACTTGGGAGTTCTGTGAGTATTGAAGTGAGGGTTGAACTTGGTTTGGTTTGCTTGAGTGGTAGTTTGGGTGGGTTATTTAGAGTGGCCTGGATGGTTACGCCTGTAGATGAGGGTGTTCTCTTGCAATTTGGCTAAATTATAAGCTAAATTTTTTATCTCCACCCCCAATCCTCTTATGAAAAAGACTAGAGCCGATTTCTCATTAACCTCAGCTATATTCCATAATATGTCGAAGTTCTGGATATAAGTTTCCAGGTTCCCAACTTGCCTTAATTCCATGAGTTCTTCTGACCCCTAAACCTAGAACATAGAGCATCCACATATTCACTCCACAGATTGTCTTATCCCCTAAGCTTCTCGTAAAGTTTTGGTGCCAATACAAGGCCATCCCATCTAAATAATAGGAAGCTAATTTCAACTTGTTATCATCCGTAATTTCCTCTATCTCAAAATATTGATTGTATTTATACAACCATTTATGTACATCATCACCATCAAAGTTAGGAAAATCTCGTTAAGATCTATGTACCTTGCAATGTAACTATCCTCCTCCACAAGTCTGACAAGTTTTGACTGTAGAATTTTCAGGAGTATTTTATTATCTCAAAACTGCAAATTTTGTGGTATATTTTTTTTTATTGTTATTTTCCCGTTTTGATAACTAGATTGGTATGTTTTTCCTAGAGCTTTATGTGACAACACTCCATCCGAGGAAAAACAAAACCAGAGTATGATTAATGTATATCAGCATGTGAATGAGTGTAAGCTTCTAATTCAGTCCCGGTCCATTATTTTTATATCTAAATTGTTTTCCAGAGGACCCAGAAAAGGGGCCAAAGACTGTGGTTGATGTTGGGTGTGGGATAGGAGGCAGCTCTAGGTACATAGCAAGGAAATATGGAGCCAAATGCCAAGGCATCACGCTTAGTCCCTTCCAAGCGCAGAGGGCCAATGCTCTTGCAGCAACTGAAGGATTAGCTGACAAGGTGTGTGTTACAACTTTTGAAATATTTTACATTAATTTAATACTCCAAGCTCTGCAGTATAAATTGTGTGTGAACTCTAGCATCTCTTTTTTTGGCCAATCATAAATGTAGTTGATATCTAAAACATAACCATGTTTACTTTCGTTTCTGTTAATTATTTATTTGTTTATTTTGATGGAAGCTGGTGAGAGAATTGGATCTGCTTCTGTAGTATCAGTAGCCTTTTCTTGCATCTTCATTCATCATTGTGTAGATGAGAGTACTACACTGGGTTTAGCAATAACAATGTCAACATTTAGCAGGTTTCCTTTCAAGTTGCAGATGCATTAGAGCAGCCATTTCCAGATGGACAGTTTGATCTGGTTTGGTCAATGGAGAGTGGAGAGCATATGCCCGACAAAAGAAAGGTTTTACTTCTCTCTTACACCTTCTAGCTTCACTTATAATTCATTTCTACAATTTAGATTTGCTCCATTTCTTGTTATACGTGGTTATCTCAAGTTCCACTCCTTGTTCCCTCAAACTGGCAGTTTGTTGGTGAATTGGCTAGAGTTGCAGCCCCAGGAGCCACAATTGTTATTGTAACATGGTGTCACAGGGTTCTTGGCCCTTCTGAAGAATCTCTTCAGCCATGGGAGATGAAGCATCTTAAAAAGATATGTGATGCTTACTATCTTCCAGATTGGTGTTCTACTGCTGATTATGTCAACTTACTTGAGTCCCTCTCTCTTCAGGTAAATACTGCCTTACATTTGGCTAAAGGATTGAATATTTTTCACAAAATCAACGAGCTACAACAAAGGCTGATAATTTAACTTAGCCCCTCGTTAATGTTACAATTTGTATCCCTTACAGATACATGGTAGAAGTTTCATTCGAGTAAAACAACAATATTGGAAAGAAATGATGAACTTAGAGCTAGTCAGAATTTGTTCTTCCGTTTCATGACCCATTGACCCATGCTGAGTGGGTAGACAGAGAATTTGTCATTTTCACTTGTGAATATATATATATATATATATATATATATATATATATATATATATTTCTTCTGGACACAATAAGACTTGAGTCAAAATCCAATTTTCCTCTGTGCCATTGTTACCATAACCTATTTGTTACCTCTAAATTTTCTTTTCAAAATGTAAAAACTAATGTCCCAGCTGTCATTGCATTGCAGGATATTAAGACAGCAGATTGGTCTCAATATGTTGCTCCATTTTGGCCAGCAGTAATTCGCTCGGCATTGACGTGGAAGGGCCTGACATCTCTGCTGCGCAGTGGTAAGCTTCGCATTCCTTGCTAGCAATTACTGTTCATTTTCTTTTGTTCCCTACCTTTGTTTCAATGGAAATTGTTTCTTGTTTTTGAAAAAAATAAAGCTGCATCCTTGGCTATGAATCTTTATGTGCAAGAGCACACATGATAAGGTTTCTATTCGAGTAAAGCTATGCAAACAAATAAATCATATAAATTTGATAGAAATCGCCGTGACAGTTTAACCACCATTTAATGCTTTCGAGATTCTCATCGTCTATCACTTGACACATCAGTTTGTATGAAATTTTGACATGATTGTGCAATCTTCCTTCTTATGCATCCGAGGTGAACTACTCCCGTATGGCCTTATGAGAAAGGGACCTCAGTTTACCTCTTTCCCATTTCATACCATGAATTCATTTTGCTATGTATCTTCTCAAATTTGTATCTTTCTTACCATGAATTGATCAGGTATGAAAACCATCAGAGGAGCACTGGTGATGCCATTGATGATTGAAGGATACAAGAAGGGTCTGATTAAGTTTGCCATTATTACATGTAGAAAGCCCGAATAAACTGCATTCTTTAGACGCAGGAATGGCATCATTCATTCGACTGGAATATTTCTAAGGTTGGAAGAAAATAAAAAAAGAATAAGAAAAGAAAACGGGGAAGGAATGCTGGCCAGAATTATAGCATTGCCAATGTTTCCTGGTTAGCTTCTCTCTAGCAGTTATGTTTGATGGTTGTGTATTAATTTATGGAAGGCTTCTTCTTTACTCTCTGATTGGTGATAAACCAGATTTATTATAACTGAGGAGGCAGCATCCCAATAAGCTTTGAAAAATCAGGCTCTTTCTCATCTGCCTTGGATAGTCACTTGTACTCTTTCATATATTATTATGTTAAAAATATTCCCTTTTGGGCTCAGCTCTGTTTCATTTATCCATAAATGAGTATGTTATATGATCCTCTCATATTAGATCCCTATCCCATTATTCAAAATTATTAGACTTTTCTACTCTGTTTATTGCCTGTTTGAGAGTATAGAAAAATGTGGATATAGTTGTTTTTTAAAGTGTTTTTTATTTAGAAATATATTAAAATAATATATATTTTTTTATTTTTTAAAAATTTAAAAATACCAAAAAAATATTATTTTAAAATGAAAAAAATAATAAATTTTAATTTTTTTTAAAAATATTTTTGAAATAAATAAACAAACCGGACTTATTTTATCTAGTCTTGAGCACTTTCTCTAGCATAGAGAAGACTTGATTATATATTTGTTATAAAATAATTTTTTAATCAATAAAAAAATGTTTTTTTAACCAATCCATTTAGTTTAATGAACCTCTTAAATAAAGAGTATAAACAATAATTGTCTACCTTCTAAACAATATTTGTTTACATTGTTACGTCCATTCTATTTGTAAGATTTAAAAATCACAAACAAAAAAGCTATAGAAAACCAGAGGTGGAATAAAGTGTCTATTTGTAGTTTGGTAATGAGGATGAAGTTATTTTAAAAAAAATTTAAAATTTTATTTTATTTTTATTTTATTTTAAATTTATATGTTTTTTCATATATGATTTTAATATGTTGATATTAAAAGTAATTTTTTAAAAAATAAAAAATATTATTTTAATATATTTTAAAATATAAAATATTTTAAAAAATAATTAATACCACACTTTCAAATATTCTAATGTTATATATATATATATATATATATATATATATATATATATAAAAAGGGCCAACATGTCCAGCACGTTTGTCGGCCGAGCAGTGAAGCAGACTCTTCCAATCGACGACCACTTTCCCTTTTTAAACAAAACAAATGCCCTCTTTTACCCTTTAAAGGTAAACACCTAAAGGCTCCCTCCCTTGCGTTTCTTTCTTCTTTGAAAATCAGGACATTTGAGAAAAGGCCGCCAATCTGCTAAGCCAATTTCTCGTTGATAAAGACAGATGCTTTTATTGATTTTCCTTGAGGAAATTGATGAAAAGAAAAGGGAAAAACCTCAGTTTAGTCTCCAATCTTTACATTCATTCTCGATTTAGTCCCAACCCACAAATCATGAAGTCTTAAAAATCCTCAATCAAGTCTTTTTGTTACTGTTCATCAATGTATTGAATTCTCCGCTTTTTAGTGCATGAATATTAAATTGTTTTCAAGTCGACACTATTTTAGGGTATAAAATATGCAAATCAAACTTGAACTATTATAGGAGATTGACAGAAGAGCATATCTGAGAAATGAATGAAATAATTAGGATTTAATTGATAAAATATATAGATTTGGGATGTAATTCTAAATTGATAAAAAGGAATTGAATCTTCCAAATTTTTGTCAGAAATGGAAGGGCATAAAAAATAAAAAAAGAATAAATCGGCGACGTGGGAAAAAGGAGGAAAGTTTGGAAAATTACAGAAACCCCCCATGTAATAAACTTAATTAATCGTGTAGAAAAGAAAAGAAGAATATATATATATATATATATATATATATATAGAATAAATATATGAAGAATAAATAAATAAATATATATATAAAAAGAAGAAAAGGGAAATCCAAAAGCCGCCAAATCAAAAACCCTCCCTGCTTTTTTTCTTTTCAAGTATTGAGGTAATTATTTTAGCGTGGACGTTTGATTTGAGAGAGAGAGAGAGAGGGAGGGAGAGAGAGAGAGAGAGAGCGACAGAAACACAACAAATGGTAGAAGAGGTTAAAAACGGGGGGTTTGAACGGAGTTATAGAGAGAAGACGAAACCCTAGTCAATCTATTGCATTGAATGAGGTAGGTTCGTTCGTTTGTCTCAAATTCAATACATAGGATTGTGCTTGCGATTACCATCTATTTTGTAGCATCTTAATTGATTGATTTATTGACATTTTGTGTTTGTTTTAAACTCCTGAGGAGGTAAAATTGTGAAGTGTTGGTTGTGTTTCTTATTGTTATTATTAAGGTAATGATGGTCCTAAAGCAGTTTCGATTTTTATGAGGTTTCCCTTTTTTATTTGGATTTGGATTTGGATTTGGATTGAGATGGGTTCATTCATTGCAATATCAACCCTATTTTTGAAGATGAAGTGACCGCAGTTTCGGTTTCTTTTTTCTTCTTTAATGCCTTTATTATCATCAGTTCATTATCAGACAGATTTTGTTGTTGAAGAATATGTTGTCTCGCTTTTCTCTTTTGAAATCACATCAATCTGTTGGTTTTAATTTGCTTTTTTTTTTTTTTTTGTTGAAAATGTCTGCATCAGAAATTTCATGTTCTGAATACCTCATGCTGTTGTGTATGTCATTTACTTGTTTTGATAGTCAGTTGAAGGTAATAGAGGTTTCTACTGTATTTTATGAAGTTAATAGCAGTAGGGTTTTGGAGAACATTGAGCTGTATGTTAGATTATGCCAATTTTGGATACTAAGAGTATTCTTCCCTTGTAATCCACATTTATCAGAATGCATGTGTGCATAAGGAGATGAGGGTTATTTCTGGGAGAAGTGAGGCTAAGGGATGTTAAGGGTACTGCCGTTTCAAATATGATGGCAAAATGTGTACCGGACTAGGTCAATGATGAGACTGAAATTTTTGACCTGTTGGAAATGGAAAAGATAGATCATAGATAATGCAGTTGAGTATTGGCAAAGTCTCAAGTCTGGTTAGGAAGGATTATGGGCACATAAGAGGCTCCTGTTATGCTGTTCATGGTGTTTTAATGGTGCAAATGTGAGAATTGGTTGTTCCTGGGGAGGAGTGCCTTAAGGTAAGGATAGTCTTAGTCAGGTTCTACTGTGTTCTAAAACAATGTAAATGGTGCATTGATTGTTGCTTGTTTAGCCAATGGAAACTTTGATAGAGCACGCAAGATGGGGAAAGTTTCAAGCTTTAGCTTAGCCCTTTCCAGCATAAGAGGAAAATAAATAAACTAGCTTTAATATGTCTGGGATTGTAGATATGGTTGGAATTTTCGATGCCCATGTATGTGGATATGTTCTCTATAGGCCAGTGCTTGTGGCATTTACCTTAGCTTGGCTCTTTGATCTTGGCATTGTTTCTGTTGAACTCCAACTAACATTCGATATATTAACATGTTGTCTTTGTTATATTTGATTGGCGGTTCTCACCTGTTTTTTTTGAATTATGCATATACAAGCACACACCTTTATATATCTATGTAATTTTGTATGCATGCGTGTCTCTGGGAAATGCTGAAATCTAGTAATCTTGTTGCTTCCTGATATGAGTTCACCTAGTGTTTCTATATAATTATTGATGGAATTTCGATGCATTGTTAATGTAGGTTATATTTGGATAATCCAGTGTGTTCTCAAGCTTCTTACTTTCTCTTAAAATGAAACCAAGAACTAATGGGACTTCTAGAGGTCAGAAGGCACAAAATTTTCAGGGTGAGAGACCAAATTGGATTCTTATTGCAGGTGGTGCCTTGTTAAGTACATTGTCAATTCGCCTTGGTTACAAGCTCAAGCAGACACTGGACTCAAAGCAACAGGCAAATGCTAGTGATGGTCTGAAAGGTGTAGTGTTGTTTATATAATCAGCTAGCTGTCTTTAATATGAATTTGGCCATAACTTTTGAAGTTCGAACAATACAGGGAACATGAATTCATCTGAGAGGAGATCTCCACGTTGCAATATGCATTCAAACATGTATTCCTTTACACAAGGTGATGATGTCTGCTTCAACTGCATTTCAGGTATGACAATCTTTCTTGTTCATGCTGCAAAAGGGTTGAAGAGAGTATGTGATACTTTAATCTAAATGTTTGCTAACCTGTTTGGTCTGTCAGTTTTTGGATATCTTGTGATATAGATTCTGGAAGTGGCTAGTTGTAGTTGCATGGGAATGTCACTTTGCATTGCATCTTCCTTTCAGTGCAGTTCCTTAAGCTTCTGAATATATGTTCATTGTTTAATTGTGGTGACCGAGGGTTGGGGGAGGGATTGTGAGAGGAGGTGCATATGCTCCTATGAGGTTTGAGGAAATGATGAAAAGTAAATTTCTTTCTTTGTGCGTACATTGTTGGCATACAAATCCTATGCGGACCTGTCCTTGATGGACAATCCTACTTTTTTATTTTTATTTTTTAAATCCCCCCCCCCCAAAATAAGGTTAAGCACAATATAACTGTATCATGGTCCATGCTTCGCTTCCTATAATTTGACATTTATCCCCTCTAATTTTGCAATGCTTTATCGCAACCAATCCATGTGATTTTCTTAATTATTAGTACGAGGGAAAGATGAAAGAACAGAGGAGGTAAGTCCTTATGAAATTGAAGTAGATTAGAATATAGAATAGGGGATGGCAGCATTTGCAGATATGAGACACCCACCCCAAAAAAAAAAATAGCTGTGCCTTTTCCATGTCACAAATCCAGGTAAAAGAAGTGCCATAAACAGAACATTGTGGCGAAAACAGATCCAGCTAGCTTGGGTTTCAAGACATAGTCGGGTTGTTATGTATTTGCTTTATCTGACAATCATAGAATGTGTTGTTTGTATCATTGTATAACGGTATCTGTGTTATTAGAAGTTTTTTTTCTTTTTTATTTCTTATGTGAATTTGGGTTTGAATCAGGGAATGAAGGCATTGCAAATCTGAAGCACCGGTCCAATGACCAGATGCTGTCTGAATCGGACGTTGCTCTACCTTTGGTGATGGTTCCTGCTGCGGAATTCACCAAGGAGAATGGTGTTATGTGGGTATCATCTCCTGATCGCCTTGAGTTGCCTCCAAAGCCATTCAGCCATTCAAACTGCTCTGACTCACCAAGTGTCTCGGAATCTGGTTCTGACATCCTCAGCAAAAGAGAAGTTATACAGAAGCTGAGGCAGCAATTGAGGAGGAGAGACGACATGATTCTTGAGATGCAGGATCAGATTCTGGAATTACAGAATTCGCTAAATGCTCAGCTGACACTTTCTTCAAATTTGCAATCACAGCTCGATGCAGCTAACAGGGATTTGTTTGATTCTGGAAGGGAAATCCAGAGGCTCAGAAAGGCAATTGCTGATCACTGTGTGAAACATGTGGACACCAATGACAAACCATCAACAATCACAGCATGGCCATCTGAGGCTAGAAATGGCCATGCAAATGGGTATCTTGATGGGGAAAGCAATTTTGAGACATCGGAAAAGGGAAGGGGAGACGGCGGGAGGATCGAGATGCTGAAGAGGGAAGTAGGTGATTTGAAGGAAGTGATAGAAGGAAAAGAATACTTGCTGCAGAGCTACAAGGAGCAGAAGGCAGAGCTTTCCATGAAGATTAAGGAATTGCAGCACAGATTGGATTCGCAGCTCCCTAATATTTTGTAGGCAGTGTTAGGATGTGTATTCTTGCTTGTTTTCCACGTTCATTTCTTTGATTCTCCGTTCCAAAGTTTGGGAGAAGCTTCTGTTTTGTCATTTCTTTGTAAAATTTCGTGTGGTTTAGTTTAGAATGTTCTATGCATTTTCTGGGCTTGTTCAAAAGTGTGCGTTGTTGGAGTTGAGAGATCTTTTGGCAGGCAAGTATCTAAACACCTTTATACAGAAATCTGAAAACAAGTTTCCACGGGGAGAATGGACTCTTTTGTTCTACTTTTCTTACCTATTTCTCCACAGTACAAACCTGCAGGAGTGCTTGGCATCACTGGGAAACTTGAGGAGCTCATTAATACTCACTCTGCTTCAAGAAAGTCAAGCTATGAAACTATAAAGATATGATGAATGGAAACCTTGAAAATACATGGCCGTCAGGGCTTGTTTATCATGTTATTCGATAACTCGAGCGCCATTTTTATTACCCAAAGCGTAGAAAACTTACATAAAATTGTAGGGTCAACCCTAATTATAAAGTACTCGTTCTTTTGAAGGTGACAAGGAAAATCGACACCAAACCCAACTGCATGAGTAGAATTAAGAACAAATCTCCAGCTGGATTTAAAACATGTTATTGAGAGTTGTTATCTATCAAAAAAGAAATTCAAAATCATTTTAAAGTCAGCATATAATGAATCACAGTAAAAGAAGAAGAAGTTAGGGGTGAGCAAAAAAACCGAAAAACCAAAAAAACTGAAAAAACTGAAAAAACCGAATCGATAAAAAAACCGATTGAACCGGTTAAAATATTTAGGAAAATGTCCGGTTCGGTTCGGTTGTCGGTTTTGGTGTGCCTAAACTGGCCAACCCGAACCGAACCAAACCGGTTCGGTTTAGGAATGAAAAAAAAAACAAGTTGTCCAAGCTGTGGCCCGCCTCCTCCCCTTACTTTCCCCTCTTAGCAGACCATTTATTTGCTTTCCCTTTCACAATTCACACAGCCGCTCCTTCCCTTCCAAACTTTTCAATTTTCATTCACAGTGACACAATCACCCATTCACCCCCTCCGATCACCCCGACTGCCATTAACAGCCGCCTCCTCTTCACCAGTCAACGAGCTTAGGCTATTCTCGGACGACCATTCTTCGCATCTCGAAAATAATGGCAAACTTAAGTAAAACCTTAGAAGAAGGGGAGAGGATTGTGACTCCCAGCAGATGACCCACAAGACGAAGTCGCTGTCTACCAATCCAAAGGGGACCTGATATGCTCTTCTTTGTTATGGAGAATCATGGGTTTGGTTCCTTTCTCTTAAATTTTCTGCTATGCGTGTATGTGGATGAAGAAAGATTGATATGGGTTGGTTTCTTTTGCAGACTCAGGAAGATCTTACGGGTTATAATCATGTTGTTCCTACAAAGCGAAGAACTAAGTTTGTTGAAAGGAATGAAAGAAAGAAGGAAAAGTGGCTTCAGAAAAATAACCATAGGTTTTTCTGGTTTTGGACCTCAAAAACCGGACCCAAACCGAACCGAAACCGGTCGGTTTGGACCGGTTCCGGTTCGGTTTGGGTCCCCTTTTTCTATTTTTTTTCCTTCCGGTTTGGTTGTTTTTTAAGGGTAAAAACCGAACCGAACCGAAAATGATCACCCCTAGAAGAAGTAGAAGAAGCAGAAGAAGAAGAAGAAGAATCATTAGAAGCCAGATTAACAAGAGAGTGGATTTTATTTATGTATTGCAGAATCTATAGGAACTTTGAAGTGGTTGGAAGAGATGTTTGGTAGTTTACAGCTTAGACTTATGCTTTCCATTCTCTCTTTCAATTCCTCCGGGAAAAAAAAAGTTTGTGCAACCCTTATTATTATTATTATTAACAAAAATTAAAAGAGATAATGCTTTTACTCCCACCACTCACATAATACTATTTGTTATAATAATATGTTTATTGTTTTTCCTTTTCCCCCCCTATATATATATATATTTCTAATTTCTTCCTTTAATATTTGTTTATTGAAAATTAAGCCTTATGATTTGTGCGGTTTTACTTTTTATATAATTATCTTAGTCTTATGATCCATATCATAGGTTTGATGAGTGACGTAGTTGACTCGATTTTTTTTATATTTTTTTAATTGATATATATTTTTTTCAATTTCATCCTTCATCATCTTTCATATTGAGTTAGTTATGAATCAGGCTTGGTCATTTGTTTTAGATTTTTTTTCCCATGAGGTTAACCTGATCTCATAACTCGGGTCACAGATTTTACGAATTAACTCAAGTAGACTCAAGTTGTTTTATTGTGTTCCTTTTTCAAATTAAATGTTTTCAAATTTTTCATAACATAAAAAAAGATGCTTTAGCGATGATAAGATTTTTAAAAAAGCAACAAAAATTTGCAATTGAGGTCATTGATTTAAATAGGTTCAATAAGCTCAGTTAATTTAATAATATAATTATAAGAAAAAGAAAATGACAATAAAAAACAAAAAGCGACAATGACTGATAAAAAAAATGAATGCTTGCCAATATTATGAAAACATACCATTTAAATATTCTTAAAAAGTCTCAACGATTCTATTTGATAACAAAACAAAATTGAATGAGAACGAGATAATCTCATAAATAGAAAAATAAAAACAAAAAAAATAAAGCTCAATTACTAGCAAATCAAACGCCGAAGGACGAATGAAGAAAGAAAATCAATTTTAACAATGGATCAAAAAAAAAAATCTAACTCTAGCTAGCATTCCAAACTTGTGGCCTAGTTATGAGGTTGAAATAATTCTATATAAGAGAAATTGAATAAAATAAAGGAGGTCAACTCTCAAGTAAACTAAATGATGTAAGGAGAATCTGGAAAACAAATCCATTAAAAAACTTGAAAAATAGTTTGAGTCAACTAGGTTAGCTTAACTACCTCACCACTCCGGATATGATACTGGGATAACCCTAAAGAAAAAAAAGCAAAAAAAATCACAAAAATGAATGTCTAATATAACCTAATGTTGAATACTAAAAAAAAAATCAATTTTAAGATAAAAACTTAAAAAAGAAAGATCGAAGTCAAATCAGGTTAATATTCGAAACCTGTAACCCATGTCATGAGACCATGTTACCCCATAAAAGATAAACCAAAAAATATCATGAAGCAAAACTTTCAATTATAAAAAAAACAAATAGCAATTAAAAAAATAAAGATTAATTGTTGTATAACAATTAAATGAAATAAAATAATAAGGGATGAAATTGAAAAATAAAATAAATCGAGAAAAAGAATGGGGATAAAATCTGGTGTAAAAATTAAATGAAATAAATCAACGAGTGATGGAATTGAAAAATAAAGTAAATCAAGAAAATGATAAAAAAAAAATAGTTATCAAAAGAATAGGGACAAAATATAATACATGAAAAAAATTAGAGGATGAAATCGAAAAAATATTATAAATTATTTTAAATAAAATAAATAGTAATCAAAAGAACATAGACCAAATATAAAGGAAAGGTAGATTAAATAGCTACTTTGAAAATATAAAAGGATTGGTATGGAAATCGAGGAATGAGAAAAAAAGAGCCGGCGACACCAAATCGGTGGTTTGTTGACCACATGCCCTGCCTTGACATGAAGGAGCTGTCGAGGAGATTCCAATGATGCCCTATAAGTCGGTGTTTGGCCACTAGGCAACGCTGCTTGCACCATTTGATGTTTGTAAACACCATCCACAAGCTGATTCGTGAAAGACACGTGTCAATTAGTTTTTTAATAATATTAATATTTATAAAATTACAAATTACTCATTAGTCAACTTGATAATAATAATAATAAAAACTATGATAAAAAGATGAAGACGCCCTTATATGCCAGATAAAGAAACTTGGCTTTTAATGGTATTTTAATAATTTTACTATGCTTAGGAAAAGTGAAAATACAACACAGACCTTGAACTCCAGTAAATTAAATCTTGCTTTTGAGGGTGATATAGTAATTCTATTATGCTAAGAAAATTGGAAAAGACCTATATATCCCAAATTAATCTAATAATGACCAATAAGTCTTGTAAAAAGATCATTTTACCCCTATTAGCTAGTGTAATGATTGTTTGCGACAAGGAAAAAAAATAGTAATTTCACTGTAACAATTCACAATAATATATGTTTGTGTATATAGTGAAACACTAATACTCAGTTTTTTATTATTATTTGTCCTCTATTTTGCATATTAGATTGAAATGTCCAGGTGTATCCCAATTTCATGTGCAACAAACTATGTTTGTTTAACTCCAATTTATAAGTTAAGTTTTAGGTTTTAGGTCCCATCTTCATTTGTTTCTTGTTAACCTTCTTGCTATCTTTTCACAAATAGCTTAACATGAATACCTATATTGATTAGTGTTTATATTATTCATTAAAGATTTAAAGAAAATTCTTTTTTACTTTTTAATAAGTATAAAATAAATATATTTTTATTCCTCTTGTGATATGCCTTTTGTACTATGTTTTAAGCATAAATAAGCATATCAGGGATTATTTTAGAAGAATCGATAAAGATTAAAAACTTCATAAAAAGATGCTATTGGCGTGAATGTTTTTTTTCTTTTTTGATAGGTACCTAGCATCTCACTAAAAGTGAGAGTCTGACATAGAAACTAATACAACCATATTATTTTATAGTTTTACTCATATTTACCTATTATTTTGCCCATGTTTTATATATAAAATGACTTGATATTCTTTGTTTTATGTTTTGAAGATATTTTTGGATGTAAGATTAAAAAATGAGTAACTTGGAGATAAAATTCAGATCAAGTTCCAATTCGTGTTGAATATTGACAGATTTGACCTTTAATTGATGTTTTACACAGAACTTGAGTTGTAGATGTCAAAATGAAATGATTCTAGTGGCATTAAAAAGTTACATGCATACCTTTCTATGCATATATGGTAAGAAAAGAAGAAGAAGAAGAAGAAGAAGAAGAATAAAGAGCAATGAAATCACAATCTTCAAATACAATTCTCACATTTTTCTAGTTTTGATCTTTGGTCAATTCTACTTGAATATCTTGAGTTAGAGAAGTCCATTGATGCACAATCAATTTTGATGGATTCTTAACTCAATAACCTATCAACTTACCAAATTTCAGGAAAAAAAAAAGCTCATATTGAGAGAAATATGATATTTCTAAGACAACCTATAAATTCTGCTAGCAGACAAGTTTTGTGAAAAAACCAAGTGCAACTTATTTTCCAAACTTCTAAATTGACATGACAATTATTTCTTCATATTGAAAAAGATCTTTATTTGGGCAAATTAACTTCACTACGTTCAAAGTCATTCAAGACTATTTTTCCTTTTTTTATAAGAAAGAGTTATTGTTCTACTTAAATATAGATTGTCTTCTTTGAAAAGGACTCCTATAATTTTTTTTTAGGATACAAGCGGACTCGTAGGAATGTAGGGAGTTGGGTTTTCCTTCAGATAAAAGGAAAGAGAGAGAGGAAAAGAGGGGGGCGACCAAAAAGAAAAAAAGAAACTCTCACCTTTTTTCCTACATTTGAAATTATATTTTCATCTTTTCTCTTCCTTAGTTTTTTTATAATCATGCAAGCCTAAGTTATTTTTCTTGGTTGAAAGGATACATAAGTCTTCATATTTCAAAAAACTATGAGATCTATTTTACTCTTATTTCTTATGGTTTGGAGTTTTGAAATGTGTCATACATGAGAATTATGTTGTATATATATGTATTCATGTGTGAATAATAGTTTCTGATGAATTGAACCATTGTTTCATGATATGATGAATTTCTATATAATTTATGAATTTGGATTCATTGAATAGATGTTGGGTTTTTTTATGGATACACATGATAGGAATAAATTAGGCTTGGATAAGACAATAATTGATTGTAAAACCTGTTAACGTAGGAGAGAACTTTAGAGGAGGACAATAAGAAGGAGGATCTTGACAAAATCAGATTTTAGGTAGGAACTTTGTACCTTGTAAATAACTCTATTTAACATGTTCTCGTTTAGCTTTGTACTCAATTGTGTTGGTGTATGCAACAAAAAGAATGAAATAAGCGTTATGATGATTGATAAGTGGATCAGTTGAGATTACTGGATTAAATGGCTTCCGAATGGGAATACCAGAATGATTGACAACCATGAGGGTTAGCTGGATTGATAAATATCCAGTTAGAATTACTAGATTGAATGGCTTTCAAATGAAAATGCTCGAATGATCAGCTACCACAAGGATTAATTGGGGACTGATAAGTATGTAGTTGAAATTACTAAATTTAGTGGCTTCCAAATGGAAATGTCGAAGTGATCGACCATTGAAGGTCTTATGGATTTTTATTCAAGTATTAAAAATGGGATTGAAGGTGAAGGAAAGTTGCACAAAATAATGTAGTTCTTGGGGAGTTTTAAAATATTTTGTAATAATATAGATTTATGTAATGAAATGTTAATCTTTATATCAAGTTTTTCATTGGATCGTCACCTTCAATTATTATTATTTTGTTATAGTTAATAGGTGGGAATTATTCCCAATTTTGTATAGACAAGCTTTTTGTCTTGTAAACTCTTATTGTTATTTTGTGTTATGTAACTAAAATATATAAGTTTAAATATTACATAAGTAATGGCATGTAAAGAAGTAATCACTTCAAATGTTATATATATATATGTGTGTGTGTGTGTGTGTGTGTGTGAAATTTTCAATGAGCTTAATGCATGTCATTTATTAGTATATGTTATATTTGCATTTGTTGTTAACAAGATATAAATGAAATAAAAAATAAAAAATAATATAAGGATACATGAATAATGAATGAGTCAAGCACATTTGAATAGAATATTGGGCCAAAATGTTTGGATCACTTTTGTGCTGATTGATATATGTTGTTATAAAGATATGATTAATGAAAAAGAAAATTGATATCTAATGTACTACATAAATCGGTGACTGTTTAGGATTACCAAATAATTTGGTTGTCCGATTAATAAGAAAAACAATGAAATTGGTTGTTGTTTAATTCAATCAATCATCAGTTGACTGTTTAATTGACCATCAAGGACACCATTGAAATTTAGTAATATTTAATTGACTAATTGATTATGTCTATGTGAACCAATTGACTGTTCTAATTGACAATAAACTATACTATTTAAAAAAAAAAATAGCAAGGGTACTTCGAATCTGTCCAACGAGGGCATCAGGTTCTTTTGGTGGGGGTGGTTTGTTACAGTATTAAATGTGCACGGGGTGCACGCTTCGGCAGGTTGTCCAAAATGGGGCCTAAGGGTGCTGGCAGCCCTGCCAATAAAGGGAGAAATCGGCACTGCAGATTTATGCAGCTATAGGTTCGTCAAAGGAGAATCGGCAGCGCTGATTGTCGACGAACATGGGCTTGACGATGTAATGTCGAAGCCAGGCGAGAAAACTCGTCAAGGGCATAGGCTGACGAGAACAGGGGCTGACGAGGAATTCGGCATCGCAAACATTGGGAGCCTGCACGCAGATGCGAATTCGGCAGCGTAGGAATTGGCAGCCTGCACGCAGATGTGGATTCGGCAGCGCGCAACAACTTGTGCAAGTCAAGGGGATCGACTTGGCACGATCTGAAACATGGGCGAAGGATTGTCCAAGGCAGGCGAGTGACTCAACAGCTGACGAAGCAAGAGCTGGCAGATGGGGCTGCCAGGCGGACATGCTGAATGTGGGAGCACAACTGGGGTGTTGTCCAAGCTGCTGAGATCATGGAGAACATGGTGGGGATAATGCTCCACTATGTCCAGAAAATAGGGGAGCCACTATGATCATGGGTGAGCCACTAAGATAATGGGAGAGCCACTAATGATGATGGGGGAGATAGTGCTCCACTATGCCCTGAAAAGAGGGGTGTTAGGTGAGCCTTGCAGCTCACATACTTGGCTATAAATATGCTGCCAAGCCTCTGCTAGGGGAATGAGGCATGCATTGAGGGAAAAACTAGAATGTAGAGAGACATGCGTTGAGAGTCCAGTATGTAGGGAGGCATGCGTTGGGGCAAGTTCAGCATGTAGGGGCATGCGAGAACATGTAGATCACAAGTTATGGATAGCTTAGTGTAGCATGCGATTTGTGCATAGCACACATACGAATTTGTGTATAGTTTCCTTTATGGATGAGATTAATAAAGGTTAGGAAAGAGTTCCTGTAAAGCTTGTTGTGCACTTTGATTATCTTGCTTGTGTATTCCGCTTGCTTAGTTATTAGGCAAACACAAGTGGGATTGGTGAGGGAAGGCTGAGTCTAGCGAGACTAGGCTGTCGCACGAGTTTATTTGCGAGGCGAAAAATAACCCCCGTGACAATTGCTATCATAGCGTATTAAATTAAATAGTATAATGATTGGAAACCATCTGCATGTTGCCAAAACCCTTAAATATTCACGAGGTTACTTCAAGGTTTGCCCACTACAGGGGAATCTCATGCATCTCACATGTGCTTTGAACAAGCTAGTCTAAGAAAGCCACCGGAGAACATTAGCATTCCGAGATTACATCTTTGTATTACCTTTGAGCTGGTCATTCATGCTTTCCAGAAAGATAACCACAATCAGATAGGTCATCCAGCCATTCTCATGCCATTGAGATTGAAATAGACCAACAGCTTTCTTTCCTGCCAATTACTCTGCACGGTTCATCTGGTGTTCAGATCAAATTCCCCCACTTCTCTCCACTCACCATGTCCTGCTGTGTCCCCATTTTCAGTCTCCTCATCATTCAAGAAATCTTCAGAAGGCTCTTTCTCATCTCTCTGAGCATTGCCTCCCCACCCATTCATCATCTCTTCTGGGTTAACACTGTGTTCCTGCTCTCTCATGTCATGACCAATTTGAACACTGTTACCTTGGGATCCGAGTGCACTTGGCCTTATTGGGGCCCGGTACATCATTTCAGCATGAGCATGAGACTCTGCCCGAGCTTGCTCAGCCTGGACCATAGCTGCCATTCTCAACTGAGCCTCTCGACCGGCCTTCTCCCTGGCATCCATTTCAGCTTTCAAATTGAGCAGAAGTCCCTTCTCCTCCTGGAGAGGAGCCTGCTCAATCATCAATCTCTCTTCAGTTCGGAATTCACCCAAGGCACGCTTGCGGGTTATTATGTTGAAGGCTAAGGCCTGTTTCTCAAATGTGCCTGTGAACTCCGCCACTTTTGCAGCAATGTTATGATTCCACTGCTGCAAACGAGATGGCATCTGGCCAGTTGTGTCAGAATCAAGGATTCTATCGTCCTCCTCTGCCTCATAGTCTGCTACTACATGGTAAGGCAGTAATCTGGATATGTTTTGCAAGAGGAAAGGTGAAATGAATTAACAGGAGAATTTTTAAAGGCCATGATGGAAATTATTCATCCAACTAGCAGTGCTCAACTATACAACTTTAAATCCCAATTAAAGTCAGTGTTGTCTATAAGAAGTACCATCTGCAAGTAATGGATGACACTCTATCTCATCACTCCCTTCATTTTTATTTTTATTTTTATTTTTGTAATTGAAAAACAAAAACACAAAATTACATCAATTTGCCATTTTTTTTTTTTTTTGAAATCATGATGTGAATCATCGCATCCAAGTGCCAACTAACATATCCTTGAGGTTAACGCTCATCATAATAAAATTTTATGTCACAAGAAAAAATAAAAAGTGCAAGACTTGAAATTTGGCAGTTGTACATATTTCATAAGACAAAGAAAGCTATTGGCATTCTTTTTGCTTCTGTTGACACTAATAATTTAGAAGACCAACAATTTCACATTCTAACAAGTAGCTCCAGTAGCACAAAACAAATGCCGAAAGGAGCTGTGTCCAACTTTAAAAATTTTAGACATTGATACTTCTTGGATACTCTGAGGTAAATACTTGAATACATTTAGCATTGCTTACAAAAAAAAAATGTTCACCACATCATAATGCCAAAAGAGCACAAAAACAATGGCTGCTATGCAAAACTTCATTGAAATATGAAGTTGTTACACTGGATTTCCAATAATTGAATAGCGAAAAAATCACAAAAATGGAGGAAAATTGCAGGATGTAGGTGGATTCCACAAACTGCAAATAAAATAAGAAGACCAATTTTTGTTTTCATAGATAATGAAATATATCCTCTAGTTTGGCAAAAGGGCATCAAATAGAAAATAATAAATGATAACATAAGTTCTATGCATGGAACATATTGATGAACCACACATCACCAAGTAGAATTTCTCATATTGAGTTTCCATAGTTTGCACAGTATATGCAAGCATTTATATTTGATGCATCCTGTCTTAGCTTTTTTTTTGGCTGTGCATAAATGTGGATTGGGAGGGAGTGCTAGGAAGCACATCATTGTGTACTGCCTATAAGTAGGAAAGTTACGTATAAATAAACATGAGTTGAAGTGTTGTTTTAAGAACCTCTAGCATTCAATTTTCAAGGTTTTTTTTCTTTGCTTACTGCCAAAATCTTTCAGCTTGCATTTTCAAATTCCATTACAGAAGCTACATACACATTATGCACATTAGATGATGAGTTTCACACATCATGTACATTAAATGAAGCTATACCAATGCATCCTACAGAAACCAAGAGACACCAAAGCATGTATCAACCAATAATTTCTAATAAAAAAACTGACAATTTTCAGAGTAGGTATTACTTCAAAAGACAGGAATCATGCATTCCTATTTATGAATTCCGATACTGATACAAAATCTATTTCACAATTTCCACTTAGGGACAGCCAAATTGATACAAACATGTTTCTGAATAGTTCACTTGCCAAAGCAAAAGACAGGGTAAAGCATGAAATACATAATTAAGAAGAAACTCCAAAGTCAAAATATGAAAAGGAAGTTCAGACATTTATTACTGAAAAGTTATCCGAGGAGAGAGGTTTGTAGGTATTTTTAAATGCCTAAAAGTAAAACGTAAAAGAGAACTCAATAGAAACGGATCTAGTTTCCCCTCACGAAAAACCACACAAGTATAAACCTATCCATGTGCATATATGCCTGCATGAATCTTTAAGTATATACAGCGCTAACACATGTAATATACACAGAAAAGAATTCTCATCTATGGTATTTGACCATACTCCTGTGTTTCCAACTGAGGAGATTCATTCCACAACTTCTGAGAAATATGTCAAAAACTAACTTCAAAACAATAACATGCTAATAATAAGAGTTCATTTATGTGATCTAGAGAAACTTTTTTTGGATCACTACAAGATAGAATTGGAAAATCATTTCTACTTTGGAATTTCCCTTGCTTTGTTCCCGGTTCATCTCATCAAGTTCATATAAATCCTTTTTCAAAACACATGCATGATTAAAAAAACAAAACCCAACTCCTCAAAATGAAAACAACAATTCAAGACCTTCCTAATATTTACAACTAAATTATGTATAAACAAATGCAAGCATCTTTGCCACGGCAGTCAGTATAGTTTCAACAGTTGCATTCAGTTAAAGAGAAAATAACCATCTCTTACAACAGTACAGCAAATGTTATCTGTTTTTTCCATGTTCTTTTCATTTTCTAGCTATGTTAGAAAATAATAATAAAGATCAATTGCATGTGCAAAAGAAAATAACTAGCAGGAGTTCTACATGCCATTTGGCAAATGCATAATCCAAACACCATAAGTCACAATTTACCTTATATCCATTTCTATCTCCAATTTATTGGGAAACCGTAATAAAGAAATACATATCTTTCTAATGCCACATGTAATGAAGTGTAAATAAGCATATAGTACCCTAACAACATATAAAGTCTATCAATCTCTAAGAAGCACATTGTATCTATGAACAATCAAACCAAAAAAGAACTCTCATAACACTAAACAACAGTAAACTTCAAAGTAGTCTAGGAGATCTAGCTTAAATAATGCATTTTCTCTACAACATGATGCCGAATAAAATGTGATCAAACTCCAATGATATCCATAAACGGGTCCCAACATTACTGCACGGTCACAGACTACCAAAATGTTATGAATCGCAATCTCAATCTCATCACAGATCATTCAATATTCCATTCCACAGGAAGTCACCGTATCACCAAAAAGTGCATGAACAAATAAATTCTCACATTTCACAAAAACAAGACAAAAAATGAAATACCCACGTGCATAACAAACATGGAAAAACAAAATTGAATTACATAAAAAAGAGGGAGGGAATTTAAAAAACCTCTCGCAAGCATCTTCAAGAGAAGAGAATGGCCTCTTGAAATCTGGATGGCAAACACGCCAAGCATCCTGGTACGCCATTTGGAGCTCCACCTGGTTCACCTGAGGCCGAATCCCCTTTTGCTGCTGCTCCTGCTGTAAATGCTGCTCATTTTGCCCCAAATTGGACCCTTGCTGTTGCTCCAAATTGGGAATAGGGTTAGAGTTAGGGTTAGGGTTTTGCTGGTGAAGAGTGAGTGGGCGATGATTGGTTGGTGGACGCAGGTGGGCATCGATATTTGATGGGAATCGAGAAATGGCAGCTTGTTGTTGTTGTTGGGCTTGTTTTGTTAATTGCTGTAACAAGAGAAATTGTTCTTGATGTTGCTGCTGCTGCTGCTGCTGTTGCACTTCTTGTTGTTGTAAGAGCAATTGTTGCTTTTGCTGCTCCATGTCTGTTTCTGTTCTTTCTCTCTGTGGAGCTGGAGGAGGTCCGTTAGACTTTGTATTGTATGATGGTGTACCTATCGGTGAGTGAGCGCCGAGTCGACGGAGAGGGAGGAAACTAGGGAGTGAATTTCACTAATTGGTACAATCACTCTTAACCATCGGTTAACTAAATCCATGATCTTTAGATTTTCTGATTTTGGTCCTTTGGGTCAGCACAATGCATCCTTCCCTTAATTGATTTCTAAGTTTTTCAGAGCATCCACACCCTTGCCAGCTGAACGAAATCCTTAGCGAGCACTGTAGCCCTCTCTAATTGTGGAAGGGTGATGGCGAGGACAGGGAAGAAGTAATTCGCCGGGAATTTCTTGGTGTTGCTGTCGTTCTTCTCTTTCTCTCTTAGTTGCTTCTTGATTCTTTCCTTCTGCAAGGATTTCCCTCATTTTCTTATAGGGATCAGCAAACTCTTCATCAATGATGATTGTGATAAGGGTTTGGAGCTCCACCCCAAGATTTCTTACTATTCCATTTCCAACTCCACCTCTAATATAATGCTAACAATGAAATTAGATTACTAGTTGTTCCCTCCTAAAAATAAAAATAAAAATACAAATAAGACACGTATAAACAAGCAAAAAAATTATTACTAAAATTAAAAGTTAATTATTGTCTTCAAATTTAAAATAAAAAGATGCATTTTTTTCGCCCTTTCTCTTCAGCGCATGGTGAGTGTAAATCAACAAGCCAATCACATCGAAAGCTGTCACCACCACTGATTCATCACCCATGCAATCCCAGCTGCTATGAATGGAAATTGTGTTGTCTCCAATGCAAATTACATCACTTGATGTCTTTTTTTCAAGACCGCGATGGCGATGATGATGAGGGATAAAGAAAGAAGTGCGATTGCAGAGTTTTTTAGTACTAAATATTATTATTTTACAAGATTCAAATTATCATTACAAGATTTTGCTCATTAGTTAGTGATAACTATTCTCACCCTCTTTTCCGGGAGAGAGTGATTTTTTAGGGTATTTAGAGTGGGAAAAGTTTGATCCTAAAAACGAGTAGTAAACTAGTATTATGATTATTAAAAAAATTAATTAATCTTTAAAATTTTAAAATAATTATTTGGTTATATTGAAGAAAAAATATTATTATCCTAAAGTATTTTATTTAAGGTAAGCTGAATTAGTATATATTTTCTATTTTTAATGATCTTTTATATCTAATTTTCTAGTAGTCTATTTATATGAATGATAATGGATCAACTGTAATAAATTAAATCTAAGTGGATATTCAAGCTTATCCTTTCTAAGATCATATCATTCTTATTATTTCTAATTTTTTGATGAATTGATATATCTAAAACCAACTA
Organism: Populus alba x Populus glandulosa; assembly: GCA_033617975.1. Taxonomy (NCBI): domain Eukaryota; kingdom Viridiplantae; phylum Streptophyta; class Magnoliopsida; order Malpighiales; family Salicaceae; genus Populus; species Populus alba x Populus glandulosa. Next base: position 6,501,372 of record CM066155.1, on the reverse strand, counting down.
CTCTGATCAAAACTTATGACCAGTAGTAATCTATCAGAAGATGATAATGAATAATTGTATGGGCTTATATTAGGCTTATTAAATTCAGCTCAAATCCTAAATGTTTTGTTTATGCAATAGTAGTGGATAATGACGTGTTAAAGTTTATTTATCTTATAGTAACATGTTCATTTGTAAATTTGTTGAACAAGAATTCGATACCCTAGTCCTGAATATCCAAGTAATGACCATCACAGGTTCATCTATTTAGAAGTAGGATATAGTGACATGGAAGTCTCTTTAAGGACTAAGTTTGAAAAATGACCTTAATGGATTTATTTTCCCTAAGATGTGTTATTTATAATTACCTTTATAGTTCAATTTTAGGATATTACCCAAATTAGTGGTTATACATATCAGTTGGTAAGACTCATTAATACACATATACACTGTAAATGGATAACTTATTGAAGTCAAGATATTTACATCACACATAAATTAATCACCTTATCACCTTAATAAACACCTAAAAGTAATGACCTTTAAGGTTTCATTTATATTAAAAATCATTAATAAATGTTTGACTTATGCATTTCAAAAACATACTTTGATTCTTGAAGATAAAATTATAAGATATAGGTGTTAGTCCCAATCAACATCCAAAATGATGACTTTTTATAATTTTATTTACCTTGAATATTATAGGTGAATAGCACATAAAAAAATAAGAATATTATTGGAGATTAAGTGAAACATGGTTTAAGAAAGGAAGTATTTGTGAAAACATTAGAATGTTGGCCTTTTGAAGGCCTTTTAATGTGGGGAAAAACTCTTAACATATTTTGTAACCAATATACAAAACCCAATGTAGATATCTTTATGAATGAGCAATGATTTTCTATCACTTAAAACCAAAAGACCATGCCAATACATATTGTTGAATATATCAATGTTCATACACAAATAAAAATATGTTGCAATACTAAGGATAAGATGAAATGGCCAAGAACATGAAAGAAAACAAGATACAAAATTAAGGGATTTCGTCAAATGCATTCAAACACAAATATCAATCCAATAAACATTGCTTAATCCCAAGAATCTCATCCCAAAACACATTAAAATCAATAATAAACCAAAGTAATTATTCAAAAAATGTTTGGGTTTGAAATGGACCTTCTAGAGTGGCCGAGGTGGATTTAAAGGGGCTAAAACAATGACAAAACACTAATGGATAGAAGGAAATAGTGGTGGCATATGGTAGCCACACATAGTAAAGACTGTCAAGGTTGGCACGCCATTGCATTAGCCATTGGTGTTTGATTGGCTCGTGGAATGGACCTATGGATACATCACTCCTTGCTCCTCCTTCCTATAGTGGTGGTGAAGTCACCGTTGACTAGTGAGGGAGTTCCAATGCCTAAAAGTTTTAATGGTTGTTTTTATCTCTTTGTGATTTTGGTTTTCTCTCTCTAGAGTTATGGTTTTGTAGTGCTCATCAAGGGAAGAAGAACAACGATGGTCTCACTGGAAATAGAGGAATGGGAAAAGAGAAATTGAAGGGATAAGTTTTGATGGTTGTTTTCTCTCTTTGATTCATGACGATGCACGAGCTATTAGCTTTAATTGACAAAATGTTTTTTTAGAGGGTTCAAAGACGAAAAAAATGGTGGTGGTTTTGTTATAAATAGAGGTTGGAGGAGAGAGAAATGAAGAAAAATTGTTTTGATTTGAGAGAGAGATGGGGGTAGGGTTTGTTTTTTTATGGGAAAAAGGTAGGAGAAGATGAATATTGTTCTTTTAGGGTTTGTTTCTCTAAATTTCATCTTATTTTATCTCTAAAAGTTTTTTTTTTTTTTTTTATGGTGGTTAGGGTTTTGGGAGAGTGTGGAGGAAAAAGATTATAAATAATGACCCCCTATTTCTTTTCTTCCAAGGGTTGCTAAGGTTTTTAGTAGGAGAGATGAAGTTGGGGTTTTTTTTTTTTTTTTTTGGTATGTGGTGGGTAGAGTTTCCTACATATCCTTTTTTTTTTTTTGTGCCCTTTTTTTTTCTACTTTTAGCTCAAAATTTTGTCACCTTCTGTTCAATTGCTTGATCACCAAGTAACTCAATTTCATTTTAGTCACTTCTTTTCTTGTTTTACGTTTCACTCCCTAATATTCTTTTCAATTTAACTTTTTCATTTTCTTAGTTTTTTTTATTTTGTTTTTTTAACAACACTAAAATTAATTTGATAAGACAAGTATTAAAAACATTACAAAATCGATGCATTAATGGTTGAAAAGCATCAAAAGTATAATTTTAATTTTTTTAAAATACATTGAAAATTATGAAATGGGTGCAAATACATCAAAAAAATATTTTTAATTTTTGATTTTTTTCAAGAAGACATCAATAAGAGAAAAATATTAAGAAATTAGGAAATGAGCAAGCAAATGGTTGAAATGCATCAAAAACATTTATTTTTTTATTTGTTTTGCCTTTTTTGTTTGAAAAATTTAGAATTAGAGGTAAAAAATTAGATTATGAAAATAATTAAAACAAGTAAAAAAAATTAATATACAAAGTTTTAATCAATATTTAATTGATTTACATCTTAAGATAAAATAAATAATTTTTTTTAGCAAGAATAAATAATTTGTTAAAATAAATAAAGTCTAGATGATCTCTACAATAAATAATTTAATATATTTTTTTGTTTTTTTTATTTTAATTAATTTTTATATTTCCTTTGTCTTGTAAAAAATATAAAATTGAGGACCAATTTAAAGTATAATGGTTGATATGACCTTTTATGAAACTTACCAATCATAATTGTAATTTGCTCTTAAAGAAGAAATCTGATAAAGTCATTTCGAGCAATGGTAATTAATAGTTTTTCAATGTATCATACAATGAGTATTATGATTGAACATTGATATAAAAAAGTAAAATAAAATCCTTTTTCATTATTAACATACACTTAATTTACTATGGATTCACTATTCACTCCTAGATTACCTTCTCTAACTTGTCATTTATGTCACTTTCGCTCCTTCCTCACCTTTTGGTTGTTTATGTTGTGATGCCTAATTTTCCTTCGTAATTTAGATGGTTTTAGATGCTTTTTAATTTTTACCTTCATGGGTGTTTTCTTATTTATTCCACTAGACAAATGTTTATTATATCATATTTTTTTATTAGTTGTTTGTTCATTGATCATTCTATGCAACGTTTTTGGTTGGTGTCATCATATTTGATATGACTTTGTAGGTAATTTCATTCCTTAACCATTATGCATTAAATGTGTTTTAAATTCTTTAAAAGGTGGTGGGTTAATTTTTTAGTGTCATTTTTATGTTTAGTTTTGTTGATTTGTTGCGGGTTGACTATGTTATTCTTTTTCTTGCAGGTTTATTTGCAACTTATAAATAATTGTTGTTCTAGAAATAATTGGTGTCTAGTTCATTTCTAACAAGATGAGTTTCCATCCTTATTTTTTATTCTATTTTCCTTTTGAGAATTCTAATTTCTTAGGTTTTTTACTTCTATTTATTTTACATATGTTTCTTTTTTGTTGTGAGTTAATCATGTTATTCCTCTTCTTGGAACTTCATTGCAACTTATGGATGACTAGTTTTCTAAAAATTATTGGTATCTAGTTCAATCATAATAATATTAGTTCTCATCCTTATTCCTAGTTCTATTTTTCTTTTAGGAATTCTAGTTTCTTGGGTTTATTTGAGCTATAAATGACTTTTTTAGCAAACCTTATAAAAGATAAATATGTTTGAAGTGATAACATTATGTCTAAAATAACATCAAATGATTTGATGATATAAAATAATGTGTATTCGGATTATGATCCCACCATTTTTTTTTCAAGGTTAATGTTATGGTTTTCTTGATTATCAATGATTTTGAATAAGGCTAAGATTTATCAACATGAGAAAATTTGGGATTGATATGAATAAAGGTCATCTTTGATATATCCTTCACAAACAAAAAATAAATCCTCTGTTGTCTCTTTTAAGCCATAAATATTTCTTAGATGATAGCTTAGATTAGAATCACCCTCACACCACGAGCATATTTTGGAAGCTTTCAAGCAATCAATCAAAATCTTAAAATAAAAAGAAATTATTAAAATAGAAAAGGGATACAAATGATACAAAAGAGAGCTAACAAATGATTACATGAAAATTCAAATGATCAAGTCCATAAAAGAAAAAAAAAAGGAAGAAAAAAGATGGAAAACTCTCCAAAAGCATCTCTCATAATGGTGCAAAACCCAAAATTCAGTGTCAATAACAAAGCACAAGAGAACTTGAAGAATTAAAGTTATAATGAGATCAATTACTAAAATGTCAAGATCAAGGCAGCAAGTCTAAAAGATCTCTTTAGATGAATAGGTGATCCTTTAAAAACCTTTTGATCTTTATAAATCTCGCTTTAACCTTAGCCTATATTATGTGATTTTTAAAATCCCTTTCTGATATAATAATAATAATAATAATAATAATAATTTGACTTGTGTTGTTAAGTTTTAGCCTCTAAAAAAAGAAGAAAAATGTTTTCCAAACCAAATCATGACCTTTTTTTGTGTGCGCCACATATCATTATTTATGACATTAAATCATGTGTTAGACAAATAAATGGATAAGCTAAATATAACTTGGAGAAAGATGATCTTATTTTGAAAGCTATAAAGCTACTTTTAGAATTGGACCTTTCCTTTCTGAAATAAACTCTTATTAGAAAAAAATAATTCATTTTACTCGGACCGGGTCTTAAAACACTGGTAACAGATCTTGTTTGTGCTAGAAACATGTTAACGATGCATTATAAATTCTTTTATTGTGTTAAATAAAGATTTTATCAAATGCAAAATTAGAATCAACTAGCTAGTTATATCTAAGTTGTATTTTTCTTCTTGGATTTATAATTTATTTAATTGAGGTTATTAGTTTACAGCAGTTATACAGTAAACAATAAGTGAGGCGGCTACAAATCGAAGCAGGATATAAACAACATTATTTCTTTGAACTTTCTCTGTCTCTAGAGAGTTTGAATTTTATATAAATAAGAGTCAAAATATGAATTATGTATTTCTGACATATAAAAAATAAATAATTAATTAATTTCCATAAGAAAAGGTGACTTCCTCGTTCCATAAACAAGATTATCTACCGCTCCCAAGAAAGATAAAGATTCCTCATCCTGTTTTTCTTTAATTTGCTAAGAACATGGAGATATGGCTCCTCGTTCTCATCTCTCTCTCACTCTGCGCCTTCCTTAAAGCCCTCTTTAACCATGTTTTTCTTTCCCAAACTCACAACCTCCCTCCAGCCCCCTTCACCTTCCCTGTTATTGGCAACATCTTATGGATCCGTAAATCCACCTCCGAGCTGGAGCGTGCCATCCGCTCCCTCAACCAGAAGCTAGGCCCGATGGTCACCCTCCACATGGGCTCTCGCCCCGCCATCTTTATAGCCGATCGCTCCCTTGCTCACATTGCTTTGATCCAGAACGGGGCAGTTTTTGCTAACCGCCCACCTGCTTCTGCTACAAGCAGAGGGCTTGGCAATCAGAATAACATCAACTCTTCATTCTACGGTCCTACTTGGCGCCTCCTCCGTCGAAACCTCACATCAGAAATCCTCCATCCTTCGCGGGTTAAGGCGTTTGGCCATGCTCGTAAATGGGTTTTGAATATCTTGATGAACCAATTTAAGTTGTTGTCCAAGTCTGGGGACCCTGTTCGTGTAGTTGATCATTTTCAGTATGCTATGTTTTGTCTGTTAGTGCTCATGTGTTTCGGTGACAAATTAGAGGAGAAACAGATTCAAGAGATCGAACAAGTTCAGCGTCGCATGGTGGTGAATATAAGTAGATTCAATATACTTAATTTCTGGCCAAGTTTGAGCAAGATAGTGCTTCGTAAACGATGGGCAGAGTTCTTGCAGCTTCACAAGGACCGAGAAGATGTAATCCTTCCATTGATAAGAGCAAGAAAGAAGTTGAAGGAACGGAGGTTGAGAAAATTAAATATGGAGGAGAACAAGGATGAGTATGTCTTGTCTTATGTTGATACGCTGCTGGATCTGCAACTTCCTGATGAGAAACGAAAACTTAATGACCTCGAAATTGTTAGTTTATGCAACGAGTTCCTTAATGGCGGCACGGATACTACCACAACAGCCTTGCAGTGGATCATGGCAAATTTGGTTAAGCATCCACAGATTCAAGAGAAGCTGCTCCTGGAAATCAAAGACGTTGTTGGAGAAGGAGAGGAAGTGGTTAAAGAAGACGATTTACAAAAGATGCCTTATCTAAAAGCAATAATTTTAGAAGGGTTAAGGAGGCACCCGCCAGCACGTATGGTGTTGCCACATGCTGTGACTGAAGATACGGTGGTGGGTGGATTCTTGGTTCCTAAAAACGGGACTGTAAACTTCATGGTAGCTGATATAGGTTGGGATTCGAAGGCGTGGGAGGATCCCATGGCATTCAAGCCTGAAAGGTTTCTGGATAGTGAAAGGGAAGCATTTGATATAACAGGAAGCAGAGAGATTAAGATGATGCCTTTTGGAGCTGGAAGGAGAATTTGCCCTGGTTATGGTTTAGCAATGCTTCATTTGGAATATTTTGTGGCTAATTTGGTCTTGAATTTAGACTGGAAGGCTGTGGATGGAGATGATATTGATTTGTCTGAGAAGCAAGAACTTACCATTGTAATGAAGAATCCACTACGCGCCCACTTATCTCCAAGAGTTGCAAGTTGAAGAGCAGAAGTTAGGGTGTGTGGCTCTCTTTATGTATACAGTAACATCTTTGTGTATTGTCATTACATGTGGCTTGTTTTGACAAGGTGGCTGTATTACTTACGAAGTAATACTAATAAAAAGTTGAAATTTATGTTGTTTCATCATGTTTTTTATTTGAACATGTTAATAGTTGTTATAATGTTTGAAGTATAATGTTTTTAATTTTTATTTATTTATAAAACATGTCAATTTAATTGATCAGATAAACCAAATGAATACATTATTATTTTTATTTTACGGGCATAATGATTTCAAATATTAAAATTCTTGAAAAAAATGAATCCAAAAGAAAAAACACACAACTTTAACATCAAGAAGTTGAGTAATCCTCTGAAAAAAAAAAAGCCTACAACCAGATGGGAAAAACCAGCACCAGGTTTTGTCAAACAAAATATTGCTTTGGTTTGGCAGTCCACTAGGTGCCGGTTCTTTTATTCTCTTTTATTGACTTCTCGACCTTTCATTACAAATCTTTCCAACAATAAAAAGGATAGATTGTTGAGTTTAAGTATTGAAATTGAAAGGATAAACAGAGGGTCAAACTTAGAAAAGAGATGTTGGTGCAGTCTAAACTAGAACACTATTCGATAATTGGGTCATATCTCGAGTTCTACATGTCCAAATGACCTCAAAGTTTTGGACATATTCGGTGAGACATATACCTACAACTTTCATGTGGAGTCGAATATTTAAAAAGACTGTTTTCAAGTCCAAATTATAGCAACAACGGAGAAGTCTGAATCTGTCCTGCAGCCCAGACACTGTTCAGTGTTCAACCCTTATCTCCAGTTCTAGAAGTCCAAATGACCTCAATGTTTTTTTTTTTCCTGGAAAGATAAGACAATTTCCTATAACTTTCATAAGAATTTTCACCAAGTCAAGAGTTGGTCACCCACTCAATAATTAGTCATCAAATCAATAGTTCCAAATTTTGGCCTATAAAAGGAGGCATTTGCCATACATTTGGGGGCTTGATTGTTCAGATCAAAAACTTGCTCTTGCTCTCTCTGTTTATATTTTTTTTTGTGTAATTCTTAAGTTTTGCTTTCATTAATATCTTGTTTATGCTTTCATTTCCTTTCCTTTACTTAGTTAACTTGTATCTTATTTATGTTCTTATTTTGTTTATTTATCTTTCTCTTCTTCATTATGTTTAGCTAAGTTTATTATGTCATGGTGAAAATGTTACACTAATGGTGTAAAAATAAGTATGGTGTAAACTCAACATGGACCTTAATGTTTAATATTCACATGTCTTATCTTTTTATCTTTCTAATTCTTAATACCTTACTTGTTAAATGGTTAATCTAGATTTATGTTGTATAACACTGGTACAACAAATGCTTGGCACTCTCATAGCCCAACCGTATGGTATTACCTACACCTGTGCTATGAAAGGAACTTGATTTATTGTTAACATAAGTTAGCATCATGAATTCCTGAAAATATTTAAAAGTTTGGTGTTATGTAAATAAGATAATTAATATGATCATGTTAACAATTTATAATGAGCTATTAATGACAAATCATCCGATTGAAACCTCTTTTGTGTTTGGTTTCCAGTTGAGTAATAAGAGTTTATACTATACTTGTTTGAAATACCATTAGTGGATCCTCTAACCTTGACATTTGTTTTTATAATTGTTTAATCCTTACATTAATATTTCATCTCAAAGTTCTCATCAACTTCTTTATTATTATTATTATTATTATTATTATTATTATTATTATTATTATTATTATTATTATTATTATTACTATTATTTTTGTTATTGTTGTTGTTGTATTATTGTTATTTATAATTTATACAATTAACCTCCATGTGGTTTGACCCCAGTCTTGCCGGGTTATTTATTACTTCGATACTCTTACACTTGGGAGAAAACATCAATCTTTTGGTCGTGTCACTCAATGACCACTTTCTTTTCCTTAACACGTTCTCTTATGGCTAAATACTTATGTCGATATGCATACTTTGACTACCATTTTTGTTGTTCTTAGCCATAAAAAGAACAACTAAATTGTCTTAATATACTTTCAATGGCCTAGAAATAGAATCCATGATTCTAAACCTATATATAAAAATCTTTAACTATACATCATATGCAGTAGCCTTAAAACAAGAAACAAACTCAGCTTCCATAATGAAGTATTAGTAAAAGTCTGCTTAGCACTTCTTCAAGATATAACTCTACTAACCATTATAAAAATATATTCTGACGTAGATTTGCATGAATCAACATGGCCAACAAAGTCTAATCTGAGTAGTTAGTTGTTTCTGGATTATCTGTCCATCTAAACATAAGCATGTAGTTTTTAGTCCCTTGAAGATACCTCATTACCTTGTTTACAACTCTCTAGTAGTCTATACCTGGATTACTCTAATATCATTCAAACATTCCCTTAACATAAGCAATGTCAGGTGATTAGTACTTAAAATGTGTATTTTTATCAAGGTTTTATATCATCATTTTGCACTTGAAATATCAATAATTCCTTAACTAAAGCATGTTTTATAATAACATATCTAATAATATAAGATACCTTTAATTTATGGTAAATGTTCATCTTAAATGCAGGCTTATCACATAAATGAAAGGATTGATTGATGAGTTTAAATACTAAAATTGAAAGGACAAAAAGAGGGCCAAACTTAGAAAAGAGATGTTGGTGCTGTCCAAACTGGAACACTGTTTTGGTAATTAGGTCTGCTTTATATGGATGGAAAGGTAAGACATAGGCCTATAACTTTCATGGAAGTCCAAGATTTAAAAAGACCGTTTTCAAGTCCAAATTATAGCAACAATGGAGAAGTCCAAATCTGTCATGCAGCACAGACACTGTTTAGTGTTTAGCCCATATCTCGAGTTCTAGAAGTCCAAATGACCTCAATTGTTTTTCTCCTGGAAAGATAAGATAATTTCCTAGAACTTTCATGAGTATAGTTGGTTCCAATTCTGATTTTAGCAATGATGTTTTGTTCAGACAAAAAGATAAGGATTTTTTCCAAGTCAAGAGTTGGCTACCAACTCAATAATTATTTATCAAATCAATAGTTCCAAATTTTGGCCTATAAAAGGAGGCATTTTCCATGTATTTATGTATTTTGGTTGTTCAGATCAAGATCATGCTCTTTATTTTTTTTCTTTATATTTTTCTAATGTTTAAGTTTTATTTCATGTTATATTTTTCTTAATCTCTTGTTTATGCTTTTCATTTCCTTTACTACACTTATGTTCTTATGTTGTTTATTTATGTTTCTCTTCTTCATTATATTTAACTAAGTTTATTATGTCAAGGTGAAAAGGTTTCACTAATGGTGTTAGAATAGGTATAATATAAACTCAACATGGACTTCAATGTTTATATCCAAGAAAGTTTTTTATTAACATGTCTTATCTTTTTATCTTACTAATTATTAATACCTTGCTTGTTAAATGGTTAATCTAGATTTGTGTTGTATAACACTTGGTACAACAAATGCTTGGCACTTTCATAGCCAATTGTATGGTATAACTTACACATGTGCTATGAAAGGAACTTGATTTGTCGTTAACATAAGTTAGCATCATGAATTCCTGAAAATATTTAAAAGTTTGATGTTACTTAAATAATATAATTAATATGATCATGTTAACAATTTATAATGAACTATTAAGGATAAATCATCCAATTGGAACATCATTTGTGTGTGGTTTCCAGTTGATTAATAAAAAGAGTTTATACTATACTTATTTCTAATACCATTAGTGGATCCTCTAACCTTGATAATTGTTTTATCATTGTTTAATCCTTAAATTAATATCCCATAAAATTCTTATAAACTCTTTATTATATATATATATATATATATATATATATATATATATATAGTTCACCTCCCTGGGGTTCGACCCCGGTCTTGCCGGGTTATTTATTACTTCGACACTACTACACTTGGGATAAGACATTAATCTTTTGGTCGTGTTATTAGGCCTTGTATAGACTTGAGCATGCATTAGGCTTTCTACAACAGAAGCATATGAAATGCTCTACATTTGTTCCCTTTTAAGATTATTTTCGGGCATTGGTTTAAATTGAACCTATCACCCTTCACAACGGGAGGTACACTTGGTGAATAATCGTTCATCCAAAATTTCTCTAAAACTTTATTGATATAAGTTTCTTGAGACATACCTTAAATACCTTTAAATTTGTTTCTATAGATCTTAATGCCAATGACATAAAATGCCACACTTATACCTTTCAAGTCAAAATTTTTAAAGAGAAATTATCTCACCTTATATGACAAATTCTTATCATTGGTCTCAAATAGAATATCATCCAAGTATAAAACAAGAAAAAAAATCTTACTCCTAGTGACTTTCTAGTATATACATTGATCCCTGATGTTTTCTACAAATCCAAATGAAGAATTACATCATGGAATTTAAAGTACCATTGTCAGGACACTTGTTTTAAACTGTATATGGATTTCTTGAGCTTGCAGAACAAATGCTCACTATTAATAGAGGAGAATTCTTTAGGTTGTTTCATGTAAACCTTCTCTAGATGTCCATTGAGAAATGCAGTTTTCACATCCATTTGTTGCATTTAGAGTCAAAATATGTTACAAATACCAAAATAATATGCATAAAATCTTTCTTAGATACAAGGAAGAAAATCTTTGTGTAATCAATTATTTCCTTTTAAATGAGTCCCTTAGCAACAAATCTTGCCTTATATCTTTCAATGCTCCCCAATGAGTCTATCTTTATCTTAAAGACCAATTTACACCCATGGATTTTGCATTATTAGGCAACTCAACAAGATCCTAGATTTCATTACTTTTCATAGAATTCATCTTTTCCTTCATGGAATTGTACCAAAATTCTGATTTTTTTGCAATTTATAGCCTGTAAAAATGATTCAGGATCATTTTCGGTTCTAATATTATAGTCAGATTCTTGTAGATACATAACATAATCATTAGGAATTGTTAAGCTTTTCATTCTAGTAGAACTTCTTAATGTTAACCATCATCTTCTTGAGAAGTACTTGGTTTAGTCAATTGTTCAAAAATTCTTAGTAATGCTTGAACTACTTGATCTACTGAAGTGTTGTCATTAACTTGTGGAAATTTAATGATTGATGTTCAACACTAGTTTGTACTTCAGGATGTTATAAACAATAACCAATCTATCATTTGATGTGGAAGGTTATGATTCTAAATGATCATTCTTAGAAACTATGTTTCTATTTTGATCGCTCCCACTAATCAAGTTATTTTCAAGAAACTTTGCATTTATTGATTCCAAAATTCTAGTGTTGTGAGATGGATAATAAAATCTATACCCTTAGATCTTTCAACATATCCAATGAAATACTTATTAATGGTCATTGGCTCTAGTTGTTTTCTTGTAGATTATAAATTTTTACTTCAGATGGGCATCCCTAAATGCATACATGTTGTAAAATCGATTTCAAACATTTTAATAACTTAAATCGCATTTTTGGACCAGACTTGGTTGGAGCTCGATTTAATATATACACTACCATCTTTAGGGCTTTAATCGACAATGATTTAAGTGGATTATAGTTGATATGCATACTTCGTACCATGTCCAATAATGTTCAATATCTTTTTTCTGCTACACCATTCTAGTATAGGGGACTAGACATGATGTATTAGGCAACTATATTATTCTTTTCAAGAAAGTTTATGAACAAACCATGTGCTTGTCCATCCTCTTTGTATTTTCCATAATATTCTCCATCTCTATTTGATCTCACAATCTTAATTTGTATCTTACATTGTTTCTCTACTCTAACCTTAAAAGTCTTAAAAGCATACAATACTTCATTCTTGTTATGAAAGAGATAAAGCATTTGTGACCATGTGAATCCATGTTTAAACTACATATATCAGTATGAATGATTTTTAATATATCTGAACTTCTATTGCATCTTTCTTTGACTTGTTGGTTTGCTTTTCCTTAATATAATCCAAACAAGTTTCTAGCATATTTTGGAAGCTTTTAAGCAATCAATGAAATTCTTAAAATAAAAAAGAAATAATTAAAATAGGAAAGGGATAGAAGTTATACAAAAAAGAGCTAACAAATGATCATATAAACATTCAAATGATCAAGTCCAAGAAAGAAAAAAAGAAGAAGAAAGAAGATGGAAAACTCTCCCAAAGCATCAATCACAACGGTGCAAAACCTAAAATTTAATGTCAATAACAAAGCACAAGAGAACATTTAAAACCTTTTGATGAGATCAATCACTAAAATATCAAGATCAAGGTAGCAAGTCTAAAAGATCTCTTTAGATGAAAAGGTGATCATTTAAAACCTTTTGATCTTTATAAATCTCATTTTTTCATAAACTTGAACCTTAGCCTATATTATGTGATTTTTAAAATCCCTTTCTAATAAAATAATAATAATAAAATACTTTTACTTATGTTGTTAAGTTTTAGCCTCTAAAAAAAAAGAAAAATGTTTTCCAAACCAAATCATGACTTTTTTTTTGCCATATATCATTATTTATGACATTAAATCATGTGATTAGAAAAATAAATGGATAAGCTTAACATAACTTAAAGGAAGATGATCTTATTTTGAAAGCCAAAAAGCTACGTTTAGAATTCAACCTTTCATTTCTGAAATAAACTCCTATTAGAAAAAAAAAATCATTTTAGCCCTACAAAACCTAATTTTGAGATAACCATTTTTTCTTACAACCCGAATTAGCATATACCTCTTTAATTGTCAGCAAAATACCTATAAAATTGCATTTTATCATTGAATGACGAGTTTTAGGGTCTCAACCAAAAAAAATTGATCTTCATAAAAATACTTTCAAATTTACTCTCAATGATTTCATTACAACAATTAAACTTGAATGAATATAATCATCAAAATTTATAGTTTAATACCAAAAAAAAATGATTTAAAAAAAAACAATTAATGAATGAATTTGTAAAGTTCTTGGCAAAAATGATATTGATGCATGTCCATCTCATGATTGGTTACAAGAAAGATGAGTCAGATCAGTTTGGCGATGATTCTATGAGAATTATGATAGCGAATAGAAAGATAAGGATGATTAGATTAGCTAGTAATATTTCAATCTAAAAACCTCTGAATTACGTTAATGCATGTGAGCCTCTTGGAGGATGAACAATTAGATTAGTTTTGGTAGTTTATGATAGTGACAAATCAAAGTTTTTCATAACAGTAAACTGGGGGAAGTAAAATATCATTCTTCAATCGATAGTTAATGGTGTCAAGTTTTTTAGATGAGCATACAGGGAGCAAAGTCATAAAGTAAAGGCAAGTTATGATTTCTTAAGAAATCATATATGAGGTTAAAATGATTAAAAAAAATACAACAAGATCCCAAGTTGGGAGGCAAAATCGACGTTCTCTAAATAATATTAGAGGGTGCAAAGTCTCTCACAACAACAAGTGAGATGAATCATAAACTAGAGAAAAACTATCATTCTTCAAGCAATATAAAAAATGAGTAAATAATTTATTCCAGTGAACTCGAGTAGAACAATGAGCAAAACTCGATATAATCCTTCAGATGCCACCGTGGATGGTTGTTTTTGGCCACTAGAGGAGGCCATAAACATCCTTTGAATATGACATGCCTTCTCTACATGGTGGCACGTGCGATCCACAAGCTCGCCTAGCTGGCCTACATGCCCATCTTAGTCCACTATATTTGTTTTAGTTTTAATTTTAGATAACCAAAACAAAATACAATGTCAAATCCCAAATAAAGTCAATGTGAATGGATAAAATTAAAAAGAGAAAAGTTGAGTGAATGAAAAACAAAATGAAATCTCCCACGACTATACAGAGTAGTCCATGATATTAGCCCAAAAGGGACTAGATATTTGTCCAAGCCTCAAATTTGGTCCCTTAAGCTATAATTGTTTTAAATCAATGAAATTAAATTTTATTTTGTTGAACCTAGCATCAATCGAGCGACGAAACATTTCTCTAATACCTCGAGATCCCTATAAACAAGCTTGAAAAACAAATCACCAAGTCCAATCACAAATCAAAGAAATGCTAAGAGACCAAATAAGAAGAAAAATAAATTAAGGGATAAATGCATAAAAAAACTCTAGGGACCATAAAGAGAAACACTATTCAAATGAATTTTATCATTTAATAAAATTGAGACTTCAGAACTTCCTCTTTTTTTTTCACTATACATGAAGCATGAGTTTATTTAAATTTTAGTCCCTAAAGTTTTCACTTATTTATTTTTTTTCATTTAGGTTTGAAGCTTTTATGTTCTAATCCAAAATTTTATTTTGTTTATATTTCAATTTCTAAGTTTAAGGGAGAAGAGAGAGAGAATTGTTGAAAATTATGGAGGAGAGAAAAAGTAGTCAGTTGGGTGGATTTTAGGAACAAAAATACCTAATTTAGTGTTAATATGTTTCTTTTGACGAGATAAGTGCCATGTAGATGCTTTTGAGTTTCCATATCGCCTAAAGAAGTATATTCATGCTGGGAAGTTATTACTTTTTCTGGGATTGATTTAAAGATTTTTTGAGTTGATAAATAGGTTTTTTAAGATAGTTATGCTATTTAATAGTTTTTTTTTAATGTGAAAACAAGTTTTAAAATAGTTTTTTAGGCCCACCCTAATTTTTTGATCACCTTTCTTATGGTCAAAATCTAGGCAAGTGTGCCTTTTTGTTTTTGTTGCTTTTAATGAATAACAAGATGACATGTTATATGCCAATTCTAATAAAATGAAAAGAAAAAAACTTGAAGCATTGGCATGTAGGCCAATGCACCTTCCTTCATTTTTAACTAGCATGTGTATTGGTCTATCTACCCTTTGAATCCTTACCTTTTTTTTTCCTCTTTTTTCTTCACCCCTTCAATTTTAGTTATAATACATTAAAATAAATAAATTAAATATTTATTTTGGATATTATTTTATCAAATACCATTCAATTTTTACTTTTTTTAAATAAGATTGTAGCATTCTTTTTAACATTAACCAACACTCTTTTTATACAGCCTTTCTTAATGCTTTTTTTTTTTTGCTTAAGTTTTATTCGGTGACTTTCTTGTGCATGTATATTTTTATTATTATATGATTAAATAAATAATAGATTTCAAAATAAAAAATTATTAAATCTAATCAAGTTCATGACCTAGGTCATGGACTTGACACGTTAATTCGAATTAGCTCGGATTGATTCAAAGCTTAGCCTTCTTAATATATTAAAAATCGGGTTGAACCAATGTCATTTTGAATTTTTCTTATAAATAAATTGGGTTTTGATCGGGTTATGTTCAGGTCGATCCAGTAGCAACATTATTATTTTTATTTTACGGGCATAATGATTTCAAATATTAAAATTTTTGAAAAAAATGAATCCAAAAGAAAAAACACACAACTTTAACATCAAGAAGTTGAGTAATCCTATGAAAAAAAGAAGCCTTCAACCAGATGGGAAAAACCAGCACCAGTCGAGTTTAATACGTCAAACAGAATATAGAAAGTAGGGAGAGCATGTGTCCTCAGCTTCTTGGAAGGGAGGATTGTATGCAACTTCACATGCCCAAGCACTGGAGTCATGGAATCAAATAAAGCAGAGGTGAAAGCTTTGGGAATCAATTATGTCGCTAAATATTAGTCGAGTTTAATATTATTATAATAAATCAATAGTAAAATAGGCCACCCAAGAAATAAATAAATAAACAACCAGACAACAAAATCTTTCTCCAAAGACTAGAAATCTCAATCTAGATTTGTAATGGCTGCCGTTAGGGTTCCGTTTTCTTTCTTTAACACGGTAGTAAATCGTCAAATATAAAATAGACTATGGAAGCAATCAAAATGGAAGAGATAAAGCATTTTCGACGGCATGCAAGTTCATATTTTCTTCTGGTTTTGGGGACTTTAATTAAAGGGCCACTCTAACTAGTCAATCGGTCTAATCATATTCTCTTATACTCCTAGTTAATCGAGTTTCTAGAATTGTATGTATTTTTCAAATTAAATTATTGACCAGATTTAAATTTCATTAATTTGACAATATAATATATCTTTGTTTAAATTATCTTATTTACAGTGATGGATGGGGAGATTTTTCTTAGTGCGCGCGCTACATCGATGGCCCACGCTTTGTCATGGGCAGGTTAATTTCTTTGCAATTGAAAAAAATGATGCATAAGCACTATCATTGTATTCCAGAGAGCAAAAAAGAATAAAGGACTCAATATAATAGAAAGAGAATTAAAAAAAAAATAGTCATTAAATTCCATGAATCAAACTGTAAAATTATAAAATAAAATAAAAACATCCATGAAAAAAAAAATTAAAAACAAAGTACCATCAAAACTAAGTAAAATCGTCAAAACCCGCGAGTAATATCATGCTAAATCTTAAATATAAAAAAATATTGAATTAAAGGGTAAAATTAAAAAGAAAAATAAAATTCACAAAAGAATTCAAAACATTAAAAAAAACAAAGAAAATCAATTTTCAACGAATTTAATGATGATAAATGAAATTTTTAAAAATAATTAAAATTAATTGAAACAAACCCGATTCAACTTTCAAAATTTATAAAACAAATCATAAGATCAGATCATAACGGAAAAGACAGACTAAAAAAAATAACAATGTAAAATTCTAAACCAACTAAAATAATTAGGGATAAACATGAAAAAACAAATAAAAAATAATTAAAAAAAATGTAAATTTAAAAAGAAAGAGAACCAAATTTAATACAAAAAAAAAAGCAAAATCATAAGAGATGAAATTGAAAAACAATTTCAATTAAGAAAAGAATAAGAACAATTAAAAATAACAATCAAAAGAATGAAGATCATATTTCATATAAAAATAAAATATCAAGGGATGAAATCCAAAGACAAATTAATTCAATAAAGGATTCAAGACAAAAAATATCATAATTAAAAGAACGAGGACTAAATCAAATATAAAAACAAAGTGTAAAGGGATGCAATTGAAAAAATAATTAACTTAAATGATTCAAAACAAAATACATTACAATTAAAAGAATGAAGACCAAATCTGATATAAAAATAAAGTATCAAGGGATGAAATTGAAAAAAAAAACTTAATAATTGATTCAAGACCAAAACATTGCAATCAAAAGAATAAACACCTAATTTAACTTTAAAAAAAATACCTAGACTTTTTGTTTGTTTTTTTTTTTTTGCAATGGTCAACGCGCTTTTCCAAGTGGAGACAGGGGAAAGAGTGAGGAAGGGAAAAACTCATTGCCGGCGCCCCTATGCGTGTCGTTGACGAACACGTGCCTCATCACCATGATAGGGGTTGTAAGGCACATCAAATGCCGCCCTGAACAACAGCATTCGGTGTTGTGGGGGTGCCGCACATGTCACTCGAAGAGCACGGGTAGCGCACACGCCATTAGCTTTTGAAATTTAAAATTAATTTATATATATTAAAATATAAAATTACCCATAATCCCATAGAAAATTATATATATATATATATATATATATATATAAAACCATAGCAAAAAACCTAAAATGACCTTGCATTTATAATAAAGAATTTATTTTTTAGAAATGTTTAAGCAATTGACATGCATAAAGAAAACCCCGAAAAGTCCTTAATCAAAATGAATTTTTTAAAAGGTTATTTGATGTTTACATAGTGGAAAAAAATAAAATTACTAATTAATATATATTTTTTAATGTAATTATTGATAAATCCCGTAAAAAAAAACTTATATACCCCTCAAAGCTAACAAAATCAGCCTTTCCCATCCTTTCCTTTCCACGATGCAAATATCACTCACGTAAATGACATGATATTAGCACCCATTTATACACAGCTCCGTTTTCTTTGAAAAGTACAGAGGGAGAAGATATGTGAAAGTTCACCAGTACTGGTCATCATCCATGTTTCTACTGGTTCATAACTCCTTGATTTATGGTAATGCATTAATTAATTAACTATAACTAAAAAGCATTTGCTATATATATATATATATATATATATATATATATATAAAACGACAATGACACATCTCTTTTTATTTTGTTTTTTTTTTTTAAATCAAAACATTTGCTTTGAAATTTTATCATCTAGAAGAAGTAATTTTCATTGAGATGCCTCCGATTGATCATAATTCATAAAAAAAAAAAAAAGAGATTGGATTTAGTGTATGTTTGAAAGAATAATTGTATTTACTTTTAAAAATATTTTTTATTTGAAAATATATTAAAATAATATTTTTTTTATTATTTAAAAATTATTTTTATATCAGTGCATTAAAATAATCTAAAAATATTAATTTAAAATAAATAAATAAATAAATTTTTTTAAAATATAAAAACAAATAGTCAGTCGAACATTAAAGTTATCTCAAGAAACTTTCTTGTAGCAAGAAGCACGTGGTTTGAACGTAGAGAGCCGAAAAGTGCCAAAGAAAAATTTATAACAAGACAAGATTATGAGGTGGCGTGGAACGTTCCCCTCCCCCGATAGTCTTCCCCATTATAAATATTTTATTCACTATTTTCTATCTTCTTTTCCTTCATCTTTTCAAAATTTTATATTTAATAAAATAAATTAAAATATATATGACCGATAAATTGAAAAGAATTGTTAAAATTAATTAGATATTAAAACGAAAAATTGATTTCCCTAGCAAAAATAAAAAATAGACACGCATGTAAATATTTTATATAAATTATTTCTTTATTTTATACATTTTTATTTCTTCTGTTTTAGATATTAATTCTGGTTGCTAACAACAAACAATCTCTATCTTATATAAATACATTATATAAATATAAGATTTTTTAAAATACAAATTACAATAATCATCCTTTTAAAGTATTATAAAATTAAAAAAAATTAAAAGATTGATTATTATTTCAAAAAACTAAACCAAACAATTAAAAAACAATTAAAAAAGTGTATCAATTAAAATTTGAATAAATAAAAATAATAAAAAATTTAAAATTGGTTGATGAAATATTTTTTAAAAGAGTGGACGACATGTGCATCATTCGCTCTATTTGTTTTTTTAATGGATAACACATAATCTATTATAGCAGAAGACTTGTCAACTACCAATAATCTTTGACAACTAAAAAATTAGGTTTAGGTTATGGATTTTAAAAATCTATTTTTAACTTATTTTCACTTCAAAACATTTTAAAAATATCATAGGAACCTCAATAAATATATTTACAGCCCCCAAAACACTCTTTAATCATTTCTAAAAACTAAAATTAAACAAATAAAAGCAAACTTTATAGACTTTAATCTACTTGTTTCAACATGTTTAAAGGACAACACTACCTTAATTAAACTCCCATCGTAATGATAAATCCTTTAATATCAAGATTAGACTTTTAAATGGTTATATTGTGGTCATCCGAGTACTTTCTTTCTCTTTTCTCAATATTCAGGGATTGAAATGTGTATAAAACTAAAGTTTGGGATTGAAGTGTAAAATTCTAAAATATCTAGAGACCAAACAATGCATAAACTCAAAATTAAAGTACTAGAATTAAGTTTTCCATGCCTTTTCAACATTGGGTCTATGTTTTTACTTATTTTGGTCTTTGTTCTATGAATTTCTTTCTTGACTACAACCTAAGATTCTATTTTGAAAATTTGATATTTAATTTATCATCAAAATATTCCTTAACATTTTGCATATATAAAGCATACAAAGAGAAAACAACTTTTAACATATAAAATCATGTCGATATAATTTGAAAAATAAGATTGCAAAGAAATAAAATTGGATGACAAAAATAAAATAAAAAATTAAATTATTTATATAAACTGTACTTGAGTCTAGATGCATAGTAAATGACTGATACATTTATATTATTCTATCTTTTTGGTACCTTACTTTTAGTCTTTTATGCATGTTTTGTGTCTTACAATAACTTACTTAACTTATTTTGTTCTTAATAGTTCTATAAAGACGCAAGGAGGCAAGTGTAAAAAGGAGCTCAATAAAATATATTTAGCATAATTACAAAGAAATGATTAACAATAGCACATTGAGAAATGTCATTGAAGCTAAGTAATGCATATTCTAATTCCATTAGAAATCCAACTTGAACAATGAATCATAACGAGATTAGGATTGGTCAAAGCATAAATAAAATTGGATTTGACAACCTATTGGTCATTGGAGTGAATACTTTATGTGTATTTGATCTGGCTATTTGACTCTTCATTATGATAACACTTTTACTACTAAATCATATTGTCCTAATAAGTTTAATAGATAGTATAGATTCTTCTAACATGTTCTTATGATTTCATAAGAAGAATTGGATTCTAACTTTGGAAAATGTGTGTTAACTTTAGCATAACTTTACTGAACTCAACACTTATTCTCAATGCAAGCTTCATTTGCCCTCAAGTGTTGGGTTTTATTTGATGACTAAACGCAACATGGACTGGTGGGCTTTAAAATGGTCTAAAGTTTGTCTTTAAATGGTTAAATCATTCTCAAAATTCCTACAAATGCTACTTCAATATCAAAGAAGAGAGAAGAAAAGGATGTGACTATCTCAACAAAGAAGAAAAGTATTTCTTATACCTATATAGGAAACAAACAAGTAGTTGATGTTAATTTGGACAAAGATGATGATGCCAAAAAATATGCCCTGATAAAGAACACAACACTTATGATTTCTAGTATGAAAATAATGAGTGTTTCAAAAGATTCACTTGAGAAAAAAAATACACTACTACTACATTAGCGGTGAAGAAAGAGAGTGCACAATCTTTTTCTTAACATTTGATAAAAGAAAACTTGCCTTTTCTACACTTTTTCATCAATTTTTTTTAAAGATACTTACAATGATATATATTTGGAAGAGAAGGAAGAAGAAAATGTTAAAATAATTTTTAATGTTGAAGATAGTGAACATGAAGATAATGATCATCACTAGAAATATTTAGAATATACCAAAAATGTGTTTAATCTTTATAGACCTAGCTTTTTTACAAAGTCCCTGGTACATCAATAATACCAAATAACATTGATGAAATGGTTACACACTTTTCTTCTTCTTTAATTTATATTATATATAATATATTAACCTTTTTTATTATTATTATTGTTCTTTGTTTCAATTTGGCCAGAAAGACAATGGGAATGAATTTGACATGTATTTTAGGCTAAAATATGAGTGTTGTTTATATTGTTACCCTTAGCCCCTTTTAACTAATGGGATTGAAAACTATCATCTTTTTATCAGGTTCACCATAAGAGCAATCTAATTATCGATCTAGAACACTGCCTCTAACAATTCTCAACAATATAGGGATTGTCTTATATACTTCTTAAAATATTACTGTCTTTGAGCCTTTAAAAGTAACTATATTGTATTGATGATATAAGATCTAATTTTGTTATTAAGTGTTAGGAAGTATAAGAATTAAGATCTCTTTATACACTGCTCTATTACATTTTTTACTTAGCTAATAAAGATGAGAAGATCTTCCACTATATCAAATATATAAATATTAATTTTTAACAAAAAAAAATTAAAATTTTTTTTGAAAACACGAGTTGGTCCACGTTATCAAACAATCTAGATGTGATTGGTATTGTGGTAGCTTTTATAGTTGTAGTTTGAAAAAAATTATTTTATAAAAAACACTTTTAGTTGAGGTTGGTTTGATAACATATATGTTTAGTTAAAACTATGGTTGAAAAAAAATAATTTAATTTGTTTGGTTAAAAATGCTTTTTAAATTGAGATTATAAAATGATTTTAAAAACATATATTAATATTGATGGTTTTTAATTAAAATATTATAAATTTAACTAATACATATTATAAAAATAAACAATACTTTATACAAAATAATATTTTATCAATTTACGTAGTTATAAGTGTGCACGATTAAAAAAAATTTATCGATTTTTTTAGTTGTTCGTAATATCTAAAATTACATAAGAATAAAGATAAGAAAATAGTGATAAATAAACCAAGTGTATAGTGATATATAGAGAAAAAAATACAAGAAATTCATTTTTCTATAAAGCCTAAAAAATTACAGATTTCCTAAAAATTTAATTTATACCATTTTTATAGTATTTGTATAATAGTGATAATAATTAATTTATGGTTGTTTGCCTTGGTCACAGGCTCCAATACTTCAACGTTATCTTAAGCGGTAGGAGGAAAAATCTTTCAGATAATGCGAGTGTCCTAGTTTTGTGGGGTTAGTTGGCCCAAATCTTTAAAAAAATGAGGTTAGCTGCTGTTGCAAAGTTTAATTTTCCAACTTTTATATAATTATCAATAGGTCCCACCAAAATAAAAGCTGTTTTAGCATAATAAAAAAAATATAAAAATGATTTAACGTCAGACGCAGCCGCACTGATAACACAAAAAAATATACTACTCAACTAACAGTTTAGCCAACCACAAAAAAGCATGGAGATCTGGTTCCTCATCCTCGTCTCTCTGTCCATGTCTGCATTCCTTAAAGCCTTCTTCAACCTCTTCTTCCCTTGCAAAACTCACAAGCTCCCTCCAGGCCCCCTAACCTTTCCAATTATCGGCAACATCTTATGGCTCTCCAAATCCTTCGCCGACCTCGAGCCCACCCTTCGTTCCCTCGTCCGAAAGCTCGGCCCGATGGTCACCCTCCATATCTTCTCTCGCCCGGCTATCTTTATTTCCGATCGCTCCCTAGCTCACCAAGCCTTGGTCCTGAACGGTTCTGTTTTTGGTAACCGCCCATCTGCTCTCGCTACTAGCAGAGTGCTTAATAGCAATCAGCAGACTATCAGCTCTTCATTTTACGGTCCGACTTGGCGCCTCCTCCGTCGAAACCTCACATCAGAAATCCTCCATTCTTCCCGGGTTAAAACATTTGGTCATGCGCGTAAATGGGTGCTGCAAATCTTGAAGAATCAATTTGACTTGTTGTCCAGGTCTGGAGATCCTGTTGGTGTTGTGGATCATGTTCAGTTTGCCATGTTTTGTCTATTAGTACTCATGTGTTTCGGTGACAAGTTAGAGGAGAAACAGGTTAAGGAGATCGAACGAGTCGAGCGTCGCATGATTGAGAGTATGCGTAGATTCAATATACTTAATTTCTGGCCAAGATTGAGCAAGATAGTGCTTCGTAAGCGATGGGCAGAGTTCTTGCAGCTTCGCAAGGACCAAGAAGATGTAATCATTCCATTGATAAGAGCAAGAAAGAAGTTGAAGGAAGAGAAGCTGGGAAAATCAAATGTGGAGGGCAAGAAGGATGAGGATGTCTTGTGTTATGTTGATACGCTGCTGGATCTGCAACTTCCTGGTGAGAAAAGAAAGCTTAATGAGACCGAAATGGTTACTTTATGCATCGAGTTCCTTGCTGCAGGTGTAGATACTACTACCACAGCCTTGCAGTGGATCATGGCAAATTTGGTTAAGTATCCACAGATCCAGGAGAAGCTATTTTCGGAAATGAAAGAGGTGGTTGGAGAAGGAGAGGGAGAGGTGAAGGAAGATGATCTGCAAGAGATGCCGTATTTAAAAGCAGTAATTCTGGAAGGTCTACGGAGGCACCCACCAGGGCATTTTGTGCTGCCACATGCTGTGACTGAAGATACGGTGTTGGGAGGGTATCTGATCCCTAAAAACGGGACAGTAAATTTCATGGTGGCGGATATGGGGTGGGATCCAAAGGTGTGGGAGGATCCCATGGCTTTCAAGCCTGAAAGGTTTCTGAATGGTGAAGGGGAAGCATTTGATATAACAGGAAGCAGGGAGATCAAGATGATGCCTTTCGGAGTTGGAAGGAGAATTTGCCCTGGTTATGGTTTAGCCATGCTTCATTTGGAGTATTTTGTGGCCAATTTAGTCTGGAATTTTGAGTGGAAGGCTGTGGATGGAGATGATATTGATTTGTCTGAGAAGCAACAGCTTACTGTGGCCATGAAGAACCCATTGCACGCCCACATATCTCGCAGGTCGAGAAGCGAGGTGTAGGGTGTCTGCTGTCATTTATGAAAGTGTTTCAAGCTAGTGTTTGAGTGTTTGAGTGAAGAAAGAAAGTGGGAAGATAATTAAACCAGCAAATGATTATTAATTACTGTTTTATTGAAATGAAAGGAATCGATTGTGTATTGTTCATAGCAATTTTTACAAAGATATATAAATAAAAAGAAACTAAAATGTTTTTCAATCAACCAAAATCGAAAGAGAATATATATATATATTTTTTTTTTTTTTTTTGCTGAGCTTTACAGATGATTAACGACTTAGAGGTGTTAAAGCATCAATTAAATTAGGAGCATCAACACTACCAAAAAAAAAAACAATAGTAAATAGTAACGAAACCATAAACCTCTTTTAGTTTAATTTCTTGTGCAAACCTCCAACTTCTTTTTTTTTTTTGTAATTCATTTATATTTTAGGTTAGTTTATTAAAAAATTATAGTATTTCTAGTTTCCTTGTATATTTCAGTGTTTTATAGCTTTTTCCAAGATAATGTTGTTGTATAATGTGATTTGTATGTTAGGGTTTGTTTGTGATTTAAGAATATTGATTTTACTTGTCATTTAATGAAATTAAGTTTGATTTTGTAACTTAATATTTTATAATTAAAAAAATGATGAGTTATTTAATGAGTATTAATTATATTTTGTCAATTTTTGTAAGATTGGAAATTTGAGGAAATGTAGGAAAATTAATTTTGTGTGGAATTGATAATAATTAAAATATATTAATATAGATTGAATAAGTTTGAATTGAATAAATGATGGATAATTAATAATTGGTTAGGTACCAATTATTTGTTTTTAATTTTATTGTTTAGTTCATATTTTGAGACAATTAAATTTGTGTAGAAATGATAATTAGTTATTGGATTGTGAATTTAATTTTAATAAAAAAAATAATTTTGAATGGATAGTTACATTATAAATAAATATTTTAATCAATATTCTATATAGCTTTCATAAGTAATTGATGATCATTGTTGGATGTGCCGAGATTCTTTCAATGGGTTGTATAAGTAAGATTATCTTAAAGGGGTTGAGAGTTTTATTAATTTTGTACTTTCTAATCTAAAGAATATTAGTGAATGTGAAATTAGATATTTATGTATGAAGTGTAAGAAGAAAAAGTTTCATCGTAAAGATGTTGTGATGATCCATTTATTCAAGAAAGGGCTTGTCAAGAAATATTTATATTGGTTTGCACATAGAGGCTTCTATGTTCCTTACAAAACAATGTTAGAACGGATGATTGACTCAACTTCTAGTTCTAGAAACATACAAAAGCTTGTGGATGATAATAATAATAATCCTTATAGAAGTATGATGATAGATGCAATGAGAATGAATCAAAATTATTCAGGTGAAGGTTCATATAACATCCTTTTAGATGAAAAATCAAATGTAGATGCAACTAAGTTCTTTTTTCTTTTTTTTTTTTTAACTTTTGAAAGATTCTGATGAATCATTATAGGAAGGGCATACAACTCACAATAAATTATCAATCATTACACAATTATTTATCATTAAGTCAAATTATAGGTTGTGTGAGATTGATTATGATCGGATCCTCAAATGGGTGAAAATCATGTTACCTGAAAGGAATAGGTTGAAAGATAACTTTGATACTACAAAATTCATAATGAAACCCCTTGAGCTAGGATACTAAAAAATTGGTGTCTAAACTTGTGCATATTGTACTACGATGAATATACAAATTTCAAGTGTAAAACCTGTCAGCATGCTTGATATAAATCTCATTGTGGCAGAGGAAGGACACTTATCGCATACAAAATATTAAGATACTTCTCAATCACTCTATGTTGGAAATGTTATTTATATCTCCAAAAACTATTAAGCATATGACATAACATCATTCACATGACGAGGTGGATAGAGTCATAATGCTTCATTCCAATGGTTAAGTTTGAAAATAGTTTAATTAGGTGCATTCATAATTTTCAATGAAACCATAAAATGTACATCTTGTCTTATGTATAAATGGATTTAATCTATTTGGATCCTTTCCTGCACTTTATTTTTGTTGGCCGGTTATATTAATAGTTCAAAACTTACTCCTAGGAATGTGTGAAGCTAGGATTTATATTCTTATCTATGATCATATCTGGTCCTTACAATTTAGGTACGAATATAGATGTATTTGTTAAACTATTGATTGATGAGTTAAATCAATTATGGTCATTCAAGGCTTTGATATATAATGTCTTAAGGAAATAAAGTTTTCAAATGAAGATGGCTTTGATGTGAACTATAAATTATTTTTCTCTGTATGTGATGGTTTTAAATTAAACATATGTGGAAAATTACCTTTTCCATATTTTATAGATAACAATAAGACATTTGCCTTAATTAAAGCTTCTTCTTTTTTGTATTGTTGCTGGAGGTTCTTAACAATCATGTCGATTCAGAAAACAACATAAAGGACATCTTGAAAGGTTAAAATGATAATAATTTTGCACCTTCAATACTATTAATTGAAGAAGCATACGATGAAATCTTATAATATGAGAGCATTATATTTGGTTTTCATTCTGGTAAGCAAAAGCTTTTTAGTTTTGGCATGATCCATAATTGGGTAAATCAAAATATTATTTAGGAGTTTTCTTACTAGAAGACTAATGTCATCCTCTATAATTTGGATGTTATGGATATCGAGATGAATGTATTTAAAAATATTTTTAACACAGTTATAGATATGAAAAGAAAAACAAATGACAATATAAAAGGTAGAATAGATTTAGCTTTATACAGTAATAGTAAAAATATAGATTTTGTTAATAATGAATTTTGTGTTGCAAAGCCTAAAGTTGCTTTCACATTATAAAAGGATGTACAGTTTCTTGTTTATGAATGACTTAAAAGTCTACGATTTCTAGACGAATATGCTTCAAACATAGATAGATTATTGAATTTAGATGAATACAAATTGAATGAAATGAAAAGTCATGCTTGCCATATGTTTATGCAAGAACTCATTCGATTTTAAAACATCTTTAGTAAAATTGAATTTAGATGTATCCATTCAAGAGGTTAGGAATTGCATACATCTTTAGTAATTATCCTTTGCCTTTTTAAAACAAATATTCATTTATTCATCTCTAATTACTTACTTTCAGATACTTGTTAATGAAATTTCTATTGGCAATTATATCAGTTTTGCTGCCATGCCAAATAGCTGACGGAATTGCCAGCAAAATTTTTATTGATTTTTTTTCCTATTCCATCTCTATTTTAGTTAGAAATTATTGGCGGAAATGTTTCGCTGCCATTTCCATAGAAACTATTGATGGAATTTTTTTCATCAGCATTTTTATTGCTTTTTATTATTATTTTCTGGTAATGTGTTTTTAAAAAATAGTGATTAAAAAAGGAGGAATTATATTTGAAAATCATTATATTCTTATAGAGTTTAAATTAGTGTTCTTCTTACAAAAACATATATCTTTTTACATATAATTAGGTTAAAGAATTTGGTGAGCTTCTTGTGACACAAGTTCAAATATCTTAATTTATATTTATCTTTTAACTTCCAAACTTTGTCTTTAATTAACATTAGCAACTCTTTTTGACATGTATTGATGTTTATAATTCTCAATAAAATTTATTAAGTGCAAACATTAACGTTTTAGTTCATTATTGAAATTTATCTTGATACACTAAAACACATTAACAACAAATGTATATTTTCTTACATTGCAATTTTTTTTATATGACCCGTGGCAAAGCACAACTCTATTAACTAGTATAAAATAAAAGAGCAATGTATTTAACTATTTCTTTTATTGTTTCTCAAACCTCAGTTGCACTATGAATTATTACAGTAAAGTTGAGTCTGACCATTCATTTTTTGATCCTTGAACAAATATTAACTTCGATCACAATTTTTTTTTTCATCCTCCCACACTATTTTCACTTAATTTTAATAGTTTGCATGCTACGTTGTACTTGCGATATCAAAAAATATCTCAACATTGAGTTAATGTTTGATTTTGCAAAATAAAATTTGATTTTATCAACTAAAAAAATTAAAATAACATGGATCAAATCTAACATAGAAACAAAACACTCAACTCTGTGTTTCCTTTTCAATGTTTATAGGGTATAAAACTAAGATTTGGTCATGAAGTTTTTTACTTTTTCATTATTTATCCCTATTTTTTAGATTTTCATGTTTTAATCCTAAATTTCTATTATTTTACATTTGATTCTTCGAATTTGAGAGGACAAAGAGTAGCCTAAAAAACAAAAGTGGTTAGTCAACCACATTGCAACCACTAAAAAAAACCGATCTTGGTGTTAGTGGGTTCATTTTGGAGATATGAATTCAATGAATATGATATTTTTCTTTAAACATGTTATAAATAGTAGTTCAAGACCCGTAATGTTTTTTAATATGGTTGGATTTTGGATTTGAGAGTGATCATATGCCTTTTTAGGGTTTAAAATGAATTTAATGAGATTTTTATGATGTTTCAAGGAATTTTTGAGTAAAACAAGTTGAAAATTATGTATTTTAGATCCTAAATTTCATACCCTAACTTTTCAACTATCACGGATTATTAGATACTCAACTAGAAGAATACATGTCATTTACCTATACAGTTGATACATTATTACTTATTTAAAAAAATATATTAGGTGGAAAAATCATCCATTAAAAAAAGAACAGAGAAGGCAAGTGGGCTTGCTTTCTAGGCCATTAGATGTATAGCTTGTTTTTCTAGGGTTATTTAGATATTTTATTAAAAAAAAATTAAAACTAAATTATCAAAATAATATTTAAAGATTATGTCATTATTTAAAAAAAAAATTAGGATTTTTGTGATGATGTTATGGATTACTTATAAATAATTATGTATTTTTCTAATATATATAATTTTCTTGTTGATATTTAATGAGAATTAAATTTTTTTATTATAATTTTCTTAATTTTATTGTTCTTAAATATCTTTTATATAGGTGCTGTTTCAAAATTTTATAATTTTATAATTAAGACTTGGTTTCACGATCATAATACATTTCTTATAAAAAAAATGATTTTTATTAAAATAAAAAATAAATACATGAATAAAAAAAATAGATTTTTTTATTAAATGTATTTTTTTATCTTTTAGGGCAGGCACGTTGCCTTTGGTGATCTGTCTGTTTATAAAGTACTCTTTTCTCTCTTCCTCCCGATAGAACCAGTAAAACATATTCGAAATTTGAAATTTGAAATTTTGAGAGAGATGGCAACAGCCTCAAGCAACATGAAGGGTTTCTACAGGCAAAAGAAGAACAAGAATAGTGGTATCACAAAACCAACATCGTCCAAGAAATCATCCCTTCACCACATTGCCTCTCCTGGCTCCGATATCACACAACTACCTGCCCTGATTTCCCATGGCTCTCCTGATCATAAAGGTTTTAATTTCATTTGTACTCTCTCAAAATTTTATTTTATTTTGTTGTTACATTTAATTTGTTATTTCTTGTTTGATTATTGATGTATTTTTCTTCAATAATAAAGAGAGTGGATTTTTTTTTTATTCCAAGAAGATAATTTTCCATTGTTGTTTTTAATCACATTTTTTCATATTTATTTTTACTCAAATTGAAAAATCGACTCTGGGTTTCTTCGTCATTGTGATATATTCTTTGTAAAATATCGATCTACATGTAGCTTATTGTGTTTTGTTGATTTTTTTATTTTTTTTTGTGTTTAATAGATTATTATGACGAACATGAGGAACTGTTGAGACAATTTGACATGAACATGGCATATGGGCCGTGCCTTGGGATGTCTCGGCTTGCACGTTGGGAGCGTGCTCAACGTTTAGGTCTAAACCCACCGAATGAATTTGAGGGACTGTTGAAGGCTGAAATGGTTCAATCAGAATGCTGCTGGGATGGTCGCGTTTAGAAGTTCTAGTATTATGCTTTGGTGTAACAATGGAAGCTAATGTATGACTGCAAGTTGTGCTTTTAATTTGTACTGTTCTGTTCAGCCTCTGGCTGTGCTAGTGTGAACTAGTGAATTTGCTGATCTTAATCAAATGCTTTTCTTGACGTAAATGTTGTGTGTTGTAAAAATTTGAGCAGTGGCCCTTTGTGTGGATTACGAGATTATGTGCTGTTCCAACTAGGGCTTGTTTGCATCTATGATGTTGAGCAACATGGAGAGTTTTTTAATCATGAATGTGTCTAATTATTCTGTTTTAGCATGTCGTAGAGAGCCTTGTGGTCAGAATTTAACAAAAAGGTAGATATCGCTCTATATTTTTTGTTTAAATTTTGAGTATCATGATTGAATGCTGGAGTTTCTGCATAAATGAGCATGGTTACCAGCAGATGATGGAAGAGACCTCAAGAACTTGTCAGCACCTTCCTAGCTTGTTGGAACAGTACAGGTACGATTTACTGATCAATTTTTCCTTGCGATTGTTCAATGGATTGTCTGCAAGCAATATTCATGAGATATTTCAGTTGTTTGACTGCTCTGGCTATTGGTTCCCATCGTGTGGCAAATATAAAAAATCCATGGCCACAAAGAGAAAATTTTCTTGCGGGATATTCAAAGTTATTCGCTCCCTATTCCAGTCTTTTCCCTTTCTTGAGAATGTATTCGGTCTGTTAATGCCACCAAACGAAGCAACAAGCAATAGGCTTGCAACACGAGGAAACATCATTCGCGCAGGAAAGGAATCTTATCTTCTGGTATTATAATTTTACTCGAGATTTGACAACTTATCAGGGCTCTTCAATCTGCTCCAGGCATCCCCCCATTTCGAACAATCTCCAGTTCTACAGGTGATCAAAATGCCTTCCATTTTGTCCATATTTTGGTTGTTTGGTCATTGAAGAAAACACTGCCAGTCTACCAGACATTTGAATGCTCCCACTTCACCTCCCTTTCTATCAGGAGAGAAAAAAGCCCTTATTATGTAAACCAAAAGATGGGCTCCGTTAGAAATCTAAGAGGAGAAGAAAGACCAGTATTACACAATTTTATGTGGGATTTCTGCTGTTAGTACGTATGACAAGAGATCCAACAACACGATGTCGCAATATATAGCTTTCAAGATATCACAAAGAAATTCATGTAAGGCTGCAACTACCACTAAGCATACATTTTTCTGGAGAATAAACACCTAGTATACTTGTAATTAGACATAGCGGGAGATGTGGTATAAAAGAATATGCCGTAGAAAATCACCGCAACTATAAATCCTACTCGTTTTTCTTGCTGGTTTTTGCCTGCTTATCGTCAGGAATGCATGATGACCAATAAATTGGCAAGAGTGTGCAGGCTGCCTGTATTAGAAGGGCCTGAGGAAGTCCTGAAAAATCACTGCCAGTTACTCCAACAAATGAGGAAAGTGCAACTCCAAGGTATCCACTCACAATGAATGAAAGGGCATTAGCAGAAGCCACGAGAGCCATCAGGGACCCTTCGCATCCTGAAGGGCAGAGCTGTGCTATTAAAATATTGAATGGCAGGATCTTGAAGAAGAACAGAACCTCCAAAAGGCCTGAGAAGACTATAACATACAACGAATCTGGCACGCCCATATTCCGGTAAACTCCCTTAACAAATAGCAGATCAGAAAGCATGAATACTGCCATCACTCCCTGAATGGCTGCAATTAACTTCTTTGATGGGACTGACTTTAAATAGCAATTGTAGATGATGCTCCATAGAAGCATTGCTGCCTGGCCAAAAACCTTGGAGATCCCCAGCACAGATGAATTGATGTTCAGATACTGTGTTTGGTAAAAGAACATGGTTCCTGTTAGTGCTGGGATTATGGCATTAGATGCTGCCAACCATGCTATTGAGTAAGCAATCTCAGGTTTCTGTAATGCAACTGAAAGCTCTGAAAGCTGTTTTCTAATTCCAACCCCGGATGAACTTTTGGGGAGGTTAAGTGAGCTTTCATGGACAGTGATTGTAACAAACAATTGCAGAGCAACAGTCAGGCTGAAAATGAGGAACATGGCTTGGGGAGCGTATCTGTTAATGGCAATGCCACCAAGCAGGTTTCCAAGGACACCACCGGCAGAGGAAGCAATCCACACAAATGATTGGAGCTCACCTGAGGAAGACTGAGATGTTTTAGGGGACATGGTGGGCTGCTTTCCTATCCCAGCAACAATGGCATCATTTGCAACCTCAGCTATTGAAGCACCAAGATTGCTGACGAGGAGACACAGACTCAAGGTAAAGATTGAGATGCCTGATGGAGAGAGGATTGCTATAGCTAGCCATGAAACTGCTTGCAAGAAAGCTGCAATAACAGATGAGAAAACATGTTATGAAGCGATTTTGAGTTATATCATGAAAGAGACATAACAGAACCATGCTTATTTGTGTAGAATCATATCCATCAGTTCTCCACGGTACCAAACTTTTTCCTTGCAGGCAAATTAGTAAAAGATTTTTAAGTTGCAATTCATTATTTCTCTATTTCATAGCTATCTTCATCAAATGACATATAACTTGTTCCATGAGCAAAAGTATAAGGATAAAATTATCGTGAAGGTGGCAGCAGGGGTGATTCAAATAGATTAACATGCGAAGCAGGAATATACAAGTTAATACAATTTGAAGAAGCGATGAGATAATTCCCTTGAAAGTCGAAAACAGATTCAAGCAGTTTTATCCTAAATCACCTGTTAGATAGTATTTAGAACTTAAATAATACCCCAAAAAAGGTTGTTTCTTGAAACTTAAGA
This sequence comes from Populus alba x Populus glandulosa, assembly GCA_033617975.1. NCBI lineage: Eukaryota > Viridiplantae > Streptophyta > Magnoliopsida > Malpighiales > Salicaceae > Populus > Populus alba x Populus glandulosa. The sequence continues at coordinate 6,467,837 of CM066155.1, read as the reverse complement.
TGCATCTGTGCTCTGCCTGTCAGCCTTTACTGACAAGAAAAGTAGTTTGATATAGGACCCAACCATCATTTCTCAACATGCAAGCCCTCTTTATCAAGGGATATAGAACTTATCCAATGAGTGAAAGGCATAGGTTATATCATCATGAGAGCAGTTAGCTGCAATGAAAACATCTTAAAGCTGTTAACTATTGAAATCCTCCTTCCCTCCCCACCACCGCCACCAAAATGAAAGGAAACAGAACAAAGCATGCTAACTATCGAAACATACAGCCTCAGAAAGAAGCCTCTTCGCTATAAAAAGATCGACTACAGAGGTATGACTCTAAGAAGAGAGAGAGAGAAGAGGTATGACTCTAAGAAGAGAGAGAGAGAAGCTTCAGAGAACAGCAAGACTCGTGCAGACCATTCAAGCCTGAGTCTTTGATATTGGTTGCCCATTTAAAATTAACTACCCACACGCAAACAGTATCTTAAATAAATTGCAAGAACTGAGGAAGCTCTCCAAATAAAAAAACATCACCTGGTTCAATTTTCAAACAGGTATATGGTGGCCGGAAAATGTTTCAAAAAAATACTAGAAACTTGTCCCTTGAGAATGGCACAAACAAATACAAAAGCACACTCATAAAACAAACAACATTCCATATACCATATAAACCCTGCATTGAACGTCCAAAAAGTTATATTTCCATAATAATAATAATAATCATAATAATAATAAACCCTTTATCAAAATACTCAAACTTTGACATATCTTAATCAGATCAAGAAGAAGCTAAATAAATAAATAATGACACCCCTGCTGCCTTTACTTTGATCCCAGGTCAGGTCTGGAACCAAATAAAATAAAACCAAACAAGTGAAACACAATTCAATCAAACACATCAATGAACAGCAAGAGAAAGAAGAGTAAGAGAAAGAAAAAAGAAAAGAAAAGCTTGAGTTCTTTTTACTTACCACCGATGGCAATATAAGGAATGCGGTGCTGGCCAAAAATGTAAACAGCATCGGAAACGACACCATAGAGAGGCTTACCAACCATGGGAAGATTAGCAGAGTTTTGAAGGAGCTGAAGAGTAGAAGGGTCCACATTAAGCCCATCTTTCACGAAAAAGTTTATAGCCATCCATGGCAAACACCTGAACCCTTGTACCCAGAATCCCAAAACCAGTATTCTCCTCATCAAGTTCGAGTCCTTACCACCATCTGGTGAAGGAGAAGGAGAAGATACCATTTTTTTTTTTCTTTTTGGGAATTTTAAGTTAAAAAAAGCTGTCGGTTTTGGAGGTTTTTCCCTTCTTTTCGTTTCTTACAGATTTTGGGGGCTGTCTATGAATTTATTACGCACACGAAGAGGTTTTTGGGAATGGACACGTGTGAGGTGTCGCTCTCTTTTTAATTTTTTTTATTGTCTTAATAGTATAATTACATGCTTTCTAAAATATAAATTACGTAAAGGAAATAAGAGTAAGAGAATTAAAATTTCTTGTCGGCAAATATTAAGTATATTAAGAGTGTGGTTGTTATCATGATAATTGTTATTTTTTAAAGTATGTTTTATTTGAAAATATATAAAAATTATATATTTTATATTTTAAATATTATTTTTTATATTAGTGTATTAAAATAATTTGAAAATATTAAAAATATATTAATTTAAAATAAAAAAGTATAAAAAATATTAATTTTTTTCAAAAACATTTTTAAAATATTAAAACAAACAGGGCTTTGGATTAACTAACTCCGTGACAAAAAAAATTGTTTTAAAAATTAAATTAAATTTCCTCACAATAATTTTTCCAATATGATTATAAAAAGAAGTGAAGTTAATAGATTATATTTTTCACTAATATGTTTTAAATTATAATTTTTCAATTTCCATCATTTTCCTTCTATTCAAGAGGAAATATCTTACTATTTAAAAGGACATTTGAGATTCAACTTCCTACCATTTCACTTCACTTTCCTTCTTTTCTCTTTTCCATAATCTAAGAACACTACAAACAAGGAAGAAAAAGAAATCAACAGGAATAGTAATGTAAAAGGAAGATGATAATTACCAAATAATATTCATGCATAAGACAATTGCAATCAAAATTTTGAAAACCAACTTGGTCTGACGGGTCAATCCTGGACCTGGTCAACCCGGGTATGAAACTGAATCGGATTGAAGAAAAAACAGGAAAAGAAAAAACCTAGTGTGACCCGGCTGACCCCCGTGGCCCAGCAAGACTCGATCAAAAATCTGGTTTCAATCCGCTGACTTTTTTTTTTTACTAAAACAACATCGTTTTGATTTTAAAAAAATTAACTCAGGTCACCCGGGAACCCAATCAAAACCTAAAACTCAGGTCTTGAATCGGATCGAGTATAAAAACTATGATTGCGGTGCATACAAATCAAAACATATATCTCTTATTTTTTTAAGTTGAACTATATAACATGATGACCCAATATCTTTTTAGTATACTTGTTATGCATGAAACAAATATATGATAGCATATGATTTAAAAAATAATAGTAAGTATTTCGAGTAAGAGAATAATATAAAAGAATACTCTCTTCATAAATACTCAAGTATTTCTGTTTATGTAAAATAAAAAAGTTAGAGAAATCCAAGCAAGAATGCCACGTCAAATAAAAGGAAGGAATTTAGTAATAATATAATTCTTGAATAACACATGGAGCTTGGATAAACAAGTAGATAATCTGCATTAAATATTGGATAAACAATTAATATAATTGAAACCTTGGTTCTGCAAGTAAATGAATAAACTTTTCCTAAAAAAATAAATTGTTAAGCACATTGATTTTTTTTTATTTAAAAATATGGCTCTATTATAGTTACTTTTTAAAATATTTTTTATTTGAAAATATATTAAAATAATATTATTATTATTATTTTTTAAAAATTATTTTTGAAATCAATGCATTAAAATAATTTTAAAAAATAAAAAAAATATTAATTTAAAACAAAAAAAAAAATTTAAAACGTTTTTAAAACATTAAAATAAATAGGGCTAAATCAAAACCTATAATATGTCAGGAAATAAATAAATAAATTGAATTTAAATAGAAAAGTTAATTGATAACACCTATAATATCCTCCGTGACTTATCAATAAAGAATGGTCTGTGAGCATGTTCATTTGGATTAACAGATATCCTTAACGTTTTTCAATCTTCAGTGCAAGTAAATTATTTATTATTAATTAAAAGCAATGAAAATAATCTAAGAATATTTATTTAAAAAACGAATTATTGCTTCTAACATTAACCCATTGAAATGACACAAATAAAGTATACGTGCATTCTCGTTCTCAAAGAAGATGTTTTATTTTTTTTTAATTATTATTATTATTATTTTACTAACGTGGGTATCTGGACTAGCTTGTGGATATCTCGACAAATTCTACGGTCCTGAAGTTAACGACTTTGTAAGCCTCCAGTAACCCTGAGGTTTGCGGAACTTAAACTGATAACCTCTAAAGAGCAAACTCAGGACCTAAACAGTTGAGCTACACCATTATTATTATTATTATTATTATTATTATTATTATTATTATTATTTTAACACGGGTATCCCGGTCAACTTACGTACACCTTAACTAATCTCATAGGCCTTGAAGTTAACGACCATGTAAGCCTCCAGTAGCCTTGAGGTTTGTGAGATTAGAATTGGTGATCTCTAGGGAGCAAACACAGGGCCTGACTCGTTAAGTTACATTATTATTATTATTATTATTTTAACACGGGTATCTCGGTCAGCTTGCGTATACCTTGACTAATCCTATAAGCCTTGAAGTTAACGACCATGTAAGTCTTTAATAGCCTTAAGGTTTGTGAGACTAGAATTGGTGATCTTTATGGAGCAAACTCAGGGCCTGACTCGTTAAGTTACACCCCTCAGGTTTTTTTTATTTTATTACTATTATTTGTCTTTATTAATATGGGTATTCAGATCAACTTGTGTACATCTCGATTAATTTCACAGGTTTTAAAATTAACGATCATGTAAGTCTTCAGTAATTTTAAGATTTATAAAACTCGAATCAGTAATTTTTAAAAAATAGATTCAAAAGATATACATGTAGAAATGACAATAATAACAGTAGTAGTGGTAGAATATCCTTGACGTGGCAACATAAGGACAGATCTAAGTTTGGAACATTCCAGCACTTTATTTTTATTATAAAAGGGAGGAGTGAGGAGGACTATTGAATATTCGTGTAATTCCGTTGCAAACTTTGTAATTCCTTTTCTTTTCTTTTCACAAGACAACAGTTAGCACATACAGCAAGCGAAGGATATTCCGTCACAAAATTTATAATTTCTCTCTTGGAACTTGGAAGACAAGTTAGGGATATTAAAGACAGTGACAGCAGCGGTAATTTTTTAAATTATTTTTTTATTTTAAAATATGTTAAAATAATATATTTTTTTATTTTTTAATATCATTACAACAAAATAATTTAAAAATATAAAAAAATAAATTAAAATTTTATCAAACTTTAACTACCGCCACCGCTACCTAATAGACACATAAGCTTAAACTTAAGACAGGGGTTTAATTAAGACATTTGATACTTCGAAGTGACGTGGGATAAGTAGCAGCCACTCACTTGGAATTAGTGACGGGCATAAATGAGCTTATCCGTACTAATGATGAGTTGTTTAATTAATCGTTTCTTTATTAATTTAATATTTGATTGAGTCCCTTCATGCTAATAATTTATTTAATGCTAACCCTCCCATTTGTCTGATTTTTTCAATTAGGCAACAAATAAATTAGTTTTTTTTTAAATAAAGATTTTGGAAATACTTTTTCTATTTTATATAATCGGAAATACTATTTTTTCCTATCTTTAAATACACAAAATAACTAATTAAAAGAGAAATATCAAGAGATTCATCTAATGGTTAAAGAGGTTTAAATTCTTCTGAAGGCATCATATCTACATTTTTAAGGTTCTTAGGGTTAGAATAAATATAATAACAAAATTACTGAACTAACCAGCAATTAACTTGAAAACCTTAAAGTTTTTTTTTTTAAAATATCACTCTCTGTCTCAAAGGCAGTGTCCAATTTGACTTTGTAGACATCCTCTAGCAAATAAATAATATCTTGATATAATATAATTAATTTTATTTTCCACAAAGTATCAAAATAAAAATCTAGAGGTAATTAGTGTCATCCTCTTTCAACTTTAAAATTACATTTAGAATGAGTTTTGTGAGTCTAGTTACAGTTTTTTTTTTAAATATTTTTTATTTGAAAATATATTAAAATAATATATTTTTTATTTTTTAAAAAAATATTTTTGATATCATCACATTAAAATAATCTAAAAAAATAAAAAACAAATTAATTTAAAATAAATAAAAAAAATTATTTTTTTAAAAATTATTTTTAAAATACAAAAAACAAACATAGTCTTCTTAACAACACGAGAGTTATACATTTTATTACTTTCTTTTACGAAAAACTCTAAACATCCACGATTATTTATTCAGTAATATTATAATAAACAATGAGACTCTTTTTTCTTGTTTTATTTCTTCCATTTTTCAAGAAAAATGTTAAATTCTCTTATAACAACGTATGATATAAATTATTAAGCTTTATTTAAAAAGCTTTAAATTTTAAAAATCACACATTTTAATTTAATACGTGGTAAAAATTACTTATAAATCATTCAAACTAATATATTAGAAATTACATATAAAAAAGTATTATTTAATTAATAGTTGAAAAATACATATGCGCGTGTCATTCTAAAATAATAATCTATTTATTTTGAATGATTTATAAGTAAGTTATATAACATATGGCAAAAGCTTTTGTCATTCGAAAAGCATCGGTTAGAGTCAAAGGGCGGAAGCGGAAGGGCAGATCGCTATGAATTTCGATGGACGGAAAAGGAACACTCGTGACGGCGTTGGTTAGGGAGAGCAAGTGGTAGAAAGCTGTGGTCTTTGATTTGGGGAAGGAGCTGTTTATTTTACTATTGACGGTGGATGAGATCAAAATTATCCCATTTTTATTTTGGGTTAGATATTTTATTTCTCAACAAAAGCGCTTTCTATACAAGATTTTTTAATATATTTTTATAGTTAAAATATTTTTAAAAAAAACTAAAAAAATTTATACATACATGTAATTAAATAAACTAAGAACTATTTGTGTTAATGAATAATAAAAAAAAATTCCATAAACAATAACTAAAAATAAAACTAAACAAATCAAGAGACAAATATAGAGCATGATATTTAATCTTGTAACATATGATATTTATCTAGTTATATTTTTTAAATTTATTTATTAAAATATTATTTTATTCAATCAAACAATAATAGAAATAGATATATATATATATATATTAAATTTATTGAATAAAATAAATATATATATATATATATATAAAGAAATAACATTTAAGAAATTCTTAAAAAGGAGATTTTAAAATTTTAAAAGTAGGTTGATCTATTTTTCCATTAATTTTCTATTTATTAGCCACATGAAACCCTAAATAACATAAAAAAAAAAACTTCTTAAACAACTCCTAACCAACGCCGTTGGAAAAGCGGTGGAGGCGGAAGGGCAGATCGCTATGAATTTCGATGGAAAAGGTACACTCGTGGTGGCGTTGGTTAGGGAGAGCAAGTGGTAGAAAGCTGTGGTCTTTGATTTGAGAAGTAGCTGTTTATTTTTATTTTTTTTATTAATATAGATGTCCGGATTAGTTTGTGCGTATCTCGACTAATTTCATGGATTCTAAAGTTAACGACTATGTAAGTCTCCACTGACTATCATATTAATAATTACAATGCTTGAACTTGAGATCACAAGAAAAGCAAACCTGTTGGTCTAAGTTTTTATCACTGGATCACTTACTAGATAGTTGAAGTTGTTTATTTTATTATTGATGGTGGATGAGATCAAAATTATTTCATATTTATCCTGGGTTAGATATTTTATTTCTTAACAAAAAAACTTTGTATACAAGTTTTTTTTTAACATATTTTTAGTTAAAATTTTTATAAAGAAAAGTCAAAAAGTTTATACATGAATATAATTAAATAAATTGAGAACCATTTGTGTTAATGAATAAAAAAAATTCCATAAACAATAACTAAAATAAAACTAAAAAAATCAAGAGATAAATATAAATCATGATATTTAATCTTGCAAGATGAGATATTTAACCGGTTGTATTTACTAAATTTGTTTATTAAAATATTTTTTTATTCAATCAAACGATAATAAAATAGACATACATATTAAATTTATTAAAAATTAAATATACACACTACCATAAAAAAAAGGTTCAATAAAAAAAAGGACTGATGAAATATATTAATCGAAACATAAATTTTAAAATTATTTAAAAATACACATAAAACAAATTAGTGAAACGGGTTCCTTCGTACCAGAGGGAGGATTCTTCCTTCATCTTTACCCAGAGTTTTAACAAATTTGTAATTTATTTTTTAATTGCATTGCATGACCTACGATAAGTGCTAGCTCACACCCAGCCACGTGGCCTTAAAGCAGTACTTAAAAGTTAAAACCACTTTATTATATATTTTATTTTATAAAGACAACATGCCATGTGACTTCCATTTTGGTGTGAGTGGCTGCGTTCGTCTCATCGTCTATGGCAGATAATTTCTTCGTTATCTTGACTTTCACGAGTAATATGGGACAATGCCGATATTTTTATTGATTCCATTTTCAGCAAAAAAAAAATAAAAGAAATTTGAAAAATAAATGAAAATAAATAAATTATATATATAAAGATATAACCTTTTTTTTATTTACACTAGAAACAAAATTTCACTTTATTTTAAAAGGTCAAGAAATTAAATAATTCTTTTTGTGAAATTTTTACTTATTTATGCGAGCTATTTTTTTATTTAATCTTATAAAGTAAAAGAACCAATAAAAAATTGATCAAATAATATTCACCGCTAAATAAAAGATGGCTAGTCGAGTAAATAAGAAATTAAATAATTTCTAAATCTTTTTTATTCTCTTTGCATTTTTTTAAAGTTGAAAAAAATGAAATTTGACTCATCTTCTTCCTTTGATACAGGACACGTCTCCCTCCTTACCCTTCAAGGTCAAAATTAACCGAATTTGTTTAAAAATGGATTGAGGGAATGAGGTTGTGAAGTTACCACTCACACCAGACCCATGCACTTAATTGTCTATAAATATCAAATGGATTTCTGGCTCCATTAACCGGAACCCAGGTAAACACAGAGCCCAAATGCAGGCAAGCCATGTGAAGAATATTTGCCGGCCAACCGGCATTGGGAAAAGGCAGCGAGGCCACAAATGGCGCCCCCTTCCTTGATTAAACACAAGTAATTCGAAAGAAGCAGAGCATGTTTCTGTCAAATTATCCACCATCAGAAGATGCAAAATTTGAGACAGTGAAGGCAGTGGCCAATACATCTCTATCTATCTATCTACCATCAATCAAAACAAAAAAAATAAAAACTCAAGTTTCTTCATCTAATGTAACTGTTTTTTTCTTTTATTGCAAGATCAATGAGAATCTTACACTATGCAGCTATCAAAGCAAATGTTTCTCAACAACAGTCCGGCCAAACTTCTCTTGGACATCCTTTGGAGTTTCGATCTGGAAATAGCAAAGATAAAACAGTGATCACAAACCCTGAGAGAGAGAGAGAGAGAGAGAGAGAGAGAGAGAGAGAGATGTCCATCTAGGCAGACTGGATTACTTACAGCATTCAGAGCTTTAAAGAGAGCCCTGACAGTGTTATAAGGATTCCTAGAACCAATGACCTGCAAAAAAGTAGGAGCTTTCAATTAAAACTCCAGAGTATAGGAGGTGTGCTAGTGGCTCGGATTTGGCTTATAAGATATTTACCTTGGATTTAACATTTTTGAAACCAGCTAAATTCAAAATGGCCTTCACAGTTTTTCCTGCTTTCATGCCTGTTCTAGTTGAGGCAGGCCACAGATACAGCTAAGGGGCACGGACAAACAGATAAAAACTAGTTAAAAAGAGGAAAAGTGATAAACTTGAGATGAGAGAGAGAGAGTCGGAAAATGAAAGATGGGGAAAAGCAAAAACCTTGGTTTTCTTGTACTGTGTTTGTACTGCATTTGCAATTGTATGCTCCTCATGGCGCTCTATGTAGTGGAGATTCTGGAAGCATTTCTCACGTGCCTGTTTGTTCAATCAAATTAGTTCACAATTCAAAATATCTCAGACACATTAAGGCAATTGACAACTCAGGCTATTACAGCTAAACAGAAAGCAAAAAACAAAAAGAAAAAAAATAGGAGCCTCTGAACACTACCAATTTTGCAACATAGGTCAATTTCTAAAATGTGGTGCAACCTCTTTCCACAGACATTCCTTTAATGATTATAGCCTTTTCAAGAGGGTAAGAGGGGCAACAAAATGAAATGGAATCAGAACTGCATGCATTCCTTAGCTGCCCTGGCTTTAATGGTAGAATCAAGGGGGGCCAGGTTAAAAGAAGCCATTGAAGAAGGTTAGGATACAAGAGACGAATGAGTTCAATACAACATAATCTTGATGATATGATACTAGATGAATGAAATAATGAAGCATATTAGTCTGTCATGGGAAAGGAGAACAAATTACTTCACCATTAAAAAGCAACATTATTCAAGGCCAAAAGCATCAAATTTATCACCAAGCACTGACAATTACAAAGTGCTGTGGAACTTGGAAAACTTGATTGCCATTTACTGGTAGAGGCGTACTCCCTTGGAGAACTTATCCAAATTTTTATTACTCTCTTTATCCAATAAACAAAAAAACACGAATTCCAAAACAGACACAAATTAACAAGAAGTTTTGAAGACATAGGAGGGCAGATCAAACTAACACTCCTGCCTGAATGACAATGACTCACAAATGAAACCAAGAATATCGATATCAAGATAGAATAGGTAAATCTCATGACAATCCTGAAATGCTAGAATATAGATACCGTGGGCAGCGAGACATGTAGTAGTCTAACTAACACATTTTGGCATGCACAAGCGCGCACACAGAATTTTCTGTTTGATTGCTCACAAAATATAATCTGCAACACTAATCCCCAACAATGAACAGCAAGCATCTTTAATCCATCATCAATTGAGAAGGCATTGTCGCAACAGAAGGACTAAAAATGTATGCTACAGACCCTGTTTTATGTTTCTCATACAATTATACTCTTCTATGCCAATGTAAGTGGGGAGAGCAAGAAAGCCTAGGGATAGCCAAGAGGCATCATATACTACACAACGAAAAATATTGTACATATGAAGGAGCATCCAAGCTCAGAAGTATCTCAAAAACATCCATGCATTACACACCTTCGTGGACAACAAGCATTCTATGTTTGTGTCATAATGATGCAGAAGATCGCAATCATAGCAACATGTACGGGATTTAGATCAAAATCTGATTTATGCTAGGCCCAAAGAATGGCGAAGAAAGAAAAAGAAAGCCTGCAGACTAGCAATAATGTGTGCGCCATGTAAAAAAATAAGCAATAAAAATCACTATAATAAATAATAACATTTTAAATAAAATAACAACACTGTGAATTACCTTCTGGATAGCAACATGGACTCTTGGGCCTTTAGCTTTAGCAAAACCAATAACACCGTTATAGTTACCACAAGCTAACATGGCAGTGTACTTGACCACTCGCCCTCCCTGGGTCAAAAAAAAAAAATTCAGTAACAATTCTACATAGACTGCTCATAAATCAAAGGCCTCAACTGGTAAGGTAGTAATACCTTGGTAACTTTACAAGTTCGATTCACATTTATCACTCTGTCATCAAAACCCTGTCAATATTCAATAACATTTCAGATCATATATGGAGCATAAAACTTACCAACAATACCTAATAAATACAGAAAACTGAAAATATAAAGAATTAGTGTTGTGAAGCATGACTAATATGATGCCAAAAGCGGTGAAGCAACAATCGAAAGAAATCTTATTGTAGATAAATCAGCCTAGATACTTAAGGACGAAGGCAACCACCATACACGATGTACATAAATATGATCTTAAAATTGTAAGCGTAACAACTTCATGCAAATACTTTGAGACACAATGCGCATTCACAACCAAAGATCTTAAAGGTTGAAATTGACGGAACTGACATAGCTCAAGAAGCTATAAAATGGGTACCTAGAAATAGAAAGCAAGTACTTACTTTCCGGTACATTGGTCTTCTTTTCTTTTCTGTCAAAGAATTTCTCTGCTCCGCGAGATTCCTTATCTCCTCCTCAAGAACCTTCCCCTTCTTTCCAAAAGTATAATCCAACTCCGCTAACTTCTCTTCCAGTTTCTTATCAATCTCATTCAGCTTCTCTAGCAGTATATCATCCCTCTCCTTCATGTCATCAAACTCGTCCTCCTCGTCCTCATCATCCTCATCCTCCTTCCCCCCATCATCCTCATCCTCCTTGCCCTCAACATCCACACCTGGTGTTTTTTTCTTTTGCTTTTCAGATTCAGCATCTTCTAAGGCATGGCCACCTGGTGCCACTCCTGCACGCTGAAAAAATCCATAATTGGCAGGATTATTAGGATCATAAGCTTCCTTCCACTCCACCAGTCTCATTGCCTTGTTTAATTTGTGTTGAAGGATAAATTTATCCTTTCCTTCTGCTACCTTCAAAAGATTAATCAAATCCCCAATCACTCTATAATCAGGACGAAGCCGAAAATGCTTTTGCTCGAAATTGTCAATTTTCTTCATCGATTTGAATGCATCATCAAGTGTCTCTGTCAATAAAAAAAAAAAATTACTCAAAATCATCACAACCCATTACATATCCGCAATAACATTACTTAAATAACAAACCGAATATCAAGAGCAACAATTTTATCACATACCAGCCTCAGCGAAATTCTTGACTAACTCTTCGTGTTTGTCAAACTTCTTTAAAAAAAGTTCATCTCTTTTCTTAGCAGCATCAGTAGAAAACCAGCTATCATCGTCACTATCCGAATCAGCAGCTTCATTATCATAAACTTCCGGCTTACCTAAATCCTTTTGAATCCTTTTCTCTAATTTTTCTATCAATGGACCCACACCCAAGTAATCTTCTTCATCTTCTGCATCGATGTCTTTAGTATCGAGACCATTTCGCCTTCTTGCCTCTCTTTCCTTCTGTTTCTCGCGCTCTAGCTCATTCAGAAGTTCCCGGGCTACACTGGAGGAAGCACCAGAGAAAGTTGAGAAATGGGTTTTGGAGAAACGGGAGAGTGAGAGTGTTTGGGTGCTGGGAAAGTGGGGGAAAGTCGAGATTTTCCGGGAAAGTTGGGGCATTGGAGGTTTTCTAGGTTTTTTCAGGGACTGATAGAGGAGTAAGCGAGACCATGATTTAGGGTTCATTTGTTCCTTTCTGACCTTTTCCGTTCAGGTGTTCGTTACGGAATCATTCGAGACTTGAGAGCAAGGGGAGAGTGAGAAAAACCTGTCTACTAGGGTTCTACAACCTTTTCTTTTTCTAAGCCCTAACAGGCCCAATAGGGCCCAAAGCTGGCTTTCGATAACAGTGTCAAGCCTTCGAAGGTATCCGGAAATGGAAAGCATTTCTTCCTCACTGTACTCTTCAAATTGCTTAAATCGAGTCCCCCTACTGTGTTTTGGTTTTATTGAGTCCCTTTAGGGAACGAATGTGGTTCCTCCACATGACAGGACCATTAATCAATAAAAATAAAGAATAAATAATTGGAATGTATCCATTTGTAATAATAATAATAATAATAAAATTCATTAAATAATAATTCCAAGCTAAAACTTTTTATTAAAAAAATTATTATAGCTCAATTAATTAGTTAATAGATCTAGGTGATGTTAGAATTCTTCTTTAAGAAAAATTTAACAAACTTGAAAAATCAAGTTGAAGTTGATAATAATAATAATTTTATTGAATAAAAAAATTGATTTACAAAAATCCAATTAAAAATAAAAGATAAAAGAGAATTTTTAGGTAGATTTAGCTTGAGTCTCTAATAACTCAATAGAAAGTTTAAATAAATTTTTCCATAACCTTGGAATTCTACTTAGCTAATGCTAAAATAAAATATAAATTCAAACTTAAATTTGAAAGATATTAATTTGAAATTTAAAATTTAAATAAGATTAAATTTTGTTGGTCTGTCAAGGTAAAGATTGTTACAATTCCACTCCCGTTAAAAAGATCTTGCCCTCAAGGTTAGGGTTATGATAGGTTCCTTTAGCTATCTTATTTCAATATTTTTTTATCAAAGAATTGTGGAAAGTTAGATGTACTCTGCCATAGCTAGAAACTGTAAATGGTAAGCCACATTTTCTATCTTTGGTTGTATTTGAATAACTTGTGGTATTTTAAAGTAACTTTTGATTTTTCTTCTAGTGCACACTTAATTGACAATATGATCAGAGTTTAAGGCACATAATCTCCTTCTTTTAATTCAAGTTCCTTTCTTATTATGGTTTACATGTGTGTTCTGTTTTTTCTATGCTTTATATAAGTTTGATTTGATATTTTGTAATAGCGTTGCTCGAGCTTTTAAGTGCTTCTTTTCAACTTCATAAACCTTCTTTAGATTGATAAGTGCTTACATAAAGTCATCATAGATGGATGCCTTAAATTTAATATGTAGGGGATCCTCCCCTTTAAACCTAGAAAAATCTAACTTTATTGGCCTTAATTGAATCGAGTTGGATGGTTTGAATTTAAGTTGATGATGTCCATTGAACCTTTAAACCTGGAAAAATCTAAATTCATTAGTTTTTAATATCTAATATAATTATAAAAACAAAACACCATTTCAAGTAATCTAAATTCAATATTATACACATTACTAACTATGCTTCAATTTATGCTAAAATAAAAAACCAATCATGATGAAAGTGATTCTTACCTTCTAAACACAAGATATCAAAGAAAATCAAGCTTTCTTCACCTTCTCTTCTTTCTCCTTTTAACTTTTGAAATTCTCACTTTAAAGTTTAAAAACTCAATAAAAGCCTTTAGATTTCTAGTTTAGATCATCGAAACCTTTTTTTGGTCTCTTAATCTAGCTTAAATTCATGTTTTTCTTTCATAATTTGATGAAAAAGTGAAAAAAAAAACTCTAGACCTTCTTCCTTGTTGAATTGTGAGCCATGGCTTAAGACATAACCATTTATATAGTCAGAATTTAAGCTGTTTACTACAATGCACTTATGTTTAACTCATGTGTTTTATTTTTAATTTAACTAGATACTCTATCTTAGTCCACTTTTAAAATACTGCACTTAAGAGTTTATTTAATAAAAAATTCTTTCCAATTATTTATTTTTCTTCCATTTTAAATTTAAATCTACTCATTCCATCATTGGGTTTAATTTCTAATATTTTTTTAAGACCATAAATTTTTAAAACATGGGTTTACATTTGAAGTCTATAAGGCCTTTCACATTTAATAGCGTTCAAATTGAATTTTCTAACAAGTATAGTAATAACAATAATAACACAACTCCCACTATCAATAAGCATGCTATATACCTTATTATTTATGTGACATATAGTGTGGATTATGTTCTTCATTTGTTGCTTTACATTATCCTTTTGAATATGAACATTAAATGTTCTTCTAATCACCAAAATCTTTCCATCAGTTGGATACTCAACATCACTACAGTCCTCAAGTGGTGGCATCTCATCCTCTTTGGATTTGTCTATTTTAGATTTCATATCTCCTTGCTTTCTTATAACCATAATCATTTTGTTTGGACATTGTGAATCTATATGTCCACTCCCCAAATATCTGAAACCCTTAATATCACGATTATGATTAAATGAGATTTTAGCTTTACCTTTTATTTTAGTGGTCGAATCTTTTCTCCTATCCTTAGATGATTTGGCTTTATTGCCTATAATATTTGGCTTTGATGTGGCAATCTTCTCTCCTATAATATTCGATCTCCAAGTTGAAATGAAACCTTAACTACCTCATTGATATGTACTGTCATTTCTCTTGAACTACCTCTCTATTTGAACTACATTAACTATATCTCTATTCAATCCATTCAAAACCTTGCAATTGTAGCTTTTCTATCCTCCACAACATTAACTTTAATCATGAAAATCTTTATTTTCTTGTGGTAATCCTCCACACTCATAGAACCATGAAACCTATTTACAATATTTGATATAATTCTTTATAATAATGACCAAGAACAAACCTCTTTCTCGTGAGTGCTTTTTCTCATTCCAAGTCTTTTTGGGTCTCTCTCCATTTCTCCTCCTTCATAAGACAAGTTGATCCTATTAAATAATAGCATAATTAGTAAATATAACAACAATAAGTTTTACTCTTTTTGCCTCAAAGTAATGGTGACAACAGAAAATCAACACCATTTTCTTTTTCCACACCAAATAAGCTTCCAAATTGTTTTTGCCTTGAAAAGCTATAATCTTCTTCTTAATGCTGTCCAAATCTTTATCCAAACCATCCCAAAATCCATACTCCCTATCTTTTCTCTTGTGGCCGAATTACTCAAGTGACTATACTATTAGTTTAATATGTCATGTAGTTAATCATTTGGTTATACATGTCATTATTATATTAATATAAATACATATTTATTATTAATAAATGCTTAATTTATCTTTAATATTCATATAATATTAGATTAATCAATTTAGAGTAAAGTTAGAGTTCATAGGACAAAAATACGTTGCAAAGGAAATTATAAAGTTGTTATAATTATGAGATTTTTATTGCATCAAATCATTGTTCCTAAAATGTTCCTGGTCGTGCTCTCTTAAATATTGGGCATTCATTAGAGTCGTCGAAACTAAAACATATTATATTCTTTCCTTTATGAAAGGAAGTAGTTGTTCTCGGAACAAGAGATACCTAAAACTAATATGTAGGTGCTTGTCATGAGACATGTATACTGAACTGACCGTATGATAATTTCATATGCAGATGTCATATATGTCTATGGAAAAGCTTACGTAATGGTTGTGTAAGTGATCTTTAAACTTAAGATCATTAAATTATCTTATATAGATAATGTTATGTTTTAATCATATTACATGTTATCTTAATTGAGGTAACAAAAGGGAAGACATTGGGTATAATAGTAATTATATAAAGGTACTTGAGTGATCAAGAAATGATTCATTACCCTATGTGAATTAGAAAAAAAATATCTCATCTATTCTCAAATAGTATCGACAGAGAAATCATTGGCCAAAGTGGAATGAGATTTGAAAAGAGTTTCAAATCTAATTCAAATGATCAATAACTATTATATATATAGAACAAACATGATTTAATATGGTAGACATATTACATGCTTTAATGTTAAATCAGAACATTGTTGATAAAAAAATATTAATTATACTGAGAAATCGGTCACTGAAAGATTAAGTAATATTTGAGGGATCATGACACGTTGTTAGATGATATACATGATTTTCAAATACAAATTAATCAAACATTGAATTGATAATAAATTAAATTATTTAATTTATTTAATTAGAATTAGAATTTATATTTGGGTTAACATATTAGGAACCTAATAGGTTACATATATTAAGAACCATTAGTCAGAAATTAAATTGGGATGATTTAACTAAGTATGACTTAATTAAAATATATTTTAGAACTTAAGAATTATAATATAATTAACAAAGGGACTTGATTAAAACATCTTCAAATACAAATTATATTTCTAGACTTAGAAAAACAATTAAGTAAGGACTTGATTGAGTTAATTTCTAAAATTATTCTGAATTAATAAATGGATATTATTCAGGGGCAAGTTGATATTTTACCAATTTATAAGGTTTTTCATATTTTTCTATAAATAGTAAGATGTGCATTTTATTTTTTAAAAGTTGTTAGTTAGATAGAAAAATTATGTAAATACAAAATTAGAGCTAGCACTCTAGGCATAGCAATCCTTCTCTCCTAAAAAGAAATTTAGAATATTTCTCATTGGTGGTTTGTGTGGATTACCATTGGAGGTCGAAAAATTTGACTGCTTGTGGTTTGCAACAACCTAACCTTTAAAATAATAATTCAAAGTTGAAAAAGATTAGATCTTCAGATAATAAATCTCTAAACAACTCTAGATCTATCTAACAGGATCCTAAAGACTCCCAAATAATTTTGTTTTATTATTTCTGCTACGTATATGACATTTCAAAACCTAACATGCACATCCCTAGGCTTTTGGTTTCTATGTGATCGAAACCTAACACAATGGTTATCATGAAAATCCTTGGCCTCCTCATCTATATTTATTATTATAGATTCTTTTGGGGTGAATTAGCTCGGCTCACAAACCTTTTTTCCTTCCAAACCTCAATGGTATGACCCACTAAAAAACTAGCCACTTTGGTTCTCAAACCAGTCATCCCACTCATTAGTTCGATAAACGTTGTGTTCAGCAACTCTAATTATTACTGCATGACCAAATAACTTCATTCAAGATTATTCTTGTTTTTTGGTGGTGATGATCTACTCTTAATTGACATCGTCAGAAGCTAAAAATTAAGTTAGTAACAAAACACACACACACAATTCTGACATAAAATTTTGGTTTTTCACTTTAATATGCTCTCCCCTGCCTTTTACTACTCAATTCTCAAGATTCCAGTTCTTTAAGGAACTAGTTCATAACAAATCAAATATTAATATCTTAATGATACAATTAAATAATGTAAAGACTCAAGAATAATAAAGATTAAAAACTATCAATACAAAACTATAAATATAAAAACACGAGTATCAATACAAATTCAAGTGAAATATGAACAATACAAAGATTAAAAAAACACTAAAAAAATTAAGAAACTAATGGAATAAGATTTAAATGACTCAAAATAACAAAGCACTGACACACACACACACACACATATGGTGGCTAACACTAAAAAAACAATAATGCAATAACTATATGTTTATTTGTTATTGTTGTTGTAATTTTCAAGAAACCCATCTAAGTAAACATAAAATATCCCAAATCAAGATTTAACTCTAAGAAACCCCAAGAATCAAGATTTAAGGCACACCCTAAAAATCTCTTTTTTGTGATTTTTTTTGTTTTTTTCATAAGTCTTTATTTAACAACGATCACAAATAATTTCTATTTAAAAAAAAAAAACTAGATGCCACAACTAATTTTTAGAGAAGATAAATAATTGGACAAAAATGGAGAATATGAAAAACTCAAAGATAAAAGGTATATAACCTGATTTAGAGCATTGCTATGATACCAATTGATGTGAACCTCGTGGATATAAAGATCCAAAAACTCACAATCAAATCAACTCTTTCAAAAAAAGGTAAGATCAGGTTTGTAATTGAGCCTGACACAACAATAATTTATACCTAGACACCACTATTATAAGTAACAGAACCCTCACCTAAAACCTATAAAGAGACAATTCTCACACAGTAGCTTATGAATCTTATTGTAAGGCCTTACCGATGTTCGATTGCCATGAAATTTTAAAATAATATAGAGAAGACCTCTAAGAACTTGTGATAAAATTTTGGCCCAATACAATGGTCAAATAAAAATTTATGTTTGTTAAAGTAAAATTATACATTAGAAAAAATAAGTCTTTAACTGCTAAAGTTAATTAACTCATGAAGTAGATAGATATGACCCTTATTGTGCATGAATTAATTTTACTAAGGTCTTATACTCAGTTGTTGATGTATCTTCCATGAAACCCACCTTGGCCCAAATATTCTAAATAAACTCATTTAATACATCTTTAAGCTTCGTTGCCTTTTATCCTGTAATTAACCCAATTGAAAATTACAATTGATCTTTTGGTGCAGTCTTGATTGTATCACCTTTGTTTTACTTCTCACACACACACAGATATGTATGCTAGAATATATTATATTATTAGTATGCATGTTACATCTTTGATTTGATATCAATTGCAAGTTTGAATATATACTTGGTATGCATGCTAGAATTTTATTATTATATTTTTGTTAAAAGCATGTTTGCCATGTGTTTTTAATTTACTTGCTTACAAATTTAAAATTTTATAAAATTTAGAATATCTTCTATATTTTAAATGTTTTTGTTATGATAAACTAAACATCCTTATACAAGTATAATTAATTTTGGAAAACAATTCCGTGCATTGTAATTATCTCTCGAGCTAACTATCATCTTAATGTATAATTTCTCTTTTTTTCAAGTATCATTAGCAAGTTCATAGAGAAGTTTCATATTGCATTGTAGTTACCATTTGTGCATTAATAATAGATCTAACAGTGAGAACATGCAATTAGATAAAAGGTGGTTTGATAAGAAATGAGAACTCTATTGTGTAATTTAGTTTTTGTAAGATTTTAAAATTGGAATGTTATAGTGTATCAGAGATATGATATTTGAATGCCATATTTTTTTTATTTCTTTTTTGATCTCTTTATTTTCATGTTGATGCCCCCCTTTTAGACATTTTATGAGAATGTTTAACTTCTAACTACAAGGATTCATCTGGTAAATAGAAACCCATTAATTTTAACTTTAAAGAATTCATAGAAAGATCTAGAAAAATGACTAGAGGCCCTTTCTTATCAGATATAAAAGTTTAGCCTATATCTATAGATTAAGGGATGCAAATGAAGAAAATACAATTGATTACACTCTAAATTCTAACCAAAATAAATGTAAATATATGACAAAACATGATAAGTTATTGATTCCTCATTCTCCTTGTTGTAGTGTTGTTTGGTCATATCAGTTTATGCAAGATATGGGAATTGTCTTGTTTAATTGCTACAAGTACTTTCTTTTTGAACTAAACAGTTGAGAAGAACCTCTTATTTTATTAAACACATAGTTTTTCAACTGGGTTGTTGCCTTTGTACCTGCAAGATTATAACAAAATTTACCCTTCAATAGCTCGAGTCAAATGGTTTTGATTAAGGTTTATAAAGATAATTCATTAAAAGAACCTCACTACACTTATTAAAACTCCTAAATTGACTACATTATAGATATATAAATAACAACTCCACCTCTTATGTTTCCTTTTATTCAACTATTTATTTGATATGTTCATATCTCATATGGACTCATAATTATATAATCTTGTTCAGAATAAAGCAACTTAAAAGAAAATTTGTTATACTCTTCATTACATTTTAATCCTTAATTTCTAAAATTTATTTACAATCAAGTCACACATGATTAACCATCTCATTTTAATTTTTGACTAATGATTTTTATATATGTGACCCATTAGATTCTCTAACAGATATAAATCATAAACCTAAATAAAATATGATTAAATAAATTAAACAAATTAATTTATCATCAACTCAACAATTAATTGATTTATATTTGAAGATTAAGTATAATGTCTAACAACCTATCATGATCTTTAAATATTAAAAAAGTCATAAGTAATTTGACTTAACCTTTCAATGACTAATTTCTCAATGTAATTACTATCCCTTCATCATGAATGTCTCGATTTATATATTATAGCATGAAGTATGTTTGCTTTGTTAAATCATGTTAATTTTCAACATTATAGTCAATGATTCCTTGAATAAGATTTCAAAATTATTTTCAAAACTTATTCCACCTTGAGAACATATGAAATATTTTATCTAATTCACCACGGGTAATAAATCATCTCTTGATTACTTAAATATCTTCATATAATTTATGATATACTGAATATCTACCTGTTTGTTACTCTTGATTAGGACAACATGTGATTATGATCAAAGCATAACATTCTTTATATAAGATAACTTAGTAATATCAAGTCTAAAAATCACTTACACAACTATCATGTGAGTCATTCCATATACATAAGTGATCTTTCTATATAAAATTCTCTTGCAGGTCAGTTTAATGTACATATCATTTAACAAGCACTTGCATATTAGTTCTAAATATCCCTCATATGAGAGCAACTGTTTTTTTTTTATAAAGAAAGAAATATAATATGTATCAGTCCAAAACAACTCTAATTAATATATATTCTTAATTAAATAGTAGTCAGAAACATTTAGGAACAATACTTTAATACAATAAAAATATTACAATTATAACTTTATAATTTTCTTTGCAAAGTTTTTTTGTCCTATGAACTTTAACTTTACTCTAAATTCACTAATTAAACATTAAATTTATGAGTCCAATATAAATAAATATTTTAAAAAATATTAATTATAAATATATTTTATATAAATAAAATGAATGCTATATTACATATTTACTATTACTATTAGGCTCCTCCCTTGGATAACTTCTCTGACGTAATGCTATTACTAGAGAGGAGGAAGCAGTTCAGCTGGTGTCCTTTAAGGACTCTCTACTTTCGGTATCTTAAATCTCCTGGAACTACTGTCTATTTCGTAGTTCCTCGAAGTAACATCATCAGTTCAGTTTCAAGCCAATCACCCGCAGCTATATTTGCCAAAATCTGTAACCAATCTCTCTCCCTTCAGAAGCCATTGGTCATGCTCAGTGAACTTGGCAAACAATTCTTCAGTGTATGACTACTGATCACCACGCATTCAATTGCTATTTCTATTTGCTGCTTTTGATGTTAGCTCTGTTATTATTAGCAGCAGCTTGTATTCGGGCAGCAGGCCGTCACTCTTGCTCTAACCTGGGATTTGAAGAAACAATAACATTACAAATACATGTAGGAGCTTTGAAAGAACACTCCACCTATAATCTGAAATTAATTGTACATTTTATTTAACTTGCAAGAATTATTTGCTCCTCTCAGGTAACTTCAATGCGCTTTGGTATTGGTCAACCAATAATCTTGTTTTATTACAATATCAATTACAACATACTCATCCTAATTTTTATCTCAAAGTGCAAACGAATGTGATTCCCATACAGCATCCTCTCCAGTTCAAGTTTCCATAGCCAGACGAGTAGCAAACTTAAACCAAGGGCTGGAGTAGTAATCTTTAACTGAGCACTGGCATCTCAACAGTGATCGGTGAAGACGAGTTTTCATAAACCTTAAAACAGTCAAGATGCTTGATCAGGTTGCTTCATCTTATTCAAGCGCCATTGCAGCATGCCTTCGGAATTCAAGAGCCAAAAATCAACTCTTTCAAAGACCTAAGAGGTGAGCTGTATCCATAAACTACAGTGTCTCTCCATAGAGCCATACCTGTAATGAAGGGAAACTTTTATGTTCAGCGCTATCACAAGCTCCGCATAAGTGTAGAATATTGCTTGCTTGCCCCCTATTTTCCAGGCATGTGGGGTCGGGGCAAGGGCAGAGGCAGAGCAGGGAGTTATCTATGCTAAATTCCAAACATAAGCTACACAAGGATAGAGGGGCTACCTATCCATGAAACCAAACCAGCTGTTGCTGCCAAAAGAAATTTCCCACTAACGCTGTTGAAACTGCATCATAATTGAAGTTCTTCAGTTGCCAAGTCTTAAAAAAGAAAAATAGCTAGCAATTGCAGATGAAGATTCACTAACAGAAGATAACTTACTAGTACATGCATAAAATATTCCCATAACCATAGAAAAGGGAAGCCCATGTAGAACCAGTGAACCTGCAAAAGGTGAACATGCATCTGTCAGATACGGAAATTAATCTGAAGATGGATAATCTAATGCACTGAAATATCAAAGACATATCAAGAAGATTTTTTATTATCATCCTAACTCCTGGTTAAGAAGTGTTTAATATGATTAGTGCCCCCCTAGAGTGTATAGATTAAGATTTATAAATCAGAAGTGTCATTATTAACCTGGCAACAGAGCAGCCTCCTCACCATTCTCACTATGAAAAAAGACTAACTTTACCTACAAAAGCCATTTCTCTCATTTTCTTCCACAACCCCACCTGTGTTTTCAGGATTTTAATAAAAACTTTTGTGTTGATGTCATTTTACTATTCCTTGGTGATGAATTACTGTTAGCAGCTGTCAGTTATGGAGCATTGTGGTGATACACAACTCATGAGTAAAGTTCTTGTCAAATAAAATACAATGTTGAGATATGTCTAAACAATGTAGCAGACTGGTCGGAGTGCCTTTTCCTGACTCCTTTTGTAGTCAAGAAAAGCAAGCATATTGAGAATCCTCAAGAGTTGAGAGTATTAAAAATGAAGTAAATTAATGATACTTATTATAGAAATAAGGTGTTAGCATGTGAGATGATCACACTGAAAAACTAAGATTGCATATAACTATGAAATTTTAGAAAGTTTAGCATAAACATGGGTATATCTTATCTGTAGAAAAATGAAAGGCATAAAGAATGATGGGGTAAAAAGCAGTACCACATGAAGTCACGAGTAAAAAGGGCACGTGGGATCATAAGTCCATTTCCAATCATAGCAAGCAGCATTGAGAAAGCCGATAAGCCTTTAATATTATCAGGATTCAGGAAATTTGTCCACTGAATAAGAAGCATGAGTCTTGGTCAGGGATGCAAAGATGAAATGCCTGATTCGATAAGCCAAATTCTCAGAGAAAGATCACATATATTACCATTTGTGACACTGGCATCCACATGAAGAGAAGTGTTGCTGTCCATCCAGATATTGCTCCAACAAATTTTACACCTTTTTCAGAGAGTTTTCCTGTTCGTGCCTGCAAAACTTAGCAGGTAAGTCTAAAGGGGTGCTGAATCAAAAGGAAGATTTCCTGTGAAAAACAAAGAAAGGGGAAGAAAATTGCAAAATTATAAATCTAAACACAAGTTTCAAACAGATTTGCTAGGCATCATGAGCTAATTACTTCAGTATCATCTCATT
This sequence comes from Populus alba x Populus glandulosa, assembly GCA_033617975.1. Lineage (NCBI taxonomy): Eukaryota > Viridiplantae > Streptophyta > Magnoliopsida > Malpighiales > Salicaceae > Populus > Populus alba x Populus glandulosa. The sequence goes on along the minus strand of CM066155.1, from coordinate 6,444,039 downwards.
GTCATTACTCAGCCTGAAATCTTAAAAACCATAATAGACATGTAGGATGCAGGCACGAACATATTTGCTATCAGCTAAAAATTTGTGCTCAATTAGTCCTCTTTATGAGTGTTTACAGCGTCTCCCGTCATTTGATTTTAAGTTAGTAAACTTAGAAGCAAAGTCCATTCAAACAGAATTAAATCATCCACTTCTACATGCTTTCTCTTTTCTAATCTTTAACAGTCAAACATGACATGTGATTACAACAATATGACCAAAGGCGGAATAAAACCTGAAAAGCTTACCATGACAACAGCAGCGACTGCTGTGACAAAAGATATTGCCCCTGGCAAAATGGAGTTTGGTATATATGGGACAAATGTAGACCACATAACCTGCACTCAAATTTACAAAACCATTAAGAGAATATTCCATGAATACTTAAGAGTATATCAATGTTTTTAATCCCACAGCAGCCAAGATGAACACATAAAGATAAGAAAAAGCATGGGTGCATAGGTGTTTAGAGTTTTGTAAAAGTGAGACAGAAAATGGGGTACCTGAGGGAGGACCGACAATCCACAAACAGTGATAAAATCTTCCCAAAAGAGCCAGATTCCATCATTGAGCATTCCAAAGTAATTCAAGAAATTTAATAGCAAGCCAGTTGCTACAACAACTGAAGTGACCATATAGTAAGGCAGAGGCATGGCCTCTGCCATTGCAAGCTGGGCAATTACAATGTAAATCGAAACCACTCCCAGTGTCTGCACCACAATAACCTCGGTTTCCCTCTTTTTTGCAAAGTAGGAAAGCAATGAAAGGTTTCCAAGCAGCCCAGTTAACATCCCCTGCATTATGCAAACTCGGAGTTCCACGTTTCAATACAGCTAATAAAACAGTCGTCTCAAAATGCTCATTTCAGGTCATGGGATAGCAATCATCATTTGATCATAAAAGGGAAAAAGATAAAACAAAAGGTGGGAAATTATGGTTATCACTCAATTAATCAGGCATATGAAGAAGCTATGAGTGAGTAAAATAAATAGAAGAAAAGGAAGGGGGGAAGGTGAGAAAATTACCAGCCATGGTACAGCCAAAAGGGCAGTTTTATTTCCAGACATAAGATTTTTTGCATTGAGAATGATTTGAGGCATTTGGAGTAACAAAAAAGGGACATTTGCTCCTCCAGAGAATTTGGCTGTCCAAGAGTCCCATTCTTCAATTTCCTTACTTCTATTATTCTTTACCTTCACTGTTGAACCCTTTTCAAAACACAAACAACAAAATCCTTAATCCAACACAAAGTCGTCACCATCAACACAAATCAGAAGGTTTTAGAGTGAGCAGTAAATTACCTGGTCGAGAGGGTGAGGGACGTCAGAGTCAAGAGCAGGAACTGGAATGAGTCGGCGGTGAAGTGATGTCAGAGAGAGTGAGTGAAGATGGAGGAAGGGCTTGGATGGAAATGAATGAGAGTGGTGAGGAGGCGGGCAATTTGAGTGTAATGAGAAAGAGTGGCAGTGAGATGGTGCTGCTAGTAGTGACTTGTTAGCAGCAGCTGCTGCTACTATCAGAGAACTTGCCATTTTCGTTTTTGAGGGGAGAATCAGAGATTGAGAGAGGGAAAATCTTGTATATACTAAAAAGAAAAGGAAAAGGAAAAAATCAAGGTGGAGACTTGAGATTGGGCGGTGAGTGTTTAAGAACCTCCAGGTGACATGTGGCTCCTTCCTTACGGTGGGAAATACTTTTTATATAATGAAAATACTTTTTTTCTTTCTTTTCTTGATTTGTAAATAAGAGAGTACTGCTTGCATTAAAATCCTGCTTGGTACGGCGTCTCAGAGGGAGATGGGGTAAAATTTGAGATATTTTTATATTTAAAATTATTTTTATATACTTTTAGATTATTTTAATATATTAATATAAAAAATAATTTTTTAAAAGTAAGAGGGTGTCGGCATATTCATGTAATTGGTGTTCTAGAGAAATAGCACAGGAGTCCAATGCTATATATGAAATTAGCTCGTGATATTCGAGAATATAATAGTAGTTATTTGTTAAAATATTTTTTATTTAAAAAATAATAATTTAAAAATATTTTTAAAAAATATTTTAATTTTTTAAAAATCACTTTTAAAACATAAAAATAAAATATTCTTTAACCCTCCTCAATAAACAAATGAAAAGGAAAAAGAGACCAGCAGCGGTGGATCGGATCTTGTTTTTCTGAGCTAGAACTGGTACTGGGAAGGAGGATTCTTGGTAGTTACTCCTCGTTGAGTTGACTGGGAAGGAGGATTCTTGGTAGTTACTCCTCGTTGAGTTGACTGGGACTCCATTGATGGATCTCAATGAAGAAATGATGGGGTTTTTTATGGGATCTCCAGCCATGCATGGGTGCTGCTGCTGCTTTCAGCCACAGCTCACATGTGCATTGAATTTTTTACCTTCGTTTTCTTCTTCTTAAACCCATAAAAAATTAATTAATTTCATTAATGTTTGTTTAATACAAAGATTAAGCACCAGTTGACACGTAACATCTTGGACGAAGCACTCCAAATGAGGGTGGAAAAGGAATTAAAATCAAATAAAATTAAAAAGGAAGTCTATTTAAACACAATGCGCTCAAAATAGGAAATGGAAATGGGGGGACGAATAACTGTTTCTTTTCTTCATTTGTTGCAACTTGTGTCGCGTGATTTAAATAGACCTTTATGAGCTGTCAAAGCTGGCTGGAAAAAAAAAAAAAAAATTGATGGAAAACAGACCTGACGAGGGGGCTGCACTGGCGCAACAACCACCTAGCTTTCGAAGCTTTGTTGCTCGCACCACCAGGTCGGCGAGGCAAATGAGTGTGGTCGTGGTGTAGGTCACCTCCGTTGGAGCTGAGAGATAAAATGTCGAGAATGAGGCTACTTCTACTGGACAAATCGAATTGCTATGTTTTTTTTTCTCTCTTTCTTGTGTTAGGGTTTTTGCTCTCTATATTTTAATTTTTATGTGTGAATGGATTCTATTTATATTATCTAAGATCCCCTGGAAAATATGAAAAATTATACTGGAAAAATAATGTTAAGTATTTATAGCATAGTTATCAAACCCGGCCCGGCCCGGGACCCAGTGGCTGGACCGGTTCGGGTTTAATAAAAAACCGGCTGTGGCAACAGCCCGGCCAAACCCGGGTGACCCGGGCAAACCCGGACGAGACTCAGGTTTTTTTTTTTTTTTTAAATGTGGGATAAAAAAAATTTTGGTTTAAATATTTCAACTTAAAATGATAACATAATATCTTTTCAATGTGGGGTTTGAAGCCCTTTCATATATATACTCTATGTTCACATGAAAAAAATTATATTTTTTCAATGTGGGATTTGAAACCCATTAGTATATATACTCTATGTTCCCAAGAAAAAAATCATGTTTTTTCAATGTGGGATAAAAAACCTTTTAGTTTAAATACTTCAACTTAAAGGGATAACATTGTATCTTTTCAATGTGGGATTTGAAGCCCTTTCATATATATACTCTATGTTCCCATGAAAAAAGTTATGTTTTTTCAATGTGGGATTTGAAACTCATTAGTATATATACTCTATGTTCCTAATAAAAACATCATGTTTTTTCAATGTGGGATAAAAAACCTTTTGGTTTAAATACTTCAACTTAAAGGGATAACATTATATCTTTTCAATGTGAGATTTGAAGCCCTTTCATGTATATACTCTATGTTCCCAAGAAAAAAGTTATGTTTTTTCAATGTGGGATTTGAAACCCATTAGTATATATACTCTATGTTCCCAAGGAAAAAATCATGTTTTTTCAATGTTGGATAAAAAATCTTTTGGTTTAAATACTTCAACTTAAAGGGATAACATAGTATCTTTTTAATTTGGGATTTGAAGCCCTTTCATACATATACTCTATGTTCCCATGAAAAAAGTTATATTTTTTCAATGTGGGATTTAAAACCCATTAGTATATATACTCTATGTTCCCAAGGAAAAAATCATATATTTTCAATGTGGGATAAAAAATCTTTTGGTTTAAATACTTCAACTTAAAGGGATAACATAGTATCTTTTCAATGTGGAATTTGAAGCCCTTTCATGTATATACTCTATGTTCCCAAAAAAAAAATTATGTTTTTTCAATGTGGGATTTGAAACCCATTAGTATATATACTCTATGTTCCCAAGGAAAAAATCATGTTTTTTCAATGTTGGATAAAAAATCTTTTGGTTTAAATACTTCAACTTAAAGGGATAACATAGTATCTTTTTAATTTGGGATTTGAAGCCCTTTCATATATATACTCTATGTTCCCATGAAAAAAGTTATATTTTTTCAATGTGGGATTTAAAACCCATTAGTATATATACTCTATGTTCCCAAGGAAAAAATCATATATTTTCAATGTGGGATAAAAAATCTTTTGGTTTAAATACTTCAACTTAAAGGGATAACATAGTATCTTTTCAATGTGGGATTTGAAGCCCTTTCATATATATACTCTATGTTCCCATGAAAAAAGTTATGTTTTTTCAATGTAGGATAAATTTTTTTTTTAATTTAAATACTTCAACTTAAAAGCTTAACATAATATCTTTTTAATGTGGGATAAAAAACTTTTTAAAATATTATTTTAAACTTCATTATTTATAATATGTATAATCTATATTTACATGAATTTTTTCATATGAAATATTAATTTTTTTTTAATTATTACGGGTTAATCTGGGTCAACCCGGGTTGACCCATGAAACCCGAGACCCGGGCCGGGTTTAATAACTATGATTTATAGTGTTTTATTCTTAACCATGGCTTCCTAATTAATTATTTTTTATTCTCTATTATGCTTGGTCCTTTATCCTCTCTTCTTTTTATTTCAATCCCTAAACTTTATTATTATTATTATTATCATTATGGTAAAAATTAAATTAAATATCAAAAACTAAGTTGGACCAAAAATATAACTTTTAGAAATAAATAAAAAATCAAGGGTTAAAAAACAAGTTATCTTTCAATAATTATGACATAAGGTCATTGAAAAATTTATTTTCTTTTGATTTTGTATATTAAGTTCTCAAAAAGAACAAAAATAGCATCTAAAAGAACTTTTTAAAATGAAACAATTTCATCGAGAGGTGACTACCCTCAAAACAGCATAAAAAGCAAAGCAAGTCTCATAAAGAGACTATTAACCTTAAAAAAAATCAAAACAAATCTCATCGAGAGGCGATTAACCTCGAAATAATTAAAAAATCAAAGTGAGTCTCATCAAGAGATAACTATCCTCAAAACAATAAAAGAGGTGATTAACCTTAAAACAATAATAATAATAATAATAATAAGTAGTCTTAGGGAGGTGACTAACCTCATAATCAAATAAATTGTCATATTAAAATATAACATCCATCATATTAAATAATCAATATAAATAGTCTCATTAAAAGGTGATTATTCTCATAATCAAAAATTATTTTATCAAGAGATGACTATCCCCGTAATAAAATAATCAAATAAATAGTCTCATTAGAAGGTAACTACTCTCAAATCAATTAAAACAAATATAATCTCCTCGAGAGCCGACTACCCTAAAAAATTAAACATAATCTCCTCGAAAAACAACTACCCTCATAATTGAATAAATAGTCTCATTAGAAAGTGACTACCCTTAGATCAAATGATCAAATAAATAGTCTCGTTGAGAGGTTGTTACCCTCATGTCAAGTAACCAAACAAATAATTTCATTGAAAGATGACTACTCTTCTTTAAATAAGGTGTTACCTTAATTCCAAAGTTTAGTTTAGCTTACCTAGCTATGCGATTTGACCAAAGATGTCTTGAATGAGACTCAGCTTTAAATTTTTTAATGATAATGTTTAAAATTTCCTAATAATAAGGCATGTACTTTCTGATGACAAGGCTTGAGACTTTCTAATAACAGGGCTTGAAAAATTTCTTATAGCAGGGCTTCAAAACTTTCTAATGATAGGCCTTGGAACTTCCTGATTGCAAGACTTGAAACTTCTAATGATAGAGCTTGAAACTTCCTGATGAAAAAGCTTAGGACTTCCTGATTATAAGGGCCGAACTTCTTGATGTTAGGGCTTGAACTTTCTAATGACATAGCTTGAAATAAAAGAAATAAAATGATATTGAAAAGAAATTTATCATCAGATTAGTGAGCTTATTTGAAATAAAAATGTTATTTGAAAGAATTTATCATTAGATTGTTGGGATTTACTTGAAATGAAATGTTGTTTTATATATATAATCACTTTTCAAAAAACTAATCTAAAAAAAAAACCAAAGTCAAATTGAGCTAATATTTGAAACTAGTAAGCTTGATTTGTGAGACCTAGATTACCCCATAGAAGGCAATCATAAAACAATTATGAAGTAAAATTCTCAATCATTCAAACTTAAAAAATAATACAAATAATAATAAAAAAAACAAGAATCAAATTTGATACAAATACAAACTGACAAGATACATTTAATTTTTGAAAGAGCAGATGCAAAACCCAAGGTGAGGAGAGAGAAAATAGAGGGAAGAAGAAAAAAATTCCACTAGAACTCAACTGTTGTGCTATCATATACACATGTTTGACTGCTAGGAAAAGCATATTGAGATGCTCTTAACACCTCACACACCACCCAAAGAGAGCATACATCTTTCACTTTTTGGTCGTGCAATATTTTTGGTTTTTAAATAATATTTTATATTTATTAAAATATCAAATTGCCATAGTCCACTTCATTATAACTAAAACACTAGGATAAAAATACAAAAAGCCTTTGGATGCCAATTCAAAAAATCTTACTTTTAATGGTAATTTAGTTATTTTAGTATACATTAAAAAGTAAAAATTCATAAAAGCCCCTACTTGCTTTTTAAATAAATTTTGCTTTTAAGAGTAATTTAATCATTGAACTCCACTTTTAAAAATATAAAAGATCAAGTTATCCCCGATCAATTTAATAATGATTAGTAGATATTAAAGAAAAACAATCGTATCATCTCCAATAACTATTTTAATTATTTTGTTTGAGAAGAACAAAAATATCAATATAATATTTCAATGTATAATGTTTTGTGTTTGCCTCCACAATGAAACACTGAACTTCTTTAGATTTTTGTTAATAGTTGCACAAATACTATTAATATTATTTTAAATCTTTTTTGAGTCTCACATTGAGTTTTTTTTCCTTTGATGTTAAGAGTACTCATGAACAATTTATACATTAATTAATTAAAAATAAAGTTTTTTGAACAATTTTAAAACACATCCTTTGTATCAATTTGATAGATTAAAAGAAAATTTAATGAGTGTTTTTTGGTGATTTATCTCAAATCTAAACCAAAACGTCACCCATAAACACTATCAATATGACAAAGCTATCCATATTAAAACAAACTAGATTTGTGGATTCATGTTACGTTGTGAGTTGAATTTGTTTTATCAATTAAAAAAATCAGAGCATTATTGGCTACATGTGTTGCCTGAAGGATATAAGAGGCATTTACTTGCTGGCGTGTGCGTTGCAAGTTTTAATTCTTTAATTTCATGGATAACAAAGTTATTTTATTGTGAAAAATATATTAAAAAACTATTCTATCCCTATAGAATTTAAAAATAATAATCGAATCATGATGAAAAAACCATCTTTTCTGGTATCTAATTCAAAGTTTTTGTAGTTAAAAGGCAATTTCATAGTTACATCATTTCAATGAATACTAGATGCCATGCCCACGCGATGCCGTGGGCTTGTGGCATGCTTATACATTGTCATTGGTTTATGGAAAAAATAAAAATAAAAAAATTATATGGAGAAAAACTGTTGCAATTCATAATATTTTTAAGGAAAAAACTACAAAGCTAAATTCTTAACCAGTTTAATGTTAAAAAAATAAAATCAACAAAGAAAATGTTGGAAAAAATCATTAAAAAAACAACAGGAAAAAAACAATGCAGGGAAATACTGTATCAATTTATAGTGTTTTATGAGGAAATCTATAGTTGTAATTCTTAACCAGCTTAATATTAAAAATAATAAAATCCATAAAGATAATTTTGAAAAAAATCATAAAAAAGATCTTATGTGGGAACACTATAGCAATTCATAGTGTTTTTAAGAGGAAAAACTACGAAGCTAAATTTTCAACCAGCTCAATATGAAAAAAATAAAATCGACAAAAACAATTTTGAAAAAATAAAAATAAAAAAATCATATAAAAAGAGAAAACATCACATGGGAAAACACTGTAGCAATCTATAATGTTTTTTTTTTTTAAAAAACTACAAAGCTAAATTCTCATTCATCTCCATATTAAAAAAAAAAATCAACAAAAACAATTCTGAAAAAAAAACACAAAAAATGAAAAAAAAAACATATAGGGAAAGTTAAAGTTGAATTTTCAATCAACTCAATATTAAAATTTTTTTTTGACAAAGATAATTTTGAAAAAAATATGTGGGGAAACATTGTAGCAAAACAAAAACCATGTATGGAAACACTGTAACAATCCATTGTGTTTTAAAGAAAAAAACTACGAAGCAAAATTGATAAAGATCAATTTTTTTTTAAAAGAAAAGAATTCATAAAAAAAAAAACCATGTAGGGAAAATTGTAGTAATCCATAATGTTTAAAGAAAAAAACCACATAACTAAATTTTTAACCAGTTTAATATTAAAAAAATAAACAAAGATAATTTAAAAAAATAAAAAAAAGAAAATATAAAAGAAGAAGACAATCTTGGGAAAAAAAGAAAAAAAAATGTAAAGCCTAAATAAAAAAAACAAAAAATAAATATAGTAAAAAAAAGAACAAACTGAAAAAGCTACAATACTTTTAAAGTATTAGTTAATTGGTTCGTGTCTGTGTGAATGTTAATGTTAATTTTTAATTTACCATATCAAAATGGACTTAAGCCTGCGCCTCTAACTCCTAGGTCCATTATAACCCCGGGCTCAACAAAGCCCTTAAAAGTCCATGTTCTGAACCTGTTCCTGATTTCTATCGGAGACCATCATCATCATAAACATTAAAAAAATTCCAAGTTCCTATAAGATTTTGCAGTACAGTATCGGTCGTTAGGGTTTGCTGTTTTCTATCGCTACAATTTCCAGTATAAGGTAAGCTTATTGTTATCTCTATAGCATTAGAAATTTGATTTGGAGCAAAACCCTAGAGATTATTTCATCGGTAAGCAATTCTTCATTCCTCATTCGAATTTTAATCTCTGATAGATTTGGTTTCACAGAGTCATAAAATCAAAGATGGATGATTACCAGGAGGAAATGGAAAGATTTGGGATGGAGAATGACTTCGAAGACGGCCGATTTATAAATGGAGAGTTCTACTTTAAAAAACAGAAAGAAAAACGAAAGCAATCCAAAGACGATGTTCTTTATGGTATCTTTGCGGATTATGACTCCGATGATGATTATGTTTCCTCTTCGCGAAAGAGGAGAAAAGACTCCCGAAAAGCTGACCTCACTAAGCCTGTCAATTTTATCTCCACAGGTAATGTAGAGATAGATGTCTTACTGATAATTTAATGACTTATAATGCTTGTTGGTGAAAATTATGTGCTTATGAAAGTTGTTTGTTTGTTTGCAGGTACTGTTATGCCTAACCAAGAAATTGATAAGAATTTGAGAGACAAGAACAGTGATGTTATGTTTGCTGCTGATGATGATAACAGACCTGGAATAGGGTCTGGTTTTAATACTGGGTTAGGGTTTCATTCAGGGCTTGGTGATTTTAATGGGGTTAAAAAGAGTGAGGATTTTGAGGATGATGGTCGTGACGAGGCTGAAGATAACTTTTTGCCAACAGAGTTTGGGAGAAGGATAAAGGAGGGGGCAGAAAGGAGAGAGCAGGAGAGAATGGAGAAGAAAGCAAAAGGAGTGGGGAAAAACAAGGAAGTGAAAGATGGGGGTGTTGGGGTGTTTGAGAAGCATACAGTAAAAGGAATTGGGATGAAGTTGTTAGAGAAAATGGGTTATAAGGGAGGTGGATTGGGGAAGAACCAGCAAGGAATTGTAGATCCAATTGAAGCAAAGATGAGGCCAAAAAATATGGGAATGGGGTTCAATGATTTTAAAGAAACATCAGCTAAGGTGCCTCAATTCGAGGAGAAGGAAACTGTGAGCCAAAGCCAGGGTCAGATGGTGGGGAGAATGAAGGAGAAGCTATGGTTGAAGGGTAAGAAGAAGCAGAAGCAGGAGAAGTATATAACAGCAGATGAATTGTTGGCAAATAAGGAAGAACAAGGTTTTGAGGTTTTTCAAAAGGTGATTGATATGCGAGGGCCACAGGTGAGGGTGCTGACAAATCTGGAGAATCTGAATGCAGAAGAGAAGGCGAAGGAGCATGATGTTCCGATGCCAGAGCTTCAGCATAATGTGAGGTTGATCGTGGATTTGGCAGAGCTTGATATACAGAAGATTGATAGAGATCTGAGGAATGAAAGGGAGACTGCTATGAGCTTGCAGCAGGAGAAGGAGAAGTTGGAAACAGAGGCAGCACGCCAGAAGAAGCAATTGGATAATGTGGAGGAGATCATGGGTGTGCTGAGCCATATTGAGGAACAGAAGTCTTCAGGAACTTTGACCTTGGATTCACTAGCAAAGTATTTCACAGACATAAAGCGGAAATTTGCAGAAGATTATAAGCTTTGCAACTTGTCTTGCATTGCTTGTTCATATGCTTTACCTTTGTTTATCAGAGTATTTCAGGGCTGGGATCCTCTTAGGAATCCATTGCATGGATTGGAAGTAGTAGAATTATGGAAGAATGTGCTGCAAGGCGAGGAAAGTAGTGATATATGGGATGAAGTTGCACCTTATGCACAGTTAGTAACAGAAGTAGTTTTGCCTGCTGTAAGAATATCTGGGATTAATACTTGGGAGCCTAGGGACCCTGAACCCATGCTTAGATTTTTGGAGTCTTGGGAGAATTTGTTGCCTGCAGCAGTTGTTCAGAGCATCTTGGATAATATAGTTATGCCAAAATTATCTAGTGCTGTGGACTCATGGGACCCTCGTCGGGAAACCGTTCCCATACATGTCTGGGTACATCCATGGCTGCTGCAGTTGGGATTGAAATTGGAGGGCTTGTACCAGATGATACGAATGAAGTTAAGTATGGTTCTTGATGCGTGGCACCCTAGTGACGCATCTGCTTACACTATCTTATCACCTTGGAAAACTGTGTTTGATGCAGCCAGTTGGGAAAATCTTATGCGCAGATTTATAGTTCCCAAGTTGCAGGTTGCGTTGCAGGAGTTCCAAATAAACCCGGCTAATCAGAAGCTTGATCAGTTCTATTGGGTTATGTCATGGGCTTCAGCTATTCCAATTCATCTCATGGTTGACTTGATGGAGAGGTTTTTCTTTTCGAAATGGCTGCAGGTTTTGTATCACTGGCTCTGTTCAAATCCTAACTTACAAGAGGTTCATAAATGGTACATTGGTTGGAAGGGACTTCTTCCACAAGAGCTTCAGGCACATGAAAATATTCGTTATCAGTTTACTCTTGGACTCAACATGATTGATCGGGCTATTGAAGGTATGGAAGTGGTCCAACCTGGTCTGAGGGAGAACCTCAGTTATATTAGGGCACAGGAGCAGAGGCAGTTTGAGGCCCAGCAAAGAGCTGCAATGCATTCTCAATATCAAACTGCCGCTGGCATGGGAAGCACAACGCAAATGGGTGGTTTTGGTGGTGGTGCAGTTGAGATGACTTTGAAAGAAGTTGTTGAGGCCCATGCACAACATCACAGCTTGCTCTTTAAGCCAAAACCTGGCAGGATGCATGATGGTCACCAGATATATGGGTACGGTAACATGAGCATATATGTGGATTCAATACATGAAAGGTTATATGTCCAGAAGGAGGAAGATTGGTTACTGACAAACCTTGATAATTTGCTTGAGATGCATAATAATTCTCTTAAAAAGAGACGGTGAGTAGTAGAGCCTCGAAGATGTGTTAGGATTTGGGGGTTAACGCCGGACTGGGAAGCCATTCCTTCAGTTCATAGGTTGTATGTTTTATGCATAAAAGGCATTGAACAGGTTAGCTATTTCTTATTCTTTGAGCTTGTCGGTGACTGAGATGGCTTTGTTGTAAGAAATTATATCATTTTTTCCTGGCATTATTGTGATGCAAAACTGCTTAACTTATTTTAACTGTTAGCTGGTCTTGTAAATATTTTGTGCCATGATATTCTAAATGATAATAGGTCTTTTCTATTCACTTAGCAGCGGATGTTCTTTGTTTCTTTGCTTTTTAAGCCTCTCTTACCTTTTTCCCCTGGATTTCTTTGTCATTCCTTTATCTCTGTTTTTTTTTTCTTTTTCTTTGTTGTTTTGGGGATTGGCATTTTTTGTTTTTATCTATAATCCTGAATTTATGCAAATTTGGGTTAATAGATGTGAAGATGGAAGATATTGTTCTTGTATAGTAACTTTTTTGACTTCTTTGTGAGTTTGAAGTGTGTTGTGGTTTGAACAAATATTTTGAAGCATAGAGCTTGAAAAAATTGTTTAGAGAGGAAATTCTGCTGTTTGAGCTGTCATGTTTTCTTAAATCGGAAAGGAGGACCATTTAGTAGCAGTTGGAATATTTAACAGTCTAGGTCTCATGTTAACATACTTGGTAATGCGAGCTTTTCCAGAATCTTTTTTCTGCTCTATTTTTACTGTCTTGCTTATGTTTTTGTACTTGTGTTTTTATAAACTAGATAGAATAGAATGCAGAATTCTCATTTGAATATAAAAGAAGATATTTCACTGGTGCCTGAATTGGGATTCAGCTCGACCATGAAACATGGGATGAAGTATATATGAAAGCTTCATCTGAGGGGCTGCTGTTGTGTCACTGGAATAAAGGAGAGGGAATAAGGAGCATCCATTGCTTTGGTCTCTATAAGGTACACTGTTCTTGTCTCGGTGCATGAGCCTTGGACAGTTTTGAGGGAGAGGATATGGACCAAGTAACTTCCAATGATGTCATAAAACATGCCGATATATTATCTGGTTTCGTCGTCGTCTCTCCTCTCTGATTATACTTTCTCCCTTGAGGTTATAACTGCTTTTCATTATTGGTTATTTGTTGTGGACTTGGTGTGCAACTTGAGATATGTTTAAATTTGACAGATGAATGTTTTAGAATGCATGTAGTTCGTCTCTCTAGAGGTTTTGATGAGGAATGGGCAGTTGAAGAGACGATGCAGGAAGGAATTTGATGACAGGGTTTCCAATGCGGTATGTGTGGAAGTGGAAGGAGCGAAGGGGTTTTGAAGCTCCAAAAGATTTACGAATATATTTCTTCCTATTGGGATCCTTAGCGGAACAAAGATATATTCGTGAAGCTCCACGAGGGAAATTCCAAGTTTAAATCACTTGAATCATCCATGTTCGGTTTTTGTTTTCTTATGGTGGTTTTCCTGGTCTTTCTCTAATTTGGTTTCAGATTCTTTTTTCGTATATATACTTGCGCAGGTGCCGGTTTCAGATTGACTTTACTGAGCTCATATCAGACTTCTGGGTATGTTAGTGACCAATTCATCGAACACCTTTTTTTTTTAATCATGGCTCTAAGATCAAAATAGATACGTACAACGAAGAATCCTTTTTCATGGCATATTAGAACTGGAAAAGCAACAGATTCCGGAGGCTGCTGAAGAGAATTTCCAGGGGCGGCGGCGGGCGGCGGGTGTTAACAAGCCAATCTGTTAACAAACTTGTTATCAGCAAAGCTGCTCACCTAGGTAGGCACATAAAAAAACTCGTTGCAAATCCAAAATAAAGTGCTACACCTTACTCTATAAAAATACACGGGAAGCCCTTTATTTATTTATTTTTTCTAAAATATTTTGGGATACCAGTTCGCTTGCGTTCTGTAGAACATTAGAAGCCAATTCTCTTAGAGCTGCTTTTTAGATCACTTGTTTATAGCTTTTTCATTTCAATTTCTAGCGTTACACTTGGCAAATAATAATCTTAGAAGCTTTGAGCTGATTCTGTAACTTAAAAAAGAGTTCATGTTCTTCCTCATCTGGTGTAAAAATTAAATTTAAAATAGAGCTCTATCTCCCTCTTTATACAGCTAAATTGTCCCACGAGATTCCAAAATAAAACAGAATAGTCGGCCTTCTTTCTTACTAATTTAGATTTTCTACCTTTTATTTTTATATATTTTTCTTTTCTAATTGAAGCAGTTACGTCGACCAATTAGAAATAAGGGTATATTGAAATTTCTTAATTTCTTATTTACCGAAATGGAGTAGTTTTCATTTTATTTCCCAAAACAGAAACTAGTGCCATATAAGCGCTGAAAATGACATGTAAATTAAAAAACAGAAAGATTAATTAGGATTTTGATTAATATGGATTTTTCATGACGGCAAATAAAACTTTTGGTTGTTTGGATCTTCACCATACACCGGAGAAAGGTGCTAGTTGTTAATGATGTCTCATTTTATAAGTGATGATCTCTCAAAATATCAATGCAACTTAGGAGCTTAAGTATTGTTTTTAGAAAGAAAAAGTATAATGATATTTTAGAAAGAAAAGCCCTGAAAATATATATGTCAAAAAATATTGAGAATAAAGAGATTGTCCATCTTGCGTCTAAAGGGTTCACGGGGTATTTATAGCCCACAAATCTTATTCTTTTATGGAAAGGAGGGGCTAAGGTGTTATTATGCTCTGATAGCATTTAGCAAGGGATAAAAATCTCTTACACATAATTAATGAGAGATAAATATATCTTATACATTATTATTATTGATGAAAATGTGGTACGTCCTTAAAAGATTTTTATATACTTAGGGGTGTTGAAAGATGAACATTTTTTCCCTCAACATTTTATGTTAATGATGATAAGAATAAACAAATGAAGTTTTGTAACTCAATAAGAGGCATAAAAAGATTGTCAGCTCTATATCTATTTGGGCTTAGCATAGAACTGAGTCTAAAGGTGTTGGGTTTAACAACTCTTTAAACTCATATATACTTGGGCTCAACGCGTAGCCAAACCCAGGTATGTTAGGTTATCACCCTGCCTTTACCCCTTTCAATCACGGGCTTCTTGAGCAAACAGATAATGTATAAAATACATTGATCCATTAGTAGTCTCCAAGTCTTTATGTATTAAATATACAAAGATCTGGAAGGTTTGATTTTAGTGAGAGGTTTTTTTTACTGAAGAGTTGTTTCTCTTACCAATAAGAAACTTTTTACCTTTCCATGAGATTTGTCTGCCTCACGCAAAACTGTTAGGATTCTTCGTGGCTAGGTTGTTTGTTCTTATTGAAAGAGATGGCTTGGTAGCCTATTTTGTAACATCCCCAACATTTGGGTACAAATTCTTTTATAATAAATCTGTAAAAAATGTAATTTTTTTTCATTGCTTGAAAAAATGGTCAACTAGTTTATTTGAAAACTCAATTGGTCAACCAGATATACCTGGACCTTACTCTTAAGTTTTGATCAATATCTATCTTGGGTATTACGTTAAATTAACAATATTTTTATTAAAATTTCGATAGAGTTTTCTTTGTATTTTAGGCATCTCAAATGTCGACAGAAGAATGAAGGGAAGGTTGAGATGTTTGCCTAACCACCGGTCTCCATCGTCATCTAGTCGTCTCCCTCGATTTTGCTTCCAGCAGCAGCATGCCCAAGTAAGCTTCCTTCCCTGCTTGCTAAAATAATTAACATGTTATTGTTGCATGCATGCGTGAATTATTCACGCATGTTTGTAACAGTGGTCAGCCGGGTCACTGGTTTGGGTCGGTGACCAAGTTGGGCCGCTGGGTCTAGCCTAACCTACACGGCTAAGCTTGCAGATAGGATAGACTCAACCCCCCCCAAAATAAATAAATAAAAATAATAAAAAATAGTTTTATTTTTCTTTTAATTCAAATTTTATGGGTTTATTCACTAGTACCAAAGTTAGGAATACTATACCTTTTGGGTTACGTAATATTTACCAATGTCAAAATTAAAAATATTTGTAGTCGAGTATTTACTAGCACCAGAGTCAGGAATATCCTAGGTAGACCATGAAAAACATAATACAACAGGCTCTTAGCAATTTGAGACAAAACTAGCAATGAAGTCTGCCTTAGGTAAGACACTAAAGGGATGATAATATCTTTTTTTTTTTGCATAACCAATCCCGTATCATATAATCTCTGTTGACAAATTAGGATTCCTAGTGACCATAATATTAGGTGGTGACACCTTAAACTAGATATTTCCCCCCCAAAGAACAAGATGTCATATATTTATTCTTTTTCAAACAAGAAACTTTTTATCTATCATCGCGATGTCCGAGTATGATAAATTACTTATGCCTACAAAAATTCTTTTTGGTGGCTTTGGGGACTTTTCAATACTTAAGTATTATTTTAGAGAAAAAAATACAATAATATTTTAAAGATAAAATTTTTAAAAATACATGATAAAAAAATATTGCGAAAGAATGAAGAGATAATTACCTATACCTTACATTGATCTATATAAAATATAGTGTAAGTATCTCAGGTGCAACTATAGAGTACATATAAATCAGTTGCTCATGGAACAATTAGTGTAACTAATATGGGTAGCTTTGGTTGGAGTCAAATTGAGTCGTCAATGATTAGTTTTCCCCTATACCTCACATATTTTTTTTCCTTTTTTTTGAAGGTGGTAATATTTAAAGAAGATATTATTAGTTTTATTTTTCATTTTTGTCTTCATCATATTGATGTCGACAGGGATAGATTAAGCATCCGATAGAAAGATATGTTTTCAACAGCACTAGTTTCCTGAATATGATTTTGTATGGATGAGAGATCACTACCCATCTCCTGTGATCGATGGTGGAAGCTCTATTTATGGTCAAATTAAGCTCTCCTGTTAAGCATTTAATAATAAGAATTGATTGGGAACAACTTCTTGAATAGAGGAACCAATATGGCCTTAAGCCAGTTGATACGTCTCAGGTCGGTATCAGTATTAGAAGGTGGAAGCTCATGAGGAACTAGTTTAACATGCGTATTTCCAATTGAGTTAGTTGATCTATTGTAAGGAAGGGTTGTTGATCCCGAATAACCCACCTGAGTATGAGCATCAGAAACCATAAAGTTGTCTTTTTTCCGTAGTATTGTTCTTAGTAGCGCGCGTCCCTTCTTTGGTTAGTCACTTAGTTGTCTTGTAGGGATTCTTACTAGACACTACATTTGAGTCCCAATTTATATGCTAGACTCGGTAGCCATCAACGACATTTATTAATGCATCCAGTACTGTTCAGCGTTGGGAAAGCTGTCGACGCCTGTGTAGTTGGGTTCTAACTAATCTGGTCATTTTTGGACGGTGCTGGGAAGGAAATATGACTAGATAAATGCTTTTCTTCAATTTCATCAGGTCTGGTGTTTGTTTGGTTTCTTTTCTAATGATTGAGTCGTATGTTAAGATGCCACGCTGTTGTGTGGGGATTGGGTTCTCATCTATTCCAATAGAAATGCCTTTGTGCGACACCCATGGTGTTCTGCTCTGTTTTATCTCTAGTTATTGTGTCGACTGTTCTTCTTTTTGAAATCAACTGAGTTCATGCTTCATTTCTTTGAAAAAAAGCTTCTGGACAGCCCCTTTTCAGGTCTGGTTTAGATGTGGGTTTTCACTTATCCTGTTAGATTTTCATGTACACAGGTGCTGGATTTTAAATTCTCTTAAATCTTTCTTCATGAATTTGAACATATTTCCTTCTGTATTATCTGGATTGCATTTTTTTTTTCTTTTGAAAGGACTGTTAAGCTAGCCTTTCGATCATCTACTGTCTAGATTGGTTTCTGGTTTCATCCCTTTTCATTTCCTTTCAAATAGGTGCTTGATTCTATTGTTTGCTTCTGTATTGCAATATGAGTTTAGAATTAAGGGCTTACTGTTTTTTTGTTTTCTCTTCTTCAGTTGAGGTCTATGGTTGTGGGTTCTTACTCCTGCACTTTGCTTGCGCTGGAAAGCCTTCTCAGACTTTGGTTCATGGCAGGTACCATTTGACTCTCCATCTGATTCCAGTGAACTTCATTGCATTGTCCAAATGTTTTTTCTTACCATTTTTGTTGCAGCAATTTACATATAGTTTTTTTTTTTTTTTTTTTTCCTGTGGGTTGGTATACGCTTGATTCTGCTTGCCTTTTTATGTTTGTTATGATATCTGGTTGAATTCATTGTTGTGTTGTACTGGCCTTTCATGCTTGGTTAGGATAATGAAGTGTCTTGGTCACTCCTCTTTGTTGCTCTTGAATATATGATATATCTTTGCTTCTGCGTCTCTGTTTTTGTGTTTTCTCTTCATGTCATGAATCTTTCAGGCTCATTTGGCTCTTTTTAAGGACTTGCAATCTTCATGGACATAAAGGAAAGAAAGAGAAGCTTCTTAATCACATTTTTTATAGTATAGATAGTTTCTTGGAATTTTTTTGTCATTGGTTAGCTTTCTTGCTTTGCTTGCCTCGTGATTTCCTGTTATGTGATTGCTGTGCGGGCAGGTGGTGTCTTTGCTTTTTTCTTGCAGTCTTTGGTATTGGTTATATCTTGACTCTCTTACTGTCATTTTTCCTTGCCTTTAGGTGCAATACAAATCGTGGGCTTCATGGGAGCATTTGGAGCATATAAATTAGTCCCAATTGTTCTGTCGTTTGCTTTGCACTTATCTTTTTTTTTTCTTTAAAATAAAATTTTCTTAGCCTGTTTGATATTTTTTTGTTATAAGTATGTGAATTTCGATTCTTATGTGATAGAATTAATTTGCCAATGTAGTTCATTTTAGTTGTTTTTAGTTTCTTTGATTTTGTATTCCTTTTTCATTTGTTTAAAACATTTCCTAGAATTAGTAAACAAATGTAATTTTATTTTTCAATTTATGCAAGTTGTGCAGCCAGTGCATTTCTGAGAGGAATGAGATGAGTTTAATCAAGAGATGATTAAGAACGATGAGGTTTGGTATAAACTTGGTCCAAAAGAGAAAAAAAAAATACATCCTTAGCATTGGGTAAGAAACTCTATCTTCATTGTTTTGGTCTTTTAACATGTTTTTCCGTATGTGTTTCTTTGTGACTCTCTGGTATTTGTCCTTTGTCTCTATGTTGCTTCCCTTTTTATTTTTGTTTTTCCTCACATGCTTTTCTGCTTATGAGTATTCAAAGGCTTAAATTGGCTCATGTTTTGGCCTGAAGGATTCTGTTGAATGTGTTTGCTGTTGTTGCAACCTTTTCCAGGTTTGTCTTTGGTCACCTGTTTTTCTATTGCCATGTTGGTTATTCGTTTTTTTCCTCTGGAAATATAAACTATGTTTGCCTTTTCTGCTTTTCATCGGTTACTCTTGCTCTTTGCCTTTTCTACTCTCCATCAGTTACAATTTTCCTTTCCATTTTAGCTTTGTTGCTTCAATCGCAGTGGTTCTCACCTTTATTGGTGTTCACTTGCACTAACTTCTTGGTTTACTTGAATAAATCCTTTCCTCATTGCTTTTCTTGCAGAGCTATTTTCCCTGCCTTTTTTACTTACTTTGTACTCTTTGTCCAGATTTTCTTGCAGACTGCTCGCTTTTTAGGTTGTCCAGCCCCCCACCTGGTAGCATTAAAGATTCAATGTGCTCAAACATTTCTCCTATAGGTTTAAAGTTTCTTTCTTCTTCTTCTTCTTCTTCTTCTTTTATATATTTTTGTGTAATGCACTCTGCACTGTATCTTTATACTTCTGTTTGAAACAGATTGAGAAGTGCAACCTCAAAAAACTTCATCAACTATGTTAATGAGACATGAGCATTAGGTGCAAGGATTTTAATCATGACATTGTAAGCTCATAAGTTATGGCTATGCAGTGAATAGCGCTTGCCACCCTGTGATGTGCAGTTTACTTTTGTGTAAACACATGAAAGAAATAGAGCAGCTTTATTTTTTCTGATATGGCTATGCAGCTTTACGTACAGAAATAGAACTGTACATGTGTTATCGAACTCAATTTTTTAGCTTTGTCATATGGGGATTAGATAGATTTGCACATTTTCTGATATTTTGATTCTTTGTACTCTTGAATCTTTGGCATACAAGGTTTTTAAGATTGTTTCCAACCTAAGTCAGTCTCATGCCCTGCTCCAACAATTCTGAACTTCTCATTTTCCCATATGTTTAGAAGTATTTGCTTAATGGGGCCAAGTTTTTTAGTTTGGCTGACAAGAAACAGTCATTAACTCCAAAACCCGTTTAGAACGACCCAAATTTACGTAGTTTTTTCTATATCTGTCAGCTTCTTTTAGATTGAAATTGATTACGATTGATAGAGAGGTTGAGCTACTTTTTTCTGGCATTTTTTTGTCTGAATTATTTAATTTCTGTTTTGCTTGGTATCAATATGTATATATAGATAAAAAGTTAATTTTTGTTTCTCATATCCTTGTGCTCTAAAAGACACAAGAAAAGGAGGGCAAGAAACGTTTATGTTCTTAAGATGTCCTTTCTTTATGCCTGCCTCCACCATACTGCTCAGTGTCAAAGGCTACAATACCCCATGCCTGGATAAATAGAGAGTCTGTCTCTCCTCTCTAAGTGCATTGGTGGGCTTCGCCGCCTCTTGTCTTATCGGATGATGTGTAGAGCTCTCTTCTTTCCGTTTTTGTTTTTCTTTTACACTATACAAATTGCTTATTATGAGCTTAGTTTGTTGATAAGCATAGATTCATAAATCTGTATTAATACATTGGATCTACGTCGAGATTGTCTCTTAAAGATGAACTATGATCATTAGTCGCCAAGATATAATGAGTTGGCTAAAAACTAAAAGACTGATCTTCTTATTTACTATAAAATTATATTTTATAATATCATCTTTAGCTTACTTTCTTTCTGTGAAATATGCCTTTGAATCATGAAACCGAAGGATTGTTCACACGATATGATATTTAATGGTAACTGATATTATTATTTTCCTTGTACAATTTACAATGGCTCAAGAAGATTAATGTATTTTTTTTCTTTTTTATGTTAATTTGCTCATTAGCTTTTAATTTTTATTTTCAGTAACAATTTGTTTTTCAATTTTATCCTTCAATATTTGAATGGTTAAGAATTAGTCTTTATAATTTTCTTCGATTTACTTTTCATGGGACTATTCTGGTCTCGCAACTCTAGTCATAAGTTCATTCGAGTTTACTTCACTTAGTTTTTGTTTTTTTTTTTTTATCATTTTTATTAACTTTTTTTTTTCAATTTCATTATTTTATATTGAATTGTTTGTTAATTAAACTTTGTTATTTGTTTCGATTTGCTTTTTATTACGTTATCTGATCTTATAACTTGGGTCATAGATTCAATAAGCTAACCTGTGTTGACTTAGAATGGTTTTTTTTTTTAAAATTTAAATCCCCGTTCTTCATTATTAGGTTGACTGAGAATCGAGCATTATAATTTTTTTGTTTAGTTTATTTTTGTTTACCATGATTGTTTTATTATTATTATCATATAATTGAATGAAACAAACTTATTGAATTCAACTAGATTTATAACCTGAATTGCATTTTTTTTACACTTTTAAAAACACATTAACATTACATAAGCCTTTTTTTCATATTGAAAATTATTTTTATATGGCCTGCGACGTAGCACAGCCCACCAATCCTGTAAAAGCTAAGAGAGTTGGAGGTTGCCTTACGTGCCTCCACCTTTAGCACCTCCCTCCTAACTCTCGTCTATGGGTAAAAGTCTTCCTCCATTATCTCTCCTATAAATACGAATACATACATATCTTTATCAATGCAACCATATTATTCGATAGTTTTACCTATATTTACCTAGTATTTTGTTCATGTTTTATTTATAAAATGCTTTGATAATCTTTATTTTATGTTTTGAAGGCATGTTTTGATGTAAGATTTGAAAAAAAAAAGGAGTGAATTGAAGATAAAATTTAAACCATATTCCAACTTGTCTCGAATATAAAACAAATTTGACCTCTGATCGATGTTTTATACAGAACCAGAGTTGTAGAGGTCAAAATAAAGTGATTTTGGTTGCATTAGAAAACTAATATCCATACCTTTTTATACATATATGGCAAGAAAAAAAAATGCATAGAAATCACAGTCTTCAAAGACAAGTCTCGTATTCTGCCAGTTTTGACCTTTGATTATTCCAACTTGAATATCTTGAGTTAGAGAAGTTCATTTGATGCAAACTCAATTTTTTTGGATTTCTGACTCAAAAACCTATCAACTTACCAAATATCAGCAGAAAAAAAAAAGCTCATATGAGAGATATGATTTTTCTAAGACAACCCATAAATGCTGTCAACAGACAGGTTTTGTGAAGAAACAAGTTCAACTTATTTAAATGTAGATTGTCTATTTTTTAGAGGATACAAACGGATTAGAGGGATGCATGAATTATGGTTTCCTATCAAACAAAAAGAAAGAGAGGAGGCGGCCAAAAAGAAAAAGAAAACTCCACTATTTTCTTCTATACCCAAAATTAATGATGTTCTCATTTGTTTTCTTTATTAGTTTTTCGATAGACATGCAAGGCTAAGTTATTGTTTTTGGTTGAAATGATACAGAAACCTTCTAATTTCAAAAATTATGAGATCTATTCTATCTTTTCCTTTCAGTTTATATGATGAATATAAATGTTTTTCTATTCTTATTTTCTATGATTGTTTAGTTTGATTGTTAGAGTAGATTCTAAATTATTATTCTAAACTAATTTACTATTAAGTTTGCTATAAAAACCGGAGTTGTAATATTTAAACTTGTGAAGCGACTATGTTTAATAATTATGGCGAATCTATGTTGTTAATCTTAGAGAAAATACTCAATTAAATCAAACATAGACTACAAATAGTTATGCTATCTAGATTTATAAACCTATCTAGTTCTTAAGGATGCCATTAAATTAAATTTCTAGTGTAAACACTTAGATTGTTTAATGGTTAGGGTTATTTAACTAATTAATATTAAAAAAAAATACATATTCAGAATATAAATTGATGTATCATTTCAATGATCAGTTTTGATTTCTATAGGTGGACGTTTACTTGAGACCAATGTTTTTCTCTTGATTGTTTACTAGTGTAAACACTATGATTGTTTAGTTTGATTGTTAGAACAGATTCTAAATTATTATTCTAAACCAATTTACTGCTAAGTTTGCTAGCAAAACTGAAGTTGTGATATTTTTTGTTTATACGTTTCAAAAGCGTTTTTGAAAAAAATTGAATTTTTTTTATTTGCCTTAAATTAATATTTTTTTTGGTGTTTTTAGATCATTTTGATGTGCTAATATCACAAATGATTTTTAAAAAAAATATAAAAAAACATTATTTAGATATATTTTTGAGTAAAAAACACTTTGAAAAGCAACCGCAACCACATTTCTAAACAGGCAAAAGTTATGAAGCGACCAGGTTTAATAATTATGGCAAATCTATGTTGTTAATCTTAGAGAAAATATTCAATTAAATCAAACAAAGACTACAAATAGTTATGTTGTCTAGATTTATCAACCTATCTAGTTCTTAAGGCTACCATTAAATTAAATTACTAGTGCGAACACTGTGATTGTTTAATGGCTAGGGTTATTTAACTAACTAATATTAAAAAAAGATAGATATTCAGAATGTAAATTGACGTATCATTTCAATGATTAGTTTTGATTTTCATAGGTGGATGTTTACTTGAGATCAAGATTTTTCTCTTGATAAGTTTTGGATTTATTTAATTTAGCTTGATTATTTTATTGTGTTTACTATAGCATAGCTTAAATAACCTTAAAACCCCCAACTTTGAATCATCTAGTATAAAGACCTGAACTAAATCTTCTTCGTGAGATCGACTCTTTACTTACTCTATATTATTTTATTTATTTAAATTAAAATAATTAATTTTTATGACCATAACATCCACTACTAGAAAATCGGTGAAAACCAACAGAATTACTAATGGAATTTTTTCCTCGGTAATTTTTACCGACGAAAATAATTCCGTCTCTAATTCTGTCGCTATATACTAACAGAAAATATCCATCGGTGATACGGTCGGTATATATCAATGGAAAAAATTTGTTGGTATATACCGACCGTATCACTGATGGATTATATACTTTTTTGGAAAGTTGCAATGGTGTGATGATGTGGATTTGTTTTCAGACAATTTTACCGACAGAATGACCGAGGGATTCAAATCGGGATCTCCGTACAGTGATGTGGCACATTCACTGGCGGACTCATCGACGCAACATGTTCGTTGGTGATTCCATTTGTAAAAGCCAATATATACCCACTTTGCCGACACTCTATTCCTCTAATTCTCCTTCTTCTTCCTGTTCTTCTTCCCTATCCCACCTCTCCTCTCCCTAACTACAGCCAACCACCCATCCCAACTCTCCCCCTCTTCTCAACACAAGCACTCAAGTTTCTTATACTTTTATATGTGGTCACAACAATATCCGTTTTTGTGGATTTTATCATTTTTTTAAGTAAATCTATCCTTTTTAGTTTTAACATTTAAATGTGAATTTTTTTCTCTTGATTGTTTACTAGTGTAAACACTATGATTGTTTAGTTTGATTGTTAGAACATATTCTAAATTATTATTCTAAACCAATTTACTGCTAAGTTTGCTATCAAAACTGAAGTTGTGATATTTTTTGCTTTTACGTTTCAAAAGCGTTTTTGAAAAAAATTGAAAATTTTTTATTTGCCTTAAATTAATATTTTTTGGGGTGTTTTTAGATCATTTTGATGTGCTAATATCATAAATGATTTTTAAAAAATATATAAAAAAACATTATTTTGATAAATTTCCGAGTAAAAAATACTTTGAAAAGCAACCGCAACCACACTTCTAAACAAACAAAAGTTGTGAAGCGACCAGGTTTAATAATTATGGCAAATCTATGTTGTTAATCTTAGAGAAAGTATTCAATTAAATCAAACAAAGACTACAAATAGTTATGTTGTCTAGATTTATCAACCTATCTAGTTCTTAAGGCTACCATTAAATTAAATTAATAGTGCGAACACTGTGATTGTTTAATGGCTAGGGTTATTTAACTAACTAATATTAAAAAAAGATAGATAATCAGAATGTAAATTGACGTATCATTTCAATGATTAGTTTTGATTTTCATAGGTGGACGTTTCCTTGAAATCAAGATTTTTCTCTTGATAAGTTTCAGATTTATTTAATTTAGCTTAATTATTTTATTGTGTTTACTATAGCATAGCTTAAATAACCTTAAAACCCCCAACTTTGAATCATCTAGTATAAAGACCCGAACTAGATCTTCTTCGTGAGATCGACTCTTTACTTACTCTATATTATTTTATTTATTTAAATTAAAATAATTAATTTTTATGACCATAACATCCACTACCAGAAAATCGGTGAAAACCAACAGAATTACTGATGGAATTTTTTCCTCGGTATTTTTTACCGACGGAAATAATTCAGTCTCTAATTCTGTCACTATATACTAATAGAAAATATCCGTCGGTGATACGGTCGGTATATATCAACGAAAAAAATCTGTTGGTATATACCGACCGTATCACCGATGGATTATATACTTTTTTGGAAAGTTGCAATGGTGTGATGATGTGGATTTGTTTTCAGATAATTTTATCGATAGAATGATCGAGGGATTTAAATCGGGATCTCCGTACAGTGATGTGGCACATTCACTGGTGGACTCACCGACGGAACATGTTCGTTGGTGATTCCATCGGTAAAAACCAATATATACCCACTTTGCCGACACTCTATTCCTCTATTTCTCCTTCTTCTTCATGTTCTTCTTCCCTATCCCACCTCTCCTCTCCCTAACTACAACCAACCACCCATCCTACCCATCCCCCTCTTCTCAACACAAGCAGTCAAGTTTCTTATACTTTTATACGTGGTCACAACAATATCCGTTTTTGTGGATTTTATCATTTTTTTTTAAGTAAATCTATCCTTTTTAGTTTTAACATTTAAATGTGAATTTTATTATTTTTTTAATATATGTTTTTGGTTAACTTATGTACTTATTTGATTGTTATTTGTTAAAGAAACTTGTAGCATGAATGTATAATTTTGTAGTTGTTATAGTTTGTTTTAGATTTTATCAAACTATATTTGTTTGTAAATTGTTGAAACTTTGTTTAAATTACACCGAATTAGATGTGTTGTGATGAAATAAATAATAGCTTGTTTAACGGGTCCGTTTTAATTTTTATCAATTGTATTACGAAGTTGTGATTTCCGTAAATTTATTTATGAATAAATTTGTATGGATGTTGATAGTTGATAATTGATAATGAATATTTAACATAAGTGTTTTCTTAGTTTGTTGGATAATATCGAGGCAAACCAATATTTTTGTTATGTTTATTTATGTAACATAGTTAATTAATATATGTTATCATCATAATTTTATAGAGGTTTGATAAAAGTCATGGATGATCGTTCATGGATGTATCAGGACTCACCCCAAGGATTGTGGAGGATGGATTATTGTAACGGGGTTCAAGGTTTTATTAATTTCGCAACATCTATCCCGAGAAATTTTACTAATGGCGGTATTAGGTGTTCATGCAGGAAGTGTAAAAATAAAAAGTTTTTGCATCAAGATGTTGTAACGATGCATCTTCTAACCAAAGGGTTCATGGAGGATTACCTGTGTTGATATGCACACGGGGAACTATTTGTTCCTAATGAGAGCATGGCAGAAAGGGTGGTTGGATCAACTTTTAGTGCTAGCAACGTGCATGGAATTGGAAATGACAATAGTAATCCTTACAGGAACATGATTATGAATGCAATGAGAATGAATTAAGGTAATGTTAGTGAATGTCCAATCATAGAAGAAGAACCTAATGCAGATGTAGCAAGGTTTTTTGATCTGTTGAAAGATTTTGATGAACCATTATGGAATGGATGTACGAACAACAATAAATTATCGGTTGTAGCACAGATGTTCACCATCAAGTCAGATCATGGGTGGAGTGAGGCCGATTATGACAAGATTATCGAATGGGCGAGAAGCATTTTACCTGAAGGGAACAGGCTAAAAGAGAACTTCTATGCTGCCAAGTCCATGATGAAACCCCTTCGTTTAGGATACCAAAAAATTAACATGTGTCCTAACTTCTGCATTTTATAATACTTTGAAAATGTTGAGCTGACCGAGTGCATGACATGTGTGCATTCCTGTTATAAACCCAGAATTGTTAGAAGGAAGACTCTCGTGGCATATAAAAAACTTAGATACTTCCCAATCACACCTAGACTGCAGAGGTTATTCATGTCACCAAGAACTACTGAGCACATGACATAGCACCAATCACATCATGCGGTTGATAGAATGATGGTGCATCCTTCTGATAGCAAAGCCTGGAACACTTTAATAGTATGCATCCTCACTTTTCAGCTGAATCAAGAAACATGCATCTTGGGTTGTGTATAGACGAATTCAACCCATTCAGGTCATTTGCTGCTCATTCTTGTTGGTTGGTCATAGTGATGGTTTATAACTTGCTAACGGGAATGTTTATGAGGCTGGAGTTCATGTTTTTATCTATGGTCATACCAGGTCCAAGCGGTCCTGGGCGGAATATAGATGTTTGTCTTCATCCGTTGATTGATGAGTTGACGCATATGTGGTCTTCTAGAGCTTTGACTTATAACATCTCGAGGAGATAGAATTTTGTTATGAAAGCGGCTTTAATATGGACTATCAATGGTTTTCCAGCTTATGGAATGGTTTCTGGTTGGAGCATGCATGGAAAGCTAGCATGTTCATACTATATGAAGAACAACAATGCATTCACGCTAACAAACGGGGGTAAAGCTTTTTTTTTTTACTGTCACCGTCGTTTCTTGCCACCGAATCATAGGTACAAAAAGAACAGAAATGATTTTTTTTTTGGCAGAGTTGAAAAGGGTGTTGCACCCTCGCGTCTTTCCGGTGAAGAATTGCTTGATGTTGTGTTAGAGTACGGTGACATTGTGTTTGGTCTCCAATCAGGTAAGCAGAAGTTTCCTGGTTTTGGTTTGACCTATAATTGGGTGAAGCGAAGTATCTTTTGGGAGCTTCCTTATTGGAATACCAATCTTCTCCGCCATAACCTTGACGACATGCACATTGAAAAGAACATGTTTGAGAACATTTTCAACACCGTCATGGATGTGAAGGGAAAGACAAAGCACAACATCAAGGTTAGATTGGATGTAGCATTGTTCTGTAACCATAAAAATATGGAGTTGGTTTGTGATGGGTCACGGGTCGCAAAACCAAGAGCAAACTTTGTGTTAGAGAAAAACGCATAATTTATAGTCTATAAATGGCTTAAGAGTCTGTGTTTCCCCAATGGACATGCCTCGAACATATCAAGGCTGGTTAATACGGAGGAATGCATATTATATGGAATGAAGAGTCATGACTGCCATGCGTTTATGCAAACACTCATCCCATTAGTTTTTCATGATTTGTTGTCAAAGGGGATATGTGATGCACTAATGGAGATCAGTCATTTTTTTAGAGATATATGCTCCAGTAAGTTGAATGTTAATCACATTGAAAGGCTTAAAACGAATATCGTCGAGATAATATGCAAACTTGAGATGATATTCCCTCCATCATTTTTTGATTCAATGAAACATCTACCCATACATTTACCGTTTGAGGTAAAAGTTGGAGGATCGGTCCAATATAGATGGATGTATCCATTCAAGAGGTTAGATATTACAATTGCTATGTAATTTATAATTAAATGTTTTCTTTTTGTTTTTTTAACTGATATTTTTTTATTAATTCTATATATATATATATATATCCAAGTACTTGTTCAATCTTTTTTTTAAAAAAGGTTAAGAACAAGGCGCATGTTGAGGTATTAATATGTGAGACCTATATTGTTGAGGAGATCTCAACATTTATCTCATACTATTTCAAACCTCATTTGAGAATGAGGATCAACCGTGTTTCACGGCATGATGGTGGTGGTGAAATACCTTCAAGTGGGAACTTGTCAATATTCTTCAATCCTGGATGACCCACACCTAAAAATGTCGTGAGGGGAAGATATTTGTCTAAAATAAAATTTAGACAAGCACACAATTATATCCTATTTAATTGTGATGAGCTGAGACCTTTTATTAAGTAAGTAGATGTTTGACTTAAACTTTGTCAAGAGTATACTATTTATGTTTTGTGATACCATAAACTCATATAATTTGGAACAACCTTGCAGACAACATCGACGATACTTACTGTCCAATAACTCACAGCTAACCAAATCCCAGATATTTCAATTACAAGATGAACAATTTACCATGTGGTATAGAACACATATAAGTCCTATCACAAACTCATTATCTCTTACAATGTAATTAACTATACATTAATATTACATAATATATGTTTATTGATTATTGTTGTATTTAATATAAAAGGTTTATCAAATAGGAGGTAGTGCTACTATTTCACTATCTTTACTAAGCCTAAGCCCTGAAAGAAGAGTCAAGTGCTATAACGAGTATTTTGTCAACGGATATGTCTTTCATACTGAAGACTACGGGCATGGAATAAAGGCATACAACAATGGTGTTTGTATTAAGGGATCGACTTCTAGTGAGTTTGAAGTTGACTACTATGGTAGATTGGAAAAGGTCATCGAACTGCAATATCATAGCGAGCAGAATATAGTGTTTTTATTAAAATGTTATTGGTATGACACAACTGATAGAGGAATCATAGTAGATCCTTACTATGGTCTCTTTAAATCAACTCAAAAGCTAGACACCGCAAAGTAAACGACGTCTTTGTTTTCGCAAAGCAATGCCAACAAGTTTATTACACATACACCCTTTTCTTTAAAAGACCGATCAAGAGTTGATTGGTCATCCGTTTTAAAAACAAAACCCAGGGGTCGTGTCGAGGTTGTTCAGGATGAGAACGAAGACACAAGTGTGATAGATGAAGTCTTTCAAGCTAGTGAGTTGGTTGAACCATACCGAGTTGCTCCTTCGATTGACTTAGAAGAAAATTCAAATTTTCGTGTTTTCAACGATAGTCTTGTTGATGTTGATGCAGAGAAGTTGAATGTTATTTTGAGCTATAGTGGACTAGAGAATGTTGATGAAAAAGATGATAACCACATTGAAAAGTGTGATAAAGTTGAAGATAACGATTCAATTGAGGACGAAGATGAAAATTCTGACTAAACATGATGTAAAGCCTTATTTTTATAATGTAATATTAAGGATGATATTTTAGAACATGAAATATTTATTCATCTTTAATTGTCAGCTCTTGTTATTGCATTGTGCGTGCTGTAAGTTTGCAATTCAAGATTTTGTACAGGAGGATAGACATAAATACATGGAGAAGCTGGTAAAATATTAACAGTTTCATCGATGGAACTACCGACAGCATGGAACCCGTTGGTATTATACCGAGAGTTGAAAATTTTTTATAGAATTTGCCACAATCACCGACGGGTACATCGACAGACTAGTACATGTCGGTACTTTACAGAGAGTTGCAAAAAAATTACAAATTTTTGCCACTATCACCGAAAGATTGGCACCCATCGGTATTTGACCGAGAGTTGCAAAAAAAATTACAGTCCCTACCATAATCACCAAAGGATACACCGATGGATTCACCTACAGTTGGCGCACATTGCGAAGCGAACACTTGGTCAGTCGTCATAGTTACCGACAGATTTGCCGACGAACACGGAAAATCCAAAGCGCCCGTGCTCTAACACACTTTATGACGGACCGAAAAGTCTAGCGGGATTTTCAAAATTTTTGGTGCGAATATCAATTAATTACCGACGGACATTAATGATGGAATTTAATGCCACCGATAATAATAAATATTAATTAACGTTCCGTTGGTAATTCCATCGGAAACATTGTAATATAAAACCCTCTCCCCCCCCTCCTGGTTCATTTTTTTGTCTCAGCTCTTCATATCTATTTCTCTTCTCCTCTCCATTTTTATTAAGTTTTTGCAAGAGGTTTTATTGTTTTGGTGGTAGTTTTAAACATATTAAAAGGTATGTACTCTTCTTTCTTTATCTTTGTATTTTTTTTTTATTTAAATTATGATTATTTTTTTTGGTGTTCTTTGTTTTGTGTATTGTTTGTAGATAAAATCTTAAAATCAACACTATTATGGTAAGCATTTTTTATTCCTAAATTTATTTTGAATTTATGTAGTGTTTTTTAGTTTTGTGTATTGTTTGTTTTGTGTTTAAGATGGTTTGTGTGGTGTTCTTTAGTTTTTTTTCTTTTTAGTTATTAATTTTATGATATTATTGTTTGTATTGCCATAAATGTTATTATTGAATTTATGTTAAAATGTTAATTTAAATATATAATTAAATTTAATTAGTTTATCTTAATTTTAGGATATTATTTTTTGTATTGCCATAATTTTTATTGTTGAATTTATGTTTTAAATATTAATTGAAATATAGAATTAAATTTAATTAGTTTATCTTAATTTTAGGATATTATTGTTTGTTTTGCCATAATTGTTATTGTTGAATTTATGTTTTAAATGTTAATTGAAATATAGAATGAAATTTAATTAGTTTATCTTAATTTTAGGATATTATTGTTTGTTTTGCCATAATTGTTATTGTTGAATTTATGTTTTAAATGTTAATTGAAATATATAGTTAAATTTAATTATTTTATCTTAATTTTAGGATATTATTGTTTGTTATGTTGTTTATTATTTTGATTAATTTTAATTGTTATTTATGAATTTATATTGATGTTAGTTGAAAATATATAGATGTTGAATTTCTATAGATGTTAGGTTGTATATGTTAGGTTTTACAGAGTTGATTTTGCAATATTTGTGTAATTATCAATATTTGTAGGTATGAAAATTATGGGTAGTCTCTAATATAGGGGGGTGCTGTCGAATTTTTTTCAATGATTGAATTTCTATAGATGTTAGGTTGTATATATGATGTTGCTGGAGTCAATTGGATTGTGGTTATTGTAAAGATTGCATGTTTGAAAACTGTGAGTAGTCTACAGTATATGGGAGGTGCTGCCGATTTTTTTTAAAATAATAAAAGTTAATTATGTAATAATTCGTATACATTTGTGTAGATGCGTCGAATGAAATCTACAGCACGCCATCAGCAGACAGTTGTAGCTAGTTCTTCTAGCAGTGAGGAGGACATCTTCTTAGGTGTTGATCACGGCGAAGCATCTACGCCAACTTGTGATACTGCCTCTTCTAGCGCGGTTTCACAGCGTAGAGGCCGTGTGCCTTCACAGCGGGGTCAATTCACCCCCAAGTACCAGGCACAATGGAAGGATTACCTCTCAATGTAAGTTTGTTTAGGTTTTAGTTTTTTATACTTATAACATAATTTATGAACAACTAATTATTTTTTAATTTTTTTTTTAATTTTAGGTTCACAAACATTGAGGCTGCCAGGACAATAGCATCGGCGTTTAAATCGTCGATGGAGAATCCATTATTTTAATGGAGTCGGGTCTGCAGACATCCTGAGTGGAGATCTAATATCGATGCATGGTTTTAGTGATTTCAGGTAGGTGTTAATTTTTAATTTCAAGTTTATTTTTAATAAATAAATTTTGTAATTTTATATCTTGTAATATTTTTATTTTAAATGAATTATTTATATACACAGAATAAATTTGAGTGGGATAGCGCAGACAACAATGTTGTCAAGAGGGTATGAGAGAATCACGCGGCAACTAGGTAACATCAAAAATAATATTTATTTTTTATTTATAATTTTATGTTCTAAATTATAATTAGTTATTATAGAAGTAGGTTGTGTGAATTTTGGTATGACACCCAAAAAAGGCGAAAAGATATGCGAGGGACAATGATCTTGAAGGATGGAATGAGGTGGCGGTTTGGCGGGAATTCAAACCGCCATTCATCTCAGGAGAGATATGGACGACATATATTGACCACGTGACATCAGAGCAGTTCTCACGGCGCTCACAGTCTGGAGCCAACAACCGGAACCGGCAAATTCATGGTTCAGTGACCACGCACACCGACAGCTCCATCCTGTTCAGTGCACATGTGAAGCGGGTTGTAAGATTAATTTAAATGAAATATATCGTTAATTAATTTGTTGTTGCTTATAAATATATTTAACTTACAACCTTTTTTTTTCCTTATAGGCTACGTCTTTTGGACGTGAGTAGAGTCCAATAGAGTTACTTGTAGAGACGCACGTGCGGAGTCAAGACCGTCAAAAGGGGTGGCAGCTGCAGTACGTGGACAACCGTGCTCAGCACTTTGTGGTATGTTCGTTCAATCATTTTATTTCATAAGTTATTATTTTCTTGAATTGAATATGATGATTTTTAAAAACAAAATTTCAGAAGATCTATAATAGCCGATTGAGGGAGATATATGGGGACGATCCTTCGACCCATCCAGATTTCAATTCGGATTTGTGGATGGAGGTCGTATCGTCTAGTGGACCCGATAAAAATTGGGTCTACGGGCTCTCGAACACTAAGGCCGAAAACTTGCAATCGGCCCATAGTGTCTTAATCGTTGGGAGCTCTCCATCAGTATCGAACACCCAGTCAGAGGAGTTCATAGCGTTAAAACAACAATATGATCGCCTCTCGACAGATTATGATCAGCTCCATCAAATGGTCATGGAGATTAGATCAAAGATGGGTGATGATCCATGTGCTGCTCCTTTTTGGTCGTACAGTCCTGGCAACAACCAGCCTCCTCCTCCTCTAGCCCCACCACTATTTTAGTTTAATTTTGTTTTTTAAAACATTAAATTTGTAATGAATATTTGGATGAATATTATTTAACATTATTTTTACATTTTTAATGTTTAATACAAATTTATTTGGTTATTAAGTTTTTTTACTGTTAACAAATAATTTTTTTAAAAAATATTTTAAATAAATACCAACAGCTTTCCAGACAGAACCAGGTCGTCAGTATTTTACCGAGAGTTGCAAAAATATTACCACCCATGCCACAATCACCGACGATATATTCCGTCGGTATTTACCATTACTATTATTGATGTATATATTCCGTCGGTGTTTGACAGAGAGTTCTAATATTTACTGTCTATGCCACAATTACCGATGGATAGTCCGTCAGTAATTACTGATGAACATACAAATATAATTATTCCGTCTATAAAATTCTCGCAGGAATTATTTTTTTGAAGTGCTTTCCTGTCTGTAATATTATTGATGTTTTTTTGGTGTTTGGTTTTTTTTAATTGATAGAATTGGTGATCGAATGAGAAATTATTGATGATTAAAATTCCGACAGATGGATTTTGCCAACGAGTCCGTTGGTAAAAATATTACTGAAAGTTTTCGTGCCTCATATTAACGAACTGAATCTGTTGATAAAATTGTTTAATGGCGCTGTGATCGCAACATTCAACCATATCTACATTGACATCCCTGGAGCTTGCATATGCAGGATTGTTTGATTACAATATTGGGTTTGGAATTTTTCATGTCTGGTACGGATAAGAATAAAAACACGTGGGTCAATTTTTGCAAGTTAGTGGTTAGCAATCAGGTGACGTGGAAGATGACTCAAGTGGCCTTGCATGCTTTGTTATTTAGCGCACGAGATCTTCATGTTATTCTGTCTTCGCTTTTCGGTTTTCTTTTTATTTATTTAATATAATAGTTATTTCTTTTAATAATTAAGCAGAGTGAGCCTTGCTAGGGTGTCTTGGGATTTCTCGAAGAAAAATCAAGATCAAGTTTTTTGCCAGTTCATAACTGCAGTCTGCAACCATTTCTACATATATGTTTTCTCAAAATTACTTGTGGGAATAATCATGATGTAGGATCACTCTCCTTTGATGAAGTGTTTTTCTTTTTGGTACTATTCACACATTTTTAATGGAAGAATGAAGACCACCCAAAAAAAGAAATATTAAAAAATTGTTTTATAAATCTTATTCCAAATGAAAATACAGAGGAAAAGGCTCTGGAAAACAGTTTTTACAAATATTGATTAAGAAAAAAAAAAAAAAAACACTTCAATTGCTGGCTTGTCTTTCTCGTTGGTCTCATCCCATTCGGTTTGATTCTACTCTCTCCCTATCCCTCTTCTTCTTCTTCTTCTTCTTCTTCTTCTTCATCATCATCTTCATCATCTTCGTTTCCTTCTTCTTCTCCCTCACCTTCTTTACCGCTTTTGTTTGATCATTATCCATCCATGGAGCTTGAATCTTCCTGGCTCTTGCACACTCTTTATGCCTTCTGTTTTATCCTTGTCTTCATCATCATCGTTTCTCCTCGTTTTGCTCTCTTTCTCTACTTGCTGCTACTAAAGCTGTGGTGCAACTGTGAGATATGTGATGCTTATCTAAACCTGAGCTGGGCCAAAAGTTTTGATAATCTTTGTGATTGGTATGCTCATCTCTTGAAACATTCTCCGACAAAAACTATTCCCATACATGTTCTTGGCAACATCATTACAGCTAATCCAGAAAACATTAAGCATATGCTTAAAACGAGATTTGATAATTACCCCAAAGGGAAGCCTTTCTCTTTGATACTGGGCGACTTTTTGGGTCGAGGCATATTCAACGTTGATGGTGACATGTGGAGGTTCCAGAAGAACATGGCAGGTCTAGAGCTCGACCGGCTCTCAATAAGATCAAATGCTTTTGAGATCGTTCGATGTGAGATTGAGAAACGCCTTCTTCCTCTACTAGTCTCCTTCTCGGGAAAAGAAGAAGGGATTTTGGACTTGCAAGATGTTTTCCGAAGATTTTCATTCGATAGCATATGCCAATTTTCATTTGGGCTAGACCCCAAGTGCTTGCAGCTGTCTTTACCCATGTCAGAATTCGCTGTTGCTTTTGACCTAGCTTCTAAACTTTCGGCCGAGAGAGCCATGGCTGTGTCTCCCCTTGTGTGGAAGATCAAGCGGAGGTTGAATATCGGTTCTGAGAAGAAAATGAAAGAGGCTATCAAGATCATCGACATTTTAGCACAAGAGGTAATGAGGCAAAAGCGTGTAAAGGGGTTTTCAACTCATAAAGATCTTCTGTCTCGGTTTATGCGTACTGTAGATGATGAAACATACTTGAGAGATATTGTCATAAGTTTCCTCTTAGCAGGCCGTGACACTGTTGCTTCAGCTTTAACCAGCTTCTTCTGGTTACTGGCGAAGCACCCAGAGATCGGTTCAGCAATCCAGGTGGAGGCAGATAGAGTTCTAGGTCCGAATCAGGAGCCCAAAAGTTTCGAGGAAATTCAACAGCTTCACTATTTGCAAGCAGCAGTGCACGAGAGTATGAGACTTTACCCTCCTATCCAATTCGATTCAAAGTTCTGTCAGCAAGATGATGTCTTGCCCGATGGCACTTTTGTGAAGAGAGGAACTCGGGTTACTTATCATCCCTACGCCATGGGAAGGATGGAAGAGATATGGGGTCCGGATTGCCTGGAATTCAAGCCAGAGAGGTGGTTAAGAGATGGCGTCTTCTTCTCCGAAAACCCTTACAAGTATCCAATATTCCAAGGTGGATTTAGGGTGTGTTTGGGTAAGGAAATGGCCTTGATGGAGATCAAGAGTGTCTGCCTCTCACTGCTCCGACGTTTCCACTTCAAATTAGTGTTTCCATGCCACTGTACCCCACGATTCTCTCCCGGCCTCACCTCTACTTTTAGAGATGGGCTCCTGGTTCTGGTACGAGAAAAGCTAACTCAACCCTCCCATCGCAATTATATGGTGCACGTTGATTAGCAACTATCCAAGGGCGCTATTCGCCAATGAGGGTGAAGGCGTGTATTTCACAAGGATGTGACGTGGTATAATGGCCTACATGTGCTCGAGCACCATAACCAGAATGACTGGTTACTGTCGGCAGAAATAAGGATTTATCTCCTTCCAATCAATGGTCAAGCTTGTTTTCTTTCCACTGAAGATGTGTAAATAATGTAGTGTTGTAAGAAGACGTATACATACATACATACATACATACCTGCAGTAGCTTCATCTGCTTATATTTAGGGCACACAAGAAGCTTAAACCTTCCATTATCTGTAAGATTTAAGTATGGAAGCATGTAATGTTGATTTCTGGTATCCATTATCTCTTGGCTAATTATGTTGTATTTCTTAAACTCCTGTGTTAGTGATTCAACGCCTTCGTTTGGGATTAATTCAAGCTAGAGCTCCAGACATAGAGCATGTAAGCAGCTGCTTTTCCCTTTAATTTCCTACATGTAGCGTTCTGTGACCTCTCCTTGTTGGCGTTGGTCTTTATGCGCGCCAAGGCCATCATGTGAGGGGTGGAGGCTGGTGAAGAGAAGATGGAAAGAATATTTATGATGTTTTTCCTAATTAAACCCTCCTTTAATCACTCACTGTTACTTGGGTTTAGTTAACTTTGTTTGCACGATGGAAACCCTAGGCCTATCGAGTGAGCTTACAACTTGAAGCCATAATCATCGAGCAAGGAAGTCTTTTTAATTTTGATCTGGGAATTAATCCATTGCTATATTCTCAATTAAGAGGTTTTTTTGGCGTTCTAAAGATATTTTTTAATAAATTTGAAATTTTTCATTAATTTTTTTGATATTTTTAAACAATTTTAATATATAAATATTAAAAATAAAAATAAAAACAATCGGTATATAATTTTATTTTGTATATGTTAGATAATAATATAAATCACATCTTGGGATCTCATCTAACATATTAAGCTACTGGATTGAGATGATTATTTGACATGGTATCAGAGTCTTAATGATCAAGCGGTTACGAGTTAAAATCTCACCATTCTCATTTATTTGATAAAAATTAAGCACAAAATAATATAGACATGTACAATTTTCAAGCTCAAAAATTTTTTATTTGAGGGAATGTGTTAAAGAATAATATAAATTATATCTGCTATTAGATTAAGATAGTTTTGTGATAATATACAACTTCCAAATTAAGTTACAACTACTTCTGGCCCTCTATTTTTAACTTCAATAATATAATAAAATTGAAAATTTATCTCAGCCAGTTAATTTAATAGTCTTCTTCGTTAAATAATTAAGTCGTTATCATCCACTTTCCTTTTTATTTTTGTTAATGTCATCACGCACTCTCACCATACCCGGCCAGTAGTGACAAATTATATATATAAAATTGGCTTTAAAAGGGGCTTTTTGATAAATTTTAAAACATATGTGTGTTTCGCCAATAATTTTTAAAATCAATTTTAATTACCTTTAACCCTTCAAAATTCTCAATTAAAGATTTTCATATATTAATTTTCAAGGCTTTTCATCCATATATATTTTTCTATCAAAATCACACTTATTTTTTTTTTTTAATAAGAAACATTTTGACTTTTTTTTTCCGAGTGATTCTAATGGAATAATACTTAATTGATAAATTAAAATAATATAGTAATAAAACTGATAAAAAAAAAAGGTTTGGGTGCAAAAGTGATCTTGCCCCAATGATTGAGTGTTATGGTTGACATTTCCCTTTGTATTTTTATGAAGATTATTGCAAGTTGGATATTCAAATTGTGAAAGTTGCTACTGGATCTCCTTAAAATAATTTCATTAGGCACTTAACAAGATGTATCACACTGTTAATTATGGATTTTATAATTTAAGCGTGTTTAAAAGTGTGGTTGCGTATGGTTTTTAAAGTGTTTTTCATTCAAAAATATTTTAAAATAATATTTTTATTATTTTTTAAAAATTATTTTTGACATCAATATATCAAAATAATAAAAAAATATTAATTTGAAACAAAAATAAAAAATAAAAAAATTTAATTTTTTTAAAAATAGATTTTGAAACACAAAACCAAACAAGACCTATAAACTTATAATTTTATATGTGAGGTAAGAGCTAAATGCATAATTACAGGTATTATTATTAATACCATACATTTATTTTATCCTGTGACAATAATTCTCTTGAAGAAATTGTCAAGCATTGATCTTGTCATGAAGAACATTTAATTGTGAAGAACATATCGTAGATTGATCAAGTGGCTGAGTTAGAAAAGAAGCAACCTCAAGATTTTATTTATGAAGAAGTGATCAAGCAACCGAGTTTCAAACAAGTAGAGCTACTTATTTATTATAGTTTTCAAGGGTTTTAATATTGTTGTTGATGTTGCTGTTATGTTCATCATTATCATTATAAAAATATTATTTTATTAGGATTTTTATTTCTAGGATAGTACTAGCTAGGGTTTCTTGGTATCCACTTAAATTGATTATAAACATCATATCAGAATAAAACCTGTTTCTTTTGCTCATTTAAACCCTCTCCCAGAACTTTTATTTCAAATTCTTCAACCTTCTCTCTATAGAGATTTACCCTCTCTTATAAGATTTTTTTAATTGCTCGATTTTAGGCTTTAATATGATTAATATATAAACTAAATATTCTATTCTCGTGATGCCCTGCAGAAAATAATGTTACTACATCCAAACCATGCACGCATGTAGGGGGTGGGGGGGTTTACCAAAGAAGTATAGACACATATTAAAGTGTAATGCCTGCAATCACTATATTTTTAACAACTGCCATAATATTATTAAAAAATAATATAAATTATATTTTAAAATTTTATTAAAAGCTTAATTTTTTAGGATAAATTAATTTTTTAACATAGTATTATAACCTTAATGATCAAGCGATTACGAGTTCGAATCTCACAATTTTTATTTATTTGATAAAAATTAAATATAAAATAATTTAAATTCATATAAGTTTCAAGTTAAAAAAAATTTTATTTAAAAAAATATATTTAAAATAATATAAATTATATCTTATAATCTCATCTAAAAATTTAAATAAAAAATTAATTGCGGGTAACCATGGGCCATCACGGTGGTTCTGTTTACAATAACTTTGTCCAATTCATCTTGAACTACTAGTTCAGATTCTGCATCAAGAGCACTAGTTGCTTCATTTAGCAGTAATTTCTTTGGAGCCTTTCCTCGTGCTATCGCCACTCGTTGTTCAGCCCACCTGACAATTGGATGTCTCGGGATTTATGACTGGATCATACCCCCGCACTTTCCACAAACAGTCACTTCCATATGCATTTATGAACTAATTATCAATGTCTTTACAAATGCAACTAAATCAACTATAATTAAGCCTTAGAAATGCTGACAAGAACTTCTTATGGTCTCTGCCGCTAAGAGATTTCCGCCGCCGTAGCATTTCCTTCCTTTCCAAATGAAACAATGGTGTCATTAAATAGCAAAGGTTCCTGGCTTCTGGATCTTGATTCCATCTTGTGTTATAACCTGAATTAGAATCATAAAATACTTGCCAAGCATACAGATCCCTGAAAATTTGGACATCAGGTTTTGTGGGATCCTTGAA
Organism: Populus alba x Populus glandulosa; assembly: GCA_033617975.1. NCBI lineage: Eukaryota > Viridiplantae > Streptophyta > Magnoliopsida > Malpighiales > Salicaceae > Populus > Populus alba x Populus glandulosa. The sequence goes on along the minus strand of CM066155.1, from coordinate 6,403,619 downwards.
ACTGACATGTTGAACTCAATTTCTTCTTTAAAATTTTATGTTGTTCATCACTAGAGTCTATTTTGTGAGTTTCAGTCCAGAATTGCAAACACAGATCCTTTGCTTTCATGAGATCAGGACCAAGGGAACACTTGTTCGAGAAATCCTAAATGATGTCATAGTGAGATTAAAAAATACCTCAGAAACAACAAGAAGGAGATAATTTATAATTCGGAACTTAAGGAATCATTTTACTTCTCGCGTGCTGATCAGGTGGGCGAATGTTTAAACAGAAACTCTTAAATACTGACAAGGCAGGGAAGAGACTTACACGAACACCTCAGAAAAAGCTGTGTCGCCAGAAACGACGACAAGACAGGATCCAGTGTAGAGACCGGTAGCGCAGGAAGATAAGTGCAAGAAAAAAGACAGTCGAAATCCCATCCCACTTACCAGCCATTGCCTTTTTTCCTGTCTGCTGGGGCCTTCACGAGACTAGTGGTAAGGTTCCATCACTTTCTCTTCAGTACAGAAAGATGCTACTGTTCTAATAAATGTCGTACTGCATCATTGGCTATAAAAATGGCAAGGTTGCAAAACTCCTTGCAAACCCTGAGGCATATGTATTAAACTGATTAATCCCTTACATGACAGCAGAATGGAAAGAATGTGCATGGTAGATAACTTTGTTCAGCCAGACATTCCTCGCTTAATTCGATGGTGATCATGATTATTAGAGCATGTCAATGGAGAATTCTTTAAGGTTTAAAAAGTTTTGGCAAATCATTTCTTGAACCACAACCAGAATCCATAGTAACAGATATGCAAAAAAACAGAGATATAGGGCAACAATTGAAGATTTTTAAGGCAAAGAATTACCTTTTCCAATCAATTGACGGATCAATTTTAAGAAACCTCCAAAGATATTTGGGATTCGATGAAAAAAAAATACCAAGTAACAACTAGAGTAATAAGAGGCAACAACTTCAAGCATTTTAAATGGAATTTGAATAGCTTAGAATGAATATGGAAAAGTAAATCATATAGATTATTTTTCATGAATAATGGAAAATGTTAACAAAATGTGAATCTATAGCAATAATATAGAGGATATCACTATCATTTAAAAACTTCTTTGATCATTGACACTAAAATTCAATTTTATTATGTGATCCATAGAAGAATTAAAGATATTGATAAACTTTCCATTGATAAATTGTAAATTTCCTTGTTAATTAATGAGCAAAAATTGAATTAACAAAACAAAAAAAAGTCAACTTTACGAGTTTCATCTAATAATTTTTTTTCTACCTCACAGTCGGAGATTAAGAAAGAGAAAAAGCACAAACAATTGTAGATTTTCACATCATAAAAAAGTTGCTACAAGTTCTTAATGCTTTTAACAGTTGATATCAAATCTTTTCAACAATTGGTAGCGTAACTTACGTTGATTAGGAGAGCAAGATAGCAAGGAAAAGTACTCAACAACAACTCGTTTTTGAATAAAAATACCACAACGCAGCAGCTCCCACGGCAGCAACCATCAACACATGTAGCAGCTTTTTTCTCCCTTGATGAACCTTAGCAAAGGAATGTCAAGATTAGTTTATTATTAGTCTGCAGGCAAAAATGGACTCTCATCTACCTAAAAAAATCAAAGTTGAAGAAATAAAACTTAGGACGATGAGCAAAAATTAATTGGTGTTTGCATCATAGAAAAACTTGTTTAAAGTAGAGTATCTTATTGCTAAACCGAGTGTTTAAAAATATCATTTTAAAAGAGAAATTATTAGATATTAGGTGAAATTTTAATTTAAGTAAGAATCCTTGATAAAAAAAAAAAGGATTGTGCTTAGAATACTTGTTTAACTAGTTAATTAGAATTCTTATTAGATTATAATAGTCAAAGATTGTAATTTTTTTTATATAAATATAAAGTTCATGTATATAGAATTTAAGAATGTTAAATCAAATATCAACAATATTTGTGTGTTTAATTTCTAACATAATTAACTCAAATATATTTTTTATGTATTGAAATAGTATCTGATATTGTGATAATGGTTGTTTTTTAAAATATATTTTGTTTGAAAATATATTAAAATAATATTTTTTGATGTATTTCTAAAAATTTATTTTTAACATTCACATCAAAACCATCTAAAAATATAAAAAATTAATCCTTCAAAAAACCACAAGACCACCATAAAAACAAACACGAAATAAAACAATAAAGGCCCCCCCAGTCTCCATGTCATCCTTGAGTACCCCTCCACTCACCCTGGGCCCTCAGAATATATCAGGTCTGGGACTGTTAGGACAGTTTTTGAGCTGGGTAGGTTTCCAAGATTGAAGGGATCATAGCTTATACGAGGAATAATCTATACAAAAGTGTAAAACATCAGAAATCGACCACATCCTCTGTCTTCATCCTGGCTCCATATTGTTGTCTAAATGCTTCTAGGCTTCTAGCTCCATATCTAGCTTGCTAGGGGACCGCATGATATTTGTTGTGATTGTCATCCAACCTGAAGATTGTTCTTGCTATTAAAATTAGTTGATTAAGGGTATGATTAACATAAAATTAATAAGAAGCACAGAGTGGAAATCATATTAAGAGGAGAAGTATCGATTAGTCATGGATAATGTTTGTGAGGAAAGAAATACGCCACTGATGAGGCCTGCATAATCGGAGCTGGGATTGTTCAGCTAATTTACTTTTAAAGCACTTTTGATTCCCTGCTAGCTGCGGGAAGAAATTACAGTTTTTTTTTTTTTTAACATTGAAAACTACCAACGTTGTTAACAATTTTTTTTATCCATCAAGAAAATTTTTTACTGCAACTATATAAAGTTGACATGTGATGACGAAGTGAATATTCTAGAATGAATTATTCATTAAATTTTTTTTTTAGTGAATCTTTCAAAGGGGTGTGAATCTCCTCTTGAATAAATACATGTACAATGTACAATGTCTCTTATAGACACACCCCTGGGGATGTTGATGGGGAATCTTTTGAAAATCAAGTCAGTATGATGTATTTTTATGTGGCAAAAGAACATTAATAAAGGTATTAATAAGCTTTTATAAAGATAAAAAAGAAGAAGAAGAAGAAAATATAAAAGTTAGAGAAGAAGAAGGATGGTGTTTATGTCTCAGAGTATATAAGGTTTCGAACCTTTTTATTGTATATTCACGTTTCTTTTTATATTACCCAGCTTAACTTATTTCATACAACGTAGGATGGATAGAGATGTAATCTTATAATAATAAAATAATATTATTTTATTGTTTGTGCCATTACATTTAATTAATACAAACATGGAACACTTGTTTGTATTTAATCGGATGTAATGGATATCATAATTACTAGCCCAGGTCCGAGATATGGGAGGCTCAATGTGGAGTTACATTTTATCTATACATTGAACTTGAACGGAGTTGGATTCAATTCATACGCTGAACTTAAGGGGAGTTCGATTCAACTTGTGATTGCATCCAAGAATGGTCAAGCACAAATGCACCTTGCCCCAACATGGGGTTGGACGCGAACGCATCCCTAATCAATGTGGGGTGGGGTGCGGACGCGTCCCAGCCCAACGTAGAGTTGGGTGCAGGAGCGTCCAGACTCCATGTGGAGTTGGGCAGGAACGCGTCATGATCCAAGTTAGAGTTGAGCGCAGATGTGTCCCTACCCAAATTAGAGTTGGGCGAGGGCATGTCATAGCCCAACGCAAAGTTGGACGCCAAGAAAGACATAACCCTATTTTGGGTTGTAACTTTTGTATGATGACTTTTAAATGAGGAAGGTTTTTTTAGAAAACCATGACCAATCAATATCTTTATCTAATAAATTAAATAAAAAATATATGTGTTTTATGATTTTAATCAAACATTGAGTCAAGAATTTGAAATAAAAATGTATATTAAGATTTTTTTTTTTATCTCAAGTTGCAGGGAGCCTTACTATTAAATAACTTTATTTTTTATTAGAAAATAAATAATTTATACTCCAATGAAAAAAAAGTTATAGTATAATTCCTCTTTATATATATATATATATAAACATATTATCATGAGTTTTTAATTTAATAAGAAACAAAAACCATGTGGTGGGTAAGGCACAAACATCAAAAAAAGATGACATAGCCTTTTAAATGAGAATCTTTTCTTTCAAATGGTGGTGATTGGAGCCCCTGAAATAATCAAGAATATTACATTCATTCACCAGAAAATGACATCCTAATCATCTTTTGTCCTTTGAGGAAGATGATAAACAAAGATAAGCAACGTGCCCCTCTGTTTCTGCATTAAAACCAAGTGACAAGTCATATGCAACCTAAAAATTAGGGATTTTTAATTGGGATTTTGTAAATCTTGATTGGGTCCATGTTTTTTTAATTTCAACGCAAGCACTCTTAATTGACTCTGAAACTTCTCAATTGTTGTAATTTTACCCTTGAAAACCTAGATTTAAATCCTTTGAGTTGAGTGTCTTTTGCTATTTGGTCATTGGTTTTCAGATTATGTAATTTGATCTCAATTAACCATTAAAATTTTAATTTTTTTCAAGTATACCCTTGATTTGATTAATTTCAGTCCTTGAACTCACACACCTAATGCACTTTGGTTCTTGATTTTAAAATTCTTCAATCTGATTCTCAATAAGCCTTCAATCGTTAAATTTCTTTCAATTGAACTCCTGATTGTATCAATTTTGTCTTTTCAAATTTCAATTGTGTCCTTAATCTCAATTACGCTTTCAAACTTAATTTTTCTTCAATTGAGTCCTTAATTGAATCCGATTAAGCTTGTAAAAATTAAATTTGATCATCCAAAGTTCTAATCTTCTCAATTAAATCAAAACAAGGCTTCTAATCTTAATCTATCACCAATTAAGTCTTTAATAAAATTAATTTGACTCATTAAAAGTCTAATTAAGTTTGTGCACTTAATTAATATTTTTAATTTTGGCCTTAATTGATTTTCAAACTTAATTAAGTCTTTCAATTAGGCCTATGATTAAATTAAATCAACCTATTAAAATCTAATTATGTTCTTAAACTTATTTTTTCTGCAAATTCATCTAATATTCACTTAAAATAACCTTGAATTTGCATTATCTTTCACATTTAGATCCTTCAATGGTGCAATTGAGTTTCCCATATTATCAATGATCCATTTTGTCCCTTCATCTCTCATTTATGCATTTAGATCCATCTTTAATATGTTTTTGTCAACCAAGTTGCGCCTCCTACATTTTTTTTATTTTTATTTTTCAAACTCTTTTCTTTTATATTATTTAATTTAATAAGCTAATAATAATTTTAAAAAATACAAAATTGGGCTATGACAAACCTTAACAAACAAATTTATAGCCTTAAAATATATGAAAAAAATTTGCTTAAAGATAAAAAAAAAAAAAAAAAACAACTCGAAATCACAAATTACCAAGCCTCTTTTTGGCAAGATGAAAACTAAAAATCATCAGCATCAAACTCTTTTAATTGAAAGAAACTTATTAACAACAAAATCATTATTTTTTTATTATCATAATCTTGACAACCAACAATTTTCTCTTTCTTTTCTTATTTTTAAAAGAGTTTTCCTCTTCTCTCTTAACCTAAAATAAAAAAAATAAACAAAATGAACTTTTGGATTAAAAAATGCTGATAATTTGGGAATGATCATGAATTTTCCTTGTGTTTTACATTTTTTGTCCTTTCTTTTTTATATTTCTACTACAATCTTTAACTTTATAGAATGGAATTAGGTCCACAAATATTTTAATTGAAAATAACTAAAAGCACGATGACAAAATTAGAGAGGGGCTAATATATATATATATATAAACCTCAAATGTTTTAGTATTTGTTTTTTAATTTAATTTGATTTAATGTCTATACAACCAATAATATTTATACCTTTCTAGGATCACCAATATGCCATTCCAGCATCACTCAAATACGCATGTATTACCGTAGAATGTTATTCAAATAAAATCAAAATATATTTTTATATATTTTTAATTTAGTAATTTATAAACATTTATATAATGATTTGGTAATTTTACCTTGAAATATTTAAGTTACAAATTTGCAATCGTTTGGAATAATTTAGAAGCCAATTTAGAACCGTATATTGGGCTTTTTAAAAAATTAATTGGGCCCCAAATTTATATATTCATTCTCAATTAAACTCCAAATCAATTAATTTGATCAATAAAATCATAAATATTTAAAAACTTCTTAGCCAAGTCTTTTTGTGAAGATCAACATTTTTCAAATTAATGTTGTTTTAGTGCATAAATATGCAGATTATACTAGAAATATTAATGCTCATTATTATTTTTTCTTTTAAATCAACACCATTGTAATACAAAAAAACATGCATTACACATAAATTTTAAAATAAAATCAATAAGAGGACACAGCTGAGAAATATTGAGATATTTGGGGTCTAATTGATAAAATTAATAAGTTTAGGATGCAATTCAGAATGAGTTTATAGATTTAGGACTAAGTTGAGGTTTCCTCTATTATATCTTCTTTGCTTCTGGCTGTCTGTACTTATCTAACCCTAAACGCACAAAATAAAAACTCTCAGGCATCAAACATCAAATAGTTTTAAAAGCTCCCTTTAAACCCTAAAATCTAAATTCGCAGGTACATATCTGAGTTTTTGTATGTAGTTATGCTTTGGTAGGGTTTTTGACCTATTTTCCTTCTTTTTGCAGCTAAACCAAGTAAGAAAGAGAGAGAATACAAAAGCTATGAAGAAGAAAAATCAAGCAAGTGGAAGTGGAAGTGGAAGTGGCGACATGGATGACAAGGATCAAGAATGGGACATCAAGAAGATTATGAGAGACATCGAGTTCTTCAGTAATTACATTTTTTTAATTCTTTCTTTATTCTCACCGTTTTTTAAAACAATTTTGTTCTTCAGTGTTTGCTATCTGCTGCATTATAATTATACTTTATGTATCCACGAGAAAGTTGTGTGATGATGGATTGTAGGATGAGTTAGGGGCTATCGAGGAATTGTGGGTTTGAGGTTAGGAATTTCTAGCAGGCATTGAGAGGAGATGAGATGAGATTGAAGAGTTTGCTCATGTGGAAGAGTGCAATGATTTGTTTTGAAGTTGCTTTTGGGTGTTGAAACTACTGCCTTGTGATTTTCCACAATGCTATTACAGTGCATCAATTGATTAAACTGGATTTCAAGTTTTCGAGAATATATTTACATTGGCAACGGTTTTTTAGAGAATAGAGTGTAAAACTTATGGAAAAAGAGGTTGGAAACGAAGAGTTATATGGTGTCATAGGCTACCCTATTACACCTTTGTAGTAGCATTTGGCAATGTGAGAGTGTTGAGCTTCCTAACATCAAAGCCCACATCTTCTGATCAGAATTTTATTTCCCGTCCCCTCTCGTGGTGGAATCCCTTTCCCTACATGTTTCTTTATTTAAATGCATAATGTTCTGTATTTGTTTTCTGGCAACATTGGAGTTGTGTGCTGTTTTTGAAGCAGCTAGTTTCAGGCTCCAAGTCTATTTGTTTTTTCTATTGAGACTTTTTTTGCTCTTAATAAAAGCCAAATTGGATGAAGGAGCTAATAAGATGGAGCTCCTCTCTGTTTTGTAGAACCTGGAACAATGTTGTTTCATTGGGTTCGGTTGCATAATTTGATGATTGAGATGATTGATCTGTTATTCATGCGTGACGAGAAGCAAAGAGGATGTTTCATCACCTGCTAATTTTTTTAACTTGCTTGTTCTACCGTTCAGACCCAAAGGATGGGCTACAGCTTCCAGTTTTAAACATGCCACAAGGAATACAATATTTTCTTAAACAATGCACTGTATTCTTTTGCCACCATTCGTCATAATTGTATGGGTTCTTCTGTTGGGCATATAAAATGGACTCAGTGCATTGTGAAATTTTTTTTTCTAGTTTTATAGCCAGAGGAAAATTAGGTTGCATCATTTGGTAAAAGTTGCTGAATCTGGCTTTGATTGTGGACATGTTTCTTCTGTTAATTCAAACTTGGAAGCAATAAATATTGATCTGTTTGAGTTTGTTCCATTCATTGGGATGCTGCTTCTATCTTTTTGGTTCTTCATTTGCATGTTATTGTGATTGTTTGAATTTGTATTTACAACCAAGAAACTTTGTAGTATTTTTGTCACTTTAATGTTTTGTCTCCCAGGTGCCTCGCATATGACATGGAAAGAGAGGAAAGAATTAGAAAACCAGAAAGTAGTCTCTCTTGGTGGAAAGGTAAAATCTCTATGAGCACCAATCACGTCGCTTTGTAGTTAATTTACTTGATATTTTCTATTATGGAGTCTATGCTTCTTCCATATGGCGCTTGATGAATATAGTCCTGCTCCGCTTTGTCCTAAACACAGCCTCCTAAGAAGCAAAGACTACCTTTAAGTGTAGCCCGTGTGCAAATGAAGAAACAAAAGGAAAGAGAAGAGAAAATGCTTGAAATGAGGGAACAAGAGGTTGATTATCCATGACCTTTCAAATTTATGATTGATCTGATTGTAGAAATCTTGTTGCTCTGACTGTAACTATTCTACATTTTAGAATATGGTTCTTGGAAGATTTGGAGGTGGTAGTGGTGCTAGACGAACAGTGGAGAGGCGCAAACTTGAGGACAGGGTGCTGAGGTCAACTGAAGGTCATTTTAAAAATGGCATACTTGATGTGAAGCATTTGTTGAGTCGAGCACCATCTAGAGATGATGGTTCTAGCAGTCATATGGTCAACAAAGGGAAGAAGCACAGTGGCAAAAGGAGAGATGATGGTTCTAGCAGTGATATGGTCACCAAAGGGAAGAAGCACAGTGGCAAAAAGAACAAGGGAAAGAAAAAAGGTGGTGGGAGGAAGCGCCATTGAAAGCGGGCCTAATTTGAGCTTTTTCAATAACAGCAGTGATAGAATCTCAGTGTTGCTGATGTCATCTTTCAAAACCTGGATCTTGAAGGATCCGGACAAGATCCTTGATTCGGTATTGACACAATGTATGATGCAGAATATGCAGTTTATGTATGAGGGATGGCTGAGCATTTTTCGTTCTATTTTAAAGATGAAAACAAAAATTTTGAGCGGTTGCGTTTTTGTTTTGGTTGTTTATAAATAGCCTTCTCGAATTGCTGGGTTCAATTTCTCGTGGATAGCCTTCTATGTAGCATCTTTTCTATGGACTAAAACTACAAGAGGAAGGAAAAAAAACTAAAAAATCGATAAAATTAAAAAAAATAATAAAAAAAATTAGAACTATGAAAAAAGTGATTCAAATCAAAAAATAACCAAGCCAAAACGGTTTAAACTAGGTTTAAACTAGTTTTTATTTTAAAAAATTAAACTGAAACCCGGTTTGTACTAATTTTGTTTTTTTTTTTAAATAATTTAATTTGATTTTTTTTTATATATAAAAACCAAACTAAACTAAAAATTTCTTCACACACTCTAGCACAAGACCGATATTGAAGATCTTGAGACCATGTTTCACTTATATGCATGGGGTATGAATTCTTGCTATTTGTTGTTTTTAAATATTTCAGTTCATCATTGTTGCCTTTTGTTTAAATCTAAATTAAACTTACACGTGTCAATTGAATCAAGAAAAAATGACTTGGGAGATTTGAAGTAGTCGATCAAACTAGGAGCCATAATCGGTGAAGAACTAACTAGAAGTCTCTGAATGCCTCTCCGTGGAGAATCTCTCATTAAAAATAATACCATAATTACATGTAGAATCACCTTGTATTATAATTACAATCTCTCTAAATAAAATAAATATTAAATGAAAAACAAAGAGGATGCGCACAATATTTTCAATTTTTTTTAGTCTTTATTATTTTTTTTTCTGATCAAGAAACCTTTTCTTTTCAATTTTATTCTTCGATATTGTGTTGATTGGTAATTGAGCTTGATGATTTGTTTCGTCTTGCAACTTATTGGTTATCCCTGTTTCAAATAAATGTCCCAACATTAGATTATTTCTTGATTTTATAAAAAATAATTAGTTTAGTTGTTTGTAAAAAATTAAGAATGAGGGGACCAAAATTAAAAACAAAGTGGAATGGCAACACTTTATTTTAGAAAAAAAAAGTTTTTTTTTTTGGTTCTTTATTTTTTTAATCCGACCATTGGATATATTTTTTTTTAATTTTATCTTTCCATATTATATTTATTGGTAATTTGACTTAATAACTTGTTTCGTATTGCTTCTTTCAGTTTATCACGGTCTCAATAAAACATCTTGGCATTTAATTGATTCTTGATTTTATAAAAAAAAAATAAAATTTTCTTGTTTGTGATGAATTAAAGATAAGGAGACCGAAAATGAAAGCTTGGTCCGATAACAACCATTTAAAAAAATTTAAATAAAAAAGTGTCAATGCCTTTAAGCTTAAGATTTTGGTCAATCTCTATTTCAATCCTTAAAGTTTGCAAATTATATGATTTAGTCCAAGGATTTATTTTATTCACATTTCAATCCTTCACTTTGAGAAAGTAAAGAGAGTCACCATATTACACTAATGGTGAGAGAAAGTTAATTAACAATATGTTTTTTTACGAGGAAACTTGTTGATCATAGTATTAACAAGTCTTATTTTACGAGAAAAGTTCTATTGAGATCTTTTTAAATCCTTATCTTGCTTGAAAAAAGTAGATCACGGTTGAGAAATAAATTTCATTCCCAATTAGATTTTGCTTTTTTGGACTATTTTTTTGAGTTTTTTTTGGGTTGATAGATTTTTTTTTTGAGGTTTTAAGGATGTTTATTAGTTGTTTTTTAGGTGAAAATTGTTTAAAAATAAATTTTAGAGTAAAAAAAAACCCCTCATTGATTTTTTAGTCATTTATATGATGTTAGGATTCTAATCAGCAGATGATACGTTATCTACTTTTTTTATGAAATAATCAAGAAGATGACGTGTCGCCTGCTCAAATAAAAGAAATAGGTGTGTGGACCTATGCTTAAAGGCTTACGCTCCTGGGCTTATTTTTAGTGGGTAGATGTGCTGGGTTTTTCAAGTTCGCATGACTGGTCCTTTGTTGTTTTTTTTCCTTTCCCAACAATTTAGCTTGAATTCTTAAAAATAAAATAATTTAAAATATATTTGGTTTATATTTTTACAATTATTAGATTAATTAAGAATATATTTAATATATTATTTTATTAAATTTCATTTAATTTTTACTTTGTTATTAAATAAGATTATAGAAATCTCTTTAGAATATAAATTGGTGTTCTATTTTACCGCCCATCATAATTAACTTTTTTTTATTTAATTTAATTTGTTTGTTGTGATTGCTTATTTTTCTATCATATAACTAAATAAAGAATAGTTTCAAAAAAAGTAAACTTAATAAAGCTAATATGGTTCATGATCTAGGCCACATGTTTAATAGCTTGATCCAAATCAATCTAATATATTATCGCCTCAATGCTTATAAAAATAGGATGTCATACTGAATCTTATTTTGATCAAGTTATATTTTTAATTCACCAAGTCAACTAGGTCATATTAAATCAATCTATACATGGTTTAATTTGAAACTTGAGTTATGCAAAGGTTTGGGTCGAGCTATTTTCCTATGACAATGCACAAGCATTGTATTATTTTCATGATTTCTAATACACTCACATTAACATTATTAGGTTTTTTCTAAATAAAAACTTGCTTTTTAGATAATGATTAATATTTTTTACTACTAAAAATCATGCTTGTTGCGCTGGACATTTTTTTTATGTTAATAAAACTTTTGTCCACCTGCAAAGTAAAGTAGGCCAACTATCTTGTCTTTAATTATTTCATGTAATCAAACTTAAATCAAGCAATTGCCTATATGATATTACAGTAGACAACCATTTTTAAATTTATGCTAGCTGATCTAGAAGCATTAATTTATCAATCATGAATTTATGTGATGATACAATAGAGCTTTGGTAAACTATTAGCCCTTTAAAACTCAATGAAAATGTAAGGGAAAGTTATCACATATATTGATCAAGTATTTAATGTATGACAATGTACTTTAATGTTCTTAGTGTAATCATAAAAGATTTGGTTGACAACAACTTAAATATAACTAGTGTTATCAACATGAAAAGGATTAGGAATAAGTTGATGAATAAAAATAAACCTTAAAGCCAAACAATCTCAAAGCATGTAGATGACATAACATGATATTTAGATTTGGTTGAGGATTTAGATACTTTATCCCACTTCTTACTCTATTAAAAAATAAAAGTGTCACTAAGTTACATACACTAAAGAGTAACTGGATGACAATTATCAAGATAACTAGCTCAATCTATATTTATAAAACTCATCAATTATAAAGAAGTCACCATAAAAAAGAATAACTCATAATCAGAAATGCTCTTGAGATAACAAAGAATACGCCCTATAATGACCACATAAAAATAATAAGAAGCTTGTATAAATTGACTACCTTGCTATACAATAATAATAATAAAAAAACAATATCAAGCTGAGCAATTATAAAATAATTTAACTGTTTTATTTAGTTAAAATAGTCAAAGACCTAGCTGAGGCTATAAAAACTTTTGCGCTATGGTTTAGAACTTTAAAAGCTAAGTGCATTAGAGTCATAATTAAGTAGGATGGATAAAGTTACTACTTGAGAACATGTAGTGGAACATAAAGATAAAGAAAAAGTTTGTAAGAAACAAGTAGTTAGATATCAACACCCTCATTGATGATGTTATTTGTTTTGAGAAAGTTATAGCAAAACAAATAGAAAAGAAACTACTAAGTGTGACATACTTTGTTAACTATTTAAACTGTAAGTGCACTCATGAATTGATTCAAACTCTAATTTTTAAATAAAAATAAAATGTTTATTTTTATTCTGATGTTACCATTTCCTTCATGAATAATTTTATTTTTGAATAAGAAATTAAAATCATATTATTTATTAACTGAAGTAAAAACATCATTAAATAATTTTATTTATAATATATAATTTTACTATCATGACCAATATATATAATTGTCGACAAGGTACAGGTATGACATCTTCAATGAGTTGCCATGCAACTACAGGTAGGCAGACTACTTCCGAACTCAGTCCTTCGTCTTGCTAAAACAGTTCCATGAAAAAAAGTCTTATGTTCCTACGAAACTTGTACAGTATACCAAGTGCAAAATTCTCAAGATCTTTCTTGGAGAAGTGATTTCAAGGAAGGAGAAAGCCAATAATATATATATATATATATATATATATATATATATATATATATATATACAAGAAAAGGATTGTAACTTTCTACTAAAGAACGACCGATAAGAAAATGATTTTGATTTGACATACAGAATTTTTCTCTCCTTGTGATGAACACATTTTTTTTAAGAAAATCTGCTTCGGCTTACAAGCTCTTAATCAATGTTCTAACTCTACAGAAAGTTCAGGGTTATAGGCATTGGAACATGAACTCCTATACTTCAGATTTATAAAAAAGGAAAAAACAAGAGTATGAAATGGAAGATAGAGTTTTCCTTTCTGTATGTATACACACAAAACTTAATGTTTGACTAACATGGCCTCCAGCTTCACCTTCCTCGCAGCATGTTTTAGTTTCTCAAGTGCAACGAGTCCGACCTGCCTAACTCTTTCTCTGGACAACCCCATGCTGATAATAGCAAAAATCAACAAACTATAAATTTCAAGGCACTCAAATCTGGTCCTCATTTATACAAAGCCAGCAAGTAGAAGCAGTGCGAAAATTTACTCACCGCTTGCTAATGTCCTCCCATGTGAGGCATTCTTTATCTAAACCATGGTAAAGACGTATAATCTCTCTTTCTCGTTCTTGAAGAGCTGAATCGATAAGCTTGTTTACTTCCTCCTGTCCATTACATTCCTCAACAAATTAGTCTTTTTTCTCTTACAATCATCTGGAATCCGAATACAGGAGGATGAGTTATATATGTGTATATGTGTGTATATATATATGATTGTGCCTGTCAAAAAACTCAACCATCCTTTTGAAACTCTACTTCACAAAATATCTCACTTAGCGTGGTTCATGTTTTTTGAGTTTTTATGGTCTCTACAGCATCACCTCATGGTAAACCTAAACTGTGTAAGTTAATAGCGGGTTTGTTCTTCCATTCAAAAGTTTTTCCTTCTCACTACAAATTCTTGTTTTCTTGTTCTTTTTACCTTGAGTGCCCACTCATCTACTCCATGCCATGGGTTGTTCTCGAGGCGATTATCTGCAATGTACTTTGAAAAAAGAGAGAAAGAAAATGAGTCAATGATGAAAAATAGACACGGGAGAAGGATTTGCAGAATGGAGAGTTGAGCTTCACTTACGCTATGGTGTGTTTCTCCTGGAAGACCATTCAAAGAGGGGAACGCTTCCCTATCAAGCGAGAAGACCTTACTGATAGCCTGCGTATGATGACATTGTTTGGTAGGCAGAAAGAGAGACTGAAAGGCTATAGAACAAGTAGATTCATAAATTTAGTACCTCAGTAGCATTCCTAACTTTCCTTTGGGACATATTCAAGCTTTCTGCAATTCTCTGAAAATAATAATGAAATAAGAAGATTCGTATGGGAAACAAGAACAAAACAGAATAAACAAAATTAAATACCTCCTCATCAAAGAAAACGGGATTGAGAAAGTTCACAAATGGTCAACTTTTTGGAAATTGAATGATGCACCAGCACTCAATTCTTATACACAGGAAAAATTAAGAAACTAAATTTCTGTGATTTTGATCCTGGTAAAATAATGCACTTACATCAATTGATGGAGTCACTCCTTTCTCTTCTAGTCTAATCTTCGCATTCCGAATTAGGCCTAACCTTTCATGCAAGTGATTAGGCAATCTTAAGGTTCTTGAATTCTCAACTAAAGCTCTTGAGACACCCTGTGTCCAAACGAAGATGTAAAAATGCATTAGTCTTGTAATATCAGTGATGACTAGCCGGCATTATTATCGCAGCAAACTCATTTTTCAGTTACGAATTGCTTTGGGATAAAAAAGAAGGGCCGTGAATGCTAAACTTCATAGGATCACTAGTTTTCGAATATAGGTTATTAGAATGTAATGATGCAAAAGATTTGTGTGGTTATTATCTATTGTGGGATATGCATACAACTGCTGGTGGTAATATCTGATGTTCCAATAAATGAAGTTGTCTACAATCTAAAAGGAAAAATCAGCCTTACCTGACGTATCCACCAATAAACATAAGTTGAGATTTTGAACCCTTTGGAAGAATCAAATTTCTCAATACCTCGCAGTAGCCCAATTAAACCTGCCTGCATGAGAAATATTACAAACATTACATATAAGAGGTCGGCCACAACTCTATCCAAGCTGCTCAGATTCACGGATACCGACATTCAATACTTGAAGTGAAGCAGAAGACAGTAACCTGAACAAGGTCGGCCATTTCAGCACCCATGTTATCATTTTTTTGAGCAATAGACATAACCAGACGAACATTGCTCATGGCCAGCTTCTCTCTTGCCAAGGAGCATTGAATCAATTGTGACTGTAAGTCAGCACGAGAAATCCTCAAGGAATCTGCAAGTTGTTCATCTGAGGGCTCACAACCTAATCTCTCCTTCAGACTGAAATTTCCAGATTCGAATATATTGATCATCAGCAATGGAATGAAACACAAATGAAAGATATGGATCGCATGTTTTATAAATGAGTGTTTAGCACACTAAAGAAAATTAAATCATGATTTCTCTTCACATAAAATTGTCCCAAGTTTCGAGAACACGGAGCAAGGAGTGAATGATAAGGAAAGAAAAAAATCATTACCATCCATACCGTTGCCCTCAATTATATCTGCCTTTGTCACATTCAAAATCTATTTTACGTCAGAAAAATGCAATAAAGCTGCTTATCATAGAATCAACAAGGTGTGCAAACAAATAACTACACTGAACTACAAAACTTCTCTTATCATTAATATTGTATTCTCACCTGGATTTATGGTCCTCTAAGGAAAGACCAGCTCTAATTATCCTTGACAGACGCACAACTTCTGTATGGGGAAGCACCTCATCACTTACTACACCCTTCACATAACCTTTCAAACGATTCAGCAGTAGATCTGGACTAATATCCGACCTCAGCAGCTTAAAGTCACTACTACGTGACATGAATTTGCTTTGGTTCTGATTTTTTCTCTTGTTGTTCAACCTTCGTTGTCGAGCAGACACCCCAGAACAAGTGACAGGTATCTTCTTGGTACGTTTTTTAATTTTTGAGTCACTTGAGTTTATCCTCTCAAAAGAAAGATTCCATTGCTTTTCTAGCATAGACTTCTGCAGCAAAATGAGAGCTTCTACTGAATAGTCGAGAACAGAACTTTCTTCTTCGAAGTCATCTAATGTCTTGAACCATGTTGCCACAGTTGAAGAAGCAGAAGCAGTATCAATAAGTTCTTTAAGGGCTTTATTGGAGTGTGGATTTCGATAGGAGGAGGGGAAGCTGGGGCCATATTTTGATGACTTTTTTGCAACAATCACACTCTTTGTTGTTGTAATTTGATAGTGGGCTATTCCATGATCATTGACATTGGAAAGCTTTTCTGTGAGGTCTGAATAATAAAAGGAGGAACTCAAGGGCCTCTTTCCTGTGGTGAGTCCAATAAATGAAGCTGTGGCCATCATATGGATACTTTCAGGTTTGTACAATAATCATTACAAGCTTTTAGAAAACTGATGAACCAGTCTACCGCTCTTCAGGCCTACTCTATTCACAAGGCTCCGTGCATGTAGATATTGTTTGGATAAATCTCCCTAAAGCTCACTTTGATAGCCCTTCTGGAATTAAAATCGAAGGAAATTGGGGGGGAAAACAAATATTAGGCTCCTCAATAGGTCAAAAAAACAAAAGAGTAACTATATGTTTGGTAGATTGTAAA
Source organism: Populus alba x Populus glandulosa (assembly GCA_033617975.1). Lineage (NCBI taxonomy): Eukaryota > Viridiplantae > Streptophyta > Magnoliopsida > Malpighiales > Salicaceae > Populus > Populus alba x Populus glandulosa. The sequence continues at coordinate 6,386,689 of CM066155.1, read as the reverse complement.
AAAATGTATGGAGACAATAATGATCCTCGTCGCATCACATTCCATAACAATCTACCAAATTTCGTGTAAGTTCATTGTATTCAAACTATCCAAAATAAACAACTACATGAGTATCAGGGAATGTGGTCACAGATATGGATATGCAGAGGATTAGCATCCAGAAACCAAGTAAATACAGCAATAGAGTTGAACTAAGAATTTCTAAAAACATCAATCTCCAATCATATAGGAAATGGAAAGAAATATAACAGTGAAGTTAAAAACAAAGATCCCATCAAATACTACAAAACTAATATGATGCAAATTAAGTATCAAACCATAGTTTAATTTTCTTTACTGCATTAATAACAATTGAGATATATTACCATGCCTGAAACAGGTATGTGTTGTAACATCTTGAAATCAAGCTTTAGCCAATAAAGTGAGACTTTGATGTTAAACCATGAATGAGTGGAGGGCAGATACATTAACTCAGTCCCAATACTCCAAGTGTTGAAGCAGAAGCCCATAAAGTTTGCAGAGCTAATGATCACAAATGGTGTTTACAGTTGTGGGTTATTCTTCATATTTCCTACTATATTTTCAAATTATGAGCTATGCAACCTCTTCTCTGTCTAAACTGTCCCCCAGAAATTGGGTTCCAAGATCCAAACAAAGAGGCCAAAGGAACAAGAATAATTCAGTTTACAGCAGAAGAATAAGGAAACGCATAAGAAAATTTAGAGAGTTTTGAAAGAAGAGAAATGGTTTTTAAAGTTGAAGAGCTGCATACCTGGAAAACAACAGTTTGTTAGGAAAACAAGAGAAGCAGAAGGTGATAGGGAAGAGGTGAGGATTCCAAAGTGAGCAAGGGGCAGAGTGGTTGTAAACTGCAACTACTAACTAGCCTTGGCACAACCTTTTTTGTCTGAACGTATGATTTTTTATTATTGTTATTATTTTCAGTTTTATTCTGTTTCGATAAAAATAAATACGATGATTTCAGTAAAGAAAATGGAGGGTTACAGCTTCATATATATATAAAAGAGTATTTATTTTTATGCTAGAAAATAATTTTTAATTTTTATTTATTTATTTATTTATTTTAAATCATTGTAATATACTAATATTAAGAATAAATTTTTAAAAAATATTACTCTAATCTATTTTTAATCAAGAAATACTTTAAAAAACAATCATGGTAAACACTACCTAAAATATTGCCACCTCACTTATTTTAACACTAAATCAAACACTCTTAATTATATATATAATTTTTTATTTTTTATTTTTTATTTGATTTTTTTTTAATTTTAAATGTTTTGCTTTGTTACACGGATATAAAAAATAAAATTTTAATATATTAAAAAAAAACATCTTTAAAAAAACTGCCATAACAATCCGAACACGACTTCAAAGTGGCAGAAGATATGGGGAGGGGAGTTGCTATTGCTATTGGCCATATGAGTGGTGTAGAGATTGCCATTTTGCCTCTTCTAAAATGATCTCTTTCCTTTTCTTCTCTGTTTTGTTCTTTTCCTAGTTTTTGTTATTTCTTATTCTTCGTTGTTTGAGAGATGGGAACTGAGCAAGAAATCGATGGGTCTGCGACAAATCCATGTGTCACCACTTCGATAAACTATGTGCTTCACACACGCTCTCTCCCTCCTCTTTACACTTGAAAATATTAATTTCATCATCACCATTGTTATTTTGGGTTTCTAAATCCAAACCAGTAGGACACCACAAACATTATTTAATCTCATGCTCGATACGACTTGGATAGATTGGTTTGAATTAGTATTTATTTTAATAAAAAAGACGAATCCTTGATTCGTTTATTCCACCTTTCTTCCTCGAGAAGTTGTTTTGAATCGTTTTTTCACAGCACAGCAGAGACTCCTCACTTCTTGATTAGCCATCACCATTGGCCCAAGAGGGAGTATATCCTTATAGCTTCACCTGTTTTCTCCAGCATCTTGCATTTGAAAAGTCCAATTTACACCAACAATGTAAAAACTCCACTGCCAGCGAGCTGGGAATCATAAAATACCTCTATTTACCCCAACAATCCACCAAATTCATTGTAGAGCTTACAGCAATCTGAGTATATACGATTCAATTTACACTTGGAAACAGTTGACTCAACCTTGACATCTTGACTCCCAGTTGAATTCTTCCTCTGGCCTTAAGTTTAAACCTCGTTGATAAACTTAATCCTTCACATGCATCAAATGCAATAACGATTAAGATTGCATAAAATGAAAACCTGAGAAAGGGGTGGTTCAGGGCCACAGAATTGTTGGAACCAAGAAACAAAAAGATTGCACGTCAAAAATCAGGGCATGAAAGAAACCACAATGATGAATTATATTTTATGCAAGCATAATGAATGAGCATGTTTCAGATGAGGATTTTCGAAGCAACAGCCCACTAAGTATGTGAACTAATAATGGGGAACAACTTTCTTCCAACACTCGATAACAAAATCATCGAAGTAAGAAATTCAGGTGGCTACGAAACTAGGCAATCCTTTCAAAGTCTTTTCTTCCTCGGGATGGTGGTGGAATGCTATTGAAATTGGCCCTACGCCCTACAAAAGATTTCCAATAGTAGTTAATAAATTTCAATTCAGGTGGATCTAACAAACAATTAAGCAAAACAGTCAGAAAGTACCCCATGGCACGCTGTTGTTCAATGAACTACTTCCTGGAGAACGTTGCCCCCCGGAATTGAAGCTGGATGAAGGAGGCTGGACCTTGATATGATTCCATTCACTACCCCGAACAGTGGTCCTTCCATGACTGGACCGCTGAAGGGGTTGCTGTCCTAAACGGCTTGGAGAATTTTGTGAGATATGAGGTGTAAAGTATGAAGGCTTTGACATTGAACGACCATATCCAGCATGAAGATCATGTGCTGAAGGCGGGCTTCCAGCGTCAACATGTGAAAATGCATGGAAAGGCCCATTTCTGACATAATCATAATACAACCACAAAGGAGTGAAGAATAGTAAGAAATATTTAATAGTAAAAACATAACACCCACTGCTCCCTTCTCGAGAAATAAGAAGGAAAAAGGAAAAATAAATGGTAGAAAACACGAGTTGTATATATAATAGAAAACATGAAGCAACAATTTCAGCATTGTCATAATTTTCACTGATGAATTTTCGAGTTTTGAAGTTTCATATATACAATCAGTTTCTACATTTTCTTCTATGTTGAAATTTCGTTTGCTTGAATAGTGAAAGTTCTTGCTGCCCATTTTGCGCAATGTTTGATTTTATGTTACTCCACCACTTGGGCAATAGTTAAAAAATATACTAATAATCATAACTTCAAAAAATTCAGGCAACCATGTAAATCGAGAGAAACTGTATGCTTTTTACTCTGACACAAAGCATACCTTTGGTTTGATGAGCTGGAGCTTGCATTTGAGGCTCGGTTGGGTCTTCCAACACCTACCACTGGAACACTGGAACCAAGATGCATGCTATTGCTAAACTCAGTGCTTATGGAACTCCCATCAGAACCATCCTCTTGAAGAAGAAGTTCATCACTGGAAAATGAATAACAGATGCCACACTAAGAGATTAAACAAACACATGGTAGAAAATACAAGTGCATACTATTTTAAATTGCCCTTGAAATATTCTTTGGAGATGTGGTGACAGGTGCATTGCCACCCATCGCTCCACCAATTAGTGTTCAGAAAAGAGAAACAGTCAACAAAAAAGTAAAATAGCCAAAACAACTGTTATCTTATGTTTTTTATGCTTTTTAAATGTGCTTATTATCATTTCTTGATGAAATACCAATGTATTTATTGAAACTTTATTAACTGATCATGAACACTAATACCAAAGTCAAAATGCTTTGAGCTTACATCCCATTCAAACCTTGTATTAAGAAAATACAATAGCATGATGAAGAAAATACAGCTCCAAATTTAGCACTGGCTTACTCCTAAACGAGTCACATTACGAAACGTGATGTGAATAAACCTACCAGTAAAAGATGAAGTCATACACATGACTGAATCCCAACATACAAGCAGACAGGCACCAGCAGCCTAAAAATGGTTAACAGGGGCAGAATGCTACATGGGGCTGATAAGAACCCCAAGGGTGAAGTGCTGGTTTTAGTCATCTAAGGTTAACAGCTAAAGAAAAGCCTGAGGTTCCATTTAATGAAAAGATTGGTTTCTAACAGTAATAATGTTAGGGGGGGAATACAAGGACAACCATGAACTGCTTTCATCAAAGGCTAGCAATAGAGCAAATAAACACCTTATGCAGTGTGAATATCTCATAAAAACAATAGGGAATCATAGTCACATCTTGCTAAATAACAACTTTTATAACATGTCAAAACACACAAGTTAAATTTTTTTATTTGATTCAATAAATTCTTCTTTTTTACTGAAAAGAACCTAAGCATTGGACAGACAACTCTCTTTTTTATGCCATGTTCAATAAAACCATCAAAATCTGTTCCTTCCAATGTTATTTTGTTTGCAAGTATATGTGAACGTAATATGCAAGGTATCAATGTAACTCAAAAGAACATATTATAGAAACTAACAATATAAATAACTCTCATTGTTACCTGTAATTGGGATCCCAGTCCCCTGGATCCGGCAGTGAAAGGCTAGCCTCGAGCTTATCATGAATAGGCCCTGCACTTTGAGGACATTTCATATTAGGAGCAGGCTTAAACGAGCCTGGAATACTCTGAATGGTTGAGGGACCTGCTGCACTTCCACTGCCTCCTTGTTGCTGCATCCAGCTTGACTGCCGATGTGAGGGTGAACTACCAAGTACTGAAGGATTTTCCTCGGGTTGGTTAGAGCAAGCACCATCAGTGGATTGTCCTTGCCAATTTGAAGATGTACAATCTTGAGATTGATAACTTCCAGAATGCCCCCAACTTTTTCTTCTATTAAATTGTGTAACTGCAGCCATTTTTCCTAGAGGCGATCCATGATTGCAGCTCCTTGCAGGGGAAGTTGGACCATAATGTCCAGGAGAACCAGCTGAAGCTTGACTGTAGGAGCTTGGTGGAGTAAACTGTGAAGGACTGGTTCCAAGGGGAAGTGGTGCAAAATTTCCTGCTGATGGACTCATACCAAGACCATTTCCATGTGAATATTGAATAAACCTCCATCTTGCATCTGGACTACTTCCAAGCAATGCCAGACCAGCCTGTGGATGCATGTTCATGCCAGATGGAGCAACTGGTGAATAATATGCAAACATATTACTGCCATCCCCATAGCTTCCATAGCTGCTTCCAAGGCCAATGCCATCATTATAGCTACCATGGCTTCCTACACTACCATAACTAGTACCATGACCATATGGAACCGCCTGGAAATGTGGGCTATTATGCAAGGAAATTCTGGCCCTTCCATGACTCTACATAAGAAAGACGAAGTTATGATTATATATTTTCCCCTTTTCTCTTATTCCCCAATTTTTTCATGCGTTTGCAGTGATGCAAGGCATCTTTCTTATTTTGAAGGTAAGTTGTGGACGAAAAGTGTTCAATCCTGGCTAGTTAAAAAATAATGGGAAAAAAATAAAACATGTGAGCTCACATTAGGAGAGAGACCAGCAGCAAACCAATGCCCTCCACCTGGGTGATGGTCCACCTTGATATTTTGGGAAACAGGCTACAACCATAGAGAGAGATGAGTACACTATCAAAAGAATAATAATCATTAAATACACCTAAACTCCCAGAAAACTATTAGTACAACATATGATGCGTATAATAAAACAAGAAGTCTGACCTTTAGAAGGAAAAAATAGGTAAAGGAGATAGAAAAACGTGCATGGACAGAATAAATCAACATTTTTTAGGGAACATTAATTCTTCTTCCTTCATACGAATTAAATAATTTCCTAGCTCATTATGCGAGAAAGATGATTGTGAACAAAAACCAACTACTTAAAATAGAGCAGATAGTTCTCTTTAACTTCATAATTATTTAGAAAACATAAACATATATGAGCTTATTAGTGAAAGTAAGAATCAAACATATGGGCAGGATGGAGCAAACCAGGCAATACATGGGTCAGTAAATTAATTATAAGAATTAATCCAGAAGAACAATAAGCTGGTTACTCTTTAAGGAGAATATCACAATCTTCCAGTATGATCCCAGATTACATCTTAGAAAGTCAATTTAACAGCTCATACACTACTCTACTTACCATACGAGGGGTCTCCAGGGGAGGCTTGTATGGGCATGTGAAAGGTTCCCCAGTTACAAAAGGATGTTTTGAAGCCTGCACATGAATTAATTATGCCTCCATGTATCCACAAATACAAAGTTATAATTAATTATGAAAGACGTTGCTCAAAACTAAGAAAAACTTAAATTACCTGAAAAGGGGACCACCGTTTCGCAGGATCGAACTCAACAAGACCCCTCAAGAAATCAATCAGAGCTAATCGAATTTGACTTTCTGTAATGTGTTTAACAACAGCAATTAGCAGCTTCTAGAAATGATAGGAACATATTAATTAAAATGGTTTCATAAAATCAGATTCTTCAGATATAAGAACTACCTTTCTTCATATCTTCCAGTGGCAAATTCTTTCTGTAAGGATAGTTTGTAACAATTGCCTCAAGGTTCATATGATGGAAATACTCCTTCCCAATAGATGGTTTCTTCCGCTCTCTCTGGAAACAAAACCAAAATCATCACAATGAGGATGAGAATAAAATGCAGAAAACAATAGAAAAGAAAGATATACCCTTGTCTATTGATATTAGCTCTTGAGGAAAGAATAAAAGAAGAAAAAATCACTTAGGAAGCTCTAACTTGTTCTTCTATTAATTGATTTTCCACTTCCAAACTACAACACGAACACTTACAGCTTCATATTCTTCCACTGTTAATGCTTGGTATACATTTCTTCCTCCCAAAGAAACTTCGACACTCTCTAGATTCTGGACACTCCCAATGCACTTGAAGAACTTACTAACATTCTTTGCCTCTTTTAGGACATAATCTGGGGGTTGTCCTCTACAAAATGTCAACAAGAAAATAAGCTATTCTTCAAATAAATAACGAACACAAGTAACACAACAAATCAAAGCATTAAATACCACCCCCTACTAGTTCCAGTGCTCTAATAGGCATAGACAAATCACCTGCAAAATAAGATCAATTCCCAATAGCATTGGTTGCACCCCCCCTGCTCATATGTGCTTTTGAACTTTTATAAATTAGCTTACTATAAGTAATAACTTTGGGAAAAAAACAAGTACAATTTACTTATATGTTCATGTATGGTTCTTCAGAATAATTTACCCACACACGGCTGTCTTGACTAAGATGGTGACAAAAATGGACAAGATGGTGATCGCATTGGCCCACTAATGAACTTGCTTAGGGCTTGCTTAGCATAATTACAGGTATTAAACTCTCATAACAGTCAGTTATATCAAACTGCAAATCATAAATCCAACTTCGATAAATGAATTTAAAGAACTCTCAAAGGAGACACAAAAAGCTTCCTCAAAACACGTTAAAACAATAACAAGAAATAGCAAATCATTCCCTTTTCTTTTGTTTTCTTCTCTTTTTTTGGAAGGATTCTTAGAAAGTAGATTGAACTACGATATCAAATACTCTCCAGAAAAAGAAGCAAGGAATGAAAAGTAAACATAGGGAAACAAAAAAGAGAAGATCTATGTCCTTCTGACAGGAGAAGTCCATGATTCAACAGGAGGCAGCTCACACAAGGGCCAGGGTCTTTAAACACCATAGATGTAAAAGTGTTCAAGGTGCCGTGGACCTTCTTTTATGCTGAATCATTGAGAAATTCATGAATTTTTTATAAGTTTTCCTTTCTATTATCCTAGTTGAAGTACAAGTAGATGCAGGTGATATTCAAGCCCCCCTAATTCACTATTATGTTGAATCATTGAAGTTTTCTTTGGGTTATCATTGAAGTTTTCTTTGGGTTATTCTACAGGCTCCATTATATTTTCCCTTTTGTGGTAGTGCATCTGTTCTGCCTTGTACCACTGAAGAGCCAGCTAATTATATTTCAAAAGCAACTGCACAGAGCCTTGAACTTAATTCAATTGATCTTCTCCAACAATTATAATAGTATAGGTCTTTCTGAAACAATAGTCTATTGGGATTGGTCCAGCAAAGCATTTCATATTTCTTCCATTATATAGAGTCATAAGCATTTCAGGTGTGTGTCAACAAGCATCTACAAGTAAAGCATGTGCAATAAAGAGATTAAGGTATAACTAGCAAATATATCTACAAATCAATCTGACTCCCAATTGAAGGAACATTTACGTAAAGTAGCAAATACATCTACAAATCAATCTGACTCCCAATTGAGGGAACATTTATGTAAAGCTAGCTAACATGAATGCTGGCATTCAGCAACAAGTTTGCTTGGAGAAATTATTTAATACAGAACAGGCTCCAAGCAAATGTGAAAGGACTTTCACAACCACAGCAATCAGACATCTTACGATTTCAGTTTAACTAAGAGTTAGATTAATGCTGTTCTACAGTTGACTTATTTCCTAATCCATGCAAGTTCATGAGAAAAGATTACACCAGCTTATGTGACCCTTCATTTTGGTGCATGAAAACCTAATTCTGTCATTTCGCTATGTGCCATTGCTTCACTGTTAACAATCAAAATTCAATAGTTTTTTTCATTCTACAATTCATAACTTGAAATGATTCTAACTCCAGCTTCAGGAGTCTCATTTAAAAATAAAAAATAAATATGATGAGTATCAATATACTCATTTCAAGCTATCTCTTCCCGTACATACAAATGATAACAATCACGAAACCAAAAGATTGGCACACCCACTGGAAAGGGTGAAAAGAGGATCTGTTACCCACATATGGTCCTACTGAAAAGAGTCTTGACAAGGAGATCCTTAAGATAGTCCGAAGCCTACCCTTCATTTTTGCATGAAGTGGCTGTTATCAAGAGCCAAACATGCACCCTTCTGGTTGTAAGGTTACCACTGCACCAATCAATGGCCCCTTGCAACATTGAAGAAAAATGATTTTTTCTTTTCATATACAGACAGTTATTTCCACAGTAGATCTATCAATAATCATGTCATTTTTCTTGTTTAATGGTCATTTTGTAATTCAAGAAAACACATACAAAACAGAAAGGACATCAAATTCATATTCTTAGCAACACACTTAAGATATTTGCAAATATATTTCACTCCTATACTGCTGATAGAGATGACTTACCCAAGTATTTCAATCATTCTCCTCAAGAGATCAAATTCTGAAGCACCAGGAAAAAGTGGCAATCCTAGAAACAATTCTGCAACTATGCACCCGAAGGACCACATGTCGATAGCCGTAGAATATCTGGAATAGATTAAGGTCCCAGATAACACCCCCATGATTCTAGGATGAGAGCATGAGTGTACACAGATGATATAAAATAATCAAAAATTCATGAAGCAATATTTTTTTCTGAAAGGATACTGACAACCAAGAAGAACTTCAGGAGATCTATAGTAACGGCTCTGCAGAATAAACAGAGATGCCATTACAGGTACTTCACAAGTTGATAGAAATAAAATGAAAAGATGGAGCAGACATAAAGATAACCTGAATGTAGGAGTAAACAGTGCGGTCTTCCATGCATGCTGATCCAAAATCAATTATCTTAATTTCTGCAGGCTTCAAACTGTTTTTTCAAGATAAAAAAATTTCAGTTGAATAGAAATGAAATTTGTAATAGGTTTGAGGCTAAACACATCATGAATAATTAATTACCTTGTGCACAGAAGAATATTTTCTGGCTTCAGATCACAATGGATTATCCCAGCATCTTTTAACAGAGCCAACCCACGTAAAATCTTTTTAAGAACACATTAAACAAGAAATGAGAACAAATTCAATTCAGATATAATGCAACATGGCAGCAATTTTAAAGTTGCCATACCTGCTTAGAGAATAATTGGACAATGCTCAATGATAACCCCCTAAATTGATTTAGCTTGATAAGCTCATACCTGGATAACTTTAAAAGTCAAGTATATGCTGCTAAAAAGAAATTAAAAAAAAAAGACAGATGACCAAAGATTCGCAGAAAAGGTAAGTCAGGAAAGCAGCTTTTCCAACAAAATGCAACTGCACACTAAATGCAACCATGTAAATAGCCCTGAACTTACAGATTTGTGTCAAGAAGTTCAAAACAGATGCATAAATGCCGCTGGTATACAAAGTAATCATATATACGAACAATGTGATGCTTATCCTCAGGATCATACTTCTTGTTTAACTGTTATAGGAAAGCATGGAGCAAACATTAAGAGACATCATTACTAATATCACAACAAGTGTGGCACAAAGAGTTGAAGAGCTTTTTAATTACCGTTGTCAAAATAGATACTTCAACCAGAGCTTGCTGATAGTAAGCAGGTTGGTTTTTTATTATCTTCACAGCAACAAAACTGTTAGTTTCTGCAACCCAGCATTTAGCAACCTGCCCAAAAGTCCCATGACCAAGAACATCCTTGACTATGTATCTGCAGATATGATGTGATAAGTGAGTCATTGATCTCATATTTACTACCATGCAATCTAATTGTGTGCTTCTGTTCTTGTCGCCTACTGAATGGAACTTCTAAAGAAGGAAAGGAAACAAACAGTGAAAGTAAATATAGTATCAATGTTTCAAAGACTGAAGAATATTCATTCATATTGGAGGAAGGAAGACCTAAGAATTTAATGAATGTATTGAATTTAATATTTTCTTTAGATTGTCTTAGAATCTGTTTAGATTTCTGAACTTCTATCAAACTTCATCTTTCTTTCTTTCGTATATTGAATTTTGCTAACTTCAACTTTTTATTTTGTAGATGACAAAGCACAGGGCTCATAATGATTTAGAAAAGTAAAGTTATAACTGGGAGAGAAAAAAACTGTAAATATTGCAGTTCCAATGCACTAGGATATTCTGTTCTCCCAAAACACTCTCTCAATCAGAATAATTTAGTTCAATTGCCGGATTAATTATTATTAGGATTCTCGTTCTTCTAGCTAGTATAAAAGAAAAGGAGGCTTTTTTTCTTTTTCTTTTTTTGAGAATTCAAGGGAAAAAACAGGTCAGTGATACACACATGTGCATGAACAAAATTACCTAAAAACTTTGATAAGAAAAACTGAAACATCAAGCATCCATAGAGAGAGAGGCTAATACATGAACAAACATTGGACCTGCTTGTATCTAGGAATTGCAGAGAATGTTTCATTACAACTACATGGAATTCAGACTAGAATTTGTCTATCATCAAAATCAAAACTCATTAAAAAATGGAATAAGCACAGCTTATTTTTACAAAGATGTCAAACAGGAATCAAAGATGTAAAGAAAACTAAACATATGGGTCAAGGACTCAAGGTCGTAAGGGACTTTATACGAATTTTTTTTTTTTACCAAGTTCACTCAAAATATAATGCATAAACGTTTTTGTTCAAAACCAGGTACAGGAAGAAAAAAAAAAAAGGAGTTCCATGAAAAATAAATGCAGAGGAATCAAAATGACAAACATAAACAAACCTTCTCTGTGTGTCTAAATTTACCAAAGCAAAGTTCACAGTCAGAATAAGATCTGAGTTCACATTATCATGGCCGTCGTTGAGGACTCCAGCTGATGGGCTGGTCAAATATCTTTTTGGATTTAATTCTTCGGAATATTTAAATTGTGGATTGCATGTCTGATATGTTTCGACTATGTCTTTGGTTAGCCTTGCAACCAACTGCATCATTAAAAGCTTAAGAGTCAGCGCAAAAGTGTACCTCAAATAATTTTAACTCAACAGTACTCCACTACTCAAACAAAATTTGGTTAATAAAACAATAAAAATGTTCACTTAGCCAAGCTAGAAAATAAAATGGCTGTTTGAATGGATTCTTGCAAGAAGATCAGTGCACGAAAGATGAGAGATGATACAGCAGTAGTCAATTAACCATTCGCATCTATATGCATCCCTATAGGCAATGTTAACCAAAAATAGAATGTATCCTTAACAAGTTCGCACTGACACTTCAGATGCTAATATGATGTCTGAATAATGTCAAGACATGTGCTCGCATATATGTCATATGTAATCTTTCCAAGAGTGTGACATTTGGAGGATCTTTCACTGCTGCTTTTGCTTTCTAGACAATTGTTTGGGAAGCTGGCAAGAAAAAAGCTCCTTGACTTAGCCTGGCCGAATGAAAGATCATAGGAATTCGAATCAATGTTAGATAGACATGATAAAGAAAATTCTCAATGTCCACAACTACCAAAAATGTTACTAACTTTCTTTGTTTCAAATGCGTTGAAATTGATGTCGGATGATGGGGCCAAAATGGATGCTCAAATGTCATAAAGTAAGAAAAAGCATCTGGCTCGCTATACGACTGGACTCTTAAAACTTTCCAGTTTAATTTGAAATTGTTCCCTTTATTGAGTATCCAAGCTAGGGGAGCGTTACATATTACATGTGTCACACATGCAAAAGATAAACCAGTCCTTAAAAAAATAAATCTTTCTAACCCTCTAAATCCAGTTATGTTAATCTTCCCTTTACTTGCTCTATTGTGCATAGACCTCAACAGATCCAAAAAGAAGGTTCTTACAAAGACATAGGGAACGATCATGAACTTTGGGTCATGGATTGTGGCAAATACTCTTTCGAAGTAAGCAGTTCAGGGTTTATTTATTTATTTATTTTTGCGAAATCGGCAGTTTAGGGATTAAATCAGGATTTTAAGAAAAGTCCTAGATAAACAGTTGTGACAGTTCATTGTGAAGAAAACGGTATCTGCCATGATAATTGGTGTCAGCTCCTCTTAACTCTTGAGACCGAAATCCCTATAATTTTCAGGCTTCTAGGGAAATAACATAGTTAGGGTACTCATACTTAAAAGAGTGTGTTATGAAACAAGACTTTTATTATTATTATTATTATTATTATTATTATTATTATTTTAAACCAGCAGTATAAGGATTAAATATGAATTTTAACAAATTACTGCTATGTAACTAGTTGAAGTCATTGTGAAGTCAAATAGCATCAGCAATGATAATTGGCGTTATTTATACAAAGGATCACAAGAATGGATAACAATAGAAGCTAGGGATTCACATGCAACCAGTATTTAAAGGTTCATACGAATTTAGATATAGGTAATGAGTTCTTCTCTTCATGGGTTTTGATGCAGAAAGGACTATATTGTATTTATTTTTTGGAGAACATTTGATTTCAGTTCTCTTTAACTCCTAAGACCAAAATCTCTAAGGAATAAGGATGGTTTGGACACTCATACTTAAAAGGAGTGTGTTGTGGGACATAACTATTGATCAGAGATCTAAAGATTCGCAGATTGGATAGGGGGGGACTAAAGTTGGGGAAGATGACGAGGCTAATCAGAAACCTAATGAGAAAAAAATTGTGTTTACAGCTGAATCTTTTTATGAGGCTCTATTACAAAATAGATGTGAAGTGGAAAAACTCAGTTCCCCAGGACAGAGCTACACAGAAGTGTAATCCTCCTAGATTTCTCCTTTTGCATGGAAGGTAGCTTGGGGTATGATTTTAACTATGGATAAAATCCAAATGAAAGAAGTTTTGGTCAATTAGCGTTTTTTGTTCAAAACAGTTGCTACATCTAATCAATCATTTATTTGCATGGACTAGGAGTTCATGGTGGTTGGCAAACAACGCTGTGGGTTTCTCTTGGTCATGGTCACTCCAGGACAAGAGGGTTTAAAAATCTGGGAGAGGGTTTCACTATTATTTTAGGCTATGCTAGAAATCTTAAAACTTAAAACTGACCAAGTCACGAAGCATGTAAATCTAAGTGGCTCAACATCAGTAACATAAAAATATCAGCAAACATGAGACATGTGAAATATATAGCTCCAAGAGTTCCAACATAAGAAGAACTCAAAGGCATCCAACCATTGGCGCCATCTTTGATCATCATGGTCAATCTTCAGCAGTTGTAATAAAAAATAAGGGTGGATCACAGTCTCCCTGTCCTCACAAGAACTAAGAACTTGATAGGAAACATATCGACATGATCATATGGTTTTACATGGTTAAAGTTAGAAGTGCTGCAAGGGATACTCCAATCTGGTAACAGTAGCGAATTTCGCAATGAAATGCTTTAATGATATGTGTCCTAGCCAAATTCAAAAGAAAGGATTTCTTCCCTACCCCTCAAAGGCAGGATAAGGATCCTCCAAGCTCTCACATCTGCATTGTAACTATCAATCCCAAGTGTACACTTTCCATTATTAATCCAGAAATGCGTGCAACTCATAAGTTTCACAGTTTAAAGTCCAGAAAATTGTCTTTATTATAACTCCTCTTTGGGGATTATAACATTGTGTTACTCTTCACAATGGAAAATACTACTGCAGAAACAGAATAATGTTGTAGATATTTCTGGAATGTCATATGACATCACAACCTCAAAAAAGCCTACGCCCTTCCGGCCATAAGCATTCCAAGGAAGATATTCTTGTAGTTATATACAGAGCTTTCTTTCTTGTTCATTTTTTCCATAAATTAGCAAGACAATCATCTGCCTTTTAATTAATAATCTCCTAGAAAACACAGACAGATTCCATAAACAGCTACCATTAGGCCTTCATAAACATTTTACTTTGAAATGCAAAAGCTAAGGCAGTTAGATAATCTCAATGGTATACATGCAGACTAGGGCACCCAGTTATCACTCAAGCTATACCACTTAATTTTCAAATCCTAGACTTTTTACTTCAACCTTCGTATTAAACCCAAAACGCTCATATTCAGCATGCAAAGTAAAGCCCACATAAACCACCAACAAAATCAATCAAATCAACAACATAATCCAAAATGACAAAAGTAAAGGAATAAAAACACTTACAGGTCTTCTTACAACAACACGCAAAATTTGCTCTTTGTTGGCAGGTTCACTCTCCTGCCTGTACTGTCCAAATGCCAGCTGCCTCGGCCGCCATGGAATTGATGGCTCATCCAATTCATTTGAACCGACTTCATCCATTGATTCCACAACTGTAACTAAAACCCCCTAACGATCAAACTTGAATACCCAATATCTTCATCTATATAACAAAACAAAAATCAAACTTTTTGAGTGAATTTGATAGATGATCAGCAATTAAACCAACCCATTTGAGTCTCTTTAGTTGAGAAATCCAAGAATCCACCAGAAGATTCTAATCCCATTATCTCTCATTTACTCAAAAAGAAAGTCAAAAATCAAAAGATGCATCTTTACTTGATCCATTGAAGGGATCAAGAATTCACACAAGATTCAATATTTGATTGAAATTCAAGAGATTTTTGCTATTATTGCTATCGATTCTTGACAAATATATAGATGATGAAAACACGCAAAGCTGTGAGGACAACAAAAGTAAAAAGGAGAAAAAAAACTGGATTAAAGAAAAGGAACCAAAATAAATATGAAGAAGATAAGTTATTGTATTTTTATTATTATTTAATAATAAAAACAACAAGGATTAATTGATGAATAGATACAGGATTGAGGGCAGATAGTTTTTGAGAGAGAGAGGGATTCTGCTGTCTGTTTGTTTGTTTTTATGGAGTAATAGATGGAAAGAAGGAAAGGGGAAATAATTTCGTTCGTTGGTGTTTGCGCTCAAAAATGATGACAGAGTTCTTGTTTTTTTGCTTTTTTTAAGATTTATGTTTGGTTATGGACTCTAGGAGAGTAAATTATAAATTAGTTCCTCTATTTCTACATAATTTCGCTGGTCTAAAAAGTTAATTAATTAGTTTTAAAACTTAATTTAATATTAATATGTTTTCAAGATTGCCTTATTTTCTCATTAATATTTTGATATTATTTAATTTTTCTTAATATTATTTAATTTTTATTTTTATTTTTTAACAAAAAAATAAAATAAACTAAAATAAAAGTACACATTAACCCTTTTTATTTTTGATATTTTAATTTGAGTCCTTATTATTTTTAATTTTAATTTTTATTCTTAATTCTCTTGTAAAAATTTTATTTGTTTTTAATTTAGTTCTTCAATTACAATTTTTCATATATTTTTTTAATTTGGTCTCTACTCTTTTGATTTATAATCTTTTTTTTGTTTTTTTTAAATTTTATTTATTTTTAATTCCATCATTCAATCAAAAGTTTATTATATTTTTTTTTTCAATTTCATCCTTTCTCTTTTTCTTTTTGTTAAAGTTTTTTTTTTCAGTTTAACCCTCCAATCAATATTTTTTTTCGTTGCCCTCGAATTTATTCTCTATTTTGATTTACTCTCATTCTTTTAGTTATATTTTTTGTTTTAAACCTTTTTTTGCTATTGATTTTTTTTTTTGGTTTCATCCTTTAGTATTTAATTTGTTAGGGATTGAGTTTCACAAGTTTGTTCAGTTGTGGTGTTTCAAGTCAATAACACAAGTCATGAGTTTAAAAAGTTAATATGGGTCAAAATCCTTTTATTGGAGCATTTTCTTTTTCAATTTCGTTATTCAATGTTTTATTTAGAAAAAAGGATTGGCTTTGTTTTTTTTTTTTAATTTCTTTTCTATCGAGTTATCCAGGTTTCATAAAATAGATAATAGGTTTTGCAGGTTAACCTGAGTTAACTTGCCCTTAATAAGCCAGATTATATGTTTCTCACGCTAACTTGAGTTTACTCGGACCTTTTCTTTTTTCTTTTTCTATCCAATTTCTTACTTTCAAGATTTGTTTTCTCAAGTTATCGTGGTGTGTGCGCGCGCGCGTGTATAAAACTTTATATGTTTACTATCACTGCTTGTTTTTTTAATCATGTAATTAAAATAGAATTGACTTATTAAAGTCGATCGACCTTGTTAGCCAAGTTGTTTGTTTTTTCTTTTTTTCTTTTAAACATGCTTGCAACACCTGGATTATCGTTGTTTTTTTTTATTATTATTATTCTACTTTTGATTTTTATTTTAATTGATACCTTTTTTAATATGTA
Organism: Populus alba x Populus glandulosa; assembly: GCA_033617975.1. NCBI lineage: Eukaryota > Viridiplantae > Streptophyta > Magnoliopsida > Malpighiales > Salicaceae > Populus > Populus alba x Populus glandulosa. The sequence goes on along the minus strand of CM066155.1, from coordinate 6,369,679 downwards.
TTTTATAAAATAATTTTTAAATTTATATTTCAGTTAATATCTCTTCTTTATATTTTTTTAAATTTTCTTATTCAGAATATTTTTAAAAGAGATTTTTAAATATTATTTTGTATGTTTTTAGTTTTTAAGATTTTGTTTATTCATATATTTTTTTGTGTGTTTTAGATAGATAAACTTTATTTTTTATAATAAAAAAAAACATTTATGTTTAGATAATATCTCAAATATAGGAAGCATTACACAATAATTTTTTTATTTTATTCAATCAATTTCATATATGTGTTTATTTATATTATCGCTTAATTGAATAAAAAATAATAATTTAAATAAACAAATTCATTAAAAAAAATACGTTTATTGAACTTATTTATTTAAATTAATTAAAGATAAAATCCAAACCCTAAATACAAATAAAACTGATTGAATAAACTCTCACCTTAAAAAAAATATTACGCAAGGCCTGGCACATCAACAATATTATTTAAAAATAAAGTTTATTTGTATAAAACAAAAAAAAATTATAAAGAATTAGAATAATATCTTGAAAAATTAAACAAAAAGAATTATAAAAAACTTTATTTAAAAAATAACATATAAAACCTATGACTTAAGACATGAAAACAAATTGAAGATAATTATACAACCTATATAAATAAAAAACTAAGTCAAAATGATAAGATCATACAAAGCCGAATTAGTAACAAATCAAATGTCGAAAGATAAAACCATGAAAAAAATAAATTACATAAAAGGATCTAAAAAATAAGGCTGAAAATAAAACATTAATTAAAGGGAAAATTAAAATTTTATATTAGAGGATTAAATTGAATTGAAAAATAGCTTTAACAAAAGAAAAAAAAAACAAATCAAAAGAATAAGGGTGAAATTGAAAAAAAATAAAACCAAATTAACTTTGATTCATGGATGAAATTGAAAGCCAAAAATCTTCAACAAAAAGGCTGAGGAAAAAAAATAAAATAAAAAAATAAGGACCGAAATAAACAAAAAAATATATGAGAAATTGTAATTGAAGGACTAATTTTTTTTAAAATAACTTCTATAAAAGGAATAAGAACAAAATAAAAAATTAAGAGAATAAAAACTAAAATTAAAAATAAAACATATATGAAATTATAATCGAAGAACTAAATTAAAAAAAAAAAAACTTGTATCAAAGGAATAAAAATAAAAGAGGACACAATTATGCATCCAAAGAGATGATAGAAAGCCAAATTTGGCCTTCAGGTGGTGTCTTACGCGCCGTCTTGAGGGCGCAGATGCCACTCATTCGCTGGAGTGTGCTGAAGATGCAACAATAGCTTTTTTAATTTAAAAATTCAAAAATAAATGTAAAAATACAAAACACCCCATGACCCTATCAATTATACAAAATACATGTGTGAAAGTACAAAAATATCCCCAAATACAAAAATTATTTTTGTCTTTTCTAAGGTTAAATACGTATGATATGACCAAAAGATTGATGTCTTCTCCTAAGTACAAGAGTGTCGAAGTAATAAATAACCCGACAAGACCGGGGTCGAATCATAGGGAGGTTAACTATATAAATTAATAATAATAATAATAATAATAATAATAATAATAATAAGTTAAAGCGGACTTTGAGACGTAAGATTAATATGAGGATTCAAAAATGATAAAAATAAATGTCAAGGTTAGAGGATCCACTAATAGTATTAGAAATAAGTATAGTAAAAACTCTTTTTATTAAACAACTAGAAACCACACACAAAAGAGGTTTTAATCGGATGATTTATACTTAATAGTTCATTCTAAATTTTTAACATGATCATATTAATTATATTATTTAAGTAACACTAAACTTTTAAATATTGTCAGGAATTCATGATGTTAACTTATGTTAACAACAAATAAAGTTCCTTTCATAGCACAAGTGTAGGTTATACCATACGGTTGGCTATGAAAGTGCCAAGCATTTGCTGTACCAATTGTTATTCAACATAAATCTAGATTAACCATTTAACAAGCAATGTATTAAGAATTAGTAAGACAAAAAGATAAGATATGTTAATAATAAACTTTCTTGGATATAAAGATTGAAATCCATGTTGAGTTTATATTATACATATTCTAACACCATTAGTGAAACTTTTTCACCTTGATTTAATAAACTTAGCTAAACATAATGAAGAAGATAAACATAAATAAACAACATAAAAACATAAGTATAGTAAAAGAAATAAAAAGCATAAACAAGAGATTAAGAAAAATATAACATGAAATAAAACTTAAACATTACAAGAATATAAAGAAAGAAATAAAGAGCATGATCTTGATCTGAACAAACAAGATGCATAAATGCATGGCAAAAGCCTCCTTTTATAGGCCAAAATTTGAAGTTATTGATTTGATGACTAATTGTTGAGTGGGTGGCCACATCTTGACTTGGTGACAATCCTTATCTTCTTGTTTGAACAAAATGTCATTGATAACGTCCGAATTTGAACCATTAGTACTTATGAAAGTTCTAGAAAATTGTCTCATCTTTCCATGAAAAAAAATTGAGGTCATTTGGACTTCTAGTACTCGAGATATGGGCTAAACGTTGAACAGTATTTGGGCTGTAGGACAGATTTAGACTTTTTCATTGTTGTTATAATTTGGACTTGAAAGCGGCCTTTTTAAATCTTGGACTCCACATGAAAGTTTAGGCATATGTCTTATCTTTTCATCCATATAAAGTAGACCTAAATCCGAGATCTACAACTCCAGATATGACCCAATTACCGAACAGTGTTCTAGTTTGGACTGAACCAGCATTTCTTTTCTAAGTTTAGCCCTCTATTTGTCCTTTCAATTTCAATACTTAAACTCATCAATCAATCCTTTCATTTATGTGATACGCCTCCATTTAAGATAAACATTTACCATAAATTAAATGTATCTTATATTATTATAAAACATGCTTTAGTTAAGGAGTTATTGATACTTCAAATGCAAAATAATGATATAAAACCTTGATAAAAATATACTTTTAAGTATTAATCACCCCCCAACCCGCTTATTACTAGTTCCTAGTAATCAAAGTGTTAAAATAGAAAAACAATTTGTAAATTCCACAAAGCAAGACTGATTAGTACTTAAAAGTGCATATTTATCAAGGTTTTATATCATCATTTTGCACTTAAAGTATCAATAACTCCTTAACTAAAGCATGTTTTATAATAACAAGTCTAATACTATAAAATGCCTTAATATATGGTAAATATTCATCTTAAATGCAGGCCTATCACATAAATCAAAGGATTGATTGATGAGTTCAAGTATGGAAATTGAAAGGATAAAGAGAGGGTGAAGCTTAGAAAAGAGATGTTGGTGCAGTCCAAACTAGAACATTGTTCGGTAATTGGGTCATATCTCGAGTTCTAGATGTCCAAATGATCTCAAATTTTTACAAAGATTTGGTAAGACATAGGCCTACAACTTTCATGTTTTCATCAAGATCTAAGAAGGCCGTTTTCAAGTCCAAATTATAGCAACAATGGAGAAGTCCAAATTTATCCTGCAGCCTGAACACTATTCAGTGTTTGGCCAATATCTAGAGTTCTAAAAGTCCAAATGACCTCCATTTTGTTTCCTGGAAAGCTGAGTTAATTTCCTACAACTTTCATGTTTTCCAATGGACCCAGTTCTGATGGTAGCATTTTCATTTTATTCAGACAAGAAGATAAGGATTTTCACCAAGTCAAAAGTTGGCCACCCACTCAACAATTAGTCATCAAATCAATAATTCCGAATTTTGGCCTATAAAAGAAGGCATTTGCCATGTATTTAGGGGCTTGGTTATTCAGATCAAGTTCATGCTCTTTATTTCTCTCTTTATATATTTTTTGTAATTTTTAAGTTTTGCTTTCATTAATATCTTGTTTATGCTTTTCATTTCCTTTCCTTTCCTTTACTTAGTTAACTTGTATTTTCTTTATGTTCTTGTTTTGTTTATTTATGTTTCTCTTCTTCATTATGTTTAGCTAAGTTTATTATGTCAAGGTGAAAAGGTTACACTAATGGTGTAAGAATAAGTATAGTGTAAACTCAACATGGACCTTAATGTTTAATATTAACATGTCTTATCTTTTTATCTTACTAGTTCTTAATACCTTGTTTGTTAAATGGTTAATCTAGATTTGTGTTGTATAACACTTGGTACAACAAATGCTTGGCACTCTCATAGCCCAACCGTATGGTATTACCTACACCTGGGCTATGAAAGGAACTTGATTTGTTGTTAACATTAGTTAACATCATGAATTCCTGACAATATTTAAAAGTTTGGTGTTATGTAAATAAGATAATTAATATGATCATGTTAATAATTTATAATGAGTTATTAATGACAAATCATCCGATTGGAACCTCCTTCGTGTGTGGTTTCCAAATTGAGTAATAAGAGTTTATACTATACTTGTTTGAAATACCATTGGTGGATCCTCTAACCTTGACATTTGTTTTTATCATTGTTTAATCCTTACATTAATCTTCCATCTCAAAGTTCTCATTAATTTCTTCCTCCTTCTCTTCTTTTTACTACTACTACTACTAATAATACTATTATTATTATTATTATTATTATTTACATTCTTGTTATATTTTATGTACGTTAAGTATGCTCTGTGTTTGATCAAGGATCCTGACATTGTTGGTCTTGCCTTGTTCATTCGCATCAGAAATATGTTTATATTATATAATATATCTCTTTGATCTTTTCATAAAATCAGTATATAGGCTGGAAACCTGTGACCCGATCTTTTAGATTATTCTCAGGTATAACAACGCCACATACTGAGTATTATTATTACTATTAATATTAATATTAATATTACTATTACTATTATTGTTGTTATTGTTGTTATTATTGTTGTTGTTGTTGTTGTATTGTTATTTATAATTTATACAATTAACCTCTCTGTGGTTCGACCCCGGTCTTGCCGGGTTATTTATTACTTCGACACTCCTGCACTTGGGAGAAGACATCAATCTTTTGGTCGTGTCAAAGACATTCATCATTCAACTTTCATTAATATATCCAGATAAACAAACTCTCATTAAATTCATATATATGCTCAATACCTCTTAAACAAGATATTAACAAACCTTTCTTTTGTGCTCAAAATATTAACATATAGTTATGGGGTTTTCTTGAAAGAAAACAAAATGTTTGTTCTAATGTTTAAGGTTAACTTCCTTGGGTTGAGATTATTATTATTATTATTATTATTATTATTATTAATATATATACATATAACTTAAAACACAATGCATCTTTAAACATGTAACAAGCTTTCGACTACCGACTCCCAAACCATTTGGTCTTAGGGCATTAGGTGATGAGACACCCCTACAAGCTTAGTAACTCGAGTTGCAGATACTGATACGTAGATAGTGCAATGTTTGATTCCCTTAAGATTTTCTCCTCAACCCATGTAATAAGCGTTGGGCCAAAAGTTCCCAAGTCAGTTTACTTTATTGTATTAGGTGCTAAAATACCCCTTCAAGCTTAATTGCTTAGGTTAGGGAGGCTACGAAACCAAACTTATCTACGTTTTTATTATCATCATTTTTTTTTGTTTTTGTTGCAAATTATATACTATCCATTTCCCTTGGTTGTTACCTTTAACAAAAAAACATAAATAATATAATAATCCAATGTGCAACCCACAATCATATGTTAAAGTATGTATGTGAAAATGAAGGTTTAAGAATACTTGTTAAATGAGTATATGAGCAGAATTAAGTGATAACAATGCGAGAGTTTGTAAACCTGAATATTTTAAGAAGTATTTTGATGGACCTTGTTAAGAATGTTTAGTAAGATGCGTCTCAAGAGTCAAAAGAACTCATTTACTCTGTCATCCCAGTAACAACAGTTTTGCAAATGTTTATGAAATAGAAAACACAGTAAGTTAATTTTTTTTTTTTGAAAATATCAATTACTACCCTTTCCCCCCAACCAAAACGAGACATTATCCTCAATGTCCTAAGGTAGAAAGATAGAGTATAGAAGACATCACATGAAACAACGAACAATGTCAATCCTGAAACACACTTAAATAAATATAAGAAATAACAAAACAAAATAATATGTTATTAATAAAACCAAAAGACACAAGGTTTCACAAACGAAGGCTCAAATCCAATCTAAGCTTTTTGCTACTTTCTTTAGTTGACCAATTTATGCGACTCATGGAGGGATCAATTACAAGGATGAAAGATTGTAGTTGTTCAATCAATTGTTCAGCAATAGCAGCATAGATTATGATTTGTCATGCCAAAAATGTTAGAAATTCCTATTCTATAGCTTGATCAAGAAAAGATAACAAAGTATCATAAAAACCATTAACATTTAGAAAACCTATAGGTTTATGGTGAATGTACAGTTGGGCCCAAGAGGAAATATGAAAGATCTCTTCCAATGTGCCCAGACTACCTGGTAAGGCAATGAAGGCATCAACATGGTTAAACACTGCATTTATTCGATCAGACATTGTAGAGACTTGTAGTTCCTCTCCAATTATTTTTCCAATGATGTTCCCTTTTGATAAAGTTGTGAGGACAACCCCCAAAACGTGATTGCCTCCTAAGAATGCAGCTGTGGACACACTCCCTATTAACCCAAGGCTGCCTCCCCCTATACTAAATGAATATTTCTCTTAGCTAGTATCTGATCAAGATGATTTGCGGATTCTATAAACTCCTTTTCTTTCCCAGGACTGGATCCACAAAAAACACAAATATTTTTTCATTTTAAGAGCTGAGGATCCTGCCATTTCAAGACCTGTCTATGCTTGTAGAATGTATAGGTTGAGTAGAAATGAAGGGAAGAAGAAGAAGGTTTTATAGATGAGAAAAAGAAAATGCAATCATATCACCTATATGGAAGCCAGTTGGAGCCTCTCTCTCTTTCTTCCCTTTTTTTTGTTCTTTTTTTTTTTTTGAAAAAACATGTGTATGTATAGGTAGTTGTGATTGTGGATAATATTTTCCTTTGGTTTTACATCCAAGAACGACTTAAACGCCCTCTATGGGTTAGGGATAGGCTTTTCATCCAGTTTTCTTAAAAACTAGCAAACATGGTCTTTTTTTAGTCAGATTCCCAAGACTATGATGAGCATGTTCTTTATGAAAAATAAGGCCATAAATCATGAATTGCACAATGCACATCTCCACTATGATCAAACTTAAGAGTCAATAGAAGATTATCTAAAGACTCTCTATGTTTTGAAATAAATCCCACCTTTTGATAATTTTCATGTGAGTCTTTGAACATGGTGAGCCAGTAAAATCCACTTTGTAAGATTTTTGCAGTCGTCTTTCTTGATGAGAAATGACCCCCACATGCCTCAGAGTGACAAAATTTAATGACATTACTTACCTCATTGTCGGGAATGCATCTTTGAAATATTTGATCAGGACAATATTTGAATAAGTAAGGGTCATCCCAATATAAGTTTTACACATCGCTCAAAAACTTTCTTTTGTCTTGGTTACCCAAATGAGCTGGCAAAAATCCTAAAGCAAGAAAATTGATATTTTTAGCAAACCAAGGCATTGAAGTAAGAGAAAGTACAGATTCATCAGGAAAGTAATCATTGACTAGTGTGCTGTCGGATGTCGAATTTATTATCAATTTTGATAAATGATCCATGACAATATTTTCGGTGCCTTTCTCATCCTCGATTTCTTCCTGTTTGGTTATGGCATCAGGAAATGAAAGTGCTTGCAGGAAATTAGCCTTTTGTTTGCAATGTTCAGATTCAACTTCTTCTTTACCCTTAAAGATTAACTCATCATCTTTCTCACAAGGTTCAAGAGTGGGTTTTTCAATAACCTTACCATTACGAAGAGTGATGACTGATTTGACTTGATCCATGTGTTGGCTTCCGGAACTACTTGCATTTGCATTGTATTGCCCCTTTGAATTTTGCTATGGTTGAGATGGAAACTTACCTTTCTCTTGAAAACTGTGAGCAGGTGTAAATTTTGCAAGAACATCTTTAAAATTTTCCATTGTTGATTGTCTTCTACTTTTCAATGAATGCATGTAATTTTTCCTCAAGATTTCTTCTAGGAGGTGGAGCATAAGGAGGTGCATATCCATAATAATTTTGGAAATTATGGTGTGCTTGAAATGGTGGCTATGAAGTTTGTGTATTATTATTTTCACTCTTCCAACTAAAATTTGGGTGATTTCTCCAACCAGGTTTGTATATTTGCGAGTATGGATTATGATTGGGCCTTTGAAAACTATTTAAAATATGGAATTATTCATGGAGGCATTCCTTTAAAGAAGGTAAAGTTGGACAATCATTGGTTACATGTTCATTCATTTCACATATTTGACATACAATTTCTTAGGGATTAACACCTAGAGATAGGCACTAGAAAAGTTTGCATCTATTCAAAATATTATGTGTTAAATCTTTGAAACCAATGACTGTCCAACTTTGCCTTCTTTCAAGGAATGCCTCCATGAACAAGCCAATACTTTAAACATTTTTCAAAGGCCCAATCATAACCCATACTCGAAAACATACAACTCTGGTTGGAGAAATCACCCAAATTTTAGTTGGAAGAGTGATAACAATAATGCACAAACTTCATAGCCACTATTTCAAGCACACCATAATTTTTAAAATTCTTATGGATATGCACCTGTTTATGCTCTCCCTCCTAGAAGAAATCTTAAGGAAATATTGCATGCATTCATTGAAAAGCAAGGGACAATCAACACTCAATTTGCTCAAAGCATGATAGATTTTAAAGATACTTTTAAAAAATTCACATTTGCTCTTAGTTTTCAAGAGCCATAATAATTGAATACTTTGTTGAATTTTAATTGTTATTGTTGAATTTACCTTGTAATTAGTAATTGAATATATAGGAATGAATTTAATTATTTTATGTCAATTTTACTCTATTATTGAATGATATGTGTTTAATTATTTCCATTAATTTTAATTGTTATTTGTATAGATGTTAGGTTATATATAAGATTTTTGAATTAGGTCAATTGGTTGTGGCTATTGTCAATATTTGCAGGTTTGAAAACTTTGGGTAGTCTCCAGTATAGGGAAGGTGTTGCCAAATTTATTTATTTTTAAGAATCAAAATAATTATGTAATTATTCTTAGTAGATGCGTAGAACAAAATCAAAAGCTCTTCGCTCATATATGGTCGCAACTAGTTCTTCTAGTAGTGAGGATGCATTTTCTTAGGTACCGATCAAGAAGAGGCACTTGCGTGACTTGCGATGCTGCGTCTTTCAGCACGGTTTCACAACGCATAAGTGGTGTGCCTTCATAGTAGAATCAATTCACCCGCAAGTACGAGGCACATTAGAATCAAAACATGTAAGTTTGTTTTTATTTTAGTTTTTTTTTAATTATAACATAATTTATGAACAACTAATCAATATTTCATTAATTTAATTTATTTTCAGGTTCACAAACATTGAGGCCGCTCGAGTAATCTCATCGGTGTTTAAATCATCAATGGAGATTTTATTATTTCAATGGAGTTTGGTTTCCAGACATAGTGAATGGAGACCTTATATTGATACATGGTTTGACAAATTTGAAGTTGTTATTGATTTCTAATTTTCAGCTTATTTTTAATAAATTATTATTATAATTATAAATAAATTATTATTTTTATTTTATATAAATTATTATTATAATTATACATAAATTATTATTTTTATTTTATATAAATTATTTATACACAACACAAATTCAAGTGGGACAACGCGCTTGACAATGTAGAGAAGGGTGTGGGAATGTTTCCGTCGGAGAGTTGAAAAATATTTATTGAAAATGCCACAATCACCGATGTTTTCACGGACGGAAACATTCCATCAGTATTTTACCGAGAGTTGATAAATATTTACTGCAAATGTCATAATCACCGATGTCTTCACAAACAGATTAATTCCGTTGGTATTTCACTGAGAGTTGAAAAATATTTACTTCACATGCCACTATCACCGATAGAATATTTCCATCAGTATATTTCTAGCGGGAATTATTTTTTTGACGTGCATGTTCCGTCTGTAAAACCATCGGTGAATTTTTTTCCCCGACAGTCTTAGCGATGTAATGAGGAATTACCGATGAAAGACATGCCAACTGACACTTTCTATCAGTGATTTAGTTGGTAAACAATTTATCGACGAAGTCTGAATTTCATATCGATGGATTCACTCCGTCGGTAAAACTATGAAATCTCGTAGTGTTATAATTGGTTTAGTTTTTTTTATATTTTACAAATAATTCTAATTGATTTTTTTTTTATTAATTTCAAAATTTATTTTATCTTTTTCTATTTCCAAGTTAGGTTTCTTTTTTCCACTTTTATCATAAATAATTATTTTTTTCCCTGTAGCATAAGTTCGAGCCAATAGTTTCGTTAAAAAGATGGATTGGAAGGTTAGTGCATGGTTAAAGTAGATGAGCTAGCATGGAATAAAATTAAATGGGGGTGCACAATGATTTGTTTTTTGGGGTTTTTTTTCCTATTTGAGTGTATATTTTGATGTTTTTTTTCAAAAAAAAAAAACTTAAAAAGAAATTTAATAAAGATAACTAATTAATTAATCAGGTGAGTTTTTATTTATTTCACTTATTAGTTAGGTTTTTTTTGTAAAAGATTCTATAGTTACCTAAATTAAATATTAACAAACGAGAAAGAAAAATATACACTCACAGTTGATAATAATGAAATGTGTTGGGTTGTGCCTTAGCCAAAATAATATAGAGGCAACAAAACACTGCAGTAACTGTAATGATTACAACATCCTATATTAGAATCCTATTCTGATAGATACATGAGTAACTGTAATGATTACAACATCCTATATTAGAATCCTATTCTATAATATGCCCCCTCAAGCTGAGGGTGGGGGATCAACCCGAAGCTTAAATCGAAAAGCAGTAAAGGATGCAACAGGAAGCGGTTTAGTGAAGACATCGACCAGTTGATCCCGAGAGGGAACAAAACGAATCTGAATTTCTTTCTTGGCAACACGGTCATGGAAAAACTGATAATCCACTTCAACATGCTTAGTACGAGCATGGAAGATAGGATTTGTTGAGAGATAGGTAACACCAAGATTATCACACCAAATGGTAGGGGCAGAGACTGAGGGAACCTGCAAATCTATTAACAAGTATTGAAGCCAAATGACTTCAGCAGTACCATCAGCAAGGGCTTTATACTCAGCCTCGGTAGAGGAGCGAGCAACAGTGTGTTGCTTGCCGGATTTCCAAGAAATTGGCGTTTGACCAAAAAAGACAAGATAGCCGCCTATAGACTTGCGATCATGAATACTACCAGCCCAATCTTCATCTATAAAGCCATGTAGAGCAAAAGAGGAGCCTCAAGTGATATGGAAACCATAAGATGCCGTACCTTTAAGATAACGTAAAATATGTTTGACAACGGCCCAATGAGAATTTGTAGGAGTATGCATAAACTGACAGACTATGTTAACAGCAAAGCATATATCTGGACGGGTGAAGGTAAGATATTGAAGAGCACCCACGATTTCATCAAATCGTGTAGGATCAGATAATGAATGATCCGGTAATAAACTGACTTTTGAAGAGGAGACTGGAGTATCAACTGGTTTGCAGGAAGTCATACCAGCTCGGGTGAGGATGTCAAGAATATATTTATGTTGACGCAGCATAAACTCATACCGGTAGACTGAACTTCAATACCTAGAAAGTAGTGAACAACACCTAAGTCACGAAGTTTGAACTCAGAGCTGAGTAACTGTACAAGGTGATGGAGCATAGCAGAGTTGCTACCCGTGAGCAGAATATCATCAACATACACCAGGAGATAAAATATATTAGTACCATCATATAAGATAAACAGGGAGGTGTCAAACTTGGAAGCTTGGAAACTGATGGAGAGCAAAAAATCACTTAGACGAGTGTACCATGCTCTCGATGCCTGTTTCAAACCATACAATGATTTGTGCAATCTGCACACATGAGATGGAAGAGAAGAGTCAACGAAACCTGGAGGCTGTTTCATGTAAACCTTTTCAGTAAGAACACCATTGAGAAAGGCATTATGAATATCAAGCTGATGATTCTTTCAATTTCGCGAAACCGCGATAGAGAAAACCAATCGGACAGTGGCCTGCTTAATAACTGGACTGAAGGTTTCAGAATAATCAATACCTTCCTGCTGGGTAAAACCTCTAGCAACAAGGCACGCTTTATAGCACTCAATACTACCATCAACACGACGTTTGATCTGATATACTCATCTACTGCCAACAACGTTCATCGAAGGATAAAATGGAACCAATGACCAAGTGCAATTTTCACGTAAAGCAGCAATCTCATCACACATAGCATTATACAAAACTACATACCAGTCAGCATCAGAGAATGCAAAAGGCTTAGAAGAGGGAGAATACAGTACCCGTGTGGAGGTAGGAGTAGCGGCAACGGAAGCAACCATATTAGTTGTCTTCGGCTGCCGCGGTCTAAGAGTCATGAGATGTCTGTTATGTGCTGGTGGAGACGCAGGGGAAAACGGTTGTAGCGAGGAGACCTATGGCAGCTGATAAGAAGACAAATCAACCATAAGTTGCAGACCAGCATGAGAGGATGATAAAGAAACAGCCTCAAGCACTGGACTGTCAGCAGAGGATGGGCTGGAAGCAAAGACTGAAGCTGCAGGAGTGCTGGCCAGGGAGGGTGAAGCAAAGGAGGGACTAGAAAGTGCCCCAAGACTATGAGGAGAGGAGACCATAAGGGTTAGATAAACAAGCATGGGATGATGGCCAAGGGATGGGTGGAGGCTATGGTTGGGTGGTTGTTTGGAGTGGTAAAGCGGAGTGTTGTGGGCTGTTTGGGTGGCTAGTGAAAGTGGGTGGCGGTGGGTGGTTTAGTAAATTTGAGAGAGTGATAGTAGCGGGTGGGGTGGGGGTTGTGGTGGAGACCTTTGCAATCTATTCAGAATTATCAAATGGAAACACATGTTCATTGAAGTGGACATGATAAGAAATATAAATACGGTGAGATGCAATGTCAAGACATCGATAACCAAGATGCGAGGAACTATATCCAAAAAACACACATAGAGAGGAACAAAAATCCAATTTATGATTATTATATGGACGTAGAAAAGGAAAACAGAGACACCCAAAGGTACATAAAAAATGATAATCAGGAGACCGTTGAAATAAACAATCAAACGGAGAGCGATGGGCAAGAATAGGAGTAGGCATGCGATTTATAAGATAAACAGAGGTTTCAAAAGCATAATTCCAGAATCGAAAAGGTGCTTTACATTGCCCTAAAAGAGTAAGATCTGTTTCCACAATATGCCTATGACGACGCTCTACTGTTCCATTTTGTTCATGAGTGTGGGGACAAATCAGACGATGATGAATACCAATGGTCTGAAAAAATATGGATAGTTTTTGGTATTCACCGCCCTAATCAGTTTGAACAGATTTTATTTTTAATGAAAATTGACGTTCGACAAGAGTCTGAAATTGATGAAAAACAGAGTAAACATCAGACTTGGCAACGAGAGGATAATACCATACATATTTAGTATAAGCATCAACAAAGATAACAAAATAAGGACAACCATCTGAAGAGAAAAGAGGAGCAAGGCCCCATACATCACTAAAAATTAATTTAAGTGGAGCAGAAGTTTTGTGACCCGTAGGTCCTAAAGACAAACACGATGATTTTCCTAAAGGACAACTTTGACATTGAAAATTAAGACGTTTGTTGTTACAAATGATCTTATTTTTCGAGATTAACAACTGAAAAATATGTGAAATACGATGACCTAGTCGACGATGCCATAAATCGGCAAAGGCAGAAGTGTAGGGAGACCAATAGGCTTGAGGAACTGACGTGACGGAAGACTTGGTCAGGGCATAGAGACCATCTTTACTCTGACCTGAGAGAAGGACTTCATGGGTGTTGAAATCCTTGACATAAAACACACGAGGGTGAAATTCAAAATAAACATTATTATTAAGACAAAATTTCTGAACAGAGAGCAGAGGTTTCATGATTGCAGGAACATGAAGAACATTAGATAAGGTGAAAGAACGATGTGGTGTATATATTTTTGTATGACCAAGATGAGATATAGGAAGGCCCTTACCATCACCAACATGCAAATTATCATTACCAAGATACGGTTCTGAAGCGGTCAAGGTGGCAAGATCATGTGTGACATGTTGATTGGCACCGGTATCCGGAAACCAATCAATAGAACCGGTTGAGGAGAGATTGCGTTGCACCAGGTTGGCAGTAGGTTGTTGGCCATAACCTCGCTGCTGGAATTGAGGGCAATAGGGAGCTGTATGGCCGAAAGTCTGACACAGTTGGCAGCATGGATTCTGCCCCCTATTTTGCTGCCAAGAGCCCTGCCTATTGTCATCGAAGGAGGAGTTTTGGAAGCTACGGTGATCAGGTCTGGAGCCTGCAAATCAGTTGCCTCTGTTGTTGGACTGGTTGGGACGCCAACCACCGTTGAAGCGACCCCTGCTGCAGCCAGAATTGCCAAAAGTCTGGCATTGCACAACAAGAGCAGAAGATGGAATGCTGGGTGTGGGCAACAAAGGAGCATGTATGGCAATAGAAGATTTGTGAAGAAATTCATGTGTGAGGAGATGGTTGTGAAGATCTGCATATGATAAAGGTTCAGCCTTGGTAATAAGACTGGTAACTAAGTCTTTAAACTCTCCTCGAAGACCACGAAACACATATAAATTGAAATCTTCAAGCAAAACTGGCCGACCAGCAGCGACCAATTCATCAAATAAGGCCTTCCCTTTTTGCATAAATTGAGTTACTGATTCATCACCCTGTCAAAGATCCTAAAGAGAGCCGTGAAGTTGCATAATACGAGAGTTTGAGGTGGAAGCGAGAGCTCGCTCAAGAGTGCCCCAAGCTGAACAAGAACATTGATAGGCAACAACAAGAAGCAAAACTTCCATAGATAGGGAGGAAAGAAGAGCACTTAGAATGAGTTGGTCATGTTGTTTTCAGCTTTGAAAAAGCGGATTTACCTGAAGAGAGATACCATCATGGGCAAGAACATGTGTTGGAGCCATCAACAAAACCAAAAACTCCTTGGCCTAGGAGATAAGGCAGCATCTGCATACGCCAATATAAATAATTGGTGTTTGTTAATTTGAGGGAGATGACTTGATGATTGTGAGAAAGGGAGATAATGCTTGCAGCAGAGGAAAGCAGAGGAGGCGCTGCAAGAGAAGAGGGCTGCACTGTCGGAGAAGAAGAAAACTGGACTGCTGGTGTTGTAGAATTTGAAGATGTATGTGGCGGCTGTTCCATTGAAGAAGGGAGGCTAGGAGGTTTAATTTATTTTAGGGTTTTGTGGCTCTGATACCAAGTTGAGAATAATGGAATGTGTTGGGTTGTGCCTTAGCCAACCTTCCTATTTATATAGAGGCAGCAGAACACTACAGTAACTGTAATGATTACAACATCCCATATTAGAATCCTATTCTATAATACTCACCTAATTAATTAATCATTTATTTAATTTTTTTTTTCATTTTTATTTTTAGTTTTAATCAATTAATTAATTGATGGAAAAGTAAAAATGTTGAAAAAGACAAAACCATGGTTATTTTGGATATACCCACTTGTTTTTGAAGATAATTAAGATGTTAGGTATTTAAACTTGTAACACAAGCTTATAAAAGTACTTAGTTGATCAAATGTTTTTAGCACAAGTAATCAAATAAAAAATAATAAGGTATTTAAATAATTTTTTTTTAAAAAAGTACAAGTATTTTATATGTTACTCTCACAAAAAAAAATATTAAGATAAAATCAAAGTCCTTCTAACGGGGAGTTAATTACCATATCATTATTTTGATCACAAAACTAATAGAAGTAGATGATGACATTGTATATATTAGGTAGAAAATCGGTTGATTGCTTGTCATATTAATTTTGTCAATTCAAAACATATTTATTATTAATAAAGATATTTTTTTTATATTTAATATTTAGTTATATTTGATATATATATATATATATATATATATATATATATATATAATGCTAAAATTTTGGCCTTAAAACAATTATGATTTAACCCAATAAGGTAAAGACTTCTCCACGAAGGGAGACCTTCTTTAAATTTTAGATTAAACCAACAAATAGAAACATGTCTTAGATTAACAATCAATCAATGATGTAACTTGCCTTAGGTATGATGCATTTGGGGTTATGCATCTTTTCCTTGTATAACTAGTCCCCTTACTTAGGCTCTCGCAAACCATTGGTTTCTTAGTGACCCAAAACCCCTTCCATTCTAGAAGGTAGCTTCGCCATTCAATGTCGTGCATGTCATAATAGGATTACAACTTTGTTGGGGACTTGTTTGGTTGTACTAAGCTTTGTTTGTTTGATTGTCTACGTGTTTATTTTTCTAAGTCTATATAATTTAACTTTAGCTTATATTTTTACATATTGCTCATGCATTTTTTATATATCGCTAAGACATATGTACATTGGGTATGGATTAATGCCTTTATGCATTTTAATTTTCAAATAAATCAAATTCCAGGTTGGGTAGGGAGTAGCAGTCTATCTTATGACTTTCAGTTGAGACTCAGATTCATGAAACATTTGACTATGAGTTAAGTGTTTACTCAATGATGACGATTACACTATGCAGATGAAAAGTGGTCACTAGGCAGATCATAGATCTTTTTTAGACCACGTAATAAGCCTACCCCTTATGTAGTGGCTTGGAACCTTCCCTTAAGATATGGATTCCCTAATAATTCATTTTGCATCAAGGCAAACCTGATCAAAATCTTGAACTCTATAGGATTTTCTGAGCCAAGACCATGACTTCAATAACTTTTTTTGAGTATGGGAAAAAATCTAAGATAATACAATTAATTGATTGCCCAAGGACCAAGGTCAAGGAATTACCACACATAACCAAATAAAATTATTCTATGGATAATATAGAGAAGCTTGTGTCAGTCCTAGGATATCTAGATAAGACCCTATTCAAGAAAAGGTATGGGAGAGCTGCCTATATGGTTAGGCTCCTAGTACATATCTCTGCAATCAAGGTCTTAATGCATTTCTAGTACCCGAGTTACAAATATTTCACCTTCGAGGATGTTGACATGACCCCCATCATTAAGGAATATGCTCAAATCCTGAATTTCCCAAATGATCCTCATGAAGTGTACTTCAGACCAAGGATCAGAGACACAGTGACCGAGGTTGCCAATTTGTTATGCCTAGACCAAGTCGATCAGTATATGGCAACCAGGCAATTGCTTTTGCTACTGGATCATTAATGTCAAAGCCGCCAATGCCTTTGTTGAATATGAATGGATAAAGAGTTACCCTTTTTTAGCTATCTTAGCTGAGACTTTCTTGTCAATAAATCACTGTAGGGTGCATGGAAAGGAAGCAATGTAGTGTTGTATTCCTATTTTATTTATATAGATAGTCAATCACTTGGAAACCCTTGAGAGGTTTTCAATAATTTTTTATGGTTCAACATAAAGCCCTTAAAACTGATTTTGAGTGAAGATTGGAAAAGCTTAGATGGGAAGACAGAGGTAGAAAAATACCGAGCACTCTTTCAGAGTAACTTCAGGTGGAAAGCTCCTTGGGCATATAATTAATCTTATCTTATGAGTTGTGGAGATAAATCATGGGTCTTATTGATTGGTTTAACTGGTTACATTAGTTACTGACCCCTATTAGTCACCAGGCAATTGGAAGGCATTTAACATGTGCCAAGAACTTGGGGTTTAGCCAGTATGCTAGGTTGTTTAAGGATTCTAATTCCTTAGATGAGATAGAATCATTAGACATGATTGATGTTAGCTTGTATTAGTCCATAGAGCATAAAGGTGAACAAGAAGGGGAATCCTCAGTCAACCCATATTATTTAGTATGAAGAAGTTTTGGATTATTCAAGGTACTTCAAAGTACGGGAATATAAAGCCAAATGGTAGTTAGCTTAGTGGAATCATATTTCACTAAAAAACCCAAGAGAAAAGTGTTAACAACGAACAATAGTTGCAAGATGAGTTGCATAAGCCGAGAATTTTGTTAAATAATAGTAAGAGTTAACAAAAATTCTTAGAAAATCAACTATTTGAAGAAGAAAAGATGAAGGCTTTCCCAAACCAGCAATTAAGAGAAAAGGATGAACGCATGGCCACTATCATAATCTATTTCTGGGTTATTCCCCAAATTCACACTTTTTCTTCATCCAAAATAAAACTAAAAAAATAAAATAAAGGTTGGCACTGTGGAGAAAGCAGACCAAGGAGGATTTCAAACATGTAGAAGAATCAAATTGTAATTTTGGATGAAATTTGAGTCCTAATTGTACTTCATTATACCCAAGATTGGAGAAATAATGCAAATTTAAGGTCAAATTAAATGATTATTGGATGAATCTGCATAAAAAATAAGTTCCAAAGTATAATTAAATTTTTAATAGGTCAATTTCATTTAATCATGGGCCAAATTAAAGTTTGATTATGTTTAAAAATTAACTTGGGTCCCATTGACGAATTTAATTAGGTGCAAAGACTTAATTATACTTTAAATGGATCAAATTAATTTTATTAGAGGCTTAATTGGTGAAAAATTAAGTTTGGGAGCCCAATTTAGGCTTAATTAAGAAGATTGAAATTTTAAGACACCAAATTTATTTTTTACCAAGTTAATTGATTGAAATCTACGGCAAACTTGCAAGAAAATCAAAGTTTTTGGGTCAATTAAGGGATAAATTGGAGAAATTCACAGCTAAGGACCATTTTGCAAGAGACACCGAACTATAAGGACCCATTTGATTGAAATCATGAGTGAAATTGAAGAAATTTGAAAGTTTAATGGTTAATTGAGGGTCACATTGCATAAATCTAAGACTAAGGACCAAACTGAAAAAAACATTGAAATTAATGGCTGATTTTGAAATTCAGTAGGGGGAAAATTACATTAAATCAAAAGTTTAGAGTCAATTAGGGATTAAATTGAAGGAAATAAAAAATGAAAGGACTAAATTGAACTTTGGCCAAAATCCATAACATAATGATAAAATGGCGCCATTTTGAAAATAAAGAACCAGATAATCCGTTGTCTGGTTACTGTTCACTGTCTTTTTTTTTTTTTTGCCCCGAAAAAGTTGTTTGGGTGACTATTTTTCAAGGGCATTTAATGCTTTATATCTCCACTAAATTTAACAACACTTGAACCAAAATGATCACTTGACATTTCTTTACAACCAGATGTGGTCCGTTCAGACTAATTGACACCACATAGGCCTTAGTGCAAGCCTAAAGTGGCCAACCCGACCAACCTTTAGCAACCAACTTTTTTAAGCCATGATGCTTATTTTGAACCAATGGTTGGGATCTTTCCGGGTTGATCCAAGGGCTAAGATTTAGCACAAATGGAGACCAAATGTCCCTCTTCTATCCTCTATAAATAGATTTGAACTTCATAGATTGAGAGAGGAGAAATCAAAAGCTGAAGTTGAGAAAAAACAACTCCACCCAATTTTTTTTCCTTTTCCCCCTATCAGCCACCACTTTGGCTAGCTCCACCGTCGCACCTCGGCCACCGTTGCCACCACCAACCACTCTTCGATCTTCCTCGCAACACCAGGAATGCCTCCAGCCTCTCTCCTCCTCCTGTTAGGATAGTTTTCTTTGTTTTTTTCCCTTAAAGAACCCCTTCCCCAGCCACTGCACTTTACATGCAATTAGACTACTTTTGAAAAATCTTTGTATTTTTCACTAACGAGTAAATTGCTTGGAATAATTAGACCATTTCAAGGTAAGTCACCTTTCATATGACTAATTTCTCGATTTCAACATCTCTCAGCGAAAGTCATCTGCTAATATACCATAAGGGGTTAATTGATTTTTTCAAGGGTAATTTTGAAAGAATTAAAAGTTGAAGAGCCAATTAAAGACTAAATTGATTAAATTGAAAACCAAGAACTATTTTGTAAATGACAACAAAATCTAGGGTTCCAATTGCAATTGATCCAAGGGAAATTTTTTTTTAAAAGGTTTTCTTAAATAGGGCCCTAATTGATAAATGTCAGAAATTCAGGAGGCAAATTGAAAATAGCCATTTCCATGATAAAACGACGTCGTTTAAAACATAATTCATCATCTTCTTTCTTCATCCTAGAGTAGATTGACTCAGTAAGAAAATTGCAATAAACCTATTCCAAATCAGGGTTCACATCTTTACCCAGTATCCTTTACCCATACGATGCATTACAAACAGTCCTGCAAGTCCCCAGTTTTTCCCCAAGCACGCAGGGATGAACGTGCCTCCCTCCTAGGATCATTATCCTGGGAATGAATAGAGGACATTATTTGGCTTTATAAAAGCCAGGGAAAGAACAAACAAAAAAATAAGAAAAAAAAAGACGAACAAAAAGAGAAAAACACAAAAAGGAAAAGACGAACGAAAAAAAAAAGACATCGGCATAGAAACAAGGAGGATGAAAATGCAAAGGACAAACAAAAGCAACACTAAAAGGGTAGGAGATAAAAACACAGGGGGAGAAAAAACAGAACAAAGACAGAAAGAAAGAAAAAAGACATAAACTACATAGAAATGAGAGCTGCGAGACTAGAGGATGGAGAGAGAACAGGGGAAGAAAGTGCAAATAGGAAGAAGCAGAGGAGAAAGTGTCCTTTCGATCAACAACCTTACGTCTTCATTGTCATTGTCTTCAACTTTATCTGCAGACCAGGTCAGTTCTTTTTTATTATTAATGTGGGTGTCTGTGTCAGCTTGCGCGTACCTTGACTAATCCTACGGGCCCTGAAGTTAACGACTATGTAATCCTCTAGTGACCCTAAGATTTGTGGAATTTGAACTAGCAAACTCTAGAGAGCAAACCCTAACTAGATAAGCTACACCACTCTGGTTCAGACTAGATAAATTCTTCATTTCCCTCCTCTTTGCAATTATAATTGCCTTCTCATTGTACATATTCAATTTTAATTCACCTTTTACTATTCATTGCAAATATAATTCATTAGTTTGTGCATGCACGAGTGAATCAGTTCACGCGTGCCTGCTGCCTGACCTGGTCACTCGCTTAGGCCAGTGACTATGCTGGTTTGCCTGGGCTAAACCCACCCCTTAAGAAAAAAAAGGAAAAAATTGAAAACAACTAGATCAGGCTGGGTTTGAGCATTGGTCTAGTTTTTTTTGGGCCAAGGTGTGTTTGGTAAAACACACCCTTATGACTTACCCTTTTTATTTCACTTCATTTTGTTTTGATATATCTACCAAAACATACCCTTTTTTATATTAAAAAATTCCAACAAAATTCATGAACCTTCTTTGATTTATTTATGGGTCCCTTGCACTTTTTTCCCAATGATTTCATTGTATATTTGATTGATAAATTTTTAATGTGAAATATGAATCTAGTATGCGATACATGCCTGTCTTTTTTTATAAGAAAAATAATAATAAAAAATGTGTGCTTTGCTTTCAATTCAAATTTTACTGGTTTATTCACAGACACCAAAGTCAGGAATACCATACCCTTTTTTTTATGTGTTACATGATATTTACCAATGCTAAAGTTGAAAGTATTTGTATCCGAGTATTAATTGGCACTAAAGTCATGAGTATTACAAGTAGACCATTGATAACATAATAAAACAAAACCTTAGCAATTTAAGACAAAACCAGTAATGCATCATATTTTAGGTATCATAAAATCTATGTTGACCAGTTAGGGTTTCTAGTGACCATATTACTAGGTGACGACTTCTTAAACAAGACCTTTTCCTTCTAAGAACAAGATACCAAAAATTTGTTCTCTTTAAAAAGTGATTTTTTAACGGTCGTTGATACAACCAAAAGATTGATGTCTTATCCCAAGTGCAGGAGTGTTGAAGTAATAAATAACCCGGTAAGACTGGGGTCGAACCACTGGGAGGTGAACTATATAAATTACAAATAATATATAATAAAATAAAGAGTTTATGAGAATTTTATGGGATATTGATGTAATGATTAAACAATGATAAAACAATTGTCAAGGTTAGAGGATCCACTAATGGTATTATAAGTAAGTATAGTAAAAACTCTTTTTATTAATCAATTGGAAACCACACATAAAGGAGGTTCCAATCGGATGATTTATCCTTAATAGTTCATTATAAATTGTTAACATGATCATATTAATTATCTTATTTAAGTAACATCAAACTTTTAAATATTATCAGGAATTCATGATGCTAACTTTTGTTAACAATAAATCAAGTTCCTTTCATAGAACATGTGTAGGTTATACCATGTGGTTAGCTATGAAAGTGCCAAGCATTTGCTATACCAAGTGTTATACAACACAAATCCAGATTAACCATTTAACAAGTAAGGTATTAAGAATTAGTAAGATAAAAAGATAAGATATGTTAATAACAAACTTTCTTGTAAAAAAAAGGTTTTAAGGATAGTGGATGTGCTGAAAAAATATTGATAGCTTTCTTGAAGAAAGAAAGGGATCACAACATAATGAGATTGGATATTGAAAAAGAGAAGAACATATTGAATAGTCTCAGTACTAAGAAAGAAACAAGTTTAAGAGCTCAATACAAGGCCCAAACTAATGATGAAAGAGAAGCAAGAAGGGAAACTGAGTCAGACATGAGGGAGTATAAAAATATAGCAAATTTATTGAGAAATCGAGTCTTTATAATCTAGTATAAGCTAAAAAAGCATCACCTAAAGTCTTAAGAAGAGCTGAGGGAGTTAAGACATAAATTCAAGGAGTGGCAAGATGACATTGGTCACATCGATGTACAAATGAACACGAAGATAGTAAGATCAATATTGAACGTGAAGAGCTTCGAAGGGATAGAACCATATTTAACATTTAAAAAAGATAATTCAAATTTTGGATAAGAATAATGAGTTGCTGGATGTAAAAAATAGTTCGCTACTTCAAGACAATACTTTGTTCCACTACAAAAATGAGTAGACGAACATGTTGATTGATATGGTAGCTTAAAACACAATTAAGTTGCAAGTAAATGCCTCCATGATCTGCAACAATGTTGGCAAGTATGAAAAGTATTTGATGAGTGAGGTTTCAACTTTTATAAAAAAATATAACCAATATAGCAGTGACATTTGAGAGTGAGTAAAGATATATTTGATTCTTATTCTATAATGTAAGCTTTTTGTATGAACTACTTGCTCTTGATACATGAAAAAAGGATTTAGACTCACTATTTTATGGTATTTTCTAATGTGTATGGAATTCAACCAATTCCAGGACTCAAGAAAGATCTCTTCAAATCTATTAGACTATGAATTCCACCCATGCTCAATAACGAAGTCATGGATTAGCCCTTTAAATAAGTTAATCCATATCCAATGCCCATGTACATACACTTACATTCATAAGCATGCAAACATTCATATCTCAAAGTTTAAATGTTATGAGTACATTCCATGTTGAAATATAGGTCCTTGAAAAGCTCAAAGCCCTAGAGTTTACAACACTCGACTTTGATAAAGAAATATGAAAGACGAAGAACGTGCTCAATGGAATGCATATTTCCAAAAAGAGTTAGATTCCCTGAATGTTAACATGGCCCACATCACAAGTGTGCTCGAGTAAACACTAAAAAATACCTTTGGTGAAGGCCCATCTAATCAACCCATCACTTTCACTTAGACTCAAGCAACAATTTAGCTAGAGGAAAGGATGGGCGAATAGGATCAGCAACCCTAGTATGATGCAGTATTTATGCAAACAACAATATCAGCATTAACCCTTGTAGCTATAGATGCATTCACAATGAATCTTAAAAGACAAAATCATCTAATGATAGTGATCAAGATAAGATGACAATATTTGAAGCCAAAATAAGGGTTATCAAACGGGTAGATTTGTATGGTCTTGTGCAAGTCATGAAAATCTGTCTAGTTATGCACATGGTTTTACCAAAAACATTTTTTGTTCCCAAGTTCATGAAATACACCAATGCTCAGTGTCCTCTCACCCACCCCAAATTCTATTTTAACAAATGGCAGAAGTAGTGAGTAATAAAAAACTACTAATGCACTTCTTTTAGGATAGTTTGAGTGGGGTAACACTGAGTTGGTATATGATACTAGATAACATGAAGATTCAAAGTTGGAAAGATCTGGTGGATGCTTTCTTTTAGCAATATAAGTACAATAATGGATAATGCCCCTAACAGAACCAATCTATCTTATTTAGGGAAAAGGGATAAAGAAAATATGATAGAGCATGCTCAAAGATGGAGGGATATAGCTATTCTTGCAAAGTTGCGGCTACATAAATTAATTATCCTAACTTAAACAAGCAAGATAGTATAGAGCAAGCAAGGGGTCGATCCCACAAGAAAGATCTAGTTTAGGTTTTTATGCTAGATGATTCAGAGTTGGGGGTTTTGAGGTTATCTAGACTATGCTATGGTAAACAGAAGAAAACAATCAAGCTAAATTAAATAAATCTGAAACTTATCAAGAGAAAAACCTTGGTCTTAAGAAAACTTCCACCTATGAAAATCAAAATTAATAACTGAAATGATACGTCAATTTATATTCTAAATATCTATCTTTCCTTAAAATTAGTCAGTTAACCGATTCACAGAGTAACTAACTCTAACCATTAAATAACCACAGTGTTCATACTAGTAATTTAATTCAATGACAGCCTTAAAAACTAGATAGGTTGATAAATATAGACAACATAACTGTCTGCAGTCTATGTTTGATTTAATTGAATGTTTTCCCTAAGATTAACAGCCTAGATCCACCATAATTATTAAACTTAGTTGCTTCAAAAGTTCAAATATCACAAACTCTGGTTTTAATAGCAAATTAGCAGTAGATTGGTTTAGAATAATAATTTAGATTCCACTCTAACAATCAAACTAAATAATCATAAGAAATAAACCTAGAAAAACATTCATACTCATTATATAAACTGAAAAGAAAAGATATAATAGATCTCACAACTTTTGAAATCTAAAGGTTTTTGTATCCTTTCAACCAAGAAAATTAACTTACCTTTGTATGTCTAGTGAAAAACTAATGAATAGAACATATAAGAACATACTTTCGGGTATCAGAGAAAAGGGTGAAGTTTTCTTCTTTCTGGCCGCCCCTTTTTTTTTTATTTCCCTTCTTATTTTTATTTGATAGGAAACCGTAATCCCCACATCACTCTAATACATTTTTATTCTACCAAAAAAATATAAAAAAAGTTCTTTCCAAAGTAAACAATCTACATTTAAGTAAGTTTGATTTGTTTCTTCTCAAAACCTATCTGTTGGCAGAATTTATAGGTTGTCATACAAAAATCATATCTCTCTCATATGAGCTTATTTTCTACTAAAACATGGTAGGAAGATAGGACTTTGAGTCGGGAATCCAAAACAATTGAGTTTGCATTAAATAGACTTCTCTAATTGAAGATATTTGAGTTCAAACGGAAAGGTCAAAATTGGCAAAATACAAGAGTTATCTTTGAAGGCTGTGATTTCCATCCTCTTTATTTTTTTTTTTTACTTTTCTTGCCATATATTTATAGAAATATATTGATATTAGCTTTCTATTGCAATTAGAATCATTTCTTTTTTATCTCTACAACTCAAGTTCTATATAAAACATCAACCAAAGGTCAAATCTGTCAATGACATAGGTTAGAACATGGTCTGAATTTTATCTCAAACTTACTCCTTTTCGAATATCACATGCAAAGGTACTTTCAAAACATAAAACTAAGATTATCAAGGAATTTTATATATAAAAAAACATGAACAAAACACTAGGTAAATATGGGTAAAACTATTGAATAATATGGTTGCATCAATTCCCCTACATTTAGCTCTTGTTCGTCCTCGAGAAAGGAGAGATAAAATCAAATTTCAGGAAGTCCAAAGTGTAAATAAATAAATAAAATAAATATGAATAATCTCTTAATCTCCTATCAATATCTAAGAGTATATGCATTATAAACAAGAATACAATCAAGAAGGATAAAAAAAATTCAGGAATTTATTTACATGTGAATTTCAAAACTCAATTAATTGTTTGGATTTAAATGAAATATATGCCATGTCAAAATGATAGGTCTTCTATTGAGATACACTCCAACACTCACGTGTTTAGGGTTTATGTATTTAAATCTCCCTAATTCAATAAATGAATATGTTCTACTAAAAGCTTGCTCTTCAATCTTGTCTCCATTACTAGAATGTTACAAGGTATATATGAATTAAAAGATCTTAATTTTCAGTTGCAATGAGCCTAAGGTTAAAGTGAGGTAAGAGAAAGGAAAAGAAAAGGTTAAAACCAAAGGAAGTAGAGCATTCTATAAAAATTAAAATTTGAAACATGATATCACATCAAAGCACACAAATTCACCATCTTTAAGCACCAATACTTAAATTCTTTTGATTTCAAGGTCCATCAACATAAAGCTTTCAGAACATAATGGAACAACTTTTCTTTTCTTTTTTTCCTTTTTTTTTTTGAATGGTCTACCTTTGGCAACTTTGCCCATTCATACATCAAGTATCACTTTTTCCATATAATTTTCAACCATAATCTCATGAGATATCAACAAGTATATGCTCTACTAATCCTTGGCTAGGAGAAAATGAAAACATATAAAAAGTTAAGGCTTACAACATGGGTAAAACAAAGAAAATATAAACAAGCTCAAAAGGGCTCACTAAGGTTAATATGCTTTGGGTTGACTTTTTGGCTCAAGTGGGTAAAATTCCTAGTGGCTTTATCATCTTCATGTATACATGTAATGTGAATATAATCTCAACAAAATATGAAGCAAGTTCTAAAGATATATATAAATGAGAGAATGCATAATCAAAGAATATAATGTTGAAAGCTGAAAACTTACATTGATACAACGCTATTAAGTCAACATGGTATATTTTCAAAGTGAATCCATAAACTAATTAAACTTTAAAACTTGCACACTCACTTATTCATTCAATTTATATTTTGATCCATCTCAATTAATTATCATATATAATATTCATATTCTTATAAATTAATGGTAGTTCAATAGATAAAACTTAACTTAAGGTGAAAAAACATAATTTTTTTTTTTATATAAAAACAATAAAGAAAAAAAAAACTCTCCAAATACCCCCACACTTTAAACACAACATTGTCCTTAATGTTGAAATAAAAGAAAAGGAATATAAAAGATTGATAAACATAAAGAAAAATACGAAAATAAAAGATAAGGGAAAAATAAAGAAAATCTAAATTTATTTTGTAAGGTTGCCTCCAAGTAAACACTTTTGTTCTATATCATTGGCTTGACACATCTCATGCTCATGCCTCATAGATTGATTCAACTAACTCAATGAAAACAATGTGTTATTTTAGTCTTTTCTTTCTAAATCCTTATATTCTCGTAGGCATCATTTTGTATCGTTTTCAAATCTTACAATTACAACTTCCTTGTAATCTCAGCAACATCATAATTAAAATTGCATTGCTTAATGACCTAAAAAGTTTTGTGTTCAAGCTTTACTGGTAGATGACATGCTTTCTCGTAAATTATCCTATAAGGTGACATTTCTATAGGTGATTTATAAATAGTTCGATAAGCGCAAAAGGCATCACCAAGTTGTAGACTTCAATCTCGTCGGTTAGGTTACACTATTTTCTTCACAATGGACTTGATTTCTCAATTTGAAATTTCAGCTTGGCCATTTGTTTGGTAATGGTAGGTTATGGAAGTCCGATGAGTCACATGGTACTTGCGTAGTAATGCTTCCATTGAACAATTACAAAAATGAGTGCCTCAATCAGAAATGATAGCTTTAAGATTCCAAACCTATCAAATATAGAGTGTTTTGACAAAATCTAAAACAACTTTAGCATCATTAGTTCATGTGGCTTTCCTCTCAATCCATTTGGACACATAATCAACAATAAGAAAGATATAAAGATTACCAAAAGAAAAAGGAAATGGACCTTTAAAATCAATACCTTAAACATAAAAAATTTCACTCATAAGAATATTAGTTAAAGGCATTTGATTCTTATGATTGATATGGCCAGTTCTTTGGCATTTTTCATATGATTTGTAAAAGTTATATGCATCCTTAAAATAAAAAGCCAGCTAAGACTACTTTCAAGTACCTTGTGGGCTATTCTTTTTGCTCCAAAATACCCATCACAAGAATGAGAATGACAAAAAGTGATAATGGAAAGGAATTTATCCTATGATACACATCTTCTAACTACTTGATCTGCACAAAATTTTCATAGATAAGGAGTGTCCTAAAAATAATATTTAGCATCACCTCGTAACTTATCTGTTTGGAATTTAGATAAACTTGAAGGGAATTCTTTGGTAACTAAATAGCTCACCAAATCAACATATCATGGTCTTGTAGAGGAATGTAACACATACAATTGCTCGTCCGAGAATGTTTCTTTTACCTTTTTGGTTTGTATATCCTTGGTTTGCAGCCGGCTCAAGTGATCATCTACATAATTCTCGACTCCTTTTTTGTTTTTGATCTTAAGATCAAATTCTTGTAAAAGCAAGATTCAAACAATCAATCTTGGTTTAGATCCCTTTTCTTAAAAAAAAAAATACCTCAAAGCTGCATTGTTAGTAAAAACAACAACTTTTATACCCAATAAATAGGACTTGAATTTTTCTAGAGCAAACACCACTGCAAAAAGTTTTTTTTAGTTGTATGATAATTGCATTGCGCTTCTTCCAACATGCGGAAAGTATGCAACAACATGTAAATTCTTTCCTATTCTTTGCCCAAGTATAGCCCCTACTATGTAATCACTCGCATTGCACATTATCTTGAAAGGTTTATCCCAGTTTGGTCGTTGTATGATGGGGCATATGTGACACCCCTCCTAAGCTCATTATGGGCATCTTTACACTCTTAATCAAACACAAAAGCCACTTCTTTTGCTAAATTTGCTTATGGATGTTGTAATCTTTGAGAAATCTTTGATAAAGCGTCGATAGAAACATGCATGGTCAAGAAAAGAACAAACCTCCCTCACGCACGAGGGGTAAGATAATTATGAAATAACATTTATTTTAACTTTATCAACCTCTAAACCATGCAAATACACAACATGCCCAAGAACTATTCCTTGTTTTACCACAAAATAACACTTTTCATAGTTCAAGACAAAGTTAATTCAATACATCTTGTCAAGACTAAAGATAAATTTTCTAAACACTTATAAAAAGAATCAACATACACCGTTAAATCATCCATGAAAACCTAAATTATTCTTCCAACATAGTAAAAAAAAAAATCATCATGCATCTTTGAAAAGTTGTAGGTGCATTACATAGACCGAAGGGTATTTTTTTATATACATATGTACCAAATAAGCATGTAAAGGTATTCTTTTCTTGATCTTCAAGATTAATAACAATTTGATGATATCCACTATATCCATCAAGAAAGCAATAAAAGACTTACCTACTAAGCGTTCAAGCATTTGGTCCATGAATTGTAATGAGAAGTGATCTTTATGTGTAGAAAGGTTAAGCTTTCTATAATCAACACATTCTCTAATCACTTGAGATGCAAGTAAGAATGAGTTCATCATCTTTGTTCTTTACCAACATGATTCTAGTCTTTTTGGGCACTGCATGGATTGGAGCTACCCACTTACTGTCTGTTATGAGGTAAATGACTCATGTATCCCACAATTTCAAAATTTCAGCTTTCACTACCTCCATCATCGGTGGATTCAACCTCCTTTGCAACCTTTGTTAGTTTTGCATTGTCCTTCAATAGTATGTGGATTCAATGCCCTTGAAGTAAGGTAAAGTCTAATCAATGACTATTTTGTGATCGCACAACAATTTCACAAGCTTTTCCTCTTGCACACATGTCAAACATTTTGCTATGATAACAAGGGGTTTATTGTTATCACTAATGAATACATACTTTAAATTATAGGGCAAAGGTTTCAATTCTAACTTGGGTGCCAGTACAATAGATGACAAAAGCTTTTTATGTGAAAGTACTAAATCAACAAAAAAACATTACCAGAAGGGGTGGTTTGCAAAGCTTGTAAAGCTAAAGCGGATTCCTGCATGTTTTGGGGAACATATGTGTTCTTATCAATCTCCTTTATCTCGGTAAAATCAACACTATAACAAAGTTAAATTCAATTACTTACTATACATATTCATCAATTTGGTCAGATCATGTGATAGAATAAATATTACTATTTCATTGCATCATAAAAGTTAAATTGAATTGCTTCATCTTCTACTTCCATAGACAAAGTATCCTTACCACAATAAATTTTAATGTTGGCAATTTTCAAGAATGGTCTTCCAAATAAAATATGAGTATTCGTGTTTGAGGAATCATGTACCATATCAAGAATATAAAAGTCACATAGAATAACCAAACAATCAATATTGACTAGGACACCTTCATCACACCACGTAGATAAACAAAACTATGATCCGCAAGTTGTGTTACACTACTAGTCTTAATTAAAGGCTCAAGACTAAGATAAGCATAAACATGTTTAGGCATAACAATAATGGATGTACCCAAATCACATAAAGCCTTTTGAAAGCTAGCATTATCAATAATATATAGGATAATAAACACACCTGAGTCCTTTTGCTTTAAAGAAAATGCTTTTGATAACAATTGATACAACTTCACCTATACTTACCATTTCATAGCCTTTTAGCTTGTAATCTCTTTTAGTAGTTCAAGACTCCTTCAAGAATTTGGCATATATGGTGATTTGCTTGATAACATCAATCAAAAAAATGTTGAGTTTCACTTTCTTTAAAACCTCTAAAATCTTTTTTTCTTTTTCCTTTTTCTTGGACCTAGAAGAACTCAAAGGAAAGGAAGGGATTTTCCTGAAATTTGAATTCATGAATCGGACTTACCTTTGGAGTATTAGTGGTTGTTTTAATTTGTGGAGAAGTAGATTATTTCTTCTTTATGCTTAGTTTGGTTTCTATCTCCTTCTCTTCCTCCATCTCAATTTGTTTCAACCTTTGCTCTTTAAGTTCTTTACCACATTGCAACGTGATCACACTAACATTTTCTTAAAAAAATCAATGCTTGGGAGGACAATTTTCCATTAATTTATGCTTCTAATTTCCCTACACTTGAATTTACTTGTCCTATTTGCTTGTTGAAGTTTTGAATAATTGACCTTGTTTCCTGTTGAAAAGACATGATATTTTGTTGTAATGTTATTGTGTTAGCAGCTAAAGTTTTCATTATTTCATGAAGATCATCACTCAATGACCCTATAACATTGGAATTTGTCAATACAGGGGGTTGTCTCACTTGATAATTCTGCTGAGGCTGAAATCCATAGGGGTAGAACTAGTGGCCTTGATTGCCTTGTTGAGGTAAGTTCCAATAATATAAGTTCAGGTGATCTCTCCATCCATAATTGTACATGTTAGAAAAAGGGATCATGCTTACACAAGGGTTGGCCATTGAATGCTCCATCAACTGTATTAGCTTATTCAATGTAATCTTCTTGCATTGTTAGACACATATCTAATGCATGGCTTTGTAACGAATATATGCTATAAATTGTTTTAAGTTGACTACCATATTTGAGATCAATTGGTGTGCAACCTCTAGTATTTTATTTATCAATGCCCCTCCATTTGCCACATTAATGATACTACGGACAATAGGCATCAGTCCTTCATAGAAGTATTGAATGAATATCTTATTAAGTATTTGATGATGAGAACATTGAATGCACAACTGCTTAAATCTTTCTCAATACTCAGAGAGTGTTTCCCCACAAGATTGTTGAATCCCACATATTTCTTTCCTTTATATTGGCAACTCGAGAGGCAGGGAAGTACTTCTTCAGGAAAATCTTCTTCATGCCATTCCAAGTTCCAATGGAACTTGATCAGACCTTACCTTTCGTTCATATTCAACATGAACCGAGATAGGCTTAGTTGATAAGCTGTAAGTAAACTCAAAATCATGAATAATACGTAAAGAAGCATTAATCTCAATATATACCCTTGCAAAGTCAAGCCTTCCCTGCCTCTCGAGGCCTCTCAACCATGGTTGACACCTTGCTCAAACCTTTTATTGTCCACAAATGGAATGGTATGCCATGTAGTCTCACCTATGGTGGCAATCTCTTGATTTTATTCGTATCAAATACAAAGTGGGGATTCCATTATTGTAGCACATTCACCTTCCCTCCAAATATTCATAACCATTTTTCAATAACCGAATAGACATCATCCTTAGCTTTGAAATGAAATATCTTGTAACCTTTGTCATCATCTTGACATCCTCCAAACCTAAACTCTTCCATATATGAAAAGCTAAAATTTTCATCGCATGATAAGGCATCCTGTAACCAAGGAAAAATCCAACAATACTTCTTTGCCATAGCAAATTGCTCTTATTAACAACAAATCCGAGACATCCATCATTTTTACTATTTCATGCCTAGGTAATGGTTCCAAGGTACATCTTTGATGGGTATTGGTGACACGAATTTTTTCAGCCTATATTTGTTTCATTTTTAATTTGGTCCCTCAAGTTTCAATTGTTTTAGATCAATAAAAGTTTATTTTATTTTATTTTTTTCAAACTGAGCATCAACAGAAGGACAAAATGTTTTCTCAACATCCCATGATTTTCTGATCTAGGTAGTCGAACCAAACCAACAAGTCTAATCCTAAATAAACTCAAATTTAAAGGAATAAATTGAAAAACAAATCAAGGCACCAAAATAATAAAAGCCAAAGGATAAAAAAAAAAAAAAAACATTGTGGAACACTATTACAATTCATTTTTTTTTTGAACACCCCCCCTTTTTTTTTTAATGACCACGGATGTTTAACTCTAAAATCCCACTAAAAATTATGTTTCCTTCACATGATACACACAAAGCATTTGATAATCCACATGTAGCTCAATACCTGCCTTAGCATAGTTGACCTTGCTTTTTCTCCATGGTCTAATCCTTGTTTAATTTATAGGACACCATTACATATGTGTTCATAACCAATTAACAAAAACATTTATTCGTACAAATATAAAAGCTGGAGTACGGACTTGTTTAGGGAACAATATCTGCTTTATTATTTGTTGTTTATAAAGCATTTGATTAGGAAGTTCATAAAGTATGGTCCAGGAAATATTATTCTTGTTTGGAAGAATTGCAACACTAATTAATTAGAGGCATCCACAAACTATTTGGATTATACTATTATTAATAAATGTTTCTAAATTTGTAAACCATTCGTCTATTAATTATTACTCTGTATATCATTTTCCCAGATAGAAACATCATGCGCACGCATAAGCAACATTAACAACTTGAACAATGACGTGACCAAAAGATTGATGTCTTCTCTCAAGTGCAGGAGTGTCAAAATAATAAATAACCCGACAAGACCGGGATCGAAACACAGAGAGGTTAATTGTATAAATTATAAATAACAAGACAACAACAACAACAACAATAATAACAAAAATAACAACAATAATAATAAGAATAATAGTAATAATAATAATAATAATAATAATAATAATAATAATAATAATAATACTCAGTACGTGACGTTGTTATACCTGAGAATGATCTAAAAGATCGGGTCACAGGTTTCCAGCCTATATACTGAGTTTATGAAAAGATCAAAGAGATATATTATATAATATAAACAGATTTCTGATGCGAATGAACAAGGCAAGACCAACAATATCAGGATCCTTGATCAAACATAGAGCATACTTAACGTACATAAAATATAACAAGAATATAAATAATAATAATAATAATAATAATAATACTAATAATAGTAATAATATTAATAGTAGTAGTAGTAGTAGTAATAATAATAATAATAATAATAATAGTAATAGTAGTAATAGTAGTAGTAATAATAATAATAAATAAATAAAAAAGAGGAGGGGGAAGAATTAATGAGAACTTTGAGATGGAAGATTAATGTAAGGATTCAACAATGATAAAAACAAATGTCAAGGTTAGAGGATCCACCAATGGTATTTCAAACAAGTATAGTATAAACTCTTATTACTCAATTTGGAAACCACACACGAAGGAGGTTCCAATCGGATGATATGTCATTAATAGCTCATTATAAATTATTAACATGATCATATTAATTATCTTATTTACATAACACCAAACTTTTAAATATTGTCAGGAATTCATGATGTTTGTCGCATGTCAAAATCCACGTGGCATCCGCTGGCGATCTTTTTTTTTTTATGTGTTTGTGTTTTGCTTGGTTCATTGGAGTCGCCACCTAGTATTATGGTCACTAGGAACCTATGGTCTGCGAGAGTCTGAGTAAGGGACTGGTTGTGCAAGGGGAAGACGTATCTTTAATACTTGAGGGTGTACTTTATCATGTAATTTTACACCTTTTAAATATTAAAGTCTACATCTAGATCCTAGAAAAAAAATATTGGAAAAAGGTTTTTGATATTTTGGCCAAACCCTAATGGATAATCATAAACTAGTTATGATATCCATTTCTTTTTGGATTTTCAAAACGTGAGAAAGATGCAATTTTTTTAAAAAAAAAACATGCTTGGAAATTTTTTAGGACTTGGCCGTATGCGATAAAATATTTTGGAAAAAACTGGGTATTTTAATACCGGACTTGTATCTTACAATGTAAGTATACAACCCAATATTAAGCGAACTTTGTGGAAAAATATTTGAGAAAACCACAAAATTTTTTAAATGATTTTTTTTTAATATTTTTGAAATTGTTATTTAAAAAAAAATAGAAAAAGGAAAAAAAAACTAAAAGGCAGGGAGA
Source organism: Populus alba x Populus glandulosa (assembly GCA_033617975.1). Taxonomy (NCBI): domain Eukaryota; kingdom Viridiplantae; phylum Streptophyta; class Magnoliopsida; order Malpighiales; family Salicaceae; genus Populus; species Populus alba x Populus glandulosa. The sequence continues at coordinate 6,334,750 of CM066155.1, read as the reverse complement.
GTGAACAGTGACGGCATGAACAGTAGACATGAATTATCATTCACGTCTACTGTTCATGCGTGAACAGTGACGGCGAAGAAGAAGAGGAAGGTGAGCGGACCACCTGGCGTGGTGGCGATGGCTGGCTGGAGGAGGAGAACCTGAAGCTGGTGGTGGAAACCGCAGTGGAGTTGGCTGGAGCGGCTGCAGCTGGAAGAGGAAGAAAAGAAGAAAATCTGCAGCAGGAAAAGGGAGGAAGACTGGTTTTTTGGCTTACTTTGGACCCGATTTTCTCCTCCCTCAGGCCATCAATTCCGACTCTATTTATAGGCAGTGGAAGAGGGCAATCTTGTCTACATTGGGGAAAAATTTCAGCCCTTGATTCAGTTGGGAAGCATCTCAACCGTTGGATCAAAGTGTGCACCTCGAGCTGCCAAATTTAGCAATCCAAGGTTGCAGACTGCCCGAGGGTGCCTCTTTGGGCCAACAAACGGAGCTGTTTCCAAGTTTTCTGACCCGACCGGACCACTCTACAAGATAAAGGGGTTTCAGGTGGACATGTTGGTGCATGCTTTGTAGGATTTGGGGAAGAAACGAGGTAGACAATGAGCCTGGAAGTCTGCCACTCGGGCAGCTTCATGGGGAAGATGATGAACAGTAACCCGTGTTTTTTTTTTTTTTTTTTCAATTTAGTCCATGTTCTTTCGAATTAGTTCAATGGAACCCCTAATTGATCCTAAACCTTTGATTTAATGCAATTTTGGCCCCAAATTTCAATCAATTCACTTGGTAAAAATTAAATTTGGTCTCTTAAAATTCCAATCTTCTTAATTAAGCCTAAATTAGGCTCCCAAACTTAAGTTTTCACCAATTAAGCCCCAAATAAAATTAATTTGACCCACTTAAAGTATAATTAAGTCCTTGCACTTAATTAAATCCTTCAATTAGACCTAAATTAATTCTTAAACATAATTAAAATTTAATTTGGCCCATGATTAAATCAAATTGGCCCATTAAAAATTTAATTATGTCATTGGACTTAATTTTTATGCAAAGTCGTCCAATAATCATTTAATTTGACCTTCGAATTTGTATTTTTTTTCTATTCTTGGGCATAATGGGGTACAATTAGGCCTTGAAATTCCTCCGAAAATTGCAGCTTAATTGCTCAGTCTGCTCTCTCCACGTTGCCAGCCTTTATTTTATATTTTTGATTTTTTATTTTGAAAAAAAGTGAAATTTGGGGAATAACCCAAAATTGGGTTATGACAGTTGCCCCCCTCTTTACAATGCTTATGATAGAAAGTCTCTACGAGACTTTAGATAGTAAGCGTTGTAAAGAAGAAAAAGAAAGATTTTTTTTTTTTGAAAATTCAAAGATTTCGAAATGGTCGAATTGTCATGGGTGACCTACCCGGGTGAAAAACACGAAGATGTTTTAAAGTGGTGAAAAATACAGAGATTTTTCAAAGTGGTGAGAAATGCGAAGATTTCTCAAAATGGTGAAAAATTTTGGAGGTGGTGAGAAATTCAAAGATTTCTCAAAATGATGAAAATACAAAGATTTTTCGAAGTGGTTTTGTTGTAATGGGCAACCGGCCCAAGATGGAAAACGAAAAGAGTTTTCAAGGTGGTAAAAAATGCAAAGATTCTTCAAAGTGGTTTTGTTGTAATGGGCAACCGGCCCAGATGAAAGGTTATGAAAAATACAAAGATTTTTTCAAAGAGGTGAAAAATGCAGAGATTTTTCAAAGGGGTGAGAAATGCGAAGATTTCTCAAGGTGGTGAAAAATGCAAAGATTTTTCAAAGTGGTTTTGTTGTAATGGGCAACCGACCCAGATGAAAGGTTTTGAAAAATACAAAGATTTTTTCAAAGAGGTGAAAAATACAGAGATTTTTCAAAGTGATGAGAAATGCGAAGATTTCTCAAGGTGGTGAAAGATGCCAAGATTTTTCAAAGTGGTCTTGTTGTAATGAGCGACCTGCCCAGGTGGAAAGTGATGAAAAATGCAAAGATTTTTCAAAGTGGTAGAGAAATGCGAAGATTTCTCAAGATGGTGAAAAATTTTGGAGATGGTGAGAAATGCAAAGATTTCTCAAAATGGTTTCATTGTTATGGGCAACCGGTCCAAGATGGAAAACAAAAGGAGTTTTCAAGGTGGTGAGAAATGCAAAGATTTCTCAAAATGATGAAAAATGCAAAGATTTTTCAAAGTGGTTTTGTTGTAATGGGCAACCGACCCAAATGAAAGGTTTTCAAAAATACAAAGATTTTTCAAAGAGGTGAAAAATACAGAGATTTTTATGTCATTGGACTTAATTTTTATGCAAAGTCGTCCAATAATCATTTAATTTGACCTTCGAATTTGTATTTTTTTTCTATTCTTGGGCATAATGGGGTACAATTAGGCCTTGAAATTCCTCCGAAAATTGCAGCTTAATTGCTCAGTCTGCTCTCTCTACGTTGCCAGCCTTTATTTTATTTTTTTGATTTTTTATTTTGAAAAAAAGTGAAATTTGGGGAATAACCCAAAATTGGAACCCAAATTTGGGTTATGACAATGTTAACTGATGTTAACAACAAATCAAGTTCCTTTCATAGCCCAGATGTAGGTAATACCATACGGTTGGGCTATGAGAGTGCCAAGCATTTGTTGTACCAAGTGTTATACAACACAAATCTAGATTAACCATTTAACAAGCAAGATATTAAGAATTAGTAAGATAAAAGGATAAGACATGTTAATATTAAACATTAAGGTCCATGTTGAATTTACACTATACTTATTTTTACACCATTAGTGTAACCTTTTCACTTGACATAATAAACTTAGCTAAACATAATGAATAAGAGAAACATAAATAAACAAAACAAGAACATAAATAAGATACAAGTTAACTAAGGAAAGGAAAGGAAATGAAAAGCATAAACAAGAAATTAATGAAAGCAAAACTTAAGAATTACAAAAAATATAAAGAGAGAAATAAAGAACATGAACTTGATCTGAACAACCAAGCCCCCAAATGCATGGCAAATGCCTCTTTTATAGGCTAAAATTTGGAATTATTGATTTGATGACTAATTGTTGAGTGGGTGGCCAACTTTTGACTTGGTGAAAATCTTTATCTTCTTGTCTGAATAAAACAAAAATGCTACCATCTGAATTGGGTCCACTGGAAAACATGAAAGTTGTAAGAAATTGACTCATCTTTCCAGGAAAAAAAATGGAGGTCATTTGGACTTCTAGAACTCCAGATATGGGCCAAACACTGAACAGTGTTCGGGCTGCAGGACAGATTCAGACTTCTCCTTTGTTGCTATAATTTGGACTTGAAAACGGCCTTCTTAGATCTTGATGAAAACATGAGGTCATTTGGACATTTAGAACTATGTATTACTGAATCTGTGTAAAAATGTGAGGTCATTTGGACATTTAGAACTCGAGATATGACCCAATTACCGAACAGTGTTCCAGTTTGGACTGCACCAACATCTCTTTTCTAAGTTTCACCCTCTCTTTATCTTCACAAATTTCAGTAGTTGAATTCATCAATCAATCCTTTGATTTATGTGATAGGCCTGCATTTAAGATGAACATTTACCATATATTAGGGTAGTTTATAGTATTAGACTTGTTATTATAAAACATGCTTTAGTTAAGGAGTTATTGATACTTTAAGTGCAAAATGATGATATACAACCTTGATAAATATGCACTTTTAAGTACTAATCACACCCCCCCCAACCAGCTTATTACTAGTCCCTAGTAATCAAAGCATTAAAATAGAAAAACAATTTGCAAATTCCATAAAGCAAGGCATTCATCATTCAACTTACTTTAATTTATCCAGATAAACAAACTCTCATTAAATTCATATATCTGCTCAATACCTCTTAAACAAGATATTAATAAACCTTTTTTTTTGTGCTCAAAATATCAACATATAGTTATGGGGCTTTACTTGGAAGAAAAACAATTTTTTGTTCTAATGTTTAAGGCTAACTTCCTTAGGTTGGGATTATTTTTTTTTCTTTTTCTTTATTTATTTATTTATTTATATACACATACAACTTGAAACACAATGCATCTTTAACCCATGTAACGATTTTTAGGCTAATGACTCCCAGACCAGTTGGTCTTAGGGCATTAGGTGTTGAGGCACCCCTACGAGCTTAGCAACTCGGGTTGCAGATACTGATACGTAGATAGTGCAATGTTTGATTCCCTTAAGCTTTTCTCCTCAACCCATGTAACAAGCGTTGGGCCAATAGCTCCAAAGTTAGTTGACTTTAGGATATTAAGTGTTAAAACACCCCTTCGAGCTTAATTGTTTAGGTTAGGGAGGCTACGAAACCAAACTTATCTACCTTTTTATTATCATTATTATTATTATTATTATTATTATTTGCAAATTATGTACTATCTCTTTCCCTTAGTTGTTACCTTTAACAAAAGAACATAAATAATGTAATGATCCGATGTACAACCCACAATCATATGTTAAAGTGTGTGTGTGAAAATGAAGATTTAAAAATACTTGTTAAATGAGCATATGAGCAGAATCAAGTGCTACCAATACGAGAGTTTGTAAACCTGAATATTTCAAGAATTATTCTAATAGACCCTGTTAAGAATGTTTACTAAGATGCGTCTCAAGAGTCACTTTAACAAAAGAACTCCTTTTACTCTGCCATCCTAGTAACAACAGCTTTGCAAATAGTTTATGAAATAGAAAACACAGGTTTTTTTTTTTTAAAAAAAATATCAACTACTACCCTTTCCCCCAACCAAAATGAGACATTGTCCTCAATGTCTTAAGGTAGAAAGATAGAGTATAGAAGACATCACCTGAAATAACGAACATTGACAAACCTGAAACACACTTAAACAAATATAAGAAACAACAAAACACAATAATAAAACCAAAAGACACAAAGTTTTTACAAACGAATGCTCAAATCCAATCTAAGCTTTTTACGGCTTTCCTTAGTTGACCAATTTATGCGACTCATGGAGGGATTAATTACAGGGATGAAAGATTGTAATTGGTCAATCAATTGTTCAGCAGTAGCAGCAGAGATTATGATTTGTCGTGCTGAAGATGTTAGAAATTCTTGTTCCACATCATGATCAAGAAAAGACAACAACTTATCATAAAAACCATTAACATTTAACAAACCTATGGGTTTATGGTGAATGTGCAGTTGGGTCCAAGAGAAAATATGAAAGATCTCTTCCAATGTGCCCAGACCACCTGGTAAGGCAATGAAGACATCAACATGGTTAAACATTGCATTCAGTCGATCAGACATTGTGGGGACCTGTAATTCCTCTCCAATTGTTTTTCCAATGATGTCCCCTTGTGCTAAAGCTTTGGGGACAACCCCCAAAACTTGACTACCTCCTAAAGACGCAGCTATTGACACTCCCTCCATTAACCCAAGGCTGCCTCCTTCATACACTAAATGAATCTTTCGCTCAACTAGTACCTGACCAAGATGATTTGCTAATTTTAAAAACTCTTTTTCTTTCCGAGGACTGGATCCACCGAAAACACAAATATTGTTTATGTGATTACTTGAGGAACCTGCCATTTCTACACACTGCTATATTTGATGAATGTATGGTTTGAGTAGAAATGAAAGGAAGGAAGAGAAGAATTTATAGATGAGAAATTGAAAATGCAATCATACCACCTATATGTAGGCCAGCTGTAGTCTCTCTCTCTCTCTCTCTCTTTATTTATTTATTTTGAAAAAACATGTGTATGTACAGGTAATTGTGATTGTGGCTCACATCTTTCCTTGGTTTTACATCCAAAAACGGCTTAAACGCCCTCTATGGGTCGGGGATAGGCTTCCCATCCAGTTTTCTTAAAAACTGGCAAACAGGGTCTTTTTTAGTCAGATTCCCAAGACTAAGTCAAGCATGTTCTTTATGGAATTGTAGCCATAAATCATAAATTACATGATGCACATCTCCACTAGGGTGCGTCTCAAGAGTCAATAGAAGATTATCTAAAGACCCTTTACTCAGGTCATCCTTAATGAATTGTATTTTATCTTTACGGTTTACAGATAGCATTCCTAAAGAACGACATGTCGCATTACAAGTCCATCTGGCACATCTGTGATAGACTTTCAGTCATTTTGCACGATGTTTCTTTGTAAAAGTACTTTTACCTATTCCAGGCATGTGTGAAATGAAAGAATTGGAGGACTCACCTGATAACCGGACCTTTGCTTCAATCAGCCAACGAATATCTTCAGGAATTCCATGGTTCATTAACAACCTCAATCTTGCACATCTAGCACGCTAAATTTTTGTAATCGCATTCTGAGGCAGAGCGGGAAAATACTTTTTCAATTTTTCAAGAGTGGTGTCCATTTTCAACTGAAAATTGGGGGAAAGATTCAAAGAAAGGAGAAAGAGAAAAGAATTGCACTAATATATACACAGATATTAGTTATCATGGGAAACTGAAAGAACCGACTTAAGAGTCACGGAGTACCGTTATCCACCATTTGACCGGGGTGAGAGAAACTAGCAAAACAAAAGATACACCAAAACAAAACACAAAACAATGTGAGAAAAAGAATCAATCTTTATATACAGGATCACTCAATTCAATAGAGTCATTTTCAACTGAAAAATTGTCAAAATAAACTTTCAACCGATGCCCATTTACCTTGAAAACATTGTCATTCTTTGGATTCTTGATATCACAGGCCCCATATGGATACACATGTTTCACAATAAAAGGACCGCTCCATCTTGATCTTAGTTTTCCAGGAAATAAATGGAGTCGAGAATTATAAAGCAAGACTTTTTGACCAACATTGAATGTTTTTCTCAGTATTTTCTTGTCATGAAACTCTTTGAGTCTTGCTTTATTAATTCTTGAATTGTCATATGCATCATTTCTTATTTCCTCAAGCTCATTTATTTGCAATTTTCGCAATTGACTAGCATCATCAATGTTTGAATTGAAAGCTTTTATAGCCCAATAAGCTTTATGTTCAATTTCCACAGGCAAGTGACAAGGTTTTCCATATACTAGTCTATAAGGTTACATACCTAATGATGTTTTATACGCAGTTCGATAAGCCCAAAGTGCATCATTAAGTCTTAAAGACCAGTCTTTCCGATTAGGGTTCACCGTTTTCTCTAAGATCTGTTTAATCTCCCTATTAGCAAGTTCTACCTGTCCACTCGTCTGAGGGTGATAAGGGGTGGCAACTTTATGTGTGATTCCATATTTCTTCATTAAAGACTCAAATGGCTTGTTGCAGAAATGTGTTCCACCATCACTTATCATGGCTCGAGGGATTCCAAATCGACTTAAAATGTTTTCTTTCAAAAACTTTATCACTGTTTTGTGATCATTGGTTCGACTTGGAATTGCCTCTATCCATTTTGAAACATAATCTACTAAGACCAATATGTACAAGAAACCAAATGATGGAGGAAATGGACCCATGAAATCTATACCCCAACAGTCAAAGATCTCAATGACAAGAATAGGATTTAAAGGCATCATGTGACGTTTTGAAATAGATCCCAACTTTTGATAATTTTCACAAGTCTTACAGAATGCATGTGAGTCTTTGAGTATGGTGGGCCAGTAAAATCCACTTTGTAAGATTTTTGCAGTTGTCTTTCTTGATGAGAAATGACCCCCACTTGCTTCAAAATGACAAAATTTAATGACACTACTTACCTCATTGTTAGGAATGCATCTTCGAAATATTTGATCAGAACAATATTTTAATAAATAAGGGTCATCCCAATAAAAGTTCTTCACTTCATTCAAGAACTTTCTTTTGTCTTGGGTACTCCAATGAGCTGGAAATTGTCCTGAAACAAGAAAATTAACAATATTAGCAAACCAAGGCATTGTAGAGACAGAAAATAAAGATTCATCAGGAAAGTAGTCATCGATTGGTGTGATGTCAGATCTCGAATCGGTTGTCAATCTTAACAAATGATCCGCGACAACATTTTCGGTGCCTTTCTTGTCTTTGATTGTGATATCAAATTCTTGAAGTAACAAAATCCACCGCACCAATCTAGCCTTAGAATCTTTCTTAGAGAGAAGATATTTCAATGCTGCATGATCACTAAAAACAACAACAGGTGAGCCAACAAGATAAGATCTGAACTTGTCACATGCAAATACTACTGCAAGTAATTTTTTTTCAGTGGTAGTGTAATTCATTTGAGCACTATTTAAAGTTTTACTTGCATAGTAAATCACATAAGGTTTCTTATCTTTTCTTTGTCCCAAGACAGCACCCACGGCATAATCACTAGCGTCACACATTATTTCAAAAGGTAATGACCAATCAGGAGGTTGAATGACAGGAGTAGAAGTAAGCAAGCTTTTAAGTTTAACAAAAGCTTTTTCACATTGTTCAGTCCATTCAAAAACATTTTCCGTTGTTAGAAGGTTACACAATGGTTTAGATATTAAACTAAAATCTTTGATGAACCTTCTGTAAAAACCAGCATGTCCTAAGAATGATCTAACATCTTTAACAGATTTTGGTGTTGGTAAGTTGACAATTAGCTTGATTTTAGATTTGTCAACCTCAATTCCTGTCGATGAAACAATGTGACCAAATACAATGCCGTTTGTTACCATAAAGTGACATTTTTTCCAATTCAGTACAAGATTATTCTCTTCACACCTGTTCAAAACCTTTTCCAAGTTAGTTAAGCAATCATCAAATGAATCACCAAAAACAGAAAATCATCCATAAAAATCTCAAGAAAACGTTTAACCATATCACTGAATATGCTAAGCATGCATCTTTGAAGCGTGGCTGGTGCATTACATAACCCAAAAGGCATTCTTTGATATGAAAAAGTACCAAATGGACATGTGAAAGTAGTCTTCTCTTGATCTTCCAATGCAATTTCAATTTGATTGTAACCTGAATAGCCATCTAGAAAACAATAAAATTAATGACCTGCAACTCTTTCTAGGATTTGATCCATGAAAGGTAAAGGGAAATGATATTTTCTAGTCATTAAATTAAGTTTCCTATAGTCAATGCACATGCGCCAACCAGTAATAGTCCTAGTTGGAATTAACTCATTTTTCTCATTTGTTATCACAGTAACTCCAGACTTTTTGGGTACAACTTGGGTAGGACTTACCCATTTGCTGTCAGAAATAGGATCAATGATTCCATTATCTAGAAGCTTAATGACTTCATTTTTCACTACTTCTTTCATATTAGGATTAAGTCTTCGTTGCATTTCTCTAGATGGTTTAGCATTTTCCTCCAAATAAATCCTGTGTGTGCAAATCAAAGGACTAATTCCTTTTATGTCAGTTATGGTCCATCCTAATGCATTTTTGTTCATTTTCATAGTTTGTAATAACTTACCTTCTTGATGTTCATTAAGTTTGGAAGAGATTATTACCGGAAAGTTTCATTTTCTCCCAAAAATGAGTATTTGAGATTGACTGGTAACGGCTTCAAATCAAGTTTTGGTGGTTGAACACTTGAAGGTATAGACTCAATTGATCGTGGTGGAAATTCTTCAATTTGTGGTCTCCAATTACATGCCTTTGCTTCTTCCTGAAAATAAACCATTTGCAACTCGTCAAGTTCATCAATCTTAATTTCACTAAAAGTGGTTTGAAATTGATCATGAACTAATTTTTCAATAAAGTCCACTTCCTGTAAATCATTATCATCTCTAGGTTGCTTGCAAATGTTGAAAGTATTCATCTCCAATGTCATGTTTCCAAATGATAGCTTCATCAGTCCATTCCTACAATTAATCAATGCATTAGAAGTTGCAAGAAATGGACGTCCTAAAATAACAGGAATTGAATTACATGCTTCAACAGGTTGTGTATCCAAGACAATAAAATCTACAGGGTAAATGAATTTATCAACTTGTACTAACACATCCTCAACTATTCCTCTAGGCACTTTTACAGATCTATCAGCAAGTAAAAGAGTTATAGAAGTTGGTTTTAACTCACCTAGATTGAGACTTTGAAAAAACAAATATGGAAGTAAATTCACACTAGCTCCAAGATCAAGTAAAGCTCTTTCAATTTTGTGTTCTCCAATAAAGCAAGAAATTGTAGGACAACCAGGGTATTTATATTTCAAAGCATTATTGTTATGAAGAATAGCACTTACTTGTTCGACTAAAAATGCTTTCTTTTTCATATTCAGTTTACTCTTCACAGTGCATAGATCTTTCAAAAATTTAGCATAAGAAGGTACTTGTTTAATAACATCCAACAAAGGTATATTGATCCTTACCTGTTTGAAAGTTTCAAGGATTTCAGAATTGTGATTGACTTTCCTTTGTTTGGTCATGGCATGAGGAAATGGAAGTGCTAGCGGAGAATCAGTCTTTTCTTTACAATGTTCAGATTCAATCCCTTCCTTACCCTCAGAGATTGACTCATCATCTTTCTCACAAGGTTCAAGAGTGGGTTTTTCAATAACCTTACCACTGCGAAGAGTGATGACTGATTTGACTTGATCTATGTGTTGGCTTTCGGAACTACTTGCATTTGCATTGTAGTGCCCCTTTGGATTTTGTTGTGGTTGAGATGGAAACTTACCTTTCTCTTGAAAACTGAGAGCAGATGTGAATTTTGTAAGAGCATCTTTAAAATTTGTCATGCTTTAAGCAAGTTGAGTGTTGATTGTCTCTTGCTTTTCAATGAATGCATGCAATGTGTTTCCTCAAGATTTCTACTAGAAGGTGGAGCATAAGGAGGTGCATATCCATAAGAATTTTGAAAATTATGGTGTGCTTGAAACGGTGGCTGCAAAGTTTGTGCATTATTGTTGTCACTCTTCCAACTGAAATTTGGGTGATTTCTCCAACCAGGGTTGTATGTTTGCGAGTATGGGTTATGATTGGGCCTTTGAAAACTGTTTAAAGCATGGGCTTGTTCATGGAGGCATTCCTTGAAAGAAGGCAAAGTTGGACATTCATTGGTTGCATGTTCATTTGTTTCACAGATTTGACACACAATGTCTTTAATAGATTTTAATTGACAACTCTTTTTCAATTCTAGTGCCTCGACTTTTCTAGCTAAAGATGTAAACTTGGCTTGGAGGTCATGATCTTCCCTAAGGTTATACATACCTCCAGTAGATGTATGAGGTTGGGTTTTACTTGGTGCCTCATAAGTGCCCTTAGTGTCCCAATTTTGCGCATTTTCAGCTAGCAAGTCTAGGTACTCCATTGCTTCATTAGGGTCTTTATCTTCAAAAGTTCCATTGCACATCAATTCAACCATTTGCATATCTTTAGGTGTTAATCCTTCATAAAATTGTGAAACCAATCTCCATGTTTCAAAACCATGATAAGGGCAAGTATTAAGCAAGTCTCGATACCTATCCCAACATTGGTAAAATGTTTCACTTGGTTTTTGAGTGAAAATGGTGATTTGTTGTTTGAAAAAGTTAATTCTGTGAGATGGAAAAAACTTCTTTAAAAATTGTTGTGGCATTTCATCCCAAGCACAAATGGATCCTGACCTAAGATTTTATAGCCATGTTTTAGCTTTATCTTTTAATGAAAAAGGAAAAAGCTTTAATCTAATGGTATTCATGCTACAATTTAAGTCATTATAGGTGTTACAAACTTCTTCAGTATGGATTTAATCTAATTCTCTCAAATGCAAGTATGGATTTTCTAAATCTAAGCCATGAAAAGAAGGTAAAAGTTGAATAATGCTTGGCTTAAAATTAAAATGGGATGCATCAGGAGGGAAAACTATGCATGAGGGTGCACTTGTTCTTGTGGGATTCATGTGGTCTCTAAGTGTCCTAACACGGTTATTCTCATTATTCTCATTATGAAGTGACTGGTTATCTTCTTCGGCCATATTTTCTAAAAATCATGAGGATACCCTACAAAGTCTACCACTTAATGTACGTGACCAAACACTCATGCACGTGTAGAAAGAAAATAAAAGAAACAAAGTTAGATACAAGAAAAGTGAAAAGAGAAAACAAAATAAATACTATGATTTGTACAAGAATTTACCTCCCTGGCAACGGCGCCAAAAACTTGACACGACCAAAAGATTGATGTCTTCTCCCAAGTGCAGAAGTGTCGAAGTAATAAATAACCCGGCAAGACCGGGGTCGAACCACAGAGAGGTTAATTGTATAACCGGGGTCAACTGCAAGAGGTTCAGTTGCGGCAGCGAAACAGAATTTCGCTGCGCAGCACACAAATCGACAGCGAATATCAATTCGCTGCAGGAGGTTCAGTTGCGGCAGCGAAACAGAATTTCGCTGCGCAGCACACAAATCAGCAGCGAATATCAATTCGCTGCAGGAGGTTCTGTTGCGGCAGCGAAACAGAATTTCGCTGCGCAGCACACAAATCGGCAGCGAATATCAATTCGCTGCAGGAGGTTCAGTTGCGGCAGCGAAACAGAATTTCGCTGCGCAGCACACAAATCAGCAGCGAATATCAATTCGCTGCAGGAGGTTCTGTTGCGGCAGCGAAACAGAATTTCGCTGCGCAGCACACAAATCGGCAGCGAATATCAATTCGCTGCAGGAGGTTCAGTTGCGGCAGCGAAACAGAGTTTCGCTGCGCAGCACACAAATCGGAACCATTAATTTCAGCACAATCGTCATAGCAGAACACATTAATTCCAGCAACAACATCACAGCAGAACACATTAATTACAGCAACAATATCACAGCAGAAAACATTAAATTTCAGCAACAACATCATAGCAGAACACATTGATTTCAGCAACAATCATCACAGAAGAACACATCAATTCCAGCAGCAACATCACAGCAGAAAGCATTAAATTTCAGCAGAACACACACACACATGCATGCTGGCCTAGCCCATAGTTAAAGCCAGCCTTCTACCATAATTGTTAAATGTTCTGAAATTGACTTTATTTCACTTCTGTTTGCTAGTTCTCCTAGTTAATTTCAGTTTCCCTCATAGTTGGCTTAGGTCTTAGATCAATTTTTCTTAGGGTTTTTCTTCTTCATTTTCGTTTTTGATCTTAAGGGGGAGAGGAAAGGGAGTTTCATAACCCATACCTTCTGAATTTAACTAAGTTTGAGGAAGGTTTGACACTATTCTTTTCTCTTCAGCTGCTGGTTCTCCTCCTTCTTCTTCCTCTCACGTTTTCCAGCTCTCTTTTTTTCTCTCCTCTATGCAGCTGCCCACTCCTCTCTCAAGGTCTCATCTCTCCCTCACAACCTCACAAGGTAATCTCTACTAGCTTGATTCACGTTTCTGTTGTGAAAGGGGAAGGGAAGAATGACATGCAGCTGCTGGTTTGGGAAGAAGATGGGTCATTCTCTCTCCCCTCTTTGTATTTATACTACCCATCAAATGAAATGGGTTGTTTTGGGGTTGGTTTAGGTGTGTCCTTATCCTTGTTTGGTTTATCTAAAACCAGTTTTACCCCTCCCTCCCAGCTCTGCGTCACTGTTGAGAAATCGGCAACGAAAACTGCATCGCTGCCGATTTCTGCATCGGCAGCGAAAACTGCATCGCTGTCGAATTCTGCCTCGGCAATGAAAACTGCGTCGCTGCCGATCCAGAAATCGGCAGCAGAAACTACGTCGCTGCCGATCAAGAAATGGGCAGCGAAAAACTGTGTCGCTGCCGATTTCTGTATCGGTAAGGAAGGCTACGTCGCTGCCGAATCCAGAATCGGCAGCGAAAACTGCATCGCTGCCGATTTCTGCATCGGCAGCAAAAACTGCATTCATCATCATCTCTCTCTCTCTCTCTAAATATATATATGTTTGGGTGTTTACACGTACGATTAGGTTATGAGAGTGTCAAGCATTTGTTGTACCAAGTGTTATACAAAACAAATCTAGATTAACCATTTAACAAGCAAGGTATTAAGAATTAGTAAGATAAAAAGATAAGACATGTTAATATTAAACATTAAGGTCCATATTGAGTTTACACTATACTTGTTTTTACACCATTAGTGTAACCTTTTCACCTTGACATAATAAACTTAGCTAAACATAATGAAGAAGAGAAACATAAATAAACAAAACAAGAACATAAATAAGATACAAGTTAACTAAGGAAAGGAAATGAAATGAAAAGCATAAACAAGAAATTAATGAAAGCAAAACTTAAGAATTACAAAAAATATAAAGAGAGAAATAAAAAGTATGAACTTGATCTGAACAACCAAGCCCCCAAATGTATGGCAAATACCTCCTTTTATAGGCCAAAATTCGGAATTATTGATTTGATGACTAGTTGTTGAGTGGGTGGCCAACTTTTGACTTGGTAAAAATCCTTATCTTCTTGTTTGAATAAAACAAAAATGCTACCATCCAAACGGGGTCCACTGGAAAACATGAAAGTTGTAGGAAATTGACTCAGCTTTCCAGAAAAAAAAATAAAGGTTATTTGGACTTCTAGAACTCCAGATATGGGCCAAACACTGAACAATGTTCGGGCTGCAGGACAGATTCGGACTTCTCCGTTGTTGCTACAATTGGGACTTGAAAACGGCCTTCTTAGATCTTGATGAAAACATGAAAGTTGTAGGCCTATATCTTACTAAATCTGTGTAAAAATGTGAGGTCATTTGGACATTTAGAACTTGAGATATGACCCAATTACCGAACAGTGTTCCAGTTTGGACTACACCAACATCTCTTTTCTAAGTTTCACCTTCTCTTTATCTTCACAAATTTCAGTAGTTGAATTCATCAATCAATCCTTTGATTTATGTGATAGGTCTGCATTTAAGATGAACATTTACCATATATTAGGGTATTTTATAGTATTAGACTTGTTATTATAAAACATGATTTAGTTAAAGAGTTATTGATACTTTAAGTGTAAAATAATGATATAAAACCTTGATAAATATGCATTTTTAAGTACTAATCAAACAACTACTGCATTATGCTTCTATTGGTACTTGCCAATATTATTGGCCACTAGAAATCATATTGGATTGTAAATTTATAGCAATAAATCAGCAATTCCAAGATGATGTTCAGTTTTTCCATTAACGTGATCCATAAACAACTCCAGATGTAGTTTTAATATATATGAATTCAAAGTATATATACATATAAAACAGCAGTACATTTAATAATGGGGGTTTAGCATTGCCACTACCATTTGACAGCTTCTTGAACATGCTATCCAGCTCCTTCGCGAATCTTAATTTCCATTGCCGGAGTCGGTAAGCAAAGAGCCGGTATGATATCTGAAAGCTTGCCACATTACCCCTGGCAGGCACACTAGACATTGTGAAGTCCATCTCTGCACCATTGTGTGCCATTAGCTCAGCCACAGATCGCACTTCAGATCGAATTCCAATGTAAAGCCTAAATAATTACGAGAAATCTCTCCTGCTGGCGCCATTGCCACTGTGTATGCAGTGCAGTTGCCATGATAACCCCTCTAGGTAACGGAGGGTCGAATATATTGCGAGCATTGACAATGCATACTATCCGCGTCTCATCAATATTGGGGTTTGGTTGAAGTGCAATAGCTCGACAACTCCACAAAAATGCTGTCAAGACTTCAAATGTAGAGCAATGGCGAGGGTGGAGCAGAGCAGAGTTACGAATAGCTGATATGTTCGAAGGTCCATAAAAGAATGAACTATGGGTCCTGCTAGTAAATGGAACTCGTGGAGAAAACAGGTTTCATGAGGTAGGTTCAGTGCATTTAGCTTGTGCCTCTCCCACACTGGTCGGATAGAGGGAGTATGTGCTCCGTCTGCCATCTAATCCATAGTTGACAGGAATGGTTTTGTCCAGTCACTTCGCTCATGGTATGGTTTAGAAGAATGGCAAAGGCAATCCCGAGGCATTTAAGACGCATTACATTGTCATTTTATATGACAAACGACCTTCTTATATTTACACCAACAGAATTCTTATATTCAGAATTTTTTCCTTGATATTTGTACTATTATTTTGTTTCTAATTAATTTATCAATAAAATTATAGACAAAAATGCTCTGTCGGTGAACCGTTTGTCGGTAATAAAAAAAATATTATTATTGGTAGATTTACTGACATAAAAAGCATGCAAAAAAAATTAAATGCTTCATTCCATTGGTATTTTCAGCCAACGACGTTTGACGCTTCTAAAGGGGGCACTAAAGTCCATGTTTGATTTTGCAGTAGTGCATCAAACTCAGTATTCATTGCTTTTCTCCAACATGGATTCTGCATGGCAGTGGAGTAACAAGTAGGTTCCATGGTTGGTTGGGTAGATTCAGTAAGAAGAGCTCGGGGTAAGGGATAACGGATAGTGCCATCTGTATGAATTTTGGGTTTGGTGATGAGGTTCTTTGCACGTGTGGTCATGGGGTGAGTTGATGAGGGGAAGGGCGTCTGTGAGCTGGTGTTTGGGATAGTTGGATAGGACGGTTCAGGTGGGGGGGGGGGTTTAAGGAATCTGAAGAGGATAGTGAGTGATGGTGTGGTGGTGTTGTGGCAAGACTCCGTTGGATAATGTTTTCTGTTGATGATGGAGAGTCCAAAGAAGGTGTTGTCGTGGCCTGATAGTCATGAGGAATGAGTAATGGACTTGGATTGTTGAATACCTGCACAAATATGTTAGGGGACAAAGAAGATGTAGGAGAAGCAGACGTGCATGAAAAAGAGTTTTCATTAAATACTACATCCCGGGAAATATAAACTTTATTTAATGGTAAGTGAAGGCACTTGTACCCTTTATGAAGGGGATTATACCCTAAAAAAAGACACAGTATAGACCGTGGTTCGAGTTTATTTTTATTATAAGGACGTAAGTTTGGCCAACATGCATAACCAAAAGTGCGTAAAAAGGAGTAATCGGGTTCACAATGAAAGAGAGTGTGAAAGGGTGAATTATTTTGAAGCACAGGGGTGGGCATGTGATTTATAAAATAGCATGCCGTAGAAAATGCATCATCCTAAAATTAGAGAGGAAATTTGGCGTGAAAAAGTAAGGCTAGGCCAGTTTCGACAATATGTTGATGTTTGCGTTCAATTTTGCCATTTTGTTGATGTATGTGGGGGCAAGAGACACTATGGGAGATACCGACAGTTTGAAGGAGTGCGTGAAAGGGACGGTATTCACCACCCCAATCAGATTGGACTATTCGAATTTTTTCCTTAAAAAAGCATTCAACATAATTTTTAAATTTATGAAAAATTCTAGTGGCATCACCCCTACAATAAATGGGATACAACCAAGTGTATCGACTAAAATCATCTAAAAAAGAAATATAATATTTAAAACCAGATTTGGAGCAAATGGGGGTAGGGCCCCAAACATCTGTATGGATGAGCTTTAAAGGATAGGTAGAGCGAGAGAGAGATGCAGAGAATGGTAATTGTTTGGACTTGGAGCTGAGGCACGCGGAGCATGGATCAGTGACTTTAGAATTAGAAATTGGAAGTTGAAAGGAGGAAATAATTTTCCTAACTAGCTTGAGGGAAAGGTGGCCAAGCCATGAGTGCCACTGAAGAAGAGAGACGCGTTCACCAATTAAAGCGAAATGGGATGTTTGATTTTTAAAAGATGGGAATTGATAGATATTCGAGCTATGAAACAACAATTTCTTCGAACGTCGATCCTTCAAAAGAAAATAATTTGGGTGAAATTCAAAGAAGGTGTTAGTATCAGATGTGAATTTATGAACCGATAATAAATTATTGGAAATTTGAGGAACATGGAGAACATTAAAGAGGTCAAAGTGAAGAGTTGGAGAAAAGAGACGGGTGTGTCCAATATGATGAATGTACATCCCTTTACCATTTCCAATTCGTATCTAATCAGGGCCATAAAATTCTTCCAACTTGAGGTTGAGGTTTTTCATGTTAGAAGTTACATGATGAGTTGCACCGGAGTCTGGATACCAATTGAGATCAGGACCATGAGAAGGAGCTGAAAGGTAGGCTTGTGGTGGCTGAGGAGAGTCTTTGGAGAAGGACTTGTTGTAGTGGTTTGAACAATCAAGAGCGATATATCCCACACAGTTACAGACTTGGCAGACAGGGCGAGAAGAAGAGCCATGAACTAGAAAGAAGTGAGTGTTGCGCCTCTTGCCACGTGACTGTCGATTTGAATATGGCCGTGAAGGCCCCCTTCCAAAAGGTGGGGCACCAAGGATTGAGTTGTAGTCGCTGCGATGAGGTCGAAAGGAATTTCCTCCATGGGCAGCATAGTAAGCCCTAGTGACAGAGAGGTCAATGGATGAGTGATGGTGCTCAAGTCTGAGTTCATGGGAAAGGAGATGGTCATAGATTTCTTCTACAAATAGAGGTTCAACACGAGTTGTAACTTACGTGACGAAGGGATCATAATCAGGTCCTAGTCCAGCAAGCAGGAAAGCCACCATTTCAAAATCATTAAGAGGTTGACCCACGGTAGCCAAGGAGTTAGTGAGAGATTGGAACTTTTGAAAGTAGTCAGCAATAGAGGAGCTTCCTTTTTTTAAGGTAGCTAATTGATAGTGAACTTACATGGTGCGTGCACGAGATTGAGATGTGAATAGTGTCTCCAAAGTTGTCCAGGCAGATCTGTAGTTGGTGCAACGTGTAACATGAGTGAGCATTTTTTCCGTAAGGAGTTGAATTGATGGCACCAATAATGATTTGATTTTGCATGGTCCAATGTAAGAAGGCAGGGTTTGGGGAAGTGGTAACACCATCAATGGTGGAGGAAACAGTGGACGGTGGGGGGGGTAGTAGTGCCATCTATGTACTCGAAGAGATTTCTGGCTCTAAGATGAGGAACGATTTGAGGGAGCTATAAAGGATAGTTGTCCCGAGTGAGTTTAACGGGATTGAAGTTGATGAAGGTGATCAAAGGAGGGGTTTGAGTGGAGGAGAGGGTTGCTACTGCAGACATGGTGAGAGGGGATGAAAGAAAGAAAAAAAAAATTAACGTAAGCCAGGTGTGCTCTGATACCATATAAAATCTATAATATATTTTCTGCAATGCCATAACGCAGGTTTTGTTCTTATATTTATAATAGGTGAAGGATATATACAAACGGGTAAGAGATAAATTATGAGGGTTGAGATACACTTAAGTGATCTTAGCTTGATCCTTATCTTCTTCTGCAATAATGAATAAGCTGAGTTTAACTATGTTATGCCTCTAATAATGCATAACATGTCATCCATCTATTCTACCTAAAAGGGGAAAAAAGCAAGTACGCATGAATTTTTTTTTAAATGAGGTAGGAACTGGGCCACCCAAGGATAGGCGTTTGACCTTTGTATATTTGTTCCAATATGCACTCTTTTATTTTTATTTTTTTGAGTAAATTTCATTAAAATGTATAATTTAAAATAAACTAAAATATTATTTTTAAGAATAAAACTATATATTTTTTTATAAAATTATTACGTGCTTTTTAAAAAAAGCTTCATGATTTGTATTTTTTCTAAAATTTTAACTTTTAGCTTTTATATGTAAATTTGTTTTACTATTGTATGGTTATATAAAAAGAATAGAAAAAAAAAAAAACACTATTGTCCACAATGAGGTAGTTGGTCTTTCTCCGCAAGTCAACATTACCCACCTCGGCCATCAAAAGTCCAACTATTGTGTCGTGTCAACTTTAAATAGGGTGGCTTCGCTGGCTCTCATATTATTATTATTATTATTATTATTATGAGTTTGAGTTCAAAATAATCCCGAGAAAGAAACTTTTTAAATACTTAAATACAATTTGATTTGGTTAGAACTTGATTAGAAAGAAATTAATTTGGGTGCAAGAAAACTTATCTGATAAAGAGTGCTGTTATCTTTAACCATGCCAAGTTTCGTTCTCGGTCCCTCAGTTTCTGCTTTTATTTTTGGTTTGCTTACCCAGCTTTGATTTCTTTTAATTTAACCCTCAGAAATATTTTTTAATTTTTAAAATTATTTTTAATATTAATATATCAAAATAATTTAAAAATATTAAAAAATATTTAATATAAATAAATGAAATACACTCCTCAATCTACATTTATATACATAATTTTCCAAGGTCATCAACCAAATCTTGTCATGGCTTGTTCTTCAGTTATTTTGAAACGTTCACCGGGGAAGTACAAGAAGCGATATGGACATGGTTCCAGGGGCGGAACTAAGGGGAGGCGGGCCCTGCAAAATATTTTGAAGTTTTGTATTTTTAATATTTAAATATAGTATAATATAATATATTTTTAATTTAAATAAATAAAATTTCTAATAATAAATTATATTTTGAGTTTTGACCCTCCCTCTTGTATTATTTCAGCTCCGCCCCTGCATGGTTCAGCGACAGATTTGAGCATGGGATAACATGTGCATGACTGCTGTTACCTCCTCGCTACTATCAATAATTAACGTTTTCAATAAATTAGTCTCGTCAAGGAATCTTTTTTGTTATCATCGTCGCTGTCGGGGATAAAATTTTGAATAGATTTAACGTATTATTTTTAGTTCCCCGACAATTTTTTTCCCGCAAGAAATTTACTTTTTGCTCCATTCTTAAGAGAAAAAAGAAAAAAGAAAAAAAAAGCATCAGTCATAAGCTAGCCAAAAAGTTTTGAGAGAGGGAAACCAAACAACCCCAGATGAATAGCATATCCTTTTAATTAATTGGAGATATTTTGAACAAAATATAGCTTGGAGAAGACGGTGGTGCTAAAGTGAATGTCTACATCAGAGAAGGACTGGCGATAAAATGGTTGAAAGTTAGTTGAGGCATATATGGACCAGCAAATTATAATATATGGTCAGTAGAATGGGACCTGTCTACTATTAATATTCAAGAAATGAGATGCTTGTAAACTACAAAACGGGCACAACATGATGGTCCCCGTCCACGTTTCTTGATGGGATTTTCCATGAAACTCTCATCTCAAGACGAAGTGACTGGACCATATGCATAATAATGAGTGTTTTATCTTTGTGTTTTAAAATTATATTTTAAAAAAATAAATTATATTTATTTTATTTTAAATTAAATTTTTATATTTTATATTATTTTAATCTGCTGATCTTAAAATAAAAAAATATATTTTTAAATCAAAAATACTTTAAAAATTAATAATTAAAAAAAAAATTAACCCTTTTATTTAAACTATATAAAACTTGATTTAATATAACCTGGTTAATTTGATTGATTTAAAAGTAATTTAGATAACTTGTAAAATATAGTTTGACTTTAAAAAGTTAAATCAATATTTTTTTAAAAAAGTATTAAGGTAAATATATTACAAACCTGTCAAATTTATAATCTGGATCATGAGATTATAATAACTCCTAAAAAACTATATCAAAACAAATTATAAAATACAATTTCTAATCAACTTAATGTAAAAATATAAAATTGGAAAAAAAATTAATTAAACAAAAAAAAATCAGTCAATTCAAATTAACCCATCAAATTTATTATTTAATCATAAAATCAGGATTCTATAAAAAATAAATCAAAATAAATTATAAAACTTAATCTTCAACAAACTTTAGGTTAAAGAATGAGATTAAAAATTAAAAAAAAGAAGATAAAAACATATTAGTATTTTTTAAAAAGTTGTCTTGTTGCTAATGTATTTGTTAGTAAAAACAAAATTAAACTATATAAAACTTGATTTAATATAAGATAGTTGATTTTATATGTTTAAAAGTAATTTGAATGACTTGTAAAACATAGTTTGATTTAAAAAAATTAAACTGATATATTTTTTAAAAGTATTGAGGCAAATATATTACATTATCTAGATCAACTCGATTTAATCTGTCAAATTTATAATCTGAATCATGAGATTATAATAATCTCTAAAAATAAAATTAAAACAAATTATAAAACACAATTTTCAATCAACTCAATATTAAAGTATGAAATTATATATAAAAAGATAATAATAAATTGGAGTCAATTAAAGTTAACTCGTTAAATTTATGATCTAATCATAAAATTAAAATAACTTATAAAAAATAAATCAAAATAAATTATAAAACTTAATCTTCAACAAACTCTAGGTTAAAAAATAAAATTAAAAATTTTAAAAAATAAAAATAAAAAACAAAATACTACGCTAGTAAAAGGAGGTCGGTAGTGATTTTATAAACATATAGCCATAGCATTGGATTTTTTGGAGCTGTAATCGGTTGCAGCCGTGTAGCCAAGCCATGAAGTTTTTTGGATAACACTTCACATGGTCCTTTTTGACGCGCAAACAGACGTATGCATGCTGTGGACCTCAATAATTGTTAGATATTGGGTGTGCAACAAGATGGAGTTCTTGGCCTTTTTGCGAAATAAAAAAATGAGTTATATCTCCGTGGAAGTAGTCAGTTTCTATGCAAACAATTTATTTTCTTTTCTTTTTTCAAAGTTTTAAAATCTCCTAATTTAATTCTTAAAAAAAATGCATTTTCTGTCAAACTTTTCTTTAATTTGTCCTTGGAGTTTTTATTCCAACACCATGCTAAAAATCTTATTGTTAGAAATTTTCACCCCCTTGGAAAACATTCTAGAATGCCATAATTTTATAAAATTAATAGTTTATAGTCATTAGAAATTATATATCTCTTAAAATCTAAGGTCTTTTTTATTTGAGAGAAAGTGATTTTTAGTTTTACAGGAAATAGTTTTCTGGAAATCATTTTTCAAACTTTTCTATATTTGTTTGTCATTAAAAAAATTCATTAATAAAAAAATACTTTCCAGTTAAAGAAAATTTAACTTCGTTTTCAGAAAAGTGTTTTCCTTTTATTTTGATCGGAAAACATTTTCTGAAAGTTATGAAAAATTTAAAAATATCATATTATTTACTGATTATATCAAATTTGATTCTCAAACTATTGATTGATATATATATATATATATATATATATATATATATATATATTAATTGTTTTTTTCAATTTCATCCCTTAAAATTTGATTTTTATATTATCTTTGGTTATCGTTTTTATAATTGTTATTTGTTTTTTTCTTATTATTTTTTAATTGAAATTTTTTATCTATCAAATTTGATCTTTTTTTTTTTTATTGTTACTTATTTTATTTGAAATAATTTATGAAATGGTAATTATTATTTTATTTTCTTCATTTTTTAATTTTCTTTATTTGTTAGATTTGATCTCTATTATTTTAATTATTATTTATTTTATTTGAAATAATTTATGAAATTATATATTTTTTTTCAATTTCTCTCTCTCTCTCTCTCTGCAACTATTATTTGGTTAGATGTCTTTTTTTATATAAATCATTTTATCTAAACCCTAGTATTTAAAGTTCATTAGACCCTAATTAATTCGGTCAAAACAGGTCGGTTTATTAAAGGGTAATGCTCTCTTAGTTATAATGAACTCCATTCACAAAGCTCAAACTTAAAATCTAAATTAAATAAAATAAATATCAAATCACTTTAACCAACTATGATTGATGCTTTTTTTAATTTATAAATTACGCTTGAATTTGTTTTTATTAGATATTTTTGCATGTTGTCGTATGATCTTATAGAGGAACGATATTCGAAGTACAATGCTTCTTTTCTCTGACATATATTTATTTAAATTGTTTAGATAAGGGGGCTGGGCATCTTTTGCTAGCCTTGTCACTAACTACAGTGTACAACAGATCATGGAGGCTATCTTTTGTAACGATTAGCAAACACACCCGCGCGTTGTTTCGGAGCTGCTGGTATAATTTATCTAAATTTTGAATAAATTAAATTCAAGAAAAAAAATCAAGAACACTTTATATTAATAATAATAATAAATTAATAAATCCATAGTCTCATAGAGGCAAAGTCATTTTGTACGAAATAAAATACCAAAGTATTATTTTTTCTCTACTTTCTCCATTTTTGTTTTTAATTTTAATTTATTCATATACTTGATTCAATTGTTTTTAATTGATACTATGTTCTAATCACTTATTTTTTAATTAAATTACAGTTTCTAATATTCAAGTGTGGATATTTTATAAGTTTTTTCGATTATTTAAATAAAAATTTAATTATGTAAAAAAAAACACTGACAAACAAAGTAATATATAATTTACATTTAAGAGCTCGAGCATAAAACATTAAGAACTATAAATTAAGATTTATTTATCATAATAAATTCTAATTGTTTTACTTAATTATTTATATAATATGAGGACGTGTGAAATTAAAGAGCAAATAATTGTAATATAATAAAATCATCATATTCAATTTATTTCACATTTTTTAAAATTTTCAAAAAACATTCTAAAATCCAAAAAAAGGGAAAGCCTAAAATTCATTTTTTGTATATACTAGGCAGTTTTGAAAATAAAGTTTTATTTAGAAAACTGATGTGTAAGAAAAAGAACTTTAAAATTTCTGAAAAATAAATATATTTTATTAGATGATTTTTTATTTATTTTTCAAACGTAATTAGACTAGTGAGCAAGAATTTTTTAATAAGTAGTCAAAACATAAAAAATATTCAAGAAAATTCTGTTCATAAATGTTTATATACACACATTAGACCTCATGGAAAAATAAAAGTTATTCAAATATACTTTCAACACAAATATAATAATAAAATTCAAATTTGCAATTTATATCAATTCAAAATTCTCTGAGACATTAAAATTTTAGGGATGAATATCAAAATTTTCATTAAAATTTCCAAATCAAGGAAATCTCTAAATTTTAGGGATTAATATCTAACCTTTCATTAAGAATAAAAGTTGATGAATTCTATTATTTTTAGAGATTAACATCATATTTCTCGACAACTTTTCAACATCCTTTTTTATTTTTTAAGAAAAACTATAAATATCATAAGATACATCATAAAAAAAGTTAAGAAATAGATTTAAATAATTAATAGCATATGTAGAATAAATTTAAAAACAAAACAGCTAGCAAAAATAACCTTTCGTTTGAAAGGTTGCAGTAAGGGTGATATTGATTTTTCTTTAGACATAACTAATTCAGTATCTAAATCTTTGAGACTAATTTCAATTTTTGGATTCATAGTTTCTTTTTATTATTAAAAAGTCCTATATTCACTATGTGACACAATTAACTAACAACTAGACTACGATATCAAGGGAAGCGAGATTAATAATATCAATAATAGCATTCTAAGCAACCAAATTTAAAAAATAAATAAAAGTAAAGTAGTCTCTCTTTTTTTGGCATGGAAACTTTAATTTGATCCATGAAGTTTTAGTTTGTGTATTATTTAATCCCTATTATTTTGTTTTAGCATTTTACACTTTGATCCCGAACTTCATTTATTCATGTTTTTGTATTTAGAAGTTGAGAGAGAAAGAGAGACAGACATTGTAAAAAATTGAGAAGATACATAAAAAGCGTTTATATCTGGATGGCTAGTCTTGTTGTCAATAAGAATTGAATAAATGTGGAGTTGCATTTTAACCATGTCGAAAAAAAAAAGATCAAGATTCATAAAATGTTATTTTTATTTGTTGAAATTTCTTTTTTAAAAGTGATTAAAGAATATTTTGGGATTAAAAATTGATTTATTGAGATTTTTAGAGTGTTGTTGAGGTGTTTATAGATAAAAACAAGTTAAAAAATATGATTTTAAATCCCAAAACCCAAACCTTGAATTTTCAATGACCACAAAATTATTCAAAGAACAACAAGTTAATTTTCATTTAAAAACAAAACTCAAAGTAGATTAAAAAAAATCAATTAGTAGCACTTGGCCTTTTCATTTTTTTTTTAATTTTTCTAAGTAATACCCTCTTTCTTATTTCTTAAATTGTTTAGTTTAACTTT
This sequence comes from Populus alba x Populus glandulosa, assembly GCA_033617975.1. Classification (NCBI taxonomy): domain Eukaryota; kingdom Viridiplantae; phylum Streptophyta; class Magnoliopsida; order Malpighiales; family Salicaceae; genus Populus; species Populus alba x Populus glandulosa. Next base: position 6,309,023 of record CM066155.1, on the reverse strand, counting down.
TTTAAAATAGTAATTCATCTTCTTAATTATTTTTAAAAATTTTAAGGAAATAATTGTAATAATTTGCCTTTAAATTTTTCCTCTTATATTTTCTATAAACAAATTGTATTTACATAACATATTTATATAAATAAAAATTATTGGGTTATTAATCTCTAAAATAAAATAAATGACAATGTATACAATAAAAAGGACAAGTGAGAGAAAAATATTTGTTTGTGCATCAATCCTTTGCCTTCTCTTATAATTTTTTTTCTCTTTAGTATTTAATTAACATCAACAACTATTTTATTTATTTATTTATCATTTCATATCTTTTCAAAAAAAATTTATTAAGCATAAATTAATACCATCTTTCTATTTCTCACTTGGAGAATTAATAATACTGGAAAGCACTTTCTTGACACTATCTTCTTTTCTCTTAGAAATTAACCTGAAATATTGCCATAACGCAGTGCCGGGTATATATAACTAGCTTGTTATAAATAAAATCCACTGAAGAGGCCGTAACTTTGATCAGTGAGCCACATACGGCTTTACAGGAGATGAGCCACAAGTCGATCCAAGAAGCCAAGCCAACAGTTGATCAATGACAAATACAGCCAAGAGACACAGTTGAAAAATCATATCTACTCCATAGCTAAGACTGCTACTACTTAGATAAATAAATCACTAAAATCCATCACTACCGATTGATTTATAAAAAGAAGGTGGCGCAACTTGCATATCTTTTACATTCATTATGAAATGGCATGGAGCTAGGATGCTCAAGCTAGAAGCTTACAACAACCATGTATTTGTCCCGTAATAGATTTCAAACTTGCAATTAATATCAATTCAAAATTTTTAAAGGTATTAATATTTTAAAGATAAATGTCAAAATTTTCATTAAATTTTCCAAATCAAGAAAATCTCTAATTTTAAGGGATTAACATCTTAACTTTTATTAACAATAAAAATTGATGAAATCTACTATTTTTAGAGATTAACATCATATTTCTTGACAAGTTTTCAAGATTATTTTTTTTTTTAAAAAAAACTATAAGTATAATAAGTTACATCATAAAAAAAAGTTAAGAAATAGATTTAGATAATTAATGAAATGTGTAAAATGAATTTAAGAGAAAATAAGCAGTAAAAATAACTTTTCATTTGAAAGGTTGCAATAAAGTTTATGTCAATCTTTTCTTAGGCATAACTAATTCAATATTCGAATCTTTGAGACTAGTTTTTATTTTTTTATTCTTAGCTTTTTTTTTTTTTATGTGGGTGTCCGGGCCAGTTTGCTTGCACCACGACTAATCCCACGGCCCACTGAACATTCTGCAAACCCAGTGAGCATATAAGGCACCGCGGGGGTGACAGGCGTTCACATGGAGGTTTGAACCCTGGTGGGGTGGAAAGGAACAAATCACTTCCACCACTGAACATCCTAGCTTTCTTTTATTACTAGAGAGTCTTATATTCATGGTGTGACACAATTAACTAACAACTAAACTTCAAAACCAAAAGGAGCAGGATTAATAATCAATTATAGCATTGTAAGCAACCAAATTTAAAAATTAAATAAAAATAAAGTAGTCTCCTTTTTTTATGGCATGGAAACTTTAATTTGATATATGACGTTTTAGTTTATGTATTATTCAACTTCTATAGTTTTGTTTTAGCATATTACACTTTAATTCCAAACTTTATTTATTAATGTTTTTGTTTCTAGAAGTTGAGAGAAAAAAAGAGAGGGAGTCATTGTAAAATATTGAGAAGATGGATAGAAATTGCTCATGCCCGGATGGCTAGTCTTGTTGTCAATAAAAGTTGAATAAATGTGGTGTTACATTTTAACCATGTAAAAAAACAAAAAAAACAGATTAAGGTTGATAAAATATTCTTTTTATTTATTGAAAATATTTCATTTTTTAAAGTGATTAAAGAATCTTTTGAGATTAAAAATTGATTTATTAAGGTATTTAGGATGTTGTTGAGATATTTTAGATGAAAACAAATTGAAAATATAATTTTAAATCCCAAAACCTGGACTTTGAATTTTCAATAACAAAAACATTATCCAAAGAATGACAAGTTATCTACCATGGTAGATCATGTGTCATCCATTTAAAAAAAAAAAAAACTAGAGTAGATTAGAAAAAATCAATGAGGAGCACATGGCCTTTTCAATTATTTTTTAAAAAATTTCTAAGTAATACCCTCTTTCTTATTTCTTAAATTGTTTAGTTTAACTTTTTTAAAATAGTAATTCATCTCCTTAATTATTTTTTAAAATTTTAAGGAAATAATTGTAATAATTTGCCTTTAATTATTTTCCTCTTATATTTTCTATAAACAAATTGTATTTACATAGCATATTTACATAAATAAAAATATAGGGTTATTAGCAAACAGAATTAATACCATCTTTCTGTTTCTCAGTTGAAGAATTAATAATACTGGAAGCACATTCTTGACACTATCTTCTTTTCTCTTAGAAATTAATTTGAAATATTGTCATAACGCAGTGCCGGGTATATATAACTAGCTTGTTATATATATCAAGAAGGATAGGTAGCCTAAAATCCACTGAACATTCCGCAAACCCAGTGAGCATATAAGGCACCGCGGGGGTGACAGGCGTTCACATGGAGGTTTGGACCCTGGTGGGGTGGAAAGGAACAAATCACTTCCACCACTGAACATCCTAGCTTTCTTTTATTACTAGAGAGTCTTATATTCATGGTGTGACACAATTAACTAACAACTAAACTTCAAAACCAAAAGGAGCAGGATTAATAATCAATTATAGCATTGTAAGCAACCAAATTTAAAAATTAAATAAAAATAAAGTAGTCTCCTTTTTTTATGGCATGGAAACTTTAATTTGATATATGACGTTTTAGTTTATGTATTATTCAACTTCTATAGTTTTGTTTTAGCATATTACACTTTAATTCCAAACTTTATTTATTAATGTTTTTGTTTCTAGAAGTTGAGAGAAAAAAAGAGAGGGAGTCATTGTAAAATATTGAGAAGATGGATAGAAATTGCTCATGCCCGGATGGCTAGTCTTGTTGTCAATAAAAGTTGAATAAATGTGGTGTTACATTTTAACCATGTAAAAAAACAAAAAAAACAGATTAAGGTTGATAAAATATTCTTTTTATTTATTGAAAATATTTCATTTTTTAAAGTGATTAAAGAATCTTTTGAGATTAAAAATTGATTTATTAAGGTATTTAGGATGTTGTTGAGATATTTTAGATGAAAACAAATTGAAAATATAATTTTAAATCCCAAAACCTGGACTTTGAATATTCAATAACAAAAACATTATCCAAAGAATGACAAGTTATCTACCATGGTAGATCATGTGTCATCCATTTAAAAAAAAAAAAAACTAGAGTAGATTAGAAAAAATCAATGAGGAGCACATGGCCTTTTCAATTATTTTTTAAAAAATTTCTAAGTAATACCCTCTTTCTTATTTCTTAAATTGTTTAGTTTAATTTTTTTAAAATAGTAATTCATCTCCTTAATTATTTTTTAAAATTTTAAGGAAATAATTGTAATAATTTGCCTTTAATTATTTTCCTCTTATATTTTCTATAAACAAATTGTATTTACATAGCATATTTACATAAATAAAAATATAGGGTTATTAGCAAACAGAATTAATACCATCTTTCTGTTTCTCAGTTGAAGAATTAATAATACTGGAAGCACATTCTTGACACTATCTTCTTTTCTCTTAGAAATTAACTTGAAATATTGTCATAACGCAGTGCCGGGTATATATAACTAGCTTGTTATATATATCAAGAAGGATAGGTAGCCTAAAATCCACTGAACATTCCGCAAACCCAGTGAGCATATAAGGCACCGCGGGGGTGACAGGTGTTCACATGGAGGTTTGGACCCTGGTGGGGTGGAAAGGAACAAATCACTTCCACCACTGAACATCCTAGCTTTCTTTTATTACTAGAGAGTCTTATATTCATGGTGTGACACAATTAACTAACAACTAAACTTCAAAACCAAAAGGAGCAGGATTAATAATCAATTATAGCATTGTAAGCAACCAAATTTTAAAATTAAATAAAAATAAAGTAGTCTCCTTTTTTTATGGCATGGAAACTTTAATTTGATATATGACGTTTTAGTTTATGTATTATTCAACTTCTATAGTTTTGTTTTAGCATATTACACTTTAATTCCAAACTTTATTTATTAATGTTTTTGTTTCTAGAAGTTGAGAGAAAAAAATAGAGGGAGTCATTGTAAAATATTGAGAAGATGGATAGAAATTGCTCATGCCCGGATGGCTAGTCTTGTTGTCAATAAAAGTTGAATAAATGTGGTGTTACATTTTAACCATGTAAAAAAACAAAAAAAACAGATTAAGGTTGATAAAATATTCTTTTTATTTATTGAAAATATTTCATTTTTTAAAGTGATTAAAGAATCTTTTGAGATTAAAAATTGATTTATTAAGGTATTTAGGATGTTGTTGAGATATTTTAGATGAAAACAAATTGAAAATATAATTTTAAATCCCAAAACCTGGACTTTGAATTTTCAATAACAAAAACATTATCCAAAGAATGACAAGTTATCTACCATGGTAGATCATGTGTCATCCATTTAAAAAAAAAAAAAACTAGAGTAGATTAGAAAAAATCAATGAGGAGCACATGGCCTTTTCAATTATTTTTTAAAAAATTTCTAAGTAATACCCTCTTTCTTATTTCTTAAATTGTTTAGTTTAATTTTTTTAAAATAGTAATTCATCTCCTTAATTATTTTTTAAAATTTTAAGGAAATAATTGTAATTATTTGCCTTTAATTATTTTCCTCTTATATTTTCTATAAACAAATTGTATTTACATAGCATATTTACATAAATAAAAATATAGGGTTATTAGCAAACAGAATTAATACCATCTTTCTGTTTCTCAGTTGAAGAATTAATAATACTGGAAGCACATTCTTGACACTATCTTTTTTTCTCTTAGAAATTAACTTGAAATATTGTCATAACGCAGTGCCGGGTATATATAACTAGCTTGTTATATATATCAAGAAGGATAGGTAGCCTAAAATCCACTGAAGAGGCCGTAACTTTGATCAGTGAGCCACATACGGCTTTACAGGAGATGAGCCACAAGTCGATCCAAGAAGCCAAGCCAACAGTTGATCAATGACAAATACAGCCAAGAGACACAGTTGAAAAATCATATCTACTCCATAGCTAAGACTGCTACTACTTAGATAAATAAATAACTAAAATCCATCACTACCGATTGATTTATAAAAAGAAGGTGGCGCAACTTGCATATCTTTTTCATTCATTATGAAATGAGCATGGAGCTAGGATGCTCAAGCTAGAAGCTTACAACAACCATGTATTTGTCCCATATGCTCTCAGTTTTGCGTATGTACACGTTATAAGTGTACAACAACCATATATTTGTACCATATGCTTAAGTTTTTCCTATATATCACCTGTTAGTTGGCATCGTCTTTCACAGAACTCATTCTATACCACATCAATGGCTTCATCACCCGCTTCTCTGGTTTTCAAAGTTCACAGACGTGAGCCTGAGTTGATCAAACCAGCGACGCCCACCCCGCATGAGTTCAAACTGCTATCTGACATTGATGACCAAGAAGGGCTTCGATTTCACATTCCGGTCATACAATTCTATCGCCACAATCCCTCAGTGCAAGGGAAAGACCCCGTCAAGGTCATCAGAGAGGCAATTGCTAAAACGTTAGTGTCTTACTATCCATTTGCCGGTAGGCTGAGGGAAGGGGATAACCGCAAGCTCATGGTGGAATGCACTGGCGATGGTATCTTGTTTATAGAGGCTGACGCTGATGTTACTCTTGAGCAGTTTGGTGATGCACTTCAACCTCCATTTCCTTGCCTGGAGGAGCTCATCTTTGACGTCCCTGGCTCTAGCGGGGTGCTAAACTGCCCTCTGTTGCTTATTCAGGTATGTTTCACTGCACTTGTGCATGGACAAGTATATTGTTTATATAAATATTCCCTCTCTAACTTTTTTTTTCATCATTTTGGGATGCTTTCAATATTATATAAAAAAAAATCCAAACTATTTACTTTTAATGTTATATCCTAATTAGTAATTACAAATATTATTAAATCTAATTGGGTGGATTCATCTATCACTTAATTCACCGATTGAGTTTGATATTTTTTAAAAAGATATATTTTTGAAATGATATGTACTTAAAACTCATTTAACTTTTTTTCAAGTTATGTATTGTTTTTTCTTGAAGAAAAATTAAAAAGAATAAAAAATAACTGCAAAAAATAATTAATTAGTTTTTAAGACTATAAAAACTATAATATATTTAAAAACAAGTAAAATAAAAACTAATTTATAATTTACTCTCACATATATCAACAGTTTGAAAGATAGACAATGGTAACAAAATTACAGGAATTTCTTTCTTTCTTTTTTTTTTTTCCATGAAACGATAAAATATGCAATTACAGTTACAATTTTGTACTCATTTGATGTCAAATAAATATATGATTATTTATATAGTTTTAAAACCCGATTTAACCTCATAAATCAACTTAGAATTTGGTTGATTTGAAACCAGAATTGAACCGAGTTTATAAAAAAATAAAAAAAGTTAAAAACTTGGTTGATCCGATGGATTGACTTAATGATCCGAAAAATTCAATTGTAATTTATTAATTATTTATTTTTTAAACTAAAATGATATTATCTTGATTTATAAAAAAAGTTAGTATTGACTTATATAATCTGGTAACCTGTCCCGGTCAAAGCATGACCCGAGTCTTGAATTGGTCATTGGTTTTAAAAACAATAGTTATTCTATTAAAAGAAGAAGAAGAAGAAAAAGAGTTTCGTGCGAAGAAGCTTTTTATCTGGTTTTAACCCCGTAAGTTTCTCTTTTAGAAATCCATGGGAATCTATATATTTTCTATAGCAGGATAAGAAAACCAGTTAAACAGAGGAGGAAGAACAAATCACACCATATATGTTACATGAGGTTCAAAAGTACTCTTTAGTATATACTTTCAGGGAATTAAGGAATACTTTAAATCAGAGGTGTTGACACAGGCATAGCCCAATTCATGGTGTCTGATATACTACGCAAAATGGCAGGTGACACGCCTCAAGTGTGGTGGTTTTATCTTTGGCCTTCGCCTCAATCATACCATGAGTGATGCCACCGGCATAGTCCAATTCATGGCAGCGGTTGGTGAGATGGCACGCGGAGCCACTGCCCCTTCCGTCCCAGCTGTGTGGGAAAGGCATGTTCTGAATGCAAGAAACCCACCACGGGTTACATGCATACACCGTGAGTACGAGGAGGTAGCTGACACCAAGGGTACAATTATTCCACTTGATGATATGGCTCATCGCTCCTTTTTCTTCGGCCCTTCAGAGATATCTGCTCTTCGAAAATTGATCCCGCCTCACCTCAGCCGGTGTTCCACTTTCGAAATATTAACAGCATGTCTTTGGAAATGTCGGACCATTGCCCTCCAACCAGATCCTACTGAAGAGATGCGCATAATATGCCTTGTCAATGCTCGTGAGAAATTTAACCCTCCATTACCAACTGGATACTACGGTAATGGCTTTGCTTTTCCGGTAGCAGTGGCAACTGCCGGGGAACTCTCGGAGAAGCCATTTGGATATGCCTTGGAATTGGTAAGAAAGGCCAAGGCTGAAGTGACAGAGGAGTATATGCGATCGGTAGCATCTTTGATGGTAACCAAGGGGAGACCTCATTTTACAGTGGTGAGGGCATACCTTGTATCGGACTTAAGAAATGCAGGATTCGAAGTGGTAGATTTCGGTTGGGGTAACGCCATATACGGCGGGGCTGCCAAAGGTGGAGTTGGGGCAATCCCTGGAGTTGCAAGCTTTTATATTCCATTTAAAAACAAAAAAGGAGAAAATGGGATTGTGGTGCCATTTTGCTTGCCAGCTCCTGCCATGGAAAGATTTGTCGAGGAGCTTGACGGTATGTTGAAGGGCCAGCTACAAAGTGGGCAAGCTCATTCCAAATTTATCGCATCTTCCTTATAAGTTTAATTGTTTACTTCTTTTTTTCTCCCGTAATCTAAATGGTTACTCTGTGATATGATGTAACGAGGTTAAAAGTGTGCGTGTGAAAGTGATGAGGAGTGCTGCTAAAAAGAAAAGAAAAAAAAGATTGAATAATATTTACACCCATCATTTATGTATTGTTTGTTTGAAATTTTCTACAAAAGTTTACTGTAATATTCACTTTTCCTGTCAATTTAGCTCCGTGTTCTGATGATAAATCATTTGTTGCAATTATAAGCAGGTGAAAGTATACTACGTACGTACATACACATGTACACGCGAGGTTGCAAAACGATTATTTCTAGTTGCATACAAGTGATGTTCAAAATCATCTACAAAACTGATATTATTATTATATTTTATTTAAAAAAATAATACGGTATATCAAAGTAAGTGCATAGACCCGGAGTCCCTGATATCTGCAGGCGCTCTGGACTGGCGCGCACCAACCTAGTCGCACCTAAAAAACAAGCATGCTAGGTCTATCATATCTTCAAGCTCATTTCCCAATAAATCTAGCATGACATCAGGTATAGATATAAAAACAGTTTAGGAACGCGGTTTTATCACAAAATTTAAATTTTATTTTTTTATTTAAATTTAATATGAGGTGATAATATTAAAAATAATTTTTAAAAAATAAAAAAAATATTATTAACATGTATTTTAACATAAAAAATTATTTAAAAATCAATCATTATTATACTGCCAAACATATTTATACTGGACAGGTGCACTGTTATGCCCAGAAAATTACTAGGATTTTTAGGCAGTGTTTGGGAACGCGGTTCAACCAGCGTTTCTAAAAAAATTGAGTCTTTAATGTTAATACACACGAACCACTAGTGAAAAATCATTTAAATCCCTATTTAGGTGAGAGAGATTACTGTATCTAGAGTGCTAACTTTTTATTTTGTGACTTATATAGTTTTTTGTGTTGCAGAGACCTAACTTAGTATTTATAAATTAAATATTAAATTCATTAATTTGAATATTAAAAATAAATTAAGTCTTTATTAATCATAAATATTTATTATATAAATATAATAATAATACATGTAACTACCCAATCCACTACCAAAAAATCGGCGAAAACCAACAGAATTACCGATAGAATTTTTTTGTCGGTAATTTTTACCGACGAAAATAATTCCGTCTTGAATTCTGTCGGTATATACTGATAGAAAATATCCGTAGGTGATACGGTCGGTATATACCGACAGACTCCATTGGTATATATCGACTGTATCACCGACGGATTATATATATTTTTTGGAAAGTTGCAACGGTGTGATGACGTGGATTTTTTCTAGACGATGTTACCGACAGAATGACCGAGGGATTCAAACCGGGATCTCTGTACAATGACGTGGCACAGTCATCGGTGGACTCACCAATGGGTATACCGATGGAACGTGTCCGTCGATGATTCCATCGGTAACAGTCGATATATACCCACTATGCTGACACTCTATTTCTCCTTCTTCCTCCCCATCCCTCCTCTCTCCTCCCAAATTGCAACCAACCACCCATCCCAACTCTCCCCCTTTTCTCAACACAAACACTCAAGTTTCTTATTTTGTACGTGGTCACAATATCCGTTCTTGTGGATTTTATCATTTTTTATAAGTAAATTTATCTTTTTTAGTTTTAACATTTAAATGTGAATTTTGTTTTTTTAGTATATGTTTTTTTGTTAACGTATGTACTTGTTTGATTGTTATTTGTCCAAAAAACTTATAGTATGAATGTATAATTTTGTAGTTGTTATAGTTCTTTTTAGATTTTGTCAAATTATATTTTTTTTATAAATTGTTGAAACTTTGTTTGAATTACACCGAATTAGATGTGTTGTGATAAAATAAATAATAGCTTGTTTAATGTGTCCATTTTAATTTTTATTAATTCTATTGCGAAGTTGTGATTTCCGTAAATTTATATATGCATGAATTTGTATGGATGTTGATAGTTGATAATTATAATGAATATTTAACATAAGTGTTTTTTTAGTTTGTTGGATAATGTCGGGGCAAACCAATATTTTTGTTATGTTTATTTATATAACATAGTTAATTAATACATGATGTTGTCACAATTTTATAGAGGTTCGATAGAAGTCATAGACGATCGTTCATGGATGTATCGGGACTCACCCTAAGGATTAGGGAGGATGGATTATTGTAACGGGGCTCAGGGTTTTATTAATTTTGCAACATCTATCCTAAGGAATTTTATTGATGGCGGTATTAGGTGTCCATGCAAGAAGTGTAAAAATAAAAAGTTTTAGCATCAAGATGTTGTAGTGATGCATCTTCTAACCAAAAGGTTCATGGAGGATTACCTATATTGGTATGCACACGGGGAACTATTTGTTACTAATGAGAGCTTGGTAGAAAGGGTGGTTGGGTCGACTTCTAGTGCTAGCAATATGCATGAAGTTGGAAAAGACAACATTAATCCTTACAAGAACATAGTTATGGATGCAATGAGAATAAGTGAAGGTAATGTCAGTGAATGTCCAATCGTAGAAGAAGAACCTAATGTAGATGCAGCAAGGTTTTTTGATCTGTTGAAATATTCTGACGAACCATTATGGGATGGCTGCACGAACCACAGTAAATTATCGACCATAGCACAGGTGTTCACCATCAAGTATATCACGGGTTAAATGAGGCTGGTTATAATAAGATTATCGAATGAGTGAGAAGCATTTTACCTAAAGGGAAGAGGTTGAAAGAGAACTTCTATGTTGCCAAGTCCATGATGAAACCCTTGGTTTAGGATACCAGAAAATTGACACGTGCCCTAACTTCTGCATGTTATACTACCTTGAAAATGCTGAGTTGATTGAGTGTATGACATGTGAGCATTTCCATTACAAACCTAGAACTGGTAGAGGAAAGACTCTCATGGCATATAAAAAACTTAGATACTTCCCAATCACACCTAGACTGTAGAGGTTATTCATGTCACCAAGGATTGTTGAGTACATGACATGGCACCAATCACATCATGCGGTTAATGGAGTGATGATGCATCCTACTGACGGTGAAGCCTGGAAACACTTTAACAATGTGTATCCTCACTTTTCTGTTGAATCAAGGAACATGCATCTAAGGTTGTGTACAAACAGATTCAACCCATTTAGGTCATTTTCTGCTTCTTATTCTTGTTGGCCGGTCATACTGACGGTTTATAACTTGCTACCGGGGATGTGTATGGGGCCGGAGTTCATGTTTTTATTTATGGTCATACCAGGTACGAGCAGTCTAGGGCGGAATATAGATGTTTGTCTTCGACCGTTGATTAATGAGTTGACGCAGTTGTGGTCCTCTAGAGCTTTGACTTATGACATCTCGAGGAAACACAATTTTGTTATGAGAGCGACTTTTATGTGGACTATTAATAATTTCCTAGCTTATGGAATGGTTTCTGGTTGGAGCACGCCTGGAAAACTAGCATGTTGATATTGTATGGAGAATAACAAGGCATTCATGCTAACAAATGGGGGTTAAGCTTCTTTTTTTTACTGTCACCATCATTTCTTGCCATCGAATCATAGGCATAAAAAGAATAGAAAGGATTTCTTTGTTGGTAGAATTGAAAAGGATGTTGCACCCCTACGTATTTCCGGTGAAAAATTATATGATGTTGTGTCGGAGTATGGTGACATTGTGTTTGGTCTCCAATCAGGTAAGCAAAAGTTTTCTGGTTTTGTTTTGACCTATAATTGGGTGAAGTAAGTTATCTTTTGGGAGCTTCCTTATTGGAAGACCAATCTTCTCCGCCATAACCTTGCCGTCATGCACATGAAAAAAACATGTTTTAAAACATTTTCAACACTGTCATGGATGTGAAGGGAAAGACAAAGGATAACATTAAGGCTAGATTGGATGTAACGTTGTTTTGTAACCGTAAAAATATGAAGTTGGTTTGTGATGGGTCACGGGGCGTAAAACCAAGATGAAGCTTCGTGTTAGAGAAAAATGCACAACTACTAGTCTATAAATGGCTTAAGAGAGACGCGTTTCCTTGATGGACATGCCTCAAACATATCAAAGGCTGGTTAATATGGAGGAATGCAGATTATATGGAATAAAAAGTCATGATTGTCATGTGTTTATGCAAACACTTATCCCATTAGCTTTTTGTGATTTGTTGCCATGGATATGGGATGCACTAACGGAGATCAGTCATTTCTTCAGAGATATATGCTCCAGCAAGTTGAATGTTGATCACATTGAAATGAATATCGTCGAGACAATATGCAAACTTGAGAAGATATTCCCTCCATCATTTTTTGACTCAATGGAGCATCTACCTGTACATTTATCATTTGAGGTAAAAGTTGGAGGACCAGTCTAGTACAGATGGATGTATGTATTCAAGAGGTTAGATATTATAGTTGCTATGTAATTCATAATTAAACATTTTTTCATTTTTTTTAATTGATAATTTTTGATAAATTACACACACACACACACATGCACGCATGCAGGTACTTGTTCAATATTAAAAAAGTTAAGAACAAGGCGCATATTGAGGCGTCAATATGTGAGGCCTTTATTATTGAGGAGATCTCAACATTTATCTCATGATCAACCGTGTTCCATGACATGATGATGGTGGTGAAGTGCCATCAAGTAGGAATTTATCAATATTCTCCAATCCTAGACGACCCACACCTAAAAATGCCACGAGGGGAAGATATTTATCTGAAATAGAGTTTAGACAAGCACACAATTATGTCTTATTTAACTGTGATAAGCCAAGACCTTTTATTAAGTAAGTAGATGTTCAACTTAAACTTTGTCAAGAGTGTATTATTTATATATTATGATACCATAAACTTATATAATTTGGAACAACCTTGCAGGCAACATCGACGATACTTACTGTCCAATAACTCATAACTGACCAAATGACAAATCTTTCAATTACAAGATGAACAATTTGCCACGTGGTTTAGAACACTTGTAAATCCTATCATAAACTCATTATCTCTTGCAATGTAATTAACTATACGTCAATATTACATAATATCCTTTAATTGATTATTGTTGTATTTCATATACAAGGTTATGAAATTGGAGGTAGTGCTGCTATTTCACTGTCTTTACTAAACCCGGGCCCTGAAAGAAAAGTCAAGTGTTATAATGGGTATTTTGTTAATAGATTTCTTTTATACTAAAGAATATGGGCATGGAAGAAAGATATACAACAACGGTGTTTGTATTAAGGGATCGACTACTAGTGAGTTTGAAGTTGACTACTACAGTAGATTGAAAGAGGTCATCGAACTTGTTTTTATTAAAATGCTATTGGTATGACACAACTGATAGAGGAATTATAGTAGATCCTCACTAAAGTCTCGTTGAAATCAACTCAAAAGCTAGACATCGTAACGTAAACGATGTATTTGTTTTTGCAAAGCAATGCTATCAACTTTATTACATATACACCTTTTCCTTTAAAAGGATCAATCAAGAGTTGATTTGTTATCCGTTTTAAAAACAAAACCCAAGGGTCATGTAGAGGTTGTTAAGGATAAGAACAAAGACACAAGTGTGATAGATGAAGTTTTTCAAGCTAGTTAGTTGGTTAAACCATACCGAGTTGCTCCTTCGATTGACTTAGAAGAAAATTTGAATTTTCATGTTTTCAACGATAGTTTTGCTAATGTTGACGCAAAGGAGTTGAATGTTGTTTTGAGTTCTAGTGGATTAAAGAATGTTGATGAAAAAGATGATAAACACATTGAAGAGTGCGATGAATATGATGATAACAATTCAATTGAGGACGAAGATGAAAATTATGACTAAACATGCTGTAAAGCCTTATTTTTACAATGTAATATTAATGATGATATTTTGGAACATGACATATTTATTCTTCTTTAATTGTCAGCTCTTGTTATTGCGTTGTGCGTGTTGTAAGTTTGCAATTCAAGATTTTGTGCAGGAGGATAGACATAAATATATAAAGAAACTGCAAAAATATTGAATTAAATTTAATTAGTTTTTCTTAATTTTATGATATTATTGTTTGTATTGCCATAATTGTTATTGTTGAATTTATGTTTAAAATGTTGATTGAAATATAGAATTTAATTTAATTAGTTTATCTTAATTTTAGGATATTATTGTTTGTATTGCCATAATTGTTATTGTTGAATTTATATTTAAAATGTTGATTGAAATATAGAATTTAATTTAATTAGTTTATCTTAATTTTAGGATATTATTGTTTGTATTGCCATAATTGTTATTGTTGAATTTATATTTAAAATGTTAATTGAAATATAGAATTAAATTTAAATAGTTTATTTTAATTTAGGATATTATTGTTTGTTATGTTTGTTATTATTTTGATTAATTTTAATTCCTATTTATGAATTTTTATTGATATTAATTGAACATATATAGATGTTGAATTCCTATAGATGTTAGGTTGTATATATGATGTTGCTAGAGTCAATTGGATTGTGGTTATTATAAAGATTGCAGGTTTGAAAACTGTGGGGGGTCTCCAGTATAGAGGAGGTGCTGCCGAATGTTTTTTTAAATAATCAAAGTTAATTATGTAATTATTCATATACATTTGTAAAGATGCATCGAATGAAATCTACAGCACGTCGTCAGCAGACGGTTGCAGCTAGTTCTTCTAGCTACGAGGAGGACATCTCCTTAGGTGCTAATCACGGTGAGGCATCTGCACCAACTTGTGATGCTGCCTCTTCTAGCGTGGTTTCACAGCGCAGAGGCAATGTGCTTTCATAATGGGGTCAATTCACCTGCAAGTACCAGGCTCAATGGAAGGATGACCTCTTAATGTAAGTTTGGTTAGGTTTTAGTTTATATATATATATATATATATATATATATATATATATATAACATAATTTATGAACAACTAATTAATATTTTATTAATTTTATTTAATTTCAGGTTCACAAATATTGAGGCTGCCAGGACAATAACATCGACGTTTAAATCATCAATGGAGATTTCATTATTTCAATGGAGTCAGGTCTCTAGACATCCTGAGTGGAGACCTAATATCGATGTCTGGATTCGACAATTTCAGGTATATGTTAACTTTTAATTTGTAGTTTATTTTTAATAAATAATTTTTGTAATTTTATATCTTGTACTATTTTCATTTTAAATGAATTATTTATATACACAAAATAAATTTGAGTGGGATAGCACGGACAATAATGTTGTCAGGAAGGTATGAGAGAATCACGCGGCAACTAGGTAACATTGAAAATAATATTTATTTTTTATTTATAATTTTATGTTCTAAATTCTAATTAGTTACTATGGAAGTAGGTTGTGTGATTTTTGGTATGACACAAAAAAAAAAAAACAAAAAGATATGCTAGACACAACGGTCTTGAAGAATGGAATGAGGTGGCGGTTTGACGGGAATTCAAACTGCCATTCATCTTGGGAGATATATGGGCGGCATGTATTGAGCATGTGACATCTGAGCGGTTCTCACGGCACTCACAGTCTAGAGTTGACAACTAGAACCGGCGAATTCATGGTTCAGTAACCATGCACACCAGCGGCTTCGTCCCGTTCAGCACACATGCGAAGCGAATGGTAAGATCAATTTAAATAAAATATATCGTTAATTAATTTGTTGTTGCTTATAAATATATTTAACTTGCAACTTTTTTTTCCTTACAGGCTACGTCTCTTAGATGTGAGCCGAGTCCAATGGAGCTATTTGTAAATACGCACGTGTAGAGTCAAGATCGCCAAAAAGGGGTGCATTAGTGCATGGACAACCGTGCTTAGCACTTCGTGGTATGTTCGTTCAATTATTTTATTTCGTAAGTTATTATTTTCTTGAATTGAATATGATGATTTTAAAAAATAAATTTCAAGAGGCCTATAATAGCCGGTTGAGGGAGAGATATGGGGACGATCCTTCGACCCATCCGGATTTATGGATGGAGGTTGAATCGTTTGGTGGACCCGATAAAAATAAAGTCTATGGGCTCTCCAACACTATGGCCGAAAACTTGTGGCCGGCCCGTAGCATCTAAACCGTTGAGAGCTCTCCATCAGTATCGAGCACCTAGTCAGAGGAGTTCATAGCCTTGAAACAACAATATGAACGCCTCTCGACAGATTATGATCAACTTCGTCAAATGGTCATGGAGATTAGATCAAAGATGAGTGCAGCTCCTTTTTGGTTGTACAGTTCAGAAACAACCAACCTCCTCCTCCTCCAGCTCCGCCACTATTTTATTTTAATTTTGTTTTTTAAAACATTAAATTTGTAATGAATATTTGGATGAATATTATTTAACATTATTTTTACATTTTTAATGTTTAATACAAATTTATTTGGTTATTAAGTTTTTTTTACTGTTAATAAATAATTTTTTTAAATATTTTAAATAAATACCGACAACTTTCTAGACGGAACCAGGCAGTAGATATTTTACCGAGAGTTGCAAAAAAATTACCACCCATGCCACAATCACTGGTGGATTTTTCGTCGGTAATTACCGTTGAAAATACAGACGGAATTATTCCGTCGGTAAAATTCTCGCAGGAATTGTTTTTTTGGCGCTATTCTCTGTCTGTAATACTGTCGATGTTCCGTCGGTGTTTTTTTTTTCCCAACAGAATTGGCGACGAAATGTGAAATTACCGACGATCACTATTCCGATGGACATATTCCGTCAGTTTGGCCGTCGGTAAAAATATTTTCAACGGTTTGTGAGCCTCACACCGACGGAATGAATCCGTTGGTAAAATCTTTAATGATGTAGTGATCGATTACAAAAAATATTAAATTAATATTTACATAGTTATTTATATGTTAATTACAAAAAACATGGATAATGACTCCCTAACAACGACTAGTTGCATGTTAAAAATACTTATCATTTGAAACATTTATTATCCTATTCTTGAGCAAGTCTAACGTAATATTATTGAGAATTATGAATAAAAAGTCAACACACAAATTTATATTGTCCGGTGAAATTACTTTCTTATAGATAAAGATGGTACTTGGATTTAATTTAATATAATTATAGGTAATATACAACAAAGAGACCATATCTTATGTTATGGATTACACACATATCTAACCAAAATCATCAGCAAAAGAATAATAAAAATAAATGGTTTTCCTATATACTCTCACGCTCATAAAACATATCACTATATATAATGGTTTTCCTTAAAAATAAATAAATAAATTACAGTGATGATAACCCTAAGTATTCTCTGTTTGGTCGCCCATTAAAACAATTTGCAAGCTTATATTTCTATTTTTGCATGCTTGCACTAGTTCAACGATTAAAGATTGAACATCTCTTTTAAAGAATAAGAGTTAGAATACTTTCATGTACCGCGCTACGTTGAAGGTTGAGTCCAAAAAAACAAAAAAGTGTAGACAGCAAGGAATTATCTAACATTATTATTAAACCTAACGAGTTAATTTTAAAATTTTCCAATCCAACTCCTCCCACAATTCAGGTTTAAAATTAATTAATATAAAAATTTTCTTAACACAACCCAATTAGCTTAACACCTAAATAAGTGAAAAACATGATTTGGTTTTTTAAAAATTTTCAAGATATTTTTTTAAATATGAAAACGACAAAATATTAAATTGATTTGAGCTTCGCAGCATAACCTTCCAAACCAACAAATTAGATCATGAACTCTATGGAATTTAACAACTTTGCTTTTTTAAAACATAAAACTATTTTTTTTGTCTAATAATATGATAACAATAGATGCTAGCAAAATTGAACACCAACCGAGACCGATATATTTGCTTGACTTTGTGATAACCTCATAGAATAACATCTAAAACAAATAATGAAAATTAATTTAAAATCAATCAAAATGTTGAAGGATGAAATAAAAAATAAAATTCATTAAAGATTCAATAAAAAAAATGAAAGATGGAATTGAAAAAAAAAAACTATTTGGCATTGTTTTATTTATTTATTTATTACTATTATTAACGTGGTTGTCCGTACCAGCTTGTATGCATCTCGACTAATCCTACGGGTCCTGGGAGTTAATGACCATATAAGCCTCTAATAACCTTAAGATTTGTGGGATTCAAACTAATAATTTAAAAATAAATAAATTTAGAGCTTAATTAGTTAAACTACACTCTCAAAGTTATTTCACATTGTTCATGATAGTGAAGGAGGTGAGGGAATCCCAATTTATTTAATATAGCAGTTAATAACAGTGAAGGAGGTAAGGGAAGTAGTTAATTCTTAGAAAATTCTCAACAAAGAATACGTTGTATTCTTTCTAGTCTGGTCGAATCCATCGTAATCACACTTTAAGAGAAATTGTGCACACAAAAAATAAGCCCACTATATTTCAAAAACTTTTGCATTATAAATGAAAGAAATATTTCGCACCATAAAAAAAAACAAATAAATTAATTGATGACCTGATCAATCCTTCAAGAGCTAACTTGACAACAACAATTAATTAACCAACCCAAATTAATGTTTGTATTGATAGATAGATAGATTGATACATAAAATTCAAAACCTATAATTAATTAACCATGACTAGGTGCAGGGAAAAAAAGAAGAAGCCAAACACAAACTGTAGTAGAAAAATGAAAAATGAATGAATGATCCAATAATATGTTTATATAAAAAATAAATTTTTACATGTCAAGAACATGTCTAAATCAAGAAATAAAGGCTCAAATTGATCATAAATAATAAAATCAACTAGGTTTGAAAAATATTTGTCGATCAAGAAACTAAATTGCAAGAGTTTAAATTCACACAAATGAGTAATAGGTACAATCCTACTCCAAATGAGAATTTTTATAGATAAAACTAATCAAGAGACTAATTGTTGAGTAAGTAGCCACTTCTCAACTTGATAACAATCATTATCTTCTTGTTTGCAAAAAACATCATTTCTAACATTAGAATTTGAACAGATAGTCTTCATGAAAGTTCTAGGCAATTGTCTCAGCTTTCCAACAAAACAAGAATGAGGTCATTTGGACTTATAGAACTCGCGATATGGGCTGAATACTGAACAGTGTCTGGACTGCAAGACATATTCCGACTTCTTTGTTATTGTTGCAATTTAAACTTGAAAACGGTCTTTTTGAATCTTAGACTCTGTATGAAAGTTTTAGAGCTATGTCTTAGCTTTCTATCCATATAAACCAGAAATAAATCCAAGTTCTATAGTTCCAGTTATGATCCAATAACCGTGTCGCACGTGTGCGGCGGCGCGGCGATCGTCCACCCTCAAGGAAAAATCGAAATAATTTTATTCCTGGCAAAATAAGGAGAGACAAGGAATCCTTGTCTCTACAAGTGAAAATATGGACTGTGAGTCGCCACCTAGTATTCTGGTTACTAGGAACCTTAACTGGTCTTTAGAGATCGAGTACGGAGACTGGTTGCGTAAAGGGACGGTATTAGCACCCCAACTACGCCCTACCTAAGGTAGGCTGCATTGTTTTAATGTCTGATAAAATCTAAGGTCGTGTTTGTGGTTTTTTTTTTGTTCGGAATACGCATTACATGTAATGTCATACCCCAGGTCTTATTGTAAAAAAAATAAAACATCCGGAATTTAAATATCTGAAATATGTATTACGTATAATGTCATATCCCGGATATTAAAAAAATAAATAAATAAAATTTTTGTTGTTTTTGAAATTTTGGCCAATGTTCTCTTGACTTTAATAAACTGGTTATTAAAGCCAAAATGCATGCTAAAATATTGTTTTTTTGACATATGAAAAATACGATATGATTTTGTAGATTTGAGACTCTTGGTCGTATGCACAAAAACATTTTTTTCTCTTTTTTTCAATTTTTTTTATTTTTGGAAGTTTTTGCCGAAAATCAGGTATTTTAATATCATATTTTTGTATTTTTAACAACATAAAAAAATACCATCAAATATTAATCAAAATGACATAAAAATTACACGGAAAAATTATAAAATGCTGAAACAAATATTTTTGATTTTTTTCTTTCAAATGGGCCGGATTAGGCCCAAATATATGGGTTGGGCCGAACCTGGCCCAAAGCATGGGCTGGTTACTGCGCACATAGTAACCGGGGTTACTGTGTGTACAGTAACCAGAGAATTAATCTGCAAAATACTGTGCATGCGCACAGTAACCGGGTTACTGTGCGCACAGTGACCCGCAAAGCATGGGCTGGTTACTGCGCACAGTAACTCGCTAATTAATCTTCATCTGCTGCAGAACGTAAACGTTCTGCATGCAGATGAAGCTGAACAAAAAAACACGACGGGAAAGGCTACCTGGAGCGGTGGTGATGCTGACAGCAGCTGATGCGGCAGTGGTGGTGGCGGCGGCGCCAGCGGTTCGTGGTGGCCGGCGGTTTTCCTGCTCTCTCTCTCTCCTCTGTATTTTTTCTGTTTTCTTCTCTGCTTCTTCCTTTCTCTTCTCTGCCTTAACTCCTCTCTTCTCCCTCTTCTCCCTTCTGTTCCCTTTCTCTCGGTCCCCCTTTTTTTTTTTTCTAAGTCCTCCCCTGTTTTTATAGGTAAAAACAGGGGAGACGAACGCTGGGGCGGCCACTGTTGGCCGCCCCCCTCCACTAACTCTGTGGCCGACAAAAGTATACAAGTGGCTGCATTGTAGGCGTCTTTTTGAAGAGGAGGCGGCGTCTTATTGAAGGTGATCATGGTGGTGACAGAAGCAGAAAACAAATCTTCTTCCCCTGCTTCGCTGCGTGTCCAGGGGAAGAAGATTATGGTGCCGTTCCAAACGGCACCGTTTTAGGTTTTTTTTTTTTTTACAGTGCATGAAACGGCGTCGTTTCATTTAAATGGATTTGGCGCCAAAACGCGTCAGATTCAAATTTCGGCCCTCCATTTGCGCGCGTTTTACAATTTAGTCCTTGGTCTCGGATTTCTTCAATTCAGTCCCTAATTGGCCATTAAACCTCAATTTTATGCAATTAAGCCCCTGATTTGACCAAATTAACTTCCAAAAATTATAATTTGACCCTAGAAAATTAATTTCTCCTAATTAAAGCCCAAATTAACTCCAAAATCAATTTTCTCTTGCAATTAAAATCTTCATAAATGCAATTAAACCTTTAATAAAATTTGATTGAGTCCATAAACTTCTTATTTTGCATTTTTCTTCCACAAATTGAATTTTCTTTATCATCGGGACTCTCATCAGTCAATGATATACTGTCAAAAATTAATTTTTGATTTTTGAACATCCTCAATCAATTTTTGAGCATTTTTAGGGCGCTCTGGCATTTTTTCACTGTTATATTTTTTTGATAATATATTTTTTTGAATTTTTTTGTATTTTATTATTTTTTATGTGGGGACCCAAAAATGGGTTACAACAGTTGCCCCCATCTTTACAATGCTTACGGAGCAAAGATTTGTGCATAGTAAGTGTTGTAAAGATAAAATAAAATTGGTCTTCTAAAACTGGTCGTCTCAAAATTTGATTGACCTAAAACTTCAACCGGACCCAAAGTCCTGTGTGTGGTTGGGCTAAACTGAGATTCCTTTCGCCAATCCCCTTTAACCGAAACCAAAACCTGCGTGGTTAGGATAGACTGAAATTCCTTTCGGCAATCCCCTCTAACCAGAACCAAAATCTTGTGTGTGGTTGGGATAGACTGAGATTTCTTTCGACAATCCCCTCTAACTAGAACCAAAATCCTGTGTGGTTGGGATAGACTAAGATTCCTTTCGGCCATCCCCTCTAACCAGAACCAAAATCCTGTGCGTGGTTGGGATAGACTGAGATTCCTTTCGGCAATCCCCTCTAACCAGAACCAAAATCCTGTGTGGTTGGGATAAACTAAGATTCCTTTCGGCAATCCCCTCTAACTAGAACCAAAATCCTGTGTGTGTAGCTCGGTTAACATGAAATCCTATATGGAGATTCCCTTTAACTAAAGCTACATGAGATCCAATCTGGCAACCTCATTTAACCAAAACAAAAGAAAATATGAAAACAAACGGTCTCATTGTAATGGGTGACCCACCTAGATGAAAAAAAGAAGAGTGGTCGTGTTGTAATGGGTGACTTACCCAGGTGGAGGAATGGTCTCATTGTAATGGGTGACCTACCCAAGTAAAAAACATGGAGAAGTGGATGACGAGGGCTCAAAGGCGCACTTGAAAAGAGGTAGGGTTAGAAAACGCACTACCAAAGGATAAGGGCTCAAAGGCGCACTTAAAAGGAGTTGAGGGCTAAAAGGCGCACTCAAAATAGAGGTGAGGGCTCAAAGGCGCACTCAAAAGGAGGTAGGGTTAGAAAACGCACTACCTAAAGGGATGAGGGCTCAAAGGCGCACTAAAAATGGAGATGAGGGCTCAAAGGCGCACTTCAAAGGAGGTAGGGTTAGAAAACGCACTACCGAAGGGATGAGGGCTCAAAGGCGCACTCAAAAGGCGGTGAGGGCTCAAAGGCACACTCAAAGGTAGGTAGGGTTAGAAAACGCACTACCCAAGGGATGAGGGCTCAAAGGCGCACTCAAAATGGAGGTGAGGGCTCAAAGGCGCACTCAAAAGGAGTTGAGGGCTCAAAGGCGCACTAAAAAAGGAGGTGAGGGCTCAAAGGCGCACTCATGATGGAGTTGAGGGCTCAAAGGCGCACTCAAAAATAGAGGTAGGGTTAGAAAACGCACTACCTAAGGGATGAGGGCTCAAAGGCGCACTCAAAAGGCGGTGAGGGCTCAAAGGCGCACTCAAAGGGAGGTAGGGTTATAAAACGCACTACCCAAAAGTTGATGTTGAAACAATGATTATCAATGTTGAAAAGAAAATGCATTATGATTGATATGCATGTATACTTACCTGAGAAATATAGGCCCCCATTTCTTCATGGTGTCTTTGTTTTCTCTCAAAAGTTGTAATGTTGGTAGTAAACTTCGATGGCTTTTCCACGTTTGCTTACTTGGGTTACACATTGTGATCTTGACCTCTGGGAAGAGTTTGATGTCATCATACATCTTTGTCCTTCACCGTTTATCTCAAGAGTTGCCAATTTTGCCCGACATTTTCTTTAGAAAAGGAATCATGGAGACAGCCCTACCATGTGTTTTTTATTGCCCCCCAACTTGATCATGCCCCCCAAGTGTTCAACTTGGGTTTAGTTTGGGGTGAGGATATGTGAAAGTAAGTTTGGGTTTTTTGTACAATGAAATGTTTTCATGCAAAAGTTTTGGAACTTCAAAATTATTCCAATCACAAAAATGATTTTGATATTGGTTCAAAATAAACTTGTTTTCCAAAATTCAAGTGATTCCTATGGACAAGTTTCTTGAAGTGATGAAAGCTTTTTGCTTTTGGTTTAAAGATGAAGTGACATCTGGTTGGTCACGAAAGGTTTAAATTTTAATTTGGGGGTTATTGAGAACCGAATTGATTCAAATCATTTATTTTATTTGCATGAATAATGATTTGACTTGCACATGAAAGCACTACCTACCCATCCAGATTGCTTGCCTTTGATCAGAAAGGGCTTTATCAGGTACGTAATGTAGGCTTTAGCTATTGGTTATGAAGAAAATGAATATGTTGCAAGCTCAAAAAGTGTTTAAGGGATTTCAAGACTAAGGATCACAAGTGATTCCTTTTGGATTTTTTTTTTTCAAAAATGATTTGTCCTATCCCCTAGTGTCGGGTTTGGGCTTTTCTCTTTGTTTTCTTTGTTTTTGTTTCGTTGAGCACAATCATATTAGTTGTTTTTATGAGAAGCTCAAATCTTTTAACCAATCACAGTATTAATCTTCACTGTTTCATTTGGATGATAATGAAAGATGAAACATTACATGATCAATTCTAGCTCCCATCTTCACTGCTTTGTCTGGATGGTAAAAACAAACAAACTCTCTTATTTTGCCCCCTAGTGTGGGGTGTGATCCTAGTTAAGGTTATTTCCAAAAAAAAAACATTACTAGGCTCAAAATGGGATTGCAACGGATATATTTTAGCCTTGTGAAAGGATTATCAAAGATGGCCTTTCCTCATCTCAAACTCATGCATTGAGGATCGATAGGTCTTGCTTTCATGCGCGTATGCCAAATGATTTATTCAGTCAAATAAAACTCAGCTTTTGAGTCACCTCATAGTGTTGTTTATCTTTGTTGTCTTTTTCTTTCAAATTTTCTAGGTATATGTGTACCTATTTAAGGAATCACTTGAATTTTCAAAATGCATTTGTTTTGGACAAATATCAACACGATTTTTGTTTTTGTACTCACTTTGGACGTCCCAAAAAAATATCCTTGAAAACATATGAGATTAATGTATGGGTTTGGAAGAAAAAAGGAATACCAAAGGATTTTTCATGTTGTAGTGTTGTGAGCAAAGTTGCGCTCAAAATGTTATTTACATGTAATAACAACAAAGAAGAGTGTGATGTGAACACAAGAAAATACATGATCTTATTTCACAAGAGAAGCTTATTAACAGAGAAAGCTTATTCAAAAGCATTAACAAAAGGCAATAACAAGGCAGACTTCATTCCTCTATTTTGGTGAATCTGTTCATAGGCTAACCTCTTCTCAAAAGCTCTGCGCAGGGGACTCAAAGACAATGCAGAACAACACCACGGTCAAAATTTGAGTTCTACAAAATTCAAGCTATCATGCTGGACCATTGATGCTTTCCAATTCCCCAAACATTCCATCCTAATATGCTTCAAGCATGATTAGGCAGTGGGTTCCTATTCACATTGGGGGCGTCTTCCAATTCTATCCACCCAGCCTTGATTAATTGCAGAAGCTTTCTCTTGAAGGCGTTACAGGTATAGATGCTATGCCCAGTAATACCAGCATGGTATTCACAACTGAGTTCTGGCTTGTACCAATTAGGATAAGGTGGCTGCAGAGGTGTCAGAGGTTCTGGAGCTATTTGCCCGATGCTTAATAGCTTTTGATACATCTCATTCAGGGGTAACGGTAGTGGAGGTAGTTGTTCTTGAAACCTTTGGAAATTTCCAATTTGGCTTTTGGCTTGAAAGCTTTAGGGTTCAGGTTTTTTGATGTTGGCAATTTGAGATGGAGTATGGTAATTTTGGGATGTATTTGTTTTACCCTTGTAGCCATCTTCAACATGGTGAACATCTTTTCTTTCGATGCCTCTTTTCTCGGTTGGAGCAGCAATTCTACCACTCTTGACACCTTGCTCTATGCGTTCACACACTATCACAGCATCAGTGAATTGTTGGGCTGAACTACCCATCATATGTTCGTAATATGGTGCTTTGAGTGTGTTGGCAAATAAAGAGACCATCTCTTTGTCCAGAAGTGGGGGATGTACTTTAGCAGCTAATTCTCGCAATCTTTGAGCATATTCCCTTATGCTTTCTTTATCCTTTTTCTCTATATTGGACAAACTGGTTCTGTCGGGCGCAATGTCCATGTTGTATTTGTATTGCTTGATGAAAGCATCCACAAGATTTTTCCAGTTGCGAATTTTTGTGTTATCTAATCTCATGTACCAACTCAAAGTTGCCCCACTTAAACTGTCTTGGAAAAAGTGCATTAGTAGTTTTTCATCATGTACTACCTCAGCCATTTTATTGCAATAGGACCTAAGATGGGTCATGGGGCATTGTGTTCCACTGTATTTGATGAATTCAGGAACACGAAATTTCTTTGGGATAACCACGTTTGGGACCAAACACATCTCTGCTGCCCGTACCGGGTCATATAAGTCTACCCCTTTAATGGCTTTGAGTCTGTCTTCCAGCGCCTCTATCTTAGCTTGATCAATGCTATCAGATGACTTAGCCTTGTGGGACTCATTAGCAGATGCCTTCACAATTGTTGGGGATGGTGCAGGTGTCGTTGACTGCACAACTGTTGGATTTTGCTGAGGTTCTTGACCATGTTCGCTCATTCTTTCCTCAGGCTGAACTGTAGTAGGAGCCGAATCAAAGGTGATCGGTTGATTAGAAGGACCTTCATCAGAGGTATTTCTTAGTGTTTGCTTGAGTAAGCTAGTGAGGTGAGCCACACTTATTTTCAGAGACTCCAACTCGTCGTGCAAATAGGCCTCACGTTGAGCATGTTCTTCATCTTCCATGTTTCTTGCTCGAAGTCGGGTGTTGTAGACTTTTTGGGGACCTATATTTCAATATGCCATGTATGCATGTTAAATGTATGAACATGTACTATATATGATGAACTCGCCCTTCGAGGGGTGACAATATGGTCGTAACTCTTGTATGATGGAACAAGAATCGTGATTTTTGCCCAAACTCTCCAATGAAAATTTTCGAAGAGACGGCCAATGTGTCGTCCACAAGTCTTGAGTTCAAGATGCTTCAAGAAGGGTTTGTCCGTATGCAAATAACGATAGCACATACATCCTAAGGACAGGTTCTATTCATTATGTGAACATGGGTAAGTTTGCTATCTGGTCTCAAAAGGATCTCTTGTTGTCCCAGTGATCGCCCTCGTGGAGGCAATATGGGGGCTTGTAGGCAATGAGATGGCACATGTACCAACTATTACCAGTCTAAGCACTCAGTGAAGAGTTGGGGTTTACACAAACTTAAACCTTGACTAAAAGTCGTAAGGTAAGCTGCTAGTCCCCCACTTAACTTAAAGTTTTTCAGTACAAACTCTCATATGAATGATGCATGACACAATCTATAATGCATGAACAAATATGTACAAATTTAAAGCATATGAGCAAATAACTAAGGGAAATTCATCTTAAAAATAAAACACAATAAATCAAAAAAAAAAAAAAAACTAGACAAAACAATGCTTAGTCCACAAGGTCCCCAGTGGAGTCGCCATTCTGTCGCACGTGTGCGGCGGCGCGGCGATCGTCCACCCTCAAGGAAAAATCGGAATAATTTTATTCCTGGAAAAATAAGGAGAGACAAGGAATCCTTGTCTCTACAAGTGAAAATATGGACTGTGAGTCGCCACCTAGTATTCTGGTTACTAGGAACCTTAACTGGTCTTTAGAGATCGGGTACGGAGACTGGTTGCGTAAAGGGAAGGTATTAGCACCCCAACTACGCCCTACCTAAGGTAGGCTGCATTGTTTTAATGTCTGATAAAATCTAAGGTCGTGTTTGTGGTTTTTTTTTTGTTCGGAATACGCATTACATGTAATGTCATACCCCAGGTCTTATTGTAAAAAAAATAAAACATCTGGAATTTAAATATCTGAAATATGTATTACGTATAATGTCATATCCCGGATATTAAAAAAATAAATAAATAAAATTTTTGTTGTTTTTGAAATTTTGGCCAATGTTCTCTTGACTTTAATAAACTGGTTATTAAAGCCAAAATGCATGCTAAAATATTGTTTTTTTGACATATGAAAAATACGATATGATTTTGTAGATTTGAGACTCTTGGTCGTATGCACAAAAACATTTTTTTTTCTTTTTTTCAATTTTTTTTATTTTTGGAAGTTTTTGCCGAAAACCAGGTATTTTAATATCATATTTTTGTATTTTTAACAACATAAAAAAATACCATCAAATATTAATCAAAATGACATAAAAATTACACGGAAAAATTATAAAATGCTGAAACAAATATTTTTTATTTTTTTCTTTCAAATGGGCCGGATTAGGCCCAAATATATGGGTTGGGCCGAACCTGGCCCAAAGCATGGGCTGGTTACTGCGCACATAGTAACCGGGGTTACTGTGTGTACAGTAACCAGAGAATTAATCTGCAAAATACGGTGCATGCGCACAGTAACCGGGTTACTGTGCGCACAGTGACCCGTGAATTAATTAGCGAGTTACTGTGCATAGCAGCACAGTAACTCGCTAATTAATCTTCATCTGCTGCAGAACGTAAACGTTCTGCATGTAGATGAAGCTGAACCAAAAAAAACGACGGGAAAGGCTACCTGGAGCAGTGGTGATGCTGACAGCAGCTGATGCGGTGGTGGTGGTGGCGGCGGCGCCGGCGGTTCGCGGTGGCCGGCGGTTTTCCTGCTCTCTCTCTCTCCTCTGTATTTTTTCTGTTTTCTTCTCTGCTTCTTCCTTTCTCTTCTCTGCCTTCTCTCCTCTCTTCTCCCTCTTTTCCCTCTCTTCTCCCTTCTGTTCCCTCTCTCTCGGTCCCCCTTTTTTTTGTTTTTAAGTCCTCCCCTGTTTTTATAGGCAAAAACAGGGGAGACGAACGCTGGGGCGGCCACTGTTGGCCGCCCCCCTCCACTAACTCTGTGGCCGACAAAAGTATACAAGTGGCTGCATTGTAGGTGTCTTTTTGAAGAGGAGGCGGCGTCTTATTGAAGGTGATCATGGTGGTGACAGAAGCAGAAAACAAATCTTCTTCCCCTGCTTCGCTGCGTGTCCCGGGGAAGAAGATTATGGTGTCGTTCCAAACGGCACCGTTTTGGGTTTTTTTTTTTTTACAGTGCATGAAACGGAGTCGTTTCATTTAAATGGATTTGGCGCCAAAACACGTCAGATTCAAATTTTGGCCCTCCATTTGCGCGCATTTTACAATTTAGTCGTTGGTCTCGGATTTCTTCAATTCAGTCCCTAATTGGCCATTAAACCTCAATATTTATGCAATTAAGCCCCTGATTTGACCAAATTAACTTCCAAAAATTATAATTTGACCCTAGAAAATTAATTTCTCCTAATTAAAGCCCAAATTAACTCCAAAATCAATTTTCTCTTGCAATTAAAATCTTCATAAATGCAATTAAACCTTTAATAAAATTTGATTGAGTCCATAAACTTCTTATTTTGCATTTTTCTTCCACAAATTGAATTTTTTTTATCATCGGGGCTCTCATCAGTCAATGATATACTGTCAAAAATTAATTTTTGATTTTTGAACATCCTCAATCAATTTTTGAGCATTTTTAGGGCGCTCTGGCATTTTTTCACTGTTATATTTTTTTGATAATATATGTTTTTGAATTTTTTAGTATTTTATTATTTTTTATGTGGGGACCCAAAATTGGGTTACAACAAACCGAATGGTGTTCCAATTTGAATTCAACTAACATCTCTTTTCTAAGCTTAACTCTCTCTTTGTCTTCTCAATTTCAGTAGTTAAACTCATCATTTAATCCTTTGATTTATGTGATAGACTTACATTTAAAATGAACATTTACCATAACTTAAAGGTATCTTATAATACCAGACTTGTTATTATAAAACATGCTCTAGTTAAGGAGTTATTGATACTTCAAGTGCAAAATGATGATATAAAACCTTGATAAAAATACACTTTTAAGTACTAATCACTGGCTCACAGGTTCAAATCATTTTTTTTTACTTATTTTTTTTTCGATCTCATTACTTGATGTTGATTTTGATTTTTAATAGAATAGGCTTTATGATTTTATTTATTTTTTTTATAGGGTTATCTCGATCTCATGAGTTTGACAAGTTAACCTAAGCGAGCTCGCAATTTTTTTTTACTTCTTTTTTTCTTTTGGATTCTTTTATATGATTGATTTTTTTTCTTCCTTCAATATTTGATCTGTTAGGAATTGGTCTTTGTTGTTTTTCCATGTTTAGTGCTTCCAGTCAAATTGTCTAAGACATAGGTTTTATGGGTTAACACGGGTTAACATTGTTTTATTTATTTATTATTATTGCTTATTTTTTTGTTTTTATGATTCAACATTGATTTTTATCATTTCATATTATTTTTTCTCTTTCTTTAAAACACATTTGTGTTGACTGAACCTTAAATATTTTCTTATTTTTTTATTTGACTTGCATCAGAGTGTGGGTCATGTGTAGAGAATGAGACTGTGCTTATAAATATCCAAATTTATAATTGTTGGATATTTTTTTTAATTCTACCATAACCAAAAAATATGTGATGCAACCTATCTACCTAACGATTCAAATTAACCAAGCTTCATATTTATCTTTGAATTGATAGATTAATTAACCCGCGATTGATAAGGGATAGGGAAAAAGAAAAATCAAACACGAGAAATGAATGAATGACACAATTTCAATTTGTGTGTTAACATCAATATTCACATGTGAATTCAATAATAACTTACTTAAATAAGAAAAAAAAAACTAAAATCAATAATGAATAGTATACTAACAAAATTTGAAGAATTCTAATCAATCAAGAAAATCCAAAAGAAATTGATCATAAGAGCAAGTGTCATGATATACAAAAAAAATATTATTGATTGTAAGAATTAAAATTTATATGAATGACTAGGAGGTTAAATCCTACTCAGAGTGGGAATCACTTATAATTTAAATTGACAAAGTTGTTTAGCTTAGTTAAGAATGCACATGATTATCAACAAATGAAAGTTTAGTTTGTATTAAAAATTCAATATACCTCCTTATCTGGAATATATTACCTATAAAATATTATAATTATATACTTATATTAAAATTCTAACACTATATCGATTAAAATAGGGTCATCCAACTACTTTAAAAAATGGCTAGCCCCATACATGTCATTGCTTTTATTTACAACTTTATATATCTTTTTTTTTTTCTTTCACATCATTTTCCTGTTTACCTATTGTTCTTCTCATGTGATGTTGCTTGGGATAGATGTGTATTTCTTAAGACTTAAAATCTTGAAATGCCCATAATTTATTTAATTTTATGAGACTATTACTTGTCTTTATTTATGTTCCTAGTTGTAGTTTCTTCTTAGTAAAAAGAAGAAATTGATAATAGGTTACATAATTAATCAGAATATTAATGATTAGTTAATTAGTTGATAATGTTAGTTTAATATGCCATATAACTAGTTGTTTGGTTACACGTAACATTATTATATTCATGTAAATATATAATTATGATTAGTAAAGACTTAATGTATCTTTAATATTCATATAATACAAGATTAATGAATCTAGAGTAAAGATAAAGTCTATGAGACAAAAATGTTGTACAAAGAAAATGATAAAATTGTTATAATTATGAGATTTCTATTGCATCAAAACATTATTTCTAAAATGTTTCTCGTTGATACTCTCTTAAATATTGAACATTCATTAAAGACGTAAAGATTGATACATATTATGTTATTTTCTTTATGAAAGGAAGTAGTTGTTCTCATAAGCTGAGGTATAAGGGATACCTAGAACTAATATGCAAGTGTTTATCATAAGACATGTACACTAAACTGACTTGCATGAGAATTTCATATAAAGAGATCATCTATGTCTATGGAAAAGCTCACGTGACTGTTATGTAAATGATCTTTATACTTGAGATTACTAAGTAATCTTATATAGAGAATGTTATGCTTTGATTTTATTACTTTTTATCTTAATTAAGGCAACGAAGGGCAAACATTGGGTATAATATGAACTATATAAAGGTTTTTGAGTGATCAAGAGAGGATTTATCACCTTAGGTGAATTATGAAAAATGTTCCATCTATTCTCAAATAGTAGTGACTGAGAAATCCTTGGTCAAGGTGGAATGAAATTTGAAAAGAGTTTGAAATCTTATTCAAATGATCAATGACTATTATGTAAAGAATAAACATTATTTAACATGGTAGATATATACTCTATGTTTTTATGTTAAATTGAAACAATATTGATAAAATGATATTAATTACACTGAGAAATTAGTCACTGAAAGGCTAAGTCTAAGCACTAATGACTTTTCTAATATTTGGGGGATCATGACACGTTACTAAACAATGCACATAATCTTTAAATTTAAATTAATAAATTATTGAATTCGTAATAAATTAATTTTTTTAGTTTATTTAATTATAATTATGATTTATATTTGGGCTAACATATTAGGAACGTAATAAGTCTCACACATTAAGAATCATTAGTCAGAAAATAAAGTCGAATGATTTAATTAAGTACGACTTGATTAAAATATATTTTAGAAATCAAGGACTGAAATATAATTAATACATAGATTATATGTCTATACTTAGAAAAATAAAGTAAGGACTTGATTGAGTTAATTTCTAAAATAATCCTAAATTAATATATAAAAATTATTCATGGGTCAAATTGATATTTTGTCAATTTATAGGTTGTTCCAAATTTTCATATTTAGGGTGGTTGTTTGTTAGATAGAAAAACTATTTAAACATAATAATAGAGTTAGCACTCTAAGCATAGTAATCCCTTTCTTCTAAATAAGAATTTAGAAGATTTTTCACAGATGGTTCGCATGGATTACTGTTGGAGGCCGAACAATTGAACGGCTTGTGATTTGCAATAACCCTACATTTAAGAAATTATTCAAAGTCGAAGAAAATATTTTCAATTAATAAATTCCTAAGCAATTCTAGATCAATCTAATGAGATCTTAGAGACTCTCAAATAATTTTATTTCATAATTTCCATTATATATATGATATTCTGGAGCCCAAAGGATTAATCAACTATCAATAGCATAATTGTTAATACATTAATAGTGTGCAATTGTAAATATATACACCGCATTACTAAATGCTGCCACGTTTGCTTTAAAATTGGAGAAGTTATTTAAAGTTTGAGTGTTCCTTTAAAATAATTGGAAAATGGCTATAAAATACAATGCTATAATAACATTAACAAATTCATTTCCCTTTCATTTTTAACCTCCATCTCTACCATTTTCCCCAATAAATTCACTTTGAAAATCAACCTACGTGATCAATTCAAATTCTATAACAAACAATACCTGCTTCAAACTATCTTAAAATTTCATCCTCAAGTCATAACAATTAACATGGAAAAAATGGATTAAAGCCCATAAGCATTAAATGCAACAAATGTTAGAAACATGTTACTATTAAGATATTAGAGATTGAGCGGGGTGAAAACAAGCCTTTTTTACTAGTGTAATTAGAATTCTTATAATAAAATATTAATTTATTAGTAAAATCTTTCTTACGAGGCATCTGGTTGACGACGGGGTTTGCCTTCTATGAGTATGTATTGGAAAGGGATTTGGGTATAATCATAAAATTATTATTATGAAGTTCAGGAGTCACCATCTAGTGTTGTAGTTACCAAGAAATTTAAGAACTGCAAGAGTGTGGGTAAATAACTAGTTGTGCAAGAGAAAAATGCATCACCCCAAGTGCACCCTAGCTAAAGTAAGTTATATTGTTATTTAATTATTTTTCTAGATCATGTTTCTATCTATTAGTCTTGTCTATGGTTTAAGGTAGATCTACCTACATGAGGAAGTCTCTTCCATATCAGGTTAAAACCTAACTATTCTAAAACTCAAATTTTAGTATCATATTTATTTTTTTGTATCTTTAATACTTAAAAGTAAATACTACTGTGTAGTTCTACACCTCCAAGTATTAAAGTCTACAACTAAACCCTAACACTTTAAATATAAAGTGAACAAAATGATTGGTGAAGAGTTTTTATATTTTTGCCAAACCCTAGTAGATAATCATGAACTAGTTACAATATTTATTTTTGCATTTTAGAACATAAGAAAGTACATTTTTGTTTTTTGTTTTTTTTTGTTTTTTTTTATATATATAAAAAGTGTGCATAGAAAACTTTTAAGATTTGGTTGTATGGACGAAAATAAAATATATATTTTTATTTTTTTAAAGAGGGAGTTAATTTAAATTTTTTTGTTGATTTTTTAAAATTAAAAAAAAAAATTTAAGAAAGGTTTTGGAAAAAACCAGGTATTTTTATATCAGATATATATTTTACAATGTTAATAAATAACCCGATATTATCTAATATTATTAGAAAAATATGAGAGAAAATTATAAATATTTTGAAATGTCCCTTAAATTTTTTTTATTAAATTTAAATTGGACTAGACTTGAAATAGGTCCAGCCTAACTTAATAACAAAATTTGTTTTATATCTCATCATTATTGTATTAAATATTCAGGTTAATTAGACTTAAATTCGACTTAATTGTAGATATTGTTATGGGAAAAAAACTATTTTATATACATTAATTGTTTACTTACAAATAGATAATATATTCGCAATGCCTAGCTACAAATGTTTTTAATGTTAAGAAAAGTTGGACACGCAACAAAGCAAATGCCAATTAGCTAGTGGTAAGCTCAACTGTTAAGGATTGATTATCTTATATTTGAACGAGTTAGATTCATGGAATTTCTCAACAATAAATACAATCATAACCACCGAATACGAGGTGATTGAAAAGACCAACGAATCTATAGGAAAACATCACCATCTCTAGTGGGAAAAAAAGAAGAAAGATTAAAACATGTTACATGCTACTGCCAGGTCAACAATTAAGGATACCCACGTTTTATATATATATAATATATTTATCAAGGTAACATGGCTCGTCAAAACATGCCACGTCATTTCAATTTAAACCACAAAATCTAACAATCTTAAATTGTGCTAAAGCATCACTGCATGATAGTTCAATCTTTTATCTTTCTTTGTCCGATATGCTCTTAGCCTTTTCTATATATAACTTGCTAGTTGGCTTCATTTTTCACAAAAAAAAACCATTCTATACCACAATGGCTTCATCACCCTCTTCTCTAGTTTTCAAAGTTCACAGACGTGAACCAGAACTCATCAAACCAGCGAAGCCCACCCCACATGAGTTCAAACTGTTATCTGACATTGATGACCAAGAAGGCCTTAGATTCCACATTCCACTCATACTATTTTATCGCCACAATCCCTCACTGCAAGGGAATAAAGACCCCGTCAAGGTCATCAGAGAGGCAATTGCTAAGACATTAGTGTTTTACTATCCATTTGCCGGGAGGCTGAGGGAAGGGCATAACCGCAAGCTCATGGTGGAATGCACTGGCGACGGTATCTTGTTTATAGAGGCTGACGCTGATGTTACACTTGAGCAGTTTGGTGATCCACTTCAACCTCCATTTCCTTGCTTGGAGGAGCTCCTCTTCGATGTTCCTGGCTCTAGCGGGGTGCTAAACTGCCCTCTGTTACTTATTCAGGTAAATTTTCTGTATTTTTGTCCACCACGCTGGTCCAAGACTATTAGGCAGCAAAAATTATTAAGGGAGCAAGAAATCCTTCTGCTTATCAAACACTACGTAGTCTATCAAGCCATCATAAGAGTAGATGGACAGCAAAATTATAAGCTATATATTATATCGGTGAAACCTACCAGGGGCGGAGCTAGAATTATTTGTTAGGGAGGGCCATAATTAATATAATATTTATTTTACTTTATTGTACATGAATTGTGAAAAAACCTGTATAATTTAGTTTTATTCAAATAACTTACTATAAATATATAATGATCTTTGTATGAAATAAAAGGTTTGAAGAAATATCAAATTGAGTCAAAGCAACGAAGTTAATTTCATCTTTATAATATATTCATCACTTTAATGTTGGTCTTTATATCTATCAAATATAAATATACAAAGTATATAAGAAACATTAGCTAAAACGAAGCATTATTTATGTTTGATAAACTTTGAAATAAAGCAAAAAATAATAAAGAACTATTGTCACTAATCAACGCGGGTTCTTTGTAAACTGAGGCGCATTGGAGTTGCTCAATCATAACTTTAACATTACACATTGGAGTTGGTTCACTAGGCTGCGAGTTATCAATATTTTTTTTGAAAAAAAATCAAATTCTTCTTATTTTGTTCATGGTTCAACCTAAAATCAAAACATATATCGTGAGAAAAAATAGATAATTTTGGTGATTCTGCTAAAAACAAAACATAAAAAAATCAAAGTATAATCAAAACAAACCAATGAAATATATCTAATTAATTAAAAAAAACATTATAACAAGAATTCAAAAAACAATTGGTAAAATTAGCAAATCTAAGAAAAAAATAAAGCAAAAATGGTAGAATTATATATAAAAAAACTTCATCAAATTATTAACAAACATCTCAAAATAAAATAAAAATAGATTTTAAATTTAAGTTACCTTGTTTTGTTTAATGAAAAATAAATTAATTGATGGCTCTATTTCAATTTTTTCGTTGAAAATTTTTACTTATAATTTATATTTATATTTTTGTTTTTGACCGGCTGCAAAATTTATTGTGCAAAGTAATGAATTTATATTTACAGAATTTATATTAGGGTACGTAAATTAATTTTAAAAAAATTCAAATTGAAAAATCACACTTAATTACAGTAAAAAAACTTACTTTTGTAGAATAAAAAACCTCATCCACACTTAATTACCTAATAATATATATATATATATATATATATATATATATATTTTAATATTATCAGGTAAGGGATATTACCAGCAATCCTGAATGGGAGAGGGCTTACCAGTATGAGATACCCGTTTTGGCCAAAGTATTCTCTGATGCAGGGGCGGAAGCCGCCCCTGTATATATATTATACAGGGGCGGAATAGGGGGGGCCCGGGCCCTTGCTTGCCCCCCTCCTTCCGCCCCTGAAACCTACCATGATTAATTGTATGTTCCGATATTTTTTCCCGCGGTTGTTATAGTTACTATAAAATTACTTTTCAAATTTTATTAAAAAAATGATCTCAAAATTTTAATTTCAAATCTTAATCTTTCTTGTTAGTGCAAGTTGAGGAGGAAAAAGTCACATCATATATGTTATATATATTAGGTTTAAAATTATGTTCCTGCTTTGTTGTGTTGATGATCTAAAAATTCCAATCCACTAGTCAAATAGGCATAATTCGCTAATACATCCACTCATGAAATCATCTAACAATCATCTAGGTATTTGCTGTCTAATTTATTATGCAAATTGGCAGGTGTCACGGCTCAAGTGTGGTGGTTTTCTCTTTGCCGTCCGCCTCAACCATACCATGAGTGATGGCCCAGGATTAGAGCAATTCATGGCAGCGGTGGCTGAGATGGCCCGCGGAGCCAACGCCCCATCTGTCCCTCCAGTGTGGGAAAGACATGTCCTTAATGCAACTGACCCACCTCGAGTTACATGCAGACACCGAGCGTACGAGGAGGTAGCTGGCCCCACAAGCTCAATTCTTACACAAGATCATCTGGTTCATCGTTCATTTTTCTTTAGCCCTTCAGATATAACTGCTCTTCGAAGATTGGTCCCACCTCACCTCAGCCATTGTTCTAGTTTCGAAATATTAACGGCATGTCTTTGGATATGTCGGACCATTGCCCTCCAACCAGATCCTAATGAGGAAATGCGCATAATTTGCCTCGTCAATGCTCGTGAAAAATTCAACCCTCCGTTATTACCAAGAGGTTACTATGGTAATGGTTTTGGTCTTCTGGCAGCAGTAGCAACTGCGGGGGAACTTTTGAGAAAGCCAATTGGATATGCTTTGGAGCTGGTAAGGAAGGCTAAGGCGGACATGACTGAGGAGTACTTGCGATCTACAGCATCTTTGATGGTGAGCAAGGGAAGGCCTCTTTTTACTGTGCCAGGGACCTACATAGTGTCGGACTTGAGACGTGCCGGAATTGAAAAGGTAGATTTCGGATGGGGAAATGCTGTCTATGGTGGGACTGCAAAAGCCATCCCTGAACTTGCAAGCTTTTATATTCCGTTTACAAATAAGAAAGGAGAAGATGGGATCGTTGTACCATTTTGCTTGCCATCTCCTGCTGTGGAAAGATTTTACAAGGAGCTTGAAGGCATGCTAAAGGGACAGCTAGTTATCGGAGGAGCAAATTCCAAGTTAATCGTATCTTCTTTATAAGTTAAATTGTTTACTCTTATTTTCTATGTACCACATATCATTTATGTATGCTTCGTCTGAGGTTTTTAAGAAGGGAAGAGGTCAATGGAAGAAACTGTGAACTATTGATGGAAACAAGAAGACGATGAGAAGCAGGTCAGGGAGAATGGGGTGGAGAGGAGGGATATTTTGGTCAAGAGATAATTGAACGATCTTCAATGTTCAATAAGTAGGTACATATGGCATGCTTTTGGTAAACCTATATGGTTGGACCACAATTATTATATGGGTATCACATTCTTCCACCAACATTTTGATGTTTTCCAAATAATTATTAAATATTGTACACCACACCACATTTTCTACCACAAAAATAAATACCCTCATAAACACAAGGTTGACAAATCTATGCTTGCCAGCTCCTAACCATGGTAAGACTTTTCAAAGAGCTTGAAGACATGCTTAAGGGATGATACAAAAAGGAAAAGAAAAAAAAAAGAATGAGAGGATGAATAATACTCACCACGTCTCCTTCATGCATGTTTCGCTTGAATTTTATTTTTAATATTAGGACGAAATTTACCTTTTATGACTATTAATAAATAATTTGTCGTGATTATGATTAAGTAAAACTATATATGAGTGTGTTGTAAACACAAGGTTGATGAGTATGTCCCTGAAGAAAAGGACTCTTTTGTATATTTGTAACTGTTGGATTGTACCGTAACTTACAACCTCCCTCCCCAAATTAATGTTTGAATTGATAGATGGATATATAACATTAAAAACCTATAATTAATTAACCCTGACGAGTTATAGGGAAAAAGAAAAGTCAAACACAAACTTAAATAGAAAATGAGAAATGAATGAATCATACAATAATGTGTTTACATCAAAAATATATATTTTCTTTTTTAATTAACATTAGTGTTTAGTCTAGTTTGCATATACCTTAACTAATTCTATAGATCCTGAAGTTAACGACCATGTAAACCTCTAATGACCCTAAGATTTGTGGGATTTGAACTACTAACTTTTAGGGGGCAAACTCGAGATCTGACTAGTTAAACTACATCTCTTACAGTTAAAAAATAGATATTTACTATTTAAAGTGGCAAACACCATGCCACGGGCTCACCTTTTATACTTACAAAAAATTTGGGTCCTAATTTCGGCAGGACCTATGACTATTTCGGTCTTGTTTGACCATAACTCAAGGCTATTTGGATCTTGTAGCCTGCAGTACCTAAAGTTATTTTAGATCCTGCACAGGATAGGACCCAAGGCTACTTCGAGTTGCATGTAGACACCGAGCGTACGAGGAGGTAGCTAGCTCCAAGAGCTCAATTCTTACACTTGATCATCTGGCTCATTGTTCATTTTTCTTTAGCCCTTCAGATATAACTGCTCTTCGAAGATTGGTCCCACCTCACCTCAGCCATTGTTCTAGTTTCGAAATATTAACGGCATGTCTTTGGATATGTCGGACCATTGCCCTCCAACCATATCCTAATGAAGAAATGCGCATAATTTGCCTCGTCAACGCACGTGAAAAATTTAACCCTCCATTATTACCAAGATGTTACTATGGTAATGGTTTTTTTTTTCTAACAGCAGTAGCGACTGTAAGGGAACTTTCGAATGACCCAAGGCCATTTTGGATCATGTAATCTGCAGGATCCTTGGCTATGTTAGGTCATGCAAAGAGGCCATATCCAAGGCTATGTTGGGTCTGCAGTCTCTGAACCTCAGGCTATTTTAGATCTTGCACCGTACCCGAGGCTATTTTAGGTTTTGCCCGACTCCCCAGACCCAAAGCTATTTTGGATTTTGCACCCGGCCAAACCCCATGCTATTTTGAATCCTGTCCCGACCCGACCCAAGGCTATTCTTGGTCCTGCAGAGGCCAGGACCCAAGGATATTTGGGGTCCTGTCCGGCCGGAACCAAGGTTATTTTGGGTCTTGCCCAACTCGAATCCAAGGCTATTAAGGTCCTGACCCAGCCAGAAACCAAATCTATTTTGGGTTCTGCATGATGTTGGACCCAACATAGATTTTATAGTATTAATAATAATATTTAACTTGCCTATCCAAGTTTTTATTTTTTAATTAATTTTAAAAAATATATGGTTTTTCTTCGATAGTAATAATATTTTTTAATTTACTAATGATAATAATAATATTTTTTAGTAATATTTTGAATTATAATAAAAATAATAATACTTAACATGTTTAATTCAAGAAATAAAGGCTGAAATTGATCATAAATAATTAATCAACTAGGTTGAAGAATATTAATCGATTAAGGAACTAGACTGCAAGAGTTTAAATTCACATGAATGACTAATAGGTTCAATTCTACTCTAAATGAGAATTCTTTATAGATAAAACTAATCAAATCATTTAGCTTAGTTAGAAATTCACATGATTATTAGTAAATAAAAAATTTAGTTTGTATTAGGATTCAATATAGCTCGTTATCTTATATAGATTACATATATTTTTTAATATTATGATTAAATTAAAATATTTTAATCTCTATATGATAAGGAGCTATATTGCATCTTAATACTATATAAACAAGCTCTTTGAGATTCCTAACAAAGCTATATTGAATCCTAATACTATATAACTAATCTCTATGGTTCGGTAAAATAAAATTTAATTTTTTTAATTTTTTTAATTTTTTTATTGAATACCTTGTACCTAATGTCATAACCCAATTTTTGACCATTTTCTTTTAATTATTGAAAAAATAATGAAAAACAAGTAAAAATAGAATAAATGAAAAATGAATTAAAATTTGGGTTAAGGGCAACATCATTGGAAGTTTAAAGATTTAATTAAATTTATGACTAGTTTAATTAATCAAATCAAGGGTTTAATTGGAGAGTTGCTCTATATTTACCAACGTTAGAGTTGGAAATATTCATAGGTGAATATTCACTGACGCCAAAGTCAAGAATAATAATATTGATTTAAATTATTTTATTTTTATACTACGTAATATTTACCAACGCTAGAGTTGGAAGTATCCGTAGTTGAATATTCACTAGCGTAAGAGTCGGGAATATTATAAGCAAATTATCATAGCATAAACTAATAAACATTTAGCAATTTAAGATGAAACCAACAATGCATCTTGCCTCAAACAGGATGTTTAAGAGGTGATAATATCTTTCCTTTTACATAACCAACCTCGAACCATATAATCTATGTTGACCAGTTAGGGTTTCTAGTGACCATAATACTAGGTGACAACTCTTTAAACAAGACCTTTCCTTCTACAAGAACAAGATGCCAGAAATCTATTTTTTTTCCATAATTCAATCATCATTTTTAGGGTCACCGTGATGTCGGGTGCAACAACTAATTTAATGAGTTATTATTGAAATTTGTAATGGAAAATTTTTTTGGCAACAAAAATTTTAAATTTTGTTGATTTTGCTTCTAATTGAATCTTTTTGTGGCAAATTTAATGAGTTATTGGTTAAATTTATAATAGAAAAGTAAAATTCAAAGAAAGAGAAATTTGTATGTATAATTCTTGATTTATTATTTTAAAAACATGTATTAACATTTTAGTTTACAATTAATTGTTTTCTAGATAACCAAAAAAAAAAATACATTAACAATATCCACAGTTTTTTTTCTTGCATTGAACAATAAAAAAATGCTCCATCTCACAACGTTGAGCAAGTAGACTAACACACACACACAACAAATATAGGGCATGGAAAAAATGCTATAGGACTAGACACAAATTACAATTAATTGTAGTAATGAATAGATGATTTTTCCCTTCATCAAATTAGCCTAGAAGACTAAACTCCGGGGAAAAATGATTTTTTACTTGTTATCCATTTGTTATTTTTGTTTTGATTAGGGGTACAATGATATTTTCCATTTATTTTTTTATTAGTAAAATACTTTCACTACCCTTAAAAGTAAAAAATAAAATCAGATAATTAGTCTCCTGGTTGTTTTTTTTTAAAGATTTTACATTTTCTAGCACAATGAATTTTCTAAGATAACCTTTCGTTTTATATATATATATATATTTTTTTTTTCTTCTTTTTCAATCTCATAACTTGATGTTGATTTTGATTTTTATTAGAATAGGCTTTATGATTTTCTTTGTTTTTTTATAGGGTTATCTCAATCTCATGACGTAACTTATGAGTTTGACGGGTTAACCTAAGTGAGCTCGCACCTTCTTTCTTTTTTTACTTTTAATTATTGTTTTTTCTTTTGGATGTTTTATATGATTGATTTTTTTTTATCCTTCAATATTTGATCTGTTAGGAGGTGGTCTTCGTTGTTTTTCCATGTTAGTGTTTCCGGTCAAATTGTCTGAGACATAGGTTTTATGGGTTAACACGGATTACCATTGTTTTTTTTTTTTTCATGATTCAACATTGATTTTTATCATTTGATATTATTTTTTTGTCTTTCTTTAAAACACGTTTGTGTTGACTGAACCTTAAATGTTTTCTTAGTTTTTTTATTCGACTTGCAGTAGAATATTGGTCGCGTGTAGAGAATGAGATTGTGCTTAAAGAAAAGTACTCAATTCCAAATTTATAATTGTTGGATATTTTTTTAATTCTACCATAACAAACAACAATGTGATGCGACCTGCCTACCTACCGATTCAAATTAACCAAGCTTCATATTTATGTTTGAATTGATAGATTAATTAACCTGCGATTGACGAGGGATAGGGAAAAAGAAAAACCAAACACATA
The DNA here is from genome assembly GCA_033617975.1 of Populus alba x Populus glandulosa. Lineage (NCBI taxonomy): Eukaryota > Viridiplantae > Streptophyta > Magnoliopsida > Malpighiales > Salicaceae > Populus > Populus alba x Populus glandulosa. The sequence goes on along the minus strand of CM066155.1, from coordinate 6,266,592 downwards.
CTTAGTAAAAAATGAGAAATGATTGAATGACACAATTTCAATTTGTGTGTTAACATCAATATTCACATGTGAAATCGATAATAATATACTTAAATAAAAAAAAAAAAAAAAACTAAAATCAATCATGAATAGTATACCAACAAAAATTGAAGAGTTTTAATCAATCAAGAAAATCCAAAAGAAATTGATCATAAAACCAAGTGTCATGATATACAAAAAAATATGATCGATTGTAAGTATTAAAATTTATATGAATGACTAGGAGGTTAAATCCTACTCAGAGTTGGAATCTCTTAAAATTTAAATTGACAAAGTTGTTTAGCTTAGTTAGGAATTCACGTGATTATCAACAAATGAAAGTTTAGCTTGTATTAAAAATTCAATATACCTTCTTATCTTATATATGTTACCAATACAATATTAGAATTATATACTTAGATTAAACTTCTAACACTATATCCATTAAAATAGGGTCATCCAACTACTAGAAAAAATAGGTAGCCCCATAAATGTCATTGCTTTTATTTACAACTTTATATATCTTTTTTGTTTCTTTCAAATCATTTTCTTGTTTACCTATTGTTCTTCTCATGTGATGTTGCTTAGGATAGATATGTATTTTTTAAGATTTAAAATCTTGAAATACCCACAATTTATTTAATTTTATGAGACTATTACTTGTCTTTGCTTATGTTCCTAGTTGTAGTTTCTTCTTATTAGAAAGAAGAAATTGATAATAGGTTACATAATTGATCAGAATATTAATAATTAGTTAATTAGTTGATTATGCTATTTAATATGCCATAAAGCCAGTTGGTTAGTTATACATGACATTATTATATTCATATAAATATATATTTATTATCAATAAAGACTTAATGTATCTTTAATATTCATATAATATAAGATTAATGAATCTATAGTATAGATAAAGTCTATGAGAAAAAAATGTTCTACAAAGAAAATTATAAAGTTGTTATAATTATGGGATTCCTATTGCATCAAAACATTAACTCTAAAATGTTCATGGTTGATACTCTCTTAAATATTGGACATTCATTAAAGCCGTAAAGATTGATACATATTATGTTATTTTTTTTATGAAAGGAAGTACTTATTCTCATAAGTTAAGGTATAAGGGATACATAGAACTAATATGTAGGTGCTTATCATAAGACATGTACACTAAGCTGACCTGCTAAGAATTCCATATAGAAAAATCATATATGTCCATAGAAAAGCTCACTTGACGGTTGTGTAAATGATCTTCATACTTGAGATTACTAAACAATCTTACATAGAGAATGTTATGATTTCATCTTATTACATATTATCTTAATTAAGATAATGAAGGGCAAATATTGAGTATAACATGAACTATATAAATGTATTTGAGTGATTAAGAAAGGATTCATCACCTTTAGTGAATTACGAAAAATGTTCAATATATTCTCAAATAGTAATGACTGAGAAATCCTTGGCCAAAGTGGAATGAAATTTGAAAAGAGTTTCAATTCTTATTCAAATGATCAATGACTATTATGTAAAGAATACACATTATTTAGGGTAGTTGTCTGTTAGATAGAAAAACTATGTAAACATAATAATAGAGTCAACACTCTAAGCATAGTGATTCCTTTCTTCTAAATAAGAATTTAGAAGATTTCTCATAAATGATTCGTGTGGATTACCATTGAAGGTCGGATAATATAACGACGTGTGATTTGTGATAACCCATCCTTTAAGGAATTATTCAAAGTCGAAGAAAAGATTTTCAAGTAACAGACGTGAAACCATTGAAGAAAAGATTTGTGATTACCATTGAAGGTCGGACAATATAACAGACATGAACCAGAGCTGATCAAACCAGCGAAGCCCACCCCACATGAGTTCAAACTGTTATCCGACATTGATGACCAAGAAGGGCTTCGATTCCACATTCCACTCATACAATTCTATCGCCACAATCCCTCAGTGCAAGGGAAAGACCCCGTCAAGGTCATCAGAGAGGCAATTGCTAAGACATTAGTGTTTTACTATCCATTTGCCGGTAGGCTGAGGGAAGGGCATAACCGCAAGCTCATGGTGGAATGCACTGGCGACGGTATCTTGTTTATAGAGGCTGACGCTGATGTTACACTTGAGCAGTTTGGTGATCCACTTCAACCTCCATTTCCTTGCTTGGAGGACCTCCTCTTCGATGTGCCTGGCTCTAGCGGGGTGCTAAACTGCCCTCTGTTACTTATTCAGGTAATTTTTTGTATTTTTGTCCACCATGCTGGTCCAAGACTTTTTATGTGTCACCTATTAGGCAGCAAAAATTATTAAGGGAGCAAGAAATCCTTCCGCGTTTCAAACACTACGAAGTCTATCAAGCCATCATAAGTGTAGATGGATATCAAAATTATAAGCTATATATTATATCGGTGAAACCTACCATGATTAATTGTATGTTCTGATATTTTTTTCTCGCAGTTGCTATAGTTACTATAAAATTACTTTCAAAATTTTATTAAAAAAATGATCTCATAATTTTAATTTCAAATCGTAATCTTTCTTGTTAGTGCAAGTTGAGGAGGAAAAAGTCACATCATATATGTTATATCTATTAGGTTTAATATTTTGTTCCTGCTTTGAGTTGATGATCTAAAAATTCCAATCCACTAGTCAAATAGGCATAATTCGCTAATACATCCACTAATTTATTATGCAAATTGGCAGGTGTCACGGCTCAAGTGTGGTGGTTTTCTCTTTGCCCTCCGCCTCAACCATACCATGAGTGATGGCCCAGGATTAGAGCAATTCATGGCAGCGGTGGGTGAGATAGCCCGCGGAGCCATCGCCCCATCTGTCCCTCCAGTGTGGGAAAGACATGTCCTTAATGCAACTGACCCACCTCGAGTTACATGCAGACACCGAGCGTACGAGGAGGTAGCTGGCTCCACGAGCTCAATTCTTACACAAGATCATCTGGTTCATCGTTCATTTTTCTTTAGCCCTTCAGATATAACTGCTCTTCGAAGATTGGTCCCACCTCACCTCAGCCATTGTTCTAGTTTCGAAATAATAACGGCATGTCTTTGGATATGTCGGACCATTGCCCTCCAACCAGATCCTAATGAAAAAATGCGCATAATTTGCCTCGTCAACGCTCGTGAAAAATTCAACCCTCCGTTATTACCAAGAGGTTACTATGGTAATGGTTTTGGTCTTCTAGCAGCAGTAGCCACTGCGGGGGAACTTTCGAGAAAGCCAATTGGATATGCTTTGGAGTTGGTAAGGAAGGCTAAGGCGGACATGACTGAGGAATACTTGCGATCCACAGCATCGTTGATGGTGAGCAAGGGAAGGCCTCTTTTTACTGTGCCAGGGACCTACATAGTGTCGGACTTGAGACGTGCCGGACTTGAAAAGGTAGATTTCGGATGGGGAAATGCTATCTATGGTGGGGAAAAGCCATCCCTGAACTTGTAAGCTTTTATACTCCGTTTACAAATAAGAAAGGAGAAGATGGGATCGTTGTACCATTTTGTTTGCCATCTCCTGCTGTGGAAAGATTTTACAAGGAGCTTGAAAGCTTGCTAAAGGGACAGCTAGTTAGCGGAGGAGCAAATTCCAAGTTAATCGTATCTTCTTTATAAGTTAAATTGTTTACTCTTATTTTCTATGTACCACATATCATTTATGTATGCTTCGTCTGAATTTTATTTTTTAATATTAGTACGACATTTACCTTTTATGTCCGTTCAGCATGTGTTATATATGATTATTAATAATATGAGTGTTTGTTTTTGTAATTCTTTTTATGGCTGTTATTTAAAAAATAATAATTTAAATTGTAGTTGGCTATAAAATAATCAAAGAGGATATTAATTTTTTTTCATACATGACATTAAACATTTAATATATAAGTAAGATCAACTACTTGTAACATAAAAACTTTTATAATTCTCTCATCAAACTTAAAGTAGTTTGACAAGAATGATGATTGTTGTTGAAACATTATTTTATAGGTTTTACAATCATTTATGGCAAAAAAAAAAAAAAACCAACGACACACAACATCTATAACAGAGATTTTAAAAAGAGAAGAGGTCAATGGAAGAAATTGTGAACTATTGATAGAATCAAGAAGACGATAAGAAGCAGGTCAGGAAGAGTAGAGAGGAGAGGAGGGATATTTTGGTCAAGAGATAATTGAACGGTCTTCAATGTTCCATAAGTAAGTATGAACCTATATTGTGGGACCATAATTATTATATGGGTCTCACATTCTTCAACCAACATTTTAAATGTTTTTCAGATAATCATTAATTGTGGATGCGCCACACCATATTTTCTACTATAAAAATAAAAATATTCATAAACACACGGTTAACAAATTTATGCTTGAAGAAAAGGACTCCATTTCATATTTATAACCGATGGACTTTTTCCTAATTCTTAAACATGATCATCTGGCTCATCCTTAATTTTTCCTTAGCCCTTCAGATATAACTGCTCTTCGAAGATTGGTCCCACCTCACCTCAGCCATTGTTCTAGTTTCGAAATATTAACGGCATGTCTTTGGATATGTCGTACCATTGCCCTCCAACTAGATCCTAATGAAGAAATGCGCATAATTTGCCTTGTCAACGAACGTGAAAAATTCAACCCTCCATTATTACCAAGAGGTTACTATGGTAATGGTATTTTTCTTCTAGCAGCAGTAGCGACTGCAGGTGAACTTTCGAATGACCCAAGGCCATTTTGGATCATGTAATCTACAGGATCCACGGCTATGTTAGGTACTGCAGAGAGGCATACCCAAGGTTATGTTGGGTTCCGCAGTCTCTAGAACCTGATGCTAGTTTAGGTTCTACCCTGACTCCCCATACTCAAAACTATTTTGGATTCTATACCCGGCCAAACCTTATACTATTTTGAGTCTTGCCCCGACCTGACCCAAGGCTACTCTTGGTCCTGCAGAGGCCAGGATCTAAGTATATTTAGGGTTCTGTCTAGCCGGAACCAAGACTATTTTAAATCTTATCCAACTCGAATCTATAGTTATTAAGGTCCTGACCCAGCCAAAACCCAAATCTATTTAGGTTCAACATAATATTGGACCCAACATAGATTTTATAGTATTAATAATAAGAGTAAACAGATAAGAGAGGAAGAAATTATTAAGGGAGCAAGAAATACTGATGCGTATCAAACACTACGAAGTCTATCAAGCCATCATAAGAGTAGACAAATAGCAAAATTATAAGCTATTATATTGGTGAAACCTACCATGATTATTTGTATGTTCTGATATTTTTTTTTTGATAGTTGTTATAGTTACTATAAAATTACTTTCAAAATTTTATTAGAAAAATGATCTCAAAATTTTAATTTCAAATCGTAATCTTTCTTGTTAGTGCAAGTTGAGGAGGAAAAAGTAACATCATAAATGTTATATTTATTAGGTTTAATATTATGTTCCTGTTTTGTATTGATGATCTAACAATTCCAATCCACTAGTCAAATAGGCATAATTCGCTAATACATCTAGGTATATGCTGTCTAATTAATTATGCAAATTAGCAGGTGTCACGGCTCATGTGTGGTGGTTTTCTCTTTGCCCTCCGCCTCAACCATACCATGAGTGATGGCCCAGGATTAGTGCAATTCATGGCAGCGGTGGATGAGATGGCCCGCGGAGCCAACGCCCCTTGACATGTCCTTAATGCTACTGACCCACTGTTATCAATTCCCTTTTTTCATTTTCATAATTGCTTTGTTTTTTTAATTGGAATGTAATCTTTTAGTTTAGGAGTGTTTCACGTGTTATTTCACACACACACACATATATATATATTCTTAACAAACCTAATTCAAATTCAAGTTAAATTAATTATAAATTATGCAATACAAACACAATACCAAACAAATATAATTTTAAAATTTAAAATATTTCTAAATAGTCAAGATTAAATAAATCTTTAACTTAAAGTAATTCAACTTAAACAAAATATCAAAATATTATAAAAGTAAAATGTTTTAACACAAATATTTTAAATATAAAGTGAGGTCAATGTTATCAAGGCTAATGGAATCTAAAGCATTCCTTGTTTTACTTAAATTCCTATAGTATAAACATGAAAAAAACAACATGAATATAAACCATATATATTAGTGATAAATCTAATTTTAAAAAATTAATATCATCGTCAATGAAAATAGTAATGAAAAAGAATTTTTTATACTTGAGTGGTTTAATTAATTAAATTGAACAAGGTTCAAATTGATTCAATGGCTTTTCAAGAGTGGAGCGGAACATGTGGAATGAAACCAGAATGTTCCATCTGAAATTTAGTCAAAAAATCCGGAACGGACTGAGATTTAAAATAAAATAAAAATTATTTTATTTTGTTCCATTTTTTAAATTGATAAAGAATATTTCGAATATTTCAAATAAAACAGAATGAAATTGACAACCATTCCTTGAGTTGCATGTAGACACCGAGCGTAGGAGGAGGTAGCTGGCTCCAAGAGCTCAATTCTTACACATGATCATCTGGCTCATCGTTCATTTTTCTTTAGCCCTTCAGATATAACTGCTCTTCGAAGATTGGTCCCACCTCACCTTAGCCATTGTTCTAGTTTCGAAATATTAACGGCATGTGTTTGGATATGTCGGACCATTGCCCTCCAACCAGATCCTAATGAAGAAATGTGCATAATTTGCCTCGTCAACGCACGTGAAAAATTTAACCCTCTTTATTACCAAGATGTTACTATGGTAATGGTTTTTTTTTTTTTTTTCTAACAGCAGTAGCGACTGTAAGGGAACTTTCGAATGACCCAAGGCCATTTTGGATCATGTAATCGGCAGGATCCTTGGCTATGTTAGGTCATGCAAAGAGGCCATATCCAAGGCTATATTGGGTCCCGCAGTCTCTAGAACCTGAAGCTATTTTAGATCTTGCATCGGACCCGAGACTATTTTGGGTCTTGCCCGACTCCCCAGACCCAAAATTATTTTGGATTTTGCTCCCGACCAAACCCCATGTTATTTTGAGTCCTGCCCCGACCCGATCCAAGGCTATTCTTGGTCCTGCAGAGGCCAGGATCCAAGGATATTTGGGGCCCTGCCAAAGGCTATTTTGGGTCTTGTCCGGCTGGGAACCAAAAGCTATTTTGGGTCTTGCCCAACTCGAATCCAAGGCTATTAAGGTCCTGACCCAGCCAGAACCCAAATCTATTTTGGGTTCTGCATGATGGTGGACCCAACATAGATTTTATAGTAATAATAATAATATTTAACTTGCTTATCCAAGTTCTTATTTTTTTATTAATTTTAAAAAAATATATGACTTTTCTTCAATAGTAATAATATTTTTTTTAATTTACTAATGATAATAATAATATTTCAAATAATAATATTTTTTAGTAATATTTTGAATCATAATAAAAATAATAATACTATAACATGTTTAAATCAAGAAATAAAGGCTGAAATTGATCATAAATAATTGATCAACTAGGTTTGAAGAATATTAATCAATTAAGGAACTAGACTGCAAGAATTTAAATTCACATGAATGACTAATAGGTTCAATTCTACTCTAAATGAGAATTCTTTATAGATAAAACTAATCAAGTCATTTAGCTTAGTTAGAAATTCACATGATTATTAGTAAATAAAAAATTTAGTTTGTATTAGGAGTCAATATAGCTCGTTATCTTATATAGATTACATTTATTTTTTAATATTATGGTTAAAATAAAATATTTTAATCTCGCTCTGTATATATATGATAAGGAGCTATATTGAATCTTAATACTATATAAACAAAAGCTCTTTGAGATTCCTAACTAAGCTATATTGAATCCTAATACTATATAACTAATTTTTATGGTTCGGTAAAATCAAATTCAATTTTTTAATTTTTTTATTGAATTCCTTGTGGCTAATGTCATAACCCAATTTTTAACCATTTTATTTTAATTATTTTATTTACTGAAAAAATGATGAAAAACAAGTAAAAATGGAATAAATGAAGAATGAATTAAACTTTGGGTTAAGGGCAACATCATTGAAAGTTTAAAGATTTAATTAAATTTATGACTAATTTAATTAATTAAATCAAGGGTTTAATTGGAGAGTTGATAAGCTTTGAGACTTAATTAAGCTTAGAATTAATTTAATTAATCCAATCAAGGGCTTAATTGAAAATTTATCAAAGTATAGGGCTGATTCTGGTAAATTTTGCAAGAAATTAACATCGAGGGACTGTTTTGTAAAAGTGACTGAGATACAGGGGTCCAATTAAAGTTTATCCAAGGGCTTAATTACAAAATTGTCAAAACATCAAGGACCAAAACGCAAAATAACCTTAACACTGTTCATCTTCTTCACCCGAAAAAAAGAAAACTGCTGCCTTTACTCCTGCATTAAAGACAGAGAGCACGGGACCGCATGGCATTCTAAGGGAGGATAAAACCAGAAAAAAAACGGCTGGAGGAGAGGAGACAGAACCAAGGGGCCAAGGGGAGAGAAACAGAACCAGGGAAGATTTTGGTCCATCAACCAGCAGCTCCTCGTGCTTTTACCACCATCGTCTTCATCTTGAACGTAGAAGACTGGGCAGAGAAACAGGGGGGCAGACTAAAAAACTGGGGAAACAGAGAGACAAAGAGACTGGGAATGAAAAAAACAATGAGGGGCTGACTGGAGAAAGCTTCAACAGAGAGAGCAACGAGAACCAGAGGCAAAAAAAAAAAAACCCAGGAGGCAGAGAAAGAAAAAGGAAAAGACGCAGGGGAATGGGGACGAGGAAGACGAAAACGGGTTAGACATAGAGAAGATAAAACACAGGGCATAAAACGCAAGAGAAGAACCCCTATCTCCTCCCTCTGTTCAGAACTCCATCACCATCACCATCGACCATTGTCTTCGTCTTCGTCTTCCAATAATAGCACAAGCAGCAGCATAGGAAAGAAGGACTCGATAAGACACAGTAAAACAGAAACAGAGGAAGCAGCAGCAATCGGGCAAGCCTTCGATCCGTCACCATCAACCTCGTCTTCGCCTTCACCCCGCAGCTGCACCCGCCCCAACAGCTCTTTCCCCCATCGTACTCTTGAGGCCAACGTCCACCAGCTCCTTAATCGTGAGAGGTTTCTTCTCCGCTGTGAACAACAAGTTGAATCGCCTGCCGTGAACATCGTCTCCCTCAGCTTTGCCAGGTAAGTTCTTCAGCTTTCCTTCTTTAGGTAAATTAATTACCCTGCTACTGTTGCATGCATGCGTGAGTGATTCACGCATGCATGCAACAGTGGCCAACCGGGTCACTGGTCTAAACCAGTGACCCAACCTTTTTTTTTTTAGACCATGCTACATAAATAAATAAATAAAATTGTTTCTTTTAATATAGAATTTTACGGATTTATTTACTAGTATCAGAGTCAGGAATACCGTACTTTTTGGGTTGCTCTATATTTATCAACGTTAGAGTTGGAAATATTCATAGGTGAATATTCACTTACACCAAAGTCAAGAATAATAATATTGATTTAAATTATTTTATTTTTATACTACGTAATATTTACCAATGCCAGAGTTGGAAGTATCCATAGTTGAATATTCACTGGCGCAAGAGTCGGGAATATTATAAGCAAATTATCATAGCATAAACTAATAAACATTAGCAATTTAAGACGAAATCAACAATGCATCTTGCCTCAAGCAGGATGTTTAAGGGGTGGTAATATCTTTCCTTTTACGTAACCAGCCCCGAACCATATAATCTCTGTTGACCAGTTAGGGTTCCTAGTGACCATAATACTAGATGACGACTCTTTAAACAAGACATTTCCTCCTAAAAGAACAAGATCCCAGAAATCTATTCTTTTTCCATAATTCGATCATCATTTTTAGGGACACCGTGATGTCGGATGTAACAACTAATTTAATGAGTTATTATTGAAATTTGTAATGGAAAATTTTTTTTGGCAACAAAAATTTTAAATTTTATTGATTTTGCTTCTAATTGAATCTTTTTGTGGAAAGTTTAATGAGTTATTGGTTAAATTTATAATAGAAAAGTAAACTTCAAAGAAAGAGAAATTTGTATGTATAAGTCTTGATTTATTATTTTAAAAACATGTATTAACTTTTTAGTTTACAATTAATTGTTTTCTAGATAACCAAAAAAAAATACATTAACAATATCCACAATTTTTTTTCTTGCATTGAACAATAAAAAAATGCTCCATCTCACAACGTTGAGCAAGTAAACTAACACACACACACACAAGAAATATAGGGCATGGAAAAAATGCTATAGCACTAGACACGATAATTGTAGTAGTGAATAGATGATTTTTCCTTTCATCAAATTAGCCTAGAAGACTAAACTCCGGGGAAAAAAATGATTTTTTACATGTTATCCATTTGTTATTTTTGTTTTGATTAGGGGTACAATGATATTTTCCTTTTCTTTTTTGATTAGTAAAATACTTTCACTACCCTTAAAAGTAAAAAAAAAAAATCAGATAATTAGTCTCTTGGTTGTTTTTTTTAAAAGATTTTACATTTTCTAGCACAATGAATTTTCTAAGATAATCTTTCGATATATATATATATATATATATATTTTTTTTTTCTTTTTCTTTTTCAATCTCATAACTTGATGTTGATTTTGATTTTTATTATATATATATATTTTTTTTTCTTTGTTTTTTTATAGGGTTATCTCGATCTCATGACGTAACTTATAAGTTTGACGGGTTAATCTAAGTAGGCTCGCATCTTTTTATTTTAGTTTTAATTATTTTTTTCGTTTGGATTTTTTATATAATTGATTTTTTTTTATTCTTCAATATTTGATCTGTTAGGAGGTGGTCTTCATTGTTTTTCCATGTTAGTGTTTCCGGTCAAATTGTTGGAGACATAGGTTTTATGGGTTAACACGAATCAACATTGTTTTTTTTTTTCATGATTCAACATTGATTTTTATCATTTGATATTATTTTTTTCTCTTTCTTTAAAATACATTTGTGTTGACTGAACCTTAAATGTTTTCTTAGTTTTTTTATTCGACTTGCAGCAGAATATGGGTTGCGTGTAGAGAATGAGACTGTGCTTGAAGAAAAGTACTCAATTCCAAATTTACAATTGTTGGATATTTTTTTTAATTCTACCATAACCGACAACTATGTGATGCGACCTGCCTACCTACTGATTCAAATTAACCAAGCTTCATATTTATGTTTGAATTGATAGATTAATTAATCCGCGATTGACGAGGGATAGGGAAAAAGAAAAACCAAACACATACTTAGTAGAAAATGAGAAATCATTGAATGACACAATTTCAATTTGTGTGTTAACATCAATATTCACATGTGAAATCGATAATAATATACTTAAATAAGAAAAAAAAACTAAAATCAATCATGAATAGTATACCAAAAAAAATTGAAAAGTTTTAATTAATCAAGAAAATCGAAAAGAAATTGATCATAAGACCAAGTGTCATGATATACAAAAAAATATGATCGATTGGAAGTATTAAAATTTATATGAATGACTAGAAGGCTAAATCCTACTCAGAGTTGGAATCTCTTATAATTTAAATTGACAAAGTTGTTTAGCTTAGTTAGGAATTCACGTGATTATCAACAAATGAAAGTTTAGCTTGTATTAAAAATTCAATATACCTTCTTATCTTATATATGTTATCAATACAATATTAGAATTGTTGTAACCCATTTTTGGGTCCCCACATAAAAAATAATAAAATACAAAACAAATTCAAAAAAATATATTATCCAAAAATATAACAGTGAAAAAATGCCAGAGCGCCCTAAAAATGCTCAAAAATTGTTTGAGGATGTTCAAAAATCAAAAATTAATTTTTGACAGTATATCATTGACTGATGAGAGCTCCGATGATAAAGAAAATTCAATTTGTGGAAGAAAAATGCAAAATCAGAAGTTTATGGACTCAATGAAATTTTATTAAAGGTTTAATTGCATTTATGAAGATTTTAATTGCAAGAAAAATTGATTTTGGAGTTAATTTGGGCTTTAATTAGGAGAAATTAATTTTCTAGGGTCAAATTATAATTTTTGGAAGTTAATTTGGTCAAATCAGGGGCTTAATTGCATAAATATTGAGGTTTAATGGCCAATTAGGGACTGAATTGAAGAAATCCGAGACCAAGGACTGAATTGTAAAACGCGTGTAAATGGAGGGCCGAAATTTGAATCTGATGCTTTTGGCGCCTTTTCCTTTTAAATGAAACGGCGCGTTTTGACCAAAACGACGCCGTTTCATTCACTGTTGCTAAAAAAAAAAAAAAAACAGAAGCCCAAAACGATGCCATTTTGACGGCACTGTAGCTCTTCTTCTTCCCCTGGACGTGCGAGGCAGGGGAAGAAGAAGATTTTTTCTTCCCTTTTCACCTAATTTTTCACCCGGATTGGCCGCAATAAGACGCCCACAATCACCCACTTGCCTCCTCCTTTTTATCCACGGATCGATAGTGGACGGGGCGGCGGCCACCACCATGACGTCTCCCCTGTTTTTGCCTATAAAAACAGGGGAGGACCGAAGAAAAAAAAAAAAGGGAGGAGAAGAGAAGAGAAGGGAGAGACAGAGAGAAGAAAGCAGAAGAAGAAGAAGCAGAGAAGAGAGTCCAACATCACCACCGCAGGTAGCGTTTCCGTCGTTTTTTTTTGTTCTGCATGCAGATTAATTAGCGAGTTACTGTGCTGTGCACAGTAACCCGCAGATTAATTCTCTGGTTACTGTGCACACAGTAACCCGGTTACTATGTGTACAGTAACCAGCCCATGCATTTGGGCCATGTTCGGCCCAGCCCATGCAATTGGGCCTGATCCGGCCCATAAAAAAAAGAAAAAATATTATTGTTTTAAAAAATATTTATGATGTTCCCATTTTTTATTTATGTTATTTTTATTAATATCGGGTTGTATTTTTATGTCGTAAAAATACAAATCGGGTATTACAATATCCGGTTTTTGTCACAAACTTCCAAAAAATACAAAAAAAAATTTAAAAAAAATATTTTTGTGCATACGGCCAAGTGTCTCAAATCTAAAAAATCATATCGTATTTTTCATATGTCAAAAAAACAATATTTAGCATGCATTTTGGCTTTAATAACCAGTTTATTAAAGTCAAGAGAATATTGGCCAAAATTTCAAAAACAACAAAAATTTTATTTTGTTTGTCTCTTAGTATCCGGGGTATGACATTACACGTAATGCATATTCTGGATATTTAATTCTTTTTCGGATAATAGAACCGGGGGTATGACATTACATGTAATGCGTATTCCGAACAATAATAAACCACAACACGATCTTATATTTTATCAGACATTAAAACAATGCAGCCTACCTTAGGTAGGGCGTAGTTGGGGTGCTAATACCTTCCCTTTACGCAACCAGTCTCCGTACCCGATCTCTAAAGACCAGTTAAAGTTCCTAGTAACCAGAACACTAGGTGGCGACTCCCAGTCCATATTTTCACATATAGAGACAAGAATTCCTTGTCTCTCCTTATTTTGCCAGGAATAAATATTCTGATTTTTCCTTGAGGGTGGATGATCGCCGCGCCGCCGCACACGTGCGACAAGAATTATATACTTAGATTAAACTTCTAACACTATATCCATTAAAATAGGGTCATCCAACTACTAGAAAAAATAGCTAGCCTCATAAATGTCATTGCTTTTATTTACAACTTTATATATCTTTTTTGTTGCTTTCAAATCATTTTCTTGTTTACCTATTGTTCTTCTAATGTGATGTTGCTTAGGATAGATATGTATTTTTTAAGATTTAAAATCTTGAAATACCCACAATTTATTTAATTTTATGAGACTATTACTTGTCTTTGCTTATGTTCCTAGTTGTAGTTTCTTCTTATTAGAAAGAAGAAATTGATAATAGGTTACATAATTGATCAAAATATTAATAATTAGTTAATTATGCTATTTAATATGCCATATAGCCAGTTGGTTGGTTAGACATAATATTATTATATTCATATAAATATATATTTATTATCAAAACATTAATTCTAAAATGTTCATGGTTGATACTCTCTTAAATATTGGACATTCATTAAAGCTGTAAAGATTGATACATATTATGTTATTTTCTTTATGAAAGGAAGTACTTATTCTCATAAGTTAAGGTATAAGGGATACCTAGAACTAATATGTAGGTGCTTATCATAAGACATGTACACTAAGCTAACCTACTGAGAATTCTATATAGAGATATCATATATGTCCATGGAAAAGCTCACTTGACGGTTGTGTAAATGTTCTTCATACTTGAGATTACTAAAAAATCTTATATAGAGAATGTTATGATTTCATCTTATTACATATTATCTTAATTAAGATAACGAAGGGCAAACATTGGGTATAACATGAACTATATAAATGTATTTGATTGATTAAGAGAGGATTCATCACTTTTAGTGAATTAAGAAAAATATTCAATATATTCTCAAATAGTAGTGACTGAGAAATCCTTGGTCAAGGTGAAATGAAATTTAAAAAGAGTTTCAAATCTTATTCAAATGATCAATGACTATTATGTAAAGAATAAACATTATTTAACATGGTAGATGTACTATATGCTTTAATGTTAAATTGAAATATTATTGATGAAAGGATATTAATTACACTAAGAAATCGATCACTGAAAGGTTAAGTCAAATCACTAATGACTTTTCTAATATTTGGAGGATCATGACACGTTACTAGACGATACACATAATCTTCAAATAAAAATTAATCAATTATTGAATTCATAATAAATTAAATTTTTTAATTTATTTAATTATAATTATAATTTATATTTGGCCTAACATATTAGGAACCTAATAGGACACACACATTAAGAACCATTAGTCAGAAATTAAACTCGAATGATTTAATTAAGTATGACTTGATTAAAATATATTTTAGAAATCAAGGACTAAAATATAGTTAATACATAGATTATATTTCTAGACTTAAAAAAATAAAGTACGGACTTAATTGAGTTAATTGCTTAAATTATCCTAAATTAATATATGAAAATTTTTCATGAGGCAAATTGATATTTTATCAATTTATAGATTGTTTCATATTTCTCTATAAATAGTAAGTTATGCCTCTTATTTAGGGTAGTTGTCTGTTAGATAGAAAAACTATGTAAACATAATAATAGAGTTAACACTCTAAGCATAGTGATCCCTTTCTTCTAAATAAAAATTTAAAAGATTTCTCATAAATGGTTTGTGTGGATTACCATTGAAGGTCGGACAATAAATCGGCGTGTGATTTGTGATAACCTGGCGTTTAAGGAATTATTCAAAGTCAAAGAAAAGATTTTCAAGTAACAAATCTCTAAACAATTCTAAATCTATCTAACAAGATCTTAAAGACTCTAAAATAATTTTTTTTCACAATTTCCATTATATATATGATATTCAGGAGCCCAAAGGATTAATCAACTATCAATAGCATAATTGTTAATAAATTAATAATATGCAATTGTAAATACACCGCATTACTAAATGCTGCCACGTTTGCTTTAAAATTGGAGAAGTTTTTAAAATTTTGAGTAGTACTTTAAGATCATTGGAAAATGGCTATAAAATACAATGCCAGAATAACAATAGCAAATTCATTTCCTTTTCATTTTTAACCTCCATCTCTACCATTTTACGCAATAAATTAACTTTGAAAATCAACCTACATGATCAATTCAAATCCTATAACAAACAATACCTGCTTCAAACTATCTTAAAATTTAATCCTTAAGTCATAACAATTAACATGGACAAAATGGATTAAAGCCCAAGAGCATTAAATGCAGCAAATGTTGGAAACATGCTACTGTTAAGATATTAGATGTTGAGCGTGGTGAAAACAAGCTTTTTTACTAGTGTAATTACAATTCTTGTAATAAAATATTAATTTATTAGTAAAATCTTTGTAGCGGGGCATTGGGTTGACGACAGGTTTGCCTCCTATGAGTATGTATTGGAAAGGGATTTGGGTATAATTATAAAATTATTATTATAAAGTTCAGGACTTACCACTTAGAATTATAGTTATCAAAAAACTTATGATCTACGAGAGTCTAGGTAAAAGACTAGTTGTGCAAGAGAAAGATACATCACCCCCAGTACATTCTACCTAAGGTAAGTTACATTGTTATTTAATTATTTTCCTAGGTCGTTTTCTATCTATTGGTCTTGTATTGGATTTCCTAGTAGCCTACAATCAATTACTAGGTGGCGACTCCAACGAACCAATCAAATCAAAGCAAAAACGAGAAACGAAAAGTCGTCAAGCCCGATGCCGCGCGGATTTTCCGACGTGCGACATTGTCTATGGTTTAAGGTAGATCTACCTACATGAGGAAATCTCTTCCATATCGGGTTAAAACTTAACTATTCTAAAACCCAAATTTTAGTATCACATTTATTTCTTTGTATCTTTAATACTTAAGGGAAACTCTACTGTATAGTTCTACACCTCCAAATATTAAAATTTACAGCTAAACCTTAACACTTTAAATATAAAGTGAACAAAATGATTGGTGAAAGGTTTTTTATATTTTTGCCAAATCCTAACGCATAATCATGAATTAGTTACAATAACCATTTTTGCATTTTAGAACATGAGAAAGATACATTTTTTTATATATATAAAAAGTGTGCATAGAAAAATTTTAAGATTTGGTCATACGGACGAAAATAAAATATTTTTTATTTTTTTAAAGAGGAAATTAATTTAATTTTTTTTGTTGAATTTTTTAAATTTTCAAAAAAAAATCAGAAAGGTTGTGGAGGAAACCAGATATTTTAATATCAGATTTGTATTTTACAATGTTATTATACAACCCAATATTATACAAAATTATTAGAAAAACATGAGAGAAAATCACAAATATTTTGAAATGACCCTAGATTTTTTTTTTATTATTAAATTTAAGTTGGGCTAGACTTGAAATAGATCCATCCCAACTTAGTTAGGTTAGGTCGATTAGCTGCCCAACAGACCCTTTTTCTTTTTTGTTAGTGGATTAGACCCGGCCTAGCTATTTAAGTTGTTATTTAATAGAGAGCATGATAATACTTTAATAATATATATATATATATATATATATATACACACGCGCGCGCGTGTAGAAAATAAATTAATTAATTGATATTTGTATTTTTTTTTTGTAAGTGATTTCATGATGTTTGGGTTGGTAGGTTGTTTAAGGAAGTTTTTATGGTTTATTTGTAGTTTTTGTTAAAAAAAAAAAAAGGGTAAAAAATAGATTTTTAAGCCAATTTTCCTTCAAATTTTTAGGCCACCGGATTTTAGACAACAACTACTAGTAGGCAACAGGGTCTGAATTTTCAACTTCGAATCTCGCAACAGAGCAAGTAATTAAGAAACAAGGAGAGTGAAGATGGCGAGGAAAGTTGCAGTCCTGCCAATTGTGGGGATGGTAATGGCAGAGTGTGCACAAGCTGGGTGTATGATATTAGGCAAGGCAGTCATGTCAAATGGCATGATATTTTCTTTTTCTTTTTTGTATGAAGAAATTTGCACCATAAATAGAAGATAATAAATAGACCAACGAATCTATATAAAAACATTCATCAAAATACATTAATTGAGGACATTAATACAGTGTGTTCCACCTTATCTTCTTGAATCAATCATAACCACCGAAAATGAGGTGATAAAAAGATACCAACGAATCTATAGGAAAACATCACCATCTCTCGTGAAAAAAAAAAAAACAATGTTTAAAACATGTTGCATGATCTCAAATATTCCTCTTTTTTTGTATGAAGAATTTTGCACCATAAATAAAAGATAATAAAAAGACCGACGAATCTATAGAAAAACATACATCAAAATGGATTAATTGAGGACATTAATATATACTTGAAGAGCTAACTTGACAACCAAATAATATATTTATCAATGTAACATGCCTCGTCATTTCAATTTAAACCACAAAAAATCTAACAGCCTTAAATTGTGCTAAAGCATCACTATATATAACTTGCTAGTTGGCTTTATTTTTCACAAAAAAAATCATTCTATACCACAATGGCTTCATCACCCTCTTCTCTAGTTTTCAAAGTTCACAGACGTGAACCAGAGCTGATCAAACCAGCGAAGCCCACCCCACATGAGTTCAAACTGTTATCCGACATTGATGACCAAGAAGGGCTTCGATTCCACATTCCACTCATACAATTCTATCGCCACAATCCCTCAGTGCAAGGGAAAGACCCCGTCAAGGTCATCAGAGAGGCAATTGCTAAGACATTAGTGTTTTACTATCCATTTGCCGGTAGGCTGAGGGAAGGGCATAACCGCAAGCTCATGGTGGAATGCACTGGCGACGGTATCTTGTTTATAGAGGCTGACGCTGATGTTACACTTGAGCAGTTTGGTGATCCACTTCAACCTCCATTTCCTTGCTTGGAGGACCTCCTCTTCGATGTGCCTGGCTCTAGCGGGGTGCTAAACTGCCCTCTGTTACTTATTCAGGTAATTTTTTGTATTTTTGTCCACCATGCTGGTCCAAGACTTTTTATGTGTCACCTATTAGGCAGCAAAAATTATTAAGGGAGCAAGAAATCCTTCCGCGTTTCAAACACTACGAAGTCTATCAAGCCATCATAAGTGTAGATGGATATCAAAATTATAAGCTATATATTATATCGGTGAAACCTACCATGATTAATTGTATGTTCTGATATTTTTTTCTCGCAGTTGCTATAGTTACTATAAAATTACTTTCAAAATTTTATTAAAAAAATGATCTCATAATTTTAATTTCAAATCGTAATCTTTCTTGTTAGTGCAAGTTGAGGAGGAAAAAGTCACATCATATATGTTATATCTATTAGGTTTAATATTTTGTTCCTGCTTTGAGTTGATGATCTAAAAATTCCAATCCACTAGTCAAATAGGCATAATTCGCTAATACATCCACTAATTTATTATGCAAATTGGCAGGTGTCACGGCTCAAGTGTGGTGGTTTTCTCTTTGCCCTCCGCCTCAACCATACCATGAGTGATGGCCCAGGATTAGAGCAATTCATGGCAGCGGTGGGTGAGATAGCCCGCGGAGCCATCGCCCCATCTGTCCCTCCAGTGTGGGAAAGACATGTCCTTAATGCAACTGACCCACCTCGAGTTACATGCAGACACCGAGCGTACGAGGAGGTAGCTGGCTCCACGAGCTCAATTCTTACACAAGATCATCTGGTTCATCGTTCATTTTTCTTTAGCCCTTCAGATATAACTGCTCTTCGAAGATTGGTCCCACCTCACCTCAGCCATTGTTCTAGTTTCGAAATAATAACGGCATGTCTTTGGATATGTCGGACCATTGCCCTCCAACCAGATCCTAATGAAAAAATGCGCATAATTTGCCTCGTCAACGCTCGTGAAAAATTCAACCCTCCGTTATTACCAAGAGGTTACTATGGTAATGGTTTTGGTCTTCTAGCAGCAGTAGCCACTGCGGGGGAACTTTCGAGAAAGCCAATTGGATATGCTTTGGAGTTGGTAAGGAAGGCTAAGGCGGACATGACTGAGGAATACTTGCGATCCACAGCATCGTTGATGGTGAGCAAGGGAAGGCCTCTTTTTACTGTGCCAGGGACCTACATAGTGTCGGACTTGAGACGTGCCGGACTTGAAAAGGTAGATTTCGGATGGGGAAATGCTATCTATGGTGGGGAAAAGCCATCCCTGAACTTGTAAGCTTTTATACTCCGTTTACAAATAAGAAAGGAGAAGATGGGATCGTTGTACCATTTTGTTTGCCATCTCCTGCTGTGGAAAGATTTTACAAGGAGCTTGAAAGCTTGCTAAAGGGACAGCTAGTTAGCGGAGGAGCAAATTCCAAGTTAATCGTATCTTCTTTATAAGTTAAATTGTTTACTCTTATTTTCTATGTACCACATATCATTTATGTATGCTTCGTCTGAATTTTATTTTTTAATATTAGTACGACATTTACCTTTTATGTCCGTTCAGCATGTGTTATATATGATTATTAATAATATGAGTGTTTGTTTTTGTAATTCTTTTTATGGCTGTTATTTAAAAAATAATAATTTAAATTGTAGTTGGCTATAAAATAATCAAAGAGGATATTAATTTTTTTTCATACATGACATTAAACATTTAATATATAAGTAAGATCAACTACTTGTAACATAAAAACTTTTATAATTCTCTCATCAAACTTAAAGTAGTTTGACAAGAATGATGATTGTTGTTGAAACATTATTTTATAGGTTTTACAATCATTTATGGCAAAAAAAAAAAAAACCAACGACACACAACATCTATAACAGAGATTTTAAAAAGAGAAGAGGTCAATGGAAGAAATTGTGAACTATTGATAGAATCAAGAAGACGATAAGAAGCAGGTCAGGAAGAGTAGAGAGGAGAGGAGGGATATTTTGGTCAAGAGATAATTGAACGGTCTTCAATGTTCCATAAGTAAGTATGAACCTATATTGTGGGACCATAATTATTATATGGGTCTCACATTCTTCAACCAACATTTTAAATGTTTTTCAGATAATCATTAATTGTGGATGCGCCACACCATATTTTCTACTATAAAAATAAAAATATTCATAAACACACGGTTAACAAATTTATGCTTGAAGAAAAGGACTCCATTTCATATTTATAACCGATGGACTTTTTCCTAATTCTTAAACATGATCATCTGGCTCATCCTTAATTTTTCCTTAGCCCTTCAGATATAACTGCTCTTCGAAGATTGGTCCCACCTCACCTCAGCCATTGTTCTAGTTTCGAAATATTAACGGCATGTCTTTGGATATGTCGTACCATTGCCCTCCAACTAGATCCTAATGAAGAAATGCGCATAATTGCTTATATGATGGCTACTGGAGGCTTACATGGTCGTTAACTTCAGGGCCCGTGGGATTAGTCGAGGTGCGCGCAAGCTGGCCCGGACACCCACGTTAATCAAAAAAAAAAAAAAAAAAAAGAAAAAAAGAAATGCGCATAATTTGCCTTGTCAACGAACGTGAAAAATTCAACCCTCCATTATTACCAAGAGGTTACTATGGTAATGGTATTTTTCTTCTAGCAGCAGTAGCGACTGCAGGTGAACTTTAGAATGATCCAAGGCCATTTTGGATCATGTAATCTACAGGATCCACGGCTATGTTAGGTACTGCAGAGAGGCATACCCAAGGTTATGTTGGGTTCCGCAGTCTCTAGAACCTGATGCTAGTTTAGGTTCTACCCTGACTCCCCATACTCAAAACTATTTTGGATTCTATACCCGGCCAAACCTTATACTATTTTGAGTCTTGCCCCGACCTGACCCAAGGCTACTCTTGGTCCTGCAGAGGCCAGGATCTAAGTATATTTAGGGTTCTGTCCAGCCGGAACCAAGACTATTTTAAATCTTATCCAACTCGAATCTATAGTTATTAAAGTCCTGACCCAGCCAAAACCCAAATCTATTTAGGTTCAGCATAATATTGGACCCAACATAGATTTTATAGTATTAATAATAAGAGTAAACAGATAAGAGAGGAAGAAATTATTAAGGGAGCAAGAAATACTGATGCGTATCAAACACTACGAAGTCTATCAAGCCATCATAAGAGTAGACAAATAGCAAAATTATAAGCTATTATATTGGTGAAACCTACCATGATTATTTGTATGTTCTGATATTTTTTTTTTGATAGTTGTTATAGTTACTATAAAATTACTTTCAAAATTTTATTAGAAAAATGATCTCAAAATTTTAATTTCAAATCGTAATCTTTCTTGTTAGTGCAAGTTGAGGAGGAAAAAGTAACATCATAAATGTTATATTTATTAGGTTTAATATTATGTTCCTGTTTTGTATTGATGATCTAACAATTCCAATCCACTAGTCAAATAGGCATAATTCGCTAATACATCTAGGTATATGCTGTCTAATTAATTATGCAAATTAGCAGGTGTCACGGCTCATGTGTGGTGGTTTTCTCTTTGCCCTCCGCCTCAACCATACCATGAGTGATGGCCCAGGATTAGTGCAATTCATGGCAGCGGTGGATGAGATGGCCCGCGGAGCCAACGCCCCTTGACATGTCCTTAATGCTACTGACCCACTGTTATCAATTCCCTTTTTTCATTTTCATAATTGCTTTGTTTTTTTAATTGGAATGTAATCTTTTAGTTTAGGAGTGTTTCACGTGTTATTTCACACACACACACACACACATATATATATATATATATATATATATATATATATATATATATATTCTTAACAAACCTAATTCAAATTCAAGTTAAATTAATTATAAATTATGCAATACAAACACAATACCAAACAAATATAATTTTAAAATTTAAAATATTTCTAAATAGTCAAGATTAAATAAATCTTTAACTTAAAGTAATTCAACTTAAACAAAATATCAAAATATTATAAAAGTAAAATGTTTTAACACAAATATTTTAAATATAAAGTGAGGTCAATGTTATTAAGGCTAATGGAATCTAAAGCATTCCTTGTTTTGCTTAAATTCCTATAGTATAAACATGAAAAAAACAACATGAATATAAACCATATATATTAGTGATAAATCTAATTTTAAAAAATTAATATCATCGTCAATGAAAATAGTAATGAAAAAGAACTTTTTATACTTGAGTGGTTTAATTAATTAAATTGAACAAGGTTCAAATTGATTCAATGGCTTTTCAAGAGTGGAGCGGAACATGTGGAATGAAACCAGAATGTTCCATCTGAAATTTAGTCAAAAAATCCGGAACGGACTGAGATTTAAAATGAAATAAAAATTATTTTATTTTGTTCCATTTTTTAAATTGATAAAGAATATTTCGAATATTTCAAATAAAACAGAATGAAATTGACAATTGCATGTAGACACCGAGCGTAGGAGGAGGTAGCTGGCTCCAAGAGCTCAATTCTTACACATGATCATCTGGCTCATCGTTCATTTTTCTTTAGCCCTTCAGATATAACTGCTCTTCGAAGATTGGTCCCACCTCACCTTAGCCATTGTTCTAGTTTCGAAATATTAACGGCATGTGTTTGGATATGTCGGACCATTGCCCTCCAACCAGATCCTAATGAAGAAATGTGCATAATTTGCCTCGTCAACGCACGTGAAAAATTTAACCCTCTTTATTACCAAGATGTTACTATGGTAATGGTTTTTTTTTTTTTTTCTAACAGCAGTAGCGACTGTAAGGGAACTTTCGAATGACCCAAGGCCATTTTGGATCATGTAATCGGCAGGATCCTTGGCTATGTTAGGTCATGCAAAGAGGCCATATCCAAGGCTATGTTGGGTCCCGTAGTCTCTAGAACCTGAAGCTATTTTAGTTCTTGCATCGGACCCGAGACTATTTTGGGTCTTGCCCGACTCCCCAGACCCAAAATTATTTTGGATTTTGCTCCCGACCAAACCCCATGTTATTTTGAGTCCTGCCCCGACCCGATCCAAGGCTATTCTTGGTCCTGCAGAGGCCAGGATCCAAGGATATTTGGAGCCCTGCCAAAGGCTATTTTGGGTCTTGTCCGGCTGGGAACCAAAAGCTATTTTGGGTCTTGCCCAACTCGAATCCAAGGCTATTAAGGTCCTGACCCAGCCAGAACCCAAATCTATTTTGGGTTCTGCATGATGGTGGACCCAACATAGATTTTATAGTAATAATAATAATATTTAACTTGCTTATCCAAGTTCTTATTTTTTTATTAATTTTAAAAAAATATATGACTTTTCTTCAATAGTAATAATATTTTTTTTAATTTACTAATGATAATAATAATATTTCAAATAATAATATTTTTTAGTAATATTTTGAATCATAATAAAAATAATAATACTATAACATGTTTAAATCAAGAAATAAAGGCTGAAATTGATCATAAATAATTGATCAACTAGGTTTGAAGAATATTAATCAATTAAGGAACTAGACTGCAAGAATTTAAATTCACATGAATGACTAATAGGTTCAATTCTACTCTAAATGAGAATTCTTTATAGATAAAACTAATCAAGTCATTTAGCTTAGTTAGAAATTCACATGATTATTAGTAAATAAAAAATTTAGTTTGTATTAGGAGTCAATATAGCTCGTTATCTTATATAGATTACATTTATTTTTTAATATTATGGTTAAAATAAAATATTTTAATCTCGCTCTGTATATATATGATAAGGAGCTATATTGAATCTTAATACTATATAAACAAAAGCTCTTTGAGATTCCTAACTAAGCTATATTGAATCCTAATACTATATAACTAATTTTTATGGTTCGGTAAAATCAAATTCAATTTTTTAATTTTTTTATTGAATTCCTTGTGGCTAATGTCATAACCCAATTTTTAACCATTTTATTTTAATTATTTTATTTACTGAAAAAATGATGAAAAACAAGTAAAAATGGAATAAATGAAGAATGAATTAAACTTTGGGTTAAGGGCAACATCATTGAAAGTTTAAAGATTTAATTAAATTTATGACTAATTTAATTAATTAAATCAAGGGTTTAATTGGAGAGTTGATAAGCTTTGAGACTTAATTAAGCTTAGAATTAATTTAATTAATCCAATCAAGGGCTTAATTGAAAATTTATCAAAGTATAGGGCTGATTCTGGTAAATTTTGCAAGAAATTAACATCGAGGGACTGTTTTGTGAAAGTGACTGAGATACAGGGGTCCAATTAAAGTTTATCCAAGGGCTTAATTACAAAATTGTCAAAACATCAAGGACCAAAACGCAAAATAACCTTAACACTGTTCATCTTCTTCACCCGAAAAAAAGAAAACTGCTGCCTTTACTCCTGCATTAAAGACAGAGAGCACGGGACCGCATGGCATTCTAAGGGAGGATAAAACCAGAAAAAAAACGGCTGGAGGAGAGGAGACAGAACCAAGGGGCCAAGGGGAGAGAAACAGAACCAGGGAAGATTTTGGTCCATCAACCAGCAGCTCCTCGTGCTTTTACCACCATCGTCTTCATCTTGAACGTAGAAGACTGGGCAGAGAAACAGGGGGGCAGACTAAAAAACTGGGGAAACAGAGAGACAAAGAGACTGGGAATGAAAAAAACAATGAGGGGCTGACTGGAGAAAGCTTCAACAGAGAGAGCAACGAGAACCAGAGGCAAAAAAAAAAAAAACCAGGAGGCAGAGAAAGAAAAAGGAAAAGACGCAGGGGAATGGGGACGAGGAAGACGAAAACGGGTTAGACATAGAGAAGATAAAACACAGGGCATAAAACGCAAGAGAAGAACCCCTATCTCCTCCCTCTGTTCAGAACTCCATCACCATCACCATCGACCATTGTCTTCGTCTTCGTCTTCCAATAATAGCACAAGAAGCAGCATAGGAAAGAAGGACTCGATAAGACACAGAAAAACAGAAACAGAGGAAGCAGCAGCAATCGGGCAAGCCTTCGATCCGTCACCATCAACCTCGTCTTCGCCTTCACCCCGCAGCTGCACCCGCCCCAACAGCTCTTTCCCCCATCGTACTCTTGAGGCCAACGTCCACCAGCTCCTTAATCGTGAGAGGTTTCTTCTCCGCTGTGAACAACAAGTTGAATCGCCTGCCGTGAACATCGTCTCCCTCAGCTTTGCCAGGTAAGTTCTTCAGCTTTCCTTCTTTAGGTAAATTAATTACCCTGCTACTGTTGCATGCATGCGTGAGTGATTCACGCATGCATGCAACAGTGGCCAACCGGGTCACTGGTCTAAACCAGTGACCCAACCTTTTTTTTTTTAGACCATGCTACATAAATAAATAAATAAAATTGTTTCTTTTAATATAGAATTTTACGGATTTATTTACTAGTATCAGAGTCAGGAATACCGTACTTTTTGGGTTGCTCTATATTTATCAACGTTAGAGTTGGAAATATTCATAGGTGAATATTCACTTACACCAAAGTCAAGAATAATAATATTGATTTAAATTATTTTATTTTTATACTACGTAATATTTACCAATGCCAGAGTTGGAAGTATCCATAGTTGAATATTCACTGGCGCAAGAGTCGGGAATATTATAAGCAAATTATCATAGCATAAACTAATAAACATTAGCAATTTAAGACGAAATCAACAATGCATCTTGCCTCAAGCAGGATGTTTAAGGGGTGGTAATATCTTTCCTTTTACGTAACCAGCCCCGAACCATATAATCTCTGTTGACCAGTTAGGGTTCCTAGTGACCATAATACTAGATGACGACTCTTTAAACAAGACATTTCCTCCTAAAAGAACAAGATCCCAGAAATCTATTCTTTTTCCATATTTCGATCATCATTTTTAGGGACACCGTGATGTCGGATGTAACAACTAATTTAATGAGTTATTATTGAAATTTGTAATGGAAAATTTTTTTTGGCAACAAAAATTTTAAATTTTATTGATTTTGCTTCTAATTGAATCTTTTTGTGGAAAGTTTAATGAGTTATTGGTTAAATTTATAATAGAAAAGTAAACTTCAAAGAAAGAGAAATTTGTATGTATAAGTCTTGATTTATTATTTTAAAAACATGTATTAACTTTTTAGTTTACAATTAATTGTTTTCTAGATAACCAAAAAAAAATACATTAACAATATCCACAATTTTTTTTCTTGCATTGAACAATAAAAAAATGCTCCATCTCACAACGTTGAGCAAGTAAACTAACACACACACACACAAGAAATATAGGGCATGGAAAAAATGCTATAGCACTAGACACGATAATTGTAGTAGTGAATAGATGATTTTTCCTTTCATCAAATTAGCCTAGAAGACTAAACTCCGGGGAAAAAAATGATTTTTTACATGTTATCCATTTGTTATTTTTGTTTTGATTAGGGGTACAATGATATTTTCCTTTTCTTTTTTGATTAGTAAAATACTTTCACTACCCTTAAAAGTAAAAAAAAAAAATCAGATAATTAGTCTCTTGGTTGTTTTTTTTAAAAGATTTTACATTTTCTAGCACAATGAATTTTCTAAGATAATCTTTCGATATATATATATATATATATTTTTTTTTTCTTTTTCTTTTTCAATCTCATAACTTGATGTTGATTTTGATTTTTATTATATATATATATTTTTTTTCTTTGTTTTTTTATAGGGTTATCTCGATCTCATGACGTAACTTATAAGTTTGACGGGTTAATCTAAGTAGGCTCGCATCTTTTTATTTTAGTTTTAATTATTTTTTTCGTTTGGATTTTTTATATAATTGATTTTTTTTTATTCTTCAATATTTGATCTGTTAGGAGGTGGTCTTCATTGTTTTTCCATGTTAGTGTTTCCGGTCAAATTGTTGGAGACATAGGTTTTATGGGTTAACACGAATCAACATTGTTTTTTTTTTTCATGATTCAACATTGATTTTTATCATTTGATATTATTTTTTTCTCTTTCTTTAAAATACATTTGTGTTGACTGAACCTTAAATGTTTTCTTAGTTTTTTTATTCGACTTGCAGCAGAATATGGGTTGCGTGTAGAGAATGAGACTGTGCTTGAAGAAAAGTACTCAATTCCAAATTTACAATTGTTGGATATTTTTTTTAATTCTACCATAACCGACAACTATGTGATGCGACCTGCCTACCTACTGATTCAAATTAACCAAGCTTCATATTTATGTTTGAATTGATAGATTAATTAATCCGCGATTGACGAGGGATAGGGAAAAAGAAAAACCAAACACATACTTAGTAGAAAATGAGAAATCATTGAATGACACAATTTCAATTTGTGTGTTAACATCAATATTCACATGTGAAATCGATAATAATATACTTAAATAAGAAAAAAAAACTAAAATCAATCATGAATAGTATACCAAAAAAAATTGAAAAGTTTTAATTAATCAAGAAAATCGAAAAGAAATTGATCATAAGACCAAGTGTCATGATATACAAAAAAATATGATCGATTGGAAGTATTAAAATTTATATGAATGACTAGAAGGCTAAATCCTACTCAGAGTTGGAATCTCTTATAATTTAAATTGACAAAGTTGTTTAGCTTAGTTAGGAATTCACGTGATTATCAACAAATGAAAGTTTAGCTTGTATTAAAAATTCAATATACCTTCTTATCTTATATATGTTATCAATACAATATTAGAATTGTTGTAACCCATTTTTGGGTCCCCACATAAAAAATAATAAAATACAAAACAAATTCAAAAAAATATATTATCCAAAAATATAACAGTGAAAAAATGCCAGAGCGCCCTAAAAATGCTCAAAAATTATTTGAGGATGTTCAAAAATCAAAAATTAAATTTTGACAGTATATCATTGACTGATGAGAGCTCCGATGATAAAGAAAATTCAATTTGTGGAAGAAAAATGCAAAATCAGAAGTTTATGGACTCAATGAAATTTTATTAAAGGTTTAATTGCATTTATGAAGATTTTAATTGCAAGAAAAATTGATTTTGGAGTTAATTTGGGCTTTAATTAGGAGAAATTAATTTTCTAGGGTCAAATTATAATTTTTGGAAGTTAATTTGGTCAAATCAGGGGCTTAATTGCATAAATATTGAGGTTTAATGGCCAATTAGGGACTGAATTGAAGAAATCCGAGACCAAGGACTGAATTGTAAAACGCGTGTAAATGGAGGGCCGAAATTTGAATCTGATGCTTTTGGCGCCTTTTCCTTTTAAATGAAACGGCGCGTTTTGACCAAAACGACGCCGTTTCATTCACTATTGCTAAAAAAAAAAAAAAACAGAAGCCCAAAACGATGCCATTTTGACGGCACTGTAGCTCTTCTTCTTCCCCTGGACGTGCGAGGCAGGGGAAGAAGAAGATTTTTTCTTCCCTTTTCACCTAATTTTTCACCCGGATTGGCCGCAATAAGACGCCCACAATCACCCACTTGCCTCCTCCTTTTTATCCACGGATCGATAGTGGACGGGGCGGCGGCCACCACCATGACGTCTCCCCTGTTTTTGCCTATAAAAACAGGGGAGGACCGAAGAAAAAAAAAAAAAGGGAGGAGAAGAGAAGAGAAGGGAGAGACAGAGAGAAGAAAGCAGAAGAAGAAGAAGCAGAGAAGAGAGTCCAACATCACCACCGCAGGTAGCGTTTCCGTCGTTTTTTTTTGTTCTGCATGCAGATTAATTAGCGAGTTACTGTGCTGTGCACAGTAACCCGCAGATTAATTCTCTGGTTACTGTGCACACAGTAACCCGGTTACTATGTGTACAGTAACCAGCCCATGCAATTGGGCCTGATCCGGCCCATAAAAAAAAGAAAAAATATTATTGTTTTAAAAAATATTTATGATGTTCCCATTTTTTATTTATGTTATTTTTATTAATATCGGGTTGTATTTTTATGTCGTAAAAATACAAATCGGGTATTACAATATCCGGTTTTTGTCACAAACTTCCAAAAAATACAAAAAAAAATTTTAAAAAAATATTTTTGTGCATACGGCCAAGTGTCTCAAATCTAAAAAATCATATCGTATTTTTCATATGTCAAAAAAACAATATTTAGCATGCATTTTGGCTTTAATAACCAGTTTATTAAAGTCAAGAGAATATTGGCCAAAATTTCAAAAACAACAAAAATTTTATTTTGTTTGTCTCTTAGTATCCGGGGTATGACATTACACGTAATGCATATTCTGGATATTTAATTCTTTTTCGGATAATAGAACCGGGGGTATGACATTACATGTAATGCGTATTCCGAACAATAATAAACCACAACACGATCTTATATTTTATCAGACATTAAAACAATGCAGCCTACCTTAGGTAGGGCGTAGTTGGGGTGCTAATACCTTCCCTTTACGCAACCAGTCTCCGTACCCGATCTCTAAAGACCAGTTAAAGTTCCTAGTAACCAGAACACTAGGTGGCGACTCCCAGTCCATATTTTCACATATAGAGACAAGAATTCCTTGTCTCTCCTTATTTTGCCAGGAATAAATATTCTGATTTTTCCTTGAGGGTGGACGATCGCCGCGCCGCCGCACACGTGCGACAAGAATTATATACTTAGATTAAACTTCTAACACTATATCCATTAAAATAGGGTCATCCAACTACTAGAAAAAATAGCTAGCCTCATAAATGTCATTGCTTTTATTTACAACTTTATATATCTTTTTTGTTGCTTTCAAATCATTTTCTTGTTTACCTATTGTTCTTCTCATGTGATGTTGCTTAGGATAGATATGTATTTTTTAAGATTTAAAATCTTGAAATACCCACAATTTATTTAATTTTATGAGACTATTACTTGTCTTTGCTTATGTTCCTAGTTGTAGTTTCTTCTTATTAGAAAGAAGAAATTGATAATAGGTTACATAATTGATCAGAATATTAATAATTAGTTAATTATGCTATTTAATATGCCATATAGCCAGTTGGTTGGTTAGACATAATATTATTATATTCATATAAATATATATTTATTATCAAAACATTAATTCTAAAATGTTCATGGTTGATACTCTCTTAAATATTGGACATTCATTAAAGCTGTAAAGATTGATACATATTATGTTATTTTCTTTATGAAAGGAAGTACTTATTCTCATAAGTTAAGGTATAAGGGATACCTAGAACTAATATGTAGGTGCTTATCATAAGACATGTACACTAAGCTAACCTACTGAGAATTCTATATAGAGATATCATATATGTCCATGGAAAAGCTCACTTGACGGTTGTGTAAATGTTCTTCATACTTGAGATTACTAAAAAATCTTATATAGAGAATGTTATGATTTCATCTTATTACATATTATCTTAATTAAGATAACGAAGGGCAAACATTGGGTATAACATGAACTATATAAATGTATTTGATTGATTAAGAGAGGATTCATCACTTTTAGTGAATTAAGAAAAATATTCAATATATTCTCAAATAGTAGTGACTGAGAAATCCTTGGTCAAGGTGAAATGAAATTTAAAAAGAGTTTCAAATCTTATTCAAATGATCAATGACTATTATGTAAAGAATAAACATTATTTAACATGGTAGATGTACTATATGCT
The DNA here is from genome assembly GCA_033617975.1 of Populus alba x Populus glandulosa. Classification (NCBI taxonomy): domain Eukaryota; kingdom Viridiplantae; phylum Streptophyta; class Magnoliopsida; order Malpighiales; family Salicaceae; genus Populus; species Populus alba x Populus glandulosa. The sequence goes on along the minus strand of CM066155.1, from coordinate 6,235,472 downwards.
TTAATGTTAAATTGAAATATTATTGATGAAAGGATATTAATTACACTAAGAAATCGATCACTGAAAGGTTAAGTCAAATCACAAATGACTTTTCTAATATTTGGAGGATCATGACACGTTACTAGACGATACACATAATCTTCAAATAAAAATTAATCAATTATTGAATTCATAATAAATTAAATTTTTTAATTTATTTAATTATAATTATAATTTATATTTGGCCTAACATATTAGGAACCTAATAGGACACACACATTAAGAACCATTAGTCAGAAATTAAACTCGAATGATTTAATTAAGTATGACTTGATTAAAATATATTTTAGAAATCAAGGACTAAAATATAGTTAATACATAGATTATATTTCTAGACTTAAAAAAATAAAGTACGGACTTAATTGAGTTAATTGCTTAAATTATCCTAAATTAATATATGAAAATTTTTCATGAGGCAAATTGATATTTTATCAATTTATAGATTGTTTCATATTTCTCTATAAATAGTAAGTTATGCCTCTTATTTAGGGTAGTTGTCTGTTAGATAGAAAAACTATGTAAACATAATAATAGAGTTAACACTCTAAGCATAGTGATCCCTTTCTTCTAAATAAAAATTTAAAAGATTTCTCATAAATGGTTTGTGTGGATTACCATTGAAGGTCGGACAATAAATCGGCGTGTGATTTGTGATAACCTGGCGTTTAAGGAATTATTCAAAGTCAAAGAAAAGATTTTCAAGTAACAAATCTCTAAACAATTCTAAATCTATCTAACAAGATCTTAAAGACTCTAAAATAATTTTTTTTCACAATTTCCATTATATATATGATATTCAGGAGCCCAAAGGATTAATCAACTATCAATAGCATAATTGTTAATAAATTAATAATATGCAATTGTAAATACACCGCATTACTAAATGCTGCCACGTTTGCTTTAAAATTGGAGAAGTTTTTAAAATTTTGAGTAGTACTTTAAGATCATTGGAAAATGGCTATAAAATACAATGCCAGAATAACAATAGCAAATTCATTTCCTTTTCATTTTTAACCTCCATCTCTACCATTTTACGCAATAAATTAACTTTGAAAATCAACCTACATGATCAATTCAAATCCTATAACAAACAATACCTGCTTCAAACTATCTTAAAATTTAATCCTTAAGTCATAACAATTAACATGGACAAAATGGATTAAAGCCCAAGAGCATTAAATGCAGCAAATGTTGGAAACATGCTACTGTTAAGATATTAGATGTTGAGCGTGGTGAAAACAAGCTTTTTTACTAGTGTAATTACAATTCTTGTAATAAAATATTAATTTATTAGTAAAATCTTTGTAGCGGGGCATTGGGTTGACGACAGGTTTGCCTCCTATGAGTATGTATTGGAAAGGGATTTGGGTATAATTATAAAATTATTATTATAAAGTTCAGGACTTACCACTTAGAATTATAGTTACCAAAAAACTTATGATCTACGAGAGTCTAGGTAAAAGACTAGTTGTGCAAGAGAAAGATACATCACCCCCAGTACATCCTACCTAAGGTAAGTTACATTGTTATTTAATTATTTTCCTAGGTCGTTTTCTATCTATTGGTCTTATATTGGATTTCCTAGTAGCCTACAATCAATTACTAGGTGGCGACTCCAACGAACCAATCAAATCAAAGCAAAAACGAGAAACGAAAAGTCGTCAAGCCCGATGCCGCGCGGATTTTCCGACGTGCGACATTGTCTATGGTTTAAGGTAGATCTACCTACATGAGGAAATCTCTTCCATATCGGGTTAAAACTTAACTATTCTAAAACCCAAATTTTAGTATCACATTTATTTCTTTGTATCTTTAATACTTAAGGGAAACTCTACTGTATAGTTCTACACCTCCAAATATTAAAATTTACAGCTAAACCTTAACACTTTAAATATAAAGTGAACAAAATGATTGGTGAAAGGTTTTTTATATTTTTGCCAAATCCTAACGCATAATCATGAATTAGTTACAATAACCATTTTTGCATTTTAGAACATGAGAAAGATACATTTTTTTATATATATAAAAAGTGTGCATAGAAAAATTTTAAGATTTGGTCATACGGACGAAAATAAAATATTTTTTATTTTTTTAAAGAGGAAATTAATTTAATTTTTTTTGTTGAATTTTTTAAATTTTCAAAAAAAAATCAGAAAGGTTGTGGAGGAAACCAGATATTTTAATATCAGATTTGTATTTTACAATGTTATTATACAACCCAATATTATACAAAATTATTAGAAAAACATGAGAGAAAATCACAAATATTTTGAAATGACCCTAGATTTTTTTTTTATTATTAAATTTAAGTTGGGCTAGACTTGAAATAGATCCATCCCAACTTAGTTAGGTTAGGTCGATTAGCTGCCCAACAGACCCTTTTTCTTTTTTGTTAGTGGATTAGACCCGGCCTAGCTATTTAAGTTGTTATTTAATAGAGAGCATGATAATACTTTAATAATATATATATATATATATATATACACACGCGCGCGTGTAGAAAATAAATTAATTAATTGATATTTGTATTTTTTTTTTGTAAGTGATTTCATGATGTTTGGGTTGGTAGGTTGTTTAAGGAAGTTTTTATGGTTTATTTGTAGTTTTTGTTAAAAAAAAAAAAGGGTAAAAAATAGATTTTTAAGCCAATTTTCCTTCAAATTTTTAGGCCACCGGATTTTAGACAACAACTACTAGTAGGCAACAGGGTCTGAATTTTCAACTTCGAATCTCGCAACAGAGCAAGTAATTAAGAAACAAGGAGAGTGAAGATGGCGAGGAAAGTTGCAGTCCTGCCAATTGTGGGGATGGTAATGGCAGAGTGTGCACAAGCTGGGTGTATGATATTAGGCAAGGCAGTCATGTCAAATGGCATGATATTTTCTTTTTCTTTTTTGTATGAAGAAATTTGCACCATAAATAGAAGATAATAAATAGACCAACGAATCTATATAAAAACATTCATCAAAATACATTAATTGAGGACATTAATACAGTGTGTTCCACCTTATCTTCTTGAATCAATCATAACCACCGAAAATGAGGTGATAAAAAGATACCAACGAATCTATAGGAAAACATCACCATCTCTCGTGAAAAAAAAAAAAACAATGTTTAAAACATGTTGCATGATCTCAAATATTCCTCTTTTTTTGTATGAAGAATTTTGCACCATAAATAAAAGATAATAAAAAGACCGACGAATCTATAGAAAAACATACATCAAAATGGATTAATTGAGGACATTAATATATACTTGAAGAGCTAACTTGACAACCAAATAATATATTTATCAATGTAACATGCCTCGTCATTTCAATTTAAACCACAAAAAATCTAACAGCCTTAAATTGTGCTAAAGCATCACTATATATAACTTGCTAGTTGGCTTTATTTTTCACAAAAAAAATCATTCTATACCACAATGGCTTCATCACCCTCTTCTCTAGTTTTCAAAGTTCACAGACGTGAACCAGAGCTGATCAAACCAGCGAAGCCCACCCCACATGAGTTCAAACTGTTATCCGACATTGATGACCAAGAAGGGCTTCGATTCCACATTCCACTCATACAATTCTATCGCCACAATCCCTCAGTGCAAGGGAAAGACCCCGTCAAGGTCATCAGAGAGGCAATTGCTAAGACATTAGTGTTTTACTATCCATTTGCCGGTAGGCTGAGGGAAGGGCATAACCGCAAGCTCATGGTGGAATGCACTGGCGACGGTATCTTGTTTATAGAGGCTGACGCTGATGTTACACTTGAGCAGTTTGGTGATCCACTTCAACCTCCATTTCCTTGCTTGGAGGACCTCCTCTTCGATGTGCCTGGCTCTAGCGGGGTGCTAAACTGCCCTCTGTTACTTATTCAGGTAATTTTTTGTATTTTTGTCCACCATGCTGGTCCAAGACTTTTTATGTGTCACCTATTAGGCAGCAAAAATTATTAAGGGAGCAAGAAATCCTTCCGCGTTTCAAACACTACGAAGTCTATCAAGCCATCATAAGTGTAGACGGATATCAAAATTATAAGCTATATATTATATCGGTGAAACCTACCATGATTAATTGTATGTTCCGATATTTTTTTCTCGCAGTGTTATAGTTACTATAAAATTACTTTCAAAATTTTATTAAAAAAATGATCTCATAATTTTAATTTCAAATCGTAATCTTTCTTGTTAGTGCAAGCTGAGGAGGAAAAAGTCACATCATATATGTTACATATATTAGGTTTGAAATTATGTTCCTGCTTTGTTGTTTTGATGATCTAAAAATTCCAATCCACTAGTCAAATAGGCATAATTCGCTAATACATCCACTCATGAAATCATCTAACAATCATCTAGGTATTTGCTGTCTAATTTATTATGCAAATTGGCAGGTGTCACGGCTCAAGTGTGGTGGTTTTGTCTTTGCCCTCCGCGTCAACCATACCATGTGTGATGGCCAAGGATTAGTGCAATTCATGGCAGCGGTGGCTGAGATGGCCCGCGGAGCCAACGCCCCATCTGTCCCTCCAGTGTGGGAAAGACATGTCCTTAATGCAACTGAACCACCTCGAGTTACATGCAGACACCGAGCGTACGAGGAGGTAGCTGGCTCCACGAGCTCAATTCTTACCCATGAACATCTGGTTCATCGTTCATTTTTCTTTAGCCCTTCAGATATAACTGCTCTTCGAAGATTGGTCCCACCTCACCTCAGCCATTGTTCTAGTTTCGAAATATTAACGGCATGTCTTTGGATATGTCGGACCATTGCCCTCCAACCAGATCCTAATGAAGAAATGCGCATAATTTGCCTCGTCAACGCACGTGAAAAATTCAACCCTCCATTATTACCAAGAGGTTACTATGGTAATGGTTTTGGTCTTCTAGCAGCAGTAGCCACTGCGGGGGAACTTTCGAGAAAGCCAATTGGATATGCTTTGGAGCTGGTGAGGAAGGCTAAGGCGGACATGACTGAGGAGTACTTGCGGTCCACAGCATCGTTGATGGTGAGCAAGGGAAGGCCTCTTTTTACTGTGTCAGGGACCTACATAGTGTCGGACTTGAGACGTGCCGGACTTGAAAAGGTAGATTTCGGATGGGGAAATGCTATCTATGGTGGGACTGCAAAAGCCATCCCTGAACTTGCAAGCTTTTATATTCCGTTTACAAATAAGAAAGGAGAAGATGGGATCGTTGTACCATTTTGCTTGCCATCTCCTGCTGTGGAAAGATTTTACAAGGAGCTTGAAGGCATGCTAAAGGGACAGCTAGTTAGTTAGTGGAGGAGCAAATTCCAAGTTAATCGTATCTTCTTCTTTGTTTACCAGAAAATAGTTTGTTTTTTTAATAAAATCTCAAGACAATCAGTTTATTTCTTTCTATTTTCAAAAATTTGAAACCAACAATGGAAAATGCAAGCCGTAAATGATACCAAAAGTCCATTAAATTACTACGCTTAGATAGCTAATTAAAATGTAATTATTCGTAAATGGTGGGTGTTAAAGTGAGGATGAGTGCTGATAAAAACAACAAACATAAGCATGAGAGGATGAATAATATGTACGTACCACGTATCCTTTATGTATGTTTTGGTTTGAATTTCATTTTTTAATAGTATTATCACACTTACCTTTTATGTCCATTCAGCATGTGCTATGACTATTAATAATTTGTCGTGACTATGATTAAGTAAAACTATATATATATATATATGAGTAGTTTCTTATCGTCATTTAGCTGTAATTTGAAAAAAAATAATTTAAATTGTAGTTGGAAACGAAATCATCAAAGAAAACACCAATTTTTTTTTTTTATACATGACATTGAACATTTAATCCATATATAAAATCAACTACTTGTAACATAAAAACTTCTATAATTCCCTCATCAAACTTGATGTTATTTGACGGGAATGTTGTTGAAATGTTATTTTATGAATTTTGCAATTATTTGTAGCAAAAAAAAAAAACGACTTTAGTAACAAAGGTTTCAAGAAAGAAAGAAGTCAGTGGAAGAAACTATGAACTGTTGATTGAAACAAGGAGATGACAAGAAGAAGGTCAGGGAGAGCAGGGAGAAAGAGAGGAAAGGAGGGATATTTTAGTCAAAAGATAATTAATGAACAGGCATCAATGTTCAATAAGTAATATGGAATGCTTTCGATGAATTAATGGTTGGACCACAATTATTTTATAGGCCCCATATTCTTCAACCAACATTTTAATATTTTTTAAACAATCATTAAATGTGAACACACTACACTACACTTTCTACCACAAAAATAAACACCCTTGAAAATACAAGGTTCACAAGTCTATGATTAAAGAAAAGGACACATTTTATATTTATAACTGGTGGACTTTTTTCCTAATTCTATTATAACCAACAACTACATGATACTAACTATCTACCTACTCAAATTAATCAAGCTTCACATTAATTTTTATCATAGTATGAGTACAAAAAGTGACATTTAACCCAACCAAATTGTGGCCTATTTAATGGGTTTGAAGTATTGTTGTATATTGGTATTCAACATTTTCCCCTCATAAATACAAAAAATAAAATGCACCTTTAAAATTTTTGTTTGGACAAATTGGCCGGTTTCACTTGAGCCAATTCAGTCATGTTAATAATTTACATATTTTTTCTTATAAAAAGATTAATCTTACAATAATGTTTTAAACAATTCGAATTCATATTCATAGCAAAGCGTGCGCAACTATTCTTGTGAGATCTGGAAAGACTAGCAAAATAATTAATGGCATTCTTGCATTTAGAATTCAAAACTGGATAGGAGGACCACACTATGCTACAAGCCAACCTAATATTTTTTCAACATTAAAAAAAAAAAAGTTAAGACAATGCAAGAATTAAAAAAAAAAGTAAAAAGAATTAGAAACTTGGTTCATTGACTCGATTGGGTTTAATAAGCTCATTTAATTTAAATAACACGAATGGAAAAAAAAAACACAATGATAATAAACAAACTAATAAAAAAATTGAAAGCCTAAAAAGAGTAAAAGAAAAATAAAAATGAATCAATCATATCTGAGTTAGCATATCAAATCTACGACATGCTTGTGATACGAGGTAACCACATCATAACCAAACTAAACATAAAGCACAAATATAAAACAATTCAATATTCAAGGATGAAACTAGGAAAAAAAATATTAAGAAAAGCAATAAAAAAAATATTTATGTCAACTCAGGTTAACCTGCTAACCCTGTGACCATAGGCACATGATTGGGATAACTCTATAGAAAAGAAAAAAACAAGATATGAAGATCAATTCCTAATAAATCAAATGTTGAATGATAAAATTGAAAAAAAATCAATTTTAGAAAATGACTTTAAAAAATACCAAAGTCAACATGTATTAATGTTCAAAATCCATGACTCTAATCATTAACCCGAGACCAACCCCTATAAAGGACAAACCCTAAAAAACAATGAATTAAAATTATAAGGGATAAAATTAGAAAAAAAAAATTTAAAATAAAAAATCCTTCAAAACAAAATAAATAATAATTAAAAGAAAGGGGACTTAATTTGATACAAAAATAATTTGAAATCAAATGTAAAGGGGTGAAATTGAAAACAAAATTCAATTAGTAAATGTATAAGAAAATAAATAATAATTAAAAGAATGAAGATCAAATTTGATATAAAAATCAAATAAAAATACCAATTATGATGAGGGATACAAAATGAAAAAGAAAAAAATCCATCAAAATAAGATTAAAAACAAAATATATAAAAATGACCACATTGGATACAAAACACAAATAAAAAAATACATTTATTCTTTGGTAAAGAGAAGGGTGAGTAAAGAGAAAGAAAAAGAAAAAAATCACTTGAGCCCAATCACATATCCAATGACCACACATGCGGTATCGTGGGAAAGAACAAGGCAGGCCATTTCAAACGTCATCTTGTAAAACAGTGTTTGGATAAAGACGATGTTGCACATGCAAACAACTTTTTTACCGAATCACCCATGATCCAATAGGTTAATTATATATAAAAACATGGTCTTAAAATATGTAAATACTGCTAGTTAAGGTTTAATTATTTTGCTTTTAAGGGTATGAATGTGTTTACATTATTTTTTAAAAAATATTAAAAGATCAAATCTATCTAGAGAAACCTATTAATTACAAAAAAAAAAAAAAAAAGCCTAACCTGAAAATAATAGCCTTGATTGTAAGCTTTAATTCTTTTGTTCAAGTACTTACATTGTTTTTTGAAATTGCTAATAAAAATCTCAACATATTCTACCAAATAATACATTTATCAACACAACAAGGTCCATACTGACTTCATGCACATATAAGTCAAAACATGCCACATAATTGTGCTAAGCATAATAAAAAATAAGTCAAATATCTTTTTTCTTCTACATCCACTTCAAAATCCAATCTTTATTTGTCTGATATACTCTTAGCCTTCTCAATATATAACTTGCTAGTTGGCATCATTTTTCACAAAAATCATTCTATTCCACAATGGCTTCATCACCCACTTCTCTAGTTTTTAAAGTTCACAGACGTGAACCCGAGCTAATCAAACCAGCAAAGAAAACCCACGTGAGTTCAAACTATTATCTGACATTGATGACCAAGAAGGACTTCGATTCCACATTCCATTCATACAATTTTATCGCCACAATCCCTCAATGCACGGGAAAGACCCCGTCAAGGTCATCAGAGAGGCAATTGCTAAGACATTAGTGTTTTACTATCCATTTGCCGGTAGGCTGAGGGAAGGGCATAACCGCAAGCTCATGGTGGAATGCACTGGCGAGGGTATCTTGTTTATAGAGGCTGACGCTGATGTTACACTTGAACAGTTTCGTGATCCACTTCAACCTCCATTTCCTTGCTTGGAGGAGCTCCTCTTCGATGTGCCTGGCTCTAGCGGGGTGCTAAACTGTCCTCTGTTACTTATTCAGGTAATTTTTGCAGAAATAAAAAATTTTAAGTTCAAATCGTAATTTTCTTGTTATTAGTGCAAGTTGAGGAGGAAAAAGTCACGTCATATATGTTATATATATATATATATATATATATATATATATTTGTTTTAAAATTATGTTCCTGCTTTGAGTTGATGATCTAAAAATTCTAATCCACTAGTCAAATAGGCATTCGCTAATACATCCTCTCATCAAATCATCTAACAACCATCTAGGTATATGTTGTGTACTTTATTATACAAATTTGCAGGTGTCCCGGCTCAAGTGTGGTGGTTTTCTCTTTGCCCTGCGCCTCAACCATACCATGAGTGATGGCCTAGGATTAGTGCAATTTATGGCAGCGGTGGCTGAGATGGCCCGCGGAGCCAACGCCCCTTCTGTCCCTCCAGTGTGGGAAAGACATGTCCTTAATGCAACTGATACACCTCGAGTAACATGCAGACACCGAGAGTACGAGGAGGTAGCTGGCTCCAAGAGCTCAAATATTACACATGATCATCTGGTTCATCGTTCATTTTTCTTTAGCCCTTGATCAGAATTAACTGCTCTTCGAAGATTGGTCCCACCTCACCTCGGCCATTGTTCTAGTTTCGAAATATTAACGGCATGTCTATGGATATGTCGTACCATTGCCCTCCAACCAGATCCTAATGAAGAAATGCGCATAATTTGCCTCGTCAATGCTCGTGGAAAATTCAACCCTCCGTTATTACCAAGAGGTTACTATGGTAATGGTTTTGGTCTTCTAGCAGCAGTAGCCACTGCGGGGGAACTTTCGAGAAAGCCAATTGGATATGCTTTGGAGCTGGTAAGGAAGGCTAAGGCGGACATGACTGAGGAGTACTTGCGATCTACAGCATCTTTGATGGTGAGCAAGGGAAGGCCTCTTTTTACTGTGCCAGGGACCTACATAGTGTCGGACTTGAGACGTGCCGGACTTGAAAAGGTAGATTTCGGATGGGGAAATGCTATATATGCTGGGACTGCAAAAGCCGCCCCTGAACTTGCAAGCTTTTATATTCCATTTACAAATAAGAAAGGAGAAGATGGGATCGTAGTACCATGGAAAGACTTTTCAAGGAGCTTGAACACATGCTTAAGGGCTGATACAAACAAAAAAAAAAGCATGAGAGGATGAATAATATTTACCACGTATCCTTCATGCATGTTTCGTTTGAATTTCATTTTTAATATTAGGACGACATTAACCTTTTATGACTATTAATAAATAATTTGTCCTGATATGATTAAGTAAAACTATATATGAGTGTGTTGTAAACGCAAGGTTGATGAGTCTATCCTTAAAGAAAAGGACTCTTTTGTATATTTGTAACTGTTGGATTGTATCGTAACTAGCAAATTACCTCCCCAAATTAATGTTTGAATTGATAGATGGATAGATAAAATTAAAAACCTATAATTAATTAACCCTGACGAGGTACAGGGAAAAAGAAAAGTCAAACATAAACTTAAATAGAAATTGAGGAATGAACGAATGATACAATAATATGTTTACATCACAAATAGATTACTTTTTTTTTAAAGGATAATGTGAGTGTCTGAAATAGTTTATGGATATCTTTATTAATTTTATGGGTCCTGAAATTAATGATTATGTAAGTTTTTAGTGGCTTTAAGGTTTGTAAAATTCGAATTGGTAATCTCTAGAAAGCAAACAAAATCTAAACAGTTGAGTTACATCCCTAACGGTTAAAAAATATACGTGTATTACTTAAAGTGGCACATACTATACCACGAGCTCACCTTTTATGTTTATAAAAAATTTAGGTTCTAACTCTGGCAGGACTTAAGACTATTTGGGTTTTGTTTGGCCAAAACTCAAGGCTATTGGGATCCTAAATTCGACTAGACTCAAGGCTACAAGGCCTAAGATTATTTTAGATCCTACACCAGGCAAATCAACCCAAGGCTACTTGGGTCTTGAACCCAGTTGGATCCAAGGATATTTTATGTCATGTACAAAGCAGAACCCAAGGCTACTTGCGTTCCACACACGGTCAAACCTAAGGTTATTTTGGGTCCTGCAGGCTGCAGGACTCAAGGCTATGTTAGGTCCTGCAGAGGTTGGACCTAAGGCTACGTTGGGTCCCGCAGCCTCTAGGACCCGAGGCTATTTTGCGTCTTGCCCCAGCTTAACCCAAAGCTACTTTGGGTCTTGCAGAGGCCAGGACCCAAGGCTATTTGGGGTTCTGCTCCCAGCCAAACCCAAAGCTATTTTGGATCCTGCCCGGTTAGGACCCAAGGCTATTTGGGTTCTGCCCGGCTAGAACCAAGGCTATTTTGGATCTTGTCTGGCTCGGATCCATGACTATTAAGGTCCTGACTCAGCCAGGACACAAGGCTAATTTGGGTTTTCGACAATGTACTGGACTCAACATAGATTTTATAATATTAAGAATAATATTTAAATTGTTTATCCAAGTTGTTATATTTTTTTAATTTATTTAAAAAAAATGTATGTCTTTTCTTTGATGTAATAATATTTTTTTAATTTACTAATGATAATAATAATAATACAAATAATAATATTTTTTATATTAATACTTTGAATTATAATAAAAATAATAATATCTTTGATATGAATACGTTGAATTATAAGAAACATAATAATATTTACAACACAAATAATTATATTAAGAAACCTAAGAATATTTATAACATAAATTATAATATTTTTTATATTAATACTTAGAATTAAAATAAAACAATAATATTATAACACAAATAATAACATCTTTGATATAAATACTTTAAATTACAAGAGAAATAATAATATTTACAACACAAATAATTATATTAAGAAACCCAAAAATATTTATAAAATAAATTATAATATTTTTTATATTAATATTTTGAATTATAATAAAAATAATAATATCTTTGATATAAATAAATTTATAAAAAAATAATAATATTTTTTATATTAATATTTAGAATTATTATTTGTGCGACACCGAGGTAGCTGGCTCCAAGAGCTCAAATATCATACTTGTTGATTTGGTTCATCGTTGATTTTTCTTTAGCCCTTTAGAATTAACTGCTCTTTGAAAATTGGATCATAATTGTTCCATATTCTTCTACCAACATTTTAATGATTTTCAAACTATCATTAATTGTGGACACACTTTCTACACAAACAAACACTTTTACAAGGCTGATAAGTCCATACTTGAAGAGGTATGTTGGTTCGAAGAGGTATCTTGAGTAGCTCGGAATCAAATTGCTTTATCTGCCTTGTTGAAGCAGAATCGGTGGACCATATTCTGCTTCACTGCCATAAGCATTGGCTCATTTGGTCCAAAATCATTAAGTGGTGGGGTTTAGTTTGGTGTTGCCCAAAGAGCTTCTCAGATATGTGGTCTCAATGGTCTTCCATGGTGCATGGTAATTTTCAGAGGAAGGCATGATTGATGTTGTTCTTCTCAATGGCATGGTCTCTTTGGCTCCTTCGAAATGATCTCATTTTCCATCAGAAGACACCTGATTATGACTCAATTTTCTTTCTTATTATCACTCGTCTATGTCTTTGGCTAAAAGCTATCCATTCAGATTTTCCATACTCCTCTACAGATCTGATCTGATCGGCAGATGGCTTGCTTCGGTGGTCCAATGCTCACTCTTTCAGGATAAAAAATATATGGTCTCCTCCTATGATTAATAGCCTCAAATGGAATGTGGACGACTCTTCTCTTGGTAAGCTAGGCCCCTCTAGAATAGGTGGTATGCTGCGAAATCATCATGGTCATGTGCTCGGTATGTTCTTTGTTCCAGTTGGTATTTTAGACTCTAATATTGCTGAGTTAAGGGCTATTGTGAAAGCCATTGATCTATCAGCATCTAATTGCCTTTTACACCATCAACACCTCATCATCGAATCTGACTCTGTCAATGTTATTCGCTGGATGAATAATCCTCTCAGTCGTCCTTGGAAGCATCATAATTTGTTCTCCTTTGTTAATAGACTGAAAGCATATTTTGGTTCAATCACCTTTCTCTCATATCTTTCGTGAAAGTAATTGCATGGCAGATGGCTTGGCTAATCAAGGAGTGCGGAGATCAAGTGAATTTGTTGCCTGGCTTTGAATCCACCATTTTTCTAAGGGCTTACTATTGTTTCTTCTCCCATTATGTCTATGAGTATTTTCTGTTTTGTTTTGTTGAGGAATGTTTAGCTTCAGCTCATTTGGATGGATTTTGTATGGTTTTCTTTGCTTTGGTTTATCTTAAGCTGCGCTTTATCCTTCATATGGCTTTATGCCATATTAAGATATTGTGTAGCTTCTGTACTATTCCCATCAGACTTTGACGCTTATATAATATACGTATCTTTCAAAAAAAAAAAGTCCATACTTGAAGAAAAGGATTCCATTTCATAGTTATAACTGATGGACTTTTTTCTAATTCTACCATAACTAACAACTATGTGATACTAACTACCTACCTACTCAAATTAATCAAGCTTCACATTCATTTTTATCATAGTATGATTACAAAAAGTGACATTTAACCCAACCAAATTGTGGCAAATTTAATGGGTTTGAAGTATTGTTGCATATTCGTATTCAACATTTTCCCCTCATATAGTGAAACCCGATTATATAAATATATAAAATCGGGTTTCACTTGGGCCAATTCGGTTATGTTATTAATTTACATATTTTTTCTTATAAAAAAAATTAATCTTACAGCAATGTTATTAACAATTTGAATTCGTATCCACAGTAAAGCGTAAGCAACTATTCTTGTGAGATTTGGAAAGACTAGCAAAATAGTTAATGACATTCTTTCATTTAGAATTCAAAACTGGATAAGAGGACCTTGCCATGCTGCGGGCCAACCCAATTTTTTCCCAACATTTTTTTTTAAAAAGTTAAGACATTGCAAGAATTCAAAAAAAAAAAAAGAAGAAGAAGTAATGCTAATAAATAAACTAACAAAAAAAATAGACAACTTCAAAAAAAAAAAAAAATTAACCAATCTCACCTGACTTAGAATGTCAAATCTACGACTTGGTCATAATACGAGGTAACCCAATCACAACTAAACTAAATAAGAAGCTCAATTATAAAATAATTCAATGTTTAAGGATAAAACTAAAAAAGATTTTTATCAAATAGGATTGCAAGACCTAAGGGATTTGGGTTTGTCCTCATGCCACACCCAAGCAACTTGGGTGAGGCGCCTCTTTCCAGCCTCAAGTTAATAATAATAATAATAATAATTGATGTTGCCCTTTAAATTAATTCCTTTTTTATATATTAATAATATTAATTTTAAATTTAATAATATTAATGAATATAATAATATTTATAATGTTAATTATAATACTAATAATAATATTAAACTCATATGACCCAAGTTCTTATAGTTTTTTATTCATTCAAATCAAATTTATGATTTTTCTTCAATAGCAATAATATTTTTTCAAATTTAATAATAATAATAATAATAATAATAATTTTATCCTTTAAATGAAATCTATTTTTGTTTTTCAATATTAATAATATTTTTAAAAAAATTTAATAAGTATTATATTAATGATTTTAAATATAATAAAAATAATAATGTTTATAATACAAATAATAGTATTTTTAATATTAATAATATTAATTATAACAAAAATAATAATATTTATAAGACAAATAATAATATTTTTAATACCAATACTTTTAATTATAATAAAATAATAATATTTATAATACAAATAATTATATTTAGAAACCTAAAATCCAAGAACCTTGAGTCTTGACACCAGACAAAAAAAAAATTGGGTGGACCCAAGGTTCTTGGGTCCTGGCGTGGGACCCAACGCGTGGTCCTGCAGACCTTAGATGCTTGGGTTTGCACACTCCAAGAAGCGGGTATGCAGACACGCTTGCCTGGGTTTGCAACCAGGCGCGTGGGTCTTGTCCTAGCACCCAGGGTGTGGTAGCCCCAGCGTCAAGTGTCTATAGTCTGGAGTTACGGCCAGGCGCGGGGGCTTGCCCTAGCACCCAGGCGTGGCAGCCCCCCCAAACTTGAACTTACCATTTTCTCCCCAATTTAAAAGAGAACCCAACCCCACTTGCAGTCTCCTCAACTCTTTGTGGCATAGGCAACTCTGATATTATACAGCTTCAATCCATAATGTTTTTAGCAAAGAGTAAACCTAAACAGTGCAATTCACAGTGAAATCGCTCTCGGTTTACAGTGCTTCCAAACAGAGTAATCTATAGTGAAAGTGCTCACAGTTCACAATAATTAAAATTTACTAATGATGATAACAACAATAATAATAGTAATGTTAATTCTTACTTTTACCCTACAAATCAAATCTATTTTTGCTTTTTAATATTTATAATAATTTCTACAAAATTATTAATTATTATATGAATAATATTAATTATAATCAAAATTGTAATATTTATAATAAAAATAATTGTATTTTTAATATTAAAAATCATAATATTTATATCACACGGACCTCTAACTCTCAGGGGGCTGTAAAACCTTGGTGTAGATTAGAAAACACCCTGGCAGGCCGGTCTGCAACAAGCATGCAAGTTTGCAGGCCTGCTCACCTTGGTCTGCAACTAGTGCCTGGGGGTCTATAGCCTTACTATGCTTCACCAAACAAAATTGTTATTTTTCGCTGCGGGGTTTGAAGACCCAGAGGAGCGGGTCTATAGTTAAGTGCCTATGGTTTATAACCTTACCAGGCCCCACCAAACAAATTTGTTATTTTTCGCTGCAAGGTCTGGAGACCTAGAGGAGCGGGTCTACAATCAGACGCCTGGGGTCTGCAACTTCACCATACCCCCACCAAATAATACAATCCACAGTGAAATCACTCACAGTCTACAATAATTCACTTTACAATACCAAACAATGCAATCCATAATAAAAAGCAGCTACAGTCTATAATAATTCAGTCTACAGTAAAACACCGATTCCTTTTAATTATAGTTAATATGTAAACTTTACATCAAAAATAAATATTTACATGTCAACTAAGTAAGAATATATTTAAATAAAAAAACAAAGGCTAAAATCATTATGAATAATAAAATCAACCAAACATGGAAAATCTTAATCAAGCAAGAAACTAGAAAGTAATTGATCAAATGGTTAGAAGTCATAATCAGCCAAAGAAAGTAATCGAATGTAAAATTTTAATTTCACACCAAAAAATAAAAGATTCAATCCTATTTAAAATAGAAGTTCTTGATAAATAAATCTAACCAAATTGTTTAATTTAGTTAGAAATTCACATGATTATCAATAAATAAAAAATTTAATTTATATTAGGATTCATTAGAGCTCCTTCTCTTATATAGTTTACCTATATGGTATTATAATTACATGTTTAGATAAAAATTCAAACACTATATTGATACACATAAGGTCATATAACTACTAAGAAAATTAGCCACACACACACACACACACACATATATATATATATATATATAATTTATTTCTTTAATTTTTTGAACTTATGTTTTTCCGATAATTATTTTTATTTATAATTTTATTTACAACTTTATTTATCTTTCTCGCTTACAATTCCTTTTCCTCTTTACATATTTTTCTTCTCGCTTTGTGCTGTTTAGGATAGATTTACCTTTCTTATGTTTTAAAATCTTGCAACATCCATATTTTATTTAATTTTATAATATTGCTATATGTCTCTACTCATGATTCGTAGTGTAGTTTCTCCTTATGGCAAAGAAGAAATTGATAATAGGTAGCATAATTAATCAAAAAATTGATGATTGGTTAGTTGATTAGCCAATTGATGATCAATTGCATGCTAGTTTGTCAAATCAAAAGTATGCAACTATAATTATACCACATTGTTAAATGCTACCATGTTTGCTTTAAAATTGGAGAAATTTTGAAATGTTGAGAATGCTTCTGAGATAATTGGAAAATGGTTATAATAACAAAAAAATCCAGTTCTCTTTCATCTTTATTCACAATCTTTGTCATTTTCCTCAATAAATTAACTTTACAAAACAATATCTTTGTAATTTTACCCAATAAATTAATTCAAATCCTAGAGTTGACAAGCTTTTTCTTATGATTTATCTCTTGAAAGTGGCCATCACCTATGAATCACATTCAGAAATGTATCCATGATATCAAAAAAAAAAACATAAAATAAAAACTCAAATCCTATAAGAAGTAATGTTTACATAGTGAGCTTTTGGTGCAAGTTCTTCGGTTAGAAAATAATGAAGAAAAACTAGCAATAAGTTATTTGTATAAGCCCATAAATAAAACAAAATAAATCATCAAGACAAGGTTGAAAAATAAAATATTTTAATATGGATTATATATCCCGGTCATTTATGCTAGTTGGGATAAGCAATTTCATAGTTGATTACATGTAGCAAGTTATTTTTTTAATTCTGTAATCTATTTTAGGTGTTTTTAATTTTGTAATCTATTTTAGGTGTTTTTTTTTTAAGATTATTCAAGGTTCGCTTAGTATAATTACTAGATTAGCCCCTAATTGTGACACTCAAAATGTAATTAGTGGCTAACTTAAGAAGTATAAAAAAGAAATTGATAATTTTTGCATGCCATTAGCTATTCGTCAAAGAGAAAAGTTAAATTTGGGTAATAATTTTGTATTTTTAAAATATAATATGGTTTTGTATCTATAATATCTAATTTATTGAACTTTTATCTTAATTAGTTGCATGATGTGAGCAATTTAAAAATAATACTTAAAAACTTTAAATGTTTACGGTTTGAATTCTTAGTCAATGTTATAGTGCAATTGGATGTGAAACAAATTAAAATATATTTGAATATATCCATTCTAAAAGACGAAATAACTCACATAAAAGACTAAGTGATATGGTATTTGTTTGTTATAATTTAAAGATTCAACAAAGATAAAATATTAATATTATTATATTAATAATACTATTGAAAATAATTATTACTATTTTCATTAATAATAATATTATTTTTTTAAAATTAAATTTATCACTAATATAAATAATTTATATTCATATTGTTTTATTTCATGTTTATATTTCATTTTTTCAATTGTTATTTATTTTATGTAAAATAATTTATCAAATTAATTTTTTTTCAAATTTCTCCTTTTAATTTTTTATTTATAAGATTTGATCCTTTAATAAATTATTTTTTTATGATATAAATATTTTCAAACTCAATATTATAACAGGCAGCTCCCGTCAGATGGAACGTCTACCACTTGTGAATGAGCGGATCGGGCTTGCAAAGAAAAAAGGCCCTTCGCCCTTTACGGGTGAAAACCTTCCTGATGCGTCTCTTCAAAATGGGTTAAAGAGATAAACTGCATAAAATTTTCCCTGAAAATGGCAAAGAGCCACACCATCTTCATGTCGTGGCGCCCCTACTCTCTCCTTCGCCAAGCTCTCCCTTCATCTCTTCTCCACCTCCCCAAACCACACTCGGTTATGTTAAACAAGACTCGACCAAACTTGCTCTTCTCTTGCGCTAACAGAACCAAACTCCACTTTGAAACCCATGGCTTCGTTAAATTAGGGTTTGGTTCTGTCGGTAATCGCAGATTCAGTACTGAAGCTACCCGTGATGTTAATGATGCTGGCTCCATTGACTCTCCTCTTATGCAGTCCATGGAGAACAAGGTAAATTCATGCATTTTATGGATGAATTATCAAATTGACATTAACAAAAATTATTTGTTTGTGCAACAGATTAAGGAAGAACTAACTGCGGAATCAGTCTCTGTAAAAGATGCTTACGGTGATGGTCGACATGTCTGGTATGCATTATCTATTTCTCACTGCTTTAAATGAGTTCTATGATGTTTTAAATTCTATGGTCGATATGTCATTGTTTGATGAATCAGTGAATGGAGCTTCTGGTTACTTTCGCTTTGATCTGTTAGAGTAGCATTATAATGTTGAAGTTGCGTGCATTGCATTTAGAGAATGCCAAGCCTTGTTACAAAAATTATTCTTTATGTTTGCTCCCTTTTTATGAAATCATTGGAACACTACTCAGTTGAGATCAAGATACTGTTATCTATGTGTCTCGCGTTGGAAATTTTTTTTTTCCCATCAAAGATTATTGTGAGCAATTAAATGATATTTAGTTTTCTCCCTTGTCAATCCCCTTTGTTACCGTTCAAAGAACATCAGAATTTGCCAAGAGATCTTCAAAATGAAAATAAATAAATAAAAGTTGACTTCATTGAGTTTATGAATATCATCAGTGGTTAGTATAGGAGGGAGTGATGGTTTTGGAATGGCTCTTTGCAACTTGTGTAAGCAGAGATAAGTGAGAAATGGGAAAATGCATATAAAATTATGTGGAGAGAAAACGATATTTGACGTGTCCGGAAATTAGGAAATCTGGTTGGAGAGAACAGGAAGAAAGATACCAAGAGATATATCCCAAAAGCCCAAGTTCTGGTAAAAAGATTGATATGCTCACAGGACTCAAAATCAGAGTGCAGGGGGTGATGATAAGCCTCGATGAATAACTCATTAAAAATGGCAAAATTCATTGTTAAATCTAATTATTGGAACATGTCAAAGTAATGATACAAAGAAGGAATGAAGATTTTTCCCTGGGTTGCAATATGAATGAGTACATTTCCCCTTTTTTTCTTCCATTAGATGTATTTTAGAACATGATTCCTGCAATTGATAGTTTGCAAATTGGATGAATCTTTCAGCTTTTGACTATTACTTTGAGAGTGGGCTAGATGTTTACATGAGTTGTATTTGACGCCATGGGCTTTTCTTGAGAAATGGCACATTTTGTAAAGGTAGAGGTGAACTTGAGAGTGCAGCTTATGTTCAAGCAGAGAAGACACTGTTGATCCATGACTAAGGAATTCTCCTGGATCTTGTGGAGGGACGAAACAAGAGTGTTTAAAGAACAATAATCCTTCCTCTCTCACCTTTTTGAAGGTTTCTAGGATGTTGTCCTTATATTATTGGCATACTGAGGAATCTTCTGTCAATTGGAATTTCTGGTTCAGTTGATTATGTAATTTTTAAGCAGTTTGGAGTATGGTGAAACTTTTTTTTTCCTAACAAATTAATGAAACCGCTTCTTTAATCAATATTGATTTTTTTATTTTAAATAATTTTTTAGAGCAATATTCATCTAACCATTGCCCTTGTTGAAAAACCTTAAGAGGCCTTCTGTTTATACACATGTTATTTAGCTAGTCATTCCTCATGAAAACACATACCAAAATGGAACTGACCTTATGTTGTTAGTAGTTTGTGCTATTGTGGTTGATTATTGCTACTATGGGCCCTGATTTCAGGCCATAATAATAGGTGTTTTTACTGTATGTAAATATTTTGGTATTTTATATTGTTGGTTGTATTTAAATTTCGGATGAGTAAACAAAATAGATTGTTTTCATAGTTTACTTTCATTATGGAGTTTTGATCTCTTTATCCTTGGTGGATATAGGCATTATCACCAAAGATCTACCTGCTCATATATCTGTTTGTGTGTGTCCTTCACAACATCATGTGAAAGCTTTAGAGAATTGTTTGACTAAGAAACTCAACTTGATCATTTATCATATATTAAGAGATAGCAAGTATATCTGATACCAAGAGTTGCATGTCTAATAGATTAGGGTTATAAATCCCGTGCCATTTCATCTAATGAATGAAAGTTGCTGGTATTGCTTAAACAATACTACATATTATCTGATAAAGCCTTGCTCTACTAGTCTGCTATTTCAAGCAGTGGGTAGATGCAGGGCATAAATATATGGAAGGAGGTTAATTAGGCTTTATGGATGAGATTCTGTTTGATTTTAGTAATCTTAGGTTAATTAGGTTAAATATATGGAAGTAGGGCCCCATGGCCTTCATTTTTTATTGACTCCCATGAGCACAGCCCGTTCTAATGAATTTGAAACATTGTTTATGACAATAATGAACCTTCTCAGAACAAATCATTTCACTTGTCCATTAAATTAATGTCTTTTTATATGTATCTGACACGCTTCAGATCATTCTGTGCTCAGCCGAATCAGTACATCTCATAACCAGCCATGATTTTTTTGCTTAGCTATGTTAATTGAGTTTGTGTGCCATGTGTTTGCAGCATAGATGTTATCTCTGAAGCCTTCGAGGGACAGTCAGCTGTGAATAGGCAGAGGATGGTATACAAAGCCATCTGGGAGGAGCTTCAGAGCACAGTACACGCGGTTGATCAGATGACTACCCGAACCCCAACTGAAGCAGCTGCCCAGAAGTGATGGAACATTTATGAAAATGACAATAAAAGTCGAAACTTCCTATGTTCAGTTTTGTTGTTGCCTTTCATAAAAGGAATCAGTAAGCTGTGATCCTACGTCTCTCATTATTAAATTTGCTCTTGCTCCCTGGCTCTTAATCCTTTACCTCAAAAATTGATCCTTGTAGAATTTATAATCTTTAGGGCTTTAAAGAAAGGACTGTGCGTTGTGGGTTACAGCCATGCCAAATCATTCGTATGGTATTGCTCTTCCACAGCTCGTAGTTTCTTTTTCCAATTAATGGCAACCATGGTTTCTGCAAGCCTGACATATATTTGTCAATGCTTAGGATGTATCTGGAAATGTAGTTGAAACCGTGTTTATTTAAACTTTAAAATTGTTTTTTTTTTGGTTTTTTATTAAAAATTATTTGTTTTAATGTTTTAAGATTTTTTTAATGTTTTTATATTGTTTTGATATGTTGATTTTAAAAATAATTTTTAAAAAATAATAAAAAAATTATTTTAAATAAAAATACTATGAAACTGGGTGTGATATCTGTACGGGATCGATAGTGATGATGTCTGTGTATCAATGATACGCCTCCATTAATAATCTTACAATTAATCCAGTCCAAATGTTTAATTTAGTCCTAGGGCTTAAGCATGCGTGTTGAAGATTATCAAAGCAAATTGTCAACCGATAAAGGACTTTAGTGGATCCTCAACAGTAGATAAAGATGCAAGAAAAAGATGGATAATTTTTTTATTTTTTTTAATGTTGGCTGAAGTCTTCGAAAGGGTTTGGTGGAGGGGGAGTAGTTAGAAATTGACTAAATTTAATGCCCTAATAATATATTACCAGCTTAAACCAAACTTGCTACTTTGACAAATTCCTGCTCCTTAATAAACTGAAGGGATAATGCTTAAAGTCAGTAATTAATCTATTTCCAAGTGTATGCGGGTGGTGAAATTACCAATCCTTCGAATGGATAGGCTTGTGACCTGTACGGATGCTTCCATCGAACAAGTTCTTAATTTTTTTTTTCATTTTAAAAATATGTTTTTTAACAAAATTAAAATTCTTTTTATTTACTTTAAATTAACTTTATATATATATATATATATTTAGATTATTTTGATATACTGATATTAAAAATAATTTTTTAAAAATAAAAAATATTATTTTAATATATTTTTAAATAAAAATACATTTAAAAAAATAATATTTTATTTCGAGCATTTATATTCTCAAAACACCAGCATAATGGCGCAACCATAGCCTGACTGAGGCTGTAGTATTCCATTTCCTTTTTCTTTGAAAACTGCCCCTCTCGAGTTACCAACACTAAAGAACATCATTCTCAAAGAAATTGAAGTCTGTAACGATGCTAACACATTCGATAAGAATATTTGAAAACGTTCTTGAAATGGTGTTTTTTTTTTTTAATTTTTAATATTTTTATGTTCTTAAATCATTTTGATATATTAATTTTAAAAATATAAAAAAAATTATTTTAATATATTTTTAAATAAAAATATTTTAAATCGTAACTGCAGAAATTCTAGTAAACAAAGCGGATAAGATAACGTAAAGGGAAAACTGAAGGCATGCTTATACATGCAAACAAACAAACATAAATAGTAAAAAGAGTTATTGAGGCCACCACAAGAAAGGTGAAGTGATGTTTGCCTTGTCCCCCTAAAACTCTCTCCAGGAGGAAGCCTATCTCTTGCTTTACAGAAGCAGAGATGCACAAACGACAACTATCCCTTCCAGAAAGCGTGCCGCAGATGAAACCCTAATAAGTCTGCCTTCCTCCAAACGTAACTCTTAATGCCCTCCCTCCCCCACTCCCTCGAAGATTTCATTCACAATATTTTTCTTCTTTTTAACCTGTTGCCTTCCGCAATTCATCGCTCGTTTTCTTCCTGGGCCAGCAAATTACATCCTTACTGCAAATTTCTACAAAGCCACGTTGGAGACGAACCTTCCTTTGACTATTTTGGACTTCAGTTTCATTCAAACATCCTGGTCAACATAGTTTCCGTGCATTGTAGGAAAAGACACCGCCACAGATACATTTGTGAGCTAGAATGTTAGAATTCCCCAGGATTTGGCAAGCTTCACAAATCAAGAACACATGGCATCAGGGGATTTGCTGTTTATACTGCCTCCATCACTCACAGTTACAAAATTATCTTGGTTTTTTTGAGATGACATATACCATCTCTAGGATTCAATTTGTGTTTGGCATTGAAGGTGGGCTCACGGCCGTTGAAAAAAATTAACATGTTTAATATAATATGCAGTTGAAAGTATATTTGTATTAATATATCTAAAATTAACAAAACACTAAGCTATCGGGTGGTTTTATTGTGCTAAATGTATTGTAGTCACTCTCACATTTCATTATGAATTCACAAAGTAATTTTATTTTTTCATTTTGGTTATAAAGGCTTAGACGTTTGGCCCTTTAGTTAGTTTTTTTTTTTTTTTGGTCTTTAATGTATTTGTTTTTCCTTTGACTTGAAAAGAAACTTCCTCTTTTTTATTTTAAGGTCTCTTTTCCTTATTTAACTTTTTTTAAAATGAATTTTTTTTTTATTTTAGTCCTACGAGCATAACTTGTTTGTTTTATTTTTTTTTATTCATTTTAGTCCATTAAACTCTTTTTTTTTAATACATCCTTTGTCATTTAAATGACTCTTTTTTTGTTTCATTTTAACGAATGACCTACCTAAGATCATATCATTGTAATGAGTGACACATTCAAGATGATTTCATTGTAATGAGTGACATATCTAAGTGATGAAAAATAAAAATATTGTTGGTTAAAGAGATGACCTAGCTCATGGTTTAGAAATCACTTACCTGGTAGTAGCATCTGACATGAGATGTCTTAATTGTATGGTTGAGTTTGAAACTTCCTAATGGCAAGGTTAACCTTTTCTTCCTAATCACAAGGTTGAAATTAATGCTTCCTCTTAGTCTTGAAAGGACTGAATCATTATCTCTAGGTATCTATGCTCTTGAAGTTGGATTGTCATTTATCACAAGGTATCTTTGAGAATTTTGCAAAAATATTTGTACAGAGATTTGGAGTTAGATAACATACATGTATCCTTACTTGATTTAAAAAAGAAGCTCTATTTTTTTATTTGGAATCTGTCTTTTGCTTGATGGATAAGGTTTACAATTTTTTAGATGATTCTTCTTGGTCACTTGACTCTTCAACCCACTTAAATTTTATACGTATAATTAATATGTCTAACTGCCACTTTAATCATGTAACTTAGATATTATGCTACAGATATTGCCCTATTATTGAATGGTGCCCCCTAAGTGTGGTATTTGTGCATTATTGTGCACTTATTATTTGCCTTAATAGAGAATTGATGCTTTATGTTCTCACTTTCTGAAAGTGTTTATCAAGTCATATACTGCTAAAGACTATTTAAAATCGTCCCCAGCTAATATGGTTATGTAAACTCTTTTAGCGACGATAAAAAAGGTACTCATGTTGCACCATTTTTGCTAGGTATCATAATCATCATTTGGAAGAGAAAGCTACCTTCCAACCACGAAGATGCCCCCTGGTTGAACCAAGTTCCTTAAGTGTGGTGTTACTCTCAACTACTACGAGATTTCACCAAATCATCCATCGTCATTGAATGTTTCGAGCCATATCACCACTAATTGATTTCACTATGCATATTCTTCTCTTAGAATTGCCCACGACTGATTTGGCCATAAAAAACATTTCCCCTAGCTACAGTGACTCATATCCATCATCATCGTTCAGATTTTTAGGTAGTCATAAGGATATAATTGTTAACCAAAATGCTCTAAAGCTAATTTAACCACTTGTTTTCCTAGTGGGTCGTATGAGGTTCTCATGCATTAATATCATCTTCACCAATAATTTTGCAAATTTAGTCGATGATCATTCTTTATAAATCATTTTTCTTGTCTTGGGCACAAACCATAAATTTTAAAAATGGTATTCTTTCAAATCTAATTATTGAAAAGAAATCATCAAGATGTAAATTTGAAAGTAATTTTATGAAGATTAAATTTCTTTGATTGAGAACCCAAAGCATATCTTTCAAAAATAAGATGCACTTTAGTATATGGGCCAAAGGTTAATAGGGTTTGAGAAAAAAAATAATCTGGATCAAGTGATTTTTTTTTAGTGCATGACGAATTTGGAAAGAAACGATTCCAAAGGTTTTTTTTTTTATTTTCAACAAGGAAAATATCTTGTTTATATTGCATTAAGCTTGTCTATTTATTAGTAAAGATTGAATGATTCAATAATATGCAAATGACTTGTGGGACACATTCAGGCCACAATCTTTCTTTCATTTATAGTGGCTGACACTTTTCAATGTAATCAAATAATTTTTTATCAAATAGGAAGTTTTTGGGCAAGTAATGTAGGTTATGGATCATAGCTATAAAATAATTGATAATTATAAGGCTCAAATAGTGTTTATGAGTTGTAATATCACTTATTTGTTACAAAGATCTTTTAGGCTTATGACCTGGATTTTAACTATTTGATGGCTGATGTTATCATGATCTTAATTCTTCAAGTTTTCATGATTTGTTATTCAATATTTATCTTTCAATCAGGTACATAAATAATTGACAGTCAAAATATATCTTATGAAGAAGTAAATGGTGGTTATTATAGAAAACATTTTATGGTGTCTTTGAAGGTGTACTGACCTTGCTAAGAGGGCATTTAAGGTCGGTAACTTGCTTTAGAATATTTTTATATGTGCTAAATTTTATGAAAGAAGGCATTTGAGGGTCTACCACCCATTTTATCAACATGATCATAATGAATAGAATCTTAAAAAATCATGATCTACTTTCAAAGAATTTTCTACATTGTTTAAGATCATTGTTTATCCTTCATAACAATCTGTTTTTTATTATTATTAGAAAGGACTTCTAAAGGAACGTAACATTGGCTATGGTTCTAGGCTATGAAAAGAAAAGATTTTTAAGCTTGAAAGGTGTTTAAAAGGGTTTCGATGACCCAGGATCACTTCGAAATACTTTTGAACTTGTCAATCTTGCTCCATGAATGTTTTTTTTTTTTTGAGAATTTATCTTGATGATGCACTTTGTTTGGCTTTGGCTTTTGCTTTGCCATAACTTTTTATTTTTCAACATGCCTCCTTAAATGCTTTTCTGAACTGTAGCTGCTTTATAGGTTTTTAAAGATTTATTTATCTCTAGTAATTTGTTTCCCCTCTAACATGGGGTGTGATCCTGGTTAGGAAAGCCTATTGGTTAGCCTTTAAATATTAGCCTCATTTTAGGAAAGCCTATTGGTTAGTCTTAGAAAAGAAACGGTGGGATTGGTGGGGTCATAACCTAAATGCACACTATTTATCACCATTTATGTCATCGAATCATTGATTTTGTTTTGGATATAACTTTGTTTCAAGCAAGATTTCTCTTTATAAGGTTCATATATAGGTGAAATTGGCTTTTAGGAGCTTGGTCTCTTTATATTCATCAAGGGTGGAAAATGACTCTTTTTTAGTTTCAAAAGGGTGGGATTGTCTCCTAGAATTTGCATGGTTTATTTTGGAGTCTAACTAAATTTTAGTAATGTTATCATTTTATTTATCCAATCATAGATTCAAATAAGATGCCAATATATTTTCAAAAAATATCTCATGATTTCAATGCGATAATATGACATATGAAAAGATACTTTATTGAAAGTGCAATGAAGTTCCCAAAACATGTGAAAAACAAAGTGCAGAAAATATGGGTTTCAAAGAACTTATTCATAAAATTTAAATGGCAAAGCAATGTTATAACATCCTCACATCAGGTATCCCAACTCAAACATGTGGGGCTTTCAAAGTCGACTCATTTACACCCTATCGTTGGTGTTGGAACTAATACAATCCAATAAAAGAGCTTGTTTTTTAAGGCATTATAATTTCCAATGTTATGCCCAATTGTGCTTATTCCTTGACAGTTAGGGCGGATCAAAATGGAAAACATGCATAGAATAAACCCTTTTCTAATCGTAACATATAAAAACTTTTGGTTTTGAAGTTGAGTAACATCAATTTAAAAAAATATTTTCTTGTTAGCATAATTTCAACATTGTAGAAAACAACTTGCATTAGGTTCTTCTTTTATTAAAACCTCTATGTTTACGAAATACCTCTTGTTTTTTTTTTCTATTATAATTCTCTATAACCTATAATTCCATGAAATCATTTTTCGCATCAATGCAGGTTACAACAAGTTTTCTTTTATATTCGACAAACCTAATATCTTTTCCATCATTGGACTTAGAGATTGGTGGAAAAAGTGGAAGCAAGTTATAGCCTTCCGTCTTAAAATCAAACACAAACATGTTTCTCTTCCAGGTAAGCCATGAAGTTCAACCATTCATGGATACTTTTGTCATACAATAAAATAACTCTAACAAGATTTTTTTAGAACTCTTGAGAAATTTTAAAATTTCTAATTTTGCTACATTTAGGGAAGCCAAACGTATATGAAAAAAATCTCACATCAGATAAAAATGAGCAATTAAAATGCTTATATATAAAGATAAATATATAATATATGTCCGTTATGTATATAAATCTTTTTACAGAGTTTCATGAATGAGTTCAAAGTGACTCTTTAACACATATCTCGTCAACATCAAGTGAAAGGGAAAACACCTATTATTGATCCCTGCAAACCCGGCCCGAAGATTCCTAAGTATTGGCCCAAAGAAGACTCCTACAAGCTGATGCAACACATTACATTTTCGAGCTTGTAGTTGTTGTGATCGTTTTGCTTTGAGTGACAGAGATAGCAAAGCATTATTCATGGGACCTCGTATGCAAAAGTACCAACCAGGTCATTGAGATATGTCTTGAATATAATAATAACACCAACTGCAATAATTCAATTAAAACTAACTAAATTCATATTAAAACCACAAAACCCATCATTATTTTCCTACACAAACCCATGCATTTTCATGCCAAGTGTAAAACGCAGATATGTTAAGCAACCAGGGCACTGATAAAATTGAAGTAAAGAACTAACAATCTCCGCTTGGTGGCCATGTCTGTGTGGTAATTACCACGTTATTTAGTATATCATGGATGAACTTCACGATCACCACCATCTTTGGCTGAACTGACCGGACCTTCACCCTCCCTGTGATCATTGTGTCTCTTTGATGGAGCCGAAGGTGGAACAGGCAAGCCCTTGGGGAGGGATCCAAACGCCACAGGTGAATGGATGTTTACCTTGTGGATCCTCAGGTTATGGACTCTATATATAGCTCCATCGCTTAAAGGAGAGAGGACAAGTAAAAGAAACAAGAGCAGAATACTGTGGTTCCAGGCCATAGATGGTGCAGCTAATAAAGATGAAATTTTTTGTGTTCTTCTAGCACTGCAATGCAGTGGTTATATCTGATGGTATGTTTGAGGAAAATCAAGGCAGTGGTGAAGAGATTTGTTCATTTGGGTAGCGAAGTTCATCCAAGGCAAGCTGTGTAAAAAAAAATGGAAAGGAGATGGAAAGTGTCGAGAAAGAGAGTTAGAGCGTAACGTATGCTGCGAAATAAAGAGAGAGTTGAGTTAATGAGGATTTAAGGGGAGCAATAAGAGACAAATTTTGGTATTCTTGAGGCAGAAACAGATTTTGCCACAATGGACGCAGCATTGCTAGCACTTGTGGAAGAGCAACGCTTTTCAACGCCTACAATGGATCTCGTTTGCAAGGTTCTTCACTTTTATTGGACCAATCTCTTTTGTCTCTCTTTTTATCATATATTTTAAACCGGGTGTGCATATATTGTCAACTCTGAGTTGACTCGAAGAAAAAATGGAGTTGGATTGAGTACAATTTCTTCAGAATGGGACCTTGTGTTTGTATTAAATCAACAAATTGAACCATTTATAAATAATTTTACAAATTCAATCCTATAATTATTACATTTTGACAACTCAATCCAAATGACCTTAATTATTAACACATACCCATTTGGTATGTCAAAGCTTGCTACTAGCTATATTAGAGCACATAATCTTGACTAAGATATTCAGCCCCGATTAAAATTAAAATATTCTAAATTATATAAAATAAGATAGTTACAAGTTTTTCTCTTCCTAACACCCCCCCCCCCAATCTGCGATTTAGAGGTTCTTGTGAGACAATCATTTGACTCTCTAATGAGTCCATTTCTCTTTATTTTTTATTTTTTATTTTTTTAAGATTGTAGATGACTACCTTAGTCAAAATTATGTGTCACATCCTTTATATTTTCCCATTCAAAAAACTTCAACTTAGCAGATGAATTTATGTTAATAATTAAAGATATATTTAATAATCTAAATATAAATCAGATTAAAAAAATTATTTGCATAAGGTTCAAGTTATGTAATTGATGCAAAGAAATAAAAACCTAATATCATATGGGAAAGGTATTATACATTGTTGTAACCCATTTTTAGATCCCCATAAAAAAATAATAAATACAAAAAAAAATGTGCGCAGTACTGGTCGCAGTAACCCACGTTTACGTTCTGCAACAGATGAAGATTAATTAGCTAGTTACTGTGCTGTGCACAGTAACTGGCTAATTAATTCACGGGTTACTGTGTGCACAGTAACCCCGGTTACTCTGCACGCTAATTAATTCTCTGGTACTGTGCACACAGTGACCCGGTTACTATGTGCACAGTAACCAGCCCATGCAAAAAAACAAAAAAGGGCTAAACGGTGCCGTTTTGAACGGCACTGTTCCCCTTTCTTCCCCGCCTAACATACAGCAGTAAAGAAGGAAAAAAGATGTATATTTAATGGCGTTGGTCCCTCCAGCCCACCAACCGCCGGTCCCTCTAGCCCACCAACCGAAGACATTGGCCGACCGCCTACCGCACCGCCGAAACTGAGGGAGGCACGCCTGGACAGCCACGCTCGACCAGCCGCCGCATGACCCCACGATGAAAAAAAAAAAAAAACATGCTCACGGGCTATAAATGGAGGAAGAACAGAAGGAAAAAGGAGGGGGGGAAGAGAAGAGAAGGGAGAGACAGAGGGAAGAAAGCAGAAGAGAAGGGAGAGAGAGCGAAATAAAAGAAGAAGAATAAGAAGCAGAGAAGAGAGTAAAACAGAGGAGAGAGAGAGAGGAAAACAGCATCGCCGGCCACCGCGAACAGCCAGTTCCGCCGCCGCCACCCCTGCCACATCAGTTGCTGCCAACATCACCACCGCTCCAGGTAGACTTTCCCATCGTTTTTTTTGGTTCAGTTTCATCTGCATGCAGAACGTTTACGTTCTGCAGCAGATGAAGATTAATTAGCGAGTTACTGGCCTGATCCGGCCCATTTCAAAAGAAAAAATAAAAAAAATATTTTTTTCAGCATTTTATTTTTCCATGTAATTTTTATGTCATTTTGATTAATATTTGGTGGTGTTTTTTTTTATGTTGTTAAAAATACAAAAAATCTGATTTTTAAATACCCGGTTTTCGTCAAAAAATCTCCAAAAATACAAAAAAATTGAAAAAAGAGAAAAAAATGTTTTTGTGCATACGGTCAAGTGTCTCAAAGCTAAACAATTCATATTGTATTTTTCATACACCAAAAAAAATATTTTAGCATGCATTTTGGCTTTAATAACCAGTTTATTAAAGTCAAGAGAATATTGGCCAATATTTCAAAAACAAAAAAAAAATTATTTTGTTTGTCTCTTAGTATCCGGGGTATGACTTTACACGTAATGCATATTCCGGATATTTAATTCTTTTTTTTTTTGGACAATAGAACCTGGGGTATGACATTACACGTAATGCGTATTCCGGATATTTAATTCTTTTTTGTTTGGACAATAGAACCTGGGGTATGACATTACATGTAATGCATATTTTAGACAATAGGAAACCACAACATGACTTAGATTTTATTAGACAAAACAATGCAGCCTACCTTAGGTAGGGCGTAGTTGGGGTGCTAACACCTTCCCTTTACGCAACCAGTCTTCGTACCTGATCTCTAAAGACCAGTAAGGGTTCCTAGTAACCAGAATACTAGGTGGCGACTCCCTGTCCATTTTTTAGCTTAGAGACAAAGAACTCCTTGTCTCACCATATTTTCCATGCCAAATAGACAACATACCACACCCTCATGAAGGGTTTGGGGTGGACGATCGTCGCGCCGCCGCACACGTGCGACATACATAATGCATGATTTAATATGAATTAGAGTAATAAAATAAAATTTTTACTTTCCTAAAGAAAATCCAATGGCCTAGAGGTTATTATTGTCTTTTCACAAGATCCATCAGGCATTATAATATTGATTGGTAGTAGTTAGGTATTTTTTTTTCACACAATATAATCACTTAATTGCTTTTAAAAGTTAAAAAAAAAAATTTACTTGGGTCTATGAGTTTTTTTTTAGATCTATGGGTTTTTTTGAGATTTCACTTTTAACAAGTGTATAATAATTATATTGCCCTTAAAATCAAAACCACTTTACCTTGCCTCTAGGGGCTTATTCATACTTTGGTTTGATTTTTTTTTTGTGTGACTATCATGTGGTCTTAAAGAAAATTTAGTATTTTAATAAATATAAAAAAATATAAAAAGTGATTATCGCGTGAGTGTAATGCGCAAACGTGTAAGTCAACAACCTTGTTTGGGTGGCATGTGCAATTACTTACAGTGACAAAAAAATGATCTTTCTTAGTGTTTTTTGATTCATCACAACAAGGCCTACCGCATATATGACACATGTGGTGAAATTTTCTCCTGTTTGCTTTTTTCTCTCTCTCTTATCCTCGATTTTCACACCTCATCTTTCAAAGTTTCACAATAGCCTTTCATTTTTTTATAAAAAAAAATTGGGCCGTCTTTCAATTCATATTATTTTTATTTGAATTATTTTAAAGAATTGAGATTTATTTTCAATTTAATCCTTTTAAAAAAATTTTAATCTGTCATATTTGATCTCTATGTTTTTTATTGCTATTTATTTAATTTAAGATCATTTTTAAAATTGATTTTTTTATGATTTCATCCTCCTTCATTTTCTATTGCTATTTTGTTTTTTGCTTTATATAAGTTTTTGAATTGATTTTTTTTAATTTCATTATTCAATATTGAATTGAGCTTTTTAATTGAGTTTGAATTTAGAATTTAACGGGTTGTGAATTTAAAAGATTAACCCCGATTTAGAAGATTCACCTAGGATCATTTTAATTTATTTTAAGCTCATATTGTTTTTAGTTTCCTTATTAAATATTTAATTTAATTAGAGATTCAGCCCCATTAATGTTTTTTATTTTCTTTCTTTAGGATTTTTCATTAATTTTAAAAATAACTTGGGTTATTTCATGTCTTTTTATTTGTTGTTATTTATCAAATTTAACCTTTAAAAAAAAATTTATTTGAGTGAATTAAATTAATTTCTTAAATATAAGTATGATATAATCACATCATTATATTTTGTTCAGTTTGCTTTTGGATTTAATGGGTTATGAATTTGGAAGATTAACTCAGGTTTAAAAAACTTGCCCGGGTTTATTTGTATTTTTTAAAAATTTGTTTAAACTCATGTTTTTTTAGTCTCATCCTTCAGTATTTTCTATAATACTTTTCATTAATTTTAAAAATAACCTAGGTTATCTCAGGTCCTTTTATTTATCTTTTTGTTGTTGTTGTTGTTAAATTTAGCTTTTTTATTTAAAGAAAAATTGTTTCTAGTTAAATTAATTTTTTAAATATAAGCATGACATGCTCACCTCATGATATTTTATTTGGTTTGCTTTAGAATTTAAAACTTTGCTAGTTCAGAAATTTAACTCAGGTTTAGAACTCGTATAGGTTCATTTTTTCTTTAAGATCATGCTTACTTCATGATATTTTATTTGGTTTTATTTTGTGGTTCCTACTTAAATGGCGCATGCAACCTCTTTCGTTGTGGTCAGACAACCTTTCGCAATGGTGATACTACTATCTCAGTAAACTTTTTCTTGTAATGAGCCTATGTCTATAGCAGAGCAATGGTGATTCTCCAACAAGCTTTTCTTTATTTTTCTCTTAAGTATAATATTGGTGAGTTAATATTTTAAAAGTGCTTCATCCAATATGCATCAAATTTTTTATTTCCTAGAGTCTTTACACTTTTAAAAATGTTAAAAAAAATATCTAACCCCTGGCAAAGTGTAGATTCAGAATCTAGTGATCTTTAAATGGGTTTTTTTTTTTAATAATAAAATTCTCATATAAATATAAAAATGTGTGTTGATTTATTTTTCATAGGGTACTCATAATGTATTATTAATTAGATTTACATTGTGCCAGTTATCAGTCACGTGTTAATTTTCATAAAAATTTAGTACAAAAATAAGAGTGAAAAATATTTTTAATTTTATAAAAGAAAACATTCTATCATGTTTTTCAAAGACAAGGAAAATCAATTTTCTAAGCTATTTTTTTATGAAAATTCCCATTTGATTATACTTCTCAAATTAACTTCTTATATAAAGATTACTAAAAAGCATGTTTTATTCCTTTTGTCTTTATGCTAGGTGAAGAAAAATAGTCTTTGTTGTAAATAAATTTTCTTGTATCATACATTTATTATAAAATTTGTGTACATTCAAATAAACTAACAATTAAAATCATGCTTGAGATAACGGTTTGATGATCATTATGGCAATGAAGTGCCTTGAATTTTTCTTTTCTTTTTCAAAATAATCATATTTAGGATAAATATTACTACAATCATTTAAAATATTAAAGTGTTTAATCTTGTTAACAAGATTAATATAAACATGAAAGTCCTAGTAAGGAGGATGAAAAATAAAAATTATTGTTTTTCTTTCAACAGCCTCACACCCCACAATACACTTCAAGTTTCCAATTAAAACCACCAGCATAATTAAATTACAAAAACACAATATCTAGAAAAATAAATGCAATTCAACAAAAAGAGATTGGAGACTTGGATTTTTTTTTTCTTATACAGCATCTCCTTTTCATAGGTAAAATATCATAAGTATACTCTTAAAATTAAAGGTTAGAACTTGGGAATTATGATGTAAATTATACTTTCATGCTATATTCTCTCAAAAGAGATTTGAATCATAATTTCTAATAGAATGAGTATGCAAGTTGTTTAAGCACATATATTTATGATCACTTAATTCAACTTTCATGTGACCTCATTAATATTGAATTCAAACTAATTTGCTCGGCCTATACATTTAACATGTGAGATTTACTTTTGGGCCATGATTCATTTATCATGAGACCTATTTATTTTCTTAAACAAACTTGATATATATATATATATATATATATATATATATATATATATATATATATATATATATATTCTAGGCTAGATACATAATTCGTGGTGCTAAATTAATTTTTTTAAAAAATATATACAAAAAGAATTTCCAAATGATATAGTGCTTTTAAAGGAACAAAAAAAATTTAGAACTCGGGTCATTTATTCAATAATCTTGACTAATTTAGTAATATAATTAAACAAAAAGCCAATAATAATAACAAATCAACACTAATAAAAAATAATAATCACTTGCCAATATTATAAAATAAATACCATCTATAGTACATTAATATCAGTAAATTATGTCTTGATGCATGCAGGTTTATCTCTTTCAACTTGTAAATTATGTGTTGAAGCAGGCTTATCTCCTTCAAGTTTTGTCTTAATAAATAATCAAGTGCTAGTCGGCTTACTTTCTACACCACATCATCTCTTTATCTTTCTAACGCATCTTTTTTTAAACAACTACTTAGAATATTTGATCAAAATTAATAAATGGAGTTCAATTCATGCTTGTAATGCATTGCTTTTTCTTTAGAAGCTTTCTTGGTTGCTCTATTTGCATAGCTGATAGCATGGTTTCTCCTTTCTTAAACTATAAATACTTCACTATACATATTCTTTAATTAGGAGTATTCACAAGAAATGGTAATTTACATATGGATTGGATTTTGGCCAGTTGTGATATGGAAACAATGTGACATGAGAGTTTGTATGATTGTGGAAAATTGGTAATAACAAGGATGTGTTCATAATGTTAGTAAAGGGTTAATTATATGATTCTACTCTTTTTATTATTATTATTTTTTTAAGAAATAAACAAGTTTATAAATTATAACATTTTACACGCTCATTCTGTCGAATAAAAAATAACTCAATATAAAATATTAAATTATTTATAGGATTGTTATTATATTTTATTTAATTACTAAAAAACTCTTGCAATATTAATATTTTAACTTTGTTATTAAACATATAATTACCACTTTATTATCAAACTAATATTATAATTTTGTAGGAATTTAAAAAGAGCTAAAACTTTGATAGCAAAATTCCATCGAACACTTCATTTGTGATATAAATTAACCTTGTAGTTGAATTTGTTTTTTTATTTCATTGTCTCATTCAATAACGCTAAACATATTCTCTTGAGAACCCAAAGCCACTGTTAATTTGTCTAGACAATCTTTCTGCATCTTAACCATAGGAATAGTAATAACTATGGAGATAATAGCGAGAACTATTTGCAGGGGAAGCATCCATATACCATGGAGATGTCAAGTGATGAAGTCTCAAAAAATCCAAGTAGTTTAAGAATTGGATTTTCAGGTTGAATAATCAGTTAATCAACTAGTTCTCGTAATCTCATCTATTCTCCCTAACTAAGTTGTTATTTAGAATATATTTTGTATTTGGAAGGCAAAGGTAGCTTGTGACTGGTACTTGCAAAAAGATTCTTTTTAGTGAAGGTAGGGACTCTTTGATGCTTGCTGATATGTTAAAAAAATAATGTCTACCGTACATTAGTATCATCAGTAAATTATATCTTGATGCAGGCTTATCTCTTTCCAATTATAGTTGTATTTACATTATGCAAATATATAAATAATCATATGTACTTAGAAACCATAATCAATCTTCAAGATAAATAAAAAAAAATAGATAAAATAAATTGCATAACCAAGATTAAATATTTGCATTTATATTTATCTTCTACTTCTTACTAGAAAAATGAATTTTTCACTGTAGTGTTTAATTATCTTTCATAATTGTTTTTTCATTTATCAATAATATATTTTTTAATTTATCATATTAAAGTCAAATTTTATATTTTCATTCATCATTTAATAAATTTTATAATATAAATAATAGCATCCATAATACTAGTACCTTCTTCTTTTAAATTTAAAATTAACTTTAAATCCTACTCGTAGCGTAATGCGAATATATTGACTAATTGTTTTTTAAAAAAAAAAAAACTAAAAGGCATCATTAAAAAACCAGGGCAATTCAGTCTTTTTTATAGGATTCTTTTGTCATTTTTATATTGATCATGTACAAATAAATCTTTCAACATTATATATACACAATGAAATGATTTAAATATAATTAAAAGAAAAAAAAACTGAGGTCTAGGGGTGTTTTAGAACTACATTACCTTTAAAAACAAAAAATCTTAAATTGACGTTTAGTGGTTTTTTTGTGTTTTCATTATAGCATTTTGTTTATAATTAATGTGAATAAGAGGCAATTTAGTTTTTTAAGAAGTATAAATATAATTAAAAAAAAAAACTAAAAATAGCTAGCATATGCAACGCTTGTGTTGGTGAGTGGGAAACACTTGTGCTCTTTATGCAACGCGTGTGACATCATCTAGTAACCAATGTCGTCTTCCATGACAACGTTGAAAACATCAAGTCGTCCTCTACCTAATGGTCAAACACATGTTCACGATGGAGTAATGATTGAGCTCTAATGGATTTGTTTTCCTTTCTTCAATCTTCTCTCTCTCTCCTTATTTTGAATTTCATTTTAGCCATTTCACAAATTAAATGTCTCTTATCAATTTATATTTATATCAATTTTTATTCTTATTTTTTTATTATTATTTGTTTTGCTTTTAATGCTTTTTAAAAAAAAAAATTTCAATTCCATCCCTCGTATTTTATTTCATTTAATTTTAGTATCTGATTTGGCCTAATTATGTTAATTGCTATTTTTTATTTTTTATCCTTTTCTTGTTTTTTTTTTTATTTCTTCACTTAAGTTTTTGTTTCATTTAATTGTTATATCAAATTTGATCCTCATTCTTTTGTTTGGCTTTTATAATCTTTTTTAGTTTTTTTAAAAAAAATTTGTCCATCAACATTTTGTTTCATTTAATTTTTGTATCCAATTTGGTCCATATTCTTTAGATTTCTCTTTGTTTTATTTTTTAATTTTTGATGATTAGGAATTTTTCTTCATGATTTTTTCATGTATTTCTTTTACGGAGTAATCTTGGTCCTATAACCCTAGTTTCGAAGATTAAATTGATTTAACTTTGATCTTATTTTAGGTTTTTTTTTAAAAAAAAATTCAATTTCATCATTTAACATTATGTTATTAAGCCTTGAGCTTTGTGATATTTCATTTTTTTTTTATGTGGTGTTATCATGATCTCATATCTTGAACTGTGGGGTTAGTCGAGTGAACCTGACTTGACTTGGGTTTTTTTTTTTTATGTTCTTTTAATTTTTTTTTCTAGTTTCTCCTCTCATTATTTAATTTGATTAAGAGTTAAACTCCATTGTTTTAATTAATTTTTATGAACGGAGATATCTTGATCTCATAATCAGCTACAAATTTAGCATGTTGACTCGAGTTAGGTTATTGTGTTTTTTTTTTAATTGATGTTTTTAGTTCATTTTTTAATATTTGATTTACTGGTAATTTAGATTTGAATTTTTTGTTTCTTTTTAAGGTTATCTTATTATCATTTATTTTTTTTTCTTTGTTATCAAATAAGATCATTGAAACTTATTAAAAATATTTAGAGGGTATCTTTTATAATATTTTTAAATATTTTTCTAATTAGTTAGACTTTTTTTAATCATATTATTAAATTAACTAAAATTATAAAAATATTATCATCATCTATGCATTTGTTTTTACATTACGATAAATTTAACCCAACTCTCATGGCAAAGCATGGATCACCTATTTATTTACATCAAGAACTAAACAAAAAGAAAAGAAGACGAAGACGAAGGAGAGTTGAAAATGCTTGTACAAAGTTTTTATATAAGAGTAAAATATCAAGAATAACTATAAATAAATATGAAGATATTTTACCGCTCAATTAAAGTGGATGTAAATCATAAAAACGAAACCACCCCAATAAGCAGAATTCAGCACGTAAACCCCGAAGATATGCATATTCAAATGCCAATGAACGTTAAACAAATGAAAGATAATAAAAAATATTACTAAACACAATGAAACACCATTCAAAGCGTCCAATCCCACTATGCGTTAATTTTGCTTTGATATTTTACGCAGTTCACATTGTATAAAAATTATGGACATTTTATATATTGTTAATGTATATACAGATCTAACAAATGATTGATGATGCAAGTATAATCAATATCTTGTATTGAGAAAATCAAAAGCTTGCTGTACAGTTTTAATGGATGCAAAAGCAGATGCTGGAAAGAAAGCAGGCATCTCCATTATCACTGTCCTCCCATCCCTTTCACCATTTGGGAAAACGTAGATAAGTTACAGTCAACCTCCTTTCCCAACGTTAGCTAATCGATGGCAACATTGGGTTCATGTCAAATCCATATCCCCCAAAACTACCAGGCTCCGCATGCTTAACCCTGCCAAAATAGCGGATGTGACGCAATAGCCTGGCTAGGAAGGTGTTATGACATATTGTTGAGCTATCACAGACAACTGCTACGTGTTTGCGCGCCCTTGTAATGGCAACATTCGTTCGCCTGCTATCCCCCAGGAATCCAACAGCTCCTAAGGTGTTTGAGCGGACCTAATAAACAGGGAAAGATTAAATATAGTTTGCTATTTCAAATATGAGAAAATGATTTGCAACAATGGTATAGAGAGACTATTACTTACTGCCATTGATTATTAGAGGTCAACAGGTGGAAATGATCTATTATTCTTCTGACAAGTATTTGAATGTGAAATGCAGGGTTATTCAGACCTACTCGGTTCATAAAAAAAATGGCCTCCACAGATGCCAGGCCAGCTTAAAGTAGCTGGGTTTTGAAGGGTCATCTCACCCTCCAATGAGTTCCTATTCTACAATGCAATACAATATATCTCATATGATACCAAGTCATGATCTGTGCAAGTAGCCATGTTGAGAGGAGAGAACTGAGCAGTAAAAGGCTCCTGGGTATATTCAGTTTTGATCGTATGCTCATAGTGACATTCAAGAGAAAATTGCACCACCTTATGTCAATGATAAGATATGGCATCCCTACATGGAATGGAATAATCTAATAAATCATGCTTTTTAACATAGAAAGTCATCTCTACATGCAAGGACAGTTCTGGCTATTGAAGCAACATGATCAAACATTAATAACAACACAAGATCATAGTTCATGACGATTTCTTCCCTTTCTCTAAGGCTAATTCTCTCCTTTGTTCTATTATGATATCAGAGCCTACTACATAACTGCACTTATGGCTACTTCAATAAATCAATCTCCTTTACAAACCTCTTCTACATCACAACCCCTGATATACTATACCTTGATGGTGCCACCTCTTGCAACTCTAATATTGTCGGCTCTAGACCAACAACACACAACAGCTGCAACCTTTAACATGTGCACCACTATCTCTCTCTAAAACTTGCAAACAAAAACTATATTTTTTTTGGAAAGCACATGTTTAGCTCTTTTTATAGGTCAGGGCTTATTTTAATTCCTAAAAGGTAGCCAACCCTGTCCTGCTGAAACCATTATCACTGACAACACTTGTACCATGTGGGTGCAACATGACCAACTACTCATTAGCACACAAATTGCCTCCCTATTCGCTGAGTTATTGTCTCTAATCATTGATTATACTATATCCCATGCTATTTGGACAACTTTAGCATCGACACTAGCCTCTCCCTTCGCAACACGCATTATGTCTATGCACTCAACCCTGATTGAGCTATGTTAGAAACCTGATTAAAGGCATCATTACCTTCTTACAACGTGAAAAGACATGATGAACTCATAGATGTTGGTAAACCTTTTGACCCATTAGATTTCAATCTTTACTTAAAGACCTTGTAACAACTCTTATGATTTGGAAAGAATCGGTTATCTTTTACTAAACCGCACTCTTAATTTCTAAATCATGAATTTGTCAGCAAACAACAATTTTTAGAACCTCTCTATTCAGCAAGACAGTGATACCAAGACCCTCCAACCATTCACTCCCCTTGCTTGCTCCACTATTCCTCAACCAAGCTATAGTCATTACTCTAGTAATAACTTCTCCAATGACCATGGAGGGTTTGACTATCTTGGACAAGGTCATAGATAGCATGGTTGTGGTCCAACCCATAATTCCTCTCATAATTTTGAATCTTGACAACATCATAATCAATGTACTTCACATCACCGTCCATGGTGTCAACTATATGGCAGTTGGGATTGTTTACTTTTTGGACCAACAATAGAGGTAATAATCATTCTCGATAGTCTTGATAGATTTTGGTACTCTTTTTTTTTTGTTCTGATTCTCCTCACTAGCACCCGAATACTAGAGCCACTCATCATGTCACTCCAGATATTACTATTCTCTCACATGTAGAGTAATATAGTGGTTCGGGTGACGAACTACTGGGTTGGTTTCTATACATTACAAAGTAAAAAATAATATATGACTGTTAAATCCATGTGCATGCCAATCTGACCATCATGATAAAGCCGGTAAAAAACTAAAATCATAAAGAAAGAAAAATCTGTAAAAATATTCTGCAGCGTTCCTAATTTTAATTTTAAGCAGAGGAAGGAATAGAGGTGTATTAGTCGTTAGTATAAAAGGAACTATACCATTGATATAATTACTGCATCAGCCTCGCGGCCTTGAAAGCTATCAATAGTTGCAATCTCTACACCATCCGCTTCTGGAAGTTCATCTAGCCTCTCCCTCAAGAGTTGTACCTGAGCAACATATGGTGATTGCACCGCAATAGCTGATGGTCTAACACCTGCACAGTTGAATTAATTTAGTCAAGGAATTCATGGTGCCACAAAGTTAGTTTCTGTGAAACTAGGAATGATAGTCTAGAGCCATTCCTTCATTTAGCATGTATGAGACTATAAAAACTATTAAACAATACAGATGTTAAAAGGGGGAGGAGCGGTGAATTTACAAATCAAAGTAGTGTTTCTAGAACATTACCATGTGATGCAGAAGACTAAACAGTGTTCTAAAATACATTTTGTATAGTCCGTGCAATGTTCGGGAAATTACAAAAATGAATTTAAGTTATATCTGTGACTTTAGCTCATCATTGAACAAATTTCTGATAACAATGGGAATGCTGAAACAAATTAGCAGTTAATTTATATGTACGAGTAATGAGCATTTTACCTGAAAAAATTAAAGAGGACACATGCTGCACAACAATATCTGCTTCGCCTTCATTATAAAATGAGCCTGTTCCAGCTGGGTCTAAATGCTCCTCACAGCCCACTGACAAACTTCCATATGGCATTCTTGTATCAAGCAACAGCAATGGGCATTGTGTGATCCAAGTGGGCTGCAACAACACATACAACAGTCAAGGAAATGCCTCACATCTAAAGTACAAATATTGCAAGGACAATTGCAACTTGTCAGCTCCAAAAACTTCCAAAAAATCACATTGTGATCACAAAAACATTGATTTTCCATATGGTGATATTCAAGATTAATATTCCTTCAAGAAGTCGATGAACTTGCTATGTTGTCCATATAGCAGACATTTGTTAGTGTAAATGCTTCTAGAAATTAATTCATGTCACACATCATGAAAAAAGTAGTGCTTATAACAAAGTGCAAAAAAAAAGGGAATCTAGAGAGGGAGAGAATGATAGGTTCCACAAATATATTCAGCTTGAAGTATTTTTCTTTATTTGCCAGTTTGACTTGTTACTATCTCCTCTACAATTAATCAAGAAAGATGGTGTGGAAACTTAACCATATGCCATGGAGATCTTCATTGTGTAACTAACTACAAAAGCAACGGTAAGTGGGAGGATGGCCTACAACCTTAAAGAACCCAGGGAAAAATAGAGAAGAAAGTGTGGAAGAAGTATAAGAGGTTTTTTACCTTAACAAATGGAGAATCTACAAGAAGATGTGAAGCAACAGTTGAAGACGACTTCAGTAATCCACTATACATCTCCTTTGAGGCCCAACTGGCAATTGCATCATTCATACGATATTGTGTTGTTAACTTGGTTGCAAGGACCCCTTCATGCAAAGTGGAAGCTCTTTCCAAGAGAGAGACTCCAAGGCCGCCCTCCAAGGCTTTTCTGGATAGGATCACTGGTGCAAGTTGGCATGGATCCCCAGCAAGAATACAACGTTTGCCCTGCAATATAGGAATCCAGCAAGAAGGTTCAATTGCCTGCCCTGCTTCATCCATAACAACCAGGTCAAAAGCATCCAGCCTTCGAATCAATGGATCCGCTGCTCCAGTGTTAGTGGCAAGCACTACCTGTGCACTCGAGAGCACCTCCCTCACAGTCTCTTTCTCCTTTTTCTTCAGTGTCTTTCCAAGCTGTTTCAAAAGCTGGCGTATACCAGCAGCTAAAGAATCATCCTTTAGACAATGACTCAGGTCTTTTCTTAAATCAGACTTCTTTCTTTCAAACTCTGTTCGGAATGCTGCAAGCTTAGAATTCACTATATCACCCAGAGACTTTGATGCAACTGCTGAAGAAATACGTGCTGGATTACCAACCCGCACGATGTTCAACCCAATACTTGATAGCTTCTCAACCATATTGTCAACAGCTGCATTCGTAGGTGCTGTCACCAGCACCCTTTCACCTTTCCCAACAGCAAGTGCAATAAGTTCCTTAAGCAAGCCTGACTTCCCAGTACCAGGAGGCCCCTGGATTACCAAAAATGGTCGTTTCTTGTTCAACCCCAGGGTAATTGCTCTTCGCTGGGAATCATCAAAAGGTTTCCCCAAATGTTCATCAAAGTCTGCTTCATCCCAACTTGCCAAATCATTCTCCTCCAACCAAGCAACATCTTCCTTATCACCAAATAATGTAGCCACAACAGCAATTGAAGGATTTTTCTTGTGCAGACCCTTCTTCTGAAGCAGCATCAGGGCCTCACAATTGCGCTTTAAAATAAGAACAGTACAATCTATTAAATATAGATGAATGTAAACTGCTGATACAA
Source organism: Populus alba x Populus glandulosa (assembly GCA_033617975.1). Classification (NCBI taxonomy): domain Eukaryota; kingdom Viridiplantae; phylum Streptophyta; class Magnoliopsida; order Malpighiales; family Salicaceae; genus Populus; species Populus alba x Populus glandulosa. The sequence goes on along the minus strand of CM066155.1, from coordinate 6,191,942 downwards.
CTGAAAAGAGAATCTGAGAAGCATGGAACAGAGATTTTCCACCATATTTTAACATGCAGGAGAGATGAATCACCCAACTATGTTCAAATGGTAGTCAGCATGCAGAACTAAAACAAAAAAATTTCTGGCAAGTATTAAAGCAGGTGGCAGACTGATGCTTATAACAAATGGCACCAAGAGAAGGCACCTAATCGTAATGACAATCTACACCTCATGTAATGGAGTGCTCATGGTTGTGATATATGATCTCTGCAGAGAACTAAATTGACGAAGAAATTTGTGGTTGAGTTTTTCCCTTGGTAAATTGAAGCCCTGAGGCAACATTTCTATTGCATTGATGCACCATGAAGTCATTCCCCTATGATTTATGGGACGTTCAACACATTATAAAGTAACTGACTAAATTGAAAACAAAAATAAGATAATGAAAAAAAGAAGCATGAATACATGAGTTGTTTGCTGTGCTCCGTTTGCTTTAAAATGTATTTTTAAGCTGTGAATCTCCAATTGAATTTTACTAATTTCTCACGTTTTGCTTATAACTTCAGCCATTTTGCTTATACCAGTAGCAAAACGTGAGATGTTTCCTCTCTATCATGATATTACTTAAATGGTGTTCAACTCATATTTGGTGTGGTGCTTGCCACAGGTAGAATTAAGTGAAAGGAAAATCGTATTAGTCCTGCTATTGCTATCATTCACAGCACCACAGTTTGAGATGCTAAATGGATATAGATTTTCAAGTTTTCTATAGAAAAGCTTCTTTAAATTCTTCAATGTTTCAGCAAATATAGCACAATGGTCTTTAAAAGAACAGTACTTTCAGCTGGTAATGGAGTTGGCAATTTGAAGAATAGTCAAATGTTAGAGAATAATATAAATCATATCATGAAACCTTACATAACGGCTTAACCTATTGGGTTGAGATGTTTCTTTGACATGGTATCAGAGCCTTGATGATCAAGCGATTACGAGTTCGAATCTCACCATCACTATTTATTTGTTATAAAAAATTAAGCACAAAGTAATATTGGCTTGTGCAAATTTCAAGCCTAAAAGGCTTTCACTTGAGAGGGTGTGTTAGAGAATAATATAAATCATATCATGGGACCTTACCTAACAGCTTAAGCTATTGGGTTGAGATGGTTCTTTGACATCAAAAGTACAAAAGGGTTCAGAAACAAACCAAAAGGAATAAAATATCAAAGAAACCAATCCATTTGCTGAACATTGCTAAATGATCCAGCTCTTACAATCCAGAGAGGCTCAGAACCAAAGCTTCATAACATCTATGAGTTCCCTATGTGAGTGAGACACAAATTACATAGAAAAAGTGACACCAAAAAAGAAGTTTAGCATAACTGGGAGCTTAAGAATCCTAGTGGTAAAAAAATGACTTTAGCATTGTGTGTTAAGATACTCAATGTAGAATTGGATTGGAGAAATTTCCCTTAAAATCTTGATGTTATCAACACTTCCTTAGAAAGTTCTGAACAGCCTAATTTAAAGTTGCGGAGCAAGATAGCTCATAAACAGGAGTAGGCCTATACACTTCAACTTTAGAATGCAACATATTGTGTTGGTCTATGAGAGTGATGTTTACCTCTGAAAGCATGCATGCAAAGGATAACTATATATGATGCATGTAACAAATACCTCATATGTGACAGCATCAGCCAATCCATGAATACGATCAATGCGCACACTCTTGCCAGAGAGCTTAGAGAAGGTAGGATCACCATGACGAGATTCTAAAGCCACACTGATGCTGCAGCCATCTTCCCCAAGGTTGTTCACAAATCCCTGTAAGCAAGAAGTTGCACCGGCACCCCTGCTATCACATATTCTCACACAAACCATTTCTCCTGGCGAAAGGGTTGTAGGAGGCAATCGATGATTTCCTTCAACTCGAAACAGTACCAAGTGCATTCCTCCTAATCCTGTATAAACAGCACAATTCCAATATTATTTAATTGGAATTTATTGTTTTAGTCAGTAAGTATGGGTTGCAGAGATCAAAGCATGGACAATCACTCTTGATAAAGATAATTACTAAGTAACCTGTAGATGTGCTAACAGCATACAAGTTGCAGATGGTGTCACAGAGCTCTTGCTGACCCTGGCCATGGCTAACCAAGAATTCAATGGGTTTAGATGAATCAGAACTTTCATCAAGTGTAGGAACGGCATTCAGTTCTTCTTGCGTAAACTCCAATTCAGCATCCCTCTCTATACGAAGCAATTCAGACATTTGATTTGTGAACTCATTAATTCTGCCCTGTATAGCCTTAGCCTTCTCCAAGTTCATCCCTAAAACCCCTTGGAGAGGCTTTGATTGAGTAGCCTTCCTCGCAATTGCTCTATGCTGAGCTGCAAATGCACTATCTCAGTCCAAACTCTCATACATGTTCATTAGAAAAACACAGGTGCAATAAGCAACTATGCACAATTTGAATTGCTTTCAGTTTGTGTACAGCATTAAACAACTAGTTATTCTCCAAGTTTACAATTGAAATGGAAAGATCATTGTGGTGCAACAAGCAAGATTTTATCAACCCTATAACCAATCACTTTACATATGGAATTTCATAGCACAAACAAACCTAAAAAACTCTATGAACCAAATTAACAGTCAATTCCTCCGAGATTCTAAGCTAACAAATAGACAAAGGTAAAGAAAGAAAACCTGAATTGGCAAGCTCCTTGAGCAACTTCCAAGACTCAGTCTCTTGCCAATCTTGAACCAACCCTTTACGCTTCAAGTCTTGAAGAACCTCCCTCAATTCTCTCTGGAAATGATCAAATAGCGTGGGATAATGAGTGCAAGCCTTCAAGCAAATAGCTTCGAGACCGAGAGGCATAGGAACAGCATTAAGGTAAGGCTGTGCTTGTATAACAAATGTCAAGCCAGGCCCCATTCTCTGTCTCAATTCCGTAAACTCCCCTTGCGCCTCCGCTGAAGCAAACTCTCTAGCCATTGCTCTCATTGCCTGACAAATCCATTTCACGACACTCTTTCCAAGATCTTTACGGCCCAGTGGATCTCCATTCTCCTTAAGCGTGCGCACACTCATTTTCTTTTCTTGCTTTTCCACCACAACTTGCTTAGCAGAAGCAGGCGCAGGAGCATCGATATTACTGGTACTGATACCACAAGAACCTGTTGTATATGGTTTAGTGATATCAATAAATGTGCTACTGCTGCTTCTTTTGCTTCTATTGAGCGATCTTCTCTTCTTTGTTGGGGTTTTGGGCTTCGTAGAACCATTACCGCTGCTGTTCCAAATGGTAAGCGATTGCTGGAATGTTGAAACAGAATGGAAAAGGGATTTATGAGCAAGGAATTGTGGAGAAGAAATGGCTACAGAACGAGGAAGCCAAGGAAGGCGCAAGCAATTCCCACTTGGTAGCTGCTTCAACAAAAAGCTGCTTGTTTCCATTTCTTTCTCAGTCTGGAAACCAGCCCGCCTCCCCCAACTCCCTCTCTTTTTTTACTTCCCTCTCTCTAATTTCTATAACAACATTGCATGTCTAGCCCTGAACATCACCCACAAGACTATGATATTTCTTTCCTAATAATTCTTTGAGGTGTTTTTATTTAAATAAATAATATTTTAAAATTCTTTAGCTATGAAAAAAATAGCGAGAAAAAAGAAAAGTCGTTATCAGCAACTAGTAGGGCAGAGGAGATCTAGCAAGTGTGCTGTGATTGGCTGACATCTTGATTCTCCGTCGTCCGGTAGGCGTGGGTGTGTGGGACTGTAGGGTGGATTTGAGGTTAACGTGTCCTCTTACAGTTCTATCCTTTTCTTTTTCTTTTCGTCCCATTTATTTATTTTGTGGCCATTAGCATTTTTTCGTGGCATTAAAGGAATTTCGAGAATGCCACTTTCCAATTAGAGTCCAGACATTGGGAGGAGAGGGCATGAGACAAATGGTCCATCCTCCACCAGGAACATGTGAAGGTGGGGAAGAGCAACGTCAATATTTATTTATTTATTTATTTCCAACTTTCATGTGAAGGAGATCGTCTTCGAAAGGAACCAAGCTTTATAAAATTTGTTTCAAGTGAAAGATATCCTAAGGGTTTTCACAATGAAAATAGTGATTATAATTTAAAATATTTTTTATTTAAAAATATATTAAAATTTTATTTTTTAAAAGTTATTTTTTATATAAAAACAATTTGAAAATATAAAAATAATTAATTTTAAATTTTTAGAAAACACATTTCAATCATATTTTCAAATATTATCATAAATAAAATTCTTCTCCATTAAATTATTTATATTGAAATTGAAAAAAAAATTTACAACATAGGGAATATATCACTTAAAGTTTGAATTAAATCTCTAAAAAAATGGAGGATACTTCCTAAAAAACAAAGAGGTCCATTATACCTATATCTAAGAATTTATTTCGTATCTTTATAAAAAAAATCTTTTCTTTGCTTTTTTTTTTTTTTGCAAGGGCATCGTTCATGCATTCTGGTTGTGCCTATAAAATTAGAATATTATTTGGATGTTGCTATACCCTTTTTCTTTTTCAATAGCTATTGTCACTTCATAATATTATTAATTGACTAAATTCATTTTATTTTACAGTTTTTTCCTTACAGTTAAATTACATAACAATTAAAAAAAATCAAGTGTAAGAGTTTAGAGAAACTCTTTTTTTAAAAAAAAAAAAAGATGAGTTTTAAGTGTTAACTTATGCTAATAATATAAATAATATCTTATGCCAATAATAGTATAAATATGGTATTTTTAATATTAAAAAAAAAAAGTAATACTACTAAAATGAAAAAAAAAAAACTTATCCTGAGATGTAATATCTATCTACGTGTGTGTGTAAAATGAAACTTAAGGAAATGGTCAATGATGACAAATTCATATATAATTTTCAAATATATTATTATCTTTTTATTTTATTTTATACTTTCATTGTTTTCTTATAATGATGTTAGTCGTCTAACATTTTTTTGCAAGTGTATATTGATGCCAGTTAAATTAATAAGAAGTTAAAAGTCAGATTTGAAATTAATCGATTAACCATACGTGATGTTTCTTAATTCTAGAGTAGCAATAACTCAAAGTTAAAGTTAATTTGATAGAATTTCATAAAGAATCTCAAAAGTTTAAAGATTAATTGTAAAAAAGATATGCAATTAAGTGTTTAAGACTTGGTAACATTGTTAGTTATAAGCAAGATGAGAAATTTTAGTTGGATTTAATCAATGCTAAAAAATGTAAATGTCAAAATAATTGGATTTAATTAGTTTATCCAAATTAGAGAAGTGTTTTTTTGTGAAACACATTAGCAGTCTATTAAAAATATAACAAATTAGGAAACTTGAAGATAATGTTTATCAAATATTCTTATTCTTATCACAAGGATGTGTACATAAAAAAGGACACCCAGAGGCTTAAAAAAAGCAATACTTGCAGTGGAGCAAGAGTGTTTAACCAACGAAGGAGTTATATAAAGTTTTACAACATATACTCTTGACACGTAAGAAGAGTGAAGAAAATTCTCAAGAAGAATTGTTTGCTAAAGAGTTAAAGAGCCTGCAAACTTCTAGAAGGAGTTCCTATGTTAATTGTTAGCAACATGATGTTCTAGTTAGGATAATAACAGTTTGAAGATTATTAGGTATTCTGGCAAGTTATTGTGGTAGAAGACAAAATTGAGTATTTGTCTTGACAAGTAATGTAGTATAGATACAAAAACTTGTAGTTGAAAATATTCCCCTTGTAATCTTTTAAACTAGTGAAAGTTGTCTACTTGATTTTGGTTGCCCTGAATGATTTTTTATCTTTTGAAAAGTTCTTCAAAAGTTTTCCTTTTGTAACCAAATAACTTGTTCATTTAAGTTTTTTGCAAATATATATATTTGGTTAGTGATTAGAGTTTGTAAAATGTTAGCAAATTGCATCTTAGCATACAAGGAATAAAAACGAGACAGTCAAGTGATATCAGAGCAAGTTCACTCATTCTAGAATGAGATCTATTTTCCATGTTGAACATGCTAACACTGACATCACCATCACAATTCAACAGTGAAAAGTATGCCTACTAAAAGGTGAGGATAAAAGATTTCTTCAAATCACTAGACAAGAAAGTTTGGCACTTAGTTGAGCATGGATAAACCAAGCTTGAAACTCTTTTCAGCAACTAGACCAATGACAAATCCACTTGTTATAATTGGAATAATAAAGGCTTAAATGTTATATTCATGGTAGTGTCTCATGATAAATTTAAAATAGTTTTTATGTGTGAGATAATCAAGGAAGTCTGGGATATTCTTGAAGTTACTCACGAGGGAACTGAGACAATGAAAAATTCCAAATACTAACCTCAAGACTTGAAGAGATAAGAATGCTGAAAGATAAATCTTTTTAATAAGTTTTATGCAAAACTTAATGATATTGTAAATTTCAAGTTCAACTTAAAAGAAAAATTATAGGACATGTGAATTGTAAATAAGATTCTAAGATCCATACCTGAAAGATTTCGACTAAAGGTAACAACCATGAAGGAAAGCAAGGATTTGTACACTTACATGTTGAATAATTGTAGGTTTCTTACAAACTTATAAATCTACATTGCCCTGTCAAAAAAAAAAAGTAACTCTATTGCACTTAAAATAAGAAAGAACATGATTATTCTTCTGATAATGATCTTAATAGTAAAGATATTGCTTTTGTAGCTAAAAACAATTAGAAAATTCATGTTTAAGAAAAGGAACAATGGTAAAGATAAAAAAAGGAAAACATTTTGCCAAAAACAATGGGTTAAAAAATGGAAATAAATGTAAAACTGAATCTAAAGAAAGAGTTAAGTGTTTTGAATGCTTAAGATATGGTCACTAAAGAAATGAATGTCGTAATTTCAAAAGAAATAAAGGAAAATCCCTTAATGTTACATTAAGCAATGAATGTGATTTTGAAGATTTTTTATTAGTACTTGAAAGTGCATATTTATCAAGGTTTTATATCATCATTTTGCACTTGAAGTATCAATAACTTCTTAACTAAAACATGTTTTATAATAACAAGTTCGATACTATAAAATGCCTTAATATATGGTAAATATTCATCTTAAATGCAGGCCTATCACATAAATCAAAGGATTGATTGATGAATTCAAGTATTGAAATTGAAAGGACAAAGAGATGGCCAAACTTAGAAAAGAGATGTTGGTGTAGTCCAAACTGGAATATTATTCAGTTATTGGGTCATATCTCGAGTTCTAGATGTCCAAATGATCTCACATTTTTACACAGATTCAGTAAGATATAGACCTACAACTTTCATATGGAGGCCAAGATCTAAGAAGGCCGTTTTCAAGTCCAAATTATAGCAACAACGGAGAAATCCGAATCTGTCCAATAGCCCAAATATTATTCCGTGTTCAGCCCATATCTCGAGTTCTAGAAGTCCAAATGACCTCCATTTTTTTTCCTGGAAAGCTAAGATAATTTCCTATAACTTTCATACGTATAGGTGGACCTAGTTCTGATGCTAGCAATGACGTTTTATTCAGACAAGAAGATAAGGATTTTCACCAAGTCAAGAGTTGGCTACCCACTTAATAATTAGTCATCAAATCAATAGTTCCAAATTTTGGCCTATAAAAGGAGGCATTTGCCATGCATTTAGGGGCTTGATTGTTCAGATCAAGAGCTTGATCTTGCTCTCTCTCTTTATATTTTTTTATTTGTAATTTTTAAGTTTTGCTTTCATTAATATCTTGTTTATACTTTTCATTTCCTCTCCTTTACTTAATTAACTTGCATCTTATTTATGTTCTTGTTTTGTTTATTTATGTTTCTCTTCTTCATTATGTTTAGCTAAGTTGTTTATGTCAAGGTGAAAAAGTTACACTAATGGTGTAAGAATAAGTATAGTATAAACTCAATATAGACCTTAATGTTTAATATTAACATGTCTTATCTTTTTATCTTACTAATCTTTAATACCTTGCTTGTTAAATGGTTAATCTAGATTTATGTTGTATAACACTTGGTACAACAAATGATTGGCACTCTCATAGCCTAACCGTATGGTATTACCTACACCTGTGCTATGAAAGGAACTTGATTTGTTGTTAACATAAGTTATCACCTTTGTGTAAAGTCAATATGAATTCCTGACAATATTTAAAAGTTTGGTGTTACTTAAATAAGATAATTAATATGATCATGTTAATAATTTATAATGAGCTGTTAATGATAAATTATCTGATTGGAACCTCCTTTGTGTGTGGTTTCCAGTTGAATAATAAGAGTTTATACTATACTTGTTTGAAATACCATTAGTGGATCCTCTAACCTTGACATTTGTTTTTATCATTGTTTAATCCTTACATTAATCTTCCATCTCAAAGTTTTCATCAACTTCTTCTTCATCTTCTTTTTCTTTATTATTATTATTTGTCAGTAATGTTGAATTATAGGATATGCAAAAAATGAATTATTTCAATCTAGAAAATAGATTTGCTAATAAAAGTCTATATCTAGAGTATAAAATTGACTTAATATTAAATCAATTATATACTATAAAAAGGAAACTTGGTAAGTTAGCAGGTTTTGAGAAATCTCAAAAGTTGGAAAATTCTAACAAAATAAAAATGAAAAATCAATGGTTAGTTAAGAAAAAGGCAATATATCTAGTAGCACATACAATAATGAAAACAATGAATAACAATTTGTGGTACTTAGATAAAATTTGAATCCTTAAATAAAGGATTAATGATCTATGGAGATGGAAGCACAATTACTATAAAAGGTAAATGAAGTATTGATATTCCTTGTTTATTTACTTTTCATAATGTTTTTATTTATAAGTGGTTTTAAAGCTAACCTCCTAGGAATAAGTCAATTTCATGATGAGAATCATAATGTGTTGTTTTTTAAAGATGAATGCAACATCTACAATCTTGCTAGTAAAAGGATTATAAAACGTATTAGAACCTTAAATAATTGTTATGGAGTTTCAACCTTGACCACCTTAGGTTGTCATAAGTTAACACTAAATGATACTAATTTTTGGCATCAACTCTTTGGTTATATCAACTTTAAAGACTTGCCAAAGATCTTTAAAAGGAAAGCAGTAAATGGTATGCCAAATCTGCAAACAATCAGGAAGATGGCATGTAAAACATGTCAGGAAAGAAAACAAACTAAAGCTTAACACAAGAAGACTGCTGGCATTCAAACCTCAAGACCTCTTGAACCTATGGGTCCAACTCAAACTGAGATTCTAGGTAGAAAGAAGTATATCATGGTCATTTTGGATGACGATGATATATATACTTAGGCTAATCTGTAAAGAGAAAAGTCTGAATCCTTTGATCTTACGAGAAAATTGTTTATAAGAATACAAAAGGAAAAGAATATTTCCATCTCTAGAATTCGCAGTGACCATGCCAAAGAATTTGAAAATATCAACTTTTCATCTTTTTTGTGATGAACAAAATATATATATCATAAATTATCTGTTTTTTGTAGAATTGTTTTTTTAAAAAATATATTTAAAATTTTAATATTTTAAATGAAAAAATTAAGAAACAATCCATGTGAATATATGTTATACATGTTGTAAATAATGAATTTTAAAAGATTATTTTAAAAGATTTTTTATCCCACATTGAAAAAACATAACTTTTTTTCTTGTGAACATAGAGTATATATACTAAAAGGCTTCAAATCCCACATTGAAAAAATAAAACATTATTCTAATATTTATATAATGAACTTTGAAAAGGGTTAATAACCAACTAAAAAAAATATAAAAAAGAGGTCTCTTGCTAGAGAAAAAACATATTTGAAAAAAACAAAAGGTCTTTGTTGGGTTTTGCTAGGTCGCCTAGGTCACAGGTCAACTGGGTTTTTCCTGGTTTTTGCTCATGCTGGTCTTTCACCTTACCCGAACCGGTCCAGCCACCAAGTCGACCGGGTCTTGGGTTGACCTGTCAAACTGGTCCGAGTTTAATAAATATGGGTCAAGGTTCTTTTTGGGAATTTCATATTTTTTGCTACAATATAATTACTTCATTTTGCTTGGATTCAAATTTTCAAAAGCTTGACTTGAGGGGCTAATTTGTAATGTCAAAATGTTTTTTTTTTTTTTTGGTAATAATGTTTGGTTCCTGAGGGTAGAGTATTATTTCTAAAAAGAAACGTGAAAAGCTGCTGATACGTGTGTTACACGCATCAGCAACTCCGTTACTTTAAGGCGACACATACAACTGACTTCAGTGGTAAAAAATGTTATTACATTGTGTCATTTGATTCATCTTGGAATCCTCTTCCTCCTTCTACACATGTAGTTGATGGGCCTCTGATGCATCTGGCCCTCCACCATTTCATATCACCCATTCAATTTCTTTTTTCATTTGATTTTTTCCCTTATTTTTTTATTTCTATTTGTTTTATTTTAATTTATTTCTCAAATTTTATTTTGTTTTTAATTGCATCATTCTTTAATTTTTTTTTATCTATTAGATTTTGTCCTTATTCTTTTGATTTATTTTCTTATTTTAGATAGTTTTTGAATTTGTTTTCCTTCACCTTATAATTTCTTCTCCTTTCATATTTGATGTTCATTATATATTTTTTTTAATTTGGGATATTTTTTTAATTTCATCATTTAACATTAAATTGGCTGACAATTGAAATTCTTAATTGAACCCGAGTTTTTAGTTTCCCGGGTTGCAAATTTGGTATATTAACTTAGGTTTAGAAGATTCACCCAGATCAATTAGTATGTGTTAAAATAGTAAAAAAAAATATATAAATATAAGGTTTCTGTAAAATCAAAATTCACAAACATCTTTCCATTAAATTAAAAAAATCATTGAACCTCTAGGTCTAATTCATTTGGATATCGATGATTTAGTGTTTGTGCAAATTAGAGGTGAAAAAAGTATTATATTACTTTTATATAGATTATTGTATAAGGTATTGTTATATCTATTTGCTTAAAAGCAAATATGAGGTTTTTTAAAAAATATTTAAACATTATAAGAATATCGTTGAAAATAAATTTGATAAGAAGATAAAGATAATAAGAAGTGATAAAGGTGAAGAATACAAAGTACAATTTGGTGAATCATGTTTCCAATATGGTATTATTCACCAAATTACCGCTCTTTATTCACCTTTACAAAAATGACATTACGGAATGTAAAATTGAACATTAAAAGAAATGATAAATGACATTTAATAAGTTTAAGAGCTCCTCAGAACTTGTGAGGGAGACAATCCTAACTGTCAATTATGTATTTGATAAAGTACCCCATAAATTTTTTAGAAAAGACACCATATGAATTATAAAAAGGCAGAAAGTGTTCTTACAAATACCTCAAAGTGTTGAGATGTCTTACAAAAATAGTAGTATTTGATCCTATAAAGGTCAATGACCTAGAAACGTGAATTTTATATTTATCGGATATGTATATAATAGTAGTGCATATTAGTTTCTTGTATATTAGTCAAATATTAAGGATATTCATCTTAATATTATTATGAAATCAATGGATGCTATATTATTTAAAGATATTTTCCATGGAAAGAAGCACAAGAGAATTATTCATTTAAAAGAACAATAACGCTCAAGTAATCATTATCAATAAGAGGATGATGAAGTTGAACTTAGAAGGAATAAAAAGGCATTGGTCCTGATTTTCTAACATACTTGTTAGAAAATGAACCTTGAATCTACTCCAAAGCAATATCCTATCAAGAAGCTTTTTATTGGAAGAAGATGAACAATTGTGAAATTAAATCCATTATGAATAATCATACATGGTGTCATGGAATGCACGACGTCAAATCATGGAGCTGCCTACTAGAAATGAGAGTGCTTAGGTTTAATCATAAAGTTAAAATTAGAGGGTTCATGAGTCGCTACCTAGTATTATAGTCACTAGAAAATTTATTGGTCTATGAGAGTTCGGGTAAGAAGACTAGTTGTGCAAGGGAAAGAAAACACATCACTCCCAATACACCATATCTATAGTAAGCTGCATTGTTGATTGATTATTAATTTAATGCATGTTTCTATTTGTTGATTTCATCTAAAGTTCAAGGCATATCTCCTTTCATGGGGTAGTTTGTACCTTATTGGGTTAAATCCTAACCATTATAAAGCCTAATGTTTAGCAATACATATATTTCTGTATTTTTTTAATGTTTAATACATGGGGGTATACTTTATAGTATAATTTTATACCCTCAAATATTAAAGTCTACAACTAAATCCTAACATTTATTTTTATTAGTTCATTTAATTTAATATTGGAAGTATGCATTACGTTGCAAAAATCATACTCCAAATATTAATTAAATTAATTAATTTTTATGATATTTTTGAAATTTTAGCCAAATCCTATTAAATAATCATAAATTAGTTATGATATTAACTGATTTTTTTTGTTTTTCAAAATATGATAAAAATACAATTTTATTTATTTATTTATTTTTAAATAAAATATGAATGAGAAATTTTTTAGAATTTAGTTGTATGCATAAAAACAAAACATATTTTTGTATTTTTGAAATGAGAAAACTTTTTAGAACTTTCGGATTTTTTTTTGAAATTTTTTTAAAAATAAATATTTTTAATATTAGGTCACTATCTTACATACACTATTAGAAACACATCACATTAAAAAAAGAAAGAAGAAAGAAAGAGGGTTGACATTGTGTCTTAAAGTTAAAAATAAATAAAAAATACTATTTTAATATATTAAAAAAAACTTTTAGAAATAATTACTATTATAAGCATAAACAGTGATTTACTACAATTACAAATCCAGTTTTTTTGGTGAATCATAAATCTAAATATTCAAAGGTCCAAAAGTTGTCGAGAGCAAAGGAAGTAGAGGTAAAAGAAATGATGTTTATCATTTCGATTCGGAGGTAGCCAAAGTGTTGGATGATATTGTATCAAGAGCTATGTTTAGAGAGGAGATGACAAGTAACATTGATGAGAACTTGTGTAGAACTAAAAAATTGAAGCATGAATTTAATAAAAAAAATATAGATAAATAAAGGACTTGAAAGATTAATAAACAATAAAAATAAAAAAAAGTTTTAAGGATGAAGAGATAAAATATAATGATTTATCTTACTTCTACCCATTTCTTATATTCATTCTCCAAACTCCACTTGGGATTTCAAATCCCCTATCAATCTTCTCATAGATAGGTGAAGATAGAAGCCAAGCCATGACCATGAAACTATTTGATGCACACTGTCACCTGCAAGACCCAAGAATCCTTAACAAGACACCTCAACTCATTGCCACTGCCCTTGATACTGGCGTAGTCCGTTTTGCTGTTAATGGGGTTTCTGAGGTATATAATACATATACAATTTGGTATCTAATAATGATTATTTAACTGTTCTTGTCTTAAATTCTTGTGGGTTCTGATTTTCTTTTTAGAAAGACTGGAACTTGGTTAAAGAGATGGGTGAGAGCTATCCGTCTGTGATACCATGCTTTGGTCTCCACCCCTGGTAAATATAAAGGTCCTCTCTTTCTTTGTTTCTTTGTTTTTTTTTTTTTTATCAAAATTCATGAGTTTTGTGTTTTTGTTTTCGGGGGTCAGTAATTCATGGATCTGTTTTTCTTTTGTTTTATTGTTTTTTCCTCGAGAGCAGTGTTTTTGTTTTCTTGTTTGATGCTTGTGTCGATGGTAATGTGTTTTATTTTTTCTTGGTCTTTAATCTGTCTATACTCTATAGGTTTATTGAGGAGAGGACTCCTAATTGGTTCAACACACTTAAAGAGTTCTTTCAGATCACACCCTCTGCTGCTGTTGGAGAGGTTAAATTCCCATTTCCTTGTTGTTGGTAGAATCTTCTAAAAGCATAATGCTCAAGAGAACCTTTAATTAACACAGCATGCTAATGAGCTTTTTCAGGTTGGTTTGGACAAGGGTTCACATGGAAAGAAGATTGATTTCAATGATCAGGTTTTCCTCAAGGAGGGGTTTTTTTTTTCTTTTTATTATTATTACACACTCAAGTAATTTATTCTCTTCTTCACGGCTTAGTGTCATTCAGTGATTCGTATGGTAATTCATTACCTGGCCTCTGCCATTGGACCTGAAAGAAGTTCGTCCTTAATTTTATGCATTGAAAGAGATGTCGGAGCATGGGCACCTCAGGCCTCATATTAGTTCAATTCCCATTTGGAAATTATGTACCTAGTAACTAGGAGAAACGTGTGTGTGTATTGTCTTGAAGGCATTTACACCACTAGCACCTGACTTTTTGGTTTTCATTACAATCTATTATTTTCCTGGTGGCCTTGGATTGAGGCTAGTCTTCCCTCGTTTTTGCTCACTAAATGTGAGATATACTTTGTTCCTTATTACCTAGGGTTTGCATAGGTTGCAATTTGTTGACTACCTATTGCTTTTGCGAGCTTCTTGAAATTGTCTGATAAAAGTATTACCTTTTACTATTTGAATAAACCTATATATACCTGTTCAAATATGCTTCGTGTCACTTTACTTTGCTACCCCCATTTTTTTCTTCGACAACTTGTCCCTTGAATAGTTTATGCATCTCGTACCAGTCTAAAAAAATTATAGAGGAAGAACATCTGTCCCCATTACTGGTGTACATATTCATTTCTGTCTTGCTATATTCGTATATGATGTCATTGCTAAATCTGTGCACCAATTAATGCTGTTTCATGCTACATTTTTAATATTCAAAGTTTCTATTCCAGGTTCAAGTATTCCGGAGACAGCTTGAACTCGCAAAAGAGTTGAACAGACCAGTATCTGTCCATTGTGTTCATGCTTTTGGTGATCTTCTTGAAATAATGAAGTACGGTACTATATTTTATTTCTGTTCCACTGAAAGGTATTATCCAGATTATTGATGGAATATGGCTGGAGCTTTCTTTTTGATGTAATCTATGCAGTGTGGAGTGTTTTTCTCCAATCATAAATAGGCATTCAAAATACAAATAGGAACACCTATCTTACGAATGTCAGTTTTAAAAATTGAGGTCTTGATGCGTGTAAGGTGCTATGATTAAATTGTAGGTTGGCATGGACAAGTTGGATTGCTTTTTATCCATGTTTAATCAAAATGAAAAGTTCTTTGATGTCATCACCTTTGCTTCAAGGAGCTTTTATGCATCTCAATTGCCATACTTGTTCGTTGACTTGTATTAAGATTCTCTGAGCCTGTCGTACATTGTCTCAACTTTTATTTCTTCTTGCTCATGGCTTTTGCTGTGTCTCATTTGTAATGATGTGAAGCCATTAGTATTTGTTTCTTAATGCCATTGTAGTATTGCAATTTTTAATTACATGCTGGATCTTCAGGAGTACAGGACCTTTCCCGGCTGGTGTCATTCTCCATTCTTTCCTTGGTTCTGCTGAGATGGTTCCTGAGTTTGCCAAGCTTGGTGCTTACTTTTCGTTTTCTGGTTTTCTGATGTCCATGAAAAAAGAGAAGGCAACAAAAATGCTGAAAGCGGTTAGTTAATCAATTACATTTTGTGTTTTACATATTAGAAAAATTCAAAGTCTTAACTCCAACCTTTTGCAGGTATCTTCTGATAGGATTTTGTTGGAAACAGATGCACCTGATGCCCTGCCAAATGGAAAGTTTGGTTCCCTGTTTCTGGTTGATGGAGGTATTTTTCATCCTGAAGGAGAAAATTCTTCTTCAAATGCTGACAGTCTCCATGATGGTGATTCCCATCCTTCAAAAGATGCATCGGCATTGCCAAGAGAAACACCAAATCATCCTGCAAATATACACAATGTATGTCATTTGCTTGTTTCTCCCTTGAACTCGTTATCTGATAATGCATAAAGTAAATAGGGTCTGTCTCTTGCAAGTGCTAATCTCGGAAAGGGCCAGATCACACATAATTCTGAGATTCAAAACCACCTGTTCCTGGGCCTTGGTGCATTTATTCTCTTTAGACTGGCTCTAAAAACTGAGTTAGAGTAATGGCCTCCTTTAATCAATATATTGGTTTTTTTTTTTCCGCTCTCGTCTCCAACACTTTAACTTCTCTTACTGAGACCAGGTTAAAAAACGTGTGCTTGGGACCATTTTATGTTAAATGTAAAATGTATTTAGCAAGTTTCCATTACTTGTTCAGGTCTTAAGTTACGTTGCATCCTTGCTGGACATCACCAAACAAGAACTTGCAGAACTGAGCTATGCAAATGCAGTACGGCTATTCTCTTATGAAGGTTCCAAGATATTAGAAAAATAGAAAATTTATGGAGAATGTAACGCATTGTACCTGTTTAGTTGTATGATTACTTGCCATCTCTGTTCCGTAACAAGCAGGCGTGTCCATAAATGCTGAAAGCCTTCTGCGGTGCACATGAAAACCATGAATGGCAGCATGTGAGGTGGAAAGGAAAAGAGAGCTTTCCTTTTCTCTCTTTTTTTCTTCCTCTCTCTTTTCAATATATTAGTGCTAGCCTTTTTATTATTTGCATCTGCTAGCCTTGCAGTTGCAGAGTTGTAGCCAACTTCTGATTTTCTCCTTCGGCCTAAATATTTTCTTGGACGATTAATTCCATCGTTTGCAGTTTAACAAATAAAATGGAGGGAACAGTTCCTTCCGATATATCTGCAATAATAGTTCAAAGATTATGGATTTATACTTGAATACTACCAGTTATTGCACGAGTTCTATACAATCGGATCGTGCGTCAATGGAATAAATTGGATTTTTTTTTTAACAAAATAAAAATATACTTTCATATGGTGAAAATAAAATAAACGTTACTGCTAGGAAAATAAAATAACATTGATAGCATAGTTTTTAAATCTAATTCAGTGGTCGATCAGGTATAATAATTAGATCACATGTTGGATTATAAGTTAGATGAATTGATTTGAATAAAAAAAAATAAATATTTCAAATGTTATGTAAAGCAGAAACCTTAGTCTCTATAAATTTAAGATTAACTTATAAACACAATCAAATTTTGATTCAAACATAGTTACAATTGGTGGAAGAATTTTTCAAACAGCAGATCAAACCTAACTCAAGCAGATTTGAAATCTCTATTTTACCAGCTCTTCAAGCTAAATTAACTTCTTCTCCATTTTATCGATCGGGACCTTGATTTTTTCTCTATTCTCTTATCCCTATTGAGAATTAAAAATCTCCCCTCAAAGGCCAAGTGTGAAGGAAAGGAAAACTTGGAAACATCCATTGACAAAATCTAGCATAACACATTCATTTTTTTTTTTTACTAATATCATTTCCATCTATATTTTTTTTATAATTTAGTAGGCCTGATCTTCTAGAGAGTGTACCTTTTATTTCTGCTTTTTCTCTCTTCTAAGAAAAACTAAAAATCTAATTAAGAAAAGAAAAGGATTTTCTTTTACCGTTAGACCTCAAATCAATGAGGACAGCGGAACGAACAACCCACTTGAGCAACTCGAATTGAAAAAAGAATAGAAAGATAAGAGAAGCGATTAGGTTTAATGTGATTCTGTCTTTATGTTACAAATGGTTTGACAGTAAAACACTAAAACGGTAACATATTTTTAAATATAAAACAATTGGGTCTCAGTTGGGTTTACCCGGGTCGACTGGGTTTTGCAGAGCTAATTTCTTGACTGGTTTTTTCATCAACTCGGCTTGGTTCTAGCTCCAGGTCAGCTGGGTCCTAGGCCATTCCTAGTGAGCATCTCAAAATAATAATAATAATAATAATAATAATAAATTAATTTCATTTTAAATAAGAAAATGAATAGAAAACAAATGGGTGACTACAAAAAAGAAAGAAAGAAAAAAAGAAAATCAGAGAGCCTGTATTTATGCCATCCTTATTTAACAAAACAATAAAAAAGAAGTAAGAAAAATAACGGCAAGCTACTTTCTACATGATTTTCTCAACAAATCAAATCGGATAAATTCAAATAACAGAAGTGCACTTGTTTAGGGCGATAATCTTTTTGAGAGCTGAAAGTTGAGATTTTTGGTTTTTGAAATTATCTGATGAAACAAGAATACAGCAAAAACCAGTAAAAAAAAAACCCTACAGAAAGGTCTCTAGCTATACAGGCATTTGTAAGATCAGAACTTCCAACAACAACGACTCCTGCCTTTGTCACGCAAAGCAACTCTAATTACGAGTGTCACCAGATGGCAAGTAGAGATGTATCACCTTGGTAATCTTCTCCTTCCTTCGTTGAGTTCTCTCTCTCTTTTGCATTTTCCCCTCTAAATCTTGTGATTATTTTCTATATTCTGTTTCATCGCCTCTATGCATTTCAGGTTGTCCAAGTCTCCATCCCCATCAGAAGTTCAGCTCCATGTACATGGCATGCCTTTCAGTGTAGACAAAGTAAGCTGATATAACATTAAAAAAAACTGCTTGGTTCGAATGATAAAAATTTCTTCAGCAGAAGTGTAGATTAGATAATTAACCATATAAATCCTTCTTCCATTATCATTTTTTTTGGGAACTTTTTTAATATATCTGCGGGTATAATTTACTCTTGTTTAGGATCTTCTGTCAGCAAGATCAGCCAAAATAGCTGCCCTGCTCAAAGAAAACCCCCCAGAAAAGCTGGCTTTTCTTCTCCGAGATATTCCTGCTGATCCAGAAACCTTTGAACTTGTTGCTAGATTCTGCCATGGGTATGAACTGATTTTGTCCACGGAGAATGTAATACCACTCATTTCTCTTGCTTACTACTTGGAGATGACTGAAAGTCACAGCGACAATAATCTGCTGGACAAGACCCTTGCTTTTTTTGAAGATAAAGTCCTTCCTAGCTGGAATGAAACCATCAAGGCTCTTCGGTCAGCAAGCAGTACCATTCAACAAGTACTGCACTCAGGTTTGGTTGATGCATGTTTAGAATCACTCATTTACAAAGCATTGGCCGATCCCCGGCTTCTTGGAGAACCAATCAAGAATTCAACATGCAATGAGGATAGTGAGGATGAGGAGGTCTTTAAACCAAATGCGAGACGAAAACTTTTTTCTCCTGATTGGAAATCAGAGGATTTGACTACACTGTCCCTCCAGTTATATAATCCCCTCATACAAGCAATGAATCAGCATGGAGTCCCACCAGAATATGTGGCAGCATCTCTTTGTCAATATGTAAAGAAGTGGACCGATTCAGGAGAGAACGAGACAATTTACAAAAGGGGAGTGATTGAAGCAGTGGAAAGGCTTCTGCCTCCTGAAAAAGGAATTCTTCCTTGCACATTGTTGTTTGAAATGCTCAGGCTTGCGATTTGTCTGGAATGCAGCAATGATTGTAGAAGTGGTTTTGAGATTAGGATCGGGAAGCAATTAGACCAGGCAGAAGTGAAAGACCTCTTAATACCGTCTCAAGGTTATTCCAAGGAAATCCAATATGATATTGAGTGTGTGAGGAGGATTTTGAAACATTTCTATGCCAACTACAGCAGCACTGATGTTTCTGGTATAATCTCGGTGGCAGAACTCATTGAAGAATTTTTGATGGAGGTTGCGAGTGACATAGATTTGAGGATAGACACGTTTGTTTCTTTAGCTGAGATGTCATTGGCAGCATCATTAGGAACACACAGAAATTCCGATGGAATATACAGGGCCATCAACATTTACCTGGACAAGCATAGATATTTGACAGAGCTGGAAAGAGACGAGGTATGTAGGGTGTTAGATTGCCAAAAAATGTCACCTGAAGCCTGCGAACATGCAGCGAAGAATGAAAGGTTGCCAGTTAGGTTTGTGGTGCAGGTGTTGTTTGTGGCGCAGTTGCAGTTGCGAGACACAATCACAAAGGAGGTGCAGGAATTTGATGATAAATTGAGAAGAGAGGTGGTGGAGGACGAGGAGAATGAGGTGAAGATGGGTTTTGACGAGGAAGAGGTGAGGGTTGAAATGGAGAAAATGAGCATCAAAATGATGGAGCTCGAGAGAGAGTGCTGCATAATGAGGAAAGAAATAGAACATGGTTGCACCCATCAGAAATCAAAAAAGGGCAAAGTTAGCATGTGGAGAGAAATGAAGAGAAAATTGGGGTGTGTGAGTAGCACTCATGATTGCAACTGCCAAGTCAAGAAGAAGAAGAAGAAATACTGAGTTTCAGGCTTGGATTTGAAACTGTTATGGCTTCTCTCAACAGTTTGCTTCTTCTAGGGAGCTGTTTATGGCTACTGTGATGCAATATGTGCTGGAAATGGCAATTGTCAGGTGATGGAAATGGAAAGGCCTATATATCTGTTTGTTTTAATCTGCAGTCTTGTGATTCCTGTAGTTCAGATTGCCTTGATTATTTTTGTTTTTGTATGCTGGATTTGTTCGACTCACAACCCTTGCTTTATTTTACTTATCAAGAAAACCAAAAGTGCAGCCTTTACGATCGATTTGCTTGCTTGCGACTACATGTTCATCCACAAATCAGTAAGAAATTGACATTAAAAGAAACAAAAAAACTTGGTTATGTCTTTGGTCTCAATGTTTTTGCTTTAGGCTTCTAAATACTAGTTTTCATGCATGATTCTGTCATTTTTTTTTAGAGTTACAAAGAACCAGACCACCACTTGCTTTGGTACATCAAAATTGAATGAACAATAATTACAAAGTAAACAAGTTCAGAGCATCAAATAGAATCTCATTGGATAAAACCACAGCTTCATGCATTGAACGTAAATAAGAAAACTTTAAACAACCTGGGATTATTGAATACATCCATTTGCAAGCCATGCATGTGTATACAAGTTCAATTATTATTACAAACCAAGCAAGAACAGAGCTTATGAACGAAGGATTTGGATGCTCTGCGTGTTGTTGCTGGCTTTTCTAAGCATATGATCTCAGAGTCATCCACTCCATTTTTCCTTGCCTTGTCACATTCATCACAAAACCTCTTGAATGCTTTCTCAACATACTTTGCGCCATCCGATACATTCAAGCCATCCACAAGTTGCTGAGGATAAATATCCTTCGTAAGATCTCCATTCAATACAGCTGCCATTTCCACCAGTTCTTCCTGGAATTCACTAAGTTTTGCGTCTTCTTTTGCAGCACCCTCACGCAATTTCACAGGTTCAACCAGGGTAACTGCAAAATGCATATGTAACTTGAGCCTTTTAAGTTTTAATAAAGAAAGACATCATGTAAATAATGTTCAATTTACCTGGACAATCCACTCTCGGACTAGTTCTAGTCAAAATGCCCTCAAAAGTGCCTGCCCAAGCATCGCGCTTGGTTAGGAACTCTTTCAGATTAAAGATCTTCTTAACAGTTGCTGCAATGGAAGAATGCTCAAACTCTGATGCAGGATATGGTCCCGAAGGCGCATGTAACACTGCAGTTTCAAGTCACCAATCAACATATACATCAGAACATGTTTAACAGAGAAAAAGGCAGTTTAATGCTAATCATATATAGAAAAGAAGTTATGAACATACCTGTTCCAGGCTCAATCCAGGGAGATATAAGAAATGCAGGAACCCTAACACCAAGACGATCAAACTTGAAGTTATATGGCGCAGGACCAACAATGTCGTCAGGGCTAGGGACACCAGTTACAGGTGTTGGAACGTGATCATAGAAACCACCATGTTCATCGTATATGATTATAAATAAGATTTCATTCCATTGAGGACTAGCTCGTAGTGCCTCGTATACTTTTTTCACGAATTTCTGACCCTCTGAGACATCATGAGATGGGTGATCGTCATTTGCAGGTATCGATAAAAGATCAAAATATCTCTGTTCGATGACAACATAGTTTGGTAGCTTCCCTTCTTCACAGTGCTTCTTAAAGTGCAGATCAAACTGGTGAAACTTTGTCAGGTATTTCAACTTTCGAAGGTTCCTGTTAACAATGAGATTTTTCACTTGTCAAAAGAAATTTAATTATGGTAGATGCACAAAATCTTAACTAAAAAAAAAATGGTTATTCAATTCATGTGAGTTCCATATTAAAAACTCAAATGCCAGTTTTTTTGTTTTTTTTAAAGCTCCATCTTCAAACTTTTTTTTTTATTAAATATCTTGTGTTTTTAATAATCTTTACTATTATAAAACAATGCTGCGTGTTTAAAATTGTAGTAAAAATTATTTTTTAAAGTATTTTTTACTAAAAAATAGATCAAAATAATAATCATTTTATTTTGCTTAAATTATTTTATTTTATGTTTTAAAATTATTTTGATGTGTTTAATATCAAAAATATTATTTTAGTATATTTTTAAATAAAAAGTTCTTTAATCGAATTTACCATCTCCCGAGCAATTTGGACAAATTGCTGGCTTGCAAGAAGCCAATCA
The DNA here is from genome assembly GCA_033617975.1 of Populus alba x Populus glandulosa. Taxonomy (NCBI): domain Eukaryota; kingdom Viridiplantae; phylum Streptophyta; class Magnoliopsida; order Malpighiales; family Salicaceae; genus Populus; species Populus alba x Populus glandulosa. Next base: position 6,169,644 of record CM066155.1, on the reverse strand, counting down.
AAAGCTTGCTTTCAAATATTTACTCTTTTTTTTCTTTTTCACATGGCACTGCACAAAATCCTGATTGTTTATCATTTTATATTTAATTATAATCAGGAATTCATGCCTAATTAATATTGGGGGAATCAATAATGACGATTGAGGCTTAGTGCCTTGAACGGGACGGCTATTCAAGAAATTAAATAATTAGAAATAGCTAAAAGTCCAAGCAAAATGATTTATTTTTAACTCTTTATTTGAAAATTGGATTTGGTATACCAACTCCTCAACTGGGCAATATTAAAATGTTGATTCCATTGTGGGTTTGGTTTCCAACTAATTGTTATAGAAAATAACTAATTTAATAAATAAATGTCTTTCCAACTGAAACAAGAAAAAGAAAAGTGTAATACTAATTAGTCTCCTAGATTTTATATATTATTAACATTCAATTCCTGAAGTTTAAAATCCTGTAATGAAGTTGTTTATTTGCTAGAATGTTGTTTTTTTTTTTTAAGAAGAATGGTTTCTATATAAAATAAATTTTTGAAAAGTAAATTATTTTTTGATGTTTGGTAATATTATGAAAAATAAATTGAAAAACACATTTCAATGTTTGACTGTCTCATGAAAAATAACTCATTAATATTTTATTTTTTTAAAATTTATTAAAAGAATAAGGATAAATCTGATATCTGATATGTAAAATGATGAAGAAATTAAATATTTAATTTAATTTTATAAATTATTTTAAATATAATAAATAACAGATGTAAACTAGATTTGATAAATAAAAAATTTCAATTAAAAAAAAAATGAGGATCAAAATTGATATAAAAATCAGATTCTAAGGATGAAATTAAAAAAAAAATTATAAAATTCCAAAACAAAATATATAGCAAGCAAAAGATTAAGGATAGTTTTCCTTGAAATCAAACTAAAATTTTCTTTAATCGAAAAATATTTTTCATTGATCAATTTTTATAATTTTTTAAAAATTATTTTTCATGAAACAAACTGGGCTTTAATTTCATGAAGCCCTCACATTATTTTTTAAAATCTAAACTCCAATGCATACACTATGATTAAGTTTGAACAGTTCAATAAATATTGCATATGGAATTCAACATATTCCTAGTAGATTTGCAAATCATGTTCTCTTAAATTTGATTTTGTTTTTATTTAAAATGATTTTTTTTATATTTTTGAATCATTTTAATGTGTTGATATAAAAAATAATTTTTTTTAAATAAAAAACTTTATTTTGATATATTTTGTAAACAAAAAACACTTGAATCGTCACAACTATTACAATTCCAAATACACACTAAGTTAAAGACTGAGTTGATATCTTATTTCAAGTTGAGGAACTAATTTGCTGTTAATGCAAGAATAATGTTGAAGATGTTTTTAGTCATCAATTAATGTTTGAAGTGGTGATCTATCTCAAGAAATGTATTTAAAAATGTCTAAAAATAAATCAATATATATATATATATATATTATTTTTCACATCAATATATCATATTAAAACAATTTAAAAATATCAAAAATATTATTTTAAAAAAAATTAAAAATATTTGAATTTTAAAAATAAAAAAACAAACAAAATTTTTCATCCAATGCTCCTTCTCTTATTGATCTGATGTGTCACAACAAGCCATCATGTTTATGATAGTGCTTGAAGAAATTAACTCGCATATGCCGAAACTCTGCTGTCGGCCGAGTATAATTATTGGCTAACTTAACGAATACAAGACGAGCCTAAACCAGTGAGAAAAGGTTAACTTTATGAATTACAGGCTAAACCATTGAAAAAAAAAATCGTGAAATAAACAACAACACTAATAATTAAAATATAGCCACCTACATAATTTTATATCTCAAACAAAGAAAAAGATGAGGAAAGAGAGAAATATTAGAGAAAATCTTATCGTATGAAGAAACTTTGATTATATAATTTAGAGGGTTACCTGTAAAAGAGAGTAGCAGGGGGGTACTGGTAATAAATCCCAAAAGTAAAACCAGACTCATCCAGGGACTCAAATATGGTCTTTTGGGGGTAACCTTCAATCAGCAACTGTCTGTTGTTGCTGGTAGCTCCGTGAGACGTCGCAGAATGCACATAAAGCCTGTTGGGCTGTGTTGATGCAGGAACGGAAGCAAACCAACGGTCACAAATAGCAAAATTCTCAGCCAACTCCTTGTAGACTGGAACTGCGTCCGGTTTGAACCCATTCATGACAGTCTGAGCCATGCCCTTCTGCAATCTCTCTGCATTCTGTGCAAAACCATTCATTTTTGGAGGCAGTTTGTTGTCATCGGAGAGTGAGGCTTCGGTCCATGGAACCCCGAAAACTTGTTCGTAAATGTCTTGGATCGAGTGGCCAGGGTCAGGGTCAACGTAGACAGCTTGGTCACCAAAGAATACGAGAGTTGATGAGTTTGAGTCGGAGCTGGAGATGGGGTTAGATTCAGAACCCGTGGCTCCATTGATTTCTGGGTTTATAGTCTTCAGCCACCCTAACATGTGGTCAAATGAACGGTTTTCTTGGACCAGAACCACCACCGTTTTGATAGGGGAAGGTGTGGCGGTGCTGGTACTAGAGCTCTGATCAGCTACCATTTTTTTGCTTTTTTGGAAGATGGATTTGGGTTTGGTAAAGGTGTTCTGAGATGGCTATGATTTATGGAAGTCTATTGGATTTTTTTTCAGTATAGTTAGTGTTTTGATCGGAGAAGAAATCACTTGGAAAGCTGGGGATAAGAGATGACTCCAGTATTTAAACTTGAAATAATCTGTGCACGTAACAGGGTGGCAATTCGTGCTTTTGTACTATGCACGTTGGACAGGAGTTGTCTTGCGCTGTCATTGTTTATCAGCTAACAAAATAAAATATTAAATTTACTCCCAAATATTTAATTTAGACGATTGAAAGGAAAAAGAAAAACGTTTTATGATCGATATAGAGCTACAAAATGAGGCAAAATCTCCTCTAATTTGCTCGTCATAAATGCAAGCAAGGTTTTTTTTCCAACGTGATTATATTCCATAATTGCTTGCAATAAAGTCACTAAATATGACGTGAGAATATGTATGTAGAGCTGCTAGTCATGATAGCTTACCGTGATGAGCAACTAGTTGCTAACAATAAATTCTTGAGATACACAAGCAATTGAAAATGACCTAAAGTGTGACGTAATGGCCCATCGCTTGGTCCTTACAAAGAGAGAAAAAAAAAACAACACGAAGTTGACAAGAAAAGGATGAAGAAGAAGCTTTGATCTGATTTTGAACGGAAAATATGCTAACGGATAAAAGCAGATGCCATGCGTGAGAAAGAAGTTTTTATTTTAATAGAAGAAGTGGAAGCTTGTTTCATGATTATATCTTGCATCGTATGCTGAAGTCAACAAAATCTAATCGTGTTGGGTTATCATTTAAAGTAAAAGGTTCGCAGATTTAGTGCTCAGTTGATCTTGTTTTCATGAGTGCCGGTACTCTCCTGAATGTGTACTATAATTTGCCTGTTATTTTACATATAATGTCAAACCTTTCTTCCATATGAATATGTTCAATATTGAAAGCTATTCTTTATATATATATATAAGTGTAATTATATAAAAGGGTAATTATATTAAAGGGAAAAGCTATCTAAGAATACAAGGCGTATATCTAAGATAAATAATATTGCGATGTCGCGGTCGCACAAATTAATTATCCTTAGCAATAGATTGTTTACAATAATAACTTAAAGTCCGTTTTAGCAATTATCAACAACAATCATAGAAAATATGCATAGGAAAAAAATCATATTAATTCATAATATAAACCGAAAATAAAAGGAAAAATAAATCTCATGGTTTTTAAAATCCGAATGTTTGTTGCGACATTACAACCAAGAAAACGAGTTTAGCCTTGCATAACTATGGAACATCTACTCCTAAAGATAGAAGAAAGCATTATTTCTGGTTTGTAGAGAGGAGAGTTTGTGTTTCTTCACTTCTAGTTGCCATCCTTTTTTCTACCCTCTTTCACTTCTCTCTTTCTTTTTATATGCTAAGAAACCCCAGCTTTTATTTTATAAAATAGTCCTCCCTCAAGTTGACAATTTACATTTAAATACTTCAATAACTATTTTCCTAAAAAGAAGAAATAGAATTGCATTAAATCTTCAAGTTTTGACTTAGAGGAGCTTAATTGCTGAAATATAAACTTGGACACCGGTTTAGATGCTTCGAAACATAATTTGGACATGTTCTTTCATGAAATCTGTTTGTTGGCATAATTCAGCTTTCATCTTTGAAAATTAACATCTCCCTCATATGATATTTTTTTTCCTGCAATTCGGATCATTGATAGGTCTTTAAGTCAGGAATCCAAAAACATTGAGTTTGCATCAATTAAATTTCTGTAGCTCCAGATATTGAATTTTGAATGGCCAAAGGTCAACATTGGCAGGATGCGAGATATGACTTTGAAGGATGTGATTTCCATGATATTTCTTTTTTTATTTTTCTTGTATTAAGTTTCTAGAAAGGTATGAATGTTATTTTTTTAGTGCCATTGGAATCACTTCATTTTGACATCTAGAACTCATGCTCTGCGTAAAACGTCGACTGAATGTCAAATCTATGAATTACCTCTAATTTACTCCTTTTTGCATTTTTCATCCAAAAATATCTTTAAAACATAAAATAAAGAATATCAAGGCATTATATATATGTATATATATATAAATATATAAAACATGGGAAAAAAACTAATTAAATGTGGGTGAAACTATCAAATAATATAGTTATATTAGATATCATCCTATAACCCATATCAAAACGAAAAAGACTGTTTGGATAATAGCTTAAGAACCGATCGATTGATTCTTAAAAATACATGAGACATGCTAAGTGGAACTCGAAGGACATCAAACTAAGAGTAGTTGGAATATGATATTTTGGTTCTAACTCAACCAACTTGGATCAGATAAGATCAAATGTCATTTTACTAATAATATGATAAGGACAATATACCTGGTGAAAAACTTGATTATTCCATCTATACCAGATAAAGTAAACTGTGACTGAGAGGACTAATCGAGCAAAAACATACAAGAACTCTTTTTGCTAATATTGCGTGTATGTTCCATTAAAGTAAAGTTCACCATGTTATAAAAGGCCAATTTATAAGAGTCCGCCTCATGGTACCCCCCCAAAACCAAAGTAGAGAAGGAACACTGAAAAAACAAATGGTCATGTAACACCCCACTTTTCTAGTAAGATATTGTTTGCTTTAGCCTATGAGCCTCATGTATTTGTTCTTAGCAGCTACATATGACCCCAAAACGCATCTTATTAGTCAAGATGAGCATGCTTATATAAAACCCTCCTTCATGTCCTCACTTGATAATGTAGGATATTACAATATATGTCTCAACATGCGAGCCATAAAGGATACATACTGAGGATATTACAGTCTGTGTCTAAATATTTTTCTTTTTATTTCATATGTATATTAATGAAATATTAAAAATATAATAAAATCTTTGAGTGTTTATAGATTTGAACACTACACAACTAAGATATGATTTAAACAAAAAATAATAAATAGATTTCATCCAAATGGAATGGGTCTAATTAATATTTACTAAGTCGAGCCAAGTTTTTCTCTTTAACCAATGGCATTTGAATCTTGAAGTATATGACACTTACTACAGTAAACTTTTATGTATGTTTACGTCTACTTGCTATTAGTTTCAATGCAATATTTTGCTATTATATATATATATATATATATATATATATATTTGTGTGTGTGTCTAGATATATTAATGAAATATTAAAAGTATAATAAATTCTTGAAGAATTTATAGATTTGAATGCTAGACAACTGGAGATATGATGTAAGGAAAAAACAACATATAGATTTTGTCGAAATAGAATTGGCCTGATGTTTACCAAGTTGAGCCATATTATTGTCTTTAAACAGTGATATTTGAACCTTGGAGTATAAGAAGTATTTGACATCTACTACTGTCAACTTTTATATATTTTAATGTGTTAATTACTTGCTATTACTGTCCAATAAAATATTTTTATATTCATTTCATACCTATATTAATAAAATATTGAAAGTAAAATAAAATCTTGGAGTATATAAAATACTTATTTGTTGAAACTCTTCAAATATTTAAAATTTGAAGTTGTGATGTTATCAATTATAAATATATTATTTTTAATATTTTATTGTTCATCATTTGATGTAAATTTTATTTCTTCAATAACTCTCTCAAGATTTCAACAACACAACTTGTAGCACCTCGCACAACAATACCTTGCACAACAATTAGAACTTTTTAAAACAATAATGATAATGATGAGAATAATTAGAAAAATCAAAACATTCATCTAATAATTAAAAGATATTAGAAATTGTAAAAATTAGTATTTGCTCAAAAGATTCAGGTAAGAAGTTAATTATACTTAAAAAGAAGAAATGCATCATTTCACATGAAATGTTATATTTTCTAGGTGTTTTCCTCTTAAATTTGCCTTTTTAATTGCTATTAGATTTCTTAATTAACCTATAATTCACTCATGATGCTTAATTAAATTTTTTTGTTTTGATATCCAAAAATAGAAATTTATCAATTTAAGATATACATGATTTTATTCCTAGGACTTGATTATTCGAGAAAATACGATTTCCATCCTATGGATATGAAATTCATCAATTTGAATATCTTCAAAAAAAATGTCAATCTTGAGAAAAGAAAATCATTCTTTCTTTTTTAAAAAATGATGTTCATGCCTTAGACTAGGAGACTCATTGAAAAAGGTTCTTTTAAACTCTAAGCTTTAAAATACCAGTATTTGGTATTGAATTAAAAAATATATTAGCCTATAAAAAAAAAAACTTGTTAAAAACTCTATTTAAGTCGTAATTCTGAAAATACCACTATGTGGTATTGATTACAAAAAATATCAGTCCCTTTAAAAAATAGAGATTCGTTAACTTGAAGTTTTTAGATTCTAGCTTCAAATTGTATAGCATGTCAATTTGCTTGCTTACTGGAGAAAATTTACAGGAAGACAATCCTAATATTCATTTCTAGAGTTAGATGCTCCATGTGATATCAAGTCTTACATGGGACTCTCAGGTTCTCACAGAAATAAAATTCAAAATACAAAGCGCATGAAATGTTTTAACGAACTGAATTGTTTTTGGGACAACCAAAATAAGAAAAATATCGAACACTTACAAGTTCTTGTCTCAAGCAAATTCAAGAGATTAAAAATCCATGGAATTTTAAATTCCAAACTCAAATGGGAAAATTCACAGAAGGGATATTTGTTTTAGGTTGATATCCAAAACTTCCATCTACTTATGGCTTCATGACTGTAGAGAAATTGTAAACCTAAAGTTTCCCTTGCTCCTGTTTCTGAGCAGTTGTTATCACATTAAATTACAAGTTTTATTAGCATCTTAGAGGTAACCGGTTCGAGTTTTATAAAATTTTGGATTACTAGAGACTTACATGATTATTAATTTTAGAACCCGTAAAATTAGTTGAGGTACATACAAGTTAACCCGGATATTTATGTTAATTTTTTTTATAAAAAAAGTCGCATTACCAATAGAGTCTTTCTTATAATAATTTTTAGCAAGAAAAAATAAATCAATCAAATCAAGGCATTGCAAGGATAAAAAAATCCAACACTTAAATAGAAACAATTTTACCTTGAATTGAAGACTGTTGTTGCTCTTATGCCTCTTCTCAAACACATACTCCAATTGTCAAAACTTTTCCCTACCAAAATCAAAATAGACAAAACCTAATCACCTAATATTTCTTGACTTTGCTCTTCCGTCCCCTCTCTGTGTGTCTCTTCCTCTCTACCTATACCTAATATTTATACCTTGCGGTATCTTAAAGAAACTTTGTATCACTAATTGTTATTTGGATGGTGACAATTTTTCATGATCCTAACTCAACTTATCATTATGAGAAACATTATAACCATCATTATTATTTGGAATTGGATAACTTGCCCCACTCTATGATCTTGACAAGTTTACTATTTTGAAAAACTCAAACTCAAACCACAGCTTGCCGCAGTCCATAATTTTCCGCTAGGCATTAGTTCTTGGTTTCCATGTATCTTTTGTTATGGTTGACTTGATTATGCTATAAAACCACGCTGAACTATAGGCTTTATTCCGAACATTAATTGTTTCATATTTTGAACAAAAACAATATCTCGACATGCATTGTATACACAACCTTTTTGAAAATACAATCATGTATGATCATAAATCAAAACACACATTGCAACCCCTTTTATACCTTTTTCGGAATGGTGGTTATATGAACTTTTAACAACAAGAGGTGGTAATCATTTTGACAAAGGATGTTTTTTGTGGTTAATGAAATTGCTTTTATTTTTTTAACAAATTTACTATATCCAAAAGGGATCAGTATTTTACTGTAGCATGGGCTACTATGCACTGTGAGTGTTTTTATTATGGATTGCACTGTTCTATACTGTAGCGCGTGTAGTGTAGACTGTGAATGTTTTCACTATGGATTGCACTATTTGGTGAGGGCACTACACCATTAAATAGTTTTACTGACAAATTCATTCCGTCGATGTAAGGCATGCAATTCGTTGGTAATTTTTTTTTCGAAGGCATCACCGATGAAATCAGTGCGTCGGAATATTGATCGTCGGTAATTCCCCGTTCCATAGCTAAAACTGTCAAAAATAATAATAAAATAAAAAAACAAACACCGATAGAACACTAACAATCTTACAGACGGCGAAGCGCTCCCAAAAACAAATTTCCCGCGAAAACTTTACCGACATAACAATTATGTCTGTATTTTCAACGGTAATCACTGATAGAATGGCCGTCGGTAATTGTGTCATGGGCGGTAAATATTTTAGAACTTTCTGTAAAATATCGACGGAATATATTCCATCGGTAATAGTAACGGTAAACACCGACGGAATCTATCCATTGGTGATTGTGGCATGGGTGGTAATTTTTTTACAACTCTCGGTAAAATACCGATGGCCTAGTTTCGTTTGTAAGGCCATCGGTATTTATTTAAAATATTTTTAAAAAATTATTTATTAATAGTAAACAAACTAATTAACCAAATAAATAACCAAATAAAAGTGTATTATACATTAAAAATATAAAAATAATGTTAAATAATATTCATTCAAATCTTCATAACAAATTTAATGTGTTTTAAAAACAAAATTAAACTAGAATAATGGTGAAGCTGGAGGAGGAGGAGGTTGGTTGTTCTCGAGACCATGTATCATCACCCATCCTTAATCTAATATCCATGATCATTTGATGGAGCTGATCATAATCCGTCAAGAGCAGTTCATATTGTTGTTTCAAGGCCATAAACTCCTCAGACTGGGTGCTCGATACTGATAGAAAGCTCCCAATGGTTGAGACACTATTAGCTGACCCCAAGTTTTTGGTCGTAGTATTGGAGAGCCCGTAGACTCGATTTTTATCAGGTCCACCGAGCGATCCTACCTTCATCCATAAATCTCGATCGAAATCTTGATAGGTTGAAGGATCGTCCCCATATCTCTCCCTCAACCGGCTATTATAGATCTCCTAATTTTTTTTAAAAAAATCATCATATTCAATTCAAGAAAATAATAACTTACAAAATAAAATGATTGAACGAACATACCACGAAGTGTTGAGCACGGTTGTCCACGAACTGTTGCACCCTCTTTTAGCGATCTTGACTCCACACGTGTGTCTGATTAGTAGTTAAAAGTGCATTTTTATCAAGGTTTTATATCATCATTTTGCACTTGAAGTATCAATAACTCCTTAACTAAAGCATGTTTTATAATAACATATCTAATAATATAAGATACCTTTAATTTATGGTAAATATTCACCTTAAATGCAGGCCTATCACATAAATAAAAGGATTGATTGATGAGTTTAAATACTGAAATTGAAAGGACAAAGAGAGGGCCAAACTTAGAAAAGAGATGTTGGTGCAGTCCAAACTGGAACACTGTTCGGTAATTAGGTTATATCTGGAGCTGTAGATCTCGAATTTAGGTTTGTTTTATATGAATGGAAAGGTAAGACATATGCCTACAACTTTCATGGGAGTCCAAGATTTAAAAAGGCTATTTTCAAGTCCAAATTATAGACAACGGAGAAGTCTGAATCTGTTCTGCAGCCTAGACACTGTTCAATGTTCAGCCCCTATCTCGAATTCTAGAAGTTAAAATGACCTTAATTTTTTTTTCTGGAAAGATAAGACAATTTCCTAGAACTTTCATGGTACAGTTGGTTCCAATTCTGATGTTAGTAATGACGTTTTGTTCAGACAAGAAGATAATGATTTTCACCAAGTCAAGAGTTGGCCACCCACTCAACAATTAGTCATCAAATCAATAGTTTCAAATTTTGGCCTATAAAAGGAGGCATTTACCATACATTTAGGCATCTTGGTTGTTCAAATCAAGATCATGCTCTTTATTTCTTTCTTTATGTTTTTGTAATGTTTAAGTTTTATTTCATGTTATATTTTTCTTAATATCTTGTTTATGCTTTTCATTTCCTTTACTATACTTATGTTCTTATGTTGTTTATTTATGTTTATCTTTTTCATTATGTTTAGCTAAGTTTATTATGTCAAGGTGAAAATGTTTCACTGATGGTGATAGAATAGTTATAATATAAACTCATCATGGACTTCAATGTTTATATCCAAGAAAGTTTGTTATTAACATGTCTTATTTTTTTTATCTTACTAATTCTTAATACCTTGTTTGTTAAATGGTTAATCTAGATTTGTGTTGTATAACACTTGGTACAACAAATGCTTAGCACTTTCATAGTCAACCGTATGGTATAACCTACACATGTGCTATGAAAAGAGTTTGATTTGTTGTTAACATAAGTTAGCATCATAAATTCCTGACAATACTTAAAAGTATGGTGTTACTTAAGTAAGATAATTAATATGATCATGTTAAAAAATGTATAATGAACTATTAAGGATAAATCATTTGATTGGAACCTTCTTTGTGTGTGGTTTCCAGTCGATTAATAAAAAGAGTTTATACTATACTTATTTCTAATACTATTAGTAGATTCTCTAACCTTGACATTTGTTTTTATCATTGCTGAATCCTCACATTAATCTTATATCTCAAAGTCCTCTTTAACTTATTATTATTATTATTATTATTATTATTATTTATATTTTATATAGTTAACCTTCCTGTGATTCGACCCCACTCTTGCCGGGTTATTTATTACTTTGACACTCCTACACTTAGGAGAAGACATTAATCTTTTAATCGTGTCAGCATCTCTATAAACAACTTCATTGGGCTCGGCTCGCGTCCAAGAAACGTAGCTTGTAAGGAAAAAAGGTTGCAAGTTAAATATATTTATAAGCAACAAAAAATTAATTAACGATATATTTCATTTAAATTAATCTTACTATCCACTTCTCATGTGTAGTGAATGGGACAAAGCCGCTGGTGTGCGTGGTCACTGAACCATGAATTTGCCAGTTCTGGTTGTCGGCACCGGACTGTAAGCCTTGTGTGAACCGCTCAGACATCACGTGCTTAATATATCCCCCGAGATGAATAGTGGTTTGAATTCACGCCAAACTGCCACCTCATTCTATCCTTCAAGACCGTTAGAATTTAGAACATAAAACTATAAAATAAAAATAAATATTATTTTCGATGTTACCTAATTGCAACGTGATTCTCCCATACCTTCCTCACAACATTATTGTTCGTGCTATACCACTCAAATTTATGTTGTGTGTATGAATAATTCATTTAAAATAAAAATAATACAAGATATAAAATTATAAAAATAATTTATTAAAAATAAGCTTAAAATTAAAAGTTAACACCTACCTGAAATCATCGAAACCATGCATAGATATTAGATCTCCACTCAGGATGTTTGGAAACCTAACTCCATTGAAACAATGAAATCTCTATTGACAATTTAAATGTCGATGTTATTGTGCGGGGAGCCACAATATTTATAAACCTGAAATAAAATTTTTTTTTAAAAAATATTAATTAGTTGTTCATAAATTATGTTATTACTAAAAAAAAAACATTAAAACCTAAACAAATTGACATTGATAGGTCATCCTTTCATTGTGCCTGGTACTTGCGGGTGAATTGACCCCGCTGTGAAGGCACACCGTCTATGCGCTAGGAAACCGCACTAGAAGAGGCAGCATCACAAGTTGGCGTAGTTTGCTCGTCGTGATTAGCACCTAAGGATATGTCCTCCTCACTGCTAGAAGAACTAGTTGCAACCGTCTGCTGACGACGTGCTGTAGATTTCATTGTACACATTTACACAAATTTAAATGAATAATTATATAATTAACTTCGATTATTAAAAAACAATTCGGCGGCACCTCCTCTATACTAGAGACTACCTACAGTTTTCAAATCCGCAAATCTTTACAATAACCACAAACCAATTGACTCCATTGAAAAATCTTTCCAATTACCATTTCCATGGAAAATTCAACAATAACAATTAAAAAAGACTGAATTATCAAATAATTATTACAATACAAACAATAAAATAATTAAATTTGCATTCAACACATCTACATAAATTTATACAAATAATTAAATAATTAAATTCAATTATTTAAAAAAAATTCACTAGCACCTCCCTTGTATTAGAGACTACCCACAATTTTCATACCTACTGTCATAACTCAATTCTGGGTTATTCCCCAAAATTCATTTTTTTAAAAAAATAAAAATAAAATAAATAAAATAAAGGCTGGCAATGTGGAGAAAGCTGATAAAAAAAGACTACAAAAATAGGCAAAAATCAAGCTGCAATTTTCAGAGGAATTTCAAGGCCTAATTGTACCCCATTATGCCCAAGAATAGAAAAATGCAAATTCGAAGGTCAAATTAAATGATTATTAGACGGATTTGCGTAAAAATTAAGTCCAATGACATAATTAAATTTTTAATGAGCCAATTTGATTTAATCATGGGCCAAATTAAATTTTAATTATGTTTGAGAATTAATTTAGGTCCAATTGAAGGATTTAATTAAGTGCAAGGACTTAATTATACTTTAAATGGGTCAAATTAATTTGGGGGCTTAATTGGTGAAAAATTAAGTTTGGGAGCCTAATTTAGACTTGATTGAAAAGATTGAAATTTTAAGAGACCAAATTTAATTTTTACCAAGTGAATTGATTGAAATTAGGGGCCAAACACAAAAATTGAGGGACCAATTTTGAAGCCCGAAAAATACTTTGCCTATAAATAGCAGCTTTCAACTCAAATCTGGGGGGCAATTTTGACAAATAAAAAAAAAGAAGAGAAACCCAAAGCAAAACTCTTCCTTCTCCTTAACCCAGCCGCTGCTACCCATCAGAGAAAATTTTCTTCTCTGCACACAGCCCCCGGCTGGTTTTCATTTTGGGCTCCCTGAGCCGCTCCCTTGTTTTTAATTTTCTTATTCCTCAGCCCTTGCACAGCCGCCTGCACACAGAGCCGCCTCTCACTTCTAAAAAAAAAAGGCTATGACGGATTCCCCTTCCCTACTGTCATCTCCTAAGCCAGCCATTCGCTGTTTCTCTTCCCCAAAACCATTTTTACAAGACCTATCGTTTCCACCTCTCCCAGACCAAAAGGAAGCCGCCCTTCCCTTTGAAAAAGAAAAACCTAGAGCTCTCATCCTCGGGGTGCTCTCTTAAAGCCAGAAAAGCCGGTTTTCACTACTCCCCCATTTTTGCTCCCAGCAGCCGGTTTTCACTGCTCCCCTCATAACCAAGACAACCCCAAACACTAGGCAGCCACCACCCTTTGAAACCAAGTCAGCCCTTTTGAAAAATCAGGAAAACCCTCTCAGCCACGGGAGTCTGCTCCCTTCTCCCCATTTTTCCAAGACTGTAGTCGCAACCTTCTCCAAAAAAAAATCCAACCTAACCCTTTCCCTTGGGATTTTTCTTCTTCCTCTGACAGCCTTCCCCCTGCCCTCCATCTCTCCTGAGCCGGCCAGAGCCGGCCACCCTTGGCCACAAAAGAGAAAAACAGCTGCCAGCCGAAGACTAGTCTCCGGTGTCACCCGACTTCTGCTCCCAGACCATCGCTCCCTTAGAAGAAGAAAAACCAAAGCATTTCTTCCCCTACACCCGAGGTCGCCACCTGTCAACCAGTCAGCTCTGACCGACCCCTCTCTTAGCCACCGTGGACAGCCGCCTCCAGCGTTTCCCCTCTCTAGATCTCACCCACCAGCAGCGGTAGTAAGGATACGAAGGAGACCCATTCGCCAGCAGCCCCTCCATACTGCCAACGACCTGAAACAGAGGAGAAGAAGGCGAAATTAAAAAAAATATACCGAGAAACAGATCTAAAGAAAAGGTGGAGAAGCAGATCTAAACTAAAAAAAAATTAAATCAACTGCCAGACCTAGCACCGGAGGAGGAGAGAACAGAAATGAGCAGATCCGAAACAGTGAAAAGAGAGAACAAAAACAGATCTGAAAAACTAAGAAAAAATCAAAATCAACTGCTTTGTTTGCGTTTTTTTGTGTGTTTGCAGGTGGCGGTGGGTGTCATCGCCGGCGAGGAAAGGAAGAAGGAGGGAAGCCGAACCAGATCCCGTTGTTCTCAGTTGCTTGCGGCGGCGCATGAGCCCACGCCCCGCCAGTGGCGGTGGCGCGTGGGAAGATGCGCCGCCACTGTTCATGCAGTCCCAGAAGTCCTTCCCTGCAATTTCTGAAGTTTTTAAGGACTATTTTGTAAATTTTAAATTAATTAATGTAATTTTTATTTATTTGTTTTGAATTTGTATTGTATAAATGTTATGTAAAAGAAAAACAAAAGAAGAAAAGTAAATAATAATAAAAGAGTGTGTGTGTTTGTTTTATGAATTTGTTATGATGAGACTGCAAAGAATAAAGAAGGATTTAATATGTTGATTGGATCACGGTGTAGAAGTACAAACTTGTACGGAAGTTGTATTTCTAAAATCCGATGAAAAGATAAAATTTTTAAAACTTCTTTAACACATCAAAGCCAGGAGCAGCTTACGTCAGGTAGGGTGTGTTAGGGGTGCTAAGGGTGTGTTAGGGGTGCTAACACCTTCCCTAACCACAATCAGTCTCTTACCCGTGAATTTCTGACAAGACCAGTCCACTAGGGTTTCCTAGTAACCCTCAATTAAATACTAGGTGGCGACTCCCAACGAACCAATTCAAGCAATGCAACAACGAGAAAAATCACCAGCCGATGCCGCGTGGGATTTTCCGACGTGCGACACCTACAAATATTGATAATTACAATATTTTAAAGGTAAATTCAACAATAACAATTCAAATTTAACAAAATTTTCAAGGTATTATGGTAATACAAACACCAAAATAAATTTAACAAATAAGAAGAAAAAACTAAAGATTTTAGGAATGAAAAATGTTTACCTTAATAGTGTGTTGATTTCAAGATTTTATCTACAACTAATCCACAAAACAAAGAACACCACAAAAATAATCATAATTAAAAAAAAGTAAAAAAATACAAAGATAAAGAAAAAAAGAATACATACCGTTTAATATGTTGAAAACTACAATCAAAACAATACAAATTCACACCAATTCTTGCAAAAACAAAACACAAAATGGAGAGGAGAAGAGAAGATTAAATGAGGAACGGAGGGGGGGAATGGTGACACGACCAAAAGCTTGATGTCTTTTCCCAAGTGCAGGAGTGTCGAAGTAATAAATAACCCGGCAAGACCGGGGTCGAACCACAGAGAGGTTAAATGTATAAATTATAAATAACAACACGACAACAACAATAACAACAATAATAATAATAATACTCAGTACGTGGCGTTGTTATATCTGAGAATGATCTAAAAGATCGGGTCACAGGTTTCCAGCCTATATACTGAGTTTATGAAAAGATCAAAGATATATATTATATAATATAAACAGAATGTAAGTAATAATAATAATAATAACAATAATAAAAGCAGAAGATGAAGAAATTAATGAGAACTTTGAGATGAAAGATTAACGTAAGGATTAAACAATGATAAAGATAAATGTCAAGGTTAGAGGATCCACTAATGGTACTTCAAACAAGTATAATATAAACTCTTATTACTCAATTGGAAACCACACATAAAGGAGGTTCCAATCAGATTATAAATTGTTAACATGATTACATTAATTATCTTATTCGAATAAAGCTAATACTTGTAAATGTTGGCAGGCATTCATGATTATAACTTATGTTAACAACAAATCAAGTTCCTTTCATAGCTCAGGTGTCGGTTAAACCATACAGTATGGGCTATGAAAGTGCCAAGTATTTGTTGTACCAAATATTATACAACATAAATCTAGATTAACCATTTAACAAGCAAAGTATTAAAGTGAACAAGATAACAAATATAAAACATGTTAGTATCCAACGTTAAGGTCCATGTTAAGTTTATATTATACTTGTTCTTACACCATTAGTGTACCCTTTTCACCTTGACATAATTAACTTAGCTGGACATAATAAAAGAAAGAAACATAAATGAGCAAGACAAGAACATAAATGAGAAAGAGGTTAACTAAGTAAAGGAAAGGAAATGAAATGCATAAACTTGATATTAATGAAAGCAAGACATAAGCAATACAAAGAGAGAAAGCAAGAGCATGATCTTGATCTGAACACCAAGATGCCTCAATACATGGTAAGTGCCTCCTTTTATAGGCCAAAATTTGGAACTATTGATTTGTTGACTAATTGATGAGTGGGTGGCCACATCTTGACTAGATAACAATCCTTATCTTCTTGTCTGGTCAAGACGTCATTGCTAACATCATAATTTGCCCAGAATCCTCAGGAATGTTCTAGGAAATTGTCTCAGCTTTCCAACAAAAAAAAGATGAGGTCATTTGGACTTCTAGAACTCAAGATATGGGCTGAACACTAAATAGTGTTTGGGCTGCAGGACAGCTTCGGACTTCTTCGTTGTTCCTTCAATTTGGACTTCAAAACGACCTTTTCAAATCTTGGGCTCCTCATGAAAGTTGTAGGCCTTTGTTTTACCTTTCCATCCATATAAAATGGACCTAAATCCGAAACCTAGAGCTCCAGATATGATCCAATTACTGAGCAATGTTCCGGTTTGGACTACACCGACATCTCTTTTCTAAGTTTGGCCATCTCTTTGTCCTTTCACTTTCAATACTTAAACTCATCAATCAATTCTTTTATTTATGTGATATACCTGCATATAAGATGAGCATTTACCATAAATTAAGGTATCTTATAGTATCAAACTTGTTATTATAAAACATGCTTTAGTTAAGGAGTTATTGATACTTCAAGTGCAAAATGATGATATAAAACCTTGATAAACATGCACTTTTAAGTACTAATCACACCCCCCAACCAGCTTATTACTAGTCCCTAGTAATCTAAAGCGTTAAAATAGAGAAACAATTTGCAAGTTCCACAAAGCAAGGCATTTATCATTCAACTTCCATTAATCTATCCAGATAAACAAACTCTCATTAAATTTATATTCCTGCTTCATACTTCGTAAACAAGATATTAATAAACCTTCTTTTTGTGTGCTCAATGAAAACATAGATGATGGGGCTTTTGTTGGAAGAAAACAATATTATGTTCAAATGTTTAAGGTGAACTTCCTTGGGTTGGGATTATTATTTTTTTTTTTTTTCTTTTTTTTTTTTTATATACACATACAACTTAAAACACAATGTATCTTTAACCCATGTAACGAGTTTTAGGCTAATGACTCCCAGACCAGTTGATCTTAGGGCATTAGGTGTTGAGACACCCCTACGAGCTTAACAACTCGGGTTGCAGATACTGATACGTAGATAGTGCAATGTTTGATTCCCTTAAGCTTTTCTCCTTAACCCATGTAACAAGCTTTGGGCCAATAGCTCCCAAGTCAGTTGACTTTAGGGTATTAGGTGTTAAAACACCCCTTCGGGCTTAATTGCTTAGGTTAGGAAGGCTACGAAACCAAACTTATCCACGTTTTATTATCATCAATACTATCTTTTTTCTTTTTCTTTTTTTTTTTTTTTTTTTTTTTTTTTTTTGCAAATTATATACTATCCTTTTCCCTTAGTTGTTACCTTCAACAAAAGAACATAATTAATGTAATAATCCAATGTGCAACCCACAATCATATGTTAAAGTGTGTGTGTGAAAATGAAGGTTTAATAATACTTGTTAAATGAGTATAGGAGCAGAATCAAGTGATAACAATGTGAGAGTTTGTAAACCTGAATATTTCAAGAAGTATTATGATAGACCTTGGTAATGAAACTTACTAAGATGCGTCTCTAGAGTCAATAAAATTGATTCCATACTCTGCCATCCTAATAACAATTTTGTCAAATGGTTTTAATAATAGCAAAAACAGTTAGCAAGTTAGTATTTTTTTTTTTTTTTTTAAACTACTACCCTCTCCCCCCAACCAAAACGAGACATTGTCCTCAATGTTCGAAGGTAGAAAGATAGAGTATAGAAGACATCACCTGAAACATCGAACAATGACAAACCTGAAACACACTTAAACAAACATAAGAAGTAACAAAACAAAATAATATGCTATTAATAAAACCAAAAGACACAAGGTTTCACAGATGAAGGCTCAAATCTAATCTAAGCTTTTTACGGCTGTCCTTAGTTGACCAATCTAGGCGACTCATGCAGGGATCAATGATAGGGATGAAAGATTGTAGTTGGTCAATCAATTGTTCAGCAGTAGCAGCAGAGATTATGATTTGTCGTGCCGAAGATGTTAGAAATTCCTGTTCCACAGCTTGATCAAGGAAAGACAGCAACTTATCATAAAAACCATTAACATTTAACAAACCTATAGGTTTATGGTGAATGTGCAGTTGGGCCCAAGATGAAATATGAAAGATTTCTTCCAATGTGCCCACACCACCTGGTAAGGCAATGAAGGCATCAGCATGGCTAAACATGGTATTCAGTCGGTCAGACATTGTTGGGACCTGTAGTTCCTCTCCAATTGTTTTTCCAATGATGTCCCCAGTTGCTAAAGCTTTGGGGACAACCCCCAAAACTTGACTGCCTCCTAAAAATGCAGCCATTGACACACCTCCCATTAACCCAAGGCTACCTCCCCCATACACTAAATGAATCTTTCTCTCAGCTAGTACCCGACCAAGATGATTCGCTGATTCTAAAAACTCTTTTTCTTTCCCAGAACTGGATCCACCGAAAACACAAATATTTCTTATATGATGACTTGAGGAACCTGCCATTTCTACACACTTCTATATTTGATGAATGTATGGGATGAGTAGAAATGAAGGGAAGGAAGAGAAGAATTTATAGATGAAAAAGTGAAAATGCAATCATACCACCTATATGTAGGCCAGCTGTAGTCTCACAAACTCTCTCTCTCTCTCTCTTTATTAATTATTTATTTTGAAAAAGCATGTATGTACAGGTAGTTGTGATTGTGGCTCACATCTTCCCTTGGTTTTACGTCCAAGAACGGCTTAAACGCCCTCTATGGGTCGGGGATAGGCTTCCCATCCAGTTTTCTTAAAAACTGGCAAACAGGGTCTTTTTTAGTCAGATTCCCAAGACTAAGACGATCATGTTCTTTATGGAATTGTGGCCATAAATCATGAATTACACGATGCACATCTCCACTAGGATGCGTCTCAAGGGTCAACAAAAGATTATCTAAAGACCCCTTACTCAGGCCATCCTTAATGAATTGTATCTTATCTTCACGGTTTACAGATACCATTCCTAAAGAACGACATGTCGCATTACAAGTCCATCTGGCACATTTGTGACAGACTTTCAGTCATTTTGCACGACGTTTCTTTGCAAAAGTGCTTTTACCTGTTCCAGGCATGTGTGAAATGAAAGAATTGGAGGACTCACCTGATAAGCTGACCTTTGCTTCAATTAGCCAGCGAATATCTTCAGGAATTTCATGATTCATTAATAACCTCAATCTTGCACACAAATATATACAGATATCAGTTATTTGGGAAACTGAAAGAACCGACTTATGTCACGGAGTACCGTTATCCGCCATTTGACCGGGGTGAGAGAGAAACTAGCAAAACAAAAGATACACCAAAAAGAAACACAAAAAAATGTGAGAAAAACAAAATAATTAACCTTTATCTACAAGATCATTCCAACCAATGGATTCATTTTCACTAGGAAACTCATCAAAGTAAGCTTTCAAACGATGTCCATTTACCTTCAAAACATTGTCATTCTTTGGATTCTCAATATCAAGGGTCCCATAAGGATACACATGTTTTAAAATAAATGGACCGCTCCATCTTGATTTTAGTTTTTCAGGAAATAAATGGACTCGAGAATTATAAAGCAAAACTTTTTTACCAGTATCAACTTTTTGACAATTTTCACATGTTTTGCAGAATGCATGTGTGTCCTTGAACATGGTGGGCCAATAAAATCCATTTTGTAAGATTTTTGCAGTCGTCTCTCTTGATGAGAATTGACTCCCACATGCTTTAGAATGACAAAGTTTAATGACATTACTTACCTCATTGTCGGAAATGCATTTTTGAAATATTTGATCAGGACAATTTTTGAATAAGTAAGGGTCATCTAAGTAAAAGTTCTTCACTTCGTTCAAAAACTTTCCTTTGTCTTCGGTACTCAAGTGAGCTGACAAATCTCCATCGATTGGTGGGATGTCAGATGTCAAATCTGTTGTCACTCTTGACAAAAGATTGACATCAACATTTTTAGTGCCCTTTTCATCCGTGATTTCTTCAGATTCATCCAACTCAATTTTACTCAAAGTAGATTCAAGTTGATCATGAACTAATTCTTCAATAAGATCTACTTCTTGTAAATCATTATCATCTCCAGGTTGCTTGCAAATGTTGAAAATATTCATCTCCAATGTCATGTTTCCAAATGATAGCTTCATCAGTCCATTCCTACAATTAATCAATGCATTAGAAGTGGCAAGAAATGGACGTCCTAAGATAACAGGAAATGAATTACATGCTTCAACAGGTTGCGTGTCCAAGACAATAAAATCCACAGGATAAATGAATTTATCAACTTGTACCAACACATCTTCAATTATTCCTCTAGGCACTTTTACAGATCTATCGGCGAGTAAAAGAGTTATAGAGGTTGGTTTTAACTCACCTAGATTGAGACTCTGAAAAACTGAATATGGAAGTAAATTCACACTAGCTCCAAGATCAAGTAAGGCTCTTTCAATTTTATGTTCTCCAATAAAGCAAGAAATTGTAGGACAACCAGGGTCTTTATATTTCAAAGCATTATTGTTCTGAAGAATGGCACTTACTTGTTCGGCTAAAAATGCTTTCTTTTTCACATTCAGTTTTCTCTTCACAGTGCATAGATCTTTCAAAAATTTAGCATAGGAAGGAACCTGTTTAATAGCATCCAACAAAGGTATATTGATCCTTACCTGTTTGAAAATTTCAAAGATTTCAGAGTTGTGATTGACTTTCCTTTGTTTGGTCATGGCATGAGGAAATGGAAGTGCTGGCGGGGAATCAGCCTTTTCTTTGCAATGTTCAGGTTCAACCCCTTCCTTACCCTCAGAGATAGACTTATCATCTTTCTCACAAGGTTCAAGAATAGGTTTTTCAATAACCTTACCACTACGAAGAGTGATGACTGATTTGACTTGATCCATGTGTTGGCTTCCAGAACTACTTGCATTTGCATTGTATTGCCCCTTTGGATTTTGCTGTGGTTGAGAAGGAAACTTACCTTTCTCTTGAAAACTGAGAGCAGATGTCAATTTTGCAAGAGCATCTTTAAAATCGGTCATGCTTTGAGCAAGTTGAGTGTTGATTGTCTCCTGCTTTTCAATGAATGCATGCAATGTTTCCTCAAAATTTCTTCTAGAAGGTGGAGCATAAGGAGGTGCATATCCATGAGAATTTTGGAAATTATGGTGTGCTTGAAACGGTGGATGTGAAGTTTGTGCATTGTTGCTATCACTCTTCCAACTGAAATTTGGGTGATTTCTCCAACCAGGGTTATACGTTTGTGAGTATGGGTTATGGTTGGGCCTTTGGAAACTGTTTAGAGCATGGGCTTGTTCATGGAGGCATTCCTTAAAAGAAGGTAAAGTTGGACAATCATTGGTTGCATGCTCATTTGTTTCACAGATTTGACACACAATGTCTTGAATCGATTTTAATTGACCACTCTTTTTCAATTCTAGTGCCTCGACTTTTCTAGCTAAAGATGCAAACTTGGCTTGGAGATCATGATCTTCCCTAAGGTTGTGCATACCTCCACTAGATGTATGAGGTTGAGTTTTACCTGGTGCCTCATAAGTACCTGTGGTGTCCCAATTTTGAGCATTTTCGGCTAGCAAGTCTAGGTACTCCATTGCTTCATTAGGGTCTTTATCTTCAAAGGTTCCATTGCACATCAATTCAACCATTTTCCTATCTCTAGGTGTTAAACCTTCATAAAAATGTGAAACCAATCTCCATGTTTCAAAACCATGATGTGGGCAAGTATTAAGCAAATCTCGATACCTATCCCAACATTGGTAAAATGTTTCTTCTGGCTTTTGAGTGAAAGTGATGATTTGTCTTTTGAAAGAGTTTGTTCTGTGAGATGGAAAAAACTTCTTTAAAAATTGTTGTTGCATATCATCCCAAGCACGAATGGATCCTGGTCTCAAATTTTGTAGCCATGTTTTAGCTTTATCTTTTAATGAAAAAGGAAAAAGCTTTAATCGAATGGTGTTCATGCTACAATTTGAGTCATTATAGGTATTACAGACCTCCTCAAATTCCCTTAAATGCAAGTATGGATTTTCTAAGTCTAAGCCATGAAAAGATGGTAAAAGTTGAATAATGCCTGGCTTAAAATTAAAATGAGATGCATCAGGAGGGAAAACTATGCATGAGGGTGCACTTGTTCTTGTGGGATTCATGTGGTCTCTAAGTGTTCTCATACGGTTATTCTCATTATGAAGTGATTGATTATCTTCTTCGGCCATATTTTCTGAAAATGATGAGGATACCCTACAAAGTCTACCACTTAATGTACGTGACCAAACTCTCATGCACGTGTAAGAAAAGAATTAAAAGGAAGAAAATAAAAGAGAAGAAAAAGAAACAAAAGTTAAATAAAATGAAAAATGAAAAGAGAAGATAAAATAAATATTATAATTTATACAAGAATTTACCTCCCCGGCAACGGCGCCAAAAACTTGACACGACCAAAAGCTTGATGTCTTTTCCCAAGTGCAGGAGTGTCGAAGTAATAAATAACCCGGCAAGACCGGGGTCGAACCACAGAGAGGTTAAATGTATAAATTATAAATAACAACACAACAACAACAATAACAACAATAACAACAATAATAATAATAATACTCAGTACGTGGCGTTGTTATACCTGAGAATGATCTAAAAGATCGGGTCACAGGTTTCCAGCCTATATACTGAGTTTATGAAAAGATCAAAGATATATATTATATAATATAAACAGAATGTAAGTAATAATAATAATAATAACAATAATAAAAGCAGAAGATGAAGAAATTAATGAGAACTTTGAGATGAAAGATTAACGTAAGGATTAAACAATGATAAAGATAAATGTCAAGGTTAGAGGATCCACTAATGGTACTTCAAACAAGTATAATATAAACTCTTATTACTCAATTGGAAACCACACATAAAGGAGGTTCCAATCAGATTATAAATTGTTAACATGATTACATTAATTATCTTATTCGAATAAAGCTAATACTTGTAAATGTTGGCAGGCATTCATGATTATAACTTATGTTAACAACAAATCAAGTTCCTTTCATAGCTCAGGTGTCGGTTAAACCATACAGTATGGGCTATGAAAGTGCCAAGTATTTGTTGTACCAAATATTATACAACATAAATCTAGATTAACCATTTAACAAGCAAAGTATTAAAGTGAACAAGATAACAAATATAAAACATGTTAGTATCCAACGTTAAGGTCCATGTTAAGTTTATATTATACTTGTTCTTACACCATTAGTGTACCCTTTTCACCTTGACATAATTAACTTAGCTGGACATAATAAAAGAAAGAAACATAAATGAGCAAGACAAGAACATAAATGAGAAAGAGGTTAACTAAGTAAAGGAAAGGAAATGAAATGCATAAACTTGATATTAATGAAAGCAAGACATAAGCAATACAAAGAGAGAAAGCAAGAGCATGATCTTGATCTGAACACCAAGATGCCTCAATACATGGTAAGTGCCTCCTTTTATAGGCCAAAATTTGGAACTATTGATTTGTTGACTAATTGATGAGTGGGTGGCCACATCTTGACTAGATAACAATCCTTATCTTCTTGTCTGGTCAAGACGTCATTGCTAACATCATAATTTGCCCAGAATCCTCAGGAATGTTCTAGGAAATTGTCTCAGCTTTCCAACAAAAAAAAGATGAGGTCATTTGGACTTCTAGAACTCAAGATATGGGCTGAACACTAAATAGTGTTTGGGCTGCAGGACAGCTTCGGACTTCTTCGTTGTTCCTTCAATTTGGACTTCAAAACGACCTTTTCAAATCTTGGGCTCCTCATGAAAGTTGTAGGCCTTTGTTTTACCTTTCCATCCATATAAAATGGACCTAAATCCGAAACCTAGAGCTCCAGATATGATCCAATTACTGAGCAATGTTCCGGTTTGGACTACACCGACATCTCTTTTCTAAGTTTGGCCATCTCTTTGTCCTTTCACTTTCAATACTTAAACTCATCAATCAATTCTTTTATTTATGTGATAGACCTGCATATAAGATGAGCATTTACCATAAATTAAGGTATCTTATAGTATCAAACTTGTTATTATAAAACATGCTTTAGTTAAGGAGTTATTGATACTTCAAGTGCAAAATGATGATATAAAACCTTGATAAACATGCACTTTTAAGTACTAATCAAATGGGTTTTTTACTACAATTTTTTCTGACTGCAATACCGACAGAAAATACAATAATATTTTTTTGGGTGATGGCATTAAATTCCATCGATAATGTCCATCGGTATTTAATTGATTTTCGCACCTAAATTTTGAAAATCCCTCTAGATTTTTCAACGTCCGTCGGCAAATCCGTCAGTAACTGTGTGTCAGAGCACGAGCATATTGGATTTACCACGTCCATCAACAAATTCATTGGTAATTATAAAAAAAGGCTTTACAACATATTTAGTCAGAATTTTCATCTTCGTCCTTAATTGAATTGTTATCAGCTTCATCGCACTCTTTAATGTGGTTATCATCTTTGTCATCAACATTCTCTAGTCCAATAGAGCTCAAAACAACATTCAATTCCACTACGTCAACATCAACATCAACATCAACAAGACTATCATCAAAAACACGAAAATTTAAATTTTCTTCTAAGTCAATCGAATGAGCAACTCGGTATGGTTTAACCAACTCACTAGCTTAAAAGACTTCATCTATCATACTTGTGTCTTCGTTCTCATCCTGATCAACCTTGATACGACCCTTGAGTTTAGTTTTTAAAATGAATAACCAATCAACTCTCGATCGGTCCTTTCTAAAAGAAGGGGTGTATGTGTAATAAACTTGTTGGCATTGCTTTGCAAAAATAAAGACATCATTTACGTTGCAGTGTCTAGCTTTTGAGTTGATTTCAATGAGATCATAGTAAGGATCTACTATGATTCCTCTGTCAATTGTGTCATACCAATAGCATTTGAATGAAAACAGTATATTCTGCTCGCTATGATATTACAGTTCAATGACCTTTTCCAATTTACCGTAGTAGTCAACTTTAAACTTACTAGAAGTCAGTTCCTAATACAAACACCATTGTTGTATGTCTTTCTTCCATGCCTATATTCTTTAGTATGAAAGACATATCCATTGACAAAATACCCGTTACGGCACTTGACTTTTCTTTTAGAGACTAGGCTTAGTAAAGACAATGAAATAGCAGCACTACCTCCTATTTGATAAACCTTGTATATCAAATACAATAATAATCAATAAACAGATATTCTGTAATATTGATATATAGTTAATTACCTTGCAAGAGACAATGAGTTTGTAATATGACTTACATGTGTTCTAAACCACGTGGCCAATTGTTCATCTTGTACTTGAAAGATCTGTTATTCGGTCAGCTGTGAGTTATTGGATAGTAAGTATCGTCGATATTGCCTGCAAAGCTATTTCAAATCATACGAGTTAATGATATCACGATATATAAATAGTACACTATTGACAAAGTGTAAGTTGAACATCAACTTACTTAATAAAAGGTCTCAGCTCATCACAGTTAAATAAGACATAATTGTGTGCTTGTCTGAACTCTATTTCAGAAAAATATCTTTCCCTATGACATTTTTAGGTGTGGGTCGTCCAGGATTAAAGAATATTGACAAGTTACCACTTGAAGGCACTTCACCACCATCATGATGCCGTGGAACAAGGTTGATCCTCATTCTCAAATGAGATTAAAAATAGTAAGAGATAAATATTGAGATCTCCTCAATAGTATAGGCCTCACATATTGATGCCTCAATATGGGCCTTGTTCTTAACTTTTTTTTTTTAGATTGAACAAGTACCTGCATATATAGAATTAAAAAAAATTATCAATTAAAAAAAAACAAAAAAAACTTTTAATTATGAATTATATAGCAATTGTAATATCTAACCTCTCGAATGGATACATCTAGCTATACTGGACCAGTCCTCCAACTTTTACCTCAAACGGTAAATATACTAGTAAATGCTCTATTGAGTCAAAAAATAATAGAGGGAATATCATCTCAAGTTTGCATATTGTCTTGATGATATTCATTTCAATCCTTTTAATGTGATCAACATTCAACTTACTAGAACATATATCTCTAAAGAAATGACTGATTATCCTATATCATATTTGGCAACAAATCACGAAAAGCTAATGGGATGAGTGTTTGCATAAACATATGGCAGACATGACTCTTCATTCCATATAATCTGTATTCCTCCGTATTAACCAGCCTTGATATGTTCGAGGCATGTCCATTGGGAAAACGTAGACTCTTAAGCTATTTATGGACTAATAGTTGTGCATTTTTCCCTAACACGAAGCTTGCTATTGGTTTTGCAACTCGTGACCCATCACAACCCAACTCCATGTTTTTACGGTTATAGAATAACGCTAAATCCAATCTAGCCTTGATGTTGTTCTTTGTCTTCCCCTTCATATCCATGACAGTGTTGAAAATGTTCTCAAACACGTTCTTTTCAATGTGCATGACGTCAAGGTTATGGCGGAGAAGATTGGTCTTCCAATAAGGAAGCTCTCAAAAGATACTTCGCTTTACCCAATTATGGGTCAAACCAAAACCAGAAAACTTATGTTTACCTGATTGGAGACCAAACACAATGTCATCGTACTCAAACACAACATCATGCAATTCTTCACCAAAAAAACACGGGGGTGCAACATCCTTTTCAACTCTGCCAACAAAAAAATCCTTTATGTTCTTTCTGTACCTGTGATTTGGTGGCGAGACATGATGGTCAGAGTAAAAAAAAAAAAAAAGCTTTGCCCCCATTTGTTATTATGAATGCCTTGTTGTTCTTCATACAATATGAACATGCAAGTTTTCCTGTGTGCTCCAACCAGAAACCATTCCATAAGCTGGGAAATCATTGATAGTCCACATTAAAGCCGCTCTCATAACAAAATTTTGTTTCCTCGAGATATCATAAGTCAAAGCTCTAGAGACCAAAACTGCGTCATCTCATCAATCAACAGGCGAAGAAAAAAATTTATATTCCGCCCCAAACTACTCAAACTTGGTCTGGTTTGACCCTCAGATAAAAACATGAACTCCAACCTCATACACATCCACGGTGGCAAGTTATAAACCATTAGTATGACTGGCCAACAAGAATAAGGAGCATCAAATTACCCAAATGGGTTGAATTCGTCTGTACACAACCCAAGATGCGTGTTCCTTGATTCAGTTGAGGATGCACATAGTTAAAGTGTTTCCATGCTTCCCCGTCAAAAGGATGCACATAGTTAAAGTGTTTCCATGCTTCCCCGTCAAAAGGATGCACAATCACTCCATCAACCGCATGATGTGATTGGTGTCATGTCATGTGCTTAGCAGTTCTTGATAACATGAATAACCTCTGCAGTATAGGTGTGATCGGGAAGTATCTAAGTTTTTTATATGCCACAAGATTATTTTCCCTGCTAATTCTAGGTTTGTAACGAGAATGCCCACATGTCATGCACTCGGTCAACACAGCATTTTCAAGGTAGAATAACATGCAAAAGTTAGGGCACATGTCAATTTTCTAGTATCCTAAACCGAGGGGTTTCATCATGGACTTTGCAGCATAGAAGTTCTCTTTCAGCTTGTTCCCTTCAAGTAAAAAGCTTCTTGTCCATTCGATAATCTTGTCATAACCGACCTCACTCAACCAATGATCTAACTTGATTGTGAACACTTGTGCTACGGCTGATAATTTATTGTGGTTCGTGCGGCCATCTCATAATGGTTCATTAGAATCTTTCAACATATCAAAAAACCTTATTGCATCTGCATTAGGTTCTTCTTTTACGTTTGGACATTCACTAACATTACCCTCACTCATTCTCATTGCATCCATAACCATATTTATATAAGGATTACTATTGTCATTTTCAACTCTATGCACGTTGCTAGCACTAGAAGTTGACCCAACCACCCTTTTTACCATGCTCTCATTAGGAACAAATGTTTTCCGAGGAATTTTGCAACACACCTAACACCGCCATCAGTAAAATTCCTCGGAATAGATGTTGCAAAATTAATAAAACCCTGAACCATTTTACAATAATCCATCCTCGGCAATCCTTGGGGTGAGTTCCGATACATCTATGAATGATCATCCATAACTTCTATCAAACCTCTATAAAATTATGACGACAACATGTATTAAGTAACTATGTTATGTAAATAAATTTACAAAAGGAATGGTTTGCCCTGACATTATCCAACAAACTAAAAAAACACTTATATTAAATATTCATTATCAATTATCAATTATCAACGTCCATACAAATTTATACGTATATAAATTTAAAAAAATCACAAATTCGCAATAAAATTGATAAAAATTAAAATAAATCTGTTAAACAAGCTATTATTTATTTCATCACAACACATCTAATTCAGTGTAATTCAAACAAAGTTTCAACAATTTACAAACAAATACAATTTGATAAAATCTAAAACAAACTATAACTACAAAATAATACATTTAGACTACAAGTTTCTTTGACAAATAACAATTAAACAAGTACACATGTTAACAAAATACATATACTAAAAAAACAATAAAAAATAATCAAATTGATATTTAAATGTTAAAACTAAAAATGATAGATTTACTTACAAAAAATGATAAAATCCAAAATAAATTGCTCGGAGAACAGATGTTGTGACCACGTATAAAAGTATAAGAAACTTGAGTGCTTGTGTTGAGAAGAGGGGGAGAGTTAGGATGGGTGGTTGGCTACAGTTTGGGAGGGGAGAGTTGGGATAGGGAAGAAATAGAGGAAGAGAGTGTCGACAGAGTGGGTATATATTGGTTTGTACCGATGAATCACCAATGGAACGTTTCCATCGGTGTACCCGTCGGTGATTCTGATGATGATTGTTCCACATCACTGTACAGCGACCCCGGTTTGAAGCTCTCTGTCATTCCATCGGTAAAATCATCTGAAAAAAATCCATGTCATCACATCGTTTCAACTTTTCAAAAAAACTATATAATTCATTGGGGATACAGTCGGTATATACCGATAGAAGTAGAGATGAAATTATTTATGTTAGTAAAAGTTATCGATGAAAATATTTTATCGATAATTCCATTGGTTTTCATCAATTTTCTAGTAGTGGGGCATAGTGATGCTGCAGCCTGCATGCCCCAAGCGCCTAGTTGTAGGCACGCCCCTAGGCTGCAGACACCTAGCGTTTGGGCTATCAGGCCTAGGCGTTAGGTTGGCCACGCCCGCCTGCTTGCGCCCCAGGCTGCAGCCACCTGACGCTAGGGCAGGCCAAGGCCCTAGCATGCAGACACCTGGTGCGGGGTCTGCCCAGCCTTGGCCACAATGGGAAAACCTGCGTGCTTGGCTGCTATCCATATTCTTATTTCCATGATATTACAATGAACATTTCAAATTGGTCTTTCAATGTATTATATCAAAAGGCTTTGCATAAAAAGATTTTGAACAAAGTTTCCAAAACAATGTTAACTTTAATGGTTCAAGATTTCTAGCTAATCCAAATATTGATACATCCCTAAACAATAATTATTGTCTTAAGAAAATAAGTAGTTGTACAACAATTAGAAAATTAAACATTGGCAAGTAAACCATAAAAGACTTATGTTGCATCTTACTTGTTGATTAAAGAAACACACACAACAAGTTTATAGGAAAAAAACAACAAGTTTATGGGAAAAAAGAGAAAATGAAAAGAAATGGTGCAACACTCTGTTTAATCATGAATACTGATTTGGCAACAAAATTTTGAAAACAATAGCCCAAATTCTAAAACTACCTATAAAAGACAAAAACCCATTTATGTTCTGTAATCAACCCAAATTTCAAGAGTAATGATCCTAGATGTATATTAGATATAGGTATAATGCATTAATTAAGCTGCAATATTCTTTTAAAATCTCAAACACTAAAATCATGACTTTATAAGAGCAAAAATTTAATAAGTTATCAACCAAAATGTAAAAAATCCAATTGATTTTCATGAATTTATTTTTAATTAGGAACCCTAAGTTTTACATCTTGATAACTCAAATATTACAATGCAAATAAACTGAGTTCAACGATGTAGATCAAATTGATAACCATTTCAAACTAAACACTAAAACACAAACTAAAATAAGCAAGGAATCAACTAAGTTAAACTATCATAACAAACTTACAAATAATCAGTGAATTAAATCGCCTGGATTTAAAAAACAAATTAAACTTGACTTACATATCAAAATAAAACTACAATCATAAACCTAAAATAAACTATGAATCTAATAGCTTGGGTAACAAAGTAGGCTAGACTAGCATCAAAAACCTTTAAAAAAAAACAATCAAGGAGAGGATGTTTGGATTTAGAGAGAAGAATTTGATTTGGGAAGAACTAGATTAAGGTCAAGGCTAAAAAAAGGCAAGTCAAAGGCTTTAAACAACCTAGCGTTAATAGTTAAACATGATTAAGCCCATGCTTGGTATTGTGATCTAAACAGACGTTGGGTAAGATTTGAATTTTTTGTTTAAAATTAGTTTTTTTATATTTTAGATCATTTTAATGTGCTGATATCAAAATTAATTTTTTAAAAATAAAAAAATATATATATAATTTTGATGCATTTCCAAGTGAAAATCACTTTGAAAAACAACCACTACCACACTCTCAAACACCCCCTAAAGTGGCATCTTTTTGTTATGTTTAAATTCAATTTGATCCCTCAACATCTCCACTTTTTTAGCTTTAATCCTTGTTTTTTTGTAATTTTCTACTTTAGTTCAAGGTACCTTCAATATGATACTTTTTTCTTTCAATTAAACCCTAAACTAACCTAAATAAACCCTCATGGTTTGTCACTTTATAGATTTCATTCCTTTTATTTTTTTTGTGTGCAATTTTTATGAAATTGGATTTCAATTCAAAGCTTTTTCTTTTCAATTAAGCTCTTAATTGACTCTTATTAAATCCCCATATTTAGCCACTTGTTACAAATTCATTTTTTTTCCCAAAATTAAATTTGTTTTACCAAATTGACTCCAAATTTTGGTTTTCTTCTTTAATTATGTCCTTAATTGATTTGCTATTTTGGATATCTATTTCATATTCATCCCTAATTCAATAATTTTTCTAATATTTGCAAAAGTAAACCAAATTAAACATTTTTTTTCTTTAATTTTTCTTTAATTTAGTTCTGAATTTCTACTATGACCATTCTTGAATTTTTAAAACTTTCCAACCTTAAATTATCTGTTCAATTTTTCCCCTCAACTATATTTTTCATGCATGTCTTAAAATGTTTTATGTGCTAACTTAATTTGACACACAAAATTTAATAAAAGTGACAAAATAATGAAAAGATTAAAATTTACCTAATTTATTAAAAAGGTAGATTTTTAAAAAAATTTCTATTTTTTAAAATATATAAAAATATGGAGCTCAAAAATTAGGTTATGACATCATTTTATTTAGTTACCTTTCTAAACAACGGTCAATGAACCATAAGAATTGTATGAAATAACCTCTTTATAATGAGTGAACCTAAGCTCAAGTTTATGAGAAAATTAACAAGAGGAAATAGAGTTTTAAAACCAAAAAAAAAAGAAGAAGCTTGAAAGTAGGTGAAGAAGAGTGTAAAAATTGAGCATAATTTGTGTAGGAAAAAACAATTAATCAAAAACACTCTTATTTAACCTTTTTTTAGAAAGAATTTAAGGAACCAAAACTAATGAAATTCCCTCCACTAACAACTTTGATTATCCTCCATAAAAACATAATTAAACATGATAATTGTTTTTCAAAAGTTGAAAAAATTATCTAAAAATTGTAGAGGTTATGAAGATTTAGCTTTGAAAAAAATTGAAGTTAATTAGACTTATTCCATAGGAGTTGTAGAGGTCACAAAGAGACTTTGAAAAATACAATGAAGAAGTTCATTGGACTCATTCCATAGGCGGAATAAACAATGAGTTGGTGAAATTAATTATCTATGGACTAGATCCATGTCTAAAACAATAATTTTTTGTACTCTAGAAAATTATTTCACAGCAAATTCAAATTCCGACCTAGATCCGACCCGAGCACAATTGCTCCACAAACCTATAAGGTTGGAATATTTACATTGAAAAGCAAATTAAAACATTATTTTTTTGTTAATTTTTTTTATCTAATTTATAATATATTTTAATATTAAAAAGACTGTTTCAAAATTATCCATATTACATTAATAAGAATATTATGAAATAATTTTTTACTACTAAAACTTTTTTTTTAAAAAAAAAAAACTTCTAGCCAGTTTGTAGGAAATAAAAGTTAAGAAAAAAATTAATTTTTTGTTGTTTTATGAATTTTTTAATGTTTTATTACTATAAATATTTGGAACTGTACATCTTAGATTGGTAATTAATTATTTCACAACCCATTTTTACCCCATTTCCAATATATTTTAAAAATAATAAAAAGGATAAATGAAAATTAGGGGGGAATGAGAGGAAAGAAAGAAAAGGAACTAAGATTATTGGGGACTAAAAACCATAATGGAAGATCATGTAAAAGAGAAAAAAAAATAAAAGATTCTAAGAAAAAATAGAAAATTATAGGGAAATCCTAATTTAAGAAGTAAACAATATAAAGGTTTAATGTTATTTTTCTGGTTTGGATTTTTCACTCTTTAGAGGAGTTAGACAATATAAATAATGGAGTACGTTGTACACCAAAAAAAAAAGGGAGAAAGATATAGGCATATCACCACAAAAACAAAATTCTCTTTTTTTTGTAAAATTACCTTATCGTATAACCACAAAAACAAAAACATTGAGAAAAAAATACTTCATCTATCGTGCAAACTCTAAAGAGAATATAATAAAATTAATGGGTTGTAACCAAATAAGTTAATTGTGGAAAAATAAAGGGAATACCATATAAAATATACTATTCATCATCTCTTTCATCATGCTCTCTCAAAAACTCTAACCTACTATCCTAAAAACTTTAGCCACCATAAAGTTTTTGAGAAAATATAAACTAAAATGGAAAAATTTAAATCCTAGAAAAACATTATTCATCTTCTCCAACCTCTCCCATAAAAATTAAAAAAAAAACCCTAGCTTCATATTTTTTTCGCTCTAAACCCAAAATTTAATTCCTCGATTTCTCTCACCTCTAACCTTCATTTCTAACAAGAACACCATCATTCTCTTCAGGCCAAAACCCTCTGAAAAAGTCCTCAATCAATTACATTCAATAACTCATGCATCATCATCAATCCAAGAAATAGAGAAAACAATCTTAAAAACTACTCTCTTCGATTTGTCTTTTCTCTTACCTCTAAACCAAACTAGATCACCCTCATTATTCTCCTTTGGAAGAGCACTACACCTTCATATAAGCTCCATAACCAAATAACCTCCATGTGACCATATCTAAAAGTTAGAAAAAAATTAGTAGAGATAAAAAAAATAACAACGTCGCTTTGCAACAACATATCTCCCTCATTAGCAGAAGGTGGCCTACACCTCTACCACAGGAAGAAGGATCACAAACTAGCACTCCTCATGAGCTCCTCCACTTATTGGCCAAACACTAATGGTGCATGGAACAACACATCAAAATTGATAGCTCTCTCCTAACATGTGGCAACAATGCACCGACACTATTTTTCTTCTTTTCAACAGCGTTTTACCAATGTTCCATCAATTTTTAGTCATTTTTTAGTCCTTCTAGACCACCCCTAGAACGTTTATTTCAAAACTCAAACCTCTCTTTAATAATTATCTTGCTTTATTATTGATTTTGATCTATTTATGATGATATTTTAAGATTATGAAACGTTTATTAGATTAATATTTGTGTTTGAATAATGTTAGCCAAATCCTTTAATCTTGCATTTTGTTGTATTGCTAATTTTGATGTGTTTATGATGAGAATTTAAAAATGATAGTTACTTATTGAATTGACATTTGTGTAATACATTTGGTTGAATTCTTTAAATTTTACATAATATTTCCTTTCATGTTCTTGATCATTCCATCATTATCTTTAACATTGCAACATGTTTTTTCTTGGTGTATAAAAATTGACCTATTCAACCATGGTCTTTTGGTTCAAATTAATAGAAAATCAATGCTCATTCAAACATACATTTACAATGGGTTTTATAACTTATTTATAAAACTCATTAAATGTTCAACTCGTATTAAAATGTCCATTAGACTCACACTCCAAAATCTTTGAAAACCCATCCTAGGTTTCTAAAAACCCAAATTAAAAAAAAAAAATTTTGTTATTAACTTTTGGTATTTAAGTTAAATAAACTTAATATGGGTTGTTACCTTGGATATTAAAGGGAGTAGCGCTTCCATTTTATTTTTCAAACAATAAAATTTTTAGCCTAAAATTCATGAGTGACAAATCAAGATAATTAAATTTCCATTCGAATATTCACTTATAACAAAATCAAGATTATTAAATTTTTAGTCTAAATATTCACCAATAAAAAACTAGAAGTATTAAATTTTCAGTCTAATATTCATCAATTACATTTGAGTATGAATAGAGAGTATTAAGTTTTCATTTAATAAATATTATGAATGAAACTCATATTTCATAGGAAAGGTGAACCTTGTTAAAGCACATTTAATTGACCTTTCCTAGGATGTGTGTTAGGTTTAATAAGCTCTACATAGGCCTATGGATTATTAATTCATATAAGTTGATCGATAATTAATCAAAGGTTATTATTAGGAGTGACCAACCTTAGAATTTTCAATTCACAAAGTTATCCAAAGGTAATATCTGGGAGTGAAAAAAAAAAACCACACTTTATAATGGCTAGGTTTAAATCAACAATCAAGGTTTAACTCATTGTAGTAAATTCATTATCATTCTATAGATAAACCATCCGTAGACTAGGCACAAAACATTATTAGGAATAAAAGATAAGATAAGCACTGCAATCTATTTTAGGTAAGATGCCTCAGGGTAATAATATCTTTCACCTAGTATAACTAATCGTTTACCATAGATCTTTGTTGACTAGTTAAGATTTCTTAATGATTATAATAGCTGGCAATGACTCATTTTCACAAAGTTAGGATATTACCCCCTCTCATATGTAAAAAAAACCCTTTCCATGAGGAAAAAAGATGGGCCACCACGATGTTCAGTGTGATAGAATGGCGACTCCACTAGGAACTTTTAGACTAGACTTTGCTTTTTATCTTTTTTGTTTTGTTTACTTATTTATCATTTTAGCATGCATCTTTATTCATTTCTCTCATGCATAATGTATATTAAATACAAATTTATTCCTTCACACACAGTGCACTACACTTTTAGAGCACACACCCTAAAGTTTAGGTTAAGTAGGGGAGTAGTGGTACCCTAATGGCTTTCAGCCTGGGTAAGACTCTTAAATCACTAATTATTATCGAATTGTCTACTTTTCAGTGATTTGTATGCACATCTAATGCTAGTTACAACCTATGCTTTCACGCACCTTGTAAACCTCATGTCGATCTCTTGATGATGATCACTAAGCAATGAGAGACCTTTGTGACCAGGTAATAATGGCTAGAACATATTTTTAGGATAGACCTTGTGTAATCTCACTAAAGCAAGCCTAACATGTAAGATCTTGAATTTCAATACTTTTTAGTAACAAATAGCCACCGCACAAGATATTAAACCTAATAGATTTCAACAAGATTCTAAGTTATTACAGCTGACTAAAGGGAATGTTGGTGGGCTACCAAAAATCTCAACTTAGGCAAAGCTTGGCAATGATCTCCTCATCAGAATGATAATGACATTAGGTTCCTACTCCCTAAATCTATTAGTGGTAGCCATTTATCATCCCATGCTAGGTTAATCTATATCCAATATACTATTTTTGTGCATATATACATACTCATATATTTTGTATTCACGTGCTCATATATATCATCTTATGTGAAATATAGGTCCTTTATAATCCAATTCCCTTTCAAAATCTACAACACATACTCAGAAAGCATATAAAGCACGAAATGACTAGCCTAATAAATGTCATGTCTAATGCTCTTTTTTATTCCAAGATAACTACTTCATAATTTCATTAATAACTTTGGTGTGCTAGTAAAGGGTTTCAAAACTTCAACTCAAACTTATAAGGGTACTTTAGAAGTAATTCCAGGATATGAATAAGGAAGTTTCTCAACTTATAGTCAAGCTGGATCATGAACTCTAATATGCCCTAATAAGAATTAAAGCATATTGTTTGGTTGTGTAAACTATTTAACCTTTAAATAATGTTATAACTAGTACATTACATGGTCAGGCTCAAGTGATACAACTATCACCAAATTCTAATACAATTGGAGATATTTTGACTTTAAGAATTCCATTTGAATTTCATAACCATTTAATGAGATGTCAAGAATGCTATGTGAATCTAGGCATTAGATTTTAAGGCATCAAAAGATAGGATTCTTTTGATGCCAATAAAAAGTTGTGATAATCTCAAGATATGACAATGAGCTTACTTGAATGCACTAATAAAGTTAATGCTTTCCTGCCATTCTATCATAGTATGAAAGCTACCTCTAATGGTTTATGTTATAAACTAATGAACTTTGTATTGTATTTTTTAAAGTAAAGTCAACTTTAGGTAATTTTCATAACATTGTTCTTGCAATAAGAGGATGTGCATATGAAATTAATGTGGCATTATCTATCTTTAGTCACATCTCACATAGCTATACATGCTTAACTTTAAAATCTGGTATTATTCTTAAGAAGACTCTAGCTATAACTAATGATCTATATGGAGTTTATTTATTGGGAAAGAAGGCAGTTACACTACATTATTTTCTCAATGAAGATTTGTCTAATGCAAATGCAATTCTTCTCCTACTTGAATATTTATTATCAAAGGATGTGATTGATATAACAAATGCTAGGAGAGAAACCAATAAAGAAGTATCTCTAATTCAAGTTCAAGCCACTCACTAGTCTATTGTTTAAGAATTAAAAGAGGTTATTTAGACATTCAAACCTTTTGGTAACATCACTTGCATCATCCATACAAGAACTACATTCAATGTTCACAAAGTTTGTGCAAACTACTAGTCTCCATGTTGACAATCTTCATAAAGCTCCTAAAAGGTTTGCAAAAATTCAGGATGTCAAGACATAAATGTTTTGGATGGGAGAAACTGATATGAAAATAGAAGAAATGTTACATTGTCCACTCTTTTGATATCGAACTTTGTCATTTTTAACCATGTATTTTTTAAACGTGTTTCACATGTGTTTTGGGACTATATTACATCTTTAAATAAAGTTTGCATTTTTCTTATTATTATTTTTTTGAAATCAAGAGATACTTTTTTTGTGAAAGTTATATTTCGCATTTTATTTTTGTCCATGATTGGATAAGTACAATGGCAAATTTACCGAAAAATTTCAACAAATTCCAAAGTGTGTCATGATGCTAAGAGGTAAACCCAATCTTTTTTATACCTGAAATATCCCTATTTAGAGCCTTAAAATTCATCGCATCCTGGGAAACCTCGATCTTACCTTTATTTAGGCCATTAAGACCCTTGTCATTCTAATAAACCTTAAAAAGAAAGATTTTATTGAAAAGAAAGAAAAACAAATAAGTGAATGATAAAAGATGTTTCCAAACAAAATCAATTGATACAGCTACATGTTAATAGTGTGCACTTGTATTCTTATATATGTTTGACCTTAAAGTTCTTCAAATCGATCAAGCAAGGCTAGCACTTGTATACAAAGGCAAGTTCGGGTTTGAAGTGAAAAAATATCATCTTTGATATGTGATTCACAAATAAAATACATCCCTTGTTTTCTCCTTTGATCTTTAAATATTTATTGAATGATAACCATGACTAGAATCACCCTTTACATTGAGGGTATGTTTTGAAAGACAATTGATGACGTTCTCCGAATTGAAAGAGATAAGAGAAATGTTGAAAGGACAAGAATGTTACAAAAGAGAGCCAACAAATAATGAAGTAAAAAATTCAAATGATCAAATGAAAAACAAAAAAAAAGAAATGAAAAATGATGATTGAAAAAAAAAAGATAAATAGCTATGGAAAGTGTCCCTCATAATAATGCAAAGTCCAAACTTGAAGATAAAAGGTTAGAGACAAAGCAACATATAAAATTAGGAGAATTAAGATTGGAATGAGATCAATCATTAAGATGACAAATTCAAGGCAACAAGCCTAAAATGATCTCCACATAGAATCAATGATCTTATATCTTTGTACCCTTAAACACCATTTAAGCCTTATGTATATTTTCTTTCATAACCATAAACCATGGCCATCATTATTTTCTGATCAAAAGTCATTTCTAATCAAAAGCAACTTGTTTTATGTTAGATGGTGTCGATCTAAAAAAAAAAATGAACAACCTGTTTATACACCATATTTATAGAACACTGAATCGTGCAACAAACTAAGCTCAACATAGCACGAGGCAAGATGCTCTCCTTTTGAAAGCTAAAATTTTACTTTTAAGAATTCAACCTTTTATTTTCAAAATAATATGTTATTTATCAAAGAAACCACCAAAGATAACTAAAATTTTAGGGTAACTATTCTTTTTCATGATCCCTGTCAATGCTTATCTCATTGTACACCGATAAAAATACTCAAAATTGCATCTTGATATTAAATAATGTGTTTTGGGTTCTCAACCAAAGAATTTTAATATTCACAAAAGTGCTTTCAAATTCACTACTCAAGGATTTCATTTCAAACATAAGATATACAAAAATATAATCAATAAAATTTATGGATTGGTCATAAAAAAATTGAGTCAAGTGCACAAATCTTACCTTCTAATGTTTATCAGATTTTTTTACTCTTCAGTTTTGACATGATTCTTAAATACTATTATAAATTCTTATTCGAATCTTCATAAATTTTTTATATCTTCATAAGACAGAGAAGAAGAAGACATTTTCGATCCACTATTTTTTTGCCTTCATCTGCGGTGGCACGTGAACCCACGCGCCGCTAGTGGTGGGGCGCATGGAAAGACGCGCCGCCACTGTTCATGATGTCCCACAAGGGCTTCCTAGCACTGTTATGGATTTTTTAGGGGTTTATTTTGTAATTTTTAAATTGTTTAATGTAATATTTGTTTAGTTTGAATTTTTATTTGTATTTTGTAAATATGAAAGAA
This sequence comes from Populus alba x Populus glandulosa, assembly GCA_033617975.1. Taxonomy (NCBI): domain Eukaryota; kingdom Viridiplantae; phylum Streptophyta; class Magnoliopsida; order Malpighiales; family Salicaceae; genus Populus; species Populus alba x Populus glandulosa. Next base: position 6,129,586 of record CM066155.1, on the reverse strand, counting down.
AAAAAAAGGAAAAGGAAAAGAAAAGGAAAAGGAAAAAAATATAGTAAAAGTGACTATGTGTGTTTGTATTTGTTTTATTTTTATATTTTGTTTATGATAAAATTGCAAGGATTAAAGAAGAATTTAATATTTTGATTGGATCACGGTCAAGAATTATTAACTTATACGTAAGTTGTATTTCTAATATCCGATGAAAAGACAATTATTAAAACTTCTTTAACACATCAAATTCGCGAAGCAGTTTACCTCAGGTAGGGTGCGTTAGGGGTGCTAATACCTTCCCAACCACAACCAGTCCCTTACCAGCGAATCTCTGACAAGACCAGTACATCTGGTTTCCTAATAGCCTTCAAAAAATTATTAGGTGGCGACTCCAACGAACCAATCAAAGCAAACGCAACAACGAGAAAAAATCATCAGCCGATGCCGCGCGGATTTTATGACGTGCAACAGAATGGCGACTCCACTGGGGAAGGTACTGTTTCTGACATTATTGGACTAAGCTTTGTGTATTTGATGTGTTTAAGTTTTTGCATTTTTATCTTTTTGTTAATTATTTTTTCCATGCATTTTATAGAATTGTCTCATGCATCACCTGTATTTATTTTTGAAAGCACACACAAGCTTCTAAGTTAGGTGGGGAACTAGCGATCTGCCCTAAGACTATTGATCAGAGTTCAGATGCGTGAAACACCCAACTCATATCTGAGTGCCTGCTTGGTAATGGTGGGCATACGTGCCTTAACTATTCCTTGCAACGCCCCCATATTGTCTTTACAAAGAACATCACTAGGCAAATATGAGACCCTTTTGAGACCAGATAGAAAACCTACCAATGTTCACATAATGAATAGAATCTATCCTTAGGATGTATATGCTATCGTTATTTGCATAAGAGCAAACCCTTCTTGAAGCATCTTGAACTCAAGACTTGTGGGTGACACAATGGCCGTCACTCATAAAATTTTCATTGTAGAGTTTGGGCAAAAATCATGATTCTTGTTCCATCATACAAGAGTTACGACCATATTGTCACCCCTCGAAGGGCAAGTTCATCATATAGATTACATGTTCATACATTTGTCATGCATGCACCGGAATGAAAAGTAGGTCCCCTACGAGTCTACAACACTCGACTTTGAACGAAAAAACACGAAAGATGAAGAGTGTGCTCGTCATAACGTCCATTTCTAAGAAGAGTTGGAGTTTCTGAAGACATGTGTGACTCGCCTCTAGCTTACTCGAGCAAATGCTGAAAAATAACTCTAGGGAAGTTTCCTTCCAATTGACCTATCATCTTTGTTCAAAACCTCACAACAACTCAGCCCGAAGAAATTAGGGGCAAACATGGTCAAGAGCCTCGACACAATCATGTATTTCTATAAAAGCTTTGGTGGGAAGGCTGACTGAAGGGAATTGCACCACTGGTGCATAATGGAGCCTATTCTTGTTCTGCAAAGAAAAGAAAAAACCTCTGTTTTGATCATGCCTACAGAACTTCTTGATTTTATTTCAACCTGTTCCAGTTTTTTGTTGATAACTTGGCTCAAAATTCTACAACACTTTCCTCGTCAAACGAGCATTTATTGTTAATAAGATCATGTGTTTATAATATGCCTTCATTTTTGTTGTTGTTTCATGCAAATAACACATTGAATATAACCGTTAAGCATGAAACCATCACACCAAGAATCTTTGGGTGTGTTTCCCTTTCCTTCCAAAACTATACATGATCGCACATGTTCACAAGGATTTTTGGAAATTCAAAGTTTAGTACAAAAACAGAAATCATGTTGATGTTTGTCCAAAACAAACAAGTTCTGGGAATTCAGGTGATTCCTTAGAAAGGTAACCATACATCTAGAAAACCTTAAAAAAAAACAGAGAGAAGAAAAAAAAAACCCCATGAAGTGACTCCAAAAGCTGAGTTTTATTTGAATGAATAATGAGAAATCACATTATATACTCACATGAAAGCAAGGCTTACCGATCCTAAATGCATGAGTTTGAAATGAACAAAGGTCATCTTCGATAATCTTTTCATGAGGCTAAAATATATAATTTGCAGTCCCTTTTTGAACCTAATGCTTTTCTTGAGATAAATAACATTGGCTAGGATCACACTTCACACTGGGGGCAAGTGCGATGACATAGAGAAAACCTCAATGATCGAAAATGCCCAAGCAATACTAGGGGGCATAAAAGAAAATTCTCAATCATCAAAGGTGCCCAAACAAAGCTAGGGGGCATGAAGAAAAATCCAAAGGATCCAAAAGTTTTAAGCATAAAAAAAAAAACAATATAATGATGCTCAAAACCATATGAAGAAAACAAAAGCAAAGAGAAAAAACCCAAGCCCATCACTAGGGGGCACAATAGATAATTTTTGAAAGACAGTCACATGACAAAAGGTCAAGAAACAAGCACAAGTGATCCTTAGTCTTCAAATCTCTTAAACACCTTTTGAGCCTACAAATATCATTTTCTTCATAACCAAGAGCCCAAGCCTACATTACGTGCCTAATCAAGCCCTTTATGATCAAAGGCAAGCAATCTGGATCGGTAGGCAGTGCTTTCTCATGTGAACCAAATCATTATTCATGCAAATAAAATGAATGCTTTCAAGACTGATTCTTTGAAACTCTCTTATTAAATCTTGAACCATTTCGACCAGCCAAATGTCACTTTATATTTTTCACCAAAAAAAAAAAAGAAGTTTTCATCACTTCTGATAACCTCTCCATAGGAATCACTTGAATTTTTTTAGAATGAGTTTGCTTTGAATCGATTTCAAAATGATTTTTGTGTCTGGAATAGCTTTGGAATTCCAAAAATTTTGCATGAAAAAAACTCATTGTCAAACCTTCCTTCGTAGAGCCTTATCCCCGAACCCAAATTGAACACTTGGGGGCATGATCAAGCTAGGGGGCAATAAAAAAAATGCATGATAGGGTTGGCTCCAAGATTCCCTTCCTAAGAAAAATATCGGGCAAAATTGACAACCCTTGAGATAAAGGGCGAAGAACAACGAAGTATGGTGATATCAACTTTTTCCTAGGGGTCAAGATCATAAGAGATGACTCGAGTAAGCAAGAGCGAAAAAGCCATTGAAGTCTACTACCAACACTTTAACTTTTGAGAAAGGAACGACACCATGAAGAAATGGGGACCTATATTTCTCAGGTACACGTACATGCATATTGATCATAATGCATTGTTTTTAGCATTTTCATATCGGTGTTTCATCATCACATCTTGGGTAATGTGTTTTTTAACCCTACCTCATTCCGAGTGCGTCTTTGAGCCCTTATTTTCTTTTTGTGTGCCTTTGAGCCATCATTTCTCAGGTAATGCATTTTCTAACCCTACCTCATTTCGAGTGCGCCTTTGAGCCACAATCTCTTGGGTAGTGCGTTTTCTAACCCTACCTCATTTTGAGTGCGACTTTGAGCCCTCACCTCTTTTGTGTGCGCCTTTAAGCCATCATCTTGGATAGTGCGTTTTCTAACCCTACTTCATTTCGAGTGCGCCTTTGATCCCTTGCCAACATTTTTCTGGGTAGGTCACCCATTACAACGCGACCCATTCTCCATCTTTTTTTATATATGGGTAGGTCACCCATTACAATGAGACCATTCTTTCACCTAGGTAGGTCACCCACTACAATGAGACCGCTCTTTCCTTTTTCTTGGGTAGGTCACTCATTACAATGAGACCAACATTTTTCTGGGTAGGTCACCCATTACAACACGACCAATTTTTCATATTTTTTTACCTGGGTAAGTCACCCATTACAATGAGGTCATTCTTCCACTTGGGTAGGTCACCAATTACAATGAGACCGCACTTCACATTCTTTCCATCTGAGTAGGTCACCCAACACAACAAGACCTCTTTTCATATTCTTTCTACATGGGTAGGTCACCCATTACAATAGACCATTTTTTACACATGTTTTTGTTTTTGGTTTAATGAGGTCGCCGGATGGGATCTCATGTAGCTTTGGTTAAAGGGAATCACCAGATGGGATTTCAGGTTAACCGAGTTACACATATTTTTTTGTTTTTGGTTTAATGAGGTCGCCAGATGGGATCTCATGTAGCTTTGGTTAAAGGAAATCGCCAGATAGGATTTTAGGTTGACCGAGCTACACGTAATTTTTTAGTTCCAGTTGATGAGGTCGCCAGATAGGATCTCAGGTGGCTTTGGTTAAAGGGAATCGCCAGATGGGATTTTAAGTTGACCGAGTTACACATTTTTTTTTTTGGTTTAATGAGGTCGCCAAATGGGATCTCAGGTAGCTTTGGTTAAAGGGAATCGCCAGATGGGATTTCAGGTTGACCGAGCTACCCATATTTTTTAGTTTCAGTTGAATGAGGTCGCCAGATGGGATCTCAGATGGCTTTGGTTAAAGGAAATCGCCAGATGGGATTTCAGGTTGACCGAGCTACCCATATTTTTTTTAGTTCCAGTTGAATGAGGTCGCCAGATGGGATCTCATATAGCTTTGGTTAAAGAGAATTGCCAAATGGGATTTTAGGTTGACCGAGTTACACACATTCTTTGGTTTTGGTTAAAGGAGGTCGCAAGATGGGATCTCAAGTTAGCGAAAAAGAGAGAGAGAGAGAGAGAGAGAAAAAAAAAACTATGAGAAAGAGATAAGAAAAAAGAAGAAAAAGAGAGTAAGGTCTTTAGATGAGTGAATTTAACAAGTTAGGAAAACAAGTTTTTCTTTACAAAGCTTACTATGCAAAACATTGAGGAGTTTTACTTCGTAAGCATTGTAAAAAGGGGGCATCTGTTGCTATCCAATTTTTGACCTATGTTTTGATAAATTTTCATAAAAATTCAAAAATAGAGAAAAACAACGAAAATTCAAAAAATATGTTTTTTAATATATTTTTGTCATTTTAGCATTTTCAACGTCGTCTAAAAAAAGAATTTAAATTTTTAAGGGTCTTTCGAACGCGTTCGACTTTTCACACATTATTTTTAAAAATCATTGATTTTCCTCATCGAGTCAACGTTGATATTGCTCGTTTTCAAAAAATATACAAAAAAATCAAGAAAAATCAAATTTACAAAAAAGAAAGAAGTTGAGGGACCAAGTTTGGAAACCTAGCAATATTTTTTCCTATAAACACTGGTCTTCAACACACACAAGGGGGGGATTTTGCAAAAGAGAAAAACCCACAAAAAAACCCTAAACCACAAAAACCCTAAAAAACACACTCCTTCAGCCTCCCTACCCGGGCAGCCGCTCACAGCCCCGGTCAAAAATTAAAGAGAAAGCAGGGGTGGCCGAAGCCTCCCTTTCCCTGATCACAAAGGCCAGCCGCCCCCTCCCCTTTTTTTCCTTTTGAAACCCACACAGCCTCGGCCACTCTCCCTTTCCCTTCTCCATCGTCCATCTTCTCTCAGTTTTCCCTCAACCTTTCCACCGTTGGTGACAGAGAAGCAACACCAGAAGCAGACTGACCTTCCCCGGCGATACCTTCTCTCTCTCAGTCGCTGAGGACGTCAGCCCCCACAGAGCCAACAACCACCGCCACACCAGCATCCATCGATCTATCCATTCCTCAGCCTCAACACCGCCAGCAACCTCTCTCATCTTCGCAGGAGCGCCAGCGGCCGTAAGCTACAGCAACAACGCCGCCTCCTTACTCACAACGTTGGGTCCTCCACGGCAGATTTGCCACCAGAGAAGAAGATGAAACCCATAACAACTGACCCGCAGTGAAGCAGATCCGAAGAAGGAGAAGGGAGAAACGGACAGATCTAAAAAAGGAAAAGCCGAAGCAGATTTCAAAGACAAAATGAAAAAAAAAAAACTAAACTCAACTGGTTGTTACGGTTTTGGTTGTTTTAGGTCACCATCGGCGTAGGAAGACAGAGAAGAAGAAGACGTTTTTGATCCACTGTTTTGTTGCCTTCATCGGCGGCGGCGCGTGAACCCACGCGCCGCCAATAGCGGTGGCTCATGGGAAGACGCACCGCTACTGTTCATGCTGTCCCAGAAGGGCTTCCCAGCACTGTTATGGGTTTTTTAGGGGTTTGTAATTTTTAAATTGTTTAATGTAATATTTGTTTAGTTTGAATTTTTATTTGTATTTTGTAAATATGGAAGCAAAAAAAAAAAGGAAAAAGGAAAGGAAAAGAAAAAGAAAAAAAATAGTAAAAGTGACTATGTGTGTTTGTATTTGTTTTATTTTTATATATTTTTTATGATAAAATTGCAAGGATTAAAGAAGAATTTAATATTTTGATTGGACCACGGTCAAGAATTATTAACTTATACGTAAGTTGTATTTCTAATATCCGATGAAAAGACAATTATTAAAACTTCTTTAACACATCAAATTCGCGAAGCAGCTTACCTCGGGTAGGATGCGTTAGGGGTGCTAATACCTTCCCTAACCACAACCAATCCCTTACCAGCGAATCTCTGACAAGACTAGTACATTCAGTTTCCTAATAGCCTTCAAAAAATTAATAGGTGGCGACTCCAACGAACCAATCAAAGCAAACGCAACAACAAGAAAAAATGTCAGCCGATGCCGCGCGGATTTTCTGACATGTGACAATATTAATTACCAAAATAGTGGAATTTTGAAGGTTTCAATCCAAATATTTAATAACTCGTGTATTATATAGTTCAAGGTTTTTTTTTTGAAAGTTATGGCCCAATACTCAAAACAAAACCCATTAGCTCTCATGTGAACCTCAAACCATTACTTGTAGAAAATGGAGCTTTCTCCGAGTTGTCATGGAAGGATAATTTATCATTTATCATAGATTAGGTTCCCGAAGGTAACCAAGGTTGTCAATTCCGTTCCGTTCCATCCAGAATGGCCGAAACATTCCATACCAATTCAAAAAACGGAACAAAACGAAACAAATTTCATCTCATTTTAAATCTCGGTCCATTCTGGATTTTTTGACTAAATTCCGCTTGAAACGTTCCAGTTTCATTCCACATGTTCCGTTCCGCTCTTAGAAAGCCAGTGAATCAAATTGAATCTTGCTCAATTTCATTAATTAAACCACCTGATTATTAAAAAACTCTTTTTCATTACTATTTTCAATAACAATGATATTAATAATAATATTAAAAATTATTATTACTATTTTCATTAACAATAATATTAATTTTTTAAAATTAGATTTATCACTAATATATATGGTTTATATTCATGTTGTTTTTTTTTCATGTTTATATTTTGTAGGAATTTGAGCAAAACAAGGGATATTTTAGATTTTATTAGCCACTTGATAACATTGACCTAACTTTATATTTAAAATATTTTTGTTAAAACATTTTACTTTCATAATATTTTTATATTTTGTTTAAGTTGAATTACTTTAAGTTAAAGATCTATTTAATTTTGACTATTTAGAAATATTTTAAATTTTAAAATTATATTTGTTTGGTATTATATTTGTATTGCATAATTTATAATTAATTTATCTTGAATTTGAATTATATATATATATATATGAATAGTACAACCTCCAAACGACACGCTAAAACACTCCAAAACTAAAATATTTTATTTCAATTAAAAAAACAAAACACCTATCAAAACAGAATTTAGAAAGTTGAAGGACACAATGTTCCTTTGAACTGCCAAATTAACTTTTCTTTTACCCTACATGTTTATCTGTTGCAACTTGCCTGTCATCTTGCCGTGTGTTTTTTTTTTTTTTTTTAAGTAGCAAGGCTGCCTCTCGTCATAGTTTTTCTTGGCTTTCCATTTTTGTGTGTTTCCCTCGCAATTAATTACTGGCATTGCTTAAGATATTCATGCCAACTCCAGATTATGAATGGTTGAGAGTTTAATATTCATCAAAAGAGAAAATGAAGGTAATAAAATTCAATATCTTAGCAACTTCATCTAAAAAGATTTCCAAGACGTTGGAAACCAGATTTGGAGTGATTAGATTAGGTTGTAGCAACATGTACACAAGCAGTTGTCCATTTCAAGAACACAAACTCCATTCATTGATCAAAACTAACTAATGGCGGGATCAAACTGCAAATTCATCTCAAGTACTGCCAAATTTTGGATTAACACAAGATCTCTATATTGGTGAGTTTTAATTGACTAGTTACAGAGAAGAAATGAAATCGATGGTATGTCGTTTGTACATAAGGAGAAAACTGTATGCTCAATTGGGAATCATAGAACTCCTACCTTTCTCATAGCTTGTGAACGTAAATCTTCCTGTAGAAATGGATCTCTTCATTCCAAATGGACTACTAACTAAACCCAAGATCCCACCTCCTCCACTCTTTCGGTGATCATCACTACCCTCATCATCATCTTCACTAGTGCGCAATATATCGGCAATAGATGTGTGGTTTTGAGAAAAACTAGATGAAACGGACCTTCTAAGTGGTTGGATCGGATCGCTAATTTGTAATTCCGTAACAGTCCGCGAACTTTCAAGATCTTGATTAACCGGAGTCTTGGGAGGATCATCACCGATAACAAGACTAACAACACCCTCTTGCCGAAAAGTACTCCCTTCTAAATCGTGAATCACTAAAACAGCATCATTAGTCCCATGCTCGTATTGAAGTGTTGAAACATTAGTTCTTGGCAGATTTTCTTGGACTGGCTCAGGTACAGCTGGTGCTTCACTGAGCAAGATATTAGCGGGAGCAATATTGGCACGGCAAAGAGGACAACTTGCATGAGATTTGAACCATGTATCAATGCAAGGGAGATGAAATGCATGGCTACACTTCGGCAAGAGCCTTAAGCTCTCATTTTCTTGAAATTCACTCAGACAAACGGAGCACTCTGTGCCTTCAACGAAACCATCACCTTTCTTGTACTTGCATACTGTGATAGACTTTACAAGTGCCTCATCTAATCCACCAGCAGGGACACCCTGCCATGCTTCACTAGCCATTTGATCATGGTTTTCATTCAAACCAGTGGCTCCGTCGCCCTGGCCCCGCCGCCTACAATACTTGGATATGAGAGTATAGTATGTTACCAAGATGAAAGCACTTGCCAGGATACCGATAACTGCTATAATAAGAGGAGACAAATCAGTATTGGAATCATCATCACCGAGAGTAAAAGGAGGTGGAGGTGGGAAAATGATGTAACACCGTTGTGGACAATAAATGCTACAGATTCCCTGTGAACAATCTCTATAGGTACTATATGGAGCCCAAGGATTTTGGTTGCCAGTAGTAGAACCCATTTTTTATTTCTTTTTTCAATCTTGATACACCTCTAAATTTGCAGCAGTTCCTGCATGATATGCTTTCATCAGAATATTTACAGACAAACCTTGTGACTAAAAGAAGAAAAGAGAGGGGAGGAAGGGGAAAATTAAAGCAAGTGGGATAAGAAAAATAAAGTATGAAAACGAGGAGCTTAAGATTGGAAGGTAAGCAAAGGAAGAGGAGAAGGGAAGTTGATGTGTCTCCCCCTTCTTGGTCCTTGTACTTGTTTATTCTATTCTCTCTTTACTTTTCTTTTCTTTTTCTTTTTTCTTTTGTTTTTTCCTTTGCTTGATGTGGGTTTGATTGGATGGTTGTATATTGACTTCATTGTTTTTTTTATTAAATCCAATGATCATTAATTAACCGGTGAAGTACCGTCCAAGCTTCATTGGTTGGTAAAGTGTAGGTGAGTGGCCTCTAACTCGCATCTCCTGTGAAAGCTACAACGCATTCAACCACAACTGCATCGCTAGTATATTCGGAGAGATATTAGAAAAGTTTAATTTTTATTTATTTAAAATTAATTTTTATTTATTTTTTTGATATATTGATATAAAAAAATAACTTTAAAAAAATAATTATCTTGATATATTTCCGAGTGAAAAGTATTTTAAACCACCATCGTTATTATATTTTTAAATACCAGGTGAATTTTTACAGGAATTTTAAAAAATTAATTTCAAGCTTTTCAACCTCGCACTTTAAGGTCCGGTCATATTTGGTCATTTGCTTTCCTGTCATGGGCACACATACAAGTGGATGAAAGGGCTACGTGTGGACCATAGATTGAAAGTGTGTTTTGTGTAAGGACCGGTATGTCTAAAACTATAGTAGAGGGGGTTATAAGAACCAAATCTAAAACTTGGAGGACTACAAGTATATAAATAGAGCCTTCGGGAAAGCGATGCAAGGCAATTTAATGTGTGAATTACTGAATATTTTGTGGAAGTATGTCACACGCAAGCCTGTGAGTCACAATGGGTTGGTCATCAAAGTTTTAGCTTTTGTGTAGACTTCCATGCCAATGATTTCTGTGGATTTTATAAAATTTTGGGATAAGAGAAGTAATGGCAAGAAAAGAAACGTATAAATACCCTCTTGTACAAGCACAAAATTAACCCAAAATGGGGAAGGAAGATCTACGGGGAGAGCAGAATAAAGCATCAAACCAAATGTTTTTATGCCATCAAGTATAATCTAGCCTTGAAATTCCCATTTGAAAGTATTCTTGGTCATATAATTTAGTTTCCTGAATTTTAAATTTTGAATTGTTTAAAATTATTTTTGATGTTTTTTATTTATTTTGATATATTAATATCAAAAATAATTTTTAAAAAAATATTATTTAACATATGAAAAATAACCATAAAAGATGAAAAGTATGAAAGTATGAATAATGATTTTAAGGTATGGAAAAAAAAAAACATACCAATATCTCAGATGCTATGCATAATTTAACATAAATGATGAAATGTGACAAATGTCCCTTGTGAGCGTGAGGAGGTAATCTGCAGAGTCACATCCTGGGCTGGTTGTTGACAAGTAATTTTCTTAATTTGCAATCATGAGGAAATGGTCTGGCGTTAGCTCTGACATCAATCACTAGTTTTCACCCTTTATTATTATTATTTTCGGTTCCCTTGCCCATTTAATTATGTAAAAAGTCTTGAAATCTTAAGAGTCCCTTCAAGTAATCATAGAAATTGCCCCTCTCACTCTCGGAATATCATTTCTATTAAATTAAATAATCTTCCTCTCTCTCTTTTATATGTTTTTATTTTCCGTTTTTTTTATTTTGATTTCTCCAATAATTAATAATTATTTTTATATTTCTCCTGCAACCCCACAAAGGATTGATGATTATTTTCCATGATTCTGCCTTTTCCTTCGTTTGTTTTTCAAGAATTATTATAAGAAATTAATAGCTATTATTTAAAAATTGGTTTCCATACAACCTTGTAAGAAATAAAACTTTTGAAAATAATAAAAGTTTGATAATTAATAATTAATCATTCTGGGATCCATAGTGTTCAAGAATTTTATAACGATGACACTAAAATAGAGCAACTTGCTCGAAAACCTTGCTAACGTCAATCATTGACTTCTTTTCAATTATTGACTCCTCTGATTGAAATAAACTACAGCACATGTATATTGAATTAAAAAAAATTAAAAAAAGAGATTAGTGTTGATTGATTTTTGAATTCATTTACCTGGGTTATCAAAATTTATTGAAATTGATTCTATACGATCCATGACAGCGCGAGGGCAGCATTCAGCCATGCTCTCGACATTGATCGTATTTATAATGTGTTTGCTAATGGGGCCGGAAATATTTTCAAACACTTTCATCACTCCCGCCGCCGGCCGCCGCCACCCCCTATTAAAATCACCATTCCATCTCATTGGCTCCGAAATGACAACATCAATAAGTGAACAGGGCGATCTATATATTGACTGGTGTAACAGTTCAGAAATCGCCATCTCAGCCATTGCTATCACCACCACCCTCATCCTTTCTTGCAAAATGATCCATTCGACATCACCTCCAATTGTACTCATGCCCCTCCCCCATTTTCACGACCTTGAGGACCTCAGACATTTCCATGGTCACAATGGCTCCCCTTCTATCTTTTCTAATTTATTTGACAATGTGCTTTATACCACCTTCAACACACAACCCACCACCAAACATTTTTTGTTTATCCATAAGGGAATTATTTAATTTATTTCTTAAGATTAGAAGCAAACATTCATTAACTTCTTTCAGGCCTACTTGCAGGTCTTATGAGGAGCACAGAAATCAACCGAATAATGAGCATTTCTTGCCCGCCCATTACTACCCTGATCTTCGTGTAAAACAGCATTACTCTCTCACACGCACAGAGATTAAAATAATATCCATCCCTTGGAAATAATTTATTGCCATCCTAAACCAAGGAAACAATGAACGTCCCCATCGTTATGAAGTTACAAACGTAATTCAAAACCTACCATTGAATTAATAGTTTTAGTTGAAAAAAAGTTTAATTCCTTCAAACAAGAGCAGAAAATTATACCAAAAGAATAGTATTGAACTCTGGCATGAAAATTGTGACAACCTGACAATTTATGCTACATGTGCGTGCGTGGCAATCATGAGACAACACTAGACAAAAATACATTTATTGTTATACATTTGTTATCTATATGCTTCATATACAAGTGATTCACTGTCTAAAAATGATTTGAACCACAATATAAGGCACAACGAAAATAGAAAGAAGAGTTTTGGTGTAGTAAATCAAGCATAAATTAGCAAACCTCCCTGCAGATTTATTCTCCTCGTCTTCTGTGTGAATGAATATTAACTAGGAATATTTTACTGAAATATGAAGGGATCTACGGCTCTAAGCTCTACCTTTTCTCTTGTCATCCAATGCCTGATCCAAAAGGGGCACACCAAGTAAGATGATCAAAACTTAAATCACATCAGAAAAGGCAACAAAGGGAAAATTATTTTATTGTTAGCAAGCAGCAGGGCTCAATGTGTCCACGCATATGTAAATGAAATTGATCAACATCAGGCATTGCCAAAAGCAGTTGTCTGTTAACTTTTGCACTTGACTGACACGTTGAGCATTAGCTGATGTGAGTTTGAGTTATTAAATATTTCATCCAAGAAGAGAACTTTAAAGTCATTGCTCTCAATGGTATTTACAGCCTTACAATAGCTGCAACCACATGGAAAATTTGTGTATTAACTACCTATCTTTTAGTGAAAATAGGAAACAAAGCTGCTCTCAGATGAGTTTTGTTCATGCCACATGTGTTCTTAAACATGATATAGAATTTCCACAAATATTGGAACTATAAATGTTAGAAACCAAGGTAGGATAAGTCTTTTATTAAAAAAAAAAAAACCAAAGATAGGATAACTGACACCAATTTTTCGCATGCAAGAATAAGATACCTTGCTCTGAAACATTCTCATTGCCAACACAAGAGTGTCTCGCATTCTGCAGAAGTATATCAATAGCATCAGGTTAAACATCATCATATCCATAAGAAAAGGCAAAATATTTGGTGTGATCTTTAACTATTTGTCATGTTCACTACTACTACCATCTGATTTAGAAAAGAGAATCCTAACAAAATTTTATCGGCCAACAAATAAACATTTGGTATAAATTGAACCATGCAAATTTATGCTATGCAATAGAAGCTAGAAGAAATATTCAGGGGGGGGGGGGGGAGCAATCAGAGAAGTTTCAATAAAAAACATGTTATATCACATAGTTATTTATGAGAATTACAGTAAATGGAGGCAGCGCCAAGATTAAAGCATAGGGTTATTGTCTGTGCAACATAGGATAAAGAGGAAAATTCAGGAAGAATGTGAGACAAAAGAGATTAGAGGAGGAGAGTTGACCAAAGAGAAGTTAAGAATTGATTAAGTTTTCAATTATCAACCAAAACCTTTAGAATAAGGAATTGGTGCTTGAATATAAGAACCCAAACTCCTAAACTCACACAAATAAAGAAATGAAAGAATGTATGATTGATTTCCACATTCTCTCTAAAATAAAATATGTAAAATCCATTGTGGATCATCCATCATTGCCATTGTCGCCATAAGGTCATCATTTTCCTTTTTGTCAATATATTGTATATAGTAATGCAATAAAAACAACTAAATAAATAAATAAACCATACAAAATTTTCATACAAACTAATGTGGCTTTCAATTTTTCTTATGCTTGACTAATCATTTAAGAATTCAGAGATCCACAGTTCACTGGTTAGTTGCCACATTTGTTCATATGGATATTTAGTGTAACTTTTTTATTTGTGAATCACTTCCCAATGGCATATCTCATTATGTTAGATTATTTATATTGATCATCAAGTCAAAAGAAATGGTTTTATTAATAATACTAGCATTTCCAATAGAAAAAGTATTAACCTAGATGTTTTGTTTCACAAACTACTAAAATGTTGACATTCCATCAAGTTGAACTAACATTGAAGGACTGAATACATGTAGCAAGTCATGAAACACTTGGAGAGGCAAGTTTGAAGTCCACAGTGCTAGCTGGGAATTAATGAGGCTTTATCACATCACTCTACAGCTACTTCCTCTAATTCTATTCTAATGGCAATCTGAACTTTATGAACATGGAAGGAGTAACTGGGGTAAGTAGGAGTTATTGTAAAGGAGGCGGTATTGCCTTCATTCTATATCTCCATAGAGTAAAGTTGGCAACCACTTCCAATAATCTAATAAACCTGCCAGGTCTAAGGCCTTCTAAAGGAATTTACTATCTTTCTGGTCAACATCCCACGTATCAGCTTTACATTTTCTGATGCTGAGCCAAAATAAAATAGCAATCCATTTGAAACAAGTAGCATAGAAATTACATTCAAATCAACATAATATAGAAAATCTAACATAAGGTAGGTAATTACCGAACATCATATGTACTGAGAGGATGAGAAGATCCATTGGAACATGTTAAAACAAATTGCGTTGAGAGTCCAGCAGGGATTTTTATCTGCAGAGTGAAAAGGATATAAAATAATATACAAAGCCATATGCACAGGAGAATAAACTTTCATTGCAGAATACTTAGTTTTTTAATGAAGCTCTGCAAGTATAATAAAGATTTATTCCAAAATGATAACACAAATACGACCATGCTTAACAATCACACACACACACACACAAACACATATATATATATATTTGCAAAGATTTTTCATCTTCATGGTACTCTTTAAAAAAGAAAATAGTTATATAAATTGGCTCAATGGATAGTTAAGTGCATAGAATGAAATTTACGTAGCAAAAGGCCCAAAGTTGCTCCACAAATTTATAAGAGAAATGGTCAAATTACTAAATTAAAATGCTACCCTCAGGGAAAAAAAAAAGGCAAAAGGGAAAAGCGGTGAAAGAAAACAACATACAGATAAATCCTTTGAAAATTTCTCCGCAATAACTACATTTCCCCTTCCATTGCTCTTAATTTGGTACCCGGAACGTCGCAAAACTAGAGTTGTTGAATCCCAATTTTCAGAAGTGTCCGTCTACAAAAGGGAGTACAAGAAAAAGTTAGTTAGAAGATAATTGATGTTATAGAACTGGATACAACATAATCATTGAAGAGTTGAAAATGAGGCATCTTACAATCAAGGCAAGTTTAACAAGCGTCAATCAAAATTTCACCTAGCATCAACGAAGAACCCCTCACAATGAAACCCAACCCAAATATCCTCCCTCCCCCCAAGCAAAACCCCCATTTTGTTCCTTTAAAATCTCTAGACAGCACCCCCAAAGAAAATCTCAGCATCAAATAGCACTATAACATCTTAAACTGCCCAACCCATTGGAAATTGAACATAGCAATTTAACATCCATATCCAGGGCACATTGACTGGCTCAAATATTGCTCTAAGAAGAATGAAAATGCGCACAATTTTAAATCAAAAGGAAATTTCTGGAATCTGTTGTTTACAACATACACAGAGGAGCAAAAATAGGCGAAATCGACCAGCCAAAATAATCCATAGCTAATAAAATCTATAAGCATGGTTTGCGTACATTAAAAGATTTTTTATTTTAGCACATGATCTAACCATGTGTCATTCATAAAGCAAATAGACAGTAATTTTTTGTTCATAAGAAAACCTTGAGGTGTTCTATCAACTGTATAAAGGGTATTGAAAGTTTGGTTTGGATTTCAGGTTCATTATCTTTATAGCTTATGATAGAACAATTCTTGATAATGTTAGCTTTCACAGTTTTACCAAGGGGTTGCCATTACTGGCTTCTGAGCCCTGGAACACAATAGAAGTAAGGAATCATGACCAAAGGCTTTCCACTTAGAACCAAATAAACAACTGTAGCAGATAAGTAAAAGAAGAATTATCACCACACAAAACTAGCAGCCAAAGGTCAGCACAAGGCATTTAAGTTCTTACTAATTTCCATGTTTTCATTACAAGCAATTAAAGGAAATGAAGATCCAAGAGAAAGGATGGTAAGAAGTATTTATATGTACCAACCAATCCCTACTCGTACATCCAAAGAAGGATTAAGAGGGAGCACTTCTAATACCTCAAATCATGCTATAATATCTCCTCGTTAAGGTAGATGACAAAAACCACACAACGTTTTCTATTACATTGAAAATAGAAATTATATTGAGCATGCATAAAAATTTAGTTATAGAGCTACCCTTCTTTTTCTAATTTAAAACTTGATTTTAGTAAAGAGCTCATGGTTATGGAAAAGAGTCGTACTGATGAAAAAAGGAGTTTCTTTTACACATTTTGGCCAATATGGGCCTCAATAACAAAAATTCAACATGCACCACAACAGAGAATTAAGATTTAGCAGGTATATGATATTGTTATTGTGTATATTGCATGTTGGATTGTGCTCTAATCCTGCCCGTATAAGAAATTAAAAAACTGCAAATTATTCTGGATTTCAATTTTTAGTTTGTTGACTCTGGATTAATAAATAATCCAGAGAATTTAAGTTTTAGCTCCTAAACAAGATTAATCCATGTGGTTTGCTTCCAAGTGCATGCACCTCCCCCCCCCCCCCCTTCAATCTCCAAAAAGTTTTCCTTTTCTTTTTTTATTTATTTATTTGGGAGAAGAAAAAAGGGGGAAGAATCCTTAATATTTACAAGCTTAATATTGTTCTTCAACATATAAGCAGTTCAAAAGAGTAAAAGTGGGACCTCAATTCTATCCAATTTCCAAATGCACCCAAGTCTATTAGCCCAATCAAAAATCAACAAAGAGATGAAAGGTTTAAATATTAGACAAGTTAATTTTTTTGTGGTAATAACCAAAATGTTCTAAAATTAGTATTAGAACATTTGTAACTACATTGAAGTTTCTTAAAAAAATACTTCAACACAACATCTTACAACACTTATGCTTTCATCTACCAGGCATCCCTTTTCCAACAACCAAATCACCATCTAGGATAGGAATCTATTTTATTTTAGGGAGAAGGGGAGAACCATAACATATCATTAGAAGAAAAAAATTGTAAAACTAGTCTCGCATACACGTACTTCTGTTAAAACAAAACCATACCTACCAGCAATAGAACACTAAATGTGGCTTCACCCTTAGAAATATAAGTATCAATCTCCCGTTGCATATCTGGGTCTACAAGTAGATCATCATAAAGTTATGAAAGAATATAGCAGACTGGATATAAAAATCAATAAACAATTACCACTTAAGCAAATCTTCAATTCATGCTAGCATGCCAGTTAAGTTTGCAAAAAGGATGAAAAATCATAAGTAATGGTAATTGGCATCATGCAGGGGTCCAAGAAAACATAGCTTCTTAAATCAATTCACGTACATTTTCACCTTTCTCCTTGTTGACCAATACATACATATGAGAGCAAGCAAGAAGTATATGCTCAGTCAACAAGGACAATGCCTAAATGCCAAATATAACCAAAAGGCTTCTAAATGTGCACATGGCAACTTGATTTTCAATCTTCAATGATTGAGTCATTCATTAAAGAAGCTGATTGGAAATCACAAAAATTCATAAGTTTCACAACAGCAGCTTAGATATAACACCGAGTGAAAGAAAAATTATAATCTCAACACAACTATGAGCAGAAATAAAAAAAAAGGAAAAAAAAAGGGTCATTTGCTATATAAACTGACACTATCACAATGTATTGAACACAGGTAAGACCATTATGATAAATAAAGAAGAAGATAAAATGGATAATGCTGTACCCGGTTGAAATTCAAACTTTCAACATGTATGCACTTAAATCATATATCTATATAATTTGAAAAAATGGCTTCATCCTATGAAAAATAGACACATAAAAGTTTTGTTTCATATGATTAAAAAAAGGTCAGTCACTTCATATACTAAGTACTTCAAGATGTTAAGATATTAAAGAGATGAATCCATTTCAGACCCACTTACCACATTTTATTTTGTTCTGATCATTAGCAAAAAGCCTCACCAGTTCCCCCTGACAACATAAGAAAATTGGAATAAATCAGAATATCAAGAGTTACATTTATTTGTAATCTGAAAAATTTTCAGTGCAACAACTCAACTAGATCTGGAAGACAATAAAGCAGATTAAGTAAAAAGATCAAATAAAGCAGCAAACAAAAAAAAAAAGGCAAGAAGAGGATTTTTTGAGTGATATTTGTATTTTTTGTGAAACTATGTTATTACGCTCAATACATTACATGTGGATTTTCACACCTTAGGAAATGCATGCTAAGTCATAAAATCACCTGGCGGCCTTGGTCATCCATAGGTATGCACTCGACAGCAATCAACTTATCAACATCATCAGCCGTGACAATATATTCTGGATTTGTTGCTCCTGAGTCAAATATTATCATAAATGATATATCAATGAGATAACCTTTAAATAAGAGCACTATCAGAAAGTCAAAAATGAATTTCATTTTTTTTTATTACCTTCAATGTACTGCCTAGTGCCATCCTCAAGATGATGAACCCACTATAAGACAAAAGAATAAACCATTGGTGTGTGGATAAACAAACATTTGGTGTATTCGGAATGTCTTAATTGATGGCAATTCTTGTATAGAAAACTTAAAAACATCACCTGAAACATGCAAAGAGAAGTTCCACGAACAGGGAATCCACATCCAAGGAGTTTTTCTCCAGGAGTAGCATCACCGATAATCTGGAAACCCTCAATGCCAGGGAGATCTAAAATGAAACAAGTCCATTAGGTTTCATCAGAAACAAAAAAAAAAAAAAAATCTCCACATAGAAGCATCCTCACCATCTGAAACAGAGGAAGCAATCTCATCATTCATGCTGGAAGGATGGGGCACATCATTGGCCATCTCTCCTGCTCTTGCATTCATATCACTTTTTCCAAATAAACTATTGGAAAGAGGGCCAGCTACCTTCCTGTGACAAAATCATATATAATTAGAAAAGTAGTGCAAGTATCAGATAACAATAAGTCCTATCACTGAAGAGAAAAAGAATACTGCTAGTTCTTGAACAAGAAAAGAGAGAACCAAAGCATTAAACTCTGTAAAGCATCAAATATAAGATGACTATCCTGCAAAGTTCTGGTATAATAAACTTATATGAGATAGCATGACGTGAACAACTTGGGATAGTGCTCTGCAAAATATTTAGAAGTGGTAGGTTTGGGGAATTAGATATTTAAGGAAACAATTAAGATATTATTGTAGGAGTGAAGTTGGAAAGAAATAGAAATAAAGGCAGCGGAAGAAAAGAATGCTTAGGGAAAAGATAAAACGAAGAACACTCAAGAACACAAATACATGTACAAATCTTCTGCAGATTGTAAGCTGTGAACATTTTGTTATATTTCTGAGTTAATACTCTTTCCTTGTTTAGTTTTCTCTATTAAGTATTGTAATATTTCAGCCCAATTTCAAGAGATTTCAGCCTTGATTTGGTTTACCACCTCTTGTATATATTTTGTCTTCAAGATCAATGTAAACATTTATCAGTTTCCATTAACCTGACACAAACAAAACCAAAATACACATAATTCCGTTATTGAAGTCCTTCATGTCAAAGAATCACTCAACAATTAATCTAAGAGGTGAAGCCCCAAGAATGATTTTATCTTCATTAATATAAATACAAGAGAAGGGAGTGGTAGGATTCAAAGCTTGGATCACTGGTCCAAAAGCGTGAATGCCATGTTAAAGAACCACTCAACATAAAAGCTTAATATATTAGTTCAAAACCCCAAAAATGGTTTTATATTTTATTTTCTAACATAGAAAATAGAAATAGAAATAGAAATATAAACTAAATATTAAAGGGAAAACATGAATATAGAGAACTCCTAATTTATTCTTTATCCATTCCAGAACAACATAACATAATCTTAAAAATTGCTTTACTCATAATATATCTTCACAAACTAATATTGATTCCTAAGTCCTTAAAAATTTTCTTACGTTAATTAATTGATCTACAGATTATGAATAGTTCCTAGAAAATGCCTCCAGTTTAATTTAATAATAACTCTCTTGATATAATATGTACCAATACTTCTTACACATTTATAACCACCTCTGACCTTTCTGCTTCAATAACCATTCTGGTTCTGAGAACTTTGCTGAAGGGAGAACATACTCAGATTTATTCAAAATGACTATTGTAAAAACTTAAGAAAGTTTGTGCTAACCAAACATGACTACTTGAACAATATAGAATGAATCTCCAACAATTTCTAGAGCTTCACAAATCTTAAACCGAAAAAATAGGTTTGTGATTTATAGCTAGTTACCTAACAACAATATTATCCGCCATAAGAAAACGATTGACTGCACTACATCCAAACTATATAAATTGTACCAACCTGTCTTGATTAAATGAGAACTCTGGGAAATTGTTGTTATTTAATAGCTGGTGCATCCCATTATGAAGTGTTAAACTTGATTTATCAGCAAGATTTGTCTCATGTACAAATCTTGGCATATTGTCATTCAGTTCCAGATGCCGTTCAGCTATATGGTGATTAGAAGCAGAAGTCCCATGGTGACCCTGCATTGATAAAGAGAGAGCAAAATAATAAGAGAAAAATCATTAATAATTTAATCATAAAGCCAAGCTTGTGTACTGAAAAGGTGACAATAAGGAGACAAAAAAACAAGTAGATTACATGCCAGTAATACCGTGGATCGATGAGTTGTTTGACCCGTCAAGATGCCAGAAACAGGATTGTCTATATCATGAGAACTGCTTCCATTTTTAGAGCCCAGCACAGATGCTCTCTCTCTGATTATATCCTGTGATAAAAGTGAATCACAAGTGTAACATTATTTTAACTCATAACCAACCGAAAAGCAACCAGATCTTGATACAGGAAAAACTCTGATAAAAATGAGCACCCCAAGTCCCAAAATAACAATTTAAGAACAAACCAAAAGAAATGTTTTCAAGGAAAAATGCTCAAGTCAAATATTGATGCAGGAGATGTAAAGATGGGTAAAGGAAAAAATGCTTTTGTATATGCATGATAAGGGAGTGATTGGATCTGCAAGTCTAAGATGCACGTACTTAAATACATGCTTGCATATGGAAATGAAAAAAAATAAAAATGAAAAGTTGAACCTCGGGGACTCATGAGAACATATAGCTTAAATTAGATAAAATGAAGCATTTGAAATTTAATCAAATAGAAGAATGATAATGGCAAGTCCTTAATTTGGCAAAACACAAAAACAATAGCGGCTCTTCTGCAGCATGCCTCATAGCTTACATGTGAAGTTCTAATCTTCCACTGCAATTGATCATGCAGGAGCTGCAAAATATATATAAAGAAAAAATAAAGTAAAATTAGTTAAATTTTTATTTGATAGATATTTGAATGTTGTTCTCATGCTTAATAAAAGCCATCCATCTGATGTCAGCTAGATGCAGGCATTTAGAGATCTTTCCCATTAGAGTACACATTTACAGGATACATGGGATCAAATATGATACAGATTCACAGACAAGGATAGAGTGTAACTTGTTCGAGGACCAACACAAAATATAAGGCATTTCTCATGCCTTCCCAAAGAACTTAATAAAAGAAAAAGGTACCTGGGAATGGCCCATCAGAATAAGATAAATCCAGAGCATGCTTTGATTCTAAGGTTTCTTTTTTTCTTGTTTCTTTTTTGGCAACAGGTCAATGGGAGATAAAAACATAAATGAGAGCAGCCTCAAAGTTCATGGTCTTGCAGTACCATGTTCACTTCTTGCAGATATATAATCCATGTAATTAGTTACCTTTACACTGTTAGAAATAGCAGAGGCATTTACAACATGGGGCAGGATTCCATATTCAGCCACTAAGCCAAGCAAGGATGAAACGAAAATATATCTATCATCATCCACAACCTGGAGAACAAGTACACAATTCACAGATGCATTTTACCCAAAACAAATTCGGGAATAATTTGATAACAAAAAAAAACATAAGGCAAATAGATTAGGAGCACGGTAAAAAGATATTAATATTCGTCCATCACAACAATTGATAGTATCACTTTCCACAAGTTGTTCAACTGAGAGGGCAGAGAAGTCAAGCACATGTACAAAACTACAAAATTGTTTTTCCTTTATGTTTTATAGAAAGCAAGGATGGGAAGCGTCTGTTTACACTTCCCAAGCAGAATGTTCTACCCTGATAAATTAGTTGATGTCAAAAAAATTTAAATATTCAGATGTGTATATGTATGTTGATAATATGATATCCAACATTCACTTTGAGCAATTTATATGACAAAGCTAAGCTAGGTAATGTGCATGATATGATCTAGCTCACACTGCATCTCTATATAAACAGAAAAACAATAATGGATTTACTTATAAAGCTACTGATTACTAGCAAGACCATTACAATGGACAAAACTACTTTCCATATGAGAGTCCCAACAACCAATCACTACAGGCTAACCTTTAAACATGGAATTAAGTTTACCATTTATTGTCGGAACTTCACTTAAATTAATTACTTGTTTCCCTGGTTGAAGCAAGTAGCTTAATGTTAAGGCAATTTCAGCTTCCATGCTTTTAAGCATTATCTACGGACCACTTAGGGTCAGTGGCAAAGCTCAAGGTTTTTGCCGAAAGAGGCCAAAACACGTACTGTAACATATTTTATAATGGTCACACAAATGAAAAATTTTATCAATTCAAATTAATTATATAAATCATATAATATAAGATAAAAGAATAAAAATATGTGAAAATGTATTCAAATTATAAAACAAATGAATGTAGAATTGAATTGAAAGTTATACTCTAGAGCATGTGTGATACATTAAAGAATATGAAATATATCTTGACATTTCTTATATATGTAGCTTGTAAAAATAGAAAATACTAGTAAGTTGGCCCACACTCTGCCATGGGTCGAATCAAATTCTTTTTTAACCTAAAAAAACAATGCGCAGATGTTATCAAATGCATTTTCTAACATAAAAAAATAATTGAGAATTGAAAAGTTGATGTGTGCATTTAATAAAACTAATCTAGAATTATATGCGTCAACAAATATATATAAAAAAAAAATTGTTAACACTAACTAAAAATATTGAGAGATATACAAATTAAAATACCTAATCTCATGCCGCAATGAGCTCTTCAAGTTTTTTTTATCTAATTATATGAAAATGAAATTATTCTTCTTTTATTAAGAAGAGTAGTAATTTAAATTCTACTCAAACAAAATAATTTTTTAGTATAATTCCTTATTTTCATATGAATATATTTTTTTAACAACAAAGTATAGCATTCCAAGCTATGTTGTTGCCTCAATAAAAACCGAAGGTAATTAGAATAAATATCCAAAAAAAACAAATTGAACGACTTGAAATAAAAATAAAAAAGGTATCTTTTTAATTAAAACCCCTTCATATTATTAATATGCTCTCTTTTTTTACGAGAACAATTTGTTTTTAATAACAGACTATCAGAACCATAAAAGCAAGTTTTAAAACATATTTTGAGCTGAATGTATTAATAAGAAAAGGAATAATATAATGTTTGCGCAATGTTACAAGGAACATTTTGGAATCTATTTTTTTATTCATGTAATTTTTCATATTTTTTACAAAAAAAAATTATATGAAGCATAGTTCAATGAATAAAAAGTAACAGCAATTTGAAAAATATATTGGTGATAACTATAATAACTTAAATTTCATTTTAATTGAATATTCAAATACTAAAAAAAAAAAAGTTCGTATAACAAGCTCATATATAATAGTTATCGAAATGATTACTAATATTACATAAAAAAAAGCTAGATTCTTATTTGAAAATAAATATTAAATCAAATGATATCTAATGAAATAATATATTAAATATAACTTTATTTATTTCATTATAATTAATTTTCATTAAACTAAAAAAAAAAATACTCATGAATGGCTGTAAAAAAACAAAAAGTGTTTGCCAATATTATAAAAAAAAAAATGTTATAATCTTATTTGAAAACAAATTTAAAATTGAATGGCATTTATAATTTTAATTATTTTATTTTCAATAATTTTAATTGAAATTTAAGAAACAAAATAAAAAATGGTCTCATAAAAAGAGCTAGGCTTGGATGGGCCAGCCTCTAGCCCAAAACACTAGCAGGCCATGTGCGCTTGGCTCTTTTTAAAAAAAAAAATAGATGAACAAGGTCAAATTCTAGCCATTAGAGAAGTTGCTGTAAAGTCGGGGCATGACTTCATGACTCAAAAAACCCATTTTTCAACCCTTCTTTCATCTGAGAATATCTAAGATAACATTTGATTACTGTCTTTGAACATAAGAGATGAAGACAAAAGGGACACGTCTCCTTGTGCTTCCTATTTTAAGAAGAGCATGGAAATTCACTCCAAAACCATACTAGAGACGAATTTATTTTATGTTTGTCTCTATCTCTTTAACCTAACACGTTTTTGTTCCTATTGTCTCTATTTCTTTTGTCCTAGAACACTAACCAAATATAATCTAAGAAACACCATATAGACCTCACTAAACTCATTTTTAACCTTAAATCACTCATTTCTACTCATTTCAGCAAAATAATGGATCAAAAACACCTTAACAGCACTCCTTTCATTAAATGAAACTCATTGACACCAAAATCGTGTTTTTTTATTGTCGGAAAGTGGCCAATCGTCAAAGTTCTCTCTCCTATCTCAAGTGCAGATATTGAAAAAATGAACAAAATAAAGTTTTGGACCGAAACTAAAAATCCAAAAAACAAAGAGACCAAAAATGAAAAAAAAATAAGGACTAAAATTTTAAAATGTGTGCCTCATGAACAATGGAAAAAAAAGGTTGTTTTGTGTTTCAATGTCAAGTTTGGTCCCTGAAGTTTCAAATGTTTTTATATTTTATTTTATCAAATGGAGCATTAACTTAATCTCAGAAATATTTTTTCAAGACAGTGAAAACCCATTAACAATCTAATCGAAACAAATTATCAACCTCAAATCCTAATCAATGCCTTGGTGATGATGAAATTGAAAGAAAAAAACTAGTTGGTGACTAAAATAGAAAAGGCTTCAAGGATTAAAAAGCAAAGAAAAACATTGTTCCAATCCACAATGTTTTCTTTCTTGATCTACAGTGAACGTCTAAGCAGTTTTAGTGTTTTTAAATTTTAATGAAAGGTTTAGTTAATAAATACAATAGACGGAAGAAAAAGAAGGAATGATAAAAATTAAAGTACATTAGTAAAAAGAAATTAAAAACAACGAAAGAAAGAAAGGGAAGATTCAGTTGTACGTCAAAATGAAGAATGCCAAGCAGGTGAATGGGCAATACAACACTCTTGAAATTTTAAGTGTCGTATTAGGTCGAAAGTACACACACTAGTTTTATCCTAATTAATCAATAAGCTATAAGTTGGGGCCATTTCACTAATTTAGTGATTAAGAGACTTGTTTGCATGTATAATTTATTTTAGTCAATAGACATGCTTACTTTTTGGCAGAGCAAAATAATATAATCAGTTTACATACATGCAAGGGGAGCCTCTTGTTCCAGGAATCATATGATAAAATCATATGTTCCAGCAGCAACAGTGTAATATATCATTGTGGTGGGACCCAACATTGTGTCCAACATTAAGAAGCTGAACTGAAGCTCATAATCTTCTTTAACTATTGTCTATGTTTTTTCTTAATGTTTAGAATCTTTGGAAAGAACAAATTTTATGATGAAAAATATATGTTGTTGCTTTTTACGAAAAAACCTAAACTACATGATCAAAAAAAAAGAAAAATCTAAACTAATTTATGTAACTCTGTAGTAGATTGGTTAAAAACAGGAAAATAATTTCCTCTTTTAGACTATTTTTACGTATATAGCATATGGAAAAGGAATTGTCAAAAAGCTGGAACCAATAAAAATACTAGTACTCCTTACATGACAAAAGAAAATTATTAGTTCATTATTATTTAAAAAATAAATAGTATTTTCACTTAAAATTTGTTTTTTCAAATTATGCAGAGTATTTGTAATATCAAATGTTTAAAATTAAAAGAAAAAAAAAGTGTCTTAGCATCTTGTGTGTCCAAATGTTAGGAGGTAAAGGTGGGAACTAATATTAATAGAATCCAGTGCTCCACGAATTTGTATTGGTTTAGATAAGGCTGAACCCTGTGAATCATTATCATATATATTTTCATTTGCACTATGTTGTATTCGCTATGAACCCTATGCTCGGTCATGTCACAAAATTAAACAGTAAAAGCAGGTCATATAAGGATTTTGTTTAAAATAACTGACCAGAATCACCTTATAAAAAAAAGGGATTTCTTCAAAATGACAATGATATCTCAGTCTGCTCTTAGCCTCGATATCTTCGTTGTTAATAAATACTTCTTACTTTAGTTTTACTTAATCATGGGTTGATATCAATGTTCATGCAGCACAGAAAAAACTAAAATGTATTCAGAGGAATAGAAAAGCATAAGCTGGAAATAGAAACTGTACTAGACCTTCAAATCATGGGTCAATTGTAAATTTTCTTCTAGATCACCTTTTCTGCGAGCCAACTCATTTGAAGCAGAAGTAATTGCTTCAGTTTGCTTCTCATCAATAGCCTATCATTCAAAAAGATGTTGCTTCAGCAAATAGATCAGAGATTGAAAAACTGCTCTCACAATCCATCTTGGTACATAAAGAAAATTACTGCATCAAAGGAAAAGGTGAGAACTGCTATTTTACAAGATGGACAGACCATTCTTAAGTATGAAAATTTCCTCTCCAAAATATATTTCTCATCAAGCAACTGAAGCTCCTGGCACCATATAAACAAAGCAATTGCATATAAGTCAGAAATCTAACAACATATTAACCATTATGATCATCTAGATACAGACTAGCAAAGGCCTTCAGATAAATTTACCCTCAAACAGGCATCAGCAATTTGTCCATGAAGAATCTGGATCTCCTCCTTTTGTGCTCTTAATCGTAAATGAAGCTCCTACTTGCAAATTCATAAAGTGTAAGCAAGCCACATCAAGCTTCGCTGTAAGTAAAGAATCAAAATCTCTACATGGAAAACCCTGAAAAGCACCCGTACCATTGCCTCTCTGTCTTCAAAATAATTGAGATTGCCATTGCTTTTCAACTTCCTAGGAGCAAGATGTGCCTCAGCATCATGCCTACAGATAAAGAGAATACTTGAAATAACATACTGCACAACTCTTGGATTTTAGCCAATCATCCATATATAGGATACAGGAAGTTAAATTGATTTGGCCCTCATGTAAGCATTTGAATAAAGTAACTCTTCCTGGGGCCATTGGTTTAGCCACTACCTGTTGATTGAATCAGAATTCTGAGGGCGAACACGTTCGTTGTTAAGCTCTTGCATGTGGTTTTTACTTGAAGACACACATTGGCTGTTTTAGGTACTCTTCAAGACAGCCACTGCTGAATGACTGTTTAATTTCTCCATGATCGCCAACAAAATCATGCATTTTACCTCATTTTATTCCTAGTTCCCCTTCGTCCAAAGGCACTGCAGCTTTTAACAAGTCACAACTCCCAAATGCTGTAATAGGCACAACCACCAATTAATATATGTACAAATAGGAGGAGAAAACGGTAGATATCGATTATCATGTGAGGAAACCGAACCATGGACAAAGCATTATAAACTAAACTACAATTGTATGAAAGAAAGAGCATGTCGAGGAATAATAAATTGCTAGTGTTACTTCCCCATTAGACAACCTGAACAAGTTCGTTAGCCATATATGAATTTCCTCAAGAATCGATCTTGCCACATGATGCACATGGATTGAAGCATGCTATTGGACTTTTTCAAGACCACAAGAAAATGCATATTACACTTGGATATTAAAGTCAACAACTTGAAAAAGTTCTAATAAACACATATCAATAGATTAGATGACAACAACCTCCCCTGGCTGCACCAAATAGAAAGAAGATAAACACATATCAATAGATTAGATGACACACATACTCTCTTCTCACTTAATTAGCCTTTTCCACCTATTAAAAAATAGGCAGTTTGAGGAAAACAAAGATGCAACAGTACTCCTCCTATTTGAAGATGTAACTATATACTACCAGGGGTTCAATCATCATTAGGAAAATTTTCAAGACTGCAAAACCACACAAGATTGACCTCGATGAACAAAAAACAAAAAATAGGATATATTCCTGAAATTGACAAGAGTAACATTTTCTCCGAATTTAATTAGCAAACAGTCGTAGTTGAACCCAAAAAAAAATTCCAAGGTTGACATGAAAACCACCACATGTCCTCTAAAAGCTACTACACCTGACAGCATAAAATTATACTTGTGTGATCAACTGTAACATACTGATGCCTTCCTTCCACTATTATCACTTACAAATAAATAAGTTCTCTAACGAAACCGTAAAATAGTTAGAATTTCTTTACAATTGGTGAGTAGTAATTTAATGAAATTCAGCAGAAGAAAATTATAATTTTGCGTTCTAAAAATGGAAAAGAATCCATAAAAAAAAGTACCTGTTGTGTAGGAGCCGAAAGAGAGATCGGTTTCTGTGTTTTGTGAAGGAGCTGAAGGACGAAGAGGAAGATCTTAATTAATGGAAGAGAATGAGAGGGCGAGGAATGCGGAGGATAGGAGTTTGTTAATTAAAGTCAAGTGTGGGTCGCGACCTCTCTTTGTTTTCCTTTCGATCTAATATTCGTTTCGCACTAGTTTGTTTACCAGGGGACTTTTCCATCGTGTAGACCGTTTGAAATTTGGAATTGTGAAACTCCACTGCTGTTTCTCAAAATATCTTTTATATTAAAATAATATTTTTTTATTTTTTAAAATTTATTTTTAATATTAATATATTAAAACAATTTTAAAATATAAAAATTAATTTAAAATGTAAAAATTAATTTAAAAAAAAAATTACCTGCGTTATCAAACAAACTCTAACCAATTTATAACTTTGTATGTGGCGCTAGCCAAACTTTTTTAAACTTACATCAAATTTTTATGTCTCTAAAATATTTTATCATTAAACTTTAAAATAAAATTATCTTAATTTTTTTATAAAAATAAATTTTCCTATCAATATATTTTTTATTTATCTTAAATAATCGTAATATTTTTAATTAAAATCATTATTTCAAATTTAAAAATATTTTATAATTATTAAAGCAAGTTAATAAAAAAATATATCAAAATAAAATGACATATTTTTGAGTGATTTTTGGGTGATTGAAAACTAAAAAGAATTATAAATGTAACAAAAACTAAAATATAGAATGTCCATATTAATAATTATAAATTCAAATAAAAATTT
Organism: Populus alba x Populus glandulosa; assembly: GCA_033617975.1. Classification (NCBI taxonomy): domain Eukaryota; kingdom Viridiplantae; phylum Streptophyta; class Magnoliopsida; order Malpighiales; family Salicaceae; genus Populus; species Populus alba x Populus glandulosa. The sequence continues at coordinate 6,100,001 of CM066155.1, read as the reverse complement.
ATAATAATATTTAAAAATCATGTTAAAATTAAGAATAAGTAGTCATGGTAATTTTTTATAAGCACCCCAAAAAGAAAAACAAGATAAAGAAAGAAAGAAAAATTCATCAACGGGTGAGGGCCAACATCAACCAACTAAAAAAAGATAAGAGGGCACGAGCTTGGAGGTCAAGCCCGCTAGCCTAGCCCTATTTTATTTTTTATTAAAGGGGAATTATTATTTTAAAAAAATAACAAATAATAGATCATTAGTTAAGATTTAGAAAATAGGTGCAAAACCCAGCATTTGAACCCGCAACCTTTGACTTGTCATATACAAACAATGACACTTAATTGCTATGAAATGATTAAAATATATATTAAAAAGCTTTATTATTCATATAAACAATAAAGTACCATAAAAAAAAATTCTAGTTCTTCTAGAGTGTTTAGGTAATTATGTGTTAATGCGTTTCAAATTGTTTTTTTCAAATTTATATGTTTTTTAGGTGTTTTTTGAATGTTTAAAAATTAACTTGTTAAACTTATTATTATCATGAAATCAAGTTTCAATTAAAAATTTTAAAAATCATGAATCAATGATTTTTACACACTTATATAAAAAACATTTAAAAACAATAAATTTGAGAGAATTATATAGAAAAATTACAATTAAAAAATTATGATAATAAATATTTTATTCTTACTCAATATTAATGAACAAATTATTTTAAAAACTATGCAAATCATTCTCAAAGCAAGTTTGATAAAAACAAATATTAAAATAATGTCTTAGTATTTTATATGTTATTTAAGAAAAACATTAATTGATGCTATAAAATCATGTCAAAAATAGATTATAGAATTAAAAAAAACATAAATTTTGTTTTCATTGAATATTTATAAACAAATTTTAAGTTTTTTTTGTATTATGTATATAAGAATTCAAAAGGAATTGTTAATTTTCCCATAAAACCCTATAACATTGTTTAAGAACAATGCCAAAATTAAATAATAATTTAAATATAATGTAAAAGTATTTTTATTTATATTGCATTTGAATCAAAACTTAAAATAAATTCATAAAAAAAAAAAAAAGGCTTCACCTTAGCCTAGAAGACTAACCATACTTGTTTGGCCCAACAGAAAGAGACCCTAACATATATGGGCTTGTAAAACTTGTGTTGCACACCTATCCTTCTTGATTTTATTATTTTTATATGTTTAAGGCAGATGATTTCTTGTTGGATCTTTTATTAAAAAAAAATAAAGCAAACAACTTGTTATCTGCATCGACAAACAACATGATGTCTACAAATCAAGATTCTAGCACCTGAAGAGGTTGTCAAACAGTCAAATCAAGGGTTTTATGGATCTAAAAACTCATTCTTAACTTAATTTCATCCAAAAAGACCTAATACACACCATAAGAATCTTAATAAACCAATTGATAACTCATAAATCAATTTAAAACAAAAAATTAAGCTGAATAAAAATAACAATTATTCCTTAACCCTGATCTATTTTTTCCAACGAAATAGCTGCTCATAAATACCTCAATGGTGCTCCTCTAATCAAGAGAAATCCATTAACACCAATCAATGTCTTTGTCATTGAAATGTGTCCCACCAATCACTTTCTCTCTTCTATTTTATGGTTACTTTCTCTTTACTTTCAAATTCTAGAGACTCAAACATAAAACAAATGAAGTTTAGAGAAAACCTTATCTTAATTTTTAAAGAAATTAGAAGAAAAAAAAAGTACATGGCATGGATTAATGATATATAGCTATTGACAAAATCGAGAAAACTTCAAATGAATTTGGACCTTTCCATGATTATCTAATGGGCTTGATTTTTGTTAGTTGGGTTTGGGCTAATAACCCATGTTCTCCTACAAAACAAGTTCTTTATGCAAAATAGAAGACCCTTGTAAGTCCAATTTAGCAAAGCATATGAGAAATATAATATATAGAAGAAGGAAACGAAAAGTGTGTTATAGTCTATGTATATGAATTTGTTGTATTCTTTAGTTGTTTTTCATACCTAGTAGTATTTATATACCTCGTATCACTTGTATTTTTATTGTTGGTCATAGGATCACAGACCTATTTATAGAAGTAATATTGGAGAATGCCTAATTCACTATGAATAATCACACAATTAGTTATTTATAACGAATTATTCATGTATGTGCCCATTTTATTAACTTGCAAGACAAGGCTTTTAAGTAGGCGTCATACTAAGAGAATTTAGATGGATGATGTATTAATAACTTATAAGATGAGAATTTAAATAGAAATTATATTGATAACTTTTAAAACAAAGAATTTAGATAGGTAATCATGGCTACATAAGCATGTTTAAATATTGTTTAGGGTGTCAATACTTTTTTCCTTTGTCTTTTGTTTCTCTTTTCTCTTATTCTCTACTTGTTGGGCTCTCATTTTGGCTTAATTAGGCTCTCTTCGTGGACTAAATAAGGGATTTTTGTAGAAATCTAGAGCTAATTAGAAGAAACCAAAAACTATATCTAGCATATGATTAGCCCCACCATTTTTAAGTAGTGTGTGAGCCTTCTCATGTAATCTAATTACTATCTTATTTGGTGTCATCAATTTTATCTCAACGCAAGCAATTTTTTAAACCAGTGCTTATCAATGAAAAGTTGATGGTGTGCTCTAATAACCTGTTTTTATTTTCTCTCTTGTTTTTTTCACCTATTTTTATTATTTTCCTATCTCTCTTTTTTCTAATTACTATCTTTGTTTTTATTAGGCTTGATTGAGTTGCTTGATTTTTCTCCTCTTCAATATCCCCTTCTAGTATTTTAAATGATGCATGATAGAGTAAGTTTTTTAGGGTGAGGGTTGTCCAAAAGAAGAGTGTGTCCAAGATGGAAAGTATAACTGAAATGGTTGTTCATGCTCAAATGAAAAATCATATGGAGATCGTAAAAATATATGAAGAATTTGTATAAAGAATTTCTAGTTACTTGTCACATTCGGACATCGCGATGACCGATAAAAAAAAAATATAATCATGGAAAAGAAACAGATATCTGGTATCTTGTTCTTTGGGGGGAAAATTAAGGAGTCGCCACCTAGTATTATGGTCATTAGGAACCCTAACTGGTCAACAGAAATTCTATGATACGGGATTGATTATGTAAAAGGAAAGATATTATCACCCCTAAAACATCCTACCTATGGCAGGCTACTTTGCTAGTTTTGTTTTAAATTGTTAAGATTATGCTATGATGGTTTGCTTGTAATATTCCTGACTCTGGCGTCAATGAATATTCAACTACGGATACTTTCCAACTCTGGCGTTGGTAAATATTACATAGCTAAAAAGATAAAATAAATTGAAATCGGTATTTTTATTCTTAACTCTAGCGTCAATGATTAAACCAATAAATTTATTTTTAATGCATGCATTTTTTTATTTATTTGTTTATTTTATTTATTTATTTATTTATTTTTGGGTTGGGTCCGACTCAGCCCATATGGGCTGGGCACGACCCGGCCAGCCCGGATGGTCATTGGCCTAAGCTAGTGACCTGGCTGGGCAAAGCAACACGCGTGTGCTAATTCATGCGTGTTGCTACAGTGTTCAAGTGAATTAAAATTCACTTGAACAATGCGATGTTAATTATTTGAAGAATGAAGCAAATCGGGAGGAGAAAAGGAATTGCTTACCTAGTTGTTGAAGGCTGGAGACGAAGTGTGCTGGCGAGCCAATGTTTCTTCCTTTTATATATTTTTTTATTCTCTCTGAGAAAAATCCCTAATTCCCTCTGTTTTTCCAGCCTCTGTGTTTGTTTAGCTTTCAATTCTGGATACTTCCCTTTGTTTTTTTATTTGTTTTTTCTTTTTCTTGATTTTTATTCTATCCCCTATTCTCTCCCGTTTTTCTCCATTGTTTTATGCTTTTTCCTCTCGATTTTCTCTGTAATTTGGCTCCTTCTCCTCCTCTTCTTTTTTTTTTCTTTTTTTTATCGATTGCTAAGTATTTATAGGGGCCAATCTTCCTCTCCCTCAACCTGACATCTCTCCTCCTGATATGCACGGTTGAGGGAGACCGTCTCTGTTGGGACTCAGACTCAAAGTCCAGTCCTTATCTTGGCGGTTTGTGATTATCTTGAAGAGTAGGATTGCTCTTCTATGTTTGGATAGAATTAGGAAGTTGGTGTTTCACACATTACTTTCCTTCTTTACAGGAAAAATCTCAGCGCTTAAAGATGAAGATGAAGAACCACACCTGGTTGAAACGACGTTGTTTTGGGGTTGGAAATGACTATTTCCAATCTGGTCCTTGAAGTTTTTGAATATTTGCATTCAAACCCTCGGTCTTTTAATTTTAATTTTTTAACCCCCCTTATCATTAAATTAAAAACAAAAAGGGTCCAAATTTGGGATACAACATTACTCATAAATTGTATGGAGATAGATATGAAAATTTTATATAGATATCTAGAGGCTTTTATATAGAGATATAAAGATTTGGAGATTTTATAAAGATATAAAGATAAGTAATCTTTTAAGGTAAAACATAACATAAACTACATGAAGTAAAAGTTCAAAACACATTTTAAAAAATCTAAATGTCAAAAGGAAAAGAAGGATTGACATTTAAATGATCTAATACCACTTTAGGGAATGTTTGATGGTTTGAAGATGAGTCCATCTAGGTATTAAAATGTTCTATGAGATTTTTCTCTTGCTTGGGTCAAACATAGTCCCGATGCTACTAAGGAGTTGTATTTTTTTATAGAGAGTCATTTAAAATCCTTTTCAACTTTTGTTAGCACTAATTAATCAATCCATGACGATTTATTTCCTCTAAGGCAAATCAAGGTACATTCCCTATACATTATCTGATTTCCTCTCATTATGGCAGCTCTCTTAATAGTGGGTAATTTAATGTCTAAGTACTTGGTATTAATCACAACATTTATTTAAAGAAGAAAAGGTTTCTCAATGATGGTATTGTAAGTCAATCCCATCTTAATCATCATAAAGGTATGTTAGAGTGTTTGGCATCCAAGATAGTTACCAATAGTTATTGGTATGTCTATGGCAATTCCAACTAGCATGTCATTTACTTTTCCTTTTATTACTATTAAAAGAGTTTTTACTAAAATCAGTTTAGAGGGGTATACCATCACTTTTTTGGAGAGGATGTTTACATCACTCCCATCATCTATGAACTCCTTATGCATCTTACGGTTGGAGACGATAATGGTAACCATTATGATATCCTAATGGAGAAATGTTATCCCCTCTCTGTCTTTAAGGGTAAACGTGATAGTGTTATGTCATGGGTTCGTCAGTCATGAGAAAACCAAAATCTACTTTACATAAGTTTTCTTAGCTTAAATAGAGTCATCACTTGTTAAAATTCTACCTAGAATCATGTTGATTTTAGAAAAATAAAATTAAAAGGCATGTTAATTTTTATATATATATATATATATATATATATATATATTTCTTTCATGTAAACTACTAGAGGTGACATTTGGTAATTAATCCTTTTATGTCCTTTTTAAAGTATAATAATCCTTGGTATTATGCCTACTATCTTTATAAAAGAGAAATAATTTGTTAGGGTTGCTTTCATTTGCATTGCTTTTTATTAGAGAAGGATATTGCACAAATTATCTTCCTCTAATGGTTGTGAATAACTAATTTTAGGTGATGTACAAAGTGGTTATAAGCTAATATAACACTAATCTACAACAAATAAACTTCATTGGGGTTTTTTTTGGATGCTCTTAGACAACTAGGGATGATAGATCAATAATATTTAGGAGATTTTTCTTTCTTTTTTTGGAACCAGGGATATCTGTATTTGGCCACGCTTACTTCTGCTACAAGAGTGTGGTTTGCCATTTTATGTTTAAATTTAAGGAGATTTTGATCTAGGATAACCTATAGTCATTCCTATAAAATATAGTTATAGATCCCATTTACCAATAAGTAGGATGAGATGAGTGATGAAAATGATATTATAATTAATATAGACCATTAGTATGGAAAAGTTGGTTATTGAGAAGTAACACTAATAAGAAGTGATTATTGATAAATTTTTAAGTGGTTGGTATGAAACTTTTAATGATTGGTTGTTGATTACCATTAGTAAGAAAATTATAAATTATTTTTAAAAACATGTATTAGAGCTAGAGTACTTTAACAATCATGTAACATTACTTGTTATTGAAGAGATGAACTTAATAAATTGTTGGCCATAAGTTTCGGCCAAATAGAGAAGAGATGGAAGAATGGACTTTTATGTTAATATAACTATAAAATACTTGATGTAAATTATTTAGATTGTTTAGGTGAAGAACTTTAAAAGGAAAATCTATAGAATTGGGTATGTTATATTCAGCTAAAGAAAAGAATTTGAGGGAGGGTTCTTTAAGAATAAATATGTACATGCAAATTGAGGATTGATGTTTCTCAACATGGTTATAATGATTTGAATAAAATAAACACGTAAAGTTATTTTGAAATTGATTTGATTAAGATATGTTTGAATTCATTTCTATGAATTTGTGAGGAACAAAGAGTACAATGGAGTGTTAGTTGAAAACATGCCAAGTTAAGAATGAAACAATTACTTAAATTGATGTGATATTTATGTTATTTTAGGAAGTGTTGTTATGTTGCATTAATAATAACACTTGGATTGTGTTAAAATACATATAAAAAAGTCTAATTTTAATGATTATATGATGCATGAGAACATCTAGTTGCTTGTCAAATTTATGTTCTCCATGAAGTTGTAATTTCATAAAGATTTATCACCTAACTTTAAACAAAAATCAGAACTTGAAAATGATGTAATTTGGAATAGGTTTCTTTATTAAAGTTGTAGATATGAATGTTAGCTTTTAAAAGAAACTATTCTTGCTTAATTCTAGTTTGCTAAACGCCATACATTAACTAGAAACCATGGAAAGGTCTAGACTTAACTAAACTTGGGCATATTTCAGGTGCCATTGTGATTGTTGATTTTAGGGTTGAAAACGACAAGACCGAGTGTTTCTTTCTTCATAAAATTTATATCTTTGTGTCCTCGCTTTCCATCAAGATAAACCATTTGAAAATTTGAGTTTCAAAACTCTAGTTATGATTAAAATATTGAACAGTGTTCTAGGTTGATTAGACTACACCAACTAGGATTTGTAAAATTCTAATGCTTGCTTGGAATTGTTGTTAATTGAGGGCCTTAACATTTCAAACTATAAGAATGAGTTGTGTGATTTATTATTAGGAAAATATATAGAGGAAATTATATATATATATATATATATATATATATATATATATATAATCACTATTGTGTGAGATAGCCAACATGAGAATGGATATTATCGAGTAAAAGGTGCTTGACATAGTGATTCAACAAATTCATTATACCAAGTAATGACAAATACTTCAATTATTGTATGTGTGGAACTAGTTTTCCGGTAATGGGCTAGTGACATCAGTTTATCTAACTACCAAGAATATTGAATCTATCTTATAAGGTAAAGTATACGCATGAATTATACATGGGTTGGAAATTATGATATTATAATTTTTATGAAAATCGATCTAATGAGTTGAATGATTATGAATAAGTTTTAATTCTCATAGGGTTGTACTATATTCTAATATAGCAAAATGATTTATTTTTCAAATTCCACTCACACCAAAGTCCACAAGCTAATATCTATATTATTTATCTTATGATATAGATATAAATATAAATATTATAACTTGTTGATGTTAATCTAATTTGTATACCATTCGTGAGTTGTGTTGACATAGAACAAAGTTCAAGATGATTGGATCATAATAGTAGTATTGAAATGGGATATTGATGAAGATGCCAATAACTTGGTATAGTCAAAGTATAAGGAAAACTCTGCTGAAATTTTGATAGAGTTTATTAAATTATTTTAAAAGGTAATTACGTGAAATTCTATCCAAATGGTTGAGGTTGTCATATAAAGTTATGAATAAGTTATTTAGCTGACCAATTGACAATAATAATTAACATGTAATGGAGCAAGGTGTATATGAGTTTAAATGTGTTGACACGTTAATGATTGAGTATTAAATTAGCTATACCGACAAAGTTTAAAGGAAAAAAAATGATTTGAGCATGTCTTGCAAGTATAAAAGCAATGGAAGGTTATGCGATAAATTATAAATAATAGAAATATACATGAAATAAGTGGAATGAATAATGAATTAAGGATATTTCTTAAGATATCAAAGGTGTTATATGGATTGAAGTAAGATGTATCATAAATGTAATAAATGCTAGGAAAGTAAAAAGGTGTAATGAATTAAATATATTGTGAATTAAATATGATTACAATGAGTTATGATATGTATTAAAGGTGATTGAGAGAAGAAAATATCATATGATTTATATGTGTTGAGGAAATAAATTATGGGAAAAATTCCATGAGTTAATTGTTTACAACATGTATGACCTATATGGGAAACAAAAACACCCTTAGAAGAATAAGATAATATCTTTCTAATGTGAGATAACAACCTTTTGAAACAATCTTTTAAACTTAATTGTTTACAACATGTATGGCCTATATGCACATGGATTGCTTCTTAATTTTTTCATATAAAATAATAAAACATAATTTTTTTTTCAATTTTTCCAGGTGACGGGCCATGGCCGGGTCACTTTTATTCAAAATTCAGCTCTGCAATTGGCCAAGAGTAAACCGATCGACTTGCCAAATCAACCCAAAACTCGATGTATATCCTCAAGATTGCCTCTTGCCTTGAGCAAGTTGATAACTTAAAAATATATCATGCCTTGAGCAAGTTGAGTGTTGGTTGCCTCTTGCTTTTTAATGAATGCATGCAATGTTTCCTCAAGATTTTTTCTAGGAGGTGGAGCATAAGGAGGTGCATATCCATGAGAATTTTGAAAATTATGGTGTACTTGAAACGGTGGCTGTGAAGTTTCTGCATTATTATTATCATTCTTCCAACTTAAATTTGGGTGGTTTCTCCAACCAGGGTTGTATGTTTGCGAGTATGAGTTATGATTGAGCCTTTGAAAACTGTTTAAAGCATGAGCTTGTTCATGGATGCATTACTTTAAAGAAGGCAAAGTTGGACAGTCATTGGTTGCATGTTCATTTATTTCACAGATTTGACACACAATGTCTTGAACAGATTTTAATTGACCACTTCTTTTCAATTCTAGTGCCTCGACTTTTCTAGCTAAAGATGCAAACTTAGCTTGGAGGTCATGATCTTCCCTAAGGTTATATATACCTCCACTAGATGTATGAGGTTGGGTTTTACTTGGTGCCTCATAAGTGCCTGTAATGTCCTAATTTTGCGCATTTTCAGCTAGCAAGTCTAAGTACTTCATTGTTTCATTAGGGTCTTTATCTTCAAAAGTTCCATTGTATATCAATTCAACCATTTGCCTATCTTTAGGTGTTAACCCTTCATAAAATTATGAAACCAATCTCCATGTTTCAAAACCATGATGAGGGCAAGTATTAAGCAAGTTTCGATACCTATCCCAATATTGGTAAAATATTTCACCTGGTTTTTGAGTGAAAGTGGTGATTTGTCTTTTGAAAGAGTTGGTTCTGTGAGATGGAAAAAACTTCTTTAAAAATTATTGTTGCATTTCATCTCAAGCACGAATGGATCCTGATCTAAGATTTTATAGCCATGTTTTAGCTTTATCTTTTGATGAAAAAGAAAAAAGCTTTAATCTAATGGTATTCATGCTATAATTTAAGTCATTATAGGTGATACAAACTTCTTCAAATTCTCTCAAATGCAAGTATGAATTTTCTAGATCTAAGCCATGAAAAGAAGGTAAAAGTTGAATAATGCCTGGCTTAAAATTAAAATGAGATGCACCGGGAGGAAAATTATGCTATGCATGGTGCACTTGTTCTTGTGGGATTCATGTGGTCTCTAAGTGTTTTAACACGGTTATTCTCATTATTCTCATTATGAAATGACTGATTTTCTTCTTTGGTTATATTTTCTAAAAATGATGAGGATACCCTACAAAGTCTACCACTTAATGTACATGACCAAACACTCATGCACATGTAGAAAGAGAATAAAAGGAAGAAGAAAACAAAATAAAAGGAAACAAAACAAAAGAAACAAAGTTAGATACACAAAAAGTGAAAAGCGAAAATAAAATAAATACTATAATTTGTACAAGAATTTACCTCCCCGACAACGGCAACAAAAACTTGACACGACCAAAAGATTGATGTCTTCTCCCAAGTGCAGGAGTTTCAAAGTAATAAATAACTCGGCAAGACTGGGCTCTAACCACATGAAGGTTAATTATATAAATTATAAATAACAATAATACAATAACAACAACAACAATAATAGCAACAATACTAACAATAATAGTAATAGTAATAGTAATAGTAATAATAATACTAGAAGAAGTAGTAGCAGCAGTAGTAGTAGTAGTAATAGTACTAGTAGTAGTAGTAATAATAATAATAATAATAATAATAAAGAAGAAGAAGAAGAAGTTGATGAGAATTTTGAGATGATAGATCAATGTGAGAATTAAACAATGATAAAAACAAGTGTCAAGGTTAGATGATCCACTAATGGTATTTCAAATAAGTATAGTATAAACTCTTATTATTCAACTGAAAACCACATACAAAGAAGGTTCCAATCAGATTATAAATTATTAACATGATTACATTAGTTATCTTATTCTAATAATGCTCATACTTGTAAATATTGTCAGGTATTCATGATTATAACTTATGTTAACAACAAATCAAGTTCCTTTCATAGCACATGTGTAGGTTATACCATACGGTTGGGCTATGAAAGTGCCAAGCATTTGTTGTACCAAGTGTTATATAACACAAATCTAGATTAACCATTTAACAAGCAAAGTATTAAGAGTGAACAAGATAACAAATACAAAACATATTAGTATCAAACATTAAATTCCATGTTGAGTTTACACTATACTTATTCTTACACCATTAGTGTAACCTTTTCACCTTGACATAATAAACTTAGCTAAATATAATGAAAGAGAGAAACATAAATAAATAAAATAAAAACATAAATAAGATACAAGTTAACTAAGTAAATGAAAGGAAATGAAAAGCATAAACAAGATATTAATGAAAGCAAAACTTAAGAATTACAAAAAATATAAAGAGAGAGAGCAAGAGCAAGTTCTTGATCTGAACAACCAAGCTCCTAAATGCATGGAAAATACCTCCTTTTATAGGCCAAAATTTAGAACTATTGATTTGATAACTAATTGTTGAGTGGGCGGCTAACTCTTGACTTGGTGAAAATCTTTATCTTCTTGTCTGAATAAAACATCATTGCTAACATCAGAACATGAACCAATTGTACTCATGAAAGTTATAGGAAATTTTCTTCTCTTTCCAGGAAAAAAATTGAGGACATTTGAACTTCTAGAACTCGAGATATGGGCTGAACACTAAATAGTGTCTGGCTTGCAGGACAGATTCGAACTTATCTGTTGTTGCTATAATTTGAACTTGAAAAAGACCTTTTTAAATCTTGGACTCCATATGAAAGTTGTAGGCATATGTCTTACCTTTCCATCCATATAAAGCATACTTAAATCCGAGATCTACAACTCCAGATATGACCCAATTACCGAACAGTGTTCCAGTTTGGACTACACCAACATCTCTTTTCTAAGTTTGACCCTCTCTTTATCCTTTCAATTTCAATACTTGAACTCATCAATCAATCCTTTCATTTATGTGATAGGCCTGCATTTAAGATGAACATTTACCATAAATTAAAGGTATCTTATATTATTAGGTATGTTATTATAAAACATGCTTTAGTTAAGGAGTTATTAATACTTCAAGTACAAAATGATGATATAAAACCTTGATAAAAATGCACTTTTAAGTATTAATCACTTTCTAATATGGAATAAAGAACCTTTTGAAATAATATTTTAAACTTAATTGTTTACAACATGTATAGCCTATGTCTACATGGATTGTTTCTTAATTTTTTCATATAAAATATTAAAACCTCAAATATTTTTTTAAATTTTTTCGGGTTGACCTGAGTCAACCCGTATAACCCTGGACCAGCCCCTTAGCTGGGTCAACCCCTAGGTCGGGTTTTATAACTATGATTGACATGAAATAACTTTAAATAATACAACTGAGAAAAAATAAAGTGCCATGTTTGGTTAAAAAGCTATATAAAAAAAAGACAAAACTTTCTCTTTTTATTTTGTTCAAGGCCTCTTTTAAAAGATATTTATTTATTTTGTTCTATATTTAATTTTCAGAGTGTTTTTTGTGATTTATCTATGGTTTTTTTAATCCTTTATATAAATAATCTATGTTTTTGAAAATAAAAAATATTTATTTTTAGATGATATTCTTAATATGTGTAGCCTTCCGTGCTATTTTTTTTATTTTATTTAATCAATTTAATATTTTAGTTTTCAAGATTTATTATTTTAATCTATATTTATCTTTTATTTTTTCAAGTTTTGTTTTAAAATATTATTAATATTTTTTTATTAATTTATTAATGAAAATAATTTTTAATAATTTAATAGCAGCGGGCCCGCTGCCGATGCAATATGGGCAATATTATATTTATTGTAGAAAACATGTTCTCACTAAAGTTAAAGAACACGCAGCTAACATAAGAAATAACATTACACGTGCGCCTCTACTCTCCACACGTTGCAACCAACCACAACCATCTCCCAGTCTCCGTCTTCCCCTCCTATATAGGTATTATAAATCTCACATTTCTAAGCAGTTTTTCTTCAAGTTAATACACTAAACAAGAGATAATCATGTCTCCTCTAATACTTTACTCGGCACTATTGGCCATCTTCGTGTATTGCCTTCTTCAGCTGCGAAGCCTTCGTGACCGTCACGGCAAACCCCTTCCACCAGGCCCAAAACCATGGCCCCTAGTTGGAAACCTACCCCATTTGGGGCCTATGCCTCACCACTCCATGGCAGCCCTGGCAAAGACTTATGGACCTCTCATGCACCTCCGGTTCGGCTTCGTCGACGTGGTGGTGGCGGCATCGGCTTCGGTGGCTACTCAGTTTTTGAAAGTACATGATTCCAACTTCTCTAGCAGGCCACCAAACTCCGGTGCCAAACATATTGCGTATAATTACCAAGACCTTGTGTTTGCACCCTATGGGCCACGGTGGCGCATGCTTCGGAAGATCAGCGCCGTCCATCTCTTCTCGGCTAAGTCCTTGGATGATTTTAGACATATTAGACAGGTTAAGTTCATTTCATTCCATATTTCTTAATTAACGCTTGTGATATATCTTGATCTGTACAGCACTGCGCCTGCGCTTGCGTGATTTATTAATTACATTTGCCCCTTGGCAGAGCCTTGGTCCAGTAATAAGCCTGTTTGGTTTCCTAATAAAAAATTAACCAAACAAACCATACACGTATGTATGTAACGTTTTTTTTATTTTGTTTAGATTGGCTTGTACACTAAAATGGTTTTTTTTTGGTTTGAATAATATCACTTGCTAGCGTTTGGCTTTGGACTAGTATTCTTTGCCTCTCGCTAATGGAGGTAGTAGGTACTAGCTAGCTTCATCAGATTAATTTCTAATAAATGCTTAACCTCACATTGATTAAAGTTATCTTCGTAATTTATTGCAAATTGTTGGTCGTTGACATGGTTATTATTATTATTATTATTCGGTGTGTTTATTTACCATGTATATACACACTGCGTGCAGGAAGAAGTGGCAGTGCTTACAGGGGCACTGACAAGATCAGGTCCAACTACACCAGTGAACTTGGGTCAATTGCTCAATGTTTGCACAGCTAACGCTCTTGGGAGGGTGATGTTAGGGAGGCGCGTGTTCGGAGACGGCAGTGGTGATGGTGACTCGAAGGCAGATGAATTCAAGTCAATGGTGGTGGAGGTAATGGTGTTGGCTGGCGTGTTTAACATCGGTGACTTTGTTCCTGCTTTGGAGTGGCTTGACTTGCAGGGTGTAGCAGCTAAAATGAAGAAGCTTCATAAGAGATTTGATGCTTTCTTGACTAACATTGTAGAGGAGCATAAAACCAACAGCAGCACTGCTTCTGTTAGATCAGAGAAGCACAATGACATGTTGAGCACATTGATTGCTCTGAAGGAGCAGCAGGACGTTGATGGTGAGGAAGGGAAGCTCACTGACACTGAAATCAAAGCACTGCTTTTGGTATTTATTTCTGATGCCTTCTTAGCACTAATTTAGTAGATATGCTCTTAAAATCATTAAAAAAAATTTCAATCAATGCGTGATTTATTTTGGAAAATGTATCTTACTATCGAGTGAAAAAACCAAGTCTATTGCCTTGTACTGTTAAAATAAAGTAATTAGTTGTTGATATCAGCTAAATCATTAAGAATTAACAATAAAAATAATAAGTCAACTATAGAAAAGCACCTTGTCAACCTCCATAACAGAGCTGACTTGCGGTTGCAGAATATGTTCACAGCTGGCACCGACACAACGTCGAGCACAGTGGAATGGGCTATTGCAGAGCTTATGCGGCACCCAGACATCCTGGCCCAGGTCCAACAAGAGCTCGACTCCGTCGTCGGTCGAGATCGTCTGGTGACTGAATTGGACTTGGCGCAACTCACCTACCTCCAAGCCGTGGTCAAGGAAACCTTCCGGCTCCACCCTTCAACACCGTTGTCTCTTCCACGCATGGCCGCGGAAAGCTGCGAGATTGGCGGCTACCACATTCCGAAGGGCTCGACTGTTTTGGTGAATGTATGGGCCATAGCTCGCGACCCCGATGTATGGACTAAGCCGCTTGAGTTTCGGCCAGAAAGGTTTCTTCCCGGAGGGGAAAAGGCTGATGTTGACGTTAAGGGAAATGATTTTGAGCTTATACCATTCGGTGCTGGGCGTAGGATTTGTGCAGGGATGAGTCTCGGGCTGCGTATGGTTCAGCTATTGACTGCAACTTTGATCCACGCCTTTGACTGGGATTTGGCCGATGGGTTGGTGCCGGAGAAATTGAACATGGACGAGGCATATGGTCTGACTTTACAACGTGCCGCCCCCTTAATGGTGCACCCTAGGCCAAGGTTATCCCCCAAAGTCTACCGGACACCAAATTAATAAAAAAGGATAATCATGATGCTAGCGTTTTTTTTTTTTTAGGGTCTATTTATCTGTGTTTGATATGTCGAAAAAAATCAGACTTTGCCGTATGAGTTGTCTGATGATTTTCAATGTTGTATAACTAAATGCAAAATAAATTGTTTTTTTTTCATCACTTAATAATTTTTATTAATTGATAATTAGATAATATAATTTGTTTTTTTTTTTTTACAATTTAACCCGATTCCAATCACAATCATGAGAGCAAGTAGCGAGACAGCTAAAAAAAAAAAACTTTTACCTATTATTTTAATTTTAATAACTCTAATAGGATAGTAATATAAATAGTTAAAATGCTTTTTATTCCTCTAGAATGTTATTTCTATATTTGTTTTCTACATATATCTGTACGTCTCTTTCCTTTGTTTCCCTTTTCAAAAATAAAACAAAAGGAAAAAAAAACCTGCCTTGTGCCTCAACTGAATTACTCATATTATAAATTACTTATATTACACATATGATTAATAACACCATGACTATATTATATAAAAAATAACTAAATTAGTTATATAATTGTATTAAAATTAATTTAATATAAAATATATTAAAATATAATTAATTTTTTTAAATGAACTTTACAATTAAATACACAAACAAAAAAACTATACTTATACTATTTAAAAAATCATTTTATCAATCTAGCATTAAAGATGCTCTTACATCATCGTACGTATATTATAAATTGCAAGCAAAACAAAAGTAGGTGGACCCCACATAAAGAGGGTCTACGCAGTCACCAGCTCTCGTGTCAATTGTTTTATAGTTCATCTAAATCTAAACCTAGTGTGTATATATATATATATATATATATATATAAAGGAAGCCTGGACCCCCACATAAAGCGGGTGTACGCAGCTAGCATAATTATTATTATGTTTTTTTTTTGAAGAGTTTTGTCCACCCTTTTTTACGACAAAAAAGAGGGTAGATGGCACATCATCTACGTGCCTAGATTTCCATCACCAATGAAAGTAGGATATTTGCGCTAGATAATGTTTTTATTTTTTTACATTTCAATTTTTTTAAAAAATTTATATTTATATTTTATATTTTATTTTTTAAAATTAATATTTTTTTAGTATATTTATATCATTTTGATGCGCTAATATAAAAATATTTTTTTAAAAAAATTATTATTTTAATATTTGTTTTAATAAAATTATTTTGAAAAATAATAACAACTATATTTCTAAATAAATTTTATTTTTTTTATTTATTAACATCCGGTAGATATTATTAATGTATGAATAAACTTATTTATCATTTAAAAACACCTTGGAATTGATTAAAAACAAAAAATTAAACAAAAAACAAAAAATATCAATTCTAGTATGCTATTTTTAGCTAGACAACAAGGTAATAAAATCTATTAATGAACTCATCTTATCAAATATAATTTATTAATACCTTCAAAAAATTTTCGTTGTTGTCATTAAAATAATAACTTTTTTTTTTTCATGAAAGTCAAGAAAAGAAGCAAACCTCCTTAATCATGGGCTAAATATATGTCTGGGACATGGTGTAAAGTGTTTTTTTATTTAAAAATAAATTAAAATAATATTTTTTATATTTTTATTTTTATATTAACACATTAAAATTATTAAAAAATAATAAATAAAACATCAATTTAATATTTATTTCATTCTAAACACTTTTAAAATAGAGATAAAAAAGCATAATACCAAACAGTCTTTTAAGCCTATAATACTACTTAAAAATGAGGAGAATTAAGTTAAACTGTCCTTATATTACATAAAGATATTTGTTTGAAGGTTAAATTAGAGAATAGCATAAAATATAAGGATATACTGGGAGCAATTAGAATTGCAAGGACAGATTGGAGACTAGTCATTCAATACAAGGACAAGTTGAGCACATTCTCTCAAAATTAGTTTAACCTTTAGGGCTAAAACGTAAGAAAACAAAAAACTGAGGGACTTATTGTGTAGTTAAAGTTTGAACAGAGATCCATCTCCACTTTCGAGCTCGCTAATGCTGAAGGGGACGACCCTCTTAACTCCCCTCCTCCTTTCTCCACCGGAATTTCCCTGTAACAGGTCAATCCTCTCCACCACCACCTTTTTTTATCCGATCAGATCATCTGAAAATCGATTATGATTATTTGAGTCAATTAGAAACCCTAGAAAAAACAAATGACGGAACAACAACAAATCATGAACAACAATACCAACAGTAATATTCCGGTGAGCGAAGTGTATTGGTCTCTCGTCGATAAAGCCGATAAAAAGTTCTCCAAAATAAGAGACCTGCCTTACTATGAACGCAACAGGTTCTTCCTCGCTTCTTCTTCTTCTTCTTTAACTTTTTTTATCTTTTAATTAATTAATTATGGTTTTATTTTGGGTTGTGGTGGTGGTGGTGCTGTTAGGTATGATACGTATTTTTACAAGGTATTCAAGGTATACACGCAATTGTGGAAATTTCAACAGGAAAATCGGCAGAAACTGGTAGAAGCGGGGTTAAAACGATGGGAGATAGGGGAGATTGCATCGCGGATTGCTCAGCTTTATTACGGGCAGTATATGAGGACGAGTGATTCCAGCTATCTGTCTGAATCCTATGTTTTTTATGAAGCAATTTTGAGTAGGGAGTATTTCAAAGATGGATTGTTTCAGGATCTTAATCTGGCCAATAAACAACTCAGGTTTTTTGCTCGTTTTCTGATGGTTTCTTTGGTTTGGAACCGCCGTGAAATGGTTCACCAGTTGGTTAATCTACTCAAAATCTTGGTTGATGAATGTAGGAAGGCATTCCAGGTCATTCTTTTTTTCTTGTCTGTTGTCTTGGTTTCAATGAATTATGAATGCTCTTTGCTTCACCTTTTTATTTTTTTTGTTTCATTGAGTTTATGTACATTTGAGAATTGGAGCTTGATAGGGAGATTTTGTGTGTTTTATGCTTATGTTGTTTATTTTCTACGTTCTGATTTTGATCAGATGTCTGGATACTTAAGTTTTGAAATATCATGTCTTGATCTTGATGTTTATGAATTTTTCATGGAGATGAAAATCATTAATCAACATGTTTCAAATTAGCTAAGGCTCAATAGTGAAGTGGTGTCAGTGTTGTGCTATCTTAAACAGATGATATGCTTTAAGCGTGTAACTAGCACTGCTTCTCATCTTGTACATTGTCATGAAATAGTTGTGTTTTTTCCTTTTAAGATTAAGATAATGATATACTGTCAGTTGTGTAAATTGTTAACTCATGTGACTTTTTATGCAAATATTCATCCTACATGATGGATGCTTGCCGTAATTAGTGTACAAAACATTACCAAGTCATGAATGACAACAAAATATCACTATCCTGCTTTTGCTTTTACATGGATTGAGTGGTGAATGATGACCTTCTTTTGATCTTGTTTCCAGGAAACTGATTTTAAAGAATGGAAGCTGGTGGTTCAGGAAATAAGCAGATTTTTGAAAGCTGACACCGCTTTTATGAATACCAGGCCTTTAAGATATAGTCTTGTACTGGATCTTCATCCAGATTCACTACCACGTGTTGCAACTAGAAGAAGCTTAAAATTACGAGATGCAATATTGAGCAGCTACCATCATAATGAGGTTAGGTATTAAGGTTCTTTCTCCCTTTCTGTCCATATCGACAGAAGGATCTTGTGTGTATGATTTGAACTGAGATGTTTTGTTGACTTGTATTATCCAAATGGTGTTATATGGCATGCATAAACTGTTACTGTTTTGCTTCTTTATCAGGTCAAGTTTTCAGAGCTGACAGTAGACACATTCAGGATGCTTCAGTGCCTGGAGTGGGAACCAAGTGGTTCATTTTATCAGTCCAGCAGCGCTAAAATTGGTCAGAATGGGGGTTCAGGGTCCAGTCGCATTAACCATGCCCAGGATATAGCTGATCCTACGTTGCCACTAAACCCAAGGAAAGCTGTCCTGTATCGACCCTCTGTAACTCATTTTTTAGCAGTGAGTATGGTGTAATGTATCAGCTCCTTCCATCATTGCTTGTGCTCCAATAATCTGTCCTTTCTCTGTTGACTTGTGTTGTCATGCAATATCCAAGTGAAGACATGTGTCATTCAAATGAAGATTGTTTCATGTTGTCATCCTAGTCAAATAACTGACTGAAATGTCTGCTTTTGGATGGTCCATTGTTAAATTTATGAGTTCAGGATTAAAGCGATTGGTTGAAATGTAAAAACTGTGATGTGCAACACTAGGGGAATTAAGGGTCTCATGCCTCGAAACTTTCATGAAGCAGATAATTGATGTCATTAATTGCCAAATTGTGGGACTGTCGTGTTGAAAACTTTCATGATGGACTTGTGCTTTCTCTGGGCAGGTTCTGGGCACAATTTGTGAGGAGCTAGCCCCTGATGGAGTTATCTTGATATATTTGTCTGCTTCAGGTTGTGTACTTTTGCTTTATCTCAGACCTTTGCCGTGTACTTTTGCTTTATCTCAGAGCTCAAAGCCCGCCCTTTTCCTCTATTTAAGGAAATGCAAGGTTGGCTTGCCTCTTACATCATTTAAATTGTTTCAGGAAGAGTTGGACACACTATTTCACCTCCCTCAGGTGCTGGAACTTCTATCAACACTACAGAGAACACAGTGAGAAACTTTCAGTCTCATGCCATGTTCTTGGATGCAGTCACCATTTCTCCATTTAGCTCATCAAGTAATATTCCAAATCCTTCTTCAAGGCAAAGTAAATCGGACTGCTTGCATTTTGGTACACGTGGGAATGGAGGTACTATTTACAATATCATGAACTTTGCCAGCTTAATGCACCTATTTTGATGCAAAAATAACCAGTTTTCCGTTTTGCTCCCCATGTGATAGCTCGATCAATTATTTGGTGCAAAGTTAAGGAAATAAATTAGTAATTCTACCTGTCCATTGTTTTTCTACCCTGCTATTCCCATTTATATACTGCATTTCCCCCCTCATATTCTTAGACCTTTATTGGTCATTCCTTGCATGTGATATTTTCTCAACAAATATACTTCTCCTTTTACCAAGCTGGATGTTAGCTTAGCATGACGGAGTAAAAAGAACTATCTACAAGCCAAATCTTTATGCATGACTACCCAAATGTGTTTTTTTAATGATTCTTTCTGATTTGCTTAAATTGTTAATGCATTTCTGAAAATTAATTTCATTGAAAAAAGTATTTAACATGATACAAGAGAAATATTCTTTACAAGACAGCACCAGAGGCTAAATACAATAGAAGAAAAAGAAAAAGAAAAAGAAAAAAAGAAAAAGAAAAAGAAAACTTTCAAGAACTTTAGAAAGGATCACAAGAAATAGCTTCCATTAAAATTGAAAACTAAAGTGAACAAGCTCTTCAAAACCTTAGTCTTCACACCTAACATAAGTCAATCTGCTCCTTCGAAGGCTTAAGAATTCCTTGCTCAAAATTACAAATTTCAAAGTGATGCCATTCTCCTACAATGATATCACCCCTCACAGCACATCATCAGCTTGAACACTACTCTAAGCATAACTGAATGGAATGAATATTGAAAAAGCATCTCATGTCAGACTGGGAAAAGGAACATAAGATGATTAAAGAGGCTCAACTACTGTGCAAAGTTTTTTTCAAAGGACTTATATTGCAGCTCCTCTCACCATTAAAGGGCACTGCTTGGGACTTGAGAGAAGTTTTCATATCTGTTTGAACAATGAGACTGGTAAATAATGCATAATGGTCACTTATGTTAACTGAAAAAAGTGTATGATCTAAATCTCATCAATCGATGAACTAAACCTGGCCATTGCACTACTGGATAATATTTCTGGAGAGCTATTCTGACATTAAACTAATCCTTTTCCAGGATTAAACAGCATTTATCCCACTGACTTAATCCCATTTACGAGAAGGCCACTTTTTATAGTCATTGACAGTGATAGCAGCGAAGCATTCAAGGCAAGTATGTCTTTTCTTAAGCTTTGTAAAACTTGTAGATGTATTTCCTTGACTTTGTTATAAGGCTCATGGTTTTACATGTAAAGGTTTTCACGTGTAATAATGATCAAAATGGATGATCTAAAGTTGATCATTTCAAAATCTTATCTATTCATGTCAGTGGATTTGAAAAAGTGACAACTGAATAGTACATTTGTGGTAGACAGTGGAGAAATTCTTTAATACTTTGAATAACATGGAGAAGCTAACTAGCAAGGTGCCCGAACTTTGTTCTGTAAACTTGGCTAAAAGCTTCAATTGCTTTCGTTATTATTGTTATTTTAAAAGGAAAGGGGAGATGCATTTTAATTTATCCTTTAAATTAAGCATAACGAGTTTTGACCTGGATCATCTTCTTTACTTGAGAGGATATGGCCATCAATTTGAGAATGCCAACTACCTTAACTTGGGTCATGTCACGATCTTTACTTTTGTAGGCTATAAGTGGAGCTGAGAAAGGAGAGCCAGCTGCTATCATCCTATCACCAAGCTGTTCAATTCCTCTTACCACAGGTGATTCTTCTCGTCATCACAGTGGTAGTCTGCTCACCATGTTTCTGTCAACTCCTCTGCAGGCTTTTTGTCTGTTAATTGGTTTGTCAGGACCTGATGTCGAAATGGTAAGATTTAACCCCATTCTAATTCAATCGTGGTGATTTAATTTCTGTTGTTTACTTATTGATTAAATGGGTTTCAGGATACATATAACAAGGCTGAGAAGCTACTTTCTTCATTATTGAATGCCTGGGGTTTGACTCTGGCAACATCAGACATGCTCGATCCTGTTTGGGCACAGATTTTAGGCGACCCATTTCTTAGGCGTCTTCTTTTGAGGTACCTTCAATTGTTCCTATGGGTCCTGCTAGGTTAAAACTTGTGGTCCTTGTACAGTTGCACATTTGATAGGCACTGACAAGCTTGTCCAAGCGATGACATCACATGTACTGACAGGAAAAATAAAGGCACTTCAGCTGCTGGTTCCTGTGAGTTTATGGAGGGATATTCTCAAGCTTTCTCAATTATTGAGAAATATGAAGTCCAAGATTTTGAAAAGATATTTTAAGAGCACATGTTACCAAACCCTCTCCAAGGTCACCACCATAGCCAGAGTCACTGTTATAACCACAACCACAACAAAAATCAATAGCTTGTTGCTTGCGTTGTCATATCCAACGTAAAAGTGTTTGACTCTAAAACTAGTATTTCCTTATGACTCGAGTGATTTACAGATTTTGTTTCCCTTCATTATTAAGTGGCAACAATGATTTGACAAGTCCATTAGAGAGGGAATAAACTGTATTCCCAGGGGTTTAGAGCTGACAAAATTCATTCCCCTTTGATGGTCCCTCTAGTTTATTGCATGGAAATAGAGCTTGCCCTCCAAAGATTTCCCATTATGGATGTGTCAGATACCAGGAGAAACTCGAATTACCTGACAGTTGATTATGCGATTAAGTTTCTGTTTCCGTTTGCAGATTCTTATTTTGCCGGGCAGTGCTGACACTATTTGCACCATCCTCTGGGAAGAAGGAATTTCATCCTGAGTGCATGCCATCTCTTCCGACATCTCTCCAGCCTAACGCCTCCGCATGTCAAACCGTGGTTCTGCAGATGGCCACCGTCTTTGGTGCAACAAAGAAATTCATTTTCTCAGAAGGCATTGTGCTTCCTGCGCACAGTGATGTAGAGATGGCATCGTCCTCGTAAAAATGTGTTCATGCTTCGGAAACGGGGATTTGACAAGTGTAATTTTTATGCATCTTTATCTGTTTGATTGGATACAGGGTTTTGGATTTGTCATTACGGATGCTGCTGCTGTTTTTCATCACCAAGCTTATTCCTAATCCACTAGAACATCTGTAGAAAGTAGCACCGACACTATTCTCGCCTGTCTTCAGCAATTGAATAGATGGACCAGCATAGCCAAGGTTGAGTCAGTGTCATGAAAGCCATGTCGGCAATAAATCTTTCGTATTCTGTGAGAGCAAAGTCGGCAAGAAAAAAAAAGAAAAAAGAAAAAGCAATTCATTTCCTTGTTTGAAACAGGTACACGGATATGAGTGCAAGCATATCAAGAGAAGAAATGTAAAAGGAATCAAAATCTTAGCATGTGATAATTCATTAACTGCTAGTCGGAATTATAAATGGATCATATCGTTGAATTCAGAAACAATAAGATGTCAACCATTTCTTGTGAAAGAATGCAGGCCAGTCAAAGGTGCTAGTTACAATCCTTATCTAAAGATAAATTTTATTTGGTCCTTGAATATGCAATTGTTTCAAATAAAGTATTCTATTATTTGATTTGACAAATATGATTCAGAATTGTTCCACAAATTTCTAATTTTGAGTATTATATTATATTTTTATAATAAGATATATCTATTTATTGTGAAGATTTTATATGATTAAATTGAATTTTAGTCAAAATTATATTTAAAGTACAAAACCATCTCAACCATATTTTCGAGACATGTCCACTTGTTTTCAAAAGTAAAACTTGTCTAAAGGGGTCATATGTAAAAAAAATAAATAAATAAATAAATAAATAAATAAATAAATAAATTCTACCAATCAAATTTCACCATGTGTTATTTTTATTTTTTATGAAAGGATAAAAATAAAAATAAAATATATGATATGGAGATTAAATAAGCCTCCATATATTTCTTAGCTAATAAAAGATTGACACTTGGGATGAGATATTCAATATATATTGTCATGAATGCAAAATCTCATCAATATATTTACTTATGGATGAGATATTCAAGATTTCTTTTCATAAAATATATGGTCAACCAATATAATAATGTCATGTGGCATTGGAAAAAGGACCTAAAAGCCCCTGCAAACCTTTATAAATAGAGGGCTTCAATTTAGAGAAAAAGGAGAAGGAATTCTTGGAGATACAATTTTTCTTCCAGACAAGCTTTTCAAGTAAGGAAGTTCTCTTAAAAGTTCTCAAGCCTGCTTTATTTACGCTTAAAGTCTATAAAGAACAAAGGTCTATTGGATCAAACCTAAACGTCATATAAAAGTTCTTCAACAATACTTTGAAGACAAATCAAATATACTTTTCAAAGTATCAAATCACTAAATCTTCGCTTTGCAATACATGCCCAAATTCATGTTCTTGCAAAGCACAAATCTTGACTTGATTTCTCAAATAAATCAAGTTACCATATATCAAATCCAAAGAAAGAATCAGAGGATTATCTTATTCTTTTAAAAGAATATTTTAGATAGAGATTGTACCCAATCATATATTTAACAACATTATATATATTGTACACATGTGGTTGTTTAATTTAAAATGCTAAAAATTATATCTACATACAGACTTGACAGAAATACCATTGAACTGAAGCATGATGATGAACCAATAAATTAATAGTAAATACAAATAACAAAAATATCACTCGAGTCGTGCGTTATGGAAAGTTCAAAAAATGCCTTAAAATGCAACTGTGTAAAAGAAGTTAAGATGGCTAAGGATAATGAGACAAAGATCACACATAATGAGTTTCAGAGCAGTGAGGAAGTAGTAATAGATAATAGTAATAAAATGCTGCTTATACAGCAATTGAGACACCCTAGCCATTGGAAAATGATACAAGAATAGAAGAAGCAAACAACAACTAAGAATTTAGCTGTTTTAAGAGCTTGGACAATATAACAATTCATTTAGGAAAACAGAGAAAAATAATTTTAGCTAAACCTTAGTACTTTTTGGATAATTAAATAAACTGCTAGGAAAAAAAATCACAATCGTTAAACATAATATCATTTTCACCCACCCATATTCATGCATGCAAGCACAACCATCAATTGTTGAATATATAAGTTTTTGTGACATGCAC
The DNA here is from genome assembly GCA_033617975.1 of Populus alba x Populus glandulosa. Classification (NCBI taxonomy): domain Eukaryota; kingdom Viridiplantae; phylum Streptophyta; class Magnoliopsida; order Malpighiales; family Salicaceae; genus Populus; species Populus alba x Populus glandulosa. The sequence goes on along the minus strand of CM066155.1, from coordinate 6,074,978 downwards.
GACGTCGAATAATGGATGAGGCTCCTTGATCGGGGGGTTTTGGATATTATTGAAAAATCATAAAAAAATATGATTTAAAGGGTTCAAGAGTCGCAATTTAGTATTATGGTCACTAAAAAACCTAATAGTCTACGAAAGTCTGAGTAAATGAACTAGTTGTGCACGAAGAAGACTCATCACTCTCGATGCACCCTACCTATGGTAAGCTGCATTATTTATTTGTTTGCTATAAACTAAGTTATTGTTATGTTTTCTAAATGTTTGTATGTTTAAGGTTTAAGAAAAGTCTTTCTCGATAAGAAAGTCTATATCTTATCAAGTTAAAAACTTAGCCATTCTAGAGTGAAAACATAAAAAAGAGAAAAAAATTATTTTTTTATTCAATATCAGGAATATGTCTTACGTATAAGTTTATAATCCTAAATATTAAAAGAAACAAAATTAATTTTTGGTATTTTTGAAATGTAAGCCAAGTTCTTATAGCTTTAATAAAATAGTTATTAAATCCAAAATGCATGCAAAATAAAAAGACAATTGTTTTTTTTTTTGTGATTTTTAGTAGGATAAATTATGCAAATATGATTTATTTTGAGAAACTTAGCCATATGAACACAAATAAAAACATATTTTTTGTATTTTCTAAAGATAAGAATTTTTTTTTTTGTATTTTTTTGAAAAATGGAAGAAAAACAAATATTTTTAATACCAGATCAATATCTTATAGTGTAAGTCTATAACTCAAATATTAAATGAAATGGTTGAAAAACATGTGAGGTACCCATAAACAATTTTAAAATGATCCCTGAATTCTTTTCAAAAATTTTTAAAAATTATTTAAGGGTTTGTTTGGCAAAAACACACAAAAACAAAGAGAAAATAAATATTGCTGGAAAATTAGTGAGCTGTGTTTGCCAAACACACGCTTAACTAAAAATTAATGGCTTAGAAAAGGTCTTAAGGCTGTATTAGGCAAACACTTCTTAAGAACAAAATATTGTATTTTTCTTTTAATGAAAACCAAACACCAAACACTGTCTTATTGAAAATGAGCTCAGCTCAAAGATCCAAGCCTATAAACAAAGTCCAGATACAAAAACAAAGATTTTAAAATCAAACACATTTGTTGGCTAGAATCTAACGAAGAAGAAAATAGATGAACCCAAAAATATAATTTGCAAAGCTGACTAGATTACGTCAAAATAAAGACAAACATATATGAAATCAACATTCAAGCAAGATTTTGAGGCTCGATCTTCACAATAATAAAATAAAATTCATGATTATTTATTTTATACAAAGGATAAATTTGAAAAAATAAATAGAGATTATACATTATGATTTTAGTGTTTTTAGATCATTAGAATCTTAGATTATTGATTAAAAAAAAAAGATTGTTTATATGCATAAGAGTCAACAAATGATCAAAATGACACCTAAATCAATGATCTAAGGCACAATTTAACGCAAGAACATCTTATACACAAGATATATTCTCAATATTAAATAAAAGGACAGTTCTTTGTATTTTTATGCGTCTTGGCTATAAAACGGCTAAGTTTTTAACTTGATAAGATAATAACCTCCTTACCGAGAATGTATTTTCTTAAATCTTAGACAGATCAACGGTTAGAAAACAAAACGAATTTAGTTCATTTCAGATAAACAACAATATAGGTTACCCTAGATAAGGTGTTTTAGGGGTGATGCGTCCTGTCTATTCACAATTTGTCCCCTATCCAGCCTCTCACAAACCAATAGTTTTTCAGTGACCGTAATACTAGGTGACAACTTTCATTTCTTTTTAATTAATAAGAAACAATAATTCCTTGTTCTTTCCCTTTTTACTCTAAATCTCGCTCTAGAAAGACAATCACAGCAACACCGCTCATATGCGACAAAACATATGCAACAAATTTAATTCACATTTTAAATCTTTCTTTATTTTTTTAAATAACACCTACATATTGTTTTGATATTAAAATTGACTTCTAATATGGTCTGTAATGGAGAACGAGTACCTGGACTAGTAAAACTAATTACTAAGCCAACACTTCTTCCCTTTGGCCTTAGTGCTTGCATCAACATACTAAGCAATAAATATTTATTCGGTAAGTCTTTATGGATTAAACTTTTTTATTTTCTAAAGATATTCTTCTTATTATTTATTTTATTGTTAATTGTAAAAGGCTTATTTGTGTTACTAGCATCAATGTTTGAAGTTCAACAAGTAAAATCGATAGGTCTAGTAGTTTTTTAAGAAGGTTCTTTTTTTTTTCCTTATGGATTTTGCTAAATTTCAATGACATGTTATTTGAGATTAAATTGCAAAAATTGATTGCAATAATAGAAAAATAAATTATTTCAGCAGTAAATTGAGAGATATGTACTTTTTTGATAAAATAAGAGATCCTCTTTTTATAGTTGTTAAAGAACCGTTATTTAGAATAATGGTTATTTAACAATCGTGATTCAGAATAACGGTTTTATAACAAAACCATGATTCAGAATCACGGTTATATATATATAATTACAATTCTTTTCCTTCATTGCCACCACTCTTAAGACAAAAAAACCCTTGAACCCGAAAAAATCCAAGAGAAAACAGCCGCCATATTACCCAAAACACTATCTAATCCTTTATCAAAACACCTGAATTATCTTTCCCTTGTCACCACAGTATTTCTACTGTTATTTTGTTACAAACTGCCAGACAAGCTTGTGTGTCCAACCAAACTGCCACTTTTTTCATTTGACAAAGATGATTAATTGTTGTGCTAATGACCCTATAATTCATGTTAATACATCAAACTTTTTTCTTTTATTATGTAGGATTTGGGTAAGATTTATTGCATATTTTATAAGTTGATCCTGCTTCCACATTCGATGATTTCGTACATCATGCATGTGGGTTTTTATTACATTACATGTTTGTAGCACATAAAATGGATCATAACTTGCTCACGGCGCTCATTAGAAATGGAGACAAGAGACTCATATGTTTCACCTTCATGTTAGGGAGATGACACCTACATTGCAGGATGTTGTTGTTCTATTTAGCTTGCCTATAAATGGGCAATCGTGTATTATTGTGGGTATCCAGAATAAGATGACTTTATGCGAGCATGTATTTGGACGAGTACCCCTTCTTGAAATGCTCAAGGGGAATGCTTTATCCATGAGATGGCTTTAGAAAAACTTTTATGAGTTACCTAATAATTATGATGATGAAATCCTACAATGGTATGTTAATGCATACTAATAGTTCAATTATCATATTCATTTGTCTATAATTAGATTTGAATTTGATATTATATTATACACGTATGCTAGAGCGTATATACCTTACATGTTTGACAATATACTTCTCACAGATCTCAGGGGGATGTATGTGGCCTTGTTCTACCTAGCACCACTAGAGGATTTCTAGTCCATTCCATTATATAGTTGGGGTTTAACCATCCTTGCATGTTTGTATATGCATCCGTGTCAAGCTAGCTTGGAGAAATTAAAGCAAGTTGGAGGATGTTTATTGCTTTTACAGGTAAAATAAATGTAATAAGTTTGTTATATATATATATATATATATATATGAGTTGGTTACTAATTGTTGTATGTTTTTTGTATATAAAGCTATGGTCGTGGGGGCATTTATAATTGGGGCAACCATAAATTGAGTCTACACCTGTTATGTTTATCCAGCTTTTGAAGGTTGATTTACAACTTCCATTAGGATACAAGTAATATGTTATTAAATATATAAATTATGTTGTTTAGATTAAGAATATTTTTCCTAAAAACCTTATTGAATAAATTTCATTGCTTATTTATTGATAAATGGTGTGGGAGCAGATATTTTGAACATAAGTCAACCCATGTTTTGTCATTTTATTATAGCGAGTTTGATAAACAATAGTCAAATCAGGTATGTTGGTAAATTATAAGAGTAAAATAATTATGTGTGTTGATGTTAGTAAATGATGAGAATTAATTACTTACATTGATGTTTGATTTTTTGGATATTGGTAAATCGGTTAAAATAATTATGTGTGTTGATGTTGGTAAATTATGAGAATTAATTATTTACATTAATGTTTGATTTTTAGATATTGGTAAATGTTAGGATATTATTGCATAGGTTGATGTTGAAATTTTTTTTTATTTATAAATTTTGGGAGATAATTTTTCATAGGTTGATGTTGGTAAATAATGAGAAATAATTGCATTGTTGATGTTTTAATAGGTCGTGTGGAAACCTTATTCAGCAAATGATATAACAGCTGCTCTTGTTATATGCATATTAGCCATGACTTTATAGATATCAGTTGCCCCCTTTATAGTTTTTGTACTTGTTAAGTTGCATTGTCATATCGTATGACGCGACAATTTAGCTTTAAGCAACACATCTTGTCTAACATAGATACAAGTGATTAGTTGCATTCCATTAGTTGTTCAAATAGGCACGTTGATTATAATGAGATTATCCACCATCTTCAGTAAATATCGATGTGGGATGCACAAAGAAATTTTATTTTTAGAGAGGTGCATCTTATAATTTCTAAGAAGGAATACATGGGTTGATACCTAAATATAACAAGTTGAATCATTACACTTAACCCAACACAAGTTCTTCCATGCAAGGAGATGAATTATGAGCCACATGCATATTGGATTCTAAATGTTGTAAGTATTTGTTACTTTTTTAAATAGGATTTGACAAAATCATTGTATTTTATTTATGGATTAATAATTTCTATTTGTTTCATATTAGGTTTGACAGTTGCTACATGATTGTTGACGTGTTGTGGCTGATTTTTCTGATCTCGATAATGATGATGGATTTGCTCGTTATTAAGCATCTTTTTGACTCGAGACATGTTGTACCACACTTGACCTGTTAGGAGAGACATTGAGTCTATATAATGTTGTTTTGAAGGATGAGACCATATAGACAAGTGGAAGTCGTGTTATTGATAAAGTTGTCCATCCACTCGTCATCGCCTAAGACATAGATAGGGCTCAAGTGTATTATTATGTTGTGTGTAATTATAATTGTGTTATTTTTTTAGTTAAGAGTTATTTTTATTATTACTAGTTTTGTAATATTATTTTTGTTAATTGTCATGTTGAATTTAAAATTATCTTACATATTATGTATTTTTATATTTAGTTTATATAAACATGATTTAATATCATCAAAAAACATATAATTACATGAACAAGTTGTTTAAAATTTTAAATTATTTATTAATAACTTTAAAAAATGAAAAAATAAAAATAATATTTAAAAAACACACGTATTAATTTGAAATTATAAATAACAAATAAAAATGATGTTACATATTATATTTTGAATTATATGTTTGAGATTTGATAATTTATGATCGTTAATAAAAATAGCTATTGTTTATAACAGTCATTATTATTAATAGTTTGTAATAAACCCATGTTTTTTAATAGCGGTCGAATAAAAAACTATGGTATTTGATATACTTAAATTAAAGACTCGAAAGAAAGTCTTGTAGTTGGTTAGTTCTATCTTCTACTTCTTCCTGTGTTCACTATCACAGCGAGTTCAATAATCATTCATTCACTGATAGATTCAGAGTAGAGATAGATATGGCTTCTTGTTACTTTGATGATAAGTCTCGACTAAATTCCTTTCCTACCCTTTTCTTTCTATTGTTTTTACTATTTATCAACCCTTCTTCAGTCCTCTCCAAGTCTCCTCGCCCGATTACAGTAAACCCAATTTTTTTTTCTCTCCCTCTCTCTTTTCATTGCCTTCTTGGATGTAATTATTTATCTATTTATTTCTTATTTTGATCTTCTTCGTCTTTTTTTTTTTTATTGAGATTACAGGATGTTGAGGTCAGGCAAATTAAGAATGAGTGCTATGCTGATATAGAGAGGTGAATTAAAAAACTATTTATATACACGTATCTTTTCTTTCTCTTGCTTTCAGTTTGTTTCTTGAGAAAATTTATATGAAACAACATGCTGTGAATCTATTAGGATATTAGTGATACAAACACATATCTCGGCGTCTTTTCTTTGATGGGTTGTGATTTGTTGATGCAAACAGTGGGCTGTGGGGTCAACAATGCAAAAGTTCGATGACAGCAAAGGAGAATTGCGCTTTGAAGTGTCTTTCTCCAATTTGTTATGAGCTTATATATGAGAGTGATCCGGTGAGTTAAGTCTGAATGTGGGTTTCTTTAGTTGGGTTTGATTGGTTTATAAGTTTTATTTATTTATTGCTTTCTGTTTAGCTTGAAGAAGGAGAGAAAGATTTCACAAGAAGTCAAGAGTACAAGTACTGTATGTATAAGTAAGTTTAAAAACTTTTTATGGTTTTAGTTGTGATGCAGCTGGTTTGAGATCATTGATATTTCTTATCTGAATCATGCTGACATTCTGGGAATTTTACTTTTTGTTATCGTCTAGAGATGTTGAATCTCTATGTTATATGCTATAATGTCATGAACTTCATTGGGGAGATCAAGAGTGGCTGTGGTGAAGCAATTTGTTTTTATGAATTATATCTTCAATGAAGATTCTTTGGAGTGCGTTGGGTGTTTGTGATTAGATTTATGTGTAATATAACAACAAGATTTCTGGCGTGAATAAGTTCTGGCCTTTAATTGGGTTGATTATATTATCAATATGTAAACATCTGGAGGTATCTGGTTGGTTTTTGATGTACTTAGTGGATGGTATACCCACATTTTTATCTAGTGAATTTTCTAGCCATTCATCCATTTGGGTTTAAATGAAAGTTCCTCTACCTCTGCCCATGTTCTCCCTTTTCCTAAAAAATTAACCAACATCATGAGACATGCTTCTGTTTAAGTTGGTTAGAGTTATATGTATGCAAGTGTTGCCTTTAACATATGACTTCTTCAATGGTATTGAAAATTGGGCGGGTTATGCTTTGTTGTACTATAGATGAATTTGAAGTTAGCCTGATGACCACTTCCTAAGCAGGATGGAATGAATTTTGGTGAGAAATGTGTTCATGGACCTTGGTCTTCTGTTAAGTACTATGATGTATAATACCTTTGTGGAAGTGGTTTTGGGGAACTGAGGAGAAACTTGCTGCTCTGGAGATAAGGCCAGTTGAAGAAGATACTTAATTTTAAATTTTTGAAAAGAAGGTACTTAGTGTAGGTGTTCTTGATGACTTTCCCCATATTGATAGTCATGAAGCCAGTGCTACTGAGATATTAGGTAGGACAAAAGACAGTTGGTTGTCATGTTTACGAGTTGTTTGTGGCATCGGGCATAGCATGAAAAGCAGATGATCTGTGTATTACATTTTTTGGCTGGAGAGGAATATACAATGAAACTTTAATCTCGTGTTCAATTTCTGATCTGCTTTCTTTTCTTTTTTTTTAGCCATGGTAGTCACCGTGGGGTGATTTTCTTATTGTTTGTCCTCTTAAGGAATTTTATGCTAGTATTGTGGCAAAATTGGCTGGTTCAAACTTTTATGCTCAAATACTTGTTTAGTTGTTATGAGTTACTTTGTCAAACTAGAGACTGTTGTCCTTGTTTGTAGCCATTTGAAATGAAATATACAAGTAGGATGCTGAAGAAGATCCTTTGACTGCAAGATATTAGGTTATTTAAAAGTTTTTCTTGGTTCATTTTACAACCTGGCTCGTGACCTTTAATTGTGTTAGCTTTCGGTGCTATGTTTGAGTTACTCTGATCCTAAATTTTAAGTACATGCCAAAAAATGACCTATCAAAGTTTTCAACTTGCATCATCCACAACATTGAAAAACATAGTTTAGCTAATGTATCGCAAATTTTGTTAAAAATAATAGATTGACAACAATGTATTACTTATGATCACACTTCATAAAAAAAATGTATCACATGTTTTGTCAAAAATAGTAGATCGACTTTCAAGATAGGGCAGTATGGTGGGGCGTTGTTATTGAATATACTGATTTGGGTTTCGAGACCTGAAATATTTCATTTGGTGCTCAAATTTCTTGCTTATGTTTGGTCAAATTGTATCCCTTTTGTTTTTAGAGTGCTGGTTCACAAAAAGAATTTCATGACATCAAATATCATGAACAATGGTAGTGCTTTAATATCATTCAATTTTGACGGTTTTTTTCTCTGTTCGTGCTTCCTTGATTTGTGTAATCCATCTTTTCCCTCATTTTTGCTTGTCATGGCATCATGTTGTTGGCTGGTTCCTTGAGGATTTGCCTTCTCTCAATTCCTGTTACATTATTTCCTGATTCATGGACCTCCTTCAGATCCATCATTTAGTTTGGAGGCACTGCCATCATAAATTTGTTTAGAAAGAGAGGATAGAAACTTGGGAGAGAGTGCCAAGAGTTTACTAGACACTTAATCAGCTGATTCTGTGAAAAAGGGTTTTGCTCATTGTTTCCGGAAATAACAGGAGTGAGTTTAACAATTGAAATGCTTACCTTTAGTGAAAGTGAAACCAAGAGTATGCTCCCTAATTATAGTTTAGTGGAAACAACCCTAAAATCTCAAATCTAAGCAGAGAAATATAGAAGACAAACACAACAATCACACAAGAAATTTATGTAGTTCGGTAACTTAGGCCTACTCCATGAACGAGATGATAAAAGAAATTCACTATAAAAAAGTAGAAGATTACATAATGTCACAAAAAATGCTCCCACCCAAAATCTCAAAACTCACTTTTCTCTCTTTTCTCTAGCAACCAAAGTGTACAATGATAAAATCACTCACAAATAAGTCACCCTAAAATATGACAATTTGGTTTTTATATGGAGTAAGCACATGGGTATTTCTTTTCTCATTTAAACCCACAATTTAAGACAAACCCAGCATATAAAGTGGAGTTAGGCATCTTTGTTTCTCTTCCTTGCAAACTTGAGGTCACAATCATAGTTGTTCTTCTCTATTTGAAATAATCCTCTCACTGACTTGTCATGTTGTTTGTTTGATAAATTGTGGTGCATTATGTGGATGAGTAACTAAATTTTCACGCTATTGTGATTCTAAAAAACTTCAACAATGAAGTTATGCTACTGAAGTCTTGAAAGTTCATTTCGATTCTATGATCACATTTTTCAGTAATACGGTGCAGTTGTCACTTCACTTTTGTGATACTAAAATGTCCTGTTTTTTTTATGACTAGCACTTAATTTGTATGCTTTTCTGAATCTTCTTTCTTCTACTTCTCCTGGGATTCTTTTCTTGACTTTGTTATGAACTAGTTGCTTACTCACGGACTGCAGGTCATATCCTCAAGTTATTGTCTGGTTCTTGATTCGAAATTGTATTTGCTCTCATATTGAACTTGAGACATATTTGTCTGTTTCATTTCCTATATTTTGAAATTCCATATCAGCCTCAAAATCAAATTGATGCCCTACTTGTTATTTAGAAGTTCGATTATTTAATTTTCTTCGTTTTTTTTTTTTTTTTTTCAGGAAATCGATGGGAGAGTCCCTCGAGGGTATTAAGGGAGCCTTTGACATGTAGTTGGGTCTGTTCTGTAACATTTGTTATCATTGCTTCCTATCCATAACAAAGAAAAACTTTCAAGAATTGTATTCCATTTACGTATTCAAAAGCACCCAAAAGAAAGAACGGAGAAAGAAAAGTAGACTAATCTGCATATTAATTGTTTTCTCAGAGAAAATCCATGTGAATACCTGTGTTCGTGTGACAAGACACCATCTTCCTCTCCTTCAATCCTTTAATTGGTGTTGCCAAAACAATATTCCAGGTTACTTCTGTAGTGGATAATCCCACCACAACTCCTGTATATTTCTGCTCTTTTTCTAGTTTTTCATGATGGTTTAATAGTTATGTTTCTTAAAGTGCATTACAGAAATGCTTTCAACTTAAGGCAATTTTGCTATGCTACAGAAGATTAGCAGCCAACTGTAGATGGGAGGCTAATTTTTGTAATTTATCACTTCCAAGACCCAAAGGAGTAGCAAAATTATGAAAACATTCTACTAAATTTTGACACAAGGTAGCACTTGTAAATTCGTCACTGGTTACATTGCCTGCAGGCAGTGGAGGATTTATCTGCTTGGTTATGTTTTGTGTTTTATAGCGCGTAAATATAAATTATTTTTGTAAAAAAAAAAATATATATAAAAAATATTTTGAATTTGATAGTCATAATAAACCTAATCGAATTGACTTCACTTACTTGGATCTGGTTTTTTTAATCATAATAAAAAAAATAATATTTATAACAAAAATAATAATATTAAATTTACTTGATATAAGTTTTTATTCAATCCCTTTAAATTAAATTTATGATTTTTTTAATAATAATAATATATATTTTTTAATTTTTATAATAATAATAATAATAATTAATTTTATCCTTCAAATTAAATCTATAATTGTTTTTTAATAATAATAATATTTTTAAAAAATTTTATTAATAATAAAAAAATATTTATAATACCCACGTGCCTCTCAAATCCAAAGACATAGAGTGTAGCATGTATATCATAATAAAGATGCTTGGGTCTAATAATCTTTGTCTAACCTAAACAAACAATAAATAAAAAAAATAATTATGTATTTTAGTTGTTAAAAAAGAGAAAAAAACACAAACAATCAAAGTAATATCTCACAAAAAGATTAAATAAAAATTTAAAAATAAAACGGTTATTACAATTTAAAGTTGAAACTAGTTACATGACGCGCGTGATGCTGCGGGTTATTATTTTTTTTTTGCATAAAAAACATCTAAAAAAACTATGATTTAAAAGTCTTGAGTTTTTTTGCAAAGCTATACCCAAGAGTTTTGGGTTTGGCTGCAACGCTTGACCTAAAAGTAATATTTATAATATTAATGATAACATTAAACTTGCATGACCCAAGAATATTGGATGTGGGTCTAGCTATAATGTCGTGTCATAAAAATATGATAATTAAATAGATTAATTAAAAAGAAAAAAATAAAGAAAAAAAACCAACATGAAAAAAAAAACTAATGAAGAAAAAGAAAAAAAATTAAATTAATTGGGTTAACCCTTTAAACCAGGTTATCCCATAAAACCTGAGATTCACGTCATGAAAGTTTGATAACTAAATAAAAAAAATTGACGGGTTTACCCAAAATTAACTAGGTTAACCCATCGAACCAAGTTAACCCGTCAAGCTCATGATACGTGTCATGAAAATCTGATAATTAAATAAAAAAAAAATTAACATTAACAAACTAAACTAAATGAAAAAAATTAATTAAAAAAAAATCTGGGTTAACTCATCAAATCAAATTAACTCATTAAATCCGGGATTTGTATCATGAAAATCTGATAACTAAATAAAAAAAATTAAAATTAACAAACTAAATCAAATAAAAAAAATTCATTAAAAAAACAAAAAAAAATTAAAAAAAAAACAGTTCATAATATAATATAATAATTATAATAATATAATATATTAATAAGTGAAATGTATGGAGAAGCTATAATGCTTCCGGCATGCCTTTTAAAATATTACTTAATATCTCTTCATTTATAATAATTTCCCAACGTAATTTTGTTTTTGTTATAATTTTGTTTTTTAAAACTGTTGGGGGTGTTCTGTGGGCCGATGTCAGATTAGCTTAATATACAAGGCCGTAATTATTTTTTATTTGGATTGCTATCCTTTCTTTCCCTAAAAGCTTTCTACGTGGCCCCTTCAATTTCAATTACCGTACTTTAATTTTGATTGTGATCAACTGAAATTAGTACGAACTAGACCTCCGGCCGTGGGGTCGGATGATTTTTTTAGTTAAAAAATATTTAATAATTACTATCGTGTTTTTTAGAAAATATATTTTAACAATAAATTTAAAATTCATTGTATATTAATATATTTTTAAAACATGATAGGTGTGTGAGACTGAAAAACAAAAAAGACTAAAATTTTGACGTTAAATAAAAAAAGAGATTTAAATAACAAATGATGACTTAAAAAAAAAAAAAACTTGAAAGGAGATGAAATGCATTGAGCAAAGATAACATTTTAAAAAAACTAACAATTAGGCTAGATGCATGGACCTGCTAACACAAGTGGCTCATAAAATAAAATAAAAATAAAAGCATTTAATTAAAAAAAACTTGAACGAATCTAAATTAACATATTAAACTCACGATTCCGGTCATGCATGTTAGATTTAATAACTTTTATTTCAAAAAGAAAAAATTACCCTAAACATTCTAGAGTTTATTTTATTTTACACTTTGTCTTTATTATTCTGAAAATTATAAAAAACATTTGCACTCAATAAAATTTTAAAATTTAAATGAAAATATAAATTTATCCTCAAGTACAATATAACATAAACAATAAAAAATTTATATTCACTACAAAAACTCAATAAATCAAAATCTAATTCATTGCTTCTGTCCTCTCAAAGAACACAAATCCTAAAAATCAAATTGATTTCAAAACCTATTTCTTCGGCATCCGGGAAAGCTAGGAATATAACCATCAAAGGAGCATTATGGTTGCATGGTTAATTTACTGTGTCGAGGAGGCCACGTGGACGAGGCTCCCAATTTTGTGGAGAATTTTCCCATCTCACCACATCCAGTAATTTAGAGAACATTACTTGTAGGTTTACAAGAAGGATGTCATGTAGCAAAGAGCTAAAATGGTTGTCGAATGACTTCTTGAACAAGAACAATTAAATGCAGAAAACTATATGATCCTTGTTTCTCATTAGAAAATTGATAAATATAAATGTAAATACTAATAAAATATTTTAGTAAATTACACTGAATACTACTGACATAAATATTCCCTTAATATATACCGAGGGAATTATAGTTAAAAAAAAACAAAAAATACAATTACAAGTCATTTATAACAATGGAATTACCATCGGTAAAATCATTGGTAAAGTGTTTATTTTTTCTTGACACTGTTTATCATGTCAATTACAGAGAGAATCACTGACGGAACATTCCATCGATATTTTCCAGAGAGTACTTGAATTGTGTTACTTTCCAATTGCACTGTTAATTATTGTTCTTTACAAACGAAATCACCGACGAATTGAAAAGGCGTTGGTTTTATTTGACAGGTTTTTAAAATTTTTTGAGTAAATTGAAAATTTAAATTAAATATTACAAATAAAATCACCGACAGATTGAAAAGTTGTCAATGATATTTGAAGGTTTTTGAAAATTTTTGATTAAATTGAAAATTTAAATTAAATATTACGGAAGAAATGGTTAGAAATATTAATATTTAATTATCAGTTGGTAAAATGCCCCAATAATTAGAATCCCTCATTTCACAACAGATAAGCCTGTTCTTCTCCTTTTTCTTCTTCTTTTTCTTCTCCTCCTCCTCCTCCTCCTTCTTCTTCCTCTTTTGTAAAAAACATCAACATGCCTTTCTTTCTTTTTCTTCTCTTCTCTCCTCAACTCTTCTTCTCCTCTATTCTCAGGTATGTTTTCTTCTTCTTTTCTTTCTTTTCTCTTCTTAGATTTTTTAATTAACATATTTTATGAATTTGTTATTTTTTCTCTTCTCAGCTTCACTCGCAATTACATTAAGGTAAGATTTTTTTATTTTTTTATTTTTTTATTATATTTTTTTCATTTTTTATTCTTAATAATTGTATGAATGTTGTTGTAGGATTTCTTTTCATATGAGATCAATATTGTTGTTGTTTTAATTTTTTGTGTTATTTATTTATTGCAAAGTTTTTGAGTTGATTTTCTTTTTTTGTTCCAAGCAACTCAATTCTGAGTATCATAGAGTGTTGATATATATTAATTTTTTTTTCTAGTTTTGTTAAATAGATTTTTTTAAAAAAATATTTTTAAATAATCATCGATGGAATTGCATAAAGTATTTTGTTTTGGTTATATGATAATTTTCCCGAGAGAAATATTGACGTAATGAAGCGAGATTTTTTTTTGCATGCAGTTTTTGTCTGTAAAACCATTTGTTTTTATTATTATTATTTTATTGACAAAATTAGTGATAGATAATGAAATTACCGATGAATGTTATTTTGATGGACGTGTTCCATCAATAAATTAGTTGGTAAAATTTTTATTGACAGAATGATAATTTCATACCGATAAAAAAAATCCATCGGTATAGTATTATTAAATGTTGTAATGTCTCTTTCACTGTAGGAGAAGATGAGCCCTGTGTCATGAAAGTTTGAGTAAAAAAAGACTTTGTTTCTGATGGATATTGTGTCAGCTAGTGATGCACCAAGGCAGGCTCGACCTGCTTTTTGTTCACAAGGAGGCTTCACTGACCTAGCTCTTCGCCTGATTTATGCTTTTTTGGACGCTAAGAGCTACCGGGGATGCTGGTTCAACTGCTAGGTTTGCAAGGAGATCTTAATAAATTGCAATTTCTGCTTAGTTTAGGGTTAAACAAAGTTCATTGGCGCTGGATACGTATCTGGAGGCCATGATACAAATGATCTGACAAAATTTAAATTGGTGGCTAGAGTATATCATGTTTGGAAAAGAGATGAAAGAGGTTTTTTAGAGGCAATTTCATTATTTTAGAGCACTAGAGACTTTTTTAGTTATTAAATTGAATATTATAGCAAATAATTCAACATTTTTTTTTTTGTGTCATGTAAACCATTATGAATTTATAAAGTTAACTATGGTTTTTTGTAATTTTCAAAACAATAAAGTTAAAATGTAAAATGGATTAAATTATATGATACTTTGAATAATTTTTCATTTAATTACACAACAACTGAAACATAAATTTTTTTTTATCAAATAAAAAAAAATTAAAAAAGAAGAAACGAGATAGGCACATAGGAGGGGACTGAAAAAAAAATCTATTTTTTAAAAGGTAAATGACAAATAGATTTTTTTTAAAATCAAATAAAAAAGGATGAATTTTTTTTTGTTTTAACTTTAAGGGGCTAGAAATGCATTAAGTAAAAAAAATAATTAAAAAAACATATTAACAATAAAAAAATATTCAATTAATAATTTGTTTTAAAAAAAAATATTCGAGTGAACCAAGTTCAATCTATTAAACCCATAATCTAGATCATACATACTACTGGATTTAATAACTTTTATTTTTAAAATTATTTTTCATTTAATTACACCATAACTAGGTATGTGGGTCTCACCTTTTGCATCAGATTTAAAAAAAAATTAAAAAGAAAAAACAGGATGAGCGTGTGCAACTGAAAAAAAAGACATGTTTTTTGAAGTTAAATAAAAAAATTATTTTAAAAAACAAGTTAAATGAAAAAAAAGGCTTTTAACTAAAGAAAGGATAATTTATATTTTATTATTTCTAACTATAAAGGTCTAAAAATACATTAAATAAAAAACATCTAAAAAAAAGTCCATGGAAACTTTTTAAGATGAACTCATTGATATCAAAAAATATATTTTTTTTTGGCTTAAATGTGGCCGACCAAATGTTCTCTTTTCTTATTTTTCTAGTGACTTTCTTTCTCATTTCTTAACACTATAAATCAAAACAGAAGCAAAATAAGGTTTAGGATCTAAACATAAAACCATAGTTATCAAACCTGGCTCGGGAGTTGACCCGGTCAAGGGGCCGGGTCTCGGGTTTCATGGGTTAACCCGAAAAAATAAAATAAAATATTTAAAATTTTAATATTTTATATGAAAAAATTAAGAAAAAAATCATGTGAATATAGACAATATATGTTGTAAATAATGAAGGTTAAAAGAATATTTTTAAATGTTTTTTATCCCATATTGAAAAGATACTATATTATCCTTTTAAGTTGAAGTATTTAAACCAAAAAAGTTTTTATCTCATATTGAAAAACACATAACTTTTTCTTGTGAACATAAAGTATATTTACTAAAAGGCTTCAAATCCCACATTGAAAAAATAACTTCTTTCTTGTGAACATAGAGCATATATATTAAAGAGCTTCAAATCTCACATTGAAAAGATATTATGTTATCCCTTTAAGTATTTGAATATTTTTTTTTATCTCACATTAAAAAAACATAACTTTTTTCTTGTAAATATAGAGTACATATACGAAAGGGCTTCAAATCTTATATTGAAAAAATAAATTTTTTCTTGGAAATATAGAGTATATATATTAAAAGGTTTCAAATTCCACATTGAAAAAACATAACTTTTTTCTTGTGAACATAGAGTATATATACGAAAGAGTTTTAAATTTCATATTGACAAAAATAACTTTTTTCTTGAAAATATAAAGTATATATATTAAAGGGTTTCAAATTCCACATTGAAAACATAATATGTTATCTTTTTAAGTTGAAGTATTTAAATCAAAAAGTTTTTTATCCCGCATTGAAAAAACATAACTTTTTTTATTATGAACATAGAGTATAAATACGAAAGGGTTTTAAATCCCACATTGAAAAAATAACTTTCTTCTTGGGAACATAAAGTATATATACTAAAAAGTTTCAAATTCCACAATGAAAAAACATAACTTTTTTTCTTGTGAACGTAGAGTATATATACAAAAAGGTTTCAAATCCCACATTGAAAAAATAGTTTTTTTCTTAAGAAAATAGAGTATACATACTAAAGGTTTCAAATTCGACATTGAAAAAATAAAATATTTTTCTAATATTTATATAATGAACTTTAAAAAGTGTTAATAACTAACTAAAAATATATATGAAAAAAGGAATATAGGAGAAAAACCACATTTGAAAAAAAAACATTGGGTCTTGTCCGGGTCATGGGTTAACCAGGTTTTGCCAGGTTGTTACATTGGCCGGTTTTTTAACAAATCCGGACTGGTCCAACCAATTAATCAACCCGCCGGACCGATCCGAGTTTAATAACCGTGCATAAAACTCACAAACAATAAGGACAAAAAAATGTAAAAATATAATTAACAAATAAAGGGATCAAGCTGAAGTTTTTTGCGCCTCTTGAATAGTAAAAAATGAAATGCCTCGTTATGTTTTTTTAATTTTAGTTCTTTTTTTTTTTTTGTAATCTTTTTTCCAATCAACAGTTCATCAAAATGGATGTGTAATTAATCTATACAACACCTTGAGCATGCACTAAAATGTAAATAAAAGCAAATCCTAATAAATAAATCAATATAAATATAAAATATAAGGGTGAAGTCAAATAAAATAAAACTTGAGGATCGAAAAAATAGAAGAAAATATTGTAATGAACATTGAAACACATAGTGTTTTTGTGAGGAAAAATGATTTTTGTTTTAATGTCTTTTTTAACTAAGAAGAGGCTTTAAAGCCTTCAAATGGCTAGGCAAATAAAAGTCGTTGATAGCAATAAATCTAAATAAATAACAATCATGCAGAGCAGAGCAGAGCAGGGGACCAAAAAATAATAATTATAGTAATTAAAATTACTTATGTTTTCAGCATGACTGCCCCCATCAAGTGCACTCCAATTCATATTGTGTAATCTGTCACGTGCAGAACTAAAGTAACATGCTTTTTTGTTGCGATATAAAAAATAATATAAATGCAAGGCACGTGACATAAATGGCCACCGAATTAAGTGATGTTTTGGTGGAAGAAGACTTTTCAGGCTGTTACGCATTCCCATCGAATCAAAAGGATGGCATTCTTGCACTCAATTACAGTCTCACCGGGGACCAGAAAAAAGTTTTTAATTTTTTTTATAATATTTTATATATATTTTTTGATTATTTTCTATTTGTTTTTGCTTTTTAAAAATATTTTTAAAAAAATTTAAATTTTTTTTTATTTTTTTCTTTAAATTAATATTTTTTTAGTGTTTTAAAATCATTTTAATGTTCTAATACTAAAAATATTTTTTAAAAAATAAAAAAAATATAATTTTAAGTAGAAAAAACTTTAAAAAGTAACCACAAATATTTTAGTTATGAAAAATATCATTTATTTGGAAAAAGTAAATCGAGATTGAGAGAGATATTTTTCAATTTAATTTTATGTTTTTAGATAAATTTTATGGATATTCTGAGTTAATAAATTAATTTATTAATATTATAAAGACATTTAATAAATTGTCTCAGGTAAAACTAAATTGAAAAACAAATTTGTACTAAAAAAACATTAACCTAATTTTTCATTCATGTCTTTAATGGTCCCAAACTAGGTAGAGAAACGTGCATCGTCTTAGGCAGATGAAAAGTTAAGGAATTAAAATAAAAATTTAAGAATCAAATTGATTTTTATAAAAATTAACTATTTTAATTCACGGTAATTTATGAGGGAGTATACAACGAAAAGAAAAACAATGAAAACCACACCTTTTATTAGCTTTATACTTAATAATATATAGTTCATCATGCTACGTATTTAAATGAAAAATCAAAATTTAAAAGGAAGTTGCTTTCATAATAGAATTGGTGGACAGCATGCAGATTGCATCATGACATTCTCTCTACACAATATATTTGCAGCTAAAAGATAGTGCTTCTAACTTTTCGCTTTTATATATACACATGTGTATATCACAATAATTGCGCTAGATTATTTCTCTAGCTCCTTGAAAGTTTTCTTTCCGAAAATTACACAATCACTTCTCTCTGTTGTGAATATAACCAAGCTTTGTCCCTAGAAAGATCCTGTCTCATTTCTCTTCTAAATCTTCAAATCTCTGTGTGTGGTTAAGTAGGTGGAGCTGGCTATCATGGAGGTTCAAAACCAAGATCAGTGCCCCAACACAGACCAAGTGGTTCTATTCATAGATCAACCTGACTCCAAACCCAAAATGTCGTCGCCGCCACCACAGCAAGAAGATTCCAAACTCAAACAGTCACCACCACCACAGCTACCAGACATTAAAGACTCTAAAACCCAAGCAAGAACAAAAACCCTCCGCCGTCTCAACTTCTCCAAACCCAAATCTCGTTTCACTGAAACTAACTACCCTCCCCATTCCAAAACCTTCCCTGAATCCGAAGAATACCAACCCTTAAACCCTCCCGAAAGCGCTACCTCGACAGATGAAGACGATGATGAAGAATGGTTTGAAAGCGAAGAAGAAGGAGTTGATGCTGGAGAGGCCAAAAAACATTCCAAGTATCGAGCGAAAAGGAAAAGAAAGATAAAAAAGAGAGCCTTGATTGAGTTCATATTGTTTCTCATAATCATGACCTGCTTAATTATCTCTTTAACAGTTGAATCCCTAAAAAACAAGGTCCAGTGGGGTTTAGTTTTATGGAAATGGTGCCTTATGGTCCTGGTTCTCTTCTGTGGCCGCCTTGTGTCGGTTTGGCTCGTAGGTTTTCTTGTTTTTCTCATAGAACGCAATTTCATGCTCAGAGAAAAAGTACTCTACTTTGTTTTTGGTTTGCGCAAGAGTTTTCAACACTGTGCATGGCTAGGACTGGTTCTACTTGCATGGATGAGTATGTTCCATGATGTCCACAAATCCAACAAGGTCTTGAAGAGGGTTTTCCGTGCTCTAATTGCTGTCCTCATTGGAGCTACAATATGGTTACTAAAGATTTTACTTGTCAAGGTTCTTGCTTCATCTTTCCATGTCGCTACCTTCTTTGACCGCATGAAAGAAAGCGTCTTCCACCACTACATTCTCGATACACTCTCTGGTCCACCATTAGACGAGGATGAGAGAGAAGCTCCTCGTCGACGGACGCTAAGGCATTCCAAGACATTGCCGGCGAAACTGAGGGAGCGGGCATCGAGATCCAAGGGACATGAGTCGTCGAGGAGCATCGATATGGAGAGGCTGAGGAAGTTAAGTACGATGAGCAGGGCATCTGCTTGGAATATAAAGAGGCTGGTGAGTTACATTAAGTCTTCAGGGCTGTCAACGATTTCGAGGACGGTCGATGGTTTTGGTAATGCAGAATCGGAGATCAACAGTGAATGGGAGGCTAGAGGCACTGCTCAAAGGATTTTCAGGAATGTCGCCAAACCTGGTGCCAAGTAAGTTCAATTTCTTCTGCTAGCCTTTCTGGTTAATTATATGAACATTTGATGTTATACAATCCTTAGAAGAGACCATACAGTAGAGATAATTATGCTAACCTTGCTCGGTTAATTATTATAAAATTTCTTGAATATCCTAATTTTAGTTTATTTTCACTAGATTTGGTACACACTTAATTATCTCTTTATTAATCTTTAATTTATAAAATGTGAGCAAGATTTAGCACCAAATTATATATATATATATATATATATATATATATATATCATAAACTGAAATGAATCAAAGTCTATGACTTATGGTAGCTAGCTAACATCTAAATCACATCTCTCCTATTGATTCATATCCAGAAAGAAAAGAAAAAAAATCTCTTAATTTAATAAGAGCACCAGGCATCCAAATGTGAGGTAATGTAAATTAAAATATTTAATATTTAATTTATACTTCTGATTAATTTGATACACTAATTAAAGAAAGTGAAAAAAATAATATTAAAATTAGCTTTTCAAAATACATATCTACCCATAAATAAGATGATGATGATATATGGTAGTAATGTATAAAATAAAATGAATTAAAATTTATATTTTGTAAATATATGAATTCAATTTAAATTTAAATTTAATATTATAATTGAATTTTATTATAATAGACAATTGGTTATAATTAATAGCATGTTAAAGATTTTAATCTATACTTGTTTTTTCAAAATAAATTGTTTTTAACCATTTTATATCTAATGTACCTTTTAAGTTAAAGTTATTTAACTTATTTTTCTCATAAATTATTCTTTGTTTGTTTTCTTTTTTGTAAGACTTTCTACTTTTCTCATAAATTATTTACGTCCTAATCGATTTCCTGACAGTGGCATTCGTCGGTGGTGTTGTGGGGCTAGGCACGTTCATTTTTTTTTCAAAAATCAAGCCTTGAAAACCCTTAGACTACTTTTGCTTAAAAAATTATTCAAAATGATGGTTCAACTTCATTGCCAAATAAGCCCTAAGTACGAACATGGTCATTTGGTTGGGACAACTAGCTGGCTGCAAGAACATGCTCGTATTATGGGACGGGTTGCGGACAATGAAATGAAACATTATTGTCCATTAATTTTATTAGTATTTTATATATCTAATTAAAATTCTTTTATATCTATTAATTGATGTTTTTATAATCATTTGGTGGGCACAATTTAATCCCAGCTGGTAATCAAACGAAGGAAAGCCTATTGCTCATTAATTAGATTTAATACTACATTTGAAGTTAATCGTCCCATTTCGCATTGATACATATATTAAAAAAAATGCCTTCATAATGTGTGCCCTTATGGCATATTGTAAAAAAAAAAAAAAAATACAAGCAAAATAGAATTATCCCAGGAACATCAATTTCTTAGCATGTAATAGTAAATATTCTTTAAAGTTAATCTTTCTTTTCTTTCTTTAAGCTATTGAAATACTTTTATTTTTATTTTTAAAATACATGTATTAGATTTTAAACATCAATTAATTTTATTAGTATTTTATATATTTAATTAACCTAATCCACGATTTAACCTAAATCAACATTAGAATTTCAAACACATGATTTTGTTAATTCACAATTAACAGCCTAAAATTACTAATTAAAAACTTAAATGACTTCTAATTAATCTAATTCCTAATTCAAAACCATAACATTCAATAAAATCAAAATAAAACTAATTAAACATAAATTACATCAAATTAATTGAGAGGGAGTGTTCAATATACCTCTAAAAGTGAAATGTGAGTGGTGATGGTAACCGGTGATTACTGTTTTGGCTGGAAAATCTCAGACCAATAGTTGGTAAAGAGAGAAAGAGGGAGGCTTCTATGTATGGAGCAAGAAAGAGATATGGGTGATGTAGAGATAAATTATTGTTTAAGGGCTAATGGAGGTGTTTTTAGCGGTGGAGAGAGAGAGACAGAGAGAGATTTAGGTGGTGGTGAGAGGCGAGGAGCGAGCGAGTGAGAGAGAGAGAGAGAGAAGAGGAAAGAAGAGAAAGGGCAAGAAAAGTCTGTCTTTATCTTTAATTCAAAATGAGTCGCAAATGCCATCCAAGAAATACGAGTCGCATGTGACATCTACGACACATGAGTCACAGATGACATATGTGACTTGTGAAACTGTGCTATATTTCTAATTGTTTTTTCAATGGTGTTACTTTATCAATTTCTTTTATTGGGTTGAAAAACAAAAAAAAAAACTCTCAAATTTCAATGTATATCAATCAATCTTAGTCTCTAGTTGCTTTATTAGATTGGGAAACAACAAAAATATCTATGGTCGATTTAAAGGTGATGGAAAATAAATATTTGGGTACATTTTTAGCCCCAATCTAACGTTGCTGATTTTTTTGGCAAAGTTCCAATAATTTACTATGTTTTGAAAGTTTTTTTGGACTCTAGCATAGTAACAAAAATTGATAAAATAATACAATATAAAAATATTTTTTTAAAATAGTATAGTTTAAAGAGTCACAAATAATATATATGTGATTCACGAGTCGCAATATCAATTGTAACCCTCTTAAATCTGAAAACAATTCAATAAAAAAAAGGAGAGATGGAAGAAAAAGAAAAGGAAAAAAAAAATATAAGATCTCAAAGGCACGCCGAAGTTTCAATGACAACACCATTAACACCATTGAAAAGATCTTGATGAGACGAGTTCAAAGGCACCCAATGACACCCAATGACACCAAGAGAGGTGACTAACAATAACTTGAGTGGGCCACAAGAGAGGTCCAAAGACAAGTGAGGCTCGACACCTTAGGGAAGCTCATGTGGCTTACTCCGCTTACCATTTGTGACCTTCTTTAGTGTCATTAGACTTATCTTGTCGAGATCTTATTTATGGTACCAATGGTATCATTATCGAAGCTTCGGTGTGCTCCCAAGATCTCTATATTTTTTTTATTTCTCTCTCTTTTGTCTTTACAAATTACGAGGAGAGAGGAGAGAGAAAAAACAAAGAATGAAAAAAATAACCTGGAAGCACACCAATGCTCCAATGATGACACCATTGATATCATAAAAAATCTCAACAAGATGAATCTAACGTTACCAAATAATGTCACAAATGATAAACAGAGTGGACCACACGAGCGGTCCAAAGGTTTTCACTTTCCTTTAGGTTATTTGTGTGACCCACTCCGATTATCGTTGGTAACATTTCTAGGTGTCATTGAATTTTTTTCGTCATGATCTTTCCAATGGTATTAGTAGTGTCATCATTGGAGTTTTGTTGTGCCTCTAGGGATATTTTTTGTCTTTTTTTCTTTCATTTCTTTCTCTCTCTCTCTCTCCCGTTTATTTTTATTGAATCTTGTGGCCAACAACTTTGTAATTTAAGAGTCGCATATGACATTTACGACTCACAAATCACATATGTTATCTGCCACTCTCTAAATTGTGATATGTTTCTAAATACTTTTTGCAGTGTGTTATTTTATTATTTTCTTTACTATGCTAAAAACAAACACTTGTTTCCATATTGGTTAATTTGGTTATCATCAACTCATATTAATTTATTCTCTAACTTTCGGGTTTCACTTAATCAAAAAAGAAAACAAAATAAAAATAATAAGTAAAGAAAAACATGAGCCATGTAAAAATTTATGGTTAATTAGAGGATGCTAATTAGGGTGCCCATGCCACGCTATTGGCCAGATTAAAAGTTGATTTAATAATAAAAATAAAGAAAATACATGGGTGATGTTAAATTTTGAGTTGACAATAAAAAATCTAAAATACGTATTTAAACCTTGATCAATATGTTTAATAAAATTATTAAAAAAAATTATATACGTAAATAAATGCTAAAAAAAGTTGTTAATGACAATTAAAAACTAAACTGAAACATCAACCGATGGGTGCAAATAAAGAAATATAATCCCATGATATAGCATGCTATTCATAATATTTATTTAATTATCTCTCATTTTGTTTTACGAGCAAAAAAATAATATTTGAATAACAAACAAAACACTTTGCTAGCGTAGTTCCTTTGCTTTTTATTTATCTAGCATTGCCCCATGTTGTAAGGCATTTGATAGTCTAGGTTCCAAATCAAATCATGTTGGTGTTGATTTGGCAAGTGTCATTCGATCAAAGGGCCCATCGTGGTTGCACAATTTGAAATTCGATATAGATCCAAAATAATTTCGAGAAGCTTCCATTTCAAACCTTTATCTAACTTGATCAAGCTCAAGGATGAAACAAGAAAATATCAAAGGAAAAAATTGCAAAAAAGAGAGAGTTTAAGGAGCAAAATGAAAAGACAATTTCATATTAGATCGACCTTCTCCAACACGGTCTAATCGGCTAAATGTGTGGTCAGGGTCATGACATGATCATAATGAGCTAACCTGGTTTAGCTAATTGTCTCTTCCACCTCTTTTCGCTTCCTTTTTTCTTGGTTAGGCCTTTATTGGGCTTGTGTGAGATGAAGTTTGAGACTAAACTATAGAGCCACAAAAGAACTAGGGAGTAAAAAAAAAACCCAATAGTTTTTAGAGAACCAAAGAACAATTGAAAAAAAAAAAACTCTTTCATTTCCTTTGCCTTTCTGTCTTCCTGGTTGAGAATTCATTAAGCTTAGGTGGAATGGAGCTTGGGACCAAATTAAAGAGCTATCAAATAATCAGGAACCAAATAAAAAATATATAATAGTTATCAAGTACTAGGTACTAAATTAAAAAATTATGAGGGACTAAATTAAAAAAAAATAACAGAAGCCGTTGTGTTTGGATGATGCACCTGTTTTCCTTTAGAACCTGATACGACCCTTTTTTATGTCGTTAGAATTATCTTGTCATCTCCTTTATCCCATGAAGATGTGTGTTGTTGTTGAAAAAACAATGTAGCTTTTACATCATTTTTACTTGAAAAATAATCTTTTGCGGTTATCCATAGTGATTCATGAGACAAATATATGTTTTTTTTTTCAAAGTATTTTTTAATAATGCTAGTTATTTGTTCAATGATGTTAAATAAAATCTTTAAAATCTTTCAAGTTTTTTATGTAAATAATCTGCATATAACTGGACTAAAAAAGTGTGATGGGGTGGTATGTGTCATAAATCTCACAATGAGACAAATATAAGAAACATGTTGGGGTATGTATGCATAACGTTGACAACCATCTCTCTTTCATTTTTGTGACCATGAATTTATGTTTTCTTGCATGAATTCACTAGTTTCAGTTCTTAGCAAAACATTTAAAGTGGCTTTGGGATCCTTCTAATACCCCAACATAAGTTTAAATGTAAGTGATAAAAAGAGTATATGTTGAAGAAGTTATGTACAATGATCATTTTATGATTACTATTTATGCCTATATTTGTTGACATATTTTTCCCATTTTTGAATGTTTTAAGGTATATAGAAGAGGAAGATCTACTAAGGTTCTTGAAGACCGTGGAGGTTTATACCATATTTCCTCTCTTTGAAGGAGCTGTTGAGACTGGAAAAATCACAAAATCTTCTTTCAGAAATTGGGTGGTAAAAAATCCAAAACCCACTTGCTTTATTTTTGGTTTTAAAGGCCTCACCTTACTATGTTTACATGCAGTGAACATGAAAAGTCCTCCCGTTAAAAGATGTTTGCTTTCAAATTAGGATTAATAATTTGTTGTTTAGTTGAAAAGGAGATTAATTACATTAAAAGCCTATATGGCGTGGATTTGATTCTAGGATTCCATACATAGTACCATTTTCTCTCCTTTAACCCCTCAAATCAAGCACTAAAATGGGATTTACTTTTTCCTATGTTTATGTTTTCAATTGCTAGGTGCATGCCTATGTTGAGAGAAAAGCATTGGCACATTCCTTGAATGATACCAAGACTGCTGTCCAGCAACTTCACAAATTAGCAAGTGCAATAGTGACTGTAATTATAATTGTGATCTCCCTTTTGGTAACGGGATTGGCGACGACCAAGGTTTTAGTTGTTTTCACATCTCAACTGCTACTCGTGGGGTTCATGTTTCAAAACACTTGCAAAACTATCTTTGAGTCCATCATTTTCGTCTTTGTTATGCATCCTTTTGATGTTGGCGATCGTTGTGTTATTGATGGCGTACAGGTAAACTTTATTATTATTATTATTATTGTTATTAAGCCCCTAACTAGCTAGCTAGTCATAACATAGTTGAACCTAATTTAATGAATATATATATATATATAATATTGCAGATGATTGTGGAAGAGATGAACATTTTGACAACTGTGTTCTTACGGTATGATGCGGAGAAGATATATTATCCCAATTCTGTTCTTCTTACAAAGCCTATCAGTAATTTCAGAAGAAGTCCAGACATGGGGGATGCTATTGACATCACCATTGATGTGTCAACTTCTGTTGATGACTTCAATGCTCTCAAGAAAGCTATACAACTGTAAGTTATTAATCTCATTTGCATTCAAAATATTTCTAGTGCTAGACAAAATTACCTCTTAAAGTAATTAGCTTGCCTAAATCACACTTGTTTTGCTAATAGAAATCAATATTTTCTAGATATTAGTTAATTATTACCAATTTTTCTCTATATATCTAGCACATTATGTAATATATATATTGGTATTATGCTGATACAATGCAAAAGCTTTAGAGATTGGTTAATTGATAATTAGTATTTTTATTAGTTTTCAAGAAAATACCATTATGGAATACTGCAGATACATTGAGAGCAAACCAAAGCACTGGAACCCAAAGCACACATTGCTGGTGAAGGAGATAGAAAATGTAAACAAGATGAAGCTTACTCTATGTGTTCAACACACCATGAACCATCAAAACTACGGCGAAAAGAGCGCTCGAAGATCGGAGCTTGTTTTTGAACTAAAGAAGATTTTTGACAACCTTGGCATTAAGTATCATCTCCTTCCACAACAAGTACATCTTATGCATGTAGATATGATCCGCAATGGGGGAATGTCAATGTAATCTTCATACAAATGCAATTATTTGGAGTGGAAAAAGAAAATTATCACACATTCAATATTGGCCATATACCAGCCATTCTCTTGCATGTATTTTCTTTTCCTTTTGTTAACTTCTTTTCTGTAGCTTAAATTACTGCGAGAATTAATGATGGAAAAGAAAAAAATTATATATAGGGAGTGCTTTTATAATTAATAAAATTCTTTTCTCATTTCATATCGATCACATTAGTAGCCCAGTAGTGAATACTATATATGAATTTATCGATCATGTTAATTGACTCGGCTAGGGTAATATGATTTCGCGTAGGGAAAACTTCGTTCTCTGACCGTGATAGCCAGTCCTTTCAGATGGGAGAATCAAAGAAGCTTGCGAGCGAGTCGGTCTGGCTTGTAGGGGATGCTCGGAATAATTGTTCTATATAGCATTCTTCCCGGCTCAGACCAGCTCAGCTGGAGGAGCTTTATCAGCAGAACTGATGAGTTCATCGTCCACCGCAGCAACCAGGACAACATTATTTGTGGCAAGATGTTGGCCTCTGACGAAATTTATGGAGAGACGTTGGAGCCTGACAAAATCCCATAAAAAACAATCGAAACTTCAGCAGCAACAAACTCTCCTCAGATCAACAACCAATAGGATAATGTAATCTATGGAGAGACGTTGGGGGATTAATTCACTTGAATAGTATGGACACAAAAAAAATGCTAAGAGACCACGTTAACAGTGCAAACACAACGAAAAACAAAGCATGCCAGAGGTGAAGAGAAAAGACCTGGAGATGAAGAAACCACAATGGCATTTTTTCTGCAGATTTTATTTGCAGAAAAATGGAGCAAAATGCATTTTTTCTATCTTTCTTTTTCTGTTTTCTCTGCTCATTCTTTTTTTTTCTCGTTGCCCCCACTAGGTCATTAGAGAGGCTTATATATAGTCTAATATATCTCTATTTAGAAAAGATTCAATGCATTAATTCTAGGAAGCAAATCCCTACAGATTTGCAATAACAAAAATGCAAAAAGGAAACTGAAATATTCTGATTTCTATTATGATTATAGCAATTAGTTTTCATTGATCAAATGGTGGTATAGCTCATTTCTTTCCTTCCATAGCTGTGACCATGAAGTACCAGGTGCTCTCTTTTAAATGAGACAAAAAAAAAACATGGCCTTCAACTCTCCATTCAAGTGAGAGAAACATGGAAACCAAACATGAAATTGCAAATAAAAAGGAAAGAAAAAAACAGGCTAGCTGTGCAGGTTAAAACGTGGTTTTTCTAATTTCTTCCTTCTACAAAATTACTTCTAATTTTATCTTCAATCAACTTCCTTATTTTAGCACCTTTTCCAATTGGTACTTGGTCCAAAAAAGGGCTTCAAATTGGCTTGCAATTGGTCTTCAAACTTTAAGCATCTTGCAATTGTGTCCCTGCAAACTCAGGCAAAAAAAAAAATCCTTCTCGCTGTAGGAATCTCTACTTTCACACTAGATATTCAAACAGGAATATCTTGAGCTTTTGATATCAAAATCAAGCGATTCAAAAGCCTAAATGTATCTACGCGTCCAGGACTACAACTTTGATGAGGGAGTCAAAGTGAGATAAAATCGTTTCAGAAAACAAATTCTAGCATTAATCTGGTTGATGAAAAAGGGTCTCCAGATCTAATTCATAAACTAACAATGCCGAATATCGCGATATGACTGATAGTATGACCTAAGAACAAATCAACAAAATTTTTGACATAAATAGTGTTTTTAGTGCAAAACTTGGGTCAAGATCCTTCTCGTGGCAGAGTTCTCTACTTTCATGTTAAATATTCAAACAGGAATATCTTGAGCTTCTGATATCAAAATTAAGTGATTCAAAAATCCAAAATTTATCTACCCGTCCAAGACTACAACTTTG
Organism: Populus alba x Populus glandulosa; assembly: GCA_033617975.1. Classification (NCBI taxonomy): domain Eukaryota; kingdom Viridiplantae; phylum Streptophyta; class Magnoliopsida; order Malpighiales; family Salicaceae; genus Populus; species Populus alba x Populus glandulosa. Next base: position 6,046,232 of record CM066155.1, on the reverse strand, counting down.
ATGAAGGAGTCCAACTAAGATAAAATCCTTTTAGAGAACAGAATTTGGCAGCAATTTGGTTGATAAAAAAGGATCTCCTAATCTAATTCAGAAACTGACAATGCCGAGAATCCTGATATGACTGAGAGTATGACCTAAGAACAACTCAACAAAATTTGTGATGGAAATAGAGTTTTTAGGGCAAAACTCGGGTCAGGATCCTTCTTGAAGAAGAATTCTCTACTTTCACGTTAGATATTCAAACGAGAATAGCTTAAGCTTCTGATATCGAAATCAACCAATTCAAAAGCCCAAATTTATCTATGCGTACAAGAATATAACTTTCATGAAGGAGTCGAAGTGAGATAAAATCGTTTCAGAGAACAAAATCTGGTAGTAATCTGGTTAATAAAAAAAGGTCTCTTGATCTAATTCAGAAACTGACAATGCTGAGAATCGTGATATGACTGAGAGTATGATCTAAGAGTAAATCAACAAAATTTGTGATGGAAATAGAGTTTTTAGTGCAAAACTCGAGTTAGGATCCTTCTCGTGGTAGAATTCTCTACTTTCATGTTAGATATTCAAACATGAATATCTTGAGCTTCTGATATCAAAATCAAGTGATTCAAAATCCCAAATTTATCTACGTGTCCAGGACTACAACTTTGATGAAGGAGTCGAACTGAGATAAAATCATTTTAGAGAACAGAATCTGGCAGCAATCAGGTTGATCAAAAAGGGTCTCCTAATCTAATTCAGAAACTAACAATGCTGAGAATCTCGATATGACTGAGAGGATGACCTAAGAACAACTTAACAAAATTTGTGACGAAAATAGAGTTTTTAGTGCAAAACTCGGGTTAGGATCCTTCTCGTGTCAGAAATCTCTACTTTCATGTTAGATATTCATACGAGAATATCTTAAGCTTCTGATATCGAAATCAAGTGATTCAAAAATCTTAAATTTATCTACACATCCAGGACTACAACTTTGATGAAAGAGTTGAAGTGAGATAAAATCGTTTTAGAGAAGAGAATCTGGTTGATAAAAAAGGGTCTCCTGATCTAATTTAGAAACTAACAATGTCGAGAATCCCGATATGACTAAGAGTATGACCTAAGAACAAATCAATAAAATTTGTGATGGAAATAGAGTTTTTAGTGCAAAACTCAGGTCAGGATCCTTATCGTGGTAGAATTCTCTACTTTCACGTTAGATATTCAAAAAGGAATATCTTGAGTTTCTGATATCTAAATCAAGGGATCCAAAAATCCCAAATTTATCTATGTGTCTAGGACTACTAATATGATGAAGGAGTTGAAGTGAGATAATATCATTTTAGAGAACAGAATTTGGCAGTAATCTGGTTGATAAAAAAGGGTCTCCTAATCTAATTTAGAAACTGACAATGCCGAGAATTCCAATATTACTGAGAGTATGACCTAAGAAAAAATCAACAAAAAATGTTATGGAAATAGAGTTTTTAGGGCAAAACTCGGGTCAGGATCCTTCTCGCGGCAGAATTCTCTTCTTTCATGTTAGATATTCAAACAAGAATATCTTGAGCTTCAAATAACAAAATCAAGCGATTCAAAAGCCCAAATTTATCTATGCGTCAAGGAATACAACTTTGATGAAGGAGTCGAAGTGAGATAAAATCGTTTTAGAGAATAGAATCTAGCAGTAATCTAGTTGATAAAAAAGGGTCTCCTGATGTAATTCAGAAACTGACAAAGCCAAGAATCCCGATGTGACTGATAGTATGACCTAAGAACAAATCAATAAAATTTATGATGGAAATAGAGTTTTTAGTGCAAAACTCGAGTCAGGATCCTTCTTACGGCAGAATTCTCTACTTTCACATTAGATATTCAAACGAAAATATCTTAAGCTTCTGATATCGAAATCAACCAATTCAAAAGCCCAAATTTATCTATGCATACAAGAATATAACTTTCATGAAGGAGTTAAAGTGCGATAAAATTGTTTTAGAGAACAAAATCTGGTAGTAATCTGGTTGATCAAAAAGGGTCTCCTCATCTAATTCAGAAACTGAAAATGTCGAGAATCCTGATATGATTGAGAGTATGACCTAAAAAAAATCAACAAAATTTGTGATGGAAATAGTGTTTTTAGTGCAAAACTCGAGCCAGGATCCTTATTGCGATATAATTCTCTACTTTCACATTAGACATTCAAAAAGTAATATCTTGAGCTTCTAATATCGAAATCAAACGATTCAAAAATCCCAAATTTATCTACGCATCCTGGACTACAACTTTGATGAAGGAGTCGAAGTGAGATAAAATCATTTCAGAGAACAGAATCTGGCACTAATCTGGTTGATCAAAAAAGGTTTTTGATCTGACAATGCCGAGCATCCAAATTTGACTGAGAGTCTGCCCTAAGAACAGTGATCCCTAGGACCCAATAAAGGTGTAGGTTAATTTTTCAACATGTTATGAGTGACAGAATATAGCTAGGATGGTCAGATATCGTACAAAACCAAGTCAGAATCAGAGCCTAAGTTGGAACAAAAAATCACGACAACAGCAGAACCAGTTTTGTTTTTGTGTAAATTCTGAGGGATTTATCCAACCTTAAAGACTAGATAAAGAAAGAACGAATTTAGGATTATAAAAACTCCTGATCAATCTAAGAAAACCTGACGATTTTGGCACTATAGAGGAAGGATAAAAGGAGTAGAAAACAGCTCAAATAGGGTTTCAAAAAAAATATATATTTCTTTCTCTGCTTTTGTCAATCTTCCAGTAAACATGAGCAAAACTTCTACATTTAATTCAAAAGAGGTATACACCGTCTCTAGCACATAGGATCCAAAAATGAGTAACAACACCTGTTTTGTGGATGATTTTTCCAAATACACTTGGATTATACCTTTGATGGGGAAATGTCTTATTTAAGGAAAATAACAAATTTCTGGCATCTTGTTCTTAGATGGAAAAATGTTTTGTTTAAGGAATTGTCACTCAGTATTATGGTCATTAGAACCCTAACTAGTCAACATAGATTATATTATAAGGGATTGGTAACGTAAAAGGAAAGATATTATTGCCCCATAAATGTCTTGCCTGAGGCAGACTGCATTGCTAGTTTTGTCTTAAATTACTAAAAGTTTGTTAGTTTATGCTATGATGGTTTGATTGTAATATTCCTGACTTTAGCGTTAATAAATATTCAACTAGGGATACTTCCAACTCTAGTGTTGGTAAATATCACTACTAGAAAATCAACAAATACAAACGGAAATACCGAGGGAATATTTCCGTCGGTAAATTTCCAAGGGATTTTACCGATGGAAATATTCCCTCGGTATATACCGAGGGAATTACCGTGGGAAAAAAAATTAAAACAAAGCAAAAAAAATGATGACGTGTCATTTTTTACCAACGGAATTACTAACGGAATTATTCGTAAACTGTTCATCATGTCAATTACAAAGGGAATTACTGACGGACAATTCCGTCGGTATTTTCCAAAGAGCTCCAGAACTGTTCATTTTCCAATTGCACTGTTAATTGTTTTACTTTACGGACAAAATCACCGACGGATTGAAAATTCATCGGTGTGTTTTGGCGGTTTTCTGAAAAAATTCAATTGATTTAAAATTTTCATTTAAATATTACAGACGGAATCACCGATGGATTGAAAAATCATCGGTAATTTTTGGCGGTTTCTGAAAACTTTTTACGAAATTGAAAATTTAAATTAAATAGTACCGACGAAATTACCGATAGAATAATTAAAAAATATTAATATTCAATTATCCGTCGGTAACGCTCCCTAATAAAAAACCTGAATCCGCTTATTTCACAAGAGACAAACTCATTATTTCTTTTTCTTCTACTACTACTTCTACTTCTTCTTCTTCTTCTTCTTCTTCTTCTTCTTCTTCTTCTTCTTTTTCTTCTTCTTCTTCACTATATGTAAAAAACATCAATATTTATTTCTTTCTCTTCTTTTCTCTCCTCATCTCCTTCTCTTTTCCTCCATGCTCGGGTATGTCTTCTTCTTCTTTCTTCTTTTATCCTCTTAGTTTTTTTTTTAATTAATATGTTTTACGAATTTGTTTTTTCCTTAGCTTCACTTGCAAGCATATTAAGGTAAGATTTTTCTTTTTTCTTATTTTTTCATGATTTTTTTCACTATATTTGTTTTTTAGTTAATTTTAATTGATTTTGTTCATAATAATTGTATAAATGTTGTTGTGAGATTTTTTTTTTCATATGAGATCAATTTTTAGTTTATTTATTTATAGGATTTTTAAATTTTTAGCAATTGCAACTTCATTTTTTTCATATGAATTTTTTTAGTTGAATTAATTTTTTTGTTTTATTTATTTGTTGCAAATTTGTTTGAGTTGATTTTCTTATTCTTTTTTCCAAGCATTTTGAGTATATATTATACAATGTTGATTTATGTTAATTTAATTATTTTATAAAATGAATTTTTTTAAAATGTTTTTAAATAATTACCGACGGATTTACCGACGGAAATTTCCGTCGGTAAATCCATAGGTAATAAAAAAAAATTTACCGACGCGTCTGTTTCGCCAGTAAATCCGTTGGTAATATTATTACCGACAGAATTACCGATGAACAAAAAATTACCAACGAAAGATTCACCGACGGATGTTCTCCGTCGATGATTTCATCGGTAAATTAATTACCGATGGAATATGTGACTTACGCTGACGGAAAAATTCCGTCGGTATGATATTCCTAACTCTAGCGTCAATGAATAAACCAATAAAATAAATTTAAATCAATGCATGCATATTTTTGTTTATTTATTTTTCTCTAAAAATAAAAATAAAACATATCGTACACCAGATTTACATTTCATAGTTAAAATCCATAGATTAATTATACAGTGAAATACCTAAAAAAATATGATGGACCTAAAAATAAATTAAAAAAGGTGCTTGTTTGACCAGATATCAAAACAAAAAGAATACAATAAAAGGGAGATATCAAAACAAAAAGAATACAATAAAAGGGATTGGCATAAAGGTGTGTTTTGTCAAACACACTTTTGGCCGAAATAGATTGGCCGGATGGTCACTGTGCATGCATGCCTAGATTATTCACGCATGCTTTGCATAATAACACAGTATTTATATTTCTAAGGGGAGGGAAAACAAAAGCTTACTTGTGTAGTTGGGAATGAAACCGACTATAATGGTGTATCGGACGATGCTCTTTCTGTTCCTCTTTTCGTTTGTTTTACCTTTGGTTGTTCTTTTCTTCAACTTTGTTTTCTCTATTCGTATTCTCTGGTTCCTCTCCCTTTTTATTTTTGTCCTTGTTTTTGTTTGTTTGCTTCTCTCTCTCTCTCTACTAGTCATGTGTCGCTGGCATTGAGAAGGACTCTGCTTTGAAAGGTGGATGGCCAAATCACGACTGAGGAGAGAGTTGTTGTTGAGGTTGTGGCTTTCGGTGATGGCTGTCATGATGTTGTTGCTCTGTTTTCTTGAGTTTGCTCATGGTTGCTGGAGTTTTGAAGGAGATTCTACGGTCTTTCTCCTCTGTTTCACTTTGCCTCCTGGTTTCCTCTCCCTACTATTTTGTTTTATTATCTTTCTCTTTATGAGTTTTTTTTAGCCTGTCTCTATACCTCTCTTTTTTTTGTTCGCCTTTCTCTGGCCTTCTATAAGGACAGAGAGAGTAAATGAAGTCGTTAACAATCCTGCTCATGGAGGACTGTTAATCGATTTGGAAACAGAATCATGGGTAGGAGACGTGGTCCGGGTTTAGTGTTATTTCTTCTTGTAAATGCACTACCAGAAGTTCTCTTAAAACCAACGGAATTATCGATAGAATAATTTTGTCGATTATTTGCGGTGATAATTATCGACAAACACTATTCCATCTGTAATTTAGATGGTATATACTGATGAAATATTGTGGTTTGTATATACTGACAGAATTATAAACGGAATATTCAGAATTAAAAAAAAAAAGTGGTTTGCTAATGTGGAACTTTTTGCAGGCAATTTTACTGATGGAAGCACCGAGGGATTCAAACCGGGATCTCCGTATAGTGACGTGACCAATTCATTGTCAGACTTGCCGACAGAATCACCGACAGAGGTATTTTATTGGTGATTCCGTCGGCAAAAGTTAATACATCACCACTCTGCCGACCCTCTCCTCCTTATTTCTCCTTCTTCTTCCCCATCCCAACTCTACCCTCCCAAACTCCAAACAACCAGCCCCAAAAAAAAAAATCCCCCTATTCTCAGCACAAGTCATATTTCTTTAAGTTTTTTGATCACAGCATTCGTGCTCTAGTTTATTGTGGATTTTATTATTTTTTGTAAGTAAATCTATCTTTTTTAATTTTAACATTTAAATTTCAATTTTATTTATCTTTTAGTATATGTATTTTGTTAAAGTACGTACATATTTTATTGTTATTTTTCAAACAAACTTATAGTATATAAATGTATAATTTTGTACTTGTTATGGTTTGTTTTAGATTTTGTAAAATTGTATTTCATTGTAAATTGTTGAAACTTTATTGAATTACCGAATTACATGTGTTGTGGTGAAATAATTAATAGCTTGTTTAACAGGTCCGTTTTAATTTTTATCAATGCTATTGCGGAGTTGTAATTTCCATAAATTTACAAGTATAAATTTATATGGATGTTGATAATTGATAATGAATATTTATGAGAAGTTGTAATTAGCTTGTTGGTCAAATTTATTTACCTAACATAGTTAATTAATACATGTTGTCATCATAATTTTATAAAGATTCGATAGAAGTCATGGATGATCATTCATGGATGTATCGAGATTCACTTCAAGGATTGCAGAGGATGAATTATTGCAACAGAGTTCAGTATTTTATTAATGTCGCAACATCTATTCCTAGAAATTTTACTGAAAGCAATATTAGGTATCTTGTAGGAAATGTGAAAATAAAAAGTATATGCATTCAAATGTTGTAATAATGCATCTTTTACACAAAGGGTTTATGGAGAATTACTTGTGTCGGTATGCACACGGAGAAGTATTTGTTCGTAATAAGAGCATGGAAGAAAGGGTGGTTGGGTCAACTTCTAGTACTATCAACGTGTATAGAGTTGCAAATGACAATAGTAATTCTTATAGGAATATGGTTATGGATGCAATGAGAATGGATCAAAGTAATGTTAGTCAATGTCCAACAGTAGAAAAAGAACCTAATGTAGATACAATTAGGTTTTTGATCTATTGAAAGATTATAACGAATCATTATGGGATAACTACACAAACTATAGTAATTTGGTTTAGAGAAGGCTATTAAAGCTGTGTTTTTCAGCCAAGGTAAGGATGGTTTTTGCATTGTGAGGGGGAGCTACTCACTGTGGTCTATTAAAGCTGTGTTTTTCAGCCCAGGTGAGGGTGGTTTTTGCATGGTGAGGGGGAGCTACTCGATAGCATTTTTTTTATATGGCTGACGACTCCTTTTGTCAAGATAAAGTTAGGTTTTTTGCATTTGTACGAGGCTGAGTGAGCTAGAGAGAAAAAATGTGGAAAATAGTTTTTGGATTTTGTTTTTGTCTCCCCTCCCTTTTCTAGTGTGAGATAACCAAATGATTTATTTTTTTCTTTCAATTACTTGGTTACCAAACAATTTAAATTTTTTAATCCTTCATTTTCTTCTTTTTTATTTTTGGTCCCATTTTCTATTTATTATATATTTTATTCTTTTTACTTTTTTTGTATTTTGATTTTTTTAATAAAGCAGCATCAATGTCAACTTAATGAGAAGAATTAATTAGTTATTTTGAAATGTATACATTAACAGTAGAATACGTTGAAAATAAATTTTTAAATTCTGAATTTTTTTGAAAAGATGCGGATGTCACAAATAAAGCAAGAATAATTTTAAAAAAATATATATTAAAAAAAACAAGAGACAAAAAATAAACTATAATCGTAATATTAATTTCAAATATTTCTAGTAACTCTGTTTATAATAGCAGCTGCAAATAACTTGTGAGAGAGTGCAAAGAGTTTCTTGCTGTTTATAATATTTCTAGTAACTCTGTTTATAATATCAGCTGGTTCGGTGAAGAGGGTATTGCTGATTGTTCTGCAAATAACAGGAGTCAGTTTCATAATTGAAATGCTTACCATTAGTGAAAATGAAACCAAGAGTGTGCTCCCTATTTACTAACTATAGAGTAAAGTTGGGCATCTTTGTTTCTCTACCTCACAAACTCGAGGCCATAATCATAGTTGCTCGACAGCTATGATCTTCTCTATAGTATACAATCTTCTCGCTTGCTTTCCTATTGATTTTTGTGGTTCAAAAATATTTTAAAAAAAATTTAAATTTTTTTTATTTTTTATTTACTTCAAATTAATATATTTTTAATGTTTTTAGATTATTTTAATATGCTAATATTAAAAATAATTTTTAAAAAATAAAAAAAATTATTCTGATATATTTCTAAATAAAAAATATTTTAAAAAGTAATTGCAATTATACTTTCAATAGTTTGATACCCTGTGTTGTATTATGTTGATTGTAATTCTAAGAAACTTCAACAATGAAGTTATGCTTCCAAAAGTCTTGAAAGTTCATTTCGATTCTATGATCACATTTTTCAGTAATACGGTGTAGTTGTCACTTCACTTTTGTGATACTAAAACGTCCTGTTTTTTATGACTGCACTTAATTTGCATGCTTTTCTGAATCTTCTTTCTTCTACTTCTCCTGGGATTCTTTTCTTGACTTTGTTATGAACTAGTTGCCTACTCACGGGCTGCAAGTCAAATCCTCAAGTTATTTGTCTGGTTCTTGATTCGAGATTGTATTTGCTCTCATATTGAACTTGAGACATATTTGTCTGTTTCATTTCCTATATTTTGAAATTCCATATTAGCCTCAAAATCAAATTGATGTCCTACTTGTTATTTAGAAGTTAGATTATCTTTTTTTTTTTTTTTTGCAGGAAATTATTGGGAGAGTCCCTCAAGGGTATTAAGGGAGCCTTTGACATTTAAGTTGGGATCTGTTATGTAACTTTTGCTGCCTATCATTTCTTTCTCTCCGTAACAAACAAAATGTTCAAAAATTTACTCCATTTTTCCATTCAAAAGCACCCAAAAGAAAGAAAAGTAGATATTGATTGTTTTCTCTAGAGAAAATCCATGTGAATACTTGTGTTCATGCGACAATACACTATCTTCCTCTTCTTCAATCCTTTAAATGGTGTTGTCAAGGGGGGAGCCAAGAATTTTTTTTGTCTTAGGCTTCACAATAAAATCTTAATTTAAATATATTATTAAAAATATTAAAAAATAATTTGAAACTACATAAAATTAAAGTGAAAGTAAAAATAATCTCATTATTAAAATTAAATCCTTTTATATTTATGAAATATAATTTATCTATAATCGAATCTGATTCGATATTTTCAGCAAGCTCTCATTCATCATAAAATATATTAACTCTTTTATTTTATTGTGAAACACATTTTTAACATGCTTCATATATGAAAATTATCACTCTTTGATGGTAGTAAGAACATGCAAAGTCAAAATAAAACGAATCGACCTGTTAATCAAATTACTGTATTACGACTTATTTGTTACGATTAATCCCTTACATAATTTGAAAATAGTAGACATGTTTTGAAAGCTCTCATGATGAATTATATCAATTTGACAATACTCTAGCTAAGATCTCAAATAATGCATCTTTTATTTATTGAAATCTTCAAAATAAAAATTATCAACAAGCTTGCAAATAGATTTAATTTTAAATTATTTAAAGTTGTCTTTAAATTCTAAAGAAAAGTTAAGTATAAAAAGTTTCATTGTCCCATCATTAAATCTAGAATCAAACTCTTTCAATTAAAAATCTATTGCCGAGTTAAATATATTATAATGATAGTTTTAGTAAACTATCATTAATCCTTGCTGCTGACATGAACAACCTATACCCTTTTATATAAAGCATTTATATGAGGTATGCCAATTTTTTATTGTATGTAAACAAATTGTACATATGCAAGGAGAATATCAAATATAACATCTTTTAAAGTTTGAAACAATGTTTTAGTAGTTGAAATAAGATTAAGTTGAATTTATGTGATGGATAGTACCGTGCAATAAATGAAAGAAAGGAAAGGTGTGTTGCTTTTATCAAATTGTATGAGTTGAATATGTATGGAAACAAGAAAAGTAATCTAGCACAAGGAAGGATACAATTTTCACTTTGGCTCTCTTAACTTAAAAGGATAGAGATTTTAATTTTTTTTAAAAGTGGCTAATTTTATAGACATAGCATGTTTTTCTTGAGCTAATTTAGTTAATTGTAAATTGAATTAATTTAATGTTAGTATAAAAAAATTATTGATAAAATATTGACCTGGGCTATAGCCCAGCCAAGTCTTTAATATAGATCCGCTCTTGGTGTTGCCAAAACATATTCTAGGCTACTTCTGCAACGCAATGGATAAACCCATCACAATTCCCTTAACATTCAAGTGTTGATATTCTTGGCTTTCTCTGTTATCAATAGCTTGACATTCATGGGGAAGCATGGTAAGATTTAAGATTAAATTCAGTTTCTTTAAGAGCAAAAAAGAAAAGCAAGTACCTTGGCCATTTTCTTGAAATTATGTCAAGGATTTTCTAAAAGAGTACACTATTATTTATTCATGAAACAATTAGTTAATCCTTTCAGTTTAAAATTCCAATATTGTATTCCTTTATTTTTATATATGTACAACACCTTAGCTTTTTTGTTAGATTGACACTATTTAAAAACATGACAGTGGTTGCTTTTCAAAATGTTTTTTATTCTAAAATAAATTAAAATAAAATTTTTTATTTTTAAAAATTATTTTTAACATCAATATATTAAAATGATCTGAAAATATCAAAAATATATTAATTTAAAATAAAAAAATAAATAATTTTTTTAAAAAAAATTTTAAAAATACTTTCCAACCGCAGTGCTGACCAAAATAATAGTTTAATTGTTATTTTTCCAAAAGTGCATTAAAGAAATGCTCTCTACTGCAACCAAAGAAGTAAAGACAATCTTGATATTTAAAAAAATATGACAAAAGTTATAAAATGATAAAACTAAATTATGATCTTTCTAAAAAGACAACAAAATTTGACAAAAGGTTACACTTGTAACTTTCCATTGTTTTATGCATTGAACTCTTTTCCGATTTGTTTTCTTTCGCTTACCTTATATAATGTAAAATATTTTGATATTAAATTAATAATCAATTTAATAATAAATATTTTTAGCTTATTGTTAAAACAAAATTGAGAGATGAATGCTCAAATTTGACATAAAGAAACAGAACCCTTTTCTATAAAATAAAAATGTGCAAAATTATAATTTAGTCCTTTAAATTTAAAATTTTTATTATTTGATCCCTATTAATTTAGTGCATTATATTCTAATTCTAAATTTTATTTTTATCGCGCTTATCTTTAGAGGTTGAGAGTGAAGAAAGAAAGTCATCAAAAAAATTTTTAAAAAAAAAGAAAGAAAGAAAAATCTCAATGGATTGTGGTAATTATAAATATTTATGAGAATATAATATTTTTATTATTATTTTTATTGTGTCAAGTTTTATATTATTTTCTCTAGTTAATTTTTTTTATATATATACAATCACATTAAAATAATTAAAACATTATATTTTTTACTTTATAAATTTTTTACAAGTCATGATAAGTTTTCTTTTTAGGATAATGGTGCTCTTGATAAATAAAAACGTTATCTCTAAAATTAAAAAAATAATAATGAATATCAAAAGTGAAGTCTTGGTTAAAGAAATGAAGTTTCATCCAAAGAAATGGTTTTTTTTCCTTACTAAATTTAAATCTTTTGAGCTTTGATAGATATTTATTTTAATTATCTTTAGTTTTTTTAAAATAATCATGATTTAGAAAAACTCTCAATGTTTTTTCAAAATAATAAAAATAAATTTTGGAAGAAAAAATACATTTTTTTCTTCAATGAAAGAATATCCAACAAAAAAACATCGGCATGTGCATGTTTTGCTTTTTATAAAGAAGATTTATTTTTTTTTTATTTTAGTTTTTAATTAGCTGTAACAACTATTTTCTTATAATTTATTAGTTGATATAGTTCTTAATTCATAAGTACGTATCCACAATAAAGCGTAGGTCCACTTGCTTGTTTTTTTTCTGAAGTTTATTTTATTCGTAATTTGTCTATTTATTTTGTTCCAGATGCTTTGAGTTGCATGCTGGCCTGTGGACCATGCCTTAACCTTATGGGGCCATGTCAGATAAATAATGTCTTGTGATATTTAAGGATAGGGGTACACTAATTATTTTTTATTTGGATCGCTATCCCTTCCTTTCCTAAAAGCGCTCTTCCTGGCACCTTCGTATCCAATTAATCACCTCCTTTTTTTAACCAGGCTAGTTGTAAGAATTTAATATTAAAAAATTTGTTTATTTTATGATTTTTTATTTAAATTGTGTAGTTGCTCATATAATAATAGTTATTAAAAGCTTATATAATTATTAACTTTAAAATTTATAGAATTAGTTGATGTACATGTAAGCTAATCCGAATACTTATATTAATAAAAATAATAAAAAAATTACCTCTGTTTTTTATGATCAACAAAAATGGATAAGTAAAGAGACCAAATTATGCTAATAGTAAAAATCTTAAAAGTAGAAATTAATTATTGTTTGTTTTTATATTTAAAAATGTTTGTAAAAAAATTTAAAATTTTTATTTTTTTTAAATTAATGTTTTTTATTTTTTTAAAATTATTTTAATTTGCTGATTTTAAAATTAATTTTTAAAAAATAAAAAATATATTATTTTAATATATTTTTAAATAAAAAATATTTTAAAAAATAACCGTAATTAAACTAAAAAAAATAGTAAGGAGATAGATTTGTCGGTAACAATAAAATATGTTCTCTCGATGAATGATCCTGTAATGAAAACATAAGTTGAATTAAATAAATAATAAAGTGAAGCCTGATATGACATGATCATGACTTTAAAAATAATAGGGTGATTGTTTTGTAATAATAGGACGAGTGCTAGATGTATTTTGGATGTTCGAAATATAATAGGGTGATTGTTTTGTAAAATATTCTTTTATTTAAAAATATATTAAATATATTTTTTATTTTTTAAATATTAATACATTAAAATATCTAAAAATATATAAATAAAATTAAATAAAAAATTTAAATATTATCGAACTTCTATTTAAAAAACAATAATTGCTTTTTGAAATGGGAAGGCAAATAAAAGTCGTTGAAAGCAATACATCTAAACAAATTACAATCATGCAGTGTGGGAACTTAAAATAAAAATAATATATCTTTTGCGGCATGATTGCCCCCACTGACTGCACTACACTTCTTAGTGGTTAATCGGTCACGTCCAGAACAACTACTGTAACACATATATGCAAAGCACCTGGCATAATTCAATGATGATTACTTGCAAGCCACCTAACATAATAAAAGGCCGACAGTACGGTTGAAAAATATATTTTTTTAATTTTTTAATTTAATATGATTGTGATATTTTTAGATTATTTTAATGTACTAATATCAAAAATAATTTTTAAAAAATAAAAATAAATATTATTTTAATATATTTTAGAATAAAAAATATTTTTAAAAGCAATATATGCACACTTTTAAATAATATAATTGAATCAAATAAAATGTAATTGAATTTAATTTATAAATAGATTTAAATTTAATTGATATCTTCTTATAAATTTTATATTTAAAATAAAATGTTAAATCATGTAATTAAATTTAATTATACTATTTTTAAGTTAGCAATAATGATTATTTTATCCTTAATTTAAAAATTATATTTTTGTTATATAAAACATTTCTTAGTTCGAATAATTCATAAAAATACCATGTTAAATCATGAATGATCATCTCGTCCAGAAGACCGTCGTTAACTTTTTCAACTCTTCCAAAGAATTAATTAAATGACCATAACAAGAAGGAAAATCTTGTAAACAGGGACAAAGAACAAAAATAATCCGTTAAAATCAAATCAGAGGCTACCTTTCGCCCTGTGGAAAACAATAATAGGGTTTGTCTTGTTGTGCTGTTAAGGACATTTTTTAAATATTGTTTTTATTGTCAATTTCAAAAGGAGTTATCATAGCAATTTAGAGGTTCTCACTCTTGAATTTCATTTCAAATTCAAATTCATACTTTAACAAATATTCAAAATATAAAGATTGATTTAATCTTGTGAATTGAATTCAATTCATAAGATTCCAAACACTCTGTAAAATAAAATAAAAAATTAAATCTGAGATGAAAATTCATGGACTATACATGTATAGCATCATTATAATTACTATATTGATTTTTTTTTTGTTCTTTAATACTTTTATCATCACTTGTTTGTTATTATTGTAAGTTGTGTTCAATAAATATTGAACTTGATAATTTATTTTAATTTATTTTTTATCATGTTATTACGCTATCAAAAAACAAATTTTGATATTGGGTTAATACTTGATTTTATAAAAAAAAATTATTTATTTTTATTTACAAAAACTTAAAAATAAAGGGAACAAAATTCAAAGTGAGGGGAAAATGAAACCTTGTTTTAACCTAAAACTAATCATTCAGCTTCTTTTGACAAAAAAATACCTTATATTTTTCTCAATTTCCATTATGGACATTTAGTTTAAAATGTATGAGTTTTAGTCTCAAACTTTATTTTATTCACATTTAAGTACTTAGTTTTAAAAATAAATGAGAAAGTTATCGAAAAATAATATAGGGGCAAAGAGAGAGAGAGAGAGAGAGAGAAAGTCATTGGTTGTCTACATTTCAACAATAAAAAAAATTATTTTTTGGTGTCAATGAGTTCCATTCGACAATGAAGTTCTATTGAAGTGTTTTTTACCTATAATCTTGTCGAAAACAATTGACCAAGGTTGAGAAATATATTTATTTCCAACTTAATTTTATATTTTTTGATTTATTTAGGATTTTCTGTTAAGGAATTGGTTTAGTGGCATTCTAAGAGTACTTTCTTAGTATTTCAGGTGAAAATAGGTTCAAAATAAGATTTTGATGTCCTAAAACTTGGACTCCAATTTTCTAGTGACCTTCAATAACCAGAAAATATTGTAGATGAAGATAGGTTGTCCACCACAGTTGATGACCTATCAAATTGTGTGTGTGTCTAAAAATGCAGATGATACATCATTCATTCCAATTAAAAAAAAAATAGCTCAAGCGCGTGGGGCTGAGTTTACAGGTTTAGATGTGCTTGGCCTTTTAGGTAACTAGCATTGCTTTTTGGGTCAATTTAATGAATAATGGGTTCATTTTGGAAAAAAAAATTTATTTTAGTGTTTCAGTCTCTTTTTATCACATTCTTTTAGAACCAATTTAACAAGTCAAGTTTTTAATGTGAGATAGAAAGAGAAAATGATGAGAATGTAAAATAGTGCTTTGTTTTTTTTTAAAAAAAAATTAATTTTATTCTTTAATATTGGGTTTACTAGGGATTAGTCTTTATAGTTTGTTTCAATTTACTTTTCATAGGGTTGTCTAAGTCTCATGATCCAGGTTGTGGATTTAGTGATTTAAAACAACTTGACTCGATTTTTTTTAATTGATTTTTTTTTTAATTTTATCCTTCAATAATTGGTTGTTTGGGAATTGATCTTTAAAATCTATTTTGACTTACTTTCTATGAGGTTATTTCGATCTCATGACCTGAGTTGTGAGTTTGGTGGATTAACTTAAGTTATTTTTTTCTGTCCATTTTTATAATTGATTTTTTTCTTAATTCCATCCTTCTACATTAGGTTGATTAAGAATTCAGATTTATAATTTATTTTATTTGTTTTTATAAGGTTATATCGGTCTCATGATCTAAATCATGAATTTGGTGAGTTAACTCGGGATGACCTGAATTGATATTATATGTTGTCATCTCAATATTATTTTTTTTTAAAAAAAAATGTTGTCTTGAATTTGTTTTTAGTCAAAATATATTTTCATCGGTTGTTTGAGATACCTTTATACATGTTAAGTCGATCTGGTTACATTAAATCAACCCTTACATGATTTAAAATTAATACATGATATAGTTCATGCCCAAAACACATTGAATGGACTAGGATAATTATACTTTGACAGTTTGGTTAATTCACCTTAAAGTTCACAGTTTGATTGACTCAATTTGAATTGACAGGTTCTGAGAAGTATTATATTTTCAAGAATTTTATATCTTTAGTGTAAGTAATTTGTTTTTATCAAACTAGAGATGTAAAGTTAGTTTTGACATGTTAAAACTAACATGGAGATGCTCCTAACATTGAAACAAGAAAAAAAAATACCAAGAAACATATACTTCATTGGAATTGCTAAAGAAATAGGATAAAAAAAAAAACAATGAATAAGAAAAGAATTCCATAGGCAATGTTTTAGAAAGTTAACATGTTATTATTTACTAATGAAATTGCTGATGAAATTATTCTGTCAACAAATGTAAATAAGTTCTAATTGACAACCTCCCCCCCCCCCATTCTTCTTCCTGTGCAAAGAAAAGTATCATCAACCATCTATTTTCTTATAAATCTAGCCACCCTAACCTTTTAACATCGATTTACATCTATAATTAATGTTAGCATTCGTCATGAAATATTTTGTGAAACTTCAATATACAAAGTAAACAAACCAACCCATTTTTTTTTAAATCCATTTATGTTTTCATTAATTTATTAAAACAATTTATAGTATTTGTAGTTTTTTAGTACATTTAAGTGTTTTATAGTTTTTTCCTAAAGAAATTTATTGTGTTAATATTTGTATGTTACAGTTTGTTTAATGAAGAAATTGAAGAAATAAAATTGAGTTTGATTTTATATTTTAGGTGTGTTATAATTGAAGAAATGATGGTTATTTTAATGAGTACCAATCATATTTTGTTGATTTTATTATTAAGTTGGAAATTAGGGGAAATTGATTTTTTTTTTTTGGAATTGATAAAGTCAATATTATTATATATAGGTTTCATAAGCAATGCATGATCATTTTTATATGTATCAAGATTCACCCAAAAAGTTATATAGGAAAAATTATCTTCAAAAGGTTGAGGGTTTTATTATTTTTGTACTTTTTAAATCAAAGAATATTAGTAGGGAAAATTAGATGTTCATATGTGAAGTATAAGAATAAAACATTTCACCATAAAGATATTATAATGACGCTTCTACTTAAAAAGGTTTCGTTGAGAAATACTTATGTTGATTTGCACACGGAGAACCTTATGCTCCTTACGAAACCATGTTAGAAATGATGGTTGGCTTAGCTTCTAGTTCTAACAATATAAATGGGTTGTGGAGAATAATAGTAATCATTAAAGAAGTATGGTGATGACTACAATAAGAATAATTCATAATTATTCATGTAAAAGTTCAAGTAATATCCTTTTAGATGAAAAATCAAATGTAGATGTAACTAGGTTTTTTAAACTTTTACAAGATTTTGATGAATTATTATGGGATAAGTTCACAGCTTACAATTTGGTTTGTGATCTTGATTTTTTTTTTGTTTGGTTTTGTTTGTGATCGTGATTTTGTTTGGTTTGGTTTGTGATTCAAAGAGAGAGTTTTGAATCTATACACATAACAGATGTTGTTTTTTGTGTTTTGTGTGTAGACCATTTTACTTTTGATTTTTTATATATATAGTTATGAGTTTATTATTTTTAAATTAAGAGAGCTACTATTACTGCTAGTTCGACCAGTAATAGTATTGGTGATGTTAATGCTCATGTTATTAATTTTAGGTATCGATCATGAAAAGGTGGAATCCATTTTATGTAAGTTATTTATTTTGTTTAGGTTATTTTAATATTTAAGTTAAATGAAAATGGTTGATTGTGTGTGAATTTGTTTTTAGTTTCTATCAATATTTCCTAGATATATGCATCCTATATTGTGTTATTTCCTATAATATGCTCTCTCAAGTTGAGAGTGAAGGATGAACCTGAAACTTGAATTGAAAACTAGTAGAAGAAGCAGTAAGAAGTGTCTTAGTAAAAACATCAACAAGTTAATTCTAAAAAGAGATAAAACAAATCTAAATATCATTATTGGCAACCCTGTCATGTATAAAATGATAATCAACTTCAACATGTTTAGTACAAACAAAGATCTTAAGAAGATTTATGAAGTTATAACACATGTCAGATATGGGGAATAGTCAACAGCCAAGGTAGAGTGAGGAGCTGCAACACCGGTTAGATTTGGGGAAGAGTCGACAACCAAGGTAAGAGTCTATTAGGGAGAGGGAAAGAGAATTTTAATGTGTTAAGGCTTTAATACCAAGTTGAAGAGAAATAAGAGGCCTAACCTAGAAGTTAACCATTCTTTTCCAATTATATGTAGGGAAATATACAATAGTTAATGTAGAGATTACAACACTAGATTAAGCCTATCAATATTGCATAGATACATACATCTTATATTGTGTAATTTCCTATAATAAAAACAAAAAAAAATGGTTTTCTAATTGGTTAATTTAATTTTTTTCCTCGGTTTGGTTTTTTTAGTTTAATTAGGATTTTAATTTTTTTGCTCAAGATATCTTCAGGTAATCTTCACTTAAACCTTAAGTACATTTCTAGATTGCCTAATGAGATTCTTAAGGAATCCTAATTTTTAAAAAATTATCATTTTTGTTGTGTTTATGTGTACCGGGAAACCCAACATTAATAACTATTCAATTTAGTCATGAAATTTATCATATCCATGCCCAAAAAGGCCCAATCAGGGAGAGAAGAATTTAAGGTTAGCCAACTGGATTATCACATTATGATCATGTCTATAATTTAGGTCATAAAATTGACAGTTAAGTAGATTGATCGATGGTGATTCAATATATCATCGTCTCAATATAAAAAAAAAATCAACAGGATGTCATCTTAAAATTATTTTCACACTAACCCAAATTTTTATCGGTCATCTAGGTTATTTTTACACTTATCAAATTGATTATGTCACATCGTGGAAACTCCCATATGATTTAATTTGAAGCTCATGCTAAACAAAGAATCAAGTTAGAAGGTTTTAAGGTTGACATGTTGAATTAGGTTTCATGACAATGTTAAAGAGTTCGTCGTATCCAGCACATTTTTATATATTAAAAAACACTACTATATTTTTTTTAAAAAAAAAAATTCTCTTCATTCAATTTAATCTTTATTCTATAATAACTCTTCAATCAAGTCTTAAATTTCATCATACTCAAGCTCAAGTCCTCCTTTTTCAATTCTCTAATAACTTTTCAATGTAGTTTAAAATTTTATCACATCCAACCTCAATAAAGATCCAACTAGAAAGAAAATAAAAAAAAAAAAGAAAGAGAAAATCGACCAACCTGTTTACCACATTGTGATCATATCTATAACCTAGATTGTGAATATAAATCACAGGTGAATTTTTGAATATTATGTTTTCTTGCACTTCCCTTTGCCTTATATATCTGTATTTTCTCTTTGCAGCACAGGCAGTGCCATTAGTGAAGACACTAAACTTCAAAATTATGAGCTCACTGATATTTGGAATAGCGCAAAGTGCAAACAGAGACATGTTCGGAGAGCTCTACCAACAACCGGTGAAAAGTGTTCTTTCTGTACCGATCAATTTCCCCTTCACATGCTTCAATCACAGCCTCCAAGCAAGAGAAAAGACCAGAACGATAATCTTGTATCTTAAACATAAAAAGAGGGCTACTTTGGAGCATCAAATCACCATTCCTTAGCCAGATCTCATCACCATCTTGCTTGGTTTCCTAAATGAAGACAATTCTGTTGTATATCTGATGATGAAATTGTAGATAGTGCTATCAATATAATGAAAGCAGGACATGACACAACTTCCATCCTCAGTTTCTTGATCAAGCTTTTAGTCAATGATCCGTCTGTTTATGGCAGCATTGTTCAAGGTATGAGACTAAATTCTTGAAAATCTCTAAAATTTGAGACTGCAGAACAAGAGGACACTGCCAAGAGTAAGGTGTCAAAGGACCTATTAGCATGGGATGATCTCGCAAGAATGAAGATCTGTAGCAATGGAGTCTCTAAGGATGGCTCCTCCTGTGTTTTGTTCCTCCAGGATGATTCCCGGAAGGATGGCAGGTATGATTCAAGTTTCTGCATGTTCCCTTCTCGTTTAAACTTAATCACCAATACTACAAGATATCGTTAAAAATACTCCTCTAAGTTTCAACCTTTTGACTCGAGTAATCTGGGCAGCCTGCATGAAAAACATGGATGAGTGCATCTTCCCAAATCCATCAGAGTATGATCAGAAAACAGTCATCAGTCCTGCCGGTATAGTTTCATGGCATTTGGAGGAGGAGTTTGAATGTGTTCGGGGTATGAATTTGCAGGCCTTGAAGCTATGATCACTACACATTGCCTGGTGAAACGTTTCACATTGAAGCTATGCCACCCATACATTTCCTTTCCAGTGGATGCATTGCAAGTTTTCAGGGATGGACTGGAGATAGCAATTGAGCTAAAGATCCCTACCGAAGTCAACTAAATGCGTACCCCTACAGGTATCGGCTCTGTTTCCGCCAAAGAAAGTTACGCAGATGCTTTATATGTTATCATCCGATTACAGTTAGACTGTTGGCGTGAAGTAATAGCCACTTTGGAGTTATTTTTTAAAATATTTTTTATTTAAAAATATATTAAAATATTTTTTTATTTTTTAAAATTTATTTTTAATATCAACGTATTAAAATAATTTAAAAACACTAAAAAAATATTAATTTAAAAAAAATAAAAAACATTTAAACTTTTTTAAAAACACTCTTAACACACAAAAATAAAGACGCCCTGCTAATTCTGTATTCCTAAAACATCTGTTTTTCATGTGCAATCGTAGGGACGAAGGGGAAAGAAAGGAAGAAAAAAAATAAAATAAATAAAGACAGAAAGGTTAGGGCTTCATTTAACGGTTTTATTATTATTATTATTATTATTATTATTATTATTTTGCATACAATTGACTCTCCCAAATCATAATCACTAAGAACCTAGCTCCAGGTTAAGTGGGTTTACCACTCAAAGTCGTGACCAGTTCAACTTGCAATCTCCTTTATACTAAAAATAATAATAAAAAACCTTGCAACCTCCTAGGTTTTCAGGTTAAAATAGCCTGGTTATACCACTAGGAATAATCATTTACTCAACCAATAATCAAACGGTTAACATTTATTTAATACTTTAGTGGTTATTGTGATACAGTTTAAAAGGATGAATTTAAAAAAACTATAAATTATTGTTTTTTCAACTAAAATTTTAAGATATATTTTTTAATAAAAAATATATAAAACTATGATATATGTTGATTAATTATTAAATACTTGTTAATTTTAAATTTGTGGTTGAAATAAAAATTAAACTGTACAACATTGTATGATCACATAACTAAATAATGGAGCCTTGGATGAAAAATCTAAATGAAATTGCTTTCCTAATAAAATTGGTGGACAGCGTGAAGATTGCATTGCATCATGGCATTGTCTCTACAAATATATGATAGCTAAGACCAAGTGCTTCCAGCTTTTCCGAGTGTTTTCATTATCACAATTATTGCACTCGATAATATCTCTGGCTCTCTACAAGTTTGCTTCCGAATATCACTCTCTCTTGTCTCTTCTTTTGTGACTGTAACCAAGCTTTGTCCTTGCACAGATTATCTCTCACTTCTCTCTTAAATCTTCAAATCTGTGTGTGTGGTTCATGATCAGGTGGAGCTGGCTACCATGGAGGTTCAGAGCCAAGAGCACCAAAAACCCAACACAGACCAAGTGGTTCTTTCCGTGGATCAACCAGACTCCAAACTCAGACAGTCACCATCGCCACAGCAACCAGACTCCAAAGCCCCCCTCTCTAAAACCCTGGCAAGAACAAATACCCTCCGCCGTCTCAACTTCTCCAAGCCCAAATCTCGTTTCAGTGAGACAAACTACCCTCCCCCTTCCAAGAGCAGCCATGAATTCGAAGAATATTACCAACTATTAAACCCCAACGAAAGCGCTACCTCCAGTGATGAAGAAGATGATGAAGAATGGTGTGAATATGAAGAAGGAGGAGGGGAAGATGTTGATGATGCTGGAGATTCCAAAAAACATTCCAAGTACGGAAGGAGAAGGATAATAAAGATAAAAAAGAGAGCCTTGATTGAGTTCATATTGTTTCTCATAAGCATGACCTGCTTAATTCTCTCTCTAACCCTTGAATCCCTCAGAAACAAGGTCCTATGGGGTTTACTTTTATGGAAATGGTGCCTTATGGTCCTGGTTATCTTCTGTGGCCGCCTTGTGTCGGTTTGGCTTGTAGGTTTTCTTGGTTTTCTCATAGAACGCAACTTCATGCTCAGAGAAAAGGTACTCTACTTTGTTTTTGGTTTGCGCAAGAGTTTTCAACACTGTGCATGGCTAGGACTGGTTCTACTTGCATGGATGAGTATGTTCCATGATGCCCACAAACGCAACAAGACCTTGAAGAGGACTTTCCGCGTTCTGATTGCTGTCTTCGTCGGAGCTACCATATGGTTACTAAAGATTTTACTCGTCAAGGTTCTTGCTTCATCTTTCCATGTCGCTACCTTCTTTGACCGCATGAAAGAAAGCGTCTTCCACCACTACATTCTCATTACACTCTCCGGGCCACCATTAGATGAGAATGAGAGGGAAACTCCCCGTCGGCTGACGCCGAGGCATTCGAGGAGATTGCCGGCGAAACAGAGAGAGATGGCCTCGCCAGACATGCCTATATCAAAATCCAAGAGGTACGAGTCGAGGAGAATCGATATGGAGAGGCTGAGGAAGCTGACTAAGATGACTAGGGCAACCGCTTGGAGTGTGAAGAGGTTGGGGAGTTACATTAAGTCATCGGGATTGTCGACGGTCTCGAGGACGGTCGATGATTTTGGTAATGCAGAATCGGAGATCAACAGTGAATGGGAGGCTAGATGCAGTGCTCAAAGGAGTTTCAAGAATGTCGCCAAACCTGGTGCCAAGTAAGTTCAATCTCTTCTGCTAGCCTTTCTGGTTAATTAATTATATGAACATTTGATATTAATTATATATTTATTCCTTTATACAGTAGAGATAATTAACCGATCTCAATTATGCTAGCCTCAAGATGAAAGTTACAATAACAAAGTCAAGTTTTGGACAATTTTCTATAAACTTAGATTATATTTAGTATGATTTTTGTAAATTAATTTAAATTGTCTTTTAATTTAAATGAACAACAAGTCATAGAACTTTTGACTTGGATCAAAAGTTTATTATAAAATTGAGTCAAAATTATGTTTTTTAATTTAAATTTGAAAATTCTGACTTATATCTTCCTTTATAAAAATTATTTGAGTTTTTTTTATAAATCATGTATAACTTATTTTTTTCCTAAATTATTTATAAAAATAACTTTTAGATTATGATTTAAAGTTAAAAATCATGTCAAACAAATTCAAAATTATTAATTTCTATGCTTTTCTTATAATAAGACAATAGTTGTTTGCGTTTTCCTAGAATTTTCTATAAATCTATTTGAGATAAATAGTTTTTTTTATGCAATTTCAAATATGAAGAAAGTCTTCCTTTCTTATTAGTAAAACTTACTATCTGAAATTCAATGGATTTCTTGTTTTCTTGTGCAATAATTAAAATGAATGAACTTTTTACCATAAAGTGAAATTCAACGGATTTCTTGTTGTATTATTTTTTTTGTTGTCTTCTTATGAAATAATTAAAATGAATGAACTTTTTACCATAAAACAAAATTCAACGGATTCCTTGTTTTTTTTTGTTTGTCTTCTTGTGAAATAACTGAAATAAATAATCTTTTTACCATAAAATAAAATCCCCCTCCTCCTGTTTTTTTTTAAGATAGTTTTATTAATAAATAATAGAACATTAAATCAAAATATCAATTTGTTTGAATTTGATATATACAATAATCTTCAATTCATTAAGAATTTTTAATTTTATCAGCATTAATCAATCTAATTTTTTTTATTTGGCTAGAAATACATAAAGAATGGTATACTTTTTCCCTTGCAAACAAAATTATATTTTAATTAATATCTATATCTAAAATTTTAAAATAAAAAATTAGATTCAATCATTTCTAGATAAATTATACATGGTTGAATTCCATGTTATTTGATTTGCTAGCTTCCATTATTTCTAAACTGTAATCATTGCTCGTTTTTGTTTTTTTTGTTTTGTCTTTTTGGTAAAAGACTTTCAACTTTTCGAGTCTATCGAGGCACATAAATCCTTGACTGTTTCTCGGCAGTGGCACATTTGACGGTGTGGGGTTGACGTTCATGTTTCTCAAAATTCACACCTGGGAAACCTCAACCCTCCTCTGTTCCTTTCTGATTTTAGCTCTCGAAAGCCAATCATAGCCATACAAATCAACAAAACAAGGAGTACGATCAGGAAGGGTAGTCAGTCCGCGTTATTGATGGATAAATCGGGTAATTAACATATAATATAGTACGCTCCTAATTATAAATGGATAAAATAAAAAAAATAACTAATTAAGATGGTAGCAAAAAAATGTGGTAAATCATCGGTGGGTGGTTAGGTGGTAAGGTGGGGGTGTTGGTAGATAGGTATGTTCTTATATGATCTCTAGTTTAACTCTCTCTATTTATTAATATTTTGATGGTGATGAATCGCGGGATATATATATATATATATATAAAATCTTGGTGATACAAGATATTTTTAGATATTGTAGTTCTAAATCGAGATATTTAATTAAATATTTTATTTTAAAATTATGATTTTAAAACTACTTAGTAGATTAATTTGTGAGAAAAATCATAAAATTGTCAAAACTCAACAGTTAAAATAGTAATTTCATAATTACTCTAAGAAAAATAGTATTTAGAAAATCTTATAAAAAATTTATCAAATTCTGTCAAAGCTCTTAACTTACTATATTAATTTTAAAAAAAATCAATTATATAGCTTTCTAACTACAATAATATTCTGATATTAGGGTTGAGTAAAAAACTGAAAAAATTGATTAAATCAAAAAAAAAATATAACCAAAAAAATCAAATTATAAAAAAAAATTAATTAAACTAATTAAAAAAAACAGAGTTTAACTTAGTTTAAAAAAACAAAAATCGAATGATTTAAACCAAACTAAACTAATTCAAATGAAAATAAATAGAGTTCAAAAAGCCAGGCCAGGAGTATAAATATTAAAGTCTTCTTTCTTCTCACCTCTGTACCTCAATCTCTATGTCTTTCAATCTTGTATTTTAGTTTTTAATAATATAAAATGAATCTTAATTAAAATTAATTAGTTTGAACGTAATTCAATTTAATTTTAATTTTAATTTTAAAAAATAAATAAATTTATTTTATTTGTAATTCAAAACTGAACCAAATAAAAAATATCACATTACAGACATTGCAACAGAAGTTGAGGTGGATTGTTTTAATTCATTATGATTTAAAGCAATTATATTAGGTATATTCATTTTTTTTCTCAAATAAACATTAGATTTATCATTAAAATTATTTATTAATCTATTTTTGCATTAAGAGAAGAGAATACAGCTGCAGCTCCCGATGTCCGGTTTAAAGAAATGGTGATTTTGGCATTTGCTGCTTAAAAGTTCAATCTATATCACTCATTATTATTCTGGAGTTGTATTTTTAAAACCAGTTTAAAAATATAGTTATAATTATTTTTAAAAAAAATATATGTAAAAATATATCAAATGTGGTTATAATTATTTTATAAAATACTTTTTATTTATAAATATATTAAAATAATATATATTTAAAAAAAAATTAATTTAAATATCATCATATCAAAATAATTTTAAAATATCAAAAACATATTAATTTAAAGTAAATCAAAAAATCAAAAAAATTTAAGGCGTTTTTATAACGTCTTTTCATTCAAAAATGTATCAAAATAATATTTTTTTTATTTTTAAAAATTATTTTTGATATTAATGTATTAAAATAATTTTAAAATATCAAAAATATATTTATTTGAATTTAAAAAATGATTTTAAATTTAAAAAGAAAAACTTTTAAAACGTAAAAGTAAATTGTGTCTTAGATTTGGAATCTCTCTGGCTGATTGCATAGTTACATTTTTAGCCCCAGTCTAACTTTGCTGAGTTGTCTGACAAAATTCCAATAATCTGATCTGTTTCCATTTTGGATCATCATTTCAGATTAATTTTTATTCTCAAACTTTTGGGTTTCACACGGTCACAAAAGATATAAATAAAATAAATAAATAAGCACACGAGCCATGTAAAATTTGTGGTTAATTAGCTGATTGTGTACCTGTACTACAACTCAGCAAAATTAACAACAAAGCTTGTTTGTGTTAACAGAAATGTCCAGGTAGTGAAAATACATTAAAAAATAATTTACAGCTCGAGTGATATAAATCTAATTAAATTAAATAAATTAGTTTTTATCATTTTACAATGTTCAAAAAGTGAAAATACATTAAAAAAAAATACAACTCGAGTTATAAATCTAATTAGAATAAATAAATTGATTTTTATTAGTAATTGATCTTGAAGATTTGTTTCATGCTATTTGGATCAAGGTTGGGAGAGGTGTTCTTTCTTTGATTTTGTATTTTTAAAATCATTTTGAGGGTGTTTGGGTTATGGAATTAGTTTCTTGATGTTATAAAAGCATATTTTCAAGTGTTTTTAGATAAAAATAAGTTAAAAAATAGATCTTAAGGGTCAAAAATTGAACATCTTGATTTTCAAGCTACCTTTATTGTTTTGTTGTCAAATTCTGGACAATCAATGTATCATCTGCTTCATTTTATTTTATTTTTTAGAAGGTTTAGGTGCATTTTAGAGAAGGTTTAGGTGTGAAGGCCTGAGCCATTGAGGTCCCGACTTGCATCTAGTCTTTTTTAAAAATAATAATAATTTTTAAAGTATTAAATAATTTAAAATATAAACACACACACTTTCTTATAAAATTTTTAATTAATTAATAATAGTTTTTAGATATTATTTTATTCAGTCTCATTTAATTTTTACTTTGTTCTTGAACAATAATAGTTCTTTTCTGTTACCCATTATAATCTTTTTTTTTATTTGGTTACTTTACTATAGACACTAATTTTTGTTATTATATAATTAAATAAAAAAATAGTTTCAATAAAATAAATTTATTAAATGTAATTGAGTCCATAACTTGAGTTCCAGGTTTAGTGGGTTGACCTGAATTGAATCAATATGTCCCCACCTCAATATTATTAAAAAGGATGGTCTTGAATTTATTTATTTTAAGTAAAACCATGTTTTTACCTAATGTTTTGGTTGCCTTTAAACTTGCAAAGTTTGCAGGATCATATCATGACAACCTCCTGACTTGATTTAATTTAAAATCTCGGTTAGGAAAAGATTTAATATTAAGAAGGTTTCGAAGATGACTAACTAAGTCGGGTTTAATAAAAATTTCAAAAATATTCCCGCAACAACACATGAGCATTATATAATTTTTTTTATACACATGCTTTAAATTGATTAGATGTTATTTTACTAGAATTAAAACTTGCTTTTGGAAGACAATGTTACTTAAGAAACTACTGTTATTATAAAAAAAAAATTAAAAGAAAAAAGCACATTAATGAGACAAAGGGATTGAGTTTGAGATTTATCCTTATTTTAAATTATATTATTTTTTTGGGTATGTCTTCTTAATGATTTTTATTTTTATTAATAAAAGACATAGAAAAAGTTGATATATTTCCTTAAATTAAAGATGTTAATAAGAAAAAGTAGATTTATACTAGCAAATTATTTTATTTCAATCAAATTTAAATTATTAATCTTCTTGTAACAAACTATTAGTGTCATATAATTAAGTAAACAAAATTAAAGGTTTTTTGTAGCTTATGATGTTCTATATCTATTTTTTAATTTCATGATTTAGTTTTTCAGTTAGCGTTCGGATCTCTTTTTAGTATTTATTGAATACATATAATCCTCATTTTATTTTGTTAAATGCATGCATAGAATTTGTGTTAATGATAAAAATATCTGGAAAAATTATTCTGTATGTTTTGTGTATTTTTGCATGACATATTTTTCCTTTTTTGAATGTTTTAAGGTATATTGAAGAGGAAGATCTACTAAGGTTCTTAAAGACTGTAGAGGTTCATTCCATATTTCCTCTCTTTGAAGGAGCTGTTGAGACTGGAAAAATCACTAAATCTTCTTTCAGAAATTGGGTGGTAAGCAACCCAGAAACCGCTTTTTAAAAAATAAAAAACCAATTGGTCTCAAAACTCTCACTTACTATGTTTACATGCAATAAAGAAGAAAATCATAAGAATAATTTATTTATTTATTTTTGGTGATTAAAGGATGCTTGCTTATAAATCAGGATCAATAATTTGTTGTGTACTTGACATCGAGATTCGATGATTAATTAATTATCACATCATCACCAACACATCAAGGCCATATGATGTGGATTTAGTTCCTGAATTCCATACACAATACCATTTAATTTCCCTCCTCTGACCTCTCTAATCAAGGACTAAAATGGGATTTACTTTTTCTTGTATTTAAGGGAAAGCATATCAACAATTTATTCAAAAGACGTATAATTTCCTTCTTTGTTATGTTTATGTTTTCAATTGCTAGGTGCATACCTATGTTGAGAGGAAAGCATTAGCACATTCCTTGAATGATACCAAGACTGCTATCCAGCAACTTCACAGGTTAGCAAGTGCAATAATGACTCTAATTATAATTGTGATCTCCCTTTTGGTGACGGGATTGGCGACGACCAAGGTGTTATTTGTTTTCACATCTCAACTGCTACTCGTGGGGTTTATGTTCCAAAACACTTGCAAAAGTATCTTTGAGTCCATCATCTTCGTCTTTGTCATGCATCCTTTTGATGTTGGTGATCGTTGTGTTGTCGATGGCGTCCAGGTAAAAAATATATATTGATTCTTAAAAATGGTTGAGTGAGAAGATTTTATATATTTGTTTTCTAATATTATTGCAGATGGTCGTGGAAGAGATGAACATTTTGACAACTGTGTTCTTACGGTATGATGCGGAGAAGATATATTATCCCAATTCTGTTCTTCTTACAAAGCCTATCAGTAATTTCAGAAGAAGTCCAGACATGGGAGATGGTATTGACATCACCATTGATGTCTCCACTTCTGTTGATGACTTCAATGCTCTCAAGAAAGCTATACAAATGTAAGTTATTAATCTCATTTGCATTCAAAATATTTCTAGTGTTAGACAAAATTACTTCTTAAAGTACTTAGCTTGCCTAAACCACACTTGTTTTGCTAATAGAAATCAATATTTTCTAGATATTAGTTAATTATTACCGATTTTTCTTTTCTCTATATATCTAGCATATTAATTATGTAACACATATATTACAAATTTCTTGCTGTGCAATGATTAATTTATTAGCTCGAGAAAACTATAATTATGGAACACTGCAGATACATTGAAAGCAAACCAAAGCACTGGAACCCAAACCACACATTGATGGTGTGCGAGATAGAGAATGGGAAAAATTTGAAGCTTACTCTATGTGTTCAACACACCATGAACCATCAAAACTATGGGGAAAAGAGCAATCGAAGATCGGATCTTGTTTTTGAACTAAAGAAGATTTTTGACAGGCTTGGCATTAAGTATCATCTCCTTCCACAACCAGTACAGCTTACGCATGTAAATACGATCATCAATGGGGGAATGTCAATGCAATCTTGATACAAATGCATTTATTTGGAGTGCAAAAAGAAAATTATCACCATATATCCCCACACCTGAAGGATCGTTAATTCAATATGGTCATACCGGCTATTATCTTGCATGTGTTTTCTTTTCCTTTTTTAACTTCTTTTTAGCTTAAATTACAGCTAGAACTAATGATGGATGGACAATAAAATAAAAAATTATTAAAGCATTATGATTGGCTATTATTTAAACCCATTTATTTTTGTATTATTAGTATTTATTTATTATAATAAAGTTGGTTATCTATCTACGTCTCCTTATACACACACACACACACACACAATAAGAATAACACATGGTAACTTTCAATGATTCATCAACCATGACAATCTCTTCTTCTTCTCAAACTTATTTTCCCCATTATTCTATTATGGTATTAGATCTTATTGCATAACTACATATATAGTTACTCTAAAAAACATATCTCTTTTATATACCTCCTTTACATCATAACCACAACCCATAATAAATCCTATCTTAGTCTCGCCATTTTCACTCAACCCTCGTAGTGTCGGCTCCACACCATATACTTATAATAGTTTTAACCTTCATCATGCTCACCTTTATTTTTCTTTATAACTCATAAATAATAATTATATTTTTTAAAAAGCACATGTTTAGTCCATTCTAATAGGTTAGGGCTTATTTATATTCATTTATGATAGTCACTCATGTCCTCTCAAAACTATAATCATTAATAACACTATAGAAGTCAATCCAGTCTATACCATATAAGTGAAATAAGACCAACTACTAATGAGCACTATGATTGCATTCCTTTCAACTAAGGTATTATCTTTGATTGTTGGTTATACTATGCCTCATACCATTTGGTCCACTTTAGCATCAACAATTATATCTCCCACTACAACATGCATTATATCTATTCACTTAACCTTGATTGAACAACGTTAAAAAGCTTATGAAGATAACCTACTTACAACGTGGAGAAACTTAAAATAATGAACTCGCAATGATTGTTAAACCTTCTAACCTTATATAATTTAATATTTATCTATTGAAATGACTTTATACATAATTTAAAGATCTTGTAACTACTCTTATGGATGAGATATATCGGTATCCTATACTAAACTGTATTTTTACTAGTAAGTAATAAGTTTATTAATAAGAACATTTTTCATGACCTTTTTATTTGACAGGATAATGATATGAAAACCCTCAAACCATTTACTCACGTTGCCCACATCTTTGTACCTTAACAAGATTGACGTTAATACTCTAGTGATATTTTCTCAAGTGATCGTGGGGGTTTAACTTTTTTAGGAGGCCATTGATAATATGATGAGGGTTTTAACTCTTAATTCCTATTACAAGTTATCTCTCAACAACATTGAAATTAGTTTAATTTGTGTTCTCATTTATGGTGTTAACTATATGGTTATAAGGACCACTTAGCCACCTTTTGCCCTCTCTAGACCAACAATAAATGAAAACATCATTCTCGATCTAAAAGTAAGGAAAACTTATGGTATGTTAAACCAACAAACTTAATATTCTTGATAAATAATGGTTATAGTTTTACTAGCTCTAATTTTCCTGAGCTAGTCATCATATCACTCTAGATATTAATGGCCTCTCATTTATAGATTCATATAATGGTTCAGATCATCTTAAAGTGAGGGGATAATAAGTATATATAATTATTAGTCATAATCACATTCACAAACCTATTCATACTTTAAATTTATTTTATCTTATATGTTCTTGATATAATCAAATTATTGCTCTCTCCATGTCAATTTGTTATTGATAATAATGTTTTTTTTCTTAATTTTATGGTTTTTATCTCATCAAGGATTGTACTTCCAAGGCTATCCTTCTTTCTGACACCATTAAGGATGGTTTCTATACATCATTTATGTTATAGCTTCTTTGTCCAGTCGTTATACCTTTTCTATTATTTAGGTATTACCTTAACTTTGACATTGTTGTCTTCGTCATCCTCATTCACATGTTCTACATCATTCAATTTCTAATAAAAATTTTCAATTGCACTACTTGTTGTTCGGCGAATCTATTAGATCAACTTTATATCCTTCAAAATATGTAAGCATTGCTCCTTTAAATTTAATATTTAATGATGTTTAGAGCTTTTTTATCATATGTAAGTTAAATTTCAAGTTTATGATATTGTTATTTAGTTCTAATAACTTGTTAGGAATTAATCTCATACTCATATAAACAACATGCAAACTGATTGAGTGGTGAATTTATAAAACTTCACACATATTTTTTAACTATGGTATTCATTACCATGCCACTTACTATGGTATTTTTTTAACTATGGTATTCCTTACTCATGAAAAAATTAACACCGTAGATCATTATCGTTAACATTTTGTTAAAGTAGGGATTACACTACTTGCTCAAACATCCTTGCCATTTACTTTCAGGTCATATGCTATTAAAACCAATTTATACCTTATTAATTGCATGCCAACTTTAATTCTATGTTACAAATATATTTTTTAATTTTTTTTTCAATTTTATCCTGACAATACTTTAAATTTTTGGTTACTTGTGTTTTTCTTATCTCTAACCATACAATCATCATAGAATGGATTTTCACTCCTTGTTATACATCTTTCTAAGTTAAAGTTTACTTCATATTGGCTAATAATGTATGGACATCCAATCTCACCATATATACATTCTTTGTTATTGTACTTTTTATGATTCATCTTTTATATCATGGCATGTATGACGTTGAATAACGGATTTGCCTCATAGAATTAAAGGAGTTTTGGGTTTAATTATAAAGTTATGATTAAAGGGTTTAGAAGTCGTCACCTAGCATTATGGTTACTAGAAAACCTAATGGTCTACGAGAATTTGGATAAAGAGACTAGTTGTGTAAAGGGAAGATGCATCACCCCTAGTACGCCCTGCCTATAGTAAGCTGCATTGTTGATTGGTTGTCAATCTAAGACATGTTTTTATACATTGTTCTCATCAAAGCTTTAAATTAGATCTCCCTTTGTCAAGAAGTCTCTATGCTATTAGGTTAAATCTTAATTATTATAAGACCCTAATTTTAGCATTGCATTTATTTTCTACTTTTTATCTTTAATATCTGAGGGTATACTTTACAGTGTAATTGTATACCCCTAAATATTAAAGTTTACAGTTAAGTCCTAATACTCTGAGGGAATATTGATTAAATATTGTGGGATTTTTGGTATTTGGTCAAACCCTAATAGATAATCATAAACTAGTTATGATATTCATTTTGTATTTTTAAGACGATAAAAATATGATTTTTTTCCTTTTTAGAAAATATACATGAAAAAACTTTAAGATTTGACCGTGTGCACAAAAACAAAACATATTTTTGTATTTTTTAAAATTGCAAAGAAAAAAAAATCAAGTATTTTTAATACCAGGTCTGTATTTTACACTGTGATTCTACAACCTGAAATTAGGAAAAATCATCGAAAAAACATGTAAGGGACCCGCAATTAATTTCAAAATGGTCCCTAAATGTTTTTTAAATTTTCTGAAATCATTTGGGGTTTGTTTGGAAAAACACAATAATGTGTTTTAAATCAAACAAGATACTAATTCAAAATAAGCTACTCGTTCTCCATTCACCAACTTAATAATCCAACAAATACATTCAAATATCAAATCTTGTTAATTTCACAAATTATATTCAAATTGCATATTAATCCAAGCAAATCAATACAAACCCAAACATTATTCATGGATCAACATTTTATATTCAAATATCGATTACAACCTTAAAAATAAACTCATCAATCAACACAAATCACCAAATAATTTCAAACTAAAAATACACATCAATCCAAGCCAATAATATCCTAGTCCGAGAATATATACAACAATGAGTAATTTATCCTAAAATTCACAATATTTCAGCAACTTATCCCAAAATTCACCATATTTTAGCAATTTATCAGGAAAAAAAAATAATTTAAGGTTATGAATCTACCTTTCAAGGTGTTTGGTGTGTCTAGTAAATACTGGAATTATGTTGAAAGGGCGCTACTAGATCAACAATGACGCGTGTATCACCTGTATCATCATTGCTAGTATATGGAATCGTATGCTATTACAATTGAAGGAGGAGCACTACGTGAATCTGAAACTCCTTTATCTCCTCTTTGATTCTTTATTGATGGGGCAACAAATAGACACTTGTATAAGGAGTTCTGCTCCATTGAAGTTTTAGTCTTCTTCATGTTTTTTAATCTAGGCTTGTCTCTTCTCTCTACTGCTGCATTTTAATGTAGTTACTAGTGAGAGAAAATTTTACAAAATCTCAAACTACTACATCTCTTCTCGGATCCCCCACTAGCATAGTTACAAACATATATTTGCTTTTGTTTTTTTTTCATAGTTGGTTGTTATTGCCACTGCTTGTAAAGTTTGTTTTGTGATGATTTGAGGGTTGTTTTTGGGTGGCTTGGAAATGGGATTTTCTAGTATGAAAATGGTTGTTTTGATGATGTTTTAGTGGTTGAGGCTTTGTATAGTTTGGGGTCTATTTTAAGGTGTTTTGGTTGGAGTTTTCATGGCGGGGAGGTTTGTTCATGGCGGTTTTTATTGTAGTGTTCATCTTTATCAAGGTTGTTTAGGTTAGGGTTTTGTGGGGTTTTTATAGGATAAATGGGGAGGCTCTAAGGCTTATGTATTAATAGGATCTTAACATTAATGTTAGAGAATAAATCTCAGTCATTCATTGAAGCTAAGAACAAAATTTTGTTCTGCTTTGCAACTTACCAAGGGAGGAGCAAGACTACTTTTACAATTAAGACAATGTTTGGTTGTTTTTTAAAGAAAATATGCAAGTGTTTCTAGTGCCTTTAGAGTTGTAATTTTGTCTAAGAGTGAAGCAAAAATACAACGGTATAAGTTGGCATAAGATTTATATCGTATGGACAAAAACTTATACTACTTTGCAACTGACAAATGGAGGATCAAGACTGTTTTGTAGCCAGAATAGTGTTGGGTAGTGTTTTTGGGAGAGAATTTGCGTGTGTTTTTAGTGCCTTTAAATATGGAATTTTAACTTAGAATGAAGTACAAATACTAGGGTATGAGTTGACATAAAATTTGTGTGGTTATGAAGGGGTAAGGGAGAAATTAGGGCTGAAAGGTGGGTACTTAGTCATCTTTCTATCTTGTTTTAACGAGAAAAAGATAATGAATAATGAAATTATGGTATTTTTAAATTTGATCCCTAAACCTTTGGGACTTTGTAATGGAATCTCCAATTAATCTTAATCTTTTGGATTCCTTACAATTTCACCCTTGACTTTCTTTGATTGGACCCTTAAATTTATTTGTGTTTTTACAAAATGCTCATTGATTTTAAAATTCTTCAATTTGACCCTTAATTGAGCTTTAAGCTTGTAATTGGTTGCAATTTTATCCTTAATCTCATCTGATTGAGCTTAAAAAAAATTAAATCTGGTCCTTTAATATTCTAATTTTTTTAATTAAATCCAAATTAGACCTCGACACTTAATTGTTTTCACCAATTAAGCCCCTAATAAAATTAATTTGACTCATTAAAAGTATAATTAAATCATTGCACCTAGTTAAATCTTTAAATTTGACCAGAATTAAATCTTAAAATTAATTAAATCTTTAATTAGGCCTATAATTAAATAAAATTGGCCTATTAAAAAATCTAATTAAGTCCCCATACTTATTTTTTATGCAAAATCATCCAATAATAATTTAATTTGACCTTGAATTTGCCTTGTCTTTTCAGTCTTGGGTACGATAGGGTACAATTGGGCTCCTAGTTTTGTCCCAAACTTTAGTGCATTTGAAACCGTTCTTAGCCTGTTTTTGTAAAATTACCATTTTTTTGTTGTTTCTTGTTTTAGTTTTTGATTGTTTTCAAAATAAAAAGGAAATTTTGGGGCAAACCTAAAATTGAGTTATGACATTTTACATTTTTCAATACCAAATAATTTTTTCCTTTTTTAATCCTCTTTAAAGCCAACCTCTACATCTACAAATTGCATCATTCTACCACTATCCAAATAATTCCATAATCCCCCTTAGTTTGTCTCATCTCTAACTATTTCACAATAAACACCAACATGTTCTGAGTCGTCCCCTTTTCCTCTTGGTCTCTTACATCCCTCTAACCTTTCTCTCATTGTATTGTTTCTTGCTGACACATGTCCTCATTGTTATTGTTTACCATTCCTAACATAAATCTTCTTATTGGTCTTAACCTAATTACTACATCATCTATTTCTTAAACATCTTTTCCAACTATCCAAAAACAATACAATATGGCCTTAGGACTTCATTCAATAAATTAGAGTTTACTAAGGCAAAATGATATCCTAACTGGTAATCTAATATGGCTATAAAAATCTCTACTTTAGCCTTGAATAACATTTTGTCTTTGATACCATATGATTCAACTATGAATGTGGTATACTATAAATGGGTATACAAGATTAAATACAAGACGAATAGGAACTTTGAGTGCTACAAAGCATAATTAATAGCCAACGGCTATTATTAGTAAGAAAAGGTTAATTTTCAGGAGACATTCATTCCAATCATGAAGCCTCGTACTATTTGGATAATGCTTAGTATCGGCGTTACTCATGGTTGGTTGATATATCAACTCAATGTGTATAATGCTTTTCTTAATAAATTTCTTGATACAAGTGTGTTTATGACTTAGCCCATTAGCTTTTTTGATCCATAGTTCCCAAATCATGCTTGCAAACTTGGACATTTTTTTTATGGTTTGAAATAAGCATCCCATACATGGTTTGATCATCTTCGTCAATTCTTGGTTCTTTTCTAAGGATTTAATAGCTTTAAAATCATAGTTTTAAAACCCGGACCGGCCCGGCTGGTCGACCCGGGACCCGGGCGATCCGGGCATGGGACCGGTCCGGGTGAAGGCCAAAACCCGCTTGGGAATTGGCCCGGCCAGACCCGGCCGACCCGGTTGACCCGGCAAGACCCGGTTGACCCGGCAAGACCCGATCAACACCCGGCCCCAAACCCGTTGACTTTTATTTTTTTTATTTTTTGGTAAAACGACGTCGTTTTGATTTTTTAAAAAAAAATTAAAAAATAAATTTTGACCCGGTCGAGACCCGATGACCTGGTCAAAACCCGGAACCCGGGCCTTGGACCGGGCCGGTTCTTAAAACTATGTTTAAAATTGATACTTTCTTGTTCATTCTTCATTCTTCTAAGGATATGTATTCCTTCTAGTTTGTGTTGGTGGTATTTTACTAACTAGTAATAATCTTGCCTTTCTTTAGCATTTTATCATACATTTAGATATTAAGTTTACCATTAATGATATTGGTCCACCTCATATATTAATGATATGGTTTAATCGACTCACTTTCACATGACATGATATCTATTTTGTGGTTAATAAGGTATGTTAGTTCATACATTCTTCCTATTAATGTTCATTTGTTGGTAGCTAACCACATCATGCATTCTCTACATTGTAGTTCGTTCCCTGGGCTGCACTGGACATGTTAGAATGGTTTGTCACTCAATGGTTTTAATGATTTTATTTGGATTAATAATGTATATGATCGAAAGTCTACTGGTGGTTATATTATTTTCCTTGGTTATAACTTGATTTCTTAGAAATATAGTAAATAATGTATTATTGCTTGTTTTTTTAAAAGAAGCCGAATATAAAGCTATTACTAATATTGTTGCTAAACTACAATAGATCAAGTCTTTACTTTATAAACTTAATATTTCAAGTACATCTCATCTCTTATGGTGTGATAACTTAAGAGGCACTTATTTGACTGTAAATCCAGTTTTTCATACTCGCAGGAAATTTATGAAAATTTATTTTCACTTTGCCTATAACATGTTTGTTCACAAGGAACTCCTAAGCTTAGTTAATTACTTATACTGAATAAGTTACTAATGCATTCACGAAACCTCTCTCATCATTGTAGTTTATGTTTCTACAATCCATATTAAATTTAATGTCTACTCCTGTATTGAAGTATTATGATTAACTATAGTTCCAAGCACAATTATCTTTGTATTATCATTACTTATTTATTATATAAGGGTCCATTATACATAGCCCTATACAATTAGATGTCCACATCTTTTATATATATATATATATAACACATGTATGTATAGGTATTGATCACCTTATTAGCATTATATTACTTGATATATGGAAAAACACCTAAGTACTTTATGAATATAGGTACAATATCTATTTAAATCGAGCAATATAAATAAAATGAAAATCATATTAAAATTGATATTATTTATAATTAGATATATTACTTGATAAAAAAAAATATCATAAGTCAATATATAATTCAAAAGTTACTAACAAAGTTTACTAGTTTCACTTAGAAATCATTTTATACACACACACCAATTATGCTAGGCTCTAGCCTTTCTATCTAGATTTGGAAATTTCCATGAGCCGTTGCATACCCTACTTCCAACTCAACCTTATAATTTATCCAAAACATGATAATTTAAGGTCAAAATTGACCAAATTGATAATACATGACCCAATGTGACACATCGGGGTAAAAAAAAAAAACCCAAACCAATTTGACAGTTCAGCTATCAAGCTGGACTAGTCCGGGAAAGGCAAAAGACCGGGATGAACAAAAACCCAGTAAAAGACCAGGATGAGCCGTGACCCAGGCGACCTGATAAAACCTGGTTATATATGCTTTATATTCATAATAAAAAAATATATGTTTTTTTAATGTGAAATTAAAAAAAAAATTGTTTAAATATTTCAACTGAAAAGAATAACATACTAACATAGTATCTTTTCAATTAATGATAAAAAAAACCTTTTAAAATAATCTTTAAAACTTCATTATTTAAAATACATATAACTTATATTCATATGAATTATTTCTTAATATTTTTATATGAAATATTAAAGCTTCAAAAAAAAATTATTTTTTCAAGTTGATTCAGGTTGACCTGACCTAACCAATATAACCCAAGACCCGGCTTCTTGATCGGGTCAATCCCCGGGTCGGGTCCATAACTATGCAATAAACCAGTATAAAACACTCAGAAATAAACTTTTATGCTCTCTCCGGGCATCACTCCAAAAAGAGAGAAGAAGCCGGGAGGTCTAAAAAGAGTTTGTCTATGACA
The DNA here is from genome assembly GCA_033617975.1 of Populus alba x Populus glandulosa. Classification (NCBI taxonomy): domain Eukaryota; kingdom Viridiplantae; phylum Streptophyta; class Magnoliopsida; order Malpighiales; family Salicaceae; genus Populus; species Populus alba x Populus glandulosa. The sequence continues at coordinate 6,007,206 of CM066155.1, read as the reverse complement.
ATGGCATCCTCCTCTTCTGCCACGGGCACAAATCTCGATCTCATGAAAAAGGTACCTCCTTTTGTGTATCTCTCACCTATCTCTTATATGACTAATTTATTTATGCGGGTTTCATTTATCAGGTTAGAAGTCATGAAGTAGCAATAGCAGAGCTCAGTAATCTTTCATCGTCTCGTGTAAGCTTCTTTCAACAGTATCTCCTTTTAGTTTCCAGTTTTGGGTCTTTATTCTGCTCTTGCCTTGATTATTTGATTACTTGTGCTGTTGTGCATCAAAAGAATCAAAATTAGTATATTATTTGTTTGACTATTATTCGGGTTCTGTTCAAGTAGAAGATGATAATTTCTTGACTATTCGAATATAAAATGGCGTATGAGAAGTGGGTTTTAGGTAGGAAGAACCATCTCATTGATAAGAAACATTATGGTTTTATTTTCTTGTTGAAAAGGGTTTTCTGGTACTTTTGCTTTCTGTCAAGGAATGATGTTGTCATGAACATTTAGCCTTGGTTTAATTGAGCATGATGGAATCTGTTTTCCTTTTTTGTTGGATTCATTGATGCTGATCTTCTTTCCATACCTTTTTTTCCCCTGATTTTTATAGCTTCAGTCGAGTGTGTTTATATGATACCGACTAGAAGAATAGGGTGGCAATTAGCATGATGGAGGGAACACCTAACAACTATTTCAAGTCCTTGGGAAAACTTGTAATCCTTGTCTATTTGGTAGATTAGATGTGAAAATTAGCAGCTTATAGTCTTTGTTTGAAGGCTTCAGTTTTCTCTTTATGTTTTCTTCTTTTCCATTCAATTCTTTTTAGGCATTTTCTTACCACGCATCTTTTATTAGCTGGAATACTTGCTATTATTCACTTATTTGCCTCAAACCCATGTCTGGGAAGAATTCCTTGCACCACCTTGGTAGAAATTTTTGTGAAATCTACTAAAAGCAATTGCCCTACTTGACTATCCTAATTTACCAATCCCAAATAGCTATTGATTATCTTGTTGCCATATTAGCCCTTTCCTTTGTCAGGCAGGCTATAAACTTTTGATGCCTGAGCTGTCATATATATATATATATCATTTATCAATATGGCATGGTGTTGTTACAAGTTATTTCCATTTTAACTGCACTTGACTATTGCTCTATAATTGGGTTCTGTTTTGTTTGATGTGCAAGAGTGTGGTTCCTTGGAGGTGTAGAGACTAGAGAATTCATATGTATTCAATTGTGGTTTTAAGTGAATTGATTGGTTTACAAGTTGTTGTATTCCCAATAACACAAATATGGTCGAATTGTTCCGCCTATAATTCCCAGCTAAATTCAACATAATAATGGACTGTAGAATGCAGTGCTTGGATATCAAACTCGAGCTGTTGTTTAAACAAACACTTTATCTATCTCAAATCAGTTGCAACCATGGAAACCAAATTCATATTCATGGTTAGATTTAAATTGGTTATGAGCGTGGCTTGGATATTATTTAGTCTTCTTAGTTTTCCAAAATATGCAGGCTGTACAGCCTTTTCTGCTTAAACTGTTAGTAATATGCATGCTAAGGTTTAGCTTTTACCGAATTAAATTTTATATTTTGGTTTCCCTGTATGGTGGTAATAAGCCTATTTTACGGAGGACATTACATTGTTTCTCCTTGACTGCAGACTGTCTATCAGAAAAATGGGAACCTTTTTTTCCGTACAACTGCCCAGAAAGCAACAGCTTCTGAACAAAGTAAGAGATCTTTTCACGTCCACTCGAGGTTAATATTTCAATGTTCTCCATGCAACTCTAACAACATTGCAATCGTATATCTAATTTGTGAATATTGTACAGAACAACTTGACTCGGCCAAAGCTATGCTAGAAGGATGAATTCTACTTGCTTTCACCTCTGTTGCTTTGAAACTGGTCCTCTACCTTGCTGGTGAAAAAGCATTCGGTAGTGCTGACATTTGTGATTACAGATTGCTGGCTATTCAAGTTTTAAGTCTCATTCAAGAGCTGCGAAATGTCTTTGAACTCTTGGAATTTGCAGATGGGAAGTGTTACTGGTAGTTGTCAACTACAATTTTTAAGTAACAGAACGAGACATGACCATGTATTTAGACCTTCATAGATGAAACATTAAGAGTATTCAATCCTTCCAAGTGTCTGTTTTTCTTCGTATGTTTTATTGGCCTCTCCATTTCTTGAATATGCCTTTCGGTATTAACTAAATGTTTGATTGCGAATATTTGATTGTCATGCCAATCCGCAAAAGCATGTGTATATCAAAGACATCAAACTCCTGATTATGATCCTCAGAGACTGTTGCTTTAACGCCTTCAAATTCATTGGGAAACACACTTGTAAATTTCTTTCACCCCTTGTGTGGATACCAGAGTATCATCCTTGAATGATCCATGTTTACCAATCTGAAAATCCCTGGAGAAACATCATGTAATCTCATGGTGACTTTTTTTTCTATATAAAGATTGAAATTCTTAATTTTCTTGTAGAGTTCCTTCAAAAAATTTCCCTTGTTCCCATCCTGTAAGGGAAGTTGCACGCAGTAATCTGAGGAAGTCTTGTTGCGTTCTTCAATCCTGATTCTTTTTATTACTCAAGGCGAATCCAATACTGGAAGACAGTGTTAAGCAGGGAGCAAAAGAATCAACCTTGGCAGAGAAGCGAGATGGCTAATATTTAAAACCTTTTGTGCAGTAATAACGAAAGAAAAAGATAAAAAAAATCAGATTACTGTAAAAGCACCCTGAATGACAAACAATATAAACCAACTAAATACAGCTCACTAAGTTGTGGCAAAGTTATCATCCTGATTATTAAGAAGTAAACTAATTACTTGCAACATATTTCACAAAAAAAGTATACTAACAGCAAAATGTGTGCATTGTACTGTTGTAGGATGGATTATTTTTTACTGAACAAGAATGAAGCCTCTAGTCAACATCCTGACGTCCAGTTTGAAACCACACAATTGCAAGAGTAACGAGGGATGCATAGATTGAGGTGGGTAATTTTCGCACCACCTTTCCAACACCAGGGACACCCTCAGTAGCCTTCTTTGTTGCCATGGCAACTGTTGGGGCCACAACCAAAGTGATAATCAACCCCTGACTAACCACAATGAACGTGTCTGTTGTTAACTGCTGCATAAACTTCACAAATTCTTCATGGTTAAGTTCACCATCAAGGTTCATATCGCATGCCTGCATGTAGAACAATCAATGGATTTACCTTCACTTGTCAGATCATAAACTTGGTACCCAGAAAGAGAGAGTGAGTCGTAAACTCAAGGCATCGAGGTTTTCCCAGCTTTGTTGAACATATACCTCCCACAATATTGGAAATGGAAATTAGGCTGAAAGGATGTCTTCCTATTCTTTGTGAACAACTAAGAAACAATGGTCAAGACAAGGTATTTCACAGAAAAGCTCAATTATTTTCATCAGAATTATCATTTTCCTTGATACATTTTGATACAAGCATCATATGATATGCTTTCTGAACCATATATATAACTTCTGCAGCACTTGTTTAAACTATTGAAGTATAGGAGGAGATGCCATGATGACGAATACAGTGTTCAGATTTTCATATGAACAGTATTGCTACCTGGAGCACATAAGTATTACTGCTAGTGAGACTATTTCTCTGCAAAATTACTTCAAGAAGCCATCAAATCTCACTATAGAAACATAACTCTAGAATGCTTTGAGATTTATGTTTGTATCAAATGAAGTAGAGTACCTGCATCATGGCTCTGACTTGCTGTTTCGAAGGAGGATCAAAATGGGGACCAGGCAAGCGCTTGTTAATATCACTGCATTAAGAAATGAACTTCATCATTAGTAAGACTAGCACCAGATATAATTTTGATCAAAGAATCGATTTCAAAGGCTAGAAAAAAATATAAAATGATTAAACAAGAAAGTAAAACACAGTTTTATACTTGTACACAAGTAGAACAGCAATATACAGGTCTTCAAAAGTGAGATTAGCACTTCCCGACTGATTTTTTATGTGATTATACGCCTTATCTGCAATCAACCTTATTTGTTTTTCCCTCCACTGCTTACCTGCACAAATTGGTAAACCAAACCATATGGCATCGTGATGCTTAACAAACAACACATGTCCTACACTTGGCATCACAAAAAAAAAAAAAAAAGAACATGCAACATACTTTCATGAAAAAAAATAAAATTCCCAGCAAATCTCGTGACCCAGTAAAGAATATTCATATAATAGATCATCAACAAAGAAAAAAAATTATTTTTTTCTAACACAGGAAAAGGTAACCAAAAAACATGAAGAAGAACAGTAAGAAAAATACTATTTCCATGAAGCTTCAGAAGACAAAAAAAACTGGAACAAAAACTAGACAAATAAACGATTTGGTTAACGATAAATAATAATAACAACAATAACAATAAAATAATGATATGAAGAGGAAGAAGGTACCGTGAAATTTGTCTAGGACCTGTCCCATCGATGATCCTTCAGTTTATAGGTAGAAAAGGGAGTTTCTGTTTTTCTTTTTTCTTTCTGGGTTTAGAGAGATTGAGAGACTTCGTTGATTAGATGAGGTAGAAATGAATGGGTGAATCTTTGAGTTTGAAACAGTCTTTCTGTGTACATAAACTGGTTTTGTTAGCTAAGAACATCTGTGGCTATGAGCGTATGTGTGTGAGAGGGAGGGATTCTTCTACCCTGCTTTCTATGGAAATCAAATGCAGCAATCTACTTGTCTACGTTGATTTTTTTTTCCATGATTTGGATCCACTTGGTATCTCTTCATTCATTTATCCTTTCTAAATAAATTATATTATATACTAATATTTGGTTAGATTCAACTTCGAAAATATCAATTATTTCTTTCTAGAGTTTCGTGTCCCTTCTTTCATTTAATTTTGGTACAGAAATTGAGAATAATTTGAGTTTAGAGTCTAATCTGTTTTTTTATAAAAATTAAAAATTAATATTTTTAAACTGTTTTAATATTTTAATATTACAAATAAATTTTAAAACATAAAAAATATATATTATTTTAATATATTTTCAAATAAAAAATATTTTAAATATAACATTAGCATTCATTATATATATTTGGAATTTAAATAATAATAAAATAATAATAATAGACTGTTGTATGAGTGAAATTAATATTAAAAAATAGATATATCACACTTTTAAGTAATTGGTTTAATGATTAAAGAGATTTGCTCTCGTGTTTATTGATTGGGTTGATGGTAAAATGAAATTTGCTCGTTTCCTTGATTCCTTAAGTTTGAATTAAAGGACTTTCAATCTTAAGACTAATATAAGACCTCACTTTCTTAGGATTTTATATTAATTTTTAACACGCAAAAAAAAATGTGATAATATTATAAATATAATTTATTGAATTATGTTTTTTTTTCTCAATTTACTTTTTGTATGAATGGTGTGTCAAACTTAATATATAAAGCTAAAAGGGAAGTCAATATATGTAATTAACAAAAATATAAAGATGGAATAGAAGTTAATGTCTATCAAAATACAAAATATTATTCATTATAGTGACTAATTGCTTTTTGATTCTTTCATGATGATACAATTATCTTTTTCAAATTAAACAAGGATAAAAAAGTTTTTAAATTTTTTCATAGAAAAATTACTTGGTTGCCCCTGAAATAAAAAAAAAATTAAAACTTATGTCCAAGGGCTTTATTGTCTAATCATTATTATCATCAATATAATGTTGATATTCAGTCCTAACTTCATTAGAAGGGTTCTCATTAAGAATAGGAGGAATTAGATTTTCAAGAATATGTAACATTTTTTTTTGTTTGAGAACCATTCTCATATTTTGGTATCAATCCAGAAAATTTAGTTCAACTAATTTATTAGCATCAAATATGCTATGTATGGATATATTTATTTTTACTCATGGTAATCTATCAAGAGGTTAATGTAAAGATAATAAGTATTGGTTTCAGGTATAAATATTTATAACCAAATATAGATGAGATCTTTAATCATAATTTAGTCTCTCATTATTTTCCTATAAATTAATAGCCCTTACTATCAATTCGAGAAATCTCATTTAGATTTCTTAATGGGTTATGATTTCTTTTAATTTATATGACTTTAAGTAACTCAATAAAATAAAATAATTAAATTAGATATATAACATAACTTATTAATTATATCTTTATGTGATTTGTAAATAAGTTAGGTGATAACTTTTTACCTGAACATATCATATATGTTTGTCCTAACTACTATTTATAATCTTATATGATCATAAATAACTCATTCAAATCATATAAGTTAGTTAAGTAAGGCCTGATTTTATTGCATTAAATATATTCGATTAATGGTAAACTTGAGTAGCTTAGTAAGTTATCTATAAGTATAACTCTAGCTTATGCATATAAATTTAGAAGGCAATAAATCATATTCTTAACATGTACTTAATACATTAATGAGTGATTTTAATTAGGTTTCATTTCATGGGATAATTGATATATACATATCAATTATACATTAACATAAATCTATAGCATGTCATTCTAATTCAATGATTATGGATATATCTAAACTAATTTCCTCAGGTCATTGAAGGGAATTAGTTGGTAAGAAACTAGGTAGCTATTGCAAATTTTAATAAGTTATTTACTAACACTGTGGTTGTACTTTTTTGTCATTTTTTCTTCGTCATAGATTGTAAAATAGATTTTTTATCTAAATTTCTACATTTCTAAATTACATAAGATTTATATAATTGTATAAAAAAACCTTCAGTTACATTCGAGGGGAATTATATGAGAAAATAATTTTACAAAAAAAAAAAGACACTCAGACCCTATTTAATATTACAACCATTTAACCATAAAAATACAACCGCAATGGTCTTTAAATGTCCAAAGTCATCCATCATATATAAGAATATATTAATATGCATAATTATATACATTGCATGCTTCAATTCTAATTATTGGCTTTATGTGAAATTTTAAAATAATATTTCTAACACTTAGAAATATTAAATCAAATCCAATTTGATAATTTCTCAAACATAATAAATCATATTAAAACTCTTATTAATATCCCAAACTATTTTAAGATCAATTAGATAAATATTTTTGCTTTAAGAAAATTTCTTTATTTTAGAAAAACTATTTTTCAAATGTTATTTAATTAAAATTTTGTATTAAATTTAAATTTTATTAGGATATTAAAAAACTCAAAAATTTTGAATTGACAGTTTTAATTCAATCCTAATCCAATTAGGAAGATTAATTCTACAACAAATTTAACTTAGGTTTCAATTTTAAAATATAAAATCAACATTTTATAAATATATATAGGGGTAGAATTGTAATTTTATTTCATATATCATATTATAATAAGGAATAAATTGCATCGGTAAATTTATAAATTAAATCCCAAAAGCCCTATTGTAATAAGTTATAAGGTGCAGGGTTACCTTTAAAAACCTAAAAGTAAAATAATAAAATATGCAGGGGTAGAATTGTAATTTTTTCAATCATCTTCTCATCAGTTGTTACAGTCGGTTGTGGGTTCACTGCTGCTAACAGCTTGCCTTGGCAGCGACAACCTTTGCACTAATAGTCATGTTGTTGTTGCTGACAGCATCCATCATTTGCCAAGCATCAACCTCGCACATCAGCCTCACCAGCAATGTCTAGTGTTGTTGTGGCAAGATAATAGCCTATTGCCTCGTTACAAACAACTTGTTGGTTGTGCACAAAATGTCGTTGTAGGCTTTCTCAACCACCAAATGTTACCTGTTTTTTTTCTTACAAATTTCAGTCAAATAGCATATTTTGACAAGATTTAAATAATCTGGCTAGATCTGGTTGGAATAATAGTTAATTTGTTTTTTTGAAAAATCATAAGAGCAAAAAAATTAGGAAAATAATTTTACACACAAATTTAATTCATGATTAATTATAACATGTAATCAACGACTCTAATTTTCTAACAATAGCTCTATTATCTATATATGAAAATTACCTAAATATCAAATGTTCTTTTCAATTTTTAGTAATTATTTCAAGGCTGAATTGTTGCAAACCACTAGTCGTTCAAGTGTCTAGCTTTTAGCGGTAATCCATATAAACTACTAGTTAGAAATTTAATAAATCTTTTTTAGATGAGAGAGATTGTTATGTCTTTGAGTGATAGTTATTTTCTTTTATGTTTTCATGTGTTATGTAACTTATGTAGTTTATGTAGAATTTACTATATAGAAAATAAAAGGCATAACATTCTATTTATAAGGAAACCTAAAAACCTTATAAATGGTAAAATATCAATTTGCCTCCTCAATAATATCATTATATTATTTCAAGATAATTTTATAAATTTATTCATTCAAGTCCCTACTTGTTTTTTCTAGTCTAGAATTATAATTCCCTATATAAATTATATTTTAGTCTTTAATTTCTAAAACTTATTTGCAATCAAGTTATACTTAATTAATCATCTCATTTTAATTTCTAACCACTGATTTTTATGTGTGACCAATTAGGTTCCCTAATAAGTTCACCCAAACATAAATCATAATCCTAAATAAAATATAATTAAATAAATCTATTTATTATAAAGTCAATAATTGATTGATTTATATTTCAATATCAGGTACAATATTTAGCAAATTATCATGGTCCCCTAAATATAAGAAAAGTTATAAGTGATATGATTTAACCTTTTCATGACCAGTTTCTTAGTATAATTAGTATTCCTTCATCAATGTTTCAATTTAGACATAATAGCATGGAATGTGTTTACTATGTCAAATCTTGTTTGTTCTCAGCACCATATTCATTGATTCTTTAAATAGGATTTGAAACTTTTTTCAATCTTATTCCATCTTACATAAGGACTTACAATCAATACTATTTCAGAACAGTTAGAACATTTTTTTAATTTATATAAGGTGATGAATCATCTCTTAATTACTGAAATACCTTCATATAGTTCATGTTATACCTAATATATGCACATTTGTTACCCTTTATTAGGACAACATATAGTGGGATTAAAACATAACACTTTCTATATAAGATAACTTAGTGATGTCAACTCTAAAGATCATTTACACAAGTATCACGTGAGCCTTTTCATAGACACACATGATCTCTCCATATAAGATTCTCATCATAGTTATTAAATCTGACCCGGGGGTTGACCTAGCCAAGGGGTCGAGTCTCGGGTCACACGGGTTGACCCTGGTCAACTCGAGAAAAATTAAATTTTTTAAGGTTTTAATATCTCATATGAAAAAGTTAAGAAACGTTTTATAGTTAAGAAACGTTTTATATGTAAAACGTTTCTTAACTTTTCCATATAAAATATTAAAACCTCAAAAAATATAATATCCGATAAAAAAACTCAGAAACAATCCATATAAATGGAGGCTATATATATAGTTATCCCACATGAAAAAGTTAAAAAAAATATTTCATGTAGATGGAAGCTATAAATAGAACTATCCCACATGAAAAAGTTAAGAAACATTTCATGGGGATGTAGGCTATACAAAACAATATGTGAGGCCAAGTATTCACAAATTAATTTTATAGTTTTTGGGTTTATTAAAAAAAATGTAAAAAAAAGTCAGGCCTTACCTAAGTTACGCCAGGTCACTTGGGTTTTACCAGGCTAATTGCAAGCATGATTTTAGACCATTTAAAACCCGTCCAAGGCCTTGGGTCCCAAGTCAACCCGTCGGGCCGGGTTTTATGTCTATGATTCTCATGGGGTCAATTCAGTGTACATGTCATTTGACAAACATCTATATATCAGTTCTAGGTATATTTCATACCTCAGCTTATGAAAACAACTGTTTCATTTCATAGAGAAAAGAATATTATATGTATCAGTCTTAATAACTCTAATTAATATATAGTTTTAATAAAGTATTGACTAGGAATATTTTAGAAACAATGCTTTGATGCAATAAAAATATCATAATTATAACTTTATAATTTTCTTTACAAAATATTTTTGACTCAAGTATTTTATCTTTACTCTAAATCCATTAATAAAATATTTGATGAATATTAAAGATAAATAAGTCTTTATTAATAAATTAAATATATTTACATAAATAAAATCAATATCATATATAACCAACTGATCAACTAAATGATATATACACTAATATTTTTTTTTATAGCAAATTAAGCTTCAATCTTGAGATTAGATCTTGAATTACTTTCATTATTTTATTCGGTGTGGTAGGTTGGTATGTTGCAAATCTGGATTTTAACTATGAGATTAGACCTTGAATCTAGTTTCATTGTTTTTATGTGATATGTTGCAAATTAAAAGATCCATAGAAAAATTAATTTGTAATTAAATTTTTTTTGCATTTAAAAATATTTTTGAAAAAATTTAAATTTTTTTTTAATTTTAAATTAATATTTTTTAGTGTTTTCAAATTATTTTGATATGGTGATATCAAAAATATTTTTTAAAAAATATATTTTATTTTATTATATTTTCAAATTAAAAAAATATAATTACAGTACTAAACACTCCTTAAGATAGTCTGATTCTTCAAGTAGTCTCTGGCGAGGAGATAGCAAGATTAATAAATATTAACATTAACAGTGGCCTCCTATATCCAAATAAGAAGGTACAATTTAAAAGTTACACATTTAATTGTGTTTTTTTTTATAATTATCAAAAACATATTGAAAATGCCATAAAATCAATAATTAAAGCAATATACAGCGACAAAACAGGGGGGAAAAAACCAATACTAATATGCTACAACAAAAAAAAATAACCAAAAAAAAATATAATCAAACAATTTTATAATTCTCTCCTCGAAAACATTATTGTTCCTCAGTAACCAAATACCCTAATTGATATTGCTTGAGATTAGTGTTCAAGCTATCTTTTAAAATTTACCTTCAACTATTCCAGATCATTGTAATAGCAACAAATCTAGTGTGCTAGGTAATAAGCATTAGAAACCCCACAAACCCAAAAATTTAATGGTGTTTTTAACTAAGCAGGTTCAATTTTAATAATTTAGTTTATTTGATCTTAGCATGTTTGGATTTGTTTTTTCCTCTTTCTAAAATTCATCAAAATATAATTACATATCATCGATCATATAAAAATCATATAACTTCACATAGCACTTTAAATTACAAATTTCAAATTAATAATTTCATAATAGTAAGAGAAAAGTGATTTTAAAGCTGATACCTCTCCTCTTGAAATATCTGAAAGGTCAGGAATTGGTGGTGTTTCGAGGGACCATGAGGGTCGTTTTCTTTGTATCTTCTCTTGTCGCCCGAGCAACGAGGAGTCTGATTAATGAAGGAAGAGCTCTTGCCATTAAGAAAGCCCTGGGGATATACATGGCATGTTTGAAACCTCGGAGATTGCAGGTTTGGTTGGTGTTATATAATGGTGGTGGTTTAAAATATTTTTATTTATAAAAGTATTAAAATAAATTTTTTTATTTTTTAAAAATTATTTTTAACATCAACCTATTAAAACTACATCAAAACATAAAATAAATTATTTTAAATTAAAAAGAATCAAAACTTTTAAGAACGCGCAAATACTCCTTCAATACCCATGTGATGTGTCACATCGTCCATAATAATGTGTGTGACTTGGATGTCTGCTAGGGTTTACTAAAACTGTAATCACACCAATCACACCATACCAATTCTTCCATTTTCCTTCATATGGTAAATCATCGATCGATTTTGGGTGTCAAAGTCTTCATACCTCGTCTTTATCCATGTGAAACAAAAACACAGCTTTCCATGTATAAGGACAAACGACATCTCATAATCATAACTTGTCTTGTGTTCTGGACATGCATAATACTGAGGCTGGCCGGCATTGGATTCTTTGCACATTATCGTCAATGGCAGGAAACACCAAAGGAAACCTCAAAAAATTAATTTTTCTTTTATTTAAGGATTTCTTTTCTTCACATATTTCATGGGATATCATTATCGTAAATTTATCATATAAATACTGACAGTAGCACTTATGAAAATGAACAAAACAAAAAACAAAAAACTTTCTTGTAGTTTCCAATAATTTGAGATGGTAAATTTTTTATTCTCTACTCGTTTAAGTTGAATATTTTTCGTTCTACACTATAGAGCATTGATATGGTAGATGCTTAGCGTAAAAGGTAGTTTATTGCATTAATATGACTCGGCTTCACACCAAAGGATTTTTCTTTTTTTTTCTTCTCTTATCGAGATTTTTCTCTCAAAATACCAAAGGATTCCACTTTTTTTAGAGTATGTTCGGTTGCTTTTCAAATAACTTTTCGTATTAAAATGCATGTCAATAATATTTTTTTTTATTTTTTAAAAATCATTTTTGACATCAACACATCAAAACGATTCAAAACGTACAAACCGTATTAAATTTTAACAAAAAAAAATTGAATTTTGTGGGAACGCGGTTTCAACCGCGTTCCCAAACGCTACCTTAAACTTAAGCTTTTGGATTTTAAAAAGGGTTAAAGAAGCAAGTATTATGACTATCTTTTATGGTGTTTTCAATTGGAGATTTCATAGTTTATGGATTAAGAAAGTGTTTTAGGGTTTTAAGATGTGCACATATGTTAATTACAAAACAGAATACCATATACACATATATTAACTACTCTCCGTTAACATGCAATAACTAACTACCTTTGCATTAGTATGGAGTTTCTAACAACGGCCTAAATGGGGTAACAAAAATTATTATATGTGTGTGTATTCCCTAGCTCACGAGTAGGATGTCAGTAATATGATATGTAATTATGATATTTATATTTTTTTTACACCATTTGATATGATACCTTTGATATACTTATTTCGTTCTGTACTTGATTTATGTAACTGTATTCATTTACCTTAAAATATATATTAGCATGTATTATAGTTATTACCGAGTGTTTGGACTAACATCTCCATTCATATTTTTCAGGTCTTTAATTCAATTTTAATAGCAGGATTTTTTGGTTGTGTTTTTCGTACTTCTTGAATCGGTATACCTCAATTATTCCTCAAGACAATTAGTTTATTCATTATTTGTTATTTATGAATACTCCACAAAATAATTTTAATTCTGTTTTGAATTCGTTTTTGATTATTTATGAAAGAGTCAGATTTTAATTTATTTATTAAAGTTCTCAGTTTTGAATATTTTGTTTTATGCTGTGTTATTTTATGATTTTTATGATATCAGATATTTAAGTTCTGAGGATTAACAGAGACGGGTTACCTTGAAATGTTACATTCGAGTTGCAGACCCAAATCATGAAATAATTGGTTGTCTTTCTATACTTACTATTCTATTTAATGTGGGTGGGCCTTAACATATATAGGTGATATACACCAATGCATGAAATTCAAATCTCAATGCTCATGAAGCCCTTGGAACACACTGAGATATTGTCCTGTATTTGTACGTTGTCTAATTCTCTAATTCTGAATAGACCACCTAACTACGAAGTAGGAGGGATTTTAAAGGTGGGCTTTACTCGAAAGCTTTGTTGATTTTTGCAATTATATTCCCTTTGAGTTGATTTGTTGTGGTGTTAGATAAAAGAGCCTCTTTTTTTTTTAATGGAATGAGTGCTTTCTTGGTATTTTTTACTGCCCCTGAAATTTCTTTGGATATTGATAGCAAAGAAGGAAAGATATTAGGGCTGGCCAAATTTCGGTAGTGTTTGTTACCTAAAATATTCTTGGGACCTTAGTTTTTAAATACCATTCACTTAATACTTCATCTTTGTCCTTCAAGATATCTGCTTTTTGTTTAAGATGATTTCCACTTCTGTTTCTCACATGCACATGTTATTTTTTATATGGATTTGCAACTGAAGCTTCCTGAAAATACTTTGCATATATTGTTGGTGAAGTGTCCATTAACACTCATGATCATGGTGTTGCTCTTTATGAGAAAAAGACAAGCGCTCAATGCAATCTCTGTGCTAAAGTGACGAGTGGTTTCTCTCGTCTCAGGTACCACTTATGAGGTATACGAGGGGATCGATGCACGCGGTGCCATGAGAAAATATCTCTGAAAATACAAGGGAGCCCTTCAGAAGCATGCTGTTAGAAACTAAACGAGCGAGTCTTGACAAGGAAAGTCAGAATCTGTAATGTCCAGATCTTTCTTAGAAGAGATATTGCTCCACTAACTTGAATGCTGCTAAGCATATGAGGCGTGATGCCAGTCAAATTGTAGGCTATGGAAGTGGAATGCATGTAGAGATGCACTCCGTGGTAGAGGATGATATGATTGAGCACGTTCCAGCTACTCTAATGGAAGAAGAGCTTCAAAAACAATCAGAGCAAAGGAGAATATATTATCAAAGCAATCTCAAAGATGAATTGGCAAGTTATTTTACGAAACGTGTTTCGATTTCAGTGCTTCCACTTTGTCTAGCTTCCAAACAGATGAACTTATAATCCTACACCCGATGTTACGTTAACAACTCTTTTTTTATTCATTAACACATATGATTCTCACTTTATTTTATTTATTATATATAAATATTGATTTTTTGATTTACAGTGATATTTTTTCCTTCTTGATATCAAAAAACACATTAACACTTGTACATTCATTTTTTTGGTTTAGAGAGAAAAAAAAATATCCGACTTACTAGTGGAGACACTAAACCCCAACTCTAATCATCATATATAACATACGGAAAAGCCTGCCATTCATTTCACATGATATATTCAAGGTTTGAGGAATCAAGAATCAAATCAAAATTAATATACTCCGACATAGTGAACACTGCACACTCACTAAAATAACAGTGGTATTGTGACATTCAGTTCAATCAACCTTTAAACATAATATAAATATTCCCCAAAAACAAGTTCCCAAAGAAAGAGTTGTAAGGTCATGTCAGAAGTTTTTAGCTATCTTATGATGCATTGTTACCTTTCTCACGTGAAATCGAAGCCGAGAGAATGCCAAGATCACGATTTAAGAATGTCAGTGCAGACTCACACTCTGAAATTATTCTTGTAACAGAAGAGGGCTCGCCAGCTTTTGTTTCAGAAGATCCAACAGCAAGAGCTGCATGCGAATCTCTAAGATTTCTTAAGTTCCCTAGGAACTGCCACAAAAGCAGAAAAAAGTCAATTCCCATGAAAGCATAAATGGCAACTTCTCTTGTTTGCTTGATTTAAGTTCTAGCAGAGTTTCACAAATGCTGTGAATGGCTTTGAGCTTAAATGGAACATCTCCATAAATCATTACCACTGATTAGATTATATCATAATAATACAGAAAGCATTATTTTCAGGCTTTTATACTTCGCTAGTGGGGTGCTTGATAATTTTCTAGCAGGAAAACACATCCAAAACATTTGAGCACAATATTGAAATACAAAAAGAAAACAGAAGGAGAAAAACTCATTGTTCACAAACATCTAAGCTAACCATATAAATTCAAATGTATAGCAGAAAATGAATAAAATCTTCACATTGAATAACTGGAAGAGAAAAAAAGGAAAGTAAAAGGGAACTTCCAGTTCTAGTTTAAGCCTATGGAAATGGCATGTTAGGTCTCCACGCTTTGGTGTTCAAGAAAAATGCCTTGGTAGGAAAACAATTGCATGATTTCCCCTGGTGTAGGACCACATTTTCTTTGGCATATGGTGATAGGAAGAATGTAAGTTTCCAATAGAACAGTTGGTATGCCTAGGCTGGGTCAGTGTTGCCTATGCAAGCCCTTCGAATTTCATCTCAAAGGTTTTCTCTTACTTTTCTCCTTTGGTAACATATAATGTTAGTGATAATCGTCATAGTTTTAAAAAGATTTTCGATACAAGAATCAATCTTGTATTAATGCTTCATGTTTCTAATAAAATACGATGCCCTGATTTTAAATTTTTGTTTTAAGGCGATGAGCTTTATTAGCATTTCAGCTTTTTCAGAAATTTAAAATACCCTCAACTACTTAGTGCTTCCCCCCACCCTTTCAGTTTCCTATGAAGGACGTGCAGAATGTTTCTGATTACGAAGGGGTCTAAGAAATTTACTTACCACATCTTACTCACACATCTTAATTCCTCTCCTACTCCCAATTGTTTCATTTTTTCCACTATTTGGAAGGTCAAGGTGCTGGCTAAAGTTTAAACTTCTGTTTTGTCAGTGGTTCTTGACAAGACAGCATTAATGAACTAGAGTCCACATGAGCTCGTCTCCCTGAGGGGGGGATCTTGAAATATATAAACTAAAGGAGGTGAAACCTTATAGGTCATAGCTTTATATAATGATGAACAATTGTGTAGTGACATGACTGAATAAAGTGCTGATAGGATTCAGAAGTATTATTAAATTGATACCATGCAACCGTTCGAGAATATAAACATTAAAAACATGAAATGATGCTGATATACCTTCCAAAGCATCTTGTATGCCTCCAACAACCGGTTGGCAGCTGGTCCAAACCCATGAAGCTGTGGCACTTCCATCATGTGCGTCCAAGGGCGTATTTCCTAAAAAGGTAAAAAAGAACACATTACAGTCATAATGTAATGTAGCAAGAGTACACTTTCACTCATTATCATAGACTTCAACACCAAGATGCTCAAGCATAAGTTTTCAAGTCTAAAGTTTTATGCTGAAAACAGTAAAAATGTACAACAAGTTAAAGATTTGAGAGAGTTTCTACTGAAAATGTCTTAAAGTGTGTCTATGAAGAGTCATAATCAACCAAACAAAGAAACATAACAAATGGCATACCAACTCACAACACCAGATGCATGAAAGAGATCCAGCATGATGTAGAAAAGTTATTGTTCAGATATATTCAAAGGGAGTAGAGAAACCTCAGAAATAATTGAATGATCTTGAAGTAGGGATGGCAATTTAATTTGAACCTGATGGATACCAATCCGACTTTTTAATACAATATGATAAATGTATCTTAATATTGACATAGAACACATGTACATGTATAATATTTATTATTTTATCATTTCATATATATATATATATATATATATATATATATATATATATATATATATATTAACTATTGTGTTTTTTTATTGAGTAATTAAAAATAGTTAGTTAATAAATACCCATATGGATACCCGAAACCCAATTGATAGTTTATGGATATCTAAGTTTCTTACCCGATGATTAATGGGTAGGGTATGAATATCAAGAAATCCGACTTCTTGGTACCCACTGTCATCCCTATCTTAAAGTTTCTAAGGAGATTCCTAGAAACTTCTTTGTTCAGATAAAGCTAGCAACAAGAGTATTTAAATAATAAATTAAGACCTAGCAGAGAAAATCCAGACCTTTGTGTATATCACATTGAATGATCTTGCAGTTTCTAGGAAAGATTCCAAATGTGCCCGGAGATGAGATTCCACCTCAGAATACTCCTCATCTGGATTGTATGCATGCTAAACAAAATGTGTTATAGAGTTAAAAAGAAGGGAAAATAAGAAATAAATGAGATGGAAAAAAATGAGCTGCATTAATACTTCACAGTACAAGAAATTGGGAATGACTCGACATTAGATGAAAATAAGTATTCAGAAAAACAGTTTGTTCAAAGGTGGGAATTTAAGAATTAATATTGTATTTTCAAGGGGAGAACATGCAAAAATCCAAAGCAGCACATCTTTTCAACAGTTTAACAATAGAGTGTGTGTGTGTGTGTGTGTGAACAGCTGTTCTAGAGAACAGCATATCAAAAGTTTCTCCAAGAATGACAGCATTATGTCTAGAGCTACGTGAGCAATAAACCCCCTCACACTCACACTCACACTCACACATACGCGCGTGCGCACATAGAGTGTGAATTGAAGACATGGTAACATCAAATTGATTTAATGTGAGAAATACAAAGGACTCTTTTGAACATAAAAGAAAACAATAAATAAACAAAACTGAATTAGATAAGTGGATGGACCTTAGATGCCAAGTCATCAATTTTCTGCTGAAGACTCTGAAGTATTTTTGACTGTTCCGCAAGCTTTGTCTCCAACTCAGATACATCTGGTCTGCAAATGTGCTTAGATAAAAGGAAGGTAATGTTACTACATCTAGTGACATGGAAAAATAATAATCATCATTTACCAGTATAACTGGAAAGAATAATCATGTGATATATGTTTGCCATCAGCATTTATAGTTGTGTTCTAAAAGTTGCTTTTATATGTCTTCTTCCGGACTACAATGGAATTCTTTCCATATAAAACAAGTTATCATAAACATCGTTGTCCAGTGAAAAGATTCTAACACTTATCAAGGTAACCTAGATGGGCAAACTTGAAAATCACCAAAGGGGTTTGTGTTTGATACCAGTTAATAGGCATAGTTTAATATACTTCAGAAACAGGAGTGAACAAGCAAAATAAGAGTGGAGAATAACATAATCTTACAATGGATATATGGATTGAATCTGCACATCAGCAGGGAACAGCTTGCACTCCTCTGAGAATATTAGAGCTTGTTTCTCTGCAATAGAATCTATGAGTTGTATGTCTTTTGCCACCTGTTCATCTACACTGAATAATAATACAAACAAATTTTAGAAGAACAAAGGATGTAAAGAAACGCAAGCAACAAAAAGTAGCAACATTTACGATCATAGAGTTGATGAACAAATGTTGAAACTAATTCAAATAGTGAACTTTAAGCAAACTCAACCTCCATTCAGGATTATCAGCATAGATGCTAGCCTCCACGAGATCTACAATTAGACGAAGCATTTCAGTTCGGTCTTCATAGCTTCCTCGCCCCTGAAACACAAAGGCATTGACATTGCACTCACTTGATATTGGAACATCCAACAAACTAGTCCAAGTTGACTTGCTCATATACCTTATTAATCTTCACTGTTTATAATTTGGACGTTTCAATTCATTTGAAAAGACACACAATCTTTTACTTAACCAGCCATTAATCTATCAGGTCATCTTAAACTTGTAGATTATACAAACTAGATGTAAGCATATGCATCACTTGTAAAAAAAGAAAGGAAATCAAATTCACAAGTTACCAATGCAAGCATATGCATCACTTGTAAAAAAAGAAAGGAAATCAAATTCACAAGAGTGTTCCTAATGAAAGAATATGTTGGGATTACGAAGGATGTTCAACTGTACTTAACCTCGTTGAAGTTAACTAAGAAGTGCAATGTATAAAAACTGTTACTTAGTTGGGCAATCATTGATTAAAAAGCAGCTATTTTATATACAGAATTAAGCAACTTACTTGGATGGCTTCTGTATCTATAATTGAAGTGATGCCCAAAAACTTTGCAATCTCTGCCAGATCTGCAATAAAATGCATGGTTATTTTTTAATTGGAACAACAATAATATAATCACAAATGTTAATGAACCATTTTGAAGTTATTACAAAGATCTTAGAGAAAAGAATGACAAAAACCGAGATGCCACAGAGCCCAGAAGAAAGAACAGTTATAAAATATAAGTTACATAGACAGTGAAGCCTATAGGTGTATCAAAAAGCCAACGTCCAAACATTTGCACTTGCAATGACCAATGAGAAAACTACCAAGCTTTTTCCCGGAACCATTTTATGAAAAAGGCAAAACAAAATTTAGCAAAATACTCGTTGTATATTAAATAAAGAGCAATAAACTTTCGCTTTCCAGATAAGCTAGTTAAGACTAAATTGAAATGGGTTTGGATTCTGATTGAGATTATCGAGAAGAAAATGAACTGTACAATCCATCCCTCTACAACCAGACAAAAAAGGTGAAACAAGAAGAGTTGGAAGCAAGGATAGAAGATCTTTACTTTCCCTATAAATCATATTACTGAAGAATGAAACTTCAAAGAAATACTATTCCCCTAGTTATATACTATAAACAGGCTTGAGATGAAGCCTGGATAACCAATGAAGTTTTTTAAAATCAATAGACAATGGGTGCTCCTCAACACATCCCAGTGGAGAATGAATAACTAATACCAACTTCATCTTTGATCAAAGGAAAGAAGGGTGGGGGGGGACCTGCAAGATTAACCTAAGAATTCCAACGATTAGATTGAAGCCTAAACTTCTACAGATAACCTTATTGCCAAAGAGAATCAGTTTCTGAAAGAAAGCCAAGATTCCAAATCCAGTCACCCACCAAAGAAATATACAGTTCTTTCCAAGATTCCAAGTCTCGTAGGTTTATGAGATAACATTACTGGTAGTCTATGCGCTTATATGAAATCCACAATAACAAACCCTGATTCTCAGTGTCGTGAAAAGAGAATTCTAAACATGATATTCTAACATTTCTAAAAAATTTAAAGTGACTCCATTAAGAACAAAAACCTGATTTTTATCCTAGAACCCTAAATTATGTTCTAGAAAACATAAAGCAATCCATGAACCAACTAACATCAATCCTAAAAAGAACTTGCAGGGCTACAACAGCAGCTGTAACAAACTTTGAATTTTGGTTTCTTCACCTCGAATGATTCCAGATTTTACTAGAAATGCCAAATCACATGCATATTTCAAGACCATTTACCACACAAAACTCCACCTAAAATAGATCTAAGGCACAGCCATCCACATCTCTAATCAATAATTATTACGCTTGCAATAAACCCTCATAACTGTCCTACATAATAAAGACTCGAGTAAAAATAAGAGAAGACACTAAAATCAACACAAGTCCTTCATAATCTATTCTCAGATTGTTTTTTACTCCAACAATAAAAATTGTTAAATGTACAATGGAACACAAAAACTTAATTTCCAGAATGATAAAAAAAAAAAAAAAAAATTACATTGGATACGAGCCGTCTCTTCGTCACGATCCATAGCATCTCCTTGTAGATTTTGCTGCGAGAATGGTGATTTATCACCCAATAACCTGCAATTCAGAGTATAGAAGACATTTAAATGCCCTTCAGACAGCAATTCATTATTTCAATTGCAGCCAAATTAACATGTCTAGTACTAAACTAATTCATATGTAACCAAATTTCTGGGTCAAATCGACAGTTTCTCAGCAATCAACTATTACCAAGTAAAGCAGACATGCATCATCAAGAAGTAACAAGGAAAATCTCACAAATTAATTTTCTCCTTGAGCCGCTTTTTCCCAGTAATTAAACAAGCCATTTACTTCAATTTTCCCAAAAAAAAAGAGTGACAAAGAACAAGATAATAATAAGGGGAAATGGGGTACTTGAAGAAGAGCCATTCGAGAAGAGCGTAACGTTCCATGCCGGCAAAAAGAAGAGACTGAGCAGGAGCATTGGCTCTTGGATAATTCAACATCCCTAGTTTTCCCTGTATATCTTCCATTTGCTTCGCTGCCATTGTTTCTTTTTCTTTATCCTCTTGCTTTCTTTTTGTTGAAGGGGGAGTTGAGAGAGAGCCGAGGAACAACTGTGAAATATAGATGACTCGTCCGTCCTCCTCGATGAATGATGCAAGGGCCCACTTTATTTTAATTTTTAAAATATAGGGCTAATTAATAGATAAAAAATAGAAAAATTCCAGATAACAATTTAATTTGAACTTAAATTTAATTTAAATTTAATAAATATAAATCTGAATCACTTGAATAAATAAGTTGTTTGTGGATATTTTACCTAATAAATAATAAATAAAATATTAATATTGTTAAATCTAATCAAATTTAACTCGAAATATATATTTATATTATATAAATATATACATAAAACATTTAATGTCTTTAAAATCTAATACAATATATACATATCTCACATATTACACACACAATAATACATAGAACATTGAAAAAATTCAAAATCCAATTATATATATAATTTTTTAAATAATAAATAATAATAGAATATAAATATTTAAATATTTTATTTGATGGATAATACATATCAAAAAAAAAACATGCAAGTAAATACTCACTCTCATCCCTAATCTAAGAGAATTATGTAATGTAATTTTTAGGTTAATGAGCAATTTCTCAAAATCTGAAGGAAAAGAATTCTACTCTTTCCCCTATCTCCACCATGATGAGCGAGAACGATTAGGGCTAACGTGCCTAAGACTAATATGTGGAGTGTGTCTTTTTTTAATTTAAGGATGTTTTATTTTAATAAGCTAGGGTTATTGATAATATTATTAGTTTATTCTTATTAAAAATCTTGAGGGTTTATTTTGGTCAGTTAAAGAGACGAGGCTAGCTTCTTCTTTTTTATGTATGATGAAATCAAAGTATGCTAACAAGATGAAATGTCTAAGGAACATGTATAAGCCAATCAATTATTTTGAGTTTTATGTGAATTGTTATTTTTTATATTATATTTACTCATAATTTAAAATGATGTTTGTTTTTTTTCTTTTTCACGTCTTAGATAAATAAGTTCTTGATACAGTTTTTTATTATAATTATTGTTGTTGTTATAATTATTTTATTTATTTATTTATTTATTGTTTTTGTATTTAATTATTACTTTTATATTGGTGCTGTCAATATTTTATATTGTAGATTTTAGACATAAATATGCCACTGCCCCTTTTTATTTTTTTTTATTTTGGATTTTTTTTTCAAGATTCTAGACTTATAATTATTTTATTTATGGTATGATTGCACTTAGATACAAAATTATTTTTTATATGGGATGTTACCTTTTAATATAAAAATAGGCTTCATGTCCTAGTTTTTTTCCCTTCATTTTAAGTAAATCTTATCTATAATTGATGCTAAATAGATTTAGAAAGGTGGACACATAACTAGAGTTATATAAAAAATTAACTTGGGTTAGAATTAGTGATAATCTCAGTTAAAAAATCATCTCAATCTAATAATTTAAAATATTAAGTAGGGTTTCAAGATATGATTTATATTATTTGACAACACACCATCTTAAGTAAAAAGCCTTTAAACTTGAAACTTACACAATCTCACACAATATTATGTTTAATTTTTATTAAATAAATAGGGATAAAAAAATTCGAAGGACCCTCTTAATTTAAGGATCTCATCGGTCTTTATAGCCTATTATTCTTATCTTTTGGTCTAAATGAAAACTAAAAAGCCATATTTTTTTAATAACATTAAATCATCTTTATTGCATATTTATTTCTAGAGTTTTTCTCTAAAATATCATTGTCTTTTTTTCTCATAAAAATATTTACTTAAGTATCAAAGAATCACTAAATTCATCAAAGAAAATCTTTTATAGGTATTATACATCAACCATTAGTCATCTTGGCTAATGAGAATGAATTAGATTGTCATAACCAAGAGATTACCCAATTATCTAACATATAAACCTTGTTTTTAAGTTACTTGGATTTTTTGAGACATTATCTTTATTTAATAACAATTAAGTCATCTTACACACACACGTATATATATATATATAGCGAGAGAGAACACTTTAAACAAGTTATTAATATCACATAATATTCTCAATGTTTAAATATTCAATGCTATAATATAAGAAACTAATTTATTCATCAATTATAAAATTTTGATCCAAAATTAACTTTAAAAAAGCTTAAATCTCCAAATTATTGAATCAACCTATGAATTATTATATTAGATTAATTCAAGTCAATCATTTTTATTAAAATAAATTGTTTTATTATTTTTTAAAAAAACATTATTGTTGACCTTGCCTAGCATAGATTAAGTTTGATGAGATTATTATAAACCTAGTTGGGTTAATTGAATCCTAGCGAATCAATGTTTAACTCAATTCCATTAGAAACACACCTTAAATAATGATCCAATCAAACTCTTGTTTCAGATAGGGATGGGAAAAAATCGATTAAACTGAGAAAACCAGAAAAAAAAAAAACCAATTATAATATTTTAAAAAATATTTGGTTTGGTTTTGGTTTTATAAGCCTGAAATTGAAAAACCAAATCGAAAAAAACCAAACCAAACCGAAATCAAGCCCATTAGAAAGTTAAAAAAAAACCCAAAGAACAATATAGCTTTTGGTTTTCAATATAAAATAATCGAACCGAACCGAATCGTACCAAAACCAAACTGAATAGAACCGAAATAGGTTGGTTGGGTTTTGGTTTTTAATATAAAATAATCTAATTGAACCGAAACCTGTCAGTTTGAACCGATTTTAATTTTATTTTTTGTATTTTATAAAATTTCAGTTTGGTTGTTTTATAAATAAAAACCGAACCGAACAAAAAATAATCACCTCTAATTTTGGTCCACATTTATCCATTGTAATAAACACAAATAAATTGATGATCTTGCAAACTATATTGATGGGTATTTGTTTTTTTTTTTTGTTGAAATTATCTTTTAAAATGCTTTTCAAATTATCTTTTGCTTTAAAATATAATAAATTGATTTTTAATGTATTTTTTATATAGTTTTCATATAATAATGTGAAAAAATAATTTAATATATTTTTAATTAAAAAATAATTTTAAAAAGCTTGCTACACCACATTATACTAATAACTAAACAAAATAAAGAGTCGGTTTCACCATTTATATGATCAATAAAACTTGTCAATATATTATTTCTAAACAACTTTGAGTAGCAATTTTGTGATAATTTAATTGGTTAGGCTCTGTTTATTTTTGTATTTTAAAAATACTTTAAAAAAATTAATTTTTTTTATTTTAAATTAATATATTTTTAAATTATTTTGATGTATTAATATAAAAAATAATTTTTTAAAAATAAAAAATAACCATAAATACATTCCAAACTGCGAGGTGCTTAATACATTATTCTAATTGTTTTAGATCAAAATTAGATGGCACTGGAATGTGGGGGTGCTTCTAAACTCACGGGATTGAATCCCCCACAACGTATATTTACTTAAATGACCTATCGTTTTTTTTTTTGTAGGTGCCTTATTCAAAGGAAAAAAAAAAGAAAAAAGAAGCTAAGTGTGTGGTCCTCCTTTGTGCCCACGCCCCTGGTTTCTTAGGTACCGCTTTTTTAGTTTTTTATTTTTTAAAATTTATTATTTATAGTAAAAAATTTATTTAATTTTATTTTTTAGTATTTAAATAATGATAAATTATTTTTTTATATTTTTATCATAAAATAAAATATAAAAATTAAATCAACCAAATAGTATTTATAATTTAAATTGTTGAGTTTTACATGTTGACTTAATGTTAATTAAAGAGTGGGTTGAGTTTTTTTATTACTTTTTATTATGTTTTTTTTTAAACTTTATAGAGTTTTTATTAATTTTTTTATTTAATATTAAGTTATAGTTAAATTATTCTTAATATTTTTTATTATATAATAAAATAAAAAATAATATAGAGTAAGTATACTAATTAAATATAAATAGGTATACACGTTTAATAACAACATGAATTTTTTTTAAACAGTTAAATATACTTTCTATGTTTAAAATTTTTTATATCCAACTAATTAACTTTATGGAAGCTAATAAATTTTTATGGAGAATATTTAGAAATGTGGTTTAATTATATTTTTTGAAAATTTAAAATATTTTTATTTTAGTGTTTTGAAATTATTTTGATATAATAATTTTAAAAATATTTTTTTAATATATTAAAAAATATATATTTTAAAAAACAATATCTATCGCAATTAGTATATTCAGCGAAACCACCTAGTACAGAAACACAAGTGTTTGAATTTGCCACTTCCTCCTGTTTCTCTCTCACAAATCCACTAACTTTTCGCCACGCAAGCAACTGAAAACCACTGCTCAAATCGATCCCTTACCATTCCCTAAAAACCGCGGACTCCTCCCCCTCTCAATTCCTTTCACTAAAAAAAAAAAAAAAAAAACCCAAATAATTATAGCACAAAAAAGAGGGCGTTGTTTTGTTTTCCTCTCTCTCTCTCCACTCTCTCTTTCCTTTTTAACTTCAAGATCCATTCCTTCTATTCTCTCTCGTACCTTTTCCTCTGTAGAGCTAAAATAACAGCCAAAGATCCGTCCTTTTTCTCTCTAGAAACAAGCACACAACACTCTACTTAGCGGTGGTTGCTGGTGGTGGATGGCAAGAGCCAATAAATATGCCTCCGTTAACTTTAACCATGTTTATGACAAAAACATAAGCAATTCCTCCTCTTCTAGTAACACAAACAACAACCCATCAAAGCACCCATCTTCCACTTCGTTTTACTCGACAATATCATCACCTAATAGCCCGAACAATCTCTACAAAAGCAATCTTCCATCCTCATCAACCCGAACCCATGGCCGGATGCTGGTTCTGACCCGACCCACACCTAAACCGATATCCACTATCCAAACAACACCACTGACTCCCTCTCCGAAAACCCCACCAATCCATCCAGCTCAAGTTCAAATCCCGGTTCAAACAGGGGCTGAACCGGAACAAGACAGTATTTCTCTGCGTCCTTTAGGTCGAACCGGGGTGGGTTCGATTGTTTCTTCTCCGGTTCGTGGACAGGAGAAGCAGAAGGAGGTTGGGGCTAGTCTGGGGTCGCCTAAACCGGATAAGTTTGTGCCACCACATCTTAGACCGGGTTTTGTTGGGAGGGAGGAGAGGCCTGGACCGGAGGTTTTTAGGGGTAAGGAGGTGGGTCAAAGGCAACAGCAACAGTTTTTCGGTTCTGCGGGTCGGTTTGGTGAAGACGGAAGGCCTAAGTCAGGTGGGTATGAGACGATGAGGAGAGGTGATGAATCAAATCTGGGTTTCGTTAGACCCAGATCCAGTGGAAATCGGCCCAGTTCAAGTGGATGGTATAATTTCTCCTAAGCTTGATCTTGTTTTTTCCTTTGCTTTGTATTTGATTGTTTCTATTTTCTTGTCATGTTTGCTTGTGTTAAGTGGTTTCTGATTGATATGTTTAGTGATACATGCTTTTTTGGGTTATTTTACTCGTGGATAAGTTTAATAAGTGCGATCACATTTTTGTAAAGTAAATTATGGATAAGTTTAATGTTGAAATGGAGATAATGGTTAGACTTTTAGTTTGATGGAAGCAAGTTTATTGAAGGTCTTACAAAAATTTTGGTTTCTTTTGCACTTAAAGTTTGTGTGGTTCCTGAAAAAAATTGCTGGGAGGATATTCAGAGCTTAATAACATGTATACAGGTTGAAATTGGGCGCTCACGATCATATTTATTACAAGATATAGATTTGTTTCTGTGTTTGTGTTCAACATCCCAAGTTTAGATTGAATTTTGATCCAATGGAAGCTAAAAGTTAGGGGTTTGCATGTCTCTCTCATCTCCAGCCAATCAAGTATACAAACCAGCTAGTCAATTTCATAGTTTCTTTTTACTATTTTGCCATGCAAGGTTTTGCCTGTAGCTTGTAGTTGTCGATGTCTTCCACCCCTTGCTCTTGCCCTGCTCTTTGTTCAAAAAGCATTTTTACATCTTGGTAGTGTAGTTGTTTCTAATTGATGACCAAGTCATGTTGTTTTGTTTTCAACCTTCTGCCTCCTCAAATCCTTCTATCGATGCCATCTTTTGCGTTTTTTCGTGCTTATCTGCTGTAACACAAGCAGTAACAATCGCAATGATCTGACATGCTATACATGGGAATAGCATGCCACTGCAAACCTTAATTTCAGTTCTGGTCATATATTGAATTGTCTGTTCTAATCTGGTGTTTTGAGCTGAAAGTACAACTCACTTTGAATGATTGTGGCTTTGCAGAGCTCTGACGACACTGAAGTCATCTACTTGCACAAGAACAGGATCCTTGATGCCACACACCAGATACTTCATTGAGCCCCAGTTTCCATCTACTGTTCCCTTACAACTATCATTGTCTCTCTCCCGAGGATCAATGGCATTTTAACCTATGCAGCCTGGTGGCACCATTTAGGTTCTGAACTCCGGTGACTGAACAAACCTAGGTACCTATGTGTTGTAGGACGTGCTTGTGTGATCTTTTCTGTTTATTCAGTTTTGCAATTGTGATTAGGAGCATGTTGTCTGTATGCTACCTCCTCAGTGACTTTTCCTCTTGGATGTACTTCAAAAATCTTTGTTCCATGACATCGCCTTCCTTGTTTCTTCTTTCTTTTGTACACTCGCAACAATTATGGTTAACCGTTGTCCCGCTAATTTCATCTGTACTCTAGAAAGTAGGAGTTGCTTGGAGGGTTTCTGATGCATGAACTTAAATCCCAGAGTACAAAGCTCGTGCGATCTATGTATGTTGTAGGGGCCGAATTTGACATGTATTGGCTCGTGTTTCGTAGGAGGTTAAAATTAATTTTTTAAAAATATAAAGAATGTTTTAAATGTTCTAGATCTGGTAATTATGTCAGAATAAGAATAAGAATATAGACAAAAAATAAAAATAAAAATCCCATCTCTATGTATACTGAATATTTATTTAACAAGTAGGAACTAAACTTTCACCATAGAGCCATGACGCTCTCATCCTGAGATATGACTGATACCTGCATAGCGTAATCTTCATTTTTAGATGAAAAAGAAATGTACAAATTGGGTGCGGGGGCAAAAAAAACAATGGCCTCTATTTTTTTCCCTAGCGACCAAAAAAACGATCATTTATAGCTGCCAAAAGCGGGGCTTAGGAATTGCTTTAAAATATAATAATTGTTATTTTAAAATTTTAAAAAATAAATATATAAAAATAATATATTTTTTATTTTTTAAAATTATTTTTTATATCACATTAAAATAAACTAAAATTATTAAAAAAAACTTAATTTTAAGTGAAAAAAATTTAAAAAATCACAATCACATTTCAACCACACAGAAACACAAACAACTCCTCAAAAGTCAACACTGCAAAGTTAATTTCCATGCCAGGGAATCCTCCACCCCTATATATATATATATATATATATATATATATATATATAATTTTTTTTTTTTGAGTTTTTAGGCCACACATATAGCCCCTACCAACTTCTTTTTTTCTTTCCCTTCCCTTTTTCTGTTATCTATTATTTTTTCAATTTGTTTGGTATATTTCCTACAATCTCACAAGTGTTTTTTTTTTTTTTAATTATTTTCCATGATCTGACTTATTTTTATTTATTTCTTAAGGATTAGTATAAAAAATAATATTAATATTATTATAAAAAATGATGATTTGTCATGCAACCTTAAAAGTAAAAGAAAATGATTAATTATCATATTTCTTTTAAGTTTGATAATCAATCAATTTAAGATTTATATTTCATGACAATAATACCGAAACAAATTTGATAAAGTACTAACATCTTTCAAAAATTATCATCATTGACCTTTGATGATTAACTTGCAAAAGATGAAGATGTCTGAATAATGAGTTCATGATTGATGATATATCACGTTTCAATTATTAATAATTTTTTATTGATTTTATCTTGCTTTAAAATCAATCATAATTCTTTATCTTGTATTTAAAAAATTTAATATTCATAATTATGTTGGTGTGAAATAGTAATGAGAAATTCAACTATTAAGTAGAGAATAATGAGATTATTTAATCAATAGTAGTGGACTCATTTACTAAAATTAAGCATATAGGCTGCTTCAGCATCTCGTTATTAATTATTATTATTATTTTTTAGAAATTTATTAAAATAATATTTTATTATTATTAAAATTTTATTTTTAATACTAATATGTTAAAATCGATATAAAAATACAGAAAAATAATTAAAACCAATAAAATAAATCAATTTTTTTATTAAAAAAAAACAACAGAGAGACCTCATTGAACAACTCGTAAGCGAGCCACAAAAAGATTCTGCAAACCTCACTTTCTTCCGATCATTTAGTTCTTGGATTATACGTAACTGAAACTTCATCATAGGTGAATCAGATGACATGCAACCAAGTATAAAATTATACAGAACTCTTAATGTTTCTACATCTTCCTCATCAACATAAAATAGTTTTTATCAAGCTGAAACCTGGCAAGCGAGCTAGGACTCCCCCTCAGCAACAGTTGAAGTCCACCAAATGAAATGTAGATCTCCCTAAAGCAAAAAAAAAGAGATACATATATCAGTTAAAAGACCAATAGCCATATACCTGGATGAAATAAGTTATCCCATAATCTATTATGAATGAAGATGCATTATGACTTCTAAACAGACTCGACGAAAGCGACTTTTGTGTAATTACAAGTACGGCACATACAACTTGAAATCAGCTCCTGAACCTTCCTTGTCAATTTTGTAAAGTTTACCGTGTGTCACATACTCAAACTTGTCTTCTTTGGATGGTTGCTTACCCTGTAAGAGGATGGGATACAGCAAGTAGGCAGCATTAATAGAAATGATTTGTAAGATCGCAATATTAAGAGAAACAAATAAACAAACATCGCTAACATAATGTAAATTTGTTTCTACTACATTGTTCAAGTATGTTATTGCTGAGATCCTGCCCTAACACATAGCCTCAGATCATTGTACCAGCCCCAATTTGTTTTAGTGACCTAATAGCAATAGAACTTCGGTTTTGTCTAGATAACTAGTAGACAAGTTCACATCATGCAAATCAACTAATAAACTTGCAAGGTCGCTATTCCATCATTACAGGTTGGTTGTAATAACAGCACATGACTTGTACTTTTTGAAAACCAGGTAATTGTCAATGGCTTTGAATAGAAAGTGAAAAAAAAAATTATGTTGTTAGTGCTAATAATAAACCAAGACAAATACAGTGGAGGAATAAAATGCAAACATGTAGAAGAAACATAAGAATACAGAGTATCTAAGTCATTCCCAACACCAAACATGTCAGAGTGATAACCAAAAACCAAAACAGAAAGAAGAGGATTACCTGCGCATTACGAGGGTCAACCGGAGTGCCATCAGTGTTCAATGTTCCAGTTAATAGGACTAAATACCTTGATTTTTCTTCAATAGGATAAATCTCCGTGTGTACATCAAGCACCATGTACAAATCCCCCTTCTCACTTCGAGCTACAATGCGAGAAACTAAAAAAGCATAGTTTACAAACTATAATTAGTCCAGAAAAAGTACAAACGAACACAAGTTTATCAGTCTTATTAGTTCTATCAATTTTTGCAAAGGAAAGTCAACATATGCCGATTAGAAACTCAATAAACCAACCAGAATTACAGTAGGAAGGGATTTAGTGCCAATCCAGTTAAATAACATACAATATAAATATCTCACAATAAAAGGTCAAATTTCAACCCCGAAAATCGCCAAATAATACATTCATTCCAAGAAAACTACTTAATATTTGAAAAAACCCCGTTACAGTAGAGATCAAAGCAAACATTAATTTCTTAATGGTAAAACTATATTGCAAGATATTGACAAAGAACTAAAATTCAAGTCCTCGTGGAAAAAAAATTAAAGAGAAACAAGACCCTTTTATTCATACCAACTTACTAGCAGTAGAAATCCCAAAACAAAACCAAGAACATAGTAAAAAAACTTCTTCTACTTAATCGAGTTTTTAATTCAACCATAAAGCACCAACCTTTAGCAAAGAAAAAACTACCAAGTACTAACAACCCAGAAAAGAACTGAGAAAAACAAAGTGATCAAACTAAATAATACAGTGAAAGAGCCAATAGAGTTCAAAGGAAAAAAAACACAAACCTTTGTCATATTTCTTGCCATCAGGGTTGAGCTTCTCGATGACAAAAAAGTCAAGCAAATCTTCCATTCGCAAAAGATGATACCTTTCAAAGCAAAGAGATAACATATAAGAAACCCAAGAGAGAAACAAAAATGAAAATGTAAACAACCACAGCGGTTGTCACAAAAATCACTTGAACCTAAAATCTATGAACCGAGAAAGAAAGAGAGCAAGTAAGAGCAAACCAGGGGAGCTAGGCGGAGAGGGTTTGAACTTGGCAAAACCCTTCTGTGTTTTAAGGGTTTATTTGTATACTACATGTCGGTCGATCAGGGATTTCTAATGAACAACTTGAGGCCCAGTTTATGGAAGTTTTGAGCTTCGAATCATGATTAAATATTTCAATCCGGCCCAATTTCATCTATTGCTCAGCTTTTTTTTTTTTTTTTTTTGAAGAGTGTGTTTAAAAATATTGTAGCAATTGAGGTTCAAAGCCAAAACTAGCTCTCTCGTCTATCTTGCATTATGTTTTCTAACAAATGTTAGAATTGCCTCTAAGGCCAAATTATATGTGAGATCCATTTCCATTTCAGGTTAAAACCATGTTTAAATTTGTGATTTAACACTACTACTTTAACATGTTATAAAAAA
Organism: Populus alba x Populus glandulosa; assembly: GCA_033617975.1. NCBI lineage: Eukaryota > Viridiplantae > Streptophyta > Magnoliopsida > Malpighiales > Salicaceae > Populus > Populus alba x Populus glandulosa. The sequence continues at coordinate 5,975,073 of CM066155.1, read as the reverse complement.
CCAAATAAAAATAAATGAAAAATTATTATAAATGAACATTTGAATTTGAATAGCAAAAGTTTCAAACCATTCCCAAAATAGTTTGTAGATTGGGCTATGAGCTTATAGGCTCATGACTCATGAGTTTGGACTTGGGTTTGGTTAATGAAAAAATATTTTGCAATCATATCCCTGTTTAATCAATAATAGTTTTTGGTTCATGTCTAAATATTATACTTTCTTATTTTGTCATGACTGCAGGGATCTACAAATTATGATGCTTTAGCATAAACATGACATAAAATAAAAATAAATGAAGCCCTACATACACCGCAAGATTGGATACATCTATGTATTGAATCAAGCTTCAACAACAAGAAGTTTTGCACTTTGAAAGGGAAGGAAAATTCAGATATCAATTCTTTTATCCAAATGAACAGGTCTTACAAAAGAGGGCCAATGTTTCATTTGTTATGTTTATAAACATGTCTTAATCTGTCAAGTTTATATGCAAAAAACATGAAGCATGACACTTTGACAAAGTTTTGAGTTAAATGTGTGAAAAAACATGTTGGGACAAGTCCAATAGAGAACAAACAACAACAAAAAAATTAGTAGAGCCTGCTTTTAGCATGTACAGGAGACTTTTGAAGAAAAAAAAGAAAAAACGAGACCATTCTGGTGACCCACTATACCCACTACAATGCAACGACCTTGTCATTGTTGATTATAAAAGGGAAGAAAAAAAAGTCGTGCCATAATCACAAAAGCAGTCGGCATGTTCAAAAGTGAAAACGATGTTTATGGGACTAATAACAGATTTTTGCTTGGCATTTGTGAAAAGGAGGGAAGACCTTCATCTTAAGGTATTTTATATGCCACAATTAATAATTACATGCATTTTCTATGTTTTCCTTCCTTTTCAAATTAAATAAGCATCTTTATAACGCTTGAAAGTGTATAGCTGTCCATTGGAGATGTTACACACATAATTATTCATCTCAGTATATATGTATGGATCCTGCCTGTCTGTATTAATCAGTGGAATGGTATAATCATGGACTTAGTGTTTTTAATTCCATCATTCTAGAAAGCCTTTTTTTTTAATAATAACTACAATAGGGGATCTGAGTTCAATAGAAAATGATTTTAAGTTTTGTTGATTCCCATTTGGCATCCAAACTAGATATGACTGAGTTAAGTTTCGATGATTAATCAAATATCAAGCTGATGATCATACTTGTGCAGGTGAGGCAGCTAAGAAGGGAACTAGGAGATGTTCAACAGGAGTATGATCGGCTTATGGTTGAATTAACATCATTAGATACGGTTAAGGAGGAAAAGCATTTAATAAAGCACCAATGGCTTTGAAGGATTCAGATTTCAACTTCATCAATACTACCTAGTGTAATTAGCTGTTTTCTTGCCATTTACCGAGTCAATTCATCTTTTTCATCGAATAAATGTAATGGTTATTTCTGATTCGAATGTAGGGAAAAATTATTTAGTGTAGCTTCCTTAGTGATTTTCACTCTTTCATGCAATCATTAAATAGTCTTAGGCTTTCTTCTCTTTGACTTTTAATTGCAGTGAGGCCTGACTTTTCTGATGCCATACTGGATGAGTTAAGACTTATCTATATGTATATATTTGAGTTTTCAAGTTCACTTGTTCTTTATTTTATTACCCAGGAACGCCAGAATTCAGCCACCAGCCTCCAACAAAAAAAGAAACCTAACAGAGAAAGACAGAGAGAAATCTTACAAGAAAGAAGTGAACTTTGCAGAGGAGATACAAGGGAAGGGTGCTTATATGGACTGCTGCCGAGGCCTAGGGGAGCTGTAAAATGTACCTGTACAACATACAATCAGAAGTTAGGGACGATGTTGTAACAATGGCAATGAACAGAAACAAAACAATAGAAATTTTTTTTTAAAGGAAAACAGGAATTGAAAGAACAGACCGAATGAAGATCTAGAGATGCAGATTAAAGAACGAAGATTGAAAGGCCGGGTGTGGCGTGTGGAGGCTTAGGAGGGGGCTAATGGTTTGCAAGATCTGGAGAATGGAGATGAAGATTGAAGAATAATAGAAACTTTGGAAGGTTGGCTGTGGCGTGTGGGAGCTTGGGAGGGGGCTGATGGTATGCGATGAAGTTTGAAGAGCAATTGAAACTTTGAAAGGTAGGGTGTGGCGTGTGGGCAAGAGAGCGAGCTTGTATAGCTTTTATTGAATTGTGTGAGTATTTTTATAGAGATTATAGGATCGTGTGTAAAAAGAATTGAGGAGAGGAAAAAAATCTCGGCTTGACAGAGAGCCTGCTCGGTCTTGGCTGTGAAGCAGCACAAACCGATTCCTTTTTCTCTGTTTTTTTTAATACTCAACAGGTACTATATAGAGATAGAGATGTGTGAAAACTTGAAATCATCATGTAATTTCATCATTAAGACAACAAAAATAATGGATGTATAATAATGAAATAATTGTTTTACGATATTAAGCTGTTTTCTCTAGTTGTCTGTGTTTGAGAGTCTAAGACTCCAAGAGCGTGTTTGGTAGTGTGGTTGTGGTTGCTTTTCAAATAGCTTTTTGTGCCGAAATACATGCCAATGATGTTTTTTTATTTTTTAAAAATCATCTTTGACATCAGCACATCAAAACAATCCAAAAAGTACAAACCAAACTCAATTTTAACAAAAAAAAAATTTCAAATTTGGACGAAACGCAGGTGCAACTGCATTACCAAACGGTCCCTTAAGGAAAGGGGGGGCGGCCGCGGGTGCGTGTCTCTAGTGTTTGAGAAAAAGAGAGGGGGCGGCCGCACTCCTAGGGTTTACTTAGCATTATACTAAGGAGCATTTCCGCTTAATATCCAAGTATTGGCTCTTTATAAGTCCATGAATTTAAATATTTAAAGTGAATAATAAACAATTTTTTTATTGGGTTATAAAATGTGCATTGAACATATATAGATGACGAAAGTAGGTTTTGCCCATACATACATTATTACATTCCAAGCTTGCAAGTTTGTCAATCATTCGAGCAGATGTAACAACTCAACCTACACATTTATAAATCTAACAAATTCAAATTAAAAATAATAATATGTTTCATATTTTATAATCCTTTCACACATGCACATATCAAAATCATTTTCAAAATCAATGCAATTCTCATTATTCATCATCTCAAAATCATATTTTTATAATCTAATCAACACTAACAAAACTCATCAACAATATTTCACAATCATTCATACAAATCTATTTTATTTTCAAAAATCACAACTCAATTGTTAACCACAAATTCATAAAATTATAAACCATTTTTAATCTAACAATTGAACCAATATTGTTAAAAAAAATCAACAAAATCACAATCAATTCAATGGCACTCTTCAAAATCATAAAAATATATCATAATATCACTACAAAGATCCAATCATAAACATCACATAATTCCTTTTATTTCAAAGTAATATTTTACCCATCCAATTAAACCTAAACAAAATCAATTCAAGTATTCAATAAACTCCGCGATTCAATGGTTTAACAATAAAATCTTAATTATTCTAAAATTAAATCCTTAATCAAATTTCCATAGTAACCACACATTAAAAATTCAACAAAATCCATCAATAAAAATATCTTACTCACACAAATTAGTAAACACTAAAACTTTAACTCAGAATCTTATTAAGTTTAAAATCACAAACAATCAAGTATTTGTCTACTTAAATAATTCAAACACATATATAAATAATGAAAGTATTACACAACATTTAACAATAACCCCTATACAAAATAAGATCAAGGTGTCGTGATTTGAGGGTTTAGAAGTTAAACCTTCAATGATGGATGGAATGTAAACCGAAACTGCTGAAGCCAATGGAAGCAATGGTGATGCTTATGCCTCATGTATGAGAGAACCATAAAGGTTGTTAGCATATTTTTCCATTTATGGAAGAGTATCTTTTTATAAAATTTTAATTTAATCCAATATATTTTTTTAGAGATATGCATGATCTCACAAAACTAGTTAGTAAATATTTTAAGGTCAAAAGCAGACCTGACTTGATTCGTATCATCCTCTTCTTTTTTAAAAAGATTCTTTTTTAAATTTATATCAAGTTGAAAAATAACATCAATCATTCTAATAAAGAAAACCTTGTTAGCGAAAAAAAATCAACATGATATATAAACTCTTCTTTTTCTACCATTATTTTTTTAATTTTAGTTATTCATTATATATTTGCTTACATATTAAAAATACAAAAATTATATGTCTTTCGGGCGTCACAAAATTTGGGTGGTAAAAAAGTGGCATCTGTCTGCCAAAGACTCCAGGTAATAAGAAACCAGATGTGTACCTTCACTACCTTGTATCCGATGGCATAATTTTGTGTACTTTTTTATACTCCTTTCCCCCTGTTTTTTTCTTGGTTTCCAAAATTCTTGAAACAATAAAATTATAAAACTACACTGTTATTATACATGACAAATTGCATCCAAACGGTACCTTAAAGATTTGGAAAGGGGCCTCTTTTACTTGACTTTTTAAGCATGGCATTTGCTTCTTGTGGAGCTAACCTACTCACCAAAAAAATCTCCTTCCCATGTATATCTTCATGCTTTTCATTTGCAGAATCTCTCTCACTCACTCTCTCTCTCTCTCTCGAATATCACTAAAGCTAGTAGGAGATAAAAAATGCATACTTTGAATCTTACACAATCTTCTCCTGTCACTTTCTCTAAATCCACCAACCATAGATACTCCATTAATGCTTCTTCACTTTTAAATCCAAATCTTATCAGTAGGACTCATAATCAGACTGCCCTATTTAATAAACCCTCTACTCAGATTGGTGCATTAACCACCAAAGTATCAAACTTTGGCCAAATTCATGGTTACCCATTTGGCCGCTCTTCAAGATCCACTTCACAGATCCATGATTCAGGCTTCAGAAGGGACCATTTTGACAGAATCCATGGAAACCAATCTGGGTTTTTCTCAAAGTCTGGGTCTGTTATCACCAAAGCAGCGGCATCGGAATCTGAATCCAGCCCAGAAGGAGATGCTAGTGCAGATTCAAAGCCAAAGTCTAAAACTCTCCAACTTGCACTTGTCTTTGGTCTCTGGTACTTCCAAAACATTGTCTTTAATATTTACAACAAGAAGGCATTGAACGTGTTTCCATTTCCATGGTTTCTTGCTTCTTTCCAGCTTTTTGTTGGGTCCATTTGGATGTTGATTTTATGGTCATTGAAGCTTCAACCATGTCCTAAGATCTCAAAGCCATTCATTATTGCTCTTCTTGGACCTGCGTTGTTTCACACAATAGGCCATATATCAGCCTGTGTTTCATTCTCCAAGGTTGCTGTTTCTTTCACTCATGTTATCAAATCATCGGAGCCTGTTTTCTCTGTTGTTTTTTCTTCATTTCTTGGTGATATTTACCCTTTGAAAGTCTGGCTTTCTATTCTCCCTATTGTCCTTGGTTGTTCCCTTGCTGCTGTCACTGAAGTGTCCTTTAATTTCCAAGGCTTGTGGGGTGCTTTGATTAGTAATGTTGGGTTTGTGTTAAGGAACATTTACTCAAAAAGGAGTTTGCAGAACTTCAAGCAAGTTGATGGACTTAACTTGTATGGTTGGATTAGCATAATCTCATTGTTTTATCTCTTTCCTGTTGCGGTTGTGATTGAAGGGTCTCAATGGATTCAAGGGTATCATAAGGCAATTGAGGCTGTTGGAAAATCATCAACATTTTATATATGGGTGTTGCTGTCTGGTGTTTTTTACCATCTTTATAACCAATCATCCTACCAGGCACTTGACGAGATTAGCCCCTTAACCTTTTCGGTAGGTAACACCATGAAGAGAGTTGTGGTGATTATTTCTACTGTCTTGGTGTTCAGGAATCCAGTTAGGCCTCTGAATGCACTTGGATCAGCCATTGCAATATTTGGGACTTTCTTGTACTCTCAGGTAACTGCCAAGAAAGCCAAGAAACCTGAAGTTGAAAAGCAGAACTAGTTGGATTTAGTAGACTTTGATACTCTTGAATTTAATAAATTTGTTTTGTCTCCTTTTCCACAGTTTAATGATATTTCCTTGCCGTCGTAGTTTCAAGATACCCTTCTGTTGTCTGTTTTCTTTGCCATCTATGGTTTTGTGTGCCATACATGACATTTAAGACATAAATGAGAGTTTTATCTTTCATTAGTTTAGTTTCTTACTCTCTTTAGTTCAGTAAAACATTGTTGGTTAGAGCAAGGTTTTCCCATTCTACCATATTTGGTGCCAAAGCACTGTAATTTAGCTTCTAATGGCTTCGGTTCTGGTTTAAATAAATGTCTGAGATCTATTCATTCATGAACTGAAGAACTTTGAACAGCATGTACCAAGGTTAGCCTACTTTACATATGCCTTTTCAGTCACACAATGCTTATACCATATGCCTGATTAATTCCTTTAAAATGGCAAAGTCAATTGGTTGACGGCAATTTATATTTAGATTTCCTATGACATGCCAATCCAAGGTTAGCCTACTTTACATAACTATAATTTGGCTACATATCAGTAATTCAGTTTGAGTATGGGATATGAATTGTGCCGTTGGGTTGATTTATAATTTATTTTTACTTGAAAAAATATTAAAATAATTTCTTTTTTAATTTTTAAAAAATTATTTTAAATATAAAATATAATTTCAACGGAAAGATCCTGAGCTCAATAGAATACGCTGGAGAGTTGAGATCTGTGTCTATATCTGAGAGCATTTGCCACATAGGTTTTTTTTTGTTGAAGAATGATATGATTAGGTGATCAATAATTCTCCAGGTCCACTTGTGATTAATTGCCTCACTGATGAAAACTTTTTACAGTGAAGTCCAACAATAACAGAGTAATTCAGGTGTCTCCCACCACCAGTTATTAGAAAGTTTTGGTTAGTGGTTCTGAAAGTAAACAGAGCAAAAAACTTGGGAAAAACAGAATAATGTTTCAGAATCAATATATCCACCCTAATCCATTATCTCTCGTTCTTTAAGCATTATATGTTTCATGTAATAGTGTATTAGCTTTCTCCACCACAACTTCTACCCTGCTTGTGCCCCCGTTTGACCTGAAGAGAAAGACGACACTTTTGAAAATTTGTAACCTACCCCTGCTATGCACAAGTGGACTGAGCTTGACTTTCTGCTCCAAATTTTGTCCCAGTTGTCGTCTTAAAAATTTATTGTCGAAATCTCTGCTCTTTCCCTGATCAATGACAAGCTATGCTACAGGGTGGATTGCAAAACGTGGAACAGAAAATTAATAGAATGTTTGTATCCACTTTTGTGACATGAGAAGTGGGAATGTTGAGAAATTGAAGAAAATCAGCGTTTACACATGGTTAGAGGATATTTGGCAGTAATACTTTGGAGATTGAGTAAGGCGGGGAGTTACCTTCTGGCCTAGCACTCTCCTCGCACCTAGTATAAATTTGTAGCTTGATTCTTGATTTTGTACTTTTCCTTAAAGTCTCAGGTTGCATTGAAGATTTTCTAGTCATGCTGCATATTGAACCAGTTGAGGCTTTGGTACCAATTGTTTGTGAATTTGAAAGCTATCGGGGTGGTAATGGTATATTAGTTCCTGCTTATTTAAATATTATTTTTCATCTGAGCACATGAACAAAATTCTTGCTTGTAAAATTGTACAAGATGGAAGATAATAAGGTTCCTCAAGCTACTCTCATGAGGGCATGGTGAATTTGTCAGAGAGATAATTAAAGTAAATATTCTTGATTATTTTCTATTCAATAAAAGAAAGAAATCAAAGAATTGAATGATTCAAGGTAATAGAAAATTATTTCAATCATTTAATTAAAGGATTTTTATAATTTATTTTATTCTATTTCCTTACATGTCTTGGTATATGACTATATAAACTCTACATGAATTGAATGTAAAATATATATCAAATTATCAAATAATAACATCCTCTTCTATTCTAATTTTTTTTTCAAGGTAGGTCAATCATATCTTAATCTAAATATTAGCTTTTGATTTTTTTGTTGGTGGTTTTATGCCGTCCGTTAAAAAAATACTTTGTTTCCTATCTTTTTCGATGTTTATCAAATATTTTATTTATTGTCATTTTTTAATTATATATCAACTCATAATAATGAGAAATCTCAAGATAATATGAATCATCAATGACATCTTAAAAAGAAAAAAAAATAGTGCAAAATGACAAATCCCAACAAGAGAATTATCTTACATCAAGAGAAAAGACATAAAAAGAAAAACAAGAGATACTCACTAAAAATTGATAAGTTTTTGCACAAGAGATAAAGTGGTACAAAAGAGACCACACATTAAAAAGAAAAAAGAAAGGAAAAGAAAATGAGTTCTTCTCAAAGAAGAAGATGGAAAATAACTACGGAGCCATAAGAAAAATGCATCAATATGATGAAGAGAGAAATAAAATAGAATGACTACTTGGAAAGCTAAATCTTAAAAAAAAAACCTTTGATTTCCATGAGAGGATAAAAATGACTAAGAATATTCATGTTTTAAAAAATACAAAAATAATGATAAAATTAAAAAAATATTCAAAAGATACAAATCCAAAAAGAAAAGCTCTAAGAATTTTAAGAGAATTTTGGATAAATATATATATATCTTAATCACCAATATGTGAAAGAAAAAAGAAAAAAAAACTCATCAATATGTGAAAAAACTTTTTTCTTTCACGTATTGGTAATTAGGTTTTTTTTTCTTTTCTTTTTTCTTTCACATATTGGTGATTAAAGAGTGTTTAAGTTGATAATCTTCTCATCATAAATTGTTTTTGCCTTTTCAAACAAATAAAATAAAAAGTATAGTAGGGCGATAGTCATTCACTTAAAAACTAGAGGCTCAAAAACAAGCCAGAGGAGAAGGGCAAATGTCATCTTGCATGTGAAGTGAAGGTGCCAAATAAAACACATAAATGAGAGGCAGATACTCTTATTGTCAGCAGTCTCTTGCATGCGAAGAAAGGCCTTTTCATTCATCTTTTAATCTGATCTGAAACAGTTCAAGGGACTCGGAGGACTAATGCAATCAAAGGTTTTTGTCTTTCTTTTTAATATGATATGAAGCAATTCAAAGGACAAGCGCATTTAAAAAGAGATAGATTGTGTCATCTGCAGGGTTTATGGCATTGGCAATGAGTATAGAGAGCACCATAAACACGATTAAAACTGATTGTAAGAGATGAAGCAAGTCATCTGATGGATGAGATGTTTCTAATGCATAAAACATAGCATACTGTGTTGAACCAGCTGATGTTGCATCCAACCATCAAACAAAGAAGAAATACTTGCCAAAACATAATTGATGCATTTGAGTGCATATGCGAAGTAGTGGCCTAAATAAGAACAAAAAACAAATCCCCATATTATTTGGTCAGCTTAATTCTTCATAACTTCTTGATTCTCCGAAAAATGAAAATCATAAGCTCTTGATGTTTAGTAGTATGTTTACATGCTAGATTAATTCTACCGCTCTGGATTTATACCAAAATAGCTACTTCATTATGACATGAACTTCAACTCTATATATATTTTTTACTAATTAAGTCAATTCTAATTTCTAAGACCACTTGTAAAAGTAATGTTCTTTACTGTTTATATAAATACTGGATGGGAGGGAATGGATGTTGGCTAGTATGACAATCACACAGAAAATGTTGATGGTTAGGAAGCATGGCTTCTTCATACGGTCACTTGGACACTTGGACACTTGTGACATAATGGCATGGACAGTAAGAGGATTTGGCTCCAAAACTGAGTAAATATTTAATAGGTTGCAGATAATGAAGGCCTTATCTAAACTGATAATGATGAGCGACCATCTTAAGAAGAGAGTATAATGAGTGAGTGAATCAAGCAAAACAATGCAGGTGATGCGAGACTAAAGGGGTAGAAAATGGTATTGACAAAATTACAGATGAGGAAGTAATAAGTCGAGGAATTGCTTGCTTGGAGAAACTTGGCCTTGTTCAACTCTATGGCCACTAGCTATGAATTCATCTTGCCTTACCAGAAAGTTTAGCTATATCCTACCAATCTAGTTGGCTAAGTGAGGGATTTTATACAATAAAAAGGTCTAAGCTCACTCTTGCAGCAAGTATTGGTATAATGTTGAATTAGTTGTTACTTTAAGATTGGTAGGTGACATGAGAGGAGCAGCTGTGAAGATCATCCATCCCAAATAAAAGAAAAATAAGAGAAGAGCAAAAGGAAGATACAGAGATTTACAAATTGAATAAGCAATCAATCTCTTTATAGCATTAAATTGACTAAATATTTTCTTTTCTTTTCTTTTTCCCTTACACCTATCTCTAGATGGTCGACATATATAGCTGGTTTAGCTTACCTCAATCTAGGCAGCTAACCTTTCAAATACACTTGCGGTTCTCATGAATAAAAATTGAAAATGTGTTTGTATTCTGCTAACATAGTCAAAAGGAGGATGATGATGAGTTAGGAATTCAATAATAATGAGTTCCAAAACGGAAGCATAAAGATATACTTGCTAGTCCATCAACAAATGCATATATAATGCAATTATTTCTGCAGAAATTGATTAGAAGGATATCTTGATGTGATGTATCTATTTTCCTATCTAGATCTTAATTCACTCTTGTCCTCATATTTTTATTTTGTTTTCCATAAAGCATATTTTCATTACAATTTGCATAAAATTGCACTCAACCCTTAAGTTAAGAAACTCATATTTGCGCTGCTTATCCAATAAGGTAACATAATATTAAGGAAGAAAAACAAAGAATTTTCCCAACCAAAAAGAGTAGAGAGCTAGAGATTCGGTATGGAAAGAAGGGAAAAACAAAGAAGGTAGCCTAAAATATAGCCACATGAATCTATAAGAGGAAGTTAAAACAAATCAAAGCTGTGGAGAAAAATTAAGCAAGAAATAAAGAAAGAAAAAACATTTTATGTGTTTCTCATTTCATAATAACTAAAATCACCAAACAAATAGAAAAACAAAAGATTAATCAAAATTAATAGATTAAGAAGGGTCAAGAAGAGAGGAGTAATTATCATAACATGGCACGTTATCTTAAATTTAGCTATATGTGAATTTAAGTTTTTTGAATTTAGTGTCAATCCATTTTGGGTATTGGACATGATTACAATGACTTAATCTAGTTAAACAACCTGTCTTTTTCTTTTTGTTTCCCTTATCCTCTTCTCGGTTGAGCTTTGATCAGTTCTTAATTGATCTCGGGTTTGATTAAAGAATAAAGATGAAATCTAATAAATAAATAAATATTGAAAGATAAAACTAGAAAAATATTACCATAAATAGAGAGGAAAAACTAGCAAATCTTTCAAACTTGCAACCCGTGAAATCCTAGACTCAAGTTTAATAAAGAAACTCAATTCCTAACCAATTTAATACTGAAAGATGAAATTGTAGAACAAATTAAGAAAACTTGCAAAAAGAAAAAAGAATTGCTATAAAAAAATAACGATCAAATCACATAGAAAAAAAATTGAAGGATGATTAAATTATAAAAACACCTCAATTCTAAACATTATCTTAAGCAAAAAAATAAATTGCAATAAAGAAAATTGAGACCAAATGTAAAAAATAAAAAATTGAAGGATGATGAATTAATAAATAAATAAATTTTAAAGAATAAAACTAAAAAATATTAGTATAAAAAAAAGAAGCAAACTCGTGCAAATCCTCAAGGCTAAGTTAATTTTCAAATCCTGTAAGCAATGGAATCATAATCCTAGGTTCAATCAAGAAACTCAATTCTTAATCAATTTAATATTAGAGGATGAAATTGTAAAAACAAATTAAATAAAAAAAGGTTGCCAAAGTAAAATAAATTGCAATAAAAAGAATGAAGATTAAGTTACTAGAAAAAAAAAATAAAGGATGAAATTGTAAGAAAACTTCAATTCTAAAAAAAAAAAGAAATAGCATTTAAAAGAATATTAACCAAATATGATATATAATAAATTGAAAAGGGTTGAAATTAAAAAAACAAAAATCTAATTTTATGAATAATTTTAAATAAAAAAATATATTATCAAATTGAATGGTTGCTTTATGACACGCAAAAATCAAGGTGAATAAAAGAGAAAAAAAAGTTTAATGGTGACAAACCAGAAATCATAATGCCACACTTGTTGCCATGGGAGGGAGAGGCCAAGGAGACGATTCCAACTATACATCGAATTTCTCCACCATCACTTACTTTATCAGCAGCCTTTTTCCTATTTTGTTACTTAACAGCAACTCATTAACATAAAAGTTGGACCTGGGGCTGGATTTATATCTGCTGGAAAGCTACATTATTCATTATTTAACACATGTCTTCTTAAGAAAAAATAACCTACCCAACTCTGTTCCATCCCTCTTTCAATTTCTGACGATGACAAGATTCCAATATTACACAGAGAGAAGTGCTTGAAAACATTGTTTCTACTCATTTAAATCACTGAAGTAAGATCTACAGCTGTTTGCGATGATTCCATCGGTAAATTTTCTTTTTAAGAGATACATTACGTGATTCATCCATATTTCCCATGGTGGATCAGATGCAGTGTCAATTGTAACGGTAAATGAAAACCTTTGATGTATATACACTGACTAATCCTAAGCCTACATCTAACTCAGCAGGTCACTAGTCATGAATGTTTTCTCTCCCACTTACCTTCCCGTCTTCCATCTCGTTCTCTTCCCTCTCTCCGCTCCATCACCTGCCTCGACTTACTCCCTCTGGATCCATGCCTTTGTGCGGACCCAAATCCAACAGATTGCCCATCAAATGCTGTCATCGAATCTGGATCCCCAACACTGCCAGTGTCACCAGAGTCCTTGCTTCCTTCGAAATTTTCTTCATAACTACTGCCACAGTCATCTTGACGGTCACGAGATTGAAGAATGGTTGGTGGCTGGCCCGAAAATGGTCGACTGCCAGACAACACAATAGCTGGCGTAGCCATTGATGAACTAGTGGCAGTATCAGGCTGCAAGTTGCCAGCATTTGTTCTTGCACTCCCTTCATTACTTGATCTTCCATTTTCCCTTTCTCGGTACCTATCCCGAGGCCGACTGCAGACAGAATTTTTTTAAAAAAAAGAAAAGAAAACACAACAGTCAAAATTATTGGCGCTAAGGTGGGCACCACCATATCATCTAGTTCTATAAACCTTTCATTTTCTCATCAAGGAAAAGTTTATCAAAGCAAACATTTTGCAATATATGGTAGATTGAATGATAATGATTTGTTAGAACTATATACAGTTGGTCATTCAAAATGCATTTGGAATAACAGAATCACAAAGAGCTCTTCTTGATTGCTACAGGAAAAAAAAATATGATAATCTGATATCATTGATCTTGAGGGGGCCAGTTCCTTCTGCACTCGTCAATGAAGCCTAAAAATTTGAGATTTGATGAGCAAGTGTTGAAGAAACTTGCCCTCCTACCAAAACCATTTAGTCAATAATAAAGAACAGCTCTCATTAAACTTGAGGTCAATACGTGCTTGTAAAACCCTTTCTCAACACCCACCCGATGTATTACCTTGTTAGTCAAGGAATAGGCGCTTCTTAGATACAATGGCAAAATACACTTCGGTACCCTGTGGTTTGGCACATGAAATACACAGGATTATGGTTTTACAAATGACACTTTACTAGATATGTTCTACTTCCTTGGAGAACAGCCTTATTCCATTGACTGAAAGTTAACAACATACACCTGATATCACTTTCAGTTTTCCTATAGGAGATTAAATCCTACATTTAATAGAGTGGAGATCCCCCCTTTTCCCGGTTTGGAATTTGTAATATTCAGTCCAGCTAGTCTAGAATAGCTGGAAAAAAGAGAGGAGAAACTAAGAGCGGGGAAGCAAATGCAGAAGTGAAAGCGTGACTCAAGATCCTGGTAGTCATGGTCAGAGCTGACACGTTGACCAATCAGAAAGCTTTCCAAATTGATGGTGACAATGGGCAGTACCAGAAATAGGCCATGGGAGTTTGGCCGAGGGAGGGTGTGATTCCAGCTTCAGATTTGTCAAAGTAACCAAACCCCTTGGGGCACAGACCGATGCTAAGCTTCATATTTGTAGATTATCGTGATGCTTTCTGTGGTTGCTCTAATGTATATTAAGTAGACTAGGGTTTTAATACAGAAGGAAATTAACAAGCTGGAGATGTGCATAGAAAAAGCAGGGAAGTTATGGTGTGACTTTGCAAGGCACCTAGCTGAAGGAGTTCAGGATAAATTTCATTCCCAGAACCTGTCTGTTCAGATTTGCACCAAACCATTGTACTTCAAAATGTATTTTGTCAGTGCAGTTACTCTTAAAGGTACTACCCATTGGTCATCTTGCAAAAAAGGGTTCCAGAAATAATTTACAAGCAAGTACTGAAGACCGAGTTCCATCAGTTCTAGTGGTGCCTCTTGATTCTTACAGAAACTGTATGGCAATAGAGGACCAGGAAGCTCTACAAGAACTATTATTTTGATCCACGTTCTTTTCTTCCTCAATCTTCCTTTTTCCTCCAATCCATTGCTCCGTTAGAATCAAGGATGTGAAAATGTGTGTATTGTTTCCCTTAAATATCACTTAGCTTTAACAAATGGTGTATGAAATATACCTGCCATGGGTGGATGAAGGAAAGTCACGCCTTGATGATCGTAGTCCAGATTCAGCCTGCTCCAGTTCACGCTGAAGTTCTCTCTACATGCAAATATGTACTTAAGTTAATTTGCTTGTACTTATGATATGACTAATACATGTCATTCCTAAAGCATTAAAGACATGAAAATCTTAAAAACTGTTGCAAGCAAAGTTGAAACAATGACTCATTAGCATAAAATCAATCTAGTAAAGGGCAAATCAAACCATTATAAAAAGGGGATGGATTGGCAAACAATCACACACACATGGCCAGGGAAGACCTTGGCAAACCATCCCCCTACCCCTCCCCATGCACACACGGACAGGGAAGGCATTGAAGATCACAATACTCACCATACCTTTGAACTATGGCATGACAGAAAACAAGGAAAAAGGTAAAGGAAACAAGACTTCAGAGCAAACAGCATTTTGTCCAAAAGAGTTTGCAATATTGGGTCTAACTAATTCTTGACGTGTGTTTAATTAAATCTCCATATGGGGAAAGAATTGGGACTTGGGAAGGGTCTTGCCTGTGTTTGCCTCTCCTTCTCCATGTCAAGATTGTGTCGGAGCTCCCTAGTTTTTGCGCACTCAAGTTCCAGCAACCTCTGTCTCTCAATCTCTTTTTCTGCTTCAGCAGCCTTTTCCCTGAAAACACATTGAGTGCTAGCTGTTAGTGACAATTCTCTCTCAATGTCCTCTCCATTGAATTGATCCAATTTATGAACATATGTAAACCTATCAAGTTCACGCAGAAGTTCCTCTTCTCGTATAGCAGCCTCTTCTAGATATTTCTGACGAGCACGTCTCACAAGAAGCTTCTTTTGCCTGCGGGCTACTATGTCTTCTTGGAGCTTGGACTTTTCTCTGATTAAACAAATGACAACACATCAGCACATAACATTATGGGAATTTGTCACTTGTTCAGCAACAGGGTTTTGGTGCTCGTCGAGGAAAACAAAAGATGTAAAATTAAGCTACTCTGCATGCTAATTTCGAAAATACACAAGATGTTACACTACGTGAACAAATCAATAGAAAGTGGAAACCATTTCAAGACACATGGATATTTTATACAGTTTAGAAAAGTAGAGCACAATGTCCCTTTTTGTGGCATTCACCAGACAATGTTCTTGCAGGTTTAAAACTATCTCTGGCTGAAACTGAAACACCATAAACAGAAATCATGATGTAAATGACTGTTAACAACATCTTGTCAAAATACTTCTTCTACTTTGTCTTATAAACTTCCTGAATGAACAATGTTAAAAAGGCTATACAGTATTAAACTGAATCCATGTAACCATGAAACATCCAAGCAATAAATAGAATGAGCATCACAAACATGATATGAATTTAATTGTCCAGTCAATGAATACCAATCATGTAGTTTGCGGGTATTCCACATTACAGTTTTTTCCTATCTTCAATGAATTTCTTATCCCAAACTATAGCGGAAAATAAAACATAGTACATACAGGGAGCGAATGCGATCCTTGATTTCCTGAAGACGGTTATCCTCTTTCACAGAAGCTGGACAATAAAAGGTTGGAAGACTATTAAATAACAGCAGTAAGAAAGAAATCACTCCAGAAGTAGATTTTCATTTTCAGCAGCTAACAAGAAACATATGACTATAAGGGATGATAATCATCACCAGTTATCCAAGGAATATTCCTCTCCTCTTTGGAATCTTTTGATGATTCTTGTACTGCATGTTCTTTTTGAAGAATTTGTAATTCTATTTCAGCCTCTTCTAGTTCCTACAAAATATTCAGATTAAATAAGTCTATCTTGTCAGTTGGGATGTAAAAACACAACATACATGCAATGGTTGAACATATTTACCATTGCCTCTTGGTCGATTTTCTTTGAGAACATATCAAAACACGATTGAACTGAAGTTAAGTTGGCGAGGACCTGAATAAATTGACTTATAAATAATTAGCAAGTAAAAAATAGCAAGGAACAATTAACTCAGGCTATTAGGCAAGCAAAAATATTGAGTGATGATTAACATGGTTATTTATTATAAAAAGTTCTGGATTAATCAAGTGCTTGTAATCAAGACAGGGCCTTAAAAGTGCTGCTTCAACCTAATTGAAGATGGAGTTTCAATATCCTTCACCAGTGCAAGGAGCTGAACTAAGCTATCATAATTAAACATTTATCTTACCTGAAGAATTGATTCGCGGGTGCTCCCAAAATCTGGGTCTACTTGTTTTGAGGGATTTCTAGAGAGCACTTCTTTCAGAACCTTGCACAAGAAAACCAGCTCAATAAATTATTTAACTGCTAAAAAACACTAAATGCTAAATTCAACTCTTCAAGAGAGAAGAAACTTTGCAAGTCTAGTCAATATGCTAGTACTCTTTAGATATATTCTGCCTTAATCCATAAGAGCTTTCAATATGTTTATAAGAGCAGTCAGGAAATTTGCCAAGGCTTAGCTGAATTCCAGAACACACCTCTTTTGCTTCATCCCCTTCATTTCTCAATCTACACAAGACTTCACAAGCATTTTTCTCCAGACCACCAAGCTTGCCTTCTGCAAAATAAGGGAAACCAGAGAGCAGAAGAAAAGAAGTTACATTAATGAACAGGTATCACATTGGTCACATTTCTGTTATACTGCACAAAATAACAAAGGAACATACCACTTCTTGACAATCCTATGGTCTCTATATTCCTCCATATATCTTCAGATATCAAGGAAATGTCTTCAGCAGGAGAGTACAGGCAGGCACCAGCTAAAAGTGCCAATGAAAGCTGTAATAATGGACCTTCACATGTTGGATATGTAACCTTTCCCAGAACATGGAGAACACTATCAGCTGCAGCAAGAAGGGATTGTAACTGCTGCCTGCCTGCATATGGCATATAAGCTACAAGAAGTGCCAAAGCACGAGTCTTCAAAGGCAATAAAGAATCAGATGATGCCAACAAAACCACCTGATCCCAAGTATTTGACACCACAAGAGACAGAAATGACTCGGGAACTGAAAGAACTAAGTCTGGTGATAGTAACTTATAACTAATGGTATTAGACTGTAAAACTGGTTCTCCATGCATGTCTTGGCCAACCAATCTACCCAAGTGCTGAAGAACAACAAACCGTTGCTCAGGCTCAGGATGACCCAGCAGTGTAACAAACAGATCAGCAAGATGCCCATCACTCTCATGGAGATTATGGAAACCTCTTGCAAACAGCATAGACAACCATTTATCAGATTGCAAGCGCCAAGATATTTTTGGTGCACAGCAAGAAAAACATTGTATTACCAAACAGATGGTATTGATAACATTATCCAGCGGAAAACAACAAGGTACTCCAAGTAGACAATCAAGCATGAGAGAAGCAACTTCCCAGCAATGGCTTTCCTGGAGCTTCATAATGACTTCAGCAAGTGCCTCCAGACCAGTCCTCCAATGAACTGGAAACCAGTCAACTGGCTTGAACGCAAAAGAATTTTCACTGCCATTCTCCTGAGTGTTTTGAACTTGCAGCACAATTGAAGATAAGCATCTTGAGTACATTAAACACTGAGCTGATGTAATAGTCAGCTTCTTTGCCAACCGATGATGTAGATTCCAGCAGCGCTCAATAGTTGGATTAAGCTTGGCAATGAGATTCTCTAAGTCATTAGAAAAGTCTTCTATTTCCTCAACAGATAAATCACAATCCTTCTGCTTTGAGGCTATATCATCAAAGATATTACTTTCCAGCTCCTCGGAAATCTTGGGTGGACAAGAGCTATGGAAGACATCACTGAGAAACCACAAACTAGGTACTGTTCTACTATCACTAAGTGTTCCTGTGCTAGTATCAGAAACATGGGGCATCTGCAATTTGCAAACACCAAAGACTCTTAATATCTTGACTAACAAAATCTTGCAGCTTTCCAAAATAGTCTGAAATGCACATAGGTAGTCATGGAAAGAAGAGGTTGGCTCAAAAGAAGTAAAATCCGCCCACAAAATTAAGGACTGTAATATTTCTCTTCTACGCTGAAAAGACAAATCACCAAAGACAGATGCCAGAATGAAAATTGTCAATGCTCTGCTGTAGTCCTTTCCTGCTGTCAGATCTTGACTCCCATCTTTCTGTCTAATATCAAGAAAAAGCTCCTCGAAGCACAGTGACTCAAAATTAAGACATGAATCATCAACTAATTTTTTTTCCTCAGCAGATACCTTGCATAATGAATATGAAATGATAGGCTTCAACAGATGCATTATTGAGTCAAGAAATGACACACAGCAATAAGAGGCTCTACAAAGGGATACCAGCACTTGCACCACCCGAGGTATCTCTGGCACCATTGCTTCCATGTGCTCGATTATGATGGCTTCTAAAATGTAAAGTATGATTGTCTTGGCATTCTTCCCAACATAACCTTTCAAATGAACATAACTATTTTGAGAAGTAATTTGGTTCTTTTGAAAAAATGGCCAGGAACACAAATCAGAAAACCAGCACAATATATCAGGCACAACACTGGATGAAAGAGATCTCAACTGTAATCCAACAGCCTCCAAAATGTTCTCCCCAAAAGATTCAAAATGCTTTCTTAAATTTGGAAAGAATTTACTGAGATCAGGATAGATGACATGAAAAGACTGGTCTCCATGCTGATCGGCAGCTTTAGGCCTTTGGTGAATCAGCATATCTTGTTTAATTCCTGATTGTTCAATCTTATCATCTTCGTATTTTTGGTCAATGACATTATCTATTACTGCAAGCTCATCTGCAAATATAGATAGTAAATGTGTAAGTTGTGACAGATCTGAAGCAAGGAAGAGCCGCTCCTCTATATACTGTTTTGCATTTCGAGATATAGCCATCCAACCAAGAAACCTAACAAGAGGAGAAGCACTGCAAGAAAATGTAGGTATTCTGTGCATCCAGGCTGATGGCGAAATTAAGTTTCCACACCGAAACCCACTATTGATATTGACCACAAAATCTGAACCTTCACCGCCACTTGAAGCAATTACCAACCTTTGAAGCAGCATCCACCGCCTTTGCACCCCATGTATCTTTTCCGGATCCAGCCGCAGATTGCCTTCTTTTAACTGATAATAGAGTGAGGTTAGCATCCCATTAAGATGCTCAGCAGATTCTAATATGAAATCAATCACTTCTTCAGGAGCACAGTGGAGCTGTGTGGCTGAGTGCAACAAAAAGACAAGACAGTGCATAAGAATTTCATGCATGGAGTGTTGATCTTTCTTCAGTCGCTGAATAAGAAAACTACACAGTAAAGCTTGATTTTGTCGAACCAAGGTAATTGCATCTGTAGATTGTACATCAAGGGGAGACAACTTTATGACTTGTTGGACAATTCCTTCAGGGTAGTAATCTGACGTCCTCTGAAACTTCCTGTCTAATTCAGCAGCCTCAAGCAGTAGTTGAAGGACAATCTTGTCCCTTTTTTTTTCGAGAAGAGCTATTGTTTCCAAGTCACAACTATTCTTTTTACAAGCATTCCGCAGCTCTGAGATTTCATAATTTTTTCCTTTTTTATTGTCAGCAATGTTAACGGGAATCACCTTTGTACTGGATCTAAAAGACATCATAAAAAAGGGATTGACATAACATTCTGCTGCCAGAAGCAAAGCATCAATAGCAGCATCATGACCTTCAATGGTAATCTCATTCTCTGAGTGTAGGTCCAAAGCCAAACGCTGATATTCAGAGGCCCTAAGCTCACAATCACGGTAGTTTATAAGTTGAAAATAGTCTGCTTGCAAGTTACAGTATTCTGCAATGAAACCACAATCTAACACTAAGCCATTCTGCAACTGGTCACCAAAATTTTTTTCAATTACATGGTTCAGCTCTGAATTGGCATCCTTGTGGTTGGAATCCAAGATATGTTTGTTGGGACTGCTTGAAACATTTGTCAGAACTATGGTCTGTAGCTCTTGAGGAGCAAAAAGAAGACTGACATCTTCGAATATATCCATCTTTACACCTGTATCAGAAACATCCACCTCATCTTGGTTATTTGATTTTGAAGAATCTCCCCCTTGGCGAACCAGGGAAGCGTGGGAGGAGGCAGTTGATGCTTCATGCTCAAGGCTTTTAGAAACAGAAGACTTGCAAAGATCAATTTCAGGAGGCAATTGCATGTGAGGTTCCAATATTGAGAGAAGTACACTGCAAAAAACAGTGTGAATCCATTATTAATCCAATATAACAGGCGCATATCATCTGATGTCTTAATTCACAAGAAGAATATGAAACAAGAAAATGATTCAATATTTTGAATGAAGACTAGTGAAATTTGAACCTGTTGATAGTTGTTGATTTATTTTTTGTCACAAGTTATATAAAATTAAAATATATCCATGAGCTTTCTATCAATTTTCTTATTGTTGTTTTCAAGAAAAACAAGAAAAGTTTGGTTTTACTCAAGAATAAGACTCTATCACCATCACGATGCAGGTATCTGATACCTAGGGGCAACTGATCCACGCCTCCATTCAGATTCCAAAGAAGGAAGAACAGCAGGCTTTTGCACTGCTGTACGGATGACATTCAGGGCAGTTACACAAGTCTGCTCCTGCTTTTCCAGAAAAGTGAAAGAAACATCTCCAAAAGCTATTGTGCTCTTCAGTGCATAGATGGCAGGATCGAGAAAAGGCTCTAGCATCTCCAAAAGAAAGAGAATTTTGTGCTTCACTTCCTGAAAGTTACATCATAACGATAATAAGAACGCCTATCTTTTCTTAAGGGGTGGGAGTACTTAAGTTAAAATCCCTAGTTTTTCTTTCCCAATCCAAGTTCTCTCCCTTTACTCTATTTGAAACGGGCACAAAATACGCACCACTATTAATGACAAGAAAAGTAGCAATAATCACTGTCGCATTAGAATAATTAGGCAAAATGTGGGCAGCATTCAACAGTAAAAATCTCCACAGCAATTATGGAGCACTAATCATTCATATTCAAGACAGCATTCAAATTTAACCATTGAGAGAGACTAATGTTCATGAGTTTCTTTGTCAAAATTTTGGGGCACTTGGATCCACAAAACTATATAACAAACAAGTAACACAACCACTAAAACATGACTGGGTACCTTATACTTCCCTAGTATATCATCCATGTGCCCAGAAAGGGCCAGCACAACATATTTGAGGGCAGCACGGGCTCGAGCCAAAGAATGACGAGCACCCTGAAAAGCATAATGAAACAAACCTAAAACCTCCAATATACATGTGGAAGAAAAAGTAGTCAGCAGCAAATTATGAAATAAATAGAAGAATAACCATATAGTGCATTAGCAATTTCCAGTACACATTCTTAAATGTTTATCACAAATTTAGTTCTGCATACATAACACATTGCACAAACATGAGTGGATACCATGAACATCTTAATATATAGTAGAAAATGCAACTATATTATAAAATATGATAAATATATAATGTTATCCAACAACAATCAACTTGATTAGGATGGCAAACCTCCCTAATATTATCTGTTATTCTGGTTAATAAAAAAGTTAAAACAATGCTTGTGACAGCAGATCCAGCAAAGATATCTTGATTTGGAAGAAACTGGTATTCCGTTGTAAGAGTCCATCATATTGATCTCCTGGACTCAGATATTTTACTTCCAAAGGAATAAAGCAGTGAAAGTTCATGCACATAAGTATGTTTTCTCTGCTCAACAAATTGCATAAACACAATAATGTAAAGAGTGATACACACACCTGAATTGTGCCCAGAAGGTCCTCTAGAAGCTCTACAGCTAGGTCAACCTATATCATTATCAGTTCAAATCAGGATATCATGAACAAGATAAGTATGTGAAATAAGAAATCAAAAATCAAACTGTAGGCTACAGGTGCACCACCAACCTTTGCAATGACCTGAGCCATCCAAGGAGCTAGGACACTTGAACACAGATCAATTAAAATGCATGCAGCCTTAGCCTGCAGAAGAAGTAAACCTTATGGTGGTTGGTTCCTATGTGAGCGCATTGAATTTCAAGGAAAGAAAGGAATAAGTACTTCTTAGAAGCAATTTTGCCAATACAGAGGGACAGCTGTATTATAGCACACACCAGTAAATTCTTATAGTCCCATTTAGTGCCTTGAACCATTAACACCAGACATTGTGTTTGGGATTGTCAGAGTTGGGAAAAGACAAGTGGAGCCAAAACATACACACTCAGATTTTGACGATTTCCAAAACCATGATTTTGGAATTTAAAAATCGATCAAAATGTGGTCTTGGAAAATTCACAATTTGGTGCTTTTTAAAAACCAAACTAAGATGCAGCACATTTGTTGCCTAGCATGTTACTAGAGAGGTAAAAAGACACTTCAGATTTGCATCTGAATAGCCAAATTATGTATAGATGTAACCACTTTACAATTTCAATTCAGCCACTCAATCACCTGTCCAAGTAAGCTTGATGAGAAACCCAAACCAAAAAATGCATCATATTTGTAACCTTACATGTTAATAGAACAGTAAAAATACCCTTTAAGATTTGCATCTGAATGGCCAAATTATGTACAGGTGTAACCACTTCATAATTCCAATTTCAACATTCAGTCACACCACTGTTTATGTAAGATTGATGAAACAAAGAACTTATAGGGTAACTTCTCTCTCAGTTAAATGAAAACAAAAGGCTGACATTATAGAGAAAAGAGAGGTCACATGCTATGAGGATAGGAAAAGAAAATTGAGAATGACGAACATGTGATGGTGAAAATGATGATAAATATCCAGCACAGGCATGAAGAAGTGGGTGGTACAATGTCGAAGACGATGTAGCTACAATCTGCAATCATAACCACAATGGTAAGCACAATCCAATCTTGAAATGGCTTTCCAGGAATATCACACAGCACAGAAAAGAATATGAAAGATTAAAAAGTTAATGATAGCAGCAACTGTAACCTGAGAAAGGGCTTGCTGCACAAAAGGCTGTTTCCATGGAGAGAAGTTGTCATCAAAATGATCACCAAGGCTGCTCACAGATGGACGAAGTGCTAAGAAATCACAAAAGAATATGCCAAATTCAGCAAGGCAATCTCAAGAAATTTGGGTGAACAATGGTTTTAAATTCTTGAAGATGAAAATGTTGGAATACAACAGAATTGAAAACTAACTACTGCATAGCCAGCAATTAAATGACCTTCTCATGATAATGAGACGTAATACATATAAGGTAGGTTTAGATTACACGAGGAGTAACTCATAGGTTAACATCATACCATAACTTTCTGCAAAAATCTAACTGCCCTCAAGCCACCATTAAATTTAATGTTCTGTCGAGCATTTTCTTATCATGGGTGTTGATTTTCAAATATGATGTTTTAAAGTATTCCATTTATCTAATAAAAATTTCATTTCTGAAAACAACAAAAAAATATATTAGAGGAGCTATGCAAGTCAAACTCCAATTGGCATCTGAAGATTTTAGAAATTAAGAAAATGATTTACATTGCTTAAAGATCAAAGCTAACAGTTAGATAGACAAAATACTAATTGCATAACAAGTTTTACACAGCAGTTTGACTCTTTCTCCAGTAAATAATAATCTTAGGCTATTGCTTGGCACTGGGGTAGAAAACTAATAATTAGAGTTTGACAAGATAATACAAAGGAAAAATAAGACAACCTCCAAGCAGAATATTATTATTTTGGAAGTTATATGAGATAATATGGAAACTCGGATGCTAAAACAACAACTGCAAGTTAAGAAATTCCAGTACAGATGGTCGTTATGTGATACTTGACCTGGAAGTAATGCCTGTACAAGTGGTAAAGCAGACCAAAATTCAGAAGTGTTCTCTGCCAACTTGCGGCAAAGCAAAGGCTGCAAAATACACAGAAATTGAAAGAAAATTCACTCATAAGAACGTAGCAAAAAGAAAGACATCAAATAATGGTTAATTAAGGGTATTGTATCAATAAAATTGAAATCAACCTGTGACGCACAAGCATAAAGAACATGTAAAATCCCTTCTTCCACCGCCCCTATATCAAGGACACTAAGAATGCTAGAGTCCCAATGATCATCAGGTATCTGGAATTCTTCTCCAAACAAGCTTGAGTAATCAAGAAGTGGAACAGGATTAGATAATTCAGATTTTGATGTCTCATCCATGACAGATGCAATATCACTGGCAGTGGTTGATGTTTCTTGCACTGCAACAGGCTCTATAAGCTTATGCAGAATTCTAGACACCTAAAATAAAGGGAATCTATCAGTAAGTTATAAGTTGACAGTAAAGCACTAACGTGTAAAGAGGCTAAGATAGATCCATTACCATTCTGCAAACAGTGCCCAGATCAGATTCTTTATATGTCTTTCTCAGCAGCACAAAAATCACATCAGGTCGGAATACCATGGAACTAGAAGTGGATGATACAAATGAAGAAGCGCTCCGTGATCTTCTTGGCTGCAAGTGCAAAAAGGTCAGACACACCATCTCCATTCAAAGAAAATTTAAAAGAGAAAAAAAAAAGGTCCATTTGAAAAGCAAGGTGCAAGGGAAATGCTTAATACAAGATTAATCAGCAAGATAGTTAGAAAAACAACATTGAACAAAGACTCATCCAACAACATTCAACCCTATATATATGAACATGTAGTTTCTCAATCCTTCAGGAAACTTGAAGTTGTCAAACTGCTGACTGACTATGCACATCAAGCCAAAGCAAAACATAACAGATGACAAAGAAACAAGAATATCAGATGCTACCTCAAAGTTAGAAGAAACAGTTAAGGAAGATGATGGTTGATTGCTCTTAAGAACATCAAGATCGGAGTTATTGCCTGAACACCTCGCAGTTTCTCTATAGTATCAACACAATAATAACCATTGAGTTAGATTACTCCCATGATATGTGAGTGTGTCCAAAAGGAAAATACATCTTGAAGATGCTACAAGTGCAAAAGAAACAAAAAAACCATCAGAACCAAACCAAGGAAAAAAATAAAAGATAATTGTAAGCAAAATCATTATATACAAGAAAATTTGTCAAGAAGCAGAGGAATGGTGATAAAAGATAGGAAAATAATTGGCTGTGCCAAACTTGGGACGTCTTAAAATTCACAAGGAAATTGGAATCCTTTTTTTGTGACTTCCAGGAGCATGTACTCGGCAAAAGGCTTCATAGCAAGACAGTACATAGAATCCAGGCATCACTACTTTACAAATATCCAACCATAATGATCAGCTCAATTGGGGTATAATTCTTTGAGAATGAAGCTCCTAAGTATACAAGAGGTCGAAGAGGATGAGGACACTTCTAGGCTCATCCCCCCACAGCACAAGCATCCATTCTTTCCACAATGCCAGGACAAATCCAGAAAAGTCAACATAATACCCTTTACTCTCATCTGCCAGAAATGAAAATCCACTACCATAACACAGAAATAAAACAGAGAAGACCGATACAAGCTCAAATGACTGTTATTCACTCTAGTCAAGGCAGCAGTAAAGGAAAAAATAATAACAATTACAATAAGTATAATTTATTTTCAAATCCT
Organism: Populus alba x Populus glandulosa; assembly: GCA_033617975.1. Taxonomy (NCBI): domain Eukaryota; kingdom Viridiplantae; phylum Streptophyta; class Magnoliopsida; order Malpighiales; family Salicaceae; genus Populus; species Populus alba x Populus glandulosa. Next base: position 5,948,864 of record CM066155.1, on the reverse strand, counting down.
CAAGTTTTAGTTTGGTGAAATTTAAGTTCATCTGCTTCTAAAACCACACAGGAGTCCCTAACATCTAACTATGCAATGAAATATCACAACCTCCATACTCCACCTTTCCTGCTAAAATATGCGCACTACAAAGAATATTATAATGGTTCTACAAGCACATCATTTAAATTTTTAACTGTGCCAAACTTTAGGAACTTAAAGACAAACTAAGCTAAAATTAAATTGATTGATCCCTAAAAGGAAAAGAAGAAGAAAACCTTAAACCAAAGTGATTCTTTACACATTATTGTTCCGCACTTTAACTTGGGGGGTTTCTGTCGAAAGCACTTTAATTGCATGAAAAAGTTTACTGTCAAGTTCCCCATTTGGATTTTGACTACTATTTCATTTATTTATTTTCACGAAATTCAACATTAAATTTAAGCAAGGCCTTTTGGATTATAAGGGCTAAATCTGCGTTTACAATTTAACTCTCACAGAAAGCTTAGCTATTTAAAGCCATGAAGTGGGACACTCTTATAGCATGCAACAGTAGTTGGGGTTGAATTAAATCTTTGATCCTGTAGAAGCACTATCTAGAACTTGAAAAACATTGGATGAAGATCTCTAGTTGACCTTACCCTTGGTTGCCCCAAAAATTTAAACCAGATAGCACATGCATAGCAATAGGTTTTATGGATAGCTAAACCCTAATGAAACCTTAAGAAAAAAAACTAGGACAAAAATATTCCACAGTTACCACTAAATATTATATGACTAAAATAGCTAGATTTTTAAGATAAACAAAATATAATATGATATAATTTCTAATTATCGAAAAAACAATTTTTTTGAAATTCTTCCATTCATCCTCCAACAAGCAATGTGTTGCAAAGGTGAAAAATGGTTCAGAGACGAGGCAGAAATCATTGACACCATTGACATCATTTCTACATTTGCAATCACAAATTTCTCTTGAAACAATTAGAAACTTAATTATCCTGTTGTCAACCTCAGTTGTACTATACATCATTGTTTGTAATATAAACACCACCACGATTACAAACCTATATTTGGATGAGAAAGACAAAATGCCAGAGAAGAATAGACATAAGGTAGAGAAAGCAGGAAACACAAAAGCTTTGGAAGTGACATCTCTTAAAAGGTTGTTGAAAGTTAAAGCTTAGAGCATGCATGGAAGATAGTTAGCAAGTTAACCAACCTTTCATTCACAATGTGAAGTATTGGGTACAATGGACCAGCAAGCATTGCAAGAAAACGTAAGTTTTGCTCAGGAGCATCTAAGAAGCTGGTTAAGTCTGCCTGCAAAGTAAGGAAAACAGTATGCTAATCTATAATAGCAGATAAACAAAATTAGAAGTAACAATAAAAATCAAAATCAAGTTCCTCTGCAAAAATAAGCAAATACAATACCTCAAGTTGGGGAAGGAAGACAAGCAACCGGTTTGTTATGTCTTGAAGCAACTACAAATAACAGCAGTCAGAAGGCAAGGAAAAATGATAATCTGATTAAAGAAATACATCTAAATTGGAGATTGTATAAATAACGTGATCCACCTGAAGATGCATATCATGAGCATCTTGCTTGTGTGATATAATGTTTGGCAACAAGTGATTAACAACTGGTAGAAACTCTGGTTCAAGACCAGCCACCGAAACCCCAATCAGCTGCAAGGCAGCAACAGCACTAACTTTAGCACCAACAAACAGAGATCAAACAGTAATTGTGGAGCTAGTAATGAACTTCACTCGAAAGTTACATTAAGCAATTCAGAAAAGGGTGAGTAATGAAATTAACTGAAAGTGAGTCAAGACCATTAATATCAACCAATACAAAATCTCGAATATCTGAAAATTACAAAAGTTTTAAGGAAAAATACTTAAATCCCTTATTGTTAAGTTTGTTATCAGCAAAACAATATTTATTTCCCATGCCTTACAGAAGAAATCAGTGGCTGGCACGGGACTAGATAGTTCAAAAAGGCACTACCTACTAGATAACAAAAAATGAGCTAAATCAAAAGAGAAAATGAAGCTATTATATGATATTATGATAACACGGTGATTCAAAGCAAAAAGGGCAGATTAATCCTCATATACCTGAATAAAAAAAATAGCTATGGGATTTCCCCGTAAGCAAGATATCCGGACATAGCGACATGGAGTGTAGTTCATAGGGTAAATCATATCACGACGAGGCGCTTCACATCTTGGCCGAACTTTAACAAATGCCTCCGGCTAGTTATACAGGGGAAAAAAATCATTACCACGCTCTACAAGACATTCAATACACAAAAGGCACAACAACAAAAAAAAGCTACCTAAGAAGTTTCCGGATCGAATTTTAAGAAAGCGAGAAAGAATACTCCTAGCCTCTAGTTTCCAGCAAACATTCTAACAATAAAAAACATAAAAACACCAAAAAAAAAATAGATGAAATGAAAGCAAAACCCAAATGGCTGGTCTACCTTATAACGTAAACCAACTGCAATTTCCCATTCAAGCACCGACTTGTTATATATTCGAATATGCGATAACAAACAAGGTTCCTGAAAATCAAAATCAGAGCTAAAAATTGAGTTTTTGATTATAGAAGAAGATATTATTGAATTGAAAAATGACGATTGCATACATCAAGTTCGAGAAGGATCCACTCTTTGGTGTTGGTGGCAGTAGACCAGTGAGAGCGAAGGTCAGTGTCGAGGACATGAGAAGCTTTTTGAGAAGGAGATTCTCTTGACATTCCTTTCACTTTGTAGCTCAGTGCTTTCACTCTCGCCTCCATTTCTATCTCCATTTCGATTTTCTTTTCTTCTTGGTTTTAGGGTTCCTAATTTCTTCAATCATTCCATTTTAGGGATGCCAGAGAACGACGACTGGATGACTCTTCTTTAGATACTTGTACGACGATTTTCTTTACTATCGTCGGTATCAAAATAAATACATATCAGTCCCTAAGGTTTCATCTTTTGTTATATAAATACTTGAACGTTTAATCTCTCAATTAATCAGTTTATATTTAAAAAAAAAAAAAAAACAATGTCTCCTTAGAACAGTTATGGACAAAGAAGGAGCATTATAGTCCATTGACATTCAAATTAAAGGTGAAAATATCTTATTGAAAGACCCGTTTGGAATTTAGATTTAACTTCTTTTTTTTTTTGTTAAAATTTAAAAAATATATTTTAAATTAATTTTTTTATTATTTTTAAATTGTTTTAATATATTGATGTCAAAATAAATTTTAAAAAAATATATATTATTTTAATATATTTTCAAGCAAAAACTATTTTACAAAACAACATTTACCATTTTTTCAAACACTCTTTAAAATAGCTAAACCAATTAAATTCTTAACAATATGATACTTTTATTTGGATTTATTAAATGACATGCTAGAAATAAATTAAATTGGAGTTAATTTAAAAATATATATTATATTGGCTATCTCAATCTCTATGTAATAAAATTGTTTTTCAAACATAAAAATCATTAATCCCTTTTTTCATTTAAAGATTTGTTTGAAAGTGTGATTGTGATTGCTTTTCAAAATGTTTTTCATAACGAAATGTATCAAAATAATTTTTTTTTATTTTTAAGAAATTATTTTTAAAATCAACGCATTAAAACAATCCAAAATATATAAAAAAAATTAATTTTTCATTAAAAAAAAAACACAGCCTAATTATTGTTCACACTTTTCTCCTCATCTCATCATCATTTTATAGTTATTTCTTCACTCAAAACCCTTGTATTCCTTTCTTTTTAAGTGTAAAAACTCAATCAATGTATATAAGATTCAAGCATTGAAATATGTCTAGATGCATTTTTATGTTTAGTTGCGGTGAAGGATTTTATAATGGTGGTGGATTCGTATTTGTAGATTTTGAAAAGATATGTGATTTTGGATGTTAATAACGTGAGTTGGCTAATTTATAAAATGTGGTTTTATAGGATCAATTTTTATAAAGATTAGTTCTATAATGGTGTTATTTAGTGAATTTAATTGATGAATTTTTATGGTTCTTGGATGAAATTACTACTTCATATATTTCAAATTTCTAATCTTCTAAAAGAGGGATGATCATTTCAAATGATTGAATGTTGATGAATCCATTTTTAATGATAGCTATAGACCATCTTATTTTTTATTTTTTAGTGATGTATTTTTTACTTATGATTTTTGTATACATTATCCAATGATTTTAATAGTATTATCTTTTAAAGGATAGTCATCACTATTTATTTTAAGGAAAAAGTTCAAATTTACTAAGAATCTTTTTTAAAAAAAAAATCAACAATAGTCACTAAATTACAAAAATGTAATAGCTTAAACTATTTTTAGTGAAGTTTCACAAGTTCATCATAATTTATGATAGGTATAATAAGTTAGAGTCTAATTTATAGTTATCCCTAATAAATACAAATCAACCCCCAGCCTATAATATTTTTTATGGAATTTTAGCACAAATAGCTTTTCATAATAAATTTATCCTACAAAGTTGATTGCAATTCAATTGTCAAGCAATAAAGCCTTAACAACAAGGGACATAATCATTGATAACAACATGATATACATCTAATTTTATACATACTAAGTACTTCAATAAGCAAGTGTGCTAAATATTCTATTTAAACTAGGTTTTATTATACATTTTATTTTTGAAATAGATTATATGTAATTCGTTGTATGCTTATTTTATCTTTAAAATGCAGTGTTTGTTTGATAGGTATATAAAAAAGTTAAGTTTACAAAATTAATAAAGTAAGAAATTTAGTTTTATGTTCATGCAAATCATATTTAGTAAAACTAAACATTAAAATACATTGTTATTTAGCAATCTTAAGGTTTTACCTCTATTTGTTTAATGTTGTAATTTAGTTTAAAGCTTTATGTATTTCTATGCTAGAAACTTGATCTAATCTAGTTTGTTAACTTGTGTGCAATTTTAGTTTATTTGCTTTAATTAGAACCAAACTTGCATATGAAAATTGAACTAATAATGAATTGTGATTTTTCCTAACAATTTTAAGTCTAAAACATTTGATTTCTAATTGTTTACTTATTTAGTTTAGTTTCATGGTTAATTAATTTATATTTTTGTTACTTTTTTTTTTTACACATTTATCTATTGTTTTAGAATAATTATTTTGTCTTAAACCTAAGAAATGGTTATGATAACCAATGTTGTTTTGATAAATACTACTGCAAATACTGCTTCGGTAATTGAGATTCCACCATCATCTCTTGTAGTGCATGATGAGAAACCTAAAAAGTTCATTGATTTTAACTTTAAAAAGTGGTAATAAAAGATGTTATCCTATTTAACCATCTTGAACTTAGCAAAGTTCTTGCTTGAAGATGCATCAAATTTGTCAGATGATGGGTTTGTTTCATTATTATGACACATAGAATCATAGTTCTTTCATATATAAAAAGTACATCTTAAGTTATTTGGATAATACATTATATGATATGTATAGTTTAATCAAGAGTGTAAATGTATTATTATAAGCTTTGGATCGAAAGTACAAAGTTGAATATGCTGACATGAAAAAGCTAATAGTCAATGAATTTCTTGATTTCAAGATTATCAATTCAAGAAATATAATTAGTTAGGTTCAAGAGTTTAAACTCATCTTGCATGATATTCATGTTAAAGAGGTGGTTCTGAGTGAATATTTTCAAGTGAGTGTAGTTATTGAAAAATTAGCATCATATTAGAAAGATTTCAAGAACTACCTTAAACTATTTAGAATATCAATAGATAAAAGTGTACGTCTATAAAAAACAAAGGTGAGGACATAAGTCAATTAAAATATTTTTGAATAATTGAAAGTTTGATCTATGTTATGAGCTTAATATGACCAAATATTGCATATTTAGTTAGTAAGGCAAGTAGATTTATAGTAATTCAAGTATAGATAATTGAAAAGTAATAATTTGGTGCTTAAATATTTAAGGTATATCGTGGACTATGATTTTTACTATACTAGATACCTGACGGTACTTGAAGGGTATAATGTCTTCAAACATAGTGAAGTTGTTGTATATTAGAAATCCTATAAACAAATATGTATTGTAAGATCTATGATGGAATCAAATTTATAGCTTTTGATAAAACTAAAAAGGAAGTCGAGTGGCTTTTAAATTTTTTAGATGATATTTCATATTAACAAGAAGCCAATATCAACGATTTATGTCCATTTCAATAGTCAATCAACAATTAAAAAGGCACAAAGTAGAATGTATAATGGTAAGTTTAGACATAATATTTTTAAACACTTATTATTGAATAAGATTATTTCTATTAAAGTCAAAGGACACTATTATAAATCCAATTACTAAAGGTTTGATGAGAGAACTTGTGTATAGTTCATCAAAGATTACGAGTTTAAAGCCTTTAAAGATAAAATAGTGTCATGATGATAACCATACTTAATTGATTGAAGATCATAAGATATATATTCAAATAGAAAACTAAGTCATGTTACATCCTTAGTAAAACTCGAGAATAATTATTCCATGCTCATTTCTTTAATAATAATAATAAAAAAAAAGATGCTAGCTATAAAGTGATAAAAAAGTGATTGTGCTTTTAATGAATTTGATATATTGGTTTACTAAGTAAAGTGTATTACAATACTTCTAAGAAAAGATCACTTGTACGAGCGAGAAATGTGTTTGTTTTTTTGAGAATTCTAAAAAGTTAAATTCCCTAAAGTACTTATAAAACATAGTTATTTATAGTCAAAATGAACACAACCATTAGAATCAAAGAAAAACTCTATAAACATAATTATATGAGTTTGAAGCATTAACAAAAGTACTATAACATGAAACATTAACACATATATATATATATATATATTTAAATTATAGATAAATAAAAAATTAATCTAAAAAAATCATTGGTTGATTGGTTGGTATGTTTTTAACAAATCTAAACACCCTAATTCCATATTAAGATATTAGAATATTATCTAATGGCTTATATAATGGAAAATCAAAAGGTTAAATCTAGACATGTAAGTCACCATAATCTAAGTGGGTTTTAAGCTTATGCTATACACATGCTCGGCTCGGCTCAGCTTAGCCTAGGTCTTTGTTTATGTTGGGGCTTAAGGTTAAGCTTTGATTTACTATAAATTACTTTTTTTATCCTAAAAAATTACTTTTTAGCCAGCTCATGAATAAATTACAAGAACAATAACTTTCTTTTACCTAAATATTTTGTTTTTACTGGGAAAACATCTAGTTTTTAAAACAAAAAACTTCACTTTATTTCTTTTAAGGTAGCTAATTAAAGCAATAAATGATGGGGATTTTACATCATTTTTTGTTCAAAAAATTTGCACAAAAAAGGATTGAAGGGGAGGTGTTCTATACAACAAATAATAACTCTTTCACTTTTTTCTCCTTTGTTTTCCAACTTTTCTATACTCAGTTTTTTTTTTTTTTTTTTAATTTTACTTTGTTTTCTTCTATTATTCTACATATTAGGTTCTAGAATTTCGTAGAGCAATTTTGACCATGTTTTTCTAAGTTCATAAACCTTAATGAATAATGTAATTAATCAAGGAAATGTTGAAATGATAATTACATTCAATTTGTTTACACCAAGTGAGGGACAATAAAATCTTAAAAACAAATAGTATATAATCTTTAAAATCAAAGTGATTTATCTCTTTGTATACATCCTAAGTACTTAAATCAATAAGTATACTAAATATTGTGTTTACATTAAGTTTTAGTGTACATTTTATTTCTAAAATAAATTATATGTAATTAGTTGTATGCTTATTTTGTTATTAAGGTTATAATATTTTTCTTGGATAAATATAAAACAACATTAAGTTTACAAAATTAACAAGAATATTATTTTTATGATAATGCAAATCACAAATAGTAAAACTAAACATTAACATTTACTATGATTTAATATTGAGAAGCGGTGAAGGGTTAATTGATGAATTTTATAATGGTGTATTTATATATGTGCCTTCAAGGAAGATACGTGATTATGGATGGGGAGCACATTAATGAATGATACAATTTTGCTAATTTATAAGAGGTGGGCTTACAATATTTAGTTAGTGTTTGGGAACACGGTTTACAACATTTAGTTAGTGTTTGGGAACGCGATTGAAACCGCGTTCCCAAAAAATTCAAAAGTTTTTTTTTTGTTAAGATTTAATACAATTTGTACTTTTTGGATCGTTTTAATGTGTTGATGTCAATAATAATTTTTGAAAAATAAAAAAACATCATTGGCATGTATTTCATCATGAAAAGCTATTTGAAAAACAACTTCCACAATACTGTCAAACACACTCTTATTATTTTAGGAATTGATGGGCTCTTATAATTGATTAAAGTCTAAAGTGATTCAAAAGTCAAGCTTGAAGTGTTTGTTTGGCATAGTAACTTATATTTTCCAAAATGTTTTTTGAAATTGTCTTTTCATTTAAAAAACATTAAATTTATATATTTTTAGATTTTTTTAATTTTAATATATTAACATAAAAAATATAATTTTAATTAATTTTAAATTAAAAGGCAGGAACCATATTATCAAGCACATGATTAAGTTTGATACCACAATAACCTAGAAAATTATGAACTTAATCTTGATATTATCATCTGTTCAATTTTGGACAAAAAATAACAACCAAAATAAAATCTAAAAAAATTAGAACCAAAACATCATTCAAACCAACTAGTATTAGTTCAGTTGGGTTTTAAACCAGTAAAGCCTCTAATACATTTGTTGGGCTTTTTTTATTGGGCCTGACTTTTCAAGGACTTTTTTGGGCTTTTTTTAACAATGGGCCAATTTATTTTTACAGAGGATTCAAAGCTCCAATTCAGCAGCCTAATCATGCTTCGAATGTATAGATGTTAGCCAAATGTTTAAGCTTTTTTATTTTTATGATATGTTCACCTTTCAAAAACCAAGATACCAAATATTCTCAATACTACAATGATCACAAGATCAAACTTTTTAGATCCACAATAACTTAAAGAAAACATTCAAATTAGTGGTTGCTTATGCTATTGATAATTAAAAGCAAACATTCAAATTAATTAGCCATTTCCTATAATGTGTGTGTGTGTGTGTAAAATTGCCAGGAGAAGGTCCTGGTAAAATTAGGAGGTGGCATATCTTATTGCAATTGTATTACCTAGAAGTAAAAGGTTGTTATACTGAACGAGTAATGACACAAATTTCATGTAATAACATTCTTCAACAAGCACATTTCAGCAAGAGATTAGGTTTGCAGAAAACAAATTCCAACACCCATCAAGGTAGCAGTACATGCTCAGGGAAACAAACCATGCAAATTCATACCATTAATGTCAAGCTCTCTACATTCAATAGACACTAAGCATCAGTTGTTTGAAACAACTGTTCAACCTCAGCAATAGTGTTTCTGGCATCCTCAATTTCTGGGCCTTCCTTCTGATCAGATTCTTCTAATTCAGCCTGAAAATTAAATTCTTTTTAACAAAACATAGATGGAGAAAAAAAAAAGCATCCAGCAAGCTACGAAGGAAAACAAAAGACAGGTTTCTATAGAATTTATGTGACCATAAATAACCTATCATTTAACAAGAAGAGCTTCCTTTTGGATATTGTACCTAAAATACAAACAAGATTCAGCATCTCCCAAGGGTCGAGGCCAGAAGCAACTCTGGATTGGAAAATTTAATAATGTTTTGGCGATGAAATCCAATTACATTAGAGTCTCACTCGTGATCATTTTATTCTTTCAAGGTTCCTAAGTGCAAGTCAAAATCTCCATTCCCACATCCTTCAAATGATAGGGTAGTGAGATATAACTACCCAGTGGGAGACCCCTGTATAGGAATAATAAGAAGAAATAAAAAGACGAGTTTTCGAGTGAATGGATCCAGGCCTAATTCAACCCATGATATCACCCTGACAATGCTGCCAGGTTATATGTACACACACACTCAATTAAACTTAATTCCAAATTAATTAGAGTCTGCCTCACTCATTCCACCCTATCTAGGACCAGCCACCCAGATTAAATGCATGCCGATGGGGGAAAACTGGTATGCAAATATCTACAGTTGAAGAGCACCGAGCACAGAATCATCAAAAATTGAAGTAAAAAACAATTATTCATTTAATTTTGTAGCTAAAACTCCTAAACCTACAAAGACAACCACAACAGTGGTGAGCTTATTATTCTGCCGAGTCACAGAATTTTAAGATGTCATAAACATGGGCACAACAAATGTGGCAAATCAAAAATGAAAAGAAACGATACCAAAATTGCTTTCAGGTCAGCCAAGGCAGCCTCTAGGCGTTTACGACAATCTGGAATCATCATCCTCGACTCAGCCAGCACATTTTCCTGTCCAAACCAAAACCAATAGCATTAATTATCAATAAAGAAAAGAAAGAGAGATTTAGAGGCAGGGATACATACCTGTTGCTTAAGGTCATAAGGGTCAGCTCCTTTGTCCTTCATCTCAGCTGTTTTAGCAACTTCTCTCTCAACCTCTTTCTCATAGGAACGCAGCTCCTTCACTATTCGTTTGCAACTATTTGTCTTGATCTTTGCATTTCTAAGGCTGCTGCTTGCCATGATTTTTGTTTTCTTTTCTTTTCCCTTCTAACTGTAACCTAACCACAATTCATTTCTTATCATAAATAAAAAACAAATGCCAAATTTAACATGGGTTTTGTTTATCATAGGATACAATCAAGCATACTCCAAGTGTGAAAAGAAACAGAGATCGCACCTTATTATCTTGTCTAGCTTCAATGAGAGATGGGGGGGCTGGGTGCACGGTGCAGTGACTTGTGAGCTGCGAAAACGCTCCCTTAAAGATGCGACAAAGGAAATGGATCTCCTTTCTACTCAATTTTACCGCACGTGACTGTCGATTTTCTTCATTTGACATTGGAATAATTACAAATCAGACCCCAGTTAACAGAGGTGAGAAAAAAAACTAAAAATTTGATTAAATTAAAAAAAAAAACTTAAAAATCAATTAAATTAAAAAAAAACAAATAAAAAAACTGAATTAAAAATAATAAAAAATACCAGTTCAGTTTTAATTTCAAAAATCTGAAACCAATTGAAACGAAACAGTTAAACCAACACTTAAAAACAATATAAAACAAAATTTTTGTCTAATCCTAAATTAATATTCACTGAGCCAAAATTAGCTTTCTCCGCTATCTCGCATTATGCTTTCTAACAAATGTTAAAATTGATTTATAAAATATGTAGTAGGTCTGTAAGGTTAAATTATATGTGAGATTCATTCTCATTTCAGGTTAAAACCATGTTTAATTTTGTGATTTACAATACTACTTTAATAGGTTATAAAAAACCAAATAAGAATAAATAAGAAATTATTATAAATGAATATTTGAATTTGAATAGTAAAAGTTTCAAACCCAAAATAGTTTGTAGAGTGGGCTATGAACTTTTAGGCTAATGACTCATGAGTTTGGACTTGGATTTGGTTAATGAAAAAATATTTAGCAATCATCTCCTGTTTAATCAGTCATAGAATTTTTAAAGATGATATATCGTGTGACAGAAGTTCTTAATTTATGGGGCAGGTTAAAGCTCATGTTTGAGCATGCAGGCAAAATTTCGAAGAAAATTTGCTTGTATTAGGAGGAATGAAGGAGCATGCATACCCAGGCTAGAGATAAATCCACGTATTTAGAACACTGCCACAAGAGATCACCTGTTACAGCCTGAAATCTTTCAGAAGTTGCGCTGTTGTTTTATTCTCTTAGGTTCATATGTTTTTTCCATTCTGAAAATAGTTTTGATTCTAATCAATTGAACAGAGACTATAATCTACTCCATTGAAACTCTCAGCTTGCAAGAATCTACTCCTTGTGGTTTTGTTGTTTTTTCACTTTACCCTTGCTCCCTGCACATGGCAGCCAGATTACAAGATCTCAGAACGATATTATGAACTTGCTGTTACCAGGGAACGGCACCATCAAGTATTTAAATAGCAGACTTTTTTTCCATCTATGTGCAGAATGAGAGAACCCCGCAGCACTGCCATACCTGCACATTCAACTCGCCTTCCCCTGACAAACCAACCATCAGGTTCGGGCACTGGCTTGCTTAGATCAACGGCAAACACACCACGATATATGTATGTATTGACACGGGTAACATTACTCAATTTGTTTCGAAAGTCATCAATGATTTCCCCAGGCATTTATTTACCAAAACCTGCGTTGCCCTTGTCTAGAGCCACAATGTGATGCCCCCTAAAACCTAATCCCTTTTCTGAGGTCAAGCTGGGAATGTATTTGACAATTTTCCTGAAAGAAAGATGGTGTCAGGCTAACCTGAAAAAAGGTTTTCAATGGCGAAGCCGCCACAGAGTTGAAAACCCATAAAGCAAGTTTTTTTCATATGCATTATGTCCCGAAAATGAAGCCTGGGCAGAGTTTTCATGTGGCTGAAGTTGTACCATATGATTGAGTTGACAACTTCAGGAAAAGGTAAATAAGAGTTCCTGTACATTTCCAATTTTACAACAATGAAAGAAAAAGGAGAGTAAAATAGAGCCATTCTTTGTTCATGAAAATCAATCCCCTTACTTTGTGTTTTTCATAAAGAATGGCGAGACCCTTTTCTGAGCTTTCTACGGAAAGGCCTGCAAGCTACAATGCTAAGATCAACTGCAGCTGCAAGTGCCATAAAGATTGCAGCATCCTCCACACATGTCACATGTCTCATGGCTAACTGAACCAATGGCTTGCTGTGCTTCCCTTCCCCCTGCACTCGACAGCTCATAACAAAACCACCAACAATGGGACCAAGTCCTGAAAAATCTCCGCTACTTTGCGGGCTTGGTATTGGAGTTGCTGCAGTTCGCAACTGCCTGTCAGTGTCTATGAAAAATTCCCCACCCTTTTCAGCACTGATGAGGATCTCAGACATGAGAACCTCACCACCTTCCTGGCCTTCAGACAGGAGGTGAAATCTGCAGCAAATGGAGTCTCTGATGCCTCGTTCACGCCATGCCTCAAGCTTTCCCCATGGCTGCCAGCTGTCAGGCCTGCAAGCATCTGGACGAACAATCAACCAAGCTCCTGGGTTGGACCTAGCAACCCAATCACAACCTGTTGCTGGCACAAAGGGAGTTGTTATGAAGGTTGCCGCAACAGCCGAGCCAGAAAGATCATGTATCTTCACCTTCCATCCCTTCCGTTCTTTTCTTTCTGTTTCAACATCAGCACCATCATCGGAAGTTGACCAATAGGTACTCAAGGGATCTACCTGGGTTACCCTGTCAATTCATAACCATCAAAAGTTTCATTAACGATGACCTGATAATTAGAACAATGGCAGGGGCATCATGTTGGTGGACCACTAAACTACAAAGAAACTAATACCAAACCAGAGTGCAAAATGAGACGGTTGTCATGGAAAAGAACTGCTCCCTAAATGCTTCACGGGAATCAAATAGGGTACAAGAGTAACTGCAGTTACTTCTGTTTTCCCCCCCTCTTTTTCCCTCTCAAGTTCTTTATAGTGCACATGGACTGTGCACATACAAAGTTGTACTGGCTGGAGACATTCAATTGAGAATCAACTCCAAAAATCATTTTAGCCAAGGGAATGTGGAAATCTTAGCAATCTAGGAAATCTAACGCAAGACAAGCAATTGACAAACATTATGTAAGAAGAGACCACATAATTCATATCACCTGTCTCGACTAAATTTGCAACTGAATATGGGCTGCTTGATTGAGCCCTGCAGCTGAACAATCTGAGGACTCGATGTGGTCACATCTTCAAACTGGAACACATATCTTGGATCAGGATCCAGTTTCACTCTCAAATGAAGTTCAACTCCAGGTTTTCCACTCTCCTTCTTGTTTTTGCCAATACCTATCCAGCCACTAAAAAGAATCACTGGTTTCCCCTCACCCCATTCAGGGCCTACTTCCAGCTTAAATGTTCCTATCTGCTGCCTTTTGATGCCAACACCACAATGTGATCCCTTTCTCCCTGTGAAAACAGCAATCTCAAGACATGCCTGATTAGCATAAAAACAGCCAGGTGTCAGTAATGCTTTCAGATCCGATTCTTCAAGATAAAAAATTGAGGCAATGCTGTGAATTTCAGGTGCCACTTCAGGTGAGGATAACAAAGGGACCGCTATTGTTTGCACAGGGAAACCTCGAAGTCGTATCTCACATGAACACGGAGAAGAGAATGCCTGGAGTCCAGATTGTGCAGAATTTAAAGTTGTTCCAGAAATTCTCAGCCCAAGGGAGCCTATTGACAACCTGATGAAAGCCTGAGGATCCATTATGGTCACAAATCTTTCTCCATTGGATCAAAAGCTCTATGCATGGCCAGTTCAGGTATTCTGTCACAGTAGACAAGTAACAATCAATCTCATTCTGAGAATAAAAGGCAGTTAGTCAATTCTGGAGATAATTGAATGTTATCATTTTATTAAAGAACAGTTTAGTTCTACTGGTGCTGCATTTTATATTATCCGCCATTCACAGAGATATCTTATTACAAGCTCAAAAAGGCTACTCAAAAAGAATTTTTCAATATTCTGGAATTTGTCAATTGTTGATGTTCAATGAGCAGGACAGCAATCCATATGCTACATGGAATACAGTCTTAACACATCACAAAAAAGGAAGACTGGGCACTCATCATTTGGGATTACCAAGCCTAAGCTAACATGCATGGAAAAAGATAGGCAATTCAAGAAGACAAAAAAATTATTACTTCAAAACCAAGGACGGAAGATCCCAAATGCATAAAGGAACCAAAAGATCAAACCATGATAGATCTGAAATATCAAATATTCAGATTGAAGCAGATTTCAAATTTGCGAGTAAATGAATATTCAAGTCTTTTGGTTAATGCAATTCTTCTCATATTATAATGTTCATTCTATTAGTCCAGAAAGAGCAACCACGAGAAGCTATACTGAAGCTTGATTTTCATCAGAAATGCCTAAGGAGCTCAGTAAAGAAACATAATGAATGTAGGCCAAAAAAAAAAAAAAAAAACATTTTACAAACAAACAAGACTAATCCAAAACATCCAGAAAAGTTAGGATTTCCATCTACTATCACATGAACTTTTAAATTGTCAAAACTAGATTTAAAAATATATATATATAAAAAAAAAAAAGCACAGACAAGGTAAAGCAACATGGCGGCCCTACATTAGAAGTTTCAAGCTTAAATCAACAAATAAAAACACATGGCAGAACACCATGCATGGTGTGACCCATTATCTACTTTATTTTGTGCTCTTATCTGATTCACATAAAGACTTGAGAAAGATGACAAGCATATAAATGGCAATGATCTAGTTGGAATCTAATTCATTCCCCAGGGAATTGATATAATCCAATCACACTTGTAAAACAAAACAGAGAGAAGAACTGCCAATTGCTGGTGCCACAGTAGATTTTCTTAAACTTGGTGAAATATTGACTAAGATTTAGCTTCAATGGGAAGATCACAAAATCTTCCGATCATTAAAGAGTTCTCAACATTTTACCCTGCTAAGCTCCGAGACTCATATTCCAGCTATTGTATGCAGAATCAGCAAGCTAAAATCTGCTTCCTCAAAATCTACCAACATGATCACAGCAGTTTCAAAGACAATAAAAATGTCAAATCTAAATGCCAAAAGTTGGTGCGAAAGACTTGCAAGCTTATCTTGCATAACATTTGTCATCTGTTTTCACGGTATGCAAATAGCCTCTTGAAGACTGAGGCAGGATTTTATTCTAGATAAAACATGTCTGACGAATTACATGGGATAGCTGAACTCATAATACATACAATTGACACACTTTGTCATAATGTTTTGATGCAAATAGTGATCCTGAGGTATTTCTAAAGTTTATTTCAATAATCATGATCGAACTTCTAAAGCAGAGCATCCTCAACACCTAATCTCATTTGAACATTAAATTCAATTTGCTAAGCTCTCCTAATCTGCCTCCTTGAAAACAGGAGGGAGCGAGCAGAAACCAGGATTTGCAATTTCATGATTCAGGGTCTTCAAAATTTTGAAAATAAACCTCAACCAAAACCACGAAAAGCTGAGTTCACACATTCAAGTCTTGGCATGTAAACCTTAACTCAATTCCTTTGCCCCTGTAATTCTAACCCATTAAATTATATCAACAGTAAACTTATACATAGAAAACTCCAGACAAATATGAGTGGAAAATTGGGTAACCCACCAACACAATCCCAACTAACCTGGCCAAAATTTGCACCATCACATAAGTACTTAAGCAAAGTCAAACACACAAGATCATGGAAAGATAGAAAAGCTGAGCTACCCTAACTAAAAACACACAAACAAAGCACAAACCATAACCACATGTATGTAGCGAGTAGCACAGCAGATAGTCCATGCAACAAAGAAAAGAAGAAAGACCCACCTGAACATTCTTACTTGAAACAGCTCCAGTTGAGCATGAAACCTGTATATGAAAACGGGATTAGCAGAGACACACACAAAAAAAAAACAATTTTCAAAGGAATCCCACAATACCCTGTATCCAAAAAGACCAAATTTTTATGAAAAAAAAGAAGCTCCCTTTCTCTCTCTATTTCCAAAAAGGCTTCTTCTCTTTTTTCCTCCTCTCTAGTCTCTCACTCGAAAAAGCCAGCAAGAATGTAACTTTTTTTATATTACTATTATTAGACCAAGTCCGGTGGATAAAAAGAAAAAGAAAAAAACAATAACAACTAGGACGGGTATGGAACAAAGAACAATAATAAGGCAGTCTGGGATTTCACGAAGACTTTGCACGGATCACGAGGTAACAGACCATGTACAACTCTCATTTCCCTGCCCCCTCTCCTCCCCTCTCTCTCTCTCTATATATATATATCCAAAGAAAGAGAGAGATTTGCAAAATGGGGTTTCTATTTTTGTTTGCATTATTTTTTTTTGTTTGCATTAATATGTCATAATCAAGTGAAGGAGGGGGTCAAGTGTGAGTTTTGAGATTAATTTGATTTATATCCAGTTTTTTAATTGATACGAAAATAGCACAGATTTGTCCTCAGCTTTTTAGCCGTTTCTCAATTGTATCCCTATACAAAAACATTTTACAATTAGGTCCATCCACCAAAAGGAATATTAGTGAACACAAGCTAGGACTCGGCACAGAAATACTAAAATATTTTTAGTGTCTTGTTCAAATTCGTTTAAAACCGCTTTAATATGTTTCATAATAATTAATATCTTGAACTGTTTTAATATAAAACTTGATTTAATCAAGGTGAAAACTTATTTTTTTTCTTATAACCGATATTAGTCAATGAAAAAAAATATAAGAAAAAAAACCGTATAGCCTAGAGATACAGAAAATTATTTATATTAAATAATGGGAAAATAACTAAAAAGATGAACAATTTATGATAAAATTTATTTCTGCAGATGCTTGATAGATAAGAAATTAAATCGGGAATTGTTCGGGACTAATGTGTAGATTAATTAATATGGTTTTTTTTTTAATAAAGAAATAAAGGAAAGGAAGGGGGGGCGAGAGTCGTGAATACAGCTGGAAGCAACGGTAGTTGGATTATAGAAAGAGAGGGGATCGCTTTCAGACAATGTATGCCTGACTTCATTCTCCCTAACTGTCCATCTCCTCTCTCTTTTTTTCAATGTTTTTGTTTTTTTTTTTCACTTTGCAATTTAGTAATCAGAAGGAAACATTTTCTAAATACGTTTTACTGTAGAAGGCATTTGTTTTATTTAAAATGTTTTAGAATGGTACAATAAAACATTTTATATTTATTTTTTTATTATGTTGTTTGGTAAGTTAAAACATAAAAAATAAAGCATAGTGAAATAAAAAAAATTGAATTAGCACCATGAATTCATATCGACTAATCTCAAGAGTGCACAGGTCAAGGAGTTTTTTGCAAGTTTCATGGACTTTTCATAAAAAATAAAGCATAGTGAATTAAAAAAAATTTGAATTAGCACCATGAATTCATATCCACTAATCTCAAGAGTGCACAGGTTAAGGAGTTTTTTGCAAGTTTCATGGACTTTTCATAAGTTTGATGGCCATGTGAAATATTTTATACCAGATTCAATATATATTATTTTATATAGAATACAACTCAAAATATTATAAAAATAATGTTATATTTTAGTCTTTTATTTCCATAAAAAAACAAGACTCATGGATTATAAATACATCATAAATCCTTCAAATTCCAGATTCATAATCTTTTCATCCTTAACTTTTTTAGCATATATATTTTCATAACCTATTTATCTAAAATATTATTGGACTTTCTTTTTTTATAAAGTTGTTAATGTAAACATTCGAAAGTCCTACATCTATTAAATGGGATATTTTGTGGGTATCAATTATTACCTTAGCTTACTAGACATTACTAGCTACCAATCATCCATGCTTTCAATATCAAGGCACCATACACCTTGGTTAGAAATAATAAGATTACTTAAATTAGAAGATTAATTAATTATTCAATACATGAATTTTATTTTTAAGTATCTTAGATTTCAGAACTTCATCAATGATGATTTCATATAAATGACAGTAATTAAAACTTTTAAAAGCAAGCAAGATTAATAAAAATATATTACTTATTCTTATATTTTTACATGATTATTGAGATTTAAGTTAACTACATAATTCTGTGTGTTTATCAATATTTTTGAAATAAAAATCTTATTAAGAATAACACAACAATGTTATTTGGAATTTAGCTTGTGTAGTTTATATATATATGTTTGACACTAATTGAAAATCTAGTTTTGCCGAAATCTTGTGTGGTTAACTTATTAGAAAAAAAAAAAAAAAGTTTAGTTAGAATCCCGAGCTTCTGTATGATAGATGATGGATGTTCCATGAAATACGAAAAGCCTAAATTTGTATTGTTACTCAGAGTATTGTTTTGCTGTTATCTTAGAACATAAAAGACAAGGATATGAAGAATATATTCCTTTGAATTTCTTGTCTTGTTTTGAAAATATAATATTTACTCTAAAACTATTTAAAAATAGATTTATTTTATATCTTATTTTTATTTTTACAACCAAATATATTTTTGTATATGTTTATTTTTTCATGAGATATTAACTAAACACAACCAAATAAATAGTGAAATGATATTTAGCTATAATCTAATTAAATTTACTAATAAGAGTTGTAGCTCCTCATATTTCAGGTTTATATACATATATATATATATATATATATATATATATATATATATATATATATATATATATATATATTCTAGTGATCCTCCAATTAAAAGAAAATCATTGAATTTACGCTTCTCCTTTGTAATTTGACTAAAAAATCCAATAATACTTATACTTAGACTCATCATATTTTTCTCACAAACACTACAATACAAAGGCTACACAGATCATCTAAAATTTGAAAATATTATATAATACCTTTTACATCCAAAATACGAGATTTAAAAATATTAAGGCGTTTTCGGTACAATAGAAAGTAATTTTGTTGATTAATATGAAAAAAGAATTTGTTAAATCTTTTCAAAAAAAATAATTTGTGGTTGCTATATTATTGCAACGGGACATCTTGATGAGCTAATTAGGATTGATGGGATGAATTTGAAGAAGAAAAAAGTCGCCATCTAATTTTATGGCAGCTAAAAACCTTAACAAGTCTTTAAAAATTCTAGATAAAAAACTAGTTATATATTAGAGGGAATGACAATCACCCAATATATTATATCTAGGATAAGCTACTTTTGTGTTCGTTTTAAATGATAATGGATTTTTATTGTGCTTACATGATAAGAGTTTACCTAAATTAATATACATGTATTTGCTAGTGATGGTAAAATACCATATTACCTAAGGTAGTTATTTGGGACTTGAGCTTGACTATATGGTTTAATCCTTACTTTTGAAAGTACGAGTATTGTATCCAAGAGGATAATGATTATTAATTAGGCCTTGACCCATTATTATTATGTTCAAAATAGACCTTGAGGTCGTTCTCACTCTCGATGGACCTATGTGAAATCGCATCAATCCAATCCAAATTCACTTATTATGTCAAAATTAGTTATGAACACAAAAACAAATATATCCATAACAATCATGGATATAATCTTGCTTACCTTTATTATGACATCTAAGAAAAAACTTAATTAGGATTTACAATTCCTACACCGATTTTGACTTGCGAGGAATATACAATTCAATAGCAAAAAAAAATAAAATACAAAACTAAACATAATAAAAAATGTCAACACAAAAATAAATGAGGCGTCAATATCTACAATACAAAATCATTTATCTTTAATGCGATATTTAAGGAAAAACCTAAATATGATTTACAACTCATTGACTAATTTTGAGTGGTAAAAAAACAAATATAGGTCATCACAAAAAATAAAAAATAATAAATATACTAACATTAATATTCACAATACAAAATAATTTACCTTTAATGTGATATCCGAGAAAATATCTAATTAAAATTTACAATTCCTATCTCAATTTTGAGTTACAAGAGAAATACAGATCAATTATCATGCCAAGAAAAAAATACAATGACAAATTCACACACATCAATTAAATGAGCAAAAACATATATGTCACATCAAGACCAAATCATTACATTTTAGGTAAGTCATTTTATTCTCATCCTCCCAACCTACATGCAGGTATTGATTACATGCAGGTATTGATTACCGATCTTATTTTACATCAAAAAGTAAATTTTTAATGACTTTTTACTCTTGGGGTCGCTTCACATCGGTGTGGATCCCAAAATCTCAAGACATTATAAAAATCAAGTGTTCGCGCACACATATATAGACACACACATAAATGAAAATGTTGTTTTTACCCTTGAAATATTATTTCAGAGCCACTTAAAAAGATGTTTCAGAGTGTAGTTACAGTTATTTTTTAAAATGTTTTTCACTCGAAAATATATCTAAATATTTTTTTAAAATTATTTTTGACATCAGCTTATCAAAATAATTTGAAAACACTAAAAAAATATTAATTTGAAGCAAAGACAAAAATAAAAAAAATTTAATTTTTTTTAAAAACACTTTTAAAACGCAAAAAACATACAAGTTCTTGAACAAAAATTATTAGGAATTAAATTTAGTGGTAGCACATGGGGTCCATATGCTGAGTGTGTGTATCTAGGTTTATTTTCATGTGTCTTCTATGTTTGGCTAATGTTAGTATTCTCTAGGGTTGGTTCATATATTATTATTTTATTTATCTCATGTCCTAATATAAAGTTTTGGGGTTATTTTCAAATTAAAAAATAAAATATAAGAATTTTTTACGTGTCTTCATTCAAGAATGAGGATCTCTAATTTGAAAATTTTGTGGTGAAAGATTAATTAATTTTTTTCTTCTCTTGAATATGCAAAATCTCTTTCTATAATCTTTCTAATTTTGTTTGAATTTCTAATTTATCAAAAAATAATGCATATTTATTATTTTATTTACTTATATGATTTTTCATTATATTATTCGATTATATTTTCTTCCTTAGTCATCAATTTACTTCCTCGTATTTTTTTTCATTTTTTTAATTTATTATAAAAAAATAAAACAAATAGAAGTGCCATGAAATGATTATCTTTGAAGGGTGTAAAACTAATGCAAAAGATTCAATAGTGGTGGATTATATAGATTTTAGCAAATGGCTACTTACTTAACTAGTGTAAGTGTTTAGATGATATGTAAATCTTTTAAAATCTACAAGTCCTTGTTGATTACTCATTTTATTTTATCCTAATTCTTTATAATAAATATATTTATGGCGTGTGGTTAAAGTTTTTTTGCTTTTAAAAATTTAAATATTTTATTTTATTTTTTTCCTTACTTCATATTTATATATTTTTAGTATTTTGATATTATTTTGATGCGATAATGTCAATAATATTTTTTTTAAAAAAAATATTATTTTGATGCATTTTCGAGTAAAAAGCAACCGCAACCACATTTTCAAACACTCTATCACAATACTACAAACCTGTTTAAGATTATGGTTGTTGTTTTTATGTATGAACTTGGGTTTTGATTTTCCAAAACTATCAACATTGGAAAAAATAAAGATAACTTTTTCTATTGATATCTATATATAAAAGACCTATTTATTTTTGTGTTTTAAAAGTATTTTTGAAAAAAATTAAAAAAAATTTATTTTTTTATTTTAAATTAATATATTTCAGGTATTTTCAAATTATTTTGATGTAGTAATAATATTAAAAATATATATTTTTAAAAATCATTCATTACTATATTTTCAAACTCTTGCGACAAAAAAGGCAAAAGAATCTGCTTTTTCTTTGAAAAATAAAACAATAAAAGAAGACAAAAGAATGTCGTGTTTTAATAAAACAAAGTGAAGTTCGGGAAGGGGAAAGCCACCCTACCCACAGCACAAAAGCATGCCTGCCTCTGTTTTTTCATGATCCAGTGTCCGAAGATAATGACTTTGGCGGTTTAAAGCTTTTTATTCCTTCTTTCGTGAAGAAATACGAACTCAAGATTTTATTTTTTATGGCTGGGAATTATATATTTTATTTTAATCCAATTTTCTGCCTCACTAGTTCGTATTCGGTCAATAACAAGAAGCTTAATTTTAAGAATCAAAATCGATGAAAAAGGGATTGACCCATCATTTCTGGATTCATGTTTATAAAATTGTTTGTTTTTGTATTTCAAGAATATTTTTAAAAGTTAAAATTTTTTTTTATATTAATTTTTTATTGATTTTAGATCGTTTTGATATATTGATACAAAAAATAATTTTTAAAAAAAATTATTTAAATGTATTTCTAAGTAAAAAATATTTTAAAAAATAACAACTATAATTATAATCCCAAATGGGCTCTATAAAATTACTTTCACGAATTATTTTCTCTTTTTGTAATAATGTATATATCCATTCATAATAAAAATAAAAAATATTCAAATCCATTGAATTTTGTTCAATCATGCCATTAGATCCTCCAAGAATTGGTTCTAGAAATACAATTAATAATCTATAAGGAAATCAAATCCCAATTATCTCCCAAGTTGTCACGCAGAGCTATTAATTTAAATTGATGATCGAAGCTAGAATTGACTGTAATATTTATAAGGTACATTTCCAGTTCATAATGGTAATAAATTATAAATAAAACGGAGCCCATATGAAGTGAGTCAACACGGCAGTATTGGCATTTCGTGTACGGTATATATTATTCGATCAGCTACTCTTCTAAGCTTTCCCACTGCACAACTAAAAAACACTTCTTAAATTTCAATGGTGTAGTCAGATTCTAGGTTATTTTTTAAAAATTATTAGTTTGAGATTTATAAATTTTAATATTATTTAAAATTTACATGATTATTAATTTTAAAATTTATAAAATTATCGAGATATATATAAATTAATCCTAACATCCACTAATAATAATAATAATAATAATAATAATAATAATACAAAACAGTTCTTTTAGAAATCTTTGTCAAGCCACATGATCATTGGATATATATAGACATACATAATTAATTAAGACATTAAAACAATGATGTTATTTTTAATTAGAACAATATTAATTTTACGGACGTTTAGGCATTTCTTTTTGTTTATGCTTCACAATTAAACAATTTTAAAGATACATCATTTTAATATTTTTTTTTATGTTGGTTTCAGAATTTAAGTTCAGAAAACCGAAGAAGGAAGCATTTTTTATTTTATATGATAAAACTATCCCTCAACCTCGAAAAAAAAAAGTATGATTTCTCACCTATATATAAAAATCCATTTATTTCACCAAGAATAAATCCTAATAATTAATCATGAATCAATGATTCTTGCAAACTAAGAAGAATGGAAGTCTCGAATTTGAATTTTATCTTTTCAATTCATCCATATTGTTGTTAAAATATAGTTTTTATATATATCACTTGGCATTATTTAACATACATGATTTTTTTTTATTATTTTTGAAGTTAATTGATTTAAATTAATTAATTTTTCAGAATTAATTAATCTAATAATTATACATGACACCACCTATCAAATTGTTCAAATAATTTGAAAGAAAAGTTGTCTTTTAAACTCTACAAATACATTGGTTTGAAGAGATGTGTCTCTACATTCTATAGACATATTAATCTTAAATGATGTCATTTTATTTATAAATATCAGTTTGATGTTAAAAAAAATTAATTAGAAATAATCGTTTTTTCTCTTTGATTTTTTCTATACAAACTCTATGATTAAGTTGATAAGAAACCAAACATGTGACGGCAAATGATTATGTTAATCTTTTTTTCTCTCTAATTTTTTCTTTAAACTTATAGAATTTGTTGTATATAAGTTTTAATATTTTGCCACATCCTAAAGATGTATCACTTTAATCCTGCCTCTAATATAATAAAAAAAATTAATATCTTAAAATAACGATCTTCACGTGTTAAAATCTATTTGCTATACACATTGACATCACAATGATCATCCCTTACGTATAATTATAAATATCTTACAGTAATAAAGAGAGATGGCAAATGCAAATAAAAAAGAAAAAAGAAAAATGAAAAGATTGGGCGAGATTGTTGGTGGAGAGAAAATGAGTGAAGAAAAAGCCCTAATTGAAGGAACATGTGATGACTGGATTGAAGGCCAAATCTTGGAGGTCAAAAATGGCCGCAAATTTCAAGGGATGTGGACAGCCTTGTATTTGCATGTGGATGCATGAGCTTATGGGCCCCATCTATTAAACCACTCTTCCCATGAGAACATGCAACCACGTCATCTCGTCTATCACTAGTTTTGTACACTAGCATCGCCACCGGGCCTTCTTTCTTTCTTTCTTTTCTTTTAAGTAAATAAATAAATATATACGTCAGCCATTCCGATGCATTTTTAGATATAAAAATATTCTCAATTTCAAATCCAAATGCTTATCCACATGTTTAATTGAGTAAATAGATATTTTATGGACAGATAACTAAGATTAATGTAATTATTAATATGAGCCACCTACTCAATTATGTTTAATAAGTATGTTTTTTAAAATATTATTTATATTTAATAAAAAAAACCATTTGCATCAACAAAAAATAAAAAAGAATCACAAATAAAAATGAGCCAACTCAAACGATAAAGCTCAACTATAAAATAACTCAATTAACAAAAGAAAATAAAAAAAAAATATAGATCAAATTGTGTAAAAACATTAGCCCTGTGACCATAGCCACATGATTGGGATAGCACCATATAAAGAAAAAAAAAAGCACAAAGATCAATTCTAGAAAAAAAATTATTGAATATTGAAATTGATAAAACATTAAAATATTTGATTTCGTGCCACAAATTATGTACCAAGCTATGTTTAATAATTATATTTTTTTGAATATATTTTTTATTATTTAATAAAATGATTAGTGATGGCAATAAAAAAGTAAAAAAACCACAAACAGAAACAGAAACAAACTAACTCAGACTATAAAGATCAACTATAAAATAATTATGTGTTGAATATTGAAACTGAAATTTTTGTTATTGTTAAGAATGAATCATTTATCTTTAAATTTTTTTTTTATGCAACTAAAATGTTTGCAATATATTTCACAATATTACAACAACATCATCTTTATTTAGATACATTTGTAAATAAAATCCTAAGAGATAGAGACATAGCCATATATGAACATCATTTTCATATCCATTTGTGACACACACAATCCAGTGGCAAGAAATTATCTATCTTTGAATTAATGGTTATCTTATTTAGTGGTCATAATTTATGAGTGGTAGAAATTCCTCCTACCAAACCTTTCAAGCAGGTATTTTATTTTCCTTGACCTTCTCTTGTTTGGTCAACCAAACCATGCCATGCATATTAGGGTTGGTGGACAACTTCAGAGGGGAGGAACCATGTCCTATAGCCCTAGCATCCTCACATGCAATGGAGGAGGCACCATCTTCACCTCTGCACAATCTATTTGATCTTGTTTTCATATTCAACTTGGTCTTGGATTCTCATCTCTTTTGTTTTATATAAAAAGGGAAGAAAAACAATCCTACGAATAGAATTGTCGGATTGCATGAGGTGTTCAAGATTTTTCCTTCTTGTTGCACATCCCATTTATGATTGGCTGTCATTTTATTTCTCCAATTACAATATGTTCTTTTATTCTAGGCAGAGAAGAAGATGAAACAAGAAAATAGAAACGGGGAATGAAGGTCAGGCTAATTTTTATACACACAGAAACACCATACAGAGCAATTATTATATAATAGGAGTGAGACAGAACTGTATTAACACCCGAGCTGAGGGTAAATTCTTTACGAGAATAATAAATCAGTCTCAAAGAACCAATCAGTTATACCAAATCTGTAATATGACAGATTGGTTGTTGCTTTGGAAGAAATCACTTCCATCTCTTGAAGAATTTGCCCTTGTGCTTTCCAAATCCACCATGCTTCCAGCGCTTGCCAAACTTGCCATGCTTAAACTTTCCATGACCATAGCCATGCTTAAACTTTCCACGACCAAAGCCATGGTAACCTCCGTGACCATAGCCATGGGAACCTCCATGGGACAACTGGTGGGCCCCGTAAGCAGCTGCAGCAGCAGCAGCACCTCCAGCTAACAATGTCCCCATTCCAGGTCCATGCCCTGTTATAGTTACTTGTTAGCCAAAATGAAAATAAACAGAATGGCAAGCACACATTATATAAAAAGCCACATCATTACTTATTCTTAGGTTTGAGGGGGTAAAAATGATTCAATCAATCTAACATTCAAACCAATAGTTGACAAGGCCTGGCAAGTACAAGACATGTTGCAACTACTGTCAATACATGCTCTTCCTAATAAAATACAGAATTTCTTTCAATTGGTAGCAAATCTAACTAGAGAAAATCCTAAAAGGCTATTGAATCAGAGAACTCTTTAGTCAATCCCTAGACTTCTCTTTATATATAGAATTATCAACCTCTGTAGAGATGCATTATAAACTAAGCTTACAACAAAGAAATTGAGCAACCACAAACACCCCAGTCAAGCTGTCCCTCGATTATTCAGGCATTTCTATTACACATAATCATATAGCTTCCATCTAAGGTAACAGGAAAAGTCTAATTAATTAAACAGATGCACTTGCAAATGCAGGTGTACACAGCGCGCCCATGCACATGACTCTTAATGTGCTTACAAGGAAGATATATTCACCACAAGATATATTGGTGGTTGTAAAGATGAAATTTAGGATAAAAGACATAAAGTAAAGACAGAATCTCTCAAACATTCCCCCTTCACTCATACAGCTAAGAGCCTAGGACCATAAAGAACCTACATGAGTTAAGGTAAGAAACCATACATTCCTATCAACATTAGACTCAACTACCATGTCATTAACACACATTTTTTTTTTTAAAAAAAAAAAAACTGCCTCGAGGAATTTAAGTATAAAGATAACCAAAGATACCTGAATAATGTGAAGCAGATGGGCCAGGGTAACCAGCTGGAGGGTAAGCACCAGGAGGAGGGTAGCCGCCAGGGGGAGGGTAGCCGCCATGGGGAGGATAACCTGCTGGTGGGTATCCTCCTGGGGGAGGGTAGCCCGAAGGTGGGTAGCCACCAGGGGGAGGGTAGCCCGAAGGTGGGTAGCCTCCTGCCGGTGGGTATCCCTGTTGTGGATAACCATGTGGAGGGTATGGTGGTGCACTTGGAGGGTAATGTCCACCAGCATAGCCAGCAAGATTTGAAAACAGTCCCTTGTCTGTAGCCTCTTTGTCAGACTTGTCCTTGCCACCTCCCATTTTCTAATGCTACGGAAATTAAAAGGAATAGACACTTCTAAAAAAGGAATTGCTATGAAATGAATCAACAAAACTCCTCAAGAAGGGAGGAAAATGTAGAAATTTAATCACTCAATTCAAAACGCTGGAGGTCCTAAGCCTTTCCTTAAGTTTCTCAACCTTTGCAAAATTTCACCGTTCTTACATCTCAATGTTCATACACACATTAGAGCATACAGGACGAAAAAAGAGTAAAGGCCCATCCAGTTTCCTCTCCCTCAAGGCAAGTTGTCAAACTGAAAGAGATTAGGTTTAACCAGTTGCCCGTTATGCTCTTTCCACCCACTTTCACTAAAGTTTTCTGAAATCTGAGTCAAGGAACTGAAATTTCAGGTCTAGTTTCAGACCTTGAAACTGTAGTCATTCAATCATGTTAAGAATTCCAGATGGTGTATTAGAACCATAACTCAAACCTATATAATTAAAGCACGAAAATGCTTTCAAAAACACATTCAAGCCAGACATAATGAATTGGAAATAAGATTGTTAATTGGCAAATAACTTTGAAGATGAAAGCTCTCCAATATCACTATTCAATAGGTGACATGCTATTTAAATTAGTAAAACAATTAGATCCAAGGAGTATGAACAAACGAAAGGGGTTCATATATGTTATACAAACAGATCATGCATAAACGAAAGGGGTCCATATATGTTATACAAACAGATCATGCATGTTCTAAGCTAAGGTGATATCTCTAACCATTCTAATTAATCTTTGCTCACGCTTCGCATATCAGGCTTCCCAAATATCATCATCTGTTTGTATGCATGGCAAGAAAATCCACAATAATAG
The DNA here is from genome assembly GCA_033617975.1 of Populus alba x Populus glandulosa. Lineage (NCBI taxonomy): Eukaryota > Viridiplantae > Streptophyta > Magnoliopsida > Malpighiales > Salicaceae > Populus > Populus alba x Populus glandulosa. The sequence continues at coordinate 5,920,179 of CM066155.1, read as the reverse complement.
AAGAATACAGTCACACCTCCCAGATGATATTCTTTTCTTTAAAAGACAAGATATTCCCTTGTAATCACAAGCACATGCATGGGCATGAAATCACAATTCACGACAAGAACATCACCCAAGCATAGTTAAAAGTGCAAAAAGAGAGAGAATTGGACCGAACCCATCAAAGAAAATTGTAAACTCTACCAATTAAACATAATATAATAAAGAAAATCAAATTCAAGAAAACAAACAAAAAAGAAAGAAAGAAAGAAAATCCAAGAAACATATCATGAACTTTAAGCAACTGAAAATAAATAAAAAAATATAGCAAATCACAAAAAGAAAGGAGAAACAATAAACGGTACTCACCAGATATTTATTTTCCTTTCTCTTCTCTTTGCAGTTTATGAGATGAGAAAGCCCGGAATTTTTTTCTCTTCTATTTATAGATCGAGCTGCATTGTCATTGACGAGGAGTCTCTATCCTGTTTCTGAGTACATCGAAGCGCGTTCCTCATCACAGATCAGGATAGACTTTGCCTCAACTCTCGTTCCTATTGTTTTCTACATTTTTCAGTTTGATCCCTGTGTAAATATTTGATCAATCTAATCCCTTCTTTTCGCTTACATTCTACCGAGTCAAATACCCAAATTTTGGTGTCCATATTAAGGGAGTGTTTAGGATTGTGGCGACGGTCTAAAGTATTTTTATTTATAAATATATTAAAATAAAATTATTTAGTTTTTAAAAATTATTTTTGATATCAGTACATCAAAATAATCAGAAAATATATATAAAAAAATTACATTTTAAACAAAAAACCAATTTTTAAAATTTGAATGAACACAACTTATGCGTTCCCAACACACAACCAAGATGGGATTCTTTAATTTTTCATGTGTAGATGGGAGAGCAAACTAATTCTTTAAGCGACTATTTTTTAAAATTTTAAAATAAGTATTTTTGTTTATTAGGGTGAACTTGATTTTATATGTATTTATTTATCTGAATGGGTTCAATTGATCAAATTATTTAAAAAGGGGGCAAATTAACAGATTTGTTTTTTAAAAAAGAGTGAAAATAAATGAGATATATCTTATCGGTTAAGTATAATTATTAATTAAATAGTACTCGTTGCTTGCTTCCTACGCGTCTCCTCGGTGTCTCCGTCTGTGCTTTCGTATTTTATTTTCTTACGATGGATAGAAACACTCAACCATATGTATAACCGACACGCACACGAATTGGACACTCCATGTTTACTGCGTCGTTGGCGGTTGGGTTCTATATTTTTTAATATTTTAGAATTATTTTATTTTATTAATATAAAAATATTAAAAAATTATAATTTTAACCATATTTTCAAATACAGCCGAACATTTTAGACAGGTGTATAATCAACCACTCATCTCAGTTGTCACGTGATTTCGTACAAGTTAGGACAGATCAAAGTATAATTATGCAATTTTAACTTACCACGAGTGTTATCGCACATTCTAAATGAAGAAATTTGAGCACTTCTACGTTCAAGATCCAGTAGAAATTACGATTAGTTAGAAAACAAATGAATATCACGTGCAACAATTAATTTCTTTTCCAATTATTATAAAAAACGACTTAAAGGTCAAGTTAAATATTTTCAGATTAATAAATTTTGTTAATCACTTGATGATATATCTGTTTCCTAGCTGAATTTGGTAAACACATAACACCGAATGGGCGCAGGTCACGTGTTCAAGGTTTCGTGAGGCAATATTTTATTTTATGTGACAAACGACATGTTGTTTCTGTTTCTTTTTTAAAGAAGGAACTAGATGAATAAAAAACAATTAGTGTGTTGGCATGCTCGTGACTTTTTTTTATTGGTTTTTTTTTTTAAAAATTATTATTGAGTTTTTATTAAATTTTATTATTTAATATTTGGTTGATAATTTTTATATTTTTTATCACATAATAAAATTAAAAGAAAATTAATTCAACCCAATTAGGTGTAAAATCTAAGTCGCGGGTATGACGAGTTGACTAGAATGAACCTAACATTTTTTTTTTTAGACCTACTTAATCGATAAGGCCATGACAAAGCAATTCATATATAATTTAATTTAAAATTTAAGTTAAGCAAAGAATTTGACCGGGATTTTGTAAATTTGAAATGACATGGGTGTGTTTGGTATTGTGGTTGTGGTTTTAAAAAAGTTATTTTATAAAAAGTATTTTTAGTTGATGTTAGTTTGAAAAAATATATGTTTGGTTAAAATTGTGGTTGAAATTGAAGTTGAACAAAAAGTAGTTTTACGTGTTTGGTTAAAAAAATATTTTTCAAATTAAGGTTATAAAATAATTAAAAATATATACATATACATATACATATATATATTAATAATTTTTAATTTAAATATTGTAGATTTAACTACTGTTATTACATCATGAAATAAATAATGTTGATATCAAATATTTTTTATTATTCCATTAAACTATATGCAATGTAATTACATACGAAATCTATTCAACAATGACTAATTTTCCATGGTTTTTTAAGCGTGCAACAACACAAACTAATTTTTTAAATTTACGCAGTGTTATTAAATAATAAAGATTGTGATATCTTTATTATTGGAATTGCAATTAAATTCCACAAATGCTACGTTATCATGCGATATATTTCTAATTTATGTAGTGTTATTAAATAATATTAAATACTAGTTTTTTGAGTAAAACACATTTTTTTTAAAAAAAATTACAATTTCATTACGTACAAAAATCATTCGATAAGAACTACAATTTCCATATGATTTTTTGAGCTTGCAATAAAATTAGGCAAAATATTATCAGGAATAAAATTAAGATTACAGTATGAGTAAATTTAATTCACCTTAAACTAATTTTTTTTTAAAAAATATTATTCACAATTAACTGTACTGGTTTTTTAAGGGAAAAAAACTAAACTTTTCTCACTAGTTTTTCAAAAAAGAACATTGCGACAGTGGAGCATGGCTCCACTGTTCCTAAAAGTAGTCATGAGAAGCAGCAAAATGGTGCTTCTCCAATTTTGCGGATGCACAGTAAAAGTTAGTGGACCCTACCACCTAAAATTAGGTTTGTTTTCTTTACCAAACATTAAAATGTATGGCTGCATGTGAACTTCAACTGTAGTCACATTCCCAAATATCATCTTAATATCAATGCTAAAAACTTTATGATGATTTAGATATTATCTTGTTACTTTAAAAAAAATATTAGGTCCAAGCCATAGCGATAGCGCGAGCAATAACCTAGTTGTAATAAAAGACCTGGTTGAGCGAAGATATGGAGGACCAGATTAATAACGTTGGTAGTTGGGTGACTCAATTGAGAAACTGTAAATACTTTGGGGACTAGCATGAGGTCTGTCCTCAAATAAAATTAGCGGGTAAAGCCACGTGCTTGGTGGGAGATGGTCGCTTGACCATGAGTTCTTTTCCTCTCTTTTTTTTTTTATTTTTTTATTGGAGGGGATCGAATCAACTTTTATAAAAGCAAAAGTCGAAAAGTACTGAAATTGGATTTCTTTTTTTTAATAAAATAAATACCAGTCGTTAAAAAAAACATCATTAACAGTAAATTTATCTTTTGGATGAATTTTAGAAAATCTTTCTATTTTGATTGAAACACCTTAATTTTGAAGTTATTAGCAAAACATTAAAGGATTAATCATTATAAGCACATCCATAAAAATATTATTAATTAGAATAGTATAATGTTTTTTTTAGTTATTTTTTTAATTTTATTTTTTATCAATGTCCTGTTTGTTTTTGTGCTTCAAAAGTATTTTTAAAAAATATAAAATTTATTTATTTATTTTTATTTTAAATTAATATTTTTTGATATTTCTAGATATTTTGATGACTAATATTAAAAATAATTTTTTTAAAAAATATATTATTTTAATATATTTTAAAATAAAATATATTTAAAAAAACATCTGTAACTATACTATTAAACATGCTTTAATTTTTTTAGTTTGTCATTTGAGTAGTTTTTTTATATTAAAAAAAAAATAGAATCTAGTTTTTAATTAAATGTTGAGAATATTATTATTATATATTATAAGAAAAGAGAGAGATATGATAGCTCTGCTCCACCTTTCCTTTATTTTATCTCTCTGTTTTTTTTTTATATATAATGATGAAAAATGATTCCACTTGAAGCTTTTTTATTTTTCTTGTGGAACCTCATGGGTACGTGTACGGTCTGTATGAGAAGACTTTACAAAGGAATATACTTTTCTTTTCTTTTATGTGGCCATGCTGTCTTGTCTATCGAAGCAAGAAAATAGAAGTCCACTACAATGATTAAATACAAGTCAAAAGGTTGGAGGATAAATATATATTAAAATATTTAATTTTGTATCTTAAAACTCTTTAATTCATTATATGATAACTATACTTTTTAAAAAAGAGAATTCCATCGAAACAATCTAATTTTCTAATATGAATAATCCTTTTCTGATTTTTTTTTCCTTTCTAAAGAAATATAATTCTTTTATTCTATATCATTTATTTAATGAAAATCAAAAGTTCATTGGCACAAACATAAAAAAAATTGGAAGGGTAAGAAAGGCATCCAAAAAATTTAAACCTTTTCTTTTTATGTCATCAACGTGCTCTATTTTTTTTTACTTGATTTCTTTTTAAAAGTTTTAATTTTTTTTAAAAAAATAAGCTAATTTTAATATGTTAAAAAAATTTAAAAACAATATGCCACTCACACATTGTCATGAATAATTTTTTGATAATCAACAAACCCACTCATAGAGCTCAATAGTCTTACTTGTTGAAACACTTTAAATGAATAAAATTTTTATTATTGTTTTGTGGAAAAAAATCATTAACAACAATAATATATATTAATTGTAAAAGAGTTTTTTAACATCTTTAAAATTTACATTATAATTTAACTTTCATTTAATTTGTTCTATCATCACATATATATTAATTTTAATTCTATTTGCTTTAATTTATAATTTTTTGGTTTTTTTTATAATCCTCCCCTTTTTTTTTTGTTTAATTTTAGAAGGTGGCTATATATTTTTATTTTAAAGTTATAATTTATGTTGTAAAATTATTTTTCATACTTCAATAAACATATTTTGACAACAAAAACCTAATATCTCTTTGTTTTAAGACACTAAACTATATAATCCAGCCCACAATTCCCCTTTTTCCTATGTATATGAACAAAAAGGGAAAATAGTTATATGGAATTTAATTGGTTTTTACTATGAAATCTCTTTTTCGGTGTGGAACAAATTTGCTTGGATGATCTTCTTCTATGGATAAACTTTTTCCTTTTTTTCTTCCCACTTCCTCAGAAAAGGCATTGGCCTAGCAAATTTGTTCTCACGTCACATGATACCATACTACACAGTCGATGCAAAGCTAGCTTTAAAAAATCCCACCAAACCAAGTATATATTGTAGCTAATTAGTTGATTATATGTGATATTGATTTTATTTATGTAAATATATTTAATTTGTAATAAAAAATTTATTTGTCTTTAATATTCATAATATAAAGAATATAAAATAAAAATAAAGTTATTAGAGGTTATTATAATTATGAGATTTACATTGCATCAAAGTATTGTTTCTAAATGTTTTTAGTTCATGCATTGAAATAATTATTCAAAATCGTAAAAAACATCTGATTTTTAAATAATTTTACTCAAACCTTATATAATTCTAGATTAGATTATCTAACGAGATCTTAGAACTCCCAATTCTTTATTAAATTTATCGTTTTCCCTTGTGTTAATGGGTCTCCCAACATTAACTAGTTTGCCAAAACATTATGCCTCTTATTTTAAAATATCATGCCTCTTATTTTATTTTATATCCTACACATAAACAAAAAAGATATAACACTTGGGAGTACTCAGCTTTAAAACAATTATTCAAAATCATTAAAAAATTTAATCTTTATATAATTTTACTCAAACCCTAAATAACTTTAAATTATCTAATCTCAGAACTCTCAGAGAAATTTTAAATTTAAATTTATGATTTCCACTATGTTTATGGGTCTCCCAACATCAACTAGTTTGTCAAAACAGGTTACTTCTTAATTATGTCCTCTTCTGGTACAACCTTCTGTAAATCTTCGCTCCTTCAAATTCAGCATGGATTTCTCTTTCACTCCTTATTCCTAGTGGATTATCCAGTAGCCATCCTTCACTGTCACAGGGTACCCTCGGGTCAAGTTCATCGATGTGCTGAAGCTCATCCGACGCCGCATCAAACTGGCTTCTCATGTGCAGAGCCACATCAAGGACATCAGACTGCAAGAACACCTGCTCAGTCATAAGAGCAAATGCAACCCCATCAACACGACCAAAACTTGGAAATTTGTGGAGTTTTTAAAAGAATAAAGACTTGAATGCAGCTCCACTTAGAGAAAAGGAGTTGGAGAAAAGGAAAGCTCAAGAACAAGAACAAGAACAAGAAAGTATTCATAGCAGTGCTCTTCTCGATAAGTGACTAACCAGTGTTCTGATACAGGATAGATGTGAGATGGTTGTTCATGTGAAATATACAAAAGATCCCACTAATGTCTTTCCTTCAAAAAGAAAAACAAAAAAGATCCACTTTCTCATACGATTCAAAATCTAAATGAACTGGTTTAACACTGGAAGCAATTATGAGTACAAGCCTTTGTTTGTAGTTTATTTAAGCACCTTTAATTATGTCTAAGGAGTCTTCTTTTCCCGCAAAATGGATCCTATATTTTCCATATGTAATCGTCATTGTTTAGAAATGCCTTTTCCAATTATGTATTGCTATGTAGATAGACTGAAACGCATAACAGAGTAGGCCACCGGAGTATATAACTTCGAAATCTGGAATCAATGATGAGTAGAACTTGTCGGACAAATGATGATCCGTAGCTGCTAGGTTATTCACTTGAGCTATACTAATAGTTGGATTAAAAAAAATATAGAAGGGTTGATTCGACGTAACTTGATTGATGTGGGTTCAAAGATAAATTAAATGAATAATAAAAATATAATTTGACTAAAATTTTTTTAAAACAAACAATTTTTTAAAAAATAATAAGACGACAACATATGAGATCGAGTCAGGTTAACCCGAGTTAACTTATCACAACCTAAATCATGAAATCATGATAACTTTATATAAAAAAAATCAAAACAAATTATGAATATCAATTCTCAATCAACCCGATGTTGAAGAATTAAATAACAAAAAAAACCAGAGTCATCTCAAGTTATCCCACTAAACCTACGACTCAAATCATGAAACTAAAATAACCTTATAGAAAATAAATTATAAATTTCAATTCTCAATCAACTTAATGTCGAAGGATTAAATTGAAAAAAAAATTAATAATAAAAAAAGAAAAAAACAAATTGAGTCAACCAAGATTAACCGACTAAACCTGAAACTCGAGTCATAAGACCGGGATAATCTCATAGAAAATAAATAAAAACAAATTATAAAGTTCAATTTTCAATTAACCCAATGCTGAAATATAAAATTGAATAATTTTTTTTTAAAATAATAATAAAAAATATTGTTGTCAACTCAGGTTAACATATCATACCCGTTATCTATATCATGAAATTAAAATAACCTTATAAAAAATAAATCTAAAAAAAATACAAAACCCAGTCCTCACGATAAAATTAATATATATATATATATATATATATATATATATATAAAACAAATCATCAGAAAGCAATGCTTTTGTGAGGGGACCTTCTCTTTTAATTTTGTTATTGATCACTTGCTAATATTCTTCTTTAAAAAAGAATTAGCAGGTCCTTGCTACAGTACAAAAACACAAAGATACCTTCCAATGTAATTTTTTTTTTATATGAATTTATTAAACTTGACTAAGTCTAATGATGCATCGTGGGTTGTCAGCTCTCAAAGCAAATCTTATAGGAGCTTATCAAATATGATGCGGATGACTTAACTTATATTTTTTTAAGAAAAAATATTTTAAAAACAATGTGATTTAATATTTTTTTTTATAAAAATATTTTAATTGTCCTAGTCAAACTAGATAAACCAATCCATTTCATGACCTCAGTCATATTCTAGTTGGATTTAATAACCTTCAAAACATATTTTTTTGATTAATGAAACGATTATAAAATATACATATTTTTAGGAAAGAAATATATATTCTTTTCATATTCATGTAAAAAACAATTTACAACAAAAGGATTTTTTTTTAAATAGCAATATAGTTAAAACAAAAATAAAAAAAAGTTCAGAAAAACTAGATAGATATAAAATAAAATGGAAAAAGTGTTTATTTTTAATAAAAAACTAAAATTTTCAATTCATGCATTTTTTTTTTAATTTTGATGAAACATCTCTTTTTATGAGTAATATTATTTTTTAAACAAAAACTCATTATCATCGTGAAAACAAGCTTTAATATATATAAAAAATCATAAATCAATTATTTTTCTGCAGCTAAAAAAAAAAGAACAATTAATTTGAAAAAACTATATAAAAAGCTTATAATCAAGAAAAAAATATTCTATTTCCATTCAATATTAATAAGAAAATTATCATAAAAATTCTGTATATCATACGGATACATAATTATCCATCAAGCATTTGCTAATATCATCGTAAAAAAATCATAACCTTTTTAAAAACAATGTCATAATTTTTCTATCAGGAGCACCTTTTTTTCATAAAAGCCAGAAATAATAAAAATAAAGATTTGTTTTTTAAATTGAAGGCATTTGAAATATGTAGATAAAATATATTTCTTTAATCTAAAATTTATTTTCTTATAAATGCATCTCTTAATCATTTTAATGAAAATATTTTTTTTTAAATTGCAAACACAATTTTCTAAACAACAATCTATCATAATATTAAAAGTAATATTTGCCTCTTGATAAATTTTGGTCCTGAATTTTAAATTTTTTTTCAAGTAATAAAACTAAACTGTTTTGTTTAAAATCGAGCATTAACCCAATGACATGATCTTTTTTGACATTAAAATAACCACTTAGAAAAAAATTAAAATAAAGTTTTAAGCTTAATTCCTTGTGAACATTACGTAGAATAACAAAATTGAAAAATAAATCAATAAACATAGTAGAAAAAATTTAAAAGGGCGGAAAAAAAGAAAGAAAAACATTGTTGTTTCTCCTCTTAGTACCTCCTAGAATACAGTAAAAATGCCTTTAGATATTTTTGTTAATAATTGCATGTTGTACAATATGCACAGAGGAAACCAAGAAAAACAAACCTGGATTCAGGTGCACAAATCTAACATGTGTGTGCATGCATACATAGACACACAGTCATAACAATACAATTTGCTATGATACAAGGTGCAAACAACTTTCTCACTCTCTCTCTCGTTTTCACTTTCCCTTATTTTCCCTGCTTGCTCCGCAAACAAACAAACAAACAACTTTCTTCAAGATCGCAAGAAACAGACAATATTTGTTGACATTTTAATCTTGTGATCGCATAATTCATTTTCATTACTAAATACGCAGTACTGCCTTAGCTGTCTAGAACAAATTAAGATGTTAACCTTTCATGTAAAAGAGTGAATATTTAGAACAAATACCTTCCCTCCAGGAACTAAATGACTGATGATGTTATCTACTAATGTTTTCTGCACAACCCTTCTTTTATGGTGCCTTTTCTTGAAATGAGGGTCTGGACACTGCATAAAATTATTGGTCAGTAACTGTTTTGGCGTAACTCTGAACTAAGTCATCTAGCGCGGTATTGAATGGTCCGGTGCCAAGATTTCACTCACCAAAATTGAGACTAGCATCAAGGGTCCAGGATATGAGAGAACCAGTTGTCTGAAAGAAATTGTAGCATTTGCAAATAGGAAATGTCTGCAATAAGTTCAAATTATCCATCATTAATGGCCAACAAAATATGAAGCATGAAGTCCGTTTCAACTTCAAAAGACTTACATGTTAGTAAGAGCCAGCTCTTTTACCCAAAATTCCGCACGCTTGACCAGCTGAAAAGGGATAAAAGCATTACCAGATAAGAACAAGCAGCCATACTTGGAGAAAAAAAGAAAATAGAACGAGTAAATATACATCAAATAATCAGAAGAATTCTGGAGTGAATTACAAGTCATCAAGGAGTTGATTCACATACTTTCTGCCTTATTTCAAGTCCCAAATAGTTTCCTGAATCAGGATTTCTTTTCGCAAGCCAAATGAGAAATCTGCCACTCCCTGAGAATTTTACTTAGCTGTTAGGTATATACATATTGAAACAGATGTATTTTACTTGTCTTTTGTATTATGACTGCCAGTATTATAACTAACAGTAATAACAAATAAGAATATTAATGATAATACATCCACCATATTCTGAAGGCCAAAACTATCATTTAAAAAGAGGAGCAAATACTAGAAAATAGCCACTAATGTAATGAGTAGACCACATAATTTCCTTCCGCTTCAGCATGGAGTGCAGGAAAACTTTCCAGTGTCCAGTATACGTTAAAAGATTGCCAAGTACAAATGTCTGGCATGGACTTGAAAGCAACCAATTCATGCAAAATTTGACACAGTACATAGCAAAGATAAAACTAGGATTCTCAAGTCCTAAAGTTATAGACTTAGCTGTAGAGAAATCTAGAGAAAATTCTCTGGTTTTTTATTAAATCTAAATAATAATCTTTTATCTCCATAAAATAATCTAGACATCTATAATTAAAACTAAAATCCTTTATAGGAAAGGATTCTTAATTAAAACTTACCTAATTAATATAATCTATTTAGTATTGGAATTCCTAAATAGTAAAATACTTATTAAATTAAAAGTTCTAAACCGAGTAGGAAACAAATAACTAAAATCCAAAATTAATTAGGAAAATAATTAAAACAGGAAAACAATAACTTCAAGCTTCATATGAGATGCTTACGAGTATCGGATGCTTTCGAGTTTCTCTGCGACCTTCTTTTCAAGCTTGGCCCTGTCAATCTAGTTCATAAACTTCGGGGATAATTGTTTTACGTCAGTCTCCCCCACTTGAGAAAAACTCATCCTCGAATTATCTATCAAAAATTGAACTTTTCCACCTCAAATGAACAAATACTTTGAATATAATATTGTAGCTAACTTCACGAAGTAGCATGTCTTTGACTATGAATTTTAAAATTTAATTTATGGTACGTGTATAACAAAAAAAAAACTCATATTTGATGTTATACTTTATGTTCTAATGAAATCAACTTGTTCATTCCCACTTGTCTCATGGTCTCCATCAAGTTCATATTCACCAACACCCTTCACATAGATATATGGTTGTCTAAATGGAATTTTAGGAATTGATCTACCGTAAAGTTGATCCCGAGGTAAGTCTCCAAACATGTTTTTCTTCTCTTTACGATTCATGTTTGTCCCTCTCATTAGCAAAAATAGATCTTCTTCATCGGATGAATACTCGTGGTGATACTGACCACGAGGATTTGCATAAACTGGTTTAAAGACAGGGCGGGCATCATCCCCAACGCATGCCTCTCTTCTTTCTCAGTTCTTGTTTGCGAGCAACCCTGGTGCCTTAAACCTAGTTGTAAAGTCATCAAATTTGGCGTTGATGTCGCCAAACTCAATTTGCACTCTACCCTCTAAAGTTGTTATCACTACTAAATGGCAATCTAGCTAATCTCAAGCAACCTCCATCCCTTGATCACTGTCATGAAGATAGTTGTCATCAACTACTCCACGATTCTCTTCACGGTTTGCCATCAATCTGGATGTTATCCTGCTCTGACACCACTTGACGCAACGTATAACAAAAATAAAACTAGGATTCTCAAGCTCTAAAGTTACAGACCTGGCTGTAGAGAAATTTAGAGAAAATTCTATGGTATTTTATTAAATCTAAATGATAGTCTTTCATCTCCATAAAATAAATTAGACATCCTTATTTATATTAGTCTTAAAATCCTTTATAAGAAAGAATTTCTAATTAAAACTAAAATCTTTTATAGAAAATAATATCTGATTAATAGAATTCATCTAACATTAAGATTCATAAATAATAAAAAATAAATTAAATTAAAAGTTCTATATTAAGTAGGAAACAAATAATTAAAATTCAAAATTAACTAGGAAAATAATTTAAATAAGAAAACAGTAACTCCAGGCTTCATATGAGATGCTTTCGGGTTGCTTTGCAAATTTCTTTTCAAGCTTGGCCTTGTCAATCAGGTCATAAACTCCTAGAATAATTATTCTATTGTTGTAGGTATATCCTGATGACATTCCTTTATATTTATTCTGTATAGGAAGGGGACCACATGGCCCTACTAATCCTATCAGAATTCTTTTTCTTCGTTACAATCTTTTTGTTCTTATTCTTATCTTTAAACTCCAGAAGCATCTTATCTACCTCCATCAAAACAATTCTTATAACTAAATGACTGCCAAAAGAATGAATTGAAGGATTGAACATTCAGAAATAAAAGTTTCACAGGAGTTAAAAAATCTAGGAAAAATGTGATTGCTTTTCAGAAGCAAGAAGGCTGCGTTATAAAGGCAGAACAAGTTTTCACCGGGTCCAAAGCAACCTACAATCTAAAAAAGCATTACCTTGATTAGATTTCATACAATTCCGATAAAGTTGTTTCCCAATTGAAACAATCTAGATATTGCATAGTGTTACCTGCAGTCTAAGTCAATCTTTGAAAAGACATGGTATCAACTAACTGCCGTGGGATGCCATCTCAGAGAACTACTGAGTGGTTCTTTTCTTATTAAGGTACTGATACACCAGGTTGTTAAAATGTGATTATAAGGGTCACGTATACCCAACCTGATGTTGAATAGAGAGAAAGGAAGGAAGGAATGAAGCTAAAAGTATACAGCCAGCTTCATCTGGACCTAACAACAGGAGTACAGGACCACCCATATGTCCACAATGAATCTTTTAAAATATCATCAAGATTAACTTAGATTTGATGTTCCTAAAAAGTTCTAAATAGTTTCACAAACGAGGACACTACCTTTCAAGTTTTTATGCTATCAAAGTCTGAGCCAGGTAAGAAGATTAAATTTCAAAGAGAAAGGGAAAAGTGCATGGTTTCACCTAAAGTTATTTATTTAAGAGTTCTTTCGCATGCTTCCCTAGAGCCTCACACTTTCATCAATCAACCAAACATTTGACCTTTTTATTGACTCACAACACAGGGGAGGAAAAGGAGCAGAAAGAAAACCCTTACTACCAAAGTCTACTCTACACCCAGACATTTTCCACCATCAGATTATGTCTTCCTCCACAGTTTTGAACTCTTGTGAAATTACTCAGTTTTATCATTTATGTACTCCAAATGGCTCTAAGACTCATTTCCGCAACAAGTCAGATAAAATTGGCAAATCAAGATTAGAATATCAGAGAATCAACAATATGAATGGTAAATGGACTTGCATGAGCCTTCATAATATATATATATATATATATATATATATATAACCATTGTAGCCTACCAAAGGCCTTATTTTCCAAATTATTTCCATGCCTGTCTAATGTTCTTGCATCCAAATTGAATTTTTACCATTTCAAAAATAGAATTCACGGAAGTATGAGAAAAATTGCATTTTTCACCATTTCATAACAGCAGAATGAACATATATTCTCTTCCATGAATACCCCAGTGTTCCAGCCACAACATATATCCCACTGACTTTTTCACACCAATTATGATTCATATGGTTTAATACTTCATACACTAATGGTCTGCAACTGAAGATAAGGACCACTAAATGATAACTCTTGTTCCATCTCTTAGGACCAAGAAAATATCCATTTTCAAAAATTGTCATTGCTTAGATTAGCCAATGAAAAATTAAGTTACAATGCCAATGCTAATTAGCAATAATTACCAGCACATTACAAGATAAAGGGGGACATACCACTTCCAATATCAACCATGAGTGGTAATGTTGGGTCCCTGAAAACTTCCTTCCAATCAGGCACTTGTGCAGGCACCTACCAAAATCATGTATCCAGCAATAGTAATTATAAAGAGAGAATACCCAAAGGGTGATTTTACAAGAATTAAAACCAAAACATAAAAATGAACAAGCTCAAATTACTCACAGAGAAAGAGGAACTCAAAGGATTTACATGTTGCCTGATTCTTACATGACCCAATTCCTGCCAATAACAATTCCTTAAACAGCATATTCTGGTATATGAGCGTTAAAGGGTAAAAGAAGAATGTTTTTCTTACCCCAGAAATTTTATCAGAAAGATTAAGGTCAGCATACTCCAAAGCAACCAGGTCTGGGCTTCTAATTTCTTTGGCACCAACACTATCACTATTATAGCAACAACTATGGTGACGATGAGGCTTTGAAGATTTCAGTATTAGAGAAGATAGAGCTTGCTTTGCGGCTTTGCGTAGTGGATTAGCTGTTGCTGCAACATGGTAGTGGTGGCAGTGCAAACCAAGTGAAGCCGCCATTTTGCCTGCTTTAGTTACAACATTAACTATCTTTTATATGGCCGGACTCGGGCCTATATTTTAAGATCCAGATCAACTCAGCCCCTAAGAATTTTAATTTCTCTTTGCCTTTTTGATATTATTATTTTAGAAAAATTACTTTAGTTCTTTTTTCTTTTCTTTTTTGTCTCCATGATTTGAAAAATTACATTTTATATTCGTGATCAAACTAAAATTCAAACTATATGAAATGGCACTACCACTTTCATATCAAGAAATCTTAAAGTGATTTGTTGATAAATAGATGTTGATGCCCAATTATCCTCTTCAGTCTTCATTAGGAAGAAGGACATCCCTAGCCAGTGCAAAGATGTCCCAGCCCACAACTAGAAAACAAGAGGTCCAACTAGCCAAACAAAGCGCCATTGGTTAGTTTTTGGAGACAAAAGCCACACACACAAAAAAAAAAAAAAAAAGACAGGAACCCATTGGTTATAAATGGTAGAGGATTACTGGTGTTGAGAGTGTGCACATAATCATGCTTGGGCATCACCATTCAACTGTCAAAAAAACAGCAGTTAAGAAAGTAGTGATCATAATAAACTGTAAGAGGATATGGTTATGGCTTTGGCTGTGGCTTTGTCACCATCCTTTTTCAAACCCCATTGCTCCCCTTCTCCTACCAATCCCATTTCTACCATCCGGCCTGCTGTCATTCTTCCAGTTACTCTCTCCTTCTCTCTCTTTCTGTCTCTATGTATGTATGTATGCATGTGTTTGGGATATAGAGTGCACTAAGTAGTATTCGATTGTTTCAGGGCTTAGGGAACAATACAGGGGACTATCAGAAGTTGGAGGTGACATTGCAAGAGTATGGGGTACCCACAGCTGTAGCTAAGGTGTCAAGGTTTGATTGGCTGAGGAATGCTGCAGGTTTGGTGGATCCAAACTACTGGAGTGGCACTCTTAGGCCTCGGCCTGTTCTTGATTGGTAAGTGAAGTGAATTGAATTACTGGACTTTTGGGGTTTTGAACTGATGCACTGCAATCCAGATTGGATTTTAGAAGTGCCCTTTATTTGTTTCTTTCATGTGATGCGTCTAGGTATCTGAAGAGGATTGATGAGGCTGTCCAAGAAGCGAAGGAGCTGGCACAAGGTTTTGTCTTTGCCTAGCTCTAATTGGCTACTGCTTGCAATATTGCGATATTTGGTGTTTATGTTGTTCTATAGATGACTTAAATAATTCTGTTTTAGTTAATAAGCTTTCTTCTAATTATGATCTTCAGCAATCATGGTTGAGCATATTGCTTTGACTAATTAAGCAGTGAATCTTGAGCGTGTTTAACACCACAAGGAATTGTCTCACAATCAGCCCCTAAACATGCATGCTCTAATTTACTTGCTGGTCGACTTCAACCATTTTTATAAATAATGTCCTGGGCAATCCAGGTTGAAAGGTTTCTCTAGAACAGTTGATAAAACCTGCTATCTGAAAGGAAAATTAAGATCAGTGTCCCCTAGAAAAACTTCTTGAATATGTTGTCTTGGACGTAGTTACAGAGTGAAAGTTTTCAACTTCAAAGCAGCATCTGATTGTAATCATCCTTGCTTATATCAGAAACATTTTACAAAACTGTTAGTATTTAGAAGAGTTTTCAGAGAATCTTGACCGGATAAACACTTAGAATTATCACGCAAACTACCTGCCGTTAAACCATTGAAGGTTTCTACAGATGGAGAATTTCATTGGGTATTCCCTTACACTTTGTGTCTCCAATCCCTTTCCTATGTCATTTTCGGCTATAATTCTCCATCAGAGTTGCCATTAGCTGATGATGCCTCAAGGGTAACTTCATGTAAAACACATTAAAACATCTTATTTCAGGTCAGACTTTGTCCTTGATTGGTCACTCAGCAGGAGGATGGCTTGCACGTGTCTACATGGAAGAATTCGGGCAGTTAGATGTCTCCATGTTATTGACTCTTGGTACTCCCCACTTGTAGGTTATCAGTTTCATATTTTTATGTTCCTCCTAATAGCTCTTGGATGTGCTCAGTTCAATATCTTGTTAATGTTTTCTTGCTTAGTTGAGAGCTACATTGTTGATGAATAACTCAATCCATTCTCTTCGCAAGAGCTTAACTTCACTTGAGTGTGTTCTTGGTTCGTGTTTTATTTATCTTTCATTTCAGGCCACCTCCAAAAGGCGTGCCAGGGGTCATTGATCAAACAAGGGGTCTCCTTGATTATGTTGAAAAACATTGCATGAAAGCCGTGTATACTCCTGAATTGAGATATGTATGCATCGCAGGGAGGTAAAATCACAAACCAGAACTTTTTTTATATTCTTCCCAAATTACTTGTCTTTTCAAGATTTTCATGCATCCCTTTTCTGCATCATGAGTCTAGGTAAAATCACAAACCAGAACTTTTTTATATTTTTCCCAAATTACTTGTCTTTTCATGATTTTCATGCATCCCTTTTCTGCATCATGAGTCTAATTGTTTCCTTATAGTTCACAATAGAAAGAGATATTTCTGCCAGTGCTTGATGTGTCCTTTTTCCATTAAAGAATATAAGCTGTAAAATGTCATTATTACCTAGTAACATGAATATTTATTTTCCTGCTGCGGAACCAGGCCTTGAGATTTCACATTTTGCTATTCGGACAAAATGATTAATCTTTCATAAGCCGGGTTCATTTTTGTTATGGCATGAGGTTTAGTTACCTATATCCAACTTTCTGCCTTTTGTATTCCTTCTCAAGGAAATGCCGATCCAAAAATAATATACAAAGAAATTCATCTTATGAGTCAAAATCTGAAAACTTCATCTGTACTTCTCCTCGTCTAAGTCCTTCTACCCATTCTCAAAAGTACAAAAAAAAAAACTGTCTCCTTCAACTCAATCTTCTAATTGTGTGTTGAAAGTGGTCTATTAGGAAGCACTTTAACACCAGGAAGCCAAAGAGAGATTTGGAACATTCTTCGTTTTGTATTAAGATCACGATAATATCCTTTCCATCCTCGTTATGGGGAACATGAATTTATAGTGCATGGACTACGATGACGATCAAAGAGCCTGTACAAGCTGAAGATGGATTAGATCCTATTTAAAATAAACATTTCTTCACGCCACCATTTCTGCTATGCTTCCAGGTCTTTCTTCCAACATATTTCACTCTCAAATAATGAAGAGAAAGCATCTTTCTATCACACACCTTGCAATTGGCAGTTGGCACTGTCATTTCATTTTCAAGTGCTTATTGTTCTTCAACACTTTCGCAATTACTCAAACAAGAAGTTCCTGTTATTTCAGTGTCAAATCATGATTTTGAATATCTTCAGTGCCTTGAATAGCAGTTTTTGTGGAATCAGTGAAATCTAATAAGGTACATATTTGATAGAACTCATGAAAGATGAAACACCAAATTTTTTGAGTGGTTACAGGGCAGATGAAAGTGTGTGTTTCTTCTGACAGAAAGAATCGCTGATATCCCAATGAGCAGGGCAATGTTAAGAGCATAAAAACCACAACAAATAAAGTGGAAGCTTTGCTTAGATAATCCCTCTTTTCCTTTGAAAGATAAAAGTATTTCTTTCTAATTATCTAATTGATTTTAATTTCATATCATGTCAAAGCTAGTGTAATGTGATTCTACAGAGAGTAAGGTAAGCAAAAATTTCTGGTTTACTTAGTTATAGGTGAATCTTACTTGCCATGGCACTTGAGATGGGTATTAGCTCCAACCATCTGCTTAAATAGCCACTTAAGAATACACACAACAAGAAGCTTTCAAGGCAGCGTTTGTCAACGAGACTGTTGGTAACAAGAAGGCAGAAATCATTCTATAGAATTTTCATTAATTATGAAACAACCAAACGATATACGCAGTCAAGACAGACGTGTGAAGTTCCTTGAACCTGTGATAAAACTGCAGGTATATTCAAGGGGCCCGCTTCCTGGGGGACTCAAATGTGGAAGCTAAAGCGATGGTTCCTGCTGAGAACGATCAACCAACTGCAGAGGCTGTACTTGTAAATGATATGGGCAATTCAACTTCTACTGCACCCAGATTTCGTGCTCGTTTTGTTGGGCAAGGGTATAAGCAGGTAAACTCAATTGCATGGATGGCAAATCAACAAATCATGTAGCAAACCAGAGATTCTGTTGCAACCATGTATCTTCTGTAACCTGAGCTGGAAACTACATTTTCCTCGTACTAGCTCTCATCGTGTAATAAGCGAGGACCAGAAATTTGACTTGAAAGTGCTGATATTGACATGTTGCACTTTGTCAGGTATGTGGGCAGGCAGATGTATGGGGTGATGGAGTGGTGCCAGAGGTGTCAGCCCATCTGGATGGCGCGCTCAACATTAGCTTGGACGGAGTTTACCACTCACCGGTTGGTTCAGATGAACTGAGACCATGGTACGGTTCCCCCGCTGTTGTGGAGCAATGGATACATCATCTCCTCAACTAAACTTGAAAGGGAAGACAATGGCCAGTTGAACGCGTAAAATCAAGTCATCAACAAACTTGCTAGTACAAAAATTCTTTCGGAGTCTGGTTAGTCGACAAAACATTAAATCTGTTTTAACTCTAGCTTTTCTCCTCCTTTTTGTTGTCTCATTCTCCTCTGTTGAACCTGGATTCAATTGCTCCTCTATCTTAGGACATTGATTTATCCTCAGTGAAAGCGAGTGTTGGTCCTCTTATAGTTTATTTTGATTACTTGACAGCATTTAAGGCCCATACTCTAAACTGCCGACATCCATATTAATGGGTGGCTTATTGCAGCTCTTGTTGAAGGTTTGCAGATTCACATTTTTCTGACAAACATATCTAGCAGCTGATGTCATTGCCAAACTGACAAGACAAACAAAAGTGTTTCACAAGGAACTTACTTCTGTTACACTCGCTTCAGTCTCTGCTAGATTTTACTTGCAGTATAAACATGGCCAGTCTTGATTATAGATTTGTGGTATTCTGCTCCACTTTTGCCTTTCTGAGTTCAACATGTGCGCTTTGGCATTGCTTCATCAATGGTCTCCCTTCATGAACAAATTTATCCACTGTCAGCATGAGTTGCGTGATTGTTTGTTTGTATTTGTTTGACATCGATGACGTTATCAGAGCATATTATAAGCTAAAACTAAAACAAATTGATATTATAAGAAATGAGGAGATATGATAAAACCATGATTGCTAGCCAATTTTACACCATGTCCAGCTAAGAACTAGTTAAGTTGCAATTCAACAAGGGATTTTGGCTCTTAACAGAAAGGCCAAATATCAAAACATAAAACAAGCAAATGATTCAACAATAAAGTCATCAAGAGCTTGCTCCATGAAGAGTCAAGCCACCCTCCTAAACCCTAACTCCTGAAGTTAATCAGCCTTCGGAAAATGAGCAGACAGCAACTTCCCTATATCCAAGAATCCAACCTTGTCTCTCCCATCAAACAGGACCTTTAGCTTTGCATCACAAATTATCTCCTTCTTGTTAGTGGGGTTCTGCAGGAAAAAGCACATTCACATATTTCAATATTTACCGATCAAAGCATATCCAATTACATGCATGTACTAGATAAAGCCATTTGTCGTATCTATTTTGATTTGAACACTACATGAACAAAAAGTTCATAAAACAAATCCTGAAAAACATCTTACAACAACTTACACACATTGGTACACGTCCTGATATTCATGAGTTCTATTACAGACACATACACAATCACAAAACACAAGGAGAAAAGGCGACTGTAGGAGGGAGAAGCATGGTGACAATCCCTTTTAACAAACAAATGCCAGAAACCACAAGAATCTAGCAAGTTTACAGAGCCACAACTGAATTTTGATCCAAATTGCAATGCCAACAACACCAACAATTAAAAACAATAAGAGTGAAAAGGTCTTGTCTACAAATGCCCCTGATTTTTCAAAACATGCTAGACATCACAAAAGAAATTATTAATCTAAGTTTCCTTTAACCGTCACACCATCCACAACGAATTTCACAGGCAGGTAACAAGCATGAGTGTTGTCTATAAAACAAAAACGATTATAAACCCTGAAACAAAGAATAAACAAACGACGCAAGGTACCACTAGGGTTTTAAATATTAAAAAAAAAAAAGTGACCCTAGGGTTTACACGATACTACATAAAACACGAAAGGAAAACGTATACCATTCTAAACCCTAAACTTACAGACATTAAAAACCCTAATCAGCAAGACCTTTAAAAAGAGTAATAAAAGCTCAGGGTTTAACAAAAATACAAAAGAAAAGGGATTTAAAAGGAGCGTGAGTAAAACCCTAACCAAGAAAAAAAAAAAACTTCCATACTGCAATGCTAGGCTCTTAACAAAGATTTAAGAAATGATCAAGAGGGAGACCTGGAGATTGTGGAGCTTGATGTGGGCCCAGATCTTCTTCACAGCCTCAGCGCGAGAAGACTCAGGGACCCCACCTAAGAAGTCACCGAGAACAGGAGAGACAGGGTTTGGTTTGAGTATTCCACGGGGTGGTCCTGGAGTAGTAGAAGTTGCCTTTGCCTTTGCCTTTGGCTTAGGCTTAGGCTTTGGCTTCGCTACCGTGGTCTTGGAAGCAGTAGCAGGTTTGGCTGGAGCCAAGAGTGCCCTGCAGGCCTTGAAAACCCTAGATGCTGCTAACGACATTCTCTCTCTCTCTCTCTCTACAGCTCTGTTTTTTAGAGAAGTAAATATAGAGTGTGATTTTCCAAGGACGGTAGCCGGTAGGGGTTGTATAATTAACCAGCGACACCTAATTTAGTCCCAAGCCAATATACACTTAAGTACCAATCCTGTTACATTTATCAATTAGGTCCCAAGTGTCTCTTCTTTTTTAATGTTCGTCGACAAATCGATACCATTTCAGTGCATAAATATGCACACCATCGTGTTCTTTAACTTTTCCGTCTATTTTTCTCTAAATAGGCACTGATTTAGTCATAGTTTTGAAACCCGACCCGGTCATTGACCCGGTCGACCCTCCAGGTCACGGGTCAGCTGGGTTGACCCGGGTCACCTTAAAAAAACCTAAAAAAAAAAAAACACATAACTCTGCGTTGGCTAAACTTCAACTTGTTGTAGTTGAATCTCTTCTTCCAAGCTTCACCGCGTAGGATGGTCCACCGACCAGTGACATTTTTTTCATAAGAATCATAAGTAACAAGTCCTGATTTTGCAGCTCGCAATACCAACAACAATAAAGAGATGGATTTAGATACTCACATAAGCAGACGCATCTCTCGCTGCAACAACAATGATATCTGCACAAGATACTACTCCAGGACAGATCTTCTCAACTTCAGCGCATTAGGATAGGAGCTGTCGTAAAATGCAGGGGAGAGTTGTGCTTGGCATGCTATGTTCAGCAAGAACAGCATGAACATGAAAGAAGCTGCTGCTCCTGCTTTTGCTGCCATTTTATATGTTTTCAGTTGGAGAAACTAAAGTTTTTAGCGCGCTAAATGTATAGCCAAGTCTGCAAGTGTTGTTACCAAAGCTGTTGGATGATTGAGAGAATTGAGATAGAAGATGGAGAAGAATGCATGGGAGCTTATCTATTTATAGAGTCTGATCAAGCACATTAATCAAGATTTGTCTAGGTAAGAACTGTAAGGCCAAAACGCATTGAAACTTTTCTAATTTGATGCCTGCATGCCATTCATTAACTTTTTTTTTACACTTTTTGTCGTGACCCATTAATTAATTATTTTGTCTGCATCAAATCCTATGAAATAATAATCTAATGAGGCTGCTTTGGTATTTTTTAGAGCAATTAGTTGCTCACAGCTGCGGTCTTCTCAGTTCTCTATGTCGTTTTGACCTTTTAATTGTAAAGGCCAAAACGACGTCATTTCAGGCAGGAAAATATATATAAAAAAATAAACTCAGGTCTCAGTCGGGTTTGGCCGGGCCGGCTGGATCACGGGTCGACCGGGTCTGGCCGGGCCAATTCCCAGCTTGTTTTTTCCTTAGATCCGGCCCGGCCACAGGCCCGGGTCGACCCGCCGGACCGGGCCGGGTTTTAAAACTATGGTTTTAGTGCATATGTTACCCAAAATTAGACTTGTTAAAAAGAGATTCAATTGCGAAATGAAGGAGATATTTGGGATCTAATTGATAATACGCATAGATTAGGGATGAAAATGATAAAGATTATATTTCCTTGGGACTACATTTGAGGTTTCTCACTTTCTATAATAACAAATACACAGTCCACGAGACGTCGCTGCATCACATCAACTCTTGATTTTGGATTTATTGGGCTTACCTGCGGGCCTAGTTACTCTGCTTTGTTTTAGTGGGCCCCTTGAATCCAGTCTCAGGTGGAACACAATTAGGCCCATACCAGGGAGACACTAGAGATAAAAACAGGGACTTTTTATAACTCTCGCTATTATTGACAAATAATTTATTATTAAGATTACGTGTTTTCGTTAATTTGAAAATATTATTAGTTTTTTTTATTTAATTTGAAAAAAAAATAAACATAAAAAAATAAAAAATAAAATTCATTATCCAACAATAAAAATAAAAATATATTTGCTTATATTTTATCTATCTTACCCACACTTATTAATTTTACCAAGCATGATAATACTAGTAATAAAATTAGTTGTGAACTTTGTCACAAGTAAAAATAATAATAAACTTTTTCCATTTTTTTACTACATAAGATATTAAGAAAGTAATTATTCAATAGGTACTAAGTTGTACTTCTCTCTTTTATATATTAAAAAAATCATGAATTATTTTCATGATAAATTCTGTATTTATGTGAAAAATAGGAGTGATTTTGATATATTTTGGCCTAAGTATTTTTTTTTAAATAGTTTTCATGAAAAGTGTATTATTTTTTAATATTTGAAAATTCCATAAAAAATAAGTTGGTGAATATTTGTTAATGTTTGGTTATATTATAAAAAATAAAATAGAAAATAACTTATTAATATTATTTTTTTAAATTTATCGAACATGTATAAAATATTAAATATAACTATTTTACTACTTACAATATAAGAATAAGATATAAAAAATGCAATACTAAAAAACAAATATTATATCATATTGTTTTATAAAATGTAACTATATAAATATTTTAAATATTATATTATAGACATGTGGCCTTGTTGAATATTTTTTTAAGCAAAATATATTAATATGCTTTTTATTTTTAAAACCTCAAAGTATTTTTTTTAACATTGAAAAAGAAAAATCTGTTAATGGTAAATAGTATAAAAATATTTTAATGGGTTTTTGTTGGATATTTTTCATTTTGAGAGAGAGGTGTTTTGATAAGATTACCAATAAGATGAGAGAGAGGAGTTCTGAAAGGTATTTTTTTTGGATATCTGGAAAGAAAAACAATTTCATTTTGTAAGGTTACTTTTTTATGAAAAACTATTTTTCTAAAGTTTACCGGATATTAAAAAACTAGGAAAATAATTTTTAAGAAAGTGTTTTTCTAAAACAAACAAGTATTTTATCTAAAAAAATAAATGACATGTATGGTAGGCAAGACACACCATTTATCTAAAAAAACATCTCAAAGATCTCATTGATCTTATTTTCAACTTCAAAACATCATTTAACTATTCTTAGTAATTAAAATCAAACCGAATCTAAATAAAACTTTATAAATTTTAATCTAGTTTTTTTTAATGATTCAAATCTCAAACAATAATCAAATTTTTAATTTTATAGCAAACTTGTTGATATTAAAATTGATATTTTTTATAGTTGAAATATAATTAATATTTTTTTTTCTCTATAATTCTTATTTTTAATGACTCTATATCTCTCTATCTCAATTTTTAAAAATTAAAATATAAGATAAATGAAGTTTTAAAACTAGAACATTAAAATAAAAAACTACAAGAATGGAAAATAAAAAAAAATATCAAGAACCAAACCAAACATTTCTGAACAATTAAAAAAACATTATGGATGCTCCGTAGCATTCCACATAGCTGCTCATGTGAGATGATATGCATGAAATGAAACAATAAAACTTCTAGTTATTTTAGTTTATTTTTTAATTTAATTTTTAATGTTAATGTGTTATCCAAATCAACTATTATCATCCAATGTACAACGTATTATTAATTTCAACGTGAGCATATTAAAAAAAAATATATAAGAACAACATGTTACTCGAGCATTGTCATGTGAAAATTCTTGTAATTTTTTTTAAAAGTATACGGAGAAAAGACATCTAATAAGATTTAAGAAAAAAAATAATAATGAAGGACCACACAAAAAGAGTGTTTATTGATATTGTAAAAAAATTCTATAAAAAACAAAGTAAAAGGTCAACAATATGTAATAAGACAGTATCATAAATATATTTTAAATCACTTAATTTTAATAAATTTAAATTAAAAAGAAAAAAATCAAAGGTTATTCCAAATGTGAAAATTCTTGTAATCTTTTCTCGAAGGCATACAGAGGAAAGATATCTAATAAAATTTAAGAAAAAAATAATGCAGGGCTATACAGAAAGAGTGCTTGTTGATATTGTAAAAAAATCCTATAAAATACAAAGTAAAAGTAAAGAATATGTAATAAGACAATATCATAAATATATTTTAAATCACTTAATTTTAACAAATTTAAATTAAAAAGAAAAAAAAATCAAAGGTTGTTCCAAACACATCGCCTAAATGCTTAGATTAGACATATAAGAAAAAAAGTTAGGCACACACGAGCATGTAAACATGTTGTCTGATTATTTAAAAAAAAAAAAAACAAATGAGATGATGCATAATCTTTTGGAAAGTCAAGTTCTGACTACATTAAAAAGAGCAAACTCATTTTCAATTATTATCTCACCTAAAAATCCTAAAACCTAAAAAGAAGTAAAAAAATTCATTAATAATCTTAAACTAGCTTTTAATCTCTCTAAAATTAAAAAACCAACCCGATTCAAAAGGTATTTCAAAGCTTTTTTCAACCTTTTTTCTTTAAGATGAAAAGTTAAAAATAATATAATGAAACTCTTCTTACTTAATGGAACATATTGGTACCAAGAATAATTGTTTTAGTGGTTGAATCGTGGGCAACCAACCCATTTCCTCTCTCCTCTCTCATTTTCTAGGGATTCTTCATTTATTTTCTCAAACTTAGAGGTTGAAATGTAACTAAAATAAAATTTTGAATCAAACCATAAAAATCCATAAGAAATAAAAACTATAAATGAGAAAACAAAAACCTTGGGGACTAAAATAATGAAAAGGACAATCCATGCATAATGAAAAAAAATGATCGAATATTTATTTTGATTTCAAACTTGATCCCTAAAGTTACAATTAATTTGAATCAATAAAATAAAATTTTATTTTACCAAATCAAGCATTAACTTAATATTAAAACTTATTCTTTACATCCAAGAATCTCATATCAAGCCAACCAAAATAAATTATCAAATCTATCTCAAATTAACTCAACGTGAAAAGATAAAAATAAATAAAGTGACTAAAAAAATCTAAAGGACCAAGAAAAAGAAAGAAAAAACATTGCGGATAACTTTTGTAACCCACGACATATTTTATTTTTATTTTTTTATATTGCACTGTCATTGTTTTTTTTTTTAATATTTCTTTTCATTTTGCATCATCTAAAATGCTCACAATTTCAAACACCATATCATGGTTTGGTTTAACGAGTATTAAATTTTCAAAACTAAACTCTCATTGCTACTAAAAATAAAAATAAAAATTATATTTGATATAAAAAAATAATAATGCACTTTGCTATTTTGAAAGAGTTAGACATTAGGTGAGATAAATAAAGGTTGAACTTTTTTTTTTTAGTTTTAAATTCAATATCTAAAGCTTCAATTATTTTAAATTAATGAAATTAAATTTTATTTTATCAAATCAAATATTAATCAAGTTCAGAATCTTTTTCAACATGAAAAAAACCTAACATCAAACTAACTAAAACAAATCACCAAATTCAAACACAAATCAACTTTTGAATGTGAAAGAATTAAATTAAAAAAAAAAAACAGTGAAAAAACTCAAAGGTTTGAATAGAAGAAGAAAAAACACCGTGAAGATCTAATCCACAATGTTTTTTTTTTTTGTCTACAGTAAAACCACGAGACGTTTTAGTTTCTTTCATCAAATTTTACATTGCTGAAACTGGTGAGAGCTGTTTGTAATTGCAGTTGTTTGTCTCTTTTCTTCTACTGGTATCATATAAATTTATCCCCAAGCTTTCAATTTTTTTGATATATTAATCAAGTAAGGCTAATTAATATGTTATTAGGGAATTAAGCATAGACTTTCTTTTTTACAAAAAATAAAAATGCCTTTGGAAAGTACAAGTATAAATATATAAAATTGGACTGGTTCATTTTGTCTATCTCTCGCCAGCAGGCAAAGGCAGGAAGCCGCTCTCCCCTTATCCTTTCATGTTATCACCAGCAAATAACACCACACCTCACTCTTCGTCTCTCTCTCTCTCACTCTCTGTGTTTTAAAGTCCAAAACTTCGAAATAAAGCAGATAAGAAGACAGCTCTTTCATGGAGTTTTTCTTTATAGAAATAACACTGAGTTGAATGATACAAGAAACAGACAGTTATAACAGTTATAGCAGGTAGCGGTAGAGTAGTGGCAGCAGAGAATGTCTTGTTTACTGCCACAGTTCAAGTGCCAACCAGACACGTTCTCTATACATTTTAGAAATCTCCAACATCACGGCACCAACCATACCCAACTCCGTGAGTTGCTTTGTTGCATTTTTTTTTCTTCATTGCTTACTTACCAATGCCTTTGTTTCAGTTAGAATTCAAATGGGTTTTGTTTGTTTGCTTTATTATTTTCATTTCTTGATATTTTATCACAAATGCCTTTGTTTTGACCATACTTGAACCGGGTATTTCTTTGTTTTGACCACGAAGCAATTCTGAATGCTTTTATTTCAATCAGAGCTGAAATGGATATTTGTTTTGTTTTATGTTTTTTGAATGCCACCGAGTAATGAAAGTCTTGGTTTTCAGTAATATTTTCGGAAGATTATTTTTTCTTTTCTTTTCTTTTTGTTCACAACTTATGACAAATGCTATGTTTGATACCAGAACTGAAATGGGCGGGTTTTAATTTTATGTTGTTCGACATTTTTGTTTCAATAAGAATTGTGGTGATTTTTTTTTTTTTGGTGTTATAAGTAGCTTGATAGGTATCCTCAATACATGTCTTTGCTTCAGCTAGAACTGAGATGGGTGTTTTCTGGTTTTCTTTGGAATTATTTATAGTTATTTTGTTTCACCATTGTGTATTCACATTAAGGAATAGCGTTATGGATTCTATTCTCAAGAACTCCAGATTAGAAAATCCAATCCAATGCAAGATTGACACATTCTAATAGTATTCCTATGGCCACATGAAGTCACCAAATATTTATAATTTATTCTTATCGTTTGAGAAAAACTTAGTGTGCTTTCCTTTTAATTTCCTTGCTGACTGTTTTGCAAGTTTAGCGAGCATCTACTTGATATTTTCTCGTTTAACTTTTTGCAACTGTAGTTTGCGTGGGGGTGGTATTACCCTTTGTTTGAATCCGTGTTCCTGGTTTTAGTTTGATGTTGTTGCATCCATATAGAATATTTTTTCGAGGGCTGTTGTTAAGTTGCTATACTTTTATACACAATTACCTAACTTAACAGCTCAAATTCGTCGAGATTATCTGGAACATGATTATTGTATGGAGTGCGGTCATTTCTAAGACTATATTGATTTTGTTTCCTAGCACAATGCGTTTTGTCCTCTGCATCACCATCAACATCAACCGCGGTGCTTGATCTGGAGAAGCTGAGATTGCCTTCTTTAGAACCTCATTCAGATTCAATTTCTGCAAACAGACCGTGGACGTATATAGGGGGAATCGGTCCACAGAAGAAGGTGAGCCTTGCTCTATCTGGGATTTTACTGCACCTGCAGTCCTAAAATTTGGGGGGGGGGGGCGATTAGCTACTAAGTTAATAGTAAGCTCCCTAGATGCCTTATTTGTTTTGTTCTATTGCTAATCAAACCACTGTCAAAAAAATTTCAACTGTTCATCTAGGGCCTTGCTAATCAGATTTTCAAATTATATTGATTTCTTTTCTTTTTAAAGCTATTGATGATCTTCTCTTTTGGTTGATCTTGCTATCATAGTTACAATACTGTAGTTGCTGCAGTCAGTTTGTTTCTGATATATTCTATTGATGACCCGTGTTATATGGTAATTTAATCTATTTTCTACTTTGATATGTGTGCAGCCACCCTTTGGAACTAGTTTAGCCGCAGAAACACTTATCGCAAATGATGAGGCTGTAATTGCTGCTGCTGCTGCTGAAGCAGTTGCTCTTGCAAGAGCTGCTGTCAAGGTTGCGAAAGAGGCAGCTGAAATGGCTAAGAATTACTCTTCTATGAAGAAAGAAACAAAAATTCCAATAGCATCTACAGCAGATTCCTTCTCATCAATGTGGTCTCTGCTTACTGAAAAAGAACGAGCTGATATAATAGGAGATTCTGTGTCAGCTGAAACTAGATTAAAAGAAGAATATTCCGTGCAATACCCGACCGAAGAACATGATTGTTTAGAGCCAACACAGGAAGAACTTGCACTTTTGCAAAAACAGCTTTCGGAGGGTATAGCTGTGCGATCAAAGCGCCAAACAGAAAGAAAAGCTAAACGATCAAGAGCAGCTGAAAAGGCTGCTGCAAATGTTGTATCCGTGAAGTCCGGTTCTACCAGCAAGAAAAAGCGTGTGCCCTTGCAAGAAGTAGACCAGTCTGATCCATTGCGCTTTTTTAGAGGAGCCAGCAGCTCTTCCAGGCTTCTCAGCGCTACTGAAGAAGTGGAGTTGTCAGAAGGAATACAGGTCTGATTATGAGTAAACCACTAACAACGTTATTTGAAGAACAATGTTTTTTTTTTTTTTTTTTTTTTTGAGAATTCGAGGTCATGTGGGTGGTTAAGGAACCTTCCAACATGAATTTTTATGCTACTGATAATTAGAAAAACTTTAACTAATAAAACAAAAAAAGAATTATGTGACCTTTTGTGAGAAAGTGGAGACTTAAATGTTGAAAATTGTATAATCAGAGATAAATGGGGTAGGTAGTGTCTGTCAACTCAATTCTTCATGCATATGCTTACTTTTTATTCAATCTTGTCAGATTTCTGATGTCTCATTTATTTTATTAATGTCATTTAGGACCTGCTAAAACTTGAAAGGATTGAGGAGGAGCTGAAGGAGCGATTTGGAGGCGAGCCCAGCTTTGCACAGTGGGCTGCTGCAGCCGGAGTTGATCAGTTAACTTTGAGGAAGCGCTTAAACTATGGCATTCTTTGCAAAGACAAAATGATAAAATCCAATGTCCGGCTTGTTATTTCAATTGCCAAAAATTATCAGGGAACTGGGATGAATCTCCAAGATCTTGTTCAGGTGTGTACTGCCTTGTATAAAAACAAACGGGGTTAGAGGGTTTTCCTGTACATTCATCAAAATATTTCTATATCCAAATACACCCAATGTCAGACGCCAAGAAGCACAAGCAAGAAAACGCAATATGTTCCCTAGCCACACCTTCATAACTCCAAATACCCAGATCGTTATATTTCCTTATGTAATACTCCAACTACCACATAAGGTCCCAATAAATAGGGTTAATCATGAAAGAAGAAAAAGGGAAATTGAAACTCGTGATATTCCTGGCTTTATGCAGTAATGACTAAAACCTGTTTGTTTACTTGCAGGAAGGATGTCGTGGCCTAGTACGAGGTGCAGAGAAGTTTGATGCATCTAAAGGTTTCAAATTCTCAACATATGCTCACTGGTGGATCAAACAGGCAGTACGCAAGTCACTCTCAGATCGGTCTAGAACAATTCGCTTACCGGTAAGTTCTACTTCAACTCTCAGTTATCCTTTCTCTGACTTAGCTTAAACAGTTTGCCTTTAAAAATGTGATTTAAACATGAGGTAGTAGGTGTATGATTTTTGGGAACAACTCACTAGCTCTTGTCTGTACTAAACATTTCTTGTTCTAACATTTTGGTTTCAATATTTTGAGTTTACAGTTTCACATGGTGGATGCAACTTATAGAGTGAAGGAGGCTAGAAAACAATTGTATAGTGAAAATGGAAGACATCCTGACGATAAAGAAGTTGCAGAGGCAGCTGGGCTCTCGATGAAGAGGCTCAGTGCTGTGCTACTAACTCCAAAAGCCCCGAGATCTCTTGACCAGAAGATGGGGTTTAACATGGATCTTAAACTTTCGGTCCGTATAATTCCTTTCCTATTGCCCCGGCCTTGCGCCTTTTGTCGAGACTTTTGCAGCTGTCATTGCATCTCTTAGATTGCTTGTTTTGCTGAGAATTCTATGCATCTTATTCCCCAGGAAGTGACTGCAGATCCTGAAGCAGAAACAGCAGAAGATGTGCTAATGAAGGAATTTATGAGAAAGGACCTGGAGAAAGTTCTGGGAAGTCTCAGTCCAAGGGAGAATCAGGTCGTCAGATGGAGATTTGGAATGGAGGATGGAAGGATGAAAACGTTGCAGGAGATTGGGGAGTTGATGGGTGTCAGTAGAGAAAGAGTTCGGCAAATCGAGCTGAGCGCATTTCGAAAGCTAAAGAACAAGAACAGAACCAAACAGTTGAGGCAGTACATGGTTTCATAAACCACATCATCCATAAACTGCATTGCCACAGAACCTCCTAACCTGCCACAGGATCAAAAGGGCTTGTCTTTCGTGTATACTTATGTCTTCATTCTCTTCCGCAATGAAAATCTTGTGTTTCAGAATCTTAGAGAATAGTTGTGCATAGAAACAAAATTTTTGAACCAGGCTTCTTCCCTTCTTTTATATATTTTATTTACAATGTACCTTACATATGATATTAAATCCATCTTTCTAGCCATTACCATCTTGAAATTCAATTTGCTATTTCACGCCTTCTTTGTTTCAAGAAAATCAAATTCCTGGAATTCATTTTTCTTATTTTTCCATGTTTGGCAACCATCCGGAAAGTTAATCAAAGAAAAGTTTTTTCCGATCAAAGAAAAAAAGTGCCTTTTATCACATGAAAGTATTTTTCTTTTCTTGTAAAAAAAAAAATATTTTTCTATCTTTATATAAAACACATATCTGAAACACTTTGTTTATACAAGAAAAATAACAATAGAGCAAACCACAGGGCCACAAAGCTACATTCCATACTCGTGCTCTACTCCCCTCTCCACACATATTCATGTTGCTCCATATACTATTTTCACATTAACGTTCTCCTTTTCATTAACTAACTTAAACATCATAGGATTTTTTATTCTAATAAAAAACTTATTTTGAAGGGAAGTATGGAAGTCACCCCATTAACTCATTTAGACCAATGATCAAGCCTAGTTACTCTCACAACAGTGAAAAACTCAATCTATAATTCCTCGTGCTTGTTTTTTAAAAATGATTTTCTTGCACAGCTATAAATACAACTAGATTATTTATTCATGTTTTGTTACGGGTCAAATTAATTTTATTTTTATATTTTAAATATTGTTTAATATTTTTAAAAAATTAATCATAAACTTGAAATATAATATATACTGGATGATATATTTTTTAAAATATTGAAACGATAATATATTAGATAGACTCGTATTAACTTGTCAAATATAAAATCCGAGGTCATGAGATAATGATAACCTTATACAAAGTAAATCAAAATAAATTATAAAAGTTAATTATTAATCAATTCAATATTGAAAAATAAAATTGAAAGAAAATATTAAATTAAAAAAAAAGATAAAAAAAACTACCCGAGTCAAACCAGATTAATCTACCAAACTTATAACTTGGGTCATGCAGGAATGATAACTCTATAGAAAACAATTAAAAAAAAAACTATGAAGCTCAATTTCTAATTGACCCAATATTAATGATGAAATTAAAAAATCAATAAAAAAAAAACAATCAAAGTCAACCCAAGCTAATATGTTAAATTCATCAATTGGGTTATGAGATTGTTATAAAAAAAATAAAAAAAATATCACGAAGCTCCATTTTTAATAGATCCAATATTGAAGGTCGCAATCGATAAAAAATAAATAAATTATACTCATGAGACCAGAATAACATCGTAAAAAGCTAGTTGAAAAAACATTATGGAGCCCTATTTCTAAACAACTTAATATTGAAGTTAAATTTGAAAAGAAACTAAATACAAAAAAGAAGATTGAGTTGTTAGAGGGTGACAATGAAAAAAAAATATTCAATTAAAAAATATAAAAAAATAAACCAAGTAAATCTGAGTCAACTTGTCAAATCTGGAACCCAGTTCAACCCAATCAGGATAACCCTATGGGAAGTAAAAATGAAAAAAATTACAAAAACAAATTAAAAGGTACAAAAAAAATGAATAGAGATAACCTACCAAACCTGTAACTTTATCATAAAATCAAAATAACCCAATAAAAAAAAATAAAAAACATTTATGAAACTCAATATCCAACCAACCCAATGTTAAATGATAATATAAAAAAATCAATTAAAAAAGCAATCCAAAAAAATAACTCAATTTCATTCGAGTTAATCTATTAAATCCATAATTTAGATCATGAGATTGAGATAAATTCATAAAAAAATTAATTGAAAAAATTATGAAACCCCACTTCTAATAAATATAATATTAAAGGTTAAAAAAAAATTGAACTCATGATATTAGTATATAACCCAATAGAAAGAAAATAAAAAAAATTATGAAGTATAATTCTTAAAACAATCTAATATTAAAGGATAAAATTGAAAAAAATAAATATTAAGTTGTTGAAGAGTTAAATTAAAAAAAGAATTATTTTAATAAATAGTATTTTGTGTATATGGCTTGAGTGATATAGCCAAAACTTTTATTATTTTGTTAATAAATAAAACATATAGGGAATGTACAAGTCAAAGAAGGCACCATCAAAATCAAGTTTATAAGAATTGTTTTATTTACAGGATTTCATGAAATATCCGATTTGTTAATCAAGAATTACTTTTTGTTAGGGAAAAAATAACTATTTAAAAATAAAAAACACATGGAGGGCTCACAAATATTTAATTAATTAATTATTATTTTTTTGTCAATGTGATTCTTTCACATTTACTTAATTTAAGGTTAGAATTGGTAATTTCGCTTGGTTAACTTGGAAATGATTTCTCACAATGTTTTAAAACTATTTTAACATTAAATTGATAATTGATTTGGAAAAATTAAATTTAACTTCCTTCAATAAAGATAATTAAGACTGGATCAAAATTGATACATGAACAAATTCTCCGGCTCTTCTTCTTCTTCTCTTTTTACTATTGTTGGGGCATGCTTATAACATTTTTATTCCTTAAGAATTTTTCATTTTTTCCATGTTTTTTGAAGTAATTTTATTTTCTTTTATGTTTTAGTCTTTAAGCTCGAGAAACGAGAGAGAAAATTATTGTAAGAAGATGAAAGGAAAAAAGAGGTTGATTGGTTCGATTTAATTGAAAACAATTACCAAAATTGATGTTGAAGTGTTAGAAAAGTGTTGTTGAGGTGTATTTAATTTTTTATATTGCCTAAAAAAATATATTGGGGTTGAGAGAATTTTTATTATTTCAACTTGATTTTATGTTTTTGAACCAATTACAGGGTTGAAGAATTAGTTTCTTGTGGTTACTAGAGTGTTTTTAATATGTATGTAAATAAAAATCAAGTTTTTGAGTAAAAAAATGGACTATTTGATTTTCTAGTAATATATGTGGTGGTTAAAATCTAGATTCACAGGCAATGCGTTGTATGTTCTTACAAAAAAAAAAAAAATTTGGATGAACAACACATCATTAATTCAATTTGAAAAAAAAAAAATAAAGACTCAAACACATAGGCCTACGTACCTATACCTATTTTTAATAATTCAAGATATTATTTTATTAAATTCTATTTAATAAAATAATTATTTTTTTTATTTGATTGTTTCATTGTGGTTGCTGATTTTTGTTATCTTATAATTAAATAAATAATAGTTTTTAAAAAATACAAAGTTATTATACCCAATCAGATCAATGAATTAGGATGGGAGTTTGAGGAATTGATATGATATGTCATTGCTCTAATATTAAAAAAGCAATTATGTCGTTTTTTATTTTTTTTTAAGTCAAATCATGTTTCACCAATCATTTTGGGTTTTTTAGACTAATCAAATAAGCTAAATTCAAGAATGGAAAACCGAGCCATATTTAATGACACTTTCAAAGAGTTTCTTGCAACAACATGTGACCATTGTATTATTATTATTATTATTATTATTATTATTATTATGTTTTTTAATATATTCATATGATGGTGTTATTGTTTAGAACTGGAATTTGGAACATGCTTGAATATTATCTAAGAAAAAAATATTGTGATGAAAATTTCAAAAAAAAGAAAAAAGAAAAAGAGAGAGCACGTTGATGCTCTATCTTTTTTTTTCCCCTTAGATTTTTTTTTTATCAAGCAATTAGCATATAAAAATTTTATAGTTTTTTTTTTTTTAAAAAGTTAAAGATATTAATAAGAAAAAGGAGATTTTTACTAACAAATAATTTTGTTTCATGTAATTTGAAGTATTACTCTTTTTATAAAAAAATATTAGTTCTATATAATTAAGTTTTTCTAAAAAATTAAAGGGCTTTTCCACATGATTAGATAAATGTATCTGCATAAATTTGTCAATGGTTAATGTTAAAATATTTTTTTTTAATATTTATTGATTTATTAAACCGTATGTATTATATTTTGAGTTAAGGATTTAAGATTTTTTTTATTACTAAAATCATGTTAAAAAATCTGAATATTTTTTTATTTATAAATATTGAATATCTTTTTTAATTTAAAACACTTGCTTCACTGTATGAAAAGCAAATACTTTTCTTTTTTTTTAATAGTTGTTGTCTTTGAATCATCTAGGTTAATTAGTCACGTAGAGCCAACTCTTCTATATTTTAATTTTAAATCCATGTTAGATAATTAATCGGTTGAGAACATTATTTTTTCTAACAATTTCATTCTTTTTTTTCTTTATATTTTTTTTACTAGTCAACCGGGTTGTTTTTAAACAGGTAAAGTCAACTAAGTCACATTAAAACAACTCTCACTATACAATTTAATTTTAAACTTGGATTATGCAAGGAGTTCGATAAAAAAATATATATAAAAAATTAATTAGTTCAAGTTAAAACAACTCTCTTGTGATTTAATATTAAACCTGAGTTAGATAAGATGTTGAGTCAAGAGATTTGAAGGTTGATCCATTAAGTCGAATTTAATAGCAAAACAAAATAATTTTTTATGATCTAGATATATTATGTTATATTTAATTTTTTTATTTGATCCATGTAGTAAATGGTAATACATTTATTTATTCTATTTTATAAACATATAAGTAAAATTTTATAATAAATATACCTATAAATGGTAATACATTATAATTTGAAAGAATTTCTTTCTTTTGAAAAGAGAAAGAGAAAGGGATGATATTGGATAGGTTTGTTGGCAGGGGTAGAGTAAATTATAAATTAATCTCTATAGTTTTGAGAAATGAAATAAATATTTACGAGAAAATAAGACATTTGTTTATAATAGAGTAATATTAAGTGCAAAAAAACTAATTAATTCATTGACTAATTTATAATTTAGATTTTAAAATCTCAAAAAGAAAAAAATGTAGAAGAAAATCTTGAAATGTAAAAAAAAAAATAGTTTTTGAAATAAAGGAACCAATTAATTTACTTCTTAAAATTAGAGAGATTAATTTATAATTTAATGGATAGGGTAAAGTTATGAACTCTCAAAAAGAAAGGAAAAGAAATGAAAAGAAAATCTAATCTTAGAAAAAGAACACACGAAGACAGGCAAAGGGACCTCTGTTTTGTTGTCAGGTCAGGTCCTTGTCCCACTTTCACGTTCATTCACACACACACACACACACACACACAGCGGTAGGTATAGAACTCTGCCATCCATATTTCCAAGCCAAACTCCAAATACAAAATCACCTTTCTCCCCTCCATTTCCCTCCAAAAAGGATCAAACTTTTTTGAAAAAAATGAAGGGAAAGAGGAAGGCAACAGCAAATCCAGTGTTGGCTGATACTGCAGAGGGCAGTAGTAACAGTTTAGTTGAGACCCAAGTGAGGGAAGGGAATATTGGTGAAGAAAAGGAGATAAATTGGGTTGATAATGGGGAGAATCGAGAGGAAACTGAAGGAGAAGAAGAAGAGGAAGAGGATAATGATGATGAAGAGGAAGAGGAAGAGGACCCCAAAGGAAAAGATGAGAAAGACAATTTATTTGATGAAGAAAGGACAAAACTTGATGAGGGTTTCTTCGAAATCGAGGCTATTCGTCGAAAACGAGTACGAAAGGTCTGATTCACATCTTTCTTATGTTTTTTTATTGTAAATTATGATACACCCATTTTTAAGAATCTTGTGTTTAATTCTTTTGCTTGGACTTCTTGCTTGCTGGTGGGGAGGTTTAGAATGGAAGACAATAGTTTGTTTGTTTGTTTATTTTTTTTTGTTGATAATTTTTCTGATTATGTGTGTGTTTGTGCTGCTAACTGTGGCTGATGATGATGGCACATGACTCTCCAATTGTTGCAAAAATAGGGTCAGTTGCAATATCTTATTAAATGGTGAGTGTCTCTCTTATATCCCATCAAGGTTTTACATTTTTCTGCTTCCAATTTTGTATATTACTGGTTCTTACCTTGTATGGCATGATGGTAGGACTAATATAAGGAGCAACTAATCCACTTTATTGATTCTAGGTAATTTCTTGACTGATATGCTTTATTTGTTATAAAGGCGAGGATGGCCTGAAACAGCAAACACCTGGGAGCCCTTGGAGAATTTGCAGTCCTGTTCTGACGTCATTGATGCATTTGAAGAGAGGTAGATTGGCTTTCTTTCCCTTATTTTCCTAAGATTGTTTGGTTGCTGTGAATATCAAAGCAAATGATAAGTATCTAGGTAGCGTTAAGTTATTGTTTCAGAATCAAAGAGACAGAGATAGCTGGGATAGAAATGAGTTTGGGTATCTCAAGGACATTTTTAAGTCCCTCTAAAAAGGAAGGATAAAAACAGAGACAAAACCAGGTTTTTTTTTTTTTGTTTTTTTACACAAATGTCTTTTTTAATCATTTCGTGATTTCAATTTATATCCTTACATTCGTATGTGAACCATTTATTTTAATTAACTGAATTTCCATCATTAGACTAAAAACTGGAAAATAAAAAATAAAAAATCATAAGAAATATAAATTATAGAGAGAGTATTTAACATCAACATTGTTGTAAAAAACTAATATCATTATGAACAAAATAATATAATAATTAAAACATATATAATGTAGGGAAATGAAAATTAGTCATGTTCTCTAACAAATTGGATTTAATGATGAAAAGTGGGAGATTGAATGAGAACAAAAAAAGTGCATTTGTGATGAAATTATTATCTTGTATTTTCAACCAAGTTAGATTTTAATTTTATGTTGGTGCATGTATTTTATTTGATATATGATTTGCTTAATTGTTTATTTTATTGTTAAATATATTGGAGAAATGATTTAATGGCTGATTAAATTATAATGTAATTGTATTGTTTTCTTAGCAATGAATTTTTTTTTTAATGATATTTTCAAATCCTTTTTTAAGATCACTTTGATGGGTGGAGAAATTACCGTTTTAAGTTGGTTAATAAAACTAATGCGTATTATAGAATAAAGTGAAAATAATGCTATCTATTTATTGTTCCAAACATTGCAAGTTAGATGACAATATATATCAAGGATAAAACAAACATTTTTTTGTTTTGTCTTGACCTGCATCAATCAAAAAGAATAAAGAGACATTCACTTTGTCTTGTATACCACTACCAAACACAACTCTGTTTTTGTCTCATGTTCTGTCTCATCCCTTTTGTTCTAGCTATCTCTGTCTTTTTTATTTCAAAATAGTGACCAAATGCTACCTTTTCTAGGTGACATTCATTCAAATAATCTAAGTGATAAATTAGTTGTTGGCTTGGCTAACCTTCAACTTTGTTTTTTCTTTGTGGCAAATAAGAAGCAAAGAGCATAAATATAGTGTCAAATTACTTTTATTTGAGTTTTTGTTTTTTGGCAGTCAAAATGACTAAAGTATAGATTTACTTAACGCTATTCCGTATTTACTAACAATTGTACTTTTTTTTTCTTTTGCGAACCCTTTTCTGTTGTTTGTCTGATGGATTTGAAGCTTGCGGTCAGGCAGATCTTCACGAAAGCGGAAACGCAAGCATGGGGCTTTGCATACTCCCTCCAAGAAGAAGCAGCCACGTTCCTCTGCTGTCTACAATGTAATGGATGTTGAAGTAAGTATTGCGGATAAACATCTCCCTTCTGCTCCTCTCAATAACTCATTGCTTGCCGATCTACCTTCACCCTCTCAATTTATCGGCTTAGGTCATGGAGGAGAGAGTAATGGAGATGTAAATAACATCAAAACATCCAAGCAAACTGATGAGAATGGGTCCATAAACAGTTCAAAGCATATTTTTGAAAGGAAAGAGGATAATGAATATGATCCAAAGCTTAGCGAGCTTAGAGGAACAATTCCTAACATTGATGTAAACACAAATAAGTTCACATTACATTTCCAAGAAGAAAAGACTTCAGAAGGTAATGGTATTGCAAATGGGCTTCCCAAGGTTGATTATGTGGACCTTGTTCAGAACAGTCGATGCACAGGTGCTAAGAAAAGAAAGTCTGGTTCTGTGAAGAGGTTCAAAAAAGACTCTGTCATGTGCGAACCAGTTTTCTTACCGAATTCATCTGGAAATTTCTCAGTTGGCTCTACCGGTGCACCTGCACAACCAGGGATTGAAAATCCTAGTTTAACTTGGGGTAATTCAAGTCACATACCAATGACTGAAAATTCCATAAATGCATTTGCTATATCCAAGATCCTCAAGCCTATAGGCTTTTCAGCCTCTGTGTTTGACAATGTCCAGGATGTGCTGATAACCTTTCGTGCATTAAGGTATGTCATTTTACTCCAACTTCAAGATCTATCCCGTGTGAAATTTAATGATATCTTTTTCTTGTTATGCTTACGTTGGTGGAACTAACATTTTGAGAATAGCTGGAGTTTCATTATTTATTCTGACCATCATTTATTGAGAAAATACATGCCTTTAAGATGTACATAGCCTATCATCGATTATAACATCTCTTCCTGGCGACATTGCATTAATGGGAGACCTTCCTGTAAAAGAGTGAAATGAAGGCCTGCTCATAGAAAACCACAGAGCCTCAGTATCTCACGCCACAAAATTTAATGGATCTCGTACTCAACTCAAGAAATCAATCGTTGCTGTAATCCCAGGATTGGGAGGGTAATGCTTATTTGCAATAGTTGTTATAGTGTAGAGTCGGTGTTTGTGGTTAGTGCCATAGTGTGGAAAGGTTTGAGGGACGAAGAAAATCTTTAAATGAGCTGGATGTAGCAAAACGTTTCATGGAAGTGCAGGGAAGTTAACAGAAAAGAGAACAAGAAGTGAGAATAGCCAGTAACACTAAAGCCTCTTTTAGATGGGCCGTTCATGATGTGGTTGGATCCTTTGGAATTATAATTGTGTCACTTGCTTTGCAGGTTCTTTTCGGCTATGATTACTAATGTTTCTCCTTTTGTTTTCATGTTAACTAACACCCTAGTTTTATCATGGCTAGTCTGCATGGAACTGATTTGAAAGGAGAGGACTGAAATAGCTTGTTGAGGCACAATTACCTTTTTAACAAATAATGACGGTCATCTTGGATTTTTGTCCCACAAAGTGTTCATGATGAGCCAGGTTTAGAGAATTAGGCTTAGGGTTTGTTGTATGTAGAATTGAGATTGATTAAGGATGTGCTTAGTAGGGTTTGGGATTCTTACTATAGTTGTGAATAATCCAAGATTGCTGTTGCTGTAAGAGATGGAAGAAGGGTGCTTAGATAAAAGAGAAGAGGAAGACAGACCACACGGTAGTTGAAGTGGACATGGGGCAAGTAGACTAAAAATCCTTGGATTCTGAGGGGGTGCAACCCTCAAATTAAATCAAATATTCACAATTCCATATTCAAAGTCCTGTAGTTTTGCAGAATAAGTGCTGCTTTTATAGGCACCAAAAGCCCTTCTAGTCCTAAACTAAGAGTGAAATAGAAAATTTCTAGCTCCTAAATAAGCTAAGATTTCTAAATAGTATTAATATTCCTGAGCCAGAAAAAAATCCTAAAATAGACTAGATTTACAGGAAATACCAAAATATACAAAATCAAAGATTAAATTCTAAAGTTCCTAAGCTTGTTTCTCATTGACTGCATCGCAAAATCTTTATGGGTGGACTACAACAAGAGGGCTTTTGAGGAAAATGTTTTCTTGGTCATCTGTAACCTTTATGTTGTCATTCCTTCTTTCCCTTTTCTCCTGGAAATGGTTAAATGGTTTTAAACTTTCATTCTTTTTGGTTCTATGGTTAACTTGGAAGTATTAGAGAATAATATAAATCATATCCTGGAACCTTACCTAAAAGCTTAAGCTATTGGGTTGAGATGGTTCTTTTATAGTAAGTTACCTTGGGTTGCACACTTCTTATGCTTTTATTTTATTTTATTCACTTATTATAAAAAATATTTAAGTATAGGGATGTATTCGTGCTACAGATTAGTGAAACAAATTATTATAGACAAGATAGAGAGGAAATTTTAAAAACAGTTGGACTGGGGCTCAAGAGAGAGCAAAGAGCAGACAAATGAAAAGAAGCAACCAATGCCAATAGTACTTTAGGTAATGTTGATAATGATCATAAAGGTTCTTGAATGTTAAAGAAGTTATTTTTGGAGGATATAAGTTACATTTCACCTATTAGCTTTTAATTAAGGTTTTCTTAGTTATTTGATTTTAAAAAAGGTTTCTTTGCTAACAGAGTAGCTATTTTATGTACAGTTGGTGGGTCGATAATTGAACATGAGGATTGCTTGTTCTCATCATTAAATCTACCTAAACTCTGTATTTTTCAACTCTTCCTCCCCTAACTAAACCACTCATATTCAATCTTAACTTATTTTTCCTCAAACTATTTTTTCCCAACCCAGATTCAAACAATTCATAGAATTCTTCTCTCTTCTTTTTGTAGTTGAAGTTTCATACTTTGGAATTGGCTTCTTCTTCTTCTTTTATATATATATATTTCTTATCTTAGTGAATACTTAAAGGTTACAAATTGTGTTTATTGTGAAATGAAGTATACACATCATATGAGTGGCTATCATGTTCCTTGTAAAACATAATAATAATAACCTAACATTCCATTATAAAAAAAAACATAAAAATCTTTCCTTTTCAAAATTGCCCCTCTCCTGCCAACCTCACTACTACCCATAACCTGCCTCATTGTCAATGCTTGCTTTAAATTTCTCCTACAATGGCTTGAACCACTTAAATGTCAGGCACAGTATCATCTCTCGGTCCTTGACTCTGTCCACAAACAAATCAAAGTGTCAAACTGGTGAAGTTTGGGAATTTTAGTTGAGGAATTGGTTTCAAATGAGTTCAGGGTTTATTTTATGTTTAAGTCAAGGGTGATGTTTCCTACTCCTCCAATTGTTAATTCTATGTCACAGAATTACTGAGTGACTAAACTAACCTTACTCCATAATTTTCTCTAAGTACAATTGAAATTCAATAATATCAATTATAAAAATCCTCTTAAACCTAATGTAAAAGGAAATAATAGAAAATATATCTTGAAATTTAAAATTTATAAATAAAATTTTGATATTGTAGAATATTATGAAAAGTAAATTGTGATTTTATGACAAATAAGTTTTACATTACTAATTTTGATTGTAAAACTAGCAATTTTAGCTATAATTTTCTAGCAATGTGACATTTTGTTGTAGTTGAATAAAAGCTAAACCAGCATAGTATTATAAAAATATTTTCATGTAATTCTTTTTTTATATTAAGTATTTTAATCACAAAAAAATTATTTTAGGTAATTATGAAATCTAAACCATATATTTACTTCTAAATTTAGAAAATCTTAAAAACTTATTAAAAGGAGTTCCAAAAATAACTTATAGTGTCAAATAATGTTAGAAGACACTACATGTATTGCAAACAAATTATGCTGGGCTTCTTTGGAAGAAATTATGTTGGC
Organism: Populus alba x Populus glandulosa; assembly: GCA_033617975.1. Lineage (NCBI taxonomy): Eukaryota > Viridiplantae > Streptophyta > Magnoliopsida > Malpighiales > Salicaceae > Populus > Populus alba x Populus glandulosa. Next base: position 5,877,467 of record CM066155.1, on the reverse strand, counting down.
CTTACTATGTTTAGAGTCGACAAGGATGAAATCTGATCATTTAATAGAAAAAGCGGCACGTCGAAATGAAGGCTAAATTTGGTTATTAAACAGTGGAGTGGGATCGATGATTGGTGGAGTAGGAAAAACACCATTGCATCAAGTCAAAAGAAAGAAATGAAATCCTATATTTAACTTTGTTGTGAATGTGTAAATGGATCTATTGTGTTAATAATGCTAGCCTAATCATAATTTATGGGACAAAATATTAAATCAACCCCGGAGTTTTATCACTTTTTACAAATGATTCTTTCAACTTTATAATTTTTTTTGTTGTACCCAACTTTGTCAATTTAACATCCTTGAAATGGCAAAAGCTGACATGGCTTGCACTTGACATGCTTTGTGTTAACCACATGTGCATTTTCTCCACTAGTGATAAGTGGACAATTGAGAAAAACTGACAGAAAGGAGTTGATTCTAGAAAGAGAATTAGTTTGGGGGGGGGGGTACGTTGTAGTCAATCCCATTTTCTGGTTTTTCTCATAAATCTTTGATGAAAGAATTGAGTATTTTGTTTCATTCATTAAAGCCTGCCACATAAGCCCCATTCATTCTTCCAGCAATAGCATCTCAAGTCCAAAAATTCAGCCTGCTACTGTTGAAAACTACGTCGGGTCACACCCTACATGTATCATTTAGAGTTACAAGTCGCTAAGTTGTCCTAAAAAGCATTGCTTCCAAAGCCCTAATCAATATGCAAATCATCAATGCTTTGTCTCTGAATGTTTAAATAATAGTTAAAATACAGCAATCTGCTCTTAGCTGCCTGTAAAATCATCCACACACACAGCTTTATAATGCCTGTAAAATCATCCACACACACAGCTTTATAGGTCAAATCTTACTTCAGAAAATCCTTGTTCTTATTCTCATATAAACATAGTTTAGAAGTCCGGAGCATATGAGCTCTCTTATTATGTATAGATTGTGTTTCCTGCAATTTTGGATTTATGTTTGTTAAATGTCTTTTCCAGCAGCATAGTGTCATCTTTTCAAGTGGTTGCATACTTTGCAGGTCCGATGGACAAGAAGTTACAGTGGATAACAAGTTTCTCAAGGCAAATAATCCACATCTGGTAATTGATTATAATTTTGCTGATCATGTATAGTTTCTTCCCTGTCCACGTTGCCCTACTTCAAACTCATTAATTTTTCACTAGTATTTTTATGATTTTGTTGTTGTATTTACTATTCCTCCTTTTTCTTTCATTGCAGTTAATCAACTTTTATGAGCAACATCTCAAATACAGTACATGATTGGACAGAAGTTTGTATATGAAGATCTGCACCATCGTATGCTCTTGTCTGTGTACAGTGTTGTAATTCTGTAGTTGCAGGAGACAGTGCAGGACGATCAGTGTTGTCTTAGTTCAGGAATGTAAAACTAATTGATATACCTACAGTGCATCGTTTTTCAACCTTTTCCCCACATATGATTAGGTTTTTGTATATCATCTAACTACGGTTATCTAAATATTTTACATGACAATGACTAGAACAATAGAAGTTCACATAGTTTGTAATCGTGCTGTCATCAGTCTCTCTCTCTACATGTCTGTTTCTTCCACAACAAACTTTTTGTATTGCTTTTGGATATGAATCAGCTGGATGATGTTTCTGAACATCATTATTATTCCATTTCTTATCATTTTTGGTTTAGCTGATCTCATTGGAAGCATCGAAGATAACTGTGTCATACCACTGAACTAAACAAAGGAAACGGTCCATTGGTTTTTTCTCCCCGTGTCGGATGACTATGATGTCCTTAAAGAAGTGTAATTAATTTGTCTTGGGATTAGTTGGTTTGGTTGGCCTTGATTGTAACGTTTATTATACAAAATAAATCTGATTAGAGGTCTTTTTAGGCGAGGAGGTTGCCATAGGTCAACTAATCATACTAAACCAAAGAAAAGAATCAGATTGTCATCTCCAACTACAACAAACAGTTCCTCTGTCAACCATTAAGAAGGTCGTTCCCGTGCATCAGCTGAAGCAGGAGAATCCCAGAGACTAAAGACCAATGGGGCCATCACCAATAGTACCCTCTCTAATGGTGGGAGTCCTGGGTCTGTTCATCTTTGGCCCTGTGATAATGTCACTTGCGGAATATGTACTGCCACTATTTCAAGCAGGTGATGAAGATGTGGCGTTCAACTTCTGGACGGTGCTTCCTCTTTTACTGTTACTGCTCATACACACGATTTCTTCATGCTTTCCCTCCCGTGGCAGCAGGTATTTTGGTACAAAACAGGGAAGTAGTAGCTCTAGCTATGATGATGGCTATGGTTTGGGATCATTACTTCTTCTTGTGCTCTTTTTCGTCCTGTATAATGTCTGGTAGTAGGGTTACTACTCTCCTTTTCTACGTTTTATGCGTGTGTGGCTTGCTCTTTGTGCTCATAAGACTTGAAGTTCTGGTTTGCCCGTGAATGTAAACCCTGTGCACACTCTTGATCTTTCTACAAGATTGTAAGAGAACAGAGCACTGTAAAAGAGGCAAAGACGGAAATTCACCCTTAGCTTCTGCCTTCTGCTGGTTCTTGTGCTTTACTTTGTCCTGCATGTATGATGTTTCGGTTTCAAGATTAGTCCAGGCAAGCTGTTCTTGCTGTGTTTCCTCTAGCAGCAGAGGGCCGAAGCTTCAGCAGCAAGAAAATTGTAAATTTTTTAAAATTTGTACATGTATAAGACCAAAGTTTCATTGATTTGCTCTCGATAGGGAAAGATGTTGCCATGATGTTTTGCACGTGCCTCTGTCCTTTGGCATTCCAAATTATTCTTTCTGGGTCCTAATTAAAGCGACCACGGCAGAATCCCAACGAACCGATTCAAGTGAATTAATCACTTGTTAGTACACCTTCCATATTACAAGGCTTTCTCTTGGTAAATTATATATATATATATATATATATATATATATATATATATATAGAAAGAAAATTAATAAGGACATGATTTTTTTTCCTTAAAAAACTCAAAATGATGTATTTTTTTTATTTTAATATTAAAAAGATAACATATTAGATCGACTTCGCGGCTTAACCTGCTAAACCTGCGACGTGATCATGACAACCATTATGTTCAATAACTTTTTTCAAAAAAAATATCTTTTACTTAATGCTATAATAATAAAAATAGACATTCGTAAAATTGAGTACCAATCAAATAGAAAGCAAACCGAAACAAATTGCGAAGATCTATTCAGAATGAACCAAATATTGAAGGATCAAATTAAAAAAAAAATTCATTTGAACAAAAAAAATTGAAAGATGATGTTTTTAAAAAGAAAAAAAAGGCAAAAAAAAAGCATGATCTAGCAGGTCAACTTTTAAATCTCTCGACTTAACTTCTTATTTAACTCAAGTTTAAAATTAACTAATTTAAAAGTTGCCCTGACATGACTTAGCTGAATTTATAAATCTAAAAACAACTTAAACAATCGGTAAAAACATGGATTGATTTAAATTTTTTTTTAAAATGATATCTTTTGTTAATATTAAAATGATGACATATTGAATTGCTTTGGGTTTCACTAGTTAATATGATAAACATGCAATTTGAATCATGGATTTCATTTGGTTTAACAATTTTTTTTTACTTAATGATATGATAATAAAAATAGATATTTATAAAATTAAATATTAATTAAATATAAAAATATTTGTTTGAGACTATGATAATTTTATTAAAAACAAATTAAAACAAGTTAATTGAAGGATGAAATTGAGTAAAAAAAAAAGAGATAGAATTTAACAAAAAAAAAAAAAAAAGACATGAACAGTGAGGTAGCCGGAGCTGACGCCAGTTGCTTTAGTAGAACAGGTAAAACATCATAGTCAGTAGATCTAAGCTAAGCTCCTTTTATGATCACAAGATAACATACAGAAAAGCCATGACTGAGTGGGAGAACAAATCGAGAAATCCCAGACAAAAAAAAGCTAACCATCGAAGCATAGCATGTTTAACAGGTCGACCTTGAATTGGTTCTGTAACACTAAACTTGATATTTTCGATGAAAAAGAAAGACCTGGGGAGGCCACAACCACCAATTCCGGCACCTTCAAAATCGCTGTGGCGGCTCAGTTGATATTTTCCGGCACATTTTATAGGCCAACCAAGCAAATAGACCGTCCAGTTGGGGGATGCGGCTGCCATTGCAAAGCACAGAACATTGAGAAAAGAAGAGCTATACTTTACACTCTAGACTGGACAAAGCAAACAATCGAACTCAAACAACAAAAGAATTCCACTCCATTTTCTGCACTCTGTCAGCATCGCCACAACAACAGTTGATTTTCTAGGGACCCCCAACGTGGATGTTAGGATCATTTTTTTTTTCTTTTGGATTGGAAACTCCACCATTTGAAAAGTGTATTTTGTGAACCTAGGTAAGTGAGCAAAACTCCGGCTATCCCAGGCTCTTACAAGAAATGCACGTCCTGACTCGAACTCGAGATCTGCTGTGCAAATCTCAAGCTCTTTATTACCACGCCACGCCGCTTAAGAACGATCTTAGAATCAAGCTTAGAAATAAACCACAAACACTTGTGCCGATTGAGCATCATGCATTGTGAATCACATAATTTGAAGCAATCATCAACATAAAATAACATAAACTTGGATATTCATCCAACATATAATTTGAATAATATAAAAATATTCATGACTTTCTATTTTAAAGAGCATGAATGTTATTATATTTTTCAGAGAAATAGTTAAAATAACTTCTTATCTACTTTAGCTAAAATTCAGCTACAAAATAAGTAGCATGGACTTGATAATCTGGATTTTGCAAAGTTTAGGACTAGAAGAGGAAAAGAAACGAAAATTCCAGCTTGGAGGGGTTAATTAGTTTTTCCTACTTTGTTTTTTTCTTGTCTAAATCGTGTTTTAAATTTAATTTGAAAGAGTTCAAGATTTACTTTTGAATTTTAAAATCTTGGGACAGAACTATCAAAAACAAATTGTGTTAGAAGCATAGTTTTAAAACCTGATTTGGCGGGTTGATCTGGGATTGAAATCGGGTCGGATTGAGAAAAAAACAGGAAAAGAAAAAATCTGGTGTGACCTGGCTGACCCGGTGACCCGGCAAGATTCGGTCAAAAACCTGGTTGCAACCTGTTGACTTTTTTTTTTTTACTATAACGATGTCGTTTTGATTTTTTTTTAAAAAAATTTACCCAGACAATCCGGTCAAAACCTAATGACTTGGTCAAAACCTGAAATCCGGATCTTAAACTAGATCGGGTCTAAAACTATAGTTGGAAGGTTATTGAATGGTATATTTGGAAGATATTGAGACCAGTATTAGAAAAATATATTTTCATTAATTTGTTAAAATACAAATCTTTGGGTACTGTAGCGTTTCAAATTTCCACCATTATAACCCTATTTTATTTTAGTGTTTCCATGGTGTGCTGGATATTATATTTTAAAAATGCTTATAAAAAAATTTAAAATATTTTTATTTTTTAATTTTAAATTAATATTTTTTTAATATTTTCAGATCATTTTGATTTGTTTATGTAAAAAATAATTTTTAAAAAATAAAAAAAATATTATTTTGATGTATTTTAAAATGAAAAACACTTTAAAAAACAACAATTATCACACTTTCAAACACACTTATACCTGATGATATTAAACTTGGTTTGGTGAACAAATTAATTCAATGATTTTTTGATTTAAAATCTAATCTATATTGAATTTTAAAATAAATCAAGTAATAATTAATCTATTATAATTCCATCAACTCATAGTCAAAACGTAATTTGATTTTTGTTGTAAACAACATGATTTTAAATTTTTTTTAAAAAGATTTTTAGAAATAAACGGGATAATCTACCCAACTAGTATAAGAAATTTTGTTCATTCGTACAATAAACTTAAAGTTCGAATTTTTTTTTTTTAATCCGTTCAAATTAATGTCACCAATTAGCACTTTTTTTCTTACAAGAAGTTAAAGACACAACACAATCGAAGATATTAGGGATTTGTTGGTAATTCTTGCAATAATCATGTCTATTGAATAGCCATATTATTTCATCTTTTCTCTATTATAACACTAACTCAACCCAACTGGTTTTATTACACTTTAAAAGAAAATAAGTTGGAAGAAATAAAGTTCTAGAAATATCACTTTGAGGACGGTTTTATTAATATTTATTATCAATAATTATTATATGTGTGACCTATTAGATTCTCTAATAAGTTAATCTAAATATAAATCATAATTCTAAATAAAATATAATTAAATTAATTAATGTATTATCAATTCAGTAATTGATTGATTGATATTTCAAGATTAAGTTAAATGTCTAACAACCCGTTATAATCCTTCAAATATTAGAAAAGTTATAAGTGGTTTAACTTGATATTTTAGTAACTAGTTTCTCAGTGTAATTATTATCCCTTTATCAATAATGTTCTGATTTAGACATTATAGCATGGAGTGTGTTCACTCTATCAAATTATGTTCGCTCTCAATACTATAATCATTGATTATTTGAATAAGGTTTGAATTTTTTTTCAAATCTCATCCTTCCTTACGCAAGGATTTACAATTAATACTATTTGAGAACATATGAAACATTTTTTCTAATTCATCTAGGATAATGAATTCTCTCTTGATTACTCAAATATCTTTATATAGTTCTTGTTATATTCAAAATTTGCTCGTTTGTTACCATTGATTAGGATAACGCGCAGCATGATAAAAGCATAATATTTTCAATATAAGATAACTTAGTAATCCTAGGTTTGGGGATCAACTACACAACCATCATATGAGTTTTTTCATAGATATGGGCAGTGGCGGAGCCAGAGTTTTTTAAATGAGGGGGCAAATTATTAACAAATACTATATTATATAGACATGTATTAAAAATCAATTCAAAACATATATATTAATTCACATCAATTCAAAACATATATATTAATTCATATCAAGTAAAATTAATATAAAAATACTTTTAAAATAAAAAAACTTACATTATAATTGTGCTCTTCGAGTTTTTATATTTTGAAACCGCTTCATAATAGCTTCATTATCAATCTTATCAAAGATATCTTTCTCAATGTATACAACCAAACTATCATTCATCTACTTATCTCCCATCCTGTTTCGCAATCTACTCTTGACAATATGCATAGCAGAAAAAACTCTCTCCACTGTAGCAGTTGCAACTGGTAGAAGTAATGACAATTTGATAAGCATATATACTAATGGAAATCTCAAATTCTTCTTTGTTTTTACCATTTTCTCTGCAAGACTAGCAATACCTTCAATACCAGAGAACTCATCATCACCACGTAGATCAATAATATACGTATCAAGTTGGTCACCAAGTACCATAAGGTCCACTATAGAGAATTAACTAGGATAAAAAAGAGCAAGACGAATAAGCTTTTTGATTAGTACTTAAAAGTGCATGTTTATCAATGTTTTATATCATCATTTTGCACTTGAAGTATCAATAACTCCTTAACTAAAGCATGTTTTATAATAACAAGTTTGATATTATAAGATACCTTAATTTATGGTAAATGCTCATTTTAAATGCAGGAATATCACATAAATAAAAGGATTGATTGATGAGTTTAAGCATTGAAAGTTAAAGGACAAAGAGATGGCCAAACTTAGAAAAGAGATGTCGGTGCAATCCAAATCGGAACATTGCTCGGTAATTGGATCATATCTGGAGCTCTAGATCTCGGATTTAGGTCCATTTTATATGGATGGAAAGGTAAAACATAGGCCTACAACTTTCATTTGGACACCAAGATCTAAGAAGGCCGTTTTCAAGTCCAAATTATAGGAACAACGAAGAAGTCCGAAGCTGTCCTGCAGCCCAGACACTATTTAGTGTTCGGCCCATATCTTAAGTTCTAGAAGTCCAAATGACCTCATCTTTTTTTTGTTGGAAAGCTGAGACAATTTCCTAGAACATTCCTGAGGATTCTGGGCAAATTATGATGTTATCAATGACGTCTTGTTCAGACAAGAGATAAGGATTGTCACCAAGTCAAGATGTGGCCACCCACTCATCAATTAGTCAACAAATCAATAGTTCCAAATTTTGGCCTATAAAAGGAGGCACTTACCATGTATTGAGGCATCTTGGTTTCCAGATCAAGATCATGCTCTTGCTTTCTCTCTTTGTATTGCTTATGTCTTGCTTTCATTAATATCAAGTTTATGCACTTCATTTCCTTTCCTTTACTTAGTTAACCTCTTTCTCATTTATGTTCTTATCTTGTTCATTTATGTTTCTTTCTTTCATTATGTTCAGCTAAGTTAATTATGTCAAGGTGAAAAGGGTATACTAATGGTGTAAGAATAAGTATAATATAAACTTAACATGGACCTTAACGTTGGATACTAACATGTTTTATATTTGTTATCTTGTTCACTTTTAATACTTTGCTTGTTAAATGGTTAATCTAGATTTATGTTGTATAACACTTGGTACAACAAATACTTGGCACTTTCATAGCCCATATTGTATGGTATAACCGACACCTGAGCTATGAAAGGAACTTGATTTGTTGTTAACATAAGTTATAATCATGAATGTCTGCCAACATTTACAAGTATTAGCTTTATTCGAATAAGATAACTAATATAATCATGTTAACAATTTATAATCTGATTGGAACCTCCTTTATCTGTGATTTTCAATTGAGTAATAAGAGTTTATACTATACTTGTTTGAAGTACCATTAGTGGATCCTCTAACCTTGACATTTGTTTTTATCATTGTTTAATCCTTACGTTAATCTTTCATCTCAAAGTTCTCATTAATTTCGTCATCTTATGCTTTTATTATTATTATTATTGTTATTGTTATTATTATTATTATTATTATTATTATTTACATTCTGTTTATATTATATAATATATATATCTTTGATCTTTTCATAAACTCAGTATATAGGCTGGAAACCTGTGACCCGATCTTTTAGATCATTCTCAGGTATAACAACGCCATGTACTGAGTATAATAATAATTATTATTGTTATTATTGTTGTTGTTGTTGTCTTGTTATTTATAATTTATACAATTAACCTCTCTGTGGTTTGACCCCGGTCTTGCCGGGTTATTTATTACTTCGACACTCCTGCACTTGGGAAAAGACATCAAGCTTTTGGTCGTGTCACTTTTCTTTGTTGAAAGTAGAGAAAGAGTCATTTGGGCTTAAACATGCCAAACAAAGAAGTAACTCCATACTCGTCTCGGTAAAATGATCATCCAAGTTAGTAAGTTGCATGTCAATGATATTGTTAAACAATTCATAACGAAAATGGTGTAAGTTTGTAATCCCTTGATATTTTCTCCTTGAACGCCCATGAAGCTTGTACTCATCATCCATGTTTAGAATATCAATATCATGTTTGATGCAAAAAGATGACACTTCTTCTAGTAAAGATTCCCAATCATTCTCTCTCATCAATTTGAATCGTTCCTTTGATGTTTTCAATAAACTCATAGCATTTTCTATGTCTTGATCTTTTCTTTGTAATGCTTGTGATAACTCATTAGTAACTGCTAGTATCCTTCTCAAACAATGAAGCATGAACACAAAATTAAATGATTCCATAATGCCTGGTAAAACGACTGCTTCCGTTCTCTGTTCCAAGTTCATCCCATCCTCCCTAATAAGCTCAAACACATCAAGAACTGTTGAAAACATTGCAAGTAAACGAATAGTTGTAATATAGTGGGAGCCCCAACGAGTATCACCATACCTTCTAAAAGAAGTTTCTTGATTTAAGCCCCGTCCACTAGAAATTTCCCCATTTTCAAGTCCTTCAATAATTCTAGCATATTGTTTTTCTCTAATCACCTCCATCCTTTTACATGATGCTCAAACTATGTTTATAATGCTAGAAATAAAATTAAAGACATCTCCAACTTCATTATGCTTCTTTGTAACAGCCACAAGAGTCAATTGAAGTTTATGAGCAAAACAATGTACATAATATGCACTTGGATTGTTATTTAGAATAAGTGCTTTCAAGCCATTGAATTCACGTCGCATGTTACTAGCTCCATCATATCCTTGACCACGCAATCTTGATATACTTAGCCCATGTTTAGAAAACAAAGCTTCAATAGCTGCCTTGAGTGAACTAGTAGTTGTATCTAACACATGTTGAATGCCAAGAAAACATTCAATTATATGTCCATTGTTGTCTATATATCGTATAACAACTACCATTTGTTCCTTGATTGATATGTCACGTGACTCATCAATTAAAATTGAAAATAATAAGTCACCTAGATCTTTGATAATCACATTTGTAATCTCCTCTGCAACAGCTTGAGTAATGTCTTTTTGAATATCTGGAGAAGTCAATTTATTATGTTTAGGAGCTTCACTGAAAGTAACTCTTTTAATAGCTTCATTGTTTCTGGAAAGGAAATGCTAGAGCTCTAGATAATTTCCTTGGTTACTTGAACATTCACATTCATCATGGCCACTAAATGAAAGTCCTTGGTGCAATAAAAAATGAGCACACTCTATTGAAGCATTCAATCGAATTCGATATTCACTTTGACTCTTTACTGTCTGCTCAGACAACAAAGTTATGATACTTTGTTTTTCATTCATCAAATTCTCATATTTTATCCGAGCTGCATTGTGACTACTATTAGACTTTCCAATATAAAGATCAAATCTTTCCCTTTTTTTTTTCCAATTTTAAAATTCATCACCCACAAACGAATCAACACCCCCTTTTGACTTGAAGAGGTAACAATACAAGCAAAAGACAACATCTTTGGCTATACTATACTCTAACCATGTTGGGTATGCACCAAACCAAGTTGGATTAAAGCGTTGTAGTGTTGATATATTCCCAAATTGTTTTTGAGGAAAATCATAGTGTGAAGGTTGACAAGGAGCTTTTTGTAGATAAGCTCTTCGGATTGCATCCCTATCATTTATATGGTACTCATAAATTGGTCTTCTTAAGCCAGGGTCAGCAAGGAGAGTGTCGGGGTTGATTTCAATATGACTTTTCTTTGAACTTGATTGGGTTACATGACTTGAAGATGTGATTGACTCCTCATCCTCAAGGGATTTACGCTTGAAATACTTGTCTAGTGACATGTTAATTTAATATGAACCTGTTGGATTTTTTATCATCATTAGTGTCTACATAATAATTAACACAAGTACACAATAATTCACTATTAAACAAAAGTCAATTGAGTTACACAATAATTCTAAATCTTTCATATAAAATTAATAGCAAAATACACATCAATTCATCAAAATCAAAACCTATTTCAATTCATATCTATATGCATATAATAAGTATGTTGATTAAATTATACTTAATCATTTCTAGACATTTAATTAAGGAACAATGCCTAGTGTATGTGTAAAAGGAACAATACTTGAAAAACATGCTTTCTACTTGATATTTTACTTACAAATAAATCATGTGAAAATATTAAATTTCAATAAACTACTCTATCAATGCAAGAGATGTCAAGAATAGTGGTTTTGCATGAATATTAATTTATTTCTTTATAATAAGAAAAGAAACACTTAATTGATTAAATTACCAGATTTAAACATTTATTGTGAACATATTTGAACATATTCATAACAAAACCCATAAATTATCATAAACCCTAATATTTTTAATAATTAATTATAAAACAATAAAACTAAAATTAGACAATAAAACAAATAGAAAAGATGAAGAAAATTTACCTAAAGTATAAAGCAAAAGGCAAAAAAGCTTAATTGATGATATATTTGCATATAAGAGACTAGGAGAGGCAGGAACGACTGCTGAAAAAAAAACCCTACAGGTGAATATAAAGAAACAAAAGGGAAAAGGGGCGAAATTGGGGAGCTGTAATTACACACACACACACACATACACTTTCCTTACCTGTAACAGTAATTATTGTATAACAACTTTCCTTACTTGTAGGCTGTAGCAATAATTCACAGTTTCACACCCACTAATTTATTAATATTTTTTTATAAAAAAAAACTAAGGGGGCAATTGCCCCCTTTTGACCCACTGTGGCTCCGCCACTAGATACAGGTGATATTTTCATATAGAATTCTTATGCGGATCAATTCAATGTACATGTCATCTAATTATGGAGATTTTCCTAGATTTTCTTGATAATAATTTCAACCACCATCACTTTTCATTTACTATTTTATTGTAGTAGTTAGGAGCTGTTTGTTTTTTGTTGGTTGCTGCCAAGACTCTTATCTCTCCTATAAATGGAGATAAAGAGAGAGCAAGTGTAGAGGAAGTGTATAAGAGTGAAAAGGAGCAGATTTGAGAGAGTGAGTGAGTGTAAGAGAGAAACACTAGGTTTTGTGGGATTGTATTGGGTTGAGTTGAGTGTTTGTATCATTCTTCTAATAATATACAATCTGCTGCCTCTTTAGATGTACCCGGTTTTGGAGAACCAAGTAAATCTGTTTGTTTGTGTTTTATTTGTGTTTGCTTTCGTTCCAGTATGCACATCAAATTGGTATCAAAGCATTAAGAAAGTTAGAATATTGAAAAAAACACGTTTTTTCAACTCTCGATTCGAAGTTGCAGAATTTTCAAAGTTCTCATATCTAGATTTTGACCACCTGCGGAGATTCCTCTCATCGATACGAGTTTGGCGATATAAAGATCATCAAAATCAGAGTTGAAACAAGCCCTGTAGAGCTCACCGAAGTTTCACCTAAAATCTGCTGGAAAAACCAGACAGTGTTGGAATTCTAGCTTGAGAAGACTGCCATGTCAACGCCGAGTCATCATCCACGTCATCAATAGATGGTCCACAGTGCCATGTCATTAGCCACGCCATCTAATAGTTATAGAATATTCTCTTACAAAATAAGAAAATTTCATTAACAGTAAGAGAATATTCCCTTGACTATGACAAAATATTCTTTATCAGAGACAAAATATTCCTTTTTTGAGTCAACTCGGTCAGATTGGTTTTTTGGCCAGCTCAATGATTTTATAACCCGTTTTTGGTCGAGTCAAACTTGTTCCTATTATTTTCAACCATTCCGGACGCAACCGTGGTGTTCGTTTTGTGAAACAGCACATTGAAGTTACTATTTTGGCTTTTTTTAGCATAAAAGTGCATGTTTTTAACAATTTTAGGAGTCCATTTGTAATCTAAAGATGTCCTAATGGCTGATATTCCAGAAGAAAGATCAGCGGGGAATGCTAGTATACCTCCACAATACATCCCGGTATCAAGTACCAAATTTGAGGTGGAGAAGTTTGACGGGAAAAGTAATTTTGGCATGTGGAAATGTGAAGTTATGGATATGCTTGCCCAAATGAGTTTGGATTTCATTCTAGAAAATAAACTGGAGGATTTGGATGAGAAAAGCTGGGAAAGGATAAATCGGTTGGCCTGCAGTTCTATTCGACTTTGTCTTGTAAATGATCAGAAGAACGCCTTTTCATAAAAAAAAAACTTTGCAAAGGAATTATGGCAAGCAGTAGAAAACAAGTTTATGAAGAAGAGTATAGAGAATCGTCTCTACTTGAAGAAAAGAATCTTTTGTTTTCAGCACAAGAAAGGTACTTCCATGAATGAGCATCTGAATGATTTTAATAAAATGATAGCTGATTTGAAGAATTTAGATGTGGAAATCGATGATGAAAATAAAGCTCTGTTATTATTAAATTCACTGCCTGACACATATGAACATCTCGTCATCACTTTATTATATGGTAAAGAAAAGATTAAATTCATTGATGTGTCCAATGCTTTGGTGAACAATGAGTACCGAAAAAAGGACCAAATTGTTCACAAGGAGTCAATGTTAGAAGCATTGACAGTTAGAGGCAGAACAAACCCTAGAAGATTTCGAGGGCGAGGGAGATCTCGCTCAAAATTCAGAGGAGAATCATCAAACAGACGATATCTTACAAAAGATGAGTGTGCCTTTTGTCATAAAAAGGGGCACTAGAAGAAAGATTGTCCAATCAAGGGCAACAAGGAAAAAGATGAACCAACTGTGAACGTTGCACGCGATAAAGATAAACAAGACTCTGCATTCATGGTCTCATCACCAGAAAACCATTGTGGTGAATGGATTCTTGATTTTGCATGTTCCTATCACATATGCCCTAACAAGCACTTATTCTCGAGACTTGAGGAGTTAGATGAAGGAGTTGTGTTGATGGGTAATGATGATGTTTGTGAGATCAAAGGGATTGAGACTATCCATCTGAAGATGCATAATGAGGTAGTCAAAACAATAACAGAGGTACGGTATGTACCTGACTTAAAGAAAAATCTTTTCTCACCTGGAGTCCTAGAATTCAATGGTTATAAGATTATCATGCATGGTGGAGTCCTGAGAGCAATTCGTGGTGCATTAGTTATCTTAAGAGGCACGAGGATAGGAAACTTATATTTCCTGGATAGATCTACAGTTACTAGTACAATAACTATTTTTAAAAGCATAAAAGATGATGAAACAGATAATTCTAGGCTTTAGCACATGTGCTTAGGGCATGCTAGTGAAAAGGCTTTGCAAGGATTGGTCAAGCAAGGTCTATTAAAAGGCGCTAAGACTAGGAAGCATGGGTTCTATGAGCATTGTGTTCTTGGAAAACAAACAAGGGTCAAGTTTGGCACTATGGTACATAACACAAAAGGGATTCTTGATTATGTTCACACAAACGTATGGGGACCTTCAAAGAATAAATCTCTTGAAGGTAATCGTTGGTTTGTTAATTTTATTGATGATTTATCAAGACGAGTATGGGTTTACATGATGAAACACAAAGATGAGGTCTTTGATATCTTTCTGAAATGGAAAAAAAATAGTGGAGACTAAAACTGGAAGAAGAGTTAAGACTCTTCGGTTAGATAATGGTGGTGAGTACACTTTAGATCATTTCTTTGAAGTTTGTTAGGATGAAGGGATCAAGCGGCATTTTACTGTGCGCAAAACACCACAACAAAATGGAGTAGTAGAACGCATGAACCGCATATTGGTGAAGAAAGTCCGATGTATGCTATCACATTCGAGACTGAGCAAAGTGTTCTAGGGCGAGGCATTAAGCTATGCCCGTCATATTGTTAATCGGTTACCTTCAGCAGTATTAAATGGAAGAACCCCCTTGGAGGTATGGTCAGGCTCTCCTGCAAATGATTATGACTCTATGCATATATTTGGTTGCTCAACATATTATCATGTTACCGAGTCCAAGCTAGATCCTGGAGCCAAGAAAACTATATTTTTGGGCTTTAGTGGAGGAGTAAAAGGTTACAGACTCTGGTGTTCTAAATAAAAGAAAGTGATTTTGAGTAGAGATGTTACTTTTGATGAGTTTGGCATGCTACAACAAGAGAAATTGAAGGAGACGGAAAAACAGTCTGGTGATGCACAACAGGTGGAGTTGGAGACTCCATTCATTCCTATAAAGACTGTTCAGACAATCCCTACTGAAGGAGATTCAGATGAAAGTTCAGATAAAAGGATGCAACAACTCCAGTAGCCACACAAAAAAAATCCATTGCAACAAGTAAACTGAAAAGAGTTATGAAGAAACCTGCTCGGTATTGTAACATGGTGGCTTATGCACTTCTAGTGATTGATAATGGAATCCCCTACACCTATAAAGAAGCAGTGCAGAGTGTAAAAAGTGCAAAGTGAAAAGAGGCAATGGATGAAGAGATGAAATCTCTCAACAAGAATCAGACTTGGGATTTGGTACAACTCCCTAAGGGAAAGAAGACAACTGGTTGCAAGTGGGTATATGCCAAGGAGGAAAGTAATCCTGGAAAAGACAACATCCGATTCAAAGCAAGATTGGTAGCAAAAGGTTATGCTCAGAAGGAGGGGATAGATTATAATGAGGTATTCTTTCCAATTGTTAAGCATTCATCAATTCGTATTCTTTCCAATTTGATTTGGAGTTAGCCCAACTTGATGTGAAAACTGCCTTCCTACATGGAGATTTGAAAGAGGAAATTTACATGTCTCAGCCAGATGGTTTCAAAGTCACTAGGAAAGAGAATTGAGCTTCTAAACTAAAGAAGTCATTGTATGGATTGAAACAATCTCTTCACCAGTGGTATAAGCGATTTGATAAGTTTATGACAAAACATGGATACACACGGAGTCAGTTTGAGAACTGTGTATATTTTTGTAAACTTCTTGAGGGTTCTTTCATCTATTTGCTCTTATATGTGGATGATATGTTGATTGCATCAAAGAGCAAGGTGGAGATTGATAGACTGAAAGCTCAACTGAGAACTGAGTTTGAAATGAAAGACCTTGGAGAAGTTAAGAAGATTCTTGGCATGGAGATTTAGAGAGACTAAAGAAAAGGCATAATTTGTTTGACACAGACCCAATACTTGAAGAAAATTCTACAGAGATTTAGGGTAGATGGTAAGACCAAGCCTGTAAGCACACCTTTAGCTCCTCATTTTAAGCTAAGTGCTTCAATGTCTCCATGCACAGAGGAAAAACGCAAACATATGGCTCAAATTCTGTATGCAAATGTAGTTGGTGCATTAATGTATGCAATGGTTTGTACGAGACCAGATATTTCACATGTTGTTAGTATGGTGAGCAAGTATATGCATGATCCGGGAAAGGGTCACTGACAGGCAGTTAGTTAAGTGGATTCTACGGTACATTCATGGCACAACTGATATTGGTTTGAAGTTTGAGAGGGATGATAGACTCGGAAAAAATTTAGTAGGTTATGTGGACTCGGACTATGCTGGTGACTTAGACAAGCATCATTCCACAACAGGTTATGTGTTTACACTTGCTAAAGGGCCTGTAAGTTGGAGGTCAACTTTACAATCAACAATAGCTTTATCAACAACTAAGGCAAAGTACATGGCGGTAACAGAAGCTTTCAAGAAAGCTATTTGGTTACATGGGTTGATTTAATATTTGGGAATTGTTCAAGAGCACGTGGATGTCCATTGTGATAGTCAAAGTGCTATTTGCCTTGCAAAGAATCAGGTTCATCATTCCTGCACCAAGCACATCAATGTTTGATTTCATTTTGTTCGAGAAATTATAGATGAAAGGGGATATTTTGCTACAGAAGATTGGTATTGCAGATAATCCAGCTGACATGCTCACAAAATATGTCTCAAGGATCAAGTTCCAATATTGTTTGGACTTGATCAACATCTCGATGTTGAGCACCTTCAGGGTGCAGTGCCATATGACGCATTGGAGGTAGCATTGATTGATCACGAGGATTGGATGGAAAAATCCTGCCAATATGGAGATTTGTCTAGATTTTCTTGATAATAACTTCAACCACCATCACTTTCCATTTACTTTATTTATTGTAGTAGTTAGGAGTTGTTTGTTTTTTGTTGGTTGCTGTCAAGACTCTTATCTCTCTTATAAATGGAGATAAAGAGAGAGCAAGTGTAGAGGAAGTGTATAAGAGTGAAAAGGAGCAGATTTGAGAGTGAGTGAGTGTAAAAGTGAAACACTAGGTTCTGTGGGATTGTACTGGATTGAGTTGAGTGTTTGTATCATTCCTCCAATAATATACAATCTACTGCCTCCATGGATGTACCCAGTTTTGGAGAACCACATAAATCTGCTTGTTTGTGTTTTATTTGTGTTTGCTTTCGGTCTAATATGCACAACACTAACAGACATCTATAATATTAGTTCTAGGTATAATTCATACACATGCTTATGAGAACAACTGTTTCCTTTCATAAATAAAAGAGTATAATATGTATCAGTTTCAACAACTCTAATTAATATACAGTCTTAATATAGCATTGACTAAGAACATTTCAAAATAATTATTTAATGCAATAAAAATCTTATAATTATAGAAACTTTATAATATTATTTGCAAAACATTTTTATCTCATGAGTTTTATTTTTACACTAGATTCATTAATCAAATATTAAAAATAAAATTTTTTTATAAATAAATTAAATATATTTACATGAACAAAATTAATATCACATCTAATCAACTAATTGACTACAAAATATATACCCTAACAATCATAACCTTTTTATGAAACTTATCCGAGAAATCTGAAATAATAATAAATGCATCTTGTGAGATTTCTACAATTTTTCAAGCTTTTCACGGTTCCAAGCATACCGCATCGTTTCTTTAATTCGGGCTAAAAAAGAAAGAGAAAAAAAGAGAAGAGAGAAGACTCAACAAAGTTGACAAAAGGGCTGATGTGGCAAAGAAAAAAGAGAGTGAAAAGATTCTAATACGTGCACTGGAACGAAGCTCTGTTAAAAATATTATAAATAGCTTCAAATCATGTGAAATTCATAATCTTGACATGATTCTTTGGTAGCCAGTGGAAAAGGGAATTACTGTTATTATCAGATCCTCACTTTCACACTGTCATTGTTAATAAATATTGTTTTTTTCCCATTGTTATAGTTCCAGTCTCCATGTTTGATTATTTTATTTGAGTGGAGCCTTTTCGTCCTCTGAAGAGCCATCGTTGAAGAACAAATGGGACGAAGGAAACTGAGTGATGAACATGAAGCTGCACAAGTTTCCGAACAAAGTTGCGGATCGCAATTATTATTCCGCCTTTACTACTGGCTTTTTCATACATAATTAAGCAGAAAAAATTCGAAGAGAGGAGCACATGCTGGTGTCGACCTGTCAGCCCGTCTTGGCAGCAAATCTAAAGTTGGCACAACTGGTTCCTCTGGACAAAACTGAGGAGCTAAATCCTAATCTCATGGACTCCAAATCAAACTGCAGGAAATTATCCTCCATTTGATAACCACCGATTACTATCGATGGATCGCCGGCAAAAATTGATGTTTCTGGTCTGACCCCGGCGTCCACAAAACCCAAGCACCACACATCAGCACCTCCTTTCTCAGGAACCCTGACCATGGAATTCGATCCTAAGATCTTCCAAACCACGTCATTCCGGTGCATCACAAGATCAATGGCTGGCACGGTCGGTCCGGCACGCGTAGTCCTTACATTTCTGGCTGGGAAGCACACACTGAATGGCTGAACTGGTTTTCCGGCTGTAAGATTGAAAGGAGAAGAAGCTGCTGCCTTCACGAATGCCTCGGTAACAGCCTTGTAAATAGAGGTCTCTAATTGCGTGTATGGAACAACAGTGCTGAGCTTTGTCCCGCCAGAACCATTACCAGTACTATCAATGGCCAAGAGTGATTGATTCAAGGCCACCGCCTTCCCATTAACTTTGATCGAAGTCACCCCTACGAAATATTCACTGGAGGGTTTTTTGAGATCAGGATAGGAGTATTTTCCAACAGGGTTCAAAAGGAGTGGTGTATAAGCAAGTGGTTTTGAGAGATCAATTCCACGTCCGAACTTGTAAGGCCCTTTAGTGCCGACAAAAGCCGCTCCCGGCCGAGTTTTGGAGCCCGACAAACAAAGTGCAAAATAACGGGGATAGTGGAAGATTGCACTAGCCTGTACTGGGATTGAAATGCTCGAACGTCCGAGCCCCGCCGAGCCAGTGACACCTCTGGCCAGGCCCTCGAGATTTTCCTTATAACCACAGGAGAAGATAAATGTGAACGGAGAAGAGGAGGAAGGTCCTCCAATGGACCCTGTATTATCTAAGGTGAGCATAGAGAAATAGTCTACTAGGGCGGGGGCATACTGCTCGTTTCCAGAGATGCTGGACTGGAAGGGGTTCTCGGGTTTCAACACGCAAACACTGTCGCCACAGTTGGGATTGGAGTCCCTGCAGTTCATCAAGCAAGCAAAGCAGCCGACGAATTCATCCAGCAAGGTGGTGCACGGGATGTGCCTGTACGAGGAGGAATTGTAGCCATCACAGTTAATCCAGATGTAACTAGCTCCAAGGTCCAGGAGTAACTTTGTTTCGTGAGAGCTTTGTAGTTGTAGGTATGCTGTGATGATGTATTGAAGAGTTGAAGCATCTTTCTGGATAGGGCTGACAAGCGGTGGACCAAAAGTTTGAGCTCGAGAGGGGGTAAGAGCCAGGAAGAAGAAGAAGAAGAAGAGGAAGAGAAGAGGGACTTGTAGCTTTGGCATCGCCATTAATTTGGTTGCTGTGCGAGCTTAGAGTGATGAGAAAATGGCTGGGATTATATAGCAAGGGAAGGAAGCACGCGGTGGAAGGCACGTGCTGAATCCCATCTTTGACGAAGGGGACACAGATCTTTTAGTGAATTGTTGAACGCGGAACTTCGTCCTGCCAATAGAATATTGCAGGAGTGGATAACCTCCTTGATGCCAATTGATCATTAAAAAAATAAACAAATCACCCACATTTGTTGACTAGAATTTTAGAGTCGGTGATTGTATTATTTTTGTATTTTAAAAGTATTTGTAATAAAATTTTATTTTTATTTTATTTTTATTTTATTTTTTTGTTTTAAATTAATATTGTTTTTAATATTTTTAGATTATTTTAATGTGCTGATGTTAAAAATAAATTTTAAAAAATAAAAAATATATATTATTTTAATATATTTTTAAATATAAAATACTTTTAAAAACATCATATTTTCAAACATAAAATATGTGCAATTCTCGTGTTAATAATAATAAATTACAATATTAATTGATATTTTAATTTAATATAAATAGTGTATCTCTTCTTGGATTCAAATGAATATTTTTAATATAAAAAAACCGATATAAAAATACCTTGTAATAAAATTAAAGTAATGAAGTCTATTGTCTGTTCTCGTGGCCAAAACGCATGTGAAGTGCACTTCCCTGTAAAATATTATCATTATTGAAACTTTTCTTCCGAAATTCAAATCTAGCATGAATAATTTGCATTTCTTTTGAAAAATAGCAATTTTTCTATGTTTTTTTTTTTAAAAATATTAGCACAATTCCAAAAAGAATTGAAAAAAAAGAAGCACAATTTAATAGGTTACGCTAGGAAAACATTACAATTATTTTTTAAAATTTTTTATTAATATAAACATCTGAATTAGCTTATATATATTTTAATTAATTTTTCATATCTTAATAGTAATGATTACATAAACTTTTAATAAACTTAGATTTAAACATGTTATTAGACAACAAATTTAAAATTTAATAAATTAAGTAACCTTTTAAAATTAATTTTTAAATATGGTACAAACAGCACAACCTCGCCATGTAGAGAACAAATTTGATAAATTGGGCATGAGAAGGGTGTACTTTTGATTTGATAGGGCATTTTTTGTTTTTAATATACAAGGAAGAATGATATCCTTTAAATATAGCAAGAAGTTAGGCTACTTGCTGGAGCCATTAAATGAAAGAAAGTAAGTCCTGTCATATCTGTCATTGACCACATCTTTGACAATAATTATTTCACTCTTTCTCTCACAGCTAGCACTCCAGACTTCTTAACCGTTGGATCTTAAGCTATACCAGTTATTCTATTAATCTAAATTAATTTAAAAAACTTTTAAAACATATATTTATAGTTTTAATATTTAATATAAAAAAATTAAAAAATAATCCATGTGAATATAAATTATATATATTATAAATAATAAAGTTTAAAAAATTATTTGAAATTTTTTTTACTCCACATTAAAAAGATATTGTGTTAGTATATTATGTTTTTAAATTGAAGTATTTAAAGATATTGTCTTAGTATATTATCTTTTTAAATTGAAGTACTTAAACTAAAAGAGTTTTTTATCCCACATCAAAAAAATATAATTTTTTTCTTATAAACATAGAGTATATATACTAAAGAGTTTCAAATTTCACATTGAAAAAAATAATTTTTTTCTTATGAATATAGAGTATATGGACTAAAAGGTTTCAAATCCTACATTAAAAAAATAAAGCATTCTTCTAGTATTTATATAGTAAATTTTAAAAAAAAATAGTAACCAACTAAAAAATATATAAAAAAAAGGGTCTCTAGTTAGGAAAAAAAAATACATTTGCAAAAAAAAAAAAATTGGGTTGCTCAGATCACGGGTCAACCCGACAAGTTTTTGCCCATCCCAATGTTTTGCCTCACCCGAACCGGTCCAGCCACCAGATTGACAGGGTTTCGGATCTATCCACTAGACCGGTCCAGGTTTAATAACTATTGACCAAGACATAAAGGAAAAAAAATTTATTTACTTTCTAACATAATTAAAAAATTATTTTTTTAGCAAAAATAACATAATTTTAATTTTTTTTTTTGGAAAATAAGACAATTTAATAAAATAAAACATAAATGTTTTTTGCGAATCCGTGTAGTTGAACGCGGAACTTCGTCCTGCCAATAGAATATTGGAGGAGTGGATAACTCCTTGATGACAATTTATCATTAAAAAAAAAACAAATCACCTACATTTGTTGACTAGATTTTCACATCTGTTTTTTTTTTAATATTTTTAAAAGTATTTATAGTCAAATTTGAGTTTTTAAATTCTTTTTATTTTAAATTAATATTTTCAAATTATTTTAATATATTTTAAATTAAATTAACTAATTATGCTGCCTCTCGAAATTAAATTTTAAATATATAGGGTGTAGAGATAGCACAACCTCACAAAGCAAAGAAAAAATTTGATAAATTTGGCATGAGAAGGGTGTACTTTTGATTTGACAGGTCATTTAAAAAAAAATATATACAAGGAAGAATGATATCCTGAAATATAGAAAGAAGTTAGGCTACTTGCTGGAGCCATTAAAAGAAAGAAAGTAAGTCCTGTCAAACCTGTCACTGGCCACATCTTTGATAAAAAAAATATTTCCCTCTTTCTCTCACAGCATACACTCTATATCATAGTTATCAGATACAACTTCAAATTAATCTGGTTAAAAAATTAAGTTTTGGATTATATAAATTCATTTGAATTAACCTAAATTAATTTTAAAAAAATTTAAAAAAACATTTTTAATTTTAATATTTAATATAGAAAAATAAGAAACAATTCATGTTAATATAAGATATACATATTATAAATAATAAAGTTTAAAATATTATTTCAAAAGAGTTTTTTTTTATCACAAAGTTACTATATTTGTATATTATTATTTTAAATTGAAGTATTTAAACTAAAAAGGTTTTTTTATTCTATATTGAAAAAAAATAATTTTTTTATTGTGAATATAAAGTTTATATACTAAAGAGTTTCAAATTTCACATTAAAATAATAATTTTTTACTTAAGAACATAGAATATATATATACTAAAGGGTTTCAAATCCTATATATAAAAAATAAAATATTTTTCTAGTATTTATATAATGAACTTTGAAAAAGGTTAACAACCAACTATATATATATATATATATATATATATATATATAAAGAGGCCTCTAGTTAGGAGAAAAAACACAGTTGCAAAAAAAAAAAAAAAAAAAACTCGGGTTTGGAAGGGTCGCTCGGGTCATGGGTCAACCCCGCTGGGTTTGCCTAGTTTTTGCCCATCTCGGCCTTTTGCCTCACTTAGACCGGTCTAGCCATTGGGTCCCGGGTCTACTCACCAGACTGGTATGGGTTTAATAACTATGCTCCACACCAATGACCAAATCATACAAGAAAAAAAAGTGTACTTACTTTCTAACATAATCATAAATTTTTTTTTAGCAAAATAACATACTTTTAAATTTTTTTTAGGAAATTGTACAATTTAGTAAATATTATAGGTGGAAACTACAGGTTTTTTAAAAAATCATTTGGGAATAATAAAAATTTTAAAAAATAGTTAATATGGATTGTCATGAATTTCAAGAATGATAGATGAGAAAGAAAAAAGAAAGAAAGAATTAATAAAATTTTAGAGACACATCAAAATTCTGATAACAACAATCCTAATATTATTAGAAAAAACTCAACGAGACAAATAAAATGAAGTATAGGCATGGTTGTTAAAAATGCGTTTTAACTCGTAAAATCGTCCGATTTTACGAGTTAAAATACAAAAAACGTGTAGAGTCGGAGTTAAAACTCGAAAATCAGCAAAATCGAGTTGACTTGGTCAAACTCGTAGAAAACTCGGTTGACTCGTAAAAAACGTTACAAACGTAACGTTTTTACGAGTTTGTCAAAAGTTCCTGCGAAGGCCGAAAATTAAAAATGAAACATTGAAAATTATGAAACAAGTTAACAAGCCACGGTCCCACAATCTCTTTTCTTTCCCAAATCCCACCCGAGTGCCCAAGCAGCCGACCTCGTCTTTTTCGTCTTCGTCCCTGTCTCTCGACTTCGTCTTCGTCCGTCCCCTTCGTCTTCGTCCCTGTCTCGCGGCTTCATCAGTGACTTCATCGTCTCTGTCTCACACGGTCACCTCCCTGGACTCCAGTCATCCCCTCTCTGTCTCACACTCCAGAGCGAGACGAAGGTACGAATTGGGAACCCAAGCTTTGTTTTTTTCTATCTAATGGTGGTGAATCGGTGATTAGAGACAAAAAATTATTTGGGTTTGCTGTGAATCTATGTTCATCGTCTGGGTTTGCTGTGAATCGGTGATTACTGAACCGAATGCCCTGTTGATCTTGCTTGATTTGGTAGTCTTGGAATCGGTGATTACTAAACCGAAGCCCTGCTGAATGTAATTTGCTGCAAGAAGATGCAGTTGAATGTAATGTGATTATGTGATTATATGATTCTGTGATTTTTTGATTTCGTGAATTATCGTTTTCTGCTGAATGTAATGTGATTATCGTTTTCGTGAATCATTTTGATCAGTTCCCATCGAAGACTGCGTAGATAATGGATGATTTTGAATTATCGTGACTTATGGAAGCATGAAAGAAACAAACTTCAAATAATTCTGAAAATGTGGTGATTCTGTATTTCTGTGACTTATGGAAGCATGAAAGAAACAAACTTCGAACGATGGTTTTAGTTTTAATAATGATTGTAAGAAAAAAAAATGGCAGATTGGAAGCATGAAAGAAACAAACTTCGAATTGACTCAAGGAATATAAAATAGTTGTAATAATGATTAGAAGAAAAAAAAATGGAATGTAATAATGGTTGTAATAAACTTCGAATATTAGTTTTAGCATGGATGGTAAAAAAATAGAGGTTGCAACTTGCTTATTCTGTGAACTGTCAACTCTCAAGTTTATTTTCAAAATTGCTAATAAGAAAACAATTATTGGAGTAAAAAATATTGAGTAATCAAAATTGCTAATCAGAAAATAATTCACGTCTAAACTATCATGATTTACGTCTAAACTCAATTGCTGATGACTCTTCTTTGTTAACCTATGAATGTATTTTTGTAGGATACAACATGTATATTTGTAAATTGTAATTCTTAAACAAATGATTGAACTGCAAGAAACAAATTATTCTTGAATTGTAGGATACATGGCTTCTAAAAAAACTACAAGTGGCAATAGACTTGACGTGGGATGGCAATATGGTATAGATGTTGACAAGAATTCAAAAAAAGTGCAGTGCAAGTTTTGTCAGAAAATTATTAGTGGAGGCATTTACCGTTTCAAGCATCATTTGGCTTGCACTCGAAACGATGTTGAGCCATGCCAACAAGTACTAGAAGATGTAAAGAAGATAATTTTGAATGTTCTGGTGAAAAATCAAGAAGCATCTGAGAAGAAAAGAAAGGCTTTTCAATATATTGGAAAAGATGAAGATAATGATGAAGGGAATGAAATTACCTCAGTGGACAAAGGAAAGAGAGTAGCAAGTGGGAGTGTAAGTACACAAACTACCATCAATCACCTGCTAAAAAAAGATCTTAGAGAAGAAGCATGTCGACAAATTGCAAGATTTTTCTACACCAGTGCAATTCCATTTAACTGTGTGAAAAACCCTGAATTTGTTAAGGCACTTGAATTGGTTGCAAAGCATGGGCCAGGTTTTAAGCCTCCATCCTACCATGATATTAGAGAGAAGTATTTGAAGCAAGAAGTAGATCACACAATCAACTTGCTTAAGGAGTACAACTTAGAATGGAAAAAAACAGGTTGCTCAATAATGTCTGATGGATGGACTGATAAGAAAAGGCGTTCTATTTGCAACTTTTTGGTTAATAGTCCTAAAGGGACAGTTTTTTTATCATCTGTAGATACCTCTAATATATCCAAGACTGCTGATAAAGTATTTGAGATGTTGGATGCTATTGTGGAGAGGATTGGAGAGGAAAATGTGGTGCAAGTAGTCACTGACAATGCTGCAAATTATAAGGCAGCAGGGCAATTATTGATGGGAAAAAGAAAAAGATTGTTTTGGACACCATGTGCTGCCCATTGTATTGACTTGATATTGGAAGATTTTGAGAAGAAACTAGAGGTCCATCAAGTAACTATTGCTAATGGGAGGAGAATCACTTCATACATATATTCAAGAACTATTCTCATTTCCATGCTCAGACACTTCACAAAAGGAAAGGATTTGATTAGGCCTGCTGCCACTAGATTTGCTACTGCATACTTAACTCTTGGATGTTTGAGTGATTGTAAGATACAGTTGATGACAATGTTTACTTCCATCCAATGGAGGTCTTGTAGGTTTTCAAAAATAGAAGAAGGGAAGCGAATTCAAAGTTGTGTTTTGGACAGCAAGTTTTGGCATGATGTTACTACATGTATTAAGGCAGCATATCCTCTGATAAAAGTTCTTCGATTGGTTGATTCAGATGAGAAACTAGCTATGGGTTTTATATATAAAGCAATGGATCAAGCAAAAGAGAAGATACAAGTGAATTTTGGTTATGTGAAAAAAAGGTACTAATTATATATCTTGCTAATTATTTATTTACTACTATCAGTTGATTATAATATTGATGATAATATTCTTATTTTTTTTGTAGTTATATGCCTATATGGAATATCGTTGATGCAAGATGGGAACTTCAACTTCACAGACCTTTACATGCAGCAGCATATTATTTGAATCCCCATTATCATTATAATTCTAATTTTAAAGTTAATGCCAACATTAAAATTGGATTATATCAATGCTTAGAAAGGATGGTGTCCGATGCAAGTGAAAGGTGTAAAATTGACTTGCAACTTGATTCATTAAAGGATGCAAGTGGGTTGTTCGGTATTGAGGCGGCTAAGATAACAAGGGAAAAAAAGACTCCAGCTAAATGGTGGGATTCATATGGGGATAAATGTCCAGAGCTACAAAAATTTGCAATTCGAGTTCTAAGCTTGACTTGTAGTTCATCTGGATGCGAGCGAAATTGGAGTGCATTTGAGATGGTAAGTTTTTTCCTTTTTAATTTTAATGTTTTTATATTTTATAAGAATCTTATATGGTATTAATTTGAATTGCTTACATAGGTTCATACAAAACGAAGAAATCGTTTGCACCAGAAAAAAATGAATGACTTGGTATTTGTAATGTGCAATCTCAAATTAAATGATAACCAAGTCAAAAAGCAAGCTGATGATTTTGGTGAAGTTTTTGATCATCTCTCATCTGATGATGATTGGATAACCGAGGGAGAGAAACATGATGGTTCATCCAACTTTAATTTGCTTGATGTCATTGATGGTGCAACACGAAGGAAAAACGGTAAAGAAGATGAAAGTGATGATGAAGAAAATCTTAATGATGTTGGGATGGATTGTCATGGAACTGAAGATGATTTAGAGATTCAGAATGATGTCAATCTAGATAATTCAAGGAGCTTGGAGTTACATATTGTTGACAACATTGGTGTTGGTCCTGGTACTAGCAGTAGTACTAATGTTCCTAATATCGGTGCTGGTACAAGTAGTAGCAGTAATAATCTTTTAGATGGTAATGATTTTAATGACTGTTTTAGAAATAATGAGGAAGACAAAGGTAATGAGGGTGTGTTTAGTTTACATGACACACCTACAGATTGTTTGTTTTAGGTGTGTTAACTTTTAGTTATTGAAATATTATGGACATGTATGAATTTTTATTTGAATTATGTATTTTAAGATGTTTGGATATTTGTATTGTTTATTTTACTTTTATTTAAATTATGTAATTTAATATGTTTGGATATTTGTATTGTTTAAAATATTGTTTAAAATATTTTACTTGCGATTTTACGATTTTAGTTAAAAAACATTTGCTTCCGATTTTACGATTTTACGAAAAAAAATTTTACTTCCGATTTTATGATTTTACGATTCGAGTTTACGAGTCGAGTTTAAATTGAATGTTCCGTGTCGTGTCAAAAAAGCGTTTTTGACAACCTTGAGTATAGGTGACCAATGTTGATTGGAGTTAATCACATACGCGTCCAAAAACAATAAATGGCTCACTTGTCTTTGAACAATGTGTGTAGAAAACAAGTCAAAACTAAAAAAAATCGGTGTCCAAATAAAAACAAATGTAACCCCATACTCTTGATTCCAATAAAAAAAAACAATCCAAAATCATTGATTTTCTTCAAAAATAACAAAATTAGCAACTTAAATTAATGTATTTTATAACTAACTTACTAAATTTAAACCTAATTCACAAAACCTGTATTTTTTCTATAAATCCCTAATTCTAAACCGAACATTTTTAAAATCAATAATTAACATAAATTAGCATAAATTATATTAAATCAATAGAGATAATAAGGCAAGTAACTCGTGAAAACATGTTATATTTCTAAATATTTTATGGATTGTGGTATTTTACTAAATGTTTTTTGCAATGTTTAAATAAAAAAAAAACTCTTAGGTTAACTCATAACTTGGTCTATCTAGTTAAAATCTAGTTTAATTTTTTAAAAAAAAATTTAAATAATATCATTTTAATTAACCCAAATAAATTTATATTAACTTGTCTCACAACTCTAATCTTAACACGTGTCAATTTAATAACTTTGCTCTTAATTACCATGCTAGTCCCTTGGAATTACAATGGGGTGACTTTATCCATTGATAGTTTTTGGCATTAAACAACCACAATGCCAAACATATTCGGAGATGTGAATGGGAACAACCTTAGCACATCCAAGTACTCCTACAGCCCACCCAAGTTCTCTTCTCCCACAACATCAAATCTAGCAGCAGCACTGCTTCTGCATCACCACCCTGCTGTTGCTATGGTAGAAAAAGATTCAAGACTATTTCAACTTTCCTAGTCTTGTGTAGGTATTTGCACTTGCTGTTTCAATGGTTGTTGCCCTACTTGTCCTGTCGAGATGTGGAAGATAAACTTAAAAATGGTTGGGTGCTCCCCTGCTTTTTAATTGGTTGTTCAAATCTAGTTTTAGAACGGGTTTCTTCTCTAAACCATTTAACTTAGCTTATTTTTTTATATATTTTTTTATTATTTTAATATACTAATGTTAAAAAAAGAAGTTATTTTAATGTATTTTTAAATAAAAAATATTTTAAAAAAACAATTAGAATGACTCTCTCGAAGAATTACAAGGCTGCTTTGAACAACAAAGTTGTAGCTATAATTTGAACGAGATACTAATTTTGCAACTTTGAAATGAGGCCACCCTTCTCTTCTTTATTTCCTTCAAAGCCTGCAGAGGTTTGCCTTGCCATGAAGACGCAAAATCGAATATCTCAATTTCTCCGACTTGTTCCTCGGAACAATAATCTTCGATTACAGAAAGTAATATTTGGGGCACCATCAGCTTCAATGCATGTCATCTTGATCTTTTCATATTTCTGAACCTGTTCCCTGTTTTCATTTCCTCCACCACACATGCACCTCCATTACCATCTCTTCCTCGTTTACCAAGAACCATAATTTGAGAAAAAATCACCTGCTCTGTCTCCCTATTTTCTGGTCTGCATTTCCTCTTCCTGGGTTAGACTTCTGTTTTCATTTCCAACCCACCCACACCTATATGGTTGCTGTCAAAAGTTCCCTGTTTTCCAGGAAGACCAGACTCTGGAGGATCATTAGGTGGGATAATAAGCTCAATCTGCCGCTTTTTCTTAGACCTCCGTTTCTTCCTTTTGGATTTGACTTCTGGCTTTATTTCCACCTCATTGGCACCTGAATGGTCAAAGTGTTCTATCTGTTCCTGAAGACCAGAACCCTCCAATTCCAGATCGATTTTATTTGGAACAGGACGTCTGGTTGGGTCCAATCCATCAGCATTTGTGAGCTTACTGTCACCTCCTCTTTGTTCCATGGGAGAACTCCCCAATTTTTCAACATTGTTAATTAGGACGCCATCAGCTTCAATCTTTCTCCTTTTCTTAGATCTTCGTTTCTTTTTCTTGGATTTCAACTCCGTTTTCAATTCCAATGCCCCATCCTCCAATTCCTGATGATTGTTATTTGGGACAGGGTTACTGGTTGCGTCCACTCCATCAGCATTTGTGTGGTTACTGTCACCTCCTCTTTGTCCCATGAGAAAACAACTCTCCAATTTTTCAACATTGTTGATTAGGACACCATCAGCTTCGATCTTTTTCCTTTTCTTAGATCTTCGTTTCCTTTTCTTGGATTTCAACTCCGTTTTCAATTCCAATGCCCCATCCTCCAATTCCTGATGATTGTTATTTGGGACAGGGTTACTGGTTGCGTCCAATCCATCAGCATTTGTGTGGTTACTGTCACCTCCTCTTCGTCCCATGAGAAAACAACTCTCCAATTTTTCAACATTGTTAATTAGGACGCCATCAGCTTCGATCTTTCTCCTTTTCTTGGATTCCACCTCTGTTTTCAACTCCAATGCCACATCTCCACCTGCATGAACATCCCCTCCGCTCTGCTCCTGAAGAATGCAACTTTGTAGTTCGCTGATGTGGTGGTTACAGCACCCCAATTTCTCAGCATTTTTGTTTTGGACAGCATCACCAGCATTCTGATTCCCTTTCTTTTTTCTTTTTCTGGATTTTCTTTTCCTAGATTTTTCTTCTTTGTAATCATTTTCTCCATCTGCACCTCCAGAAGTATGATCACTGTTTCTCTGCTCTTGAATGCTTCTTTCCAGCTTCTGAACACCATCGGGTATACCAGCACCTTCCGCACCTTCTCTGTTCTTAGAACTCCTTTTCCTCTTTTTAGATTTTTCTATTTTAATTTCATCCACTCCAGCACTGCCATAACCACCACAGCTTTCCCCCTGTTGCCTAAGAGTAGAACTCTCCATATTCTTGACATTGTTGATAGGGACAAAATCACCTTTACCCACTTGACTTTCTTTAGATCTACCATCAAGGCAGTTTTTATTGCGTTTACCTCGTTTCCTTTTCTTGGGCTGGACT
The DNA here is from genome assembly GCA_033617975.1 of Populus alba x Populus glandulosa. Taxonomy (NCBI): domain Eukaryota; kingdom Viridiplantae; phylum Streptophyta; class Magnoliopsida; order Malpighiales; family Salicaceae; genus Populus; species Populus alba x Populus glandulosa. Next base: position 5,846,330 of record CM066155.1, on the reverse strand, counting down.
TGTGTTCCCATTTCTCCCATTCTAGCAGCATCCAGAGGTAAACCACGTTCAGCACATCTGTGGAAGTCCAGGTGCTTTGAAGAACTATATTCTGACACAAGTCGATGAGCCAATTCTGCCAGTTGAGGGCCTGAGATAGACTTGGGGATTTGTCTACAAAATTTTTTACAATATTTAGCAAAACAATTAGCATCATTAAGGAGGCCTCTAAACTTTTATCCGGACAAAATTTTCAATTTGGACGACACTAAGATCATAATTGATCATTTCGTGAAACGCTTGAGAACTAGAGTTGGCACTGATGTTTATGGCATGGACGGAAAGTTTACCTTTTAGAAGATATAGAACCAGGAATAGCTGGCTCATGCCATAAATGATGTACATGCAAAATATTGCACCTGGACACAGACTGAGAACAGGAAAAAAAAAAAACAAATTAAGCATCCACAGTGTAGTAACAATCACCCGGGTAAAGAAATTAGGGCAGACCACCTTCAGTCTTTTTTATATTTCAATTTTTCATAACAGAAAATAACAAAAAGAAAAACCGTTACCTTGTTAGGCAAGATAACTCCTTCTGGTAGCCTTGGAATATGGGAATGAAATGGAGGGTATTCATAGAACACTGATCTGCAATAAAGAAAAGAAATAACTTTAGCAGGAGATGACAAACAGTTTGTGAGCAAAGCAAACATCATGTTTTTCAGAAACTTACATCACTTGTTCACTTGCTATCATCAGCATGCCATCAATTGGTGAAAATATCCCGAGAGGCCATTCAGGTTTCTCAGAAATGTAAATGTATCCATTCATTCCACCACTACATAATTAATGAGAAAATACCTTGCCGTAAGCAAAACAATTTCATAAGGAACCTTGGAAAGAGTAAATAATCACTTCTCTATAAAGACCTCAAAAAACAAGCAAATAATCACTAGCTACATGCTCCAGTGATAAGAAACAAAGTACAGCAAAAGAAATACATACTGCAGAAAATATAATCATAAAAATCAGAACCAAACTGGCAGGATCAATAAATTCATAGAAAACAAGTGAGCTGGATATGGGGAGTTATTTGGTTCAACAAGAAAATTTCAATGCACTTACTGTGTATATCAAACAGTCTGAAGTACTTGAGACAATTAATTTATCTCTCGTTTATTTAGTAAGGGAGCTGTTGGCGAGGAGATGAAAAGTTAGGAATAAAAAAACCAAGGTTCCTTGCCAGCAATTTAGTAATGTTATCTCTTCTATCTATTCAATACATTTCATGAAACCAACTTCTCGCATGTTTTTTCAATGTTCCTATGGATCAGATTGCACAGCTCCCATACTGAAAAGGCTGGAAACATATAGAACCAAAAAACCGAGCTTGAAGATAATAAAATTTTATGATTCTATTTTAACTAATAGCTGTTATTACTTCATGGAAAATCTCAAAGATACTGAGTTCATGAGTTCATTTTTATATTATTCGCCGAATATTTCTATTCCACATAAGCATGGACTTCTATGGGAGGAAATGAGAAAGAAATTGATGATGACATAAAACTAATTGAGAAGACAATGCCCAATCAACAACAAAATTTAATAGTCATGAACACCATGATAAATTTTTACAATGCTATTTTCAAAATAGCAGAGACTTGATAATTAAAAAAAAAAAGGCCACCTCAAATTTTTCAATCAGATTTCAGGGAGGCCTCATTTACACACCTGATTTTTGGGTCAATTTTCAATTTTCCATTAGCTGTTGGCAGAGCTGACTGATCTTTGCACTCGAACAGAGAAATTACCTTAACTGCCAAAGGATGTGAAACATGAACACACAGGACATCATAACCCAAACGGTTTCTCCGTCTCTCTTCATCCTGATTATAAATATAATCAGTAAGTAACTTTTCAGAAATGTGGAAAATTGGAATTTAGCAACCAAAAATCATATTTTCTGTAATAAAAGCAATGTTAGAAGAGCAATGAATTTGCAACATCATTGCTGGAGATAAATTAACAGAAAGGACAATAAAAATCTGACATGCCTATCCATCAAATTGCCACTGAATGAGTATCTCCAGCCAAAAAGTGGAGATTTATATTGTTATTTTACCACATACGACACATCTTCAGGCTATCTTTTTTCTTTTGCTGCATCGACATCAGAAGGAAGTCGGACTAGCCACATTGAACTCTCAATATATCAGTCTTGCACCCCTCATTTATAAAATTTCTGATTCTAGTAGGTGTACAAACTTATTACTGGTATACGAGAGCAAAATAGGCAATACAGGCTTCTGTCAGGGCCAACGAAGGTACATCTAAAGTAACATGGCAAATTGAATTATCAAATGATACCCATGAGTCATAAAATCAGACATATATGACACCAACCAACACACTGATACATCTAGCACCTGTGACTAGTGCTAACTTATAGAAAAAGGAATTACTGTCAATGTGTGCTCCACTTTTGTGATCTCTGAAACAAGGCGGGACTCTTCGATGAATGGTAATTTGCAAATAGCCTGGAAATTTCAAAGAAAAAGAACATCAAGAGGAGCATCATTGAAATCCATAATTATATGAGAGAAAACCAAGTACACAAGCATGCAAAAGTTCTGCATCAACATATGCACTTTGATCATCAGAGAACAGAATCTATATCAACTCAAAGTTCAAAGAAGAATCCAGAAATAACAAATACCTGCCAGGAAAAACGCTTCCCATTATTATCAAGCTCAAAATCTGCCAAGAAATTTTAAGATTAATAACCTGTAATAATTTTTGGGATTGACTGATGATGTTGATGTAAGAAAGAGAAGTCTTGAGCAATGGTTATACCAGTAGGGTAAAAATCCAATATTGGTGATGATGCATCTATCATCAAATTCCTGTAAAACAAAGGAAGAGCATGTGCACTTCGAGCACAGCAATTGTGTCAAATACTGACTATGTAAACCAAATGCACAAGAGAAACGAAAATGGTCAAGATTGAAAACCTCGCAGAAGGCAACACTGCCATTAATTGATCAAATGGCTTGAAAGGTTCCCCAAGTGTGAAGTGAATTTCTAACTGATCACAGCCATAGAAATCCGAGGCAAATGGTGCATAATGATAAGGGTAGAACCTTCACATAAAAATGTTGAGGTGATCAAAATTCAACTTTTGAGTGTTCTTGGAAAAGGAATACAATGCTGTGTCATAAGAAATTAAGACAAAGAGATCCTATAAACAGTGAATTTAGGTATTGGTCAAAGCTAAAGCATTCGTATCCTACAACTATTTAGAGCCAAGCTACCTGAGCCCAAAAGATCCATGTTAGTTATGGAGGCAGGGAACAAAAAAGTTAGCACCAGTTAGTGTCATGATAGGTGCAATCCACTCTAGCAATACCTAGATGAGGTTACAAGTTCAAGAACCATGGGCATTTTATTTTTAAAAGGACCATTTTACATGAAAAAAGCATAACACTTGCCACCAGCAAGATTTCCTCATTATATCAACCTAAAAGTTTTGACTGTCATATTTTAAAATAAAATAAAATAAATCAGCAAGTGGTAGTGAAATCTTCTGAGCTAAATGAATGCACATTTACCTGGAGACACACAAAATTTTAGATATGAATCCATATAACTGAAACTACTTTCGGCTGATGTCTCTCAGTCCCTACTTCTAATGTGCTTACTTAGATATTACAAGGATTAGACTATTTCTGGTTTTTTGTAACTCAGGAAAAAAGGGAGGTATGACTTCATGATGTCATAGTTCTTTGATGACTGACTTGGCAAGTAAAACATCAACCCTAAGCTAGGGCCCCTTGACTGATCCAGCTTTCAACATTTGAACTCTTTGAAGACAACAAGTCAATAAAAAGAGAGGTAATTATCACTTAAATTTACAATAGCATAAGAGAATGCACCACATACCATTGCCAGGAGCAGACTCCTTCATAGTAGTAACGCATGACCCAACAAATCCCTTCTACATATTTGAAAACCTGCAGGAATTGCATCACTGTAAAATTACAACCCAGCCTAATTAGAACAAATTTAAAAGTTATGCCGGATAGAAATAGAAGGTACAAGTGGAGGTGAATAGGGAGTGAGAAGAAGCCAGTAAGTTGGCAATAATGATAGAAGAATAATTTCCTTGTAGTCAAAACAAGAATGAAGCCTAAAGGAATTTATGTGATATAGAGTCTTGTTCGCATTTCTTTCCAAAACCATGGTTTGGAAAAAGCCCGTAGTTGTTTCTCCAAAACTTTGGCATTGGGTGTGTTTGGTTCCAAATCTGTCTATGGCATCAAATTGGTGACCATGTATTTTGGGGCCTCATGGTTTTGGGTTGGCGTCGTCTTGTCGAACCCAAAACATTGCATCTTTCAAAGGGCAGTCACACTGGAGACCAGTAGCACATACCACTCCTACAATAGAAAACAGTAACATTAAACCATGTACCGCATGTCTCCTAATGGTATCACGCTCTTCTTCACTCTTTGCCTCAAACTTTTCTGCATAGTATCTTTCCTTCCAACCCTCATCTCCCAATTTAATCTGTAAGAACCACGAATAAATCAGAAAAAAACAGGAAACCTATATTACCTTTGCATAGCTCAAGGCAAGATATACAAACTTAACTACAGACCTTGTCAACTACAGCACTTGTGCCATTGGAGGAGAAGTGGTTTGATTCCTTCATGGCCATGCTTCGGGGCTGCAATAATGATAACAAAAATACATTAAACTCCCAGTTGCTTATCAAGAAAAAAATATCCCATGAGACGTGAAATGAAACTGCAACAATATTTAAATTATGTAAACAAAGTACTCACATTTTGTCGATTTTGACTAAGAGGAGCTGTTTCCAGCTTCACAGAAGATTTGCAACTTTCAGATACACCATCATCAAACAATGATTTTGATGAATGAAATGCTTGCTGATGTTTTGATATGCGTTGGAAACGTATCTCTCTTTCCTTTTGCATCTGACAATGGATGTTGCTTAGAATTACTATCTCAAGATCCTAGCTATTGGGCAAAACACGTATCATGTGAAATACAGACACAGTAGGATTTATTAATCCAGGATACCAACATAATAGGGATATTGATTCTGAATGCAGTTCCTAAAACACTATGACTGAATACCAGAAAGAAACACAGTTAAGAAGAAGTAGGAAAAGGTACAGTAGACATTAAAAAGCGACACATTTATGATGAATAATGCATATATAATTGCAATAGAATAGGCAAATCAGTAAGGCAACAAAAATGATATGAACAGATCCATTATATTGTAAGAGTACATTCAGAACATCAAATTCTTTTTATTGACCATGCAATTTTATCACACAAAATACAATTTGGTGTTGAAGTCTAAAAACTACATCATCAAGTTGCTAGGTAGTATGATTACCAAAATGTCAATGCTGTTGTCCTCTAAAGGACAATCAAATAAATTTTAGTGGCTAATGAACACAAAACCTAGTGATAAAGGAAGCAACACAAAGAACCAAGGAAGAACTAATCACCAGATTTAATTTATTTAATCAATTAAATAGTCATAGCTCAACTTGAATCTCTTACTAGGGTACTATACAAAGTCTCTAAAGCAAATAGAAAGCAGCAAACTCAAACCCAATAGGAATGGGAAAAATAAAACTTAGAAGAACCATGCAAAAAGGAAATTGAACCAAATTCCCAATAAAAGCAACTTTGACTACTTAACTAAAAAAATATAAAAACCTTAAAAAGTAACAAAAATATTGAACACTCAAATTTTAATCCTAGAATTCGTTCTAAATCCTCCACTGATTAGTCATTTGGAACGTACAGGACATGTATGTCAATTGTACCAATAAAATAGTCATCCACAAAAATCTATCAACAAAGGGAATATTTTCAATAAAAATTCAGGTTCTTAAGATTTTTACCCAAAAAATTATATCATTGCATATATGTCATTGTAAAAATGTAAATCTGACTCTGATAGTGTTGCCAAGTATACCCTCATTTAGCCTAAACACATCCTTTTGTGTTTGTCATTATCCCCCCACATCAAGAATGTGTAGAAAGCTAAGCCTATTTTTTATGGCATGTTTAATACAATATTGAACAATAACTATATTAGATATAAGCTTAATACTGATATGGAGGATATTTAAAAATATCTGTGATTTGTATCTCTACGGGCTTTTGTTGTGATTTGAATGCAAGAACACTATGAACAAATCACTAATATACTAGTAAATTAGCAAAAAATAGACTACTACTTGCATGAAGAAAAATGCTGAAATGGAGACAAAAAAAAAAAAGCAAGAGCTAGGAACGGCAGCCCTCCCAATCCCTTGATTTTTTTCACGAACAAATTAGAATTGCAATCTTGTAGTTTGAACCCATTGCTTCTATTTTGCATATGAGAAACTTTAGAAAAAGTACGCCACAAAAAAAGGAAAAGAAACAAGTCATTTAATGATACCTGGTTGCGTCTTCTAAAGATTGCGCTTTCATGAGAACCTAGAGCTTGTACAAAGTGCTCCACGCGAATCAGGTTTATCTACCAAATAAATAAGAGAACAAATTGAGACAAGATAACAAAGATGTCAAGTGAATTTGAAGGCTACAATTTTCAGATTAGATCTTCAACAATCTACAACAATTAATTAATAAACAAACTATATCAATTATTTTAATGGCAGTTGACATTTTTAAAGCAATTGCAGTGATAGACCATAAATAGCAGAGTGCCTTCAGCAGTTTCATTCATCTTCACTTCGATTAAGATGAATCTACCAATTAAATAAGAAAACAATGACAATTAAAAAGGTCAAGTGAATTGAAAGAACACAATTTTCATAACAGTTCTTCAACAGCCTAAAACAATATAAACAGCAAAGTATATAAAAAAAATTGTATATTGTTAAATAGTACTGAAGAAATTAGAGCAAGAAACCCTAAATAACAGTGTCTTCTGTACTGAGCTTTACTTCCATTAAAAATTATCTAGCCCTCTTAAAAAAATTGGAAGCTTCTTTCCAATGGTCTCTCATCCTAACTTCAAGTTTCTTATAGAAAACTGACTGAATAATGGGTGTCCTGTACAAAAATCACATTGCTCTTGCTCCTTGTCGTTCTATTAAGAAATAATCCAAGAATAATGCTTGAGATCCTAGCTACCTTTTTAACTGAATTGATATATTTATGATAAGTGCTCTACTAACTTGTTTATTTCATTAAGAGTAAGTCACATGAGTGCTAAAAGCCAGATCACCTTGACCTAAAAACTTTCTTGATTTATATATGCCAAATTTGTTAGTGAATCAGCTGGTACAAAAGGTGTTTTATACTTTGCATTACTATCTCAATATTTGAGGCTTCCAGACCAATTAAAGTTAGAAATAAAAGAAAAGATATGAAAGGTAGTAAAAGATAATTGTAACAAGTTAGCAAAAAATAGCAAAAATAGCAGAGGAAGAAATATATTTATGTGCTCAATATCTCAAGTATGGGTTAACAAGCCACATCATAGAAAGACTAAGCATCTGGATCAGCAAATATGATCTATACAAGCATTAAAGTTGGATAGTGGAGGTTTATGTTGCCTCTTCTCTCTCCACGCATCAGCTAATGATGCCTTCTCCTTTTCTTTTCTTGTTTGGTTGAGACAGTATATAGAAAAAATTACACCTTAATCACTGTTATTTGGAATTGGTCTGCAGAATGAGGCTGGATGACTGTCACTTGACACATCAAGGAGAGTTATATTTTAGGTGTGCAAGAAGAAGAATAATTCAGTTCTTCAATTTAGGTTTGGTTAGTTAGCCCTTCGACTTTAGCCTTCAACATAATTGAGCTTTTAAAGACAAATTTCAATTAGATCATAAAGTTTTATATAACATTTAATAACTTCTTTAATTGCATCCATTGTATGGGCTCCATTCATTAGTTCATTAAATTTATCAACTTTAACAATGTCTTCTATTTTCTCATTTAAATGTAATCATGTAAGCAACATCTAGCTCATTATATTACATTAACAGCAAAAAGATTTATACTACACATGAATGTAAGTGAAAGTGAAATTTTTGTGGTGAATGAAAATTGAAATTGGTGACAATTATTATTAATTATTTAAATTGAGCTGATAATTTTAAAAGTTTAAAATTTTAATTTGCAATGCCGCAAGCTGGAAACTAATATCCCATAAAAACTGAATTTTTGTTGTAGCTTAGATTCAAAAATAAAGTAAACAACAAATCATCCATTCTCTGTGACAACATGTTGCCACAAATTGAAAAACACAGAAGTGTCTAGTTCTTCACCTCAAAAGAATTTGTTAGGTAACCACCCATCTGAGCAAATTCCTTTTTGTAAACTGTCATGAGCAAATTGAGAGCCCCCTATCAAAGTTGAAAAACATTAGTTAAACAATGAATAAAGCCACAAAAATACAAATATGGGATTCAGCATGAGAATAGAAATTTAATGATTGGCATCAACTTAAAATGGGCAGAGCATGTGAGGCAAATTCATAAACTTCAGGCTTCTTTTTGATGGGAGAGTGAAACTAGTTCCATTAAGCTACTTTCAATGTTGATTTGGGCTACATATTGTTAGTAAAGTTGATTCTGTAATAGGTGAATTATTTGTCTTTCCTTAGATTTATGAATACACAGGAATAATTACATTTTATTATTACGAAACCAAGTCTCGTAAGCATAGAACTGAGTATTTTCAAGTCTATAAATAGGCTTCTAGTCTCCAAATTCCAAAGCAAATGTTATGAATGATGTTGGAGCCATTTGCTTGAATTGAAAGCAATGTCAGAGGGGTGGACAAATTTTCTTATATATATAGGGGGGTTGTAAGTTATAGAATGAGTGAGGACTTAAATAGAATACGCATAGTTTTGAGTGAGCCAATATAAGATTTGATTAAAAATAAACTAAATTTAAGTTCTATGCTGTTAAATGGGTAAAATTAGGGGGGGGGGGTCTTTATTTACACGCCACCCTGATAGCATGAGGCTTCCTTAAAGAGTTATTTTTCATCAATACCAGTGCAAGGCTAGTAGTTTCTTACACCTTTTCCCTTTAATTTCAACCACAAATCAAATCTACAGTTAGCTCTAGCTCCTGAAATCACCAAAGATCCTACAAGCCTAACACTCAGTAAAATCATTTCAAAACTTTCCCATACCATCTTCTAGCACCTAATCTCTTTTAATTAACTGCATTAAACAAGGATTAAGTTCACAAGTCATATTCAATGATATTATACAGATTAGCTAAAAGCTCTATAAAAATGAATGTGTTAGCTCTCCAACATGGTAATATGTCAAACGCATGATTCTCCAGTGTCAATAATTGATGCCATTAACCACTACTTAACTTTGCAATATTTGAAAGAGAACCACCGGACAAGAATGATTCTAATCTTAAGTGTTGCAGGATAGCTTATGGCTGTTCTGAGGGGCTGTTTACAGTTACATGAATAGGGATTTTTGGGTAAATGGTTGATATTCTCCAGTCTAAGCCCTTGTTGCAGGATAGCTAATAGTTGTAGGATTGACTTATGAATGTGTGGATGTTTAGGAAGTCAATGAAGGTTGTTTGATGGTTACAATAAGGACGATTGATAGCTGGAATTGTAAAAGGATGCAAAGAAAGCTTCAAGGAGTTACACTAACATAATATAAAAATGCAAAAGATATCGAACACGCCTAAAGGCTGGTTATCTGTACTGCATGGCCAGAAAGAAATTAGACTTTCTTCTAAACGTCTCAAAAAATCAAATCATAATTTATTGGAGCAGTAGCAGCCCTTAAATACTAAAAGCAAAGCCCGAAATAAATTCAAGTCCTAGCATTTAAAAAAATAAACCTTATAGGATTTTCTCTGCATCAGACACCTAGTCGTCACACTTAGTGGAGATTGTATCACACAATCACAAAGCACAATTGCTAGAAATTCTTCAACAATATTGCATTATCAAAATAAAGCATTAGAAGCCCAATTATTTTTACACTCAACACACTCCTAAAGCTTTACTTGAATGGATTCATAATCCAACAAGGGCTTAGACTCTAAAATAAGAAAAGATAAATTCCTATATTAAACTCAATTAATTAAAGAATATTCATCAAAAAAAATATTAGAGACCAATACCTCACTAAAATGTAAAATAAGAGCCTAGACCTAGATAATTTACAGAATATGGAAATTAAAAAATACCCTTGTCTACAAAATCACATTAAAAAAACAATGAACCTTCTGCTTTTTTTTTGGTCTGCATCATTAAAGATAGATTCAATAGCAACACCATTGTCTGTCTTTTTGGCATATATACAGAAATCACAAAGGTTCAATGCACTACTTAGATAAATGATCAAGGGTACCAATATAGGAATAAAAGTAACAACTCCAAAGCAAAATCTTGTTTTCTAAAAGAACATAAGGGTTGTTAAATTCCTCAACCTCAGATATCTCCAGTGATGGTATGTGTGGCAGAAAATCATTTCCAACAAACAAACACATGAAGACAAAATCATCAATCACGCGCTCCACGTCTAATTTCAATGTTGTGTCTGGTATTGTCAAATCATATGCTAAATACTCCCTCAAGATCCAAACATTGAGAAACTGTAATAGAATGAAGTCAAGAATTTGGTGAGAAACTTTAAAGAAATAAAAATTAGAATACTGATTACAACAATATCACAATACACCATTCATATAAAGCAAAACTGAAATAAAAGAGTTAGCTCAAATTAGTTCTCCTTCAAACATTATGTTTCTAAATCAACAGTTTCTGTTCTAGGTAAACCTTACTCATGCTCTAATTTACCTATTGTTAGGTACTTGCATAATGACTGTTTTTGTGACATCTGGTTAATGATTCCATAAAACCACCAGTTGCTTATCTAACCAGCACAGGTAATACGTGACCAACTACATAGGCTTTTCATTTCTATAAACTCCTTGGTGTGTTTCTCATTCACTAGGGAAAGAAAATAAATGAAAAAAGTAGCCTCATTTTTGCAGTTCCTTTTGCTAAACTGTGAGGCAAGAACAATTCTAAGGGTTAAACTCGAGACATTAGGTCATGAAGAAAGTCAAAACACAGTAGAGAAATAATGACCTGAAACTTCATCCCCGAGATATAGTTTTCTATATTCTCAGCAAACTTTCCTACTTGCTCTGAATCCCCATTTAATTTTCGGCGCTTCATTAGTCTACGTTTTTCTTTCAAAGATTTACCGCCTGTTCTTGCATTTCCAAGATCCTGTCCAGCAAAGAGGTAAGATACAGCCAGAATGTGTTCTTCCACATCATTGTGAGAACATCTAATAGCATTTATAATACAATTTAATCAAGAAGTTCAGTTCAAAACCTCTCTTAGAATCGAGAAATGAATTTCATGAGAAGCCAACGCGAGCATAATCAAATCCGCATCCTAAAATAACACATATGATACGAAGGAATTATAGGACCAGCCAGGAATCAAGTCAAACTCATTTTAAACATAGACAAACAAAGGAATTTACCAATCCATATAAACAATGCCGCGTATTTGGATCAAAACCCGGTAGATTCCTTTGCAAGCGGATGTATGACATTATCTTATGCTCTCCTTCACCGGCCACATTAGCATCAGAAAGAATGACCTAACAAGAATCACAGGCTCTCACTTGTGAGGTAAGTGAGAGAAAGGGAGGAGACCCGTGCTCATAAATTTTCATTTACCTTTATCCCTCGCCATCCCAAATCCTCTTTCATCCTCAAGCGTATGTAATAATGAAGAGCTGACGACAACAAATCCATAAACTCAGTTCCAGGTGTAATTACATTCGAGTCAAGTTTCTTCACCTGCTCCAAGTTCCCTTCTTCTGATTCAGGGACAATCCCACCATCCGTCTCTATAGATAAGGCCTGAGCGCAAACAAAACCTCAATTTTCATTTTTCTCCAAAAGAAAAGGACAAAACCCTAAGTATCTTAAAATGCTGAACAACTAATTTACAAAGACTCTCTCACTTGATCAGCAGCATCTCTAGCAGCCCTAAAACGCCTCGACCGCTGCTGATTCATCTTAGCTCGTGGAGCAACACCATCTGTTTTTAAAGTAATCAATATTATTACAACAAATAAATATAAGAACATCATGACGACGACGACGACAATCTGTATGTATCCGATTCCAAATAATTACCAATAGCCATGAAAAGGAGTTTTCGAGGCCTGACAATGGAGAAGATCCTATCAATGTACTTGAAAACCGCAGCGAAAACCTCCTCGTATGTAGTCGGAGGCGGCTGTTGTTAATTACACACAATAAATAAATAAATAATTAAAATAAAAGAGCATGTAATTAATGAAAAAGGGAATGAAGAAAAAAAGAAAAATACCAGTCCTTCGGGATGGAAACAAGGGTGAATGATTCCATTCATGTCAAGATAGAGATTGTCGAACTCGATACCGTTAGGGTTAGGGCAGGAAGTGTCGAGTGGGACAGAAACGCCGTTGATTAAAAGCGGCGTTTCTTCCATGACGTCGGCAGTTATAAGCGGATACTTCTCCGTTAACCATCTATAGAATGCTGGTATTCCCATTCTTCAGTGCATTACAGTTTTCGAATAAATCAGTAGTGCGGCGGCGACGTGAGTGCACGCCTACACTGTTTGTGTGTGTGTGTGTTCTTTCAGTTGCTTAGCGAATCCGCGAAAGCCGTGAGTTAACTGTGTCTGTGTGTGATGGAGCTAGGCGGCGGCTTCTGTATTCAAAAAGAAAAAAGAAAAGTGGAGAGCCTAATGGAAGATGGACGAGTTTGACCTGGGCTATTTTATTAAACTTTCAACTTTTCACCTCATGTGTAAAAAACGCTTTGTTTGTTACTGCAATATCACCATAAATTTTTTTATTTTTAAATTAAGTTTTTCTTTTAGAATTTTTTAATATTTTAATGTATTCACATTAAAATCAAATTTTTAAAAAAATACTATTTTAATATATTTTTAAATTAAAAATTAACATTTACAATACTTCTAAATATACCCTAAATAAACTAGGATTATCTATGAATTTATTTCAACAATTAACTCTGTTTTTTTTTTTCAATTCAACTTTCTTTTTAATTTTCTTTTTAATTTTATTCTTTTTCTAGTTTCATCATTTCTAATAAATTTGTATTTTTTTTTGCAGCTTTACTTTTCAATTCAATCCTCCTTTTATTTTTCTTTTGATTTCTTTTTTAAAAAAAATTATTTCTCCAACTTTTTTTAATAGTTATTCGGGTTACCTTCAAACTGACCAAGTTGATTAGATTATGTCGAGACAACATTCATATGGTTTAATTTAAAAAATAAACTACATAAAGAGTCGGGTCAATAATTGTTTTTATCAATTTTATTATTTTTTTTCTCAATTTCATACTTAAATTTTTTTTTTAAGGTTAGTCAGGTTGTGTTTAGACTATCCAAGTAGACTAGATCATGTCGGGATAACTCCTACATAGTTTGATATTAAATCTGAGTTAGACAAAGAGTCGGATCAATAAGGTTTAAGGTTGATTTGATATATCATATTTAATAACAATGCAAAATAATTTTCTATAGCCTAAATATTTATATTACATATTCTTTACTTTAAAATTCAATTTTAGATTACAAAAACTTGCAAGTAAATTTTGGTTCTTATATTTTCTAATTATGCAAACAAATCTTTAAATAAACATTAAATTTTACTATCTTATGTTTTTCCCCTTGCAACTAAGGTTGCAAATGAATCACTCTTAAGGCTATAGGTTTGTTCTCTAGAGATCACTAGTTCGAGTCCCACAAATCTCAGAGCCATTAGAGGTTTACATAGTTGTTCACTTCAAGACTCACGGGATTAGTCGAGATACATGCAAGCTAGCTCAGACATCCATGTTAATCAAAAAAATAAAAAGTTACAAATGAATCTAGTTGAGTTTTGATATATTCATAATTTTAATAAGGGTAATATACTCACACGATCACATAAATTTATCACACGTAAACTTATAAGTACATTTCAGTCCAAAGATTTTACTAATTTTGTATTAGACAACAAATTTTACTTTCTTATTTTTTTTCCCTATAAGTTTCAAAGGAATACTTAAATTAATAGAGAAAAATTATTGTATAATAGGCTGAATTGAAACAATGAATTTATGTTTTTACCATTAAAAAAATCACAAAGAATTATCTTTTTAGGGTATAATAATATTTTCACAACGTACAATTTTCATTTTATAATTATTTAAGGGCATCTCAATCATTCCATAATTTGTTTCATGATTAAATTACTTAATTGCCCTTAAGAAAGGCTTAACTATAATCTAGGAGCTTTTTTTATATTTAGGCTATGCTTGTTTTCTGGAAAGTGGTTTTCGGGAAATTATTTTTCAAACTTTGCTGTGTTTATTTGCCATTAGGAAAGTTGGTCAACGAAAAATACTTTCCAGTCAGAGGAAAATTTGGCTTGGTTTACAGGAAAGTGTTGTCCTGGAAAATTTGGGCGGAAAACACTTTTCCGGAAGTTGTGAAAAAATTAAAAATATCATATTATTTGCTGATTATATCAAATTGGGTCCTCAATTTTTTGATTTTTTATTAAAAAAATTTATCTATCAAATTTGATCCTCATTCTATTGATTGTTACTTATTTTATTTGAAATAATTTATGAATGTTAATTATTATCATTTTAATTTCTTCATCTTTCATGTTTTTTTAATTTTTTAGATTTGATCTCTATTATTTTGATTATTATTTATTTTTTAGATAATTTATGAAATTATATTTTTTTTTCAATTTCATTCCCATTCAACTTTTTAATTTGTAAGATTTGTTCCTCATTATTTTATTAAACTTGAGAAAAATAAAACATTAATAAGTTATTTTCCAGCTCATTTTTCATGACATAACCAAACACTGAAAATTATTTTTTAATTTATTTTTCATTACACTACCAAACATCAGAAAATAATTCATTTTCCCGGAATTCACTTTCCAAAAAGAACTACTTTCCAGCAAATAAATAGAGCTATAATAACTTCATTTCCTTTAAAATCAAGATTCTCAAAGATTGACTACTAGGGCTTATTCATTATTTCACAATAGTTTTTTCATAATAATCATTTGATCCTAAATAAAATGTGGTATTTTGATACATAAATAAATGAAATCATAAAAGTTGTTGACGCGTGTGTGCACTTATTAGTTGCTCTGATGTCTTTGAGTGGCACATACAACTATTTCTAATGACCAAAACCGTTGTTCCATCATGTCATTCATTTTGTCTCAACATCCTCTTCCTCGCCAGGTAGCAAATGTGGTTAACAAAGCTCTGATTTGATGCCAACAACATTCTCTCTCTTTTTTTTTTCCATCTCTTATAAATCTGCATATTAGTTCTTCAGGTTTTTTTCTTTTGATTTAGTCCCTTCTCTTCTTATTTCTATTTTTTTTTATTGTGATTAATTTAAAAAAATTGTATTTTTTTCTCAATTTCATCATTCTTTAATTTTTTAATCTCTCAAATTTGGTCATTATTATTTTGATTGTTGTTTTTTTATTTGAGATAGTTTTTTAATCTCACCCTCCATTTTTTTTCTTTCTGATTTGATATTTAATCTTTTAGATTAAGAGTTTATTTATTTATTTAATCTTTTAGAGAAACAAGGGGTTATCATCTCAAAATAGCGTTGATAATGAGGAAACATCCTTCCCTGAGGCGTTTCAAAATTGTGAATTCAAAGCAAATACCCAGGGATGCACCGAATGATGTTAACAGGCAAAAGAAAGTTGCATTTGCTTCTGTCATTGGCAATGCATTAACGAAAAATTACAGGGAGAGCTAACTCTTTGGTATGTTTTTACCAACAATCTTAGCCGGTGCAATTCGCAGAAGGTTCCCTGGCTTACCAGGGAGGGCACCTTTGATCATCACAACACGAAGATCATTATCAATCTTTACAATCTTGAGCTTTCTGATCTTTGTCTTTGTCCCACCCATCCTGCCAGGCATCTTCTTCCCCTTGTATACACGACCTGGTGTTGTTCCGGCACCAATGGATCCCAAAGCTCTATGACTCTTGGAACCATGGCTCATCGGACCCCTTTTGAAATTGTGACGCTTAATACCACCTGAGTGAAATTGGGAAAAAGAAGGAAGGAAACGGATGTTAGATTGAAAGGAATTTTAAATTATCAGTACATCAGAAACACAGTGCTCAAATGAATGAAAAAGAGACTGGAAAACAAAACTAAAATTGATCACTAGCAGACCATACAAACATGATACAATAGAAGATAGCAACCAGGGTACTATAGACAGTGCAAAAAGTAGAAGCAGCCAGCACCAATCTTGAGCAGAGGCCTAACAGATTGTGTATCATACATCACAAATCATGAGCTCGTTATAAGTTATAACATTGCAAGTTTAGGACAACAATTTACTATGACTGCTACCATTTACAAAAGACTCTCACATTTTCCCAAACACACCTGCATTGCTTCACTAAGGACGCGTATACACATTCTTTTAAGTACTGATTTCAAGGGGGGGAACCGCTTCATTTAGAGTTTTTTTATTATTATTATTAAAAATCAAACTACTTAAGCCTTGATTAACTCAAATTCACTATAGCTGGGGTTAATGTTAGTTGATATCATAATAAACCACACTAGCAAGCAGGGAAACTTTCAAGAATCCCATTAATAAAAGCTGGCCCCACTCCAAGAAAGCCTTGGTAGAACCTGGAAATGAGCTGATGAAAAGTCTACTCCCCAAACCAGTTATCATTCTACAACACTGCAAAGGAAGGACAACGAATTCCAAAAAACTTGTTGTCAATAGTTTTGATACCAACACGCTTGTAAGCTTCAAATCTGCCTTCTGAGGGACACTTTTATCTCATGAGTTTCTTCAAATTAAATGAAAGCCATAGCAAATTAATCTTGAAACACTTAAGCAGTAGAAGCAAGTGAAGCCTTTTAAAAAAGCCCCCGTATAATACACTGAAGAATGTTCAGTGGGTAAATATGATTATCTTGCATATCTAAGAATACTGGAGACGATCATTTCAGGGTGCATAAGAACTGTGTCCAACCACCCATATAAAGTAGAAAAAAACTACTTTAAAGCTACCCATTTTAGCAGGTTGAAGCAACTGAAAGACGATGAAAGATGCATTGGTGAATTCAAGCGACTGGATGTGATCTTTCTAACCGATGCGGGTTAACAAATGAACTCAAGGAGTCTGAAACAGTCACGATCAGTAGACAAAAATCCAACAGCAGGAGGTAGAAGCTGATGACATATCTCCCAACTGCCCTACTGTTCATCAAACTTTTCGGTATCATACATTAGGTTAATACAGCCACTACGATTTGAACATCTTTACAATCTAGAATCAAATAACCGACATCTATCATTCTATCTATCCGTGTGTGCACGCATTTAGAAAGCGAGAAACAAATTAGCTTCCTTGTATTCACATTGTCATCTAAAAATTATAGTCAAAATTTTACATTTATCTCTTAGAATTATCCCGTTATAACACCATAAAGTCCCCAGTTCTCCTCCTGATTCACAATCACTCTGATGACAAAAGGAATATGCACTTTTCTGATAGATTAATGAAGAATGAGAAATTATTGGATAGGAACAATAATACCATCACGAATATGTGTGCTATGATGCAGCAGTCTGACTGCACAGAATTATCAGTTTGGAGTGCAAAATTGATCAAGGGTGACATAGCTGTTGTGGCTAGAGACAAAGATCTTGGAGTCAAATCACATTAACTTGTTCCAGCAAACAAAAATCCAAACTATAACTTCTTAGCACTGCATGTCATTTCTCATCACATAACACGCAACATTTATCTACAGTGGCACCGATTACCCCATTAAACTGCAACTCATCACTATTTCAGGATTTCCTGAAATCACAATACTCTATGTAGTTTCTCAATCCCCACAGTCCATTAACTCAATATTTCAAACAAAAGTACGACGGAACATCCCATCAAATCATTTTTAAAACTGTTGTCTAAACATAACCAAAAACCCGCCATTTGAGTTCTCTTCCAACTTATATATTAAATAAATCAGTATGTCAGAGCACACAATCAAACACCAAACAGACCATTAAAATTTCAACATCAAGAACGAAATAAACCCAAACCAAAAAAAGGGAAAAAAGGGGGGAACTAGAAAACAAACCTTGAAAACCCTTGCCAATGGTGGTCCCGGCGACATCAACAAGATCACCCTCCTTGAAGAGCTCCTCAAACAACAACTTCTGTCCAACCTCAAACCCATCAAGACCTTGTAGCCTAAACTCCTGCAAATGCCTCATAGGTATAACTCCAGCTTTCTCCAAATGACCCATTTCAGGTTTAGTCAGCTTTTTATCCCTAACCCTCCTATACCCAACTTGAACTGCATCATACCCATCAGTAGCATCAGTCTTAATTTGGGTCACGATATTTCCTTCTCTAAAACCAACCACGGTAACTGGAACCACTTTCCCATTAGGCTCAAAGTAACTCATCATTCCAAGTTTAGTTCCCATAAGACCAACCCCAGCTTCCATGCTCATTGCTACAATGGAGAGGCTGAACTTTTGGTTTCTGTTGAGGGTTAAAGGGGTTGTTTTTGTGAGGGGAAAAGGTAAGCTTTTTGAGAGGAAACTGCATTTTAAAGAAGTGGGGGTTTTGGTTTTGACAAGCGATGGGGTGGGATAGCAAAATTGATTTATAGCAGAGAGTGGCATATCTCTTGTGTTTTTGTAATTCAATGTTCGAAAGGAGATTTCTTGGTCATTCAGTGAAGAAGAAAATGGAGATAGACCTAAGGACAGGGAAATACGATGGATAACAAAAGGAAGGAAATAATTTTTCTTATCCTTGTTCAAAAAAAGTGTGGAAGGAGAGGTGGGAATCTTGTGTGCTATAGACTATAGGAATACCACTATGACCTCTCTCTCTCTCTATATATATATATATATATATACACTAGCTTTTATACCCGCGCGATGCCGCGGGTCATTTTTTTTGTATAAAAAATATTTTAAAAAGTAAAAATTTAAAAATCTTGGATTTTTTTGCAATGTTATACCCAAGAATCTTGGGTTTGACTGCAACACCTGACCTAAGAGTAATATTTATAATAAAATTAAACTTGCATGACCCAAGTTTAAGTGAGCCTGACTGTAATACCGGACCCAAAAATATTGGATGTAGATCTGGCTATAAAGTCGTGTCATAAAAGTGTGATAATTAAATAGATTAATTAAAAAAACAAAGAAAAAAAATCAACAGAAAAGAAAAAACTAATGAAGAAAAAGAAAAAGAAATTAAATTAATTGGGTTAACTCTTTAAACCAGGTTATCCCGTAAAACCTGAGATTTGCATCATAAAGTTTGCTAACTAAATAGAAAAACAAAATGACAGGTTTACCCAGAATTAACCGGGTTAACCCATCAAACCAAGTTAACCCATCAAGCTCAGTACACATGTCATGAAAGCTTGATAATTAAATAGAAAGAAAATTAACTTTAACAAACTAAACTAAATGAAAAAAATACCTCGTCAAATCAGGTTAACCCATCAAACCCGATATTCGTATCGTGAAAATATGATAACTAAATAAAAAAAAATTAACATTAACAAACTAAATCAAACTAAAAAAGTTAATTAAAAAATTTAAAAAGAAAAAACAGTCATATAATATAATACAATATAATAATAATTATAATGAAAAAACGTGGGGAAAGCTAAAGCTAAAGTTAAATTCTCAACCAACTCAATATTAAAAAAATAAATTTAACAAAGATAATTTAAAAAATAAACATGTGGGGGAAACACTGCAGCCAAACAAAAATCATGTAAAAGAAACACTGTAGTAATCCATAGTATTTTTTTTAAAAAAAAAAGCTACAAAGTTAAGTTTTCAACCAGCTTAATATATATATAAAAAAACCAAGATCCGTGTAATGAAAGTATGATAACAAAATTAATTTTTTTTTTCATATTAACAAACTAAATTAAACAAAAAAAATTCATTAAAAGAAAAAAAACACAAAGAAAAAAGCAAAAAAAAAACCTATGGGCAAAACGGGAAAAAAAAGGAAAACAAAAATGAAAAAAAAGTCAAGTGTTTCACTGTGTGCACAGTGATACATTATATGTAAAAAACAGAAAAAAAAAAACGAGGAAAAAAAAACAAATTTACTACAGTGAAAAACCCACGCGTTAAAAAAAAACATGTAAAAAAAACAAAAAGAAAAAAAAAGGAAAAACTGCTACAGAAAAAAAACCAAAAACGAAAAAAAAATGGCATAAAAGAAAAAACAAAAAAAAACTGAAAAAAAAAAAACAGCTTTAGCTACAGTGAAAAAGTTACGTGTTTTAGAGTTCTTATTAACCTTTCAAATCAGGATAACCCGTCAAACATTAAATTCACGTCATGAAAGTTTAATAACTAAATAAAAAAAATGACAGGTTAACCCATAATTAGCTGGGTTAATCTGTTAAGCCTGGAATACATGTCATGAAAGTCTGATAATCAAATAGAAAGAAATTTAACATTAACAAACTAAACTAAATGAAAAAAAATTAATTAAAAAGAAAAAAATAAAATCTCTAGTTAATTCGTCAAATCAGGTTAACCCGTTAAACTCGGGATCAATTAACAAACTAAATTAAACAAAAAAAATTAAAAGGAAAAAAAACTAAGAAAGAAACAAAAAAATACAGGTATAAAAAACCAAAATAAATACAAAAAAAAAACAAAAAATAATATATATTATAATATTATAATATAATAATAATAATTATTATTATTATATATAAGTATAATTAAAGGCGTGGGGAAGCTACAGTGCTTTCCCCACGCGTTTTAGAGTTCTATAATATATATAACTAGACACTTGACCCGCGCGATGCCGCGGGTCATTTTTTTACATAAAAAATATTACAAAAAATAATAATTTAAAAATCTTGGATTTTTTTGTAAAGTTATACCCAAGAATCTTATGTTTGGTTATAATGTCTGATCTAAAAGTAATATTTATAATATTAATAATAAAATTAAACTTGCATGACCCAAGTTTAAGTGAGCCTGACTGCAACACTGGATTCAAGAATATTGGATGTGGGTCTGACTATAAGATCGTGTCATAAAAGTGTGACAATTAAATAGATTAATTAAAAAAAAACAAAGAAAAAAAATGAACAGAAAGGGAAAAACCAATGAAGAAAAAGAAAAAAATTAAATTAATTGGGTTAACCCTTTAAACCAGGTTATCCCGTAAAACTTGAGATTCGCATCATGAAAGTTTGATAACTAAATAGAAAAAAAAAATGACGGGTTTACCAAGAATTAACTGGGTTAACTAATTAAACTAAGTTAACCGGTCAAGCCCAAGATACGTGTCATGAAAGTATGGAAATCTGATAATTAAATAGAAAGAAAATTAACTTTAACAAACTAAACTAAATGAAAAAAATAACACGTCAAATCAGGTTAACCCATCAAACCCGAAATTCATATCATGGAAATCTGATAACTAAATAAAAAAAAAATTAACATTAACAAACTAAATTAAATAAAAAAAATTCATTAAAAAAAATTAAAAAGAAAAAAGAGAAAAAAACAGTTATATAATATAATACAATATAATTATAATTATAATTATAATGAAAAAACGTGGGGAAAGCTAAAGCTAAAGCTAAATTCTCAACCAACTCAATATTGAAAAAATAAATTCGATAAAGATAATTTAAAGAAAAAACATGTGGGTGAAACACTACAGCCAAACAAAAACCATGTAAGGGAAACACTGTAGTAATCCATAGTGTTTTTTTTTTTGAAAAAAGATACAAAGCTAAGTTCTCAACCAGCTCAATATATAAAAAAAACCGACAAAGGCCATTTAAAAAAAAAAAAGTCAATTTTGGGTAAAAGAAATGAAAAAAAAACATGTAAAAAAAAGGAAACAAAAGCGAAAAAAAAACACGTGGGGAAAGCTATAGTGTTTTAAAGAAAAAAATACTATTTAAAAAAAAAACTCAATTTTTGGTAAAATAAATGAAAAAAAAAACTAAATTTTCAACCAGCTCAATAATAATAAAAAAAATCAACAAAATAATTCTGAAAAAAAAATGACAATTTTGGAAAAAAAAAAGAAAAAAAAAACATGCGGGGAAAGCTAAAGCTAGATTATCAGCTAGCTCAATATTGAAAAAATAAATTTGATAAAGATAATTTAAACAAAACATGTGGGGAAATACTGTAGCAATCCATATTGTTTTTTTTTTTAAAAAAAAAACTACAAAGTTAAATTCTCAACTAACTTAATATAAAATAAAATAAAATCTACAAAGACCATTTTGAAAAAAGAAAAGAAAAAAAGAAATCATAAAAAGAAAAAAAAACAATGTATGAGAATATTATAGCAATCCACGATGTTTTAAAGAAAAAAAAACTACATAGTTAAATTTTCAACCAGGTCAATATTTAAAAAAAAATTAGTAAAGATAATTTTGAAATAAAAAAATTAAAAAAAAAAAGAAACAAAAAAAAGAAGAAGAAATCAATTTTGGGTAAAAAAAAAAGGAAAAAAAAACATGTAAAAAAAAAAAACTTGCTGCAAAAAAAAAATAATGCTACAGTGGCTGCTACAGTGAAAACCCCACACCTTTTAGAGTTCTTTAATATCTTACTTTAAATACAATATTTCTAGCTCTTATTTTATTTATCCTTGTACTATTGTAAAATAATTGTTATGATGAGTTTATTTTTCATAATATATTTATTATTCAGGGCTTGAATTATGCTTAAAAAAATATTTTTTAAAATGTATTAATATAGATAAATTGATTCAACACATTTTTGAAGATGAAAATAATCTTGTTACACTAAATTATAACCGATGAATCAATATATTTTTTATAAATCATTTTTTTAAAAAGAATTATGAATAAAAGGGCCAGAGGTAAAATGAGAACCTTAAACCCTTGAACTTAACCATGTTTTGAGCTCAAACACTTATGGGTTAGAATACACCAGACTCAACTTCATTGAATTAAAATATGCATTAAACCCAAACGTCTAAGGGTATGGTTAGATGTTAGACCTAACTTCATTGGGCTCGGCTACGAGTTGATCTCATGTGCTTGTGAGTCTAATGAGACGCTAGACCTAATTTCATTGAGCTTGGCTGCATGTTGAGCCCAAGTGCTTGTGAATCTGGTAAGTTACCAAACCCAATTTTTTTTTGGCTCAATCATGTGTTGAGCTCAAGCACTTGTGGGTTTGATATAATGTTAAACTCAGTTTTTTTAGATTCGACTATACGTTGAGCCCAAGTATGCCTAGCGAGACACTAGACTCAACATCCTTGATTTAGAATAATTCTAGATCCAAACATGAAGTTGATGGTCTTTGTTAGCCTTATGGTGGGTCGCGAGGTTATCCCTAAGACTCTTAATGCTAAGAGCTTAGGGTAATCATTTCCCTATATCTCTAGATGTATGAAAATCCTTTAAGAGTTGGTTGCATTTCAATCGACATTAATGCTATGAGATGGATTTTCCCATTAACATTAATGTTGTATACCAAATAAGATATAAAAGTCTTATATAGCTCTATTGTTTATCAATCAGCACCATTGATGTGAAAAGATAATTTACATCAATATTAATATTGTGTAAGACATTTTCATCAATATTAATGCTGATATAAATGATTTTTTCCTCACTAAAATATTTAGGAGGAAAAGACTTTCAGGCTTTTTGAGAGAAGGGACACAATACAAGGGCTAAAGTACCCTCTAAACCATCTAGGTAAAGGGATCATGATCTTTATTTTTTATCATATATTCTCAAAGCTTTTATCATAAAAATACCAAGAGAAAACATTTTTTCTTTAAGAGTTAAATGCTTATTTCTTGATTTATTACAATCATTTGCTATAAAGTCACTAACTTAATCATTAGAGAATTCTAAAACTCCATAAAGGACTGTTTTGTAATAACTGAGACCCCAACCACCAACCCTTTGTTCTTCCAATTTATAGGAATGAAATATTGTTGTGAATGTATGATCATCTACTATCCCACTAAAACCTAATTCTTGAGCATATTGGATTTTTAGATATCGTCAATTGACGTTGTTTATGAGAAACTGATCAAAAGCCATCAACTACTTTTGAAAGCTGGTTTTTTACACCCTAAACCAATATTAATGACAAGTAATTAAAAAACCCATGGGATGACATGTTATGGACCTTTCTGAAGCTGTTGGCATGTATGTTCCACCAACTCCTTTAGAGTTTTAGAAACTCATCAATCAAGTGCAAGCCTTTATCCAAGCTATCTTTGCATCCTAGGGGCAATGCCAAAACTTGTCACCTTAATAAGCCTTAGCACATGATGTGGCTTATTTTTTATACTATTTTCTCAACCAAGAGTTGCCCCCTTTGCTAAAAGACAATTTTCTTTTCTAGAAAAGGCATGGAAAAATGACATGGAGAGCATTCCACTTAGCTAATCCTCTAACATCTTTAGGGTCGCTCACATCGATGTGAAACTCTCCCAATAAGTAATCACTCTAAACATAATCCCTCTGGCCATCGTGGGAAAGAAATTAGCCATTAGCCTCACCATTCCTTTCCAAAATCCTCTAGCTTCATAGAGTCCATTAAGTAAAAGTTTGAAAGTAGTATAGCTAGTCAACACCACTAAAATGAGACCAACAATACTCATGAGATAAATGGATCTTTTTTATCCAAACAAGTCTTATATACCCATATGTTAAAGGGGGTATATCTCCACAAAGATAACATTGGATAATTATGATGACCTTATAGATCCTAGTGAGCATGTCTAAAATATATACAACAATTTTGAGCTGGTCATCCAAGACGATGATGCTATGTGCAAGATCCTACCCATGACCTTCAAGGGGCCAATCAGAGTTTGATATAACAACTTAGAGCCAGGCTCTGTCGCGAGTTTCATTGACCTCTATACAAAACTTGTGTCATGTTTAGCACTAGCATACTCGTCAAGAAGAGCTTTACTAAACTTTTTGGTGTTACTCAGGTAGAAAAGGGAGTCCACTCAAGTTTATTTAAAGAGGTTCAATGAAGAGATGCTTAAATTGGAAGGATTGATTGAGCCAGTAGCCTCAAAGGCCTTGATAATAAGGGTAAGAGAACATTTCATATGAAAGGACTTATATGCCCTATTGGACATAAGCTTTATGAAAGTAAAACATGTTATGGAAAATCACATCTAGGTAGAGAAAACCAATAGACTGCAACATTGACCTTCTCATTTCTATTAAGAAGCATATAATAAAAAATGTTTTAAATAGAGTCGATCTCTCAATAAAGAGAAAAGTTTAAAAAACAGTTAGAAAAAACAAGTAAGGGAACATGTGCAATACTTGAGGGAAGGAACATGATTCCCTTAAACACCACCCTTATGAATTTTTTCATGACAATCAAGGGGAAATGACTACATTTAATACCCACCTATAACATTGCCTTTATACACACACACCTTATAAGAAATAGGGCATACCACTAAAGACTTTGTTTAATCCAAAAGGAAAAAGGGCATGACACTAAAGATTACTTTATATTAAAGAAAGAAATAGAGCGATTAATAGCCAATGGGTACTTAAGATAATTTTTTAAAGGGAACACCAATTTGAACCAGGACCATAAAGAACCAACTCAACCTATCCAAGCTTTGCCCGAGATCAACGTGATTCTAAAGGGAATGTTGGTAGGGAGGATACCTCTAGTGCAACAAATAAATATGGGATAAAGGTTTTAACAATGGCTAATCAGTAAAATCTATGAGATGAGCCAATTGTTTTTACTGTAAAATATAAAGGGAGGGTGACTTATCCCTATGAAGACGCACTAGTTATTTTCATGGTTTTTGCTAACCATAAAGCCTATAGAGTATTGGTGGATGATGACAACTAATGTCTTGGATGAGAATTGACCTTTCAAAAATGACTCATGTGAAGACCCTTTTGATTGGGATTAAAGGATTAGGTATACTAGTAAAGGGCACCTTGAAGATCATGGTTACTGTTAATACATACAAATCTTTACAGTGATAAACATGGCTTTAAAACCTATAATGTTATAACATAAAGGCCTTTCATGTATCGAATCAACGCAGTCATAAGCACGTGGTACTTGGTATTGAAACTCCCTACTAAAAAAGAAATAATTAATGTGAGGGGAAACCAAGAGACCTTTAAACATGTAGAGAATAAATTCTTAGTTGTAGACCATTAAAGGTTTTTGAAAGAAATGACAGAAGTTTAAATCAAAGCTATAGAATAATTGAAAGAAGTATCCCTAGAACAAGAAAAAAAGGAAATCACCAAGATAGGCTTTACCTTGGAGCCACATCAACAGTAATTACTAATTGATTTCCTCATATAAGATAGAGTTTGATTTTAACACCTCGGGTATACTAAGAATCAACCTAGACATAGTTACTAATAGGTTCCAAGTTGATCCAACCTACCCTCTCGTCTTCCAAAAGAAGATGAACTTTAGTGGGGAAGATAATAGGCAATAACTATAGAAATGGATAAATTGTTGACTGTTGGGTTCATTTGTGAAGTCATGTATCCGAATTGACTAACTAATATGGTCATTGTGAAAAAAAGCACGGAAAAGTAAAGGATATGTGTGGACTTCACCAACTTAAATAAGGCATATCCAAAGGATAATTTTATGATAAATACTTATAACTGCATTTTTATTAAGGTTTTATATCATTGTATTGCACTTAAAGTCTCATTAAATTCCCTAACTTAAACATGTTTTGTAATAACAAATATGATAATATAAGATATCTTTAAATTATGGTAAATGCTTGTTTTAAACGTAGGTTTGCAAAATAGACATATCTTAAAATTTATAAGATTGATTAATGTGTTTAACTATTGAAATTGAGGAGACAAAAAGAGGATTACTCATAAAGAATAAATTATAGTTGGGTTGATTCAATTCAAACTAGAACACCATTCAATATTTGGGTCATAACTGGAGTTGTAGAGCTTTAGGTGTAGTTTATCTTGATGGAAAGTTATGACATAGACCTAAAATATTGATGAGAGTTTAAGATTCATTATTGCTGTTTTAAAGTTCAAATCTTAACAAAAAAAAATATGAATTTGTTTTATAGCCCGGACACTATTAAGTGTTAAACCTGTATCTTGAGTTTTAGATGTCCAAATGAGCCCATTCATTTTTTGTTGGAATGATGAGACCAATATCCATAACTTCTATGAAGGCCATCTATTCCAATTTTGAGGTTAGAAATGATGTTTTGTCCAATCACCTAATTAATTAGCTAGCCACCTAATTAATTAGTTAGCTACCAAATCAATAGTTCTAAATTTTAGTCTATAAAAGGATGTATTTGCCATACATTTAAGCATCTTAGTTTTTAGATCAAGATTTTGCTTTTGCTTTCTTTGTTTGTATTTTTATAATGTGTAAGTTCTATTTCATATTATATTTTCATTAATCTCTTATTTATGGTTATCATTTCATTTACTATACTTAGTTAATTCACATTATAGCTATGTTCTTATCTTGGTTATTTATGTTTTTATTCTTCATTATGTTTAGTTATGTTTATTTTTTCCAAGGTAAAAATGTTACACTAAGAGTGTAAGAATAAGTATAATATAAACTCAACATGGACTTTAATGTTTATATTTAAGAAAGTTTGTTATTATCATGATTTATAATTGCTATCTTACTCATTCTTAATACCCTGCTTATTAAGTGGTGGGTCTAGATTTATGGTGTACAACCCTTGGCACAACAAATACTTGATTCTTTTATAGCTTAATGTATAGATAACCGACACCTGTGTTATGAAAGAAATTTGATTTGTTGTTGACATACATTAGCAATAAAATAGAAGTTTGAATCTATTTTGTAGCTCAAACACTGTTTGATGTTCAGTTCATATCTCGAGTTCTAGAAGTCTAAATGAACTCATTCATTTTTTGTTGGAAAACTTAGACCAATACTCACAACTTTCATGAAGACCATATATTTCAATTCTAATATTATCAATGATGTTGTCCAACCTCCTAATTAATTAGCTAGCCACCAAATCAATAGTTCTAAATTTTAGCCTATGAGCATTTGTCATACCTTTACGTATCTTGGTTTTCAGATCAAGATCTTACTTTTGCTTTCTTTCTTTGTATTTTTATAATGTTCAAGTTATATTTCATGTTATATTATCATTAATATTTTGTTTATGATTATCATTTCATTTACTATACTTAGTTAATTTATATCATAGCTATGTTCTTATCTTGATTATATATGTTTTCTTCTTCAATATGTTTAGTTAAGTTTATTTTTACCAAGGTGAAAATGCTATACTAATGGTGTAAGAATATAAGTATAGTATAAACTCAATATGGACTTTAATATTTATATTCAAAATCTAAAAACCACGATAAAGTTGATTAACTTGTCAATATTAGAGAGATAAAAGTTCTCTTGTGAGCAGACCTTGTTAAGGCTAATGAAGTATACACTCACTTTTCACCTCATATGATACTTTTTAATAATCACTACATTAGCCAACCAATCATGATACATGACTTCCCTTATAAAACCTATCTCTAAGAGCTTGTCGACTTCTCCAACAAATACTTTATATTTATCATTTTTTTTAAAATTTCTCTTCTTTTAATGGATGAGAAGGAATAAGGGATTGACATTCAACCAATGACATGCCATATCCGACTCAATTCCTAGCATATCCATCAAATTAAAGATAAAATTAGGATTTTGGATTTCGAGGACCATAAGTTATTCCTTTTATCTAGGTGCTAACATTGACTCAATCTTTGTTTGAAGTCTAGGTTGTTCACTTTTAAAGTCAAACTACACAATTCATAAAACAATTTTGACCATCTTTGTCTTCTTTATACTATTTGGTCCCTAATCATTGACCATCATGTCTTTCTTCCCCTTAGACTGAAGAAGGCATATTTACGAAAGGCTAGTTGATTGATTCTAACAATTATCATGAAAATAATTGGCATGCCACCTTTCATGGGAAATTTCAAGGTTAGTTCTTTAATGCTAATGGCATATTGATCTCATGAATGATTTTTCAAAAATAACATTAAAGGCGAAGTATATTTTAATAACCATAAAAATTTGAAGTGTCTGTTAGTTAAGGTACTGCTTATTAATAAAAACTAATTGGGTATTGAAAAACATTATAAACACAGACCCATTTGCATAGCTCATTGAAGTAGTGTAATGGCGTCCTTTCCCTTCCTAAAAAAATCTAACGTCTTGGTGTTGGAAGTATTTAGGTCTTTTTTCAGGACTCATTAGTCATTAAAGGATTGATTGGGGGAATGTGTTTTTTCATAATTTTTTAAGCAAACTAAAATGGTTTAATTACCCTCCAAATCAATATCTTTCAAATTAATAAGAAAGGGTATTTATATCTTTTTGCTTTTTAAAACATAGTAAAATGACAACTTTACCCTTGAAATAAAAAAATTATGTGCGTCCATAGGCTTTTTGGTCCTTTTGCAATGGTTTTTTTTTGTACTACCAGTTTCATTAAGGGCAATTTAGTATTTCACATAGATTTAAATATTACTTAAATAAATAAAAAAAGTTAGCACGTGGGAGGCACCCAAGCACTCAAGGGTGGTGTATGAGGCGCCTCTTAGTGGCCAAAATTGCATTTTTATTATGTCATTAGAAGTTACATCATGTCCTCTTCCTTTTGATGCAATGTGTGTCAATGGTGGTTGGGTAGTTTGTTGTCGGTGGGGCTTTCTTTTTTGTCTCTCTCCTCCATCAAAAAGTACAGCTTAGTCCTCTTTGTTATTGGTATTTCAACTTTAGTCCTTAATTTTTTTTTCTAATTTTTATTCTTGACATTTTTGTAGAAGTTTTAAATTTCATCATTCAATCTCAAATTATCATATACTATATTTTCAATTTGATCCTCATTCCTTTAATTTTATTTTTTTAGCCTTTTTGCTATATTGATCTTTCTTTTCAATTTTCACCTTCAATCAAATATCAAATTTGTTTTGTATTTTAATTTAGCCTATCGCATTATCTTATCAAGATAACTTAGATTAGCTCAACCTTGTTACTATATCTAAACAAGCACTATTTACCCCTCTATCCTTACCCAAGAGTCTTAACTGGAGTAACTTGGTAACTTGAAGGCATCAATTTTCATTAGGTCAAAAACTTTCAGAGAATGTTTATTGTGCTGCCATCATCCACAAGAACCCAATATACCTGATGGTCGGAGAGAATGATAGTGATAACAAGTGCATCCTCACTCCAGAAGGATAGTCGATAGGGCTCCTGCTTTGAATTTGCAAAAGCAAGATTGCAACCATTTTATTAATTGCGAAATGCCAGTGCACTGGAGCATAAATAGAGAGCTTCCCATTAGTTTGCCGCTCTTCTTTTTATATGTTAAAAGTGCAAAAATCAGAAACAAAAATGCCCTGTTATTACACATTTTGACGTTTTTTTCTTCTACCAAACAGAGAATACAAGTAATCAACCATTACGAATTTTGGCCCTCTGATCAAAATTACGAAGTATATAGAATCCATCTCAAATGTCTGACGGGTCATTGATATCCTGGACAACCACATAAAAGAAGAGGTTAAAGAAAGAAAAGGAAGATGAACCAACCAACCCCTCACCAAATCACTAATGCCTTCTTCACAGTTCTCACTCTGTTTTTATTTCTACGTTAAGAAAAGTTCTTTCAGGAGTTTAGATCATATACCTTGTTCTCAAGGACTGCACCATCAGGAATTTCCAGTTTCACCCCTGGTTTTGCAACAATACTTACTCTCCCCTACAATAACAAAACAAGCACAACATTTAGCCAAAGATGAACCGTCCATCATTCAAAACAAATTGAAGGTAATGAAGAAGTTTTGCAACTTTGATATGTACTACCATTCAAAATTAGTCTTGTAAATATTCATGGACAACAACTGTAAACACATACGACAATACAATGCAATTGATAAATGTGTAAACAAAAATTCGTATCCATATATATATGCGCGCCCACACACACAAATATGTCAGCTCTCCACTACACTTCAGGATGAATCAGTGCACATGAAATGACAGTTTTATGTCCACTTGAAACAAAAATACAAAATCCACCCTCGCACATGCAGCTTCAAAACTTTAGAAAACCAGGCAGCAAGACATAACTACATATTACATAAATTCGATAGAAGGATTGGAAGTTGAAAATACCTTAAGAATCACGCCAGCTCCAAACCACACATCACCAGCTACCTTCAAGCTATCCAATCCAACTATGCTAGGAATGGATTTGAAACGGCGTTGGAAATCGCTGACCTGAGATAAGAACACAAGAACATTAAGTGCTGGTAACATACAAATAAAGCAATAACCTAGCAACAATTATAGTCACCTTTTCAAATTCAGGTCCCAACTCAATACATGGATTTGCAGGGTTAGCTTGAGCTGCGTTCCGAACTAAAATGCCTTCAGAGGTGGAGTACAGATCTGACTGCAGAAATACATACATAAAAATTACCAGTCTCAAATCGTTAGTATTTTTATTCAGTGGGAAAATGATAACATAGCCAAGATGGTCATGTCCAAAACCTGAAGAAGAAGCAAGTCTGATGTTGCATTTAGTTGAACAACCCGAAATTGAGGGACATCAACGCCAATGGCTTTATCAAATAACTGGCTCAATAAAAAAAATCATAAGATGTCAGCAGTCATTAGTTATTGAGCACAAGAAGTTAACAAAAAATTCAACACAAAAATATATATGAAACCTGTATTGTCGAACCAGCTGCTGTTTCTTGCAAAACCATTTGATCACCTTCCATTTCCTAAAAATAAATCATTTCAATAATTCCTGGTTTTTATCTAATAAGTATAAGCCCTCGGTGTGTAAAATAAAGGTACACCTTTGAAATAGACAGGTTCTCTATCTTCAGGGCATTGGTATCTACAAGCCTTCTGATTGCTTTCAAATTCACCCACCTGCGCAAAACAAAAAAATAATTTACAGGATGAAGCATCATTGCCTGGTTTATCAGGGGAGTTGATAGGAGTATAAAGGTAACTCACAAACTTCTTGTGTCGATAAATTTGAACTTCTCCGTTGACTTCATGAATGATCATGATATTGAAGTAAGAAAAAAAAAAAAAAAACTGTTCAATAAATGAATATAGCATTGTGCCATAAAACAAAGCTAATCATAATTATCTTACAAACTTTAGGCATCCCAATGTGATTTTAACATAAAAAGAAGTGAAGAAAACAATGGGATCCACTCCTCTACCAAATACAAGTCTCAAAAAGCAAAGGCAGAAAGGAAAACGAAAATCAGAACTCACATCTTTAGGAAGTGTTCGCGCTATTTCTGCAAGCTGCATGGCACATATATTGAATAGAAATTGTTAGCTACCACCAAACACACAAGGTACTACCGATTAATTTAACAGAACCTCAAGGCCACCAAACAGCCTGATCACTCAATGAATACTTAATATGTTAGACGAGTCTGTAATTCATGTGCCATTTTAGGACTAACCAAACTGTGATCTTCAACAATGGTACATTATAAATGCATCCTCTAGAATTAAATGAGGTAGAAAGCTGTTGTGTCAAAACTGCTGACATTCAAGCCCTTTGCTTAAGTTAATAGAATATGTTATTGGTCAATAAGAATTAGAATCAGGACGAGGATTTGAAAATTGCAGCCAAATATAATTTAGATGTGCAAGCTTAGCAGGACATGTATTCAAGATAAACATAATTTAGATGCATCTTGTATTTGCAGCCTGCATACCAATTTATTCCTTGAACAGTAGCACAATTTATATTTCACACAGTTTTTCTGACCAGATAAATGCTGATCATTCAAATCTTCAAAATATCATAGCTTTTGACAAAATAAAGACCGACTAAAATTTTAGTACTTTATTTTTTTAAGGAAAAAAAAGAGAAGAAAATGTGTAGAATCTTTTAGCATCTTCATTCATCAAAATTCTAATTATTAATTATCCAAACATACCACAATTCAAAAGTGTCCAAATAAAGAATGAAGCATTATAAAAGAAGTGGAAGTGAAGGTGACACCTCAAACATTCCTTGCTGCTGATTGACCATTTTACTTTCTGAAAGATATGAAGTGGTTGGTGTCACCTGAAAATCATTAAGAATTAAACACAGATTTTGAGCCAAAGCAGAAGTGCTAACGAAATTCATTGTTTGAGTACCTCCATACAGTATTCAATATTGTTTTGGCTCAAATGACTCATGATTCCTGAATCAACACTCAAGGAGCACAAATGTAAGAAGAATGATTCTTAAGTATAGAAAAAGAAATGACAAAAAGGCATACAGTTAAAGAGCTAAAATAAGACTTGAAGAAATTAAATAATCAAAACTACAAGGACAGAGAGTTAAAAGCAAGACTTTAAAAGAGATAAATAAACAAACTGAAGAGGGTACTTGGATCAACAGCAGCAGCTACATTATCGGAGCTCACTACATGTACGTACTCCTTTCCCTGGAAAATAAGTTCAGAGCAGCAGTTATTTGTTCCCTGCTAGCATGCACTCTTATTGCCCTTTTCAGATAAATGAATTACATTCTTTTTATGTATCATGTAATAAAGAAATAGGGACAACAGCAATGGCAACACATGTACTCAGCCTCAAATTCCTATTTGAGACCTGTCCTTGTTTTTTTGGTTAATGTAGCTCATGAACATTTTAAACAAGGATAATTAATATTTTCCACCTGTTAATGTTGGATTTAAAACGTGTTTGCAAGCTCATGCATCAATAATGCTATCTTATATGAGTTAACACAAAATGCATCAATAGCCTTTAATGAACATACACCCAAAAAACTTAATGGACAAGAAATAAAAAGATCACAGTTAAAATTGACAACAGAAATTGTGTAAAGCAAAGCACATGAGCAAGTAGTGTAACATACTTAAGAATTGTGTACCTGTGATAATAACACATCCAGTGTTCCGCTACTTTTCATTAGGGAAAGGAAGGCTGCAGCATGATCAGATGGATACCTTCATATAAACCCAAAGAAAAGGAAAAATCAGAGATAGAGAGAGAACAATCATCAGGAAAGTTTTGCCCTACGGCCAAATGAAATTCATGACAGAATTAACATATTAGAAGCTGAAAAGGTAATATTGTAGCGAAAGTTCTCTAAGGTAGTGTATTTTTCACCAAAGCACTTCCAAGAGTTTTTGATGGAAGAAACAAGACCTTTGGGTCAAATATAACAAAATTTATAAGAGAAACATTATTGAGTTTGAACCCAGGATCAGCAAAAAGAATGTCCCAGTTCAGCAGATATAGAATGGTAAATGGATTGATTTGATAAACACTGCACACTAAACTAGAAATGTCAATATTTTAGGAAAAAAAATAATCAGGTCAAAGTTGAGGTACAGCCAAGAATTTTTGGAGGGGAAAGTGTCATAGCTAGTAAAATTAGTCATTTAAATGTGATTCTAGCAAACGTTAAAAGCACTTTGACAAGACAACAGACCTTAGAAACCAATATGAAACTATGAGACAACCACAAACCAGGGAATGAGAAGGAAAGGAAGAAATGTTTAGGAGCTGAAGTTATGAAAGTGATATAATAGAGGTACAGGAGTGCTCAAGCCAGCTATTAGTAGAAGTTGAAATCTACTAGATTAAAAAAGCCAACTATCATACTGGCTTTCTCAAGATGGATTACCTCTAGTAGTAAAGCATTGTGGGCTATTAAAAACAGCTAGCATTTTTAAGAATAGTTCTAATGCTACAGCACTTGATACTTGACTTTCTTTGAGCATTAAGGAGCAATTTGGAAAAACTACAAGGGTTTTTAGAGTTTATACAGGGCACTTAGAACTTCAACATGTTAAAAGAACAAAAGGTAGAGAGAGTCTACAATTCATCTGCACTGCTCTGTCCACTGGAAGATTTCTTTTGAGTATGGTGGCCCTGCATAAATGCAATCATGGTATAGGTGAGCTATAAATTTTGCCTTCAACAAATTCTATTGGCATGTATAGTTAAACAAACAAACATGGGTACAATTGCACACCTGACTAAGAGGAAGAATATCAACATTTGATGTGGAATATTTCTCCAAAGCCTACATGAAAACTTCATGAGTAGATTCTGATAGAATATGAGCACAGTTCCAAGAGGAGATGCTAAGGACAAATCACCTTCAGGGAATCATCATGAGTTCTGATAGTGTTCATAAGCACCAAAGGGATATGGCATCCGTATGTCAAATTGAGAGACTGCAGATATTTAGCAGTGGGATATGTCAGAGCAAAGATAACAAAATAAAACCTATATACAAAAGAAAGAAATCTTGCCTGAATTTGATTAACAATCAAGTCAAGAGATGTCAAACCATCACGAATTCCAATTAAAGACCTGCAAAAAAATGAGTACAGCCACATAAATTTAACACGTGATAAAGTACAAAGCAAACATGTCTCTACAAGCCTTTGTCTGTTTAGGGATAGGACTAAATTACTCCAACTATTGAAATTCAACCCATTCATCATGTACCCTTCAAAAGATCAAATTATATGATGCACAGAGGATAATGTAGTATGAAATATCTAGGTTTAGGATTCATGCTTACTTGGGGCCATTAAACCCTAGAGCTGTTCCCAAAGAGTCATTGAACTTCACCACAACAATCTTGTCCAAAAGGTTCTTAATTTCTGCAATATCTGCATTCAACCCAGGAAATTATTTTTATACAAGCAAAGAGGGAAAAGGAACAAAGGGACACAACAAACTAAAATATATTTTAACTTCTTGATTTAAACAAGTCACCATGTCAAGTAGAAAACCATTACCATTAGAAGCAGGTGCTAAGTTCTGATAAGGAACAACAAGCACTTCACCATTTAGAGAGCTGATATTGCTCATGTTCTTGCTTTGCACACTTTCTTGGATTTCCTTGCTTCAAAACACAATTTAATGTCATATCAACCAAAGTACCAAACCACACATAAGTAGGTCATAACAAAACCTCAAGTGAAAAGCCAATCACATAGTTCTATAAATATTAAATTCTAGATGCCAGGACCCAAATATTGATTCAAGAAGAACCCAAAAGTATATTGAGCAAATTATTCCCTAACTCTGCATAAGATTAAAAAACCTTGCACTAATTTGCTTTCTGTACTTCAGATAACAACGGGATAAAGCTTTGTATGCTCTTAGTCCAAGTCTCTAATGAATAGCCAGTTTGAACAATTTCAATAATAAACAAACATTTCTAGATAATCAAATTTCGGACTAATAACCTCAACAGCTTGAAAAACATGATATATTAACTCCATACAGCACACACAACCATATGGAAACAAAAACTAAAATTAAAAACACATTAGCAAACATGATACCAGCAATATGTCTTCCATAAACAAATACCACAACTTACTCTCATCCAAAGATGATAACAATTTTCTCTTATAAGGCAAAAAAGCAAGTACTTTATACATGAATCAAAACAGTAAGAACTATATCATAAGAGTCTATATTGCACATCCCAAA
This sequence comes from Populus alba x Populus glandulosa, assembly GCA_033617975.1. Taxonomy (NCBI): domain Eukaryota; kingdom Viridiplantae; phylum Streptophyta; class Magnoliopsida; order Malpighiales; family Salicaceae; genus Populus; species Populus alba x Populus glandulosa. The sequence continues at coordinate 5,809,617 of CM066155.1, read as the reverse complement.
ACCGACAATAAAAGCTAAACTAGAATGACAAATGCAACATCCTACATCTAGAAGAAGCCCTTCTTTGGTAACAATGTAGAGTCTTGGACATGGGATCTAAAGGGTGTGTTCGAATCTTAACAGCAACTAGATGCTGAAGGGTAGGACTGCACTAACTTTTTCCTTCCAGGACCCATTTCAGTGGAGCATAATTAGAGAATAGCCTTCTATCTAGAAATAAAAGAAGGCAACAGAAGCACACCATAGTGCAACTGAATCTTAAATGACCAGTGTCCCGCTTAACAGATATATGAGAACCTAAAGAATTCTCTGCAGTACAGCATCCACAATAGATATCTGCCGAAACTTGAATTCTCATCTGAGTTTATAGCTATTTTCTACATCAGGATGGAAATTAACTTGTGAGAAACACAATCATATGACACTAAAAACAGTGTCTTAATCAAACCAATAAAAAACATAATCCTTCACATCATAGAGGTTCTATTGCCACAGCAAAAAATCACTCAAGTATAGATCGTTATACCCATTTTCCTGCTTTAGGCTAAATAGCATCACCAGTCCAAGTTTTTCTCTACGTATCAATCAGTACATTTACATCATTCACCATCCATAATTGATCCCAACAATATAATTAACTGAACCAAGGATCTTCCTATCTTTTTCAAAACGCAGCATTAGTGATTTCTATTATTCTCTTGCAATGAACATTATTTACACAACACACCTTATAAGGCACTGCCCTAAACAGAGGTTAACAAATTAAGTAAATTCTATAGTACCTCGATTCTTTGGTGGAAAGATCTCGCTCTTCTTTACGAATATGTCCTTTTAGTGCTTTCAATTTCTTTTTCTCAAGCAAAAATGTCTTGGTAATTATATTGCAAAACAAGTACACAAACTGAACAGAATCATTAGCAGGCACTGGATACGCAATCTTCTTATAAATCTCCCATGGCATATTTGAATCAACCAAAGCCACAATGGGAACCTGCAATCTATCAGCCTCCAAAATCACCGAACTCTTCCTCTCCGTATCCAACACCACTACACAATCTGGCGGTTGTATTGGCCCAAAACAAACCTTAACAGCACAAATAAAAGAAATATAATCATCAAACAATTAAAAAAAAGCTTTAAAAGCAAAAAAGAATAGAAGGGCCCGTTAAATAATATTAACCCAAAACTTGAATTTTGAAAAAAGAAAAAAGCAGCTTAACCATCAAAATCGTTAAAAATAAAAACCCCATTAACCCAAAACTTGGATTCAATTAACAAAAAAGAAAAGAAAAAAGAACACTCGTATTCACAATTCAATTAAAGAAAAAGAGGCCTATTGTAAAGAAAGGGCAAACCTTTTTATTTCTTGATCTAAACTTCTTAGGACTATGACTATTAGTCAAGAAACCTCCCATTCTCCACATAATGTTATCTCTTGGGCTATAAATCCCCATCTTCTTTGTCATTTGCTCCACTATCTCATCAAACAGAAGATTCGTATTGACAAACATGAACCTTGCGTTCTTATCACGCGCCAAATGAGAAATGAAACTGGCAGCATTCCGGAGACAGATGAGAGTTTTATCGGAGTCGATAATGGAGATTTGATTACGCATTCCATAAGTGTAAATTTTCAAGTGGTGGGCTGCCACTCGCCGACCTATATGAGCGTTTGTGGTTAGTAGCTTTTGGATTATTATTGAATGGAGTGTCATTTTTTAAAAAAAATTCAGTAGCCTCCTGTGCTGGTTGTGGCGGTGGCGGTGGCGGTGGCGGTGGCGGTGTTTAAACGGGAGAGGTGTGTCTCATTTAGAAGGGGGGGGTTCAGCGATGGAGTCCAGTGGCGATGGTGAGACTGTAGGGTTTTGTTGTTGGGTTTTTGTTTTGCTTAGGGAAATTTTGAGAAGGAAGAGGGATGTTTGGGTCCAAGTTTAGTTGATGGACTTGGTATTTTTTTAAATTGGCCCCTTTTATTTTTATTTAAAACACCATGAGTTCCATTTTATCCATTATACTAATTAGGGCATTATTATTTTTAATTAATTAACAAAAACTAAATGAAAAGGTGTTTTGTGCAATTTTTGTTTTTGCTTTTAAGTGTTTTTTAAGAGTGTTTTTGGCTTGAAAAAAATATTAAATTAATATTTTTTTATTTTTTTGTAATAGTTTTGATGTATTGATATCAAAAATAAAAAAAAATAAAAAAACAAATTACTTTCAAATGAAAAGGACCTTACACCATAATTCTAAATACCTCCAACCTCCACACAAAATACTATATCAAAATAGTATTTTATTTTTTTTATTTTAGTATTTTTTTTTATTTTTATCCTTCAACATTGAGTTTTGTAGTTTGTTTTTATTTGTTTTCTACGAGATTATCCTGATTTCATAACTCAGGTCGTGACTTTGATAGGTTAATCGATGCTGACTTGGGTTTTTTATTTTTTATTTTTTAATTTTATCATTCAACATTGACTTGATTCATAATTAAACTTCACAATTTATTACGAATTATGTTCTATAAAATTATCATGGTCTCATGATCTAGGTCGTAAGTTTGGCGAGTTAATCTGAGTTGACGAGAGTATTTTCTTTTTTTGTCCTATTTTTAATTAAGTTTTTTTAAATTTCATCTTTCAATATTTGGTTAATTAAAAAATAAAATTCATAATTTGTTTTTATTTGCTTTTTATATATTTATTCCAGTCTTTTGACCTAGTTTGCAAGTTTGATAGGTTAATTAAAGTTAACTCAAGTTTTTTTTAAGAACACAGTTTTAATTTCATCATTTAACATTAGGTTGATTGATAATTTATCTTTACAATTTGTTTTTATAGAATTATAGCAATCTCATAATAAAATGAAAATATAATTAGCATGTGCATTGCACGCTCTAGCGTATGGAAAATGCATTTGACTTTTTGGCATAGCATATGCCACTTCGTAGTAGCCAAAAATATGATGTCTTTGAAATCATCGTGATATCTTTCTCCAAATGGGGTGGCTACATAGTGGTGGAGGTACAACAAATAGTCATTGTGGGGCTTTTTTTCTCTTTTCTCTTTTCCCTAAAAAATCGCACTAAGAATTCAAAATTTCATTATTGTTTTCTTAGTTATTGATAGTTTAATTTTAATTATTATTCTTTTTATTTTTATTTTTTTGTGTTTTTTGTAAAAGTTTTATTTATTTTCAATTTCATCGTTCAATCCTTATTTATGATATATTGTTTTCTCCAATTTAATTCTTATTCTTTTGCTTTATAATTTTTTAGCATTTTGTACGATTTCTATTTGTTTTCAATTTCATCCTTCAATCCAAATTTATGATATATTATTTTATTTCCATTTTTTTTCATTCTTTTGATATTTTTATCCTTTTGTTAAAGTAATTTTTCTTTTAATTTATTTTTTTATTATAATTTTGATCCTTATTTTTTTAATTGCTATTTTTTTATTTTGAATCCCTTTGAATTATTGAATTTTTTTTTTTCTGATTTTGTCCTTCAATATTTGATTGGTTTGAGATTAGCTTCGCAGTTTTTTCATGCATGGTGCTTCCGGTCTAAAAACCCAAAGTTACGAGTTTGAAAAGTTAATGCAGATTGACATCGTTTTTTTAACTTAGTTTCTTTTTTTTATTTCATCATTCAACCTTATTTTTTTATGAGTTTTATGGTTTTTTTCAATTTATTTTCTTTTGGGTTATCCCAATATCATGACTTGGACCACAAGTTAACCCAACTTTACTTGCCTCTTATTATCCAGGTTATATGTCTGTCATATTAACTCGGGTTGACTCGAACTACTTTTCTTTGTCCTTTTTTTACCCAATTTTGTTTTTTTTTTTAATTGGTTGGAAACTGGACTACATTTATTTTCTCCTTTTAAAAATAGTTTTTTTTCTTAAGTTATTGTGATTTTTTTAAAAAAAAAAATTGGTTTATTTATTATCATTTTTAATTTTTTTATTATCTAATTAAAATAGAATAAACTTATTTAACCCAATATAATCTATTTGAATAGTAGATTATTCTTCTTATTTTAAATCACGCTTGAACCACATAAACATTATTTTTTATTAAAAAAATAATATTACAACCACACGACATTGTACAAGCCCATGTCTAGTTAAAACTAAAGCTAAAATGGGAAGACTTTTCCTACATGAAGGCTTTTCTTGTTCACGTTATTGCACATCTACACATTGCAATTTCAATTAAGTTCCAAAACCTAAAATATGGTTCTTGAAGTGTTTTCCATCTTCGGTCTTTATAATTTTAGTTTCTTATATTTTTATCATAAAAAATTTATTTATCTTGTGTTTTAGTCCTTGCAACTTTAGATAGAAAAAAAAATTATTGGAAAGGAAGGGGATAGAGAAAGATTTTGGCTAGCCATATTTTTACTACAAAAAGCTAATTTTGGTTTTGATTGGTTTATATTGAAGACGAGGATTTGATGAAAGTAGTTTGGGCCTTTAATCATGTTTGAAAGAGTATATATAAATCCAAAAGAATGTTTTGACTTGATTTTATTTTGAGTTTTAAGACCGGTTTAAAGATACTTGGAGTTGAAAATGAGATTATAGAAGTTTGTAGAATATTGTTAGGTATTTTTATGCAAAAATAGGTTTTTCAAACCAAATTTACCAAATCTAGTGTGGACACAAATTTGAGTGCTTGAAAATTAAGCAAGCAAATGTGTACAAAATTTGAATTAAAATATATGAATGAATACAATTTTTATTTGAAATATTCTTACAAAAAAATAAAATAATCCTCTTATTCTTCCCTTGAATTTGATTTGTGATGACTTGATAAGAGTTTTGTATTTAGAAAATAATGCATTTAACTAATTTAACTAATATATATTAGCAAAAATAATGCATTGTTGCTTGCAATTTCACACAAACCAGTACCATTTAACTAATATTAGATCATCACAATAAATTAATACATATATTTTTCTACAGTGAAAATAAAATATAATTGTCAAATTTGGAAATTTAGGGACTAATTTTGATTGAAATTTATCAAATCAAATGATAAATCAAAGTTCAATACCCAATTTAAAACAATTATAGATTTTAGGGACTAAATTAGAAATTGTAAAATTTACTGTTATGTATGAATAGTAACCAGTAACTTTTGACTGGTGGAGACTTTTTTCTTAGCCAAAAATGGTTACCGTGGGATCTTATATTTCGTCATCTCAAATCCAACGGTGCGATTCATTCATAATATCTCTTGATTGTTGATGAGTTATGGCTGATGAAAAATTTTGGTTTTTTTTCCCCTCTTGTCACGGTTCCCATGCATTCTCTCTTTTCTGTTAATTTCTTTCTCTTTCTTTCTGCATTGTCAACTGAGAGAGGGGAAAAGCTAATTGAAATAGGAAATTTGGAGGAAATTAAAGATTGTAACGTACAAATTAAAATTTAGAATATTTGTTGCTTTTTTTTTATACTTAAGAATGTAATTGCGGTTATTTTTAAAAATATTTTTCATGTTGAAATACATGAAACTTATATATTTTTTATTTTTTTAAAATTATTTTTAAGATCAGTGTATCAAAATAATTCAAAACATATATAAAAAATAAATTTTTAACAAAAATAAATTTTTTTTAAAAAAAAAAACACGGGACAACTTTATTTCCAAACGTTGTCTAAAACCTGTTTGTTGGAAATTTGACAGAAATACAATTGAAATAGAAAAAAAAAAATTTCCTTTCAAACAGGTAAAAGTTGACATGCATATGTATATAAAAAGCAAAGGCAAAGGCTTTTCTTTTGCAGGAGATTTTGCCCCAGAAACTGCTCATCCTTCCTTTGAATCTGTCTCTCCACTTGTCGTTGAATTTCTAGTAGGTACTCAAGAACACGTGAAACTGTAAATTTAAATCAAACAACATGTGATATAATACAATTTAGATCATAAATTAAACCATGATGTCTTTTAAGGAACAAAAGCAAACCAAACCTCTGTTTGATAATTTAATGAACAACCCTAGTCCTAATAATTGAAAAGGTACCGTAAATGTATTGGATTGGAAAGATTTGTTCAGCAGGGAAGTTCTGGAAGAGGAAAATTCTGACCATTTTCTTATCTCGTTATTTAACGAGTTGGAGGGTTGAGGCACCAAGTTTCATGAGTCTGTAGCATACAAATGGTGAAAGAACTGATATTTGCCCATGTTCCACCGGAGAAGACAAGCTATTACCGATTTGAAGCCAAAAACCGAGACCATTTCATCTGCAGCTGGAACTGGACTTTGTTATGTGGTACTGTAACCCTGCAATTGACCTACCAAGCAAATCAAAGTTCCACATGATATTGTAAGGATACATGAATGCACTTGAATCAGATTCATGGGAATGCAAAAAGGAAACTGAACAATAATAGTTATTTATATGGTAATGAATCTTACATTACACTCATTTGAAAATACAGACATGCTAGCTGAATAGCTGAATACAAAGCCATAAGATGCTTACGATGACATGCAATTCAATATCAATATGCCTTCGTACATAATTGCTACTAAGTATTGGAAAGAAAAACAAAAATATTTATGATGCTGGAAGGCTTGCCCATAATACAACTGCAGCCATCCTAGTTGTGAGCTATACAGTTCCTACCAGAAGCAACTCAAGGCTCCGCCTCCCGAGGAAAAGGAGGAGCAGAAGCATTATTTCCCAAAGTAGAACCTTCATGAGAACTGGATTGAGCGGAACCTTCATTGGCTTCTTTTAACCCTTTCAGTCTCCCCAGCTGAAGCCCCCCAGCAGAAGCATGAGAACTTGCTTCGCTAGATCCTTCCGTTGAACCTTTTTGCCCTCTCTTTTTCTTCACCTTTTGAGCCCAACCAACAAGGCCTACTTGCACATGCTCCTCAAATATTGATTTCTTGAAAGTACTTCCCATCTTTTCAGGGAAAAAAAAAAGTCAAGCTGAAAAGTTTCACAAGCAATGGCACAGTTACATTTAAACACAGCGTTACCCACCTGCGAGACAATGGCATAAAGGGGAAGAGTGCTGTAGCTGCAGAGTACCTGAATAAACACCCTGAATTGAACAATGGTGTTTATTGATTAGCAGGGAGTTATTCAACCAAAGTAGTGCATGATTTCAGAGGAGAAAAGGTCAGAGCAGTTTCTACCCTATAACTAGCCGTGGAACAATATATTTGATTTGTCCCATTATGCAGGAATCAAAGCCATATTGAACCTGTGGATGGATAGTAACATATTGTTATTGATATTATCAAGTCCATCTCAATGAATCCATGATGAAAACACACCACAAAAGATCAGCTTACCCAGATCCAAAAGAAAAATGCAATTTCAAAAGCATTTTGGAAGAGGATGAAATGGATCAATAAGTGGACAAAGCCAGGCCTGTGGAACCAAAAGTGATTATCTGATGGTTGAACTACTAGTTCCCCTTCTATGGCTTCATGTTTCTCAGCGACCTCGTATGCCAACTGGGTAATTACATGCTCCAGCTTAGTGCCAACAGCAAGAAGAAGCTGAAAAACAATTGCTTACATGAATCTTGGAATAGGAGTAACAAGACGTAGGAAAGTGGAAAAAAAGCCACACCAAGGTAATTGCAGTTTCTTATAGAAAGCCAATTGAGCTAGCTCAATCAACAGGTGATCAACTTACAAGACTTGAGTTCAAGTCTCCTATGAATCCAAAATGTTTCTCATTGCAAGCCAAGTTTGCATAAACATGCTATACATTCATATGAAAAACTGATTACAAGAAAATACAGAAGTGCAAGGGTGCATAAATGCAAGAAATAGTTCATATACATTATATTAAAAATTAACCATATCACTATGATGACTATTTCTATGTGGATGATAGTCATTTGAAGTTTCATTTGGGTTAACTCACAATATTAATCTGACAACAAGGAGTAGCCAGGGGTTTGGTGCTCATGGAGATCTAAAATTGTTTGTGGATTCATCTACATCTCTAAATGTTAAAGGGTATGATCAACGGTTTCCACTTTGAGGAAACTCCATGCATCAACCACTGTGCTATCTAAAGATCCAAACGAGTCTTAGTTAATTGTCAATAAGAAAGGTAACAACTTGTCACAAAAAAAATCTGATAGTAAAAAAAGATGCTGTCCCTGATTCAACCACAATACTATGTCCTCCATGTTCCATTAAAGCAATAACTTGTAGTTTAGAAGTAATCACAAAAGACATCTAAGTTAGTTTATCTTCTTTTGTAACAATACCACATCTCTTAAGGATTGCATTCAAGATGGAAACCAATGATGATCAAACTAGAAAAATGCTGCTGTTTCATGTGAGTGACTGAATTTATGGTAGAAGACATAGGCAGGAAGCATTAACAAAAAAACCACACTCCAATTGGAACTCAACAAACTGGACACTCGTCCAAATAATGTCAACCTTTTAGAAAATTGGGGTAGGCAGAAGCAGGTCATGTTTCAAAAACTATTGTCAATGTAACTCTCTAAAACAAAAACTATAACATTAATGACTTGGATTCAGGAATTAGAATTCTTGTATATAGACTCAAGCATGTTTATGACTTTTGTATGTTTGGAAGAACTAGGGCATTGCATGTTCACTGCAAGAAGAGAGAGAATATTTTCTAAGCATGTTTCTGCATTTTTCCTCTAATCAATCTCCCTCCAGAACATCACAACATTTTGTGATTTAAGTGTTTTGTGAATTAGTGTGATCTTTTTTGAGGTAGCTGAAACAATAAAGTACATTAAAACACCACAAAAATTCTTAGGAGAGGACAAAGAAAGAAGGCACATGTAAATTGGTAGAAATAGAATTAAAGAGTACAAGTCTACTCACAATTAAAGGAATGAATGCTATCCAGAAATATGTGTGCCAACCTGCATGAGAAAAAAGAGAAAAATCACATCTAACAGATATATCCCAAAATGAGCAGAGACAGCAAAAACCATATGCAACAGTTATCAGATTTCAATTTTTCCTTTGTGTTAGGAAATCTATATATGGCCTTAGGAATGCAGTCTAGAATTGCAGGATTCATGCTACAAAACTCTGGTATTCCTCCAAAAACAGTAACTTTGGGAATTTAGAAACCTTGTCTTCAATAAATTAACTTCTTTGACCCTTACAGGGTAAAAGAGACATCATGACTACATAGTACATTTATAAACTTGCCTTGTTGAACCAACCTTCTAAGTTAAATATTTTATATATTGATGACTACCACCACCTTACAAGCTATTGCCAGGAGAAATAGCGATAGATGATCCACATCAAGCAGGAGAACAAAAAAAGGGGACAAATCGCCAGTCCAATTTCAAAAAACAAAGTATATGACTATTAATTCAATCCAATGGGCAGTAGGTGCATATAAATCAGTGATCTGGAATAAGAAATTGTGGAACAGACTTATAGTATATTCTCAGGGAAATAATAATGAGGATCGATCGAAGAAATTTAACAAATGAGTACAGAATATGTTGGCTGGTAGTTTAACAATTCAAAAGAAAAAAACTCAGCATGAACACCAAAAAGGTATGATTAAATTTTGCTTGGAAGAACCTAGATTGATTTTCTGTAGTGAGAACGCAAGTTTAAAATTAAAACAGGAGAGATGCAACAACACTTGACAATTGGCACAAATATCAAGTAATATGGTCTACAAATTAATCAATGGAGGAAGAGCATACCACTGATATTCAGCAATAAGAAGATGACCACAAAAACCCAAAGATACCAACTGCAGCCATGGAATTGAGTGAATAAATGAGCAAATAAATATAAGAAATGTAATTAGACTAAGAACAAGCAAAACAATCAATATGAATGTCTAGCCTTAAAAAGGTATTATTGGACATCACTTGCCTTATACCAACAACCGTCTTAAAGTCATCTTCGAGGGAACGTACCATGTATCTGTGAAAATTAAACTTTGGGTTTCCTTTGGTATGTGTCTGCAGAATAACCAACAAATACACAGAGAAACAAGTAATTAAATGCAACATATGAAGATACAGGCTAATGATTGTAAGACAAATCTGACCTTGCATGAAATACTTTACCATGATAAATCCTAGCCGTAAAGTTATGTAATCTGACTTGGTCACACACGTATAGAATTGCTTGAAAAAGGAATGCTGAAGAGACAAACAAAAATGAGATGAAACAAAAAAAATCGAGATCAGGACATGGTTCCTTGAGTTGCTAAAAAGATACTGATAGTTGTTCTCCTCAAATCATTTTTAGTAGTTAACATTAAAATTATTTCCTCATGAGGAACGTGCTTTATTTTGTTTTTGATATCAAGATAATGAAAAGAAGAATGATGATTAGATTTTTGGTTAAATGTCAAAGTAGGGAAGAGCTACATTTTTCTTTGGGAGGATATGAAAATGATAAGATCTGCAGATGATGATTGCAGCAGAATCATGTAGCCAAATGACCTGCAAAATGAATTGTCTGACCAGGCAACTTTATTTGATGGCTTAAAGAAGCCAACTCCCCAACCCGCACAAATTAGACTACCCTGAGTCCAAATCTGTTTTAGGAGTCATTTCAAGTTCCAACTCATTTTTTGAATTTCCTTTTTTAGAGAATATTCTCATCGGGAGTAGGATTGTCTATGTGTCTTATGGGATTTCCTTATGAGTATACTGTTTTGGATTTGGGCTACCTCTATAAAGTAAGGGTAGAATTATTACCCAGATGACTTACCCCATAGAGAATATATATCTTGTTTTGAAATGCTTTCCATAATTAGAACCCAGTTTGGCATAACTTTCTGAATATTATTAAACATGTCAATCCACTCCAAACTCCAAGCCAAGGCAAAGAGGTTCTTAAACCATATGATGTGATGCCTCTTAAATGTCCACAGGTTCCATTGAAAGACACTCATTGCTGAAGAAAGCAGGATAAAATACAGGGGGGGGGGGGGGGGGGGCTTACCAGCCATACTAGCAGAGCTGAATTTTTACCAATTCCCAAAAAATGCTCCTTGATAAAAGTATGTTGTTGGACATGGGTGAACTTTTTTTTCAAAACTGCAAGATCAAAGCTCTCATATTAGAAGCAACGAGGAAAACTAACTGCTAAAATGGTTTTCCAAGAAATTGGGAAAGGGAAACTGATTGTGTCAGCCAGTTTTTTCCCCTCATCCACCAGGCACGAAGTTAATCTGGAATAAGGCATTGTTTGATCAGCCCGAGCTCTTACTTCCAGTGACAGAACTAAAAGTTTGTGAGCAACAATGTTTTCAAGGTATCCAGAAAAATGAATGATAGATGCAGCAGCTAATTACAACGCAAATCAAAGACAAAGGTGCAAAAACATTTGCCACATATCTTTACCTTGCTCTGTATCATAGCGATCTTTTGCAATTTCATTCTCCCAGTGTTTCCATTGACGAATCTAGATCATGGCAATTGATCACAAATGAATCATAAAACATTGAGAAAGAAAAATTAAGTACCCTGACCGCCTTAAAATTTAAACAAAAACTGAAGAAATGTATTAGGTTCTCTCACCCTTGCACCTCCAAAAAGAATGGTGAGAACACAGAAAGTTACATGGACAATGGCCAGGACAAAGATAAAGATATGTAGATGGTGTATGGCTTCCAAAGATAACAACGGTACCTTGCCCTGAAGAAAGGGAATAAAAGAGAAAAATGATGAGGGGGAAATCATTGTGATTTATCAGCACAGATGCAGAAACCTAGAGTGTCAAGAAAACATGAATTGCAAATCAAATGCATAGGATCAGACCATATCACTGTGCCACAGCACAATCTGAAAGAAGAAATTATAAAACTGTTCTTCTTTTCCCTCATTACTTTCTTGCTTCACCTTTTACCTTAGAACTTTGTTAATTTGGCCAGCATTTATACCTATATGTACTGGGTGATATCACAGCACTATCAGCATCTACCTTGTATGTCCCAGTTGTTATACAAGTTTACAGAATAAGGAGTTCAATAAGACCATACTATACACATATAATTGAAACAAGAAAGTCAATCAGGAAGCATGGAAAAAATAAACAAATTCTACCATCATTATCTTAACGTGGAATACACCTTATTGAAAATTGATTTTTAAGAAATGAAAAAGACATCACTAAAAACTCATGTCATCTTTAATCAGGTGTATAGCTCAAGAGCAGTTAATATTGGCATTTTTTCTTACCACTAGCATTTAAGAATGATGATAAATAGAATGAACGGACAAAAACAATGATTATAATCCAATTCTTTTTATAAAATTTATGAAAATCGATGCTATATAAAATTGAAATTCACATGGTTATAGCTACGCAGATTAGTTCAAGAATATAGCAGTAAATGGTTGATCATATTCCTTTTTTTTTCCCTACCATCAAACATACTGCAAATATAATGAATCTCGCTAACATAGAAATTCCCTTTCAATAAACAATGATATTGAAGAACTCTTGCTGTTCTAAATTAATCCCAAGTGTGTATCAATAAATTGGAGATAAAACAAAATCTGATTCTATTGACACAGTGGCAGCCAAGGGAACAAGAGTATCCAGTCAAAACAGAAAACATTGTAACTGATATTTTGATGTGATTGTGATAATGTTTTTGATTTTTGAATAGCTTATGTATAGGAGGAAGTAATGGAGAGCTTGTATTTAAATACCATACATGGCATACATCATATGTATCTCTAAGAATAATAGAACTTCTCTACTCTTCAAACCTCTCTTCCAGTTAACGTTTACAGAGAACAACAACAATAATAGTTGAGGAAATAAATAAATGTTACCTTTCTGGCACAATAACCATGATTGGCTTCTTGTGCTTCCTCCAGAAGACGCCTAAAAGTGCCAGAAATGGTACCAGGAAAGAAGCTTTGAAAATGTTTAGTTGTAGTCGTAGAATAGGACTCATGTCCTTTTTCTTTTTGCTTTTCACTAAGGCGACAAGGAAGCAAGTCGTTAACCACATTCTCTGGCACACATGTTTTAGCTATGATGTTCTGGGAAACTGTCAGCAATAGAGATATGAAACCCAAAAGCATCAACTCTGTCAACAACAAAAAAGAACAAAAACTCAATCAAAACACACAGGTAAACCGTTAATGATGTTTGTCTATGCAAAACATAAACACATAACTCTCAGAAAGACAACATTAAATGGACAGATTCGTTTGTCAGGCAGTAAAATGCAAAGAGTCTTTTTTCCATTATTTTACCAAGATCCTTTTAATCATCAAAAGAAAAAAAAACAGAGAAGGACCCACTTTCCAATTCCCCAGAAAATCCTAGTATTGTACTCAGACTTGGGAAAAAAGGTCGAAAATTTAGGGTAATTCCCATGTAATTAAGCGAATACGATGCAACAACGCATAGGGGTAGAGACACGAAAGCTAAATGTGAATCATGGATAGAGAAAAGGAGACCTTCTTTAACTTTTTGAAGGGCTTCATAGAGGGGTTTCTGGTTCTTCCTCCTGAGAAAAATCCCACAGTAATGAAGAAGTCTTTCAACAGCAAGAGAAAGGGCGACTATGACAGTGCACAAAGCCGCCACCACCCATGTCGGTGTGTACTCGAGCGTCTCTCCTTCACTTTCACCACTCATCTCCCACTCACTCACTCTCTCTCTCTCTACAACCACTATCGGAGTTTTGTTCAATACCAGGGGAGGCAGGCTAAAAGACAAATAACGAGCACGAAGGTGTTTCAAATAGTGTAGTAATATATTTATAATAACAAAGTAATAAAAATCTTACCAGTTCGAAGTAGATTCTTTTATATATCTCCGTATTTAAGTCACTGATGAGAAAGCGATGAAGATGGAGACAGTTGTCATTACTCATGTGGCCTGTGTTGTGTGACTTTTGGAGAGAAAGATATTTAGAACACGGTAATTTTCACGTAGGGAAGTTTGAGGTTGTTGTTTTTCTTAAGTATGTTTTATTTAAAAATATATTAAATTGTTATTTTTTATTTTTTAAAAAATTATTTTTAATATTAAAATATCAAAAATAAAATAAAATAAATATTAATTTTAAATGAAAAAACTTTTAAGGATCTCTACTGTGTCATAAGTGTTGGTGCGTATAAATCTTTTTTTTTTAATATGAAAGTATTTTTAAATCAAATTATATCTTAATTGAAATTAAGTTTTTAAATGTTGGATTTTTTTTTATCTAGAAATAGTAATGAAACACTATTATCAAACTAATAATATTCTTATTCTTAAAAAAATTAATAAATTATATTGAATTTTGGTACTAAAATAAACATATTATTATTAAATGTTAAAGTAAAAAACTTATTTAAGAGGATTCATAATTTGTTTATGCTTGATTTATGATAACAAAGTAATTTTATTTTATTTGTAATAAGAATATAAATATTTAAAATTTGGGTTGCTTCTCTCTTTTCAAGAGACCGTTTAATATTGTGGTGGTTTTTATTTTTTGTCCAATCACAAAGAGAAAATTATTTGATGAGGATGTAGGAGAGAATAACTATGGTTGTTTTTTAAAGTATTTTTTATTTGAAAATATATTAAAATAATATTAATTTTTTTTTTAATGTCAGCACATCAAAATAGTTTGAAAATAAAAAATATTAATTTTAAGCAAATAAAAAAATAAAAATTTTAAATTTCTTCAAAAACGCTTTTGAAATGCAAAAACAAACAGTTGCAACTTTTGTTTTTCGTATTGGACATCATATGAGCATGTCTAAAAATGTGGTTGCGATTGCTTTTTAAAGTGTTTTTCACTCAAATATGTTTTAAAATAATATTTTTTTTAAAAAAAAATTAATTTTGACATCAACGCATCAAAATAATCTAAAAGCACAAAAAATTATTAATTTAAAACAAATTAAAAAAAAATTCAATAAAAAAATAAAACATAAAAACAATTGTATTTCAAACCTCAGTTTTGTAAAACCAAAAATAACTTGTTTTTTATTTTAAAAAATCTATTTTTTTAATTTTATGTATAAAATTCATCTCGCATAAGTTTGAACAAAAACACATCATTTTTAAACCTATTTTTTAAAATTACAATTAATTTTTTTTCTTAAATCTAATTTCTAAAGCAATAATAACAAAGGCAATCAAAACGTCAAACACATGCTAAAGTGAAATTCAAAAATCTTGGTGACAAGTACTGGGATCTATAATAAGAACACGCAATCTCGTTGGTATAGATTTAATTTGAAAAAAAATAATCCAAAACGTCAAATGCTAAACGGGAAAGGACAGTGACAGTGAGTTTAAAATTTGAACGACTCACTAATACATCCATTTTTTTTCTAAAAATAATTAAAAATTAAATTTAAAACTTGGACGTGTAACATGTGTTGATCATATCTTCTTCTTTTTAAAATAAAAAAGAAAATGTCTTTATTATTTTAATCAAAATTTAGCATGTCCCCATAAATGTAATGCCAAATATTTTTTTATTTATATGAAATATTCTGATTATTTTGCATGTGAATTAATCTTTAAAAATATTGAAAATAATAATAAATTATTATTCTCTTTTAGTTCACGAGTACTGAAAGAATGTTTTAATAATAACTGGAGATAGGTGAAAGGTTGGGTCCCAAATGGTGTGGTTGTGACCGACAGCTCAAAAGACAGATAGTCAGAGAAATTAAAAACCAGGGTATATCTTATTTATTTAATACAAGTGATTTTGTAAAAAAAATTTAATTAAAAATATTTTTAAATATTATTAATTTTTTTATATCAGCTTATAAAAAATTAATTTAATATTTTTATATAAAAAATATTTTAAAAAACAAGTTAAATAACATGGAGATAAAGTGAGCATTTGAAAACGCGGTTGTACCCGTGTTTCTAAAAAAAATTAAATTTTATTTTTTATTAAAAAATAATTTTTTTATATGTTTTGAATTGTTTTAATATATTAATTTTAAAAATAATTTTTAAAATTTAAAAAATATTATTTTAACCAATACAATAGCTGCAGTGCCAGACGGGCCTCCACTTAAAAGCTATTTGGCACCTTAAAATGGCAAGATAAATAAAAGAAAATGTGATTATTTTTATCTTCACAATAATTTCTGCTCTTTTTTTTTTTTTTTTTTTGTGTAAAACGTATAGCAGAATCCATGTTTCGTTCCTTTTGTTTTATAGGCCCACTTGTGTGAGCTTTTTCTTCGAATGAGTTAACCGCGTCGAGTCACCCAGGCCCAGATACTTGACTTTTTTTTAACTTTATTTTTTTAACTTTATTTTAATTAAAGATATATACGGAATGTCTGACCTAACATGTATTTAATTTTAATTAAAATAAATTATGTATGAGTGATATTTTTAATAAAATATCATTCATTTCTTACACATTTTTTCTAATATTAGCATGCATTATTTAATTGTTTATTTTTATTATCTTTTAATTAAATAAATTATTAAACTCAATTAACTTCATAAAATATATTGGAAGTTCATATATCTTAATTTATATTTTTAAATTTATTTTTAATTAGAATAAAAAATTATTTTTAATATTTATTAATACTTATAATTCTCAATTATCTGTTTTCAATTTACAATTAAATTTCCTTTTTAATATATAAACACTCATTGTAAACACTGTAATTCAAAATTCAGTAAATAATAATTTTATTTGTTTGTATGTTTTTAAAAAAAATTGAATTTTTTTAACTTTAAATTAATATATATATATATATTTTTTATTTTTTTTGATATTTTGATACGTTAATTTTAAAAATAATTTTTAAAAATAAAATTTTTTTTTAAAAAAACAGGTATTCTTTAACAAACAAGACTTTAAGCTTGAACTAATGCATTATATTCGTTGCAGAAAAAGAGACCGATAATTAATTAGAGGTCCACATTTGAGCTAACAAAAACAGAGCGTCCTTTTTTGCTTTTTGGCATTTTTTCTTGTCTGATCTGGCAAATATTCTTAGGTGATGTGATGTCCAACCTGGCATCACACCACCTAGAATGGTGGCGTGGTGGTGGGCCAGAGAGGTCCCGTGCGGTTGACTAGACCGCAGGAGAGCTCTTACATGAATAATTACCGTGTGCAGTTGTCAAGTCCTTCACCGTAGGATGGCAAGATGATGAGTTGTCATTTTACTGTACATAGCTATTGAAAGTAATTATGATAAGGGTGGGCCCCTCCTTTAAATTATTGATATTCATAAGGTGACAAACAATTCATAAAAAATAAATAAATGATGTGATTATATTAGTTAAATCAGTAGCTAGCGTCTAGTGATGGTTATATAAATTAAAAGCTATTCACATTTGGCTGAAATGTCCGTTACTTGTATAAAGATACAAGTATATTTAAAGAAGTGAGAAAGATTTGATATAATGGTGATTTACTTGTCTAAATCCAATCAGATGGATTAATTTAATAACATAATAAAAAAAGACAGTAAATAAAATATTTTTTTAATAATAATTAAGGATAAAAAATAAGTTGAATGTCATGTATTTTTTTTTAAAGAATAGGAAGTTGAAAACTCATTTTCACTTTACTTTGGCACAATTCCACCATTACAAAAGCTCATCGAAAGAGTTTTATTACCTTAATAAAGGTTGATACTAAAACAGGTCATTCAAGTCGTTAGAATAGCAACTTGGAAAATAAACCAAGTAAAATATAATTAAGTGAATATTTTTTATTTATATTAAATCAATTAATTAAATTAATTTTTTTAAAAAATTATTTTTAAAAAGTTAAATTTAACAAAGAATGATAATAGAAAACACTTGAGTCATTTTTAAAACTAGTGAAAAATTCTACAGAAAGCAAATAAAAAAATAACAAAGCCCAATCTCCAATAAAATAAATGTTGAATGATGAAATTGAAAAACTATAAGCTTTTAAAAAAAAAAAAAACAACCCCAAGTGAATTTCTTAAACTCGCAACTCGTGAAATCCTAGAGTCAGATTCAACCAAGAAGGTCATTTCACTACTAATTTAATGTTGAAGTTTGGAATAAAAAAATTAAATCTAAAAAAGTTGCTAAAGTAATACAAATAGCAATTAAAAGAAAAGGAACCAAATTTGATATAAAAGTAAAATAAAATTAAATACTGAAGGATGGAATAAATAAATAAATCAATCAATTAAGAAAAGGAACTAAAATAGAACAAAAAACAATCAAAAAAATATGGATCAAATTTGTCATATAAAAAAATTTATAAGATAAAATTGAAATAAAATTCTAATTGTATAAATATTCTCATATAATATAAAAAGTTATAAGAAGAACAAGAACCTAACTTTTTAATGAAAAATAATTAAAGGGTTGCTTTAAGTTTTGAAGGAATTTAACTTGAAGAAAAAAAAAAGACTAGAAAGACAAGTAAGAAAAAGAGAACCAAAATAATAATCAAAGTTTTAGATGAGCAAATAAGATAATGGAGAATCTAAAAATATAATTCAAAGATTACCTTATTTGATTTTTCAACAAAAACAATCAGAACCGAACATGCATGCATTTGTAAGCTTTGAAACTAGCTTGTTAAGCCTAATCGGTCTTGTCCTATATTAAAAGGCCCAATAAACCGGCATCCCAAACTAACACGAAAAAAATTTTATTTGTATATTTTTAAAACATTTATTTCAAAATGTGTCTTGATATTCACTTTTATTATTTAAGGTAAATGGACTCTATATGGCCCATTACCCATGATATTAAAAGAAGTAACTCACCTTTTTGCTTTTCAAATAAAAATAAATAATATATATAAGTTTTAAAGATGTCAATGTATAATATTCACCAAACAATTACGCGTATTGGCCTCTTTAATAAATTCTCATAAATGCATAATCATAATAATCTAAAGATTATCCACTTGCTATGAATGTATATATACGAGTCATGACATTTGTGTGTACAAACACTAATAAGAGATAACCAACTAAAACTGAAATGAAAAAAGGTTCTTACTAGTGGTCTTAACCCTCCAAATCCAATCTATCCTTGTGTGCTCCTTTGGGATATCTAATGATTGCTTCTTAAATAGAACCCTTAGAGGAGAAAATGATGATTACATATCACGTCATCAAGTAAAAAAGTTGTCACTTAGAGTTAACAATCCTAAAAACCTAATAATTATGAAGTTCAATTTTTCATCAATCCAATGATGAAAAAAAAAAAAAAAATACAAGTCAACCTAGACTAACTTGTTAAACTTGTAATTTGAGTCATATGATTGAAATAATTTCATAAAAGCAAATAAAAAATTTACAAAGCTCGATTTTCAACTAATCTAATATTGAAGATTGAAATCGAGAGAGAGAAAAAATAAACCTATAAGACCAGGACAACTACTCAAAAAGCAAATTGAAAAAAATTATAGAGTTTGATTTCCAAATAATCTAATATTAAAAGATAAAACCGAAAAAGAAAAAAAGATTCAGTTTGAAAATAAAATTGAAAAAGAAATATATATTCAATTAAAAATGACATAGTCAACTAAGGTCAACCTTTTAAACTCATGACTCGGGTTACAAGATCACAATAACTTCATGGAAAAAAAATAAAAAAAATTACGAAGCCTAGATAAAAGAAATACTTAATTAAAAAAGGACCAAAATAAAAAAATAAGCAAAGTCAATTTAAGTCAACTTGCCAAATTTGTGATCCTAGTCATAAGATTAAAATAATCTTCTAAAAAGTAAATCGAGAAAAATTAAAAAGTTTAATTTTCAACTAATGCAATTTGAAAAGATAAAATTTAAAAAAAATCAATTAGAAAAAACAACTAGGATTAACCTATTAAATATGTAATTTAAGTTATAAAATCGAGATAATTTTATAAAAAATAAATAAATAAAATTAAGAAGCAACACTTTTAATAGATCTAACATTAAAAAAAAAAGGAGCAAATTTACAAAATTAATACATAGCTCAATAAAAAAATACAACTCATAATTTCTAAATCAAATTAATATTTACAGATAAAATTGAAAGTATTAAATTATATTATGATTAACCAGAAAGTATTATAAAATTAAAGTAGTTGAAATGCGTGGCTGAAACAATCATTACCACGGCAGTTCTGGACAAACTATATTCCATTTAAAACAATTGTGATTAAACTTGGTTATGCGTGGCAAAATGGTGACCAAATACGCTACCAGATCGTGAAATGTTTGGGGGAGAGAGAGAGAGAGAGAGTCCCATCAGCATTTATTACAGTATCTGTACAGTGTATGGAGACCTCAAGGGCACAATACATTTTCCTGGCCTCTTGGGATACCCATGGACGTCTGCGACAGCTACCATTATAAAATTTTCCTTCTTGGAGGTTGATTTGGTCTGTTTGTTTCTGCGTTTTAAAAGCGCTTTTGAAAAAATTTGAAATTTTTTTATTTTTTTATTAACTTCAAATTAATATGTTTTTAGTGTTTTCAAATCATTTTGATGTGCTGATGTCAAAAATAATTTTTAAAAAATCAAAAAATATCATTGACATGCATTTTGGCACGAAAAGCTATTTGAAAAGCAACCGCAACCACACTGCCAAACAAGCTCTATTTAAAAGAAAAAATTAGCATTATTCATCTAAAAATTTAGCAAAACAACATAGATTAAAAAATAGTACAGTTTATATATATATATATGTATGTATTATAATTTCTATACACGACATTTAAGTATTTATTATATAAAAATTTGATATTTAAAAATGTTATAATTCAAAAACATGATAATTCTAGATGTAAAACATGTTATTTAGTACAAAAATAAATATTTTAACTATTTCTGAACAGTATAGTTTGTATTAGTGTGTATATATATTATAATTTCCAAACATGATATTTAAGTATATTATTATACAAAAACATGACATTTAAGCGAGCTATGATTGAAAAACATGATAATTCAAGATGTTGTATTTTTAAATTGTTATTTTTTATAAAATAAAACCATGCATCTCCTCCTCTCTCAATATAATGGAGCTGCTCCTATCATTAAAATATCCACAATTTTTTAATAGAACGTGCTAAAAAGAACATGTCATTTGATAAGAGAATAAATATTTCAGTTTATTTTGAGAAATATAATTTGTTAAGTTATAAATTTACTTTTCAAAAATTATTAGAAACTATTAAATATTTATATAATTATTAATTTCAAAACTCACAAAATTACTCAAACTAAATATAAACTGGTCCAAACTACATGTTATTCTCTTTGAACAATATAGGCATATTTTAGACGTTAATAACGAGAAAAAATATTTTAAATTCATTCAATCTGGTTCACACACTTGTAAATATAGAAGGAGGTTTTCTGAAACGTGTCGCCTAATCCCACCATTGAAAAAAGCATTTATTTGTCAACTAAAAAGACAGGAATAATTAAAAAAAAAACACCGTTCCCACCTCACTCTCTTTACCTCTAGTCTCTGCATGCACTCGTTTCTCGACCAGTGGGTGGCGGTGGGTCACATGCCGGTCACACAGCCATTAATGATAATTATGATATGGTCCAACGTCGAACAACTGAGGAGATAAATATTGATTTTTAAAGTGTTTGTTATTTAAAAATATATTAAAATAATATTTTTTAAAATTTTTATGTATTAAAATAATTTGAAAATATTAAAAAATAATATGAATTGAAAATAAATTTTAAATTTTAATGAATGAATATAAGAAAAGAAACAAAAAAAAACACAAGTAGGCTTGCGCTGACCATTTGTCATAAAGTCATTTGCTTGGCAGCCAGTTCTTAATGGAGATAGAACTTTAGAGAAGATTAGTCTAATGGCATCAAGATAGAAACCTCTCTTCTGCTAGCTGAATCACCTTGGCCTTACACTTGCTTTTCTCTCTTCCTTGTAACTCATCGTCCTCTTCCCTTCTTTCAAATATATATACAGGTACTTTTGTAAGTATATGTATTTTTTTTAATGGTATATACCTCATCTCTCTCTCTCTCTACACACGTAGGTACTCGAAATCTTCTTTTATTGAATATCATACGTTTATACTCCATCTTTTCCTTTCGTTTTTCAACAAATTATATACAGTTTGATAAAAAAAAATGAAGGGAATGCAAAATTTCATGAGGTTCACTTTCTCTTCATTTCCTTACAAGAATTTGTATATTTCAGGATATCGGTGTTAGATCACCAAACTCTAAAGTTCTGTGGGTTATATATCATGCAAGAGATGCACCTTTTTTCTTCTTCTTCTTTTTTTTTTGCAGCCATAAAATGTTTTCTTTTTCGATTTTATGATAATGTCAATCTATTGGTGCATCAGAATATGTTCATATGGATTTGCTGAAGATATTCCTTGTTGACTTTACATTTGGCAAAAGTAATTGGTAGGAAATGACGAGGAAGTTATCGCGTTGAACTTTATTATGAATAATAGCCTTTATTTTTCTTTTGTTTAGAGCAAGTTCTCTCTTCGATCATGCCACACTAGTAACAAGTAAACAGCTCGTGTTGCACTCAGATGTCAAAGCGCTAAATTGGCCTCCTTCTATGATTGCATTATAGATTCTCTTGTCTTTTCTTCGAGTATTTTCTCCTTGCCTTTTTGCTCTTTAACCAAGAATCTTTAGCAGGTGTTGTCTCGCAATGTAATCTTCTCTTTTCAATAATTGTGCTCTGAACTATACAAGTTAATTAACTCTCTAGGAGTTGAACCTCATTCTCTATTCATTGATAGCTAAAGTTTTGGGGGTTAGTACAGGCTTGCTGGGGAAATGGAGGGGGAGATCAACGAAAAGCTTTTGAGAAAAGGAGGAGAGGTAGACGCTGAGGAATTGAGGTTCAAGGACAAGTTATGGACTGAGACCAAGAAGATGTGGGTTGTTGCTGGTCCTGCTATTTTCACCAGATTCTCTACTTTCGGGATAAATGTAGTCAGTCAAGCATTTATTGGGCATATCGGCTCCACAGAACTAGCTGCATACTCGCTTGTGTTCACAGTGCTTTTGAGGTTCTCCAATGGGATCCTGGAAAGTAGTTCAACTCATTTCATTTTGTGTTTCTATTCTTTGTTGGTACTAGTTTCTTGTATGGCATCCTTTAAAGATTGATTCTCAGATGTTGTGAGTCCTTATGATGACTCTAATGTAGTGAAGCAGTTAGTGTTGGCATCACCATAGCACATCCCTTTAGTTTCTTGAACGAAGTTCATGTTCAATGCTTAGATGCAGACTTCTACCCTATGGTTCGCCTGTAGTTCTTAAGTTTGAATTTCGGATAGGTGCATGGCTGAATGGGGAGGGGAAAACTCTCTCTTGTTCTACAGCTGAAGGTGAAAATTTGTTTTTAAAGGCCATTAAAAAGTGGGAAATGAAATTTGATGTTTAATGCCTGCAGTATGTGACATATAATCTGGAAACTTGAAGACAGGAAAATATGTACAGGAATGGTGTTATTTTTCTCAAGTTTTGAAAGTACTCCCATTTTAAGTGCTAGAAGACACGCAATTGGTTGTATGGCTACCTTTATCCTTGCATTTCCTTTATTATAAATGTGTCGTTTGAATTTGCAGCTTGGCATGGCTAGTGCGTTGGAAACTCTCTGCGGGCAAGCCTTTGGTGCAAAGCAATATCACATGCTTGGAGTTTATCTCCAAAGATCATGGATAGTTTTAATATTATCAGCTGTGCTACTTCTTCCTCTATTTTTCTTTACATCTTCAATTTTGAAGGCCCTGGGTCAGGAGGATTATATTGCGGAAGTGGCTGGAAATATCTCCCTGTGGTTAATCCCTGTGATGTTTTCCTTCATTCCGTCCTTCACCTGCCAAATGTTCCTACAAGCGCAGAGCAAGAACATGATTATTGCATACTTGGCAGCACTTACATTAGTAATCCACGTCTTCCTTTCATGGCTATTAATTGTCAAATACAAGTTTGGCATCCCGGGAGCAATGATGTCGACAATTTTGGCATATTGGATACCGAATATTGGTCAGCTTATGTTTGTTACCGGTGGAGGTTGCCGTGAGACATGGAAAGGATTCTCGACCTTAGCTTTCAAAGATCTCTGGCCTGTCATCAAGCTTTCTTTGTCATCTGGTGTTATGCTCTGGTAAGGCTTTTTATCACCCTCTGATTTTGTTCGAACCATGAATTACCTAGAATTTGGAATGGATACATCACAGCTTAATATGCTGGAGTATTCAGTTTACCATTCCGGATTGTGGCATGCTTTAAATTACACCTGTTAAAACATGAGGATGCCACTATGAAGATGAGTGAATTAAGGAAAAATGCATTGTTCCACTTTTTCCTACACATGTTCATCTTTCACCTTCTATCACCACACATAGCACCGGTTTCTCTGTTTTTCAGAATCGATTCTCTGTTTTTCAGAGTCGAAATATGGTTTACTTTCAACACCGTATTGGTTGGTCAATTTAGTAACGAAATCACTACGTAGCTGCTATATGGGGTCGTAAAAGAAACTCAATATGGGATCGGCATGCTTGTGCTATAGTTATGAGCCCAGTGACCAAATATTAGAACTATTTGTGAGTGCTTGAGTTCTTTTATGATATAGTTCAAAGAACTATATAGTTCTTTTATGAATTAACATTCATTTTGCATCAAAATGGTAATTGTATTTACCAGGAGTACCAATTTAGGTATAATAGAAGTATAACTTTGACACCTTAAGTAGCTGGAATCGACAGGATTAATCGGTTTCAACAGTTTTGGAGCTATGGGACGTTGTTAAGTTTTTAACTAAGGCCTGCATATTTTTTAGTTTATCTTTGATGTAGGCATAGATTAGAGTTTTTTTTTTTTTTTGAATAAGAAAGGGGAGTAAAAAATGTTGAACTTTTAACAACTGTTCTGTTGGGTCGATTTCTTCACTTGTGATGTCCACAACATATTCACCTGGAGGCTGAGTTAAATTCATGGTACATTACAGCCTCGAGCTCTGGTACAACACAGTTCTGGTTCTTTTAACAGGAAACTTGAAAAATGCAGAGGTTGCTATCGACGCTCTTTCTATCTGGTAATCATTCCTTGGCAAATGTTTTTCTTTTCCTATACTTTATTCTTCTTTATTAGGAAAGTTCTTTAAAGATGTTCCTGTTTGCAGCCTCAACATCAATGGATGGGAAATGATGATATCTCTCGGGTTCTTGGCTGCTGCAAGGTGTATTATCATCTCAATCATGGGCATTATCTTCTTATGGAATTCATATTTACGGAGATAAAATCAGTTAACCACATAAAAAAGAAGAAGAAGCAGAGATGCTTAGAATATGTACGTGTGAGTGTGTATCTTTCAGACAGCTGATTTGATTCTTGTTTCATGTTTTTGTTGGAAACTCCAGTGTTCGAGTGTCAAATGAACTTGGGAGAGGGAGCTCAAAAGCTGCAAAGTTCTCGATCGTGGTGACAGTTCTTACATCATTTTCAATCGGCCTTCTACTGTTTTTGGTATTCTTATTCGCCAGAGGATCTCTTGCTTACGTCTTCACTACAAGTCATGAGGTGGCCAGTGCTGTCGCAAATCTCTCACCGCTACTGGCTTTCTCCATACTTTTGAACAGTGTACAACCAGTGCTCTCCGGTAACTTACCAAGTTCTTGTGCTTCTTTTCTTGCATATATATACCGTAACTGATGTTGTAACCCCGCGAAAGGATCTTAATAACATCTGCATTTATTAATACACTATCCACTTATTCTCTTCAACAGGAGTTGCTGTTGGGGCTGGGTGGCAGAGCATTGTAGCGTACATTAATATAGCGTGCTACTACTTGGTCGGAATTCCTATTGGAGTTGTGCTTGGCTATGTCATGGATCTGCAAGTCAAAGTGAGTCATTCTCATCGCTTCTTCCTTTCTTTCATGATATAGTTCAAAGTCTCTGCAACCTTACACAGGATAATGGGAAAGAATCATATAGAAAGTGTAATTCTTTAGCATGCTTTCTCATGATTGATTCTGCAGCCCACCTACTGCTTCATCGCTAGCTATTTCCTTTGTTTTGCTTTCTCAGAAAACTTGTTTTGTAGGGTGTTTGGATTGGGATGTTGATTGGGACATTTATTCAAACTGTTGTTCTGCTTATAGTCACCTACAGAACTGACTGGGAAAAACAGGTATTTTGGTTTTGCCTTCAGCTTTCTTTCTATACTCTCACTTCAACCAGAAACTCAAGTGTGTTTATACAAAAACAAATGCATCTGCAGGTAATTGTTGCTCATAACAAGATCAACAAGTGGTTTGTAGCTGATCCTGAAGAAACAAGCACCCAAGTTGCATGAAGTTGGCTGTCCTTGATTTATGTTGTATACTTGTTTTTTTGACAAAGCATCAATCGGTGCCCATATTCTGAACTAGGTAATTGTGATTTTTGAAGGCCAATTTTAGATCTTCAGAAGTAAAAGATGCTGAAGCTCCAAAGTTGTTTCCTGAGCCATTGATTCAGATGCTCTGGTCACCAGAGTCTGGTGTTCTAGTTAATTACTTGCAATGAGAAGTTTTTTTCTTGCAATATAGTTTGTTTTTGTATTTTAAAAGTATTTTAAAAAAAATTCAATTTTTTTTTAATATTTTTTAATTTTAAATTAATTTTTTTATATTTTTAGATTAATATAATATGTTAATGTAAAAAATAATTTTTAAAAAATAAAATAAAATATTATTTTAATATATTTTTTTTAAAAAAAATATTTTAAAAAATAACTGTAATTATATTTACACAGAAATTCAACCAAATATTTGTAACTGTTTGACAGAAACACAACCGAAAATAGCACTTCAAAGCATGATGCGGTAAATAAAATGACTTCGAAAGCAAGTTTTGTAGCGTCGATGTTCATCTGAAACACAGAATCTGGAAAATGCAGTCCAAAAGCAGCATGTTAATTGTGTATGTGTTTTTCTTTTTTTAATAGAGAGAAATGAAAGGACGGGAGGCCCAAGGAACAAAGACACCGATTGATTAATGTTTTTTTAAAATTCATGAAGTATAATTTTTTTAAAATCAAATATTAAATAATTAAATTAAAGAAAAAAATGGTTAGTAAAAACAAAAATAAAAATAATAAAAATAAATTTGACACAAAAAACTAACAATCCCTTTTGGTTTTTAAAGTGTTCAAAGTATAGAGAGAAAAAAAAGGGAATAAACGAAATAAAGGAAGAATTTTTAACAATAGCCAAAAAGGAAATGCACCAACTACATGGTTACATGACCACAATGAAAAAGGTTGCATATGTTATTAGAGTAGGAATTCAAATAAAATATCATGAAGTGAACGTTAAATATTTATATTTAATTAATTAATTTAATTTAATTAAAAAACAAAATCTCTTTAAAAAGCACTAAATTTAATAAATAACAATAAATATAAAGACCCAAGATAACCCAAGTCATTTTAAAAATTAGTAAAAAAAATCCTATAAAAAACAAATAAAAATAACAGAGCTCAATCTTTAATTAAATAAATGTTGAAGGATGAATTGTAAAAACATGAGCTTAGAAAAAGAAAAAAAAAAAGAGCAAACCTGGGTAAATGTCCTAAAACTGGATTAAACTCCCAAACATGCAACTCGTGAAATGCTAGATTTAAGCACAAATAAGAAGTGCAATTCTTAACCAATTTAATGTTGAATGAAAAAATTGATAAAAACATCAATTTAAAAAATTTATGAAAGTAAAGAAAATAATAATAAAAAGAATAACGATCAAATTTGATAGAAAGAAAATAAAGGAGGATGAA
Source organism: Populus alba x Populus glandulosa (assembly GCA_033617975.1). Lineage (NCBI taxonomy): Eukaryota > Viridiplantae > Streptophyta > Magnoliopsida > Malpighiales > Salicaceae > Populus > Populus alba x Populus glandulosa. The sequence goes on along the minus strand of CM066155.1, from coordinate 5,781,871 downwards.
TTTTTTTTTAAAATTCAAATTTAAGAATTATCTCAAATAAAATAATTAACAATAAAAAGAATAAGTACCATATTTGATAGATAAAAAAAATAAAACAAGGATGAAATTGAAATAAAATTTTCAATTTATAAACTATTTCACATAAAAAATTATAACAAAAAGAATAGAGACTAAATCAGAAGAAAAAAAACAAATTGAAGGACTGCCCTAAAACGTGTAGAGTCAAATGTGGAAATTGAGGATGAGAAAGAAAAGAAAAGAAAAAAACAATGTCGTTCATGCCAAACTAGAGGTCTGTTGATCGCATGCATGGGCTAGGGATGGAAAAGCTGCCGAGAGAAATCGAACGCCTCCTCAAAACCACCGTTTGGCAGTCAAACACCTTCTCATGCACCAATCAAATGATGCAGTTACAACCCATGTGCTAATGCGTGCAATGCACGCGTTAACCATTTTTTTAAATAGAAAATAGTGTTTTATATCTATTAAATTACTCAATTACCTCTAAATCAACTTGATTATAATATAAAAACTATGATGAAAATACAAAAAAGCCCCTTAAAAATAAGTTGTTGATGCCAAACTAGAGGTTCGTTGATTGCACGCATGGTCCAAGGACTAAGAGGCCATTGAAAGAAATTGAACGGCTCCTCAAAACCATCATTTGGTAGCCAAACATCTTCTCACAGACTGCCCGAATGATGCAGATACAACTCATGTGCTAATATATGCAATGCACGCATTAAACATCTTTTTTTTTTTAAATAATGTTTTATATCTATTAAATTACTCGATTACCCCCAAGTCAACTTAATTATAATATAAAAACTAGGATGAAAATACAAAAAAGCTCATAGATGCTAGTTAAAGAAATTTTGATTTAAAAGTAATTTAGTTTTTTTAATGTGATGTTTTAAGTAAGAATATAAAAATGTCCCTGGACGCGAGATGAACCAATTTTGTTTTTAAAGACAATTTAGTAATTGCATTATGTTTTAAAAATGTTAAAAATTTGATTTTCGTTTGATCAATATAACAATAACTAACAATACCTTATTACCTTCAACAATTATATATATTGTGTTTTTAAGAATAACAAAATAATTATTAAACTATTCAAATCTATAATGCAATATACCATTTTTTATGACTACTTTGCCCTCAAAAGGAAAAAAAATATCTTGATGATAAGCTCTTTCATCATTTTTTAAAAATAAAAAGTAGAATTACAGTCATATCCTTGAACAACAAAAGATGGGCTTTGACGTCTTTTTTTTTTAAACAGTAATGTAACATAATTAATCTTGCAATTTAAGAAAACAAAGGTTATTTGTGAGGATGTTTTGGTCTTATTCGAATGGTTTGTTTTTATTTTTAGGTTTTATTAGGGACAACTTGATAATTTTAATATTTTAAAATATTACTAAAAACAAAAAGCTGCTCAACGTGTCATGACCATATTCAAGTGATTTACTCATAAAATAATTCAATCAAGAGCGATCGGCAAATATTTCACGTACGTGTACATGTTGCCCCATTAGCCATTAATAAATATTGCTTTTCTCATAAAATAATGCAATGGAGAACGACCGGCAAATCTTTCACGTACGTGTACATGTTGACCCATTAACCATTAATAAATATTGCTTCACCACATTCGAAAATTTGAGCTGATTTATTTTTGACACATATCCCTTTGCTGATTGAAAAGGCATGCTCTTGTTTATTACAATCAAGGAGCGTCTTGGCACATCACAAATCCTTTTCTTTTCTTTTCTATTTTAATATTTCATTTGATTTTGTCTGGTTTTACATTTTTAAAAATTATATTTTTTTAAATTAATAATTTTTTTAATATTTTCAAATTATTTTGAATTGCTATTTTTAAAATAATTTTTTAAAAATAAAAAATATTATTTTAATATATTTTTAAATAAAAAATAATTTAAAAAAGAATCACGGAAATTAAGAGGCAAAGTAACTGTAACCTTACCTTGACGATGCCATGAATGGTGCGCCTACAAGTTGTGGATTCGGCGGTTCGCACGCCTTCTTCCATCAGTGAAAAGGAGACCAACCATTCTTCGTTTCTCCCTTTTCTTTTTCTATCAACCAATTTTGTTGTTCTTATACACGAATACCTATGGAAAGTACAGAGAGAAACTAAGGACCTGTTTGTTTCTGCGTTTTAAAAGCGTTTTTGAAAAAATTTAAAATTTTTTTATTTTTTTATTAACTTTAAATTAATATGTTTTTAATGTTTTCAAATCATTTTGATGTGCTGATGTCAAAAATGATTTTTAAAAAATCAAAAAATATCATTGACATGTATTTTGACACGAAAAGCTATTTGAAAAGCAACCGCAACCACACTGCCAAACAAGCTCTAAACACATTGCACTCCTAGCTAGCTACTGCCTTGTTAACAAGCATACGTTCTCCCCTCTCTCTCTCTCTCTCTCTCTCCCACCCCCCCTGTGGACATTACTTCGAAGCAAGCTTCAATCGGTTTCAGCCTCGAAGAGCACCTGAAAGGTAAGCAGGCAAATGTTAAGGAGTAAATGCTTGATTTCGTTGCTCCTACGCTACCATTGATCTTCTCTCCCTTTCCTGTGTTTTTTTTTTAATTTAACATTTCATGTTCTTGTTCTGCTAGCTAGCTAGTCGCTATACTGCCTTGTGTTAACAAAGACGCATTCCCTTCTCGCCTTTTCCATTTCTCGAGTCGACAATAATCCAAGGCTGAAGCGCAGAGAGCTTCAATCTGTTTCAGTCTTAACAGGTACGCATGCATATTATAAAGAGTATATGCATACTTTCCCTTTCCTGTTTTTATTTGATTAACATTCATGTTCTTGTTCTGCTTTTCCTTAATTATCCCATCTCATTAATACAAATATGGTCTTTTTATAGTGCACATAAACCAGTTGTTATAATGTTGCTCTGCGTGATTTTCTGCTTTTCATTGATTATTTCATCTCATTCTTCTTCACCGGTGTGATTTTTTTAGGGTAAATTAGATTCATGGCCCCTCAAGTTTCACATCTTGGTCAAATTAGTGCCTATAATACAAAACTTGGTAGAACAAACCCTATAGCTCACATTCCTGGTGCGTAATAGAGCATAAATCCCTCCGTACACATGCACACTTAAGCCTGTTAGGTTTTTTTATATTAACCATTAACCTGGATATTCAAACTAGTTTGTATGAATGTACCTTAACTAATTTTTAAAGTTATGAAATTATAGCATAATTAAATATGTACGAATATACCTCAATTAATTTTCAATTCAAGGTTATGAAATTATAGTGTAATTAAACAAGAAATGATAGATGGTGTCCTGCGTGCTTCATTCTTCTTCATCGATGTGATTTCTTGAGGGTAAATAAGATTTCATGGCCCCTCAAGTTTCACATCCTGGTCAACTTAGCGCCTATAATACAAAGCTCGGTAGAACAAACCCTATTTGGACTAAAGCAGAGAAAGAGATGTCCTTGTCAGAGGACCAAGCCACTCGAATCAAGTTAGATTAGCGGAATGTTTTATTTTATTTTAGTTAGATTCAACAGGTTCTTAGCATGTGAGTGCAATAGTCTAGTTTGGAATTTGGGATCCCGGTGCTGTGTTTTATTCGTCCCTGTCCTTTTACTGGCTGCAATTAATTCTCCGCAACTACCAGTCGCAAAAGTAGAAAAAGTTGGCAACTACCAGTCAGGCAGGCACATAGCCACATACAGCTACTGTTCTTTCCATAGAATTGACTCTCAACTCTACCACACAAGTCTCTATCACATCTCAGAGGAGATCACTAGCAAAAATAAAATAAAAATAAAAATAAAATCAAGAGCTCACCCAAGCAAGCTGACAATTCAAAAATGGCAGCGCATCTGTTTCCTACCAAAACAAGAAGAAAAGGGCTAGCTAATATTCTCATGTTAGTGATGAACCAGCCATGTAGAATAGGAGAGGAGAAGAGAACACTGTTGAGACTATTTTCTTATTTTGAGAACCAGATTTACCTTTGTAATAAAAAGTGTTTGAAAGTATGCTTATGGTTTTTTTTTAAAGTATTTTTTATTTAGAAAAATATGTCAATAATTTTTTTTTAAATTATTTTTAAAATTAACACGTCAAAATATTTTAAAAATATATTAATTTAAAATATAAAAAAATTCAATTTTTTTTTTAAATATTTTTCAATACCAAACAAGTTATCCTCTATTGTCCCAGAGTACTTTAGTTTACAAGTTGCAATTGGAAGAGCAGTCAATATTGTCTGGGAGATTCATGGGTTTATAATAGTGTATAAATAAAAATAAAATAACTTTATTTTTTGGTATTTTTTTTTGTCCTCTGAAACAAATTATTAAATTCAAAATCAATAATAAAATTTGAAATATGATTAATTATATTGTCATAAAAACATGAGAGGATAAGATTCAAAAATTCATAAACATATTGTATAAAATATTTCTCGATACATATGTTCTTCTTCCCCTTTCAACTTTGTTTTTAGTTATTGTTAACCCTTTCTTTTTAATGTTTACTGGAACCTTTAATTCTTTATCTGTTTTATTAAATGGAAGTAAATTTTTTTTAAATAGCAATAAATTTGTTTCTTATTTCTATAAAATATGTTGTCAATGGCTACATTTTGTTTTAAAATAACTTTAATCCTATCACTGCAGCGATTAAATAGCAATTTCATCTCTGAATATTTTTTCAATTTGATTTTTTTTATTTGCTTTGGTCTCTCTACTTTTAATTGCTCTATATCTATGTTTTATAATTTTGTAGACTATTTTTTTTTTACAATTTAATTCATTTTAATTTTATTGCATTTGATTGTTTAATTCAATTTTTGTCCTTGTTCTTTTATTGTTATATTCTTATTCTTTTCTTGATTTTTTTTTAATTTTATCCCTTAATATTTAATTTAATTTGGTTTTTTATCTAGTTTTGGTCCTTATTTTTTCAATAATTATTTTTTATCATTTTCTTGACTTATTCTTTTAATTTTTTCACGCACATGTACATGTTGCCCCATTAGCCATTAATAAATATTGCTTCACCACATTTGAAAATTTGAGTTGATTTATTTATCACACATATCCCCTTTCAATGCCAACATAATCTAGGCGGTACGTAAAAGGCAACTCATAATGACTTCGATGCTGGTTTCTTAACTACATGGAGCCATGGTTCTAAAACTCCAAAGGTGGTAAGACCTTGGGGAGTTAAAAATGGACTACTCAACATTCCAGTACATACCCTACAAATATGAGCTTCGCTTGAGGCAAGCAATGTGGGATATAAACTCTTGATAGTAAAATTTGCTCATTGAAAAGGCATGCTCCTGTTTATTACAATCAGTATTGCATGAATCTTGGGGAAATCCACTTGAAATGAAAACATTCATGTGGTCTTGATGAATATATGATCACATCTCAATTGTACATGCATATCGCAAAGGTGTTCAATGTCAAGTTTATATTCAACAAAGAAAACTTGAAAAATCAACAAGTTTAGCATTCCTTCTTACAGAATCATGGATAATTCAACGGAAGAGAGGCTTCTTCTGCCGGAAGAATTTGACAGGGAGGGCTTGAAGAAGAGGGTTTGGAATGAATCCAAGAAGCTATGGAGGATTGCATTTCCTGGAATAATAGCTCGAGTGACTTCATTTGGGATGATTGTGGTGACACAATTATTCATGGGGCACATTAGCGAATTGGATCTTGCAGCGTTTGGCCTACAGCAGAGCATTTTGCTACGGTTTGTGAATGGCATATTGGTACGTATCCTCTTAACATATTGTGCTCATTCGCATAAGAAACAATTTGGAGCCACACCAAGATTAGCATTCACTCACTTGAAAATATTACAGAGAGAGAGGTATTAGCCCCTCTGTAGCCATGGAATTGAGGAATGAATCAATGTCTCCATCCTATCTTACACTTGCCACCTGTGTGATCTTCCAAATATATGTAAGGTAAAGACAATTATTTCAATAATTTACTTACCGAAGTTTTTCCTTTCTCATGGAAGATTGGCATGTCAAGTGCGACGGAGACCTTATGCGGGCAAGCGTATGGAGCTGGACAATACCACATGATGGGTATTTACTTGCAGAGATCATGGATCATTGATGGTGTAACTGCAACCATCTTGCTTCCCCTCTTCATTTTTACAACACCGATATTAAGACTAATTGGGCAAGAGGAGAATATAGCAATAGAAGCTGGAAAAATCTCCATTTGGTTCATTCCCATCCTCTACTATTTTGTCTTTAGCTTGACCATCCAAATGTACTTGCAAGCACAACAAAAAAACAAGATTGTCGGGTGGTTTTCTGCTTCCTCCTTTCTGCTTCATGTGCTTTTGTCCTGGTTATTTGTGATCAAACTTGGCTTTGGTCTTGCTGGTGCCATGAGTGCATTCATCATATCTTCTTGGTTGCTCGTTATTGGAGAGTTTGTGTACATCTTTGGAGGTTGGTGTCCTAACACATGGAAAGGCTTTACTAAAGCTGCATTTGCTGATATGTTACCTCTAGTAAAGCTCTCAATATCCTCCGGAGTCATGATTTGGCAAGTTCCAATTTTGACCATTTAGTCTTTTTATTCCATCATTTTAAGATTACTAATGATTTACGGTTCATTTATTTCGATAGTCATCACTTGCTTTCTAATTGTGTTTGCTATAACCTTACAGCTTAGAATTATGGTATTCCTCTATTCTTGTCTTGTTAGCTGGATATATGAAGAACGCAACCGTTGCAATATCTGCTTTCTCCATTTGGTAAGAACTTGTTGTGCAAATCTCAATACAGTTGCTCGGCACTATATAGTTCTAACTGTTGAAAAGAAGATGATTTATGCTAATTCCTTGTTGCAGCCTCAACATCAATGGATGGGAATTCATGGTCTGCCTTGGGTTTTTAGGTTCTTCATGGTATTTGCTTTAACCATTAGAAATGCTACTCGGTTTCGTTTTGTCTCTCTATATCTCTGTTTCTGAAGCAAGTGATCTCTTTTATAAAATGTAATGTATGTGCATTTCGTGCAGTGTGCGCATATCAAATGAATTGGGAAGGGGCAATGCCAAAGCTGCAAAATTTTCTATCAAGGTTGCCCTTGTTACTTCGACAATTATCGGAATTATCTTCTGGGTTTTGTGCATGGTCTTTAGTCGGGAAATGTCATACTTGTTTACGAGTAGTGAGGAAATAGCAGAATCTGTGTCCAGGCTTCATGTTCTCCTAGCATTCTCAATGCTGCTGAATAGTATTTATCCAGTACTCACAGGCAAGTATTTCATTCTAATTCTATTATTACATGCAAATACCATATGAACATTTTCTGGTCCATTAAGCTTTTATTTGCACAGCTTTAATTCTAAGTATCTTAGAATTTATTTTATGCAATTATACGATCGATCGCTCACAATGACAAAAGTAAGTCAAGTGCTGGTGTTTCCAGCAATATATATATATAAAAGGGCACGCGCACATGTGGTAATGTAAATCTTAACCATTAAAATTCCCTCTCCAGGTGTAGCTGTAGGTGCTGGTGTGCAAAGTATGGTTGCATTTGTCAACTTGGGGAGCTATTATGCTATTGGGTTGCCGGTAGGAATTCTGCTTGGATATGTAGCGCATCTTCAGGTCACGGTACGTAAGAACAATATTGTCAAGATATCATAAGATAGCTACTGCTTAACATTCAACTTATGAATGGAGAATCAAGCTACTGCTTAGCATTTTTATTTACCAATAGTTTCTTCTCTGCAAATACAGGGTTTGTGGATTGGATTGTTGAGTGGAGTCGTAGTCCAAACACTTGTGCTATCCTACCTTATATGGAAGATTGATTGGAATGAACAGGTTTGAAAAGATGTCATGAAATTATTATGTTAGAATATTCTAAAAATCATAGTCAACTGATCAGAGCTATATCCACCATATGCAACCAACATTGAATTAATTCGTGGAACGCAGGTAAACAAGGCATCAGAGCGTCTGGGTCGATTTTTTATTGAAACAACAAAGGGATCTGATGAAAGCTCCAATCTTTCTTGAAAGTAATGGACACTACTTGTTGCATGTTGAAACCAGATTTTGAGATGGGAAAAATGTTTCCGAATCCTGAGACCATATTAAGTGCCTGTTTGGCATTGCGGCCAAAACCGGCTTTTCACCAAAATTCAAATTTTTTTTTTTTTTGCTAAAATTGAGTTCGGTTTGTACTTTCTGAATCGTTTTGGTGTGCTGATATCAAAAATGATTTTTAAAAAATAAAAAAACATTATTGGCATACTTTTCGGCACGAAAAGCTATTTAAAAAGCAACAGCTACCACACTCCCAAACACCTTCTAAATGGTTGAATTCTGCTGATAGGACTTCTTGGCCTCGTACATCGACTCCAAAAGCCTTTTGTACTTGCAGGTCACTTCAACAGTTAATGTAGTTTTGCTTTCCTCTCTGTGAGACTAATTACGTTGCAAATTGATGAGTGCTCTCGGCTGGCTCATCATGCTGGCTCGGTTCACTCTCCTTTAGGCTTGCAATCATTTTGATTTTTCTTTTTTCCCTCTTTTGTCTTGTTTATCTATCTTCCATATTTGGTTTTCAGGCAGTTATTTTCTCTGCTTTGTATCCATTTTCGTCAAGCTTATCAATATTCTCACCATGACAAGAATACGTGTATAAAAGAATTATCTCAATTCAATAATTTAATAATTCAATAATTTAATAATTTAATAACTTAAGCTATTAAGTGAGGTTTTAAAATATAATTTATATCATTTTTTAACACACTTTCTCAAATAAAAGCTTTTTAGGTTTGAGACTTGTATAGGTTCATACTGCGTTATGCTTAATTTTTATCAAATAAATAAGGATGATGAGATTCGAACTCATGACCACTTGATTATTAAGGCTCTGATACCATGTTAAAAGAACCATCTTAACCCAATAACTTAAGCTATTAAATGATATTCTAAGATATGATTTATATTATTTTCTAACAAAATGTGTCTTATTATTTTTCAATGCTCTCTTAAATGTGGGCATTTTGCATAAAGTTTCGGTTGGTGTTAGGTGGTTAACAGGGGAGTCTAGGGAAGATGGGGATCTCCAATGTTTTAAATTGGGATCTTATTTTGTTTTATGTTAGGGCTGCATGTTTTCTGTGCGCTCTACTAGTAAGAGAAATAATGAAAAATATTTGCTTTACTATGAAGACCATGCAGCTCACCAATAAAATGAATTGTTGACATGGGTGATAACTTGTGAAACAAGGTATTCCCTAAGTATCACATTGAAGACTTCTAAAACAAGAAATTCAGGTAACGCATAGTAACAATTTACAACTTAACTTGTCATTCAAGTGTTAGAAGGAGAGTTGTGTAAAGAAAGACTTGCAACTTTTGTTTGTAGAGAAGCTCTTATGACCTGCTATTCCTTCCTTGACATCTTTGTTCTCGCATATTATTGTTCTTTATTTATACTGTAATCTATTCAGACTTGTCAAAAGAAAAAATATTTTCATGAAACCGAACATGACGAGCAAGATAAATATGTTTGGACGACAAATCAAAACATTCATAACCTAAATGAGAGTTACTATATCCTAGAAAAACACAAGTAGATGAGTGAAAATCCAACTTATGAGAGCATTGTATGGATGAAGGAATGGGAAGTAGAGACACCTAAAAGTACGAAGAAACGTATAATCAGGAGTTGATTTTAAAAGACATTCAAATGGTGTATTATGATTAAGAACCGGAGGTGGCATGTGATTAATCAAATAAATAAAACTTTCAAAAGCATAACTCCAGTATTTTAGGGGAGCGTTACATTGCCCAAGAAAAGTAAGCCTAATTTCAACAATATGTTTATGACGACATTCAACCATGCCATTTTGTTCACAACTGTACAGGCAGATCACACGGTGATGAATACCAATCGTTTTAATATTGAGTTTTTGATATTCACTACCCCAATCTGTTTGAACATAATTTTTAAAGAAAATTGAGTGCCTAAAACTTATAAAAGATAGGAAAAACATCAGACTTAGCAATCAAAAGATAAAACCAGATAAACTTCATATAGGCATCCATAAAAATAACAAAATAGCAAAAACCATCATAGGACAACAAAAGGGAAGGCCCCCAAACATCACTAAAAATCAAGTCAAGAGGAGCTCAAGTTTGATGACCCAGTTTTTAGAGTCAAACAAGAGACTTGTCTAGAGGTTACGCAAGACAATTAAAATTAAATTGATTTGACGTATATGATACCTTTTTATTTTTCACCAAAAAAATACAAAATGCATGGACTGGGATGTCCAAGTCGACGATACCATACATCAGCTAAAAGAAAGAGACATGTAGATGAGAAAACTTGAGGCAACAACGTTGCAGACGACTCAGACAAAACATATAGATCATCTCTACTCTGACCAGAAAGAAGCATTTTCTTTGTCATGAGATCCTTAACATAAAATAAAAAGGAATAATTTTTTTTCTTAAAAATGTTATTTAAATTTTTTTTTTGAACATATAGCAGAGGTTTTTTAATGTCAAGAACATGTAAAATATTGGATAAAGTAAATATGTGTTTGGGTGAATAAATTTTAGAATGAGCAATATTCGAAATAATAAGGCTCTTATCAACACGTAGATTATCATGACCAAGATAAGGTTATGAACTAAATACGATAAAAGGGAGAGAGAAATGGAATGGTTCACATGGAGCATCTCATTTTCATTCAGTAATTCCGCACTATCTTAGAGTCATTTTACGTAATTACTTAGTTAAAGTCTTCCAGGGAATTTGGGCATCATTTCATTCTTCATCTCTCCCATTTCCTTGCGATTACGAGCCCTAACTTCATTTTGAACTGATGACGACCATTTTTCAAATCATTGAAGGAAGATAATCCTTATCTTCGTTAGATCAAGCGCATGCTACTTTTTTTCGTCACTAACCACACACGTAAACTAGTATTTGGTTTCCCTTGCTTCACAAGTTACTCAGAAATGTAATGTAATCTACATTTATGAGCTTATCGTGTCGTGGAGAAGACATTAAACGCTCAAGTAATCGTTTGCAACTACCAATTTGAAAAACGAAACCTAAGTTTGCAACTACCAGCCAAGATGAATGCAGCTTCTACGCTTTCCTTTTGTTCTCTCTCAACCCAACCTCATGTATCTGTCTCTCGCAGAACAAACCAAAGCCCACTTTGGTTTATCCCAAGTAGTTTTAATGGACACAGAGATATGAGGGCGCCGTCGGCTTTCTTTAGATCTTCAATATATATATATATATATATATATATATATATAGAGGGAGAGAGATTTGAAGTGAAAATCTCATGTATCTATCTCTCACAGAACAAACCAAGGCTGTAGGATTACAATATTGGTTTATCCCTAGTAGTTTTATTGGACATTTACATCTTCTCACTACCGTCCATAAGTCAGTATCTTGCACCCTGGCTAGTTGCTACTGCCTTGTTAACAAAGACGCATTCCCTTCTCGCTTTTTCCATTTCTCGAGTCGACAATAATCCAAGGCTGAAGCGCAGTGAGCTTCAATCTGTTTCAGTCTTAACAGGTACGCATGCAAATTATAAAGAGTGTTATGCCTACTTTCCCTTTCCTGTTTTTATTTGTTTAACATTTCATGTTCTTGTTCTGCTTTTCCTTAATTAATACAAACATGGTCTTTTTATAGTGCACATAAACGAGTAGTGACGATGTTGTTCCCCTTCATTCTATGACATTCAGACCGCTAGTGTCAACAAATTTCAAGCTACATAATAGGATATTATCATCCACTCGTATTATATTATCATAAGCTAGGAACTCCAGTGATTATAAGATTCAAACCTTTGGAGGAAGACTGGTATCAAGAGACTGATTCCAGTAGGAAATCAATTTGTCTGTAATCAATTTTTCCAGTCTCATCAATGGCACGCAGCAATAAACCATTAGTCTAGAAAAGAAAGAAAAAAGAGACCATCCCATTTTCATTCAATAATTCCATGCAAATACTATCTCAGAATCATTTTGCAAAGAGTAATTGTAATTACCAAGTTAAAAACCAAGACATGTACTCTTTTAGGGAATTTAGGCATCATTTCATCCTTCGTCGTCTCTCCCATTTGCTACCAAATCCCTGTGTACTCGATTAGGAGCCCTAACTTCATTTCGAACGAACGTATAGCAACCTTTTGAAGGAAGATAATCCTTATCTTTGTTAGATTAAGAGGCCGTTTGGTAACGGCTTTTTGCAAAATTTTAATTTTTTTTTTTTTACTAAAATTGAGTTCGGTTTGTACTTTCTGAATCGTTTTGATGTGCTGATATCAAAAATGATTTTTAAAAAATAAAAAAACATTATTGACATATTTTTCGGCACGAAAAACTATTTCAAAAGCAACAGCTACCACACTCTCAAACACCCTTTAAGCTAGTGCATGCTACTTTTTAAGTTACTAACCATACACGTATACTAGTATTTGGCTTTCCCTAGTTTGATATCCACGTACTCAACAAATCGCTTGCAACTACCAGCCAAGATGCATGCAGCCACTACGCTAGCTTTCCTTTTGTTGAGAGTGTTTGTTTACGGTGTTGCGTCTACGTTTTGCTTGAAACGCAGATATAACAATATTTGATAATAATTAAAATTCAAGTTTGAAACGCTGAAAAATAAAATCAGGTTCTACCAGCCAAGATGCATGCAGCATCCCTCTGCACTGTTCACTAAAAGTGAGCAGTGTTTTTTTTAAATCTTTTTCTCTCTCGAAAAATCAGTTGATATTTTTTTTCAAAAAATAATAATTTTTTTTAAATTAGTTTAAGGTGAATTAAATTTATTCGTACTGTAATCTCAATTTTATTCCTGATAATATTTTATCTAATTTTATTGCACACTCAAAAAAATCATGGAAACTATAGTTCTTGTCGGATGAATTTTATATGTAATAGAAATGTAGATAGTTTAATGAAACAATAATTTTATATATATATAAAGCATGATTTATTTCACGATGCAATAACAATAGTTAAATCTACAATATTTAAATTAAAAACCATAAATATTAATATATATATTTTTAAATTATTTTATAACCTCAATTTCAAAAGCATTCTTAACCAAACATATTAAACTACTTTTTTTTCAACCTCAATTTCAACCATAATTTTAACCAAACACCTATTTTTTCAAAACCAACCTCAACTAAAAGTATTTTCTATAAAATAACTTTTTTTAAACCACAACAGCTACCGCAATACCAAACACACTCGTTCCCTCGCAACCCAACCTCATGTGTCTCACAAAACAAACCAAGGCCCACTTTGCTTTATCCCAAGGCCCACTTTCTTTAGATCTTCAACACACACACGCGCGCGCGCACACACACACAGATTTTAAGTTAAAATCTTATTAATATCAATTGAACTCTAATTTATTGGTTCCTTGAAATTAATTAGTTATGGAACCCTTTGTTTTTCTTTTCTTTAGTACCTATTTTTTTGTTCCTTCTATAAAATTAAAATTGTCATGTATCAACCAATAAACATATATCAAATGAAACAAAATCAATTTTGACAAAATTTTAATATAAAGAAAACTAAATAAAATATGTTGACTCCTCTTTTTCTAATTTTTTTAATTTCTTTTTGGTTTATAGGCTCTACAAATACAGTATAAAAGATATAAATATATTTGATTAAAAAAATAAAAACAAATTAATATATATATCTTTAATGCAATTTTAAAATAAATTTCTATACTTTTAAAATAAGAAATATAAAATACATATCCCTTCAATCCCTATTATTTCTATTTTTTTGGTTTTAAAATAGTAACTAAATGCTACTTTAATAATTAATTATATATTTGAAACTCATTTTAATACATTTAAAAACACAAAATTTTTTACCAAGTTAATTGGTTGAAATTAGGGGCCAAATTGAAAGCAATTGAAAGTTTTGTGGTCAATTAGGGGTTAAATTGACAAATTCTAAGACCAAGGATTATATTGCAAAAGACGTATAAATCTGAGGATCAAACAGTAATTTCGCAGGGTCCTAATTGCATTAAATCAAAATTTTAGGGTCAATTAGGGGTTCCATTGAAAACAAATTGACAGATGGAGGACTGAAATGAAATTTGGTCAAAAAACTGTTCATTATCTTCTTCACTATTTTCTAAAAGAAATTTGGTCCGGTTACCTACTTTGCAGCTGCATTAGTGTACCTACCAACCACCAAAGTTGACAAATATTGCACGCCAATGATCCCCTGCAGTTTCTCTACAGCTTCTAGTAAACAGTTGAGTCTGAATGGCAGTGATACAGCGCCAGCGCTGGCCTAAACATGCCAACTCAGGTAGCTGTTTCTGCAGTTTTGACAGTGCACCATGCCTACTTCGAGCCAACGGTTGGGATCCTGTCCAAGTGAATCAAGGGCTGAAATTTTTCCCCAACGTAGACAAGATTTCTCTCTTCCACCGCCTATAAATAGAGGCGAATTTGATGGCCGGAGGGAGGAGAAAATCGAGTCCAAAATAAGCCAAAAAATCAGCTTCTCCCCTGTTTTTCTTCCAGCCAACGTTCTCTCTTCTCTCTCTCTCTCTTCCCGTTGCTTCTTCAGCTCTTGAAGACCTCACAGAAACATTCCTCCTCCACCAATAGACGGCGTCTCAGCCTCCCCACCAACCCAAATCCTCACCGGCGATAGTCATAGCCACCGCGAGGTCTTCCCTCTCCTCTCTGTAGATTCTCTTCTTCTGCGTCTTTTTCTTTCTTCCTCTTCCAGTTGTAGCCGCTCCAGCCAAATCCATCGCCGGTCTAACCACCGCACGACATCCTCCATGGTCAGACCACCACTGGGCCCGATAGCCTTCTCCTCCGCCCATCTCAACCTTCTGCAACCATTTGGTTGCATGCAGAAGGTGAACAGTAACTGTTCATGTTTTGCAACATAACTCTTTGTAATATATTAATGTAACAATATATTATATATTATTATAATATTAAAAAAAACAAAAACAAAAACATTTTTTTTTTCAAAAATCCTTTGAAAAAAAATTGTGCTTTTTCTCGTATATTTTTCTACCAATTTTGCATAATATCGGGTTGTATATTTACACTGTAAAATACAAATCCGATATTAAAATACCCGGTTTTCTCCGAAATATTTCAAAATAATAATAATAGTAATAATATAATAAAAATTTCAAAACATTTTCAAAAAGAAAAAAATATTTTATTGCATACGACCACATCCTAAAATTTTTCCAAGCATATATATTTTTTAAAAAATAAAAAATGGATATCGTAACCTATTTATGATTATTCATTAGGATTTGACCAACATGTGAAAAATCTTTTTCCAATCTTTTTTTTAGTATCTAGATGTAGACTTTAATATTTGTGAGGTGTAAAATTACACGATAAAGTATATGCTCAAGTATTAAAGATACAAGGTGTAAAAATGTGATGCTAAAATTCAGACTTTAGAATGGTCATGATTTAACCTGATAAGGTAGAGACTTTCTCATGAAGAGAGATCTGCCTTGAGCCTTAGAAAAGACTAACGAATAGAAACCCGACCTAGAAAAACAATCAAACAACAATGCAACTTACCTTAGGTAGGGTGCAGTGGGAGTGATGCGTCTTTCCCTTGCATAACTAGTCCCTTACTCAGACTCTTGCAGAGCATAGGTTTCTAGTGACCATAATACTAGGTGGTGACTCCTAAACATTAATTATAATTTTATGATTAGTTGAAGTTAAGGGAGAAGACGTGTTTGGAATATATTCTGGAGGCTGTGATTGAATGAATTAGCCCTCCCCTCATGTAATATATATATATATATATATATATATATATATATATATATATAGGTTTAGGGTTGTACATGGTACTAACCATGTAGTATACTACACATGATTAGAATCCTATATAAAGTAAATACATGATAAATATAAATATACATAATAAACATTCCATAATATGCCCCCTCAAGCTGAAGGAGGAGAATCCACATGAAGCTTGGATCGAAAATAAGTGAAGGATGCATGAGGAAGAGGTTTGGTAAGAACATCAGCAAGCTGATCCTTGGAGGAGATGAACCGAACCTGAATGTCCTTTTTAGCAGCTCAATCACGAACAAAGTGATAATCGACTTCAACATGCTTAGTGCGAGCATGAAAGATAGGATTGACAGACAAGTAGGTAGCACCCAAATTATCACACCAAAAGATAGTCGTAGGAGCAGAGGAGAAATGAAGATCAGATAACAGAGCCCGAATCCATAAAATCTCAGCAGTACCATTTGCAAGAGCCTTATATTCTGCTTCAGTCGATGAACGAGCCACTGTGCGTTGTTTTCCAGACTTCCAAGAAATAGGTGTTCGACCGAGATATACCAAGTAGCCACCGATGGATTTTCTGTCATCAAAACTACCAACCCAATCAGCATCTGTAAAACCATGTAAGGAAAGAGAGGAACCTCGAGTGATGTGTAGACCAAAAGATGTCGTTCCTTGAAGATACCGAACAATTCTTTTGACAAGGGACCAATGACCATTGGTAGGTGAGTGCATAAACTGACATACTTTATTAACAACATAACAAATATCTAGGCGAGAAAAAGTGAGATACTGCAAGGCACCAACAATCTGTCGGTAACGGGTAGGATCAGAATACTAAGTATCCGAGGACAACAATAGCTTAGAAGAGGATGAAGCAGGCATATCAACACCTTTACACGAAGACATACCAGCTCTCTGAATGATATCGAGAGTATATTTATGTTGTGAGAGCATAAGTCCCATGGCAGTCTTGGTGACTTCAATTCCCAAGAAATAATGCACATAGCCTAAATCCCTGATTTTGAATTCTGAATTCAATAAGGTAATCAAGTGACGCATCAGAGTGGAATTGTTCCTAGTAAGAAGAAGGTCATCCACATACACAAGCAGGTAAATAAGATCATGGCCATCAGAGTAAATAAATAGAGAAGGATCAGCATTAGAGGCACGAAAAACCAAGAGAAATGAGATAGTCACTGAGTCTGGTATACCATGCCTGGGGAGCCTGTTTTAAACCATAAATAGACTTATGCAAGTGACAAACATGAGATTGTATAGTAGGGTGAGAAAAACCAGGTGGTTGCTCCATATACACCTCTTCTAAAAGGATCCCATTCAAGAAAGCATTGTGAACATCAAGTTGATGAATAAACCACCCACGGTACACAGCAATGGTAAGTACTAACCTCATAGTTGCAGGCTTAACAACCGGACTGAAAGTCTCAAGATAGTCTATTCCTTCTTGTTGAGTGAACCCTCTGGCAACAAGATGGGCTTTATACCGGTCAATACTACCATCCGCTCGCCGCTTGATTTTATAGACCCAATGACTGCCAACAACATTCATAGAGGAACAATAAGGAACTAAAGTCCACGTACCATTTGATTGCAAAGCCCGAATCTCATCTTGCATAGCTTACTGCCATGCCGAGTGCTAAGTGGCATCTTTAAACGTGAGGGGTTCATGCTCAGGAGAGGAGTTAGCTGGCAGAAGGGATGGATTATGAGAAACCTGCTGAAGATCAAAGTTAGATAAATCCACTACCAAATGCAAGCCAGGAGATAAGCCAGAGGAAGGACCCAATGTGAGACTACTAGAAGGCCGAGATGGGGACACAACCGGAGAGGAGTCTGCTGACAGTGGAATTACCATACCTGGAGAAACAGAAACCATACTTGGAGAGTGATCAGTAGCATAATAAAGTGGAGATGAAGGAGAGGGATTGTTACTCACGGGACAGGGTGAAGGAGGTGAGGCAACAACCCTATGTGCAGGTGTTGGAGAAAGTGGCAGAGATGGGGTAGATGGAATGGTCATAGGTGTAGGAAAAAAAGTTAAGGCTGGGAGTGCTGTTTGTAGAGATGAAGAAGGCAAGGACGTTGTCTGTTCAGAACATGCAAAGGGAAATGTATTTTCATGAAATTTAACATGCCGTGCAATATACATACGAGATGTTGACAAATCAAAACAACGATAACCCAAATGAGAGGAACTATAGCCAAGAAACACACACGGTGTTGATCGAAAATCTAGTTTATGTCGATTATAGGGACGAAGCAAAGGAAAACATAAACACCCAAAAATACGAAGAAAACTATAATCAGGAGAAGATTTAAGCAAACATTCAAAAGGGGTACAACCATTTAAAATAGTAGTAGGCATACGATTTATGAGATAAACAGCCGTGTTAAAAGCATAACTCCAAAATTTTAATGGAGCCTTACACTGACCAAGTAGCGTAAGGCCAGTTTCAACAATGTGACGACGACGACGCTCAACATTACCATTTTGTTCATGTGTGTGAGGACAGATTAAACGATGATGGATTCCTATGGTTTTAAAATATGTGTTTAATTTCCTATATTCACCACCCCAATCTCTTTGAACGAATTTAATTTTGGTGTCGAATTGTGGTTCAACAAGAGCTTGAAATTGAAGAAAAATTTTAAACACATCAGATTTAGCTGCTAAAGGAAAGAACCAGATATACTTAGTATAGGCATCCACAAAAAATCACAAAATACTGATAACCGTTAGTAGATAACATAGGAGAAGGTCCCCAAACATCACTGAAAACAAGCTCAAGAGGAGCATAATTTTATGACCAGTAAGGCCTAACGACAGACGCGATGCTTTGCCTAAAGGACAAGATGAACAACTAAAATTAAACACTCTTGAAGTACGTGCAACTTTATTATTTGATACTAGAGACCCTAAAATACGAGAGCTAGGATGCCCAAGGCGACGATGCCATACATCAGCAGTGGAGGACACAGATGTAGATAGGAAAGCTTCAGGTATAGACGTTGCAGACGACTCGAATAAGACATATAGACCATCCCTACTCTGACCGGAAAGGAGCACCTCCTTGGTTATTAGATCCTTAACATAAAACACAGATGAATGAAATTCAAAAAATACATTATTCTCAATGCAAAATTTCTAAATAGACAATAATGGTTTTTTAATATGTGGGACATGCAGAACATTTGATAGGGTAAAAGTGCGTTTGAGAGTATAAAGTTTAGAATGAGCAATATGTGATATAACAAGTCCCTTACCATCCTCGACATGCAATTGATCACTACCAGTATAGGGCTCTGAACTCGTCATACTGGAAAGGTCCGGTGTCACATGTTGATTAACACCCGTATCAGGAAACCAACCTGCAGAGGTGAGCTGAGAATTTTGAAATGCCAAGTTAGCGGTAGCCTGTAGATGCTGTGAAGTGAATTGAGAGCAGTATTTTGCTGAATGCCCAAAACCATAACACAATTGACATTTGACATTTCGAAAACTATTGTTGGATCCACGAGAGTGTTCCTGCCAACTAGTCCCAGACTCGCGAGAACCTTGCTGAAAACCGGACCCAGACGTCTGCTGCCATCCATATCCAGAGGTGCCATGGGTTCCATTACGGTAACCTCTCCATCCACCTCGGTGACGCCCACGCCCACGATAGGAATGGCCAGAAGACCCACTGAAACCACTACGCTGGGCTAAGAATGCTGAGGCCGTGGGATGTGAAGGTGTGGGCAGCAGAGGCGTTGTCATAGGGGAGCCAAGAGTGGATTGATGGGAGCTCTTATTGAGATATTCATGAGTGAGCAAGTAACTGTGAAGATCAGAGTATGATAAAGGGTCTGCCCGTGTAGACAAACTGGTCACTAAATCTTTGAAATCACTGCGTAAGCCCCGAAATACATAAAGATTAAAATCTTCTAAGGAAAGAGGCCGACCAGCGGCAGCCAACTCATCAAATAGGACCTTAGCTCGCTGCAGATAAATGCTAGCTGAATCATCCCCTGACGCAAATCCTGAAAGGAACCATGTAATTGCATAATCCTTGAATGTGACAGGGAGGCAAAAGATTTTTCAAGTGTCTGCCAGATGCTATGAGATGTGTCACAGTCAACCACAAGATGTAGAATTTCAGTAGATAAAGAAGAGAGGAGAGCACTCATAATTAATTGGTCTTGTTTCTTCCATGAAAGGAAGAATGAATTGATAGCAGGAGCTGTTGTCTCGGTGGTAGCAACATAGAGTGCAGGACAAGGATAAGACCCGTCAACAAAAGCATACACACCCTAACCCAACAATTATGGTTTCATTTGCATTCTCTAGTATAGGTAGTTATTGTTGGTCAGTTTCAAGGAGATAACCTGATGAGTATTTGAGAGAGGGACTACTGCAGCACCATGAAGATGTGTGTTGGGAACAATTGACGCAGCAGAAGGGAGTCTAGAATGCGTCAAAACAATCGGTGCAGAGGAAGGTATTGCTGCCATTGGTAGAGGAAAACTACATCCAAGTGAATGAACAAATGATGGCGCAAAAAATCCAGGTGGAGGTGCCATTGAAAAACCTGACGCAGATTGCAGTATTGGAGAATTTTCAGGAAGAGTAGATTGCGTGTTTGCTGTGAGAGTAGCAGCAGATTGGAGAGGAGCAGATTGAAGAGGAGCATATTGAAGTGCAGTAGGATCCATGATTGAGGAGTGCTGGTTGTAAATACTGCAGAAAAAAAAAAAACACTAGAGACAGAACACTGGAGGAGAAGGGGAGGCGCTGGTTGTAGATGAAAAATATATTGCTCTGATACCAAGTTGAAGTTAAGGGAGAAGACGAGTTTGGAATATATTCTGGAGGCTGTGATTGAATGAATCAGCCCTCCCCTCATGTAATATATATATATATAGGTTTAGGGTTGTACATGGTACTAACCATGTAGTATACTACACATGATCAATCCTATATAAAGTAAATACATAATAAATATAAATATACATAATAAACATTTCATAATATGATTAAATCAAAAAACCCTTCCTAACATACAACACCCCTCATACAGGAGACACAATAAAGAGCCTTCGCTATCGCTGGACGACGTCGGGACCCCGCGACAATTTCATTCTTCATCTCTCCCATTTCCTTGCGATTACGAGCCCTAACTTCATTTTGAACTGATGACGACCATTTTTCAATTCATTGAAGGAAGATAATCCTCATCATCGTTAGATAAAGCGCATGCTAGTTTTTTTCGTGACTAACCACACACGTAAACTAGTATTTGGCTTTTCCTTGCTTTACAAGTTACTCACAAATGTAATGTAATCTACATTTTTGAGCTTATCGTGTGGTGGAGAATACATTAAACGCTCAAGTAATCGTTTGCAACTACCAATTTGAAAAACGAAACCTAAGTTTGCAACTACCAGCCAAGATGAATGCAGCTTCTACGCTTTCCTTTTGTTCTCTCTCAACCCAAACTCATGTATCTCTCTCACAGAACAAACCAAGGCCCACTTTGGTTTGTCCCAAGTAGTCTTAATGGACACAGAGATATGAGGGCGTCGGCTTTCTTTAGATCTTCAATATATATATATATATATATATATATATATAGAGAGAGAGAGAGAGAGAGAGGGAGA
This sequence comes from Populus alba x Populus glandulosa, assembly GCA_033617975.1. Classification (NCBI taxonomy): domain Eukaryota; kingdom Viridiplantae; phylum Streptophyta; class Magnoliopsida; order Malpighiales; family Salicaceae; genus Populus; species Populus alba x Populus glandulosa. The sequence continues at coordinate 5,760,314 of CM066155.1, read as the reverse complement.
GGGAGAGGGATTTGAAGTTAAAATCTCATGTACGGCAAATCTTTCACGTACGTGTACATGCAATTAGCCATTAATAAATATTGCTTTTCTCATAAAATAATTCAATCAAGAACGACCGGGAAATCTTTCACGTACGTGTACATGCAATTAGCCATTAATAAGTATTGCTTTTCTCATAAAATAATTCAATGAAGAACGACCGGCAAATCTTTCACGTACTTGTACACATATTGCTTCACCACATTCGAAAATTTGAGCTGATTTATTTATCACACATATCCCTTTGCTGATTGAAAGGCATGCTCTTGTTTAGTACAATCAAGGAGCGTCGGTTGCACATCACAAATCTTTTTTTCTTTTTTTAATGTGCCATTTAATAGACGCCAGCTAAAGTAACTAGACCTTACCTTGACGATGCCTTGAATGGTGCGCCTACAAGTTGTGAATTCGGGCTTCACACGTTAATGTTTGATTTTATATTTTAAAAATATTTTTAGAAAAATTTAAATTGTTTTTATTTTTTATTTTATTTGGAATTAATATATTTATAATATTTTTATAAGCTTATATAAAAAATAATTTTTAAAAATTAAAAAAATATTATTTTAATATATTTTTAAATTAAAAATATTTAAAAAAATAACCATAGAAAACCATTCTTCCATCTCTCTTTTCTTTTTCTATCAACCAAATTTTGTTTTTCTTATACACGAATACCTATGGAAAGCACAGAGAGAAACTAAACACATTGCATTCCTAGCTACTGCCTTGTTAACAAGCACACGTTCTCCCCCCTCTCTCTCTTTCTCCCTGTGGACATTACTCTAACTTGGAAGCAAGCTTCAATCGGTTTCAGCCTCGAAGAACACCTGAAACGTACGCAGGCAAATGTTAAGGAGTAAATGCTTGATTTCGTTGCTCCTACGCTACCATTGATCTTCTCTTCCTTTCCTTTTTTTTTTTTTAAAAAATAACATTTCATGTTCTTGTTCTGCTTGCTAGCTAGCTAGTCGCTATACTGCCTTGTGTTAACAAAGACGCATTCCCTTCTAGCCTTTTCCATTTCTCGAGTCGACAATAATCCAAGGCTGAAGCGCAGTGAGCTTCAATCTGTTTCAGTCTTAAGGGTACCTAACAGGTACGCATGCAAATTGTAAAGAGTATATGCTTTCTTTTTCCCTTTCCTGTTTTTATTTGTTTAACATTTCATGTTCTTGTTCTGCTTTTCCTTAATTAATACAAACATTGTCTTTTTATAGTGCACATATATAAACGAGTAGTTAGTGACAATGTTGTTCCCCTTCATTCTATGACATTCAGATCGCTAGTGTCAACAAATTTCAAGCTACATAAATAATTGCATGCAAATACCATCTCAGAATCATTTTGCAAAGAGTAATTGTAATTACCAAGTTAAAAACCAAGACATGTACTCTTTTAGGGAATTTAGGCATCATTTCATCCTTCGTCATCTCTCCCATTTGCTACCAAATCCCCGTGTATTCGATTAGGAGCCCTAATTTCATTTCGAACGTATATATAGCAACCTTTTGAAGGAAGATATACATTTAAAATCATGTTACTTTCATTTAAATTTCAAGAATCTTTCTTATAAACTATATTGATTTATCATTAAAAAAGATAAATTAACCATGTTCTAAAAAACTTTATTCCAAAATCCATGCATAAAGAAAAGTAATAATAAATAATAATTATTAGAAATAAAATTTCCTAAAAATAAAAAAGGAAAAAATAAATTGAACAAGGATTTTTCATAAGATTACAATTTGAAGGAATAAATTTTAAAATAATAAGAGTAATATAGAATATAAATTTAATCTAAAACCTGAAAATATATCATTTTTTATATGGATGTATGATCAGTTAACCAATTAAATTGAATAAAAGATTATAATTAAATTGATAAAAAAAAGTAAGATAATGATAATAAGGACTGTGGGCTTGAAAGGAAACACATTGTTTTGCTTTGAGAACTAGGCCTTTGCGATCATGGATAGGAAACACATTGTCCTCTATAACTTCCTATGACAAACCACAACGAGATTGTTTTTTAATCTTTCAAATCTAATTTCCCCGACTTGTTTTGCTTTAAAGCATCTCAAAATTAATGAAACGATCTTAATGTTGGGTTTGTTAGTGCTCAGGACTGAAGACACAAATATATGAAAATACATAAAAGATATAAATATATTTAATTACAAGAATAAAAATAATAATAATAAAATTAATCTGTCTTAAAAATAATTTTAAAATAAATTTTTATACTTTTAAAATAAAAAAGTATAAAATGACGTATCCCTTCAATCCCTATTTTCTCTATTTTTTCGGTTTTAAAATAATAACTAAATGCTACTTTAAGAATTAATTATATAGTTTAAAACTCTTTTTAATACATTCAAAAACACAAAAAAAATCAAATGAAATCCAAATATTCAAATTTATTCCTACTATTTCATGGATAGGATAATTTTCCTCACCAAGATTAAGATAATTGAAGCCAAGATCGACAATTATCATTTCTAGAATAGGATTCATTGCTGCTTTCTCTCTTTTCAAAATTTCTCCCCTCTTTTTATATTCAGAGACCAAACTGTGATATAAATGAATTTAAGAATCAAAATGGGACCGAATTGTGAAATTCATGAAAACGTATCTTTAAAATGCCCTTAAGAAGTTTTCAAACTACAAAAATTAAATAGTAAATTTAGACTTGGTGAATCTTAATTTGAGGTTGGGTTTGTTATGTCCTGTGAACTATTGTTAGATTTAATATAAAACTATTATTGGAGCTTTATGTAATAACTTAAAATTTTAGGTTGAGAAGCTTAAATTAGGAGTTTGAATCTCACAATTCTCTTTACTCTTTGATTAAATTGAAAATTAAACAGAAATTAGTAAAAATTATACAAGTTTCAAGTTTAAATGACTTTCTCTTAATTGTTTAAGTTTTTTGATTGAAATGATTATTTGAGAACCGTTATACCATTATTTATTTATTTTAAAAAATATAGAAAGCTTTTTTGAAAATTCATACTCCATCATCTTAATATTAGTAATAGTAGTCAAATGAACCGGTGATGAATGTTTCTTGTATTGTGGTAAAATATCTAAAGAAGTAGATAATGGTAAAGGAAATGAAATATCTTTATCATATTTTTTTTTCTAAAGAACAATATTAATGATCCATGATGCCAAAAATTTGAGTATCAAGTAAGCAAAACTATACATTTTTTTTTGTTTGTACTCAATTTTAAAATGTTATTTTTTATTGTATATTTTTGTAGTATATGTAGTTTGTCCATGTGTTTACTTGTTTTATAGCTTTTCCTTAGAGATATTTGATATATGAATGTGTGATATATACATGTTAGGCTTTGTTTGAGATTTTGAAAAGCACAATTTATTTGTAATTTAATGAAATTGATTTCTAATTTGTGACTTAGAGTTCTATAATGAAATAGATAATGAGTTATTTAATAGGTCTGATTTATATTTTGTTAATTTTATTATTGAGTTGAAGATTTCAGTAAATGTATATTAATTTGAATTTACGTAGATAATTGATAATGATCTAAGAGTGCCATCAAAATAGATCAAATAAGTTTGATTTTAACTAATGTTAGCTAATTCATTTAGTTTACATAATTAAATAATACATGTTGTCATGATCAATATTATTATAGGCTTGATATAAGTAATGGATGATCGTTCATGAATGTATTGGGATTCACCTTGTTGTAACCCATTTTTGGGTCCCCATAAAAAAATAATAAATACAAAAAAAAAAACAAAAGAAAGCTAAAAACGGTGCCATTTTGAACGGCACCATCATCTTCTTCCCCTGGACACGCAGCGAAGCAGGGGAAGAAGAATTATTTTTCTTCTTCTGTTCATCGCCACGTTCGCCTTCAATAAGACGCTGCCTCCCTTCAAAAAGACGCCGAAAAGGGACACCCACTTGCCCCGCTTTCCATGTATTAAGGCATGTATTAAGGGATAGTGGAGGGGCGGCCAACAGTGGTCGCCCCACCATGTCGGCCCCCCCCTGTTTTTGCCTATAAAAACAGGGGAGGGGAAGTAGAAGGGAGAAGACAAAGGGAGGGGGAAGAGAAGAGAAGGGAGAGACAGAGAGAAGAAAGCAGAAGAGAAGGGAGAGAGAGAGAAATAAAAGAAGAAGAAGAAGAAGCAGAGAAGAGAGTAAAACAGAGGAGAGAAAGAGAGGAAAACAGTACCGCCGGCCACCGCAAACAGCCAGTTCCGCCACCGCCACCCCTGCCACATCAGTTGCTGCCAGCATCACCACCGCTCCAGGTAGCCTTTCCCGTCGTTTTTTTTTTGGTTCAGCTTCATCTGCATGCAGCAGATGAAGATTAATTAGCTAGTTACTGTGCTGTGCATAGTAACTCGCTAATTAATTCACGGTTACTGTGCATGTGCACAGTAACCCCGCAGATTAATTCTTCGGGTACTGTACATACAGTAACCCGTTACTATGTGCACAGTAACCAACCCTTTGTTTGGGCCTGATCCGGCCCATTTCAAAGAAAAAAAAATCAAAAATATTTGTTTCAGCATTTTATAATTTTTCCGCGTAATTTTGATTAATATTTGGTGGTATTTTTTTATGTTGTTAAAAATACAAAAATCTAATTTTCAAATACTCGGTTTTCGTCAAAAACTTCCACAAAAATACAAAAAAATTAAAAAAAGAGAAAAAAATATTTTTGTGCATACGGCCAAGTGTCTCAAAGCTAAAAATTCATATTGTATTTTTCATACACCAAAAAAAAATATTTTAGCATGCATTTTGGCTTTAATAACCAGTTTATTAAAGTCAAGAGAATATTGGCCAATATTTCAAAAACAACAAAAATTTTATTTTGTTTGTCTCTTAGTATCCGGGGTATGACTTTACACGTAATGCATATTCCGGATATTTAATTGTTTTTTTTGGACAATAGAACCTAGGGTATGACATTACATGTAATGCGTATTCCGAACAATAAAAAACCACAACACGACCTTAGATTTTATCAGACATTAAAACAATGCAGCTTACCTTAGGTAGGGCATAGTTGGGGTGCTAATATCTTCCCTTTACGTAACCAGTCTCCGTACCCGATCTCTAAAGACTAGTTAAGGTTCCTAGTAACCAGAATACTAGGTGGCGACTCCCAGTCCATATTTTCACTTGTAGAGACAAGAATTCCATGTCTCTCCTTTTTTTTTAAGAAATAAATATTTCCAATTTTTTCCTTGAGGGTGGACGATCGCCGCGCCGCCGCACACGTGCGACACACCTGAAGGGTTGCGAAATATGAATTATTGTAATGAGATTGAAGGTTTTATTAATTACGCATAATCTAATCCAAAAAATATTAGTGGAGGTGGTATTAGATATCATAAGAGGTGTAAAAATAAAAAAGTTTTTCAATCCACATGTTGTAACAATGCATCTTATATAAAAAAAGGTTCATGGAGAAATATTCTGCCAAACCTAAGGCTCAGATAATGTAATTGGAATAACCTAATAAAAAATAAAAAGAATTATAAAGCATTTTTTTAAAAAAAAACTTTTAACTTTTCAAACTTATGATTTAAGTCATTAGACTTAAAGAACCCAAATTTCAAAAACCTATGAAGTCTAATTCATAATCAATTGAATATTGAAAAATGAAATTGAATGAATAATTTCAAATATACAAAAGAATTTCAAAAATTACAATTAAAAGAATGAGCATTAAAAATAAAGTACAAAATAAATTTTATATTTAATTGAAGAGTGAAATTGAAAACAAAACTCAATTTAGTAAAAGAACAAAAATAAAATAAAACTAATGAGGATCAAGATTGACATAAAAAATAAAAACAATGTTGTTATTAAATTGAGAGATTGAAAAGAATGATAACTTTCACAATAAGGGTTAAGAAAAAAAATTGAAATGAAAACAATGATGACCAAATTAGAAAATCTAAAGCCATCAATTTGAATTGAATTATAAAATTAAAAACCACTAAATCTTTTACAAAAGAGTCAAGGAAAAAAAATTAGAAATTCAAAGAATGAAGATGACATTGAAAAATATAATATTTGGTAAATTAGGATTAAATGATAAAATTAAAAACAAATAAAACTTTTATAAAAGAACCAAGACAAAAAAATTAAAATAAAAAAATAAGGACTAGAATTGAAATACCAACAACTAAGTGGGTGAAGTTATAATTTTTTAGGGATAAGAGAAAGAAGAAGGAAAAAAAAGAAAGGTCCACCAACGCCAAACCAGACCACTATTGATGATACGCGCTGTACCAATAGGAAAAGGATACGATGACATTTCCACAACACGTCATAATGACATTTTTTAGTGCCAAGAGGCGTAGGAGCCTCTTACATGTCATGGGTGTGATATAGGTGCCCCCATATTGTTTTTAGCTAAATATAGAATTACCCCTACGCTAAATAATTATAAAAATACCAATGTGAAAACTGAAAACACGCCTAATCCTCAGGCTTAAAACTTTTTGTCTTAAGGTTATTTTTTTCGTTTCACTATACATTTTAATTATTTATTATTTTTTATATTTGTTCAAATACCAAATTGTTCTCAACATAATAACTACCTCTTAACGCTAGGTTTAATGTTTTTGCTTTCAAGGGTATTTGGGTATTTTCACCATGGAATTAAAGATGAGAAAATATTTACCCCCCACTATTTGGTAACGAAAAATGAGTCATGTGAAAAAATTTCAACGCTCTTGTAAACCTGTATTAAGTTTTTTGGGTTTAGGGTTAAAAATACCATTACATTGTTCTAGTGAATAGTGACAATGAATCTAGATCTATAATACTTTTCAAAGGGGTCTTAGTTCTTTTTCATTATCGATAAATGATGATGTAATATATAAGGATACAATTATAGATATTTTCAATAATTTTATATAACAACTCCTTTAAAATGAAGAAAAAAGGTAATAAAAAAAAGTTTGTATATTGGTGGCATGGATGTAGTGGTTGCATGTAAATTTGGTATGCAATAAAAAACAAAGAGGTTATTATGATATCGATTATTTAACAAAGACATCCCTATAGTTTCTATGTAGCTTATTTGTTTCTTTAAATTTCCCACATCATTACTATTATATAAGTAATTATATTAAATGTTTCGGATATATTATAATACGCAAAAATTAGATTTTTTTTTCATTCCATCCATTAATAAGTAATTGTTTTTCATTATTTTTTATTATATTTAAAATTCTTAAATGATCAAAACCCCATTAAATAATATTTAGATTTCATTTTAGACCTGCAGTTTTATTTTTTAAAAAATTAAAACTTAATGCATAGAATCTTACTATCCATTAAAAAATAATTTGAGTAAAATATATTCATAAATTAAATTGTATATCATTCTCGGATTACAATATAAGACATTAAAAACACAGAATAAAAAAATTATATTTGAGTAATTTATTAAATACAATTGTGAAAATTATGAAAATTCATTTTTCTCCATATTTATAACCTATCAATGGTGAAAGAATCTCAAAACAATTGGCCACATTAACATGCCCGTGAGAATAGGCTTGAACAACATATGACTACTTAGGATAAATTTGATATTGTGATGCATAATACTTTTTAAAATAGGTTTTTTAAAAATACATCAAAATAATTGTTTTTTTTTTATTTTTGACTTCAACACATTAAAACCATAGAAAACACTAAATAAACATCAATTTAATGGTTTTTTCAAGCCATAAATACTTTTAAAAAATACCTTAAAATAGAAGCAAAAGTTGTGTCAAAAACCCTTTTGAAAAGCACTTATAATATGAGATTTCTTTAATTTGTCGAATTACAACTACTTGATCTTAGATAAAGCTATAAGAATATGAATCAATGTCAAAAAATTATCTCAACCCAATAATTTAAGCTGTTAGGTGAGGTCCCAAAATATAATTTATATTATTCTCTAACACAGCCCCTCAAGTAAAAGCTCTTTGAATTTGAAATTGCACAAGCCCACATTACCTTATGCTTAATTTTTTATCAAATAAATGAAGATGGTATGATTCAAACTCGTGACCGCTTGGTCATCAAAACTCTAATATCATCTCAAAAAATCATCTCAACATAATAGCTTAACATATTAGATGAGATCTAAATATATAATTTATATTATTCTCTAACAATCAACCATTTATTCTCATGCTTGTTCATCACAACAAAATAGTTATTTTTCTGTCTCTAGCACCATTTTGTTTTTTTTCTTTACGAAGATTTTCATGTTGATTTATGAAGTACATGGGTTCATGGTTGAAAAATTTTAATGGTGCGAAAACCTAAGGAGCTTAAAAATAGATTATCCAACATTCAAATACATATCCTACAACTTATGCTAGACTATTTTGAGTGAATTTTGTGGCAACTTGTTCTTGATATGAAGATTCACGTGGTCATGATGAATGTTAAAATTCCAGTTTGTATATTACAAGTGTGTCCAATGTAAAGTTTATATTCAACGAAAAGCTTGGAAAATCAATGATTTTAGAGTTTTTTTCTGACAGGATCATGGATAATTCAACGGAAGAGAGGCTTCTTTCCCCGGAAGAGCTTAACAGCTTTGACTTGAAGAGGAGGGTTTGGAACGAGTCCAAGAAGCTATGGGTGATTGCATTTCCTGGAATGGTGGCGCGTGTGTCTTCATTTGGAATGATAGTTGTGACACAGTTATTCATGGGGCACATTAGCGAACTGGATCTCGCAGCATTTGGCCTACAGCAGAGCATTTTGCTGCGGTTTGTAGATGGGATTTTGGTACGTCCTCCTCTCAACATTTTGTTACTTTGATGTAAAAAAAGGAATTGGGTAAAGTAAAAAGAATAGATGTTTGCTTATTACATATTTTTAATTTAGTTTGACTAATTAATTAAATTATAATCATATTTTATCATATTTATTTATATTCCACCTTCCCGAAATTCATATTCCAATGAATTCCATGTCAAACATTTCAAATGATTTGTTAGTGAACAAGTAAAATTATTATCTAGATGTATGGATTAACAGATTGATTTTAAAACAACACCGGTTAATAACCATTGCTCTAAAAAAATACTTGTATATATTTTATCTTCATAATGCTTTCTTAATAATGAAAGATAATTTGGAAAAAAAATAAGTTGTAGATCAACAAACTTATTAATATATCTATAATTAACTCATCTTTAAATTATCTTGGCCTTGATATCCAGGTTTTTTTTATAAAGTGTTGATCTACATCAATATATGCTTTATCTAAACATGTTGAACTGGATTATCATATATGTATACGACACTTATCTTTATAGATTGCAATTTCCATACCTTTTATTTTTTATTTTTCTTGTCATATATATATATATATAAAAAACCAAATATTAAGTTTGTTTTCCTCTCATGCACTATTAAAAAATAAAAACAATTTGGAACCAGAACAAGATTAGCATTGACTTTCACTTGAAAATATAACAGAGAGAGAAAGGTATTGGCCTCTTTGTAGCCATGGAAGTGAGGAATGAATCGATGTGTCTTTCCTATTTTACATGTCTTGTCACCTGTGTGATCTTCCAAATATATACAAGGTAAAGACAATTATTTCAATACTTTACATACCTAAGTTTTTCCTTTCTCATGGAAGATTGGCATGTCAAGTGCGACTGAGACCTTATGCGGGCAAGCATATGGAGCTGGACACTACCACATGATGGGTGTTTACTTGCAGAGATCATGGATCATTGATGGTGTAACTGCAACCATCTTGCTTCCCCTCTTCATTTTTACAACACCGATATTAAGACTGATTGGGCAAGAGGAGAACATAGCAATAGAAGCTGGAAAAATCTCCGTTTGGTTAATTCCCGTCCTCTACTCTTATGTCTTTAGCTTGACCATCCAAATGTACTTGCAAGCACAACAGAAAAACAAGATTGTCGGGTGGCTTTCTGCTTTCTCCTTTCTGCTTCATGTGCTTTTGTCCTGGTTATTTGTGATCAAACTTGGTTTTGGTCTTGCTGGTGCCATGAGTGCATTCATCATATCATCTTGGTTGCTCATTATTGGAGAGTTTGTGTACATCTTTGGAGGTTGGTGTCCTAACACATGGAAAGGCTTTACTAAAGCTGCATTTGCTGATATGTTACCTCTAGTCAAGCTCTCAATATCCTCCGGAGTCATGATTTGGTATGTTCCAATTTTGACAATATAGTCTTTTTATTCCATTTCGTATGGAAATTTAACTTGGCTGATTGTTTTTATGCACAAAATACTTGATTCCTTAATGATGTTAAGCACAGCAAAAATGGAACCAAGTTTTTGATCATGATCACGAATTAACTTATCCTTGCCTTGTTTTATCACACACTAGTATCATTTTAAGATTACTAATGAGTTATGGTTCATTTATTTCGATAGTCATCACTTGCTTTCTAATTGTGTTTGCTATAACCTTACAGCTTAGAATTATGGTATTCCTCTATTCTTGTCTTGTTAGCTGGATATATGAAGAACGCAACCGTTGCAATATCTGCTTTCTCCATTTGGTAAGAACTTGTTGTGCAAATCTCAATACAGTTTCTCGGCACTATATAGTTCTAACTGTTGAAAAGAAGATGATTTATGCTAATTCCTTGTTGCAGCCTCAACGTCAATGGATGGGAATTCATGGTCTGCCTTGGGTTTCTAGGTTCTTCATGGTATATGCTTTAACCATTAGAAATGCTACTCGGTTTCGTTTTGTTTCTCCATATCCCTGTTTCTGAAGCAAGTGATCTCTTTTATAAAATGTCATGTATGTGCATTTCGTGCAGTGTGCGCATATCAAATGAATTGGGAAGGGGCAACGCCAAAGCTGCAAAATTTTCTATCAAGGTTGCCCTTGTTACTTCGATAGTTATCGGACTTATCTTCTGGGTTTTGTGCATGGTCTTTAGTCGGGAAATGTCATACTTGTTTACGAGTAGTGAGGAAATAGCAGAATCTGTGTCCAGGCTTCATGTTCTACTAGCATTCTCAATGCTGCTGAATAGTATTTATCCAGTACTCACAGGCAAGTATTTCATTCTGATTCTATTATTATATGCAAATACCATATGAACATTTTCTGGTCCATTAAGTTTTTGCACAGCTTTAATTCTAAGTATCTTAGAATTTATTTTATGCAATTATACGATCGATCGCTCACAATGACAAAAGTAAGTCAAGTGCTGGTGTTTCCAGCAATATATATATATAAAAGGGCACGCGCACATGTGGTAATGTAAATCTTAACCATTAAAATTCCCTCTCCAGGTGTAGCTGTAGGTGCTGGTGTGCAAAGTATGGTTGCATTTGTCAACTTGGGGAGCTATTATGTTATCGGGTTGCCGGTAGGAATTCTGCTTGGATATGTAGCGCATTTTCAGGTCACGGTATGTAAGAACAATACTGTTAAAATTGAACTTTATAAAAGGAGCATTTTTATTTACCAATAGTTTCTTCTCTGCAAATACAGGGTTTGTGGATTGGATTGTTGGGTGGAGTTGGAGTCCAAACACTTCTGCTATCCTACCTTACATGGAGGATTGATTGGAATGAACAGGTTTGAAAAGATGTCATGAAATTATCATGTTAGAATATTCTAAAAACCATAGTCAACTCACAGCTATATCACCATAAGCAAACAACATTTCATTCGTGCAACGCAGGTAAACAGGGCATCAGAGCGTCTTGGTCGATTTTTTATTGAAACAACAGAGGGGTCTGATGAAAGCTCCAATCTTGCTTGATAGTAATGGACACTACTTCTTGTTGCGTGTTCAAACCAGATTTTTAGATGTCATTTTGCTTCCCTTAGACTGGTCAGTGCTCTCAGCTGGCTCAATATCATGCTGGCTTGGTTCACTCTCCTTTAGACTTGCAATCATTTTGATTTTTCTTTTTCTCCCTGTCTATTTTATCAAAGAAGCACTAATCCAAAAACTTAAAATATTGAGGCGAGACTTCAAGATGTACAATATACTTTATCTATCTCTTATTTTGACTTTCAGGGGAGTTCTTTTCTATCTTTTGTATCCAGATTTATAATATGCTTATCAAGAATAGAGAGACACATATGTAATTTGAGGATTAATGCGAGCCTGTTTGAGAACCGGTGTAAATCTTGTTTTATAAAATTTTTATATTTTTTTATTAAAAATCATTAGTTTTTATGTTTTTATATTATTTTGATGTATTAATATAAAAAATAATTTTAAAAAAAAACATTATTATGATCTATTTTTAAACAAAAAAACTTTTTAAACCATAACCGTTATCACAATCTTAAACAGGTTAATTATAGTTTTTTTTTTGTTCTTATCTGGATATCCTCACATCCTTTTAAAGGGTGAAACTAGTTTCGTTCGAGGTTAATGATTGTTCTTTTTAATAAATACACTTTCTAAATATTAAATTTATATTCTTATTTTTACAGAAATATAGCAGTGCTTTTAACCGCTAGATCATGACTTAATGACTAAGGTTTGAAATATGACTTCTGATTTTCATAATTAAATGTCTTATTTTTAATTAGGGATAACTACAAAACAGCCCCCAACCTATAAAGAGTTTTACAGGCCTCGTGTCGTATTGGTTTTTTCCAAGACCACCTCAACCTTATCATGATTTTACCATGTCAGTCCCCACCGTTAGCTTCTGTTAAAGTCTGACACAGAGGAGGAGTCTACAAATTGTGATTGTCACGTGTTCCGTAACATATACTAAAGGTGGAGACTTTTGTTAAAATCATTGTTAGCTAATTTATTTAGTTTATATAACTAAATAATATATGTTATTATGATCAATATTTTATATATGTTTAATACAAATAATGGATAATTGTTAATAAATTTACCGAGATTCACATAAAAGGTTGCTCAAGATAGATTATTGATATTTGTTTTAGGGTTTTATTATTTATTATGCACTATCTAATTCGAAAAAAATATTAGTGGATGTGGTATTAGATGTTCATGTAAGAGGTGTAATAATAAAAAGTTTCTCGATCCAGATGTTGTAACGAAGCATCTTCTACAAAATAGATTCACAGAGAAATACTTGTGTTGGTTTGCACACGAAAAACCATATGTTCCTTATGAGACATTAGTGGAAAGGATGATTGGGTGAACTTCTAGTTCTAGTAACATGTGTAGAGTTATAAATGATAATAGCGATACTTATAGGAATATTATTATGGATGCGATGTGAATGAATCAGGATTATGCAGGTGAATGTTCAATCGCAAATAAAGAACCAAATGCAGAAGTGGCCAGGTTTTTTGATTTTTGAAGACTTTGACGAAACATTATGAGATGGGTGTACAAATCACAGTAAATTATCGGTCATTACACACGTGTTCACGATTAAGTCAGATCATGGGTTAATTAAGGCTGATTATGACATAATTGTTAAATGAGAAAAAAAAAACATTTTATATAAGGGGAATAAGTTGAAAGAAAACTTATATGCTGCTAAATCCATGATAAAACCTCTTGGCCTAGGATACCAGAAAATAGACATATGTTCAAACTTCTGCATGTTGTATTACCTTGAAAATACAGAGTTGAACGTATATAGAACATGTGAACATACTCATTATAATCCTAGAATTAAGTAGGGCAAGACTTTTGTCACACATAGAAAACTTAGATACTTCACAATTACTCATAAATTGCAAAGGTTATTCATGTCTTCAAAACCTGTTGGGCACATAACATGGCATCATTTACATGATGCGGTGGATGGAGGATGTTTGTCTTTGACCGAAATATAGATGAGGTCAAAATATAAATGTTTTTATCTATGATCATACCCGGTTCTAATAGTTGGTATTTTCTCAAGAGTTTTGGAACTGTTCATTTCTTAATGTAACTATTCATTATGTTCAATACAGATGGAATTACCGAAGGATAATGTTCGTCGGTATTTTCCTGAGAGTTTTGGAATCGTTCATTTATCAATGAAACTTTTAATTTATCAATGTAACAGTTTAAACTGTTTATTACAAATGAAATCACCAACGGACTGAAAAGTCGTTGATGGTATTTGAGGGGGTTTTTGAAAAAAAAATTATTAAATTGAAATTTTCAATTAGATATTATAAATAGAATCACCGATAAAAGTGTTAAAAATATGAATATTTAATTATTCATTGGTAAATAAACTCCAAATTAAAAGACTAGAATCCATAATGTCATAACAGACAAGCGCTTCTTTTCTTCTCTCTTCCTTTACTACATCTAACAATTTCTACACTTCCCCTAATTTTCACTCAAGAACCCTAATTTATAAAATCTAAAATTGGTGCATAATTCCTAATGAATTATCTAATTGTTTTTCAGAATTAAATCTAGTGTCCATACCATGAGGAAATTCAGAATTTCAACTCAATTTAGTTGAAGATTTTTAGTCTCTTCTCTCTTGCATGCAACCAGCCCTCTTCCCTTTTTTTTTTTTTCTCCAATTTCTTCACTTGTTTCTTTGTTAAATTCTTTGTTAATGGGTGTCCTCTCTACTCAAGGTTTGCATACTTCTAAAAGATTTGGTGTTTTTCCCTCTCTTTTGGTAAATAAAATTCTGCAATCTCTCCCCTTTTTTTCATTAGGCGCACTTGATCATACAAGAGGAAAAAATTGGGTATTTATAGCCCCATTCTTTCTAATTACACATTGGCCCTTTTTTATTTTATTTTTACAATTGGAGTCATACTCCTTATGTCTTTCATATTCTTCTTATTTGATTTTTTTATTATTTATTTATTTATTTTGAGTTTTGATCTCGGGATTTGACACTCTTTTTTTTTCTCCTCTCTCTTTTTCTCTCATCCTTAACTCCTTTTCTATTATTCTCTTCTCCTTCAGGCCACAAAGGTTTGTCCTCCTTTTCTCTTCTCAGTTTTACCCCTTTTTTTTTAACATTATGTGAATTTGTTCTTGTTTTTGTTTTTTCTTTGTAAGTAATAGTGTAAGCTTCACTCATAGCTGAATTAAGAGGTAAGATTTTCATTTTCATTTTTTTTGTTTTGTTTTGTATTATATTTTTTTAAAAAAAATATGTTGGATTTTTTTTATTTTTTGAATTGATTGTGAAGTTTTTCTGAAATTTTGTTATTGAATTATAAATCCCTAATTTGTTAATTACATTAGTTTAGATTAGAAATTTATTGACTAATTGTCAAATTATCTTGAAATGTTTATCAACAAAAAGTTAGCCTCTAACTTTTTTTAATTTGATTAGAATTTTTTATTTTTTTTTTCTGATGTCACCCTTCCATCCTATTAAATTTAATTAAGATTTTAATTTTTTTTTCTTTTGAGTTTTAATCCACAAATTATGTTATAATTAAAGGGTATACGTATTGTTAAACTTAACTGATCGGACCATAATATAGATGAAGGGATAACAAATAGAAATTGAAATTAGATTAAACAAAGTTTATGGAATAAGATCACGTTGATTAAAAATCTAGTGTAGTTTTGTTTTTAACCAATTAGCCTAATATTTTGTTCTTATACTTTTCACGTTCTCTTAATATAGTCTTTTTATTCTTCTTTTATTTAATTCGTTTCTTTGTTGAATTTTTGAATTGATTGTGATGTTTAGTTTGTGATTTTTGTAAAAATAAAATATTAGTAACATATATTAGGTGGAATTATTTGAAAACAAAATGGAATTTAAATTTTTTTGCAATAAGAATATTGAAATAATAATCAAATTTAAATTGAAATTTGATGTTGTTCAAGCAGTTAATGTCTCAAACCTCAAAATAAAATAAACTTATATTGAAAAGTTAGAAGCTATAGAAATTACATAAAATCAATTGGTTTGTGGCAATCAAATTTCAATTGATGTATATTTGTAGGTAAACAAATATTGGATAGTCTCTCGTATAGGGAAGATGTTATTGAATTTTTTTTAAAATAGAAATGGTTTATGGTATCTGAATTCTTTCATCTATGTAGATGTCTTGAGGAAAGTCAGTAACATGTCGTACAAACAAGATTGCTGCTAGTTCTTCTAGAAGCTCTTCTGATGACGATGAGTTGTTAGATATCGATTATGAATAGGCACATGAGGCACACATATCCTCTCCCGACAAGGGTCCATTGAGTGTGACGCTGCCATGCTGAGGAGGGGTCTTTTAGGAGCGGGATCCACTTTCTAGAAAGTACCTTGTCTAGTGGAAGTCTGATCACTCAATGTAATTTTGTTTTCCTCTCATGCACTATTAAAAAATAAAGAACAATTAATAAAAATTAATTTCAATTAACGAATGCAATTTCAAGTTTATAAATATTAAGGTTGCCTAAACAATGACATCGATGATGAAATTATTGATGTAAGTGTCATTGTTTTAATCAAGTCGGGTTTTCAAATATCTTGAATAGAAACACATGATTAATGCATGATTCAGAAAGTTTATGTGTTAATCTTAACTTCAATAATTTGTTATTATGTTAATTTGGTTAGTTTATTAATATTAATTAACCAAATTGTTTTACAAATTTGAACTGCAAGGAAAAACTTTTACTGGGATAGGACTGACAACGTTGTTGCAAGGAGGGTTTGGGAGAATTACGTTGCAATTAGGTAAGATTAAAATCAAAATAAATATTTTTTTTATCCAAATGTTAAAATTTTATTTTACATTTATTAGCCAATAATTCATTTCTACTATAGGTTGCATGATTGTTTGTACGAGATTCAGAAAAACACCAAAAATATGCTAAAAAGAGCTTTCAAGGTGGAAAGCCATGGCGATTTGGAAGGATTACAGACCTCTATACATCTTGGAAGTTCTATGGGCATAATATATTCACCACATGATATTAAAGGATTTTGTGCGACGATTACAATCCGGTGAGAAGAAACAGAATAGGTAAATTCACGATTTCATTACCACATACAACGGCGGATCCATTTCGTTTGTTTCTCATGCGAAGCAGATGATAAAATTCTTTTTTTTTTATTACATCCATTTAAAAAAAAAACTCTTATTTTATATGAATATGTTTAATTAACAACATTTTTCTCTTGCAGGCCATGCTTCTTGGACGTGAATCAAGATTGACGGAGCTTTTGATTGAAACATATGTTCAAAATGATGACCGTTAGAAAAAGGTGTAGCAGCTTGTAGATAACGAAACCCAGTACTTAGTGGTACATATGATTTCAACAATTTCTTTTCTTAAGTTATTATTTTTTGAATTTGCTAACTTTTTTTAGGAAACATATAATACCGGGCAAGGTTGTTAAAATCGCGATTTTAGAACGAAACGGAAAGCCCTTCACAAAATCGGATCGTAAAAACGGATCGTAAAATCATAAAATCGTAAGGAATTTTGAAATACATTAAAAAAAATTCATGTTTCAAATAAAAATTCATACATAGTTCAAGCACATTAAAAAACATGTTTCAAATAAAACTTCATACATATTTCAAGCCTTCATATAAAAATTCAGTATACCAAACTAATTATATGCTAAATAATTATAAATTATAACATTAGTTTCACGTTGACAGGACTTGCAAATTTGGTTTTGAAGCATCACAAGCCCATTAAACCAGGGGGTAGTAAAACAAAACAATTGAATCTGGTCAACTGTAAGCTCAGAGTGAGGCCTAGAAACAAAAAAAACGCCAAACAGCAGCGTGACGAAGCGAGCAGTGCAGGATGTGCAGCAATTATATTGGGGGCCTTTAGAAATTATATTGAAATCATAAAATCGGTCCTGATATCGCGATTTTGCGCGATATCATTCGATTTTTGCAATTTTACCCGATTTCAACCCGATTTTACCCATTTTCGATTTTTTCAACCAATTCAACCCGTAATGCATGTTTTGACTCGTAAAATCATATGATTTTACGAGTCAAAACGCAATTTTGACAACCTTGATACCGGGTATGATCCATCAACCCATCTAGAACTCGATCTAGAACTACAATGGGAGGCAGGATCGTCTGGTGGACCCAATAGAAATTGAGTTAATGGTATTTCAAACACTACAATCGAGGACTTGTTGATGACTCGAAGTGTTTCAATCATTGGATACTTGCAATTGGTTTTAAGCACTCAATTTCCGGAGTTCCATATGGATGATACATATGCTCTATCTTATCGCCCCCTTGTCCCTGCAAAGACCCTCCTCCTCCTCCAACCCCTCTCTTCTATATTAATTGTATTTGAACTAATAAAATTTTAAATCTATAGTAAATATTTGATTTTTATTTTAGCTATTTTCTACTCAGTTTATTTGAAAAAACATATTTTACTAAAATCAGTGACCGTCTTACCGACAAATTAAGTCTGTCAATATATTCTCGAGAGTTAGAAAAGCATTACTAAAAATTTCATTGCCATTATTTAATCACCAACAAAATTAACTCGTCTATAATATTAAAAAATCACTAATGGAATGACAAACAGTTTTTTGGTCGATGAAATATCATATTGACCAATGGAAATACAATCGAAATAAAATAGGTGAATTTTTTTGTTTGACATGCTTTTTTGTTTGTAAATCTATCGATGATTAAATTATCGACAAAATGACCAACAAAACAGGAATCATCGAGAAAGTTTTTCCGACAAACAGCAATCATTTATGAGCTCGTCGATAAAAATCATACTAACAAAATCATTGTTTAACTACTAATGAAATATTCCATCAATAAAATATAAAATTCTGGTAGTAGATATGTATTATAATTGTTTGGTAAAGAATAAAATTAATTTCACATATTATTTTTCGATATAAATTTTAATGTTAAATAAATTAATTTACAATACAAATTAGTCACAATGGAATATATCTAATTATCAAAATCAACTGTTTTTTTAATATATTATGTATCATTAATTTGTGTATCTATTATTTTTCAACGCAAACTCTTATAATACACACACAAAACTCAAACTTTGCGTTAATTATTAATTTATAGGTTATCATTAATATATTTGACCTATTTCTTGTGCTATTTAGAAATTACATAAAACAACAAAAAAAATATCAAGTATTATTTTAATTATTTTAAATATTTCACAAATAAGAATAATTTGATGTATTTTTTTTAATTGTTTAATTTCATCTTTTGTTTTGTTTTGTTTTGTTTTGTATGGATATTATTTTATGATGTTATATATCATAAGCTATAAACTCTTATGTCTAATAAACTCTTACATCATATTATTTTGGATTCCATAAATGCCTTGATAAGACTAGTTCATAATGGAAATTTTATTTTTTACAAACTTGGGGTTGTTATCGTGGATATCAAGGAGCTTCTTTCAAGAGAATGAGAAGTTCAACTTCTTCATATGTTTAGAGAAGTCAACTCGTGTGTTGATTTCATGGCAAAAGCATGGTGTCAGAAATCTCACTGAGATTTATATCCGGGAGAACCCACTTCCAGGTTTACATGCTCTTCTTCTTGCAGATTCGATGTCTACCACAGCACCGTTAAATAGTTTTATTCGTGAATTTATTCTGTCGGTATGCAACACACAATTCTAGATGTTCTTAGATATTTTTATTTTTTATACAAAATAATTTCCTTCAAAACCCTTTATTTTATTTTATTATCAAATTTCTTTTTCAAGAATGTTTTATTTTATCTTAGCTAGGTTTAATCTACTAGTCAGACACATACAACTACTATTCTTCCCATAGGTTTTCATCTTTCATTTATTGACTCTCAACTTATCAACCACACAAGTATCCATCACATCATCTCAGAAGATGATCAGCAGCCAAAACAAAAAACAAGAACCAGAGTTCACCCAAGCAAGCTGACAATTGATCAAATTAGCATGGCAGCAGCGCATCTGTTTCCTTACAAAACAAGAAGAAAAAGGCTCTCTAATGTTCTTAAGTTAGTGATGAACCAGGTATGTAGAATAGGACAACATCTGTTTCCTACCGCAACATCTTGTATTTCCAGCGCTCAAAATTTGTTCCATTAAAACAATCCAGCTTCACAGCTCTCGATTTACTGCAGTCTTAGACTCCATTGTAAAATTAAGACCTTAAAATTATAATGTCAGCATGCATAGCAAATAGGTTTTGAGGTGTGAAGATCACTATCTTTAAAATATTAATTGCTCCTATTATATTTGTTGTAACCCATTTTTGGATCCTCATTATTGTAATCCAATTTTGGATTCACCAAGTTTTTCTTAAATGTTATTTTATTTCTATTATTATTTATAAAAATCCAAAAAATAAAAAAAGTTTAAAATTCAAAAGAATATTTTTTTCTCGAGTCAACCGCATCTTTCCATCAAAACCGAGTTCACCGGGTCAATACGGGTCAAACCATGTCGACCAGGGTAAAAAATGAGTTTTTGGGCTGTTTCGGGTCATTTTCGGCCAAGACCAAGTTCACCGGGTCGATACGGGTCTAACAATGTCGACCGGGATGAAAAATGAGTTTCAGGTCATTTTGGGTCAAAACTGTTATTTTGTGGTCAAAACCGGGTTCATCGGGTTGATACCCACTGAAAGTTTTTTGTGTTTCGACATAATTTTCGGTAATTAAAATTGATTTTTAGCGGTTGAGTCGGGCTATTTCTAATACTGATTTGAGTTTTTAATTTTACCTATATAAATATTTATTATTATATATAATAAAACAAATTTTTTTTTGTCATATTAGGCATGTTAGGCAATGTTAGGCAGGGACGTTTTTTCTTACAATTAGGCAACAATTTAGGCAGAAATCAACTCTTATGTTACTGTTCACTGGCTATAAATAGCCGGTGACAATCACTGAAGAAAAAAGAGAAGAAAGGGAGGAGGAGAAAAGAAGAGAAGGGAGAGACAGAGAGAAGAAAGCAGAAGAAGAAGAAGCAGAGAAGAGAGTCCAACATCACCACCGCAGGTAGCCTTTCCCATCGTTGTTTTGTTCTGCATGCAGATGAAGATTAATTAGCGAGTTACTGTGCTGTGCACAGTAACTCGCTAATTAATTCACGGTTACTGTGCATGTGCACAGTACCCGCCGATTAATTATCTGGTTACTGTGCACACAGTAACCCGGTTACTATGTGCACAGTAACCAGCCCATTCTTTGGGCCAGGTTCGGCCCAACCCATATATTTGGGCCTGATCCGGCCCATTTCAAAGAAAAAAATCAAAAAATATTTGTTTCAGCATTTTATAATTTTTCCGCGTAATTTTTATGTCATTTTGATTAATATTTGATGGTATTTTTTTTATGTTGTTAAAAATATAAAAATCTGATTTTTAAATACCCGGTTTTCGTCAAAAACTTCCACAAAATACAAAAAAATTAAAAAAAAAAATGTTTTTGTGCATACGGCCAAGTGTCTCAAAGCTAAAAATTTATGTTGTATTTTTTCATACACCAAAACAAAATGTTTTAGCATGCATTTTGGTTTTAATAACCAGTTTATTAAAGTCAAGAGAATATTGGCCAATATTTCAAAAACAACAAAAATTTTATTTTGTTTGTCTCTTAGTATCCGGGGTATGACTTTACACGTAATGCATATTCCGGATATTTAATTCTTTTTTTTTTTTTAGACAATAGAACCTGGGGTATGACATTACATGTAATGCGTATTCCGAACAATAAAAAATCACAACACGACCTTAGATTTTATCAGACATTAAAACAATGCAGCTTACATTAGGTAGGGCGTAGTTGGGGTGCTAATACCTTCCCTTTACGCAACCAGTCTCCGTACCCGATCTCTAAAGACCAGTTAAGGTTCCTAGTAACCAGAATACTAGGTGGCGACTCCCTGTCCATTTTTTAGCTTAGAGACAAAGAACTCCTTGTCTCACCGTATTTTCCATGCCAAATAGACAGCATACTACACCCTCATGAAGGGTTGGGGGTGGACGATCGCCACACCGTCGTACACGTGCGACAATATTTATTATAGGTTTAAAGCAATACACCTTTAAGATATAGTAAAGTCTTAAATTTAAATTTATATACAACAACTTCTATAAATTTATTAAAAAGTTCTGTTTCTGATAAATATAAACAAAGAATTTGTAAAGAAAAATTAATTTTTTACAACATCAAACTGGTGTTTATAAATAAAATAATATTCTTTCAGACTTAGAGGCACATTCAAACCAACATGTATATAGAGCTCAAAGATAAACCTCTTCAGACCAATATAGTTATAAAATTTAAAAGAAAACTCTTCATTTAAATTATTTCAACAATTTGGTATGGGATGTAATGCATAATTATTAGATTAATTAATTCTAAAAATTTAATTAATTAACTTAAATTATTTAATTTCAAAAATAATAATAAAAATAATTTATGTTACATAGTAATACCAAGTGCCAAGTACCATTTTATCTATCAATTTTGGTTTTTCCAACAAATATACCTTCTAACATCAAAATCTATTGATTTAGTACTGTTCCTCACATTACAAGATATAACAAAATCTTTTTTTTTTTTTGTCAATGTAGAATAGAATTTTCTTTAACTATCTAATATACAAACTATACTTTAACAACAGTAAGATACTCTGAAAGGTGTTGTAGATGTGGTTGTTCGCACACATTCTTCCATCAATAAACAGGCCACCAACCATTCTTCGTTTCTCCCTTCTGTTTTTAATCTCATAAATGATTTTCTTATAAATGAATACCCATAGAAAGAACAGGGAGAAAACAGACACACTTCAGTCCCAACGTCTCTCTCTCTCTCTCTCTCTCTCTCTCTCTCTCTCTCTCTCTCTGTGGACATTACTCTAACTTCGAAGCAAACTTCAGTCGGTTAATTCAGCCTTAAAGAATACTTAAAAGGTACGCATGCAAATTAATTACAAAGAGTAAATGCTTAATTTCGCTGTTCCTACGCTACCATTATCCTCTCCCTTTCCTGTTTTTATTTATCTAACATTTCATATTCTTGTTCTGCTAACTTTTCCTTAACTATATATTTCATCCCATTAATACAAATGTGGTCCTTTTATAGTGCACATATATAGACGAGTAGTGACAATGTTGTCAGTTCTGCTTCCTTCTGCGACATTCAGATCACTAAGATCTCCGAATTTTAAGACACATGATAGGATATTATTATCCCCTCTTATATATATATTATATTATTGTAAGATTCAAACCTTTGGAACAAGACTGATATTAATAATAGAGCCAGCAAATGACTGACTCCAGTAGGAAACCAGTTTTTCTGTAATCATTTTTGCCAATCTCATCATTGGCAAGGAGCAACAAGACAGTAGTAGAGAGAGAGGGAGACCAAGATGATAAAAGGGAAAGAGAAATGGAATGGTTCACATGGAGCATCTCATTTTCATTCAATAATTCCGCACTATCTCCACTAGTAGTTTTTGAGCTTATTATGTGGTGGAGAATATGACGTTAAAAGTTTTAATTTAAAACGTGCTCAGCTAATTAATTGCTTGCTACTACCAACTTGAAAAGAAAAGGAAACATAAGTTTGCAACTGCCAGTCTCTACTCCGCTTTCCTTTTGTTCTCTCTCAGCCCTACCTCACGTGACTCTCTCGCAGAACAAACCATGGACGTAGGATTACTTTGGTTTCTCCCATGTAGTTTTATTGGGCATGGAGATATATATGAGGGGATCAGCTTTCTCGGATTGCAACTATTGTTAGTCAAACATTTTTATATAAAACAAATGTTTTTTTTTATAAAAATAGATGTAATAAAAAAAAATATTTCGCATACGAAACAAATAAAATAGATTTGTAGGCATGGATAGTAGTGAAACCTTGAATCTCCTTGTTCTGATTTCTCACATCAGATTGCAACTATTGCAAGAAATGCTTAGATATCAGATGCCAGATATATTTTGTTCATATAATTTCTGAGATGTGTGAAGATCTGAAATCCCTTTAAATTGCTATATCTCTGTAACTTGAAAGATTATTTTTTTTTAGCATATTTATTTTGGAGTTTATTAAGGTATTTAGTTATTGGGGAGTGTTTGAGGTAAAAACAAATCAGCAAATCATGAAATTCTAATGATTGGAATGCAACTGGATGCCGTGTCATTTATCATGTCGGATGACTCGTCGTTTATGCTTTTATTTTTGTGGAAGTAGGGCCTTGTGCACGAGACATATTTGTGCTTAGGATTGAGACTGAAAGCCTATTGTTTATATATTTTACCCCTTCAATTAAAATTTTATATAAGTTAAATATTATATATTTTTTAATTTCTCTTTGTTTAAAATACATCCATACTATTAAAATTAAATATTTATTTAACCATGTTAATTATTTTTAGCTTATTTGTTTCCTTAAATTTCAAACATCCTCAGTATTATATAAATAATTATATAATTTTTTTCAGATATATTATAATATATATATAAATAGCCAATTCTTTCTTATATTTTACTCCATCCATTAATAAGTAAAAATTTTCATTAAAATATTTTAATATTTAAAATTATTAAATGATGGAAACCCCCTTAAATAATAATTAGATTTCATTTTAGACCTATAATTTTATTTCAAAAATAATAATATCCTACAACTTAATTATGACAGACTAGACTGGTCCGTGCCATCAGTATGACGTCAATTTTGGGGGCAACTGACTTGATATGAAGATTCACGTGAAGATGTGTCCAGTCTGAAGTTTATATTCACCAAAAAGCTTGAAAAATCATTAATTTTAGCATTCTTTCATACAGAATCATGGATAATTCAATGGAAGAGAGGCTTGTTTCGCCGGAAGAACTTAACAGTGATGACCTGAAGAGGAGGGTTTGGAAGGAGTCCGGGAAGTTATGGGGGATTGCCTTTCCTGGAACCGTGGCACGATTGACTTCATTTGGAATGATAGTTGTGACACAATTATTCATGGGGCACGTTAGCGAATTGGATCTTGCAGCATTTGGCCTCCAACAGAGCATTTTGATACGCTTTGTAAATGGCATATTGGTACGTCCGCTTCTCAACATTCTTATAGCTTTATCTAAGATTAAGATGGTATTTAAAAATGCGATAGTGATTGTATTTAAAAGTACAAAAGTGATTATATTTAAAAGATTTTTTAAAAAAAATCAAAATAATATATTTTTTATTTTTTTAAAATTTATTTTTGACTTCGATACATTAAAATGATCAAAAAAACATTAAAAAAATATCAAATTAAATAGTTTTATGTTGTTTATGCACATTCTTACAAGCATGTTAATGCGGATATAGCCATAGAAGCGATGATAAGGTGGCTAATTGTTTTGAGATTCTTTCACCATTGATATGTGATAAACACGGTGAAAAAATAAAATATAGTTGCTATATTGTTAATATTAAAAATTAATGATCTTTCATATTGTATAATATTAAAACAAAATCAACTAATTCAAAAAATATAACAACTTGAGAAAAAAAGATTGTTCAAATCCAACTTACCATGAAGTTCTAAGTTCGGGTATTCATGAATTGTTGCACTTATTTTCGACACTCATCATTTTACTTGTGAGTTTCTATAAAAAGCTTCATCGATTTTGGTTCGCATCCAAGAATTGTAGTCGGCTAAAGAAAATTGTTGTTAGTTAAATATTTTTATATAAAACAATAATTTTTTTTAAAAAAATAGAAGTAATAAAAAAGAATTTCACCATTCGTTTCACATAGGGAATGAACAAAGTAGATCCGCTGATATGCATTATAATGGAACCGTGAATCTTCTTATTTTGGTTCTCCACATCGTGATACAAGTGATACAAGAGTTTTGTCAAGTCATATCTTAAATCGGGGTTGACCTAGTAATTAAAATTAAAGAGTTTTGTTTTTTTCTTTGATTTTTTTTTGGTTTAAATCTTATATAAGAATTTATTAAATCTCTTAATATTTTAAAAAAGAATCAAATTTTCCCTACAATATTGTGTGATCACTCAAATCATTTGTGGTCTAATATCTTCTCCATTTACCTCATTGACACTATCATCTACTAATTTCTCCGGGGATTCAAAGTAAAATACTATAAAACCAAACTATGATATATATATATATATATATATATATATATATATATATAATAGGATGCTTATTGATGTCTGCCTTAATCTGCTTGAGGTTTCAAATTCACCCTAATGCACTAGATCCCTCTACAAAGCATACCAATAAAATTAAAATAAAAAGACTTTATTTTACTTGCTATAATATTACAATTCAATCACTTCTTCTAACTTCCGATAATAATCAACTTCAAACTCATTAGAAGTCGATTCATTAACACAAATTTCTTTGTTATATGTCTTTCTACCATGATCATACTCTTTAGTATGAAAGACATGTTCATTGATAAAATAATTGTTATATCACTTCACCTTTCTTTCAAGACTTGAATATAGTAAATTCCAAGTAACATTAGCATTTTCTCTTAATTAATAAACTTGATACATGATTACAACCATCAACAGTTAAAAAGAAAAGTGTGATGAAATTAATTATTACGAGAGATAAAAATAATTAAGTATTGCTTACATGTTTTTTGAACCACGTGGTAAATTATTTATCTTGTAATTGACAATTTTGAGATTCAATCATATGTGAATTTTAGGACAGTAAACATTGACGATGTTGCCTACTAGAAATTATTCGATCTATCAATTTATGAGAGTATTCAAGAAAAATTGTTAAAAAATAAAGACATGTTAAATAAGGGTTGATCTAAATTAAAAGTCTTAGTTTATTGCAGTTAGATAGCACATAATTATGTGTATGTCTTAATTTGATTTTTTTGTCAAGTATCTGGCCCTTACTACATTTTTTACTACAGGTTATCCAGGATGGAAAAATATTAACAAATTCTTATTCAAAGGAACTTCTCTTATCATCATGTCTTGGAACATAGTTGATTTTTGTTCTAAAATAAGGCTTAAAATAATACGAGATAAATATTGAGATATCTTTAATAATATAAGTCTCGCCTATCAAAATCTTAATATACACACAAGTATCTATATGGAATTAAATGAATGTTTTAAATTTTTTAAAAAGATAATAAAAATTTAATTAGGATGCATGTATAATCCCTAACCTCTCGAAAGGATACATCTATCTATACTAGACAAAGCCTCCAATGTTTGCCTCAAACGGTAAATTTATCGGTAGATTCTTTATTGTGTCAAAGAAAGATAGATGAAATATCATCTTAAGTTTGTATATTTTCTAAACAATATTCATTTCAAGGCTCTAGATATGTTGGATATGCAACTTGTTGAGATTATATCTCTAAAAAAAAGTTATTGATCTTTGTAAATGTCTTTCAAATCAATTTTAGCAATAAATACAAATAAGCAAGTGGAATGAGTGTTTGCATAAACATGTGGCAATCATGATTCTTCATTCCATACAATCTATAATTCTCTTAATTCACCAATCTAGATATGTTTGAAGTGTGTTCATCAAGAAAATATATACTTTTAAGCTCTTGGTAGATAAGTAATTGTGCATTCTTATTTAAGATGAAGTTAGCTTTGGGTTTTGTGACTCGTGACCCATCATAAATAAACTTTATATTCTTACGGTGACAAAACAAAGATATATTTATTATAGCTTTCATGTTGTCCTATATTTTCTCTTTTACATCCATCACCGTATTAAATTGTTTTCAAACATGTTATTTTTAAAATGCATGATACTAAGATTATGGCGAAGAAGATTAGTCTTCTAATAAGAAAGCTCTCAAAAAATGCTTTGTTTTATCCAATTATAGGTCACACCAAAACCAGGAAATTTCTGCTTACCAGATGGAAAATCAAATACATTATCATCATTCTCCATCTTATATGGATATCTAATATCACCTCCACTAATATTGATCGGATTAGATAGTGTGTAATTAATAAAACCCTTAACCTCATTACAATACTCCATCTAATGCAACCCTTCGAGTGAAACATGATACATTTAAAAACGATCATCCATTATTTATATCAAACCTATATAGAATATTGATGACAACATGTATTAGTTAATTATGTGAACTAAATAAATTAGTTAGCATTGGTTTAGCTCAAACTTATTCAATCTATTTTAATAATACCCTTCAATCTTATTAATTTTCTATAAAAATTCAAATTCCTCCATATTTATCGAAATTTTTAACTCAACAATAAAATTGACAAAATATGAAATGTACTAATATACAAGCCATTGTTTATTTCATTACAAAACACCAAAGTCACAAAATCAAAATCAATTTCATCAAATACAAAACAAATATAATTTTTAAAAAATTCAAACAAACTCTAACATGTACAAATAATACATTCATGTAACAAATTTTTATGGGAAAAAGTTATAAAACAAGTAAACACACAAGCAAACTATATATACTACATCAAAACGCCATACAAATCAACATTTTGAAAATGAGTTAAAAAAATAGGTAATTTTGCTTACTTGATGCGGGGAATCCTTAAGAAAAATTAAACCGAAATAGAAATGCTGACAGATTGAGTGTTGGAGAGGCCAAATTTGTGATGATGCGAGTTTAATTTGTGATAAAATGAGGGGGCTGCTATTATTTATAGAGAAAAATGTAGGAAGAAAAAGAAATGGGGGAGAGAGATGGTCACTCGTCAGGTCATAACTTAAATATTATCGATTGATATCAACAACGGGTTTATTTCGTCGATAATATTATATAAATCAATGACATGTTATTTTTCTTTTTCTTTTTTTTTCCATTTATTCTTTTCCTACTACAATTTTTCGATGTATACCGCGAGACATAACAAGAAAATATTTTATCATTAAATTTCACTATAATTTATTGATGAAATTATTTTTGCTGGTATTTCTTTTTGTATTTGTTAATTTTCTAGTAATGAGATTAGCATAAAAAAATTTAAAACTATACCTGGATTAGCATTGACTTTCACTTAATGGTTTAACTCACATAGAAAGAGTCATTGGTCCATTGTAGGTATTGAAGTTAGGAACAAACCATTGTCTCTTACCTATTTTACATGTCTTGCCACCTATCTGTTGTTCCAAATCTATATATGGTGAAGACAATTATTTCAATAATTGACTTACAATTATTCCAAATCTTCTCTCACGGAAGATTGGCATGTCAAGTGCGACCGAGACCTTATGCGGCCAAGCGTATGGAGCTGGACAATACCACATGATGGGTATTTACTTGCAGCGATCATGGATCATTGACGGTGTAACTGCAACCATCTTACTTCCCCTCTTCATTTTCACAGCACCGATATTAAAACTACTTGGACAAGATGAGGATATAGCAATAGAAGCTGGGAAAATGTCGCTATGGTTCATTCCCATCCTCTACTATTATGTCTTGAGCTTGACCATCCAAATGTACTTGCAAGCACAGCAAAAAAACAAGATTGTCGGGTTGTTTACCGCTTCCTCCTTTCTGCTTCATGTGCTTTTGTCCTGGTTATTTGTGATCAAACTTGGTTTAGGAGTTGCTGGTGCCATGAGTGCATTCATCATTTCAGCTTGGTTGCTGGTTATTGGAGAGTTTGTGTACATCTTTGGAGGTTGGTGTCCTAATACATGGAAAGGCTTTACTAAAGCTGCTTTTGCTGATATGTTACCTCTATTAAAGCTCTCATTATCCTCCGGAGTTATGATTTGGTAATTTACAAGTTTGAACTCTAACAATTTTATTCTTTTTGTTCCATTTAACATATGGGAATTTAACAGGGCTAATTGTTTTTAAGGAAAAAAATAGTTAAATATATACTTGAATCCTTAATGATGTTAAGCATAGTGTCAAATAACCATCTCAACCTAATAGTTTAAGCTGTTAGGTAAGGTTCCAGGATATGATTTATATTATTCTCTAACACACCCCCTCAAGTGAAAGCCTTTTGGGCTTGAAACTTGCACAGACCCATATTACCTTGTGTTTAATTTTTATCAAATAAATGGGGATGATGATATTCAAACTCATGACCGTTTGGTCATCAAGGCTCTGATACCATGTCAAAGAACCATCTCAACCTAATAACTTAAACTGTTATGTGAGGTTTCAGGATATAATTTATATTATTCTCTAACACAGAAAAAATGGAACCCTAATTGTGTATGCTTTAACCTGCAGCTTAGAGTTTTGGTACACCTCTATTCTTGTCTTGTTAGCTGGATATATGAAGAATGCAACTGTTGCTATATCTGCTTTCTCCATTTGGTAAGAGTTGATTGTGCAAATCTCAATACAGTTGCTTGGCCTGTATCAGTTTTAAGTATTAAAAAGAAGATGACTAGTGCTAATTTCTTCTTCAGCATCAACATCTATGGATGTGATTTCATGATTTGCCTTGGGTTCTTAGGTGCTTCAAGGTATTGCTTTAACCATTAAGAATACCACTCGTTCTCCTTTTCTCTCTATTGTCTCCATTTTCGGAGCAAATATATTTAGTCAAATTCCATGTGTGCTGCATTTTGTACAGCGTGCGTGTATCAAATGAATTGGGAAAGGGCAATGCTAAAGCTGCAAGATTTTCTATCAAAGTTGCCCTCGTTACTTCAGTAATTATAGGAATTATCTTCTGGATTTTGTGCTTGGTCTTCAGTGATGAGATTGCACACTTGTTCACAAGTAATGAGGAAATTGCAGAATCTGTGTCAAGGCTTCATGTTCTACTCGCGTTCTCAGTGTTGTTAAATAGTATTTATCCAGTACTTTCAGGCAAGTATTTCATTCTAAATTCTATAGACAAATACTATATATATCAGAATAAATGTTTTTTTTTTTTTGTGGGTCGAAGTGCACGCATTTGTGTAATGTAAACTGAACCGTTAAAATTCCTCTCCAGGCGTAGCCATAGGAGCTGGTGTGCAAAGTACTGTTGCGTTTCTCAACTTGGGAAGCTATTATGTGATTGGAGTGCCTATAGGGCTTGTGCTTGGATATGTAGCTCATCTTCAGATCAAGGTATGATAGAAGGATATATTGCCAAGGGCCCAAGATTTATAATATCTTCTGCTTAACATAGCCATTGAATTTGATGGTCCACTTTCTGACCATTTCGCCTCCTTGGCGTTTCCTGATAACTTCATGACAGTGATTTGATCTATTAGTTAAAATCCAACTCTGCAGAACTTGCATTTATTATTCACCAAAATTTTCTTCTCTGCTTACACAGGGTTTGTGGATTGGATTGTTGACTGGAGTTGTAGTTCTAACACTTTTGCTATCCTACCTCACATGGAGGATTGATTGGGTTGAACAGGTTTGAAAAGAATGCATGAGATTATAACGTTATAAAGCTATTTTCACTATAAGCAAACAACTTCTGTTTCCAGGTACACAAGGCAGAAGAACGTCTTGGTCGATTTTTCTTGGAACCACCGAAGGAATCTGTTGAAAACTCCAATCTTGCTTGAAAGTAATGGACACTGCTCGCTGTTGCGTTTTCAAACCATGTTTTTTTGAGATGAAAAGTTGCATCCGATTCTTTACACCTGATTAAATGGTTCAAATCTGCTGATAGGAACTACTCTTGGGTTCCTACACACAGTCTTTCGATTCTAGTTTCCATTCTGTACTCAAGAGATCACTTCAACAAGGTGGTTTTTCTTTCCTCCCCGTGAAACTAATTGGTCTCATGGTGGCTTGGATTCAGTCACCTCTGATCAATTTGATATGTTTTTCCTAATTCTCTTCTTCTGTCTAGTTTATCCATCTTCTACTTGGCTTCCATGGCAATTCCTTTCTATGTTTTTTGGTCCAGATAACTCTTGTTCATCGGGTTAATTGATCTATTTATTGGATGTAATCTCTCATGTTCCTTCTTAAGAAATCTACATGATCTTATATATTCTTATTTTCTTCAATATGTCTTTTTTTGTCATGTTTAGATCAAAATGCCCTACAACCGTTTAAAAGAAAAATGGATTTTGAAAAGCCTAAAAAAGATTTTAAAAAAAATACTTTAAGATATTTTGAAAAACATTAAAAAAACCTAGAAAACCCATAAGACATTTAAAAACCTAAAACTAATTAAGAATATTAAAAGGAAAACTTTTAAAAAAATTTATACTAAATTATTAAATCTAAAAAAGATTACATAATATATATACACACACGCCCATTTATTTCTCTTTATATATGAGGTACACGTCTTGTTTTTTTTTTTTAAATCTCAAAAAAAGTTCACTCTTATTACTCAATCCATATTTCTAAATCTTATCTTAATCTTTTTTAGGATTAGGTATTATCACCTTTGCTAAACACACTTGCTTTTTGAGATATTTGTAAGAAGATCTTTTTATAATTCATATGATGTTCTCTCAAGCTTCTTATAAAGTATTTGTTAAATATATAATTGGTAGTTAGGATTTCCCTTTATAAGTAAATAAACGGTTCTGAACTTATCAATATGGCATTCCTTATTATTATTTTAAATGTTCAGTTCTTACATTCCATGATGTCATTTTATTAAGGTGAACAAGAAGCGGTTATTTAATGGATAATACCATTTTAGAAACAGAATTTACCAAATAATTCTTTGTATTCTTCACATTTATCATTTCTTATTACCTTTATTTTCTTATCAAGTTGATTTTCAACTTCATTATTGTAATTTTTCAACATTTTAAGAGTCTCATCTTTACTTCTAAAAAAATAAGTATAATAAAATCTCATACAATCATCTATGAAAGTAATGTATTATTTTTTTCTCATCTCCAGTTTGCACAAACTTTTAATCATCGATGTATAAGTGAATTAAATCTAGAGGTTCATTATTTTTTCATTTGAATAAAAAGAAGTTTTTGTAAATTTTAATTCTACACGAACCTAGAGGTTCACTGTAATAGTAATCCTCTATGTCTCCATCTTTCCAACCTAAATATATTCAAACTACTCGGTAAAAAAAATAAGAAATAGCTAGTAGAGCTCAATATATCTCCTTGTGGTTCATTCCTTTCCTCCACAATATAGTATTCAACTTGGCCATTCAGAAGTACTTACAAACTCAAATCATAAAAATATGTACTCTTATCATGAATCTTTCTGAGCAAACTAAACTGGAGGGCTGGTGGTGTCATGATTATATCAAGTTGGTTTGTAGTCATTGGAGACTTTGTCTATATCTTTTATAGCTGGTGTTCTACAATATGGAATGGCTTCTTCTTTTTTTGCTTTCTCTGATTGATACCCCTCTTTTATAGCTTTTAGTAGCCCCAAGCTTCATGCTTTGGGAAGTCCTATTTTTTTCAGTTTTCTCCTTGAGAACAAACTCCTTGTTGGAAAATAAGATGAGTCATGCCATTCAAGTTTTTAGTAAGACATCTATTTGACAAGTAAATAGCACAATCTACAACTTCAGCCCAAAACTCTTTAGGTATGTTCTTGTTTTGAGCATGTATCTCGACATATTGAGGATGTTTATATTTTTTCTCTCCACCATGTCATTTTATTGTAGGGATCTAAGCATCATTAGGAGTCTTTTTATACCATGATCTTTACAAAACTCATTGAAATCATTAGAACAAAATTCACCCTCACTATTCGTTCTAAATGATTTTATAGAATAACCACTTTCTTTTTCAACTAATGTCTTAAACTTCTTAAAACAATAAACACATTAGACTTTTCTTTTAAGAAGTAGACCCAAGTCTTTCTACTATAATCATCAATACAAAGTAGAACATATATTTTTTTTTTTTACCAAACAAACATGGTTTCATAGGACCACAAACATCGGCGTGTATTTCTTGTAGGGGTTGATTTGCTCTTCTTAATGTAAACTCCTTCGAAAAACTCTTGTGAAACTGTTTGCCCATTAAACATCCTTCACATAATTGATATGGATGTATAATGGATGGTAGACCCTTCAACATCTCTTTTGTGCCATCATCTTCAAGCTATCAAAGTTTACATGCCATCAAATTTATATGCCCAAGTCTCATATGCCAAGGCCAAGTTTCATCTTTCACACATGCATTTAGGTATTTAGGCACGTCCATCTCTATGTTTAGCAAGAATATTCTATTATTTTTCATGGCTACCTTTCAAATCATATCTCCTTTAGTGTCAAGTAATGTCAAAGTACGATCTTTCATCTTAATCTCATACCCATTCTACAACAATTGTTTTAAGCTCAAAATGTTGCTTTTCATCGTTGGTATATCATACACATCATCAATAAATTGATGAATTTCATCTTTCAATTTAATCAAAATTGTATATTTTTCTTTGATGGCAACCTTTGAAAGATCTGCAAATGTAACATTACCTCTAATTGTTTCATAAGCTTCATGAACTTGTCTTCGTCTCCATATATATGGTTACTGGCTCCATTGTTTAGGTACCATATGTTCTCTTTATCTTGCGTTCTCTCATTATGCACTGCTAGTAAAGTGGCTTCCTTCTCTTCTTATATCACAAGATTTGTATTCTCCTCAGCTATCTTGGTTGGACTCTTACAATCCCTAGTATAATGACATGTCTTTTAACAATTATAGCATTTAACTTCTGATTTGTCAAACCTGCTGTTAAATCTGGATCTTGTGTTTCTACTACTAGTTGAACCAATCTATCACAAGATTTGTATTCTCTTTATTTGATCGACCATTTGATCTGTTGCGGTTGTCTCGACCTCCTCTTCCAAATCTTCCTCTTCCTTCTTAGGAATATCCAAAATCATATTGCTTAGAAAAAAGTATTTGTGCACCCACATCCTCTTGAATCTTATTGACTTTTTTTCTCATGGGCTTCTAATTTTTCCATGAGACCTTGTATTGAAAAAAAAATCATATTTTACGACTTCTCTATCGCAACCACCATATAATGGAACTTTTTTTGCAGTAAGCATAAGATGTGCTCCACCACACGTGTCTCTTCCATCTTCCCCCTATATCTCTTTATTTGATTGTATATAGTTAAACTCTTGTAAAGTATTCTAAAATATTATTTGATTCAAGCATATGTAACTTTTCAAAGTCACCATGTAGTTTTTATAGACATACACTTCTCACATTGTCAACTCCTTGATTGGATAGTTGCAAAACTTATCATACTTGCTTGGCGGTGGTTGTATTGGTCACTATCTCAAAAGTGGTGTCATTCAAACATTGATGGATAATTGTTAGTGTTAGTTGATCCTTTTTTCATGCCTTTTGCACAGCCTCCTTTTGGGCTAAAGTCAACGTTGCTCCATCTATAGGCTCCTCAAAGCCTTTTTCAACCATCTCCTATACATCTTGAGAACTTAGCCAAGCTTTTACTCGAATACACCAAGTTTCATAGTTGTTCTTTGTCAACCTGGAACATTAAAGTGAAAAGTTTGAATTGGCCATGTTAAATAATCAAACCTAAGCTCTAATACTACTTGTTGGAAAAGAAGATAAGGTGTGGTAGCTAATTTGCAAGAACAAAGCTAAGGAACAAGATGAATAATAAGACGATTGATGTTTTTTAGTAAGAGTTTTTTCTCAAAAGATACATCTTTTTATCTCTTCTTTATATCTCTTTATTTTTTTATATTATGCTTCTAATTACAAGTCTATTTATAGACCTGAAGTCCTAGATAATCAAGGAATTAAACTACTAAATCCTAATCTAATAAGGAATCTAACATTTTAATTAAATAAGAATTCTAATAAACTAGCTTATTACAAATATTTATTCATTATCAAGGATTTTTACATTATCTAGGATTTTTACTTTAACTAATATTAAAACTCATACAAACTCTAAATTATAGTTGATATTAAACTTCAACACTCTCTACATTTCTTTCTACCACATTGATTCATTCAGAAAAATTCACAGCAACAACCTTTTTTTATATGGATTATTGGATCAATAGCTTCGAGTTATGGTACCATGCCGTTCTAATCCTATCGACTGGATACATGAAAAATGTCAAAAACCGCAATATCTGCCCTCTCCATTTGGTAAGATTGTATTTTTTTTTTTTTCCATTTTCTTTCTTCTCTTTTTGTGTTTATTTCCGATTGTCTACTAGAAAAAAAAAATCTGAAAATGAACCGTTTTTCACTATTTTTTTATAGCATCAATGTCGTACCTTGGGATGCAATGCTGTGCATGTCTCGGGTTCCTGTCTGCTGCAACGGACGACTTCAACTAGCTACTATAGTCTCTCGAAGACAAATTATAATGCCCTATGATTAAATTACTATATCTATTACTATGTAGGGTCTATAGCAAGGAAAATAAATTTATGCTTAATAAATGGTTTCGTTTGTGCAGTGTGCCGGTTGCAAATGAGTTGGGGAGATGAGATACAAAGGCTGAGAATCTCTCTATTAAAGTCAGCAGCTTGACTGATTGGGTTTCAGCTGGAGTTTTCTCTTGCATTCTGTGTTTAGCATTTGGCAACAAAATTGCTTCCTTGTCTGGTGGTGATGAGGAGGTGTCAGGCTTCTACCAGCTTTCTCAGTTTTACTCAACAGTGTTCAGTCCACACTTTTCAGGGATGTTTTTCACTTGAAAATACTCATGCCCTAAAGTGTATTAACTTGGGAATTAAACTCACTTGCTTGCGTAATTAAGAGAGTTTCTTGTATTTCATGGGCACGTTTTTGCCCTAGCAACAATTGCATATTCCATTACTGCGCAGGGCGCTGGTATTCAACGTGAGGCTGCAAGTGAAGGTGAGAGGTAAGAACTGCAGTATCTCTCTCTTTTTCATGGCTCTTTAATGGATGAGAACTTAAATTACTCAATATTGAGATATTATGGTGTGCAAAGATTACTTATTTAATAATCATTTGACTTAGTTCATTCAATTTTATAGCTAGGGCATTTGGATTGGAATGATTCTGGGAGTTGTACTGCAATTGCTTGCACTTTGCTGCATGACCATAAGAACTGATTGGGATGGCCAGGTGAGTGAGAGAGCGAGAGAGAAAATGCGTCTCCTTTTCCAAGCCTTTTTTCTATTAAATATGTGAGACCAGGAGCAAGACTACATGCATGGTATATCATGACACTTTTCGTATCTGTTTTTCTCTTCTTCTTTTTCCAATAGGTAAAGAAGTCATTGGCGCGTAAATCGGATCCTGAGACCATCGGAAGAACGCCGTGGAGGTTCTAATCAAGAAAAAGTGCATGGATGAACCCTATCATTTCCCATCTTTAGTCTCTTTGTCCATGCAACAACCATCCATTATAGTGATGGGATGCCTGCTTTAATCGTTGATTTTGGAAGAGTTGAGCATAGCCACACTCCTTGACCTCGATCATCCATAACGCAGTCAAGTTTAGCAAATTAATCGCAATTCTGTTCATTGTTTCTTAGCAATGGCTGCCCCTCAAGCTTGTTTTGAAACCCAGCATCTTATTGCTTGTATTTAAGGCATAAGAACACTAATTGACAGCAACACAAAGCACTTTCATCTCCTGAAGATGACGATTTAGCTTTCAAGCGACAAAATTCGTTTTCCATAACAATGCTCTGCAATGAAATCTATGTTCTCTTCATCCCAGTCATATATTAACATAACATAATAGCAGGAAATAAGTTTACAACCCATGATCGTAATCTGAGACACAAGAAAATAGGGCCGCTGCGAAAAACCAGCAGACATCAAGACGAAGCATTGCATGTATCAGTTTGGAAGGAATGGCGTAATCCAGTTCAAAGTTGTACCATTAGGAAGGGAAAGTGTCGCTATTGGAAACTGTAATTGGTTTTCATGATTATGAATAAAAAGGGTTTCTTACAGATTTGATTGGAACGCTACATGTATCAATTCCACAGATGGACAGGGAAACTTTTTATTTATTTTTACACTGTATTGTCGTATTACCCCGTCAGCATATTGTATGCCGGTAAATCTTTCACGGTGTAGACATCTTCAAGGGAAAGCTCCCGCTCTAACTGCGTCCTTGTAGACTTCAAAACATCCTGGAAAAAGGTAATAATATAAGACAATGTGTGCAAGATTGCATGGAGCAGATAAGATAGAATCACAGTTGAATTGAAAATTATTTATGAAATGATTGGACAGCAGAAAGATTTTGAAAACAAATTTACATTAAATTCCATATATGAAGCCCGCTTCGCAAGCCACTGAGCATCCATCATTTGAAATGCTATGCAATAAAGGTTGTCAAATGCCATTTCATCGTCTGCTAGTAGTTCTAAGAATCTGACTCCTGCCAGAGTGGATGGCTTCCCT
The DNA here is from genome assembly GCA_033617975.1 of Populus alba x Populus glandulosa. Taxonomy (NCBI): domain Eukaryota; kingdom Viridiplantae; phylum Streptophyta; class Magnoliopsida; order Malpighiales; family Salicaceae; genus Populus; species Populus alba x Populus glandulosa. Next base: position 5,722,094 of record CM066155.1, on the reverse strand, counting down.
GCAAATGAAATTTTACATCAAGTTTTCAATCCATGGTTGGAGCATTTGAATTTGCAAAGGAAAGAAAGAACATAGAGAGCATCAGAACTGTACAAGGAAAATAACAAAACTTAGCAATTCATTATTAACCCACAAAATTGTTGGGAATATCATTGCTCTAATGCTGACTGGCACTTAATCAAGTCGCCTTTCCAGAACTGTGTAGCTATTAAAGAGACATCAGATATCCCCTAAATTCAGATGTCAATTACCTGTCTGAAGATCCAACATTTGTGCCAACATAAAAGAAATGTTAACGCCAGCCACAGCAAAGGGATATTCCCACTCAGCTCTAGTTCCATCTCTTTTGTTCAACAATCTCTGGAATGAGTCCTGTCAATCAAAGAGTAGATTAATAAGCATGCAAGTTTTAGAACTAGCAACCAAAATCATTTTCACAACATCAAATCATCACACAAAGAAAAAGCAACATGGTTGCTCAATCAACAATTTCTTATGGAGCTCAAACATGTTAAATGGAACCAAGAAGTAATGGCCACCTCAGAGCACATAGAATCCAGAAAACCTTTATAGAAAATGTATGCACTTCCAGGAAGTCCTATATCAAGCATGATGGCCATTTGGATATTTTTCATTCAAGAACCATCCAAAATCAAACACTTGACGACCACTCACACAACACAATTTTTTATGCCTTTCAAGGCCATAAAACACAGGGAGCAGGCTAGAATTCCCAAGCATCCAAACATGTACAAAGAGGCATACAAGACACACCATGCACCAAATATTTTTTATTTCTCCACGCAGGTATGCAAAAAAAATTAGAACAAAAGGAGGCCACAATTTCTTTTAATATGAGAAAGGATAAAATGCAACACTCAGAAAAGGAAACAGCACAGAAAAATAAGAGAAAGTGAATGGGGAGGCAATACATACTAAATTTCATTTTTCACAGCCTCTCATTTGCAGAACTCATACATGTCGGGAAAGAAAAAAATCAAAATCACACTTATCAACTACCAATGAAACTGAATAACATAGTTTTTAACAAGAGATCACAATGTTAGGATCAACTTCCAACAGCCAATACTAAATGTTGAGATGCACATTGTGGCAGATGCCAGATAGCAGTTACTAGTTTACAGTACAAACTCAAATCCATTGATGGACACTAGAACCTTTACCCAAAATATGAATAGTTTACAGTAGAAACTCAAATCCATTGACTAGGAGCATTCTCACTATTAAAGAATAACATTCAGTTTGGAATCTGGAAATGATGAGCACTCTTTTTGAGGTATGTACTTCAGAGTTTCAGACTTCAAACAAAAAACCAGTGCCAGAATGCATTCCCAACAAACATGATCATATCATGTGCATGCTGATGGAGTTAGACTCGTGTACAATACATGGCATGGGTCATTTATCAATCACTTTAAATAGCATCAGACACTGCATGAAAGAAAATAATACCTAACCTATGTCATTCAAAGTTAAGGACAAACCGGATATTTCTTGGCAAAAAAAATCAGATTCTCCAATGATATAAATCCTCCACCCCTTCAAATATCATGGAAAAGAGTTGCATAAGTATACTTTAAAAGGAATAAATCCGAGTATATATTACATCTAAAACCAGTTTCCACACATCTACATACCGAAAATCAGTTGATGGGTCTGAGCCTTGCCAACCCATATCTTTCCAAAGCTCAGACTTTAAAGACGGGAGCTCTCTATCGGGGTAAGCAAGCCTCCATAATTGTTTAAGTGCATCCTGCAAAGTAAGAGAAAAATGATCCAGCACTTCAAATGCAATTCAACTGCATGATTTCCAATCCATTTTTATTGAATAAACTAAAATCCAGATTTCATATATATTCCCTTAAATGTTAACAGTTAACTAAACAGAAAATAAATTAAGAATAAGAGGGGCCAGAAGTAAATAAAATAGGGAAACTGATGTGCCGTGAATGATTCGAAAGATTATAATCCCCATGATGCACATCACAAACAGAAGAAGACTTACTTGATGCTCTGCCTGAGAACCATCAAAGGGAACTCCCAACCTTTGCTGAAGATCTCTAAGTCTTGCTTCCTTCAAAGAAGCCAATTTACAGAATCAAAATCCAAGCTCTTCTATAACAATGCATAAAATTGATTGAATTCAAAGAAAAATGGCCACGTCATTGTAAAATATCAAAATCTGAAAATACAAAGACAAGATTCCACATGTATAGCTTAAAAGAGTAAGTAAATTGATAATGCTTGCAAAATATGAAGAGATTAGAGGAAAGTGCAACATTTGATGGTTTTCCTGTAGGATCATATTATAAGACAACAAATGTTTTTTAAAAAGAAAGAAAGCAAGTTAAGCAGTTTGTACTGATATACTCCACATGCACACAACCGTATCCAGCACTTCAATCTAGGAGGAATGTCATACAATGTTGTGTTTAGAGGAAAAAACTGACTGGACAGAACTATATATAACTATGTGGTACAGAGTGTTTAACTTGATTTAACAGAAAGCATACACAAGAGAAGCAACATAAAAATGTAGACTATTATGTTTCAAGACAAAACAGCACACTGAGGACAGAATAAAAGAAAATCCATGATGCTCAAAAAATTATCAAGCGTGTGAAATGAGTAGCTTTAGAATACATGGATATTATCCGGATAACTATATATACCTGTAAAGGACTAAGAGAAGGTTGAAGAAGCTTCCTGTTTGATCCATTTTGACTGAGAGAAGAAAAAGGCAAAAGCCGTGCAATAAGTGATCCAGAACCTAGCACAATATTTGCTACAGAAACCAACATAAAGTTGTCAGTCACCTACAGCAATCTGCAATGTAATCAAAGATCACAAAGAACTTTAAATCTCAAAGGTCATGCAGAGTAATTTCTATGAATAGGAATTTATCCTTCAGAAGAAAGATGGAGAGAGCCTAATAAGCAGAAATATCCAGCTTAAACTTCACAATGCAATGATTACAGAAAATCCCAATAAGCCAAAACAAGCTTGCAAGCCCTGCCACACTTTAGATCCGAATTATTCTTGTTTACAAGATTCTGACACTTTTGAAATTTAAATAAATAAATACATAAACTTCCTCCTAAAGTTGACATGGCCATGCCTAACAGCTGATCATCAACAAAATTCAATAAACAATTCATGATAAATGCTAGGTTAGTAATACAAAAAATTGTTTCTATAAGGAACAAAAAATACATAACCAAGTATGAACAGATGAAACAAAGGAGCAACAACTTCAGTTCTATTCACAATTTGAGAAGAAACAATAATATGCATTCTCCTAAAACAAGGCTGCTCAACACAGTCTCCATAAATCATAGAAAAGCAAGACACAAAAAAGAGTGAAAAAAGAAATACCACACACCTAACCATTGCGCCCACTGTGCAATCAATTGCGAAAACACAAAAGTCCAGTGAATATGCTGCTTCCTCCGTTCATCGTCCCATAGATCTTCAAGTATGGGTACCTATAACATTAGTTTAATTCTTAATTTTATTTAAATAGCATAACAATTAAAATAAAATAAAAGAAAAGAAAAGGTGGCTACTGACGGGAACAGAAGAATCATCAATGTGATTGCCGAGTAAAGGTTCGCTTAAGCCATCAACCTCAGAAGAATCAAAAAGTTCGTCGTTCCTTTTTCCATCAACGTCACCATGATGTAGTCTCCTTCTCATTGTTCTTGTCGCCATTTTAATTAATTAAGCCTAGAATTGATCAAATCAAATTAAATCACATAAAACATGTTAAAACCCTAAACCCAATTTTTATAAAAAAAAAAAATTAAGCCTGTAACTGCTGCGAAATAAAAATAAAAATAAAGGGAAGAGAAGAGAAAGAACGTACCACAGCAGGTGTTGGCATAAAGGAAGAAAGGGAAGCTTGGAATGGAAAGCGTATAAAAAGAAGGGAAATCTCGCAGTTAAGAAAGCTTATGACCAATATTCTTTATTATTATTATTACTATCCTATTAATAACAAACTGCCGAAATTATATTCTTTAAAAGAGAAGAAGAAGAAGAAGAAGAAGAAGGTGTCCTGTCCTGTCCTGTTGTCACAATGACTCGACCCTTACAACCGCCATTTCTCCTCTCCTCTCCTCTCCTCTCCACGGTGTCCTCCCTGGAAGCACGGGGAGAGACAATACACTTACAGATCTGTCACGATTTTTCCTTTTTCTTTTTTTATTCAAATTTCTGCTTCAATCTAATTTCTACTTGCTCTATTATACTTGTAGTTTTGCAATCTAATATATGCTACTAATAAAAAAATATGTTACTAATAAAAAAATATTGAATATATATATATATATAATCTTTTTACTCATACATTTTTTATCAAAAATATTTTTTATTAGTAACATTTTTTTAACTAAGAGTAAAAGCAATTAAAAAAATCAAGAATTTGAATAATTTAAAATAATCAGAAAATTTCATAAGTATTTTAAGTTAAGAAAAAAATTGTCGTGGTCTAAAACATAGATTTTAACAAATAAAATATTTAAAATATTTAAAATCATGTTATGCCATTAAGAGAAAAAATAAATAATTTGATAATCTTGTTAATAAATTATAATAAAATAGATTACATATTAGACTTAAATATAATAATTAACAAAATGGTGAGATTGATGGTATGACATTTCATGATGGTAATTTAACAAACATATATGACATTTTTTATTGAAAAACTCGTTGACTAAGGCTCTGTTTGGACTTATTGGGTTTATAAATTAAAAAATTATTGTTGCTTTATGTAGAAGCGCTGGATATTAAAGTTTTATTAACAAAAGCTAATCAATATTTGGTTATGATTTTTTTATTATTATTTTAAAAGTAAACAATAAGTGTTTGGTTAAACGTATATTAAAACTTATGTTGAAAATCAAAATGCAAATAATAGTATAGGTAATTTTTCATGGATATAAAAAAAATGACATGTAAAATTTAAATAAAATAACTTAGTTTTTAGTCATTTAATTAGTATTGTTTTAGTGAAACAAATGGATGTTGTGTATTTAGAATAATAAGATTTAATTATTCGAAAGGTTTAAAGGATAAATTTTTAATAAAGTCCCCTCTTTGTAAGTTGTAAAATAGGACAAACTTTTTTCCTTAACTCCAATAAATGGTTGGGATTTTTCTTCAACATCAAGGGTCGAGATCTCATTAATTTATATGCCCTAAGACCTTCTCATTTCTCCTATAAAAACCCCTTCTAAAAAAGAAAGAAAAAACCCTAACCCAAAGGGGGTTGGAAAGAGATGAACACTGCCATAAACAAACCTCTCATCTATGAAAACTCCAACCAAAACACCTTAAAACAGACCCCAAACCATACAAAGCTTTAACTATTAAAAGACAATCTGAATAACCATTTTCCATACCAGAAAAGTCTATCTCTAAGACAACCCTCAAATCATCACAAAACAGCTACTAGTAAGAGCAACCAACTATGAAGAAAAAAACAGGAGCAAACATCAAACATCAAACTTCAACGTAGTAAAGCTCCCTCTACATAGATCCATTTATGGCACTGCTAGTAGGGAATCAATTTGGTTCCACGTGCTGTCGGGATCACCTAGCAACTTCCTACAGTCCCTCGACAACCACAATAACCTAGGAAGGTTTATTCCTAACTCCAAACCATTTATTTGATAAATTATTTGTTTTGGGAACAAAATATTAATTATGCATATGTTTTTTAAGTTGTTTAATGATGATTTGTGATTGATTGGGCTATTAGTAAAAAAATTATTAATTTTTTTTAATATGGTCAAGTCTCTCAAAAAAAATATTTTATATTTTCATATTTTAGCAATTAAAAAAAACACAAAAATACTCTTTTTATTTTTACATGCATTTTTGGATTTAGTAATTAGTTTATGAAGCCATGAGAACTTGGTCTACATTTTAAAAATACCAAAAAAATTATTTTGTTTGTCTGAATATCAAGGATTATGAATATATACATAAGACGTATTCCTAAAAAAATAAAAAAATATATGTTTTGACTCTAAAATGACTAGGCTTTAACGTGATAAGATAAGAATCTCATTACCGATGAGAACTTTTTTAAAACCTTAGATAGACCAACGGTTAGAAAAAATAACAATACCTTAGTTTATAGAAACAAACAAACAATACAACTTACTTTAAGTAGGGTGTACTAAAGGTGCTACGTCCTTTCTATACACAACCTATAACACTCCACCCCACTAGCAAGATATTGTTTGTTTTGGCCCCAGGCCTCATGGATTTGTTCTTGGCAGCCACGCATGGCTCCAAAACACTTCTTGCTAGTCAAGGTGAGCATGCTCATATAAGGCCCTCCCCTAAGTTTCTCACCCACTGATGTCTCATTATCTAGACTTTAAGATCAGTTAGGATTGTTAATGACCAAAATATTAGGTAGCGATTCTATCCCTTTTTCTAATAAGAAACAAAAATTTCTTGTTATTTTCCCCGTCACTAGATAGATTCCCAGTCCGAAAGGAAGATCATCTCAACGTCGCACACGTGCGATATAATTACGATTTTTTATGGACTAAGCTTTATTTTTTATCTGATTGTTATGTTTTATTTTTAATTGTTTGGTCTGTGTGTTTATTTTTAACATGCATGTCTTTATATCATTTGCTTATACTTTAATTTTTATACATATTGCTCATGCATCAAATGTCTTAATTTTTCAAGCACACACAAACTCTTAGGTTAGGTGGTGGATTAGTGATTTGTCCTATGGTTACCAATCAGGGTTCAGATGCGTGAAATATTCAACTCATATTTGAGTGCTTTCTTCATAATGATGGGTATACATACTTTAACCATTCCTCACAACGCTATCATATTGTCTTTGTAAAGATCTTCACTAAGCAGATTTAAGACCCTTTTCAGACTAAGTAGAAAACCTACATATGTTCACTTAATGAATAGAACATGTTCTTAGTTTGTATGTGTCACCTCCATTTTACATCAAAGCATACCTGATTAATAATCTTGAACTCCGCAGGATTTTCTAAGCTAAGACCATGATTATTTCTGAATACAGGTAATAATTTGAGATGATGTAACCAGCTGGAAGAATTGTCTAAGAACCAAGGCTAGGAAATTACAGCACATAGAAACTATTTTGTTTTTTTTTAATAAAAAGGGCTTAGACCCACCTTTATGTTTTAGTATTCTCTAATGTATGGGATTTAAGCGAGAGGATTTCAGAAAGATCTTTTCAAAATAATCAGACTATGGATTTTTATTCGTATTCAACAAAGAAGTCATGAATTAGCTCTTTGAATAAGGTAATCTATTTTTCATGTGCGTGTACATACACTTGTGTTCAAAAGCATATATGCATTCATGTTTCTTGTTTAAATGTCATGTTTGCATATACAGGTTGAAATATAGGTCCCTGAAAAGCTCAATCCGCAAAGTTTACTACACCCGATTGTGACAAAAAAGTATGGAGAATAAAGAACATGCTTGCCGAAATTCTCACTTCAAAAAAGAGTTACACTCCTTGAAAGCTAACATGGATCTCATCACAAGCCCGCTTGAGCAATCACTCAAACACCTTTTTGGTATAGGCCCATCTAATTGGCCCATAAATTTATTTATTCTAGGGTTAAAGTAGTAATTTCATTGTACCAAAAAATACCAATTCTAACCTTATATAATATGTTAAAAACAATTGTGTCATAATAAAAAAGATTATCTTGTTCTTAATGCCTAATTCAAAGATTTTTTTTATTCAAGATTAATTTTATAATTACACTATTATAATTAATAGTATTTTAAATCTTAATGTAAAGTAAATTCTTAATTTTTTTATTAATAAAAAAATGATATTGGAAAAAAAAAACATAACTATAGTGAACAACATTTGAAATAACGATATACAATATATGTTAAATTACTTAAACTCTGCCATATACTTTAATATATTTAAAATCAAGTTTTTTTTGTTATTTTTTCAAGATTTCATTAATATTATTAACAATACTATAAATTGTGTGGGCGAATCAACGTTTCCCCACACCAAAATCACTATGGATTACAACAATAATCCATAGTGAATTCCTCTTTTTTTTTGTATTTTTTTCATTTTTTTCCAACCTTCCTCTTTTTTTTCAACTTTCCTCTGTTTTTTTTTTTCATTTATTTTTTCTTTTTGCTCCAATTTTTTTTTTTTACATCTTAAATATTGAGTTGGTTAAAAATTTTGCTTTGTAATTTTTTCCCTTTAAAATACAGTGGATTGCAGTGTTGTTTTCCCATATAGTTTTTCTATTTTATTTTTTTTTATTTTTTAAAATTATATTTATTGATTTTTTTAATATTGAGCTGATCAAAATTTTCACTTTCTAATTTGTTTTCCTTTAAAATACTATGGATTGTTGCGGTGTTTTTCGAAATAGTTTTTCAATTTTATGTTTTAATTTTTTAAAATTGTGTTTTTCAATTTTTTTCCTTACACCAAAATCAATGTGGATTACAATTGTAATCCACGGTGCATTCCTCTTTCTTTTCTTTTGTTTTTTTTTTGCATTTTTTCATTTTTTTTTCCCAACTTTCCCCTTTTTTCTTTTTCTTTTTCTTTTTTTTTTTTTTCAACTTTCCTTTGTTTGTTTGTTTTTTTTTCTTTTCTTTTTTTATCAAAATTATTTTTGTTGATTTTACTTTTTAAATATTGAGTTGGTTAAAAATTTTGCTTTGTAATTTTTTTTCCTTTAAAATATTGTAGATTGTTGCGGTGTTTTTCCAAATAGTTTTTCTATTTTATTTTTTTTTATTTTTCAAAATTAAATTTGTCAATGTTTTTAATATTGAGCTAGTTAAAAAATTCATTTTATAATTTTTTTTCCTTTAAAATACTGTGGATTGCAGTGGTGTTTTTCAATTTTATTTTTAATTTTTCAAAATTATATTTGTTGATTTTTTTTTAATATTAAGGTTATTAAGAATTTAATTTGTAATTTTTTTTTCTTTAAAACATTGTTGATTGCTATAGTGCTTCTCCGCGTGGTTTTTTTTATGACACTAAATGGTGTGGGGAAATCACTATTTACCCATACCCAAAATCAATGTGGATTACAACAATAATCCACAGTGCATTTCTATTTTATTTTTATTTATTTTTTAGCATTTTTTCATATTTTTTTCCAACTTTCCCCCCTTTTTTTTTCAACTTTCCTCTGTTTTTTTTTTTGCATTTATTTGTTTTCCAAAATTATTTTTGTTGATTTTAATTTTTAAATATTGTGCTGGTTAAAAATTTTGCTTTGTAATTTTTTTCCTTTAAAATACTGTGGATTGATGCGGTGTTTTCCCCCATAGTTTTTCTATTTTATTTTTCAAAATTATATTTGTTGATTTTTTTTTAATATTGAACTGATTAAGGGCCTGTTTGTTTTTGCGTTTCAAAAGCGCTTTTGAAAAAATTTGAAAATTTTTTATTTTTTTATTAACTTCAAATTAATATGTTTTTAGTGTTTTCAAATCATTTTGATGTGCTGATGTCAAAAATGATTTTTAAAAAATAAAAAAATATCATTGACATGCATTTTGGCACGAAAAGTTATTTGAAAAGCAACCACAACCACACTGCCAAACAAACTCTAAGAATTTAGTTTTGTACTGTTTTTCTTTTAAACATTGTTGATTGCTACAGTGTTTTTCCGAATGGTTTTTTTTTCTCTAAAATTATCTTTTTTTATTTTATTTTTTAATATTGAGCTAGTTAAAAATTACACTTACAATATGTGAAAAAAACACTATAACTTTCATCGCAAATTACTGTGGATTGCTACAATGTTTTTTCCCACGTGATTTTTTTCCGTTTTATTATGTTTTTCCCTAAAATTATCTTTGTCAATTTTTTTTTTGAAATATTAAACTGGTTAAGAATTACAATTACAAGTAAATACAAGTTTTTCATCACAAAACATCATGGATTGATACAGATTTTCCTCATATTGTTTTCTTTCAGTTTCTTTCGTGTTTTATTTTTTTAATATATTTTTTCTTAAATTATCTTCGTTGATTTTTTTTTAATATTGAGTTGGTTAGAATTTAACTTTGTAATAAAACTTAATCATGTGGGGAAAGCACTATAGCTTTCCTCACAAAATATTGTGGATTGCTACAATGTCTCTCCACATGGTTTTTTTTTCTTATAATTTTTTCAAAATTATCTTTGTGAATTTTTTTTTTAATATTAAACTGTTTGAGAATTACAATTACAAGTCATTACAAATAAGGCTAAATCATATAGAGAAGCATTGTAGCTTTCATCACAAAATAATGTGAATTGCTATAGTGTTTCCAACATGAATTTTTCCCCTTTTTTTGTGTGTTTTTTACTTTTTTTCTAAAATTTTCTCTGTCGATTTTTTTTTATATTAAGGTGATTAAGAATTTAGCTTTATAATTATTTTTAATTTAAAACACTGTGAATTGTTGCAGTATTTTTCCAAATGATTGTTTTATGATTTTTTCCAAAATTATCTTTGTTGGTTTTTTTTTTTTGAATATTGAGTTAGTTAAGAATTATAATTACAATAAAGTTAAATCATATGGGAAAAGCGTTGTAGTTTTTTTAATGATTTAGCATTTTTAATATTAAGTTGGTAGAGAATTTAACTTTGTAAGTTTTTTTGCTCTTTATTAATAGAAAAGCTAAATCATGTGGCGAAAGCACTGTATCTTTCCTCACAAAACACTGTAGATTGCCACAAATTATTTTGTTCAGTCTCTAAGTATTTTTATGATTTAGCTTTTTTAATATTAAATTGGTAGAGAATTTAACTTTGTAATTTTTTTTGCTTTTTATTAATAGAAAAGCTAAATAATGTGGCGAAAGCACTGTATCTTTCCTCACAAAACACTGTAGATTGCCACAAATTATTTTGTTCAGTCTCTAAGTATTTTTATGATTTAGCTTTTTTAATATTAAATTGGTAGAGAATTTAACTTTGTAATTTTTTTTTGCTTTTTATTAATAGAAAAACTAAATCATGTGGCGAAAGCACTGTATCTTTCCTCACAAAACATTGTAGATTGTTACAAATTATTTTGTTCAGTCTCTAAGTTTTTTATTACTAACACAACTTTTTTTTCCGTCATGAAATATTTACTGCATCATATCTTTAGTTTCTATTACTTATCTAACGCTGGTTCATACTTATAACACTATCAAGTGCTTTTGCTTTATATATAAAACTAATAAAATGATTTTAGTTCCTCAATTTTAATAACCTTTAACCTAATTAATTAATTTTAATTTTTTTCTATCGATTTAATTTTAAATTTTGAAGATCAAATTTAATATTATATCTCTGTATTTGAAAAGTTTGGGTTTTTTGATTAAAATAATGTCATTTTAATTTTTTTATATAAAAAAAATTGACTCGGACGACTAGGTAATTTGATCAAAACCCGGAACCCGAATCTTAAACCGGGTCGGGTCTAAAAACTATATTTAGGGTAGTTAAATTATAAGATAAAAAAAATGCAATTGAAAATACAATAACTGATTCTTAAATAACTATGTGTGAGTGATTGTAAACAAAATGTAAATGGTAGAAAAAGAAAAGGAGAACAGTAAATATCATTTTACCACCAACAACAGATCGGTTTAGAATTTTCAAGATATATTTTTTAAAATTTTATTTTTAAAATTTTTTTAAATTATTTTACTATGATATTAAAAATAAATTTTAAAAAATAAAAAATATATAATTTTAATATATTTTAAAATAAAAATATGTTAACAAAATAATATAGACTTCAGTGGGCAAATTGCAGGGGCAGAAATTGAAGCCCTTTATTGGAAATTAAAATGGAGAAAATGGAGGATGATGATTCCCTGTATCTGCAGCTTCACAAGCTATCATCAGTAGCAACAAAGGAAGAAGATGTTGAGCACATCCTTACTTCTCTCTGGAAAACCAGAAGAACTGGTCTCCCTTCTCCCCTTAAATCCCGCTTTCAATCTCTCCTCGATCTCCCTTCCCTTCCTCAACTCGATCCCGTAATCACTTCTTCTTCTTCCTTCTCCTCCTCTTTTTTTTCTTAATTCTTTTTTGAATAATAGCTAGTTAATTAGTTAACTGAAAAGGTTGTTGTAGTTGTAGGTTTTGGCATGCCTTCGTTCGATTATCAGAAAATGTGTACATGAGAGTATGGGCAGTGATGAGCTGCTGAAGCTGTTTCCACCTGATTTATCCCTTGATTTGCAAACCACTCTTATCACTTTGCTCCACAAGTATCAAATTCAATGGAAGCAGGATGATTTAGCTACAACCGAACAGGTTTTTTCTTGCCTCTTATTTTTTTTTGTTTTTGTCATTTTGGTTAACAAATGTTTTTTCCTATCCAGCATTCGTTGCCGAGGACTAGTGTTTTTGGGATCAGTAGTCCGCCGTCGTTTACGGCTGAGGTTCCGACGCAGCTTTGGCCTCGTCAAGATGATACTAATGGACGTTTTAATCATAATGGTTTTGAGGAGCCTACGTCAATGATTGCTGAAACTGCTGCCTCAGTTTTTGCCCAACATCATGTTACTCCTCTTGACAACATGGTAAGGGAAGTAAACATGTAGTTAGTTACTGTGTTTTTCTTCAATGTACTATGCCATAAACAAGTAGTTAGCTGCTACATTTATTTTAGATATTTTAAACTGTTTGTTATCCTTGAATGAGAACTCTGGTTTTACCCTCTAGTATCATTTGTCACTAAGGAGGTATCTGCTCTAGTCGGTAATGTCTTAATTTCTGGCTCTCAGTGCCCCACTTGAAAAAAAAAAATAATGAAATGAAAGGAAGCCTTGAACTAGTACTCGGTTGCTCAAATTTGCTTTGAGGATATCTGAAATTAACAAAGAGAATAGGTTGACTGATTTTGTTTACTTGTTCTAGTGAAACTATTTTTGTGGTGCTGAATTGTTCTCTAACTCGGTAAAAGAAGCTGTATGTCCAGCAAAAATCGGATTGGCAATTCTTTCTAGAGAAACAATTAAGTAGAAGGGGAAAAGAGTGACTCTACCCACTTGCACTGGATTTCTATGGGGAGAAACTTAAAAGAGAAAGAAGAGGAGGAGATTTTATAAATACAGCACTTATAATCCTAAATCCTAATCGTTGATTCCTAGGAAGCTGAAAGATCCTGTAACAAGGTCATAGAGGGAACAGCAGTCAAGAAGTTAATCCAATTGAGATTTAAACTGGCTCTGAAGACAATGAATCTCAATCTCCTTCACTTCAAATCTCTTTCTGTTCATCTCAGACCACAAAAGCCACATTTAATACAAGTGCATCATTCATACTGAAACATCCTTCAGATTGCAGCATCTCAGCCATTCCAAAATTCTATCTTTCCAGCCTTTTAGCATGCGAATCTCTGAAATTGCCGTTGTCCTACTTGATTAAAAAATAACTAAGACCTACTTTTCTCTTGCTTCCCAGGAATGAAGTGAGAAACGATCATATGCTATCCATTGACTGCACTTATGCTTACAACACCATGCTAGTCCAGTTCCTATTTTTTTAATCTCTTTTGACATGATCCTGTTCATATTCCTATTGAGTGTTGCCATCGCCCCCTGAGAAAGCAACTTTAGTTGGAGTCCTGCCTTTCAATTACAACTCAAAGGAAGTCTTGAAATATGTTGTTTAACCCTCCATGAGAAGTCTAACAAGCTTCTTTTTCTTTGGGGGGAACTATACCACCATGTCCTTACATCTCTCTCCCATTACCATACACAGCAATTTGGGTTTGAAAGAGCATCTCTGATTAGCAAAAGACTAGTGTAGAAATTTTATTTATGTACTTACATATCTTTTTCTGCTAATAATATCTATTAAGGTGTAATTGCTTTCGTGTATACATTAAAATTTCAGGCCTTCAATAAAGTGAACAAGATTGCTCATGATAATGCACATCAGAAATTTGAATCCTTTGGTAATTTATATATGTGACTGGATTTTACTATTATATAGGCTAATGTACCTCGCCTCAAATCAATGACATGGACCGCAGAGAATCGCAACCCTTCATCAGCTAATAGAGTTGCCATCATAACTCTCAAGGTATGTGAATGCATTGTGTTTTCTTGTCTCAGTAAGCTGAGCATACTTCCAAAGAGCTACATGTTTCTCCACAAGTAAAGAGAACTTGTACTGACTTTTTGAATGGTCATTTAATGCACTATTGGAATTGTAGACTTTGAAATTACAGAGATATTATTCTTGTTGGAATTGCAAGCTTTATATTTCTGACTGGTTCTCCTGCTCTTTTTGATCCACACTATTTTGCCATTAAAGGTCTCATTTTCTTTGTGATTGATTGTGTCAGCTATTGGGTTCTTTAGGCATATTATGTCACCAAAAGAGAGATTACCCAGCCTGGACTTATTAGTATCAACCCAGGGGGACAAATGACCAGGCTGGGTTGATATGAGCACAGTCCTATATCACACTTTCATAATGGCAGCCCGTATGGGGATGAGGTCAATAGTGGTTTCAAATTAAAAAAGTAGCTTCATCAGGAAACAACAAGGGTTGAACAGAGTGGCAGTGTACTATAGATTCCAAGCTGTAACGGCTCATGGGTATTCTTATTGATAGACATTGGCTGATTCAGAGCAATAGGATCTCTGTACTGTTGTGTGTTTGTAAAGCATTCCATATAGTGAGTTATTCAGGATACAATTCCTTAAGTGATGGAAAGTGGTGTATAGAGGCCAAGAATCATTGCTGTTTTAGATCTACTTTGAAAACATATCTAATTAGAATTTTAGACCTTCCTCTAAGTACTTATCAAGTGTGAATTCTTTATATTTGATAATAATTAGAATTTAGACCTTTCCTCAAGTATCTATCAAGTTTGAATTCCTCACATTTAATGAACACTTCACAAGAAGTGCTTCCTTTTTCAGAATGCATAACTCTCTTTCTATTCAGTTATTAGAACTTCTTATGGTGCTCTTTTGTGTATCTTATATATATATTCCTGTCTTGATTCATAGCTTCAAGATTACAGCAAGTCTTCTTCAGGAGAAACGGAAGTGAAATTTCAGCTTAGCAGAGACACGCTTGAAGCTATGTTAAGATCAATGACCTACATCAATGAGCAGCTTTCTAGCAGGGTATGCACAATTCTCAATCTTGATATGTCTGCAAGTAAAAAATTTTAAAAAAATTGATGATCTTTCTAGGGTTCTTTAAAATTGGACTCATTTATCAAAATTTTGAAATATGTCAGGTCATTTAATAAACAAGAAGAGAAAATTATGAAAAAAGAATGCCTGCTATCTTCCTTGTCAAAAAAAAAAAGACCAATGCTTTTCATGCTCTGGGCATTTTCAATGGGTGTTTCTCTTCTCGTTTCATCATTTAACTGTTTATGAAGAAACTCAAAATTATTTGCACAGAATTGTGTGTAAAGTCTAAACTAGGTGCGTGGTAGTATGATGATAGAAATTGGTGCTAGTTGGATTATTTCATATAAATGAATGGATATAAGAGGTATATTACTTCAAATATCTACCATTTCATTCTCTTTTTTTCTGGGAAAAAAGGGTGTATTTGGAAACTGTAGGATCCTTAATTTAATATCTCTGCACTTTCTTAGTAGCGAAATTCCGGGGAAAAAAAGCTTGTTGTATAGTTCCACTACTGACTGCACTGGTCTCTATTTTATTTTTTTTAATCTTAATACCAATAAAAAAATTCAAAACAAAGGGCGTCAAGCTTAAGGTTACGAAATAAATAAATTGGAAGAGAACAAATGAGGTGAATGATGGTAGTACTGGCTTTTAGTCGGATTTCACTTTTCTGTCCAAGCTACTCCAAAATAAACAAAGATCCTCATCATTTGGTGTAACTAGGTCGTCAATTTAGAATCCTGGATGCTTAGCTGATCTGATGCTATACAAATATTCTCTGTGCTTGAATTTATATTTCTGTGGTTGCACACATGCTTGATATTGCTGAGGGAAATCCGTGTTGTAGTTGCACCAGTCGGTGATGCTTAAAATGCAACTCTTGGGTGCTTAGATTTTTCCAAGGGGTGTGATTCTTTCCTGTTGTTGATAAAAGCTGAACTTGTTATGTTAAACAATTATTTTTTGGCCAGGTTGGGAGCTCTTCTGGACCAGCTCAGAAGAAGCAAAAGCAGTAGATCCATGGGAGCTCTTCTGGACCAGCTCAAAAGAAGCAAAAACAATTCTTTTTTGGCCAGGTTGGGAGCTCTTCTGGATTCATTCAGTTGCTTCTTGTGCCAAAAATTCTTCAAATAGGGGTGACCAATCAAAAGTGCATTATACGAGCCATGCCCTATTGTTTAGAGTATTCCTATTGTTTAGAGTATTTTTAGCAGGATAGGTATCATTTCTGCAAAATCTGTGCACCTAGTTTAGGTATCCTAGTTTCCTAAAACTTGGACTGCCTGTTCTTTTGAGGGTGTATTCTATTTTCTATGTAAACCAAAATCCCCATTTTAGGATCTATGATCGTGGGACAAGAAAATGCTAAGAATAATAGTGTTTCCCTTACTGCCATGTCATGATATTTTGAGGTGATCTAATCCGATTACCTAATACATCTAAAACAACTAGGTTTTGTGACGGAGCTTCACTCCTGACTCTTTTTTTTTCCCCCATTATTAAGACTTTTTTCTCCTTTTAATTGAGTTTTTCTATGTTTTAATGAGACGAAATTAGTGTTGAATTATGGCAAAATTAAAAAAAAATAAAAGAAATAGAATTGAATTGTAAAACATGGAGAAATTTTTTGGCTAATCCCTAATTCTCAGCAATTTTCATTTTAGTTTAAAAATTTAATTGATTTATTTTTTAATTTGAGTTAGAGAGGAATTAGAGAAATTCATAGAAAAGTTGAGGCAACTAAAATGATTAAAATTTGTGTTAAAGGTTGGAAGTTTGATAGTTGTGAATTTCAGTTGTATAATTAATCGGTTGATTATATATGATATTATTCATGTAAATATATATTTATTATTAATAAAAGTTTAATTTATCTTTACTATTTATATAATATTAAATTTATGAATCTATAATAAAGATAAAATTCATAGAACAAAAATGTTTTGTAAATGAAATTATAAAGTTGTTATAATTATAAAATTCTTATTGCATCAAAACATTCTTTTTAAAATGTTTTTGGCCGATATTCTTTTAAATACTGGGTATTTATTAGTCATAAAGACTTATACATATTTTTTTTTATGAAATAAAGCAGTGTTCTCATAAATTGAGGTATAATGGATAGCTAGAACTAACAAGTATGTGCTTGTCATAAAACATGTATATTGAATTGATTCACATGATAATTTCATATGGAGATATCGCCTATATTTATAGAAAAGCAAATGTGATGATTGTGTAAATGATCTTTAGACTTGAAATCATTAAATTATTTTATATAGAGAATATTATGTTTTAATCTTGTTACACGTTATCTTAATCGAGGTAACAAAGAGCATACATTTGAGTATAACATAAACTATATGAAAGTATTTGAATGATCAAAAGAGAATTCATCACCCCCTTGATTTAGAAAAAATGTGTCATATGTTCTCAAATAATATTGACTAGAAAATTATTGACCAAAATGGAATAAGATTTGAAAAGAGTTTCAAATGATCAATGACTATTTTATAGAGAACAAACATGATTTACCATGGTAAACATATTTCATGCTTTAATGTTAAATTGAAACATTATTGATAAAAGGATATTAATTACATTGAAAAAACAAAGGTTAAGTCAAATCACTAATAACTTTTCTAATATTTGAAGGATCATGATATGTTACTCAATAATGCATCTGATCTTCAGATATAAATTAATTAATTGTTGAATTGATAATAAATTTAATTACTTAATTTATTTAATTCTATTTAATTAGAATTATAATTTATATTTCGGTCAACATATTAGGAACCTAATAGGGCACACACATGAAGAACTATTAGTCAAGAATTAAACTGAGATGATTTAATTAAGTATGACTTGATAAAATTCATTTTAGAAATTAAAAGCAAGAATATAATTAATACATGAATTATATTTCTAGACCTGAAAAAATCAAGTAAGGAGTTGATTGGGTTAATTTATAAAATTATCTTGAATTAATATGTGATATTCAAGGGACAAATTGACATTTTATCAATTTATAGGGTTTTTAGATTTCTCTATAAATAGTAAGTTATGCCTTTTATTTTAGAATTATTTTCTGTTACATATAAAAATTACGTAAGTCACATAATAGAAATTTAGCACTCCAGGCATAGCAAACATTCTTTTCAAAATAGGAATTTATGAAATTTCTCACTGGTGGTTCGTATGGATTACAGTTGGAGGACGGACAATTGGATGACTTGTAATTTGCGACAACCTAGCCTTTAAAAAATTACTCAAAGCTGAAGAAGATCAGCTCTTCAGGAAATAAATTCTTAAACAACTCTAGATTTGTCTAACAAGATCCTAAGGACTCCTGAATAATTTTGTTTTATTATTTTCACCACGTGTATGATATTCAGGAACCCAACACAACCTTCATCTTGCATAAAAAGATAGATTGGGCTAGAGTGAATTTTTTTTTCTTTAGCTTGATTTTATGTTTTTTGAACAATTTTGGATGTTTTAAGTTGAGAAGTTAATTTATTGATGCTTCTATTGTGTTTGTTAGGTTTTTCTATCAAAATATGTTAAAAATAGAATTTTGAACTCGAAAACACACCGGCTTGATTTTTCAACCACCTCAAAATAATTAGAATTTAAATTGACAAACGATGCATCATCTGTATTTTTTTTTTTATGGTTATGTATCAACTTGATATGTGACATTTTGATAATAATTTGTCATTAATATTGAATGAGAAAAAAAATGTATTTATTCAAAAAAATATATCAAATTAAAAACACATGATACAAAAAAAGATATGTTTTTTTTAATTTTAAAAAATATATTAATAAGAAAAATATGAATTATACTAGAAAATATTTTTCAATAGAGTTTAAATTACTTATTTCTATCAGTGAAAATTAAAAACACCTCGTAGTATAAGATCAGATATTTTAATATATATTTTTAAATATTGTTGGGGTATAATTTTTAACTAAATTAATAAATTTATTATTATTTAAGAAAAATATTACTTATTTCATAATTTTTTAATTTGTTAAATTAAAAAACTCCTCGTAATACTAATAAATTTATTATTATTTATTAAGATACATATTTATTTATTTATTTTATTAAACGTGTGTTTTTAGGTGTTTAGGATGCATGGGAGATCAAACTAGAACTCTCTGATGCGGAATAAGAAAAGGGAAATATATTTTTCATAAAAAGTAAAAGGCTACCAGCTGGAAAGGAATCGAATGTATAAAGTCTGAAAGAAGGTGTGGTCTGCGCATTAAAATTCCATATTTTTAGTCCAATAAAGATTCACTTTTTTTCTTTTCAACAGCCTATTATAAATACTGCTGACGCATTGGCGTCTGCCAGCCAGCCTTCAAATTCAATTGTTTCTTGGCTTTAAAGAAATTGAAATCGAAAGGCTGAAAAGTTGAAATATGATTATTTTTTAAAAAATATATTAAAATAATATTTTTAATATTAATATATTAAAATAACAAAATAATTTTAAAACACTAAAACAAATATTAATTTAAAATAAAAAAAATTAATTTTTTTAAAAATACTTTTAAAATATAAAAACAAAAAAAAACTCCCCGTTTTGTTTCACCTTGCGTAATATACTTGACAAAGTGGTCGTTTGTTTGCGTGATTGCTTATGCGTTTGAAGCAACCACAGCAAAACAAATATTTGGTTACATGCAAAAACGTAATTTATTTTTGTGGGCCCCATGACAATTCATGTTTGCAACACAATTTTGGCGAAGCAGCTCGTGCTTGCTTTTTGTCAAATTATGTTTCAGTGAACAGTTTTTTTTTTTTTTTTTCAGTGTGTTTAATTTTTGTACATTTTAAAAAAAAAAACTAGTTTAGAGTGAATTAAATTCATTCGCATTGTCATGTGAACATTATTGTTTTTTCCCGAAAAACTAGTGTATAGTAAATTAAATTCACTCGCACTATAATATCAAATCAATTTTATTCCTAATAATATTTTATCTAATTTTATTGTACGCTTAAAAAATTAAGGAAACTATAGTTTTTGTCAGATGAATTTTGTACGTAATGGAATTGTATATGGTTTAATAGAATAATAAAAAATATTTTATATAAAGTTTATTTTATGATGTAATAGCAATAGTTAAATCTATAATATTTAAATTAAAAACCATCAATATTAATATATATTTTTAAAAATTATTTTATAACCTCAATTTCATAAGCATACTTAACCAAACATATTAAACTATTTTTTGTTTAATCTCAATTTTAACAACAGTTTTAATCAAACACCTATTTTTTCAAATCAACCTCAACTAAAAATACTTTTTATAAAACGACTGTTTTCAAATCACAACCACAACAACTACCCCAATACCACGACACTAATTAATCATGTTTTGCTGCGACATTGCTCTTAGTTCCCGTCATGTTGAGAGGGACAGGACAAGATCAACACCAAATTGTCGGTTCGAAAAGCAGCCAGCCTGAATTGTTGTTTCCTGGCCAGATTGGATTCATATCCAACAATTCAAGGGTCGGTGGATTGGATTCATATCCAACAATTCAAGGGTCGGTTGTCTTGCGTAAATCTGATAACATATCTGTGCCAACAGAAAGAAGAATTGACGCGTAACGTATGATCTCAGTAATGCAGAGTGGTGAGCTGTTCTAGTCACCTTTACTTAACCAGCCCCACTGGCCACTCTCTCTTTTGTTCCCTTTGCAGATATTGACCTTAGCCAGCAGCGCTCTTTGATTACAGATGTAGCTACTTGCGCACCCCTTTACTGAAAAGAGGAAGAAGAAAGAATGCTTTTTTCTGATAGATAAGGGAGTAACCTTACAAAATATCTCCGCCATGGTCCCCGGTGGCGCTGGCGGAATGCCAGGAGCCATAAATGGGTCTTTCATGGTGGTTTATTGGGAGAGGACAGATTGTCTACACGCAACCTAGTGCATCTTTAAAGTTTCATTGAAAGAGTAGCTAACTCCCTTTGAAGTTGCCAGGAAAAGCCAACAGTCTGACTTTCAAGAACCTTGGAAAGGAAGCAACAGAGAAGATGATCAGCTTGAGATATATTCCCTGCATTGTGTTTCAGTTAGAAAATGGTGTCTGGCTGGCATCCAAGCACATTTAAACCCTAGCTGTAGAAAGGAGGTAGCATTGCTGTTGTCAAACTTGATCAATATATAACTCACATCCTCAGTCCAATCAATACATGGAACAATATGTCCTACTGTGAACTTGCAGTGCTATATACAGCAAAATTCTGCATTTCAAGGAACAGGCAAATTGAACAGCTACACTAGACAAGACCTAGAACGGATACGAAACAATTATGCTGCAACAGGTCCATGGACAGATGACAACCCTGCATATCACCCGCACAGAGTCTACTCGAATAATCTCTTATAAGATAATGCCTGGGCATATCAAAGATGAATAGAGGTAAAAGTAAGGAGAAAATTTGAAACAAGGCATTATACGCCTGGAATTGATCACATTCATTCTACAAATTGTAATTTACAATATGCAGGGATTTCAAACAATCTTTATCCCAGAAAACCTCAAACTGCTCACTCTTAGAACCTAAAAAATTCACACTTCAAGAAATCAAACCAAAACTCATTCTTGAAGAGATCAGATCAATAAATTAGAAAGTAATCAAAACCCAGCAAGTAATCAAAAAAGCCCATTCTCACACAACTAAACCAAAAGGAAGGAAAACTCAAACCACAAAACTTCCTCTCTTTTCTTGGCTACAATTCTTATCTTCAATCTGAATCACTAGAGCTCGAGCTCGAGCTGGAGCTGGAATTAGAACTCGAACTATGAGATTTTGCCTTCTTGCCTTTGGTATCTGATATGCTCGAACTCAAATTTCCAGGTGTTTCATCGAATCCATGCTTTGATTCATGAGGAGCGATTGTGCTGGTTTCTCCACCACCAGACTCAGCAGTATCCGGTTCACTCTCCTTGATGGAAGTCACTTCAATTACATGCACAATGCTTGATTCCACAGCCTTGATGGAACTCACTTCATTTACTTCTACAGTACTTGATTCAATATCCTCAGTGGAATCCTCTTCATTTATTTCTGAATTCCTAGAATCCATCTCCTTGGTACAAGCTGCTTCATGTCCTGGTTTATCATTCAGATCCAGCAACTTTGGCCACTGCTCAATATTTCCTTCTGAAACCTGCTTCATGGCGATATGAATATCCTCCAGAGATCTTGCTTCAACAACTGGCAAAGCTGAACTGGTTTGCCCGAGATCTTTGGTATCATCCACGACTAGCTGCTGCTCAATTGCACTGGGAACGATGACCTCCTCAACTTCTACTCCTTCATGAAGCTGCCTGAAAGCCAAGTCAACATCTTCGATTGTTTTAACTTCAAGGACTGGGATCTCATTGGCAGATCCCATTTCATTTGCTTCTGTTGTTGCATCCCTCGAATCCACCAGTTCCTCAATATTCTCTTCTGAGATTTGCTTCATAGCAATATGAATATCTTCCAAAGATCTTGCTTCAACAACTCGCAAGTCTGAATCCGTTTGATGTTTAGATTCATCCTCAGCTAATTGCTCCTCAACCATACTTGGAAGGATGACCTCCTCAACATTTGCTCCTTCATGAAGTTGCTTGAAAGCCAAGTCAATATCTTCAACTGATCTAACTTCAAGGACTGGGAGCTCTGGCTTGACCTCTGCCAGGCTTAAATCTTTTGGCAAGAAGTCAAATTCAGGACTAACACTAGTATTTTCTGGTACTTGTTCATCATGGAGTGACTCGCCAACAACTTCTTTTACACTGAAGTCCCCAACTGTATCCAATTCTGACAACAATCCCTCATCAATCTCCTTTAACTCATCTTCATCTTCGTTGATATTTTCCTCGGAAACAGGGGGGCCATATGCTTCTCCTGGGTAATTAGAGTGTTCTAAGACCTGATGATAATCCTCATATACAATTTTATCGAGGAAATCATCTTTCAAATCTATTCCACCAGCTGGTGATTTGTATGGTAGACTATTGGGAGAGTCTGAGGTGAAATTTGGCATCAAGGAGGTGATACTTCTTGAAATTGTCTCTTCAGGATTGTGGACTTCTGGAATGTTTTCATTGTTGGAAATGGTAACAGATAGTCCCTGTTTGGTGTCATAGAAATCACGTTTAAGGAACTAATTCAGCTACCTAATAAATCACTGATTTGCTGTAGAGTTCTAATACAAAATCCAAACCAAAAATATTGAACTGATTTAAATGTTGAGAGACGCTTCCAAGTACTAGAATTAAATTGCAAACAAATCCAACACACGAGCAAAAATTCATATAGGTTTGAGAAAATAATATTGATAAATTCTTCAATTATTCCCAAAGGAAGGCATTCATACAACAAGAGGTCTTCATGGAAGGTAATCTTATGCACAACCCATGAAATATGCTGTGTGTACAACAAGAGGTCCTCATCTCAGATCAGTCATTCAACAAAACATGTACAAGAAGCAAAACATACAAGAATTAAGAAAAAAGTAAAACTAGAAGCAGAAGAGTTGCATGCCTTACCCGAGGTTCATTGTGATTGCTAAAAGATTGTTCAAGCATGGATTTATCTGACAAAGACTGCTGTTTCTCCAATTCAAGATGAGGTTTTTCCTCAGACAGTGGATTTTGGTGACCAGATTCTGAAGAAACAACTGTCACATCCACGTCTTGGTGAAAACCAGCACCAATCGCTGAATCAGAACTTGATAAATGCACTTGATCCTGTTCAGATTGGATGGTTTCTCCCTTCTCTGATGAATGCTCCTCCACAAGCTTCATCTCCGAAGAAGATACATCTAGATGAGTCCCCATAACTTGCTCAGCCACCACTGATGGCTCTCTTTCTTCATGCACAGACAAATGTAAATCATTCGAAGGAACATGCTGAGAATTAGAATCCACTGGATCTAATTTCTCACCCACAGCTTGGAAGCCATCAGCATGAATATCCACATCAAAACTTGTTGAGCTGACTTGATCCTGCTCAAGCCCAAAAGATTTTTCAATACCAATTGCATGGTCCTCGGCAGGTTTAGCCCCTGAAGCAGATAAATTAGTGTCTACTGAAACCTGCTCAACTACCAGTAGAGGATAATCTTTTTCCAGTACAGGCAAATTGCTCTCTTCAGAAGCCATCTTATAACTAGAAGAGGCAGAACCCAACTGCTTATATCCATCAACAATGATTTCTGCATCAAGACTTGATGAGTGCAGTCGATCCTCTTTGTGATGATAGTTTTCTTCCTTGCCGGCTACAACCTCCTGTGCTGATCCATTGTCTGATAGAGATGGAGAAGAATCAACTGAGAAATTCTCAGCAGCTGATTCAGGCTTTGTAAACCCATTTTGACCATCAAAATTTGACTCTGCTCCTGAGAACCCAAGCTCTGTAATCTCATTCCCAGTATTTTCTGCAACTCCTGTTGATCTGAATTCAGTTTCATCTGGTGAGTGTGCTTGTGAAGAGCTTTCAAGCATCACTTGGTAACTAGACGTATCCTTCTCCAAGTTCTCAGCATGCGCTTCAGAATCTTTATCTGCAAATTCAGCCATTGCCAGAGGTGAACCCATTTCTGATCTTTGTGTGTCGGAAGAAAGAGAGGAAAAGGAGAGAATAGTCTCAATTGATGGGGGGCTTGAATCATAAACAGGATCACTATGTTGACCATCATCCACCACTTCACTTGTCAAATGGATATCTGAATTATGAGAAGTTTGTAATGAAATGCGAGGTTCCTCAATATGATGGCCTCCTGGCTCCAAAACAGGTTCTTGATTGTCATCTGCCAGTCCACTTAAAACATTTGAATCAGAGTCTGTTGAGCTTTCCTTCAAAATGCCAGCATCCCCAATTTGATTGCCTGTTGACTCCAAACCAGGCTCCCTGTATTGACTTCCATCCATCATCTGACTTGTAAAATGAAAATCTGAATCAAGAGAAGATTGCGTTGAGATGTCACATCCGTCAATATGATCATTTCTTGGCTCCAAAACAGGCTCCCTGTGTTCATTATCATCTGCCAACCCATTCACAAAATGAAAATCAGAATCAAGTGAAGTTTGGATTGAAATGTGAGAGCCCTCAATCTGACTGTTTGTTGGCTCCAGACTTGTTGATCCTCTATTCACATCACATATTTTTTCATCTATCTCTGACAATGAGGATAGGCTTGATCTACTGCTGTAATCCTCTTCACCATGTCCCATACGCAGAAGAATTTCACTTGTGTTAAGCTCCTCAGGAGTTACCCCTCCTGATTCAGACAAGCCAGAATCTATTTCGTGGTGGTTTTCAACGTCCCCTAATGCAATTTCAGTCCCGTCATGGAGTAAATCACTCTTCTCAACCTGTTCATCTTCCACAGAATCTACGTCTTCAGATGATAAACTTCCCCTTTCGACAAGGAGAGAAGCATGGTCAACATTGGAAATCATTTCTGTTTCTTGAGAAACATCTTCTTCATTGATCCTCTTGTCCTCTTCCTCCAAAGCTGAACTAACTGACTCGGTATCTGGAACTGAGCTCACCTTTGACTCGCTAGCTTCACTTAATTGGCGCTGGAAAGTGTGATAGCTTGTCCCTTCAGTAGCAAATCGTTCGGGTACAAAATATGGCTTCCATCGAAGATCTTGCCTGGTCCCCGCCAAGGTTGATGGCCCAATGCTGAAACTTTCATGCCTTCGGAAAAATGGTTCCCTATGCTGAGTTGCAGAGAATTCCTGTTGAAAACTATCTCCCTTAAGATCGGGCTTTTCTTCATTTGAGTCATAGGGAAGGTCAAAAGGATTTCGTCTTGGCAACAATACAGAAGGAGCAGACCCAGGAACATCATCATAAGGAAAATCAAACGGGTTGTGCCTAGCTGTTGAAATAGATGGAATGTTGATGGGAATATCAGCAGCATCCAAGTCTATAAGATTCTTCTCAGCCATCAATCTCATGTTTCTACGAGCCCTTCTCCTTGCAATAAGACTCTCCAAACGCTGGTTTCTTTCGAGTTCTAAAGTCCCTAAATCCATGAGGTTTTTCTGGTCGTCCTCTGTCCATTTGATTGCAGATTTACTTTCATCCTCTTTACTGCCTTGTGCTTCTTCTTCATTATCATTATCATCATCACCGTCTTCGTCTTCATCTGCCTGGTTTCCCACATCCTCCTCTGACTCAATACTGCTCTCATCGCTCTTATGAGACCCCTCTGAACCAGCATCAGATCCATCATTGGAAATGTTAGCTGGTTGTGGAGCTTCCTCATCTAAAAGTGGGTGGAGTTCATCAAGCATTGGAAGAATGTCTGCCATTGAAGCATCTGGAGAGGAGCTTTCCACCCCATCAGATCCAGAATCAGAAGCCTCATCATCATCCTCTTCATCATCATGGTATGCACGTTTCCAAGATGATTCCTGAGAAAATTCCAAGTAACCATTATGAGTTTCAATAAACTCTCCCACAGAATTATCATCGTCAATATTCTCATCTCTTGAATTTTGAAGCAAAGAATATTGTTCTTCGACACCCTCTGCATGACTTAACACTTCTTTGATCCCAAGATTCTCCTCTTGAATTTCCCTCTTCTTTCCTAACTCTAAATTATCAAAATCACTCTCCACTTCCTCAACAATTTGCTTCTCAAATTGAACTTCTCGGGAAGTTTCATCAATCAGCGGCATGTAATCTCCTGAATCGCCATGAACCTCAATCTTCCTATTTTTGTTCTCCAGCAAGCTCTCTTCTTCAACATCTCTGTTCCCCACAAATCCCTCTAAACTAAAGCTTTCATCTTTCTGAACAACAAAAGTGGCATCCTCTGCAACCCCTTCCTTCTTTAAATATGAAATCTCATGGCTAACTTGTTCTTCTTCTTCTTCTTCTTCTTCTTCTTCTTCAACTTCAGGTATATTTGGCTCCCCAAAACTCAAAAGGGTCCCAAGCAAAATGGCAGTACAAATC
Organism: Populus alba x Populus glandulosa; assembly: GCA_033617975.1. NCBI lineage: Eukaryota > Viridiplantae > Streptophyta > Magnoliopsida > Malpighiales > Salicaceae > Populus > Populus alba x Populus glandulosa. Next base: position 5,694,895 of record CM066155.1, on the reverse strand, counting down.
AAAACAGGGGATGCAGTGACTAAAAGGGAAAACAAAAAAGGAAATGACCTATACAACAATAACAAGTAACAAACCATGCCCACAAGAAATGGATGTTTGCAAACTGATCTATAACATAATTCAAATGAAATCACCAAAAATCTCCTGATTTGAACTCTAATTCTCATTGCATCAATACCCATTTCGTCTCTCTCTCCTTCTCCTGTCACAACCTGTTTTTTAACAAACAAAAAAAAAGAGCTTGAAATTAGAAACTAACTAAAATGCACTAGATCCACGAAACCCAATTGCTAAACATAACATTAGAAAACATATAAAAGGAGCTGATAATTGACAATTTGAGCAAAACCGACCTAAGAAAACCCAATCAAATGAAATACAGAGCAATCAAACGATGATCAAATTCAACTCCTGAAATCCAACAAAAAAAAAAATCAGAAAATCTAAGTGATGGATTCCGGGTAGAGTTCAAAAAAGATAGAAGAAAAATTCAATCCAAATAGAAATCTGGACCATTCAAATTATGATCAACTTAGTGATCATTGCAATATCAATACCTGAGGGGCAGAACACAATAGAAAGGCAAGAGATCGATGCTAAAGTTTGAGACTTTTTAAAGGAACAGAATGAAATGAATGAATGACTCACCAGATTGATATACAGATCAGAGGACTCAAAACCGAAAAAAGGAAATGGAATCCTCTGCTTTTGTTCTCTTTCTTTTCCTTTCTCTCTGCAGCTCTCTCTTTTAACCAAGATTTCTCCTTTTTGGGTCAGCAATAGGCATGGAGAGGGAGCTTTCTTTTTGTAGAGTGTGATTAAATTTTGTATTAGACAGAGATGATCAAATGGGGAGGGAGGTGGTATGATAATAATAGTACTAAAAAAAGCAGAGAAAGAGAAAAGGTTGAATGTGAAAGGAAATGAAAATTAAGTTTTATTTATTTATTTTTATGGAATTGGTATATTGTTTTCTGTTATTGAGGATATTTCAATTTACAGTCAAGGAGTAGGACAACCCGATGCTCCTTGAGTTTCTGCCATTGGATTAAGATAACCACTCTCAATTCTGACTGTTGGATTAGCATTAGCAAGGCTAATCATGATTAGGGAGCACATGATAGCATATGATTAGAACTCCACAGTATAAATAACCCAATTAATATTTTAAGTATTTGCAGCTGATTGGTTTGGTTTAAAAGAGAGTGTGGGATCGATCATTACGTCCATTAGATAAAGGGATTTATTCTCTTTTCTTTCATTCTTTCCAAGTTGGCAGCTAGGGCCTGTGTGCCCAACCATCACCCGTCCACTCTCTTCCATGTATATAATTTTAATGTATGTCGACCAAGTTGATCTTAGATTGTAGGCACAAAATGATTGTTTTTTTTTCTATTTTATGATCCCAGCTGCTATCAGATTTTGAGAGGAGATTTAATGGACTGAAACTGTCAAAGCTATCGAGCCAGAAGCGATGGAAATTTCAAATGGTGGAGATGACCAAGTGTGGACTGCACAAATCATTCAGGGCCTCGATTTTTTAACCACCAATTGTGTCAAGGGGTCTGAATCACTAAAAAAGTTGGTCACTGCTAAGAATTGGAAGGGAAAAAAGGTAGTTTAAAAAATGGCTACCCCTCATGGTGTGGTTCTGTTATTTTCCCCCCTCTCTGGGTTAATCTTCATGTTTGGTGCATGGCCTGATATGAAAAGACTCTGCTATCAATTGGATTCAAGCTGTTTTAACAAAATGTGTCATTCCAAGGCACTCTAATCGCAATATCTTTAACAAAATGTTGTGTTTTTCTTACAAATTCCTGAAATTGTAACAGAAGCATGTGTTGTTACGGACAAAGTTTGAGCCAATATTTTCCTGTCTAGCTTGATCTATCTAGATTTGAATGTTGCAATCAACATATCTGAACTCATCAAAAAGAGATCTTGAGAACAAGAAACTGTAAAACAAAAGATATATTCAAGAACGTTTTAAGAGCAATGGAGTTTGTAATTTCCCCGGAAAGTAAATTCAGTGGGATATACCTATTGTCTCAGCCTGTGCAGTAAAGATTACCGTATGCAAAGCAATTAGTTGGCTGTAAAAGCTTTATTTTGATATTCAAAATGAACGAAAACCAATTTTTCAATCAAGGTTTTCATCATGCTACTGTTTGGGTGCCAAGCCAAATGCTCAAAATTTGAAAGAAAAATAATGTTAACCAGAACCTATCCTTGTTCTCGTGCCAACTTCGAGCTCGCCTAATTTTCACTTCTTTTTTCCACTTCAGATTCATCATCACAGTGTGATCAACACCGAGTGCTGATCCTTGTGCTCATCCACACTCTCCCAAGTTTGAAAATCATGCCAGCTCTCCTTTCTTTAGTTCTTTTCCTACGTCAACTGCTTCACTAACTGCAACATCTTCTGCTTCACTAACTGCAACATCTTCGCAACTAAGTGGCAACCCTTGTGTTTTCTCATCAATATTCTCCAAGTTTACGGTTTTTTCATCACCAGATGAACTGTCATCTTCATCAGAAGCCACAGAGATACCACTTGGAGCCAATGTCTCTGAGCTCTGTGATTCAGACATGATGGATGGTAGTGGTGATGACGATCCACAGTTCATCATATCAAACTTTTTCTTGTCATCCTCCCTCATCCATTGGGCATAAGCTTCATGGTTAAACCCAGATGAGTTTCTGCCACCAAATGCACAATCCAGCTTATCCATATCAAAGAGTTCTTCCATCAGCTTTTGGCTCTGTGGTCCATTGGAATAGACAAACCTCACTTTCTTGGATGTCTTGGGTTCAATAAATGGTTTCACCAGCTGCAAAAAAGCAAGTTTTGTAAATTTTGGAATCACAGTTAGCATGGGAGAAGCAACGTTATAAAGGCCACAGGGAATGACCAAGTGAACAAGGTTTGACACAACAGGGACAAATACAAAATTAATTGGATTTGTTTCATAGTTCCATACATTTGTTCCATTATCAAAGAATATATAAACAATAGAGTGCAGGGAATCAGCATTCTTTCTTACCTTGTCCCCTTTTTTTCAGAGTAAACCAACTCTTATGGTTCTCACCCATCTAATCAAATTTCCATACATTTGTTCCATTATCAAAGAACATATTAACAATAGAGTACAGGGAATCAGCCTTTTTCTTCCCTTTCCCCCCTTTTTTTAGAGTAAACCATCTCTTATGGTGCTCACCTATCCAGTCAAATATAATTCTGTGCATGTCCTTCCCTAGAAATAAATCAGTCCCTCGAGTAGAAGTCCAAATCTTTATGCATAAGGGAAAAAAAGATGGTGGGTCTGAAAGAACTTCATCACCTAAACTTGATAAATTTCCCCAACAAAATTCTACATTGAATGTGTTCTTACTTGTCTGAACTGCTCCAAGATCTCTCAGTTTTTGCATTGCAACACCACAAACACATCAGATTTATTGGGTTGCAAATACAAACGATAAAGTAAATATGAAGTTAAACTAAGAGAAATTGGCACAACTCGACTGGATGGTGAGAATGAAACTGATAGAGCAAATATGAAGATAGATGATGAGAAATTTGTGCATAGATGCCAGGATCTCTTCCTACAGCAGAAAGCATTAGGAACCATGAAGCAAGAGCCGCATTTACGTTAGGTTTAAGGAATCTTAAATCTCAAGATAAAGCATTATGTATATTATCACATACCGTCCAAAAGGATTCAAATACTTTGGGAGGGTTGTAGAGGATTCCAACACCTAGTCTCTCAGGGTAATGATTTTGCAGGATGTGAGCTGTTTCCCGAGCAGCCTTCACTGATATGCAGGACATTGTCCACCCTTGAAAATCAATTAGCCATACCATCTGATCCTGATCTGGATTTAAAGTTGTTGTAGCATTCTCCATACAGTAAACAAGGTGTCTGATCTGTCCTCTTATGTCGCTTGTATTCTGATATAAAAGGATTTGTCATAAGTCCAGGAAATCATGATACTATAATGAACCAAAACAAAAATAGTAGTAAGCTGAATTTTTCATATTAAGGGATCCACCTGGAAACCAGGTCTGAAGATAAGAACAGTCCGTCCCTTCTTGTCAAGATAATTAGCTCTATAGACTTTTCCAGTCTCAGCTTCTTTAGCAATATCTTCCTAAAACATGAAAAGGAAAAAACATCATCTTAAGTTGCACAGAAACAGGGCACAGTTTATACCAGTTTCAAACAATGCCTATGTAAGGAATTGCAAGACATCCATATGTTTGGGCGATAATTGGTCTGGAAGCTCTTTTCTTTTCTTTTCTTTTCTTTTCTATTCTTTTACTTCGTTTACCAGACATCCATGTAAGGTACGCACAAAAAGCTCTTTTCTTTTCTTTTCTTTTCTTTTACTTCGTTTATAAAGACTTCCATACAGTCTATGTCAAAGAAATTCAATTCCAAAAAGTACTGGAAGCGTATACCCATCGGATCTTCTCAGGCTTGAATTCCAACCTCCATTTCAATGTGTTTTTCAACATCTTGGCTGCCTTCTTTGTATTCCAGTTCCTTGCTCTTAGATATCTTGATATTGATGCATCAGAACAAAGCATTGGAAGCTTATCGGCTACAGGACCTAGTATCTTCCTAACATCATTGATCTGAAAAAAGGAAGAAAGTTAGTTCCCTCCCACATAGTTGATTTGATCAACTGTAGTTATACATCACTCAGTAGGGGCTTTGAAAGAGAAATAGAATTTAAAACCCAACAAGAAAAGGCTAGGAATGGAAAGAATTATTTTGATTGATGATGAGCTTAGCATCAAAAGAAAATGATTAAAATGAAATTGGTTAAAGTTTCCAGTATGCTGGATGCTAAACAAAATAGAGGCAGCATTAAAATTGAGCAACCCAAGGTGACAATTTGAGAAGAAGACAAATCCAAATCCTAATCTAAAGAAAAGAAGAGCCCTCCAAATGATTGGTAGACTATGCTCCAGGCCCAGTTAGAAGGTATTGAACCATAGAGAAGAAGCAAAAAAGTTACTGAAGGAGAAAGCAGGATCATGCTTTTGTTTTTACTAGCTGCTAAGCATGCATAATAAGACTCGTTTCTCATGATGCAGAAAAGATTAAAAGTAATGACCATGGAAGAAGGAAAACTAGAAGCAAACCCCCCTGCCCTTGTGTTAAGCTAGTGTATAATTAGCAAAGAATTCAGGCATAAACCTATTACAAAATTGATAGCTTATCTGATGAAATTCATTGCTGAATCATCATTCCACTTGATAGGAACCAATTAAAATCACCCTTAGGCAACAGGACTTTCTCCTCTGAATTTCAAAATTCATTTTTATTGAAGTAAAAATATCAATGGTTCTTAAAGCTACTGTTAGGCATTACATATATACCTTAGCCAGCTGCTCTTGCTCCGACAAAGATTTTTCTGTACTGCTTCCTTTCAACTTTCTGATAGACATCTTTGCAAAATTTAGTGACGCTTGTGCAAGCTGAAACCAACATTTAGTAATCAATTAATTCGAGTATCAAACAGTTATTCAAAGTAGATATGCCACATAAAAGGAAAATACATTCCAATGACATACTACATCACAACGATCAACAAGAAGGCACGTGCATATTTATGATGGTTTTGTTCCATTTCATGCTGAGCCAAACTATAATGCTAGAAAATTGATCATACAACTATTAAACAACTAAAATAAGGCTTCTTCCTTCCTAATGACTGGATGGTATGTACAGCTTTTGGAACACCTGAAAAAAAACTCTTTCCCATGCTTAGTGTTTATGAACAGAGAGTGTGAAAGGTCCCTTTTGTATAGAGAAATGACCATTCTTATGGCATTGGACTCCTAAAGACATTACCAATTCAGATCCTTCGGTAGAAAAACAAACTGTTTTGCTTTGCTGAAATCTATATCAAAGAAATATGAGTGCACAACGCTGGCTATCAAGAGAACTTCTTCCACTTCTCCAAGCCATGATATCTCAAAAATAATAGTGCAAAATACCTTTTAACTGACCATTCTAAAAATTCCCATCTTCAATATCCCCCACATGTTGTACAAGGGTGTTTCTTCCTAAAACTTTTCCATGCAACTAGAAAATCCACTTCCAGGCCCATCAATATTCTCAATAATGAACTTAAGATGATAGCATGGTACCTACAAACTAATTTTATAAATTCAGATGTCAAGAGCTGGCAAAGAAATGATCCAAGCATAGCAGCTGCCAGGACTACAAAATTCAATTACTCGCTCCCCTTTTCAAATCAATGGTCTCTCTATCAACACTACCAATTCCCCATTTCCCATATTCTAAATATCGTTTCTTGTTTCACCTCTTCTGCTCCTCCTTATGGTTTCAGATTCTTCAAGCAAGTATAGCAAGGAAGTCCTTCGAACAAGAAGACTCACCAATAATTTCAAACTCAATCCCAAAAGCCTAAATCGTTAAACAAATCACAAGCATAACAAAGGACAGAGATTCAATCTAAGCCAACAAAAAAAAAATCCAAGTAGTCTTGAAATGTTCCGTCCACTTTCTTACCATCAACGATCCATTGATTCTGTTTCCGATCAGTAAGAAAGGAGCAAAATGAAAAATCTTCCCATAGCATAAACATTAATACCCTCTTTCCTTTTTTTTCTTTCTTTTTTTTTTTTGTTTTTTCTTGGTTAGCTTTAGCACAAACAATAGCTTATCAAGAACAAGAGACACATAAAACTATTAACCAGTCAATCATAAGTATCTCTGAAAATCCCTGGTGAACTAATAAGATCGTATTAGATATTTCATGCATGAGTCCTATAGCACTCGTATCCATCACCACAGCCAGAAAAGCAATATCCCGTTAAAAAGATGAAATTTTGTATATGATATTCAAATCAAAACAAAAGAGAAAAAACTGGGGTTTTGAATTTCATTACCTTTTAGCTGTTAAGCAAGATGGCCCCATTTCTTTCTATTTATGTGAAACAAAAAGTCTCATTTCTGTACAAATGAATATGCCCCATTTATATTCTGCCATTAAAAACATGATTTTCCACTAGAAGGGCAAAAAAGAAAAGAAATCCCAGTTGGAAAAAGCCTTTGAATTCAGAGAGTAAATGGATAGATACAGTTACCTTGTGTGGTGCAACGTTGGATGATAGATTTTCAGTCTCCGAGATTGTTGTTGGTCGCAAGTGGATTTGGACAAACAGAAAGGATGTGCCTAGAAGACGAAGAAGTGTTGAGAGACAAAACACAACAGTAAGAAGGGCAGGTGGCTGGCATTTTGAGGTAGCTTTTGAAAGCGGATGTGTTCGATTGACCGGTTGTTGATGATGAGTATTTGGCTCCTGGCCTCATTCTGTTCTCCTGCCCGGTGAATGGATAACAAAGGGTGATTTTTATGAGATTTAGGCCCTTCTTTTTTTAATTTCATTTCTGACGATGTGGGTTGTTTCGTGCATTGTTTTTTAAATAATTTTTAATGTTAAAATATATATATTAATAATATTTTTTTATTTTTTAAAAATTATTTTTTATATTAGCATATTAAAATAATTTAAAAATATTAAAAATTTATTAATTTAAAGTTAATAAAAAATTAAATTTTTTTAAAAATGCTTTTGGCAGAGACAAACAGTAGTATGTATATCCGTTTTCTGTGGCCCAGTTTTGTTTGTGCCCGAACGATTCTACAGCAGTCACAATCAAATACAGCAAGTCTAGAATCTGCAGCCAGAAAAATGCACCTCCCCACGCCAGCTTCCGCAACCACTATTTTGAAAAATATGCGCCGAAAAATACATGATTAAAATTATTATAAAAAAATTTAATTTGATTTAATTTTTATTACATTATAATGGTTTTATAATTTGGTTTGATGGTTTTGAAAATTTACTTTGGTTAATTTGATTCAATATTAAATTTATTAAAAAATTATATTTTTTTTATTTTTGTATATGAAGTTATTATAATCATGACTTGATATGTGAAGAGTTGATTTAAATCAATTCAATATGTTATTATCTTAATATTTATTAAAAACAATTTTTATTTTAAATATCGATTTTAAGTCAAATTATATTTTTATTGGTTATTTGAGTTATTTTTAGTCCCACCAAGACGATCAGGTCACATCATATCAATTTCCACATAATTTATAATTTATTTTTATATATAGAAAAAACATGAGTAATACCCAAAAAAAACTATATTAAAAAAATAATAAATCAAACCCGCAGCATAATACGGACTAATTATCTAGTAATTCAACTATTAAAGCTAGTAGCTTGATAAAATTAACCAACCATGATCTTATCCTAGAGAAAGTAAAAGGTAAGATTATCATATCAATCACTAGAAAAAAAATCTTTTGATTTTTTTATATCTCATAAAAAAATAAATGAAAAAACATTACTCTAAAAAGAAATTTTGATAAAAGCTTACAAATGAAAGCAAGGCTCATTTTTTTTTTAGTTTTAATTGATATTTTTCTTTTATAGTAAGGTTGTCGGTAAGGAAGTATGTTATCCAAGTACATTTATTAGATGAAAAATCAACATATAAGTTAAACTTATGATATATATGAAGTTATCCTTCTTATTAGGTTTCTATAAAAAATAAAATATGCATATAAATCAATATAAAATAAAATAAATTTACAATATTTGTTGATAAAATATAAACTTGATGTAAATTAAAACAATAATCAATTATATGTCCTGGTGCTAGCAATGTAATTGCAATATAATTTTTTAGACTTACTCAATCTCTTATTCTTTATAGCATTAATAAAAATAAATAGCAGACCAAAATTTATACATTATTCTTTTTAAAAAAGAGCAAAAGAACTTTGACAAGAGAGTTCGTAAAAGGAAAAAGTTTTTGAAACAACAAAAGTTTTCGACATTATTCATTTTGTTTTTTTGAATATTCAAAACCTTGTCAAAACTATCTTTTTATATAAACAATTCTAGTAGTTATTTAAAAAAAAAAAACTTTTAAAACAAGAAGACACAGCTTTCTGATTTAAAAAAATACAACTCTATTTCAAATATATTTTTAACAGACATAACTCTTGATTTAAGAGTTTCGACAAACACAACTTTTCATTCACTCCAATAATCTTCACATGAATGAAAATTGTTTGATCAGAATAAAATACAAAGTCGACACGAATATAAAGAGTAATAACAAAAAGTCAATGTATTGGGTGAGATAGCTTTTAGCCTTGAACATTTCTTGATGAAAACTATATGATTCACTTGGCTAACTAGTGAACATGATATCTTAAACTATTCAGTTTTTTGTACGAACTCATATTATAGAGATCACACAATTCCTCTTTTTATCATTTTGGTTCTTATAATTGTGTTCATTTTAGCCTTGAACATGTCCTGGGTTGGAGAGTGTTTTAGAGAATTTAACATTTTTATTCTCATAAAAGTAGCCTCATTTCACACTCACATTGATGATTCTTATAAAGTGTATCCCACAATACCCTCACTTGAATTTTTCAAGCTATAAGAATCATTAAAAGCTTAGTTATCCATGTTTTTTGTTGCAGATAACACTTTTAATCATAGAAATGGGTAAGACTGTAAGAGTATTACTATTGAATTCACATACAATTTAGTTATCCATTTGAACATGGAGTTTAGCTCTTGTCAACTAGGTTTGGTTGCTTTCATGGCAATTCTTTGAAAATAGACTTTAATCTCATCCTCTTCGATTATTTATCAATTTGATCTCTTATTAAGCTTTTTATAAGCAAATTTGTAATGTTATCCTTTAACATCAGATAGTCAATAGAGATAATCTCATTAAGAATAAATATTTTATAATATAGTGTCTTCAATGAACATGTCAAGACTTATTGTTATATATTATTTTATGCCCCATCAATTGCAAATTGGATAACGTGATGTATACAAATTACTAACATATATTTTGGCCAACTTGGAATTATCCTTTAAGAAAAAGTTTAGAAGTTGTTTTGCTTCTTTTCCCACTTTGTCTAGAGCTATGATAAAGAAATTGTAACTTTGTCTAAACACCTTACACTTATATATATTTATAGGATGGTCTTTGACAATTATATAACTCATACAATGTCTTGTTTAATTTTTTGTGAGATATTTTATGTATAATATAACATGTTGATAAAATAGCCTTATGCAACAATAAGTTCCAGGGTAATTTTGAACTTATCAACATAACATAATCATTTCTTTTAATTTATGGTTCTTACATTCAGTGATATCATTTTGTCATGATGAATAAAGAGACATGGTATGATCATGGATCATACCATTGTCATAATAAAATTCATCAAAAGGTGAATTATACTCCCCCATCTTTATCCCTTCTTATCGTATTGATATTCCTACTAGGTTTATTTTTAACCTTGTTTTTAAAATGTTTGAACATTTCTAGGGCCTTGTATTTGCTTATTAACATATAAACATAGCAAAATCTTGTGCAGTCATCAATAAAAATAATAAAATACTTGTTACAACCTCTACTTGATACAAACTTTAAATCATAGATATTAATGTGAATTGATCAAAAGACTCAACCATTTAAATAAAGGAAAAAGATTTATTAATCCTTGTTTTTTTTATACAAAAGTCATAACATTGAGCTTAAATTATCCATCACTTAAATACCCTTTTATCCACAAACATCTCATTCCTAGTAAGGATAAATTTATCAGGTTTAAAAACAATTATAAACTTGTTCTCGCTCAACAATGAGCCAAAAAACATATTATTTTGAATATTAAAAGCATGAATCACATTGTTTAGAGTCAATTCTTTCCTAGATTTCATCCTCAGCACCATTTTTCCAAGGTTTAGGATTTTCTCATACAAAAACTTTTTCATGAACAATTATTCTTTATCAGCAACTACTACATACTCAAAAAACTATTTTTGTCAAAACATACATGTGGTTCCAATATCAACCCATCATTATGTATGATTGTCCATCAAGTTAACTTCTGATATAAATTTAGTAAGCTCAATAATTTCCTTATCAACATTCTTGATCGTGTTGATTCGAGCATTTTTTTTCCTTTACAATGATGGCAGTCCTTAATATGGTGTCCTAATTTGTTGTAAATAAAACAAGTTCTTATAAGCCTTATTTTATTGTTACCATCACCATTAGGATTCTTAGAGAATTTGTCATGTTATACTTCATATTTAAGTTCATACCACTTAAAGTTTTAGTTTATTTTTCATATGAAGCATGTTAAGGAATCGGGTTAGCCACTGGAATAACCAGGATAGCGGAGGGATAACTGGTCTATTAGTGTTATCAACACTATTTTTAGCTATTTATTATCTTCATAACATGATTAACTTTGCAGTTATGAACTATATTTATATTATCTCAAATAATATTAATTAAATTTAATCGCAAAAATTTAACATTAACTGCGAAAAAAAAAAAACAATGTAATAAACATGTTTAATGATAAAATAAACATCTTTGTTGTTTATCTATATGTATAGATTAGTAACTAGTTTGAATGTATACATTACACTGCAAGGGGACTCAAATTTTTTAAAACCTAAATATAAAAATTCAAGTCTTAGAAAATTCATAGGAATTGTCATTAAATCTCATGATTAAATAAAATTATTTTGATTTTTTTTTATAAAGATAAATCTTTGTATCAACATATATCTTGTTTATCTTAGTCAACACATTATTTTTAACTAGAAGCATTATTTCTCTTATATATATAATTGTTAAAGTAAGCTAAAAAAAATATTAAAATAATATGTCCATATTTTGTGTAATTGTAACCTAAAAAAACCATAAATGTGATAAAATCATGTTCCAAATCTATTTAAACATTTTAATAACAAACAACCGATTTCAATCAAATTTTTATAAATAATTTATTATTAGTATTATTATTTTCATATTAGATACATAATAATTAAGAGCAATTTTTTAAATTAAAATAAAAATTTATAACAATATTTAAGAACCATGTTAAAATTGAAAAGTAAATGAATTCAATAAAAACTATTTGGGATGTAAAAAAAACCAAAGAAAAAAAAAAGAAAAAGAAAAAGAAAAGGAAAGCAAAGTACCTAGCCCACATATATATATAGCAGGTTAGGCCCGTTCACCTGGCCTATTTATTTTTTTTATTAAAAAGACGGATCCATCCCTTATTTAAAAAAAAAAAAAAGAATTTGCCTATCATAATTTAAAAAATAGATGTGTCATCCAACACTCAAACCTATAACATTTAACTTGTCATGAGTGCTAACTGACTAAACTACGAATTGGATTTGTATAAAACGATTAAAAGAATATATTAAAATGCTTTACTGTGAATTCATATAAAATGGCAAAACACTAGAAAACCCGTTGTTTTTTCAAGTGTTTGTTTGGGAATCATCAATTTGATTGTGACCGTGGCTTTTAAAGGTTTGATAATATTATAAAAGTTAATATTACAACCCCTTCCATATGTTATTTTAGCCTATAATTTGTAGTTTTTCAAAAGTAATTTCACGGATAAACAAATATATCTGAACTTAGCAAATCAATTTCCATTTTTCTTTCTTTAAAGTCTAACAAAAGCAAGATAACAGTATAGATAAACAACAGAGTCTTGTACGTGATAGATAAACAACAGTCTTGTACGTGATAGATAAACAACAGTCTTGTACGTGATTTTTTTTTCCAGTATACAAATTGTTTTTTACCAAAAAAAAAAAAAAACATGCTGTTCACATTTGCAAAATCCAACAGTTAAAGAGTCACTGAAAAACTTAGGTTTCGGTTTTCTTTGCTAAAAAAATTTATTTTTAATTAAAAAAACCTAGAAAATACCTTAAACACCTTGATAAATTATTTATGACCTCGAACGATCCAAAATATAACTTAAAAACTTGAAATCAACCCGAACCCAAAATTTTTTTATAGACATATATATGTTTTAAGACAAGGAAAAGGAAAAGTAACACTTACGTAAAACTTACTTCATCAAATAAAATTCATCAACACTATAATTGACCTTTTTATAGCTGGAATTGATATATATAATAAAATCTTTTTTCCATACTGAAATCCAATAACTCTTTCTCTTTCCTATCATAAAAAAAAAACTCAAAAATAAAAAAAATAAATTTTAGTGTTATAATTGAATCTCTAACAACTAAAAGGACTGATTAACCTATTAACTGAAAAGGATAGAGACCAAAGTAAATTTTTTAAATGAAATTCAAAGTCTACCCTTTCATTTGGGTCTTTGTCTTTCAATTCAATTTTGTTTTTTTTTTTAAAAAAAAAAAGTATTACTTTAAACTTAAAAATAAAAATAAAATTTAAGGATCAAATTAAAAATATAAGAAAATAGATTGTTTCAATCCATAATAATTTGTGAGAAAATACAAAATGCATGATAAAAACACCTCACAACTTGGATTTTTTAAAATGTAGATTAAGACAAGAATCGATTCTCAACCTTTTAGTGAATAATGTAATTACAATATTATTTTTCAGGTTTACTTCATCTCTTTTTTTTCATAATACAAACAAAAAAAAACAAAATTATACATTATTCTCTAGAATCCTACAGGAGAATTTTGACATGAGAGTTTATAATAGTGAATGATGAGAAGTTTTCTGCAGTATTCATTTCTGTTTTTTATGATTGCTACCTTGTCAAAACTATATTTTTATATAGACAATTCTAACAATTAATTTTAAAGTATACTTTCTAATTTAAAAAGAAAACTCTATAATTTTAAGGCACCCAACTTTCTATTCACTCCAAAAAAAAAAAAGGCTCAAGGTAAAATTAAAATGGAAACCAAGACCGGAGAGAGAGTAACGATTTGTTTTGATCAGGTCATAAAAATCGAAAGTCATCCATTCAAAGTTCAGCCATCAAGAAAGAAATCAGCTAACATACATCTCCATTACAAACGATCCGAGACTCATTCTATGTGAACAACTTCAAGATTAGCGGCATACAACATTTCCGCAAGGCAACGAACAAACAAGAATCCAAGCCTAGTACAATGCAGCATTCTGTTTATAAAGCCCTCGTTCTTTGATTAGAAACTAGACAAACCCCAAAGGTTACTACTCAGAGCCTCAACGTCGCAACAAAAGCTTACATTCCTTCCAGCAACTTATATTTACTGGCATTTTCTATACAAATTGCTGTATAATCAACTATTTTACTTTAATTTTTGTTGGAACCCAAAACAAAACAAAAAAATATGACCAAAAGACAAATCTTTCTAGATGCAGCAGCTAATGCTAGACATGAAGATTGCTTTGAAGCAAACGCAAGAGAGAGATGCTGCCCTGAGTTCTTTTTGTTTCCTCTGCTGCCGATTTCTTCGCACCTCTATTTCCCTGCATAGCAAACAGATATGGAATCTATCTGAATCACTAAACCAATGGTCAAGGTAAATGATATTTTCTCCTTTCAGTTCTCATTCACTAATCCATTCCTTCTATCATTTAGTGTATATATTGGAACCAGGCCATGACTACATATTAATTGCATAGATTCACACATTCAGAATTTTCAACAATGCCAAACTGGCATGCCGACCTTGCTCTGTTAGTTCTTTAAAGCAATTCTAAGCAAGTACATCTCAACAAAGGCAAGTCAACCGATGTGCATTTCACGCCCTTTTCAAGTGAATTTCGGTTATCCAAACATGCTATTTTTCTGGAAAGAGCAAAGTAAGAGGAGAGGGACAGTTCACTCACTTTTGGATTCTCAGATTCATCCTCAATGCCCAAAGGGATATCCCTCAGTAATGTAGAAGAGGCAGGCAACAGTCTCCTACAATCATAGATGAGGAGCTTGTGAAAACTGAAATTAATTTACCTCAAGAAACCATAAACAAACTCGAATAGTGTTTCGAATGTGTAATTTATGGAAAGACAGAAAACTGACCTTTTTGGTTTCAAAACATTCAATGGGTTGCAAGAACTATCTGACAGTAATTCACTTTCTGGCACATCAAGGTTGCACTTTTGAGTGGATGCGACATCTTTGGGTGATACAGATGGATCCAAAGATTTCTGAAAGAAGAAAAATATTTGAAAATTACCAATACTTACTCACATATTCGTAGTTGCATTATCCAAGAGAAGCACGGGTAGATCTAGTCAAGACTAAATAGAGAGAGAAGGTTAGCCATTAGCAGCCTGTGTACCTTAGTAACAACATCCTGATGCTTTCTTGGAGAATCATCGCATTCAGATACCCTAAGGTTAAGAGAATGAACATGCTCCTCCGTCTGAATACAGAATCCTCATGTATTAATTGATTTCTTGGAGCATAAATGCATAAATAATAACTCAGTGAACAAAGAGATTTCCCAATTTTAAAAAAGTTATAGAGATGATATTAGGATAAAAATAAGCAGGTCCATATGCCTGAGAAAATACATCTTGGTAATGTTCTAGGGTGGAGTCACATTTTAGAATTGCATCTTGATCTTTTCATGGAGAACCATCACATTTAGATGCAAAGTATAGAGAATGAACATTCTCTGTCTGAATACAAAAGCATCGTATGCTAATTGCTTTTTTTTGGAACGTAAATGCATATGTAATATTTCATGGAACTTCATGATATTTCTCAATTTAAAATGGGAAGAGAGATGATAATAGGATAACAATCAGTAGGTCAATTTAGCTGAGAAGATATATCTTGATCATGTCCACGAATCGAGTCATATTTTCTAGAAGTTGCATCATGATCTTTTTTTTTGGAGAACATGCCTTAAGGTTCAAAGTATGAACATTCTCCTCTGTTTAATATTATAGAAGCCTTAGAGATTAATTGTTTTCTTGAAGCATAATGCATATATAATATCTCAGTAAATAAAATTGCAATTCTCAATCTAAAATAGAAATAGAAACAATGTTGGATCAAAAATTAACAGGTCTATTTACCTGAGAAAATACATGTTGATTATGTCCTGGGATGTCATCGTATTTTTTAGTTGCACCTTGATCCTTTCTTGGAGAACCATTGCATTCTGATGCCTTGAGATTTAGAAAATGATCTTTCTCTTCTATCTAAATATAGAAGGGAAAGATTAATTGCTTTCTTGAAGCATAATGCATATATAATATCTCAATAAACAAAATTGCAATTCTCAATCTAAAATAGGAATAGAAACAACATTAGATAAACAAATCAACAGGTCTATTTACCTGAGAAAATACATGTTGATAATGTCCTGGGGTGTAATTGTATTTTTTAGTTGCACCCTGATCCTTTCTTGCAGAACCATCGCATTCAGGTGCCTTGAGGTTTAGAAAATGATCTTTCTCTTCTATCTAAATATAGAAGAGAAAGATTAATTGCTTTCTTGAAGCATAATGCATACATAATATATCAGGAAACAAAATTGCAATTCTCAATTTAAAACAGGAATAGAAACAACATTAGATAAAAAATCAACAATTCTATTTACCTGAGAAAATATAGGTTGATCATGTCTTGGGGTGTAATCGCATTTTTTAGTTGCACCCTGATCCTTTCTTGGAGAACCATCACATTCAGATGCCTCAAGGTTTAGAAAATGATCTTTCTCCTCTATCTGAATATAAAAGCCTCATATAGTATTGTCAGGGTATTTATGTAATTTCCTACATATCCTATATAAGTGTGTGTCTAAAAGTGTAAGGCACAAAACTTCTATCCTTTTTCTATTTCTCTTCTTTTATATTTTTCTCTCTTCATCCTTTCTTCTTCTTTCTCTATTTTCAATTCTTTCAATCTAAGAAAACCAAATGGTATCATAGCACTAAGAACACTAATTTGAAAGTTCTTTTACCCACCAACAAAAGCATCATGGTTTCAACAAAAATTAATGTCATTTGCTTTGCTAATTCGTAGAGAGATAGTTTGATAGAAAGGTCATAATTGATTTTTTGAGTACTCCAATTTTTTGGGATTGTTTAATCAAGATATTTGAGGATTTTTTAGGATATTCTAAGCTCGTTTGCCTTTTCTTCTTATTTTTTTTCAGTTATTTCAATCTAAGAAGACTAACGAATAGTAATTGTTTTCTTTAAGCATAAAGGCACATTTAATATCTCAGTGAACAATCCGACATTTTCTAATTTAATAATGGTGATTTAGATGATCATAGGATAAAAAATCTGTAGGGCTATATACCTCATAAATTACATTTTGATCCTGTATTGGGGTAGAGTTATATTTTTTAGGAGTTGCCTCTCGATCCTTTCTTGGAGAACCATCGCATTCAATTGCCTTTCGGTTCAGAAAATGGACACTCTCCTCTATCTGAATACACAAGACTTACATAGTAATTACTTTCATGAAGCATAAATGCACACGTTACATCTCAATCAACAATGTATATACCCCAATTTAAGTAGGGATATAGTTGATAGTAAGATGGGGAAAAATGAGCTGGGGTATGTACCTCAGAAATTTTATTTTGCTCGTGTCCAGGAGTACCATCAAATTTTTGAGTTGTATTGCATTCAGGTGCCTACAACGTGGAGAGAAAATGATTATTTTAATCCAAAGATACTGTGAAAAATTTCAAAGTGAGACATGGAAGAAGAGAATCAGTGGTCTACAAACCTCAGCAAATACATCTTGATCATTTCCCGGTTCAAAGTCATTTTGACACCTGGGGTCCTTAATATTTGATGTCAGGATTCAAAGCAAAAGTTTCAGAAATTGATTGTTTTCATTATGCATGATTGCACAGGTGTTTAACTAATAGTGATGCAATTTCACCAGCTAAGCAAGAAAAGACAATGCACTTTAAAAATCGACAACCAAAAAGGGAAAATAAGAGATAATGGCATTATCTTGCTTACTAGGGCTTTGCTCTTGGTATCTATGTTAACTAAGGTGGACACCGTTGAGTTTTCCAAGGAGTAAGAACAGCATGATTTAAAATCCTTGAGCTCCTTTTCTAGCTCAAGATATCTTGTCTTTTCATTTCCAATAACCTCATTGAGACTTTGGATTTCTCTTTCTGCCACCTAATTATGACCATTCATCGAGCAGATTGCTAGTTAGTTTACCCAAAATTACATTTAATTGCCAATTCAAAGCCAAGTATCTTTAGTTAACTTTGAGAAAGAACTTGGCAAAATAATGAAACTTGAAACTTTAGCACAGGATACTAATCATAACTTTACCATGAGTTTTTCTTTATATTGCTTCAAGACATTCCATAAAGCTTTAGCAAAATTTTGCATAACTTGATGGTTTCTCTCCCTTGGCAAATCAACAGAGTCAAGCTTGACTGGAGCAGCAGAAACAGAGTCCGATGTGTAGATTCTTTTGGTAACTGTGGCCAAGCAACCATATCATTCTAGAGAAAATTAAAGTAGATCAATCAAGTAAATGAAGATTCAAAAAGGTATATTGGGAGACTTGTACAACCTTTTGGCAAGAGTTGGTGTTCGTCTCTAACACTTTTTCCTTCCTCGGTCTGAAAGCAAACCACAACAATTGCAATGAAACTGAAAATTACGTTCACTCAAACCACAAGTCTCAAATTATAATCCATAAGAATATGATAAACTTCAAATTCATCTTTGTTCTTGGAATGGACATCTGTCATGGAAAAGATAATGAATGACTTATATACAAGCATATTTTGAGCAAGTTGTTCAATTTTTTATGGGCAATAGACTCTCATAGTGTTTTTTTCCCTTTACTGACATTAGACAACTCTAGATACTAGAACTTATTACACATAAGAAAGAAAGTCACAGCAAAACAGAGTCTCTAGCAAGAATAAAAGTTGGTGATGCAGAAAACAGATTGCTGACTTAAGAAACTACATTCATGACACTTGGAAGCTAGACCCTGAGAATTAAGCTTGAGCAATGTGTCCATGGACAACAAATGTACATAAATACAAAGCACTCAACCAGATGTTAAAACTATGTTCTTAAACAAACAAGTACAACCTTGAACCTTAGTTTGTATCAATCAGCCAGAGCATTGTACCCTTCATAAATTAATTAATGTCCTATATTAAGAAGGATATTGTAAAGATCATTGACTCATTCTCTATCTACAATCCGAAATGATCTACACAGGATAGATCCCTTTTCTAATGGAACATGTTTCTTGTAGGAATGAAGCTTTCAAGAAAACATCATTAATTACAGTGTCAAAAAATACAAAACAACTTAAAGTACATTTCCTAAATTAAAGATGAAACATTATGAAAAGACTGATAAAAGAGTATGAAAGTAATAAAAATACAGTAGCACCTTTGCATAACGTCCACTGCATTTCATTTTTTTTGCTTGTTCAACTCTAGGCAACATTTCAATGTGCCTCTTGTTAAGAAGCATAGATGGTTCCTCAACATTAGTGAACCTAATGAATTGCAAATGTTAAAACCAAGTAATTTAATTATAAAACAAACTTGAAACTTGAATGAGATATATGAAAAAAATAAGTTAAACAGAAACTTAAATTTGAATGACAGCTGCAAAAAAATAAAGATTACTTGATTTTCATAAAAGGAGAAGCTTGTCTTAATAAGTAGGATGTATCGGAATAGTCATATTCTCCTGGTTTTACTGTTAATATCTACAAAAGTACAACAAAGAACGAAAAGGCATGAGATTTCTAATTTTTTTTGGAGAATATAATTGAAGAAATGAGAATATGAGATGCAACTTTATTTGATGCTATATATATATATAAAAGAGGAGTTTTATCTGGGATATAATATTTTTGTTTCAGGAAACCAATGATAGAATGAAAACTGCATACCAAAGTCATTCTTCTTTTTCCTTCTAGATAATCTCGTAGATACCGAGTCAACTGTGGAGAGATGAAGTCAAATTGCGTAGAATAGGCAAATTCATAAGCAACTACATTAACAGATTATGATATCCTTAGAGACAGTGCTGCCAATAATTCAGAGGCAATGGAAATACAAATTAAAATAAGTTCAGCCATCACGAGAAACAGGAGTAATGAGGATAACCAAGATATTCATTGATAGGAGGCTTTACCATGGAGTTCTTGAAGTGCATCTTTAATGGTTTCTTGGGATTACTCTGGTGCTCCAATAGTGACTGAGACAAAAAGAATAATAGCACATGATAACATGCATGGAGAGAAAGAGCACACTGACAAAGGCAATAGATGTTCTTGGATTGTTTGTGCAGGTTGACATAATTAAAAACTCTTAAGGCATCAAGACATTGCATAAAAAATGAGCACTGTACAGATGCCTTGGAAATCCAAAAAAGGACTTAGAACACGTACTCTAAGACATAGGCCAAAAACCATTGATGTATTATTGATGAAATTACTTTCGATCAATCTTGACCCCTGCAAATGATAAAGCAAAGTTTAAGTGTTACAAATATATATTTCAGAACCACTCTGCGATTGTCAATGTTGCACATCACATTGTGATCAGGAATCTCAAATGAACTCATTTGAATACAACTGGCATAATCATAATTTATGTTTTCCAATCATGCTTATATCTCCATAAAAAATGCAACATTGCAACGGTTTTCTAACTTCCAGTAAATATAAATCATCACCTGAAATTTCAACAGTTGGATTATTAAAGAAGTTAGAAACTCCTAGGATGTGATACTTTGACAAGTTAGAAACCCCTAAAGAAGTTCAACATCGGACCAAAAAATCAAAATTCTTTATAAAATAAAGGAAAGAAAGAAAGAAAATCAATATGTTATCTGTTAATAACCCATTGTGTGTTTCAAAACTAAAGCTGCGTGTATTTACAAAACCATCAACAGATAGTGCAATCATACAAAAGGAAGATTTGTAGGATTGCAAAACCTGATTGCCAGTTCTCTTTTCGCGCTCTGCTCCAGCGAGATCAACAATGGTAAGGACAGCATTGTTTGGTTCAGCATCTGGATCTCTGACAAAACTGTGGATGTTAATGATGCACTGTGACCGGCTGCAAGTATGTTACAAGAGGAAAATCATAAGGTTGGTACAATTTTATTGTAACAATTGAATCCAACAAAGTTCATTAACAACATTGCAAGAAAATTAAAATAAAATTACTCATCATTAAACTAGTAATCTATGTCACTGAAAATAACATTTATATATATATATATATATAAAGATCTGTAAAATACGAGAAAATATGCCCATCTTCCATAGATAGACAGGTGCATGATTAAATGGAAATCTATAAATAGATTATCTATCATGATGAACTAAACTCTAATAAATTGTAGATGTGAAAGCAACGGGACATATGATCAGCACTAAATTATTTTTTACTCTACAAATTGACATTAGTAACATGTTTATTAACATCCTACATTAATTGCAAATTTCAAAGAAGTTCCCGCTCCATTTTTCTAATGGCTCATCCATTAACCCCAACTCTTGACACTCCTACCCCTAAAGCACTCACAAAAACTCAATCCAGAATTTCTTTCTATCTATCTATAAAATTCCATGAAGAAAAGACAAGTTTGGTTGCAATGCACCTTGATTGGCTATTCGTATTGGTCATGGCTGTTGTGCGTTTCAACATTGCACAAGCTATCAAGGATTCTGCCTGTGCAGCACTAGAAATGGCAACCTGTTTGCACCAATCAAGTTACACAGATGTCAACATTAGAGGCACTGTGCACATAGACAACAAAAATAAAACACTAATGGCAGATTAAAAAGAAAAGTCATCAACCTCTTGGAGACCTTTAATGGTAGCCTGTTGCATAGACAAATCACCTCCATCTGGGGATAAGTCAGAGATTTTCTCTCCCTTGCCTCGATCTGAATATATTTCAAAAACAGATACTTTGAATTCCCTGGAATTACACCATGTAACAATGAGTTTATCAAAAAAAAAAAAAAGACCTCAACATTTCTTAGACCCCTCTGAACGTTAATCTCTTACAATAAATTCATTCTCATTAATAACTATAATACATAACAATGCAATTACCTTATACAAAATCGAGAAATCCAGAATCGGCAAAAATGAAACACAACCAATTACCTTGTCAACTTAGAACCGCATTGCTGAGCCTCCTTAAAAATCTGTTCTAGTGCTAGATGAACCATCCCAGGCTCCCTAGGAGTCCCAAAAACTGTGTGTGTCTTCCCTGAACCACTTGGACCTAATGCAGCTAACAGTCCACTTTTTCCATCAAAAAAATCATCCACTAATGGCTTCACCATCTTCTCAAACACCTCATTCTACACACACACACACACATAACTCAAAATTAACCCCAACCCCGCAAATTGAAATTATTCAATTTTTACGTGAAAACTGAAGATTCTGGGTAGAGAAGGGTTACCTGAGTGGAATCGGAGGAAAAAACATGAGAAAATCCTTCATAAACCTCGGATTTAATTCTTTTTGAGTCTTGTAAGGATGCAGGTGGTGATAGAATAACCGAATGAGAATCATTGACATCTATACAAACCTCGTTGCTACTAGTAGTGGTGGTGGTGTTTTTCTTTACATTCGCACTATTGTTTTTGGATGAAGGGTTTTGAGGCCAAGCGTTTTTCTGTCTTTGCCTAAAAATTTTTTGATCTTTGGTGTTTGGCTTAAGCGTAACAATGGGTCGAATTCTAAGATAAACTTTAAGGTTTTCTGAGGTAGCAGGTGCTGGTGGTTCTGGTGGGTTCTTTTGAGGGATTTCCATTGCAAGAATGTCTTGAATTGGGAATGAAGAGATTGCTCTTTTCATATTTGGATTTTGAGCATTGGGATTAGGGTTTGTGGAAGCGGAAGGTGTAGGCCTCGCTCTTCTGTGAGGGTTTCGCCGGACGGTGACTGTGTTTGGACATTCAGATGGACTTTTCGCCTCCATTTCGTCTCTCTCCTCTTTCCCACTCTGTTCTTGAGTTCAAACCTTTGAACTCGCAAGCTAGGCGGGAACAAAAAGAATGAGTAAACCTTTTCACTCATTCTTAAAGATCTTTAAATTATATCGATGTGTAATGTCATTATTTTGGGAGTGTGATTATGAGCATCGGATCAGTTTGAGAGTCTCATTCTAATAAAATTTTAAAAAAAAAATTTATTTAAAAATATATTAAAATAATATTTTTTAAATTTTTTAAATTAACATATCAAAATAATTTAAAAATATTAAAAAATATTAATTTTAAATAAAAAAAATTTAAATTTTTTTAAAAACGCTTTTAAAACATAAAAACAAAAGACCTTAACTCATCATAATAGCACCTATGTGATGTGGCAGTCCAGGTGGATAGAATGCAACGTTTTTCCTCTTTTTTTTTCCTCATTATTCTTTAATTTTTAGAATGAGATTTCAAAAAAAAAAATTACAGGTTTAATCCATAGTCTTTTAATTATTGTTTTTTACATATGAAATAATTTATAAAATTGGATTTTTTTTTTATTTTATCCTCGTTTAGTTTTTTCACATATCATATTTAATCCTTAGTATTTTAATTGTTATTTATTTTATTTAAGATAATTTCTAAAATTATTTTTTTTTTGTGATTTCATCTCCCTTTTAGTTTTTTTCTTATCAGATTTGATACTCGTTTTTTTATTGCTATATTTTTTTTTACCTTGATAGTTTTTTAAATTGATTTTTTTTCGATTTTATCATTTTAATATTAAATTGGTTGAAAATTAATCTTCTTAACTAGACTCAGATATATGATTTCGTGAGTTATGAATTTGAAATGTTAACTCAAGTTTAAGATATTTGCATGAGTTTACTTGGTTTTTTCTCTATTTTTTTAATTCATGTTTTTTCAGTTTTCTTATTCAACATTTATTTAATTAGAGATTGGATTCCATTATCTTTTTTATTTGCTTTCTATTAGATTTTCTCACTTATTTTGAAAATGATCCAAATTACTTTACCATTCAACATTAAGTTATTTGATAATTAAACTCAAAGTTTTATTTAGTTTGCTTTTGATGGTGTCTCCCTGATATTACAACTAGAACCTAGTTGGACTTGGGTCGAGTTTTTTGAACCTTTTTGAATTGTGTTTTTTTTTTTTAATTTCATTCATCAATTTTTGTTTGCTACAAATTAAACTTTAAACTTTATCTATTTTACTTTCAATGGGGTTCTAACATTTTCATTTTATTATTTATTCGTTGTTAGATAAGATTCTTCAATATTTA
This sequence comes from Populus alba x Populus glandulosa, assembly GCA_033617975.1. Lineage (NCBI taxonomy): Eukaryota > Viridiplantae > Streptophyta > Magnoliopsida > Malpighiales > Salicaceae > Populus > Populus alba x Populus glandulosa. The sequence continues at coordinate 5,670,750 of CM066155.1, read as the reverse complement.
AATTTTTTTATCTAATTTTCATCTTTGATATTTGATTGATTAAGAATTTAAGTGGTTTTTCTTCTTTTTTTCTCTATTTTCTTCTTATAAGGCCATCTCAATATTAAGCTTATGGTCACAGTGTTAGCGGGTTAATTTGATTTGATTTTTTTATTGTATTTTTTTAATTTCACCATTCAACATTAAATTATTTAATAATTAAACTTCATATTTTTATTAATTTTCTTTCGCATGAGAATACTTCAGTGTCACAACTAAATCAAATATTTGGCGTTTTAACCCAAAAGGGCTCGAGTTAGGTTTTTTAACCTTTTTCTCATTGTAATTTTTTGAATTTTATTTACCATTTTATTTTTTATTTGTATTATTAAATTAGCTGAATTGATTAAATCTAGTCGAGTAAAGTCTTGATTTTTTTTGCTTTTTTGAAAACGCCTACTTATTTTATCATTTATTTTTTGCGTCGGAAAAAAATTAGAATAGCCTTGTGGAGCGCACATCCCCTTTTACAGTAACAACTAAATTGATATGTTTTTCTAATTGAAGTATTAAATGTCCCTGTATTATTCTAGTCTGTGCTTATACTATTACTTTTGTTTATTATATCCATCAACTTATTTTCTTTGCTCAATGTGGCAAACGACAAACCACGATCAATACAGAATACACGATGTATTTGAAAGGTGACACATGTCCAAACTTTATATATTTGAAACGTGACACGTGTCATACTAGAGGCACGGTTTTTTTTTATATTAAAAACATTATAAATAAAGAAAAAAATTAAAATTAAAAAGAATTTTATTTTGTAATTTTTTATTTAAAATTTTTCAGTAAGAGAATAAATTTTTTTCTCTGGGTATAGTTTGTTATTTTCTTAACCGATGTATATTTTGAGCCAAGAAAATATAATCTAGGAACATAATATATTAAAATAACAATATAAAGATAGACTACACTAAATCGATATGGTACTTTGACCATTTAACTATTTTTTCATATTTTTATTTCATTATTTTTCTCTCAAAATAATAATATGTATAATGTAGTAGCTGAGAGACATAAAAACCGGAAAAAATAATAATTATGAAATCGAATTTTTAAGAAGTTGGCATTAAGACAAGATTGGAAATTTGGAAACTAGAAGGATGATATTTGAAAATGTTATAGGATATAATTACAATATCTATGATTCTATAGGGATGAAACGGAAGTTTACACACTATCCATTTATATATTTTTGCATTACAAATTCATATTTTATATTTATAAACAAACAGATAGCACGAGAGAAAAGGGTAAAAAGTAGCCTCGTTATCCCATTTTGTTACAACCGTCACACGCTGCCGTTTTGCTTCTCTTTTTCGTCTGGTAACCCTAATCTCTCTCTCCCCCTTCTATAATACACATGCATTTATCCGTGCATCATCCATCCTTTGAATTCTCCGTTCTCATTTTAATAAAATACTGAAATCAAGCATTTTCGCATAAAGAAACGCATTTTTTTTTTATAGAAATTGAATGTTTTTTCTTGGGATCAATTGGTAGCAGGAGTGAGTGAGTGAGTGAATTTTGGATAATAACGATGCGGTTTTGTAGTTGAATTGGAAGTGGTAGAGGTTCTTGAGTTTATGTTATGGCTCAGCAACAATCTTCACGTCTCAATCGGCTACTCACTTTATTAGACAGTAAGTTTTTGTTTTCTAATTATCATTTTTGGATCTGATTTGATTTTGTTCAAGTTTTCATGTTTAATTACATGAACAATATATATATATATGTATATATATATATATATAATTGTTTTTTGAAGCTGGTTCGACACAAGCTACAAGATTGACTGCTGCGAAACAGATTGGGGATATTGCGAAATCGCATCCTCAAGACTTGCATTCTCTCCTGAAGAAGGTTTTTTAATCCTTCCTTTTTATTCTGTCTTATTGTGTGGTGGTTTCATGCACGTGATTCTTTAAAGTTAACTGATTATCTTTTGTCAGCACCATTTCAATATTGTTATGTCCGCTAAGAGTTGAATGAAACATTAATTATAAATGTGTAGGATGGAGCTTTTAATCTGGAATGTCCATATGAGCACTTTATTTCCCACTATAGCATATGGTGTTCTGGCACAGGTGTCGATAGAATGTGATTCATTCAAAGGGAAATTTAGAGCTTTAGTGTTGTTTTCAGCCAGTTGAAAATGTATCCTGAAGGGATTTTTTTGACTTAAAGAATGGCTCAATACCATTTCCCCACGTATAAAATTTTGGTGAAAAGAAAGTTTCTTAAGGGATTATCCATGTGGCTTTGCAGAATTATTAAGACAGTTCATGAATTTTTTTTTTCTGGGAATTTAAGTTCTAGGGCTCAAGAGTTTGTTCATTTCTGTTATTTCTATTCACTTTAGGTAGTGGATGCTTTAAAAAAAATGGAACTTTGCGTTCATTGTGCTCTTGTACTGTTATCCCCATAAGTTTTTTTGACTTTCAAATTTGTAAAAGAACTAGCGATGTATTCAATCTCTTAGCAGACAACAAAGGAGAACGTTTAGTTAGGCATGCTTTTCTTGTATACATCTCATTCATTGGAGTTGCACCATTCTTTTCTGCACACCTATTGGACTGCACTATTTATAAACAATGGCTTATTAACCTTGTTATAAATGAACTCCTTACCAAGTTAAATAAATAACCCATTTCTAACTAGTTAAACTACTAGATTTCCTAGTTTTAATAAAAAGTAATAATCTTTCTCGATGTTGATATCACCTTTGTTATTCTTGTTGTCTTTGGAATCTTGCTTTCTTTCACCCTTTTCTATCTTTGTGAAATTAAATATATAATTCATTTCAGTTTCAAGTAGAAATATTTATTAAAAAATTTTTCTTATACATTGTTATGATCCATTAATTCTAGACTAAAGCCTCCCAATTCTGACCTTCTCTTTTAAAATTATCCATTTTACCTTTTGATTTGAGTCGACTCGTACAATTTACTGAATCGTACTGAATGAATCGAATTGTGACTGAATCATAAGATTCATGTACATCTAAGATTCATCCCGTGATTCATATCGTGAATCGAAAGAAACAACCATGCCTTAGATGTTTCTTTTAGAGCATTTAGGTTTGTGTTTAAAGCTTGGCTGGAAGTAGAGGTGGGTTGGCTATGTTTCCAGATCAAATTGGGTTAAAGTGAGGTAAGGGTGACTTGTAGTGTAGGATTTGGAAGTTTTGGATGCTTTTTTCGGAAGCTTGATTCATGTTTTACAAGTTAAGCATTTTCCATTGGGTTGGACAGTGTGGGATTTGATCCTTGGAAAATGGAGAAGTGGATAGTTGGCAAGAATCTTTCAAAGAGGGTGCCTGATATTGATTACAAGGATCTTCTCGAGCACTTAATCTTCTTTAATGATCAAATTTGTTGCTGATCTTTTTATGTGGGGACTCATTAGGCCAAAAGAATGGGTATGATTCTGTGGCAGCATGTGCTTCTTTAATGATCAAATTTGTTGCTGATCTTTTTATGTGGGGACTCATTAGGCCAAAAGAATGGGTATGATTCTGTGGCAGCATGTGGTGTTTGTAATCTTTTGGTGTAACTAGATGGGGAGAAATGTTAGGATTTTGAAGGTTTTTACTAGATGGCTGTTGTGGGGTGGGTCAATATTGCTCCTTCCTTATGATATAATGCTTTGGGGCTCTCAGAGGAGTTTGTGGGCATAAATTTAGTGGGACTAGATTACTCACCTTTTGTATTGAGATTTGTTTCTTTTCTTTTTTCTTTTTGTTAGAGATGACTTGTGCTCGAATTCTTTTTTGGCCGGCCATTCTGTTAGTTCTATAATATATCTTCGTCTATGAAACGAAAAAAATTCTTTTGGGTTGGATTGCCATCATTAGGAAATAGGAACATTCGTGGCTGTGATTTGTGGAGGTTATTCACCAAGGTTAGGGAAAGTTTGCCAATTTTGTATTATTTTTCTTTGGGTGGGTTTGAGGCCCTTGGTATCATGCTGTATTTTGGTTTCTTGAAATGCCTTTTATGTTGTTATTTCTTGAACTATATATATGTTTTCAAGGAAGAAGAGAATCACAAATGGTTTTACTAAGTTGGATTAGAGTTAAATTGTGCTCACATGTTAGCTTGAGGCATTCATAGATGGTGTATGGGATCTATTGATACTTTTTCTTAGAAAAAATGGACTTATTGCCAGTGAAAATGGGTTCTTTGTGCTCTTTTTTCTGTGCTTCAATGACGGAGAATGCTTACTATGGAAGAGTACATAAGGGGTAAAATGTCCTTTTGGAAATGATAAGGAGGTGATGTGGACCTCAATCTACTTTTGAGCTTTTTGTGAAACTTTTCGCCATGACTTTTTATTGGTACATGGGATGGGAGCTGGGGATGATAAAATGTGATTGAACTGAAAGAAAATTTAAAAATCAAGGTGAAGGTGGATTACTTGATTTTAGAGTTATCTTAATCAGTCAATGGGAGAATGTGTGCTGTTAAATCTAGTACTGACTAAATTCTCTTAGTTTCTTTGGTGATGAAAAAACGACCTAAAACATATAAAACTCCTTTACAGACCAAAAAAGGCACTTGATGCTTGGCCCATTTCATTCATTCTTTGATATAAACTACCATTGGCCCTGATCATGAGCATCTAAGGAATAGTTAAAGACCTGTGAGGGTGCTCTTTGAGATTCCATATACTTTGCGCTAGTTGAGATGAGGTTATTTGTAGATGTAAGGTTTGTATAAAAGTATGTTGTTAAGGAGGGAGAGGTGGCACCCCCTAGGATAATTTAGGGAGGGGTTTTAACTTGTGATGGTTTAGTTAAGTGTGCTATGCAAACATATGGTGCATAAGGTAAAAGAGTAATTGGACTCAATTAGTATGAGTGAAGATGATGATAGACATATCAGATTATGGTCCCAGATGGTAGCTAAATGGCAGCCTGATTCAACATTGTTATTTACTCTGATTTGGTCAAGGTGGTTTTTGTTTACCAGCATGTATGTGGTCTAAATTCCGATTACCAAATCTTTTTGTCCCATATGAACATCCTTTCTTAATGTATTAAAGAGGGCCTTTCTAACCAGTGAAAAGTGGTGGGTACAGTAAATGTAGAGAAAATTGTAACTAAGCTGAAGTGTACCAGACATGAGCTGTTGCCTTAATGCACATTTAATCACTTAGTTTGCAATGTTTTTTAATTATTGAAATTGTTGCTCGCCTGTCATTCTGATGTAATTTTCAAAGATTGAATTGACCCTTTTGCTTTAATCTCCTCTTGTATGGGTCAATTGGTTATGATATCGTGGTTTTGTGGTGACCTTTTTCTTGTGAACTATTACTGAATGGTTCTATTCATTGTAATGTATCAGTTTAATTATATTGGAAATGATGAAGATAATATTATTTTATTTTTGCAATAATGCTATCATTGACATCAAATCTTAATATAAGTGCCTTGTGAAAATAGGTTTCTCAGAATCTCCATAGTAAAAACTGGGATACAAGAGTTGCAGCTGCTCATGCGATTGGGGCTATTGCTCAGAATGTCAAGCACACTTCTTTGACTGAATTATTTGCTTCTGTCGAAACAAAGATGTCTGAGATTGGGGTTTCGGGTCATGTTGAAGATTTGGTGGCATGCCCTAATTTTCATTCTCAAATAATATCAAATGGTTTATTTAGAAGGTTGTTGATTGATTGATTTTGCACTCTTTTACATTTATTGTATGTGGATTTTATTTTATTTAGTGTACAAGCAAAAAAAAAAAAAGTCTTCTTGTGCATTGATATTTATTTTTTCTTCACCTATTTAACAGCTTTGATATGAACAAAGTGTTGGAGTTCGGTGCTTTGTTGGCATCTGGAGGTCAGGTAATACTATTTCTTGCACTGTCATGAAATTCCATTGCTCTCTGGATTTTTCTTGATTTGCAAAAGAAGTTTTATAAGAATAATGAATGAGCAGACTGTTTGGCATCATCTGCATTAGATAAAAGATTCCATTGTATATCAGAAATATAAAGGAAATCTATTCTCTGTCAAGTGTTTCTGTCTTTTCTTCTTTGCATGTCATCCTAAAAAGAAGTAGTGGAAGTGGAATACAACCCTGTATCTTTTGATACCCCCCCTAAAGAACCTTGCCCTTTAATGCTTTCACAGTTCATATTCTATGGAGCTTGGAATGTCCCAAGTGACAACCATGGCTCCATAATCCAACTCCTTTGGTGCTTTAGCCTGAAACAGTGTAATAACAGGTGATTCACTGGTTTAGCAGCTTTGTGAAAAGATAGCACCAATTTGCCAATAACTCTCTTGGAATGACTACATTTGATTCAATTTCAACTATTTAATCTTTTCTTTTGATTATACGTTATATTTAGGAAAAGAAGGAAGGGATTACATGCTGGCTTTCTACCTAGTGAATCTGGTTATTATACAAAGTTTGTTATTTGATTGACTGTAACATTAATACAACTTAAACCATTGAATGGGGTACATTCCTATTTCTTGAACCAAGGGAATGGGATTCCAGCCACCTTTTCTTTTTGGAGAGTGTTGGAATGCTGATAAAGATGTAAGAGGTTAGAGAAGTTGAAGTGAAGAAACAACAAAGAACTCAATTTCTTCAGTGTTTATGACGTGTTTAACCGTCATCAAATCTATCATAATGCATCTGTATAAAGGAGAGGCTCTCTACATAGATTGGTCAACCATCATTATTCTATCCAGATGGGATGGTTAGCATTCTGAACCCATACTTTTAATGTCGTAACCTGATTAGATAGGTTTACAGATTGAATTCCCCCCTTCAAGGCATTTCTTTAGCTGAGTGGGGTGCCATAAGAGAGGAATTGGCAGTGCAATTGAGCATGTCATTTGAGTTTGGAAAACTTGGCTCTACGGAATGATGTGTAGAGTGGTGCTTGGGTATATCCCACAGAAGCAATGTTTTCAGTAGGGCTCAACTTATTTTAGGTGGATACAAATGCTTAGTGGATGGGTATTCAGTTCCTTTTTTTCCCTGACTGCTTAGGTACTGTTAACTTGCCTCATGACATTTTGGTGAACGGAAAAAAGTAAAGGAAGACTACTTTTTCTGCGGGGATGGCTTAAGAGTTTGCAGGGCCAATTTCTTATTAGATTGCATTATGGAACAAAATTGATGAATACTTTTGAGGAGTTGTGCCATTGACTATATTAGATAATTCATATATGAAGTTAAATCAACATAAGGCATTTTGTGAAGGAAACTTGCTACCAGTCCTGCGCAAATATTATTTTAGCTGAAGTTGGCTGATTTAGTACCAGTGTATTGATATTTAGGATACTTTTCAGGAAAAAAGAGAGAAAGAAAGAAAAAGAAGAAATGAAGAAAAAGAAAAAGAAAAAATGATTTGGTTTGAGGGAGCAAGAGGAATCTTTAGGCTTTTCTTGTTATCAATTTCATCAGTACTTGAAGAATTATTTTAGTAATGAACATTGCTGGTATCCACACCTTGCATATGCATCAGCATTACTAGGACAATAGTAATCTCTGATGGTGCTGATCAGGGGACTAGTTCATATGCTGTGAAAATTTATAAAAAAAACTTGAAAATTCATCATGTATCATTCAAACTTGCACCTCTGAATTGTAATAACTTTTTATCTTCACAAACTTGTTGGGGTATTCATTGGGAATTTGCACCCATCCCCTTTCCTTGTACAGGTCCCTTTATTAGATATTTGGGGTGGTTCACTTTCTTTTGGATGGGCAAGGAATTTGCATGACACAAAACTGCTTGGTGCTAGCTTGGCTAGCTCCATTTCCTTTCAAATGTCCATGTTCTGATATGTAAGTATATGCATCTATGTCAAGATCTGATATCAGTTTTGATCCCAGGAATACGACATTGCAAATGACAATTCTAAGAATCCACGGGAGCGATTGGCTCGCCAAAAACAAAACCTGCGACGTCGTTTGGGTTAGTAATTGATGTCACTATTACCTTTCTTTCCTTTGCAACAAAATAGTGTTTTCTTTGCCTGGTAATGGTGCTTTGCATCTGGTTTGTAGAGGAGTGTCCTCAGTGAATATACTAACCCCTCCAGCTGTTCTGTGCAATTGTTGTTCTGGCTTTTCATCTTTTGGAGAAGGGAAAATGCATATTCTCCAATGTTTTGTCCCCTCCAACCCACCCACACACAAAAAAAAAAAAACAAAGAAAAAGAAAAGCATTAACGTTCAATATGCTATCTCCTTCTCGCTGGCTTGTCTCCTGAATGTCTGTTTGATGTAATGGACTGCCGACATATTGTCTGAAGTGTTTGTTAATTCGCTCAGACGCCTTGAAATTTTGTGGCAGGTTTAGATGTTTGTGAGCAGTTTATGGATGTCAACGATGTGATTAAAGATGAAGACCTTGTTGTCCACAGACCAGAGTCTCAAAGAAACGGTTTAGATCATAGATTTTACAAACACCCATCTGTGCATAACATCCAGCAACTTGTTGCAAGTATGGTTCCGAGTGTAATTTCCAAAAGACCAAGTGCAAGGGAGCTGAATCTCCTAAAACGAAAAGCAAAAATAAATTCCAAAGACCAAGTGAAAAGTTGGTCAGAGGATGGGGATACAGAGGTTGCTTGTCCTCAGAGTACAACTCCAAAGGGCTCAAATACAGACTCCTTTAGCTTTAAAAAGGTACCACAATATATCTCTTACTGCCCCTTGTCACAGCTTATGTACAGCTGTTCTTGAATATACAGACATTGAGAAGTAAATGATGTGCTCCATTATGCATGTTTCCCTCATGCATTTGATCGCTCATCTTTCTTGAGGGAGCATTTTATTTTCTTTCATTATCTTACTTGTGCAGATTTAAAGTCTTTAGTGCTGATCGGTTTATCTTAGGGGCATACTGTTTAGTTTTTCAAATAGGAAGATGTTTTTGAGAGACAGACATCAATTAAGGTGCATGTGTGCCCACTTATTGCAGACTTTTGCCAAGCCCAAGGGCATGAGCAAGATATCTTTTAAGCTGGCAAACCTAAAACCACATGTACTAGAATAAACTGTTAAGTAGTGTTTTTTCCCTGCCTGTTTTGATGTTTTGTGTCTAGAGCCTATTGGCTGCCACTCATAGGTATTTGGAGCTATTTTGTTTTCGTATCAGTGGGCAAATGTCTAATTTTCCATGTGGTATTCATTTCTCTTTCACTGCATGGAATTTCTTATCTGTCAAAGAAGGGTAAAACTGGAGAGACTGAAAGGGTCTTAGATGACCCAGCTTTAAAAACAGTATCAGAGTACAATGGATAAGGGTATGCACCAGAAATCTTTGGGCTTATAAATTGTAATTCTCCATACAGATTACAATGATTCATCTTTTGACTTTACTAAGAGTCCTATTTTTGTTCTTTTATTTTAACTACAATTGAAAGAAATAGCTAATTTTCGGTCGCAAAAGCCATTTATAAGATCTATATATTTTATTCTGTCCTTCATCTAGTTTATGTGAGAGACGAGAGCATCAAGCAACAGGAATTGGAAACATTTGTAAGAGACAAAGATCAATTCTTATACTGAATAACTTCTCCATCATTGTGAATCCTAAGTTTTAACGAAGACAAATTTGGAGACTACCCTAATATACTTTGGTCAATGGAATCAATTCAATGCTTGTTCTATAAAAGAATAATTCAATATTGGAAGGTAACAGAATTGTAGTGTTATTCTGGAAAGTGGATCTACAAAATGGGATGTGCCAAATGGTTTGATTAACTGACAAAATACCATTGGCGAAACATCCATCATAGTTTACTTATATTATCATTGTTTGCTGTTGTAAAGTCATATTTGTTATACCTTCTTTGCTTTTACCTGTTCAGTGCGAGCTGCAATTTGATGCTTTCTTTCTATGCAGGCAGATGCTGATGAAGAAGACAACTTGGAGCATGATGGAGATGGGAGGTGGCCTTTCCATGGTTTTGTTGAACAACTTATTGTTGATATGTTTGACCCTGGTGAGTTTTTTATTTTTATTTTGCTAGATTAGGATTGTACTGTGGTTCCATTGTCTAACAGTAGTTTGTGTGAGAATTCTTTGGCAGTTTGGGAGGTTCGCCATGGCAGTGTCATGGCTTTGAGAGAAATCGTAACTCATCATGGTGGTTCTGCTGGATTGGTTGTGCCCGACTTGAGCTTGGATGGTGCTCTTGATGAACTCAGAGCGAGAGAATATTCAAATGCCATTAAAAGAGAGAGAGAAATTGATTTGAATTTGCAAGTTTTAACAGATGAGTTTGATCCAAATCCAAAAAGACATAAATCTGAAGATGTGTCATCCCAGACAATGGATATGATGGTCTCTACTAGCAATCTCGGTAGTAGTGACATTTGTGTAAAACTTGAGCATAGTGGATGGAATTTGCCTGTTGGGCAGGTTAATAGCCAAGTTGATATTGTTAGTTGTGTTAAGATGGATCCCGAATCTTACCCTAATGATGCATCTTATTCTGCTGAAAGAGCTGTTGGCATGGTAGTAGAGTCAAAGAGTTACCCTGAACATCAGGGTTCTCTTATGAAGTCAAATTTGCAGAACAGTTCTCCTGAAAATTGCGAGCTGATGAATTTGGTTAAATTGGCCAGACATTCTTCTATAAAAAATAATGAATTTCTTCAAGATTGTGCAATTCGTTTCTTATGCATATTATCACTAGATCGGTAAGTGTGCAGATTCTTTTAGATTGCCTATAAATTGTTGCTTCTTAAGTTTCAATCTTTCACCCATTATTTGGCTGGGAACTATATATATTGATTTTAAGATTATTGCATGGGCTCCATTTCTACGTTCCATCCTCGGATTGGTATATATGTGATGCTTTTGAATTTTCTTTCTTTTGTGCAGTTTTGGAGACTATGTATCTGACCAGGTTGTTGCTCCAGTACGTGAAACTTGCGCCCAAGCATTAGGTGCTGCATTTAAGTATATGCATCACTCTTTAGTTTATGAAACATTGAATATTCTGCTTCAAATGCAGGTAGATATCATATAACAACATGCTTTTTAGTCTCTATTATGTTGGAGATGCTGGGTATGATGTATACCTAGTGCTTTTTCGGTGATTTTTATTTTTCTGTCATTCCTCCTTATTCAGCGTAGGCCAGAATGGGAAATTCGTCATGGAAGCCTTTTGGGCATCAAGTATTTGGTTGCTGTTCGACAGGTGATTTTCTCTCGCTTTGGTTTATTGAGTGCTTATTCTAGACCTGATGAAATTTATTTCAAACTGTTTATTTATTTTTCTTTTATCAGAAAATTGAATGAAATATGTGTAGAAAAGCACTTTGCATTAGGGAGTCATCCTCCAAAAGGACAGAGATGTAGGGAAAAAAGGAAAACTTGGAAAGATCCAGAATGTATGATAAGGAAGGGGATCCCTCCATTCCCCTTGAATGTGAGATAGAGAGACCCATTTATAACCCCCTGAAGTGTTCATTGCACATGTCATGCAAAAGGGGGCAAAAGAAACAGCACGGTCTATAGCTAGAAGTGAAAGAACCCAGTGTCTTGAACTTTTCAAAATTTTCGACGTAGAGAATCTTGAACAAGAACTGATCACTGGGTGGATTTTAACAGGCCCAATCAAGGCTTCAACAACCTTGTCTTTACTGTGACATTCAGGTTTTAGCTGGCCTGACTGGAGTATCTTGTTTCTGAAACTGGAACTTGGGTCATGCCTGACCCCTTTTAAACCACTCGATCTTCCCTTTTTCCTGTGTATCTACAATTTTTCCTTGTTCCCATATTTGATGCATATTTCTTTGGGAAAGTGGAAACTAAATTTGAACTCCAAATACCCCCTTTTGGTTCCATGGCTGGGATAGATAATTTATTACATCCTTTACCTATTTTGTGGCATGATGGGGGGCTGGTCACTTGGATTAGTGGCAGTTTCAGATTCTGTTTCTTTATTCCTTGAATAACAAAATGTTCATCATTTGTAATGCACATGCTTTCTTTAATGTTCTCAGCTTCCAAACCAACTAATTATATGTACTACACATAGATTTCCTGCCTTTATTTTCTATTCAGGTTCTACTGTACTTCTCTTTTCTTTTCATCTACTCTGGAAAATGTCATGGTGAATTGATCTTGTTCTCTTTTTGAGGGTTTCATGGACATTTAGCTTGTTTTCTGCAAACTCTAATTAATATTTCTCAGACAGATGAGATAGAAAGCTAGAAAAAAACACATGCCAATATAGTTAGGAAAATGGGAAAGATATTTCTAGTGGCCTAAAATTTATTGTGTTTGCCTTGTAAAGAATATGCCAAGCAGACTGTTGCTCATGGGTCTAGGTAGCTTTGGTAGTAATTCTCTTTGCCTTGATCCTGAGGGTTTGCTTTTGGGTCTTGTTCACACCAATGGTGTGGGGGCCTAAAGGGAGAGAGATATCTAGCACTGGATTGGAAAAACATGCACCAAAAATATCGAGGCAAGGTACTGATGTTTTAAGGAGGGAACTAACACCCAGCAAGTGGAGAGAAGACAGAAGAGAAACAACCAATGCTTAAGATTTTGAGTTTCAAGCATTGGCCTCTTCATGCATACACTTCATTAATTTACAGACACATTAAAGTTGTAATTTTTTTTTTTTTTTTTGTCATTTGTATTTTTCTTCATCATGCATCTCTGCTCTTTGTTTACACTAGGAGATGCTGCCTGACTTGCTTGGCTGCATTCTACCTGCTTGTAAAGCTGGACTGGAGGACCCTGATGATGATGTCAGGGCAGTTGCTGCAGATGCTCTAATACCTACTTCTGCTGCAATTGTTTCCATGAAGGGTCGGACATTGCATTCCATTGTTATGCTGCTTTGGGATATCTTGCTTGATTTGGATGATCTAAGTCCTTCCACTAGCAGGTACATCTACACACTGGGTGACTTGGTATTTGCTATTTTGTTTTGGGTGACAAGCAATATTACTAGTAAAAATAAGCTTTATATACTCTTATTTGTGTGGTTGGAAAGTGTGATGTAATATATACAATGTGCCCATGGCATAAGCCATCTTGGTGCCATCACTGCCCACTATGTTTTTGTTTTTTTCCGTGTTTCCATTCTTCATCTTGGTTCTTGATATCTGATGCCTGTATTGCATGTTCACTTATGATTTTCTTTTTCTGGATACAAGAAAACTGAGGACTTTTCAGTCCCCTCTGATGTCAGGTAAAGGAGACCTTAAACTGTCCTAGAAGTACTACACTAGTAGACTATAAAGATGCAAATGAAAAAGATCTATGATACTGGAACCGCTGCATGGGTGAAAATTGATTCTTGAAATTCTATAATTTTTTCTGCCCAAAATTTCATAAAACTCTGAAATTCCTTCTTCTAAACTCCTTCACACAAATCCATAACAACTCCACTATACTGGGTTTACTGAATCCTCACAACAAATCATAAACATCTATTCCATATCTCAAACCACTAGGCAATGCTAATTTACAAGTCTTTATTACAAAAAGATCAGCCAGCAAATTTTTTTTTTCCAACAGTGATAAAATGCCACATCTGTGGCATCATGCATCAATTACACCAGAAGTGAATAAGCATGAAAGGAGGATGGGCAATGCAGGACCACAAGATATTTTTTTGGACTACATGCTTTAGAAAGAAAGAGTTTTATTTTGATATTGTAGTTTCCTTGTGTTTTCCTATTTAATTTTTTTGGGTGCCTATGTTTTCTGTCAGAGAAATGGTTCTCTTGTTGGTTGTTCTACACCATGGGCATCCTCCAAAAGATGAAGATATCCTGAAGCTAATAAAACTCACAATAGGGCTTTCTAGTCTCTATGGATGTCTGCTACATACACTCAAATGCCCTTTGAGCTGAAGAACCTATAAAGTAAAAAACCTACTCTTATCCCTCAAAACGTTGCTTCCATTGATGTGGTGATTACATGTTTTAGAATCCAAAAAAAAGCTCGCCGTCTTTGGCCTTCCCTAAAGCCTCCCCAAAGCATTTAAGAAATGTTATCAATTGAACCTGGAACCATTCATGTATCCCACAAATGCCAAAGCACCATATATCTTCACTAATGCTAGATTCTAGATTAACTGTGTTAACTTCTAGAAGGAAAACAAGAACGTAAAATCCACCTCCCCCGTCACAAAACACAAAATTTTGGATGATGCTTAACATAAAAATCCATTTTGCATATTCCTATGCTATAAATCTCTACCCCACCGGATTTACACAGAAACATTGATTATCACTTTTTCTCCCCATAGAAGATTGTGCAAAGTTAAGATTGCTGATATGGTGCCTAACTTTGCACCATTTCTTATGTAGAGTGATTTTCTTTGAAGTGACCTTTCCTTTAAGATTTTATTGGCCTCAACTTCTCCCCACCTAGTCTTTATTCTATAAATCAACTAATAGAACTTGCACTAGGTTTGTATCTCCTAATATTGTGCACTCCTCTCAAAATCAACATTCTATTATGTGATCCATTGTTAACCTTGAAACAGGAGCATTCTAAAACATTTGTACTCCTGACCTTTGAAAGCACAGGGGATCGGGTTTTAAGAGGAAAATTTCCATGTCAATTCATTGTTGCTGGCATTGGGAACATTTACTGGCGGCATATACAATATGGCTATTTTCTTTCAGCTTTATTTACGAATGTTTTTTCTTGGAATCGGTGCTAGCATTCTTCCCTTTCCTGGAACAAAGTCATATCCTTCCTTCCATCTGCTGAGGATTATAATCTTTGGTTAATGTTTGGAACTTTAACTTGTCAAAAATGACAGGGTTTCAATCCATTGGACTTTGGTGATACGTTGAAACTTGGTCTATCTTTCAAGTGTGACTATTCACATGTTGTGGTAGTCTGAATCAATTAAATATTATAAAAGAGTTTATGTTTGAACATCATTTTGTTGCAGTGTGATGAATCTGCTGGCAGAAATATATTCCCAGGAAGAGATGATTCCCAAGAAAACATCAAAAGAGAAACAAAAGTTGGATTTAAATGAAGTGGTACATGTTGATGATGTTGGAGAAGGAAGAGACTTACAAGAAAATCCATACATGTTATCAACATTGGCACCACGATTATGGCCATTCATGAGGCATAGTATCACATCAGTCCGACATTCAGCGATTCGAACTTTGGTAAGTCTTTTAAATTTCTTTTTATTCAAGCATCCTTTTCAGTATCTCAATTTGTTAAAATGACCAAGTCAAATCATCATGGCAATGACACTTGTTTCATTCCCTCATAAGTATTTGTTCACCGAAACTAGAATTCTTGCATATCTATTTCATTTGACCTCTTCATGAACAAATGTTCTCATTCCTTTCATATATGTTTCCTTTAATGTCATTAAGCAATGCTAGCATGGGGGTTCTATATGCTGAGGATTCTATTCTATCATGTTTCATTTAAGAATCTGATTTTCAGGAGCGATTGCTTGAAGCTGGTTATAAGAGGAACATTTCTGAGCCATCCAGTACATCATTTTGGCCATCTTTTATCTTGGGAGATACCCTGCGTATTGTTTTTCAGAATCTGCTGTTGGAATCAAATGATGAAATTTTGCGTTGTTCAGAGAGGGTTTGGAGGCTCCTTGTCCAGGTTTCCTATATAACTTGGATGCATGAAATGATGCACATCAGATATTTTGAATTTTTCATTTCATTGTTGGATTCATTATGTTTTTTTCATACATTGTTTGCTTTTTGTTTTTCTGTCACTTCAACAAAGTATGCAATTCCATAAACTTCTTGTGCACTGGAAGCAGCACTATAGCATTTTCATTTTCGAGGCATAAATTTATCCGGTTCAAAGAGTAGGACACTATACATGTATTCATATGCTTCTGAGGATACTGGCAAAACTAGAGGCATGGCAGTAATAATCTCAATAGTGAGTTGAATTGCAAATTCTTGTCCCTGTAAAAACTATATTTGGTCAGACTAGTTCTTACAATTGTAACTTGATAGTTTGGAATTTAAAATTTTGACAAGCACTATTTTTGTAGAGGCAACTTTTCTAGTTGCCGACTAAAATTACATTTTATAACGTCTACAACAGTTAATATGTTCTAATGCTTTGCTTGTTCAGTGGATTAATTCTTGTATTCAAATGTTATTTGTCTATTTGCTAACTTGAGTATTTCTGGAAAAGTTTCTCTAATGTTTATAATTTTCAGCTAGTTCCTTTGCTTCTCACTTTTTCTACAAGGACTTGCTAATTTTACATTTCTTTTTCAAATTTCTTCGCTGACATTAGTGCCCAGCAGAGGACTTGGAAGCTGCTGCAAGTTCATACATGGCTTCTTGGATAGAACTTACAACTACTCCATATGGCTCACCATTAGATTCTACAAAGATGTTTTGGCCCGTGGCTCCACCTCGAAAGTCTCATTTTAAAGCAGCTGCTAAAATGAGAGCTGTAAGGCTTGAAAATGAGTCTTGCAGCAGCATTGGCTTAGATTTTGAGAAAGAAACTATTCCTCAGCAAGGAAATGGGGATGCTTCTGCAAGCACAGTCAAGATAATTGTAGGTGCTGATGCTGAAATCTCAGTAACTAATACTCGAGTGATTACAGCTTCAGCTTTGGGAATGTTCGCTTCTAAGTTGCGTGGGGATTCTATGCAACATGTAATAGATCCATTGTGGAATGCTCTCACCTCTTTATCAGGGGTTCAGCGGCAGGTAGCATTCATATTTAAAGTTAAATTACCATTCTCTCTCCCTCTCTCTTCTTAATAGTTGTTGGGCGGCAGGTAGCATTCATATTTAAAGTTAAATTACCATCCCCTCTCCCTCTCTCTTCTTAATAGTTGTTGGACTTCATCAGGTAGCATCAATGGTTCTTATATCGTTGTTCAAAGAGATTAAAAGGAAGGAATCCTCTGAAATCCATGGGGTTATGCCTGCTTTTCCCAATCATGTTGAGAAGTTGCTGTTCGATTTGTTATCTTGTTCTGACCCTGCACTTCCAACAAAAGATTCAGTTCTTCCATATTCTGAGCTCTCAAGGACTTATACAAAGATGCGCAATGAGGCCAGCCAGTTATTACATGTCACCGAGTCATCTGGCATGTTCAAGAATTCACTGTCAACTATTAAAATAGATGTGGAAAAATTGAGTCCTGATGAGGCAATCAATTTTGCATCAAAATTACCATTATCATGCAATGACAGTGCTGGTGATGAATCTACTGGACACAACATTGTTGATGATATTGATTCATCAAAACAGCGACTTCTGACAACTTCGGGCTATTTAAAATGTGTTCAGGTATGTTCCAGGTGTGATATTGTGTTTGTCTAATGCTTTTCTATTGAGCATTTGTATCCTTTTAAGTTGGACAACTCGATATCACCTGATTTATCCTTTACACATCTATCTAGATCTAAAATTTGGCTGATATTTAGAGTTCTACAGCTACCCTGTCTGGATCGCTTGCTGAGTTCTGACTTTATTTTTAAGTATTCCATTCTCCATTTTCTCTCATTTGATAAAATTGTTCTTTATTGTTACAATTTGTGTTCTCCAGAGTAATTTGCATGTTACTGTCTCCGCATTAGTTGCTGCTGCAGTTGTCTGGATGTCAGAGCTTCCTGCACGGCTGAATCCGATCATTTTGCCCCTGATGGCCTCAATCAAAAGAGAGCAGGTCTTTTTCCTCCCTACTGTTGTTGTTGTTGTTGATGTTGTCTTGAACCAGATTCAGTTTTGATCACCAAGTACAATTGTTTGCTGTTGTTGCCATAAACCGGAATCAGTTTTGATCACCAAGTACAGTTGTTTCTGGATTCTGATATATATTGCATGCCATTTTCAGGAGGAGATATTGCAACAAAAGGCTGCTGAAGCTCTTGCAGAGCTAATTTCACGTTGTATTGCACGTAAGCCTGGCCCAAATGATAAGTTGATTAAGAATATTTGTAGTTTGACGTGCATGGATCCTTGTGAGACACCCCAGGCTGGAGTCATTGGGTCCACAGAGGTTGTTGATGATCAAGATCTCCTCTCCTTTGGGATTAGTACAGGGAAACAAAAGTCAAAGGTTCATATGCTAGCTGGTGGTGAAGACCGGTCAAGAGTTGAGGGCTTTATTAGCAGACGAGGTTCTGAACATGCATTGAAACATTTATGTGAGAAGTTTAGGGCTTATTTGTTTGATAAGCTACCAAAACTATGGGATTGCCTTGTCGAAGTTCTCAAGCCTGGAAGTCCTGCAGATGAACAACAATTTGAAAAAACTATCGCATCCATTAAGGATCCTCAAATCCTTATAAATAATATCCAGGTGGTTACCATCCTGATTTATCATCTAAACATTTTTGTTTTTGGAAATCAACCTAAAATCAGCCATCTACTCTGTTACAATGGGGCAAAATCTGAGTTACCTGCACTGACAGAACATGACTGAACTATGGATGCTAAATTCAAATCCAACTCACTACTGAAATTTGGACATGTTAATTATCCGCCTGTTTCAGGAACTCTAATATTAAATCAAAAGAAGAATGAGAAGGCTATGCTCCTTTATCTGCCTTTTTTCTTTACATAGATAGAAGAACACATTACTGTTACAAATGATGAGCGAGTGCACTTTAGGAAGCTTTTGATTGCTTGAGAGGTCAAGTGGAAAAGTGAAGTTGCTCCATTACTGGACAAGACACTTGATGAGTTGATTAATAAAAAAGCTAGATATTTTTTCCTATTCCTTTTGAAGGGAGTGTTTTGTTAGCTTATTATTTTCTCTGAATTTATGAATTGCAGGTGGTGCGATCTATTGCTCCATTACTGGATGAGGCATTGAAACCTAAATTGCTCACACTTCTCCCTTGCATTTTCAAATGTGTGCGCCATTCTCATGTTGCAGTTAGATTAGCTGCCTCAAGGTGTATTACCTCAATGGCCAAATCTATGACAACAAATGTCATGGCAGCTGTAATTGAGGATGCCATTCCTATGCTAGGGGATGTAACGTCTGTCCATGCCAGACAAGGTGCTGGCATGCTTATCAGTTCACTTGTTCAGGGACTGGGAGTGGAGCTGGTCCCCTATGCTAGGCTACTGGTTGTTCCTCTTCTACGTTGCATGAGTGATTGTGATCATTCTGTCAGACAGAGTGTGACACGTAGTTTTGCTGCTCTTGTTCCTCTCCTTCCTTTAGCTCGAGGCCTAGCCCCTCCTAGTGGACTGAATGAAGGGTTAGCAAGAAATGCAGAGGATGCACAATTTTTGGAGCAACTACTTGACAATTCCCATATTGATGATTACAAGCTCTGCACTGAATTAAAAGTGACATTGAGGAGGTATATATTCTGTTCATATCTTGTGAAGTTTAGCAGCAGAATTGATTGCGCTCTTTGTATGTTCTTAGGTCTCCCTTACTCATTTTGTAACTCATGATCTTCATGTTTATGTTTTTAGGTCTCCCTGTTGGTATATACTCCATGCTAATAGAAGCTAAAAAAGAAAAATACCAAATTTTGCCTTTATGTGAACAATAAATCAACAACACTAAATCCAGTAACTCATCTGTTTTGCACTTTTAAAATAGAAGTAGCATCTTAAATAACTCTAATCAATAAAATGACCAACTAACCTATCAAAGACATAAAAGTTAAAACAGGATCATTTGTGTTTTGACCAGCATGTCCTCTTGATTTGCAAGGATCCCATGACTCTTGCTTTGAATTTTCTCAAAGGATGTGCCTTTAATCTGCCATGGGTTTCTATCTTCTATCCCGTCTTTTAATTCTACTGGTGCTCTTTAATGCGCCCAAGCTATCATAATAATATGCTTGGTGCTTCCAGGTATCAACAAGAAGGTATAAATTGGCTGGCCTTCTTAAAACGATTCAAGCTTCATGGAATTCTATGTGATGATATGGGGCTTGGTAAGACCCTGCAAGCATCAGCAATTGTGGCGTCTGATGTAGCAGAGTTTCGTGCTTTGAATAACTGTGAGGATGTTCAACCATCTTTAATTGTTTGCCCATCGACGCTTGTGGGACACTGGGCCTTTGAGATAGAGAAGTACATTGATGCTTCTTTAATTAGTACTCTACAATATAGTGGTTCTGCTCAAGAGCGCATCTGTCTTCGAGAACAATTTCATAAGCACAATGTCATCATAACATCATATGATGTGGTTCGCAAAGATATTGATTACCTTGGACAGTCCCTGTGGAATTACTGTATTTTAGATGAAGGACATATAATCAAGAATGCAAAATCCAAAATTACAGCTGCCGTGAAGCAGTTGAAAGCCCAGCATCGCCTAATACTTAGTGGAACACCAATTCAGGTCAGACACTAGTGCAAAAACACACTGAACATAACATTTTTCTTTTTCTGACAAATGACTTGCTTTCTCTCACAGAACAACATCATGGATTTATGGTCCCTCTTTGACTTTTTAATGCCAGGGTTCCTTGGAACTGACAGACAAGTAAGTGTCCTATGTCTTGGTTCTTAGGAAGCTGTTTATTTTACGAACTGTTTCTGAATGCTGAGTTCACTTTATGTTGTTTTGTGGACTTGTTGTGTGTGAATATTAGAAGAGAAAACCTGAGGATGAAAGCATTGAAGCAGGTTAATTGTTTGTTTTTAAGTGACATTAATGGATTTAATTATGTTCTGTGTGGTTCCTTTATTTGATGGTTCTAGCTACCATAAATTACTGTATTGGATTGCACCTGCTTTTCATGATAATGTCATGTAGTTACCTATCTTTTCTCCCTTTCCCTAAAATAAGTTTTTTTGTGTGCGTGTGGCATTCTAACTTCATTGAGAACCTTCAGCCATGCTATAGCACTTGCTTCTTGTGCAGAACTTGTGTATTATTAATTTTTCCATTGGCCTAACTTGCTGGAAATTACAATTCTGTTATGAAAACAATAGCTGGTTATTGTAAATTAGCACTTTTTGTACAGCTAATGACAGATAACAGCAACCCAATTTTTGAATTGTTTTTTGAGTACATTTATTTTTATCGGATATTATCTCACATGTTTAGGAGTTTGGGATCTCCTACACACACACACACACACACACACACACACACACACATATAATCACAGTATCTATTAGCACTCTTTAATATTTGTTCCAAATTTTTTCCACTTGATTTTCTTTTGATTATGGTGGTGATTGTTAATGTTTGTTTTGTTATTTTCATTTCAAGCATTTTTATCTTTAGACATTTTTATTTTGTTTTACCAAAATCTTCATATTGAGTTCTATTCTATCATGTGTTCATAAAATAAAATATCATGCTAATTACATATAAGATAGCTAAAATTGGTTGAATAAATAAAGATGCAACCTTTATACCTTCGTTCCTAGTTCCTGTTCCTGGTAGACTAATCAAACCACTAAATCTTTGGCTTGGTTCTATAAAACTCTGATGTTACCAAGTGCTTCAATTCCATTCTTATGTTGTGTGATCCATTCTCCTGTATGATTATTGATTTGATGAAATTTTGGCAGTTTCAAGCCACTTATGGGAAACCTTTGCTGGCTGCTAGAGATCCTAAATGCTCTGCCAAGGATGCTGAAGCTGGGGTACTTGCTATGGAAGCATTGCACAAGCAGGTGATGTCGTTTTCCCTTTTGTTCTCACTTTTCCCTTTTCCCTTACTTGGAGGGAGTAGGGGAATGTACCTTGTTGGGGTGTTGCAGATCTTATAGGTTGTCTTTGGATGTTGTTTATACAACAGGTCATGCCTTTTCTCTTACGAAGAACAAAAGATGAAGTATTATCTGACTTGCCAGAGAAAATTATTCAAGACAGATATTGTGACCTGAGCCCTGTCCAGTTAAAACTTTACGAACAGTTCTCCGGTTCCCTTGTTAGACAGGAGATTTCAAGCATGGTAAAGCTGGATGATTCAGCAAAACCAGAAGGAAATAGTGCTTCACCAAAAGCTTCCACACACGTTTTTCAGGTGATGTGTTTTTTTGTTGGCAGTGTGTTGTTCCTCCTCTTGTGCGATGTAATAGTTTTGAACAAACTAAGTTGTGCCACTTTTTTTAATCTTTCAGGCACTTCAATACTTGTTAAAACTTTGTAGTCATCCATTGCTTGTTGCTGGTGAAAAAATGCCCGAATCACTTGTATGCCAGTTACATGAACTCTTACCTCCAAATTGTGACATACTTTCGGAACTTCATAAGCTTCACCACTCTCCAAAACTAGTTGCTCTCCAGGAGATTCTGGAAGAGTGTGGAATAGGTGTGGATGCTTCAAGTTCTGATAATGCTGTGAGTGTTGGGCAGCACAGAGTTTTGATATTTGCGCAGCACAAAGTAATTGACTTTCTTCAACTAAATTTACTTTACAATGTTCATCTTGCATTCTCTTCTATGATCCTTCTTTTCTCAATAATCAAATTTCATGTAGGCCCTTCTTGACATTATTGAAAGGGACTTGTTTCATTCCCAAATGAAGAAGTAAGTTCCCTGTTTCCTATTTTTAAACTAACCTTTTGTGCTTTGTATTTATATGAATGCCTTAAGTCTCTGTTTAATTCTATTGTATGGGTCCATTCTTGGAATTTCTTTTCATTAATCTTTTATACCTTCAAATTCGCTATTTATATCTCGTTGTGTTCGTAGTTACTTCTGTCTTTATCTTCACATGGTTTCATTTTACTCATTCAGTCCTTTGTTTATCCATTTCATTGCTTGCATGCAGAAAAGGTTCCTGCTAGAGGTAATTGCTTAGTCAGAGTATTAAAAGCATCATAATATGAATTATCCTCCTGAACTGAGAAAAGGAATTGTCACAGCAAGAATAAAAAAATATATTTATCATTGAATTGCCAATGGGATGTAATTTCTCTAAATCAAAACACATAATTGAATTGCTTCAGTAAGGATTGCAGCATTGAAGTGAGGCATCACATGCATGAGCAACACACTTATGATGCATGTGTACTAAATAAATTTGTCATTGTTGGTAAAATGACATTAACCCTATAACCCATCCAATCCTGCTTTCCAGTGTTTTGTTATGATACTTGGTTACACCCAAAATTCTTTTAATGGGATGATTTTTAGAATTCTAGTTTGTCAATGATAGACTGCAAATATCACAGGTAAATGGATAGTGGATATTGTTTCCGTAGTCAATCAACTTTCCATTCCACCTATGTCTCGCTGCTGTGAAGCAGATGCTCTGGTCATCATTTAGTAGAGTTCTTCGTAGGGAAAATATATCTTACTGCAACCTTTTGCTTTTCTTCATTGTACAGCGATAAAATTTAAAATATCTGATATTTTCACTTTGTTTTGGAGCAGTATCACATACTTGCGGCTGGATGGATCTGTTGAGCCAGAAAAAAGATTTGATATTGTAAAAGCTTTTAATTCAGATCCTACTATTGATGCCTTGTTGCTTACGACTCATGGTAAGTCACTCTTTCTCCCAAGGTTTTTAAAATCGCTTTTCCAATTAAAATCGATGAAGGGTCCAAAAGGTCAGTTCATGAAATCAAATTGTAAGATTTTACATATTTTACATAATTTCTGTTCAATGAACACACTCTAAATGCTAGGAATCAACTTTGTGAATCTTATAAAATGAAAAAATGCGTGTCTTGAACAAAATAAAAATTAGGATTTGTGTGTTTTAACCAATTTTCAAATTATTTTGATAAAAGATAGCATATATTTGAAAACTTTAGAAAATTTTATTATTTTAATAACAAATTAAAAGTATATTTAGAAAAAAAGAAAACAAACCATAACGGAGACATGATAGCCCAATACTTTATATCGAGCATGTGCCAATTGAAGCAGAGAAAGCCTCAGTTCATGGGCATCTCTTAACTTTTACTGTATCAATTAAAAAAAAAACAGGAATGAATCACGTCATCTACCGCTCATTCTCATCTCATCGCCCGTTTATCAAACAAACAGATAAGAACACTTTCAATTATCCCAGTCCCAAAAAAAATTTACTTTTCTATCACAGGTTTGACTGACAAACATCTCAAGCAGAGGGCTAATTTTTCTTTAAGTGGGACAAGGAGCATGATCTCGAGGGATACTATTGCGAGCTCAATCTTTCTGTTCTTTTCTTCATTCTGTCATCTATTCATCTCTCTTTATGTTCGTCTTCTATGGCTTTTGGGAAGTTTGGAATGCATTTAGAGCTGCACTCAAGCTCTTGCTGAGTGAATGATAGACTAATTTTGGGAGGTGTTAAATCATGAATAACAGTTAAAACTAAGCCCAAAAGGCTGCAAACTGGGATTGTTAAAATCATGAGTTCTTGATTTCACCAAGTCAAAAAGTGATTTTATCATGATCTTAGCACAGTGCAATTTTTGAAGCGATTTGAATCGGCCAACTTATATTGCATCATGAAATCGTGCGATTTTATGACTTAGATTGCCATTTTGATAACCTTGCTTCTCCAGTTGTTTAAGTTACTAAAGTTTATTTATCTTATGGCTCTCTTGGCAGTTGGTGGGCTTGGTTTGAATCTTACATCTGCTGACACCCTTGTCTTTATGGAGCATGATTGGAATCCAATGCGAGATCTTCAGGTAAGAAAACTCTTTGTCTGAGATGTTTTTCCCATTGTTATTTTGTCCAAATGGTATTTGTAATCTTTGCACCATGTGTTGCCTGTCATGTAACTTGTTAGAACTTTACCAATTCACCGCCCAAAGGTTATTCTACTAATTGGAAGCCAGGCAACCTTCAACACCTTACAAAATTTCAGTGGCCCTATTGGATGTTACATACACTTCTAAATTTATGAATATATCATTATAAGTGCGTTCATCTAAGTGACTTACCAGCACAATTGATATGCCAATGAAATGTCAACTTTCTACATGCTTGCCAAACCAACCTCCATGCTTTGTAAGCATTGCTGAAGTTTCAGAAGCTGGGGCATTGCAGGTGATTTGTACCCAAATCATAATATAAAGCATAAGGATGCAACAAGCAATTTTGATGATGAAATCAAATGCGGTCTTTTGTTAGTATATGGACCCCCATGATTTCCTGTATAACTTCGTATTTTGGATATGCTTGAATTTCTGTCAAAGAGGTGTAGCTCTCCGCCTCTCTTTGATTTTAAATGGCTTATCTAGTTAATTATGTCATATGATGTACTTGCAGGCAATGGACAGGGCACACAGATTGGGGCAAAAGAAAGTTGTGAATGTCCATCGCCTGATAATGCGTGGCACTCTGGAAGAGAAAGTTATGAGTCTCCAAAAGTTCAAAGTGTCGGTTGCCAATGCTGTTATTAATGCAGAGAATGCCAGTCTGAAAACGATGAACACAGATCAATTGCTCGATTTGTTTGCGTCAGCTGAAACCAGAGCAAAGGTATTGCTAAGAAAAGTTGTAACCAATATGTTCTGAGAAAATGCATTGCATCCTTTCTTTTTATTTACTGACCTTTTTGTTTCTTCGATGTTATTTTTTTATCTTAAGGCCAGCCTAAATTTGACTAACCTTTTTTTCCCCAATCTCCTTTTGGTGACGTTTCGTTGTGGTTTTATTTCCAGGGAGCTACTGCTTCAAAGCGCACAGACGGCAACTTTGATGGAGATCCAAAATTAATGGGTACTGGGAAGGGGTTAAAAGCCATCCTTGGCGGACTGGAGGAGCTCTGGGATCAATCGCAGTACACTGAAGAGTACAATCTGTCCCAGTTCTTGGCCAAGCTTAACGGCTGAACCCTGGCTTCTCATCCCATGTACAAAGTGTATATTTGTGGTTGAGTTAGGAAAAAGAAAATTTTGGCGTTTTAACCGAGCATATTCCCCCCATTCTTTCTTTCCCCATAGTTTTTTTTTTGGTTCTCCTGATCGATGTGGGAGGCTGGGGAAGAAGGTTTTAGTGGTTGGTATGAGGGAGCCTGAACGCAGAGATGAAGGGTATCGAGAAAAATCTCAACCCAAAATGTGCATCAGATGGGAAAGAGATTTGTACAGTTGGAACAATGTATATACATTTGGCCTTCTCTTTAATTTTAGCTCATCATTTCCACAGAAAGCACGAGATTGACGTGTCATTTTATTTCAAAGCTGCAGGTGAACTTACCTAAAGGGTCTTCTTCTTCATCATTGGAACGATGCTCTGCCCTCTGGAGAAGCTCTGGTACTTTTTTTTTTAATTTTTTTGTCCGTTCATAGCAACCTTTGCCCCCCTTAAACCGCCGCCTCCTAAATCCATTATTAAGGTTGTTGGAGCGTGGCAATTCTACGCATTTGCCAGCATCATATTTCCATAGCATTTCTATACATTTCCCAGCATTATCTTTTACTGAATACAAAATTTATGTTCCAACGAAGATTGCCAGTTTTTCCTGCACATGAGTGGATACAAATTAATCTTGTCTGAATGGCCTGACATACTTGAATTGGGCGACTCCAAACCCTCACGATCACTATTCTGTCTCTGTATCACCAGCGAACCTCCCTGTGAAATAGCTCGACTGATATTAAACCTGCTTCTGAAATAGCTCTAAAATAATATTTTTTTGATTTATTAAAATTTAAGTATATTAAAACGATAAAAAAAATAATTTCAAGTAAAAAATTATTTGAAGGAAGAACAGTTAAATTTCATTAACAACTTAATTTTTTTTAGTAAATGATATTAGACAATATGTATGCCATGGCAGCTACAGCTTCCTACCTGAAGTAAAATACAAACAGCATAATCAAAGTATATATTTTTTATATATAATAAAGCTTTTATTGAACCTTTTTGTTACATATTATTTCAAGGTTTTATGAATGTAACTTGAAGTGATCATTTATACAGACCACATGGAGATCTTGGCATCGGGAAGTTATGCTAATGGGTTAGTTTTAAAATATCATTTGATATATCTCTCATAATACATAATAATAAAATGTTATCAACATTTAATTAGATTTATTATTGATAACTTCGTTTAGTTTTTTCTTGCCCCCGTCTTAGAGGCCGTTTGGTAATGCGGCAGGAACTAAGGTGTAGCTAAAACGCAAGTTTTATATATTTGGTTACGTTTAAAACGTGGGTTGAAAGTGGTGAGACCCATCACCCTAGTGGCTGAACCTGTGGTAGCAACCGCTGACCAGCAGCAACCGCAAGCAACCCACCGACACTGTCAAGAAATAACTCCTAAAAAAAAAAGGCGTTGGATAATTAAACACACCCTAACTGCTCTCCCAGCAAAACTCCTCTCCAACAAATCAATTCAAATGGCCTCACTTCTCAAATATTCTCCTCCCCACTCATCCACTGTCAAAAAATTCAAGTAATCCTATCTCGTGTCGTTCACCAGTTCTATAAGCATCAACGAGATTGTAAAGTATACTTCGTTCACTGTTCACCATCCTTTCTTCCCACCTAGCAGATCCCTCCATTTTTATCCTTTCTTGCCAAGCTCCTGAGCTTGTGAGGTTGCTGCAAAATTACAGTCGGTGCCACTGTGTCCCTCCTCCCTGTCACTCACGACAAAAAAATTGTCTCATCTACTGTAAAAAATAATTGCCCCTTTTGTTTTTCTACCCGAAATGTTTGCCATGCGCCTGATGTTGTAGATCCGCTCAATATAAAGGTATATTGCCATTTGTTTAATTTTGAAGTTCATCTGCAGCATTTTAAAATAATTTTCCCATTTGTATTTCTTCTCACAATTTGTTCGGGATTGTTGATGTTATGCATGCAGAGTCGATTTTTATGAGAGGCAAAAGAACATGGGGACACTGAGAAATTACTTGGACAAAAAGGAGACGGTTCTGCAGTAGAGTATGTTTTCTGTTAAAATTTTACGCCTCCCTGAAGATAATTATAGATATGTATATATGTTTAGGTGTTGTGTATTGTTCTAGGTTACAATATTTATGAATATATTGTGCTATAAGGATTGTGAATTAAGCACAACATTTTGCTTGCATAGATGCCGATATGGAAAAAGAAATTCAGTGTTGTGATAATAGGTTAATTGACCATCTATTTGTTTTAAAATTTTTTGCAGAATTTGTTCTTATAATTGTGTTTAATTCGGATAATGTTGTTGCCATTTGAGTCAGATATGTGCTGCTTCATGTCTTTTATAGTTTTTATGCCTTGATCCTACAGAATGCTTGCTTATACTTATTTCTTTTGGGATTTGAGAACTGGGAGGCGATGGTTTATTAGTAAAAAACAATGTTTAGAATCTGTTTGATATGTTTATGCTTTTGACTAGAAACTGAGCTGACTGCTAATGGATTTCAATTACCTTGATGATGCATGAAGATGTGCAGTATTGATGTGTGATGTTTGTAGGATACATGCATATTGTATGGAATGGCTAGAATTGTTATAGAATGGTAATCACTTGTAGGTGAACGGAGTATACTTTACACAGTATAATAAGTTCAAAAATTGCTACAGGCAAACAACTTTGAATTTAATTGTTCTTTACAGTACTAGTTGTAGTACACCATTGCATGTCATATACACTTCCTTCCAATATTACGCAAATGATTAGCATGTTATAAAAATTCAAGATGTTATCCAAATAGGAATGGATCATCCGGAAACTATTAATAAAGCTGTTTGGAATAAAGAAATACTGCATGTCTTTTCTGACCTTTTCATCAAGGCCATCGACATGGGAATGAGACCGAAAACTCATTTCAACAAGGCCAGTTGGAAATATTTGTAAACATCTTTCAAAGAAATAACTGGTCACACATTCACAAAGACACACTTGAAGAACAAATGGGATGGCTACAAAAAGGATTGGAGGATATAGACGAAGCTCATTTCAGAAACTGGTGTGGGCTGGAGTGTAGAATTAGGGACAATTTCTACAAGTGATGAGTGGTGGAAAACAAAAATTCATGTTATTTTGCTGCCTCTTTAATTTTTAATTTTGTTAAATCTTAGTTTAGTAATTACCAAAATATTTAGGCAAGCTGCATTAAATAATTCTATTTGTTCTGTGTAGGAAATAAGAGGCACAAAAAAATTTAGGCAAGCTGGTATCGAACCATCTTTATGGTTGAAGTTCGATAGAATGTTCTCCAACATTGTTGCTACTGGACAGTATGCATGGGCACCATCGGCTGGAATCCGTCATGATGATAATGTTGGTGTTGCTGAGGATCCAAATGCCAATGACGAACAACCTGATTTGGAAGAAGGAAGTGGTGATTTAGAAGAGGATGGAATTCCAAATTTCACCGATGATGTGCTCAACATGGTTAGAGGGGTTAACATGTCAAGCAGTAGCAACACGCAGCAGTGGAAAGAGAAAAGAAAGAGAACGTCTTTACGTCCAAGCAGGGAAAAAAAAGTTCTGGAATTGGGATGCAACTACTGTCACGGTTTGATCACATGGTTAACATTATGTCAAACAATAGTGATTCCACATTTATATGTAGAGATAAGAAAGGGTGTAGTATTCCTAAGGTTATGACTAAGTTGCACTCAATAGAAGGAGTTCATAATGGTGATGGTTTTCATGCGTATGCTACTGAGTTCTTGGGTATGAGAAGGAATAGAGAAATGTGGTCAACTATGGGTAGTCTTGAAAACAAGATGAAATGGTTGCAGAAAATGTTTATATGACTTAAGGCACCATAGACGGGGAGGTATATATTGATCCCGAATGCATGCTTTTATAAATTTGTTGATAATATTATTATCTACATTTTTATGTAACATGTTTTAAAATGTCTTGACAATTATGTATTTTTGCAGAGATCTGAAGATGAGAATCGACCAGAATTGTTCGGGACCCTATTTGTAATTTTAACAATTCTCATCTGACATGGAGAGGCTGTGTGCAAGTTCTATTTTCGGTTATGGAGCATTAATATTTGTTATTTTCATGCTAATGACTGTATATTAAAGTATCAAAAAGTTGTAGTGTTATTCAATTCGTGCTATGTATTATGAATTGTAATCCGGAAAGTTTCTATGTATTTGTAATGCAATATGATGTGGACAATGCTTTTAGAGTTTATAAAATATGCATGCTTGAATCAAACCGATAGAAAATGCAAACAAATGGTTGTTAA
Source organism: Populus alba x Populus glandulosa (assembly GCA_033617975.1). NCBI lineage: Eukaryota > Viridiplantae > Streptophyta > Magnoliopsida > Malpighiales > Salicaceae > Populus > Populus alba x Populus glandulosa. The sequence goes on along the minus strand of CM066155.1, from coordinate 5,640,673 downwards.
ATTATCGACATTAAAATTTGGAATTATAAAGTATACTTCTCAGAAAAGCCAATTATACATCCATTTTAAAACAAAAATCAGCCTTTTCTTGGTTTTAGTTTGGGTTAGGAATAAAAATTGTAGTCTAGAAGCTTGTTATCTTATTAATTTGTATTCCTAATTACACATGTGATGTGCATTAACCGTAAGGGAAAAAAATATACAAAATGTGAAACATATTAAAAAAATTGAAAAGATTCAAAATACAATTCACATGCAAATATTAGCTAACTAGTACACTGCGATAGAACTACTCCTGCCCTTGCACACACTGTGGTTACAGAAGATAAAAAGTAAAGATACAAAAAAACGCAAGGATTCAAAATACAATTCACATGCAAAAACGAGCTAAGTGGTACACTGCGATAAATTGCTCCTAACCTTTCACTTTGGTTGCAGAAGATAAAAGGTAAAGATATAAAAAATGCAAGATTCAAAATACAATTCACATGCAAAAACGAGCTAAGTGGTGCACTGCAATAAACTGCTCCCCACCTTGCACTTTGGTTACAGAAGAGAAAACGTAATTAACACGGGTTGTTGAATACCAAGCCTGTGTGACAATGCTAGAACCAAAACGAAAGGGAAAAGAAGAAGCAACCTCACATGTACCTGTAATGCTTCATTAAAAGAAGAGAAAACAAGGTATGCAGAGACACAAATGCAGAGGAACAAACTCAGCGAATATAAAAGGCAACCACGGGATAAAAAGAGGGCAAACACCACCAACATTCCTCGTCGCCACCACAGCAACCGTCTGTCCTCATCGTCGCCAATAGCAGCACCACCAACAGCGGGGAGAAGCGAGTGTAGCAGGGAAAAAATGCAGCAGAGGCAGTGAGAAGGAAGCAGAGTAGCTTCAGACAAAAAAACAGGGCCACCACAACCAACATACCTCGTTGCTGCCATAGCAACCGTTTGCCCTTATCGTCTTCACCATCACAACCACCAATAGTGGGGATAGAAGCGATCGTTGCATGGGAAAAACAATGCAGAGGGAGTGAGAAGGAAGCAGAGCAGCTTTAGACGAAAAACACAGGGCCACCACGGGATAAAAACCACGCACCACTGCAAACCTTCATCGTCTCCACCATAGAAACCGTCTGGCGTCAACTGCAGCAGCACCATCATTGGAAGAGAAGCAAGCAAAATATACTGGAGAGTGAGAAGAGCAGGAACAGAGGAGCACCATCACTGAAGTTCACCATCGGTTCCCGTCGTTCCCACCGCCAACCACACCTCGCACTGCCAAGGGTAACCTCCTCTGTCCTTTGCCTTCTCCTTCATTCGTCTGCTGATCACCATTGTCGGTATCCATTGTTCACATGAAATGTGAACAGTGGACAGTGTATATATACTTTCATGCAATAATTTGTTTCAATATTTTTTTAGTGTAAAGTAGTAGAATATAATAGTTGTGTGGTGTAAAATTAATCGTGCAGGTATTACATCAGACATTATGTTTTATTTGAAAAAAAAATGTTTAACATGATTCAAGTGTTTATTTATCTAGGATTATACATATGGAAGAAGCACATTTAAATGCAATATTCAATGAAGCTCTTGATGATGATTATGATAACATAATTGATCATGTTGTTAATCACATTAATTATCGTGGGGATGATGATAACGGTGGCTCGGGAGGGGATGGTGATGATGGCGCAAATGACGACGACGACGACAATGATGATAGTGATGATGATGAAGAATCGTTTTGGAAGCGAGAATTTGATAGGAAAAAGTTAGTTGTGTGCACAGCTAGGGCACTAAACATGTATTATGTTAATCATATACATAAAGAACCACGCATGGTTTCATACAATACAAGCATGCGTTGGTTAATTGAAGTTTTACGAGGACATTGGCAACAATGTGTCAACATGTTTAGAATGGACACATCAACTTTGTTGAGCCTGTGCAGTGATTTAAAAACAACGTATGGGTTGAAGCCTTCGAGAAGGATGCGTGTGATTGAAAAAGTTGCTATATTTCTATATACAATAGCACTAGGAGCTTCAAATAGGGAGGTGCAAGAGCGATTTCAACATTCGGGGGAAACTATTAATAGATGCATTAAAAAAGTTCTCGCAGCCATATGTATGTTTGCAGTCGATGTCATAAAATCAGATGACCCGAGTTTTACAAGCACTCTACGAGAAATTGCAATGAATCCAAAATATATGCCGCATTTCAAGGTAAGAAAAATATTTGTGTTATTATTGTCAGTATTCAATTCAAAAATTGATTTATGAATGTTAGTAAGTAACGGCATCATGTTGTCATTGGTTTTTTTTTTTTGTCAGAATTGTATTGGTGCAATTGATGGAACACATATGCGGGCTTGTATATCAACCGAAAATCAAATTCCATTTATCGGAAGAAAAGTTGTTCCGACTCAAAACATAATGACAACTTGTAATTTTGACATGCAATTCACGTTTGTGAGGGCTGGATGGGAAGGCAGTGCCCACGATACATGTATTTTTCATGAGGCTATTGAGAATATAAATATAAAATTCCCTAAACCACCAGAAGGTAGGTATACAACATAACTTGTTATGTTCTTAGGTATAAAATTTGTTTTTTATTTACTAATTACATGACAAATTTTGATGTTGTTTTTAATTACAGGTAATTTTGACATGCGATTTGACATACAACAAGTTATGTTGTCATTTTGACATGCGATTCACGTTTGTGAGGGCAAGATGGGAAGGCAGTGCTCACGATACACGTATTTTTCATGAGGCTATTGAGAATATAAATATAAAATTCCCTAAACCACCAGAAGGTAGGTATACAACATAACTTGTTATGTTCTTAGGTATAAAATTTGTTTTTTATTTACTAATTACATGACAAATTTTGATGTTGTTTTTAATTACATGTAAATACTATTTGGTTGATGCTAGATATCCAAATGAGTATGGTTATTTAGGTTCGTATAAAGGTGAGAGACATCACCTAAAAGATTTTAGGCGTCGTGGATAACCTAGAAATCGACAAGAAATTTTTAATCGTGCACATTCATTGCTACGTAATGTCATGGAACGATCTTTTGGAGTGTGGAAACAAAGGTGGAGGATTTTACAAAACATGCATGTTTATCCATACAAAATGCAAGTTGAATTTGTAGTTGCATAAATGGCACTACATAATTACATTAGAAGAAGATCGCATGATGATGTTGCATTTGCGGAATTTGATCGCAATCTCAGATATGTACCTGATGACATTTTACCAGATGTTGTGGCACGCTCTGAAAGTAATGGAAATAGTAGGTAAAACAGGATGAATTTCGTACGTGATGGGATTGCAGATAGTTTAATGGAACAATAAAGCATAATTTATATAACGTCTTGTTTGATTAATGATGTAATAGCAGTACTTAACTCTACAATATTTTCAATTGCAAAACAAGAATATTAATATATGTCTTTTATAGTTATTTTATTACCTCAATTTGAAAAACTTGCTTGTATGGGATTATAGTGCTTTTCATTAACGAAGCAGTAATATAATATTTTTTTCATGTTGTAAAAAATTATTGTTGCGACTGGCAAACCAAAACGATCTGAAAACGTAAAAAAATCAAATTAAAAAATTTTATTCTACAAAACCATTTCAATATTTTTTGGGAACACAGTTTGCACAGCATAAACGGTTACCAAACACTTTAAACTGTTTTTTGTTCAACCTCAATTTCAACCACAGTTTTAACCAAACATATATTTTTCCAAACCAACCTCAACTAAAAATGTTTTTTTTTTAATAGTTTTTTTCAAACCACAACCACAACAACAACCTCAATACCAAACACACCCTTAGAGTCATACTCCAATATTATCACCATTGCAAATTGATGTATATTATATTATGACTCAACCCAGAAAAAAAAATATTAATTTCCTTCAATATCTTAATTTGTTTACCTTATAATTTAATTTTAAAAAAATATATTATTTCCTTACTAAGTTAGACAAGTCTATTTCTAACCATGCTTTTCCTTTGCATTTCATCTTCATCCTAATAGCATGCATCAAACTCATTCTCATTACATTAATGCAAATCTAACCATTTCATCATGCAAAAATTGCTTCAAAAAACAATCATTTTTAATATGCTACTTAAGTCTAACATCATGTAGTTGTTTTATATATTTAACCACAAGCAAAACCATATTTTTATTTTTATTGAACATTCATGAGCAATCTTTTATCTCCTAGAATAATTGGAAAAAACCCTTATCACTTGTAAAATCCTATAATTTTAATATCAAATAAAAGTTTTGTTTTTCATAGTGCATTTCAATGAAAATCACAAATAAAATAAAATAAAATTTAAAAAAAAAAATAGAAGGGATATATACACATGGACCAAGAATCTAGGGCTTGTGTGCTAAGCCCAATAAAAATAAAGGCTAGCATGTGTGAGTGCAAGGTCTAATATGCTCACCTAGCTTTAATTTTTGTTAAAAAAAGAATAAATAACATCTTATTCACCATCTATTTATTTTAAAGTAGATAATGCACTACTTTTCTAGTTTCAACTACTAGAACAATGATTCAAAAATCAAGAATGAGTTTTGAGATTTAAATAATTATTTTTAATCTATTTAAAAAAAAACACTTCTATAATCTCAAAAATCCAATCCATTCCAAAACACCCAAAATTGTTTTTTAAAAAATCTCTCCATTCCAATTTACTTTTCCCAATAAAATAAATGGTAAATAAAACACACTTTTCTAAAAAAAATAAAAGGCAAATAAAACACTTTAATTAAAAAAATTTATCAAACAAATTCAAAAATAGTTTTTTTAATTGTTACAAAATTACTAATCAACAACTCTCTTCCTTTTTTTTTAATTTAAAAATTAAAAAATAAATAAAATAAAATTTTAGATCAAAATAAAAATGCCAAACTAAATGAGCTAAAAATAAATTTTGCAAAACTTTTGAGGCAACAAAAAGGCACTACATAAACCATGCATAATATATATATATATAAAAAAAAAGAAACATTTTCCCCCTCAATCTCAATTTTGGTCCCCAAATTCTAATTTCAAACGCTAAAATCAATTTTTTTTATGCAATTGAGAATGTCCATTCAGTGAAAAAATGAAAAGAACTAGAAATTCGATAAGGCTTGCAGTTCCATAATTTCTTATTCTCTTTTCTATGAGAATGTCCATTATCTCTTTTTCAAACTCATATGGTAGAATAAGAAACTACCTATATTTCAATCCTTAAAAAGTTCATTTCTTTAATTTTCTAAAAAGTTGAAATAAATAGCCAGCCTCTTATGCACCAGACACTTTCTTTCATCAAGGTGAATTTGGGTCCCTGGGACTCAAAAGGCCTCGAGCAGTCCTTTTCCTGGCTGCTGAGACAAACATCACCACCACCACTACAAATACTGGCTTTTTAGTCCTTTATGGTTCAAGATCGCAATCTGATGAGCAATAAATAAGAAAAACAACCATGCTCCAGAATAGAATAGAAAACAATAAAATACAATAAAATAAAATAGAAAACCATGTACCATATGATTAAACATCAAAGTTTGTCCGCGAACAATTTCACGCTTCTCAAATAGAAAAAGACCACACTACACATTTTAACAGCCACATTACAATTTGTAGTAGTGCCAAGAACCAGTTCTAATAATATAATTAGGATACAAACACTAGGCCTGGAATATTGAGTGTTAAACTAGGAATGAAATGGCCTTGCATATTGTTAGGAAGTTATTCACATCAAGGATTTATTTTCACAAAGAAATCATATGGGAAAAAATGACAAATAATATTATTACTAATAATGACGTAACTCGATCATCCTGACTTACCAAGTGGCTACAAGAGGTCAATGGAAAACTTCCAACAGCAAACTTAACGTGATTAAGAAAACTACTTTTGATTATTGATTACTATGCAAATGGATTCCCTCCAACAGAAGCAACAGGCCCTTGTGTTTGAACATTCCTGTTGAGAAGGCAAGTGAGGCTGCCGCAATAAATTTACGATAACAAAAGCACAACAACAATGACAATGACACAAAACTCACAACCACCACCTACAGCAGAAGCTTACCCTAATTGAGGGCTGGGTGCTTGTCCTGCCATATACGCTAATCCACCTACAGAAACAAAAAGAAAGATTGGATGAAATAAAAGCAAGTTGCATTGCCAGAGATGTATGGAATGCTTTCATAGTTGTGATGAGAAGCTGCGCATTGTTTTGAATGCTTGGGCAGATTAGCATCTAAGCATCCAACAAAATGCTTCAGTGTGGTGTCTGGCCATAATAATCCCCAAAGAACAAAAGCTGAAACAAATAAGAGTTTCTCCGGGCGGAATCAGTGGACAGCCTACCTTGTGGTGCAGCAGGGATATATGTCATCGCTAGATCTTGAGGAAACCATGGTTGAGTCACACCACCAAGGAAGCTGGATGGTGAGTTAGCGCTGGGCAGTGCAGCTTCCAAAGAGCTCATGTCCAAGAACTGAAATATGACACACCAAGATAACTTTTAATAAAGGGGGAAAGTGATAGGATTCAGCAGAACAAAGCATCCATAAGACCTTTCAGGTTCTCTTCAGAAGACAATTCCCATCATTTTATTTTAGATAAGCATATCTAAAACAAAAGTAAACTAAATACAATCTCGTAAGATAAAAAGAGAAGGATGCAAGATGCATGATTACCAGTCATTTTTCTTTCTTTTTTTTTCATTGAGGAAGCATATATATCCTAATTTTGGCAAGAAGCACCTCATTAGAAGCATGATGAAACTTCACAAAAGTCTCGCTTCAACCCAAACAATGTTACCACCCCAGAGCTAGAATGCAAATTACAATGCAACACAGCATGACTGTTACATATCCAAGAAAGTAGACAAAATACTACCCCAATTAGATTATTAATGTCATCTAGGATGTGTTTAGGAATGAACCTGCCATCATATGATCCATCACTTAGAAACATGATTGCCAAATATTATTACAAGAATTATTATTAATATTCAAAAAGAACTCATAGCACCCCAGCTTTATTAGTGACATTTTATTCTCAAAATACCTATTCATAGCTAATTGTTAAAAAATGCCACAGAAGTTAATACATCAAAATACTATTTGATGGTAGCATGAAGAATGCCCTTTAATGGAATAGAGTTTATACATCTTTCCTACCAACATCACTTAAAAATGATATAGCAACACAATCTCGTGCTAAACAAGGCACTGTTGCCATTTCATAGGTTGATCATCTTATAATATCTTGCAAGGCATAAGGGACAAAAAGCTTGGCAAGCAGCCCTCTTAATCCTATAAATCATGAAAGGATAGGCCAATGCAGACAACATACTCAAATTTGTGTTACACCAGCACATCAAAGGGGTGCCATACAATTGCATCTGCATAAGAATAAAGATGTTCGTCCAGCAGTCTTTTGGGTGCCATATTACAAGTTGACCATGGTAGCTGAGGACACTGTAGTCATCTACAACTTGCACACAAACCCCCAACCCCCCACCAAAACACACGCACACTCTCCTACTTTTTTTGAATTTGATGATTCTCATATTTGGTTTGCAATACATAACAAGTGCACAAACAACATTATACATGAACTAACAAACTAAGGCTTGAACATCATAGGCTGCTCTTGATTATTACATGTGGTGGATCTGCAACTATCACCTTTTAATTTTAATTTGTTCACCCCTGGATTGGACATGATAAATTTTCAATATGCTTACATTTTCCACTTTCACTTCTAAATGACAAACCAACAGAGACAACAACATCAAATTTTCAAGGGACTAAATCACAAAAGTACTACTCCCCATTGAATTACCTTCTCCTTCACAGAGCTGGTTACTGCTAATTATACTGATGAAACACTAAATTATTAAGAGTTGTTGAACATTAGTCCATACTCCATCAATTAAATTTGACATGATGGTTACACGTAAAAACATAGTGATAAATTCAAATTTATTTGGAATAATCACAAGCAATTGCTTAATAGCCAGCCTACAGAAACAGAGAGAGGAGTTAAAACCCTATATTCAAGTGCATAAAAAAACAATCTAAGACAACCCTTTCCATCACCTGAATATTTTCCCTTGAAATGGTCAGTAGCACAAACAAGCAAACATTAGAGGAGAGCTTATTCAAGTATAAAACAGCATGATATGGATGACAAGAGAGCTAAAAGAACTAAGGAAATGATATGGATGATAGTGTAGACATTATTTCAGACAACATCTAGTCAAAGCACTTAATACAGTATCAAGCACCAATCAGCAAATTGTTTTCAATATTCCATACCACATTGCTCAGCTCCAAATCAGATTCGTATGGTAGATCAAACGGGTTAATTGATTTATGATCCGCATGAGACTCTGTTTCTTCCTGTTGAAATAGATAGATAAATAATTCACTGATCTAAAATTATCATGGCTAAGATCATATTGCATAAGGCATAAAACCAGTGAAAGTGAAGGTTACAAACCACCAAAGTATGTCCTGAAGGAGTATATGATGGCCCCGCAACAATATCTGATGGTTCAGTAGGACCAGGAAGTACTCCATTATAGGCAGTTCTTTGAATCCCATCTTTGTTAAAGTCCTGCAAAACACAGCTTATAAGTCTAACTTCGAAGAACCATAATATCTTTAAGCATTGTGAGGTAGAAACAACCTCTGAAGCTCCAAAGCCAAAATACTGATCAGCAGTAGGTGAAGGATTGTATAATGTTTGTGGTTCACTACTTTTCTTAATGCCCTCCAGGGGAATGTCCGTCACTGAATCATCAAACTCAAATGCACTCCAGTTCTGTAAAGCATAATTTAGCCATCAGCAAATAGAAACACCGGTTATTCAATATAGGACCACAAAACAGATACATGAAACACAGATTTACTGTGGCCATATATAGCATACCTGAGAACTTGTATTGTCAGTGGCTTGTACACTGTGCACATCACCAAGCCAGGGATCAAGAACTGATGATGAACTATGATCAACAGAGTTTTGAAAAGGTGGCCATTGCATGCTTGTATGTAATGATGGAACTTGGTCAAAATTTGCTGAACCTACATTGGAAGGTCCTGCTGAAGATGTAAGATTCTCAGGCCCTGGGGTGGATGCTATGGGCTGAGGACCATCAAAAGTTGCCCATCCTTCATTTTTAGGCAGTGAGGAATGTGGTGATTTTTCATCCAAGGTAGTAACTGACTGCTGCTGATAGCTACCACCAAAGAGGTCTAGAGTTGAAGGAAGAGAGGATTGGGAAGGCTGATATAAATTAATAGATGAAGCTGGGGGCACTTGAAACAAATCTACAGATGGAGCTGGCGATGTTGCTGGTAACTGAAACAAATCGATTGGTGGAGTCATAGGAGAGGCTGGTTCTGGAGCCACTGGTTCCTTGAAAAGGTCCAAGCTAGCATGACTAGAAACGGATGACACTGGAAAAGCAGGCAAATTTTCCTGGGGATTTCCTGCAGCTTGCCCAGCTTCTGCAACAATATCCAGCAAACTTCCCGAATTGTATGACTTGATGGACACAGAAAGGCTATCAAATGATCCCATGCTTCCTAATGATGTAGTTCTCTGAATAGAGGGACAATTCAGTATCATTTGATAAAAAAGCGAGACTAAAGTAATCCACAAACAGTAACAAGGTAGGAAAAAAATGATGCCACATACAGACCAAATATATTTTTTTCCCTTATTGCATACCATTAAAAGAGGGAACTAGCTAATGAGAACTAATCTATTGGTCCAATTCATATCAGCAATGCCTATTTTTCTAAAAGAACAATAAAAGGATACCGTCTATCAGTTTCCAAACCATTAAGGATCCCCCAAATATACAGGTGAAAGCAATCAGAGAATAATGGGTATACCTCAAAGGGCAATAGTCATCCCAAGGACCTATACTCCTGTACATGGCATGAAAACCTTGCCAAGTTGCCAGTGGTTATTATACAATGTCAATTAATGACCTCTTAGCATTTTTTATTTGACCATAACTGATTTTCTGAACAAGTTTTAATTTACAAGGACAGACGGAATCAAAGACTTGTACATGATGATATTCTTTGTAACTACAATTCTGTAAACCTTCATACCCATTTTGTTAAAGTACGAACCTTCAAATATACAAACTTATAAGAACACAAGGGCACTCACATCTGACACAGATATGTATCCAAAACCTCCACCTATGTCCAAAAATCATAGCTAATATATTAAAACTTAAAAAAGAGACCTGGCATTTTAAACATTTTTAGTGCAATAATTAGCCTTACTGATTTGTTACTCCTAATATATAGTATACGGACTCCATGTGATATTTTTTGGCTAACCAATCATTTGTCCATTTCAGAATCACTTTGTAAGAATCCTAACATAAAGGTTACCATAAAAATACTGTTATTGCAATAACAAGATGCTATCTACAGCTTAAAACTGAAAAAAATTATAGGTCTTTCATTTATCTAAATATGTCTAAAAGAAAAAAAGAAATACCATAATATTCAGAACTGTGTTTGAAATAAATTAAGCTGGCATGTCATGCTATATTTGCTAACTAACTTAAAACTTTCATGCCACAGTTAAAGCCATAAGAAAAAAATTGGTGGCTCTAAATGTCCAATTAACATTACAACTGGAAATCTAAATGTCTCCACAAATTTTTTACTTAAAGGCATCTTTACAATTGGTGGCCAATGGTAATTAGTTCTACACAAGTAAAATCACAACAATGCTCCAGTATTATTACAATTGGTGGCTCTAAATGTCCAATTTTGTTTTGGATCAATAGATTGACACAAGTAGAGATGTCTTAATACACAGTAAAACAAATTAAAGGCAAGGGGCTACACATTGTGTATGAAAATCACAACAATCCTCCAGTATCATTACCATTGGCATACATTTATATGAAAATCACCAATCACATGTTGCCCAAACAAATCCACATTATTAGCATAAAAACTAAGTGAAATATGACCTGTGGATGTGGAATCCCATCTGCATCTCTTTTAAAGCTTGCCTCTGAAAATGAATTTGCCTTTTGATGCTTTACGTCACCTAAACCATCCCTTGAAGGCTGAATAGGTGGACTAAAAGCAATATCCTTCTGAAAATTTGGTGATTCTGCACCAGATCTGACTGGATCTCCACCACTAGACACAGAATAGTCTGAAACCCGAGAAACAGAACCCTCATTTGCAAACCTGTCTTCAAACATCCTTTCATTTAAGCGGGTGGGACTACAAATAAAACTAGCCATCTTTCCAACATTAAGACCTCGATCTGAACCAGGTTTGCGAGTAAGTGTGTTAGTTTGCTTTCCATAACGACGATCTTCATATTGAAAGTCATAAGGAGGACTTTGAGAATAAGAATGATAAGAGCATGCACGTCTTGTCTCATCTTCATGGCTTCTAATCCTCTGTCAACATCATTTATGAATCACACCTATTAGGCTCTTATTCAAGGCTGAAGAGAATTTGCAAAGAAATATAACAACATGACATAGATAGTCAAAGTTCATTCATTAAACTTTTTGAAATGAGTTGCAACATCCCTATACATCCAACAAAAAAATATTTTTCATCTGCCCTTCCCAGAAGAGAAACAAAAAACATCATTCTGATGTTCCAGGGAGATAGATAATTCTGAAAATCTCCATATTTTCTTTCCAAAAGAAAAATAAAAAAAAATAGCCCGCCACACCTTTTCATACTACATCTTGAAAACAGGAATTGATTTAACACAACCTGAAGTGTAAATTTCAGTAAAATGTTACCATATAGAGATATCAGTTGTTTACTGCGATGTTACCTGCAAATCTCTTGGAGGCTTATCAGAGGTATTTCCTCCAGCATATTTTTTATCCACATACACATCCTTTATAAATTCTCGCACTTTGTCCACTTTACTGCAAGCAGAAAACACAATCAAACAACTTCCGTTTTTATCAACTACAAGCATAGTAGTAGGACCACAGAAAAGATGTTGCACCTGTTATCAGGCAATCTCTGCCTTTGTTGGTTCCAATCCTTCAAATATATTTCCCTTGCACGCTGAAAAGAATTTAATGTCTGGTCAACATAACAATAAAAAAAACCCAACTGTTCCCAAAGCCAACAAAAATTCACCACCACCGATACCTGATTGCCACCATTTTGGAGAGCTTCAACTTCTTGGGATGTGAACTTCGACATGGATACTGACTTCACACGATGAGTAAACTCTCGACTGTATAACATGCACATATATATATATATATATATATATATATCAAAACAAGAAAATGAGTAGTCCACAACCCATGCATAAATGTCGGTTTCAGTCGAAAATGAAAGGCAATTTCACACCGACTACAAGGCATTGCTTCAAATCCAAACAATCACAGACTTTACACATTTAAAAAAAAATCATAAAAATACTATAACAAGCAGCAAGAAAACCAAGAAAGCAGAAGAAAATACTCACTGAATCCCACTGCATGTAGTACAAATGAAAGTCCAGAAATTAGTACAAACATACTGTGGACCCTGCATTTTTCAAATATATAAAAAAATTCAAAACAAAAACAAATTCATCTAATTAAAAACTAAAAAAAAAAAAAAACAAGAATTACCAAGCTATTGCAGTTGATACAGCGACGGTTGGGAGGAAGCTTCATGAGACCTCTAATTATCTTCTCGTTTCTCTCTTCTTCTTTTCTACTCCCCATTTCTCTACAGATTTCAAGACAAACAAACCCTAAACAAAGAAAAATCGAAACGTCCCCTTGCTTTCGATGAATCCAGAGCCTCTATTTTTAGAGAGCCCAGTAAAATCAATCAACCTGTGAAGAAAAACTGCGACAGGGAATCTAGGGTTTGTTTAGTTAGAAAAAGGAAGAAGAGGAGGAACTCGATTAGTCCTTTTCCTCTTTCGCAAAATAAAAAGAAATCAAATCAGCTCAGCTCCACAGCATTTTATAATACAATATTTGTTTTTTTTTTGTCATAAATTAAATTTAAATAGAAGACAAGGTGACTTGATACATTCCCCTACGGATAAATGAATTAATCCATCCATAAAATTTATTTTATTTATTGAGATATATGTGGGATTTTTATTATTAACAACGCAATAGAAGCCTATCTTTGTATGGTTGTAAATTAAAATTTCATATCAAAGTTATTGTAATACAGTGCCTTCAGTGCATGGGATGATTTGGCATGGACTGAATGTTAATTATTGGGTTTTGAAAAGTAAAAGTAATAGTAGGAGTTGCATAATTATAGTAACGTCTTTTTCGATAAGAGATGCTGCATGCTGGCTGCCCACCTGGCTTAAGTCCTTTTTTGTGATTTCATTTTTAGAATTAGTATATTAACTTAAAAATTTTAGTAGAATAATAACATTTCAATTTATTTTATTTTTTTGGATAAAATAACATATTTTTATCTTGTAGTACTTTAAAAATATAATATTTACTAAATATTATTATTTTCAAGCGTGATAAGATAATTATCTTATTTTAGAAGCATAATAACTTAAAAAATCACGTTTCAGAAGCGTGTCATATCGTAAAATTTAAACTCTTTCTCAAATTTAAGAATACATACAAATACAACTTCCCTCTCTCAAGAAACCTATGTCCACATCCTTCCTTTCTCTAAAAAAACATCAATTACTTGTGTTTTTACCCTTAAAACATAAAAAACCGAATTCATCTTAGTTTTCAAGCATCCTATAACGTTTTTCTCTTCAAAATCTATCATTATCATCTTTGCTGCTCTCGTCATCCCAAACCTTTTTCTAGTCCTACAAGGAATGTAAATATACTATATCGTTATAAATTTGTGTTTGATTTAGTTGAAACGAAATCATGGTTTAATGTTTACATTGGATTTAGAGTTTGTTTGAACTAGTGATAAATAAGCTATAAATAACATCAATTAGGATTAATTTGATATAGTTGAACATGAAAATAAATTATATTAATTACGAATTAATTATTTCAATAAATTATATGTTGCGTTGAATTTTGGATAAGTTGTTGAATTAGAAATTTTGTGAGAATTGGCTGTAATCAGCTAATAATGTTATCAATTACACTTAATGATTTCATGCAATAGAGCATTGATTCAATAGAATTATGACGAATTATATGTTGCATTAAATCATGGATAAGTTGATGAATTTGATATTACCTTTGAATTGTTTAAATTTACTATAAGTTTGGGTTAGATTTCATGCAATTGAGCATGAAAAATATCAATTAGATTTGATATCATGAATGATGTTTAATTTTGGTGGATAATGCATTGCATTAAATTTTGAGAATTTCTTTGAATTTTAACAATTAGAGGTGATCCTTGTCAGAACACCTACATAGATTTTTTTTCTCACAATAATTTATTTGGGTATATGAGCTTATATTAAATTCAAAATACTAAATTTATCCTTGAAAGTAAATATTTATTTTAAACCATAAATAAATCATCAGTTATGAACCCATTAATATCTTTAAGCAACACTTAGACCATACAATATAATTTATCTCAAGTAAAATACGTTAAAAATATTAATATATTTCATTGCCACAATCAATTTTTTATCCTAAAATTTCATATATTATTGATTCACAAAAGTCTTCTAGTAACCCTGAATCCAGCAACTAATGAGAATATCTTGATCCTGATATCCAGTCATATCTCACACACTTTGCAAGATTCCAGATCATGGAAGTCATTGATATCATCAGGGTTAGGTTGGTTCAGATTCTTATCTAATGAAATTATCATCCCAATTTATGCACCAACCAAATCCATTTCCCCCTTTTCAACTTTCTATTTACAGTTTCTGGCGGTTTAAAAAAATCAAACATTTGTTAATTTTTTATCTACAAATATTTGAATTAATTTTATTTTAATCTCTAAACTTTACTAGAAAAAAGCTGTAGATAGAAAATAGTTAAATAATCCGTTGACCAACGTTGAATATTCTCAATTCAATAGTATTTTGTTTTCCAAAATATTTAATGTCTTCAAATTATCTATTTCTATTTTCTAGTTCTCAAGAATAAATAAAATAAAATAAATTTCAAAATAACATAAAATTGATAAAAGGCTTAAGTTATAAGTAGATTTATAAACATACGAATTAAATATATAATTCTCAAATCTACTAGGACTGATTAAATAATTTTGTTAGACTATAGAGACTATGTTGTAGTTTAATTCTTTTTTTTTTCAATTGCTTTCTCCTTGAATGAAAATAATGATATTTATCAAAAGCTAAAAATATTTTAAAATACTATCTTTATTATTAAATCCTTGCCCCCACCTATTTGTTTTTTTAAGATATGATATTTCACTCTTAATACCTTTTTATATCCCTACACTTTATCTTTAAAATTCATGCATGGTCTTGTATTTCAAGCAAACGAGGAACTTGTTTATTTTTTTGTTTAAAAATATTTTTTTAAAAAATAAAATTTTTTATTTTTTATTTACTTCAAATTAATATTTTTTTTGTTTTTAGATCATTTTGATGAGCTGATTTCAAAAATAATTTTTTAAAAATAAAAAATATATATTATTTTAATATATTTATAAATGAAAAACACTTTTAAAAACAACCGCAATTACATTTTCAAACAAGCCCGGCAATTGTTTTGATTATCATAGTCAAACAATAAAAACCAATACTTTTCATAGAAAAATATTTTTCATAAGCGAGTTATTTTATATATAAAATAAGTGTAGATTTAAGTTTCTATTTTCAATCCTATTCTAAACGCAACCTAAAATAATTATACACAATTCACAAATACATGTCTACAAACAATATAAAATATTTATGGTTTGATATGTTCTTGTATAATTAATTAGATAATTCTTTCATCTATGATTATATTTTGAGTCAATGTTATTCTTAGATATATGTTGAATTTATAATATATTCTTCTTACAAATTTTTCATATAATACCATCAAATTCAGTCATGTAATTTGCACATGAAAGGCTTTCATTTATCTAGCTTGTAAGGGAATTTTAAAAATAAAAAATAGTTAAGTGCAAATCACGTAACTAATTCGATGATTTGGCTCAAAAAATAGATTAGAAACAGATAAAATTAAATTAATTAAGAATATAAGAATATTTTGAATAATTAATAAAGATAGATTGAATCATTAATTTATAAAGAACAAATTATAAATAAAATTTTTATTTCAAACTGGAAAATGACATACATAAAATTAACTTAGAGATAATCGCTATCATGCCCTGGTAAAGGGCCATGACTTAATTTTCTTGAGCAAAATTTAACAAATAAACTTAAAAAAAGGTGCTTGAATAGTGATATTCGTTGTAGTTCAAATTCAAAAATTCAACAGTGAAGTTATGATTTTGCCCTTTCAGTCCAAAAAATTTGGCTCGGTGATGGGGTAGTAAGATCTTTTTATTTTGTTATGAATAGTAAAAAGACAAAAATTTCCCCGGAGAAAAACAACAATTTTTAATTTTCAATTTAACAGCACTTAAAGTTTTTTTTTTTAAAAAAAAAACTTGCCTTTGGTCCAGGTTCATTTTTGTCTTTTTAATTTGTTTTTTTTTTTTTTTGTAACTTCCTAGTTTATCAAGGGTAATTTATTCTTTTAATCAATATTAATTAATATTGAAATAGAAAAAGTTGTTAGGGCGTGTGGTCTATGTATTAGCACGTGAGAGACATCTGTACATTTTAATCGACACGTGTGACACTATTTGGTGACCAAAATTACCCTTCATCCATGTTGTTTAAAGAACTATCGTGTCTTCTTCCTCTTAGTGCGATGTGTGTTGGCAACGGTGAAGCAATTTGTACTTGGTGAACCCTTTTTTTCTTGCCTCTTTAAAAATTATAGGTTGATTCTTTTTATTTTTGGTATTTCAACTTCAATTTTTATTCTTTTAATTTTTATTCATGGCTCTTTTGTAAAAATTCCTTTTCAATCGAGTTTTCTTGATCAATAACCTCGACCATAAGTTTTACGAGTTAACCCAGGTTACATGTTTGTCGCACTACTTCAGATTTACTTGGGCTAGGTTTTTTTATTTATTTATTATCCAATTCATGTTGTCAAAGGTTTTTTTTTCAAGTTATCATGCTTTTTTATATATATAAATATTTTATTCATTTATTATTATTGTTTTTTAAAATATTTAATTAAAATAGAACCAACTTATTAAATCTGATTATCACTATAATCTAAATTATTAATTATTAATTTTATTTTTTAAAAACACGAATGTTATGTGTGTTATATGTAGCCACCATTTCTTACAAACAAACAAAAAGGACAGACCCATAGTGTAGTGTGAGTGTACACACACTTTTTTTTAAGTGAAATGTTTTTCTAAGTAGTTGTTCTAATATAAAAAATATTTTAATATGTTTATTTTTTAAAATAGCCCCAACAAAGCTTCGAATATATTTTTTAATGTCTGTTTATTTTTATATTTTAAAAATATTTTTAAAAAGATTTAAGATTTTTTATTTTTTATTAAATTCAAACTAATATATTTTTAATATTTTTAAATTATTTTAATGTGTTGATATAAAAAATAATTTAAAAAAAATAAAAAATTATTAATATATATTCTAACATAAAAAATTAGTTACAAAATAATCACAACAATGAAAAATTAATTTTGAGGCCCTGGACATGATGCATGCATTTGTAAAGTTATAGCCTCCTTACATGACAAAATAAAAGTAGCTCAAAAAAGTCAAGAAACAAACATCCTTGACAAATGCATTGTACGATGACTCAAAACCCAATAAAAAATCCATAATTGACAGAAGACCGATGACTCTGTAAGTGTAAGTTTTCTAATAACGCTTCTCCCTGTCATGTCCTCTTCCTTTCATCTCTTTGAACTGAATCCATTATTGGATTTGTATTTTCTTCACAAAAACCTCACGCACATTACCTAAACACTCCTTTTCCAAATTGGTTCGTATTATCAGACCAGCCCCTAGTTGAGAATAATTTGCAAGGTTGGAACATGGAACAGCACGCTCCTCTTCCTCTATATCACAAAGACATGGCTACTGAGAGACATGAAAATATGAAAGCATTATTTTCTTCTTTTTTATCTCTTTTTTCGCAACTGGATATATATATATATATATATATATATATATATATATATATATATATATATATATATATATATAAACACCACGGACTCATAATCACCACAGCATCTGCCAAACAGAACCCAAAAGCAATAAGTCAGCATAACTATATGGATGGAAAACTTGTCTCCCAATATAGTACATTTAAAAAAGAGAAACTACAGCTAATCGTTTACAGTCCAGCTTCAACATACAGCTTGGTAGTTGGGAGCCTCTAGTACCCTAAGCTCTAATTTCTGGCAGATGCATCAGCGTCACTCGGGGGGCAATACAATAGAATGCTTCAGCAGTTTAGACATGATGCACCTTCTGCGCAATCAATTTTATCTCTTTGACCCTTTCATCTACCAATTGCTGGAGTTGCTCTTCTTGATTTGTCTGGTTTTCATCCATCCAAACAGGAGCAGCTTCACTGTCCTGTGACCTGAACATTACAAATGACATCTCCGGATTATAATCACTTGGAACTTCAACCACTTTTTTCCCACTGCTCCCAGAATCTTTCCCTAAGACATCAGCCTTCACACGACTTGAGATGATTGCCACAAAATCCTCCATGTACTTGTCAACAGGATCAAGACCTAGATAAATTAGAACTTCCCAACACTGAAGAAACTGTTTCCTATTGATTTTCAAGGTTTTCCTAACATCTTCAACTGCACTTACAGGTGGGTTAAAACAAGGCACATGGGTTTTCTTTGACAGTTTTCCTTGTTTTAGATACGAAACAGTTGAGTTAACAGCATCTTGGATTGGGGCAAAGAGAAGGAGACGTTTTATGTCAACAGTGGTGCGCACATGTTGGAAGTAATCTAATGGTTCTTCAACTGTCAAGTCATAAACATCTTCCAATATGGCAACATTGCTGAGTACTTCAACAAGGTGACCACCATAACCCTTGTGTTGGTATGGAGGCAACACCAATATCTGCCATCAATAGAAGATCTCATCAATTTACTATAGAAGGTCACATGAAGTGTATTTACCTGCTCCCCCACTGAAATATCAAAATAAAATAAAATGAACCTGACTGAGCCGCAAACGTGTGCTGTCGGGGTAATGATAAAAACGATACACTGCAGTAAAACCCAACAGTTTATGTTGAGGATCCCCATGTTCATCACTTTTCTTCTGAATTAGGACATACAATTCCCATCCTGGATCATCAACATCAATGGGATTGCTACCTGAATCGGAAAATATAACTTTTCAGAATCAAACACCTGGACAGCAAGGAAGGAAACAATAAAAATAGCATATTCCTTGACAGACCAATGCCAGTAAAGAATTACCATCGATAAGAAGAAGAGCAAGAGGAACCAGGCGACTGTATAGGTGTCCAGCAGCTGTATTTCCTATAACCATGCGAACAACCTGACAGAGTAGGAAAGAACAGTAACCACGGCCATCTCTTTCAAGCAAACCTCTACAAAATACACTAGGAAAAAGGAAGGAAATAGAAGAACTAGAAACAGTTTATTCCAGTGTCAGCATCCAGCCCCATAACACCCTCTTTCCCCGCCAAATAAATAGAACTGAGACAAAGGTAGTGAAAACAAAGGACCTTTTCTTTTTTTCTTTTTGGACTGATAATAAATCTTTTATATATCTCTTGTCTGTTAGTCATAAAAGCACTGTGCTTTTAATATAGATTTCAAAGACAGGAATTATGATTGTATACGGGGACTCTGCCTTGAGTGCCAACCTGTACTGCATTTAGAGCCATATGGTTAGCGGGGATGCATTAATGAGACACAATGCCTAAGGTTCTCTCCTTTGTTTAATCTCCCCTGATCTACATCCTTGCCATTCTTTATGAATTGTGCACACAATCTACTTCAAATCAGATCTAAAACCAAACGAGCATTGTAATTTTCCAGCCACTTTTCATTTCATAATTCTCTAAAATCAAATTGCAATCATTCGCAGATATTATCCAGATCAAACTCTATTAAATACCTAGTTCCCAATAAATTACCCAAGACTGAAGTTTAGGGTTTTTCTGCATTTCCCCACTCAACATAAGAGATTCCAGACAAGCCACTCAAACCATAAACAAAACTTTAATAGCCGAATATGAAATCAAGTACCTCGACATCTGAAGTAGCTGTCCCTAAATGACTATTGGAATCAACATGTCCATTGGAGGTTTTGTGTTGCAATATCTCTCCATCTGAGATAATGGATCTGCAAACATTTAAAATATAGAAATCATAAATCAAACAGCAGTGCAAGGACTAAATAAAAGCTTGAGTTATATGTGCACAATATAACCATAACAAAGCACCTAACAAAATGACTCTCTGTTGAAAATGTCTGAAGGAAGTCATCTTTGTTGTCAACAAGAGTATCGGCGAAAATTCTCTGTGGGTAACAACAAACCAATCAGCAGGCCCCGAATACATAAGAAATTAAGAAAAAAAGTAGCATTGCAGTCATTATATACCTGAAGAGATGATTTGAGATCTGTGATACCTTTTCCCCCCTAACAACATACAATCACAGCACTTGGTAAAATTCCATTTAAGAACATAAAGCTAGAACTACCCTCAAAAACTAAACTGATCGATAAAACAATTTACTCAATATATTGAATAACAAGAATGTCATTACTCACATCAGATGTGCTCTGAAACTTAATATCAGCAAATGCATGGAATGATACGCTGCTAACCCAGATGGTAATCTGTATACAAAGATATTGAACAAAATTGGAGAACAAAACATGGTCGCATAGAGAAATAATCTTGTATTGAAAGTGTGCATATGGTAAATAGTTAACATAAATAACATGCTCAACATGCAAAACCTGGGTAAGCAGCAATCTAGTGAAAATGTGCATTACCTTCAACCCATTGTAACCGTAGATTTTCCCATCCTCGTCAAAAAAGCTATTCAAGTCAACTGGACTAATATGAAAACTGTGTGAAGCACCCACTTCTTCCTTGCTAGAAACTAAGATACCGATCATCAAGTACACATGAAAATCAAAAGAAGAATAAAAAAAATAACAAATTATTAAATCCAAAATTTCAGAGGGTGCCATAAATGCAACTACACAGAAAACCAATTATCACGAGCATAACTCTTCAAGTATGCAGCCATCTCAAAGTCATGAATCTTTTATTTATCAAAAAAGCTAAAGCCTGTCCAATTCTCTGCTTGATACTATTTCTAATAATGACTTAATAATGCTCGAGCAGGAACAAAGCTTATTCCCGAAGTTTCCATAAAGAGAAAGGACAAAGGGACGAAAAAACTCTTAATAGTTGCATTCTTATCCTAAAATTAATATAACAAAAAGAAAATTGCATTTCTGCTCGTACATTTTCCCAGTAAACAAAAACGAGTCAATGACACCAGCAAAACAGGTTATAAGTAGAATAAAATTCCCAAAAAAAACCTAGAAAGTTGATTATAACGTACCCAGGTAAATTAGGATGCACTGATTGGCCTCGATTCCAACATCTGCATCAAAGATCAACACAAATATCACTAAATTAAGCAAAAATCACTGGAAAGAGTTCGTAACCAGTGAGCAAAGTTAATGGGAAATTGACTAACCGATATTGGAGAAGCCAACACGACGGCGTTTCTTAGGCTCGGAGATTGGATCGGCGGTGGGTTGTTGTTTCTGCCCCATTTCTTCTGATGGCGGGTGGGGTTAGGGTTTTGAGAGCGGGAAATAGGAGAGACTAGGCGGGAAATTATATCGTACAAATGACACAGTCTGGATTAGGGCTATATTTATTGCCTGTAGCTAGCGACGTTGTGCGCGTGTGAGTGTCACGCGAGCTGACAAATCAGGGATTCTGTGTTTTTGGAATGCTACGATTGGATTTTGTTATTATTAGGAATAAGAAGAAATCCAAATGGAGTTTGGGTTGTTGTGTGAGTTATGATAGTGGTGATTATTTAAAATAATTTTTATTTAAAAATATATTAAAATATTTTTTTATTTTTAAAAAATTATTTTTGATATAAACATATAAAAATATATAAAACAATTTATTTAAAAATAATATTTTTAAAATAAAAAAAATATAATTTATATTATCTACCAAATATATCTTTTATATTTCAATAATAGGAGTAAATTTGCTCAATGATTTGGGTTTTTATGTTTCTCTAATTATTTTTATTTTTAATTTTTTTTTTAGTTTTTTAATATTGGCTTATTAAAAATTAGTATTTTATAATTTATTTTTTACATTATAGTCTCATGAATTAAAGAAAAATCTAAATGGGATCGTAATTTCACAAATAATGCACTGATAAGTTATTGTGGTTTTTCACAATTACTTGGTTTTTTTTTAAGGTCTTTCAATATATTTTAGTATTTAGTTTTTTTTTTAATTTATTCCGCTTGAAAAACAGTCTTAATGTTTGAGTGATGCTTAATTATTTTATTTTTAAAATATCAATTTCATTCTTCACAACAAATTAAAAACTAGAGTGCTACAATTGAATAAAAAAAAGAAAGATATGTCAGCCATTTTTTTAAGCACTTTGTTGTCAGTGCTTTCAGAGAGTTCTTTTCGATTGGGATTTTGACAAATTTTGTTTTTGGTTTCTTTACTTTTGCAATTAAATATTTTAATTCAAAATTTTATTTAATTTATTTTTTTAGTATTTATTTGAGAGAAGAAAGAGAAAGAGGACTGAAAACAATGAAAATAAAAAAAGAGTTATTTTTTCAATTTTTGTTGACAAAATGACCAAATTTGATCTCAAAATATTCTTCTTGCTTAAATGAGGGCCATTGAGAATTTTTGGGGTTCTATATTGTCGGGAAAAGTAGATTGTTGTTGTGTAAGGATGCTTATTTTTTGTTCGGTTTAATTTTTAGAAAGAAAAAAATCAAACTGAACTTTTTTAAAAAAATTAAAACCGGTTCAAACCGGCTGGTTTCCGTTCGGTTTGATTTAATTTTTTAGAACAAAAATCGATTTGGCTTGTTTTTTATTCAATTTTTTTCAATTTGGGTTCAGTTCGGTTTTTTTTGTTTTAGACTTATAAAACTGAAACTGAACTGGTTGATTTTTTTAAAATTTTAATCAGTTTAATTGGGTTTTTTTTTCACGGTTTGATTTTTTTTCTTGTTTTAATTGATTTTTTTTTACTCGCCTCTAGTGTTAGGATGGGTTTTTCTCAATTTAATTTTGTTTTAATTGTTTTCTTCGCTGATATATTAGTTATGTTATTTTAAGGGTGTTTATTAGTTTTTTTTTTTTTGAAGAAAACAGGTTTAAATAAAGTTTTTAGATAGGAAGACACCCCTAATTTCATGAGCACCTCTATGGTGATCGAAATTGAAGCAAAGTGGTGAAGTGTTCTCTATTACAACCATAGTTTTAAAACCCGATCCGGTCATTGATCCGGTCGACCCTCTGAATTACGGGTCAGATGAGTTGACCCGGGTTAACCTAAAAAAACCTATATAAAAAAATATTCTGACTATACCAATCTACACAATTTTCCCGGCATGAAGCAGCTCCATAGGACTCTTCATTGCTTTTGAATTTTCAACACAAGTAGCAAAGAAAATTTTGATCAAGTTCAAGGAAGCCATTTTATAGGGAATAACTTCATGATGTTTCTATCATCCTCCACGAGATCTCTTCTATCTTCAGTTTCTCTCGTCCAGCTCCATTAAACCTGGTACATATCCTGATGATCTCAACAATTTTGTTAGTGTTCTCAAGGTGCCATATATTTGCTCCTTCTCAGGGTGTCTTTCATCCAATGAATAAAACTCAACCAAATAATCATTGACCTCAATTAAACTACATCCTGGTAATTTTTTGAACCCAGTATCCCTCATTGCAACTTTTAGTCGTGCTACATCTTTCCATCTTCCAAAGTCCCCGTATATGTTTGAACCTTAGCTAGAATCGAACATGGACAACCAAAAATTAACAACAATATTCACAGGCTAACAACTACTTGCATAATATTCACAGCTACATCAATATTCACATTTCACAGCAAACGAACAGGAACAACAATATTCACATTTCACAGCAAATGAAATATTCACGAATCACGATTGACCATTTGAAGTTGTAGAAAAAAAAAAGAACAGAGAGGCCGAGATACATACCTATGGGAAAAACCGATGGGTCAATCGATGGGTCAACAGAGGGAAGAACCGATGGATCATCAAACCTTAGAAAAAAGATCTAACCTTCACATGATCTTTTTTCAAACTCTAAATGACCCTGGATTAAATGACCCTGGATTATCTAACAAGATCTCCGAGACTTCTAAATTTTTTTAAATTATTGTTTCTTTTACATTTATATGTTTTGAAAAACCCAATGATAATAAGGTAATAAATATAGGTGCTACAATGGAATCTTCAATGACCATCAATAATTGCAATGGTAAAATTAATTTAAGTATTTTAAAAGAAAAAATTAGAGATAAAAAGCCAAAACATGAGATCACTAAAAATAGAAACATCATGGATTGCTAAATTAGAGATTTTACACCGATTATAAGTTTGTCTTGAAAGAAATCAAGCAACCACAAAACAACACATTGACTAGCCGAGAGAAAAGAAAGTAGAATAGGAGAGAGAATTATAATCATAATTACTAATCGAGTTATTTTTGTTTAGGGATTATAGTTGCAAAAAAAAGAAGATGATGCTGATGAAAAACAACTGAGAATAGGATTGTAATTTTTATTAACTTTATAGACATAAATAAAATTATGAGTCAAGTATGGGTAAAGGAAAGTAAAACAATGTCGATTACTTGCTCAAAACCCAACCCAACTTCTACTTTCAAGTTTTACCTAAACTCAAACTATCCATAAATGTCTCTCATTCAAGTCAATTTGAATGAGTATTCATCGAGTTTGGGTGGAATTAAAATCCCAAAGGAGGAGTAAAAATAAAAGAAGAAAAAAAAAACATTGTATGCATTTTAGTTCTACCCATAATTATAAGACCCATCCCTAGGGTCGGTGAGCTTAGTTTGTGTGATTACTAACTAATTGTGTTTTGGGCCTTGATGACCTTCAAGTTCGTTAGACAAAGATTTGCTCTTGTAAAATAAATAATCTAAAACTACCACCACTAAAAAAAACGACATTGACTGTATATACATGAATACCCAAAAATGATAAATTTAAAATAAATATCTAATTTTCTTTCAGTATGAATAATAATTAAAATAAAAATACAATAAAAACTGAACCTTTAATTACCAATGTCATTCCTATGTATAATTTCTTACTCAAGGAAATAACTTTTGACATCTTAAGCTAACAGCAATTTCTTATTATGAAATCTAACACACTCGTTTTTTACTACTTACGAGTCCAGCAACCTTTATGAGTCATTGAACATTACTTAAAAATACCTTTCCGCCGAATCTTTTACTCCAAAAAAAAGGGAAAAAAGCATGAATGTTTTAAGCTTTAATCTATCCCTTTGCATAATATTTTTTAAAAATATTTTTCAATTAAAATTAATATTTTTTAAGGTTTTTTTTTTAATATCATCACATCAAAAACATAAAACAAAACACCTTAAAACATCAATTTAATGCTTTTATAGATGAAAAACAATTTAGAAACCCTTCGAAATACAAAAAACAACCACAAATTCAAACAAGCCCTTAATATATTCCCTTATCCAAAAGCAATAAGCAATGTTCAGGATAAAAAATATACTTTCAAACAATCATCCCAACTAAATATTTAAGCTCTTAAGTAAAGCTCCGTGAATAGTTTTATATTACTTTCTAAACTACCCCTTTCTAAACTACCCCTCAAGTAAAACTCATATGGACTTAAAACTTATACAAGTTCATCACTACCTTCGATCATCTCAACCTCCAATAATGATTTTATATTTCTCTTTAACAAGTACTAATCACAAAAATCAGAACATGAAACGAAAAGACCTAGCTAAGTAAAACATTAGTAGATATTTCACATCAAAATCTGAGTTTTTAATTGCCTAAATAATCAATACCGATAGTTTCATTGCCTAAATAATCAAAACCGATAGTTTCATTGTCTGAAGAAAACGAATTCTCTAAGAAAACAAAGTACTCGCAGGTGTAGGCCAGTAATTTCTCTCCAGATTTTAGGCCAGTAATCACCATCTCAGGCAAAGCAAGATTCAAGCCACTGCACCAGATCAACAGCTGACCTGCATGCTCAAGAGGAAAAATAACGGATCACTTACAAATAACAAAAAATAAGGGGGCCAGCGAGCTAATTGGTGTGCCTGCATTTGCAGATCCTGGTGGGCAAATGCTAAGCCCAGCTCGTAGATGTCAGGCACCCACAAGTGCGGATAAGTGCAACATTGCTCAAAAGAATTTTAAGCTTTCGGGAAACAAATACCTGAAACAAGGACCGTTACTTACATTTGTTGTCACCGTAGACCTTACAAAAAATGCTCAATATCAATTTCCAAGAAGGAACATGGATCCGTAATGACAAAGTTGTTCAAGACCTGAGTAATTTATTGCTAATCAGAAATGCTTAAACCATACAAAAGGAGTCATAGAAAAAGTGAACTGACAGGAAATTGAATGTAACTTGTGAAAGGAACACTTTTCTATGACAAATTTATTCCGCATAGCCACAGGTCATCTGTTCTGTAAAATAAGTTGTGAAATTCATTTTTCATTTATAGTGTTGATGTTGACATAAAAAAAAGCTTAAATTCCAAAATAGATTACGGTGCTAAATCAATACTTTTCAACACCACCCACCCTAATAAACAGCCGCTGCCAGCACCAAAAAGACTATCAATTTATATAAAATATTCTCCACAAATGTATGGACAACAGAAATTCCAAGTCACTGTTTTCACTACAAATCACTTCTGGAGCACTGTGCAACTGTATATACCAATTTGTTAGAGTCCAACATAGCAATCAGTAAAAAATTCAAGAATAGAATAATCAATTTCGTGGATAAAGAAAGGCACAATCAATGAAGTTTACTAGAAATTTCAGATTTTAACTCATTGACACCAACAAGAGACTATATTTTGTTACTGACTATTGTTATGAAATATCATGGTGCTAATAAATAAAACTTCTACGCAAGAGATCACTAGATACCTGGGGGTGCACAATACCAAAATCGCCAATATGCTTCCCTTTGTAAATGATGCTAGCTTGTCTACCGGGAAGAAATTCAGGTGCCTTCAGTAAATACCAAATGAGGGTTATCATAACCAATAATGGCAGAATGACCTCAAAAACAATAGGCAGCACAGAAAATACTTACATCTGACCGCTGTATGTAGTACCCTGTATTGTCACCGATTGGCACAAAAGGGGTTCCCAGCACTTCCATAATTCTGTCCAACAAGGAATGAATAAGCTGCAAACACGGTTTAAAATGTCATCCATTTAACTTATTAGAATTTATAAATTCTGTGTATAGCTAATAAAATTTAGAGACAAATTGCTGGATGCAGAACAATAGAGGAAAAGTCCTCGGATGAATTTCATGGAGTGTATTTGTAGGATTTTGGATTTATGAATTTAGACATTGACATCAGATTTGATGTAAAAATTGAATGATAAAGGGGAAAGAACTACTAACTGCAGGCTTGTAGCGTTATGAAAGAAATCCACTTATTAAAGCCTCACGCTGTGCAAGAAATTAGAGAAACAGGATGCAGCTTTATTCATTAAATTGTGAAGCTGGAATTAGAATATTATAAGCATATTTATGGGCTTGAAATATTCCTGATGTCACCAATAGAGTTTGACTACTGAGTAAAAACACAACTAACATTTAGAATAATAAAAAATTAAACAAGAAATTTAAAATTTGCTAAGCAGAAGATACTTCATGCTTCCTAATTCTAGCTAGAGATATACTTGTCTCCCAGCAATTATTAGATTTTGGACCCTCTACCTATACACTGAAATCACACTTAATTTGAATATTGTTTGGCAAAAGCCATGCCTTCAAATAAGAAAATCAACTTGAGAGATCTTTAATGGGTGACAAGATATCAAAAAAAAAAAGAATACCAAGGAAATAAAATCAATGAATTGATGAAGTATCAGATAATAACCGTTCAAAAACTTGTAATGAAGCCATTCCATACAAGATTGGAAATGAAGCTCAACAACATTACAAACTATACCTCAAATCCTGAGTTAGTGCCACAATACAGAGCTGCAAGATGGCGACGGTTAGTTGCACCAACATCTTTACTCTCATCCAAAAATGCTACATCACCCACTTCAAAAATCTATTGGCCAATTTCAAACATGAGAAGTTATCCACACACACATATATATACATATATCCTGCCAAAAGCAGAAACAAATTATCACACCTGAAAAAAGATTATTGATTCTCATTGATATAGCAGCTACCAACAACATAATTGGAGGATGTGCACATGTGCGCATAAAAATAGCAGTATGAACTTCTATTTTGCAATGAACTGGACTCGATGCATTAACCAACCACCCTTGGACATGCATAAAAAAATTGCCCCCTAGATAATTGTTCTGTTAGATGAAGGAACTTCCTCCTACCAATGAGGGTAAAAATTATTGCCACGGAGTATCAAGAACACTATCATACATCATAGATATTTGAGCATACTCCAGAGATTAGTAGAATTATCTATGCATTCGAGTCGTCACAATAGTGTAAGAAATACACAATTCTCTAATAGCAAGGGCTATCAAAAACCAGAAATAAGTACCTTGATTGGCTTAGGATGGTCTTTGTTATGTCCAATAATTTTCAAAGCACCAGGCATGAGGCTTGTTCGGACAGCCTACAGAAATGTACAGGAAATTCAAATTTGAAAAAGAGGTGAAGATATTATATATAGATATGACAAAATAGGTAGCATGCAAAAGCTGCAAAGATTATTTAGACCACAAACATATGAACCGAAATAGCAATTCAGACAATTACTTTCTGCCCATTTAGGCATATGCTTGTTTGGAACCCTCTCAACCCCGATCCCAGAACCCTTTCTGATTCATAATGCATTATCACCTAACCATAAATACTGCAAAAGCAGCTAGTTTCTGATTCACAATGGATGACTGATCATGTGAAGTACCAGCAATGTAGAACATCTTCATAAGAATATATCCTTTAAGTATATCCAAGTCTTACAATATTTGAAACAAACAAGCAAGTACATTTAGAGTTATAAATTCTGCCAATTGAAGGATGATATTTCCATAGGATATCAACCACACTCCAAAATCATATGAGAACACAAATATACAGAGGTTTTACCATGCAGACCCTAGTCCAAACTCCAATACACAATTTATCTTCATAATAATTTGATTGTTGGTTAAAAAATCTTAGCAATAAAACAAGGAAAAGCAGCGGTGCATATCAGGTAAAAAAGTTATACAAAGGTGAAGGAAAGCCAATTCAAAGAGATTGAAACGACCAAAATCAAATTAGAATATGAAAATATAGTAGGCTTGGAACACCACCAAAGACAATTTAACACAAACCTCAAAATCTGAGGAACGGGGATTTCCAATAATCACTGCACTTGATCGATCATCTTCTCGATTTAACAAGGCAAAATTCTCTCGATTAGAGCATAAAATCCATGTTAAGACCTCTGTAAACCCATTCATTGCAATCTAGAAATTACAGACAAGATAAATAAATAAATAATAAAATAGCCCATAGAAATCAAAGTAGAATAATAAAAACCACAAGAAGAAAATGCTAGCAAAGCAAGAACATGAAGAGAGAGAGAGAGATATCTCCTTTTAGTACCTCTGCTCTGATAAGATCCTCAAGCTGATTCAAGGGCAGTGGCTTCATTGATGGTAGCCTTCTCTTTGGAATGTCATTGTACCCATAAGCAATTGCAACGTCCTTGAAAAGACGGTGGATGCCTTGTCATTCGCAAAAAGAAAAGTATGCAAATTGGCTATGTTATAAAAACAGTAAATAATAGTAACCATTGTTGTATACCTCCATAACATCACAAGGGTGAAGAATGTCACTTCTTGTTGGAGGTACGGATACATTGATGTTGCATTTGTTGTCATCAAGTACAGAATGCTCAGCACGCAATTGCATCCGATTTAATAAACTAGTAACCTGAATGATAAAGAAAAAAAATACAAAACAGGTGCTATTGCTATCTCAGACTTTCTTGCATGGACAGACACAAGGGAATAATGTCAGCAATGCCATAATTGATAAACAGATAGCTGACAGAAAATCCTAGAAGAAAGCATGCCAGAGGGCTAATATACCATCAGGTGCAGAACTTCCAACGACAGAAATCATGTACTGTACAACATCCAACGACAGAAAACATGCACTATACAACATCCCATGATAAGAGATGGTCTCTTCAAGACAGAAGCAATTTCGATATGATAATCGGGGAAAATAAAATAAAATTGTTCCTTAATATTCTTACCAAAATTACCAGGTAAATGACAACAGAGGATGGTTAATGAATACAAGAATGAATCAACATCAAAATCTATGCCTATGATTGAACACAGATTAACAATTCTTAAATTTCAACTGCTTTCAGATAACTTATATAAATTTTTAAAACTAATCAGAAATTCAATTATTTTCACCACCTCAACATCTGTTTTCCTTTTCCTTGATGCTGATAACACATAAAATTACACCTCAAACAACAGCATTTGTTGAGCTTTGTTTTAAATGGCTAAAACAACTTTAGATGACTTCCCTAGAAGTCCACTGACTCTCAAACAAGCTAGATGTAATCCACAACTGATTGCTGCCCCAACTATATTCTCCTCCTAATATAACTTGTACACAGAGTTATGGAGAATCAAGTGAATGGCAAATTAACACAATCCAAGAAAACTAATTCTCTGAGCACTCAATTTATTTGATCAATCGATCTTTGTCCCTCTATCTTGAATGTCTAACCAGGGCGCTATTTATTAGCATCAAAGCAACTAGAAAATAGGAAAACCAAACCCAATCCAAAAAAGAAAAAAAAACCCACTAGGAATAGGACTAACTGATAGACTAAAAAAATAAAAAAAAATCCTAAACTTCTTCCTAAAATAAGTAGTCTAGAATTCAGTGGCAGGTGGTTCTGCATCATAAAGTATCACCTAAAGTTAAACATGCTACCATCAGTTATCAACTTACATGCAAGGAACCAACTTGCATTTCCTTGTAAACTATCCAAAGTTAAACTATAGTCTTGCTCATTGAAATCAAACACTGTAAGTACAATAAATCATGTTCAGATCAGTAATTCGTTTTCTCTGGTAAAGCCAGATGCAAGTACACTTCCAGGTATCATTGAGCAAATTTGCAAATTGAAGGAAAATCAAAGTCGTGATCTTTCTTAATGTGCAGTCCATTTCAAAGCTTTGTGCATTTGAACAATCCACACAAGTCCTTTGATTCAGGAAATTGAGTAAACTCGACACTATCAATTATCTTTTCAAATTAAAGCCTAATATGATCAAAAGCAGAATTGGTTTGCTTATGATACATCACTTAATCAATGAAAAATGTTGACATCAAATGGAGCAGCACTTCATTTAAATTTAAATGAAAGCACATGTGTGCACAAAATTAGTAACAAGTATAGGAACAACAGGAATTACAATACCTTTTCTGCCTCCAAAGAGACTCCAATTGAGCTGGTAATATATGAAAGAGGAACTTCCATGTTATAGACAGATAAATCAGGGTAAATAAATGACCTCCCATCAGAATATATCACTTCAACTGGCTCCACGTCAAATTTTCTTTGACAATATGCTGAAAAGATTGTTACCTAAGAAAACAAGGAAAATGTGTACATAAATCTAAAAATTACCATGAAAAAGAAACCTGAACTTCAGTCTCTTACCATTGTGTTCAAAACAATATTGGCCTTTGTCAGATCAGTGGCTGTGCATTCAATGAAAACATTCTTAGTCTTCAGAGTGATAGCCGAATGTGCACCATTAATAATTGGCGGTAGAGATAAAACAGTTCTGCAGAAAGAAACATGAGATGCATATATATACAGGCAGTAACTTGAAATTCTTAAAGCACAAAAGAGAGATGTCATAGGCTATAAAAGAGAATGACATTCATACTTAATGATCAAATGTGTCAATAAGTAACCTAAAATATCCCATAGAAACAACCACATGAAAAAAAGAGGACTATTGTCACTGTAATTGCTGATATCTGCCCTGCGCTGCCCCCTTAAGAAAATTGGACCAGGCTGGGTTGCTCATTTTTCAAAAAAATCAATTCCATTGAACTCCACATATATACAAATAAAACATAAGGTTTCTGCCCCATCTGAATCTGACTCAAATTTGTGCCCTCTCTTGACAAGATATCATTAAAAAAAATGGGGCACAAACTAAAATAGAGATGCAAATAATGCACAAGGATGAAGCCAAAGCAAGTAATTGGAAAAGGAAAACTACGGATGCACCCTAATTCTAGAATTAGGTGATGCGCAGGGGAAATCTAAAGAATTGAGTGATGCACAGGGGAAATCTAACTCTTGTGCATTCACATCCTCCATAGGGTGATGGAATCTCTCTTACCAGGGGTATATAAGCAACTGAACACTATATCAAATTATAGAAAAGATGTCATTCAATAAAAGGAACTAAAACAAAATAACAAATCAATACGTTGACAGGCAAGAGACTACAAAATCATAACGATTTGATTTTATCGAGAAACCTACTCATACCTTTTAGAATCATGTATGACAGGAAACACTGGAGAATTCTCAATTATGTGTAAGAACTTCTTCAGCTTCATATCAGACTGCCAAGTAAATATTGTTAGAACCCATAGCAAGACAAAAGGCATAATTGCAGTTTTTGTACCTAGCATACAATTTAATTCGCAAACCCCTGCGTATTACAAGAAAATCATTCACAAAGGATAGGCTTAGAACCATCAACACCACAGGTGTTCAAGGATTAGAAAAACAAACAATATAAAGGCAATATCAAAACTTGAAAAAATCACTAATGGACAACAAAATGAAGACGCCATAATTTCCGAATCACCTTGTAAAACTCCATCAGTTCATCAGCTCTGAAGCTTTTCTCCTAAATTACGAGAATCAAAGACAAAGAAATCACCATTGGTCAGTCATAAATGTTTATGGCGTTGAAAGTGTAAAGCACAAAGCAGATGATAATAAGACAGCAATAAAATTAGCCACCAAAAGAAACACAAGGAAGCTCCCATGAAATGTGAAACACGGTTCAGAAAGACTGTCTGGATAGGTTTCTAACTCCAAAGGCATGCACATTCTCTCCAGGTATTCACTGTGTGTGAAATAGTGATGTCAAGAGGCGCTTGCCTAGGAGCTCTAGGTGAGGCAAAGCCCCCAACACCTTTATTAGCCTCAGGCGTTGGATTTCAATGAGGAGTCACCTTGGCAAGTGCCTTGTGAGTGGGTGCAAAGCGCTAAGGCTAGAGCTTGCTTGAAGTTATTCCTTTTCTATTGGATTTTTTTTTAATGATTTATGTTTTGACCTATTTGTCTATTTTTTTAATTTACCACAAGAAACAACTTAGGGTTGTTTCTGTAAAAAAACATAGATTAGAGTACAAAAAAATTAAAGAAATCATTAAAGTGGGAAACGAACAAACAATGAAGTACACTTAGAAGACAAAACACCAACCACACTTTCTTTTTTCAATGGTGGGAGTCGAAGAACAACACATTTGTACAGCTAATACTTTAATTTTTTGAGAGATAAGGATTTCGATTATAATCATGAAACGGAGGATATGGAGGATTCAAGTGAAGGAGAGGAAAGCATGGATGGAGATGTTTCTGAAGATTAATGAATAATGATGATGATATTTAATTTTGTTTTTTAATCTATTTGGCTACTTACTATTTTAAATTATCTTATTTTGTTGTAAGGGTGAAAAATATAACTTTATATGACTGTTATGGTATTTTATATTTTCTTTTGATTTTCTAATGATCTAATCTTAATTGGGAAGATATATATTTTAGATTTATATAATATAATATAATATAATATTTTTTTTAATTTATAACATTTCGCCTTGGTTTATTCGGGCGCGCGCCTAGCACCTTGGGCATTTTAGAGGCTTGGCGCCTTTTAGCACTTTTCGCCTTTGACAATACTGGTGTGAAAGCACACTAAGATGTTTAACAAGAGTATATAAGAAACAAGACATAACTAACACAATCCTACTAAATGGTGTCAAGTACATTAAGAAAAAGACCTATAGAACTAAGCAAAGGGGCAGAAAAGGACAGGCTTATAGTTCAAGTCCCCCTAGTATAAACTGATTTTCTTGTGACATGGCCAAAACTCACCATTGCAGTGCAGATGGGAATATATTCAAACATACAAATCACAAAATAAATATTATAGCACAAGTTACCTGTTTCAGTGGCACAAAATTAATGCTTTTGGGATGCAAAGCCTGAAAAATGAGCGCATAAAACATGTTATAATTTAGTATGTATTCCTTCAGTTCTCATAAAACAATCCTGATTTTCAAGAAGCAAATGAAAGTCAGAAAACCTATCAAGGAGGCATGCAAAACCTACATGAATATGCTTTGCAACAAACAATTGTATCCATAAACAGAAAAGATACTACAAGACCAATATGTAGTCCAAGGGAGAAAGGAAAAAAGAAAATACATAAAAAGTTGCAGTAGACAATATCCAAAGGCCACTTATCCATATATAACGGGACACAATAAAAACATCATTGCAAAAGTGTTGAAGCATTCCCATCTTACAAGAAGCATCTACTGCACATACTATAATTATAGCACAGGCCAAATGAGTTGTGTGGTCCTCTTCTTCCAGACTTGCAGTATTACATCACATTATTGACAATACAAGATGCATGTGAAAAGAGATGATTCCAAAGATAATGAGCCCACCTCATAAGTGAAAGGGCCTTGTAGTGTATCCAAGTCATGAGTCCCAATTGCAACTAGGGTTCTTCGCCTAAAACATATGAAAACAATGGATGTGAGTATTATGAGAGGGAGAGGGATAAAAACAATAAAAGAGCATTCAGACAAGAATATTAGTACTACCTACAAATGTTTTGATGAAGCTTATCTTGAAGATCAATGAAACTGTTGTAACTAGCTTCGTCAAATGTAATATCTCTCAGAACAGCACAAACGACAAAGGGACGAATCGAGGATGTCTGCAGCAGTCCATGAGATGCCAAAATTACTCCAAGCATGTTTGTGGCTATTAGGAAAAAGAAACTAAAAGAAAACATACTTGTGGTTTGACATGCATCTTAAGCATTGAGTCCTTGGGAATGCTGGCAAGTGTATATGTTGGTGTCTGCTGCTCCTCGTTAAAAACGCGGAGGGCTTGGGCAATCCCCTCAAGGCAGAGCAAATCATATCTGAGGATAAATAAATCAAACAGAAGGATATTATCACAATCTTTTCTTGTTTATATAATACAAATATAAATATAGATAAACCTAACCTACCTGTTAGCAGGAACTTCAATTTTGTAGATGATTTCTCCATCATCATCACCAACTCCTCCATCTTCTTCATCCAAGTGCCTCTCTTTTCTAATAATTGCTTTCTCAGTTGTCTGATATCATCATCGAGTCAAATTGATTGATTGATTTTGGATTCGAAACATCATCAATCAAGACAAAATTAGTAAGAGGGAGGGAGGGCTCACCACATCGTCGAGCTCGATGCCGAACTTGAAGCACAGATCCTCAAACTCTTCTTGAGCTACAATACAATACAATACAATCAACGAACAATTAAAATAGAGAGAAGCGAGGGAAATGAAGCCATTGCTTACAGTAAGATTTTCCTAGGGCTGAGAACAAACGATCTCTCCCCACGCTAACTGTCGGCATGGTGCTGCTGCTGGTAGCCTAGGGCAGAAAAAACGGGTAAAATGGGTAAACGCGTCCAATCAGGATACATGAGAAGCTGCTTCCGTTGCTTGACTGGGGTCGGTCCAGACTACAGCAATGTTTGTTTTTACTTTCTACAGTTAAAAAGTTATTTTAAAAAACAAATTTGAATTTAAATTAGCTTTTAAATATTTTTAAATAAAATAAAAAATATTATTTTAATATATTTTATATCCGTGAAATGTAACATGAAAGAAAATTGAACTGTCTATTAGAAAATACAATATGATGTCTAATATGATAGTCAAAACAATGTTGTGAATGTGTAGCATGGAAACACGAAATTATGATTTCATGAATAACATTCAGTTGACAAAATGAGCGTGTTTAGCAACATTACATTGATTTCCAGGTAGTATTTTATTGCAGTAAATAAAAAACATGGAAGAACTAGATGGCCATTTTAAAATTGACAAAAAAAAATGATTTTGGTCCTTATAGTTTCACTATACCCATTTCCCATCCCACTAATTTTTTTTTCCTGTAAATTTTATTTTTTATCCAAAACATCATCTCTTGTTATTTTTTTGTCCTTAATTTGTGATAGGAGAAAAAAAATTAAAATTACTAGATTTCAATGATAAAAAAAAAAAACAATTGATAATTATTTTGATCATAGTTTTTAAATTCAGGTCGACAGGTCAACTTAGAACACGGGGTTAGAATCATGCCGGGTTGAAGAAAAAAAAAGGAAAGGAAAACCCGGTATGATTCGGCGACCCGATAAGACCGGGTCAAGATCTAGCCGCAAACCCGTTGACTTTTATTTTATTTTATTTTTTACTAAAATGATGTCATTTTGATTTTTTTAAAAAAATTGATTCGGTCAAAACCCGGTAATTGGATCTTGGACCGGGCTGGCCATCAAGCCAGGTCTTAAAACTATGATTTTAACCATAAAAATAATTAATCTTAATGTTTACGAGTTTTATTAATAAAAATAGTTCCAATAAGCTTTTATTTCAATTTTAGATTGTCTGAAAATAATATATTTAATCTAGGAAAATTTTTAAATTTCGAGTTGATTTTTTATTTTAACTTCTTTTAGGTTTTTTTTAAAAGCATATAGCTTTTCGGGTCAAAACAATGTTTTATATATGTTTTTAAAAGCATATAGTAAAACACTCTTTACCTCACTTTTCATCAACTTACAGTTGCTAGAAACTAGGAACTAGGAAGAGTATGCAACTTATCATTTGTTGCAATAGGCGACTCTTTGCCTGCAATAGACTGTAATTAATGATTTAATTGAATCTATTTTAAAAAAAGAAATATACACAAGTGAAAGATAAAAGAAAATTTTCATGACACATCAAAAACAATAAAAATATATTCACCTAGCTTTTTTCTCTCTTTTATTTATATCCATCAATTTTTATAAAGTGAATCTCATTGAATAACTAATTAAAAATCACTAATTAAAGTTTGAATACTATAAAATTTATCAGGAACCCCTCCATATTATCAATGTGTTTGCTCTAACTCAGCAAATAGATCTCTCTTAAAAACTCTGATCAAAATATTTTCAAATATTAGCTAGTTCAATCTAATTAAATTAAATTGGTTAGCAATTAATTTTTTTAGAAATGTTTAAGAAAAAAATATAATAATAAAAAAAAATGTACGAATAATTAAAAAGCTATACATTTAAAAAACAAATTTTTAAATTTTTAAGAAATAAAAAACTCCAATATCACTCAATCATCAAAGTATTTCCAAAGAATCAAGAAAAAAATATTATCTTTGAAAAAATCAAAATATTTAATAAATAAAAACACTTCTTGAATTATCAGACATTAAATTTTTTTGACAATGTTTAATAAATAAAAATATCAAAGTTTTTTAAGAACATTATTTTTTATCTCTTGAAAATTAACATTTTTGTAGAATGTTTTGAAAAAATTCAATTTTTTATTTCTTATATATTGTAATTTATCAATTTTCTTATCTTTTACAAACAATTCAATAGTGCAAAATTTCTATTTTTGTTTGAGGATTTTTGAATTTTTATTATTTATTGGAATAAATTAATGGTAGGTCAATTTAATATTTTTTTATCATATATATTGAATTTCAGTATCTTTGTTATTTCATATTTTTTTTACTTCCTTGACATTTTCATAAACCGTGATTTTTTTTCTAAAAGATCAAATTTTATTAATTTTCTTACCCAATTTAATTGAGGATTTTGAGTTTTTCTAAATTTTCTTAAACACTTTTAAAATTTTTATTGAATTTATATTGTTGTATTTTTTTAAAATAATATTTTTAAAATTTATTTCAGTGAATAAAAAAATATCGTTAATGAAAAAAAAAGAGAGAAAAATCTAATTTTTTAGAGTCATTTACATATGAATTAACATATTATTTAAAACTTAAGTACTATAAAAATTTTCATTTTTTCATACCGTAATAAAAATCGAACGCCCTCAATCTTTCAAGTTTCAACATTGTCTACCGATTTTAATTATAGATTGATTTTTTTTTATATACCTTTTAAAAGATGAGGATTTATGTTCTTATCATTGTCTTTTAGGAGAAAGCCAATTATCTTATCCTTTGAAAGTTTTTTGGTGATTTTTTTTTACCTCTCTAAACTTTAAAAGTTAATTTCGAAACTCAAAAAACTGTTTTGATTTCGTAACAAACGTGTTTATTTTTTTTTTTAAAAATCTTCTAAAGATTAAAAGAAGAATGGTCGGTGATGTAGATAAACAATATGTTTGTTTTTACTGCTGGTATGTGTTTTAAAAATTATTAAATTATTTTTTGTTTGAAATTAATTTTTTATATTTTTTTGATTATTTTAATATGTTGATATTTTATTTTAAAAAATAAAATATTATTTTAATAATTTTTTAAAAAAAAATTCTTTCAAAACCAACCACCCCGCGACTGCTTTTATCCTTTCCGATCATTTTAATTGCTTATTGTAATTCCTCACAAATATGTGCACGGTATCTCAAAGAGTTGTGACCGAATGTCCGAATTTTTTTTTTTTGATACTGTTATAACTCAATTTTTGACCTTTTTTATTTAATTATTTTATTTTATTTTTTTAAAAAAGGTGATGGAAAACAAGTAAAATGAAATAAATGAAAAATAAATTAAAATTTGGGTTAAGGGCAATAGAATTGGAAATTTTTTGGGTTTAACTTTGAAATTAATTTAAGAAATCCAATGAAGGTTTTAATTGAAAAATTAATAAGTTTGGAAGTTTACTTAAAATTTGAATTATTTTAATTAATGAAATCAAGAAGAATTAATAAGTTTGTGGACTTAATTAAACTTTGATTTGATTAATTAAATAAATTGAGGGACTTAATTGAAAATAATCCAAGGGTAAAATTAAAAATTTATTGATTAAGGGATCCAATTGATACATTTCAAACAGAAAGGGACCAATTCATAATCTGCCATTTTTTTCCATACAAGATGACGCCGTTTTGATCCCACTGTTCACCATCCCTTCCGTTTCGCACGGACCAGACCGATTCAACAGGAAACAAATCCGGCAATTCAAGTCCATGATCTCTTGCCCACGATCCCATTAAAAGGGGAATTGGTTTCTGCATGAAAGAGGCTATAAAAAGGCACGAACAAGCCAGCACCAAAAAAGGGGGGGGGGAACCCAGAAACAGAGGCACACCAAGTGGAACAGGAAAAGAAACCGAGGGGAAGAAACCTAGCAAAACCGAGAGAAAGAAGATACACAGCCAAAAAAACAAAACAGAGAAAACGCAAGCATAGAAACCCAAA
This sequence comes from Populus alba x Populus glandulosa, assembly GCA_033617975.1. Lineage (NCBI taxonomy): Eukaryota > Viridiplantae > Streptophyta > Magnoliopsida > Malpighiales > Salicaceae > Populus > Populus alba x Populus glandulosa. The sequence goes on along the minus strand of CM066155.1, from coordinate 5,600,731 downwards.
AAAACCAACATTAACATCACTGTCTTCTCAATCGCCCATTGCAAACCAGAAAGAACCCAAGCAGCCAGCCGTGACCTTCATCATCATCAAAGCAAAAGGAAAATAGAAGGGGACAGTCATACACAGACGAAAACGAAATCACTGTGCTGCAAGCCTCCTCACGATCTCCAGAAGCAGAAACGACCTAACCCAATCAAGAGAGAAACAGAAGTCCTTCATCTCTGAGAAACAAAAAAATAGGATAACGGGCATACTTGGAGAAAGAGTGGAAGGCAGCTGAATCAAGGGCCACACTAGCGTTGCAGTCTTCTTCAATTGCCAGAAACAGGTACGCCGTTTTCAATTTCTCTTCTGTGTTCAAATAACATTTGAACAGTGCGAAGGTAATTTAATTACCTTCGCACTGTTGATGCACGCGTGAAATTGTTTCACGCGTGCATCTGTTTTTTTTGTTTTCTTTCCAGCCGGGTTGGCTGGGCCTAACCCAGCCCCTGTTGGGCTGAGCTGAGCCCAACCACCAATATATATGCTGGGCTGGATTTAGCCCAGCCCAGCCCAAAAAAAATAAAAAAACAGAAAAATAAAAAATGTAGAGAAAAATAAAAAATAAAAAAACATGTATGCATAAATAAAAATAATGTAAATTTATTGGTTTATTCACTAATGCCAGAGTTAGGAATAAAAAAATACCGGTTAAATTTATATTATTTTTATTCGTTGTATTTTATTTTATTTAGCTAGAAACAAAAATATAGGTGCATGCGTAAAAATAAATGTATTATTATTTGTTTATTCACTGGCGCCAGAGTCGGGAATAAAAAAAAAACATTTGATTTAAATTTATTTTTTTAGCTATGTAATATTTATCAACGCCAGAGTTGGAAATATTCATAGTTAATATTCACTGGCGCCAGAGTCAGGAATATTGTAAGCAAATTTTCATAACATAAAAAAATAAACATTTAACAATTTAAGACAAAACTAGCAATGCAGCCTGCCTCAGGTAGGACGTTTAAGGAGTGATAATATCTTCCCTTTTACGTAACCAGTCACGTACCATAGAATCTCTGTTGGCCAGTTAGGGTTCCTAGTAACCATAATACTAGGTGGCGACTCCTTAAACAAGAATATTCCCATCAAAGAACAGGATGCCAGAAATCCGTTCTTTCCAAAGATAAAAAAATAAAAATTTTTAAGGCCGCCGCGATGTCGGGTGCGACAGATACCATTCACGAACGTGATGTGAATTATATTCTATAAAAATTTAATTTTTTTTAGTTTTAATATGCTGAATTTAAAAATAAATTTTAAAAAAATAAAAAATATATTATTTTAATAAATTTTAATATAAAAAATATTTTAAAAAATAATTATAACTATATTTTAAAATAGACTACTAGAATCGCTTTGTTAAAATTCTTAATGTTTTGAAGCAAGCATTCAATATCATACAATACACAATCAATATGGAACAATAACCACTGCATAATTTATTATATTTTGTTGCCATAATCTCATTTCTTTAATGACTTTGTGTAACTGATTAATTTGATAGGAGTTTGGAATTTTGGAGATTTTCGCAAAATAAAGCATTTTTAAATCATTTCTCTCAAATCAAAATAATTTGAAATTTAATTTTCAAAATAAGATATTTTATGCCATTCCAAGTATAAATTTTTTGTATTAAAAGTAAAATTATAGCTAAGGAAAAAAATACACAATTTAAAATGATCTTTCTTCCTTTCCCTCTCGTGTCATAAAATTGAACAAAATAGTATTTTGAAGAAGAAAAAAAAAGAATTAATGCTTTCTTACATTTATTTACTTTTTTTTTAAAAGATCCATCTTTTATTATTTTCATCTTTATATTAATCCATACACAATATTTTCATTATTATCACATTCTTCTACGAGATCTTATTTAAAAATTGAAATGTCTAATGTTTTTAGAGCATAGCATGAGTTTTGTTGATGTATATTTTTCTTTTTTTTATTATTATTAATTTTTTTAATGTTTTTAAAATGATTTTTATTTTAGAATATATTAAAAAACATATTTTTTAATGTTTTAAAATTTATTTTTACATTAACAATTTAAAATAATAATAATAATAATAATAATAATAATAATAAAAATCCATCCAGAGCTCACATAAAATTCAAAGTCATTCAATGATTTTTTTTAAAAAATTTATTTGGAAATATAGTTATATAATTATGATTATTTTTTAAAGCATTTTTTACTTATATTATAATAATATTTTTAATATATTTTTTTATTTTTTAAAAATTAATTTTTATATTATTCATTCAAATAATATAAAAATACTAAAAAAATATTAATTTAAAATAAAAAATAATATTTTTTAAATTTTTTTAAAAACGTTTTTGCACAAACAGGGCTAACTCTATCCTCTTCCGGATAATTCTCCTCTCCCTCTTTCCATTTCGCCACTCTTATCTCTCCCCCACTCTCCCTGCTCAAAAACGAAAATGGCCACTGTAATCAAAACGCCGCCGTTCAGTGCGCCACGGATTATCAACAACAGCAGCATTTCCTTAAAATATGCAAATCCCTTATGCCTTTCTTTTAGCCACAACAATAACAGAAGTATTCCCAATTTTTCCCTTACCAAAAATTCTCTCCGGTTCCCCACCAAACCTTCCCTCCGGTTCGTAAAGTTCGTTCCTTTTTCATCACAAGGAGAAACCGAAACCACCGAGACCGAGGAGACAATCCAAGAACCAGAAATTGAGGTATTATTATTTGCTTACTGGTTTGGTTTTATTGCTTTGCTTTTATTGTTTTGGAGGCAATTGAAATTTGACTAAGAAATAGCAGTGGATTGTTGTTTTGTAAAATTGGGAAGAATACATATTTTGGGAGAAAGTTGGGATTTTACTTACTGGGTATTTTTCATTTTTGAAGACCTCGAAGAGGGATATCAAGTGTTTTAGGGGTTATCATGAAAGCTGTATTTTGATGATCAGAAAGGTTGACTGAAGGAAGCACACTGGAAGCGGAGATTTTGAGGAGTCTGGCATTGCAAAATAAAGATTGAATATCATGTTTGAGTTGAAATTAGTTGCATTCCTTTGTTGGAGAGTGAAGAGTAGATAAGGTTCTAATGAAATTTGTTTTGGGAGATTAGGATACACACACACATATTTCTGCTGTCTATATTCGAGTCCTTTTACTGAACAAGAAAGAAAGATTTCTATTGTTGATGATGGTCTCAACTTGTAGACTTGCTGTGATTTCTCAAGGTCTATGGTTGCAACTAACCTCGTCATACAATGTCTTGGAAATCTCTCAAAATGAAGCAGAAATGTGATATCTGGTTGTACTTAAAGCGTTAAAAAGTGCTAAGCTTCAGTTTAACTTATGTTTATCAGAGAAAATTATAGTATCATTTAAATTAACTTTCAGGGTATGCAAACTAGGTACTTAAAGAGGGGTTGTAGTTCAGAATTACCTGTAAAAAGTGAAACTTAATTTAGAGTTAGCTTTCCTTACCCATGCATTAGGAGCCCCATGTAACCTTTTGGTTTTTGGCTACACTAAGTGAGCATAAATTTCAGTTTTACTGCTTCCCAAACTTGGACATTAGCCAGTAAAGAATCTCAAATAAGAACTTCAGAATGCAAAAGATCCCCGCTATATGCTAGAATACGATGCTTAATTTGGATCGCCTTCTTTAAAGAGTGGTTTGAGGTGAGGGTGTAGTCAATTTGTTGTTTTTGTAAGTATATCATGCATAATGAAAGTTATTGGAAACCATGCTTAAGTGGACTTTAACTTCTTAGTGCGTGGTTTGTTGTGTGAAGAATTCTTCAATAATATTATAAATACAAACCTTTTTCTTGAAAAATAAATTATTTTTTTGTCTAAAATAAAAAAGCTTTTACAGTATCTTTATTACAACTCAAATAAAACTGCCAAAAAATATCATGATTTGGACCATATTCTGTCATCTACTTTGTACTTTTGCTATTGAAAAATGCATAAAGATCTTGCTTTGTATGGTTAAGGCTGCATTTGGAATGATGATTCAATCCATCATTTCCATTTTTTATTTAAAGCAATGAAGTTTACTGATCTTACAAAAACACAAACAATTTAATATAACTATACCTTCACACAATGAAATATATTATACAACCAAGAAGTTTCTAGTAGAATTTCTCTAGATATATCATAATGGCATAGAGGATCCAATTCCATGTGGCCATTCGCTTTTAAGAATTAAGTTAAGAGTTTGTTTGGACTGATTGAGAAGTTATATCATATCTTTTCACTTCTGAAAATGTTTTTAGCAAGCATATTTTATTTCACACTTAACTCATTTACTAGGCATATACATCCCGTATCTAAGGAGACATTTGATGGATTGTATCTTGAGAACTTCCATATGCACCACACTAGAAGGAGATGTTTGATAGACTTTATTTTGAGAGCTTTAAAAACCCTGAAGGATTTATTTTCAGGAATATAAGGCACATGATTTCATGATTTCACAAATCAAAGCAATTTCGACAATCAGTTTGTTGCCAGTGGTGTTGTTTAGTTGTTTTCTTCATTTACAATGACCTTTGCCTTTTGCAAAGTTGATCTGGCTTCATTTTTCATTATCATTCTTGCTGTTAGAAGATTTGTTTCCATTTAATGCAAAGTGTTTTTGGGATGAGGGAATGATCTGGACTTTTTTCTTTCTCTGTTATTCAGCAGTCCTTTATTCCTTCTTTTTTGTTTGTCAGGGAAAGAATTCTAATTCATTTATATGCCATAAACATAATTTTGATTCTCTAGCTGGCTTGCAAGGATGTTGGCTCTGCCAACATTTTTCATCTGGAAACATATTTGATCACAAAGAAATTAAATATACCATACAAAATTAAGATGATTGATTGTTGCTTGACCTATGATGTTGTGTAAGCTCAACTTTATTGATGCAGTGGTTATCTATGTTTTATCTGTTTTCAATAACTTATCTTTGGATTGGTTGGTAATTTGATGTTCTAGATCTGACTTGACAGTACAAATTATTGTTTTGTGCATATATTTTGTTTAAAGAGATGGTTTCTTTGCTTGCATGCCTTAGCTGATAAATTTATGTAGCAGGACTCATCTGATGGTGCTGTGGAGGTGGAAGATGCTGCAAGCAGTGAAGAGGTTGCTGATGCTGAGGACACATCTTCAGTCATCATGGCTTCCCTCCGGTCTTACAAAGAAGCTTTGGCAAGTAATGATGAATCAATAATTGCTGAAATAGAAGCATTTTTGAAATCCATTGAAGATGAGAAAATCGACAATGAAAGGAAAGTGGCCAGTTTGACTGAAGAATTATCGATAGAAAAGGAGCGGGTTCTTAGGATTAGTGCAGACTTTGATAATTTTCGGAAGCGGACAGAGAGAGAACGCCTCTCACTAGTAACAAATGCCCAAGGGGAAGTTGTGGAGAATCTGTTGTCTGTTTTGGATAATTTTGAGAGAGCTAAGACCCAGATTAAGACAGCAACAGAAGGAGAAGAGAAGATCAACAACAGCTACCAGAACATATACAAGCAATTCATGGAAATTCTAGTTTCGCTTGGCGTTGTTCCTGTGGAGACTATTGGGAAGCCCTTTGATCCAATGGTGAGTTGCTTAGCTTAACTCAACTCAACTTCAGTATACATGACAACGTAAAACTGCTAAGGTTTGGGAAAAAATGGTAAAAATGCTGCATGTAGATTCAAGAAAGACTGTCATTGTAGTTTTCATGAACTATATGCACACCTTGATAATTAATGATCTTGTTGAAATGGGAACCCTTACCTGAAATTATTACCCTTTTATTGATTGGCATAATGATCAGTCAAATGGATCGTTGGCTTAATGCAGGCGAGGTACCGAGTTGGCTCGAAATTCAGTCAAGTACTGATGAACTTTTTTGAAAATTTGATCAAGTTTGTTCTGGTTTTATGAAGGCTTGGACACGCTTTTAACTCAAACCAAGTCTTTGCTTATTTCGAGCCAACTCGGTGAGTTTGAATGTGTAGCAATGTATATATAAATGATCTTCAGATTGTACTTATAGTGCTTATAGAATGAATTTGCATATAAAAGAGGTAGGCAAGAAGCGAGCTTTTACCAAATCTTGTGTTAATTCTCATGTTTTTGATGGTATAATAAGCTTGTGGTTCGTGAAAGTTTGTGTATTCCTAGGGTGTTAGCTGGCTTTCTTTTCTTTTTTTAGATGATAGAAGATTTCGGGCAATTTTCTGACAAATCAAGATTTTCCTCTCTTGTGATAGTTGCATGAGGCTATTATGCGTGAGGATTCAGATGAATTTGAAGACGGTACTGTACTTGAAGAATATCGCAAGGGGTTCAAGCTTGGTGACAGGCTCTTGCGTCCATCAATGGTGAAAGTTTCTGCTGGTCCAGGGCCTGTGAAACCTGAACAAGTAGAGGAATCACAGGAAGAAGCTGAGGCTACTAGTGGAACTAGTGAAGGTGGCAGCGCAGAAGAGGAGTCTGCTTAGATGACAAGATAGCCTAGACTCAGTTTTGTAAGCATAAGCCGCGTTGTTGTGCCTAGTTTTATCTTTAGGACCCCAGTTTTGGTGGGTTGTGGTTGTTAAAAGATGATACTTGTACTGCCATTTGTTTCTTTTTAGTATTAGTTGATATTGGTCAAAAGGAAACACCATTTTGTCGTGGCCATTTTCTCTCTGCTTGTGCATTGCTCCCTGAAGAAGTACTGTAAAACGACAGCAAGATATCAAGTTTTATGGTTTCTATTGACGAAATCCCCTCTGATTTAATGAATTATAATCAAGGTTGGTTACAGCCTTTTTAATTATAAGCTGTTTGCATGTTTCTTGTGCTTCGCTGATCTCGAGGCCTTCTTTGTTCGAGTTTTTGCAGTTTCCCTTTTCTCTTTTTCATCATGCTTCTATGTTCTTCCACCATCACCATTATGTTTTGCTGATTCTCAAAGCTTGAATTAGGACCCCAATGCACAGTTGTAAATTTGAATTTATTTTTTAATGTAAAAAAATATGCTACTATTATGAATGTATTTTCTTGCATTATAACAATTTTAATTGAAAATTAAAAAGTTAATACAGTCTAAAATAAAATAAATCTGAAATAATAAATCATGAAAAGAATTATCAATGCTGACTAAAGATTAAAGTGGAAAGAATAGATTAAACTCTTTTTTTATTTAATTATATGTAAATAAAAAATGGATAATCATCACAAATGCAATAGTTTAAATTTTGTAAAAAAAAATGTAATTGTTAGTATAAATTCTCTTTTATAATTAATGAATGTATCATTCTTTAAAATATATATATATATACATCTTCCTTTAACTATGTTACTTAGTACATAGAAATTACAAGCAATTAAAACTAAGATAAAAAAAAAATTATAATGATATGAAATAAGTAAAAAGTATATCTTTAATCAAAACCTTTTTCATATATGCGTACTTCTTTTTTTGACAATTTTTTAGAATTTTGTTTTTTGAAAAAAGCTTTTCATAATTTTAAAAGTAAGTTTTAATAAATAAAATAATGAATTGATAATTCTGACATGAATATATTAAAAAAATAAAACAACAATGATGCTAATAAAAATTATATAAATAATTTATAATAATTTTTTATATATAAAAATATGTCATGCATTTAAAAAATTATATATATTGGATTTATACACAACTATTTAGAAAGAAATTGATAACATTAGCATGAAAGACGCCAACATCATTTAAAAACAATGTTATAATTGGATAGTTAGTTAAACATTATTTAAACAAATTTATTTAAAAAAAATTAATTAAAAAACATAAAAATAATAATAAAAAATAAGATAAAAACCGAGTCAGGCAAGCTTAAGTTAGGCATGCCCTCCTTGCCCACATGAAACCTAGGGTTATATACCTGGTTTTCATTTTTTCTTTAATTTGGCTGATATCCATTTGTTTATATATTTTTTAATTTGGTGTACAATACTTTGTTTTTAATAACCCGGGATGTTTGAATTAGCTTACGTGCACCATGACTAATCTCCGGGCGCATTGAACATCCTGCAAGCTCAATATACAAGTAAGACACCGTGAAAATGACAGGCATACACAAAAAAAATTGAACCCGAGCGCAGAGGAAGGAAACAAATCCCTTCCCCTATTAGGGCATGACCTCAAGTGCTTGGTGTACAATACTTGTTTGTATGGATAGACAAGCATCACTTGTTTATCATTTTTTTCAATTATTGGAGATGGTTTTGGTCACCGTAAAATCAGGATATAAATTTATTTAAGATAAAAACCATCTTTATTAAGTTATTTTTTTAAAAGAAAAACCATATCAAAATTATAATTATTGATGGTTAAATCTAGTCTCTTGAAAGCTTTATCTCTTCTCAAAAATTTTTGATGATTTGTCTTTTCTCTTTCAAGATTTTAGAAAATAAAATGCAAAATAAATAAAGTTTGAGACCAAAGAAAAAATAAAACCCAAAACCCGAAGGGATTAAAGTAGGAAAAAGAATTCAATCAATGAACCAGAGTATAGATTTACACCCCTCTAGAATAATTAAGTGAAAAAAGCTGCAGTTATTATCAAAAGTTAAATTTTATAAATTATTAGTAAAAAATTAAACTGAAATAATTAATTAAATTTGACTTAATTGTAAATAAATTTTAAAAATTAGAGATTAAAAATCAATAAATATATGAGATTACAAATATAGATCTAAAAAAAAGTCAAGTAGGAACTCGATTGAATATATTTCTAAAATTATCCTGAAAATATACATGATATTATTCAAGAAAAAAATTTAATATTTTATTATTTATAAAGTTTTCAAGTTTCTATAATAGAATCCTACACCTTTTTTTTTATATATATATAACAAAGAAAAAAACTATATAAATTTCAGAATACCTAAAAAATATAAAAAGAAAAAGTAAGCATTCAAAGATATCATAATTCCTCTTTCCTGGAAAAAAGTTAAATATTTTTTTTATTAATGATTAATATAGGTTATTGTTAAAGATCAAATATTTAAATGACTTAAGATTTGCGACAAGCTATCCTTAAATCAATTATTCAAAGTAAAAAAAAAAAATATATTTAATCTTCATAATTTTTTTTATAAATCCTAAATAACTTTAAATTTATCTAATAAAATTATTAAAATTCCTAAAAAATATTAAATTTATCTTTTATACTGTGCATATATTTGTTTTAAAATTTAACAGTGGTAGCGGAGTTATCGTTTAACAATTAGGGTTATTGATTATATATTTTTATTATTATTGATATTAATTATGAATTATTTTTGTGTGAAAAAATATTTTTCTCAAAAATTATTTCTCTCATATTTTTTTTTAAATAATATTTTTCTCATATTTTTTTTGAAAAAACAAAAATCATTTTTCTCTTGTTACTGTTCCGGCTAGTCAGAATTGTTTTTTTTAAATCTAGTCAGGAATTCAAAGAAAAAAAATCATAAAGGGTGGCTGGAAAAAGCACCAGCTGCGGCGCCAGCCTTGCTGTGGCTAGGTCATCGCAGGTGGAGAGGGTAATAGACTTGGCTGTTGCCTCGCCAGAGCACCGCCAGCTTGCCAGCACTTCTCGTGACACACCGCGAGGCTATTGCTCGCGCTGCAAGAGAGGTTGCGTGAGGACCGCGCCTCGCTCTGATATAAGCAGCGACAACCTTGGTTGCCTCTACTGGCATTGCCTTTGGCTGTGGGCAGTGTGCCCACTGCCGGCGACAACTAGAAAAGAAGAAGACGTGGAGCAAATTTATAATTATGCCCCTGCATATTTTATTATATTATAATAGAATTTTTAGGGGTGGAATAATGATTTTTCGGTGTGGCTAATATACCTTATTACTCATTACAATAGGTATTTAGGTAGAATTATGATTATATTTCTAAACATATAAAACATTGATTTAATATTAAAATTAAAATCTTAACTTAATTAAAGTATTTAATTCATGATTTTGATTTTTATGTTATCCGGATTAGGATTTAATTGAATTTCTTAATTAAAGTATATTAGAATTTTTTTCTCTAAATAACGGTTTTAAACCAGAAAATTTTATTTAATTGATTATAAAATAGTTTAGGATGTTAATATGATTTTTAATATGATTGATTTTTTTATTAAATTTTAAAAAATATATTTTTAAGAAAAAAATATTAAATAAAATTAACTAAATTTAGAAAATTACCAAATTGGATTTGATTTAATATTTCTAAATGTTATAAATATTATTATAAAATTACATATAAATCCAGTAATTAAAATCAAAGCATGAAATATATTTATTTATGCATATTAATGTGTTTTAATACATGATAAATGATTATGAATATTAAAAGACCAATGAAATTGTGTTTTTGATGGTCAAATGATTGTAATTTTAAAATAGAGTTTCTATGTATTGTCTTTACTCAAAATTGTAATTTGAGGTTTTTTTTAATAAATTTATATAAATTTTATGTAATTTAGATAGGAAAAATCTATTTTTTTAATCCAAGATGAAAATAAAATAAAAATAAAGGTTATAATTGTAATGTTTACAAAAAAAAAACTTATGAAGATTTGTAATAGCTATTTAAGTTTTGATATTTTAATTTTTTTAATTAACTTGAAAGAATTAGCTTAGATATGTTCATAATTATTTAATTAAAATAACATGGCAATAATATATATTTATATATAATTTTTATATATTAAAATAATAAATTTCTTACATATTTTGTTGCCTTATGAATTTATATGCATATAAATTTTCCTAACCGAAATTGACAGGGGTGAATGTCAAATCAAAGAAAGTTTGGGGACAGATGAGAAATTATTAAAGTTGAAGTCATGAAGAGGATTAAATTGTAGCTTACCAAACTAGAGAGACGGAGAGAGAGTCAAGAAGCAAAAACAAGAATTGCTCTCATGGTTTCACTGTAACTGAAAGCATCGGCCTCAACCCTCAAGAGCGAGCCCTGAAAGCCTGAGGGGGTTTGCTAAGAACCTCATACTGCTGGAGATAGCAAGAACTTCACGTTTTGGAGTGGAACAGAAATGAAGATAGCTAAGAACCTTTAGGACGCTCATGTTTCCACCAGCTTGAAACAGTTCAGAGATGAAGGTAAATATTTTTTTTTGGTAAACGGGTCTTCACTTTTAATTGATTATATATTGTCCAAATCTCTGGTTTTGAATTTTATTGTATTCTGGGATCTGGGTTTATGTTGAAGTTGCTATCTTTATAAGAGAATGACATCAGCCTGTTAGATAAAACAAAATTCACACCAAATTCTGTATTTGTTATCAAAAAACCAAAATTTTTAGATATGGAGCGTGTTTCTTTATATTCGGCGGAAATAATTGCCAGCAACCAAGACCTTCTGACCGAAATTCTCATCCGAATACCTGCAAAACCTCTCCTGAAATTCAAGTGTGTATCAAAACAGTGGCTCTCTTTAATTTCTGACCCCAAATTCTGTATCTGGCATGCTTGCCACCAACGAGTCTTAAACCCCACACCCAATGCCCCCCTGCTCAACAACTTTTACTCCTCCACTCCGACTTTCCAGTTCATCCCTCTCATTGTTGATGATTCATCTTCTTATTCTCAAGCTGCAGTCTTTGACTATTTGAATGTGTCTCCGAACTATCGTCTCAAGATAAAGAATTCTTGCAACGGATTGATCCTTTGTATGTCCATCTTCTATGGCTGTGGTTTTGATGATGCAGGTTCTGAACTCAAGGGTATTATTTGTAATCCCACTACCAAGCAATTTAAGACTCTTTCTTTTCCGGTTCCTAAATTCGGGAATTCTAAAACATATTCAAGTTTTTATGGTTTGGCCTTTGATCCCTTAAAATCACATCACTACAAGATCATTTGTCTTCATGTTGATTATCGAGTCTCTAAAAACCCCAAATTTATCTATATTCCTCACGTACCAACTCTTGGAGCTTCTTGCAAAACTCTTTGGAAGCACCAACTTTGTATGGTTTTGTGAATGGGGTTTTCTGCAATGAAGCTGTTCATTGGTGCAGTTATGAACAAACCACATTGTATTTCGATGTAAATACTGAAAGTTTGAAGATAATGCCAATGCCTCCTATATTATCGACTGTAAACAGATTTCGGGAAATGATGTACTTTGGGGAATCAAGGGGCTGTTTGCACTTGGCACGCATAGGACGCCGTTTCATCTTTGGATCTGATGTTTGGGAGATGGCTTCTGATTATTCTGGATGGTCTTTTCTGTACCTTGTGAGTCTTCATAGTATGAAAAGGGCATTTCCAGAACAAAAGTTTGATACATTTTCAATATTGAATGTTCTTCTGGCTGAAAAGGAAGGAGAGTTGAAGGTTGTGATATCAGTTGACAGTATAGCCGTGTCCTTGAATGTTTTCGATGGTACATTGAAGATGCTTAGTGTTTTAGAGCCAGGACTTGAATTTCCTGCTGAATTGGGTTATGAAGGGCATGATGCCTTTCAATACTTTCAGTCCCTTGTTTGTGTTTGAGCAGAACACTTTCACTGATTGGTATTCCAATCATCATGTTGATTGTTATGCAATTCTGCAATGTTGAAATTTCTGGTTTTGAGCGGAGATGCCAGAGCATTCCCAAACCTGGGCTTGGCATATGACCATCCAAGTTGGTGACCTGGCTTTTATCATATGGTTAAAGAGAAGCTAGTTTTATCATGACAACCAGGCTTCCCAAATTTTAGTATCAGATGTATTTCCCCTTTTGCAAAGCTCACTTATAGTTTTGGATGTTCTCTAATTCATACATGTATTAAGTTTTATGGATAGAAAAATTGTTGAATGATGATAATAACATTGCAGCTTTAATTTGTACAGTAACATCATAGCTATTGGGTATTTAAGATATATTTCGGTCCAGTAGTGAGTCTGACTACAAAAGCATACTATGTGAATTTGTAAAGACAATACTTTTTATCATGGGTTACTTGTTTACATCATTGGCCATGGATTTTAAACTTGTATTTGAGTTTGCTTTTAATAGCCCGGATTCTATGCATGTTGCCTTTCCTCGATGAATGTTATTGGGTTCATGTGTGTGTTTCATTTTCTCGTTGATCTGCTTTTGTCTGTTTTTTGGTCATTGCAAAGCTGGTTATACAACGCTGATATAACCATCGAGATTCCACTCAGAATACTCGATGAGAAGATCACCTTTACTTGATTTTCTATCCAAAAGATGTACTCAGAGTTGGTAGCGTTTATCATGCTACTAGTGCCATGCTAACCAGAGGTCTTTGCAGATGAGAAATTAAGATGTTCCTCTAAGCCGTCACAGTATCCAGACAAAGCTCATTTATAGGTACCTCCAAATTGAAACTTCATGGGGCGGGCTTGTCTCGCCATTTTAACTTAGGAGGGTTGTAGCTAACAGAGTTACTATTAATCCTCAGTCCTTTCTCCTCTTTGGTTGTGCTCACATGTTAAAGCAGCTTGGTTGCTTTCTGATATTGGTGATTACGTTTTGTTGATGGCAACATCTGCTGTTGGTCATTTTTATCTCGTGATGGAATCGTCTCATCTAGATCATCATCTTGAGGCTATTTGGATTTTTATGTTAGGTTGTATTGGACAACAAAAATTGTTTGTCACGGTAAGCCAGTGAAAGAGCCATCAAACTGTTGCCTTCGCGTTTTCTTGTGCTTATTAATGTAGTGAGCCTCTTCAGTCAGCTGTCATCTCTGTTTGATTCTGTATCCTATTGGTCTCATATGGGACAGATCGTGAAGATCAATGTTAATGGCTTATGGCATCATGCAAAACTGAAGGCAGTGCAGATGCTGGTATTGCTTTCCACAATTATAAAGGTGATTATGGCTGGTTTAGCATCTCGCAGTCTTCTATTAATCCATTAATGCCAAGCATGCGTTGCCCATGGTGGCCTTGGTCTGGAGAGGATCATGGCTTCACAGAGGTGGTTCTTCACTAAGATGTTCATCTGCAAAGTCATGCCAGCCTCTCTTCATGAACGTCTCTCTAGCCTGGGAATGGTAATCAGTAAACACTTTCTCTCTAAATCATCTGTCACCCACGGTAATTTAGATAAATTGCAGTAAAGCTTGTGAATAAAAAAATATATATATAGGGTTCGCCATCGTTTCTGATGATGTTTTATTTGTTATAGAATTTGAGTTTTGTAAAGTTTTAACTCTAATCTTATATAAATTGTTTATAAAACATAAAAAGTTTATATTATGAATTCTAATACAATTTGAATTTCTATCTACACGCATCTCTTTTCTTAGTGATCATATAAACTCCAACTAATTTGTAACACTTGTCACTTTAATTTATTGATGATTTTTGTTTTGAATAAAATTTTATCTTCTTGTAGATACAATTTTAAGTACTTGAAAATTAAGCAAGATTTTATTAAAATATACGACTGCGTATAATCTATATTTAAAATTTTCTTACAAAAGAATAAAACAATCATCCAATTCTTCCCTTGAATTTAATTTATGATAATCAAGTTAAGATTTATGCTTTGTTAGAACATAAATTTAAATGTGTATTACAGAATACGATTTGTTGATTTGATGTTTTGAAGAGCATCTTTAATTTATTTTCAAAGTGTTTCAAAGAATTCTTATAAGATGTTTAGGATTGATCCAATAAAATTTTATTCCTTATAGACTTTAAGTATAGATGAAGGAGGCTTGAGAGTTTTGTTTTTTTTATTGGCTTAAGTATAAATGAAGGAGGCTTGAGAGCTTTTAAAAGAGTTTGTCTTGAAGAAAATTTTGTATCTCTAAGAATTCTTCTCCCTTTATCTAGGGTGAGACTTTTTATTTTTTATGGCAAATATTAATATCTGACACGTCTTCTTTATTAAAGAATAATTTAATCCATCCCTATTTAAAGTACTACTTATATAGCATATTTAGTTCAACCCCATGTAAAGTCCTATTTATATAGAAGAAAACATTCTCTTTATCTTCATCATTTTATTGTGCCAACAACACTTTTAATGAACACGTTTCAACAGTAATATATAGAATAAAGTATCATCCTGGTATTAGTGCTTGCAGCACTAATGAATTAAACAAGTATTCTTTGATCTTGTTGAAGTCATTAATGCAAACTTTATTCAAATGAAATGGCACATCCTTCTTTATAAAACAAGTAAATGATTGATATTTATCAGCTAAGTTAAAAATGAATCTCAATATATATGCCAATTTTCCTTGGAGATTTTTCAATTCTTTAATGTTTCATGGCTTCGATATCTTTAGGATAACATCAATTTTAAACTGACCAATCTCAATATCAAACTATGAATCCTAAAAGTTTATTTAAGGATACACCAAAAACATATTTCAATAGGTTTATGTATAGTTAGAATCAACATAATAGCTCAACACTATATAAAGATCTTGCAATTGATTTTCTTTTTTCTATAACTTCATCACAAGGCTCAACATAGCATTCAACGTATTGGTGAAAAATGTCATCGAAAATCCATTTCATCTTCTTTTGATAAGTGACACTTGTATTTTTTTAAAAATTTATAAAGAAAACATTATCACGATAACATGCATAAAAAGAATGGTTGCCAAAAGAAAAAGTAATAAGAAGCTTAATTTCAAGATAATTTAATATTAAATAATAAAATTTAAAAAACCTACCAAGCCTATATAAGTTATTGGACCTAGTCGGACTAATCCCAAGTCATAAAAATATTTTATTTTTTAAAATATAATAGTATTGCTTGAACATTGTATTTTTATCTTAATAATTTTTTAACTCAAAATATAACTATGACGGATCACTTAACTCATCTACTAATCCATGTTGATGAACGGTTATATAATTTCAAGCTATATATATATATATATATTCACTTCATTATATTATCTTAAAGTTTATTATAAAATAAATTGTATTGATTTCAAGCAGGTGCTCAAATTCAATTTTATTCTAGAAATAACACAAGCCTAACAAATAATTGTTGACACTTTTATTATGAATAGATTTAACAATGTAAGAAAAAAATTATATTTGTTTTGTCCAAAATCTTTAAGTGATAAATCATATTGGTGTAATAATTTCTCGCAAGAACACTACCTCCTAACAAGGGGCCGAACATTTACATTAAAAAAAAAAAAAAAAAACAAGGGGCCAAACACAAGGAAACATTTTACCCATTGCTTAAAAATGTCAAATCTACAGAAGACTAGCTGTGAAGTGAAATAGTGTCTACCTCTTTGACGAATGTAATCCCGCACAAAAAGCCACGCCCATAACCTGCTCGGCGAAATCCCAAAACCAAAAAAATGCAGTCGAGCATTTTAGATTCAATCGGTGTCGAAATTATTGGCGTCATGTCCCCAGTCTCAATCTGCATGCTCCTTGTTGTTCTCATCGTCTACTCTCTCTCCACTTCGAACCCTTTTTCTGCGGCCTCCGCTCCGCCGATCCGCACCGCTGCTAACCTCGTCTACCTCGAGAGCTCCTCCGACTCAACCTCCCAGAAATTCGAAGGCGCTCTATTAAACGCGCTCGTGTTTGTTATTCTCATTGCCGTGGTTACTTTTTTTCTTGTTCTCTTGTATTATTACAATTGTACTGGATTCTTGAAGAATTACATGCGGTTCTCGGCTTTTTTCGTGCTAGGTACATTTCATACTTCGACTGTTCGTGTATATATTTTTTTACTGGGCTGTGAAGTTAATTATGTTACATTTTTTGAATTTTCTTGTGAGTTTATTGTATTGAATCTTCATTTTTGTATTCTTGCCGATTGTTGATTTAAGTGACGTGGGTTTATTTTGGGTTTTTAGTTGGGCAACTGAGCTGAAAATTTTGTCGATGATTTAGCTCCTAAAGTGTGTTTTGTTAGTTTGATGTGGTGGTTTTTGAAATGTTTGTAGATTTCATTTTGTAGTTTGATATTTGTTATCCATGATTGAAGGTTTGATTCAATGGTTTATGTTTTTTCGCTTTGATTCAATGGTTTATGTATTTTCTTGTTGCTTTTTCAAGTTCATGATTACATGTTAGTACAGTTACCAGTTCGGTCATGTCATAGAGTGACTTGATTTTGTGTTTGTGATGGTGTTATGTTGTTGGTTTTTGTGTTATTTCATGGATGGATAGATCCTCTTTCTCAACAATTTAGCATATTCCAATGCCTTTAGACTCAATTATGATTTGTGTGAGTTATTATTGGGACTTTTGATTGTTAATGACATTCCATTTGAGGTGGCCTTCTTAGCTTTGTGTTCTTGCTGCTTCTCAGGTACAATGGGCGGCTCAATTTTTCTATCAATGATTCAGCATTTCTCAATTCCTGTTGATTCAATTACCTGTTTTATTCTGTTGTTTAATTTTACAATTGTGGGGGTAATGTCATTGTTTTCAAGTGGGGTACCGATTTTTGTGAGGCAAGGATATATGGTGGCATTGGGGATATTTGTTGCAGCTTGGTTTACTAAGTTACCAGAGTGGACTACGTGGGCTTTGCTGGTAGCTTTGGCACTATATGATTTGGTGGCAGTTCTGGCACCTGGTGGGCCACTTAAGATATTGGTGGAGTTGGCTCAGAGTCGAGATGAGGAACTTCCAGCATTGGTTTATGAGGCTCGTCCAACAGTTTCACAAAATGGGATTGTGCAGGGTCGGAGTTTGGACCTTCTGGTTGGTGGTGTTTCGGACTCTCGGTCAGTGGAGATGCAAGCTATGTCAAGTAACAACGCGGATCAAAATGAGAATCAAAATCGTGCAAATTCTGGCTATACTGTTATTCAGGATACCAATTTTGGAAACATGGAAGGTGTACAAAGGAGAGATGAAGAGGGGAGGTCCCTGTCAGTGGATATTTTGCATGAGAGGCACTCATCTAGCAGCAGCTCATCAGAGTATTCAACTGTGGTTGGAAATCGTGACTCCGAGATAGTTGTCGATGAGGAAAGGTCTCCGCTTGTTGGTGCACCAGAAATGAGGAATGGGGGGCAACAGATGAGGGATGGCTTGGAGAATTCTGACGTTTCTAATAGAGGTATTAAACTTGGTCTTGGAGATTTTGTGTTTTACAGCGTTCTTGTGGGCAGGGCTGCAATGTATGATCTGATGACAGTATATGCATGCTACCTTGCAATTATTTCTGGACTTGGCTGTACCCTTATTTTGTTGTCAGTGTGGCGCCAGGCTCTGCCAGCTCTCCCTATTTCAATAGCTTTGGGTGTCATCTTTTACTTCTTGACCCGGTTATTGATGGAACCTTATATTGTTGGGACAGCAACACATCTGATGATGTTCTAATCCTCTATTTTATAAGAAGAAGATTTTTACTGTTCAAAGAAATATTTTTCAAGTAGACATGAATTTTGGATACATAACTGTAAGTATTAACCCCTGAAACTTCTACTCCTTTAGGTCATGCAAGGTCCTCATGATTCTAGTCCATGATTAGATAATGCAGCAAAGTCAAGTAACTGGTAAATTCAACGAATGTCATCTGACTCAGGTTTAAGGTTGTTAGCTTTATCAAATTCGGAACTTATTTTCTGATGCTGAACTTCTGAAGTGTGTTGATGTTAGTGTCTTCTTTTAGCTTGTATTTCAAATGCTATGTGGAAAATTTAATTAATTTTAATTACAATGTCACATTTAATTCTGAACAGACCCACTCACTTATATGTTTGTGCTTTTGCTTATATGGGACCTTGACAACCAAGTTCTCTGTCTTTGAAGCTATTGCTATCTTCTTAATATCCTCTTTTTAAACTTTAAACTGGATAAGCTCATAGCATAGAATTAGAATCAACATATTTGTTCTGAAATGTTAGATTATGAGTTGAGGATTTTGAATGAGAAAACTCTAGCATTTGAGTTACTGCTGGCTTGTTAATTTTTTTTAGCATGATTTGAATACCAAAAAAGCTATGAGCTATCACCCATTTAATGGCTTGTAATTTTCTTGTTTTTTTCCTCTTTTCTTGTGAGGAGTTCTTACGCTTTTGGCATACAGCTGTTAGAAGTGGATGAAAAGAGAATTTGCATCACTGTTACATGTTTATGAACCTTTACTACTTCTGAAATTGTAATTTCAGTGACAGATGCATAGGACTCGAGAAGTTCTTGGTGATTTAGAAAAATTCATTCAATGTTTATATGTGATATTCATCTGTTTGTAGATGGCAACATTAGCTAAGCTAGACCAAGGATACTATTCCCTTGGAGTATCATGCAACCCATTTGCCAATAAATGAAAGAACAAGTCATACTCTGCAGTGCAGTTGAAAATACCCATATTTGTGCAAATCAAATATGAAACTTCTCCCTGTTTGAGAGAATGTCTTTTGGAGCGAATGAATGTATGAGATGATAGATTTATGTAGTCATTAATGAGTGGCCTGGGTTGGGATGAGAGGATGATTTACAGGGAGTTGTTATGGAAACAAACTGAGGTGTATCCATTTGCTTTATGAACCTATAATTTGTGGTCCTGTTATACCATGATGAATGAACGAGATTTAACCAAATCAGTTCATCAATGCCGAATCATGGTGACCTATTTTTTGAGCTTCTAATTGGATTTGGAATGTGTATCGATCCATTGTTTGATATTGTACAGTGTAGAGCAAATATCTTCAAACTATCAATGGAATGCATTTCTTTCCGAATTCACAGCCTTAGGAAAACCAGATAGTAGAACAAAGTCCAGCATTTTAGTTCTTGTAATTCGCTAAATTTCTACTTTAACCCTATTTTTTTTTTTTTTAAAGAGGCCTATCAATGCCAATCTCATATTTATTTAAAGTTTTGATGCAGCTCCTATTTGGTAGCTCCACCTTTCCAATTGCATTTAAGCTCAAAAGAGTTGTTTGGGAGAGAGGGGGGGTTTTGCGAGAGTGAATTATACATGGGATATTTTTATTTTATTTTTTTTGAGCTTAGATCATAAAAACTTCAAATTGAATTTAGTTTTGTCATGGTTGTGCCCTGTTAAAAAGTAACCGGGCTTGAATATGAACTTCTCTATGAGAAAAAATGTGAAGGGATGAGTTAATAAATTGTAGGAGGGAAGTAAGAGGGAAGTAATGTGAAGGGAAGAGATTCTTGTTTTTTTTTTTTGGCCCGGATGGTATTCGAACTTGTTCTATTTAACTAATGATTTAAGATATTTATATATCTTGATTACGTGAATTTATATTGTGAAAAGTAGAGATAAATAACATATATATTTTTTCTTGTATTTAAGATAATCATTTACGAGAAAGATAAATATTGTATTTGACTTGGATTATTATTGACGAGAGAGATAAATACATCTGACTGTCCATGCATAATGATGTCATATACTTTCTTGAAAGTCATAGCTATATATCATAGAGTGTGCTAGATTATAATGCTAAATCTCAAAAACATAAATAGTACTCTATTAAACAAAGTCTTATCTTAAAAACGAATAGCTTTTCATTTTTTGTTGGATTCATCAGTTTAAATTATCTAATTTTTAATGTTTAAAAAATCTTGTCCTTTTACTTCAATTTGAAATCAAGACTTTCTTACGAAGTTTTAAAGAACCGTTTTCAAACATGAGATTTGGATGAAGTATATTCCGTCCTATTGATTTTTAAAATATTTTTATTTAAAAATATATTAAAATAATATTTTTTTAAAATTATTTTTAACATTAACACATTAAAATAATTATAAAACACTAAAAAAAATATTAATTTGAATTAAAAAAAAATATTAAATTTTTTTAAAATATTTTTAAAACTAAAAAATAAACAGGATTTAAAAATGGAAAGGAAAACGAGTGAAAAAAATAACAAATAGTAAAGAAAAAAAATGAAAAGGTTAAGTTTTATTAGCTTTTAATAGTGGAACCTCTTGGAAAAATAAGGTCAATATTATAAATTATAAAATATAATGACAAAAATGAAACATTAAAAAAGATTAAGGGGGTAATATATAGTTTACCCAATCAAATAAGTAGGAGTAGGAGTATCAAATCGTTAAAACTACAAATAAAATAAAAATAAAAAATGGGAGGTGTACCAGACGAACTATGGAGACAAATTCTGGAAATGGGAATCCAAAATTCCAAATTGAACTACAAAGATTTGTGTTGTATCTCAATTTCCTGTAGGCGCCTCCACCGTTTATCCGCTGAGAACTCTCTTTGGCTCCTCCTCCTCTCCTCAGATTTCCCTTCTCCAAATCAACAAAACCCCAACCCCAACCCCAACAATTCAACTTCTGCATCAGCTAAATCAACTTATAAAATCAAGTATCCTTATTTCAAAATTGAAATCTTATGTTTTGTTTCTTGATGAATTTGCTTTTAATACTGTTCAAAATTAATGAATGTTTTTTTTGGGATTAGGTTTGAGAGGGAGAAATCGAGGAAGGTCGCGGCGCATAGAAGGGCGGTGCTTAGAAAGGAGAGTGAAGTTTTAGAGTTTGAAAGGAAAATAAGAGAAATTGAGAATGGTTTGCGTCAAGAGGCGGAGAAAATGAGAGCCACGGCTGCTGAATTGTCCAATTTACACAAGGTCAGGTAAATCATTCTTTTTCCTTCTTCGTTTTGTATTTGAACAATTAAATGTCATGTTGCAAATGATTTTAGAGTATTAATGGCTAAAACAAATAAAAGAAAAGAAAAATGGAATAGCAGAGCAATTTGTTTCAAATAACAGAAACCTGTAATTTGTTTGAATCTCAAACTCATTTCAATCCTTCAGCATTTGATTCCAGTTTATAACTTTCCCAATTTCATTCATTTGGATATTCCTTTTTTAAGTTTTTGCATTCATGGATGTGATTTCTTTTTTTACTTTCCTTCTTCAGGCAAGCTTCTGTGGCTCTGAATGTGTGGCAGCCGGAAGTTATTAGGGGTAGGCAAAAGCAAATAGTGGAGCAGAGTGCTGTTCCAGTTGAATCTCGAGTTCATTCACTTGAGATGGAACTTAAGCTTTGCAGGCAACGGATATCAGGCTTTGATAAGGCTTATGTAAACTTTGATCTCTCTCTATGTAGTAGTCAGTATATAAGTTTAGTAGAAATTGAAAGCTTTTATTCCTAATTCCTCTGATCATTTTCATGTCAGAGAGATGAGAAGCGGAGACTTGAGTTGGCAATGGAACAGTTGGCGTCCATGAAATATCATCCATTACGTGATCATAAGTTGATAAGTAGTGGTGACAAGGAATGTAAAAAAAAGAGGAAGAAGTTGAAAACATCTGTTATCTGTAAGAGCCTCAAACTTTGTCATTTTGATTTTGAACAAAATGTTGCTTGTAATTTGAATAACAAGTTGAAAGCATTTTGCTTCACCCCTTTGTTGGCTTGTTAGCTGTTATTGTTAGCACTTTTAGATTGCTTTGACTCTCTGAACTTGATCTTTGCCCTGTCCTTCATCCTCTTTCATTGGACATTTCAGTTACTGTTAGATTATTTTATATCTTTTTGATGAGGGAAGTTGGGAATTTGCTATTTGTAGTTTCTTTGTGTGTGCTCTTGACCTGCGATCAATCCTTTTTCCACTGTATTCCATTTGGTTACTTCAGATGCATATTGGATTCTTTTGCTTTTCAACTTCCTTCTTTTAATTGCCACTAGAATGAATGTTGTTTTTGATGCGCGCGTTAATAATTCCTTTCGTTTTGAGCAAAAATAAAAATTGCTAAAGTGTTTTAATGGTGAAAAACAAAGGATGTTGCAGGGATTGCTGCAATGACACCAGGAATTAAAAATTCTGTAAGGAAATCAGAACTGACCACAAATATCCATTTCTAGCACTTATTGCAGTTAGGCTCACAGCTTTGATACTACTCCCAGTGATATTTATACCCTCCTATTATAATTCAGTTTTCATTCTTTCTAAATTTTTTTTTAGCTGAAAAACAGAACATGTGCTTTGTCACACGTTCAAATTATTAGTCTCTGCTCCAACCTGCTACTTATTTACTTATTTAGCGAAATGAGTTTTCAATTTAAGTGTCTGCCCAAATGAACAAATTTATGACCCCTTTGTTTTCTTTCTTCTTATATTTAAATGCTTTCAGTCTTAAGGGACTGGAATGTAAATTATGTTGATTGAGCTAGGTTTCAGAGTTTTTTTTTTATCTGATTTATGACCATGAACTGAGTTCTATTGTTAAACAAACGAGAATTAGTTTAACTTGCTTAGAAGTCAAGCTTGAGCTACTGACTAGTAGGTACACTCCCTTTTAGACCTCTTTGGCTGGCCTTATCGAGACCTTCTGAATTTTTCTACTGCTCTCCACCCTGCCTCTGGTTCTTTGCTTTTTTTAAGCACTAACATTTAATCTTGACAAGAAACTTGAAAAATAGTCTATACTTGAAATCATCCTGTCATTGTTGCTGAACCTAGAGATAGACTACTGTTATGAGTTATCTCCTTGTTAATGAAATTAACCCTTCTATGGCAGCCTACTGCCACTGCATAGATTATTGATAAAGTTTGTGATTGGCATTTAGCAGAACAACAAATTTCATACTTTCCTCTTCACTGTTTACCTCAAAGACCGCTAAAATTTGTAATAAAACAATATTGGTTGGATTGTGTCTCATAAAAATTGCTTTGTTATGAGGATATTGACATTCTAAAAAAAAAATGATGATATTGAGCAGTTGAGATAATTTGCGATGAACTATAGTAGTCTGTAGATATATTGTCTATTGTTTTACTCACTAAACCTACTAATATGAATTTGCCTATTCCATGTTTTGACATTTCTTTTTGGTAGGACTTGCTTGCAAAACAATCTCCAGGTGCCTTTTTAATTGTCTCTCCAGTTCCTGAAAAGCAAGGGTAAAACGTCAAAGCAGTGGAGGCTTTCACAAACAACCAACAGCCTGGCTGGTACTGCCATGGAAAAATCTCTAGTTGGTACAGTCCTCTGTCTTCTCCTTGATAGAGTTACAGAACTGGATTCTCTACTGGGCTCTTGACAAGCTTTGCTACAGGAGATGTTGAGTGGGGGACTTGATCCTTAGTCCATGAGACTGGGAAATCTTGTAGAAACCGATTAGTGTTTCATATATCAAGTTAACATTACATAGTGTTATCATCTGTATGTACATGAATCAACCTGTTGTCGGGGCTATGCTAGATTTTATATTTGGTCACAAGTTGGGTCGTTTATTGATCCTCCATGAAAGGAACAATGTTAGAGGATGTGGATTTCTTGAATTTCGTTAGCCAGTGTTGTGACATTGATTCTCGTCAACATGAACAAGTACTTCAGTTCTACCGAGGCAGTAGCCCAGGTCTCGTGGGTGAGGCTTGCTGTCCCTTGCCTGATGGGCATGCAGCTATCTGTCGGAGAATTTAGCTACTGGAGAATTTAATTGGTGGCTGCGGTTGCCAAGAAAGCTGTGAAGTAGAGGAAAGATGAGCTACGTTGTCACTAATGTCACAATTCTTTATTCTACTTTTAGTAAGTTGTCTGGTGAACGGTGTTTGCGCTCTGGTGTCTGGTTTTCATTCCCTTTAAAACCTTTTAGACGATGCTGTTGTTACCTTGTTATCCAAGAAACACCACTCAAGTTCTAGGGATTCCTACTGGTGGATGTTGCTTCGTAAAATCGAGCCAAGAAAGAGAGAGGGGATTGGACTGCAAATTTAGTACATTTAATTTTTATAATCCACAAGTATAATGCATTGCTTCCACGGCCGGTTGACCAAAATGAGGTTCCTAAATTGCATGAGCAATAGGTCTTACATGCAAAGGATCCTATACCCATGTTTCAAAATTTCCTTGCCAAGCTACATGAAATAGATTTCTAGAAGTCCACAGAAAAATTATTGCTAATTGCCAGAAGTAAGAAGCAAAAATATTCTGATAAAGACGTTTCTCCGTAATATCAATTTAATTCAAACCCAGTAATAAGTAAAAAGAATAACATTAGCGCATATATATATATTTTTGGCAAATGTTGGGTGGTGGATTAATTAGTTCTTTAAGTAAAATCTTTAATTGTGAAGTAAAAGTCTAGTTATGAATGCTATAACTCCACTCCGCGTGAACTTGAATGCAAAAGCCTCCCCCACTGCGTAAACTCTCGCATAAATATCTGCAGGCGAATTTGGTGGTACCACTCAAATGCATACTAGTTTTGGTCATTTCTTCGTGCCAAATTATTTCGGTGGTGGGATGACCCTTATTTATTTATTTTTATTTGATTGTATGTAATATTTTCAAACTAGTTTATACATCAATTAGGATTATTTTTTTTAAAAATAATTTTAAAAATATACCCTTCATATTGCTTTAATGCATTCATAGAATTTTAATAAATTCTTTCTAAATGCTAGCTCTAAAGTTTAAACTCAAAAAATAAAGAAAAAATATGATAAATTCTTCTTCATCACCGAACCAATTCTTCTAGTGTTATGAGATGATCACAATTATAACATAAGCATTATAATGATATATACTCAAATTCTATACACACATGAGGAAATGTGTGTGTATTATATGACAAAATGTAAACAAAATATTTTTAAAGGGTAATATAAATTATTTTTAATCTTATTCAATTAGCTATTAGAATTTTGTTGATAAAAACTGAGTGCAAGAAAATGATGCAGAAGTTTTAAATGGAGGTGATCATTTTTGGTTTGATTCGGTTTTTTTTTTGTTTTAAAAGTAACAAAATTAATTTTTTTAAAAAAACCAAAACCGAACCGAAACCAGTTCCAATCGACCGATTCCAGTTTGGTTCGATTTTTTAGGATAAAAACTAGTTCAAACCGGCTTGGCTCGGTTTTTTTCGGTTTAGTTCGGTTTTTTCGGATTCAGGTTTATAAAATTGAAACCGGATCGAATCGGTCGGTTTTTTTAAAATTTTAATCAATTTAATTAGTTTTTTTTCACGGTTCGGTTTTTTCAGTTATTTTTTTCCGGTTTTCTCGGTTAATCGGTTTTTCAGTTTTTTTACTCCTCTGGTTTTAAGTAATATAACTTTCACTTAATATTGTGCATTAAAAAGTAATATAATATAATTCTCAAATCTTCCAGGAAATAATCTTTTTTTTTTTAAAACAAATATAAAATTCAATCAACTGATCCTTTTGGAAACCAAGTTTGTAAAACTATTTCTCTAATGGCTATAGGAATCTAAATACGAAAGTGGTGCTTGCTACTGATTGAATTTGGGCGACGAGATAACAAAAGATGATACCATACCATGCATTGAAGAAACGAAGGAGGCTTGTTAAGACCGAAATAGTCGTTGAGTAGGTACCCTTCAAATTACTCCTTTTTGTGTGTGTCTTTATAAAGGTGTTAAATGTTGTTCTTTTTAATTTATTTTTAATATTTTCACGTTAAAAATAATTATAAAATATAAAAAATAATTTAAAACTAAAAATAATCTTAAAATATCTCAAAAATATAATTAAATTATAATTCTAAACAACCCAAAATTCTAATTTAATAACATCAAAGAAAGTCATCAATAATCAATAGAGTGATCACACTTGTCTTCTAATGTATAAGTTTTCGACCTACAATCTTAATTACAAGTGAGTCCCCTAAAACCTTTTATTTTTTTTGATAAATTTTAGTGTTATTGGATTATTAAGAATTTTTTATAATTAGAGTTTTGGAATGCTTTTTTCTATTTTTTTTCCTGTGCAAGCTTATTTATTTATATATGATGTTTTTGAACAGCTACAAAATTGAATTTTGCATTTCTCAACCTGAAGAAAAAGCTGTAACAGGAGGAAGATGTCAGGTCGATTAAAATTGTAATGTAAGGTTGATGTTCCTTTTCTTCTTCTTTTTTATTTTTTATTTTTTGTAAGGTTGATTAAGAAAAGGTTGATGTTCTATTTTTTTTAAGATTAAGGTGAATATTTAGATTAGTTTATATATATCTTAATTAATTTTATAAATTTTAAAATTAATAATCATATAAATTTTTAGTAATATTGAATTTTGTATTCAATGTATAATATATGTAATTTCTAATAAGGAAACCTAAAGTCATACCGTTAAGATATACAATTAAGCTGATGGGCTCAATTAGCCGTAGTTGTAGGTGGGTAGCCTTCGGAGGTTTCCACAGTTCCTGACAGCTTAGGTTAAGGCTACAATAGGGAGTAGTACTGTTGTAATCTTTTCAACACCTATTAGAGACAGATTGTACTTTTTTAACAATACACTGTGAAGACATGGAAGGGGTCCTAGGGGCTAAAGTCCTGTCAATTAATGAATAAAACTTTGTCAAAATGATTGCCAACTTTTCTTTCACGGCAGATACAATTAATTAATACTTTGATGGGTAAATGTGATGTGTTTTTATAAAATATATTTTTAATTAAAAATATATTAAAATAATATTTTTTAAAATATTAATATATTAAAATTATTAGAAAGCATATTAAAATATTGATTTAATGTTTTTTTTTATAAATTAAATCAATATGAAAAACATTTTAAGAAAATAAATTGAGAGGTAAAAACAAAAATATTTCTAAAAAATAGTTGAGATTGTAGTAATGGTTATTTTTAAAGTGTTTATCACTTAAAAATACATCAAGATAATATATTGTTTTTTTTTTTTTTAAAGTTCATCTATATAAACTATAAGAAAGAAATATATAAAGAAGGGGTATTAATTAAAATATAAATTTAAAAAATCATTAAACAAACATATAAAAAAAATGGTCAAGTGCCTAGCCTATTAGGAAATGACCTTATTGTTTTAAAGCTCCCAAAGGTTTTAGAGAAAATAAATAAAATAAACAACATATCGTTTAAAATTTTCTAGATTCCAACTATTATGGTAGCAAAAAAATAAAGGTTCTTAGTTTTTTGGCTTCAAAATCTATTTTTTAACCCTAAACACCTTAATAAACCCATAAATAACAATTAAAACCTCATAAAAATTCAAAATCAACTTTATATATGGTTTTTTAAGCAATTTTAAGGTTTTAAAAAAGAACTCCTCTCAACGAAAGAAACACTTGGGTACAAAGATCGATAATTTTGGTGGTCGAAATCATTGTCAACGCTAATTTTCTAATCTCTAATACTAGAACTAGGGACTAAAATATATAAAAAATAAGGTTTTGGATCAAAATTTAATCTTAGACATTCAAAGGGACCTAAATTATATTATTTGTAAAGATGAAGGATGAAAATGTGTTTTTATGCAAACTCTGGCTTCATCATCCATTTCGGGTGCTTTTTTCATCTTGATCTTTTTTTTTGAAATGTTGCATTTGCTTAAAAAATCATAAGCAACTGGCCTTTAATTTAGAGTTTAATTGCTAAAAATAAAAGTTTAATAACTAAAGTGAAAGAAAAAGAATGCACTATAAGTTCTCAATAATTTGTGAGTGTATAAACAATGCAACACAATATTTTCTTAACAAATTAATTTCTCATGTTTGTTATAGGTTCTATTAGTTAGTATAAAATCATCAATTGCTCTTTGTACTACTATTACTTACATAAACATTAATTTTTACCATTTAACGATATTTTGTTTGAAAAACATTATTTGATTTAATTCATTTTATTATTTGATGATTGACTCCAATTACTGCCTCAATACTTTATAATATTTGTGAATCTGCAATAGAATTTCGAGAATTTAATTTTTTTTCATCTTATTTCTAAATTTGGAACAATCACTCAGCATTCTTGTTATTTTTCAACAAAATAGACGTGCTAAATGTATACGTACACCTATTTTTGATAGTTGATACTATATGTCATATCAACTCTAACTTCTTCGTCCTGAATGCTTTTTGAGTGATGCTGCTTTTACTATTGTTTATACTATTAATCATATATTTTATTTTAGTACTAGTAATCTGTCCCCTTGTGAGTGCAATAAATTATAACCTCAAGCTCGTTTGTGTTGTTGCGAACAATATTATATTGAACATAAAGGTTATTTGTGTTGGGATCTTATCTCTAATCATTTACGTGTTTCATATATTACATTTTGAAAGTAAATAATATTTTCCTCTTCTACAAATTTATTTGTTGATGATGCTAATATAATTTCTCTTTCCACTACTTCTATTGGTGTATTTGGAAACATGGTTGAAACCGTGTTTTGTAAAAATTTAATTTTTTTTTTGCTTAAAATTAATTTTTTAATGTTTTCAGACCATTTTGATATGTTAATGTCAAAAATAATTTTTAAAAAATAAATGAAAAAACATTATTTTGATGTTTTTCTAAGCAAAAATAACTTTAAACTGCAACCACCACCACACCTACATCAATAGCTATAACTCTAGCTACAATCCTATTTTCCTTCATGAATCATGTTTATGAATTCTAATTTGGGTCATTCTACTAATCATTGATCTTTTCATTAGTCATGTATTGAGATTGTTGTTGTGATTTGAAAAAAAAATTGTTTTATAAAAATCACTTGTAGTTGAGATTGGTTTGGAAAAATATATGTTTGGTTAAAACAATGGTTGAAATTGAGGTTAAATAAAAAGTAGTTTAATGTATTTGGTTAAGAATGCTTTTGAAATTGAGGTTATAAAATAATTTTTTTTAAAAATATATTAATATTGATGGTTTTTAATTTAAATATTGTCGATTTAACTATTGCTATTATATCATGAAATAAATAATACTTTATATAAAATATTTTTTTTATTATTACATTAAACTATCTACAATTCCATCACATATGAAATACATCCGACAAGGACTACATTTTTCACAAATTTCTTAAGAGCACAACAACATCAGGTAAAATATAATCAGAAATAAAATTGGAATTGCGATCAAATTCTACAAATGCTACGTCATCAAGTAATCTCTGTATAATTTATGTAGTGTCATTGAATAATGTTTAACACTAGTTTTTCGAATAAAATACAATTAAAAATAAAATAATATATATATATATATATTATTTTGTTGGGTCGGACTCGGTTTAATGCATTTTTAGTTTGGAACTGGATTGGTCCGGTCGAAACAGTGGAGGTATGCTCCACTATTCATGTGAACAGTGAAGCATGCTTCAATGTTCATTGAAGAAAAACTATGAACAGTGGAGCATGACTCCACTATTCATGGGTTTTCTTAGCACAAGAAGCAGCAAAGAGCTGCTTCTTGTAAACTCGTGGCACAACCACAGTTGGTGGTGGGCCTTACCAGTAAATTTGTTTTTTGGAGCATTACCAAACAACAATATTTGTGGTTGCGGGTGAACCTCACCCGCAGCCACAACACCAAACAACACTAAAGTCAATCTTCAGTATCCTTTCATGACTATTGTGTTTATTATAATTTCTTTCTATAAGTCATGTAGCTATCAAGAAGCATGTATTGATTCTTTTTAGCAACAAGCTTTGGTTAAAACTCATACATGAGATTTTATTCATTTGCCACTTAATAAGATTATTATTGGTTGAATTGGATCTATAAAATTAAGATTCTATCTGATAGATATATGGAATGTTATAAAACTGGTCTTATTTCTAAGGGTTATATTGATGACCTATATGGTATTGACTTATTATTATGCTTAGTTTGTTAGTTGTTATTGCCATTTCTCATTAGCCTCTTTCTTGGCTGAATGCAAATAGTTTTTTTTCAATAGTGATTTATCTTAGGAGATATATATGAAACCTCCCGATGTGAACCTTATGATTATATGATCACATAATCCACAACAAAATTGAAAACCAACTCAAAAAGCCAAATATCAAATTTGAAATCCTGACCCAGAGGTAACGTTGCATCTAAGAATTAAAAGTATTGGGAAAAAAACTTAGACCTAGAGACAACCTACTACCTAAGAATCTGAAGCAAACGAATGATACCACAAAGTCAGTTAATTTTTAATAAGTCAATATACGATATTTGTTCCTGCAAAAAACAATTGTTTGCAATACGTAAAACAAAAAAAAAATCACATTTATTCAAATCATCATAGTTACCAAAATTTGCAGCCATAAAAGAAATATATAATCCTCTGTAAATAACCATAATGGACTCCTTTTAGATTGTAAGCCAATATACTCTATTTAGTATCAACTAACACATCAAATACTGAAACTAACCTTAACACAATGTCTAACGAGCAAAACGAATCCAATTTAGAATAAAGTCCAAACTAATAATATTCAAAACTAAAATATATAAATAAAAAACACCATAGAAAATTCCTCTTGCTTGAAATCTCCATACATGCCCGAAACCTCCTTGCTTTCTTTGAAAGCTTTGTTGGAACTTTATGCTCCAAATTAGCTAGGAAACTTTGTTTTTAACTACTGAAATTTTCTCCTTTAAATTATCTTCCTTTAGTATCTATAATGTGCTAGGAAATCCTATAAAAAAAGGAAAAGATCAACAAAAGAATCCCAAGCCTCTTGCCACCACATACATTCCATAATAGATATGAAATTCTTGCATACTAAGAATAATATTTGCTGCCATAATGTCTCATTGTTTGACATGGATAATATTTGCTGGATAATATTTACCACCACATACATTCCATAATGGTTATGGAATTCTTGCGAATTATGGATAACATTTGTTGCCATAAATGTCTCATTGTTTGACATGAAATCCTTATAAAATAGATAAGCCAAGTTTTCATATATGTTTCCAAGAGCAATAAAGAATCATTGTGTTGACTAGAATCTATAATACACTAGGAAACAACATTTCTCTAATTTTCACACATTCCTATTAGATTTCATTCTTGACTTTAAACATGTTGTTCTCTCTCGTCTGGATGAATTAGTAGATCTACCACATATCTATGGAAAGGTAAGGATGTCTACTTTCCAACACAATTAGAATCTTAGAAGAAATACTTATATAGCTTCAGATATAGTCCAAATAGTTGACAAAGGTCTAAATAAACATATTTGACAAGATTCATCTAGTAACTTCGACCCTCTAAAATAATCCCTTCTCGAACTCCGATTAACCTGAAATTTCAACCTAATGTAAAAAAACATGTCTAGCATGTCTAGAAATGCATGTAAAAATTGTAACATGATCCAACATTCAAGTTGAAAGTTATTCTTAATAGCGTGAAACTAGACAGTAGAAAGTTTTACACCAAAATTTTGATATGACCTTGCCTAAATTGTATCACCTCCACTCGAGTATGATCATCCTTCTAGCAAAAACTATCAATGTTTTCATGCCTTGTACGATCTTAAATAAGCTAATTGAGTTTGGTTTGTCAAACTTAGCTTACAATCGATGATTTTAGGTTTACTTCCATTTTATATGACACAAAAATATTTTTTTCATTAGATTTTTTAGAGGTCTATGTTTATTATATAATAACAATTATTATTAGTGATGAGGTCAAACAAATTAATGACACAAATGCTTTCATAGTTTATAGTTTGAAATGAAGGATTTTAGACCTCTTAATTATTTATTAGGAATTGAAATATCTATTGATGAATCATGAATATTTCTTTTACGAGCTAAATATGCTACAAGCCTATATTTTAGAGTAGCTTAACAAATAGCAAGATAATTGTAGTGCATCCAAATTATCCTATATTTATCAATTCAAGATCTTTTTTAATGGGCTTCCAGTCATGCTCATATTATTCAACTAGCCTTGTTAACTCTTTTATATCTTCTCTTTCCCACTCTTCATCATCCGTTGTAATTATATATTCATCAAGTTTTGGCCATTTATTCTTGATGCATTATGTTTATGTACTTATTAAAGATCTACTTTTATATTTTTTAAAAGCAAAAAGTGTTTTTGTGTGAGTGGATAACAAGTAAGATAAAGGCAAACTTAAATGAAACATGTATGGTCTCATTAAAGTTTTTAAAGAAAAAAGTTCAACAATAATAAAACCTTATACCAATATATTGAGCCATGATTATTAGCAAGGTAAAAAACAAAGCATTCAAACATAATAAAGCATGTAAATAAACACACTATTACTTTTTGAGAATAATAAGAATGTTTTGGATCTTTTAATTATTCAACTTTTCCCCTTTAGCTATCCTTCTCATAAATTTTGTTAGGGCATCCTCCAACGTGTTGAGAGTTGGTTAGGGAAACATTTTGTGAGTGTCTTCCTTAACCTTAAAGTATTGATTATAATATTCCCTTTCACCTTTCTCTAGATAACTAACAGTACCATTGAGTTTTTCCTTAAACTTTTTAGCTCATCTTCAGGCCTTATCATGTAAGAAGGTTGTGAAAAGGTTACATGTATAAGAGGAATTCTCATCATTTATCCATTCATCCCATGCCTCTCAATTCAAGTTATGTTTTCTTGATCTTGATTGCCCTCCTATAAACTTTCCTCCTATGATTAAATCTCAAGCCAAATCGTTGATTAACACACTTTATTTTTATCACATGAAATCTCTTGGTCATACCCGTGGTTGGGTCATATTAGAATGGTAACTTGTGCTTCAAAAAACATTTTGTGGCCATCTAGGAAGCTTTTGGAACCCAGGGTTTTCATATTATTGTATTTTAGGGCACCCATTTATTCATTACCTTAAAAGCATACAAGTTATCATTAATATTATATTCAGTTTCAATGTAAGGAACTGTCATATTATTTATCATTGAAAATGCCTCTTTAGCCTTTATAGTGACTAGGCCTCCAGTCGTATGAATCCATGGCCTTTCTAACAACATGCTATAGGAAGGGTGAATATCCATCATTTAGAACCTCACTTGAAATGGTTATGGACTAATGACAAGCTCAATCTCAATATTCCCAATAACATGTCTAGGTGATTCATCATAAGCTCTAGTAGTCATGGTACTCGGTCTTATATGAGAAATATCTATTGGTATCTTATCCAATACATGTCTTGGTAGCATATTCAAAGCAGAACCATTATCCATATGAACCTTGGCAATTATACATTCTTTGCACCTCATAATGATGTGTAATGACATATTATGATCAATCCCTTTAGAATCAAACTCATCCTCGATGAAAAACAAGTAATTGGTATATTGGATTCTACCAACTAAATGTTCCATTGAGTCTTTTATGATGTCTTGTGGGATATAAGCTTTATTGAGAACCTTTTATAATGCATTATGATACAGCTTCGAGTTCATGATTAATGACATTAAAGAGATCCAAACAATTATCTTCTTCAATTGTTCTACAATGTATACTTGTTATACTTTATAAGGTCAAGGAACTTTATTGCCTCTTCCTCACTTATTGGTGTCTTCATCATTTTTGACCAATTCCATCACATCCTTCCATTTAGCTTTTCTTTACCTTTCTAGCTCTTCAGGAGTAAAGAACCTTTAACTTCGGGTTAAATTATATATTTCAGAATGGACAACATCGGTACAACTTTCAATATGGAATAAGTACCCATAATTATAAGGTAAAACATCGTAGCTTTCATTGCTTACAATAGCAAAATTAGTCAAGATCATTTTTTGGTCGACCTCCTATCATAGGTGACACGTGTAAACCTTAGCCTTCTTGTTATGCCCATTTATCATCCTAATTTCAACAATTCTTTTTATCACATTTGATTATTAGCACACCCAAAACCAACATTCTTTCCACCTCCTCGTGGAACTCCTCACAATGATCAATATCATGCCCTAACTGCTGGTGATAATTATAAAACTCCTTTATATCCCTCTCAGGTTGTGATTTGGATGGTGCTCCAAGATACTAGTCTTATACCAATATGTCATGCAAATATTCCATAATAAATTTTAGGACCACTCCTCTTTTCATCTCTTCCTCTAAATAATTGACGTTCCACTTTTTGGGAGAGGATTAGAGTTCATATTGGGAGTTTTCTCAAAAGTAATCCACCCAGCCTTAATAAGCTGAAGGACTTTCTGTTTAAATGCAATATAACTTTTAATGCTATATCATGTGATACCAACATGGTATTCACAAGTTTGGTTTGGCTTATAACAGTTTAGGAATGGTGGTTGCAATGGGGCTAATGGAACAGGGGAAATTTAAACAATGCTTAACAGTTTTTGATACATTTCTTTGATTGGTATGGGCATAAGTGGTAGTTGTTCTTGGTCTTTTTAGAAGTTTATTTGTGAGTGATTGTCATTTTAGTTATTGATTTCCTAATTATTTTGATGATTGAGTTGGTTTCTAAGGAAAGGTGTGGAAAGGTTTATTTTGGCTATGGGCAGGGTAGGTGTTTGATAATTGTATGTGTTGTAATACCCATTTCCTTTATAACCTTCTCCTTCAACATTTTTTACTCTAGTCTTCTTCTTTCTCTCATTGAAGCCTTTTTTTTCTAGATAGGTCTACAATTTTGCCAGCTCTTCACATTCCAATCTCATCTACTAAGTTAATTTAGCGCCACTCAAGCTATTTTGAAAAAAAATAGATCATCGACTTTTACTAGCTCACCACTTCAACCATCTTATTGCAATATGCCTTTAGGTGGGTTATTGGGCATTGGATGCAGTGTGTTTTATAAATTCTAAAACCCTAATTTTTTGGCACCATTATATTAGAGACCAAACACATCTTTATGGCTCTCACTTGGTCGTATAGATCAACCCCTTCAATTGGTGTCATCTTTTCTTTTAGGGCAACAAACTGATCATACTTATCCTTCTCCACCACTCTTTGTTTGTGGGTTTCCTTATTAGTAAGGTCCACCATGGATGATGCTCTCATAAGAGGTACCGGTTGGGCAAATAAAAAATGGGCAGCAAATTAGGGTTTCGGTGCACCCATACTTTAAAAAGTTATGGATTGCGCAGCAATTGCGAGTTGAGCAGAGTGTCCCTCTCCAAAATTGGATCTCAAGGCTTGTTCAAGTATGCATGTGATCTTTACTATATTATCTTTCATGTTTTTTTTTCTCCCTATTTGGTATTGTGTTTCTAATTAGGCCTTTTTTATGTTTTCCATTAATCTCTTTTCAAGGCGAGTATTGTAGGTTCAGTGTTGCGGGGGACCTATATTTAACTTATTTTACTTTGTTTTATTATTACCATGCAAGGAAAAGGCATACAATATGTTCATGAATTCAAAATGTTTGAATGATTATGGTAATGGATTGTTTGTTCATTTTAGTACAAAAAAGACAGACTACGTCAGAATTCTCGTAAAAAGCTCTCATTGAAGACTCCAAACCCATAAGAACTTAGGCCACCGTGAAAAATTAAGAAAGGTTACCATCGATAAGGAAAAGGATACCAAAAC
The DNA here is from genome assembly GCA_033617975.1 of Populus alba x Populus glandulosa. Lineage (NCBI taxonomy): Eukaryota > Viridiplantae > Streptophyta > Magnoliopsida > Malpighiales > Salicaceae > Populus > Populus alba x Populus glandulosa. Next base: position 5,564,501 of record CM066155.1, on the reverse strand, counting down.
ACTTTATTTCTCAATAATATTTTAATTTATTACATCATTTTATAACACTAAACTACATCATTCCATGCTTTCAAACCAAGATATTTAACCGCTATAATGATGCAGTCCTAAAGTTGTCCAAAAATTCTTAAAAGTTCATCTCTTGTCACTGCTTGACCTTTTGCCAAGTTTTGAATAGTCTACCTTTTCCTAATTGCATAAAACTAGGCATTTTCAGCCTGAATATGGTATTGCATAGTTTTTAAAGCCCACCAACTTACTTTTTTTTATTTTTTTTTACAACAATCTTATCTCTAGAAGATATGTTTGATAGAAATGGACTCATTAGCCTATTTAATCAGAATCCTTTATTGATCATCAAGCTGGGTAGTTATCTTTTTACTGCTAAAATAACTTAATTGTTTTCTTCGTCTGCTCTAATTCTGCAATCTTTTCTTGAGCTTCAAATGTTGCTCGAGTCATTTTTAATATTTTGTTATCTTGTTCCTTTTTGGCCTCTAACAATAAACTAAATCTATTATGCAACTCCTGAAAAACATCTTATTGTTGTTGTAATTGAGCCACTAAACAATCTTTCTCTCTTCCTATTGTGACTAAATTTTGTTCATGAACCGCTAAGTTGGACTCCAAATTTCTCTTCTTTGCCCCAAACTCTTTTAACTCTAGGTTCAAATCCTTATTATAGGTCTCATGTTGAGCTTTAATTTATTCTTGTGTATCTTCCATAGTTTGGACCATTGGTCCTTAAGGAACCTTGTGTGGTGGGACCTACTAGGCTTTCTTTCTAGTTTTTTCGCCATATCAGATAGCCTAGAGTTGTTTTCCCATTAACTCTATTAACAAATGCTACGATACTAAGGTGCCTCTAGCTTGCTTAACTATTTCAATCAATTTTCCAAAATTCTTCAAGTCTTCATAGAACTCACCCAACCTAGTAGTTTGATGTATAAATTGTTCGAATCCCAACTGTTATAAAACCATATTAGGGTAGTAACTAATGCAACACCATGCTCCCATCAATGTAATCCATTGAAAATCTTCACAACAAGCTAAATATATCCAGAAATAAACACATCGAGTCCTCTAATAAAAGTAGACTTGCTCAAACTATGAAACATGGATTTCTAGGTATTCTTTCCCAGCTCCCTTAATGGTTGTTTTGCAAATTTTTCTAGCTTCGAGTATAGGTGTCATAGAGAAAAAAAATACTATAAATCTTTCCTTTTATAAAATGATTGATGGTCCATACAAAGAGCAATTATAAAAATCTCAAATGCCCTTTTCCTAACTTTTCAATAATGGTTCAATGAAGACAAAGTCTCAACTAAAATTGTTCAAACTGGATCGATTTTGAGAGCAAGAATACTTTTAAACATGTTCATAGCCTCGAAGTCAATCACTTTTTTAGCTGATGGGAATAAGACCAAACCATAGATGCCCAATGCCAATATTTTCAATTGGTGTTTATTTTTTTTTGTCATAAAGCTTCTTCTTCAATGTAACTGCTAAAAGACTCCAATACCACCCTTGGTTATTTCCTTGTTAATTACTTGTGCTTTTGCTTGTTTCTTGCTCATCTTAGTGATCCATACATAGTTAGATGGGAATTACTCTATTGGTGTGTAGAAGTACACTTTATTTGACTTTGGACAGCTCAACAAAAAGTCATACTCCTTAAGAGTGGGAGTCATATCAACTGTATCAAAAGTAAAGCACCTATATTCTGGATCCCAAAACTTTATTATGGCCTAAAAGCTAGAATGTTGTGTTTTGGTCTTAGCTAGTTGAGCTATGTCCCTATATTATTGTTAAAAATCAATATGGTCATTTAAAGATAACTTTTTCCAGTGGTTCAAAAGCTGATCAATTTAAGAGAATATTTTTCCCAATTTCACTTGTTCCGATAATTATGAATCAAACCTTATTGGCAAGTAGTCTCACTTATTATTTTAGACTTGCTATGACCTAGTCCTTATATCTTCAATGGCAACGTGTTTCCCTATCTCTCACTTCTTATATGGACCAGTTAAGATAAAATAAGAACACAATAAGAAGATGAATATGAATGTCATGACATATTATTATTCATGTCTTATGAAGGGTCAATCTTAAAAGAAAAGATCTAGCTTATAAAGCTTTTGGTATTAGATTGTCCAAATTACAACTTGGATAACTCGACCTCTTAACCTTATGCACTATGATCACAAAAAACACTCTACGATACCTGATACATAGGATGAGTTCTAATCTAAGCGGGAGTTCAAATGAGCATTAATAGATATAAGCCACATTCCTCATCGAATCTCCTTATCTAATCATAAATAGGGACAAGCTCAGGTCTAGAGGTTTTGTTGGCTTTTTGTGAAGTGTTTGAACACTCATAAAAAAATTACATGTGAATGCAACAATTAAATAACATGAATAAAATGAACAATGCTAAAAATAAATAGCAATAAAAATATTGAGAAAAAACAAAATTCACTACCAAATAACATGGAAATAAAAGGAATAAATATAGAGAGAATCAACACATGGAATTAGGCTCAACATTAATAATCCCTTGTGAAATCACCATTTTTTTTATATCTTTGTATTTTTTTTAATGATTTTTACAGTTTATTTTTAACACAAAAAAATTAAATAAAAATAATGAAAATAATGAAATGACTAAATTTACTAAAAACATATATTTTTTGGGTTTTGTTTCTAAAATATACAAAAACAAAAGGTCAAAAATTAGATTGTAACAATTCATGAGGTCCTTATTGGTGATTAACTTGTGGGCAGAGATATTTATGGATCAAAGAAAGAAATTGCACATGATAGAAAATTCAAAGATACATTAGAGAATATCAAGAAAGTCTTGGGAGATTAAAGCACACATAAAATTCATATACACTAGTAAGCTTTATTAGAGTTTTATTTCTATAAATTGATTTTTTCATATTTTAGGGACTGCACCGCATTTTTATTAAAGTATATTTCTCTATGTCATTATTCTTGTTTAGCGATTAAGATATGTTTTTTTTTTATATATAAAATTTACATTTGGCATTTTATTTTCATCCATGATTAGATAAATATAATGAAAAAACTTTCTAAAAAGTGGTCAAACTCGTTTATGTCATGGTGCTAAGAGGCAATGCTTTTTGTTTTTTTTTTAAAAAAACCAAAAAACATCCTCATTTAAAGCCTTAAAATCCATGGTATCTAAGTATACCTTGACCTCACCTTTATTTGAGCTATAAGACTCTTGTTATTCTTACCAAAACCTCAAAAAAAAAAAAAATAACGCTAAAAATAATTGAATGTTAAATATGTGTCCAAACATAATCAAATGATATGGTGACATGGAAATAATGTGCAAAAATAGAAAAAGAGCTACTGTCTAGTTTTATGATAACTAGAAACTCTAACTGGTCTTTTAGATGTTTTAGGTAAGAAACTGATTATGTAATAGGAAAGATAGTCATCACCATATACATCGTACCTAAGGTAAATTGTTTTATTGTTTGTTTTTAATGATAAAGGTGTTTATTATGATTACATGCTAAAGTTTGCCTAAACTGGAATGTGTGTTATTATTAAAGATAAAATACTTTTATAATATAAGGTAGTTAATTGGGACCTAGACGTGGTAATAAGGTTCAAACCTTGCTTTAGAAATACGAGTGTTAGACCTAAGAAGATGGTGAACAAATAATAAGTGTAAGTCTATTTAAGATTATATTGATTGAAATGGGTCCAAAGGCCACCATTCATACTCAATAGAGGATCACATCGATCTAGCTCAAATTCGCTCGCAACCTCAAAGAAAGGTATCCTAAAAACAATAAATCCACATATAATAACATGAACATAAAAAAAAAACTTAAATGGTAAAATGAATGTTTTCAATTAATTAAAACTTAACATTGATGTTCTTACAAACATTTACATTAATAAATTAAAAAAAAAATGTTATCACCAATTGAAACCAAATTCCAAATTCACAAGAAGATGAAAACAAACTTTAATATTATATTTTTTTCTATAAAAAAATTACAAGAAAGAAATATAAGAAACAATATCTTAGAAATATTTTCTAATCACACCTTATGATACTGCCAAGTGCTGGTACATCTATCATAGATAGGATAAACTGATATATTGAAAATACATTCTAATCACACCTTATAACATTGTTGGGTAATGATACATTTGCCATATGTAGGATCGAAGAACATCACAAAATTATGAGGAAAAGAATTTTGGAATATATTTTAGTTGCAAAAAGTAATGCTATTATTGACTACTCATCTTATAACACTACTCGATGATGATACATCTGTCATAGGTAAAAGATTTAAAAATATTATAAATATTTTTATTATTGACTAATTTTACCTCATGACATTGTCCGATAATGGTACATCTACCAAATGTAAAGAGTTTTGAAATATTATAACATATTAAGTGATTTTTTTATGAATTAATGTCACCCTATATCAATGCCCAATAATGGTGCGTTTGCCATACATAGGATTGTTAACAAATCAACATATAACATAAACATGTTTTTTGAAATTTTTTGAATATAATGATGTGATTTATTAAGCAATTTATTTTCTTACTAATCAAATACTATGACAATGTCCAATAATCATAAATTTGCCATAGGTAGGATTTTTAACCAACCAACACGATAAAATCTCAAAAATAACTATTCTCACAACAAAACAAATCCAAATCATCACATAAAAAAGTACACCGAAACCAAACCATTATGTCTTAGATCAACCAAAAAAAGTCTTAATCATCTGAACCCTATCATAGGGTATTTATTTTCATCCTTATTCCACCATGAAAATAAATCTCTTTTTAGAATCATACCCCTAAGGTTGCTACACATCGTTGTGGACCCCAACACTTCAAATAATCATAATAATTCACATTTAGCATTTAAAATTAACTTTAGGGAGCGATTGGGATTGATTAAAGGCAGCTAGAACTAGTTAGGCAATATGAAAAACTAATGGAACTATAGTTCGCAATGGTGGAGCGTTAGCTATATGTGCAAGTAGATGGCAACAACTTGTGACATATCCTTGCATGCATCGATAAGGTTAAGAGGTGTGTGGATCGACTCACCACATGAATGTCATCCTTTTCTTCCTTCCTACGATGGCAGTGTTGTCCACTATCACTCGAGTTGAGAAATTAACAAGAAAATAAGTTTGGTTATGTTGTTTTCTCTCTACTAGTATGACTTCTCTCTCCTTCTCCTTCTTTTTCATTCTCTACTAGTCTGTGTTGTTGCAAATGTAGTGGCTGGTTAATGACAAGGAGATTAACTTTTATCTTAGCAATGAAGGAGGGGCAGTCATAGTTAGTTTTAGTGGATTTTTATTATTGGTTTGTTGTGGTGACACAGCAAGAGAGAAGAGAAAATGACAGGCTAGCATCGTTGCTAAAGTGCCTTTGTTTTTTTGTTAGAGTCCGACAAGGTGAAAGGGATGATAAAGGCTTAGGATTTGGTATGAGAGATGAGTTTTTTTTTCCTTAAAAAAATGAATGGAGAAAGAGGGAGACACTATCATGTTTTCCACTTATGATTTGTTTTTTATTCTTTTATTTCTTCTTTCTCTTTCACTTTAAACTTCTAAAATCAATCCCTGCACATTTTGTTTTCTCTCTTCTTTTTCTTTCTCCTAACTACATGTTTTTTTTTTTAAATATTCCCTCCCAACTATTATTCTTTCTCACATTTTTTATTTTATAAAAATCTCTATATTTTCTTTCTTTTATGGTGGCTAGGGTTTTTTTTTCTTTTTCCATCCCCCACTTTTTTTTTCCTCTATCTTTTTATACCCCTTAAAAATCGTACCTTATATTTTCTTTTTTTATTCATTGTTCTTTCATATTCAATTATTTTAAGTTGCTCATATAAGGGGTTGGAAAAATTCATGTTAGTTGTCACCCCTTCCTCAATTATCATCATGCCCATTAATCTTTTTTTGTTAATTTGTGTTTATGATTTTTTTTTAAAAAATTCTTCAACATGCACAAGATGAGCAAAAGAGTTGAAAAATCAAGAATGGGTGAAATATTGGTTGAATTATGTTATAAATGCATTTTTAGGAAATTTTGAATTTTTTAAAGATGTGTTAAAAAACGAGTGATGATGACCCTTTCTCGATGATCGATCTTAATGTTTTTCATAGTAGCTGTAAGAGGCTAGGATTTGTTCGCGTAGGCAAATTTGAGCTTGATATAAATAAAGGACATCTTTGATTTGTCCTTCATGAATAAAAAACATATCATTTGTTTTCCTTTTCGAGCCTTAAATGTTTCTTGGACGATAACCTAGACGAGGATCACCCCTCACACTAGCGCATGTTTTGGAAGTTTTCAAATAATCAATGATGTTCTTTAAATAGAAAGAGATAAGAGAGATTTGAAAGGGATAAGAATGTTTCAAAAGAGAGCCAACAAATAATTAAGTGAAAAATCCAAAATTATTAGATGATAAAAATAATAATAATAAATTATGATGAAAAAGGGAAAGACAAATAGCTCTCCAATGTGTCCCTCATAATAGTGCAAAGTCTAAACTTGAAGAAAAAAAAAATCATTGACAAAACACATGATATGATTGGAAGAATTGAGATTGAAATGAGATCAATAATTAAAACGGAAAAGTCAAACTAGCAAGAGATCTCCACATATGATAAATGATCATGTTTATGCACCACATTATTTAAGATATGACAACATAACATAAAGAAAAATGTTCTCTTTTTGAAATTTAATAACTCATTTTTAAAATTCAATATTTTCTTTTGTAACCATATATTATAACCTGCCTTGAAAAGTCTTTTATGATAAAAAAAAAAAACAATTTGTTTACATTTGATAATGTCAGCCTCTAAAAAAAAGAAAGAAAAAGAATGACTTGTTTATGCACCATATTATTTATGATATGGAATCATGCGATAAAAGGACATGTTCAACATAACATAAAGCATAATGCTCTGTTTTTGAAAGTTAATAACTCAATTTTAAAGTTCAATATATTCTTTCCAAAAAGCCCCCATTTATAAGGAAATTTATCTGAACCATGTATGACCTAATTTTGAGGTAACCTTCAACATATAACTTATTAATTGTAAAACAAAATACCAGTAAAATTGCATCCTATCTTTGAATGATGTGTTTTGGTTCATCAATCAAATAAGTCTAATCTTCATAAAAATCCTTTCAAATTTACATCTTTGTAGTTTTATTTCAATAATTAGACTTGAGTGGATACGATCCTTAAAAATCTACGATTTGATCCCAAGGCAAGAAAGACAATTTTCAAACAACAAACATTCATTAACCAAATTCACAAAGTTCTCAATAAAAATGATGTGAAGGTATGTGTATTGGATAAATGAACATGGCTAAATCTATTGATAGCGCTTTGATTTGAAAAAGAAAATGATGATAACACATGTGAGTCTTCTAGGAGGTGAATGATCAAATTAGCTAGGATAATTCTTGATAAAGTGACAATGTATGTAGAATCAGGCTAATTGGGGCAATTCAATTTAAAGAAATCTTTTATAATGATGATAGTATAAAAACCTCACCATAAACCATGAGTGGTAGAAGAAACATTCGATAATGACAACGATGTCGCCATGCCTTTTCATAGACATTTAAAAGATGAACACATCTAGATAAACTTGAGAAATCCATTGCTATAACAATAGTTTGATGATGATCACAAGCTGTAAATGATAAAATAAATACTCAATAATGGAATTGATGCATATGTGTTCCTTTTAATTATTGCTAGGACGTTAAAGACAACCTGATCAACTAAAATAATTCATTACAAGCGATGATTTATTAAACTCCTTTAAAAGTTGGAAAAAATACCAAACTTAGAGGGCACCGTCCAAATAGGGGCCTATAATATCATGGCTAAGAGATAATTTATCAGTTTCCAAAAATTGATTAAGAGAACAAAACTTCTTTTAGTGAATATAAGATGGAAATATCTATTGTACAAGATCCAAGTTGCACAATATATAATCTACTTTAATGAATTTTAATGGGATGATGAGTTAAGTGACTAAAAAAGGTTATAATAGAAGAAATGAGTTTTTATCATAAAAAAGGGAGGGAACCTATATTTTTTACTAGGTGACAATGCATTCATGTCATCTAACCTATTATGCTTAGCATTGTATAAAGTTTTACAGAGGTTTTACCGGTAAAATCCCTAGTGAAATTCAACAAGGCTCCAATGAGTTCAAGTCTAGTAAAGATCCTGCAAGATTTCTTGAAATTCAACCTTGTGGTTAAAAAGTTCTAAGCCCAAAAATTAAGAAAAAAAAAAAGAGCCCTACAATCAGGAAAGTCAACCTTGCCATTAGGTTTCAAACCATGCAATTAGAAAATCCAAATCTATAATTACAAAGCTTCAAGCCTTCCAAATCAAGAGTTTTATGACTAAATCATGAAGCTAGGCAAGTAAAATTAAACTTTATAATCAAGGTAGTACTTTTATCCTTCATTTATATGGATCTCGAGTTGATCCTTTTATTTTCATGTAATCCCAAATAAATCATTTTATTTTTACTTGTGTGGATCCAAATTTGATCCATTTGTTTATATAGATCCCAAGTTGATTCTTTTATTTTTATATGATGGATTTGAAGTTGATCATGTCACTTAATCTTTTTATTTATATGGGTCATAAATTAATCCTTTCATTTTTATCTGACAGATCTGAAGTTGATCATGTCACTTGATCCCTTTATTTACACAGATAATAAGGTCATCCTTTTATTTTTCATATGATCCAATTCGATCCATTCATTATCATTTATTTAGACACCAAGTTGCTCTCTTTATTTACCCAAATCCTAAATTGGTCCTTTCATTCTTATATAACAGATTTGAAGTTCATCAGGTCACTTGATCCCTTTATTTACATGGGTCCCAAGTTATACATGGGTCCCGAGTTAATCTTTTTATTTTTATCTGACAAATCCCAAGTTGATCATATCATTTGTATGGATCTCAAGTTGATCCTTTTTTTTTTTGGATCCTAAGTTGCTCCCTTTATTTATATAAATTCCAAGTTGATCATTTCATTTTTATCTAATAGATCCTAAGTTGATCATGTCATTTGCATGAATCCTAAGGTTAACTTTTCATTTTTTGTTATATGGATTCAAAGTTGATCCCTTCTTTTCACATAGGTCTCAAGTTGACCTATTTTAGATTTTTCAATTGAGGCTAATCGCTTTTCAAGTGGACCATTCGTGATGAGACCAATCACCTTTCAAGCTGACCTTTCATGATGAGATTGTTTGTCTCTCAAGCTAACCCATTTAAGATCCATACTCAATCATTTTTCAAAATATCCCAAATCAATCATTTTTTAAATATCCCTAGTCAATTATTCTCCCTAGTTGATCATTTTAGATTTTCCAATCAATCATATTTCAAAGATCCTCAATCAATTATTTCTCAAAGATCCCCAATCAATCATTTTTTAAAAGATCTCTCCTCGATCATCTTTTAAAAACATAGTTGATCATTTTTAAATATTCTAAAGCCAATATTTCTTTAATCATTCCTTTTCCTCTCTTTAAAAAATAAAATCACTTTCTATGTTATTTCTATTTACAAACTTACTATACAAAGCCAACACAATTCAAATGTCTTTGCATTGTAAATATTAGAAAGAGAAGACAATTGTCATAACCTAATTTTAATCCTATTTGTTTTTTATTTAATTTTTAGAAGGGATAAGATTAGGGACTAATGTTAATTGAGGGTGTGATTTGATAATATATGGAAGAATTAAAGACTATAGTGAATATTTGTGTCCCCTAATATTCAATTGCGATAAATCATCAAGATATATTTAGTTAATCCCTTTTCAATTTTAATTTTAGATTTTAATCAAATTTAAATCTAAATAAATGAGTTTATTTTTATATGGGATTTTGAATTTCATATGACTTCTTGTATTATAAATACAGACCCTAATGTACATAATTTAAGAATTGGCCCTAGAGAGAAATACACATAACTGAAAAACCAAAAATTCCCTACTAATAAACTTAATCAACTTGAATTAGCCCTAAATTTCAGCCCTTCTCTCTCCATCCCTTAAAACCAAATAGTAAAATCCCTTTCACACACAATTCAACCTCTTTTCTCAAGAAAAACTGACCATAGCCATTGTCATAACCTTTCATTCTCTCAACCAACACCTATACACAATGTCACATTGTCCAACATAGCTTTATCCCTCTTCCATAAAGATGAATCAATTTAGACCAAGCATTATCTATCTCTCCATGTTTTAATTAACTCTTCTAATCTCCTAACCGATCTTTCTTTTCTCATTGTCACTTAAATAGGCTCTCAAGCCAAACTAAGCAACCATTGTCTTTCTCATCCACTACTAAAAAATTGGCAAATACAAACGAAATTGCAATGAACTTTATCAACAAAGTAGTTCCTCACTGTATTTATCGGTAAACATCAATGAAAATATTCCCTCAGCATATATCAAGGGAATTATAGTGGGAAAAGAATGAATAAAAAATAATCCAAAAGGTACAATGATATGTCATTTATAAATATAAAGTTACCGACGAATTGAACTCATCAAGGAAATCTTTGTGTAAATCCATATGTATTATTTAATTTATGATCTGGTGAGTGAACCCTCCCTTTCTTCTTCCTTCATAAGATCTACAACAACAACAGAACCCTCTCTATTTTATCACAAATCAACCTCCCATTACAAATTTGTTCACCTTAACATTTAATCTGTCAGCATCCATTTTTTAATCCAATTTCTTTTTAGAATTTCTCATGTCAAGCAAAACTACCCTTTTTTTTTTGGTTTGAACTCCATTTTAAAATGTTAATTTTTTATTGCATGTTTTTATAGTATATGTAGTTTATTTATATGTTTACTTGTTTTATAACTTTTTTCCATATAAATTTGTTGTATGAATTTATGATTTGTATATGTTAGGTTTTGTTTGAGATCTTAAAAAATTGAATTTATTTGTAATTTTATGGAATTGATTTTGAATTTGTGAGTTAGGTGTCTTATAATGAAGTAAATAATGACTTATTTAATGGGTTCATTTTATATTTTATCAATTTTATTGTTGAGTTGAAAATTTTGGTAAATGTATAAGAATTTAAATTTATGTAGATAATTGATAATGATTTAAAAGTACTATTAAAAAAGATTGAATAATTTTGATTTAAACCAATGTTAGCTAATTTATTTAGTTTACATAATTAATTAATATATGTTGTCATCAATATTCTATATAGGTTTGATATAAGTAATGGGTGATTGTTCATGGATGTATCGAGATTCACTTAAAGGGTTGCGCAAGATGGATTATTGTAATAGGATTGAGGGTTTTATTAATTATGCACTATCTGATTTGAAAAATATTAGTGGAGGCGGTACTAGATGTCCATGTAAGAGGTGTAAAAATAAAAAGTTTCTGGATCCAAATTTTGTAATGATGCATCTTCCAGAAAAAAGGGTTTATGGAGAAATATCTATGTTGGTTTGTAAAAATAACTATATGTTTTTTATAAGACCATGGTTGAAAGGATGGTTGAGTTAACTTTTAGTTTTAGCAACATGCATGAAGTTGTAAATGATAATAGTAATCCTTATAAGAAAATGATTATGGATTCAATGAGAATAAATTAGGATTATGCAAGTGAATATTCAATCATAGATGAAGAACCAAATGCATACATGACTAGGTTTTTTTTTTTTTTAATCTTTTGAAAGACTCTAACAAACCATTATGGGATAGGTGCACAAATCACATTAAATTATTAGTTGTTGTATATGTGTTCACAATCTAGTTTGATCATGGGTTGAGTGAGGCCGATTATGATAGAATTTTTTAATGGACAAGAAGTATTTTACCTGAAGAGAATAGACTAAAAAGGAACTTCTATGCTACTAAATCCATGATGAAACCGTTGACCTAGGATACCAAAACATTAACATATGTCCAAACTTCTGCATGTTGTACTACCTTGAAAATACAAAGTTGACTGAGTGTAGAACATATAGGTATGATTGTTATAAACCTAAAATTGGCAGGGAAAGAACTCCTATCGCATATAAAAAACTTAGATACTTCTCAATCACTCATAGACTGTAAAGGTTATTTATGTCTTTAAAGACTACTGAACACATGATATGACATCATTCATATGATACAATGGATGGAGTCATGGTACATCTATGTGATGGTGAAGCCTGAAAACATTTTAATAAGGTGCATCATCAGTTTTCAATAGAATCAAGGAACGTACATCAATCTGTTCAAGTCATTTGTTACTCTTTATTCTTGTTGATTAGTGATACTCATGGTTTACAACTTACTGCCAAGGATATGTATGAGATCAGAGTTTATATTTTTATCTACAATTATATCCAATCCTAATAGTCCGGGTTGAAATATAGATGTTTTTCTTTGATTATTGATTAAGCAGTTGTGGTCATTCAACACTTTGAATTATGATTTCTCGAGAAAATAGAATTTTAGATGAAGGAAACTTTGATGCAGACTATCAATGATTTTCCTGTGTATGAAATTATTTTTGGTTGAAGCACATATGAAAAATTAGTATGCCCATACTGTAAGGAAAATAACAAGGCCTTCACATTAGAAAATAATGGTAAAAAGTCTTTTTTTTTTAATTTCCACCAGCAGTTCTTGTCAACAGATCACAAGTACAAAAAAAAAAAAAACCAGAAATGACTTTTTTGTTGGTAGACTTGAAAGGGATGTTGCATTGCTGATACTATCGGGTGGAGAATTGTATGATGTGGTGTCGTAGTACGATGGCATTGTGTTTTATTTTCATTCTGGTTAGTAGAAGTTTCCTAGTTTTGGTGGGACCTACAATTATTGAGGTTGCTCGAACGATAACATCGATGAATAAATCGTCGATGAAAGTGCTACTATTTCAATAGAGTCAGGTTTCCAAAAATCTTGAATAGAAACCTATGATTGATGCATGGTTCAGAAAGTTCAAGTTTAGTATTAACTTAAATAGTTAATATTAATGAACTAATTCTTTTGCAAATCTAAACTCCAACAAATGTTTTTACTAAGATACAGCTGACAACGCTGTTGTTGGGACGATTTGATAGAATCACATTGTACTAGGTAAGATTGAAATCAAAATAAATATTTTTTAACCAAATGTTAAAATTTTATTTTTTATTTATTAATCGATAATTCATTTCTACCATATAAGTTGCATGACTTTTTGTACGAGGCTCAGAAAAAAAAAAAGCCAAAAAATATGCTAAAGAAAGAGAGCTTTCAGGTTAGAAAGACATTGTGATTTGTAAGGATTTTAGACCTCCATATGTCTTGGAGGCTGTATGGGTAGAATATATTCAATATGTAATATGAGAGTATTTCATGGGACAATAACAATTTGATACGGAGAACCAAAATAGGCAAATTCATGGTTCATTACCACGCATACTAGTGGATTCATTATGTTTGTTTCACATGTAAAACAAATAATCAGATTCTTTTTTCATTACATCTATTTTTTAAATTTGTTGTTTTATATGAATATGTTTAACTACATTTTTTTTTTCTTTCAGGCTATAGTTTGTGGATATGAACCAAGATCGATAAAGCTTTTATTAGAAATGCGCTTGTGAAATGATGACCATCAGAAAGGGATGCAACAACTTCTGGATGACGAACAAGGAAATCTACCAAGCACGGTCATGGGTGAGCCCAGTCCAAGTTGTGCCAAAGAAAGGAGGAATGGGAGTGGTAAGGGATGTAGATAACAAATTGATACCTACTAGACCTATAACTAGATGAAGGATTTGCATGGATTATCGAAAACTCAACAAGGCAACACGCAAAGATCACTCCCCCTACCATTCATTAATCAGATGCTGGACAGGTTAGTTGGGCATGAATACTACTGTTTCTTAGATGGTTATTCGGGATACAACCAAATAGCCATCGCATCTGAGGACCAAGAGAAGACCACTTTCACTTGCCCTTATGGTACTTTTGCTTTCAGAAGAATGCCTTTTAGGTTGTGTAATGCACCAGCTATCTTTCAGAGGTGCATGATGGCTATCTTTTTAGACATGGTGGAGCAGATCATTAAGGTCTTCATGGATGACTTTTCTGTATTTGGAACTTCTTTCAATGATTGCCTTGCAAAGTTGGCGTTGGTTTTGGAGCGTTGTGAAAAGACAAACTTGATTTTGAATTGGGAAAAATGTCACTTCATGGTAAAAGAAGGTATAGTATTGGGGCACCGAATTTCAGAAAAAGAAATAGAGGTAGATAGAGCTAAAATTGAGGCAATAAACATGCTTCTACTGCCAACTACAGTCAAAGGGGTTAGGATTTTCCTTGGTCATGCGGGATTTTATAGGAGGTTCATCAAAGACTTCTCTAAAATATCCAAACCGCTATGTAGTTTGCTACTAAAAGACACAAAGTTCCAGTTTGATGAGGAATGCAAGACAACCTTTATGTTATTAAAAGAAAGGCTAGTGACAGCTCCTATTGTAATTGCATCAGATTGGGAGAAATCATTTGAGCTGATGTGTGATGCAAATGATTATGCAATTAGAGCAGTATTAGGGCAACAAAAAAATAATGTGTTTCACACCATTTATTATGCCAGCAGAACACTCAACGATGCCTAGCTAAACTACGCCACAACCGAGAAAGAGTTGCTTGCTGTGGTCTATGCATTTGATAAGTTTCGGCCTTACCTGATGGGAAACAAAGTGCTAGTGTATACTGATCATGCTACAATTAGACAACTAGTGTCTAAGAAAGATGCCAAGCCTAGACTCATCCGTTGGATCCTGTTACTGCAAGAATTTGATGTAGAAATTAAAGATAAAAATAGGACTGAGAACGTGGTGGCAGATCATCTTTCAAGGCTGGAATTGACACAACAGCTGTAGCCTAAATTCATGGTTATAAATGAATGTTTTCCTGATGAAAGACTTTTAGCAATTTCCACTAACAAATTCTTTCCTTGGTATGCAGATTATGTCAACTTTCTTGCAGGTAAGATCATACCACTAGATTTGCTTACCAGCAAAAGAATAAATTTTTTTATGAAGTCAAACACTACTTCTGGGAGGAGCTGATACTCTATCAACATTGTACAAATCAAGTCATTAGGAGGTGTCTTCCAGAAGAGGAAATGACAAACATATTGCAGCACTACCACACACTTGAATATGGGGGGCACTTTGGAGCACAATGCACTGCAGCAAAAGTTCTGCAGTTAGGTTTTTATTGCCCACTATGTTTAAAGATGCTCATGCTTTTGTTACTGCTTGTCATAGATGTCAGCATACTAGGAATATATCTCGACAAAATGAAATGTCGCTACAGAATATCCTAGAAGTTGAATTATTTGATGTTTGGGGCATCAATTTCATGGGACCTTTTCCTTCATCCTATAACAACAAATACATTCTCTTAACTATAACAACAAATACATTCTCTTAACAGTGGATTATGTATCAAAGTGGATCAAGGAAATTGCAACGCCTACAAATGATGGCAAGGTGGTACTTAATTTTTTATGAAAGAACATCTTTACCAGATTTGGTAGTCCTAGGGCCATCTTCAGTAATGAAGGAACTTATTTTTGCAACAAGTAGTTTGAAGCACTACTATCTAAGTATGGAGTCATACATAAAAGAGCATTGGCTTATCATCCTCAGAAAAATGGCCAAACAAAGGTATCAAATAGAAAGGTGAAGCAAATCTTAAAGAAAACAATAAGTAATTCTTGGAAAGATTTGGCAAGAAGGCTAGATGATGCATTATGGGCATATCGAACAACATTCAAAACACCATTGGGAATGTCTCCGTATCGATTAGTTTTCGGAAAAGCATGCCATCTTCCTGTTGAATTAGAGCATAAGGCATACTGGGCAATGAAACAACTGAACATGGAGTTGCAAGTTGCAAGTGAGAAAAGAATCCTACAACTTAATGAGATGGATGAATTTCGCAATGATTCCTATGAGAATGCCAAGATATACAAGGAAAGAACCAAGGCATGGCATGACAAACACATTGTATGCAAGGAGTTTGTCCCTGGTCAACAGGTATTACTCTTCAATTCATGGCTCTACTTGTTTCCTGGTAAGCTCAAATCACAATGGTCAGGACCATTTACGGTTGTGAAGGTATTTTCTTATGGAGTAGTAGAGGTCACCCATGATGAAAAGGGAATATTCACAGTAAATGGGCAGCGTCTGAAGCATTATAGGAATGGGGAGTCTATTGAAAAAAAGGATGATATCCGTCTCACTTCATCTTAGCTAAATGGAAAAGTCAAGCTAATGACTATAACTAAGCGCTGATTGGGAGGCAACCTATAGAAAAAAAACCTTATTTATTTCATTAAGTTGTGTAGGGATTGATCATACAAGCAAATAACCAGGAGCAACAACAAACTCACACCCATAAAGTCAAAAGGAAGTATTCTTAAGCCTTTCTATTCTCTGTTTTTCCATTGAGGACAATGTGATATTTAAGTTTTGGGGAGACATTGCATGCTTTAACTATGAAAGACACTGCACACTAAAACCATGAAAACAGAGGGTGAAAAGTGATATGCATTTAAGACCAACTTTGACATTTTTAGGTGCTTCATGATGTATCCATGACATTCCTTGGCTTAAAGCAGATAATATCTTATAAAGTTGGATTAAGCATGACTATTTTCTTTTTAATTATTGAAGTACACTTTTCAAGCAAAGTCATGTGAATTGTGTAGTTATGCATAAAAGATAAGTGTGTTGTTTTCCTTCTTGTTATTACCCTCTAAGAAAAATATTAAAACAAGGAGTGATAATGAGTATGAAAGTGAATGAATAAGTATACGATGTGTATCTACTCCAATGTTTTGAGTTGCTTAGTAACTAGGAGTATTCATCACAAATATTTACTTTTACGTCAAACGGTAGCTTAAAATATGAGTATGCAAATGCATTTTAAGTTTATGACCTGTTAAGTAACCAGGTGCATTCATCATAAATGTTTGTATTCGCGTTAAAAGACAAGTGATAAATTAAAAAAAAAATCACCCTTGTCAAAAGACAAGTGAAAGTGTGTTATTGCTCCAAAAGTTGGCTACCTTGTTAAAATAATAATAATAATATTGGCAGAATAACTGTGCATGATTCAAGGATGCTAAACACATGAAACACATGGATGAGTTGGATGTTTATACAACGGTCTGCACAGAGAGTAGGAATGCTTAGTTTTCCATTATCTAATATTGTCTATGAGCTAAGTCAAAAAGTGAATGTTGCACGAGGGAGCCTTTTAAATGTGAAAGTTGAACTATTGACCTCGTGGGAAATTAATGTGTTTTCAGATATTAAGTTACTGAGCAGGCAGAGCCCGGTAGTAAAATTGAATAGTGATTCATTATGTGCTGCACAGGAAGCTATATAACTTAGTTCCAGATGTTCGTCACCATTTTCAAATAGCTGAGATGAAGGTCTACAAAACATATAAAGGGCATATAACTCAGTTTTGCTGTTTCAAAACTCAAAAAAGCGAGTTGAAAAACAAGGATTGAACTAGCCCGAAATGCCTGCACTACAAAGACTATTTTGGTTTATGGCCCTTATCTCAACGTTCAGAGGTCCAAAAATTGAAAGATTAGTGTCGTTGGAAAGAAAATTTAATTCTCTACAATTTCTCCAGAAATAGAGATCTTTGAATTCTCACGTTTCCTACCTCAAATCTGACCCGCAATGTCTGGGCAGGAAGGAATTCAATGCAGAAAAGGAAACTATCCTCATTATTGCAGAGGTAGAAAAACCATAATATAAAAGAAGAGAAAGGGGGGTCTGTAAATAGAAGAGGGGAGACACATATAAACCCTATAAGAGAGCAAAGAAAAACAGAGGAGGCGGCACTAGCAGGAACAAAAAGAACATAGGCAACAATATTGAAGATCGGGAGGACATATCTATTCCACTGAAATTCTCTGCTTTTGAGTGATGTTCATCATATCAAGTTTGTTTCTATTTAATTTAACTATGGAGTAGACTTTTATTCTGGGATTTTTTATGTAACCTTACTATGAATATGTGAACAATTTCTTCGATTGAATTATTACATTAAGATGTTGAGTATTTAATTCTATGTGTAATGCTTGCGTGTGTTTGGCCAAATCTGCATGATTTAGAATTCAATTTGAAACTAAGAAATGATAATTGTTTTAGCTATTGTTTGAAATCCCTTAAGAAATCTATATGATAGAGATATCATAGGAACTTTTATAATCGTTACAGGTTTTAAAGTACTTAATAAATTTTGACAAGTTCAGAACTTTCGTAGAGTATATGAAATTTGTTTGTCGAAATAATTTATTGATGCTTGAGAGAAATTAATATTTACATTAGAAAAACCTGATTATCAACATTAGGAGTAATTAATTTAATCAAGAAAGTTCACATAGGCATAGCTATGGTAAATCAGAAATCCTAGAACCAGTACAATTGATTTCATTAATATTTAATCAATTGGTTGTTTGTTTTACTCATTAATTTTTGTTTCGTAAACTACCTCATTCGATTCCTCAAATAGATCATAATTTAAAAGACTTTGGTAATTATTAGTAATTTTTACAAATCCTCGTGGGATGATTCTCTACTCATCACTTTATTACTTGTTACGATTTGTGCACTTACGAAATTAACCAACAATAACCGAGCTTAGTACTTCATGGTATATTTTATTTCAACAAATTATTTTCTTAAGTTATTATTTTGATGAATTTGCTGAATGTTTTCTCCATGAAACATATAATATCTGGTTTCAAGAGAGATACGAGGGCAATCCTTAAACCCATCCAAAACTTGATTCGAAACTATGGTTAGCAGTAGACCCAATAGAAATTGGGTTTATAGTATCTCAAACACTGCAATCGAGGACTTGTGGACTGCCCAAAGTGTTTCAACTCTTGGATGATTGTAATTGGTTCCGAGTACTCAAATTCTAGAGCTCAAGGCGATTTTAAATCAACAAGTTAAAGCTCGAACGACCCATCTTGCTGCTGAGATAGAATGACTTAATGCTGAGGTGACTGAACTCTGACGATTGTACATGGAACTAAAATCACATATGAGTGTTACATGTGCTCCCTCTTATTGGCCCCACGATCTTTGTAAAAATTCTTCTCCTCCTTCTCCTCTTTCAGCCCCTATATTCTAGATGAATTGTATTTGAACTGATAAAATTTTTAAATATATAATAAATATTTGATGTTTATTTTATTTTAATTATTTTTTACTCAGTTTATTAGATTTGTTTTAAAAAATATTTTATGAAAATTACTAATGGTCTTACCAACGAATTAAATTTATCGGTATATTCCAGAAAGTTTGGAATAAAATTAATGCAAATGTCATTGTATTGTTTAATCGCCAACATAATTAAACCATAAGTAATATTAAAACATTCACTAATAGAATTATAAATGGTCTTTTTTGTTGGTGAAATTTTATATTCACTTATGGAAATACTGTTAGAATATAACAAGTATTTTTTTTTTGTTTGGCGTGGTTTTTTTTTTTGTAAATCTATCAATAATTATATTATCGAGGGAATGATCCACAAGACAAGAATTATTACGTAAAGTTTTTTAGATGAATAGTAACCATTTATGAGATCATTGGTAAAAAATCATGCTGATAGAATCATTGTCTAACTACTAACGAAATATTTTGTTGATAAAATGTAAAACTTTGATAGTAATCCTTATTATCATCCAATCTTTTCATTACTATGATCAATAAAACAGCCTCAAAAGTCCTACTCTCCATCATTTAAAACCCCAATGATAGTAGCCTTACTTATAACCTCATCCTTTTTAGCTCAAATAACAATAAACAACATCAGTAACAACTCGGTCTCCTCATAAACCAATGCTAGCTTTTTCCCAAAACCAACCAAAATAATGGCCCAAATCTAGACCATAACCAAACTAAAATAATTCCTATTTTCCACCAATTTCAACTTGAAATATCACCTAGAAACCAAGAAAAATGAACATGAAATCTAATCCAAAACTGATTCATTCATCTCAACCTCAATTGCCACCTAAAAAGCCAATCATTTCTTACTTTTTTATATAGGTTAGAGGTAGCATGTAGCACACACCACTCATGTTCATTACTGACTAATTTGTATTTGTTCGCGTGTGAATGTGTGGGATTGTCGTTATCCAGCCAACCTCTAATAGATTCTAGCTACTGATAATTATTTTGTAAGTTTATTTTTATTGAAAACAAAATTTTCTTATGATGATTAGTTTGATTTATATATGGGTTATGTATTATTTATACATATGTTTGATTTTTGGATGGAGGAGCTTGATTCATATTGGATGTTTCTGATTTTTTGTATATGGCATGTTTAATTAAATTATTTTATTTTTTATAGTATTTTGGTATAGTATATTGGGTTACATGTGATATGTCCATATGGGTTAATTGAATTTATTCTGATGTGATGAATTGGATTTATATGTGATGCCTTAATTTTTCTATAGTTTAAGTAACATGGATTAATTAAGACTATTCTAGTGTGAATAGTTGATTGAGATGGTTTATGAATTTGATTTATATACAATGTGTTCATTTTATGATGGATTGGTTGAGAGAATTAAATTTTTTTTAATCAATTTTCACGTGTAAATGATGAATGTGTTGTTTTAGATTTGATGGTTTTTTTAAAAAAAACTTTTATATATGAAGTGTTGAGATTTTACATGGAATTTGTTTTATTAACAGTTTTTAATGGTATGGATATTTTCATATATATATAAAAATATTTTTTAATTTTGTATTCCTTTGTGTTTGTTTATTTTTCTCTTTAGATTTTTTAATAAAAAATGAATAAAAATGATTTTTTTGAAAAATGAATTTGAATTGTTAGTTGATGAGTCTTTTGGCAGTAACTTTTTTACTCATTTTTTCTGCAAGATAGTAATTCATTATCAACGAGGTCATTTATGAGTTCTAAAAAAAAAAAGAAAAGTTTTAAATAAATAAAAAAAATCCTATATCAACTATGAAATTAACTAATATAAATTTCGGTAGCTTTTGGATCTTATCACAAGACCTTTCAGATATTTAATTAACTTGAAATATTAATCTAATATAGAATAAGACCTCTGAAAATTTCTAGTCAATTTTTAGCTTAATTCAACACTTGAATTGAAAACTATGACAGTTAAAGTAAACTGTATATTAAGAGAAATAAACCTCAAATTGCTGAAATTAATTAGTCAATGAAGTAGATGGATTAGGTCTATTTTGTACATGCATTAAATTAACTAAGGTCTAATCTTTATTGGTTGATGTTATTTTCATGAAATTTACTTTGATTCAAATATTTTGAATAAGCCTATTAAATATATATTTGAGTATTTTTACTCTTAATTTTGTAATAGCTAAATTGAAGCTTTTAATGGATTTTTTTTTGTATAGTCTTGATAGTATCACGACTTCTTGTTTATTTTTAAGAGTATTGTTTTTTCAAATGTAGAAGTCCTTTTAACATGTATATGGCATGTTTAATTAAATTATTTTTTTGCTGGTATTTTGGTATAGTATATTGGGTTACATGTGATATGTCTATATGGGTTAATTGAATTTATTCTGATGTGATGAATTGGATTTGTATGTGATGCCTTAATTTTTCTATAGTTTAAGTAACATGGATTAATTAAGATTTTTATGGTGTGAAGAGTTGTTTGAGATGGTTTATGAATTTGATTTATACATGATGTGTTAATTTTACGATGGATTGGTTGAGAGAATTAAATTTTTTTATAAATCAATTTTCACGTGTAAATGATGAATGTGTTGTGTTAGATTTAATGGTTTTTTTTTTAATTTTATATATGAAGGGTGAGATTTTACATGGAATTTGTTTTATTAACATTTTTTAATGGTATGGATATTTTCATATATATATAAGATTTTTTAATTTTGTATTCCTATGTCTCATTTTTTTCTACAAGATAGTAATTCATTATACTACCAACAAGGTCATTTATGAGTTTTGAATAAAAAAATAATAATAAGAGTTTTAAATATAAAAAAAACCCTAAATCAACTATGAAATTAATTAATAAAAATTCTGATAGTTTTTGAATCTTCTCACAAGACCTTTTAGATATTTAATTGACTTGAAATACTAATCTAATATAGAATAAGACCTATGAAAATTTCTAGTTAAATTTTAGCTTAATCCAAAAATTGAATTAAAAAATATGACTATTAAAGTAAACTGTACATTAAGAAAAATAAACCTCAAACTGCTGAAATTAATTAATCAATGAAGTAGATGGATTAGGTCCATTTTGTACATGATTTAAATTGACTAAAATCTAATATTTATTGTTTGATGTTGTTTTCATGAAATTCACTTTGGTTCAAATATTTCCAATAAGCCCATTAAATATATATTTGAATTTTTTTACTCTTAATCTTGTAATAGCTAAATTGAAGCTTTTAAAGGATTTTTATTTTGTATAGTCTTAATAATATCGTGACTTCTTGTTGATTTTTAAGAGTGTTTTTTTTTTTTTAATTTAGAAGCTCATTTAATATTAATATATTAAAATAATAAAAATAATAATTTTTTAAAAAAACACAGCATCTTACAAACCTGATTTGCCGCGAAGTCCGTAGCGACATATGGAAGTCACAGATCCATACTAATGAAATACAAAGTAAGTATTGTACTTTACCCGAAGTGAGAGGTGCAGGATAGAAGAGAAATAAAGACTGTAGGGCTGAGAAGTTTCCTACCTTTGGGTGAAAAGAGCTGCAGTGGCACGTGATCAGCCAGATAGGAAAGCCCACAGGAGAGACATTCACATCCCTTCTGACATTTGCTTCTCTTTCTAGATTGACTAAAAATTTAATAGAAAGGCAAGGTGAGTCAGCATGGTAGATCAAGTGCTGTGTAAAAACTAAAAGAAACCTGGTGCCCCCCTAGAAGTCCATGTATGTATATATATATATACACACACACACACACACTTTCACATGGTGATAGATTACACTATTTGACAGGTCCCTATAGAGAGAAGCTTTAGCCTAGACAACAGGGAGAGTGATTAGCTAGAGAAAGAAAAGAGAGAGGAAATTGTGGGTGGAGGTCCTTAGCCATGGGAAGACCTCCTTGCTGTGACAAAGTTGGGATCAAGAAAGGTCCATGGACCCCTGAGGAGGACATCATCCTAGTCTCTTATATTCAAGAACATGGTCCAGGAAATTGGAGATCAGTTCCTACCAACACTGGTAAGTTTCCGCAACTTAGATCCATCTGATTGCTCTTAATTCATCATTTATGAAATGAATCTCAATGACCAGTTTTGAAATCTTAGCATGGGACTGCATTTCCAATGTTTATCAAGACACGGGGTTTTGATTTTTGGATGATCAGTACGTAAATAAACATTGAATTATGGAATACACTAATGGATCAATATATCTTGTTGCTTGCAAAGGGTTGTTAAGGTGCAGCAAAAGTTGCAGGCTTAGATGGACTAATTACCTCAGACCAGGAATTAAGCGAGGCAACTTTACACCCCATGAAGAAGGGATGATAATTCACTTGCAAGCTTTATTGGGTAACAAGTAATCCTCAAAAACCTCAATTTTCTGTTTAAATTTTTGTGTTTTTCATTTGGTAAATCGAGTTATATCGTTAGTATTGTTTTTATGAAATAATTACATGTCATGAATTAATTTGAATCCTTTTTGCTGTTCTTGATTTATTTGGACGACAGATGGGCAGCCATAGCTTCATATCTTCCCCAGAGAACAGATAATGATATAAAGAACTACTGGAACACCCACCTGAAGAAGAAACTAAAGAAGTTCCAATCAGCTTTGGATCCTATGGCACAAGGCTCGGCAAGTGGTCAGTTTATGTCGAAAAGTTTCAACGAGAGAAAGTGCTTGGATGATTTCACCACCGATTCCTCAGTCCTCAACAGGCCTAATCAGGTCTCCACATATGCATCAAGTACCGAAAACATTTCGCGCCTTCTCGAAGGTTGGATGAGATCATCTCCAAAGCCAAACGGCACTGATCTTCTCAAAGAAAATTGGGAGAAAAACAACAACAGCCTGGAAAACAATGGCCATAGCTTTGGCAATTCAGTGGCTACAAATTCTCTTCAATCTTATAGGCCAAAACCCGAGGAAGAAAGTGGTGATCTAATCTCTCATGAAGAGTTTGAGTCCATTTTATCACTTGAGAACTTGAATAATGTTGCATGGGACAAATCCTCTTGTGATTCTGCTACTGTTGTTGCTACCACAAAGGATTTCAAGAGCTCTACAAGTGACGAGAAGGACAATATTACAATGACTGAGAGGAAGCAGAAATCTGATGAAAGCACTCCCCCCCTGTCATTTCTTGAGAAGTGGCTCTTGGATGAAAATGGTACTGTTCAAGTGGAAGAAATCATGGAACTGTCTCCAATATTCTGAGCACGTTATTGTTCCTTCTCTCCCATTCTCGATCCTTTTTTCTTTTGTTTTATTTTTAGTTTCAGCTAAACCAGTGGAGGAAAAATCAAAGAAGAAAAAAATAGCAGTGTGATCTATCAGGGTTTAATCTTTTATCAGCTGGGATTCTGAGAAGTTAGAATCTCTTTGCAAATTGTAATTAATCTTATTATATATTAATGAATTAAATGCCATGAAATAACTTAAGCATTTCACACTCTGTGTAATTTGTGCGAGACCAGCAGCATGTTTGATTGAGAGGAAAAACAAATACAAAAACAAAAAAGTCCTGCTAATTAAGTACTTCATTGCAAAAAGTCAAATTACACAGGACACATAGATGTGGATCGAATTTGGTTTAAGGGTTAGAAAGAGATGCGCCTAACGCACGGCAGCAAAGAAAGAAAAAAAATGAAAGAGAAGAGTAGTCTACCCATTTATTACAGATCCTTTCATGGGTCTACATCAGATATTAATTAACTAACTAGTAGTATGTGCTTCATATTTATCTAGGTTACTGTGTACACATACAAGAGAAAGAGATACACAAGTGGAGACAATGGTTATTGAAGTCAAAATAACGACAACACTCATGGATAGATAAACAACAAAATAACTGTCTTTGAGCTAAACCCTAGCTAAGGATATCTAGCCAGAAGCAACAACGTATTATGGAGTTCATGCATCATATATAAGTAGCACTGCTGCGTCTATTTCGGCAGAATATACTGGGTTTAAGACTTTGGAATTATTAATATCTTCAATATTATATATAAATATTAGCTGGCACTCAACCTCCACAATGAATTTGTTCAGATATCAGGGATATGCAAAATTTGGCAATTACTTGGAACCAAAAATGGGAAGTATTGCAAAGTGAAAGCAAGAGGAAGAAAATCCATACAAGTAAAAAATGAGAGTGTCACGAAAGTCTTGCATCCAGATGAGGTAAAATGGTTGCTTCAATGGCTTTTTAGCTAGAAATACTTGCAGTATATATAAATGAGAGAGAGAGAGAAACATGTGATCTTAAATGACCTTTCGGTGATGACTGATGAGAAGCAAAAATGGCAATCTTTCACAAGATACAGCCTAGGTTCTGGCTTCTGATCTCTTCTATACGTACGTGATACAATTTGGTCCCCCACCTCCCTTCTACACAACTACCTTTATATCAATAGAAGAACTTCACAGGGTTATAGCTTTAGGGACAAAAATGTTCCAGCCGTGGCCTGTCCATGTCCAGCATTGTTGAGTACAAACAATTATACCTTCTTGTATAAATAATGATAATTGGAGTAGATAGCAACAATTATATCACAAAATAAAAGGGGTTTATTATATACTTGTGAAACATAAGATTAATTCCAATTTATCTCTCTTAAGTTTGGAGCAAGCGAGGTTTCGGTAGAATCAAACCTTTTTTTTTTTTATATAAAAAAGATACAATTGTGGTAACGGTTTTTTAATCATGAATCAATTTATACCTTCTATCCGTCTTCATTAGTCATTCTAACAAAACAAAAAAAATTGTGTCCGTAAAGTGTTAAAATTTGATCATTTTTTGTTAAATGGAAGTGTTCAGCATTATAAAACTCGGTTGGTTGCTAGAAATTTTATTCAACAAAAAAGCATTGGCTATTCTAAAATTTTTGATCCTGTTATAAAACATGTTATTGTTCATTTGGTTATCACCATTGCGTTTTTAATGGTTGGAAGATTAATTAGCTTAATATACATTATATCTTTTTTAATGAGATACTTCACGAAGAATTGTATATATAACAATCTCTAGGTTTTGTTGATTTTACTTTTTCTTTTCATGCACGTCAACTACATAAATCTTTGTATGAGTTGAAACAAACTCCTCGAATATAGTACATTCTCTAAGCCATTATCTTTTATCTATTAGATTTCTTGCTTCAAAGGTTGATACCTTTTTATTCATCTTGTCTATTAGTACTGATATATTTTATTTTCTTATTTATATCGATGATATTTTTCTTACGGTAAGCAATTCAATCTTACTTCATTATTTAATCCAGTTGTTGAGCTCATAATTTAAACTCTGGGATTTAGGACTTGCCTATTATTTCTCCATGCTAGTATGGGTAGTAAGCTCCGATAAGATAAGAATATTCTTGACAAACTCTATCGAATAGGTATGTTTTATTGCAAATTAGTTGATACTTGCATTTCTGTCTCCAAACTTGTTATAATGCCTAATTACATATTTTCTGACTCTACATGGTTTTATCAAATTATTGATGTTCTTCAATATCTCATATTTATGAAATCAAATATTTGTTTTGTTTTGAACAAATTATGTCAGTTTATGCATGCTCCTACAGATATACATTGTGCTGCCATTATACCATGAAAAAACAATTTCCTCAATAATGTGCCATGCTGCCATTAGAAGATGGACAACCAAGAATGAGCTGCATCATATTTATTGATTCACCAACAAGAAGGAAATGCACCACTTCATGTGCCAGATTTGCTTTGCTATATCTATCTATCTATCATCAAGTGCAATGCTTAATTATCAAGGCCCCTGACGGAAGACTATAATATTTTTTTCATAATCAGTTTGGTGCTGTCGCAATATTAATTATTTTATAACAAGGTACATGTGTATGCGTTAATTAACATTTTAAAAAGGCACCCATGAGCTGACGAGAATTTATTTTCTTTTATTAAAAGAAATCGGATTCTTTTAAAAGTTTTATGAAATCTAAGCCTGTGATGTATAGAAGATGTCTATCTCAAAAGCTGTCTCATATTTCATTATCTCTAATTTTATGGTAAAAGAAAACAGATATATTAATTTTTATTAGATGGCCCAACAATAATTTCTTCCCATATGTAGTTCACGGCAAAGTTTTATATATAATATCATGATGATTTGAGCATAGGTGCAATGCTAATGGCTCCAAGGACCACTAAATTCGAATAAAATAGCAAATTTAGTGGTTAATATGAGGTCATCTGCATTGTCTCAAATTTAAACATCAATATTAGTTAGTAGCAAAGGAAAAAAAATAAAATAAAGTTCTAAAAATGTTTTATAAATAAGATTATTTATGAAGCAATCGAAGTTTTTTTAATAAAATAATACTAAAAAAATTCATTAAAATCAAATATAAGAAGCATATCGATAGAAAATATCCTAAAAAACTATAATAAGAAATATTAAAACATGAAAAAATCTTTACTGAATTCTCTTTTTTGTTATTCCTCTTGAAAACACACGATTTTTATAATATACATTAAAGAATTTTTTTTTAATTAATGTGAATGTCCGAATTAGATTACACGCATTTCAATTAATTTCACGAGTTATGAAGTTAATAACCATATAAACCTTCAATGATCATCATATTAGAAACTATAAGACTCGAACTTATGATTTACATGAAAAAAAAAATCAAAAATTTTAAAAATAAAAACAATTGACAAGTTTTATGATTCAGAATGTTGTCAAAGTTCAAAGATACTTCAATCGATATCTTCATAGCAATCCTTTTGCTTTGTAAAATCTATGGATAAGATTTTATTGCATATCATTAATGTTTTTTTAACAGCCACTCATAAGAAATATATATTACTATATGATATAAGAAATTATGATTTTATTTACAAGCTTACTATATAATATATACAGTTAGGATTTATCTTTTCAAGAGTGCCGTTGTTACTATATGCTACCATAGAATTTAACCGTTATACCTATTTATTCAATACTATATTTTATGTAGAGCAACCTTATTACATGTATAGCTCCTGTCTAGGATTACGTTTTAAATGGTAATTGAATAAATTTTAATTTTATTTGTTAAAATTAAATTTTTTTATGTTTTTTTTTATCATTTTGACATATTAAAATCAAAAATAATTTTTTTAAATAAAAAATATATTATTTTAATATATTAATAAAAAATTATTTTAAAAAAATAACTATTACCACTAAATATCCCTGCAAATTCACAGAGACGTATCCATCAACTAAGTCAAAATAGGACAGAAAATTTATTAAATTTGTATTCGAGATTTGATTTGATGTTTTAGCGGTAAATACATAGACATATAAAAATATATAAATATTTATTAAAAACATTTTAAAAAATAATTATTATTACATTCCCAATACCCTATGTATCCATACGTGCGATGCAGGGAGTATGCACGAACTCGGTCAAAAAAGGACAGAAAATTATTAAATTAGTGTTGGAGGTCTGATTTGATGTTTCAGGTTGTATATACGTATGTAGGTATGTATTAATAAAGGTATTGTACGGACTGAGTAACATCTATTTTCCATTTAAATGCCTATAATTAATTTCATAAATATTTATTGGCATCGTTTTTATCTTCTTCTTCTTCTTCTTTTTTTTAAATAGCTTGATATGACATGCATGCCTCTGATTGTAGCGTACATGAAAACTTTCTTGCCCTAACATTCCTGTATTTCTTTTGGCATATTCACATGCAGCGATCGAGTCTTAAAAATACTTTATTTCTCATAAACTTCATATGAGCATCCCGAAGGAATTAACTCAATCTGTTACTAAATTTTGAGTTCAATCTCCCATATCATCAAACGCAAGTTTAAATTTAATTGCTTCTAATTTATCCTTGTGTTTTCGTTTATTTTAGAGCATGTTTTTTCTTATAAATTTAGGTGATATCGGGCTATTTAAAAGTATAGTTATAGTTATATTTTATAGTGCGTTTCATACCAAAATGTATTAAAATAATATTTTTTTAATTTTAAAAAAATATTTTTAAAATTAGCGAATCAAAATAATTCAAAATATATAAAATAAATTAATTTTTAATAAAAAATTTATTTTTATAAAAAACATGAATACAATCCGTTTATATACACTCTTGAAGAGCAGCTCTTTCCAAGTGCACAACCCTTAAATAAATAAATTTCTTCTGCTGCTACGACTTGATGATGATTTGAAATTAACCAGGACCCGAGGTTCCATGGAAGAAGAACCCATCACATTATTTTATATCATTACTATTTTCTCTACCCAACATATATAGCGAGGTGCATGTGAGATGAGAGACGGCACCTATTCTTATGATCCTCATGAACAGCCCTGCTCCATTGTTCATGAAAATGATCTTTTCTATGGACCACACAAACCCAAGTATCTAATGATTTTTTTAAAAAAATTTATTTTTTATTTGAAAATAAATTAAAATAGTATTTTTTATTTTATTTTTAATATCAAAATAGTTTAAAAAATAATTTGAAATACAAAAAAAATTAATTTTTTACAAAAACACTTTTCAATCGCAAAAACAAATAGGGCCTTACAGTAAATAAATACCAAATAATCATTTCAATTTAAAAATTTAAATTATTAAGTAATGTTTTAAGATATAATTTATATTATTTTTTAACATCTTCTTTCAAATAATCATCTCAACCTATGCTTAAAAAAGACTAGTGGTAATTTGTTATTTAATTTTAAATTGTGTTGATTAATATTTCAAAACAGAAGTTATATACACACAAAGAATATAAAAGTATTTTGTTATATATATATATACAGTGGCGGAGCCAGGATTTTTTAAATGAAGGGGCAAATTATTAATAAATTTTGATATTATATATTATGTAGATATGAATTATATAGTGAAATTAATTTGAAATATATGTATTAACTCATATCAAACAAAATTAATTTTAAAATACTTTCAAAAAAAACTAACTTGGATTAATTGATTTTTTTTCAAGGTTTGGTTTTTTTAAATTATTATTTTTATATTTTCTTGGTTTAATTAATTTTTTTCTCATCCCTAAATTTAATAATAACTAACTTGGATTAACTGGTAACCAACAAATAAAATTAAATATACTAAGATATTATTAATATTTTAATATAAAAGAAATTAAAAAAAAATAAGGGGGCAATTGCCCCCTCATTACCCTACGTGGCTCCGCCACTGTATATATATATATGAAAAACAAGATTTAAAATGAGATTTATTTGAAAATGGAAAAGACAAAAAGAGATATTCTATGTATGCTATTTCAATATCTCGAAACATGAACTAAACGGGCATTAAATACTGAGTACAGATTAGCGATGAAGTCAATGCCATGAGATTGAAAGCCAATAGCATGCAAATAGATGATCCTATCAAAATACTAGCTAAGGTCCAGCTGCTATCTGATCCCACCACCTTCAATGCAATTAACTTCTGTCCCGTCCTACAAACATGATCATCTCTCTCTCTCTCTCTCCCTCTCAGATCAAATCAACATGTGATCTCTCTTAATGGCCTTCAAATTAGGCCAAGAACATGGGCCACCCCATGAAGAAAGATCAAAGCCAGTTTTCACACAAGCATGAGATCACACCCTCAGTCCTCCAACATCACTCTGTCATTCTTAAAACAATTTCCAAGTAATGGGAAAATCTTCCACATGGCCTTCAATGCGGGAAAATCACAAATATAGAGAAGGGAGGTGGGATTTAATCCTGAACTAAATACTCTAGTAAATGCTGTTAATTTCTCACTTTCTGCAGTAGCTTCTTCGGCAAGTTCGCTATATATTTCATGATACGTATAATTAAAGTGTTTAGCATGACTGTGAAACAGCTTCTTTAAAAGTTGATTTTCATAAATAATTTATAAATTAAAATGATTTAAAACTAGAAGCATGTTAAAATTGATTTTAAATACCTACTTTAAAGAAACAGTGCAGTATAAGTTATATATAATCTATAAATTTAAAAATTCAAACTAGGAAACCTAGAAAAATTTATCTTCGAACCAGGTGATATGATGTGAAATTACCAGTTGTTAATCTGGGGCAAAATAATGGCTCCAACTGTTGATGTCCAGGGTACTATGGAGCAAAAATAGCCAGCCCATTGTCCTGGTACAGGTCCACCAGTTCATGAGCAGCAGTGAAAATTCATTCACACGGAAGTCAAAGTGCAAACAACAATCCTGAATCCACCAGTGTGAAAGTGGACTCCATCAAAGTTGAAAACAACGCAGCACGGTGACACAAGCGAGCTCTAACCACCAAACCAAGAGCATAAGAAGTGACTACTTCCTAGAAGGTTGGTAGGATCAAGGGCATAAATGATATGATGTGAAATGTTGAATGTTCACAACTGCTTCATTTGAAACTGGCTGCTTAACTCAGATACGTATCTGCACATGATAAGTTGTAAGATGCAGGGACAAGACAATAAGAACTTGACACCGACGCACTCAGCTACTGAACTCCGAAGAATAACTTCCTCGAGAGAAAAATCTTGACACCCAACATTGCTTTAAAAATAAAGCCAGATTCTATGCCGTGTGTGTATGAAAGTTTGACTAAGTCGATATTGCAATTACAGGTCATTCTAAGGAGTCGGATATAGATAAATAAAATAAGTTTAGGTCCAAGAAAAGATCTGGTCGCGAAAAACCATAATAATAACTTGAAATAGCTATAATTTTTTATCCGACTGTTGAATCGGACTTAAATTTTTACAGGAGTTTCTGGAAGTCTTTTTCATTATAACAGTCACCACGTCGCTACGCGAACCATTAGTTGGGATCAAAAACTCAACAATCCTTGATGGTTATTTTTCTTTACTGTGTGGTACAGAACAATCATGGCTAGAAGAGGTTACAAAATATAATGTGCTTGTATATGAGAAGATGATGAGGTTTCTTCTTGAGAAAAAAAATGTTCAAGAACTAATGTATTGTTTCCATCTATATCAATTGTTGTCAATCGAAATCCTGGTGGTGAGATCCATGATAGGGTGACCTGTATAAGGTATTGTGTTAGGGATCCACGATGAATCTGCCTTCACAAAGATTTTGTGTTGGGGACCCATGATGAGGTGGTCGATACAAAGGTGTTAGGGACTCACAATGGGATGACTTACGCATAAAAGGATGTTCTTAATGGAGGACAATTTCTAACCGAAGACTGAACTATAGGATGGGTTCTTTCCAACCCAGAGAGACTTATATTGGAGCTTTTTCAAGAAAATATATATTTTCCTTGGTTAATTTTATTTCTTTCTATTTTATTTTTCTATTATTTATTATTATGGTTTTCTATTTTTTTTTCCTATTTAAAAGGGATATTTTTCCCTGATTTATTTCTTCTTATTCAGTATTATTATAGTTCTTTAGTTTTGTCTATATAAAGGGTTGTAATAGCCATCTGAAAAAGGGAGACATAAAGCAATAAAATTAAGTATTTTGAGTTTTTTTGTATTTATGGTGTTCTTGGTCTTTGAAGGTTCTGACTTGTAATAAACCCTTTACACTTCATTTTGCATGCTTCAATTGGTATCAGAGCTTGTCATTGAAGACGTGGAAAGGTAGATCACAAAACTAACTCGTAGGCTAGAGGAGAGAGACCTACAAGATTAGGAGCAGCATGACCAGGACCAAGAGAGTGAATCTAGGTCCTTGACGAGTACTAGCAATCAGAGGCATATTCAAATGAGTTTACCTTTTGAGTAAGAAGAGAGCAGGTCTAGAGATTTCGACTTTCATATCAAAATTCTTGAGTTTTCAGGAACTTTACAAGCAAAAGAATTCATAGACTTGTTGAATGAGGTTGAGAGGATTTTTTTTTAATAAAATGATTTATCTAAACAGACATGAGTAAAGTTGATTATAATCATATTATAGGGCAGGGCATTTGCTTGGTAGGAGCAGTTGAAGAAGATACGAGAGAGATAAGGGAAAGCTAGAATCAATGACTAGGACAAGAAGAAGATGAGAAAGAATTTTCTTTCTTTTGGCTACTCCCAAACTCTATATCAAAGGCTCAACATGCTAAAACAAAAAGGTAAATTTATCAAGGATTACACTGATGAGTTTTACCAATTAGTTTCCAGGAATGATCTACTAGAAACAGTGGAGTAGCTAATGGTGAGGTATCTTAATGGTCTACATCAATATGTTCAAGATATATTATATCTTCAGGTCTTGTGGATAGTTTTCTATGTCAATCTATTCAGGGTGTATTGTGTCTCTAGGCCTTGTTGACAATTTTTTAGGCTTATTAGAGGGCTTTAATAGTGGAGAAGCAACGTGTTGTTAGGACTTTAGTTTAAATTTTAGGGAAAATCAATGGAGGACACAGTAGTTATCCAAGCTAGGCCACTAGCTAGACTAGGTTGAACCAACAAAATCAATAGGTAAAAGGTCAAGTTTTTAGGTTTATATTTTGTTGTTTTAGATCTAGTAAGATGAGATATCGAGTTAGCGAGTGTAGCAAATTAGAGAGTCGTTCAAGAAAGAATATGCTAGTAGAGGAGGAGCCCATAAATTTTACTAACAACAAAGATGATATGGACAAAGATGGGGGTGTTTTGCATTGAGATGAGAATACAACCTTTATGATAAAAAAAGAGTTTTTTGATACCCAATGGTAATTTAGATGAGGATAAGAGGCATAATAGTATCTTCCACTCTACATGCACCATCAAAGATAAAATTTGTAGTTTGATCATAAATAATGGGAGTTGCGAGAATGTGGTCTTTATGGAGGCAGTACAGAAACTTTAGCTGGCAATTGAAATTCACCCAAAACCCCATAAGCTGGCATGATTGAATAAAGATATTGAGATAATTGTTAATAGACATTTCATTGTTTCTTTTTTGATGGGTCAAAAATACATTGATAATGCTTGGTGCAATGTGGTATCAATGGATGTTTGTCGTCTTTTGCTGAGGAGGCCATGGTAGTTTGATAAGAGTGGTTCATGATGGTAGAAAGAATACTTATATCCTTAGCATTAAAGGGAAGCATATAGTTCTAAAACCTATAAGGGAGAATATGAAGATGACGACTGAGGGTGAGAAGAGTTTATTGTCATTATCACAGTTTATGGAGGAGTAAGCGAGTGGTGTTTGCCCTAATACCTATGATTATAATCAATGAAAAGGAAAAAAATAATGACAATCTTGAAGAGGCACGAGGTGTGTTGGGAGAATTTTTAGATTTGGTACTGGAAGAATTGCCCCAAGGTTTACCTCTTATGAAAGAGATATAACATCAGATTAACCTGATGTTGGGTTCTAGCCTGTCAAACAAAACAGGTTATAGACTTTAGGGCTTGTTTGTTTTTTAGTTTTAAAAGCGCTTTTGAAAAATATTAAATGTTTTATTTTTTATTTGCTTCAAATTAATATTTTTAGGGGTTTTCAGATTATTTTGATGTGCTGATGTTAAAAATAATTTTTTAACAATAAAAAAATATTATTTTGATGTATTTTCAAGCGAAAAACATTTGAAAAACATTCGTTGTCACGGTCTCAAACACTCTCTTAGCCCTCAAGAAGCTGAAAATTTATAGAGGTAAGTGGTGGAGTTGCTAAAGAAAAGGTATATTTATGAAAGTATAAGCTTTTGTGTCTTGCTAGCCCTTTAAGTCCAAAAAAAAATGTCATAGAATACATGTGCAAACAATCAGGCCATCAACCAGATCACAATAAAATGCAGGTTCTCCATACTATGCCTAGATGACATGTTAGACAAGTTAGCAGGGTCTAAAGTATTATCCAAGATTGATCTCAAGAGTGAGTATCATCATATTAGAATTAAACTAAGAGATAAAAGGAAGACAACCTTCAAAACTCACCATGAGTTATATGAATGAATGGTTATGCCATTTAGACTGTCAAATGCTCTTAACACATTTATAAGATTCATGTATAAGGTATTGAGGTCATTCATGGACAAATTGTTTGTAGTTTATATCAACGACATTTTAATTTATAGTATCACTTTGAAGTCTCATTTAGAGCACCTAAGGGTTGTTTTTAATACTTTAAGAAAGAAACTATTATATGTCAATAGAAAAAAGTGTAAGTTCTTCATTGATACTGTTGCTTTTTTTGCTTTTATTGTGTTTGGTGATGGTGTTTAGACTAATTAAAGTAAGATTTTTATGAGTGTGGAGTGGCCAACACTGAAAAGCATCCATGATGTTCAAAGTCTTCATATCCTTATATCTTTTTATAGAAGACTCATCATGAATTATAGTTCCCTTATTGCAACCATTATAAAGTGCCTAAAAGGATGTATTTTTCAATACACAAATGGGACTGAAACAAGTCTTAGTTAGTGAAGCGGAAGATGATTGAAGCTCTAATATTGGTATTACTAGACTTTAAGAAACCATTTGAATTTAATTATGATGCATCCATAGTTGGCATTCGGGGAGTTCTTAGCCATGATGGGCTTCCAATCGTCTTTTTTGATCTAGAGTTTTATGTTATTGTTCAAATATGAAGTATTGGAGACACTACCTTGTGCAAAATGAGTTTATTATAATTACTGATCATGAAGCTCTAAAGTACATCAATGAATAACATCAAGTGAAATGGGTGTCATTCCTACAGGAGTTCACCTTTTCATTAAGACACTAATGAGGGAGCATAAACAAAGTGGTTGATGTTGTCAATAGAAGAGTTACATTGCTTAGCATCATACACACACATGTGCCAGGATTAGGTACTTTACATCATACGTGTACGACATCATGATAATCATCCTCCCGGATCAAGTATCTTTGTGGTAATATGAGTGAAAAGAACAAGGAATTCTTGTCTTTTATCAGTAAAAAAAAAAAGGAATGGGAATCACCATTTAGTATTTTGGTCACTAGAAAACTTAACTGATTTTAGATTCTAGATAAGAGAACTAGTTATGTAAAAGAAATATATTAGAACCCCTAGTAGTGTCTTATCTGAGGTAAGCTGCATTGTTTATTTGTTTGATATAAACTAAGGTAATGTTATATTTTCTAATCGTTGATCTTTCTAATAGTTTAATAAACGTTCCTCTGAGTAGGGAAATTCTTATCTTATCAGGTTAAAACCTAATCATTTTAATATTAAAACATAAAAACCAAAGGAAATGTTTTTTTTATTTAATATTAAATGAAATTATTGGAAAAACATGCGAGGGACCTATAAATAATTCTAAAATGGTCCTTGAATGTTTTAAGAATTTTTTGAAATTATTTTTGGGGCTTGTTTGGCAAAGGCACAAAAAATGAAAAAATAAAGCTTGCTAGCAAATTATTAGGGCGCCTCTTCCAAACACGCCCTTAACTAAAAATCATAGGTTAAAAAATTGTCTTAAGGCTATGTTTAGAATACATACTTTAAGAACCCAATAAAATATTTTTTCCATTGGTAAAAAATTTACTAGCCAAAGATGCTATGATCTTAGGAATGAGATTAACCAAGGTAGTGGTGAGCAAAAAACTAAATAACCAATTAAACCGAGAAAAAAATAACCACAAAACCAAATAAAAAAAAATTAAACGATTAGAAATTAAAAAGAAGTTTCAGTTCAGTTTCAGTTTTTAAAATCTGAAACCGATTGAATTGAATTGAACCAAACTGGTTCAACCAAGCTAGCACTTAAAAAAAATAGGTATAAGTACGATATTGTTTTTCTAACCTTAAATCTAAATCAGTATTTCCTAAGAAAAGATTAGTCGCCCCCTCCATTTGCTCTATATGTCTCTTGTCTCTCAAATTTTCCTCTATGCTCCATAATTTTTAAGCTTAATGATCCTCAATCCTCTCAATCAAAAGCACATCTCTCTTTACTTTTTCTTTTAATTTTTTTATCTTATTTCTTTTTATTTCTCACATAAACTTGTAATTGTTATGCAATTTCTCATGCACATGTAACTAAAGAAGATTATTTTGTTGAACTAGTAGAAGGCCTTTTTATGCTCTCCTTAAAGTTGGTTTTGTGAGGATAACAATTAGGAATCGAGTTTGGTTTTTTATTGAAGATACTAAGTATAAACATGTTAGGCACTTCATGGGTGGTAAAGATCTATGTAGTGTATTTGTAATTGGTTTTCTCTTCTTCAAATAATAATGATTTGATGGTTTTACATTTCAATAATAGATATCTTTTGAACTTTCCTTTTTGTTTCATGTGCTTTTTCATAAAGTTTAATGTTTGGGTAAGGATCTAACAAAAAAAAAAGGGGGTTGAATTTCTAGATATCACGTATGCCTAACTAGCTTAAGAAAGAGCCATGTTTGTTGAGAAAACCAAGATGTCTTAGAAATAGGGCATATAGTTGAAAAAATGCAAGCAAGTACAAAACCAGAAACCCTTAAAAATGTGGCCAATGAAAAAGACCAGAAGAAAACTCAATTGAAATAATTTCTTTTTGAACCAGTTTGGAAGGGGGAAAACCAAATTGAAACTAGTCGATTTGAACCGGTTTTCAATTCGATTCATTTTGAAAACTTGAAAAAAAATAATTTTAGTTTGGTTATTTATTTTGGTCCAAAATCTAATTGAATTGAAAATGATCAGCCCTAAGCCTAGCCATGTAGGCTGGGCTTCCTAGCCTGAAGTCTAAGCCCAAAACATAACCCAAAACAAAAACAAAACAAACAAGAGATTTTACTTGAATCTGACGAAGAACATGAACCATAAAAGGAACCTAGAAACATAGGTTTGATTTTAGACTAGATATAAGAAATCCAAATTTATATGAAGGTTAGAAATCATACAGGGATTAATAATTTAGCATCTATTTACTTCGATTATCAATAAATTATCATGATTTGGTAAAAAAAAGGTTTCAGTTCAAAATGGAAATCCTAAGATTAAAACCCTAAAATACATTTTATTAATGTAAAAGAAACCTAGATTAATGGCCATAAAAGCCATGCGGAGTGGCTAGTGCAAAGAAATGGCCAAAATTGATCCAAATCACGGAGCTAAGGCAGATATGCAGAACTGCCTAAAAAACCCAAAATGACATATATATAACTAAACCTAGAAAAAAGAACTATAAGCCCAAAAAACAAACTAAACTTAGCCACTAAAGCTTAAGCATGCTCAAAACAACTTGCTGTGACCATTAAAACAACAAGAATCAAAGGCAAAACAATAAATAAAGTCTAAGTCTTATAGCAAACCAAAAACACATTTCAACATTGTTCCAATGGCTATTTTTTACATTCTTAACCATAAATAACATGCATTTAGCTTAAGTAAACCCAACTAAGCACTAACAATGGTCTAAGAAAATCAGAAACAAACATAAACAAAATTTCAACATATATTACCACAATGACTTTATTGACTGTTTTGAACATCAAAACATGCTAAAAATATATCTCACACTAACATTTATTACCTCAAAAACAATCAAAAGCATCCGAAAAAACCTTGAGCAACACTTAAACACACATATACATATTGAAACATGGCGTGGTTAAATATCTAAAAAAACATCAATTCCATTTAAACTAATAAATGGCTTTAAGAGAATGCATAATGAACACTCAATGTTGAACATAATAATAAGAATAGAATGGAAAGGGAGAGGGTGTGCTCGTTGAGCTACACCCCTTCATCAAAGTTCAATGTTTACCTTATCTAATGATTGTTGCCTTCTTGGTATCTTTTCTTGAGTTATGATGGTGAATGGCAGTGTAGAGAACTAGTAGCGATGGTGAATGGTGAGGATGGGTGGTTGAAAGGCTAATCTCTCCTTTTTGTTTCTTCTCTTTTGTTATGGTCTTATGCATGATTTTTTAAAAGGACAATAGGGATAATTCAGGGGCCATGAGATGGAATATTATCACGCATTGATGTTGAAGAATCAATCCAAACCATTCATTAATGTTAAAATGAAACAATGTCATTTTGATAACCCTAGGTTAATTAGGGTTTGTAAATTGGAATTTGACAAAAATTTAATTTAGCCCTTGCTCTCTTGATTTCTTTTAATTTAACCCATAATTGATCTCCAACTTTTTGTTTCTTCTCCTTTGTTATGGTCTTATGCATGATTTTTTAAAAGGACAATACGGATAATTCAGGGGCCATGAGATGGAATATTATCACGCATTGATGTTGAAGAATCAATCCAAACAATTCATTAACATTAAAATGAAACAGTGTCATTTTGATAACCCTAGGTTAATTAGGGTTTGTAAATTGGAATTTGACTAAAATTTAATTTAGCCCTTGCTCTATTGATTTCTTTTAATTTAACCCATAATTGATCCCCAGCTTTTCATTTTGTATAAATTCACCCCTGCCAAAATCAATTACAAACCCCAAAGTTTAACGCCCTTTTCACTTTATTCCTTGGTTTCTGATTTATAAAAATTAACCCTTAATTGATCATTTAAATTTTAATTTTCTTCAATTTGACCCTCGATTTTCTTGATTTCAGTTCCTGAATTTAAACACCTTCCACACTTTGGTCTTTGGTTTTGAATTTCTTCAATCAAGTCCTTAATTATCCATAAAATTTTAATATTTATACAATTAAACCTCTGATTTGACCAAATTAACTTTATGAAATTGCAATGTAACCCCCATATTTCAATTTCTTTCAATTAAAGCCCAAATTCAACTCAATAATAATTTTTTTCTTGCAATTAAGCCCTCATTAAATTCCATTAAACCAAGAAAATTTCCAATTGAGTTTTCAAACGTCCAATTTTGAACTATCCTTCTCTAATTAATTTTTCTCCTATCAATAAAGCATTCATTTGTCAAAATTGAATTGTCAATTCTCCAACTTTGTATATTTTGATCCTTCTCAACAAGGCTATGGTAATTTTTTTAGCATTATTCATATTTTTCTAAGTGATATATATATATATATATATATATATATATTTTATATTTTCCTTTTTTCTGATTTTTTTATATACGCGCCCTAAAAAATGGGCAATAACACTTTATGTGAGTTGTATTCGGGTGTTTTCTCATTCTATCAGATTTATGTTGAGTTATTCCAAAAAGATAAACAAGATAACTTTGTGCTTGAGAATAGTTATCTTTTACGTGGTTTGTAGCTTTGTATTCCTGTTTTTTCTTTGCGTGAACATATCATTCATGAATTACATTGTGAAGGGCATTTTGGAAGGAATTAGATACTGGCTCTAGCGTCTGCATACTATAATTGGCCTAAGTTACCAAGTCAGGTTTCCAACTTTATCAAGACGTGTGTTGTTTGTCAAAGGTCTAAAGGGTCTTATCGATTACTGGGTTTTACACCCCATTACCAGTTCTTAGTGCTCTATGGCTAAACATGAGCTTGAATTTTATATTAGGCTTATCCTATACACAACATGCCATAAACTCTAATTTTATTTTATTTTTATTGATAGGTTCTCAAAGATAGTCCATTTCATAGCTTGTCGAAAAATAATGAACGTATCTCAAGTAGCTCAACTTTACTTAAATGAGATATTTTGTTTGCATGTCATTTCTAAGTCCATCACTTTGGATAGGGATGTCAAATTCATGAGTAGTTTCTAGAAGAGTTTGTGGAGAAGGATGAGAATCAATTGAACTTTAGCACTGCTTATTATCCTCGGACAAATAGGTAGATAGAGGTAGTTAATCACAGTCTTGATAACTTACTACAAATCCTAGTTTGGGATAAGCCAAAATAGTAGGATATGGCATTGCCACAAGTAGAATTCTCTTATAATAGGTCTCAGAATCAGACCACCCAACTAAGTCTCTTTGAGACCATCTATGGAAATAATCCTTTAGAAGTACTACAACTAATTCTCATACCTCGTATCAGATGATCGAGCATCCAAGCTATAAATATGGAAAATTACTTGCATAACATTCATGAGTAGGTTAAGTAGACAATTAGCAATAACAATGCCACGTATAAAGCCCTGGCTTATACTCATCGTGAGAGGGTAGTGTTTAAGGTTTGTGATTTGGTATGGGTAGTTCTTACATGTGACAAGTTTCTAGTGGGTAAGTACAAGTTTAAGTAAAAGAAAATAGACCCCTTCTCCCAGCTTCGTTTCCTTGGATTTTATGTGTTTATTACTTTAGTCCACCGTTTCTCTCTCCTTCAGTCTCTCTCTCTCTCTTCGTCTCGGTTATTTTTTTCTTCCCCTCCTCCCGTGCTCACAATCCCCACCTTTCTTTTATAGGCGAGCAAGGGCTGCATGGGCAGCGTGGGGAGCAGAACGTCGTGGGTTGCTGGGCAACGTGGGGAGCAGCACAGCGCCGGTCGGCTGGTCGGTGAGCGTGGTCGATCACGGCGTGGCCCTCCTGGCTTCGCGTCGTCCGAGGTGCAGGGGCCTGGTCTGTTAGTGCACGCGAGGAGAGAGGGGCACCGGTTGATTAAACAACGGTTTCGTCCATGCTGCTGCACGTTCGGGGAGGAAGAAGAAAGGGGAACAGTGCCGTCCAAAACGGCACCGTTTGGTCCTTCTTTTTTTTTTTTTTTTACTATATGAAACGGCGTCGTTTTGGGGAAAACGCGCCGTTTCATTTAAAAAAAGGCGCCCGAATACGCAAAATTTCAACTCAGCCCTCAATTATCTTTTGATTCCTTCAATTGCGTCCCTGCCAATTTCGGTCCTCGCCCTCATAGTTGGCCGCGTTTTTCATCTTGGTCCTTGGCCTCTGATTTATGCAATTAAGCCCTCAATTGACCAATAAACTTCCAATTTCTTCAATTACGCCCCTGGATCAAATCAAGACAGCCCCCTCTATTTACCCGCGTGTTCCAAATTGGTCCCTGGTTTCGGATTTTCACAATTAAGCCCCTAATTGGCCATTAAACTTCAATATTTATGCAATTAAGCCCCTGATTTGGCCTAATAAATTCCAAAAAAATATATTTTGGCCCCAGAACTTAAATTTCTCCCAATTAAAACCCAAATTGACCTAAAAATAAATTTTTCTTGCACTCCAATCCTCTATAAATTCAAATAAAATCCAATTAAGTCCCTAAACATCCAAATTTGGGTTTTTCTCCTCAAAAATTCAAATTTTCCTTCTCAACAGGGCTCTCATCCTTCAAGAAAATATTGCCAAAAATCCAATTTCTGTATTTTTAACCTCCTTGACCAATCTTTCGACCATTTTCTGAGCGCTTATGCCTCCTGTTATTTTTTCTAACCTTCTTCGGCTATTTATTTATTATTATTTTTTTGTGGGGATCCAAAAATGGGTTACAACAGATGCCCCCTCTTTATAATGCTTACGGAGCAAAGGCGTAGTAAGTTTTATAAAGATAACCCAGTCTGAACTCCTGAAACTGATCTGGTCGAAGCTTAATCGATCTGAAATTCTTTCTTTACAGCAATCCTCTTCGGCCTCAAATATTGGGATCCCATCTGGCGATTCCCTGAAAATAGAAAATATGAGGTCCCCTCTGGCGACCTCTTTTGACAATTATCGAAATACGAGATCCCTTCTGGCGATCTCTTTTAATCAACTTGGAACCCCATCTGGCGATTCCTATATGAAATATGAGATATGAGGTCCCATCTGGCGGCCTGCAAGTAGTGAAACACGAGATCCCTTCTGGCGATCAACTTGGAATCCCATCTGGCGATTCCTTTTTAACCAAAATGAAATACGAGGTCCCATCTGGCGACCTCCGAATAGTGAAACACGAGATCCCTTCTGGCGATCTCCTTTAATCAACTTGGAAACCCATCTGGCGATTCCTTTTTAACCAAGATGAAATACGAGGTCCCATCTGGCGACCTCCGAATAGTGAAACACGAGATCCCTTCTGGCGATCTCCTTTAATCAACTTGGAATCCCATCTGGCGATTCCTTTTTAACCAAAATGAAATACGAGGTCCCATCTGGCGACCTCCGAATAGTGAAACACGAGATCCCTTCTGGCGATCTCCTTTAATTAACTTGGAATCCCATCTGGCGATTCCCTTTTTTAACCAAGATGAAATACGAGGTCCCATCTGGCGACCTCCGAATAGTGAAACACGAGATCCCTTCTGGCGATCTCCTTTAATCAACTTGGAATCCCATCTGGCGATTCCTTTTTAACCAAAATGAAATACGAGGTCCCATCTGGCGACCTCCGAATAGTGAAACACGAGATCCCTTCTGGCGATCTCCTTTAATTAACTTGGAATCCCATCTGGCGATTCCCTTTTTTAACCAACATGAAATACGAGGTCCCATCTGGCGACCTCCAAATAGTGCAACACGAGATCCCTTCTGGCGATCTCCTTTAATCAACTTGGAATCCTATCTTGCGATTCCCCTTTTTCCAAAATGTTATCGACGTCGCTCTTCCTGCTGGCGGGTTTTGACAATTACTTTCTCTTCTTGTTGTTCTAACGGTTCATTATTCGTCCCCCTTCTTGTTGGAATGCACTAAGATCTCCTCCTGTAACGATAGAGAAAAGAACATACAATGCAATGATTTATGATTAGATATAATGCATGCATCCGTACCTGGTTTTTTTGAAACATAGGCCCCATCATCTTCTTCTAGTTCCTGAAGCTCTTTCTTAACACGAGCTTGCTTTTGAAGTCATATGCTGGATTCATCTCTCGCGTTGCCCCTTTTTACTGATCATATTCTTGGAGAATAATTCTTTGGTTTTCTTCAAGTAGACATTTTCTCAAAATGTATGACTTGTTATTGCCTTTTTGTCATGCTTTTGTCAAATGCTTTAGCTTGGTTTTCAACTTTGTTGGCTTCCGTAATACTTTTATAAAACATCTTGTATTGCCTCCCAACGTAGGGGTGTGATCCTAGTTTGGGCTTTTATATAGAGAAGAAATGCGTTCAGCCGATGCTAAAAATTTTAATAAGTGATGAGAATAACACCAAGACATGCACTGTTTGGATTAATGCGAAAATGAATGTTGTGAGATCAATGCAAGA
This sequence comes from Populus alba x Populus glandulosa, assembly GCA_033617975.1. Classification (NCBI taxonomy): domain Eukaryota; kingdom Viridiplantae; phylum Streptophyta; class Magnoliopsida; order Malpighiales; family Salicaceae; genus Populus; species Populus alba x Populus glandulosa. Next base: position 5,520,176 of record CM066155.1, on the reverse strand, counting down.
AGAAAGAAATCAATGGCCAAACTTTGCTTTATTGATTTAAGGGTTTACATCAAGCATAATATCTTTTCACAGAGTCAGAATTCACAGGCCTAGCTAAGTCTTCTCCATCCATTCTAGCTAACTTCAATGCTCCTCCTGAGAATGCCCTTGTTACTACATAAGGACCCTCGTAATTTGGTGCCCATTTGCTTTGATCATCTCCGGGTAGTGACAATATTTTCTTTAATACTAAATCCCCTTCTTGAAACATCCGTGGCCTAACCTTCTTATCATATGCTTTAGCCATTCGTTTCTGGTAAAGCTGGTGGTGACATATTGCGGCCATCCTCTTTCCACTGATCAGGTTCAGTTGCTCGTGTCTTACTTTGGCCCACTCGGCCTCTTCTAACTCTGAATCTATTAACACTCTTAACGACGGGATTTCCACTTCCAAGGGCATCACTGCCTCCATACCGTATACTAGAGAATATGGGGTAGACCCTGTTGAGGTTCGGACTGCGGTGCGATATGCATGAAGGGCAAATGGCAACATCTCATGCCAATCCCTGTGGTTGACTACCATCTTCTGAATAATCTTTTTGACATTCTTGTTAGCAGCTTCTACCGCCCCATTCATCTTTGGTCTATATGGCGAAGAATTGGAATGCTTGATTTTCCACTTAGTGCAGAGCTCTATTATCATCTTGCCGTTGAAATTTCGGGCATTGTCAGTTATAATCTTTTTTGGTGGACCATACCGACATATCAAATCTCTCTCAATAAACTTCTTCACCACTTTTTGCGTCACATGAGCAAATGACCCGGCTTCTACCCATTTTGTGAAGTAGTCAATAGCCACGAGGATAAATCTATGACCATTGCTCGCTTTTGGGTTTACAGGTCCAATTACATCAATTCCCCACATCGCGAAGGGCCATGGAGATGTTAGGTTAAACAGAGGAGCTGGTGGCATATTGACCTTGTCACTGTAAATTTGACATTTGTGACATTTTCTGACATAGTCTATACAATCTTTTTCTAGTGTCATCCAAAAATAACCAGCCCTTTGGATTTTCCTTGCCATCATATGTCCGCTAGCATGGGTTGAGCAAATCCCCTCATGGACCTCTTTTAATGCCCTTCTAGTATCTGCCTCATCCAAACACCTTAACAAGGTTCCATCAAATGACCTTTTATATAAAATCTCTCCATCTAAATAGAAGTCTATAGCCAACCTTCTCAAGGTTTTCTTATCCGTCTTAGAAGCTCCCACCGGATATTCCTGATTCTGCACCAGATTCTTGATATCGTAATACCAAGGTTGTCCGTCTATCTCTCCCTCAACTAAACAACAGTGAGCTGGATCATTTCTAATATCAATGTGTACCGGTTGTACCTTGCACTTAAGATCAATGGTAGTCATAGCAGCTAATGTGGCCAAAGCATCCGCAAAATGGTTCCCCTCCCTTCCTAGATGGGTGAATCTAATTTCTTCAAATTCCTTTGCTAGCATGGATAGGTATTCCTGGTAAGGCCTCAACTTTTCTTCTTTGGTTTGCCATTCCCCTTTTACCTGGCAAATGATCAACATTGAGTCCCCATATACATCCATCTTCTTTATTTTCAGCTCCAATGCTGCTTCTAAACCGAGGATACAAGCTTCATACTCAGCTGTATTGTTGGTGCACTCGAAGTGTAGTTTGACCGAAACGGGGTATTGTTTCTTATCAGGAGAGATTATTACCGCCCCTGCCCCGTTACCATATACATTTACTGCCCCATCAAAAAACATGGTCCACCAATCTGTCTTTTCTTCTTCCTTCTCTATTGACAATATATCTTCATCAGGGAAATCAAAATCCAAAGGTTCATAATCTTCAATAGCATTATCGGCCAGATGGTCTGCGATTGCACTCCCTTTTACAGCTTTCCCTTTAGAGATCCTGATTGTACTAACATATCGTACAATCTTTTCATCGGCACCTTCAACACCTTGCCTTGATTTCCTACTTCGATCATGCCTATTCCACCACTATTTGGAGCATGCTTAGGCAATGGGTTTGAATTAACATTGGGCTTGTCTTCAAAGGATACCCATCCCGCCCTAATAAGCTCTAATAACCTCTTTTTGAAGGCATAGCAAGTTTCAATCCCATGCCCGGGATTACCTCCATGGTACTCGCAAGACAACTCAGGCTTGTACCAAATTGGGAATGGTGGTTGTAATGGTAGTGTAGGGATAGGAGCTACTTGTCCAATGCTCAACAGCTTGGCATACATGTCCTTCAATGGCATGGGTAAAGGCGGCAGTTGTTCTGAAGTGTATCTTGGGTGTGGTCTTTGGTAGTGATCTTGGTAGTGATTTTGGTAGTTTGGCTGGTTATTTGTTCGGTTAGGTGAAAAAGATTGGTTAAAGTTTATGCGTGAGACTTGAGCGGTAGGTGCTTGGGGACTACGGAAATTTACTTTCTTGCCTTTGTACCCGTCCTCCAAATTGTTGACGTCCCCTTCTCTTTTCCTTCCAACAAAACCTTTCTTCTCTAAAGGCTCCGCTATGCGCCCAGCTTTAATTCCTTGCTCTATTCTTTCGGCCACGCGTACAACATCATAGAAATGTTGAGATGAGCTACCCATTAAATGCTTATAGTAAGGTGCCTTGAATGTATTGGCGAACAAAGTCACCATCTCTGTTTCTATTAAAAGGGGTTGCACATGCGTGGCCTCGTCTCTCCATCTTTGCGCATAAGCCCTCACTGACTCCTGGCTTCTCTTTTCGAGTGACATGAGGCTCGTTCGATCTGGAGCGATTTCTAAATTGAACTTGTATTGCTTTAGGAAAGCCTCCGCTAAGTCCTTCCATTTCTTAATCTTGACATTATCCAGCCTCATGTACCAACTTAACGCAGATCCTGCTAGACTGTCTTGGAAAAAGTAGATCATTAACTTATCGTCATGAATCACCTCAGCCATCTTATTGCAATAAGATCGAAGATGAGTGTTTGGGCATTCCAACCCAGTGTACCTTACAAACTCCGGTATCCTAAAATCTTTTGGCACCGTGAGGTTTGGTACCAAGCATATTTCCGATGCTCGCATAGGGTCAAACCAATCATTTCCCTCGACTGCTCTTAACCTTTCTTCTAATGCTGATATTTTGTCCTCGTTCACAGAACCAGGGGACCTATTATCGGAAGGCCCCTCAGCTGTTAAATCTACAGTGATGCGAGCTTGAAGGGGCTGAATGGGAATAGCCGGTGCAAAGTGCTGCCCCGTCGCTGAATCTGCCCCCAAGTTCTGAGATAACCCCAGGACAGGAACCGACGGTGCTCCTATAGGTGGTTGGGTAGACGTTCCCTCTCCGTTCTTGGTTCTTAACAGTTGCTCAAGCAGACTGGTCAGTCGAGAAACTTCATTTTTCACTGATTCCAACTCGGTCTGGTAGTGCGACTCTAATTGAGCTCTTTCCTCGTTTTCCATTCTTGATCTTGACCGGGTTTGGTGGACTCTGGATATGGGACCTATGTTTCACGATCTGGCATGCATATGATGAATTAAAAACAAAATGCGTGATGAGAATGCGATGCATATGTAATGTGTATATATATATATTATGAGCCGATTCATGACTTTCGCAACCTTTGAACAAGATTTCTGAGTTGACCGGATTACCATAAAGGAGGGTTTGCCAAGTTCTTATCATAGTGGCTTACTCAACACATTAAGAAAGGAAATACATCATGGACTTCTTATAAATAACATAATCGCTCATACAAAACAATAATGGAAAAGAGAAGTCCTATACATTGCTACTTCTAAAAGGCATTTCCCCTATTAGCTAAATCCCTAATAAAACAGACCATGGCCCCCATGTATTCTCGATACTTTGAACCGTCATTTCCAACTTCGGTGGCTTGCTGTTGCAACCTTTCCGCACAACGGGCTACGTGCTCAACCTGTTTTGACATATGTCTTATCTTATCATGGAATACAGCGTTATCTCCGATTATTGCTTCGTTGCTGGCTCCTAATGCTTCATTGCTTCTTTCCAATACTCGCACCATACCCTCTGATTGTGCCAACTTATCTCTTGTCCTCTGTAGTTCCTCCTTTTCGATGTCCAGCTCTGCTATTTTGGAATTGAGTTGAACTGTGAAGCTGTCCATGTAGTCTTGGCATTCTTGACGCTCTTGCTTAGCCTTGCTCATCTCTTCTTCCATCTCGAAGTAGTGGCTTCTCAACTCCTTAAACTCTTCTTCTCGTACTTCGATCTCCGATTGTAACGCCCTCATCCTTCCTTTTGAAGACTCAGCTCTCTTCTGGTAATCTCTCATGTCAGACTCAGCGGCCCTTCTCGCATTTCTTTCTTCCTCTAATTGCACCATGTATTGAGCTCTAACCTTCCTTTCTTCTTCTATGTCTAGGTTGGCTAGACGATTCTTCTCCTTTTCATCTTCTATTTTCTTTAAAAGAAGTTTCCTTCCCTTCTTCAAAGAATCCATCATCTCCTTATCCACATTCACGCCTTTTGTTGACCTCTTAACCTTAGCCAATTCTTTTTCTACTACCCCATTCTTCTTGACCAACTCGTCATAACCAGCTATTCGATTCCTTAACTCAACCTGGACCCCCGTTGTTACCTCTTCAGCTACCTCGGCCCTTTTCTGCCATTCCTTTAGAGACATTAGTTGTTTCTCTTGTTTTTCTAACCGCTGATTCAAGAAAACCCTCATCGTATTTTCCTCCTCGAGCTGGTTCTCTAGCAGTTGTTGTCGCCCCTTGCTTTTGCTGAGTTCTATTATACATTGATCTAATTGTTTTCTTAGATCTTCTTCGTCATCCTTTCTTTTCCTTTTCTGTGGTTCTATCGCTGCCTCTGGCTGTTCTTGTGTAGAGAGACCCTTCGCTGCGGAAAAATCTTCATTCCTCCAAACTGTATAATTATGGCTGAATGAGGTTTCAAAACTGCTTCCTTCTTCTCTTTTTACCTTCACGGGCCTTTCCCAATCCTGTCGGATAAGCGCCATTTCTTCTATGAATGGTTGGTGCTTGAATAACCCAATAAAATCAGCTAAACCCAAGGTTCTTGGCGTATATTGCATTCCGCCCAACTGCCTTGTTACGAGGGCGGGCGCATAGCTGATGTAACCGGTTACACCAATTAGAGGAACCCATATCTTGCTTCCGCAGCTCATTGTGCAAATAGCGTTGTTCATCCACGGCGCTTTCCATTTGAAGTTGCTACTTGGCAATGCTGCATACTTATCCCTCCATGCTTTCTCATCCCAATTCTTCCAAGTCTCATCTATGATAATCTTTAGCGGTCGTAAGTCAAACCACCAAAAGTTGTTGAAGATGTCTCTCGGTGCTTCGATATGACTAATTATCCATAGGTACAACATAGGGACGCAGCATCTCATAGCTCCTTTTCCATGTGTCCGGCAGTGACTAAGAGATAACATGGTTTCCCCCAAGATGGCTGAGGAAGGATTGATCCGGTCACGCTCATACTCAACGAAGACACTTGCTGCTTCTAAACTGATGACCCCAGTTTCAGAAGGGAACAACACTAGCCCGAAAATGGCGAAGGCCACCAACCTATATCGCTCGTCTCCCAACTTGCCTTCTTCGGCATTTTTCCTCATTCGGGCTTCAATGACCTTCCATTTAAAACCCCCTTCAGCGACTCTACACTGGCTGATCTTTCCTAAACTTAATAAGCTGATTACTTCCGAAGCTGTGTCTTCAAATCTGCGTCGGTGGTAGATTCTGTGGCTATCATTTGGAAAGTCCAGAATTCTCTCATATTCTTCCAAGGTGGGTGTCATATCGATGTTTCCAAAGGTAAAACACCGATAACTCGGATCCTAAAAATGCAGAAGGGCTTTGATCGCCGCTGCTTGTACAGGTAACCTCATTATCTGTGTAATTCTCCCATATCGCCTTTCAAACAAAGTCTCATCGACATATTCCATGATAGGCAGCAACTTTCCTAAGTCGTTTACCATGTGATTTACCTTGGTAATGCATGGTAAACCACTAGTATTGATTCTTGGGCATTTTCCTTCGGCAATCTGAGCCAACTCAGACTCTTGTCCATATTCTTGGAAAGAGAGGTACTTAGTCATGATTTCAGCTCAAAAACCTGTGTAGATGAATTCAACAGTATTAAACGTGATGCAAAATGAAAGTAAGATTCACAACCTAAGGACAAGCTCTAATTATCAAGTGAGAGTGGGTAGTTTTTCTATCTGGTCTTGAAGGGTCTCATATCTGCCCAGTGACATTCTTCGTAAAGAAGTATGGGGGCGTTGCAAGGAACAGTTAAGACAAGTATGCCCACCATTACCAAGCAGGCACTCAGATATGAGTTGGGTGTTTCACGCATTTAAACCCTGACCAATAGTCTTAGGGTAAATCGCTAATTCCCCACTTAACTTAAAGCTTGTGTGTGCTTTTCAAAATTAAAACAAGTGATGCATGAGACAATTGTATAGAATGCATGAATAATATGAATAAAATAAATACGCAAATAAAAGGACAGGCATATTAACAATAAACACCCAAAAAATACAAACAAATCAGACAAAAACAAAGCTTAGTCTATGTCGCACGTGTGCGGCGGCGCGGCGATCGTCCACCCTCAAGGGAAAAAAAAAATCGGAAATATTTATTCCCAACAAAAAAAGGAGAGACAAGGAATTCTTGTCTCTATATGTGAAAATATGGACTGGGAGTCGCCACCTAGTTTTCTGGTTACTAGGAACCTTAACTGGTCTTTAAAGATCGGGTACGGAGACTGGTTGCGTAAAGGGAAGGTATTAGCACCCCAACTACGCCCTACCTAAGGTAGGCTGCATTGTTTTAATGTCTGATAAAATCTAACATCGTGTTGTGGTTTTTTGAATTGTTGGTTCGTTTACGGTTTAAGAAAAGTCCTCCTCTGTAAGGAGATCCTTATCTTTATCGGGTAAAAAAACTAACTATTCGAAGTCGTCAAAAGAAAATATCTTTTTAATATCAGGAATACGATTTACGTATAAATTCATAATCTCTGATACTAAAATCAAACAAAATAAAATATTTTGTTGTTTTTGAGATTTTGGCCAATGTTCTCTTGACTTTAATAAACTGGTTATTAAAGCCAAAATGCATGCTAAAATATTATTTTTTTTTTACATGCAAAATACGATATGATTTTTTAGATTTGAGACACTTGGCCGTATGCACAAAAACATTTTTTATCTTTTTTTTTTTCAATTTTTTTTAATTTATTTTTGGAAGTTTTTGCCGAAAAACGGGTATTTTAATACCGGATTTATATTTTTACGATGTAAACATACTGCCCGATATTAATCAAAATGGCATAAAAAAAACTACGCGGAAAAATTATAAAATGCTGAAACAAATATTTTTGATTTTTTTTTTTATGCTGTGTGAACAGTACCGTATGAATAGTGACGTGTGAACAGTACCGCGGGACGAAAACCGGGTATTTTAATACCGAATTTATTTTTTTTACGATGTAAAATACAGACCGATATTAAGCAAAATTGATAAAAACATGTGTTGGAAAAATTGTAAAAAATAAAAATAAAAATAAAAAAATGAAATGGGCCGGACCCGACCCATTTCAGTGGGCTGGGCCGAACCGGCCCAAAACTAAATGGGCTGGTTACTGTGCATAAGCACAGTAACCAGCCTCTCATCAGTTGCAGAACGTGAATTAATTCACGTTCTGCATGAAAATAAAGAAGGCAGTTGCAAAGGGCGAAGGAGACGGGGCAGAGGTTGTTTACCTGTGGTGGCGTCGTGGCGGTGCTGCTGGCGGCGACGGTGGCGGAGGCGCAGTGGCCGGCGGGTTTTCTTCTCCTTCTTCCTCTGTTTTTTTTTTTTCTTTTCTTCTGTTTCTGTTTTTTTTCTTTTCTTTTCTTTTCTTCTCTTCTCTCTTCTTTTCTCTCTTCCTTCTCTCTTCCTTCTCCCCTCTGTCGTCCTTTTTCTCCTCTTCCTCCCCTGTTTTTATAGGCGAAAAACAGGGGGGGGGACGTCATGGTGGTGGCCGGTGTGCTGCCGCCCGTCCAACGCCCGTCCAACGCGTGGAAAGTGGTCGGCAAGTGGTGTCCTTGTTTCGGCGTCTTTTTGAGCAAAAGAGGGAAAGTAATTAGGCGAAAAGGGGAAGAAAAAAAATCTTCTTCTTCCCCTGCCTCGTGTGTCCAGGGGAAGAAGAAGAGCTACAGTGCCGTCAAAACGGCACCGTTTTGGGCTTATTTTTTTTTTTTTTTTTTTTTTTTTTTTTGCAACAGTGAATGAAACGGCGCCGTTTTGGTCAAAACGCGCCGTTTCATTTAAAAGGAAAAAGGCGCCAAAAGAATCAGATTCAAATTTCGGCCCTCCATTTGCGCGCGTTTTACAATTTAGTCCTTGGTCTCGGATTTCTTCAATTCAGTCCCTAATTGGCCATTAAACCTCAATTTTTATGCAATTAAGCCCCTGATTTGACCAATTTAACTTCCAAAAATTATAATTTGACCCCAGAAAATTAATTTCTTCTAATTAAAACCCAAATTAACTCCAAAATCAATTTTGTTGCAATTAAAATCTCCATAAATTCAATTAAACCTTCAATAAAATTTAATTGAGTCCATAAACTTCTGATTTTGCATTTTTCTTCCACAAATTGAATTTTCTTTATCATCGGGGCTCTCATCAGTTAATGATATACTGTCAAAAAATAATTTTTATATTTTTGAAAATCCTCAAACAATTTTTTTTTTTTTAGCATGTTTATGGCGCTCTGGCATTTTTCACTGTTATATTTTTTTTGTAATATATTTTTTTTGAATTTTTTTGTATTTTATTATTTTATATGTGGGGACCCAAAAATGGGTTACAACAGTCTACAAGGTCCCCAGCGGAGTCGCCATTCTGTCGCACGTAATGCGGCGTCGCGGCGAAAAACTAAGTTTTCCATTTTAAAACCACAATGTAATATATATATGGGGATACGAGAAAATATTATTTTTTTCTGGTAAAAATGGAATGGGAGTCGCCACCTAGTATTTTGGTCACTAGGAACCCTAACTGGTCTCAGAGATTGGGTACGGGGACTGGTTGCGTAAAGGGAAGGTATTAGCACCCCAAGTACGCCTTACCTAAGGTAAGCTGCATTGTTCTATTGTCTGATAAAAGCTATGGTGTTTATTGTCCTTCTAGTCGTTGGTCTGTCTATGGTTCAAGAAAAATCCTCCTCAGTAAGAAGGTCTTTTATCTTATCGGGTAAAAACTTAACCGTTCTAACGTCTATACCAAAAAGATAATATTTAGGAATACGTTTTACGTATAAATTCATAATCCCAAATACTAAAAGAAAACAAAAAGATTTTTTAGAATTTTTGAAATCTTGGCCTAGTTCTCATGGCTTAAATAAACTGGTTATTCAAGCCAAAATGCATGCTAATACATATATTGTTTTGAAAATTTTCTTTGTCGTGTAAAAAATGATGTTATAATATTTATATCTATATATATTGGAGAGACTAAGCCGTATTTTAAAAACAAAAAAACAATTTTTGAAAATATTATTATTATTAATTCTTTTTTTTTTTGTTGTTTTTGACGTAAATCGGGTATTTAAATACTGAGCTTGTATCCTTACGGTATAAAAATACAACCCAATATTATTCCACCTTAGGAAAAAAATGCAGAAAAATCAACAACATCTTTAGGTATTTTTAAAAAAAAAATTTTTTGAAAGCAAAAGCATTTTTTATTCGGAAAATCTTTGATATTTTTACGAAAACCGGGTATTTATAACACTGGTTTTGTATCTTTACAGTATAAAAATACCAACCAACATTAACCCATTTTCACAAAAAAATATTCAGGGAAATCAGCAATATTTTTCAAGATTTTTTTTTGAAATATTATTTTTTTTTTTAATAAAAAATATTTATACACAATATACACACATATATATATTACCAAATACTATAATTCATAATATATATATATAATAAAATTCGGGTTGGGCCGGCCCAAATGAATGGGCCGAACCCAACCCTGCTGGAATCGGGCCGATCTCGGCCCGCAAGGAGGTGGGCCGATCTCGGCCTGCAAGGAGGTGGGCCGATCTCAGCCCGCAAGGAGGTGGGCCGATCTCGGCCCAACCCGAAAATTCTTTAAACTGGGCCAGACTCGGTCTGGCCCAAAATAAGTAATAACAAAACTGGGCCGGAAACCCGGCCCAGTGTAACAAAAAAAACTCACGGGGAAGGGAAAATAATTCCCTTCCCCTACCTCCTGCATGCAGAACGATTCTGCATGCAGGAGGATAACAGAAATAAACAAAAAATGAAAACGCAGGGAGGAAAGAAGAATACCTGGCACGGCGGAGGTGATGTGGCTGGTCGAACGTCCGGGTTGACGGTGCTGCAGCGGCGGTCGGCGGCCCACAAAGACGGTTCCCAACAGTCCGATGCCTCTCGGGTCGTGCTTGATTTTTTTCTTTCCACTAAGCTTTCCCAGCAGCTTCAATCTTCTTACCCCTTCTCCCAGCTTCGTTTCCTTGGATTTTATGTGTTTATTACTTTAGTCCACCGTTTCTCTCTCCTTCAGTCTCTCTCTCTCTCTTCGTCTCGGTTATTTTTTTCTTCCCCTCCTCCCGTGCTCACAATCCCCACCTTTCTTTTATAGGCGAGCAAGGGCTGCATGGGCAGCGTGGGGAGCAGAACGTCGTGGGTTGCTGGGCAACGTGGGGAGCAGCACAGCGCCGGTTGGCTGGTCGGTGAGCGTGGTCGATCACGGCGTGGCCCTCCTGGCTTCGCGTCGTCCGAGGTGCAGGGGCCTGGTCTGTCAGTGCACGCGAGGAGAGAGGGGCACCGGTTGATTAAACAACGGTTTCGTCCATGCTGCTGCACGTTCGGGGAGGAAGAAGAAAGGGGAACAGTGCCGTCCAAAACGGCACCGTTTGGTCCTTTTTTTTTTTTTTTTTTTTTTTTTTTACTATATGAAACGGCGTCGTTTTGGGGAAAACGCGCCGTTTCATTTAAAAAAAGGCGCCCGAATACGCAAAATTTCAACTCAGCCCTCAATTATCTTTTGATTCCTTCAATTGCGTCCCTGCCAATTTCGGTCCTCGCCCTCATAGTTGGCCGCGTTTTTCATCTTGGTCCTTGGCCTCTGATTTATGCAATTAAGCCCTCAATTGACCAATAAACTTCCAATTTCTTCAATTACGCCCCTGGATCAAATCAAGACAGCCCCCTCTATTTACCCGCGTGTTCCAAATTGGTCCCTGGTTTCGGATTTTCACAATTAAGCCCCTAATTGGCCATTAAACTTCAATATTTATGCAATTAAGCCCCTGATTTGGCCTAATAAATTCCAAAAAAATATATTTTGGCCCCAGAACTTAAATTTCTCCCAATTAAAACCCAAATTGACCTAAAAATAAATTTTTCTTGCACTCCAATCCTCTATAAATTCAAATAAAATCCAATTAAGTCCCTAAACATCCAAATTTGGGTTTTTCTCCTCAAAAATTCAAATTTTCCTTCTCAACAGGGCTCTCATCCTTCAAGAAAATATTGCCAAAAATCCAATTTCTGTATTTTTAACCTCCTTGACCAATCTTTTGACCATTTTCTGAGCGCTTATGCCTCCTGTTATTTTTTCTAACCTTCTTCGGCTATTTATTTATTATTATTTTTTTGTGGGGATCCAAAAATGGGTTACAACAAGTAGGTTAAGTAGACAATTAGCAATAACAATGCCACGTATAAAGCCCTGGCTTATACTCATCGTGAGAGGGTAGTGTTTAAGGTTTGTGATTTGGTATGGGTAGTTCTTACATGTGACAAGTTTCTAGTGGGTAAGTACAAGTTTAAGTAAAAGAAAATAGGCCCCTATGAGGTGTTACAGAAGATAAATAATAATGCTTACAGGATTCATCAACCTCATCATCTAAAGACTTATTATTTTTTCAATTTCAAGCACTTGATATCTTATTAAAAGGAGGACAGACTCAAGGATGAGTTCTCTCCAACCCATGAAGTCTGATGTAGATAGGACAATAACAAGTGATTCCAAGTAATCAAGTATGAATCTGTTATAAATAGATAAGGATTTGACCTAATTAGATTATATAGATGTCCTAATAGATATATTTATAGACTAGTTGGACAGGTCTAGGTGCAAGAGAAGGTCTAATAGCTCTAAACTAAAATTATGGCTAAAAAAGGCCATAACTTTTTATCCAATTATTGGATCGTGTAGAAAGTTTTATAAAAGTCTTTGGAGGTTGTTTTCCTTACAGCAGCCACCATATTTTTATGCAAACCTTAAGATATTTAGATATCAGAAATCTCATCCAAACCCCCAGTTTTGGAATTTTTGTTATTTTTCATGTGTTTTTTAGGTTTATTATTTTATTTCAGATTTTATGCTTCTTTCCTTTGTAGTTTTGGATTTTTTTTGTTTCCTAGTTTAAGTATGGTTTCTTGCCTGGTTAAGCTTTTGTAGACTTTCTAAAGAGGCAGTCTTTATTGTTATTATTTTAAAGAGAATAAACCTGCGAATTTGGTGTTCACATTTGCAGCCCCTTTTGCTCATCAAAATTATATGTTTTTATTTGTTGCTATCTTTAGCTTCCACTTGTATCAAGATTGCACTTACAGGGAAAATATATGGGGAAGTAAAGTGATCTAGGAACATTCCAAGGAAAAAAGTTACTCTAAAAAACTACTTGTCAATCAACATAATGGCTACTCCTCACTTAAAAATAATAATATAAAAAAAAACTCAATTTTTCATAAGACTAATATTCTGGATAGTTCAACTATCTTTGTTCCATATTTAAACCTTTCGTATATAATAAGAAAAAGAAAAGTCAAAATGTACCCCTTACCAAAGCATGATAATATAACATATAACATTGAAACCATTAAAGTTTTTCAAGCTGAGAATAATGACGTTGACATATGCTTATGGATTTTTTGAAAAATAGCATAGTTTGATAAACTTTTTGGAAAAATAACTTATGTTAAAAAAGTATTTGAAAAATAGCATGATTTGAACACAATTGTGTTTCAATTTTATACATAACTGCTATTTGAAACACAATTATGAATGTTTCAAAACATCTTTCTTTTGCAAATTAATTAACTTCAACAAAAGTCAATCAAATATTTTATGAAGATTTAGTGGCCAAAATATGGGATTGAATATCCAATGGCCAAGAAAGAAAGATGAGATAAGGTGATGTTGAAGGAGAGAAAAATGATGGGGGGGGGGAGGAAAGAAAGAAAGGGTCATTGAGGACACACCGGGACCTTGTTTTCAACACACTCAATATCGTTAGAAAGATCTCAACAAAACTATTCTAACTACTCATTGAAAGAACACCAAAGGAGGTTGTAATTAAACCTAAATTAAGCCTGAACAAAACCCCTAACAAATTACTACTTTACTCAGTGGTCTTTCAAGGTATGGCTATAATCGTCTAGTTGAAATCTTTCTAACGGTACTAGATGCAGAGCTCTGATTTGTCTTAGGTGACCCATTCTTTCTTAGCAATAGGATCTTAAATCTCATTTCTTAACCATTGGATCTTCATAAAATTTTAAATTGATTTTTTTATACAATTGAATTCAGAGGAACATGATTTTTGGAACAACCGTTATTTGCAATAGTGGTTGTATTCAACTGCTATTCTCAGCAGTAAATGTGTTCAAATTGTATTGTTTTTCTAATATTTTTAAACATGTGTTATTTTTCTAAAAAATTTATAAAAATGTGTGAATTTTAAAATACCCTAATTCCTACACAGTCAAACAAAAATACACGAAATGATTGTTAAAATCTTAGTTGTCGATGAAAGATGAAAGAGTGTATGTAGGTTCCACCTAAATTTTTTTGTAACAAATCATGAAATTTTTGTCTCATAGCTATTAAGCGAACCTTGCAAAGTTGATATCTAGAAGTTAAAATTGTTTCAGAACATACACTAAAGACATCATAAAATCATCGGTTCCACCATAAAGATGCACATTGCGTCACTTCAAGTCAAGAGAAACAAATTTGATACCTTCGGACAGTTTGGTAAGGCCCCTCGCGACCTTCAACTTGGTTTTTCTGGCAAGTTACAAGAATGGATTTAATCTCATTCACTTTCAGATTAGATCATTAGGGTGTCACATCCACGGAACCTCTTCTGTTGATTCTGGTTTAAACCAGATTGAACTAGATCCTTAATCATAAACACAAAAATGCTTCTCGTGTACAGTTGAAGCCTATCTCACTTAAAAGGGAAAGAAAAAAAAAGGAAAAGAAAAGGGTATCACCCTCAAATCAAAGATCCCTAGCAAATGCTTCTGAAGAAAAAAGATTACGCTATTATGTAGCAAGGAAACCGCAACAAAAAGGATCTTTAAGCTTAAAGTGGCCTGAAAATTCTTGCCTATTAATTAACGGGTGGCTTGGAATATAAAATCTGTAGACAGTGATGAAATTATAATTTCTCCACTTCATTTTGTTCATTACGAGTGATGACATAATGGCATTTAGCCATGAATAATCTCCATAATTTCAAGTACTTGTGCTACATATGAACAATTAAAGTATGGAAGGAAACAAAAGGGTATACCAGCTACAAAATCACGACCCCCTACAGCCCGTAAGATTGCAGTTCCATTATGATTGAGGGATGAACGAAGGTATGCAGATGTTCTGATTTCAGATGAAACAATTAAGCCAACCACCAGACTCTTCTTTCTGATGATTTTCTAAACCTGGATCATAATTTAAATGATAAACTGATTATTCATGATTCTCGTGATTCTGATATCGAATGGCTTCGTAATAGTTTAGTTGGGTGGATACCTGAAGGTAGGGACTATAGACAGATTCAACAATAATTAGTCCAGACTTGAATACTTTTTAGTGGCCACTCAAGTTCTTATTCTGTTTGATGACCATGATGTTATGATGAATGCTTTTACTGCAAAAAAAAAAAAACAAAAAACAAAAAACAAGAAGAAATCTGGCCAAGTTTCTTCACCAAGATACGACGATGGCTCCCCTCAGATTGTGCTGCAGACAGATTAGCATGGATCTCCATTGCAAATCTACCAATATCTGGATGGAATATGGCTTGTCTCACAAAACTGTTACAAGATCTGGGCAGACTAATAGGGTATGACAAAATCAGCCAAACGTTCTCTTCATTGTATGCCATACGACTTCTTATTGGCACCCAGAATTCTGATACTCTACATTCTGAAGTGACGTTAAGGCTGAATGGTGATGATTATCGTATTACAATCTATCAGACTGATTCTCTACCTTACCCGGACAGTGATTCAATACCATACAGTATAGATACTCTTTTTGGAAACACTGCAGCGGATTGAAGATGATGAGTCAAATGATGAGTCTGAAAATTTAGAAAGATCAGGGAATGTGGAAAAGAATGTGGATGCGGTACCTATTCTCCCAATCGGTACCTATGAGATTCAACATACATTCTTGATGTATAACACACATTGGAGTGGTGATAAATCCTCGGCGAGAATCATGGAACAGGAGCATTTATTCCCAAAAATTCTGCGATTGAACGCGTTTAAAGTAAACTAATTTTTGAAAATTAGATTAACCAATCAACCGGTTGGGAACAAGTTGACCAATTGAAACTGAGTAACTGGTTGGATTAAATAAATTGGTTGACCGGTTGAAAAACGATCGACCAGTTCAGTTGGCATAATACAATTCTTGTTCAAATTAGAATTTGCTTGTAGTAGTTTGATTCCTTGATTATTTAGAACTTTATGTCTATAAAAAAAGCTTGTAATTCAGAATTATTAAGTTGCACAAAAGAAAGAGAATACCTAAGAAAGCTTAGAGAGAAACACTTAATAAAAGTATATATTCCTCTCAATCTTCTTCTTATTCTTAAGTTTTTGACTTTGCATTATTGTTTTTAATCTTATACCATATCCATCTTTCTTTCAACAAGTGATATCAGAGCTTAGATATGATTATTTAACATGGTCAATCCAAACTTCTCACTTTAATATCCTGGGTTGACAAATAACAACTATGAAACTTCGTGTATTCAAGTAAAAGCTTAGCTATGTTTTCAAGATATGTGAAATACAATTGAAAAAGGCTTAGAAAAGCCTATAGATGAAGCAATGTTAACTTCAGCTCAAAGGTAAGCCATGTAAAAAGCACAAAGGAATGATCAACAAACACTATCATCCACCAATGTCTAAATGATACCACTTTTTAGATAGTGGCAAATGTAACCACCGCTAAGCAAGCATGAGAAGTTTTGTAAGAATCAAACCAAGAAGCTGATAATGTGAGAAAGGTACGTTTACAAAAATTACGTGGTGACTTTGAAAAGATACATATGCTTTGAGTCGAATAATATTTTAAAATACTTTGCAAAAGTATTGGCTATATACAATCAAATAAAGAGATATGGGGAGAAGATGGAAGAGACACATATGGTAGAGAAAATCATACGCTGATTGCAAAAAAAAAGTTCCATTATATGGTGGTCGCGATAAAAGAGTTGTAAAATAAAGATGTTCATTCAATCCAAGGTCTCATGGGAAAATTACAAGCCCATGAGGAAAGAATCAATGAGACGCAAGAGGATGTGAGTGAACAAACACTTTTTTCAAAGCAAGATAGTTCTGGATATTCACAGGAGGGGTAAAGGACATGGACAAAAAAAAAAGATAGATTTGGAAGAGGAGGTTGTGGTAGCCTCAATAGGTCAGGCAGTCGACCACATGAAGCAAATTGTTTGATTGGTTACACTGATAGTGGCAATCTAAAATCCAGGCTTGACAAATAAAAAATTAAATGTCATAATTCTCAAAAGGTAGGTCATTATGCTAGGGATTGTTAGAGTCCAACCAAGAGGGTTAAGAAGAAGGTAAATCTAGTGATAGAAGAGGAAAAGGAAGTCACCCTATTACTAGTGCATGATGAGAAAATGCAAGATAAAAAGAACATGTGGTATCTAGATATTGAAGCTAACAACCATATGTGTGGAGACAAAGACAAGTTCATGGAGCTTAATGAAGCAATTAAAGGTAATGTCACCTTTGCAGATCATTCAAAGGTCTCTATCAAAGGAAGATGTACGATTTTGATTACATTAAAAGATGGGAGTCATCAATTTATTGGTGATGTTTATTATATACCAACAATAAAAAGCAACATATTAAGATTGGGATAATTATTGGAGAAGGGGTATGATATTAAAATGAAATATTGTACTTTGACATAATTTGACACTAAAAGAACTATGATTGCAAAGGTAGCCATAACAAAAAATAGGATGTTATTGCTAAACATAGAGACAAGTGTGTCTAAATGCCTAAATGCATGTGCGAGGAATGAGACTTAGACTAGTAAACTTTAATAGCTTGAAGATGATGACATAAAAGAAGATGTTGAAGGGTGTACCATCCATTATATAACCAAATCTGTTATGTGAAGAGTGTTTAGTGGGCAAGCAATTTTGCAAGAGCTTTCTGAATGAGTCTACATCCAGAAGAAGTCAACCCTTACAAGAAATACATGTCGATATTTATGGTCCTATCAAACCATGTTTGTTTGGTAAAAATTATATTTTCTACTTTTTTATTGATGATTAAAGTAGAAAAACTTGGGTATACTTCTTAAAAAAAAGTTTAGTGTGTGAAGTTTAAGACATTAGTTGAAAAAAAATTGTTATTCTATAAAATTATTTAGGAATAATAAGGGGTGCATTTTGTTCTAATAATTTTAATGTATTTTGTGAAGATCATGGTATAAAGATACTCCTAACAGTACCTAGATCCCCACAATAAAATGATATGGTGGAGAGAAAGAATAGAAACATATTTAAAACCAAGAAGATGCTTAAAGAGTTTTGGGCCAAAGCTATAGATTATGTTATTTACTTATCAAATAGGTATCCTACTAAAGGCTTAAATGACATGAATCCACAAGAGACATGGAGTGGAAGACAGCCAAGTGTTTCTCACTTGAAAGTTTTTGGGATGATTAACTATGTGTATGTAGATAATCAAGTAAGGACTAAGCTAGATGATAGGAGCAAAAAGATAATCTTTATGGGATTGACTATGATAAAGTATTTACTCCAATTGTTAGATTAGAGACCATTCGATTAATTATTGTCATTGCTGCCTAATATAGATGAAAAATATATCAAATGATTGTCAAATAAGCTTTTCTTAATTGTTTTCTTAAAGAGGAGGTCTATATTGAGCAATTTTACAGGATATGAAGTGAAGGGACATGAAGACAAGGTATTAAAGTTGAACAAAGCCTTGTATGGATTGAAACAAGCCCCAAGGGCTTGGTATAGTCACATTAATGGCTATTTTTTAATTAATAGATTTGTGAAATGCCCTCATGAATATGCTATCTATGTAAATATCAAAGAGAATTATGGTACTCTTATTGTATGTTTGTATGTGGATGACTTAATCTTTACATGATATAATTCAAAGATGTTTAAAGACTTTAAGCAAACAATGATCAAGGAATTTAAGATGATGGATATTGGTCTCATATCCTACTACTTAGAGATTGAGATCAAACAATAAGAAGATAGGATCTTTATTAATCAACATAAGTTTACAAGGGAGGCTCTCAAGAAGTTCAAGATAAAGGATTGTTCATAAGTAAATACTCTGGTTGAGTGTGCAGTAAAGATGTTAAAGAATAATGAAAGAGAGAAGATAAACTCTACAACATTCAAAAACTTAGTTGGGAGTTATAGATATTTAACATGCCCTCGTCTAAATATTTGTTTTGGAGGAAGACTTGTGAGTAGATTTATGAAGACACCAACCATGACACACTTCAAAGCATTGAAGTGAATTCTTCGGTATATTAAAGGTATTGTTGATTTTGATTTGTTCTATGTTATTCTAATAGCTTTGAACTTGTGGGTTATAGTGATATTGATTGGACTAGAGATATAAATAATAAAAAGAGCATTATGAGTTTTGTTTTCTTCATGGGAGACACAATATATACATGGAGTTCAAAGAAGCAATTTATAATCATTTTGTCAACATGTGAAGCTGCATATGTAACTAATACATCATGTGTTTGTTATTTCATATAGCTAAGGAGATTATTGAATGAATTGTAAATGTGATAAGAAAATCCTATTGAAATTTATGTAGACAACTCATCGGTCATTGCATTAGTAAAGAAATCCGGTATTTTACGAAAGAAGTAAACATATTGACACAAGATTTCATTACCTAGAAGATTGCATTACAAATAAGTAAGTTGAAGTTAAGAATGTGAAAACACAAGACCAAGTCTTAGATATCTTCACAAAGCCACTGAAAAATGATGTTTTTATCAAAATGAAAAAATATGTTGGGAGTTATGAAGAAATCAAGTTTAAAGGGGGATGTTGGAAGTAAATTGATTCTAAAAATTAGTTGAACTAGTTGACCGGTTGGGAATAGGTCGACTAGTTCAAACTGAGTAACCAGTGTGATTAAATAAATCAATTGACCGATTTAATCAATAGAATACAATTCCTTTTTAGATTAGGATTTTCTTATATTAGTTTAATTTCTTGATTATTTAGGATTTTATACCTATAAAAAGGCTTCTAATTCAGCATTATTAAATAGTATAAAAAAGAATAAATAGTTAAGAGAACTTAGAAAAATACTTAATAAAAATATATCTTTATTTTAATCTTCTTGTTTTTAAGTTTGTAACTTTACATTACTATTTTTTTCAATCTTATTTCATAGAAGATCTTTCTTCCAACAATATGCTATTATAAAATACCATGGCCAACATGGATCTAGATATTGAGGTTTACGGCTATTTGGCTCTCAACAAATGGGCTCCCCTGCTCATATGTCTGAAACAAGATTTAATATAGTTAGCACTAAACACCAGAACTCATCGTTGAGGCCCATGGCAGTAGCTTGACCTCACAGCATGTCTCCAAGTAGTAAAGCTCAAAAGTTAAAGTTTCTCTTCAATACAGAAAGCTTTCAAAACACAGCAAAAGACAACTCTATAGATGGGGTTGATGAATCTTCAATGAATAATGGCTCTACATTCACAGGGTCGTTCAGGAGGATTGCCGGATTTATGGGATGATGCAAAATTTCAGGTTCACTCTATAAAATACAGTGATGGTTTGATTGGCCAATTAGGGAAGTATGTTGAATCCAGTTTTTTTTAAAAAAAAACAGCTTTGAAATTAACGACCATATAAGCCTCCAGTGGTCATCATATTAGTAACCACAGGGCTCGAATCTGAAATCACAAGGGAAGCAAACTCCTTAATCACAAGCTCTTATTACTAGGCCATCTACTAGATAGGTTGCTGAATCCAGTTTTTGTCCCCTGCACAGTGCATCAACGACAGTCTTCATGGATGAATTTGATCATTCTGAAGTCTGCACTTGACATTCCTTGGGTAATGATTGGTGACTTTAATGAGACTTTGGCCATAGGTGAGGGAAACAGTAGATTCATCAATGCTGCAGGTTCTAATGACTTGAAAAGATTTTTAGATTCTTGTAACTTGATTGAACATGCCTTAACGAGGCATAGCTTCACATGTTTTAGAGGAGGCTCTATGAGCCCGTATCGATCGAGCATTTTCTTCGCCTGAATGTCACTCACATATCAGAGATTCCATTCTACGAATGCTACCAAGAGGTCTTTCTGATCACGAGCAATTGATTGTAGGAAACCATGAGCAAGATAAAGGATCGATGGAGGCCTTTTCGATTTATTGACAGCTGGTTATATAATCCTCGGTTTCAGGAAACTCTTCAATCATCATGCCAGACGGCTTTTATTGAACTTCCAGGGAGATTCAGACTTTTGAAAAAGCTCAGTTGTATTGCAAGGGGCCTCAGACAATGGAATAATGCTCAATATGGAAATCAAGAAAACCGTCTGACTCGGTTGTATAATCGCATAGCTGAGATTGAAAATCTTCAGGTGGATAGAACTCCCACATAGATGGAAAATCAAGAACCAGGGGATTTGATCAAAGAGCAATGACAATATTATATGAGGATAATGCCAAATGCATTGCCTAGATGAAGGGGGTTTATATTAAAGGTTATAGAACCCAATCACATATTATGGAAATTGTTTTTCACACATGAACTAAAGGAGAAAGGAGAAATCAATGTTCATTCAATATGCTCAAATGAGAATCCAGCATGTTTGTTCATAAAAGCATGAGCATTGTTGTTATCCTTCTTTATTTACCCCACAAAAAAATTAAAAAAAGAAAGAAAAAAAAGAAAATTTTCAAAAAGATATGTGAGAATACACATGAAGAAAACCTAAAAGGCTACCCAAGTTGGTGGTGAAGATCTAAAATGAAAAGTAAAAAGCTGGGAGATCAAAATTTAAAAGATTGGCAAAATTAACAACTCAATTTTGATTGACAAAAAACCTTATTGGTGAAAATATTTTTATTTTGATGTTTAAGGACTCAATTGAATTTTTTTTAAGGCTTAATTAATTTTATTAAGGATTTAATCGCAAGAAAATCAATTTTTGGAGTCAATTTTGAATGTTAAATGAAACAAATTGAAGTTTAGGGACTGAAATTGAACTCTAAAAAGTTTAATTGGTCAAATTAAGGGCTTAATTGCATAAAATTCAATGTCTAATGAGTAATTAGGGACTTAATTGAACAACTTATAAACCAATGATCAACTTGCAAAAGACGGGTGCCTTCAGGAGTTGCAATTGGTGAAATAAGAGGTCGAATTGAAGAGAATTAAAAGTTTATGGATCAATTAAGGGTCCAATTAAACAAATCAAAAACCAAGGACCAAACTATAAAAAGCACTTAAATCTGGGACTGGTAATTGAATTTGACAAATGAAGAAATTGCATAAAATTAGGAATTCAAGAGGAAATTAAGGGTCAAATTAAAAGAAATTAAAAGGGTAAGGATTTAATTGAAGTTTTCTTGAATCCAAATTAGAAATCCTAATTTATATGGTTTAGCAAAAACGACATCGTTCAGCTGCTATGCACCTTTTTCAACAGTTTTGGTTGATCTAGCAGGCACTTTTCAGGTGAGTGAATGCAGCGTTTCCAACCATCTTTAAGACTGTAACTACCATCATTCAACTGAGAAACACCTCTTGTACAATCTCATTTCCATGATATAAAATGTTTACATCCCATTTTCTTCAATGATCTCAACAACATCTTGTTTCCAATTAGTCATTACTACACTTTCAGATTCCATGCTGATTGAATTGGTACTTTTAAATAAATAAATGTGGAGCTACGTACCTCCAAATTAAGTAAGAATAGATCTAATCAAAAGGTATGCACCCCCTCTACCATGATCAGGTGATCTTAGGCGATGTTGATGTTGATGTTGCTCCGGTTAAGTCACGAAAGTGGTCAACCTTAACTGAGACACTCATCTACACAAAACCACCTAACTCTTCCATGTATTCACACTTAAAAACTCCAAGAGGGTTCTTATCAAGGGTTTAACATCATTCTCTCAAGATCAAAAGGTTAGAAACACTTCATATTGGCCTCTAAGTTTGTTGCAAAACCACCTAAAGCAAAAAATCATTGATCCAGAGGTGAAACCAGCCTAGTTTTGGTTTGTTAGAACCCTAATAAACTCATTTAGAAGCTCTGAATCCGCCTATAAAAAGAGAGGTAATAAGAGGAAGAAGAGAGGAAGAAAAGAGGAGAAAAAGAGAAACTTTGATTAAGGTTTAAGAAGTCCAATCTAGTTCAAAATTTCAAGGGTTAAATTCGTTTTTGCTAGGTTTGGAGATAAGAAGAAAAGGAATGCAACATTAGAAATCCATTTTTATTTGAAGATTTCAAGCTTATAAGGTATATATACCTACAAACCTTGAAAATGGAGTCCTAAATACCTGTTGGATTGATTTTTATTGTTAAAATGCAATGTATTGATACATTAATGATTGTTTTAGTATGTTATGTTTACATGTTTGTTTGATTTAGACCCTATCAAATGTGGTAGTAAGGAGTTAATGTTTTCTGTTAAGTTAATGCATTGATTTTAGGTTTTTGAGTTATGGTTTTTTTTTTTTTTTAAATGTGGTCTTGTAAAAATAATATATATATATATATATATAATAAAAATTTTCTTTTTGCATGTTGTATATGGTCAAGTCTCTCAAAATTACAAAAACAAAAATTATTATTATTATTATTTGCTTAAAATGTGGATATATAAAAATATATGTTTTAGAGTTTTTTTACAAAAATATATATTACCATTCATTTTGGATTTAATAACCATTATATTGGATCCATGAGAACTTGGTTACTATTTCAATAACCCCTACAAATTTTAATTCATGGAATTAATGGTCAATATTTTAATATAAATATTGGACCTACAAATAGGCTGGTATTTAAATGTCAAGAGTTGATCAAGAAATTCTTATAATTATTTTAAATATTCATCAATTTTAATTGAGAATATTTTTTATCCTAATATACAAATTGCAGAAAACCTTTCTATTATAAGAATTTTTTTAAGCACATGAGCCTATAATAAATTCAAAACGTCAAATTTATTTGCACGTATAAATCTTTATTCTAAACCATGGACAGATCATTAATTAGAAACTTATCAAAATTTTCAAATCACTTTCAAATCATTTAATGTAACCTATATCAGATAGAATAGGCTAGGGATGCTAATATTTTTCTTGGCTATAATTATTAGTTTCTTATCCTTTAAATATATGATAATACTAATATATCAACTAGATAACGACTCCAGACCCGGAAACCTTTCACCATGCGCGACAAGGATGACCTTGTATATCTTTTAAAATACTCATATACAAGATTGATATGTGTCTGCCAAAAGACATTCGTTGCTATTCTCACATAAGAGGGAGATAGATATGCTATTCGACAAGGCTGTCCCAATGCTGTCCCGTTAGGTTTTATTGACAAGGTTTATCATAAGAAAATTTCAAAATGTATAATGAAAATATTGTACTCCTTTTCTTTCTCTAGAATTTTTTATTGACAGAGTTTTTTTCTAATAAGGTTTTAATAAGATATTCTTAAAGAGTCTTAAAAATATAGTATTAAATGGATATTTATATTCCTTCTACTCTATTTATGTATATCTGATAAATAGATTTATAAATAGATTTATTAGTCATATATCTCTTAGCTTATTTCAATGTGATTATAGTGAAATCTTTGAACTTTTTGTTGCTTTTTGTTGATCCTCTATTCGCTCTCTAGTTATTATTTTATTTTAATTTTATATCAATTTTTTTTATTTCCAAAAAATAAATGTTATCTCACAAAGAAAAATTCCAAATTTCTTCAATCAAGACTTCTAGATACTAGAATGATCATTTTTTATTTGATTTGATTTTTGTTAAAAAAATAATCAAACTAGTTTATTTTAAAAAAAAACAAACCGCAACCGGTTCAAACCAATCATTTTAAGTTCAGTTTGGTTATTTTAGAATAAAAACCTGTTCCGGTTTGGCTCGGGTTTTTTTTGTTTGATTTTTTTTAATTTCAGGCTTATAAAACCAAAACTGAACCGAACGGGTCAATTTTTAAAAAATTATAATTGCTTTAATCGTTTTTTTTTCACTGTTCAACTTCTTTTAGTTATTTTTTTATATTTTTCTCTATTTAATTGGTTTTGAGATACAGTTTGTCAATGCATTACCACTGAGCAGGACTTCCTGGCTATGGTGGCTCACTATACTCTTCTTCAATGAAGGGAAGAATTTATCACCAACCAGAGAAAATAATCTGTGCATTATATACTGAGTCAAATCTGGAGATATATATTGACAGCAAAGACGGTAATATTGAGAGAAAATATAAGCGATGTTGGAACACGCACGAAAACCAAATGCTTGAAACTCTATCGTCTAATTTCCTAAATCTTTATTTTTACAAAAGTGTTGTCTAAATCTGCAGTGAGAATAAATTGAATTTCTCACCTTTATATATAAACAGAACCTCAAAGTTCACTATAAAGAAACACTGAATGTTTCACCAAAAATTACTAGGTGATGGTATTTTTCTCAACACTCCATCTTTAGGGGTCCCAAAACGAGAAAATCGCCTAAACTTATTTACCTTCAACCTAATTGCAGGGACTTTTCTTGCTACAGCCTGCCATATCATTTGAACTGCATCGCCGTCCTTTGATGGATATTGGAACTCAAAGAAGTTTTCTACCTCTTTCAACCTCTGCCACATTCTAGTCCATTCATCCTTCTTAATACTCCTGACAAGATTTATGAGGAACTTTTCTCTGACAGCATCTGAAGTGCGGACAAATATGCAGAATTGAGAGTAGTCGAGGACATCCTCATAAGGGAGCTCAATATCGTCACTGATGATGACCGGAACGCAGTGGCTGGCAATGGCATCAAAGAGGCGGTTTGATGAGGGCGTGTCACCTGCTATGTTAAGGCAGAATTTGGAGGAGTGCATTCCTTGAGAAGCTTTGCTCACTCCATCCTTTTGTACACTACCGAACTGAAAATGCACGTCTTTTTCATCTTTTAGAGCATAAAATAATTCTTGCCGAGCAAAGCCACCCTGAGTGCGTGAAATCCAAAATTGAAGAATCAAGGAATAAGTAATGTAAAGCCAACCTACGGTGACGCATATAATAATAATAGTTCGATGAAAAGAAAAATACTGGATCATCTTAAATAGTTGGTTTTTCAGAATCTAATGAAAATGAAATGTGTTTCCGTGGCGGAAGACATTCAGCAAGTCAAATATGTCTTTTGACATTGTGAAGATCAAGCAAGGATTATAATGGCAAAGTTTCATGAGATGCTTTGGTGTTTTTGGAGTTTATAACCACAACCAATCCTATACAGCAGGCCGGAATAATTACCACAAATGAACTCCATTTATGTGCATATGGCTAGTTCATTACATCTGTAAGAAGTAAACTATATAGATATCAAGTCCACGCTAGTTTCAGAGCCAAAAATTCAAGTTTGCCAATTATTTTACCTCGACAGCTACATGATAAGATATGCATATAAAAAACTCAGTAAGTTGATAAGCTGAAATCGATCCCTCGAAATAGAATAAATATTATTTTATTGGCATGTACTTTGACACTTGATCCATGAAATTATCCTAATCTAAAAAATCTGTTTCACAGAAAAAGAAATAACGAGGGAACTGGGAAGTGCATGCCAGTTTATGTTCTTAATACATAAAAATTGTATCTATAGCTTATTTTTACGTTATGGAAAATGTCAAAAAGAAAATTTTGTGGCAGATAAGTATTTATTGCAGTAGAAATTTTAAAGAAACAATTAACAGCAGAAATAGTAAAGAGGAAGAGAACATACATCTTTCCTGTATATGGCTCCTTGAAAATACAGCAAAGTCGGGCGGCTGTCGAAGTTAGAGGAGTCGTTGGCATAGCTTTTAATTACATGTTTGTATGGCGCAATCACATCTTTGCCAACATTTGCTATATTTGGAGAATACCTCCCAAAGTCTGCAAGTATGAACATTGCCGTCCATAGCTTCATCCTTGCATATAACATGCTATTTGGATGGTGAGCCAAAATGACATGGTCTCGCCCCCCAGACCTCTTCCATTCCTTTTGCGAAGTCACAAACTTGACCAACTTTTCTTCCAGTGATTTGTTCTTGCTCTTCTTTTGGTGTGGATTCACCTTGGAATATCGGTTATAGCTTATAGAAGAAAAGAATGGCACAAATATAACATCAGCTTCACTAGAATTTTGAACTCTTACTGCACTACCAGCTCTAGAAATGCCAGGAATCTCTGAAGCAAGAAGATCCATTGTGAGCCAATATTCAATACTATGTTGCAAGTTCAGCCCACCAGGATATGCAGGCACTTTAGCTCTAAGATCAGGCCAAACACTACCCCCTTGAGGTTTCCAATCCAAGAGTCCAAAATGAAACTCAGAAGGCAAATCATACATGAAAACCTTAAGAACTTGATTGCAATTTTTATCAAAACTGTTACATTTCACATCTCCTAAATCATCTTTCTCTTGAGGTTTTTCTTCTCCTCCATCTCCTTCATTGTCTACAGGAATTGCTCGTGCTTGATTTCCAATCGAGGGTTCAACATCATCCCGATTCCAGGATGCAGAATTGCCATTATCAATCACAGAATTAAGTTTAGGATGAGGTAACAAACTAAGTGCAATAAATCCGGCACTGCCCGTGGAACGCAACATAAGAAACCATGACAGTATAAACAAGGCAGACACTAAAGAAAACAAGCAAAACATAGATTTCCTAGAAATAACCCCAAGGGATGACGAGGAGTGCTTCTCAGCCATTGCAATACAAATAATAATCCAACAAAATAAAGAACAAAATCAGCTATAATATCTTGTATCAAACATCACATTACTGCCAATATGATTGTCTATGTCAATCACATCGGCTAAAAGATCTCTCTTCCTCTACAATCTCTCCAATATTCTTCAAAAAAAATTAATACCCAACAAACCAAATCGCCTCTAGACTGCAGAAAATAGATCAAAATTGATTTCCTCAACCTACATTGGCTAGAAAGTGAAAAACCAGCTCAATGTCATTCAGAACACAACCCACCAACAGAAAAAAGGACCAAAAACCACTCAAAAAGAGAAAAGATTAAAAACCCACCAAAGAAATCATATAGGAAAAACCGAAAAACAAAAGGGGTGTTTCTTTGTTCGTTGTGCACGGTGTATAGAATCGTACCGTAGAAAATAAACGAGCACACACCAAAATTGGCCGTTGTTCTTCTCTCTCTCTCTCTCTCTCTCTGCCAGTTTTCTTTTCTTTTCTTTTCTTTTTCTTTTGAGTGCAAACAAAACACAAAGGGAAGGACTCTGAAGTTAGCGTGGGAATAGGGTCTATCTGTAGAAGCGGGCTTTGCGCCTCTCTCTCTCTCGTCGTCTTCCCTCTTTGTTTGTCCTTTCCCTCTGCGTGTTTCTTTTGTAGAGGCTTGTTTTGGGCTATTAATGGCTTTCTGTTTTGAGTTTTTATTTACCCTTATTTATATCAATATGTTATACATTGTAGTGTTAATTAATAATAATTAAAGGAAATAGTGATAGTTGTTGTTGTTGTTACTACACGCAAAACTCAGATTCTACAAGGAAACGGATAGCTTCTTTGGCTTCTTATCTTTAGCATGTTTTGTTACTAACAAGATTCTTTTGAGAAACGGATAGCTTGAGCTTTCCTCTTTGAATTAGTATTTAATTATGATTTTACTATTTAATAAAATTCATTTTGGATATGAAAATCCAAATAAAACAACAAATAGAATTTTATTGTTTTTTCCTCTAAAATTGTTCTTAATTCAACTATTTCAAAGTATACAAAGATATTGTCTCGAATTATAATAGCAGTTGTTTTTTAAAGTATTTTTTATTTGAAAATACATGAAAATAATATTTGTTTTATTTTTTCAAAATTATTTTTAATATCAAAATATCAAAACAATCCAAAAGCAATAAAAATAAATTAATTTCAAGCAAAAATAAATTTTAAAAAATCACAAAATACAATTTCAACCACAAAAATAAAAAGCCCAAAGACTTGGATTGGATAATAATTGGGTACTCTTAAATTATTATTTCGAGTTGATATATTTTTTAATATTCATGAGGGAAAAAAAAAAGAGAATTTTTAATAGAGTTTAAACTTGATATAATCTATAAATAGATATGGACTCGTGGATATATTAAATGTTAAAATAAAAGAAAAATAGGTGTTGATTATTTATTTAATCTTTAGAGAAATCATTTGCAGTTTGTTTTTGAGTTAATTTGGTATTGTTATAGCGATTATTTTTTAATGTGTTTTTTTTATTTAGAAACATATTAAAATAAAATTTTTTTTATTTTTAAAATTTTATTTTTAATATCAATATATTAAAATGATCTAAAATATAAAAAAAAATATTTAAAATTAAAAAAAATCATTTTTACACTGCAAAATACAAACAGTTCCATTCAATTGCAAAGTAACTCCAAGATGAAAAAGAAAAACAAAAATTGAAGTCAAAAACTGGAGGAAGACTCGGAAATTACAAGCATTTTCTCTATATATCATGATCACAAGTTTTCTATACATTCAAACTATGTACTCAAGGGCTTTGGGATTTGAATGCCAAACTACTGTAAATATTTTAGGTAGACGTTGGATTGTATATTTCGGAAAATCCATGTTCTAAGCAGTCAAATTATTAGCTAAGCAGTTGAATCTATACATTCAAACTATGTACTCAAGGGCTTTGGGATTTGAATGCCAAACTACTGTAAATATTTTAGGTAGACGTTGGATTGTATATTTCGGAAAATCCATGTTCTAAGCAGTCAAATTATTAGCTAAGCAGTTGAATTTTGACGAATTTCATTTCATTTCTCTTTTCATTTATAATTTAGATGTGATATGAATGTATTTATACTTTATTTATTAAAATAAAATCACTACTTTCTTTAAATAAAAGAAAAACAAATACCTTGTAATGTTGTTATTACAACGAAAGAATTGTTCAAATTATATTTACACGGTGACCCAATATTAATTTGTCAATATAGAACAAGAAGAGGCTTCTCAAAATTCCAAGAGACCTGGGTCGAAGGATTTATTTTCTATATGATCTCGGTTTATAATCTTGTGGTTGTTAATATAATAATTATTAAAAATTTATATGGTCGTTAATTTTAAAGTTCATGCGATTAGTTAAGATACATGTAAACTAACTTGAATACTTATATTAATAAAAAAAATAAAATTCAAGAGACTAAGGTATCTGCAATCATTTCGAAGAATTTATTTATAAATTATTTAAATAAGGTCTGATTTTTTGTTTTACTTTTCTCCTTTATGATTCTTCCAACCCTCTTGTATTTCCATATCGACCTTGTTCGTTGTCAATAAATAATCGACGTGGTTGGTGCCATGACTTGTTGGGTTGAGGTGGGAGCTTCTTTTCAAAATTTTGACTAAAAATCTAAAATAAACCATTTTCTTTGCAAAATAATATTAGTTAACATGTCATTCATGAATCCATTGATTGAAGTGATTGAAATTGTTTGTTTTTGTGAAGAATTATTGTTTTTAAACTAATTAATTTTGTTTAAAAATAGTTTATTTTTAGTATTTGTTGATCATTTTAATATGCTAATATTAAAAATAAATTTTAAAATATAAAATATATATTTTTTAATATATTTTTAATTAAAATATATTTTTAATTAAAATATATTTTAAAAAATAATTAATGCGCAAATATTAACCATCCCTATAATCCAGAAGGTTGGCCGTCTTTTCTATCATTTCTTTTCGATTAGTGCATCTCAAGAGGTAAAAATTTCAAAATGTATCAATATATATATATATGGCTTTTTATTATTATTATTATTAAATTGAAGGGATGTATTTAATTTTATAATTTTATCTACAAAAAATACACGAAAGCACCATCTAATTGAAAACAAAAAAAGAAATTATTTGTTAGCTTGTGATTCCATATCGCGAAAGATTGTTAAACCGATGGATGTATCTTTCCTATCTTTCAAGATTAATCTGCTTATGGTACGGGTTGCTGTTGAAGATGAAATGTTTCAATTAACAACAAGAGTATTTTATCAACCTCCTTAAAAAATAATATACCCAAACAAATTTTAAATAAATAAATAAAAAGAAAGAAGAAAGAAATGAGTTTGCATGCCCAAGTTTTGAGATAAAATTAATATATTGACCCGTGCTTTACAATTAATCAATATTAAAAAAAATTTCAAATGTAAAAAAATATTAAGGTATAAAAAATATTTTAAGTATTTTGGATCCAAGAATCATAATTGATTCAATAGTTTTTGGATTATGTGGTCATACCTTAACCCAACATGCGCCAATAACTTTTAAGATAAAAAAATAGAAAAGATAATGGCTCTATTGTCCTTTGAACATGTTCATAGTACAAATATTTTATATACACAATACTGTTAAAAAATGATATAAATCATATTTTGAGATCTCATTTAAAAGTTTAAGCTATTAGGTCGAGATATTTATTTAACATGATATTAAAATCTTATCCAAACAAATTTTAAATAAAAAAAAAAAGAAAGAAGAAAGAAATGAGTTTGCATGCCCAAGTTTTGAGATAAAATTAATGTATTGACCCGTGCTTTACAATTAATCAATATCAAAAGTTTTTTTCAAATGTAAACAAATATTAAGGTATAAAAAATATTTTAATTATTTTGGTTCAATAGCTTTGGATTATGTGGTCATACCTTAACCCAACATATGCTAACAACTTTTAAGATAAAAAATAAAAAAGATAACTCCTCTATGGTCCTTTGAACATGTTCATAGTACAAATACTTTATATACACAATACTGTTAAAGAATGATATAAATCATATTTTAAGATTTTATCTAAAAGTTTAAGCTATTAGGTCGAGATAGTTATTTAGCATGGTATCAAAGTCTTAATAAACAAGTGGTCATGAGTTCGAATATCACATTCTCTATTTATTTGATAAAAATCAAAGCACATTGTAATACGAGTATATGTAAATTTTTAACTTAAAATACTTTCATATAAAAAGATATATTAAAAAATAATATAAATTATATCTTAAAATCTTATCTAATAACTTAAATTATTAAGTTGAGTTGATTTGTTGATAAATATCAGCACAGTAATATATATATATATATATATATATAATATGCTCAGAAAGATCCCACTTATGATACGGGTGCAACCGGGTAAGGTGGAACTAGAGTAAGATCAGTGGCTTGATTCTATTGTATTTTTCAATTTCTGAACCAAAAGAATCAATCTGCCTCAAATAAAATGCTAGTGATTTGTGAGAAAAGAGGGGGTGACCACGTGGTCCCATTTTCAAAGCACATACATATTCCATATAACCGACCTGCCACATGTCTATGTATTTATAACTTATAGATTCACATTAAAACATAAACCCAGAGTTTTCAAGAATTTTATTTTGAATTTCGTTCTATCTTAGCTATTAAAAAATTCATATATTTTAAGTAAAAAATATTTAACAAAATAAACTGCTATCACTTTTTGAAATACCTCTTTTGAATCCTATTTTTCATCTTGGTGATCTAGGGCCTGTTTGTTTCTGCGTTTCAAAAACGTTTTTGAAAAAATTTGAAATTTTTTTATTTTTTTATTAACTTCAAATTAATATGTTTTTAGTGTTTTCAAATCATTTTGATGTGCTGATGTCAAAAATGATTTTTAAAAAATCAAAAAATATCATTGACATGCATTTTGACATGAAAAGCTATTTGAAAAGCAACCGCAACCACACTGCCAAACAAGCTCGTAGTAGTAGCTGGTTTATAAATAGTCATGTTAATTAGAAAGTGTTTGAAATAGTAGTAGAGATAATTTTTCAAATTTTTTTATTTAAAAATATATTATAATAATTATTTTTTTAAAAAATTATTTTTAACATCAACATATAAAAAATAAAAAATATTAATTTAAATAATAAAAAATTAAAATTAACAAAAAAATGATTTAACCACTCCCCAAATAAACATTAATACATTTACAAGACAACACATGGTAGATACTTTTCACTCAAAGAAATATTAAAATTAAAAAAAAATTATTTTAAAATTTTTTATTTTTTAAACCAATATATTAAAATAATAACATTAAAAAAATAATGTTTTAAAAAATAAAATTTTATGCAACGACTCTTTTGAGCGGCGTTCCCAAACCACGAGTAATCAGTTGTCATCCCGCTATTTAAATTTCTAATTAGTCGCAGTTGTAGACTTCCACAACAATGTAAGACTCAGGGGTAGACGCTAAGTAGCCCTTCTTATTCTTAGACTTCGAAGTTTGTGACCATAATCCATGCAAGTCAACAAAACATTTTTTTATTATTATGTTTTTTCGATGAACGGCGAGGAAGGCACTTCCTTCTTAAAAACCCCCCAAGACCAAGTGCATTGTAATTTAGACGCGTCGATTATAGTTGAAGTCATTCTTACATCAGTTTTTATATCACCAAAAGATCCGGTTGTTTGGTAGCAGAACGTGCAAACAAATCTCCACGCCTTGATCTTGTTTTTACCTTTGAAACGAGTCTTTCTCTGTGCTGTACTCTCTTTTATCCTAGAGGTGTTGAGGTTCTGTGGTTTTGTAGGGGCGATGTGTGCGTGTTCATATCCCATCAACACCTTCATCTTGTTTCTACCTTGGTCTCACGGGATTGATGCCTGTAATTGCTACCATAACTTCAAATTATGAGTGAACTCAAGTGCAAGGATGCTCTTTTAACATGTTCAGTTATTACAACATGAAATCAAATTCATACCCTTTCTGGGTTGTGGTTCTTCCATCACGACAGTTATGTCTCATTACGCTATCGATCATTAAGGTCGCATTTACTCGGAGACACTAGACATCTCTATGTATTTGTGTTGTAAATATAGAAATTCAATCCAAATTGATCTCGAAAGTAAATTTATTATTTTATATCTCCATCATCTTGTCTCTTTAACCAGACATGTGTCCATCCTTTTCTATTCTATATGCGTTGTCCCAAGACAGTAACCAAATGCAATCTAAGTGAAGTAAAATTTGTTCAACATCAACCTTAAATATCTCAAATCTAGGGATCAAGTGAAGTAAAATTTGTTCCACATCCAACCTTAAAAATCTCAAATCTAGGATCAATTGGAGAGTGAGCAACATTGCGTACAACTCGATGAAGTTTTTTCTCAATCTAGTCTTTTTATTGAAACCAGGCGAGTGATGAATACCAATCCAAATAGAGGGTCAACAAGTTTTCAAGGATCAGAACTGGAACAGCATCTCAGGTGCATATCCAAGAGCTTCGAGGTGAGCTGCCATGGCCTTGTTCATAGGTGGGGGTCCACACCTTAGAATCTGTGGATTGCATGATGGAAAATAAGTAGTAGCAATTGTTGTAATTTTCTTTCAAGCATATTTTATCTTTCCCTGATGTCTCATGATGAATGTAAGAACATCAAAAACATACCTTGATATCAGGTGCTGGTGCAGGGCAGTAGGTTTGAATCATTTCCTTTGATACAAAGCCAACACCACCATCCCATGTTTCGGGAGGCTAAGGAGAAAATGACATCCAACAACACAGTTTGGTTTAATCAAACAGTCATCAATGACTATACCACATAAAACAGACATTATACCCATTATGCGTGATAAACATGCTTCAGCATGAAGGACCTACCAGCATAACACTAGCCATAATGCATGCACAAGCTTGTGCAAACATGATCATGCCATCAGACAGAATATGTAATTCATCCAATACAAAATTCAATAGATTTAATCAGTTTCTCGTGGCTGTATCACAGGAATTTGCTTGAAGCAGCTAAGCTGGACAAGGAACTCATTTCGATATTCCATTTAGGTTTTCAAGACCATTTTTATCTTAAATTATGACCAGCACAATCTTTGTGCCCAACAAATTGTGAGCAGATTTCATCGAGGTTGGGTTGGGTTGAGTTGGGTTGGGTTTGGTGGGGTGGCTGTTGAAGTATACTTTTCAATGTACAGCCAGGCTAAGCAAGGACTCTCTCCACTATCTATTGTATTTGGAAAGGTAGCTGAGCAGGGAAAAAAGTCATAAAAGAAACTAATAAGCAAGTTGCAATCTTCAAGGACTTCTCTACACCAAGATCTAGAGAATACGAGAGTCTCAATTATGAAAAAAGGAAGACAGTAAAGCGAACATATTAAGCAAATGAAAAGGAGAAACAAGTAACAACAGAATTATATGGCATAAGAAAGACAACTAACCTGATTCAAAACATAGTAGACGTTAAAGTGACTGGAGTACCTCTCAGCAAGGGTGTCCAATTCCTCCTGTAAATAACAATTCAAATTATTTTGAATTGCATAACAAAACAACACATACAGCATATTGTCACTGCTACCAATACAGAGAGGGGAGGCAGGCATGTTATTGTATTAACAATAATATTCAAAAGAAGGATGCAGACAAACAGATCCTCTTGGGCCAAAAAAGAAAAAAATATCCCCAAGAAGCTTTGACAAAATTTCTACAAGAGGAGCCTATAAAAGTTTTAGTTTCAGACTACTATCCATGTCTTAGCTTAGATGGTGACATTTGATTTAGTTCCTCTTTTTTATTATTGTTAATCTTTCTAGAATTATTTTTAAAAGGAATTTTCTTTCTCCAAAGACCAACATTATCAACCAACAGTTTCCGAGAAAGTTCTGGTTCCACTGAACTACACTACAATGAAGTCTTGGCAAGTGGTAAATGAATGATGGTTTGTCAATCCCACGAGTTTCATTTAGTATAAACTAAATGAATTTATTTTTCTAATAAAACACTTTCAAGACAATAAATGATTTCTCTTTGAACATTTTTTTTTCTATTTCCTTCCCCTAGAATGGTATAAATGAACAAATGAGCAGGTATGAAATCCTGTGAAAAAAGTTGAGAAAGTCAGCTAAGCGCACTAAAACTTTAGAACTTCCATCTGCGGTGCATGCTTTTCTGTTATTGTAAATTCTCTTAATTCCAACAAATGTCAAGAGTTTGTACAGTCAGTTTGTATGCTGCTAGAACGTGCTCTGCACCCAAATGATATTTCAGCTAGTTTCCATTTTGGGGATTGATAACAATGAAGTTTGCCAGCAGAGACATAACTGCCAGGTATTTTCACCTCATGGTTTATTATCCCACCAAATAGATGGCACTGCATGATATTCACTCGCTTAGGGCACCATTTAGCCCAGCATAGGGCACATTAACTTGATAGTTCAACTGAATGTGAGCTACAATGGAGCATCAGAAGAAAATAGAGCTGCAACTTACCTTCAAAAGAATGTCCTCATATGTAACATTAGCATAAATGAGGTGCACCTTTGTCTTGTCATTTGGGTTTTCTAGTATGGCTCTAGCAACCTGAAGTGGACACATCAAGGTACAATGAACATGTGATCACCAAAACCTTGCAAGAGGCAACAGCCAAAGACCATTGCAAGCTAGGATAGAACGAAATCAAAACTGGAATAAAAAATATAATCTTGATAGCATACTTGGAACATAGGAGTAATGCCAGAGCCTCCAGCAAGCATCCCAAATGCTCTAACCTGGCCAGGTTGATACCTAAATCGGCCCTGTTACAATGGTATTTCAAACACCAGCAGTCCAAGTCAGATCATTGTTTTTTCATCTCAGTAATACTGGATAGTTAAATCTTAAAACCAACACATTCACAAGATAAATCATAGCCTGGAAGTTATAGATGAAACAGCATATGATAAACTTACATCCACAGTTTTAATCATTCAACTAATTATGAGAAGCATATGAGGCATCGCATCTGGTGAATATGATAGGACATCATGCACACTATGCATCTCGTTTAACACATAATGAAAATAATAATGCAATCACAATACATGTATTTACTATCAAGTGGTAATAGTGAAAGTCAAGAATTAGTGTAATAAAAGAAAGAAAGAATCCCTTAGAAGCAAACACACCACCCTCCTTGTTTCCAGAACAAGACATTGTTGTCGAAGAACAACACAGAATTTGGTAAGAATTATGAAAAAATGAAAAAAAAAAAAAACCTGTTCATTTGGAAAAGAGCATTTACCTTGGGTCCCTTGACAGCAAGATAATCACCGACTTGCAACTCTCTGAAATGATGGGACATCCTTCCTTGTGGATACATCTAGTTACAAAATAATAAAAAGAAATACAACAGTTACAAAGAGAAAACAAGTATCAATATTTAAGTAAAATCCACTAAAATCAATCCTGGCAAGGGACAGTTTTCTGGTATGTACCTTAATGACTAATTCGAATTGTCCAACATCAGAATCCAATGTAGTTGGGGTGTAAGGTTTGATAACCTCTTCACCTTGACCATCCTTACCCCTGTTCAGGAAAGAAGCTGA
Source organism: Populus alba x Populus glandulosa (assembly GCA_033617975.1). Lineage (NCBI taxonomy): Eukaryota > Viridiplantae > Streptophyta > Magnoliopsida > Malpighiales > Salicaceae > Populus > Populus alba x Populus glandulosa. Next base: position 5,483,158 of record CM066155.1, on the reverse strand, counting down.
TAAAAGAACTAAACAATGACAGGGGCAGGTAACAACTAAGGCAACTTTCCATCATATCAATTAATATAATTGAAGCCATTTGAAAGGTTAACACTTAAAAACACTGGATTAAGAAACGATTGACGCAGACAAACATAAAAAATTCACAAAAAGATAAGGAAAGAACTGAACTTGCAACTTATATGCTGTCCAATGGGAAGGCCTAAAACAGAAGTAGGTGTAGGAAGTGCAAATGTGAACTTTGCCACATTGTGGCTCAACTGAACACGCTTGACAAGTTTAAACTGCTTGAAATTTTCTGGATCTAAGCAGCCTGTAAGCAAACAGAAAAAATAAGTTAGTTTTCATAAAACACAACAAATAAATTGATAGAAAGAATAAAGGTAAAACAAACTTCACATAAAGCTAGCTCAAATGTAAAATCTAAAGGATTGAGCGTACAAGCAAACAAAAGTACAAAAAGGCTAAAAGCCAATCCACTTAGTTACTCATGCTTTAGTTAATAACGAACTTCAATCTAGGCTTGAGAGAATCTCAATTTGCTCATTAAAACCTCATTCATGGGGAATTCACCAATTTCTAGCTGTGGTACAACAATACTAGCTCTCCATAATCCATGATGAAGTATAAGGTTCTTTTACACAACCATAAGTCATTCAAAGAGAAACCGTAGAACAAAACAGCAAAGCCTATATCACCTTAAATTAGCAACTCAGAGATACAGAAATAGAAGTATGCAATTAGAGCAACCATTGCTAATAACAATCGCATCAAAGCCTCGTACAGCAAGCAAACTTAAAATGACAACCCATTTATTACTATGTTAGAGTATAACATTTGCGCAGCTTGAACTGCATTCAACATCAAGAACCATCTTTCTCAATATGGATGCTGAAGATTTGGAAAACCCAGAACCCAGATTTCATAGAACAATCACAAACTTTGTAAAAAATCCAATCTTCCTAACAGAAACTCTATCAACATGCACAAAAACATAGGATAAAAAAGCACAGAATTAAGAATAAAAGAAAAGAAAAGCTCAGACCTTTGGGTTTTTTGGAGGAGAAGAGAAAGACAGCACCGATAACAATGGCCACAATAGCCACAGCTACAGCCCCAAGAATCTGAACATCAAGTGTGTGCAAGAATTCTAAATCCATTGGGTCAGTGATACTGATAACCTTACCCTAAAAGAATTCAGCTTTATAAGGGAGTTTTCAGACAGGTGATCAAAACAAGAAAATAAATATCAGAGATGGGTGTTCTATGAAGCCTCTCTTGTCTTTGTTTTGGATCTTTACTTGCTGCTGTTAATGTTTTCTTTTGTTTTGGTGAAATGCTGCTGTTATTGTTGTTAGTTGCTGCTACAAGTGACCATAAAAGAGTAGAGCAGAGAGCCAGAGTCTGAAAACGTGGTAGGTAAGACTATATGACGTTTGGTATGGCCTAGCCTAACTCGAGACCTCTATGGGGAACTGGTTCACCAACCCACATCTTGGCAGGTGTGGTGGCTTGTCACATTTTGGGTGGTTTGTTTTGTATCTATTTTTGAGTTTGCGATGCTAATTTATTTTTAATATAGGTACACCAAAGGAAAGCGATGTTAATTTATTTTAATTCAATCAGCCACTTTTTTTATGAAAAAAAACACATTCACATAATTTTTCTTTTATAATATAGCATACTGTTTCAGGGTTAGTAAGAAGTAATCGGTAATTTCTCAATTGTATATATGTAATTGATTATATATTATTAAAAAATTAATTTAATCTAATAATTTAAGTTATTAAATAAAATCTCAGGATATAATTTATATTATTTTTTAATATATTTTTTCAAGTGAAATCTTTCTGGATTTAAAACTTGCACATATTTATATTACATTGTGTTTAATTTTTATTAAATAAATAGAAATGAAGAGATTTTAACTTGTGACTGCTTGATCATCAAGATTATGATATAATGTTAAAGAATTAATTAAACTCAATAATTTAAATTATTAGATAAGATTTTATAATATAATTTATATTAATTTTTAATAATAAATATATATAATTTTTAATTTTAATTTTTAAGGTGCAAGAAATTATATTTCTTTCTCACGTTAGGTTTCTAATCTTCAGGGAGGTTGTGAGAAAATAAAATTTATTTTGAACGTACCGCTATACTGTTGAAGATTTATTTAGAATATGATAATAATAAAAAAAAAAACAAAAAAAAAAACTCATCCCAGCTATCATCTAGCTCTATGGGGCCAATTTAGTATCGATTTTTTTTATTTGTTCAAGTTTTTTTTTTTTTTTAAATAAAAATTTAGTAACTATTTTTTAGGCCGATGAAAGAGAATAATACTATTAAATGGTTTTGGATCTTCCATCAATAAATTTTGGTAGTGAAATTCAATTAGTTGCAACCTAGATTTAGAAAACTCAAGGGATTTTCTTCGGGTATAATATAAAAATATTGATGTATTTATACTTTATTTAGTATACTTAAAACCAAATAATAATTATTTTACTATTATAGGGAAAGAAAAAAAAACCTTGTTAATAAAATTGATATTAAATAAAAAAAAATAAACCTTGGGAGCCAACAGATTTGTCTGTGCCAGCCAGCACATGGTTTCCTGTTTCCACTCTCAACTCAACGACAAAGAGGCTTATCTTCCTTGAGCCATGCCAGTCAATCTTGGCCATGTCAAAACCTTGTCTCGACCGATGGATGAGGAGATATTTGAGTTAATTATAACTTAAACCTCTGTAATTTAATAAGTTAAATTATTCGATTCCCATTTTTTTAGCTTCCTTTTCTTCTTCTTTTTTTTTTGAAAAATAGTAGTGAATTATTTTTTATATTATATGATTAATAATTTATTTTCAATGTTTAGGGAGTGCTTTACATCCTCCTTAACGGGGATGTGTTTTTTTTTTTGTTTTTAGTGGTTATAGTTTAATTTTTATATATAAATACATAAAATTAATTTTTTTATTTTTAAAAAAATATTTTTTATATCAACACATCAAAATAATTTAAAATATAATAAATTAATTTATTAAAAAAATAAAATAAAATAAAAAACACAAATTGAAATATATTTCAAAACAATGCCAATTTCCTTCGTAACTTCCGCTGCTAATGGAGCAATAAGGAGTACATACACACATCTTCATTTGCTATGGACCTTTTGGCTACAGGATTTAAAATTGGAAATCCATGGTTAGGCCTGACCGGATTGTGTGTAGGATATGGGAATAGGAAAGTCAATATGTCGAGTTAATTTCTTAAAGATTGACAGATTACATGGAGGGATTTTGTCTGTAAGAGAAAGAGACAACTCTCTATCTTTATTTGAGAAGAAACTCTCGGTTTAAAATAAAAATTAAAAATTAAAAACTAAAAGAATATTTCTCTATTTAATAAATACAAATGCAAAAAACAAAAGGCCAAGTGGAGTTTTTTGTAAGTCATTTAACTCCCAACACTCACAAAAAGATGCTCAATATGGTTTTTTAAAGAGTGGAATGATTTTTTCAATCATGTAGTCAAAATAAATAATTGGTTTGTTGACACATGTAATAATCTAGAGATTATCTTGGGTTCAACTTTTCAATATAAAAAATAATTTTAAATCATTTTAATGTGATAATATGAAAAATAATTTTTAAAGAATTAAAAAATATATATTTTAATATATTTTTTAAAATTATATTTAAAAAGCAATAAATATCGTATTATCAAACACCCTCTAAATATATTATTTTGTACATTGAAATAAGAGCTTTCTTGTAGTGTTTTCATATTCATACAAATATTTAAGACCATTTATGATTTTTTTTCATGTCTTCAATGAGAAAATTTGATTTAAAAAGTACTTTTTTTATCAATCCCGAAATTTCTTGCCAGTATAATTATTTGAAAAATATTTTTTTATCATATAAAATTTACATTGTTAGAAAGTACATCTCATTAGCTTTTCCACGGTATAAAATTTGTCTTAGGCCATGTTTATTTCTCGAAAAGTAATTTTCAGGAAATCATTTTTCAAACTTTCCTGTATTTGTTTGTCATTAGAAAAGTTGGTCAATGGAAAACACTTTCCAGTCAACAGAAAATATTTCAGTCAAAGAAAAATTTGGCTTGATTTTCAGGAAAGTGTTTTTCTTTAGCTGTATTTGTTTTCCGGAAAGTGGTTTCTGGAAAATCACTTTCCAAACTTTCTTGTGTTTGTTTGCCATTAGAAAAGTTGGTCAACGAAAAACACTTTTCAGTAAAAGGAAAATTTGGCTTCGTTTTCAGAAAAGTGTTTTCCTAGAAAATTTGGGCGGAAAACATTTTCCGGAAGTTGTGAAAAATTTAGAAATATCATTATTTGCTGATTATATCAAATTTGATCCTAAAACTTTTAATTGCTATATATATTTTGTTTTGAATATTTATTTTTTAATTTCATCTCTTAAAATTTTATTTTTATATTAACTTTGGTTTTTATTTTTATAATTGCTATTTGCTTTTTCTTATTATTTTTTATTGAAATTTTTTATTTATTAAATTTGGTCCTCATTCTTTTGATTGTTACTTATTTTATTTGAAATAATTTATGAAATGTTGATTATTATTATTTTAATTTCTTCATCTTTAATTTTTTTTAAAAAAAATTTAGATTTGATCTCTATTATTTTGATTATTATTTATTTTATTTGAGATAATTTATGAAATTATATATTTTTTTTCAATTTCATTCTCATTTAACTTTTTAATTTGTAAGATTTGTTCCTTATTATTTTAATAAACTTGAGAAAAATAAAATATTAAAAAGTTATTTTCCAGCTCATTTTTCATGACATAACCAAACACTGGAAAGTGTTTTTCAACTTATTTTTCATTACACTACCAAACATCGGAAAATATTTTCTCGGAATTCACTTTCTCGGAATTCACTTTTCTCGGAATTCACTTTCCAAAAGAAAACTACTTTCCAGCAAACAAACGGGGCCTTAATTGTAGTTTTGTACTTATAACCTTTTAAATATTTAAAATTATTTAGGTTGAAATTAAGATTCTTCATTAATTCAAGTAATTATTCATATACTAAGTTAGATATCTTGAAATTCATAATAGACCCTACCAACAAATTTTCTCACCAAGACAATTTAAATTGAGCTAACCACACAAAAATCTAACATCAACAAAGCAGCATGTGTCTTGCACGCACCTTACTCATGATTGTGGATTCACGCACTAGTGGCACAAGATCTAGTATGGACCTTAGCACTACACGCCTGTTTTGCATGCCAAAAATTAAGTAGAAGCAAGCTAATATGTGTACTTAGTGCATCGCAACACAATAACACTATCAATAAAAAGGTTGGATTAGTTAGCCTTCACTTAACTAAAACATAACCCATTCACATATAGTGGTGCGTGTAAATATGGATGGTGGTTTCAGGGTGGTTTTTTCAATTGATTTTATTTTTCGTTAGACTATTTTAAATATTAAAAATTATTTGTAATTTGTATTAAATTTATAGAGATTTGAGAATTATAGATTCGAGCTTTGTAACCTTAAATCATAATGTTCTTAATGATATTATTAAGAGTATAAAAAAAATAGTATTTTTATTGAACATGAACTCCAGCCTCATACACATTTTTAGTGGTGAGTTGTAAACTGTGAGTATTACCGGCCAACAAGAATATGATGCAACAAATGACTCGAATTGATTGAATTCGTCTGAACATCACCTAAAATGCATGTTCCATGGTTCCATTAAAAAAATTAAGGATGCATTATATTAAAATGTTTCCAGGTTTCACTATCAGAATAGTGCATTATGACTCAATCCACCACATCATCATGTGAATGATATCATGTCATAAGTTTGATAATCTTTAAAGATAGGAATGAAATTTGTAGTCTATAAGTGATTGAGAAGTATCTAAGTTTTATAACAGAAAAATATTCATTCCTTTACCAGCTTCGGGTTTATACCGAGCAAACCCACAGGTTCTACTCGGTCTAATTTGCATTTTCAAGTTAGTACAATATGAAAAAGTTTGAACACATGTCAATTTTCTAGCATCTTAGGTTAAGGGGTTTCATTATGAATTTGGTAGAGTTTTCTTTTAACCTATACCCTTTAGGTAAAATGCTTCTTGCCCATTATATTATTGTTAAAAAAAAATATTAATAAGGAAATGAAATTTGCATTGAAGAGACATAATTTTCTATTTATTTTAAGTTATCAATTTGTTTTTCAAAAACTTATGTTAATTTCCTTTGCTTTTTATTCAAAAAAAATATATGATTCTATTAAGAAAACATTGTCCAAAATTTTTCATGTATAATAAAAATAATAATTCATGTAATAAAATATAATTTTTCCAAATATTTTAAATCATCTCCTTGACTGATGATATGCTTGGTTGAGAATAAAATTTAAAAAAGTTTTATATCATGAACACATCAACAAACATGATGAATTTCGTGAAGAAATCAATCAAAAAGTTCAAGAAAAAAGCAAAGTGAAGACTTAGATTAAATGTTCATTTTAATGCTTATATAAATCTTTATATCCTACTTGATAACACAATTAAAATGAACTCGCACACTTCATTTTGCATGCATTAAAGGATTCATAAATAATATGATACAATCTAAGATAAATGGTTGTAAGAATTCATCAAGGCTAATATGTTAAAATTGGAATGATGCATTAACCGATCAATCATTTGATATTACCATAAGAATTGGTCGACCGCTTATTCATTCATGATGAACACCTGATAATTATGCAAGAATCGATCGACTAACTGGCCTGACCAATCTGAACCAGTTAATTATTTTAATTGTTAGTAGGGCTGTAACAACTATAAACAACTAGTTTTTCTTAGAAACATATATATAGCTTGTCTGATTGTGAAATTAGAAAGAGATTCCAAACATATATAATATACAAGCTATTCTAAGAGTAAAAACACTGCAAAACTATCAATCCTTGATCATACTCTAATTTGTTCTATTCAACATTCGTATTCTAGCATAAAAGCATTCAATCTTATTCTCGCTACACTTAAACACCTTTAAATCCTATAAGTACAATCTAGTGAGTTATAAAGATATTAGAACTTTCAATTATATTATCCATTTTGTTGAGAGAGTTAATTGTGATAACAAAATCACTATTATAAACCTTTGAGAGTTAGATAAAAACTCTTGGTATATGTGAGGTAATTTCACTAAATGAAAAATATTGAAGAGGGTATATCTTCAAATGATGTAAGGAACTTGGTGTGAATTCATCAAGTAACTATTGTACTCTTGAACTTGGATTAATTAAGGAATATAATATTCAAATATGGTTAGATACTTGAGGTGTGCATGTAGATTTGCCGAACCACTTTAAAAACGAGTTTATAAATTATCTTCCTTATTTCTTTACTTTAAGTACTTTATTACATAGTTGGTTATTGTGTTTACTTAAAGTAATTTGCATTATTTGTAGAATTTAGTGATACACCTAATTCATCCCCTCTTAAGTGTTAAATTGGCTTAATCTTTGAACAAAACTCCTTCATACATGCATTTATTTTAATTATAAAAGAACTAAATAAAAATAGATTTCAAAAACTACATCTAGTATGGTGCAAGTAAATAAAATGCAATTAATATATTAGCATTTTCAAATAAAAAAAAATGCTAAATACCTAGTTTCTTAAATCATATTTCTAGTTTGTGTACTAAGCTTTCCTAGAGATTGAGTCAGCTAGCTAAGAATGATATGCAAAATCATGTCATTATAAAAGATGTTCCACCTCAACTATATGATATATCTTGTCATGCCATATCGTTTTGAGCTTTGACGACTGCCCTCGTTATCAAAGTAATAATACCTAATAATGCGAATATATTCAAAACATCAAAATTTTGAATACATTTCATTCATCGAATATTTTAGTATAGTTATTAATGAAGTCCCAAAAAATTCAAGTTGCCTAGGAATAAGGTTCATAAGTTGAATAATCGGTTAATCAATTTATCGTAGTAATCTCATCCACTTTTCTTAGCCAAGGTGTTTGAGAGCATATGCATGGTGCTTGGTAGACCAAGGCATATACTTGGTGTTTGGTGGGCTAAAGTGACTTGTAACTAGTACCTGCAAAAGGTCCTCTTTGGTATAGGCGAGGACTCTCTAATGGTCACTCCCTTGAATATGCTTAAGAGAGGATGTGGTCATTTTCTTTAGCGTGAAAAGAGAAGATGTAGTCATTCCTTTAAGCGTGCTAAAGGAGGATGATCATTCCCTTAGACTTGGCTAACTACCAAGTCGAAGTACCTTGGATTTAGCGGATGGTCAAGTTCAAATACCTTGGATCTGGCATGTTTGCCAAACCTATGGTATCTTGGACTTGGTTGTCTGTCAAATCCAAGTGCAATGGACTTGGGTGATTGCCAAGTTTAAGTGTCTTAGATTTGACATGTTTACGAGATCTACATTACCTTGAATCTAGCTAAATGTTAAATCTAAGTACATTGAATTTTATTCACCAGACTCACATTACCTTATTTTCTTGGGTGTGTTAAGGAAGGATGATCATTCTCTTGGGCATGCTCAGGGCGCCTTCAATAGGCGTGCTTGTTGTGCAGAAAATTTATATCTGTAATTGTTTTTTGATCTAGTTTTTTTTGGGTAAAAATATATTTATAAAAACTTGGTTAATCAGTTACAACTCTTTAAATATTATTAATATTTAATAGAGTCAACAAATTCCATACATATCAACAAATCTTCAAACACTGGTCCTTTAACCCTAACCAATTAATCATCTTAAAATCATGCATTTTCCTGCAAATTAACCAGGTTTTAGCAAATAAAACTCACAAACACTATTGGACCAATCACAATTTTCATATATATATATATATATATATATATATAAGCATAAAAACGAAATCATATATCGTCTTCCAAATCAAAATATATAGTTACTTATATCCATGAACTAGATCGAAGAAAGTTCATATACCAAATTTATATCATAAATATTTTTATTCGAATTCATACTCTTATTTAGATTCATATATACAAACATTAACAGCCTGGCACCAACCATATATTAGTAAACAAAACCATCCAAACATATCAATGATATGCACGTGTATACTTAAACCATTTTCTATGTTTTTCATTTATCATACCACGTATTTTTTAATCATTGCTTCATAAAATTACCTACACCTATAATAAATAAAACTTTAGAATGTATATTTTTATAACTTATTTTGACCCTTTAATTTTATATTTTTTTACAAAATACATATAAAAAATTGATTTCTTCTCCTTTTTTTGTATTTTTATCCATATTTATTTATTTTCATGATTTTTATTTCAAGGCGAAGATAGTGTGTGTTTGGATAGGAAATAATTTGTGTTTTTTTTTTTAGTAAAAAACATGGTCTTTTTAGCTTTTAAAAGTACTATTTATACTTAAAACATGTTCAATCTTGAAAAAAAAATCACCATATCTTCAAAGCCAAAAACACTCACGTCGGAAGCAGATAAGAGAAATTATGTCACATAAAAAAAACTCTCTCTTCACCTCCACATCACATCAACATTTGCTTTCAGTTTTTGTTGAGGCATTAGACAAATGGCTTCACAAAGATATAATTTGTTAGAAATCATAAAATTGTCATGAACCCAGAAAGTCAAACCAAAGAGCCCTAACAAAACAGATATCACAATTCCATCAGGTTTATTGCAATTTAGATCAAATTCAATTTTGAAAAGCCATTTCTCTTCAATGTGATGGAACATCCATCAGGTTCCTTCAAGTTTAAATTGGTCAGAATAATTATTGACAAAATTGAAAAATTAATTTAATGAAATATGACAGATAAAATAAATCCAAAAAATCCCTACAGAAAGATATATCCCATATCTCCAAGCCCCTTCGTAGTCATAGGTTTCACAATGCTTCTGTAAAAATTGTCGTGGTAAGCTTCTTCATAGTGCTTGAAGACCTTCTACCTTTTAGATAATAGATTTGTGTGAACTTTTTTTTTTATCTGATTTTCAAGGATAGTTTGATGTCTTCATATATTTCTGTTTTAAAAATATAAACTTGTTTCAAATACTTTTTTTTTTCTTGAAACTCAAAAAACAAAAATAAAAAAACTGTTTGTTTATTTACGATAGGAAGAACCGTAACAAATTTTTAGTTGAGATAAAATGCAGGCTTGTCTGGCCTCTTCCCAAAGACTCACCAGGTACATCCTCGGATGCCAAATTTTAATGCAGCACAAGAAACCATAACACGTAACTTTGTAATTAAGAATTACGAAGAAATTATTCTTTTCTTCATTGGTGATAATTTATGTAGCACAATCCACAGAAACAAATGACTTTCACATTCAAAAATTGTGGCAGAAATCTTTGTATTCCATCAGCTACTGTCATTTTCCTTCACAGGATCAGAGCTGACAATTGGAAGATTTTTTCTATACTGAGTGGATGTCAACCTTCTCTCTAACGGTGTTTTTCGTTTGCTCACAACAAATCTATTCACCCCTTTCCGCATTGGCATTATTGATGGGAAATCCTCGTCTGGGATCTGACTGAGCTCTGAGATGTCCTTGATCTGCGCAACCCGTTGGAACCACCTTTCTGCTTTGGCCTCTTCAGACATGTCCAAAGGATCTGGTTCCTTCACTGCCGACCCTTCCAAGCTCTTTCCAGTCCAGCTATCATCCCCAACACTCTGATTCTTAGATGATTGAGGTGCAGTTCCCGTGAAAATCTTCTTCTCACTGATATTCTCTTTCCAGGAAGATCCACTACTCTCGCTGACATTGGTATTTACGGGGGAATTATTGAAGTTTTGCATTGAGTTCCCCATTTGATTTGATGTCCCAGTGGCATTCGCACTCCTAGAATTTCCAGTGTTCCAACTATCCCTGCCAGCTGGCAGGGGATCAATAAAATTTTGGGTAAAATTTCCACCTGCCGACTCCCCATAGGTTGCACCTTTCTTTAAATCACTCTTCTTCTCCCCAGACCAGCTCCCTGTACTGTCCTCCTGAGCTGCATGGGTAACCCCAAGTCTGACATCATCCAACTTCTGTGGATGCTTCTCCAGAGTTGCAGAACTTGAGGATTCGCTAACGCCTTTATCATGGGAATCTGTCTCATCTGGTTGCTGATTATCCTTTTTAGCAAAGTAGTTGGGTGGGAAGGGGACAAAGGGTACGGAATTTGTGGTGTTAGCTTGCTCCATGGCTGCATGTCTCTTGTACATTGGAGAAGCCAGAGAGCGATCTTTCTTCTTGCTAACAACAAATTTATTCTCTCCTTTACGCGACGGCATGATCTCAGGGAAGTCATCATCTGAAATTGCACTAGTCAGATCAGTGACATTATGCAACTCTGCTACCCTCTTAAACCATCTCTCTGATTTTTCAGCTAGGTCTTTCTCATTATCATCACTCAGATTCTGGTCCATGGACATCTCAGAGGGTTGGCAACTATCTCTTGATTTACCATGCTCACTGCGCTCAGAAATAACACCTTTCTGCTCACCGTTGCTTGGAGTAAGAGATTCAGAGTTGACTGTCTCCAACTTCTCCCTCTCCTCCATCTTTGAGTTCTCAGGTTTCTTGGCAAACATGTCAGCAGGTAACGGCACAAACGGAACATAATTGGAATTGCTTCCTCTAGGGGCACTAAATAGTGGTGAAGCAGGGCTCCGATTGATAGTTTGGTTGAGGGGATTGGTTGTACCTATGCTTTGATTATCATTCCTTTCCCGAGTGTCATCAGTACCCATGTTTTCTTGGAATTGAGAATTTGCCAACCTCCTTTCCAGTGGAGTCTTCCTTGTGCTGACAACAAACCTGTTCACCCCTTTCCTCAATGGCATTATTTCAGGAAAATCTTCATCTGCTTTGGCACCATTCCTGTCCAAAGAACTGTCCATCTGAGAAACATTGCCATGCCTCTGCTGTGCCTTCTTTTCATTGGCGGCCAGCCTGCTAACCAGATCACTTTTATTCACATAGCTCCCACTGCCATATCCTATGTCTGATCCAGAGCTGGTGCTAACGGGTGAAACACCTCCTGGTCGCTTGCAATCACACCTTAAGCATACCATGTTCCTTGCATAATTATAGAAATCACATCTGCAAAAGAGAAAGTTGATAGGAATTACTCAAAATCATAACTCAAACAAGGACAAACCAAGCTCCAAGCTTGTCGAAATGCCAAGTACAGAAGAAATGCTCACTGAGGACACTCCCACTCTCCACCAGTAAGTTGTCTCTTGGGCCGTTGTTCATCACATTCAAGGCATTTCACGTTTCTTGCAAAGTTCATGAAACTACACCTGCTCGATAAAGATGGCAGTAAAAAAGTAAATCATCACATAATCACAACAATGAGAAACATATCTGAGTTTAGCATCGTTTTCTTCATTCATGAAGTTATGATCCTCCAAGACAAACAAGTGGTGTTAAGAAAACAAGTTGAACATAACATGAGAAGATCAATTAGGACTCTACCCTGGGCATATCCAGTCACCTCTTTTCATTTCAATATTTTGCCCACGAGGCCTTGGTGTTTGTCCATATCTATCAGGGAACTGATTTCCAAATGAACCATTTAGGTTTTCCTCCACAGCATTGTAGCCCAGCTGAGCCAACTCACTAAAGAGACTTCGAACAGATGGCTCCACAAGTTCTAAATTATGAAGATTGGTCTTCACAGAAGAAACAAAACTGCTGGCATAACTCAATAGAAACTTCATCAGGTCCACTGTCTGTGCTTTATCAGTATTTGGCACCTAGCATTTAATAATAATGAGAACACGGGGAACAGGTTAAATATTGGCACCTAACATTTAATGATAATGAGAACACAGAATAAAGATTAAATATTGGCACCTAGAAATGGTTAGAAAATTACTGCTTGATTTGGTGCAAAAAACGTTAAAAACAACTGCAGAGCATGGCCATTAGCCAGACTTTTATAAAGCCTTCTTTCAGTGAAGGTAGGATTCAATTCAGTTACAACAACATCAACAACAACAACAAGCATTAATCCCAAACTAGTTAAATGCTACTACTATAGTTAAGGAAAAAAAATGAAGAAAGAAAATAACATAATAACATGCAAGTTCAAAGGCTCGAACAGAAGTTGAGATAAACAGTATTTTGGCCCCAGGCTTTCCATCAGCACAATTTTTTTATAGATTGAAAGCTCTTCACTATCCACTTTAGCTGCACTAAGACTTGACAGTAAATAATAAATTTTTGTTGTCCCCTCAGATATAATATAGGAGAAAGTTCCATCATCTGCATATATCACCACCAAGGACTCTTCTTCCTTTTCAGTCTGAATAATACTCAACATCGAGAATAGAACATACAGTAAAATGCAGTTCCAATTTAGTTCAGGAAATGCTATTCTAACAAAATGAAAATTCAAAGGGTGCTTTAAAGACACCCTGAATAATTACTTGCAATTTGATAACATCTAATTTTAAAAAGGAACTGTCACTTTTTAGTACCACATTAAATGTCCCTGAGACTCCTCAAAGTAAATCTTATTCCAATCAATGTTTAACCATTGTGAACATGGAAGGAATTATTAGCCTTTGAGGTCTCACTATCAGCATCAAATTTCGCCTAGCACCTTATACATGCCTGAAGCACACTTTTTTTACAGCACTGAATAAAAGAACTCTAAACTTAGGTAATTACTGTACTAGGGCCTTCTTTCTGAATTTGCCTGAAATTCATACGTGCAATTCTTGGAGCAATGCAAAATGATTTCTATCCCAACATAATGTTAACAGAAACTAGTCGTTCATGATTTGTGACCTCAACAACCCACATTCAAGGAAAATATCAACCTTTTGAAATGTCCAAGTGCTGGGGAATGTACACAAGATTGGAAGACCTTATCCTATAAGCAGACCTATATAAAAATCTTGAAAACAGATAGTTTCCTAAGAAGTAGAAAACTTGATGGCATCACTGTTATCCACTGATACAAACTGTCAAAGCTTCTGCTTCCTAGTTATTAAGTACTTAAATCATCTGTATCAGAAATTGAAATAGGAACTCCTGATAACAGGTAAAAAAGGTTTTGAAGCAACTAAAAACAAATTTAAGGTTGTTTTACTAACAACTACTGCCTATATCAACCATCCCCGTTCCTGCAGGAAAAAAAGCAATATTTCACCCTATTTTGAACTCCACTTCCCTGATATTATACCCTTTCATTGCAGTCAGCATTTAATGGATTCAAAATACAAATGGGCTCTGTGCACTCCAAATATCAACTTTCAATAGCCCTCCCTACATCCCTCTGTTTTAGGATCACTTTTTTTCCTCTTTCCTTGAGCTCTCCTTATGGTTTAATATGGTTTTTCTAAATTACTAAAAGCCAAATGGTTGACACATATAGCCTCAAGTCAAGTGGTAAACCTACATATTTAGCTTTCGAGATAAAAAAAAAAAACATCACTTTTTTTTAATCACCAAACTGCCACCACTACTACATTGACGCAAGTTTTATTCCTAACCTTTCAACAAACTGCACTAATCTATCTATTTTTGTTCGCATTTCAATTCAAACATGCATCGAAACAAATCATCTATTCACCCATCTCAAATTTCACACACACACACACACACACCCCATAAACTCCCATGCTTATCAGCTTCTACTTTCAACATCCATTTAAATGAAAATGCAATGAATAGAAAGACAAACACAAGAGCCTACCGAATGTAAATTCCAATAACAAAACAAAGAACAGAAACATGAGCTTCTTGCATAAACAATTTTCACAAAGACTCACATTACTATCACTTCCATGCAAAAACAACCTCATCCTCCTCAATGAATCGTCACCATTCTTGAACAAAAATGGCAACCCACTTTGAACCACGACCTCGATATCTCTTCTCGAAAGCATCCTACAATACCCATCAACAAAAACAATCACATAATAACGAGCTCGAACTAAAAAAAAAAAAAATTCAATCCAAATGAACACTACACATATATTAACTGAAAACCGACCCTAAAGCCTGAGGTTTATCACGCGCGAAAGCTAAGGAAGCAGTGCAAGAACGCAAAAACCCCTCTGATAAATCATCAACTGAGGTGAGATCATCACTTGGAGTGTTAGAACCATGCTTGATATTAAAATAACCGGCCGCAGAGAGGTTGTTAACAAATTTAGACCACTCTGGCCAGGGGTCGGAGAACCCGGAGGTAGAAGGAAAGGAAGTGGAGGTGGAAGGGGAAGGGGAATCGGAGAAATGGGCAGAGGTATGGAGTTGTTGGTGGTGCTGGGAAGGGGAGGAATTGAATTTTAAAGGGCGGGAAAGGGAGAGAGTGAAGAGGTTGTGGTGGTGGTGGGAAAGGGAGGAGAGAGATGAGGGAATGTGGTGGCGGGTGAGGCGGAGGATCGATGGGTAACGGAGTGGGGAAGGAATGGTGGTTGTAGTCGTGAGGAGCATGAGGAACCTGGTGGCGTTGCTACTCATTTTGGGAGGGGGGGTGTTTAAGGGTAGAAATGCATGGGAATGAGTGGTGGTGAGGTTTAGGGTTTGTGGTGCTACAACCCTTCTGGTGATGGTGGGGATTTTTGGAGTGGAGTACTCTGTCTAGGCCTAGCCTACTGGCTAGAAATTATGGATGCAGATTTCCCACCTGGAAATATCAAAGCGAAGCAAACGACGTGTCTTCAATGCTTCACTGCACTCCCAAGAATTTCAAGTTCGTTTTTTTTTTGTTGGCATGTTTGAGATTGTGTTGCGTGTGGTTTTTTTAAAAAAATTTAAATTTAAATTTTTTATTTAAATTTAATATTTTTTAATATTTTTAGATTATTTTAATATGCTATATTAAAAATATTTTTTAAAAAATAAAAAAATAATATTATTTTAATATGTTTTAAAATAAAAAATATTATAAAAAACAACTACTACTATATTTTCAAATACATTTTAAAAGTAACGTGTTTACAAACATTTTAAAAAAATATAAAAGCATTGCATACTTTTTCTTTAGTATAAAAAAGTCATGTTTTATACATAAAATTAAACAGTAGAGAATTTTATATCAAAATTTAAATTTGACCTTGATTATATTGTATCAATAGGCCTTCAACCTCCATTCGACATTGCCCCATTAAGCTTTCCCTCATTGTGGAAAATCCCCCACTGCTGCCTTTTGTTGGAGTTTAAGCCATGTCTCAGTCCTAGTGTACTGAATGCTAATTATTGAAAGAGCAGTTCTAGAGCGAACATCCCTTTCTTAAAAGTGAGTTCTCACTTCTTTATGTTATTTTATAAATGCTATCTAACATACAAAACATGTGATCAAAATAATAAGATTATAACGACCCCATAAAAAGTAAAGTAAAATAAATTAAGAAGTTCAATTTCTAATAATTTTTTTTAAGGAATAAAAAAAATCAATTTAAAAAATAAAACAAAAAATAGATGATGTCAACTTAGGTAAACTCGCTAAACCTATAGTGTGATTCATGAGAATGAGATTTTCCCATAAAAACCAAATTAAAAAAAAATATAAAGCTCACCTTTCAACCAACCCATTGTTAAAAGAAAGAATTGAAAAGGATATATATATAACAAAAATCCGAGTCAACCTGGCAAATTCATAACCTAGGTTATGAGACCAGGATAACTTAATAAGAAGAAAATAAAAAAAATCTCAAAGTACAATTCCCAACCACTTAAACTCTTGACTAGAGTCATGAGAATAAGATTACTCAACACAAAGCAAATAAAAAAAGAAATACAAAGCCCATCTCTTTACCAACCCATTGTTAAATGATGAAATTAAAAAAAATAACAAAGAAAAAACAAATCTGAGTCAACTTAAGTTAACTCATTAAACTCTCAACTGTGTTATGAGATCATGATAACTTAATAGAAAATAAGCTAGAAAAAAAAACATAAAGCTCAATTACAAACGAACTAAATTTGTGGCCTGAGTCATGAGAACTAAATTACTTTATAAAAAGAAAAAACAAATATGAAGCCCATATGTCAATTAACTTATTAGTGAAGGATAGAGTTAAAAAAGAAACAACTCAGGAAAAAAAAAGAAAAAAAAGCTAACTTGAACATGAGACTAAGATAATTTAATACCAAGATAATTTAAAAAAAAATCACAAAGTTAAATTTCCAATTAGCTAAATGTTGAAGGCCAAAACTAAAAGAACAATAATTAAAAAAAAGAAAAAAAAACTAACTCGATTTAACCCACCAAATTTACGGTCCTTGTCATGTGATCAAGATAATCCTATAATAAATCAAGCAAAAAAAATATAAATCTCAATCCTTAATTAAGTCAATACTAGGATGAAATTGAAAAACAATCAATTTTAAAAAAGGACCTAAAAATACCAAAATCATCTTGAACTAACCTTCCAAACCCATGATCTGGGGTCATGAGGATAAAATAATCTTATAGGAGATAAATTAGAAAAAAATCATGAAACTCAATTCCCAATAATGAGAGATAAAATTGAAATGGAAATCAATTAAAAAAAGCATTCAAAACAAAATATATGACAATAAAAAAAAATGATGAAATTTAACATAACAATAAAATGATAGGTTTCCTTGCTATTTTGGAAATAACAAGCACAAAAACCAAGGAGACGCGAGAGAAAAGAGAGAGGGAAGAAAAATAGAAAAAGAGATGCCATCCTCCTCCACCATTTACATGCACCACATCACCAGGATGGTTGAGCTAAGATGTTCCCATCGCTACCAAGGATAGAGATGTTCAATCTTTAAAGGAAGTTGAATGCACCGCGCAAAGCACGATGACTTCCTTTACACGCTACCCTCTTTGCAACTACCCATTAACCTCAATACTTATAGTTTTTATCAGTCTTAAATGTGGTCCTTTAAGCCTTAATTATTTTAGATCAATAAAAATAAACTTTATTTTGCAAAATTCATCATTAACCATATGTTAGAATTGTTTTTAACATCCTGTATCCCCATTTCTAGGCAACCAAAAAACATTGTTAATTCTAATAAAAAAAATAATTTAAAAGGTTTAAGTTGAAAAACAAATTGAGGTTTTTTAAAAATGGGACTAATATTTCCCCTACTAGAGCATTCAATCTCTAATTGTATAAAGAAAAAAAAGGTCAAATAATTGTCTGTCATTCAAATTCAACCTTCATTGCTTCAATTGTTTTAAATGAATAAAATTTAATTTAATTTTGCTCAACTAAGCATCAACAAAGGGATAATTTTTTTTTCCCAAACACCCTAAGATCCTATACACTAGATAGCCAAACCAAACCACCCAATCCAATTTCAAATAAATACAACTTCAAAGGAACAAATCAAGAAAAAAAAAAGTTCATGGATCAAAATGAAAAATAAAAAAATAAAGGACCAAAATAAATAAAAAAGACTATGAATTATTATTGTAATCCATAGTGATATAGGTGTGGGTGAACAATGCTTTTCCCATGCCCTTTAGTTTTCTTTTCTTAATGCTCTAATCTTTATTTAAAAACTAAAACATCCTTACTCTTTTATTTTATTTTTCTTAGGTTGTTGTTTTTTTTTTCCAGTGGTCATCCCTAGAGCCCTCATGTTTCTCTCTCTCTCTTTTACTTTTTCTTTCTTTTCTTTTTTATATTTTAAAAGAAATTTTATAATGTTTAGGGTTTAGCTAGCGACACTTATGTCACATACATCAAAAATCCGATTTTTTTTTATTTATAACAAAATCTTAGAAGATGGAGGTAGGCTTATGAACAATAAACAATTTTAGCCTACCATATTGCATGGATTGCAATGAAAACCCATACATGGGTTGTTATGTATATGAATTATAATGCATGTTTTGATGTGCATAATGTTAAATCTTAGTTCAATTTCCCTTTCTTTTACCTTTTTTTTTTTAATTTTGATGGACCTTTTAAAACGCACCAGGTTGGCGCATATTACTAGAGGAAATTTAGAAGAGTAGGTTTGCTTTTAGTAATTGTAAGGTTCTTGAACTATAAAAGATTAATGTTTTATTGATCAAAGGAATCTATTATTTTTTAGAGCCATTGGTTGGACAATAAAAAAAGTATTTACCAGGTTTGGCGTATGTATACCCATCAATGGTGAGGCTTTTGACAGTGCATTATGACCATTATTATTGTTTCATTGATGGTAATAATGATGATATGTTTTTGTTAGTATTCTGCATCATCTTATTTATACCAAATATTTCGTTTTAACCCAAAACCTTCATCATTGTTAGTTATAAAGCTAGTGTTGCTGGAGGGAAAACTTGAAATTCACTTTCAGGCGAAATATGTCAATATTATTTAAATCTAACCATCAAATAGGTAAAGCGAAGAAATTCAATTTAAAGGATAAGGAACTGCAACACCTACATGAGAAAGATGAAGATGAACAATGATGTTTCTAGGGATTTTTATTATAGGGATGGAAAAAATATGATTTTTTTTATTCTTATTGTTGGTGACTTGGGTTTTGATAATATTAAAAAATGAGACTAAAGAGTTAAAAAAATGCTGCTAGGTTTTTAGATCTACATCTATATTTTTAGATCTTTATGTTTTTCTTTTTTAAATAAAGAGAATTTAGATTTTTACTTATCTTAATTTTAGTTTCTTGATTATTGTAGATTTAGATCTAGACCATCTAGATTTGGATTTTCTTTTTTGCTTCCTCTCATTCATAGGATTTAGTTCCATGTATGTTAATATTTGTTTTCCTTTAAATAAAATTATGATACTTGTTTCTAGTTATTTTAAAGATTTTGGTAGTGGTTAGCAAGAAGAGATCTTTCATTAACAGGGTTTTGTAGTGTTCATTCTCTCACTATTTGTGACAGTTCCAATAAAGACTATCCAAGTTTGAGAGCTTCATAAGGTTTTTTTCATTTATATTATCAGATTGATAAGAGGGCCATTTACTACTCAGGAGACCATATTTAAATGTTGTTAATCTCAAGATATATTCTAGGCAAATAGATTCAAATGCTATTATTGTAGTTTATATATATAAATAGTTTTGTATTTGTCATTATTGTAAAACTCACCCCATAGAAAACTTAGAACCTAAAGTTGAACCCAAGTTAAGTTACTAGTTGAATCGGCAAAGACTTTGATCCAACAAAACCCGTTTGATTTAGTCGGTTCAACTATAAGATAATTTTTTCTTCTTTAGATATCGAAGAACTCAATATGTTTGTTTAATCAAATTCAACTGCCTAAAAATGAAAAAAACTTATGTTTGATTTACTTAAGAATTATAGTTATTGTCATTTGTGTCATAACCCATTTTTTACCCTTATTTTCCAATTAAAAATAGAAAACTTTCCACAAACATATATTTTGAATAAAATGTAGTTAATTTATGATCATTTTGTAATTTCAGCACTTTTATTTATTTTATTCTGACAGTTTTCAAAACATAAAATAAATAAAAATAATAAAAAAACATTGAGTGGAACGATAAGCAAGTGAAAAAAGACATCAAGATAATAAAAAAATTAAATAATATAATGAAAGGTCATACAAATAGAGAAAAGAAAATAAATCAAGATTCAAGAAAAATTAGGAAATTTGTATAAAGAGATCTTGTATAGTAAAGAAAAGGAAATTAATTAATCTTTGAAAAACAAAATTCAAATTGGAGATCATCATTTAAGAAGAAAAGAATATAAAAATCTTCCAACATCTTTTTCTTGTTTTGATAAGAGCCCTAATAATATAAATAAAGGAGGATAAAACCCTACGAGATATACATTAGAAAAATCCTAAAGAGAGCAAAAAAAAAAAAAAAAAACCTCTTACACACCCAAAAAGAAAAAAATAAGAGAAAACTGAATCCTAACCAACTAAGAAGACCATTAGAATAGTCATCATAGTTTTCCTCTCATCTCTAGTGATAAAGTAACAACCCCAATCTCATCTCTTTCTAAATAAAAAAACAAAACTAGTAACAACAACTCACTAGTAACAATTCGATCACTAGCCCTATCTCTGTTATTGCCACATGAAAAACCATAGTCTCCTTCTCTCCTCATGATGGATAGAAATCGAGCAACTATAGTAACCCCTCCTCTCACGCTGGGCAACTAACCACTGATAAACACAAAAGCACAAAACCAATAATAGTACTAATGAATAAGGCAGAAAGAGAAAGAGAAGACGTTTTATTGTTTGTTTTGGATTGATCTCTTTTTTAAGGTGAAAGTGAGGGTCATCGCTAATGTAAAAAAGAGAAGGGAAGGGAGCTATTCCATCACACCACCATTGATATATATAAATCAAAGGGTTGTTGAAGGTTGTACTCAAACAAATAACAAGTTTTATTTTTTGTTTTGGATAATTGGTAACATGATATTTATTTTTATGTGGAATGAAATGAAGTTTGAAGTGTTGTGGGTTCATACCATTGTGTGGAAACCATGAAGGTATTGGTAGCATGATACTTATTTTCATTCAGAATACGATGGAGTTTGAAGTGTTATGGATCCATACCATTGCGTGGAAACCCTAAAGGTATGAAACCACTAGCTATTTATATTTTTAAGGTGGAATAAGGATAAAATTCATTACCCTATGATAAAGTTGGGAGGATTGGGTTCAAAGTTAGTTCATTTAAGATGTAATAGTTTGATTTTGGTGCAAAAGTTCACGTATAAATAGTAATGTTTGTATATAAGTGATGCAACCATATTATTCGATAGTTTCACCCACATTTAACTAGTGTTTTGCCTATGTTTTATATATAAAATGCCTTGATATTCTTTGTTTTATGTTTTGAAGGCACTTTTGGATGAAAGATGCAAAAAGGAGTAAATTGAAGGTAATTGGCAGATTTGACGTTCAATCGATGTTTTGTGCAGAACATGAGCTCTAAAGGTCGAAATGAAGTGATTCCAGTGGCATTAAAAAGCTAACATCCATACCTTTCTGGACATTTAAGGCAAGACAATAAAATAAGGAAGAGCATGGAAATCGCAGCTTTCAAAGTCAAATCTCGCAATCTGCCAATGCTGACCTTCGGTCATTCCGACTTGAATATCTAGAGCTACAAAAGTCCAATGGATGCAAACTCAATTGTTTTGGATTCCTGACTCAAAGGACTATAAACGCTCCAAACGATGTCATATGAGGGATATATGATTTTTCAAAGATGACAACTGAATTCTGACAGCAAACAGGTTTCGTGAAGAAACGAGTCCAGATTACTTTCCGAAGGATCTAAACCGACATCCAAGTTTTTATTTCAGCAATGTAGCTCCTCTAAGTCAAAGCTTGAAGATTTCATGCAAAACTATTTCTCCTTTTTTAGGAAAATAGTTATTGAACTACTTAAATGTAAATTGTCTACTTAAGGGAGGACTATTTTGTAAAATAGAGATTAGGGTTTCCTAGCATATAAAAAGAATGAGAGAAGAGAAGGGGGGCAGCCACCCAAGAGGAGAAAAATGCCCCCCTACTCTAAGAAACCCTAAATCATGCATTCTTCCATCTTTTTGATTAGTTGTTCAATAAACATGCAAGGCTAAACTCATTTTCTTGGTTGCAAGGACACGGAAACCTTCGGATTTCATGAACTGTGAGATCTATTTTACCCTTTTCTTTTCAGTTTATATGATGAATATGTTTGTTCTCCTATGCTTATTTTTCCTATGATTGTTTATTTTAATTGCTAGAGCGGACTCTAAGTTTTTATTATAGACAATTTATTGCTAAGTTTGATATCAAAACCGGAGTTGTGGTATATGAACTTGTGAAGCAACTGAGTTTAATAATTGTAGCGGATTTACGTTATTAATCTTAGGGAGAACATTCGATCAAAGCAACATAAGCAGACAACTTAGTTGTTAAGATAATGAATTTATCTAGATCTTAAGGCTGCCATTGGGTTAAATCATTAGTGCGGACACTGTGATTATTTGTTGGTTAGGGTTAGTTATACGGCGGATCCGTTAATTAACCAACGTGAAGAAAAGATAAAAATTCAGAATATAAACTGGAATTTCGTTTCAAGGATCGGTTCTGATTTCTATAGGTGGATGTGTGATTGCGACCAAGGTTTGTTCTCTTGATAATTTTCTGATTTTATTAAATTTTGTTTGATAGTTTTCTGTTTTATTTTTCTTTAGCCTATATAACATCCAACCCCCCCAAATTGCATAACGTATAGCATAAAAATCTGAACTAAATCTTCCTCGTGGGATCGACCCCTTGCTTGCTCTATATTATCTTGTGTGTTGTGTTTGAAGCTAGGGTAATTAATTTGTGCGACTGCGACATCGCAACAATAAGATATCATCTAATTTGAAAACTCAACTGAGGATAAAAAGACTCATTCCCATCTTCTATCCTTGGATTTGACTATTAGGTGTTTCAATTGGCAAGTATGCATTTATGTTGTTTATTATATGCATATTTTCATTTATTATATGATTTTTATGTTTATATTAGTTGTGATGTATAAGCTATCATTTATTCGAGAACTCAACCTAGAATTAGATGACCTATTATTGGCTCATATCCTTAGATGTTGATTAGTAGCTATTCGAACTGTCAAGTACACACTTATTTCATTCATTAGGTGCTTTTTTATGTTTGTTTCTATATATGATGTATGGATTGCAATTTATTTGGTAACTCAACTTAGAATTAAAGAATCCATTCTTGGTTTTTTCATTAGATGTTAATGATCAAGTATTTAAATTAGTGAACATCCCTCTATAATCATGTTAATATGGGGAATTCTTTCTTGATGTTGTAAGCAAGTTGGGCTGGATCAATATGATTTCACATAGGCTCATTAAGAGTGGGTGATGGCATTTGGGTCCATTCCAACCTATATAATCCTTACAGGTTCAATGTTTATCAATAACTCACCATCCTAATAGGTCCAACACCTGACTATTGTCTAAGTAAGGATCATACCATCTTTAGGTTTAAATCTAAAACTGCTATATTATTTTTAGTTTAAGAAATATTGAGCATAACAAATACCTTTCCTTGTTTTAACAAAAAACAATGTAACTTACCTTAGATAGGATGTATAGGGTGATTGTTATCTTATATATGACATAATTAGACTTTTACATAGAACCTTTAAAATATCACTTAGGATTCCTAGTTACCATTAAACCAGGTGGTGAGTCATTTTTTCAGTTCAACCTTTAGCTTCACAAAGATATCCTCTACGATTGAATGACGACTCTACAAGAGACTTAGTTAAGATAGGCTTTGTTTGCGTATATAAAATATATTTGTTTATGATTTTTGGTTTATGTGATTGTTTATGATTTTTGTTTTATGTAATTGTTTATTTCACATGATTTATTTGATTTAATCTTTATTTTATTCATATATTTTTATTTCATGCATTTGTAGGATTAAATATAGAGTTATACCCATGCCTCCATTAAAAATATTTTTTTTACATACTCAATGCTTTAGATTAGTATAAGGAATTAATTAGTGGTGCTCTGATAGGTTTTGTCTTTGACTAGCATATATAAAACCTCATACTCTAGTTAAAAGTTTATTTAGTCGTGATTGATAGCCTGTGACATTATCTCAATCTATATTTTTTTTTCATCTTGTAGGCACTAGGTTGAACTTTTAAGGTTTATTTACCCAAGTTACAAAAGATCCTTTAAGACCATTAGGTTAATCAACTTACCTACACATAATGGTTAGAACCTTCCACTAGGATGTTTCCCTATAATGTCACTAATAAGCCTTATATGCAAAACATTTCAACAAATTGGTGACAAGACAATTAAGATTGTAAAATATATTCAAGAATAGTTTCAATATGAGTTAAAAGACTAAAAAATATAGGGGATTGTTTGAATAAAGGATTTCAATGTGGACTAACTAATTTGAAACATCTATAACATGCTATCAAAGCTTATGAACTCATATAAAAGCAAGCAAAAACGACATCATAAAAGGCCTAATCATTATAAGCTTTTGGGTTGTACTTGATAAAATGCCATAAAGCTTGATATAATGAGGTTTTCAAAATGTGATGTATTTTGCAAAATTTACTTGATCAACACTCGAACGATAGGGGATTGGTTTACATTATAAATTAAAGAATCATTTTGTATATATTTATCCATTTCTATATGAATAAAAATCTTAGAATCTTCTTCTTAAAATGTATGATTTAATGTATTAAGTTGTTTCCATAATTTTTGAATCAAAGGAAGTTTTAAAATGCTTTGCTAAATGTATGGACAATGTGCTAAATCATTTCATACTTTTTTGAATGGATTAAATTTCAATTTAATTCCAAAATAAATGGATTAATATATTTAAAGGTATCACATGACAAGGTTAAGTAATTTCTCATATAACAAACATTTCTTAAAGAAAATAATTTTGCAAATAACCAAGATTTTAACAAATAACGTATGACAAAGTTATTTATGTCTAACAACAAGATTCAATAATCATTAAAGCCATGTTGAAATAACTCGGCTAACTAGCTTATTGAAGCAAACTATTCACTTTAAACATTTTGATGGAAGATTTGTGGTAACCACTACTATAAAGCTCATTATGGTGATGCCTTCCTCTTGTTCTCTTATATTGATCAGAATAACTTCTCCCATTCCATTCCATTCCATTCCATCCTTTTTTATGCATAATTTTATTTTCATATCCAATTGATCAAGGCTTATCCCTTACGAATCTAAGTACTTTTTTGCCATCAAATGTTCCTTTTTCATGTCGTAAAATCCAACCCAAGTTATTGTTGCCCATCAATCTAGCATCACCTTGAAAAGAAAGTGAGTTAAAAAGAATGAACCATACAAGTCCTATTTAATTAAGTAATGTTTTAGCACCATTGAAGTACAAGACTTGGATAACCCTATTAAAGCAATTTAAATGTGCCTAGAATAAAAAAAAAAAAAAGAAGAAGTCATATATAATGTATTTGAGATTGTTCAATTTAAGCAAAGCCTTAATCAAGAAGTAGTATAAATCCATCAATGAGGCATCACTATATCAAAATATATATCCAAAGGTAGACTCCGAGTGGGAAGCCTAAGTCATCTGGCCATTGTAAGTATTATCGAGTTTCATGGTGTCATTAAATTCTTAAGTGTCATTACCCAAGATTGACATACCTTTTCTAAAGAAATGC
The DNA here is from genome assembly GCA_033617975.1 of Populus alba x Populus glandulosa. NCBI lineage: Eukaryota > Viridiplantae > Streptophyta > Magnoliopsida > Malpighiales > Salicaceae > Populus > Populus alba x Populus glandulosa. The sequence continues at coordinate 5,456,934 of CM066155.1, read as the reverse complement.
CATCTTTGATATATCTTCTAACAAAATATATGTTTTGCAATTTGAAAGAACAGTTAAGTTTTCTAGTGACTATAATACTAGATGACGACTCCCTTATTTACAAAAAAAAAACCCTCCATCAATTCCCCGCTCTAGAGAGGGTCGCTGACACGACCAAAAGATTGATGTCTTCTCCCAAGTGCAGGAGTGTCAAAGTAATAAATAACCCGACAAGACTAGGGTCGAACCACAAGGAGGTTAATTGTATAAATTATAAAAAACAATAATACAACAACAACAACAACAATAATAACAATAATAGTAGTAGTAGTAATAATAATAATAATAATAATAAAGAAGAAGTTGATGAGAATTTTGAGATGGAAGATCAATGTGAGAATTAAACAATGATAAAAACAAGTATCAAGGTTAGAGGATCCATTAATGGTATTTCAAACAAGTATAGTATAAACTCTTATTACTAAACTAGAAATCACGCACAAAGAAGGTTCCAATCGGATTATAAATCGTTAACATGATTACATTAGTTATCTTATTCGAATAATGCATACTTGTAAATATTGTCAGGTATTCATGATTATAACTTATGTTAACAACAAATCAAGTTCCTTTTATAGCACAAGTGTAGGTTATACCATACGGTTGGGCTATAAAAGTGTCAAACATTTGTTGTACCAAGTGTTATACAACATAAATCTAGATTAACCATTTAACAAGCAAAGTATTAAGAGTGAACAAGATAACAAATACAAAACATGTTAGTATCAAACATTAAAGTCCATGTTGAGTTTACACTATTACTTATTCTTACACCATTAGTGTAACCTTTTCACCTTGACATAATAACCTTAGCTAAACATAATGAAAGAGAGAAACATAAATAAATAAAATAACAACATAAATAAGATATAAGTTAACTAAGTAAAGGAAAGGAAATGAAAAGCATGAACAAGATATTAATGAAAGCAAAACTTAAGAATTACAAAAAAAATATAAAAAGAGAGAGCAAGAGCAAGTTCTTGATCTAAACCACCCAAGCTCCTAAAAGCATGGTAAATGCCTCTTTTTATAGGACAAAATTTGAAACTATTGATTTGATGACTAATTGTTGAGTGAGTGGCCAACTCTTGACTTAGTGAAAATCCTTATCTTCTTATCTGAACAAAACATCATTGCTAACATTAGAATTGGAATCAACTATACCATAAAAGTTCTAGGAAATTGTCTTATCGTTCCAGGAAAAAGAATTGAGGTTATTTGGACATCTAGAACTCGAAATATGGGTTGAACACTGAATAATGTATGAGCTGCATAACAGATTCAGACTTCTCCATTGTTGCTATAATTTGGACTTGAAAACAACCTTTTTAAATCTTAGACTCCATATGAAAGTTATAGGCCTATGTCTTACCTTTCCATCCATATAAAAAAGATCTAAATCCGAGATCAACAGCTTTAGATATGACCCAATTACTGAACAGTGTTCTAGTTTGGACTGCACTAATATCTCTTTTCTAAGTTTTGCCCCCTCTCTGTCCTTTTAATTTCAGTACTTAAACTCATCAATCAATCCTTTCATTTATGTGATAGGCCTGCATTTAAAATGAACATTTACCATAAATTAAAGGTATCTTATATTATTAGCTATGTTATTATAAAACATGATTTAGTTAAGGAGTTATTGATACTTCAAGTGTAAAAAGATAATGTAAAACCTTGATAAAACTGCACTTTTAAGTATTAATCAGTTGCTACGACGTTGTACTCTCCTGAGGGTGTGACAATGATGATGAAAATAAGCACTAATAAATATATTCCATTAGGGATAATGATAAGCAGAGTTAATATAGGCCAAGCTAAAATAAGGGATGAACCATGTTGTAACCCATTTCTGGGTCCCCACATAAAAAATAATAAAATACAAAAAAATTCCAAAAAATATATTATCAAAAATATAACAGTGAAAAAAAAATACCAGAGCGCTCTAAAAATGTTCAAAAATTGATTGAGGATGTTCAAAAAAAAATTAAATTAAAATTAAAATTTTGACAGTATATCATTGACTGATGCGAGCCCCGATGATAAAGAAAATTCAATTTGAGGAAGAAAAAATGCAAAATTAGAAGTTTATGGACTCAATTAAATTTTATTGAAGGTTTAATTGAATTTATAGAGGTTTTACTTGCAAAAACAATTGATTTTGGAGTTATTTTGGGCTTTAATTGGAAGAAATTAATTTTCTGGGGTCAAATTATAATTTTTGGAAGTTAATTTGGTCAAATCAGGGGCTTAATTGCATAAAAAATGAAGTTTAATGGCCAATTAGGGACTAAATTGAAGAAATCCGAGACCAAGGACGAAATTGTAAAACGCGCGCAATTTGAGGGCCTTCTTTGAAATCTGACGCATTTTGGCGCCTTTTTCTTTTAAATGAAACGGCGCGTTTTGACCAAAACGGCGTCGTTTCATTCACTGTTGCAAAAAAAAAAAAAAAAAAAAAAAAAAAAAAAAAAAAAAAAAAAACACAGAAGCCCAAAACGGCGCCGTTTTGACGGCACTGTAGGTCTTCTTCTTCCCCTGGACGCGCGAGGCAGGGGAAGAAGAAGATTTTTCTTCTCCCTTTTCGCCTAACTTCTTTCCCCATTTCTACGCAATAAGACGCCCACCATTCGACGCCCACTTGCCTCCTTTTTATCCGTTGAACGGCTAGTGGAGGGGCGGCCAACAGTGGCCGCCCCACCACCATTGTCCCCCCTGTTTTTGCCTATAAAAACAGGGGAGGACCGAACAAAAAAAAAAAAAAAAAAAAAAGAGAAGGGAGAGGGAAGAGAGAAGAGAAGAGAAGAGAAAGAAGAGAGGAAAAGAAAAGAAAAAAAAAAAACAGAAACAGAAGAAGAAAGAAAGAAGCAGGGGAGAAGAGAGAAGAAATCGTCGCCTCTGCCACCCTTCGATCACCAGCAGCACCGCCGGCCACCGCTCCAGTTGGAAGCTCCACCGCGTCAGGTAACCTCCTGCTCCCTCGCCATCACTTTTTTTTTTTTTTCTTCTCGCCCTCGCTGTCCCTGCCTGCACTTGCATGCAGAACGTGAATAATTCACGTTCTGCTGCAAAATGCAGCGTGGGCTGGTTACTGTGCTGATGCACAGTAACCAGCCCATTTGGGCCTGGGCTGGGCCGTTCAGCCCAGCCCCTGTAAACGGGCTTGGTTGGCCCAGCCCATGCATTTGGGCTGGGTCCGGCCCATGTTTTTATTTATTTATTTATTTATTTATTTTTTATTATTATTGTTATTATTATTATTATTATTTTGTTTGTTATTATTTATATTTCTATCATTTTACTGTTCATACGGTACTGTTCATCCGGCCCATAAAAAAGGGAAAAAATCAAAAATACTTGTTTTATTTATAATTTTTCCCCGTATTTTTTATGTCATTTTTATGTAATATGGGACAATATTCCTATGTCGTAAAATACAAATCCGGTACTGAAATACCCGGTTTTCGACTTTCAAGAATACAAAAACAAATAAAAAAAAATGTTTTTTTGTGCATACGGCCAAATGTCTCAAAAAAAAAAAATCATTTTGTATTTTTCATACAAAAAAAAAATCAATGTTTTAGCATGCATTTTGGCTTTAATAACCAGTTTATTAAAGTCAAGAGAATATTGGCCAAAATTTCAAAAAAAACAACAAAAATTTTATTTTGTTTATCTTTTAATATCCGGGGTATGACATTATACGTAATACATATTCCGGATATTTATTTAATTTTTATATATATTTTTTTTATATAGAACTTGGGATATGACATTACATGTAATGCGTATTCCGAACAATAAAACACGACCTTAGATGTTATCAGACATTAAAACAATGCAGCCTACCTTAGGTAGGGCGTAGTTGGGGTGCTAATACCTTCCCTTTACGCAACTAGTCTCCGTACCCGATCTCTAAAGACCAGTTAAGGTTCCTAGTAACCAGAATACTAGGTGGCGACTTCCAGTCCATATTTTCACTTATAGAGACAAGAATTCCTTGTCTCTCCTTTTTTTGTTGGGAATAAATATTTCCGATGTTTTTTTTCCTTGAGGGTGGACGATCGCCGCGCCGCCGCACACGTGCGACAAACCATACTAAATTAATAATTAAAAATGGATAACATGGAAAGCCTAAAGGTGTTGGAGTTAGTTTAACAATTTAAGCAAACTAGTGCCTAGTTTTTGACACTTCTAATGCTGAAGGTATTCAAAGTTGTAGATGATATAAAGGAAGATTTAACTTTCAAAATGTATAATTTATATGTCCCTTTTTTTTATCCCAAGAGGTACTCTTTACAAATAGAGTCAACATACTATAGGACATTTTAAGTTTCTATCCTTGCCATTAAGAAGTGTAAGCCCTATCACTAGGAAGTTTCAAGTCCTACAACTAAGAAGTTCAAGCCCTGCCATTTGGAAGTTCAATCCTGCCATTTGGAGGTTTTAAGCCTTGCAAAAAGTTCAAGCCTTTCCATTAAAAAATTTTAAGATCTACCATTAGGAAGTTCAACCTACTATTGATAAGTTTTAAGACTTGCAAAAATTCAAGCCCTAACATCAAAAAGTCTAAAGCCTTGCCATAAAAATATTTCAAGCTTTACCATTAAGAAGTTCAAGTCCTATCATTAAAAAGTCTAAGTCCTACCACCATCATAAAGTTCCACCCATTCCATTAAGAAGTTTTACCTCTACCATTAGGAAATTCAAATTTGTTATTAAAAAGTTTGAGCTTTGACATAATTAAAGTTTTCAGCTTCGCCATCAAGAAATTTCAAGATGAATCTTAATCAAGACATCATTAGACAAATCTAATAGTTAAGTAAGTGAAAATAAACTTTATAATCAAGGTAAAAATTAAATTTTATATTTAGGTTGATCGTCTCTTGATTTGATCCATTTATATTTCATATTTAGGTTGATCACCTAATAATTTTGACCTCTTTCAAATTTCTTGTTGATATTGTTCACCTAACAGATTTAACCCATTTCAAATTTCATGTTAAGGTTGGTCGCCTCTCAATTTGATTTATATAGATTTCATATTGAGGCTAGTTGTTTCTTGACTTGACCCATTTTAATTTCATGTCAAGGTTGGTCAGTTTTCTATTTGACCTATTTAAATTTCATGTTGAGGTTAGTCATCTAACAATTTTGATCCATTTTAATTTAATATTGAGATTTCTCACCTAATAATTTTAACTCATTTTAAATTCATGCCGAGGTTGATTACCTTTTGATTTGACTTATTTAAATTTCATGTTGAGGTTGGTAGCCTCTCGATTCGACACATCTAAATTTCAAACCGAGGTTATTCATCTCTTTATGTATCCACCTTTATTTTTATTTAGTCATTTCCCTATGTGACATTTTCAAAACATCTTTATTTTTTAATATTATTTTTCTTTTCTTTACAAACTTACTATACAAAATCAAAGAAAAATAAAATTTCCAATGTCTTTATAATGTAAATATTGTAAAAATATAGCTTTTATTAAACCCATTTCCATTGTATTTTCAAAACTAAAAAAGTTTCCTAAAAAATGTATTTTCAATACATTTTAGTTCAGTTACAGTCATTTCACAATATTTGACACTTTTGTTTATTTTATTTTGACAAGTTTCTAAGAAATAGAAAAATAAAAAAAAATAAAAATAAAAATAATAAAAATAAAAATAAGGAAAAAGATCTTGGTGTGAACTGATGAGGAAAGAGAAAAGGGAACCAAGATAATGAAGAATCAAATAATATAATGGAATATTATATAATAAGGAAAAGAAAAATGACTTGAGGTTCAAATAAAAATAGAAAACAATTCTAAAAAGAGATCATGTGTAGTCAAGAAAGAGAAATGAATTAATCTTATTATATAAAGCATTTTACAAGACTATATATCGTAAGTGTTGTAAAGAGGAGGTAATTGTTATAATCTAATTTTTACCTTATTTTTATTTTAATTTTTAAGGCATGTTAAATTTGAAATTAAAATATCAAGGACTAATTTTAGTCAATAGAGTGACTTGTCAAGTTATGGAAAAAAATATGGACTATAATGTATTTTTGTCCTTCTTTCCTAATCTTCAGCTTGAAAAAAATTTGATAATTTTAGTTATTCATTTTCAAATTTGATTTTAAACTCTAATCAAATTCTTGCTTCATAGGTTGCCTTTTTTTTGGGTTGTGTTCTTTGGGGTTTGGGTCCCAAATCAATATCTTCCTTGTTTTTGTGGGTTGCACTGATTTATTTAAACCATGTATGATTGATGGGTTATGACCAATTCTTTTCACGTTTTCCTTTGAAAAAAAAAGCAATAAAATATTTGGACTTAAATAACAAGTTTATGAAGCCCATTAGACTTTGGCCAAAATTAAAAGGCTCATTAGACTGACATATCTAAATTTTTTTTAAAAAATCATCAAACCAGTCTTTAATACCAGCGATGTAACCTACCTCAAGTAAGACGCTTAAAAAGAGATAATATCTTCTCTTTTGTGTAATTATTCTCATACCATAAAATCTTTGTTGACCAGTTAGGATTCCTAGTGACTATAATACTAGACGGTGACTCCTTAAACTAGATATTTTCCCTATAAGAACAAGTTGTTACATATCTTTTATTTCTCCTTTTCTTTTTTAAGGTCGCCTCGATGTCGGGTGCGACAAGAATCCCTTACCCATAGTTACTATGGCAAGATAAAGTGAATTTCTCTAGCCAATTCCTCCATTTCTTCTTCTTGTTTGTTTTTTTTTCAAATTCATGTGTAAAACCCTGGATAATATTATTGATATTAATAAAAGTCAGGATTATAAAAAAAAAATGAGGAAAAGAGATAAGTTGAATTATAAGAATGATGATATATTTGAGAATTTGAATTAAAATATTTTGTTCAAGTGTTAATATATATAAATAAATAAATACGAAAATGTGAATAAAATTTCTTTATAAGTGAATATAACCCGGGCAAGATTTGGTATAAATAGGTATCAGGATTTAGGAAATTTTACCCAAAATCTTAAAAGTTATTGTTGAGGGATATAGAAAACATTTTTTTAAAAAAATTAGGGACATGGATGGTTTTTTTTTAAAAAAAAAAGTTAATTAATTATGTGTGTGTGTGTGTGTGTCTGTGTATAAAAGTGCTAGTGTGTGCGGAAGAAAACATTAGGGACATGGATGGTATTTTTAGAAAAGTTAATTATATATATGTGTGTGTGTGTGAGTGCAAGTGTGCTGGGAGGAGAAAAAAAAACAAAAACAAAACTTACTTTACAAAGAGAAAGAAGAAGCATTCGGCAGGAGAGGGAAAAAAATAGTTCAAGCAAGGAAAACTTTTCAATACTAAAGTGTTAAAGCTTTGGCTATTACTTGGTAAGGTGTCCCTACACTTTTAATAAGATTCTTGAAGAATAAATACTCTAAATTGATTGAATTTTGTGAAATGAGGGATTAGGGTTCATGATAAATTTTGGGGAAAATTACAATTGATTGTGAAATTGTGTTAAGATTGTTGAAGTGAGTAGAGAAAGTAGGAAATTATGGTAATTGAAGCAAAATTTTAGGTGTTCTTGAGGAAGGAATATTTTTTGAAAAATAATAATAGAAGAATAAAATTTAAGAATTTGAATGAGATGATGAGATTGTGTAGGAAAGAGATGATATTAATGTTAAAGAGAGAATGGATAATGATTTTTTATGTTTTCCTTTAATTTAAATTTTGGTAAAATAAATTAAATAAATACATATATATATTGTTTTGAATGATGAAATGTTGTGTGTTACAATGCGGAAATTGAAGGAATAGGAAGGAAATTTACAAAAGGAAGAAGGAAATTTTTCATGTTTCTCTCTAAATATTATTTTGGCAAATGAAAGGATAGTAGGAAGGATTTTATTTATTGAGTGTTTTGATATGGAAAGTAGAATATTGATGTGATATACATGTCAATTCAGGAGAGGCTACTAGGCTGACACCATAGCAGGGAACTACAGCTCAAGCTCAGTCGTTAGGTAATTACACGATACCTGAATTTAACATTGGACAATATGTATATATATATATATTTTTTATCTGGTTAATTGTGGTTGATATATTAGAAATTATTATGTTGTTTTCATGAGAAAATAAGATATGCGATATGATGAATTAATTCCTGAAAGAATGAGATTAGTGCCCTGGTGAATGGGCGTGGTAAGAAAATGAGTCCCTAGTTAATGGGATTAGTGCCCTGGTGAATGAACGTGTTAAGAAATTGAGTCTCTGGTTAATGGGATTAGTACCCTGGTGAATGGGTAAGTTGTTGAATTAATTCCTGATTTAATGGAATTAGTGCCCTGGCAAATGGGCGAGATGAAGAATTAATTTCCTGGTTAATGGGATTTGTACTCTAATGAATGGGTGAAATGTTAAACTAGTTTTTGACTGATGATAATAGTGCTTGTGGAATGGACTGGTAGAAAATTAGTCATTTATTAGTGAATGTAATGCCATGTTAATTAGGTAATAGGAATAATTATATTTTGTTGATGTTAAAAAAAAAATCATAGATTATACTGAAATTTAATTGATATATAATACTAGATGAGCAAGTTGATTTAATGATCTTTTGACTAAATTTTTTTTTTAAAAAAAAAAGGAAGAAAGAAAGAAAGTAGAAAGAATTTTATGAATGTCTTTTTTTTTCATTTGTCTAATTGAATTATTGTATTAAATCTATTTTCAGGTACATCCCCCTACCGGACTGAACAATAAATTAGTTCCTTATATTTTGTTGGATATTATGTAGTAATGAATGAAATTATCATTTTGTTATGTAATATAATGCGTCTACAATTTATCGAAAGCTCTTTTGTGTAGTACAATCTAAATTATGAATTCCTTCTCCAATTATGAACTTAGTTCGATTATAATTTTGTTAATGGTCCTTATTTATAAATTTTTGAATTATGTAATGTACTTCAATTACTATTTTTAGAATAATTCTTTAGATTGCATCCATATAAAGGTAGGATATTGAATTATTTAGACATGTGTCAATTTAACTATTGAGAAGTTGTGATGCAATGAGAGGAGGATGTCTTGGATGATAGGACAAGTAAGAGATTTGTTAATTGGGGATCGTGGAAGAAGAGTCGATAACTTGGTACCTAAAAATAAAGAGGAAACTCTGCCGAAATTTTTATTGATTACAAAAAAAAATCCCTTATCTTGATTGAATTATCATGTCCTTGCTATCTGTTTTGAATATGAATATTGGAGATGTTACATCAAGCTTCCACTCTCTTGATTTCAAGCTTTCTTTCTCTATGTCTTCTATTCTAAATCTTCAATATTTCACTTTTTCTCTTAAAATTATTTGTTCCTTTCAAGATTTATATTTAAATCACCCAAGACCTTTTAATTTTACAAATTCCCTGTAAGATTTTGACCCTTTAAAGCTCATTCATTTTCATTCTCCTTCTACAATGGCTAGTTGAATTTTTATTGAGTAAAGAAGTGTCACTGTTAATTTTATTTACATGTTTGCCACTCATTTATGCCTCTTTAGATTTTTCACGTAGACTACCTAGGGTTTTCGGGTTAAATCATGAGTTCTTCACAAACTTTCATTAACTTTAAATTTAAATTTCTCTTTTCATTCATTAGTACACAACTTATATGTCATTATTTCCATCATTTATTCATTTATTTTCATCCCACTTTCATCATTCATTAGTACTTTACTACTTTCAGTCCTATTTTTACACGGGAGTTTACATGGTACATGGTCCTATTTTCACTGGGAAGTTTAATACAATAAAAGTTAAGAGGTGGAAATAAAAGAAGTTTTTTTTATTTGACCACTTGGACTTGGCAAAAGTCTTGACATAAAAAACATCAAAGCTGCCATATGATGAATCTAATCCCACTATTATAACAATTATGAATTCTTGGAATCATAATGATTTTGCATGCAAAAATTAAATCTTGAATGGATTGTAAACACATAATATGATGTGTACAATTCAATCAGGAGTAAAAGGGCATTATGGAAAGCTTTAGACAAAAACTATAAGGCTAAAGATATTGGTATGAAGAAGTTCATAATCAACAAATGTTTGGGATTCAAGATGATTAACTCAAAGACCATGATAATCCAAGTCCAAGAGTTTTAACTCATCTTGTATGATAATCATACTGAAGGTATCTCACTAAATGAATCCTTCCAAATGGTTACAATCATTGAAAAATTACCACCATCTTGAAAAAAAACTTTAAGAACTACTTTAAGCACGCCAAGAGATAGGAGTTGAAGACCTTACTTTAAAGTTAAGAATAAAAAGGAAAATAAGCTATCCTAAATAAGAGTCAACTTTCTTAGTAACCGTAATGCAAATATTAGGAAGTAAGTGGAAAAGTCTCATAATAAAAACAAAAAAAAAAAATTGGTGTGAAGAGGTAGGGCATTGCCAAGCAATTTAATGGTAACTGCTTTATTTGCAACAAGACTAGATATTTGACCAAGGATTGTAAAAATAGGGCTCATCAAAGGAACCTGAAGAAAATGACTTCTCAAGCCAATATCACCGAGGTTGATCATCTGACAAATAAAGTTTTGGAAATGAATCCTTTTGTTGTTGTTTTCGAGTCAATTTAATCAATAATCATAAGTAATATTGGGTTGAAACTAGTGTTATAAGACATGTATACGCTAAGAAAAAGATGTTTTCCATTTACAAAGAAATGGATGGAGAGCAACTATGCATAAATGATTTATCAACCTCCAAGGTGTTAGTTGTTGGGAAGTTCATATTGAAAATGACTTTAAGAAAACTTTTCACCCTCAATCATGTATTTCATATTTTTGACAATAGAATAAACTTAGTGTTTAACTCATTGTTGATCAAAAATAATTTCAAGATGGTCTTTAAGTGTAATAAATTTATACTTTCTAAGAGTAGAATGTTTATAGATAAGGGGTATTTTAGTGATGACTTTTTCAAAATAAATACAATCACCATTGTAACTAAGGATGAGAATAATAATAAGAATAATGAATCTCTTTTATATATATATATATATATATATATATATATATATATATATATTTCTTTGAGTGTTATGATATGTGGTATGAAAGATTAAGACATGTGAATAATTATTATATACAAAGGTTAACTAACCTTTAATTATTATCAAGTATGATTTAAAAAAAAAATAATAATAAGTGTGAGGTTTATGTAGAATCAAAATTCATAAAATTTTCCTTTCAAACAATTGAAAGAAATATGAATCTCTAGGTTTCATTCACTCAAACATTGGTGATTTAAAATTGATTAAAACTAGAGACGGAAAGAAGTACTATGTTACCTTATATATGTTTTTTTTTTCTATCTTAAGAGCAAAGATAAGGCTCTTAAAATATATAAACATTATAATAATGAAGTTGAAAATAAACATAATTAAAAAAATAAAGGTAATAAAAAGTGATAGAGGCGGATAATACAAAACACTATTTGATGAAATTTATTACCAAAATGGTATTATCGATAAAATCACTACCCTTAATTCACCAAAAACAAAAAGGCATTACAGAACATTTATAAAAATAATGTGTCATATTGATAAGTTTGGGAGCACCTCAAAACTTGTAGGGGAGGCATTTCTGACTACCAATTATATATTTAACAAAGTAACCTATAAAAAGTTAAAAAATACACTTCATGAATTATGAAAAGGTAAAAGAAATTTCTATAAATACCTTAAAATATGAGTGTGTCATGCAAAAGTAGTAGTACCTGATTTTAATAAGGTCAACATAGGACCTAAAACTATAGATTATATTTTTATTGATTATTATTACAATAGTAGTGCATATTGATTTTTTTTATATAATTAAATTATTAAGAACATTCACGCTAATACTCTACTAGAATCAAGGAATACTATATTCTTTTAAGATGAGTTTCCATTTAAGAAAGTAGAAGAAAATCATTTACTTAATAGAATGGTTCAAGCTAGTTAAAGTGATCATCTGCAACAAAACGATGATGAAGTTGTGCTTAAAAGGAGTCAGATTAAAAAAAAAAATCAAAATTTGTAGTCTTGATTTTCGAATGTACTTATTGGAAATTGAATCTTGAACCTATTCTAAGACAATGTCTTATGCCTACACTTTTTATTGAAAAGATGCAGTCAATAGAAAAATATAATCCATAAGTAAATTAGTGCTTTTTCTACTTAGAAGTATACTATTTGACCATAAATTAATCTTTAAAAGAAAAATAAAAGCTAATGAAACTATTGAAATATACAAAACAAAACTTGTTAAATGATTCAAGCAACAAAAAGTTGCAGACTATTTTGACACATTCATTTATGTTAATAATAATTTTCATAAGAATGTTAATAATCATTATATTTATTTAAAAGCTTGAAATATATTAAATGAAAGTAAAATCAACTTTTTTAAATAGTGATCTTGAAGAAGATGTTTATATAGAATAACCTAAGGGGTTTGTTATGAATAAAAAAAAAAAGTCTATAAGTTTGTTAAATTATTATTTGATTTGAAACAAGCTTCTAAAAAATGACATAAAAAACTAAGCGATGTTATGTTGTCAAATGAGTTCAAAATCAACAAAGTTGATAAATATATTTATGTAATAACACAAATAAAAGTTATGTCATTGTTTGTCTCTATATAGACAATATGTTTATTTTGGTTACAATAATTTTATGATCAAGTCTACTAAAAACTTATTAGCTAATAAGTTTGTCATGAGAAACTTGGGTGTTGCAGATGTTATACTAAGAATATGAATTTCTAGGACATCAAATTGATTGGTATTGTCTTAATCTTATTATGTTGAAAAAATTCTCTATAAAGTTTTATAAATATAACAATAAAATTGTAAAACATAATTGGATATAAGTGTGCACATCTAAAAATAAAGGTAAGGGAATAAATCAATTCGAATATTCTTGAATAATAGAAAGCTTGATGTTCATTATGAACGGCATAAAGCCTAAAATAGTATACTTGGCTAGCAAACTGAATAAATTTACCATTAATTAGAGTATGGATCATTTGAGAGAAATGAAAAGGGCACTTAAATATTTAAGGTATATCATGAACTATGAGTTACACAATACTGATTACTTAGTGGTACTAGAAAGGTATAGTGATGCCAATTAGATATGCGACACTAGTGGATATGTCTTCACACTTAGTGGAGCAGTAGTGTCTTGAAAATCCTCTAAGAAAATTTGTATCATAAGATCTACGATAGAATTAAAGTTTATTGTTTAGCTAAAGCTGAAGAGGAAGTCGAGTGACTTCAAAATTTCTTAGAGGATATTCTATATTGGCAAAACTAGTACCAATAATTTATGTCCATTGTGATAGTTATGCTCTTAATTATTTTCATATATTGGTATATCAAATGAAGTATATCATAATGTTTTTAATGATATATCATCAATATGAGTGAGAAAGGTGGTAATTACTGGAGTTATTTTTTTAAATCAGTTTTGGTTCCCAAGTTTATTATAAAAAAAGAATGAAAGAAGATTTTTCTACACTACTTTTTACACACTTCCCACCTCTGTTTTTAAAGTTTTTCTCCTCACTTTTGAACTTTGTTATTCCTCCCAATCTAAAACTTATGTTCGGTTGTTTTAGTGATACTTGAGTCCAATATTAATTTTAGTTTGGAGACCTTGTTTGGTAGTGCATCTAAATAAAGTAGTGTTATTAGAATATTAAGAGACTTATTACAAATATCCTAATTTCACAAAGAAAACAACAATAAAATCTTAAGAATAAAAGATTCATTCTTAACAACAAATCTTTTTTATTTTTAAAGTGTTTTAACAAGAAAATATCCTTATTTATTTTAACCTAAACATAGATATATTATATGAATACTGTGCATGCTAGGATTGTATTTCAATATTTTATGCAACTTTGAATGTATGCTTAACATGCATAATAGTTTTTTAATTTTAATTGCAAGTTTTCCATGATATGTATATAATATTACATACTTATAATTTTAAATATTACGAAGTCTAGTGTTGCCCAACCTTTTTATTTATTTATGATGCTCTTTATTACAACTATCACCTAACTTTTGGACACTAGCAAATAAAGGATTAAAGCTCACATCCTTAGGTTTTGCAATTTCCTTTTACATAGAATAGAAAGCTGACATTTCTACTCAGTTTCCCTAGTCCAAACCAATGAACCTTAAAGTTGAGGACGACCATTTTTCCTTTTTATTTGCTGGGTTTTGTTTCTTATGTGAGATTCAGTTTTTTGTTTAATTAAAGTAGCTTTCAATCATGATTTACAGTGATAACAGTCCTTAATTTGTGAGGGCTTAAGAGTCAACTATGAGCGTCTAGCTGCTGGCTAAATGCACACATGCATGGCATAAACTCACTTGCAAAGTTCAACTGCTCTTTTGAGAAATCGTGTTACCTCCATTGATCATAGCATGTCTATCGCTGCATTTTGTCAAGATCCATTCCCTTAGCTACTAATTGACAAAGCAAATTGCGGATGTAATTACAATCCTGCTTGGAGAAAATTGAAAGACAGTGACTGGTGTAAATCGTGTTCATCATATAGGGAAACAGACACAATTAACTGGAGAGGAAGTCAATGTTTGAAAGGGTAATGCAGCGAACATACGGGCAGATTAAGTCCAGGTTCACAAATCTGATAATAATTGAATTTCCAATTTTTATGCTAGGAAATTTGAGACAGTAAGAGATCATTTTTGAAGCATTTTTTATGCTGTACAGAAAGCAACAAGGACTCTCAATGCCTCGGTGTACTTGGACAAGATTATTCAAAGAGCATATACGTGCAGTTGATTGCGGAGACTAAATTGTTCATCATAATTATACTTTTTTTTTTGTTTTATTAAATGAAGACTAAAACTCAAGAAAAGTACTAAATTCGAAGACTTCAAAACAAATTCTTTTTAATATGAGGACATTATCTTCACATTAAAAATTTTGTATCTCTCAATGATAATTGAGCATTAAATTCAGTTAAATTAAAATTAAAATATTTCTTGTTACAAAATAATCAAATAAAGGGGAATCCTTAAATAATGTAAATTTCTTAAGGCTTAATCCTTCTTTATTTTTATTTTAAAGGCAGCACTTGATGTTAGTCTGATAATCCCTCTTAAGGCTTAAGTCTTGACAAAACTGGATAATCAGCAAATTGTTTCCATTTCATCTTTATTTAAGTGGAGTTGGTGCCAATTTTGTCTTTCACTTGCAATCTATTAGAAAATAATATAAATTATATATTAGAATCTCATTTAAAAACTTAAGTTTTTTGATTGAATTAGTTCTTTGATATGATATTAGAACCTTGATGACCAAGCGGTCATAAGTTTGAATCTCATCATTCCTATTTATTTGATAAAAATTAAATACAAAATAGTGTGGACCCGTGCAAATTTCAAGTTTAAAAAGGTTTTTCTTAAAATGGTATGTTAAAAATAATATAAATCATAACTGAAACTCTTGAATTGAATTAATTCTTTAATACAACCTAATCTTATTGCATGAAACACAAATTGGACCAATCCTAGTATTCCACAACCATAAAGAGCTGTCGCCATGATATCCTTCCTAGTCTTTGGAAATCTATTTAGGCCTAAACCCAACTTTAAACATACAAACCATAACACTGTCGGGTCCTTCTTTGTCTCCTTCGGCCCAAATCATAGAAGTTCTAGTCCATTGATAAACTTAGTCAAATATGAAGGCCCTCGATTTTTCTTGAGAGAAAAACAAAGGTCCAATGATAAAGTATATTTTCAATTTAGGACATACATGATTATTATTCTGTGCTCACTCTATATAGCGCTGTATATTTTCAAGAAACCATCATTGAAAGTGACTGCGCTTTAATGTAACTAATGTATGTGTAGAATATGATATCTAACTATAAAATATAGTTAAAGGACCAGCAGAATAACATGATGGGAGGGTAGCAGGAGAATCATCATGAGATTTTTGTCATAGTTGCTGACAAGAGTATAGCTATCCAACTCTAGATTTTGTAAAAACAAAAACAAAAAAAGATGATTATTTATGTAGAATATTTTTCAAATAATTTTTTATATTAAAATATATAATAATATTTTTTTTATATAAAAAAAATTATTTTTGACATTATTATACTAAAATGATTTAAAAACACTAAAAATATATTAATTTAAAATAAATAAATTAATTAATTTTTAAAAAAAATAATTATAAAATATAGAAACAAACATGCCATAATTACTTGTCTGTAACCGTTGTTGCATCTGTTTAAGGAGTCCTTCTGTTTAGCTTATGGTAAAGGTACATTCCCTCATCAAGATCGATTGCTGATCTAAGCTTGAATTCTTGCTTCTTTATATACTGTGATAGTTGTGATTTGAAAAAAAATAATTTATAAAAAATATATATATTTGAGGTTGGTTTGAAAAAAATATATGTTTAGTTAAAACTATGATTAAAATTGAAGTTGAACAAAAAGTAGTTTAATGTATTTGGTTAAAAGAATGCTTTTCAAATTAAGGTTATTATATATATATATGGTTTTTAATTTAAATATTATAGATTTAACTACTGTTATTATATCATAAAATAAATAATATTGATATCAAATATTTTTTATTATTTCATTAAACTACGTGCAATTTTATCACATATAAAATCTATCCAACAAGGATTATATTTTTTATAATTTCTTAAGCGCGCAACAACATCAAGTAAAAATATCATCAAGAACAAAATTGGGATTGCAATCAAATTCTGTAAATACTACGTTATCAAATGATCTCCTTCTAATTTTTCGAATAAAACACAATTAAAAATAAAAATAAAAAATAAAATTTTTTTAACTGGATCGGACCCGGCAAGAACAAAATTGGGATTGCGATCAAATTCTATAAATGCTACGTCATCAAGCGATCTCTTTCTAATTTTTTGAATTAAATACAATTTAAAAAATGATTTTTTTTTTAACTCGATTGGACTCGGTTCAATACATTGAGTTTTGAACCGGACTCGTCGGTCTAGAACAATAATCAAAATAGTGAAAAGTGACTCCACTGTTCACATAGTTAAAACTCTTCACTGTGTTAGCATATTTGCGGAAAGCAATAAAAAGCTGTTTTTCATGAAACTGCGGTTTTAATTATTTTTTACTGGTCCCATATGAATAGTAAATTGTGGATATTTGTTACCAAACATTTAAAAGCTACGGTTTACTTAAAGTAACTATAATTGGGTAAACAAACAGCCAAAATATTAATCTCTTTGAAGTACTGCTCATTTATTATTTTGTTAATAAAGAACATGTGTCCGCTTGGTTGAATGCAAGGAAGGGTTTGATGAGAAGAACAAGAATCAAGAAACCGACATCTTGGTTGTCAGCTATTTAACAACCATCTTGAATTCAGAAGTCTTAACGCTTGATTCTCTGTGTTCCTTCTTCTAATTAAAATCTTAAATTGATTTCTTGTAATTATCTGATGAAATTATGATGGTATATAAACTCCAAAGCAAAATCGGTGTAGTATGACAGGAATTAAAATAATGTATATGTTCCTTCAACCAAGTTATATTAAATTTTTTAAATTTAATTAAGAAATTTTTTTTAAATAACTAGAAAAATAAAAAAAAATCCTGAATAATATTTAATGTAGACATGGAAAAGATCTTATATTGTTACAACTAATGAATCCACTATATAATTTGGCTTGTAGAATACATTGATAGAATTTTAGCTTGATCTACTTAAATTAAAAGTTATTGCCACATTTTGCAAAAAAAATAAAAAAATTCCAGGTTATATATATATATATATATGGTCAGTAAGAAATGCATAGGATTCTTTTCTACATCCGTGATTTTAGAAGAATGCATTAAAAGCTAATAAGAATCTGCCTGCATGAGTTAGGCACCGTTTAGCATTGCGATCCAAATGATATTTTGTTAAAATTAAATTTTTTTTTATTTAAATTGAGTTCGGTTTGTACTTTTTAGATCGTTTTGATGTGCTGATGTTAAAAATAATTTTTAAAAAATAAAAAAACATCATTGGCATGTATTTCAGTACGAAAAGCTATTTGAAAAGCAACCGCTACCATACTGCCAAACACACTCTTAGACTGTGCTCATCAATTATTTAATATAGTTTTTAGTAATAGTGATTTTTCTTTAGGTTCAAATGTTTTTTTCTTAACAAGTGTTATTGGTGTATACATCAGTAAAATTGTTTGGTTTAAAATATTTTACTTTTATTTAAATTTATAATTAAGTGATATATGGTGGAGGTTAAAATATTGTTTTAAACCTTTATTTTTTTATTTTAAAAGTGTTTTTTAAAAATAATTTTTTTTTCTTTACTTCAAATTAATATGTTTTTAGTATTTTTATATCATTTTGATACTAATATCAAAAATAATTTTTAAAAATAAAAAAATATTATTTTAATATATTTATAAATAAAAAATACTTTGAAAAAAAACTGAAACCAAACTCCCAAACAAAAACGGACTCTACGTGTAATAAAAAATAATAACAAATTTTGACTAAGCCTATTAAACATGGAAATTATAAGAAAACGTGACTTAAAATGTTTGTTTTTTTTTTAATTATTATCGAATATAGTGTCCAAATTCTTTCTATTACATTCAAACGACCTTTTCAATAAGGTTGACAGCAAACTTTTTTATGATAATTCAAATCAAGCATATGTGACAGAGATTGATGAACACTTTCATCTTTTATAGATAGACCTCTGTTGCTTTACGTTCAACTTTTATAAGTGGGTACTTCGTAGGTTTCCTGAGAAAAAAAATGAAAACAAATTAACCATACATTGTTTAAACTAAATTTATATATGAAAACCTTTTTAATTATATATATATATATATATATATATATATATATATATAGAAGTATGAGATTATTTGCTTTTGATAGAATAACAAGAACTACGAGAAGTTATACTTAGACAGTCAGATTCATGTGTAGCTACTACACCTTCGTGTTCTCCTGGTCCCTCCATGGCCAAACAGATAACAATGTTTCATGCATGAACCGAATAAAAGGTAAGGTGTCTGGGCATACAAGGCAAATAAAACAAAAAATAATAATTAAAAGTAAAGTGAAACAAAAGGCAGACAAGAATATTGGTGGGAATCCAACAAAGATAGTGCCTCCATGATCGATGCTTTTTTTCTTTTTTGAATAACTTATAGAAGGTTATAAGTTGTTTATGTGAAAAGAGAAGCAAAGCTTTTATTCCATCATGAAATAAGAGTACTTAACTTGGTTTGTTGGAGTTTAAACTAGATATGTATATATACTTTTATATATAATTATCTTAATTTTTTCATATTTAATTAAATATATTGTAAGATTCTTCACTCCAATGCGTGAAACTCAGTAAATCTTCCCCTCCTATCAATCCCGTGAGCTCCATTACTCGTTATATTTTGATAAATAACCCACAGAATAACTATATATATATATATATAGTGCTTAAATGTATATGGATATTCATAAATTAAATTATTCTACGAGGACGAAATTTGCCACTAGCCAACAAACTTGTATTACCGAGGGCTCTGCCATTGGATTACCTGAGGGACCAGCCGCACGTGTAACATATATTTCAATATTAACGTCAGTGTGGTGAGACCAAACTCCAAGAAAGTAAGAAACGGTTTGGTCTTTAAACAAACAAAAACGTATTCACTCACGAGCTTGCAAAGGCACACCCCCAAAAGCAAAGCACATAAAAAAGAAAAGGAAGATGATTCTGAGCTTTATGTATGTTACAGAGAAAGCTTCGTTGAAAGTAGAAACAGGAACCTGAGACTGTTCTCTAGCCCTATGCATGGTTCTTCACCCCTCTTCTTTTCATTTCTTGGTCTCTCCAGCTATGATCTGCGTCGCTTTAATTATTAGAATTGCAAAACAAGGAGAGCCTGAGAAAATTTCCCAGAAAATTTCCCTTTTTCCGTGAATAAATTACTTGATCCCGATGAATAATACGTGTGTGCGAATTTGTAGCCACACATCTATTATAAAATGTTATGTCTTGCGTTGATACGAAATCTGAGAAATTATCAGGTATGACAGTATTTTGCATCTCATCTTATAAACATTCATTTTAATTCAATAATTTAAATAATTAAAATTTATATAAACTCACGTTACTTTATATTTATTTTTTATTAAATAAATAAAAATAATAAAATTCAAACTTGTAATCGTTTGGTTATTAAAACTTTAATACTATATCAAAAAATCATCTTAATCTAATAATTTAAATTATCAAATAAAATACAAAATATAATTTATATTATTTTTTAACATATTTTCTCATAATAATATAAAAATCTATAATAATTCATGAATCCTATATTTTTATGAGAAAGGGAAGCTCAGTTCTGATTTTACTAAACAATTCATCCACACATACATATTATACAAAACATAAAATCTTCATAGGATTCCATGTTCCTAAAAGTTAGTTGTTGAACTTATAATTAATGGCATGGATACCTTGCGAAAATCTAAGAAAAAAATAATTTAATCTGTGGACACTCGTGCAGGAATTGTCCAATGAAGGATCGACAGTTGGGTTGACCGATATTGAAAGAAACTTTACCATAGTGTCATCAATTTGCATTTCGGAGATTTCATGATTGAGGTTGTTTCAGAGGACTTCACGAATTTTCTGGTTTAAAGTTTTTCTGTTTATTTTTGTAAATAATTTAAAAATATTCCTATTCTATTTGGGATTCTTGTTTCCTTCTCTGATTCATATATTAATGTTTCTCCTGAACAGTATTTTTCTAGTTACATTTCTAAGTCGATTGTTTTCTTTTTCCCCTTCTACTACATGTGTAGGTCTTAGGTCTTATAATAGTATAAACTAGCTATGGTACATACACTTCATCACGGAGCCGGATTATTTTTTTATACAAAAAATAATTTTTAAGTATTTGAATAGGGTTAAAAAATTATATAAAAATCAATTATGATAAATTTATAATAACGCTGATTAAAGCTAAGACAATATTATTTATTTTTAGACAAAACACATTATCCATAATAGAAAAAGAGACAATAAAAAATAAAATTATACAATAAAAGCTTATTTTTTACCATAATAAGCCGCTGCACATGCCGTCCATAACACATGGCTCCAATATGTCAATGTCTTTTAAAAATTTTAAAATACTATTTAAATATTAAATTATATTATCACACTCAATCAAACCTACAATTAACCAAAAAAAAAACTAAGATTAAAAGACCCTAATTCCCCTAACTCTAATTATTTACATTTATTGGATTCAATGGTGCATATGTAATTTGACTGTTTATAAAAAAAAATAAAAATGTTGAGATACCCTTTCCCCTGCTGCAAATATTGATTCTTTTATCTTCAGGGGTATTTTTGTGATTTTATTGTAATTAAAAATATTGAATAGATAAAAATAGCCTGACAAAATTTACAATGACTAAGAAACCATGTGAAAATACAAAAATTACACGAACTCCAAGGTAAGTGTTTTAATTCATTTGATTTGGGAGGTAGTATCCATTCACCATGAATTGAGTTTCAAGTATTAAATAGTCTTTTGGCTCTATAAAGAAAAGAAAAAATGTATCTTGGTAGGGAGATGCATGTCATAGTCTATTCAATCTTTGCAATTATGTTTTTAAAATATACAAAAAAAAAAAATAGGCGCAAGTTAGCCTAATGGGTTAATAGGCATTACCTTACTACTCCAAAAGACTTTGAGCGCACACACTTCTTTCACTATTCGTATGAACATTGAAGGGGGTGGTTTCTTTTCTTTTCTTTTTGAGTTTTCCCCTCATTTTTTTCCTTTCATTCTTTTTCATAATTTTATAATGTAACATTTGCTTGATTTTGAAGTGGCCTTCATAAATTATTTCAATTTACTTTTATGAGGTTATTGTAATCTAAAACAAATATCATTACATTTGATTGATGATTGATTTACAAATATCTATTTGTGTTATCGTATAATTAAGTATAAAATAGTTATAAAAAGAAAAAAAAACGATTCTTAAACCCAATTTAGTTCATCTCCTGAATCGCATATATGACGAGTTAAGTTGCAAAATCCTAGTCAATACAATGTCACCAACCCAATATTAAAAAAAAAAATCATCTTGAATTATTATTATTTTTTAAATCAAACCATGATTTTTATCATCATCTAGATTTCCTTTGGACCCTAAAGTTGATTGTGTCATGTCAGGGAACTCCTACACAATTTAATTTTAAACCCTTCCTGGGCAAAAAAACAGGTTTAGAGGTTTCAAGGTTAACTCATCTAGCTGGGGTTAATAACAATCAAATAATTCCTTATGGCATAAATATTTTTTTATGTTTAAAGCTTTTTTTAATTCAAGCACCAATGTAGCACAACCCTTTAAACTAGTGCTGTCTATGTCATTAACAATGAATTAAATTATTAAAGAAGTCAAAATAAAATAAAATAATTTTTAATTCATTAATATAAGTGTCGGTGGTTAGAGCTAACTATAGAGGGATTTGGTTTTAAAATACAAAAACTAATCTAATCTAAGAACACCTTTTTAATTGGTCAAATATGGCTTGTCATAATAACTTAAAGGTAGTATTTTGTTATTATTTCAAGATAAAAGTGACAAGACATAAGAAGATACAAAAACATAATTGTGTTTGGTAGTAGTGTATAAGATACAATAATTGTCTTTATATCCAATTTAGTTATAGTAGACAAGACAAAATAAAACATCAAAATATTTATTTTACCCTTAATATGTATTATTATCAAACTTATATATTGAAAAAAATCAATTGATATTACTTTTTTACTTTATTTTATATTAAGTTTTGAAATTGATAATTATATAATAACCCTGATTTTAAACATGATTGGGCCAACGGGTTAATTTGAGACCTAGACTTATCAGAGTTTAAAAACAATAGATGAAGGATTGAACCAACGTAACCCGATCAAAAATTCAAGTCAACTTGTGATCCGAGATGAAACACAACTTAAAAACTCTGTGGTTTTCCTTGAATTGTTTTTTTTTTAAGTCAACCTAGATTGATCCTTTCGGCTCATGACTCAAGCTTGTCTCAGGTCAACTCCTGAATCGGATCTTAAAACTATAATTATAATAATCAATTTTATCTATATGTTGACTTAGATCAATATGAGTTGACCCTCCCAACCCATTATCTTAGCTTTGCCCTTGATCGATCATCGAGTTGGATTTTAAAATTATAATAATAACCATTTTTTATTCTTATATTGACCCGATAACCTGGGTTGATCCTCATTTCCTGTTACTCGACCTTTCCCTCGGTCGACTCTTGAGTTAAGTTTTAAAACTATGATAATAACCACTTTTATCTTTATATTAACCTAGGTCAATGATTAACTCAACCTATGACATAGACCTTGACTCAAGTTGACTCTTGAGTCAGGTTTTAAAATTATAATAATAATCACTTTAATTTTATTGACTCATGTAAACCTAATTTGACCTTCTCGACCCATGACCCCAGCCTTGTTAGGGACCGAACCCTAAGTTAGGTTTTAAAACTATGATCATAATAATTTTTATCCTTACATGTTTTAGTTCACCAATTTTAAATTTTAGAGTTTTTTACAATGATATTATAGAAATAAAAAATAATAAATATTATCTTTAGAAAGATATTCTCTCTATACCTTCTGTTTCGAAAGTATAGAAATTTACTTTAAAATTTTCTCATTGATAGATTTATTTTTATATCTCTGTCTCTATCTTTTCATCCAAACACATCTATATTTTCATTATCTTTGTGTATTCTATCTCGGGACAATAACCAAAAGCTACCAAAGCTATTACAATTGTAATAATTCTAGGAATATTTAAAAAAATTACAATAGTGGATAAAAAAAGATAAAAAACAAGAAAACTTTTAATTGAACGATCAATGAATTTATAAAATTAAAAAATATATTTTAAAAAAATAATGAATAGACATTCACTTAATTGTATGCAATTTAACATGTTTACATTAATAGTTAGAATTATAAGAATTTAAAAGTTATGACATACAATAATACATGACGTGTTCGCGCAACGCTACGGATCCACATTATTTTTCCAGTAAAATATTTAGACGTCGCAAACATTTTTTTTTAAAGAGAAATCTAATTACTCGGGTTATATTTTTGACAAACTAAATAAGTTGGTTTTATTTGAATCATATTGAAAAAAAAAAACAGAGAGCAATGATAGCAAACAAGAACACACACACACATATATATAAAGTCATCAAGATATCATGAGGAAAAAACTTTATCGAATAGAAAAAAGATGATGTTGTTTAATTTTTAAATAATTGAACATGGAATGATAAAAAAAAAAAATGGTTTAAGCCAATTCGAGCTAGCACGATAGACATGTAATCTAGACATTAATAGGTGAGTTTGTCTAGATTAACTTTACAAGCCCGTATCCTAAGTTATGAGGTTAAAATAATTAATGATTTTGGTCATTAGACTGGAAATACTATATATGAAAAAAAACATCTTATTTTCAAATCATGTTTTACCCAAAACACCTAGGAAACATCCTCAAAACCTTATTAAACCAATATATAGCCTCTAAAAAAGTCAAAAATCAACCCAAAACCCTTAATCAACCAAAAAATCTTCCCAAGCTCATATCTATTTTTAGGTTCTTTCAAGATAATAAAACACTTAATCTTAACTCTCCTAATTATATGGAACCATTTGACACAAAAGTAGACTGTTTTAGTTATTAGAATCGTTACCAATAAAATTATCTCTCTATCTTGAAATCCAGTAACCCCCTCTCTCTTCTGCATCTAGAAAATGAATTAAAAATAGAGAAAAATAAAGTTTGGTACTAAAATTAAATTTCTTAATATTAAAAGGACTAGTTACTTATTAGCTAAAAAAGATTGGGAACTAAAATGAACTTTTCAAGCAAATCCCAAAGTCACCACCTATGTTACTTGTTTTTTCACTTCAGTCCTTTATCTTTCAATTCAATCTTTTCCGGAAAAAAATATGTAATTGAGTGTAAATTTGGGCTCAAAAGTACTTGATTGTGCAAAAATAAATTTGAGGATCAAATTGAAATTTTTTTAGAAAATAACTATTCTTATCTATAATGATTTATGATAGAATACATAGTAAAATTACTATAATATAATGGCCACATGAATTAGTTTTTTTTGTTAATGTTTTATATGTCAATAGACATTTACATTATCTTATCAAGCTCTATATACTAGGAATAATAATATATAAGTTTTATAAATACGCATTAAGAAATGTTAAGAGGTGCTTTCAATGTTTAATAAATATACTATTAAAAATATTAATACTTAATAGATACTTGTAGTATCCATTTTTTCTCTAAAAACAAAAACGTATAATGTCTTTCAATACTTAATATAATTATATATATATATATATAAAATTAATAAGATAACAAGTGATAAGAAAATTAAATCGAGGTAAATTATAATATTTTTAATTACATTTCAAACATCTAAGGAATACTAAATTGAGAGTTAAATGGAGTAAAACTAAAGTAATTATTTTAAATTAACTAGTTGGTCTTTCCAAGAAATAAAAATCAACTATTCATTATACTACAAGTGTGAACCAACTATTATTAGAATTGTTTTTATTCTTTTTAGTTTATAAGTGTGAACCAACTATTATTATTATAGTAATTTAAGTTACTTATAGTTAATAAGGTAACATTTGATAGTCTTTTCTTCTTTGTTGTTTTTTTTTTAACAATTAGAATCATTGAGCTAGTTTATGGATAAATCGAATCTAAGTTCCTTCCCTAAATAATTCTAAAAGTGTATTAATATATACTTTGATGTATTCAGAGAAATAAATTTCTCTAGATATTAATTTCAAGATTCAAATTCAAAAAATAATGGAAGGAAAGAACTTCTTTGACCTTTTAACTAACTCCAAAGACATTTAAAGCTAACGAAATAGTTTTATCAATTGGAATATTATTGAAATCAAAATAAATTATTTATTATTACTATATTAATTATTAAAAATAAAACTATAAAAATTATATAGCATATAAGTTTTAGATAACACTTAACTATGTATTAATTTGATTAAACTCATAAGCTAGATTTCAAATATAGCTTATGAAAATATAAGTATTTTACTAGTAAATAAGTTGTTTATCTTTTTCAATATAAATACGGTTCTAGCCAATCCACTCGCCGTAAGTTGAAAGTATGATTTTGAATTAATTTAGAATAAAAGAGAAGAGGTAGCTATATTATGAATGTGTTTTTTTATAACATAAATTTGTCAAATTACTAATGAAAAGATGATGTTTGTGTTTAATTAATATAAATAATAAATTTTTTTTTGATAAATTGAAAAGAATATTGTGGATGTTAATTAAACTTTGAAGTGGGAAGTTATTTTTTTTCAATAAAAAGTTAAAGGTAAATACATATCAAAGTATTTCATCTTAGTTGCCTTTTCATTTTACAAATTTTTATTTATTTATCTTGGGTACTTACTATAGCTTCTAAGTATATATGTTTTCATTCTTATAAATGCGTGCAAATATAACTGATTTATTTTAAATCTAATTATAAACAAAATTAAGGAATGATTACAGTAATCTTTTGAAGACATTATGAAATTACAAAATAAATTCAAAAGATTTATTACCATTTTAAAAAATAATTAAACTAAATAATTTTAAAATATGAGAGAAAACACTAATTCAAAATTCAATTAAAAACCAAAAAATAAAAATAAAAAGTCAAACTAGTACACTTTGCTTAAAGGCAAAAGCCCAAGCACAACTTGCCCAAAAACCCAAGTATAACATCATCCATTTAGACATATATGTCATTTAACTAGAAAACAATTTAAAAATATTAATCTCATTAAACTCATTTCTAACTTCATAACACTCTTTAATCATTTTAAAAATAAAAATTAAATCTATTGAACTACATTTTCATATTTAAAGCACAATATCATTTTCATTGAACTTTTCCTTTCTAATATAAATTTATTGATATCAAAATTAATTTTTTTTATGATCGTGGATGACAAAATACTCTCTCTTTCTCTTTTTGTTTTCTAGAATTCCTCTCTCTCCTTTGCACCCTTAGGGATGGTAACATAATAAAAATGAAGTTTGGGATCAGAAATTAATAAACATAGAAATTAATTACATGCACCCTAGCTGCTTGTGATAATTATATCACGCAAGATTGCCCACTTAAACGGTGAATGAATTGTTTGCTGTGAGCTGTGACAGTATCAGTTGGCAGACATGGAAGCTTCAAATCTTATGCCATAAGGTTCAATCACAATGTATGGTGGAGTTTCGTCTTTTGACATTCTTTTTCCTCTATACTTTTCTGCTTGATTTGTGGGATTCAAGTGGTGGTTATTAGAAACGGCTCTAATCATGATGTTCTTGAATAATAGCTGCTCGTGAAAAGCTAGAGGCTACATTAAAGAAGAGTAAATAAGAATTTCCTGGTTAAATGTATACATGCCATGGATTGAACCCCTTGACAATTTACGTTTCAACTGCCCTTTAGAAATTGTGTCCTGAAACCCTAAAGAATACTTATTGATCAGGAAAGTCCACCGCTTCAATTCATATATAATGGATATTCATTCCCTTTGCTGCAAGCTGACAAGCTTGTACGTTGTGGAATTTAACAATCATCATCACTTGTTATAATCACGTTCAAGAATTAATCGTAGGTGATCATCTACTGAGAAGTAGGTAGGATGCAAATGATCGGCCAATTTGTCAAGTAGAACACGTGTGGATTAGGTTCAAGTGACGAGACCAAGTTGATTATTTATCTGCCGTGTAATTTACAGTGATGAACTGAATTTGTTTCATCCTGATCACGAACACAGATGCATATATATATATATATATATATAGAAGAAATGAAACTACAGTTTTCTTTGTGTGGAAAGCTTCGAGTATGGAGCTTACGGTGTAACGTCCCAAGTCCGAATGAGAAAACAAAATATAATTATCACTGCCTTCTTTGATGGCGTAGAAACATTTTACTCCCATTTTTGTACAGGAATTCGCTTATTTACAAGGACAAGAACATGTTACTACCATTTTTGTACAGGAATGCAGACAGCAGTCAGAAGAGCTAACCAAGAAGGGTTTGAAGCAGGCGACACTCAAAATTCTCAGTACTTTATATCTTCAACAATTAATTAAGAAAAAAAATTAACTCTAGAGATTGGGGTAGTGATAACAGTTGCGGCTAGTCCTCCCATAAAAATAAACATGATATGTGCCTCTCACATGATAGTGATGCTCACTATACGTCATGCCTTCGAGCCATGTTAAAGATTAGTCTCTTAATCTAAAAAAGGTAAAAAAAACCTTGTTTATTAAAAAAATAAGATAAAAAAAACTCTTTTATTATCAATCTAGTCAAATAAACCTTTGTATTTTTTATTTCAGTCAACTGAGTGTAATTTGTCAAAATTAAAAATTTACCTCAGTTATTTTTTTTTTTTTTAAAAAAGGGGATTTGCGAAGTGAAGTGCCTCACTCTGTTTAACTTGAGACACTGGTTAAAATAATAGAGCCATGGAAGAGCCACGCTCACTCTTTGCGACAATGAACAATCACACACGTGAATACAATACGAACACATGCCCACAAAGTTCCTGTCTGGTGACTAATAAGAGAGATTTTTGGTGGTTTGGCAAAAGAGATTGTAGCTTCATTTTCCCGGGATTTGCCTTGCGAAATAAAGATCGTTTAGTCAAAAAAAGTAGTAAAAGGTTGCTCCATAAGGGCCCCTTTATTTTCAACAAAGGCTGCGTTTGATGTTCCCTTTTGGACATAACTGGGACAACCCCAACTAACCTCAAAAAAAGGTGTCACTAACACTTACAAATGCCTCTGTGTTGTGTTGGAGTGGTGGCCGCCCATACTTTTTGGTCCTCTCATTTTTTTACCCTTTTTTTGGTTGTTAAATTTTGGGTTGTTAAATTCTGCCAAATTTTTGTTAGGACAATTCAGCACTCATGACTATCAAGAACAAGCTTCGTTCTTTGCTTCTAGAAATGGAGATGAAACGCTATCATGTGGTATTGGGGTGATTGATTAGCCAAAGCTCTCTTGGAATGGCTGGACTTAGCAATTCATCTGTCATTTGAAACAAGCTGTTTGTAATTCCTTGAATTGAATTTAATTCTAAAAGTTAAATCAATTACTGTGTGGAAATTATTATTATTTTGAGAATTAAATGAAATTTAAATCATAAACAATGGATAAAAGTAAATCAGATGGAAATCCTTTGATTTACAAATCAATTCCTCTTAGAATTAACACTGAAAATACTATTTTGAAAATACCCTCTTTCTTTTCTTCAACAAAATCCTCTATTTACTCTAAATTGTGCATCTTCAGGAGTTGAGGGATGTCTCTGCTAATGCCGTCAATGCTTTAGCTGAGCATTGTCCAAATCTGATTGGCATTGGGTTCTTGGACTGCCTGAAGGTTGATGAGGTAGCACTGGGGACTGTAGTATCTGTTCTTTTCCTCTTAGCTACTGGGACATCAAAAATGAAGTGGCGCGTGGTCTCACATCGATCTCTGGCATAAGAACTGATATGGGTCCATTTGCAGTTTTTCTAGACTATTATTATTCACCTGGCTTGGAGGTTCTGTGTGCAATGAATAGTTCTCGAAGAAGACAATACGTTCAGTGTGAATGAATACGACTATATTCTTGTATTTAATTATCTTACATGTATATTACCGAATGCTACGGAGAAAAGATAGGAAGTAGAAATAAATAACAATTTAATATCCTAAAGTATTGAATAATTTACGATTCTTTGTTCACAGATCTAAACCAAATTTAATAACTTGGAATCTTAAAATAAATCAGTTTAATGTAGTTAGGGGAAACATTTAAGCAGATTTATTGTTCTCAATTTTAGTTCGCAAAATCACAATCATGATTATCAAAGTTTATCCAATAAATGCTTAAAAATACTAATTTTAAATTTTATAAAGTATCAAATATTAAGATGGTTTTCATGTTTATGGCATAAAAAAACTCATAGAAAGGAAAGACAATTTGAATATTTGTTAAGCTTGGGAATTGAATAAAATTGATGTAATATATTGATCTCCAATAAGTTTTTCAATGATTTTGTACTTTAGTTTCTATTGAACAAATATTTTTAATTTCATTGAAAAAAATAATTATTTCTCTTTTGACACGATCAAAAGCTTAATGTCTTCTTCTAAATGCAGGAGTGTCGAAGTAATAAATAACCCGGCAAGACCGGGGTCGAACCACAGGGAGGTTAACTATATAAATTATAAATAACAACAACACAACAACAACAACAACAATAATAATAATAATTAGTAGTAGTAGTAGTACTAATACTAATACTAATAATAGTAATAATAGTAGTAGTTGTTGTAGCAGTAATGATATTAATAATAGTAATAGTAATAATAAGGAGAACTTTGAGATATAAGATTGATGTAAGAATTAAACAATAATAAAAACAAATGTCAAGGTTAGAGGATCCACTAATGGTACTTCAAATAAGTATAGTATAAACTCTTATTATTCAATTGGAAACTACACATAAATGAGGTTCCAATCAGATTATAAATTGTTAGCATGATTACATTAGTTATCTTATTCGAATAATGCTAATACTTGTAAATGTTGTCAGGCATTCATGATTATAACTTAAATTAACAACAAATCAAGTTTCTTTCATAGCTCAGGTGTCGGTTATACCATACAGTATGAGCTATGAAAGTGCCAAGTATTTGTTATACCAAGTGTTATACAACATAAATCTAGATTAACCATTTAACAAGCAAAGTATTCAAAGTGAACAAGATAACAAATATAAAACATGTTAGTATCCAACATTAAGGTCCATGTTAAGTTTATATTAAACTTATTCTTACACCATTAGTGTAACCTTTTCACCTTGACATAATAGATTTAGCTAGACATAATGAAAGAAAGAAACATAAATAAACAAGATAAAAACATAATTATACAAATAAAGGAAAGGAAATGAAGAGCATAAACAAGATATTAATATAACATCAAATAAAATTTAAACATTACAGAATACAAAGAAAGAGAGCAAGAACATGATCTTAATCTGAACACCAAGATACCTAAATGCATGGTAAATGCCTCCTTTTATAGGATAAAATTTAGAGCTATTGATTTGATGAATAATTGTTGAGTAGGTGGCCACATCTTAACTTGGTGAAAATCCTTATCTTCTTATCTGAATAAAACGTCATTGCTAACATCAGAACTAGAACCACTTGTGCCATGAAAGTTTTAGGAAATTCTCTTAGCTTTCCAGAAAAAAAAAATTGAGGTCATTTGGACTTCTAGAACTAGAGATATGGGTTGAACATTGAACAGTGTACGGGCTACAGGACAGATTTGGACTTCTCCGTTGTTGCTATAATTTGGACTTGAAAATAAAACGTCATTGCTAACATCAGAACTAGAACCACTTGTACTCGTGAAAGTTTTAGGAAATTCTCTTAGCTTTCCAGGAAAAAAAAATTGAGGTCATTTGGACTTCTAGAACTAGAGTTATGGGTTGAACATTGAACAGTGTACGGGCTACAAGACAGATTTGGACTTTTCCGTTGTTGCTATAATTTGGACTTGAAAATGACCTTTTTAAATCCTGACCTCCACATGAAAGTTGTAGACCTATGTCTTACCAAATCTGTGTAAACATTTGAGATCATTTGGACATCGAAAACTCGAGATATGACTCAATTACCGAATAGTGTTCCAGTTTGGACTGCACCAACATCTCTTTTCTAAGGTTCACCCTCTCTTTATCTTCACAATTTCAGTCGTTGAATTCATCAATCAATCCATTGAATTCATCAATCAATCCTTTGATTTATGTGATAGGCCTGCATTTAAGATGAACATTTACCATATATTAAGGTATTTTATAGTATCAGATTTGTTATTATAAAACATGCTTTAGTTAAGGAGTTATTGATACTTCAAGTGCAAAATGATGATATAAAACCTTGATAAACATGAACTTTTAAGTACTAAACACCTTTATTTTTAAATATAGATTTAATTTTATTATTTATTATATTTTTAAAATGTAAATAGACACATGTCAATAATTGAGTATGGTCAATTTAATGGAGGGACCATCTTAAGCAATTGCATAACTTATATGGACTCATTCAAACCAAAAGATACTAGGACTTTATCAAAACAATTTGAAGAGTAGAGTACAGGTACTAGTGCTTGGTAAAACCCAATTTCCAACACCTCTATGCCACAACCCAAATTAGTAGCACTTTTTGTTTTTTAGAATAAATCACTACCACTTTGAAGGCGAAACAAAAGTCTTAGACAGAAATTAGATACTCGGCCACGCTACATTGTAAGATCAAATTTAAAAAAAAATGTAAAAAAAAAATACCAAGAAAAAAAAAAGTATACTCAGTTTAAAAAGAATAAAAATATGGCTCGAGTTAACTCGGAATAAATCTTTCAAACTTATGATCCGAGTCATAAGAACAGGAAGGCCACATAGAAAGAAAATTAACTGGAAAAAATTATGAAGTCCAATTTCAAATCAATCTAGTGTTAAAGGACAAAATTAAAACGAAATCTAATTTTAAAAAAAAATAACCCAAAACAAATGACTCAAGTCAACTCAGGTTAATTTGTTAAACCTTAACCCTAGTTATAAGATTAAGATAATCCCATAAAAAACCTAAAAACAATATAAAACTCAATTCCTAACAAACTAAATGTTTGAGTTTAAAATTGAAACCACATGTGTAAATTTTAAAAAGAAAAGAAAAGTGCCCAAATCCACAATGGGTATCCATGGGTCAAGTATTGCAATATCCATAACCGAACTCGATCCTAAATGTTTTACCTGCCCCCGACCTAAAATCAATTAGGCATAAACCAAACCCGACTTCATTAGCTTTCGAGTATCCATCGGGTATCCATTGTCCATCTATTAGGTCTCCATTAGATATCCATACCCAAACTTGAACCCAAAACCATAGCATGTTATGCATTTGATAAATCTTACATAAAAGCAGGTGGATCCATATTTTCATTAAATGATTCAAATATAGCAATTTGGAAATCATTCAAATTCGCATCATCATATAGATTAACAACAGAAATAGACGATA
Source organism: Populus alba x Populus glandulosa (assembly GCA_033617975.1). NCBI lineage: Eukaryota > Viridiplantae > Streptophyta > Magnoliopsida > Malpighiales > Salicaceae > Populus > Populus alba x Populus glandulosa. Next base: position 5,423,558 of record CM066155.1, on the reverse strand, counting down.
GACATTAATATGCTAATTAAAAGGGTGCATTTTAAATACCAAATTAAAAAAAAAATAGTAAATACATCTATTAAATAAATAAAAAGGGAAAATTTAACAACAAATTCTATAAACAAAATAGGTTTAATTCCAAGAAAATATTTCCTCATGACCACAAGTGTTTTGCAAGGGTACTTGTTTCTTCTACAAAATCAACAACCTGCATAATTTTCCAACAAATAACCTTAAATCTCTAGAGATTGTATTTTTCATTAATATCATGCATTATATCTAATTTTTTATTCCAGACATTGAACATTAAACTAAAGCTCCAACGCACACTCACCCACTTGATCCAATATTAGTAACATGGTCTACATGGACAAAAATACATACGAGAAGCAAAACATTATATCAAACATTGAAAATTGAGATTTCATTCCTTTCATGGCAAGAATTATTTTTATAGTATAAATTTCATACCTCCACTACAATCAATATCATTAAACATGGTGGTATAACCATCCCAATCTAGTGTTGCTCTATCTAAAATCAATGAATACAATACAATTTAGAAATATGCTTCAATAAAATGTTAAGATGCATATAACCATAATTAAACATAATTATTTATTAATGTACCGTGAGTTTCAATAGACCATAACCAATTTCGAGCACAAATTAATGCTCCACCAATCTATTATTTATACTGAAAGCATACTCTAAAGTTTTGGTAGATACAAGGATAACTAATAAATCTCTAATAATGGATTATAGGATTTGTTATCTGCCACCTTGATTTTTCTTCCATGTTAGAATATCATAATCATCTTTTCTTTGCAAAACATCATCATCTAAATAATGATCAAATTCAGTCCTAACATGTGAACATTTTGTTCTTTTCATTTGCATCATATAAGTATCAGATTCACCCCAATCATAACTTGAATCCATATAGCTAGTACTTAAATATTGAGTCATACATAATTGAATTTTACCTCTCTTTTACCTTGAAGTATAAAAATCCTCAAAATCATAACAAAGACGATGAATCTTATCCTTATGCTTCACATGCTCACTCCCATATACTTCCAAATATAGATAGACTTCAACAACAACCAAGTCTAGATAATCTAGACTCAAATAGTTAGACAAGAGTTATAGATTGATCTAAAGAATCAAAACTTTTATGTTAGCAAATTTTTTTGGATTCCAATACACCAAGAATTGATGTAGTGGACTTTATGGAATGTAATGTGAAAAATTATTAAAATTTGAATCATAGTCACATAGACTCCATAGTGAGCCTGCTATAGAGGACATTTAAAAAGCATTAAAATGTCATGTAATATTGAACAAAAGCTACAAACATCCACACCATATAAAGTTGAGAAGTGGCAAACATATGATAAAATTTTTCAATAACACATGTAGCATCCAGAACATGGTAGATGAGACAAAGAACAAGTCTAAAGGAATTTAAGGCTTTTAGGAAAGAAAAAAAAAAGGAATTATAGATAGTAAAGTTAGTGGAGATGGAAGATGTGGTTGGAAACATGCTATTTGATTGAGCAATTTTAGCAATTAAAAATGGTACAAACCTAGAGGAATCTATAAAAGCCATCAAAAGTCAAGTGCAACAAAAGGAAGAGGAATAAAGAGAAAACCCTAACAACCTCACTGCTTAGTTGTTGGATTATTTCCATTACTTAATGAAGGTGTTGTCATGAAATGTATATGCACATAGCTTGATTTATAAGTGCAAGTCTATGCCAAACGTTATATATGACAATAATGTTGACTATTGTTTTCTTCTTTAAACAAAATTATATATATCTTTAGACAATTTGGTTTCATGACTGGTGGTGGAACCTAAAAATATGAATAAATAAACAAAACAAAAGAAGTAGAGAACATAGGAAAAAAAATATCATGTTGTTCTAAGATTTTAGCATAAAAATATAACTAGGTAGAACTGAACACAAAATAAACCAACCTTAAGTGTAGACTTGTTACGATGTTGTTGACTTGCTACCGACAGGTCTATTGCTAGCTAGATATTAGAGGTGACTAAAAAGAGCAAGAGGGGTAGAGAAAGAGAAGGGAAGTACGAATTGTGTGATGACTAATGAGAGAGAAATTTAAAATTTGACTTTAAGTCTATGTGATAGGAAAGATTCAGCTGGAGAGGTAATTAAAAAAACCTAGTTTTTCTTCAAATATATAGAGATACAAATGTCATTTTAAAAAACTTTAAGGTCACATGTCAATACTTTGGGTTAGATTCGAGCAAGGTTTCGAGTCGGGTAGAACAATATCAATACCCTACTCGAACTCAAATTTTTCACTTTAGGTATTACGCGAACCCAAACAGGAAAAACATTCATATACATTTAGGTAAATTCAAGTTGGTATTCATTGGGTTCGAGTGAAATTGTCATCCATGCCAACTAATATTTTAAACTTGCAACTCAGATTATAAGACTGGAATAACTCCATAGAAAGAAAATGAATTAAAAATTATAAATCTCAATCCTCAATCAATCGAATGGTGAAAAATAAAATTAAAAAATAAAATTCAATTTATAAGAGAGAGAGAGAGAGAGAAGAATAATCAGAAGAATGATGATAAAATTTGACATAAAAAATTAACAAGCCACTTTGCTATTTTAGATAGGGCCAAGGATGGAAACCGAAAATAGGAAGAGAAAAAATAAAAAGAAAGGGGAAAAAAAAAAGCCGTTGGAGGCACATTGCAATTCGTATAGCAAAATATGCCACCCTATATAAAAGCCTCACCAAGATGATCCTAGCAGTACCAAGAAAGGCCGCTTTCAAAGTACAAATGAAGCTAAACATACCACCATATTATGGTCGCCTCCTCACATGTTAGCATGTGCATTATACGTACCATCCATTTTTTTCCTTTTCTTTCATTTTATTCCTTGGTTTGGCCAAAAAAATTGGATTTTTGTACCATTTTTAAATTTGGTCTCTAAATATTTAATTATTTTAAATCAATAAAATTGAACTTTAGTTTCTTAAATCAAGCATGAACTCAATGCAAAAACATTTCCTTGACATCGTTATAAACAAATAAAAAATAAATCGAAACAAATCACAATATGTAGTTTAAAGAAAACACAAATTAGAAGGATTAATTTGAAAGGAAAAAATAATCGATGATTACACTAACCAACCACTTTTCCCTCGTGTTTCACTTTAATCCTTGGTTTGGCTAAAAAAAGCGTTGAATTTTTATACCATTTTCAAATCCAGTCCCTAAATCTTTAATTATTTTAATTCAATAAAAGTGGACTTTATCTTCCTAAATTTAGCATCAACCCAATACAAAAAAATTCTCTTGATACCACAATAAACACATAGAAACTAAACTGAAACAAACCACAAAGTTTAATTTCAAGAAAACACTACTTAGAAAGATGAATTTTAAAGGAAATGAATTCAATGACTGAAAAAAAAGTAAGAAAAAAATCACTATCAAAATCTATATCCATAGCGAATTTACTTACAATGAACAATAAATTCAATCACGAAACAAGTATCTCTTTTAGTTGTTTCTATAATAATAATAATAATTAGATAAAAATCATACATCTCTAACTGATGTTTTCAGCAATTAATGAAGCCAAAATTAACTATTAAACCAATACCAAGATCACCACGAACTTATAACCCATTGATTTGAAAGTACCAAGTAATATACGTCTAAATTTGTGCAACATTACAAGGATAACTTAGATAAAAGTTATGGATTTACGATATTAAGGAAGGAAATTTGTCAAAAATATTCCCCCTTAAATTTGCATCAAATAATTTTTTGTATCAATTTTGAACTTGAACTTTTAGAAGTTCTTGTTTAAGAACTTGCATCTGCTTTTAAGACTTTCTATCTATATTTATATCCAAATTGCATTGTTTTAAAAAGCATAATGTCATTTTGTGGGCAACTTAATTAATGCTCTATATTAAATAATTCCAATATAAATATTTAATTGAAAATTTATAATAATATAAGGGTAAACATTATATAAAAAATAGTTTAGGTGTAAAATCAATACTACTCCATCAGTTTGGTGATAAAACTGACGTATGCCCTAATTAAAATTAGCTAAGCTGTCTGTGTAGAGCTTATCGATCATACAAGTCGACAAGGAATCCCGTTCCTATCTGTTAATTAGCAGGGCTTCCAAGTTTATCTTGATTAGCAGAGCTGAGTCACACGGTATACCTAGCTAGGTTAGACCTAATCCAACCAAAATCTCAGCTAATAAACAAAACAAAAAATACTATACTTTCATTCCTTAAAAAGAATCAAGTCGTTTAGTTTTGAAGACTTCAAGGCCACTAATCGTCAAGATTAGTAAATTAAATTACATTATAAGAGAATATATATGTTAATTGTCTATAGAATCAAATTAATTAGCTAACGATGAAGATGTCGGTTTCTTGACTCTCTGTTCTTCTGATCAAAACCCCAATAACGTCTCCAAGAATCCAAAGACTACACTTGACTCCTGTTGTGTAATAAACTGGCGATTCAGAAAATCTACATTTCCCAGAGACCGAAAAAGAACTCTTGGCACGAGGTAGTTCAAGCGTGATTTTCCATAATCAAGCAGTGTCATGATTATTTTTTAAGAAAATCTTAACATGAACACTGTCCCAATCTCAATAATGCTGGCTAGATATTCCATATAGATTAATAATATAGAAGGAGGTACTGCTACACGCTGCTGGTGTATGTATTTTTAACTATGTTGCCTCATAGTGTAGTCACTGTCATGGTAGTTACTTGAAATTTGGTATCAAAATTTCAGGATTCGATGTCCCCATAGCTAGGAAAATATATATTTGATTGACATGTATAGACACCCATCATATCTTAAAAATTGAGGTAAATAAATTGTATCAAGTGATTAATGGACCCCATGATTGTGTCTGTACATCAAAGTAAGAGAACCTAATTTCATCAGTGTGGGGTTCAAATTTAAAAGGCTTTGTCGACATTGTAAGTTTTTTTCCATCCTATCAGTCTCGAATTCCTTTGATTTTGACACGTTCATGAACCTTCTCTTACCAGTTTATTATGTTTTGTGCACTAGCTTTGTTTTTTTCTTTTTCTTTTTTAATAGGATCAGATTTGATGTAAATGAATTAGAAAGATTTACAAAACCCTAAAACATGTGGCATGGGGACACGAAGAAACACCCTTTTTTTTAAACAGAATTACAGAAACCAGTTAAAAAGATTGCAATAAATCTACATAATCAATGGAGCACATTCCATGTAAATTATGAGAGAAAACGACAATAGATTTAGCTTTTTCCATATACTGGTAGTATAAGAACGAGAGAGAGAGAGAGAGAGCGCGTATTTTTGAATAAGAGAAAAAAAAGAAGGATAATTAATTAATTAATAATGTTTTGTGGTAACCTTATACGCATTAATCAATAATTTGCAGATCAAGGATTAAAAAATAGTAGTTTTTAATTAAACATATTTACAGCTTAATTTTCAAAGGATCCATGCCATCTAGGGAGTACCAAACCCAATACGCTACACCGCTCTTGGTCTGTTCACAGACTTTGTTCTTCACTCCAAAATTATTTTCTCTCTTCTGGCAATTTCCCACTCCTAAAACGGTGGTTGGAAGTGAAATTTTTGCTAATCGTATATTAATTCGGTCGGCAAATAGTTCCCCTGTTTCTAAAAGGAAAATGCGCATGGCTGTGTGGCTGATTGATTGATTGATTGACACAGAGAGAGAGAGAGAGAGAGAGCAACAACCCACCTCCATGATTGAGACCCGGAAGCTTACTCAAGATTTGTCCAGTCAAGGAGCCACTCTGAGGCATACTTATAGTAGTGGCCTAGCTAGCTAGTGGGTTGGTTAATTTAACTGTACAAAGTGACAGAAAAAAACTTTAGAACAATTCGTGGTTTAATTCAAGTCACTCAAGTGTCGATAACGCAGGCAATTGTTCATCTACACATGCAACAAAATAAAGGCCCACAATCAGCCGAAACATTGAAAATAAAAGGTTAGACAAGAGAACATAATTGGACGGAACACCTAAGATCGTGACTCGTAAGAACATAGCTACTGTCAATGCATGGTTGATTATAGGATACAAGAATCCAAATGAATATCCAAGGAAGACTGCTAGTTGCTTTCCTGTAATGATCCCCTTTTTCTTTTTTTCTTTTTTGACAATTTGTTTGCCTCTCTCTCTCTCTCTCTCTCTCTCTCTCTAAGCATACTTTGTTAAATCACGAGGGATTTGTATTGTTAATTCCTCATTTCTGAGGAGTCTTCGCTGCCAAAACCTGCGCATAAACTGTGTATACAGAAAGTTACACTAGCTAGCTAGTTGCAAGTGACGAGGATACTTACTTTAATCATTTTGGCTGGTGTCTATGGCGTCCTTCATCTTGAATTAATGAACACCTAACCTTTGTAAAATAAATAGAGTTGACTCGTATGCCACCCAACTTTAATTAATGCCTAATTAATTTCATTTGAAGATATATAATAAATTAAACCAAGTATGCCCACAATTAAAATAGCTTTCTATATTGACCATCAGGCACCCTTTTTATGAATACAAATCACCTGGCATTAGTTGCTTGCAATATCAGTTGAATATATTAAATGAAAAATCAATAACTAATTATGGTAATTTTAGAATATTAACAATGCTAATATAGAAAATCACACTTAATATATATATATATATATATATAATAGGTCTTAACAAATTACCAATCATACTTAATTTGTATCCAAATTATATTATAGAAAACTTGGTTTCTATAGATATATCCAACTGGTTAACAATTCTTGAGATATAGAGCATCAACTATATATGAAGGATATTGAAACAATGGTTTTTTTTTTGTCTCAATTAGTGGTGATGTTGTTTTTATACATTGTGTTAAAAAGTACGGTTGCAGTTTTATTTTAAAATGCATTTTATTTATAAATTTATTAAAATAATATTCTTTTTATTTTTAAAAGATTATTTTTAATATCAATGCATTAAAACAATTTAAAAACATTAAAAATATTGATTTAAAATATAAAAAAATAATGTTTAAAATATAAAAACAAATAGAATTGTAAACTGTGTGCTTGTATTCAAATTTGAATATTGTAGTTTTTTTGTGGAAAATTGTCTTATCAGACAACATTTCTTTTAAAAAGGGAATAGTCAATTAATGCCGTAAACTGTACAGTGCTTGTATTCAATTTTTTTGCTAATTTTTCAACAAAGGCTGCTTTTTTTCCTTCTTTTTTTGTTCCTTTTCGTTTCCTGTTTCCAGCTCGTTGACGGCCTAGCTAGCTAATCCTCAACATCCTTTGGGAAATTCTCCGTTGTGATTTTGTACAAATTCACGTTTTGTCGTCATAAATCTGGTACATACTATATATTTCAAATATATACAGTACCTCAATTAGTTATTTCAAATAGTACATACTATATATTTTATTCATCGTGCAACTTATTAGACATTCATGTAAAGAAAATGAACTGTTATATATTTAATTAAAAGTAACGAGCATACGACCTTCTCTATAATATGTGTTTTTTTTATCTTTTCTCTTTTTTTTTTAATTGTATATGTCCAGTACTCTTATAAGGTATTATAAAATATTTTCCGATTTAAAAATATATAATTTTTCAAAGTTACCGTATAGCTTTTATAGATGGTATTTCTCATATTGTCAATTCTTTTATTTAATTATGGTAAAATTTCTCATGCTTACCTAGTGGTGATTACATTAACTACTATCTCAAAAATAACATTATCCAAATATTGGTGAATGATTGTTACTGCTTGTTAATCATTCTTTCATGTTTTTTGCAAGATCTTCTTTGGACTGAAGGTAATATTTCTTCATTTATATGCTTCTCGAAACCTTTTAATTGTCTCTCATACCTCTTAGGAACATAGCCAAGATTTTACTCGAATATACCAAGTTTCATAGTTATTATTTGTTAACTTAGGACATTAAAGTGAGAAGTTTGGATTATCTACATTAAATAATCTAATTTGAGTTTTAATACTACTCGTTCAAAATCTCATCATTAATTTTAAATTAGATTATTTGTACTAGATGAAAAAAATAAGATAACAAGTAAATTGTTACTATTTTTATCATACATAATGAGTTAACTCTTATAAATGTTAGGGTATATAAAGGAAGAGGAAGAGTAAGAGTGTGTTTTAGTAATTGCAAGGAGAAAACTTGACTCCTTATTACCTAGCTAGTAGATCACTGATATTGTGTCTTATCAGCACTTAATGGAAACCTTTTAATTCTTCTATAACCATTTTTTTTATATCTTTTCTTTTTAATTTAATTTCAACATTTCGTTCCTTGTAATACTTGTTATAATGTCAAATTATTTACTTAGAAGATATATCATGCAATTCTGAATTAAAAAAAAATAATCAAGATTATTAATTTAATTTAATTTTACAGATATTCAAAACATTATAATTATATTCAATTATATGTTATGGCATTTTATTTTAAATAATAAAATCATAATAGATTATTAATTGAATTTAATTTCACATTTAATTTAGTTTTAAATATATTCTAAACTTGGGGTGGAAACAAATTGTTTGCATTTGTTTCGACGACATTCATCATTTCCCGTTTGTTTTACAATTGAAAAGTTTTTTTATAAAAAATTGAATTTTTTTTTTCTTCAAATTAAATTTTTGGTGTTTGTAGTTCATTTTATATATTGATGTCAAAAATAAATTTAAAAAAATAAAAAATAAATATTATTTTGATGCATTTCCAAAAAAAAAACACTTTGAAAAGCAACTGCTACCACAATACCAAACGGGCTCTTAATATGGTTTTTTCAGCAATGCAATTTTTATTCACGTCCTAGGGGCCTGTTTGGAAATGTGGTTACGGTTACTTTTCAAAGTGCTTTCATGCCGAAATGCATCAAAATGATATTTTTCATTTTAAAAAAATTATTTTTAAGATCAGTATATCAAAACAATCCAGAACATACAAAACAAATTAATTTTTTGCAAAAAAAAATAAATTGAATTTTTTGAAAATACAGGTTGGCCTGCTTTTCCAAACGCTTCGATGTCCCCCTAGTATTCTTTATTTAGTTCGTACCTTAATAATATAGCTTGCAATGTTTTCATAAAAAAAATTAATGAAATGAGAATAACACCGTTTTATAATTTTATGAAGTGAAATTTATTACTGTATCCCTTCAAGTGGCATTTGCGGCGCCACCTAGGCTTCAAAAATATCATTTTATTGTGTCATTGGAAGCACCTTTATGTCCTCTTCCTGTTGCTGGGGCCCGTGTTGTTGTTGGTGGTTTAATTTGGTTTCAGTAGGTCTTTCTTTTTTCCTTATTCTTCTCTCTCTCCTCACTAAAAAATTACAGTTTGGTCCTCTTGGTTGTTGGTATTTCAACTTGATTCCTTATTCTTTTAATTTCTATAATTGTTGGTCTTGTTTTTTTTGTATAAATTTTATTTGTTTTTGATTTCATCCTTCAATCCTAATTTACTAAATATTATGTTCTCTAATGTGGTCCTATTTTTTTCTTGATGTTTTTGTAACAGTTTTAGTGATTTTCATTTTATCTTTCAATTCAAAATGATAGTATTTGTTTTTCAATTTGGTCATCGTTGCTTTGAATTCAAATTGTTTTCTTGATTTTTTTAAAAAGTTATTATTATTTTCAATTTCATTCTTTAATTACAATATTGTTTTTATTTTTATGTCAATTTTGATTCTTATTTTTTTAAAATTTGTTTGTCCCTTTACTAAATTGATCTTTTTTTTTTAATTTCACCCTTTAATTAAATATAAATTTTATTTTATATTTTTATTTTTATCCTCTTTTTTTTTTAGTTGCTATTTTAAAAAAAAATATATGTATAATTGTTTTTTAATTTAATCACTCAACATTTAATTAATTGAGAATTGAATTTCATAGTTTTTCCAGATTAGATACTTCAAGTCTAATGACTCGTGTCACGGGTTTAAAAAGTTAATACAAGTTTTTTTGTAAGAAAAATGTTTGATAATCCTTTTTTCTTTTTCTAGGATTTTTGAAACTCATGATCTGAGATATGGATTCAGTAAAATATCCTGAAATCCTAAATTAGTTTGATCCTAATTACTAGAGCTATAGGTTTATGATAACTGGTTTCTTCCTATCTTTTTACCTCATTTCAACACTTTAACATGTATTTTTGCAAAAAAAAAAAAAAAAAAACCCAGCCCCAATGTTAAGTGTGGGCACCAAAACTAGTTTAAAGTTATTACAGTAAACTTGCTAATATTACTCATGAATTTTGAATGATTAATCAAATAAAAAAAAACACACTATTAAGAATTTTTATTTTCATCTGAATACAAATATTATATTTTCAACAATTATATTTGAGAGGATGTTTAAGTATTGTATCCAAACATTCATTTACTTTTTTAACATTAATTTTTTTTTCATAAATGTATTGATTTAAATATGGATGGTTCATAAATTTTGAAAAAAAAAAACTAATTTCAAAATATATTTACATTAAAACAAAAGAAAAAAAAATGACCTTATGAATTAAAGAATGTACAAGATCGCACAACAAGACTTTAAAATCCAATTTTAATAATAATTTTTTGAATTTTAAAAGTTCTGATAATAATATTACCAAAAATAAATTTTTAATTTTCCTAAATTCTTCCAAAAAAATTTAGAAACCATGCTATTTTTATAAAGTTAACATTTAGTCATTATTTGATATTGCAGTAATTTCTATTTTTTAAAATGTTTGTTATATTATTTTTTACTTGAAAAATCATTAAATTAATTTTTTTAGGTGTGTGTGGATGATTTTATTATGGTAATATTAAAAATAAAATAAAATCTTAAGAAAATTTTTATTTAATATTATTTTTAAATAAAAAATAATTTTTAAAAAACAATTTACATTAGGTTATCAAAAAAATATTTAGACAGTATTTGAGATTGTTGTATAAGTTATTTTTTTACTTAAAAATATATTAAAATAATATTTTTATTTTTTAAAATTTATTTTTAATTTTAGTACATTAAAATAATATAAAATAAAAAAATACCAGAAAAAAAAATTAAAAATGCATGTCAGTGTTGAATTAACCACAAAAACACAAATGAAGGGCAAAAACAAATAATACCTTGAAATGCTACTTAAGACCAATGTTACTGTTGGATTGGACCCTTGTCTGTCATTACAAGGAGAGGGAGAGAGAAGGGTTATTCTTGTCATTTCATGGATTTTCACCCACATTTGGACGTTTTTTTTTTTTTTTTTTTTTTTTTTTTTTGCGTTTAAAAAATGGCAGACCCACGGCAAAATATGATCAGGTACTTCGTTGCAGATCGTTCTCACGTCTGGGTCTCTGACCTCTTTCCAAAAATCGTTAACAACAAACTCCCCTCTTCACCGTACACGTGTTGGGCCAAATCCACCCGCACGTGCATAACGTCCCTGTCCGGCACTATCGTCATCAAAAACAAAAAACGACAAAAACCCTAAACGGTGTTCAGAAACAAACAAAAACCATGCACGAGCACAGTCAGATACTACAAAAAGCTAAAACGAACAAACAAATAAATAAAAATAAAGAAAAAGAAAAAGGGCAGTGTACAGTTGTAACTTAACTTGAATAGAATAATAATAATGATAATAAAAAGAAAAAGAATAAAAGGATGTCTTTATTTCCTTACGTTGCAATGTAATTAAAGAAAAGCCAAAGGAGAGTTGTTGAAACAGAAAACCTGAAAGCTAAGCGAGTGATTTGTTTTCCATCGGGATATATTCAAGAGTTCGCTAGCGGTTTTTTATAAAAAATATTTTTTATTTAAAAATATATTAAAATATTTTTTAATTCTAAAAAATTTATTTTTAATATTAATTTATTAAAATAATTTAAAAATACATATAAATTAATTTTAAACAATTATTTTTAATTTTTACAACAATAATGTTTGCAACGTAATTCCAATGCGTTCTAATATACACTAGAACGATTCTTCTGATATAAACTAAATAGTTTGGGAACGCGGTGTAAATCGCGTTCCATCAAAATTTAATTTTTTTTAAAAAAAATATTTTTGTTTTTATATTTTGGATCGTTTTGATTCGTTAATCTCAAAAATAATTTTTTTAAAATGAAAAAATATCATTTTAATGCATTTCGGGACAAAAAATACTTTAAAAAACAACCGCAACCACACTTGACAAGACCACGAATCAGTGTCCTTCAAAATCTTGCTGCTTCATACCTAATTTTCTTCTACTTTTAACACTTTAGCCTTTTTGTTTCTGAATTTTGCATGCTAATGAGAATTGGTGATGATTATTGATCTACTTTTCATGTATTGCATTATTCTAGTCAACAGGATGAAAGTTTGCCCTAAAATCAATTATCCTCGAGGTTACATCAAATATTATGCTCTTCTAAAAAACAATGAGAACCCATCAATCAAAATGCTAAAACACAAACTGTTCACATGCATAAAGCAAAAAACTTTTAGATATTCATGACATATTTCATAAAGAAGAAGAAAAAAAAAAAGAAAAAGAAGAAGCAGCAGCAGCTTGTAAGAGAATATATCCTCATATGAATCATGCAAATACTTATATTTTAATAAACTTGAACATATATAATTTATACTCTTTATTCTCAGGGGTTAAGCTAAATAAAATCAACTATTTGTTGGATTATTTATGAGGGAGTCTAATAGGTTATATTTACTAGATAAATTTAGGGTTTTATAAGAACAAAAATATCACGTTGTCCATGGTAGTAGGAATTTATCCAATCCAATACTTGGTAGTTAGACATGCTGCCATGTGTCCTATGTGACATATTTATCACTTCGTTTTTTAAAAGAATAGCATGATTAAAAAAAAAGAAATTCTTTTATTGAGAAATGAATGAATAAAAATGAAAGAGACATGATATTCAATAGTTTTAATTATTTGATTGACAACCGGATATTTCTTAGTATCTTTACACCATGTTGGAGGAAATCCCATGACATAAAAAAAAAACATTTTGTCATTTTATAATGATAATGTATATAATGTGAAATTTTGATATATACTATAATGTGTTTTAATAAGTGTCAAAGAATGAATTTAACCTAAAAGCTTAAGTTATTAGATAAAGTCTCTAGATATGATTTATATTATTCTTTAACACGTTCCCTCAAGTGAAAACCCTTTATACTTGAAATTTATACAAGTTCAAATTACCTTGTGTTTAATTTTTATCAAATAAATAGAAATTGTGAGATTTGAACTTGTGACTGTTTGGTCATTGAGGCTCTGATATAATGTCAAAAAAACAATTCAACTAAAAAGCTTAAATTGCTAAGTGATGTTCAAAGATATAATTTATATTATTCTCTAATAATAAAAACATTGATTTGTTAAGCCAATAAACATTAGAAATAATTAATCAATATTTGAAAGTCTAGCACTAATATATAGTTATTTCTATGTAGTTGATGTGACTGTCAATTTATGATTAGGGATATTGTCAATGAATACTAACAAGTTGAATTTTTACTACACTCTTATCTTACATATTATTTATCAAGAAAAAAAAGATATTTATATCTAATATATTAGGTTTTAAATATCCATATAATTATCTATTATTCGTGTAATATTTATTATTTATTATAAAATAAAATAGTAATATATATACATATCAATATTATGATATGTATAAATTATATTAAATTAAAAAAATATAAATTTTTTACTTGTGTGTGTATCTTGAATTAATTTTGGGCTAGATTTTGGATTAAATTTGATTATATACATACTCTATACAATGCTTATCAGTTAATATAACTATTCAAAACCAAAATCTTACCCATTCAAATTGTATTGTGATCTATGAAGCTCGAATTATATTATCATAAGGACAAATTGGGCAATTAGCTTAAAAAATAATAATAAAAAATAATTATGAATTAATATAACAACAAAAAGTTTTGGCGAAATAATATATTTTTGGATGTCGCGGTTTTGAACTATGATATTTAATTAAATGTCACGCTTTTAAACCATGACATCACTTAAATATCGCCGTTGAGAACTGTGATAAAATTTTAATTGATGTTGTGATTTACAATCGTGACATTAATTAAATTCAAGATTAACCAATCAGTTGGTTTGTAATAGTTAGTTAAACTAGCTAACCGGTTGACTGATGCAGACGGAAGCTAAAGACAACAACAAATAAACAACACAAAATTTATGATGCGCGAAAAAAGGCCACAAATGTGAATCCTAAATTCACAGGTTTATTCTCTCTAAAATAATAATAATAATAATGAAGTCTACCTCCTCAGGAGATTTACAAAGCCTTAAATATACTAGAAACCCTACCTTTACTAGGAAACAAAAACATATAAATAACAACAAGGAAACAACCATAGAATTTGAAACTATACATAAAATCCAAAAATAATAAGGAAAATCATGAAATTATCAAAATCAAAGTCCTATGACAAGATTTTTGAAATATAAAGATATAACAGTTTGAGTAGCGATTCCATGTGTTGGATTGAAGGAGCTCTTATTGTCTTAGTAGTTGAAATTTTTTTGATCATATTAATATTCGTCCAACATATGTTAGAAAAACTCTTAAAAAAAAACTTTTCCTTTGCCTAAATTGGTTAAGTCACAATAAATTATAAGCAAAATTCTTGTTTTAAGTAAAATATTTCAACTCTTAATTTATTGATATAAAACGATTTTATAAGATAACCCTTGAGAGTTGCTCTACCGATTAGGTAAGATTGATTCCTTTCTTTAAATATCCTATGTCTATATGAAAATTGCAGTTTTTTAGATATTTTAATAAAAGATTTAATTTCAGTATTAAGGTAGTTCAATAATATTTTTATTGTCGATAAAAAAGTTAATAAATGAAAAACTTGACATGATTACAAAAAATAGTTGTCCTAGTTGTTACAAAATATACATCTAGGTAATGTTTGGTTATTGTTTTATGATAAAAAATATATATATAGTCGAGACAAAAAAAATTTTGGTTGAAAAGATAAAGATAAAAATATAAAAATAAATTTGTCTCTATAAAATTTTTAAAGTGAGATTTTGTACTTTTAAAATGGAAGATACAAAGAAGATATGTCTCTGAGACAATATTTTTTATTTTTTATCCCTAAAATATCCCTATAAAAAAATTTTAATTCTAAAATTATTCAACTAAAACGTTTAAGGATAAAAATGGTTATTATCATAGTTTTAAAACCCAATTCGAAGGCTAATTTGGGGTAAAGCCTAGGTCACAAACCAGGTTGACCCAAGTTAATATAAGAATAAAAATAATCATTATCATAGTTTTAAAACTTGAATTGGGGATTGGTCTGGGGCAAGACCCAGGTCACGAGTAGAGTTGATTGTTGACCTAAATCAACATAATGACAAAAATGGTTATCGTCATAGCTTTAAAACCCGATTCAAGGGTCGACCTGAGATAAGGTTAAAATTTGTTATTATAATAGCTTTACAACTTGATTTGTCAGTTAACCCGAGGCAAAGCTTGGGTCAACTTAAAATAAAATTTGTTATTATTATAGTTTTACAACTTGATTTGTCAGTTAACCCGAGGCAAGGCTTGGGTCATAGATCAAGAGGGTCAACCCGAGTTAATGTAAGGATAAAATTTTTATTATCATAGTTTTTAAACCCGACTCAAGGATCGATCGGGGCAAGGCCCAGGTCACAGGCCAAGAGGTAAACACGGATTAATTCGAGTCAATGTATGGATCAAAATTATTAATATCATAATTTTAAAACTCGACTAGAAAATCAACTTGAGGTAATGTTCAAGTTACAGATCGGGATGGTTAACTCATTATGTTGGCATTGATTTTATAACTAAGGTTATTATAATATTATTAATTTCAACACTCAATATAAACTAAAGTAAAAAATACTAACATCTAATTATTATTTTTTAAAATATGTAAATTTAACAACAATGGATAGTAAGGGTAAAATAGATTTTTTTTCATATTTTATTTTATCTCATCCACTATAACCAAACAAGACATAGAAACAATCACTTTATCTTATAGATCATTACTACATATAATTATGTTTTTGTCTAATTTTTTATCCTGTCTTTTCAATCTTCATTGTTTCTATCTTTTTTTTATTTATTTATTTTGAAATGGTAACCAAACGTCATTCTAAGGTTCTGTTTGTTTGCTGTAAAGTAGTTTTCTTTTGAAAAGTGAATTTTAGAATAATAAATTATTTTATGATGTTTGATAATGTAATGAAAAATAAGTTGGAAAATACTTTCCAGTGTTTAGTTATGCCATGAAAAATAAGCTCGAAAATAACTTATTAATGTTTTATTTTTTCAAGTTTATTAAAATAATGAGGAACAAATCATATAAATTAAAAAGTTGAATGAGAATGAAATTGAAAAAAATATAATTTCATAAATTATCTAAAAAATAAAATAAATAATAATCAAAATAATAGAGATCAAATCTAACAAATAAAATAAATTGAAAGATGAAGGAATTAAAGTAACAATAATTACCATTTCATAAATTATTTCAAATAAAATAAGTAACAATTAAAAGAATGAGGATCAAATTTGATAGATAAAAAATTTCAATTAAAAAATGATAAGGAAAAAGCAAATAATAATTATAAAAATGAGAACTAAAGTTAATATAAAAATCAAATTCTAATGGATGAAATTAAAAAAACAATATTCAAAATTACATATATATATATATATATATATATATATAACAATCAAAAGTTTGAGGGCTAAATTTGATATAATCAGCAAATAATATGATATTTCTAAATTTTTTATAATTTCCAGAAAATATTTTCCGCTCAAAATAAAAAAAAAATATTTTTTTAAAAACTAAACTAAATTTTTTTGACTGAAAAATATTTTCTATTAACTAATTTTTATAATAGCAAATAACTATAAAAAAATTTAGAAAGTAATTTCTAGAAAACTTGATAACTTGGAAATGCTCGTAAATTATTTTGTACTTGGTAGGTATATACAACGAGATGTACAAAATATCCATTACATGTACGTAAATTATTTTGTGCCATTTTTCTTTTTCTTTTGGTGATCAATTGCGAATAAAGGTCTGATGGGGCTGATGAGTTTTGCTAGGTCAGGAATGCGTGGGATATGCGTGCGTGTGACGGAAGAGAATGGGTTGATCGATGATAATTAGTTTAACAGAAGAAAAAAAGAAAAAGAAAAAAAAGAGGAGCAGAGGCGAAGGGGCTGGCATGAATTATTGAGGAAACAAATAATTTCGCTGTCTCCCAGAAGACCTGCAATGATCTCTTCAACATTCAAACAAGCTATGCTCATCATTGCCTTCGTACAAATATCCTAACTCACCAAGTTAAGTTTCCTCTTATTATCCATGCCCATTTTATCCTTTAATTTCTTGGTATCATGCCATTTTTTCATAGAACGAAATTGCCCTTTTGTTTTAGAATTAACAATTTTTTTTAATTAAAGATTTAAATGCTTGTTTGAAAATATGGTTAAAACCCTGTTTTTTTAAAATTTATTTTTTTATTAAAAATTATATATTTTTTATGTTTTCAAATCGTTTTAATATGCTAATTTAAAAAATAATTTTTTAAAATAAAAAAAAATATTATTTTAAAAAAATTCTAAATAAGAATGACTTTAAATTATAATTGCTATCACAATTTCTAATATACCATAAAAAATTTGATGGGAATAGAGATGGAAGGAATGTTTGTTTTTTAGTTTAACTTACTTTTCAAAGCTTTCTTTTCAATTTTTTTTAAAAAATTGGTTTTTACTTGAAAAAACTTATATTGATGTTATTTTAAGTATTTTTTAATTAAAAATTTTTAATGGGTTCATATTAAAAATAAAAAAATAAATATTATTTTAATATATTTTTAATTAAAAAATATTTTGTAAAAGCATTTACTATTTTACCAAACTCCCATTGAAAACATCTTCCCTTGTCAATGTGCTTTATGAAAAAGCTTAAGAGTCCGTTTGTTTGCGTGGTTGCTTCTGCGTTTGAAGCAACCACAGCAAACATTACGTTTGGTAATGTTAAAAACGCAATAAAACTTTGGTGGGGCCCATGAAAATTCGCGTTTCACACGCGAATTTTGAGAAGCAGCTCCTGGCTGCTTCTCAAAATTAATTTACGTGCACAGTGCAATTCACTTGCACTGTGCACGCCAACGGTGCAATTTATTTGCACTGTTCACGCGAACAGTGCAAATGAATTGCACTGTTCCCGTGAACAGTTTAGTTTTTTTTTTTTGTATATATATTTTTTAAAAAATTAGTTTAAAGTGAATTAAATTCAATTGCACTGTAATATCAAATCAATTTTATTCTGATAATATTTTATCCAATTTTATATCAAATAGTATTTATTTTATGAAGTAATAGCAATAGTTAAATCCATAACATTTAAATTAAAAACCATCAGTATTAATATATATTTTTAAAATTATTTTATAACCTCAATTTCAAAAGCACTCTTAACCAAACATATTAAACTACTTTTTATTCAACCTCAATTTCAACCACAGTTTTAACCAAACACCTATTTTTTTAAACCAACCTCAACTAAAAATACTTTTTATAAAACAATTTTTTTTAAACCACAACCACAACAGCTACCGCAATACCAAACACACTCTAAAAGGTATTAATTTTCCTCCCTCTCAACAGTAGCTTGCTTTTCCTCCGTACAACTTAAATAGTTTATTATAGGAAAACAGTGTTAGAACTTATAACACAAGTTGTAACAGATATTATTTTATTATAGTATTTTTGAAAATACGGTTATGGTTATTTAAAAAAAAATTATTTAAAAATATATTAAAATATATTTTTATTTTTTAAAAATTATTTTTGATATTATTACATCAAAATAATCTGAAAATATTAAAAAAATATTAATTTGAAACAAAAATAATAATTTATTTTTAAATTATTTCAAAAACACTTTTAAAACTGAAAAACAAACAAGGTCTTAAAGGAAAATACTATGCACACGGACCGGTTTTAAAATATAATTTTCTAAGAAATACTTCATATTATATATAAATATTTTAAATAAAATAATGAATTAAATTTTATTAAATTCCTGTTATATTTATTTTTGTGAAATTACTTACAATAATTATTCATATTTATATTTATATTCAAAAAACTATTGTTAGTAATTACTTGAAAATTGTTAACCTATAGTGTGGTCTTGCATTGCAAAAATTGTTGCGATCATCATATATGGTAATATTGTTTTTTTTGAATAGTGAAAACCCTTATATGGTTGGAAAAAACACATTTTAATTCGGAGTTAAAAAAACTCTAAGAATGAAAAGGAACATAATTTAAATATATTACATATTATTTAAGTTTGAGAAGTTTTAAAATATTTTATTCAAATTAAATCATTAATGGAATAATGTGTTTTATTAAAAAGGATTGAGAAGTTTTAAAATATTTTATTCAAATTAAATCATTAATGGAATAGTGTGTTTTTATTAAAAAGGATAAATGAAAATAATTTCTAAATATTTAAAATTAAAAACTTATTTAAAAAAAAATTGTAAAAGGTTGTTTAAAAAATATATATATTTTAGTTGAAGATATATTTTGTTGTGGACAAATAGTACGTACAAGACTTTATTTAATAAATTAAAACCATTAATGAAATGATGTATCTTGTTAAAAAAGTATAAATAATACTAATTTCTATTTATTAAAAAATAAACATTTTTTTATCAATAAAACCGTAAAAGGGTTTTTTTAAAAAAACACATATTTTGGTTGAAAATATACATTTTTACACAAGAAAAACATAATCCTATTAAGACTATTAATTGAATAATGTGTCTTATCAAAGAAGATAAATAAAATTAATACATATTTATTAAAAATCAAAAACCTATATGTTAAGAAAATCCAAAAGAGTTGGTGTTTCTTAAAAAAAACAAATGTACTTTGGTTGAAATAATATTTTTTATGAAGATGTTATTGAAGACTCTAATCAATGAATTGAGACTATTAATCAAATGATGTGTCTTATTAAGAAGTATACATAAAAATAATTTTTATTTCTTAAAATTAAACATCATCTACTTGTTATCCTCCCAGATGGAAGACAACGAACATCCAATAAAATATGGAGAATCGGCCATCGATCCTAATACTATTCTATATGAATTATGTACCATCAAAATGTCCATGTTAGAATTAAGTTTACGGTTCCAACTATGCTTTAAAATTTAATTAATATAAGGGTGAAGTGAACTTGTGTAATTTTTAAATTATTTATAAAATAACAACATACAATATCTCCAAACCTTAATCTTTACTAAGAGACATTAATGCCAAGAAATTAGATATAAATATGACTATAAAAAAGCTCAACATAAAATTTAAAAGGAGAGTTTTGTAACTTTAAAGGGTATAACTCAACTGTTCAGGTTTTAGGTTTACTTTCTAAAGATTATTAGTTGGAGTTCTACAAACTTCAGGGTCACTGGAGGTTTAGATGGTCGTTAACATCAAGACTCATAGGATTAGTTGAGGTGCGCGCAAGCTGGCCCGAATATCTCCATTAATTAAAAAAGAAAAAGAAGAGTTTTGTTAAGAAAAAAAGAGGAGATAGAAAGGGAAATAGAAGACTCAAACATTTTTAAATCCTTTTATAATATCTTAATCTTTCCATTCCATGTCATCTTCCTTTTCAATTTAGTTTTTTTTTTTAAGAATAGAAAAAGGAAAAAAAGAAGAAGATAATATTGAAATATTGATGCCAAAGAAAGTTTTTTTATGTTAAGTTTTGAAACAAAATATTAGTAATTTAAACATAATCAACATTGATAAACTATAAAGACTAAGTTAACATTCACTCTTCTTTTTATTCATAATAATACAACTTTTCTTGGCATGTTTGTCTACAGCATATCTTTCTATCATTAACTTCACAGCAAATTTGTGTGATAAATTTAGTTTTCTCATGATCACTACAATTCAAAGAGCAGAAGCAGCAGGTTAATATCATGATAATTCAATTGAAATCATTTTTTTTTAGAACTATAACATATCATGATAATTATTTATCAATAATTTAGTTCCTAATGTATGTGTTCAAGATGATAACTATACGCTTGGATTCATCAATTTTGTAGGATTCAGAACTTCGTGGGTCCTTCATGATATAAAATATGGAACCTATATATTACATGGATGATAATTGGCCATTCACCATGTGTTAAATTTATGGCTTTTCTCCATATAAAAGACATCATGTGGGCCAAATGGGTGGAAAAATTGAATAATTTGTAAAAGAAAATTGAAAGGCAATAAAGTGGGACAATCATTTCAACAGTCAAAAAGATTCAAGAGGAAGAATAGAATAATTGTTCATCTTTTGTAGGTTTAGATGACAGAACACTATCAAACAATAAAGTATAAAAAGATCAAAGTAATATAAAATTCAATCAAGAAAGGAGGGTGGACTGACTCCCCCCACTCAAAAGAAAGTTGAAATATTACATTTAATTCAATAAATTGAGTTAGAATATTTCATTTTTGAAAACCAGTCAAGCACTCGGTTTTTAATTTGAAATCCAGAATTCAAATTTTCAATTTTTCATACATCAATCAAATTTATATCTTATTATTATTATTATTATTAGAACACCTTTTATTTTTATTCTTTTTGTTTTTGATGCGCATCTATATTTGTAGAGTATATATTAGTATATTAGCTTGGCTCTATTGTAGGTTTGATTAATTTTTTTTAATGCAAAAAAAAAATAAAAATTCAGAGCATGGAATTTATTAAATTATATTATTAAACTAGCCAAATGAGTTAATTTTAAAACTTCCCGAATCAACTCTTTACCTAACTCAAATTTTCAATTAAATTATATAGGAGTTATCTCGATCTAAATCAATAGATTTTATAGGTCCAAATACAACCTTGATGATCAATAAAAACATGACTTACTTTTTAAAAAAACTTCAAGATAACATTTTTTACAAAAATTAAAATAATAACAGATTGGATCGACTTCGGTCCCCCAACGACCTAGATCATAGACTTTATTGGGTTTAATAACTTTTTTTATAAACGTTTTGTTATTTGATTATATAATAAAAATAGATGTTCACAAAATTGAGCACCCACATAAAAATTGACACTTATTTGAGACAATTATCCCTATATAAAGCAAACAAAAATTTAAAATGCAGTCTATTTCCCAACCAATCCAATATTAAAGAATGAAAAAAAAAACTAAAAACAATTAAAAGATTAAAAAAAAAATATCATATCGGTAAGTAAACTTGTCAAACTTATGAATCAGGTGAGCCGAGCTAGTACACCAAACCTGTGAACTGGGTTATAGACTCCACTGAAATTATATATATTTTTTTCAAAACTAATTTTTATTTAACTATATGATAAAAAAAAATAGATCATTGAGAAATTAAACACTAACCCAATACCGATATTTTTTTATAGATCGCAATAACTTCATAAAAGAAAAACAAAAACCAACTATGAAATTGAATTCTCAATTAACCCAGTATCTAAGGATAAAAAAAAACTAATTAAAAAAAGTTAAACTTGTTAGACTCGCAAACTAAGTCGACTAGCCAAACATATGAATAGGTCCATGGACTTTATAAAATTTAATCACATAACTTTTTTTTTAAACTATTTTTTTAACTAAATGAGAAAAATAGATGATACAAAATTCAAGTTCAATTAAAAAAAAAAACTCCACCAAACTTATAAATCAGGGTAACTTGGGTTACTCTAGTAAACTCGTAAATCATACTAACCTTATAGAAATGTAAAATAAAAATAAAAAAATTATGAAGTCAAATTCTCAATCATCCCAATATTAAGAGAAGAAATAAAAAAAAATCGAAAAAAAAATCATAACAGCAATTCAAAAATAAAGAATAAAGAAAGCAAAACACTATGGATTATTATTGTCATTCACAATACAATATGTATAGGTGAACAGTAGTTTCCTTACACCCTTTAATTTTGTTGCTTTATAAAGTTTAATAACATGACTTTTATCTAAACTTATTTTTTAAAACTATATGAGAAAAAATAGACCATAAAAAAAGTCATGTTCAATTAAAAAAGAAAAAAAAACAACCCACTAAACTCATAAATTAGAGCAACCTGAGTTACCTTGACAAACTTGTATACCACACTAACCTCATATGAAAACAAAATAAAAAGACACAAATTATAAAGCTAAATTCTCAATAATTTTAATTTTAAAAGATGAAATCGACAAAAAAAATATTTGAAAAAAAATCATAACAAAAATTCAAAAGCAAAAAAAAAAAAAAAGCAAAACACTGTGGATTACAATTGCAATCGACAGTGCAATAGGTGTTGGGTGAATAGTAGTTTCCCCATATCCTTTAATTTTTATTACTTTATAAAGTTTAATAACATGATTTTTCTATTAACTATTTTTTTTTAATTATATATGAAAAAAATAGACTATAAAAAATCCAATTCCAATTAAAAAAAGAGAGAGAGAAAAAAAAACCTCCACCAAATCTGTAAACTATGGCAACTAGGGCAACCTAAGTTACCTTGACAAACCACTCTAATCTTCTAGAAAGACAAAATAAAAATAAAAATATTTGACAAAAATAATTTTGAAAAAAAATCATAACAAAAATAAACAAAAAGAAAAGGAAAAGGAAAAAACAACCATGTGCTTAAGAAAAAAAAAAAACCAATGGGGAAGATATTGTAACAATCCATAATGTTTTGTGAGGAAAGCTACAATATTTTCTCCACTTACTTTATAAAGTTTCATAACATGATTTTTCTTTAAAATTATATTTTTAACTACATGAGAAAAAAAATAGAGTATAAAAAAGCCAAGTTCAATTGAAAAAAAAAAACAAAAAACAAAAGAAACCCCACCAAACCCATAAACTAGGGCAAATGGAACATCCTAAGTTACCATGACAAACCCACAAACCACGTTAATCTCATAGAAAAACAAAAGAAAAAGAAAAAAATTTGACAAAATTTTTTTTTGAAAAAAAATCATAACAAAAAAAACAAAAGGAAAAGGAAAAGAAAAAAAAATCATGTGTTCAAGAAAAAAAAAAACCAATGGAGGGAGACATTATCAAATCACAATGTTTTGTGAGAAAAGCATTAGTTTATGTGAATGAGTGAGCCTTTGGAAAGTGGAAAGAATTTTAAAATGAGAAATTACTTGTCAACTTTACAAGAAAACAAGTAAAAGAGAAATTGTTTTTTAAAATCTATTATATATGATATAACGATATTTTTGAATTGGCTCATAGGTTAATTGAGCATTTTTTAAACAAATTTTAAAGATGTCCTCTTGAATAAACAAAAAGCTTTTGAGAGAATAAATTCTCTTTAACAATGATTCTAATATTTAAATTTAAAAAATTAAGAGATAGAGTAAACCTTTTTCACTACCTAGCATACTTCATTTGTAATAAACAAGGTAATAATGCTTGAGTTTTGAACATTCTCAACCAATTTAAAAGTATCCAAATACCTTAATAAATTCTTTTTCTAATAATTTATTTTTAGATAAGAACATTAAATTAGCATGTGTTTATGAGTATTAGAGTTCGGTTTCAACTTATGAGACTTCCTAACAAAAACATAAGCTCTTTTTTTTTTCAACTTTTGTATTTTTTTTATATTCTAATTTGAGATATACTTTTTTATATTATGTATTTTTTTTATTTACACGAGGGTTAGAATACACATTTGTAATGTATTAGAAGCCTTTGAATCTGACATAAAAACTTTTGATAAAAGGATAAAAAGTTTTTAGCTAACTTCTCTTTTTTCTCCTCTTCTTCTTCTTCTTTCTATTATCTTGACTTTATATAGTATTAAAGTCTTTTCTTAACAATATCCATAATTTTCTCAAATAAACTCTCCTGAAATTTAGTAATAATAAAAACAACTTCCTTCACAACCAACCAACATACTATAACAACATTTCCATTATTGCCACTTCAGAATGCTTATAATTATATTTATATGAAACTAATGAATGAAAACTACTTGTTGTAGAAGGCTCAAATCAAGCTTTTCTTATTAGGTAAACTTTTATGGTTTCATTGATAGATCAAAATCATGTCCGCTAAGCCTCCTTACTATAGAGAACACATTCATTATCATACCAAACCTAGATTACTTACATTAGGTTCAACTTGATCATTGTTAATGAGCACTTTAGTTGTATTTTTGTTTACTGATGTATTATCTCATATGATTGATTATCAAACCTCTCGCTTTATTTGGACAACCTTAAAATAAACCTATGTATCATCATCAATATTTAAAATTATATCTCCTCCCTCATGTCATTTTAAATTTCGATAGCTCCCTAGAGATCAACTTTGACCTGTATGATATGTGGAAAATCATACAATGATGAATCGACAGCAATTGGAAAGCCACTCACGTTCACAAAATTTATCTTGTATCTATTCAAAGGTCTACAATCAGAGTTCAAGAACTTAGTGACCACTCTAATGGATCAATTTGAGCTGTTACCTTCTCGAAAATGTTGAGTTTATTCTCGATCCATGAATTCTTACATAATGATTACTTTCATATGCTCTTCATTAGTTCCATGTTTGTTGATGATGTGATTACCTCTTTGGCTAACATTGCTAGACAATCCATTTTCACTAATAAAGGCAACAATTTTAACTTTGGTTTATTTTCTAGTCAAAATGGTCTTTTCAATAAGGAGAATGATAGAAATGAGTGAGATCACCAAAATAAAAGAAACTTTATCCTAGAGAATGAATGAGGTTAGAATCATCCACATCATAACAATCAAACCCAATGCTAATCCTATAATAACTTTAATCATACTATCATATCATGTTCCTTCCACTTTTTCAGGTGTTGCTTCTTTCTCTAGAGGAAACTCTTTAACTTCTTTAGTCTTATGTCATCCATATTCTACCAATATTATTTCAATTTATCACTCCTATTTAAATCATTGTCATTCATGGAATTCTAATACCAGAGCAACACATCATGTTATGCCAGATATCACTAGAGTCATTTATATGGAACTTTATGATACCTTTAAACAACTTGAAGTAGGTGTTTTTAAGAAACTTAATACATCACACACCTTGGCTATGCTTTAATTCATATACCTTAATATTTCCTAAAACTATATTTCATTTTATATGTTCCTGATATCACAAATTCCTTACTTTTTATACAATAACTTATGTTATATAATAATTTTTTTTTTAATTTCATGATTACTTATTCCTTATCAAAGAATGAGTTTCTAGAGTCATCATCCTGTTTAATATAGTTAAAGATGGTTTATTCTAATTTTGATACCAACCATTTATTCTTAGTCATTAACTGTTATCAATTACAAGAACTACTCGTAAAGTTTAGCATTGATGACTTGGCCATCCATTCTCTTGGATTTTTCATTAAATTCTCTCTAATAAAGCTCTTCTATTTTCTTCCACCATAAATTATTATTTTAATTATATGGTTTGCTCCTTATACAAGTCTAGTCGATCTCATTTAGGTTCATTAGAGCATGTTAGTTCGTCTATCTTAAACATAGTTTTTTATGATATTTGGGGTCCCTCACATACCATTTCAATGAATGGATATAAGTAGTATGATAAATTTTTTAAAAAACATTTTTCTTAATATATCTAGTATTTTTCTTTACGAAATAAATTGAAGACTTATAATGTTTTCATTCAATTTTAAAAGTTAGTTGAAAATTAGTTTGGAACTCGTATAAAAAAAGTTTAAAATGATTGAGGAGGCGAGTTTAGAAAACTAAATTTATATTTTAAAACTATAATCATTTCTCATTATATTATTTATCCTCGTGCACACGAGCAAAACAGAGCCTGGAATGCCATCACTGGTATGTTGTTGAAATCGACTTTACTTTACTTGGACATGTTTTTTTCTCACAAACTTTTTAACCTTATGCCTTCAAAACTATTATTTTTCTTATTAACTGAATACAAATACCAATTCTTTAACATCAATCTTTAAAAAAAGAAAAATTGAAATGATAACTTGACTATGTATTTTTAAGTTTTTGTTTCTTCAACATCTACTATTTTTATTACAATTTGGTTAATTAAGATACCATTGTATGTATAACTCTACTTGCAAAGTCTATGTCATTCATTTTTCATTATATGATCCATCGTATATGACCTTTTTATCCATGTCAAGCCAAATGTTATCTTGTCATGCGTCTTTTCTTATTCAAGGTTGCTTCACCTTCTTTACCCAAACTTAATTATTACATTGAGTCCAAACAACATCTTGAGTGGGAATTTAATGATGGTTATAGAAATTCATAAGTTGATCTATAATATCAACTGGTTTTTGGTTTTTCTTATTCTTTTATAAATGTTGTTGGCTACTAGTAAGTATACAAGGTTAAATGAAAAACCAATGAGTCCATTGAACTCCATAAAGCTCAATTAGTAGCTAAAATGTATCATTAATATAAGGCTATTGAATTTGATGAGAGCTTCAATCCAATTGTCAAACCAGCTATAATTATGGCTATGTTTTTCCAAGATTGGTCTATTTATTATATAGATATTCATAATGTCTTTCTTAATAGTTTTATTTACAATAATGTTAACATGCAACATCCTTTAGGTTTCATTGATCCTTACTTTCCTTCTCATATATGTAAATTTTACAGGTCTCTCCATAGACTTGAATAGGCCCTATTTGTATGGTTCGATCAACTTCACCAATTCTTGTTAGATCTCGACTTTTATAAGTGTCAAACTTCTCATAGTTACATTCTTGAATCAATATATTACTCGTCTTGGCACAAAATTCTCTATTCAAGACTCGTGTTGTCTGAGTTACATTCTTGGTATTGAGGCACAATCTACTTTTTATAGGCTATTCTTCTCCTAGTATCACTATGCTTATAACTTTGAGCATAATATTAATTAGTTTTCATATTGATAGCTATTGGATTTTGTCTTTTCACCACCTGTAATATAAGTTCTAGTTATTTTAACCCTACTTTATATCATCAGATGGTTGGAGCTCCTCAATTTCTTGCTTTTACATAGCCATACACACACGCGCGCGAGCGCGCACAAATGCTATTAATAAGGTTTGACAATTTATGCATGCTCCGTCTAATGACCATTAACTTACAATTAAATATATCTAACATTAGATTCATAGTACATCTCATTTTAGCATATATTTTATTGCATCTTCTAATCTTCTATTACATGGCTTTAGTGACACTAATTGCGCTAGTAATATCGATCATAAAAAGTCTATGGGTGTTTATGTTATCTATTTTAGTCATAACCTTATCTCTTAAAAGTATAGTAAGCAAAAAATAGTTGCTTGATCTTTTATGAAGGCTAAATATAAAGCTATTGTCGATGAATCTTCTCCTTGTTGTATGAACTTGGTTATCTACCCTTTTCTCCTTCTATCTTGTGCTGTGATAATTTTGGAGCAACTTATCTCATAGCTAAACTGATTTTCATTCCAGCATAAAGGCATGTTGAATTTGATTTTCATTTTTTTCATGATATGGCTATGAAAAAGGAATTACAAGTTCAGTTTTATTGCCATTGATGATTAGATAATATATGTTCTTATCAAACCATTAAGTTATGTAATCTTGCTCTTTTTTTTTTTCTATTCAAATTGGTTGTGTGCTCTTTCTTGTAATCAACTTGCAGGGGTGTATTAAAGCTAAATACAAATAAGAAGACTTATAAGATTTTATAACCACATAAAAGATATATTTTTGCACTTTTTTTTTTTTCATGTTATAGTTTAAAACATATTTTTTTGTTTTTATTTTTTTTATATCATAGACATACTCCTAAACACGATTCATGGGTAAACGACCACTCTCAAGAGCCAAGCCACGGAGAAGAACCCATTAACTTAAGGTCCCTAGTTGATCACACACTTAAAGTGGACTCCTTACCACTTGACTCTTGCTAACTAAGCTACTAATTTATTATTATTTTATTTTTTGCATATGTGCACTTGTGATTTATCATTAAAAACATTGAAATTATAATAAAAGGGGCAAAAATACTTTCTTCTATCTCTCCATATTCTTTTTTTATGCTTCTTTCCATTTCATTGATCTTTTAATGAGATAGTTGCTTGCAATGACATATAAAATACTTTTCTTTCTAAGAACAGTCGTTTTAATAGTAAAAATAAACTGGGGCTAAAGATAATTCTTTTTTTTTTCAATCAATTGTATTGTAAGTAGGCTATTTATTCTTCAATTTCTGTACCACCTTTAAAATTTGAGTGTTAGATAATAACATAAAAAGCAAACATACCCACCATTTAAACTAGAGACCTCAGAGCAAGTTGGGAGACTAATGGATAAAAGAATCTAAAATGGAGAATAATCAAGTAACAAAACAAGTAACAGCCATGAAATTTGAAAAAAAAATAAAGTAACTGAGGAAAGTCCAGGAGCTACACAAATGATAATGGGGTAGCAACTAGAAAAAGAGCAGCAAGGATGCATTAACGACAGGTGGTGGTGGTGTAGGTGGTGGTGTTAAAAGGACTTTGGTCCTTTTAATTTCCGTTTTCCTTTGAAAAAAGCAAAAGCCTTTCAGTAAAAGACAAACAGATTCTGGTTTTCCCCAAACCCCAAGAAAGACCAAGAAAAGAGAGAAAACAAAGGCAAACACCAATACCAACACCAAAAAGCATATGTTTTTGAGGGACACCCCCCACCCACCCACACGAGTGGTTCTCGAGTTGCATGCAAAGCAACGCACCGCACTCCAGCAATACAGAGATAGAGACTATTATTTTTCCCCTATAAACACCATATGACCATATTGTTGGTGTTGTAGATTCACTGTAGAGACTAGAGAGAGATCAGTCTCACCTCATAACAAACACATTTATATATTGGAGAGTGAGGAAGAGAGAGTGAGAATCGTGTGGGTTCATCTCTTCTTTTTGGTAATGGTTATTGCTGCCTCTCTCTTTCTCATTCAACAGTGAAACACCATTTCATTCCCTGTTCCCTTTTCTTATAAATTAGCATCCTCTGTTTCCTCTGATTCTTCCATGCCTCAAGATATTTGAAACTTGGTAGTTTTTCTCTTGCAAACAAGCAAAAACTTTGAAATGGGCAAGAGGGAGAGTAGCTAACATGGAAATGCAATTTACTTTTGAATCTCACTAGCCAAAATCAAGCGAGAGAAAAAAAAAAGGAAAGAAAGCTCCTTTTCTCATATTATTCTTCTTTTTTAGGCATTGTAGAAAGGAATCCATCGGGTTTTTGAAGTTCTGTTAACTTTGATTTTCCTATCTGGGTTTATCTGGTTTAGTTTTGGTCAGAATGAGTCTACAACACCTAATGAGTGACAGGCATGTTTTCAATGGTTATCAAGACATGAACTTTTTGCCTCCACCTCCTCTTCCAGCTTCTCAACTTTCTCTCTCTCATGCATTTGGTGTTATGGGTCAACCAAGAGAGATAAAAACTAGTAATCCTCAAATGGATTTTCAGAGTTTGAGCCATTCAATGGACCAGGACAGTAAACCATGGAGCATTCAACAGTTAGAAAGCTGGGGAGCTAAGAGACCTGGTGAGGGGAATTTTGGTGTTCAAAAAACGAGCTTGTCTTTTAATTCAGGTGAGCAAGAGGAGCCTAAAACCTCTGTTCACGGTAGAAATGGGAATGCGAAGCTTTGTGCTCGAGGCCATTGGAGACCAGCTGAAGATGCTAAGCTCAAAGAGCTCGTGGCCCAATATGGTCCTCAAAATTGGAACTTGATAGCAGAGAATCTTGAAGGAAGATCAGGTAAACCCCTAAAAGTTTTGTTTTGAGCGAAACATGTCCTCAAAGATGTTAGCTTGTGCATTGATCACCACCATTGAAGATAATAAAAACGGTGTTTCTTCCCTTTTTTTTTTTTTTGTTCTTGATTGGCTATTTTTAATAAGTTTGATCAAATCGGTAAAATGGGAAAACAAGTCTTGGAATTCCATTTATTTTTTCAATTTTAAATACCAAATCTGTTAGTTAATATATATATTTTTTTGCTTTATGTTTTGATTTTCAGGCAAGAGTTGTAGATTAAGGTGGTTTAACCAGCTAGATCCGAGAATTAACAGGAGAGCATTTACTGAAGAGGAAGAGGAGAGACTCTTAGCTGCTCATAGACTTTATGGCAACAAATGGGCTATGATTGCAAGGCTATTTCCTGGAAGGACTGATAATGCTGTTAAGAACCATTGGCATGTGATCATGGCTAGAAAACACAGAGAAAATTCCAGCATTTACAGGAGGAGAAAGCCTTCTTCGTCCGCTCAAATCTTCCCTAAAGGATCATTAGATGTCACTTTGCAAAACAATGCTTGCAGTGAATCCACAACCATCTCTAGCACCATTGATGAATCTGGCTCAACGTGCACTGATCTCTCACTCACTCCCTCTTCAACCAAAGTACCTCCTAGACTTTTCACCAGGTTCAGTCCTCAAGGTGGCCGGAGGGGTATGTGCTTATTTCCCCATCCCATCTGTAAAAGACCATTCAATTTCTTAAATTACTTTTTCCTTAACGGGTTCTCACTGTTTATTTAATGTGGTCTTGTTTATATTAATTACATCTTGCTATGGTTTTTCGGGTTTGCAGGTTCTTCAGTGGATAAGGAAGTGACAATGGAAAATGTGGATTTTGACAGGTTCTATGGAAGTGAAGATGGGTTTTATCAAAATGGGCCTATTGGGGTGGTTAGGGGTGTGGACCAGTCTGGCCAGTCTGATTCGAACTCAGAAGATTCCGCAACTGAGTCAGTTGGCACCAACAGGGCCAATCCCTCTCGCTGTGGTGACAATGAAAACAGGAATGAGAAAATCAACATGCCCTTCATAGACTTTCTTGGAGTAGGAGCTGCTGCATCAGATAAGTTTGGTTTTCGGTAAAACTAAAGAAAGAAAAGGAAGCGCCGGTAACAAAGATGAAAAAAGTGGGTGGTCTCAGGTGTCACTGACAATGTTTAAAGAACAGTAAAAGCTCGCAGGTAGAAAAGGAGAGCAACGATGAGGCGGTAAAAAGGACAGGGAAGAAATAGTAGCTAGGAGCTGCAAAACAATAATCCTCAGAAAACTTTGTAGTTTTGGAGTTATCCTGCGGCAGCGCCTGCAGCCAATGTTATTCGCTCTGATCTGTAGCATTGTGGCAAAATCTTGTATGTGCATGATGAGAGAGAGAGAGAGAGAGAGAGGCAAAGCCAAAGTTGGTTGTTTCTCTTCTGACTACTGACTCGTAATGAATGAATCTGCCCATCTTTCATGACTTTTCAGAGCAGTGCTTGTCATTGTTGTTTGGTATGCCATTGTTGACCATGTTTTTCACGATACTTTCTTGCCATCTTCCTTGTGCCACGCATGGATTTATGCTTTTAGTCACCTTATGCTTTAATCAGCGGTTCATGGCTTTGCCAAAATGCTGCATCAAGTGGGGTCTACAAATCTTGGATGAGCCTTCATGCTTCTTTCAATTGACAGGTGCATGATTCCGAAAGTTCTTTGTAGTTGATTGTAATTTGTTTGTAACTGACATGCAATCATGGTTTTTCTCTTCTTTTTCGCAGAAATTATCTATGAGCATTTATAATAATTCACAATACAAACATGGCTGGCCTGGTTTAAAAATAAAATAAAAAATAAAAAGGGTTGTAACGGGTTTTTTTTAGAAATACATGAAAATGGATAGTGATGAAACTGGTATATATCATGCATATATAAAGACAAATAAAATTATAGATCTTGCAATAATCAGAATCAAAAGAGTTTGAGGTAGCAGGATTGAACCTTAAGTAACTCAAAAGCTTGTCGCGAGGATGATTGCTCTAAGAAAAACAGTAAATAATAATTACTTTCTTAGCATCGACTCTTACAAATTTATTCTGACAAATGATTTTCACAGATGGAATGATTATTAAGCAAACCTTGTTATAGCTATCAAGTTTGAGTAGGGATGGGCAAAATTTTTGAAAAAACTAATCAGTTCGGTTTGGTTTTGATTTTATAATTTTGAAACCGAAAAAATCAAACCGAATTCAAATAAAAAAAAAACCGAGCCAAACTGAAAAAAACTTGGCAAAACCAAGCTTAACCAAAAAATTCGAGTCAAACCGGAAAAAACCGAGCCAAACTAAAAAAACCGAACCGAACCAAAACTAATCGGTTTGAATCGATTTTAATTTTTTTAAAAAAATTTAATTATTATTTTTTAATAAAAATCAAATCAAAAAATAAAATATCCACTTAAATTTGAGATAAAGTGAGCTACGGAGCTTCAGCGCATAATTTCAATCAGATATGTGCAGTGGTTGGTTTTTGTGAGGTTTACAATCCAAGCGAGTGCGAGGTTTCTAAAAATTTTATCTCAAGAAAAAATAAAACAATCGTGGGCTTTGGATTTATTGGGCCTTAAGCTATATCTTCATTTATTAAAGAAGATAAAGGCCCCCATAGGATTGTTGTTGTTATTGGCTGTGCCATGAAATATGAAACGAAAAGAATTTGTTTGGTAAAGCTTTGCAAATTTGTCTTTTTATTGAAAAAAAATGAATATATACAATAAGTTTTACGGAATCCTTTTTTTTTAATTAATAAAAGAATATGTTTTTTTTCATTGGAAGGCCAAACGGGTCTTAGGCTATCCAACAGGGCAGTCATATCCCATCTCTAAATCTTACTCCATCCCTCTTAATAAGTAAAATTCCTAAATATTAATGGCCTTTTCTTTAAAGAGTTCGTATTTAAATAAAAAAAAATGCTTTTCTTCAAAACACTCACCGATATAAAGAAAAATGTGTTAGTAATGAAATTCCAATGATGTTTTACTTTATGGTACCATCTATTGATTCATAATTATTTAAATTGATTTAATCAAATATTCATCTAAAATTTGATGATTCAAATTTAACTTAAACCCTATTTAAAGTTAGATAAATTAAGAATTTGATCTAGATAAATTCAATTAATATGATCAAAACCCACTTAATTTATTTGACAAAACTCGATCAAAATATGTTTCAAGTCAAATATTAATTCAAGATTTTAAATTATATTGTATTTTTTAAAAGAAGTAAAATTCTTTGTCAACTCATTGCATTAACACATGCTACTCAAATTGATTTTAATATTATATACAATGTTTCAATAAAATGAAATGATAAGAAACATATGTTAAGTTGGGCTTTGAACTCTTGACCTTTTATTTTTATATAAACCAATATTAACTAGCTTGTGATATAATAAAATAATTAGTATATTTATACATATTTAATATATCATTAAAATTAAGTCATGTGTCAATGACTCAAGAACTTGCTGAATCAAGATCTTGATATAACTATATTTTGATAGCTCAAATTAAGCTTCCTTGATCATATGAAATTAACTTTATTTAAATAATATTTGAAACTATGATAACGATTAGTTTTTTAAAATGTTTTTTTGTTCAGAAATGCATAAAAATAAATGTTTTTTTTAAGTTATTTTTAACATCACCATATTAAAATGATTTAAAAACAAAAAAAAAATTTCGAGCAAGTTTTTTTTTTAAAAAATCATGAAACACTGACTCAACCACAAAGACAAATAACCCTTAATATTTGGGGTGGGCTCTTATAAACACACTCTAATTCTTTAATATATGTGCTAGACTCTCATATATATTAAGTGAGTGTTTGAGAACGTAGGACAACTCGTGTTCCCTAAAAAGTTTTTTAAAAAAACTCAGGTCAGAAGATTTGGATAACTCCATCGAAAAAAATAAAAAAAACATATAAATTTCTATTTTCAATCAACCCAATATTAAATGATGAAATTGAAAAAATATATATATTCAATTTAAAAAAAGATAGAAAAAGGAGTTAACTTTGCTATATTGTAAAGTAATTCAATTTTTTTAACATAAATATATATATATATATATATATATATATATATAGGTATTACTAACATGATTTCTAATAAAAAAATTAAACCGTGTAAATATTAACCCGATATCATTATGTCAACTTGATAAGTTTAAATACAACTCGAATATAAAAAAATATTTTGAATTAACCTGGTTTAACCTACTAAACTCGTGACTGGAATTATAATACTACCCATTGATAAATTAAGAAAAACAAAAAAAGCACTTTATCCTACGTCTTTCAGGTAAAAGAAAATGCAACTTGAAATGTGTGATTTGGAGCCTGTTAGAGCTTTATGCTTGTCATAGATTGGGCTTAACATAATTCTGGGCCTCTGATTTGTTGATTTTTCCTTTTAGGTCCCCTCTTTTCACAAGCTCTGAAACAAAGGACTCTCCCGGAACCGAAGGAAGGATAGGAGACCCTCAGCTTATTGCATTCACTATTATGTTTATTTATTTTTTTCAACTACTGAGCTGTCCAAGTTCAGAGTTCTTATTTTTTCTTAAAAAAAAGGGTTAAAAAAGAAATAAATTAGCTCAACATGAAGCTTTTCCATTTGGAAATCTGTCATGAACGTATCCCAGTTCGAGCAATTACAATTTCGTGTCTAATTAAATCAGGTGATGATCAAATATTATTAGTATATATTTCATTTAAATTCTGCCAATATATAGAAAAATAATAATCCAATCCGCTCAGCTTTTGCAATGAAATGCCCGGAATAAAGTGAAAGAGCAAATACAAGTTTCTCTTTCACACCGCTCCCTGATGGTGATCAAATATTAAATGAAAATATATTTCAGGCAAATAAAAAAGAAAAAAAAAAGAAGAGAAAATGGTAGCTCCTTCGTTAACCAGAGTTGATTCCACGTAAGGTTCACACTGACCTAGAAAATCCTGCTGGATTTGCGTGGAAAAAGATGAACAGTTTGCATCGTTTCAAATCGATTCACTATTTTATACGAACTTTGGATTCCTGAAGTCGGTCGACTGATTTACTTCCCAGTCAATACAATCCACACCATAAAATCTCCAGGCAGATCTTGAATGCAAGGCATTTTAGAACCAGAAAAAAGAATCTAAGGTGAACCAGTTTTTTATTGTATTTGCCAACCATTAAACCTTTGAAAAACCTTGGATTCACATGGTATTTCTCAGAAAATGTGCCTGATGTTCTCAGAATTCAGTAAAGAAATCTCCAAACAAACATCCGTCTCCTTTGGATTGGCTCTCTTGGGCGGTGCTGAAGCCAAGCTGTTTTCATTTTTTATTTTTAAAGCTTTCCAACGGGAATCCATTTATTGGCCATTATGCAATTTCATCAAGTGCTATGCATATTCATGTTCATTAAGAAGAAGAAGAAGAAGAAGATCTAAGCTAAAAGCTGACTATATTGGTGCTCACTCCCCTCCCCTAGATTTACAAAGAAATTAAAATCTTTTTCTCAAAAAGTATTAGATGGAATTAAACACTTTATGTAAATTGCTTGTAGATTAATGGGAACCAATACGGGAAAAGAATGTTTTGAATCCAAAAGAAATTTAGTTTTGAAGTTGGAATTTAGATGATATTTATTTTTGTATTTTAAAAATGTTTTTTTTTAAATAATTTTTTTAATTTTAAACTAATATTTTTTTTGATATTTTCATATCATTTTCCTGTGTTAATGCTAAAAATAATTTTTTTAAAAATAAAAATTTAATTTTAATATATTTTTAAATAAAAATACTTTTTTTAAAAAATAACTACAACATTTA
This sequence comes from Populus alba x Populus glandulosa, assembly GCA_033617975.1. Classification (NCBI taxonomy): domain Eukaryota; kingdom Viridiplantae; phylum Streptophyta; class Magnoliopsida; order Malpighiales; family Salicaceae; genus Populus; species Populus alba x Populus glandulosa. The sequence goes on along the minus strand of CM066155.1, from coordinate 5,386,656 downwards.
TAAAAATGCTTTATACACGAGATTATCCTTCAAAAAAAATATATATATATATATATATATAATAATCACGGGGATATCAATTATTAGTATTATTTTTTATGGGCTTGAAATTAGTGTTCTGAAAGATTTCTTCGTCCTTTTAACATCAAGCGGGACACGTGCTTCCTTTTGATTTCAGATTAGAAACAACGACAAATTAAAGCCGGTGATCTTGAGCTATAGCTGTAGTAGGCGACAAAGGACTTTAAAGGACGGTACTTGTGCTTGGTTTCACTTAAATATGCCGCTCGTGTGTCTGGTCTGTGCTCTAAAGCTATTATTAATATTCAAAACTTTTCAACAAAAAAACACACCCACACGTGTGTGACCAAAAGTTTTCAACACGCATGGCGGGGTCATGAGGTCGTGTACGGTTCGCGCAATGATTCTAGATGTAAATTTTTTTGGATTTAATTTGGTGTTTTTATAAAAAATAAAATCATTAAAAAAATATCAATTTTCTTCACAAACTCAGTTCATTCTTTGCTCGTTAACTTAAGGACTTGATACTTGAAACTTTTACAATTTTCAATTAAATAGTCCAAGACTGTTATAATATTTATATTTTTCATTTGAATTATACTACTTAAAAAATGGTTGGTATATGAGGTTTGATAGAGTCAAAACAACAAGTTTAAAGTCTAAAAAACTCGTGCGGCAGAGATATGTTAATCTTTGACAAAAATACTTGAACAGTTGATGCTATAATGAGATCTGGTTAGACCAAATAACTAATACATGAAAGCCATCTTCTTATTCATCTCTTGTCATACTCTGAAGCCCATGGTTGGACTTCTGATTTTTTTATTTTTTTTAATTTTGATAGCTTGTTCAATCCTTTCAACAATCCTTAAAGCTTCATAAAAATGCTAAGCTAAGCTTCCTATTAAATGCTCATAATAAGAGGATTTAAAGGTGTTGACGAATAACATCACCATTTCTATTTCTATTAGTGAAGGTTGGATATGTGTAGCTTTATCTCGTCATCTTAGCACATATGCCTCCACAGACTCATGGTTTCTGTTCTCCATGACCATCAAGCTGGTTTTGTTAAGAGTAATTTTCAGATTAAATTTATAATACTTCAATAAGGCGCATACCAGATCCTTCCACTTATTGCTTTTGGCACTACCCAGTCTCATATACCAACTCTAGGCAGATCATGTGAGACTATCCTAAAAGAAATATATTAGTATTTTGTTATTGTAGATAACTTTGGCCATCTTATTGCAGTTTGATCGAAAATGGGTGTTTGTGCATTCTAGTTAGGTATACTTGACGAGTCCGTCACTCTGAACTTTTTTGGCATCATAATGTTTGGAACCACGTAAACTTCAGCTGATCATATAGGGGCAGACAAATCATTTCCTTTAACTACTTTCAACCTCTTTTCTAGAGCAAACTTTTTTTTTCTTCCATAGTTTTGGGATCAACATATTTATCATTAGAGGACCTTTTAGGAATCAAATCTATAGTAACCATAGTTTGAGTTGGCTAGACGGGGGCAATGGGGATAAAATGTTGCTTTGTTGTTAAATCTATCCCCAAGTTCTAAGATATACGAAGGACATGAGCTTATGATACTTTTATAGGAGAATGTGCAAACGTTTCCACTTTTGGAACTTAATGCTTGTTTGAGCAGATTTATGAGTCTAGCCACTTCATCTTTGATGCTCTTAATTTCCTTGGGATAACGAGCCTATATTTGAGCTTTCTTTGTTTTTCATCTTTTCTTTATTCAGGTATAATAGACCTTCGATTAGGGACCTACCTTTCAACCTGTGAACATACATGTTAAATGTATGAGCATGTTTTCAATATGATGAGCTCTCCCTTCAAGGGGTCATACACAGTTATAACTCTTGCATGATGAACATGAATTTTGATTCTTGCTCAAATTCTACAACTAAAATTTTCTGAGTGATGACTATTATGTCACTTGTAAGTCTTGAACTCAAGATGTTACATGTGTAGGGAGCATACACTATAAAGGCAGGTTCTAATTCTTCTATGTGAGACAGGGGGTAGGTTCACTACTTAGTCTCTAAAAGGATCTTAGATATGCCCAGTGACGACCTTTGTAAAGACAATATAAAGGTGTTAAGAGGAATGGTTAACGCACATATGTCCACCTTTACTAAGCATGCACATATGAGTTGAATGTTTTAAGCATATGAAACCTGACCAATAGTTATAGAGCAGATCACTAATCCCACACTTAACCTAGAAGTTTATGTGTGCTTTTAAAAAATTAAAACACGTTATGCATGAAGTATTAGTCAATATCCAATATATAAAAGCATGTTCCATATGTACAAAAGAATGCATGTTGATAATAAAAAAATGATGAACAAAAAACAGTAGATTTAAAGCATAAAAAAGAAATAAGTACACACTAATTAAAAAAAACACAACCAGACAAACAAACAAATATTAATCCACGAGTTTCTTAGTGGAGTCGTTTGCATGTGCACAACTTTGTAATGATCATCCTCCTAGATAGGATCTTTGATAGTGATGTGGGTTAAAAGAATAATAAATTCTTGTCCTTTATCAATAACAAAAATAATGGGAGTCGCCAACTAGTATTTTGTTTACTATAAACTTTACTGGTTTAATATAAATTAAGGCACTGCTATGTTTTCTAACTGTTGATCTATTTAGGATTTGAGTAAAGTCATCCTCAATAAAGAGGTCCTTATCTAATCAAGTTAAAACTTCATAATTTTAATGCAAAAAAAGTAAAAAAATAAAATGATCTATCTTTTTATTTAATATTAGAAAACATCTTACGTATAAATTTATAATCTCAGATATTAAAAGAAATGTATGTCACGTTCTAACGGATAATCATAAACTAGTTATGATATCCTTTAACTAATTCTTCTATTTTTTCAAACTATGATAAAAAAACATACTTTTTTTTTTATAAAAAATAAAATATGCATGAAAATTTTAGACTTTGGCCATATACTAGATTTTTTTTATTTCTTATTATTATTTTTTTAGTTTTTAGGCTTTGTTTGGCAAAAATCAAATTTTTCTTATAATAAAACTACCAAAACAGACCTATGAGGATGTTTGGCCAAATACACCCTTAAACAAAAACTCCCTTTAGAAAAACAATTGCAAACCAAACAAGATCTTAACCCTTTGACTTAATTTTGACATGACCAGGTTCACCTAACTAGGTTGACTTAAAATTTTTTGTTCAACCACAAATCGAACAAAAAATCTTGGTTTTACCTAAAAACAACTAAAAAACAAAACCAAAGATAAAAAATAAATTAAACACCAAAAAGCACATAAAAACTTAAAAATTCTTGAACAAAACGAATCAAAAAATAATAATGAAGAACATCGAAACCCATCCTAACAACGTGAAACCCAAATTAGACCAGATGTGATTAAAACAAAGACATATACATGTTGGAAATCATGCAAAGATCAATAATCTAGCATCCATTAACTTTGATTATTACTTAAATGTCACAGTTTTGTCAAAATAAGTTTCAGTTCAAAACTGAAATTCTAGTATCAAATGCCACCAAAAACTTGTTATTAAAGCAAATAAATCGTAGATTATTTATTAATCAATCATAACAAAGGGTCATGAGCAAAGAAATGGATCTAAATTGATCCAAACCAAGGAGCTAAGGCAATGTTCTTTTCAATAACACAAAGAACATTACCTAGAAACCTAGTCACAAACCCAACAAAAAGCAGCCACTGTCATGGCAAGAAAATAATATTTGTAGCTTTTAAAGCATCAATTCTTTAACCCAATATATCACACTACCATACACAAACATGTTAGAATTTAAAACACTAACAAATAACATCAAAATATCAAAATCATGTATGAGGTAACAAATCCAAAAAAAAAAAACTATTAACTTAAAACAAAATACATGTTCATGTAGTATGGATTCAAAATTAGTTTTTCTAAACTCATTTAGGGTATGAATAGATGCAGCACAACCAAGAAGAACATCATTGTTTAAACATGCATTGCTTAAGTTGAAAAAAATAAATAACTAAAACAACATTATATATAGATACACACATACACACAATTTAAACAATAACATTATAATATCAAAAACATCATAAAATAAAACAACTTTGAAAAGAACACATTAAATCAAGATCACAACAACAAAGAGGTGAATACAATATCACTTGTTAAGCTTTCCAAACTATTTTTCTATACTTGTAAATATAAATATAAAACAAAAAAAAATAACAAAAAAACACCTCAAGCAATTCCAAGGTAAGTATTGTAAACCATTGATAAGAACTTATTTAGGAGCTTTTGTGTACGAACCCACGAAAAGAAGGTTGGTTCTTGCACAACAGTGTTACAGTCATGATTGACTAAGTTGCTCACTTTCCAGGTCTCTTCGAACCAATTCTAATATTATTATCACCTGAGACCACTTAAAATTGGTAGAACAGATGTACACCTTTCATTTGGATACAACTTTATACAATTTAGAGATTTGTAACTCCACATTCATTCTTTTAAAGTTGTCAACTCGATCGACCAAAACTTTCAAAATAGAGATCAGTTTACTGAATGATGTGTCACTCACATACTCTTCATTAAGTTTGAACGAAGCGTCATTTAGTGTTTTTAATTTGGGATTGATAAATTTCAATTAAGTCCATATTCTTTCAATTTCTTTTAATTGCACTTATAATTACCTCCAAACTTTTAATTTCATGCAATTTCACCCCTTGTAAACCTAATTGTTAGACTTAAAGTTGATCGTCTTTTTTTTAGTCCTTGGTTCTCAATCTTAAATTTTAACTCTCAAGTGACCAACAAACATCTAATTTTTTTAATTTAGCCTCTAATTTGATTAATTTTAGCCGCTACATTCTTGCACCTTTTTTAGTTTTGTCATTGGTTTTGGATTACTTCAATCAAGTCTTTAATTGCCCATCAAACTTTAATATTATTACAATTAAGCTCTTGATTTGATCAAATTAACTCTTAAAAATTACAATTTAACATCTAGACTTTAATTTATTCAAATTAAAGCATGAATCGACTTTAAAATTCATTTTGTATTGCAATTAAACCTTTAATACATTCAATTAAACTTTGAAATATTCCAATTGAGTCCTTAAACATTCAATTTTGAATTTTCCTCCTTAAATTGGATTTTCTTTCCCAAAAAGGATTTAACCAGTTGAAAATGTATTGTCAAATTTTCCAATCATGTATATTTTGATCTTCCTCAACCAGTCTTCAATAATTTCCTGAGTTTTCTGGTATATTCTTCTCACTGATATATTTTTGATCTTCTTCTAATATTATTTTCATTTTTTTTTTGTAATTTTTCTTTTCTTTCTTTCTTTTTTGATTTTTTTTTTGTTTATGTGAAGCCCCAAAATGGATAACAACAATTGTAATAAACCTCCTATAGTTTACTAGTTTTTTTCTTTTCTCTTTTTTATTTCAAATGTCACACTTTAAATCCTCAATCACTCGAAATTTTTAAATTGTATAAAATAACCAAATTGCCCTCATATACCAACATTAAGATTGAGATCAAACATCCTAACCTTATAATACCAAGAAGCAAACCCATATCTTAAAACCAAAAAATTCAAGAAACCATTATCATTAATTGATCTAGTCTTGATCTTTTATTTTTTGTTTTTGAATTTGTTTTCTATTTTGTTCTTGTTTTATTTGTTGTAAATATTTATAAGTGGGTTTGATAAATTTTATGTAAGGTTTTCATATTAATAAGAAGACTTTTGTTTTAGTAAAGAGAGAAAAGAAAGAGATTATGAATGTAGCTTTAGACTCAAGGTGATGGATGGTGAACAAACCCAAATCAAACACCCTAAAAAACACAGTGTTGCTTAGATGATGGTGGTGTGGGTGTTGTGGTTTTGGACTTATATGATGATTTAGCTTAGTGTTGTGGTGGCAAAGAGAAATAGATGTGAGTGGTTCTCAATTTGAATTAGGGAGTTGGCGTGATGTGTAATGTTGGTAAGAAGTGGCTTGTTTTGGTTATAATATTTATAGAAAAGTTATAATATATAATATAAGAGTTTTTTAGTTATTACTTGAAATTTAATAATAACAATCTGATATTTTTTTTTTATTTTTTAGTAAGGAAATAAAGTGCTATGAACTTATAAATTCCAGGTTATAAAGTATATATTTTTTATTTTTAAATAAAATGCAAAGTAAAAATAAATAAATAAAATACAGTAGATTTTTATAATTATCCCAAAACTTTGTATATCAAGCCAACTTGCGCTTGAATAGCTATTCTCTAATTAGAATGGTGGATCCTACCTTAAATATCAATATTAATTTGATTAACGTATTATATGGTCTAGCATTTGTATGTCATAATATAGCTTATATTTTTATGATCATCATCATGGTTTGATAATATCAAAATCATATAAATGACAAATAAATTCATAAATATATATCTTTGAAGTTCAATAACAATTAATTATAATAAAACCCATTTGTTTGCTAAATGTCAACACATCAATACTTGAGTTTGATCATTCTATCTTATTATAGAATAATAATCATTGAAAAACAAAAAATATCTCACTTGCACATAAAACCAATCATACATTTATTTTACATCCATTGACTCAAAGATGATCCTTAATTTGTGAGTGAAAAAATAAGTACACAAATAGATTAACTATTAGGGTTGGTATTAGATAAGATCGCGGAGGGTTTTTTTATGTAATGCTTTTTTTTCTTTAAGGGTAAATTTAAAACCATATTTGCTATGTAATTTCAAACAAAAATTATAAAAAAACTAATCGAATTCTTATATTATTGGAATGGTAGAACTAGGATAGGATAAATTCGACATCGACTAAAGTCAAATTCATTCAAATCTCTTTTTTTTTTAACTGTAATATTGAAGTATTTTTTGAGAAACCAACACTCTTAAGTTTTATTATATTTGTTTTACTAAAAAAATATATCTTTTCTAATTGTTTGTTTTTGTTAATTATAAATTTTGTTTTTGAGTGATAGTGAGATATTTCATAAAATTTAGAGGGATAATTTAAATTTACACATTTTTTTTATTACCATTGAAAAATATGAAAGGAGAGGAGAATATGAGCAAAAATGAAAGATGTATGTGTCGTGTTGATGTGAGCAATAATGAAAGATATTGAGCTAATTAAAATAAAAGTTTTAGGTGAAATTGAAAAACACATAAATCTTGATGGAGGGATAGATTAAAATTTACCCAATAGAATTATATTATAAAACATAACTAGTGATATGAACTAGTTAGTAAATCACTATGGATTAGTGGGATTATATATAGATCATTAGAGAATTTTTTTTTATTGTTTAGAAATCATGTATATAATGTAGAGTTATGATTTTTATTATTTTCGAAATCGACTTCTATCATGTACTTAAAAATAAATACATCAATTGCATAACTTAGATAATATATCACCTAGTATTTGATAGAGATATTAAAACAATACTAAGAAACACTAATGTATTTATTTTATATATTCTTAGTTGTTATTCTTCTTCATCATCATCATCGTCATCATTATCATCATCATCTATTCTTAATTACAAAACTAAACATCAATTATAAAGTAAAATAATAAACTATAATGTTTTCAATATAATATTATAATGATAATAATTATATATCTTAAAAAAATTAGAAAAAATATTTTTTGTTATTTATAAAGTAAAATTGTGTTAAGAAGTAAAGTCTGAATAATTATATTTGTTTTGTAGGGTTTATAACAATTATATATATGAACAAAATTTTATTTTAAAAAATAAAAATACTAGGTTAAATGAATCCTTCATCAGCCATAAAGCCTTACCCACTTTGATCCATATCATACATGTTAATCATACTAACCCATCATCAAGCCTTTGTTCATCTTCTTTCTTGGTAGTTAACAATAATCAGGTTGACACCTTTCAAGAGCTCGTTGTGGAGTTTTAAATCTCCAAATGACATGAGAATTTTTGCAAATAAAAAAGGAAAATCCCCTCTACAACCCTAGTTACATGAAATTAAATGTTTACAACCCAATTTTTTAATGAAAGTCCTTAGTATCTTATCATTGATCAACCAACACTTAATTTTTAAATTTGGGGCTGATCAGAATGACACCTTTAAACGAATGAATTTGGAGTTATATAACTCCAAATTGAGTAATAATAGATCTAAATAAAAGGTCTGAATCATCTCTATCAAATTCAGGTGGTTTCAGACAAAGATGACATCAAAATTTCTCTGACAAAGACTCAAAAATAGGTGATATAGTTAGTCCCAACAGGGCAACTATCATAAAAAAAAAAAAAACAATTTAGTTTTCTTGTGTTCACAAACAAAGGATCCTCAATGAGTTCTTATCAAGAATTTACAATACTCCTCTCAAGATCAAGAGGTTATATATATGGATTTAAGACCTTCCAAAACCTTATAAATATCCCCTCAAGATCAAGAAGGGGCTAGAAAGAAAAGAGGAAAAGGAAAAAAAGAAAAAAAAAGAAGAAGTAATATCAATAAGAAATATAAGGGTAGAATAATATATAGTCTGGATATAAGTTCACTTTACTGGGTTTTGTTTTGGGTGTTCTTTAATGTTTTTTTTGTGTTTGATCCATTTTGTTTAAGAGTTTTTGAGTTTTTTGAGTATTTAATCTGTTTTTTTTTCTTTCGTTTTGTTTTTGGGTCAAACTAGAATTTTTTGTTTGGTTTATGGCCAAACAAAAAATTTCAGGTCGACTTAGTAAGGTAAAATATATATATATATATATATATATATATATATATATATATATATATATATATATTTTCCCCTTGCATTAGCTAAAAATCCTAAAGTTATTTAAGAATTTTTTATAAAAAAATCTAAAATATTTTGACATGTATTTTTAAAAATATTGTATGAATTTTACAACAAGTTCGTAAATTTTCAAAGGATTTTGGCCTACATTTGAAAAACACCAAAACTTTTATGTTGTTTCTTTTTAAGGTACGCGATTATGAACGTATGCATAAGACATATTCCTGATATTAAATAAAAAGATCATTTATTTTTTTGGCATTAGAACATATAGGTTTTTAATCTGATAAGATAAAGATCTCCTTAGTTAACAAGACTTTTCGTAAACCTCAGATGAACTACCGGTTAGGAAAAAAACAACAACTTTTTCTTAGTTTATATTAGACAAATAAACAATGCAACTTACCTCAAGTAAGATGTAGTAGGGGTGGTAATACTTTTCATTTATGCAATTAGTCCCCTCTTTTTAGATTCAAAGATCAATTAGGGTTTTTAATTATTAAAATATTAGATGGTGACTTTTTCTTTTCTTTTTTTTTATTGATAAATGATAAGAATTTCTTATCCTTTCCATCTATATCATTCCTTATTATTTCAATCCAAAAAAATGATCATCATGATGCCACTTACATGTAACAAATGTTTTTCCTTCTTTAAATGATTTCGAGTTAGAATCTCTTTTATAATTTGAAAAAAAATCATTAGAGCATAGCGAGACATCCGCTTGTTATGCTAATTCATATTAATCTAGCTCTGATTTCGTGTGCTATATCATTAGAAGTAGGAATGTTGCCATAAATTTAGCATAGTGAATGTAATAATTAAGTGATAGCCATTCGAGTACTGTTGTTGTATTCCCGACATTTATCTAAACAACCGGAACTTTTTTCTTTCAAGTGCTTAATTCACTCCTTTGATTTGCCAAAATTCAGCTAGCTGCATGCACTGAACCTTCCCCCTTCACACACACATTATTTATGCAAACTTTTACTGTCTATTGTCTTCAAAGATTCCCCTGGTGATGATTTATTATCTCTCTTTATACTCAGATAAAGCCATGTTTTTATCTAGGTTCTCAAATATCATAGAGCTAGACATCTTATTAAATTGCAAGAAGGAAAGAACAATATATATATATATATAGTCATAGAAAGGAACATCTGAGCGATTGAAGTTTGGTACATGATTACATCTACTTTGTATCATTAAACTTTCTGCGTTAGAATGTTTTAATGCCATTTGTTAGAATACCTCGAGGAGACGTTGGGAGCGACGTCTTTCTGCGAGCATCTTAATTATACTTATGATTGCGATCCTAAATCTCGCAGAAAGTCGTTTGCGATACATGTTGGTCCTAACTTAATCCAAAATTGTAATCATATGCTGTGCAATTTTATAGCACTTGGGCCCCAAATTTCTAATCCAAACAAAATGAAGGGATCGTGATTCTAATGTTTGATGGAGAAGCAAATGCTTTCTCCAAAGTCAGAAGGAGGACTTGGTTGTGGTCCATCAACAAATCCAAAGAGTCCTTGACCATATAAACATGGTTTTGTCCGTCTTTTCTAGTAATAGTTTTTACTTTTTAGTAGTCAGTATTGGATTATTAACTTCTTCTTGGTAAAGGTATTTTCGAGACAGTTCACATTTCAGTCAAGACTTGGTAGTTTCCCATACAATTTTAAAGTTGCACTCTTCATACGTTTGTTTTCGAATGAATTTAATATAATTTTCAAGACGTTGATCTTAAAATTCGAATTCAAAAGTTAAAAAACCAAGAAAACCTTCTTAACCATCAAATTAATCCTTTAAATTTTAGTTTTGATATACAATCTTAAAGCCATACTCTTAATATTGATCTAATACATTCAAGTGAATTTAATAAATTTTTCTAAATGTTAATCTTAAAATTCAAACATAATAGTTGAGGAAACAGTAAACTTTCTAAACCACCAAATCAACCCCTTAAATTTTACTAAATTAATAATGATTACTCTAATTTTAAGTTCTTGATACAAGTATTGTTGAAGAAAATGTTATTTTAGAGGCTTCTATGTGTTTGAGAATAATATAAATTATATCTTGAGACTTCACTTAACAGTTTAAGTTATTGGATTGAAATGATTCTTTGACATGATATCAAAGCCTTGGTAACTAAGCGGTCATGAGTTCAAACGTCATCATCTCTATTTATGTGATAAAAATTAAGCGCAAGATAATGTGAGCTTATGCAAGTTTTAAACCCAAAGTGTTTTTACTTAAACGGGTGTGTTAGATAATAATATAAATTATATATTGAAACTTCATCTAATAGCTTAAAACATGATAATTTGATAAAGTTTTTCTCTCAACAGAGGAAACCCATTTCTATATATTAGGTCTATGATTTTCAATTGAACAACCTAGAATCCCATTAATTTAATGATTTTATGAAAATTCAATAAAACTTCAATTAATAATAATAATAACAAAAGAGTGAGCGTATTCGCGATAGTTACAAGTATATGAAAGGTACAGCTATTAGCAGCAGATCTACACAAATCGAAGGTCCATTAAGAGAAGATAGAGGTTCCCATAATCGTCAATAAGACATTGGACTAAATAACGCTTTCCATATTCCCATATCTTTTGTATCCTTGTTTTTCTAACTCAATAGAAGACCTAATGGAACTTAACCTCTATATATACATAAAAAGAGTAGTCATCCTCCGTCCCTAAATCCCATGGCACATTTCATTTGAACTCGAGACCTTTAATTGGAATTTAAAGTCTTAATCATGCGTTGGGCGACGCCTTTGAGATATCTTTTGTAGGAAGTGATCTTAAATATTGCTTGGTCTTGGATTAAGGTACTTGACCGATTTTTTTTTTAACAAGTTGGGTATATGTACTATGCTTTTATATATATATATATATAGTTACACGTCCGTAACTGGTCCACAACTTGAGACTGACTGTGTTAATTAGCTCATACCACTCTTTGAGGCAACGACGAACCATATTGTTAATTAATGAGAGCCTGGAAATTGCATAATAGTTACCACTTTTTCTAATTATACAGTAAAGGTTTTTCACCATTTAAGCTTATTAACTATAGGAAGTGCAGAATTATAGAAACTATGTTGTAAATATATTTACTTGTACTTCCTATGAATAAAGCTTGTTAGCAGCCATTCTCGTTTGCTTCAACTTGTTAAGCGGCGACAGTTTTTTAACTACATAACCTTAAAGATGCATTTAGACAAGAGGTTTTAGTCCTCAGCTTATTGAAGGGAAGTGATTTTGGATCGAAACTCTGCCCCGTAATCATGGGGTTTAACTTAAAGTCTTGAACATCACAAGGGGCTCTGTGACTAGTTTCGCAAGGTTATATGCAAGTTTTGCTTTCCTTTTTTTTTTTTTTTGCCAAAAAGGAATAGATAAGCTTGGTGTACTGTTTCCTTCAAGCATAAAAGGTATGCCTATCTTTTTCTAATTTCTAATGACCTAACAAAAGCTGACAAAATGTCTTTCTGCTACACGTTTTCTGTAATTATATTGAGTTTTGGAAGCTTCCTGTGAAACAACAGAAAAAAAGTTCAAACAAAAAATAAGTGAAAAGAAGGCAAATAAAGACATGATGATCAAATGCTAATAGTTTCTCTCTCTCTCTCGTTTTTTTTTTCCTTCCCAATCGTCCATCATAGTAAAATATTGTTCCTAATACATCCGCTTAGCAAACCAACATGTAGAGGAAGCTCCCACTTCTTGACGCAGCTTTAATACCGATTTAAGTTGATCTTGAAACCTGTAGCAAGAAGCCCAGTATTTTAATGAGTTCTTTGAGGTATGTTTCATGCAGCATCCAAGAAGAAAAGGAATATATAGGAGAGAGATAGCGTAGGGACTCTCATAACATAATTTTAAATGCATTGATGGACTGCTAAACCTTGCTTGCAAACCCTAATGGCAACCTTAAACTAATACTTCATTGGAATTGCCAACTGTAAACAGTACTACTCCATCTTATGTAATCTTGAACTGATTAAAGAAAAAATAAAATCGTCCCACCAACAGAAGAGAGAGTTTTTCATGGAATTCCAAAAATTCTCTCCTGCCTAAATCAAGCAAGAAATGGTAAGTGAGGAATTAACTAAATCTGAACATGAGAAAGTGGTAATAATTAAATGACTACACTAAAAATGGCTCCAAAGCAAGCTTCCACATAAAGAAAACACTACAAAGGCAAAGACGAAGGAGAAGAGAGAAGCAGAAGACAGGAAAGAAAGATCAGAAAGACTTTGGAAGCCTCTGAAACACACAAGTGGATAGTTATGCTTCAGAGATGATTACCAGGAAATAGCTTTCACCATGATGCAAGCTCTGCATTAGAAACCCAAATTCATTAGTGGGTACGGGCACTCCAGAAGAATGGACCAACACTACATCTTGACCAAACATTGCTTTCATGTCAAGTGCTCCCCTTGGAACTTCTGTGGGAAGTCCGTTGATGAAAACTGTGATGAATCCTGAACAACAGCACAGAGATAGAAGAAAATTTAGCTCATCATGCACCAACAGATTTCATTTGATCCAGCCTCATTTTAGTAATTAACTGAGCACATGACGATAGTTGATTTTCTGTCTACCCCTTTTTCCAAATCTTAAATTTGAAAACAAAATTTAGCGAATTGAGAAGGAGGGAGAGGGAAATGGAATAACATTATGTCAGTCCAAATACAAGAGGGGTTTAGAAAGAAAGTTGAATTTCTGCTATAAGTTCCTTAATCTCAATTCTGAAACGGTGAAATTTCAAAATTTTGTAATCGATCTTGGTGCTTCATAATAAAAAAAACTGAAAAGGACACTGGATAATTTTGAGGCCCTCAAAACTTAAGGATTTCATGTGGAATTTTTCTAGGTACTGTAAGTGAATCAGGAAGGGGGGACCATTGTTTTTCACGGACAAGTACAACGAAACTATCACAGAGTAAACCATACAGCTACAGTCACATCATTAAAAGCTCCTATCTAGTTTATTCCGTAGCACTCTTGTGCTCTTGATCAAGAACAAAAATTAAAAACCATAATTGAAATCTAAATAGGTTGTAGCAAAAGAAATTTCCACATCTAAACAACTATTTGAGGGGATAGCAGGAGTACATGTTTCTTGAAGAAAAATCACACCCATCTTCACAAAGATGGAAGGAAAAGAAAGGAATTGGCCGCTAGAGCTACTTCGGAGATATGGGGTTAGCTCAGGTTCAAGGAGGATGAGGGTTCTGATCATAGAGATAATATTTGGGGCAAAATTGTGGCTTCCATTTTGGGAAAATAAGAAATTGAAAAAAGAAAAGAAGAAGAAAGAAAAAGAGACGCAGCCTTGCACTCACCAGCAGTTTGGTAATGCAAATTAGAAGTCTCCGATGGGTATAAAATTGAAGTTACACCAGAGGTTTGCTCCACTTCTTGGAAGGCCATTTGATTAGAGAAAGAATACAGACTCTCTCCACCATGATCTTCATCAACAACTTCATAAGAAGAAGAGGAACCAACAAGATAAGAAGACGGGGATTGAACAAAAGAAGGAGAATTTGCAAACCCAATAGAAGTGTTACAGCCTTTATATTGAATTGCACCACCACTAGCTTGTGCCTGTTGATTAATTGTTTGCTCTCCTGCAACCAGACTAGCCTGCATCTGGCGTTGCCGGCGGCGAGATCTTGATCGTCGGTTTTGAAACCAGTAGAAGACATTTGCATCACCAACAGAACCAAATTTTTCTAGAAGTTTCCTTATTCTCACAGTTTCATCCTTTGGTGGGTTTACCATTCCACTGTTAAAGATGGACTCAAGTATCAGTATCTGCTCTGGCTTTGGAGTCCACCGTGACCTCACCGGTTCGCTTCTTTCGGTGGCATGGTTGCTTGAACTGTTAGGGTCTTGGCCTTGATTATCTTCCATTACTGTGAAATGAGGAAAATAAATGTTTGTTGATGATACCAAGAACTAGTTTTTTTTCTTTTTTTTTTCCACTTTAAAAAAAACCTAATAATATAGGAGCAAAACAAAGTGCATAAACACAAGGTTGAATGCTCAGAGAGGTGAAGCTATATATAGCGATGAAATGAATATTACTTTGAGAATTTACATAATCATCCTTGGTTTTGACAGCATTTCATTGATTGAATTTACAACTTTACCTAATTTATAAATTGTTATGTTAATCTTGCTCTTCCAAGTCAACCTCCCAACACCTGGCCTTGTTAGTTTACTCAAATATATACATACAGAAACACTAGTCAAAGATTACTCCAGAGTCATGTTAGTAACAAGAATTTAGAAGCTAATTATGAACTAATTAATTGATTAAGCAAGTGTGTGTTACCGAGAGAGATGCAAGGTATTTGATTAATTATATCGTCCGTTCAATATATCACATTACAACATATGAATTAGTGAAGAGCTCAAGTAAAATGTGTCAGAGTTTGATCAATTAATCAATATTTTTTTAATTAATCAATATTTGATAGACCATCCTGTTTGACAATTTTGCCACCAACATGCAATGATTAAAAATATGGGTAAAAATTCAGATCCTAGAAAAAGCTCCCCACTTGCATGTTGCTTAATTAACTAAATTGTGTATATTTCCTTTCATATATGTACTTTTTATAATTCTGAATTCTACTCCAATATTTAATAATAAACTAGTTTTTCTAAACATACCTTTAATTTAAGATTCTTAAGCATTAATAATTTGACCAGACAATTCAAAAATTGAATTCATTATACACATTCATGATCACATCCATAATTTAGTTAAACACTAATTTAAAACAAAGATTCATATTTGATATTCTTATCAAGCTTGATTTAATAGTTTAACTTTAAAATCTTTCAACCCGACTTCTTACCTAATAAGAAACATTAAGAGCATGCTTGTTTTTGTATTTTAAAAGTATTTTTTTAAAAAATAATAAAAATCTATTATATTTTTTTGCTTTAAATTAATTTTTTTTATGTTTTCAAATAATTTTAGTATGTTAGTGTTAAAAATAATTTTTAAAAAATAAAAAAACAATATTTTAATGTATTGTTTTAGTGAAAAACACATTGAAAAACAATTACTTTCACATTTCCAATCACCTTTTAAATTTTGTTGAAGTTATCTTTATATGACCAAGTTGACTTAGAAAATTAAAGGAGACCCAGTTAATTTGGAGGGGGGGTAAAGGTAGCATGGATAACCGTTTTAAAAAAAAAACAAACTTTAACTTGAAATAAATTCAAGTTGACCTTTCTTTTTAATATTGAGATGATGATATATTAGATCGATTCGGGCCTGATGACTTAATCGGCCCAATCCGCTATCATGGTGATGGACTCCATTAAGTTGAAGAATTTTTTTAAACTATTTTTTACTTAATTATACAATACCAAAAATAAATTCTTTGAAAATCGAGTATAAACTTAGTACGAACTAAAGGTTGAGATATTTATTTGAGATTATGATAACCTTATAGAAAATAAATTGAAATAATTTATAAAGATAAATTTAAAATAAAAAATATTAAATGATGAAATAAAAATGAAAATTTTCAAAAAAAAATGTTAACAGTGAAGAAGATGTGTGAGCCCAAATCTTGTAGAGTTGCAAGGTAATTTGCAGATAATTAGATTATCGCTTTCTCTTTATTAGTATTAACTAAAAATCGAGGTTGCATGGGAAAAAACTCTGAAAGGAGTGGTCAAAATGGTAATGTGAAAGGCAGACAGGCAAAGTTGGCTAGGGTTTTCCAGCTTTGGCAAGTGCATGTGCAGGCATGCATGGAAAGTTGAGTCTAGAGAATTGTTTAATGCCAGAGATGAGAGAAAGAGTCCAAATAGACGGTCCAGAACCGTGCAATAATTTATTAACAATGACGTATAAGGAAACATGGCTCACTGAGTCCTCTCCTCCCCTCGCTTGATCTAATCTTTTTTATATTAAACGAGAGGAAGGAAAGGGACCATAAGGTTGGCTTATACATCGAACACTTTTTTACGTGTATCTATATTTGTCTACAACATCTAACACTTCATTTTCATATATATTCTATTTCTGCGTTTGCATTGCACGAAAACTGCAGGAAACCGACTACTTTTGCTGTTCCAGACGTCGAGGTTCCCTCGTTCCCCTTCGTTTACAAGAATTCTGGTGTTTATTTGTACCTGATATTGTATCTATATTCATGGGTTACTAGCTTCTTGTAATTAAAATACAAAGTTTCATTTGTTAGCTGTGTAAAATTGATTATTTATGTTGTTATATCGCCACATAAATTTGGAGGAATGAGCCAATTGAATGTTATTTAATTAAATTAGGAAGCATAGTCATTGACAAGATATATAGATGTTTGTCACATGATATTTACATTGAAATAACCCGAATGAATATTCCATTAGAGAGATCATTAAGTTATTTTATATAGAAAATGCTATGCATTGATCTTAAATACATGTTGTCCTAATCAATGATAACTAATGAGCAGATAGCATGTATAACACAAATTATATCAAGATATTTAAGTAATTAAGAGATGATTCATCACCTTAGGTGATGCGATCCCATAAAAATACAAAAACCCACAATCAAGTAAGACACTTCACAAGAAAGCTAAAATTTGATTTGGAATTGAACTTGACACAACAATAACCTGTACCAAGACACCAAGACTTATAAGTAACCAAACCTTCATGCAACACCTATAAAGAGATATGAACAAAAAATATAGAAGACACCATGGAGCTTGGTCAATTCATTAATAAGTCGAAGTGGTTCAATAAAGAACAAAAAAGTATAAGTAAAACCTCACACACACGACAATAATTGTTGAAATCAAAGTCTTTCAAAAATAAAAATAAAACCCTAAAAAGAAGCTAAATAACTCAATTTATAATAGGCAAAAATATCCTAAGCAATGCTAAATAATAATAAAAAATAATCATAAATCCACTTAAAACTAATACAATTTCTGTATAGTAACATATGGACCTTATCGTGATCCTTTTTTGATGTCCTATTGTTCTAAAATTTTAACCTAATATAGAATAAGAAAAATTTCAACCCAATCTAACGGTCGGATAACACATTATTCTTATTAGAGTAAAACTATGCATTAGAAAAAATAAGTCTCTAACTGCCAAAATTAATTAGCCCATGAAGTTGATAGATCAGACCCCTCCTGTGTATAAATCAAATTGAATAAGATCTAATTTTCACTTGCTGATATTGCCTCCTTGAAATCCACATTGGCCTTTATATTTTGAATATGATCATTGAATGCATATTTTAGCTTATTTACCCTTGATCTTGTTATTGACTTAATTGGAACTTCCAATAGATTTTTTGGTGTAGTCTTAACTGTAACATCCTATTTATCCTAAAAAATGATTTATATATGAACTATCATCTACATCAAGTAAAGAGATAACAAAAAAATTGAAAGTAACACTAACACCATACTTACCTTGTAGATCTATTTTATAGGCATTATAATTAATTCTTTCAAGGAGTTAGAATGGTCTATCTCCTCTTAACATCAACTTAGATCTTCTTTGTTGAGAAAATCTCTTTTTTCGCATATGCATAAAACATTAACCCTCTTTAACTCTTTATTAGCTTCAAATACACATTGTTCTCTCTCTCTTTGTTTTTTTTTTTTTTGTATTTGTTGCCTTACATTTTCATAGAGAGCCTTTAGTGCATGTGTTTTTCTATTACCTTCAAGACTAACCCTTTTATCAATAGGAAAATAAAATAAATCCAAATATGTAAAAGGATTAAATCCATAAATTATTTTAAAAGGAAAATAATCAGTAGTAGAATACACACTCCTACTATACAAAAAATCAATAAATGATAGAAAATTTATTTTTAATTCTTCAAATTCTTTTGAATAATAGTTCTTAATAATTTAGTTATAAGGTCCTATTAACTACAATTTGTCCATCTATTCACGGATGGCAAGTCAAACTATCTCTCTAAAGAATAAATTCGATAAGTTAGTTGCATAATTTGTTTTATGATAAAATATAAATTATGTCATCTTAGAAAACCTGCCCACAACTATAAAAATGCAATCCCTGCCCCTTTTTAGCCTAGGCTAACCTAATATAAAATCCAAAGATATATCAACTCAAGGTTTCTTAGGCACTAGCAAAAGAGTATAAAACCATAACGTAAAACTATAGACTTAGCTTGTCTATAAGATATGCATTTATAAAAAATTCTTTGCACATCTCTTTTCATCTTTGGCTAATAAAAGTGCTTATACAAAACATCTAAAGTCTTAACAATTCCGAAGTGTCCTATTAATTTTCCCCTTGAGCTTTATGAACTAGAAATTTAAGCATAGAACAATTAGGTATACACAATCTCTTTTCTTTAAATAAATATCCAAGAAATATTTTTTATCAGACAAAAGCCATAATTTTTCAGATCAACATATAAACATTGTTTTTGTAAAACAACACATACATTCTTTAAATGTTTAATATGCTCCTCTAAATTATTGTTATCGATCAAAATATCATCAAAATAAACCTTAAAAAACTTATCGATAAAATTATACAAAACATGGCTCATTAATCTCATAAGGTATTAGGTGCATAGTAAGTCAAAAAAACATAACTAACAACTCATACAAACCATATTAGTTTTAAAGGTATTTTTCCGTTCATCTCCCTTTTTCATTGTTATCCGGTGATCTCGACTTTTCAAATCAATTTTAAAAAACATACAAGAAACATGCAATTCATCTTACATATTATCAAATCTAGGAATTAGTTGCCTATACTCTGCTTAAATATTATTAATAACATGACAATCAACACATATCCTCCAAGTCCCATGTTTATTTGGTATTAATAACACTAGAACTGCACATTATATGGCATCTAGTATGAAATATATTCTGAAAAAGAAACTAAAACCTTCTTAGTAACTCTTACTTTTCCACAATTATTCAACCATTTAAGTCTATAAGGATTTTCATGTTTAATAGTGTTTACATTTAATTTTCTAACAAGTGTAGTATTAACAACATTAGTATAACTCTTATTATCAGTAATCATACTATATTCTTTATTATTTATATAGCATCTAGTATGAAATATATTCTCTATTTGTTGCTCTAAATCATCCTTTTTAATCTAACCATCAAGTGTTCTCTCAATCACCAATATCTTTTCATCAACTTGACACACAATATCATTATAGTCCTCGAGTGGTGGCATCTCATCCTTCTTGGATTTGTTATTTTCAAATTTAATCTCCTCATGCTTTTTTATAATCATAATTCTTTTTTTACACTATGAAGTTATATGTCCACTATTTAAACACTTGAAACACTTAATATCATAATTATGATTAGATACCTCCTTGGTTTTTTTTTTCTTCAATGAACAAATCATTCCTCTTAATTTTATTGCCTACAATATTCAACTTTGATGTGGTAGGGCCATCTCTCCTATAATTCGACCTCCAAGTAAAAAAGAAACTTGAATTACCTCCTTGGTGAGTACTGCCAATTCTCTTCAACTGCTTCTCTATTTTGGTAGTTATATGAATCATATCAACGAGGTCAATATTGTGTTGCAACTCAACCATATTAGTCATCTCTCTATTCAATCCATTAAAAAACCTTGTTCTTCTGGCTTCTTTATCTTTCATAACATTAGCTCTAATCATGGTAATTGATTAGTACTTAAAAGTGCATTTTTTATCAAGGTTTTATATCATTATTTTGCACTTGAAGTATCAATAATTCCTTAGCTAGAACATGTTTTATAATAACATATCTAATAATATAAGATACCTTTAATTTATGGTAAAGTTCATCTTAAATATAGGCCTATCACATAAATCAAGGGATTGATTGATGAGTTTAACTACTGAAATTGAGAAGACAAAGAAATGGCTAAGCTTAGAGAAGAGATGTTGGTTCAATCCAAACTAGAACACCATTCGGTTATTGGATTATATTGGGAGCTGTAGAACTTGAATTTAGGTCTACTCTATATGGATGGAAAGCTAAGATATATGCCTAAAACTTTCATGGGAGTTCAAGATTCAAAAAGGTCATTTTCAAATTCAAATTGTACCAACAACGAAAAAGTTTGAATCTCTCCTGCAACCCAAACACTGTTCAGTGTTCAGACCATATCTCGAGTTCTAGAAATCTAAATGCACCGATTCTTTTTTTGTTACAAAGATGAGATGATGTCCTAGAACTTGCATGATATAAATCATCTGATTGGAACCTCTTTTGTGTGTGGTTTCTAGTTGATTAATAAAAAGAGTTTATAATATACTTATTTCTAATACTATCAGTGGATCCGCTAACCTTGACAATTGATTTTATCTTTGATTAATCCTCACATTAATCTTACATCTCAAAGTCCTCTTTAACTTATTATTATTATTATTATTATTATTATTATTTGTAATTTATATAGTTAACCTCCTTGTGGTTTGATCCCGGTCTTACCGGGTTATTTATTACTTCGACACTTCTGTACTTGGGAGAAGACATCAATCTTTTGGTTGTGTTAGTAACCTCTATTTTCTTATGGTAATCCTCTACGCTCCTAAAACCCTATGACAAACTCTGCAATATTTGATATAGTTCCATATAATACTGACCTGGAACTAATATTTTTCTTATAACTTCTTTCATCTCATCCCAAGTCTCCATGGGTGTCTCCTCATTCCTCTTCTTTAAGATAAGTTGATCCCACCAAATAATAACATAGTCAGTAAATTCAATAACAACAAGTTTTACTTATATATATATAGTGGTTGAAACTATAAAAAAAAAATATTGCTATAACTACTCATTTGTTTTTGTAATTTTTTAGAAAACCTAACCAAGTAAACTTAAAATATCCTAAATCAAGATCTATCTTTAAGAAATCCCAAGAATCAAGATTTTTTTTTTAGATTTAAAGAAAGTAGTTAAACTCTATGTTTCTTTGAATCAAGATTTGCGGCAAACCCTAAGAATAATTTTTCTTGCAATTTTGCTTTCTTTTTCTTATATGATCACTTTACTTAATCAAGTTCACAAATAATAATTTTTTTAAACTTGATGTCGCCACTACTTTTATAGAAGATAAAGAACTTAAAAAGAATGGAATATGCCCAAAACTTGAAGATAAAAGAGATATAACATGATATAGAGTAATGCTCTGATATCAACTAATACGAATCCTATGTATTTAAAGATCCAGAAACTCAGAGCCAAGTAAGACACTTTATAAAAAAGCTAAGATCAAGTTAGAAATTAAGTTTGGTATAAGGATAACTTGTACCGAGGTACCAAAACTATCAGTAACAAACCCCCCCCCCCCAACACTTATAAAAAGATATAAATGAGAAGTATAAAAGATACCATGAAATTTGGTTAATTCTTTGATAAGTTAGAGTATTTCAATAAAGAACTAAAAAATATGAGCAAAACCTCACACACGCAATAATAATTGCTAAAATCAAATTATTTCCCCTATAAAAAAACCTAAATACTAGCTAAATAACTCTATTTATAATAAGTAAAAATATCTTAAAAAATAGTAAAAAAATAATAAAAAGTTCTCATTAAAAAAATGGTAGAGAATAATAAATCCATTAGATAACTAATACAATTCCTGTATAGTAACTTTTATACCTTATCACAAGGTCTTCGTGATACCAATTGCTTTGAAATTTTAAACCATTATAGAACAAGACATCTGAAATTGTCTGGTTAAATTTCATTTAGATCCAATGGTTGGATAAAACATTATGTTTGTTAGAGTAAAACTGTGTATTATGAAAAATAAGCCTCTTAAGATCCGTTGATGGCATAAAATTGTAGTGTAATAAGAATTCTTAATTAGTTATTTTCAGTTTTTCTTCTCCTTTTATAGTCTCTCTGTTTCTGTTGCAATAGACCAACACTAGTTTCTTTTTCTTTTTTCTGTATTCTCTTCCTTAGTTTCTTTAAGTCTGTTCTTTATTTTATATCATATGCTTGTATATTGCTTTAGCTATTGGTTTTATAGTTTTTTCAATGTACTTTCGATAATTATCCAAGATAAAGCTTGAGAAGATCTCTCATCTTTAACCTAATATATTGTTGTTTATCACTTACCGTAAGTGTATATCATGTATTTAACATACATATATACATTCTTTTCATAATTCAATCTGTATAATCATAAACACCTCATTATAAAGATATTCTTTTTTAAAAAAGAATGAGATGTCTTGAAAAATGTTAGAGACAAATTGATAAAGTAATTAACTTATTTTAGAATGAAAAGAAAGAACTTTTAAATGTTATGCAAAGAAGTAGAAAAGGAAACAATTAGTTTTTTCAATAAATGCACACTTGAAAACAAATCAATCTACATTTACAGCACGAACGTTACTTCATTTATTCTTATCTTTGTCATCAATCAAATTAAATTTCAATCAATTTGGAATATGCCATACAAACTACCAAAATAGTTAAACAAGAGGTAGAATAACTTAATAATAGTACATATTGTCTACTTATGATGCAATTATATATATATAATATTCCACGTAACATCTAAAGTTTAGGACAACGGTTTTGGATTTGTAGAAATATTTGTATGCAAGTTGGAACATTTAATTTATTTTTGTTGAGACCTTCATTCTCAGTTTAGAATATTACGTTGATTTGAAATTGATTTTGGTTTAATAAGTTTTATGCTTGATGCAAATTTTAACCACCCAATGCAAGTAGGAGTAACATATAAAACTTAGAAAAATAATTTTTAATTTGTAAAAGTCTCTACACGCAAGTTGGAATGGTTAATTTATTTTTGTTGAGACTTTCTTTCATAGTTACATTGATTTGACATTGGTACTTGGTTAAAAAAGAACCATACTATAAGTAATATTTTTAATGTAAATTTTACTACCCAATATATAGTATATAACATAGTTAAAAAAAAAAACCCATGACTTGTTTAGAGACATTTACTCATCAAATAGGCTTATGTTTGAACTTGAAAGATCTTAAATTTTACTACTGATGTGTTTGACAATAACAAATTAAAATCATTAAAAAAAACCCTCTAAAAAACATAAAAATAAAAATTCTCTAAGTAATGTTATTTAGGATTATAGTAACATTCCAAATAGGGTTGAACAAATATTGAAAAAATCTTTTGCTTAAAATTAATTTTTTATATATATTTTTTTATCATTTTAAGGTGTTGTTTTCAAAAATAATTTTAAAAAAATAAAAAATATATATTATTTTAATTTATATCTGAGCCAAAAACATTTTTAAAAATCAATCACTATCATATTTTTATATAATTACTAAATAGGAAGTCATTGTATTATCTTTTTCTAGGGTAAAAATTATGGAAAATTATAACAAAACATTATGCAGGTCTTAGATGGCCCTGCCTTAACCCATTAGAATAGAGGACAATTGTTCATAGAAGAGGAATCAACATCATTCGATCCCAGACTAGTGATCAGAGGAAGATCATAATTTGTTATTCACAAGGAGACTTAAAAATTGAACGAAACTTAACTTTACTAACACAGCTACATTTGACTCCACCAAACAAAATATCTTCTCAATCATTGTAGTTTGAGATGAAACAGAAGCTTATTTTAAGAAAGAAAATCATATAACTAATTAAAAAAAATTTTTTTATCGAAGATCAATAATCTGAAAACAATTAACGTGCACAAAGAAAATCCTAAGAAGCTTTCAAGATAGGAGAGCGAGACGGAAGTTGTATTAATTATGTAGGAGTTAAAACATTTATCAAATGTTTTATTATTGGTATTAAAAGTCATTGCTAATAATAACATTAAATGAAATCAAGATTTCAATTAATTATGAAAAAAATAGTTACTCTTGGATATTCTTAACAAAAATTCTCTAATAAAATAAATTTGATTACTTAATAAAATAATTTGATCACAAACTTAATAAGTTAATTAAATAATTTAATTACTTAATATCTTTCAAACTCAATAACTCAACCTCATTCTCTACCAAACAAACTTCTTTGTAAACTCAGCACCCTCAATAACTCAACCCGATCACAAAGTTAATTGAGAAATCAAGACCAAGAAGAAAGTTTTTATAATACATACCATCGTTATTTCCTTATGTTCCCTCTCTAGTGCAACATTCCTTCCTTTAAAAATTAAATTGAAATGGTTTTCTGAACGAATGAGATGAAAAGCTTGGTGAGTGATGTAAAACATAAAAACAAAAGTAATCTAATTAATTGGAACTTTGAATTAGGTTTTTTTTTTGTTAAAAAAAAAAACTAGTGGTTCTAAGGTTCTGATTTCAATGCATATCTTATTCTTTATGAAAATAAAACATTTCCTGTTCGT
This sequence comes from Populus alba x Populus glandulosa, assembly GCA_033617975.1. Taxonomy (NCBI): domain Eukaryota; kingdom Viridiplantae; phylum Streptophyta; class Magnoliopsida; order Malpighiales; family Salicaceae; genus Populus; species Populus alba x Populus glandulosa. Next base: position 5,361,371 of record CM066155.1, on the reverse strand, counting down.
AATTCATGAATTCTAAGGTGGAATCTATTGGTCTTTCAGATTTTACAAGCTATTATCATAAATATTTACCTGTATATTACAAGTTTAAAATTAACCTATTATTTTCATTCTCAAATCATTTAAAATAAGAAAATTGTGTTCATATTATAATATCAAACCTGACATAAGTCTCAGGTTCTAAATTTGTTTGGTTAACTCGTGATTAACAAATCAATATGAGTTTATCTCAAAATAATATTTTAATTTATTTAATAAAAAAACTAAAATAATATAAAAAATAATGAGCTTCATCTAGTCAGGTATCACATGAGTTTGAATATGTCAATAGAGTTGTCGTTAGTTTACTTGAAAAATCACTTAGATTTGACTAAATTAACTTTAAAATAGTTTGAAAAAAACACTATCCAAATCAGATTTCAAGTTTGGTAGATTAACCTGAAATAGTCAAGTTTAATAGTTAGTATTAATATAAATTATAACATTGGATAAATGAATTTTTTTTTTTTACGAGTGCAATATTTCAAATGACTTCATTTTTGTATACAATCAAACAAACCATCAAAAACTTTCATGCAAATTCACTATCAGAAAATTGACAAGTATAAATAGAAACAGTGATGAAATATTCTATCAGTAAATTACAGTGAATTTTACTGGCAAAAATATTTTCTCGGTATATACCGAGATACGTACAGTGGGAAAAGAATAAATTAAAACAAAGCCAAAAAAATATGATAATGTGTCATTTATACAGACTAAATTACCAACGATATTAATATTGTCTGTAAAATTCATCTATAAACTCATTGGTAAATTGTTCATCATGTCAATTACAAAAGAAATCATAAACAAATTAATTTTGTCGGCACTTTCCAGAAAACTCTGGAACTGTTCACTTTTCAGATGCATTGTCAATTACTATTTTTTATAGATAAAATCACCAATTGATTGAAAATTTATCAATGTTATTTTTCATAAAGCTTTAGAACTATTCAATTCCTAATTTTGTCGGTACTCTCAGTTATCAAAAAAATATGATAATGTGTCATTTATACCAACTAAATTACCAACGATATTAATATTGTCCGTAAAATCCATCTATAAACTCATTGGTAAATTGTTCATCATGTCAATTATAAAGAAAATCATCGACGAATTAATTTTGTCGACACTTTTCAAAAAACTCTGAAACTGTTCATTTTTAAAATGCACTATTAATTACTATTTTTTACAGATAAAATAACTGATTGATTGAAAATTTATTAATATTATTTTTCATAAAGCTTTAGAACTATTCAATTCTTAATTTTGTCTCTATTCTGAATTATTGATTGGGTTGGGCCGTAAAAAAAACATGAGGTATAAAAAATTTAGTACTTGTATATACTTGTGTACTTTTTTCTTTATTTTTAATCAACCGACTTTATTTTTATTTTTAATTTTTTATTTGAGTGTCTTTAGACTCTTTACCTCGATTGTTTTTCAACAAGTGCAACTACCGGTTTAATGACATTAGGCTCCTGTCATATCAGTTTTTTTGATAAAGACACGTGCGTCCATTCAATCTCTATGATTTGGTTAATGGAGCATTAGAAGTCTTTCTATCCACACTCGACTCCTTTATTTTATTTTGTTTTTAATTTCAACTTTATGGAAAGACCCGTCTCAGGTTTCTATTAGTCCACTTTCATGACAAAAAAAATGAAGCAAATTTCATTAATTTTATTTTATACAACATTATTAGAGTATCTTTTAAAAATTATAATATTTTGTATCTGGTAACCAGTTTGTGATAGGAAAAATAAGTAAAGAGTTAAGAAGAAAAATAATTTATATTATATTTTATTTCTTACTTTTTGAAACAAAATATAAAACAATTTCTAGAAGTAAATAAATATAAATTAATTTATATTGTATTTTAAAAAAATATTATTTCAACAATCTTCTTTAAATTTCTGACCAATCTTTTTTTTTGTTCATTTTTTTAAATTGAAACCAATATAACTTTGACTCGTGTTTCTTCATGCATTTGATAATCCTTCATTTCTTGTTTATTAATTGTATTTATTGGAATCTATTAAGTAGCATTTGATTATTGTTCTAGGATAAAAGAGATGAAGATGGTGGATATAGTGGTGACAAGAAAAAAAAAATGGAGATAAAATTGTGTTTGATATTAATGTATAAAATAAAGTGACTATCTTTATATCTTGTTTAGTTATGGTAGACATGATAGAGTAAAATAGGAAAACTATATTAATTTTAATTTTAATATGTATAATAATAATAATTTTTATCTATATATTGACTTAGATCAACCCATATTGATCTTCAATCATAACCAATGACTTAGGCCTTGCCTTGATCGACCTTTGTGTTGAGTTTTAAAACTATAATAATAATAATTTTTATTCTTATATTATCTTGGGTTGACAATTCTAATCCATAACTTGGACCTTATCCCAGGTTAACTTTTAAATAGAGTTTTAAAACTATCATAATAATCACTTTTATTTTTATGTTGACTTGGGTAAATCCTTTTTAAACGAGACTCGAGTCTTGCTCTAAGATGACCCTGAGTCAGGTTTTATAACTATCATAATAATCATTTTTGGTCTTATATTAACCTAAGTCAATGGTTAATTAACCCCATTCATGCCTCGGGTCTTAACCTGGGTCAACACCCGAATCAACTCTTAAAATTATAATAACAATCACTTTTATTTTTATGCTAGCTTAGATTAACCTGCCTTAACCCAAACCTCGACCAATAACTTAGGTTTTGCTCTAGATCGACTCCCGAGCATAGTTATTAAACCCGGTCCAGCCCGGCGGGTCGACCAGGGACCCGGTCGACCCGGTGGCTGGACCGGTTCGGGTTTAATAAAAGACCGGCTGTGGCAACAGTCCGGCCAAACCCGGGCGACCCGGCGGGTCGACCTGGGACCCGGGTGACCCGGGCAAACCCGGACGAGACCCGGGTTTTTTTTTTTTTAAATATGGGATAAAAAACCTTTTGGTTTAAATACTTCAACTTAAAGGGATAACATAATATCTTTTCAATGTGGGATTTGAAGCCCTTTCATATATATACTTTTTTCATGAAAAAAGTATATATATGAAAGGGCTTCAAATCCCACATTGAAAAGATATTATGTTATCCCTTTAAGTTGAAGTATTTAAACCAAAAGGTTTTTTATCCCACATTGGAAAAACATGATTTTTTCCTTGGGAACATAGAGTATATATACTAATGGGTTTCAAATTCCACATTGAAAAAACATAACTTTTTTCATGGGAACATAGAGTATATATATGAAAGGGCTTCAAATCCCACATTGAAAAGATACTATGTTATCCCTTTAAGTTGAAGTATTTAAACCAAAAGGTTTTTTATCCCACATTGCAAAAACATGATTTTTTCCTTGGGAACATAGAGTATATATACTAATGGGTTTTAAATCCCACATTGAAAAAATATAATTCAACTTAAAATACTTCAACTTAAAAGCTTAACATAATATCTTTTTAACGTGGGATAAAAAACTTTTTAAAATATTATTTTAAACTTGATTATTTATAATATATATAATCTATATTTACATGAATTTTTTCATATGAAATATTTTTTTTTTTTAATTATTACGGGTTAATCCGGGTCAACCCGAGTTGACCCGGGTTGACCCATGAAACCCGAGACCCGGCCCCTTGGCCGGGTCAATCCCCGGGCCGGGTTTAATAACTATGCTCCCGAGTGAGGTTGTAAAACTATGATAATCATCATTTTTATCCTTACATGTTTTAATTAGATAATTTTGGAATTGAAAGATTTTTTCAATATATTTTTGAAGACATGTCCTCTTTGTACCTTATTTTTTAAAGTAGAGAAATTCACTCTAAAAATTATTCCAAAGATATATTTATTTTTGTATTTTTGTATCTTCAATAAAAACACATTTCTATCTTTATTGGATCCCTTTTTTCTATCTCAAGACACTAACAAAATGCTATCTTAAATTATTAATAGAATGTATGGTAAATATATAATTATATCCTTGTTGGGGGATCCAATATTCATGAAATTTGAAAAAAAAATCTATTCTTTTTATTGTAATTTATAACCCGAGAATAAGATTAAAATGAGAAAGAGAGTGACATCATACTTTAAAGAGAGAAATATGATTAATAATAACCCTTAAAAAGAGAAAACAAAAAAAGAAGAAGAAGGGAAGAGATATTTCCTTTGTTTTACATCTTTATTGTTTAAGTTTTTTGTTTTATGATTAATGTGTTTTAGAATAGATATATATCACATGCATATTTAATAGACACGTGATCAATACATAAATTCAAAAGGAAAGAAAAATAGAGATATTTAATTGAAAAAATAATATTTATAAAATAGTTACTGATTTTTTCATTACTTCCAAAAGACATTCTGTACTAATATATAGAGAGGACGGGAGTAATTGGTTCAAAATGGTACGGAACCCGATTGGAAAATTCTTTCGTTGAAATAAAACGAGAGTTGAAATACTTGATTGATCATAAATTACGAATTGGAATACTCTATTGAAAAAAAATAAAGTTGAAATACCTTATTGAACAAATCCATTAAATTATATTCTGACTATGCATTCTTTTTTACTCTTTTTGTGTCTTTAGAGAGAAAGAAATACAAAGAATTGTCATCTCCTATGATGATGTTGGCTTTATTGTTGAACAACGGAAGTCCTTGTATTTCTTCAAACATATGAACATACGTTATAGTTGTTTTTTTTTTTTGTTTTTTGGTGATTTAAACTAAATTTATTACATTTTCATTTTGAATATAATAGCTCTATCAATAGTAAATATATATAATAGGGCTCTCCATTATAAGACCACATAAATTTAATTTCTTGTCTAGCCACATAATTAATTTTGCTAATCAAATCAATCAAGCTAAAACCAACTATTGTACTAATGGTAGTTGATATAAGTGATTTATAAGTCCTTGTATTTGTTCAAACATATGAACATACGTTATAGTTGTTTTTTTTTTTTGTTTTTTGGTGATTTAAACTAAATTTATTACATTTTCATTTTGAATATAATAGCTCTATCAATAGTAAATATATATAATAGGGCTCTCTATTATTTTTATAAATCATCAAAGACCACATAAATTTAATTTCTTGTCTAGCCACATAATTAATTTTGCTAATCAAATCAATCAAGCTAAAACCAACTATTGTACTAATGGTAGTTGATATAAGTGGTTCGGTGTTTATTTTTTTAAAATAAAATCTTGAGTTCAAGTCTTGTGAATGAAATACATCATCACTGAAAAAACTTTATTTTTTAGTAAACTCTTAGATATCAAGGTTTAGATTAAAAAAAAAAACTAGACAATGTAATTTTTGCTTTAAAACAAGAAAAAGTAAGTAGAATTAATGAGATAACGTCTAATAATTAGTTTTTAATGTTTGGCAAGAGAATCAATATGATGGTAGGCACATTGACGTGCTATCGTGTGCTTCAAACATGATTTCACTTTTACCAACATTTCCACCATCACCTTCAAAGAAAACTTAACCAATAATGATGAGAAATGAATAAAAAAAACACAAAGACAATGGTCGATGTTGGTTAAGGAAGAACAGTCATTATAAGGCCTGTCTTAATTCGTTTGGCTCTTAGTTGTAAATTTCCCCACCTCTTCGTGTGCACATTGCCGGTGTTTGATTTTTTGAAGTCAATGTTGCACGCACATATTCTGCCGACCGTCCCAACATGGTTTGATGGTCTGGTTAAATGTCGAGTGGATTAAAGAGAAAAATGCTCAACACCTGTGCCCTAAAAGCAGAACTAAATGTTGGTCGGTGTCTGATCTTGAAAAGATCTGCGAATTCTTGCCCAGAAAGAGAAAAGTAAAAGAACAGAGAGAAAAACAACTTTTAATTATAAAATAGGTGCTGTTGCAAGTGGTCTGTGAAAGTCTGGTAGCCTACGCCTGAATCCGTCACCTTTACAAGGTTTTCTAGGCTTTTTGGACATTAGCTACAAATGGAAAACTGCCAACTTATGTTACGGTAAAAGGAATCTCCACTGTGGGTGGTGACTGTCACTTCACAGCTTGTTCTTGGTGACTTTGATTGATTTGATGCCACTGGTGCATGCACATCAGACCTCACCTAGCGTTTGCGGTATCGGAAATCACAATCCAAACCATTTACTTTACTAGTTTTTTCAATCCAAACCATTTACTTTACTAGTTTTTTTTTTTAATTGCGGTAGTTTTTAATATATTTATTTATTTAGAGTATATTAAAATAATATTTTTTAAATTTATTTTTAAAATCATAATATTAAAACTATTTAAAAATATAAAAACAAATTAAATTGAAGAAAATGTAAATTTTTATTTCTAGTTTGTTTATTTTATATTTTTAAATTATGTTTAATATATTAATGTCAAAAATAACTTTTAAAAATAAAAAAAATATTATTTTAATAGATTTTTAAATAAAAAATATTTATAATTGTAGCCAAAATTCTTTAAAATAAATACATAAATGCAAAATACTTGCTCGTTTGTCCATTGTGTAGAATCTGTTCATGCCATTAATTTTTTATATATATAACTTGGGATGTTTGAATAAGTTTATACGCCCCATAATTAATACTTAAATTTATAAATAAAATATCAAGTGGGTTACATGCATGTATAAAAAAAAATTAAACCTGGTTATAGAGAAAGAGATAAGTCCCTTTCCCTGATAAACCGCGACCTCAAGTGCTGTTAATTGAGTTGACGTTTGATAGCCTAGTTATAAAAAATATCTCAGTATTTTAGGCCCAATAAATTGATTAATTCAGACGGTCATTACAGCAATTGTTCAGAGCCGAGGGCCCAAACAAGACAGAGGTCCTCTTAATATCATGGTGGCCCTCTGTATAGAAAGTGCTTGTCTATTATGAAAGAGGAAACTCTTATAAGATTAATTAATTAATTAATTAAGACACTGAAACGTTTAGCTAAAGCACTGTACACTCACTTAATTAGTGCGAATTGTGATAGTTATGTGACTTTTTCACTCCAAGTTCTCTCTTTTCTTCGATGTTATTCTTTCAAATTGGCCGAACTTTACGCTTGAATTGACTTCATGCTTGGCTCTTAAGGTGCTATAAAAAAATCCAGCATTTATTTAGTTGATTCTTGATTTGGTAAAATAATTAAAAATTTAAAAATCAAATTTGAATATAAAATTATTGTTTAGGAACTTAATTGAATGAAAAGGAAGAAATGGTTAGCACTATGAGAAGTGCCGTCATATTTAGACGGCGTATATAATAGCCTCTGATTTTTATTATCAGCCTTCTACAATGTCGTTTGATTCATCTTGACTTCCTCCTCCTTCCACAACGACACATATACAAGGAGTAAGTTCGGTTTGGCTTTAGTAAGCCAGTCTTCCTTTCTTTTTTATTTTTCTTTTCTCTCTCATTCCCTAGATTTTCGTGTTTGACTCTCTTCAAAATTGAAAAGTGGTCTATCATTTATTTTAGGATGTCAACTTTGGTCCTCAATTATTGGATTTAGGTTTTTTTTTTTTTCTCATTATATTCCTTCAATATTAGGTTGCCTAAGACTTGAGTTAACTTAGGCTAACTTGCTAAAAAAATCCAATGTTAGGTTAACCATTGGGTTGACTGAGAATTGATTTAACAAGGGTTAGGTTGTCCTCGATATGCTGACTCGGGTCACATGTTTAACAGCCTAACCTTAGTTAACTAGATTTTTTTTCTTTTTAAAATTAATTTTATTTTTAATTTTATCCTTCAACATTAGATTGGTAGAGAATATGACTTTATAATATTTTTTTTTCAATTTGCTCTCCATCAAGTTATCACATTCTTATGACAATAGGAGATTAATTCAGTTGGACTTGGGTAAGTTTTTATCCCTTTTTTTTTAATTAATTTTTTTTATTTTATTCCATCCTTCAGCATTTCGGTGATTAAAAATTGAACTTCATGAACTTCTTTTTCTTTCTATGAGATTATCGCGGTCTCATGACTTGGGTTGCAAATTTAGTTATACCAGGTTAGCACAGGTCGATCTAATATGTTGTCATCTAAGTATTTAGAAAAAAATATCACCTAGCATATTACTATCTCAATATTTTTTTAAAAAAAAGATATCGTTCATTGTGCATCAAATGTTGAATTTATGATACAAAAAAGTTCTTGGTAGAAAACAAACACGTTAGCAATGCTTCGGTATTTTTTGTAATGCTAAAAAAAATTGATCTGACATTTAGCATAGCACAAGTCATTAATTTAGATTAGCACCTATAAAAGCTAAACAAATAATTAGTTAATTCCTTTAGTTTAACTCAATATGGAATTTTGGTATTCTTATTTGTTTTTCATTTAGTTGTTTGTTAGGTAGTGTTTTGTTACATTCTGAGACAAAAGGGATTAACATATTGAAAACGTAAATGTGTTTGGCTTAAGAAAAATAGATATGGATATAAAAATAAATTTTTCATTGGTATAATTTGGAGGAATTTTTGTACTTCCAAAACAAGAAGTATAAAGGGCACATGTTCTTAAAGATATTTTTATTTTTATTTTTTTTCCTAAAATATCCTAGTAAAAAATTCTAAATTTCAAAATTATCCAATTAAGATATATAAGGATAAAAATAGTTATTATCATAGTTTTTAAAACCCAAATTGGGGGTCGATTTATGACAAGACCCAAGTCATGGGCCAAGATGGTCAACACAGGTTAACCCTAGTTAATAAAAGAATAAAAGTGATTATTGTCACAATTTTATAACCTAAATCGAGGGTTGACTCAGAGCAAGGCTTAGGTCATGTTTTGATTTGAGCATTGACCCCTTTTTACCTGGGTTAACATAAGGATAAAATTAGTTTTTATCATAATTTTTTTATCTGTCTCGGGGTCTCAACCCAAGGCATTGCTCAAGTCATGGATCGAAAAGGTTAACCCGGGTTGACCCGTGTCAACATAAAAATAAAAATAGTTATTATGATAGTTTTAATATGAGATTCGACCTGGTGCAAAGCCCCGATCATGGGTTAAAAAGGTTATCCCATTTTGACCCGAGTCAATGTAAGAATAAAAATTGTTATTATTATAATTTTAAAACTTGACTCAGGGCAAGCCCCAGGTTACGAGTCAGAAAGATCAATATAATGATAAAAATTATTGTTATCATAAATTTAAAATCCAACTCGGAGGTTGATTTGTTGTAAGGTCCAGGTTACAAATTGGGAGGGTCAACTAGGGTTAACTCGAGTCAACATATAGATAAAAATAGTTATTATTATAATTTTAAAACTTCTATATGAAAATGAACCCAAGTTTGATGAGCTTATAGACCTTACCATGATAACTTTATAGCAAACTTGCTTATTTATGAAAATTCTTCCTGATCATGTGTGGCATTTCCTTAACATAAACTTAATTGCATGTTGATTTCAATAAATAACTTGATGTTTGCTTACAAGTATCATTTTACATCTCATTCCACCATTTTATCAAATGGGATGAAAAATCTGTTAAAGAAATGTATAGGTTAGCGATCATGATGCAAAACATGTTGTATAAATAAAAAGAGGCAACCTACCACTCAGTAGCCAAAAACAAAAAAACAACGAAAACAAAAATAAAAAAGAGAAACTTTTTAGTTTTTCTAAACACATAATTACCTTGTACGCGGACCCAAAGTGATCCTAATCTTAATTTTGAACCCTTTAAATATATTTTGAGCCTATAAATTCTTTCCTATTATAAACAAGATAAATTTTCTTTTTGTAATTTTGTTGATATTTTATATTTTATTATTATTATTGGTGTTAATGCAATTTTTAAACACTTGAGATAAGTATATGCTTGGCAAACCCTATGCATATACATTATTTCTAATATCTTGAATTCATTGAATCTGAGAACATGTCTAGCTAGCTATATCCATCTCCCTTGTAAAAATAAATTGCTAGGAAATTCTAAATGCATGTCTTGTTGAGTTGTGATCTATTTTACGGACGAAATATAGAGAGAATTATTATAGGGTAAATTTTATTGTTTATTTTATTTTCATAGTTTATGCATAAATGAGACAAAATATTCCCCATGCAAGTTACAAGTTCTTCTGTTCTTAAACAAGGAAAAATAAAGAAGTACTTGCAAAAGTTATAAGAAAATGTCTGAAGCACACAGCAATAGCTATTTCTTCGGATGACGGTGACAGTGTTTGAAAAAGAAAAATTGCAAAATATATTATAATTATAAGCACAGCATCAATCTCAACTACAGTGCTCTTGTATTCTTTTTCTTCTTCCCGTTGCTCTTAGGTTTCTTTTGCTTTTTATTTTTGGCTTTTTTGCTGGGAGGTGAAACCTTGCCTTTCTTTGGCGGACTTGGGACAGTAGGTTTGTTTTTCGGATTCAAAACTCTACAATTTTTCCTCACCTCTCCATCATTTCCAACAAGAACCCCAACGCTCCCCATCTTCACCATTGCATTTCCAAAACTCTGCTTAAATCCATTCCCATCTCTCGCAAAACGTGAAACGAAACCAGAAGTAGAGCTATCTATGGCAAGTTCCTGGTCAATACGCATTATTCCTCTCTTCAGAAGGAGCTGTTTGTAGAACTCATTATCAACCACAAAACCTGTGCCTTGGTCCAACAATACAGTAGGGTCAGTATTTGGATTAGCACAGACATTTCTCAGGTTGGCAGCTAATTTAGGATCCATTGATGGATCATTTTGAAGACGTTCACTGAAGAAACTACAATGTGCAATACCAACAGTATGTGCACCTAAAAGGATCACCATTTCTTCAAGGGTTAGACCTTTTGCTCTGAAAATTTGAAATGCTTGAGACACGTCCACTTGTGGTCCAGGCAAGTTCACATCACCCGCTCTAGAGACTAGCCCGTCACGTCTTCCTGTAGGCACAGTGTAGTTTGGTCCTCCAGCAAGAACTACAGCGTCTCTGGTTGCAACTGTTATGATGTCTGCACATGAGACTTTTGAAGGGCATTTAGCCTCTAAGGCTTTCTTGATCTCATCAATAAGCTCGTATTCACGGACGGTCTGGTTCGGTCCTGAATCTTTCTCTGCTTGGTTTTGAGTGGTTGAATCTATAAGAATAGATGCATCACATCCCTGCGCAATAAGAAGTTGCTCGTGTTACCTTTATGCATGAATCTATGTAACCCAAGTTGCGCACACATTAATATGTTTATTGCACTAAGATTTGTAACATTAATACCTCGAAGAGGCAAAGTTTATGAGAATGCTATGTTAAATAATCAATCTGTTGCTCTATAAATCTCAGTAGTTTTCAAGTAGGAAAATCTTACTCTAACGAAGCAATCATGAAAATGCATGCGAAGCAAGGCTGCGGTTACGGATTTATCTGTGTTGAACCGCTTTTGCACCGCCTGAAAAATGATAGATTCTGCGTCAGGGCAAGTTGGTTTGTAAAACCCAACTCTTAGATCTGCTAATACAGCCGGAACAATGAAAAGAATGAGCAGAAATGAAGATTTCATTCCCATTTTTTCTTATCCAGTACAGGAGAAATTCTTGAACTTTCAAGTTTTAGCTATGGAGTTGATGGCCACTTTGAGGGTATTTATAGATGAAGAGTTACAGACAGGTGCAGCTAGCACGACTAGTTTCTTGAGGGAGGCATGGCTCCTACTTAGAAGTTTTTTAATAATCATTTCAAAGAACTTGATTTTTGAAATGGCTATACCCTCCCAGCACACAACAAAAGATGCCCATGTTATGCAGCCAGCGAATATTGATAGTTTCCTTCAAGATAAAAATCATTGCTTTGAAAACAAAATAAATTAAATGGATGAAGCCAATCATTAAACTATAACAACAGGCAAATCTCAAGGCCGGTGAGAAGATAATGATGATAAAAAATAATATCATCTTCTGACCATCTGTATATTTGCCAAAATTCCGAAATCATTTGTCATTCCTCTTATAAAAAATAATAATTAAATTTTGTTTAATATCTGCTATTGAGATTGAGATGTTGGCTTGACATGTCTGTTCAGGAGTGTGAATATAGTTGTTGTTTAAAATAATTTTAATTTAGAAATGTATTAAAATAATATTTTTTTATATTTTCAAAATTATTTTAAAATTAGCGTATTAAAATAATTTAAAAATATAAAAAAATACTAATTTAAAGTAAAAAAAATATAAAAATATAAAAATATTTTTAAAAACATTTTTGAATCACAAAATAAATAGATAGACGTTCCGGCTGTCTACAATGTGAGATCTCCAAATGCTAAGAACATATAGATGACTACAAGACTATATGTAATTGATATTTAAGTATATTGATCATAGAATTAATCTCCAAATGCCTCTCATCATGCTAGTCCTAGCTAGGCATAAAGAAAATATATAGTAAGAGAGTCACAGGATCGACAATATCTTCGCAAGTGTCTATCTTGAAAGCTGTCAAAAGTTTTCTTAAAGATCACCCTTTGTACAAGCAGATAATTGGCGATCCCGTGATTACTGGTCACTTCATTAAAATTAAAATTTTAAAGTTCTGGTTGTGGTTGTAAATTATATTAAAATAATATATATAAATATATATATATATATTGAAAATTATTTATTATATAGTAAATCAAAATAATTTAGAAATATTTAAAAAATTAATTAAAAAAAAAATTGAATTTCCGTGAAGAGTTAACTTTAAAGGGCAGCCGTCAAGAAAAAGCAGAAACAAAGTGCTATTTGTATAACGCAAAAATAAACGAGTCAATCAATTTGTGGACATCCACAACGTTTTTTTGGGTGTCTCTTTTCCTCGTCCTAATGGTACTGGCACTGTCCAAACTCTTTTTATTTTTTTGATATCTGATTTTCCTGTATAAGCATATTATGAAAATGGAAGTATGAAAATGGAAGTATAGTTGTAGTTAATTTTTAAAGTGTTTTTTAGTTAAAAATATATTAAAATAATATTTTTTTATTTTTAAAAATTATTTTTTATATTAATGTATTAAAATAATCTAAAATTTTTATGTTATAAACATAAAAAAATTAATTCATGTCTTGCAATTTATTTCCCCACAGCTTTATTATATTGTTTTTCAAAATTTGAAGTCATACCCTTCGAGTTTCATACCAGGAAAAACAAAAGATTATATTTTAAAAAAAAATCTGTAACTGTTGAATCATTAATGAAATGACAGGGGAACAGGCCTGCACGTTGAATGCAATTATTTGCCTGTTTCTGCGCAATACAAGCATGAAAGAAAAGTTGTAGGATGCTAAGTTTATTCTCAAATATATTTTTATAAGGTTGACCTAGATTCAGTACCCAGGATGGTTCTCAAAAACATGGTCGAAATTTGATGGTAGCATGCCAAGACCTCAGCTTTCTGTCGGTTAAAAAAAACAAAAAAATGGAGGAAAGGAAGAAATTAAATTTAGTTGTTTTTCTCTTTTACGGGTCAATGGAAAGCTTGTTTCAAAGCGTAAATGTTCTCTCTCTCTCTCACACACAGTGACTTGTACAGGGCCATCACTGTGTCCTGCTGTTCCATGTCAAGCTCCTGAAAAAGCTATGAACAGTTCCCATTCCTGGATGTCAATTCTGAAGCCGTTTCAGCTTTTCTGTTGTTACAAGAGACTACAATATAATTAAACAGAATTTGTGATATAACATAAAATGTAATAATTATATAATAAAAGATACTCATTATTGATGCATTCATTGCTGGATAAAATCCTAGAGTAGGCAGGAATTATTGATTAAAAAGAATTTGTGTTAGACGAGTTAGATAGAGGCTGTAGTTTCCTACTAATGTATTCATAATTACAAATGTAGTAAAGGGTGGTGATCAATTAATAAGAGCCCGGCTGGGAGGTTAAATATTTGTGTTTTAGTTTCAAACATTTGTTGTCAGAGAGCTTGAGTTGATTAGGATAACAAAGAAGCAACAAATGTCTTAAAAAAACCAGATACAACAGCTTCACTTTTGTAGCTGCAAAATCTCCAAGCAACAGTAGAAAAATGCAGTAGCAGTCCTTAGAGCAAAACACACGCAGCAGCAGCATAGACACAGAGTAGCAACTCCATACATAGCGGCAGTGTCAACTTAATTCGCAACAACAAAAATCATAGCAGCGTCCATTGACATGATTTTAATTTGAATGACTGAAAGATTGACCGATTAGGTATCGACAAGGTGAAAGGAATTATAAAATTAGTTTATTATTTTTCCTCATGCAGAAATGGATTATAATCTACCAAAAAAATTCTTAACGCTTGTTTGTTTAGTCTTGGCTTTTGTGTTCGCGATGTAAAAAACGCAGTTAAGTATTTGGTAATACATCAAACTGTGTTTTATATTGTGGAGCCCACCAAAAAATTAAGTTTGAAACGCAGTTTTTGTAAAGCAATTTGTTTAATTGAGTTTCGTGAAACTTTGTTTGTTTTTGCATTTTAAAATCATTTTTTTCAAAATTAAATTTTTTTTATTTTTTTAACTTCAAATTATCTTTTTTTGTATTTTCAGATCATTTTGATGTACTAATATCAAAAATATTTTTTTAAAAATAAAAAAAAATTATTTTGATGTATTTTCAAGTAAAAAGTATTTTTAAAAAGCAACCACAATCAAATATTTATACATATTTTTTACTGCATATAAACCTCAACCATAATTTTTAAAAAACATATATCTAAATCCAACTAACCATATCTCACATATTTTTTTTAATTTACTGTTTTTAAACCATATCCATAAAGTTATATAAGTAGTGCACAATAAACACTACTGGTACTTTACCCGACAAGAAGATTTATTACCGGATAAAAAAAAATGGAATTATCCTTAATAATCTCTATTTCATGCACGAAAGAACATTAAAAAAAAATGTTTGTTAATGCTATGGCCGTTTATCAGCAAAAGCAAGATATGCTTCGCAAAGTAAAACTTACTTTAAGAGATTTGGTTCCATTAATCAACTTATTGCTAGATTAAGATCAATTAAAAAATATATTTTCAAGTCACTTGCAGTTCTTTGCAAACAAAATATAGAAAAAGACAGTCAAATTGGTTTTATTTTTGAAACTTGGAAATTACTTAGTGTTTTCACTCATGAAGATCTTGTTTTAGATCCTCGTTGTTAAACTGTTTAAGAGAGATTATTAGATAAAATCCTGCTGATCTCCTGTTATCTGTCAAATTCAGGATTTTGGCTGGTCTTACGTTTTTTAGATTAAAAGCAATACGATAAGGCAAGTCCTGTTTGCTTCTTTTGCTCAAAATATTGTACTGCTCAATTCTTTCATGTTTCCAAACTTTCAAAGGAAACTTAGAAATTTCCTCGTCTTATTTATTTATTTATTTTGGTTATGTTGTCAACCAGCATATGAGTCTAAAACTCGAGCATATCATAAGATGCGACTTCAAAAATCTTTCCCGAGAGCAATATTACTTAACCCACGTATAATTGTGCTAAAGGGAGTTTGATTTTGGAAGTTAAATTGGCAAACATGCTGGAAAGGTCATAAAGGACACAAAAACCCTTCCCCCAGCAACATTTTCTGAAGGGTTTAAAAGCAAGAATTGGAATCTGCTTTAATCTGTTTAATGATGATAAGAATGACTTTACGGCTTTATCTAGGAAATTGCTGAAACCATTCTTTCCAAGGAGATTACTCATATGGCACATATTCCTTAAGAGTGGTGAATCGTTCCTGACATAGGAAATGGAACATTTTTTGTAAAAAAAAGAAGGGAATATAAGCAAAGGTTCAAAGATGAGCTTTATTATGATTAAAGAAAGCATGTAAATGGAACATACACTAATAACTTAAAAACGACAAGATCAAAAAACAAACTCACCATGTTTTAAAAGGTTCTCCCCTGTTGGAAATACTGACTGGCACAAGGAAATGCATTTGATTACTGGAATCCATGGACAAAATTGACTCGCCTAGAGCAGATGTTTTAGACTAGTTTCTTTGTAAATCAACAAGGAAGGAAAATTCTTTTGATTGAGGATGGCCTTGAAAGCTGTGACATATTATTTGGGAGGAGAAAGTGGACAGATGAGACTAACCATCGAACAGTTGAGAATTTTGACCAGCTTTTCACAAATGAAGGAAGGAGACTGGAATCCTCCATAATATCGAGTAAAATTGTCTGTTGTGGGAGATATGAACTGAAAAGTGCAAATTAATTTCTGTGAACCTAGATATATTGCAAGACTTTATTAAAAGTTCCAGTGGTACCAGCAGGCGTTACAAGATGTCGTGTATCCAAACATGAGCAGCAAATGCGTTGTTTGCTTCCTGATTCTCTCCCTTAATGTGACATCTCCACCATGGCAATCTTCACCTGCATCATGTCTGGAGTGTCAACCTGGGATATTCTTGAAAAGTACATAAAATGATCCGAAATGCCTGCTAAGCTTCCACAACAGACAGAAATATATATTTTGAAGGATTGAATAATCTTTGATTTCTATCTCCAAATTATATGACTCATACTATAGTACACTTTTCGTTTCTGAGACGGATCATTCTTGGAGCCCCTAGCGAGCTAAAAGAACTTCAGGTGAAATTTACTCAGAGCCTAGGCATGACCTAAATTACTCAACTTTACAAACTCGGGCACAAAAAGATTAAGTAAACAAGTGCAAAATAATACAAACTCTAGAAGAGATTTACTATTCCAGCTGACATGGTTGAGGTGTAGCAAACGAGAACACAAATTACAGCATTTGAGAAAAGATACTGGACTTCCGAAAACTTTGGTTAGCCTTCCAATGGATGATGGCTTTAATTTATACATACAAGCCAGAGCTTCATCTTATTTTTCTGCAGAATCCAAGCAGTAAGATAGGTATGAGTGTATTAGTTGAACCTAGAATAGGCCGCGGACCATAACCACCACGCATTAAACAACCTCTGTTATTTACAATGACGACTTGAAGAGATGTGTTGACAGCACCGCTGATTATGTAGCAATTGATTCTGAAGAACTTGCCTTTCAGACTTCAATCAGAATTAGTCGAGCAGAAATATCATGCGCTGTGAAGGAAGATCAATGTGGTATACTCTCCACACAAAACACATCCCCATGGTTATGCCTAGAGAAGATCACGGTCGCAAGTGAGGTTCATAATGGAAAATCTCAGCAGGTGTCCTTCAGCCACTCTCCTGGAATGTATGAGAGCGAGAAAGAGCTGCTGGGTTTGCTTCCAGTACATGAGTGATATCAGATACATGGCCATAGCATTCTGCTTTGGTTTCGAAATTCTTGAAGATAGTACCTTTTGATGTGGGATCCTTCTGGTCAGGCTTGAGACCTAATGTTGCCCATAAAGGACTCTTTGAAGCCTCACTTGGATCATCAATTCTTAGTGTTTTTGGGACCAATATACATTTTTCTGCCTTCTCTTCATCCATAAATTTTGAATCTCTAGAATGCTTGCCTAGGGTTGGTGAGCCATTTCCTGAGCTGCAACTGGTGTTAGTAGAGGTTGATAGAGAAAGGCAGCCATTTGATCCACTCAATGATTCATTTCTTGTTCCAGCAGCCCATGTTGGCATGCAACCCCAATAAGAAGCAGGTACAAATTGTAAAGGAATGTTTGGAGGGCAAATGCTGGGAACAGCCAACATTGGTGTGGGGCACAATTGAACTTGATTGGGAATATTTGTCACGCAAGCCTGGCCAGTGGAGTGCTGAGCTGCGGTCACGGAAGCAACATTATTCCAAGCCGGGTTCCAAGGAAAAACCCATGAAGGAACAGGATAACAAGGCAGGGAGTTTGGCGCACTGAGTTCGTTAGAAGATGCTGACACATCAACTTGCTCTTTCTGCATAATATTTTCTCGCAATTCGTTTGCCCAAGCATTGGAAGCTGTCTTGGAGGTTCCACATGAAGACGGCTCCTCTACATTATCTTGACGATTGACTGAACTTATCTCAACATATCTTTTTTGGTCTCCAAGATTAAGCACATTCTCCATGGAATCACAAAGAGGTGCTTCATGACCGAATTTTAGAACCATTCCATTTGCTACTGAGGGACTCAAGGTGGTTGCGGATTCAACAGAAGATTGAAGTTGGTGACTGATTGAGTCTGAGTTTTCCATTCTGGCAATAGGCATCCCGTCAGAAGATACTAATATCTGACGATATTGAGTGGCTAAGTGCTTATTCTTCCGCCGGCCAGCACCAATAGGGACATTTCTCATTGATCCCCCAGCAGTCCAATATCTTTGGCAATTCTTGCAGAAATGCCTTGGTTGGTTGACATTATAGTTATTGAAGTAACAGAATTTTGTGTCTAAACTGTTGCATCGTGGACATGGTAGAATTTTATCTGGCTTCTTAAGGACTTTCTCTTGGTCTGTGCTATTGGTCTCCAGTGGACCTTCCTTAGGCTTAGCAATTACTTGTGCCTCGTTCACTCGCATTGCAGCTTGGCTTTCTTCCTTGCCTTGTCCAGAACCAGAGAACATTTCAGGTTCTTCTGAGCTGTCTTCACTAGGACCCTTGGTTTCTACTCTTGTTATCTCACTGCAGCTTCCCTGATATTAAACAAAAAAAAAAACCATTAGACTAGTTATAGAATTTAAAATTTAAGAGAGAGAGAGAGAGAAAGATTAGCAAAGGTGAAATGAAATTAAGGGACTGATATATCTTCACTGCATTTAATTAGAGTAGCTTTATGTCAAAAGACCCTAAATAATAATAAAGAGAACAAAACAAATAATAATTTAATTCATTTCCAAATGAGATTAATGCACTCCTGCTACCTTCTTATCTTCAACGAAAATGAGCGTGCCTTGAAGTGATCATGCTCAGCCAACAAATTTGCAATTACCACATTCAAGCATGATTCAAGAAACAGAAAATTATAAAGAAAAAGGCAACTTTTGACAGAATACAAAGAATGGGAAACGAAGTTGATCATCAACTTGCTTATAACTTTCCAAGAAAAAATAATTAAGCACTTGGGAGTTTGATTGGCATGATTGAATCAATTTTTGATACAGCACAAGAAAAACTATGGTGAATTATTTGTTTTTAGCCCCACTACCCATCAACTGGAAAACCAAAATCTCATGACTAGCTCTGATCACAATATTATGTATTTTACCATGTTAGTCTAGAAATTTAGATTTTTCCAATTAAACTAGAATCAAATAAGAAGATATTTCAGAATTTAATTCAAAATGAACGAGGAAGAACAAATGCAACACACAACCTGTTTTCACAAAGTTTATCTCCTTATAAAAGAAGAAAAGCAGAAATAGTTCACAAATTTCCCTAAAAATAGTAGTTTCATCTTTCCATGCACACCAGTTCACGATAAAATCAGAAATGAAAATAGTATGTTCACCATCGAACTAAAATCGCACATGCACAAAATTGCCAATCTTGAATATCTCACATTTAAAAAAAAATTATATATTTTCTGGGACCAATTTTTTCCAAAATTCAAAGTTACAGTTATTATCATTCCTCAAACAGGCAGATGCGTTCTAAACAATAAGCAAATGGAAAGAGAAAAACGAAGAAAGAAAGGAAGTTTCCTGTTTCAACAACAGAGGAAACAGAACATGGCACAGACACCTCCTTTTTAACACTATTTTCCATTAAAAATGTTTCTACAAACAACACCTAACATCCTTTAGTTTTTACCTGCAAGCCTTACAACAACTCATAACGTAAATACCTTCACTATTTATTTCCCATCAAGAAATGACCGCTTTCCATGCCAGCGTTTACTCAACCACAAACCAATACCTTGAAACAACACCATAGAGCCTCTACAACAATCATTTCAAGATTCATTTAAGCTCAAGCTCATTCTTTCTTGTACCAAAACGCAGCCTAAAACATCTATTAGTTCAAAAACCAATACAAAACCAACAACCCAGATAAAATCTCAAGACTTTCAGCTAGCAAACTAAACTATAACCCCAACTCAAAACCAAAAACCAAAATGGGTTTTTCATTATATACATACACATATCCCTGTAAATATGTACCTTGGCTAGTGGCTCGGCCGGAAACTGAGTATCAGGTACAGGAATCTTCCTACCAAAGAGCTTGAAAGCTGGATCTTTAGACTCACCATTCATGGTTTTTTTTTTTTTTTGTATCAAAATAGAAGTTGCAGACTTTGAAGGGTAGTAATAATAGTGACACCAAAACCCATATAGAAATTAGTACTGCAACAAAAAGTAAAAAGAATGTTAAAAAAGATTGAGAAAAAGAGAGAGGGAAAAAGATAGGCTTTTTTCTTTTCTCTTTTCTTTTCTTTTGTTTTCTTTTTAGACAGTAACAAGCTTTATAAAGTTAAGTAGCTTCTCTCTCTCTCCCTCACTAAAAACCCACAAACCCTCTCAAAGTTAGCATACTTCCAACAAGTCCACCCTGAAAAAGGAGCAGAGGATAGCAGCATAAAGAACGTGAAGGATCAGAAGTTTTATTTTTATAGGAAAAAGCTTTCTTGCCCCTATTTTTTTCAAGATATTCAATTTGTTTATTGTTTATCAAGTTTAGTTGGTTCATAGATAGGAGAAAAGGCTGTCATGATCTCCTTAATTTTGCCACCTGTTTTATTTATGTCAGCTTAAATATCATAGGGTGCTGGATTATTTTATGCATAAACTTTGAGAATAAAGTATTACAAGTTGTACTATTGATTATGTGCTTTGAATTTATCTACAGATTCCTTGAAACTAATGCTCAAACTTCTAAAATTGGATAATTGTATTTTTCTAACTCTTTTGTTTTCCTCAATAACCTTTTAATATTTTTTCATTTAAAATCATTAAATCATTTTTTAATAAAATAGGAGTGCAAATAAATTAACCACAGAATCTACATTATTTGTTAAAAAAATTATATATATATATATATAAACTCCATATATTTATATATGATAAATAAATTAAAAAAACATTTAAATAGAGAGAATTAAAAAAAAACATCTTTTATGATAAATAAATTAGTGATGAGACTAGTTAGACTTAAAATAAAATAATAATTTTGTTGGGAGTAATGTTAGAATATATATATATAATAGAATTCGGACCCAAATCACTTGTTACTATGTAAACAATAATCTTGAATTTTCTCTTAACGTGGTTTTAAATTCGAACCATGTGGTTATTAATATAATGGTTACTGAAGGTTTATATGATTATTAATTTTAGGATTCATGGGATTAGTCAAAGTGTGCGCAAGTTAGCCAAAACATCCATATTAATAAATAAAATCTTGAATTTTCTTAAGTTTGAAATGTTATAATTGTAATCTTGTTTTCAAACACAAGTTAAAAAGATTTTGAAATTTAATCTGAAAAATAGGACTCCAATTAAAATTATTTATATAATACTAAGAAAAAAAAGGAAAAGACAAATTAAAAGTGAATTACTCAGAAAAAGTGTAGGAAATAGGATTCGGTGGCAGTTGGCATCCAAGTCAGCTAAGGGGGTGACCTATTGACCAAGCGATGTAGTGGCTAAGGATGTAGCTTACGCAGGAAAGAAAGACAAAAGCAAAAAGCAAAAAGGACTTTTTTTGGGCCCACGTCAGAAAAAAGCAGAAAGTTACAAAAGACTCCTCTCCTAAGGCTCTCGCCTTTTACGCCGCCTTCAATGCCTTTGCCGGATTGGAATTTTTTTTTTTTTTTAAACTAGAACAGTTTTGAGAAAGTTATCAGAAGTTACACAGTTTTGAAAAGTTCTACAAAAATGGAATAGTTTGTAAAAAAATTGTTGTTGGACATCACGGTTGTTAAAGAAATGTTGTTGCTTATCATATTGTTGAAGAACTAATATTCAGAATAATAATTTAAATAAAAATTGTGATTTAAAATCGCGATTTTAATATAATTGTTATTCTCATTAGTGATTCTTTAATAATTGCAATTTTGAATAGAGGTTTTATTACAAAACCGCGATTCTAAATCGCGTTTATAATGTATTTTTAAACTCCATTCTTTTTCTCCATAGTTGCGGCTCTTAAGAGAAAAAAAAAACCTCAAGAGAAAATAGTCTTTAATCACCCAAAACACCGTTCAATCCACTGCCAAAACACTAGAATCATCTTCCCCTTATCTCCACGAGTATTTCTACTATTGTTTTTATTGCAAACCGCTAGCCCAAGCTTCTGTGTCAAGCCTCTCCGCCACCACAACCGGTGGAACTACCAACTACACGTCACAAAAATGAAGGTAAGACATTAGCACTATCTGTTAGTTTGTGGGTTTAATTATTAAATTGATAAATGTTTTATTTTGATTTAATTAGGTATTTTTGCTATTTGATAATTAGATATTTATGTTGTATTTAATAATTAGATAATTTTAAGTTTTGAATATTGCAAATATGTATTTTTAATATAATTTATGGGATTTACGGAATTAATTATGATTGAATTAGAGAAATTAGAGTTTAAATTGATTATTGGGTTAGTTATCATATTTAATTATATTGTTTGAATTGATATAAATTTGATTTTAATTGATGCAATTAGACTAGAGTTTGCATTGAATTTTTGGGAAAAGTATGATAATTGTAGATTTTGTCAATTGAGATCATTTTTTTATTGAACATTCAATTGTCATAATTTATTTTTTAATTGTTAAAATTTTTCAATCGATCAGTTGTAAAAATTATCATAATCGAACTTTTGAATTTAATTATAGTTTTATTGCTATTATCATGGTCTATATAATAGCAATTTGTGTTAGTGTTGAATTGTGAGATAATTTATTTTTGATGAAATGAGTATTTTATTTGACGAATATCATTGAATTAACCGATAATTATGATGGCGAGATCCTACAATGATATGTTAATGCATACTAATAATTCAATTAACATATTCATTTGTCTATATTTCAATTTAAACTTGATGTTCTATTGTACAGGTATGTTAGAGCGTACATATTTTACATGTTTAGCAATATACTTTTTATGGATCTTAGTGGGATGCATGTGCCATTGTTATACATACCACTATTGGAGGATTTCCAATCCATTCCACTATATAGTTGGGGTTCAGGCATCCTTGCATGTTTGTATAGGCATCTTTGTCAAGCTAGCTTGGAAAAATTAAAGCAAGTTGGAGGAAGTTTATTGCTTTTACAGATAAAATAAATGTAATAAGTTTGTTATTTTTGTATTATATATATATATATATATGAGTTGTTTTACTAATTGTTGTATTTTTTTGTACATAAAAGCTATGATCAAATGAGCATTTGCACTTGGGGTGACCATGAATTGAGAAACTTGTTTTTTCTATCCAAGTTTTGGAGGTTGATCTATAACTTTCATTAGGTTACAAGTAATATGTTATTAAACATATAAATTATGTTGTTTAGATTAAGAATATTTTTCATGGAAACTTTATTTAATAAGTTTCATTGCTTATTTATTAACAGATGGTGTGGGGGTAGATATTTTGAACATAATCCAACCTATGCTTTATCATTTTATTGTAACAAAATAATTAGCAGATAACAGTCAAATCATGTATGTTGGTAAATTATCAGAAAGAAATAATTATTTATGTTGATGTTGGTAAATGATAAGAATTAATTGCTTGTGTTGATGTTCAATTTCTTTGATATTGGTAAATGTTGGGAAATTATTTTTCATGGGTTAATGTTGTTAAATGATGACAATTAATTACTTATGTTGATATTTAATTTTTTAGATATTAATAAATGTTAGGAAATTATTGCATAGGTTGATGTTGAATTTTTTTTTTATATTTGTAAATGTTGGGAAATAAGTTTTCATGGGTTGATAAATGATAAGAAATAATTGTATTATTGATGTTTCACTAGGTTGTGTGGAACCCTTTTTCAGAAGATATAGTTGCTCTTGTTATATGCACATCAACCATGGATTTATGGACATCAGTTGTCCCCTTTATATTTTTCATTCATATATTTTTGAGCTTATTGAAATGCATTGTTTGAATCGTGTAATGCAAAAATTTAGCTTTAAGCAACACATCTCATCTGACATAGATATAAGTGACTAATTGCATTCCATTAGTCGTTTGAGTAGACACGCTGATTATAATTGGATGATCCACCATCTCCAACATATATCGATATGAGATGCATAGAGAAATTTTATTTTTAGATAGGTGCATCCTGTAATTTCTAAGGAGGAATACATGTGCTAGTACTTGAGTATAACACGTTGAATCATTACACCTAACCCAACACAAGTTCCTCCACGCGAGGAGATAGAGTATGAGCCAGATGCACGTTGGATTCAAAATATTGTAAGCATATTTACTTTTTATAAGCTTTGAAAAAAAACATTGTATTTTATTTATGGATTAATAATTTCTATTTTCTTCATATTAGGTTAAACAGTTGTTATATGATGGTTGACATATTGCGACTGATCTTCATAATCTCGACGATGATGATGGACTTTCTTGTTATTATGAATCTTCTTGGTGTGAGACATGTTGTATTACACTTGACCTGTTAGGAGAAATATTGAGCCTAAATCATGTTGTTTTAGAGGATGAGACCACACAAACAGATGAAAGTCATGTTATTGATGAAGCTGATCCATCAGCTCATTGTCGTAGAAGACATAGATAGGCTTAGATGTATTATTATGTTATGTTATTTTTCTAGTTAAGAGTTATTTTTAATATTACTACTTTTATAATATTGTTTCGCTAATTGTCATGTTGATTTTAATATTGTCTTATATATTATGCATTTTCATAATTAGTTTATATAAGCACGATTTAATATCGTTAATTAATAAATGAACATATAAACATATTGTTTAAAATTTTAAATCATCCATTAACAACTTAAAAAATACACATAAATAAAAACAATGTTTAAAAAACACACGCATTGATTTGGGATTATAATTAACAAATAAAAATGATGTTAAAATAGCTTTTGTTTCAATTATGGGTTTAAGGTTTCGTAATATTTGGTTTTGTTTGGCATTTGGTTGTGATGGTTTGGACTTTGTGGTTTTGTTTGGGCTTTAATTGTGGTAGTCTAAACTTTGTTTTATATAAATTTTTGGGGTGGGTTGTGCTACTTAACACAACCGCTATTGATAATAGGGGTTAGTTAGCGTTTGTAAACACCCGCTATTGTCATTAGTGGTTGTTTAAAACAACCGCTAATAACATTAATGGTGATTAATAAAACTGCGTTTTCCAATAGCAATTGAGTCAAAAGTATACTATTTACCAAAACTTTTTTCTCCTTTGCTATTTCTTAATTTTTTTTATCAAACTGTGTTAATTTTATAAAAGACCTGCCAGATTGCTCATCTTAGAAACAAGAAAAAAAAGTAAGAGATTAGAAACAAAAAAAAAGAAGGTATTTACTCTTGCTAGCAAGGTTATTTTCTAATAATTTTGCGGTTTGATAATAACCATTTCATAAACATTTAAATGCCTTTATGTTCTTAGACTGTTTCAATGAGCTAATATCAAAAATAACTTTTTTAAAATAAAAAAATATTATTTAAATGTATTTTCAAGCGAAAAACACTTTGAAAAGTAACTGATACTACCCTATTAAACACCCCCTTAATCAAAATAAGTCCATCCTTATTAAATGAATTTAAAAACATATTTTTACACTGATTAAATATATTTATTAAATTTTAATTTTTTTAGGTATCAATTCTCCAAATATGAAGAATAAAGTAAGTTATTTTAGTCGACCACTTAAGAATTTTACTATAATAATAATTTAATAAAATCACAGGAATGTGCTATGGATGTTCTCATGAATGGAGCAAGGGAATTGCAGGCAAATAGGTCCAATTCCTTGTAATTTGCATGCAGATTGGGTCGGTTTAATGTTCAATTAGGCAAATAACATTATATCCTAAGACTAGCTTAGCTACCAATTGAAAAGTTTGCTTACAGAAATGATCATTTTCTATTTAAGTAAAGTGAGACCTTCCCAAAAATGTCAACAAAAAAAAGTGATCATTTCTTTGTCGTCAGATTACATATTAATCGTCTAGAGAAGTATACCGAACTCGTTAATTGCCCAGTGTAGAAACTATCATAAATCGGGACTTATAAAAAAATCAAATTAAATTTGGTGGAGAACTAATTTTTCCTGAATTATAAGAATATAGGGATTTGATAGCACAAATTATTATAAAAAAATAAAACAAAAGGTTTTTTTTACTATTTATTTTACTATGGAGGCAGACAAACACAATTATACTATAAATTGCTATAGTGTATCAGAGTTAGTCTTTTTTTTTTTTGTCCTTGAAAAATTATACAGTTATAGTCATTAATTTTATTTTATTTTTTAAAAAAATCACTCTCCCATATTATATTTACATGGTTTCAAGCCCCATTATTTGTTTTAGTTTGCATGTTATGGTGTATTCTCGAATTAAAAAAAAAAACACAACATTCAATTGATTCTTGATGATGCAAGATAGAATTTAATTTTGTCAATTAAAAAATTAAAACAATAGGGAGCATATATAATACTCAAAAAAAAAAAAAACAACCCTTCTTTCTATTTTATAGTTCATTGGGCAAAAAAACTATAGTTTGGTCCCTAAAATTTTACTCTTTTTTTTGTACCTATGTTTTGAAGATTTCACGTTTCAGACCTAAATCTGGAGGCCATTTATTTACGCGGCTGCAGCGGCATTTTAATTACACCACAATTTTTAGCCATTTGGTAATGTAAAAACCGTTATTTATTGTTCATGGGTCCCACATTATTTTTGCGTCCGAAACATAGGTAAAGAAAAGCAAGGAATTCCTGCTTTTGGCGCACTGTGCATGCTAATTGCACTGTTCACTGTTGATTGAATGATGCAATTAGCATGCACAGTGTAGCGTGCTACACTGTTCCGGTCGGACCAGTTCTGGCCAGATCGAGTTCAGTTCAAAGTTCAACATGCATTGAATCAGGTCCGACCCAGTAAAATAAAAAATAAAAATTATGTTTAATTTTTTAATTGTGTTTTATTTGAAAAACTAGTGTTTAACATTATTCAATGACACTACTTAAATTAGACAGAGATTGCTTGATGACATAGCATTTGCAGAATTTCATCGCAATTCCAATTTTGTTCCTAATTATATTTTACCATATGTTGTCTTGTGCTTAAGAAACAAAAAAAAATATATAGTCTTTATCAGATATATTTCATACGTGATGAAATTATAGATAGTTTAATGAAATAATGAAAAATATTTTATATAAAGTATTATTTATTGCGTGATATAATAACAATATTTAAATTAAAAACCATCAATATTAATATATATTTTTTAAAATTATTTTATAACCTCAATTTCAAAAGCATTATTAACCAAATACATTAAATTACTTTTTGTTCAATCTCAATTTTAACCACAGTTTTAACCAAACATACATAAATATCAAATCAACCTCAACCAAAAGCACTTTTTATAAAACAACTTTTTTAAAACCACAACCATAACAGCTACCATAATACCAAACACACTCTATTTTTATGCGTTTCGGTTCCTGGGATTTTAGGAGGATAGAGAAAGTCCCTAGAAATACAAGTGTTTGTTCTACAACATTTTGGCTACGAATAAAAACTAATTTTTGTGTTTATGAGTTCTTCTTGAAGATAGGCTCAATGGAGGAGGTATTTTTCTTTGAACACATCACAAAATGCACTCCAAGAACTCAAATTTTTTTTTATTCAGTTGGATTTTGATTTTTTAGAGTTATTAAAAGCATTTTTTTTCGAGTTTGCAATGAATTTATTAAAATTTCTAAAATATATTTTTTTGTGTTTTCGGGCTAAAACACAAGTAGAAAATTAGGTTTTTGAAAGTCAACAAAACAACACATTATGTGCTATACATACAAAAAATTAAGGAGCGAACAACATGTCATTGACACTTTGAAAAGAAAACCAAGTGTGTGGGTATAAGGTCCTAGGACAATGCATGCCCAAGCGTTTTTTCTGGGGTCAATGGCCTTTTTTTAGATATATATATATATATATATATTTTATTTTTGATAAAAAAAATCTCTTTAAATTATTATTTTTTAATTATATTTATGTGATCATCTAATTATGTCATTTTTAAAGAAAATTAGGTCTTTTATAATAATATTATTGATTATGTTTTGGAGAATTATGTGTGTATTCTATTATGCGGAATTCTTAAAACATGATTAAATTTTGATCCTAAAACTTTATTTTCTCATGTTTCAATCCTTAAATGGAGATATAAAATTTTAATAAAAGGAAAGGAGAGAGAATCATTTGGTTGGCCACATTCTAGCCACACACACAAAACAAAAACTAATATTAGAGTCAATGTGTTTTATCTTGAAGAAGTGAGTTTGATGAAGGTTGTTTAAACCTTTAATCATAGTAAAAAAAAAAAAAATTGAACCGTGAAGTTTTTTTATTCGGTTTGGTTGTTGAGTTTTGTGTTTTAAGACTGATTGAAAATTATTTTTTATTTGAAAATAAGATCATTGAGGTTTTTATCGTGTATTGTTTTAGTATTTTTAGATGAAAATATATTGAAAATTGAATTTTAGGATTCAAATACCTTGATTTTTGAACCATTAGAGGTGACCAAAATTTGTTATAGTGGATGACACGTCCTCTATCCAGAAAGAAACCATGTAATCCATTCATTTTTAAATAAGAAAAAAACATACCTAGACTTTTGTTTTTTCTTTTTAATGTTAGGCGTGTAAATCTGGCTGTTTAGGCAAGCCTAAACGTTAAGGCTTTACTTTGTTAGCTTTTTTATTTTAAATTTTTTTTAAAATTCTAAAATAAAAATATTTTCAAATAAAACTTTTATAATGATATTATAAAAACTATATGATGATAACTTACTTTTTCAAATAAGATTAGAAGTTCCTAATGGTAATGTTAGCAATTACATTATAAAAAATTATATATGAAACTAATATTCGTATTTTTAAAAAAATATTTCTCATAAAACCTTAATGAGAATAAAATGTCTAATTTTTTTTATAGTGAAAGTTTTATACAATTGTGTCAAACTAATTATTATTTACTTTTGTATGCTGTAGCATAAAATTATCAAAGCATAGTTTTTTGTTTTTATTTGAAATTGCTTTCCAAATCAAATCATAATAATTGTTTATTAAGAAAATATTTAATAAATAAGAAATATTATATTTTTATATAAAAAAATACATAAACAAAGAAGTATGTTTTAGCTAGAGAAAGTTTTGAAAACTATTCATAGACAAACCTTTTAGGCCATCATAATTATGTCTTGACAATTTCTTGAAGAATTGTTTTTCATGTCAAAAACACGATGTTTCCTTCTTTGTTATGAAAATAATTTGGCTTTCATATGACAATTATTTTTTTGTGTTTTTATTAAAAATCTTAAATTAAATAACACTATTCATTGACTGAAATAAAAACTCAGAGCGTAGAGAAGATATTTAAGATATTATAATTTGTATTTCATAATTTATTTAAATATATGAAATCTAAATGAAAATTCCATTATCCGTTGATTTAAAAATATGTGTTTTTTTATTTGTATATTACATTTAAAAATTGCATTAAGAGATAAATTAATAAAATCTTTTTTATCAGAATCTTTAAATGAAGATTTCTCAATATATTTGTTTTTTTTATTTTTTTATGTTTTTTATTTATATTTTTAGAAAATCTATAAATACTAAAATGATAAGCAAAAGGGTAAAAATTATTAAATGTTGCGTTGAAAATGCATTTTCTTATAATTTTATATGTTTTTAATTTTTTGAAATTATATTGAAGAAAAGGGGTAAAAATGAGTGATGATACTTGTGTTCTTACATCAATGTCGTTCTTTTTTCTTTTTTTTAAAGAAAATATCAAATTCTATAATGAAAGGAGAAGGAAAATGTCCGGTTGTGGTTTAAGTTTTCATAGAGTTTGCATATCAAGTCATAAAACTAAAGTGTAGATTTTTTCAAATCAAATATCAAATTACTTTTTTTTTCGACATTTGTTTCAAAGGGAGGGAAACAAAAAAGAAAAAGATGTTAATCTAACTTTTTCTAGAACAAGCATTGTAGAAGGATCGCAGTCAACTCATTTTTCTAGCAGGCCAGGCCTTGTTCAATCTAGGTTAAGCCCAACCAATTTACTTGATGGGCCAACGTTTCCGTCTATGGCAACTCAATATTCTTTTTTAATTATGATTTTTACCCCTCAGTTGTTAAAAAAAGGATAATGATATTTTACCGAGGCCCTCGGTGAAAAGAAACCTCGTGAAAATATCATCATCCGGAAAAGAAAAAAGAAAAAAGAAAAAGAAAAAGAAAAAAGGTTGCGAGAAATCAAAAGGTAATGAAAAGAATGATGTGCCATGTGATTGGGCTCAACAAATATCAACGGGCTATGGCCTAGACAGAGGACCTAATATGGGCATGTCCATTGCCTAGAGAGCTCATCAGATTATTCGCCAAGGGCTCTCCTGTTGCTATAAATCTGACGGTAATAGGTTTTTTGTTTTTGTTTTTTTTTTTTTTAATTGTGGGTAAAATATCTCTCACTAATATGTTGGGTAGGACTAGATAGATAGCTTGTGACAACCCGATTTTTTTTTAATGCGAAAAAGTACTGAAGTGATGCAAGTATTCTAAAAAAACCAAAATAAATCTGAGACTCATGTCCATGACTCAATTAAGGTTTTATAAGCTTGATTAATTTTATAACATTAATAAAAAAGCATAAAAATAATAGGTAAAGTGAAAAAAAATACAACAAAAAAGGTAAATAAAACTTGACCTAAACTCATCCGATCAGTTAGCACTCTAAATATGTGACTTGGCCATGACAATAAAGTATCTTTGCAAATTGAATAAAATTAAAAAGCTTAATTATTATACAACTCAATGTTAAAGAAAAAAACTGTAAAAAAAAAAACTAAAAAAAAAAAAAAAACAAAAGCCCCCAAGTCAAATCAGGTTAACCGACTAAACACTATGGTCGTGGATATAAAATTAAGATAATCTTATTGAAAGAAAAGATTAAAAAAAAGGCATTAAAATCAATTCTCAATCAATCAAATGTCGAATGATAAAATTGAAAAAAAAATCAATCTTAAAAAAAAAAATCAAATGTTGAAGGATCTTATTCGATAATGATGAAAAAAATTAAATAAGAATGTGATAACCTCGTCGAAAGAAAAATACAAAAATTTCAAAGCTCAATTCCTGACAAATAAAATATTGATGAATGAAATTAAAGGAAAAAAAAATTTCAAATTATGTAAAAAACAACCGTCTGAATCCAATCGGATTAGCATGCAAAATCCGAGACATGGTTGTGATATTGGGATTACCCCATCAAAAGCAAATTAAATAAAATTTTAAAGTTTAATTATAAAACAATCAAATGTTAAAGGGTAAGATAATTCAAATTATATTAAAAATAAGTGAAATTCAATAGAAAAATGAAGTCAATCTCCAATTAAATAAATGGAGAAGGATGAAACTAAAAAAAACATAAGATTAAAAAAAAAAAGCAAACCATAACGAATTTCTTAAACTTGGGTTAGTCTATTAAATTCTTAACCTGTAAAATACTAGACTTGATATTAATTGAAAAGCTTAATTTATAACTAATTTAATGTTGAAGAGAGAAATCAGGAAAAAAAAAATTTTAATTTTAAAAACTTGCTAAATAACAAATAAAAGAACTATTATAACTTAATTGCTGACCATATTTTTTAAGAATTTTTGGAAAAACAAAATCCAAATATAGCAAAAAAATAAAAATAAAAAAACAATTCAAAACTTTCAAATTAATTTCTCTTTTCAAAAAACAAAAAAAAAACATGTTTTGTTTTCATATATACCTCTAATTCCTAAAACTTTTACAAGTATATTTTCATAAAAGATAAAAAAATACATCTTTCTCTTGTTATTACACCGGCAGACACCTGGCACAATGGACAACAAGGGGTCAGTACCATTCAGAAAAAGCTTGACTGGATATTTGGGAACCCCTCCTTTGATGAACAATGGCCTTTCTCACAGTCAACTCAGTCAACTCAGTATGTCAGACAAGGATACAAGGTGACCCAATTATGTACCAGCTCACATCTAAGCTTCATCTCCTGAAGAGCCACCTAAAGACTCTCCACAAGCACCACCCTAGAAGGGTGGCCGGAGCCAAAGAAGAATGGAATACAACCCCTTGGTAGATGATGATCTGACGACAAATGAAAGGAAGCTAACTAGAAAGTACACACAACTGTGTGACGATGAAGAAGCCTACTGCAAGAAAAAATCCAGGGTACAATGGCATTAGCTTGGAGACAGGAACACCAGCTTCTTCCATAAATCTATGATCCACCGTCAAGCACGCAACAAGATACATACTTTAAAGGATGCTTCAGGCAACCTCGTTAGTGATCATCAGGAAATGGGCAGAGTGGCAGCAGCTTACTATGAAGGCCTCCTGTCAGCCCCATCTCCTCCAACAAACCATCTCATATCCCCTCCTAGAACATTTGAAAATGGAGCAAACTTGTCCATGCAAATCATAGACAAAGAGATCAAAGATGTTTTGCACTCCATTCCAGATGACAAGGCACTAGGGCCTGATAGCTATACTGCTTTTTTCTTCAAGAGCAGCTGATGTGTCAACTCCATAAGCACAACTCTAGTTCCTAAAACTGAGTCCCCCTCCAGCATGCACGGCTATCGCCTCATATCCTACTGTAATATTATCTATATATAAATGCATCTCTAAGGTCATTGTGACCAGACTAATTAAAGACTGTTCTGCTAGACATCATAGGGCCATCCCTTGCAGGCAAATCTCGGATGCCATTCTTTTGTCTCAGGAGCTGCTCCCCAACTACCATCTTAATAAGGGCCCTCCTAGATGGGCATTGAAGGTAGATCTCAAGAAAGCTTTTGATACAATTAGCTGGCAATTTATCATTGAAGGACTAAAGGCTGTTGGCATCCCAAACAGAATGGTTACATGGATTCAAGAATATTGCATTTCCACTCCATATTACTCCGTCAAGTAAATGGAGGAGTTTACCATGTTATTAGGGCTCTCCATCAATCTTTCAAAAAGTTCCCTCTACCTGTTAGGAGTGGACGACCAAGTACAGGACACAATCCAACAACAATTAGGATTTCAGCAACAAGACCTCCCTGTAAAATACTTAGGAGCCCGACTAACTCATAGAGATTGCCTACCTCTAGTGGAGAGAATCACAGCTAGATTCAAGCTATGGACATCATCTTCACTCACCTATGCTTTAAGGTTGCAGCTCATCAAAGTAGTGGTGTTCTGTATTCAGGTCTATCGGACCACTTTATTCATTCTCCCATACTTCATAATCAGAAAACTGGAAAGCGCTCTAGCTGCGTTCCTATGGAAAGGTACATTCCTAAACACCACAAGGGCCAAAGGTAGCGTGGACATCTATATGCTACCGCAAAAAAAAGGGGGACTGATGATGTCTGAATGCCTGGAATAGAGCTGTCATGCTCAAGCACATTTGGCATCTACTAACTGACCAGAAGTCAATATGGTCTCCATGGGTGCATTCCAACCTGTTTAGAGTGCGTCCTTTCTGGCACATAAACATGCCCTCCAACCCATCCTGGTTTTGGAGGAAGATCTTGCAGAGTAGAGAGTGGTGTAGAGGGCAGCTGGTCGCGTGTATAAGCGAAAGACAATCAACTTCATTGTGGTTTGACTACTGGCTGCCAGATGGAAGAAGATTTAGCAGTGAGACCTTATTCCTCAGAGGACTTTATCCTCTACAGGGCTATCATGGAATGCAAAAGTATCAAACATCATAGATAGGGATGGGTGGAAGTTTCCAAGAAGCCATCAAGACATCTGGAACTCTATAGCCTTCCAGCCTAGAACAAACAGGCACGATCATTTGAATTAGACCTTTTTTTTTTTCTTTTTTTTTTCCTGCTTTGATTCAGGGCATGTAGCCCGAACCAGGAGAACCAGTCTTCTCTAGTTATTTTGTTTTTCTTCTTTGGGGTATGCACCTTTGAATTATGCACATAAACCATTTTTCTTAATACAAGTAACCTTTTTTTTTTAAAAAAAAACATTAAATTTCTTTTACGTTAAATATATTATCACTTGGATTTTTTTACATAAAAAAAAAATTGATTGGACGCACAACACAGTGCAGGTCAATACTCTAGTTTAATATTTAAATTATAGGTGGAGCTAGTTTGAGTCTTTTAAGAGAGGATATTTTTTCCATTTTGTATGATAATATCTACTTGATAGATTGAAGAATGATTTAAAATATAAAAAAATATTAGAAGTAATTAGACTTGAATGACATATTGAAGATTTGAAAGGAAAGTTGAGATAATTCCCGTTTTTATTGACCTAACATATTCATGTTTTATTTATGAATGAGTCTCATATTACTAATTATCAACTATTAAAATTTTAAAGAGAATAACTAAACTAAGAAATGAGAAAAACTTTAAAAGGACATATAAATTGATTTAGAATTGCATATCCTCCCTTAAAATTTATTAATAGTAATTTATTTCACAATGTTATTAGTTCCCAACCAGTAGTGTTTTAATTTGCATATGAGAATTATTACAATATCTACTTACATATTCTATATTGTATATATATAAAAGTCCGTTTAATATTTAATTTATTATTCTAAGATTTTGTTTGTTTTTTTCGTTTTAAAAGCATTTTAAAAATATTTAATTTTTTTTATTTTTTTCTTTGCTTCAAATTAATATTTTTTTTTGATATTTTTAAATTATTTTGATGTGTTAATATAAAAAATAATTTTTAAAAAATAAAAAAATTATTTTAATATATTTTCAAATAAAAAATACTTTAAAACACAATTAATAATAACCACATTCCCGAATATATCTAAATGTGAACCACAAATGCAATTTAATTAGGAGCACGACTTCGTGGTTATGATTTTTTGGCAGGAAATATATTAGAACCGGTTGTGTGTGAAATAAGATCAAGTATCTTTTAAAAAAATAATTTTAATAAAGTTTTAAAAAATTAATCTGTGTTTTCATGTTTTTGTAAAATTTCTTACCATATTTTTTGGTCTCGTACAAGAATGACAGCATCAACGTGGATGGGGTACAATTATACGGATCATGGGATATGACAGGCAAAATTAATTACGTTGTCTAAACTCAAAGTTGCTTTTTGGAGCATTTGCTTGAACGAGGAGTTGAAATCCAATAGTTTATTTATATATATATATATATAAAGGCCGTAAATTGCACGATCATGCATACATTAATACTAAATAACAGCAAATACAAATAAATTACAAAGAGCAAGAAAGTTAAGGAACCATATTTTATACAGAGAACATTCCCTTGTAGAAAATGAAACCGCACGTCAACTTCGAATTAAAGATAGATTATACACAAATAAAGATCCCTTCATAGCAATGGATTAAGGGTTTATTCTGGACAAACAAATATATCCTTCATAAAACAAGCTGACCACGAACAACGACACCCACACCTTTTCTTCTCGATCTTCATGCACGAACATAAAATCTTAAAATTTGTCACTCTAACCTTTCCCTGGGGTTTTCGGATCATGGTGATTGTTTGCTCCAGTTCCCGGGTAGTCTGTGCTTTCTAGGTCCATCCTCCCTTCAATATACCCTTCTCCCGCATCAATTAGCATCTCTCCATCAGTCGAAATCACAGCATCCTGCGAAGAAATAAAACTCCCTCATGAATATTGTGTAATTAAGGTTTAGATTCCATATAAACAACAGAGAGAGAGAGAGAGAGAGAGAGAGAGAGAGAGAGGGTCGTGTACGTTAAGTAAAGAATTGTGCGAGGGAGAGAACACGGGGCTTTCTGAGTGGAATGATAGTAGTTGGGTGGTGGTGAGAAGACAAGAACTAGAAACAAGATTCTATCGCTTGACAGTTGACAACTACAACATGATGCTGGTTTCATTCATTTTACCTTCATCATCTTGGTGGTTTTGGTTTGATTTATGTTACCTTCATAATGGTAAATAACTGTTAATTCCCTTCTCAAAAAACTTGTTTTTTTTTTTAAAAAAAGAAGAAGACATGAGCACATCACTTAACCGAGGAAAGAAAAGAATCATTTACATGCTGAATTATTGCTGGTGCTTCTGAAAACTTGCATGATTGATGGACTATTAATTAACAACCAATTTAATCCTCAAAACCACTCACTAACACATCCCACAGAAAGAGAGAGGGAGGGAGGGAGCAGGACCTGAGGCAGTAAATCTTGGACTTCTGATGATATTTCGTCATTTGACTTGAGGCTTCCTATGAAAGCAAGCAAAGTCAATGAAGATCAATAATTTGAGATAAGCGTTAACATCATGAAATTAACAAGCAAAACCTCTTAGCTAGAAACTCACTAGTTGCCGGAACTGCTACTGAAGATAGCAAGAAAGAGAGAGCCAGAAGGAGAGCCAGAAGCCTCAGAGAGCCCGCCATGTTGAATCGAAATGATCAAACAAGACAATTCTAGCGGATACTGATAGATGTGAAAGCAAATAAGCAACTTGTAGTGATGGCAAGAGAGAGCACACAGAGCGGTGCTTTATATAGAGGGGATACCACCACACCTATGACTTGAAAACTTTTTTCTAAAATAGCGAGCATTTAAAAGAATCGAAGAGACTACTCACCGCAAAGTCAACTTACCATTTTATTTTATTTTCTAATGAGTTGGTGAGTTCCCACTTGCCTAACTTTATCTCCTTGGTGTCATTTTCATGTCACCCATCATGTTATTTTGTGCCCAAAAAGATGTATAGTGGTACATACTGTTGGGAATTCATATGTTTATACATAAATTCATACATT
Organism: Populus alba x Populus glandulosa; assembly: GCA_033617975.1. Taxonomy (NCBI): domain Eukaryota; kingdom Viridiplantae; phylum Streptophyta; class Magnoliopsida; order Malpighiales; family Salicaceae; genus Populus; species Populus alba x Populus glandulosa. The sequence continues at coordinate 5,324,418 of CM066155.1, read as the reverse complement.
AAAAAAAAAAAAATTGAAACAAAAGTGAAAACTGCCTAAATCATTCACGGTTCAGCATGTGTCATGCACTGGCTTTCAATCTTGGGACTGTAGTGCCATGAAATTAATCTTATTGGGCCCACGGTTCCAGCATTTCTGTCGGTCATTGTGGAGGGATTTTTTTTTTTTTTATCTTTTTTCTTTTTTACTTGAGAAAACTAATTATTTGCATTAACCACTACACTACAAAATGATGGATGCAGCTAAGGCTTTGATTTGTTTTATAAATTATGAATTTCGGGATTTCTTTTTCTTAGGATTGTACCAACTATACGATGATTTCCGCTAAGAATAAATTGAGGTTGTTGGAAAAAATATCTGAAATAGATGCTAGGATGTCTTCTTTGAATGTGGTTCATTTTCAATGTGAACATGATCAAATCCCATTGCTAATCTTTTTGATAAAAGTATTTAATAATATTATTAAAATTAATATCTTAATTTTTCCATCCGTGATACCATATATAATAAACAACATAAAAAGTTCAATTGAGAAATAAAAAGTTTCAATGCTCTTTGACATATGCTAACGAATTTAATCCGTCGATGATATTATATAAATTGAACACAATAAAACAATGTAATTCAGAGGTAAAAAGTTTCAATGTCTTTGACCCCACCTCATGTAAATAATGTCATGTCATGTGCTTAACAGTCTCTAGTAACATGAATAACATTTACAATCTAGGCATGATTAGAAAGTATCTATATGAATTATTATTGTCATCTATAACTCTATGCGCATTGTTAAAACTTGAAGTTGACCTAATTATTCTTTTTACCATGATTTCGTGAGCAACATATGGTTCTCTATATGCAAACCAACACATGTATCTCTCTACGAGTCCTTTTTGTATAAGATACAACGTTACAACACCTAGATCGAGAAACTTTTTATTCTTAAACCTCTTACATGAACATCTAACACCGTCTTCACTAATATATTTCGGATTAGATAGTGTATAATTAATAAAATCTTGAATTTTATTATAATAATTCATCTTACGCAACCCTTCAAGTGAATATATATCGATACATCCATGAACGATCATCCATTACTTATATTAAATCTATATAGAATATTGATGACAACATGTATTAATTAATTACGTAAACTAAATAAATTTGAAAAGATTGGTTTAACTCAAATTTATTCATTCTATTTTAATAGTACCCTTAATTCATTATCAATTATCTACATAAATTCAAATTTTTATACATTTACCAAAAATTTCAACACAACAATAAAATTGAAAAAAATATAAAACAAACCTTCTAAATAAGCCATTATTTATTTCATCACAAAACACCTAAGTCGCAGATTCAAAATAAATAAATTTCATCAATTTACAAACAAATATAATTTTATAAAATCTCAAACAAACCCTAACATGTACAAATCATATAATCATATAACAAATTTTTATGGGAAAAAAAACTATAAAACAACACCCAAACAAAATATATATACTACAAAAATATGCAATAAAAATTAACATTTTAAAATTGAATTCAAATAAAAAGAATAGATAATTTTGCTTACTTGAAGTGTGAAATCTTTAATAAAATTTGAATCAGAACAAGGATACTAACAAACTGAGTGTTAGGGTGGCTAAATTTATAGTGGGAGGTTTTATATATATATAAAAGGGGAGGTGTGTTGTTTGTTGTAGAGAAAAATAGATGAAGGAGAAGAAGTGGAGGACTGAGAGAGAAGAGTCACTCGTTAGGTCATAAATTAAATATTACAGATATATTTACAAACGGATTTAACCAACGACTTTAAATCCATCGGTAGTTCTGTCTGTAAAAATAACATGTCATCTAATTTATTTGTTTTTTTTCATTCCTCATTTTCATTTCATAATTCCCTTGGTATATACCGAAAAAATATTTTTGTCTGTGTTTACCGATGAATACACCAAGAAAATATATTTTTTTGATAAAATTGAATACAATTTACCAATGAAACAATTTTGTAGATGTTTCTACTTATATTTATCAATTTTTTAATAGTGTATTTTCTCATTATTCCTTATAAAAATTGTTATTATAAAGAATAAAAGGGTTATAAGACTCACAAGCTTGTGCTCATAAAGAGGGAGCAATACCAAAAAAATCTCAAAAGTTCAATAAACATCCATAGATATATCAAATAAAAATTATCAGAATAAAAGTTCATAGAATTGTTATTAATGTCTATATTGTTTATAAGTTCTATTCACATCACATACAATTAAGAAAAATAACTCTTTCAAATTAGAAATTCATTCTAATGTCATATTATCATAATAAAAATTCAAAGATATTAATAAAACTTCTCCCCTGATGTACTTTAAAAGTTTGAATAATATGAATAGAACACTATACTTTACACGTGACAAGTACATATGTGTCTATGGACACATACTACTAATTGTTTAATGTCTATATATAGTTTAAATTTTTAAATGTAAAAAAATTAATTTAATTGCAAGTTATCAAGATTTATATAAAAAATTATATTTTAAAAACTAAAAATCTGAATTTAAGAATCCTAAAACTATTTAATAGCCAAAAAACCTAATTAACAAGAAATAGACTTAAATAATATTTAAGGGATGCATTTAAAAAGTCCTTAATATTTTCCTAATTGTAAGGCCGGCCCAGCTAAGGGATTAAGACATAATAGGTTAGCATTTAAAGTTGTTGCCATTCAATTTGAAGATAAAATTGCATTTTAAAAAGGAAAAAAAGGAGAAAGAATGACAGAAAAGACGTGCAGTCCATTTTCAATTTTATCAATCTTTGGCATTATTGTTTAATGATAATATTTCAATTACAATTGAAATGGATTCCTCTTATCTTTGGAGAATATGTGATCTCCTCCCAGCCAGTAATAAACTACCTTTTCTAGCGTCTTTTGAGAGGTAATTTTATTTTTCATTTTGTGTTTTGTTTGGATGTCTGACTTTTTATTCTATCTATTTCATTCATTAACCTCCTTTTTAGTTTCTTTCTATTTAAGTGCATTTCGTAAACTAAAACTAAAATTATATAAAAGAAAAGGGAGGGAAAAAAAAATAGAAATGGTAAAAATCTTAAAAATAATATCAATAGGGGTGATCATTTTTTGTTCGGTTCGGTTTTTATATATAAAAACATAACAAAACTGATTTAAAAAAAAAACTGAAACCGAACTGAAACCAGTTCAAACAGACCCATTTTGGTATGGTTTTTTAGGATAAAATCTGTTCAAACTAGTTTGGCTTAGTTTTGGCTTCGGTTTGACTCTGTTTTTTTATCCGGTTTGGATTGGTTTTTTTTCGGTTTCTATTTGGTTCGATTTTTTTAATTTCAAGCATATAAAACCGAACCGGTAAACTTTTTTAAAATTTTGATCAGTTTAATTATTTTTTTATAATTCGGTTTTTTTAGTTATTATTTTTATAATTTTTTTTAATTTAATTAATTTTTTTAGTATTAATATTGTCTCACATCATATCAAAACTGGTTCTCAAGAATTTATTCTTTCGAAGTCATTTTTCATCACTATATGATTTTGTGGCCGGCAGCTCATAAATGAAATCATTTTTTTATGCAAGGTTTCACATCATTACCCAGATTCTCTCGGTTGACATGTTTTCCATCATTTTTTTTTGACTCGTTATCTTATACTTGGCTTCAAATGATTCGTGAAAGAGTGTGTAATCAGACGGGGCATGAGGTGGTTCTGAAGGTGTGTCGGTCGCTGACAACGGCGCATTAGGGACGATTTTTCTACTGCGGAATAAATCTGAGGTTGTTCTCTTCCTTTTTAAGGGCGGCGACGGCCATTGCCCTGAACCAGGTCTTGCCCAGACTGAAAGTCGACCAATATTCTGTCTAGTTCTACTGGCCTTGGGGAAGATCAAAAGCAAAACCAACTATGTTCTGTGGTTGTTTTCACTGTCGCCGTGGTTGCTTGCCGCCATTATTACTTAATGGAGTTAAGCTGGCTACTCTAGCTATTGTTTTGATTTATTTTTTCTATGTCGAGGGTATTTAACCATTCTAGCACACTTTTCTTGAAATCTATAGGAAAATAATATATATTAAAAAAATATTTAAAAAATAACATAATTTAAACACAATCATATACTTTAATATTATATACAATCACTATTATTAGAAATAGTGGATGTTTAATAAGAGTTCAAAATGCATGTCTCATACAAATTAATTAACATATATAAAAGTCAACTCAAAATCTTATGAAGATTTAATGACAAAAAAATAAGATTTAATATCCAATGATTAAGAAAAAAAAAGGAGAAAAATTGATTTGATGGAAGAGAAAATGAGAGAAGTAAAAGAAAGAATGGATCAATTAAGACACACTAGAACTCTAGTTTTTATACATCGATACCAGTGGTGGAGGAAAAAAAAATTAAATGAGGGGGCAAATTACTAACAAATACCTGAAATTATATATTATATAGACATGTGTTATATATAGAAAAATCAATTTGAAATGCATGTACTAACTCATGACAATCAAAATTAATTTAAGAATATTTTTAAAATGAAAAAAATTACATTATAATTATTCTTTTCGAGTTTTTATATTTTAAAACTGTTTCATAATGTCTTCATTCTTAATTTCCTTAAAGATATTCTTTCTCTATATATACAATTAAACTTTTATTCATCTATTTCTAAATCTTCTAGGGACTAGTGAAATTATTGGCAATAATTCTTTGTTGACTTGTTGTTTTATACAAGTGGGTTAAATATAAATAATAATAATATATATATTTTTAATTTATTTTATTGTGTCTTTAATTTTTTGAGTTGTTCGGTACTTCATTTTTAATCACTAGTAAGTTGATCACCATTATTTTTCATATGAAATTTATAATAAAATACATATTAATTCATCAAAACTCATTTCAATTTATATTCATATGCATATAATATTATCCATACACATATTAATTTAACAAATCCATAAATTATCAAAAATTCTAATATTTTTAATAGCTAATTATTAAGGAATAAAATTAAAATTAGACAATGAAATAAATAGAAAAAAATGAAGGAAACTCACTTAAAACATAAAGCATAAAAGTTTACTTAACTAATTAATAGTTTAGAACTTAAAGATAAATTTTGTAGAAAGAAAAAAGGTAGAAACAATATTCAAAAAAAAGAAGCTTGGATCAATTAGTAGTTAATAAAGAAAATTAAACTTGTTAAATTATTATATTAAAGTTTTAATATAAAAAATATTTTGAAAAAAAAAAATTAAAGGGGCAATTACCCCCTTAATTCTAATCGGTACTATTAAAAAAATTTCAATGAGACATTTCTAACCACACCTTAGAAGACCATTAAACGAGATCATAATTAACCTTAAATCTCAAATAAAATTCCTAATCAATTACAATTTTATTTGGTAGTTTTTCAAGGTATGGTCAGAATTATTTCATCGAAATCTTTCTAACGATACCGAGTTTGTAAAAAATAAAGCCTCGAGTGTCCCTGGTAATCCATTATTTATTTCCCTTCCATTCTTCTTAATTTTTGTTCTTGCCATATTAACTTATCTCCTCTCTTTTTTTTAGATATTGGATCTTAAATCTCATCTCTTGGCCATTAGATCTTCATAAATTTTTTAGTTACCTTTTATACATGTTAATTGGCTTTTTATTAAACAACCCTATTCTTCGGTTGTATAGAAAATAAATATTCAAAAAAGTTATTGTGATCAAAATATACTATTTTCTAAATATTTTTTAACTCAACATGTATCATATATTTATACTAAACTATGTCATTTTTAAAAAAAGAAAAAAAATCCTACTTTCATTAGTTTTTTGTTTTTTTTTTTTAATTTCTGCCCTCCTTTTCTTTTATTTAATTTTTAGTTTTTTTAATAATTATGAGCAGTTCTCTATTCACTACATGTCAGTGCCAAACAATCACATTTTAGTTGATATCGGTCGTAACAGCATTTAATAGTATCATGTGATGCAATACACACAAATAGAAAAACGATAAGAGATTACTCATTCAAGTAGGTAAAATAAATGGTTAGACACTTAAATTGATCAGAAATTAAAATATTAAATAATCACGTCAACCTTTAACAACTTCAAGTGACGAAAAAAGCTTGAAAAGAAAAACAAATTAGGAATTAATCACTCAAATATGCAAAGTAAAAGGTTTAGCTAGCACCTACAATTAAAGATTTCTCTCGTCTCTATCATAAATTCTTTATCTCCTTGTTTTCTGCCTCCATTTTAGCTTTCTTGACTTTGGAGTTTCTTAATACACAACACGCTTCTAGTTCATTAAAAAACAAAAATTTCAGTATCCTTTTTGGGTCTATATATATTTGGTTCCCATCTTTATATATATATATAATAGAACGTTTAAACAGCAAGTTTAGTCACTTTTCAAAATTTAATATTTTCTCGACTAGATACATAAAACGAGAGTCGATGTAAAGGTGGTGTTAGAGAATCAAACTCCAACACCATGTTATAGAATTCATTCAAGCTAGCCAGCTAGCTAGTGCCTACACATTAAAAATTTGTAAAGACAAGAGTACGTAGCAAAGCAAGCCCATAATAAAAAAAATAAAAATTCAACATGTGAATATGGAACTTCACCCCTGTTAATTTATGCACAATAGCATACGATGATGTTGAAGAGAAAATATTAAAATAGCTAGCCCAGGAGCCATATAATATCATGATCATCGTTAAGCAATCCCCACGTGCTCAACACAACGTAGAAATTGATCGAAAGAGTTTGAGAAATAGCATTCATTGGTAAGTGATCAATCATAAATTGAAATATTTGTCTCTATTCCTTTCTTAGGCCAAAAGTTAGCATCTTTATGCTTTCATGATTATTGTTTATATATATATAATTATCAAAATCCTCTTATAATTTGATCTAATTCTACTTTCCTTCTATTTTACATTTTTCTTTCCTGTTATAATATAATTATTATATAGCTAGAACAATATTGTTGAACATTTATGCTTGCTAAGTGAGTTGTAAGACATTTGGAGGGTGTAGAATCCCTGTGGTAGGCAAATCAGTTACTCTTCCTTGTTTTAGAGTTTCAACAGTCATGAGAAGAAATTTTGGTTAAGGTTATAAAACAATAATAAACTAGTTTTTTATTCAAGTTTTCATAAATGAGCTCATTGACGAATTAATAAAAAACTTTAGACAAGATTGGGCTTTCCTTGGCTGAATAATTGATTTGCAAAACAAGTTCCCAATCAAGTTTGAAGACCCTCTAAAATTAAATTAGTAAATATAGGAGAAATGAGTGTGAAAAGAAAAATATGTGAGGAAATAGTGTTTGTGTAGAGTAATGTATGATGTCAAGTATGTTTAAGTGAGACTGTTTTCTTATCTAGAGATCTATGATATTTTAAAGATATCAAAGACCACGTAAGTTTATCTAGTAAAAAAAAATGAGGAATATATTTATGTTTTTTTAGAAAGTTGAATTATAATGCTTATCATTGATTAATAGGTTGGGGATTCAAAATAAGCTATAATTAAGTGAAAAGGATGGTCAGATAATGAGGTTAGGAAAGTAGATGCATAGTTAAAGAAGATAATTACAAAGATAGTCATAGTCGCGTTTAGGGATAGTAATTAAGGCAAAGCTTGGTCTGAAATAATTAAAGAAGATAATCTATGCGCTAGAGACTCTGGTGTGATTTGCAATGGGTGATGTGTTCTTATTTTGAGATGTGTATGAATGTCATGTAGGCAAAAAAAAATAAAAATGTTAATAGTTAGAAATGAAAAAGATGGGAGAGAATAAGAAAGAGATTGTTTGACATAAGAAGAGTTCGCAAAATCATTTTATTTTTAAAGTTTTTTAAAAAATATAATAGTTGTTGTTTTTTAAATAATTTTTATTGTTAAAATATATAATAATAATTTTTTTTATTTTTTAAAAATTATTTTTGATATAAGTATATTAAAATAATTTAAAAACATTACAAATATATTAATTTAAAATTAATAAAAAAAATTAATTTTTTAAAAAAATATTTTTAAAATATATAAACAGTCAGCCTATGTATTATCAGGTACAACCCTAGCTAGCAAGCTATGCTCACGTGAGGAAGACAAATACAAGTCCTAATTTTTAATTACATGTGCGGCAACTTATTAGCATTAATTAATGAGGGTATAGTTTTTTTTTTTTTTTTTAATTTGTTGATGACATGGTTGAAAACATGGAATCAAAAGGCACCATAATTGATGCACGTCATTTCAGAGGACGGACACATTTGAGTTTGGGCGGTGGACAGACGTATGACATTCTCCTTTGTCATGTTGTGTAGGACATTTACATGATAGCTCCTTTGTCTCTTGGGTTACTTGCTAGGCGAGCGGTGGCGCTTGTGGCCCCTCCCTCGGAGGCTTTACACAATAATAATAGAGAGAAACATTTAGCGTCAATTCTAGTTAACCAGGAAAAGTCACATTAATTTATCGTATCACCAAAACTATTCGGTTTAATGAAAATTGATTGATTTGCTGTTTTAATAAACAAATAGGACTTAGTTGATTATAGGAAGTGCTACTTTATACGATATGTATTGAAGTAATTCTATTCATCATGTATATTGGTTAATTACCCTAACTATTATATACTATATATTGCACTGCATATATAAATAGAAAAGATTGAATAATTAATTGGTTAATTAGTATTCATAACTTGATATTAGAACTTTAAAATTCATTAAACTCATTTTTTTTCTTCAATTTGTTCATGGTTCTTTGTCATGTTTCTCTTTCCAATCAGCTGCTATTAATAGCTATTTTCTTCGAGTTAACCCCTCTTTTCTTTGTTGGAAACAAATGACAAATTTATTCTGAATGCACTCCTTTCTTTTCTTTACATAAATGTGTTGCATCTTGTTGTTGATTGTCAAACCTCACACTATGTTTGACGTATTTTTGAGCAAGCACTTGCTTCTCCGTTCAACACTCGCATTATGCAATGCAACTTCATGGGTTTTTTCAAGATCTTCGTTAGAGTGATGATTTGATCACCATATATCTACAGAAAATGAAGGCTTTATTTGATGAATTATCAGCAACTTGTTGGCCTCTTTCACCATTAGATTTCAATTTATATTTGTTTTATAGACTTCAAATGAGTTCAAGGACCTGGTGACTAGTCTCTCCACCAAGGTTGGCCCCTTTTCATATGTAAATCTTCATAGTTATCTTTTTACTCATGAGTTTTTTTATAAGAGTTTCCTCCAATCCATGACTATTATTGTTATTGCTTCTTTACTACCAATTCCAGCCCAACCTCTATCAACCTTTGTTGCAAAACGCCAGCATTTTGATTCATCTCATAGTAGCTTCAACACTCATGATGGCATAGGGAGATTTCGTGGTGGTTGCAGAACAACAACAACAACAATAACCAAAACAACAACAACGCAGGTTCTGGTTACCATGGCTTTAATGGGTATAGCAATGGCAATTGGCAACAACCTTTGAGTTTTGTTGATCTTACTCTTTCTTCTCATGTGTGTCGACTACATAAATCTTTATATGGGTTGAAACAAGCTCTTCAGGTATAGTACACTCGGTTGAGTGATTATTTTTTGTCTATTGGATTTCATGCTTCAATGGTTGATACCTCTTTATTCATCTTGTTTGTGGATACTGATATATTTTATCTTCTTATTTACATTAATGATATTTTGCTTATTGGAAGAAATTTAATCTTGCTTCACTATTTAATCCAAATGTTGAGCTCATAATTATTCAAGCTCTAAGATTTAGGAGTTGCCCATTATTTTTTGGCCATTGAGGTTCACCCTACTAGTATGGGTATCATGCTCTAACAAGATAAGTATATTCTTAACAGTTGACATGCTCTATAGAGCATGTATGTCTTCCTACAAACTAGTCAATACTCTTATTTCTACCTTAAAGCTTGCTATAATGTCCAATTGTATGTTTTCTAATCCTATATGATTTCATGAAATTGTTGGTGCTCTTCAATATCTTACATTTATAAGACTAGATATTTGTTTTACCATGAACAAAGTATGTTAGTTTATGCATGCTCCTGCAGATGTATATTGGGTTGCCGTTAAACATAATTTGTGTTATTTGAACGGTACGGTTTCTTTTGACTTACATATCACCTGCAATTCTTCTTTTAGTTTACATGGTTTTACAAATGTTGTTTAGGCTAGTAGCGTTGATGGTCATAAGTCTACGAGTGGTTATCTTATCTATTTCGATTGTACACTGATTTCTTGAAAATCAGTCAAACAACGTATAGTTTCTTGATCTTCGACTGAGGCTGAGTATAAGACTTTAGTTAGCGAGGCTTCTGAGGTCCTATGACTTTAGTATTTATTGACAAATCTGCATATCACTCCTACTTCTCTACCTATGCTTTGGTATGATAATTTAGGTGCCACTTATTTGTCCGACAATCTTATTTTTCATGTTCATAGTAAACACGTGGAGGTTGATTATTAGTTTGTATGCAATATGTTATCAAGAAGAACATTCCGAGTCGCTTCATTTCCTTTAAGGATAAACTTGCAGATATTCTTACCAAGCCATTTTCTATCACTTCTTTCTATTTGTAAAAGCTTTAAATTAGTTTCATTTGTTCACATTCTTAAAGGAGGAAATGGTATGACATATAGTCTTGCTAAACATGCTCTCTTTGTGCAAGGAATATGCATTCTTTTCCTTGGTGGCTAGTGATTTTCTTATTGTATTTGATGTAAAATCCTGACTTGTTTTTAAACTTTCACTATCCATCTCAAATCAAGAAAAACAAATCAAAACTTTTCATATTGTGTTTTCAGATGAGTTGTGAAGTTTTTTGTACAAGTAAAATACAAGACTCTTCATATTTTGAGAGCTGAATATGTCCCCCTCCATAGCATGGTGATTTGATATATATGGTTCAATTTTTTTATAAATAAGTTAAATTATTCAAACATTGTATTTTATTTTTATCTAGGGGGTGTTTGAGATTATAACAATAATTGCTTTTAAAAAAATTTTCATTCAAAATTACATCAAAATAATATAAAAACATAAAAAAAATAATTAATTTTAAATAAAAAAATTCAAAATTTACCCGTTCCCCGTTTGAAAAGCAATGGGAAATGGGGGGGGGGGGGGGCGCTTAAACTATGATTTCAACTGTAAAAACAACCCATTTAAATGTGATGATTATAATAGTGTATTATAGGATCATGTACACGACATGCCAACGTAATCTGACAGCACTGGAGCTAGCATGTGTAATTGTCACTTGTCATGTTTGTCTCTCCACCAAACGAGTCCCACTAATTTCTCAAGAATCTTCATCTGAAATCAGTAGTGATGATCAGAAGGCACAGTATATATATACAGCAAAGTCACCGAAAGGATGATGACTAATCGAATTGCGGCATGAGTCAAAGTTCAAGTTTCTCAACATTTTTGACTTGCACACACTCTCCTCTTCCTTAGTCAGCCACCCTATTAATTCCCGCAATGTCAGTCTCTTATCAAAGTCTACTCAGAAAAATATACACCGACGACTTTTTTCAATGTGGATTAATTGATACGAGAGACACAACCGGAGATATGTTGTCTCCGGCATCTCTCTCTAATACCATGGTGAATGCGCGTTACATTTTTGCAGTTAATATATAGTTTTTTTCTTCTTCTTTTTTCCTCCCTGCGAGAGCATCATGCACCTCTGCATGCTATGTAATCGATGGAGGCTACATCTTGAGAGATACTTCCATTTTTCACAAGATTTCATACTTTTTATAAGCCCTTGTCTCCCTCTCCCTCTCCCTTTTTCTTGTTAATAAATCAAAAGTATGGGAACAGCCTGGAAACTTTGGCATAATCTATATTATTCTCCATCTTTATTGAGTAAAAGACAAGTGCGAACACAACCTGTCCTTTAATAACCTTTGTACAACGTATTCATGGCATAATCTATGCCATTACCAATTTCTACTACATTACTTCCCGAATAAGAAGATTATATAGATTGTATACTTGCATGATTATTATGATCAATAACTTATTATAAACAAAAACCCATTATACGCAGCAGATCATACATGGAGATTATTAATTCCCTAGTTGAATGAAAGATTAAGAAAAAGGAAACATGGCAGTCTTATTTAATCCACAATTTGGTTCTTGATGTGGTTTCGTGAAAGCAATTTCTTATTTTACTTGGGTGCTGTAGGGCTCTTGACAGAGTTTTTTCTGCGCGACTGTTGACGTGTGAAGGTGATGATACCCAACCACGTACGTATACGTTGGCTAGAAAATTAATAAAAGGACTGTGGTAATGGCAAAATCTGAACCCACCGTACCAAGCTGGGTTGCTTTCAGAGTCATGGAGCAAGAGCACTAGATTGCACTAGATTGATGGCGATTCATCTTCAAAAGCAGGCCATAGCTTTTAATTTCCGCTTAATATCATGTTGCGAAAAAAAGTATAGAATATTATACTTTTTTAACTATCAAATTACAATCTTAATTAAAACTCACATCAGTACTATTTCTCGATTATCATAAAAAATATCTTAATTAAAAAAAAAAACATATAAATGTTACGTAAAGACTTAAAAACGATTTCACATCAATTCGATCAAAACGACCAATAAAGAAATAATGGGTTCGTTTCTATACAACTCTTCATTGATGAACAAACAAGCAAAGGGATCCATATAAAGGAAAATTACAATTAAAATCAATTTCATGGCATTATCCTTAGCATCCACAGAAACAAGGTGATCCATTCCGGGTTTACTCTGAGCTAAAATAAACAAGTAAAATAGTAGCTCATTTAGCTCGAAGATGAAATCAAAGGGTAGCAAGCTCATGTTATTTGGCGAATAATGAAGCATAATTGCAAGATGGAAAGAAGCAGTTTAACACCGTATGGATTCAAGTATTGCACAGTAAAAAGCTTATGACCTGCGAATATGAATTCTTGAACACACAAAGAACCATCCAATAAACCTTACAGGAATATTACGTTACAGAGTCATCTACAAAATGACGTAGTTTTCCACCATTTCTATACAAGCCCACTTTTCACTCACCTGTCTGCTCGATCACAAAAGTCTTATTAAAAAAAGCAAACAATGACAAAAATGGGGGCAAGAGCCTACCCTAGTCAACACAAGATGTTTGTCGCGTTATGGGAGTGTGAAATTGAAAATTTCCTACACTATATGTGTATGTGATGATCCACAAATTCACTAGTGAGTTGATGCTACTCGAAGATGGACTAGGTTTGTCAACATGCATGCATCATTACAAAAAACTTCTGCTCTAGTTGAGTTGTTCAAGCCACACACGTGTTATGTGATTCCTGGCTTCCAACACACAAGTATCACAGCCACCATATTCAAATCTTTGAGAAATCTTATCCTTAGTGTACATTGATCTAAATTCAAGAGAATCTGCTGTTTGTGCTATTCCTATCTGTTCTCATTGTTCCCTCAAAGCACATTCTCTCTGTTAGATTCTTTGAACGGTGAGGCTGTACCAGATTCACACTACTGTGGGGCATTGGAGAATTTATTAGAGTTTAAGTGCTCATATAATTGTTGCTGATCCATGGTGCATTTATTACGACAATGCAATAAAAAAAAATGTTGAGCTTCTCTTTGTTTCTTTTCTTCCCCTTTTCCTTTTAGTGTAGGGAAAAGGTTTTTGTTTAAGCTTTAATCCGTACTTGTAGGCTCGAATTTGTATGCCCACATTCTCTCGCGCGGTGGGTGGGTGGCCAGATTGCTGTAGGTGGGTGGGTGTCATATGTGTTTTGAGTTGAACACATAATGGTAAGCACAACAACGATGGGGCTTCCATGGAGCTGTCACTTGTACAAAATATGAGCCTAATTCGAGTGCTTTCACCATTAATATATTGGGTGTTTTTATTTATAGGATGTGATTATAAGCATTCAATGGTATGGTATATAAGGAATACAACCACACAATTAGAAAAATAAATTACAATCTTTAATTATTTAAAACCCTTGATTTCATCATTTGATTTAATATATACTTTATTTTCTCTATAATTGGTGATTATATTGATTGTTAGTTTGTATTTTATTGGTTACACGTGATAGTATTTTATTTATGGAGAACATATTTAATTTTATTAAATAAAGACATTATTTATTTTTAATATTTATTTATATTTAATTTATAAATTTAATGCTTGATAAATAAATATAGAGTAAAGATAAAATCTATAAGATAAATTAAAACACTTTGCGAAGAAAATTATAAAGATGTTATAATTATGATATTCATATCACATCAAAGTATTGTTTCTAAATGTTACTAGTCAATGCTCTATAAATAATAGGCATTTATTAAAGTTATTGAGACTAATACATATTATGTTTTTTCCATATGAAAGGAAGTAGTTGATATCATAAGCTAAGGCATAAGGGATACCTGGAACTAATATGTAATTGCTTGTCAGATGACATGTACACTGAACTGACCCACATGAGAATTTTATACGAAAATATCAAATGTGTCCATGAAAATGCTCACATGACGGTTGTGTAAGTGATCCTTAAACTTGAAATCACTAAGTTGTCTTATATATAAAGTTTTATGTTTTGATCATGTTACATGTTATCTTGGTAAAGGTAACAAATGAACAGGCATTTGATATAAAATAAACTATATGAAGGTATTTAAGTGATAAAAAGAGGATTTATCACCTTAAATAATATTGACTGTTAAATCCTTACGCAAGGTGGAATTAGATTTGAAAAGAAATCTTATTCAAATTATCAATGACTATAATGTTGCAAACAAATATGATTTGACATAGCAGACACACTTCATTCTAAAATATCTAAATCAAAATGTTATTGATGAAGAGATTATAATTACACCGAGAAACCAGTCAGTTGAAAGGTTAAGTCAAATCACTTATGACTTTCCTAATATTTGACCACGTTAATAGACGGTACATTTGATCTTGAAATATAAATTACTCAATTATTGAATTGATAATAAATTAATTTATTTAATTCTATTTATTTAGAATTGTAATTTATATTTCAGCCAACATATTAGAAACCTAAAGGGTCACACATATTAAGAATCATTAGTCATAAAATAAATTGGAATAATTAATTAAGTGTAACTTGATTGAAAATAATTTTAGAAATTAAGCACTATAATGTATTTAATTTAGGGATTATAATTATAGTCTTAGAATAATCAAGTAAGGACTTGATTGATTAAATTTCTAAAATTATCCTTAAATAATATATGGATATTATTTATCATTTATAAGGTTTTTAGGGTTCCTTATAAATATAGAGTTAAGCCCAAGGTTGTTAAAATCGCGATTTTAGAACGAAACAGAAAGTCGTTTACAAAATCGGATCGTAAAAACGGATCGTAAAATCGTAAAATCGCAAGGAATTTTAAAATACATAAAAAAAAATTCCACAGAGGAACAATAAAAGAATAAACACTCCATATTACTTTGATTTTAATCACTGCAATTCAAACACTCAAGCATTATCGAATTATATTCACATCTTAAATATTTTGATTCAAGCTCATGAACTATCCAGAGTAGGAGTAATGTCCTGGAAAACCTGCAACCTGTTTCTCCTTTTTGTATTCACATCCTCCACGGATTCATAAGACAATGAGTGTCATGTTGTTGGATTCCTTGACGAAATAGCATTCATGGAGGTACCAGTGCCATCTTGAAGATCAACTGCAGTTCAACCATCTTGAGGGTATGGTACCGAAACAAAGACCGAAGCAGACAGACATGAATGGGAAGACCGAAGCCTGTGAAGACCGAAGATCGAAGATTGAAGAGTCACGTGAATGGGAATTGGGGGGGGACTGGGGGAACTTTCAATGCAGCAATGGGGGACTGGGGGAACTTTCAATGCAGTAATTATATTAAAATCGTATAATCGGTTTTGATATCGCGATTTTACGCGATTTTATTCGAGTTTTGCGATTTTACCCGATTTCAACCCGATTTTACTCATTTTCGATTTTTTCAACCGATTCAACTCGTAATGCATGTTTTGGCTCGTAAAATTGTACGATTTTACGAGTCAAAACACGATTTTGACAACCTTGGTTAAGCCTATTATTTTGGTAGGAAAAAAAAAGTTATGTCGAACAATTTTTATAAAAAAACTACATAAATAAAAAATTAGAGCTAATACTCTAGGCTTAACAAATTTATCTCTCCTAAATAGGAATTTAATAAATTTTTCATTGGTGGTTCGTGTGAATTATCGTTGGAAACCAAAAAATTGGACAGTTTATGGTTTGTGACAACTTAGCTATAAGAATTTAGTAAAAGACGAAGAAGATCAAATCTTTAGGTTAATTTTATGCAATTATATATCTATTTAACATAATTCTAGAGACTCCTGAATAGTTTTGTTTTATGTTTTCCACTATGTATATGAATTTTAGAAACCCAACATTGATTGGATTATAACCTAAAATATACTACATTGAATTGTTTTTCAACATGCCCCCTTAAATTTATAGAGGTTTAAAACAAAAATATTCATAAGTTTGATATCTAAATTTAAAGATAATATTAAAATCTTAGATTTTCGTTTTAAAAAATGACCTCAATAGGCTAAGGCTATTTAAGCCAATAACAAACAAAGAAAAACAATGATACTAAACAATAATTAATTCTTTGTGGACTATAAAAAAAGTCCAAGCCATACTTTACTTGAGTTTGAGATTTGAAAAATATAACATGAATTAATACTTTATAAATGAAAAAAATGTCATAAAAGGCATAATAAAAAAAAAAAAGTTGGTCTTCATATTGTAATTCTAAGAACACTAAAAGGTTAGTAAATTATATAATTAAAATCACTTAATCAAATATAATCAAATATAGGTTGATAGTAATGAGATGTAAGATGATAAAAAAAAATGGCAAAGAAAAAAAGGGTTAACAAAAGAAATTTTTTTATTAAGGGATGCATGTTAATGATAGAATGAAAATGGAAAAACAAAAAGGAAGAAAAGAAAGTAAAAATAGATTAAAATAAACTAGTGGTCAGCAGGCAGCAAAGGTCAAACATATTAAAGAAACATTTACTTTAATACCATGTTAAAAACAAAAATTATTGATAGGATGTGTTACAAACAATCAATATATATATATATATATATATATAATCAACCAATTATAGAAATAAATTACATTATTAAATTCTTCAAAATTCATTATTTCATCTTTGATGTAATATTTAATTTTTTTTTCATAATTAATAATTATATTAATTGGGTTATAATTTAAAATATATTATCTTGATTTATATTCTCAACTTGCCACTGAAATTAAAACGTATTGTTTTTATGAGTGTTTTTGTTACCATTAGATACCTATTTAAACCATATTTTCCCTCTGGTAATAAAAAAGACCCAAAACACTAACATATAGATACTATCTATCAATTAAATAAGAGCAGGTTTGCGTAAAACTTCTGCTGTTAATTTTT
Organism: Populus alba x Populus glandulosa; assembly: GCA_033617975.1. NCBI lineage: Eukaryota > Viridiplantae > Streptophyta > Magnoliopsida > Malpighiales > Salicaceae > Populus > Populus alba x Populus glandulosa. The sequence goes on along the minus strand of CM066155.1, from coordinate 5,306,819 downwards.
GTTTTTAATCTCATGACATACTTGTATAACTTCAATGAATATTATATACTTAGTATGATATTAAAATTATTACAAAAAAGAAGGAGGGAAAATTATTCTTCCTCTCCTCATAAAGTATTGTTTGCTAAAACAATATATATATTTTTTAATTTTATCATTTAATATTAAATTTATCGAAGATTAAATTTTATATTTTATGTCAAGTCGTTTTTTATAAGATTATTATAATTTCATGACCCAAGTCACGAGTTTTACGGGTTAACCTGATTGACTCGGTTTTTTGGGTCATTTTTTTAATTGAATTTTTTTTTCAATTTTATCCTTTATCATTTAGACTAATTAGGAATTAAGCTTCATAACTTGATTTTGTTTGTTTTTATCCTAGTCTCATGATCTAAGTCAAGGGTTTGACGTGTTAAATCGGGTTGACTCTAGTTTTTTCTTTTTTTAAATTGATTTTTTTTCAATTTTATCCTTCAATTTTTGATTGATTAAAAATTAAATTTCTTAATTTTTTTATTCATTTTATATTGGATTATCTCGATCTTATGATCTAGATTTAGCAAGTTAATGTGAGTTTACTCATTTTTTTTAAAATTGACTTTTTTTAATTTCATTACTAAATATTGGATTGATTAAGAATTGAGCTTCAATATGTTTTTTATTTGCTTTCTATGAGGTTATCACAGTCTCATGATCCAGGTTATGGATTTTACATGTTAACTTGTGTTAACTCAGGTCGATCCAATAAGATGTTGTCTTAATATTTGAAAAAAAAAGAAGGATGTCAACTTGAAATTTTAGTCAAACTATTTTTTTCAGTTATTCAAATTACCTTTAAACTTATCAAGTTGATCGAGTCAAATCGAATCAATCTTTACATAGTTTAAATTTGTTTTACTTCTTGAAAATATGTTGGCAATGCCTAAATATTTTGTTAACTTTAAAAATAGTTATTCGACCTGTAACATAATATGGATAAATAATTTAGTGTTATTCAACATTAAAAGTACAACCTTTTTAAATAAGAATATTGATTCACTATCATAACTTCAATATAACATATTATCGATAAGATAAGAATAAGTAAATTCAATCTCATACTCAATCTCTAGTTACAAAAGAACAATAATGGTAAAGATTTTAAAAAGAAAAATATTAATTATTAAAAAACAGATATTTAATAATAAAATATAGGGTAATTTTATTTTTATTTTTTATTTACACATTAAAACAACCTATTTAAATTGCTTTTAAATTATATGATACTATATTGGTACTTTATTTAAATTATTAAAACTCTAAAAAAAAGTATTAAAACAACCAAGAAGTTTTTATTGTTTCTCATTCACTTTGCACTGATTTTTTCTAGGTTGTTTCTATCTTATCATTGTTGTTGTTGTTTTTGTTGTTGTTATGATGACTACTACTATTATGGGTGGACGGTGCATTGTTAGTGGTTGTAGGGTGGTTCTTGTTGATTAAAAGTGGTGGTGGCAATCATAGTGGATAGCCTGAGGTGAGAAGAAAAATCAACAACTTGAAAACTTTGGCCGCTTGGATTTTACTTTCTTGTGCTAAGGTTTTTGCTAGTTTATTTTACAATAGTCTTTCCTTTAATGTTTGTATTTTCTTTATTTATATTATTTGGGATCCTATGTAACACAAGAAAAACTAAATTGGAACAATAATTTTTTGGCAATTTATATATGTTTTCTTTCTAATTATAGATTTCTAATTAATTAAATTTTCTTTTCTTATTGTATATGATCTCTTTCCCATAAATTTTCCAATTTTTTTATTCCTTCAATTTGTTTTGTTGCATATTCTTCCATTATTAATTTTTAGTCCCTTGTTCTCTCTTTCTTCTTATTTCACTCCCTAAACTCTTTTTTTATTAACCAAAAACAAATTAAATACTGAAAAATAAATTAGATATGTAGAAAAATTAGATAAAAACTGATTTATGACATTCATGTTACATATAATTAAAAAGAAATGTTCAAAATAGAACATTTATGATGTTAGGTGAAATCTTTTTAGTAATTATTATTTTAAGAGTTATATGTATCTATCTTGACACCTAATTATTAAATTTTGAAATATTTTAATTTATATTCTCAATTTTTACGTAAGTCCAATTAAATTATTTTATACGGTCAAAAATTAAAAAGAGATTAATTTAGTTATATATATTAAATTATTTGAAAATCAAACATGTTAGTTTAATAAAAAATATTAATTTATAAATAATTATAAAAAATATTAGAAATTAGAAAAGACTACTATAATTTAGTTAAATAATAACATGAGTTAAAAAAAACTAGTATACATAGACATATATACACACACACATATAAATAGGAGTTGAGGGGTCAATGTTTAGGTTAATATAAGGATTGATTGAAGAGAAAATAAATTATCATCGGAGCTGCCAAATGAATACATAGTATGAAACATCTTTAAAACTAAGAATCTGATTAATGTATTTTAAAATTTTAGGAGTGTCCTACCTATATTTTTAAAACCCAACCTAGCCTGACAGGTCGATCCAAGACCAAAACCAAGCTGTGTTTAAGAAAAACTTAGGTAACCAGGTCAAAAAACTCAGGTTGACTCAGTAACTCGATTGACCTAGCAAGATCTAGTTGCAACCCGTTGATTATTTATTTTTTTAAACAAAAATAACATTGTTTTGTTTATCAAAAATATATTGAGGGTTGATTTAGGATGATCCATTGATCCAATCAAAACTTATAACCTAGATCTTGGGTCGAGTTTAAAAACTATAGTCATACCCCCAGCAAAATCCATGATAATTCACAACTCTCAATGCACTTAAATAAATTTATAATCTATTAATTTCCAAAAATCTCGATGCAAAAGGAAAATAACTAAAAGAAAAACAAATGAACCAAATGGATAGCTGTTTTAATCAGCCATGTTTAAAGGTTCAATAACTTGGAGTCAGCTCATAAGTACCCATTGCTCTTAGCTTTCCCAGCTTCCCGAATACTTATCTGTAGATATGGGCAGGAGACTTCTCTTAAATCATGAACCCAACCATTCCAACTCACATCAAAAACCTCCCTCAATTATTATCACTTTTTATATCCATAATCCCTCTCTTACAAATGTGAAATTCTTACGTAGTAATCATCAAGTACTTCAGTTTCTTCTTTTTCCTTTTTTATTTCCTCAAGAACCAAAAACAACCATAGAGCTTCATTTTCTTTATGTTTTGTTTAGTATTTTCATTGTTAAAGATCAGATACATTGCGTATAAAATAGTATAGCTTGTTGATTTCATATATAGAGAATAGTTCAACACTTGTTTCTCTCCTAAAGTACAACCAACTTGATGATGTTTCACATAAGATTGTAATAATTTTTATTCCTAACACTCTTCTTTAAATTAGTAATCTTCACAAACCAGTTTACATGTTTAATTCTAAAATTCTTTCACCTTATCTTTTCAAAGATCACGTAAAAAATAATAGCATACATTTATATGTTTTCTCTTGTCATGGAAGACTAGATTCTTTGCAAGTTTTATAATGGATATGTTATCATTGTACACAATAATAAAACCTTTTTTGTATTGTAGCACAATACCTCAATTAACTTTACTTGAGAAGCATAAGAAGTTGAGGCTACCAATTATGTTTCTATTGTAGACAAAGTCATTAAAGGTTGTTTTTTATATGACAATGAAATATCTCTTGACCCATCATGAACGAAATGCTTTTTATATCATTTATATCACCTATATAATTATTATTAGTATATTCATTATTTTCATTGCATTCATATCTAGTTATGTCTGCTTTGACTATAATACTCCAAAATCAATTGTCCCTTTTATATGTTAAATATTCTTTTTGTTGCACCAAGATGAATTTATGTAGGGTTTTCTATGTGTTTGTTTATAATACTAAGTGAATGCATAATATATGGTCTTACAGTGGTTATGTACTTTAGGCTTTTTATAATTTGTTAGCATTTACCTTCCTTCTTTTAGCATCTTTATATAACTTCAAACCTGGTTTTGTTATAGTGATGACAAAGTTGCAGTATTTTATTTGGAATTTATTCATAATTTCTTGTGTATACTTCTTCTAAATGATGAAAATTCCTTTTAATGACTACTTTACTTCAATCACAATAAAGTAGTGCATTAATCCCAAGTTTGTCATCTCAAGCTCCTTATTTATATAGCTTTTAAACTTTACAGCCTAATAAAATCATTGATTCTTAAGAAATATAAAATCATCTACATATAAATAGACTAGTAGCATCTTCTTATCTTCTTTAATCTTTATGAATAATGTATGTTCTTAAGTTCATTTATGAAATCCTTCCTTTTTCAAGTATGTCTCTATTCAACTATACCAAGATCTAGGTGCTTGTTGTAGTCTATAAAGTACTTTCTTCAAATTATAAACTTTGTCTTCATTTTTCTTTTGTATAAAACTAAGAAGTTGCTCAACATACACATACTCTTGTAAATCTCTATGTAAAGAAGCTAATTTTACATCTATTTCAAAAATAAACCATGAATATTGTAATGGAATTGAGAGAATCAATCGAATGGTATCTTGTTTAACAACTGGAGTAAATACTTATTTATACTTAACTCCTGACTCTTAACTATATCACTTTGCCACCAAACGAGCCTTATTGTTCTCCATAACACCAGTTTCATTAACCTTTATCTTGTAAATCTATTTGACACCAATTACTTTCTACATTTTAGGAAGTCTTATTAATTTCTATGTCCAATTTCTTTCTATAGCTTAAATCTCTTCTAACATGGCCTATTACCATCTTGTTTCTTTAATTGCATCTTCAAAGGTGATAGGATCACTGTAAAAAAATTAAAGTATATTGAGCATTTGTTTCTTTATCAAATAATTCATCTCCACTAACATAGTCCATAATCCAAATTGGTTTTCTCTTTGCACGTGATTCTCTTGGTCTTGGCAATTCTGATGATGTTTGTTCTTTAAAGGAATATAAAGCTAAAATTTGGTGATCATTTTAACCATCTTTTTCTTCATCAAGATTAACATATAAGTTATTTGTTTGTTGCCCTAACTTGTCAGAATTCAACCTCCATTTCTTATTCTCGTCAAATACTACATCTCTACTAATGATAATTTTTTAAGTGTTTAGATCATGCAACTTGTAAGATTTAGAAGAATCACTTGCACCAAGGAAAATACATTTCACTCTTTTATCATATAGCTTATGGTGTTTTTGATATGACACATGTGCAAAGGCTAAGCATCCGAAAATCCTAAAGTGATTACCAATAGGCTTATAAATACTTTGTGCCTCTTCATGCCTCATTTTTTTCACTATACAATTTTCACATATTGTATTTAAATAGATGATTCGAGGGAGACTAATTACCATTTGCTTATCGAGAAGAGTCTTTAACCCTTTAAGATTCAGGTGTCCATATCATGTATGCCACAACTTGGTTGCACTTTCTTCAACTAAGTAATATGATTGCATTAAGTTTTGAATATTTTGAGGAGACATTCTTTTAACTATCATTAGAACCTTTGAAATTAGACTCTTTTTCTGATCCTCAATATAGAAGGCTTCATCTTTAATAATGATTAAATACCCTTTTTCATGAAGTTACCCAAGCTAAGAAGATTACTTTTCAACTACGGAGCATAGAAAACACCAGTAATAGTGTATATATGATTATTGTTAGCTTGGATACTAGTATATTTTTTTCCCATTACAACCACTCTAGAATCATCTCCAAATCTCATAGTTGTTCTATAAGATTTATCCAACTATGAGAATATAGATTTATATCCACACATATGGTAGTTGTAACTTGTGTCTAGATACCATAGGTTTGAGGTTGTTTTGTCTACTTCCTAACATACTATCAATAGTATAGCCTCATCTTGATTCTCCTTATATTGTTCTATAAATTTTTCCTTTTCAATCTTGCCTTCTTGCCAAGTTGGTGTAGTTTTCAGATTAATAGTAACCATATCGATCACATCAATGACATTTGATTTTGGATTTATCAATCTTCATTGCTTGAGACCTAATGAAGATCCTTCTCACTTTTCTTTTTGAATCATAAACTTCATCTCTCTTTCATCTTCATCTTTCTTAGTATTTGCCTCTTCCTTGATATGTCATAACTTGTAATGCATGTTGTTGTTGTTTATTGTTAAAGTTTTTTTCATGAACAAGTAATGAACTATATAGTCCATCAATTGAAATAGGGTCAATATCGTTAGTCTCTTCAATTGAACAAACAAACATAGTTAAACTTTGATATCATTAATAGCAAAATATTTTCCATCAATATAACATCATATAACATCTTCTATGAAATCTTTATGAAATCTTATTTTACTAGTTATAACTAGTTATTTAGAGAAATACTCATCTACTGATTCTCCTTACTTTATCTAAAGAGTTTCAAACTCTTTACAAAAAGTTTAAAAATGTTGTCGTTTTACCTTGGTTGTCATTTGATATTGCTTCTTCATGGAGTCCCATATGAGCCATCTTTCTAAAGAATAATCTCAGGTAGAAAATGATCTATAACTTGAAACAAATAGTTGTTTGCCTTGAGATCCTTCAGATTTTATACATCATGAATCTTTTTTTATGCTGCATTTGTTGATGTTTCTCCTTCATGAATGTCAAACTCTACAAGATGCCAATTCACTTTGGATCTTAAAAGGTCTTCCATCAACATACTCCAAAGGTCATAATGACCATCAAAGCATGGGGTTGCAGGCTGCACAAAGTAATCAGATGCCAGTGGTGATTCCTACTGTAATTTCAGAGTTGCTTTCGTTCACTGTTCACTTGGGATTCACTCTCCCCACAAGCTTTCTCTCGTGTCTCCCTCCCCTCGTAATTTTAAGGATTTGATACCATATGTTAGTGCAAGAATAGATTGAAAAAATAGCAGACCGAAAGGAATATGAAATTTACCATTTATTCAAATAAGTTCAATCTTAAATAAACAGTGCATAACTTGGAAGGAAAGCAATGATTAAAATCTTACCTAACTAGCTAGGATTATTGCTAATAGCATAAACTTCCTAATGACTTGGTATCTGCTATAAAATAGCATTGCTGGTTGATTATCTAGAGAATAGTTCAGCACCTGATTCTCTCCTAAAATGATCTTCCACAAAAAACTGTAAACAGCTTTTTATTCCAAATTTTCTCCCTTAAACTGTTGCACACCAGTTTACAAGACAAATTCTGAAATTCTTTCATCAAGTAAACTCCTTAGCTTCTTAAACATTGTTCGTTTAAGCGACTTGGTCATTATATCTGCAATTTGATTTCCACTTCAATAATGAACCATGTCAAATACCTCTCATCCTTGCAGAGAATGCACATAAAATAATATCGTACCTATGTGTTTGCTCCTGGCATGAAAACTGCCATTAGACTTCGATTTACTGCGCACCTGATAAATTCTTGGGGACAACGGGTCAGGACTAGTAATAAATAGAAAGAACTGAATCTGCTACCAAGGGAAAGCAGCAGAAGAAGAACGAGCTAAATTGCTAATGGAACAGCACAGAGAATGTATCAATTATCAAAATGTCTTCTGGGGTTATTTATCATCATAATCACAAACACATCTTTCATCAGCAATATCATTACAAAGATCATCATCATCATCCTTGTTTTCATCTTGTGACCTGAAACCATCATTTTGGTTCATGTCCTCTAATTCAAGATCTCCGCCATTTGTATTAGACAACTTCTCAACATTGTCAGAGAGATTCAGCGCAGTTTCTTGGCATCCTCAGTCCCCTATAAGAAAACATGAATGACTTACATGTAAATGCATGGGAACCCAAAAATATTGAACAGGGAGCAAACGGTTTTTTATGCTTATGCAGTTACTAAATGCTCATCTAGAAAGGGAAAAGAAAAAAGAACTAGAATAATAGTCCATGCACAAGAGAAACTTTTAAGGAAAAAACTCTTCCTTTATCCAAAACAAGGCGCACTGTTCATTTTCTTGTGTGATGCCAGTCAACAAAATGTATGAAAAGATCGATTCAGACTTGGGCACAGTCATGTTTGTTTATCTAGAACTCAAAACTTATGGAACACGAAAAGTAGCAAGCCTTCACAAACATAGATAGAGGCATAAGCCTTCAAGTAAAACCCGTAAACTGAGGGAAGACCTTGAATAATTCTTTTATATAAGAGTATAACTATTATTTATAGTTGATAATTTAGATTTATTACTTTCATCTGTCATTTGTGAGAACAGCTCCTGACCATGTCATTCAACAGTAGTCAGCAAAAAAGATTCTTATAAAGAGGTTCAGAATATGTCTTTGCACCAAATGAATAATACAAGTGAAAACAAGTTACATGTTATAACTCGTACAGAAAGCTTGCATGTGCATATGAACCATGAATGATCGATAGGAAGTACTTGTAGATTAAATATTTGTTCTTTTTCTTATGAAATCAACAGAAAATATGACTAGCCTTCTTTGTTCTTTTGGAATGGATAATATTGCATTGCTAGAGGTTTTGAGTCAGTAAACCCCAATGTATTATGGATCTGTCCAAAAACGTTTCTGGACTATTAAATGTCATTTGTCTTTCACTTTTGAGTCTAACTTGAAATTTCGAACTTCCTATAGTAATATGAAGATTTCAGATTTCTCTATTGAAAAAGCCAGAACTTTTCTTCTTTTTTTATCTTTTTAGGTGAGTGTGAACATGATAGAATACATAGACTGCTTGTCTTAAACTTTGACACGTGTTGATGCAATATCCTACTAGATTCTCGTTAATAGCTGCATGAATCATTTAAAAAGTAGTAAAGTAGTAGGGCATACCAAGTGACAATAATGTTCTTATTCACTGCCTTAATTCAGATTGTATGCCTAAGATTCATGAGGTTTGCTCTACCGAAGCCACTATTTTGTATCCTTGGTCATATGAAAAAAATAAAACAAAGGAAAAGTAGTAGGGCATACCAAGTGACAAAACAATATGACAACAAGCTGAGAAAATGACTGATAAAACTAGCTACCCAAATGAAAAACCTTCGATAAATTAGTTGCACCATAGCAGTTAGCTAACTAAATAAGAAGTTTAAAGCTGGGTTGCATCTTTTTGCTGCTTCTTCAGCAAGGGCTAAAAGAGGAAAATATTATTAGTTAGCTGCCTTTTTGGTTGAGTAGCAGAAGGCTAGTACAAAATTTCTATAATATGTCACTCCACCATGGTATTCTTTCGTCATTCCTTCCCACAGTATTTCATCAATCTACTGCAACTCCCACCCTTGTTTATGTTATGCTCATATTTAAGATTTCTTATATTCTTAGAAGAGGTCAGGAAAGTATAGATCAGTTCTACATTCTTATCTTGAACATCAAGCAAATGTACTAATTTTCATATATATTTTGACGCATGGATGCATTTATTTGTTTGTAATAAGCAGGCAAGAGTGCACCTACATTCACACATCAGATGATGGTGTTCTGTATTGATACACCCAAAATTGTACATCGAAATATCACACAATCCATTAGCAAGAAATTATTCATGCATATGAGAATGGAGTTTATAACTTGATTCACATGATCCAAAAGACATCAACTAGATTAGGCCCTTCCTATGACTAATTATATGGTTAAACTAAAATTCAATCAGAAAAGCAGGAAGACATGACTGCCATAGTTGTTCCATATTTATTATATTTATTGCTGACAATCCTAGAATCTGATTTTCAAAACCCATGGTCCACATTGTTCAAATTCTATTGCCAACAACCCCAGTTTTTCTACTTTCAAATTCTATTCTTTTAAGTTAAGAATTTCACAATAGAAATGCTATCACAAGGACGGTGTTATTAGAAATAAATTCTTGTATCATGTCCATGTCTTATACCTTCATAGTTAGCATTTGGTGGACGGCTTCTGCAGCAGATTTAGCAGGAACTGAGTTCCTAGCTTCTGCTACTCGTTAATGTTGCCTTCCCTGCAGATAAAGTTTCAAAGAAGATTAATCAAATGACATAACCCCATAGCAGGAAAATCAAAAGTAAATACAAGTACAATTTTTAACCAGGAAAGAGTTGCAAGTACGATCAGTCATAGCAGCCATGCATGCAGGCTTACTATTTGAGCAGTTGACATATTCCTCCATAATGTCAACGCATTCATTTTGTAAATCATATGTATCATAGAATATGAATTGATGCAAGATGAACAAAACATAAAATCAAATAATTGTCACTATAAAAAACTTTTTGGTTTATAACTAAAAATGTAATGTTGAAATTTTTCTGGTGATGACTGATCCTGGAGGTTTTATTTGTTGTGCAAATAATTTGGCCAAAACCATAACAAGTCAACTAAAACTCAACAAGTGATGTTACAAATGCAGGAATGATGAGCATTGTAGCTGAATGGGGGAGGGGGGGGGGGTACATGGATAGAAAAATGGTCACCCTGGATAGAATTGTGTGAAACATGGATGGCAGTTTAGAAGCATGTTGGTTTTATTTTCAGAATAAGCTTTTATGAACAATTTAGAAGCATGTTGGTTAGGAGTCTTAAGGACTTGACAGTTTAGAAGCATGTGAAACAGGATAGAATTGTTAGGTTAGGAGTCTTAAGGACTTGACAGTTTAGAAGCATGTTGGTTTTATTTTCAGAATAAGCTTTTATGAACAAAATTTCCAGCAATTATGCTTTTTGGTTGTGTGATGCAATCTTTCTTAGGTGGTACTCTATGAAAGATTGCATCACACAGACTGCATGTGCACACACTCACAAGAGTGCACAAGGCAACACCAGAACAACACAAATCTTGTTTAAAATAGTATTTATGATAACAAAAGGCACTAGAAATCAATTTAGCTGGCATGAAGAAGATTGCATAAGAGTTCCTGAAAATCCCAAGGGCAAGCACAAACAAACCTGCATATGCATGATCGCTGAACGCATGCACTCACAAGAGAGAACAAAATAATACTAGAACGAGACAAATCTTGAATAATAACATCTATGATAACAGCAATAGCAAGCAGGAATGAAGATGGCATGAGTGTTCCTGTAAATAACAAATCACAGAGCTTGAACACGGAATCACACTGGTTTCTATATCTTCAGAGTTGCAATTCATGCTTAAAAAATTGTGGAACATGAAAGATCAGATATAACAGCAACGCTGTGCATAGAATTCGGCTATAAGTTGTAGGAAATAGGAAATATGATTGCTTTTACTTGAATTAATTCCTCTGATATTTCTGGCAAGAAGGCCACCAAAGCAACCGTGAGCAGAGAAAATCAGCAAATGCTATTTGAATTTTTAGATCTCCTACACTAACTCTTCATTTTCATATTCATCAAACATACATAAGATTCAAAGGTGGAATTAGACAAGTGGTGGTATGCCTAGAAAAACACAAAAATGGTTGTTCACCTCAGCGTCATCTATATTAAAAAAGTCATTTGAGTCATCAAAATAATTAGAAATCATATCATCTTCTCCATGCAGTTTATCGGGTTGAAATTGGACTAAAATGCATAAATTATACAAATTTAAACAATAATTCTTGTGATAAATAGCAACCAACAGCACTTTGCACAAAAATGATGGTGTACTCTTCATAAAACTTTTGTTTTAACCAAATTATTAAAAAGCATATATACTAGTTAGCTAACTACACTAATCAAAATTCAAATAATTTAGCTCAATTAGTAAGTAAAACTTCAACTTTCACAAACTTGAAAAAATAGAAACATGGTCATTCCAGTTTCAACTTTTGGCAAGTAAACACAGTTTTCTATCTATTCCAGCAAGAAATTTGAAAACAATGGCACATGCTCGAAACTTTTTTATAGGAAACAGATGTATTGTAGAACAAACAAGGAAAGAAGCGCAACAAATCAAACCTTTCTCATACAATCTTTCCCGTGAAATGTTTTCACTTGGGATTTTCGATAGTAGTCTCGGCACTACCTACAAATAAAATGTATGTGGTAAGAATATAATAAAAACAGAATAAAACGTACAAAACAGATAAAAGTTGACGAAAAGAAAAGATCAAGACCACACCTCCCCATTTATAAATAGGGGATTAGCTCTAAGACCCGGAAACGCCAAAACTTTCCCGCAGATATTGCATGACCTTCACAAAACCAGCACAAAATAAAATAAATTTATTTGCTTCATTATTTATCCACTGGCATAAGATTTCAGTGCAAAAGAAAAACGATCCAAATAAAAATCGAAATTCCACATTACATTAAATAATAAATAAGAAAAAACAATGCATTGAAAATTTAATTAATTACTCGATTTCATCATCTTCGCGAGTTGTGGAGACCTTTTTTCCACAAGAGCTGCAAAACTTCATTGCTTATTCACTGTCAAAACAGGAGAAACTCAAAATTTAAAATATATATATATATATATATATATATATATATATATATATATATTATTTGGACGAGTGTTTCGAAACTGAGATTTTCGATTTTCTTACCTTTCTCTGCAATCAAAACAGAAATTGTTCGCTTATAACATGGTTGAGAATTAGGGTGTAGTTAGACAGTAATTAGGGTTTTGAAAAGGAGGAGATAATTAAATTAGGTCTGATTTACGCGAAATTGTGAAATTTTGATATCAAACATTTTTTATTTGGGAAAAGGAGCGAAACTTTAGAACGGCGTTGACGTTAATGTAACTGGAGTTATTGGTTTATCTTTATAAGCTTATTTTTTTCAAAACAGGGAAAGAACCGTTGAAAATACAGTGAGACCAAAATAACCTTAAATTTTACCTTTTTTTCAATTTGTGTTTTGCCGACCAAAAAAGAGAGAGAAAGACCATTGACACTATACGCATGCCAGAATGAGCTCTTAATAAATAATTTCCTATACTTTAGCAAAATCTTTAACAAAAAAATAATTAATGGAACAATAAAAATAAAATTTTAATATTATATTATTATATTAATAAGTATTAATAATTTAGTTTATAATAATATAATTTAAAATTATATTATATGTTTTTTTAGTTATTTTATTATTAATAATACTTTCAACAATAGTTTAAATTAAATATCTTTTAATTATTTTTTATTTAATAATAATTTTAATCATATTTTTAATCAAATACATATTTTAATCCAACCAATCATAACAAAAAATAAATTATTTTAAATTTAATTTTTTAAAATCATAACTACAAAAATTATCATAATATTAAACATACTCATAAAATTATTTCACACCTAGTTATTTAAATCACAACTTTTATAATTAATTAAAAATTATATTTTTATGGTAAAAAAAGAAACACAACATCACTATGTATGATTGGAAATGTTACTGTTATTACTTTTCAAAGTGTTTTTTATTTTAAAATAATTATTTTTAATATTAACATATCAAAATAATTTTACAAAATTAAAATATATTAATTTAAAAAACTTAAAAAAATTTATTTTTTTTAAATACAATTTCAATTCACAAGGCAAAAGACTGCCAAATTAGTACACATCCGCAAACATATTTCTATATATTTACCCAAAACAGCACCAGGCACGCTGCTCAGCTCTCGCTGCTCTTGCCTCCCTCCACTACCGTACTACCTTCCCAAAGTCTCGCAGCCCAAAGTCTCTCAACGTGTCCGCTCTTGTCCTACGTGTAGTTCCTGACGTGTCCACGCTCCTCTTCATGACTTTTTAAACCCTGCGATCTCGCCCCTCCCTTCCATTTAATACCCATCGCCACTCCCTTTACCGTTCACTCTCTAAAAAGTGAAAACTCTCTCTCTGAAAACATTTTCTTTAACCATTTTGTTTGTTCTTCAGTTCTTGATCCTTAATTTCTCTCATTTTATTACAACTCGTTGATTGTTTTTTTCCTATACCAAAGATCAAAATAATGGCAGAAACCTGTACAAGGAAACTGATAGTTGAGGTTTGCAATGCCAGAAACTTGATGCCAAAAGATGGCCAAGGAACAGCAAGTGCATTTGCTACTGTAGATTTTGATGGCCAAAGAAGGAGAACAAAGACCAAGCTCAGAGATCTGAATCCAGTGTGGGATGAGAAGCTTGAATTTCTTGTCCACGATACTGACTCTATGGCTGCTGAGACTTTAGAGATCAGTCTTTACAATGACAAGAAGACAGGTAAAAGAAGCACTTTTCTGGGAAAAGTACGGATTGCTGGTAATGCTTTCGTTAAATCTGGAGGAGAGACTCTTGTTTATTATCCGTTGGAGAAACGAAGCGTGTTTTCGCAGATTAAAGGAGAGCTGGGGCTGAAAGTCTATTACATCGACGAAGATCCTCCGGCTCCACCAGCAGAGCAGAAACCTGAGGAGAAGGCACCAGAGACGGAAGAGAATAAGCCAGCAGAAGAGGCGAAACCCGAGGAAGAGAAAAAACAAGAGGAGAAGAAAGAAGAGCCAAAGACGGAGTCCAATAAAGAGGCAAAAAAAGAAGAGGAGAAACCAAGTCCAGCACCACAAGAGGAGAATCCCAAAAAACCTGAGGAGGCAGCTCCTCCAGTTAAGGTGGAGAATCTGCCGTTGGTCGAGAGTGAAAAGAAGCCGTCGAAAGAAGAAAAGGAAAAGGCAGAGATTGTAAGAAGATCTGAGGTGACAATCAGTGATTTTGAACTCCGGTCTTTAACCAGTGATCGAGGTCGAAGCGCTTATGATTTGGTGGATCGCATGCCGTTTCTCTATGTTCGAGTAGTGAAAGCCAAAACAGGAAACAATGAATCCAAAAGCCCAGTTTATGCCAAGCTCATGATTGGCACACACAGTATCAAAACCAAGAGCCAGAGTGACAAAGACTGGGATAAAGTCTTCGCTTTCGATAAAGAAGGACTGAATTCAACTTCCTTAGAAGTTTCAGTTTGGACAGAAGAGAAGAAAGAGAATGAAGAGGCAACACAAGAGTGTTCTCTGGGAACTGTATCTTTTGATTTGCAAGAGGTGCCCAAGAGAGTGCCCCCGGATAGTCCTTTGGCTCCACAATGGTACGCTTTGGAATCGGAGAGCTCTGCGGGAAATGAAGTCATGCTCGCCGTTTGGATTGGGACGCAGGCTGATGAGGCATTTCAAGAAGCTTGGCAATCGGACTCAGGTGGGTTATTACCGGAGACCAGAGCCAAGGTGTATCTGTCGCCAAAGCTTTGGTATTTGAGACTAACGGTTATCCAAACCCAAGATTTGCATTTAGGTTCAGGTAAGGCTCGAAACCCTGAACTTTATGTTAAAGCTCAACTTGGGGCCCAGCTTTTTAAAACAGGTAGGACTTCTGTTGGGTCGACATCTTCTAGCTCGGCTAATCCGACTTGGAATGAGGATTTGGTTTTTGTGGCGGCTGAGCCGTTTGAGCCATTCTTGACTGTGACAGTGGAGGATGTTACTAATGGGCAGTCAGTGGGGCACGCTAAAATACACGTGGCAAGCATAGAAAGGAGGACAGATGATCGGGCAGAGCTTAAATCAAGATGGTTTAATTTGGTAGGGGATGACACCAAACCCTACACGGGAAGGATACACGTGAGAGTGTGTTTAGAAGGTGGGTATCACGTTCTAGATGAGGCAGCTCACGTGACTAGTGATGTTCGAGCAGCAGCTAAACAGCTAGCCAAGGCTCCAATTGGATTGCTTGAAGTTGGAATCCGAGGAGCCACTAATTTGCTTCCTGTGAAAACAAAGGATGGTACCTGTGGTAGCACAGATGCTTATGTGGTGGCTAAGTATGGGCCCAAGTGGGTTCGGACCCGTACAATCCTCGATCGATTTAATCCACGATGGAATGAGCAATACACATGGGATGTATATGATCCATGCACTGTGCTAACCATTGGTGTATTTGATAATGGAAGGTACAAACATGATGAAGCTGCAGGAAAACAAGGCAAAGATGTTAGGGTTGGTAAAGTAAGGATCCGTTTATCAACCCTTGATACTAATCGGGTGTACTTGAATCAATATTCTCTTATGGTGTTACTTCCTAGTGGGGCCAAGAAAATGGGAGAGATTGAAATAGCCGTTAGATTTTCATGCTCATCCTGGTTAAATCTAATTCAAGCTTACACTTCACCAATGCTGCCTAGAATGCATTATGTGAAGCCTTTAGGTCCAGCCCAGCAAGACATTTTGCGACATATGGCAATGCGTTTGGTTACTGCTCGGCTAACCAGGTCCGAGCCACCACTTGGCCAGGAAGTGGTCCAGTTCATGTTGGATAGTGACACACACATGTGGAGCATGAGGAAGAGCAAGGCTAATTGGTTTAGGGTGGTGGGGTGTCTCACACGCGTCGCTACTTTGGCATGTTGGATTGAAGGGATTCGCACCTGGTTGCATCCACCCACTACTATTCTCATGCATGTGCTCCTTATAGCTATTGTGTTATATCCACATCTGGTGCTCCCTACCATATTTATGTATGCCTTCCTGATCTTAGTGTTCAGATTTCGCTACCGTCAAAGGGTCCCACTCAACATGGACTCCAGGCTCTCTTATGTGGACATGGTGGGACTTGATGAGCTTGATGAAGAGTTTGATGGATTCCCAACCACACGATCACAGGATGTGGTTCGAATCCGATATGATAGGTTGCGAGCACTGGCTGGTCGGGCCCAAACTCTCTTAGGTGATTTTGCATCCAACGGGGAGCGCTTAGAAGCTTTATGGAATTGGAGGGATCCAAGGGCTACTGGGATTTTTATGGTGTTTTGCTTAGTTGCTTCATTGGTATTTCATGTGGTTCCATTTAAGATGTTTGTATTAGGGTCCGGGTTTTATTACCTCCGCCACCCAAGGTTTCGTGATGACATGCCATCAATCCCGGTTAGTTTTTTCAGGCGATTGCCGTCATTTTCGGACCAAATTCTTTAGTAGTGTTGTAGCACGTTTTAGTTCACTTTTTTTGTGAAGTTATAATCACGGAAAAGTGTGTTTTGTAATGTGGTTTATAACCAATGATTGATTTATTAGTTATTTTTTAGCAAAAAATAAAGCTTTCAAGTCGATAAAGTGTACCTCTTGCATGTATAAAATGGAAAAGGTTACCGTTATTTTTATCATTTATGAGATGGGGTTGGTGAAAGGATGGATATTCACAATACTAGTTTACATGACTTGTTTACCTTTATTTTTAATATAAAAAATGTTTATGTCGTGAACAATTAATTTTACATTATTATTAAATTCAATTCATCAAATTAACTTTTAAATCTCCCAAAATGATTTTTTATTTAGCTCAAGTTTAAATTTAAATCATATAGAAATTGTTTTAATATGATTTAGTTGACCTGATAGGTTTAAAGACAACTTAATCAACTATTAAAAAAATATGACGATGAAATTGAAAAAAAAAATTACAAATTAACAGAAAAAACCTTTGCCTCAACTAGGAATGTCAATTTCACCTGAATCCAATGTATACTAACCCAAATTTACCCGAATAGATAATAATTTTTTCTCGTTTGGGTTGGGTTCGGGTGATACCTGAATTGAAAAGATGAGTTCACGTAGGGTATAGATATTACTTTACATGACTTAAAATTCTGCCCAAACCCAACCCAAAGTATAAAGATAACCTTAAAATTTTAAATAAAAATCACACATATATCCTCATATTTATTTATAGATAAAATAGAGTTTCTCACTTACATCTCCACACAGACTCACAATTCACACTTACATTTTTTTCTTTTTCTTTTTTTAACCAAACCACCAAATTACAAACCAAGTAAAACTCACAAATAAAGGTAAACCTCATAAATTTCAATGGTCAAGTTTGAGATAATTAAGTCACCTCTAATATATCAAAAAAAAAAAAACTAGCCTAATCCAATGGTTAAAATAGCCGTTATTAACGAGGAACAGAGCTGACCTAAAAATTGAAAAGAAAAAAAATGAACCTAGAATTCCAACTTGTGTAAAGTGGTTCCAAATCCGATCTCCACCATTTAGAGTGAAGAGAAGAGTTGGGCGAACCTCCCTACCAAAATTAGAGCAGATCCAATGGTGAACAGAAGCTGGATAGGCCAGCAACTTTGTCTTCCCCAACACAATTTTTCCAGAAATATTGCAATCCCAAAAACGCTCAAACAGAGGAATATAATCACAATCCGAATAGTCTGCTTGTAGCTAATACTAAAGCACATAACATATCAAACAAATCATCTCAAGCTGACAATGGATGATAGATTTATGGCCAGTGCAGTGATTCAAGTGTTGTTTCTGTTTGGAGAGAATATGAAACAATGGTTTTGGGTTCAGGTTCAAGTATGGATATCCAACAGATGGACAATGGATGTCCAGCGGATACTCGATGGATACCTAAAACCTGATTAGGTCAGGTTTGGTTCATGCTCGATCAAGTTTGGGTCATGGTCGAGTAAAAAAATTAGAAACGGTTTGGGTATGGATATTGCAATACCCGATCCATGGGTGTCAATTGTTATCATTGGCCTCAACTCTTTATCTAGTCTGAGTTTTAAATTAAACCTTATAGAAGTCTCCTCGAATTAATACAATCAACTTACTTGGTCTAAAAACAATTTGATTGACCAATTTAAATCATACGAGAGTTGCCTTGACATGATCTTGTTAACTTGGTATGTCAAAAAAAAACCCTAAAGACCATTAAAAAATATATGAAGATGAATTGAGAAAAACAATTATGAAATTAAAGAAAAAATGGAAAGAAAGAAAAGTTTAAGTATAAAATTGAGAAAAAAAAATAAAAGAAGATGAAATTATAATAACAAAAAACCCTGCAGCTCGACTCTTTTAGTTTAAAATTGAATAATCTTAGAGTTAACCTAAAATGACCTTTTAAACTTGGTTGATTCAAAAATAACATAAATAACTATTAAAAATAAGGATGAAATTGAGAGGAAAAAAATTTTAAAAAAATGAAATAAAAAGGAAAATGAAAAGTAAAAAAAAAAAACATAGTAACGAACTTAGTGTTTATTAAAGAACTCTAAAAGGCGTGGGGAAAGCATTGTAGCTTCCCCACGCCTTTTAATTATACTTAATATAATAATAATTATTATTATTATTATATATAATTATTATTATTATTATTATATTATTATTATATTATTATATATTTTTTTCTCTTCTGTAGCAGTTTTTTTCGTTTTTTTTCTTTTGTTTTTTTTTCCTGAAGCTTTTTTTTTTCACTTTTGTTTCTTCTTCATTTTTTTACATGTTTTTTTTTCTTTTTTTTTTACCCAAAATTGACTTATTCTTTTTTTCTTTTTTTTTAAATTTTTTTTTCAAAATTATCTATACTAATTTTTTAAAATATTGAGCTGATTGAAAATTTAACTATGTAGCTTTTTTCTTTAAAACATTGTGGATTGCTATAATGTTATCATACATTATTTTTTTTTCCTTTTTATGATTTATTTATTCTTTGTTTTTTCAAAATAGTCTTTGTAGATTTTATTTTTTTTTTATATTAAGTTGGTTGAGAATTTAACTTTGTAGTTTTTTTTTTTAAGAAAAAAAAAACAATATGGATTGCTACAATGTTTCCCCTACATGGTTTTTGTTTTGCTGTAGTGTTTCCCCACATATTTTTTAAAAACATTATCTTTATCAAATTTATTTTTTCAATATTGAGCTCGCTGATAATATAGCTTTAGCTTTCCCCACATGTTTTTTTTATTTTTTTTATTTATTTTTTTTTTAAATTGTCATTTTTTACATATTTTCTTTTTTTTTATTTTTTTAGAATTATTTTTTTTATTATTATTTTTTTTGTTACTGAGCTGGTTGAAATTTTAGCTTTTTTGGTTTTTTCTTTAAAACACTGTAGCTTTCCCCGCGTGTTTTTTTTCTCGCTTTTATTTTTTTTTTTTACATGTTATTTTTTTTCATCTGTTTTACCCAAAATTGACATCTTTTTTTTTTTAAATAGTCTTTGTCAGTTTTCTTTTTATATTGAGCTGGTTAAGAACTTAGCTTTATAGCTTTTTTCAAAAAAAAAAAAACACACTATGGATTGCTACAATATTTCCTTTACATGGTTTTTGTTTGTCTACAGTGTTTTCCCCACGTTTTTTTTTGTTTTTTTAAATTTTTCCCAAAATTGTCTTTCTTCTTTATATTTTTTTTTTCATAATTATTTTTGTTGATTTTATTTTTTTACTATTGAGCTGATTGATAATTTAGTTTTTTTATTTTTTTTTTAAAACACTAGATTGCTGCAGTGTTTCTCTACATAGTTTTCTATTAAATAATTTTTTTTTCAGAATTATCTTTGTTGATTTTATTTTTTTTATATTAAGGTGATTAAAAATTTAGCTTTGTAGTTATTTAAAACACTGTAGATTGCTACAGTGTTTTTCCACATGATTTTTGCCTTGCTACAGTGTTTCCCCACATGTTTTTTTTGTCAATGTTTTTTTTCCAAATATGTTTTTGTCAAATTTATTTTTTCATACTGAACCGGTTAACAATTTAGCTTTTTTTCATTAAAACATCGTTGATTGCTACAGTGTTTTCCCATATGCTTTTTTTTTTGTTATGCTTTTTTTTAAAATGATCTTTGTCGTTTTTATTGTATTTGATATTGAGCTGGTTAAAAATTACAACTGTAGATTTTTTCATGAAACACTATAGATTGTTATAGTGTTTCTATGGATGTATTTTTTTCCTTTCGTTTTTTTTTTATATTTGGCAAAATTATCTTTATTGATTTTTTTTAATATTGAGCTGGTTGAGAATTATAGTTGTATATTTCCTCACAAAACACTATAGATTACTACAGTGTTTTCTTAAATGATTTTAATATTTTAGCTTGTTAAAATTTAGCTTTAACTTTCCCCATATATTTTTTTTTTCCATTTTTTTATTATTTGTTTTTTGCTTTTTTTTTCTTCCAAAATTGTCATCTTCTTTTTTTCATTTTTTTTATAATTGTTTTTGTCGATTTTGTTTTTTTTTTTTAATATTGAGCTGGTTGATAATATAGCTTTTTAGTTTTTTCCTTTAAAATATTGTGGATGGTAACAGTTTTTTTTATATGATTTTTTTCACAAATCCACAATAATACACACGCATGCCACAAGCCCGCGGCACCATGCGGGCATGTCGCGCCTTTTATAATTATTATATTATAATTATAATAATTATTATTATTATATTGTATTATATTATATTATATAACTATTTTTTTTCTTTTTAATTTTTTTTAATGAATTTTTTTTCTTTGATTTAGTTTGTTAATGTTATTTTTTTTTATTTAGTTATCAGATTTTCATGATACGGATCTCGGGTTTGATGGGTTAGCTTGATTTGACAAGTTATTTTTTTTTTCATTTAGTTTAGTTTGTTAAAGTTAATTTTCTTTCTATTTAATTATCAGACTTTCATACTTTCATGACACGTGTTCTGGGTTTGACGGGTTAACTTGGTTTGATGGGTTAACCCAGTTAATTCTGGGTAAACTCGTCATTTGTTTTTCTATTTAGTTATCAAACTTTCATGATATGAATCCTAGGTTTTACGGGATAACCTGATTTAAATGGTTAACCCAATTAATTCAATTTTTTTTCTTTTTCTTCATTAGTTTTTCCATTTCTGTTGATTTTTTTTCTTTGTTTTTTTTAATCAATCTATTTAATTATCACACTTTTATGACACAACCTTATATCTAGACCCACATCCAATATTCTTGGGTACGGTGTTGCAGCCATGCTCACTTAAACTTGGGTCATGCAAGTTTAATTTTATTATTAATATTATAAATATTACTCTTAGGTGAGACGTTGAGCCAAACCCAAGTATCTTGGGTATAACTTTGCAGAAAAACCTAAGATTTTTAAATTTTTATTTGTTTTAATATTTTTTATGCAAAACAAATGACCCCCGGCATCGCGCGGGTCAAGTGTCTAGTAAGTTTAATAATTATTGTCCTCTTTACAATGAAGAATTGCTAGTATATAGCTAGTTTAATATTTTTGTTTTTTTTTCTTCATTTTTTCTTTGTTTTTGTTTAATAGATATTTTTTTTAAAAAAAATTGTTAATGTTAAAATGTTTTGTATCTCAAACTTTTATAAAACGCATTTCCGGTTTAACGGGTCAACTCAGATTTTTTTTTCAGGTTTCATAGGTTAACCAAATTAATTATGGATTAACCCGTCAATTTTTTTTTCTATGCAGTTATCAAACTTTCATGGCGTGAATCCCTGTTTTGACGAGTTAACTTGGTTTGAGGATTAACTCAATTAATTCAGATTTTTTTTTACTTTTTGCTTTTCTTTTTCTTCACTTTTTCTTTTTTTTTTAAATGGATATTTTAAAAATAAAATTTTTTATTAATGTTAAATTTTTTTCTATCTCAAACTTTTATAACACGCATTCCAGGTTTAATGGGTTAACTCAGATTTTTTTTTTTGGGTTTTTTTTTAATTAATTTTTTCATTTCCACAGTAAAACATTGATTCCTTAGGCGTTTTTTTTTTAAGTTGTCTTAGTTTTTTTAGCTGTTTTTTTTATGCTTTTTGGGATTTTTTTTTCTTCTTCCTTTGTTTTGTTTTTAACAAATTTTTTTTGTTTAATTTAGTTTATTAATGTTTAATTTTTTTATTTAGTTGTCAGATTTTCATGACACTTTTACCGGATTTAACGGGTTAACTTGGTTTGACAAGTTAAAATAGATTTTTTTTTTTTTGCTTTTTATTCCTTTTAATTAATTTTTTTTCGTTTAGTTTAGTTTGTTAATGTTAAATTTATTTCTATTTAGTTATTAGACTTTCATTACACATATCCCGAGTTTCACAGGTTTAACCTGGTTTCACAGGTGAACCCAGTTAATTCCAGGTTGACCCGTTAATTTTTTTTATTATTATTTTCATAAATGTTTTTGTTTAATTTAGTTTGTTAATGTTAAATATTTTTTATTTAGTTATCAGACTTTCATGACACAGATCTTGGGTTTAACGGGGTAGCATGGTTTGACGAGTTAACCCAGATTTTTTTTTCTTTTTAATTAATTTTTTTTTGTTTAGTTTAGTTTGTTGATGTTCACTTTTTTTTTATTTAGTTACCAGACATTCATGACACGGATCCCGGGTTTAACGGGTTAACTTGGTTTGACGAGTTAACCTGAATTGTTTTTTAATTGTTTTTTCGTTTCGTTTAGTTTGTTAATATTAAATTTCTTTCTATTTAGTTTTTTTTATTTTATTTTTTCTTTTTAATTAATTTTATTTAATTAATTTAGTTTATTAATATTAAATTTTTTTCTAAGTAGTTTTTGGCTGATGCCTTTAGTTTTTTTTTTATGCCTTTGACTGTGGACTGAAAAGGCTGATGCTTTTTGTTTTTTTTTTTAATTAATTTTTTTCATTAAATTTAAATTATTAATGTTAAATTTTTTTCTATTTAGTTATCAAACTTTCAGTACACGGATTCCGGGTTTGATAGGTTAACCTGATTTGACGAGTTAGCCCAGTTAATTTTGGGTTAACCCAGTAATTTTTTATTTTTTTTAATTATCAAACTTTCATGATGGGAATTCAAGGTATGACGGGTTAACCTGGTTCGAAGGGTTAACCCAATTAATTTATTTGTTTTCTTTTTTTTAATTAGTTTTTTTCTTCCTATTGGTTTTTTTTTATTAATCTATTTAATTATCACACTTTTATGACACAACCTTGCAGCCAGACCCACGTCCAATGTTATTGGATCTGTTATTGTAGTCCAGACACTTTTATGTTAAGGGTTAACCCAAATTTAATGTTATTATTAATATTATAAACATTACTCTTAGATCAGGTGATGTAACCAAAACTGAGACTTTTGGGTATAACTTTACAAAAAAAACCTAACACTTTTAGATCTTGGCTATTTTTAAAATGCAAAAAATAATTGACTCGCGGCATTGCGCGGGGCATGTAACTAGTATGAATAATAAAGCATGTGCATTGCACCTTAATTGTTTTAGCATAGAGAGGAACTAGTATAATTAGCAAGAAATTTTAGGAATAAACATTCACAGCATAACTCATTGAATAAAAAAAAAAAAAAACAACAACAAAAACAAAATAGAAAAATTATAATGATTTGAAAAATTGATGAAAACATGCCTTTTGTGAGAAATATTGTTTTTTAAGTTAAAACTAATTACGATCAAGTTTCAATTTAAAAAATAAAAAAATAATAAATTAATCATTTTTACTCATCAATATGAAAAACACATGACAACAATAAATTAAAAAAATCATATAAAAAATCAATAAAAAATAGATAAATTTGATATAATTATATAAAAGTAGAAAAATAAAAAATAGACATTTTATTCTCATTAAATATTAATGAGAAAGGTATTTTAAAAAAATTTCATATTATATTAATACATAATTATTCATAAAGTAATTGATAATATCATCATAGAAAAACCTTAGTTTTATTAAAAAAAAAAAACAATGACATAATTGGATAATCACTTAAATATCATTTTAATAAATTGATTTTAAAATATTTTTTAAAATACAAAAAATACAGGGATGATTTTCATAACCCTTTTTAACCCTTATTTTTTAACGCGTTTTAAATTTTTCAAAAATTTATGTTTTTAAATGTGATTAACTTAATTTACAATCATTTCATAATTTTTGAAACTTTTGTTTATTTTATGCCAAGTTAAATAATAATAATAAATAAAGGTGTGAAATGATATGCAAGGAAATAAAAAGAGACTGATATAATGAAGGATCAAATAATATAATGGAAGATAAAATAAATAAGGAAAATTTAAAGATTGAAAATAAAGAGAGATCATCTTCTATAAAGTAGAGATTCAAATAATATTGAATAGATTGCATTTGACTCTAACTAATGGACTATTTTAATGAAGATATTTTAAGAACAATTAATTATGATTCTCATTGAAGTAAAAAAGAAAACAAAGATTCTACATAGTTAAAGAATGGAAAAATTGATTTTTGACTATAAAATGTATGGATCTCATTCATAAAGTAAAGTAAAAACTATCTTCTAATTAAAAAAGAAAAATAGTCTCATGTAATAAAAAAGAACAAAAACAAAATTAGAAAAAATTTGCACTAGTTCTCTCTCTTCCATCTTCATCTCCTCACCAGAATTCAACTACCAAAACCTTACAAATCACATCAACAACAACAACTCTTCCACACCAACCTAAACCAACCCATGACAATGGTTCCTTCACATTAACTTGAATCATGTGACAATAACTCATTCACACAAACCCAAAACTTGGCAATCCACTTCTCTCCTCCACACCACCACCACCACAGCATCTCCATGTTGTGACCAACCACCAGTAATCTGTAATACTCATACCACCAAAACCATTGAATAAAGAGAGAGAAAAAAGAAAGAAAGAAAAAACTTCCTCCATATCAATCTCTCTTTTCTAATAGTCGTGGACTTTCCTGTCAATATAAAAAGAAAAAGGAATTTGAGATGCTCTTAATCCCTAACTTCTTGCTCCCAATCCTTATTGGTGTGTGGATCCACACTTATGGTAGCTATAGTAACAAGTGTACCCATGTGTCACCTCTTTAACAGTTCATTCCCAGTAGCTTTCGATTGACTTCGGTAGTTTTTTAAGGTTGTTTTTGAACTTCATTCCTAGTAGAATTTTTCTTGTATATTTTGATTAGATTTTAACATATTTTGATTTTTATTGTGAAAATATATGAAATGTTAAGATCTACACCATTGTGTGGAAAGCTTCGGAGTATAAAGTCGCTAGAGATTTATTTATTGAAGAGTGATAAGGTTGGAATCAATATCTCATGATGGGGTTAGAAGGACATGTTGCAACAAGATTATTTGAGGTGTAATTATTTAATCTTAGTGTGGAAATTTTATGTGTTGATGTGCATGTTTGTTCATTGTGGAATTTGTGCTAGAATAAATATTTTCAATGATTGTTCTAAATTAATTGATAGGATTATATTTATAATAAAAAAGAAATTATTTTTAGTTTCTTTTATGTGATTGTTTGGGTGCATAATGATTGTCTTTTTTATTAAAGAATTAACTTGAGGATGGTAAGCTTCTTGAATAGGTCTTGTCTTTGGAAGTTGAGAATTTATTGTTTTAATATATATATTATTTTATAGGTGTAGTGATTATTTTCTTTATCCATGAATCAATTTAGGGATTGTATAATTCTTAATTGGGTCCTATTCCATAAACATTAAAAGACAATGAAGATGATCAATAAATTATTTTATTTTCAAAATATATCTCTTTTTTGTTATGTGTATGGATTTGGATGTATAGGTTGAAGGATAATATTAACGACACGTTTTTTACCTACTTGTTTTATTATCTAGTAAATTGATATCCTACCGATAGAGTAACCTTCAAGATGACAAATTATATATATGTTTATGAATTTCCAGGATACATTACTTTACATCACTGTGAGTGGATTTGGGTGAGGTTAACATGACCCCATGAAGGTCTATTAAGTGCAAGTGGTGGCTTTTAGGCCTATTTTAAACCCTTTTTTTGTTCTTCCAATTTTACTCCATAAACCCTAACAGCTTGCCAAGATATACCCTAAAACAAAACCTAAAAAGAGGTCAAGCATTCTTGTCCTAAGAACAAATTCTAGGTGCACATGGGTTTGGAAAGCTAGGCCCACTCACCTAGATTTTTTTCAATAGTTTTTAACATAGTAGATGATGTGTTGCCTACCTAGGAAGATGACATAGTCTTCTGGTTGACTTTCTAACCACTAGCTCAAGGTCTGATGTTTTAAACCTTAAATTCCAAAATTCTACTTGTTTTAAAAAACACCTTATAAACCTTAATAAACACATTTTCAACTCTCCAAAACCCTATAATCACTTCAAAAAAAAAATCGAATTGAGTAAAAAACTACTTCATAGGCCTTAAACTACTTTTTACAACATGTTTCAGAAGAAAAGCCACCTTCATTGAACTCTCCTCTCAAATTTATTAACATTCAGATCGACTTTTTGCTGGTCAAAAAGTGATCTACTAAACACTTTCTCTTTTCTCTCTTTTTTTTTCCAACAACTTTCTCTCTATACTCTCAAAACCTAGGGACTAAAACGTAAGAAATGAAGTTTAGGACCAAAATATGAAAGCCTAAAAACACAGGGGCTAAAAATGAAAAAACTAATAACCTTAAAGATTAGAATGTATTTTTCTTGTTCCCAATAAATAGCAAAAAAAAATAAGAAAAAAAAAAGGGTTGTGTTTTATTGGAGTCTTAACTTTGGTATTTGTTTTTTAGTTTTTTTAATTGATAAAATTAAATACTTTTTTTGGTGTAATGTTAAGCTTTAATCTAAATTTAGTAAGTTTTTTTCCATGATGGATATGCAATAGCTCCCAAACCAATATAAATTATAAGGTTTAAAACCATGTCAACATAATATGGATAGATGAGATCAAAAAGAAAAACGTTCAGTGAATATAACAAGATAATTTTCAAGGATTTGAAAAATAAAGAGACTAACTCAACTGCATTGTAGCAATCATAATCCAACTGAGTCTGCCTCTATAAGGAAAACAAATTGTAAAAAAAACTCTCTTTTAATTTTCTTACGATGTAATATGATATTACATTAGGTTTGTCTAAATGTAAAACATGAGTTTGTTTTTTAAAAAAAGTACAATGAAAAAAAAATACTTGGTAAACTAGCATAATCCCTAATTGTTTTATAAAAATTACATAATTGGAATAGACACATAAATTCAACCTATGAAACCTTTAAATTGCAATAACAGTTGAATTCTCTCGACCAAAAAAACCCAACAAACTCAACAAGTTCAATTCAAAACAAATCATTTAACCTATAATTCAATTTCATTTCAACTCAATTTAGAATTACACAAATTCAATTAATTTATTATAAAAATAAAATCAATTCTTATAAAATTCAAGATCATTTAACTACATCTAATAAATTAAGACGTTGATGAGTCTTCACCTTTATAACCATGATATTCTTGTTGTCATTCATATAAAATGATGGATAAGCCTACAATGGAACCATGAACATGTTGTCCTGCACGAAAAACAACATCCTCCTCCTCTATTAAAATGTCTAAACATTTAACCTCCGTAACATCATTAAGTCTAGAATGACATGATGAGAATTAAATGGAGAAAACGGCACACACAACATCATTAATAGCATCACAAACCACAATAACGACTCTTTAACCCTTCCTTCATAAAAAGATTAGCTAATATGTAACAAAATAAAATATATCATCATATGTAATACATAAATAAGATATTTATTAAATGTTATTAAAAAAAAAACTAATACATACCAGTTAATTATATCTCAGTGCACAAGGTTTATAATAGATCATATTACATGTTAGATTATATTTTGGATTATGTGGAGGATCACATGGACATCTAGCAATACACTCCCTTGCAAGGGTAATAAATTATTGTATTATGTTCATGT
The DNA here is from genome assembly GCA_033617975.1 of Populus alba x Populus glandulosa. Classification (NCBI taxonomy): domain Eukaryota; kingdom Viridiplantae; phylum Streptophyta; class Magnoliopsida; order Malpighiales; family Salicaceae; genus Populus; species Populus alba x Populus glandulosa. The sequence goes on along the minus strand of CM066155.1, from coordinate 5,278,313 downwards.
ACTATGTCAAGTATAGATCTAAATAAATCAGTAGATATCGCTCAGTAAATATACAATCTTTCATGGCATGCTAAAGTTGTACATATGCAACACGAAGCATCGACCAATCATCATCCCATCTACCTCAATGATTAACAAATTACCACTCATTAACTATATCAACATCATAAAGTATGTGTTAATAGAATCAAATTTGTCAAAATAATATTATTAGCCGTAAATCACAACCTTTAATGCATATAAGAGAACTGCTATTATTAAATTATTGCAGCATAACTTCCATATCACCTATCAAAATTATAAGTTACATATATTAGAAAATAATTTGACACCCAAAAATAAAATAAAATAAAAACAAATAAGACATATAAGGTAACACACACCTGATAACCCTCATGCACTTTCAACTTGTCCTAAATAACTTGTGAGCATGAGTTAGGTAGTACAATTTTGTATGTATATAAATTGTTAAAAATAATTTATTAAAAACTATTATTATTAAGCTCTAAGTAAGAATTGTCTCTCCGTATTCGTGTCCACCTTCATGTTCCTCTAACAACCTAGATGATTGATGTAAAGATGCTCTCATGACTAAAGCTACATATTAATAATTAAAACTATTAGTTAATATTTAAAAAAATATCATTCACTAAAAACTTAATATCAAATTATACTTGTAGGAATAATAAGCACTTGCCAATTTATTTTAGAACGGCATTGACGTTAACGTAAATGGAGTAAAGTGATCCCACTGATCTCATATACATCAATACTTTCCAAAACTTATTCTATTTTAGTCCATATAGTTTCACTTTCCAATACTTTCCCTCTAAAAAAGCTATCGTAATATTTTTTTTATTAACATTAGAGTTAATTGCCAAAAAAAACCTAAATACTCTTAAATTACTCTACACAAAGAAAGATATCATTATGAATTACGGTAACCACAATGATATTCTTTTTGTTATTCTGCAATTCACGGTTTAGTTCTTCAATTTCTTTTTTAATTTGGTAATTTGACATTGTAATAACGTGAGTTTGGGCTTGGTAAATGGTCTTGTCTATTTATGAATAGGGATGTCAAAGTGTCAAGAAAATATTTTTTACTCGATTGATGTTCAGTATAGCAAACTAAAATACAACTTTATTGGTTTAAAGCCATTAAAGGTCTAGGGACCAACTTTTAAGCTTTGGTAAATATTAAGCTCGCTTAATTTTCTCCTATTAGGGACTTGGTTTCATAGGCAAGGGAAAATTACAAGTTATTTTTTTTTTGGTTACTAAAGTTTTTTTAAAAAATTGATAGTTCTAGATTTGGTATTTTTACATTTAATTTAATGGTTTATTTTGGTTATCTAAATATATGAATCTTGCAATACCAATGAAAGTTTTGATACTCAATTCATGTTTGGTTTATCAAAATAAAATAAAATTATGTTGATTTGAAGCAATTAGGGCTTCTAGGACCAAATATTACACTGAAATAAATAGGGGGGACTAAAGCTAACAGGTAGGTAAAGATTGCTTGGCATGTGCAATACACATGTTAGTAAGTAAAGGAGGTCACAGTGTGGGCAACGTCCTCTGGTGGTTAAACATTGCACTCACGATGGCATTGAAAACGACACAATGTGTTCTTCCATGTGAGATTACACGTGTGACCAGAAATGTAATGGTTTGTTGCTGGTGGCACATTCATTTTTCTTTTCCTTTTTTCTCTTTTATTTCCTCGGGATTCACACTAGTCTATCAAAAATTCAAATTTATCCTCTCATTTCAAATTGGTTCTCATTTTTTTATTGCAATTTTTTCTTCTTACTCCTTTTGTGAATTTTTGTTTTCAAATTCACCCTCTAATCCAAAATTTTATGTTGCACTCTTATTGTTTTTTTTTTCAAATTTGGTCCCTTTTTATTGCTATTTTTTGTTTTGGGACCTTTCGTAAAATTGAAATTTTTTTTTTATTTCATTCTTCATTCCAAAATTATAGGTTGTCCTTTTAAAAAGGATTTATTTCAAATTTGATCATCATTCTTTTGATTACTGGTTTTTGGGTCCCGTTGTAAAAATATATTTTTTTAATTTCATCATTCACTATTGGGTTGATTGGGAATTGAGCTCTTTTGATTTCACCGATGGGGCTCAAAACATAAGTCTTGTGTTTAAAAAGTTAACCTGGGTTGATATTGATTTTTTTTAAGGTAATTTTTTTCTTAACTAATTTTTGTTCAATGTAATCTTTTGATATTGGGGTTGTTTTTTAAATTAGGATTTATGATTTTATTTGGTTTTCTTTATATGGTGTTATCTCGATCTCATGGCTTAGGCTACTAGTTTGGTGGGTTACCCCAGATTCACTCTGGGTTTTTTTTTAATTTAATATTTTTAAGATTTATAGTTTTCTCATTTCATCTTCTATTGGGTTAGCCTATTCGCATGATCGAGGTTGTGGGTTTTGGTGGGCTTACTAGGGTTTTCACGTGTGTATTTTGTTATTTTTGTTAATTTTGATTTCACATTTCTACACTAGGATTGTTGGGATTTGAGCTTTGTATTATTTTCATTTATTTTTTCTATTAGGTTATCTCAACCTCATAATCTGCATTACAAGTTTGGTATGTTAACTCGAGTTGACTCTAGTCATTTTTCTTATCCTTTTATTTTTTTAATTTCATCATTTCTCATTAAGTTTGCTAGAAATTGAGCTTTGTTATTTTTTTTTCCCTTTGACAAGTGTTTTTTTTAGATTATTATCACTTTTTTTTATTTAATTTGATCATTTTATTGTCATTGCCTTTTTTTAATCATCTAATTAAATAATACCATCTTATTTGACTTAGAAGAGTCTATGACCCAGGTCACAGGTTTTTATTACTTTTTTAAAACACGTTTGTAACACCTAAACATCTTTTTTTTTCCTCTAAAATAAATCCAACTCGACCCATGATATAGTGCGGGTTACTAAACAAGTGAGGATAATCGTTAATGGCTGAGTCAAAGTCTGGTTGGTATTCTTTCGAAAGTTATTGACTATGCTAAGATTAAAAACCAGATGCTGAGGACCTTGCATAATATGGAAGGCTTTCGATTCCTAAAGGCCCCTAAAGCAATCCTCACCTTCAAAACACAACAAGATATGCAGTTTATGGTAAATGAAGAGAAGGATTTTTTAGGAAACTATTCTGAAGAGTTAAGGCCCTAGTACACCACTAATAAGGCCTCCGATATTTTTTCATGGATAAGTATATTTGGTCTCCCCATGATAGCTTGAAACATAAAATGTATTAAACATCTGATGGGGGAAGAATGTAAGATCCTTGGATATGACTTAACTTCCATTAGAAAAGGTGTTATATCGGGGATTAAAATCCTAGTAGGCAAATCACCATCTGCTTCTTTTAATGGAACGGTAAATTTCATTATTGATAATGAATGGAAATCCTCTTCTCTGAGATTAAATATGATACCTGCACAGACTTGGCTTCGATTATCTACTCCCTTACGTATACTCTAGAGTCTGATTCAAAGATGGATAGCAACTTGTCATCGTGTGAATCCGAGATAATGGTTACAAAGTAAAAATAAGATTTGTTTGCAAACAAGAACTTCACTTTCACAGACCTAGATGACAAAAATAAAGTGATTGTGAAGCAGAGTTTCAACAGATGTGAGATAATGAAAGAAGGGTATGCGTATGGCCATAAAGCTCAAGTTTACTTCCCAAACATCCTGGAATGTTACACCCATCAAGACTCAATTGCACGCAAAAAAAGATCGATATCTACCCCAATGACTCGAGTCTCTAATATTCAAAAAAATGATAAGGAAAATGGGACAAGTAATATGACTGTCAGAGATGAAGATCAGTAGAGTTGGCTTAAAAGAAACCTGGTATGTAGCATAACCCTTAGGAACATCTTGGTACCTTTAAAGGTCATGAGGGTCACATGATGGCAATCAGTTCAACTGATTCAAATAACAGTGTAGAAAATAAAGAATCAATTGATTCTTGCATCAGAGCAGTCAACCAAAGATTACAACTTTCTAAGCCCCCATTAGATTTCCCACTGCCTATGATGAGATTGAAGCTATGAAAGCAATTGGTACAAAATTAGGCATCGATTTTGAAACAAATGGAGAGATTATTGAAGTCATTATCCAAAAGGCCATCGATGCTAAAAAGGAACATTGGGATAGGTATGTCCAGTAGGCACCTATGTCTAAGTGCATGGTTTTATGCTACTTTTTTATGATTCTTAGCTGGAATGTGTGTGGTTTGGGATTTAGTTCTAAAAGAAAGGCCATTAGCAAGTATATTAAGGATTTTAATGTCCTTGTATGTTTCATTATTGAATATAAACTTTCATGTTCAGACTCTATAGCTTCTAGTATGTGGCATAGTCAGAATTCTAAATGGTTCAGTATAGAGGCTCTAGGTAGACCAGGAGGTTTAATAGCCATATAGAATGATGATCTCTTCAAAGTGGATTTGGTTGAATTTTTCAGGAGCTAGATTAGTTTATTTGGCTCCTTTATTAATGATACTTTTGATTATGTGATCACTAGGTTTTACAGAGCAGGCTCTAGAACTAAAAGAGCAGTCTCCTGGACGGAGCTTTCTGAACTAGGACATGCCTTTCCAAATCATCCTTGGTTTTTAATAGGTGACTTTAATGAGATCTTATCTAATTCAGATAGAAGTAGTGTTCTATTAGATAGAAGAGGGGCTTTAGAGTTCCATGCATTCATTGATTGTTGTGATTTGGTTGAATACCCACTAGTGAATCATAGGTTCACCTGGTTTAGAGGTGGCTTCATAAGTAAATTGGATAGAGCTTTTGCTTATATACAATGCTTATCTTATTTTAGATTTTTGAAATTGATACGTCTGAATCATGGTCTTTCAGATCATTGCCCCTTTCTTATTAGGAAATAACAAGTTCATTGGGGATGAAAACCTTTTAAATGTCTAAACTACTGGCTCATGGCCCTATCCTTCCATAACACCCTCAAGGTCTTCTAGGAGGATATTGTGTGAGATATCCCTGTGACTTCTTGGTGATCAGAAGAATCAATGCTCTGAGACTAAAGTTAAGATATTGGAAAAAACTGTGTTTGGGAATCAGGACTAGGCTCTGTAAAATCTCCAGTCTTCTATTTAGAATCTCAAGGATCAGACTAAAAGTGGAGGGCTATCTAACTTTGAAAGAAAAGGGCTATCTAAGCTGAAGGGTAAACAATGGAAACTCTGTAGATATGTAGAATCTATATGGAGATAAAAGGATAAACAGTCTTGGCTTAAGTTGGGGGACATAAACATTCACTTCTTCCACATCTTAACAAAGGTTAGGGGTTGCAAAAACTATATTAGTTAGATTATATATAATGGGAACAACCTCTTGAGTCCAACTGAAACTAAAGAAGGGGCCAAAGCATATTTCTCAAACATTTACTTTGATCCGCTGATTTCTAGACCCACGATAGGTAATAAAGGTTGTATGAAGTTAAGTGAGAACCAGGCTACATGGCTTGAAAGAGAAGTTAGCATAGAAGAGGTTCATTTTTCCATCTTCAGCAATGAAGGTTCCAAGGCTCCAAGCCTTACGGGTTTCAACTTCAATTTCTATAAGAAGTTCTGGGAGTTAATGAAACATGATTTATTCACAATAGTTCTTGAATTCTTCAAGAGAGGTAAACTTTCTAAAGGTATTAATACCAGCTATATTACTTTAATTCCAAAAGTTATTGGCAGCTTTCTTTTAATGATTTTAGACCTATTAGCTTACTAAATATGTTATATAAGATTATAGCTAAGATTCTTACCACCAGATTAAAAAAGGGTATGTAGTGTGTGACTAGCCTCCCTCAATCAACTTTCATTTCCGGTAGAAACATCCTGGACTCGGTGTTTGTTGCTAATGAAATGCTGGATTCTATGAAATCTCGGAGTTGTCAAGGATTCCTTCTCAAACTTGATTTTAGAAAAGCTTTTAACATTGTTTCCTGGTCTTACCTTAATGATGTTATGGGCTACATGAACTTTGGTACCCGATGGAGAAGATAGATTATGGCATGTGTTTCGACTACAAGACTTTCAGTCTTAGTCAATGGTTCCCCCACTCCTGAGTTCGTAGCTTCTTGTGGTATTTTACAGGGGGGCCCTCTCTCTCTTTTTATCTTTTGTTTGGTTGCTAAAAGTATATATGTTTTCATTAGCAGGAGTTTGAAAATTGGTGCTATGTATGGGATGGACTCTGTAAATGTAAAGGTTATTCATCATCTGTAATTTGTAGATAACACATTTGTCTTCTTGTCAAATGATCTGTAATGCTATTAAATGTCAAGAAAATGTTAAGATGGTCCAGCTTGTGTTCAGGGCTCAATGTCAACTTCCATAAAAGCAATCCGGTGGGTATGAATGTTGATGGGATATATGCTGAAGGGATTTCTAGTGTTTTCAAATGCAAATGTGATACCCTTCCAATCAAATACCTGGGACTCCCTCTAGGTGCTAATCCAAATAGGATCTCCACATGGAAACTTGTTCTCTCACAAATTCGAGGGAGATTCAATTATTGGAAGGTGAGGCTATTATCAATGGCTGGGAGAGCAATTATAATCAAAAGTGTAATCTCTGTCATACTTCTCAATTACTTGTCTATTTTCTGCATCCCAAAGGCAATGGCCTGTAAGATCATACCAATACAGTCTCAATTTTTATGGGGTGGGAGTATTGATAACAGGAAAATTCACAGATTAGCTTAAGAAACCGTGATGAAAGAAAAAGACATGGAAGGTCTTTGTGTTGGGACTATATTGGTAAAAAAATAAAGTTCTCCTTTTCAAGTGGATTTGGAAATTAGGAAGCAATGACAAAGCTAGTTGGACAGACTTTATTAAGGAAAAATACAGACCAAAGTTCATCAATGGGATGCCCCAATTCAAGAAAAAACTCTTAGGAATTTGGCGAGGTATCTATTAAACCATTACTAGTAAGGATCATAGTAGCACTTTTATTCATACTGGCTATAAACTTAAACTGGGTAATGGTAACCATGTAAACTTTTGGTCAAATACGTGGGTGGCTAACTTTTGTTTAACTAACTCTTATCCTGGTCTCTTCCGCCTGTCCTCATGCAAAGCATGCCTCATTAGCCAGATGGAATACTGGATAGAGGATACTTGGTATTGGAATCTGAAATGGATAAGACCCCTTAGAACTAGGTAGAATATGATGTTTTAAAGGTTAATGTCTTATCTTAATCTTGCAGTTATTCATCGATAAAAAGAAGACAGGTTGGTTTGGGAATAAGGAAAGGAAGGTGGCTATACTGTGAACTCTTGTATGCTTGCCCTTGAAATGATTAGGTTTGCTAGAACTAAAACTTATGTTACAGATGCCTAAAAATCTATTTGCCCTCCAAAAATAGAAATGACTTTAAGGCTAACCCTAAATGACAGCCTTTGCACAAGAGCCTTGTTGTAACCCATTTTTGGGTCCCCACATAAAAAATAATAAAATACAAAAAAATCAAAAAAATATATTATCAAAAAAATATAACAGTGAAAAAATGTCAGAGCGCCCTAAAAATGTTCAAAAATTGATTGAGGATGTTCAAAAATATAAAAATTAATTTTTGACAGTATATCATTGATTGATGAGAGCCCCGATGATAAAGAAAATTCAATTTGAGGAAGAAAAATGCAAAATTAGAAGTTTATGGACTCAATTAAATTTTATTGAAGGTTTAATTGAATTTATGGAGTTTTTAATTGCAAGAAAATTTGATTTTGGAGTTAATTCGGGCTTTAATTGGAAGAAATTGAAGTTCTGGGGTCAAATTATAATTTTTGGAAGTTAATTTGGTTAAATCAGGGGCTTAATTGCATAAATATTGAAATTTAATGGCCAATTAGGTACTTAATTGAAGAAATCCGAGACCAAGGACTAAATTGAAAAACGCGCACAACTTAAAGGCCTGCTTTGAATCACGTATTTTGACGCCTTTTCCTTTTAAATGAAACGGCGCGTTTTGACCAAAACGGCGCCGTTTCATGCACTGTTTAAAAAAAAAAAAAGGAAAACCCAAAATGGTGCCGTTTTGAAACGGCACCATCATCTTCTTCCCTGCGCACGCAGAGAACAGGGGAGAAGAATTTTTTCTTCTCCACTTTTCGCCGAACTTCTTTCCCAGATTTGGCGCAATAAGACGCGTACCATTCGACGCCCACTTTCCTCCTTTTTATCCATTGAACGGATAGTGGAGGGGCGGCCAACAGTGCCCGCCCCACCATTCGCCCCCCCTGTTTTTGGCTATAAAAACAGGGGAGGAAGAGAAGAAAAAAAAAAGAGGGAGAACAGAAGAGAGAAGAAAAAAAGGAGACCGAGGGAGGGAACAGAAGAGGGAATAGAATAGAAGAGAAGGGAGAGACACAGAGAGGAAAGCAGGAGAGAAGGCAGAGAAGAGAAAGGAAGAAGCAGAGAAGAAAACAGAATAATACAGAGGAGAGAGAGAGAGAAGGAAAACCGCCGGCCACCGCGAACCGCCAGCACCGCCACCGCCACCCCTGCCGCATCAGCTGCTGCCAGCATCAACACCGTTCAAGATAACTTTCTCCACTGTCATTTTTTTTGCTTCGGCTTCGGCTTCGGCTTCATCTGCATGCAGAACGTTTACATTCTGCAGCAGATAAAGATTAATTAGCTAGTTACTGTGCTGTGCACAGTAACTGGTTAATTAATTCACGGGTTACTGTGTGCACAGTAACCCGGTTACTATGCACGATAATTAATTCTCTGGTTATTGTGCACACAGTAACCCGGTTACTATGTGCACAGTAACCAGCCCATACATTTGGGCCATGTTCGGCCCAGCCCATGTAAAAAGGCCAGGTTCGGCCCAGCCCATGCAATTGGGCCTGATCCGGCCCATAAAAAAGAAAATAAAGAAAAAATATTATTGTTTTAAAAAATATTTATGATGTTCCCATTTTTTATTTATGTTATTTTTATTAATATCGGGTAGTATTTTTATGTCGTAAAAATACAAATCGGGTATTAAAGTACCCGGTTTTTTTGTCACAAACTTTCAAAAATACAAAAAAATTAAAAAAAAAAACATTTTTGTGCATACGGCCAAGTGTCTCAAATCTAAAATATCATATCGTATTTTTCATATGTCAAAAAACAATATTTTAGCATGCATTTTGGCTTTAATAACCAGTTTATTAAAGTCAAGAAAACACTGGCCAAAATCTCAAAAAAACAACAAAATATTTTATTTTGTTTGATTTTAGTATCAGGGATTATGAATTTATACGTAAATCGTATTCCTGATATTAAAAAGATATTTTCTTTTGACGGCTTCGAATAGTTAATTTTTTACCCGATAAAGATAAGGATCTCCTTACAGGAGGACTTTTCTTAAACCGTAAACGAACCAACAATTCAAAAACCACAACACGATTTTAGATTTTATCAGACATTAAAACAATGCAGCCTACCTTAGGTAGAGCGTAGTTGGGGTGCTAATACCTTCCCTTTACGCAACCAGTCTCCGTACCCGATCTCTAAAGACCAGTTAAGGTTCCTAGTAACCAGAATACTAGATGGCGACTCCCAATCCATATTTTCACTTGTAGAGACAAGAATTCCTTGTCTCTCCTTATTTTGCCAGGAATAAATTATTCCGATTTTTCCTTGAGGGTGGACGATCGTCGCGCCGCTGCACACGTGCGACAAGCCTTATTGGTTAAGAGACATATCATGAGCCCTCAAGATAATTATTTCCTTTTCTATGAGCACCATTTTGAAACTGTCTCCCACATTCTCTTGCATTGCCCAGTGGTCTAGAAACTATGGAATAAAATTGTAGCTTAGAGAGGTCTAAATTGGATAATGCCATATGCCCTTGACGACCTTCAATGTCAATGGCTAGGTCGTTACAGGAAAGTCATTGTAAGTTTAACATTGTTTGGACTATATGGAATACCAGGAATAATTTGATATTTAACGAAAAATAGCCTATTTAGGAAGATATCCTATGATATTTGTTCTACTTTGCTGTAGGTTGGATCAGAAATCAGAATTCTTCATTTTAGTATATAGGTGCCAATCTGTATAGGAATCATGAATGTATTTCGCTTGGTATGCTTAAATTCTAATTTCATTTGGTTTTTTGTGTTGTTGCTCTATTAGTAGGGCTATTTATTCTTTATTTTTTTACCTTGTAGTTAGACTGAGGCCTAGGCTATAACCTCTGTAGCTAAAGCTCTGCTCTCTCTGTTTAGGCTTTCTTTTTACTTTATATATATATATATATATATATATATATATATATATATATATATATATATATATATATATATATATTCTAGATTTCACCAAATAAAAAACTATTATACTAAAACAGTTTGGGTTTCTCTATGTCCTTCACTATTCATATTTAACTACTATACTAAAAATGTTTGGGGTTTTCCATCTATTGTTCATATGAAGAGCGAAAAAGAAGAACTTTTTTTTTCTTTTTTCTTTAAATATCTTCTATTTTTTTTCCTTTTAATTGAATGCTTTTTGGCTTTTTTTATTGAAATTTCAATATTTTGTTGCTTTCGAATTGGTAGTCTTAGTTTATTTTAATTTGTTTTCTATGAGGTTATTGCAGTCTCAAACAAATGTTATGATATTTAGTTTACGCTTAATTTTGTAAGCATATATTTTGTTTATCGTATCATTAAATATAAAAAATATTTTTAAATGTAGTGAAGTCTATAATTAGGGCTACATGTTTAGCAAGTTAAGCCATAAAGCTCAAGTCAATTCAATATATCGTTGTATCAATATTGATCTACTAGATTGAGTTTAATAATATATCACATAGTTTTTTTGTATATAAATAAAAAAAAATCATCTTTTAATTTTTATTAATTTTTATTAATTTTTTTTATTTCTTTTAATTTTATCATTCAACTTTTACTTAATTTTAAATTAATTTTTATAATTTTATAATTCAAGCCTATTTTGAAACGCTTTTTTTATCCAACCAATAAAGGGCGGTTCTACCGACTAGTTTTCTTCAAACTGTTGGGTTGTCTTTTACAAGGTAAGATCTCACTTTTCCTTCCTCCTATTTTTATATTGAATCATCTCCATCAACTTTTGACTCATGACACATGCAATATCTCTCTCTCTCTCTATATATATATATATATATATATCACCATCCAATTCAAAGAAGGTTCAGACCATCTGTGTACATAATACATAAATATAGCCAATTTCTTACCCCATTAACGACTAGCTTTTGCTTTTACCTATCAATAGGCTATCCTTTTCACCTTTACAAGGGATGCAATCCAAATATTACTTGTCTAAGCTTACTTCAATGTATTTTTCATCGTTTGCATCATTCCCATTCCCTGAAAAAAAACTCGAGTATATTTTATTTTTATGTTTAAAATATATTTTTTTAAAAAATATTTTTTTATTTTTTATTTTAAATTAATATTTTTTTGATATTTTTATATTGTTTTAATATGTTAATATTAAAAATAAATTTTAAAAAAATAAAAAATATTATTTTAATTTATTTTTAAATAAATATAATTTAAAAACCAACAATTACCGTAATATTAATCAAGCTCAAGTCTGTAAACTAGTTATTGTGAACCCGAAACTTATTATTTATTGATTGAAGTAAATGTAAGAACTATAAGACGTACTTGAACACTTTTAATAAAGAGCTTGAGTAGTTGACTTTCCAGCTCGAGCATGTGAAAAAGATTACGAGGATTGTGGTATTTTTAACCTGTTCTTTAACTGATATTCAGGGCAGTGAACTCACAACCTTTCAATGATGGGATGGACTTAATCTTTTTAGTGTGATTATGCAATTTACCTTGGAAGGAATGGATCTAAAGCCTTTCTAATGTGATTGCACAACTCTTTAAGGATAAGATTACCACAACATATCTCTAGAGCAACAACCTCACAACCTTTTAAGGACGGGATGGACTCAGTCTCCCTATTGTGATTGCACAATTTACCTTGAAAATGATTAACTCAGTCATTGTAGTGTGATTACATAGTTTGCCTTGAAAGAAATTTATTTGAAACCTTCTGATGCAATTACACAACTCTCTAAGAATGAGATTGACATGACATCTCTCTACGGCAATGACCTCTCAACTTTCTAAGGATATGATAAACTTAGTCTCCCTAGCATAATTGCACAGTTTACCTTGGAAGAGATGGATCTGAAGCCTTCGTAATGTGATTTCACAACTCTCAAATAATGGGATTTACACGACATCTTTATAGGACAACGACCTCACAACCTTCCAAGGATGAGATGGACTCAGTTTCTGTAGTCTAATTGCACAATTTACCTTAAAAGAAATCAACTTAGTCTCCCTAGTATGATTGTATAATTTAATTTAGAAGGCACCAACTCAGTTTTGTAGTGCGATTTCACAAGTTACCTTGAAAGGGATTGACATGATCTTCTTAGTGCGATAACACACTTCTCCAAGGATGAGGTAAACTATCTTAACAACGATGATTTACCTAAGGACAACAACACCAATCCCCACCTCCTGCCTAACAACTTTTCAACAATCCACTATAGATTCATCTGGATTGATAGGAATATACCTAAAACTAAGATTTCCTCTTGGTTCTAGATAGGGGATAGATCCTTTCTAAATCTTGATTAAGGTTAGATAGTTCAAATTTTAAATTTGATAAATGTTTTTCTAAGTATGGGCGTTGGACACATACAAATTTTTAACAAGTTCCTAAGGGGTCATAGACCCTACATGAAATTTTTAATATGGGCATTGAAACCATACAAAATTTCAAAGCTTTTTCTAAGGTTCTTGAACCTTGTATGAAATGTTTACTATAAACGTGAGATCCATACACGCGAGTAAATAGAGAAATAAATAAGAATCAAAATTTTATAATATAAAAAAGTTACATGGATAAACCCCACAAAACTAGGGGTGTGTACATTAATAAAGGGAGAGGGGGAAATGAGGCTTAATTATCTAGCCCGAGCTCCTCAGTTAAATATTCCTCATATTAGGTAGTAGCAACCCTTACTGAGAACACATCCGCAAAGTTGGGCACCAGAATTGAATGAAAGGTGACATTAAAGTCCACATACATTCCCCTTAATTTATTTAAAAAATGTAGATTGAACATCGTAAGAAATATATTATCCTTAATTATCTTGGTCAAAGTTGTAAACCTCCTAAATAATTCCTAAAACTCATTGGGAGAGTTCCTCAAAGCCTTCGGTTGAGCTCAAAGACTCCAGGCTTATTCACTGGTAGCAAAAAAGCTCAGCCCTCATGCCATCTTGGATGGTCTTTGGCTCAAGGATCTCCTGTTTTAGAGAATCTACTTGGTTATAAATGGCCTGAAGTTGTTTGTCATTGGAGCCCAACTAAAGAACAACGCCTTATATAGTTCCTTCAACATTGAATAAACCACATCAAGGCTTTTTGTTCGGCCTCTATACCAATATTTTCCTCTTTTTGCCTTTCAAAGGTAGCTTAGTTTGCACTGTTTATGGTAATGACCTCCCTTACATGATTTTTCTCGGCCATTAAATGCCTTTTGGAATGGGCGCACATCATGAAAGTTTGCTAAACAACAAGTGTTGGGAATAATAGTCACAAAACTAAACAAAAGGTAAATGAGAAGGTTCTTTACATTAAACGTTATTTGATTAGTTAGAGCCAAATGATGGTTATAGCTCTCATCAGACATCATAAAATGTTTGAAGAGATGGTGAGAATCATTTTCATTAGTCTCGCCATCTCAAAGAGAGCCTCTCCAATGCCTAAACTTCTGCCAATAGAAGCCTTCATAAACTGCCTTTCATTTTCAAACAAGACGAGGAAATTAGAGGGAGATCAACCAAGAACGAAGTTGGTGAAAGCATCCTCAAATTCACTTTCCTTAACCTGAGTAGAAGGCTTATTTGTTGCAACTTCTACCAACAAAACTGAAAGTTAAGGTAGAGGAACTGCCACCAAAGAAGCCTTTACAATCGATATTGGAACACTAGGTTCCATAGAGGTAGAGACCCTACTCCTTTTAAAACGAATGGCAGCACCTGCAATCATTTTAGAGGGAATTAAATCTACTTAACCCCTGGTTGAGGGAGTACGACTTTCCTCAACTTTATTTTCTACGAGAGTTCTGACTTTTAGTATTGTTTCCTTAGGATTATAGCTCTCGTGAATAGAGAACTCACCAACAATCATAGGGTAATTGTCCATCACTTATTCATCCCTACCTCCAACCACATCAAGAGATAAATGTCTTTTGGCTAATATGTTCAGCCTAGTCAGGCATCTGAGTTGTGTACTCTCTTGGTTGAAGGTGAGAAACAAACTCTATATCCTCCGCTTCTAGAGTGCTAAAAACATCGTCCTTCAGGGTTTGAGGTAGCCTTCATCTCTATTAGGATTCCTTGATGACAATAAAAGGACTTTTACAAGGAGAGCTACTCTTTCCCCTACCAGATGTGGACGCCAGGGTGTCAACCCCTAATCATGTGGCCCAATCTGATGGACCAATGCCCCCTGCCACTTCTTCTAGCTTCAAGTTAGAACCTGAACTCCTCTTTAGATGCATCAACACCTCTATTTTTATAGATAAATTTGACTTTTTTGGGGTTTATTTTTTTGTTTAAAATAGAAAAGGAAAGATGTTGGTGGTGGAAAATACTTAGAAATAAGTTTGCCTACTTATATTAGAACTAAAATAGTTTGGGGTCTTCAATAGAATGTTTTTTTAAAAAATTATAGAATGTATAAGAAAAGATAGGAGCAAGAATGACTAGGGTTATAAAGGAAACATCTTTCAACACTCATTGTTGGATGAATGGCTTTTCATGCCATTTTAATCTCCATAAATCCACTTAATTACTGCATTAAATGTAAGCTACTATTTTGACACAGAAAATGTTGGAATGCAAAAAAAAATATGAAAATGGGTTATAAAAACCCATTGAATCCTTAAAAGAAGAGGTTCTCAATCTCCACTCTTCATGGCACATTTTATTTTTAAAGTCTATTTATAGAACATCAATATATTTTCTTTTAAAGAAATATTTACTTAAGTATTAGAAAGTTTTCAAACTCATAAAAAATAACAAGCACCAACCAACAATTATTTTGATAAGAATGAGTAGATTATATTTTTATAAAATATAAACTAATTATCTAACACATTATCGTGTTTTCCAAACTCCTTGAATTTTTCTGGGCACATCATCAAATCTAAAACTCTCATAGTAATTTATTTCTCAAAATCTGAAACCACGGGGTTTTTTCCTCCCTAAACTTCGTGGCCAAGAAATGCATGATAGGATACTTAAACAAGATTAGTATATCGGCAAACATCTGTGTCAGATACGTACGTGCGCTTTTAATCTGTTAACATGGAGTGGAGTGGTTACTCTATAGCACGTTAAAGGTTGATGATCGATTATCCTCCCTGAAGTAAAAGAGAGGCGCAAAAACAAAAGCAACGTTCATTTTTGCAGAGAGATGCTAGTGGCCGCTTTTGGGTGCTTCTTTACTTTATTTGTTAAAAGTGGCTTAGCAAGCTACATGCCAAGACGAACTGGATTTTGTGAGAATCTTGATCTGTGTTTAAGATAGATTAGATGCCTGGTTGGCCCATGTAATTACGAAAATGCCATTTTCATCGTCTTGATTTTGAAGGGATCGAGACATGATCAATTTGCCATCTCAGCTGTGGTCCTCTTGCTGGATGTGACTTCGCCGTTCAGGATTATTGGACTCGTTCTTTTCACCTTTCAATGTTGCAGGAGGGTGGGACGCGAAGGCATTCATCCATTAATGCCCTGCATGCACTTAAATTTCAGAAGCAGCAGCTAGGTGCCGTTGGATGTATAATTTTGCACTCTGCCTTGGCACCATAGCAATTTGAAATCTATTATTCCAGTACAAACACAAATATTGCTTGTTTAAACTGATCACAGTTAGTTAGTTCGTGATTTCCATCAGTAAAATTCACGAATCACTCACCATCACAGTTAGTAACCAAATGAAAAGAACACAGAAATTCTTGTAGTAATTAACCACAAAAGCCAGTCCCTAATCTTATTAAGATATTCTACACCTGCATGCAAACATATTTCTATATATTTACCCAGAACAGCACCAGGCACGCTGCTCAGTTCTATCAGCAACACCCACGCTGCTCTTGCCTCCCTCCACTACGGTACTACCTGCCCAAAATCTCGAAACCCAAAGATCTCTCAACGTGTCCGCTCTTGTCCTACGTGTAGTTCCTGACGTGTCCACGCTCCTCCTCATGACTTTTTAAACCCTGTGATCTGGCCCCTCCCTTCCATTTTATACCCATCGTCACTCCCTTTACCATTCACTCTCTAAAAAGTGAAAACTCTCTCTCTCTCTCTCAAAAAACATTTTCTTTAACCATTTTGTCTGTTCTTCAGTTCTTGATCCATAATTTCTCTCATTTTATTACAACTCGGTGATTGTTGTTTTCTGATACCAAAGACCAAAAGAATGGCAGAAACCTGTACAAGAAAACTGATAGTTGAGGTTTGCAATGCCAGAAACTTGATGCCAAAAGATGGCCAAGGAACAGCAAGTGCATTTGCTACTGTAGATTTTGATGGCCAAAGAAGGAGAACAAAGACCAAGCTCAGAGATCTGAATCCAGAGTGGGATGAGAAGCTTGAGTTTCTTGTCCACGATACTGACTCTATGGCTGCTGAGACTTTAGAGATCAGTCTTTACAATGACAAGAAGACAGGTAAAAGAAGCACTTTTCTGGGCAAAGTAAGGATTGCTGGTAGTGCTTTCGTTAAATCTGGAGGAGAGACTCTTGTTTATTATCCGTTGGAGAAACGAAGCGTGTTTTCGCAGATTAAAGGAGAGCTGGGGCTGAAAGTCTATTACATCGACGAAGATCCTCCGGCTCCACCAGCAGAGCAGAAACCTGAGGAGAAGGCACCAGAGACGGAAGAGAATAAGCCACCAGAAGAGGCGAAACCAGAGGAAGAGAAAAAAGAAGAGGAGAAGAAAGAAGAGCCAAAGACGGAGTCCAATAAAGAGGCAAAAAAAGAAGAGGAGAAACCAAGTCCACCACCACAAGAGGAGAATCCCAAAAAACCTGACGAGGCAGCTCCTCCAGTTAAGGTGGAGAATCCGCCGTTGGCCGAGAGTGAAAAGAAGCCGTCGAAAGAAGAAAAGGAAAAGGCAGAGATTGTAAAAAGATCTGAGGTAACAATCGGTGATCTTGAACTCCGGTCTTTATCCAGTGATCGAGGTCGAAGCGCTTATGATCTAGTGGATCGCATGCCGTTTCTCTATGTTCGAGTAGTGAAAGCCAAAACAGGAAACAATGAATCCAAAAGCCCAGTTTATGCCAAGCTCATGATTGGTACACACAGTATCAAAACCAAGAGGCAGAGTGACAAAGACTGGGATAAAGTCTTCGCATTCGATAAAGAAGGATTGAATTCAACTTCGTTAGAAGTTTCAGTATGGACAGAAGAGAAGAAAGAGAATGAAGAGGCAACACAAGAGTGTTCTCTGGGAACTGTATCTTTTGATTTGCAAGAGGTGCCCAAGAGAGTGCCCCCGGATAGTCCTTTGGCTCCACAATGGTACGCTTTGGAATCGGAGAACTCTGCGGGAAATGAAATCATGCTCGCCGTTTGGATTGGGACTCAGGCTGATGAGGCATTTCAAGAGGCTTGGCAATCGGATTCAGGTGGGTTATTACCGGAGACCAGAGCCAAGGTGTATCTGTCGCCAAAGCTTTGGTATTTGAGACTAACGGTTATCCAAACCCAAGATTTGCATTTAGGTTCGGGATCCGAAGCTAAGGCTCGAAACCCTGAACTTTATGTTAAAGCTCAACTTGGGGCACAGCTTTTTAAAACAGGTAGAACTTCTGTTGGGTCAACATCTGCTAGCTCTGCTAATCCGACATGGAATGAGGATTTGGTTTTTGTGGCGGCTGAGCCGTTTGAGCCATTCTTGACTGTGACAGTGGAGGATGTTACTAATGGGCAGTCAGTGGGGCACACTAAAATACACGTGGCAAGCATAGAAAGGAGGACAGATGATCGGGCAGAGCTTAAATCAAGATGGTTTAACTTGGTAGGTGATGAGACCAAACCCTACACGGGAAGGATACACGTGAGAGTATGTTTAGAAGGTGGGTATCACGTGCTAGATGAGGCAGCTCACGTGACTAGTGATGTTCGAGCAGCAGCTAAACAGCTAGCCAAGGCTCCAATTGGGTTGCTTGAAGTTGGAATCCGAGGAGCCACTAATTTGCTTCCTGTGAAAACAAAGGATGGTACCCGTGGGACCACTGATGCTTACGTGGTGGCTAAGTATGGGCCCAAGTGGGTCCGGACCCGTACGATCCTCGATCGATTTAATCCACGGTGGAACGAGCAATACACGTGGGATGTATATGATCCATGCACTGTGCTAACAATTGGTGTTTTTGATAATGGAAGGTACAAGCATGATGAAGGTGCAGGAAAACAAGGCAAAGATGTTAGGGTTGGTAAAGTAAGGATCCGTTTATCAACCCTTGATACTAATCGGGTGTACTTGAATCAATATTCTCTTATGGTGTTGCTTCCTAGTGGGGCCAAGAAAATGGGAGAGATTGAAATAGCTATTAGATTTTCTTGCTCATCGTGGTTAAGTCTAATCCAAGCTTACACTTCACCAATGCTGCCTAGAATGCATTATGTGAAGCCTTTGGGTCCAACCCAGCAAGACATTTTACGACACACAGCAATGCGTTTGGTGACTGCTCGGCTAACCAGGTCCGAGCCACCACTAGGCCAGGAAGTGGTCCAGTTCATGTTGGATAGTGACACACACATGTGGAGCATGAGGAGGAGCAAGGCTAATTGGTTTAGGGTGGTGGGGTGTCTCTCACGCGTCGCAGCTTTGGCATGTTGGACTGAAGGGATTCGCACCTGGGTGCACCCACCCACTAGTGTTCTCATGCACGTGCTGCTTGTAGCTGTTGTGTTATTTCCACATCTCGTGCTCCCCACCATATTCATGTATGCCTTCCTGATCTTAGCGTTCAGATTTCGCTACCGTCAAAGGGTCCCACTCAACATGGACTC
Organism: Populus alba x Populus glandulosa; assembly: GCA_033617975.1. Taxonomy (NCBI): domain Eukaryota; kingdom Viridiplantae; phylum Streptophyta; class Magnoliopsida; order Malpighiales; family Salicaceae; genus Populus; species Populus alba x Populus glandulosa. Next base: position 5,259,135 of record CM066155.1, on the reverse strand, counting down.
GAGGCTTTCTTACGTGGACATGGTGGGACTTGATGAGCTTGATGAAGAGTTTGATGGATTCCCAACCACACGATCACAGGATGTGGTTCGTATCCGATATGATAGGTTGCGAGCACTGGCTGGTCGGGCCCAGACACTCTTAGGTGATTTTGCATCCAATGGGGAGCGCTTAGAAGCTTTGTGGAATTGGAGGGATCCAAGGGCTACTGGGATTTTTGTGGTGTTTTGCTTAGTTGCTTCATTGGTATTTTATGTGGTTCCATTTAAGATGTTTGTATTAGGGTCTGGGTTCTATCACCTCCGTCACCCAAGGTTCCGTGATGACATGCCATCTGTCCCGGTTAGTTTTTTTAGGCGACTTCCGTCATTTTCGAACCAAATTCTTTAAAAGTGTGGTGGAACGTTTTGGTTCATTTTTTTGGTGAAATTATAATCACGGAAAAGTGTTTTGTAATGTGGTTTATAACCATTGTTTGATTTATTTGTTATTTTTTAGTAATAAATAAAGTTGTCAAGGCAATAAAGCATATCTCTTGCATGTATAATGTGAAAAGGTTACCATTATTTTGATCATTTATGAGATGGGGTTGATGAAAGGATGGATATTTAAAAATGCTAATTTGAATGACTTTTGTACAGTTATTTTTAATATAAAAAAATATTCTTGTAATTTTTACATTATTATAAAACTCAATTCATCAAATTAACTTTTAAATCTCCTATTTAATTTTTTATTTAGCTAGAGTGTAAAGTTAAATTATATAGAAATTATTTTAACACAACTTAATTGACTTGGTACATTTAAAGACAACCCAATCAATCATTAAAAAAATTTAACAATGAAATTGAAAAAATAAAAATGACAAGTTTAACAGAAAAAACCTCTACCTCAATTAGGAGTGTCAATTTCACCTGAATTCAATGGGTACTAACCCAAATTTACCCGAATAAATATTAATTTTTTCTTGTTTGGGTCAAGTTCGAATGATACACGAAGTGAAAAGATCGAGTTCATATAAGGTATAGATATTATTTTGCCCAACTCGAAATCTTATCTCAACCCAACCTGAAGTATAAACATATCTTTAAAATTTTTAAAAATCACCATTATTTCCACCAAAGATAATCTAGAGTTTCTCACTTGCCTCTCCACACATTATCACAATTCACCGCTTATAAGTAAAACTCACAAAATAATTTTGGAGGGAACATATATATTTATTAAAATCGTTTATTTAAAAAACATAATCATAATATGTAAAGTAATTATAAGGAATATATATATATATATATATATATATAATTGCATAAGAAAATAAAAGAATAATCAATTGAAGAGGATAATGTAAAAAATGATAATAATAAAAATAATAAAATGTTTATTCTATTCTCATTGAATATCTATGCCAATCTTTTTAAAGCTGGTGCACATTTGTTTCCTATAGAATCATAAAAAAAAAAAATTACTATAAAAAAATATTATATTAAAAATTTCAAATATCATTTAAAAAACATGGAATAATTGAATAAATTTTTAAATATCATTATAGTTAATTATCTAAATACTATTTTATTTTAAAATATAAAAACGCGGGCCTATGGAATCAAGCCCCAACAAGTTTAGGTTTTTTTTATAGTAAAGCTAGCTAGGTGTGCAAACCTTGTCTCGCAAGTCTAAGCACTCCTAGGCTTCAATGCTCTTGGTTTTTTTTTTTTTTTTTTTGTAATATTTTGAAAGAAACTTCTTGCTAGATAAATAAAAGTAATAGTATTTAAAAATAATTAATTTATGTCTTTTTCTCAAACAGGAATAGAGTTTTTATGGTACTATTTGCAATTTAAATAATTATGTATAAAATTATATTGACAATTTTTTAAATAAATTACACATTAATATTTGATGAGAATAAAAATAAAAATTTGTATTATTATTAATTTATTATATTATTACTTCAAATTAATTATTTATTTTTAATACAGTCACATCAACATTATTGAACCCTTATTTTTTGTTTTTTTTTTAAATTGTTTTAAAATCTTAGCAAGTTTTTATTTGAGAGGCCAATGCTTACGATAAAAAAAAAAAACAAAAAAAAAACATGTTTTTTCATTAAAGTGGAAAAGAAATGAATGAAAACAAAAGGGGTTACAACTAAAGAAATGCATGGTTTTTCTTTTGAATTTAAATCGTTTAAATTTATGTGAATATTTATTTTAATTGTTTTTTAAGTTTCAAATAACCATCCTACTAATAAAAGAAATGACTTTGTCAACATCAAAAAAAAAAAAAAACACTTAATCATTTGAATCCTTACAACTGTTTATTTTATTGTACAAAACGAAATCAAATATAGATTTTGAGAATGACTCGGGCAGTAGAATTATAAATTCTTACTTGTACTGACCTGGTTGCAAGCGATTTCCATACATCTTTACTTGTAGTTCATGCAGTCATCATGTATAACTATCAAAAAACTTGGTGTTTAATTACATTGTAGTTTTTCAAAATGTTATCGATTCTCTCTAGCTGGTATTAACATGTAATAATATTTCTCTATAAGCATCTTATATCAGCTTTTCTCAATATATCTCGCCAAACAACCAGCCCAGTAATTATACGACGCATTTATTTTTGTTTTTTCATTTCGAGAGAACTTTCATCTGCATTGCCGCTTGAAGTTCTTTTCTGGAAGAAGTTTGGTCAGCAAATTTTGCAGCCTTCTTGATCCTGGTCCAGGCCTCAAAACACCATAATTCCCGTTTTGCAACCCTGAACATGTTCCATGCCTCTTGCCACTCCTGGCACACCAGCCCCCGTGAGCAAACTGTCCCTTGTATCTCTTAAGAAGCTCGCGGTCAATCTTATCGAGAACTGGATCATTTCTCTTGAACTTTCTTGCAAATGGCCGGCTGCTCAAGATCATTCTTCTGTAATCTTTAACTCCTAGGGACCGAGGGTGCTGCTTAGGAGGTGTATCCCAAGTAATGTAATGAAGGTCATGGTTCACTGTGGTGTTTTTATAGTCTTCAGAGTTGCATATTACAGTTTGGAAGTAGCCTTCAGGGGAGGACACAAAGTTGGTGTAGTAGAGAAGAAGAGTCCTTGGCAAGTTGTCCCAGCCCACAATGCTGTACTCAGCAAAAGATCTTGACAGTATGGTCCAAGCAGAACCTGTTATGCAAAGCAATTGAGAGAAATTAGGATTGTTGTAACTATTGGAAACTTGAAAGACACTGCACATATATAGATGAATCCATTTAAAATTGAAAACTGCCAAAGAAAATTGTTGTTCGATGGGAACATTATGTTTAATGTATTTCTGGAAGATGAAAAAGCATGAAGGGGTGATCTGAAAGGAAAAAATAAAGACCGCCAGCCCTGCATATTGCAAAGGCAACTGCCACATCCACAATCAAAGCAATCGTCTATGTTTTCTGCAATTTGGAATGATTCTGAAATCATGAGGGTTACCAGTATAATCTACAGGTAATTCTAATTATGATGTCAGAGAGAGAATCTAGCGTTAAAAGAGAAAAAAAGGCACTTTCATTTCCAATTAGCTAGTTTGTAAGAGGATGAACAGCCTCCGGGCCTGGATCATATCCAACAACATAGCTGATTGACACTGTTAATTCAGCTTGTAAAAATCTTAATCTTATTTTGTGAAAACAAAATAAAACATTAATGGAAGAAATCAAACGATTTAAATTCACATTCAACTGTTAAAAAAAAATAGTAATAAACGTAACATACTATGAATTCACATTTATCTCATACCCATTATTCAAAAGCTAAAAAAGGAAATCATAAAATCCATGACATGAACACAGATAAGTACATGGCTTGATGTACTCTTTTGTCAAGAATTTCTATATTCAGTTCCTTCTGCATGTTGCGCCTTGGAATCAGTTCAAAGCAACTTGGAATAATTACTTTGTCTATTCCTTTCTTTCAATCGGGGCATTCATTATTATAAATCTACAAAGTTCTCCAAAGGAACTGGAGAGCACGTGTATTCTAACATCAACAGGGCCTTGTCATGTGAATTTTCTAGATCGTGCAGCCTAGAGCATACAGCTGTCTGTCTTTGGTCCCCTTTGTAGGTCATTTCAAGGGCTCACCTAGAAATCCAACCTGGACAAATCTCATTGTCTGGTGGTGATTCAATGGCTATGTTGAGGTTTTACGCAGCTTGCGAAATGGTGGAGCCATACGTGGTTAGGTTGGTGATGGGATGCCTAACATGCTCTGAGGGTAATTCAAAAATGCTGATTATGACATGAAACCCAGCTAGCATCGACAACAAGTTATCTACCATTACACAATTCTATGTGCTGTATGATGAAGAAATTAAAGAAAAGCGAGGGATACTTCCACATTAACACAATATTCTGGGCAGCACTCAAACTAAAACTTCTTGAAAGATGCATTAAGACAGCACATCAAATCTTTGATGGAAAGTAGTGGCTTCTGAACTCAGTTTTTCTCACTTTGTACACTGTCCCACTTGTTGCTTTTTTCCACTTAGAACATGAGCTTGATGTTCGAAAGCTAAAACGATAATTTGGGGTTGAGTTTTATTTTTATTTTTATTTTTTTCATCCGATGATGGCATACACTTCAATATGACATCCTAACCATTTAGCCGGAGGTTAACCCTAATCTTCTTAGATGTGATTTTTTTTTCTAAGACTGCTACTTGCAGTTTGTTGAAGCTACCATTAATTAGGTCCAAGGTCTTATTCAACTATCAACAAGAATTTTGTTAACAAGAAGTAGAAGATTGATTGCAAAATGATAAAAGCCTGTGAAATTCGACATACTTGATTAAATTTCTTTTAAAAATAGATTCCTTCATATATTATATTTCTTTGTACCAAAAAAGAGGCAGAAGGTACAGGGGTTAGGTCTCGTGCTCAAAATATTGTTTTGTTTAAAATTTGGAAAATATGTTTTATATAAAATTAAATTTTTTAATATTTTTAAATCATTTTGATATATTAATATTACAATTAAAAATATTATTTTAATATATTTTTAAATAAAAAATACTCTATAACACAACACCCATTGTACTTTCAAACATGCATTGTCTTTGTTGTAGAGTTGAGGAGATTTGAAAGGAGGGCATAGTCTTGGAAAATGTGATTTGCATTCTAATCGTTACCATTTAAGTAAAAGCCAGGATGGACTTTTTGTCGGCAATGACTTCACATGGAAATATGAATGATACAAGGTCCTACTAGCAAGACATTTGGAAAGATTGGGCATATTTTCAAATACATCCAAAATAATGGCCAAAAAGCAAAACCCATAAATTAGTAATTCCATTTTTTTTTATTTTGTACAGTGAGTACCATGTACTATGAAATGCGTGCTGTCTCTTCATTTCAGAGCTCACATGCTATTGATAACCAGGTGGGGGCAGAAATTAAAAATAAAATTAAAATAAAATTGGTGAAAAACAATGCATGGAGCCCATAGATAAGAGAATGGAAGGTCATGGTGGCCATGTCTTGTGATAAGCAAGGTCCTTCTCATATCAAACAAAAAGACTGAGAAAGAGAGAGAGAGAGAGACCTGTGTAGAGCTTGAAGGCAGTTGGGAGGCTCCTTTGTTTAATTACCCACCAGATCTCTGATTTGTTCAGGCTGTAGAGACCAGGGTCTATCATGATTGGCTTCGCTCTCTTATTCCTGATGGTGATTAATATTAATAATGTTTTTAATAATCAAATTCCTCTCAAAACTTCACAAAATTAAAAAAATGATGAGCAAAAAAGAGAAAAGGGAAAAGGAAAAGGTCTCGTACAGTTTCCATCCCAGGCGACTGCTGTGCTGTATAAAGTTGAGGTTTCTTGGCAAGGTAGAGAAGGCATCAATCAGATCTGATAGCAGCAAAGATAGGTGAAATAATTACTACATTATTGAACATAGAGTCTGGAAACAAAAATGAAGCAAAAACAGCAAGAATTTAATGAAAAAAGATTTGTAAAACACAAAGCCAAGATCAGTGGTGGACAGATAACAGAGGATAGTGCAAATAAAATGAAAAAAAAAAGGCCACTCACCATACCATCTTGGGTGACCAAGGGATAATCAGAGGCACTGAGATTAATGAACCAGTCCCATTTGCAGGTCCTCAGCAGTATAGCCATTGCATGTAGTGTAGTAGCAAGCATAGTAGGACCTCTGTAAGTAACCAGATTTGGTTTGCCGACAATCCAAACATTTCCCACCAGGCCAAAAACTGGATCACTAGACACAAATTCAGCTATTTCTCTATGCTCCTTTTCCGGTGCATCAGCATCCACATGAATCAGATAGTAGTTCCCCGGATGGTACAATGCCTTCAGCAGACGCGTTAGCCTCTTCGCGTCACCTCTAGATGCTGATATCAAGTACGCGAACGTTACTGGATATGGTTTGAGGTCTTTCAACATGTTCAAGTTGATCACAGGGTTGTATTTGGCAATGGGTGTGGTTAGTTTTGTTGGGATGTACAGTAGAGAGAAGAGTATCGAGGTTACCATGAATGAGATCATGAACAGTTTGATGCCCATTTCATTTAATCGAAGAAGAAGAAGAAGAAGAAAATGTGAAGGGAAGTGATCAAGGGAGGGAGAAATTAAGGTGGCTTAATGGCGAAGGAGGGTGTTGTGAGAACGGGAATAATAACGGAGCTCCTTGCTTTAAAGGGAAGGCCTCCGGTTGTCATTATAGCAGTTGTTGACATGGAGATTCATTAAGTACAGATGGAGAAGAGGAAAGAGGTGAAATTACTAAATTAGTTAGGCCTTTAACGAGGCTGGGAATGGATTGTAGTGGACTCTTGTGGATACAAATTAAGGTATCAAAAGAGTGAAAATTTCACATGGGTTAGTCGGTAAACTCGAAAGTAGCCCACGCGCCGTCCCCAGTAACTTTTATAGGAAGTATTGTTATGGTTGGGATTTAAAAATATTTTTTATTTAAAAGTATATTAAAATAATATTTTTTTTAATTTTTAATTTTTTTTTTAATATTAACATACTAAAATAATATGAAAATATAAAAACATTATTTTAAATAAAAAAATTTAAAATTTTTAAAACACGATATCGACAGTGTTCCTGTATGCTGGTAGTTGCGGTTGTTTTTTTAAATGTTTTTCACTTAAAAATATAACAAAATAATATATTTTTTATTTTTAAAAAATTATTTTTGATATTTAAAATATTTTTATTTAAAAGTATATTAAAATAATATTTTTTTATTTTTAAATTTTATTTTTAATATTAACATACTAAAATAATATGAAAATATAAAAAAATAAATTAAATAAAAGAATTTAAATTTTTAAAAACACGATATCAACCTGTTCCTGCATACTGGTGGTTGTGGTTGTTTTTCAAAAAACTTTCACTCAAAAATATAACAAAATAATATATTTTTTATTTTTAAAAAATTATTTTTGATATTAGCACATCAAAATAATCTAAAAACACAAAAAAAATATTAATTTGAAGCAAAAAAAAAAAATCAAAAACACTTTTTTTAAAAAAATAAACATTGATATATCAAGTTAAAAAGAGAAAATATATAAAAAAAATATTTAACTAAAAAATTTGAATTGCAATTTCTTAACATACCTAGTAAATTAGTTTTACTTAAACCAATTATAGATCATATCATAAGATTCATTTAAAATAGATATTGAATATTGTTTTATATAAACACAAAAAAAATCAAGAAACTCTATTTTAAATTAGATGAATGCACATTAAGGTTCTTCAAATTTTTTAAAAGTTTATAATAATATAGTTATTTAATTATATATTTTATTTCTTTAAAACATTTACTAAATAAATATATTATATTTTTCAAGTTTGTGTTACTTTTTTATTTTATTTTTAGAAAACAAAAATTAAATTAATCTTTAATTAATAAAAAGCATACCAATACCTAGTTTTAAAAACAAATGCTATAAAACTTATATATTTTTTGGGTTAATCATTTTTAATAGATGTAAGATATAGTTAAATCACTAAACAATTGATTATTTACAAATGATAGTATGATCAAAATTGTTTCATCCTCGCAATGCAGGGGTTATCTGACTAGTTTTTATATTAACTTACGAGTTACATGACTTGCGCGATGCTGCGAGTTAATTTTTTTTGCATAAAAAATGTTAAAAAAAGCTAAGATTTAAAAGTGTTATGTTTTTATGCAAAGTTATACTCAAAATTCTTGGGTTTGACTATAACATCTGATACAAGAGTAATATTTATAATATTAATAATAACATTAAACTTGCATGATCCAAATTTAAGTGGATCTGACTACAATACCAAACACAATAGCCTTGGATGTGGGTTTGCATTGTTCACGTATATAAAAAAACATTGTGAATGATACTGTATATTTTTGGGTTATTTATTTTGGTCTTTAAAGTTTAATTTTGGGTGATTTCATTCTAGTTAAAGTTCAATTAACTTTGATTTCTTAGAAAATAGTTGAATTAAAAGAAAAAAGACTAAAAAAAAAAAACACAAACATAGAAGGCGTACGGAAACATATTTCAACAACTCTTAAGTCCTTAAACTTTCAAAATAACATATAATTTATGTCCTTTTAGAATTGAAAAATATCATTTTTGATACAAAAATTTATTTATATTATTTTTTATATAAATGTCCATGCTCCTCTGGGTGAGTGGAATCTGGGTGTGCAGATGACATGTCATCTGCCTTTACAGGCTACATGTCACTTGCATAGTTTTTTTTTTTTAAATAGGACAGATGACAAATTGTCTATCCCTTTTAAATATAAAAAAGCCAGGTGCTCGGACCTAGGCTTAAAGGCGGGGCCACACGAATGAGTTTTTCTTTGCAATGGCCCAGGCGAGCTAGGCTATGGGCCCAGAGTCTGATCTTTTTTATCCTCTTTTTTTATTATCAAATTTAAGGTTAAATATAAATTTAAAGAAAAAAATATTGATTTAAGTTTTGTTCATCGTTTGGGGCGCTGTTTTTTTTTCTTATGATATTGCTTTTTTTAATAGATATTGTTTTTTTAATGTCTTTTTTCTGAAATAATTTTTAAATTTATGTTTTAATTAATATTACTCCCATGTGATTTTATTTTTTCTTATTTAACCTTTTTTGGTCATATTTTGATTTTTTAAAAAAGGATAAATATAAATTTAAGAAAAACAATATTGATCCTGGTTTAATCTATGGTCTAGGGCGTAGGTTTGATAGGTTAAGCCACAATACTTGAGTTAATTTTTTTTTCTAATATTGTTTTTTTTAATTAATATTTTTTAATGTCTTTTTATAAAATAATTCTTTGGTTTATATTTCTATTAAAATTGCTTATCTGTTATTTTTTTTATTTAACCTTTTTAGATAGAGATGTTTTTTAAAACGGTGTTGTGTGTTTTTATTTTTTAAAAAGATTGTTCTGATTTATCTAGAATTGTTTTTTATATTTTATATAGATTAACTTTGTTTTTTCAAATAAAAAAATATTTTCAAAAAATATTTCTAATATGTGCAGCCTTTCTTAATTTTTATTTTATTTTATGTTATTCAATCAATTTAATGTGCGTGTTTATTTCTATTATCATTTGATTTAATAAAAAAATAATTTTAATAAACAAATCTAGCTTTCGAGTATTTTGTTTTGTGAAATTAAGTATTTTGATTTATACTTATCTTTTAATGTTTTTAAATTTATTTTTTATTATCATTAATGGCTTTTCTCTATTTATTAACACTTATAGCTTTCGAGTTATTTAATTACATATATGCATGAGTTTTTTATTTACATAATTGTTTTATTTATAAAACACATTGAAAAATCAATAAATATATATAACTTTTTTTTAAAAAATAAAACTTTTTTACTCTCACACAAATCAAATAACTAGTTATATTTATAGTGTCGTCGTATTTCTACCAAGTTAAAGATTATTGCCATATGAGAACTTACATGGGCCTGGTCATGGCTTACAGTCCCTCCCATTCATTTTTTTGGAGGATGGTCCCAACTCATAGAAGATGGCCACAGTCTACCCTGAGGCCTTGCTAGGCCCGATCACTAAATTACAATTTTGAGTTCTTCTTTGCATTTCAAAAATATTTTAAATAAAAATTAATTTTTTTACTTTAAATTAATATTATTTGATTTTTTAAAATTATTTTGATACAATAATATTAAAAATAATTTTTTTAAAATAAAAAAATATTATTTTAATATATTTTTAAATAAAAAATATTTTAAAAAACAATCATAACTATACACTTAAACAAGCTCTAAAATTTAGCCTTAAATTTACAAAGACAAACCTCACCTTGCACATTTGGTTAGCACTTTTCTTTTATAAGCTTAGATCATTTCTTGTATGTGAAAACCTGATAATGCTTGTCTAGGAATAAAGAGAGCACGAGTCTTTAAGGGCCTTTAGTTTCCTCTTCTTCACTTATCCCTGTTACATTAATTTTTATATTATGTTTTTAAAACGTGATAATATAAAAATATATTATTTTATTAAATATTTTTAAAATGGTGTTATTCTACTAAAACTTTTAAATTAATATGCTATTTTTTTTATATATAAAAAAATCACTAAATACAATAAAAAAATTGGCAGATTCCCAGATTTTCAAGTGGCCAAGCTCTATAATAAATACTATATGGTTAGCGTAGCCTATAACTATAATTGAGAACTCACTGAGCTTCTGACCACCTAATGGTCTTCCTACTGTTTGCAGAAGCTTGACCACTGGAATTATTTTCTAGCATTACCGCATTTGTCATAAATCTTTCCCACCTAAAAAGAAAGAATGAACTTCATTAATGAATTAGAGTGGATTGAAGTTGGTTTGGTATCATTTAGCGTAACCTTTTTTTTAACATGGAGAACTAGTTTTTAAATTGTGTTCGAGAGTGTTTTTTTTTCTGTTTTTAGATATGTTTTAAAAATATTTTTAGTTTAAAAAAAATATTAAAATGATATTTTTTTTAGTATTTTATAATGATTTTAATATGATAATGTTAAAAATAAAAAAATTATTTTAATATATTTTTGAAAAAAAACACTGTAAACCGCAGATTCAAACACAAACTGATACCATAGACTGATATAGTACTGTGAAAACCAATTTACTTAACATTGCAGCTCAAATTTTATCCCAACCCTCAGCCCCTCCACGGCTCGTTGCAAGTGAATGGAATATGCTTAGCTTGACCTTAACTTACCACTGGTATTTTATAATTTGTAAGAACATAATGTTAAGCAGTTTTCTTGTAATTAACCAGTAGTCACCCCCCACCTAACGTAGTTGATGTATGATAGGTTGGTTAACAGTCATTGTCAACGAAACACCAGAAAATGAACTTGTTTAAGGGTGTAATGTTTGTTGAGAAATATCTTTTTATATCAAACATCAGAAAAAGAGGTTAATCCACTTTGATGTTTCTACTTGAATATCTCATGTTCAGATTCAGAGACTATAAATTAAAGCTACATTCATTGTGTAGAAATAATGATAGAGCCATATAAGGGTAATTGCCCCTTCGCCATCCAAAATCAAATCCAAGAAGGAAATTCATTTCTCTTTTCTTTTTAATATAGGGTTTTGGGCCAAGAATTTTATGCATGGTCTGCGATATATATAGGTATAAAATGAGATAGCTGATGGGTTTGAGAAAAGAATTAACTTGCTTAGTAGTCATATTTTTTACACTTGTACTGTTAGAGACTTCATCTCTTCCTGATAGGTTAGTTAGATATGAAAGCTCCAAAAATATTGTGTCTATGTCTCTAAAAATTAGCTATTGAAAATGTTAGGGTTTATAATAATTTATGGGTTTGGTGAATTAATATATGTATAGGTAATATTATATGCTAATGAATATGAATTGAAATGAGTTTTGATGAATTGATAAGTATTTTGTTATGAATTTCATATGAAAAATAATAATAATGAATTTATTAATGATTAAAATGAAGTACATGACAACTAAAAAAATTAGAGACATAATCAATAAATTAAAAAAAATCCATTTAATATTTATGTTTAATCCACTTGTACAAAACAACAAGTTAGTAAGAACAATATCAATTTGTGACAATCTTTTTAAGCTATAATTTTAGATATTATGTACATATATTAGCATAGAATTATTGCCAAGAACTTTGTTTTATATATTGAAAAATATATTTTTAATGAAATTAGAAATAAAATCATTATGAAGCAGTTTTAAAATATAAAATCTCGAAGAAAACAATTATAACGTAAGTTTTTTCATTTTAAAAGTATTTTTAAATTAATTTTGCTTGACTTGAGTTGGTACTTCAAATTAATTTCTATATATAACATATGTATATATATCATATAATATCAAATATTTATAGTAATTAGCACTCTTATTTAAAAAATTCTGGTTCCGTTAGTGTGTAGGAAGATGTTAACTTCTAGCTAGGTGGCAAGAAAATGAACGTGTTCATGGTCCTCCCTCCTTGCTATGCTCATGGCCAGAAACGATTCACAGAATCTGGAATCCGGGCCCCCATCTTCAATCCAGTCTAAAGTCTTGTCCAAGACTGCGTTACATTTGAATCTTCCACTTGTAATTTCCCGGCACTGAAGATCGTGTAACATTGAACCCAACTCTGGTTATCCTTTGGAAGAAGATCTCTTCAGTATTTGATGGACAGATTTAGTTAAACCTACCAAACATCACTCTTTCTATAAAGAGACAGCTGCGCCTTTTTCTTTTTCTGCACTTTCTTTAAGCAAAGCTAACTGCATCGCGAGAAATAGCTTAGAGAGATGAGAAACCCCTTCGACAAGTCACCTCTCTGTAGACCTATCTCTTAACTTCTCTACCTTCCAAGTCAATATTGCACCACTCATTAAACCCAATACTCACACAAGCTAACACGTGATCAGATTGAGAGGAAATGTGAAGGAGAAGGGGGACTTGGTCAGTTTCTTGCAATATGCAACATTTTGTCAAAGAAGGCTTTCACAAGTTTTAAGTCTAGGTCTTAACAGTGATATATTCGTGCCCGTTGACTTGTAAAGAACAGTAAAACAAGAGTGGTAGAACGATGTTTGAGGATTTGACCAGGCCTGTGATTTTGGAGAATCGTGGCCGCCAAGAGAGTGGAAGATAATGAAACGAAGAGGTTATTTGTTTTAAGCGGAGAAGACCAAGACTTTGAGTGTAAAATTTAGTAGCCATCAATGAAAAGATGCAAGGAAATGATTAATGATGATGCAGTTACAGCTATTAACGTGCAGAACTTCCACATTCAAGTTCAAGAGGAAAAACTTCCATACATAATCCCCAACCAGGTTCTATCTCCATTCCTCTCTCAAATCAATCTCTTGATTCTGTTTTATCATCTTTTCTTCAGCAAGCCACCCCCGCTCTTATAGGTGGCATTTCATGTTCCTTTTCTTGCTTCTTTATTTCTTGCTAATTATTCCTTTCTTTAGAGTACTATCATTTATTTTTTAGTTCTTGAGCATCAGATACAGTGAGTTGACTTTGTAACTTATCTACCAACTGGCTTAGTTAATATTTTTGCAGGTTGAAGAATCAAACATCCAGCTTGAAACCGCAATGGTGGCGGGGATGTTAGTCTTGAGGCTCTTTCGAGTCCTTTTTTTCTCGCACATGGTCCTAATCGCCATCCTAGTAATCTCCCTCACCATCCGTGGCCTACTCTCTGCCCACAGCCACCATTTTCATCCCAAGAAGTGGTATCCTCCACTCCTTGCTGCAACAGGGTGCGCTGGAATTGTGGCTTTCACATGGCAATGGTTCACTCTCTGCAACCCTTCAAGAGCACTGAGAACAGCCTTCTGGCTTAGCCCCTTGCTAACCTGTGCAGTTGGCGTGCTGTTTGTGCTAATAGGCTCTGCTGCAGGTTTAACAATAGGCGTAATTGCAATAGTTCTTGCTCTGATCCTATCCCTTTATACTTGCTGGGTGAATCCTCGATTCGATTATGCCACCAAGGTTTTATCAATTGCTGCTGCTTCCCCTCCGGCTAAGACTACAACAGTGGTCAATCTTTCAATCATCACAGGCACTGTGTATTCCTGTTTCTTGGTATCTGGTATTGGCGGAGCCACCGCTGTTGGAACTGTAATGGACACCCTGTTCATTTTAGCCATCCTTGCGAGCCTGACATGGAGCACGCAAGTGATAAGAAACACGTTGCAAGTTACAATTGCACGCGTCAAATACCTACAATTTGCTTATGGGGTAGATATGGACTTACGAATTGCTTTACGGGACACATTCAAATACTCCATGGGAAGTGTGTGCATCAGCTCAGTCCTTGTCCCGATTATTACTGTAGTCCACGGTTCAGCCAGAGCGATAAGTTTGATTGTTGGGGGCACAGATGAGTTCTTGTTTTCCTGCGCTAACTGTTACGCTACTGTTGCTGCAACTCTGGTTAGCTATGGGAATCGGTGGGGTCTTGTGCAAGTAGGGGTTTATAATAAGGGGTTTGTGCAGGCATCCATGGATACATGGGAGATGATGAAGAGAGTTGGGTTGGAACCTATAATTGACAGAGATCTGACAGGGTCTTTCTGTTTTCTCTCTGGGATGGCAGGAGGTGCAATATGCACGCTAGCTGGAGGAGCGTGGACATTTGCAGTTCATAGGAGTTATGCTACAGAAGTGTCAATCTATGCATTCCTGATTGGCTACTTCATGGTAAGAGATCAGCAACCTTCAAAACAGAAAACATTTCTTAGAACAATACTCAGAAACTGATAGACAGTTTTTTTGCTTGCAGTGTCGGATAGAAATGGCATGGCTACAATCATGTGTTTCAGCTTACTACATTGCTTACACTGAGAACCCACAGAACTCGCGGCTTGACCCAGCTATTCTATTTCGCCTTGAAGAGTTCCAGAGATACGGAGATTAACGATCGTGGGGACTTCATCTCGCTTGCTGAGTACAGATTCATTGTTTTAGATTGAATATTTGGACCAGACACCACGTAGACCAGGGCAACATCAATTGATGTTAAAAGGCATGTGATCCTGCAAACACGTCAGGATTGCAATTTTTTTGTTCGTAAAAGAGAACTTGTCCTGTGAATGAGATATTAGTCACAGCTTTTATATTCAGTATAATCTGCCCAAGTTCTCTTGCACGTAGATCATCTTCAAAAATTTTGAATTTAACTCCCTTGAATCAAATGATTACCATGGTCACATTCCATGGAGCAGATCTCAGGTCACAAAGGACAAAATTCCAATGCACTGATGCAGAGCAAATTACGAAATTTTGATTTCAAGTGTAATCATGTTAAGAAACTCTTTCAAGATCCATTTTTGATACTTTCCAAGGCAAAACAACATCAAACCGACTGAATAAAAGGGGAGTGGAAACATTATCAATAGTTTGCCTATAAAGTGGATACGGATCAAGACCATTCAAAAAATCAAGGGTAAATTATAGAGGAAGAATACCATTGAGAAATGAAAAGGTCGATACGCAAAAACTTTAATACAACATTGTAAGGCTACATAACTACAACAGATATGACAACCTAACTGTAAGCGTTGCAGCAAGAGGGTACAACAAAATGCAACGAGAAAGCAAAACGCAAAAGTTACTTGAGTCCAACATGACCTCGGCCACCACATTCTGAGCACATGATGTTTCCGGTTCCACCACAACCTACAAAATATATATATATATATAACATGGTATCAAGATAACCACCAATCAGCTACCATTAGCAATCACACCACAAGACCAAGACCCATGCACGACTACCGGCTGAGCTACTCAAGATTTGCTACTTACCAAAATGTACTGATTTACACAGGAAAAACCATATGTATTTGTGTTCCAAATATGCATGCACAATTGCATATGGATTAAAGACTGGAGCCATGGAGGGAGTACAAATTTGAAGTGAGAGATCATGCTTAGTACTAAAGTAGGAAAAATGATGAGGATCATAAAGGCTGCAGTGGAAAAGAGATGATAGATACTCTTCTCACACTAACAACCCAAGTGTACAGCTCGCTATCCCTCTATCACAAGAAAAAAAAAAGTATTTTCAAACCAATAGAGGTTATACTTTAAATATGCAAGTATTTTCAAGGCATCTATTTCAATAGTTGCTCCCAGAACTAGTCACTTGTCATAGTGAAAGATGCCAAATCCATTATCAAAGTAAGTTCATTGGAAACATGATACGGTATGGAATTTCAAGTTAGATCTGGATGATCCTAAAATAACCACAAACAAATTGGGGGATATAGGAGTGCTAAGTGGAGTTCAGATAACAGAACGTACAAGTATACTGCATCTGTTAGATTATGCTCTGTGAAGTGAAAGAAAATTTACCTAAGCACCGGACCTTGACAATGATGCCCTGACTTTCCAATATAGAGTCAACATATAAGCCTGAACCAGCACAAGTGGTGCAAAGAACCGCGCCTTTGGCTTGGCAATCAGTGCACCGAGGATTATCTCCAATTACTTTTTCAGCCAATGAAATACCAACAGGCTCCTCAATTCTCTCCTCTGGTATAGGTTTGTCATAACGAAACAAAGATTCAAGACTGCTTCTTCTTCTATGCACATCTCCCACTGAACTTGACTCCTGGAACATCAAAGAATTAATTTCTGAGGAAGTTGTGCATTGGAAAGCACATGAAAATGAAAAACCAACAACATAACAATAATCATACAAGAATTGGCACCGGTGAACTTCATTCACATATGTACCAAACGTACCGGCAAAATCATTTTAAAATCTCGTGGTTATTTAGGGAGTAAAAATTGATAAAAACACATCAATTTATTTAGCATTCCCCTCATTCATTCGCTTCTACATTGCACCTTTCTATAAATCCTAACAACGACCTAGACATTGGTTACCCTCCTCTCATTTTAACAATGAGAAATGCAAGTGAACAACAGTAATCATGGCAAAATTTGTTGATACACAGAAGAAAAAAAAAATTAATAACAAGCGATCTCCTAAATTCCAATAAAATTGAGAGAAGAAAAATATACCAAAAAAAAAAACCAAAAAGAAACTAACCCCATGAGAAGCAGCAGAGGGAGAAACAGAGCCATTAGGAGTGAGTGCAGAGACGCACCCATTTCCACCGAATCGAAACCCATATTCAATCTTATTTTTCCTCCGTAGATTTGATAATTTTGGTGAAGAAGAAGAAATGGGAAAAACAATTGATGAACCAATTCTAATGGTAGAATCCATTGAACCCAAGAAAGAAAAGAAAAGTTAAATAATTGAATCAATACAAAAGCACAGAGCTATTATGTTTACAATCCTCGAATTATAAAAAACCCAAAACTCAAACTTTGGGGAAATCGATTCTGCTTTCGAATTATTTTTCCTCTCGTTCGTTGTTTACGATGAAGAAGATAGCTGAGAGAGCTTGGCGAGTGAGAGATCCGTATTTATAGTTATAGATGGGTTTGTGGGTTTGAATTTCAGCACAAACTTTAGCCCAATACATTTGTCACTCAATATCATTCCTATCCCAACCCATCAGTTTTTTTTTTTTTTTTGTCTTTTTTAAAAATAATTCTTTAATTTTTAAACCCATTAAAAGTAACTATATTAAATTTTATCAAGAAAAGGTTAGCTTTAAATATTTTTATTTTTTAAAAAAATCTAGCATACTCCCAATTTTTTTTTTTTAACAGAAATAACATAATAAAAAATTTATTTTGAGATGTAATGTAATTTGTTGAGTTGTGAGAACATTACTAACATAGCTAAATGAAATTTTTATTGTTGCGGTAGCAATGTTTTCAAAGCATCATTGTCACGGTCATTTGAGCACAAACCCTTTTGTAATGTTTTAAAAGAAAAGGAAAAATTTAATAGGAAATGACAATAATGTCTTTGAAAAAGTATACATTAGGTATAAATAAATGAGGTATATTTTGGTAATTGTAAAAAGTTGATAAATATAAATAGATAGAAAATAAGAAAAAGAAGTGTTTAAAATTCTTAAGGGAATGAAATTAGAAGAAGAAGAAGAAGAAGAAGAAGAAGAAGAAAGGTTTTTCTTAACTTTTAAGGTAAGATTTTGGATTTGTTTGCATGATTCTGGAGTTTAGATTTTATTTTAAGATTCTTGAGTTTATAGAGATTTTAAGTTGTGTGTTGAAGCTTAACGGAAGAATTAATTGTAAGGATAAGAGTTTAATTTATTGATTTTAAAAGATTTTAGGTAAGGATGATGATTTTAAGTTATGATTTGTTTAAATTATGAAAATGAGTAGAGATTTTTGCAGATTAGTAGGTGATATGTGGAAAATTTTGGGTTTGAAGTTCATGATAACAAAATTTCAGTTTGGTCTCTTATTTGTGAAAAATTCAATTTAGTCCTTATTTTTTTTAATTTCAAATTGATACCTAGAGCATAATTCGAGATTTTAGACATAATTGAGGATGGATTATGGGTAAACTTTCAATATGGTTATGAATTTATGATTTTTTTTTATTTGGTACTCTAAATTTGGCAAGAATTACAAATTAACCCTTATATAAAATTAATCTATTTAATTTTATAATTGGCCTATTTAATCATACAATTAGCTTATTTCAAGTTAAGACCCTTTTAGATTGGTAATCGACGAGAGGTTCGATGAACGATTAACTTTCACAAAAAAAAAGGTTTTTTTTTTATATAGAAAATGATAATTGTACCATTAATTATGTTCACACCTTATTGCATATTACACCTTATAAAAAGTTGATTATGTACAATTTAAGAACCATTTCTATCCTAACACCATGCATAAAAATTTATTTGCTTCTTATTCTTAACTTAGCCTATCACTATAGCCTAAATATAATTAGCCAAAAGTAAAGGGGTGTCTATTTAGATGGAAAAGCAAAAAGGTCAAAGAAGATTCACTTGTTTGCATAACAATATAAATGCTAGAGAATGCATACACAAAATAAATACGACATATATAATGACAAGGTTATAACAAGAAAACATGTCAAAGTGGATAACATATTTGTACATTTGCAATTGTTTTCCATTATTACTATCTTCCTTTTGTTTTACACTCTAAATTTATGTTTGATTTATTACAATATTAACAACTTATTTAAATGGTGTGAGCTAGTGGAGGAACATCAATTTTTATAAGAGATTGTGACCATTGAGAGGACTTGTCCACATTACTTAAGGCATTTTACCCATAAGGGACTATAGTAAAAAAAATTTTTTGTGGTAATCTGGGGTGTCCGGACCAGTTTACGCGCACCACAATTAATCTCCGGGCTCACTGAACATCCTGCAAGCATATAAAGCACCGCGGGGGTGACAGACATACACAAGTAAAACTTGAATCCTAGTGCAGAAGAAAGGAACATATTCCTTCCACTGCTGGGCCACAACCTCATGTGTGGGACTATAGTAATTTTATGCCTTGTCATGTTATCTAGTGTGGGTCTATGCATTTTATCCAAAATCCTATCTATATTCACAAGTTCTTTTGAGATGAGCTAGATGCACGAGAACCTTATTAAATATGCATTACCCCATGTATTTTATTTGTTTTTTTTATAAAATTATTTTTGGATGTCAAATTATTTTGTAATATATTTATTTTATATTTGATAAGCGATATAGATTTTGTCCATTAACAACTTGATAGTAGCATTTTTATCGATATGTATAGAGGGTATGCATTATTTTGCCATCATTAAAATGCATTGCTCTAATTATGTAATGCAACAACTTGAATTGCATCAACATATCTTCGATAATATTGCAACAACTTGAATAGTTATTACTTGTTAATAAAACCTTCATCACGCCATGAAAAACCAGATATTTATAGAATGATATCTTTCTATTAATATAAATATCTACATTATACATGAAAATAACACAATGATTTATTAGACTGATACGTTAGCGTGTCATGAGGCATCCATATAATTTGATGAATTACAGGCTCCATACACCCGACATGCTGGACCTGCAAAGCATCGTATAAGTATCTAACTGAGATATTTTGAAAACTTCTTCTTGCCACAGTGCTGATTCTAAATAAAAACTTCGAAACAGCACTAAGATAAGTCATGAGTTGATGAACAAAGTAGCAATGGATAAGGAATGGGATTTGATTCTTTCACTATTTACTGGAATTGACATCAAGATAAGGAAAACGATGCTCCTCCGTCACCGTCCTTGATAATTTATTTCTGGGAAAGATAAGGCAAGTGCCTTTTCTTCTTCGATGGATGACAACCGTACTATAACCAATGACCTCCAGCCAGGGTGCAGAGTGGGATTTTAATACAAAATCCAAGAAGGAATTCAAAGGATAAGTCAACACGTTGATGCCCGGGCATCCTTCCTCCCCCTCGTGCGGCGGTGAAGTTCACGCCGTCTGCTAAGATGCAGGGAGGAGCCGTCGTCTAGCACGAAAGGGTCTCGGCTCTTGATGTTAAAATAATGAGACAAAAACAAATCTATTGTAACAAGACACGTTGAAAGGGGGAAAAGAAGAAGATATTGAAAGAAGAGAAAACAGCAAGATGAGATATTGGACTGGCTTTTGGCTACCATTGGTCACGAGAGTTTGAACTCGAGCAACCAAGATTTAGGATTGGAGGGATGGATAAGAAAATAATTAATTTTTAAGAGTGCAAAACTTGTAAAACTAAGGGGTATAATTAAAAACTTCTAAAATTTTTAGATTGGAATATGGGGTTTTTTAAATTTTGGGGGTGATGTAATCGCCACCGATCAATATAATTCTGGTTTATTCTTCTTATGGTCTTAAGTTCAAACTTTGTGTTTGTTAATATAATGACCACTAGAAACTTACATGATTGTTAATTTTAAGATCTATAAAATTAATCGATTACATGCAAATTAATTTAAATATCCACATTAATAATAATAATAAAAATTATAGCCACTGGCAAGTAATTTGAATTATATAGAACCTTTAATAATTTTTCAGTAAGCTTCATTGGCTTATTAATTCTTTTTTTTAAAAAAAAGAATTAATCATATCACTAAATATATTTTAAATATATTATGATGTATGATCAAAATAAATGTATTTTGAATAGTTATTATTCAATATTTCACGACTTTTGGGCTGGTGATGCACTGATTTGGCAGGGGGGAATAAATAAAAGACTTCATATTTGAAAACGATATGTAAATTATAAATTGCCATTTCAAATAAATGAAATCCACACAAAATCATGTGATGATGTCATGAAGTCTTGACTCTGATAAATTCACAGTTAATGTGAAAGCATTGACTTTATGATTAATCCTCGTTATTTGGATAACGCATAGACAATTAATTAAAGTTGTGGGAAAGCTATAGCTGGAATACGCTCATGTCCCTGGATTGTCAAATAATTATATATATGCTGATTTTTTTTTGTTGGGGCTTTTTTTATATATATAGTTTTGCAGTAGTTTTTTAATTTTTTAAATATATACATATTTTTAAAAAATTATTTTTAATATAATATATCCAAACAATTCAAAATACTAAAATAATAAAAATAAAATTTAAAATTTTACGCTGTCTTTTAATAACTGCCGCCACATTAAACATTAAAACAATTATGAAAAAAATATTGTTTAGAATTGTAGTAATGATTATTTTTTAAAATATTTTATGTTTAGAAATATTTTGAATTAATTTTTATTATTTTTAAAATTTTAGTTTTGATAATAATATATTAAAATAATTTAAAAATATTAATTTAAAAAATATATATATTAAATGTTTTAAAAAATATTTTTGAAATCTAAGAGATATTTGTCCCTTCCTCTAAGTTTGTCGTTTATCTAAAAGACTTGTTTTTTTTTTTTTTGGCTTCCAACGTGTTTCAAGAGATGTCGGGCGCCAAAGTTTCCTTAGAAGATAATGGAACTGAAATCAATATATTAATTAGTTGGGATCTGGTGTGGTCGGCAAAGTGGATATCAATTCATTTAACGGGAGACGGTTGAACTTGGCTGGTGGCAATAAATCAATTTCCCAATTCTATGTAGAAGAAATAGAAAAGGAAAATAAACTATTACAAAACAAAATCTCTCTGCTAGGTTGTTCTTAGAGATGCTTCGTGCACCACTGAGAGTAATACACGCAAGGATCAAATGCTCAGCGAGATCACTTCCCTCCATGCCAGAGGACGTCTGACACATAAAATTACATCGATGTCCTGTTGCCGCTGTTAGAAAAGCAAGTGTGACAGTCCTTCCTTAACCGTGTCCCTCTTACTGAACAGTGATGATTCTCTTACTCGTATAATATCTGATGCTATTGTTGCCTCCTCTGGTCTACTCCAGATTCTTTGCTTTGCCTTCACAGCCCTAAATCAGGAGATTCCTCCGATTTGCATTCCTCAAACCAGCATTCTTCGAAACACGTATCATCAAAGGGGTTAGTTTTGTTTTTTGTATTTGGTATAATGGTCTTCATTTCTCAACCAAATTTTCAGAAGAATATTTTCTAGAATAAATCTATCTGCCTCTTACTGTCCTGTGCCCGGTTCTTTTCCTTGATTTGGTGCGATCTTGTTGTCTAGGAAAAGGGTTTTGATTGAGTTGTTTCCTTAGCTTCTCCATCTCTTTCTTTGATTAGCTTCTCCATCTCTTTCTGTGATGCTGTTGCATTTGAATTTGGCTAAATTAATGTTGTCTTGAATGAAACTTGAAGTCTGGTGATTACAGGCCCTTCTTCATCATGATTTTTTAATTACTTTTTTTTTTTGTTTTCAAGAGGGAATTTGATCGAGTTTTCTCTATTAGGCACCATGGTCTCCATATCTGAGCACAAGAAATATGTCTTGTTCTTAAATATCTCTTTTCTCTTGGTGGCTTGTGTTTTCTTGATCGTGCAATTCAGTTCTGCTGGGTTTCTTGTGCTGGGGAGTTCTCAATCTTTCAAGGAAAATGATCAACAAGACTGCCAGGGGTTGCATAGTCTGGATGACTACAAAGCCAAGTGCTCTTACATTAAATCAAATATCCCATGCGTCTCCCAAGGCTATATTGACTATCTTTACCTTTTCTATTGCAATCTTGGAAGATTTCCTCTTTTGGGTTATTGTCTTTCTTTTCTTTGGCTTTTAGTATTGTTTTACCTGTTGGGAAACACTGCTTCTGAATACTTTTGTTCTTCACTTGAAAAATTGTCTAAGCTGTTGAATTTGTCTCCTACAATTGCTGGGATTACCCTCCTTTCACTTGGCAATGGTGCCCCTGATGTTTTTGCCAGCCTAGTGTCTTTTATGGGTGACGGGACATCTAGCGTTGGTTTTAATACAGTACTAGGTGGTGCTTCCTTTGTTTCTTGTGTTGTGGTTGGAATCATAAGCATTTTGGTGAAGCAAGAGGAATTTAGAGTCAACAGGTGTGCCTTTGTTAGGGATGTTTGCTTCTTCCTTTTAGTTCTTGCATCCTTAACTTTCATCCTGATTCATGGCAAGATCAATCTGTGGGGTGCAATGGGGTTTCTGTCTATGTATATTGTTTACTTCATGGTTGTTTACGTCCTGCAAGTCCATTGGAATGGTGGCGGAAACGAAAGCGAAAGGAACGCTAGTTCAAGTTATGGCAGTGATTTGAACATACCAATTTTAAGCAGCATGGAAAAAGGGGAGCAAAATTATGTGAAGGGATGTGATATGGAGTGTGGTACTGAAGTAGAAATGAACAAATGTTGCTTTTGTGTACGATTATCAGCTCCTTGTCGTATACTCATCTGGATCCTTGAGATGCCTCTTTACTTACCTCGGAGATTGACAATTCCTGTTGTTTGTGAAGAGGGATGGTCCAAGCCAGCCACAGTTGCTTCAGTGACAATGGCACCAGTTCTCTTATCAGCTCTTTGGAATGCCCAGGGTGAGAGTGCCACCCTCACCACAAGCCTAATAGTATATGGAATTGGGTTGATGTTAGGAATGACGTTTGGGGTTCTTGCATATGTAACAACTGAGAAGTCAAGTCCACCACAGAAGTGCCTGCTTCCTTGGCTAGCAGGAGGATTCTTAATGAGTGTTACATGGAGTTATATAATAGCTCAGGAATTGGTAGGCTTGATAGTTTCACTCGGGTTTATATTTGGAATAAGTCCTTCTATACTAGGATTAACAGCTCTTTCCTGGGGAAACTCAATTGGTGATTTGATTACAAATTTGATATTGGCTATGAATGGTGGCCCTGAAGGCGCACAAGTAGCCATATCAGGCTGTTATGCAGGTCCCATTTTCAACATCCTTTTCGGTCTCGGGTTGTCTCTGGTTGTCTCAGCCTGGTATGCTTACCCGTCATCTGTTGTGATCGCAAAAGATCCCTACCTCCTGGAGACAATAGGCTTTCTGGTAGGTGGCCTGCTTTGGGCACTTGTTGTTTTACCAAGGAGAAACATGAAGCTTAACTGGGTTCTGGGAGGAGGGCTCTTGGCTATATACATGATGTCTGTGTCTTTGAGGCTAACTCAGGAACTTGGATCTTTCCATTTCCACGATACACATACTTAGTTGTAACCAGCTTCCTTCCTGTACAGTGATGGCTACACTTCTGAGTAAAAGTTTGTATATTTCCTTAGAGCTTCCATGGCAATTAGAATGGCTATAAACCTTAATTTGTAATCTTGAATACACCAATCTGAAAGCTGTCAGAATGAATCCAGCAACTTGTTTGAAAACCATTTTTGCGCCAATGCATTTTTGCTGTAATCTTGACTAAGTGATGAGCTTGTGATACCCTGGTTTTTCAGGGCCTAAGAATATTAATTGCAGAGCATTTGGCAGGTGAATTGAATGGGACCTGGATTATTTTCATGGAGCTAGTTGTTAGAAAATAATTTTCCATTTCATTTGATTCCTCAAGTGTGCTTTGGAAGTTCACATTCTATGCATCTTCTTAGTTAAGACACACAAGAAAGACACATGAAATGGAATTTGGGATGTGTTTTCAGGACGTTGAGTTCATACTTTATACTACTTTTGCTCATTCCAACATGTGCAATGACGAACTGAGTAATACTCAAGACATGCAGTTGAGTGGTGATGCACCATCCATTTCTTCAGGGCCCCAGCCCTCAACTAGGAGGAGGAGGCGGAGGGGGAGGAGGAGGCGGCCAAACGTATCACACTCAGCTTGGGTCCCAGCTTAGTGGCTGGTGATATAATATATCTTGGCTAAAGCACAACTAATAGTCCAACCTTTTCTTTCTTTCTCGTCACATAGCTAGAAACTGAAAGTTTTGAAGTATAAATGACAAAAACAGATTAATAATTGATATTGGAGGGCAAATGCATATGACAAAGACAAAAGCAGTCTTCATTATATATTATTAATTTCATTGCTCATTCATGAGTTTCAACACTTGCATCATCGGCACAAGAAAATTAGATTGATTGGAGTCAATTTTGGCTCCTAGCTGCATTACCAAACAACAGCGTTTGGCCCCCATTTGAATATGCTCACAAACTCGTGCAAAATTTTGTTGTGGGGTTATGGCCAAGACATTGGATATAACAATTGCAGATACGAAGAGTATATGTTTTTGCTGTTAAAAAATTAATTTTTTTTATATTTTAAATTGGTTTGATGTGTTAATATTAAAAATAAATTTTAAAAAATAAAAAAATTATTTTAATATATTTCAACTAAAAACATACTTTGAAAATCAATCATTACCATAATTTTTAAAACTACCATAAAGGGCTTAGATTTAATTTATTTTGATGTGATAGCATATGATTATGGTAGTGTTTATTTTTTATTGTTCAACCGTATTTTTTAAAAAAAAATTAATTAATTATTTAATATTAACACATTAAAATAATTTAAAAAACAAATTTTACCACAATGTAAAAAAAAAAAAAACAATTACTGGCATGCACATAGATGTAAGACTTTGGAAGACAATCATTTTAGGAACTAAATCTCTTTTATTTATTTAATGTCAAAGATGCCCTCGTAGAAAAGAAAAGTAATATTAACAATGACTTGCGTGGAAATTTATAGTCTTCCAGCATGGGCAAGTTCTTCTTCCTCTTTGCTTGCATGACCTCCGATTCTCATTTCAACAAAATTCGATCTCAGCCTTCTATGTTAAGAATTCCATTACAAGTCATTAGGTTGTTCTCGAGGACCAATCATGCCTATGCCATTTATTTTGTTGATAAAGATATTTAACATTTTTTATTTAAAAAATGAATTTAACTTGTTCTCGAAGTTAAACTAACTAAGACATGAGAGAAGGAAACGTGCGCTTCTTGTTATTTAGCCATTTGAAAAGGAGAAAAATATTACAATAATGATGATCTCTCGTGATCCAATATGCTTAATAATAGTATTTGAAAAATAAATGATTACATGTCCATGTTAATTTATTTTTTTTTTGGTAACGGTTGATATGTAGACTAGTTTACGCATATCTCAATTAATCTACCGGAGTCCTAAAATTAACAATTAGATAAACTTTCAATAACTTTAAAGTTTGTGACACTTGAATTCTAAGGACATGAAGAGCAAATGATTTGTAGTAGGAGTCTCAGTTCTTACAAAACAATTTCTTTTGTAAGATTTAGAGACCTTCCAATTATTAAGTTAATGGCTTTATAGTAATAGATTGTAATAAATGAATAGAAGAATATTAAACTCTAAGAACAAGAACACTTACCTAAGTTTTTGTGAAATAAATGCTTTTAAAATGTATGATAAGAGAATAAAGATTGTGAATCTTTCACCTGGGTGGTTCGACAAATATTTATAACCCTTTTACTTTGAGCCTTGTTATTTTACTTAAAAGGCCAAAAGTCTTTTCCTCTTGAATATCTTAGTAAAGAAAAAGTCCATTGCATCAACATTAATACTGATAAAAATATCTTCTTATAAAACATTAATGTTGATAGGAATTGTCTTTACATATCATTAGTGCTGACAGAGCTATAAGAAACTTACACACCTTATTTCGCACACAACATTTAATATCGACAGGAATAACCTTGTTGTGGCATTAATGTTAATTAAAATATAGTGTCTCTTAGAAGAATTTTATACATTTAAAGGTGTAAGGGAATGATTATCCTAAGATCTGGCATTGTGTCAGATACATGTGCACTTGGGTTAGTATGAACCTACAAGGTTTGAGTTTAGCATTTCGCCAGACCCACAAGTATTTGGCCTCAATGTGTAGCCAAGCCCAAGAGGGTTGGGTTTCGCATCTTACTAGACTCATGTGTACTTGGGCTCAACATGTAATTGAATCCAAAAAGGTTTGCTCTGGTGTCTTGCCAGACCTATAAGTGTTTTGACTTAGCAAATAGCTAAACCTAAGGGTGTTGGGTTTGGTTTCTTACTAGATCCATAAGCATTTCGGCTCAACACATTGTTGAGCACAAGGGTGTTGGGTTTAGAAAAAAGAACTAAGCTCACGTCATCTGAGCTTGTTATTATGTCAAGTTTATGCATGTTAGGTCATCACCCACTTTTGAACCCTTCTATTTGTAAGCTTCTTTAAGCTATTGAGTTGTGTATAAAATATGTTAATTCATCACCCTGTCTGGAAAAAAGTTGCGTGTTTTCAATGTGAAATAAAAAAACTTTTTTGATTTAAATGCTTTTAATAAAATAAGATAATTTCTTTTTCAATATGAGATAAAAAAAACCCTTTTGAAATAATCTATTAACTTATATCCATATATAATGTTTTTAAATTTTTTCATACGAAACATTAAAATCTAAAATATTTATTTTTTAATTCTCTCGGGTTAACTCAAGTGGTTTGGGTCTAGTAACCCTATGCAAATGTATTGTCAACTAAGTTACAATCCACTATAAACTTGCACCGTGGATTTTCCAAGCTCTAAAGGCTTGAGATAGGGCTAATGTTGTCTTTTCACATAACGTTAAATTATTATTTTGCGCTTTGGTTGAAAAAATTGAAGCCTTGGTTATGGGGGGTATTTTAGTATTTTTTTTATAGGCTCGATGGTCATTAAACATTTCAGCAGAGGTATGATAGTCTTTTCATGATTATTTGCATAGTAAAAACAATATTTTACCCCTAATGTTAACAAAATTAAGACATGTTGCTCAGAGGTTTTTTGCCTTTCACAAACTGTTAAATAGTTAAAATACATTTTTAATTTTGGAAAAGACAAAAAAACAAAAAAAAGCTTTGCATATAATAGTATTTTTATTCTTGCACACTGTTTTTTAGTATTTTGATATTGTTTTATTATTTATAAATTCAAAAAACTGACCTAGATCAATGTTTACTTAGATCTGGCAAGTAAATAAGACCTAAATTACTTGGTTGCCAGACTCAAGACGCTTGAGTTTGATAAGGTTGCCAGACACAAGATTCTTGGGTCTAAAAAATAGATAAAATAATGAAAAAATAGGATTAAATAAAATAATTCATTCTAAAAAATAGGTTATTTTTAAAAATAAATTCTAAAATATAACTTAACTCCTTTTATTATTTTCTTATTTATATGCCATATACAATCTTAAATAATAATAATAAAAAAAAACAAACAAGTTATTTAAGTTGGTCCTAAACTATATAGTATTATATCGATACTTCATTTTAATTATCAAAATCTAAAACACACTTAAAACAAGAAAAACAAAAAGAAAATTTAAAAACTTAAATTACACCAATACTAACCAAATTATTAAATTTAATCTTTTATTAATATCTTATTGGCTATTTTGAATTTTGTCTTACTTTAGCTTTTACTCTTGACAAACATTGATAATATTTTAAAAACATAATATTTATTTAGAAATTATTTATTCATGTTTCTATGGATAATTTATTTTCAAATCACATATAATTGAAAACAATGGTTTAAACATTTAAATACATTCATTTATAAATAATTCTAACATTCTATTAGAAATTAGAAAACAATCATAAATGGGTTAAATAATACATACGTGTCAATAAACTATACACACACACACACACTCTCATTAATACCTGACAGCATAAAGCAATTTCAATAAATCAAAAGTTTTTACCCATTACTCGTTATTATTTGTTTTATCTAAAACAATAAAAATTAATGCTATGTATTAACTGGTCAAAATTTTTCCAAAGAAAGTTCTTACTAATAAAAATTAGGTTAAAATAAAATAACAAAGCTCATTAATTTTAAAAAATTAGAAAGTAAGAACAAAAGATAACAAATAAATATATAATTTGTGCAATCTGTTTTTTTATATATAATTACCCGACCCTGCCGAAAACATTTAAAGCAATTACCCAAATTATACATTTTCTAAAATATTTTACCCTACCTAAATTGGGTAATTTGGGTTTTTCTGAAAGGTGATCACCCCTGTAATGAGAGGTACTGGTCTAGTGAAAAAGGGTAGGACATTACCCTACGTAAGTGCTTGTTTTTGTTGAAAATACTTTTAAAATTTATTATTTTATTTGAAGTATATTAAATTAATATTTTTCATAAAAAATATAAAAATATATTATTTTAATATTTTCATCACAAAAAACATAAAGAGATATTTAGAAATATGATGATAATTATGGTTTAAATTGTTTTTTATTTAGAAATATATTAAAATAATATTTTTTATTTTTAAAAATTATTTTTAATATTAATAAATTAAAATTATATAAAAAATTAATTTTAAATAAAATAATAATTTTTTAAAAAAATACAATTTAAACTATATTTTTAAATTCTATCCAGCTCCACATCTAGTTGGCGGTGGTTTGTTTGGATTTGGTTCTTGTAAGAAGCGAGAACCAAAGATTTTATAAGATGTGGCTTGTATTTAATATATATATATATTAAAAAAACTCAACCTCATGTGTTTTCTTTATATCTCAATTCTGGCATATTTGAAATTGTAGTTATAATTATTTTTTAAAATATATTTTATTTATAAATATATTAAAATAATATATTTTTTATATTTTTAAAATTGATTTAAAAATATCATAAATATATTAATTTTAAAATAATAATAATAATAATTTTTAAAAAATAGTTTTAAAACATAAAAGTAAATAAAATGACGTGATAGGATAAGGTGCCCTCACGTTTAAGGACGTACCAGATAACTCGGCACACGATGCAGGCTCTGTCTAGCAACTTGCAGGAAACATCCAAAATTGGATGGGACCACGTCCGCCAGTTATTTGGGAAAGCTGCAGAGCTTTTAATTGTGATCATGACATGTGTTTTTTTTTAAATTATAAATTATAAATCATAGGTTTTAAAAATAACAAATGAAAGGGGTATTAGTATTATTAATTTTTTAAATATTACCAAAAACTTTAAGAAACAGCAAAAACTTAAAGTTAAATTGATTGATGATCCTCAAACGACCACGTTGATGTTTTCGGGTGACCCCAGTCTACTACCCACATAGTATAATCTACACCAAGTCTTGTCTTATTCGCTCATTTGTACTGATTTTTTCTCCTATAAAATTTCATAGCATAAGTTATCTAATATCACTTTAATTACCACACTTTACTTTGTTTCCTTATTGCCACATATATGGTAATTAACTTCATTTATTTTGCAAATTAGGGAGACAAGTAGGGGCGGAGGAAGGAATTTTAATTATTTGAGAGGATGAAATTAGAGAAAAAAATTGTTTTTGGGAGGGATTTTATTTTTTTTTATTTTTAAGATTAAAAATCTAATTTATTAAAAAAGGGGGCTGAAAAACACATTTCCTTAAAAGACCCTGCCCTGCCATCCCCCCTAATTTCACCCCCGGAGGCAAAAAGTTCACAGCATAATTTATTGCATTTTTATTTTTAATTTTTTTATTTGGATTAAGGTGGTCTGTTAGGCTTTATGAATAAAAGATATAAGTTATTTAATATTGTGATAGTAATTATTTTTAAAAATAAATTTTATTTAGAATGGTATTAAAATAATTTCTTTTTAATATTAATATTAATATTAATATATTACAATAATTTTAAAATATCAAAAAAATAATTTGAAATAAAAAATAGAAAATTTTCAATTTTTTTGGAGAAATATTTTTCAATTTTTGGCTGTATGCTTCAAATGAGTGAAACTCGTGTTTTATCATTTATGTCATCTATGTGTGCTCCACGTGACCTCTTCATTGTGTGACTGATGGTGGAGGAGCATCATCGGTTTCAGGCTCCTGGCTTGAAACTTACCCTAATCATTGGCACATGCATGTTTCCTGTGCCTGATATTGTGTACACTGATTTCTTGAGAGTGCCTGCAGCTGTATTTGACGGTGGATTGCAATTGATAGCCACAGCTTCTTGGCCGCGAAGAAGCTGAGATAATTCAGCAAGCACCAACATATATATTAAATTAATATTTTAAGTATTTTATATATATTTAATTTATTAATAATAAAAATAAAAAATATTTTAACATATATAAACAGATAATATCTTTCAAGCTTGGCATCTAGTTGGCAGCGGGTTGATTGGTTTTGGATCATGTAATGGCTTGTTAGAAGTATTTATAATTTTTTTTAAAAGTATTTTTTATTTAAAAATATATTAAAATAATATTTTTTTTATTTAAAAAAAAATATTTTTCAAGTGTATTAAAATAATTTAAATATATTAAAAAAATAATTTTTTTTAAAACATTTTTAAACTACAAAAACAAATAATAAGTAAGAAACGAAAATCTAAGATTTTATAAGACGTGGTTTGTGTTTTTTAAAAATTATTAATCCAAAAAATCTTAACCTCACTTTTTGTTTTTTTTGGATTATTAACTTCAACTTGTAGGAATTGGGCCACGTGCTTGGTACAGGGTAAGGTGCCCTCACGTTTAAGGACGTACCAGATAACTCGGCACACGATGCAGGCTCTGTCTAGCAACTTGCAGGAAACATCCAAAATTGGATGGGACCACGTCCGCCAGTTATTTGGGAAAGTGAGCTTTTAATTGTGATCATGACATATGTTTTTTTAAATTATAAATTTTTAAAAATAACAAATGAAAGGGGTATTAGTATTATTAATTTTTTATATATTATCAAAAACTTTAAGAAACAGCTAAAAATTAAAGTTAAATTGATTGATGAATGATGATCCTCAAACGACCTCGTTGATATTTTCGGTATATTCATGGGATACCCAGTCTCCTACCCACCTAATAATCTACACCATCATTTTGAGACCCAATTCAATAACTAGCTTAATTTAAAATTTGGATTCCAGATTTTTATCTAATCATTAGATTGTTTGTATTATTTAAAAAAAAATTAAAATAATATCATTTTAATAAAAAAATAAAAATAAAAATAAAAATTAACAAGTTATAACCGGGTTTGTGACCGGGTCTTATTTAGTCAATCAAATTGTTGGATTACATTGAGTTTTTTTTTTTTTTTTAATTTAACCTGGTTTTATTCTCGAGTCGACTGGATCCTGAATCCTGGATCAACTTATCAAGTCAAGCTGAATTTCAAAACTATAATATTGTCTTATTCGCTCATTTGTTCTGACTTTTTCTCCCATAAAATTCCATAGCATAAGTTATCTAATATAACTTTAATTACCACACTTTACTTTGTTTCCTTATTGCCACATATATAGTAATTAAATTCATTTATTTTGCGAATTATGGAGACAAGTACCCGGAGGAAGGAATTTTAATTATTTGAGAGGATGAAATTAGAGAACATTTTTTTTTTTGGGGGGGGGGGGCATTTTTAATTTTTAAGATTAAAAATCTAATTTATTGAAGAAGGGGGGCTGCAAAAGACATTTCCTTAAAGGGCTAAGATAATTTAGCAAGCACCAACATAAATTAGATGTTGCTGGGTAGAAATTGGAGTTCACAGGCATGGCGGCCAATAAGATTTTCAGGACAACAGAACAGGCGATGGCTGTGATATTTGGAAGTTGAGAGGAAAAGGGGAATCCGATCCCAAAAGATTCACATTGACAAAGAGGTTTATGAAAGTGATAATTGTGATCATGGGGGTTCCTATCCAAAGAAAAAAGTTATGGCAATGACGGGTTGACGAGCAGAGACCGTTCAACAAGGGCTCAGGAACCTGCAGTAATTTATATTGCATTTGCTGCAAGAGCAGCAGAGATTAAAACCATCTTGATTATTTGATTCTTATAATACTGTACAGTAATGTATAACTAGTTGAATTACAAGGTTCAATATTTCCAAGTTCATTTTCAACTCGATCGAGCTTTGAAGGAAGAGACTAAGAAACCCCATGGAGTTTCAAGAGACCAAGAGATCTGGCCAGCCTCAAAGACAGAAAGCAGAGATATATAGCCAAGAGACCAATCCCGAGAGACCTATCTAGCCTCATGTTCTTCCTCGGCAAGATCACAAGGGCCCAGAGCAAGCCCCCTATCAAGAACCCTAGAGTCTCGTAGAGAGAAGGGTCTTTTGGGATGACAAAGGAAGAGGGATATTTAGACGCAGATGAGATGATCAGTGAAATGCCCAAACCCAGCAACGTATTGAACATGGGACCAGCGTAGCAGCCAGATATGGCGATTTGTACCCCATCTGCCCCGCCATTTACCGCCATGGCAACATTAGCTATCAAATCTCCGAGGGAGTTGCCCCAAGCCAGGACAGTCAATCCAAGAACTGAAGGGTTAATCCCGAGTATATACCCTAGTGAAATCAACAAAGAGACCAGTTCTTCAGCAATAATATATGACCAAGTTACACTCATCAGAAACCCACCGGCAAGCCAAGGAAACAAGGATTTCTTCGGCGGGCTGGACTTCTTTGTCGTCACATATGCAAGATTGCCAAGAACCATCCCAATCAATCCTGATGTCATATAGGTTACTAGGCTGCTTTTAGAGCCAAACTCCTTTTTCCTCTGAGAGGTGCACAGTGCTGCCAATAGAAGAGGTGCCAATGCCACAGAAACAACAGCGTATGGCCTTGACCATCTCTCCTCGCTAACCACAGGTATAGTCAATCTTCTAGGGATGTACAGAGGAAATTCCAAAACATACAGAAGCCTACTCAAGTAATAACAAAAGGATGAATCGAGATTACAAAAAATCAATGAGCTTTGTTGATCTTCATCAGTGGTTTTGTCCACCACAATTGGTTTTTCATCATCAGCATAACCGAGTAATGGTATACCCCTCTCCAAAAATTCCTCCTGGTTGCCGTCTGCAGTTGAGTGATTCTGTTTTCTGTACTGGAAATGCATGATGCAAACCACAGATACATAGCCCAAGTAGATAGCAAGAAAAGAAATTGCACCCCACAAGGAGATTTTTCCAACAAGAATAATCAAGAGAAGACAACATAGAGAGAACAGAAAGAAGCAGACATCTCTGATGAAGCTACACTTATCAACCGAAATTTGGCGAGGACTAGTCAATAAACTTATGACACCAACCACCACACTAGACACGAAAAAAGCGCCGCCCAAAATACTATTCAGGCCAACATCACCATTGCTAGACCTCGTGAAGGAAACAATACTAGCGAAAACATCAGGGGCGCCATTGCCAAGCGAAAGAAGGGTGACACCAGCAATAGTTGGAGAAAGCTTCAAGAGTTTGGAAAGGCTTTCCAAGGAGGGACAGAAGTAATCTGCTGCTGTGTTGCCTAACAGATAGAACAGAACAGCCAGCCATAGCAACAGCATAACGTGGCCAAGCATAGAAAATTTACCACAAGTACAGTAAAAGATTTGAAGATAGTTTATATACCCTTTAGACCTGCACCCAATATTAGACTTGATGTACTCACACTTGGATTTGTAATCTGTGTAGTCATGAATTCGGCTGCAGCCATCAGTTTTGGTCAATTCTTCTTGAAGCACTAAAGAATGTTTTGTGGTGACTTCTGGCTCATTGGATTGGTCTGGAAAATATGAGGTTGCAATATAGAACAAGAAGAGGAAGAGAAAGGAGATGTTAAAGAAAATAGTGCTTTTCCTGGGCTTGCCTCTCGAGGCACTGAAAATGGCCATTCACAAGAAGCTTGTAGAGAAGATGTTAAAGGTTTAGTTACTGAGAATTGAAGTTCATAAATTCTAAGTTGTTGTGTCCGGGAATGGGCTGTATTTTGGCTGGGTTATAAGGGAGGGATGTATAATTTGTGAAGTAACAAGACAAATAGTCAAAAGTTAGCTCTAAAACTGAAAGAGATGTTTCAAGAATCAACCCAATTCACCATAGAAGATGCAGAATTGATTAACTAATAATAACAAAGACATCATCTGGTGGTACCATGTAGGAGGCAGAAAAGAGTTAGCAGGAAAGAGAGAGGTTATATGCTATATCACATCGTTCAAGAGATGATCAAGGATTAAATGAAGATGGTACTATATGTATATGTTCAACTTCAGAAAGCTATGCTTGTGTGGTTTTTTTCACCTCAGCCCGGGTGCTGTAGGGTAGATTTTAGTTAAGCTGTTACTATCATCATCTGTTTGAAAAATAAGTGGAGGGCTGGAGGGATCATGGAGGCAGGTCTTGCTGGTTTCTTGATTGAGAAATTCCTCTAGCTATGATGAAATTGTCTGTGAGGGCAAAACGTTCAGTCTTCCTGCATACTGAAATCAAACTTGCAACCATTTATACGGTACCTTCAATGAGTACATTAAAGGAAACTTCCTAGCAGATAGACATGGAGGAGAACAGAGGAGTGGAGCTGAGAGGGGGTGAGTAGCGCATCAAATCTTCATGAAAAAGCATCCTTTAAAAAGAATGTGTAGGTGATGATACATCAAGGGATTGATTTATCATTCTCACTTTTCCCATGCAACTCCATGTCAGCCAGATTGAAGAGCATCTAATTCTAGTATGAAGGGGCTGTGCATATGAGTGATGTTATTATATCGCAATCATGACGTAATTATCCTTTAGCTTAGGCTTAATCCTCTGAATCAAAGTTATAAAACCTGTCCGGCTGACCTGGGCAGAAACCAGACTAGGTTTAAAAAATAAAAAGAAAATAAAAAATTTAGGTAATTTGGTAAAAAATCAGATTGCAATAACTATATTTTAAAAAAACTAAAATGATGTAATTTTGATTTATAAAAAAATTAAGGTTGAGCTAATCAAACTCGATGTCCCTTGCAGCTATTGCTAGATTTGATTCGAGCATCTCCTCCAACTTTCAAGATTTTTCACTTGTATCTCTCTCAAATGATTTTGTTTACAATTGGGACTCATTTTGTTTTATTTCTTCCCTCAATTTACATGGCTGTGTTTGACAGCATTAGGGGGGAAATGGCAAAATTTGACGAAATGAAGAAATATTGAAATTCCAAAAGGGAAGAAAGGTGGAAAATTGAGACTTGTTTCTCTCTATCATATCATAATATAAGGTCCAAACATAGTAGGCCATCATCTGCTAGCCGTTATTGTCAATAATTGAGATCCAGTTCATCTCCTTCTTCTTCTTTTTTTAATAATAATAAGCAAACATGGTACAAGGTGAGATAATATTCCTGGACAAGCTGCCCACGGAAGCCATTCACATAAAAAAAAAAAGGAAAAAAAAAAAAGCACGTTTAGCTGGGGTGATTGCTACTGAAAAGTTGAGTTCTTGTGGACCTCAAGAACCTAACTTTTGCTTTCAATGCTCGTCATGATCATAGCGGTTTAAGGTATTTTATCCTTAGTTTTTTTTTGTATTTTGTATTTTTTTTTTTTTGTGGTGGTGAAGGGTGTCAAACAAATTAATGAAATCAAGAATGGTAGGCATGCAAAGAGTTATGGTTGATTACGTACATGTGCTGGAGATTATCTTCCGTAAGTTAGCTTTTAGCTGTCTCGTGCAATCAATTAGTGGTTAGCTGGCCTAATTTAATTAGGTGTTGAGGAATTAGGCAGAGGTGCATATGTTGCGATTAGTGTGCAAGCCTGCCGATGCATTTGGGTCTGTGAAAACGAAAAGTTTTGAGTATCGATCTGATACAAGTCGTTGAAGATTTGTTCGCGTTGAGCTACATTAGCGAGGAACGCGGTGAATTTTTTTTAAAATTTATATATATATATATATATATATATATATATATATATATATGTGTGTGTGTGTGTTTTAATGTATTGATGTCAAAAATAATATTTAAAAATTAAAAAAAATATTTTAATGTATTTTTAATTGAAAAATACTTTTAAAAAATAACTACCACTATATTTTTAAATATTATTTTAATCTCATATTTTTTTTTAATGATTTTACATGCAGCCTTGATGCTTATTGAACCGATGAATTTTCAAGAATTAAGTTATGAAGTAGTTATTTAGATTAATTTTGTTTTTTTTCTTAAGAACTTTTTAGATTTATTATTTTCATCTTGGATTCTGTTTTAATTATCATTGGTTTTAATTTTTCAAAAGCAATTTTTTATTTTTAATTCATTGAAGTCCTAAAAGAATTTTTTAGGACCCTCTTAATGTCAATATTAGAGGACGAGCTTTATTAAAAAAAAAAAAAAAACCAAGCTCCACAACACTTGTTTTTTTAGAGATTGAGCATTTAATATTGCAATGTATAATCAGAGAATGATATGTTTATAATGATTATTTATTTGTTTTTTAATCTAGAAAGTATTAATTAGTATTATTCATTTATTGTGAAATTCAACAAATCAACGAAACACAATTTCTTTCTATATATTTATAAAGATTTTTAAAGCACAGTGACCATAATTGTCATGATAATCTGATACACAGCGATTGTTGCCATGTCCTAGTTTGTGATTGAAACCATGATCAGACGTCAAGCGAAATTAATTGACCTTGGAATTCTCCAATCTTTTTTCTAACTAGAAAGAGAAAAAAAAACATAGGAAAATAGAAAGGACAAAAAAAGATTTGAGAAATAGAAACCATGAAGATAAAAAAAAAAAAAAAAGCAACAAAAGTAACCTGAAGAATAGCTAAATTAATTAGGTTTTGGATTTATTTTATTAAGTTTTTTTAAAATTATTAAAAATTTATATAATTATTAATTTTAAGATCCATAAAATTAATCAATTTAATAATAAATAAATAAATAAAAAATCAAAGCACCTAGAAGATAGAAAACAGGGGACTTTATAGGGCGAACGAGAAGAAGACAGTGTAAGGAACACGCAATGGCTGCAGTGTTCTTGCTTGGCGTCTCTTAAACATTGGTAGGGCTGGATGAAAAATCATTGCATTAGTATAAAAGGGAAGCGATTGAAACACAAGCAAGCTTCTTTGAAGCGCAAATATTGAATCGAAAGCATACAAAACTAGAATGCACAGGAGGAACAGCAACGGTATCCAGTGGCTGCAAAAGAACTAAGGTGCTGCTGGAAAAAACAAGATCAGGAGGAACATTCACATGGCGGCAGTGGATGATACCAGTCTTGTAAGACTGGGTGTAAGGATTGGAAAGAAGACAACTTGAGCCAGCGAGAAAGAGTTGGATTTTTGGTGTCAGGTCCACAGAAGCTATACAAAATCTCAGGAGGACAATTTACTGGGAACAAGGTTGCAGCAAACACATGAAAAAACAACATAACAGCAAAAATACTACCAGAAAAGTGATAAATATAAACGAAAACACCAACAAAAGTCAGATTATTTCCTGTGTTTTTGTGTGTTAGAAGTTTTGAGTCTTTCGTTAAACGACAATTAGGTGAGAGTATGCACTTTGTGAACAAAGCAGTTCAACAAAAACAACAAAAAGGAAATAAACGAACGTGGGTGTAAATAGCAAGCTATCCATCAGTACAAACCCGACAGACTCGAAGTCTCCTAGAATACGAGGCAGAAGGGGGAGACAAAAACACATGCGAGTCCTCTTCGTTTAAATGTGGAAAAACTATGAAGACTCTTTAACAAATGTGTAGATGAAGATCAGCAATGATCATAAAGAAATAAAGGATCTCTCATATTTAATCAAGAAAGGTAGGTGAAAGGGAGAAGGGAGAGAGTCTAACAAAAAATTAGCTAAGTAACAAAACAGAATGCTAATAATCATGAATGAATAGAAGCAATTGCGGAACAGCACAAACACTAAAACACAGTTGAAGAGAGATGTAGCATGATCATTTTATCTAGTTTCTTGATTTTGCCGAGCATAAAAAAAAAAAAAAAAGTTGTGCTGGGAAACCCAACAATAATAATACAAACACCAAGTCAAAGAGAAGAACAATGAGTGTATAAAATAACACTTTTAATACTGATTTTTCATGATTGTGTGTGTTAATACATGAGTAAATCTTGAGGCTTTAATGATGTTTTTTCTCTTTTTATTTATAATTTAGATGGTGAAAAATATTAGTTGTATTTTGCATGATCTTATTTCAGATATGGAACTAAGAATAATAAATTCAAAGGGAGCATATTAGCTAAAGACATTGTAGAGTAATGTTGCAGAAAATCTCGAATTGAAAAGCTATGTGCCTAGGCTTCAGTATATTTTGAGATGATTCAAGAAGCATCGGAAAGCTGACTTAATAGGCAATAATTGTTCCTAAATTAGAAATTTTATTATTCACGTGTTTTTCATCCAAAATTTTCCCTACAATCTAAAACTAAAAATCTCTAGCAGTATTTGATAAACAAGGAAATTTATTTTCTTTCCTTTAAGGAGAGAACATAGGATTTAAAAGCTTCTTTTAATAGCTGCTAAGAGTTTCTTTGGTTTTATTTTGGTTCTAAAAGGGAGATGGCGTCTTATAGAAGAGAAGAGATGAGAAGAAAACAACTTCTTCAAGGAGCCGTAAGCCTTGAGATGCTAAATTTACCAAGTAGCAGTAATATTTTTTATGTTGAAAGTATCAAATACCTTGTTATTCATTTTGATTATGAAATAATTTTTTTTAGGATTATGATGTAGCCTAATTATAAATATGTGAATGTTTTCGTTTTTGAATTATTTCAGTATTTGTTGAGTATCTCTCTTTGAACTTATTGCTTGTGAATGATTGATCACCATGTACATGATTAGATAATTAATCAGAGACTAAAAATTAATAATTGTTTTACCAATGCTTGAGATACAACAAGAAATTCATAGGATATAGATATCTATCGACTTATGTAACTGTTAGAACTTCATCGTTCTTAATAAATCTTGCAGGTTTAGAATTTTAATAAAGATGCCAAAATTGCTTGTTAAGATATTTTATTAATGCTTAAGAAAAATTCATGAATAGATTATAGAAACTTGATTATTAATAATAAGAAATATAACAATTAATCTGATGAGAAATGTCACGTAAGGTTAATTATGGTGAATAAAAAAATCCTATAACATTATTATCTTGATTTAGACTTAGTTATTATTTTTTTCTTTTACAGGATAAAAATTCACTATTATTCAATTCATTAATTAAATCATAATTTAACCAATTTTAGTACTTGTTAGTAATTTTTCAATCTTTGTTGAATATAGTTTTTTCCCACATACTTTATTACTTGTTATAATTTGTGTATTTGTGATTTCAACCAGTAAACAATGTCTACAATAACTAACAATACGTGTAACATGGTGTTTATAGGCAATCGAGATAGTGGAAGCAAAATAATCCCAAATCTATGTACGGAATAAACCCAGCTTGAAACTAAGAAATGTGAAAAAAGACATAATGGATAAGCAAGCTATTAAGGATATAAAAAAATATTTCTTCAACATAAAAGAGATGAAAAAATGGAAAAGAAAAGGAAAAGAGAAATCAAATCCTAAGCATTTTGATAAAATAAAATACCATGCATGAAGAAGGGGTGTAAACATGTTAGGCTAAACAAAGCAATGCAACTAAGGACATAATGATTAGGATGGACCATATAAAACAAATTAACATTTGAAAAAACTAAAAAAGAACAGAAAAAACCAACACAACCCGATCATTATCATACATAAACACACATGAATGAATGTAAATAACAAATCACACCAAAAATATAAAATCCCTTAATAAGTATCAATAAAAAAATATAAAGAACAAAAAGAAAGTGAAGGGGTCTTAAAACCAATCAAAACAATACATAATTGAATCCAAAATCAAAACAAAAGGTGAAAAGAAATTAAAAAGGGCTAAGAAATGTCAAACCAGCGGAACAAACCCTTTGATGGCACCTAAAAGGCTGTCAAAGCTAATTCAATTCAACATACACGAAACTAGCTAACAACTACAATATACATGCTAGCTAAAAAAAAAAAAAAAAGTTAAAAGGGAGCTATAAAATCTAGCAATCAACTATTAGCACACTAAGACAGATCATCCCATCTAATTTAGAGATAAAATTGAAATAAAGTCCAAAATTAAAACTCTAATTGCATTTTTATATTAGTTTTTTTCTTGGCTGTAAACTAATTTCTTATCTTTTTTCAATCCAAAACTTTTTCTTTGAGAACTTTTGTTTGGAAAATGATATTTTCTTAAAAAGATATTTTTTTAATAAAAAATTTAGGGATAAAAAACAAGGTATGATTGTTGCGTTTTCTTAACAATATTTATTGAATAAAGTCTTATAAAAAGACATTATATAGTAAGTTTGTAAAATATATATATATAGTATTCGTGCAAAACTTTAGCAAGCTATAAAAGTCAGAAAGAGACTTTGCTGAGGAATTTTAAAATAAAATTGATTTTTTAAAAATCATTGTTATTTAGAGAGGTGACTTCTCTTAAAGGTCAATGATGACTTACCTGAGATCTATTAAAGGCCTGTTTGACTCCACCAATGATTTTTACCTATAAAACTTCTTTAAAACTTTGCATAAATACTAGTACTTTAGGGTTAAATGACATGCATGCATCTTTATCTATTTAGAAAATATAGGTTACCTTGTTTTTTACAATCTATTTTTCTTAGTTGTGGTAGGACTTGTTATTTCAAACATAACCTTTTTTAGTCACTCAATCAACCATATATTTAAGTCTGCCTTTGTAAATTACATGTATAATTTTTTTTAATCATATAGTTTGGGCTTTATAACATATATTACCTTATTATGTTCACCACAAGAAGTTCTGCTTTATTGACCATTCTTTAAGAAGTGATAAACTATCTCTTAGCCATATCATTGTCCTCTAGTTAGACTATACCCTCATCTTTTATCATAGACTTTTTTAAATAGTGTTACCCTCAGTTGATATGTCTATATTCATTTTCCAGTAGCCATAAAAAAAAAACACACATACATAAACACTGATATTGAGTATTTCTTTTACCACTCAAGACTTGTGCTAGGATTCTTCATGTCATCATTTGATTATTTTCATTGTAAAAGACTTCTCTTATCTTGATTATGCCCTTATATGTGCTTATTAATGGTTTAAATCAGTACTTTTACACTATAGTTTTCCATCACCCTTATCTATTGATTATGGAAAGAACTTTTTGCTCATATTGATTTTTTTAAAAAAAAATTTAACTATCTTATATTTTTAAAATAGAAATTATTTTGATGTGCTTAACACAATTTTGTTTTTGAATTTTCTTACAACTCCTAGGGTAATTTCATAGGAACAATGATGTAGGTTTTTATGTTAACGAGTTTGTAATTGGTGAAAGGACATGGTGAGGTGGATTTTTTTTTAATGGTAGTTTTTAATCTAAAAGACTCGAGGGAGAGGGAGAATTTGAGTTTATCAATAATATCTGCCTCTATTTGAGCTTTTGTTCTAATACCATGAATAATAATTTGTAGGATGCTCTTAAAGCTATAACTCTTATGGAAGTTCTACAAATTGTTTTTTCCTGGTTGCTTGCTTCTTGATTATAAAGGAATTTATAAAGTCATATAATGCAGGCTAAGGTTTTGACTATAAAAAAGGAATTTATCGGCTCAAGAGATGTTTAAAGGTCTTCTAGACTTTATAAAGGCATATAATCCTCTTGTATGATTGAAATTCTTTTTGTTTTTAATTTCTTACTTTAATATTTAATTTATTAAAAATTAGACTTCATGGTTTTTCTAGATTGGATGCTTCAGGTTGAATGATCCATGTCACAGATTTAAAAGCCAACATATATTTTTTTAAAGCTTTATAATTATCTTTATTTATTTTTATCAAGTTATTCCAGTTATATAATGTGGGCTATGAGTTCGACGGGATATTCTATGTTGGCTTAACCCTAATTAGTATTATTACATATTTTGTCATGATTGGTTTTTATGCCATTTTTAACCTTATTTCAATGCTTAACATCATTGTTTGTACAAAAAATAGTCTAACCCCGCAACAAAGCACGAGAACCAAGGATAATATTATAGAAAACTCTAAAGCATATGACATAGAGAAAATATTGTGATGTATTGTTCACACACTCAGATATTACTGTTTACTTACTATATATTTTTTTTTCATTTTAGTCTTCAAACTTTTATTTTTGGCAATTTGACTTTAAATTGAAGATCAATTGTTTGTGATTGTTTAGGCAAAAGCAACATTGAAAAATGTGGATCTAAATGAAAAAGGCAAGAAAAATGGGTGATGTGTTCATAATTTTTTTTAAACTACCCTTTGGTCCGTAAGCTTTA
Organism: Populus alba x Populus glandulosa; assembly: GCA_033617975.1. Lineage (NCBI taxonomy): Eukaryota > Viridiplantae > Streptophyta > Magnoliopsida > Malpighiales > Salicaceae > Populus > Populus alba x Populus glandulosa. Next base: position 5,215,616 of record CM066155.1, on the reverse strand, counting down.
TAAATAATATAGTTTTAAGTCCCTTTGAATGTCTAAGATTCAATTTTAGCCCAAAATTTTATTTTCATTTAAATTTAGTCCATTGTTAGAGAGAGGAAAGAGAGAGGGACTTGTCGGATTCCAACATTAGAAAGAGAAAAACAACATTTACAATGATTTGGCCCACCAAGATTGTCTATCTTGGTATCAAAGGGTTACATTCGGTGAGAGAGATTCTATTTAGGTGTTTTTAAGCATTAAAATTACCTAAAAACTATATCTAAGTTCAAGAAAAGTTTTTATTTTGGATTGATTTCAGGTTTTTTTTAGGTTTATCAAGATATTTAGGGGTTTTTTTTTTGTAGATGTTTTAAGTAAAAAAATGAGTCAAAAAATAATCTTCTAAGCCAAAAAACCAAGAACCTCGATTTTAGGTAATTCCATACGACACATTATTTTACCTTAAAAGATGAAGTGTCATTTATTTTAATTTTTTTTAAAAAAATTGAGACTGATGACATGTTATCTGTCCCATTGACTTTAAAAAGGGTCTTTTTCTGAAGGGCAGTTGCTTAGTTTTTTTCTCTGGTTTTTTTTGTTTTTAATTAATACTTTTAATGACTTTTTTTTAAATAATTTTTTAATATATATTTTAATTAATACTTCTCCTCTGTGATTTTTTTTTGACTTATTTAGCCTTTTTTAAGTAATGATTACTTTTTAATTATATTGTATATACTTAAGTTTTTAAGAGTTTAATATGATTCATATTTTTTTTTTTTACAATTTATATAGATTTGATTTATTTTTAAAAATAAAAGTATTTATTTTAGATAATATTTTTAATATGTGTAATCTTGAATAATATTGTTTTTTCTTTTCTTTTATTCAATCAATTTTTTGTGTGTGTCGATTTCTATTATTATTTAATTTAATAAAAAATAATTTTATTAAACATAACAGGGTAAATGACTCGTGTTGTAAAATTAAATATTTTGATTTACATGTTTGTTTCAAATCCTCTAATTTTATTTTTATTTATTTATATAAAGAGTTCTTGATTTAATTTAATTAGATGTTTGCATAAGTTTTTTTAATTTATATTCAAGATATTATTTTTTATGTAAAACAATGCATTGAAAAGGTCTATATATTTAATTTGTTTATTGAGAAAAAATACCCAACCTACGACGAACACAAGAATTAAATAGATTGTATATCATAAAAATCTACAGTAATCTCAAGAAAAGAAAAACCAATTCAACACCAAAAACTCGACAGAAAGAAAGAAAGAAAGAAAACCCACTGCATTCTCCAAGCCTGGCCTGCGATTTTGAAAAAATCCAAAAAGCCCAGATCCATTACCTGTGAAAACCAGCACTTCACAATCTAGCACATACCTGCTCTGTCTGCGCGCCTTGAGAACGGATAAAATCCCTCCTCCTTCACTCTCTCACTCAAAGCCAAAGCCACTGAAACTCAACAACGCAGTTAAAAATGCTAGCAAACCCTAGCACCAGTTCTACTCTCCATTACAGGCCGAATTTAACACACAACCCTCCATTTTCTCACACTAATCATCGCTGCAAGCTCTCTCTCTCCCCTGATTGCCCTCGCTTCACCAATTTTGCAAAATCCAAGTGTTCTTCACTTTCTCTGCTTCTATCAAGAAGAAAACGTGAAAGGTTGGTTACTGTAGTCAAAGCTTTCGAGGACACTTCTGCTGTAAATGACGGCCCTCAGTCTTTGCACCAGCCTATTTCTGTCAAAATCCCCGTCGGTGACAGACATGTAAGTATATTTTACTTAATTCAAATACTTCTTCTGTTTCGATAATTTTAGAGTTTAGTTTTGAGGCATTTCTTAGTAGAATTTCCTGTATTTGTATCATTTTTTTTGTTTTGGATAATGAACAGTATGGTGGAATTTCTATCAGTAATGGTAAAAGATATTGAAATGCGAACTTGTGTTTGATTTTCAGTTTAGTTTTGTTGTCGTTTGAGATTGCTCGTTATTGTGTTTAAATAATCGATTATTTATTTAAATCTGTGTATTTTATGGTTGTTTTTTCCGTAGATAATGGTTGAGACGGGCCATCTTGGGAGACAAGCTAGTGGTTCCGTCACAGTCACAGATGGAGAAACTGTGAGTTATGATTTGTGAGGGTTGATGTATAAGTGTTAATGTTTGATATCAAAGAAATATATATTTTTTTATTTGTTTAACGTGCAGATTTTACTATGATTTGATTCCTTGGATCGGAATTTAGATTCTTTGTTTTCGGAACAACCGATATCCATGTTCAGATTTTATTAACTTATGCTATCTTATCAGAGTGCATTGAGATTTCCAAAAGGACTTTGTGTGTGTACTTTCATCTGCAGAATGCATTAAATGATAAGAAGTTATGACTTCAAAACACACGCCCGTGTGTATTGGATAGGTGCTCGCTAGTAATAGTCAGCAAAATCTCTTCAGATACCAAGTCTTAATTGCGCTTATAATGGCATGGGTTTGGAGTGTGTGGGGTTGGAGGAGAGAGCTACTTGATTTATGTAGCTCAGCCACTGGACTGATAGTGACTGTTTATCCTAGCTAACAAGAAAGAAACTGATTAAATGTATTTCTGTTTGAATTGTTTGGCTTAGAAGAATGAACCAAGACTGGATTCCAATTATTAGGTAAGGCAAGGAGAGTGTAGTCACCCATAGCCTCAGACCTCCACTGCTGTTCTGCAGCCTCAACTGCTTTGTTTCACATGTATTTATATGTACGCTGTGGTACTTCTTCTGCATGTGTTACTTCATAATTGTCGTGTTGAAGTTCAGCTGGTTGTCTTCATGTATGACCTCAGGTTCTTATGCTTATATCTACATTATTGCTTCTTTTCTGTAGATTATCTATACATCTGTTTGTTTGGATGATGTTCCTAGTGAGCCTTCTGATTTCTACCCTCTTTCTGTAAACTATCAAGAGCGATTTTCTGCAGCAGGTCGAACTAGGTATGTCTTGCAGTGCTTTCAACTTTTGGAATTATTTTTGCAGTTATGTGGAGGAGACTAATGTTTATGCTTTATATCTGCCATTGCTTTAGTGGAGGATTTTTCAAACGAGAAGGGAGGTTGAAAGATCATGAGGTACTATCCATCTCTTTCAAGTACGGAAAATGCTTAATCAAGTGGATAGCTGAAGCATTTGTCTTTAACTATCACCTTTTCAATCTAAGATATTAACTTCAAGCCATTATAGTTTATATTTTCTTCATATGAGTTTCATTTGCTGGCAAGTCTTAGCATATGTGACTTTGTTTTCATGTTATTGGTTATCATATTATTTGTCTAAGAATGGGGGACACATGATTTGAATAGCTGCTAAAACTTTTAGATAATGCTGATATCCCTTTTTCTACAAAATTGTAGAGAATTTAAAAGAATTTGCATTGTGATACTCTTATCATTAATCTAAAGCCTCACATTGTCATCAGCCAAGGATTTATCATTGGTTTGTGGACATAGACACAAGGCACATTATTGAAAGTACAATTTCAGATTTTGTAGATCTTGGCCATTGTAAGATATGTCATCTATATCTAGTTTGTAAATATCGTAATTATCTTGTATCATTGGTGCCATATATGATGTTATGTGTCACAATGTCAAACATTTTTCTGTTATTGATGCAATGGAGTTGTTCAGCCAAGACTTTGTAGAACAAGAGTTAATATGATTTTGACTTTTAGCTTACCCGCACATCTGGAAAGAATTCTGTTCCTAGATCTCTATGCTTTCTTACATGATTTTCTGTCGGATTGTTGTCATGGGCTAGTGTTGATCTTCTCTATTATTACCTTCTCTAATGTACATATGTGATTGTTTAGATATTTGGTTCTTTACCTTCTTTTCTTTTTGGCAGTCTTACAGTCATTACTAATTATTTTTCTTCTTTTGTTCCCTCCATAATGGTGCTATTTTTGTAGGTATATCACATGAATTTATTATGTAGGATTATGAGGCTTGACTTACAATATGTCTTTAATCAACATAAATGGCACAACCATTTTTACTTGGATATATTGATAGAGCAAAGATTAAAAAAATTATCTATTTTTGATACTTAGCAGAAGTATATCGCATTATATCTTTTATGAACTCTATTTTCTCTCAATGCTTCTGAAACTGTTGCCATTGTGTATATGTTTATGCATCTGTTCTCTTGGTTGCTTCTAGGTTCTTATTTGTAGATTGATAGATAGGCCTTTGCGCCCAACTATGCTCAAGGGATTTTACCATGAAACTCAGATACTATCTTGGGTAAGTCCTCAAAGAAATTAATTTGCTTAGATATTTCTTTTTGATATCTTCAAGGGTTGTCTTTATTCACTTTGAGTTCTTTAAGCACACAATGCAGTCTTATTAATCTTTCTTGTTTGGTCAAATTATTTTTACAAAGGATATATAAGGCCATCACTCAATTAAGTCCCATGAAAGCAATGTCCTGGGAGGAAAGTTAGGAACAGTTCTGATAGAGAACCTACAAAAGTTTTTTGAATTTTTCCTTTTCTTTTTGATTCTATGGACTGTGGGAAGAGGAAGGAATAAAGAGGGAAAACTAGAGATGTAAAAGGGGTAGAGAAATATAAGAAATATTTGCAGGGAGAAGGAAATGACCTGGAGGGTAAAAATTCTACTAGACTTTTACCCCCCTTATTTTTCAACTTCTACCCCTCAACATTTTTTACATTAACTGATTGTTCTCAGGTCTTAAATTTTTTGCAAGCTTATATATTTTTTCCAACTCTTCGGGAATTATTGCTCGATGCTGTAATTCTCATGTGATTTGTTTTAACTTTCTCAACCAATTTCACTTACAACTTAGTTATAGAAAAAAAGAAAAAAAAGCTGATGAGTAAATGATCTGAAATTTTCTAGCTTAAATAAGAGCAGACTGGTTTCTGTCTGACCATGTTATGCCCACTGCATTGTTTGAGTTTGTCATCTATCGTGTGCTCCATCTTGCTTGTTTGTTAAGATTCAGTGTTAAATCATCAACATTTTGAAACTTGATGGGCTGATATTTGACTTGTCTCTTTTGCTGGATACATAAACTTGCTAATAATTGCCATTACCTCTTCTGGACAGGTTTTAAGCTATGATGGCTTGCATTCTCCAGATTCTTTGGCTGTCACAGCAGCTGGGATAGCATTGTGAGCGTACCTTAAATATATCCTCTCTTTTTTTTTTGTTCTTGAAGTGTTGAGGTTCCAGAAATCATGTGCTATTATGTGCTTGTTTTAATTCTCAAACTTAATGACAACAGAGCTCTTTCGGAAGTGCCAAATACAAAAGTGATTGCAGGAGTTCGAGTTGGCCTTGTTGACAACAAATTTATTGTGAATCCAACAACCAAGGAGATGGAAGAGTCAAAATTAGATTTATTGCTGGCTGGAACAGACAGTGCAATATTCATGATAGAGGTCAACTTTTAATCTTTGATAATTGTCTGAATTGCAGCCCCTTTTAGCGGGTATCATTCTTTTGCAATGAAATTTCAATTGGTCATGTGAAATAGCGATAACAGTTTTACTGTTGCAGTATCACTGCATAGGTATGTTGAATGGAGTTGGATTCCATCTAGGGTACTCTAACCTTATGTGCACCCAACTAAGATAGAAAATGAACTAAGTTATGGATGTTGGCGTTTGTGTTAAACCTTCACATGAAGCATTAATGATGTGCTAATTACCTTTTCATTTGACACATCATTGAGAGTTGCTTTTTGGTGTAAAATCTAATATTCTGTTTCATTTAGTATATGCATTTCTACTTGATATGTTTTTTCCACTTTTATTGAGCAAGGAAATGTTTACTAGCGTACTGGAGATGCCTTATTGTCATTGGCATCACATTAGTGTGGCGGTCTGTGGTGTAACTCAAAAGTTGTCCTCTTGAAATTTCAAAGGCTTGAAGAGCATGTGCTGGTTTGAATAATGGCACTATTATTCTTCTAGAAGAAAACCCATTGCAACCCTAATGTCCTCACATGATAAACATATGCTTATTAGAGCTGTAGTGATGCAAGATATTGTTTTTCTAATGTTTAGTTATATGTTATTGAGCACAATTTTTTATTTGACCGTTGGATCAAGTTGAAATTTTATTAGGAGATTTTAGAGATCATGTTTCCAATTGGGTCAAAACTTCACAATAATCAGAGATCGTAAAGGCCTTCTGATAATGTTCAGAAGTTACTGTTTGAGATTTGCTATATTTTTCTAGTTGGTTTAATATTTTTTTTCAATTTGGTTTAGAATTATTTTTTTATTTTTCTAGCTTTGTTTACGATTTTTATTGCTTTTCTTTTATTTTCAGGTTTTCTAGTTTGTTTACATTAGTTTTTGCGTTTATTTAAGGAGTTTCAATTCTTCTAAAAAAGCATACTACTTGAACAAAAAATATGTAGCAATAAATTTTGAATTAGGGTTTCTGTGTGATTTGTATTTGACATAATTGTGTTTTTATGCTTGCTGTCTTTCTTGTGTTGTTTTCACTTACGTTAGTTGGTATCAGAACCCAATGATCCCATGTCCTTGCTTGTGTGCTCTAATCCCTTTTTATTTTGTTTGTTGTGTGCTACTAAATAACCATAGTTGGAGGACGTCGCCCGTGTTCAGGTAAGAGAGGTAAGAGGGGGATGAGGAGGTTCCTCGTGAGAGAAACGTTCAGGAGTTGTTGATAGATGACATGCAGAGATAAATTACAAAATTAACTCGTTAATTAAAGACAATAAACAAGCGGAGGCACGTTGAAAAATTATCCCGTCAATTGGTGGAGATGAAGAAGAAAATATTGGAGGATCGCGAGAAAGAGTGATCATGGATCCATGACTAGTTTTGAGAATTTCTTTCAAGAGCATGAGCAGAGGATACAACTCCTTGATTTGATTAGGATGAGTATCATGGAGATTTTGGTGATCCTGTTTATGGTGAGATAGATGTAGATTGGTGGTCTCCACCAATTTATGATGTTATTTTCGATGATGATTATGTTGATGATGATATCATAAACAATGACAATAATAGTTGTGATGATAACATTGATGGGGTGACCTTGTTGATAAGATAAAGGTTAACTGTAAAGAAAACATGGAAGATACTTAACATAAGAAAATTGTTGATTTAAACTACGTTGATCCAAGGTTAATGTTATCATAAAGGTAGATAGGTAGATGTGTTCAAGGGTTATATGGACACAAAATATATTGATGAAGTAAGTTTTGAGATTTGCAATTTATTACTCTAGAAGCCAATGGAAGAGAAATAATTTGTCAATTGTTGTTTCTTATACAATTTTTAAGATGAAGGGATTGAAGCTGATGTATAAAATTGTTATACACATAGAAAGAAGAAAGAAAAGGGGTTGGAGAGACTTGATTGGACATCCATGAATCGCGTCGAGTAATTTGAACTCGAAGACAAGTTCTTTCCAACCTGGGGAGACACTATGTTATTGAACATAATTTTCGATCTGACTGTTGGATTAGGCTGAATTTTTGCTAGGAGATTATAAAGATCTTTTTTCTAATAGGATTAAAATTTCATAGCAATCAAAGATTGAAAAGGATTTCTGATAATGCCTAGAACTTACTGTTTGGGATTTGCTATATTTTCCTAGTTGATTTATGAATTTTTTCCTATTTGATTTAGAATTCTTTTATTATTTTTCTAGCTTTGTTTAAGACTTTTATTGCTTTTTCTTTGTTTTCAGGTTTTCTAGTTTGTATAGGTTAGTTTGTTTTTTATTTTTTATTTATTTAAAGAGTTGTAAACTATACTACTTGAACATAAAATATCTAGTAATAAAATTTTAAATTAGGGTTTTTATGTGATTCATATTCGGCATAATTTTATGTTTTCGTGTTTTCTGTCTCTCTTATGTTGCATTCACCTGCATCATGTAGTCTTTCTATCATTTCTGATCAATTTTTGCATGATGTTGCTGGTGTTGATGCTACATTTCTCTAATCCTAATATGTTAGGAGAATGCTATCTATCATATTTTGCTGCCTTTCAACAAAATTCTTAACATACTCTAGGTTGAAAATAAGACATGGTCAGGTCTTGTGTTTGTATCCTTTTTAGGGGGTGTTTGAGAGTATGGTAGCGATTGTTTTTCAAAATGCTTTTTGCTTGGAAATACATCAAAATAATGTTTTATTTTTATTTTTATTTTTTTTAAAATCATTTTTGATATCAGCATATCAAAAAGATAAAAAAACATAAAAAAAAAATTAAGCAAAGAAAAAAAAAACATTTTAGGATAGAAGTAAATTAGTTTATATGGTCATAGTCTCATCAATTTGAACTTTAAATGACTGGTTCTCTATCTAGTTGCCTTTAGCATGTGCTTTCTTTCTCCTTTTCTTTTCTTTTTTCTCCTTTTCCTATTTCCCTATTCATTCATTTCTCTAGCAATAACCTGACATTATCATATGGCATGATTGTGAAAATATCACTTACATTATAATACACTGTGAAGAAACTTTATTGATTAGATAAAACATTTTAACTTTAGCAATGCTACAATGCACCTAACCGTGCTGGTGGTTATCAATAATGATATACATCTACATGAACTTCATTGTCCATTATCTTTGTTTCTTGCAGGGTTATTGCAATTTTCTTCCGGAAGAAAAATTGCTTGAAGCAGTACAAATTGGACAGGTTGTTTCTTTGATTAAGTGTGTTGCTTATCATTTTTTCTCATATTTCTGTTGCATGACTTATATGTTGTGTATTACCTCTCAGAAAAAGTAAATGTTGTCTATAGTCTGTGACCTGTGATATGCCGCAATAACTGCTCAGCTTCTTTTTCTTCCTTTTTAACGATTTGTTTTTGCACAGAAATTCTAGTCAGCACTATGAATTTGTATCTTCTTGATTATTTGATTTGATGGAAGAGTGTGGGATTAAATTGATAATGTGATCTATGGCCCAACATTGATTGTAATATTTGCCATTGTTGTGATCTTCATTATGAGCTGTTATTTGCTGAGGGTTGAGCAATATAAGTTGCAGTATACAATTACACTGATCAGAAAATATACTTCCCACATATTCTTTTACCATTTTATTGGTTAGGGACCTGTTACGCTGATGTGTGGCAGATCTAATGCCCTCTCTATTTGTGGCATGTTTAACCATTTTCCACAACTAGAAAGAAAATCATTTAGATGCTAAAATCTTGCCTGTTCACTAAAGCCAGGATGCAGTGAGGACAATTTGCAATGAGGTGAATGTTTTGGTGAAGAAGTGTGGGAAACCTAAAATGCTTGATGCAATCAAATTACCTCCTCCTGAGCTATATAAGCATATGGAGGTATGGTTTTCGTCATCCCTTAGTACATACCATCTGTTCCTGCTAGAAGTTTTTCAATTAATTGCTGCTTCTGTAGCTATTAAACTATTTTCTAAATTACTATTATGCTGTCTCTATTTGGCTAAAAGCTGGATAAAAAGATTTCAAGGGCATTCCTGAAGTATTTGATTTTGTACTATACAAATTATTTCTGTTTGGATAATTGCATTGCATATATGAAGCACAGTGATGTCTTGAGTTGCTGATATTGCATAGAAGATTAACAGTTCTTCATTCTGCATTTGTGTCAGTTGACAAAGCTTTATGCTGCGATATTTTCTTGAGTATCTAATTTTGCATGAGATGTGCAAATGTTGCTATTGAATCATTGATATGCACAGGTGTAGAGGAAGGTTGCACATATGATACCATAAGTTCAATGTGTAGTTTCACTTTTACCATACAAAGTTAATCATGATTTCCCAGACTGAAAGGACCTGTTTTAATGTAGCAGGCTTGAGCTGCCCAGTTATCCATTCTGATAATTTGTGCCTTAACTTGTAATTCCAGCTAACAAGATCCTTACCTTTTGTTGTCTTGCTTAAATTATTTTTCTTTTTTTAAGCAAGACCATGCATTTTGTGAGTCCACTTATTTTTTCAAGATATAAGTGATTATTGATACTAATGCTTATGTTGTCCTTGCACAGGAAATCGCTGGTGATGAGTTAGTAAAAGTGTTGCAAATTAGGAATAAAGTACCAAGAAGAAAGGCCCTTCAATCACTGGAAGAAAAAGTGCTTAGTATACTTACAGAAAAGGGATATGTAAGCAAGGATCAAAGTTTTGGAATCCCTGAAACAGTTGCAGACTTGCTAGAGGTTGAAGAGGAGGATGAGGAAGTTGTTGTAGATGGTGAAGTAGATGAAGGTGATGTCCACATAAAGCCAAATGGACGCAGATCCTCTCCTTCGGTAAATGTTGACTTAATTTTGGTACTTGCTGATTTATGTGGAAGGTGTATGCTCTATTAACACTTTATTTTGATTTTCCTCTTCTAGCTGTTTTCTGAGGTGGATGTGAAGCTGGTATTTAAAGAAGTTACATCCAAATTCTTGCGGAGACGTATTGTGGAGGTATGAGGGATTGTTGTTTGAGGAAGTGGGTAAAGTAGGAGATTATTGAAAGCAACTTTAATATGGACTTTTTACTTGTGCAAAATTGTTATACTTAATCAAATCACTTTTCCTTTCTTCATCACAGCCATTTTGCTTCATTTTAAATCCTTCTTATGACAGGGAGGAGTGAAGGGAAAATAATTTTTCATCCCATTTGCTTACTTTCCTCCTCTTTTCTAATTTTCAGAGCAGCGACCCTATAGTAATAAGGCTGACAGAGACACGCTCATGTTCTTGTCATTTTTAAAATTGCCTCTCCTTAATTTTCTTGGTCATTTAACCATAAATTTGGTTTCTTCTAGCGAACAAGAATTTTACAATTTTCACTGCACCAGCTACTAGCTCACTTCAAGAGTGCTGCTATCCATGCTGTAACCTACTGGGTCTTATTATTATTTTTTGGCAACTTTTTTGAATGGTTCACTATTTTCTTTTTGAAAAACATAAAAATAAAACAAACTTAGTGTAACTTGAAACTTTAGTGCTAACATTTGGAATTCGCATAATAAAATCTGTGTTCTTACCCTTCAATTATCTTGTACTGGAAAGTTCTCATGGATAGAAATCAGTTTCAAGTTCCAACAATATGGAGTCAGCTAGGATATGTTTTACCACGGATGAGAAAAATGATTGATGCCTGGCATGTTCATATCACATGTTCATTTTACTTTCAATTGTTCCAGGGAGGAAAAAGAAGTGATGGGAGAACCCCAGAAGGGATACGTCCAATTGATTCCAGCTGTGGATTACTCCCTAGAGCACACGGAAGTGCACTTTTCACCCGTGGAGAAACACAGGTTAGGCTAAGTGTTTTTCCTTGTCAGAAGCATCCAGAGGCTCACCTGATTGTGTGCTATTTCTGATTGGTCATGTCTTGAGATCATTGTTAATGCACACTTCGTCATACATTCTTTCCAAACTCCTATCCATGGAGTGGTATGACCACATTGCATGCTTATGAGATCAAATGTTCAAAACCGTTCAACTGTATGGGTTATAATGTTATGTTGTCATGTGATTCTATCCCTTTGATTCATATAAACAAGTGTATCCATCAGGTTATTCATCATATTTTCTTCTGTTGATGTTACATTTTTTAGCATCTATTTTCAAGTGTTTCTCCTTTAATTGACTGCTAATAATGGCTTGGGAATATATGAGGTGATTCTCATTTATGTTGACTTAGTGAATAACTATCTTTCCTCTTTATCTTCTCATTTCTTCATTTCTTTTCCAATTCAAGAATCTGTTATCCTTGTTAAAACAATGCTGGGTTTGTAGAGATACCTGGCCTCCTTTCCTTGCTTTCCTTAGCACAGAGGATCTGCTCATCAACCAACCTTTTGGATGATCGATCTTAAATTCTTATCCTTCTGAAATAAACAAATTTTATCAGTGGATTTAATTTATGTATTGTGGTTGACAATTTCTCCTTTGTCAACCATTGTTACTACTTTAGCTTTGGATAAGTTAGCTTGATGGAGTTGATTATGCTTGGAGAATGATTCACCAGCCATGATGTTACATATGCATACCATAATGTTGTTAGTGATCATCAAGTGTTTTTATTTTCCAGTCATTGGCGGTTGTTACACTTGGTGATAAACAAATGGCACAAAGAGTAGACAACCTTGTGGATGAAGAGGAATTCAAGAGGTTCTATCTACAGGTCTGTTTGGGATGATCTTTTTTCAAACTTTTGTTTAGTAATGGATTGCAGTGACCTAACAGCGACTTTCTGCATTTCTCAATGCTCTTAGCTGTGAGGTGTGGGTTTATTTTGCAAGATCATTTGGTAACAGGTCATGTTCTATAGTAATCTTTCTGCACACTGTTCAAATTTAAAATAATTGATCATGTAATTGGCTATGTATCATTTAGTTCCATTAGACATATCTAATAAAATTGTTAATGTCAAATTCAAGGTTTAAGCTATGTTTGATAGGTTTAAGCTATGTTTGATAGGCATTCTTTTCTCCTGATACTAGTAACTACTTTCAAAAAACTTTCTTCCTCTTAGAATAAGAATCTATTTAGAAGAGCTTTGGAGATGAAAATATAGTGGTCTAGCTTATGTATATTTGATTTACAAGTTACTTTCATGTTATATAAAGAAGTAGAAAGATGAATTTTCAGTAGTAAATCCAAGTTACAATTCTTATTGGCATACTCAGCATGGTTTTGAATTGAGGTTGTGGTTGCGATAATGTTCATGGTCGTGATCACAGGTCGCAGATACTATAACTTAGCTCCTGTCTGCATGTTTAATTGGTAATTCGTGATCATGATAAATAATTATGCTGTTTCCATACAAATTAATTTATCTGTTAAAAAATTTACAAGTTTGCCAATAAGAATTGCACTTGGATTTACTACTGAAAATTCATCTCCTTGTTCTAATGTTTCAGTACTCATTTCCTCCATCATGTGTTGGAGAAGTAGGCCGCATAGGAGCACCTAGTAGAAGAGAAATCGGTCATGGAATGCTTGCTGAGAGAGCTCTTGAACCTATATTGCCTTCTGAAAATGATTTTCCTTATACTGTACGAGTTGAGAGTACAATCACAGAAAGCAATGGCTCCTCAAGGTCAGAAGCAATAAAAAGTGCTAATGTTTTAGTTATCCAATTAGACTATGGGCCAGACCTCTGACAGCATCTTTTGACATTTGATATCATTTTGATGGGTGCTAAAACCCTCCTTTCAGTCCTAGTACTTCATGTTGAGTATTTGCTATGTGTTTTTGGTTCTTATTATTTAGTGCCTATCATTGAACAGCATGGCCTCTGTTTGTGGAGGCTGCTTGGCACTACAAGATGCTGGTGTTCCTGTGAAATGTATGATTGCTGGCATAGCAATGGGTATGGTTCTCGACACTGGGGAATTTGGGGGCGATGGAACACCACTCATTCTGTCTGACATAACCGGATCAGAAGATGCTTCTGGAGATATGGATTTCAAGGTAATACTTAATGTTAATTTCCTGATTCGTGCTTCTATTCTATTTCTTTGCTTTTTGCATTATTCTTGATTATATATTTGTTGGACTTAGAAAATGCTTGTTTAAGTTCAGAAGAAAGGGTATAGTGCAATTGAGTTAGAAAGATCCCCTTATAAGTATGGTCTTTGCAGGTTGCTGGAAATGAAGATGGAGTAACTGCATTTCAGATGGACATAAAGGTCATTATCTTTACAACTCTTATGCATTCTTGACAGCTTTTGTGTCTTTTGTCTAGAGAGCATGTTTTGCCTCCTAATCAACAACCTGTTGCCAACCCTATAGCAATGGATGCTTTCTTATGGTAGCTGTTCAGTTTCACGAGCTGATCTTCTGTAACCCTTGAATCATAATCAATTGCAATTTTTACATGATAGGTTGGAGGAATTACTTTACCTGTCATGAGGACAGCATTGCTACAAGCAAGGGATGGCCGAAAGCATATTCTTGGTACTGGAAACTGTGCAAGCTATCCCCCCCCCCACCCCCCCCCCAAATTGTTTTAAATTTGGTTGGTTAATAGTTGGATGTTATCTAGCCAAAATTCTGTAGAACTAGTCACACATCCTTTACTTAATGCCTTAATTAAATATTACCAGTTTCTTAATTAATTAGAGCTGTTGACATGCTTTTGATCTACATTTGTTGGAAGCACTTGTTTTCACCAGTTTGAGTTATCATATTTGATCAGGTCATTTCAGCTAAATCTTTTGTTATTTCTTTTCATATTTTTATGGTTCAGCTGAAATGTTGAAATGCTCACCTTCCCCTTCTAAAAGGCTTTCTAAGTATGCCCCATTGATTCATGTTATGAAGGTTTGCTTGTTTTCTATACACCCTCCATTGCTTCTGTTGAAAGTAGAATTTATACTCAATGATGTGTTAACTCACATATTCCCAATTATGATAATATTGTCTTATAGGTCAATCCAGAGAAAGTTAACATTATCATTGGTTCTGGTGGGAAGAAGGTGAAGAGTATCATAGAAGAAACCGGAGTAGAGGCTATTGACACACAGGATGATGGAATTGTAAAATCAGATACATAGTTTATCTTCCATTGGTTGTGTGACCTGACATCAATGCAACTTTTTAAATCATTGGCTTTTGCAGGTAAAAATTACTGCGAAGGATTTGTCAAGTATAGAGAAGTCCATATCCATTATTAGTCGACTAACTATGGTTCCAACTGTTGGTGATATCTACAAGTATGTCCTTTTCATGAACTTTTTTCTTCCTCTTTTTTGTCTTTTTTGTTTCACTTTATTCAGATCTAGTTGCAAAAAATTGAAATAGCTGTCTTTTTTTCTCCTTCTATTATGGAAGTAAAGCGGCAGATTAATTGGGACAAGTCCCATGATTATTAAGTGTATGCCATCAATTTATAGCTTGTCTGGTGCCTGTTACTTGATGATTGTGAATATGAGAACTATTTGACTTTGTTTTCTCTTACTAATCAGGAATTGCGAGATCAAATCAGTAGCTCCTTATGGAGTTTTTGTTGAGATAGCCCCGGGGCATGAGGTATATAGTTTCATTACACAATTTGATAAAAGTCGAAGTCCAAACTATGGTATTGCTTATAGAAAATTATTAAAACTTTTGAGTTCTAAATATCACGAAGGAAAGTAGTTTAAGTTCATCATAAACCAATTTATTGCTTTGTAAAGTTTCTTTTAAAAAAAGAACTTTGATATTTGTTGTAATTGCAGTTCTATGTGACTCTAGAATTCCAAATTTCATCAAAAGATGGTCCTTCCACTATAATTTTCTATATTTCCATTCAAATTTGTCAAAGACAGGACTTTCTTTGTTGTTTGGTAAAAAGTAAAAGTGAAAATATAGCATGTAATCAAATTAAGTTCCATTTACAAGGTGTGGTATTTACAGAAGATTATGTTTGGTACATAAACAAGCATATCTGAAGTCATAAATGATTCTGTTTGGGGAAGAAAGTAATCTCATGAATTTCTCGACTATTGAATTCTGGCAGGGACTCTGCCACATTAGTGAACTGAGTTCTAACTGGTTGCCGAAGGCAGAAGATGTAAGTAGTGTCATTTTTGCTCCCCTACTTCCCCCATTAGATTAGCAATAAGAATTAGTTCTTCTTCTATCATGTCAGAAAGTTAAAATCTCTCTATTTTCTTACAGGCTTTCAAAGTTGGAGATCGTGTTGATGTTAAACTCATTGAGGTTGGGAAGTTCCCAGTCATGCAATCACACAAACACAAGTTTAATTCCATGACAAGCTTTTTTAGCCAACTTCTGAAGTTCTTTATATATATATATATATAAAGTTAATTTAACTCTAATAATCAATTAATGATTCCTTTGGTGCCATCTATATTTATTTAATTATTGTTGAGCTTCATTTTTATACATAGATATCAGCATCCATGTTGCCAATCCTTAAAATCTCTAGTAGATATAAATCTTCGGTGGTTTGTGAGTGGATTGAAAAGAAAACCTTGAATTTAAGTTCTATAGTTTTTTTGAAACTGGATTTAGGTTTCCATCAATGAAGTGAATTCAGGTGACAGAAAAAGATAGATAAGGAGTTAGGTTTAATTACTAAACGGCATATGTGCTGTAATGATGAGCCAAGATATTCTGCCTTGCAGAGGAAATAAAACTGTGATTTCCAGACTCCAGAGCAAACTGGAACATCCTTAGTGCTGTCCTATCATTGATTTGCACACAACATTTGTTGCTCTTGACACAACATTGACAGAAATGTTTCTGTAATACTTATGTTTATGCAGGTAAATGGAAAGGGACAACTTCGCCTTAGTCGCAAAGCATTACTTCCTGAAGCAACTTCAGAGAAGTCCAGTGCAGAGCAGCAGGCAAGGGATTTAACTGAAGGGAATACTGAACAGTCAAAGGATAAAAGCCGTGCTACAAAATTTGCAAATCCCACCAAAGTTGATTCACTAGAGGATGCTCCACTTTCAAAAAAGAAGGCTTACAAGAGATTAACCAGTTCTGCCAGAGATGGACTAAAGAACAGTAGTACAACTGTCAGTAGCATCGCAAGCAAAGATGAAAATAGTTTAGTGAATGGAGAAGCTAAGATTGGATAGTAAACATATTCCGTTCTTCATTCAAGGACATGTTGGTTTTGTTATTGTGGTAAAAGATGATGAGAAAGAGACCTAAAGGTATGGCCTGGATGCTCCCCTCTCTCACTATACATACATTTATGTGTGTGCACGTGTATGTATCTTTGCATACATGTAGGTGTGTGTTTAGTATTTACTGGGACTTGTAGTTAGCTCTCCACCAAGTGGGTCACTTCCCAACCTGATTATAGAAATGCTACTAAAAATAATGCATGTTGGAAAGAATTGCTAATGAGTATAATTGAAATCTCATGTTAGAGATTGATTTTATTGAATATTTTTTGTCTGGAGGAAAAAAAGATGAGACCCTTGACTAACATGGAATTGGAAATATTGATCATATTTGGCAAATTTGTTGTTGAGCAAGAACTAGTTACTCGTCTTCTACTTATCTTGCTAAACTTATATGCTTGGAATTTGGATGATACTCGTATCTGTAACACTAAAATTATATTTCAGTCTGATCTTTACATGGTGTATCACTCTAGGATTTATTAATTTTTCATGATCATTTATATAAGGTGTTTAATTAAAGAATAAAATTATTAAACATATACCTGTTGCCATATTGTAATTAGGTATTCTAATGATGATCCTTAGCTGGTAATAGTGAAGTGGATAGATCAAGTCAGGCGTTGTGAATCGGGTACAAAAAACATGTCTTCAATAAAAGATTATTTACTTGGTTAAATAGAAGAAATTCAGCTTGTGAAAACAGTAAATTTATGAGTTGATTATATTAATTGATACTCTTGATCAGCTCCCCCGACAATAAATTACTGAATCAAACATGGACACAGCAATTATTGATGTTTCCATGGACAGAATATCTAGAATCCTGAACAATGGCATCGGGACGGATTAGAAACAAAATACTTGGATTACATTGCAAGTCGTGGTTGCTCATTGTCAGCCAGTGTAATGCTTGTGTAGTTTACTTAATCATGCATGCACTCACATGCAGACCGAATGCATAAATAGATGCTTGCATCCTCATGCATATTGCATACAGTTGCAATAACACATGAACAGGCTCAAAATAAGGAATTAGCTGATGGACATTCATTATTGACAGGAAGGAGTCGATTAAAACACAGTGCCATCCAGAATCCTGCAGTTTCTGTTGATCAGATTGTGAGGTCATATTGCTGAAGGAACTTATTCCACTAGCTGAATTGTTTACCAAGGAAATGAAATGAAAGGTGGGTCTTCTGAACAATTAATTCATTCTTGACAAAAGGCTGTGCACTGTTACCATTGAGGAAAAGAAAACAACTATTTGAGAAGAGAGAAAGCATCATGCAATAATATGCTTGGAAATTGTTGGTGTATATTCAATTCATGGTTTCACCACAATTTTCCACGTACTCTCTCTCTCTCTCTGTGTATCTGCGCGTTTCTTTCTCTTTGAAAGTAGTCGTGCGGGTGTGCTTTGTTGTATCATCTTTGGAAGGATGACTGCAAGGGATCCTTAAAGCTTTATGCTTTTGCAAAATGTATTGTGATCCTCTTAACCTTTTCTCTGCAGGTTAGCTACAAGCTGGTCTAATTTTTTCAACCAATTATTTCTCTCAGGCCTTAAATTTTCATCTCTCATAGTTTTTGCCTGGGTCAGTTAGACCATAATGCCAATTCCTTTTATTTTGTCCTCGCTTTATCTCTCGCTCTCTCCCCCTCTCTGCGTGTGTGTTTGTACATGAATGAAGCATGTGTACCTCGTGGATGTTATTTACAAGTTGACTGAATCCTATGCTTTATTATATTGCTACTATAATTGCACGTGGATTGTTTAATGTGGTTCGACCTAGCTAGCTCATGAAGGTGGCGGATATCTAACAGCTTCTTCACTTGTATCACTGTTTCCAACCTCGTTGGCATTGTGGGTTGTAAGAAGGCCACATTTTTCTTGGTTTTTGCTCTTGTAAGCATTTTTTTTTTGTTGAACTTGGTTTTTAAAATGCTTTTCAAATTATTTTTTGTTTTAAAAAGTATTAAATTAGTATTTTTTTATAGGCATTTTAATGTGTTATATTAAAAATATAAAAAAATATTATTAAATTTTCAATTAAAAAACACTTTGAAAAGTTTTTTTTTTATTATTGTATTATCAAACTACAAAAACACACGAAAAAAGGGATTGCCAAATGTATTACAATATTCTTTCTTTGCTTTGGATAGAAATTTGCTTTGAGTCAATAATATTGCGATTATATACATCAAGATAGTATTTAGTTACTTTCTTATTGTACTGAAAATAGTGGGGATAAAAATAATGTTTTCTTGTTCTTTTTATTTTGAAAACCTTGAAATTCACGCTAAAATTGTTTTACTTCTCTTCGGTATTTTGCAGGCAGTATATATATATATATATATATATATATATATATATATTCCCTGCAACATTAGCCAAACATAATCTAATAGCTCTTGTACAACATGCAAAAATAGAAATTTACTATCTGTGGTGCACGTACTTTGTCAAGGGGTTGAATTAGTTTTTTGCAGAAAAAAATGATATTAAGATGCTACAAGTGAGTTTTAAAATAGAAAAACAATATCCGACTTAAATAATAGATTTAACTAGATTTAATAAGTTAGCGTGTTATTTCAATTATATGGGAATAAATTAGAAAAGATAGTGAATTGGTTAAATTTAAAAAGAAAAGTAATTAGAATGTCATGAGAGAAAAAAAATATTTTTTTTTCAAATGAGAACAAACTTTGTATCTTAATTTATAGCTTATTAAATACGAAGTAACAAAATGAGGTATAAAAGAAATAAAAATTGATCATGATCAACCTGAGTTAGAATGACAAACCTATAACCTAGGATAATTAGGGTTGAGTCAACCTGATATACCTCGTTAAACTTGCAATTTAGACTATAAGATTAGAATAACTCGATAAAAAAATAAAAAAGAATTATATAGTTAATTTTTATTAAAAAAAATTATATTAACTTTTCAAACATGTGATCCATGTCATTAGACTCGAAACATCTTATATGAGAAAAACTATAAAGTTCAATTCTCAATCAATCAAATATTGAAAGATGAAATAAAAAAAATAGTTTCAATTATACAAAAGAATTAAAAAAAAAATAAAAGAATGATGATCAAAATTGAAATACAAAATAAATTTTATATTTGGATGAAAGGTGAAATTAAAAAGAAAAACCAATTTAGCAAAATGATTCAAATAAATCAAAAGAATGAGGATCAAAATTTATATAAAAAAATAAAAATATTTTTAGATTCAAGGGTGCAATAAAAAAGAATAATAACTTTTACAAAAGAGCCAAGAAAAACAAATTAAAAATCAAAACAATGAGGACCAAGTTAGAAAATATAACATCATCATTTTAAATTGAGGAATGAAATTGAAAACCAATAAAACTTTTATAAAAAAATCAAAGAAAAAAAAAATTAAAATCAAAAGAATAAGAGACCAAATTGAAAAATACAATAATTGGTAAATTGAGATTGAATGATAAAATTAAAAACAAATAAAACTTATACAAAAGGGTCAAGAACAAAATTAAAAATTAAAATAATAAGGATTGAAATTGAAATACCATCAACAAATAAGACCAAGCTACAATGTTTAAGAGAGAAGAGAAAAAAAAAAAAAAGCCCATTGGTGATAAATTGAACCACCACTAGTGACACTTGTCGATCCACATTGAAGAGGACACATTGGTATTTTCAATGGCACAACAAAAAAGTATTTTTTGATGTTAGGAGATTCATCACAAGTTAAAATCCTTTGTTAAAAAATGAAAAACCCCCTTAAAGCCAAGTATGTGTGTGTGTGTACTTTTAATAACATTGGTTGTTTTACCACGCTTTTGGTTAGTTTTTTTTTTTAATATATATTTAGCCAAATAAAAAATTATCCCTCATTTTACATGACAATAACAAAAAAAATAAAAATTAACTGTTCCTTTCATACTGTCTTACTAATTGAGACTCCTTTCTAGTTATTTCATGATTGAAGAAATTTATATCCCCCTCACTTCTTTCATGACCTCAACCTTGTTAACCATTACAACCACAATCTTAGTTACATTATTTTTTTTGCCATTTTTATTTTCTTATTTTTTTTAGCAATACTTTTGATTGGAGAATTTGAGATAAGAGCTCCTTTTCTTTTTCAATCTTTTTTCATATGCTTATAAATAACCCAAAGGCTGATCAATGGTTATAATCTCTAAATTCTTTAATTATTCAATGGCCACCATAATGTAGTTAAATTTTGAGTCAATAGATCAAATATTTTTTTTAATCACCCTTACATCCTTCAATTTCTCTATGTACCTTCTTAATTGATGCACAACAACCAAGACTCCAGAAAAAAAAAATAGGATGGCGAGGTTTAGCAAATCCTAGTTCGTAGGTAAGATGACCTATTTTAGACTATTGAAATACTAGAGATACATTACAACAAATTGATACTGATTTCTAGAAGAACTATTAAAGCCATTTAGTGTTATACTTGATGGGGTCATGCTTTTTCAACCTTGAAAAAATTTATGGAGACATTCGACCTAAAATATAGTTCACAAATATGTGTAGTAAAAAATAATGGAAGATAACCCAACAAATCACTCTTTGATTAGGAGCTTAAGCACATCTAAGACTATTTTATTAGACTTTTTATTTAGTTTATAACTAAACTTAATTTTATGTTATTTTTAGATTTCATCTTATTTAGTGGGTTTTAAACCTAATTGTTGGTTGTGATTAGGGTTTTACTAACACTATTTATATATAAATTATTTTTACTTGTTAGACAACTTTTGATGAGTCAAAAGGAACTAGACAACTTCTTCTTCTTCTCACTTTAATTTTAGTGATGTCTTGCATCGATATCTTAAAAATTATCATCATATATTTCTTTCTTTTTTACTTATGTTTTGTAGAATTGACTTTATGAGACATTGACACATATAGAGTATTGGCTGAGATTGTCAATTGTATTATTATTTCTTGTTATATAATAAGTTATATGAGATTTTCTTGCTCCCGATTATTAAGGTATTATATTTCATTGGAAATAAATAAAGGGTTGCAACTTCAACCTAGATTTGTTGTTCATGTAATAGATAAATTAAAAAAAGAGTTTAAGAAGAGAAATCTTTTCATTCAAGAATTGTAATGTTTAACAACTAAACTTCATAACACATCTCTTTGATTAGCATTATTGTTTCACTTTTTTTTCCTTTGACTTATAGCTAAAAAATATATCATCACAAGGTTTTTAATAATATTATTACTATATTTTGTTGTTGCAATTATAAATATCCTTTTACAAATAGTTAAGCAATTCTTATAATGGACTGGGAGAAGTATGTTTCTTAATTATCTTAATAATTAGGAGTAGAGTCTTATAAGTTTTCATATTTTATGCATATTATATTGTGTAATGTATAATATAAAATAAATAAATATTTTTTATAGATCCATTTTTCTTCATTTAAAATTTTAAATCAAACATGTTCTCCATATGCTTTAAATTTAGGTTCGAGGGAAGTTATGGGAGCTACTTATTAACTTTATTCCTATAAGAGCTATTCTAAAGGTAATGACCTTTATTGCATTTTTCTACAACTTTTATTTTTTTTAAATTGCACTTCAAATTTTCTTTTGGTTTTGTCTTATAAGCTCCTTTATAAATTATTACATAAACAAGATGAGGAATTAAAAAAGAGGCCTGCCATTAGGCTACATATTATGTACATTATAATTTCTCATGTAATATGTTTTATTTTTTTATAATAGTTACTCCTTTCTCTTTTTGAGCAATTTTAGGTTGTTGCATACTTACATTTACTTCATGTGTTAGGTTGCAACTTGATGGGGATACATTATTAATGCATTAAAAAACATTGACTATAGTTTTATTGATCTCAACTCGATTCCTTAACTCCAAACGAAATTAATTTTATTATTTACTTTCTATATCATGATTTTTCATAGATTCTTTATCAATCATAAATGACTTAGTGTGTATAAGTATCCAAAATAAGAAACTTTTTTGCTAACAATTACTATTTATCAATTAATTAATAATGAATCTAAAAAGGAAACAAACATAGAGAATTAAATGATTTACATACATATAGGTGGTTTTCAATTTTGTTTATTAGTTGTTGATTCCTTATGCGTCACAAGTGTTACAAATGATGCCTTTTGTTTTCAAAAAAAAAAAAACAGAATTCATTGTGGAAGGAATGATATACATGAATGTATAATAACAAGGATGTGGAAATTTTGATAATAGTGATTTATTTTAAAAAAATGGAGTGATACAACTCTGGTATTCAGAAAATTAATAGCAAAAGAAAAGTTTTAGTTATTATTGTCGATGTGCATGGCTTGAGGAGTTTCTTAACTATAAATATTGTATCTTAAGGTTATTTTTTGATTTTTTTTTCTGGCCATTTTTCAATGAATAAGTTTTGTATTTTTCAACAGGAACATATGGTGTGTTTGGGATAGAAAGCCATATTTCACCTTGAATATACTTTAATTTTTATAGAAAATAATATGATGAATTCATGTGTTTCAATATAAATCTAATTATGTTTTTAGTTTCCATCCTCATTCCAAGTACATGATTGAACCTTACTTCATTTCAAAATATTTTTTAAAAGTTTTTCTTTTGAAGTTGAAGGCCTCAGAGTACTTCTAAAAAATCCTTTAATGAACATATGGCATTCTCTTAATGTTTTTCACCTTGACTAGTCAAGTTGTAAAAATATTCTCACATGCATTACTATATTCCTTCATGAACATGGTTGAGTCATCTAATGGTGCACCATGTTTTTCATCATTTGTTATTAAGATTTGTAAATTTGTAAATTATGTTTTATTTTACTAATTTGATTTTATCCATTTTAGATCATGATAGTTGCTATGGAATATTGGGAGCTTATGTTGTTATGTTGTCCTAACATTTTAGTTTATCAAGTGTAGATGCTTGGTTATCAATTTCTTTTCTTGTTTGTTATCTTATGAAAAATATTCTTCAATGAAAAAGGACATTGATTATGGTTAAATAATTGCATTAGAAAATATATCACTTAGATACATGATAATTAGGTTTTTAACTTTTATCATACTTCAATAGATGTTTCTACCAAAAGTTGATTTTCATGAATGATTTTTTATATATATAGTTTGATTAAATGAATTTTATTTTTAGAATTCCTTTCTTATGTCTTTTCTCCCTTTTATTGAATAAAAATGTGATTTATTATGAGATTAAATCTACGCAAAATTTTATTATCTAAAATGAAATATTAGTTTTCATATATGAAACCAAATGTCATTTCATACATCCTATTGAGCTCAAATGGCTCTTTGACATCTTTTCTTATTATACAACTTTTAGTGTTTATAGTCAAGTTCATAAGCATTTATAAAAGTTTTCTTATTAATAAATCTGGCGAAGGAAGGTGTCCTTGCATTATTATGCAACATTTAAATACATTGAGGAAGAAGAGAATAACTCTATTCTAAATTTAAAAGTCTTGGGAAGAACCTCTCTTGCCATATCCTTAAGAAGTTATGTTAATATTGTTGGCACTATTACATTTATAAAAAAGATTGCAAGTTTTGGATCTCTTTCCTCTTTATTCCTCTTGTACCATTTTTATTTCTCCTTATAGGCTAAAAACTTGTCTACGAATATATGGTTAAGATGGGTTTGGAAATTGGAAAGTACCTCATTAATGGTTTGATATTTAATTATACCTCATCATTTGTTTGATATTTGACTATATTAAATAAAGTTGAATTTTGTCAAAACATTCTTAGTTTGATGACATCTTTGTTGTGAAAGCAGCTTTTGTTTGAAACAAATCTCAGTTTTCCCCTATCAATATCTGCATCATCTAAGGTTTATCTGTCACTTGATAGGAAAATTGCAAGTCCAGTTGCTGTCTTATAATCACAGGAATGCTTCCTCTCTAATCCTATCTCCTTGGATATGTAGGCTTCTTAAATATGGTCCAGAAATGCAGTATGTGTCCCCATTTTGATACAAATTATAAGACATGTTCCTGGTATAGACAGGGTGGTAGTTTAGAAACCCTCCTGCTGGCATTGCTTGATGCATTACCTAGAAAATTACAGCGAAAACATCAAAAAATCTCTCTGATTTTGTCCAAGAAGAAGTGTTTCCTTTTCCGTATTCCTAACTTCCTACCTGTGTCTTTGCATACTCGAACTTTTTGATGTATGGTTTCAGAATCCTTAAGACAAAACAGGCGATCTGATTAGAAGATGAAAATTGTTGCTTTTAATCATGATTCATACCCACCACTTCTCACAAACACGCAAACGTTGGAACATACTATTCGTAACAAAGGTCTCCTGAGTTTATACAAAAAGCTGTCTTAACGTTCAGAAGGGGGAGGACAGGTACATAGTGACTTCTTTATACAATATCCATGATGATGTGCCTTCAACCTGTCAAATTAACATAAGCCAATTACTTAGAAAACATGTTGAAAAAAAAAAAAGGAAAAAAAAACCAGAAAACATGTCAATTATTATTAATGATTTGATAGGATAACTCTTTGAAGTCACCAAAAATTAAAAAGAAAAATCAAACTCCTCAATATAGTAATAGAGGCCAATGAAGATACTGCTGCACCACAACCTTGCAACAAATCGATGAACTTTTCATCACTATCCAACCACCTTACCATCATCTCGCCATTACTAATACCACCCATGCCTTGGGTCATAGACTTCTTTGAACTTTTATTAGCAGAACTTTTGTCTCTAGCAAAAATCATTATCGTTTTGTCTCATGCAGTGAGTGATGTTGATGGGAATAATTTCTGGATCACTTAACTTATAAATGAAATTACTTGGAGAGCAAACTTTACATCAAATTAGACCATGTTGCTACAAAAAGGAAACGCACACTTCCACACAAATTTTAATTCAAGCTTGCCAGCGGAAATTGATGCATTTCAGAGTTCTGACTCCATGCCAAGGCCTGGTGTCCCTACATCCTTCTTCAGACTCCATTACCCCTATTTGCAGCATATCATTGACAAAAGTACAAAACATCTTGCTGAATAAATCGGTCAGACTTTAATATCCTTGGTTTCATTCCTCTGCTTTAGATAGAAATCTCCTTCATAAGTCATTTTCTTTAAGATCCCTGAATGTCCATAATGACACCTTTAAATCCTAAATTTTCCTCGACAATGTTTTTGATTGAATTCTAAGCAGTCCAACTGCAAACATCTCATCGTACAAGCAAGAGGCCGAACTTTCTTATGGCTTGAGTGGAAATTAGCAACTTGCCACTCCAATTTCTCGTCTTCTATCTACATTTCATAGCACATGCTCCTTGCATCCAAACCTAAAAGTAAGTTGTAACATTCAGACACCCTATTGTGCATTATGGGCAACCTTACCTTTATTGTTCATGCTAAATTATTAACCATAGATTGGTATTCCCATCCTTCTTCCAAGAACATGACCTGCCTGCTCAACAACTGATATCTAAAGGAGATACGTACCTAGACAAGATGAAATAAGACCATACCGATGCAGATGAATATCTAGCTTGTGCGAAAGAAATGGTAGAGCTACTATCTTGGTGTGAATTATCAATTAAAATACCACTTAATCCAGTTGAAGTATTGAGAACTGACATGAATTCGCTCATGACTGGTTTAACCTAGTGGTGCACTTTCTAGCATGCAAAATACAGGTGGGGTTAGATGGCTGTAGTTGAATTTGCAGGTCTACATTTGGATCCATAACACCATAAAATCTGATTATTCTAATGAATTCTGAAAGGGAATAGGAAACAATAAAATTTCTTTTCCCAACATGAAGTCTAACTGGGCTGCTTTGCCAAAGGCAAAATAAAGCAGTGCAATTTTCTATATGAGCAGGGGTTATTACTGCGTAAACAATTGTTGTCATACGGAGCATCATTCATCTCTAAATGCATGCTGGATATAATGCTTAAACTGTCAAAGGCCTGGAATTTCGTGTGAAAATTAAAATTTGTGCAAGATAAAAATTACTCAAAACAGTAAGCTGATAACTAAATACCTGCCAAAAAGTGTTGTGCTCAAACAGAAACGAGGGACTGGAAGTATGGATGGGCTTGACACCCTTCATAATGCCATGGTACTCTAGCAATTTCCGAACGCCTAGGTCTTGGTTCTAAATCACAGATCTTGATTGATGTCCCATCACAAAGATTATAGGACATAGCTCTACCGTCCACAGATATCACAACCTTCTTCTCCTCATCCTTTTCGCCCTGAATAACACTCAGTACTGAAAACACAGCATGCTTGTTCATGAAGTTCCATGTTAGTTCAGGAAACATCAATCTCATAGATTGCAGATTTACATGGTAACTTAAAGACCATCCTGTATATTCGAATTCCATCTCGAAAACATCAAATTCTAAAGAGGAACGGTTCTTGGTCAGTACCAAATGCATATGACCTCGAGACTCCCCAAAGTACATGATATCCCAATCCATACCTTCCCATGAAAACATAAAAGGCATCGGCATTTTCTTAACGGACTGGCTATCAATGTGAAAATACAGTGAGGTCTCTGCATAACTGTACCAATGGACAGAACCATCCAAAAATACTCCATTAGAATAAGTCATTCCCAATGGCATTTCGAAAAGGAGAGGAAGTAGACTCCATGATTCAGTCTCTGATGAATAAACATCAATTTGAAATTCTTGCTTCGATGAACTCCCTTTGCAAATACAAACAACCTTGTAGTAAGGTGATATCAAAGGATCAAACGCCAAGCTCAGCGACAAATATGTAGGTTTTGGAGGAGAGAGTATCTTGAATTCCTTAGTAGTGGGATTACAAACAAAATATCTGAACTCACAAAGACCATCATTTTTCATTTGTGTCGTCTTTACAAATTTGGGTTTATCCAACATCAATTTACAACAGCAAAGAAGCAAGCCATTGCAAGAATGTATTATTTTGACCTCAGAAACATTAAAATAATCGAAGAATGGGACTTTAGTGGAGTGTTTGAGAGGGACAAGATGGAATTCAGGAGTGGATTTATAGCCATTGCTGAGCATGAGAGCATCGGCTGTACGGTTTAGCATCCGTTGAAAGCGGGCGTGGCTAATGCAGAATTTGGGGTCAGAAATCAAAGAGTGCCATCGTTTTGATACGCACTTGAATTTCAGGAGAGATTTTGCAGGTGCCCACAGAAGGATTTCAGTTAAGAGGTCCAGGTTGCTGGCTATTATTTCTGCTGACCAACAAATTTCCAATTTCCCTTTGGTGTTCCTCATATCTGCTGTTTTCCTTCTAACTCTTCAACGCGCAAACAAACTCACTCCATAATTTATTGTAATTATAGAGATCAAAACTTCACTTGGAACACATCAAATTCTAAATCAAGAATCCAACATGCATAGCCACCCACCAGAAATGAGGAAAATATTACCTGTTTTTGGCCTCAACATGAACATCTTACAAGATCTGTTGAATTAAAACTGCGGATCTCACAAGTGACAATCCCTTCCAGCAAGCCACGCACAACCCCTTCTACTTTTCTACATATGAGAGTTAGCTTCGAGAGTCAACTGTCAGGTCAATGAAATATCAAGTAGCCTGGTAGAAAGAACATCAAAACAGTAGTGCAGGATAAGGCTTAAGAAGAAAATGGAAAAGAAAAAACATAAAGAGTTAATGGCCAGCTGTAGGGCATGATGAATAAGAGAGAGCAGATGCCTGAGCTTAACTTGGATAGGACCTGAAGGAATCCAATTGGAAGTGGTTTTCCACGAAGTTCTTCTTGTTAGCACTACAGTTAATTGCCTGCGTGTTCTTACATGGAACTCTTTGATAATATTTCTAAACTAAGCTAAGTTTGTTTGGTTAAAATGATGACCCGTCAATCTGGTCTTTGAACGGTTTCAAAATAAACTTTGTAAAACTTGAAACCTTTCTGTTTTTCTTAATAAAATAAAATAAATTATAAACGGTATTGATTTAATGTTTTTTTATATAAAAAAAGTATCAAAATAATAATATTTTAAATATATTTATTAAACTCGAACCAGTTTAGCAAGTTAAAAAAAAATTATGAAAATTATAGAAACTTATGAATATAAAATTAAAAAAAATGGATGATAAGAGATAAAAAAACTTAAAAAGAAAAATAAAAAAAAACCTATTAAAATTTATAGTGCTTCAAGTGAGGGAACAATATTTCCCATGACTCTTTTAGGTTTCTTTTAATTCAATAATATTCATAAGTTTTTATAATTGAGGCAATTCTGGCCGACGAAAGGTAAAATTGATTTTAGTCATAAATTAAAGTGGGTATATTTATTTATTTAAAGTGAAGAATTTTTAATAAAATTTGAATTAGGATATGGTTGTTGATAAATTGAGTATTATGATGGTCAAAGTTATTGCAAGAGATTGAATTGTATTGAGATTGTAGGGGAGGTTGGTTGTTTGTTATAAAAAAAATATACATAAAAAATAAGGAAAAATAGAGGAGACAAAGAAGAGGTCGATTATCATATCATAAATTAAATATTATCGGTGGTATAACCAACAAAATTATTTCATCACAAACTTCATTAGTCATTTTATCGGCAAAAATATCACATGACCATATAATTTGTATTTTTTTTTTAATCCCACTATACTATTCCATGTAATTGCCTTTGTATTTACGGAGAAAGTTTTTTGTCAACATATTTACAAATATACTTTATTGTTCGGTTAATTATATAGTAATGTTGTTTGTAAAAGTAATACATTATCGTATTATTTGACTTTTTTATTTTTCCACTACAAATCCCTTGATACATACACAAATATTTTTTTTTAACAGTGTTTACCAATAAATCAATGATATTAAATTATGTTAGTAAATTTTATTATAATATACTGAGGAAATGACCGGCAATCAAGATAATTACTTGATTATTAATTCCAAGATCTTGGAGGTTAGTTAAAGCAAGTATAAGCTCACTTGGACACGGTTAAAACAAAAGAAAAAGGAAAAAGGAAAAAGGAAAAAGCTAAAAGGGGGAGGTCCCATCACTTGCTACAAGAAAAAAGGTCCGTCCATGTAATCTACTTTAACCGGAAATATTCCCATAAGAAAGGAATTAATGAAATTGTAGACCTAACAAACTAACTACAGATAGAGTATTGTCATCCAGCTTTCAATTAATTAAAATACCAAGACAGCTCAATAATCGATATGCCGAAGAAATACCGACTTTTTCTTTCAATATAATTTGTTGAATAACTTGGAAATCAGGAAACTGTAAAAAAAAAAAAAAAAAAAAAATCCTTTCTTCGGTTGGATTAGAAATACAAACCTACACCATTACGTGGTAAAGTCTTCCTGTTATGAAAAGGATTAAAAAAACTAGTAAATTAAGTCCAGACAGTACAAGGATTTGCATGTACATTGCCCTATTATATACAAAAATCTATTTAATAAAGTCCGGATAGTACATGGATTCGCATGCACATTGCCCTATATATACATGCAGTGCGCAGCCAGCCAGATATAACACCCCCAGCATATTCAGTTCTTTGATTTGCTTGTTTTGAGTTGTCCCTGAGTGATTTGTTTCTTCGAGTTAGAGATTTAGCAAATATACCCCTAAAGATATGGCACGGCTGTGCGGTTGCGGTCAAAGTGATCATCATATATTCATTGCTGATATGAATATTGATGAATATGACGATGGGTCTTTTGATCAACTGTTTGAAAAGTATAGACAAGAAACAGATGACAATGATGAGGCATTTACGTTGATGGAGAAGGAAATTGTCAAGGGTTTGTTGTGGATGAGGAACAACGGTGCCAAGACCAAGAGAGAGTCTTCCAAGTCCAGAAGCACAAGCCCCTCTAGTGATGGTAGTAGCTATGCTCAATTTGCACACCCACTTGTGATATTGCCTGTTATACCCAAGAAGAAGAGAAGTGGAGATCAAGGGTTTGTATATCCCAAGAAAAGCCCAAGTAGTTATGATAACTGTCAAGATGACGACGACGATCATCATCATATTCTTGCGGATGAGGAGGGTACGGTCTCTGGTAGGAAAGAGAGAGGATCTGGAATTCTTAATGGGTTTGCCAAGAAAAACAAGTACTCTAAGACTAGTGTTGCTGATGAAGTTAAGAAAGAGGGGAGACAGAAAGAGAAAAGGATCAACCGTACTAATAGAAAACGATGCTTGGCACTTGAAGATATTGACGAGGAGGAGGGAATGAGGTCGACAAGCAAACGAAGGAAGGGTGATTCAAGGGCCCTGGACTTGGGTTTTGATTTCTCTGATGAAATAAAAGCTCTAATCGGAGAAGATGGAGATAAAGATTTCAAGTTAAGGATAAGGAAAAAGTTGTACCAAACCGATACGAGTGCACACCATGATCGTTTCACAATGCCTTGTAGACAAATTAATGAATGCGAAAGTCTTTTAACCGGCGATGAGAAGACGAATGTCTGTCAAGGCGATGGCATAGGAGTAACATTGGTAGAACTGGGGCTTGGTGATGAAAAAGATAGCACGTTCACCAGTCAACTGAGGCTGAAGCAGTGGAACGTGAAGAACAGCAGTTCATATGCTTTAAGAAGTAGCTGGAATCACGTTATGGTTAGGAATGTGGGAGCGCTCCATCAAGATGACTATGTGCAGATTTATTCCTTTAGGCGCAACGGGAAACTCTGGTTCGTCCTCATCAAGGAGTCTGATCATGAAGAAGGCCGCACAGATGGTGTCTTTGGAAGGACTAGTAGTGCCCAAGGGGAATGATGGAAAAGGTCCTGCTACAGTTTTGCTAGCCAAGAGAAGGAGAATGGAGACGGTGCTAGCTAGTACAAGCCATGCATAGATAGATATATGGAGAAGAGCAACCTTAAGCTTAATGTTTAATTACAGTCATTCATGTCTTCTTTGAATTTGCTTTTAATAAATATAGTTTTGTCAGAACAATTTATTAATTAGTTCTTTATATATATATATATATATATATATATATATATATGTTTCTAGTAATTTCATACAGAATCAAATTCATTTATTTAGCCGAAAAAGTCTCATGGATCATGAGCTCATGGTCTTGTTATACATTGAGCCCATGTATTAGCTCGTTGGCCCATATTGGCCTAGTATTAAAAACACGAGCTGAAATTCTTCTCTCCCTCTGGATTCATATCATGGCAGAACAAGAAGAAGAAGATTCAAAAGTCAATTCTCCTCCTCCTCCTCCTCCTGTACTCTCTTTCTCTTTCTTTCTGATACAGTCTTGTTGTGTTTGTTAAATTGCCAGGTTATCCTTTGGCTTTACTCAGTGTTATGTTTTTTTTTTTGGCTTGTTATTATTTAAGAAATAGTGTTGAGCTAATTCACTTTATAAGCAAAAAGAACACCATTCTCAATGAAATTGAAAGAAACCCATTAATCTCAATTTTAAATTTGGGATTTGTTGAATTATGAACCTTTTTTTTTGTCAATGGATGGATAAGATTTGGAGCCCATTTTATTAGGAGATGAACTATGGGTTCATTCATTTTATTTATTATTAATAGTGTTTCTTCTTCTTCTTCTCAATAAAACTCATTAATTAATATTTGACAATCTGCTGTAACCAATAGTTTTTGGAGGTCATATGCAAAAGTTTGGGAAAGACGAGTCGCTTTGCAGCAGGCACCAAGGCGGGATTTGCAGTGTCCTTAATAAACAGGAAGTTGGATGTCGGGGCACCTTTTGTTTTGCATATTGAAGCCGTTAAGGATGGGGAGGAACCCATTAGCTTTGGACCAGATGCGGTGCTTGTTGATTGTGGCGGTGGCTGGAAGTTGCAAACATTTACTGTGTTAGATTATGGTGGTATTAGCTTCTTTTAGTGTAGATTATCTTGCTGTCTTCTCTTGTGGTTGCTGTGTAGAGTTTGCTTAAGTG
Source organism: Populus alba x Populus glandulosa (assembly GCA_033617975.1). NCBI lineage: Eukaryota > Viridiplantae > Streptophyta > Magnoliopsida > Malpighiales > Salicaceae > Populus > Populus alba x Populus glandulosa. The sequence continues at coordinate 5,183,009 of CM066155.1, read as the reverse complement.
TTGGTTTTGCTAACATGATTTCTTTTCTGAAGTAGGTGTCAGACAAGCAGAACACTTTCAGCAGATTCCAAAACAGGTATGGATTTCTACATTGTCTTCATCAAGTTTTGTTTTTTATCGTATCCATCAAGTAGAAGTTGCTGTATATACATATATTGTTTGATAAAAGAAACTTGGATGTATTTACAATATCGCTATATAGGGTACTGGGATAGTCCTCTTTCAACTCATAATCCATTGCAAAACTTGAAAAACTACGTCTCAATAAGTTCTATTGAGTTTTTTTGTTTGAGTCGATATTTATTTCGATACCATGGAGTTGATGAACTTGATTTTCTGAATTCCTAAATATGTTACTAATGAATGAGATATGGAAGATAGTATTGGAAACTAGGCTGTATTTTTGGGTAAAACCAAATATAGGAACCTGACTTTAGCTTTTCTTTCAAATATATTTACCAGAAGAGGTCAAGATGAATGATTGCATTTCAGATTTCAATGAATTTATTTTATATAAGATTATTTTAATTAAAAATAGCATTGTGGCCTGGCAATGTGTTCCCAGCACTGAACTACTACCTGTCTCAAGATTCTAGACTAATTTGATGCCTGTCTGTCAGAAGAAATTTGAATGGAATCAAATTGGAAATAAGACAGCCTTTGCTTTTCCCTTCTTTTAATCTATGCATAGCTTGGTGTTGGTAGACAGCCAAGTGCTGGTAGCCTTCATTTGAAGGCTGTAATATTGGCTGGTTAAAAAATGTGACAAAAGACAATAGTCCGTGTACCTTGGTGAGACCTTTTTATTTCCGAAGAACTATGATTTGATCTGTAGTCATAGTTGCTGCCTTACTATATAAATCCATACAGATATATAGAGAGACTGGTAGGTTTCAACCCACAAGTTCACTCTGTTCTGTATACCATATGGCACCATTTTGTTGATCTGTCTTGACCCATACCAGCCTACTTCAGTCATAATGGATGACCTTATATCAGATTGATTAAGAAAAGAAACAGGCAAGATTCTTGTGCAACATTGGAGAAATCTTGTAATGTGGTGCTAAAAGCACAAATTATTGGTTGTGAGGAATACATATTGTGACTGGTTATTAGGGTGACATTCCTTTGCCTGTTATTTGCCAATCTTGTACGGTTGTATACTAGTTGTGTACCAGTATATTTGTGATAATTATTTGGCTTCGTTGGTAAATACATATTCTTGGGCCTATATTAGCATATGTATCATGTCATAAATCTATATAAAATGAACTGGTAGCAGGACATCCATTCCAATATTGTATTCATAAACTTGCCTTAATTAGAAAGTTATTCATTAGAAGAATACTAAACTCTGTTCTTGATGAATATGAGGCTAAAGGCCTAATCTGATAATGATCTATTTATGAACCGAGTATAATGCTGCTTAGTGCCATAATTTTTCCTCTGTGAGAGACTTTGGCTAAATGATCTAAAATCTTCTTTTACTTTCAGCAGAGTTCTGATGGTTCACGTCCTGCAAAGACAGCTACCAACCCAGGCATCAGTTTTTTGTACATGGCAAAGATACTAGTAGCCTTCGTTTTGCTTTTTGTGCTTGGTGCAAGTTTTACATTAGCTCTTGAGAATCTTCCTAGACTCATATTGTTCATCAACTCGTTAATGTAAATACTTGCTGGCATTCTTCTATTGATGTATGGAGTGAATGATGCAGAGTTTGTATTTCTTTCTGAATAATTTGAATTGAGGTCCTTGAGAGCTATAACGCCAGAAGAGAAGAGCAACAGCAGATGAAGGCCTCGTAACAGGATGATCAAAATCTTTCAGAGGACCAGTGAATAAAACCTTGCACTGATAATGGGGTTGGAATCAGAATTAATCTTTCCAACCCCATTATATATATATATATATATTACAGCCCAAGATTTGTTCTCTCCTTGGTTGAACCATCGATATGCTGTTTGATTCGTTACCTTGTCAAGATCCTGAATGTCTGTGGCTTGAGTTGAAAAAAAACATAAACCTGAGTTGCAAATACAAGATTGGGAAGTGAATCTTTTCATTTTTGGAACGGGGGTTGTTTCTAGTAGACAGTCCAATCAAGGTTGTTAATTCCGTTCTGTTTCATCTGAAATGATCAAAACATTCCATATCAATTTAAAAAACAAAATAATTTTCATCTTATTTTAAATCTCGGTCTGTTCTGGATTTTTCAGCTAAATTTCAGGTGGAACGTTCTGGTTTCATTTCACATGTTCCGTTTCGCTCTTGAAATGGCTTTGAATCACATTGAACTTTATTTAATTTAATTAATTAAACCATTCAAGTATAAAATGTTTTTTTTCATTACTATTTTCAATAACAATGATATTAATAATAATATTGAAAATTATTATTATTATTTTCATTAATAATAATAAAAAGGTCTTTGAACAAGGCTGGATTTCAAAATAAACTTTGTAAAACTTGAAACCTAAACTCAGTTTGTCTTAAAAAAAAACATTATAAACAACATTGATTTAATATTTTTTTATATAAAAAAGTATTGAAATAATAATATTTTAAATATATTTATTAATATCGGACCAGTTTGGCAGGTCTACAAGAAAAAATAAATTATGGAAATTTATGAATATAAAATTAAAAAAAAATTGATGACAAGAGAAAAAAAAAACTTAGAAAGAAAAAAGAAAGAAAAAACCTATTAAAATTTATAGTTTCTTGTAAGTGAGCAAACAATATTCCATGACTCTTTTAGGTTTCTTTTAATTTAATAATATTCATAAGTTTTTATAATTTAGGTAACTCTATATATGGCCAACGAAAGGTAAAACTGGTTTTGGTAATAAAATAAAGTGGGTAAATTTGTTTATTTAAAGTGAAAAATTCTTAATAAAATTTGAATAAGGACATGAATGTTGATAAATTGAGTATTGTCACACGTGTGTGGCGTCGCGGTGAAATATTGCACTTCAATCTAAATATATATCTAATGTATCTCGAAAATATGGGGAGATAAGAAATTCTTGTCGTTTATCGATGGAAAATAGAATGAGAGTCACTACCTAATATTTTGGTCACTAGGAACTCTAACTTGTCTCAGAGATTGGGTACGGTGACTGATTGTGTAAATGAAAGGTATTAGGACCCTAAATACGCCTTACCTAAGATAAGCTGCATTGTTTGATTTGTCTGATAAAAAGCTAAGGTGTTATTGTATTTCCAGTTGTTGGTCTATCTATGGTTCAAGAAAAATCCTTATTAGTAAGAAGATCCTTATCTTATCGGGTAAAAACCTAATTGTTTTAAAAACCTAATTGTTTTAACGTCTATATGAAAACTATATTTTTAATATCAGGAATGCGTTTTACGTATAAATTTGTAATCTCATATACTAAGAGAAGGCAAAAAGAATTTTTTAGAATTTTTAAAATATTGGCTTAGTTCTCATGGTTCTAACAAACTTGTTGTTAAAGCCAAAGTGCATGCTAATACATATGTTTTTGAAATTTCTTTTGTTATGTAAATATGATGTGATGATTTTTATTTTTTATTTTGGAGAGACTAGGCCATATGCATTAAAACAAAACATATTTTTTTATTTTATATTTTTTTTGATGTCTTGACAAAAACCTGGTATTTTAATATTGGATTTGTATCTTTATGGTATAAAAATACGAACCAATATTAAGCAATTTTGATAAAAATATGCAGGAAAATCAACAAAATTTTTTTTTAGGATTTTTCAGAATTTTGAAAACAAAACATTTTTTTGATGACTTGACGAAAACCGGTTATTTTTAATACTGGATTTGTATCTTTATGGTATAAAAATACAAACCAATATTAAGAAATTTTGATAAAAATATGCAGGAAAATCAATAATTTTTTAAAGGATTTTTCAAAAAAAATTAAATTTTTATATATCTATAATATAAAAATAGTATAATATATAATATATAATATTAGGTGGGCTGGGCCAGACTCAGCCCTAAAAGGGTTGGGCCAATATCAGCCCAAAAGGGATTGGGTCGATCTCGTTCCCTTATACTGCTTGTTGTAATCCATTTTTGGATCCCCATGAAAAATAAAATAAATAGCCAAAAGAGGTTAGAAAAAATAACAGGAGGCAGAAGCGCTCAGAAAACAGTTAGAAAATTGGTCAAGGAATTTAAAAATACAAGGATTGAATTTTGACAGTATATTCTTGAAGGATGAAAGCCCTATTGAGAAGGAAAATTTGAATTTTGAGGAGAAAAGCCCAAATTTGGATGTTTATGGACTTAATTGGATTTTTATTTGAATTTATAGAAGATTTGATTGCAAGAAAAATTGATTTTTAAGTCAATTTGGGCTTTAATTAGAAGAAATTTAAGTTCTGGGGCCAAAATATATTTTTTAGGAATTTATTAGGTCAAATTAGGGGCTTAATTGCATAAATATTGAAGTTTAATGGCCAATTAGGAACTTAATTGTGAAAATCCGAAACCAGGGACCAATTTGAAGAAGGCACAAAGATAGAGGGGGCTGTTTGGAATTGATTCAGGGGCTTAATTGAAGAAATTGAAAGTTTATTGATCAATTAGGGGCTTAATTGTGAAAATCAGAGGCCAAGGACCAAAGTGAAAAACGCGGCCAACTATAGGGGTAGGGACTGAATTTGGCAGGGACGTAATTGAATTTTATTCTTAAAATCAGGACTCGATTGAAGGACTTAATAGAACAAATGATAAATTAAGGACTGATTCAAAAACAAATGTTCTGGCGCCTTTTTTTAAATAAAACGGCGCGTTTTCTCCAAAACGACGCCATTTCATACATAAAAAAAAAGAAAAAAAGAGAAGACCGAACAGTGCCGTTTTGAACGGCACTGTTCACCTTTCTTCTTCCCCTGAACATTACAGCGGGGAAGAAGGAAAAGTTTGCATTTGTTAATTCTTTGCAAGTCCCTCTTGCCCACCGACCACCCGAGGACCCACGCCGGTGGGCCACCGACAGAAGACACTGGCCGACCACCCGCCGCGCTGCCGAAGCCGAGGGAGGCCCGCTTGGACAGCCGCTCCTCGCCCCGCTCCTTGGCTCCACGATGAAGCCACGTTCACTGGTTCTATAAATAGAGAACCGAAAGAGAGAACAGGGGACGAAAAAAAAAAAGGAAAGAAGAGGAACCTGAAGAAAACTAAAAGAAAAACGAAGAGAGAGAGGAAGATAAAGAAACAACCCAACCGAGGAGAGAGAGCCACTGAAAACCCAGAAAACCAAGAGCAAAGGGAAGGTTTGAAGCCGGGAGGGAATTTAGGAAACCAAAACCAAGCCAACGAGCCGAGAGGACGTCGCCGGGCCATTTGGAATTTCGCCGTGAGGAGCCGCCGTCCGTGAGCTAGGACTCTGCCATCGCCTCCACCGCAGCCCCGCCAGCAAGCAACCATCTCCGCCGCGCCAGGTACGCTCCCCCCCTGCACATTTTCTTTTCAAAAACCGTAAGAGTTTTTTTTTTGCCTCCTACATGCAGAATCGTTCTGCATGCAGGAGGCGGGGGGGGAATAATTCCCCCCCCGTGTTGTGTTTTTTTTTTTTCTCTGGGCCAGACGGATTCTGGCCCAGAAACATGTGGTTGGGCTAGAGGGATTCTGGCCCAACCCGGTGGTCTAGGCCAGTCCGGCCCAGACCAAGGTATGATGGTTGTTGGGCACCGGCCCAAACCAAGGTATGATGGTTGTTGGGCCGGGGGTCGGCCCAATCCCTTTTGGGCCAATTCCGACCCAACGATTTTTGGGACTGAGTCCGACCCAGTTAGTGGGGCCGGCCCAGCCCCCTTAATATATAAATATATTATATTATTATTATTATATTACGTGTGTATATATGTATATGTTTTTTTTAAAAAAAAAATCTGAAAAATCTAAAATATGTTGTTGTTTTCTTTTCATACATATTTTTTTATATTGGTTTGTATTTTTATACTGTGGAGATACAAATTCAGTATTTAAAATACCAAGTTTTTTCGTCAAGACATCCAAGATTTTCAAAGATAAAATTTTTTTTTTGCTTTCAAAAAATTTCTAAAATTCCTTAAAAATATTGTTGATTTTTTTTCGTATATTTTTTTAAAATGACTTAATATTAGTTTGTATTTTTATGCTGTGGAGATACAAATTCAGTATTAAAATATCCGATTTCGTCAAAAGAAAAAAATGTTGTTTACAAAAAAAGATGTTTTCTTGCGTGTTGCATACGGCCAATACGCTAACATGTTTTGAATGTTCTTTTTATAAAAAAAATATATTGGAAGCTTCGAAAGTGTGTTTTCGCATAGATTTCTTAAACACAAATTATTTTCTTGCATTTCTGGATTTTACAACATGTTTGTAAAACTCCAAAGGGTATTGGCCAATATTCCAAAAACTATAAAAATCTTATTTTTGGGGAGGAAATTTATTTATTATTCACCGCTAATGTTTGGATAAAGAAATCCTTAAAAGGATGAATATCCAAAATATTATTGGGAGTAATAAATCCGCACACATTCTTGAAAGAAGCCTTGATTATAATCGAGGACATTTCAAAATTTTAATTTTTTTTTACTCCACGGTTTACGAGTCGTGAAGAACTTTCTTCGATTTTTTTTTATTCCTTGCGATTTACGAGTCGCAAACTTTTGAAATACTAAGGGAAAAATGAGCTTTTAAAGCACATGGAATCTCCTTAGATTTCTATCCAAAATCAATTGACGAGACTAGAAAACACCAACACCCTAGTTTATAAGAGCAAACCAAACACCAAGCAGCTTACCTTAGGTAGGGCGTATTAGGGGTGCTAATACCTTCCCTTTACGCAACCGGTCCCTTGCCTTAGAATCTCTGAAAGACCAGTTTAGGGTTCCTAGTGACCCAAAATACTAGGTGGCGACTCCACAAAAACCAAATCAGTAAAACAAAGCGAAAGTCGCCAATCGAATGTCGCAAAACAAATTTTCGTTTTTTTTTGGTGCGACACTGCTTAAGGAAATCCTTCACCAAGTCTCTCCAGCTCCTGATCCTAACACTATTTAACCTCATGTACCAGCTCAAAGCAGATCCTATGAGGGTATCTTGAAAGAAATAGATTAACAATTTATCAGCGCGGATTACTTCTACCATTCTATTGCAGTAGGATCGAAAGTGAGTGTTTGGGCATTCCAAACCCGTGTACTTAATGAACTCTGGTATCCTAAAATCTTTTGGCACCACGATGTTTGGTACCAGACATCGACAGTTCGTATAGGGTCAAACCAGTCATTACCCTCAACTACTCTTAATCTTTCTTCCAAAGCAAACAGCTTGTCCTGGTCCATCAAATTGGGAGACCTATTATCCGAGGTTCCCTCCGCTGTTAAGTCAACAGTGATTGGAGCATGAGTTGGCTAGATAGGGGTTATAGGCATAAAATGTTGTTCATTGACCGAGTTTGCCCCCTGGTTTTGAGATGCTTGAGGGATGTGAGCTGCTGGCACTCCTTCAGATGGTTGTGCTGATGTTCCCTCCCCATTCTTAGCTCTTAGAAGTTGCTCGAGTAGGTGGGTCAGCCGAGCAAGTTTATTTTTTACGGATTCCAACTCAGTCTGATAATGTGACTCTAAGTGAGCTTTTTCTTCATTCTCCATCCTCAATCTAGACCAGGTGTGGTGGACTCTGCATGTGGGACCTATGTTTCACGATCTGGAATGCATATGATAAATTAAAAACAAGACGCGTGATGAAAATATGGTGCACATGTGATGTGAAAAAAAATTAGAGCTGATTCATGACCTTTGTAATCCTTTAGGCAAGATTTCTAAGTCGACCCGATTACTGTAAAGGAGTGTTTGCCAAGTTCTTATCATAGTAGCTTACCAAAACACATTAGAAAGAAAAATAGGTCATGGCCTTCTTATAAATAGAAGTCGCTCATAGAAAACGATAACAGAAAAGGGCCTTATACATCATTACCCTTAAAAGGCATTTCCTCTATTAGCTAAGTCCCCAATAAAATAGGTGATGGCCCCCATGTATTCTCGATACTTTGAAGCATTATTTCCAACTTGGGTGGCTTGTTGTTGCAACCTTTACACATAGCGGGCTGCTTGCTTGACCTGCTTTGTAATATGCCTTATCTTATCATGGAACACAGTGTGATCTACGATTATCACTTCGTTGCTGTCTCCTAAGGCTTCATTACTTCTTTCCAACACTCGAACCATATCCTTCAATCGTGCCAACTTATCCCTTACCTATGCATTTCTTCCTTTTCGATCTTGGCTATTTTAGAGTTAATTTGAACTGCAAAGCTGTCCATGTAGTCTTGACATTCTTGACGCTCTTTCTTAGCCTTACTCAGCTCCTCTTCCATCTTGAAGTAATGGCTTCTCAACTCCCTCAACTCTTCTTCTCGTATCTCGATCTCAGATTGTAAAGCCATCATCCTTCCGTTCAAAGACTTAGCTCTCTTCTGGTAATCTCTCATATCAGACTCAACGGATTTTCTTGCACTTCTCTCTTCCTCAAGTTGCACCATATATTGAGCTCTGATCCTTCTTTCCTCTTTTATGTCGAGTTAGGCTGGCCGATTCTTCTTTTTTTCAACTTTTACTTTCTTTAAAAGAATGCTCTTTCCCTTCTTGAAGGAATCCATCAGCTCTTTATCAACATTCATCTTGCATTTTGTTGATCTCTTAACCTTAGCCAACTTTTTTTTTTTCTGTGAGCCTAATCTTCTTGTTGTAACCCAATTTTGGATTCACCAAGATTTTTCTGAATGTTATTTTATTTCTATTATTATTTATAAAAATCCCAAAAAAAAAAATAAGAAAAAAGTTCAAAATTCAAAAACAATTTTTCTCGAGTCAACCGCATATTTCCATCAAAACCAAGTCCACCGGGTCAAACCATGTCGACGAGGGTAAAAAAATGATTTTCGGGCTGTTTCGGGTCAAAACCGTCATTTCCTACCAAAACCGAGTTCACCGGGGTAATACGGGTCAAACCATGTCAACCAGGGTAAAAAATGAGTTTCGGGCTGTTTCGGGTCAAAACCGTCATTTCCGACCAAAACCGAGTTCACCGGGTCAATACGGGTCAAAACATGTTGACCAGGGCAAAAAATGAGTTTCGGGTTGTTTCGGGTCAAAACCGTCATTTCCGACCAAAACCGAGTTCACCGGGTCAATATGGGTCAAAACATGTTGACCAGGGCAAAAAATGAGTTTTGGGTTGTTTCAGGTCAAAACCGTCATTTTCGACCAAAACCCGGTTCACCGGGTCGATACCCATCAAATGTTTTTTTTTGGTATTCCATTTCTTTTTTTTTTTTGCGGTTGAAACGGGCTTTTTCTAATACTGATTTGAATTTTTAATTTTACCTGTATAAATATTTATTATTATATATAATAAAACAAAAAATCAATAATACAGCAAAATTTTTCAACGGAGCAGAGCGGAGTAGTTGGGAGCAGTTGTGTTAATATGTTTTTTTTATTTAAAGAAGATGCTCGTTGTCTCCTTGTAATTGGCTATAAATAGCCACGAGCCGAGGGAAATTGAGAGGGGCAGAAAAGAAGAGAAAAAATTGATTTTACTATTCCTATTTTTTTTAGTTTTTCTTCACGAGAGTAGGATATTGTTATTTTAAAAAAACAAATTAAAAAATACCAAACATATCCCAACACATCTCAACCGTTAAAATAATCCAAGATTCGATCCGGTTGCGCCACGTCACCCGGTGTACCGAGCTTTTGGTGCACCGCACCACACCAGATCAAAACCTTTGCTCATCCGGACCGTCCGATCAACCTTCAGATCCAGCCAATAACAGCCGTCCGATCTTTTCATCAGAGATCCAACGGCACACAGTGTTCAGTGGTACCGGTGTACCATGCACGCGTTCACACCGTAGCTAATCTTAGAGCATCTCTCTCCTCTCGCCGGCGACTCTCTCTCTCTCCTCCGATCTCCCATCTCCGGCCGTCTACAGCCTCCGCACCACCACAGAAAGGTCGCCAATCTCTTGAAAACCAAAACCCCGGTGGTTTTCATCGTTTCCTCCGCCTCATCTGGCCGTAAAGAGGCCGCGCACGTCGTCGGCCACCGAACCTTCAAGTCGTCGATTCTCCCTCGTCAGCCATCAACGGCCGTCGAGACCACCACCATCGGAATCCTAGACCTCAGATCTACCAGGATCGACCATCGGTTGACCGGAAAGCTCGCCTGAAAATCTCGCCGCCACCAACAGTAGCCGCGCGTGAGCCACACGCGCCGCCAGTGGCATTTTCGTGAATTTCCGAGAAATCCGAGGGTATTTCAGTCTTTCACCTACAGGGCACTCGGGTAATTTTTTTTTTTTATTTCTAACATTTTTTATTTTGTATATAAATTTTCTTGCATGTAAAAAATAAAAACAAAAGAAAAATAAATATAAAAGAAAAACAACGCGGGTCCAACACCCATCCTATCGTGTTATTGTTCATGGGTCCAAAGCTCCAATTATCAAATACAGATACCCATTTCTCAACGATATAAAAATAATTTTATAAACAAATACTGTTCGTCGACACGTCTCTTTTTTCAGAAAAGGACCGATGTTCAAAGTTTAAATACCAAAATGGATTATGTCCATAGTTTTTTTTTGGTAACTCAGACGTACTTCTCCTTTTTAGGGTTTAAACGTCAATATTTTAGACAAGTCTCCTATTTTTAGGGACTGATGTCATTTTTAACGTGTCTCCTATTTTTAGGGACCGACGTTAACCAAAAAAAATAATAAAATTGCAAATAAGCTCAAAATATAATATCATTTGAAACAAATAAAGAAAACACACAAGTAAGGGTAACCTTTCTTTTGAAAGGATGTTTTAAGGGCGGTGTCTACCTTCCCTTAATCATAACTAACCCAGTATCCAAATCTCTAGGACCAGTGTCGAATTTGGGATTTCTAGTTCCCTCAAATTACTAGATGGCGACTCCAATAAAATCTTTATTTCCCCCAAAAATAAAACGATCTTTTTTTTGTTAAAATAAACAAAAAAATGAGCGGAGCCGTCGCTCGACGTCGTGTATCGATAGAATGGCGACTCCACTGGGGACTAGGGTTGAACCAACTGCTGGTGTGTGCTGTTCATTTGTTTTTTTATTGCTATTTATTCTTTGAGCATTTATTTTATTTGCGCTATTTATTTTATGCAATGTCAATTGTAAATCATTTCAATTTTTTAGATTGCACATGCATGCATGTTATTTATTTGTATATTCACACACTTCACAGTGAACCCATAAAAGCTCTGGACCCGAGCTCGTCCTTTTTAAGATTAGAAAAGAAAGATTCAAGTGGCAAGTGTGACTTATGTCCACTGATGCTCATTTGGACTTTCGCTTGGATTGTAACTCACCTTATGCGACGGGTATTGTGGAATTTTCTTCCCATACTCATGTTGTATAAGGTTAAGAGGCTGATTACCCCATGGGTAATTCGGGCAATCTAAGAACCAAAGAAAATCTTTAAGATTAGAATCAACTGAGCCAAACCCTATGAGCTAGATCCTATCAATTAGGATATACCTTTAGGACACAAACAAATATCAATGCATTAACATACATGTTCATATACATTTCATATTCTCATTAAATCTCCACCGATCCTTATAGGAAGTGTGAGATGGAAAAGCCCATTACTATTGAGGAATTTTTGACCAGATCAGAATTGAACCAACATGATGAAGGGGATTGTTTGCCATCCAAGTTTGAGTCTCAATTGCCAGAGCATGTTAAATTAGATGACAGGCCACTTGGTACAGGACAGTTGCTAGATTGTTGGGAAAAGTTATCCTCTCATGATCAAATTGATTTTCATAAGCAATATGGTGATTTATCACATTTACTGAAAATTAAAGTCCAGCATGCTTGTTTTCAAGCCATGATAGGGTTCTGGGATCCAGAATATCGGTGCTTCACTTTTGATACCGTAGATATGACTCCTACCATCGAGGAGTACGATTCCCTGTTAGATTGTCCCAAGTCAGAAAAGGTGTACTTTTACACACATACAAAGCATGCACCTTCTAATTTCGCTTAGATTGCTCAGATAGACTGTTAACTAGCAAAATCACAAGCGACTAAACGAGGAAATAGTCAGGGTTGGTTTTGGAATGTACTAGAAGCCGTATTCAACAGGAGACTACACGATGAAAGCAACGAAATTCGATTGAGAATTTTGGCCTTAGGCATATATGGTTTGGTTCTTTTCCCATCTGCCGAGGGAATGATCAATTTTGAGGCTGTTAATGTTTTTAAAAGTGTAGTGACCCTTAAAATCAACCCTGCTGCAGCAATATTGGCAGAAACATTCTCCTCCTTGAATTATTGTAGAAAAGCTGGAAAGGGTCGTTTAAGATGTTGTTTGCAGTTGTTGTTTGTCTGGACTGTGAGTCATATGATTGAGGGGAAGATTTCAGGTTTGATTGGTACCCCATGGCATCTTTATTCCAAGTTGGAGAATTTTGCTGAAAAACATTTGCATGAAGTAGGAAGATCCACATGGGAATCAATGTTTCGAAGTTTAAGTAAATCTCAGTTTCATTGGAGGAGCCGATACTCTTACTTCAAATCTTATCTGGCATACTGTGGTGAGTACCCATGGGTTCCGTTGATAGGAGCCCGTTGCTGTATTAGTTATTGTCCCAACATGATTTTGCGACAATTTGGATTTGAACAGTTTATTCCACGAACTACTGAACTGGCAACATTTTATGAAGATTTCAAGACCTCGAAGAAATTATTAGAGTCAGTGAAGAAGGCATGGAAACATCCTGGTAGGGTTACTTCTGCTAAGAGAGTAGAAGGAAAAACAACTAAAGGGTATCCGATATGGCAAAAGACAAGAGGGAAAGGGTACAAAGTTCCTCCTTTTGAAGGGCCACCGAGGTCTTTGATTCAGTCTGCTGAAGATATATACGAAGAAGTCCGCGCCCAACAAGAATCTTACAACCTAAGTTTGAATGCTGAAGTGGAAGAGTTAGGGGTAAAAGAAGAAGGTTAGAATCTAATCTAATCACTCAAGAAAAAGCTTTGGCTAACACAAGAAAAGAGAAGGATGATTTGTTAGCTCAACTACAACAGCAACAACTTAAGTTCCAGCAACTACAAGAAAAATATGTACTTTTGTCAGAGGATAAGAAGAGGCAAGATGTTAGCATGAAGAGATGGATTGGAAGAGCATCAAAAGCTGAGGAAATGGTATTGAAGTTGGAAGAGACAAATGAATCACTCCAGGAGCAGTGCCGAAGTCAAGATATAATAATTGCCAATTTAGATGAGCGGGTGGATCATTTGCTTTCTATTGAGCAGGCCTTATCATCAGAAAAAGAAAATGCAGAAAGAGAAGCAGAATGTTGGGCTTCTGAAGCTATGCGCTATCATGTACAAGCAGATGATGCCAAGAATTATGCTTTAGGATTAAGAGGTATAGCCCAACAAATAGCTGACGGTGAGCCAATGACTAGAAATGAATTCCATCGGTTTTTTGGGTTGATCAGAGATGGAATTAATGAGATCTCAGCATATGACGGTCCAAGGCTTTGGAAAGATTGAGTCTGTTGTAATTGTAATATTGTAAAATAATGAGAAATGCTTATTTTGATTCTGATTTATGGCATCAAATTTCTCCCCTAAATCGGTTCAAGTCCCTGTAGGTTTGGAGTCCTCAGTGAGAACTTTTTTAAGAGAATCTGATCTGGTTTGTTCCTCATCATAAGTTAAAAGAAAATTTGAAACCAATAACAAGCATGCATAAACTATATGGCATTTTGCATCCATTTGTGCATTTCATTTAGTTTACTTGCATTCATTCGGGTTGAAATATAGGTCCCCCAAGAGGCCATAAAATTCATTACACTCGACTACGAAGGAAGATAATAGAGAACGAAGAAAGGGCCCAACTAGAGGCTCATTATTAAAGAGAGTTAGAGAACATGAAAAACGATATAGCACGACTTACAAGTCTACTCGAGCAGACCCTAGTATCCAAGTCTGGGGAAGGTACCTCTACCCAGCCGGCAGTTGCAACTCCATCTATATCTATGCCATCAGCTCCCTTTGTATTCCCACCTCAAAATTTAGGGGCAAATCCCTCTTCATTTGAACAACAGTTCACTACCAATGTTCCACCAGCACAAGTGCCAGTTACTATAAACCTGGCAACTGATGACCCACAAAGGATGAAATTCTCTGAAAATATCGATTATGATAAATTAACCGCTCTAGAAGAGAGATTGAAGGCAGTAGAAGGGGCAGACTTATATGATCCTTTTTATGCTGCAGAAATGTGTTTAGTTCCAAATGTAGTTGTACCCAGAAAATTTAGGGTACCAGAATTCATCAAGTATACTGGAACTGAATGCCCAGTCACTCATCTTAAATCTTATTGCAATAAGATGGCAGAGGTAGTGAATGATGAGAAACTTCTCATCCATTTCTTTCAAGACAGTCTTTCTGGATCGGCATTAAGCTGGTATACAAGGCTGGATAACACCAAGATCAGAAAGTGGAAAGATTTGGTAAAAGCCTTTGTGGAGCAGTATAAATTCAACATGGAGGTAGCCCCGGACAGGTCAAGCTTGTTAGTCATGGAAAAGGGCAGCAAAGAGACTGTAAGAGAATACGCTTTGAGATGGCGTGAAAAAGCATCTCATGTGCAACCCTCTTTGTTAGAAAAAGAAATGGTCACTCTTTTTTCTAACACTTTTAAATCTCCCTACTTTGAACACCTGGTGGGTAGTTCAGCTCAACATTTCTATGATGCTGTAACTATCGCTGAGAGAATAGAACAAGCGATTAGAGCGGGGAGAATGTCAGAGCCTACTGAGAAGAAAGGCTTTATTGGGAAAAAGAAGGATTCCGAGGTGAACAGCGTGGAAGGAGTGTATAAGGGTAAGAAAACAAATTACCACCATTATAACTTCCAAATGCCTACCCAACAAGTTGCAAGTGTAAACTTCACTAAACCTTTCCCTACCAACCAACAAAACCAACCACATGACCCATAAAGTAACCAGATCGTCAATCCTCCAAGAAGGAATTTTCAAAGAACCCAAGAACGACTACCACCATTACCACTTCCTTTGGGAGAAATGTACTCAAAGTTGTTGAGTATTGGGCAAGTAGCTCCCGTTCCCTTAACCCCACTGCAACCTCCATACCCAAATTGGTATAAACCAGATCTGAAATGTGAATATCATGCTGGCGTTGCTGGGCATAACATTGAAAGCTGTAATGCATTTAAAAATAAGCTTCTGCAATTGATAAAGGCTGGATGGATAACTTTTGATGATGCACCGAATGTGAAGTCTAACCCTTTGCCCAATCATGCTACAAGCAGTGGGGGAGTGAATGCTGTAGGAGTGGAGGACAAGAAGGAAAGAGTTTTGAAGGTTTCCATGGAAAGACTATATGGTATGCTGGTACAGTCTGGATATTTATCTGAGTTTGAACCAATGACGAATGGAAATAACTACTGTAAGCTTCATGGCAAGGTGGGACATCACATTGATGATTGTGAAGAATTTCACCAAGAAGTGAAAAGGATGCTGACTTTCGGCATGATAAGGATAGAGAGTGAAGAAGGGAGCAGTGAAATTGGGATGATAGGCCGTCAGGAGACAAAAATGGAAGTTTGTAGACTTCAACCAACTGTGGGTGGTCCACCAAAACTAATCCTGACCAAACCTGTATGCACAAACAGTGAGAGTTATGGCACAATGCCTTACAATTATGGGTATTCTTTCAACCCTACTCCTATCTTTCACCCTAAAATCGGTGGTTTAACTCGAAGTGGTCGGTGTTTTACACCAGAAGAATTAGAGAGGCAGAGGAAAGCTAAAGGAAAAGAGATAGTTGATGCTTTTAAAGGCATGGAAGTGAACAAACCCATAAGTGAGGACGAGTCCAATGAATTTCTGAAATTGATGAAGCATAGTGAGTATAGTGTGGTGGATCAGTTGAAGAAAACTCCTGCCAGAATCTCTTTAATGTCACTTATCTTGAGTTCTGAGTTACACCGTAAAGCATTGCAAAAGGTGTTGAATGAAGCATATGTGCCGCAGGATATTACTCAAGACACAATGGAACATTTGGTGGGGAGAATTCAAGCCTCTAATTACCTATACTTCACAGAAGATGAGCTAGACCCGGAAGGGACTGGGCATACCAAGCCTTTGTACATCACCGTGAAATGTAAAGACTGTTTGATCGGCAAAGTGCTTGTGGATAATGGCTCGGCGTTGAATGTGCTACCAAAGCATATGTTAGATGAGATGCCAATTGATGCTACTCACATGAGACCAAGCACAATAACAGCTAGAGCGTATGATGGTTCCCCTAGACCGGTGATAGGGACCATTGACATTAAATTGTTTATAGGGCCTCAAATATTTTTGGTAACCTTACAAGTGATGGATATCCATCCTTCGTATAACATGTTACTAGGAAGACCATGGATACATACCGCTGGGGCTGTGACATCATCTCTACACCAATGTTTGAAGTACATCATCAATGGTACTCTAGTGAAAGTTAAGGCAGAAGAAACCTTATCCATGATAAGGAATGTGTCGGTCCCTTATATTGAAGCAGAAGATTGCAAAGATGGAAATCTCCATGCCTTTGAGATTGTGAACACTGAATGGGTACCAGAGAATACAGTGTTAAGAAGACCAATGATTTCTGATACTGCCAGAATGATAGTTAAATGCTTTTTGAAACATAGGCTACCATTCCAGAATGATCCAATTACGGGAAATTTTGAGAAAGTCAACATAATGAAAATTAAGGATGCTGATCAGAGGTTTGGGCTTGGCTTTAAGCCTAAGAAAGATGATTACCAGAGAGCTGCTAGGATTAAGCGAGAAAGAAGGTTGGCTAGAATGGAAGGAAGAAAGCCAGAAGAAGAAGACATTGTAATCCCACCCATCCATGTTTCTTTCCCAAAGTTAGCATATGTGATGAAACCTGAAAACATGACGGAAGTCTTGGGACAGAAACTTGCTTTCATGGATATCAATAATGTAGAGGAAGGTGAAGGACAAGACTGGAATTCTAATGACGAGCCAAAAACAGCAAAAGAAGATGAATTGTTACCTCAGTTAACTGTCCACTCTCTAGAAGAGGCTCCAACCAACGCCTTTGTGCGAAAGCTTTCGGTTGATGAAGTATTCTGTAATTGGGAGATTGAAGAAGCCCTAGTCGTTTTCAAGAAGTAATGAACAAACGTCTGCTTATATTTGCTATTATGTGCTTTGTGCTTTGCTTTGTAGTTTGCTTTGTGTTTTTGTACCTAGTTGGAAATCTTGGCTCAAGATGTCAACATAAGGTCTTTAATAATTATTGAGTCAACTTTTAAAATATTATTGAGATCATGCATTTTCTTCAGCAATTGTTATCTTCTGTTGTTTTGTTTGGCTACAAAATACGCATTTACACAAAACACCTTCCGCTTTCAGGAATTCTGAAAACGAATCCTCCATAAATCCACAAACATATTGCATTGAAAATGAATGGCCAAACTTTGATAAGGATGTGATTGCAATGGATGAAGAGGAATGGAATGAAGATTGTATGAAAGAGTTCACTAGACAAGTAGAACAGTCTGAGCATGCTTGGAAACCTGCAAAAGAAGAATTAGAGGTGATAAATGTAGGCACCGAGCAAGATAAAAGAGAGCTAAAGATTGGAACTTTGATTACTACAGAAGAAAGATGCAATTTAACCTCATTACTACAAGAATATATGGATGTGTTTGCCTGGTCTTATGCAGATATGCCTGGTTTAGACATTGATATTGTAGTACACAGAGTGCCTTTGATAGAAGGATGTAAACCTGTCAAGCAGAAATTGAGAAGAATTCGCCCAGATATTCTACTAAAGGTCAAGGCAGAGATAAAGAAGCAGTGGGATGCTGGTTTTCTAGAAGTCATTAAATACCCTCAATGGGTATCGAACATAGTGGTTGTACCAAAGAAGGATGACAAAATCAGAGTATGTGTAGACTTCAGGGATCTAAACAAAGCTAGTCCAAAGGATAATTTTCCTTTGCCTCACATAGATGTCTTGGTAGACAATGCTGCTAGAAGCTCAACTTATTCCTTCATGGATGGATTCTCTGGGTATAACCAAATTAAAATGGCTGAAGAAGATAAAGAGAAGACCACTTTTGTCATACCATGGGGAACATTTTGCTACAAAGTGATGCCATTCGGGTTAAAGAATGCTGGAGCCACATATCAAAGGGCAATGGTGACACTTTTTCATGATATGATACATAAAGAGATTGAAGTGTATGTGGATGACATGGTTGCCAAGTCTACGAATGAAGAAGATCACGTTCAGATTCTAAGAAAATTGTTTGATAGACTAAGGAAGTATCAGTTGAAATTGAATCCTGCAAAATGCTCATTTAGGGTGAAGTCTAGAAAGTTGCTAGGGTTTGTGATAAGCAATAAAGGAATAGAGGTCGATCCTGATAAAGTGAAAGCAATTCAGGCTATGACAGCTCCTAAAACCGAAAAAGAAGTAAGAGGTTTCTTGGGACGTTTGAATTACATTGCACGATTCATATCTCAATTAACAGCAACCTGTGAGCCAATTTTCCGATTGCTTCGGAAAAAGAATCCTGGTACTTGGGACAAAGATTGTCAAGAAGCTTTTGATAAAATAAAGCAATACTTACAGAATCCACCTTTGTTAGTGCCACCTGTGCCTGGAAGACCTTTGATCTTGTATTTGACAGTAACTGAGGAAGCAATGGGTTGTGTGTTGGGACAACATGATGAGTCTGGAAGAAAGGAGCAAGCCATTTATTATCTGAGTAAGAAGTTCACCGATTGTGAATCCAGATAT
Organism: Populus alba x Populus glandulosa; assembly: GCA_033617975.1. Taxonomy (NCBI): domain Eukaryota; kingdom Viridiplantae; phylum Streptophyta; class Magnoliopsida; order Malpighiales; family Salicaceae; genus Populus; species Populus alba x Populus glandulosa. Next base: position 5,164,113 of record CM066155.1, on the reverse strand, counting down.
ACTATGATTGAGAAGCTATGTTGTGCTCTTGTATGGAGCACGAAGCGTCTTCGACAATATATGCTGTATTATACCACTTGGTTGATCTCAAAATTAGATCCTCTTAAATACATCTTTGAGAAACCTTACTTGTCAAGTCGAATAGCAAGATGGCAAGTAATGTTGGCCGAGTATGACATTGTATACAAGATAAGAAAATCCGTAAAAGGAAGTGTAATTGCTGATCATTTGGCAGATAATGCTATCAAAGATTATGAGCCTTTGAAATTTGACTTCCCGGATGAGGATGTGTTGATAGTAGAAGAAGACAAAGAGAAGAATGATTGGTGGATTATGTATTTTGATGGGGCAGTGAATGTATCTTGCAATGGAGCGGGGGCTGTGATAATCTCACCTGACCAGAAGCAATATCCCATCTCAATCAAACTACAATTCGAATGTACCAACAATACTGCTGAATATGAGGCTTGTATCCTTGGGTTGGAAGCTGCTTTAGAGATAAAAATAAAGAAGCTTGATGTCTATGGGGATTCAATGTTAATAATCTGTCAAGTGAAAGGCGAATGGCAGACCAAAGAAGAAAAATTGATCCCATATCAACAATATCTCTCAAAACTGACTAAGTGCTTTGATGAGATAGATTTTAGCCATGTGGGAAGAGACAAAAACCAGTTTGCTGATGCTTTGGCAACCTTAGCTTCTATGGCCAAAATTGATTACGGAATCAGGGTACAACCAATCCACATTGAGATTAAAAATTTTTCAGCTCATTGTTGTTCACTTGAAGGAGAAATAGATGGGAACCCATGGTTTTATGACATCAAGAGGTTTATCCAATATCAAGAATATCCCTTGGGGGCATCTAAAGTAGATATGAAGACCTTGAGAAGGTTAGCCATGGAATTTTACCTGGATGGAGAAATTCTATATAAAAGATCATTCAATGGAACTTTACTAAGATGTCTAGATGAAATCGAAGCTAAGGTAGCATTGCAAGAAATTCATGAAGGAATTTGTGCAACTCATGCAAGTGGGCACATGATGGCTAGACAAATGCAACGATCTGGGTACTTCTGGATGATCATGGAGAAAGATTGCATCGATTATGTTAGAAAATGCCATAAATGTCAAGTATATAGTGATAAGATAAATGCACCTCCAGCTCCTCTGTTTAATATGACATCACCATGGCCATTTGCAATGTGGGGAATAGATGTGATTGGTCCAATCAATCCAAAGGCCAGCAATAGGCATCAATTTATCTTAGTAGCCATTGATTACTTCACAAAGTGGGTGGAGGCCAGCTCTTATGCTCATGTAACTCAAAAGGTGGTCAAGTGCTTCATTGAAAAAGATTTGATATGTCGGTACGGTACACCTGAGAAGATAGTGACCGACAACGCCCAAAATTTTAATGGAAAAATAATCATAGAATTGTGTACGAAGTGGAAAATTAAACATTCAAACTCGTCTCCTTATAGACCAAAGATGAATGGTGTTGTCGAAGCTGCAAACAAGAATATCAAGAAGATTATCCAGAAGATGGTAGTCACGTACAAGGATTGGCATGAGATGCTTCCCTTTACTCTGCATGCATATCGTACAGCAGTAAGGACATCTACTGGAGCTACACCTTACTCATTAGTATTTGGGATGGAGGCAGTGATGCCTTTGGAAGTAGAAATTCCATATTTGAGAGTACTAATAGAATCTGAACTAGAAGAAGCTGAATGGGCTAAAGTGAGATATGAGCAGCTAAACATGATAAGTGAGAAGAGGTTGGCTGCAATTTGTCATCACCAGTTATACCAAAGAAGGATGGCCAAAGCATATGACCGGAAAGTCCGACCAAGAGAATTCAAAGAAGGGGATCTAGTACTACGAAAAATCTTGCCATTACCAAGTGAAGATCGAAGCAAATGGGCACCAAACTATGAAGGCCCATATGTAGTGAAGAAAGCATTCTCCGGAGGAGCTCTGTTGTTAACTAGGATGGATGGAGATGATTTACCTAGGCCTGTGAACTCTGATTCTGTGAAAAAGTACTATGTATGATGGTTTCATCCAATCAAATCAATAAAGTTTTGGCCAGGAAATTCTCTTTGCATTATACCTCACCAAAAAGCCCATGCATGATCTCAATGGCTCAACAATTTAATCTTTCAAACTTTTTTTGACAAGAGAGTCCATTTTTGTTAAATGAGGTTTTAAAAGAACTGATTTTGTTTGTGATTTCAATGAAATAAATCAATGATTTGTTTAGAATAATGTTCAGAGTAATTCCCTTGAAAGAGATGACCAAACAAGTCAAAACATGCAACTGGAACAACTAGCACCTAAATTATGTCTTGGATCCACATTTTATCAGCATGAATAATGGTTGGTAGTACATTAGTTTGTCATGGACTCACAAAACATGGTATCTTACAAGTCCAAAGCATTACGCTGGATGTGGACAAAGTTTATTGGTTTTAACTGATCTTACTTGAAATGAGGAAAGGCCATCTTTGATATTCCTTTCACTTTCTTTAAAATTATCCTTTGCAGTCCCAATTTGAGCCGAGTTTATATCGAGTTTTTTTTTCCTTTCACAAGAACCTTCACTAAGATCATACCCTATACTAGGGGGCAAACAGAGAAAAATGATTAAGGAAATTGTCTTGAAAGCATGTGAGCTTATAAAGAAAATCTGACAACAAAGCATTCAATTAAATTCCAAACAATTAAGAGAATTCCTAACAAATATGGGAATAACAAAAATAAAATAAAAGTTCCTCATTTGGAATACTTAGCATCATTTTGTTGTCAAGGTAGCAAAAGAAAATGCCAAGACAAGATAATAGTGATCTATAGTTTATAAGCCCTTAAACACTTTTTTTTGAGCTTATGAAATACTCTTTCTTTTATAGCCTTGAGCCATAAACTACATTACGTGCCTTTGAAGTCCTTTCTAATCAAGTAAGCAACCTGGATCAATAAACGACGTTCTCAAAATATAAGAGACTTTTCCATAAAGAGTCATGGCGCAACAAATAATTACTCATTATTATTCATGCTGTTAAAAAGAGTGTTTCTAAAGATAAAAGGCAAATTGCTTCTTTTGTCTCAAAATCCCTTCAAGCAATCGCTTGAACACTTTGAAAACCAAAGCAGAAGGTCATCTCATCACTTACCTTCATCTTAGATTACTTTTACCAGGAGATTTGACATAAAGCCCCAGAGTTGCCTGAACATTGTTATAAACAGACATTGAGAGTTTCAGTTTTCTTGAACAAAACAGATCTTTTAAAAAATCATTTTTGAAAAAAGGTTTTCTTTGTAAGAAAAATGAATATATGGCACACTACATGGCACCATTAGAAAATCAGAGATTCTAGTGACAACAAGAGCAAAGGAGGAAATGAAATGAGGCAGTTAATTCTCCCAGGGGGCAGAGAAGCAGTTACCAGATCTGTAATGGCACAAAGAAATTTGCTTCCTTAGTGGAAAATACACGTGATAAACTGTGGGCTTCTTCTAGCATGAGGACTGAGATAGTATGATTTTCAGTATCTATGAACGAAGATTGTTGACTCTTACAATATGATCAGTTAGACAACAAGATAACTGATACATCTTCAGTAAGAGAAATGCAGATGAAATCCCAGGACAATGTCGGGCCACGGAGAAGCTGATTCTCTTAGTGAAGTTACCAATAGAGAAACGTGTAGTGACTGTTGGGAAACTCAAACAATGCTTATCTTAGAATTTGGACAACATGGGTCAGCTTGAGTAAACTTGAAGCACGCGTAAATCAAAAGAGCTCACTCAAAGTCAAAACCCTCAAACAAGATGAACGGGGATCTATATTTCAAAAACAGGTAAGATACATTGCATATCATCTCACTTCACAAGCATCGCATATTTGTTTTGCAAATATCTCTCGAAAAAAACTCCTCACGGGATCCAACGAGACAAAGATGAATTGAAGTTCTTTTAAATCATATCAAATGTGGCAATTCCATAAAAGCAAAATTCATGAATAAAGACGAGAAAGATGGATTTTTATTCATGGGCATAATGGTTTACAAATACAAACGTTAAACACTGCGAGGACGATTAGGGATATTTTCAGCTCGCTGATGATCCATCATTACTCGAAATTCCTCAAACTGGTTAATTATGCGTTCCATCTGTTCCTCGAACTCGAGGTGTCGTGTGTTAACATAGTCCCTCCAAAAGTCCACACGTGCATTGAGCTCTTCGTTTCTCCTCTCCAAGTCGTTTCTGTAACGTCTCTCATCATGGAGCCGTTTCCTTAAATTCTCAATCTGATTATGGAGCTCAGGAATTTGAGTATTCAACTCAAGTCTTCTGGCATGAAGACGCTCCGCCATGTTCACCAAAGACGAAGTAGCTCTGATACTGAGAGCAAGTGACTGATTCACTGCTTCAATATCGGTCCTGGCTGCCAGTATTAATTCATCACGAGGAAGGATCATGTCTCTAGCCACGGCTACATCAATATCTTCATTGTCCATTACAGTATCCTCCATTGTAACTGGACGACCATTCACTTCAAAAGTAGTACGCCAAATTACAGGCTCTGCCGCAGGAGCAAGGTTTGGATTAGCATTGGAAGAAGAGGAAGACATGGTTAAAACTTCAAAAGTTGAGAACTCTAAGAGTATTGAAAATATGAGAAGTTGATGATGTCCTTTACCCAATGCTGCGTGATTTATAGGGATTTTGCTCATGTCATCATTTTGAATAGAAGCTCAGATCTCAGCTGTACATATAAAACTTTCTTGAGCATCGTCTTTGAGATTGATTTGCAAATCGAATCTCAACTGTGCATATAAGACTTTTTTGAGCGTCATCTTTGAGATTGATTTGCAAATCAGATCTCAGCTGTACATATACGACTTTCGTGAGGAGCTTACATCATCTTCGAGATCGATTTACAAATCAAATCTCAACCATACAGGTATGACTTCCTTTAGAAGTTTTCATCAACCCTGAAGCTCATCATCGGGCAGGTCGCCTGGAACAATTAGACCACTTGCGATTTTCATCGCATTTTATCATCGGGCAGGTCGCCTGGAACAATTAGACCACTTGCGAGTTCTTCGCATTTTATCATCGGGCAGGTCGCCTGGAACAATTAGGCGAGTTCTTCGCATTTTATCATTGGGCAGGTCGCCTGGAACAATTAGACCACTTGCGATTTTCATCGCATTTTATCATCGGGCAGGTCGCCTGGAACAATTAGACCACTTGCGAGTTTTCTCGCATTTTATCATCGGGCAGGTCGCCTGGAACAATTAGACCACTTGCGAGTTTCCTCGCATTTTATCATCGGGCAGGTCGCCTGGAACAATTAGACCACTCAAAAAAAAAAAAACCGATGTTGAAATCACTCTCATGTATTTCACAGACGGGTCAGTTCACAAAACCATTGTAGAAATCACTTTCACGTATTCCACAAAACCATTGTTGAAATCACTTTCACGTATTTCACAAAACCATTGTTGACATCACTTTCATGTATTTCACTAAACCATTGTTGAAAACACTTTCATGTTTTTCACTTTGGCAGGTCGCCTAAAAGAATAGACGAACTGAAAATCTGTATATTTTTTCAATACCACCATCGTTTTTCTTTACAAAACTTACTATGCAAAGTCAAAAGAAAATGAATTTTCCAATGCCTTTGCACCGTAAGCATTGTAAAGAGGGGGCAACTGTTGTAACCCAATTTTGGATTCACCAAGATTTTTCTGAATGTTATTTTATTTCTATTATTATTTATAAAAATCCCAAAAAAAAAAATAAGAAAAAAGTTCAAAATTCAAAAAAAAACTTTTCTCGAGTCAACCGCATATTTCCATCAAAACCAAGTCCACCGGGTCAAACCATGTCGACGAGGGTAAAAAAATGATTTTCGGGCTGTTTCGGGTTAAAACCGTCATTTCCTACCAAAACCGAGTTCACCGGGGTAATACGGGTCAAACCATGTCAACCAGGGTAAACAATGAGTTTCGGGCTGTTTCGGGTCAAAACCGTCATTTCCGACCAAAACCAAGTTCACCGGGTCAATACGGGTCAAAACATGTTGACCAGGGCAAAAAATGAGTTTCGGATTGTTTCGGGTCAAAACCGTCATTTCCGACCAAAACCAAGTTCACCGGGTCAATACGGGTCAAAACATGTTGACCAGGGCAAAAAATGAGTTTTGGGTTGTTTCGGGTCAAAACCGTCATTTTCGACCAAAACCCGGTTCACCGGGTCGATACCAATCAAATGTTTTTTTTTTGTATTCCATTTCTTTTTTTTTTTGCGGTTGAAACGGGCTTTTTCTAATACTTATTTGAATTTTTAATTTTACCTGTATAAATATTTATTATTATATATAATAAAACAAAAAATCAATAATACAGCAAAATTTTTCAACGGAGCAGAGCGGAGCAGTTGGGAGCAGTTGTGTTAATATGTTTTTTTTATTTAAAGAAGATGCTCGCTGTCTCCTTGTAATTGGCTATAAATAGCCACGAGCCGAGGGAAATTGAGAGGGGCAGAAAAGAAGAGAAAGAATTGATTTTACTATTCCTATTTTTTTTAGTTTTTCTTCACGAGAGTAGGATATTGTTATTTTAAAAAAACAAATTAAAAAATACCAAACATATCCCAACACATCTCAACCGTTAAAATAATCCAAGATTCGATCCGGTTGCGCCACGTCACCCGGTGTACCGAGCTTTCGGTGCACCGCACCACACCAGATCAAAACCTTTGCTCATCCGGACCGTCCGATCAACCTTCAGATTCAACCAATAACAGCCGTCCGATCTTTTCATCCGAGATCCAACGGCACACAGTGTTCAGTGGTACCGGTGTACCATGCACGCGTTCACACCGTAGCTAATCTCAGAGCATCTCTCTCCTCTCGCCGGCGACTCTCTCTCTCTCCTCCGATCTCCCATCTCCGGCCGTCTACAGCCTCCGCACCACCACAGAAAGGTCGCCAATCTCTTGAAAACCAAAACCCCGGTGGTTTTCATCGTTTCCTCCGCCTCATCTGGCCGGAAAGAGGCCGCGCACGTCGTCGGCCACCGAACCTTCAAGTCGTCGATTCTCCCTCGTTAGCCATCAACGGTCGTCGAGACCACCACCATCGGAATCCTAGACCTCAGATCTACCAGGATCGACCATCGGTTGACCGGAAAGCTCGCCTGAAAATCTCGCCGCCACCAACAGTAGCCGCGCGTGAGCCACACGCGCCGCCAGTGGCATTTTCGTAAATTTCCGAGAAATCCGAGGGTATTTCAGTCTTTCACCTACAGGGCACTCGGGTAAATTTTTTTTTTTTTTGATTTCTAACATTTTTTATTTTGTATATAAATTTTCTTGCATGTAAAAAATAAAAACAAAAGAAAAATAAATATAAAAGAAAAACAACGCGGGTCCAACACCCATCCTCTCGTGTTATCGTTCATGGGTCCAAAGCTCCAATTATCAAATACAGATACCCATTTCTCAACGATATAAAAATAATTTTATAAACAAATACTGTTCGTCGACACGTCTTTTTTTTCAGAAAAGGACCGATGTTCAAAGTTTAAATACCAAAATGGATTATGTCCATAGTTTTTTTTTGGTAACTCAGACGTACTTCTCCTTTTTAGGGTTTAAACGTCAATATTTTAGACAAGTCTCCTATTTTTAGGGACTGATGTCATTTTTAACGTGTCTCCTATTTTTAGGGACCGACGTTAACCAAAAAAAATAATAAAATTGCAAATAAGCTCAAAATATAATATCATTTGAAACAAATAAAGAAAACACACAAGTAAGGGTAACCTTTCTTTTGAAAGGATGTTTTAAGGGTGGTGTCTACCTTCCCTTAATCATAACTAACCCAGTATCCAAATCTCTGGGACCAGTGTTGAATTTGGGATTTCTAGTTCCCTCAAATTACTAGATGGCGACTCCAATAAAATCTTTATTTCCCCCAAAAATAAAACGATCTTTTTTTTGTTAAAATAAACAAAAAAATGAGCGGAGCCGTCGCCCGACGTCGTGTATCGACACTTCTTAACCAGCTCATCATATTTGGTTATTCGATTCCTTAACTCAGCTTGGAGCCCTTTTACTATTTCTTCAGCTGTCTCAGCCCTTTCCTGTCATTCCTTTAAAGACGTTAACTGTTTATCCTGCTTTTCCAACCGCTAGTTCAAGTAAACCCTCATTGTATTTTCTTCCTCTAACTGACTTTCTAATAGTTGTTGCTGCCCTTTACTTTTGTGGAGATCAATTAGACATCGTTCTAGCTGCTTTCTTAACTCTTCCTCATTATCAGTCCTTTTCATTTTGATTGCTCTATCGCTGATTCTTGATGTTTTTATGTTGAGAAATCCCTCACTTCAGAAAGCTCTTTATATTCCTCCAAACTATATAATTCTAGTTGAATGATGTTTCAAAATTGCTCCCTTCTTCCCTTTTTACCATCAATGGTCTTTCCTAATCTTGTCGGATAAGCTTCATTTCTTTGAGGAATGGTTGGTGCTAGAATAAATCGACAAAATCAACTAAACCTAGAGTTCTTGGTGCATACTGCATTCCACCCAATTGCCTTGTTTCAAGGGCGGGCACATAACTGATGTACCCGGTTTCACGAATCAAAGGAACCCATATCCTGCTTCCACAGCTCATTGTGCAGATGGCGTTGTTCATCCATGGTGTTTTCCATTTGAAGTTGCTCCTTGACAATGCTACATATTTATCTATACATGCTTTCTCATCCCAGTTCTTCCAAGTCTCATCTATGGTAACCTATAACGATTGCAGGTCAAACCACCAAAAGTTGTTAAAGATGCCCCTTGGTGTTTTTGATATGACTGATAATCCATAAATACAACATAGGGATGCAACATCTCATGGCTCCTTTTCCATGTGTTCTATAGTGGTTGAGTGATAACATGGTTTCTCCCAAAATGGTTAAAGAGGGATTAATCCGGTCATGCTTGTATTCTATGAAGACACTTGTTGCTTCTAAACTAATGACTCCAATTTCAGAAGGGAACAATACTAGTCCAAAGATGGTAAAGGCCACCAACCTGTATCGTTCATCTCCCAACTTGCCTTCTTCAACATTTTTCTTCATTCGGGCTTCAATGACCTTCCATTTAAAACCCCCATCGGCAACTCTACATTGGCTGATCTTGCCCAGGCCTAATAAACTGACTACCATCGAAGCTGTGTCCTCAAATCTTCGCTTGTGGTAGATCCTGTGGCTGTTGTTTGGAAAATCTAGAATCCTCTCCTATTCCTCCAAGGTCGGTGTCATATCGATGTTCTCCAAGGTAAAACACAGATAGCTAAGATCCTAAAAATTCAATAGGGCTTTGATTGCTGCTGCTTGTACGGGCAACCTCATTAGTTGTGTAATTCTCCCATATCGCCTTTCAAAAAGAGTCTCATCAACATATTCCATGATAGACAATAACTTCCTCAAGTCATTTACCATGTGATTTATCTTGGTAATGCAAGGTAACCCACTAGCATCGATTCTTGGACATTTTCCTTCAGCTACCTGAGCCAACTCAGATTCTTGCCCAAATTCTTGGAAAGAAAGGTACTTAGTCATGATTTCAGCTCAAAACTTGGATTGATGAATTTAACATTATTAATCATGATGCAAATGAAAGTAAGATACATAACCTAAGCTCCGTTTGTTTGCTGGAAAGTAGTTTACTTTTGGAATGTGAATTCCGAGAAAGTATTTTTCGATGTTTGGTAGTGTAATGGAAAATAAGTTGGAAAACACTTTCCAGTGTTTGGTTATGTCATGGAAAATAACTTATTAATATTTTATTTTCTCAAGTTTATTAAAATAATGAGGAACAAATCTTACAAATTAATAAGTTGAATGAGAATGAAATTGAAATTTTTTTTCCATAAATTATCTCAAATAAAATAAATAATAATCAAAATAATAGAGATCAAATCTATAAAATTTAAAAAAAAAGATGAAGAAATTAAAATAATAGTAATCAACATTTCATAAATTATTTCAAATAAAATAAGTAACAATCAAAAGAATGAGGACCAAATTTGATAGATAAAAAATTTCAATAAAAAAATGATAAGGAAAAAGCAAATAGCAATTATAAAAATAAGGACCAAAGTTAATATAAAAATAAAATTTTAAGAGATGAAATTGAAAAATAAATATTCAAAATATATATATATATATATATAGCAATCAAAAGTTTGAAGATCAAATTTGATATAATCAGCAAATAATGACGTTTTTAAATTTTTCAGAATTTCCGGAAAGTGTTTTCCCCCCAAATTTTTCAACAAAACACTTTCCTGAAAACCAAGCAAAATTTTCCTTTTACTAGAAAGTGTTTTCCATTGACTAACTTTCCTAATGGAAAACAAACACAAGAAAGTTTGGAAAGTGATTTCCCGGAAACCACTTTCCATAAAACAAACACAACTAAAGGGAAAACACTTTCCTGAAAACCAAGCCAAATTTTTCTTTGATTGAAATTGACTCGAAAGTGTTTTCCGTTGACCAACTTTCCTAATGACAAACAAACAAAGGAAAGTTTGGAAAATGGTTTCCCGGAAACTATATTCCGAGAAACAAACATGGTCCTAAAGACAAGCTCTATTTATTAAGTGAGAGTGGGTATGTTTTCTATCTGTTCTTCGTAAAGACAATATGGGGGCGTTGCAAGGAACAATTAAGGCACATATGCCCACCATTGCTAAGCAGACACTCAGATATGAGTTGGGTGTTTCACGCATCTAAACCCTGACCAATAGTCTTAGGACAAATCGCTAATTCCTCACTTAACTTAAGGCTTGTGTGTGCTTCTCAAAATCAAAGTAAGTGATGCATGAGACAGTTTTATATAATGCATGAATAATATGCATAAAATAAAAAGCAAATACGCAAAAAATAAAAGGAAAGATGTATTGACAATAAACACACGAAAACACAAACAAATCAGACAAAAACAAAGCTTAGTCTACAAGGTCCTCAGTGGAGTCGTCATTCTGTCGCACGTGTGCGGCGTCACGGTGAAATATTTCACTTCAATCTAAATGTATATCTAATGTATCTAGAAAATATGGGAAGATAAGAAATTCTAATCGTTTATCGGTGAATAATGGAATGGGAGTGGCCACCTAGTATTTTGGTCACTAGGAACCTAACTGGTCTCAGAGATCAGGTATGGGGACTAGTTGTGTAAAGGGAAGATATTAGCACCCAAAATACTCCTTACCTAAGGTAAGCTGCATTGTTTGATTTATCTGATAAAAAGCTAATTTGTTATTGTATTTCTAGTTGTTGGTCTGTTTATGGTTCAAACAAAATCCTCCTCATTAAGGAGGTCCTTATCTTATCGGGTAAAAACCTAATATGTTTGGGTCAGACCAAGCCTAGACATCTAGGCCGGTCCAGAATCAACCTGGCCCAGAAAACAAACTGGCTGGGCCAGAACCAGCCTGGCCTAGAGAAGAAAACAAACATCACCACTAGGCTAGAATCAGACTGGCCCAACAACAAAATCGGAGGGGGAAATTATTCCCCCCCCCCACCCTCATGCATGAAGAATAATATTCATTCTGCATGCAGGAGGGAACATGGCCACCGAAAGAAAACAATGAGGGGGAAGAAGGGTTACCTGGCACGGAGGAGGCGGTGCCCTGCTGGTCAGACTGCTTCTCTAGCGTTGCTGTGGTGGAGGCCGGTGGTGGTGTCGTTGCTCACGGACGGTGGCTCCAAGCAATAATGTTACTGTTTCAAGCGGCGGAGAAAGAGGCTCCTGCTCTTCCCTTCTCCTCCGTTCTCCTCCTCTTCTTCTGCTACGTTTCCCTTTTCTTATGTTGTAGTTTAGACGTGTTGTTTTCAAGTCCCGACCTCTTCTGGTGTCAGTATTGTTTTTCCTTAACTCTCACGATCCACTCTCCTTTACCTCTCACTGTCCCTCTCGGTCGGTTTTCTCTCCCTTTTGGTTCGTTTTCCTTTTCCTCTAACCCTCACAGTCCCTCTCCTTTTCGGTTCATTTTTTTTCTTCAGTTTGTTCTCTCCACTCTTCGGTTCGTTCTCTCCTCTCTTTTGTTCCTCCTCTGCGTGCTAGCGTTCAGTCTCCATTTATAGGGGTAAGGGAGCAGGGCCTCTTTATTTTTGTGCATGGGGAGCAGGGCAGCGCCAGGTTGGTTGGTGGGCATGGCTGGCTAGGCGCGACACCCCTAATTTCTTATCATCAAGGTGCGTGGGGTTTCGGGTCTTCTGCAAGGCACGCGACTCACAGGAATTAATGAAGAAAACTGCATACCTTCCCCTGCTGCACGTCCGGGGGCAGGAGGAAGAAGAAAAATGTCGCTCAAAACGACATTGTTCTGCTCTCTTTTTATTATTTATTATTTTTTTTTGGTGTGGGGACCCAAAAATAGGTTACAACAAGTATTATGGTGGTCAAAGTTGTTGCGAGAGATTGAAATGTATTGAGATTGGAGGGGAGGTTGGTTGTTTGTTGTAGAAAAAAATACATAAGAAAGAAGGAAAAATAAAGGAGAGGAAGAGGAGGTCGATTGCCAGGTCATAAATTAAATATTATCGATGGTATAACCAACAAAATTATTTCGCCAGTAACTCCATTGGTCATTTTATCAGTAAAAATATCACATGACCATACAATTTGATTTTTTAATCCCACTGTACTATCCTCTGTAATTCCCTCGGTATTTACTGAGAAACTTTTTTGTCAGTATATTTAAAGATATACTTTATTGTTCGGTTAATTACATCGATAATGTTGTTTGTAAAAGTCATACATTATCTTACTATTTGACTTTTGTATTTTCCCACTACGAATCCCTTGATATATACATAAATATTTTTTTTATCAATGTTTACCGATGAATAGAATGGTAAAAAATTTACGTTAGTAAAGGTCGTTATAACATATTGAGGGAATGACCTGGTAATTAAAAGAATTACTTGATCGTTAATTTCGGGGGTTAATGAAATTGTAAACCTAACAAACTACATATAGCCAGCTTTCAATTAATTAAAATACCAAACAGCTCAATAATCTATATGCCGAAGAAATACCGACGTTTTCTTTCAATATAATTTGTTGAATAACTTGGAAATCAGGAAACTGTAAAAAAAAAAAAAAAAAAAAATCCTTTCTTCAGTTGGATTATAAAGACAAACCTACACCATTACGTGGAAAAGTCTTCCTGTTATGAAACGGATTAAAAAAAACTAGTAAATTAAGTCCAGACAGTACAAGGATTTGCAAGTACATTGCCCTATTATATACAAAAATCTATTCAATAAAGTCCGGATAGTGCATGGATTCGCATGCACATTGCCCTATATATAGATGCAGTGCGCAGCCAGCCAGATATAACACCACCAACATATTCAGTTCTTTGATTTGCTTGTTTTGAGTTAACCCTGGGTGATTTGTTTCTTCGAGTTAGAGATTTAGCAAATATATCCCTAAAGATATGGCACGGCTGTGCGGTTGCGGTCAAAGTGATCATCATATATTCATTGCTGATATGAATATTGATGAATATGACGATGGGTCTTTTGATCAACTGTTTGAAAAGTATAGACAAGAAACAGATGACAATGATGAGGCATTTACGTTGATGGAGAAGGAAATTGTCAAGGGTTTGTTGTGGATGAGGAACAATGGTGCCAAGAGCGAGTCTTCCAAGTCCAGAAGCACAAGCCCCTCTAGTGATGGTAGTAGCTATGCTCAATTTGCACACCCACTTGTGATATTGCCGGTTATACCAAAGAAGAAGAGAAGTGGAGATCAAGGGTTTATATATCCCAAGAAAAGCCCAAGTAGTTATGACAACTGTCAAGATGACGACGACGATCATCATCATATTCTTGAGGATGAGGAGGGTACGGTCTCTGGTAGGAAAGAGAGAGGATCTGGAATTCTTCATGGGGTTGTCAAGAAAAACAAGTACTCTAAGACTAGTGTTGCTGATGAAGTTAAGAAAGAGGGGAGACAGAAAGAGAAAAGGATCGATGGTACTAATAGAAAACGATGCTTTGCACTTGAAGATATTGACGAGGAGGAGGGAATGAGGTCGACAAGCAAACTAAGGAAGGGTGATTCAGGGGCACTGGACTTGGGTTTTGATTTCTCTGATGAAATAAAAGCTCTAATCGGAGAAGATGGAGATAAAGATTTCAAGCTAAGGATAAGGAAAAAGTTGTACCAAACCGATACGAGTGCACACCATGATCGTTTCACAATGCCTTGTAGACAAATTAATGAATGCGAAAGTCTTTTAACTGGCGATGAGAAGACGAATGTCTGTCAAGGCGATGGCATAGGAGTAACATTGGTAGAACTGGGGCTTGGTGATGAAAAAGATAGCACGTTCACCAGTCAACTGAGGCTGAAGCAGTGGAACATGAAGAACAGCAGTTCGTATGCTTTAAGAAGTAGCTGGAATCACGTTATGGTTAGGAATGTGGGAGCGCTCCATCAAGATGACTATGTGCAGATTTATTCCTTTAGGCGCAACGGGGAACTCTGGTTCGTCCTCATCAAGAAGTCTGATCATGAAGAAGGCCGCACAGATGGTGTCTTTGGAAGGACTAGGAGTCCTCAAGGGGAATGATGGAAAAGGTCCTGCTACAGTTTTGCTTGTCAAGAGAAGGAGAATGGAGACGGTGCTAGCTCGTACAAGCCATGCATAGATAGATATATAGAGAAGAGCAACCTTAAGCTTAATGTTTAATTACAGTCATTCATGTCTTCTTTGTGTAATGGGTGATGAATTTGCTTTTAATAAATATAGTTTTTTCAGAACAATTTATTAATTAGTTCTTTATATATATGTGTTTCTAGTAATTTCATACAGAATCAAATTCATTTATTTAGCCAAAAAAGTCTCATGGATCATGAGCTCATGGTCTTGTTATACATTGAGCCCATGTATTAGCTCGTTGGCCCATATTGGCCTAGTATTAAAAACACGAGCTGAAATTCTTCTCTCCCTCTGGATTCATATCATGGCAGAACAAGAAGAAGAAGATTCAAAAGTCAATTCTCCTCCTCCTCCTCCTCCTGTACTCTCTTTCTCTTTCTTTCTGATACAGTCTTGTTGTGTTTGTTAAATTGCCACGTTATCCATTGGCTTTACTCAGTGTTATGTTTTTTTTTGGGCTTGTTATTATTTAAGAAATAGTGTTGAGCTAATTCACTTTATAAGCAAAAAAAACACCATTCTCAATGAAATTGAAAGAAAACCATTAATCTCAATTTTAAATTTGAATTTTTATTGCATTTGATTTAACAAAACCTATATGGGATTTGTTGAATTATGAACCTTTTTTTTTTGTCAATGCATGGATAAGATTTGGAGCCCCTTTACATTTATTAGGAGATGAACTATGGGTTCATTCATTTTATTTATTATTAATAGTGTTTATTCTTCTTCTTCTTCTCAATAAAACTCATTAATTAATATTTGACAATCTGCTGTAACCAATAGTTTTTGGAGGTCATATGCAAAAGTTTGGGAAAGACGAGTCGCTTTGCAGCAGGCACCAAGGATTTGCAGTGTCGTTGATAAACAGGAAGTTGGATGTCGGGGCACCTTTTGTTTTGCATATTGAAGCCGTTAAGGATGGGGAGGAACCCATTAGCTTTGGACCAGATGCGGTGCTTGTTGATTATGGCAATGGCTGGAAGTTGCAAACATTTACTGTGTTAGATTATGGTGGTATTAGCTTCTTTTAGTGTAGATTATCTTGTTGTCTTCTCTTTTGGTTGCTGTGTAGAGTTTGTTTAAGTGTTGGTTTTGCTAACATGATTTCTTTTCTGAAGTAGGTGTTCTGCATGTAGGAGGGAACACGGCCACCGAAAGAAATCAATGAGGGGGAAGAAGGGTTACCTGGCGTGGAGGAGGCAGTGCCCTGCTGGTCAGACTGCTTCGCTGGCATTGCTGTGGTGGAGGCCGGTGGGGGTGTTGTTGCTCACAGACGGCGGCTACAAGCAGTAATGTTATTTTTTCAAGCGGTGGAGAAAGAGGCTCCTGCTCTTCCCTCCTCCTTTGTTCTCCTCCTCTTCTTCTGCTGCGTTTCCTTTTTTTTTTTTGTTCTAGTTTAGACGTGTTGTTTTCAAGTCCCAACCTCTTCCAGTGTCAATATCTTTTTCCTTAACTCTCACGGTCCACTCTCCTTTACCTCTCATTGTCCCTCTCAGTCGGTTTTCTCTCCCTTTTGGTTTGTTTTCCTTTTCATCTAACCCTCACAATCCCTCTCCTTTTCGGTTTGTTTTGTTTTCCTCTTCGGTTCGTTCTCTCCACTTTTTGGTTCGTTCTCTCCTCTCTTTTTTTCCTCCCCCGTGTGCTGGCGTTCAGTCTCCATTTATAAGGGCAAGGGAGCGGGGCCACTTTATTGTTGTGCATGGGGAGCAGGGCAGCGTCGGGTTGGTTGGTGGGCATGGCTGGCAAGGCGCGGCGCCCCTGATTTCTCATCATCAAGGTGCATGGGATTTCAGGTCTTTTGCAGGGCAAGCAGCTCGCAGGAATTAATGAAGAAAGAAGAAGGAAACTGCCTACCTTCCTCTACTGTACGTTCGGGGGAAGGAAAAAGAAGAATAGTGTCGCTCAAAACGACAATGTTCTGCTCTCTATTTGTTTTTGTTTTTTTTTGTGGGGACCAAAAAATGGGTGACAACAAGTATTATGGTGGTCAAAGTTATCGTGAGAGATTGAATTGTATTAAGATTGGAGGGGAGGTTTGTTGTAGAAAAAAGATACATATGAAAGAAGGAAAAATAGAGGAGACGAAGAGGAGGTCGATTGTCAAGTCATAAATTAAATATTATCGATGGTATGACCAACAAAATTATTTCGCCAGTAACTCCATTGGTCATTTTATTGGTAAAAATATCACATGACCATACCATAGTTATCAAACCCAACTCGGTAGTTGATCCGGTAAAATGACTGGGTCACGGGTCTTATGGGTTGATCCGGGTTAACCCGGGTCAAGAACAAAAACACACATTAATATGATTTTTTTTAACATAAAATATCACATTAATAAGTTTCTATCAATAATTTGGCTAAATACAACAACACTTTATACTCGTTAGATAATGAAAAACAAGATTTCAGGTTAAGTCCTATTCCAAATGAGATCTATCAATAAAATGAAGTCCACAAACAAATAAATAAGCTCCCTTTTTACAGGTAATTGGTGGAAGAATACGACAAATATATTTTTCAAATCATTTTCAAGAAGCAGAATCTCACCGTGTTTTTTTTTTTTCCCCTTCGCAGGTATATGTTGAAAATGTGTGCATAATTAAATAGTTCAAAAATGTCAATCTACTATTTTTCATTTTTTCAATACAAAAATAAATTTCCAATCAAGCAGACCAATTTAAAAAATCAGGAACATAAATGAATTCACTCACAGGAGCCAGAGACAATGCCTTCAACATCAGCAATGCACCAATAATATCCATAAGAAACCAATTATCCAAGCTACATAAGCAGCATATGCCCTTATCACCTGAAAAGTCACACACAATAATTCAATAAACATACGCAAGAACCCATTTCCTTCACATACATAGTTAGCTACCACACATTCTAATAAGCAAAGAATTGGGAGAAATTCCATAAACCCAGGAACAAGAAATGAAAGATTGATAATGTAAATCAATAATCCAAGCAACACACATGCACTTGTCAGCATAAAGATCAATTCTTGAAATTGAAACACTAGCATAACAAAATTCCAAATTCAGGAATCGAAGATCTTCCAACAAACTTGAAGACTAAAGCAAATAACAACAACGAAATGCTGGTTTTAAGAGAGAAAACAAGTCTGCAATTTTCTGCAGAATATCATGAACAAGAGGAGGTAACAATATATCAACAATCCATCATCAGAATATCGTGGCAAGGTTTGAGTCAACATGTGGGCCCAATTTTAGCAAGCATTGGCGTCATTCACAAGCAAATATCAACAATCCATCATCAAAATATCGCTTTCATGCTTTGAGAGGTTCGAATTCAAAAGGGAAATGCAAGGGGGGAAAGAGTAACAAACCGGGTGCAGATTGTAAACTTAAACACTGTGAAGCAGAAAGAGGACGCACCTGGTTTATAGCAATGGAATCGAGCTTCTCTTTCGAATTATTTGTGTAGATTGCAAACTCCTACAAGATTACGACAAGATATAGCAATGGAATCGAGCTTCTCTTTCGAATTGAATTTGATTGTTTAAACTGCAAAGAAAGAAATTAGGGTAAAAATTTAGCAGGTGAGTTAGTATATATATCCCGGGTCTCACCCGGGTCAGACCGGGTCTGGCCGGTTTTTTCCCTGCACCGGTCCTTTGTGTTGCACGGCCCGGTCCAGGCCCCTGGTCGACCCGCCGGGCCGGGTTTAATAACACTGGACCATACAATTTGTTTTTTTAATCCCACTGTACTATTCTTTGTAATTCTCTCGGTATTTACCGAGAAATTTTTTCTGTCAATATATTTACAGATGTACTTTACTGTTCTGTTTATTACATCGGTAATGTGTTGTCTATAAAAGTCATACATTATCGTACTATTTAACTTTTTTATTTACCCTCTACGAATCCCTTGGTATATACAAAAATAATTTTTTTGTCAGTGTTTACCAATTAATACAGTGATCGAAAATTACGTTAGTATGTCATTATAATATACCGAGGGAATGACCTAGAAATCGAGGGAATTACTTGGTCGTTAATTTTAAGATCTCGAGGGTTAGTTGAAGTACGCATAAACTGACTCGGATATTCACAGTTTAAAAAAAACAAAGAAAAAGAGGGAGGTTCCATCACTTGCTGCAAGAAAAAAGGTCCGTCCATGTAATCTACTTTAACCGGAAATATTCCCATAAGAAAGGAATTAATGAAATTGTAGACCTAACAAACTACAATAGAGTATTGTCATCCAGCTTTCAATTAAATAAAATACCAAGACAGCTCAATAATCTATATGCCGAAGAAATACCGACTTTTTCTTTCAATATAATTTGTTGAATAACTTGGAAATCAGGAAACTGTTAAAAAAAAATCCTTTCTTCAGTTGGATTAGAAATACAAACCTACACCGTTACGTGGAAAAGTCTTCCTGTTCTGAAACGGATTAAAAAAACTAGTAAATTAAGTCCAGACAGTACAAGGATTTGCATGTACATTGCCCTATTATATACAAAAATCTATTTAATAAAGTCCGGATAGTGCATGGATTCGCATGCACATTGCCCTATATATAAATGCAGTGCGCAGCCAGCCAGATATAACACCCCAAACATATTCAGTTCTTTGATTTGCTTGTTTTGAGTTGTCCCTGGGTGATTTGTTTCTTCGAGTTAGAGATTTAGCAAATATATCCCTAAAGATATGGCACGGCTGTGCGGTTGCGGCCAAAGTGATCATCATATATTCATTGCTGATATGAATATTGATGAATATGACGATGGGTCTTTTGATCAACTGTTTGAAAAGTATAGACAAGAAACAGATGACAATGATGAGGCATTTACGTTGATGGAGAAGGAAATTGTCAAGGGTTTGTTGTGGATGAGGAACAATGGTGCGAAGAGAGAGTCTTCCAAGTCCAGAAGCACAAGCCCCTCTAGTGATGGTAGTAGCCATGCTCAATTTGCACACCCACTTGTGATATTGCCTGTTATACCCAAAAAGAAGAGAAGTGGTCAAGGGTTTATATATCCCAAGAAAAGCCCAAGTAGATATGACAACTGTCAAGATGATGACGACGATCATCATCATATTCTTGAGGATGAGGAGGGTACGGTCTCTGGTAGGAAAGAGAGAGGATCTGGAATTCTTAATGGGGTTGTCAAGAAAAACAAGTACTCTAAGACTAGTGTTGCCGATGAAGTTAAGAAAGAGGGGAGACAGAAAGAGAAAAGGATCAATCGTACTAATAGAAAACGATGCTTTGCACTTGAAGATAATGACGAGGAGGAGGGAATGAGGTCGACAAGCAAACGAAGGAAGGGTGATTCAAGGGCACTGGACTTGGGTTTTGATTTCTCTGATGAAATAAAAGCTCTAATCGGAGAAGATGGAGATAAAGATTTCAAGTTAAGGATAAGGAAAAAGTTGTACCAAACCGATACAAGTGCACACCATGATCGTTTCACAATGCCTTGTAGACAAATTAATGAATGCGAAAGTCTTTTAACTGGCGATGAGAAGACGAATGTCTGTCAAGGCGATGGCATAGGAGTAACATTGGTAGAACTGGGGCTTGGTGATGAAAAAGATAGCACGTTCACCAGTCAACTGAGGCTGAAGCAGTGGAACATGAAGAACAGCAGTTCGTATGCTTTAAGAAGTAGCTGGAATCACGTTATGGTTAGGAATGTGGGAGCGCTCCATCAAGATGACTATGTGCAGATTTATTCCTTTAGGCGCAACGGGGAACTCTGGTTCGTCCTCATCAAGGAGTCTGATCATGAAGAAGGCCGCACAGATGGTGTCTTTGGAAGGACTAGTAGTGCTCAAGGGGAATGATGGAAAAGGTCAGATAGATAGAGAAGGAGAATGGAGACGGTGCTAGCTAGTACAAGCCATGCATAGATAGATATATGGAGAAGAGCAACCTTAAGCTTCATGTTTAATTACAGTCATTCATGTCTTCTTTGAGTAATGGGTGATGAATTTGCTTTTAATAAATATAGTTTTGTCAGAACAATTTATTAATTAGTTCTTTATATATATATAATTATATATGTTTCTAGTAATTTCATATAGAATCAGATTCATTTATTTAACCAAAAAAGTCTCATGGATCATGAGCTCATGGTCTTGTTATACATTGAGCCCATGTATTAGCTCGTTGGCCCATATTGGCCTAGTATTAAAAACACGAGCTGAAATTCTTCTCTCCCTCTAGATTCATATCATGGCAGAACAAGAAGAAGAAGATTCAAAAGTCAATTCTCCTCCTCCTGTACCCTCTTTCTCTTTCTTTCTGATACAGTCTTGTTGTGTTTGTTAAATTGCTAAGTTATCCATTGGCTTTACTCAGTGCTATGTTTTTTTTTGGCTTGTTATTATTTAAGAAATAGTGTTGAGCTAATTCACTTTATAAGCAAAAAGAACACTATTCTCAATGAAATTGAAAGAAAACCATTAATCTCAATTTTAAATTTGAATTTTTATTGCATTTGATTTAACAAAACCTATATGGGATTTGTTGAATTATGAACCTTTTTTTTTTGTCAATGCATGGATAAGATTTGGAGCCCCTTTACAATTATTAGGAGATGAACTATGGGTTCATTCATTTTATTTATTATTAATAGTGTTTTTATTCTTCTTTTTCTCAATAAAACTCATTAATTAATATTTGACAATTTGCTGTAACCAATAGTTTTTGGAGGTCATATGCAAAAGTTTGGGAAAGACGAGTCGCTTTGCAGCAGGCACCAAGGCGGGATTTGCAGTGTCTTTGATAAACAGGAAGTTGGATGTCGGGGCACCTTTTGTTTTGCATATTGAAGCCGTTAAGGATGGGGAGGAACCCATTAGCTTTGGACCAGATGCGGTGCTTGTTGATTATGGCAATGGCTGGAAGTTGCAAACATTTACTGTGTTAGATTATGGTGGTATTAGCTTCTTTTAGTGTAGATTATCTTGTTGTCTTCTCTTTTGGTTGCTGTGTAGAGTTTGTTTAAGTGTTGGTTTTGCTAACATGATTTCTTTTCTGAAGTAGGTGTTGGACAAGCAGAACACTTTCAGCAGATTCCAAAACAGGTATGGATTTCTACATTGTCTTCATCAAGTTTTGTTTTTTATCGTATCCATTAAGTAGAAGTTGCTGTATATACATATATTGTTTGATAAAAGAAACTTGGATGTATTTACAATATCGCTATATAGGGTACTGGGATAGTCTTTCTTTCAACTCATAATCCATTGCAAAACTTGAAAAACTACGTCTCAATAAGTTCTATTGAGTTTTTTGGTTGGAGTCAATATTTATTTCGATACCATGGAGTTGATGAACTCTGAATTCCTAAATCTGTTGCTAATGAATGAGATATGGAAGATAGTAGTAGAAACTAGGCTGTATTTTTGGGTAAAACCAAATATAGGAACCTGACTTTAGCTTTTCTTTCAAATATGTTTACCAGAAGAGGTCAAGATGAATGATTGCATTTCAGATTTCAATGAATTTATATTATATAAGATTATTTTAATTAAAAATAGGATTGTGGCCTGGCAATGTGTTCCCAGCACTGAACCACTACTTGTCTCAAGATTCTAGACTAATTTGATGTCTGTCTGTCAGAAGAAATTTGAATGGAATCAAATTGGAAATAGGACAGCCTTTGCCTTTTCCTTCTTTTAATCTATGCATAGCTTGGTGTTGGTAGACGGCCAAGTGCTGGTTGCCTTCATTTGAAGGCTGTAATATCTGCTTGGTTAAAAAATGTGACAAAAGACAGTAGTCCGTGTACCATGTTGAGATCTTTCTATTTTCGAATAACTATGATTAGGCTGACATCCCTTTGCCTGTTATTTGCCATTCTTGTACGGCTGTATGCTAGTTGTGTACCAGTATATTTGTGATAATTATTTGGCTTTGTTGGTAAATACATTTTTTGTTGTAAATACATATTATTGGGCCTATATTAGCATATGTATCATGTCATAAATCTATATAAAATGAACTGGTAGCAGGACATCCATTCCAATATTGTATTCACAAACTTGCCTTAATTTGAAAGCAATTCATTAGAAGAACACTAAACTCCGATCTTGATGAATATGAGGTTAAAGGCCTAATCTGATAATGATGTATTTATGAACCGAGTATAATGCTGCTTAGTGCCATAATTTTTCATCTGTGAGAGACTTTGGCTAAATGATCTAATATCTTCTTTTACTTTCAGCAGAGTTACATGAATTTTTTGTTCATGATAGTTTAACTATGAGCTAATTTATTGTTATGTTGTATATATTCATATGATAATGTATATGTTTTTTCTTGTTTTTAGCATGCCTTGACGAGGATCCATATTGTTATGTTGTATATATTCATATAGGTCCACTTCAAGGAGTGACAGGTCCATTTCATCCAAATCATTTCAAACTACATCAAGGTATAATAACAAAGGATCCACATTTCATCAACCTGTGTATCAAAACATAAATGAGTATTATATACCTACTTTGGAGAGTAGACATCCTCCTAAACATGATTATGGGAGGGTTGAAGCATATCAATATTGTGAGAGCTGAAGCTTCCAAGATTTGCTTCAAACTCAAGGAGGTTTCCCTCGAGATAACCAACTTGTTTATGGAGGACATAATTCATATAGGAGTTATGGGAGAGTTGATGGTGATGTGAACATTAGAGATGAAGATGAGGGAGACGGTAGTAATGAGAGAGGTGTATGTGATGAGGATCCAGATGGTGTGCCATCAAACCACGGTTCAACATCTTCTCCATACAATTATGATCAAAATGTTAAAAGGAAGGGTTTTGACACACCAATAGATCCAATTACAAGAAGAAAAAAAAAGCTTTGTTTGTATGGAACAACAGAGTAAGTTTAAACTTTTAAAAACTAACTTATTAAGGTTATATTTTCAGGTATGAAAAAAATTACTTATTATTGTGTAATTATTTGTTTACTATAAGTTTGTTATTATATATTTTCAGGTTCAATAACGCATCGTGTGGACATGCAATCGGTGATATTTTGAGGTCCAATTTTAAGGGAGCGTGACACTCTTGGGAAAAAGTAGATTCAATGTGCAGGGATGAACTCTTTAAAGAGTTTAAGGTAAGAACCAACATTAATTGCCATATTCTTTTCAATTTTGATCACTTTCATATAGCATTATGAAAATTATGAATTGAATAGCTATAGAAGTGTGCTGGTAATTGTCTTGTTATTTGTAACCATAAATTATTAACTAAATAGCATGTACTGATTTGTGTTATAATTTGTTCTTATTTCTTGTTTACTCTTTAATATCATTTAATTTGTTTAGTTATTACATCATCTTGCAAATTCGGAACAAGATAACACAATATGACTAATTATTTATATAATTTGAAATTTTGTGCACTCTTTTTACTTGGTATATATATTATTTGATAGAAAAAATATTCCTTTCCTGAGAAAGATGAGTCGATTGTTCGTAATATTTGGGAAGATAAGGCTAGGATAGCTTTGAATCAACAATTGACACGAGCTCGCAAGAAAGCCATGTCAAAAGAAAACATTACAAATATTATAGATTGCCTTGATAAAGGTCCTACTTGGATAAACAATGATGACTGGAATCAAATGATCAAAGATGTTTGGTCCACCCTTGAATTTCAAAGGAGGTCTGAATCTGCTAGGAGGAATTGATTAACCAAAACAGATGGTAAAATAAGCACTTATTCTAGAGGAACAGTGTCATTTGCATCATATCGAGCTAACATGGTAAGGATTTTTTTTTTTATGCTTAAGATAATGAATTTATTTTATATATTTATCTTTTATAATATTTATTAATCTTGAAAACAAGAGGAAGTTGGTGGAAAAGAACCTCCATGGGATGATGTCTTTTCAGCTTTGCATTAGAGTACTAAACAGTCTGGTAGCTTCGTCGACAACAAGTCTAAAAAAGTGGTTGTATGTATTTTTATTTGATTATTTCTATATATAACTTAAGTATTATTTAACATTCAAATGAATTTATTGTTGCATGTATTTTATTTGTAGGAAAATTATAAAATGGCAAAGTATGGAACTAATCGGGAAATTCATCCTTCATTTGATGGAGCAGCTTGGTGTGTGGCTTCAGGAGGAGTTACAAAGGGTAGGGTATATGGTGCACCTCGTATGCCAAAATCTACCGTGGCTTACAATTAAACTTTTAAACAAAATAAAATCTACCGTTGCCAAAATCTATCGTTACTTACAATTAAACAAAATATACATTTGATTTCGCAGCAACGGAAATTCCGTTGCTTACAATTAGCAACGGATAATCCGATGCTAACAACCAGTAACGGATATTCCGTTGCAATTTTAGCAACGGAAATTCCGTTGCTAATTTTGGGAATCAGCAACGGATAATCTATTGCTGAGTATATTATTTTTATTAAATTAATTTTTATTTATTTATTAAAATGACTTTTAATTTGTTTAATTAATTATTTATGGATATTTTAAAAGTTGTAGAATATATATAACCAACATAAATTAATATTAAAAATAATTGTATAACTAATAAAAAATGAAATAAAAATAATATTCATATTATAAAAATTTAGTCAAACTTGCATTAATACAATTAAGTCGAAATACAATTAAAAAAAAAACAACAAAAGATACAATCATGGTGCTAGTTGTGAAGACGAACCATGATATTATGGATCGACACAAGATTGATCAGGATATAGTTGTCGAGGTGTAGGTCGATAAAGTGGTTGAGATGTGGGACCCATAGGTGTCATTATCTGGGGAGCCATAGGTGGAGGCATACCTTGACCAATATTTGATGTCCCACCATGGTATCCAAAATTGTTCACAAGATATTTTTGCATGGAATCCATTTGTCGTTTCATTTCAAGAATAAAATCATCTTTTTTCTTTATCTCATCTTATTTATCCTTTATCTCCTGTTACAATGCCCGATACGATGAACTGGGATATGATGACTCCATCGAGTAGGAATGTGATGAAGAACTTGTGCTAACTATAGATTTTGGCATACGAGGTGCACCATATACCCTACCCTTTGTAACTCCTCCTGAAGCTACACACCAAGCTACTCCATCAAATGAAGGATGATTTTTCCGATTAGTTCCATACTTTGAAATCATCTCCATTTTATAATTTTTCTACAAATAAAATACATGCAACAATAAATTCATTTGAATGTTAAATGATACTTAAGTTATATTAAGAAATAATCAAATAAAAATACATACAATCACTTTTTTAAACTTGTTGTCGACGAAGCTACCAGACTGCTTAGTACTCTGATGCAAAGCTGAAAAGACATCATCCCATGGAGGTTCTTTTCCACCAGTTTCCTCTTTCTTTCAAGATTAATAAATATATAAAATAAATTCATTATCTTAAGCATAAAAAAAAATCCTTACCATGTTAGCTCGATATGATGCAAATGACACTGTTCCTCCAGAATGAGTGCTTATTTTACCATCTGTTTTGGTTAATTGATTCCTCCTAGCAGATTCGGACCTCCTTTGAAATTCAAGGGTGGACCAAACATCTTTAATCATTTGATTCCAGTCATCATTGTTTATCCAAGTAGGACTTTTATCAAGGCAATCTATAATATTTGTAATGTTTTCTTTTGACATGGCTTTCTTGCGAGCTCGTGTCAATTGTTGATTCAAAGCTATCCTAGCCTTATCTTCCCAAATATTACGAACAATCGACTCATATTTCTCAGGAAAGGAATATTTTTTCTACCAAATAATATATATATCAAGTAAAAAGAGTGCACAAAATTTCAAATTATATAAATAATTAATCATATTGTGTTATCTTGTTCCGAATTTGCAAGATGATGTAATAGCTAAACAAATTAAATGATATTAAAGAGTAAACAAGAAATAAGAACAAATTATAACACAAATCAGTACCTGCTATTCAGTTAATAATTTATGGTTACAAATAACAAGACAATTACCAGCACACTTCTATAGCTATTCAATTCATAATTTTCATAATGCTATATGAAAGTGATCAAAATTGAAAAGAATATGGCAATTAGTGTTGGTTCTTACCTTAAACTCTTTAAAGAGTTCATCCCTGCACATTGAATCTACTTTTTCCCAAGAGTGCCATGCTCCCTTAAAATTAGACCTCAAAATATCACCGATTGCACGTCCACACGATGCGTTATTGAACCTGAAAATATATAATAACAAACTTATAGTAAATAAATAATTACACAATAATAAGTAATTTTTTTCATACCTGAAAATATAACCTTAATAAGTTAGTTTTTAAAAGTTTAAACTTACTTTGTTGTTCCATACAAATAAAGCTCTTTTTTTCTTGTAATTGGATCTATTGGTGTGTCAAAACCCTTCCTTTTAACATTTTGATCATAATTGTATGGAGAAGATGTTGAACCGTGGTTTGATGGCACACCATCTGGATCCTCATCACATACACCTCTCTCATTACTACCGTCTCCCTCATCTTCATCTCTAATGTTCACATCACCATCAACTCTCCCATAACTCCTATATGAATTATGTCCTCCATAAACAAGTTGGTTATCTCGAGGGAAACCTCCTTGAGTTTGAAGCAAATCTTGGAAGCTTCAGCCCTCACAATATTGATATGCTTCAACCCTCCCATAATCATGTTTAGGAGGATGTCTACTCTCCAAAGTAGGTATATAATACTCATTTGTGTTTTGATACACAGGTTGATGAAATGTGGATCCTTTGTTGTTATGCTTTTATGTAGTTTGAAATGATTTGGATGAAATGGACCTGTCACTCCTCGTCAAGGCATGCTAAAAACAAGAAAAAACATATACATTATCATATGAATATATACAACATAACAATAAATTAGCTCATAGTTAAACTATCAGGAACAAAAAATTCATTTTACTATGATTTGATCTGTAGTCATAGTTGCTGCCTTACTATATAAAGCCATACCAATATATAGAGAGACTGGTAGGTTTCAATCCACAAGTTCATTCTGTTCTGCATACCATATGGCACCATTTTGTTGATCTCTCTTGACCCATACCAGCCTACTCCAGTCATAATGGATGACCTAATATCAGATTGATTAAGAAAAGAAACAGGCAAGATTCCTGTGCAACAGTGTGAGAAATCATGTAATGTGGTGCTTAGAGCACAAGTTATTGGTTGTGAGAAATCATTAGGGTGACATCCCTTTGCCTGTTATTTACCAATCTTGTACGGTTGTATGCTAGTTGTGTACCAGTATATTTGTGATAATTATTTGGCTTTGTTGGTAAATACATTTTTTGTTGGTAAATACACATTCTTGGGCCTATATTAGCATATGTATCATGCCATAAATCTATATAAAATGAACTGGTTGCAGGACATCCATTCCAATATTGTATTCACAAACTTGCCTTAATTTGAAAGTTATTCATTAGAAGAATACTAAACTCTGTTCTTGATGAATATGAGGTTAAAGGCCATGATCTATTTATGAACCGAGTATAATGCTGCTTAGTGCCATAATTTGTGAGAGACTTTGGCTAAATGATCTAGTATCTTCTTTTACTTTCAGCAGAGTTCTGATGGTTCACGTCCTGCAAAGACCGCTACCAACACAGGCATCAGTTTTTTGTACATGGCAAAGATACTAGTAGCCTTCGTTTTGCTTTTTGTGCTTGGTGCAAGTTTCACATTAGCTCTTGAGAATCTTCCTAGACTCATATTGTTCATTAACTCGTTCATGTAAATACTTGCTGGCATTCTTCTATTGATGTATGGAGTGAACAATGCAGAGTTTGTATTTCTTTCTGAATAATTTGAATTGAGGCCCTTGAGAGTTACAACGCCAGAAGAGAAGAGCAACAGCAGAAGAAGGCCTCGTAACAGGATGATCAAAATCTTTCAGAGGACCAGTGAATAAAACCTTGCACTGACAATGGGGTTGGAAAGATTAATTCTGATTCCTAATATATATATTACAGCCCAAGATTTGCTCTCTTCTTGGTTGAACCATTGATTTGCTGTTTGATTCGTTACCTTGTCAAGATCCTGAATGTCTGTGGCTTGAGTTGTAAAAAACCATAAACCTGAGTTGCAAATACAAGATGAATTGTGCCATTTTGTAACAATTTTAAGATGGAGGGAAAATCACATTGAAACAAATCAACCATAGATGGAGGGGTTTCTAGTAGACAATCCAATAGAGGAAGTTGTCGCTGACCATTTACAAAAACACTGACGTAATGTGTGATTTCTCGAGCAGCTTTAAATTCACTGGATATTATATTTGTATGGACTCTCTTTCTAGTATGCTCAAGCTGGATAGATTAATAATAATAATAATATGATATAAGAGCCGTCATGGCCAAGTGACTAAGTGGTTACGTGTGATATAAGCAAAGCAATGAAAAGATTTTAATCTTCGTATATGAACAATCTTCTGACAAAGCTGGAGACATGAACTGGTCAAAGCAGCCACCATCTCTTATCTTCAATGCAATTATATCACTAAAGAAATCAGCATGTTAATGTTCCCCTGTTTCTGTTCATCTGAGTTTTTTGAAACAGAGGACAAATCAACTGCCTGACTTGGACGGCAAGTTGTAGACCCTGTATATAAATAACCATAGAAGCTCAAGCGAAAAGGAGTATACAGAAAGTGATCGCTTTTATATATATAAAAAAAAGATGGAAAATTCAAGGTCTGGTTTTTATTTCTTGGTTCTTTGCTGTGCTAGCCTTCGCTTCCCAACATGCTGCAGCAGTAAGCATAATCCCTTGTTTATATTTGGAGACTCATTTTTTGAAGCTGGAAATAATAACTACATAAGAAATGCATTTGGCCGGGCAAACTTTCGGCCTTATGGTGAAACCTTCTTCCAGTATCCCACCGGGAGATTTTCGGACGGTCGAGTAATTCCAGATTTTATTGGTAAGATAAGAGGCTGATTTTTATTTCTTTATTTTGGTAATTTTTCTGCTGCTTTACTTCGTTAGGAAATAATTAATGGATGCTTGTTACTGTTTGACAGCTGAGTATGCAAAGTTGCCATTCATTCCTCCATATCTGCAACCTGGCAATCACCAGATTACAGATGGGGTGAACTTTGCATCAGGAGCAGCTGGTGCTCTAGCTCAAACCAGACCTGCTGGATCGGTATGCACTCTTACTCACCCTA
The DNA here is from genome assembly GCA_033617975.1 of Populus alba x Populus glandulosa. Classification (NCBI taxonomy): domain Eukaryota; kingdom Viridiplantae; phylum Streptophyta; class Magnoliopsida; order Malpighiales; family Salicaceae; genus Populus; species Populus alba x Populus glandulosa. The sequence goes on along the minus strand of CM066155.1, from coordinate 5,134,160 downwards.
AGCTTCGTCCTGATAAATTATTTAGGTTAAACTCCATAGGTTTTTCCCTTTCTGTCACAGGTTATAGACCTTAGTACGCAAGCAATTTATTTCAAGAACGTGGAGAGGCAGATAAGTCAGAAACTGGGGGATACAGAAACTAAGAAATTGCTGTCTAAGGCTATCTACATGTTCAACATCGGTAGCAATGACTACGTGGCACCTTTCACAACAAACTCCAGTTTGCTCCAGGCCTACTCCAGAAAGGAGTATGTCGGAATGGTTATCGGCAATACAACAACTGTGATCAAAGTAATCAATATATAGCATCAAGAACATCTTTTCCTTCTCGGGTATCTTCCTTTTCCTAATTAGTTGATCATAGCTTATGGCTACATTTTGATGTTTCAGGAAATATACAAGAATGGAGGAAGGAAATTCGTGTTTGTCAGCATAGGTCCTTTGGGTTGTTTACCATATCTGAGAGCATCAAACAAGAATGGCACAGGTGGTTGCATGGATGAAGTCACGGTGTTTTCAAAACTACACAATATCGCACTCATTGAAGCCCTCAAGGAGCTCCAGACACAGCTTCGAGGGTTTAAATACTCTTATTTTGATTTCTACACTTCATTAAGTGAAAGAATTAAGCACCATTCAAAATATGGTGTGTTTTCCTGCCCTATCAACTAGTTACACAGCTCTCTGTAAGAAATAACTGCACACATTTGATTTACTTTCTTGTGTGTTTGCTTTGTAAGGTTTTGAGAAGGGGAAGGTGGCGTGTTGTGGCAGTGGTCCATACAGAGGAATCTTGAGTTGCGGCGGAAGGGGAGCAGAAGAGTACCAATTATGTGACAATCCTAGCGACTATTTGTTCTTTGATGGTGGTCATCTCACCGAGAAAGCCAACAATCAACTTGCAAAGCTGATGTGGAGTGGGAATTCTACTGTCATATGGCCTTACAATCTTAGAACATTATTCCAGGAGTAGTCCAAAAATAGGTCATGCAACCATATGTATGGTAGTTTTCCTAGGATTCAATAAACATATATTCGATATCTTGTTGTTCTGTCATGTATCACAACCTTCATGGTAATGACAAGGAAGGTAGCTAATGGTAAAATGATATTTTCAATAGATTCATTTGTCATTCTTTAATTGTTTAGTGTATCTTGTTTTTTTTGTTTTTTTTTTCATCCAATTCCTACACATTTCAATAGAGAAAAGTCATTTAATAAGAGATCAGTCAAAATCATGGTTTTTTGGTATTTATTATTGAACATGTGATCAGCGAGGACATTATTTTTTTTAAAAAAAAGTCACTATACAAACACCAACTTAATGGAATTCATAATTGTCTCAATGTTTTTTTATTTTCATTATTATTGTCAAAATATTCTAGAGCTAAGACCATTCTAATTCTCATTTTCACCATGCGTAAGCTAAACCAACAATTAGGATAAACATAATAAAAATAGATGGTGAGTACATGATCGAATTGATTGGGTCATGTAGGAACAAAGTTCAAGTATACCAATTTATTAGGATGCCTCAACTGCACACATCACTGCATTTTCACTTTGAATTATATCTTATCATATCACATTCTATTCTATGATATTTGATAATCGTTGTCAATAGCAAAAAAGGAAGAAAAGTCATGGCTCTTTATCTTCCTATATGATATCAAACAAGCATAACAAACCATATTTCAAAATATGGATGGGGAAATTTGTTGCATCTGAATTTTTTCCCTTTTTTTAAAAAAAAAAAAAAACACTTAACTATTGTCTAGAGACTTTTATGATATTTCACTTTTTTAAACATAGTTTAATGACTCTATTGCCTTTAAAATCAAAATTCTCAAAGCTTAGCTACATGAACTTATTTGTAATTTCACAATGGTTCTTTCATAATAATTATATGGTTCTAGAGGTTATGTGATATTTTGATAAATAAAAAAAATTAAAAAGTTGTTGATGTTAGCGTGTCAGTCGCTCCACTACCTTTGAGTTGCGTGTGTGCCTAACTCTGGTGGTCAAAATCATTGTTCCTTTGCACCATTAGATTCGTAATGAAATCCTTTTTCTCTCTAGATTACGTGTTTGGTCCACAGATCTACAATTCTATATTGGCAACTCTTTTTTTTCCCTTTCTTTTCTTTGTCCTGTAAATTCACGTATAAACCACCAAATTTGCAAATCAACCCTTCTAGGGTTTTTTCTTTAGATTTGCTCCTTTTTTTTTTAATGAATTTCCAAAATCATATTTTTTTTCTCAATTTCATCCTCCTTTGATTTTTTTAGTCTATCAGATTTGATCCATATTTTTTATTTTTTTTAATTGTGGTAATTTTTTTATTTGATTTGTTTTTTAATTTCACCCTTCAATTTTTTTTCTTCAGATTTGATGCTCATTCTTTTTATTACTATTTTATTTGCTTAGATAAATATTTTAAATTGATATTTGTTTTTCGATATCATCATTCAACATTAAATTGGTTGATAATAAAGCTTTTTAATTGAACCCATGTCTATGATTTCATGAGTTATGAATTTAAAAATTTTATTTATTTTTAAAAGATTTTGTAAACCCTGGGATAAATTAAGAATAATATAATAAAAATTATGGTGCAATAAAATAAAATAAGAAAAAGAATAGAATAAATGTGGAAAGAAGAGCTAAAAAAAAAGCTTATGGCCAAATGTGTATATTTTTCCAAAACTAGAAATGGTTAGATGAACTTAATAAATGATTAGAGCATTTCCCAAAACAGTTAGAATGTTTTGACTATTATTCCTGTTAAAACTCGATAGTGCAGCCAAAAGAGGGAGATATTATTTTCTCTTATTTTTCTTTCTTATCACCTAGAAGGGTTAGATAAGTGATGATTAGGAGTGTAAAGAGAGGATTTTGAGAGAGAGAAATATATACACCCTAGAAATTTAGAAAGATCAAAGTGAGGGTTCTGGAGAGATTTGAAAGAGAAGAAGAAAGGTGAAGGGAGCCACAATTATTTTAGCATTTTTACACTTGAATTACCATCTAACTAAGGTAACAAACTCATCTCATCGATCAATTTGATTGATTTTGTGATATGTGAAATATTGAGTATATTAGTGTGGTATGAATCTTGAGTTATGGATTTTGGCTAGTTCAATTGTTGTTTTTATGATTGATTTATGTTTCTTAACACTAAAGATGGTTGGGTATCATCCAATTGAAAGAATTGAAGGAAAAAAACTATTCTTTTTAATGGGATAATTTTGACCTAAGATGGAATAAAGGGAGAGGTGTAGAAAAAAATTGACCGGTTATGATTTGAAAACCGTTTTATTACTAGGTTTGGGGCATTAGACTTATATATGTATACCTAAATGAATTCGATGAAGAATTGATATGTAAATCATGAATTTTATATTAGGGTTTGTAGTAAAAAGTTAAGGGGAAATGCAAGTGGATGGTGAATTGAACCAATTGAGTTAGGTCAGCTTGTGATGAGTGTTAAATCATTAAAAGGTAATGAAGAAAAGCATGGTGTCTCAAAAAACATATAGGGCCGGCCAAGAGAAAACAAGTTAGCATGCAATGAAATTGTGTTTGCTTAAGAAAATTATGAGAGGCTAATACATAATGTTGTGTGGGAAATGAATTTTGAATGAGTTTGGTTATGTTATATAAAATGAGTAAAATTTGTATATGGTAGTAGTGATCTAGAATGTTGACAAAGGTTATTGTATTTAAAGGTAAAGATTATTGTACAGTGCTTGATTTCTCATATAAAGGAAAATTTTGATTAAAACTTTTAAGAATAAATCATGGTATAAAAGAGGTTGTAGTGCCGGCTAAAGAGGACATAAATTGGAAGTGAATGCGACGACTATGATCATGGTTGTGAAATGTAGCATATATATGAATTGTTGTAATGTGTATGTTTTACTTGAAATAATTTTAACTGTTTTAAATAAAATGTGAGTTGGATTGATTGGTTCTTAGAAGGTTGAAATTAGTGATATTATTACATAGTTGAAGAGGCAATTCATGTTTGAATGATGAGAAAACAAATAGAAATGCTTAGTTGTTTTTAAAATCTGTAGATAAAAACTAGACAATTTTATCACCTAACTTTCAAGGGAATTAAGGTGTGAAAATGATAAAATTTAGGATAAATTTTTTCATAAAAGTTATAGTTATAGATGTTAGCTTTCCAACTGGACTGACTTTGTATAATTTGGAGTTAGAAAACTCTAAATATAGGTTAAAAGCTTAAGGGGAGGTCGAATTGGAACCATATTGAAAAGTTTTATATAATATGATAATGGATGATTTTAGGTGTGTTAATGACAAAAGTAGGTTTTAATTTATCAGTGAAGTTTTATATCTATGTTTTAGTTTTTTATAGAGGCAAGTCATACCCAAATTTGAATTCTACAACTTTAGGAATAGTCAAAATAGTGACTAGTGTTTATAAGGATTAAATTAAAAATGGCTAGAGTAGAAAATTCCTGAAAATTATCTAAAAATTATTTTGGGTGAAAGACTTAAATGATAGAAGTTATAAGAGTAAAATATCCAACATGAGCTATGTGTAAATGATGCTAAGTGTGTGTAAAATTAAACTAAAATACGATATGGAATGGAAAAGAGAGAGAGACTATGATTGGTTCAAAATGTTATGATGTTATATTAAAATCATGTTATATTAAAGCATGGAATAATTGAGTATAAAGTTAAATTCATGATTAATTGAAGATTGAATGGTACATGATGTTGTGTGCCAAATGTACAGGAGAGGCAACAAGTTCAGCTTAATAACAGGGGACTTTCTTATGAGTTCAAGCCCTAGTTATGTGTTCTTCACCTTCACTGTGCATATGTTTTTTCTTTAGAATTTCGAATCATTATGTTATTAGAGTAATTGTTGTTAATTTATGTGATATAAATATCAATATGGAAATGATACGTTTAAACTAGCTGACCTTGATGGAGTTAATAGCATCCATGTTTGGATGATTGAGATTGAATATTTAAACTAGCCGACTTTCACGGGCTAGTAGCATCCGTGTTTGGATGACTAGGATTAATGTTTAGACTAACCAACATTGACCGGGCTAGTGGCATCTATGTTTGAATTATCAAAATTAAATGCTTAGACCAACTAACTTTGATAGTGCTAGTGGTATCTATGATTAAAGTACCGAGATAATGTTGTTTAAATTACTTCTTGGAAGATGTCACTAATCGTGACTTGTTTGATTTTACTAAGTGTAGAATCGCTACAAGGGTAAATTATAAACCTAAAATGGTGAATTAGAATATAGAAATGAATTGAAATTATTTAAAGGAATGAATTCATACATAAATTAGAAAAGTATGAGATTAATTATTAATTTTTGTCATATATTCTAATGAATTGTATAAATTATAAAATGTTGATATATACCTCTAATCCTAGAACAGATTAGTAGATTTCTGTCATTATTTCTCTTTTGAATTAGATTTAACTATGTAATTTGTAGGCAAACTTTGATATGTATTTGAATATTGATAACTTTCTTTTGAATTATTTAACTAAGAATAACATAGATGTTTATGAAACTAATAACTTGTAATGCATTAAATTATCTTAGTAAGTCAAATATAAATGTAATGATGTGTGTGTGTGTGTATCATTTTTAATTTTTACATAAAGTATTCTATATTCGTGCATTATGGAATTTGTTGTTTGATGTGGATGTGAATGTGTTTGACGAAAGGTCCAGAATGGTTCAACCATTATTATTACATTGTTTTAAGATGTATATAGAAGTATATTGATAACGTGGGATGGTTTTAATATGAATAAAACTCTGATAAAATTTAAGTAGAAATTTGGTTAAGACTATATGTAGTTGACGAAACATGAGAAAAGAAAAAAAAAATACCATGGTTTTTGGTTAACCTATGGAATAGACATGGAATTTTGCATGCTAAAAATTAGGGTTGTTACATATTTACCATTGTCGATTAGATTTTTTTAATTAATTGAGGTTATTGTCCTTTTCTTTACAACTTTTTTGTATAGTTAAATTACTAGAATACTCTTAAAAACAAAACAACATTTAACTTGGGTTTAGCGGAGCAGGAAAGAAAAATTAAGGGGGGCAAATTAAAAGAAATTGTTTAAAAAAGTTAAAATTTCCATTATTTTATATAAGGGAGAGGCTGGGAAAATTTTCCTTGCAGGGGTCGGGGCCCTTGCCAGCCTCCCTCGGCCTCCGCCACTTTAGGCTTCTTTTTTTTAAATTTCATTTTTCAAAGCACAGTGTAATTACTATATTGCCTTTAAAATCAAAATTCTTAAAGCTTAAGTTCAAGAGCTTATTTGTAATCTCATATTGGTTTTTTTGTTATATTCATTTGGTTTTAAGGGCAATTTGATCTTTTAATTAATATCAATAACAATTAAAAAACAGTTGTTGACACGTTAGAATTGAGCTTTTTGATTTAGCTTAAATTTGAGATTTAACAGGTTCTGATTTTTTAATATTATCATAAGTTTCGGAAATTCGTCCAATTTTGCTTGATTTTTCATATTATTAAATTAACCGAACTTATTAAATATGGTCAACTCAATGAACCAATTCTCGGGTTGTTTCTTCTTTTTTAGAAATCTTTGTATCACCTTAACTTTTACCCTTTTATGTTCAAAAACATCTAGTCTAGCCTATATTGTTGCGCTGACCATCAATATATAGGTTTACTCAGGTCATTTTTGTGAGGGTTTTTTTAAAATTTATTTCGATTTTGATCTTTAATTTTGAATTCATTATAATTAAGCTTTCTAGTTTGTTTTTATATAGGAATTTTATCACAATCTTATACCTCAAATAACAAATTTCACATGTTAACCATAATTGAACCAAATCGATCCAATATATCATTGTTTTATTATTTTTTAAAAAATATATATATCAACCAATATTTCTTTTAAGTGTTTTAAAAATGTTTCTGCGAGTATATATTAAATTTTTAACTTAAAATGATTCTACACAGCATAGCACAAGTACACAATCTTTGGGGACTCATTTCAAGATTAGCAGAGAAGTGGATCTGGCTATTACGTGGGCCGAGAGTTCTGCAACACACATTTGTTTGCAAAGTTCCACCAAGTTAGGAGGCAATGTTAGAGAGAATTACACAGGAACTGTGATTAAACATGAGATTATCAATTTAAGCTTATCATCGAAAAAACCCCCACATAAATGGTATAGTTTGCATCAAGGCAAGTGCAAAGGAAATCCAGGTCCTCGCACACACACCGCAGATGTGTTGCGTGAGTGTGTGTGTGGAGAGAGAGAGAGAGAGAGAGAGAGTCATTGTAAATTCTATAAAAGAAAGGATCTTCTTGAATCAGAATATTTACATTGTTTTGAGCAAGTCCCCAAACAAATAACAAATGGGGAAGGGGGGAAATAATATTATAAATGAGTATAATCATACAACAAAGAGATTCTGTTGTAAGAACCGTATGGGATTGCATCATGGATGCTGTAAACTGGAAATGCATTGTTCTATGGTGAACTTTCTCCAGAGCTGCGATAAATTTCATCAGCGAGAGTTGCAGGCACATAGACAGCATCCAGCAGTGAGCTGTGTGTCCGCCCATAGAACGTATATACAAGCACTCCAACTATAAGCCATACAGAGACACGGGTCCAAGTGGCAGCACTGAAAGGTCAGCGAGAGAGGGAGGGGGCAATGTTATATGACATGTTGAGAAAGAGAAATGTAGATCCACAGAATGAACAAATCATACAAGAGGATTGTTGGATGAATACACAAAGAAATGTTCAATAAATAGGCAAAATACTAATTCTCTGAATGGTAATCGCATAGTAACTGCAGCTTGATTGATTTTCACTCACCCGAGATTAATCAAAAGGTAGATGTTGACAAGAAAGCAGACAATAGGAAGGAGTGGAACAAATGGGCAGATAAAACCTGAAAAGATATATATTTTTTCTTAGTTCACCAAACTTTAATCAAACGAATTCTTAATAATGTAATACCAACATAACCAGCTATATGGTACATATACTTGTGTGTGTTTACACTGCAAATGAATGCCTGGTAATACAAAACCTACCGGATCGAGTAATGATTAGAATTTAATGCACTAATAAAATGCAGTGGTATGAGATAAGACTCGATTGGAAGACGAGCATGCACGTAAAGAACACTCCTCATGTGTGCAGATATGAGAGCCAATGGAAACCTAGTGGTGTCCCATCTAGGAACTATCTCAGGATGCTACAGATAATGGTAGCTTAACCGCTGGATTTACTTGAATGTCCACATGTTATGAGCAAGTATTGTGGCTAGAATGTTGAAAATACCCTTTCCTCCAGAGTGACTCGAGTGAATAGTTAACCTACATGAGAACTCCTTTATTTGGGAACACGACACAAATTAATTCCTAACTGTGGTAGGGCATTACTATAGTTGAGCTTTTTTTTTATTCTGTAACATAAAGGCCCGTGGTCAGACATCCAAGTTATCCTATATATATAGCATGCTAAATGCATGCACTTGACATATTATGATGTTTCCATCAAAATTATGAGCATGTAGTAACTATACAGACCTTATGAAAATAAGAAACTGCACAGGGTATAAGAGCAAACAGCCACATACCTCCTGAATGCCCAAAGTTGTGCCTCGCATCATCTTGTTCTATACAGGTCAGCACAATCAGACCAAAAAGGAGAAGTGCACCACCAATTCCACACACCATAAAACGAAGAAGTCTGATGGAAGAACAATCCAATCAAATAATAGCATTGAAAGAAAAGCAGAAAAAAGTTCATGTCTTGTCCAAAAGCATTGGGAAATGTATGTATGTAACTGGAAATTACTGTTACGATCAATATTGACCCACCTAGGAAGATTCAAGTCTGAAGCCGCATAAGCAAGGAGAAATGCCCCAACACATGTGGCTGTTATGGTCCAGCCAGCAATTTTTCGCCTGCTCCCTTCATTTATAACAACTGAAACAAATTAAAAATAAACGAGAATTAGAGTTACAAACCATCAGATGAAAGTCAAAGTTGCGCAATAAATTCAGCTCAGGTGCTGCACTAGGTTAAAGTACTGGGAGTCAGGTCTAACATCTTTAGATTAAAATCTATAGATGAATTCCATCTGTAAACATTTAAAAGCACTGTAATTTAAGCAATATATCTTTTACGTATGCCAATCAGGAATTCTGAAACACATGCCATATAAATGGGCGGGTGATTGGAGATGATGAGAGATGTTTAGATTACTTACAGATCCTAATAAGTAATATTCATATGCATGCCAAGAAAAGTAAAATGCGATAGCTGCAATGAACTTACAATTGCCTTGAGACTCTTGTTTTACAATTATTGGATATTCAATTGCTGTTGCTTTGCCTAATAAAGGCAAATTGCTATCCGTAGAGGTACTGGCATAAAAACCAGACTTTTCCTTAGTGACATCTTGGCTACCTGTACTGTACCGTAATGACACAGAATCAATAATCTCCTGAAGTGAAGATGGAAAAGGCACCTCATTTGGTGGTACATATCTCAGTATCAATACCGAAACTGCAACCATAGTGAATGCCAGAAGCGTTCCCACACTGACCTGCACAAAATGACATTATTCAGAATTGACATTACAGTAAGAAAAAATTATTTGAAAGTGTAGAGGTTTCCCATAGTCATTATTCATATACCATTATGTTATTGCATGCCACTCTCATGCCACAATCCATAGTTTAGGTACTCATAATTTGAACATAAAAAATGTGGTCAGACAATTCCTCAAGAAATGTGACATCCATCTTGAAATTAGCACCAAAGATGTGAACTTTCTCCCTTTCTTTGGGTTTTAACTTTTTCATATTAGTGGCTTTCAAGGGAGGTCACTGTTGCTTAGTGTAGGTGGGACATTTATATATGTATATGTACATAGAAATACACATGCATGCATAGTATATAGAGCAGCAGTCTCTTGAATTTTTTATGTACATGAGCTTGCCAGAGAATGAAGCACTCATTTATTTTCTTTTGATTTTGATTTGAATGTGTTGCATAAGTTGGATAATAGAAACTGGTAAAAATCTTAAAACAAAGGGACAGGTCATAATAGGTAGGGAAAAACTTTGGTTTAACATTTACAGAAAGACAACTTATTTGTTCATTACCAAAGTAAAGAACTATTAGCAGTAACAACCTCATTCACACATGAAGATGGAAGCAGGAAATCTCCTAGAAACTATTATTCCTGGCAGGTAGGAAATAGGAGAGGGAGAGACTACTCAGCCATTTCCCGTCCATCACCTTTCCTACTTAAACTTGAAGTGAATGGGTCCAAGCCCAACCCACACAGGCCTCATCAGCGACAACAGTACTATATTGCACATTTACTTTCAAATTTCACTTACCATCCCGGCTAATTGTGAAACATCCATAAAAAATGCCAGTACTGCAGAACCTAAGCCAGTCACCAATGTGCTCTTAACAGGAACTTGGCTCCTTTTATTAATATCTGAAAAGAATGATGGCAGCAATCCATCTCTAGCCATTGCCATTAAAATTCGAGGCTGAGAAAGACAAAATCTATGTGTGAATCAATCACTTAGAGATAAAGACAAGGTCAATAAAATTAACCAAGAAAAAAAAAACTCACAAACAAACAGGAGTTCAGTTAACATTTGGCGGATCTTCTAAAGTAAGAGACAAAAGAAACAGATTAAGCATTCCTTCCCACTAAGGCAGATGTACAAGATAACCACCAATTAGAGAAAATTTAAGCTGAGTTATTGCCTCTCCTAAATAACACATTCTAGCATTAGCCAGCCATATAGTAGCTGTCCAAAAGTTTATTACACACATGGTTTACTTATTCAAGAATCCCTTTTATGAACCTATTGCAACAAGCTTTTCATCTTGACACTGGTGCTCAATGAGATTAACACCAATGACTTGTTGTATATTAGGCATCACAAGGTCTTCTAATATTTGTGTTATGTTCCATCATGATAGAGAATATCAAAGTCAATCTCTTTCTGCATTGCCCTTCAGCTTGATATCTGCAGCAAACATTGTTACTGTTGAAATTATCAGGATGGTTGAACAACTGTTGCTGATTTCTTTTGTGGTCAAGGGTGGGAGAGAGATTTTAAGAACTATGGATATATGCTTCTAGTGCAGGTTTTGGTGCATTTGGAAGGAGGGCAAGGCAGGATTTTGAATCATCATTTCACATTGAGGCAGTTAGTGTGGGATAGGATACTCATCCTGGCTTCTTTGTGGTGTCACATGACAGGAGCTTTTGGGGGCATTTCCAGAGCTGATATTCAGAGGGCTTGGAGTGCTTTATTATTTTGATCTAGATTACAGTGTATATTTCACTTTCCCAGAGGATGACTTACTCTCAATGTTGTAGTGTACAATTCATTCTTTCTAATAATACTCTCTTCTTTTATCAAAAAAAGAAAGAGAATAATGATAGAAGGAAAAGGCAGTGTGGAGCCTACTGAGAAAGTACTGGACTGTCAGAAAATACAAACTAATACAACACAAGTTTTGAAGGATCAACAATGTTTATGAAATAAAGGAAATCAAAATACACTTTGTACTTGAACTAAAAGTAATAGTGTATGTGGGCAGTCATGAGGTGCATGGCTGGTTGAGAACAACCAAGAACAATATTCATCATATAACAGATTGCATCCAGGAGTAGCAAGTCAGAAAAATATGGTACACTAGAACCTTGAAGATTCTGTTTAATTACCTGAGGAAGTATTGAGCCCATCAATGTTGAGCAGAGAGCCATAACTGCTCCAGCAGCTACTAAGTACCTGCACACACAAGCAACAAAAGGACTTGTAAACCAAAACGGTTCAATTACTTCCTATATAATTTAGGAGAAAACAATAATGTACCACGCATTTGACCAAAAGAAACACACTTACGCTGCCCATTGCATCCCATATGCAGCGAATGCAGAGGAAATAGGGGTATCAGGATCCATAGCATAATAAGGTACCAGACCAACAATGACAACAGAGACCAGCATATACAAACAACAACAAATAGACAATGCAAGACCAATGCCTAGAGGTAAATCTCGCTGAGGATTTTTAACCTGTTACAAAATATGCAGACACAAAATAAGATTCCTTCAAGTCACTGTGTTCCTATGAAATGAAGACTGCACACATAAAATAACTACTGTAGGAAAGAATAGGGAAGGATTAACCCAAAAAAAGGGAGATGTGTACCTCCTCAGCAGTGCTGGCAACTGAATCAAAACCAATGTACGCAAAAAAGACAGTTGCAGACCCCGCAAGCATCCCATCCACCCCAAAAGGAAAGTACCTATGAGTTCAGAAACATCATATCAGTTATGAACTTTTTACAGAAAAAGTTTCAAAATTGAATCTACAATCTGGGATGTCTATTACCCAGCAGGAAGTTCATATCCAGCCCATCCAGTCTTGAAGCCAAGATAACTACCAGCTATTATGATGAATAGCATGGCACACACATTTATGGAGGTTACTACAGCTTGTGCCAGAGTACTCTGCACAATGATGTTACTAGAGGACATTAATATAATAACGAGATAAGAAAGAAGAACTTTACCCAAGTATAATTGCATGACAAAAGAGAAAAAAAGAACATGACAAAGAGTTATGGTAGGGACCTCCTTTATTCCCACGCACAAGAGCCCAGTGACAACCAATACCAGAACAGCAGCACAAGGGTCAACCAGAACATCAAACCCGGGTATATGTTGACGAGCCAGAAAAAATGGTAGACTGTCCTGACCTCCAAAGAACAATGCCTATAATCATAAAACAAATAAGTAGAAAAATAAACAATAATTCAAAAATAGATAAAGGAAAAAAATAATAAAAGAAAGCACACAGACTATCCCAATCTGGAGAACATCCTCCATAAAAAAAATGCCTAGATAGATCAGAGGAAAAAAAATTAAGACTTTCTCATAAAAAAAAATACCGATTATTTACCAACTTGTCAGTTAACTAATCAAATTAAAGAGCATCAGCAATTCCTTTCCTAGAATTTTTTTATTTATTTTTGGTGGAAACCATGGATCTAGTCTAAAGCATACTACCTACTTGCCACTTGGACTAATAACTGGAAGCATTGTAGACATTTAATTTGCAGTGGCAGACATGGAAGAACATTAATATATTAGGAATTCTTGCGAAGAAAACAAGGATGCCCCAAATGACTCTTCAAGTTTCAAATGTAAATGGTAATTATCAAATAGCTCAAGCATTTTAGTAAAATATTCAATTACATTGAAGCTAGAATCCACAAAAGGACTGACATGTTGTCACTATAGATTGATCATCTGAGAAAAATTACTAGCATGTTCTTTCATACACATCATACAAGAAATGAAAGAATTGGCAATGCTACTAATTTTGTGTTCTTTCCATAATTCTAAATCAACAACAGGGATGCAATTAGCCACTATGCATCAAGATCACAATGCATGAAAACAGGAAATTGTGAACCTTTTCCATCTACAAAGAGAACAATGTAAACTAATTATACTCAAAACAATAAGATTGAAATAATTAAACCCATAGAATTAAAAGAACCAAAATCTTAGTAAATTGAAGATTAGTTAACAGAAAGTCACTGAACTAGGTTTGGGGATATGCCACGAGCAACTGCTGAACCACCGATTGTGTATTCCAATATTAAAGCCCAGCCAATCAACCAAGCAACACTGCAAATTAAAAATGCAGAAATCACTGAGCATAGGGCATTGCAGGTTCTAGAAAATGCAATATTCAGTCCAAAAATGAAACATAAATACAAACAAAGAACTACCAGAACACAATGCCCGAGGATACTATTATATAAATCAGAAACTACATCAGCAACAGCAAGAAGTGTGCTGAAAGTTTATTGCATCATGGAACCAAGATATGGTCAACCAAATTCCCCAACAAAATGTTGCAATGGTAATTGAAAAACTAAGCAAAGCATCAACTTATATATAACCTTTGAATAAAGAGATAACACGATATAAACCAGGAACCAAATCTTTGAGAGACTGCCACAGAAGTAAATATGCTTTCGTAGAAGAAACAACTAATACTTACCCTTCTCCAACACAAATGTAGGAATAATGATATGCACTGCCGGCAGATGGACAACGACTTGCAAGTTCTGCATAGCAAAATGCTGAAAGAGCAGCAGCAATTCCAGCTATCAGAAAGGATATAAATAGAGCAGGTCCAGAATGCTCCCTAGCAACTGTTCCAACAAGAATATAAATTCCAGCTCCAATAGTTGAGCCAACACCTGATTGGAGTTCAAAAGTCAGCAATTCATAGATAGAAGGCAAGCTATAGCACATGAACCACCATTCGAAACTTAGAAAACTAACACAGTAAATACTGAAACTTACAAAAACGATCAAATATTTTTCAACGTTTTCGAACTTAGATTGGCATCAAGATTATGCTTGGCAGGACCAAACTTTTTGGCTTATGTTTTAATAGAAGTTAATTTTAATCAAAAAAAAAGTTAATACAAAGAAAATATTATTTGGTTAAGACAACAAGGAACTGACTGACATATCCAATAAAAAAAGGGGGGAAGAAAGCTTAAATTCCTGACCAAAGCAAAAGGCCAAGACCAGAAACCAATTAACACAATCAGCATCAACTCATCAAGCAAAGTAGCAAAGAAAAATGAATGAAGAAGGACAAGACAACCAAAACCCATGATCCAAAAAGACCAACAAACAAACCCCATACGAAATTCTTTGGTCAAAAACAATAATTGTTAACCAAAAAAGAAGAAGAAGAAGATACCAATAGCAATAAGGTGTGGAACAGACAACTCCTTGGCTAATTGATGATGACCATGTCGTTTTAAATGAACAGAATCAACCTGTTTTCTCCTTATCAAACTGCTAAAACAACCACCACCCCTCACACCGTTTTGTGAACCAACAAGAAAACCCATCAAGTTTCTCAACTTCCCCCTTACAAAAACAACTTCTTCTGTGAATAATAATTAACCAACTGGGTATGTTTCAAACTTGCAATAAATAAATAAAAAAATCCTCCTAAAAGTTGGTAAATTTTATTATGAACAAATACTAAAATCTAAGCAAATCCTGCCAGCATTTCCTCCCTGTCAAAATAATTAAGTTTTATGGAATCTATTATCGTTTTGGTTTAAATAAGGGAAGCGGCAGATCCTGAAGATCCAAAGGAAATGAGGGAGGAGGAGTTGTTTTACGGACAAGAGTGTTGACCAAGGAAAATGAAAAAAGCCCTGTCAATTATTTGTTTCCTTTTAGAGCAGTAAATTATAGGATTCAAGAAGAAAAGATTAGACAAGGTCTTGATTGCCTGTTGCCCGCTCTGCCTCTGCCCATGAATTGGATTGGATTGGTCGCCAACTCCATGATGAATGATTGAATGTAGATGTAGAGAGAGAAGTGAATCCAATTCGGTAGATTCTTCTGGTCCCACTATTTCTGCTTTTCCGTTTATGCATGCATTCTTTTTGCAAGGCAGTCTTCCCATTTCACAGGCCAATGAAAACAAAAAATATTATGGAAAGGTTTTTTAATCTATTGTTTTTTAAAATATTTTTTATTTTAAAAAATATTAATATAATAAAAAAGTAATTTAAAATAAAATATTTTTAAAAACAAAAATTGAAATGTAAAAAAAAGGGGGATTTTAAGTTGTCTATCCATACTTAAATTTATTAGTTGATAAATTTAAAAATCTATTTGGCATGAATTTTCAATTATTTTTTTTATAAATAAATTGTTATAAAAATAAATTAAAATAACTTTGATTTGTAACCATGACTCAAAACAATTTTTTTTTAAGAAAAGATGTAATACAAGTTATAATTCTAAAATTAAAATATTAACTTTTGATTAAATTAAAATTTTGACTCAAGTTTTCAATAAATTTTTTATTTAATTAAAAAATTATTTCTAACAAATATATTCATTACTTTTTTTTGTCAAATTTAAAAAGAAAAACAACTTAAATTAATTTCTAAAAATCATACCAAACATAATCTTAGTTTCTCTCATTTTAATGGTAATATGAGATGTCATATCATTGAAATGCAAATCGTTAATTTTGAAAACTAATGGTTTTTATTTCTTTATAAGGAAAAACTCCAGCTGCCCACAGATTGATAAATTAATTTGCAATTGAATTTACCTCTTCGGCATTGTCAAAACGACATGCTTTGTCCAGGATTTACATATTACCTTAGCCAAGTCCGAGGTTGATGTTTTTGAACTTGACTTGTTTATGTTTCAAGATTGTTTTAGTGTTGTTTGTTTTTGTGTTTAAAAATATTTAAAAAAAATAAAAGAAATTATATTTTTTATTTTAAATTATTATTTTTTGATATTTTCATATCATTTTCAAATTAATATTTATTATTACAAGTTTGTCGAATTAACCTAAATTGACGAGAATCAATTTAAATAATCATATTCTTAATGTTATAAAAAAAAGTGAGCTTTAATTATTATTTTAAATTCAAACCCCTTTTTAACAATAGTTCAGATTATCTTTATACCCAAATGTCTAATCTTTATTTTTCATGTTATTTTTTATTCTTTGATTTTTTTTGTCTTTAAACCCACTAACTCGATAGAGTCATTCAATGCAATTTTCAAGTGATTTAATTGGAAACTCAAACTTGTGAAGGACTATAGTTAAGAGTTTCAAGTTTGACTTGCTCGATCGTGTTTCATGATAATATTAGTTAAGCTCGCAATATAGCACGAAAAGTAAACTAATAAATACTTATTTTTAATTTAGTGTATCTTTAAAATATTAGTTTATTGATTATATGAGAGATGAAATGACATGAAAGAGATATATTTGTTTAATATATTAGGTTTGATGTGGATTTGTGCAAATAACTTCTTTTTAAAATAGAGTTTGGATGTGTTTAGGAATATGATGCATAGTATTTTTATAGAGTGCTTTTCAATTAAGAATAAATCAAAATGATTTTTTAAAAAAAATAATAATAATAACACCAACATATCAAAACCATCAAAAATCATCTAAAAGCATTAATTTGATTTTTTTTCAAGTGAAAAGCAACTTGAAAATACAAAACTAAACACTCTTTATTTGAGTAGTTTTTGCAACCCAAACTCTAACACAATCCAAACTCTAAATAAACCAAAATTTTAGGATAGATAGACCTAACTCATGTGTGTTAACAACCATACTAAATTTAAAGTTTAAAAACATAAATATACTAATACTAATAAATAAATTTAAATTTAAATTTAAATTTTTTAACAATTTCTTTCATTCTTAGTTTTCATTTGATAAAACCCTAGTATATAACATTAAGAGATATGCTAAGTGAGTAAAAAAGTTTGCTTTCTTTTTTAATTTCTTGAATTCAAATTTTAAGATTAATAATTAGAAGAATTCATACCCTTAAATGCATTAATGAGGTGAGATGTGCTTTCAAAATCTTTCAAGAAGAGAATTTAATCATTATTGACATACAAGTTTATCCGAAAATATCTTTAATTAATTGAATATAAAGAGAAAAAAATACAACATAGTATATAAAACAATCCTTTTTTTTTCCTTCTTTTCCTTAAAAAAGTGAAAGATTTATCTTCCTTTTCTTTCCATTAAGCTTTTTATTCCATAGTGTTATTCATTTTGTATAAGTTAGGGTCTTATAATAGGATCTGTAACTAACCCTTTAGGGTTAGATTATCGATAAAAAAATATTCATCATTAATTAATGGTCATGATTATCTATTGAAAGTGAGAATAGTCAATTAACTGCATGTCCATCATAATCTAAAGTAAATCTCCCCAAAATTTCATGTCTTTTCATTTAAAGTTTGATCATTTAAAGGTGATGAACTAGAATTTATTAATATTTTTTAAATAATTTTTTGTTGTCTCAAACCCTATTTTAATCAAGATTCATGCCTTAGAGGCTTTCTGAAAATGGGTTCGGGTCTATGAGTCAAGTGCAATGTGCGCCCTAATGTCTCATAGGCCTTGTGAGATATATATATATATATATATATATATATATATATATATATATATATATATATATATAAAGCTAAGCTCCACCATCCTTCTTTTTATTGGGCTTCAAAAAATAGTATCCTTCATAAAAAACAGCATTTGCATGTCCGAGAAAAAATTCATCAAAATAAGGAACATTATTGGGATGAAAAACTCGAGCGAGATCTATATTATTATTCTTGGATATGGCGTTAAAGTAAAGATCCCTCATTAAACCTATCAACTCATCATCCACGCATTCTTTAAAGGTAAAGGTATTTCCATACACAATATAAAATTCTTCATCATTATTCATAAAATCTTGGAACCTCGACACCTTTATTTGAGTACTAACCAGCATAGACTCCACCTCTGTGAGCCTCTATTAATAAAAATCAATTGTTGTCTAATTTTTTTTATTTCATCATGAAGACCATTAAAATCAACCAAATAAGCATCTATATCCCTATTGCAGCTTGATATATTAGCTTTAGTTCACATATTCCACTCTCTGATCCTCCATAATAGATCTTAAATCTTCAAGTTCACTCTGTTATTAATATGCTACCCTTAACACTACTAATATCCTTTCTTAACTTTTCACCTCTTTGTAGTCATAGATTGCATTTGAAAAGACTATAAAGAAATAATATTTAGAAAAACACTTAAGATGAGAGGGAGAAAGAAGAGATGAAGTGCACTCATATATAAAGTCAATCTTTATGTTACGTTGAATGGTTAGACAAACTAGAATATAACTAATGTTTACTTCTTCAGGTATTTATGATATTATCTCATTATGCCTACTAACTCTATGCTATTTTATCATTGAAAATATAAGTATTATCCTAGTAATGCATTTATAGCCCCACTTTACTCTCATGACCATGCAACATCAATATATTTTGAATAATTTATCATTTGCAAATCCTGACATATACAAAAATTGATCTTTACCTCAAATTAAAGGGAAAAAAAGTGTTAGAGAAAAAGACAATAAAAAAGAATTGACAAGGATGGTCTTTGGTGTAGCAGGAACTAAAGGAAATAGAGAACTTTTTTATTTTCCAAGAGAGCAAAGATTAGCAGATATATGCCTACGATGACATGCAATTAACCTAGTAGTTACAGGTCTATAATCTATTTATTTGCTCTTCCATCTCCCATGATGATTATGTTCATATTTTTGTTTTCTCTTCGATGTCCTCATCTTCAATGTTCTTGTTGTCTTTGAATTCTTTTTGTCACACTAAATATTGAAATGTCCTAGCTCATTTAATAGAACCATAACCATATTTGAATGTACAAAAAAAATCAAATCATGAGAAGGATGGAAAGTAAGGCAAGACAAATAATATATGTACTCCACACACATTGCTTTAAAGAAAACTCATTTTCTAAAAGCATAAAATTGTATCAATTTTGGCTATATCACAATTGGATACATAAAAACCTTTATGCATTTGTATAGAAGGTAAGGTATTATAGCCTGTTATTGGTACTTTCCTATTAGAAAAACAGTCTTACTTCTCGCATTCACTTGATAGAAAAATTAATCCAATATATTTTACAACAACCCATTCTTATTTTTTCCCCATTATGGACTTAAATTTTCCTTAAAATATATTTGTTAAGGTATTGTTTAAACAATGCTAAAAGGTGAAAAACCAAACAACATCTTTATTGCCTTTCTTTGCATTTTTTTAGTTCAAAACAGTTCTTAAATATCCAAAATATATCATAAATTTATCAAAAACTAAGTTGACGAAGTTATATTTCATAGCTTAGAAATATACCCCTTACCAACTAATTTACTGAGGGAAACTCGAATTCATATCTTAAACTAGCAATAAAAACGATTAATTTTGATTCCCTAACAACTAAAAACCCTAAAATCCCCTTCCCACATGTTGCCATGATACTTGAGGGTGTATAACCACCCTCTACTTAATGATCAAAATGATTATGAACTTTATGTTTTTCCTTACCATTATGATCAACCAAGGTGATCTAAAAAAGGACACGAACATCACTATTTTTTCTAGAAAAATCAATAAAAATAAATATAATAAGAAGAATTGTCTGGGTAGAAATAAATAATCCATTCATAACCAACAACAGTGAAAGTCTAGCAAGTTATCTGTTTCCCTACACCAATTCCTTTGGCTAATGAGTAGCCTTGAATTCTTTTGGCTAATTAGTAGCCTTGAATTGTAAATTTATAGGACCTATTTACTATTTTTGTTATGAATAGAGAGGATGTTGGGGATGTGTAAGATGATGGTGGGTAGGTGGGTTGGAAGAAAAGAAGAAATGCTATGGTGGTGGAATGAGGAAATAGGGCTTTCATGATGGTAGTTGTTGTGGTGGGTCCTTTGAAATAAAAAGAAAAAAGATTATTATTTATTAATTATTTAGGGGTAAAGGTGAGAACAGCTTGGAAAAAGATTTAAGATACTTTATTGTTCTAAAAATGCTAATAGATTATTTGTTTTTATTTGCTTTTTAACAAGAAAAAAAAAATTATAATAGGGAGACTTTTTTATTATTATTATTTTGCATATCAAAGACAAGGATCCTTTGTTGGATTTTGTTCAATTCATCATAGTAGAAATTATTTTTTTGGTTTCTTTGAATCATGTAAGTTAATTTAATTTTTGGAACACTTTAAATAGTTCTCAAGATTGTTATTCTTCTTTACTCTATTATACAACTTTATGTTTAACAATAAACAACTATTTCAAATAAAATTTTAATAAACACAACTTTTGATACACACTCCAACAATCCCTCACATAAATAAATAAAAAAATTATCAGAATAAAATACGAAATAAATATAAAAATAAAGAATGATTTAAAAAACAAAAAATTATCTACATAAGACAAGATAACTTTTGACCTTGAATTTTCCATAGTAAAAACTTCCAGATTCACTCAGCAAACTTGCAATCACAATATCTTGAATTGTAATAACTTCCAGATTCACTCAGCAAACTAGTAATCACAATATCTTGAATTGCTCAGTCTATTATGTGAAATTAGACAAGAAAGATCACACAGTTCCTTAGCAAACAACTTACAAAAAACAACAAATCCCTGTTTCAAGGCATTTGTTTACTTTAATATTTTGTCTTCGCCAAGATGACACTTCGAGAATAAATAATCAAGAACTAACGATAGCATTCCATTCTGTACCGAACTGTAGTTTTATACTTACAGACCTACCTTGCATATCTTTTGGTTATTACATTGATTAAATTCTGAAAACATACAGCTAATCAAATGGTTAGCTAATCCTAGAAAAAAAAATGTCATTCAGCTTGTTGGTATTGCTTGATGGTGCAGCGAACTAGATTCCTAAACTATTGCCACCTCTCTACACAATCTAAGGAGCAGATCCCTGACTGCTACTATAACATTTCTAGTCCAGTCTCTACCAATTGAAAAGGCTAAATGGTTTGCCACTCCCGGCAACAGACGCATCTGTGGAGTCTGATTCACTTCCCACCATTTCTTCAGAACCATAATTGCTTGGAAGGAGTTGCATACGGTCAGCATTGTTGATGATCCAATTGGCGGCTTCAGGTGATGCTGCCCATTCCATTAGGGCTTCACGTGTCGATTCCCTGGTGAAATCCTCCCACTGTTTCTTTGTGAACTTCTTTCGTCTTGGTGTTTTGTGGAAGGTTGAATAGTAATCCTGCTTATCTACTGTTGCCGAGTGAGAAGATGGTGATACCACACCTGCCAATGCGAAGAAAAGCAAATCACTCTATACTGGATGGTTGATAAATGACAGATCCAGTACCTTGTTGAATGATCCAACAACATTATAGATAAAGAATGACCATACAAGATAAATGAACCGACATATCATCCAAATTAGAGGCACAAAAATATTGCCCCGGAAGCATCTGAATTTGTTACTTTAAATTCCTTTCAAGGAATGGAAATAGAAATTATATACTTGGTGTAGCAAGGAACGTGAACAGATCAGTGATACTGGAACATTCTGTCCACGTAAAGTAAATAACCAGATCCCCTCCCCCCTAAAATCTCAACACCATAGTCATTGGGAATCTCTGGTTATCATTAGGCATGGAAACTCTAGATGTTGAATTTCCAGTTACATTATGAGGCAAGGAAACTCTAGATGTTGATGAAACCTACAAGGGGACACATTTATAACATAATGCAAGGATATGAGTCAAGAGCCAGTTCTCTTAATTAATATTTTAGGATGATCAAGGAAAGTGTTAGAATGGATGATTTCAATTGCACATAATGGCGGAAAGTTTTTGGGAAAAAGAAGATGAAAAATCTCAGTTTTTGCTCAAGTAAAGAAAAATGCATAATGCAAGAACTAGCACATTCATGAGATGTGTTCATCAAACTGCCAATGAACTGGTTAATAGCAGTAAAATAAATGCAGAACCAGAAAAACAGACATAGAAGTAAAAACAAGAAATTAAGTAAAATAAAGCAAGGAAAAATCCACAGTGACACACACCCTTAACACAAACCCACAACACAAATGTCAATTTATGTTTTGATCCCTAATTTCTGTGATTGTGTGATTAGGTCCCAGACCAAACAAAAATAATAGAACCTTTTTTTCCCATTTTGCCCTTGTAGGTTTTAACATTTATGTAACTCTTAAAATAGTTTGGTTGTTAAGTTATAAAGTGCGCAATTAACTCTTGAATTTTTGAAACTGAAAAAAGAAGCAGATACCATTGTTGACGTTCAATTTTGTTTGTGTCAATTGGATAATTATATCAACACCTAATCATAATCAAGTTTTTTTCTAAATAGGTTAGTATATTTTGGATCTCTTATTCATTGAATCAAATTTTCTCAATTGACCAATTTCATTTCAGATTTGAATCTGATTTGGTCCTTTTCATGTAACTTGTTTGTTTAGGGATAGTTTCATATTTAGTACCAGAGCCTAGAGCTAAAACGAACTTGTAGGATAAGGACAAAATAAACAAAAAGATTATAATCCAATGGCCCATATTTAATGTGTTCCCAGTTTCTAGACAAAATCATGCCAAGGTATCATGGTCCATAATACTTACCTTTAACAGGAGAGCTGGTCCAAGCAGATGAGCTTTTTGGACTGTTCCACATCTTCCCCTGGGGGCTCATTTTTCCTGACCTACTATGGAATTCAGCGCGTCGCAATCTTGCTGTTGTCTGTCCTGCAGGCTGGAGCCAAGCACTCCCACCCCCAGAATCTGATTGATCCCTGTATTAAATCACAGTTGGGTGCTGAAGTTATATACTGAACTAAAAATACATGAAGTGAAAATTTTAGAACACATACAAAAAAGCAAGTCTTTCAGAAGCACTTAGCAAAACAGACACTAATACAATCTTGTTTATACCATCTGAAATAAGTCCAACTTCACCTTTGTTTTCTAATAATGCCAATGCTCTACTATAGGGTGTCCAACTTCACCTTTGTTTTCTAACAATGTCAATGCTCTACTATAGGGTGTCAGGATGACATTGGTCAACTTCCACATCTGTTCATTAAACTTCATAAACAAGGATCATGATGACCACCCATCCAATTAATTTTTCTTAAGACCATTGTGATGCACACAATCTAGATAAGTTCTACGCATTATTAACAAGATCACTAATTGGTTTCAATCTCAAATACTAATTTGATACAGAATTACCACCCTCTTAACTGAATGCAACTACTTCAAAACAACAGTACTCTTAAACAACAGGAGGGAAGTGAAAATTACAGAGCTTACCTTTTATACCACCACTTCAAAGTAACAGAGCAGATTGCACAAGAAGAAAGCAAGGCGCCCATTGCTAAAGGAGTATCAAGAGTGCTCTGAGAAAGAAAAGGAAAGCAAGAAAACCTGGTCATACAGCAGTCATCACTCAAAATATGCTGTCAAAAAAACATTTGTTCTTAAAATAACTACAAGAAAATGAGCTAAGAAGAAAAAAGCTTAACTAGCAGCACACAAGAAGAGTGTAACAGAATGACAGTATAGACTGCCTAAGTGAAATACGATGACACATTTCATATAAAGTAAAGTATATACTACATGAACTCTGGAGTGCATAGAGGAAGTACCAAAGTTTAGAGACACATATAATCCAAGTGTCATAGGAAAACAACTTGACGGGGATACCAGACACAAGACACGGTTCACACACACGTATGATCATAGACAATGGAGGGTAGCCCAACTTGTTGTTTTTTGGTTGGGAGATTGGGCTTCAGCCTATGTTATTGGGTTTAATTTATTTGGACTTTTGAGTTTTATTATTAGGTTTGATGTTATACTATTTTGGATTTCAATCTATTTTAGTGGGCCATTGGCCTAATTATTGGTTGTTTTAGGGTTTTACTATTAACATAATTTTTGACATTGTAATCAGTTTTATAATGAATTATTAAAAGTTGTAAAGTTGCAGACTTCACCTCCTCCCTTTCTCTTCTCTTCTTTAGTTTTTTATTATCTTTCTTTGGCTTCTTCTTAGCTTCTTCCTTCTTTCTTTTACTTCTCTTAAATTTCTTTGTCCCGCATCACAACTATGACACAATTACTGGAAGGATAAAAAAATTGCCTTCACAGGGCTAAAACTAAGGTGAACTGGCCACAGTGGAATTAATTCAGCACAAGGCATATCACTGTGAACAGAAAAGCTCCCCTTTAAACCAGCACAAGTACACAACCCCAGACCTATTTTAATTTATGTAACACAATTCAAATGGCTGGCTAACATCAAACAACGTCGAATCAGGAATTACCTAGTCCTATATAAGATTATTTGTCCAATAATAGTAGTAACTTGATGAATATCATACCATTGAAGCAAGTCAGAGATAACCAATTATCATCCTCTAACTTTCTCTTGTCAAAAAGAGAACTGGATACCTTTAAATAGGTAGGAAATCTTGTTAACTGATTAAAGCACACATCATTGGCCCTGCAGTAACCTCTATCTTTCCCAAAAAAATCCCCCCTGATGATATATGCATGATTATGAACCTTTTGTTCTTTAATAACAGATCTTCAACTCTATCTAAACAATTACAAAGCTTTTCTATGTCCATGCCATAAGGAACCTTTGTCCCCAATTTTTTTTTTATCCCTAAACAGAACTAATACAAACATGACTTAACAGGTAACATCATGTATATGTGGCGGGATTAAGAAAAATATCCATGCACCGAAAGGAGGGTATTCATTGTGAATTGGTGAACTTCGTTTGCTACTTATATTCATGTGAAAATGTAAAATGGAGCACACCAATAAGATGCTGCAGCTGTATAATAATTCTTTAATTTTGAGGCACTAAAGCAACTTTAGAAATCTTCTTTTAGTTCGATATCAAGCAATGGAATTAACATGAACGGGTGTCTTACCTGTAAAATAAAGGTGGATGCAATAATGCGCATTGCCCATTTAACAAACTGTGCTACACCATCATCCACACGCCCATCCTTTGAGATTACAAATTTCCTCACCATCCAGAACCCTAAAGCAGCTCCTGTGAGAACAATCCCTACTAGTATAAATATGTAAACCTGTAGTGAAATAGGGAAAGGTCAAAACATAATGCTTTAAAAGAAGCAAATAGAGAATAAACTTCATGTGAGGAATAATATTGTAAAAAATAATCACATGCACACAATTGGCTCTTCCCTACCTTTCCTTTTGTAAAAGTGCTTTGAGAGAGGGATTCTGAATTAAGTAAAAAATGCATTGCTCTTATTTATCGCAACTTTCAAATATTACCAGAATAAATCACATCTGTCAAACAAGAAAGTAATGCCAATGTGTGTCTTGAGAAGCCTATGAGAACATAGAATGTATTTTGTGGATGATGGCTTAAGGCACCCCAAAAAAAAGGAAAAAAGAGAAACTACTTGTGTCTACATATTAATGCAGCATCAATATGGAAGTGCTGGGAAGATGAGATGAGAGTTCGTTGCAGGACTGGCTCTAGAACATTGATTCCCTTGAACCTGTAACTGCAAGTACTTTACAAAAATCTGCATAAAAATCTATGTAGAAAAAGACTTACAGGATTGTGCATGTCTTCACTCAGCCCAAAGTTGACTAGAATCGAATTTACCAGGGTTGAAATTTGATGTAATATAAAAGTGCCAGCTCCAAGCTGCAACAGAAATAGATAAAGAGAGTTCTGCATCTTAGATAAAAGAAAAAAGAACATTATCTAAAAAATGGGAGGAAGTGTGGGGAAATAATAAGAAGATATTGGAACTTAAAGCTAAAGTAAAAGCAAACTCACCACTGATCCATATATGGAAAGATAGAAAAAATTCTTCCTTCCAGTTGGCAACAATTTCATTCCCTGCAACATTAAAGCAAAGATAAACATAGTAAGTCTGTCTGCACAATAATGAACTGAAAAGCTAAGATGAAATTCTTAATCACAAAATTGCAGGCATTGAATAGAAACTTGCAAATATTGAAAGCATATTAATATTCAGATACATTCTTAATGCGACCAGAATAAACAAAAATAATTTATAACAAAACTAACATCAAAGTTTTGCTATTTGAAAATTATATCCCTAAACACCATTATAAAGTGTTGTGCTATTGCCAAAAAAAAATGTTATATTGAAACTTCCAACGAATAGATTGAGGCACAGAAACTGGCCATGGAGCTTAAAAGATCTAGAACAAATCATTTTCGGACATTATATGCTGATGAAAAAAACTAAAAATAAGTGACATGAAATAACAAAATTATCAATTGAAGAATAGTCTAGGGAATTTGATTTTGAAAATTCATGAGAATGCCATTAAACATCCATTCTGTCACAAGCAGGTTGCACACTGCACCATGCGTAAAAATGCAGTTACCTACAACCTGAGTCCCTAAAAAAACAGCTAACAAAGTATCATGGCAATCCCCATACATTATAAGCTCTAGGTGTACAGGCCCCATTTGGTTTGGTGCATGTTGAGTAGAACAATCCACACAAGGATGGTTAATTTTCTCTAGGTTCAACTCAGACTGAATGCAGCCCAGCCCCTTCCATGAAGAAAAGATGTTTGGGACATAAAAGAGCTCCATATCTATCACTAGGTATTTACACCTCAATCAGGCACAAATTGGCACATGCTGGACCTTAGCCAAAAATTCAAATAAGTGAATAACATCAATCCTCTGAATTTTTTATTTAAAACTTTTGGTTATGCATTTCAAACCAATTTGGTGATACTGGTATTGGCAAAGAGAAAAATTGAAGAAGGGGGAGGAAGATCTGAAAGCAACAAAACCAAACTTACTGACCTGAAAAAGGAGGATTATAATGACAAGAAAAACCCCAATAGCCATTGAAGTGCTATAATAAAAGGGAACCCAGCTGCTGACTATCGGTGCCAGCAATAGTAAAACAAATCCAACTGCTAGACACATGAGTCGCCATTGCTGTAAATCTGCACTAACATCAATTAATCAGTGTCAATAAAGGAATTTAAATCCAGTGTGCAAGACCAAACACAACAGGGAACAAGGGGAACCAAACCTTCATCAACAGCAATTGAGACAGATCCAGAAGTATCACCAATGAACTTTACATCAACATATCTCTCCTCATAAGGAGACATGACAGATGTCCACAGCCCCTTCTGAACAATTCTCCAATCATCCTTTTCGCACTGGCAAAATCCAAGGGAAGCATTCCTGGAAATGCTCCATGGATGAGACGTAAAATTTTCATTATCAAATTGAGAGAGAAAGAGGAAAAAAAAAAGAGAGGCAAGAAATGCACTTACCGGTGAAAGCAAACCTGAATATTGCTATGCAATCTCTCTGGGATTAGTGCAGATGGAGCCAAAGTAACTCGAAATGAACTAGCATACCTACTGAGTTTCCATCTCAAGTGACCAGAAACTTTAACTCGTTCACAAAAGAAAGCATCTTTAGAACCATCATGGCTAAACACACGCCCATGAAAGTGGGACAGAGTGACATCTAGAGCTGGATTCTCGGGGTCAATGCCTGTAATTGTAGAAGGCATTATTAATTATCAATCATTCAAAGTAGAAAAAAAAAACGAATCACTCAAAGTACATGAGAAGATTAAGACTTCAAACAAGTGCTCTCAATCACATGAAGAAAAACATAAATCAACCAAACAGCACTAAGGCATACTATAACTACCTAAACAGACCCTCGATTTCAAACCATGTCTAAGATTCAAGAGTAGAAAGGAAGAAAACAACCCCAAGAAACGATTTGTTTCAAGTTTACGATATCAAGAAACTTCGAATCTCCATTAAACCTTCCAAAACTCAAAAGGCACAAAAAAAAGACGCCTATTCAGCTACAACAAGCAACATTCCTTATCAAAGGCAAACGATTTTATATACATCAAACCCAACATAGAAGACCAAGAGTGCCTACCTATAGCGATTTTAACAAAACCCCGTAAAAATCTACAGATTTTTGTTAGAATAATTATTTTCACTTCACTACACTACACAACCAAAAAATAAAGCCCTAACAAACCCATCAACTCCGAAGAAAAAAGAAATTAATATACTGTATAGATTTCAATTGCCAGCACCTTAGCTCCAAAAACTTTCTTTAAAATAAAAAACAAAAGACCCCACAATTACATGCAGTTTTATTTCCAAACGTTGTTTGTCCAAAACCAAAAAGAGCACTACACCACGACAGATCACAGCAATCAATCAAGAAGCGAGCAAAATAAAAGGGAGGAGGCATCAGAAGTCAGTAGTACCTTTGAGAGTGGTCTCGTGAGTGGCACATGAGAGGAACAGAGAGGAGGCAAATACCAAAGGGAAAAGAAGCAGAAGAGAAGGAGAAGGAGTCGAGGAACCCATTGCTGCTCTCTTTCTCTCTCTCACTGGCGCTCTGTTATTTAGGTGAAATATTATTAGTTAGGGGAAAAAGAAGAAACAAAGGCAGTGAGAGCGCGCTTTGAATCAGCCAGTTCCAGTTGTATTGTTGTATTTGTCACTTGCATGTTCTTCTACGCCGCGTTTTGTGTTTTAATTATTTGCGTGTTAGCGTCGTGTTTTTTTTTTTTTGTTTTTTTATGCGTGTTGGCGTCGTTGCTAAGCATGGATGCTCTCTTCGAGACTAATGTCCAGTCATCCAATTATCAAGATCGTATTGTACTTTGCTTGGTTGGTGTTTGTTTTTATGTTTTAATTTTTAAAAAAATTAAATTTATTTTTTTTAAATGGATATTTTTAATATTTAATACTATTTTGATACATTAATATTAAAAATAATTTTAAAAAAATAAAATAAATATTATTTTAATATATTTTTAAATAAAAAATATTTTAAAAACAATTATTTTAAAATATTTTAATAACCTACATCGACTTGAATTTATTGGCAAACATTATGTATTTTTTCTAATTAAATTTAGAATTGTTAATAAAAATTCAATTTCAAAATTTTCTTTATTGCCCACATCTCCATTGTCTTCCTTTCTATCTTTGAAAAACCATAAAGTCAGGAAAATCATTAAAAATAATTATTTTCGGTTCAATTTAATTTTTATCTAAACAAATAATTAAATCAATTTTTTTAAAAAAATCTAAACCGAAGCAAAACTGGTTCAAAACGACCGGTTTCAGTTATTTTAGGACAAAAACCGAAACTCAACTGAATCATTTTCGGTTTGGTTCGATTCGGTTATTTTATATTAAAAACCAAAAACTATATTGTTTTTGGGGTTTGTTTTTTATTTCCAATAGATTTGGTTTCAGTTTGGCTCAATTCTTTCTAGTTTTTTCAGCTCGGTTTTGTTCAGTTTGGCTTAATTCAGTTCAGTTTTTTTTATTTCAAGCTTATTAAATCGATACCGAATCGGTTGATTTTTTAAATATTATAATTAATTTTTTTTCCAGTTTGATTTTTTCAGTTATTTTTTTTATTTTATCTATTTAATCAGTTTTTTAATTTTCTTACTCACCTCCTAACAACCACCAAGAATAAATAGAGTAGCAACAAAAAACGATCCATCCAAAAAACAATCATTGAAAGTGACTAGGCAATGTTTGGTACTGCGGTTGGAAAGTGCTTTTGAAAAAAATTTAAAATTTTTTTATTTTATTTGCTTTAAATTAATATGGTTTTGATGTTTTCAAATCATTTTGATGTGCTGATGTCAAAAAAAATTTAAAAAAATATAAAAAATATTATTTTAATATGTTTTGGAATGAAAAACACTTTGAAAAGCAACTGTTATCACACTTCTAAACACCAGACGATCCTAGACGTCTAACCGCGCTATATTGTAGGATCTTTTTTGTGTTAAAAATAATATTTAGACAATGTAAATATTTTTTTTAAAAAAAAAATCATAATTATTTGATTGGATTAAAGAAATTAAATTTATTTTAACCAAATGATAAAAAAAAAAAGATAACATCAATAATGGACCAAATTAAAAAAAAATGATAACTTGGGAAAAAAAAATATATTTGTAAAAGGGAAGATACAATTTAGCTTAATTATTAGCCCATTAAATATGGAAGGAAAAAATTAGGTAAAATAAATAAATAAATTCGAGTTAATCTAAGTTAGTATAACAAACTTGTAACTTAGAGGATAAAAGACGAGTCAACCCTAGTTAATCTGTTAAACCAACAACTCTAATCATGATATTGGAATAACCTGGTAGAAAAGAAAACATAAAAAAACACAAAGCTGAAAAGAAAATAAGTTTTTTAAAAAGATATTAATTCATGTTAACTTTTCAAACATGTGACTTGATGCATTAGACTCGAAACACCGTATCTGGAAAAACCATGAAATTCAATTCCCAAACAATTAGATGTTGAAGGATTAACTTGAAAAAAAAAATATCAATTACATAAAAAAATTCAAAATAAAAAAATAACAATTAAATAGAGATCAAAATTGAAATACAAAATAAATTATATTTTTAATTAAAAAGTAAAATTAAAAAAAAAAACAATTGCTCTTCATAAAATTCCAGTGGAAAAATATTCTTGTGCTTGGGAAGGTGACATGTACTTGTTCTGGTTCTTTCATGTTTGGCAGCCCCTTCACCATTCTTTTTATGGACAATGACTTCAGTTCAGTCCATGGAAATAGATATGGCCAAAACATAGATGCCATCTTGCAGCTTCATCTTTTAAGTGCATGGCAAGGTAGTGATGCAGGCTGTGTGCATGGATGTAAAAAAAAATAATAACTATATAAATTTTAATTTTTAAAAAACAAATTCAAAATCTAACCAAGTAGACCACAATTCTAGCACTACTGCCCTTACCTTGTTGAGCATTCCTTGCTTGCATGAATCCTCCACGTCTTCTGTATCCCTATTCAATGAAACCACGCACCACGTCCTCTTCCTTGTCCTCTCCACTGTTGTTTTCAAAAACAAGCTTTGATTTTAGAGCTTGATCAATGGCTGATACGTTGTCATTCCTTCATATGCATTAACTGATAAGGAACCCGCAGCTAGGACCCCAGAAACCCCTCAATGCTCATGGTCTTCAAGGCCTTGACACCTCTATTGCTGTAATTATATGTTCAAATCTTGAAGAAAGTGATCGCATCATCTTCTCGACTAAATTACCATCATCAAGCTTTTCTCCATTTCTTCACTTTTTATTGACAATGCCAGTCAACCTGTAGTGATGCCTGACACAGCTTCTGCTTTCATGCGAGTTGTTTCAAACTCCTCCCTTGATTTCTGCAGGCGTAGCTTCTTCACTCGTTCAACTCCTTGCCTGTTGCAGCTTCTGAAACTTTCTCAAAATTAGAACACTCCAAGCCTTGATACAGAAGAGACAAGGCTTTCTTGTCCTCCTTTCACTGATCATTGAGAGCGTACCTGTCTTCTTCCTCAGCCAAGGGATCGATCGGCATAGCCATTATTGACTATCTCCCACTGATCCTGTGAACCAAATAGGATGCACCATTTTCCATAATTCTCCTTCATCAATACAGGCACATGAAGTCGTACCCAATGATGGTTTCAACTTGTGTCTTACATAAGCCACAGAAAGAGAGACAAAAATAAAACTGCAAGAACAGAACCACAAAGCAATTTTGAACCTCTCCTTCTCTTCTTTTTTTCTTCTTTTTTTGATCAGAATAATGCTCGTATAACCCTTAAAAAAGGAGATTACAGGCTAATGATGAAGAACAAGTGTGAAATAATCTAACATACTTTAGGTTTAATGCGATGCATATATAAGATGGTCTCGCAAGGTTTTGCTGCTACTATTTTCGCTGCTCTTTTTTTTTTTTTCCCCTGAATTAGGAACGAGAAAGTCAGTAGTGGAGAAGCAAAGCTACAGAAAACCTTGAGCAGTTGCCATAGCTGAGCTTCAACATATCATAACTCGTTCAATGAGCAAGACAAAATTGCAAACTATCATGCTCTTGGATTTAAATTGAAATTTATGTTCATACAATTGAACTGATCATGGTCAATGATAGACTCTTTTTTCTAAGAATAGGGTCAATAACGAACTCGGAAGGAGTAGTCGAATTTTTGAATTTTTTAAAAATGTTTTTGAATTATTTATGTAATTGTGTAATTTTTAAATAAAAATAAATTAAAATATTTCTCCAAACAGACCAGCTCGTACAAGTTGCATAATCTGCCGGCCGGCCCAGCCCAGAAGAAGGGGGAGTCCTCGTAAACTGAAATCCAAAATTAGACGTTTGATATTTATCCAAACCAAAAAACAAAAAACGTGAATTAAATGTATATAAATGAAAATTAAAAAATTATTTTTAAGAACCCAATAAGAGGGTATTCTGCTCTATCTTGTCTGATAACAATATCCAATTCCAAAAAACACGTAAATTAATCAGAAAATTTTGATTTTTTTTTCAAAAAAAGAAAAATTGGATGGGAACTCTGACGAGCTCTAGTTTTAGCACAGTGAATTTGAAGCTGTGTTCAGATCTTATAGGCAAAGATTTCAGGGACAGAACTAAGCTCAAGAAATGGAAGAAACAGAGCGCTTTATGCTTTTCGTATAAAGGAGGAATTTCAAAGAGAGAGGTTTGTAATTTTAGTAAAATTAGGTGTTTTAGTGTTAATAATAATAATAATAATCATCATCATCATAATGATAGTGAAAAAGATGTGGTAGATAATGGTAGTGATAGTGAGAATGGTGATAAATATTCAAATGTGAAAGCGGCGTTGTCTGAAGAGAAAGAAGAGAGGAGCAGCACTGAGTTTGGTTCGGATAAGGCACAAGCTTCTGTTTCTTCAAGGGTACTTTTCTTTTCTTTTGCTTTTTTTGGTTAATTTTTGTTTTTTTTTTTAATGTTGATTTATTTTGGGGTTTTTGTGGAATTGAAAATGAATGCAACTGGAACTCAAATGAATTAGTAGATGGAGATTTTTTGTGATTGAAAATGAAATGCAATTTGAGTGAACTTAAGGGATGGATTTGTTTGCGCCAAATGGAATTCGAATTTTGGCTGATAATGCCAATTAGTTATTGGTAATAGCATGTTAATTGCTAACAGAGAGTTTCACATATATGGTGATACAAGGTTTGTTGATTTGAGGTTTTTGATAAAAGATGAAATGCGAGCGAGGAAACCTTAGGCTGTTTTTAATTGTTTTCTGTAAGAGAACTAACTCTAGAATTGCAGGTCTCATTTCAACATTAATGAGTTTTTTTTCTTCGTATTTTCTTTTTTGCAATTGGATTTGGATTGATGTGTAATTACTCAAACTTTTGGATAAACATTTCCAACAATGAAAGATTTATTAGTGTCATAGAGTGGGATTTTTTCAAAATTAAGGCTAGATTTACTTTTTGTAGAACTTGGAGCATTTTCAATCTTGATTAGGAAGACAAGTTTGATTCTTATTCACTTGGAAATGCTTTTGAAAAAACTAGTTTTTTTTTTTGGGTAGTGGCATGTGTTCATATTTCTAAACTGTGGAATTTAGAGAAGCTCAGCTGAGTGTTCTGGAATTTCTGAGTTCAGTGCTTTTACTTGTTGGACATGTTTTTGGCACAATTCTATTCCTTTCTGTTTCCTTGAAGTAGCCTACTGCCAATCGATACGCATAGCATGGCCTCACCTTACTTGCATGTATAGTACTTTTGTCTGTGTGTGCTAATGAGTTTGGTTGAGAGGAGGACATAGCAAGAAAGCTGATAATAACAAAAAATGAGATACATAGACATTCATAAATGTGTATGAGTAAGCATTATTTTTATTAGTGTTTTAATAGTTGGATTACAGTCGAAAATGGAATATAAGCATGCACATTCATGCATGTAGATGACTGTACGTTTCTCATATATATGGGCTGTAAACTTGTAATGAGCAGGGTTAAGATGCAACTGCAAGAAAGATGATAGCCAAATGGGATAAACATACACATTTAGTATAGTGTGATGGTTGCTTTTATTTTAACATGCTAGTGGTTCTCTTTGACAGCCACCAACCATATCTCCAGTTGGACCAGCTTACAACAATTTCCAAGTAGACTCTTTTAAACTGATGGAGCTTCTTGGACCTGAAAAGGTTGATCCAGCAGATGTAAAGCTAATTAAGGACAAGCTTTTTGGTTATTCAACCTTCTGGGTAACAAAGGAAGAGCCATTTGGAGACCTTGGTGAGGGCATTCTTTTCCTAGGAAATTTGAGGGGAAACAGAGAAGATGTTTTTGCCAAACTGCTTAGTCGGCTGGCTGAGGCCACTGGTGATAAATACAATCTATTTATGGTGGAAGAACCCAATTCAGAAGCACCAGACCCTCGTGGTGGGCCGCGTGTTAGTTTTGGATTACTACGGAAAGAGGTATCAGAGCCAGGGCCAACAACACTTTGGCAATATGTGATTGCCCTCTTGTTATTCCTTTTAACTACTGGATCTTCTGTGGAGTTAGGGATTGCATCTCAGGTTAGCTATTTTCTAGAACACTTTCAACATGATGGTTTTAATCTCTAGATGCATTCAGATTTGTACTTTTAGTATCTTTCTGGATGCTGTTGATGATTCTTAAACAATTTCTTCCAGTATCATTCATTGTTTGAATGTGTTCTTACAGATCAATCGCCTTCCTCCAGAGGTAGTAAAGTACTTCACAGATCCAAATGCTGTTGAACCACCAGATATGGAGCTGTTGTTCCCATTTGTGGATTCTGCTTTGCCTTTAGCTTATGGTGTTTTGGGGATTCTTTTGTTTCATGTAAGCAAATCTGGATTCCATGCAAAAAAAAAAAAAAAAAGCAGCATCACTATCAGCACACTAGATAATCCTAGAAACTTGGAGTGGGAGTGTAATGTCACTACGTGTTGAATGAGAAAGTCATAAGAATCACATGCCACCATGGCTCATTCATTAACATTTCTCCAACTATTTTAATCTTATCGTATTCCAGTTCATATTCAAACTTTTATGTTTTAGCTGTTATCTTTAATTTTATGTATTCATTTATTATCTCTTACACTTTCTTTGATGGAGTTGGGTTACATGCAGGAATTGGGGCACTTTCTTGTTGCTTTCCCGAAGAAAGTAAAACTAAGCATTCCATTCTGCATACCTAACATTACTCTTGGAAGCTTTGGTGCAATCACTCAGGTGAATATATCTAATTATCTTGGGCAAACTCTAAGATAGCAACCATAAGCGGCTAATGCTTTCTTTTATATCTTTGCCAACTGCTTATCCTTGTGAATCAAATCAGTTCAAAATATTGTTTTTATCTATGGAAAACTCCAAAAGTTTATATGTTTGAATGCAACCTTGAGAGTTAAACATCTATAACAGCTTCCTACTTAGAGCTACATATAATCTCTATCCTCTCTATCCTAACTGCCACAAGAATGAGGAAGATTAATTAACAACTTGCTGATCTCCAGTTTTTATCCTTGTAGTTCAAATCTATTATTCCTGATCGGAGTACAAAAGTTGACATTTCCCTTGCCGGACCATTTGCTGGTGCTGCTCTCTCTTTCTCAATGTTTGCTGTTGGTCTGCTGATTTCATCAAATCCAGTTGCAGCTGGAGATTTGGTACAAGTTCCAAGCATGCTGTTTCAAGGCTCTTTGCTTCTTGGACTGATTAGTAGAGCCATTCTTGGTTATTCGTATGTCTACCTCATGCTTTTTATAACTTTTCCTTAACCAACATAATTGTCTATATGCGATTCTATGAAGTGTTTCAAGGATTCAGTGGCTCTTATTCCATCTTCCATTAATCTAGCATTTCTCATTCATTGAATTTTTGGTGGTAACCTAGCTATTGTAAATGTG
Source organism: Populus alba x Populus glandulosa (assembly GCA_033617975.1). Lineage (NCBI taxonomy): Eukaryota > Viridiplantae > Streptophyta > Magnoliopsida > Malpighiales > Salicaceae > Populus > Populus alba x Populus glandulosa. Next base: position 5,097,787 of record CM066155.1, on the reverse strand, counting down.
CAGGGCACTGCATGCTTCAACAGTTTCCATTCATCCTCTAGTGATTGCAGGCTGGTAATGCACTGTTCCCAACTCTCTTTATTCACTGCAGTATGCTCTGAAGTTGATATATGCTTGCTATACAATGACTTGTGGTAGGTGCGGATTAACCACAACAGCTTTTAATATGCTTCCAGTAGGGTGCCTTGATGGTGGAAGAGCTGTTCAGGTACTCTTCTCTTGCTCATATTGTTTAATCTTATCCCTTCCCTTTTTTCTTTGATTTTATGCTACTTAGCTTGATAAAGGAAGAATTACGCGGTTGCCTGTTGAGCTTCCCTGATACATATAAAATGCATTTCATATATGTCTCACATATATATACTACGAAGATGAACTATTTCCATGTGGGTATTCTGGAATGGCAGTATCTGATACTCACTGTACAAATTTTATCCTTAAAAGAATATATTGATGTGGATACATATCTGCTTTAGGAGTTCAATGTATTTATTTCTCCAATTAAAAATTTTATTTTTGAGTCCTTTCATGCTCTCTCTATCTGCACTTTGAAGCAATATCAAGTCCCAAGTGACAATATCCTCTTTTGAGTCCTTTCATTCTCTTATTATTTTAATGCCTTCTGTAGTTCTACTTGTAAAAAGTATTATTTAAGATTTTCAAAGGCAACCTCCTTTTGTATCCCAAATGTTGCCTCAAAGAAATTTGTTATGTTGCAATGATTTTCTTGTTGCTGGGCTGGTTATGGGCTACTGGACTTTGACCTGCAACTAGAAAAAGATCGCTTAGGGGGTCGCTGTGGGGTGGCTGAATGCAGAGCAGTCTGCCCCTAATGTGTTTATCAGTATGTTTTTTTGAACTTGGGAAGAAGGACCAGGCAGCTTGCTTCCAAGCCACTGCACTAGATGCAAATGTAGTCACAGTAGTCAGCTCAGAATGCCTCTTTTCTATACTAAAAGACTAGCATAAAAAAAAAAAAAAAACAGAGGAATTATGCTTCTTTGTTCTTCTCTTTGATGTGCGGAGTAAGGTCTCCAAGCTCTCCAAAAGAGTACTATCAATCTGCGTCTCATTGTTCTTAACTCCCACAATGTTGACCTGTGATTTTCCTTAGAAATTGTCTCACACCATAATGTTTTTCGTCTCTCGTTACTTGTTTTTTCAGGGTGCTTTTGGGAAAGGTGCACTAATTGGGTTTGGCTTGACAACTTACACATTGCTTGGTTTAGGAGTGGTATGTCTAACCTTGTTCTATGTGCTTAGCCTGTTTTCAAAAACATAATGTCACTACTGAAATAAAGAGTTAATTTTAATTTATATCAAGATGACCCTGGCTATTAAATGAGAAAGTTACTGCATTTTTTTTTTTTTATGTGAAGTAAACAACACCGCAATAGACTCCAGATTTGGGCTTTCACCCGTGGCTCTAGTATGCCTGTATTGCCTAAGAGCCGATTCTGTTGCAAACTGCTATGTTACTTAATAAGCATTTATGCTGTCATCTTTCATGACATGTGCAATCCTGTTTATAAACGACACCACCGCACCACCGCCTCTATGACTTCGCTGATTCTTTAATATCATCTTTTACAACTGAGACCTCATTTATTCTCTTCATTTCAGCTTGGCGGGCCATTGTCACTTCCATGGGGGATATACGTCTTGATATGTCAGGTAAGCGAATGATAAGAAAACAACAGAGTGATAAGTATCAGGTTATGGGTTTAGATGGCTAAAATCTTTTTCTAATGATTCTGTTTTGACAACACATATTTAGAGGGCACCAGAAAAACCATGCCTGAATGACGTGACGGAGGTTGGAACATGGAGGAAAGCAGCTGTTACAGCGGCTATTTTCCTTGTTGCCTTGACACTTCTTCCAGTATGGGATGAGCTTGCAGAAGAGTTGGGCATAGGTCTTGTTAGCACATTTTAATGTGTAATGCATGGGATAAAGCCAATTTTGACAGGTATATTAAAAATCGAATGATAGTCAAGGAAATCATGTTCAATTTGTATTCAACCCTTGTAATTATTAATTTTATTAGCTTCCCCATTTTTATCATTGAGAGAAAAATAACTTCCAATGAAAAATTGGTGTAATATGTTTATTGTTAATTATTTTAATTTTGACCAAACAAAATATCATATTGTTTACAATAATCAATTGAACATGAACAACAATAGTTGTTCATTATCAAACAATTAAAGCAAAGCTAAAATCGATGGTTAATAATAAGATCGATTAGGATTAGGAAGGGTGTAAATTGATCAAGAGAGCTAGAAATTATTATCGATCATGAGAGCTAGAAGATGTAATTGACTAGTGACTAGGAAGTGTTTATGTGATTGATCAAAAGATCAAATTCTATTAAGAATAAAAGTTATCAACATATTAATTTTACAAATATTATTAATTAGTTAGGGTTTATATGATTGCTAAAGAAAGAGGTGTGCATTTAGAAATTAAGATTGTATAAGAATTTATTATGTTAACTTATTATTTATTGTAAATAGTTTGTAGAAGGCTCAAAATTGTATATTTTTCATGTTAAGATGGAGAAAAGAAAAAAAAGGTTGATTGATGATAAATTATTTTATCATTGTTGATACGAACCACATTAGAAGAAAGATGATGAGACAATACATCCAACAACTCGATGGAAAGGCATTTTCTTCTGCTAGAAGATGGCGTTGCACGTGCTAAAAACTTTTTCAAGTTAATTAAATCAATGTTAAAAAATAAAAATATCTCTGATTATCCTATTAATAATAATAAACAAAAAAGACATGAATGGAGAGTTGTCAAAATTTTCTTATCCCAAGAGCATACCTGTTAATTTACTATACATTATTAAATAAAAAAAATTATTTATTTTTTATTAATTTTATAAGTTTTTTTTATTCCAAGAACACTAGATCAATTTCACTCGAATTAAAAAGATAAAATAAAATTATACCCCTCAACAATTTTTTAATAACAAATATATAATGTGAAAATATCAATACATTGCACATACAAAGAAAATCAATATTTTAAAAGTAAAAATATATCATTATTATTTTATTATTGTAGTGAATAGTAATTTTATTTTAAAGTAAGTTTGAAAATATAATAACAGTTATTTTTTAAAATATTTTTTTATTAAAAAATACATAAAAATCATATTTTTTTTAAATTATTTTTGATATCAATATATTAAAATATAAAAACATTAAAATAAAATTAATTTAAAATAAAAAAATTAAATTTTTTAGGTTTTACTTTAGTTTAGTTTTTTTTTTTGTTTTAAAAAAAAAAAACTGTGGCATCTTTCGACTGAACTTTTTTTTTTTTTTTTTACTTTTATTCGTGATTGCAAGTGATTTAATATTGAGTTCAAGATCGCTCAACAAACCCAGCCTCAAAATGCCCCAAGGCCAACAACAAGAACCAGCAGCAGCAGCAGCAGCAGCAGCAGCAGCAGCAAATAAATCAAACAAGAAGGATCCTCCTCTAATCCAATGCGCAGACCTAATCCTGCCATGGCTAACCCCACTTGAACTAGCCAACATTTCCTCAACCTGCAAAGCCCTTTCTCAAATCTCTAAATCCATTACTCTCCAGCGAACCCTCGACGCCTCCAGATTCTTAGAGAACCACCTTATCCCATTTCTCAACCCCAATAACCAACACCCTTATGCCTATTTCCTCTACACCCCTTCTCAACTCCTTCCCTCCCAATCCCCACTTCGCCAGCCTTGGGGTTCACAACGCGATCGTGACTCTCTGGGTCGACACCATGGTGGCTCAGCTTGCAAATTGAATGAGTCCTGGGAGGTATTACGTGGGTGTGATTCGGAATTGGCGACTCCGCGAGGTGTTATGGGTGAGTCAGGGAAGGGTGTGTGTGGGTGTGATTGTGAAGGGTGCGAAGAGGGTGGGACAGGGTGGGAATTTTGGGGGTTGGAGGAAATGGGGATAATGACCGAGTGTGGACCGGGTTGTGGGTGTGGGTTGGAGTGTAGCAATCGGTTGACTCAGAGAGGGGTTTTGGTGAAGTTGAAGATCGTGAGAGATGGCAAGAAGGGTTGGGGTTTGTTTGCTGATCAAATGATTTGTCAAGGCCAGTTCATCTGCGAGTATGCTGGTAATTTCGTCTCCCATTAACAAAATAAGATTACTTTTGAACATAAGGAATCGCGTTTGCCCTAAAATATGTATGTTCTTGGCACTCATATTATGTTACTATGATGTTTTTCTTTTTGTTGGACTATTGCTGTTAGTCTGTTAGGTAACTGTTTAAAGAACAAACCCCTGCAATTTACAAAATGCAAGTGTTAGAAACATAGGGACCATGTAAGAAGCGTTGCTCTTGTTGAGAGTGCAATCTAGGCTAGATTATTAACGAGAACACATTTGAGAGAATAGCTGAAAGAGAAAAAACATTATTGGTCATATTTGTAGATTATGAGCTAGCTTGATAATGGAAATTTAAATAATCAAAGACCTATTTGATGTTTGTGTGTTTTATCATGTGGATATACTTTGACAAAATAGAAACTGCAAACATGTTCACTTGTCGTATGATTGTGTTATTCAGCTCATAAAATAATGATACATCTATCCCCCTTAAAGCTGCCAATATCTGTGTTTGTGCAACTTATGGCTCTTGTATCTTTTAACTGGACAATTTCTATATCAAAATAGCAAATGAAACACTTCATTTAAATAACTGAGGTATCTTCTAATATCCATCCCATTGAAATAGCTATCGTTTTTAAAAAATCCTTCTCATATTCCTTGGTTGTTTTTCATTTTGCTGCACATACTTTTCCATTTATTGGTTTTTGTGTATGTTTTTGGCAATAACTGATTTGCGTGAGATTCCCTCTGCTGTGCTATGGGGTTTAAATGTAATGTATTAACTGCATCGTTCAGACTTAATTGTGATTTTGATGAACTTCCTCTGAATTTGAACAGGTGAACTTTTAACGACTGAAGAAGCAAGAAGGCGGCAACAAATCTATGATGATCTTGCATCTAGTGGTCAATTCTCTTCTGCTCTCTTGGTCGTGAGAGAGCATCTTCCATCAGGGAAAGCTTGCTTGAGGATAAATATTGATGCCACAAGAACTGGAAATGTTGCGCGATTCATTAACCATTCTTGTGATGGCGGTAATCTAACAACGGTACTAGTGAGACACACAGGATCTTTGCTGCCTCGCCTTTGTTTCTTTGCTTCTAGAAACATAAAAGAAGGTGAAGAGCTCACATTTAGCTATGGGGAAATCAGGGTCAGGTCCAAGGGCTTGCAATGTTTTTGTGGCAGCTCTTGTTGTTTTGGTACTTTGCCTTCAGAACACACTTAAATCCGAGGAAGTGATAACAAGTATCTTTTTTGCAAGAAAAGGCCCGTGGTTCATTTTTACCGAATCATTCCTCCAAACATAATGTATTCTCTTACTTTTGACTGTTGTGTTGTAATAGTAAAACTAGTTTTGCATCTGTGTTCTCCTACATGTTATCCTGTCCAGTTTATAGAATTTTCTCTTTGCCTCTTGACCAAAGTAGTTGCTTGGCTTGCAGATGCATCAGCCATTAATGAACAGAAAAATCCTTACAAGGATTCTTTTAGATCATCTAACTTTAAATCCCACATTACAAATAAATATCTTGCAGATGCATATCTGCTTTAGAACCAGAAGTAGCTCTTTGCATTTCCCTTATAATACATTGGTTGATGATGCATGGAGGGGGGAAGATTCAGGTTCCTGTGATCACTGAGTCAGTGAATATACTGTATGGGTTTGCAAATATATTTGCCAGGCCATTACTAGGAAAACTCTTCTCGTTGACAACAACTTCTGTCAGGCATGATCATAGATATGTTGCTTTCTTTAATGAAGGATCATAATAATGACAATTAAACAAAAAAAGAAAAAGAAAAAACAAAACAATTTCTTTCTTTATATAGTAAAGAATTAAAATCATACAGCAGGAGCTGTGTTTCCTCTCATGCTGCATATGATTTCCATGTACGTCTGGTCCTTTAAGCTTCACCTATCATCCCACACGCCACGGGCAGCACAAATCTTGTGGCTTCCCTCGAAGACAACCTTCTTCAAGCCAAACACACAAACTTTATTTACCATTTTAATATCATTTCATTACAAAGCTCTCTCTCTTAACATCCATATCAAATTGATGATTTATATCCTAATTAATTATTACACCTAATAACCATCTAATATGAATCCCTATAGCTTGTTCTTATTCTCCATTTGCTCGTGCCTCTCACACCACCAACCATACTATCTTTATCAACCATAACATGTTATTTGTTTATTTAAAAATATGGTTGAAATTATATTTTAAAAAAATTAAAATATTTTTATTTAAAATTATTTTTTATATTTTTAAATTGTTTTGATTTATGATGTAAAAAATAATTTTTAAAAATAAAAAAAAATATTATTTTAATATATTTTCAAATAAAATATACTTTGAAAAGTAACTATTATTATACTCTCAAACATAAACATTACAAGTATTAACATGAAGAACTGATTCATGTGAATCAAGCTAGTGACATGGAATTACTAGAAAAATGCAATTGAATGTACAAATACATAAATGTGTATTACGTAATGTAGACCATGACATAAGAAACGAAAAATACACGAAAAAGGAAAGAAAGAAACAAAGAAGGTTCCCACATTCACCTTGCTAGCCCCGTCACGAGACTAACGCGTCCCCCATCGATTTTGTTTCACATATAAACACCAAACCCACCACCATTCTCTTTTGCAGTCTCTGATCACTCTCTTTTTTCTACCCTAAATCTCTAATGACTGAGCCACTCGGCGATGCCATGTCCGAAACTCGAAGAAAGGGAATCGGTAAGCGTGCCGCTACCATGTCAGATGAGTCCCAACCGGTGTCTGAACTGGCACCGACCCCGGCATCTCCTTGTGGCGCATGCAAATTTCTGAGGAGGAAATGCATTAGTGGGTGCATATTTGCACCTCACTTTGGTTCCGACCAAGGAGCAGCTCGGTTCGCGGCAGTTCACAAGGTTTTTGGTGCTAGCAATGTGTCCAAGCTCTTGCTGCATATTCCTCTGAACCGAAGGCATGAGGCGATCGTCACGATATCTTACGAGGCTCAAGCAAGGCTATCCGACCCGGTTTACGGTTGTGTCTCGACCATTCTCGCTTTGCAACAGCAGGTTTTACAATAATTTCAAAGTTCTAGCTAGTTCCTATATATATGCATGTATATACTGCTAATTTAGATTTAATTACATGGACAATATTTATCTCTAAATATATTTACATTAATAAATAAATTAGTGAAGAACACGTGATTATGCTAGTGTAGCATGATAATTCATTGTATACGTTTTGAAGAAACAGAAGCGGAGCGTTAGGGAGATATGCTATCAATATTTTGACTTGACTTTTGTAGCTATCTATTTATAATAATCATCATCCAATTCCCTTTATTAAAAAAAATATATATATCAGGAGGAAAATATTGGAAAAACTATGCTACTCCCAAACAACTTCTCTTTTATTTATTTATTTGTTTTTTTTTTCCTGCCCAGTTGAATAGAGAGGATCAAATTTCATTTCTCTTGAGTGCTCTTCACCTATCTGGTTCTCCCATGTCCTCCCTTTTGCAGGTGGCATCACTGCAAACTGAGCTTTCAATGGTCCAAACTCAACTGATAAACAGTAGGTTTTCCATGGCAAACGCCCTTCAGCAGCAGCACCATGTTGCAATGCTACAACCAGCCTACTCAAACAATTCCTCAGCTTCCACTAACTTCATCAACATGAGCTGTTTCACCTCCAACTTCGACCTTGTCACGGACACAGCACCATCTTCTCATAGCATGGAGCATCTCCATATCTCACAGCCCTCCCACGACGAGGAAGAAGATGAAGAGGAGAGTGAGCTTCCGGGAGTAATTTTCGCCAACGAAGTACTTCATCGGAGATGAACTAATTTTTAGAGTTTCTTCGTGAAAATTTTACCTTCACAAAATAACCTTCAATATATATAGTGCCATGAGTTCCAAATTATGCAAACATAAGCTCAATACATATATATATGTAGTATACTTAATTAGTATTTCAAATACCTCATCTTTACTCATGTCCAATATGCTTTAGTTTTGTCTGCTGATAATTATGCGTGACGAACTTTTTTTTGTTTTTTTTACTTCTCTCTTAATTTTTTTTTTATTAATATAGGTGTCCGAGTCAGTTTACGAGCACCTCGACTAATTTCATGAACCATAAAATTAACGACCATATAAACTTGCAAGTTAACTCAGTTTAACTAGGATTTTTTTATTTTTATTTTTATTTTTTCATTTTCCCCTTTAACATTGAATTGCTTGATAATTCATATAGGCTTAGATTTGTTTTTACCTTTTTTATTGTTATTTTTTCTGTTACTTTATTTAATATTGTTATATATTTTTTAATTATATTATTTAAATTACCAATTGAACCAATAATTCAAGTCTCGAATTTTTCGACTTGACAATCTTTTTTACCTTGAAAAGTTTATGTTGATTCCTATAGTACAACTATGATAACATCTCATTAACATATTTATCAATATCGAACAATCATTTATATTGGCTTTGGACTCACTACCTATCAATACACATATATAATCCCATTCTTTTCATAAATTAGCATACAACGCAAGCCGTATAGTATTTCCAACACAACATAACTAAATGTTATAAGGAAATTAAAAGTTGATTTACCAACCATACTATTTAGGAGTTAAAATTACTTAATTATCAACATCACAAATATTTACATACCAAAAAATATTTCATTACCTATTACCATCTTTATAAAGCAATGAAGAAAAGATAACCAGATCAAAACTAAAAAGGCATGTGCAAAGAACACGTGGAACACAATAATTTCATGTAATAAGTATTATACAATCTATGATATTTAACACTTAGAGAAAGTTCACTTATGACACATAATCAATGTTTTCCTTGGGCATAATTTAACCATTTCAAGTTTATCATGTCATTAGGATCATGGTTACTTCAAATCCTCACCATCACGATCAAATTCCTTCCTCATTCCTCATCCTTACCGCAAGGGTATTATTTTTAATTATTATAAGTTTTCTATTTTGAATGCATTATTTCAATCAATATATTTTTTTTTCACTCAAAGGCATTAAAATCACTCATCACCCTTAAAGAAATTATAATCAATCATTGTAACTATTACCTCACCTTATAAGCAATATAATCTATTATTAGAAAAATCCTATATCCCCCCTGAAGGTAATTTATCTAAGGAATTTCATTATCTCATCCTTAAGGCAATTTATTCTTGAAATTCCATTATCCACCCTAAAAGCAAATTTTATTCTTGGAATTCTATTATCCTATCTCGAAGGCAATATTATTTCTTCAATGTCAACTTTTTTTACTTTGATAACTAGCAATTTCATACATAAACCAACATTATTTCATCATTTAGGAAAATAATGAATTTCAAGAGGTAAAGGCAAGTCCTTACCTGAAGCTCCTGTGATACGTGCTCTTAGGAAGATAGGCTCCACTCTATATGAACCTCCTATAAACCCAAGTGTCAACAAGTCAACAATCATCTTGCCATCTAGGCCTTTTCATGTATTAAGTATTCATCTAACTATTTCTTTGTACTTGTCATTAACATTTTATTTTCACATTTCAATTTATCTATAAGCATATGTCCATAATATTTTTTTTTTCAACACAACAAAAAATATAAACACTAATTTAACTTAGTTTAGTAAGATTCCATCATTCTAATTTAGCCATAATAACAAAATCATTAATAATATGTGTAACACTATAACCCAAACCAGTCTTTTTTTTAGTAACATCATTAAAGCAATAATATCAACACAAGTTAGCTAAGTTTCCAACCAAAAGCCTACATTCTATCTTAAATTTTCTTACATTCTTATCCTTAATTACATCATTTAAACCAAAATCAATACATCAATACATAAATTTTCACTTCCTATACTATTTTGACATAAACCCTAACTTGCATAAAAATTGGGGATTTTCATTCCTCATCAAGAACTCATAATATAAATAAAATTAAAGCAAGAAAAACACTTTACCATAACTAATAAACCAATTTTTCTATGTCCTTTACACTAGATCTTCCAAGAATTGCTCATTTCTATCTCAAAATCACTCATTCTCACTCTAACCACAACTTCCAACCTCTCTCTCTCTCTAGAACACGCTTAGTAGATCAATCTCTTACTAAAATTTTCCTAAACCACTATTAGTCTTATTGATTTAAAAGAAATAAGGAAAGATGAGAGAAAATGAAGAAAACCTCACCACTCATTTTCTTTATAAATTGTCGGTCACAAGAGAAAGATAGAGGGGTTGTTTTCATCCTATTTACAAAAATGCCCTTCTTTTGTTTATTTATGTGTTAATCTAATAAAATCTTTAATCACTGGTGTATTTGCTTTCCATTTTTTTTATTATATATCCGTGATTTCTCGTTATATAAATAAAAAAATTCACATATTTTAAATTAAATTTTATATAAACTCCTTATTCTTCAATTTAAAATTATATTATTAAATTCATAAGTTTAAATTTTCAATTTAGGGTTTACATTCTTCCCCTCTTATGAAATTTCATCCTCAAAACTCAGATTTGCACCTTTAATTGGAAACAAACGAGTGTGTCTCTTTTTCGTCTCCACCTCTAATTTTCAAGTTTCCTCTTTGATTCGTGAATCTCTCCATAATACTTTGACCAAAGGGACACTATTATTCCATAGTTCTTTTCACTTGGGTCTACAATTTCATTGGCTTCATCTCCAATGTTAAACCCTTCCTAATTTTAAATGGAATTAATGGTATAATTTATGATGGATCCAATTCAACTTTCCAAAGCAATGACACATGAAATACACCATAGATCCTAGATAGGTAAGGGGGTAATGTCAATTTATATGCTACCGGTTTGATCCTTCTTGTAATCTTAAAAGAATGATGTACTTAGGTGATATATTTCCCTTCTTTCCAAAGCAAATAATATTCTTCCAGTTTGGAATTTAACATTACCTCACCTATCATTTAATACACATAATTAGTTCATCCTCCCTTTTTTTCTACAAGACTTCTTAATTTAAATTCATACTATAAAGTTTTATTTAATTTGTGCTTATGCATTTATACATACTCATATATTAAAAAAAATTTATTTGGCCCTTATTTTCCATAAATATACTGAACGTGTAACATAATCATAATATCATACATGCCACCACATCATGAAAGCCTCAAACATCTCTTTTATTAATATTAAAAGCCCTACTCAAGACTTTTTTTTTATGGTGCTTGAGATCTATCACCACTCATACTCGTTCTAGATTGGAAGGTCTCTTAAAACCCATATGCGGTCGATTAACTATAACTGATCCATCTCGACTATCTGTCATGGGCCTAAAACCCATAAGATCTCTTCGAGTTATGATATGGGTAACTCCTTATAAAGTGCTTCATGTCACCACATAAATAGCATCCACTACTTAGATACTTTAAATTTCTCTATTAATGATCTTCTTGCTTCCATAAAGAACATTTTCCACTTATCCATAAGTAGTCACCGAGTTGTTTTTTGTTTTTTTTTTTATCACAATAGTCACAATGAGGATATATAGTTTGTCTATGTGTTGGTGGTCTAGAGGAATTGTTAACCTGAATCCTTCTAAGACAATATTATCCTCCAAATAACTCTCTTTTAATAGGTTGGGAGAATCTACTAGAAGCCCCTCTCGAGGCATAATAGCCCTTACCATTCATGTGATGTTGACTGCTACTCAATCCACCAACTTATCCTTTTTTTAAAAGAGGTGATCTACTAGCATATGACCTATTGTCTTTTATTTTCCTCTAGTATTGTGATTCCTGCTTAAATAGGCCTCGTCTTTGCTCATATAACAATGACTCCATCCTTTGAGTTGCCTTTACTAACTATTAAATTATAGTGGGTTGGAGAGTAACTAATGTTGTCATGATCTTTAAATTAACCCATCTCTTAGCCTATCAATTCAGTGTTACTCCATGGGCATTAAAATGAAGGCAAAGATGGAAAGGTTATGGAATCTACTCTCATACTCAAGCATGATCATATTTGTTTTTAATGTAGTGTTAGAAACTCTTGCCCTTGTTTGCTCCCTATATTGCTGGGAATAATACATAATCTCAAACTCTATTTTAAAGTCCTCTTATATCAACACTTCCCCACTTCTTTATTTAATTTTAGTTCACCAAGTTTGTGCACTATTATGTAGCAATTGAGATACATAATTTTATATAGACTTCCACCAGCACTAGAATTTGAAAAAGGTATTCCTCCATTATATGAAACCAATTACTTACAACTCTTGCATCTTTCATCCCTATAAAGGCAACACACTCTAGTTTTCTCATACTTTCCACCTAGCAGACTAAAATACGAGGGCTCTCTCTACTAATATTGGTTGTGACCCCTATAATGCTATCCATTATCGTTCTTATCATTTGTTCAAAATATCCATAGTCTAGTTGTGTAACAGGTGGTACAAGTGGTATCATAGTCTAGGGTCCTCCCATAAACCTCATAGCCTCTTTAAAAACTGGTGAGGGTATCTGCCTCAATATTGGTAGAGGAAGCACCATTAGAGAATAAGACTAAGAATCCTCACTATCATAAACCCTGTAATCTCTTTGAACTAAACATCCTTAACATCATAAACCCTATCCCTAACATTATTTAGCATCAGATCAGACTAAGCTCTTGCTCTTGTTCTCATCATCCTATATAATGATAATGATGACATCATATTTATCAGCCATATTTTTAATTCCAATAAGTCTATTCAATCACAACTATGATTTGTATCAACTATAATGATGCATACATTTCGTTCATATTTAAAAACACTTCACTATTTCATGATCATGAAAATGAGCAAATATTTTCTTTTTTTTTTTCTTTTACATAACTTGTCTCACCTTTCCATCCTTAAGAACCAATATCTTGTTAGTTAGTAGTTGTTCTTATCATCATGGAAGAACTATTTCATTTTAATAATATTTTTAGTTATTTAATAAAATTTCAACAGCATCTCCCCTACACGGGACACTACCCAAAAACTATCGTATGCTAATTTCAGTAATATAATCATAATAACATCCCATCAATATATTGCTAAATATTGAACAATCTTCCATAGTGGCCTTAAGCTCATTACCTATCAATGCACATATATAATCTCATTCTTTCCATAAAATAGCATAACTACACATGCCATATAGGATTTCAAATACAACATAACTAAATGTTAGAAGAAAATCAAAAGTTGATTTACCAACCATACTACCTAGGAGTTAAAATTACTTAATTATCAACATTACAAATATTTACATGCCAAAAAGTGCTTCATTACCTATTACGTCTTTATAAAGTAATGAAGAAAAGATGATTGGATCACAACTGAGAAGGCGTATGCAAAGAACTTGTGGAACACAATAATTTCATGGAATAAGTATTATACAATCTATGATTACTACACATCATCAATATTATCCTAATACATAGTATAACCATTTCAAGTTCTTCATGTCACTAGGTTTGTGGTTACTTTGAATCCTTACCATTATGGTAGGATTTGTTCCTTATTCATCATCCCCTTTGTAAGGGTATTATCTTCAATTATTACAAGTTTTCTACAATGTAGGCATTATTTTCAATCAATACAATTGTTTTCCGCTCGAGGACATTAAAATCACTCATTACCCTTAAAGTCATTGTAATCAATCTTAATTACCCCCTAGCGTTAAAGACATTATAATCCATCATTAGAATAATCCTAAGATCCACACATAGGTAATTTATCTAAATCATTATATTATCCCGCTTTAAAAGCAATATTATTTTTTTGGATTCTATTATCTCGCTTTAAAGGCAATTTTTATTCTTGGAATTCCATTATCCTACCTCGAAGGCAATATTATTCCTTTAATAATGACTCTTTTTTTTACTTTGATAACTAGCAATTTTATACATGAACTAGCATTATTTTATTATTTAGGAAAATAATGAATTTAAAGAGGTAAAGGAGAGCCCTTACCAGGAGCTATTGCAATATGTGTTCTTAGAAAGACAGTCTCCACTCTAGATGAACCTCCTACAAAACAAAGCATCAACAAGTCAACAATCATCTTTCCATCTAAGATTTTCCCTGTATTAAGCATTCATCTAAATGTTTCTTTATAATTGTCATTAACATTTCATTTTCATGTTCTAATTTACTTATAAGCATATGTCCACACCATTTCCTCTTTCAATACAACCAAAAATATTAACACCAATTTAACTCAGTTTAGCAAGTTTTCATCATTCTAATTTAGTCACAATAACACAATTCTTAATAATTTGTATAACACCACAACCCAAAGCAATATTTTTCCTACTAACACCATTAAATCAATAATATCAACACAAGTTAACTAAATTTCCAACCTCACAATTCTCTAACCTATGGCCATCACTTGATAATTGAAAGAAACCCACATTTTATTTTAAATTTTCTTCCATTCTCATCCTTAACTGCATTATTAAACAAAAATAAATCCATCAATACACAAACTTTCACTTCCTATACTATTTCAAAATAAACCCTAACTTGCACATAAGAAATGAAGATTTTCATCCACAAACTCCAAGAATCACTCATTTCTCTATCAAAATCACTCTTTCTCACTTTAACCACAACTTCCATCTTTTTTTCCTTTCTTTTTCTAGAACTCACTTAGTTGATTAATACCTTGCTAAACTTTTCCTAAACTACTCTAAGTCTCATTCATTTGAAAGAAACTAGGAAAGATAAGAGAAAATAAAGAAAACCCCCCTCAATTTCCTTAAAAACCATTAGCCATAAGAGGGAGAGGGATTGTTTTCATCATATATACAAAATATCCCTATCTTGTTATTTATGTGTTAATCTAGTTAAATCTTCAATCATTTGCTGATATTTTTGCTTTTTGCTTCTTTTTTTTATTATTATTTATTAGTGATTTCTCGCAATATAAATAGAAAATTCTCGTATTTTAAATTAATTTTGATCTATTTCCTTATTCATTGATTTAAAATTATGTCATTAAATGTGCAGGTTTAAATTCTTGGGTTAGGGTTTATAGGGGCTGCCCTCACAAATATAATGATGCAAAAGAAGGCCATATTCAAAGTTTGATGGTTATTGCCCGCGGCACCTAAGTGTAACTGCCATATCCACACGAACACACGCGCTAGCCACTTTTTTTCCTTTTCATTCAATTAATCTCTTAATACATATTGTAGTTTTATATTTAGAGGTCTATGTTTTCAAAAAATTCATTTTTTTTGCTATTTTTTTTTATGTTTTGAATTGTTTTAATGCGCTGATCTCAAAAATAATTAAAAAAAACATCATTTGATGCATTTTAGCATGAAAAACAACTGCAACCACACTCTTAAACAGACCCTGAATCTCTAAAGCTTTTGATATTCTAAATCAATAAAATAAAATTTTATTTTATAAAATCAAGCATCAAACAACTATGTGATTTCTTCCTTGACACTACAATACCCCATATGAAACCAGTCAAAGTAAATCATCAGGTCCAATTATAAATTAATTCAATTTTAAAACATAAAATCTAAGAGAAAAGAAACTTGAGTTAAAAAAAAAAACACCTTGTACACTGTTTTTGTGTTGGTCTACAATGATATGAAAATAGTGAGACCTCGATTAATTAATGTTTTGCGCATGTCATGAAGAAAAATAAATAGTGTAGACCTGTACAGTATGTTTGTCATACACGTGTACAGTATTGTAGTGGCTTTCAAAAAGACTATTCGAATCTTTTCTACTGCTGCAAAACAGAACTACAGATTCTTCTGGCTCACATATAATTATGTTTTTATCCTTCCACTTGCTCTTGATATTTATTTATTTTTTGGAACCATGCAAAAGATGCCTCTCCCATTATTTACAGGAGAAGATTCCCCATGTATTATAATCAGATATATACAATTTAATACAATAAAATAAATATTGATTTGATTTCAAAGCGTGAATATCTTTAAAACTTGATGTATAATAGACAAAATATAAATATTATTAAATCTGACTTAAAATTTGTCTGGATTTGATCTAAAATATATATTTATATTATATAAATATATTTATAGAATATTTATATTTTTTTAATACAATATGATATATGCAAACTTTAATATTGACATAAAACACAAATATATAAATAATATTTATCATTTAATATATATATATATATATATGTATTAACTATTTTATTATTTATTTATTAATAAATAATAGTAAATAATGAATACTTAATAAACATGATGGATAATTTATAAATATCTAAATACTTTACTTGGTAAATAATAAATAAAATATAAATATAAAAAAATTCAACATGGATGTTATGATTTGTAATTAAAGCATACTTTATCGCTATCATTTGCAAATAATTTTTTATTATTTACTTATTATTTCTAAAATTTATTATCAATCTTATTATTATTCTATTCTCATAATAAATTTTAATAATTTGACCATAATTATTTTTAAAATTACATTTGAAAGTGCTCATATTTTCTTTTATTTCATTGTAAAACCTTAAATTTGATAGACAGGCAATGCTAGCTTTAGTTTATCAATTTTGAAAAAAAGAAGTGTAATTTAGGAAAATTAAAAGGTAAAAAAAAAAAAAAAAAAGCTCAAGGACGTAAGTGAAAAATAACCTTAAAGTTATGTAAGAATGACAACACTGAAATCTTGGACGCGCTTTAAGACCATGTTTCGCGAAGCACGAAAGCAAAGAACTCAAAACGCCATCCCCACAAAAAAGAAAAGAAAGGAAAAGAAAAGGCAAACCCTCCTCCTCCTCCTCCTCCTCCTCCTCGCGGATCTTTGATAGATTTCCTCACATCATCTTCATCATCAGATTTCTATCTCTCTCTCTCTGTCTTTTTTTCTCTATCTAGAAAGGAAAACAACAAACAAGAACAAGAAACAGAAAGAGAAAGATGTCAACCCCGGCAAGGAAGAGGTTGATGAGGGATTTCAAGAGGCTTCAGCAGGATCCACCTGCTGGTATCAGTGGAGCCCCTCAAGACAACAACATCATGCTCTGGAACGCTGTTATTTTTGGGTGCCCTTTTTTCTTTCTTTCTTTCTTTCTTTCTTTCTTCTTTTCCCTTGTTTGATTTCTAATTTTTGTTTTTTGTTTTTTTGTAGACCTGATGATACTCCTTGGGATGGAGGTGGGTAATTCTGATTCCTGCTTCTTCTTCAGTTTTCTTATCACTCTTTATAATTTTATTTTTTGTATTTTGTGTTATTGAATGATGGATTATGGTTGATTGTTAATTAATTGAATTTTTTTAAAACTGGGTAGCTTTAATTCCTGCAATTTTAAGAGTGTCAATCATAATTTAAATGGTATACTCTGAAAAGGTACAATCACCCTTAAGATCATGACTACTACTCCTAATCTCAAAACATCTTGATCTGGATTACCGGAAACTGATAGCTTTTGGGAATTAAGTAAATATAGCTGGGCGATTGGAAATTAGGGGAAGTCAGTCTGAAAACTACTACTCATGCCTCTTGATTCATGAGTTTTAGACGTGTGTGTCAATATGGATTTTTTATGTTTTTGTATGATTAAGCAGATGTGAATAGGTTGTGATTGGATTCTTTTATTTTCATTTTTTCATTAAAGGGTGATGTGTTTATTGCAATTAATGGCTTCTTGGATGTGGGCATTGTTGGCCATTGGATACATATGTGTGAACGTGGGTGCTTGATATTTGCAATTTAAGTGTTGGTTAAAAGCTTGTGGTGTTGTGTCTAAAGCTTATTTGAGGTGAATACCGTTTTCATTATAGCATATTTTTTATGGTGTCTAACTTTTTCTGAATCTTCTTCAGGGACGTTTAAGTTGACTCTTCAATTCACAGAGGATTATCCAAATAAACCTCCAACAGTCCGCTTTGTCTCTCGAATGTTTCATCCAAATAGTATGTTGATTTCTTTCTTGTATATTTACTTGCATTCAGTAAATCAGTGAACTGATTCCTTGTATAGTTTCTTTTTTACAAGTATTTTTCTTTTATTTTTTTGGGATTAACTACCATGTGATTTTTCTTTGAAAAGATTGTCTTCTTATTTTGGAGGATTGGCAATTGTTTGACTTTGTTTCTATTCGTATCACTAGTTTATGCAGATGGAAGTATATGCTTAGACATTTTACAAAATCAGTGGAGTCCCATATATGATGTTGCTGCTATACTAACTTCCATCCAGGTTTGACTTTGTACAGCTTGTTTCTTTTTTATATTGGTAATAAAGAATTGTTATTTTGCTCTTTAGTTGCTTTGCACGATGTGTTTAACTATCTCTATACACATGGTCAACTTTTGCAATTGAGAACCCATAGGCAACATTTGAGCTGCTATATCTGTTGAGAAATTTTAGGCAATTTCTAGATAGTAAGTCTCAGGGGCTGAATTACAATACATAAGTCTTAATCGCAGCTACTTAAAAAAAAAAAAGCATCAAAGGATGGGGTGTTGAGGTCATCTATCCAAGAATTTTCGTAAATAGAACAATCAGCAGATAATGGCCGTTACTTTGCTATCATAGATTCCCTTCATGTTGTTCAAAGTTTCCTTTCTGTTTCATTGATATGTGCTGAAATTTTTTTATGAATCTTGAAAGAGTCAACTTCATGGTTGTCTCATAGTGCAGACATATATTCCCAGATCTGTTCGCGTTGAATGTAATTAAGAAGCTAACATTAATAGTGGAAAACTTTGACGAGTAAATACTTACATCACCTGGCTTCCTGGCTTATATGCAAGCTGATTGCACTATAATTCACCTACAATTTGCATGGTTCTAACTTGGAAGTGACCATGGTCTGGGCTATCACATATTCGATAGAGTCCAAGTAGACTGATGACATGAATTGTTGGCTTTAACAATTTTTAAAAGTATTTCCAAATGACAACTAAACAGCACAATACTAGTTCTGTCAGCGGTGATGGATTTGAGTACTTGGGCTTGGAAAATGAAGTTTTTAGGATTTACCATGCTAGAAGGGGTGTGTTGGTTCTCTGACAGGGTTTCATAATAGTTTTGGTCAAAAAATATTGAAGGCTTCATAAATATAGCTTTCGCAATAGTTTCAAATTGCTGTCCTTTCACATCTTATTATTTACTGCTCTTTGGATTGTTCCTTACCATGCACAGGTTCATAAACTTAAGCATGTATATTTTTCAGTTGATTAATTCAAATAATCTCACTCCAAACCTTTTCTTTTTGCTCTTGAGAAGCCTTGTCAATTGTTTGTGTTCTTTTACAAAAGTTGTTAGCATCCTGAAATGACAATCATTTGATTATTTTATTTTCAAAAGAAGATTTCCTTGTTTGATTCATTGTACGAACCTTGACCATCCCTTTATGACACTGTTTGAGGAGGTCACTGATTTTCAGTTCTAGGGTGGCAAACTTGTTTTGAATTGACAGTAAAAATTAAGCATTTGTTCAAGTCCTTAAATAACCTCATGTTTTTACATGTATAATAAGCCTCTATTTTTTAATTTTTCTGCTCACTATGAATTACTGAATGGAATTGTTTAGTGCAATGATAAGTATCTTGTGTCTGCAATCAAGAAGTTGGTCATTCGGAACTGATGAGCACCAGTTAATGGAGAAAAAAAGTTGATTGTAATCTGCGAATCTATTTCATCAGGACAAAAGATAATCAATGGCCTTCATTTGTAATTTTATCTGTTTGATGTAATCTGATTTCTTGTATGGGCTTTCCCACATTTGTTGATATGGTATCTGTTGTGATTGTATGCAAATTGTCATTGATATTATTGTCTCTTCAGATTGTTTTTGAAATTTTCTCAAGTGATTTTGTAAATACTAACAAAAGATTCTTCTGTTTTTTTGCCAGTCCCTGCTCTGTGATCCAAACCCAAATTCCCCAGCAAACTCTGAAGCCGCTCGCATGTTCAGTGAGAATAAGCGGGAATACAATCGCAGAGTTCGTGAAATTGTGGAGCAGAGCTGGACTGCTGACTAAGGTTCATTATCAGAAAGCAATAAGAGTGATGTGGTGGACCTGAAGTGCTTTTCTCTGAACTCTTCAAGGTAGTGCTGTGCTCTGTAATATGCATTGATGATGTGCATTGTTCTTATAGGATTCTCTTTGGATGATTTATTTGTGTCTGTTAGACAACTTGACTGGAAGTTGTTGATTTTCTGAATGTGTTTTTTTTTCCCCAAATCTTCGTTGATTATCTATCGTGCAAGGGTCCTTTACCTCTCTTTGTATCATGTTCATAGGAAGTGCTGTTTGTAGTTGTCAAATATTTGCCTTTTGAGTTGAACCTCGCTCCTAGAGATGGTTTTAAGGAAGCTCTCCTTTGTAATTTTTGGATACGAAATTCAAATCTTATGAATGGCTGTTAGGAACTTGATCTTTTGGGAGTTCGCTTGCAAGGTTGTCAGAAGGATGCCTTGCATATTTATCGAGTTCTATTTGATGCTCGAATATTTGCAAGGATATCTGTTGGTTTGATGCTGGTGCACTTCCATTTAAAATCCACCAAAATGTTTGTGCTTGGGGGCCTTTTGCATTTCACAGTCAATGGCTGATGAGAAATCAATCCCTATAAAGTGTACAACCTGCTTTCCCAATCATTGGTTCCAGCTTTTGTTTGTAAGCCAAATCAAAGAATTTGTTTATCAGAAAAGATTTTTATGGATGCTTTAATTCTCTTAGAATTAACATGTTTTGATCATGTCACGAAACTAAATGCAATCACTACTCTATGCTTCAATACGCAGTGTGTTTTTACCAACGTTTCTAAAGAAGAAAAAAAACAGTGGAGTGGCTCATTCTCTGCGTCCACTAATATGCTTGTAAAGTGAAGCCTAATAATTTTTTATTCCAAGGGAAACATGGTAGCTACGCTGCACATGTCCCTGGACCAAAGTTAATTTTTATTTTATTTTTAAGAATAATCAAGTAATTTTATTATACAAAAAGATTAAAATACCCTTGTTTGTGTGATTTTTTACCATCAAATTACTATTATAATTCATGGTAATTAAAGGCATGACTACAATAGTTTTACCACGTGACCTAGGCTCTGTTAATTTATTTCCCAGTACAGTGGTGGATGCACGTTGAACCGTCTTGGATGGTTTAAGTTGCGGACCCCAAGTGTCACCGCCCCTTATGACCGAGGAGGTTTTATTGGAGTAAACAGCGGAACTAACACGATAACTAGTTTGAATCTTTTTCAGGAACGCTAAGACGCATATTTTCAAAGTGATATTATAGTAATTATTCTATTCATTTGTTCTCGACTTGAATCACGAGAGTTGCCATGGCTTGAGGGTGGTCCGAAGAGTCTCGATGCCTTTGGAGATGGGGCAGTCGGAACATTCCTTTCTAGTTGATGCCACTTCTTTTGACCTCGATATATGCACGGCTGGTGCTGTGATATTTTCCACTACTGTGCTGGAAAAAGAGGGTGGCAATTGGCCATGATCATGTGTGTATTACACAACGGAAATTGTAAATTTTCTTTTTGATTGAATGAGGGGCTTATTCCCCGAGGGAGGGAAGCAGCAATCTAAAGTGACTGTCAAGAAAACTCTGTTAGAGGGGAGAAAAACCCTTCAATGATGCCGGCTGTTTCATGTATCATTTGCCGGGTATCAATTCTCTTACAGATCGTTTTCTGCATTACAATGTTAGTTGTTGTGATCATGTAACTTGGATGGCAAGGGATGCGAGGATTCAAATTATTGCGCGACAGAAACAAATAAAAAAACTAATGACTAGCGAGGTTCTGTTGTTTCAACTGCGGAAACAACTGGGGAGGAAAAGAGCTAGCCTTTGAAGATGCATCATATACAGACCAAAATTTCATTACCACGTTCGCGTATCGAAGGACAAGGCCATACCATAAAGTGAAATAGTAACTAAGATCTCATTATGGGAGAGATTGTAAGAACCTAAATGTTACTGCTAATAAATGGTAATATGTAATTGCGGTTGGTGGGTAGCTGCGACTGGAGACCCTTCACTGCTCTGGGAGTCTCCCCGCCAGGGATCCTGAACTTGAGCAGCGAACTGCAAGTTCCACAGAATATCCTCGATTGAAGGTCTGTCTGCAGGGTTCTTGAGCAGACACCTGACGCAGATCTCCATCATTGTTTTTAGTGATTGATATGAACATACCCTTCTCACTGCTGGATCAACCATGCTCCTTCGAGCAGCATCATCACTTGTAATGCTTGCTTGCAGCTGCATAATTTTCAAGCAGAAATATTGAACTGAAAGCAAAATCTACCAATAGAAAAGGACAGGAAGAGATGCTTTGGATCTCATTGTCAGGAATCTGGAACTAGGAAGAGTTTGTTGACGCTTTTAATGATGAGGAAAAAAAGCGTTGGACAAGGTTCCTCTGCAGACTAAATATAAAAACCAAAGAAAAATATCAGTCACCTGATCTTGTAGAATATCTACATCATTCCCAGAGGTCAATGATCTCCCCAAAAGGATTTCGAGCAATATTAATCCGAAGTCATAAACATCAACCTTCTCGTCTTGATTTATCCTGTTCAAGATCAACATTCAACGAAAAAGTTCTCATGAGACTGATAGCTCTGAAGTGTTTAGCTTTCTGATACATTCCAGTTCACCAGATTAACGAAATTATAGATGCATTAATCCATGATAGTGCCTATGTGTTTTATCTCTGTTGAACCACCATAGCATGCGAGCAAATACTATGCTCAAATTATTTTAACAGTTTGCACCGACCTAACACAAAATATACCAGCAGTGAGAACTAACCTTGCACTAAGGCTAAGATCTTTGGATGCACCAGAAGATGCTCCATGGCCAACCTGAAACAATGAATTTGTTATGTACCAGCTCCCAAGTATTGCTCAATGGAAAACAGTATACAGCCTTCAGGAAGGGAAAAAGAAAATACCATTCCCCTGTTTTCTGCTAATAAGGGCAGGTTATAACTGCTAATTTTTGCAACAAGATTCTGATCCAATAAAACATCTGTTATTTTCAGATTATTTGAATATACACCAGGCACAATCCCTGTATGCAAAAATTGGATGCCCTTTGCTACACCTATTGCAGCAGCTATACGCTGTGTCCAATGAATTTTTTGCCTGGCATGTCCTCCTGCAAAAAATAAAATATGTTGTCGCGAAATCCAACAGAGACAGTAGTATAAACCTAACAAAAATTCAAGATGGAGGACACAAAATAACACCCTGTTGGCACTATGCTGTGACATTTTTGGGTTTCTCAGACTAAAAGATTTTGAACAAACGGTTAACTCATATTGGAAGTCACAGCACTACCAGTATGTTCTCCATCCTAGAAAGTAAATGAGAAATTTATGGATTACCAGAGATCCAGCTTCTTAGCGTGCCATTTGGTACATATTCGAAAACCAGAAATATTCTGCTGACACTTGAATCATCCAAGTAGTACTCAAAGCCGTGTCCAAGAGCACTGACCAAATGTCGATGTCTGAGTTTTGAAATGAGCTCTATATGGTGCATAAAGTTATGGGTACCATGACTTCGTTTCATTTTCAAGCATCTGATGACGACAAAGGAACCATCCTTAAGCCGGCCCCTGTATATCTGAAAGCATAAACAAATAGTCTGGAATATCAGGAAGATCAAATTCATGGTTAGCAGCACTGATACTAGGGAGGGGATTTTCTAACGTGCAATTTAATGAAAAGTTCCTACTATGAAACTAATCATAAGAGCAAGAGAAAAAACAACTTGTTATAGAAAAAGCAGACCATCTTCCCAAACAATCAAGGGATTCATTTTCCGCAACCATTTGTGAATTGTGTGCTGAGTTGATCAAGGAAATTTCCTTTGGCATGCACTTGAACTAACCTCGAATTCTGAGAGCATTTGAGAAAGCTCATTTTTGTAGGAAATTATGAGAGTATCACAGAATAATTCAACCTGAATGAAATGCAAAGTATTTGTTACGACAGATTTGCATTACCTGTCCTTGAGAACCTTCACCCATGAAAGCAGATGTGTCGAAATTGTTTGTGGCCTCCTCTAGCTCTTCTAGTGAGAAGGTACGATATGCTGGAAGGCCAAGTGCTCCTAGCTTCATTGTTTGAGAAATATACCCTTCATTTTTTGCCAAAAAGAAAAAATTAAAAAAGAACTGCAAGGTTTTCTGCTCTTCTTGGTAGTAATACTATGTGTTATCTCTCTATGCTTTATAGCATGCTAGAGCCTGACCAACTTGTATTTTTCAAGTGAACACATGTGGATGGGCTGTCTGAAAATCTGTCATCAAACTGTAAGTAAAGCCCTCTCTTAAGCGAATCAATTTTGACCAATAAACAAAAATCATCAAACAGTTGAGGTGAGGATTAAGGCATTCTTTTTATGATAATAAGAAGATTCTCATCACCTGAATTTCATAAATTTGACAAGGGATTCACTTGATTGTGCTTATTTGGGGATAGAATAGGGATATCCTAAATGCAGACTTGCTTAGCAGTCATCGTTCCGTTTCAGTTAGACTTTACAATTCCCTATTACTGCGGAGCTCTTAGAATCTGCTACTATGCATGCACGATGCACAAAACCATGAAAATGTATGGCCACATACAGTAGACACAGCAAAAAGCAGAAGCAGAGACAAAAACTTACTTGCATCCGAGAGCAACTTTGTAGGGTACCCTGTTGATGCATTCTCTGCAATTAATCTAATTGTTGATTTCTGGATTGTCTTCCCGGATTTCACCTTTCTCACGGCCAAGAAAATCAAACCAACAAGGGCAATTCCTCCAACAATCCCTCCTATT
This sequence comes from Populus alba x Populus glandulosa, assembly GCA_033617975.1. Lineage (NCBI taxonomy): Eukaryota > Viridiplantae > Streptophyta > Magnoliopsida > Malpighiales > Salicaceae > Populus > Populus alba x Populus glandulosa. The sequence continues at coordinate 5,072,773 of CM066155.1, read as the reverse complement.
ACACTGATTGCAATAATTGCTTTAGAAGGTTTCCTTTTCTTTTGCTGAGGCAAAATCCCAACAGCTAATGCTTCATTACGACAAATGGAAATAGGATGTTGGTCTTGATCACCAGTTGCGAGACAGTTCCCAGCATACAAGGCCTTTTTCTTGGAGTCTTGCAGAAGACAACTCGGCACGTGTCCGGTCATAAGATTTGAGGACAAATCCACAAACTCAAGGTCAGCACTGCAAGACTGGTTTTCGAAAAGCATTCCCGTAAACTTGTTATCTGCAATGTTCAAGTAAGTTACTGAAGGCAATGACAATAATGATTGTGGAAATGGTCCCACAAATGTATTATTTGAGAGATCTAGCCGTTGAAGTTGATAATTGGAGGTCACTTCAGCCGGGAGGCCATCCCTGAACTTGTTCCTGCTCAACACAAGAGAAACCAACTTGTTTCCAAGCTGAGGAAACTGGGGTCCGAAAGCATTATCTTCCAAGTCAAGCACTTGAAGGTTTGTCAAACTCCTAAGGTCAGGAACTTCTCCTTTGAAGTAGTTGTGTGCAAGTGCTAGAACTCTAAGATTTTCCAAATTACTCAATGAATCTGGCAATGAACCATTGAGCCTATTCTTCCTGAGACTCAAGACAGACAAAACTTGAAGTGAACCGATCCAATTTGGCACCTCACCAGCAAACATGTTATCATCAAGTCCCAGTGATTGGAGGCCAGATAATGATGAAAGCTCTTGAGGGATAGCATCATACAGGAAATTTGAGCTCATGTTAAGTATTTCCAATGAAGACAAACGCGCAATTTTACCAGGCAAGGGACCCCATAAACCTAGAGAAACCAATGTCAAGACTTTCAAACTCGCCAGGCCGACAACTGTTGTGACAAATGAATCAATTGAAAAGTTTCTTGGCAAAAGAGGAGTTCCCTTGTTGCCAACAATATGCAGCTGCGTTATGCTTTTCTCATAGCATGCTACGGTTACAGATGCATTTGGCTCGCTGTTGCAGAAGTCAATGGAGCTATTCCAACTGCTTAGAGAAGATGGATAGTTCAAAAGCCGCTGAATTCTCAAAAGGGTTTCACCCTGGGAGGATTGTAATTGCTCTGAACCACTAATTAAAAGCACAAGGACAACGCAAAGTAGGATTGCGGAATATCGAAATGCCTTCGCCATTTGTTGTGCTCAAAGAGTCAAGGAATAGGAAATGAGCATCAGCTGCAAGATTGCAATAAAAAACAGCAGGTTGGTAATGAGTTGATGATATGTACTAAAAAGCTTAGATCTCCAACTATTGATTCAAGACCAAAATAGAACAAATGCAAACCACTATTTATAGCAGATCATGGAAATAGAAAAACTCCAATTAGCCTTTCACTGCAAACAATTTATAGATAGTTACTCTTTTTTCAGAAAACAGCAACAACAACAACAAAAGTCAGAAGACTTCGCTTATTATCACAGCAATGAAGCATATAACCATGCATGCTCAAATTTCAATGGAAAAGCTTGCATCACAGAGTGGATAGGCAAACCAGTTTGATCCCTTGTGAGCTCAAACTGGAAGTGAAGAGGCTTCTAGATTGATCTGCAAACTTGTGCTTATTCTATCCCTCTAAAAATCATCAAGAATAAAATCTAAGATGAAACAAATCCAAACCCACGAGTTTTTCTTAAGCCCTGTAGAAAAAAGGTCAATTAAAACTGACTAATGGAGGATTATGACTTCAAATTGAAGACATACCCTCAACAAACTCCAAAGAAATCTCCGAAATCAGGACAAGATTTAATCTTCAAAAATTACTCAAAGCCAGTTCAGACTAGGAACATTTACTTGCATTTCACACTTGATGACAACATTCAAAACCTAACTACACAACCTACTTTCAATCCTTAAAATAGAGAAATTTAAGAAGCCTCAAATGTTACATCACAGTCTCTAGAGACCACCCACTTCAACTCAAAAAGCTCAACCACCACCACGCACTCATAGACATGTCAATGAGGGTCCTCTAAATCCTACTGACACGCTTTTCCTCTCTACATGCAAAGACAATTTAGCGACACGGGTTCAAGAAAACTTGTAAGAACCACAACATCATTCATGCACAAGTGAGTGACCTGGCAATTAATACCACAACTCTGTCTTCTTCTTCTTCTTCTTTTTCTCCTTTTACTCTCAAGATCAATAAAAGAACACTAACAATCTTTCTTTAAGTGTATTATTTTGCAGTTATTTATGTCATGTGCTTCTTTTGGAAGTCTAAGGAGATGGATGGCCATGAAAAAAGAGAAAGAAAAAGATTCTTGTTGCAGAAGCAGAAGAGAAACCTTCAGTCCTTCCATGCAACAATTCAGTTGTGCTTTTATTTTTCGAAACATACACTTTCTGGCATAATAGACAGGAGCGGAACTAGAGAAAAAGTTCCAAGTGAAGTTAAAATTTTAATTTTTTTTTTAAATCTAATTTATTAAAAGTGAAGTGATAAAAAAAAAAAAAAAAAAACATTTCTTATAGCAGGGCTCTGTCAGCCCCCCTTAATTCTGTCCCTGATGGCTGATACTAGAAGAGGTGACGTACTGCGTCGTGTGCCGACAAATAACCATTTTAATATAAAAAATATATTAAGGTAATGTGATAAATTTTTTTTAAAAAAAACATGTTTTTAAATCAATTATATTTAATAAATTTGATTAATTTAAATAATAATATTAAAAAAAATACAATGATAATAAATAAATTAACAAAAAAATAACAATATAAAAAAATTAAAAAAAAACTCAACTCGAGCTTATTCAAGTTAGCATGTCAAATATACGATTTAATTTTGATATCAAGATAACCTTATTGAAAATAAATAAAATAAAATTATAAAATTTAATTATCAAACAACCTAATATTAAAGGGCATAACTGAAAAAAAATAATTAAAAAAAAACAATAAATCACAAGTTAACCTACTAACCCTTAACTATAGATATAAGATTAGGATAGTCATATGAAAAGAAGATTAAAAAAAAAAACATAAAGATCAATTCTTAATAAATAAAATGTTAAAGAATAAAATTAAAAAAAAATTAAAAAGATCTAAAAAAACTAAATCAACTAGTGTTAACCTTCAAAACTCGTGACTGTAATCATGAGTCTGATATTAATTCCATAGAAAGCAAACCTTAAACAAAAACAAAACAAAATTCTAAATCATTAAAATACGAAAGGATGAGATTGAAAAAAATGAAATAAAAAACCCAAAATAAAATAAATAAAAATTAAAAGAAAGAAAACTAAATTTGATATAAAAATAATTTAAAATCAAATTCTAAGAAATTAAAAAAATAAACAATAATTAAAAAAAATAATGATCAAATTTAATATAAAAACTAAATGGCAAGAGGGAAATTGAAGAAAAAACCAATTAAAAAATAAAACAAATAGTAAAAGAAAAAAAATTAAAAACAAAAAATAAATTAAATGAAATATTTATATTTTAATAAGGGGAAAAGAGAAGAAAAAGAGAGGGGAAGAAAAAAAAAAAATCTAATAGAGCTCAACCACAACGCAATCATACACACGAGTGAAATCAATAAAAAAAATGATGGAAAAGCCCTTCCAGCGCCACCGAATGTGACATTTGGAGGTGGGATGATGATGTATGCGCCATTTGAAGGGTCCTGACGTGTACCTTGCATGAATCAACAATTTATTTTTTAAATAATATTTATATTAATTAAAAGATTAAATCGCTTCTGTCAACTTGCATATTACAAATAAGTTATTATAAAAAGATAAAAAAGCTCTTTGATGTAAGTTTAATATTTTTTTCCTTTTAAAAATAATATACCTTTAAAACATAAAAGATTAAATTACCCCTCGTGCAACCTTTTAAAAAATCTTGTTTTTTAGAGCAATATTATATTTTGTATTTACAAGATAAAAAGACTAAATTATATCTAATTAATCTCGTAATGAATAATGGACTCTTTAAAAAAAATCATTATACCCCTACACTAAAATCATTGATTTTTTTTTAAATAAATAAAATGATAATTATACTGTTATAAATAGTAATTTATTTCAAGATGTAGAGTAAATTCTCCATGCATTTAAGGTATTTTTATAAATGATTCTTGGAAAAGGAGTCGGTCGTGTTTATCCTCATATATTTAATTACATCTAATCTATTTATGAAAAATTAATGTTTCTCTAATCTAAGTCACGTGATATATTTCCTTCAATTTTGATGGCAAAAATCTAAATGGAAGTTAGATTAGACATACAATAATTTCCTAAGAATATATAAAATATAATCAAACATATAAAAACACACTAAACACAATCTTTAAGATATAATTACATGAGTGGTTTCTCTATTAATTAATTCTTGTAAATATAAAAGTTAGGTGAAATAGAAGAAGACGACACAGACAGTAATGTAAGCTTTCACTCTCCGGGGCAGGTAAGCTATGGCTTTCCAAGGCCCTGTCATTACATGTCTGTGTCTAACAGTAATTCCCCTTTCATTTCATTTGAATTTTATGATCTTTGTCGCTTACCATCACAGCACTAGATTTTGTTTGCAGCTCACTCCAACCAGATATTCAATTTATTCTTCTTTCTGTATATATTTAATGTCCTGCTGGAGGCGTTCATGGTGTTCTTGCTAATTAATCTTCAGACATGATATGGATTTGAGTAAAGAAACTGCAACTTGTATTATTATCATCCTTGAATTGAATCTAGCTCGTTATCTTGATTAATTTTACTGTTGGATTTCTTCTCATGGACAGCTTATCTTTCAGAACTGCAAGTCTCTGTTGCTTGTGATCGTATGAAATGATGTTTTCTGGGATTCTTCTTCCTTCACCGAAGATGCCAGAAGGAATTTTGAGCTCCTGGTTACTACCTCAAGCAAGCATCACACCATGAAATTATCAAGACATGGCGTGGGAGAGGCGCTTGCAGAATGAACTTGCCCTAAAAGTTTACTCTTTTTCCCAGGAAACAAACATAAAATCTCAGAACATGGGAACTGATCTCCATTGTGATATAAGACAGATGAAGCCGGCCCCGGCTATTCCCCACATCTTGAGAAAACTCAATCTTGAAAACTAGAATTAAAGCATATAATAATTTTTTTGATTGATTTTTATTTTTTAGTTTTTTTAATATTTTTTATTATTTAGTTGGATTAAGAGTTAACTTTATTATTTTATTTATTTATTTTTAATATAAAATTATCTCAACCATACAAGTAAGCTATGAGTTTGACGGGTTGATTGGAATTTTTTTTTTTAAAAAAATTAATTTATTATTTAATATTTGATACAGTAATGGAGCTTTTGATTTTTATTACGAGATTATCCTCAGACCTTTTAGAAATGTTTAGAGTGTATTGTTTTTATTAATTTATTATTATTGTTTTTTTAATAATTATATTATTAAATTAACAAAACTTAGTAAACATATTTAAATTAATAACTCCACTATATTAGAAAACACTATAATCATTTAAATTTTTTTTTATTTTTTTTAAAAAATTAACCTCTCGAGTCTCATATCTCATCAATGACATGATTCCATTAAGCACAGCCAATTTTTAATGGAAAATCAACTTTTCTTTTATTTACTTATTGGAAGTCCCCCGTTTTAGTGCGATGAAAAGAAAAGGATGTTTAGTTGATACGACAAAACAATGACTGTACGGGTGACTGACTCACGTAAAAACTCAATTCCTTATATTAATTGTACATTTGATACCTGTATTCTTAATCTCTACTTAAACTGGTCTCCTTACTCTCTTTTTTGTTTTCTTAACCCATCTCCTTACCGTCTATTTTGTACCAATGACGTGTCAGATCATATCGTTCTTTTTTTAAAAAAAAAATCAATATTTCCAATCCTATCTTGCCCTTCCTTATTAGAAAGCATCAGTGAGCCCCGGTTGTTTTTAAATTTTAAAAGTATTTTAAAAAAAAATTATTTTTTTTATTTTTGTATGTATTGTAAATTAATATTTTTTTTTATATTTTTAGATTATTTTACTGTATTGATATCAAAAATTATTTTTAAATAATAAAAGAATATTATTTTAATACATATTTAAATAAAAAATATTTTAAAAAACTTCTATTATATTTCTGAAGACACTATAATATGAATAACAGTCTATTCTTGTTAGTGATGGTCTTTTATGCCAGTTAATGGAAGGATCAAATGATATGAAAATAATGATAGTTAATGGAAATTTAAAAAAAAAAACTAAATTAATCTTTTTTATATTTTATAATTATATTTTAATAGGTTGATATAAAGAATAATTTTTTAAAAAAAACTTTTAAAAAATTACAGCTGCCTAACTTAAAAAAACACTATTGCGAAGGGCTTTCTCGATGCTTATTTGAATTGCTATGGGAAACCACAGTAGAGTTGCAAGAACATGTCGGTGCAAATGCAAGAAAGTGGAATACACAGCCAGAGGCAACTCAACAAGAAAGGAAGACCCAGTTGTGAAGGTGGCCCCAGAAACCGAGAGCCCTATCACGGCAATGTTAAGAAAAGGTGGGTGTTCCTGGTGAGGCCACAAACCATGTCCTTTCCCTTTTTCCGGTCACTTTCATAGGTGGAATTATTTCCCTACAAAAGTCAAGAGGCCCTACTCTTCATAATTTGAAAAATCAAGAATATTTGAAGATGAGATAAGGCGGTGCTTGGATAACTCAAGACATGGAAGAATCTATGGCGGATAAGGATTTGCTGACTGCTCATGCTTAAAGGATACAGCTACTGGGTTTTGGATCTGTAAGGATAGAATCAAGTTAATTCGATCGGCCATGGATGTGATAGGAATCATAATGAAGGACAAGACAGCGTGCTTTTGACATCTAGAGAAATTCTGGTTTTTGGTGGAGGAGGTTCTGTCCTCCTTGTAGATCGGTTGTTTCGAGTATGCTTTCATTGGGTAATACGTTACTCTCTCCTTCCATTCCATCACCATGTTTCTTTTCCTCATGGGACCTTCGATGACTTACCTTCAAAAAAATTTGGAAGTAACCTACCTTACAAGAGAAGGATCATGAAATGCCGACAATGAGAAGATGGTGTTTGAAGATACGGTAACAATCGCTTTTCTAAAGTATTTTTTATTCGAAAATACATCGAAATAACATTGATTTTACGGCACTGTAATCGGAACCTTCTGATATCAGCAATGAATTGATCAGAATTTAGGCTCGATGTTGAGACCTCACCTCTTTTGCAAAGCTTATAAACAGGAAGAAGGCGCCCTCTATTCGCGTATGACAGCATTTTCTTCTGGTATAAACACCTGAATAATCAATTACATGACATTTTAATGACTATTTCAGGCTATAATTAAGCTTGTAAACTTATGGAGAACAACTACTTCAACATTGTATTGTAGGAGAGGCGATGGATTCAATGGGGTTGCGACCACATCATCGTACTCTGTCTACGGGGATGGGAGAGGTTTAGATATTAACGCAGAAGATGCAAAGCCTGTCGATTGCTTTCATTTTCCATGTCTGCAATTTGGGTTTAAGAATAAAAATAAAATAAAACCCCTCCTGCCCACACAAAGGGAAGAAAACAGCAAACCATCGAAGAACTCTATGAAGAGGAGAGGCGGCCACCATGAGCTTAAAGGTCAGAGGTTAGACATGTATCTTGCTTAGCAGGCTGAGTGGCATGTGCCGCCCCTGTTTTTTATGGCCGTCCACAGCTGGTTGCTTTGCCACGTTAAGATATGGCAATGAAGCTAGAGGGTTGACAGAGCACCGGTGCAGGGTGATCGGAAAAAAGCAGAGTCACCTCTGTTCACGAGCATGTCAACCAAGGAACAAGAGGGCATCTAGCAAGTTACAGTGTGCCACGTATGGGGCACTAAACTGATGGGCCGCTCCTTCAATCCTTAAACTGTGAATCAGAAGGGAATATATTTACGAACAGTAAGCTCATCAGAAGTTAATGGAGAGCTGGAACTGGGCTTTGCGTTGCCAAGCAATGAGCTGTTAAAGAGGAGAGATTTCTTTCTTTATCTTGTATATTCTCAGGAAAAGAAATCAATAAGATGGAAGGCTGTATGTAACCTTCAAAGCGTGTGTGTGTGAATTCTCTTGGGCTTTTTGCATGCAGGAAAATTTATAAATCATCGGCAAAGCTAGCAACTGAAGCCCCTAGTTTTCACCCACTTATATATTTTTTTTTTCATCATTTCATGTAATGTTTGTTATTTTTAATGGGTTAATATTTTTTTTTTCTCGTTGTATGTTCCTGAGAATTCAAGGTTTTGATTAAATTTCATTTTTTATGTTTGAGCTCCGAGATTTTAAAAGAGAAGAGAGAAAGTTGGTCACATTTTGAAAATAAATAAAAGGTCAATTTTAATGTGATGGTTTCTCTTAGTCAGAGGAGTTCAATTACAGTGTTTTTAAATTTTTATCTCAATAAAAATTATAGATTAGGGCTTGAATGTTTTTTATTCAATTTAATTTTAATTGTTTTTATTAATTTAAAGGTATTTATGTGCTTGAAAATCAATTTATTTAAATACTTGAAATATTTATTTAATATAAAAAAATTCAAACCATGATTTTTTAAGCACCTTCAATGGCAAAAATATTTACCAATAGATGCTAAATCCTTATTTATTTAGAAAATGTTTTGGGAGTATAGTAATAATTGTTTTTTAAAATATTTTTAGCATGAAAATGTATTAAGATAATATGTTTTTTATTTTAAAAAAAATATTTTTGACTTCAGCACATTAAAATGATACGAAAATATTAAAAAAAATTAATTTAAAAAAATTAATTTTTTTTTAAATGCTTTTAAGATGTAATGAAAACATGGTTGAAGTATAACACCTCGTATGTTTATTTTATTTTATTAATATAAAAAAAGATTGATAATGTTTGGTACGCCATATTAAACGAAAAAGGAGAGAGCCAAGCCAATGCACGCCTAACTTTCTTTCTATGGGGTCAGAATGCATTAATAAAGAAATAGAGGTTAGGTTAGATTGAATAGACATATTTCATCATTGCATGTTATATTTCTTGATATTTTATATATTAAGATTTTATTAACTTTTCACATTCTTATGAATTCAAAGTGTTTGATAATTTTTTTAAATTTAATTGGTGACCAATTTAATTAAATAGTTTAAATTCAAGTTATAAAAACAATTAAATAAAATAATCAAACTTAAAAGTCAAATAAACAAACAGGTCCTCTTTCTTTTTCGCACAAAAAAAATTATTTTCATCCCAATATCTCCGTTTATGTATTTTTGGGTTTTACATTTAAATTCTAAATTTTATTTTTTTTACTATTTAATCCTTTATTTTTAGAGATAATAAAAAAAATTACAAAAAAAAAAAATCAGTTAATCACATTCCAACTACCAGAAAGCTAATCTTGTTATTAATAGATCATCTTGCCAAGATCGACGCTTTTTGAATTTCATATTTCCAAAAAAAAAAATCAATTAGATCTTAAGAATTTTTTTATTTGATTTAATTTTGAATTTGTCTTTTTAAATAGTGTTATGATGTGAACGATTTTAATGAAGTTGTCAATATGTTTAATGGGTTCTAAAAACTGAGGCCCCCACCTTCTAACAATTTCTAGCGACTCGAATCTTTAATCAATGAACGACGCGTCTTTTGTTTTATTCTTTTTTATATAAAGATAGGACAAATGACATTTCATCTAACCTATTATCTATTTTTAAAAAAAAACAAATCATACGTGTAAAGACTAATTTCTTACACGTGTCTGAGCACCTTGTAAACCCATATACCCAACCCTCTTTTATATTATCCTTTAGCTTTTTTATTTATTTATATTTTGAATAAAACTAACTATAAATAAAATTATTAAAATTATATTCAATATGTTATTCAATTACATATATTATTCAATTACATATCATTCTGGAAACATTGGGAATCATATTATTAATTATTATGTATTTTTTTAAAATATAATCATGAATATTTAATAAAAATACTCTGTCTTTCATTATAATTCTTCACTTATCTTAGATTTATTAATTTTTTTTGGGTAAAAACAAAACAAGTTTACATTAAAGGAAAATGCAACTCATAAATAAAAAAATAAAATTTAGAATAGATAAATGTATTTTTACATTGAAAAGATATATTTTTAACTCTATTTGTTTTAATATTTTAAAAAAATTAAAAATTTTAATTATTTTTAAATATTTTAATACACTGATATTAAAAATAATTTTAAAAAAATAAAATATATATATTATTTTAACATATTTAATAAAAAACATTTTAAATAACAACTATAAATCATTAAGACTTTTATAAATATTATTTGAACCTCCTCCACTTTTTATTAAATATTAAAAGATCAGGTTACTAATAAAAAGACAACTACATATATAAAAAAATAATAATTTATTTAGCAAAAAGAGCTTTTCTCCGAAATTTTAATCATTGCAAGAAATTTATTTCAATTGTAAAACAACGCGAGTAATTAACTAAGAAAACAACCATAGAGTGAAGCTACCTTGTATATACAATCTTGTATATTAATATAGGAGAACCCACGCATGCACACAGCCTCGAAAAAGATGTGATTGTGCGTGTATATTTTTCTCCACAATGGAGAAGAATCACTGAAGAACTTCAGTTTGCAGACACACCATTGTTGTTCAACAGATACAAACAGAAGAAAAAAATAGTTATGACTTGTGTCCTTTTTCTTTCTTTCTTTTGTATCTGTTTGTTTCTTCAAAGCAAGGCGAGTGAGAAGCAAGTCCAGGAGATAGCACCACACCGTATGGTTTTCCACTTTTACAGGAGACAGCTAGCTACTACCATCATCAACCTGTGGACCTAAATACTCAATTACGGCCATTTGTAAATTCTCAGGCATCGTGATCTCCTCCAACCACGCGTAACAGTCACCCTCTTCTTCTTCCAAACCCATCTCTCCATCTGCATTAATTAGTTGACAGGTATGTTACGAGGAATTCAAATGCAAATTGAGTGTTTTTAGACATGGCGGCTATGCTTTCTGTGCGTCTATCACGGTGGCCATGCGAGAAAGTGAACATGGGACAAACTACTCAATTCCCTTCACTTTGATGGGTTCATCATTTGTAGTCAATCATGAGAGGTCACTTACTTGGGAAGGCAGTGTACGGAAAATCTTTGTAGTATGAGCAATCTCGACCATCCTGGTTAGAATAGGGAGGTCCGAGCACATCAAGAAAGGCACAAGGTGTAATAGCGGTGAATTGATGGATATTTCCTCCTGTTGTTGGATACAATACCGAAGTGTGGCAAGGAGCTGTAAACACACTGTCTGCTTCCAGTTTTGCCAATCGCACTGGAAAACCATCGTGTTTAGGTTAAGGGGGCTGCTCTGCTGGTTCATTAAGTTATAATAGCATGAAAGAGAGAACGAGTTGCTCACCTTGGGCTGGTGAGTCAGGCTCATCTGTGGTCGGAGGATCAACCCAATCATATGATTTTACGTGCATTGTCCCCATGAGAAGCTTGCTAAAAACCGTCATTCCTGGATGGTTATGGAGAGGGATGACAGCAGTTGCAGGAAGGAAGAAAACACACATCTGCACAAGGAAACATTAACAAGAAGACTATTCAACATAAATTTTACATCCTGAAAATGTTTCAAGTTCTGAAAAACAAGCAAACATGCTGTGATTCTTACAATTTACATGTTAGCCAGAAAGTACGCTATTGAAGAAACTTGCTTGTTGAATTTGCTATTTTCTAGTTCAAATCTAGAAATAACGAATGTAAGAGTTTCCGACTCTACCTGAACAATCCATATGGTCATGCCAAGTACAAAATAATGTATTGGGTCAACTAATCAAAATTCTCTTGAAGAACTCAAATGATTAAACGTGTCATTTTCAACACCATGTGCAGTACAAATCATAGAATATATTTTTGAAGATATCCTGCCAAAAAAATCATGTAGCAATGCAATTAACATACTAACAGGCTGGCCTGCTATTTTATACTCTCTACAAGGAACACAAACGGTTCAATGTGCGAGTTCCACTACAAAAAACCAGGAAAATGACAATGAACAAGAAGTGGCTAGTCTCACCGAGAACTTATCGCACTCGTAAACAATTGTGTAAGTGACTCTTGGAGTCCCATTAATTGCAGCCTTAGGATTGAAGAATTTCAGCTTGCAACTTAGCCCAAAGTCTTCAAGCTTCATGTTATCTGCAGCACGAGAAAAGGCAAGGAAAGGACATTCAGTACAATTACTCTGTTACTTTAATGAGGCTTGAAAGTTTTATTTTTGCATAATAACACTTGGATGCTATTTATATTCACCCAGGGATTAAATGCTTAATATAGAAATGCCTCTCAGTGGAACACATTCGCCCTAGTAGTACAAAATATATATCCATGTTGCATTAGTTTATAGCTTTGAAACATATTTGTCACCTAGTTACAATAAGCACAATATTACGAATGTTAATCCAAGCTGCTATACTAAAAAAATGCATTTTTTAAGGAAATACTACTTTCATTTTCCTAAACCAGGATTGTAATTACTATATTTTATTTTTTGTTTCAGATTTTGTATCAGTAGATTGATCATGTTGAAAAACTTGACAGGAAGAATGCTACTATTCAAACAGATTGTTCTACACTTGGCATGTAAATTTCACAAAGAAAGAGGTTCCTCACTTCTGTTTAACACTAGTTACAGAAAAAAAAGCAAGCATTCCTAGGAAACATGCCATAGAACGCTAAAACTACCGCAAATAATTCAACAACACCGGTGATGCACTTCATCTCTAGCCACATTAATTTATGGAGCAAGGGAGCTTCACATGAATGTAAGGAGAAAGTGCCTGCACTGAGGTACTGAATAATTTCTCCCAAAACTAGAAAAATCTTATTGGAAAAGCAGGCCTTGTATTAGCCTGCACTCACAAGTGCTTCAACGAGGTCCTTCGAGCACAAGCTAACGACCAATTCATGCAATAAAAACTTGATCAAACAACAGAATGAAGAAAATAGCAACCAGATAAAACAAGATTTTCTTTTGTTGGGCCTCTTGCACTAAACAACAAAGGCCAATCTGTTCTTTGATTTGATCACATTTTGGATGTTATCGAGGTTCCATCCGGGTACCTTAGAACAACACCTATGTTCTAGTGAATCTACACTCCTGGACATTTCTCTAAACCCACCAACCATTGGCCCACAAAACACAAAATATTTAATTAGTACATTTGCAGAAATCTACAAGTTAAAGCTCAATTTATTTGGGGCAATTCTTAATTGGAAAATTAAAGGAATACAAGAGCAAGACATTATGATCATAGCATCAGCTAAGAAAATCTGTTGACGGGAAACAAAATTAAAGCAATCAAGCAAAAATTATAGGATGCAATATATAGATTATCTTAAAAGATACGAATCCGATCTACCATCTTAACACAGGATTAGTTACAGGTCCAAATATTAGCAAATAGATAAAATACTACCCAAATCTTAATCAGTTAGAGTGGTAAAGTACTGCAACATATAAAAAAGAAAGAAAGAAAGAAATCTACTAAGAAAAGGAAGTAAGATCATGACCATCAAGTTCAAGAACATACCGAGCATGTGGCAGAGTCTCTTGACATCGTGATGCAAAGGAACAGTTCCAGGACCTTTAAACACTTCTTTACAAGACACATACAGATCCTGCAGTGCCATTGTCGGTGCGCGCTTTTTAGCCTTCTTGGATCTCTTCCTCTTAGTAGGCCTCTTGGCAAATCCAAGCCTGTTTACATGTGCAGTTGGTTCTCTCCTAGGCTTCACCGTAGCTTCGATTGTCATTAACAAAACACCGATAAAATATTTTGTACCTGTAATCTGCTCCTTGTTTTCTATGTATCACTATTAAGATATATATATAAGATTGCTGCCTCTTTTTCGTATAAAAAGAAGTACACTAGATTCAAAGAACAGAAACCAAACCCACCAAGATGAACAGCAGGACCTCAAGTTTCATATCATGAGATGGATGTTTTTGAAAAGATAAAACAAGAAGGAAGGGAGAAAGTTCAAAAACTTTGAAATGGAGCTGCGAGGAAAGAGGAGAAGATATATATAAAAAAAGAAAATGGAAAGAACCAGTCGCCGTATATGCCAATTCCCGCCCCCTAGATTGTCTTGAAACCGCTACCACCCCTGGTTTTTCTTCTGAGCTGGTGTACTGACACGACATTGCACTTTGTATTGACGTAAACACCGCTGCCTTTATTCCTTTTTCTATGGGTTCCTTTTCCTGTGCTTAAAATCTCTCTCAAATTTTCTACTTATGTCAGCAAACAGCGATTCATATTTGACACGTGGTTTCTGTTTTTAAGTTATTATAGTTTTAATTAAAAATTAATACGCTTTTAAATACACTGTTTATTCGGATTCAAGATTACTATTTACTGAAAAATAAAATGGTGATTTTGCTTCTTTTTTTTGCCATAAAAAATCATTCAGTTAAGGATGTTGGGGAGTGAATTTAAACATTATTGGAAATATGATGGATTTTAATAGTAACCTGATTTTTTCAATTAAGAAATATGGATTTTAATATGTTTTTCATTAAAATTTAAATATTACTAGAAAACGGGAATATTTCTCTATAGCGGCACCATTGACGAAGAAATAAATTATTATATTATTTAATTTTCATTTTTTAAAGGGCCTATGCTAAATTTCTCGAGGGAAAAGAGCAAACTCGGCTTTGGGACTTGCATTTTTTTTTTTTATGGGCATATCATTTTGCTTGACATGCAGACGAAGTGTGCTTATATAATAAGGTTAACAACAAGATTTTCAGCTTAAGCTAAAAATTTTGGAAAAATCAAATCCCGTTTAAATCAAGATTAAAAAAAAATTAAATTGTTTGGGCTTTAATTGTTCTTACTATTAATTTTGTTTATTTCAGTCCTTTTAATTCTTAATTTAATAAGGCACTTAACATATTATGTTAACTTTCATAAAAAAAAAAATTGAGGTTAAGGTAATTACTTGTTTGAAAGTGTGCTTGTTTTTAAAGTGTTTTTCATGTCGAAATGTATTAAAATGATATATTTTTTTATTTTAAAAAAATTATTTTTAAGATCAACATATTAAAACGATTTAAAAGATAAAAAATATTTTTTAGCAAAAAAAATTAAATTTTTGGGAAACGTAGGTTGGCTCGCGTTTCCAAACGCTCTTTTAAGTATGTTTGTTTTTGTATTTTAAAAGTATTTTTTTTAAAATTATTTTTTTAGTTTTTTCAGATCATTTTAATATATTGATATCAAAAATAATTTTTTAAATATATATATATATATATTTAATATATTTTTAAGTAAAAAATATTTTTAAAAACAATCGTTACTATATTCTTAAATATCTACCTAAAAAGGAATTGATGAAAGGGTAGAATTAAAAATATCAAATAACATACAAATGAAATTAACAGATATAATTATTTGTAAATTAAAGCGGTGTTTGAAGTATGATAACGATTATTTTTCAAAGTGTTTTTTATTTGAAAATGCATTAAAATAATATTTATTTTATTTTTTTAATATTAACACATCATAATAATATGAAGACAACAAAAAAATTAATTTAAAATAAAAAATATATTTAAAAATAAAACACTTTTAAAAAATAAAATCACACGGCTCACTCTAAATAATATGTGATAAATGTGCTGGAGTCAATGACTGAGCCTTTATTTATGAGTACCTTCAGTGTCTTTTACTTAAAGTACGTTTTGTAGCATGGAAAGAAATAAATAGTATACATCTTGTTCATAGCCTGCCCAAAGTTGTTGGTGAAATTAATTTTTTTATATAATAATAAATATTTAGTTCTTAGATAAATATTAAAAAAAAATTATTCAATTCTTTATCTTATTTAAATTTAAAATTAAATCAAATAAGACTTGATTCAACATGATTTAGTTAATTTAGGCAATTTAAAAACAATCTAATTTTTATATGATGACATTAAATTGAAGAATAGCTGACATCAATGTAAGTTATGGACATATATAATAAAAAATATTTAGTTCTTAGATAAATATAAAAAGAATTATTTAATTTTAATTTAAAATTAAATTAGATGAGACTTAATTTAACATGATTTAGTTGACTTAAACAATTTAAAAACAATTTAATTTTTATAATGGCATGAAATAGAAGGATAGCTGAAATCAATGTAAAAAATCTTGAGTTCTAATACTTGTTTGTTGACGTTCCTCTCTTTATAGTTTTACTGTTAGCTTATTTTACGAAATTAAAAAGGTTTTATTTATTATTAATTTAGAGAATATATATTGCTTTTATGTTTGTGACTCTTTTTTTCCTCATATTTCATTTCTTTTTTTATATCATGACACTAAATCTCCATAAATACTTGACTTTTCTTTGTTTATTTTTATGTGATGGTAAGGAGTATCATTAGACTAACCTATGCGCTAATAAAAACTAACATTTCTTTTCATATGATTTCAAGAGTATATATTTTCTATATCGGCTCAGTGAATTTTAAAAATTTATTAAATTATATTCGTGAGAACAAATTGAATTTAAAATCCGTAAAAAATGCTTTAACAAATTGCAGGCTTAATTATTACTAAAAAAATCTATTTTCAAAGATTTTATCTTTTCTATTTACAAAGACACCGAAAAAAATGCATGTATAAGTTATTTAAAAATATAGTTGTGGTGGTTGTTTTTAAAATATTTTTTATATTTAAATATAATAAAATAATATTTTTTATTTTTTAAAAATTATTTTTAAAATTAATACATCAAAATATCTAAAATATATAAAAAATTAAAAAATTATAATTTTTAAATATACAAGTATAACCATGTTTTCAAACGTTTTTTAATTAGTATATTTGGAAAATGCATACGTGGATTAAGATAGTACTGGGTCCCTCCATTATGTAAATTTTTCTTTGAATGCTAATTATGGCTGTCTACATACGGAGAACCTTGACTGGGAAGCTGTCTCCAGAAGTGGACCGGCAAATCAGTCATCCTTTCTTTCTAACGCAGGGTTCTTGCTAACACTCAAGAATGTTCTGAGAAATTTATTATTATTTATTAATTGAAGTACATAACGATCTCAGCCCTCCGTTCCCTTTTATCACCCTTTTTTTATGCAGAAGAAATGTTGTTTGAGAAGGGTAACGTAAGAGTAAAAAGTAAAAACTAGTGTTTAAGAGCCATCCATTCATGAAGTAAACAAGTTATCAATCCTTGAATTCATCAAATTCACTTTAAACACGAAAAGTTGTGGATATTTTATGCTTGAATTTTCCAACTTCTTATTTTAAAATTATGGACACTAAAAAGGTTGTTGATTGTTAAAAAATAAAAAACAAATACCATTTTAGGAAGAAAAATAAATAAATTAAAAAGGTATTTGAGAATATAATAACAATTATTTTTTTAAAATATTTTATTATATTTTTAAAAAATTATTTTTGATATCAGCACAACAAAATAATCTAAAAACATAAAAAATATTAATTTAAATAAAAAAATTAAAAAAATATATTTTTAAAACTAAAAAATAAACAGGTCTAAAACTAGATACTCGAACAATGTTTCCTAATGAATCACTAATTGTTTTTCAACAAAAAAAATTATATATATATCTCGCAAATTAAATCCAATTTTATATAGAAAATTTATAATTAAATTGACCAATTCTTTTATAAATCAACACGTTAATGATAGGAAAAATAAGGAAGGTGAAAAGAGGGTTAGCGGGGTAATATCGACGCTTGCAAGAAAGCCGACGCCTGCAGAGGGAGGCTGAGCTCGGGTCTAATCCAGTGGGGACACATCAAAATGATCACGATACGTGTCAGATCTGTGCCAGTCTACTTGTCGCCCTTCTGTTCAATTCATCTTTGCAGCTCCAGTTATCTCAAATCCATTTTCGCTTGTACTAAACTGTTGCCCGCTCTACAGACTAGTGCCCGCGTTACCATGTGAATCTATATATTTTTTCAAATAAAATATTTAGATATTAAAAGTACTTTTTTTATATAAAAAAAGTTATAATTTTGATAAATTAAATAAGTTGTTTATATTTAAATTATATATATATATATAAACAATATATATATATAATAACAATGGATAACTTGAGAGGAAAATTTTTATCTAAAACCAAAAAGACGGTGCTATTTAATTTTTAGCCTATTAATCATGAATTAATAAAATAAAATGAAAAAATATTAAAAAAATAACTAATGTGAGCTAACCTGAGGTAGCACGAAAGATGTGTGGTATGGGCATTAAGGAGCGAGCTGGTACGAATTAACCTGATAAATTTGCGTTTTGAATCATAAAGTTAGGATAATTTGATATTTTTTTGAAGAAAACTATAAATCTATTTTAAAAAAAATATCAAATCATGATATCAGAAAAATAAAACAAAAAAAGATTTAGACCCCTGATAATTTTTCAAACCTTTAACCCGAGTCATTAAACCAGAAGCAACATACATGAAAAAATCATAAAGCCTAATTCCTAGGTAATGAAACATTAAACGATGAAATAAAAAAAGATCACACAAATAATTTTTTTTAAAAATACCAATTAAAAGAATGAGAGTTAAAATCAAAATAAAAAAAATAAGTTAAAGGGCAACAACGAATTTTCAATTTGAAAGTTAAACCGAAAAGAATAAGAAAATTAATAAAAGAAAAAAAATCAAAAGAATAAGTACCAAAATTAAAAAAAAAAAACAATACACTATCAACTTGGATTAAAAAGTGAAATTAAAAATAATAATTTTTTTTATAAAAGAGTTAAGGAAAAAAAGTAAGAGATCAAACTGAAACACTAATACATGAAAAATATTTTTATTTTAATATATAAAGCTTTTCAACATGTTTTATTACATAAAAAATTACAGAAGTAAATCTAAAATTTATACACACATCTAATTAAATAAACTATGAACCATTTAAGTAAATAATAATAAAAAAGCCATTGATTATGAATAAAAACACAATCAGAAAAATCTAGAGACAAGTTTAAATTAAGATATTTGACATCACAACATATGTCATTTACCTTATTGCGTTTAATGAATTTGTTTATTAAAAAAACTTTGTAATAGAAATCAACAAACACATAAAAATTACTGAATAATAAAAAAAAGATATCATGCAAGATTAAACGTATTAAAAATCTTATAAAAAATAAATGTTTTTTATTTTTAAAAATAAACATCATCTATATACAAATATAAAAAAAAATTACAGATAAATCATAATAACCTCTTAAAAAAATTTAAAAACACCCAATATAAATAGAAAATAACCACTATTTATAAAAAGGTTAAATAAACAAAAACAAATAACACAAAAGGACTTAATTAAAATATAAATTCAAAAAATTATTTTCAAAAAGCATATGAGAAAGATAGTAATTTTTTTTTTTTTAAAGAAAAGAATGAGACCAAGTGCTATTGGGCTTGGTAAGCTAGGCCTAACGCCTAGCCCATAAGAAAGGGTCTGCGCATGGGTATTTATTTTTTTTAAAAAAAAAGTTAATGAGATGACGATATGTTTTCCACCCCAAATCTTTGAGAAAAAATAGATGATGTGTCATCTATCTCAACAAATAACACGTTGCCTTGGAAAACCTAGATTGAGGCCACTAAGGTGGTTATAAAAACATGTTCTTGTTTTTTTTTAATTAAAAAACAAAATTTTAATCTATTCTTGACAAAAAACAATCTAAAAATCCTTTTAAACCAATTAATGACCTCTAAAATAACAAAAACCACCCCAAAAACTAAAATCAACTTGAAACAAAATTTTTTTCTAAACTTAGATATGTTTTTTAGGCGTTTTCAAGATTAAAAAAACATATAATTTGAACTCCTTTCATCATATGAAATCATTTGACACAAAAATTAAATGTTTTGGCGGTCAAAATCGTTGTCAACAACAATTTTTTTTCTTTACACTTAATCTTACAAGTCTTTCTCTCTCCTCGACAAAAAAGAACACATAAAAAAGAAAAATAAAGTTTAGAATAAAAATTAATTTTTTTAAGAAATAGAGGGACTAATTACTTAATAACTAAAAAAAAAAACTTATTAAACAAATCCTAAATTTAGTATTTATGTTACCTGTTTTCATTTTCACTTTAATGCTCTATTTTTTAATTTGATCTTTTCTAAAAAAAAATTGTAATTGAGTGTTAATTTAAGTTCATGCAAGATAAAATTAAATGATCAAATTAAAATTTTTAAAAAATCACTGTTGAAATTTATGGAGAAATGAGTATGGATGATGAACAGTCCTTATTAGTTGTCCACTAAAATAATTTATTAATAATCAAAATTAATTTTTTTTAAGAAATAGAGGGACTAATTACTTAATAACTAAAAAAAAAAACTTATTAAACAAATCCTAAATTTAGTATTTATGTTACCTGTTTTCATTTTCACTTTAATGCTCTATTTTTTAATTTGATCTTTTCTAAAAAAAAATTGTAATTGAGTGTTAATTTAAGTTCATGCAAGATAAAATTAAATGATCAAATTAAAATTTTTAAAAAATCACTGTTGAAATTTATGGAGAAATGAGTATGGATGATGAACAGTCCTTATTAGTTGTCCACTAAAATAATTTATTAATAATCATAACATTTATTATTTTATTTTATTTTATTTGTTTATTGCATTGCTAGAGAAGGTTCCGTATCAGACCAGAGCACCTAGTCGGGATATCTGTGGAAAAAAGCGTAATTAAAGTACATAATAACAATAAATTTAATAAAAGCACAAGTTGTCCTCACTGACACGTGTAATGGTAGTGGTACGATCTGACACCATACATTGCCATTACCTCGACCCGACCAAGGAAAAATAAATAAAACAGAACTTTTACCGTGACTTCTGCTTAAAATTAACGTGGATGATACTATTATTCTATAGTGATTTTGGTATTTACATCAATTTATATATCACGATTCGCATTCTATTATATGCTCGAGTGTACACATAAGATTCCACGTATTAAAAAAACACTAAAAATAGTATTAAAATTATAACAATAAATTTAATTATAAAAAAATAAAAATCCTTTTTAATTTTTCTTCACATTTATGAATTTTCTAGTTAATAATTAAATTTAACTCTTGTCTTAGATGGAAGAATATTTATGCAAATCTGAAAGTTTTGAACATAAGAAATCTAAACTTGATAAAGATAAATAGTATTCACAAAAGTCCATAAACTTTATCCGTGTAAAATCTTAAGTTGACTTTATATAATGAAGAAAATGATTTTGATCCATTACTTTCTTGATAGTTTAATTTTTTTATTTTAAGAAGACTTCCAAGTATTTATGCTTGGTTTTTAGTTTTTATTTTTTCTCTCTCTTGTCTTTTATGTTGTGTTTTTTGTGTTTATTATTATAATTTTGATGAAATAAATAAATTTATCTAAGTTTATCTATCGGATAAAATAAAGGATACTTTTTTTTATTTATACCCTTATCAATAGCCACAAATAATGTTGAAAAACATTTTGTTTTATTAATTTAGAGAGATCGTATCTATCATAGCTTTGAAAATAATCGGCCATAAATCTCACACTAAAAAAACATTTTGTTTTATTAGTTTGGAGAGATAGTAACATCTATCATAGCTTTGAAAATAATTGGTATAAATCTTACACTTTTTTTTTTTTTTTTATGAAAACTGTACCCGGGCACCATAAATTTTAAACATACAGCACCAATTGCTCGGATTTTTTTTTCTGCTTGTGATTTTCGGGTTAGGTTTTGGGTCAACTCTTGGGTTTGTT
Organism: Populus alba x Populus glandulosa; assembly: GCA_033617975.1. Lineage (NCBI taxonomy): Eukaryota > Viridiplantae > Streptophyta > Magnoliopsida > Malpighiales > Salicaceae > Populus > Populus alba x Populus glandulosa. Next base: position 5,050,884 of record CM066155.1, on the reverse strand, counting down.
TTCTTGGTGACTTTTGGTGGATTTGTGAGGAAAAGAGAATTGTGATTGGGACTAGCAAATTTGGTGTTTAGTTGATTGCTTGACACTGGCATGAAAGACGAGAGAGGCATTAATAAGAACTGTGGCTGCTGGATTGAGAATTGTGGCTGTGATTTTGGTTAGGTTTTGGTTGGATTGTGGTTATAATTTCTCACACTAAAATTTTGATCTACCTCCACCATCTTCTTCTAAAAAGGTGGTTGATTTTCCCACAACTGTTTTGGCTTTAAACAAAGGTGTTTCGCCCTCTTTTTTTTTTTTTTTCTTTCTTTTTAAAATTTCGTTTTTATTATGTGTGTTTGTAAATATCACATATCCTTATTTAAATATAGAAGTAATTCCTTGCAACTCAAATTACACAAGGTCACCAATCAAACAAAATCCATAAAAGAGTAGATTTCAAGATTGTTATAACAGAAGACAATGTTAACATCCTAATTGACTTGATTTATGATAAAAAAAAGTAAAAGATAAATGATGAAATTAAGTCTAAGAATGAAGAACTTTTACAGGTAGAACCATCTAAGCCCCAGAGTGTTAATGATATATAAGAGGTACACCAAAGTAGATGGTATTTAAAGTAAATTCTGCTTGAGATGACAATCACAAACTAGGCAAAGATTGTATAATTACTTTTCATTTTTTTTTATTAATCTATTCATTTTATATTTAAAAGTGAACATTTGGTTTTAAAAAACATTTAGTTTTTTTTTTGTTTTTTAAAGAATTTCTTTTTTTATTTATTCTGCCAAATATTATTATAAACACCTAGATGAATTGATTTTTATCTATTTTCTTTTATACCTTGAATTAGACTTGAAAGTATTTAAATATCAAAGATATAAAAGAAAATATGAAAAAAAACATTTTTTTTAGCCCTTATAGTTTATATTCTTGGCTAGAGGGCCAGGAGTAGTTAATAAAATATAATTTATTTTTATTTAATTTGATTTTTTTTTGAGTGACTGGATTTAAGATAAATTTTAAGCTGTCTACAAACCTTTATAAATAAAAAATAAAGTCATGACTGAGTTCAAAGTGATTATTTTTGTTTGCATTATTCACTGACTATACTCTTGCAAGCCAGGAATATTGGGATTTTTTTTTATGTCAGTTGAGAATAATTGGGAGGCTTAACCTAATAGGTAGCCAACCCTTTTATATATATATATATATATATATATAGGGTAATATATAATAGTAATGGTGGAGTTTACCACACAAGAGTATGTCTACAATATTTCCTATATAAGTATATTTTATAATATGCCCCCTCAAGCTGAGGGTGGAGGATCAACTCGAAGCTTGAAACGAAAAGCAGTAAACGAAGAAGTAGGAAGTGGCTTAGTGAAGACATCGACAAGTTGATCCTGAAAGGAAATAAAACGAATCTGAATCTCTTTCTTTGCAACTCTATCTCGGACAAAATGATAATCGACCTCAACATGTTTTGTGCGAACATGAAAAACAGGATTCGCAGACAAATAAGTGGCACCAAGGTTGTCACATCAAATAATAGGAGCAGAAGAGGATGGAAGCTGGAGATATGTTAATAAGTACTGAAACCAAATAACCTCAGCAGTGCCATCGGCTAAGGCTTTGTACTCTGCTTCAGTAGAAGAGCGAGCAACTGTGCGTTGCTTACCAGATTTCCATGAAATCAGCGTCTGACCAAAAAACACAAGATAACCACTCGTAGATTTTTTGTCCTCAACACTGCCTGCCCAATTTGCATCTGTAAAACCATGTAAGGCAAAAGAAGAACTGCGAGTAATATGTAAGCCATGTGATGCCGTACCCCGAAGATAACGCAAGATGCGTTTCACGGCAGCCCAATGAGAATCTGTAGGAGCATGCATAAACTGACAGACTCTGTTAACAGCAAAGCAAATATCTGGGCGCGTAAAAGTGAGATACTGAAGAGCACCCATAATTTGACGAAAGCGGGTAGCATCAGAAAACAATGGATCGGACAGAATGGTAGCTTTGGATGTAGAGATAGGAGTATCAACAGGCTTGCAAGATAACATACCAGCCCGAGTGAGGATGTCAAGTATATATTTATGCTGGCGAAGCATAAGACCCATACTAGTAGACTGAACCTCAATACCCAAAAAATAATGAACAGAACCCAAGTCGCGAAGCTTAAATTCTGAGTTCAGTAGCTGAATGAGGTGTTGGAGCAGAAGAGAGTTACTACCCGTAAGTAGAATATCATCAACGTAGACCAGAAGATAACAAATATCAGCACCAACAAAGAAGATAAACAATGAGGTATCCATCTTAGAGGCACAAAAACCAATAGATAATAGGAAATCATTCAGACGAGTGTACCAAGCCCGCAGAGCCTGTTTTAAACCATATAGAGATTTATGCAATCGGCACACATGAGAGGGGAAAGCAGATTCAACAAAACCTGGAGGTTGTTTCATATAGACCTCCTCATCAAGAACACCATTGAGGAAAGCATTATGGATGTCAAGCTGATGAATTTTCCAACCACACGAAACTGCAATGGAGAAGACTAATCTGACGGTCGCCTGTTTGATGACAGGACTAAAAGTTTCAGAGTAATCAATACCTTCTTGCTGAGTGAAACCTCTAGCAACTAGACGCGCCTTATATCTCTCGATGCTTCCATCAGATCTGCGTTTAATCTTGTATACCCATCGACTACCAACAACATTCATGGAGGGGTGAAACGACACTAAGGTCCAAGTTCTGTTTGCGCGTAAGGCCTGAATTTCCTCACGCATAACACTATGCCATGCCTCATATCTGTTAGCATCATTAAAAGTAAGTGGCTCATGAGAGGGAGGAGAAACTATCCGGTTGGAGGAGACAGCAGAGGCTACGATAGTGGTTGTAGACAGCGCTGTCTTGGGCTGCTGTGGATGAAAAATCATGGGATGTTGACGAGCAGCTGGGCATGAAGAAGTGTGACCTGCACCTGGAAGTTGCTGAAGAGGATATGAGGAGAGGTCTACACAGAGCTGCAAACCAGCTGGAGAAGAAGTGGAGGGTCTGGTCGGCACTGCAGAATCTGGTGAGGTGGAGGCAGAACTGGGATGATTTGCTGCAAAAAAGGATGTTCTATTGCAGCAGACTTAAGAACATGCGCATCCGATGATGGAGAACCTGTTCCTGCACAATGATCATTGGAAAGACAAGCATATGGTGACGGTATGACAGTGTTGGATGGTGATGAAGGGGTGGCAGAATCTATGGGCAAAGGGATATTCTGGTGGGGTGCAGTAGAGGGCAGAATTGGGTTGTGGTTGGGGCTGGTTTGGTAAGTAGTAGGTTGAAAGGATGGAGGAGGGTTCAAGGATGGAAGATAGGTAGGTGGGGTGGGAGGTACTGGTGAGGATGTTACCTGTTCAGACTTTGCAAAAGGAAAGACATTTTCATGAAAACGAACATGACGAGAGATATAAATACGATCAGACTCTAAGTCAAGACAACGATAACCAAGATGGGATGAGCTATAACCTAAAAACACACAAGGAGAAGACCGGTAATCTAATTTATGAGCATGATATGGACACAAAAAGGGGAAACAAAGACACTCAAAAGTACGTAGGAAGTTATAATCAGGAGTGCGTCGAAACAGACACTCAAATGGAGATGTATTTTGGAGAACAAGAGTAGGCATGCGATTAATAAGGTAGACCGATGATTCAAAAGCATAGTTCCAAAATCGCAATGGGGCACTACACTGGCCTAAAAGGGTTAGGCCAGTTTCGACAATATGTCGATGACGACATTCAACAGTGCCATTTTGTTCATGAGTATGAGGACAAATTAACCGATGATGAATACCAATGGTTTGAAAAAATGTATTTAATTTACGATATTCACCGCCCCAATCAGTTTGAACAGATTTAATTTTAAAAGAAAACTGACGCTCAACAAGTGTTTGAAAACGTTGAAAAATGGAAAAGACATCAGATTTCGCAACAAAAGGATAATACCATATATATTTGGTATGCGCATTGACAAAAATAACAAAATAGCGGAAGCCATCAGAAGAAATCATAGGGGCAGAACCCCAAACATCACTAAAAATTAATTCAAGTGGGGCAGAAGTTTTGTGACCCGTAGGTCGTAATGACAAACGAGACGACTTTCCTAAAGGACAAGCTTGATAATGAGTAAGAGAACTTCTAGAAGTACATACGATTTTATTGCCGGAAACTAACAAATTGAAAATGCGAGGGGTTGGATGACCCAAACGACGATGCCACAGGTCGACAGTCGCAGAGATGCAAGGAGACCAAAAAGCTTGAGGAACTGATGTGGCAGAAGACTCGGATAGGACATAAAGACCATCATGACTCTGACTGGAAAGGAGAACTTCCTTGGTGATGAGATCCTTCACATAAAACATAGAAGCGTGAAATTCAAAATAAACATGATTATCACGACAAAATTTTTGAATAGATAACAACGGTTTGGTAATGTGAGGCACATGAAGAACATTAGATAATGTAAACATGCGTTTTGGGGAATGTAATTTAGTATGTCTAATATGGGTTATGTCAAGGCCCTTATCGTCACCAACATGCAAATAATCATTACCAAGATAAGGTGCAGAATCGGTCAGAGATCCAAGATCAGGTGTGACATGTTAATTGGCGCCGGTGTTGGGGAACCAAGTCGCAGCAGAAATATTCCCGACAGCAAGATGAGCAGAGGGCTGCAGAGAGGTGCTATGAAATTGGGAACAATGGGGAGCTGTGTGCCCAAAACCGGAGCACAATTGGCAGCGTACATGCTGCTGTCCAGACCACTGTCCAGCACCGGAATTGCGTCTGGTCTGCTGCCAGTGGTTTGGCCGCCAATCTGCAGCAGATTGGCTCCTGTTCTGGGGAGTAAAACAGTTGCTGTGGGGATGCCAATTACCTCTAGAGCGACCCCTGTTGCGGTTGAAGTTGGGGCTGTGATGAGACATAGCATGGTGTGCAGAAAACTGTGGTGTTGGCAGCAGAGGTGGCTGCTGCGGCAGAGAAGAAGAAGACAGCAGAGAGGGAGCGGCAACCATGGAATGGAAGGAATTCTTGTGTAGAAATTCATGGGTAAGAAGGTGGCTGTGAAGATCAGCATAGGATAACGGTTCTGCCTTGGTTATGAGACTCGTTACCAAGTCTTTGAACTCACCACGAAGGCCACGAAAGACATAAAGATTAAAATCTTCAAGAGACATGGGGCGACCAGCAGCAACCAATTCGTCAAAGAATGATTTGGCTTGCTGCATGTATAGACTAACCGATAAGTCACCTTGTCGAAGCTCTTGAAAAGAGTCATGGAGTTGCATGATGCGAGAATTAGATGGAGAGGCAAACGCCTTCTCAAGAGTGCACCAAACACAATGCGAAGTAGAACAACCTACCACGAGATGCAACACATCCACGGAGAGAGAGGAGAGTAAAGCACTCAAAATAAGTTGATCCTGTTGCTTCCAACGAAGAAAAGAAGGGCTGCTGATAGAGGAAGAACCAACATAGCTGTCAAAAATATGAGATGGAGGACACGACACTGAGCCGTCAACGAAGTGAAAAACACCTTGACCAAGGAGATATGGCTTCATCTGCATTCTCCAATAGAGATAATTGGTGTTCGTAAGCTTTAGCGAAACAACTTGGTGAGTGTTCGCTAAAGGAATAATAGCTGTAGTGTGGGTTCCCATGAGAGGTAAAGGAACGACAGGGACTTGAGAGGAAGAATCATAGACAAGCTCTGCAAGTGGAGGTTGCTGTAGGGAGGAAAAAGCACCAGCGGCAGCAGCTTGGGGATGGCTGGCCGACTGTGCTGCACCACCTGTGGAGAGGGAGAAGTCGGCGGCAGTAGTAGAATCCATGGAGAGAAAGTAAAGAGAGGGCCGACTGCAAAGGGAGGAAGGGAGAAAAGAGTTCTGACGGCAGAAGGCTCTGATACCAAGTTGAGAATAATTGGGAGGCTTAACCTAATAGGTAGCCAACCCTTTTTATATATATATGTAGGGCAATATACAATAGTAATGGTAGAGTTTACCACACAAGAGTATGTCTACAATATTTCCTATATAAGTATATTCTTCAATATACAATATATATATATATATATATATATGTTGTAGCTGATTTATTTTTAATAGATGACTCATAAGTCTAAGTTGTATTTTAATTCTTCCTTAATAATGATATGGTTTATTATTACAATCTTCAATTTTAAAAGTTAAATCTCTACCTCTAATGTAGTCTTTTCCCTTTTTTGAAGTTTTTATTTCTTTGATCAAGATCTTCTTGATCTTCGTAACTCACTCCTTTTCTAAGAATTTACTTTCCTCTTCATCACTTTAAGGCATAATCTAGAGAAAATAAAAGCCGTCTACTTTAAATTCTAAAGTTAGGTGAAAGTGGATATTTCATTGCCTAGTCTTTCAAACACTGAAACATGTCTCACCTTATCTTTCAAAGACTAAAACATAAGTATTTTTCTTATTTGATTGATTTTAAAAACAAGGCTATTGGGCATCTTTTTCATTATATTTAAAGACTTGGATCATAATAGGATTCAATGCAGCCTTTTTCATTTTAATCTTTAGAGGTTTAAATGGTTGAGATCCTATTCCAAATCTTGATTGTTGGACTGGTCCTCCTCTTCATATCATCTTTTTTTGGATGGTCCTTCATCTATAAGAATTCAATTTACCTACACATCCTAAATTGATTAAAATATTCTTTGCTAATATAATGGTTAATGTGGAGCCTATAATTGTTAGTAGATTGCAAGATAAGCATATTGAATTTGATTATGACATATTATGTAATATTTTGGGTATTTCAAATGAAGGAACTAAAGTTTTTGAGATGAAAATAATACCCCATAATTGATGGTTTTGTTTATGATAAGGCTATTATCTTGCATATTGGTCTACATGATTTTGCTCCTAGAGCAAAGATTAAGATTCAAGACTAACTACTATGACCTATAATATTTTCAGTCTTAGTGGTAATTGATGGTTTGTTTATGATAAGGCTATTATCTTGCATACTGGTCGATAATATTTTCAGTCTTTCAAACACTGAAACATGTCAATTTAATTATAATATTTTTATGATGAGGTTACTTTATGTATATGTACTTGATTGACTCTATGAGTAGAAGTCGTTCGCTCAACTTACCATATATTATGATAAAAAACATGGTTATGACACATGATCAAAAACAAAAGTCTCTTCCCTACTGTCAATATTTATCAAATTTGTGTAAATGCATAGGAAAAAAAATCAAGTGCATGTCATGAATACATGATTACAACTAATTCTTTTAGCAGCGATGATGACAACATCTTAGGATTCTAAAGCAACAATAAGATATATGAAAATATATTTTATTAAAAGTGGAATGAAGTTCTCCAAACAAGAAAAAAAAAGTGCAAAAAAATTGTCTCCAAGACCCTATTCAAATTTGTTGAAACCTATTTATTCATGAAAATAAATATGAAAGAGGCACGTGGTAATGTAGAAAACATGCCAAAGATGAGGCTAGCTACAGCTTCATGTCTTCTTATAAATGTGTTCTTCTAATTGTTGTTGTCCGTCCAGAATTGTTTCTGAAGATAGTCGACTACCTTCTTGTCCACCTGGAAGGCCTTGGTTAGAACATTAGGATTAATGGGTGGATCTGCTCCAAACACTGCGTTTGCAATTGTAATCACACCAGGGTTCTGGCTGCTTAAACTGGCTAATGCAACGGCATTGGTTTTTCCCACATTGAGCTGGAAATGAATGAGTCCGACTGGGAACACAAAAACATCTCCGGGATTTAAGACCTTGGTGATTAGGCGATTATCTCCGTTAGCCAAGTTAGATGTAACAAAACCAACATAGAGGGTACCCTCCACGACCACTAGGATCTCAGTGGCACGAGGGTGAGTGTGGGGTGGGTTCAGGCCACCATATGGTGCAAAATCAATGCGAGCCAAGGATATGCCAAGAGTGTTGAGTCCTGCAATTTGAGCAACATTGACAGCAGTGACATTTGAACCAACTGGACTGGAAGTGTCCCGAGGAACGTTGAGTCCAGAAAAGAAGAAATCCTTTTCAGTAACTTGCTGTGGGTCCTTGCAGAATTTTCCGTTCACGAACACTGCATGAGAAAGGCATTTGAAGCATGCCCATAAAAGGTCAGTCAATTAATAGAGAATGAAGATATTAAAATATATACAGGATGCATGCTATTTTCAGTGTAATATGATCATGTGACTCCTGACAAAAACTCTTGACGAAACACTTAAAAAGCACATACCACCATCGGTTTCTTTAATGGCAACACAGAAGTCCTGAAGAGGACTAGGATCAGAGGCAGAGGCAAATGCGGAAGCCAAAGCCAGGACGACAAAAACTATTAGAAACTTGAGTCCTTCCATCAGATTCTATACGGATTTTTCTTGTGGAGAGGGGTGAGTTATCTAGCGAGGATGCAAGGCCATTTATAGATTGGAGTCATTGAATTAGTCCTAAATGAAGGCGACGAAGACTCAGTAGTTGCTCGTTCTGTGATGTCAGTGATGAAACCAAGGCCTCAAAACATTTGACATTTTCCGTCATATGCCAATATTCTCTTTATAATACTCTTTCCATTAACTTAACAGGACTGGGTGTGCATGTCTCTTGTCACAAGGTTTCGTCAAAGAAACTCCGGTGAAAATGTGAGAGTTGGTCGAGAACTAAAGATTGTTAGGTGACAAAATGTTCCCGGTCCTGGGTAGTTAATTCAATGGAAGTTTCTTATGATTGTCCTGTTGATATGGTTTTCTCGTTCCCTTTCTTATGTTATAATCTATTAAGACCGGCGATAACATAGAACACCAAGGCTCATATTAAAAAAACAATATATCAAGGATATAATTACTGAATTATATATAAGTACTACAATATAAAAAATCATAAATTTAGAATTTGATTGATGCTGATTATGGAAAATAATTACTGCAATATAAAAGACCATAAATATAGGAATTGTTGGTGTTGTTTATAAAAGATAATCTCTGTAATAATTATTGCAATATTTCCTTAAATAACATGTATCTGTCTTGCAACCCAGACACTGTTCAGTGTTCACCCATATATCGATTTCTAGAAGTCCAAATGACCTCAATTGTTTTTTCCTGAAAAGCAGAGACAATTTCCTAGAACTTTCATGCGTAAAGTTGGTTCAAATTCGGAAGTTATCAATGATGTTTTGTTCAGACAAGAAGATAAGGATTGTCAACAAGTCAAGATGTGGCCATCCACTTAATAATTAGTCATCAAATCAATAGTTACAAATTTTGGACCATAAAAGGAGGCATTTGCCATGCATTTAGGCATCTTAGTTGTTCAAATCAAGATCATGCTCTTTATTTCTTTCTTTATATTTTTGTAATGTTTAAGTTTTATTTCATGTTATATTTTTATTAATATCTTGTTTATGCTTTTCATTTTCTTTACTATCCTTGTGTTCTTATGTTGTTTATTTATATTTATCTTCTTCATTATGTTTAGCTAAGTTTATTATGTCAATGTGAAAAGGTTTCACTAATGGTGTTAGAATAGGTGTAATATAAACTCAACATGGACTTCAATGTTTATATCCAAGAAAGTTTGTTATTAACATGTCTTATCATTTTATCTTACTAATTCTTAATATCTTGTTGTTAAATGGTTAATCTAGATTTGTATTGTATAACACTTGGTATAAAAAATGCTTGGCACTTTCATAGCCAACCGTATGGTATAACCTACACCTGTGTTGTGAAATAAACTTGATTTGTCGTTAACATAAGTTAGCATCACGAATTCCTGACAATATTTAAAAATATGGTGTTACTAAAATAAGATAATTAATATGATCATGTTAAAAATTTATAATGAACTATTAAGGATAAATCATTTGATTGAAACCTTCTTTGTTTGTGGTTTCTAGTTGATTAATAAAAATAATTTATACTATACTTATTTCAAATACTATAAGTGGATCCTCTAACCATGACACTTATTTTATCCTTGTTTAATCTTCATATTAGTTGAGAATAATTAGGAGGCTTAACCTAATAGGTTAGCCAACCCTTTCTATATATATGAGTAGGGCAATATACAATAGTAAAGGTGGAGATTACCACATAAGAATATGACTACAATATTTCCTATATAATTACATGCTATAATACGCCTCCTCAAGCTGAGGGTGGAGGATCAACCCGAAGCTTGAATCTAAAAGCAGTAAATGAAGCAGCAGGAAGTGGCTTAGTGAAGACATCGGCAAGTTGATCCTAAGAGGAAATAAAACGAATCTGAATCTCCTTCTTCGCAACTCTATCTCGGACAAAATGATAATCAATCTCAATATGTTTTGTGCGAGCATGAAATATAGGGTTTGCGGACAAATACGTGGCACCAAGGTTGTCACACCAGATAATAGGGGCAGAAGGAGTTGGAATCTGAAGATCCGTTAACAAGTACTGAAGCCAGATAACTTCAACCGTGCCATCGGCTAAGGCTTTGTACTCAGCTTCCGTCGAAGAACGAGCAACATTGCGTTGCTTACTCGATTTCCACGAAATTAGCGTCTGACCAAAGAACACAAGATAACCACCTGTAGACTTTCTATCCTCAATACTACCTGCCCAATCTGCATTTGTAAAACCGTGTAAAGCAAAGGAAGAGCTGCGAGTAATATGTATACCATGTGATGCCGTACCACGGAGATAACGCAAGATGCGTTTCACGGCAGCCCAATGGGATTCTGTAGGAGCATGCATAAATTGACAGACCCGGTTAACAGCAAAGAAAATATCCGGGCGTGTGAAAGTGAGATATTGGAGAGCACCAACAAGTTGTCGAAAACAAGTAGCATCAGGAAACAATGGATCCGGCATAATGGTGGTTTTGGATGCCAAAATAGGACTATCAACTGGTTTACAGGATAACATACCAGCTCGTGTGAGGATATCAAGTGTATATTTATGTTGACAAAGCATAAGTCCCAGACTAGTACACTGCACTTCAATACCCACGAAATAATGAACATCACCCAAATCCCGAAGTTTAAATTCTGAGCTCAGTAGCTGAATGAGTCGTTGTAGCAGAGTTCTATTATTACCCGTAAGCATAATATCATCAACATAAACCAAAAGATAACAAATATCACTACCAACCGAGAAGATAAACAATGAGGTATCCACTTTAGAAGCACGGAAACCAATGGATAATAGAAAATCATTCAGACGAGTGTACCAAGCCCACGAGATCTACCCTGACGCCATCCGCCCACCCTTTGGGCTAACCAGCATTGTCCCCACCTCCAGCATTCCCGTATCTACACCAGACAAGCCTCCCTCCTCACCGGATCCATTCTCTTCCCCCTACCCGGATCCATTCTCTAGAAATAATAAGTCATCACACATCCTTAAAAGAAGCCTCGATTATAATTGAGGACATTTTAATTTTTGTCTCCACAGTTTACAAGTCGTGAAAGTATGAAACACTAAGGCAAAAATAGGCTTTTAAAGCGCTCTGAATTTCCTTAGATTTCTAAATTTTTATCCCTCTTCCTTACTATTTACGTGTCGCAAACACTTGAAATACCAAGGGAAAATGAGCTTTTAAGCACATTGAATTTCCTTAGATTTCTATCTTAGCTATCGGTTCCTCTTGGCACTCTATAGACATATCTGAAGGTATAATCTATATTGACCAAGGGTTATTGCTTTTCTACTTTGAACCCAAGCCCATTCATCATTGCAAACCTATCCTGGGAAAACTAATTAGAGAACACCAATACCATAGCAAGGCAAACCAAACACCAAGCATCTTACCTTAGGTAGGGCGTACTAGGGGTGCTAATACCTTTCCTTTACACAACCAGTCCCTTGCCTTAGAATCTCTGAAAGAGTAGTTAGGTTTCCTAGTGAATATAATACTCACCCTTATTCATAAAAACAAAAAACCCAAAATCAATTCCCCGCTCCCGGGGATGGTCGTCGTGACACCGCGCTCCGTGCAAGGGTGCAACAGGACGGTAACTCCACCCGGGACCCTAGGACTGGGCTTGGTAATTGTTTTTTTTTATTATGCTATGTGTTGTTGTTTTCCTATGAATGATACTTTGTTTAAAAGCTTTAGCATGCATCTTTACATTCTGTCATACATGGTATATTGGATATGAGTAAGATCTTGAGGCATCCTATCATGCATCACTTCATTATTATTATCTTTTTGAAGGCACACACATTAAACTTTAAGTTAAATGGGGACTAGCAGCTTACCTTATAACTTGCGTCAAGGTTTAAGTTTGTGTAAACCTCAATTCTTTACTGAGTGTTCAGACTGATAGTGATTAGTACATGTGACATCCCACTATCTGCTAAGCCCCCATATTGTCTTTACAAGGGTGATCACTAGGACATCAAGACCCTCTTTAGAAGCCAAGTAGTAAACCTGCTATATGTCTCACATAAAGGAACTAGAACCTCTCCTTAGGGTATATGCTTCATAATATCTTTTGTGTCGCACCCCAAAAAAATAAATTTCCAATTGCGGGTTCGACTGGCGGAATTTTTTTTATTTTGTTCTTTGGAGTCGCCACCTAGTATTTTGGTCACTAGGAACCCTGACTGCTCTCAGAGATCGGGTACGGAGACTGGTTGCGTACAGGGAAGGTATTAGCACCCCAAATACGCCCTACCTAAGGTAAGCTGCATTGTTTTATTGTCTGAAAAAAAAAACTAAGGTGTTATTGTGTTTTCCTAGTTGTTGGTCTGTCTATGGTTCAAGAAAAATCCTCCTCGGTAAGGAGATCTTTATCTTATCGGGTAAAAATCCTAACCGTTCTAACGTACATACCAAAATTTTATTAATAATATTTAGGAATACGTTTTACGTATAAATTAGTAATCCCAAATACTAAAAGAAAACAAATTTTTTTTTATAATTTTTGAAATATTGGCCTAGTTCTCATGGCTTGAATAAACTGGTTATTAAAGCCAAAGTGTATGCTAATATATATATTGTTTTGAAAATTTTCTTTGTTGTGTGAAAATATGCTGTTATAATATTTATATATATATATTGGAGAGACCAAACCGTATTTTAAAACAAAAACAATTTTTGGAAAATATTATTTTTTATGCTTTGACGAAAATCGGGTATTTTAATTCTGAGCTTGTATCCTTACGGTATAAAAATACAACCCCAATATTAATCCTCTTTGCTAAAAATATGCAGAAAAATCAACAATATTTTTAGGGACTTTTTAGAATTTTTTTTGAAAGCAAAAACATTTTTTATTCTGAAAAATCTTTGATGTTTTGACGAAAATCGGGTATTTTTAACACTGGTTTTGTATCTTTACAGTATAAAAATACAAACCAACATTAAACCACTTTGACAAAAATATGCAGAAAAATCCCAATATTTTTTAGATTTTTCAAAATATATTTTTTTATATAAATATATATATTTTTTTATATATAACATATACACACACATATATATATATTATAATAATATATAATATATTATAGGGCTGGGCCGGCCCAAATAAATGGGCCGGGCTCAGCCCAAGAAAAAAGGGGCGGGCCGAGATATTGGGCCGGTCTCGGCCCGCAACTAAAGGGGGCCGGTCTCGGCCCAAAACTAAAGTGGTCTGGGCCAAGACCGGCCCAGACTTGCAAGGCTGGGCCAGCATCGAGCTGGCCCAGCATCTTACGACCCGGGGGGGGGGGAGAATTATTTTTCTCCCCCCGCCTCCTGCATGCTACATGCAGGAGGCAAAACGACTACGATGCGAAGAAAAAAAATGCAGGGGGGTGAGAAATGTGCACCTGGCGTGGAGGCAATCGCTGGTGGAGCTGTGGTGTCGCTGTGGTGTCGCTGCTGTTCCCTCTCTCTCGTTGGTTCTCTCTCTTCGGTCTCCTCTCTCTCTCCTCCCTTCGGTTTTTTTTTTTTCTGTTTTCGGTTTCATTTTTTTTTTCTTGCTTTCGGTCTGTTTCTCTTCTCTCCTCTCCTTCGTGCGTTATTTCTCTTCTCCCTCTATCCTCAGGTCTCTCTCTCTCTCTCGGCCTCTCTCTATTTATAAGCAAAAAAGGAAACGACGTGCCTTTTGTTAGTGCGCCTTCAATCACGCAACGGCTGGTCGACCATTGATGCTTTCGGTGGTGGTGGTAGGGGCGAGGAGAGAGAGGCGGGAAGTTTAAAAAAAAACAAAAATGGTTTTCGTCCCTGTTTTTGTTTATTCGGGGGGAAGGGGGAAGATGAACAGTGTCGTTCAAAACGACACCGTTCTGATCTTCCCCTTTTTTTTATATATATATATATATATATATATATATATATATATATGAAACGGCGTCGTTTTGGATAAAACGCGCCGTTTCATTTAAATGGGTCAAACTTCAAATCAGTCCTCCGGACTCGGTCCCCGCCCCTCTTGTTGGCCGCCTTTTTCACTTTGGTCCTTGGTCTCTGATTTATGCAATTTAGCCCTCAATTGATTAATAAACTTTCAATTTCTTCAATTAGGCCCCTTAACCGAAAAATTGCAGCCCCTCCATTTACGCGCCTCTTCCAATTTGGTCCCTGGTTTCGGATTTTCTTAATTAAATCCCTAATTGGCCCTTAAACTTCAATATTTATGCAATTAAGCCCCTGATTTGACCCAATAAATTCCTAAAAAATATATTTTGGCCCCAGAACTTAAATTTCTTCTAATTAAAGCCCAAATTGACTTAAAAAATAATTTTTCTTGCAATCAAATCCTTTATAAATTTAAATAAAAATCCAATTAAGTCCATAAAAATTCGATTAAGTCCATAAACATCCAATTAAGTCCATAAACATCCAAATTTGGGCTTTTCTCCTCAAAATTCAAAATTTCCTTCTCAATAAGGCTTTCATCCTTCAAGAATATACTGTAAAAAATTCAATCCTTGTATTTTTAAATTCCTTGACCAATTTTCTGACTGTTTTCCGAGCGCTTTTGCCTCCTGTTATTTTCCTAACCTCTTTTGGCTATTTATTTTATTTTTCAGGGGGACCCAAAAATGGGTTACAACAGATGCCCCCTCTTTATAATACTTACGGAGCATGGGTTTTGCGCAGTAAGTGTTATAAAGATAAACCCAAAATGGAACTCCCGAAACTGATCTGGTCGAAGCTTGATTGATCTGAAACTTTGTCCTTTATAACAATCCTCCTTAGCCCCAAAAACCATGATCGAAACTTAGTCATCTCGAGATCCTTATCCAGCGATCCTCTGAATTCTTATTTTAGTTTGATCAACATGGAAATCCATCCGAGATCCCATCTAGTGATCTCCTTTAACCTGGAATCCCATCTGGCGATTCCTTTACTCATAACCAATACAAAAAATGTGCGTGTGGTCTCATTATGATTGGTGACCTGCCCGAGTGGAAAAGAGAAAGAGTGGTCTCATTCTTTGGGTGACCTACCCAGGGGAAAGAAATGGCCTCATTATTATGGGTGACCTACCCAGGTAAAAAAAAAATGGAGAATGGTCTCATTCTTATGGGTGACCTACCCAGAAAATATGGTCTCATTGTGATGGGTGACCTACCAAGAAAAAGGAAGAGTGGTCTCATTCTTTGGGTGACCTACCCAGGGGAAGGAATGGCCTCATTCTTATGGGTGACCTACCCAGATAAACAAAAAATGGAGAATGGTCTCATTCTTATGGGTGACCTACCCAGATAAACAAAAAATGGAGAATGGTCTCATTCTTATGGGTGACCTACCTAGAAAAGTATGGTCTCATTGTGATGGGTGACCTACCCAAGGAAAAAAGAAGAGTGGTCTCATTCTTTGGGTGACCTACCCAGGGGGAGGAATGGCCTCATTCTTATGGGTGACCTACCCAGATAAAAAAAAATGGAGAATGGTCTCATTCTTATGGGTGACCTACCCAGAAAAGATGATGGTCTCATTGTAATGGGTGACCTACCCAAATAGAAAGAATATGAAGTGCGGTCTCATTGTAATGGGTGACCTACCCAAATAAAAATATGGAGAAAATGGTCGCGTTGTAATGGGTGACCTACCCGGAAAAATGTTGGTGAGGGCTCAAAGGCGCACTCGAAATGAGGTAGGGTTTAGAAAACGCACTACCCGAGAAGTGAGGACTCAAACAGTGCACTCGAAAAGAGGTAGGGTTAGAAAACGCACTACCCAAAAAGTGAGGGCTCAAACAGCGCACTCGAAAAGAGGTAGGGTTAGAAAACGCACTACCCAAAAAGTGAGGGCTCAAACAGCGCACTCGAAAAGAGGTAGGGTTACAAAACGCACTACCCAAAAAGTGAGGGCTCAAACAGCGCACTCGAAAGGAGGTAGGGTTAGAAAACGCACTACCTGAGAAATGGTGATGAAATCCCGATCTGACAAATGTTGAAAGCAATATATTATGGTTAATATGCATGTATGTTTTTGTTACCTATCTTGGAAACATAGGTCCTCCTTTCGTCGTAAAACCTCTTTGCTCTTGTTTCAAGCTTTTCTCATGAACCAAAATATCCTTCATATCCTTTTAGTGAAGAGATCTTTGGTTCCTTATGAGGCCCTTTCTTGCTACATTGAGTTTTGCGCCAAAGAAAAAAATTGGTTTTATTCATGAAAACTGAAACTTTTAATGCAATTAGCAAATTTTATAAAAGATGCTTTTTTAGAAGTTTTTATTATGATATCCCTTTTGGGCTTGGGTTCACTATGGACCCTTATGTGCACTTCGTGCACCTTTTGCCCCCTAGTGTGATGTGCAACTATATGTCAAGCAGATTTGACTTGGTTCTCTAATTGATGGAGTCATTTTCTTAGTCATGCCATAAAAGTTCTTTTAAACAAAAGATTTCAAATGCTATGAGATCATATGTTATATATATATATATAAAAGGACTCTTTACAAAGAGAATTCATGGCCGAAATTTATTTTTATTGACTGGGAAATTATGAAATACATCAAGCGTAGTATTTCTTTACAGAGTTGGAATTCACAGGCCTAACTAGATCTTCTCCATCCATTCTAGATAGTAACAAAGCTCCTCCTGAGAATGCTTTCTTCACCACGTAAGGCCCCTCGTAGTTAGGTGCCCATTTACTCTGATCTTCTCCAGGTAAAGGTAATATTTTCTTTAGTACAAGATCTCCTTCGTGGAATCCTCGAGGTCGAACCTTCTTGTCATATGATTTAGCCATTCTTCTTTGGTAGAGTTGATGATGACAGATCGCGGCTATCCTCTTTTCACTGATCAGATTCAACTGTTCATATCTAACCTTTGCCCATTCTAACTCTTCCAGCCCAGAGTCTAACAACACTCTCAATGATGGGATTTCCACTTCTAAAGGCATCACCGCCTCCATCCCATATACCAACATGTACGGGGTAGCTCCTATTGAGGTCCGAACTGCGGTGCGATATGCATGAAGAGCAAATGGCAACATCTCATGCCAATCCTTATAGGTGACTACCATCTTCTGAATAATCTTTTTGACATTTTTATTAGAAGCTTCTACCGCGCCATTCATCTTTGGTCTATATGGTGAAGAATTGGAATGCTTGATTTTCCATTTAGTGCAGAGCTCTATTATCATCTTGCTGTTGAAATTTTGAGCATTATCCGTTATAATCTTTTCTAGTGGACCATACCGACATATCAAATCTCTCTCAATAAATTTCTTCACCACTTTTTGCGTCACATGAGCAAATGACCCAGCTTCTACCCATTTTATGAAGTAATCGATAGCCACGAGAATAAACCTATGACCATTGCTGGCTTTTGGGTTTACCGGTCCAATCACATCAATTCCCCACATCGCGAAGGGCCATGGAGATGTTAAATTAAACAGAGGAGCCGGAGGAGCATTGATTTTGTCACTGTATACTTGGCACTTATGACACTTTCGGACATAATCGATACAATCCTTCTCTAACGTCATCCAGAAGTACCCGACCCTTTGTATCTTCCTAGCCATCACATGTCCACTAGCATGAGTTGAGCAAATCCCTTCATGGACTTCCCGTACCGTGCTTTTTGCCTCTAATTCATCCAAACATCTCAACAAAGTCCCGTCAGCTGATTTCTTATACAAAATCTCCCCATCAAGATAAAAATCCATTGCCAACCTTCTCAAGGTCTTCTTGTCGATTTTGGATGCCCCCATGGGATATGCCTGGTTTTGGATGAAATTCTTGATATCATAGTACCACGGGTTTCCATCCACTTCTCTTTCGACTGAGCAACAATGCGCGGGGTTATTTCTGATATTGATGTGTACTGGCTGTACCTTGTGCCCAAAGTCTATCTTGGCCATAGATGCTAGTGTGGCCAAAGCATCTGCAAACTGGTTCCCTTCCCTTCCCAGATGGGTGAACTCTATTTCCTCGAATTCTTTAGCTAGCTGAGACAGGTATTCTTGGTAAGGCCTTAACTTCTCTTCTTTGGTTTGCCATTCTCCTTTTACTTGGCAAATGATCAGCATTGAATCTCCATACACATCTATCTTTCTTATGTTCATCTCTAAAGCAGCCTCTAAACCAAGAATGCAAGCTTCATACTCAGCCGTGTTGTTGGTGCACCCGAACTGCAGCTTAACTGAATCCGGATACTGCTTCTTATCAGGAGAGATTATCACTGCCCCCGCTCCTATACCACATACATTTACAGCACCATCAAAGTACATAACCCACCAATCTGATTTCTCTTCCTCGATTGCAAACACATCTTCATCGGGAAAGTCAAAGTTTAACGGCTCATAATCTTCCATAGCATGGTCAGCCAGGTGATCGGCAATAACACTCCCTTTCACGGCTTTCCTTGTCATATATACTATGTCATACTCAGCCAAAAGAACTTGCCATCTTGCAATTCGGCTAGATAGATAAGGCTTTTCACAAATGTACCTTAATGGGTCTAACTTGGAAATTAACCATGTAGTGTGATACAACATATACTGACGTAATCTCTTTGTAGCCCATGGTAGTGCACAACACAGCTTCTCAATCACAGTATACCTCGACTCATATTCCGTGAACTTCTTGCTTAGGTAATAAAAGGCCCTTTCCTTCCTTCCGGTTTCATCATGTTGCCCAAGCACACATCTCATTGCTGTTTCGGTTACTGTTAGGTATAAAATCAATGGCCTTTCTGGTACGGGAGGAACAAGCAGAGGTGGATTTAGCAAGTACCGCTTGATTTTCTCAAAAGCTTTATCACACTCTTCATTCCATATTCCAGGGTTCTTCTTCCTCAACAAACGAAAGATCGGGTCACAAGTCGCGGTTAAATGGGATATAAACCGAGCGATGTAATTCAACCTTCCTAAGAACCCTCTCACCTCCTTCTCAGTCTTGGGGGGTGGCATAGATTGAATAGCTTTTACTTTTTCAGGATCCACTTCTATCCCTTTGTCACTCACCACAAATCCCAACAGCTTACCGGATTTCACCCCGAATGAACACTTTGCTGGGTTAAGCTTCAACTTATATTTCCTTAATCTTTCAAATAATTTCTTCAATATTTGGACATGATTCTCTCCCTCTTTAGATTTAGCAACCATGTCATCCACGTATACTTCAATCTCTTTGTGCATCATGTCGTGAAACAAAGTCACCATAGCCCTTTGGTAAGTGGCCCCAGCATTCTTTAAACCAAATGGCATGACTTTGTAGCAAAAGGTTCCCTATGGTGTTACAAAGGTCGTCTTCTCCCTATCCTCTGGCGCCATTTTTATCTGATTGTAGCCTGAAAACCCATCCATGAAGGAATATGTGGAGCTACGTGCTGCATTATCAACTAACATATCTATGTGTGGTAAAGGGAAATTATCTTTAGGGCTAGCCCGGTTTAAATCCCTAAAGTCCACGCAAACTCTGATTTTACCTTCCTTTTTGGGTACCACCACTATGTTTGACACCCATTGTGGATACTTCACTACTTCCAAAAAACCAACGTCCCATTGTTTTTCAATTTCCACCTTTACTTTGATTAAGACCTCCGGATGAGTTCTCCTTAACTTCTGCTTAATCGGCTTGCATCCATCCATCAGTGGTATTCTATGCACTACAATGTCCGTATCCAGACCAGGCATATCCTCGTAGGACCAGGCAAAGACATCCACATAATCCTTGAGCAGTGCAATCAACTCTTCCTTTGCTTCGGGGGTGATCAAAGTCCCTATCTTCAGCTCTCGCTTGATTTCTTCATTGCCTACATTTATGGTTTCAAGTTCCTCTTTAGCGGGCCTCCAAGCCTGTTCGTGTTGTTCTATTAATTTTGTGAATTCCCATATGTTTTCCTCCTCCCATTCCTCATCTTCTACAGCCACTATGTATTCTTTAAATTTTGGCCATTCATTCTTAATGTAAAGTGCAGGTGTTGTTGTGGAGGATCCGCTTTCAGAGTTCCTGAAAGCGGAAAGTGATGTGTAAATGCATAGTAAGACATCACGATGAATTTTGAAAATGCATGATCTAATTAAAAATAAAAGATTGGCTCACAACAAAATAAAATCCCATTGACATCTTGAGCCTCGATTGTCAATGAATAAAAACAAAACAGAAAAAAGGCAAACAACATAGGTAAAAATATAATCCAACCATCATTGATGATTACATTTTAAAAACCAATGGAGCTTCTTGGGTCTCCCAATTCTGGAAATTCTCCCCTTCGGCTAGCTTCCGGACAAAAGTCTTGACGGTGACTTCTTCCAAAGTGTGGATGGTCAATTGTGTCAGCTCTTCAATCCTCCTTTCGGATTCGATTTTCTCAGCAATGTCCTTGACTTGATTTTCCTCCAGAGTGTTTATGTTCATTGAAGAAAGCTTTTGAAAGAGGTCTCCATGTCCCCCATCAGGTTGTATCATATATGCGGCCTTTGGGAATGAAATCCTGATTGGAGGGATGGCTAGGTTTTCTTCTACAGGCTTCCTTCCTTCCATCCTAGCCATTCTCTTCTCCCTTCTTGCACCAGCAGCTCGTTTGTAATCCTCTTTCTTGGGCTTATATCCAAGCCCAAACCTCTGTTCTGCAGCTTTCAATTTGATTATATCCCTCCATTCAGGCCTTCTTTGCTCCATATCGTATGGGAAAGGAATCTTGTTTTTCAAAAAGATTTTAGCGGCCATTTTAGTGGCTTCAGAGATTTCTGGCTTCCTCAACACAGTGTTCTCGGGCACCCACTCGGTATTCACAATCTCAAATGCATGAAGGTTTCCGTCCCTACAATCTTCTGCTTCAATGAATGGAACCGCCACATTTCTTACCATCAATATAGTCTCCTCAGCCTTAACAGTAACCAGGACACCGTTGGCAATGTACTTTAAACATTGATGTAGCGAAGAGGTGACAGCTCCCGCATAATGTATCCATGGCCTTCCTAATAGCATGCTATAAGAAGGGTGGATATCCATCACTTGAAGGGTTACTAGAAAGACTTGTGGACCCACAGCTAGTTCAACATCAATTGACCCTATAACTGGCCTTGATGAGCCATCATACGCTCTCGCCGTTATCACACTGGGTTGCATATGTGAGGGATCTATCGGCATTTCATCCAGCACATGCCTTGGTAACACATTCAGGGCCGAGCCGTTATCAATGAGAACTTTGCCGACGAGACAGTCCTTGCATCGGACCGTGACATACAAGGGCTTGTTATGTCCAGTTCCTTCTGCGTCAAGTTCATCTTCCGTGAAATACAAGTAATTGGCAGCATGAATCCTCCATACTAGATGTTCCATTGTCTTTTGCTCGATATCTTGGGGCACATAGGCCTCATTCAATACTTTTTGCAAAGCATCACGATGTGGCTCCGAGTTGAGTATTAAAGACATGATGGAGATCTTAGCAAGGGTTTTCTTTAACTGATCCACTATACTGTACTCACTATGCTTCATTAGTTTCAAGAACTCATTGGTTTCTTCCTCAGTCACAGGTTTATTCACCTCAAACTCTTTATCAAGGTCCAACACCTCCTTGCCTTTAACCTTTCTTTGTCTTTCTAGTTCTTCAGGTGTGAAACAATGACCACTCCGAGTTAGCCCACTTATCTCAGTTCGGAACAGCGGCAAAGGAGCTTCAATATTCAAGGTATAACCATAATCTCCAGGCATCGCTCCATAGTCTACTTTGCTTGCATATGAGGGCTTAGTTAATACCAATTTTGAGCGACCATTAGCTGTTGATTGGATTCTACATTTCTCTATCATCCCTACCTCTTCATTGTCGCTTACGTCCTCAATCCTCAACTCTCCTAGAGCCAGCATTCTTGCAACTTTTTGATGAAATTCACTGCATTCATCAATGTGATGCCCTTCCTTTTTATGGAAAGGGCAAAAGTTACTTTCCCATGTGCAGTACTCAGTCGTTTCTTCCAAATGTCCAGATTGTACCAACATCAAGTATAGCTTGGCCATGGTCACTTTCAACACCCTCTTTTTGCTACCAATCTCCATGGTATTCACTCCTCCCCTTCCATCAACATGCTTAGGTAAAGGGTTTGAATTCTGATTAGGCGAATCCTCAAAAGTGACCCATCCCACTTTGATCAGTTGCAACACCTTTCTTTTAAAAGCAAAGCAAGACTCAATGCTATGGCCTGCGTGACCAGCATGGTATTCACAGGTTACCTCGGGGTTGTACCAGGCAGGGAAAGGTGGTTGCATAGGTGGTATGGGTAGGGGAGCTATCTGCCCAATACTCAACAGCTTTGTCGCACGTGTGCGGCGTCACGGCGAAAATCATACATGTGTTTTTCCATTTTCTTAATCTACAATGTAAATCTATCTATATCAATGGGGATACAAGAAAATATTGTCTTTTATTGGTAGAAAATGGAAAGGGAGTCGCCACCTAGTATTTTGGTCACTAGGAACCCTAACTGGTCTCAAAGATCGGGTATGGGGACTGGTTGAGTAAAGGGAAGGTATTAGCACCCCAAATACGCCCTACCTAAGGTAAGCTGCATTGTTTTATTGTCTGATAAAAACTAAGGTGTTATTGTACTTCTAGTCGTCGGTCTATCTATGGTTCAAGAAAAATCCTCCTCGGTAAGAAGGTCTTTATCTTATCGAGTAAAAACCTAACCGTTCTAACGTCTGTACCAAAACTTTATTAATAATATTTAGGAATACGTTTTACGTATAAATTCGTAATCCCAAATACTAAAAGAAAACAAAAAGATTTTTTAGAATTTTTGAAATATTGGCCTAGTTCTCATGGCTTGAATAAACTGGTTATTAAAGCCAAAATGCATGTTAATGCATATATTGTTTTGAAAATTTTCTTTGTTGTGTGAAAATAAGATGTTATAATATTTATATATATATATATATTGGAGAGACTAGGCCGTATTTTAAAACAAAAACAATTTTGGAAAAACATTATATTTTTTATGCTTTGACGAAAATCGGGTATTTTAATACTGAGCTTGTATCCTTACGGTATAAAAATACAACCCAATATTAATCCGCTTTGATAAAAATATGCAGAAAAATCAACAACCTTTTTTAGGGAATTTTTAGAAATTTTTTGAAAGCAAAAAAACATTTTTTATTCTGAAAATCTTTGATATTTTGACGAAAACGGGGTATTTTTAACACTGGTTTTGTATTTTTACGGTATAAAAATACAAACCAAAATTAAACCACTTTGATAAAAATATGCAAAAAATCAACAATATTTTTTTAAGATTTTTTTCAAAATATTTATTATTATTATTATATTTTATATATATATATATATACATACACATATATATTATAACATATTATAATATATATAATATAAAAAACAAATTCGGGCTGGGCCGGCCCAAATAAACGGGTCGAACTCAGCCCAACAAGGAAAGGTTGGGCCGATCTCGGCCCAACCGAAAATTCTTCTTCGGTCTGGGCCAGAACCGGCCCAGACGTGCAGGGGCTGGGCCAGCATCGGGCTAGCCCAGCAGTGGCAGCCTAGCGGGGGGAGAATTATTTTTCTCCCCCCCCCGCCTCCTGCATGTAGCATGCAGGAGGCGAACCTGCAATCAAAACAAAAGAAATGCAGGGGGAATGAAGTGTTTACCTGGCGTGGAGGCGGTCGCTGGTGGCGTGGCTCGTGGACGGCGGCTCCGGGCGGCGGCGCTGCGGCTGTTTGAACGGCGGAGAGAAAGAGATTTCGTTTTTTCGGTGGTTCTCCTTATTCCTTTTATTTCTCTTTATTCTCGGTTGTTTTGTTTTCTTTTTTCTGTTTTTAGTTTGCTCCTTTTCTTCCCTCTCTCTCTCTCGTTAGTTCTCTCTCTCTCCTTCTCTCTCCTTTTTTTCGTTTTTTTTCTTTCCTCCCCCGGTCCTCTTCTGCACCTTTGGTTTTTTCTCTATTTATAGGAGAGAAAGGTTGCTGGGCCCTTCATTAGTGCGCATGGGGAGTGGGTTTTCGCGGGTGGCTGGTCGGCCACCATCTGCAAGGCAAAGCACCGCCACCTTGCTTTCGACGGGGCGAGTGACCGGTGGTCGGCCATTGAGTTCGGTTGGTGGTCCCATGTTTCGGGTTGGTCGGTGGGTCCAAGGAGAGAGAGGCGGGAAGATTTTGAAGAAAGAACCATTTTTTCTTCTCCCCTGCAACGAGTGCAGAGAGGAAGACGAAGGAGGAACAGTGCCGTTCAAAACGGCACCGTTCGGTCCCTCCTTTTTTTTTTTTTTTCTTTTTGTTTTAAAACATGAAACGGCGTCGTTTTGAATAAAAGGCGCCGTTTCATTTAAATAAAAGGCGCCAGAATACGTTTTCCAAATCAGTCCTTAATTGATCTTTATTCTTTTCAATTGCATCCTTTTTAATTTTTGTCTCCACCCCTCAAGTTTGCCGCGTTTTTCAATTTAATCCTTGGCCCCTGATTTGTGCAATTAAGCCCTCAATTGATCAATAAACTTTCAATTTCTTCAATTAGGCCCCTGATCCAAAGCAAAACAGCCCCCTTTATTTACCCGGTTTTTCCAAATTGGTCCCTGGTTTCGGTTTTTCACAATTAAACCCCTAATTGGCCCTTAAACCTCAAAATTTATGCAATTAAGCCCCTGATTTGACCCAATAAATTCCTAAAAAATATATTTTGGTCCCAGAACTTAAATTTCTTCTAATTAAAGCCCAAATTGACTTAAAAATCAATTTTTCTTGCAATCAAATCTTCTATAAATTCAAATAAAAATCCAATTAAATCCATAAACATCCAAATTTGGGCTTTTCTCCTCAAAATTCAAATTTTCCTTCTCAATCGGGCTTTTATCCTTCAAGAATATTCTATCAAAAATTCAATCCTTGTATTTTTAAATTCCTTGACCAATTTTCTGACTGTTTTCTGAGCGTTTCTGCCTCCTGTTATTTTTTCTAACCTCTTTTGGCTATTTATTTTATTTTTCATGGGGACCCAAAAATGGGTTACAACAGATGCCCCCTCTTTATAATACTTACAGAGCATGGATTTTGCGCAGTAAGTGTTATAAAGATAAAACCCAAAACGGCAATCCCGAAACTGATCTGGTCGGAGCTTAAATGATCCGAAACTTTGCCTTTTACAACAATCCTCCTTAGCCCAAAAACTATGATTAAAACTTAGTTATTTCGAGGTCCTTATCCAGCAATCCTCTGAATTCTTACTTTAGTTTGATCAACATGGAAATCCATCTGAGATCCCATCTGGTGATCTCCTTTAACCTGGAATCCCATCTGGCGATTCCTTTACCAATACAAAAAAATGTGTGTGGTTTCATTATGATGGGTGACCTACCCAAAAAAATAAATAATGGTCTCATTGTACAGGTGACCTACCCAGAATAAAAAAAGATGAAGAATGGTCTCATTGTATGGGTGACCTACCCAGAAAAATAATGGTCTCATTGTACGGGTGACCTACCCAAGAAAAATGATGGTCTCATTCTATGGGTGACCTACCCAAGGGAAAAAGGAAGAGTGGTCTCATTCTTTGGGTGACCTACCCAGGGGAAGGAATGGCCTCATTCTTATGGGTGACCTACCCAGGAAAAATGATGGTCTCATTGTATGGGTGACCTACCCAGGAAAAATGATGGTCTCATTGTATGGGTGACCTACCCCAAACAAATGATGGTCTCATTGTATGGGTGACGAACCCAAGAAAAATGATGGTCTCATTGTATGGGTGACCTACCCAAGAAAAAATGATGGTCTCATTGTATGGGTGACGAACCCCAGAAAAAAAAATGATGGTCTCATTGTATGGGTGACGAACCCAAGGGGAAGAGTTCTTATTAAACTCCATGCTTTTTCTAAGAAATGGTTTCAATATAAGGTCCCTTCTGGCGACCTTCCTTGATGAATGTCGAAGTACGAGATCCCTTCTGGCGATCTCAAATAACTTGGAATCCCATCTAGTGATTCCTTTTACCAAAGCTAAAACATGAAGTTCCTTCTGGCGACCTTCATCGAAATACAAGATCCCTTCTGGCGATCTCCTTTAGCCAAACAACTTGGAATCCCATCTGGCGATTCCTTTTTATACAAAAGCTGAAATTTAAGGTCCCTTCTGGCGACCTCCATCGAAATACGAGATCCCTTCTGGCGATCTCAACAACTTGGAATCGCATTTGGCGATTCCTTTTTACCGAATGCTATCGATGTCGTTCTTCCTGCTGGCATGGTTTGAAAACCATTATCTTCTCTTCTTGTTGTTCTACAATCAACTCAATGATTCTTTCTTCATCCATAATCTTGTTGGAATGCGCTAAGATCTCCTCCTGTAACGATCCAAAAAACATACATGCAATGATTTATGATTAGATGCAATGCATGCATTCGTACCTGGTTTTGAAACATAGGCCCCATCCTCTTCTTCTAGTTCATGAGACTCCCTCTTAACATGAACTTTGCTTTTGAAGTCGTATGTTGGATTCATCTCTCGTGTTGCCTATCATATTCTTGGAGAAGAAGTCTTTGACTTTTTTCAAGTAGTCCTTTTCTCAAAATGTATGACTTGTATTTGCCTCTTTGTCATGCTTTTGTCAAATGCTTTAGCTTGGTTTTCAAATCTATAAGCTTCCATCTAATTTTAAACACGTAAAACATTTCGTCTTGCCCCCAGTGTAGGGGTGTGATCCTAGTCTGGGTTTTTATATAGAGAAGAAATTCATTCAGCCAGTGATAAACCTTTTTTAGTGAGTGAATGAATAATGAATTTTCTTTTCATTCATTTCAAAATGCACATTGTTATGGTTGATAAACTCTATTCTTTAAAAGACAATTACAGATGATTATAAAGTGACCACTTAATCATTTATCCATGCAATCAGAGATAGGGTTGTACTTTAGGGTTAGCTTTTCTTAAATTTCATATTAAACCATTTTATGATACTTTATTTGTAACCACTCAAACATGTTCAAAAAATGCATAAACTCATCATTTATTTAAAGAAAAGGTAGGCTCAAAGACAAACACAAAATCTAGCTGACATCATGAGCCCTAATTGCCCACTAGAGAAAATAAAAGCAATGACAAAAGCAATGACAAAAACATGCTAAGGCAAATAAAGTTGTTTTACATTTTGAAAACTACGAGAAGTTCTTGGGTCAACCCGTTCTGAAACTTCTAGTGTGTGGAAAGTCAACCGGCGCAATGCTTCATCTTCCTTCCCCACTTGTGTTTCCTTATCTTCTCCTTCGATCTCACCTTCTTCATTATTGACGATTCTTGACCAAGGTTTTCCAACCTTTTATCCCCTATTACTTTTGTCATGACCAGGCAATGGATTTGAATTGATATTGGGTGTGTCTTCAAATGACACCCATCCTATCTTGATGAGCTTCAACAACATGTTCTTGAAAGCGTAGCACGTTTCAAGACAATGCCCGGGAATACCAGCATGGTACTCGCAAGTCAACTCGGGCTTATACCAGATGGGGAATGGTGGTTGTAGTGGTAATGTAGGGATAGGAGCTATTTGTCCAATGCTCAATAGTTTGGCATACATGTCCTTCAAAGGCATGGGTAATGGCGGTAGTTGTTCTGAAATGTATCTTGTGTTTGGTCTTTGGGGGTTGTTTTGGGTGTTTGACTGACCATTTGCTCGATTAGGGGAAAAAAGTTTGTTAAAGTTTATGTGGGCCACATGAGAGGTAGGTATTTGTGGGTTATATGAATCCGTTATCTTGTCATTGGGCCCACCTTCGAAGTTGTTAACGGGACCTTTCATTTTTCTTCCAATAAAACCCTTTGTCTCCAATGGCTCGATTATGCGTCCAGCTTTAATCCCTTGCTCTATTCTTTCTGCAATGCGTACAGCATCATAGAAATGCTGAGCTGAGCTACCCATTAAATGCTCATAGTAGGGTGCCTTGAATGTATTGGCGAACAAAGTCACCATCTCCGTTTCTATCAAAGGGGGTTGCACATGTGTGGCCTCGTCCCTCCATCTTTGCGTATAAGCCCTTACTGACTCTTGGTTTCTCTTTTCCATCGACATAAGGCTTGTTCGATCTGGAGCAATTTCCAAATTGAACTTGTATTGCTTAAGGAAAGCCTCCACTAAATCCTTCCATTTCTTAATCCTGGCATTATCCAGCCTCATGTACCAACTTAGCGCCGACCCCGATAGACTGTCTTGGAAAAAGTAGATCAGTAACTTATCATCATGAATCACCTCAGCCATCTTATTGCAATAAGATCGAAGGTGAGTGTTTGGACATTCCAAACCGGTGTACTTGATGAATTCTGGTATCCTAAAATCTTTTGGCACCACGATGTTTGGTACCAAACATACTTCAGCTGCTCGTATAGGGTCAAACCAGTCATTTCCCTCGACAGCTCTTAACCTTTCTTCCAAAGCTGATATCTTGTCATCGTTCATAAATCCAGTGGACTTATTATCGGAAGGCCCATCTGCTGTTAAATCTACAGTGATGTGAGCTTGAGAGGGCTGAATGGGAATGGCAGGTGCAAAGTGCTGCTCTGTCACTGAATCTGCCCCCAAGTTCTGAGATACCCCCGGGGCATGAGCTGGCAGTACTCCTATAGGTGGTTGGATAGACGTTCCCTCCCCGTTCTTGGCTCTTAAAAGTTGCTCAAGCAGATTGGTCAGCCGAGAAACTTCATTTTTCACGGATTCCAACTCGGTCTGGTAGTGTGACTCTAAGTGAGCTCTTTCTTCGTTTTCCATTCCTGATCTGGACCTGGTTTGGTGGACTCTGGATGTGGGACCTATGTTTCGCGATCTGGCGTGCAAAATGCGTGATGAAAATGTGATGCACAAGTGATGCGTGATGAGTATAACATTGCAAAAAAAAGATACATAACCTAAGGACAAGCTCTATTTATTAAGTGAGAGTGGGTAGTTTTTCTATCTAGTCTTGAAGGGTCTCATATCTGCCCAGTGACGTTCTTCGTAAAGATAGTATGGGGGCGTTGCAAGGAATAGTTAAGACACGTATGCCCACCATTACCAAGCAGGCACTCAGATATGGGTTGGGTGTTTCACGCATTTAAACCCTGACCAATAGTCTTAGGGCAAATCGCTAATTCCCCACTTAACTTAAACCTTGTGTGTGCTCTTCAGAATTAAAGCAGGTGATGCATGAGACAATTGTATATAATGCATGAATAAATGCGCGTAAAAATAAAAACAAATACGCGATTAAATAAAAGGAAAGGCATATAAAAAATAAGCACAGGAAAACACAAATAAATCAGACAAAAACAAAGCTTAGTCTACAAGGTCCCCAGTGGAGTCGCCATTCTGTCGCACGTGTGCGGCGTCGCGGCGAAAATCATACATGTGTTTTTCCATTTTCTTAATCTACAATGTAAATCTATCTATATCTATGGGGATACAAGAAAATATTGTCTTTTATTGGTAGAAAATGGAAAGGGAGTCGCCACCTAGTATTTTGGTCACTAGGAACCCTAACTGGTCTCAAAGATCGGGTATGGGGACTGGTTGCGTAAAGGGAAGGTATTAGCACCCCAAATACGCCCTACCTAAGGTAAGCTGCATTGTTTTATTGTCTGATAAAAACTAAGGTGTTATTGTACTTCTAGTCGTCGGTCTATCTATGGTTCAAGAAAAATCCTCCTCGGTAAGAAGGTCTTTATCTTATCGAGTAAAAACCTAACCGTTCTAACGTCTGTACCAAAACTTTATTAATAATATTTAGGAATACATTTTACGTATAAATTCGTAATCCCAAATACTAAAAGAAAACAAAAAGATTTTTTAGAATTTTTGAAATATTGGCCTAGTTCTCATGGCTTGAATAAACTGGTTATTAAAGCCAAAATGCATGTTAATGCATATATTGTTTTGAAAATTTTCTTTGTTGTGTGAAAATATGATGTTATAATATTTATATATATATATTGGAGAGACTAGGCCGTATTTTAAAACAAAAACAATTTTTGGAAAAACATTATATTTTTTATGCTTTGACGAAAATCGGGTATTTTAATACTGAGCTTGTATCCTTACGGTATAAAAATACAACCCAATATTAATCCGCTTTGATAAAAATATGCAGAAAAATCAACAACCTTTTTTAGGGAATTTTTAGAAATTTTTTGAAAGCAAAAAAACATTTTTTATTCTGAAAATCTTTGATATTTTGACAAAAACCGGGTATTTTTAACACTGGTTTTGTATTTTTACGATATAAAAATACAAACCAAAATTAAACCACTTTGATAAAAATATGCAGAAAATCAACAATAGTTTTTTAAGATTTTTTTCAAAATATTTATTATTATTATTATATTTTATATATATATATACATACATACACATATATATTATAACATATTATAATATATATAATATAAAAAAAAAATTCGGGCTGGGCTGGCCCAAATAAACGGGCCGGACTCAGCCCAACAAGGAAAGGTTGGGCCGAACTCGGCCCAACCGAAAATTCTTCTTCGGTCTAGGCCAGAACCGGCCCAGACGTGCAGGGGCTGGCCCAGCAGTGGCAGCCCTGCGGGGGGAGCATTATTTTTCTCCCCCCCCGCCTCCTGCATGTAGCATGCAGGAGGCGAACCTGCAATCAAAACAAAAGAAATGCAGGGGGAATGAAGTGTGTACCTGGCGTGGAGGCGGTCGCTGGTGGCGTGGCTCGTGGACGGCGGCTCCGGGCGGCGGCGCTGCGGCTGTTTGAACGGCGGAGAGAAAGAGATTTTGTTTTTTCGATGGTTCTCCTTATTCCTTTTATTTCTCTTTATTCTCGGTTGTTTTGTTTTCTTTTTTCTGTTTTCAGTTTGCTCCTTTTCTTCCCTCTCTCTCTCTCGTTAGTTCTCTCTCTCTCTTTCTCTCTCCTCTTTTTCGTTTTTTTTCTTTCCTCCCCCGGTCCTCTTCTGCACCTTCGGTTTTTTCTCTATTTATAGGAGAGAAAGGTTGCTGGGCCCTTCATTAGTGCGCATGGGGAGTGGGTTTTCGCGGGTGGCTGGTCGGCCACCATCTGCAAGGCAAAGCACCGCCACCTTGCTTTTGGCGGGGCGAGTGACCGGTGGTCGGCAATTGAGTTCGGTCGGTGGTCCCATGTTTCGGGTTGGTCGGTGGGTCCAAGGAGAGAGAGGCGGGAAGATTTTGAATTAGGCCCCTGATCCGAAGCAAAACAGCCCCCTCTATTTACCCGGTTTTTCCAAATTGGTCCCTGGTTTCGGTTTTTCACAATTAAACCCCTAATTGGCCCTTAAACCTCAAAATTTATGCAATTAAGCCCCTGATTTGACCCAATAAATTCCTAAAAAATATATTTTGGTCCCAGAACTTAAATTTCTTCTAATTAAAGCCCAAATTGACTTAAAAATCAATTTTTCTTGTAATCAAATCTTCTATAAATTCAAATAAAAATCCAATTAAATCCATAAACATCCAAATTTGGGCTTTTCTCCTCAAAATTCAAATTTTCCTTCTCAATCGGGCTTTTATCCTTCAAGAATATTCTGTCAAAAATTCAATCCTTGTATTTTTAAATTCCTTGACCGATTTTCTGACTGTTTTCTTAGCGTTTCTGCCTCCTGTTATTTTTTCTAACCTCTTTTGGCTATTTATTTTATTTTTCATGGGGACCCAAAAATGGGTTACAACAAGCTTGGCATACAACTCTTTTAAGGTTATTGGTAGAGGAGGTAGTTGTTCTTCTGATGGTTACTTATCCCTTCTTTTGTAATTGTTGTGGTTATTTGCTGGGAATTTTACTTGATTGGGCTGGTTTGGAGTGGGGGGTTTGGAAAAGTTAATACTAGTGACTCGGGGGGTAGGTATTTGATAGTTTTTGCTTCTCCTTTCTAGGTTGTTCACCTCAATTTCTTTCTTCTTTCCAATGAAACCTCTCTTCTCTAGAGGTTCTACAATTCTCCCGCTTCGGATCCCTTGTTCAATCCTCTCGGCGATCCGCACGACATCGTAGAAATGTTGTGCTGAACTACCCATAAGGTGTTCATAGTATGGAGCCCTGAAAGTATTGGCAAACAAAGTCACCATTTCTGTCTCTATCAGCGGAGGTTGCACATTGATAGCTTGGTCTCGCCACCTTTGAGCATAAGCCCTCACGGACTCTTGAGTTCCTTTCTCCATGCTAATCAGACTGGTCCTATCAGGAGCAATCTCTAGATTAAACTTGTATTGCTTTAGGAAAGCGTCTGCCAAGTCCGTCCACTTCCTGATCCTAATATTGTCTAACCTCATATACCAACTGAGGGCCGATCCGGTCAGGCTATCCTGGAAGAAGTAAATTAACATTTTGTCGTCGTGGATAACCTCTGCCATTTTGTTATAGTAGGAGCGGAGATGGGTCTTTGGGCATTCCATCCCAGTATACTTAACAAACTCCGGCACTCTGAACTTCTTTGGAATGACAATATTAGGTACTAAACATACCTCAGCGGCCCTAATTGGGTCAAACAAATCATTTCCTTCAATTGCCCTTAGCCTCTCTTCTAGGGCAGTCCACTTATCATCTCCTTCATGATTAGAGAATTTAAAGTCATGTGGATCTTCGTTTGTTAAATCCATTGTAATAGGGATTTGGATGGGCTGAGCAGGACTCTGCTTAGTTGGTGTGTTTGCCCCTATGTTTATAGGTGCGACAGGAATTTGAGCTGCTGCTGGTGCTTCATTAGGTTGAGTAGATGTTCCCTCTCCATCTCTGGCTCTTAATAATTGCTCTAACATACTGGTTAAGTGTGCCACATCATTCCGAACTCCTTCAAGTTCTCTTTGGTACTGAGCTTCTGGTTGTGACCTTCCTTCGTTTTCCATTCTTGCTCTTTGTCGAGTGTAGTGGACTTTGGAAGGGGGACCTATGTTTCATGATCTGGAATGCATATGATAAATTAAAAAAACAAAACATACGTGATGAGAATGTGATGCATATGTAATGTGTATATATGCATATTTTGCGAGCTGATTCATGACTTTCGTAACCTTTAAGCAAGATTTCTGAGTTGACCCGATTACCATAAAGGAGGGTTTGCCAAGTTCTTATCATAGTGGCTTACCAAACCCATCAAGAAAGGAAATACGTCATGGACTTCTTATAAATAACAAAAATTGCTCATACAAAACAAATAATGGGAAAGAGAGTCCTATACATTCTACCTCTAAAAAGCATTTCCTCTATTAGCTAAATCCCCAATAAAACCGGCCATGGCCCCCATGTATTCTCGATACTTTGAAGCATTATTTCCAACTTGGGTGGCTTGTTGTTGCAACCTTTCTGCATAACGGGCTACTTGCTCAACCTGTTTTTCCATGTGTCTTATTCTGGCATGGAATACGGTGTTATCTTCGATTATTGCTTCGTTGCTGGCTCCTAAGGCTTCGTTGCTTCTTTCCAATACTCGCACCATACCCCCTGATTGTGCCAACTTATCTCTTGTCCTCTGTAGCTCTTCCTTTTCGAAATCCAGCTCTGCTATTTTGGAATTGATTTGAACTGCAAAGGTGTCCATGTAGTCTTGGCATTCTTGACGCTCTTGCTTAGCCTTACTCATCTCTTCTTCCATCTCGAAGTAGTGGCTTCTCAACTCCCTCAACTCTTCTTCTCGTACCTCGATCTCTGATTGTAAAGCCCTCATCCTTCCTTTTGAAGACTCAGCTCTCTTCTGGTAATCTCTCATGTCAGACTCAGCGGCCATTCTTGCATTTCTTTCTTCCTCTAGTTGCACCATGTATTGAGCTCTAACCTTCCTTTCTTCTTCTATGTCGAGGTTGGCTAGACGATTCTTCTCCTTTTCAGCTTCTATTTTCTTTAAAAGAAGTTTTCTTCCCTTCTTCAAAGAATCCATTGTCTCCTTATCAACATTCACGCCCTTTGTTGCCCTCTTAACCTTAGCCAATTCTTTTTCTGCTATCCCATTCTTCTTGACCAACTCATCATAATCAGCTATTCGATTCCTTAACTCAGCCTGGACCCCCGTTGTTATGTCTTCAGCTACCTCAGCCCTTTTCTGCCATTCCTTTAGAGACATTAGTTGCTTCTCTTGTTTTTCTAACCGCTGATTCAAGAAAACCCTCATCGTATTTTCCTCCTCTAGCTGGTTCTCTAACAATTGTTGTCGCCCCTTACTTTTGCTGAGTTCTATTACACACTGATCTAGCTGCTTTCTTAGATCTTCCTCATCATCCTTTATTTTCCTTCTCTGTGTTTCTATCGCTGCCTCTGACTGTTCTTGTGTAGAGAGACCCTTTACCTCAGAAAAATCCTCATTCCTCCAAACTGTATAATTATGGCTGAATGAGGTTTCAAAACTGCTTCCTTCTTCTCTTTTCACCTTCACGGGTCTTTCCCAATCCTGTCGGATAAGCTCCATTTCTTTGATGAACGGTTGGTGCTTGAATAACCCAATGAAATCAGCTAAACCCAAGGTTCTTGGCGTATATTGCATTCCGCCTAACTGCCTTGTTACGAGGGCGGGCGCATAGCTGATGTAACCAGTCACACCAATTAAAGGAACCCATATCTTGTTTCCTCAGCTCATTGTGCAAATAGCGTTATTCATCCACGGCGCTTTCCATTTGAAGTTGCTACTTGGCAATGCTGCATACTTATCCCTCCATGCCTTCTCATCCCAATTCTTCCAAGTCTCATCTATGGTAATCTTTAACGGTCGCAAGTCAAACCACCAAAAGTTGTTGAAGATGTCTCTTGGTGCTTCGATATGACTGATTATCCATAGGTACAACATAGGGACGCAGCACCTCATAGCTCCTTTTCCATGTGTTCGGCAGTGATTAAGAGATAACATGGTTTCCCCCAAGATGGCTGAGGAAGGATTGATCCGGTCATGCTCATATTCGATGAAGACACTCGCTGCTTCTAAACTGATGACCCCAGTTTCAGAAGGGAACAACACTAACCCAAAAATGGCGAAGGCCACCAACCTATATCGTTCGTCTCCCAACTTGCCTTCTTCAGCATTTTTCTTCGTTCGAGCTTCAATGACCTTCCATTTAAAACCCCCTTCAGCAACTCTACACTGGCTGATCTTTCCTAAGCCTAATAAACTGACTACTTCCGAAGCTGTGTCTTCAAATCTGCGTCGGTGGTAGATTCGGCAGCTGTCATTTGGAAAATCCAGGATTCTCTCATATTCTTCCAAGGTCGGCGTCATATCGATGTTTCCAAAGGTAAAGCACCGATAACTAGGATCCCAAAAATTCAAAAGGGCTTTGATCGCCGCTGCTTGTACAGGCAACTTCATTATTTGTGCAATCCTCCCATATCGCCTTTCAAACAGGGTCTCGTCAACATATTCCATGATAGGAAATAACTTTCCTAAATCGTTTACCATGTGATTTACCTTGGTAATGCATGGTAACCCACTAGCATCGATTCTTGGGCATTTTCCTTCGGCAATCTGAGCCAACTCAGACTCTTGTCCATATTCTTGGAAAGAGAGGTACTTAGTCATGATTTCAGCTCAAAACCTGAGTTGATGAATTTAACCATTAATCGTGATGCAAATGAAAATAAGATTCATAACCTAAAGACAAGCTCTATTTATTAAGTGAGAGAGGGTAGTTTTTCTATAAGGTCTCGAAGGGTCTCATATCTGCCTAGTGACATTCTTCGTAAAGAAGTATGGGGGCGTTGCAAGGAACAGTTAAGACACGTATGCCCACCATTACCAAGCAGGCACTCAGATATGAGTTGGGTGTTTCACGCATTTAAACCCTGACCAATAGTCTTAGGGTAAATCGCTAATTCCCCACTTAACTTAAAGCTTGTGTGTGCTTTTTAAAATTAAGGCAAGTGATGCATGAAACAATTATATACAATGCATGAATAATATGCGTAAAATAAAAAATAAATACACAAATAAAAGGAAAGGCATATTAACAATAAACACAAAAAAAAAACCAACAAATCAGACAAAAACAAAGCTTAGTCTACAAGGTCCCCAGTGGAGTCGCCATTCTGTCGCACCCCAAAAAAATAAATTTCCAATTGC
Source organism: Populus alba x Populus glandulosa (assembly GCA_033617975.1). Lineage (NCBI taxonomy): Eukaryota > Viridiplantae > Streptophyta > Magnoliopsida > Malpighiales > Salicaceae > Populus > Populus alba x Populus glandulosa. The sequence continues at coordinate 5,014,372 of CM066155.1, read as the reverse complement.
GGGTTCGACTGGCGGAATTTTTTTTATTTTGTTCTTTGGAGTCGCCACCTAGTATTTTGGTCACTAGGAACCCTAACTGGTCTCAGAGATCGGGTACGGAGACTGGTTGCGTACAGGGAAGGTATTAGCACCCCAAATACGCCCTACCTAAGGTAAGCTGCATTGTTTTATTGTTTGAAAAAAAAAACTAAGGTGTTATTGTGTTTTCCTAGTTGTTGGTCTGTCTATGGTTCAAGAAAAATCCTCCTCGGTAAGGAGATCTTTATCTTATCGGGTAAAAATCCTAACCGTTCTAACGTCCATACCAAAATTTTATTAATAATATTTAGGAATACGTTTTACGTATAAATTCGTAATCCCAAATACTAAAAGAAAACAAAATTTTTTTATAATTTTTGAAATATTGGCCTAGTTCTCATGGCTTGAATAAACTGGTTATTAAAGCTAAAGTGCATGCTAATACATATATTGTTTTGAAAATTTTCTTTGTTGTGTGAAACTATGCTGTTATAATATTTATATATATATATTGGAGAGACCAGGCCGTATTTTAAAACAAAAACAATTTTTGGAAAATATTATTTTTTATGCTTTGACGAAAATCGGGTATTTTAATTCTGAGCTTGTATCCTTACGGTATAAAAATACAACCCCAATATTAATCCTCTTTGCTAAAAATATGCAGAAAAATCAACAATATTTTTAGGGTCTTTTTAGAATTTTTTTTGAAAGCAAAAACATTTTTTATTCTGAAAAATCTTTGATGTTTTGACGAAATTCGGGTATTTTTAACACTGGTTTTGTATCTTTACAGTATAAAAATACAAACCAACATTAAACCACTTTGACAAAAATATGCAAAATAAATCCCAATATTTTTTAGATTTTTCAAAATATTGTTTTTTATATAAATATATATATATTTTTATATATAACATATATACACACATATATATATATTATAATAATATATAATATATTATAGGGCTGGGCCGGCCCAAATAAATGGGCCAGGCTCAGCCCAAGAAAAAGGGGCGGGCCGATCTCGGCCCGCAATGATATTGGGCCGGTCTCGGCCCGCAACTAAAGGGGAACTGTCTCGGCCCAAAACTAAAGTGGGCCGGTCTCGGCCCACAACTAAAGTGGTCTGGGCCAAGACCGGCCCAGACTTGCAAGGCTGGGCCAGCATCGGGCTGGCCCAGCATCTTACGACCCGGGGGGGGAGAATTATTTTTCTCCCCCCGCCTCCTGCATGCTACATGCAGGAGGCAAAACGACTACGATTCGAAGAAAAAAAATGCAGGGGGGGAGAAATGTGCACCTGGCGTGGAGGCAATCGCTGGTGGAGCTGTGGGGTCGCGGCGGTGTCGTGGCCTCGAGGACGGCGGCGCTGTGACTGTTCCCTCTCTCTCGTTGGTTCTCTCTCTCTTCGGTCTCCTCTCTCTCTCCTCCCTTCGGTTTTTTTTTTCTGTTTTCGGTTTCTTTTTTTTTTCTTGCTTTCGGTCTGTTTCTCTTCTCTCCTCTCCTTCGTGCGTTATTTCTCTTCTCCCTCTATCCTCGGGTCTCTCTCTCTCTCTCGGCCTCTCTCTATTTATAAGCAAAAAAGGAAACGACGTGCCTTTTGTTAGTGCGCCTTCAATCACGCAACGGCTGGTCGGCCATTGATGCTTTCGGTGGTGGTGGTGGGGGCGAGGAGAGAGAGGCGGGAAGTTTTAAAAAAAACGAAAATGGTTTTCGTCCCTGTTTCTGTTTATTCGGGGGGAAGGGGGAAGATGAACAGTGTCGTTCAAAATGACACCGTTCTGATCTTCCCCTTTTATATATATATATATATGAAACGGCGTCGTTTTGGATAAACTTTCAATTTCTTCAATTAGGCCCTCGGTCCCCGCCCCTCTTGTTGGCCGCCTTTTTCACTTTGGTCCTTGGTCTCTGATTTATGCAATTTAGCCCTCAATTGATTAATAAACTTTCAATTTCTTCAATTAGACCCCTTAACCGAAAAATTGCAGCCCCTCCATTTACGCGCCTCTTCCAATTTGGTCCCTGGTTTCGGATTTTCTTAATTAAATCCCTAATTGGCCCTTAAACTTCAATATTTATGCAATTAAGCCCCTGATTTGACCCAATAAATTCTTAAAAAATATATTTTGGCCCCAGAACTTAAATTTCTTCTAATTAAAGCCCAAATTGACTTAAAAAATAATTTTTCTTGCAATCAAATCCTTTATAAATTCAAATAGAAATTCAATTAAGTCCATAAAAATCCGATTAAGTCCATAAACATCCAATTAAGTCCATAAACATCCAAATTTGGGCTTTTCTCCTCAAAATTCAAAATTTCCTTCTCAATAGGGCTTTCATCCTTCAAGAATATACTGTCAAAAATTCAATCCTTGTATTTTTAAATTCCTTGACCAATTTTCTGACTGTTTTCCGAGCGCTTTTGCCTCCTGTTATTTTCCTAACCTCTTTTGGCTATTTATTTTATTTTTCAGTGGGACCCAAAAATGGGTTACAACATTTTGCATCAAAACAAGTATAATCCCAAGACATCTTTAATTCCAGGACTTGTGAACGAAATGGCCACCACTACTAAATTTTCCATCATGGAATACGGAAAAAATTATGAATTGTCACAATTGACTGAAGCAGACTGCCTTAGAAGTGATGCTAAGAAGCTATCGCCAATCAAGAACCTGAACTCCACTATGAATGAGGTGAACAAGTTAATAGCTTACTTCTAGAAAGTGGATAAGGATCCATTTTTTTAGGAAATACGGACGCTTGGTAGAGATTGCAAAGGTAGAAGTTTTAAGCCCAGATGTGCGAGCTCTCAATTCTCAAGATTTTTTCCTTTAACACTTGTCTCTCAATCACACTGGCAATTAAGACATTCCTTGTAAAGTGAAGAGTGGTATTTTAGAGGGAGTCAAAGGTTGGTATCTTGCCTTAGCATGTTTTGATGAACGGTTGTTTTTGGGGGGGAAAAAGCATTTCAGGGACCGCCACCTATCATGATAACAATGAATAAAATTATAATACAAATCATGATTTAGTTTCAAATAATTGTTTCTATTGTTTAAGATCATTGCTTACTGTTCTTTGTAAGTTGCTTTTTTTATTAGAAAAAGCTTTTACAAGCTATGTAACATTGGTTATGGTTGTGGTCTCTGAAAAAGAAAGGATTTTATGTGCTTAGTAGGTGTTTAAAAATTTTAGATGACCTAGGATCACTTGAGGATCAATCTTGTCACATGGTCCTTTTTATTTGAGAATATTTCTTGACGAGACATCCTTTTGGCTTTGACTTTTTCTTATTTTTGTTTTTAGTATGTCTTTTTAGCATTTTCTTCACATGCTTTTCTGATTTATGGTTGCTTTGAGATTTTAAATAATTTTTTTTATTCCTTTTTAACTCAAGGGTGGGGTGTGATCTTAGTAAAAGTATGAGGTGTGATCCCGGTAACATCTTAGGATTCTAAAGCAACAAAAAGATATATGAAAAGATACTTTATTAAAAGTGGAATGAAGTTCTCAAAACAAGAAGAAAAAAAAGTGCAAACCAATGTCTTAAAGACCTTATTCAAATTTGTTGAAACCTATTTATTCATGAAAATAAATATGAAAGAGGTACGTAGTAATGAAGAAAACATGCCAAACATGAGGCTAGCTACAGCTTCGTGGCTTCTTAATAAATGTGTTCTTCTAATTGTTGTTGTCCGTCCAGAATTGTTTCTGAAGATAGTCGACTAACTTGTTGTCCACTTGGAAGGCCTTGGCGAGAACATTAGGATTAATGGGTGGATCTGCTCCAAACACTGCGTTTGCAATTGTAATCACACCAGGGTTCTGGCTGCTTAAACTGGCTAATGCAACGGCATTGGTTTTTCCCACATTGAGCTGGAAATGAATGAGTCCGACTGGGAACACAAAAACATCTCCGGGATTTAAGACCTTGGTGATTAGGCGATTATCTCCGTTAGCCAAGTTAGATGTAACAAAACCAACATAGAGGGTACCCTCCACGACCACTAGGATCTCAGTGGCACGAGGGTGAGTGTGGGGTGGGTTCAGGCCACCATATGGTGCAAAATCAATGCGAGCCAAGGATATGCCAAGAGTGTTGAGTCCTGCAATTTGAGCAACATTGACAGCAGTGACATTTGAACCAACTGGACTGGAAGTGTCCCGAGGAACGTTGAGTCCAGAAAAGAAGAAATCCTTTTCAGTAACTTGCTGTGGGTCCTTGCAGAATTTTCCGTTCACGAACACTGCATGAGAAAGGCATTTGAAGCATGCCCATAAAAGGTCAGTCAATTAATAGAGAATGAAGATATTAAAATATATACAGGATGCATGCTATTTTCAGTGTAATATGATCATGTGACTCCTGACAAAAACTCTTGACGAAACACTTAAAAAGCACATACCACCATCGGTTTCTTTAATGGCAACACAGAAGTCCTGAAGAGGACTAGGATCAGAGGCAGAGGCAAATGCGGAAGCCAAAGCCAGGACGACAAAAACTATTAGAAACTTGAGTCCTTCCATCAGATTCTATACGGATTTTTCTTGTGGAGAGGGGTGAGTTATCTAGCGAGGATGCAAGGCCATTTATAGATTGGAGTCGTTGAATTAGTCCTAAATGAAGGCGACGAAGACTCAGTAGGTGCTCGTTCTGTGATGTCAGTGATGAAACCAAGGCCTCAAAACATTTGACATTTTCCGTCATATGCCAATATTCTCTTTATAATACTCTTTCCATTAACTTAACAGGACTGGGTGTGCATGTCTCTTGTCACAAGGCTTCGTCAAAGAAACTCCGGTGAAAATGTGAGAGTTGGTCGAGAACTAAAGATTGTTAGGTGACAAAATGTTCCCGGTCCTGGGTAGTTAATTCAATGGAAGTTTCTTATGATTGTCCTGTTGATATGGTTTTCTCGTTCCCTTTCTTATGTTATAATCTATTAAGACCGGCGATAACATAGAACATCAAGGCTCATATTAAAAAAACAATATATCAAGGATATAATTACTGAATTATACATAAGTACTACAATATAAAAAATCATAAATTTAGAATTTGATTGATGCTGATTATGGAAAATAATTACTGCAATATAAAAGACCATAAATATAGGAATTATTGGTGTTGTTTATAAAAAATAATCTCTGTAATAATTATTGCAATATTTCCTTAAATAACACGTGTAGAGATTTTCTATATAAATGAACCTCCAACCATATACAAAAGAAGAGGGAGCAATTTTAAGACAAAAAAATAGGGCAACCACAAAACCCTAAACCTAATTTTTTATCCCGGCCGAAACCAAGCCGCCGCCCTCATCTTTCTAATTTTTTCCCCTCTCTAAGCCAGCCCCCATTGGGGCCCCCGGCTTTTGAGATTTTGTTCATGGAATTAGTGAAAGCTTGGTCGCCCCGTCTCCCCCACTTCTTGACCCCCACAAAAGCCAGCCACTACGCTTCCTCTTTTTTTCCTCATCTTCAAGCCCCCTCCCCTCACTAGAACATCCCTTTCTCGGCTGCAGCCTGACTAGTACTTAAAAGTATATTTTTATCAAGGTTTTATATCATCATTTTGCACTTAAAGTATCAATAACTCCTTAACTAAAACATGTTTTATAATAACATATCTAATAATATAAGATACCACTAATTTATGGTAAATATTAATCTTAAATGCAGGCCTATCACATAAATCAAAGGATTGATTGATGAGTTTAAGTATTGAAATTGAAAGGACAGAGAAAGGGCCAAACTTAGGAAAGAGATGTTGGTTTTGTCCAAACTAGAACACTGTTCGGTAATTGGGTCATATCTAGAGCTATAGATCTCGGATTTAAGTCTTCTTTATATGGATGGAAAGGTAAGACATAGGCCTAAAACTTTCGTGTGGAGTCCAAGTTTTCAAAAGGCCTTTTTCAAGTCAAAATTATAGCAACAACGAAGAAGTCCGCATCTGTCTTGCAACCCAGACACTGTTCAGTGTTCACCCATATATCGATTTCTAGAAGTCCAAATGACCTCAATTGTTTTTTCCTGAAAAGCAGAGACAATTCCCAAGAACTTTCATGCGTAAAGTTGGTTCAAATTCGGAAGTTATCAATGACGTTTTGTTCAGACAAGAAGATAAGGATTGTCAACAAGTCAAGATGTGGCCATCCACTTAATAATTAGTCATCAAATCAATAGTTACAAATTTTAGCCCATAAAAGGAGGCATTTGCCATGCATTTAGGCATCTTAGTTGTTCAAATCAAGATCATGCTCTTTATTTCTTTCTTTATATTTTTGTAATGTTTAAGTTTTATTTCATGTTATATTTTTATTAATCTCTTGTTTATGCTTTTCATTTCCTTTACTATCCTTGTGTTCTTATGTTGTTTATTTATATTTATCTTCTTCATTATGTTTAGCTAAGTTTATTATGTCAATGTGAAAAGGTTTCACTAATGGTGTTAGAATAGGTGTAATATAAACTCAACATGGACTTCAATGTTTATATCCAAGAAAGTTTGTTATTAACATGTCTTATCATTTTATCTTACTAATTCTTAATACCTTGTTGTTAAATGGTTAATCTAGATTTGTATTGTATAACACTTGGTACAAAAAATGCTTGGCACTTTCATAGCCAACCGTATGGTATAACCTACACATGTGCTGTGAAATAAACTTGATTTGTCGTTAACATAAGTTAGCATCACGAATTCCTGACAATATTTAAAAGTATGGTGTTACTAAAATTAGATAATTAATATGATCATGTTAAAAATTTATAATGAACTATTAAGGATAAATCATTTGATTGAAACCTTCTTTGTTTGTGGTTTCCAGTTGATTAATAAA